>OY728131.1:239385404-249385404 GCA_963277665.1 Viscum album
ACATAGATATTTATGAGCTTATGATTTTACATATGATGGAGATATTTATTGAATATTAAAATGGTGCTCATTTTTGTGTTTTTTAAATTTTACTATGATTTAATATATATATATATATATATATATATATAGTGGTTGTCATATGGTGGTTGATATAGGCCAGGCCGGGGGACCCCTATAGGGACCGCCAAATAGCAGTCGCTATAAGTTTCCCCAATCAGTCCTATAGGGGTCACCATATAGACCTAGTCTATATATTATAACATTCATAATTATAGAGTTTAGATCATAGATGGATTCACCATTAGCATCTCTAGTTTTAGGTTGTGTCTTCATAATTTCATAAGGATTTTTGGCTTTAAGATAAACCTTCAAACCATAGTTCTTCAAGTAAATTATCATATGTGCCTTCCAAAAAACCATATTTCTAACCATTAATGTAGATAGATTTGATAATTAACATACCTTATATGTTTTCATTCATAAAATAGATTGTGAATATTATCTTATGAATTTATACTTTGAATGCCAAGAACTTAAGAGTCACAATCTCTGAAACTAATTGTTGTTCAGAGACTAACTACACTATGACTCAAGTGGGGTTGAATTGAGTTCTTGAAATTTTATTAACTTTAAAATCAATCTATTTGAATAAATTATTTATTCTAATCATTTATTAATAGAAGCATGAAAAGGAAATAAAAGAACAAATAAAAGAGATTATACATAAATATTAATAGTGTATTGTGGAATAGAAATCCTCTAGTCCACTCTATCAATGCTCAACTCATAGAGTTTGATGATTTTCACAAGACCAGTCCTTTTCAGAGGATTGCATGACTGGGTGAAAGAATTATACACTTGTTAAAATACCAGGATATTTTAACCGGGCTCTAAAAAGGCTTTACAAACACCATACTTCAAGGTTATTTTACCAAGACCATTTACGATTAAAGAGAGAAATAAATAGGTATTTTTACAGATAATGTTCATAGTTGTAAGATAAAACTGAAAGATGAGAAGAAATATCCAGGAGAGATGAAAAGAATAAAATGAAGCATGAGGAGGATTTTCTAAAAATACAAAAAAGATGACTTTTATAGCATAGTTGTGGATCACAAAGATTCTTATTTTTCTGAATAAAAAAATAGTGAAGAAAAAAATATCTCCAAGAGAGAGAGGGTTAGTGAGCAAAGGTGCAAGCATCTTTTGTTCTTCTATGTTTTTTCTTTTTCACCACACAACGTGCATAAAATCATTCAAAAACTCTTATTTTAATTGAAAAACGTGAGATCCATAAAATTCATTCTTGGAATTAAATTCCACACATCCTTTTATCAAAAATAACTTGAAAATAATACTTCCCATTAAATTATCCTTGTAATTATTTCTGATCAGGGTACTTATAATCATTTTTAACGTAAATACGTAATCCACCATTTAAAGAATGTACAACATCCTTAAATTCTTACCCAAGTACTTCAATGGTAATAATTAAGTGAGTTTCATATTGACATAGCAGATTGCAGATAACCACATATCTGAATTCTAAAAATTTGAATTCACATAGTCAAATTGATCAACATAACTAATTTTCATGTAGGATATTTATCCAAATAGCCAAATAATATAGACAATATTTACATAGCCTAATTAAATTATGTATCCATTTGGGACCACATAGCTGATTTCTCAGGTAAGTTATTCCTTCATGTAGTAGATCTATATAATTGATAGCTTGATATAGATGATTGGTCACATAGAAAAATTATTCACGTAAAAAAATTTCTATATTTAGGAAAATTTCAGCATAATTTCAAAAATTACCAATTCAATTGCCGAAGGACTTAGATAATGACAAAACCTGATGAACACACATAAATTACAAGAAACATTAGTAACATATAAAGGGTATTTGAGATCATCAAAACTTGAAGTACATGGGATATGTTGGAAAAACATTATTAGTACAACAGACATGTCAATCATATGGAAACAATAGTACTGTGATTTGGTAAATGGTCAAGTAGATAGAACATCAATCTAAGGATTCATTTTCCCTGGATGATAGAAAACTCACTTTTATTGTTTTAAAACACAAAAACATAAGTTAACAATATAATCCATATAAAATGACCTCATAATGACATGAAATCATAGGAAAACTATATTAGTTTTATTTTTGTCATGTACAAGTAGACGACGCATCAATAAGACGTGTTGTATGCCCGGAACAACTGAATAAACTGGTTTTTAAGGTTTCATGCTCTTTAAAAACATGTTCTAGGGGAAAAAACTAACCAAAAATTCTCTAAATGTTGTGTAATAATAAAAAATAACCATACAATGTTTTTTAAAATGGTTGAGAAGACATAACATCAATCTAAGGTGTTGTTTTCCTGGGATGAACTAAAACACACTTTTATTGTTTTAAAATTACAAAACACATTTTTAATGGTCATATTCATAATTATCATGCTTAGAATGATATGAAATCATAGGAAACCCATATTAATATTTATTGTGATGTTTATGAGCATGAAGAACATCAATCAGATGTGCAGTGTTCCTAGAACAATCAAATAATCAGTTTTTAAAGGTTGGATGCCCTTTAAAAATGTGTGTCGTGGGATCAAAACCAACTAAACCTAATCTAAATCTTTTGAAATCAAATATAAACAACCGTATAATGTTTTTTGAAATATTTTAGTAGATAGAATGTAATTTGACAATGTCATTTTCTTGGTATGACTAAAGGCGCACTATTATTATTTTAAAACAATAGAATGTGTATTTAACGGTCTAATCCATATAAAAACATTAGAATGATTTGAAATAATAGGTAAAAAATATTAGTATTATATGTGATGTGTACAAGTAGATGAAACATCAATTGAAAATGCAGTATACCTATAATGATCAAATAAGTTGTTTTTACAAGTTTGATGCCCTTTAAAAACATGCACGATGTGGTCAAAACCAATCGAACGGCCTTCAAATGACATGAAATAAGATGATGAAAACTGTGCAATGAATTTTGAAATTATTGAGGAGAAAAAAATCAATACGGGGAATTGTTTTTTTGGGATGACCCAAAACACACTATTATTATTTTAAAACACCAAAACATTCATTTAATGGTCAGATCCAAAACAAATGACCTCAGAATGATGTGAAATCATAGGATAACCATATAATTATTATTTAAGACATGTACGATAAGAAAAAATATCAATTATATTGTTTGGGTAATCCTTTTGAATCTTCCCAAATCCTTATATACCCCACCCTGTGCCCCATGAGTTCTTGATTAACTAGTAATGGAGGTAACCTTATACCCTGTACCCAATGATGGAAAATTCATGGGTCAGGTTCATGATCATCCCAAAGTAAATGACAACCCCTCTCCCATAAAACATGAAACCATCAGAGTGATCATTAAGGTTGTCCACCACTGTCCCCTTTTCCACCACTACCATTAGTTCTCCTTCATTTCTCTCCTCAACAACATCAAAGGTGAGGATTTTAGAGGATGGGAATTTGTTGATAATATTCTAGGTTCTCATGGTTGCAAAATATGGGTAACTATACTAGCTGGTGAGGCTACCAATGTTGTTAATGCGGTGATCATATTATCCCCCCCCCAGTACACCTGTTTTGGTTAATTGTTGAAGAGACTCCACAACAGTCTAGGAGCTCCTGATATGATAAATAAATGAGTCAACCCCTCGCTATCATCTCAAACAAATCCAAGGACACCACCACCATGAATTACAAACAACACCTTAAAATAAAACCTTTATAAAGTTGTAGACAAGGTAGACTACCATATGGATTATAAAAGGGGCATACCCAAACAATTATATATATATTTTTAATTGTTACTCTGTTTCAAAAAAAAAATTATATAGTGAAATCATTAGTTTCATGTTCTATTAACAAGGGCCTAGGGAGCTCTCTTTTTTTCTAAATGATATTGATATCATGAATTATCACAACATAATAGAAAATTACACACAAATTTGTAAAACCCTATCACGATGAAGCATTTCCCGATCACGTTTATAGATATTCATGAGCTTGTTGGTGTGGGTGTTAAGTGTTCACTTTACAATTGATGATAACTGAAACAAGAGTGTGTATGTTTTTTTTTGGTTGAGGTATAGATGAGATATTTTATGTTTTTTTTCAAGATTTTATAGTATTATTTTGTTGATATTGTTGGTGCATTCTAATATGGGTGCGTGGGACATTTCATGTATTGATATACATGAAATTTACTTTGAAATTTTTATTAACTTGAATATTTTATCTCACTTGTTTCTTATTTTACATCATAAACCTAGATTATTTGGAGAAATTCCTCCCATATGGGTATGTTTTTCACCACTAGTTTCTAACACAAGTTTCTAGCCAATCGAAGGTGGGATAGAGGTGTCACATTATATTTTACTATGGATCTGGGAATGGATCATAGTGGGGTCGGGTCATGGCACATATCGCACCTCACAGAGTATTTAATATGTAATGTTAACATCTAATTTTTACTACCTATGTACTTGAGAGACATGTTTAACCTATTCCACTAAACACAATTTTTTCATATGCACTGTGAAAAACTGATTGAAGGGATTGGATGAACTTAGTCTACTACACAAGATTCAAAATATCGCATAAAACCCAACTGAGAGATCATACTAAATAATTTAAAAGAAACAAAGTGATTGAAAGTAGTATGTTATAAGACCAAATTAAAATTATTCAAAAGAACAAAATGAACATTTCTTATAAAATTCAATCATAGAAGGCTAAATGAAAAGAAACAACTATATGGGGAAATTTATCAAACCCAATATGATAAAATATATAAATTGACATAATATTATTAGAAGAATATTATAAGGTATGGGGAGCTCACATGTTATAATTATTTCATATGCATTAGGTGGTTGAATTATATTTGGAATCACAAGGACTTCGACCATTTGATCAATGAATCACTCAGTAGTACATGCACAAATCTTAAAATTCACTTCAAACCATTAAATAAATGTTATAAATAAGTCACAAAATAGTGAAAAGGGTATGAAAAACATATAATTGATAAAAATAAGAAAATTTAGATATTTAATGTGCAAATGAAAAGAAAAAACTAAAAATGAAATAGGTGTAATTTTGAAGGCTTATTCATATAATCAATTTAATCATCCAAATATGTTCATGCGGTACTCCATCCCATTATATATCATTCATTATCTAGTGCTTAGAAAAATACTAGAAATATTTTGAAAAATTTCCAATAATATGAAAAATAAAGTTATAAAATTTTTTCTAGCTTATCACATTGGCCCTGATCTTTGATTTCAATCACGATCCACTTTTCTTTAAAGTTTATTATAGGTGGGATATATTCCACACTCTGGTGGTTGGAAGCGGTGTTGAATTTTTTGACCACCTTCCCCATCTTCATTGTTGTTTGTGACACCATAAACTCCACCAGATTCAGATCTGTATACTGGTTTACTTTCATTTTTTAGGGTAGATTTTTTGTGTTGTAGGAATTTACAAGGTGAAAGTTGTGGGTGAACATCTCCCGTCTCCTCTTCTATTCAATTTAATCTACATACACACAATATAATTTATCTTTCCATTCCTAGTTTCGAGCCATGGTGGCCAGAGAGGTTGTCTGCCGGTATGACACCCCAAATATTTTATGGTATGTTTATCTTAAATACGTTATATTCATTAGATAGCCTATAATGCATGAAGAACTGAGTCTCAATGAAACAAAACTTGGTTACTTATAGGAGAAAGTCATAACCTATCCATTAAACTTAAATTTTCCACTTCTGTGCTTTGAATTTCAAAAAACGGTCATCCACAGTTGTGATTAGTAAGTTATTTGGAGTCTGATAGAACCAACTTGTTTTTTTGTGAATAGTAATATACCATCATGAATAGTAATATGAATATAAATATGAACCTTATGAATAGTAAATCATATTATTATTTTATTTTATTGATTTTATAAGGTAATGATATGTTGATTAATTTTTCAAAGTGTTAAAAAATGAGTTATTGATTTTAAATTGTTATTTTTGAATAAATTATGATTTTATTAATAAATTAAATTAATAAAATTTAAAAAATTATTTTCAGAAAATGGATTTAATTTTTAAATTCTACACATCAAAAAATGGTTAGGTTAAATTTTTGTTATTTTTCTAAAATTCTTGAATTTTTGATGAATAGTAAAATATGATAAATTACAATAAATGCTAAATACTTGTTTTACTGCATCATAGGTGATGCAAGGATGGTGTAAGCCCACTTGGTTAGAAATAACATGCAATTATTACTATTTGGGATCACATTAATAAATAATATTCATAGCCTTGAGAAAAAATATTTAAATAATGATTAAAATAATATAAAATCCCTCCTCTCCTCCACTATAAATACCACACTCATTACCCTCTTCCTCCCACACCACTCAAGCTTTGAGCCTTACCTAATTTATGCCAAATAAAAATACCAAGACCTATACCCACGTATAATACCTTCTGGTCTCACCAAAAGGGAAAAAAATACCTAAAAGAGATTCTGAAGGAGGAGTACTCAAGAGGTGAAGCTCTCTTCATTTTTCTTTCAACTTCTTTTACAAGTTCCATTATTTGGTTGCTCTCTCTTCACCTCCCTACATCCAAGTGATATGATAATTCCATTACATTACATGAACTATAATTTTATTATTATAATTTAATATTTCATCATCATCTCTCTTTTCCCCCTCCTCTTATACTAAAAATAAAAATATCGTCTAAGATGTGATAATTTATCACATTCAGGGATGAAGGGTTTTAAATTTCTATTACTATCTTAAATAATGGTCATGAAACCTTTTTAATGGTTGAACCAGATCATAATATATTTATTTTACCTTATTCAATGTTCTATAAACCTTACACACTCATAATATAAAATAATAAAACAAAATAAGTTCATTATGCAAAAAACTACCAAGTTAATCCAAGTGTTTATCATTAACATTTAACTAATGAGTCATCCTCATGGTGTATAACCCAAAATCATTATAATATTATTTATATATCTATAATTTCACTAATAATATATATTAATAATTCTGGATGTTTAACCACATTTCAAAAAAACTTCCATTCATGAATACAAGTAAATCGATCATGAAAACTAAGGAAGAAAATGTTTCCAAAACAATAAAATTGAACCTCTTAAACCCATCAAAAAGGAAATGAATGAACCTAATAAGATTATAATAAAAAAATTAAATGTATAGGAGGTTCTGGCCTTATTAATTAGTGAAGCTAAACTTTATTATTCTGGTTATTAAGATCAATTTAGAACACCTTTGGGCATAAGGTAAGGGGTTTCTCATCTCACTTTTATTTTTGTGAGATTTCCATTGTTTTCCACTTATTTCTTGTATGTGGTGTATGTGTACTTCCATTTGCTATATAATATGATTATTCTATTTATATTCATGGTATTCAATGATTAATCTTATGGTTATTAATTTTTGGTCATACGATTTGATTGATTACAATGTGGGAGGGGACTTTGTCTGAATTTCCATTTCATTGAGATTCACTTTGTATTGTGCACCTAATCATTCTTATGTGGTGTATCCACTAACCCTTTGAGGTAATTTTTTCATTTTAAATTATAATTATATTATATATCTATATCCTTGTTTCATGTATATGACTATTGTCTAAACCGTATACCAATTTACATACGGTTGTTATTTTGAATGTAATTTTAATAGGGGAAATATTGATGAATCTGAATCCTCTACTCAATATGGATTTTGAAAAGGATTATTGTTCTTGTATTAAATCAATGTGTAAAGAATTATTTGGACTTTTAGTTATGTGAGGGGCCCGCTATAGCCCCTCAATTCATTGACAGATCTCATGAGACAAATCAGTTGGCGACAAACCCTTCGAGTTTGTTTCCAAAAAAGAATCAGAGAAGTATCTACCTATAGACTTAAACCATTTTGAAGGTATAGTGGTATCACGTTATAGATTCATGATGTCAAATTAATAATAATTCTCACTATTCATTTTTAGTTACTACTATTCATGAGTTTTTCACTATGAAAAAAATCTTTGGATGCAGTTTCATTCTCAGTTTATTAATGGCGTGTGTTTTTCATTTATTCACTATGCCATATTGACTATGTCAATTTTTTATGATTAAATTATTGTTAATTCATGGTTATACTATTTTTAACCCTTATTGAGCATTTTATCTCACCCCTTTCATTTTTTTACCTTCAACAGGTTATGAGGAAGAGACTATTTATTGAGTTCTCGTGGATGCAGTTTATTAGTTTTTGTTATGTATTGTATTTTGTTACCTTTCCTAGTGTAATATAAGTTACATGTGTTTATCTAGTTTCTTCAAGACTACTAAAATGACCATTCCTTTGGGATTTCATTCCTTTTAATCATTCCAATATAATAAGTAATGCACCATCTCTGGGATTCTGGGGTTGGGGCGTTACATTTGGTGTCATAGGAAGTTTAGTAGAAACCTTGGAAACTAGATTAAGGAAACATAGTCTAGAGGACATAACCCTAATTAATAATTTTAGGATAATCATAGAAGAAAATCATGGAATTTTGGTAAATTATAGATTATATGGGTCTTCCTAGAAAATACATCCCTGTCTGGATACTACAAGTGGACATGGTTCTGGTAGACATGTACCTAGGAGTAGCAACTTCGACAATGAGTTTTGGGCTTGACCATGGGTATCCTGATACACAACAACATGCCTTACTGCATGCCTATTTTTGACACTCATAGGGGATATTTTTAGGATAATTCAAATTTTCTTTCCAATCCATTATAAAGGATTTAAAAGTAAATAGAAATAATGTTTATGGTTATGAGATTAGTCATACATAAATTTTTAGATTATGTTAAGTTTTTGCTAGTTAGAAATTATGAATTATGACCTAATCTAGTGTATTCCATTGTTTAGTGATGGATCCTAACTGAATAAGGGGAATCAATACCCGCAGAAAATGTAAGGATTTCCCCACTGAGAAAGTCAACACAATCAATTTTGGAGAAGGTCAGATCCTGGCCATATTGGGAAAACTTACTCAGGTTATGACGAATAACCATGATACACTTGTACTGGATCGTTTCATGTGGAAGAAGACCCCATATTTTAGGGGGGAAACTAATTCATTGGTAGCTGAGTAGTGGATCAAGTCCCTTGAAAATATATTTTTGGAATTAAGATGAAATGAAAATGAAAAGGTAGTGCTGGCAGTATATTGCCTCAAGGGTGATACTGATCAATGGTGGTCCTTGATCCAGAATAATATAGAGGAATAAGAAATAGAAGATATAGAATACAGAACTTTTAAGGAAATATTCTTCGACAAATATTTCCCTCGTGAACCAAGAATTGAAATTAAGATTAAATTCATTGGCCTAAAGCAAAGGGAAGAAGAGAGTGTTGCAGAGTATAAGGATACCTTAACAAGATTATTTAGGTATGATATAGATTACATACATGATTTGGAAGACAATATTGATCATTTCTTTGAAGGTATTAAGCTAAGTCTTCAAAGGGAATTGAATTCTCAAACATTTTCATCATATGATGAAATTGTATTAAGTTCCATCAATATAAAGAATGAATTTTCTAGATCAAATTTGTTCAAGGTAAATCAAGATAAGAAGAGGAATTCTAATAAACATGGAAAATATTAATCACCAATGAATAAGAAGGGAATGAAGAAATTTCTATTATGCGAGAACTACAAAAATAATCATCCTGAAAAATGATTTAAAGGCATGGGAGTTTTCTGTAAGTGTGAAGAAAAGGGTCATAAATCTAGTGAATGCAAGGGGAAGAGACAAGTCAATGATGTTCAATATTAAAATTGTAGAGATATTGGAAACTATGTAAATGAGTGTCCTATTCACCAAGGAAACATACCTCAGAAAAGGCCATGAGATCAAGGGAAATCTTATGCAATTACAACCATAGAGGTTGGAGTTCCTAATGATGTGATGTAAGGTACTTTAATTGTTTCATAAAACTTATCCAATGATTTATTTGATTTTGGATCATCACATTCATTTATATCATCCCAGTTTTCCAAGAAAATTAGACATGTACAATTTGATTTAATAAAGGATTTGTTAGTGAAAACTCATAGGGGATGTATCATTGCAACAAAGATGTGTCGATAAATCCCCCTCATGACACATAAATGTGATTTAGTTTCTAACCATATTATCATACCAATTATTTAATTTTATATTATTCTCAGTATGAATTGGAAATCAAAATACGATGCAAAGATCTATTGCAAGAATAAGGAAGTTACAATTTTGGAGAATGGTGTAGAATCCCTTATCTTTAGAGTAAAAACATCACCATCTAATTCTTATCTAGATCCACCCCCAGTAGCTATACTAAATGAAATTCTTGGAGAGGAAGAGAACACAATATCTATGGGTGAGGAAAGAAATCTTCAAATTGAAAATGTACCTATTTTACAAGAATAAATTGATGTATTTCCAAAGGATTTACCTGGAAATCCTCAAGAGTGAGAAGTTGAGTTCTATATTGATTTAATTCTTGTTGCAAGACCTATATCAAAGAATCCCTATATAATGGACACTGTGGAATTAATGTAAATAAAGAAACAACTAAATTAATTGAGTGAAAAAATATTTTTTTGACCTAGTGTTTCTCTATGGGGAGCCCATGTCCACTTTGTGAAGAAGAAACATGGATCCATGAAGTTATGCATTGATTACAGGGAAATAAATTCTATTACAATAAAGAACATGTATCATATACCATGAATTGATGATTTTTTTGATCAACTTCATGGAGACCAATATTTTTTGAATATTGACCTTTGATCTGGATATCATCAGCTATGTGTGAGGAAGGAAGATATTCCAAAGACAGTATTTCAAACCAGGTATGGGCATTAGGATTATATAGTAATTCCTTTTGGACTGACTAATGCACCCTCTTTTTTCATGGATCTAATGAATAGAGTTTTCAAAGAATGTCTTGATGACTTTGTTGTGGTATTTATTAATGATATCCTGGTATACTCTAAAAGATACGAAGACCATGAGAATCACTTACGAATTATTTTAAAAACTATAAGAAGAAATGAATTATATTAGAATTTTATCAAGTTTGAATTTTGGTTTCAATCAGTTTGTTTTCTTGGCCATATTTTCTCTAATAATGGAATCTTAGTCAATCCTACAAATACAATGGAAATACCAGAATTAACCACAGAAATGAGCATAACTGAGGTACGTAGTTTTATTGGCATAAAATATTACTATTGGAGTTTCATTCAGAATTTTTCCTAAATGTCTTACCTCCTAACAAAGATCACACATAAAGGGGTTAAGTTTGTATGGATGAAATAATATACAAAATTCTTTGAAGAATTGAAAATAAGATTAGTAAATGCTCCAATTTTTACTCTTCCATCTAAAAATGATGGATTTGTGATATACAATGATTCATCAAAGAATGGAATAGGTTTCATCCTTATGAAAAATGATAAAGTTATTTCTTATGTATCAAGGTAGTTAAAGACTCATGAGAAAAATTATCCAACTCATGATCTTGAGTTAGCAGGCATAAAATTTTCTCTGAAAATATGGAGACATTATCTCTATGGTGAAATATTTGAGCTATATACGGATCACAAGAGTTTGAAATACGTTTCTACACAAAAATAACTCAACATGAGGCAATAGAGATGGATCAAGTTACTCAAAGACTATGATTTTTCAATACACTAACACCCAGTAAAGTCAAATAAGGTGGTAGATGCATTAAGTAGGAAAGATCATGGGCTTCTGACCCAAATGAAGATTGAGAGAGATCCTATATTCATAGATCTACTAAATATGGATATGGGAATTTTTATTGAAGGGGAAACATCTTTCATCTTTAAAATGATTGTTAAACCATCTTTACTAGAGAAGATAAAAATATCACAATTTGATGATGAGAATCTGCAAAAGAAAATTAAAGTTGTTAAGGATGGAAGATTGGAAGACTTTGTGTATGTGAATGGAGTTCTAAAATTTGGGAAGAGGTTATGTGTTCCATCAGTACCTAAGATAAAAAGGGAACTATTAGACGATTATCATAGCTAAAATTTCTCTATACACCCTGGCATCACTAATATGTATATAGATCTGAAGGAATATTTTTGGTGGGATAACATGAATCAAGAAATTGAATACTATGTATCAAGGTGTCAAGTTTTTCAACAAGTGAAGGCCAAGAGAAAACATCCTAGAGGGGTCATGCAACTTCTACCTATTACTATGTGGAATTGGGATGACATTACGATGGATTTTTTCATATGACTAACGAGGACATCCAGAAGTAATGATGAAATATGGGTAATTGTTGATTGTCTCACAAAATCAGCACATTTCCTTGTTATAAGAGAGGATTTACCACTTGATATCCTAGCAAGAATTTATATTAATGAAGTTGTAAGACTTCATGGTGCACCTCTATCGATTGTGTTTGATCGAGATCCCCAGTTTACATAAAAAAGCAGGAAAATTCTCAAGAGGGATTTGGATACTGATCTTCATATGAATACTGCTTATCACCCCCAAACCGGCAGATAGTCTAAAATGACTATTCAGACATTAGAAGACATGTTGATGTTATGATCTCTTGATATTCAATTTATGTGGGATTAATACTTTCCTTTTGTGGAATTATACTATAATAATAGTTTCCATTATAGTATTCAAATGGCGCTATATGAAGAATTATATGGTAAGAGGTGTCAAACTCCAAATTATTGGGATGAGGTTGGAAATAAAAAACTTATAGGCCTAGAACTTATCGAAGAAACAACTACAAAGGTGAATAAAATTCATGCCCATATTAAAGCATCCCAAAGTAGGAAAAATATTTTTGTTGACAATCGGAGAAAGGATTTGGAATTTCAAGTAGGAGATCATGTCTTTCTAAAATTATATCTGTGGAAGGGTGTCTTAAGGTTCAGTAAGAAAGGGAAACTAAGCCCCAGGTACATCAGACTGTTTGAAATTCTGGAAAGGATCAAAGTTGTGGATTATTATTTTGTAATTCCACCAATTCTCTCCCAAGTTCATAATGTGATCCACATGTCATTGTTAAAGAAATACATGCTAGAACCAATGCATGTACTGACCTATGAAAAAATAGATATGGAATCTTATTTTTCATAATGTGAAGAGCCTATCAATATTCTTGACATAAGGACGAAGATATTGAGAAATTGGACAACTCGACTGGCAAAGATTATTTGGAGAAACCATAAAAAGGAGGAAGAAATGTGGGAAACTGAGGATGTTATGAAGAAGAACCACCCACATATTTTTATGGATCAATATACATGAAAATTTTTAAGGTTGAAATTTCTGAAAGAGGGAAGAATTTAACACCCCAATCATTTTATGGTATGTTTCTCTTAAATACTTTATATTCATTAGATAGCCTATAATGCAAGAATAACTAAGTATCTATGAAAAAAACTTGGTTATTTATAAGATAAATTCATAACATATCCATTAAACTTAAATTTACCACTTCTGTGTTTTGAATTTCAAAAAATGGTTATCTACGATTGTGATTAGTAATTTATTTGGAGTCTGATAGAACTAACTTGTTTTTTGGAGAATAGTAAAATAACTTTATGAATAGTAATATGAATATTAATATCACCATTATGAATATTAAATGTAATACCCCGACCCCAGTTACCCAGAGTCGATGCATTATTACATAACATTGGCATGATACAAGGAATCATGTCCCAAAAGACCGACCAGTTTAATAGCCTTGGAAGTACTAAATACATTCATAAGGTTTACATTACATCATGAAATAAAAAAATCAACAACATTTTTCCCCTTTTGAACACACTTATATCCTTCGTCTATCCCTGCAGTTCAACCAGAAAATAATTCTTCACATCCTAGGAAAAATAAAATATATAAAGGGGTGGGCTTAGATGCTCGGTAAGGATAACAATATAGCGGAAACTTTCATAAATAAGCATAAACATTTAAGACAATGTATAAGACTAAAACAAAAGCCTTTTAAACTTAAACTTCAACATAATATTCCAAAGATAAAATCAAATAATTTAATTTACTTATTCACATGTATATTCTAATAGTCGAATAATCACATGCAATATCAATAACCACTTTCATAATGATATAATACATAATGCCAGAATTCATAACCACATAGTCAAGGCCTTGTACCAAGACTACAAATAAGATTTTGTCAAGGCCTTGTGCTAAGACACTAGTTTTTCTCATGAGACCTATCGATGCATCATGGAGCTATAGCGGGCTCTACCTATCACTTACTAAGTCCAATGCATTCCTCATATGAAAAGGTTTAAACATAACATAAACATTCGTATTAAAACTAGCATATGAAATGTCAATACTTTATCCATAAACCATGAATGGTAAAAATAATACATCCATATTCAAACATATCACAAAACCTTCAATACAATTTGGAGGTTTTGTATCATAATAAATAAACTTCAAACAAGCTTAAAATCCATCAAAGGATGTTGACATAGATGAAATCAAATTTTTTTTAGAGAAATATCTCTTTCTATTTTGAAATCAATTAAAATCCATATAATTATAAAAGAAAACATTTATTTTTAAAATATTCTTATAAGCTTGTATGGGAAGCTTCAACGATGTTATAACGGTAGAAAATAGCCGCACCTGCCGTATAAGTTAAAAAAACATTCTTACGTTAATTTTGTCGAAAATGTCATAAAGTACCTTGTTTGGAAAATGACAGAAAGATTCATTTCAAAACATATATGGTCAAATAAGGGTATAAATGACTTTAACCTATATTCTAGTAAAGATTAAAAATGTTTCAAATTACATTTTTAAGAAAACACAGATGTGGATGAAAAAGAGGTCCCAGTATATACTTACGTAAAAACAACCTTAGATAATAAAGAGATTGTGAAATTAACCCTTAACTTGTAATTTTCCTTGGTATATGGTAAATTAACCTTCTATATAATAGTTAAATAATTTTTATTAAATTATACAAGAACTATATACATAAATATGATATCATATATGACCCTCTAACATTGATTTGTTAATAATATTTCAGTAGTATCATCGTTTCGGGTGTTAACTGATTCGTTTTTTTATATGATTGGTTACGTAAGCCATGTTTGTTATGGATATGATGTATTTGATTCATTTAAATAATGATATTATATTCATAAACATTATTTTTAATCATAAAATTAAAATTATTCTTGAATGATTACGATGGGGAATGAATCTCATCGGGTTTGTGGAGACGGTAATCCGTACGTACGCACGAGCAACAATATCATCATATTGATGGTGAAATAGTATGTAATTGGATGGTATATAATATATAAATAATAATTAACATGTTATATTTATTATTTACATCAGTTAAACTCATTATTATACCCATCCAAATAATGAAGTGTTTGAATAACAAAATACACCACGACGTGGAGACGGTAAGCCATACGTACACACATATGATGACTTTTTCATTCATATGATGGATATAATAATGAATATGGTTGTACCATTTTTATAATAACATCACAGTATATAGAAGATAGCAGATTTATTATTTTATAAGGGAAACAACAAATAAAGAGGAAGTGTAAGAAGGAAAGAACCTTAAAGAAGTGATGAAATATTTACCTCTTCTTCGGGTTCTTCCTTTTGATTTGATCAAAAGGGATCTTTAGGTTGTATTTCATACCAAATTAAGGCCTCTAGGATTATGTTAGGAAAGTTGGGAGGATATTTTGGAAGTTTTTGGCTGAGAAAAAAGGCTTTGGAGGTGTGAAATTAAGATAATGAGAAGTTCCATTTTATAAGAGAGGTGAGGGTCACTTTAGGAAAATCTTGAAATATTATTCTATAATAAAATAATTTTCGGTTTCTAATGGTTAAAAAATGAATTTTTTCGAGTATAAGGTGGTTATGGGTCTAAAACCTCTCAATAAATAGGTTTTATATAGGTTTATATCACCATATTAACCTTATCTTTTAGATTTAACTCTTAGTCAAATAGTTTGTTATTTACCATGTCTCTTTGTATTTTTATATTATATGGTTAATAAACTTACTATAACAAGAAAAGTGAACCCAAAGTGGTTCATTATTAATATATATAACCTTATCTTAGTCCTTTTTCCTAACCTTAGATTTTTAGGAATATTATATCAATTAATAATATAGTATTTGTTTAAAAAACTCAATTATTTCAATTTTGACACTATTTAGTATTTGTTTTTTTTGAAAATCATAACAGCATGATTACTTCGAAAAAATTATTTAATAAACCCTAAAATATCATATTAACCTATAAAAGTATTTTAATTTATAAAAAGTCCCAAATTACATTTATTTGGATATTTATAATATCAATTATTTTAATCTTTCATTAGTAAGGTAATTACTGCATCATCATCGTGTCATAAATAAATTAAATTATTTAATGTCTAAAAATTATGAATAAACTACCATTATGTAGCAAATTTTTTTATCTTTCTAATGAATATTTATAGTTGAATTTATCTTATGTATAACCCTATATTAAAAATGGTTTAGTTATTAAACTTTGGATTTAACTCTTTTAACTCTTATTTAAATAAAATAATAATAAATGTCCTAATATAATCCATGTGGACCAAAGGGGGTCATATTTTATTCTTAAGGTTGTTTTTGGTCGAATTACACTTATCCAATAGAATTAGGACATGTGTTAGGGTAATTGTGATATCATTTTCACCCTTAATTACCCTATTTACTTTTAACCGTGTAAATAAAAGTAAAAAGCTAATATCCACCAAAAATTATTTTAATCTTATTGAACCAAATTTTACTTACTGATGTCAACCTTGTCTCTTAGATTTTTTAAATTCAACTCACATAAGCAGTAAAATTATGTTTTATGCAAATTTGTAAATGCTCTTAGGAGGTGGGTAAAAGACAATAAAAAGTTCTATACAATTTTTATATATCTAAACTTATTATAAAATGACTCCAATGAATTAAATTAAACTTATATAGGTATTATGTATCTATTTTGACCTAAAATAAATTTAAATAAAATAAATAATTATTTAAATAAAAAGTTGGTTTTAAACAATAACTCAGTGTTTTTCATTATTCATCAAAAATTGAAAGTTTTCAAAAAAATACCAAAAGTTCACCCTAAGATAATTTCGATATTCCGAATCCAAAAATGAAGTCCATTTTGAAAGATAAAATTTATAAAATTTCAAAAAGTGAGTATTACTATTCATAACGGCTAGTTTTATTGGTTGTGGTGTGTTTAAACTCGAAGTTGCGTACAACAAAAGCTATTATATTATTCAAAGGGAAATGTAACATGTAAGCTTGGGGTATTACATTCTCCCCTCCTTAAAATAATTTTGTCCTCAAAATTTCTAGAATATTACTGCATAAAAAGATTTAGGTTTTTCTTCATCATATGTTCCTTGGGTTCCCAAGTTGCCTCTTCCATCTTATGATTTCTCCATAGAACTTTTACCAGATGAGTTGTCTGGTTTCTCAGGACTTGTTATGTGGTATCAAGAATTTTGATAGGCTCTTCACAATAAGACAGATTAGATTCCAGTTCAATTTCCTCATATGTGAGTACATGCATTGGGTCAGGCATGTATTTTCTCAATAGCGATACATGGAACACATCATGGACTTTGGAGAGACTTGGAGGCATTGCCAAATGATACGCTACAACTCCAATTCGTTCTAGAATTTTGAAAGCTCCGATGTACCTAGGAGTCAGTTTACCCTTCTTACCGAAACGTATAACACCCTTACATGGATATACCTTCAAGAAAACATGGTCTCCTACTTGAAATTCCAAATCCTTCCTTCAGTTATCATCATATATCTTTTGCCTACTTTGGGATGCTTTGATGTGGGTTTGGATAACCTTCAACTTTTCCATTGTTTCCTCAACAAGTTCTGGGCCTACAAGTTTTATTTCACCAACATCATCCCAAAAAGTTGGTGTGCGACACCTCTTTCTATATAATGCTTCATATGGTGCTATCTGAATACTTTAATGGAAGATATTTTTATAGGAAAATTGTACTAGAGGTGAATATTGATCCCACATACCTTGAAAGTCAAGTGATCAAGATATCAACATGTCTTCTAAGGTTTGAATTGTCCATTCTGATTTTCCATTGGTTTGAGGGCGGTAGGCAGTGCTCAAACGAAGTTCTATATTCAGGGATTTCTGAAGACTTTTCTAGAATCTTAATGTAAAATGGGGATCACGATCAGAAACAATTGATAGGGGTACTCCATGAAGTCTTAAAACTTCATTAATATATATTTTTTCCAGACGTTCAAGTGGTAAATCTTCTCTTATATCAAGAAAATGTGATGACTTGGTAAGACGATCAACAATGACCCATATTGAATCATTTTTTATAGGATTCTTTGGTAGCCCGAGGAAAAATTCTATCGTAATATTATCCCATTTCCACTCAAGTATGGGAAGAGGTTGCATGACTCCTCCAGGATGTTGCCTTCCAGATTTCACTTTTTGAAAAACCATACATCTTGACACAAAATCAGAAATCTTCCTCTTCATGTTGTCCCACCAAAAATGTTCCATCGAATCTCTATACATCTTGGTGCTCCCATGGTGTATAGAGAAATTGGATCTATGAGAATCATCCAACAATTCTCTTTTTAGATCAGGTATATTGGGAACACAAAGTCTCTTCCCAAATTTCAAAATTCCATCTTCATATGAAGTCACTCAATCTCCCATCATTCACAACTTTAATCTTCTTTTGAAACTCCTTATCATCAGTCTAAGAACTCTTTATCCTTTCTAGTAAATATGGTTTGACAATAATTTGAATAAGTATTGATGTTTCACCTTCCATGGTTATTCCCATATTCATCTTTACTAGATCCATGAAAATAGGATCCCTTTCAACTCTCATCTTGTTCAAAACTCCATGATCCTTTATAATCAAAGCATATTCCACCTTATTTGCCTTTCCCAGGTGGTAGTGTATAGTGAAATCATAATCCTTGAGTAGTTAAATCCATCTCCTTTGCCTCATGTTGAGTTCTTTTTGTGAGAAAATATACTTCAAACTCTTGTGATCAGTATAAATCTTACATTTTTCACCATAGAGATAGTGTCCCCATATTTTCATAGAAAATATTATAGATGCTAACTCAAGATCATGATAAGGATAGTTTTTTTCATGGATTTTTAGCTGTTGTGATGCATAGGA
Source organism: Viscum album (assembly GCA_963277665.1). Taxonomy (NCBI): domain Eukaryota; kingdom Viridiplantae; phylum Streptophyta; class Magnoliopsida; order Santalales; family Viscaceae; genus Viscum; species Viscum album. The sequence goes on from OY728131.1 coordinate 239,404,817, forward strand.
AATAACTCTATCATTCTGCATAAGGAAACAACCAAGTCCTTTCTTTGAAGAATCACTATAAAGAATAAACCCATCATTCCTTGATGGTAGATTCAAGATAGGAGAATTGATTAATCTTCTCTTCATTTCTTCAAAACATTCTTCACACTCTTTTTTCCAAACATATTTAACCCCTTTACAAGTGATCTTGGTTAATGGGTTAGCCAACCGGGCAAAATTCTGGACGAAACGTTGATAATAACCTACTAAACCAATAAAATTGTGTACCTTAGTTATACTCATCGGTGCTGGCCATTCTTGGATTGCCTTGGTCTTTTAAAGATCAATAGAGATTCCATCCTTAGAGAAAATATGGCCAAGAAAAGAAATCTCCTGAATCCAGAATTCATACTTGCTAAACTTCCCATAAAATTCATTTCTTCTAAGAGTCTTTAGAATAATGCGCAAGTGATTTTCATGATCTTCGTAATTTTTCGAGTATACCAAGATATAATCAATAAATACCACTAAAAATTCATCAAGATATTCCTTGAAAACTCTATTCATTAGATCCATGAAGACATAGGGTGCATTAGTCAATCTAAAAGGCATTACTATAAACTTGTAATGCCCGTACCTGGTTTAAAATGCTATTTTCGGAATGTCTTCCTTCTTCACACACAACTGATGATATCCAGGTCGAAGGTCAATATTTTAAAAATATTTAGCTCCATGAATTTGGTCGAATAAATCATCAATGAGAGGTAGGGGATACTTGTTCTTTATTGTTATAGCATTGATCTTCTTGTAGTCAATGTACAACCTCATAGATCTGTCTTTCTTCTTAACAAAAAGGACAGGGACTCCACATGGAGAAACACTAGGGTGAATAAATCCCTTGTTACTCAATTCCTCTAGTTTTTTATTTAGTTCCACTAATTCTACAGTCGTCATTCTATAAGGGGTCTTCAATATGGGCCTTGAACTAGGAATTAAATTAATGGAAAACTCAATTTCTCGTTCTGGAGGATGTCCAGGTAAATCCTTTGGAAACACATCAAAATATTCTTGCACAATAGGTACATCCTCTATTCGAACATTATTTTCCTCACCCATAGTTATTTCATTCTCTTCTTCCCCAATAATTGAATTTAGTAGAGCTACTGGGGTGGATCTTGATAAGAATCAGGTGGTGACGTTTCTACTCTAAAGATAAGGTACTCCTTATCATTATCAAAAATTGTAACCACATTATTCTTACAATAAATTTTTGCATCATGGTCTGAAATCAAATCCATTCTAAGGATTATATCAAATTCAATAATGGGTATGATGATGAGATCAGCAGATAAAGAAAATTTATATGCCCTGATGGGAATTGATTGACAAAAATTTGTTGTGATGATACTTCCCTTAGGTGTTTTTTCTGACAACTCCCTTGTTAAGTCAAATTAAAAATATATAATTTTATTATCAAAGAGGGAAGATATGAAACAATTTTATGATCCATAATCAAATAAAGCATTGGATAAACTTAAGGAAACCATTAAATTACCTTCCACCACGTCTTTAGGAGCTTCAACCTCAGCAGTAGTGATCGCATAAGCTTGGCCTGGCTCCCTTGTCCTTTTCTAAGGCAAGTTCCCTTAGCACTTAGGACATTCATTTGCATAATTCCCCTTTTCTCTACAATTTTAGAATTCAACATTGACAGCCTCTTTCATCCCCTTGCAATCATGAGCTTGATGACCTTTTTCACCATACTTGTAACAGACTCTCATTCCCTTCAGAAAAGTACTGGGGTGTTTCTTCCCACATTTACCACAGGATGGATATTAAAATTTTCCATTCCTCCCTTTATTTACATTTCCAGAGTGTTTAGTAGATCACTTTTTCTCTTTATTTTCTTTAAATTCATAAGAATTAGATAATTCCTTTTCTGTCTTGGTAGTGCATAAGACAATATCTTGGTACGATGAGAAGGATTGTGAGACTAATGCTCGACAGATAAATGTTTTTAACCCATAAAATAATTGACTAATATTAATCCTTGGGTTACGTATATAATATGTTGAATGCCTTTCTAACCTTGTAAATTTATCCTCATACTTTGTGACATTCTCATCCTCCTTTTTCCTTAGACTCAGAAATTGTCTTTCCATATCCGCTTGATGGTCACAAGGAAATTATTTTTCTTAGAAAATATCTTTAAACTCCCTCCATTCAATGTTTTATACTTATTCATGTTCCTTTGTGTTTTGGATTAATGACCACCATTGATCTGCATCTCTCGTGAGGCGATAAACTTCCATGACAAATTTTTCCCTTTCTCGACTCCCCAAAGCATGAAATATTTTCTCTAAGGAATTTATACATTGTTCAGATACTAATGGATTTGTACTCCTATTGAATGTTGGTTCTTGTTTCCTCATGAATCGGTCTAGTATTGATCCTCCACATTGTGGATCAGGGTGCTCTATACGGGTAAGGTTATTATTCATAACCTGAGTGAGTTGTACCAGTATGGTGATAAGCTAATCAGCACCAGTTGCTTCACCAGCTCCACTATAATTCTATTGAGTAGGAGGTCAATCCTTACATGGATTACATGTGTTGAAACAGTTTCCATTCCTTCCACTAGGTGCCATTTCTAAACAATGGCATACACTAGATTAGTTTATGAATCACAACACATAATTCCAAACTTGTAAAACACTTAACATAAATTAAACAGTTTATGGATATAATTCATAATCATAAAAATGTTTTCTTTGAGGAAGTATATAATCATAAACCCTTCATAATGGTTTCTAAAGAAAATAAGAATTATCCTAAGCATATCCCCTAGGAGTGTCGTAACCAAGAGTGCATTAAGGCCCGTTGTCGTGCACCAGGATACCCTGGGTTAAGACCAAAACTCATTTTCAGAGTTTTCACTCCTAGGTACATCTGTTCTAGAGCCACCTCTACCTACTCATATCTAGACAGGGATGTATTTCTTGAAAACCTCAAAAAATATCTACATTACCAAAATTCTAGGAAGATCTTTTATACCGATCCTCAAAGTCTATCTTAGGGTAATGTGCTCTAATTAGAGTTTTCTAAATCTAGTTTCCAAGGTTTGTACTAAACTTCCTTTGATACCAACTGTAATTCCCCGACCCCAGTTACCTAGAGTCGGTGCACTATTACATAACATTTGAATGATACAAGGAATCATGTCCTAAAATATCGATCATTTTAGTAGCCTTAGAAGTACTAGATAAATTCATAAGTTTTACATTACATCATGAAATAAAAACATCAAAAACAGTTTGTCCCCTTTTTAACACAATTATATCCTTATCCTATCCCTGAAGGTCAACCATAAAATACTTCTTCACATCCTAGGAAAAATAAAACATAAAAAGGGGTGAGCTCAAATGCTTAGTAAGGATAACAATATAGCATAAACTTTCATAAATAAGCATAAACATTTAAGGAAATGTATAAGACTAAAAAAAGAATTTTAAACTTAAAATTCAGCATAATATGGAAAAGATAAAATCAAATAATTTCATTTACTTATTCACATGGATATTCTACTAGTCGAATAATCACATGCAATATCAATAGCCACTTTCATAATGATGGAATGCGTAATGCCAGACTTTATAACCACATAGTCAAGGCCCTGTGCCAAGACTACAAATAAGATTTTTTCAAGGCCTTGTGCCAAGACACTAGTTTGTCTCATGATACCTACTAATGTATCAAGGAGCTATAGCGGGCTCCACCCATCACTTACTATGTCCAATGCATTCCTTATATGAAAAGGTTTAAACATAACATAAATATTCGTATTAAAACTAGCATACGAAATGTCAATACTTTATCCATAAACCATGAATGGTAAAAATAACACATCCACTATCAAACATATCAAAAAACCTTCAATACAATATGGAAGTTTAGTATCATAATAAATCAACTTCAAACAAGCTTAAAATCCATCAAAGGATGTTGACATAGATGAAATCAAAAACAAATTAGAGAAATATCTCTTTCTATTTTGAAATCAATTAAAAGTCATATAATTATAAAAGAAAACATTTATTTTTTAAATATTAGTATAATATTGTATGGGAAGCTTCTACGATTTTATAATGGCGGAAAATAGCCGCACCCTCCGTTTAAGTTAAAAAAACATTCATACCTTAATTTTGTCAAAAAGGTCATAAAGTACCTTATTTGGGAAACAACGGAAAGATTACATTCAAAACATATATGGTAAAATAATGGTATAAATGACTTTAACCCATTGGATATTAAATATTCAAAATGTTTCGAATTACATTTTTAATAAAACACGAATGTGGATGATAAAGAGGTCCCAGTAGATACTTATGTAAAAACAATCTCGGATAATAAAGAGATTGTGAAATTAACCCTTACCTTGTAATTTTCCTTGGTAGAGGGTACATTAACCTCCTGTATAATAGTTAAATCATTGTTATTAAATTATAAAACAACTATATACAAAAATATGATATCATATTTGACCCTCTAATATTTTTTTGTTAATAATATTTCAATAGTATCATCGTTTCAAGTGTTAACTGGTTCATTTTCCTTTATATGCTTGGTTACGCAAGCCATGTTTATTATGGATAGGCTGTATTTGATTCATATAAATAATTATATTATGTTCATAAAAATTATTTGTAATCATAAAATAAAAATTATTCTTGATTGATTACGATGGGGAATGAATCTCATCGCATTCGTGGAGACGGTAATCCGTACGTACGCACAAGCGACAATATCATTATATTGATGGTGAAATCGTATGTAATTGGATGTTATATCATATATAAAGAATCATTAACATGTTATATTTATTATTTACATCAGTTATACTCATTATTATACCCATACAAATAATGAAGTGTTTGAATAACAAACTACACCACAATGTGGAGACGGTAAGTCGTACGTACACACGTATGGTGACTTTGTCATTCATATGATGGATAGAATAATGAATATGGTTGTACCATTTTTATAATAACATCACAGTATATAAAATATACCGTATTTATTATTTTAGAATGGAAATAACAAATAAAGAGGAAGTGGAAGAAGAAAAGAACTTGAAAGAGGTGATGAAATATTAACCTCTTCTTCGGGTTCTTCCTTTTGATTTGATCAAAAGGGATCCTAAGGTTGGATTTATGACCAAAGTAAGGCCTCTAGGATGAAGGGAGGAAAGTTGGGAGGATATTTGGGTAGGGTTTAGCCTATCCAAAAGGCTTTTTAGGTGTTAAATTAAGAGAAGGGGAAGTGCCCTTTTATAAGAGAGGTGAGTGTCACTTTAGGAAAAGCTTGAAATATTATTTTATAATAAAATAATTTTCGGTTTCTAATGGCTGAAAAATAAATTATTTCAAGGATAGGTAGAGATGGGTCGAAAAAATATCAACCAATAGGTTTTATACAGGTTTAGGTCACCATATTAACCTTATCTTTTAGATTTAACTCTTAGTTAAATAGTTTTTCATTTACCATGTCTCTTTGTATTTTTATATTATATGGTTAATAAACTTACTATAACAAGCCAAGAGAACCCCAAGTGGTTAATTATTTAAATATATAACCTTATCTAATTCCTTTGGCTGAACCTTATATTTTTATGAATATTATATCAATTAATAATATAGTATTTATTTTAAAAACTCAATTATGTCAATTTTGACACTATTTAGTATTTGGTTTTTGTGAAAATCATAACAGCATGATTACTTTGAAAAAAATTATTTAATCAACCCTAACATATCATATTAATCTATAAAATTAGTGTAATTCATAAAAAGTCTCAAATTACATTTATTTGGATATTTATAATATCAATTATTTTAATATTTCATTAATAAGGTAATTATTACATCATCATTATGTCATAAATAAATTAAATTATTTAATGTCTAAAAATTATAAATAAACTACCATTATGTATTAAATTTTTTTATATTTCTAATGAATATTTATAGTCAAATTTATCTTATTTATAACCCTATATTAAAAATGGTTTAGTTATTAAACATTGAATTTAACTCTTTTAACTCTTCTTTAAATAAAATAATAATAAATGTCCTAATCTAATCCAAGTGGACCAAAGGGGGTCATATTTTATTACTAAGGTTGTTTTTGGTCGAATTACACTTATGAAATAGAATTAGGACATGTGTTAGGGTAATTATGATATCATTTTTACCCTTAATTTCCCTATTTACTTTTAACTGTGGTAAATAAAAGTAAAAAATTACTATTCACCAAAAAAAAATTTCATTTTATTGAACCACATTTTACTTACTGACTTCAATTGTGTCTCTCATATTTTTGGAATTCAACTCACAGAAGTGGTAAAATTAAGTGTTACGCAAATTTGTAAATGCTCCTAGGAGGTGGGTAAAAGACGGTAAAAAGTTCAATAAAATTTTTATATATCTAAACTTATTATAAAATGACTCCAATGAATTACATTGAACTTATATAGGTATTATTTATCTATTTTGACCTAAAATAGATTTAAATAAAATAAATAATTATTTAAATAACAAGTTTGTTTTAAACAATAACTCAGCGTTTTTCACTATTCATCAAAAATTGAAAGTTTTCAGAAAAATACCACAAATTCACCCTAAGATAATTTCAATATTCTGAATCCAAAAATGAAGTCCAATTTGAAAGATAAAATTTATAAAATTTCAAAAAGTGGGTATTACTATTCATAAAGACTGGTTTGATTAGTTGTGGTGTGTTTGAACTCGAAGTTGCGTACAACACAAGCAATTGTATTATTCAAAGGGAAACATACCATGGAAGCTTATGGTGTTACAGTAAATCATATTATTATTTTATTTTATTAAGTTTATAAGGTAATGAGATGTTGATTAATTTTTCAAGGTTTTAAAAAATGAGTTATATACTTAAATTTTTTTTTTGAATAAATTAAGATTTTATTTAAAAATTAAATTAATAATATTTATAAAATTAATTTCAAAAATTGGATTTTATTTTTTAATTTTTCATGTCGAAAAATAGTTAGAGTGATTTTTTTGGATTTTTCTAAAATTCTTGAATTTTTTATGAATAGTAAAATACAGTAAATTTTAATAAATGCTAAATGCTTGTTTTACTGCATAATAGGTGATGAAAGGCTAATGTAAGCCCAATTGGTTCGAAATCACATGAAATTATTACTATTTGTGATCACATTAATCAAGGCTATTCATAGTCTTGAGCAAAAATATTAAAATAATAATTAAAATAATGTAAAATCCTTCATCCCCTCCACTATAAATACCACCCCCATTCCCCCTTTCCTCCCACACCACTCAAGCTTTGATCCTTAACTAATTTATTCCAAATAAACTTCCCAAGACCTCCCCCCACATCCAAGACCTACTGGTATCACCAAAAGGCCAAAAACAAAGGCCTTGAATAGATTCTGAAGGAGGAGTACTCAAGAGGTGAACCTCTCTTCCTTTTTCTTTCAACTTATTTTACAAATTTCATTCTTTGGTTGATCTATACCCACCTACACACATCCATATTATATCATAATTCTATTAACTTACATGAAATATAATTTTATTATACTAATGGAATATTTCATCATCATCTCTCTTTTCCCCCTCCTCTTATACTAAAAAGGAAAATGTTGTCCGAGTTGTGTTAATTTATCACATTCAAGGACGACAGGTTTTCAATTTCTATTACTATCTTCAAGAATGGTCATGAAACCTTTTTAATGGTTGAACCAAATCATAATATATTTATTTTAACTTATGAAATGTTCTGTAATCCTTACACACACATAATATAAAATAATAATACAAAACAAGTTCATTACGCACAAAACCGCCATGTTAATCCAAACGTTTATCATTAAATTTTAACTAATTATTCATCCTCATAATGTATAACCCAAAATCATTATAAGATAATTTTTATCTTTGTAATGTAACTAATAATATATATTAAAAATTCTGGATGTTTAACCACATTTCAAACAAACTTCCATTCATTAATACAAGTAAACCGATCATGAAAACCAAAGAAGAAAATGCTTCCAAAACAATAAAATTGAACCTATTAAACCCATAAAAAAGACAATTAATGAAACTAATAAGGTTATAATAAATAAATTACATATAAAGGAGGTTCTATAAATATTAATTAATTAATCTAAATTTGATTATTCAGGTCATTAAGATCAATTGAGAACACCTTCAGGAATAAGGTAAGGGGTTTCTCATCTCACTTTTATTTCCATGAGATTTCCATTGTTCGCCACTTATTTCTTGTATGGGGTGTATGTGTACTTCTATTTTTTATATAATATCATGATTATATTTATATTGATGGTATTAAATGATTCATCTTATGGTTCTTAATTATTTTTCATACGATTCGATTGATTACAATATGGGAAATGACTTTGTCTCAATTTTTATTTCTTTGAGATTCACTTTGTATTGTGCACCTAATCATTATTATGTGGTGTATCCACTGCCCCTTTGAGATCATTTTTTCATTTAAAATTATAATTATATTATATATCCATATTCTTGTTTCATGGATATTCCTATTGTCTAAATTTTTTACCATTTTACATACGGTGGTTATTTTGAATGCAATTTTAACAGGGGAAATATTGATGAATCCATATCCTCTACTCAATACAGATTTTGAAAAGGATTATTGTTCTTGTATTAAATCAATTTATAAAGAATTATTTGGACTTGAAGTTATGGGAAGGACCCACAATTTTCCCTTGATTCATCGACAGGTCTCACGAGACAAATCAGTTGGCAGAAAACCCTTCGAGTTTTTCTCCAAAACAGAATCAGACGGGTATCTACCCACATACTTAAACTGTTTCAATTGTATAGTGGTATCATGTCTCAGATACATTAAATAAAATTAATAATCATCCTCATTATTAATTTTGAGTTACTACTATCCATGAGGTTTCCACTATGACAAAATATGTGGATGTAGTTTCATTCTCAGTTTATTAATGGAATGTGTTTTTAATTTATTCACCATGTCATATTGACTATGACAATTTTTTTATGATTAAATTATTGTTAATTCATGATTCCTCTATTTTAAACCCTTACTGATCATTTTAGATCACCCCTTTCATTTTTTTACCTTCAATGGGTTATGAGAAGGAGGCCAGTTATTGAGTTCTTAGGGATAGATTTTATTAGTTGTTGTTATGTATTGTATTTTATTACCTTTCCCAATATAATATGAGTTACATGTGTGTATATAGTTTCTTCAAGACTACTAAACTGATCATTCCTTCGGGATTTCATTCCTTTTAATCATACCAATGTAATAAGTAATGCACCTGCTCTGGGCTTCTGGGGTTGGGGCGTTACAACAAAGGAGCCCATGTGGTTTCCAACAAGATTATCAGTGCCAAAACGAACACCATGGGATCTTGTTGAGGAATGAGATGATCCTTAATTAATCTCAGTTTTCATCTCCATACTTATTATGTAATAATGTAATTCCTCCTTGACTTGATGCATGAACAATACAGTGGGAAATCCAAGCTATACGTCATTTTCACGTCATCGGTGAGCATTGCTCACCTTCTTGAAAATTCATAGAAAATATTTAATTTACCAAGTTTAATCTATTTTATTTTTTATTTTTTTGAGCATCTAAATGTTATGATTTATTTTTTAAAATCTTTTAATTTTATAATTTTTATAAAAAACAACTAAATGGTTATTTTTAAATGAAAAATAAACCACTAAACTGAATTTTGATTTTAAAAAAAATTGGTAGGCCCAATCCTTTTATATTTATGAGAGTAAAAACTTGAATATATATTTTTTATGAAAAAAACAATTGTGGTGTTCAATATACATGTTTTTTGGACATATATGTGAATAATTGATAAATTATATCATTTTTTTATAATAAAACGAAATATATTAAAGCTATATATCCTTGAATACATAAGAATTAATTGATAATAGAACAAAAATCATCTAAATGTGTTCATAAAAGGGATATTTAAATATAGTAAAGAACGAGCCACCTGATTTCCCCTACTATGAATAAAAGAAAAATAACTCCACTCAAAATATGTAGTAACTTCTCCAATCTCACCCATCAAAATTCCAATTGAGTTGAGAGTTGGATGTTCATAAAAAATCAAATGTATTGATGGTTGACAATCTGATTATTTAATTTTTGACTATTCTCAATTCCTTGCAAACTTAGGAATCAGAAAAAATGCATATTCCTCAGCAATAAATTGATTCCACTTTGCAAAAATAAACTTATACACACATTTCCCCCCAAAAGTGTGAAAATTTTATTGTAAAATCCATATTTCAAATTACTTTACACACAATATTTCTAATATATTCATTTATATTTATGACCATCATATAACCATATCATACAAAATAAGTTTCATCTTCAAAATAAACCAAAAACAACTCATCGCCAATATAAAACCAATGAAATGGAGTTTCAAGAGTAATCACTACAAGATATTTAACTTTTTTCAACAAGGTATTATTTGTTTGTTAAAGGTACATTATATATTGGTAAAACATTTTACCAACAAATATGTCTCCATAGCTAAATTATTGGTAAAAACAATGCCACTAAATGCTATTATGATAGATAAAATAGTTCTATTGCGATTATAATAATTCAAATAGATAGTATAAATGTTAGCGAAAATGTTTAGCAATATATATATATATATTGATAATTATATTAAAATCATTTATATTTGTTTTAGTAATATTATTAACAATATCAATTTATATGTCAGTGTAGACAATACCAACAATTGTATATGCTTTTAATATAAATTTTTAAATAAAAAATTATGAGTTTGTATTACTATATTTTTTGACAAAACATTATATTATATGTATTAATATTTACATCAATTTTGGAAGAGGGGAAAACAAAGGAAAATATACACTAAATGCATAAGGGATACTCAAACCCAAGACCTCCCCCACCACCACTAAGGTCCAAGTGACGAAACTCCCATAATAATTACAAATTTATTTTGAATGGAACTCCCAAAAATCATTATATTATAAATATTAACATAATTATATTTAATATATCTATTATAATTATTATATAACAATTAAAAAATAAGTTTCTTAGTCAAATAAATAAATTAAATACGAACAACTTATTTAATAATCATGTCAACTAGTGTTTTTATTACTTTGAATTGATCAACCAACAATCAATGACATAACCACCTAAAAATATACATTTCCACGTCATGAATTTAGAAGTTGAAACCAACCACACCAAAATACACTCCTACACTTGGTACCTGAGTACAGGTTGAAAAAACAAGAATTAAAAAGGAGTTCCATAAATTGGATGCAAAAAACAACCAGCAGTAACATGTTCAACAACACTGAGTTAATGAAAGGAAAATTATCACAGGTCTTGGTATAGCTTGGGCCTAAATAAGGGACACACATGCATGGAAGTCATGGGGTCAACTAGGTTTATAATTATCACCACATTAGTCATTCAGGATACCTTCCTAGGGGATGTACTTCCCAATCTCACTATCTAGTCCCTAGATCTGTAGAAATGAAGAACAAAATAGGAATAAAATGAGGCATCTAAATAAATTTTGTGCACATATGTCAGAAGAATAAACATCTATCGTACTTCTGATTTCTTTCCATGATATGAAAAGGAATAAGATGATATAATTTAGATGAACCAACATATCAGAATTTTACTTTATTTCACCATATCATAACCCACTCACATGGTCTAACATATCTAGAAGTGATGCTATGTAGCTGCAATAATGAAACTTTCATCAACAACACAAAAGTAAAGAAAATGTCAAATTAAAAGTACCAGATTTGGGATCGATGTACTCAAAACCCATTCAAAACTAAAAGGGATATAGGGTTACAATTCTACCTCCATTATCATGTAACCTTGTTCAAGGATTCAATATATATGACATTAGGGAATTGTTGTAGTATGTGATAATGATGTCGATGTCATGGTAGATAAATCACCATCTTGTGTGATGTCATAGGAAGTGATAAACATGTGTCACTATCTGTAAAAAAATCATAGTATATAATATGTTCTAATCGTGGTCATTTTCACCCATTTTCTTTAAATACATTCCACATGAATCATCATTTCATAATGTCGATGTTGAGTTGTGTATGGAGATATATGTTGGATTCCATTAAATTTATGCTTTCATCTTGCGGTGCCATGTTACTAACTCACTAAATATTCATCATGTAAAATCACCACATATCAAGATTCCCTAAAAAGTCATGTTGATGAATATATATTTATTGAATTCCATTTATCATTTTAACATTTTCTAAGACATAGATCCTAGACTAGTTACGAAAACTGATATCATAAACAGTGTTAACGAGCTGGCCTAGTTTTTGAACTAGAGTTCTAGAACTAATATCATGTGTTATATTTGATGACTCATAGAATTATTATTTCTACATGGTAAACTAAATAAACTATGATGTTTCTATATGATACTATGAAACTGGTTAGAAATAACTGAAATGAGGGTTCCTATATGATTCAACAAATCTAGTGGAAGCATCACAAATTCTCAAAATAGTTACCAAAAGTACTAATTAGTTGTATAGTGTAATATATATAGAAAAGTACATATTATATGTTTATATTGGATGACTTTAAATAAATATAGTTCATATAGAGCTTGATCAATGTATTAGAAAATATTATTGTTAGTTCTGCATGGATCCATGGTATTGAAATGAGTTTTCTGAACTAGGTCTTGGGTTGTGATGAAACCTAACAATGTTTATTACATCATATCAAGTAGTGATTGTGTGATATAGTGGAATATTCAGTTATTCAATAAAAATATATTCTCTCTCATGGTAGGTGCTAAAAAATTTAGGAAAAAAGTGATAGGATTCATCTTGTGGGTTTTTACGAAGTTGAGATAAGATAGTTTTTGAATTTGAGATATCTTTTATCCTATCACACAGATAAGGATCCATGTGTTTATCATCGGGAGATATATCTTTTATATCTATTTATATGAGATAAGTGTTTGATTCTTAACATGGTAGAGACATAGTGATTTAGAATTTTAATATTTCATATTTCATATCTTATCTGTATTTTGAAAAATGAAATAGTGAAGGCTTTAAAAGGGAAAGCAGTTGGTGGTGAATAGAGAGGGAGATACTCAAGATATAGTCCACCGAGATCAAGAGGAAATGGGATTCCACGTTTTTGGTATCCAATGTGGGTCATCATCAATGATTAATGGGGAATCTAGGGTGGATATATGATATGATTGGATACCACATTTGTAGTAGCATGTGTAGTGCTTCGATATAGAGTAACTAAAAAATAACAGCAACACGATCAATGATCGGGGCCATGTATCGAGAGTCTTCTTGATTGTGATGATCAAGAGACATGTACTAGTTAATGATTGGTGGTACATCATGATGTTTAGATCATGTGATAGATGAATCCTTCAGGTTTCACAATACAGTGAGAGGTTGATGCTTGTTTAGATTTGACCCATAAGATAGTGGTGTTTCATCAAAAGATGGGTAATGTTTTGTCACAGATGTATCTTTCAAGCATGTTGTTGGAAAGATGATTTTCAGAGAGAAGGTAGATTCGTATTGGTGTGTGGTTTTCATATAGGTTTTCACACTCATTTCCAGTTCATTTTTGGGCATTACTTGGATTTTGTACTCTATAATTCATAGTGGATATTTTAGAATTGCCTTGTGGTTTTTGTAATCCTATGAATCAGAGAGTTTTTTAACCCTAAAAATATTGTGTGATGATTTATTTATTCTTAATTATATTTATTTCATTTCTTAATCAAATTTCTCACAATTTTTTTTCGCAATCGATTTTTTCCGGAGATCAGGAATATCCCCCAACAAGCGATATCAAAGGCAATGGTTTGGTATTTCGATTTGACATAAGAATTATGGATGTTTATGACAGGATAAATGATGCGTGTGTGAGGTAGAATAATATTTGGAAGCTAAATCAGGTTGAGATAGGTGTTTTGGGTCTTAAACCTAATTATTTTCTTCTAAATGTGCAACTGGTAAAGAAAGAGTTAAAATTGAAGATTGAGGGGATACATTAGATGCTCAGGATTTTGAGTAGTGGGTGAAATTTTTTCTTGTAGGTGATCCAGATTATGTGGCAATCAAAATTATGAGCGATTCATATATTTTTGGTTTTAGTATTGATTGAAAAGGTAGTGAAGAATAATATATGGCAGACTTTAGATTTTGGATTTCTTTTGTAGGGGAGCAGTCATGTTTCTGTCATAGTTTCAAAAGGGTATTGTAATTATTTTCAGTAGAGGATGATGGTTGGTGCGATGCTAATATGTTTTCGTTCCAATTCAGTCTGTTTGACGGTATATCCATTGACTGATAAAGGTAGATATTGATAGGATTCATCCCATGGGTGTTTTAAAATTTGAGATAAAATAGTTTTTGAATTTTAGATATATGTTGTCCTATCACATAGATAAAGCTGCATATGTTTCTCATAGGGAGATATATATTTTATAGCTATTTAGATGAGATATGTGTTTTATTCTTAACATGGAATATAAATGGGGATTTATAAATTTAATATATAATATTTCATATCTTATGTGTATTTTGAAAAAAGAAATAGTGTGGGATTTAAAAGTGGAAGCAGCTAGTGGAGAACAGAGAGATAGTTTCTCAAAAATTAGTACACTAAGATAAAAAGGAAAGTGGATTTAAAATTTATGGTAGCCTGTGTGGGTCATCATCAATGGAGAACGAGGCATCGGTGATGGATCTACAATGTTATGGGATACCACGTTTGCGGTATCATGTGCAGCGTATCGACATTGAGTAGGTGTGAAGTAGCAGCGACATGATCAATGATTAGGGACATGTATCTAGAGTCTTCATGATTGTGGTGATCAAGCAACATGTCCCAGTTGATGATCAATGGTACAACATGATAGAGATATCATTAGAGTGGTAAATCCTTTGAGTGTCACAGGAAAGTGCGAGGATGATGCATGTTCCGATTTTATCCCCCAGATAGCAGTGTTTCATTGATAAAATGGTGTTGTTTTGTCACAAATGGATCTTTCAAGGATGTGACTGGTGAGATGATTTTTAGAGAGAATATGGAGGCATATCGAGGTGTGGTTTTACATTTTTTTACACTCTCATTTTTAGTTCAAGTTTGGGAATTAATAGGAGTTTTTACTCTCTAATTTATAGTGGATATTTCATAATTTTCTTGTGGTTTTTAATCCTCTACATCATAGGGTTTTTGATGTTAAAAATATTACGTGGTGATTTATTTATTTTTATTTATATCACTTTCATTGTTTAATCAGATTTCTCACAAATTGTTTTTCTAGTGATTTTTGTCTTGAGATTGGGAATCTCCCCCAACACAAAGAGTATAAAAATTCATCAAAACAAGTGAACCCAAATATTAATTCACATACAACAAAATGGATCTTGGGAATAAAGAATTATTTAACTATAACAAATTTTATTCCATACCTATGAAATACTAATTACTTTCAATACATCCAATATATATACATATAAATTATTCACCAATTTAATTTAATATTACAAACCAATACCTGATTGATCAAGAGGAATTGTAAAATATTTTTTGTTGATGAATCAAACCACTACACCCTCCATCTATATTCAACTACATTGGTTATTTTAAACGAGGATTTTTTCTTTTCCTATTAACAATATGAATAATATTATATAGGTTTAGTTCCATTATTAATCTAAATCCCCAGTATAAATTTGATAAGAATATAAAAATCTATCACTACATCACTCACATGATTCCTTCATCTCTCATCTTACCATGATTCTTATCATAGTAGTGAGGGCCTAGTGGGGGAGAATAGAAGAGGAGTGGACTTTGATTTTATCCCATTTGGGCAACATAAATATATGAAATGGATTTTGTGTGTTTGTGTGTGTTCTGGAATGGGATTAGTCATGTTGAGGGGGAGGGGTGGGATGGAAATATTATTTCCAATATTATTGATCTATGGACAAAAATACACCTTATTCACTATAGTTGATGAGGTTGAAGATTCTGAAGATATATTGGAATCCACTTACAGGATGTATGTAAGGGAGAAGAATGAGACTGTTTAGCCCCGAGTGGGATGGACTTTGTATAGAGATTTAAATATAATTAGGAACTATAAAATAGAATTTAGAAGAGTTTGAAAAATATTTCAATTTGATCCATAGAAATAACTCTAATAACACTACAACATCCAAGCATGGAAAATTTGTTCTTGCAATTTAAAAATAAATTTCTCATGTTGAAGTAGTATTAAGGGAATGTTTTAATGAGAATGATAATCAACCTCTTAAATGGGTGGATTTAGATGAATAATAGTGTGCTAATTTATCTGATTTCATTCCTAAAACTATCAGGACCTTGTCATCTTTAAACCATGAATCAGTTTTGGAAGAACCAATAAAGGGTAAATTATAACAAACTTTCTCTTTATTTCATATTTAAACATACTTTATTACATAAAATTGCACTTAATGTAACCCAAAATATCAATAGGTCAAGTGTATTTGGGGATTATAAACATTAAATGAAAATTTATGACATAAAGTACAACATCTTTATTGAAAAATTCTTTTACATGACCACAACATTCCTTCGTACTTATCATTGCATGGGATAACCTGAGGACATACATAAGAAAAGGGTGAGCTATAAATCCCAGTAAGGGAGTAAAAAAGTCATAACATGAAGAATAAAATACATGTTAGTCAATAGGAATATCAATGGGGCACAAGAGAAACATGAACATAAAGGCATGATATAACATAATTATCATAACATGGAAATGTGGAAACAATTTAAAACATTGCATAATTAATATATAGGAATTAGGTAAAACCCTATCCCAACATGGTGGAAAATTTCCTAAAAGGAATCAGGTAAAACCCTATCCTAACATGATGTATCATGATACTAAACATTACCCAATGCATTGGAGTGATATGAGGGTGCACCCTTCATAATCATTTCAATCTCATGCTTAACTATGTCACATAGATCGTATAACATGGATTCATTCAACATCATAATTTATTACATGATAAAGGAATGTGGAATAAATACATGAAATTATATAATCAATAAGTATACGTGCATAAAGGTGAAAACCCTTGATAGAGAAATGGGCATGGTATTCACTACATGAGGATTTTGGCATGGAAAATCACAGTGCAATTTCAGCAGCCTAACAGCATGACATAAAAATTCATAAAAATGGTTAATGAGAGAGAAATGGGTATCTCATAATATATACATGAAATGGAAATTAAGGGTTCATATAGATACATTTTCCAACACAAGTAATTTTGAAATATAAGGCATAACATAATAAATAAACTTGAAGAAAGAAGAAAAATGGAAGAACTCTTACGAAATTTCAGCATGGTAAAAGGTGTACATAGGAGGGATTAATGGCAGAAAAATAGGTATCCCATCATAAAAACATAATAATGGAATTACGGGTGAGTTTTGAAAACATAACCCATCATTTTTAATTGAAAATAAAAGGTTGTAACAATATAAGGAAACTTGGATAAAAATGAGAAAGTAAGGAAAAACCCTTACTTGAGTGTGTGACTTAAAAATCTTGAAGAGGGGATTATTGAGAGCTTGGAGAACCTTGGGA
The DNA here is from genome assembly GCA_963277665.1 of Viscum album. Lineage (NCBI taxonomy): Eukaryota > Viridiplantae > Streptophyta > Magnoliopsida > Santalales > Viscaceae > Viscum > Viscum album. The sequence continues at coordinate 239,422,617 of OY728131.1, forward strand.
GGAATAATGATATGAGAGGATAGATTTGGTACATGATACAAGGATTTTTAATGAAAATAAGTGGGATCTTAGGTGGGATTATATAGGAAATAAGAGGGGAATTCTTTAATAATTCACAAACATAGGTTTTGGAATCTATATAATTAAATATTCAAAACCAAAAACCTTCTCATGGTTTTTGACCATGGTTTTTTTCCAAATAGAAGAGTAAAAAATTATTTTATAAGTCCAATTCTGGAAGTCATTAAAATATCATCCTTTCTTATGTGGAGGTGAGTCACACCCTCAAGGAAATTAATTTAAAATCATAAAATATATTATACATTTTAAAGGATTCACTAAGGCATTATAAAATAAGTATAATAAATCTAAAATAAAAAATATTAATGGGAATTCATATATTGGTCTGATAATACCCATTATATTATTTATTACATCATTTTGGGTTCATTATGATGTCATAAAACACATATTTTATTTATACGGTATTTAATTTTTACCCAAAAATTCGACTGTCTCGAAAAAATTGGAAAAATTCACCATTTGATAATTCTAAAATACTGATTCAAAAAATAATATTAATTTTATCTAAATAATTTTCTAAATATTTGAATTTTCACTTTTAAAATGAAAATTGATATTTATTGAAAATTCACGAGTTTTGACAAAAACAGTTTTTAAACCATAATAAAAATTACATTTGACTTCATAAGAATTATATAATCATTTATTATTCCTAAAATTAATTTGATAATAATATTTTACTAAAATATTAATTATTTAAAAAATTCATTAATTTTCCAAAATAAATTATTTAAAAATACACTTTCTCTTTCATCGTATAAAAATATAAATCTTATCAAACTGATTACCTAATCACTTACAGATAAAAACTGATATAATCATCATTTATAAGAATTTTTTATAATATTATTAATAAAAACCTTATTTTAATATAATAATGTATATATTTCTCAAAAGTACCATTTTTACCCGAAGAATTAATTTATCAAATTCATCTTTTTTTAAGAAAGACTATTCTTATAAAGGAATTAATGGAATAGGAATTTTATTTATAAAAAGGTATTAAAAAATAAGTAACTAATACCTTGTTATATAACCTCTTATAACACCTACATAAAACCTAAGGGTAAGGTGTGTGATGGTGACAGACTCTTAGGGTGTCTCGAATAACATCACTCATGTGGTAATCTCTATTAACTTGAACTTCTCCCATAGGAGATTCTATTCATTATTAACATGTTGAAACTTAGCTTGGGACTGGTCAAGAGAAAATCCCAATGATGCTACCTCCTTTCTGAGATCTTAAAAATTATCTTCGTACGACCCAAGTCTACCAGATAAGGCCATCCTCTCCTTTGTCTGTGTCGAAAGGATTTTTTTTAAAACTTATATTTATATCAGTTGTGTAATCACTGTTCAACGACTATATTATCAACAGTGTTGATACTTAATGGTCATTTAAACCCAACAATAATAATAAAACAAGTTCATGTGTTTTCAATATCCATAAGACATTAAAATAAAGATAATTTTATTCATAAATGATTAGGTTGTTACATAAATTATGCCAGTGTTAACTCTTACACTGGATTAAGAAATGGTTGTATGGATAACATGGTTAGTATTAACAAAATTCCCATTAACAAGGATGGAATTCTTGTTATACAACTAGAAATTGATGAAATATGAGGGACTAGAGATTATGTGAACCCTCAAAATAAAAATTTTGGTTCCAAAAGGACACAAACCTCTCCTAGTTTCAAAGTTTTTGAGATCTTTATTCCTAGAGATAATCAACAGTAGAAGACATTGAGGTCAAGGCCAGAGGAAAAAAAATTCACCAAAATAAAAGGGTTTTAAGCTAACATTTTGGAAATAGAACCATTTGTGGGGTTACTATACACTTATAAGAGAAAGAATACCAACCAAGTTGGGTCCAATATTATGTACAAGCAGCTCAATATGAAAAAAATAAAGAACATATAAAAAATGAAGATAATAAATAAGAATAAGTATTTTATATGATTTTAACAAGTGTTTTCAACAAATGAGAATAAAAATCAGCAATTAAGTTTTTTGGATCTTTGCGAAATCAATTAGCTCATTGGTGTTCAAAGCCATATGCTGAAAATTAATAGACCTGGTAGATTTTCTAATCAATAATAAGAATATTATAGTTATATTATGTGAATTAGAGATGTTTTCCCCCCATATTTCTCTGATATAATGGTCCAATTAATGGTTTACTTGGTTAGAGATGTTCAACTATGTGGTCTTGCCCATTACAAATGGATATAGCCCATTGAATGGTATTTAAAGATGTTGAAACGGTGTGTCCACTACCACAGACTGTGTCATGTCTGGTGCTGATGAAAGGGTTACCTTTATCAGTGCCAGCTAAAAGTGATGATAAAGGTAACTTTTATCAACGCTAAAAAAATCACCAATAAAGGTGTACCATTTATCAAATCTTTTTTAGCACTGATAAAGGTCAATATTTATCAACGTTATTCTTAGCACCAATAAAAAATTTTAAATGATAAATATATTTATTTTATTTATAATTATATATAATTATATATTAATAAATATATATAATTATATATATATATATAATTATATAAATACGTATTATTATATAAATTTGTTTATAATTATATACAAATATTTATAAATATATTTATTTATAATTTTATTTATAAATATATTTATTTATAATTTTATTTATAAATATATTTATTTATAATTGTAATTATATATATATATATATAATTATAAAATTATAATAAGTATATTTAAAATTAAATGGCGACTAGGGTTCTCTACTCTTGATGACTCCATATGGTCCTCTGATAACTGGATGCTTTCTAGAACCAAGGTGTTTTAACTTGTACAAGCATACCTCTTTCATATCAGAAGGTCGAAGTGTGGACTGGGGTGGATATCTAGTTATTTCTCTTCCATACAACATTGTCAATAACTCCTTATCTCTCTATAAGAAATATTTTTTGGTGTGATTCATCTAAAAGTTAATGTTTCCCATTTCAAAGATGATACTTATTCTATCTCGGAACAATTTCAAATTGGTAGGCACTCTATTATTGCACGAATCATTTTTATGAGTGGCTTTAAACTGTGGAAGGTTGGAGACTTGGTTGCATGAATTTAGAGGGGATTCAGTAATTGGAAATATGTTTCAATGGGTCAAGTAATTTTTCATATCATCTTCCCCATATAGTACTTGAAGATGAGGTCATGGGGTCACAGGTCGATCTCCCTCAAGACGGGCATGATGCATATTCGTGAGTGGGATCAAAATTTTAATCCAATGGAGGTATGTAACTCCTCTGTGCAACTGTGGGTCAAAGTGTTTGGATTAAATTGGATTTTGTGGAATCCAAATATTATATATTACATTTCATTAGAAATTAGAGTACCTATTAAAATGGAAAAGGAGACTGAATTGGTCATATTTGGGCACTACGCTCATTTTTGGTGGTGGTGGATTTATGTTCTTCTCTAGTCGATACATTTTTCCTTTCTAATGATATAGATGAGTTTTCTCTGAAAAATTGAATATGATAAAATGCCACTATTTTTTATAGATTGTGGGATGATAGGTCATGACATCTCAGATTGTAAAAGATCCATGGTTTGTGCCTATTGCTCATATCATGTTCATGAGGAAAAATCATGTAATAAGAGGCCTCCAAAAGTAAAATCCAGTCAAACTGGGAGTGATAGAAAAGGGAAGATGTAAAGTGGTGGTTTTTTTTCCACAAACTTTGGAGGGGATGGTGATGGAAAATGGCTCTAGTAACTCTTATCAAATGAAACAAAAATAAAAGGGAGGTGTGCAGTGTTTTGCTTCACCCTTAGTTGGTCCTTCATAGAATAGGGGGTTTGCGGATGGGTTGTCCAACATGATGTTGTCTCATTTCCCTAGGGTATTAGAAAAGGAACGCCCCTATGATTATAGGGAAAAGGTCTCTTCCTTGGTTACAATGATTTTTTCATATGATTATTTGTAGGATGTGGGAAATATGAAATGTCATGAAACCTCTTGACTCTGATCAAAAGAACTTGGGAAAACATTACAGTAGAAGAGCAAGAAAAAGGGTCAACACTACATGTTGATATTGCCCCTAATTTTAATGATAACGAATAGTTTGATTTTGAAATTTATATTCAAAAGTAAGTGGACATGAAACTATTATAGGAATATTATTTAGATTATTCTAATATAAATGGTAAATCCAAGCTTGTGGTTGTATCTACGCAGTTATTTAAGAAGACTCTGATTGGTACTACTGGTCTTCCTAGTATTTCTCAACACCCCTCTTCTTTAGCAGTGCATAGTATTTCATCTTTGGAAGGCAAGAAAGCATCTTCATCAAAGTCATTGTATGAAGAGGGTTTCCAATTAGTTTCATTTTGGAAGTCCAAACCTATTTCCTCTGAGTATTGAAAGCCTTCATATTCTTTAAATTCAATTGATATGGCTTTGGCTCCCTCAGTGTCGCCTCTTCAGATAAAGCCTCCTTCAAGATATCCCACTTGAAAGAAGGTTATGTCTACCCTATCTAAAACATAAAATGCACATGAAATCAACTTGGAAAATGTGCAAGGAATGGGAAGGCTAGGCAGAATGTTGGAACCCACTTCCAATCTCTTTAGAGTATTGGGATGAAGAGGTCGAGGCGGTCTCCCCATAGTGGGGGGATGAGGGAGTGTCTATATTTCCTTGTAAAGACTCTTCATATGCTTCAGTAGTTAAGTGCTATTCTCTATTGGATAAGGGTTCCTTGGCTTCCAATGTGCAATCATCATAGGAAATACTAAAAAAAGTGAAGGTGTCTTCACACAACCAGGTTGATGGGACTGATTCTATTAATGATGCATCAGAAGGTAGAGTTTAAGTAAATGTGGTTCAAATCCCCATAGATAAAGACACGTTGGTTTATAACCCTTCTAAGAAAATGGAGTCTCACTCAAATTTTGGAAAAATAGATTCGGTTGGTTGTGACATTGAAGGCCTCTTATTACAGGTGAATTCTTGGAGGAGAGGTCATCATCCCAAAGGTTGAGGTCATGGGCATGGAAGAACTAATTGGAATGAAATGAATGATGAGGAGAAAAGGATTGGATCCCAGATTTGAGAAAATTTAGGCCTTTTACTATTTCTTGATGTGGGCAGTATTTCCATGTCTCACCCTGTATCCTTCCTTCTTTATTTTTCTATCTTTTAATAAAGGGGCATTGTCCCTAACTTTTTCAATATATATATATATATATATAATTATAATAAATATATTTATTTTATTATAATTATATATATATACTTAAAAATTAATAGATATATATAATTATATATAATTATCATTATAAAAATATATTTATAATTATATACAAATATCTATTAATATATTTATTTATAGTGATAAATATAAATATAAATATATATATATATTTAAATAGTTATAAAATTATAATGAATATATATATTATAGGTGCTTGGGGGTACAATTACATTTGAAACACACAAGCACACACACCGCAATGGTCAAACTCATCCCATATCCCCCCAATGGATAGTTGAGATTACACCCTATATAGTCTTAGTTATATTATATTTTATTTATAGGGAGACCATATCCTCCCCCTTCATTTATCCTTGTTGGGCAGGGCTTTTTTATTTATCCTACCCCACACCTCCACGGTCCCGCTGCAAACCCGTCACCCCCACCATCGTGCGGGGACTCCACCTCATGTTAGTCTGTCGACACCTCTAAGGTCTTGTTGTAGATTTTTCACCCCCGCTATCGTGCGAGAGATCCACCTAACACTGGTCCGTTGAGGAATGCAACAAAAACATCAACCCCCTCTATTGGGGCTTGCAGCACCGCCCACACGTCATGGGCCATCATCACACAGGGGCTCTACATGCAGTACCAAAAACCACACGCCACCACTGGAGACCACTGGCATTGCTTGCGCCATCCACTGATGAATTCTTCCGACCAGCCCTCGTCGAAGATGTTTTCCCGTCAGCTTCACATCATCAGAGCCTCCGTCCCACAAGAAGACCACCATCTATTGCAAATCTTCCTCCAAGCCACCGAAGACGCCCAGCCCACCTGAAACGACCGTGCACCACCCCATCATGAACACCACAACATCCACTATCATGGCCCAAATTCATCAATGTTGGGGTCACCAGCCAACTACAATACCCCCAATATAAGTGGGGGTCAACACTTAATGCAACTGGGAAGTGAACTTAGACTGCCCGAATGCCATGGTGGCGTTTGCACCACTCAGGTGGTGCCCCATGTGATATATATATAAGTAATTATAAAATTATAATAAATATATTTATTATATTTATAATTATATATATTTACTAATATATATATATATATAATTATATAAATATTTATAATTATATACATATATATAATTATATAAATATATTTATAATTATATACAAATATTTATAAATATATTTATTTATAATTATAATTATAAATATATAAATATATATTTATTTAAATAAGTATAAAAGTTTAGTAAATATATTTAAATAGTAAATATATTTATTATATTTATAATTATATTTAATTATATATTAGTAAATATATATAATTAAATATATATATTGATATTGATATTTATATAAATATAAATATAAATATAAATATAAATTTATAAAAATATATATAATTATATAAATATATTTATAATTATATAAAAATATTTATTTATAAGTATAATTATCAAATTTATATTAGTTGTAATTTTTAATAGTTAATTTATATACATTAATTAAAAAATGTGTATATAATTAAAATAAATATAATATATTAATATTTTATTTAAACAAGTATATATATATATATATTTGGTGCTGAGAGTACAATTACAATATATAAATGAATATATTTATTTATATATATATTTATATTAATGTTAAACAATATAAAATATATGTATATGTATAACTGCATGTATGTATGTGTATGCCTGTATATACATGTGTATATATATGTGTGTGTATGGATGTGTATGTGTACATATTTATGTCTGTAATTCACGTAAATGTTATGAATTCACTTTTTATTATTTTCTGTTTTTTATTTAATTTAATCTATTTATTTATTATTATATACTCATTAATAATGTTAAAAATATATTTAATCATCGGGTAATATTTATTTATACAAATATTTATTTATACAAATATTTATTTATAAAAATATTTATTTACTATACATGTAGTATTTTCAATATATTTGTAATTTATATGAATAATATTTGAGAAAGATGGGAGAAGCGGCCTCAGGAGCTCGGGCTGACTATGACGACTACTGGAGATTTTTTCCATTGAGGAAGACAGTATTTTTGTGGGACATTGAACTCGATCTACTAGTCAGAGGACCTCTCATCAACTCATAATCATCGACAAATTCTTCTTCAAAGGGTCAAGAAGGCATCCTGCGTTCTATGTGAATAAACACTATAAAAAATGGTGATTTTCAGGGTGACTTTTCATCATTGAAAGATGAAGCTTCAGCTAGAATCATCGAGTGAGGTAATACTGCTCACAGGGCTAATCAAGATGTGAATTCATATCAATTTAAGATTAAAAAATACTCGATTATTGCGCGTTTGGTGCTACCTTCGAGAAGTGGGCCTTGGGAAATTGTGGATCTGGTGAGTCACATTTTGACCATTTTAGGTTTAAAGAATGAAAGTGTATTCCAATGGGATGTGGATATTATCATATAGTATTCCTGGCCAATGAGCTAAATAGGAGGGCATGGGGCTTTGTCGCACTTTCCCTCAAACCAAGGGCTCTCTGCATCCAAGAATGGGATGTGCATTTCAATCTGTTTGCAGTCAGAACACCAGAATCCTTGTATGGATTCATGTTTTTGGCTTGAACTGGATTTTATGGCATCCAAGCATTTTGTATGATATAGACTCAGTTGTGAGAGTTTCAATTAAAGTTCATAGATTTACTGAAGAATCCATATTCAAATATTTTTTTTGGATTATTAGTGGAGGTGGATTTTAATTCCACTCTTATTGAGAAAGCGGTCATTTTTCACTAATGAGGATGATATTAACCTAAAGATTGTTTATGAGAATGTTCCTCTTTTTTTCTCACACTTCTAGGCCATTAGTCACTCAAAAGATAAATGCTTTAAGGAAAAAATTTGTTCTTTCTACCCTAGGATGGGAAACTCTTATGACATTTGAAGGAAAATGAGGAATGAATCAAAGACAGAGGATGAAATTTCCCCAAGAAATTCTGAAGATGTAGCTCTGAATGCTCAGGGGGAGGTTCTTGGATCTATCCTTCCTCTCATGGTAGTGTAGCATTATTTTTACAAGGTGGATAATGAAACAATTGATATTAATGCAGAAGATGTTTTACCTTATCCCATTTTAAAGATGACTTATCTTGTTCAGGAGTTGGCTCAAGAAGCACAACAGCAATCTGTAGCCATGTACTCAGCTAATGGTGTGAAGCGTCAGGATGTTGTTGAGGCTATTCTAGATGCACTGAGGAAATCCCACAAAACATAGGCTAAAGTAGTGAAAGAGACCTTTGATGATAATATAAACTCTGAGGGTGAAATTATTGCTCAGGAATTTGTGGATTATCAATTGAGATAGGAGAAGTTTATTACCTCAAGTTGAAAAGGAAATCAGAAGCTTGATGCTAAAGCTCAAGTGAAAGGAAAATTAAGGTAACAACATGCTGCTGGCTAGATTGTTAGTGCAGTTGAACCTGTTAATTCACCAGCTGTTGCAAATAGTTATGCTAATGTAAATGTGAATGATACGAGGTCTCCCATGGTATCATGAAAATTTAGTCTCCTTGATACCTTAAATCGGTCTAATAGAAAAGAGGCCTTCCATTGAGGAATTTGGAAATGCTCATGAGGATTTCCGTGTTGAGGGACCATCCTTAGACACTGAGGTTTTCAAGGCTGATCAAAAGACTGCATCGATGAACTTAGTTATGGCTGGAGAACAAGATCCACGATCTACTAAGGATCCCATGGATGGTCCTCAGGGGGGCGATAGAAAATAGAAGCAACTAAAAACATGGAGGGGGCATCATCCGAGAGGAGGGGTGGTGGCTGATACCATAGATGATTTGTTTTCTTGTTTTATGGACTTTTGTCTATTTTGATATTTGTACAGTGACTTGTCACTGGCTTTCTCTTCCCATCTTTCCATGTTCTTCTACTTATCTTGTTTTCAATAAATTTTGGGACCATGGGGACCCATGGTTTGCGTCATTTTGAGTATATGAATAATATTTATTCTTTTTTATTTATTATGTTTTAGCATTTAAAATATGTTTGAATTTTATATAATTAATATATTGAAATGATTTTTTAATGATTTTCTAATTTAGATATTTAATTATAAAATTTAAAAAAAATATATAATTTTAAAAAAAAGTATTTATGAAATTATAAGTATTTATGGGTGCTACTAAACAGATGGATGTGATTCATTTGGAGATAGGGTCAACAAATGTGGCTCAATAGCAGGAGGGTGCTTCTAAGGTGGATGATCTTACTCATGTGGATCTGCAATGTGCTTCTAAGCTTGGTGTTTTGGGTGTACAGTAGGATGTTGTTTTGGATGATTCTATACAATAGGTTGATGTAATGCATTTGGAGGAAGGGTCAATTTATTTGGCTAAACAGCAGGTTCATATTTTGGGAACTCCTAAGGTGGATGTTCCTACTTATGTGGACACACATGATGCTCCTAAAGTTGGGGTTTTGGGTGAACAATAGGATGCTACTTTGGATGCTGATAAACAACAACCTGATGTGGTTCACTTGGAGGCTAGGTTACCTGATGTGATTACTGAATATACTCTCCTTGTTTTTGAAAGCTGTAGTATGGCTGCTTGTGTATTGGATAATATAGTGAACTCAACCAATGACTCCTTGGATAATTTGAATATTGTAGGTGCCTCTGGTTGTAGTTCTCGAGGAGCTGTTAGTGATCGTACTACTAGTGCAGGAGATGTTGTTGCTCTGAAGGAGTCTGAGGAGGCAGTGATCTCTTCATAAAAAGTTCATCAACCATGGCAGAGTGCAAAGCCTTGTAAATGAGGTCTTCATCCGTGTGGGAGACCATCTTTTGGTAGGGGTAGGTGTGGTCCTAACCTTACATATACTGTTGATTTTCCTGATTTCTAGTTCATTTTTTTGAGGTTGTTTGATCAGAATCATTTGACTCCTTGTTTTGATGTGAGTTGCTTTTCCTGTTTGTAATTGTACTTTTTTTTGTTTTTTCCTTTTTAATAAATGATATTGGGACTTTGTGCCCTATATCTATTTCCCTCAAAGAAAATTATATATAAATACTTTTTAAATATATTTATTTATAATTATAAATATAAATAAACAAAAACATATTTAAATAAATATAATAAATATATTTAAATTATAAATATATATATTATTTTTTATAATTTTTTATTTACAATTATATATAAATACTTTTTAAATATATATTTATAATTATGAAAAAAGGGTCTAGCCAGAATCCAAAGATCCTGACCATTTATTAAATGAAAAAGAAAAAGATAACAAGCATAAAAGAGAAAGGATGGGGTCAAACAAAGATGCATGCCCTCATCCATAAAATACTACATATCAAGAAAATCAGGATCATCCCCATAGTCACTATAAATATAGTTATTTTATTTATAACAATATTTTTAATTATATATATTTATATATTGATATAAATATATATAATTACCTAAATATATTTATAATTATATAGATATTTTTAAATATATTTATTTATAATTATAATTAGAAATAAATAAATATACATTTAAATAATTATAAAATTTAAATAACTATATTTAAATAATAAATATATTTATTATAATTTTATAAATATATATTTATATATTAATAAATATATACCGAGAAGATGTGAACCGTGGATTTGAAAAGACCAAATCCATGATCCCAGAATATTTTTTTAAGTATAAAGAGATGGATTACATGGCAAAATCCCAAAGAAAACAAAAAATGAAACCTAACATCATCATGTCCCGAGGGTCTGCAAAACATATGCCATTCTGGCAAAAAATATCGCACTACATGTAAAACCAGAAAGGGGACCATCCAGTCCCATGAAATACAAAATTCCTACATAGCAATGCAACCTGGACACCATATTCCAAGAACATGGGCCACTGAAGATCCCTTCATGCACCATCCTGACATCCAGTCCACTACAAGCACACAGAAAGGATGGAGCCCCCTCCTCCATTTAAGGGTAACCCAAGTACCACTTCGACCTTCCAGGAAAACAGTAGTCTGATTATCATCATTTACCTCCCGCTGCTCCTATTGTCCCACCAATCTAGGTTTAGACATTAGTTTAGTCTCCACTTCCACATTATCATCTCCCTATTGAAGAGAGAAATTCCCAACCCCCTCTACATGAAACTGTATAAGAACTTATCCAGAGTCATCATTACAGCTCTTAGGATCATCAACCAATCCAGAAACCTCCAATACGTTAGTGGTCATACCCTCCATGCCATCATCTCCATCCTTAGTCAAAAGGTGCTCATCACCATCATCCCCATGCTTAGAGTGCACAAAAAATTCATTGGGCTCCACACAACCATTAATCATTGAGTAAGAGGTTTGATTTCGAACAACATATTTCTCCAGACATTCTAGATAAAGATGAAATAACTCCAAGTTATTAATCGATTCAAGCATATATAAGAATTTAACATTCCCTTTTGAGGTGTCACCTATCTCCGACCTCATGGTACTGCCTGCTGGAAGGCCTTGCTGATCAATCACAGGTGCATAGAGAAGCGGATCAGCAAAAGAAGAAGGTGATGTAAACAACCCCTTACCATTCCCAGTAGAAGAGTTAACCATATTAGTGGAGGGGGAGCCACCAGACTCCTTCAAACCCTTATGAATTTTAAACCAGAGGGAGGATTTCCCCTTGCTGTTACCAGTATTCAAATAATATTCCCCAATCTCTTCATCGAAATCATGATCACCCTTATAATTATATGACAAATAACCCTCCTGACGAGGGTCATGAGAGACCTTTCCTCTAGACAGGAAATCCATCTCAGTCTTTCCCAGCTGTTGGGTGCCAACATCTTCATCCAAAAAAATAGTAGTACCCCTCTCACCAAACTGAGAGCCCGTCACAAGAGCCTCCATATCAGCAAACACATTATTACCATCAGATGGTGTAGAACTTAAATCAGGGCATGACTTCAGATTATTTCCAGCAACCACATCGGAAAATGAAACAGTAGCTTGGACTTGTGGAACTCTGCAGACCAGCCTGTAGGAGGTGACCAAAGAATTCCCCATATTAGGCATTGCAGCAGCATTAACATCAGCTCCCTCTACATAAGAATTAACATTATTTCTACCCTCCATAGGTGCTTTATGCTTGTCAAATGTAGACATATTCCCATTAGAAATGGGAAACTTGAGCTTATAAGTATCAATGCGATGCCCGTATTTCAGGAAGTTAGAGCATCTCAAACCCCTACGACAGATGTCTCTTACATGACCAATGCAAAAGAAATTAGAGCAGAAGTCAGGCACATGCTCATATTAAATTGAAAGCTCAAATTTAAAATCACCAACTTCCACATATGCCGTTTCAACCAGAGTTGAACTAAGATCGAACTCATCCAAGATTCAGGCATAGTGTCCATACCTGCCATTTCAGACTCCTTATAAAACTTGATTGGATTTACAAAACCCAATGCAATATTCCAGAGGATATTAGGGTGCCAAAACAGTCAATTCAAACATTTAACTCAAATCGAAGACTGTGCAATGGTGTTCTTTGCTTGAAAAGGATCAAACCAAGGGTCCTAATCCTGAAATCTGAGGACCCCTGGCCTCAAATTGACAAAACCACTGCTCCATGCCGTCAATTTTAGATCATGAGATGGATAATTTATTTGGAAAAAACCCAGACCAATCGACACCATATGCCAATTTTTAAAACCCCATACCTAGAGCAGCCGATTCCTAAGTCTTCGAGCTTCCAACCATCATTCTTCGGTTGAGAGGTAAGCATGATGATGATTGAATGCTTACAAGCCTTGATCTATTCTTCAAAAAACATAGGGTTTTCCTCAACAAACTCAAGGGAACCATTCTTCAAGATTCCATTGTTCACAACGAGTGAGCCACTCCAAAAACCAGGAAAAAATCTGTCACCAATAGAGACACCTAACCGCGATGCAATCACAGCCTTCGAAGCATCACCCTTCACCAAATCAACAAGATTCGAAGAGCAGGAAAGACCCCCACTGGAATCCCAAACAAATTCTGATGAAACCAGCTTCGCGCTGTACAAACCAGAAGCAGCATTGACCATCTTCAGGGGACCAATAAAAACCTCCGTTAGATTGAAGAAATCATCTAAAATTGACTTTAAAATCACACTAATTACTAGAACCGTCAAAAAACTCTACAATACAGCGGGTCGATCCGTTAGCCTGTGGATTTATATGGGTTAGGGTCTTGAAAATTGAGGCCCGCAAACATTCGGACTGCATTTGATCCAACCCGCAGCCCACGTGGACTAACCCGCCGGATGTCCGTGGTCCCGTTTGACTCGCAATTATAAGTAGTATTACAAAAAATTATTCTTGAAAAATAAAATAATGTAATTTAATACATTAAATTAACATGAATGTGTGAAAAAAATAGTTCAAATTTAATAAAACCATACATAAATCAGGGAAAAATTGACTCATGTTAGGTTTTAAGCCTGACAGTAAGGTTGGTCGTGGGATAGATGGCACACGTGCGGTTATTTGAAGCATAATAGGATTGATGTATTAAAAATTGATACAATAATTATGAAAATGGATACACGAGACTGCCATTTTGTTTCTAAAACAACACTCTACTAATATTTTGATTTATGTATTTTAATATTATTATTATAATTTTTTATATATTAATATTTATATATTTTTATAGCGTTTTAAAATATAAAATAATGTCTAGAATTTTATTTTAAATTAGAATATATTATGTATTAATATATTTGGATTGAAAATCCAAACATGCATTTATTTTAAAATTCTGATAATCAAGTCTCCAATACAAATTTTTAGTGTAAAATTTCATTACTAATTTTGAGTACTGATTCACACTCATAAGAGTAAAATTTCAATGCATAGAAAATATAATTTGATGATTCAAATTAGTCATTTAAATGAAAATTTTAACTATAAATTTCTAATGGAAATTTATGTTCATATTTTCTGGTGTAAATCTTCAATGTAAATTTAGGATGAAATTTTATAGTATTTATTTATTTATCATTATATTTTTATTGTAGTTTTAAGTGGGCATATCTAGTGGAAGTTTATTGTAAAAGTTTCTAATGAAAAATTTAAATGTAATTTTCTATTGAAAATTTATATTTTTCATTGATGTTTTAATGTGTCTGAATTGTAATTTTAAAGGAAAAATCGAACTGCGGATTTCCTGTGAAAATTTGCACTGAGAATTTTTAGCGGCAATTTGCACCAGAATGTTCAATAATAAAATTTGAGTAAGCATTTATTTTTGAATTTTTTTAATCAAATTTTCAGTATAATTATAATAAAAGTCAAATGGAAATTTGTATCAGAAATTTAAGTGGAAATTTGAACTAAAATTTTCTAGTGAAAATCTTTACTAAAAGTTTTTTGTGCAATTTTCCAATGAAAATTCTCAGTAAAAATTTCCAATTTTTATATATGTATTAATTTTTTTTTATTTTAGTTTTAATTTTTTGAAAATTTACATTTTTTATTTATGTTTTAATATATCTACATTGTAATTTTATGCGAAAAATTAAAATGAAAATTTCCAGTAAAAATTTTCACTACAAATTTCCAACAGAAGTTTGCACTCAAAATTTCCATAGAAAATTCGCAGTTCAATTTTTAGTGTAAAAATAAATTATTTATTTATGTGTTAATATATTTAAACTAAAAAATTAAACATCCATTTATTTTAGAATTTTTTAAATCAAATTTTTATTATAATTATAACAAAAAAAATGAATTTAACGCTAGAAATTGAAGTGGAGATTCAAATTAATTTTTCAGTGGAAGTTTGTAGTAACAATTTTTTTGACAAAAAATTGCAATGAAATTTTCTAGTGAAAATTTAATTTTTTTATTTATGTATTACTATATTTTCATTATAATTTTATGTAAAAATTTGAAGTGTAGATTTTCAGTGGAAATTTACACATGAAATTACCAATATAAATTTGCACAAAAAAAAATTATTAGAAATTTTCCTATGTACATATAATAAATAATATATATTACATGTATATGTAATAAATATATTATACGTATTAAATAAATTTATATAATAAGTAATAGATATTATTATACATATATGTAATAAATATTATATACATGAGTTGCAGTGTTAACGAGAGGCGCAAGAGTATTGTTGTACATAAACTGGTTTGGACGGTCAAGTTAAATGGCCCACCTGAGATAATATTAATCTAATAAATCATCAAAAATATAATCTTTTAATGGTTGTTGTTGTTGTTAGGGATATTAATAATTAAAAACTAAATATTTTCACCAAATCTTAAATATTTCTATTTTTCTTCTCCACTTTATGATGGTTCATGAAACAAAAAAAATATTTTTATATATTATTTTTTAAGCCCGTGGGCCGACCTGTTAGTCTGTGGGTCCCGCATGGTAGGGTTGAGATTTTCTTTTTTAAGCCCGCATTATTTGTGGACCGGGTCAGACCGCTCAATAAAATCCACAACCCGCATGATCCGCCCTGTGGGCCGACCCGCCCCGCACCGTTAACACCTCTACTAATTACCATTGACAAAGGGAGAGAGAGGATCCCAAGCCTGAGCATCCTTCTTCTTCCTTTTTAATACTAAACATATATTTAATTATATAATTATATATAAATATATAAATATATAAATCTTTTTATAATATATACAAATATTTATAAAAATATTTTTATTTATAATAAATATATATATTTGGATAATTATAAAATTATAATAAATATATTCAGATAATAAATATACTTAGTATATTTATAATTTTATAATTATATATAATTATATAATTATATATAATTATCCAAATATAATTATAAATATATACAAATATTTATAAATATATAGACATATTTTTAAATATATTTATTTATAATTAAAATTATAAATAAATATATATATTATTAAAATTAGATCTTTGTCAGTATTTTTTAGCATTGATAAAGACTCATTTTATCAGGGCTTTTCTGGCACTGATAAAAAGTAGTTTTATCAGCTCTTACTATTGTATCATTGAAAAAACTACTCTTTATCAATACTTTTTTGAAAGTGATGATAAAAGTCTTACCCGATCTTATAAAAAGAACCTTAACAGAGTCTTCTCTCATGTGCCTTCAAACTCTTACAGAACCCTATTGCTTCCACCATTCTCGCCAAACCCTACTGTTGACGTCGTTCTCGATCTTCAGCAACTTTCTTGACGAATCGAACCTCTACAAATGTAAGTTATGCACATATTTATTTTATTAGTGCCTTCTGATATGTTCCTTGACCACCAATGGAGTTTCCTCCTATATTTATACACCGTGTAGCCACATATTACATCCCTACACCAAATCACACCACCCATCCACTACTAGAAAATAGCCCTATACCCACAGTTTTTGAAAATCGTGGATATATGGATATTATGGGAACCTATACCCACAGTTTTGAAAAACCGTGGGTATTGGTCACCTATACCTACGGTTGTGGGAAAAACTGTGGTCATAGAAAAAAAAGTTCAAGATCTATACCCACTGTTTCAAAAAACCATGCGTATATATTTCCCACGTTATGGCGGGGAAAAAAATCCGCAGGACACAAAAAATATTTGGCGGGAAAACCTATCCATATGGGTTCCTTTCTATACCCACGGTTCCGATTAATATATTTCGGTAGATATAAAGGGATAAACTTATAATTGTCATAGGTGAGTTGGTGAGGTGCTGTGTATTCTTCGCTACGGTCACAGGATTACAATTCATTGGCCGCTTTTTTTAATACATGGAGAAAAATTAATATATTATGATAAATGAATATATATTTTTATAAAAGCTTGCTTGCTCGGTTGGTTAGGCGTTGGATTCATGAAGGTAGTGACGTGGGTTCGAAACTCGTGGATTGCTTTTTTTTATAATACGGACATGGATTAATATATTTAGAAAAATATAGATACATATTTATGTATGTAATGTAGGTTGAGTGGTGAAGTGCCCAGTGTTAGAAATCGATGTCGTGAGTTCCACATCTGCTGCATGATTTTTGTAAAAAAAATTATACCCACGGTTATAAATCCATGGGTATAAGGTTTTGAAAACATGAAAATTGTATACAAGCCTTTGAAACAGTGGAAAAAATCTATGCCCACGGTTTGGAAAACTGTGGGTATAGGTTGGGGACCTACCCCGATGCCTCAGTTTCCCACGGTTCACAAAACCGTGGGTATAGGCTATACCCACGGTTTTGGGGGCTATACCCATGGTTTTGAACTGTGGCTATAGGTCATTTTTTCAGTAATGATCATGGATTCAACAACACCCGGTTTTCACATAAAACATATCAAATCTTTTCCCCCCTCCTCTCGTTATTCCTTGCCTTCCTTTTTTCCTTTCCCTAGTATGGATTTGGTGACCTAAAACTTTGGGTAGCATGATTTTAACTTGAGTTTTCTTATTTAATGACTTTTAATGGCAT
Source organism: Viscum album (assembly GCA_963277665.1). Lineage (NCBI taxonomy): Eukaryota > Viridiplantae > Streptophyta > Magnoliopsida > Santalales > Viscaceae > Viscum > Viscum album. The sequence goes on from OY728131.1 coordinate 239,440,491, forward strand.
TATAAGGGTTTCTATAGCCTTCTTTTGATTTTTTAGTGTTGTGCCTTGTGAAAGAGATGGATTTAAGGTAGGTTGCTATATGGACAACTTTTTAAATTTAAAACCATGATTTCTTATGGTTTCTAATATTTTTTAAAATTGTTTTATGAATTATGTCATGATTAATTAGTGGCTTTCACACTATGATGATAATTTTTCTTGGGTTTTCATATTATAAAAAAGGAGTTTATACTAATGTTTTAAGATATAAAACTGGTTTTAAAATACCAAGAACTCATATTGCTTGAATAATTACCTTATTGGCTCTTTAAGGTTATTTTTCTAAATTATAAATCTTATTTTGGTACTTTATGATCTTATAGGGAGGCGACTCATGCTTTTAGGAAAATGACTTACAAATGAAGCATAAGATTTTATTTTTTTATTATACCTTGTGGGTTAATGTTTGTTTGAGGTGTTTTATGGATATTTTTTTATTTAGATTGGGAGATAGTTGAGACTCGTTTATGAAAGAATGTAATTTTTTCAATAGATTTTTTAATTTATTTTTATGTGGTTCTATTTTCAAGAGATTTTTCCAAATGCTTAGTCAACACTTTGAAAATGGGGTTTTATTATGTTATAATTTTTTTTCAAATAAGACTTAATAATCTAACTAGTTCAGTGTGTTGTTTTAACTAGTGATGTGATATTACACTTCCCCACTAGGTTTTTGAATCATCTTGACTAATAACATGATATTTCACCTCTCCACTAGTTTAGTTTGTCTTCTTGACTAGTGTTGTGAGACAACTCCCCTCTACTAGGTTAGTTGTTATCCTGGATAGTGACCTGACACTACTACTCTCCAATAGTCCATTGTGTTGTGCTAACCAGTGATATGATTTTATTTATTTTTATTAGTTTAGTGTGTCACATAGCCTATATTTTATTATTGAGTGAATACTATTTCTACCTATATTTTCCTAATTTTCTACTACTTTATTAGATGATATTACAGTCTATATTTTCTTATTTTTCATAAACTTCAGTGGATACTATTATTTTCTATACTTGTTCATGTTTTTTGTGTATTAGTTTCATTATCATTAGAGTTTTCCACTGATTTTAAATGTATTTTTTTTATTCTTTTTTTATATGACATGGTTTAAATTGTTTATTTTCTTCCATTAAGTTAAATCTTAGTTTATTGTAAATCATAGCCTAAAAGATATTTATTTTTTATAAATGGAATCACATAAGAAAATTTATTAAATAATGGTTTCCTTAAATGAGAGGATTATTTACATTGGGTAAAAATAAATATAAACGTTTACCTTTTTGGATTTTTTTTCTTTTCACATGTCGTTATGGATTCTTGTGTGACTTGTTTTATGAAAAATGACCATCTTACTTTCATAGTTATATTTTCAAACTAGCTTGAAAAGAATTTACTTTTAAAGTCTACCCATGGGTTGAGGGGAGGATACCAACTGGGTTTTTAAAAGAACCATACATTTAAAATTTCATAAGTCACATTCATATTGAGAAAATTAAAATAAAATATAAATTCTACATATTGAATATAAGTATTTTCTCTTAAAAATATAAATATTCCTAAAAAACTATGTAGATTCTTACTGAGAATGAATATTACATGTATTTTGTGATAGAAAAGATGTATTTAGAATGACTATATTAGAAATATGAAAAAAAACAAAAATACATAAATTAGAGTAGGAATAATTACGTAAATACTCTGCTTCATGTTGAATAATTGATGAGTTAAGTAATTATATCATAATAGTGAGCAAAAAAATCTAGAAATCGGTTTTTAGTGTTTCCTAAGTCTCGATGGAAACATGAATAGCTAAATTTTTTGTATGTATGAAAAATATGAAATAATATATTTATAAATAAATTTTTAAAATTAAAATATTAATGGAAACATGAATAACTAATTTTGAAAAATCAAAAGTTTAATGGAATCATCATTAATAAATTAAAATGAAAATAAATCAAAACTAACCTTAAATTGGTGGTACACATCACCCATTTTAGGACCTCTTTGAATAAGGAAGAACCCATAGTAGAAGTTGTATTGTTGGTTAATATATATCAAATAAAAAATAAAATAGTCAAATAGTGGAAAACATCAATAAAAAGTAAAATTTGAGGACATTCCCTTTCTTGGGAATCATGAATTCAAATTTAAGTGCTACAAGCAGTTAAAATAAATGATAGAAAATATATCCTTAGCAATGCATAGTAATATCAATAGTTTTTCAATGAATCAAACTAAAGAAATAATTTCCTTTTCCTTTTTGAACAATCCTTAAAATATGTTTCAAAAATTTGAGTGGTTTCTATAGTTATAAATGAAACATGATGAGTGGTATCTATACTTATAAATTCATACATGTTGAAGAGAAAATGGTGGTATCTATATTTATATTATCAAATTCAATTTTAGAGACCTACAAGATACATATAATGTCACCTCATACATAATACAGATTGATAATAACACCAAACAAAGGGAATTTCACCATCCAACCCATAGGATATCCATCATGACCCAAATCCCACAAACTTGGCCTCCAAGGAAGCTAAGTACTATTAAAATTCATTTCTCAGACCAAAATCCTTTTCATTTTAATAGAGTAATTGAAGGATTTTTTTGAGTGTTGAAACTAAAATGATTTCCTCAACATGAGTGCATGTAAGACCATCCAATTGAGCCTTCTCATGGACACACCAATCATGGAGCCCCATGTAGAGATCGGACTACTGCTACTTCTTTTTTCAACTTTAGATAGAAAACTATGAATTGTTTTCCTATGCTTCGCCAACTCCCCGACCTCATAACATTTATATTTAATGAGACAACTATCATCCTCATAAGCTTCATATCCCAAATAGTTATTATTACATTTTGTTGTCTGTGATGCATCCCCCATCTTTTCTAGACATGCACCTATGTTGCTAGGTCTACCCTGAGCAGTAGTCATTCTATACCAGGTACTAGTGATAATTGTGGATGAATTTAGAGGATAAAACCTACCATTAGTGGAGTAATTATTTTCTAAATTTTAATTACCCATTTCCTTCAAAGCATGTCGAAATTATTTGAAACATTTAAATGTTGGGTTCCCCTTATTTGAAAGGCCCCTTTTTGCATTTATTTATTTTTTAAATTATTAATATTACTGAATCAAATAGGATGGATATGAATCAAAAATGGATGGATTTCAATCGTATGAAAAAAATATTTTTCCATGTTTAAAATGTTGTTATTAAAGACTTATTCAGAGGATTTTGAATAATAATCAATATTTCATGGAATATATCAAAGTTATAAATGTTGGACTAAACATGGGAAAAAATGAATGTAGCTATTTATTGGGATAGAACTATATTTTATGAATCATATAATATGATTAAAAGTGTGAAAAATGAGGAATACTGTATCAAGTATGTGACTACAGGTGTGAATGATGATGAATATTTTATTGAGGAAATGACAATGTAAGTTAAAGATGAACTTCTTGATTGTACAAAATTGTTTGATAAGTAAAATAGTTACGCAAAGATTCCATTGTATGCTGGTTGTACTAAATATATAATATTGTAAGCCATACTAGATTTGTATAATTTAAAAGTTGGGAAGGGATGGAGTGATACCAGTTTTACTGAACTACCTTCTATCTTGAATGATATGTCCCCAGAAGATAATGAACTTTCTAGCTGAACATATGATGCTAAATGAATGATATGTTCAATGGGTATAATCTATGAAAGAACTCATGCCTATCCAAATGACTGTATACTATTTCTCAAAGACTAAAAATCACTTAAATAATTCCTAAAGTGTGGTGCTTCTCAATACAAGAAAGATAAATCGGGTCCTACGAATGTTTTATGGTACATTCCAACTATTCTAAGGTCTAAGAACCTATATGGAAGTGAGGTGACTACAAGGGAATTAATGTGGCATGTAGATACAAGAACAAAAGATAAGAAACTTTATCACTGAAAATATTCTCCTCAGTGGAAGATAATTGATCATGAGTACCCTGAATTTAGAAACGAGCCAAGAAACCTTTATCTTGCACTATTTATAGATGGAGTGAATCCTTTTGGTTTTCGATTAAGCACTCACAGTACATGGCCGGTTATGTTGGTAAATTATAAATTTCTACCATGGTTACACATGAAATAAAAATACATTATGTTATCTATGATTAAATCAATAAAAAACAACTAGGTAATGATATTGATGCTTATTTGGATCCATTGATTGATGATTTGAAATTATTATGGGATTTAGGTGTTATGTTGTATGATGATTATAGAAACGAAGATTCCACATTGAGATCCATGTTGTATGGGATGATAAATGAATTTTCTGCTTATGAATGTTTTTCAAGATATAACATTAATGGAACTAAAGGGTGTCCCATTTGTGAACAAGGGGAACAATCAATTAAGTTGAAAAATTAATTGAAAAATCTATTTCTAGGCTATCGTAGATTTCTATCCCGACAACATAATTACCGATCTTAGACGAAATCATTCGATGGGAGTTCAGAAGAATATACAACACCATCTCTAATAATAGGTGATCGACTGTTTGAGAAAGTTAAAGATATAGACTCTACTTTTGGTAAACCTTTTTTCAAAAACCATATGAAAAAAAGTTGGAAAAAGAGATTGTTTTTTAATTACCATACTGAAACTATTTATACTTCAGGAATTTTCTTGATGTTATGCATGTTGAAAAAAATGTATTTGATATTTTCATTGGAATATTACTAATTGAACCCAAAAAATTATGGAATTAATGCTAGGTTATACATGATTGAAATAAGAATACGAGAAGAATTGGTTCCAATGAAGGGTGAAAAAAATAATTTTATTGCTTCAACTGCTTATACTCTTTCCATGCATGATAGATATTAGTTTTCAACTTCCTGAATGATGTAAAGTTTCAAGAGAGGTATTCATCAAATATCAATAATATCATGTCAATGACTAATTTAAAGTTAAAGGGTCTAAAATTACATGACTATCATGTTTTGATACAAGATCTGATGCCTTTATATTTACATTGCATTTTTTCCAAGAATTTTCATCAAACATTTACCAAGATCTTTTTCTTTTTCAAATCTATATGTAACAAAATTACAGACCCAGAGAAATTTCCAACTATGGAAAAGGAAATTTCCATCATATTATATGAATTGGAAATGATCATCCTACCATAATTATTTAATATGATGGTTCACTTGACAATTTACTTGGTAAGAGAGATTCAACTAAATGTCCCTATACATTATAGATGAATGTACCCCACTGAATGTTATATGAATATTTTGAAATGGAATGTCAAAAATATAATTTATCTAGAAGGTTATATTATATAGCAATATATTATTGAGGAAGATGTTTAATTATATATTTATTACCATTCTGGTGTGGAAAGAATTTGTCTAAAAAAATATCATCACACTGGGTGGCTTGTGGTGAAGGAATTTTTAGAATAGATGTTTTCACAATCACCATTACAGTTTGGGAGTAGGTCCACCTTTACAATTTTTATAATAGTTTATAGGTTTAACCATATGTTAAAATCCATAAATAAATTCTTAATCATTTGAATCCATCAATGTCTAAAATCTAGATATCAAATACATATAATAAAAAATTTATAGGATGGTATCAAGACCGTATTTCTAATGAGTAAGATGAAAATATAGATTAAATTTTAGAACAAATTCAATAACTAGAAAGGGAAAAAAGTTTGCATGTATTATCTTACAATGGTTATATAATTAATGGTTATACATTCTATACAAATGAACATGATGAAGGTAGTACCATGAAAAATAGTGGAGTTACACTTGTGGCTGGAGTGATGCATGTATCTGGAACCAAGGAAAGAAATCAAATTTATGAGAATATGCCATGCTTTGGAATCATCCAAAAAATATGGGATTTTGATTATACAACATTTCAAGTGCGAATTTTTTAATGCAAGTGGGTTAATAACAAGAGTACTATTAAAATAGATTAATTTAGATTCATTAAAGTGGATTACAATAATGAAGGGTACAAAGATGAACCATTTATAATAGAATCATAATAAGTACAATTATTTTATGTTCCAAATCCCACAAATTGAATGTGGTCAATTTTTCTATTATCGACCAAAACCATTAAAGGTTCAGATAAAAATTAAACTGAGAATACCCCTTTCATTGGGACATCACAATTATTTTGTTGTATCCCCAATGTAGACGAGGTCTTTTAGGTCATAGGAGACACAAAATTAATGGAATTGGATACTTTATAGAGGGGTCAAATCCATTAATTTTTTTAAAAAATAGTTTTTAATAATTAGGATATTTTTTTGTAATATACATTGTGTTACCTCATACTATTATTTTTTAACTACCGCATTTATGTAATATAAATTAAAATTTCCAACCACTACTATAGATAATTACTTTTGCACATGATGATACTCTCAATCCTGAGGAACAATTGGTTTCTCAACCTAATGGTGCTCATAGTGTAAAGGAACAACAACCTTATGCACATGTCAATGATAATGATCTAGAGGAACAACATATTGATGATGTTGAACCTGATGAAATCTTAGACGGTGAAGAACTGATGTCCCAAAAATAATAGGAGTGATATAATGTGACAATGTTAGAAAAAATTATTAAGAAAAAAAGACATCAAATTCATGGATATATAGAATGAATATAGCCAAGTTGTTAACCCCAACATGACCAAGTTCAGTAGTTTCATTGGGTTCACACTCGACAACACATACTGATTAGTATAGATTCATAGCACCATGTTATACTCATGAGTAAGAAACTGATTTGGGAAGAGAGAGGGTAAAATTATAATTTAATTTCTTTATTTTACTAAAAAAATAAAATAATGAAACATTATATAACTCTTCATTATCCCTTGAAGAGTGGACTTATAATATATGACCCTCAAAAGAAATTTGTGTTAATGTTTTCTAGAAAGGCACACATAGGATTTCGAACAATTATAATGAAATTTCTTCTCAAATATTTTTAAGGGAAAATAAACCCACACCCATTGTATATGTATGCACACATAATAAGATAGGAAGTATGAGATGCATTTACTAGTCATCATGAGGATAAATATTTTCAAGTACATTTTGATTGGTAATACATTTTTTGAAAATAAATTTATTAATAAATTTGATTCAGAATTGTTAATTTATGAAACATAGACTAAGTTTTGAAAATAAGAAATGGGTAGAAAAACCAAATTACACTTACCATAAAGCAAGGATGTGGAATGTTTCACTTGAAAAAAAATGGTACATATTTTCAATCTATCGTAATACATTTATGTGATATGAAACAACAACATAATTATGTTCCTCCATTTATATGTAGATCGATGAATCCAAATCCAAATCCACTACCATACCACGTCATGTGCTATGGAAGGAGTCACATGTAAATAAAAATGGAATACTAATAGATGAAAACACACAAAAAGTGTGGGAAATAGGGTAAGTATGACATAATAACAAAAAAAATTAATTTCTTTACATAATAATGATTACTTATTTTCCTATATTTATTATATAACATAGATACAAAAATCATCATTATCTATACTAGATAAACAACTATTTTCAGTGGCCTTGAAGAAGCCAGAATAATATGTTCGTGTCAGAGGTGCGGGTTTTGGGGTGACACCCCAAACATATTTTGTGAAAAAATGAACTGGGGGTAAAGATAAAAAATGGAATAGATACATGCATGATAATCTTACCTTAAATAAAAATTTCATTGGTAGTTTGAGTTTCTAAAAAATGTTATGGTAAGGAAGAAAATTAAAGAAACGACTCATGAACAACCACTTCATGATGAGCACCCCCCACCAGCTTTGAGGTGAGCCATTCCCCTCAAAAATTCATCTTATATTAGGTAATAAATATTCTCATAATCATTTTTTTGAGAAATTTAAATTATGAAGACACTAATACCTTTATTGTACTAACATTATATAGGGTGAAAATGATTGTGATTTATATTTATCAACACCCACACATTTCCTTGTTACGAGGGCTATCATGTTCAGTATCCAAGAAGATACTTTACACGACAGACACCTTTTTAATAGGTCATGTGAGAGTGAGGATTAACATAGATCATAAGCCAAGTGCCAAGATATCTATTACACTTGATGACATAGATATTCATATGGTCACACAAGCTATTGTAACATTCATAGAATGGTCGTTTGATCTTGTAAAAAAACATGTCTATAAGGAGGTATTCATTTCAAATTTATTTTTCATGGTAAACCTTTAACAATTAATGAAAAAAGGTATGAACCCATGAATTTTATTATAGAAAGACAAAGGGAAGGGGTGAAATGAAATTGTGAATCAAAATGATCTAATGGATCAACCGAAAAATCAAAAATGTCTTTACAAATCACATTTATCATGCCCGTTAAATATCCATATTTACTAACATTGAAGGTTCTTATAGATACAAGGTTATAAAGTGATAGTAATGTCATAGTTTATTTTGAAGAAAAAATCTATGGAGAGGCCATTACAGAATATATTTATCCTAAGAATATAAATAAAATCCTCAAGTATGAATGTCTATGAGTCTCATTTTTAGATGTATACATGAGGTTTGTTTTCATGATTTGTTTTTCCAATAGCCGATATATTAAGTTAATTATGACTAAGTAAAATTCATATTTTTTTCTAGCATATATATAAATAATACTCAAAGGAAAAACTCTATAAACATAAATATGGACTCATTAGTCCTTACACCACTTCAACACAACTAACATATTTGGATTCAGATCAAATTGATGTAATAGTGGGAAAAATATCCATAGCGTTTGAAAGAAAACTTACATATGAAATACTCTTCTTATTACAAATTATTTAGGGGTAAAATTCTACAATTTAATCATACCAAATATATTTTAATTACTTTAATTTCTTATTCCTTTTTATTTTTAGGAAATTTTAGATACTCATTGCAGTCAATTTGGATACTCTAAAGATTTATTTTATGAATTCACTACATGGATACACAAAAAAATGACCACACATGATGACATTTATCAATTTTTAATACATACAATGTTTTAAAACTAAACCTTGATCTATATATTTTATATTATGTTCTAATGATAATTCTATTATGATAGGGTGGTGTTAAAATATCGTCAAAATTATGGCATGAGGACAGTTCATGTGTATAAGGATCCCATCGACTTCTATAAGTGGATATGTATCAGGGTATATATAATAATATTTCACTAACAAAAAACACATAAAAATGAATTAATTATTTTTTTCAACGTTTCTATAGTTTCTGAAACAAACCAATGGAAAATATTATGGGCACATGATCCTTAGCCCAGTTGTTGAGGACTCAGCAAGTGAATCCAAGAGACCCGAGATCAAATCAGGGTGGGGACATATTTTTGGGTTACTGTAGTGGGTTACTGTAGCTGGAAATGTAGCATTTACTATTCAGTACTGTAGTAGCTTAAACTATTCATCAATTTGGGTCTTTGGGCCACCTATTTGGTCATCAGGTCATGCAAGGATTTCGGGCCACCCAAGGCCTTTGGGATAGTTGTCTCTCAAGGCCTTTAGGCTACCTTAAGGCCTTAGGTCTACCCCAAGGACTTCAGAACACCTGATTATGAAGATGTACTAGTTCGACTACAAGGTACAAGGCACCAGATGAGGATTCAGGGTAGGAACATTCAATAGAGCAGATCTAACCAGAATTGTAAGAATGAGAGGGTATGAAATTTCCATCGGTACTTGCCCTATGCAGCTTTGCATAAGATAGCTAGCTGACCAGCCCTGCAAAGGTGGTGTGCTGATATCATGACATATGATGGGGAGGAGCAGTTCTAAGTTGTCTTGTTTGGGTGATTCCCTAAGACCTATGGGTCATGTAATTGTCTCTAATCCTTAGGGCCTTGTAAGGGTCCCATCTCACCCCTTAAAAGGTGGATTATCAGAAATAATAAAAAAATAAAGGCCTTTAAGCCATTCTGACAAAAAATATTATGGTTATTACATTTGAAAATTTATGAGAGATATCACATACCATAAACAAACTAGCATCCCTGAAGAGGTATTTTAAAATATAATTACTATTTCATTTAAAATATTTATTAATCCTTTGTGTATTTATATTTTCTCCATACTACCATGACTGTTGAATGCCCTTGTTTTCACAAGTTGAAATGGATTTTTTTAGAAGAAACTGGCCAACATACCTGGTGTAATAATGTACACATATATCATGAAGATATGACTTATGACTAATTATTTTTTTGATTTTATTATCATTTTATCTAATTTTTTTATTTAATTTTCTTATCATTTTTATCTGATACTTTTTTTTAATTTTCAGGGTGATCACAGAGAAATTTCCTAACCAACAAGGATGATCCACTCATGTACTATAATCATGAACTCAACAAGTATGATACACTCATGATGATTCAATTTTATTTTTATTCTCCAATGCTTTTAGAATTATGGACTATCAAAAAGAAACATTTTTACATAACCCAGAATGTTGAATGCACTGTAGGATAAAAAGCATATTGGAATCAACCATACCTCAATCTAGTACACAGTGTAACCGGTATGACTCAAATTGTGTGTTTTTAGTTTAAAATTGACATTTTATTAATTTATTGTTTCATATTTATGTCAAATTTATTTCTTTATATTATTAATAATAGAATAATTGTTTTCTTATATAGGAGGATTATTTTTCTCGAGTTGGGGTGGTCTGTTTGAAGCTGCTCGTGATCACGAGAGATTAGACTTCAATGCTATAACTGAGATAATTTTAACAAAGAAATGGGTCAATCAGCCGCACATCATTTTGATACACAGTATGCTTTATATGACTCAAACTGTATGTTTTTAGTTTGTAGTTTATATTTTAGTTCAAAACACACATCACATACTAAAAACTAGGAAAACACATTGAGATTGTTTTGATACTTTAGTAAAATGATCCATATGTAATTTTTGACATGTATGAATCAATTACACCTAAATATAACACACAGTGTAACCCATATAACTCAAAGTGTGTATTTTTTATTTAAAAATAAAATTTTCATAAAAAACATAAGTGACACACTGAAAACAGATCAAACACATTTATATTATTTTGATACTTTAGGAAAATGATTCATAAGTCATTTTTCCATGTAGCAATCATCTGCACCTCAATATGATAAATAGTGTGCTCAGAATCACTCAAAGTGTCTGTTATTAGTCTAAAACTGACATTTTAGTTCAAAACATGTGTTAATCACTAAAAACTAAGAAAAATAACTCGGATTGTCTTGATAATTTTAGAAAAATACTAAATAGTCATTTGGATATGAACAAATCAGTCTCACATCAAACCAACGCACAATGTGGCCGGTAGGACTCAAAGTGTGTGTTTCCAGTTTAAAATGAAATTTTAGTAAAAAAGATAAGTGACATACTCAAAAATAATCAAAAACATTTATAATGTTTTTATAATTTAGGAAAATGATATATAAATCATTTTTGACATGTATGTATTAGCTGCACCTCAATTTGATGCACAGTGAGATTAGTATGAATCCAAGTGTGTCTTTTTATTTAAAACTGACATTAATTTTAGTAAAAAATACAAGTAACATTCTAAAAACCAAGAAAAATAATTTGTATTTTTTTGATTATTTATTAAAATAATCCATCAGTTATTTTTTTATGTATAGGAATTAGCTTCATCACAATCTGATACACGATGTGCCCATCATGACTCAAAGTGTCTGTTATCAATTCAAAATTGACATTTTAGTTTAAAACATGTTTCACTAACTGAAAACTGATAAAATGCCTTCTATTGTATTGATAATTTATTAAAATTATTTATAATTCATTTTTTATGTGTAGGAATTAGTCCCACATCAAACCAACACATGATGTGACCAGTGTGACTCAAAGTGCGTGTTTCAAATTTAACTTGGCATTTTAGTAAAAAAGAAAAGTGACATACTCAAAACCAAGAAAACACATTCAGATTGTTTTTATACTTTATTAAAATGATCCATAATTCATTTATGACATGTATAATTTTTTTCACCTTAATCAAACACACAATGTGATTGGTATGACTCTAAGTGTGTCTTCTTATTTAAATTTAACATTAATTTTAGAAAAAAAGAAAAGTGACATACTCATAACTGAGAAAAAAAATTTCACTATTCTAATAATTTAGGAAAACAATATATAAGTAATTTGTGATGTGTATGAATTATTATTACCTCAATCTAATGCATGGTGTTCTCAGTATGATTCAAAGTGGCTATTATTAGTTTAAAATTGATATTTTAGTTCAAGACATGTGTCACTCACTGGAAAATAAGAAAACGTGCTCTGATTGTATTAATAATTTAGGAAAGAAATTCATAAGTCATTTTCAATGTGTATAAATCAGTATCACATCAAAATGACACATGATGTGATTGGTATGACTCAAAGTGTGTGTTTCTAGTTTAAAAAGACATTTTAGTAAAAATACACAAGTGACATACTCAAAACTAAGAAAACACATAAAAATTATTTAGATACTTCAGTAAAATTATCCATAAGTTATTTTTGATGTGTATGAATTATAAACACATCAATTTGATGCACGCTTTGATCAGTATGGATCCAAGTGTGTCTTTTTATTTAAGATTGACATCAATTTTAGTAAAAAGTACATGTGACATATTCAAAACTGAGAAAAATATATTTCAATTGTTTTTATACTTTAAGAAAATGATCCATAAGTCATTTTTGACATGTAGGACTTGGATTATCCTCAATATGCACACATTTTGACTGGTGTGACTCCAAGTGTTCATTTTTATTTAAAATTGGCATTAATTTTAGTAAAATGTACAAGTGATGTACTCTAAACTAGGAAAGAACATTTGGATTGTTTTTATACTTTAGTAAAATGATTAATAAGTCATTTTTGACATATAATAATTAGTCTCACCATAATCTGATACATCGTGTGCATGATATGACTCAAAGTGTTTGTTATCAATTTAAAATTGTCATTTTAGTTCAAAACGTGTTTCACTCACTGAAAACCAAGAAAACATGCTCTGATTGACTTTATAATTTAGGTAAATGATTCATAAGTCATTTCTGATGTATAATAATTAGTCTCATGTCAAAACGACACAATATTTTACTAATATGACCCAAAGTTTGTGTTTTTAGTTTAAAATGACATTTTAGTAAAAACACAAGTGACATACTCAAAAATGAAAAAATGAAACCAATTTGTTTTTCTACTTTAGTAAAATTATACATAGGTTATTTTTGATGTGTAGGAATCAACCACACCAAAATATAACACACAATGTTACCAATATGACTCAAAGTGTGTCTTTTTATTTTAAATTGACATTTTATTAAAGAACACAAGTGACATATGAAAAATCGATAAAAAAATTAATATTGTTTTGATACTTTAATAAAATTATTCATATGTAATTTGTGATGTATAGGAATTAGTTGACCTTAATTCGATACATGTTGGTCCCAGTATGACTCAAAGTGTCTGTTATCATCTAAAATTGAAATTTTAGTTCAAAATGTGTGTTACTCATTGAAAACTAAGAAAATACGGTTATATTTTCTTGATAATTTTGGAAAATGATTCATGAGTCATTTTTGACATGTACAAATTAGTCTCATGTAAAAACAATACACAATGTTTCCGGTATAACTCAATGTGCTTGTTTTATATTTAAAATTTAATTTTAGTAAAAAAGAAATATGACATACTCAAAATCGAGAAAACATATTTAGATTGTTTTGATAATTTAGGTCAATGATTCATAATCCATTTGTGATGTGTATGAATCTGTATCATCTCAATCCAACACACACTGTGACCAACATGACTCCATGTGTGTCCTTTTATTTAAAATCGACATTTTATTAATGTATTGTTTTATATTTATGTTTAATTTATCTATTTATAGTATTACTAAAATAAGAATTGTTTTTCTATATAGGTGGACTCTTTTTCTCAGGTTGGGGTGTTTTTTTGGAAAATTATACCATTTTTGGGCTCTCTTTATAGGGGGTCACGGGTGCTAAATACAATGAAACATTAATGTTTTAAAATAGACGTGGATAGTAATTGCAAATGTAATTATACAAAACATTATTTGAAATGTATATAATATAGTGTTTTTTTTGTATTTGTGATGTAAATTTTATTTCAATTAAATTATAAATTTTCTTACATGTATATTTTTATACTGTGTATTTGTTGTAGTGTGCTATAATTCATACAGTACACTACAACAATGGGGCCTTTAATAGCACTATTTTTGGCACTGATAAAGGACCCCTTTATCAATACTAATGAAAGTGTTGACAAAGGGTGCCCTTTATTAGTGCTAGAAAAAGCACTGAGAAAGGCATGCCTTTATCAGTGATTTTTTAGCATTGATTGGGGGGAGGGGCTTTTAATGGCGCTGATAAAAATAACATGGTTTTAGCACTGTTAATCAATTTTTTAAACTGTTAAAGGGACTATATGTGGTAGTGGTTAAGAATCAAAGTTGTAAAAAAGGTTTTATTGCAGAACGATATATTTTTGAAGAATATATTGAATGTTTTTCTGATTACCTATCATATTTTGATAGCACCAGTCTCCCAAAATCTCAACAGATTGGATGCCTTATGAGCGAAGGGATTTCTGGAAGAGAAGTTTTTATAGTTACCATCAGAGAGTGGAAGAAAACTCAACTTTACATTTTACATAATAGTGTAAAGGTTTATACATACGTTGAATCCCAGAAAATAATTCTTATACATTTGAATCCATTAAGGGCTGAAGGATGAATATCAAATACACATAATCAACAATTTATAGGTGGTTTTGAGATCATATTTAAAAGGAGTTATCTTTAAATCTAAATTTAATTGTTGAATGAATTAAATGGATATCTAGGGGACCAAATGTAAATGTTGTATCTTACATTGGTTTTGTAATTAATGGTTACTCATTCTATATGAAAGAACAATATGAATGAAGTATGATGAATAATAGTGGAGTTATTCTTGTGGTGAAAGAGATGCATGTATCCGGTTCCAAGGATAGAAATCCAATTTATTTTAGTATGTCATATTTTGGAATCATCAAAAATATATATGAGTTGGATAATACCACATTTTAAGTACTTATTTTCTTTTTCAAATGGGTTGATGATAGGAGTGCGGTAAAATTAAATGAATTGGGCTTCATGAAAGTGGATTTTAGTGTGAAAGGGTATAAGGAAAAGGCATTCATAATGACATCAAAAGTAGTGCATATATTTTATGTCTCATATCCAACAAAAAAGAATCAACTTATTGTTCTATTGGTGACTAAAATGATTGTAGGTTTAGATAAAAATTCAATTGAGGATAAGCCTTTCATTTGCAGATCACAACCATTTCATGGTGGTCCCAATGTAGAAAATGTCTTGTATATTAGAGGCAACCAAAAAGAGGGGATTTTGATACTCGACATAGGATTCAAATATCATCAACATTTAAAGAAAAAAAATATTCCAATGAGCATGTTAAATTATTTTTTAATATACTATGTTTTTCCTCATAATATTATGTGTTATCAATAACATTTATGTAATATGAATTAAATGTTTGACTACTCATATAGATAATAAATTCTACACATGATGATGCTACCAATATCGAGGAAGAACACACAATTGATATTGAATCTACTAAATTATTTAAATATCAGAAAAATGTTTATAAAAAAACAAGAATGGTGTAGCATTACTGTGTTTACTAAAATTATCAATGTAAGAAGAAAATGTATAAAATTTGAAGTTGGAAAAAATCAACACGACCAACCAGTTGAACCCAACAATATAATGTTCATTAATTATGTTTCACTCACAATGATAATGCATGTGAAAATTGGTATAAGTATGTGTAATGATGTCATACCTACATTGAAGTGAACCATTTGGGAAGATATTAAGGTAATGTTGCGATATACTCTCTATTATACTGAAAATTTATATAATGAAATTTTGATTTACTTTTCATTATCTTTTCTAGAGTTTTTTTTTATTTTGGATGATTTAAAAAAAAAGTCTTAATGGTAACCATAAAATCTTACAGAGGATTATAGAAACTTCTTGCAAAGCATCATCTCAGGGATGTTGAGGGTAGAGTATACCCCCACAAACTAGTTATGTATGCACACATTATAAAAAATTATATATGGAAAGCTTTCATTAATCATCATGATGATAAATAATTTCAAGTGAAATTTAGTCAATAATATTTAATTTGAAATTATTTATTTCATAAACTTTGATTCAAAATTATTATTTATAAAATAATAAAGGAGTGATGAAAATAAAAAACATGAAGCAAAACCAATGTACCCCTACCATAAAGAAAGGATGGAGGTGTTGTTTACTTGAAAAGAAAATGGTATATATTTTAAATATACAATAAATGTTTTATGTGACATGAAACAACATATGTTCCTTTTTTATATGAATATTTATGAATCAAAATCCTAAGCCACTTCTATATCACGTCATATTCTATGGATGGAGGCCCACGTAAATAAATTGGGTAAACTAGTTGATGAAATCACACAAGCAGTATGAGAATCATGTATAATTATGAAATAATTTTAATTCATTATGCTTTATAAAATTATTACATAAAATACCTATTTATGGTCATAAGTTTTTTATATGATTTAGAAATAAGAACCAACATCAACTATACCTAAAAAACCTACTTTCAATAGCTTTGAAGCGTCTAAAAAAGTATGGCTACGTTAGAGGTGAAGGTTTTGGAGTGTCACCTCAAACATATTTTGAGAAGAAAAAGTTTCAAGGAGATAAATATGAGACGATGAAAAGACCGCATAAATAGATAGATTCTTTGAAAGATATTATTGTTTGATTTTCTTTGCCAGAACAATACACTCGAAAGGATAAAAAACCAGTAGTTAAACAAAGATCTGTACATGAAGATCCAAATGACCTCACTATATTTGAGGCTAGTCATTCCCCTAAATAAATTAACTTACCTGAGTTAATCAAAATTTTCATTACTCTTTCTCCTAAATGTGAATCAAACAACTTCTAATACCTTTATATTATTAGAATTATGCCCTGGTGGAGTTGTATGTAATTTATATCTATTAACACCCACAAATTTCTTTGTTGTGAGGGGTATATTTTATAATATACGAAGATACATGATAAATAGAAAACTCTCAAAATATCACATGAGATTAGTGAATGATGTATCTCACAGGATGACCGATGAGTTTCTTGTTCTTCTTGATGATCTGGATGTTACTACAGTCAATAATGTTATTGGAACTTTCATAGCATGGATGTCTAATCTTATAAATAAGCATGAATTATGACCTTGAAATTTTTTTCCTAAATGAAAAACCTTTTACAGTTCATGAAAAAAGGAATGAAATGACATTTGGTATTACAGAAAAATAAAACGATGGGGAAATGGAAGGTTGGATCAAGACAATCTAGTGAATCAACTAAGAAATCAAAAGGACCTTCTAAGAGTACTTTTTCCCTACCATTTACACTTCCATATATATTAACATCACTATTTCATGTAGACACAACATTCAAATATGGAAATATTCCCTACATTCAATATGAAGAATAAATATTTGGAGAATTCATTACAGACACAGCTAGTCTGGAGAGTATAAATGGGATTGTCAACTTTGAATGGTTGAGAGTCTCATTTGTGAATACATATATGAGGTATATTTTCATAATTAGTCTATACAAAAAATTACCTACTATGTTCATTAATATTAATAACTAATAATATTTTCTATAGGAATATATATTACAAATATATAATGGGGAAACCCTATGAAGCATAATTTGGACTCATTAATCCCAGTATCATTTCTATGCATGAAATTTATTTGGGATTGGAAGAAATTTAAAATAAAATAATATGAACTAAGAGAGTCAATTGAGAATAAAATAATAGATGACATAATCTTCTTGATTCCTACAATACATGAGTGAAACTCTATAATCCAATCATATTATTTTTTATAAACTCTATAATCCAATCATATTATTTTTTATTACTTATTTTTTTTGTTGTTTTGGAAGTAATGGATGCTCATAGGAATAAATTTGGATACCCCAAATGATTATTTTGTAGATCCAATTCATGGATTTCTATAAAACTAACCACACATGATGTTTGATATGAATTTTTAATACACTGTAATCAATATTTTATAGATAAACATCAAATTACATGTCTCATTTTGTGTTTTAATGTGAATTTTTTCATGATAGAGAGATCTATAAATATAGTCTAAATCATGGTATGAGGTTGGTGAATTGTCATAAGAAGCCTATGGAAATTTCTTTAAATGGAAACAAATTAATGTATATATAGAAATATTTAACTATCAAAACATATTTTAAAACAATTTACTTATTTTGTTCAATGTTTCTATAGTGTCCAAAGAAAAATAATGAAAATGATTGTGAATATTATGTTTGAAAATTTATGAAAGATGTTATATATGTTAGGGTGTAGAGAGAGAAATAATGAGTAAGTGAGAAACAATGGGTTTCTTTATAACCAACAATGGCTATATATGAAAAATACAGAATACAAAAGAAGAATGAAGAGGAAAAAGATGAAAGAGGGAGAAATGACTACTATGAGATGCTTCCCTAAGGCCAATGACAGAATCCTATTATTCATAGTAGAACCAACTCAAAAAAATACATTCGTGATCCCCCATCCAACCCAAACAACCCCTATTATATTTGGAACCAAAATGACTCTAACCATTTGACCAATGAAGAACTCAATAATATATGCAAAAAAGTTAAAATTCACCAAAAAACAGTTAAAGAAATGTTATAAATAAGTCACACAATATTGAAAATTGTATGACACAATTAGAATTGATGCATATAAGAAAATTTAGATCTTGAATGTTCAAACACAAAGCATCAACTGAAAATGAAATAGGTGTATAATTTTGAAGGCTTATTCATATAATAATTTTAATCATCCAAATATTTTCACCTTTTAATCCATATGATAATCTTGTTGGGAAGGTTGCAGATTGATCCTAGAATAATTATCCAATTGCGAAAAAAGAATTGTGAGAATCACCGACATAAACGAAGCACAAAACCAAATAGTATAAAATAATTGGGGACTCTAATTTTAAAATAGGGGAACCCTCCAATGCAAATGTTTAAAAACAATGGGGTAACTCTGAGAAAATATACTAATAATCATAGAGTAAAATAACCAAAGTAAATCCTGAAAATTGAATTGCAAAAATATAGCACAGAAAAACTCTGTAAAAATCCACACCTTGATATGCCTGTCATCCCACTAAAAATCATATGTGACAAAACATCACCCCTCAAAGATCAATCTTGAACATGTGGCGTCATTGTAGAACCTCAAATAAACCATCACACAACCATTACACAACCTAATTTTTCCACCACACGGTGATGTCCACACCCAAAGTCACCCATGTATCTGTTATACAAGTCACTGCCTGCTCTCAAGTTGCATACCATGTTTTTCTACACAAGTCACTTCCAGCCACTAACTTCGCAACCTCAATTATTCTTGTTGCATCATACCCATATCTTCTCTCATAGGTCCATTAAATAGAGAAGTAAAAAAAAAATATAAAACAAATATCTTCCAAGATCACCTGTGAAAATAAGATGTGAAAAGGGCGTAGAATTTGAATATTTAAAAAACCTTATCTTCAAGAAAAAAAATTGGCATTTATGAACCCTATAAATCTCCCCCTTCATCCGAAAAATGAAGGTGATCTCACCCAATGAACTTAGTTGGAAAGAAAACTGGTTGGTATCACACCAACCATCAACCTTTGTATAAAACATGACATCCCTATCTTGCATCTCTAACAAAAACCAAAATACCCCTGCAAAATAAACCTAAATGTATAAGTCTTCATCATACCTATCTGTAACACCCCAAGTTTTTATAAAAATGAATAGAAATGCGTGGAACTTTGTTTTAAGTAGATATTTATAACTAGCCTTTAAAACATAATTTTTCCACTTCTATGTTTTGAATTTCAAGAAACTGTTATCTACAATTGTGTTCAGTATGTTATTTGGAGTCTATTGGAACCAACTTGTTTTTTAGTGAATAGAAAAATACCCTTATGAATAGTAATATGACCCTAATTAATAGTAAATTTTATTATTATTTTATTTTCTTAAGGCTTTAAGATAATAAAATCTTGGTTAATTTTTCTTCATGTTATAGAAGTAGTTATAGAATTAAAATTGTTAATTTTTGAATTAAGTATGCTTTTATTTAAAAATTAAATTAATAATATTTAGAAAATTATTTTCGAAAAATGGACTTCATTTTTGGATTCTACACATCGAAAAATGGTTAGGGTAAATTTTTGGGATTTTTTTTGAAATTCTTGAATTTTCGATGAATAGTGAAATACGATAAAATACCGTATAATCAAATTTTTAGTAAAATACACTATTTATGACATCATAAGTGATTCAAGGCCACTTGGTTCGAAATACAATTCCATTATTTATATTTGAGGTCACCCGAACTCAAAATATTCATAATCTTGGGCAGAAAAATTATAATAATGATTAAAATAATGATTAAAATAATGAAAAATACCCCCTCTCCTCCAATATAAATACCACCCTCACTCTCCACTTCTAACCACACCTATCAAGCCTTGATCCATGCCTATGTTCTGCCCAATACTCCTCCCAAGTCACTTCTCCACGTTCTAGAGCTACCGGTCTCACCAAAAACGAAAACCGAATCCCTTAAGAAGGATCTTAAGGAGAAGAGATCAAAAGGTAAACATCCTCTTTTATTTTCTTTCTTTTCTTTCATTTTATGTTATTCTCTTAATTTACTATGGATTATGTTGGGATATTTCATTCCATATCTCACCTTACTATCCATATTATGTAAGAGTGATTAGATATCCCTTTTCTCTCATCAAACTATTTTTTATGAAATTTTAAGAGACGTCGTTAGGCTGCCGAATTTTCGTGAGGAATTTATCAAGTTTTCTTTTATTTAAAGATTACTTTATTTTCTTCTTATTTCCTCACCTAATATTAACCAAGAGAAATGAAAGATCCAGAATCTTGAATATTCTGGATGTTCTCAGGTTCATGGAAAATTCATCATCATTCTTCTCCTCCTCTCCCACTTATTCAAGGAATTAAAACATTGTCTGTGATGTGTCGAATTATCGACATCGTGGATGATGTGATTTTAATTTTCATTAACTCTTTCAAGTCTGGTCATGAAACCATTTTTATGGTTGAACTAGGTTATAATATATGTATTATGTCTCATCCATGTTTCTGGAATTATTTTGTACATATGGTTTTAATTTATATAACAAAATGAGGTCGTTATTATTAAAGAACCACTAAAATGATGTAAACAAACATCCTTAATGTTTTAACTTATGAATCATCATCATGTAATAATTCGAAATTATAAATGGTACGATTTATGGTACTAGAAATATGTAAATAATACTCCATTCAAATTTTGTAGTTTTACTTCCAATCGACAATAACATCTATCATGGACCGATCATGAAAATCATTTAATGAACTCACCCTAAACAATGCAAGGAACAAAATACTAACAATTAAAGAGTGAAATTAAGTTATGAAATTATCATAAAAGATGTTATAAACATGAAAATATTTATTTAAAATATTAATAAAACTTTTTTAACCATTATACAAGAGGTTTAAACAAGTTATAAGTAAGACAAACCTGAGGTAAGGGAATTCTTAACCCGATTTCCATTCTTTGAGTTAACCTCCTACTTCGTTATTTATGTTGTATTAAAATTGTTTGAGTGTTGTGTTTTGTTTATACTATGTTTAATTATGTGTATTTATAGTGTATATACATATTCCATCCACTCTATTAATTCTTTCTTCAATTACATGAATTATGTAAGGGGCTTTTCTTTTAAAAATCCTCAATTAAAATTCTGTTTTACAAAATTCAAAAGCAATGTTTTTATGCTATTATTCGTGTTGTATGATTATATTTTGGATCTTGGGAATTGTTTATGATGAAGTGTGGGACCTATATTTCCCTCCAATGCATTAGGTATGTGTATGTTGGAGGTCGGCCGTATGGTTACTCCAAGTGTAACTTCGATGGTTACACAAATAGTAAGGTAGCCACGAGGGTTACAAATTATAAGGTAGTCGAGAGGGTTACAAGATTATGTAAGTAATGAACCAAGATACCTTTATGGTTCTACTTATGTTCTTATGTATTTTTTAAATCTCATGTTTCACAATGTAATTATATATATACAGGTGATAAGTATTTCTTTTGAAAATAACTTCATACGTTACAAGTATTCATGAACTAAGTGCTATTTCCTTCTTTTTCATCCCTTACTATGATTTTGTGCTCATACCAAGTTTTTAAATGATTCTCACAAGTTAATGGATGTGTAGGAAAAAGAAGGAATCCATGTTAAATGTTGAATAATTTTCAAGGAGTCGTTTTTAAGTTTTAATGTTTTTTACTTTGAAAAAAATGGAAACTATTTTTATGGTATCCACTTTGTAATAATGTGTAATGTTATGAATGTATTGTCCCAATTCTCTAGAGATCTAAACTTGAAAAGATCCTCAATGTAAGAGGAAGTGTTTTCTTGAATAAATTCAAGATTATGTATGAAATAAGGATGGGTCTTTATAGTTGGTATCAGAGGATGGTTTAGATAACTTTAGGAGTTAGGATGATGTTAAAAGAATAACTTAAATGATTTTTACTCTATGATTAATTTGAAATGTTATAGAATTTAAAAATTACCATGTTTCTCCATCTAAGATATGTTTGTTCAGAATGGTTGTCCGTTGTAACATCCCAGGTAAATAAAGAATAATAAATTTTCATATTTATTAATATTTGTGAATTAAATATTAATTTTACTTTAAAGGGGTTGCTATGTTCGATAGCGTGCCCGATACGCAACAACAAGTTTCTTTGAAATCTTACGTTGCACACTAGTAATATAATAATATTTTTTTAAATGGTAGTTAACACGTAGCCGTTGTATTGGAGGGAATGAATATAAATAACTAAAATGTGATTATATATGTTTTTTAAATGTTTTTACATTTATCCAATAAAAGATAAAGGCTTAAAATAAGAAAAGAATTCAATTTTTGGCATAGATACTCTAATATTCACTAAAAGGTCGAACTATCGCCTTTTGATAGCGAACCCTCTTTAAATATAGTTTTGGTCACTCTTATACATTCTATTGGACCAAATAAAACTCTTCTTTAGAATTGGGACATCAAAATTTACTTTGTGTAAATTTTTGGTATTTTTCCGATAAAGTTCATTTTTTAATGAATAGTGAAAAATGTTGTATTTCAATTCAAAACCACTTTTTAATCTAATTTATTTATATGATTAGATTATATTTTTAATTGGTTTTAAATTACAATTATAATATATTTTTACCATTTAATCCAATTGTGGTCATTGGAATTAATTTCACTTTGAAATTGGACTTAAACAAGTGTCAATCTTTTGATACATATTGTTTCATAAAAACACGTTTTTTGTTTTGACAGTAGGAATTAATTATTAAATTAATTAATGCAATTTATATGTTATGAATTTTGTTAAATAGACATCATTTTTGAATTCGGAATATCAAATATATCTTAGGGTGATGTTTTGGTATTTTTCTAAAAAATTTCAATTTTTGATGAATAGTGAAACCACTAAGTGGTACTTAAAAAACTGATTTTTCGTTTAAATGAAATTTTAACACCTCTGTGTTTTGAATTTAAAAAATCCAACATAAATGGTTTTCATTAAGAAGTAAAATGTGGTTCAATAGGATTAAAATAATTTTTTGGTGAATAGTAACTTTTAAGTTTTTAATCGCGATTAGAGGTAATTAGTGTAGTTTAAGGTAAAAATGATATTATAATAAAATGAAAATAACTTGAAACTTGTCCTAACCCTATTGGATGAGTAATGGCCGACCAGGAAAACCCATGGGTTGATTTTTGGGACCCCATGGAGCCACTTGGGTAAGATAATGACATTAATGCCTTTTATTTAAAGTAAAAGTAAAAAATGACACAAACATGTATTGTTTTACTAAATCAATTTTTACATGGGGTTATAAAAGTCATATTTTTTACTATAAATAGTAATTGGAAAGATAAAAAGATTTACTACATCATAGTATTTTTATTATTATTTTTAGACATTAAATAAATTAAATTATGTATGACATCATGATGATGCAGCGGTTACCTCATTATTTAATGATTTAAATAAAATGAAAAGATAATGTAAAATATAAGACCTACACTTGTCAAAAACCTATTGGATGGGTGTATTTCGAACTCTCATCACCTTATACTCGAAATATATAATTTTTGGACCTTTAAAATCTGAAAAGCATTTTATAATAAAGTTACCTTTTATAACTTTCCAAGAGTGCCCCTCCTCTCCTCTTATAAAAGACCCCCACCTCTACCACCTTACCCACACCTCTCAAGCCTTTGGCTCGGCCAAACACTGCCCATTTTGTCTCTCCACATCCCTCTCTTACTCCTAGAAGCCTCACTTTGGGCAGAAGTCTTTCCAAGGAAGCCTTTGAGCTCAAATTAAAAAGAGTTACCCGTTTTAAAGGCAGTGTCTTCACTTGTGTTCTTTTGTTTTATTTTTCTTCTCCAACCCCCTAAACTATTTTTATTCATTTATTTTGTAAGAAAACCAGTATATTCCATATACTAGGATGTTTTTATAAGAAGTATTCGAGCTACAATTACACACACCTACATCTAATGGTTAAAGAACATACTGTTTCCGTGGATGGCAAATTTCTGCCTCACGAAACAATGATTGTTCAATATTCTTTTAACACATTAAAAGGTGTACATTAAGATGTCACTATATTTATATATGATATATAATATGTTTATGTTTTACTTAAGCTTATGTATTTTTCATTTATGGCATACCTTTATGGTTTCCATTATGGGTAAACACGATATCTTCATTTTAGGAAGTGCGGACTACCGTCCTCTCAAAGTGATTTGATTCGTTAGTGCCATATATGGGACGTATAAAGGATGGAATTAATGATATTATATATGATATTATACTGGAATTATAATATACCTTTATATAATTATGATTCCATTCCAGAAAATACGAAATAGAAATTAAAGTAGCGTTCATGCGTACGTACGGCTTACCGTCCCCATAAACGGTGCATTTCATTTCTTACATCTAAATGTTATGTAATATTATAAATGCATGTATATACTGGATATATATGATATATATGATATCTACATCATGATTATAACTCTGGATATAATGGATACATGAACAACTTGTAATTATAAAGAGTTTATTTTTGACTCAAGTACCAATGATCGTTAAAACGACCGTTATTAACTTAAATAATTAAATAGTGTTCATGACATGGTAATAAGTGATATAAAAGGAATAATGAAATTGAAAAATGTTATTAAGAAAGTATAAATTAACTCAAGTTTATTATTCAGGAGGTTAAAGAACGATCATGTCAAGTCGGACCCGAGGTATGAGACTTCATCTCAATCTCCTTTTATTGAGGCATATTTTGTTTTATACACAACCTTCTTTTATACAGTGTACAAACCCCTTTGACTTTTATGTTTATCCAAAAGGTATCTTTTTTATACGAAGCGTTTTACTAAACGACAAAAGGGAATGTTTTTGTCGTACATATGCGGGGACAACGACTTCTCCGCCGCCTTGACCATTATTTGAGTTTCAGCTTCCTCTACAAGCCATACCTTTTTTTAAATGAAAAATAAATACCATGTTTTAATTTTATTTTATTTTGGTATTGAAAATGGTTTTCATAATGTTTTTATATCAATGTGTTGTATTGATATCTTTTGATTGAAATGTGGAAATATTATGTTTCCTTTATGCATGTTTTATGTGATATGATTATGTTATGGTTCTTGGGAATTATTATGAAGATGGGTGGTTCCGTGATAAACTAAGGGAGGGTGAGCCTGATATAGCTCTCCAATGCATTGGGTAACGTGAATGAGTTAAATGTTAAGGTTTCTCCGAAGATATTTAGGGAATATACTGTGATGGGTATTCCGAATGTAACCAAGAGGGTTACTCCCTACGTAAGAATGTTATGAATGCCTCAAGTTACCTTTATGTCTTATGATTTCTATGATTTATTCATGATTTTATGAGGTATGTTAAAATGCTTATGTTTTATTAGTAAAGTATGATTTCATAGATGGACTAATGTTTTCTTTTCATACTTTTATATCCCTTACTGAGATTTTTATGCTCATCCCAAGTTTTTTGAAATGTTTTTCATAGGTCAAGGGAAAGGTACATGATGTGATGATAGTGTCAAGGAAGTGTCAAGAAAGAATCCATGTTTTATTTTAAATATGATTCTATTGATGGAAAAAATGAGTACTATCTTTTATGTAACCACTTTGTTTAAATGGGGAATGTAATGAATGTTTTATGATATAATTCTCTAAAACTCTAAACCTGAAAAGATCCTCAATGTGTAATCTTTTAATAACTCAAGATTAAGTAAGGTTTAAGGATGGGGCCTTATAGTTGGTATCAGAGGTCAGTTTAGATAACTTTAGGAGTTAGAATTCTATTAAATGATTATCCAAAAATATTTTTTTATGGTCAAATTGAAATGATATAGGATTTGAAGATTACCATGTTGATTCATCTAAGACATGTTTGATCAGAATGGTTTTTCGCAGAGGAAAGAGGGAATCAGTGCTAGGAAGGCATATAGAAGGAAATAACCTTTCGAATCAGCATCCTGAGATGGTCAGAATTGGAACTGAACAGTTTGTTGCAGTAATGGCATAGTTGAATCAAGCGATAAATGGTGGTGGTATCCATGCACGTGATCAACCAGATCAACTGCAGAGGAACATGTCAGTGGTGGAACATTTCATGAGGCAACATCCCCCATCATTCAGAGGATCATCTGACCCTGTGCTAGATGAAGGGTGGATTAATTCATCGGAGAAGATTTTTGATGTCATGGGGTGTTCATACAATCAAAAGGTTAGTCTTTCTATTTACCATTTGGAGGGTGAAGAAGATCAGTGGTGGTCGATGGTTAAAAATATCAGGGACACTGATGAGATTGATTCTCTTGACTAGGATGAATTCAAAGGTATATTTCTTGATAAGTATTTTCCTAAGGATTTTCGACTTAGGATGGAAAAACAATTCTTGGAATTGAGGCAAGAGGATGACTCAGTGGATTCTTATGAAGAGAGGTTCACTCGATTGGCAAGGTATGCTCTGAATTTTACCGAGATCTTGATAGTAAAATCAATCATTTTTACTCAGGAAGCCAAAATATCGAAGGGCTTTAGCTTATCGTGAGTTCAAGAGTTATGAAAATCTTGTTCGATGTGCTGAGAAGGTGGAAATGGAGTTTGCCGATGATCAAGTGTTCTATAACAACCAACAGAAGAAGAGACTGAGGTGGTAGGAAAGGAAAGAATTCCTCAAAAAGGTCTGACGTTATGAAAACTAAGTTTCTAGTTTGTGATAAATGTGGTAAAAGGCATGCTAGGGAATGCATTCTGAATTCTGGAAAGTGCTACCGATGTGGTAAGATGGGACATAAGGCTCGTGATTGCACTGAAAAAGATCAAGGTTATGGTAAGTCCAAATTTGATTTACAGTTAGTGAAATGTTTTAAGTGCAATGAGATGGGTCACTATGCAAATGAGTGTCTGAAAAAGAGCTTGAGTGATGGGAAGCAGTTAGAATACAAGCAGAAAGGGGTGGTGAAATCCTTTGCAACTACTTCAGCAGATGTCGGGCCATCAAATGAAGTTGTATCAGGTACTTTGTTTTTTCAGATTATGCCATTGTGTTGTTTGATTTGGGGTCTACACATTCTTTCATCTCTGAAAATTTTTCTAGTAAAATGGGAATACCATCTCAAGAAATGACTCCTGAACTTGTGGTAAAAACACATGGGGGAAATGTTGAGGCAAAAATAATTTATAAGAATCTTCCTATCCTTATTTGTGGAAAGAACCTACTTGAAAACCTTATTGATTTACCTCTAGTAGAGTTTGATGTTATCCTGGGTATGGATTGGCTCTTTATTTACCATGCTAAAATTGACTGTAGAGCTAAAGAAGTTTCTTTTCAGAAAGACTTTCATTTTGTGTACAAGAATGAACCCTTACTGTTGATAACATATCAAGAGGCTGAGAAACTTGTAAAATATGGAAATGAATGTTACCTTGCACATATTTTTTAAAATAAGGGAACTGTTCAGATTAATGATGTGCCAGTGGTATATGAGTATCCTGATGTTTTTCCTGATGAGTTGCCTGGAATAATACCAGATCGGGAAGTTGAATTTACTATTGAATTAGTTCCCGATGCTAAGAAAATTTCAAAACCCCCTTATTTAATGACTCAAATTGAACTTTTAGAGTTGAAGTAGAAATTGCAAGATTTATTAGAGAAAGGTTTCATTCGACCTAGCACATCACCATGGGGTGCTCCTGTTTTATTTGTTAAAAAGAAAGATGGTTCTATGAGACTTTGCATTGATTATAGAGCCTTTAATAACATCACTATTAAGAAAAAATATTCTTTACCTCATATCGATGATTTGTTTGATCAGCTCCAGGGAGCTCAGTATTTTTCAAAGATTGACCTGAGATCGGGGTACCATCCGTTGAAGGTAAAGGAAGCAGATGTTCCGAAGACCGCGTTTCGTACAAGATATGGCCATTATGAATTTTTAGTAATGCCTTTTGGGCTAACCAATGCACCTACTGTATTCATGGACCTTATGAATATAATTTCCATGAGTTCTTGGATAAGTTTGTGGTTGTTTTCATTGATGATATTTTGGTGTTTTCTAAAAGCAAAGATGAGCATGAAAGACATTTAAGGGTTATTTTGAAAACCTTAAAAGAAAATAAATTGTATGGGAAATTCAGAAAGTGTGAGTTTTGGTTGCAACAAATTTATTTCCTTGGTCTCATTGTTTCTAAAGATGGGACAACTGTTGATCCGACAAAAACAAAGGTTGTGGAAGAAAGGCCAAGACCCACAAATGTAACTGAGATTCGTAGCTTCCTTGGTTTGGTAGGCTATTACCGAAGGTTTGTTAAAATTTTCTCCCAGTTAACTATTCCAATGACAAAGCTAACTTGGAAGGGTGTTAAGTTTATCTGGACAAAAGAATGTGATGATTGTTTTCAAGAACTGAAAAGAAGATTGGTGAATGCTCCAGTTTTGGCACTACCTTCCAGGAATGGTGAGTTTTTTATCTATAGTGATGCTTCATTGAAAGGACTTGGTTGTGTCCTAATGCAGAATGATCTGGTAATTTCTTATGCTTCACGTCAGTTGAAAACTCATGAGGTAAATTACCCTACACATGATTTGGAATTAGCTGTTGTTATTTTTGCTTTAAAAATTTGGAGGCATCTTTTGTATGGAGTAAAGTGTGAAATATATAACGATCAAAAAAGTTTAATGTATATATTCACATAGAAATAATTGAACATGAGACATAGGAGATGGCTCGAATTAATCAAGGATTATGATTTTACAATTCATTACCATCCCGGAAAAGCAAATAAAGTGGTTGATTCTTTGAGTCGAAAAAGTAATGCTTCATTGACAATGTTGCGTTTGGAACATGATACTTTGGTTAAGGATTTGATGAACTTTGGCATAGAAGTTGTTGGTGCAGGATGTCCTTCTATTTTGTTTCAGGTATCAGTGAAATCTTCTCTATCAGACAGAATTAAGCAAGCACAGAATCAAGATAGCGAGTTGCAGAAAAAGGTAGAGCTGGTTCAGAAGGGTAAGTTGCCTGAATTCAACATTGATAATGATTGTGTTTTGATATTTGGGAAGAGATTGTGTGTGCCTTGTGATTCATAGTTGAAGAGAGATTTGTTATGTGAAGCTCATAGTTCTCTGTTTTCAGTTCATCTAGGCAGTACTAAGATGTATAGAGATCTTTGGGAGTATTACTGGTGGGACGGAATGAAAAGGGATATTGGTGATTTTACTGTGAAGTGTTTGACTTGTCAACAGGTTAAAGCAGAGTGGAAGTTACCAAAAGGGATGCTTCATCCTTTACCAGTACCAGAGTGGAAATAGGAGAATATATCCATGGACTTCGTTGTGGGATTGCTGAAGACACCTCGAGGTAATAATGCAATCTGGGTTATTGTTGATCGCTTGACTAAATCTCCTCATTTCCTTGCTATACGAGATACTTTTTCACTAGATCGACTTTCCCGCTTGTATCTTAAAGAGATAGTCAGGTTACATGGAGTTCCTCTCCCCATTGTATCTGATCGTGATCCCAGGTTTAGTTTTAACTTTTGGAAAGGCCTTTAGAAGTCGTTGGGTACTGAATTAAATTTTAGTACATCTTTTTATCCTCAATAATATGGGAATTCAGAAAGAACGATTCATACTTTGGAGGATATGATACGTGCTTGTTCGATGGATTATCAGGGAAGTTGGTACCAACATCTTTCTTTGGTTGAGTTTTCTTATAATAAAAGTTTTCATTCCAGGAAACAGATGTCTCCGTTTGAAGCATTATATGGAAAACGGTGTTGAACTCCAGCTTTTTGGGATGAAGTAGGTGAAAGGAAGTTGATGGGACCAGAATTGGTAGAAGAGATGGAAAAAAAAGTTTAGTTGATTCAAAAACACATGAGAACAGCTCAGAGCAGACAGAAGAGTTATGCGGACAATAGGAGGAAGGATCTCTCTTTTGAGGTAGGTGTGATCGTACCATGATTCACTGTTTTATTCCACCCTTACACCGCAGTTTTAAACTAGTTTTGTAATGAATATTCCAAATATAATAATAAATTTCACTTCATGTTTGAATCAAACAATTAATGTTAATCAATATTATAATGGGAAATGTTACTTGTTTTTATTGTTTCAATGTAGGTGGAGGTGATTTGGAGGGCCTTTGATGAAGTGGAAGAAAAATGAGCCAAAATTGCATGGATCCATGGACATCTGTCCACCATTTTGCATAGTACACGAAATCCGTTCATGCAAATGGGCTGAAAATTTGTGGGCCTGTCCAGAATTTAATAGTCTACATTTCATATTAATGAAGATAATGCTGATTCGGCTTCTATGAGGCCCATCCGAACTGATCTGTCCAAGCCACCGAATTTGGACTAAGTCAAATACAATGTTCTGTATTTTATCAATATCTTGAGCTGTAGTTGTTAAAATGGTGCCAAACATTCTGTGGAGATAATGAAGAGGTGGGGATACAACTTTTATATTTTCTCCAAAGCGAGATAAGATTGAATGAATCCCTAAATGCATTGTACAAATGGATTGAATAAATCCGTGTGCCTAAAACCACCTTCCAATTTTCTTGTAAAATGGAACCTTGGGATACCCATTTGCAAGTTAGTACAAGAGGCAAGGTGCTGCCATTTTAGAGTCCCCAAAGAGTCTTCTCAATATCCATAGCAGTTCTGGAGGCTATGGGATGTTCTACCCCAACATCTTTTTCTTCCTCCTCTCCCATGGGTTTCTAAACCCCTTGTGATCACCCAGGGAGGAACGTGATGTACATCCCGAGCTTCGTGTTTGTAATATTTGAATGATCTTTTAAATTCCATTTTGTTGTTTTGTTTTTAATCATCCTATATTATTATTTTATTGAGTTATGTACTGGTATGTCATGCTCAACTCATATGATCATGTTTGAGGGTACCCATTCATGTGATGTTTCACACACCGTTCACCACTTTCTTTCCCCCTTTCAATTGCGGTGTTTGTGTGGTTTATATTGGTCAATTGAACTCACACAACCACTGTCAAGTCTATGAAAATTTATTTCATGGTATCACAAAGAAATAATATACAAACCTGGACAGCGGATCGAGTTTTTCATGTGTTGCCTTGGTGAGTTTTGGTTATGAAGTCAAACACAATTCACTCAATCATCGGCGGTGTCCGGTGAATCATTGTGTGTTGTTGACTGAACCCTAGGAGGTATCCTATTATAAACTCATTAACATTCTAGTTCTAGGTGTTACAAACCAGGGATTAAAAGATCATAACCTTATATCATGAAGCGATGAAGGATAAACATCATGCGAGTACCCCGGGTTGATCACACTTAATTAATTCTGTAAATCTCTACTTTGTTTTATAGCTTCTATTTTCTATTGTCATATTTAATCATCAAACCCAAGTATTATGAAACCCCATTTTCCTTTTTTACCTTCATAATCAAAACCAAATTTTATAATTTATGATCTAAGGCTCCATCGAGAGACGACCTAGGGTTGCTGCTATACTGCAGAAATTCTAGTTAAAAATAAAAATCTAATTTGATGCGCTCGACAACGCGATCAAATTTTAGCGTCATTGCTGGGGAGCCAAGATCATTTTTTTATTTATTTAATTTTATTTAGTTATTTTAATTCTTAATTAGTACTCATTTAAATACCCCACTCCCATTTGATTGTTTTTGTTTTGGGTTTTGTCTTTATTTTTGGTTGTTTTTGGTGTGTTCTTTATCTCTCTCTCTCTCTCTCTCTCTTCTTCCACGTCTCCCTCTCTAATTATATATTATAACATTCTATTATTATTTCACCCTTATTAAGTTTCTCTTTTATCCATATCAAATAAAAAAAACAACAAACAATCAATCAATCAAACTGGACATCATTGTTGCATGACAAGATCTGGTAAAGGAACACTACTTGAATTTGATCCTGAAATTGAAAAGTCACTTCACACACAAATCAAGGAATCTATAGAAGGTCAATCAAGTAACATTGTGGAACCCCATTTAGCACCTCAAGTGGTTCTAAACCAACCCAAAATTGACCCCAATCAAACCCAAGAAAACATGGCTGCAAATAATCAAACTTTAAAAGAACTTACCACCCCTGATGTGGAGTACCAACCTGCGTACATCCAATATCCCGAGGAAGCAGCCAACTTTGAGCTTAGATCAGGTCTCATCCACCTCCTTCAAAAATTCCATGGTCTTCCCGGAGAGGACCCTCACAAACATCTAAAATAGTTTCACATAGTGTGCTCCACCATGAAACCCCAAAATGTGTCTGAGGACCTCATTAAGTTTAGGGCCTTCCCTTTCTCCCTTGATGGTGTAGCCAAAGATTGACTATACTATTTTCCTTCCACAATTGGGGTCTAGAATGACCTAAAAAGACTTTTTCTAGAGAATATCTTCCCTGCCTCCCGAACTGCATCAATTAGGAAAGAAATATGTGGAATTAGGAAATCATAAGGAGATACCCTTCATGAATACTGGGAGAGATTCAAGAGAATTTGCTCAAGCTACCCCCACCACCAGATTAGTGAACAAATATTAATCCAATACTTCTATGAGAGACTTATCCCCATGGATCGTGGAATGATTGATGCTGCAGCTGGTGGTGCCTTAGTTGACAAAACTCCTTCTGTCACTCGTGACTTAATAGCCAACATGGCTCAAAATGCACAACAATTTGGTACATGATCCATTGCACCTACCCGAGGAGTTCATGAGGTAAGTCATTCATCCCTATAACAAAAGGTAGATAATAAACTTGATGAGATGCATACCATTCTAAGGCAATTAGCTCAAGCACAAGGTAACTCACACTCTCTTCCCGTCCCATTACATTGTGGTATTTGTTCCGATAATACTCATTTTTCTGATCAGTGCCCACAACTTCAGGATTCATCTGAGTCTTATGCTGCAGTGTTCCCTGGGCATCCATTCCAACAAGCACTACCATTCAAGCAAGAACCATTCAGGCAAAATCCAAACCCCGGGTGGCAAGAACACCCACAATACCGATAAGGAGGAAACTCAAGCTACCCCAAGTAGAATTGGTATCAACAAGGCCAAGGTATGAAACCTTCTTATCCTTCAACATCTCAAAACAATCCTCCTCCTCCCAAGTCTGAACCAAGACTTGAGGATATAGTGAAGAAAATGGCAACCCAGAACCTGCAGTTCCAACAAACCACACAATCAGCTATTCAAGACCTACGAACCCAAGTGGGGAAATTGGAAAACACCATCGGTGAGCTTAAGATGCAAGGTTCTGGACAACTACCATCCTGACCCATTTCCAATCCAAAGGAAAACAGTAATGTATGTTCAGTTACACTTCGTAGTGGTAAAGAAGTTTCTCCTTCTACTGATTCTGCACAGCAGGTAGGTCCCCCTCTTGAAAACACTCCTTCCCAACCCTCAAAAATTTGATGTAATGAAAAACAAAATAAAAAGGGAAATCAAATTATCATTGATGATTCAAATGAACAACCAATTCCTCTTCCTTTCCCTCAAAGAATCTCTAAATCTAAGAAAAACTTTGATAATGAGATTGAAAATGAAATAATGGATACATTTAAAAAAGTTCAAGTTAATATTCCATTGTTGGATGCAGTCAAGAAAATTCTCCTCTATACTAAATTTCTTAAAGAACTTTTCACCCATAGAAGGAGGTTGAAGGGGAATGAGAGAGTCAACCTGGGGAGGAATGTCTCGGCCTTGATTCAACCAGCAATTCCAACCAAATGCAAGGATCCGAGCACATTCACGATACCGTGTACCATAGGGGAGACCTTCTTTTCTGATACTATGCTAGATTTAGGTGCTTCTATTAATGTAATGCCTCACTCCGTGTATACTTCTTTACAGTTTGGAGAGCTTCAACCAAAAGTAATTATTGTGGAACTTGCCAACCGAAGCACAACACACCCATCAGGAGTGGTTGAGGATTTCCTCATATAATTTAAGAATCTCATCTTCCCTACAGACTTTTACATTCTTGAGATAGAGGATACCCAAACCCAAGGACATGCCCCTCTCATACTTGGGAGGCCATTCCTAAAAATAGAAAAGACGATCATCAACGTTCACAATGGTACGCTGTCCATGGAGTTTGGTGGAGAAAAGGTAAGTTTTAACATCCTTGAGGCTATGAAACACCCCGTTGAAGAGCACTCCACTCTTCCTGTCTATTTTATGGAAGTGCTCTCAAATAATGCACACACACACATAATTCTCTCCTCAAAGCAAACTCTAATTCTTTTTTGTTTTCTTCACCCTTGGATGATTTGAGTTTTGGTTCTTCTTTTGAATGTTGTGTGGGTTTAGAAAAATGTAAATTTTATGCTTTAATTAATGAGTGTGTTTATTCTGAGGTACCCATGACTATCGATGATTCTGCAAATCTCATTTCAATAGATTCTCTTTCCTTTAAGAATAAACATGGGCATATCGATAGTTTCATGGACCTCACTCCCCCTAAATCCACGCCCTCAATCCGAAAACCCCCGATATTGGAATTAAAACCACTTCCATAAAATTTAAAATAATCCTATCTTGAAGGTATTGACCAATTTCCCGTCATTATTACCAATAACCTCTCTCCAAAACAGGAATCGAAATTGCTCAAACTTTTGAGAGAGTGTAAAAAGGCAATAGGATGGACATTGGCTGATATTCCCAGGATTATCCCATCTATTTGTATGCACCATATACTTTTGGATGATGAGGCTAAGCCCGTAAGGTAGGCTCAACGCCGGTTGAATCCCACTCTCCTTGAAGTGGTAAAATTGGAAGTCAGTAAATTACTTGATGCAGGGATCATTTATCCTATATCTAATAGTAAATTGGTTAGCCTAGTTCAAATTGTGCCTAAAAAAATAGGAATAACAGTTGTGTCAAATGAAATGAATGAATTGGTTCCAATGCGTATGTAAAATAGTTGGCGAGTCTGTATTGACTACCATCGACTGAATCAGGCCACGCGGAAGGACCACTTTCCTTTACCTTTCATTGACCAAATGCTAGAACGATTGGATAGTATGTCCCATTATTGTTTCCTTGATGGCTATTCGGGTTATTTCAAAATCTATATAGCCCCTGAGGATCAAGAAAAGACAACATTTACCTATCCATTTGGCATATTTGCATACAGAAGGATGCCATTCGGTCTATGTAATGCTCCTGGTACTTTTCAGCGATGTATGTTGAGTATTTTTTCTGAGTACCTTGAGAGTTGTATAGAAGTTTTTATGGATGATTTCACGGTTTATGGTTCTTCTTTTGATGATTGTTTGGAAAACCTAGGTTCTGTCCTCCGCCACTGCATTGAAAGAGATCTTGTTTTAAATTATGAAAAATGTAATTTCATGGTTGAGCGAGGGATAGTTCTTGAGCATATCATTTCAAATAAGGGAATTTAGGTTGATAAATCTAAAATTAAATTAATTTCATCCATTCCATTTCCAAAATGTGTTCGTGAGGTGCGGTCTTTCTTGGGTCATGATGGTTTTTACCACCGATTCATTAAAGACTTTAGTAAGATCACACTTCCCTTATCTCGGTTGTTACAAAAAGATTTTGAATTTGTTTTTGATAAAAATTGTGAGGATGCACTCAATTCACTAAAAATGAGTCTCACGCCACCTCCCGTCATCGAACCACCAAGGTGGGATATGCCCTTCGAACTTATGTGTGATGTCTATAACTTTGCAGTTGGGGTAGTTTTATCACAAAGGGTTGAAAATGCTCCTCAAGTCATTGCGTATGCCTCGTGTACCCTTGACCCTGCCCAGGTAAACTACACAACCACTGAAAATGAACTCCTTTCTATTGTGTTTTCCTTGGAAAAATTCCATTCATATCTTCTTAGGTCAAAAGTGATTGTGTTTTCTGATCATGTTTCCCTTCATTTCCTCTTAAAGAAACGTGAAGCCAAACCTCGCCTCATTTGGTGGATGCTCCTCCTCCAAGAGTTTAAACTTGAGATTAGAGATAAGAGAGGAGTGGATAATGTTGTAGCTGACCACATTAGTAGGATTTCCCCACCATTGGACCATCATGTTGACTCACCCCAACCCATTGGAGAATTCTTCCCTCATGAGAACCTTTGTGATGTTGTGGACCTTACCCCTTGGTATGCGGACATTGTGAATTTTCTAGCAACATCTAGGGTCCCACCTGATTTTAGAACTTCACAATCCCGTAGACTTAAGAATGATTCTCGTTGGTAAATTTGGGATGACCCATACTTGTGGAGAATTTGTAGTGACCAAGTAGTTCGTCTGTGTGTCCCTGACCATGAGTTCACCTCTGTTTTGACCTTCTGCCACGCCTTGGCATGTGGGGGCCACTTTGGATCTCAACGTACTACTCAAAAGGTCCTTGACTCAGGATTTTATTGGCCAACATTCTATAGGGATGCCCATATATTTTGCAAGTCATGTAGTCGTTGTCAATTCACAGGGAATATCTCCAAGAGGAATGAAATGCCCCAACATCCCATGTTATTTTGTGAGATCTTTGATGCATGGGGCATTTACTTCATGGGGCCTTTTCCAAATTCATTTGGCTTTGTGTACATATTATTAGCCATTGACTATGTATCTAAATGGGTGGAAGCAAAGGCCACCAGGACCGATGACTCTCGAGTGGTTGTTGATTTTCTGAGGTCCCAGATTTTCAGTAGGTTTGGTCTACCAAGATTCATCATTAGTGATCAGGGTTCACATTTTTGCAATCGTAACATGAAAAACTTGCTTCGTAAGTATGGGGTTGTTCATAAAGTCTCCACTGCATATCATCCCAAAACTAATAGACAAGCAGAAATTTCAAATCGAGAAGTTAAGAGAATCTTGGAGAAAACAGTACAACCCAATAGGAAAGATTGGATTTTGCGCTTGGATGATGCACTTTGGGCGTACCGTACTGATTTTAAAACACTGATCAGAATGTCACCATATAGGATTGTGTTTCTAAAAGATTTTCACCTCCCGGTGGAGGTAGAACACTGTACATATTAGGCTGTTAAACAATGTAATATGAACCTTTCAGATGCAGGTGAGGAAAGAAAGCTGCAGATTCAAGATTTGGAAGAAATTCGACGTGATGCATATGAAAACTCCCAAATCTATAAAGAGAAGACAAAGGATATTCATGATAACATGATTCTCCAGCAGAAGTTTCATATTGGTGAGAAGGTCCTCATGTACAATTCCAGGCTTAAGCTCCACTTAGGTAAGCTTTGTTCTCGATGGCTCGGTCCTTATACTGTTACTAATGTTTACCCTTTTGGTGAAATACATGTTTTGCATGAGCAGAGTGGATGAAGTCTTACCGTCAATGGGAAGCGACTTAAACACTTCTATGAAGATTTTCCAAATAATCTGGTGGAGGAAATCCACCTTCTCAATGCATCATACCAATAAAACACACCAGGTTTTATCCTTCCTTTTCACATTCTCAATTATTTCAGTGAGGACACTGCACATTCTAGGTGTGGGGGGTGGATACATTCTTGGGTTAGTTATGAATTTTCATCGTTTTCTCCTTTTGTTTTCTCTTTTTGGCCTTCTTTATGGTATTTTCATTTTTCCCCATCAATAATTTTGAAATTCCATGATGTGGCGACCATAAAGCGGGGAAAGTAAAAATACCACAACGAAGGCTAAAAAGAATTTATGTATGAGTTTACCATCAAGGAGTGATTTTTAGTGAATTGGTTTTCTATCAATGATATAAATGATCGTATCTATGTGAAACCTTTGAGATGATTGATTCCCTTTGTGTGAGTGGTTTTTTTGGAAAACTGTGTCACTAATATCTCCACAAATATTTGCACCAAACCACAAAGTGTGATTAATTCTTACTTAATATAAGGTAAATATATGTTGGGTAAATATTTTTTAGCTTTAAATGATATTTCCATAAATTTGTTCCTTATCCGATCTGTTTCATTACCGTACCAGATTGACCTATGCGTGCGTACCTAATGTCCGACTGTTTTACGCCCTCAAAGAAAATGTTGTGTCTTGGGCCGGTCAAAAACCACTCCTCCTCAACCTTTGATCTTGTTATAACTATTTCAATTAGTGTCGTGAGGAGATCAAACAAGGGTTGAGAGATGAGTGTGAGATTTGTTCCAATTGCAACTTCAAAAAAAAAATAATAAATGAGGGGAGTTATGAAATGTGCAACATATGGGGATATCAAGGTCAAGAGCTTATGGTTTGACTTCTAGGAATGATTAAATGAGTGGGTCTTGAAATATGATTGCAAAGGATGTAGGAAATGTTCGGTGACAAAATAATTTAAGCTGAAAAATGTTAAAATAACATATATTTATTGGATAACAAGTGGAAAGAATAGCATGGAATGGTTTTCACACATACACATGGAGATTTAGTGTCATGGTTTACTTCTGAATTCCTTTCTCAATTGGGTATCATGAATCTTTTTGAATTTCGCTATGATATGATTTATGAGACATCTTTTTCTATTTTCACTAGGAAGAACTCCTTGGTGTGGTTCGTGCATTGATCACTTTACTTTAAATAAAATTTCTTCAAATGATAATTCTTCAGGATGTTGGAAATATATTTATATGAATCATTGTATTTGGATATGTGACTTTGCCCAGGAGTGAAAATGTTTAGGTGTGGGGGTGTGATCGTACCACGATTCACTGTTTTATTCCACACTTACAGCACAATTTTAAACTAGTTTTGTAATAAATATTACAAATATAATAATAAATTGCACTTCATGTTTTAATCAATCAATTAATGTTAATCAATATTATAATGGGCAATGTTACTTGTTTTTATTGTTTCAATGTAGGTGGAGGTGATTTGGAGGGCCTTTGATGAAGTGGAAGAAAAATGGGCCAAAATTGCATGGATCCATGGACATCTGTCCACTGTTTTGAATAGTACACGAAATCCGTGCATTCAAATGGGCTGAAATATTGTGTTCCTATCCAACATTTAATAGGATACATTTCATATTAAGGAACTCAATGCTGATTCGGCTTCTATGGGGCCCATCCGAACTGATCTGTCCAAGCCACCGAATTTGGACCAAGTCAAATGCAGTGTTCTGTATTTTATCAATATCTTGAGCTGTAGTTGTCCAAATGGTGCCAAACTTTTGGTGGAGACAGTAAAGAGGTAGGGATAAAAATTTAATATTTTCTTAAAAGTGATATAATACTGTCGGAAGGCCAAAATTCGTGGTACAAGTGGATTGAAGAAATCTGTGTGCCTAAAACCACCTTCCAATTTTCCTATAAAATAGCACCTTGGGATCCCCCTTTGCAAGTTCGGCCAAGAGGCAAGGTGCTGCCATTTTGGAGTCCCCAAAGAGTCTTCTCAACATCCCTAGAAGTTCTGGAGGCTATTGTAAGTTCTAACCCAACAACTTTCTCTTCCTCCTCTCCCATGGGTTTCTAAACCCCTTGTGATCACCCAGGGAGGAACGTGATGTACATCCCGAGCTTCGTGTTTGTAATATTTGAATGATATTTTAAATTCTAGGTTTTTGTGTTGTTTTTCATCATCCTATATTCTTATTTTATTGATTTATGTACTGGTATGTCATTCTCAACTCATATGATCATGTTTGGGGGTACCCATTCATGTGATGTTTCACACACCGTTCACCACTTTCTTTCCCCCTTTCAATTGCGGTGTTTGTGTGGTTTATATTGGTCAATTGAACTCACACAAGCACTGTAAAGGCTATGTAAATTTATGTCATGGTATCACAAAGAAATAACATACAAACCTGGATAGTGGATCGAGTTTTTCGTGTGTTGTCTTGGTGAGTTTTGGTTATGAAGTCAAACACAATTCACTCAATCATCGGCTGTGTCCGGTGAATCATTGTGTGTTTTTGACTAAACCCTAGGAGGTATCCTAGTATAAACTCAGTAACATTATAGTTATAGGTTTTACAAACCAGGTATTAAAATATCATAACCTTATATCATGAAGCGATGAAGGATAAACATCATGCGAGTACCCCGGGTTGATCACACTTAATTAATTCTGTTAATCTCTACTTTGTTTTATAGCTTCTATTTTCTATTGACATCTTTAATCATAAAACCCAAGTATTATAAAACCCCATTTTTCTTTTTAACTTCATAATAAAAACCAAATTTTAGAATTAATGATCTAAGGCTCCATTGAGAGACGACTTAGGGTTGCTGCTATACTGCAGAAATTCTAGTTAAAAATAAACATCTAATTTGACGTGCTCGACAACACGATCAAGGTGATCATGTTTTTCTCAAAGTTTCACCATGGAAAAGTGTGATGCGATTCAGTAAGAAAGGAAAGCTGAGACCAAGGTTCATTGGACAATATGAAATTCTGGAAAAAGTTGGATCAGTTGCTTACCGAGTGGCTTTACCTCTGAGTTTATCTCAGGTACACAATGTTTTTCATGTTTCGATGTTGAGAAAGTATATGCCAGATCCATCTCATGTTTTGAGACTAGAGTTAGTTCAGTTGGAAGAGAATCTCTCTTATGAAGAACAACCAGTCCAGATTCTTGACCATAGAGAGAAAGTGTTGCGGAATAAGTTAATTCACCAGGTAAAGGTTTTGTGGAAAAACTATATGGTTGAAGAGGCTATGTGGGAATCTGAAAATTCTATGAGAGATAAATACCCCCACTTATTTTGATAAGTGAATAAAATTGCAAGGACACAATTCTCAAAAGGGGGGAAGGATGTAACATCCCAGGTAAATAAATAATAATACATTCTCATATTTATTAATATTTTTGAATTAAATATTAATTTTACTTTAAAGGGGTTTCTATGTTCGATAGCGTGCCCGATACGCAACAATGAGTTTCTTTGAAATCTTACGTTGCGCACTAGTAATATAATAATATTTTTTTTAAATGGTAGTTAACATGTAGCCGTTGTATTGGAGGGAATGAATAGAAATAACTAAAATATGATTATATATGTTTTTTAAATGTTTTTACATTTATCCAATTAAAGATAAAGGCTTAAAATAAGAAAAGAATTCAATTTTTGGCATAGATACTCTAATATTCACTAAAAGGTCGAACTATTGCCTTTTGATGGTGAACCCTCTTTAAATATAGTTTTGGTCACTATTATACATTCTATTGAACCAAATAAAACTATTCTTTAGAATCGGGACATCAAAATTTACTTTGTGTAAATGTTTGGTATTTTTCCGATAAAGTTCATTTTTTAATGAATAGTGAAAAATGTTGTATTTTAATTAAAAACCTCTTTTTAATCTAATTTATTTATATGATTAGATTATATTTTGAATTGGTTTTAAAGTAAAATTAGAATATATTTTTACCATTTAATCCAATTGTGGTCATTGGAATTAATTTCACTTTGAAATTGGACTTAAACTAGTGTCAATCTTTTGATACATATTGTTTCATAAAAACACGCTTTTTTGTTTTGACAGCAGGAATTAATTATTAAATTAATTAATGCAACTTATATGTTATTAATTTTGTTAAATATACATCATTTTTGAATTCGGAATATCAAATATAGCTTAGGGTGAAGTTTTGGTATTTTTTTGAAAAACTTCAATTTTTGATGAATAGTGAAACCACTAAGTGGTACTTAAAAAACTGATTTTTCATTTAAATGAAATTTTACCACCTCCGTGTTTTGAATTTCAAAAATCCAACATACATTGTTTTCATTAGGAAGTAAAATGTGGTTCAATGGTATTAAATTTGTTTTGGTGAATAGTAACTTTTAAGTTTTTAATTGCGATTAGAGGTAATTAGGGTAGTTTAAGGTAAAAATGATATTATAAAAAAATTGAAAATAACTTGAAACTTGTCCTAACCCTATTGTATGATTCATGGCCGACCAATAAAACCCATGGGTCAATTTTTGGGACCCCATGGAGCCACTTGGGTAAGATAATGACATTAATGCCTTTTATTTAAAGTAAAAGTAAAAAATGACACAAACATGTAATGTTTTAGTAAATAAATTTTTACATGGGGTTATACAAGTCATATTTTTGACTATAAATAGTAATTGGAAAGATAAAAATATTTCCTACATCATAGTATTTTTTTATAATTTTTAGACATTAAATAAATTAAATTATTTATGACATCATGATGATGCAACGATTACCTCATTATTTAACAATTTAAATAAAATGAAAAGATAATGTAAAATATAAGACCTAAACTTGTCAAAAAACTATTGGATGGGTGGATTTAGAACTCTTATAACCTTATCATCGAAATATATAATTTTGGGACCTTTAAAATCTGAAAAACATTTTATAATAAAGTAACCTTTTATAACTTTCCAAAAGTGCCCCTCCTATCCTCTTATAAAAGGCCCCCACCTCTACCACCTTACCCACACCTCTCAAGCCTTTGGCTCGGCCAAAAACTGCCCCTTTTGTCTCCCCAAATCCCTCTCTTAATCCTAGAAGCATCACTTTGGGCAGAAGTCTTTCCAAGGAAGCCTTTGAGCTCAAATAAAAAAGAGTTACCCGTTTTAAAGTTAGTGTCTTCACTTGTGTTATTTTGTTTTATTTTTCTTCTCCAAACCGCTAAACTCTTTTTATTCATTTCTTTTGTAACAAAACCATTATATTCCATATACTAGGATGTTTTTATAAGAATTATTCTAGCTACACTTACACACATCTTCGTCTAATGGTTAAAGAACATACTGTTTCGGTGGATGGCGAATTTCTGCCTCACGAAATGATGATTGTTCAATATTCTTTTAACACCTTCAAAAGTGTCCATTAAGATGTCACTATATTTATATATGATATATAATATGTTTATGTTTTAATTAATCTTACGTATTTTTCATTTATGGTATACCTTTATGGATTCCATTATGGGTAAACACGATATCTTCATTTTAGGAAGTGAGGACTACCGCCCCTCAAAGTGATTTGATTCGTTAATGCCATATGTGGAATGTATAAGGGATGGAATTAATGATATTATATTTGATATTATACTGGAATTATAATATACCTTTATATAATTATTATTCCATTCCATAAAATACGAAATAGAAATTAAAGTAGCATTCATGCGTACGTACGGCTTACCGTCTCCATGAACGGTGCATTTCATTTCTTACCTCTAAATGTTATGTAATATTATAAATGCACATATATACTGGATATATATGATATATA
This sequence comes from Viscum album, assembly GCA_963277665.1. Classification (NCBI taxonomy): domain Eukaryota; kingdom Viridiplantae; phylum Streptophyta; class Magnoliopsida; order Santalales; family Viscaceae; genus Viscum; species Viscum album. The sequence continues at coordinate 239,484,781 of OY728131.1, forward strand.
TGATATCTACATCATGAGTATAACTCTGGATATAATGGATACATGAACAACTTGTAATTATAAAGAGTTTATTTTTGACTCAAGTACCAATGATCATTAAAACGACCGTTATTAACTTAAATAATTACACAGTGTTCATGACATGGTAATAAGTGATATAAAAGGAATAATGAACTTGAAAAAGGTTCTTAAGCAAGTAGAAATTAACTCAAGTTCATTATTCAGGAGGTTAAATAATGATCGAGTCAAGTTAGACCTGAGGTATGAGACTTCGTCTAAATCTCTTTTCATTGAGGCATATTTTTTTTATACACAACCTTATTTTATATGGTGTTTAAAACCATTTGAATTTTATGTTTATCCAAAAGGAATATTTTTTATACGAAGCGTTTTACTAAATGACAAAAGGAAATGTTTTTGTCGTACGTATGTGGCGACAATGAATTCTCCGCCGCCGTGACCGTTATTTGAGTTTCGTCTTCCTCTACAATCCATACCTTTTTTTAAATGAAAAATAAATACCATGTTTTACTTTTCTTTTATTTTGGTATTGAAAATGGTTTTCATAATGTTTTTATATCAATGTGTTGTATTGATATCTTGTGATTGAAAAGTGGAAATGTTATGTTTCCTTTATGCATGTTTTATGTGATATGATTATGTTATGGTTCTTGGGCATTATTATGAAGATGGGTGGTTCCGTGATAAACTAAGGGCGGGTGATCTCGATATAGCTCTCCAATGCATTGGGTAATGCGAAGGAGTTAAACGTTAAGGTTTCTCCGAAGAGATTTAGGGAATATATTGTGATGGGTATTCCAAATGTAACCAAGAGAGTTTCTCCCTACGTAAGAATGTTATGAATGCCTCAAGTTACCTTTATGTCTTATGATTTCTATAATTTATTCATGATTTGATGAGGTATGTTAAAATGCTTATGTTTTATGAGTAAAGTATGATTTCATACATGGACTAATGTTTTCTTTTCGTACTTTTATATCCCTTACTGAGCTTTTTATGCTCATCCTAAGTTTTTGAAATGTTTTTCACAGGTCAAGGGAAAGGTACATGATGTGATGATAGTGTCAAGGAAGTGTCAAGAAAGAATCCATGTTTTATTTTAAATATGATTCCATTGATAGAAAAAATGAGTACTATCTTTTATGTAACCACTTTGTTTAAATGTGGAATGTAATGCATGTTTTATTATCTAATTATCTAAAACTCTAAACCTGAAAAGATCCTCAATGTGTAATCTTGTAATAAATCAAGATTAAGTAAGGTTTAAGGCTGGGGCCTTATATCCGCAGAAGAAACAGGGAAGTTGAATAGGAGAGGAACCGATAGAACAACATCCTTTTGAATCTGTAGCCTAGAATGGTAGGGATTGGAACCGAGCAGTTTGTGACAGTAATGGACCAGCTAACGCAGGAAATAAATGGTGGTGGCATCCATGCAAGAGAACAACTAGAGGTACCACAACAGAACATGATAATAGAGGAACATTTTATGAGGCAACACCATCCTGCTTTCAATGGATCTTCTGACCCAGTAGCGGCTAAAGGATGGATTAAATCCCTTGAAAAGATATTCGATGTTATGGGATGTTCAAAAAATCAAAAGGTAAGTCTTTCCATTTATTGTTTTGAAGGTGAATCTAATCAGTGGTGGTCAATGGTAAGGAATATCAGGGATAGAGAGGATATTTATTCCTTTGAGTGGGATGGATTTAAAATTCTTTTCCATGAAAAATATATTCCTAAGGTGGTGAAGCTTAGGATGGAGAAGAAATTCCTTGAATTGAAGCAAAAAGAGGAGGATTTAGTGGCCATGTATGAAGCGTACTTTACTTGACTGGCAAGGTATGCTCCAAATATTATTCAGGATCTTGATAGAAAAATCAACCGCTTTTACCCAGGACTGAATCCAAGGTATTGAAGGGTGTTGGCCTCCTGTGAATTCAAAAGTTATGATAAACTTGTCTGATGTGATGAGAGGGTAGAGATGGAGTTTGCTGATGATCATGTGCATTTTGGAAATAAAGAGAAGAAGAGGTCTAGATAGCAAGTGATGGGTAAGAATCAACCAAATAAATCTGATGGTAAGAAAATCTAATTTCCATTTTGTGAAAAGTGTGGCAAGAAACACCCTAGGAAATGTATTAAAAAACTAAGAAGTGTTTTAAATGTGGTAAGTTTGGACATATGGACTGAGATTGTAATGAAAATGATCCTATGACTAATCATGATAAGTAGTCTGTAAAGTGTTTTAAATGTGGTGAAATGGGTCATTATGAAAATGCCCGCCCAAAGAGATATCTGAATGATGCAAATAAGCCAAAATATAAGTAGAAAGGTGTAGTGAGATCCTTTGCAAATATGTTAGCAGATGTCAGGACATCCAATGAAGTTGTATTAGGTACTTTGTTTGTTCACTCAGATTTTTCTAAAGTTTTGTTTGATATGGGGTTTACACATTTCTTCATCTCTGAAAACTTTTCTGGTAAATTGGAAATATCACCTCAACAAATGAGACCCAAACTTTTTGTTAAAACACCAGGGGGAAATATTTTTTCAAAGAGGAATTATAAGAATATTTCTATTGTGGTATGTGGAAAGACATTACCTACAAACCTTTTTGTTTTACCCTTAGTCGAGTTTGATGTTATTCAGGGAATGGATTGGCTTTCTGTTTTTCATGCTAAGATTGACTGTAGAGATAAATAAGTTATTTTTTAGAAAGAGTTTTAGTTTGTATATAAGAATGAACCCATACAATTGATAACATATCAGGAAGCTGAAAAACTATTGAAATATGTAAATGAAAGTTATCTTTCTCATATTGTTGAAAACAAGGGAACTATTCAGATGAATGGTGTGCCGGTGGTAAATGAATACGTTGATGTTTTTCCCGACGAGTTACCCGGTGTCAGACATGATCGAGAATTCAAATTCACAATTGACTTAGTTCGTGATGCTAAGCCAATTTCAAAACCCCCATATCGTATGGATCAAATATAAATTATTGAATGGAAAAATCAGTTGCAAGATTTTCTTAACAAAGGCTTCATTCATCCTAGAACTTCACCATGGGGAGCCCATGTTTTGTTTTTTGAAAATAAAGATGGTTCCATGAGACTTTTCATTGATTATAGAGCTTTGAATAACATCACTGTTAAAAAAAGTATCTTTTACCTCATATCGATGACTTGTTTGATCAGCTCCAGGGAGCTCAGTACTTTTCCAAGATTGACTTGAGATCCGGATACCATCAGCTGAAGGTGAAAGAGGATGACATCCCGAAAATATCCTTTTGTACTAGATATGAGCATTATGAATTTGTTGTTATGCCCTTTGGGTTAACTAATGCACCAGTTGTATTCATGAATCTTATGAATAGAGTATTTCAAGAGTTCTTGGATAAGTTTGTCGTTGTATTTATTGATGACATTCTGGTTTTTTATAAAAATAAAGAGAGTCACGAAAAACATGTAAGGGTTGTTTTACAAACCTTAAAAAAAGAAACTATATGGAAAATTCATCAAGTGTGATTTTTGGTTGCAAAAGATTTATTTTCTTGGGCACATTGTAAATAAGGATGGAATAACAGTTGATCCTACCAAAACAAAAGTAGTTGATGAATGGCCAAGACCCACAAATATTACAGAGATTTGTAGTTTTCTTGGGATAGCAGGTTATTACCGACGGTTTGTTAAGAACTTTGCACGGTTATCTAGCCCGATAACTAAGTTAATACGGAAAGGGGTTAAATTTGTTTGGACAGAAGAATGTGATGTTTGTTTTCAATAACTGAAGAAGAGATTAGTGAAATCTCTAGTTTTGGGCTTACCTTCCTGGAATGGTGAGTTTGTCATCTATAATGATATTTCATTGAAGGGACTTGGTTGTGTTTTGATGCAGAATGATCAGGTAATTTCTTATGCTTCAAGACAACTAAAACCTCATGAGTTAAATTATCCCACACATGATTTGGAATTGGAGCTGTGGTTTTTTCTTTGAAAATTTGGAGGCAACATTCATACAGAACCAAATGTCAAATATATACTGACCATAAAAGTCTGAAGTATATATTCACTCAGAAGGAATTAAAAATGAGGCAGAGAAGATGGCTTGAACTGATAAAGGATTATGATTGCACGATCAATTACCATCCTGGAAAATCAAATAAAGTGGAAGATTCCTTGAGTCGGAAAAATCATGCATCATTAACCATGTTACGTTTAGAACACGATCCCTTGATTAATGATTTGATGAATTTTGGCTTAGAAGTTGTTGGTGTAGGGAATACATCTATTTTGTTTTAGGTTTTAGTGCTGTCTTTATTGTCAGACAGAATTAAGTGAGCATAAAAGGAAGATCGTGAGCTACAGAAAAAGGTAGAATTGGTTAAAATGGGTATGTTTCTAGAATTTAACCTTTATAAAGATTGTGTTTTAAGATTTGGTAAATGGTTGTGTGTGCCTTGTGACTCATAATTAAAGAAATAATTGTTGTGTGAAGCTCATAGTTCTCCATTTTCAGTTCATCCTGGCAGTGCTAAGATGTACAGAGACCTTCAGAAGTATTATTGGTGGGATGGAATGAAAAGAGATATTGCTGATTTTACCATGAGATATTTGACATGTCAACAGGTTAAAGCAGAGTGGCTGTTACCGAAGGGGATACTTCATCCTTTTTCAGTGCTAGAGTGGAAATGGGATAATGTATCCATGGACTTTGTGTTGGGACAACCAAAAACTTCTCCAGGTAACAATGTAATTTGGGTTATTGTTGATCAGCTGACAAAGTCTGCACATTTTCTTTCTATTCGAGATACAATGTCTTTAGATCAGCTTTCTCAACTATACCTCAAAGATATTCTGGCTCTGGCCTCTGACCTTCCCGATCTTCTGACCCACTGGTGTTCCTCCCTCTACTTGGATCTTTCAGGTTCTCTTTGCACTTTGGCCTAGATTATTTGGGTCCGGCATAACGATGCTATTTTTCATCAAGTTCACAAACCCCCTGATTTCTAGATTGAATGGACCACTTCTTGGATTGAGGGCTGGAAAGACCACAATGGACATTTTATGCCAGGTTTTACCCTCTCCTCTCCCTCTCATTGGAACCCCCCAACGTAAGGGATTATTAAGATTAACGTGGACACGTCTCTTTCAAAGGTTGGGCTTTTTGCCCTAGGCCTCCTAGTCCGTAATCATCTGGGGAAAATCTTAGATGCAAAATATGAACCACACCAGGCTTTCTGGGAACTGGCAGTTGCTGAGGCCATGACCGTACTTGCCGATATGTTGCTTGCCTTAGACTGTGGATGGAGTGATATTATTATTGATCTTGACTGCCTTACCGTTGTTGATGCTATTAACTACAACAATGGTGGACTCCAGTCCTTTGACATCATCATCAGGAGAATTCCCTCACTATTCCAATGCTTATCTTTATGCACCTTCTCCTTTTCCAAAAGGGAAGGAAACAATGTGGCACATCAGCTTGCGGCCTCAGGCCCTTTCGACTCCAAAAATCTCTAGTTAGACAATTTTCCTTCATGGCTTTGCACTTGTACTTTTGCTGATATTTGTCATTAATGAATTCTGTTTTCCATCAAAAAAAAAATTCAGGTTACATGGAGTTCCTCTTTCCATTGTATCTAACCGAGATCCCAGGTTCACTTATAACTTTTGGAAGGGACTTTAGAAGTCATTGGGCACAAAGTTAAATTTCAATAAAAATTTTCATTCTCAATCAGATGGGCAGTCAGAATGAATGATTCAGACTTTGAATGATATGCTTTGATCTTGTTCAATGGACTACTAGGGAAGTTGGGATCAACATCTTTCTTTAGTTTAGTTTTCTTATAATAACAGTTTTCATTCTAGTATACAGATGGAACCTTTTGAGGCTTTGTACAGAAAGCGGTGTCAGAATCTATTGTTTTGGGATGAAGTCGGTGAAAGAAAGTTGACGGGGCTAGAATTAGTGGAGGAAGTGGCTGAGAAAGTGAGGATGATTCAGCAGCACACGAGGACAGCTCAGAGCAGGAAGAAAAGTTATGCAGATAACAGAAGGAAAGACTTCTCTTTCAAGGTATGTGACCATGTTTTTCTTAAAATCTCTCATTGGAAAAGTGTGATGCATTTCGGTAAGAAAGGAAAGATAAGTCCATAGTTCATCGGTCCTTTTGAAATCTTGGAGAAAGTTAGACCAGTTGCATACCGAGTAGCTCTACCTCCATGTTTGTCTCAGGTACACAATGTTTTTCATGTTTCGATGTTGAGAAAGTATGTTCCAGATTCATCACATGTTTTGAGCCCAGAAGCAGTTCATCTAGAAGAGAACCTTTATTATGAAGAGAAACCAGTTCAGATTCTTGATCGAAGGGAACATGTATTGTGGAATAAGATAATCCACCAGGTAAAGGTTTTGTGGATAAACTGTATGTTGAAGAAGCAACATGGGATTCTGAAAATGCAATTAGGGAAAAGTACCCTCACTTGTTTGATAAGTAAATAAAATTGCGAGGACGCAATTTCTAGAAGGTGGGGATAACATAACACTCAAGTTTTTCTAAAAATAAATAGAAATTCATGGAACTTTGTTTTAAGTAGATATTTATAACTAGCCTTTAAAACATAATTTTTCCACTTCAATGTTTTGAATTTCAAGAAACTGTCATCTGTAATTGTGTTTAGTATCTTATTTGAGGTCACATTAACTCAGACTATTCATAATCTTGGGCAAAAATATTATAATAATGATTGAAATAATGAAAAATACCCCCTCTCCTCCACTATAAATACCACCCTCACTCCCCACTTCTTACCACACCTCTAAAGCCTTTATCAATTCCTAATTTCTGCCCAATACTCCTCCCAAGGATCTTCCCCATGTCCTAGAGCGGCTTATCTCACCAAAATACCAAAACTGAAGCCCTTAAGAAGGATCTCAAGCAGAAGAGATCAAGAGGTAAACATCCTCTTTTATTTTCTTTATTTTCTTTCATTTAATGTTATTCTCTTCATTTACTTTGGATTATGTTGGGATATTTCATTACATATCTCCCCTTACTGTCCATATTATGTAAGAGTTATGATATATCCATTTTATCTCATCAAACTATTTTTTATGAAATTTTAAGAGACGCGGTTAGGCTGCCGAATTTTCATGAGGAATTTCTCAAGTTTTCTTTTATTTAAAGATTTATTTATTTTCTTCTTATTTACTCACCTCATATTAACCAATAAGAATGAAAGACCTAGAATCTTTTATATTCTGTATGTTCTCATGTTCATGGAAAATTCATCATCATTCTTCTCCTCCTCTCCCACTTATTCAAGGAATTAAAACATTGTCTGCGATGTGTCGAATTACCGACATCGTGGACGATGTGATTTCAATTTTCATTAACTCTTTAAAGTCTGGTCTTGAAAATATTTTTATGGTTTAACTAGGTCATAATATATGTATTATGTCTCATCCATGATTCTGGAAATCTTTTTTACACATGGTTTTAATTTATAAAACAAAATGAGGTCATTATTATTAAAGAACCACTAAAATGATCTAAACGAACATCATTAATGTTTTAACTTATGAATCATCCTCATGTAAGAATTTTGAAGGATAAATGGTATGATTTATGGTATTGGAAATATGTAAATACTACTCCATTCAAATTCTATAGTTTCACTTCCAGTCGACAAGAACATATATCATGGACCAATCATGAAAATTATTTAAAGAACTCACCCTAAACAATGCAAGGAACAAAATACTAACAATTAAAGGGTGAAATGAAGTTATGAAATTATTATAAAAGAGGTTATAAATATTAATATTTTTCTGTGAAATATTAATAACACCTTTTAACTATTATAAAAGAGGTTTAAACAATTTTAAAGTAAGACAAACCTGAGGTAAGGGAATTCTTAATGCGATTTCCATTCTTTGGGTTAGCCTTTTACTTCATTATTTATGTTGTATTAAAATTGATTGAGTGTTGGGTTTTGTTTATTTTATGTTGAATTGTGTGTATTTAAAGTGTATATACATATTCCATCCACTCTATTAAGTATTGCTTCAATTACATGAATTATGTAAGGGGATTTTCTTTTAAAAATCCTCTATTAAACTTTTGTTTTACAAAATTCAAAAGCAATGTTTTTATGCTATTATTCATGTTGTATGATTACATTTTGGATATTGGGAATTTTTTATGATGAAGGGTGGGACCTATATTTCCCTCCAATGCATTGGGTATGTGTATGTTGGAGGTCGTCTGTATGGTTACTCCAAGTGTAACTGTGATGGTTACACAAATAGTAAGGTAGCCGTGAGGGTTACAAATTATAAGGTAGCTGAGAGGGTTACAAGATTATGTAAGTAATGCCCCAAGATACCTTTATGGTTCTACTTATGTTCTTATATATTTTTTAAATCTCATGTTTAACAAAGTAAGTATATATATGCAAGTGATAAGTATGACTTTTGAAAATAATTTCATACGTTACAAGTATTCATGGAATAATGTGATCTTTCCTTATTTTTCATCCCTTACTGAGATTTTGTGATCTTCCCAAGTTTTTAAATGATTTTCATAGGTTAATGGATGTGTAAGGCAAAGAAAGAAGCCATGTTAAATGTTTTATAATTGTAAAGGAGTCATGTTTAATTAAGTTTTAATGATTTATACATTGAAAAAAAGGAAACCGTTTTTATGGTATCCACTCTATAATAATGTGTAATGTTATGAATGTATTGTCCCAATTATCTAGAGCTCTAAACCTGAAAAGATCCTTAATGTAAGAGGAAGTTTTTTCTTGACTAAATTCAATATTATGTATGTAATAAGGGTGGGTACTTATACTATCTATGAACCACCAAAACCAGAATCAATAATATATTGTTTCCCCATAATTTTGATCACCACATAATCTAGAGAACCTATAGGAATTAATTTCTCCCTCTTCTCAATATCTTCCAAGTAGTCCAAAACACTCAACGCATCAACCCGATATTTGATTTTAATTCTATCTTCACAAGTGGAACTCTTTGAAGAAAAATAATTATGTGTAAGAAATGAAACACCTAACCTAACCTACTTCACCTTCCAAACCTTCTTTGTCATAGTTGATGGTTTTGACTCATGTGCGATGATCATATATGCCACAAATATGATGAAGACATATTCAAAAATGTATTTTTCACATCACCACACTCCTTTACATCCATCTTGGAAAGAACATTATCCATTCTATCTCATACACATACCATCGATCATTTGGAAAATGTCTATCTTCCACCACTAAACAAAATTCTGAATCCATCAGTATCAAGAGCAAAAGAAGTTAACAAATTATGGTGTTTACCTAGAACATGTTGCACATCCGTCAATGTCACTGTACAACATTCATTTGCAGTCTTACAAATATCACTAACACCAATGACATAAAAAGAATATTTTCTTCCCATATTAAATATTCCAAAGTAACCTTCTTTGTATAATGAAAACAATTCCTTCTTCAATGTAATATGGAACGATGCTGCTGAATCAATCCCCCATTCGGTGTATAGACCTGTGATAATAAATTACAATAAAAAATAAATCACCACCACCTTGTATAAGACTTATTTAGGTATCCTCATAATTGGTTTCATGCACCTTATTTTCCTCCTTAATATTTTTCAAAGCATATAAGTTTCTCTACACATGATACTCCTCATTATAAAAGAATCACCAGGATTTTCTTATTTTCTTTAACTGACCTTCCGATTACCACTTTCATCTGCCACAAACCGAATACTACTATTACCTGATGATTCACCATCATTGATCTTTAATCGAGTCTCGTTCATCAACAATGATGAAATCACATCATCTAGGTTTAGTGTGTCTTTACAAAATAGCAATTTGGTGATAGGATTATCATATGAATTAGGAAACGAACCAAGAAGAAACAAAACTTTGTCTTTTTATTCCATTTTAATGGGTACCACATTATCTATTTCATCGATCATGAATTCCACTGATGATAGCTCCATAATAAGTTTTTTGAGCTCATATATATGGTTATCTAAATCTCTATTATCATACATTCACTAATGATATAATTTTTATTTCAAATATAAATGATTTGTAAGGGACATTGATTCATACTATCTTTCAAGCGTTTCCCAGATCTACTAAATTCATCACTTCCCACAGAGTATTATCATCCAAATACATCTGAATAGTTCTTATCACTAACTCTCTCTAATCTTTCCAATAACCATCACCCATTATCTCATAATTCTTCTATTTTTTTTCTTTAACTCCTTCATTGTCTTCTCATGGACAATTTTTTTTACTTGTTGCTACCATATAGTAAAATAATTTTTCCTATTAAATAGTTCTATATAAGAAGAAACCCCATGGTGTGAATCACCCACATCAAATCAATAAGAAAACACATATAAATACATTTGATACTAGTTGGTGGGGAGGAAGTGGATCTGTCCCTAGATAATTATCCAATTATGAAAAAAGAATTGTGAGAATCACCAACATAAACGAAGCACAAAAAAATAGAATAAAATAATTAGGGAAAGTAATTTTAAAATGGAAAAACTCTCCAATGAAGAGGATTAAAAAAACATAGGGAAACTCTGAGAAAATCCACTAATAATCATAGAGTACAAAAATTGAATCAATGATCAAAACTTTAGTTACAAAAAAAATAACATAAAAAACCTATGGGAAAATCGACACCCTGATATGTCTATCTTCTCTCTGAAAATAAACCGTGAAAAAATGTCACCCCTTGGAGATCAATCTAAAACACTCAATGTACTTTCATCACCTCAAATAAAACATTTAAAACCCATTAAAAAACATGATTTTCCCACTTTACGGTGCTTCCCACACCCAAAGTCACCCACATATTTGCTTCACAGGTTGTCACATGCTCTCAAGTTGCATCCCATATATTTTTGCACAAACTACTACCTGCCACTAACTTCGGAACTTTATTCTTATTGAATCATACTCATATTTGATCTCAACATTCCATTAAATAGAGAAGGAAACAAAAAGGTATAAATAAAATATTTTCAAAATCACCCATGAAAATAAGATGCAGAAAAGATGTAAGATTTGAATCTTAAAAAAATCTTATCTTCAAGAAACAAAACTGATGGGTTGAACCTTATCACACTCTCATTAATTAATTAGTTCTTTTCAAAATACCAAAAATCACTAATACATATAGTTCTTTTATCAGTGCTAGAAAATTCATTTAACAGTGCTATAAAAGCACACTTAATCTCAACAAAGATAGGGGTCCCCTTTAACAGTGCTAAAAAAGTGCTAATAAAGGACCCCCTTTATCAGTGCTATTTTAGTGCGGATGAAAGAAATTTTTATTAGCACTATTTTGAGTGCTGATAAAGGACCACTTTATGAGAACTCTAAATAGAACTGATAAAGGGGCCTTTATCAACACTTGAAATAGCACTGATAAAGGCCTACCACCAGCACCTGCACATATAAATATCACACCTACCAGCAGCACCTGCACAACAAACACATACCACCTACACAAAACAACACCTTTATAGTGCACAAAAGAACAAAGTATTACACATAAGGTTTTGGAAAACAATGCTATATACATTTCAAATAATGTTTTATATAATTTCATTTACAATTATCTAACAAGATAGTTAAAAACATTAATGTTTCATCCTTTAAAATCCGTGATCCCCTATCAAAAATGTATGCCCATGGTATTAGTTGCTAAAAAAATAATCCCTACTCAAGAAAAAGGTTCCACCTATATAAGAAAACAAATATTATGTTAGTAATGCTATAAAGAAATAAATTAAACATTAATATGAAATAATACATTAATAAAATGCCAATTTTTAATAAAAAAGACACATTTGGAGTTATACAGGTCACACTGTGCGTCGTATTGAGGTGAGGTATATTCTTAAACATAAAAAATGAGTTATGGATCATTTTCCTAAAATATCAAAACAATCCAAATGGATTTTATTGGTTTTGAGTATGTCCATTTCTTTTTTACTAAAATTAATATCAAATTTAAATGAAATATTTGAATTTATATCGGTCACATCATTCATCGGATTGAGGTATGATTGGTTCCTACACATAAAAAATGGCTCATGGATCATTTTTATAAAGTATCAAAACAATACGAATGGATTTCCTTGGTTTTCAGTATAACATTTGTGTTTTTTTACTAAAATATCATTTCAAACCAGAAACACCCATTTTAAGTCATACCAGACATATTGTGCATCTGTTTGAGGTGATACTGCTTCTATATGTCACAAAAAATTATGAATCTCTCTCCCAAATTATGAAGATAATCATAGAGGATTTTCTTGATTTTTAGTGAGCGAAACGTTTTGAGCTAAAATGTCGATTTTAAATTAATAATGGACACTTTTAGTCATACTGGTCACACTGTGCATCATATTGAGGCGATTTTGATTCCTACATATCAAAAATGACTCATGGATCATTTTATTAAAGTATAAAAGCAATCCAAATAAATTTTCTAAGTTTTTAGTATGTCAATTGTATTTTTTACTTAAATTAATGTCAATTTTAAATAAAAACACATTTGGATTTATACCGGTCACATCATTCATTAGATTGAAGTGTGGTTAATTCCTACACATCAAAAATTACTCTAGATAATTTTTCTAAGGTATCAAAAAAATCCAAATGCATTTTATCGATTTTTAGTATGTGAGTTGTTTTTTTACTAAAATATCATTTCAAACTAAAAACACACTTTTTGATTCATATTGGTCACATCGTGCATCGATTTGATGTGATACTACTTAATACACATTAGAAGGAATATAAGAATCAATATCCTAAATTATGAATTCAATTGGAAAGTGTTTTCTTGGTTTTTAGTAAGTGACATGTTTTAAGCTAAAATGTAAATTTTAAAGTGATAACAAACACTTTTAGTCATACCGGTCACATAATGAGTCATATTGAGGTGAAGTTGATTTATACATGTCATAAATGAATTATGGATCATTTTCCTAAAGTATTGAAATAATCCTAATGTATGCACTTAGTTTTCAGTATGTCAATTGTTTTTTTTACTTAAAATTAATTTCAATTTTTTTAAAAAAAGGAAACATTTGGATTTATACCGGTCACATCGTGTGTTGTATTGAGGTGATTTTGATTCCTACATTTAAAAAATTACTCATGGATTGTTTTTCTAAATTATCAAAATAATCCAAATGCGTTTTCTCAATTTTCAGTATGCCAATTGTGTTTTCTACTAAAATTAATGTCAATTTTAAATAAAAAAGACACTTTGAGTCATACCAGTCACACCATGAATTAGGTTGAGGTGAAGTTGATTAATACACATCAAAAATTACTTATAGATCATTTCCCTGAAGTGTCAAAACAATCCAAATTTGTTTACACAGTTTTTAGTATGTTAGTCATGTTTTTTTTACTAAAATATCATTTCAAACTAGAAACACACATTTTGAGTCATATCAGCCACATCATGTGTCAGTTTGAAATGATACTTCTTCATACACATCACAAAGAATATATGAATCATTTTCCTAAACTATTAGGACAATAAAAGTGAGTTTTATTGGTTTTCAGTGAGTGACATGTTTTGAGCTAAAATGTCAATTTTAAACTGATTACATGAACTTTTAGTCATATCAGTCACACTATTTGTCATATTAAGGTATGGTTGATTCCTACACATCAAAAATGATAGATGGATCATTTTACTATAGTATCAAAATAATCAGAACGTGTTTTCTTGGTTTTCAGAATGTCACTTGTCCCTTTTTCTAAATTTATTGTTAATTTAATATAAAAATACATAGTTAAAGTCATAATGGTCACACCATGCATCATATTTAGGTGTAGTTGATTACTACATGTCAAAAAAACTTATGGATCATTTTCCTAAAGTATCAAAACAATCCTAATGCAATTTCTCATTTTTTAGTATGGCACTTGTTCTTTTTACTAAAAATACTGACAATTTTAAATAAAAATAGACACTTCAAGTCATACCGGTCACATATTCATGCTATTTGTGTACATTCTTCAGTCAGGTATGCTTCCCATTCATTTATACACAAATATATTTCATATTGTGAATATGAGTCTTTTTGAAAATCATGGTAGTACTGAGAAAATATAAATACACAAAGGATTAATAAATATTTTAAATGAAATAGTAATTATCTTTGAAAATACCTCTTTAGGGATGATGGTTTTTTCATGAAATATGATCTCTTTAATAAATTTACAAACATAATAACCACATTATTTATCATTTGTTTGTTTTGGACACTACAGAAACATTGAGAAAAATAAGTAATTTTTTTATATGCATTTAGATAGTGAAATCTTATTATATATACCCTAATTTATATTTAGTCGTATTACTTGTAATTTTCATTTTTCTTTTCCCCTAGCATCATTCCATAATGTAGACGATATTCACACACCACCAAATCATAATAGAATACACATTAAAGGATAATATAAATTATATAACTAGATGTTTAGTTCTAAAATGTTGGATTTAGTGTATTACAAATTGAAAACATGCCATCATGTGTGGTTAGTTTGTTGGATATATATGCATTGAATCTAGGAAATAAATCATTGGAGCATCCAAATCGACCACAATGAGCATCCAATGCTGCCTAAGAACACAAAAAATAATAAGCAATGAAAGAAAGTAAAATATATTTTATATAATTAAATTGTAGAGTTTTACCCCTACATCGTTGGTATTAAGAAGAGTCTGTCATCTGTAATTTTTCTGTTAAATTATTTGAGTAGGCCTACCAATATTTCACCCTCTTTCTTGGATTTTATTTTTTTTATGTAGAGGTGACATGAGGACTAATGAGTCCACATTTTTTTCATGGGGGAAATCCCTTTAATTTTTTTCATATATACGCTTGCTAAAAATATGAAATTTATTTAGTCAAAATTATCATAGTATATTTGCTTTTGAAAAATCAAATCATGAAAACATACCTCATGTTTACATTTACAACTAAACTGCCTAGCCAATCATACTCTAGGATTTCACTTACATTCTCAACACTAATGAAATATGGATCTTATCCTTTGTATATATTTTCATGAAAAATAATTGTGTGAGCCCCACCATCTTTCAACTTCATATTCAAAAGATCTTGTAATGATAATAGATGCAGATATAGAACATGCCAGTTTAAGGTGCTTTTGGTAGATCGTTATGATCGGTTGGTTGATCCTTGAGATGGTTTTGATCTGTTATTTCATTTCACCCCCTTCCCTATGTCGTTTTGTAATAAAATTCATTGGTTTATACCTTTTTTCATTAAATGTTAAAGGTTTATCTTGAAAAATAAATTGTAAATGAATAAATCTTTGTCGAAATGTTTTTTACAAGTTGTGACAGCCATGCAATGAATGTTCTAAGAGCTTGCTCGACCTTATGAATATCTTCATCATCAACTAGAACAGGTAGCTCGACGCTTGTCTCAAGGGATATATTAATCAACACTTTGAAATGACCTAGTGGAAGTGGTTTGTTTTGTAGCATGATGTTCTGGATATTGAACACCGTAGCCCACGCTACAAGGCGATGAGTGGGTGTTGATAGATATAAATCACAGTCATTTTCACCCTGTAAAATATCAGTACAGGAAAGGTATCAGTGTCTATCTGATTCAAAATTCATAGAAACAATTATTTTAACATTTATTACCTCAGCTAAGATAGATTTTGAGGGGAATGACTCACCTCAAAGCTAGTGGGGGTGGGGTGGGATCTTCATGCATTGGTTGTTCTTGAGTTGTTTCTTCTCTTTTCCCCCTTCCATCATATTTTCCATGAAATCTATCTACAATTGCACATTTTCTTCAAGGATATATATATTCTTTCTCTCATCATTTTTATTTCTTAATTTTGTTCCTTATCTTGTTTTTTTTCTTAAAAATTTTTTGTGGTGTCACCCCAAAACCCGAACCTCTGACGTGACCACACTTTTTTGGCTACCTGAAGGCCACTAAAAGTTTGTCCATATCTGGTTTAGGTGTTTCTGATTCTTGTGACTATTTTAGATTGAATATATAGAAAAATAAGTAATCATTGTTATGTAATATTAATTTAAATCAAAACAAATACTTATTATGTCATACTTACACATGTTTCCCACAATTTTTGTGTGTTTTCATCTATTAGTATCCCAAATTTATTTACACACGCCTCCTTCCATAGCACATAGAGTGGGATGGAAGTGACATTGGATTTGGATTCATTAATCTATATATAAACATAAGAACATAGTTATGGTGTGATTTTATTTCACATAAAAATATTACAGTATATTTAAAATATGTAACATTTTTTTTCAAGTGAAGCATACACCATTCTTACTTTATGGTAGGGGTACACTGGTTTTGTTGCTCATTCTTTATTTTTAGCACTCAGTTGTTGTTTTATAAATAAAAAAATGTCAATCCAACTGATGAATACATGTATCTTCAAACAATGTATTACCAAACACAATATACCTAAAAAGACTTCTCTGCACAATGGCTAGTAAATGCATCCCATACTCCTTGGGTTATCAGATGTGCATAAATAAGAGTTGAGTGAGGGTTTATTTTCCCTTCAACATATTTAAGATAATATTTTTCTAAAATTGTGAGAAAGCATCTGTGAATCCTTCTAGAAACCCTTAATACATATTCCTTGTGCAAGTTATCCCCTATAAATTCACTCTACAAGGGATGATGAAGATTAATTCAATGTTTTATTATTTTATTTTTTAGTAAATTAAAGAAATGCTATCATAATGTTACTATAATATCTCCCCACATAATTGTCTTAAGCCCCGTGACAACTTGATCCCACGAATGTACATCAATCAGAATGCGTTGCTGAGTGATGATTATAATGTAACTACCAAACATGGCCTTATTGGGGTTAACATGTTGGCCCCTCTTATTCCATCTGACCTTGTATTTGAAGACTTTCATTTTCCTTATATATTTTTTCTAACACTGTCAAACTACAACACTCTTGTTTTATATACGCCGCTAGTGTTTTGATGCCTACCATTTCATCAGTTTCAACATCATCAATATGTTTCTCCAGAGTGCTAGCATCGACATGTGGAGATGGTGATTGTACCTCTTCATTGGGAGAATCAGTAGAAATAGGTTGAGAAACCTATTGGTCCTTTACACTGTGAGCTGTAGCAGGTTGAGAGACCTATTGTGCCTTGGGATTGAGAGAATCATCACATAGATAATTCATTATCTATATAAGTGGTTTAACATTTAATTTATAGTACATAAAGGAAACAACAAATAGATAATAACATAAGGTAACACAATGTATATTACAAAAAAATATAACCTGATTATTGAACTCTTTTTTTAAGGCGGAAGGGATTTGAACCTTTTATCGACTATCCAAATCCCTCATTATGGTCTCCCATGGAATACAAAGTTCCGTATACATTGGGACTACTGCGAAATGATTGCGAAATCCCAATGAAAGTTTCATCTTTCATTGAATTTTCATCTGAACCTTCAGTGGTTTTGGTGGATAATAGAACAATTGAACAGTTTCAGTTTGCGGGATTTGGAACATAAAATACTTGTAATTCCTATGAATCCATTATAAATGTTTTGTATTTGTACCCTTCCTTACTAAAATCAAATTTCACAAATATCAACTCATTTATTTTAATATCAATCCTGTTATCAACCCACTTTCATTGAAAAATAGGCACTTAGAAGTTTATATAATCCAACTCCCATATTTGTTTGATGATGTCAAAGTATGACATATTTGCATAAATTGGATTTCTGTCCTTAGCACCAGAAACATGAATCGATTCAGCCATAAGTGTAACTCCACTATTCTTCATGGTACTGTCTTCATCATGTTCATTAGTGTAGAATGTATAATGGTTAATTACATAATCATTATAAGATAATACATACACACTTGGTCCTCTAGCTATCCATAAAAGTAATTCTGAAATTGAGTTTGGATTTTCATGTGAATCTTTAAATATATGGCCTCGAAACCATCCTATAAACCATCAATTATGTGTACTTGATATCCATTTGTCAAACTTTGATAGATTAAATGCCTGTGAATTTTTTTGTGGGTTTCGACATATGGGTCAACCTCCAAACTGTTATACAAAACGTATAGGTGGGCCTGCTCCTGATCTGTAATATTGATTGTGAAAACCTCTCTTCTAGAAATTCCTTCACCCACAATCCACCTAGTGTAATGGGATTTTGGTAGAGTAATTCTTTCCATACTGGATAGGTATTCAGTACATAATTCAATGTCTTCCTCAACAATATATTTCTCCAAAATATAACCCTTTGGCCAACTTTGATTTTTGACATACGCTTTCAAAATATTCATATACCGTTCAATGGGGTATATCTATCTATAGTGTACAGGACCACATAGTTGAATCTCTTTCACCAAGTGAACCATCAAATGAACCATCATATCAAAGAATGTCAGTGGGAAGAATATTTCCAATTCACATAACATGACAATAATTTCTCTTTCTATACTCAGCAATTTCATCGGGTCTATAACTTTACTGCATATATCTTTGAAGAAGAAACAAAGTTTCATTAACCTATAATAGAAATTCTTGGGTAAAATACAACGTAAATCTATAGAAATTAGATCTTGCATTAAAACATAGCAGTCATGTGATTTCACACTCTTTAACTTTAAATCGGTCATTGACATGATGTTATTGATATTCGATGAATACCGCTCTAGAACCTTTACACCATTCAAGAAGTTTCAAAACTGATATCTCTCCTACATGGAAAGAGTGTAAGTAGATGGAGGAATAAAATTTTGTTTTTCACCCTTCACTGGCGCCAACTCTTCTTGTATGCCCATTTCAACCATGTCAAACCTAGCCTTAATTCCATCCTTTGTTTTGTCAGTTGTATTTAGAAACATTCTGATGGCATTGTCACATACATTTTTTTCAACATGAATAACATCAAGAAAGTGTCTGGCGTACAGAATATTCCATTATGGTAATTCAAAAAAAAAAACTGATCCCTTCTTCCAACTGGTTTTCATAAGGTTTTTCGAAAATGATTTACCAAAAGTAGTGTCCAAATATTTTAATTTCTTAAAAAGTTGATCACCAGTTAGTAGAGAAGGTGATGTACATTATTATAAACTTCCATCAAATGATGTCGTCCAAGATCATTACTTATTTCATTGGGATAGAAATCTACAATGTCCTAGAAACATGGTTTTCGATGAATGTTTCAACCTAATTGACTGTGTACCTTTTTCGCAGATGGGACACCCATGAATTTATTTAATGATATATCCTGATAAATTCCCATAAGTAGGAAATTAATTTACCATCCCATACAACATGGCTCTCAATTTGAAATATTCATTTCTATAAGCATGATACAACATAACACCTGAATCCCAAAATAATTTCAAATCCTCGATCAATGAATCCAAATAAATGTCAATATCATTACCTGGTTGTTTCAGTCCTGATATAAGCATAGATAGCATGATGTGTTTTCATTTTGTGCATAACTACAGTGACAAGTTATAATTTACTAACATAACCGGCCATGCACTGTGAGTGCTACTTTGAAAACCAAAAGGATTCACTCCATCTGTAGATAATGCATGACAAAATATTCTCAAATTATTTCCAAAATTAGGATACTCATGATTGATTCTCTTTCATTTAGGAGAGTCTTTAGGGTGATGTAGTTTCCCATATTTATTTCTTCTATCTGCGTGTCATGTCAATTTCCCCGTGGTCTCCTCACTTCCATATAGGCGCATAAACCTTAAAATTATTGGAAAGTACCATACAACTTTAATAGTACCAGATTCATCTTTCTTATGTTGAGAAGTACCAAAATTATGGCATTATCTAAGTAATTTTTGGTCCTTGAAAAATAGTATACAATCATTCGGGAAGGCATGTATTCATTCTGAGATCATACCCATCAAACGTAGCATTCATCTGGCAACGTATGGTAGGATCAGGAGCTCATCATCTTCTAGGAGCATTTCATTCAATAGAGAAAGTAATTCTATAAAATTGGCATCACTCCATTTATTTCCTGCTTTTAAATCATACACCTTCAGTATGGCTGACAATGCTGTATATTTAGTGCAACCACCATACAAAGGAATCTTTTCAAAACTCTTTAATTGCTCAAAAAATTTTGGGCAATCAAAAAGTTCATCTTCAATTGTCATTTTCATTTCTCAATAAAGTCTTAATCATCATTCACATATGTAATAATGTCCTTGACATAATATTTTTCATTGTACACACTTGTAATCATATCAGATGATCCATAAAATGCATTGTTATCCCAGCCACTAACTACATTATCTTTTCCCCGTATTTATTCCAACATCTATAACTTAGATCTATTATGTGATAGATCAAGTGTTCTTCCAAATCCTTTGGACTAAATTGTCTTGAATAACAACAACGTAACCACAGACAAAGGATTTGAGAAGGGTCATATGCATGATATTTTGCAAACTTGATTAACTCTTTTACTCCGTCTTCATACTCTCTTGTCAAACTATTGAAATTCATCCAGTATTTATTCATATCAATAATATTTTATTCAGTGATATTAGTATTTAACAAAATAAATACACAAAATATTGATATAATGTAATTGCTTTCCTAATTATATAAAATCTAAACTTAAAAGATTTTGAAAAAACACAGTTCAAATGTCCTTTGAAAACTATTTAAAAAATTACACTTGAAATCCCATTAAAAAAACTAGCCATTTACAAAAATTCATCTTTAAAATAATATTACCTTTTTAAAATAAATCAATCAATTCCAAACACACTTTTACAAAACCACAATTCCTTTTTTAAGGAATTCAAGAAAAATTTATGACCCAACAATCTTAATCATTTAAAATGAGCGACATCCCTCTAAGAAAAATTTAAAAACACTTGAATAATTTTAAAAGAGCCACTTAGGAATTTTCACAAAGAGATAGATCCCAATAAGGACACTTTATAAAATATACATAGAAATCACCTCGATTCATCCCAAATCAATTAGTGTTGTATGATTATATCATACTATTCCAAAGGTAGGTGTAATAAAAATAATTTCCAAAAGAATTTGATTTTGTTCTCCCCACCATTGGATATCCC
Organism: Viscum album; assembly: GCA_963277665.1. Taxonomy (NCBI): domain Eukaryota; kingdom Viridiplantae; phylum Streptophyta; class Magnoliopsida; order Santalales; family Viscaceae; genus Viscum; species Viscum album. The sequence continues at coordinate 239,506,054 of OY728131.1, forward strand.
TTTTTCATGCTTCCATTGTACAATTATATCAATTATCCTTCACCAAAACACTAGAGTCCCAATAGATATGTTCCATAGTCAGTGGCTACACTCACAACCATGAAACACTCATGTTCCAATTTTCTACAAAAACTAAATTATCCCAATGATCCTTGGATCCCACCAAATCAATTGGTTGTACACCCCAAGAACAATGTGTATGTCTTTCACATGAAGTACTATTAGTTCTTTCCTTTATAAATACACCTAATAAAATATATAAGCTTGAACCCATTACATAATCAAAATTTTCTAAAGTTTCATTCCTTTCACACAAATAATTTACCTATGCCACTCGTCACTAGAAGAAACGATATTTCTTTCCTGATCCTTTTAAGTACATCATGTCTCAAGTAAAAATAAGAAAATAAACATGGTACTAAACTAATAGATGGTATGATTTTCCATAGTCTATTTTCTAAAATATTCAAAAATAATTTATAAATGACATTACAAAGACTAGTCATTCTAAAATTCTTAACTAAACTCATATCAGTAACCTCTAGAATCAATGTGATGAGAGTATCATTATAAGTCTCAAGAGAATTATTACCTCTACAAAACTCATTCATGAGGTTAACAACATCAAGTCCCAAAATAGTCTAGAACCTTTTAAAGAAAACTTCATAAAGAAAATCTAGGTTTGGTACCTTTGATGGATGCATCAACCTAAATGTCATGACCACTTCATAAATTTTAACTAGATGTAATATGGTTCATATTAGATGACCTTTAAACTTCTTAGAGAGGTCTATTGGATATGTCCTGACATCCCAACCACCAATATTAGACCCATTCAATGACTTCATAAGATTTAAACCCCCTTCCACATAATACATTAACCTCATCCATATCTAGTCTTGAAATATTAGAAACTAAACACGAATAAAGTATATTTAATTAAAACTAAATTCAAATTCAAATAACTTCAGTTATGATTTATATTTTTCTCATTCCTTATTCGAAGGTGTTAGAGTGCTGCTAGATCTTGGGACCCATTTTGGTAGTAACATCATACCCTTTATCACTGGTTTCTAAAATATGTCCATAAACTCCATACACCCCTTCCTTAGGTTGTTTATACTAATATATTCCACTACTCATTAATGCCGAGTTATCACTTTTCACTTACCATTAAATAAACTGCCTCACCTTTTATAGAACAAGAATTATAAACATAAACTATGTGAAACTCCCTTAAATTTTTTCTACACTAGTATTGGGTTCTACAATCATGACATGTTTACCTAAACTATGTTATTATGTATATCACCACATCTTTTTTATAAAATTTTCATGACATTAAACACCAGACTCCTTTTTCTCAAAGTTGTTTGATCATAAACATCAGTTTCATTAGTCAATCTTGCATGAACTCAAACTCAAAAAGGAAAGAGACATGGTACTCACCCTATTGAAAACAGTCAAAGGGAATCCTAGAAAAAATTCATGTCCCCACCCACTAGGTATACACATATCCTATTTCCAAATATATCATTATAGAAATAAAGCGATTTGTCGTGAAATTCATGGAATTGGAAGGTTCATTTTGAAAGGATAACTTTCAAAATATTCTTAAATTCCCATTGATGAAAAATGATGGCTAATTTTATATCTAGTGTTTTTTATCCCACATAATCCAGGTTAGTTGGATTTAGGGTTATAACCACTCTTAACATCTAATAAAAACAAGTGAATGTTTTATCCAACAAGTTTTGATTTTGATGCTCTCATGATTATTGGAGAAGTGATGGAACTATCATTAATAATAGAAAACAAAATTAAATTGTTGTAACATGCACATGAAATGTAAAAAGTGATGAAAAAAATTTGTGTTGTGGGGATCTCAAAGCTAATATAATCAAATAAAAAATCATCATTGGAATCTCACTAGATCCTAAGATGTGAAAGTATTAGACATATTCCAGTAGAATAAACAACCCAAGAGTTCCCATATATACCAACTCCATCGACAAAGAGATAAGGAAATCACATCCCTAACACTATAGGTGAAGCAACATTGGAATTACATCACTAACTATATGGGAAGAGAAATAAGGGAATCATTTTCAGTTACTATGAAACACAAAATATCAGTAACATAGTTACCTTGGGTTCCTATGGCATAGTAAAAGTGGAGCTAAGAAAAAATTTAAACATGATACCCAAATGGACCAAAGGCCTTCATTTTTATTGATTTTTGATAACCCTACTTTCAATGGATGAGGGGGAACCCTTACAAGGCCCATAGGATTTATAGATTACATGGCCCATAGGCTTAAGAGATTACATGACTCGAAGATCTTAGGGAATTAAACTAGACTATAACTACAAGGAACTTCCCCTCCTTAGTATATGCATCATGATGGTATCTCTCCACCTTCGCATGGTTTTCTGGGTAGGCTTCCCGTGAAAGCACAAGAGGGTCTCGATGGCATAGCCATACCCTCTTATTCTTCTAAATCTATTTGGTTCTACTATGGTGAGTGCACTTTCTCGGAATCCTCCTCTAGGACTGCTTCTTTTTTATAGATTTTGTCTAGGGTAAATGCACTGATCATGTGGCCCGAAGGCCTTGAGGTGGCCTGAAGGCCTTAAAGGTGGCTTGAAAGCCTTATTAACCCAAAGGACTGTGTGGCCCGAAGTCCTTAAGGACTCTAATCCCAAAACGGTGGCCCAAGGTGAATATTTCCAGTTTCTATATGTGTGTGTGTAAACATGTGCATGCCATATCAACCATAATTCCAACTGGGCCATCATGTCACATGAAAACCATTTCACAAAGCACTTTAAGTTTCCAATCAGGTGTTCACACTTTCAAAGTGACATAAGGTGCCAACCAGACCTTTAATACCATCATTCCAATATACCATAAAAATATTCCAAACCAAATTCACTTCACAAATCCATTTCCAATTCCAGGTTAAAAACATAAAACATGCTTAAAAAGTTCCAAATGGGCCTTCATGTCATTGATTTTTCAAACCATGCTTCAAGGTGACAAACAAGTCAGGTTTTAAACAACACATTTAACCAAAGCCTTTTTGTTTCACAAAATACACTTCACAACTAGAAAACTTTTAGTAAACTATTCTAAAACACTTAGGACACCTTCATAATTAAAAACAATTTGTAAACATGCTTAGATAAGTTATGAAAATTAGTAGGAAACCAATCTCCCATAGGTGCAATCCATTTCACCAAACACATAAACATATCTACATATATAAATACCACATGAATATGTAAACACACCCTTTTAAAAAAATTCTAAGAAATCATGGAATTCAAATTAAAGGTGCGGGCATAAGGGACCTACCTAAAAAAGGAAGCAAACCAAGCCAAGACACTTTGGTTCTTGAAGGTTTTGACGAAATACACCCACACTATCACACACATACATTCTCTCTCTCTCTCACACACACACACCCTTAATCCAATGTACATCTTCCCTGCACCATGAGGGAATATGTGTAGGGAAGACACACACACACACACACCTATGTATGTGTGCGTGCACGCCAATAACGAGCCACGAAAGATCGAATTAATTAAACTAGAGGGACCAAAATCATTTAGAAACCAACAAACCACTTAGGATACCATGGTTTTAATAAAACACCATTCTTAGACCATGAAATACCCCAAAAACCTTTTTTGATTTCCCCCTTTTTCCTTTTTAGTCCAAAACCATGATTCCAAATAATTTAAAAATCATAAAAATAACCCTAAAAAACATGAGAACATTTATAAGGTGTTTAAACATAATTACCAAGAAAAAAATTACCAATTTTCACACACCCAAACCAATTCAAAAACCAACAATACCATATAACATGAATAAGGATAAATATTTCTCAAAACCCCCATTCCAAATCAAATTAATAAAAAATTTGATAGAAAAAGCCTCCCGAATCAACAATTTTAACTATTAAAATCCAAATTAAATTTAATCATATTCATTTGGTATATGCATACTTAGGCATAATTGAAAATTCACATCGAAGATAATTTTTTACAAAAATAAACTACTATAAAACACTATAAGTAGATAATGCCACATATTACCAGTGTATGAAACATGTATAAAAAAATATTGAAACACCCAAGCATCAAATAAATTGCATCAGAATGAAAAACCATAGAAACCCCTACCTCAATGGTGTGCGACCGCACCTCTACTTCAGTACAAGGAATAAAAATCCCCTACATACCAACCACACACCTAAAACAATGAGAACAATGCGTGAATTACAAATCGCGCCATTAAGGTTTTATCAAAAAGAACGAAAACAAAAATTCAAAGGGAAGACACACCAGAGGGGAGGAGTCCGCATGCTGGAGGGGAGGCAGAGGTGCTGGGAAGGGGGTTCGGGTTCGTGCCAAAAGACCACCGGACTGGGGGGGGTTAGGTTTTCTGAAAAAGGATACAGCTGACCGAAGAAGGAGAGGGAGCAGGGGGACCGCCGCTGTTGGAGCAGGATATACAGATACCAGGGATGCTGAAGCGCGGTCGGGCACAGGCTGGCTGGAGTGTGGTGGGGCAAGGTTGGAGCGCGGAGGGGCGAGGCCGGAGGCAGCTTGGTGTGTTGGGAAGAAGCTGGGGAGGGGACACAACTGCTATCCAGAGCGGAGGGGCAAGGGAGGTCGGCTGGTGCGCTGGGAAGGAGGTGTGGTGAGGGGAGTGTAGCCGCATGAGAGGGGAATAGTAGGGAGGTGAGATAATGAACTGTGAAGGGGGGGGGGGTAGTGCTAGGTTTTCATTTTTATTCATTTTATAATAATAATAATAATATTAATAATAATATTAATACCATTAATATAAAAAAAATAATTATAATCATTTTTTAAAAAAAAATAACAATAACAATAACAACAACAATAATAATAACATTATCAATAAAAAAATAATAAAAATTCTAATAATAATTATAATAATAGTAATAATCACATTAATAACATCTTTTTTATTTCTTTAATAATAATAATATTAATTAAAAAAATTTAAAATAATACTATTAATATCACTTTAGAAATAATAGTATTACAGCAATTTAATAATACTAATAATATTATTATATACACAATAATAATAATAATAATAATATTAAGGTATAAAAATTTATGAAATTTATTTATTTTTAAGATTTGGGTAATCGCATGGTCATCGGGTCCGACTGCATGGTTACCGCTAACCGTGCGGTGCCTGTGCACCAGCCCGAAACCCACCAAAAATAACAACCCTCAAAAAATTTAACCCCATGTTCAACTCAAGCCTCTATGAGATAACCCGAAGCCAAGAAATAATAAAATAAAAATAAATTTAAAAGTCGGGTGTGACATTAAGTGATGACTTATTTAAATGATGAATCACCAATAGTGAGTATAGGGAGGTCTAGGTTTCATAAATGGTTGAATGTGTGGTTGTGTGGAATTAAATGGGTTATGCGAAAATAGAACTTGTGATATGGTTTTAAAACAATATTTGGTTGATTTCCTGGGAAATTGTGGTTATCTTGATAAAAATATTTTTGGAACTTGTTTATATTTTGATATAAAATGATTTAGAATTTTTTTATAATTTTTTTATATAAATATGCTAACTTTTTCTATCCTAGTGGTAGGAGTAGGGAAGTCATTTGGGTAAAACCTACTGAGTTTTAGTACTCACCCATACTTTGTCACTTTGGTGCTTTTATAGATGTTGTTTACCGAGACATGGTAAAATGTAAAGTATTCCACATATTTAACAGTAATTCACAATATTTGGGATGTTTCATGGTGTTGGATCATGGATCATATTTGGAGCTTGGATTTTTCATTGAAGTCTTTGATTTTTGTAGTCTTCCGCTGTGTACTTTGATATTGTAGTCTTCCTATTTGGTATTTGGTTTTAGTTGGATTTTAATTTCAATGGTTTAATTTGAGTTGTATATTATTGATATCATGCATCATATGGTGGTTTATTTGGTTACGGATTGTCTGTTGGGTAGTTTTATTTTCAAAGGGAAAATCATCCACCAGGTATATTGAATCCCTTTAGTATTTATTTCTAGCCTTTAGTGTCTTGAGGATGTTTCTGAAGGCCAAGTAACATTTCACCACCTTATCAAGACAATGAGAAGGGGTGGGAAATTATAAGTGGTATCAGCTTGGTCCTTATGAAAATCATTGTGGAACAAGTGGTAGTCTTGGTTAGTCTTTGACTTAGTATTGGGTGTTAGTCTCTGTGTTGAATTCATTCCAGTATGTTCCTTGAGTTGGGATCATAGAAAGGAGTAAGATTTTTAGAACATGAAATATAGAGCATAAAAAAACATAGCTAACCTTTTAACGATGACCTTTAAGATACTAGGGAGTGGAGTACATAAGTGTTTTGGTGACACTTATAGGATTTTTAATTTCATTGTCATGGGTTTAGCCAATGAGACGAGCCTGACATGCATTAGAGAAATTAATTCCAACTAGGACTACATATCTCATTTTGAGTAATATTTTGATCTAATTTATTGATTTTTGAAAATTTTTATGATTGTTTTCAAATGAAATATTTTGAAAAATAGCATGGTTGTGGTATTTTGAAAATGGTACAATTTTAAAAATCAGGTTTTTTTTTCAAAAATGATTGAATGTGGAAAAAGGTTGATTTTAGAAAGCACTATTACGATAGCATGATGTGGTGGAATTTGAAATGATAATCCTTTAGTTAATAGAGAGTGAGACTCATGGTGTTTGTTGTTTGTATAGAAAATGGAACCTGATAGGAACCCTAGAAACCAACCGAAGGAAGCTATTGAGAATGTAGTTTTACCTAGGCCATTGGTGAACCAACAACTGGTTCAGAGTATAGTCTAGGATTTTCAAGATATGGATAGCAGGAACAAAAGGGATGAGCCAAGGAAGGTGGATCATTCCATCCAATTCTAGAAATAGAATCCACCCGGCTTTTAGGGTGATTCTGAACTAGAGAAGGTGGAGGTGTAGCTGAATAGGATGAATTGTATCTTAGATTTCATTAGCACACCAACAAAGTAGAAAGTCAAGATGTCTAATTACATGCTAAAAGATTTTGAATTCTAGTAGTGGGATTTAGATGTTCAGGATAAATTAGACAATGACCTTTCATGGGAGGATTTTGAGTAATTATTTAAGAAACAATTATATCTCCATACATTCAGAATTAAGAGAATGATGGACTTCTTCTTCTTGAAGTAGTAAAATCTTTCTATAACAGAGTATGCAGATAAATTCATGAATTTAGTGCAATTTTCACCCGAGGTTTCTTGAGTGCATCCTTGAAGGAATACATCATTGAATTAGGGATGAGATAGGGGATTAACTTTAATATTGTTGTGATCTATATTAAGGATTATATAGAGATATTTAATAGAGTGATGGTAGCTGAAAGAGATATCTCAAGAGCTATGGGAGGAAGAATTATGTTGATACCCATGAGAAATAGTGGGAAATCTAATGTTGGGAGAAAATAGAATAGGGAAACCTATTTATATGGTGAGATCATGAATAAAAATCATATGGTTAGATCTGTAAACCTTTCTACATGACCCAAGAGTAAATAGGGATGTTTACAATGTGGTTCACTGGACCACATAAAGTGAGAATGTACGACAAAACCTAGAGCATTCCACAACTGCAATCAAATGGGGAAACTTCAGTTCTATTATCATAGTGATCCGAGGTCCAATACTCATGACAATTCTTAGGTGTCGTAAACATCATATGCTTCAATAGGGTGAGGGAAGAAGATTACCTCTTGTTATTAAAATAGATCTAGCCATGGTGATTCTAGAAATACCCTGACTCCTTATGGAGTGAAATCTCAACAGGGCAATAAGGAGTAAAGTGTTGCAATGAAGAAATTATATAGAACTGAGAAGGTTATCTTGGATGATAATCTAGGACAATATATATTGTGAGGAGGTATGATGCCTTTTGAATTCTAACCTTATGAAAGTGTTTTTTTATACATGTGCATCCCATTCCTTAATTTCTTCTTGTGTTATTGATTTTCTAAGCTTAAAACTTGAAAATATTCCTTCTATGATAAAACTTCAAAACTCCTCTTGGTCAAAGAGAGTATCAATCCATTATGTGTAGAGTATGTTCCATTATAGTTGATAGATATGAGATTAAATGAGATTTCTCTATGCTTGAGATGGATGTCTTTGATATAATCCTGAGGATGGATTGGTTGACAAAGTACAAGGATCACATCAACTACTATTCCAAAAGGTCATATTTGAAACTGATGATGGCATCAAGCATCTCTTTCGAGGAAGCCAGAAAGTAAAGGTGGGTGAAACTAGATTTTTGGAACCAATATTTGGAATGATCTTATACCATTTGTTAGTTATGTCTTTGGCATCTATAAACAAGATCGAGAAGAAAATTTTTCCAGCAATGGTGCATCGATTTATAAACGTGTTTCTTGATAATTTATCAGGGTTCCCACTGATGAGAGAAGTGGAGTTTATGATTAATATTATTATAGGTACAAATAATATTTCCATTCCATCTTATCAAATATAAGCAATAGAATTAAGTGAGCTAAAAGTGCATTTGTAAGAGTTGGAAAGCAAAGGTTTCATTTTTCCTAGCACGTCTCCATGGGCAGCATCAGTCTAGTTTGTGAAAAAGGTGGATGGAAATCTAAGTCTGTGTGTGGATGATCATAAGCTTAACCAAGTTACGATAAAGAATCAGTATCCATTTCCATGTATTGATGGTCTGTTTGATAAATTAAGATGAGCTTAATGGTTCTCTAAGATTGAATTGTGATCAGGATATCACTAATTGCGGGTTCGGAAGGAGGATATTCCAAATACATCTTTCAAAAATAGATATGGCCATTATGATTATGTGGTAATTTTATCCGGTCTTATGAATGCACCATCCGTATTTATGAGATTGATGAATTAGATATTTCAGTGATACTTGGATTCTTTTGTGGTTATGTTTGTAGACGACATATTGGTGTATTCAAGGATGAGGGTTGAGCAAGAATAACACTTGGCGATAGTGTTGGGAATATTGAGGGATCGTTATTTTTATGCCAAATTATCAAAGTGTGATTTGTGGATAAAATATGTACATTTTATTGGACATTTAATTTATAAAATAGGTATTTTTATAGACCCATAAAATATTAAGGTTGTTATCTCTTGGAAACCACCAAAAAACATCTTTGAGATACAAAGTTTTCTTAGTCCAGCTGGTTATTGCCGATGATTTGTTCATGATTTTTCATGACTATATTCACCAATTAAAGCTTTGAAAAAGAAGAATGTTCCACTCTAATGGAGTGAAGAATGTCATAATTCTTTTTAAGAGCTTAAAGTTTCCCTTACATTAGCACGAATCTTGATTTTTTTTGGAATCAGGACAAGGGTACATGGTGTATTATTATTCTTTGGGATATAGGTTGGGGTGTGTAATCATGAAAGGAGAACATGTTTTTTCATATTTATTAATGTAGTTATGATTACATGAGAAGAACTACCCAAATCATGATTTGGAGTTAGCTATCACAGTCCATTATTTAAATACTTGGCTTCATTATCTCTTTGGTGAGAAACTTATTATGTTTAAAAATCATAATATCTTGAACTATATTCTCTCATAGTGAGATTTGTAATTTAAAAAAAGAATATGGATGAAGTATCTCCAAATTTTTGACTTTGTCTTGATGTATACACCGGGTAGAGGAAATATAATGGTAGATGCATTAAGTAGAAAGTCTTATGCTTAGTTGAAAAAAAGAGGCTTCATATGAGTGAAAGTTGACATTGATCCTTGCTGATATGAACTTTAAATGTGAATATTGAGGTGATGTTATGGTTTTTATTCTAGTTTCTTTGGTTCTTGATTTCATGAATATGGTCAAAGAGGCACAAACGACCGATTCAGAATACGCGGTGATGAGGTCAAAATATAATGGTGGGGATAATATTGAGGGCTAGAGACTAGATAATAATTCAGTGTTGTGGTTTAAAAACCGCATGGTAATACCTATGGTTTGTTAGCACAAAATTATCTATACTTACCACCATTCAAGATGGGTTTTTCATCCTAGAATACCAAATATTTATAAGGAATTGAAAGCATAATTTCAGTGGAATGTTATGAAAAGGAATTTGAATGAGTTTGTTTGTTATATTATTAACTTTTTAGCAGGTTAAGTAATTGAATCAGTGACCAGAAGGCATATTTCTATCTTTACCTATCCCTATTTGGAAATGGGAATTGATTACTATGGATTTTGTAACATGTCTCTCAAGAACGATTTGAAAACATGATGTCATATGGGTTGTAATGGATCAACTCACCAATTAATCCCATTTAATTCCCATTCATGAAACTCATACGATTGAGGACTTGTCAAAAATATATATCCAAGAAATAGTAAAGAGACATGGATTACCAGTTTTGATAGTGTCAGATAGAGATTCGATATTTAACTCTCATTTTTATAAATCCTTAAAGAAATCCCTTAGGACTTAGTTGACTATGAGAATGTCATATCACCCTTAGATGGATGTGAAATATGAAAAGATGATAAAAACACTGGAAGACATGTTGTGGGCTTTTGTAATGGATTTTGGTGTCTCATGGGAAGATCATGTACCATTAGTGAAGTTATCATATAACAATAATTATCATGCCTCAATATAGATGGATCTATTTGATGCATTGTATGGATTCCTTGTCATTCTCCACTCTGTTCAGTGGAAATAGGTGAAACATCACTAGTTAGGCTGAGACTTGTCCAAGAAACAATAGAGAAGATTTATTTGATCTAAAAATGGACAGAGATGTCTTAGAGTTGTCATAAATCGTATGTGGATCACCATAGATAGTCATTGTCCTTTGCAGTGAGTGATCACACGTTCTTGAGGATCACTCAAAGGCTTGGAAATCAACATTTTGGGAAGCAGGGAAAGTTATCCCATTGATACATAGGCCCTTTTGAGATACTGGAATGGGTTGGTGAGATAGAATATTTGTTGGCATTACCACCATGGTTCAATGTTGTGAATAATGTGTTCCACATATCTGAGTTGAAAAGGTATTAGCTGGATCATAACCATGTGATTCAATGGGATCACTGTAATGTACCAACCCGGGTGCCACACACTGGTGCCCCGAGTTAGTTAGTCACATGACCTCAAGAATACCTCCTCATATGCCAGAGGCTAATGACTAGCAGTGAGGGTCTGATAAATCGATCACGGGGAGACTATATCCTCTTTTTTTAATTTTATCAAAGTAACAAACCAGTGGAAATAATAAACAACAGCAGAAGAAATATATATCAATAATAATACCAATAAATTAAGATAATTAATGTAGGAAATATAATATCCAATTGAAATAGAAAACATATCATTCTAATTTAAATGTCAAGTGTCTAGCTACAAACTAAAAATAAAGACACCGATGACTCCCAAGCAGGTCCTGAACCACATCTGGTTCCCTCATCTAAGCTCCATCCCCAATCTACAGTCTAACCCAATACCTTTTCCTTTAGCCTGTCCTGCAATAATAAAGTCAATTTGGGTACCAATCAGGTATCCTGAGTAGGGTGTGAGTACTACTTAGTAGGCCACCACCAACGACGTCTAAAACAAATAAAGTCCAATTGTGTATACAGTTGTATAAATAAGAAAATACAATTAATAAAGTAAACAACTTACAATTATTCATTTATCTTTTATTTAACTGAATAAACCCCCAGGTTCTCAAGCACACCCAAACCTTAATACCTGCTTCGACCCGTGCCAAAGTCTAAACCATTTCACATTTTCAATTCACAATTCATTTAAAAAATGGTCATTAATTATCCATTTCATTTCAATTCATAATACAAAAAATTTGAACTATAGTCCAATGCCACTATTTTGGGTATAGATCATCATATCTAGAACCCCGTGAGTATTTGTAGCATCAGTCCCTGTCTCACACATTGTGTGTATTTGGAGCATCGATCCATATCCTACACATCATGGGTATTTGGAGCCTCAGTCCATATCTCATACAATTTTCATGCATGCCTTGGGTCTAGAACGCCATGTTTAAGACCCCGTGGGTATTTAGAGAGTCAGTCCAAGTCCCACACCCAATTCATCAATCAATTTCACATGGGTAATTGGAGCATCCTTCTGTGTCCCACACTCATATATCAAACATTTAAATGTATCCCAATATCACATGTATTACTATGTCACACCAATCAATATTAATCATCATTAATCCACTTATCACATTTCACAATCACAATCTTCCATTAATTAATTCTAATGTCAATTAATCAAAGACCATTAATTAATTCAATAATTAATCAATCACGCAAATATCATTAAGTAACCTAGTAATTAATTAATCACAAAAATTTGCTTAATTAATTCAACAATTAAATAATCACATCAATAACATTAATTAATTCAACAATTAATTAATCAAATCAATTACACTAATTTATTCTATAATTAATTAATCACATTTCATTCATTAATTAATTCATCAATTAGTTAATCCCATAAATCCCATTATTTAATTCAACAATTAAATAATATCACTACTCACATTAATAAATTTGTCAATTAATTTATTTCATTATTTAATTAAATAATTAAATTATCACATTACTCACATTAATTAATTAATCTCATTATTTAATTCAACAATTAGATAATCACATTATTTTCATTAATTATATCATTAATTAATTATTCCCATTATTTTTTTCATCAATTAAATAATCACATATACTCGCATTAATGAATTCGTCAATTAATTCATTCCTTTATTTAATTCAATAATTAAATAATAAAATTTACTAACATTAATTAATTCATAAATTAATTAATTCCTTTATTTAATTCAGCAATTAAATAATCACATTACTCACATTAATTAAATTTTCAATTGATTAATCCCATTGTTTAATTCATCAATAAAAAATCACATTGTTATCATTAATTAATTCATCAATAAATTAATTCCATGATTTAATTCATCAATTAAATAATAAAATTTACTCACATTAATTAATTTATAACTTAATTAATTCCTTTATTTAATTAAATAATTAAATAATCACATTTACTCGCATTAATTAATTAATTAATTAATTAATTAATTTCAAAAATCAAATAATCACATTACTCACATTAATTAATTCATCATTTGATTACTCTTATTATTTAATTAAACAATTAAATAATCACATTCCTCACATTAATTAATTCATCAATTAATTAATTAATTAATTAATTAATCCCTTTATTTAATTCAATAATTAAATATCCACTTTACTCACATTAATTAATTCATCTATTAATTAATACTTTTATTTGATTCAACAATTAAATAATATCATTACTTACATTAATTAATTAATCAATTAATTAATCCGTTTATTTAACTCAACAATTAAATAATCACATAACTCCCATTAATTAATTCGTCAATTAATTAATACCTTTATTTAATTCAATCAATTAAATAATCACATAACTCACTTTAATTAATCCTTCAATTAATCAATCCCATTATTTAATTCAACAACTAAATAATCACATAACTCCCATTATTTAATTCATCAATTAATTATCTCAACTAAACAATTAAATAACCCCAATTAATTTATCAATTAATTGTTCCATCTTAGTCAGTTCAATATCCTTAAGTAATTCCTCAATTAATTGTTCTATCTCAATCAATTTAATAACCCCAAATAGTTCATCAATTAATTTTTCTGTCTCAATCAATTTAATAACCCCAATCAATTCACCAATTAATTGTTTTATATCAAATAATTTAATAACCCCAATTAATTCCTCAATTAATTTCTCAATTCAACAATTGAAATTTCTACAAAATTAATTCAATAATTAATTATTCAATATCCACAATTCCAATATCCCAAACTCCATAATCTTCCTCAATTAATTAAATCACCAAATTAATTAATTCTATAAAGAACTCAATTGTTAAGATTCTAATATATACTCTACAATTACATACACATAATTGCAATCAAGACTTTTGGATTTGAACTATAAACCATGAACCTTGAAAGCAGAGGAAGCGATGACAAAAACCCTATGTCTATGATAGAAATTTGCTTATGTATCCCTTTCAATAAGAACCAGATAATCCATTAGCAACAGATCAATAAGAAAATGAATATCTGGAAGTGATACCTAAAATCCCAAGGTTCAAATATCCAATATCTGACATGAGATCACTTTTGGATTAAAGAGGACTCCTGGGAATCAAAAGTATAAGACCTATAGTGAAGAGAGAGATTCGTGAAGGGTCTTAAGTCGAAGATGGTGGTGTACAGAGGGACTTCGTTACAAGGTGGAGGTGCATGAATGAGTTTTAGTCCAAGGAGGAGGCAAGTAGAGGAGTTTCAGTGCAAGGAAGAGGTTCATAGAGAAGCTTTGGTCAAAGGTAGAGGCTTTGCGGGAGAGAGGGTGAAGAGCCCTATTATATTTTTTATTTTCCCCCAAAATCTCATCACCACCATTTAAAAAAACATTAAAAAGAAGTTATATGTTGTCTAATTTCATTTCGTGACATGTTTACATGTGGTGTAAATCCAATTCAGGACATGTCTACACATGGTGTAATTTAAATTCATGACATGTCTACATGTGGTGTTATCTATTTACATGATGTGTAAATTTTCAAGGGTGTAAGTTAATTTAGGCGGTGGATTAAATTCAAAGGGTATACCCAAAAAAATTCACGTCATAAATTGGATCCATGATGCGCATTTGTTCTGTAACCAGAACTCACCACTTAATCCTATTGCACCCCTGTAAAAGGACCAGACCTTATAATCTCTCCACCTTATAACAGCTCATCCTCAAGATGTACTCCCAATTACCTCTAATATTTCAAGTCAAAAAAAGATCAGGCCACTGTGCTCATATATCTACTTCTCTCTCAAAAGTTTCATCCTGAACTCGTCCATGTTTTCAATATACATGAACTATCAACATAGACTTTTCCCACAACACCTTCTCATCGCGATCCAACACAAATACCAGACCCTCCTCAAAGGACACATCTATATCAATCTCAAATTTCACAACATACCCAATGTGTTTCACAACTCACCATTCCCAACCACCATAAAAACACCATACAACATTGTCACATAGACTTTTTATCAAAACCACCTATAAAGGATGTACATCCACCACCTTCAAGTCCCACCTAGCCTTTCCCCAATGAATTTAAACATGCGCCTTATAGGTTCCTCATTGGCATTATGATTCCACCACTTCTAACTCAAGGTCTTAATACACACATCTATTACTGACACATCTCTCTGCACCTTTAGAACATCATTAACACAAATTGTCAGGAAAATCAACCACTGTGGATCACACTTTAATAATATGTTAAACCCAAAAACTTCAATGTGTCCTTTTAACATTTCATAGAAGAACAAAATAAAATCAACCACTACTCATTCCAAACTTCGGAGTGTGGAACCCACAATATTCATCAACCTCTGTTCCATCTTGAGAACCCATTTTGTAAACTATAAATGGAATACCATCAAACATACAACTCCACAGATGCTACTTCATAGGAAAAACCTCTAAGAGGCCCCATATATAACCAAAACACATTTTGGTAGATAGGTATAAAGACAGATATTTCTCAGTGTACTCTGGATGATGTCAAGGTAGAGGACATGATCACCTGTAATTAAAAGTATGATAAGAATTCATCAGTGAACACCACCAAAATTCCCCAATCACCGATGTCACCTCCCACTATGGAAACACCTTAACCTACCAAAAGTCTTCGGCTTACCTTCCCACTAACATTTCACCACACCAGTCCGAAACCAGACGGTCCCTCACACAACCTACATCTGAGTTCTCAAACTAGGGAATTATCACTACTCAAACCACCCAAATAAAGAGACAAATAAAAAAACAGGGTTTTTTTTTAATTCATAACATTAACATAGTTAACAATAGGGATTTACTGAAAACCATATCATGTATTTTCCCCTTTTTACTGCCATACAGTCACAACCAAGGCACTATTTCTACCCTTAACTATCCTATATCAAGGTCCTGGTTAACCAAGGAAAACACATTATCATTATTCAATTTTATCATTTAGACACCAATATTCTCATCTTGCATCAATTTACAATTTTTTCAATTTCATGTTAGGCACCATTTTCATTTCAATTTCATACGAAAGAAAAAATAGTTGAAGTTCAACAACTTACCCATAACACATTCTCCTATGCATGCCTAAAATAATTCATGTCACAATAACCCTGAGTGCCTAGAATGATTAATGCATACTCAACTCTCGTGCCTTATCAGGCCATGAATCGTAAAATCTCAACATCAATAATCACATCACACTACAATAGTATCAATCAAGGTAAAATAATATTCAACTATAACAGCAAACAACAAAAACAACAATCCCACTCTAGACACTTGGGTTCTCCTCCATACATGGGGTAGCTACTCCCTTGCATGAGCTCATAACTAAGGCCAAACTCTGCCTATACTCATGTATACCTTTACCAAATAGTAATACAAAATAAGAAGAAAATAAAACTGGAGCTCTAATACCACTTTGTAAAGTCCTGAATCGGGTTCCATGCACCGGTGCCTCGAGTCAGACAGTCACATGACTTCAAGCATGACTCCTCATATGCCAGAGGCTGATGACTAGCATCGAGGGTTTGATAAATTGATCGTGGGGAGACTATACATTTTTTTTCTTTTATCAGAGTAATACAATATAAAAAATAATAAATAATAACGAAACCAATATATATAAAAAACAATACTAATAACCCATGATAATCAATGTAGGAAATACAATATACAACTAAAATAGAGAACATGTCACATTAATGTATGTGTCAAGTGTCTAGATGAAAAGAGAAAATAAAGACACCAACGACTCCCAAGATGATCCTGAACCATGCCCAATTCCCTCATCCAAGCTCCAACCCCAATCAACAGTCTAACCTAGGACCTTTTCCCTTAGCCTTTCTTATAACAATAAAGTCTATTAGGGTTTCGATTAGGCAGCCTGAGTTTGTGAGTACAACTTAGTAGGCCATCACCACTGGCGTCTAAATCAAATCCAGTCAAATAGTGTATGTATTCATATAAATAATGAAATACAATTAATAAAGTAAAAAATTTACATTTATTCAATTATCCTTTTTAACCACATAAACCCCCAGGTTCTCGAGGACACCTGAGCCTCAATACCTACTTCAGCCCATGCCAAAGTCTGAACCATTTCACATTTTAAATTCACAATTCATTTAACAAATGGGATTTTATTATCCATTTCATTTCAATTCTCAATATGTAAAATTGGAACCATAGTCTAATGCCACTATTTTGGGTATAGATCATCATATCTATAACCCCGTGAGTATTTGGAGCATTAGTCCCTATATCACACATCATGGGTATTTAGAGCATCAGTCTCTATCCCACACATCATGAGTATTTGGTGCCTCAATCCCTATCCCATATAATTTTCATACATTCCTTGGGTTTATAACGCCATTTCTAAGACCCTGTGGGTATGTGGAGCGTCAGTCCATGTCCTACACCCCATTTATAAATCAATTGTACATTGATATTTGGAGCCCTAGTGTGTGTCTCATACTCATATATCAATCATTCCCATGTATTACTATATGAAATCAATCATGATTAATCAACACTAATCCTCTTATCACATTTCACCATCATAATATTCCATTAATTAATTCTAAAATTAATTAATCCAAGTCCATTAATTAATTCAACAATCAATTAATCACGTCAATATCACTAATTAACATAATAATTAATTAATAACAAATATTTCCTTAGTTAATTCAACAATTAACTAATCACATCAATAAAATTAATTAATTCAACAATCAATTAATCACATTTACTCACATTAATTAATTAATTAATTTATTTATTTAATTCAATAACTAAATAATTATATTTACTCACATTAATTAATTCATCAATCAATTAATTCTTTTATTTAATTCAAAAATTAGTAATTACATTACTCACATTAGTTAATTAATTAATCCCATTATTTAATTCAATAATTAAATAATCACATTGCTCACATTAATTAATTAATCAATTAATTAATCCCTTTATTTAATTCAACAATTAAATAATCACTTTACTCACATTAATTAATTAATATATTAATTAATCCCTTTATTTAATTTAATAATTAAATAATATCATTACTCACACTAATTAATTCATCAATTAATTAATCAGTTTATTTAACACAACAATTAAATAATCACATAATTCCCATTAACTAATTCATCAATTAATTAATCCCTTTATTTAATTGAATAAATTAAATAATCACATAACTCCCCTTAATTAGTTCTTCAATTAATTAATCAATTTATTTCATTAAATAATTAAATAATCACATAAATCCCATTAATTAATTCATCAATTAAATAATCTCAAATCAACAATTCAATAACCCCAATTAATTTATCAATTAATTTTCTATCTCAATCAGTTAAATATCCCCAATTAATTCCTCAATTAATTATTCTTTATCAATTGGTTTGATAACCCCAATTAATTTATCAATTAATTGTTCTATCTAAATCAATTTAATAACCCCAATCAATTCACCAATTAATTGTTCTATATCAATAAATTTAATAACCCCAATTAATTCCTCAATTAATTTCTCAATTCAAAAATGGAAATTTCTACATAATTAATTCAATAATTAGTTATTCAAGATCCACAATTCCAATATCCCCAAGTCCACAATTTTCCTCAATTAATTAAATCACTAAATTAATTAATTCTATCAAGAACTAAATTGTTAAGAATCTATTAGCAATTATAAAATTACATACACATAATTAAAATAAAGACTTTGGGATTTGAATTATAGACCACCTACCTTGAAAGTAGAGGAATCGTTGAAAAAAACCTCATGTCTGTGATATTAATCGACTTTTGGAATCATTTCAACAAGAACTAGAAAATCTGTTAGCAACAGAGCAAGAAGAAAATGAATAACTATAAGGCATACCTTAATAACCAAGGTCTAGATATCCAATATCTTACATGTGATCAGTTATGGATCAAAGAGGACTCCCACAAATCAACAGTAGAAGACATTTAGTGAAGCAAGAGGTGTGAGCAGGGTATTTGATTGAAGACAGTGGTGTGCGGAGGGGCTTCAGTCCAACGTGGAGGTGTGTGGAGGAGTTTCGGTCCCAGGAAGTGGTGTGTAGAGGATCTTTGTTTGAAGGTGGAGGCTTTGCGGAAGAGAGGGTGAAGAGCCAATTTTTATTTCTTATTTCCCCCCAAAATCCCATCACCTCCAAATTTAAAAAAACATTAAAAAGAAATTATACATGTAATTTATTTTCATGACATGTTTACATGTGGTGTAAATCTAATTCATCACATGTCTACACATGGTGTAATACATTTATAGGGTGTTTAAGTGTTTGAGGGTTTTAATTAATTTATGTAGTGAATTAAATTCATAGGGTATACCCAAAATAATTCACATCGTGAATTGGGTCTATTATGTTCATTTATTCTACAGCCGGAACTCACCACTTAGTCCTTCATCACCCCATAAAAAGGGCGGGATATTATAATCTAGTTGACCTAGAGTTGGATGTTTCATTGGTACATAACCAGTATAGATTGTGGATAGCAAATAGAAATTATTATGTGGAAAATGTATTAGTATAGTGAAAGTTTTATGGCAACATGGTCAAATTCTGGAAGAGAATTGGGAATGAGATAAAAAATGATCAAGAAATAGCCAGAACTATTTCAGGGAAGTGTTGGTTTTCTAATTTTTGGGGACGAAAAGAATAATGGTGGGGAGATTGTAGCACCCCCAGTGTTAATTATGTAACCCTTTCTTTATATATAAATTGTTTGGGTTGAATTTGGGAAGTTTTGGGGACCTTTTGAAAATGTTTTTGGGGCATTTATATAGGTTCACAGTTTGAGAACAGTTTGAGAGAACCATGAATATCCTATAAGAAATCATGCATAGTGAGACAGAAGCTAGGGGGAAGGTGCATGGGCTGCACACTATTTTTCCAAACTGTGCGTCAACCTAGGAGAAACCATGCTACTTGAGATAGTTATCTTTGGCATGGTTGGAACATGTTTTGGAAATGTGCGAGTTTCATCCTTAAGGTAGTAGTTGGAGCACAATTAGTGCACGATTTAACTGAATGTTAGGCCCAAGTTGTGTTTTGGTTGTATTTGTTATCAATATATCATTATGTCGAATATGTTGAAGAAAGAAAGTATATTAAAAAGATGATGGATGGAAATCCAGATTGAATAAATATTTCAATTGGATCTAGACCATATGAATGAGTTAATATGATCAATCATATTGGGATGTTGATAAAAATTTAGAAGTTAATAAAAATCATATTCACCATCGTAATCAAGAAGAAGTTTCATGGTGATCAGTTTTGCTTCCAAAGAGGAAAAGGAAATCACTTCACTTCATAAAATATGGTGATTGGACTCAAAAAATATATTCAATAATTCATACTTATAATACTTGAAAAAGTCCATCATATTCAGAAGAAGATGGGTGGAAATAAAGGGTCATCAGATTCACTCTGGATCCGGTTTGGAGGAAGCGATTGTAGTAGAGAAGAATCAGAGTCTGCATGACTATGTTTTTAAATGTGATGATGATTTTTTGATCTTGGATTTGTCATAAATCACAAGTATTAGGGAAATTTTTGATGTAATATTGATGAAAGGAAGGTGGAGAATAGGTTTTGGAGATTTTATTCAGATTGATTGTAATCAGGCCAATCATATTCAGGTTAATTTAATTTAGGACAATCCTATTCAGGATGAGAAGGAAAGAAAAAAATACGGTTTCTAGAGTTTTGGAAAGTTGAAATACTTTCCATTAAAATTCAGATAATGTTGAAGATGATCTCAAATGTATTCAATTTCATGAAGGAAGTCATGATACATGCACAAGTTTTTTAATAAAGGAAGTTGCCGAATTTTATGTTTCTAAATATTGATCCATTATATTTGGTATATCATTATACTCATTAGAGATAGAGTTGTTTGTGTAGAAAAGTCATTGATATCATATTAAGAAGAGAAGGAAGGTTCTGAATAAGAATTTGTTGATACCGGTCCATCAAACTCAGTATGTGATCATAATCATTGGATAAATAATTGATTTGAACCAATGAATGCAAAGAAAAAGAAGAGTATTTGGTGGCCTATACGAAGAAGAAATTCAGAGCTTAATCAATAATGTAGTCAACCATTTGAAATGGGTTGAATTACTTTGTTTTTCATTCAAGTGGGTCAAGAGAAGATATAAAAAGTAATCTTTTGATTTACATTTGTCTTCATCATAATGAGAAAAATTTTAATCATAACTGGAATCAGACTTCATAGATCTTGAAGAAGATACAAAAGTGTTGGAAAGAGGATCTTGAGTTTTCGAAGAAGGAGAAATCTATCTATTTCTTCATAAAAAAAATTCAATTAGTACAGAGCATCATATTTATGAAACTAGAGTGAAAAAATTGGAATGAATAATTGGAATCAGATTTTTGTTTGAAAATAAATTCAGAAGATTTCTAATGTATTTAGAAGATTCGAAAAGAATCAAGAAGAAATGAGAAGATTTAAGAAGCATTGATGAATTCAGAAATGTATCCAAAATTCACGGAGACATGTAAATTAAGTAATTCGGTTGAGCAGGAAACCATTTTAGATTCCTGCCAAAACCACTATTGGTTCACCTATAAAAGGAGAGAAGTGTATCATAATTTTTGAGGGTTTTGATGATGAAGTACTATTTAGAAAGAAGAGAGATAAGTTCTAAAGTTTAAGGGTGAGAAAGAGGTTTTCGTATTGAGATTTATTGAATAAGTTTTAGTGGATATAAGTGAAAGGATAAGATACAAGATTGCGATATATTCAACTAATCATCATATTTAGTGATTGTTGTATTTAGTTGTTTATCATAATCTATTTGTCATCATATTCGGCTGGTTATCATATCAGGCTGGATAATCGAATCAATATTTTTTTATTAGGATTTCTGGACTGAGGAATAAGGAATTATGAATTGTCTCAATCGTATTATGATAGATATATATTATTGTATTGGGGAATCATATTGGAAGAATCAGATG
Organism: Viscum album; assembly: GCA_963277665.1. Taxonomy (NCBI): domain Eukaryota; kingdom Viridiplantae; phylum Streptophyta; class Magnoliopsida; order Santalales; family Viscaceae; genus Viscum; species Viscum album. The sequence goes on from OY728131.1 coordinate 239,528,354, forward strand.
GGCAGATTAGATTGGGCAATCATACTGAGTTCAAAATTGAAGGATTTTTTGTTCTTAACAGCTTTTGGGTAAGAAAGTAAATAATTTTTTTTAAAGGAATAAATTTTTGGAAAGTGAAAAATAAGAATAGGTAACATGTTTTGTTACACCTATAGTGATTTTCATCATTTGTTCTTGAGAGAGCACACACACTGTTGGATTGTTTTCAAAGTGATACCCGAGTGAAAGGGTATATCCTACTTATTGTATTCCACATCAAAATATTGTTTTCTAGTGTATTGTGTGGTATTGAATTATTTCCAAACCACATCAAGGATGTAGCTATTCTTATTAAATAGCTAACCTTGTAAATAATTTTGTTCCTATGGATGTGTGTTTGATTTGGTTTTATTAGGTAAAGAAAGCCTTAACATAAGGATAAGGTTGTTTAAAAAGGAAGGAAACTTAAAATAAAAATATATAACTAATTCACCTCCTCTTAGTGATACAACTATCCTACTTGGTCACTTACAAGTGGTATCAGAGTAAAAAAGTTTCCTTCTGTTTTCTTTTGTTGATATTTTTTAATAATTGTTGATGGAATTTCTAAATTGTGTGAACGATAAGTGGATTTTAATCTTAAATGATATCAATTATCATGTCTAGAAATAATGAATGTTTTCATATCATATGTATCATGGGTATGATGTTTCACAAGCTATTACAGATGGTTTCCCTCCTTATATTGAGAATTATTCTCTCAAAAATACTGATAAGAAAAACCTCAATAATGATGGAAGAGATAAGAATGATTTATTCTCATCACTTTCTAAAAGTGAGTTTTAAGAGTAAAAGGAGTTTTTACCACCAAAGGTATTTTGAATAAGCTAAATAACTTTTATGAAGTCAATACAAAAGTGAAAAAGTTAAAGTTACCGATATGAAGATTGAAGTATGAAGATCTGAAGATGGATGAGTATGAATCCATCAGTGTCTTCTTTATTAGGGTGAATGAAATTTTGAGCACTATCAGATGACTTGGTGAAAAGTTACAAGATTCTACTATTGTTGAAAAGATATTGAGAATTATTCCTGAAAAGTTTGATGCCAAATTTTCTTCATTGGAAGATAGAAATACTAATACATTTTATCTAGATGATTTTCGTAGTACTATAATCACATATGTGATGAGAAGGAAAAAGGTTATGAAGTGAAAAAAAAGGTAATAGAGAAATGCCTTTTAAAGCTTCCAAGAAGGAAAAATAAGAAAGGATTCTTGAAGAAGAAGAAACTAGAGATTCTATTTTTGAAAATGAGGTATCTAAAAATCTTGGTGAAATTTTATCCTTGTTTTCTAAGAATGTTAAAAGAGGTATAGAAAGGTATAAAGGGAAAATTCCCTTAAATTTTTTTGGATGTGGATCCATTGGTAATTTCATTGCCAATTTTCCTTGAAGTGTTGATGAAGAAGGAAGTGATGAAAAAGAATGTGAAGAAGAAGAAAGAAGGCCAAGAAGATCTTTGAAGAAAAAGAGTGATAAAGAAAAATTCTATTCCAAGAGAGAATATATGAAGTTATCTAAATCTAGAAGTATAATATTTTTGTATAAGGATGGTGATAAGGATGAGGTTACAAATTGTGTTGAAGAGAACCCATTTATTTCAATAGTTAACGAGGAAATTTTATATAGCAGTGAAAGTAGTTATTATGATGAAGAAGAAAGTGAAGATGAATCTAAAAACTCTATTGAGTATGTTGATGAAAATAATTTTATTACAAAAATGAATGATAAAGACTTCAGAAGCAGTTGTTATGATGAAGAAGAAACTCAACTTTAAATGCATTTAAAATAATAGTTGAAAGAATTTTTGAGAAGGATCTGAAGAATTTAAAAGTAAAACAAGAAGTTTGAATATGAATGTTCATCAAAAATTCAAGAAATATTTTTAGAAGATATGAATAAGATACTGGTAGATATTGGAAATTGGAAGAAACATCTTGAAGAAGAACATAATCGTAATGAGGGACTGAAGGTAAATATGAAGGCTATAGAAGAAGAGTTGGAACTTGTCCAACAAAAACTTTACTAAAATTGAACAAAAAAGTGAAAGTTTCAAAAAATATATCTCTAAATTTGGCGAAAGTTTTGGAAAGGGTAAACCTAATAAAGATAAAAAAAATTTCCTCCAAAGGTTGAAAAGAAATATGGAATTGTTTCTCTAAAGGAAAAGATTGGAAAATTTATGTATGTGTCCAAGACTAAAAAAGTTGGGAATTCAGAAGTTTCAAAATACCAAGATTCTGGAAATGATTCTAAACATTCTGAATATGGAAATATTTCTATTACTTATGATTCTGATAAGGCTGAAAAGAAATATAATATTCCTATGGATAATAGAAAGTTTGGTGCTTCAGATAAAAAAAGAAGGTTTCTGAGAAATATGTTTACAACTCCTATCAGTATGGAAGTTACAAAAGAAAATACTCTTTCTATGGATACTATTGGAATTGTGGTGGATTTGGGAATATAGATAACATTTATTAGTTCAACCAAAAACATTACTATTATTCCATAGTTTATGGAATGAAAAGGTTAAGGGAGATTCAATCTCCAAAAATAAATAAGTTATATAAGGTTTTTTTGAAGAAAAATGATAAGGTTGGAGTAAAAATTAAAAATAGGTTCCAACTACTAGAAACTATTTGTGAAATATGAGAACAACCTAGACACCTTGAAAAAGGATGTCTTGTTTTGTTACTGTCTCAAAAAAGTTTTCTAACAAATTCTTAGAAGCCAGATGCATTGGAAGTTAAGAAAAATAAACTTGCTAAGTTTGAGAAGAATAAATAATTAGTTTTCTATCTAGAACATGTTGACATGGATAAGATTTTAGAGGAAGAAAAAAAATTAGTGAAATAAGAGGGGAATAAATAGAATTCGAATGATATAAGAAAATTTGACAAAAAGGTATCAATGGATTATGGATATGTGCAAGAAGGGAAAGATTTCAAAAGTTGTTCAACTATCTTACCAAAATAAAAGACAGGCATTGAAAAAATTTTACAAATGGATTGCAACAAATATGATACTAAAGATGAATAAAATTTAACATCCTCATTAGAATATTTTACAAATGAGAATAAATTTGTTACAAAATCTGAGAAGGATGAATAGAAGGAAAAAATTACACCCAATGTAAAATCCAAGAAAAAGATGAAAATGTGAATACTGAGAGAGGAATCTCAGTTTGATTGTTATTTCTATGAAATAATCAAGGTTTTTACTTATTTCCAAAATATTTTTATATTTGTACTAACTTTTAGGGAATTAAAGGAGTAGAAATAAAGAAGATGGAATTGATGAGTTTATTACAATTCTTGCAAAAGAAAGTAATGAGGTTATGAAAAATATGAGGTTTTGAAAAGTTGTGTTTTTATATACCTAAACTTTCTGATATGTTTGTTGATATGGGAATAGGTTAATTTTACCTCAAACAAATTATTTCAAGGATTTCCCAATCATGATAATATTGAAAGAAACATGGAAAGAGTTTTACATGAAAGTTGTGTTATGTAAAACATTGATCACCATGATTATACACTCTTGTTTTATACACTCAGTTCAACCAAATAGACTTAGAGTTGTTTAGTTAATGGTTATTTATTAAGAAAATCATGTGATACCTATGTTTAAGAAAAGTTTCAAGACTCAACTCCTTGAAATGAGATCTTTTGTAAATAAGGAAGAAAATTGTCACGATATCCCCTTTGAATTTTATTGTCAATAAGGTGGAGAGATAAGAGAAAGGGGATAGAAAATAAATAGGGGGAGAAATAAAATAATAGAGAGAAGAAAAAGCGAGAAAATAAAATAATAGTACTTATTGTTTTTGAGTGGTTGAAATGAGTATTGACAACACACACAAAGGGGAAGATTGTTAGGCCCAAGTTGTGTTTTGGTTATATTTTTTTCAATAGATCTTTATGTTGGTTATGTTAAAGAAAGAAAGTATATTGAGAATATGATGGATTTAAATCTATATTGAAGAAAGCTTTCAATTTTATCCAGACCATTTGGAAGAGTCAATACAATCAATCACATTGGAACGTTTATAGCAAGTCAGAATCTAACGAAAATCATATTCACCATCATAATTAGGAAGAATTTTTTTGGTGATCAGTTTTTCTACCAAAGAGGAAAAGGAAATCACATTACTTTGTAAAATATGGCGATTGAACTAAAAATTTGTATTAAGAAATTCATACTTACAATGGCTGAAAAGGTCCATCATATTCAGAAGAATCTGGATGTAAGTAAAGGGTCATTCGATTCACTCTAGATATGGTTTGGAAAAAGTGATCATGATAGAGAAGAATCTGATTATACATGACTACATTTTTAAATGTGACGATACTTTGCTAATCTTAGAGTTATTATAAATCAAGTATTCAGGAAACTTGTAAAATAAGATTGATGAAATGAAGGTGGAGAATAATTGATAGAGATCATATTTAGATCGATCATAATTAGGCCAATCATATTCAAGCTAATTGAATTCTGGATAATTGTATTCAGGATGAGAAGAAAATAAAAAAATCTAGTTGTTGGAGTTTTGGAAAGTTGTAAGACTTTCCATTGAAATTTAGATGATGTTGAAGCTGATCTCAAATATATTAAAAGTCATGAAAAAAGTCACGATACAATCACAAGTTTGTGAATAAAGGAATTTACTAAAGTCAATGTTACTGAATAATGATCTATCGTATTTTTTATATCATCATATTCACCAGAGATAGAATTTTTTGTGAAGAAAAGTCATTGGTATCATTTTCATAAGAGAAAGAAGGTGTTGAAGAAAAAGTTTTTGATACCGGTCCATCAGACTCAGTAATTTATCATAATCATCGGAGAAAGAATTGATTAGAACTGATGAATGAAAAGAAAAAGAAGATTATGTGGTAGCCTATATGAAGAATAAATTCAGAGTTTAATAAAAAATTTATTCAACCATTTGAAATGGGTTGAATTACATTATTTTTTATTCAAGGGGTCAAGATAAGAGATAAAGAATAATATGTTGATTAATATTTTTCTTCATCGTAATGAGACAAATTGTAATGATAATTGGAATCAAACTTTAGAGGGATTGAAAGAAATAAAAAAGTGATAGAAATGGGATCTTGAGTTGTTTAAGAAGATTAAATATGTCTATTTCTTCATAGAAATATTCAATTGGAACAGAGCATCGTAGTGAAGAAATAGAAGTGAACAAATCGAAATGGAGAATCAGAATCAAATTGGTGTTTGAAAACAACCTCAGAAGAGATATGAAGTGTTTAGAATATTAGAGAAGAATCGATAAGAAATGATAAGAGTTGAGAAGAATTGATGAAGTTAGAAATGTATCCAAAATTCAAGTAGACATGTAAATTTTGGTAATTTGGTTGAGCGGGAAACCATTTCAGATTCCCACCAAAATCACTCATGGTTCACCTATAAAAGGCGAGAAGTAAATCATACTTTTTGGGGGTTCTAATAAAGAAGTACTATTTAAAGATAATAAAGAGAATATTTGAAGTTTAAGAGAGAGAAAGAGGTTTCTGTATTGATATTTTTTGAATAAGTTTCGACTAAGAGAAGTGAAAAGAGAAGAGACAATATTTCAATGTATTCAGTTGATCATCATATTTAGTGATCATCATATTCAATTGTTTATCATATTCTTATTGGCATCATATTTGGTTGGTCATCATATCAGGATGGATAATCAGATTAGGATTTTCATATTGGAATTTCCAGATTGGCGAAGAAGTAATTCTGAATTGACTCAATCATATTATGATAGAGATATATTATTGTATTAGGAAATCAGATTGAAATAATTAGACTGGTCAGATCGGACTGGGAAATCAGACTGTGTTCAACATCCATGTCCTTTTTGTTCTTACCATCTTCTGGGTAATAAAGTGAATAATTGTTTTTAAAGGAATACATTTTTTGAAATTGAAAAATAAGCAGAGGTAATATGTTTTGTTACACTAACATTGTTTTGCATCATTTGTTCTAGAGAGAGTATACACACTGTTGGATTGTTTTCAAAGTGCTACATGAGTGAAAGGGTATATCCTACTCATTTTATTCACATAAAAGGATTATTTTCTAGTATATTGTGTGGTATTTTATTATTTCGAAACCATACCAAGTTCGTAGCTATTCTTATTGAATAGTGAACTTTATAATTACTTGGGTTCCATTGGATGTGTGATTGATTTGTTTTCAGCAGGGAAAGAAATCCTTAACAGGAGGCAAAGGTTGTTTAAAAAAAATTAAACATAAAAGAAAAATATATAATTGATTCACCCCCTCTCATTTATACAACTATATTACTAGGAAACTTACACTAACTGTGCGACTAAACCGTTTTTAGTTAAAAAACTAGATCCTAAACAAGTGGATCTAGGTCGGACTTGTGTTTTAATGCCTCTTTTTACCCCAAAATGGCCCTAACTCAGGATTTTTCCCTCTTAGAGGTTGGATAACCTCTCCCCATTAAATTGAAAGTGTTTTATAGGAATTTAATGGTACCTTGAAGCTCAATTCTCACAATAAGTCACCATTCTTGTTGGTTTTGGGTGGTTTTTGTTAGATTTACTTCTTCCTCTCTCCCAGTTTCTTATATCTACATCCTCTATGGATATATCTAAGATAGTTGATAGAAAATATGATCATATTTGGTTTTTTATGACAGGGGATGATATCTAAGGTGTATTTTTGGATATTCAACCTGATTTTATTGCCATTTTTCATGTCGTTTATTGTTTTTTCCGAATTCTTGAGGTTGGTGGCTTTACTCTATGACTCCTCTATTTAGAACTTAAAGGATTGATTTCAAATCCATTGTTTTTCTTGAAATTGGTTTCGATATTGATATGATTTTTTTTTGAAAACCATCTTGAGTGACAGTTTGGGAAATTGAGAAATGGGGTGTTTTGATTGGAAAGTGTATTTGGTAACTTGATTTTAAAATGATGGTTTTAAAATGTTTGGTTGATTTTTCTGCACAAAAAAATGGTTTTCAATAAAAATATTGTTTACTGAAATGGGTTAAAACACACTTGGGTTTGTAATAGGTTTTTCATGGTTGTTTGGCATGTGTTCATATGAATTGGGATGGATAAGGGCATGAAGTACCCCCATCAAAAGGTTGGGATGGATATGGGTGTGAAGGACCCCCACCAAAGTGGTTCACTAATTGATGACTTAGTGAAAGGATGAATCACCGCTGATGAGTATAGGGAGGTATAGATTAAATACATGGTTTAATGTATGGTTGTATGGAATGGAATGGGTTATGAAAAAAATAGAACTTTTGATATGGTTTTAGAACATTGTTTGGTTTCTTTCCTTGGAAACTATGGTTATCTTAAGAAAAATGTTTTATTGAAACTTGTTTATATTTTTATATAAAATGATTTATAATTTGTTTTTTTACAAATTTATATATATAAATGTGATAATTTGTTTTATCCTAGTAGCATGAGTAGGTAAGTCATTTGAGGAAAACCTACCAAGTTTTAGTACTCACTCCTACTTTGAAACTTTGGGGCTTTTATAGACATTGTTTATTGAGAGATAGGAAAAGGTGCAGTATCACAAATCTTTATTAGTACTTCATGATACTTGGGATGTTTTGTGGTGTTGGAGTATTAAGAACATTTGGAACTTAGAGTTGTCATTGGAGTCTTTGAGTTTTGTAGTCTTCAATTGTTTACTTTTATATTGTAGTCTTCCACTGTGGAACTTGGTTTTAGATGGATTTTAGTTTCAATAGTTTAATTCGAGTTGTCTATCATTGATATCATGCATCATATAGTGTTTTATTTGGTTATGGATTGTCTGGTGGGTAGTTTTATTTTAAAATGGAAAATTATCCACCATGTATATTGAAGCCCTTCAATATTTATTGTCTGACTTTGGTGTCTTAGGGATGTCTCTTAAATCCAAGTAACATTTCACTGCCTTCTCAAGCCAATGATAAGGGGTGAGACATTACATCCCCCCACCACCAAGGCCCAAGGGATTAAACTTCTATAATAATTACAAAATTAGTTTGAATGAAACTCCATAAATTTTTTATATTATACATATTAATATAATTATATTTAATATATCTATTTTAATTATTATATAACAATTATGAAATAAGTTTCTTAGTGAGAGATCTAAATTAAACCTAAACAAATTATTTAAAAATCATTTAAATTAGTGTTTTTATTAATTTGAATTTATCAACCAATAATTAGTGACATAATCCCCTAAAAAACATTATTTTACACTTCAAGAATACAGAAGAAACCAACCACACCAAAGTATACTCCCACATTCCATACCCGAGTATATGTTGAAAAAGAAGAATTAAAAAGGATTTCCACATCCTAGAAGCAAAAGATAACCAACAGTAACATTTTCAGCAACATTGAGTTGATGACATACTTGAGGCAGATTCTCAAAGGTATCAACACAACTTGAGCTTGAACAAGGGTCACACACGCATGGAAGTCATTGGGTCAGTTGGGTTTATGATCATTGACACATCAGTCATTCATGCTACCTTCTTAGGGGATGTGATTTCCAATGTTACATTATAGTCCATGGATCAACAACAACAAAGAAAAAAACTTGAATAAAATGAAGAATATAAATAAATTGAAATTGAAATTTTTATTTTTTAAATTCAAAAAAATGAGGCATCTAAATCATTTTTGTGCACATCGGTCAGAGGAATAAACAACGAACACACTTAAGCTTTCTTTACATGACATGAAAAGGAATAAGATGATACAATTTAAATAACCCAACATATTAGAATTTTTATTTCTTTCACCATATCATTACTCACTCACACGACCCAACATATCCATAAGCAATGCTCTATAGCTACAATAATGCATCTTTCATCAACTGCACAAAAGTCAATAAAATTTCAAATAAAAAATACTAGCTCTGGAATTGATGTACACAAAACCCATTAAAAATTAAAATGGATAGAGGGTAAAAATGATAACTCCATTTTCTTTTAACATTATTCAAGGATTCAATATAGATAAAATTACATAATTATCATAGTATGTGATTAGTATGCTGGTATCATGGTAGATAAATGAACATCTTGGGTTATTTCCTAAGAAGTGATAAACATCTATCACTGTCAGTGAAAAAATCATAGTCTCTAATATGTTCTAATCATAGGTGGTGTTACCCATTTTCTTTAGATGGATTCCGCAAGAATCATCATGTCATAATGTCAATTATGAGTCATATATGGAGATATATGTTGGATTCCATTATATGTATTCCTTCATCTTATGACATCATGTTACATAATCACTAAGTCTTCATCATGTAAACTTACCAATTATTAAGATTCCCTACAAAATCATGTTGATTCATATATATTTATTTCATACCATTGATCATTTTTCACATTTTCAAAGGCAAGGATCCTGGACTAGTAGTGAAAACCAATATCATAAACAACAGTAACGAGCTGGCCTAGTTTTTGAATGAGAGTTCTAGAACTAATATCATGTGTTATATTTGATGACTCATAGGCTTATTATTTCTGCATTGAAAACTAAATCAGCTATCATGTTTCTACCTTATACTACAAAATTGGTTAGAAAGAACCAAAATGAGAGTTTCTATATGATTCAAAAAATCTAGTGGAACCGTAAAAAATGCTTAGACTAGTTTCCAAAGTGTCGATCAGGTGGATAATGTAATATATGTAGATAGGTACTTATCATATGTGTATCTTTGATGACTTTCAAGAAATCTAGTTTACCTAGAGCTTTATCAGTGTACTGTTAAATATGATAATTAGTTCTGCCTAGCTCCATGGTATTGGAACAAGGTTTCAAAACAATGGCATGTGTGGTGCTGAAATCTAACGAGGTTTGTTCTAGCATATCATTCAGTATTGGTGTGCTATAGTGAAATATTGAGTTTTTCAAGGAAAACACATCTTATCTCATGGTAGGTGATAAAATATACAGGAAAAAGGTTTTTAAAAATCATCAAAATAAGTGAACCCAAATATTATTTCACATAAAAAAATAGATCTTGAGAATAAAGAATTATTTAACTGGAATAAAATGGTATGACATACCTGTGAAAAACTAATTACTTTCAATACTTCCAATATATATTCATATCAATAATTGATCAATTTGATATCATATTACACACCACTAATTGATATATAAATAGGAATTTAAAATGATATTTTTTGATAAATCAAACACCTACAACCTAAAACTATATTCCACTACATTGGTCATTTTAAATGAGTGTTTTTTATTTTCCTATTAATAACATGAAGAAAATTATATAGGTTAAATTCCATTATCAATTTGAATCTCTAGTGTACATTTGATAAGTATATGAAAATCTATCACTTTGTCTCTCACCCTCTTCCTTCATCTCTCATCCTACATTGACTCCTATTATACTAGAGAAGAGATAGCGGGGGATAAAGGATGAGGAGAGGACATGGATTTCATTCTATCTGGGAAGCATAAATCCGTGAAGTTAATTATTTGTGTGTTTGTTCTTGTATGGGATTATTTGTGTTGAGGGGGAGGGGGTAGGATGATAAGATTGTTGCCAAAAGTTTTGATCTATGGAAAAAACCCCTTCTTCACTATAGTTGAAGAGGTTTAAGATTATACAGATATATTGAAATCCACTTATAGGATGTGGGTTAGAGAGAATAATAGTATTTCCAAGACCGGAGTGGGATGGAATTTGTAGAGATCTCTAAAAAAATTAGGCACTAAAAAATGGTAGTTAGAAGAGTTTGATAAATCTATTAGGTTGAGCCATAGAAATAACTCTGATAACACTACAACAACCATTCATGGAAATTTTTTTCTTTCTATAGAAAATGAAATTTCTCATGTTGAAGGAACATTAAGGGAATATTTTAATGAGAATGATAATCAAACTCTTCAATGGGTGGATTTAGATGAAAAAGAATGTGCTATTTTATCCAATTTCATATCCAAAACTATCAGGGTAATGTTAGATTTAAACCATGAATCAATTTTAGAAGACCCAATACATGGGAAATGATGCCAGTGTTAACTCTTACACTAGATTTGGAAATAGATGTATGGATATCTTGGGTGTTCTGAAAAAAATTTCCCATTATCAAGAATGGAAGTCATGTTATAGAGCTAGAAACTAAAGAAAAAAGAGGGAGCATAGATTATGTGAACCCCCAAAATATAAATTTTGGTTCTAAAAGGACACCCGACTTTCCTAGTTTTAGAGATTTTGATATGTTTATTGCTGGTAATGATCAACAATAAAAGACATAGAGTTCAAGGATAGTGGTAACAATTTCACCAAAAGAAAAGGGGTTTAAGACTAAATTTTGGAAGTGGAACCATTTGTGGTGTTACTCTACACATATAAGATGGATAATATCATCCAATTTGGGTCCAATATAATGTAAAATAAGATATGTATGAAAAAAAACAATGAACATACAATAAAATGAAAACAATAAATAACCACAAGTTTTATATATGATTTTGATAAGTGGTTGAAATGAATAAGAATAAAAATTTGCAATTAAGTGTTTTTAATCAGTTAGAAATCAATCATATAATTGGTGATCAAAGCCATATGCAGTAAATTAATAGACCCAGAAATGTTTCCGATCAATAATATTATTATTACAGTCATATTATCTGAATTATAAATGTTATTCTCGCAATCAATCTTTGATATAATGGTCCACATGATGGATCACTTAGTTAGAGACGTTTAACTATGTGGTCCTATCCATTATAGATGGATATATCCCATTGAATGGTATTTGAAGATTTTGAAAGGGTGTACAAAGAATCGAAGTTGTCCAAAAGGTTGTATTATAGAAAAATATTTTGTTTAAGAAGTTATTAAATTTTTTACAAATTACCAATCAGATGTTGATAGCTTCAGTCTCCCAATATATTAACACAACGAATGCCTTATGGGTGAAAGGATTTCTGAAAGATATATTGTTAAAATTACAATCACAGAGCAGGAGAAATTTCACTTTTACATTTTATATAATATTGTAGAGGTTTATTCATATGTTAACCCCACAAAGTAATTATTAGACATTTGAATTCATCTAGGATAGAAGGATGAATTTCAAATACACATAGTCAATAGTTTATAGAAAAAAAAGTAAAAACTTCAGTATGATGCGCTCGTAAAGGGCTCCGCACTTGGGTTTCCCTCCCCTACCATCGCCTTCCTCTCCCCCACGATGGATGGAATTCCTTTCGACTCTTTGGACAGACGAGATCGTGGCATGCGGTGTCTATTATGGAAGCATCATCAACTCTGTGTATTTGGATAGGGCTCTTCTAGCTGCACATTGAGTCTGGTTTACAGCTACTTTAGTGAGGTTTATGTCACGTTTCTACGTCATCTGGATGCATTTGGTGGATATGTTTTTTGTGTGCAGGATTGAAGGCGACGGTGGGCTTGTGATTCCAATTTGGTGTGGGTTTGTTTCTTTCCCTGGTCTGCATTTTTTAGTCTTGGATGTGCATTTTAGTTGCGATGTTGGGTCGAGGTTGGATCTAGATTTGTTTTGTGGTTGGTTTGCTGGTGCGACAACAACGTGGTATCAGCGACGGGTTTGATGTCTTTTGCTATGATTTTGACAATGGTGTGCACGATGATCGATTATGTGAAGATTTTGTTGTTTGGATGGGGACCTACAACTGGTTTTGTGCATGTTACTCATGTAATCTGGTTTCATGGAATAACGATGGGGGATTGCTGCATACTGTGAGATTTCTGCACCATTTTTGATGTTGTTTTTTGACTTTTATGGTATGTAATTGTCTCATTTTGGATGGAACTATTGATTGGATTTGGGCAAGGTGTTCTCCCTCATCCCTATCCATTCTCTCTATAATTTGTTTCTTTATTTTTAATAAATAGTTAGAGGTTTTTCCTCTGACTGAACTTTCTTGGTAGTTTATATGTGGCTGCGAGATCATATTTATAAGGAGTTATCTGAAAATCCAAATTCAATTGTCGAAAGACTTCGATGGCTATCCAAGTGACCAAATATAATTGTTACATATTATATTGGTTTTTTAATTAATGGTTATGTATTCTATATAAAATAAAAAAATGATTGTAGGATGATGAAAAATAGTGGAGTTATTGATTCTTGCTCAAATTTACCCAAGATATGAAGGTAGAATGGTCCTTGTAGTCTAGCTTGGGTTGTCGAATCCACAGAGACCTAAGAAGTAACCTATAGACACGTAAATTCTATGGACTATTTTCGGCTATGAAGTGGCCAACTTGGATTGATTTTAGATGGGTTTGAAATATATCTAATATATTTATGTGAATCCAATTTTAAAGAATTAGTTGATCCTAGGTTATCGCTTGGGGTGGATTGGACGTATTTCCTTTTCAATGATTTGAATTTCTTATATTTGAGATGGGTTCATTTAAGGAGAAAAAACAACATCATCACTTACTGGTTTAATTCCTACACCCTTTAATACTAATCACATATACACTTGAAGGATCAATGTTTTGATCACTTCAAGGTAAGGGTTCGTATTAGCACTTGAAGTGTGTGGCCTTAAATTCAACTAGGATGATGGAGTTTAAAAATCATCAAATAAAAATCTCAATTAAAGAAGTGATTATAAATTAATGGGGTGATAAATAACAACCAATCCAGCCCCTTTATACTCCCTTGGATCTACCCATAAGTGGGTTAGCCCTCCATTGATCTCATGGTTTCAATGGAAGCGGAAAGTAGACTCATGAGGGAGGAAATGGAGAAGTAAAGAAAACAACAAAAATAAAATGATCACTCCATCGTTGAGTGAATAATTTCACAAGATTTGATGTGAATAAATTCACACCTTGAGGAAATATTATTAAAGTGAGATGTAGAACAACAGAATAAGAAGATAAGATGAACTTTCATTAAGAAACTAAAGTTAATTGAACAACTTACATGTGAAAGACAAACTTGAGACAACAAAATTGCAGCATAACATTACAATTGAACAAAGCACCAAAGATATTTCAATCCTCCAAAACCACTACCTTAAATAGTAATTTTTTAGCCCTTGGGTCGAGCCTCCAACAATCCAAGTCTCCTCAATTAATTGTGGTTGGCCATAGGTGGGTGGAAAGTAAGGGAGAGTTGATTTTTCCACCCTTGACCTGAGGTGGAAACCATCTTTCCTTCACCGAACATACATGCTTGTAAGACCTTCTATATGGCCGAATCAGAGTGGGACATAGAAGAAGAAAATGGATCCCCGGATATTTTATAACCTCCTGTAAAATTTGGGCCCATTTGGAGTTGTGTATTCTGAGATATGATCTTATTAGTGGGATGTTATTCTGTGCCTCAGAATCTGGCCCAGAATTTTATCTCTAACTTGGGCCGCCTAAATGGACATCATGGAAGCCGAATTAGCATTGGATCTTGAAGAGGGATTTGTTCCTATATATATCTTATAGCATACCATGAAATTCGGGATTACTTGGGTCTGTATGTTGGGCCCCACAGTCTCATCAGTGGGCTGGTGTCCAATCTGACTTCTCCAGAATTGTTTCCTTTCATCACAAAATATCCCCATTTTCTTCCATGAATTCTCCATTGATCCCTGAATCAAACATGTTCATATTTAAGTGTAGATAAATTTACAAAAATATAAAATTAAAATATGTATAATTATATTCCTTAAAATCAGATGAATCATTGGGTACTTTAAATGATGTTAAAAAATGTACCACATAATAGTGCGTTTTAAGAAGGTATTACAATCATAATGTGAAATGATGTTCAAAGTATAAAATGCACTAAAATGGTGTTTCTGAATAATAAATAACATGAATATTATGTATATTAACAATGAATATTAGCCTCATTTAGTGGATAATCACACCCCCAACTTGAGTTTTTCTAGTCCTGAGCAAAATATATCTCAACAATATGAAATTCAAATTCCCTTTTCCAAAAACATTTTAATACACAATGATCACCAGAAAATCTTATACCAAACAATCATGAAACCCATCAAAATATTTTAATACAAGATAGTTTCATAAGAAGAACCCAATCCCAAGCCCATTACTTTATTCAAATTCATTTCCATATTTCATCCAATATCAATTAAGTATGAGGATGTGTTGTGCATCACAATAAACATGGGGGTTCATATTTATTCAAGGGGGAAATGACGAAATCGCTAGGTGGAATCACATTTCAATATTAAGATGAGTATTCAATTTTTTTATTGTATTATTTTTTTTGTTTTTTTTTTGCAATTTTTCCATGGTAATTGAAATTTCACTCAAAAGAGTCAACCTCTGTAGAGAGACTTTGCCGATGACTCCAAGGCTCAAAGAACTTAGGGCACCAAGTGAAGCCCACATACTTGGGCATCATCTCAAGTTAACTCAGTAAAAAAAAATTCAAATTACCACAAATAGAGAAAAAATTACTAACTCTGGGCCACACAACTATGGAGTCACGATCCCCAAGTGCCGAAAGCCACAGATTAGGTCATTTCATTGCTCTACGCGCAATTTTTTTTTTAAATTTTTTTGAATACTCATATTAAACTAAAATGATCACCAAACCTATTCTATTTATTTAGGGGACCCCATGAACTCAAACTAATACCCCACAATCCAAAGGACGTGCATTGTGATCTTTTTTATTTGGATGAAAATATAAATGATGAAATATCACATTGGACAACCACACCTTCCAAAATCAATGCTCATGAAATTATACAAGGATTAAAATCAGAATCAGGGTATGCTAAATTATTTAATATTCAGTTTCAAAGTGTGCAATTTGTATACCAGGTTTAAAGTTAAAGGAATTTTTCCTTTCATTTTCACAATTTTTTTTCAAATCATTTATCATTTTTTTCACACAAAAGCATTTTTTATTTTATCTCCCCCCCAACTTAAAATAACACTATCCCTAGTGTTTAAATAAAAGAAAATTTAGAAGGGGGTAGAGGTAGAGAATGAAAGTTCAAAAAGGAAATTGAAAATGAGGGTCATGGAATGAAGTCACCTGGTGGTTGAAGTTTGAAGTTCTTGCTGCTCCAATTTAGTCCTTTGATATATATGTCTCTTGCAGAGTTCCCTATTGGAAAAAGGAAAAAAAACAAACAAAACAAAAGAGTATATATATATAAGTAAAATATAACTATATATATAAAATAAAATAAACTGATGATACATTGTCTTCTTTTTAAATTTCTGGGTAAGGTATTACTCAAGGATCACACCACATGACACGAATGAATATGGTGCTCCCCTTTCATACCCATCCATACTCATAATAGAAGAACATGTCAACAGTCTATTTTTTTTAAATATAAAAATGATTAATTAAAATATAAATTTTATTAAAACAACAAAATGATAGGAAACTTGAAAACCATGGGTTTCCTCCCATGCAGCGCTTTTTTTTAACGTTGTTAGCTCGACTTGAACCCTAAATCTTTCAATTTTTTCCTGGTTCATAGGTTGGCTCAGTTAACTCAACCTCTATTTCTTGTTTATTGAATGATTTAATGAATGGTTTTAACCTTTGACCATTGACCTTGAAAATGTAACCACTTGTGGGATCTTGAATCTCTACTGCCCCATGGGGGAATACATGATGCACTATGAAAGGTCCTGACCATCTAGACCTTAACTTTCCCTGGTGTAAATGAAGTTTTGAACTATAGAAGAGCACAAGTTTTCCCGGTTCAAATTTTTTGACCTTGATATTACTATATTGGTAGGCTTGAACTCTAGATTTGTTGTTCCTTGAATTTTCATAAGCCTCCATCCTTAGTTCCTCCAGTTCATTGAGATCTAATTTCCTTTTTGTTCTGGCCAATGAGAGGTCATAATCCATTTTCTTAATTGCCCAAAAGGCCTTATGATCAATTTCAACAGGTAATGGCATGCTTTTCCATAAACCAACCTATATGGGGACATTCCTAAAATGGTTTTATATGTGATTTGATAGGCCCAAAGAGCATCTAAGAGTTTCTCAGACCAATCTTTCCTAGAGGGGTTGACAGTTTTTTCAAGAATTTGCTTAATCTCCCTATTCTCTAACTCAGCTTGACCATTAGTTTGAGGATGGTATGCAATGGACACTTTATGAGAAATAAAATAATTATACATGAGTGAAGAGAATGGGTGGTTGCAGAAATGGGTTCCTCGATAACTGATTATAGCCCTAGGAATTTGAAATCGAGAAAATATGTTCTCTTTTAGAAATCGAATCACAACTTGATGATTGTTGGACTTAGTGGGAATGGCCTCAACCCATTTTGAGACATAATCAAAAACTAAGAGTATGTAGAGGTATCCCCTAGAGTTTGGTAAGGGAATCATGAAATCAATTCCCCAGCAGTCAAAGATTTCAACCACTAAGATGGGAGTGAGTGGAATTTGATTCCTTTTTGTGATGGACCCTACTTGTTGACACCTAGGACAGCTTTGAAAAAAGGCGTAGGAGTCCCTTGAGAGGATGGGCCAGAAAAGACCACATTGAAGAATCTTAGCAGATGTTTTATTAGAGGAAAAGTGACCTCTACATGCCTCACTATGACAGAATTTAATGATGGACTCTTGTTCAGATTCTGGGACACACCTCCTAATGACTTGGTCAGGGTAGAACTTATAGAGGTATGGATCATCAAACACATAGTTTCTAACATAAGAAAGGAATTTACTTCAAGCTTGAGTCCCTAAGAATTTTGGAATGACTCCTGTAACTAAGAAATTGGCTATGTCGGCATACCAAGGACAATCACTCACAGAGTATATGTGTTCACCAGGAAATGAATCAGACAAAGAAAGGTGATTTGAGTTGTCTTTGAATTCCATCCTAGAGAGGTGATCAGCTACAACATTTTTAACTCCCTTTTTATCCTTGATTTTGAGGTAAAATTCTTTTAAGAGAAGGACCCACCTAATCAGTCTAGCCATAGCATCTTGTTTTTGGAAGAGGTATTTTAGTGCAGAATGGTTAGTGAACACAGTGATGGGGGATCCTAAGAGGTAGGACCTACACTTCTCTAAGGCAAACACAATAGCAAGAAACTCCTTTTTAGTGGTGGTGTAGTTGATTTGGGTATCATTTAAGGATTTTATTGCATAAGCAATGACATAAGGATTTTTATCACAACGTTGTCCTAACACAGCTCCTACAACAAAGTCACGGGCATCAAACATAAGTTCTAAAGGAAGGTTCCAATTTGGATATTTCATGATGGGGGGAGAGGTGAGAGAGGATTTGAGGGTTGAGAATGAACCATCACAGTTTTTTTCCAAACAAATGGATCATCCTTTACTAGGAGAGCACAAAGGGGACGAGAGATTGAACTAAAGTCCTTGATGAATCTTCTATAGAAACCAGCATTTCCTAAGAAAGAACTCACTTCCTTGACAGTTTTGGGTGATGGAAGGTGACGAATGATGTCATCCTTGGCTTTATCAACTTCAATCCCCCTACTTGAGACCAGATGGCCTAAAACTAGTCCCTCTTTAACCATAAAATGGCATTTTTCCCAGTTTAGGACTAGATTCTTTTCTTCACATCTTGACAAGAATCTCTCTACATTCCTCAGACATCCCTCAAATGTATCCCCAAACACTGAGAAGTCATCCATGAAGACCTCTAGAAAATCCCCTACCATGTCTGAGAAGATTCCCATCATGCATTGTTGGAAGGTTCCAGGGGCATTACATAACCCGAAGGGCAAGCATTTGAAAGCAAAGGTTCCAAATGGACATGTGAATGTAGTCTTCCCTTGATCCTCTAAGGAGACCTCAATTTGATTATACCCTGAGTACCCATCTAAGAAATAGTAGAATGCATGACCTGCCACTCTCTCAAGGACTTGGTCAATGAATGGTAAGGGGAAATGGTCCTTATTAGTGAATGAGTTTAGCTTCCTATAGTCAATGCAGAACCTCCATCCACTACTCACCCTTGTTGGAAGAATCTCTCCATCCTCATTGGTTATCACTGTGATTCCAGCCTTTTTTGGAACCACTTGAATTGTGCTAACCCATTCACTCTCAGCTATGGGATATATGATACTAGATTTTTGCAATTTCAGGAGTTCTTTTCTTACTACCTCCATGAGATTAGGATTGAGTCACCGTTGAGGTCGACGACAAGGCTTTGAATCAGATTCCATAACAATCCTATGAGTCCCGATAAGTGGGCTAATCCTAGGAATATCAGAATGGGTCCAACCAATGGATTTCTTATCCTTCCTAAGGACATCTAGAAGAATCCTTTCATGATTGGCTTCAAGAGAAGAAGAAATGACAATAGGATGTGTTTGATTGTCCCCTAGGAAAGCATACTTGAGTGTAGCGGGAAGTTCCTTTAATTCAAGATCAGGTTGGTTCGG
The DNA here is from genome assembly GCA_963277665.1 of Viscum album. Lineage (NCBI taxonomy): Eukaryota > Viridiplantae > Streptophyta > Magnoliopsida > Santalales > Viscaceae > Viscum > Viscum album. Next base: position 239,547,834 of record OY728131.1, read on the forward strand.
AATTTCAACAGAAGATTGAAACATTGGATCAAGTTCAATTTAATTTTTTAGAGTTTCAGATAGGATTGATTCCCCACATGTAGAAGTTTCAGCTACTAGATTGGATTGATCAGATTTAGGGAAGGAAATTGGAGTGGTCTCCATAAAAGTGGTTTCTTGAAAGGTTTCACTGATTGTTGGACCTAAGACTTCATCATAAGAGCAATTTGAAAATGATTCAAGCCAAGGAGATAAAATTCCTTCATATGAACAAAGGAAATCAATCTCATCCTAACTTAAAACTTTATCAAATATTCCTTGATGTTCCATGGATTCATTATCAATGCTTCCTATCATGTTTACTTCATGAATGTCCTCATCATCCCCTATTTGTGAGCTTGCATTATAGATGTTCAAGTCAAGACTTATGTTCCCAAAGGTAATGGTCATGTTCCCATTTCAAACTCGGATAACAGAGTTGATTGTTTCAAGGAAAGGACAGCCAAGGATGATTGGGGTTTGTTTCTTATTTCCTATGTTTGGATGGTTGTTAAGGGCAATGAAATTAGCAAGGTAGATGAAGTTTTCAACCTTTACCAGAACTTCCTTTAAAATCCCATTTGGAAACCTAATGCTACGATCAGCAAGTTAAAGTGTGACAGATGTGGGTTGGAGATCTTCTAGGCCTAACTAGCAGTACACAACATATGGGATGAGATTGAAACTAGAACCTAGGTCACACAAGGCCTTGACAACTTTTCTCTCTTCTAGTTTAACATTGATGTAAGGGCAACCCGGGTCTTTCAACTTAGGAGGAATGGTCCCTTGAATGGTGGTACTCACATTAGTAGCCAAAAGTAATTGGTTTTTATGTGAAAAGTTTATTTTAAAAGTGAACAAGTCCTTAAGGTACTTTGAGTAGGCAGGTATGGTTTGGATTGCATCGAGAAGGGGTATGTTTAACTTGACTTGTGAAAATATTTCTCTCAACATTTCACTCATTTCAGGCTTGGTTTTCCCCCTCATACGTTGAGGAAATGGGGCAGGTTGTGGGGTTGTTTGTTGAAGAGTTGTTTCTTTGACATTGTTATCAGTTTCCTTAGTTTGATCTTGTGGTTCATTTGAATTTTCATCCAAGTTTGAATCTTCTGGTGGGTTCTGAATTAGTTGTTCATGTTTCTCAATTGATTTCCCACTTATTAAAACAATCACAACCATTAGTTGTTCATGAGTTGTTTAAGCACACCATGACTCTCCCCTTGAAGTTGAGGATGGAACCGCTTGAGTAGGCATTGGTGCCTTTCCAGTTTTGATGGTTTGAAGTTCTTTTTTTAGGGAAGAGACTTCTGTGTTCATCCTCTCTATTTTTTTTCACAGTTGTTCTAGTAGTCTTTGTCGAATATTTTGGGTTGGTACTTGAGAAGATTGGTTTCTCCCGGGGGGGATATTTTGGAAGTGGGATGGTTTGTTGAAAATAGATCGGTGGCTGTTGGTATTGGATAGGTTGGGTTTGGAACTGGTTATGGGATTGGTAGTTCTGATGGGGGTAAGGATTTTGTCCCTGTGGTTGGCTAGGTTGTTGGTTATCTTTTCAGCGGAAGCCTGGGTGTTCATTATACCTTGGGTTGAAGTTGTTTTGGTATTGAGGCTTTTGAAATTTCAAGGAATTTACTTCCGCTGGGGGTCCTCCTAAGAGAACATCCTTGATGGATGGAATGGTTGGTCAGTTGTCTGTCTTATGGTCATGTTTGTCACAAATTGTGCAAACAGGGTCAACAGTTTGGATTTCATGGACTTTCCTAAGGTCTATCTCTTCAACCTTCCTAGAGAGTGCTGTGAGTTTTTCCCTAAGGCTTTCCTCTTCTATAAGTGTATAAATTCCAGTAGTTCTTTGTAGATTTTCAGAATAAGGTGAAGTTCCCCATGTTTGGTTTTGTTCAGAAAGGCTTTCTAGATACTTGAAATCATCATTTGGGGCTTTGTTTTTAAATGTTCCATTACACATCATGTCAATTAATTGTTTGTTCCCCAGACCCAACCCTTCATAGAAAATTATCACTTGTTCAGGAATAGAAAAACCATGGTGTGGAACCATGTTTAGAGTGTCTTTTAACCTTTCCCATGTTTCATAGAATGACTCTCCCTCTTTTTCAAAAAAATTTTGGACACACTTTTTAAGTGCAATTGTTTTGTGGTGGGGAAAGTATTTTTTGTAGAATTTTCTTTGTTGTTGGTCCCAAGAGTTGATGGTCTCAAATTGTTTATCCAATTTTTAGCTCGATCCTTTAAAGAAAAAAGCTGAAAGTTATTTTTTTTATTAATACCAAGAGAAAGCCAACTTACATTTCATGGGGGACGAAAATAGTGAAGGCCAAGAGAGTCCTTCCGAACCACATTAACACACTCCACAGGTAAAAAGTTAAGGGTGTCATAAACCACAAGCGTCTCCTCAGGACGGCCCCAACGAGCCAGCTCGTCTGCCGCAAAGTTAGAATCCCTCATATTATGGTGAACCATCCTTCCCTGATTAGTCTCCACTTTACACCGGCGACAAATATACATTAGATCCCATGAGATTTCTTGATAGCCCTGAAGAGATCTGACCAGAACCATCGAGTCTGATTCCACCTCTGTCACTGGGAGCCCCTTCCTCCTACATACCATCAAACTTGAAAGAAGATCTCTAAACTCTGCTTCCATAGAGTTACCTGGGCCATAATACGCACTAAAAGAAACCAGAACCAAACCCCAGCAGTCTCGCAGCAAGCCACCGCCCCTCATAATTCCTCCCACACATGAGCCATCCACATTAAGCTTCCACCCATGCATTGGAGGTCTCCATTTGATCCACCGTCCTCTATCCATCCTTTGTTCAGCCTGTTCACTAACCAGGCCCTCCATCATAAGAAATGTAACACCATTTTTGATAAGGGAGGACAACTCCACAATAATAGCTTTCATCCGGATCTGAAGAAATAACAAGGACCTCGCACCACCCAACCGTACCTAGTTTCTGGCCTCCCAAATGGTCCAGCATATGGCTACAAGAGCAATGATGCATGCTGTTCTCCCCCCGACCTGCCATCAATCCTAGAAAGCCAGAAAGAAATGTAGTCACGGACCGAGTTGTACTCCCCACATGGAAAACTGAAACGATCAAACCGAGCCCAAAGTAAAGACGCCCATCGACCCTGAAAAAACAGGTGGAGAGTGGACTCCGAACTTGGTTTCTCGCAACAGTGGCACCGAGAGGCTAAGCTAATCCCTCTTCTCTGAATATTCTCCTCTGTTGGTAAGGCTTGATTTCCGACCCTCAACACTAGAAAGTTCATTCTTGTTGGTAAAACCTTGCACCAAGTAGTCTCCTATTCTCCAGCCGCCGTGTCATTACCATGTAAAGTTCTCCTATATCCATTCAAGTTAAAACGCCCCGATCTCACCTCTGTGAAACAACACCTATCTGGATCATCCTTCATAACCACGTTGTCGAGGAGACTCATTTGTGCCACATTAAGATTTACATGCATGAAATCATAACTTCCACATGCATCCTTAAACAAGATGTCAGGATTGGAGCAGCCTTCAAACCAGAGTCTCTCCTCTGTCCATGTGTCTTTCCAGAAACTTATCTCCCCGCGGCCAATCACCCATCTGGTGTGATCAAGAAGTACATCCAGATGAGAGAACATGCATCTGGGTAGTCGCGTCGCCCCACGCCTATAGATGTCCCCATTCCATCCATACCGAGATCTGAAAAAAACTGGCCCACAGAGTCTTACCCACAATCACCTCCCATGCAAGCTTGGCCTGCATTCCCAGTACAACTTCCTGGAGATCTTGTAACCCAACCCACCCTCCTCCACTGGACCAGCCATCCTCTTCCACGATGCCCAGTGACACCTGCCATCTCCCTTCGCATCCCACAAAAAGGATTTCAGGATGCACTCAATTCTTTCAACAGTTCCCTTTGGGGGACTGATGATGGAAAAGAGATGCATGGTAATGGATAGCAACACACTGTTAACCAACATGATTCGTCCCCCAAACGAAAGTATCTTGTTCTTCAAGTTGAATATCCTCCCCAAGATGCGATCCACAACCCCATTGAAATTCCTCTTCATTATCCTCCCAGTGGATAGAGGTATCCCCAGGTAAACAATAGGAAGCTGCTTCTGCCCACATTCAAGAGCCTCCTGGATGGTCCTACATCTCCTCGCTGAGCATTTTCTAGATATGAACACATGACTCTTCTCATGGTTAACTGATTTCCCACTTTTCTTCCCGTATAAACCCATAATGGCCTTAAAGGCACTTAAAGTCCTGCATCCACCATTCAAAAAAAAAGTATGTCATCAGCGAACATCAGGTGAGAAATAACCCCGGAGCATCTTTTGCCCCGAAACGGCTTCAAGGTACCCTCTGTCATGCCCTTCTTCAGATTCCTGGACAAGGCATCTTGAGCCAAGACAAAGATAGCCGACGAGAGTGGATCACCCTGACGCACCCCCCTCGCTGATTTGAAGAAACCAAAACACTTCCCCAGTAACAAAACTGAAATCCAGGGGGAGGCAAAGCATCTGAATCAAAGATCACAAAACTGTTCCTGAAACCCAAAGCTTCTCAAGACCTGGAGAATAAAACCCCATTCCAAATTATCATATTCTTTCTTCATGTCCACCTGTAGAATAATATTGGATCCAACCGTCCTCCTGTTCAGATCGTGAACCATCTCGCTCGCGATTCCAACCGCCCCCTGTATACTCCTCCCTTGTATGAAACCATGCTGCTCCTCAGATACAATCCTAGGGAGAAGACTAGATAACCTCCTGCTAATAACTGTTGCCAATATTTTATAAGAAACGTTGCACAAGCATATTGGCCTAAAATGACTGATGAGGAAGGGGTCTTTGAGTTTTGGAACAAGAACCACCCTTGAGGCCGAGATCCCTTTGATCAAGGGGACCCCTCGAAAGAAGTCTTGAACAGCCTCCATTACACAGGGCCCGACCACATCCCATGAAGCACAATAGAAAGAGGTCGGAAAACCATCCGGCCCAGGTGCACTCTCACGTGGCATGCTCCCCAGAGCTTCCCTTATCTCCCTCTCCTGGGGTAAAGAAGATAAGTATTCATTCTTAGAACTAGTAATCAGCATAGGTACACAGTTCAAAAAACCAGAGTCCCCTAGAGATTCCCTTTCAAAACTAGTGCTATTCTCCCCTGCCCACAAGTTCTCGAAGTGATCTAGAGCAAGGCTTCCCGCTACCTCCACATCCGACGTGTAAGACCTATCCTCCCTTTTCAAATTGATTTTCATACTCCTCCTTTCCTTAATGCATGCATAGAATTAAGCACTGTTGCGGTCCCCCTCCTTAAGCCATCGCACTCGGGAACGCTGCATGAAGTTCCTCTCCACCTCTAGCAACTTCTCTGCCAAAACCCTCATTTTATCACAAATCTCAACAAAGACATCCTCATACCACAAGGCTAAAAGAGACTCCTCCAATCCGTTAACCTCTTCCCGCAGGGATGACACCCCAGCATTCAAGTCCGGTTGGACCATCAACCACTGGTTGATCTCCTGTTTGAGTCTTTTAAGACGGTTCACCAACCCTCCCCAAGACCTCTCCTTTTCCTCCTCCTCCTAGGACTTCCTCACCACCTGTAAGAAACCATCATTTTTATTCCAATCATTTGAATAATAAAAAATATTGCCAACGATATTTTCACATTTAATATCAAGTAAGAGAGGATCATGGTCCAAAAGGATACGCGGAAGATGTTTAACCGATGATTTAGAGAACATGTCCAGCCCATGCACGTTGGTAAGCCACCTGTCCAGTCGACTCCAAATCCTATCCTGCCCTCTACGGTTATTACACAATGTGTATTTCGCCCCGTTGAAGACTAAGTCCCGTAATCCTACTTTTAGCAAGCACTCTCTGAATTCCAACATACCTTCAACATTGCACCCCAGTCCTCCATGTTTCTCTGAAATATCTACAATTGAATTGAAGTCGCCTCCCACGAACCAGGCCATAGATCTAGTTTGTAGCGATTTCAAATGAGACCATAACTCCCTCCTCTCCACCACCTTGTTACTCGCATAGACAAATGAGCACATAAGAGAGGCACCATCCATATCCACCCTCATATCTAAACACAGAGACATCACTCTTACATTCACCACCGATATGCCATCCCTCCATCCAACCCAGACCTGTGAGTTCACTGAGCCGCCATGAAAGTAGTTAGGAAAACCCAACTTTCTTGAAAACCCAGGAAGCTTGCAAGCCTCCTGTTTTGGTTCGAGAATAACTATTATAGAGACTTTTCCCTTCCTGCATTCCAAAGATAGAAAAGCCCGCTTGGCAAGAGCTCCCATACCACGCGCATTCCAAATGATGATGGAAAGCATCCTACAGGTTCTTCCGGGCTCTCTGGCCCAAAGGAAAGGATAGTTCATAGGGTGCAGGTACGCCCTTCCCCTTAGCCTTCGAACGAGTGAGCGGTCCCGAAAAACCTCCCTTATCGCTGCTCTGTTTTGCTGATAAAAGACCATCATTACACATATTATCTAACTCTTCCAACCGAGGATTTCTTTCTGATGGGCCACGAGGGAGAGACTCCAAACCCAGATCACCCCGGAACAATGAGAAAAGAATTTACCTCTAAGGAGAACGCTGCGACGATAACACCTCCTTCTCTGCACCTCTTTTCCAGTTAAACACCTCCAGACCCTCATCCGAAGTGGCCAGAAGTTTATTCGCAATGTGGGTCTGGATGGCCCTAGGAGAAAGCTGCGAGGAGAATCCCATGGTAGAAGCCGGAGGGGGCAGTGGCCTAGCCGGACTCCCTAGAGAAAAAGAAAAAACCTCGAACTCCTTGCCTTTTCCCCTATGAGAAGAGGAAAACCTCTGCGAAACCAGACCCGGAGACCAAGAGATGAGGTCCGTCTTCCCAGAGGGTAACTCCAACAAGCACCCATCCCTGTCAGGAAATGTTTCCCCATTTTGGTCATTGGAGTAACCCAACCCACATGGGTCACTGGTCAGATTCAAATTTGAAACTTCCGGAGGAAAAACGTTATCCTTCGAAACATCACACCCGCCCGAGACAGGTGGATCGCGACCCGATTCCCCATCCAGGGCAGGACCAGAAGCTTCCGCCACCTCCCTCCATCATCGGCAACCCTTTGTTTCGTGACCATGCAAACCGCAGAACACACAGAAATGAAGAGATTGTTGATAAATTTTATTTTGTTTCCACCAAAAACCGTCCTCAGCTTCAAACTACACCATTGAGGGCCTCTTCAACGTTAGATCCATCTCAACCCAAATGCGAGGGTTCACCGCCGTCCTGAGCATCTTAGTGTCCTTATCCATGCATAGAAAAGAGCCCAAATAACTTCCAACCTCCTTCAGGATCGTCGGGTTCTAAAGAGGAAGAGGGAGACCTGGAAAAGACAGCCAAACCGCATCTGAGGAGGTTTCACACCCATGATGGCATTCCCACGACCACCTAGACAACAAAAAACGCCAAGAACCACACCTTCTATCCCCCCTCAACCATGCTTTCACAAAATCCTCCCGGGAAGCCAGATGCACACAGAAAGCAACCCTCGACAAGTCAGAAACCACCACCGGAGAAGACAGTCCCCACAAATCGACAAAGTCCCGGAAAAAATTGAGAGACAGCTTGGAGCGACCAAACCGAGCTACCAGAGTGAGATCATGGAAGGAAGCCACCTCCTTAAGCTCCCGAGAAGACAAACACACCAAAGGAACCTCCCCAACCTTCTTAGGGGGTCGTCGTTCCACCACCACCGATGGAACCTCCAAGCACTCCGCATGTCCCCGCTGGACCGCCACCACCGAGGGAGCCTCCACGCGCTCCGCCGGGCTCAAAGGCTGAGCATGCACACCAGACCCCGAAGATCCCCTACAAAGCACCTCCTTGAAGGAGGCTCTGGAGATAGCACCAATCCCGAACCCTTCAGCAGAACCTCCAGAAGAGACCGGAGGATCCGCCGGCGAACCCACTCCTCCAGGGAGCAAAACAGGAGCCATATTAAAGAAAAAGGAAATATACTCATCTTAGATGATTCTAGTTGATGTGGGGGACACATGGTTTCTACAATTTCATTGAACTCTTTAATGTGCAGGTATGGAATCTCAGACTCCATTCCATGGAATGTGGGAAGGTGGTTTAGGACATGGGGTTTAAAGATGTAGTTTGCATCTTCTAGGGAATTATATCTAATGCACGAGGGGGAATTGGTCCAGGAATGTGTGAGGTAGTCATTCATGGTTTGATCAATTGCATTCCCCAATTTTGGGGCTGCCTCATTTGGGCTTCCATTTTGGTTCCCACCCGGGATTATGATTTGGTTTCTTTGAAGAAACTCCATTGAAATTGGCTCAACTTTTGACTCGAGGGTGTTTGGAAGATTAGGATCTAATGGAAAGAGTTCCCTTGGTGTACTTGACTCCCCAACCCCAGGACTATCCACCTTAACTAGATGGTTTGATTGATCGCGGGTGTAGGTGAACATGCGCCAAAAGAAAAAAAACAAGAAAGGGACAAGATAAGAGAATTCGGATGAGAAAAGAAGAAATGGGGGAGAATAGAATGGGTGTTTAGATGACTTACTTGGGTCCCCAGCAACGGTGCCAAAATTTTATTCTCACTCAAATTTACCCAAGATATTAAGGTAGAACAGTCCTTGTAGTCTAGCTTGGGTTATCGAATCCACAGAGACCTAAGAAGTAACCTATAGACGCGTAAATTCTATGGACTATTTTCGGATATGAAGTGGCCAACTTGGATTGATTTTAGATGGGTTTAAAAGATATCTAACAGATTTAAGTGAATTCAATTTTAAAGAATGATTTGATCCTAGGTTATCACTTGAGGTGGATTAGACGTATTTCTTTTTCAATGATTTGAATTTCTTATATTTGAGATGGGTTCATTTAAGGAGATAATACATCATCATCACTTACTGGTTTAATGCCTACACCCTTTAATACTAATCACCTATTCACTTGAAGGATAAATGTTTTGAGAACTTCAAGGTAAGGTTTGTATTAGCACTTAAAGTGTGTGTCCTTAAATTCAACAAGGATGATGGAGTTTAAAAATCATCAAATAAAAATCTCAATTAAAGAAGTGATTATACATTAATGGGGTGATAAATAACAACCAATCCAGACCCTTTCTACTCCCTTGGATCAACCCATAAGTGGGTTAGCCCTCCATTTATCTCATGGTTTCAATGGAAGCAGAAAGTAGACTCATGAGGGAGGAAATGGAGAAGTAAAGAAAACAACAAAAATAAAATGATCACTCCACCGTTGTGTGAATAATTTCACAAGATTTTATGTGAATAAATTCACACCTTGAGGAAACAGTATCAAAGTGAGATGTATAACAACAAAATAAGATGAGAAGAAGAACTTTTATTAAGAAACTAAAGTGAATTGAACAACTTACATGTGAAAGACAAACTTGAGACAACAAAATTGCAGCATAACATTACAATTGAACAAAACACCAAAGATCTTTCAATCCTCAAAAACCACTGCCTTAAATAAGAATTTTTGAGCCCTTGGGTCGAGGCTCCAACAGTCCAAATCTCCTCAATTAATTGTGGTAGGCCATAGGTGGGTGGAAAGTAAGGGAGAGTTGATTTTTCCAACCTTGACCAGAGGTGGCAGCCAGCTTTCCTTCACCTAACAGACATGCTTGTAATACCTTCTAGATTTCTGAATCATAGTGGGACATAAAGTAATAAAATGTATCCCCTGATGTCTTACAGCCGCCTGTAAAATTTGGGCCCATTTGGAGTTGTGTATTACGAGATATGATTATATTAGTGGGCAGTTTTTCTGGGCCACAGAATCTGGCACAGAATTTTATCTCTAACTTGGGCCGCCTAAATGGACACTATGGAAGTCGAATTAGCATTAGATCCTGAATAGTGATTTGTTCCTATACATGTCTTCTAGTATTCCACGAATGTTGGGATTAATTGGGCTTGTATGTTGGGCCCCACAGTCTCATCAGTGGGATGGTGTCCAATCTGACTTCTCCAGAATTGTTTTCTTTCATCACAAAATATCACCATCTTCTTCCATGAATTCTCCATTGATCCCTGAATCAAACATGTTCATATTTAAGTGTAGATCAATTTAAAAAAATATAAAATTAAAATATTTATAATTATATTCCTTAAAATCAGATGAATCATTGGGTACTTTAAATGATGTTAAAAAATGTACCACATAATAGTGCATTTTAAGAAGGTATTACAATCATAATGTGAAATGATGTTAAAAGTGTAAAATGCACTAAAATGGTGTTTATGAATAATAAATAACATGAATATTATGTATATTAACAATTAATATTAGCCTCATTTAGTGGCTAATCAGTTATTATTGTGTCAGAAGCAATATATGTATTTGATTCTAAGGATAGAAATCAAATTTATGAGAATATTTCATATTTTGGAATCATAAAATAGATACATGAGTTTGATTATAGAACATTTCAAGTGTCAATTTTCCATTACAAATGGGTTTATAATAGGAATACAATTAAATCAAATGAATTGGTCTTTGTGAAAGTTTATTTTTGTGTGAACGGTTATAAGGATGAGTTGTTCATAATGAAATAACAAGTAGTGTATATATTTTATGTCTCATATCTAACAGACAAGAATTAATCAATTATCTTGTTGAAGACTAAAACAACTATAGGTTCAGATAAAAATTCAGTTGAGGATGACCATCTCATTTGGAGATCACAATCATTTCATAATGATCCCAATGTAGATAATGCCTTGTATGTTAGAGGAGACAAAAAATAGGGGATCTGGATACTCAATAGAGGATTCAAATTCATTCAACCTTTAAAGAAGAAAATAGAGTTCAAGAATAATATTGAAATGTTTTAATATACTATGATTTTTTACATAATACTATGTGTTATCTACTATATTTACATAATCTAAAGTAAATGTTTGACTAATCATGAAGATAATGACTTATGCACATGATGGTGTTACCAATCTCGAGGAAGAACACACGATTGATGCTGAAACTATGGAATTATTAGGGGATCAGAAACATGTTGATGAAAAAAATAAGAACGATGTAGAATTAATGTGTTAAATAAAATTATCAAGTAATAAAGTGTATAAAATTTTATTTTGGATAAAATCAAAATGACAAAAAACAAGTCAATGTTCATTAATTATGTTGGGGTCACAATGAGAATGCATGTTCCAATTGGTATATATTACAACTATATAAAGGGAACCCCTGAAAAGAATGATTTGAACTCATTAATACTTGTATCATTTCTACACATGAAATTTATTTTTGATTAGAAGAAATTGAAAATAAAAAAGTTTTGATAAGCAGGGTGATTGAAAAGAAAATAATAGATGAAAAAATCATCTTGATGCCTACAATGCGGGGGTAAAACTCTACAATCTAATCATATAAAAAATATTTTTTTCATTACACTGTTTTTTAGGAAGCATAATATGCTCATCACTATCAATTTGGATACCCCAAATGTTTATTTTTGAATCCATTTCATGGATTTCTATCAAACCAACTACATATTTATTCTAATATGATTTTTTAACATACTAAAATCAGCATTTTACAGATAAAAAACAAATTATATGTCTCATTTTGTGTTTCAATGAGATTTTTTTCATGATAAGGTGATTTATAAATATATGCTAAATCATGTTATGTGGTCGATGATTGAACATAATAGTCCTATAAATATTTCTTCAAATGGAAACATATTAAGTTACATATAGTAATATCTAACTATCAAAAAAAAAATTCAAAACAAATTACTTAATTTGTCCTATGTTTATACAATGTATGAATAAAAATAATGAAAATGATTGTGAATATTATGTTTTCAAATTTATGAAAGTTATCATAAATGTTAGGGTGCAGAGAGAGTGTGTGAGAAATAGTAGGTTTCTTTATAACCGGAAATGGGTGAAAAAAGAAAATACAGAATACAAAAGAATAATGAAGAGAAAGAATATTAAAGAGGAATAAAGGAATCCTCTGAGAAGATACCCTAAGGACAAGGACACAACCCAATTATGCATAGCAAAACCCACTCAACAAAATTCAATCGTGATCTCCCAAACAACCCAAACAACCCCTATTTATTATTCCTAACAACTCCAATCCACTACCAAACATGCCAACTAATTATTAATCTTAGTAAAATACAATGATTCCTCTGACACCTTATTAGACCCCCTAACTACTCTAATACAAGACATCATCCTATACCCATATTCCTATCAATTAACCCCCCTTAAATTCAATTTATCCTAAGGTGATAAACTTCACAAGCTCTCTTTCTCACTAAAAAGATAATCATTTGGTAATATAAGCTTTAAGCATGTTTTTGTACTTATTATTTTTGTTCAACATGAAGCTTATTTGTTATTCACCAACCATGTTTCCCCCAAATCCTTAATAATTATCCACCTCTCACAACAGTAGAAAAAATTCCAAGAAATGTTGGTGCATAGTGTTTCTAATACGATTCCCCATGAAAATCTATAACAATAAAGACCATTGATTTAGTTTCAAGAAAGTGTACATATTCACAAAATCCAGGCGAAAAAATATCAAGGATTTATTTTGAAAATACATAGCCACTACTACCTCACACCATCATAGTAACAGGAAACCTTGGAAGTGGCTCTGGCAGTGGCTTCAACTTCATAACAACTTTATTTTTCCTTAGATTTGGAAAAATTATTGTATCCAGTTGTCTCCCATGAGTAGGAAACTATTTTGGTTCATATATAAATCTATCACATTTTTGTCTTGGTTCTACTAGTAGAACTTCCTTGAATACCCCCACTGATCTAACATCTCAGAATTAGAATCACTGTCCTTTCAAAAGGTAGTTTGGTTGATGATGCCAGTCAAGACGTCACACAGATCCATGATCCACTTCCTCCACATATGAAGTTAGTTGTCCAGAAATTATGTTGGGTATCTTCTTCGCATACTTGTGTTGAATGGAAAGATCAAATCGAGTCAATGTTTTTTTAGTGTTGATCACCATTTGACATTGCATCCTGGTTTCACACATAACGTTTTACACAACTGCCTTCCTACTCTCATTTTAATCACTGATTTTATTCATTTTTCCCAACCGTTTTTGATGTACTGACCAATAAATGAAGTCATCCAGTTGCTTCTTCTTAATACTATGTATCTCACACAATACTCTTGTTAGGCCCGCAATAGATATTTAATTCTTTGCCTCCATTTCTACATGCTTCTCTCACAATAGAACTTGGTTGGAAAAATTTTGCACCACATTCTGAATCTCACAATTCTACTTCAACATCTCCACAATCTCATTTATCATCATGTTATTATCCTACCTAATATATAAGAATCTGGAACCTTTTTGTCTATCAATTCCATTATAGCTCCTAGCATCTCCATGTTCTTGGTTATATAACTTCCAGATTCCTCTACTGTAAGTCATTGTCATTTTTTTCCTCTGTTTTGTGTCATGTTCCACTATTTTCTTCACTATGGTGATTCCTCTCCTACAATGTCATCTAATTCAGCCCTCTAAATAATCTAAAATTACAACCAATAAGATCCATCAAATCAAGGTCATACCATATGTTGTGTCACTATGTCCAGAAAACAATCATGTCTGCTTTTGTTCATTCGGCCCAGAAATTTCTAGAAATAATTGGAAAGAATATCTATCTAGTTTCTATCTATAGAAACCTCTTAATGAAATAACCAATTATTAGGGTGAGTAGATAGAGAGAGAGATACTAAGAAAAGTAGGTTTCTTTATAACCTGCAATGTCTGCAAACATAAAATAAATAATATAGAATAAGAATGAAGAGGAAGAAGATGGAAGAGGAAAAAAATGACTCCTCTAAGACACTACCCTGAGGCCAAGGCCACATCCCTATTTAGTAAAATAGAACTAACTCACCAAAATAAAATCATAATCCCCCAACCAACCTAAAAAACCCCTATTTATTATTCTTAACAACTCCAACCCACCACCTAACATTCTAACTAATTATTACTCTTAGAAAGATACAGTGTTGTCCCTGGAAGCTTATTAGAACCCCTAACTACTCCAATACATATCACCCCATACCCAAATTCATATCAATATACCATAAAAATACTATCATCCCCAAAAATGTAAATTTTGAAGGTAATTATAATTTCATTAAAAATATGTATTAATCGTTTGTTTGTTTATATTTTCTCAGTACTACCAAGATATCCAATAATATACGTACTCAAAATAATAAGTAAATTTGTTTAGATATGAGTGGATAGAGTACATGGTGTCAGAATGTTTTCTAATATCAAAATTATATGATTACCTATTATTTTTGTGACCAGTATGGGATATGACCTTAGAAATACATTTGGCATGTGAATAATTAGTATCGTAATGATCATATATTATATTTTACCTATTTCTCAAGGAGAAGTATAATAAAGGGTTACGCTTTATGATATGTAAAATCTAGTAACATGTCCTAAGCTTCTCATGCCCATGATATATTAGACTTTAAGGCTGAAACTGAGATAATGGAGATAGAAAAAATGGGTCAATAATGTATAAAAAATCATGAAAATGTGACTTCCTACTACTCATTTAATTAATTTTATCATTGTTATGAAACATTATTAATAGATGTCATAATTATGAAAATAATTATGACTCATAAATTCTCAATTAATTTCCCCATTAATGACCAACCTTACATATTCTCTAACCATTGGTATTCTAGCCATTGGATTAAATATTATAGGGATTAATCTCAACCGTTGGATAAAATCTCAGGTACTCTATACATATGGAAATATGTTAATGAAATGGGATGGAATTTTGGCTCATCATTGTGTTCTCTACTTATTTTATTTATATTTTTATTTGTATTTCCATTTGTTATTATCATCATCATATTTAAATTTGACACTCGCTTTCTCAACGATGTGCTTCACCTACAATCGATCTTAAATTTCTGATTTCGAAATGCTTTGTGTTTTCAATCGGCGTTGGATCAATTTTACAACACGTTATCAGCATGACTGCCTTATTCGCATTGTGCATCGTGATGTTGTTTTATTCATCCTCTTAATCGGCATAAGAAAAATCTCATAGGAAAAAGGTATGTCACATGTTTTTAAAAAAATTCTTATTTTGTATGAAAATATACCTGGTTTTATTATAAATCAACTTCGAGGTGAATATGATTTTGTGCGAATGATCATTGTGTTGTATTTTTTTATAAAAAATAATAAAAATATAACCTCCAAAAGTGATTTGATGATAGTACATATTTAGAGAGCACAATGAATGTTATTAATATTTATAAAATAATGCATCCCTGAAGGATGATATGAAAATAATTTCCTTTGACATTATATTGAAGAATATCTTCATTTATCATTTATTGTTCCTGCAACAACAATATCAAGGGAAGCATTATTATTTATCATATTCTTATAGATTATCAATATCATCTCATGTAATTCATCTATCTCCTGAAGTGGATGTTGTTGTTCATATAATTCATAAATGAAATGACTGAATTACATAGTTTTGATAATCAGATATATATTATGAAAATGATTTTACCACCTGAAGTGGTTAAAGCAATGATCATCATAATTTATAAAATTTATATTTTATACAAGATGATCATTATTGATAAATAATAGATTATCATTCATGGATCATGAAATCCAATGAATGAATTCATTCCCCGTTGTGAATGTATTTTTAATAACATGAAAAATTTGATATAATTTGTGATATCATGAATATTTGAGAGTTGACGAGGTTTGATCAAATGTTTTCTCCTTTATTTGGTAAAGTGAATGTTTTTATTTAATGAAATATAATTTTGGATGATGATAAGGTGTGTGTTGTGAATCCAGAAGATCCTTCCACATTAGTTATCACTACCAAATTCACCGGCTTCAAAAGACGTGTGGGATCCTATCCCAAGTATATGTATTGTAAAATAATATTTGGGCCTAAAGTTCCAAAATATTTTGGCTAGAAGTTATAAATTATGCAATAATCTTCTTGGTGATGAGCCTAACCTATTATGATTATATTATGAATTTATCAACCACCATAAGTGGAAATTATAACAAAAATATGAGTTTGCACAATGAAAGATCCTAGAGATATTATATGCGTTGATCTTGATGCAAAATATTTATAAATATTATTTTGATTAAATGATTCAAAAGAACTCATATATGCATTAGTATATGCTCATATAAGTACATTTACCTGTAGAGAAAATTGATTAATGACCCCAGAAGAGTGAATATATTCCTACCTGATAGAACAAATTCTTAATGCTTTGTTACATCTGAAGTCTCAATGAGATATATGAATGGTATTCTTGAAGATGAATATCATATGGAGACACTTGATAAAACAGGTACCTCGATATGTAACAAGCATTCATAAAAGTGATTATAATGAAATTTTTATGTACACTGGAATTAATAATGGTAAACCAAAATTTTACTGATCTTGGCACTTCAAATATATGACATGATGATTTAAGCCATCCAGGATAAATTATAACGAAAGATATGGATTCATGTATACAGGAGAATTGATTTGTTGATAACACAGTAGACATCCATCTGGGGGAGAATGGTGAATTTATTTAATGGATGCATGTCTACTAAATTATCAATGAATTAATTCTCATTATGTTATTATGAATTACCCTTATATAATAATTTTCCCTGAGGTACCCATTTTTGAGGTAAATTATTTATATCATTAGAATCTATTATGGAAATAAATTTCCCATTTACTTTTGAAGAAGTATATAAAGGTGCGCCCACCACCACATGATCCATCTATATGAAAGATGCATCCACTAAATGATCACATGCATTATTTGCTGTTGGTGAGTATACACTTCATGCTATGCATGTTGATTAAAAGAAATACTGAGTATCATATATTATACGGTCCTACAGAACCATTGACAAGATGCTCACAACACTTACATGAATGTAAAGTGTTGGAAATCAATAGTCTAATTATACACACCTGAAGTGTGGTTGAACTGATTATATAAAATCATTTTTCATCATGAGTAGAAAGAAATTAATATATTTTCCCTTGAAGAGGATAATAAATATATTGACAACATTGTATCTTTTTAGATATTGTCCCTAAAGTGACACTGGTACCAGAAAAATTATGAGACCTAAATCAAATATTGTTGATGATATATTTTCTTTGAATGCTTTTAAAACTCAATGAAGATGATGGATTTTTATAGATGTAGACATCATAATAGTTAGCCAAAATTATTAAAGGAACTTATGAAATGTTCAACATATAATGTTTTGAATTGATTATCCAAACTACCATGACTATTTCATATCGATGATGTTTTTATAAGAAATATTATTTCTTTTATATTTGGATATTTATATGAATCCCAGAAGGGTTCGAAATGCCTGAAGCATATTCAAAATTATGAATGTTTCACCCAATCTAATAAATTATGGGGTGAATTGAAAAGTTTTATTTAATGCATCCATATTAAGATAAAGAAGAATATAAGTTGAATTTATCATCCCATGGTTTGTACGAATCATTGTATTCATCATATTATTAAGGTTTTTTGAAAAACATCTTAACTCTTGAAGAGTTTTCTAAAATCAATGAATTATTTGATCATGAAATCACATAGAATGTCCTTGTATTTCGAATTAATCATCCCAAAGATAAAATATTAAATTTTGGACTGGTTTTACCCTTAATGAATAATTAAATACCTTGCTTCCAAGAGTGATAGATTTCATACATAAGGGGTTGATGAAGAACATACTCATCCCAGAAGGATTAAATATAAATGAAAATTTTATTTATCCCTAAAGGATATACTTGTACATTTTCATATATACCTTGTAAATAACAATAAATCATATTATGATGCAAGGTAATGTTCTTACCTATTCATTTAAATCTAAATGGTATAAGTTATTATTATTACAAAATTAAAAAATTAATGTTTTGGTAATGAATTGATCATGGACATTCTATGAGTTAAATGTAGTGATGATCACTATAAATTGGAGATGTAACTGTTTCAATCTTTCTCCCTAAGACATGTTTTTCCCGTTGGGTTTTCTCTATAAGGTTTTTAACGAGGAAACACTCTGGGGACTTGATGTTACTATGCACTTTTTCCCTAATCAAGTGTTTTCCCCTGAAGGGTTTTCCTTGATGAGGTTCATAGTGAGGCAATCATACATCAAAAGAGACATCCAAGAGAATGTTATAAATTAATATGGATATCTATAATTAATGAAAATTTTTGGTCTTCCCCATGAGTTTTAATTTTAAATGAGACCATTAATTATTACTTTTTGCCTTCCTCCCTTGTCCTGAAGACATAATTAAATAATATTATTAATAGATGTCCTCAAGACACAATAAAATGATATAATTAGGGACAGTTGGGAATGTTGTACTCTTTTTCCCTTCATTAGGTTTTTCCCACTGGGTTTTTCTGATAAGATTTTTAATAAGGCAACATGACATGGAATTCTTTTATTTTGGATTCACTTATTTTTCCAATAGGGGTTTTTAAGTGAAGATCATATAAGATTCCATGAAATTATGACATATAAGGGGGAGTGTTATGAATCATTATTAATGGATGTCATAATTATGACAATAATGATGACTCATCAATTCCCAATTAATTTCCCTCTTAATGACCAAACTTATATATTCTCAAACCATTGGTATTCTAACATTTGTATTAAATATTATATAGATTAATCTCAACTGTTGGTTCATATTTCATGTACTCTATAAATATGGTGATATGTTAATGAAATGGGATGGAATTTTTTCTATACATTCTATTATTTAATTCTTGTATTTATTTTGTATTTGTAAATCTATTTGTTATTATCATCGTTATATGTAACTTCAACACTCTCTTTCTCAATGATGTGCTTTGCCTATAATCGATCTTACATTTACGATTTCGAAATGCTTCATGATTTCAATTGTCATTGGATCAATTTTACAACATGTTATCAGCACGATCATCTTCTTTGCATTGTGCATCGTGAATTCATTGTCATCACCCCCTTCATTGGTATAAGAAAAATCTCATAGGAAAAAGGCATGTCCCATGTTTTTATAAAAATTCTTATTTTGACATACTCTTTCACATGCGCATCGACTCCACTCATCTGAGGAGCTATGTCAAAAGGTGACCCTTATTTTATATTTAAGATATTTTTAAATTTATTTTCACCTCTTGATAAATCTAAAAATAATATATAAATTTCTTAATCTTTTGTAGTGGAAAAAATAATGAGCTTATGAAGAGTTGTAATGACTCACAATTGTCAAACTTCACTTTATTCTCTAGAGAGAATGTGTTTGATTAATAACCGAGGTGGTTGATGTTGAGATACACATAATTCATCAAATGAAAAAAATACACCACTAGAAGTGGTTGAATGATGAACATTGTTTACCCGTCGTACATGGAGCTGAAGTTTGATGAATATCATGTATGTGAAGACAAAATTTGATGAACACTACGTACCTGTCGTACGTCGAACCAAAGTTTGATGAAAATCGTTTACCCATCGTACTTTGAGCTGAATTTTGTTGACCATCGCGTACTTGTCATACATCGATTTGAAATTCCCTAATCATTCCATGAACTATGAAATTTCCTATCTCTTATTTCTTGTTCACCCTAAAGTTATGAGGTTTGATTATGATGTATAAAGGTTTATGATGAAGATGATATTTACTTGGATTGTTTTTTTAAATGTCATATTAGTTTATTTCTTTTTCATTTAATTTTATTTCTTATAAAATGTTTGAGAAAAATTAAATTTTCATGATGAAAAAGAACAAATATATTTTATATATATCCATACCCTAAAGTGAAAGAAATTGAAGAAATTAATGAATTGAATATTCATGCAATTGTCTTGAAGAAACTATAAAACTCGAACAAATAATTTTATTATTTTATGTGGAGTGAAAGAGAATATTTATTGAAAATTATTTATTTCATTCCCTGAAGTGAATTAATATATACCTTTTTTTATTATAAATCAAGTTCGAGGTGAATACGATTTTGTGTGAATGATCATTGTATTGTATTTTTTTATAACAAATAATAAAAATATAACCACCAAAAGTGGTTCGATTATTGTAAATATTTAGAGAGAACAATGAATTTTATTAATATTTATAAAATAATTCATCCCTCAAGGATGATATGAAAATAACGTCCTTTGACATTATATTGAAGAATATATTCATTTATCATTTATTGTTCCTACAAAAATAATGTTTCGACCCAAAATTCTGAATAAATTTTGTTCCCTAATTTTGTGGGTTATTTTATTTTATACTCAACAAAACTATTTCATTTAATAAAATGAGTATAATGAGACCGTTGGGTTTTGACTGTTATATGACCATTGGTCAATATGACCGTTGGAAACTAATTATTACAATTATTTTCTATAAATACAAGTGATCTTGATTAATTAATATAGAAAGAAAATTCTATGGCCCCATCCAGCAGTCTTGGTCCGATCGAAGCCCATATGACGGAACTCAGGAAGGAGGTAGTACCTTTGGGCTTTGCTCTAGACCAAACCCAAGACAAACTTCATCGTGTGAAGCTGGAATGGAATCACATTCATGAGAAATTCAAGCTGATAGAAATCACTACTTAGGCAATGTTGGCCAAGCCACCCCAAGATTCTATCACCCTAGCACACCTTACTGTTAGGTCCTATGCTGGTGTTATAAGGGGCTATGTAATGAGACCGTAACTGCTTTGTGTAATCCTTTTTTTTAAATAAAAATTTTGATTTATTCTTATGGTGAAGTTTGTAAATTTTTAAATGTCCGGATAAATATAGTATGCATATTATTTATGAATTTTAGAAAAAAAGGAGATATTTTAAAATATTTATGTAAACCTCAAATAATTAATGATGTGTAATGATTTTCAAAAAATGGTCTTCTGGAAATGTGTTCAGTAAGAAATTTAGAATCTAATAAGATCAACTTAATTTTTTGTGAATAGTAAATTATGAATAGTGATTTTATGCTTAGGATTAGTAATGTGACCAAATGGATTAGTAACCTCACTTAAAGAAAGTATTAATATTATTTAGACACCTTGATTAAGTAATGTGATTCAATAAAATAGGTAAATGAATGTTTCAGAAATTATTAGTCAAGTATTAGTTTTTTTCGGGTGAATAATGTTTTTTATTAAAAAATTAAATTAAAAATATTTATAAAATTATTTTCATAAAATGGAGTTCATTTTTGAAATCAGAGCATTGATATTTGGTTAAGGTGAAAGTTTGGGATTTTTATGAAACAGTTGAATTTTCAGTGAATAGTGTTTTTATTTAAAAATTAAATTAAAAATATTTAGAAAATTATTTTCATAAAATGAAGTTCATTTTGAAATCATAGCATTGATATTTTTTTAAGGTGAAATTTTGGGATTTTTCTGAGAAAGTTGAATTTTCGATGAATAGTGAAAATACAGTTTTTGAGTTTCGGGTGTTTAATGACATCATTAAGGATGTAATAATTAAGCAATAATTCCAGTCGACTTATGAATAGTAATATAAGGTATGAGGTGTCCCAAGTGGCCAATACCATGAGCAAATACCATGGGAAAGCCCACGGTTTTTCCAATACCACCGATGAGGTGTCCCTTGGCAATTAATACTTTATCCCCTCACTTCTCCTATAAATACGAAGACTTTACCTCATTAATTTCATTTCCAAATCATCCTCAACGAAGTTCTGGTCTCCTTACCTTCCAAGGAGTTCTCCCAAGGTTCACTCAAGCCTCCCAAGGTCCTGACCTTTAAGCTTTCTAAGTTACTCTTCAAGGTAAGGGACCCTACCTCTCTCTTTCTTTTCATGTATTCTCCTATATGTCATTTATTTTAAGCTCCATGTTATTATATTGGGGATGTTATTTTATATTCATCCTACTGTACTTTTCATGTTCATATGATGATATACCCCTCTTTCTCTCATCATTTCATTTTATGAATGTTTAACTGGCGCCGTTAGGCTGACCAATTTTTGTAAGGGATTCTTTCACTCTTCCCATTTTCAAAGTCCTATTTTCATGTCAAGTCTTTAAAGTTTCTTTTTCCCTTGTTGGGGTATTATCTCTATATCCATAATACTGTTCTTTTATTTTCAAATATTTATATTCCCTATTTGATCTCATAAATTCATTTTTTTAAGTTTTAAGTGACGTCGTTAGGCTGCCGAATTTTCATAAGAGAAACCTTATTTTTGTCTTCCTTCCATGTTTTTCATTTCATATAGTATGTCTTTAAAATTTCATTACCATGTTATTATATCCTTTATATTCTGTCCATCTACTATTTTATGGATCATTTATGAGTGGGTGACCCATGTCCCCTCTCTTTTCAATATTTTCTAAAACCCTGTAACATAGCCGTTATGCTGCAGAATTTTCGTCTCAAAATGCCTCTCTCTTTTTCTAAAATTCTTTTATTTTATTAAGTGAATACTCAAATATCTTTATTATATAGGTTTATTCACATATATATCAAAATTTTCTATTTTAATTCTAGGATTTACATACATGAAACCAACTTTCCTTTTCCGTGGGTTTAAAGTGACATAAAGATCATGTCTTTAAAGCTGTTTTTAAAACGTTATGATTATAAAATGAAACCCATTTATTTTATGCTATATGGGTTATTTATGAAATGTTTGAGGATGATATATCTTGCTCACATGATAATAAAGAAAAATTAAGGGTGCACCCTGATAGCACTCTAATGCATTGGGTAAAGACTTAATCTCTAGAGATGACCATTTTAACGATACCTTGGTGAATAACCTTGGTAATTTTTTAATGACACCTTGGGGATGGACCTTGGTGATATAGAAATGATTGTCTATGTTAAATTTTGTATCCACATCTTCGAGTTATGAAACACGTTATTTTTATTATGATATGCCTCATGATCTCTTCCTCATGCCTTAAAGTTATTTATCATGACTTGATTGATGTATCTCAAGTTTACATGTAAAATGTTTCCCTTGTTTCCCTTACTGGGCCTTCTGCTCACCCTTTCCTTTAATGTATGCTCCCAGGTTATGAGATGATTTAATGAAGTTAGGATTAACAAATTAATAATACTTTAAAGTTTTTAAGAAGAATGTTTTATGTTTTCATGTATTGAGTTCCTGGTTTCCAAGACACTAAACCTTAAAGATCCTCAGTTTTGTATAATGTAATGAAAGTTTATGTGATAAAAAGGCGGGATTCTATAGTTGGTATCATAGGATGGTTTAGTTATTTGTCTAAATTAGGTTTTGAAAACTTTACAAGGTTTCTTAATGAAAATATTAAATATAGGAAAACATCCTAGTATTTTGGTGAATTATTGAGTAAGTGGTTTCCAAACAAATAAAACCCTATCTAGATATGAACAAGTAGAGGTGTCTCTGGAACAGATGTACCTAAGAGTGAAAACTCTAACAAGGTGTTTCAGGCTTGACCCAGGCTAACCTCATGAATGACAACGGGCCTTGATGCACTCTTGGTTTGACACTCCCCGGGGATATGCTTTAGTAAATTCATAAGCTTAGTGTGAACCATTATTAAAGGAACAGAGATAAAATAAAATAAAGATTCACATAAGAATATATGATCATGGTTAACCTAGATTAGAACCTAGGGGATCACAAGTTAGGATATACTTTTCTCCTACAAGTTTATCCTTCCATGCTTAAAGTTTTCTTTTCATGATTATTGGCTAAGTATTTAAGCCCCCTAATTATACTTTCTTTTCTTAGTTAATGGCGGGAAATAGAAGAACATGTACTAACAACCATTGTGATAGGAAATGTGAAGATTGCCCTATTAATATGAAAGAGACGATGAGATATCAAGTTGAACATATTGTGATTATTCCAAACCAGCTATCAAAAATCACAATTAATAATTGGTACCTAGTTGAATGCCCAAATTCATCCCGGAAGACGAAGATGAATTCTCAAGGATGTTCATCTCATAAAGGTGATATGGGAAATAAGACACAATTTCCTTTGTGCAAAAAGTGTGGGAAGAGGCACCAAGGAAAATGTCACCAAAGAACCAGGAGATGTTTTAAGTGTGGTATGATAAGGCATAATGTATCCAATTGCTTTAAAAAAATGGATAATGTGATGAATGGTGATGAAGTTCAATCTAATGTACCATACTATTCAATTTCATAAATGTGAAGAATTTGGACATTATCTAAGGCAATGCTCTCTTGGAAGGGATGAGAATCATGATGAGCATCAAAAATCTTCAAGGACAAGGGAACAATGCAAGTCCTATGCTGAGATGGATAATGATGACTGAAGTACATGTAACTTCTTCGCAATAATTGTCTATGTCATGTTGATTTTTAGTTCGTGCTCTATGATCATATCTTTAATGTTTTCTAAGAACACCGAGTCACTACCTAAGATGGTTTTATATCATTAAAGAAAACATCTATTGTTATGTATCACTTGTTTATGTTGTGAAGCTGTTCTTCTAGAAAAAAATGATTAGGGGATTAAAAGATGAATATTATTTTGGAAGACGTTCAATAATTTGGGAACCCTATATGATCAAGGTAAATAGATTACTATGATATTTTCTTTAATAAGTCATGTTTGACTTATATTTTGAAGAATTGATTAATTTAAGGTGAACTTATGGTAATTTAGGTTACTTATGGAAATGATTAACCTATCTTGGGGAAAATGTGATTAGGTTAGTTACTTTTGTTATAATACGTTAAGAGTGGTTGATGTTATTTAGAGATTAATGATAAATTTTATCTTGGAAGACTATGTTATCAAATCCTTCTTATATTTGGGTTTCAATCTTAGTTTTGTTTATTTTAAGGAATTTTAAGGACAATTATTTATGGATTGATCTATGATGAACTTTGGGTAGTACCGGGGAACATTGAAGATTAAAAGTAGTTTCCCTTCCTATGGGGTTCTTTATTTTTGTAGAGTTGTTTCATCTTACCCTTTCAGTTTTTGGGATAATGTTTAAAGATAGAAGAAACAGATAATTAATCTTTTGTGGATTATGCGATTCTCTATAAGATGATTCTTGTGATTTTGATGAGACCATGTGTTTTTGAATGATCATTGTTTAGAGAAAAGATTAGTCTTTGTGGAAACTTATTAAGGGATGAAACTCTACTTGAAGGTAAGTATATTTCCTTAGGTTTTTATTCTATGTAGTAAATGAATTCCTCAAAATTATGAAAAGGAACATAAAACAAAAACATTGTTGGTTTATGTTTTCTACTGGGTAATCAAAGACTGTTTAACACATCTTAAGTTTGTGATTTTCTTGTGGTTAATTTTATCCTAATAATATTTTCTATCACTCTCCATCAAAACTTTACCCTTTGTTTTATCTTCCATATCCATATTTTCTTATATGGATTCCTAGTATGGGTTAACTCGGGTGACCTTTGTACTTCCCTTCAATTCTTTTAAAGTAATAGTTTTACTGACTCTTTTTTTGATGTGGGACTTTCAACGAAATTTCCAATCCCAATTTTAAAATTGCGAGGATACAATTTCTTAAGGGGGAAGAATGTAACGACCCGAAATTATGAATAAATTTTGTTACCTAATTTTTGTGGGTTATTTTATTTTATACTCAACAAAACTATTTCATTTAATAAAATGAGTATAATGAGACTATTGGGTTTCAACTGTTATATGACCATTGGTCAATATGACCGTTGGAAACTAATTATTACAATTATTTTCTATAAATACAAGTGATCTTGATTAATCAATATTGAAAGAAGATTCGATGGCCCCATCCAGTAGTATCGGGCCGATCGAAGCCCATCTGATGGAACTCGGGAAGGAGGTAGCACCTTTGGGATTTTCTTTAGACCAAACCCAAGATGAACTTCATCGTGTGAAGCTGGAACATAATCACCTTCATGAAAATTTCAATCTGATAGAAATCACTACTCGGGGAATGTTGGCCAAGCCGCCCCAAGATTCTATCACCCTAGCACACCTTACTCTTAGGTCCTATGATGGTGTTATAAGGGGCTATGTAACGAGACTGTAACTTCTTTGTGTAATCCTTTGATTTAAATAAAAATTGTGATTTCTTCTTATGGTGAAGTTTGTGAATTTTTAAATGTTTGGATAAATATAGTACACATATTATTGATGAATTTTTTAAAAAGAGGGGATATTTTAAAATATTTATGTAAACCTTAAATAATTAATGATGTGTAATGATTTTCAAAAAATGGTCTTCTGGAAATGTGTTCATTAAGAAATTTAGAATCTAATAAGATCAACTTAATGTTTTTGTGAATAGTAAATTATGAATAGTGATTTTACGCTTAGTATTATTAATGTGACCAAATGGATTAGTAATATCACTTAAATAAAGTATTAATATTATTTAGGCACCTTGATTAAGTAATGTTATTCAATAAAATAGGTAAATGACTATTTCAGAAATTATTAGTCAAGTATTAGTTTTTTTAGGATGAATAATGTTTTTTTATTAAAAAATTAAATTAAAAATATTTGGAAAATTATTTTCATAAAATGGAGTTTCCCCAGACACACTAAAAAAAAGGAGCAGCCCCAGAAGAGGATTCAGAGCAGGTGAACTCACCAAAGCAGAACCAAATGGATTGGTCAAAATGAGAGGGTTTGGCTATGCCATAAGGACCAGCCTGTGCTTGCACAAGAAGCCTAGCCAGACGAACATGTGAAGGTGGAGAGATACTATCATGATGCAGATGCTGGGGAGGGGCAGTTCTTTGAAGACAGTCTGATTGAATTCCCTAAAGACCTTCGGGTCATGTAACCTCCTAAGCCTACAGGCCATGTAATATCTGACCCTACAGGCCTTGTAAGGGTTCCCCCTCATCCCTTGAGGGGGGGGGGGGGGGTTATCAAAAATCAATAAAAATGAAGGTCTTAGGTCCATTCGAGCATCGATATTTGGTTAAGGTGAAATTTTGGAATTTTTCTGAAATAGTAGAATTTTCAGTGAATAGTGTTTTTATTCAAAAATTAAATTAAAAATATTTAGAAAATTATTTTCATAAAATGTACTTCATTTTTGAAATTAGAGCATCGATATTTGGTTAAGGTGAAATTTTGGTATTTTTCTGAGAAAGTTGAATTTTCAGTAAATAGTGAAAATACAGTTTTTGAGTTTTGAGTGTTTAATGACATCATTAAGGATGTAATAATTATACAATAATTCTGGTCGACTTATGAATAGTAATATAAGGTATTATGTGATACAAGTGGCCAATACCATGGGCAAATACCGTGGGCAAGCCCATGGTTTTTCCAATACCAGCGATGAGGTGTCCCTTGGCAATTAATGCTTTTCCCCCTCACTTCTCCTATAAATACCAAGCCTTTACCTCATTCATTTAATTTAAAAATCATCCTCAACGAAGTTATGGTCTCCTTAACTCCCAATGAGTCCTCCAAAGGTTCCCTCAAGTCTCCCAAGTTCTCGACCTTCAAGCTTTCGAAGTTACTATTCAAGGTAAGGGATCCTACCTCTCTCTTTCTTTTCATGCATTCTCTTTTATGTCATTTATTTTATGATCCATGTTATTATGTTGGGGATTTTATTTTATATTCATTATACTATCATTTTCATGTTCATATTATGAGATACCCCTCTTGCTCTCATCATTTCATTTTATGAATGTTTAAGTGGTGCCGTTAGGCTGCCAAATTTTTGTAAGGGATTCTTTCACTCTTCATATTTTCAAAGTTCTATTTTCATGTAAAGTCTTTCAAGTTCCTTTTTCCCATGTTGGGGTATGATATATATATCCATAATACTTTTACTTTATGTTAATATTATGATATACCCTATTTTATCTCATCAATTCATTTTTTGAAGTTTTAAGTGATGCCGTTAGGCTGCCGAATTTTCATAAGTGAAATCTTATTTTTGTCTTCCTTCCATGTTTTTCATTTCATATAGTATGTCTTTCAAATTTCATTACCACGTTATTATATCCTTTATATTCTATCCCTCTACTGTTTTATGGATCATTTATGAGTGGGTGACCCATGTCCCCTCTCTTTTTAATATTTTCTAAAACCCTATCACAGAGCTGTTATGCTGTATAATTTTCATCTCAAAATGTCTCTCTCTTTTTCTCTAATTATTTTATTTTATTAAGTGAAAAATCAATGATATTTCTTATATAGGGGTATTCACACATATATCAAAATATTCTATTTTAATTCTAGGATTTACATACATTCAACCCGATTTCCTTTTTCGTGGGTTTAAAGTGACATAAAGATCATGTCTTTAAACCAGTTTTTAAAACGTTATGATTATTAAATGAACCCCATTTCTTTTATGCTATATAGGTTATTTATGAAATGTTTGATGATGATATATGTGGATCACATGATAATAAAGACAAATTAAGTGTGTGGCCGGATAGTGCTCCAATGCATTGGGTAAAGACTTAATCTCTATAGATGACCATTTTAACGATACCTTGGTGAATAACCTAGGTAATTTTTTAATGACACCTTGGGGATGGACCTTGGTGATACAGAAATGATTTTCTATGTTAAATTTTGTAGCCACATCTTTACGTTATGAAACATGTTATTTTTATTATGATATGCCTCATGGTCTCTTTATCAGGCCTTAAAGTTATTTATCATGAGTATATTGATGTATCTCAAGTTCACATGTAAAATGATTCCTTTGTTTCCCTTACTAGGCCTTATGCTCACCCTTTCCTTTGATGTATGCTCCCAGGTTATGAGATGATGTAATGAACATAGGATAAACAAATTAATAGGCCTTTCAAGTGTTTAAGAAGAATGTTTTATGCCATAAAGTATTAAGTTATTGGTTTCCAAGACACTAAAATTTAAAGATCCTCGATTTTGTATAATGTAATGAAAGTTTATGTGATAAAAAGGTGGGTTGATATAAACAATATCAAGGGGAATATTATTATTTATCATATTCTTATGTATTATAAATTTCATCTCATGTAATTCATCTATCTTCTAAAGTGTATGCTATTGTTTATATAATTCATAAATGAAATGATTAAATTACATAGTTTTGATAATCAGATATATATTATGAAAATGATTTTACCACCTGAAGTGGTTAAAGTAATGATCATCATAATTAATAAAATTTATATATTATGAAAGATGGTCATTATTGATAAATAATAAATTATCATTCATGGATCATGAAATCCAATTAATGAATCCATTCCCTAATGTGAATGTAGTTTTAATTACTATATCTCATTACTTGAAGTGGATGAAATTATTCATGAAAAATTGATATAATTTTTGATATCATGAATATTTGAGAGTTGAAGAGGTTTTATTAAATGATTTATCCTTTATTTGGTAAAGTGAATGTTGTTATTCAATGAAATATAATTTTGGATAATGATAAGGTGTGTGTTTTGAATCCATATGGTCCTTCCACAATATTTGTCACTACCACATTCACTAGCTTTAAAAGACGTGGGGTCTCCTATCCCAAGTAGGTGTATTTTAAAATAATTTTTGGGCCTAAAGTTCCAAAATATTTTGGCTAGAAGTTATAAATTATGAAATAATCTGCTTGGTGATGGGCCTAACCCATTATGATTATTTTATGAATTCATCAACCATCATAAGTGGAAATTATAACAAAAAATATGAGTTTGAAAAATGAATGATCCTGGAGATCATATATGCATTGATCTTGAAGAAAAATATTTATAAATATTATTTTCATTAAATTCTTCAAAAGAACTCATATATGTGTTAGTACATGCTCATATAAGTACATTTACCGATAGAGAAAATTAATTAATGACTTCAGAAGAGAGAATATATTCCTACTTGGTAGTACAAATTCTTAATGCTTTGTTACATCTGAAGTCTCAATGAGATGTATGAATGGTATTCTTGAAAAATAATATCATATGAATACATTTGATAAAATATGTACCTCAATATGTAACAAACATTCATAAAAGTGATTATAAAGAATTTTTTATGTACAATCGAATCAATAATGGTAAACCAGATGTTTACCGATCCTGGAACTTCAAATATATGACATGATGATTTATGCTATCTGAGATCAATTATAATGAAAGATATTTATTCATGTATACACGAGCATCGATTTGTTGATAACATAGTAGATATCCATCATGGGAAGAATGATGAATTTATTTAATGGATGCATGTCTACTAAATTATCAATTAATTCATTCTCATTATGTTATTATGAATTCCCCTTGTATAATAATTTACCATGAGGTACCCATTTTTGAGGTAAATTTTTTATATCATTAGCATCTATTATGGAAATAAATTTTCTATATACTTATGAATAAGTATATACGGGCACACCCACCTACCATGTGATCCATCTATATGAAATATGCATCCACTAAATGATCACATGTGTTATTTTCTGCTGGTGAGTATACATTGCATTCTATACATGTTGATTAAAATAAATACTGAGTATCATGTATTATATGGTCCTGCAGAACCATTGACAACATGCTCACAACACTTACATAAATTTAAAGTATTGGAAATCAATAGTTTGATTATATACACCTGAAGTGTGGTTGAACTGATTATATAAAATCATTATTTATCATGAGTAGAAAGTAATAAATATATTTTCCCTTGAAGAGAAAAATGAATATATCGACAACATTGTATCTTTTTAGATATTGTCCCTGAAGTGACACTGGTTATAGAAAAGTCATGATACCTCAATCTAATGTTGTTGATGATATATTTTATTTGAATTATTTTAAAACTCATTAGCGATGATGGATTTTTATAGATGTGGACATCATGATAATTGGACAAAATTATTAAAGGAAATTATGAAATGTTTAACATATAAAGTTATTGATTGATTATCCAAACTACCAAGACTATTTCATATCGATGATATTTTTATAATAAATATTATTCCTTGTATATTTGGATATTTATATGAATCCTAGAAGGGTTTATAATGCCTGAAGCATATTCAAAATTATGAAAGTTTCACTAAATCTAATAAATTATGGGGTGAATTAAATAAGTTGTATTTAATGTATCCATATTAAGTTAAGGAAGAATATAATTTGAATATTTCATCCCATGGTTTGTATGAATCATTTTATTCATCATATTATTAATGTGTTTTGAAAAATATCTAAACTCTTGAAGAGTTTTCTAAAATCAATGAATTATTTGATCATGAAATTACATACAATGTCCTTGTATTTTGAATTATTCATACCAAAGATGAAATATTAAATTTTGTAATGGTTTTAACCTTAATGAATAATTAAATACCTTGCTTCCAAGGGTGATAGATTTCATACATAAGGGGTTGATGAAGAACATACTTATCCTAGAAGTATTAAATATAAATTCATATTTTATTTATCCATTAAGGATATACTTGAACATGTGAATATGTAACTTGAAAATAACAATAAATCATATTATGATTCAAGGTAATGTTCTTCCCTATTCATTGAAATCTAAAGGGAATAAGTTTTTATTATTCCAAAATTCAAAACTGAATGTTTTGGTTATGAATTGATCATGGACATTCTATGAGTTAAATGTAGTGATGATCACTATGAATGGGATATGTAACTATTGTACTCCTTTTCCCTTAGACAAGTTTTTCCCACTGGGTTTTCTTGATAAGTTTTTTTAACGAGGAAACACTATAGGGACTTGATGTTACCATGCTCTTTTTCCCTAATCGAGTGTTTTCCCTTGAAGGTTTTTTCCTTGATGATGTTTATAATGAGGAAATCATATATCATAATATATATACAAGAGAATGTTATAAATTATTATGGATATCTATAATTAATGGAAATTTTTGGTCTTCCCCATGAGTTGTAATTTTCAATGAGACCATTCATTATTACTTTTGGTCTTGCTCCCATGTCCTGATGACATAATTAAATAATAATATTAATTGATGTCTTGAAGACATAATTAAATGATATAATCAGGGGGAGTTGGGAACATTGTACTCTTTTTTCCTTCATCAGGTTTTTTCCCACTAGTTTTTCCTGATAAAGTTTTTAAGGAGGCAACATGACATAGAATTCTTTTATTTTGGATTCACTTATTTTTCCCATAGGGTTTTTAAAGTGAATATTATATAAGATTCCATGAAATTATGACATCTAAAGGGGAGTGTTATAAAACATTATTAATAGATGTCATAATTATGAAAATAATGATGAATCATCAGTTCCCAATTAATTTCCCTCTTAATGAACAACCTTATATATTCTCAAACCATTGGTATTCTAGCCATTGGATTAAATATTATAGGTATTAATCTCAACCGCTGGATCAGATCTCATGTACTCTATAAATATGGTGATATGTTAATGAAATGGGATGGAATTTTGGCTCTACATTGTGTTCTATACTTATTGTATTTATTTTTTATTTTAATTTCCATTTTTTATTATCATTTTCATATGTAAATTCAATACTCTCTTTCTCAATGATGTGATTTTCCTACAATCGATCTTACATTTCTGATTTTGAAATGCTTCGCTGTTTCAATCAGCATTGGATCATTTTCACAACACTCATCATTTTATCATCTATTTTTAGTTAATTTTATTATCATTTTTATCTAATACTTATTTGGTTAATTTTTACAGAGATAATTCTTGAAGACGTACAAGAAATGATGTGACGATTGAAGGTTTGTTGTTCTCAAAATCATGTGATCTTGAATTGGCTCACATCTATGGTGATAGTTTCATATCACCATGGATATTACCAAATTCAAGAACACTTCATTTTGTGGACAAGAAATAGTGTGATGCGTATAAATCAACCTCAACTCAATCTGATACAGAGTGTGTATGTTATGACTCTAAGTATATGTTATTAGTTAAAAAAATGACACTTTAGTTTAAAGCACATGTCACATACTCAAAACTGAGAAAATACATTCATATTTTTTTTAATAATTTATGAAAACAATACATATGTAATTTGTGATGTGTAAGAATCCGGAACACCTCAATATGATATTCGGTGTACCTGATATGACTCAAAATGTATGTTTTTAGTTTTAAAATTGATATTTTAGTTTAAAACACACATCACATATTCAAAATCAATAAAACTCATTTAGATTGTTTTGATACTTTAGGATAATAATCCTTAAGTCATTTGTGATGTATAGTAATCAATAGAACCTCAATTTAATCCACGGTGTGTCTGGTATAACTCAAAGTGTATGTTTTTAGTTTAAAATTGAATTTTTAGTTCAAAACACACATGAAAAACTCAAAACTAAGAAAAAACATTCGAATTGGTTTGATACTTTAGGAAAATGATTAATGAGTCATTTTTAACGTGTGAGAATTGTTCATACCACAATCTGATACATGTTGTGAACAATATGACTTGAAATGTTTGTTTTCAGTTTAAAGTTGACATTTTAGTCCAAAATACACATCACATATGCAATTCCAAGTAAACAAATTCAGATTGTTTTGATACTTTAGAACAATGATTGATAAATCAATTTTTATATTTAAGGATTTACTTCATGTCAATATGAAACATGATGTGGCTGGTATGACTTGAATTGTGTGTTTTTAATATAGAAGTTTCATTTAAGTTTAAAATGCATGTCATATAGCCTAAACCAAGAAAATTAGCTCAGATTATTTTCAAAAATTATAAAAATAATTCATAATTCATTTATAAAGTATACGAATCAACCGCATGTAAATATTACACACGATGTGGTCAGTATGAATCAAATTATGTGTTATCAATATAAGTGTAATTTTAGGTTAAAACACATCAAATATCCAAAAACAAGAAAATGAGATTGGATTGTTTTCAAACTTTATTAAAATGATCTTTAATACATTTTTGACGTGTAAGAATCATCTTTATGTCAATCCTATGGATGATGTGAAAGATGTGACTCAATGTTCATGTTTTCAATATAAAAGTTTTATTTTAGTTTAAAAATGACATCACATAACCAAAACCAAGAAAAAAACTCATATTGTATTCAAACTTTATGAAAATGATATATATTTCATTTTTATGTGTTGGGATCATCCACACACATCAATCTGATGAACGATGTGGCCGATATGACTTAAAATAAATGTTTTCAATATAAAAGTGTCATTTGAATATATATGCTGGTGAAAATGTTTAGAAACAAATATATCTTTTGATAATTATGTCACCATCAATTATATTTCTGTTAATAATATTATTAACAATATCAAATTACATGTTTGTGAAGGCATTACCAACAATTGTATATATTTTTAATATAATTTTTAAATAAAAAACGTTTTTTTTATTACCATATCTACTGATAAAACTTTATATTATATGAATTAATATTTATATTAATTTGTGAAGTGGGACAAAGAAAGAAAAATGTACACTAAATGCATAAAGGGAGGCTCAAACTAGAGACCTCCACCACTACCACCAAGGCTCAAGGGACGAAACTCCAATAATAATTACAAAATTAGTTTGAATGAAACTCCCAAATATCTTTATATTATATATATATTAATATAATTATATTTAATATATATATATTATAATTATTATATAACAATTAAAAAAATATGTTTCTCAGTTATAGGTCTAAATTAAATATGAACAACTTATTTAAAAATTATTTCAACAGTGTTTTTATAACTTTGAATGGATTAACCAACAATCAGTGACATAAAAACCTAAAATACATACATATCCTCATCATGAATTCAAAATAAACCAACCACACCAAAATAAACTCACACATTACATATGCAAGTATTGGTTGAAAAAGAAGAATTAAAAATGAATTTCACATCCTAGAAGAAAAAGCAACTAGTAGTAACATGTTCAATAACATTGAGTTGATGACATACATGAGGGAAATTATCACCGGTCTCAACACAGATCGAGCTCGAACATGGGACATACACGCATGGAAGTCATTGGGTTAGTTGGGTTTATGATCATCGCCACATTAGTCATTTAGGCTACCTTCCTAGGGTATGTACTTCCCAATGTCATATTCCAGTACCTGGATCATCAACAACAAAGAACAAAATAAGAATAAAATGAGGCATCATCAATTAGAATTAAACATTTGATTTCTTAAATGCAACAAAGTGAGGCATCTAAATCAATTTTGTGTATATCGTTCAAAGGAATAAACATCTATCAGACTTTTGATTTATTTCCATTACATAAAAAGGAATAAGATGATATTTTTTATATGACCCAATATATCAGAATTCCACTTTATTTCATCATATCATAACCCAATCATGTGGTCCAACATATCTGGAAGTGATGCTTTGTATTTGAAATAATACAGCTTTCATCAACTGCACAAAAGTCAATAAAACTTCAAATAGAAAATACCATCTCTGGGATCATTGTACTGAAAACCCATTCAAAACTAAAATGGATAGAGTTTCACAATGTTACCTCCATTGTATTGTAATATTGTTCAAGGATTCAATATAGATGACATTAGGGAATTATTTTAGTATGTGATAAGGATGCAAGTAGCATGGTAGATAACTCACCATCTTGGGTAATGTCATAGAAGTGATAAACACTTGTCACTACCGAAAAAAATCATAGTATCTAATATGTTCTAATCATAGGTCGTGTCTCCCATTTCCTTTAGCTGCATTTGGAAGAAATTTTCATGCAGTAATACCGATGGTGAGTCATATATGGTGATATATGTTGGCTTCAGCTTGTGGCACCATGATAATGCCTCACCAAATCTTCATCAAGAAAACTCGCAATGTATCAAGCTTCCCTACAAAATCATGTTGCTGTATATATATTTTCTGCATTCCATTTATCATTTTCACATTTTCAAAAATAGATATCATGGCCTAGTGGTGATAACCGATATTGTAAACATCGGTAATGAGCTGTCATAGTTTTTGAACTAGAGTTGTAGCACTGATATGGTGTGTTACTATCTGCTACTGTGAAATAATAAGTCTAGTGGAAGTGCCGCTAATGATCAAGTTGGTTATCAAAGTGATGATCAGATGGATAGTGTAATTCACATAGACAAGTACTTTTCGGGTTTGTATCTTGGATGCCTTGCAGAAAGGTAATTTGGCTAGAGCTTGATTGATGTACCGGTAAATATTCTAGTTAGTTCTGTATGTCTCCATGGTATTGAAATGAGGTTTATGAACTAGGGATTGGGTGGGGCTTAAATATAACAATGTTAGTTGCGACATATCATGTAGTGCTGGTGTGATGCAGTGGAATCTTGATTTTTTCAAGACAAACATATCCTCTCTCATGACAGGTGCTAAAAAGTGTAGGACAAAGAGTATAAAAATTCATCAAAACAAGTGAACCCAAATATAAGTTCATGTGCAACAAAATAGATCATTAGAATAAAGAATTATTTAACTGAAAAATGGTCTTGCGTACCTGTGAAACAATAATTACTTTCAATACTTTGAATATATATGCATATCAATAATTGACCAAATTAATATCATATTCCACACTAATACATGATTGATCAAGATGAATTCTAAAATACTTTTTTTCAATAAATCGAACCTCTACACTCTTCATCTATCTCTCATACTACCTTGATTCTTCTCAAGGAATAAAGGAGCTATTGGGGGAGAAGGAAAGAGAAGCAAACTTGGATTCCATCCTATTCGGGAAACATAAATCTATGCAATGAATTGTTTGTGTGTGTGTGCTTGGATGAGATTAGTTCTGTTTATGGGGAGGGGGAGGGATGGTAATATTGTTTCCAACAATTTGATCTATGGCTGAAAGACACCTTCTTCACTGCGGTTGAGGAGGTTCAAATTTCTATAGATATATTGGAATCCACTTAAAATATTGGGTAAGAGAGAATAATGGGTCTGACAATCCATGAGTGGGAGGAACATTGTAGAGAGCTCCAAACAGAATCTGGAACTACAAAATGGTAGTTGTACGAGTTTGATAAAGCTATTGTCACGAACCTGATCTGTTCTTTATCAAAACAACACCCAAACTGGCCCATGGTAAGCCCCGAAGGGCGTTCCCAATCCCCATGGGCTGGAACAAGTTCTCGGGTATCATAAAATGAAATTTGGAAACAATTTTCTCGAGTTTATAAACATAAAACAACAAGTGGATCCCATAAAACAAATCTGAATTTTTCAATCCAAAACATATTTTACTAAATTTCAGAATTGAATTACACAATTTAAGAAAATGTTTAAAGACTATTACAAAGGAACAAAACCAAAAAGGACATCCCAAGAACCTACTCACAACAAGAGGCACCACCCTCAAGCCATCTCCATGACACTGCACCAAGAAGGACTGCTAGAAACCCATACCAGTGGCACTAAAAGATTTACCCAAACCTGTGAGAAAATAACCAAGTCTACTTACACCCAAAGTGTAAGTTGGGTGTGAGCCAAATCCTAGTCGGATTACACCAAAAAATATTCCATGGGATAATCATTATAATACAAAAAA
Source organism: Viscum album (assembly GCA_963277665.1). Lineage (NCBI taxonomy): Eukaryota > Viridiplantae > Streptophyta > Magnoliopsida > Santalales > Viscaceae > Viscum > Viscum album. The sequence continues at coordinate 239,585,575 of OY728131.1, forward strand.
TCTTTTAAGTTTTGTAAACAAGAAATGATAGTAACAATTTCTAAAAGATGAAACTTTAAATAAAAACAACTTTCAAGTGGTATATTTTAAAGAAATAAACACTTTTAAATAGAATGAAAAATCTACTGAAGTTTTCTAGCCAAACATGACGTATTCCTACATTAAGCATAAAATATATAATGAGCACTAGAAATGGGAAACAACCATAGGCACTAGATCACTCTGGGTCCCAGGTACCTCATACTCGGTGAAAGTAACCATACAAATATCTATTCTCGTACACACGAGCCACTAGTAGGGATCATACCCATAAATTATTGGTTCTCCAACATCATCATCATCATAATAATAGTTTATTTAGTGTTTTCATTATCAAACTTGCTACGTGAAATAGAGGCCAAACCCCATGGGATCACTAACATACTAGTACACGTCCACCCACCTAGATACCCATGTGTTCCCTCTTGTGATAAAGAAAAGTTCCACAATCCATGAAATACAATTTGCATATGAAAATACCACTTCAAAGTCAAACACACCAAACACCCCACACACATGTCACATGATCCCCTTTTTCAATCAAATTCATTTTGGAAATTATAGTCACACCAAAACAGCCCACAACACATTTCACCTCTCTTTCACACTACAACAAATCCTTTAAACAATTTTACGAAAAAATTTCCAAGATAGTAAACATCACATAACAACACTTTCACATTAAAATAGACCATTTCAAAAAATAAACTCCTACCAAAACATTTTTTCAACATAGTTTCACCTCTTACATAAATCAAGAAACCATTTAAAACCTTCACAAAAAAATTACAAGGAGTGTAACCATGTTTTGCACATAAAATCCATCTAAAAACCCTATTTTAATACCAAAAGAATACCAATATAACATCAAAACAGAATTGGAAGCCATAAAATCAATTAATAAAACTATTCCATAAATCATAAAACAACCCTAATGAACACAACATGGAATACACACCAAAAATATTTATTTTTGCACAAAAAAGCCACTTAAAATCCAATATCTTAACAAATACTACCAAATATAATTTTCACAACAAAGAAAATGGAATATAATAATTCTAAAAATATAAATAAAAAAAACTAACTCATTCAATAATGTTTACACATGGAATCACCTACCATTTGTGCCAAAAACTCCAAACCGTTGTGGGAAACTTCAACCGCACCACCGCCGCACCACAAGAAAGTGAAATAAATCCCTAATCCACAATATTTCACCAAAATTATAAAAAATAAAACCTTATTTATGAACCCTAGCTTCTGGACATTTTATAACCTCAATAAAAGTGGAAGAAACCCTAAGTAAATGAGAGGAACAAGAGAGGAAACTCACTTACTTGAGATATCTAGAATAAAACGCCACAAATAAACTAGTATCTGAATTTAAAAATAAAAAAAAATTCAAGTGATGTTTTAATAAGGCTGAGTAGGTCATGTAGGAACTATAATGGGGGTAAAATACTAAAAAATGGAAGAGTTATGAAGGAAACAAACTACCTCTTCAAATATGGACGATTTGAGAAAGGTTGATAAGTTTTTCCCTAATCCGTGATAGAAATGAGCTCCAAAGAGGGATAAATGAATATGGGGGCGTGACTAGGTCGTTTGTATTCGAGTGGGAGGTGGAATCACCGAAAAAGAGTAAAAAATAAATAAGTTATTAAATAAATAATTCTAAAAAAAACTGAAAATGGGCTTACGGGTTGGCCCAATTCCTTAAATAAAAACTCAAATCCACCATGATTATAGATTAATAAAGGTTAAAAATCGATATGGTAGTGTTGATATGTTAGTGTAGGCTATGTTAGAAGTTTAATGGGTGCACAATGATGAAAAATGAAAGACTTATAAAATAAAAAAAATTGGTTTTTAAATCTGGAAATGAGCTCACGGTTCCCAAATCATGAAAACTCACCCTTTCCTTCAAAAATATAAGGGAAACCCCCACAACAAAGCAAGAGTGTAAATTAAATGAAACATACCTTAAAAATAAGTCATGTATGTGACAATTCTCCCCACCATAAAACTTTCTGCCATCAGAAATCCATAGTATGACAAAAAAAAAAACAAACCCAATCGAAAGGCGGAAATGGACTCTATTGCCAAGTTTTTCCCACCCCCAAAAGGCCCAAAACACCTCCAATTGATCAATCAAGGAAAAAATAATCTCACCAACCAAAACATACACCACTTCCTGAAACAATCAAGCATATTCAAACTACATCCAAAAATAGAACACCTCAAACACTGTCCGAACAAGATTTAAGAAACTTACCTAGAACGAACAACAAAAACGAACAAGGTCACTGCAGTCTTACTTCAAAAAAACTATTGGGCGCACTCCAATCCAAATGTTTTCTCAAGTAGAAAGTTGTATGTTAAATAAATATGAATGATACTACCTATATTCAGTCCAACACTAGGTAAAAAACCAAGTTACTGATATGGGGAGACTCAAACAGACTCCCCACTATAAGGGGAAACTCAATTTTTCCCGAGACAGAATCGGGACACTAATAGAGGGGGGCCCGAACAGACTCCCCGAAATAAGGGGTAGAATTTAATTAGAAGTTTCCAAAATAACTTACATGATACAAATAGTGGTTCTCCCCACCATAAGAACCAACCATCTTAACTGACTAACACAGGCCGATGCGAAAAGACCCCAAAATTTAAAGAGTTGGCATGACCTCACGGTTAGTCCATATAGTTTTGGAAACCAAGGGATAACCATGTGGAGAATTCTGTCGAAAGGGGAAACATTTCATCGTTACATGGGCCAAGACACATGGCCATGTGGAGACTGTGCAGTAGCTATTGTCTCTTATCGCACTATTTTATAGGTTGGCGCACATTTACTACTAACTGTGCGTAAACCATGTGCTACCATCTCCCTAGACTAAATTTAATTCTTTTCTCTAAAAACTAAAACAAACCCAAAGGGGGAAATGAATTAACTTAAGAGATAACATGGGAAAGATATTCCCCCACCTATTTCCACAAAATGAGAAAAACTGGAGAAAGATGACAATACCAGAGGTTTAAATTGTTCCCGTCTTTCATACCGAGGACAGGAATTAGAACAAATTTTTTTAACAACCTAGGAATTTCTCTAAATACGTTCCAGCTTCACTCTGAGACCTATGGCTAGAGCTCAAATGATTGAAGAAACTTCTTCCCCATAGTCAGGGCTTGGGAAACTCCAAAATATAACTTCTTATTTTGATGCCATAAACAACTACACTATGATTCCAGATGGGTTCAACAATACACAATTGAATCCAACCCCACTTTACCAAAACCTGACATTTTTTAGAAAAAAGATCTTAAAAGATGTACACACATCATCCCTTGTTTCTTTGGATGAAAAATGGAAAGAGGAAAGGACATATTCAAACACATTACTCTAAACAGAGGATGTTATGATTTTATGAAGGGAGGAACACTTCCAACAAAACAGAGACTCTCAGAAGATTTTACTACCTTTACTTTTTCATTCAAATGAGCACATGACATCATAAGGTGTCACCGAACATGACTCTTGCGACTGATAGAAACAATACATGGAAATATACATTATGCAAAGTCTCCAAACAACACACAATTCCATCAAGTGGACATAACAACCTCTCATGACCAGATTTTCTACGCTGGTGGTTTAACATGAACCCCTGCTTTGAAGAGACTACAAAGGACCCAAAGGCCCTCTTAGAAACCATCCACACTAAAAACCCCAGACTACTTTCATCTTCGACGAATCAGGTAACTTAAGAAACTAAGGTCTCTTTTAACCTTCCACGAGCACTCTCCCACTACAAGAGAATCCACAAAACAAAGAAAGGAAATGGTGTAGACTCAACCTCCAAATCTTGAGAAAAAGACTCATTGCATTGATCAAATAGAGGACTTTCCAATGGTGAAGCAATCTAGGTTGCACTTCAGTCACACATTAAATATTTATAGGGGCATACCCTATCAAACAAGAGAACCTAAGGACCCAACCAAGCTGGTCCATTGGTAAAAAAATATCACTACTAATAAACAAACACATGAGGGGAGCTACCACAAGGGCCTCCCAAATATTTCTCAAAAGATACCACTAACCAGCCCATCAACCCAACATTCCGACCAAACACAATCCCAAAACATCATTCAAACAAGAGGGGTTATTGAACTCAAAATATCCCACAACAACAACATTCCCAAAAAAACATAAGACACACAACCCAAACCGGTCATCAAGAAATCATGTTTTCTTTTAAAATAAGTATCTTAATTGAAAATAAATAGGTTGGTGGTTAGCATACCCACCAATGGTATCCTATGGGCCTCACACATGCATGTTTCCCTTCCACACCGGGCACCCTCCTCATATCCTTCCCGGAACCCATCCATTCATTCCATTAACCATCCATAGTACCATATAACCACATTCATGTGGTCTCTCATGGAAATACCAAAGTTTAAAACAAAATTTCCTTCCACTTTTCAAAACACAAACATTCATTTGACAGTTCCTTTTTCTCAAAACTACTAACCAAAAAATAAAAACCTAATTTACATCTTACAAAACATTTCAGAAATCCCCAGCCATTCAAATAAAAACTCACTTTCAAGACATACATTAATTTCAAAACATTTCATCCCGTTTTAAAAACCTCAAAGTTTTATGAAAAAAACTCCCTTTAGTCAACACTCATCCATTTAAAAACCCATCTCTTCTTATTTAAACAAGATTCCAATGATTCATAAAACTTTTAAAATGATTACTAGTTACAAAATCAAAATTTATTCTAAAAACCCACACATAAATTCCCTAAACACTTCATTCAACTCAAAACACATGTCAATAATTCAGAAAAGTCTATTTGGAATAGATTTTCAAAACCCACTCTAACATAATTCAAACTTTTAAAAGATCTGTAAACACACCATTTACCATTTCAAAATAGTTCTGAAAATTCATTTCCACCATTTTAGAAATCAATACACTTCCTCTTTACTGAAAAATCATTTCATGAAATTTTACATTTTTAAAATCAAGTCTTTTTTATAATTTTAAAACCAAGATTCCAAGATTCCAAAACAAAAGGACACAAGACATTGTGAGAGGAAACTAGCTTTTGTGGGTGACTTGTACATATGGTTGGAAGACATATTCCAATCACTTCACTATCACAAAGAGTGTTCTAGGAAAATATCCCCAGCTCCACATGGCTTTCCAGGCCCTGCGATCTCACTGAGACCATTGACCCAACTCTCTTCATTTCCCCAATCATCGATGACCCATGAAAACAAAAAGACTTAGATAAAATCCGACTTCCCCTAGTGACTTGAATCACATCACGAGGTGTGCTGGCAACACACCCTACTCGTAATAGAAATGTGAAGCCCTAAAAATCCTAACTCCGGACTATCCCAACTCTTCCCCAAATAACCTGAACCAAATAGTGAACCTAACCTCCCTATGATACCATTTTGTCATGAACCAGATCTGGTCACTATCAAAATGACACCCAAACCTGCCTGTGGTAATGCCCGAAGGGTATTACCAATCCCCACAGTCTGTCACAAGTGGCTGGGTATTATAAAATAAAATTTGGGAATGATTTAACCAAGTTTATAAATATAAAACAACAACCGAATCCCATAAAACAAATATAACATTTTAAAATCAGAACATATTTTACAAAATATCAAAATTGAATTACACAATTTAAGACAATGTTTAAAGACTATTATAAAGGAACACAACTAAAAAGGAAATCCCAAGAACCTCTTCATGGCAAGAGGCACCGCCCTCAAGCCATCTCCATGACACCACACCAAGAATAACCGCTAGAAACCCGTACCATTAGCACTAAAATCTTTACCCAAACCTACGAAAAAATAACCAAGTCTACTTACACCCACTATGTAAGTAGGGTATGATCCAAAGCCTAGTAGGATTCCACCACAAAATATTCCATGTGATAATTATTATAATACAAAGAAATTTCAAGTTTTGTAAACAAAAAACTCCAATAAAAATTTCTAAAAGATGCAAATTTAAATAAAAACAGATTTCAAGTGGGATACTTTAAAAGAAATAAACACTTTGAAATAGAATGACAAAGCTACTTAATTAATCCTTCCAAACATACCATATGCTGATGGTAAGCATAAAATATCTAATGAGCACTAGCAATGGGAAACAACCATAGGCAATAGCTCGCTGTGGGTCCCAGGTACTTCATACTCGGTGAAAGTAACATACAAATATCCATTCTCATGCACACAAGAAACTAGTAGGGATCATACCCATAACCTAGTAGTTACCAAACATAATAATCATCATAATAATAGTTTAGTTACTGTTGTCATTATCAAACTTGCTACGTGAAATAGGGGGCAAACCCTACATGATCACTAGCATACTAGTACACATCCACCCACCTAGACACTCGGGTGTTCCCTCTTGTTCTCAAAAATGTTTCACAAGGCATGAAATACAATTTTAAATTGAAAATATAAATTCCAAGTCACACACCAAACATCCTACAGACATGTCACATGATCCCATTTTTCATTCAAATTCATTTTAGAAATCATACTCACACAAAAATATCCCACAACACGTTTCACCTCTTTCAAACTTCAACAAATGCTTTAAAAAATGTTACAAAAACCTTTCCATGATAGTACACATCAAATAATATCCCTTTCACATTAAAATAGACTATTTCAAAAATACAATCCTACCAAAACAATTCGGGAACATAGTTTCACCTCTTACATAAATTAAGAAACCATTTAAAACCTTCAGAAAAAAAATCCAAGGAATGTAACCATGTTTTGCACATAAAATCCTTCTAAAAACCCTATTTTAAGACCAAAATCATACCAATATCACATAAAACCAGAATTTATGGTCATGAAATCATTTAATAAAACTATTTCATGAATCATAAATAACCCCAATGAACACAACATGAAATATAGACCAAAAATATTCATTTTGCACAAAAAAGCAACTTAAAACCCAACCACTTAACAAATGATACCAAATATATTTTTTTTCAATACAAAAAATGGAATAAAATAATTCTAAAAATATAAAACAAGTAAAAATAAATCATCAAATAATTATTACACATTGAATCACCTACCATTTGTGCCAAAAACTCCAAACCGTTGTGGGAAACTTCAACTGCACCACCGCCGCACCACAAGGAAGTGAAATAAATCCCTGATCCAAAATATTTAACCAAAATTAGACAAAATAAAACCCTAGGTATGAACCCTAGCTTTTGGATATTTTAGAACCTCAAGAAAAGTGGAAGGAACCCTAAGAAAATGGGAGGAACATGAGAGGAAACCCACTTACTTGAGATGTCTTGAATAAAACGCCCCAAATACACTAGTATATGAATTTAGAAATAGGAAAAAATGAAATTGAGGTTATAATAAGTATTAGGAGGTCATGTAGGAACTGTAATGGGGGAAAAAGTGAAAAATTAAAGAGTTATGAAGGAAACAAATTACCTCTTCAAATCTGGATGATTTGAGAAATCTTGAGAAGTTTTGCCCTAATCTGCAATGGAAATGAGATCCAAAGAAAGAGACACATAGATGGTGGGTGCGCCTTGGGATATTTTCTTTGCGTGGGAGGTGGAATCACAATAAAAGAGTAAAAAATTAATAATATAAAAAATAAACATTAAAATTACTAAAAATGGGATTATGAGATGGCCTAATTCCTTAAATAAAAACCCAAATCAGCCATGATTATAGATTACTAGATGGTAAAAATTGATATTTTGATTTATAGGTTAGAGGAGGCCATGTTGAAAGTGGAATGGGTGAAAAATGTTGAAAAATGAAAGAGTTATAAAAGAAACAAAATTTGTCTTTAAATTTGGAAATGGGCTCACGGTTTGGCCCAAATCATGAAAACTCACCCTTTCCTCCAAAAATGTATGGGAAACCCCCAAAACAAAGAAATAATAGAAATTAATTGAAAAATACCTTTAAAAGAAGTCATGGATGTGACAGATATCAGGTTGATCTATAGAAATAACTCTGATAACACTGCAACAGCCAGACATGAACAATTCTTTCTTACTATAGAAAATGAAATTTATCTTGTTGAAGCAGCAGTAAGGAAATATTTTAATGATTTATAATAAAACTCTTAAATGGGTGGAGTTAGGTTAAGAAGAGTGTGTTTATTTATCCAATTTTATCACAAGAACTACCAAGACCCTGTCATCTTTAAAACATGAATCACCTTTGGAAGAACCAATATAGGGGAAATGATTCCAATGTTAACTCTTATATTGGATATGGAAATGGATATATAGATAACATGGGATGTCTGAAAAAAATCCCATTAATAAGGACAAAATTCATGTTATAGATCTATAAAATTAAGAAATAGTAGGGACCCGGAGATGATGTGAACCCTCAAAATAGAAATTTTGGTTCCAAAAGGACACAAGGCCAAAGGCAACAATTTCACAAAATAAAAGGGGTTTAAGACTAAATTTTGGAAATGGAACCATATGTGGGGTTATCATAAACTTATAAGGGTAACAATACCAACCAATTTGGGTACAATATTATGTACATTAATATCAATATGAAAATCAAAACAAAGAACAAATAATAAAATGAAAAAAATAAATAAGGAGAAATATTTTATGTGGTTTTCACAAGTGGTTGCAATAAATGAGAATAATAATCAGTGATTAAGTTGTTTTAATCATTGATAATGCTATCCTCTCATTGGTGTTGAAAGTTATATATAGTAAATTTATAGACCCGATGAAGTTGTAAATCAAGAATAAGGATATTGTAGTCAAATTATATTAATTAGAAATGTTTTTTAACCATAATTTTTTTGATATAATAGACCTCATTAAATGGTACATGATGATTTTGAAATGGTATGTCAAGAATTAAATTCGGTCAGAAGTTTGTATTACAAAACGATATATTGTTGAAGAAGCTGTTGAATTCTGTACTTATTACCTTTCAGATATTAATGACATTGGTTTCCCAAAATTTCATCATAACGTATGACTTATTAGTGAATGGATTTCCGAAAGAGATGTTATAATTACCATTATTGAGTAGAATCATGATAAAATTTACATTTTATACAATAGTGTAGAGGCTTCATTATACATTGAATCACACAATGTACTTCTTATACATTTGAATCCATCAAGCACTGAACGATTGATATCAAATACACATAATCAATAGTTTATAGGTGGTACTGAGATCATATTTATAAGGAGTTATCTAAAAATTTGAATTAAATTGTCAAAAAACTTTTATGGATAATAACAACACTAAATGTAAATGTTATATCTTTCATTGGTTTTGTAATTAATAGTTATATTCTATATACAAAGGAACAATATGAATGAATTATTATGTAAAAAAGTGGAGTTAATTTTGTGGAAGAAGCGATGTACGTATCCGGTTCTAAAGATAGAAATACAATTTATGCAAATATTTCATATTTTGGCATCATTGAACAAATAAGAGTTGGATTATACCACATTTCAAGTGCCTATTTTCCATTTCAAATGGGTTGACAAAAAGAATACAGTTAAAGTCGATGAATTGGGTGAAGGTGAATTTCAGTTTAGAAAGATATAAGGACAATCCATTAATAATGTAATCACAAGAATTGTAGGTATTTTATGTTTTAGATCTAGAAAACAAGAATTGATCAATTTTCATGTTGGTGACTAAAACAACTGTAGTGTAAGATAAAAATTCAATTGAGGATGACCCGTTAGTTGGGATATCAAAATCATTTTATAAAGGTCTCAATGTATACAATGTATTATGTGTTAGAGGAGATTACTAAGAGGGGATTTTGATACTTGATAGGGGATCCAAATCCATTCAACCTTTAAATAAATAAAAAATGTTCAATGAGAAAGTTAAAAATGTTTTTTAATATACTATTTTTTCTTCATAATATTATGTGTTATCTACTGCATTTATATAATCTAAATTAAATGTTTGACTAATTATGTTGATAATGACTTCTACAAATGACTATATTACCAATCCGTAGAAATAACATATTATTGATACTGAAACTACAAAATTATTATGAAATCAATAACATGTTAATGAGAAAAATAAGAACGACCTAATATCATTGTGTTAACTAAAATTATCAAGGAAAGAATCAAAGGTATAAAATTTGAGTTTGGATGGAATCAACTTGTTGGATCACAATGAGAATGAATGTGTCAATTGATATAGAAACATGGAACCAAGTCTTTTCTGCATTGAAAGAAACCCTTTGGGAAGATAATAAAGCAATGTTATGATATTCTTTATCTATTTTACCAAAAAATAATATAATAAAACATTTATTTAATTTTCATTATCACTATAGTGTTTGTTTATTTTAGATGATTTCCATAAGAAATATGTCATAGTAGTCAGTGTAAAATCTTATAGAGGATTCTGAACACTTATTACAAAGCATTATCTTAGAGATACTGAAGGAAAAGTAAACCCACACCCACCAATTATGTATGTATGCATTATAAAATATGATACAAGGAATGTTTTAATTAATCATCATGATTAAAAATAATTTCAAGAACAATGTAGTTGATAATATTTTATTTAACATAATTTATTTTATCAGCCTTGATTTAAAATTGTTAATTTAGGAAATAGTAATAGAGTGTTGAAAATGAACAACATGCACCAAAACCAATATACCCCTACCTTAAAGAGAGATAAATTTTCACCTAAAAATAAAATAATATGTATTTTAAATATACAATAAAGGTTTTATGTGATATGAAACAATATATGTTTATTTGTTTATATGAAAATTAATGAATCAAAATCACAATTCACTTTCATCCCAGATCATATGTTATGGAAGGAGGCTCACTTAAATAAAAAGGGTAAACTAGTTGATGAAAACACATAAGCAGTATGATAATCATATTTAAAGTAATTATTTATACTTTATAATAGTATTACATAAAAATATACATTTATATATTTATATTTTTATAATATTTTTACATAAGAATCAACATTGGTTGTACCAGAAGAAAACTACTTTCAATAGATTTGAAGCGGTCTGAACAATATGGACGACGCATTAGAGGTTCAGGTTTTGGAGTCACATGAACATATTTTTAGAAGACAAAGCCGCAAGGATATATATATGAGATGATGAAAGGACTACAGGCATAGATACACTCTTTGAAATACATTATTTTCTGACCTGGTTTGGCAGACCAGTATATGAGAAATGATCAAAACGAACTGACTGTGGAACAAAGATCAGTACATGAAGAGCCAAATGACCCCCACTAGCTTTGAGGCTAGTCATTCCCCTCAAATTCTTACCTTACCAGGGAAATCAATTTATTTATTAATATTTCTCATAAATGTGAATCAAACAACTTTCAATAACTTTATATTACTAAAATTATAAAGGGTGAAGTAGTATGTGATTTATATCTATCAGTTCCCACACATTGCTTTGTTGTTAGGGTATGGTGTATAATATCTCAAGAGAAATTCTACACAAAAAAACTCCTAAAGTATCACATGAGTGTAGGGATTTAAGTAACTGAAGAGCTGATCACTGAGTTGTCTTTTTATCTTTATGATCTAGATGTTTCTAAAGTCGATAATTCTATTGAAACTTTCATAACATTGTTGTCTAATATTATAAAGATAATAAGGTATGTCCTAAAAAATTTATTTCAAATGAAAAAATTTTAACGGTTGATGAAAAAATGTATAAAATGAGGTATGATATTATAGACAGATAAAACGATGGGTAAACGAAAGGTTAGATCAAGAAAATCTAGGGAATCAACCAAGAAATAAAAATGACCATCTGGGAGTACCTTCTCCCCACTAGTTTCACTACCACATATATTAACATCACATGTTCATATAGAAAAAACATTCAAAGATGGAAATATGTCTTATATTCAATATGAAAAATAAATATTTGGTGATTTCATTACAAACAAAGTTGGTCTAGTGAGTATAAATGAGATTATGAAGTTTGAATAGTTGTGATTCTTAGTTGTGAATACATACATGAGTACATTTTCATAATCCATCTATCTAAAAAATGATATGTTATGTTCATTGGTATTAATAACTAATCATATTTTCTACAGGAATATATATTACTACCATATAAAAGAAAAACCTTATAAAGCACGATTTGAACTCTTCAATCCATGTATCATTTCTACGAACGAACTTTATTTGGAATTAGAATAAATTGAAAAGAAAAAAGATGCATTAAGTGTGCAATTTAGTAAAATAAAAGATGAAAAACTATTCTTGATGCCTACAATGTGGGGGTTAAACTCTATAATATAAACATATAAAATATGTTTTTCTTTATTCATTACTTATTTGTTTTTGTTTTTTAGGAAGCACTAGATGTTCATCATAATCATTTAGGATACCTCAAATGTTTATTTTTTGTATCCAATGCATATATTTATATCAAAATGACCACACATGATGTATATTATGAATTTTTAATGCACTATAGTCAACATTTTACAGATAAAACTCAAATTATATGTTTCATTTTGTGTTTTAATGAGGTTTTATTCATGATAGGATGATATGTAAATATAATCTAAATCATGGTATAAGTTCGGTGAATTAACATAAAGCCTATGGATTTTATGAAATGAAAACATATTAAGGTATATATAGTAATATTTAACTATGATAACATATTCCTAAACAATTTACTTATTTTGATCAATGTTTCTGTATTATACAAAGAAAAATAACAATAATGATTGTGGATGTTACATTTGAAAATTTATGAAATATGTCATATACCATTAAAAAATAACATCCCCAAACTTGTAATTTACGAACGTAATTACAATTTTATTAATAAGATTTTTTAAATATTTTCCTATATTTTCTTAGTATTACCAAGATTGTTAACAATCTTTGTTTTAAAAAAAAGGGTAAATTTTTTTAGAGATGAGTTTGTAGAGCACATGGTGTCAGATTATTTGGACACATCAAATTTAGGTGATTAACTATTATAATTGTGATCTATTATGAGCTATGACCTTAGAGATACATTTGAGATGTGAAGAATTGGTATCATAATTCCTATCTATTATTTTTTACCTATTTATCAAGGAAAAGTATAATGGAGGGTCACACTCTGTGGATTCTGGCAGAGCTAGTAACATGTCTGAAGCTTCTCGTAATCGTGAGAGACTGGACTTTGAGGTTTCAATTGAGATAATGAAAATATGTAAATGTATCAAGAATGTATGCATACATCATGAAAATGCGACTTCCTATTAATTATTTCATTAATTTTCTCATCATTTTATCTACTATTTTTTAGTTAATTTCCTTATCATTTTTATCTGATATTTATTTAGTTAATTTTTACAGATATGATTCTTGAAGACAAATAAGAAATGATTTAAAAGTTGAAGGATTGTTGTTCTCAAAACAATGTTCTCTTGAATTGGCACACATCCATTGATAACCACCACATATGTGATCCAATTCAAGAACACCCAAGAATAATAAGAAATGGAGTGATGTATAGGAATCAACCACACCTCAATCTGATACACGGTGAGCTTGGTGTAAGGAAAAGTATATGTTTTTTGTTTCAAATCGACACATGAATTCAAAATACATGTCACATACTTAAAACTAAGTAAACACATTCAGATTGTTTTGATACTTTATAAAAATAATCCATAAGTAATTTTTTACGTATAAGAATTATTCGTACCTCACTTTGATATACAGTGTACTCATAATGACTCGAAGTGTATGCTTTTAGTTTAAAATCAACATTTTAGTTCAAAACCCACATCAAATACTCAAAATTGATCAGACTCATTTAGATTGGTTTGATACTTCTGGAAAATGATTTATATGTCATTTTTGATGTATAGAAATTAGTCACACCTCAATCTGATACATGGTGTGCCTGGTATGAATCTAAGTGTATGTTTTTAGTTTGAAATTGATATTTATTTCAAAACACACACGATATACTCAAAAATAATAAAAAAAGTTGATACTTTAAGAGAATGATCTATAATTCATCTGTGACATATAATAATCAACCGCATCTCATTCTAATACACGGTGTGATGGGTATGACTTAAAATCCATGTTCTCAGTTTAAAATTGACATTTTAGTTCAAAACAAACATCATATACTCAAATCAAAGAAAACATATTTAGATTTTTTTGATTCTTTAGGAAAATGATCCATGAGGCATTTGTGACATGTATTAATTGACCGCATTTCAATCCAACACATGATGTGCCTTATATGATGCATGTTTTCAATATAAAATTGTTATACAAGTTTAAAATCTACATCACAAAGACAAAACCAAGAAAATGTGCCCAAATTGTTTTTAAACTTTAGTAAAATAGTCAATAATTCATTTGTGATAGGTAGGAATCGACCTTACATCAATAAAACACAAAATATGGAAGATATGACTCAAATTATGTGTTTTCAATATAAAAGTATCATTTTAGTTTAAAATGCATCACATATCCAAAACCAAGAAGACGAGCTCAGGTTGTTTTCAAACACTAATAAAATGATTCATAATTCATTTTTTGCATGTGGGAATCGACCGTGCATCAATCTAACAACCTATGTAGAAGGTATGAATCGAAGTACGTGTTTTCAATAGAAAAGTGTCATTTTAGTTTAAAGAAAGCATCACATATCCAAAATCAAGCAAACAAGCTCAGATTATTTTCAAAATTTAAGAAAACAATCCATAATTCATTTTTAATGTGTAGAAATTTACTTCACATCAATCTGACACATGATGTGGTTGGTATGACTCGAAGTGCATATTTTCAATATAAAATGTCATTTTAGTTTCAATCACACGTCACTAGCCAAAAACGAGAAAACAAGCTTGAATTGTTTTCAAACATTAAGAAAAATCTCCATAATTAATTTTTGTTGTATATAAATTAACGGTGTCAATCCTACACATGAGGTAACCAGTATGACTCGAAATACATGTTTTCAATATAAAAGTTTCATTTTAGTTTCAAATGTGCATCATATAGCCAAAACCAAGCAAACAAGTTTGGATTGTTTTTCAAAATTTAGGAAAACAATCCATAATTTATTTGATGTGTAGGAATTGACCGCATGTCAATCTGACATAAGATGTGATCAATATGACTCGAAGTGTGTGTTTTCTGTATAAAGGTATAATTTTAGTCTAAAATGCATGTCACCAGCCAAAAATGAGAAAAAAACTCGTATTGTTTTCAAACTATACTAAAATGGTCCATAATTCATTTATGATGTGCATGAATTGACTGCACATCAATCCAGCATACGATGTGGTTGGTGTGACTCAAAGTGCGTGTTTTCAATATAAAAGTTCCATTTTAGTTTAAAATGAATATCATATATCCAAATCCAAGAAAATGAGATTATACTTTTTTTCAAACTTTAGGACAATGATCTATAATTCATTTGTGATGTGTAGAAATCAACCACACAAAAATCTGACATGCGATGTTGCAGGTATGACTTGAATTACGTGTTTTCAATATAAAAGTATCATTTTAGTTTAAAACGCATGTCACTAGGAAAAAACAAGAAAACAAGTTCCAATTGTTTTCAATATTTGGGATAAAGATCCATAATTTATTCATGACATGTAGAAATCAACCACATGTCAATCTAATACACAATGTGATCGATGTCTCGAAATGTGTGTTTTTAATATAAGTGTCATTTTTGTTTAAAATGCGTTACATGGAAAAAACCAAGTAAACGAGTTTGGATTAATTTCAAACTTTAGGAAAAAGATCTATAATTCATTTTTCATGTGCAGGAATCGACCGCATGTCAATTTGACACACGATGTGGTCGGTATGATTCAAATTGTGTGTTTTCAATATAAAAGTGTTATTTTAGTTTGAAATTCCTATCACAAAGCTAAAAATGAGCAAACGAGCTTGGATTATTTTCAAACATTAGGAAAATAAGACACAATTCATTTTTGATATCTAGGAATTGATATAAAATCAATATGATGTATGATTAACTAATAATATCATTGAAATATATAGTAATTAATGATATAATTTATCATATGTGGATTATATAACATTAAAATTGTAATTATTTTTTATTTTTTATTTACTATTACTAAAATCAACATTGGTTTTATTACAGGGAAAATATTTTGTATGGAGGTTGATCTCTAGAGAAATTTCTCTATAAGAGTTACAATTTTATATATTTTTTGTAATTTTTTTATTAATTATAAATATATCATCAATGAAAATATTTTGTTTGTAAAATTTTAATTGAAATGATAGTGAAATTTTATATTTGTATTTCAATATTATCTTATTTATATTTTTATTTCTATCTATTTTCTTTCTAATTGGGTTTTCTGTTATAGGGCTCTTGCAGCTCTATAGTAGTTGCATGGCCTTTATCAATGCTACAAAAAATGCTGATAAAGGTTTCACACTTTTAACATTACTTAGATTGTCACTGCTTTTGTGCACTGACAAATCCTTTTTTTTAGCATCGTTATAGGCCTCTTCTATAGTACTGATAGCCAATTCCACGACCATCGCCACTGCCATGAATGCCGAACAAGATCCTAAAATAAAACCCTAATCATGTTGCAAACAAGTTAGACTCTCATATGGATTCTGAAAGAGGCATACAAAAACAATTATAACTTTTTGAAACTATTACATTTTTTCACCCAAAACATTTATGTGGTGACATCGTCAGTTGCATGTTTTCTTAACAAGGTCCCAAAGAGCTCTGAAATTTAAAAAATCCTATCATGATGAAGCATGTCAAGATCACATTTAGAGATAATTCTTAATGTAAAATTATTTTTATTTGAAGTGTATACAATTTCAATGCATCCATTACACCTAAAATATCCTATCACGACACTATAAAACATAATATGTTATGTCAATTAATCACCTACATGAAACATAATAATGTTTATATGACTTTGAAATCTTACAAAATATAAAACATAGATAAAAACTAATTGAATTTTTAAAAATTAACTAAACACATAGAGAATATTTGAAAATAGATGGGTTCTTAAAAATAATATCCAAAGAAAATAATAATTTTGTTGGTTTTTTGATATTTGTTATGAAAATTCCACTGTGGATTCTCTTAGTTCCCATAGTGATGGTTGGAGGTTATAGTGAGTACTGGAAAAATTATGTTTATAACTACCCCTATATATATTTCTTTGATATTCATGAGAATTTTGGTGTAGGAGTTGGTCAATGTTAGTGTATATTAATGTTGTTGGCTGTGGTATTTGATGTTTTCTTTGTTTTCAAGATTTCATGGTAGTATTTTGTTGATATTGATGGTGCATTATAATATGGGTGTATTGCATTTCATGTATTTATATACATGACATTTACTTTGTAATTTTTATTACCTTGGAGATTTTATCTTATTAATTATTTTACATCATGTACCTATATTATTGGGGAAAATTCCTTCCATATGGGTATATTTTATACCATCAGTTTCTAACACAAGTCTCTATCCTATTGGAGGTGGGATAGAGGTACCACATTTGATTTTATTGTGAATACGGGAATGGATCTCAATTGGGTAAGGTCATGATATTCATCCCACCTTGTAGAGTATTTACTATGTAGCATTAACATCTACTTTGTTCAACCTAAGTACTTGAGATACATAGTTAACCTACTCAACTAGACATGATTTTTCCTTATACACCATGAAAAACTTGTGGAAGGGATTGAATGAAATTATTCTACTAGAAAAAATTCAAAGGATCACATAAAACATAATTGAGAGATCATACATATTCATTTAAAAAAATAGATGAATCTAGTATAAGACAAGACCAAATTAGGATTCTTCCAAAGAAACATATAAACATTTCTTATAAAGGTTAAACCTAAAAGTCTAAATGAAAAACAATGACCATATAAGGAAACTTATCAAACCCAACATGATAACTACATAAATTGACAAAATATTATTGGAAGGATCTTAAAATTCAAGGGAATCTCATATTATAATTTTTTCATATGCATGAGTTGGATGAATTTTATTTGGAACCACAAGGACTCTCGGACCATTTGATCAATGAATCACTCAGTAATATATGAAAAAATGTTAAAATTCACTTCAAACTATTAAATAAATGTTATAAAGTGGTAACAAAACATTGAAAAGGGTATTACATGCATATAATTGATGCATATAAAGAAATTTTTAACTTGAAGGTGCAAATGATAATCAACAACTGAAAATGAAATAGGTGTAATTTTGAAAAAAATACCAAAAACATGAAAGGAATATTTTGAAAAAAAATCCAATAAATATGAAAAATAAAAAACATAATGATAAATTGGAAATGAGAAACTGAATATATATATATATATATATAGAAAACTAGATATATTATTAGAGTACAATTATGATTAGTTTTATATAATTCCTTTATGAGATGAATGTGAGTTGGTGAAACTCAATCAATCTACAAACCTCCAGAGCACCCCATGATTTCTGATTGCTGAAACGATGACTTTGAGGAAGTTGAAGTGATGTGAGAGGCAGAAGAACATATTTGAATGGTACTAGTTGAGAAGGTGTACATTGATCATGTGTGGGAGGTGGCACGATGAAAGGTGGAGTTGGAAGAGGATATGGAGAATCAGGCTACCTGATGACACAGAGCAAGGAGGAGGTGAGACGGGGAGGGATGAAGGTGAGCTGGTGAGGTGAGGAGGCGCAGTGGGAGGAGGTGTGATAGGTAGAAATCATCACTTGTGGGAAGCTATAAGAAGAAAAGAGGTTATCTGGTTGGTTGCACCCAGGTCGGCTGATGCCCTAGCCCATGGGCTCAATGGGCTTAGCCTAGTACTAGTGTGACACAATGATCAATGCTTAGGCCTTGACGACTACATGAAAATTAACACAACATTTTTTATATACTGAATTTACAATGTTTTTTTATTTTTTTGTGTTTAAATGTTAGGGTTTATTAATTTATAGTACTATCCCATTCATTCACACGATTATATAATCCAATTCTCTAAAAAATGATCCACTGTTCAATAAAAATTCATGATCCACTGCTCCAATAAAATACATGTCCAAGTGATTTAAAAAAATATCCACTTCTAAAATTAAATACATCATCCACTATAAAAAATAAATCATAAATCACATTTAGTACAAGTAAAAGAAAGTATTAACTAAAAAAAATAAAATGACCCAATTCTCCAAAATATGCCCTTCCTCTAGTCTTCCAAGATGGTGTATTTCTCCAAAATCTAGTGCTACACCACCTTTTCACCCTGTATGAAGGATCAAAACCTTTCATTAATATTTATTATATTTAATATACTGAATGTATAAATAAGTGGTACAAAATATTTCAATAATAGTGAATTAAACATGGAGATAGATAAAATAGTAGAACACATGAAAGATAATCATGACAGTTAAGGGAGTTCATGTCACATACCTGAGGAAGAAGCATAAGTTACCATAAATTTAAATTTCAATTAATAGAAAAATAAATCAGTAGATGTAAGAATACATATAAGACATAGTGCATACTTAAAAATTAATCCATGTCATTGATAAAAATAAAAAAACCTCAATGCACAAGATGGATTCTTCCCAAATAGCATGAGTTATGTCATTTAACAAACATAAAATATAATTTTCTAAAGAATTGTAATTGGTTAGGAGACTTCCTGGTAAACTCCATACATTCTAATACTATTGGTACTACCATTTTAGTTTTACTATAAAATTTCTAGTAAAAATTTTATTAAAAATGAATTACAAAATGGGTGGGCGGGGGGGGGGGGGGGAACTTGAATCTCTATATGGAAAGAACTAGATATTTTACTCGAGGATTAATTTCCTGAAATTCATTGCTATGAAAGGATGAATGTACACATTTTCAATGCACTGTATAAGTTGAAAAGGAAGAAAACATAGAGGAAGTGAGAATAAAGGTGGGAGGATGTTTGGTATTTGTTGTTTGTGGAACACAGGTGAAATAGCTTGAGGTTGCCTTTAGTTTCTAGTGTCAGAAATTTGCGGGGTGCGTTTAGTAGTTTCATAGAACATGAATCAAAATAAAACAACCTCTTTCTTCAAACTATAATTTGAAATTAAGCACACACCTTTATCAAGATCCTCTGTTTGGAAAATCCCTTCAATAAAAATGTTGTAGCTATAAAAATCCAGGGGTATTCCACAATTTTTCATTTATTTAAAAACAATAAAATCATCACCCTATTGAGACACATACCATAGATAACAACATTATAACAGTAACAGTTTACAGGAAATCCTCTAAACCTCAAATCCCTAATAAGATCCAAAGCAAGACCAGTATTTCCAATACTAAAAATTCCATATATATCTACACTATATATTACTACAATAGTTTTCATCCCACCACTTTTTAATTCTTTTAAAATATCAAAATCTTATGAAATATAAATTTCACACTGCCCTCAACATTTCTTACAATAAAAGTTCATTATAATAGTGTATGTTTAAACATTCAGTGCTGATACAGACATCGTTAATTCCTCAAAAACAAATTTGATGAATTATATTTCATTTTTGATAGCCAATAACTTCAGTAAAAAGTTGTAGGACCTGATTCTTGGGTAAAACCCCACTTTCCTAGCCTGAAAAAACACATCAATTGCATTCTTGAGCATTAAATCTGCTTCCATGACCATAATAGGCTCACTGATTACAACACTGATTACAGTATTTGAACCCTCTTTTCAATTGTGTTGTTCCAATAAAATATGAAAGAGATGACACAATTCAATAAGAATGAATTAAAATATATATAGTATGAAACAAGAAAACAAAACACCATAGGGGAAACTATGAAAATTTTATTGAAATAAAATAAAACTTATTTCAAATTGAAAACCATTACCTTCAAAACTCCACAATGGGGAAAACCTATTCATGTAGTAAAAGTTTGGGTTCGATGAAGATAGAAACCTGAATCAGAAAACATGAATGGATAGTTGACAGAAAATACAATAGAAAATATAAGTACAACAAAAGCTCTTTCGAGTCCCCACCATTATTTAAACCATAGTTGAAAATTATAACTACTTTTTGATGAATTATAAAATAAAACAATATTATAAATAATAAAATTGAAGGGAAGCACATATACAACATGTTAACATATATGATAAAATTGTTGGTTACATGGGAATGGGTATATTGCAATACTATAAAACATAGTTGTGAAAATACATGGTTCAATAAAACATAACCCATGAAAATAAAAACCAAAAGACAATTTCCAAAGTCAAATGGGTCCCAAGAGATTCAAATTAGTGAAACATTGCTTCAGGAAATCCAAGATCCCTGGAAGTACATACCTACAACCCAAATGCAAATAAAATCATTCAGTCATGAAACCAAACACATTAAAAGCTCCATTCAAACATTATTTTAAAACATTTCCATGAACACATAGTTACATATCTAAATAAAATACCAAAAGGAAAAAGAAATCAGTGTTGTATAAAAATCATTACCTCCAATACATTTTTTCTTATAAAGCTCAAATATCCATCATGAACCTCATGATTTTGGGCATTGAAAAGATCAAATGAACTATCACAATGTTTCTAATTTCTTAAAAAATCAGTGAATTTTTTTAATGACAAACAAAATAAATTCCAATAAATGTAATAAGGATGCATTTTTCATGTAAGAAATATTTGATGGTGTTGTTGTTTTGCAGATATCATTTTAGAATTAGTAAAATCTATAATATCAACAACATTGACTCTTCTATATACATACACAAAATATGTAATAGTTAAAATATTTTGAATCCATATGAAAATAATTTAAAGATGAATCGAGTAAGAAATTCTTAATTTAAGAACCTCAATATATACAGGACATCTGAGATTTTTTCAATTATTATGTACAATTTATGGGCATTCAATAATTTCTGTACAATATTTTTTAAAAATTTGAATAAATACCAATGAATATTAAAATTTTATATTTGAAAGTTGGAGTGACACATTACTAATAAGAGTCAATATGATTGAATGCATGTTTTGTACTGAATGGGAATTTTTTATTGTGCCTTTCCATATCCTCTCAGTTTATGGACTCAAAACTACCATTGATGGTAGGATTCAAATGGGCCAATGATAAATAGTTCATTGTGTGTGTGATCAATGAATGCATAACTATAGAGTCAGCAAAATTGTTCACGGATTATCCAACATAAATAAATAAAAAAATAATTTGTTAAAATAAAAGGTTCAGTTAAATATAACCTTTGAAAATAGATATCAAAAGACAATTTTCATAGTCAAATGGGTCCCAAGATATTCATAGTAGTGAAACATACCTTCAGAAAAGCATAGATCCATAGAATCCCATACCTGAAACCTAGCTGAAAATAATGTCATTCTGTCATGAAACCAAACACATTCAAAGCTCCAGTGATACATGAGCTTAAAAAAATTCCATAAACACAGAGTTACGTAGTAAAAAAAACATCAATAGAAAAAAAATAAATACTAGATGTATAAAAAGAAATACCTCAAATAATTTTTTGCCTCTAAAGGTCAGTTTTCAATCACGCACTTCATGCTTCAGGTAATTAGCAAGATCAAATGAACTGTCATAATATTTCAAATGTCCTGAAAAATCAGTGCATTTTTGGATTAAATGATAAAAAAATAATCACATGATTATCATTGTATCAATGGAATAATATAGCATGTTCCATGTTTTACACAAATTTTGGGATTACATATGATTAAGAATAACATTAAACAATATCTTGTGTAACCTCATAAACGAATAAAACTCTTATAAAGAGAAAAAAAATTCAACAGTACATGCAAGAATGCAGTGAGTCGGCCTAACTTTATTATTATTGATCATAGGCTTGTAAAAGAAAACACCATTAATGTTGAAGCCATGAATAATCATTTATGATTTCTCTGATATGCAATTTTGTTCTATTCATTCCCCTCATAAATCCTTGTAATACAAAGTTAAAACATGAGGTGCATAACACGTTCCACATTTCGCGTTGGGATCACATGTATGCTAGTACCGAGATGGAATTAAAAGAAGCCTTATATTGGAAAGGTGGAGAAAATAAACTCGTCTTGGAAAGATAATAATGGAATCGTATAACATGTTCTACATTTTATATAGTATGGTATTACATCTGATCTGAAATGATGTTAAACAACATATTGTGTAACCTCATAAATGAAGAAATACACAATGGAGAGTAAAACAAATGAAATAGTATATGCAAGAATGTAGTGAGATAGTCTAACATTATTATTCTTGATTATAGGCCTATAAAACCAAACACCCTTTATGTTGATGACATGAACAATCACTTATATTGTGTCTGATATGTAATGTTGTGATATTCATTCCCCTCCTAAAGCCTCGGAATACAGAGTAAAAACATTATGTGCATAAAAAGCCATGATATTGAGGTCAGAACAACAAAGTGGACTCAGAGGTCATAAAAAAAGAGCTCTTTAACATTCATTTTTCCCAAAAACATAGATCTCGAGATTCAATAATACTCATTGAAATTGAGATTCCCGTGTCTGTAGAATTTTACAACATTAAAGTTAGAACTCTGAGTTTTTTATGTGGGGGTGATATGAAAAATAATTGACTTCCAAACCATCATTGAACCTCAAATATCCTTCTTTTCCTAACCCTCCAAATCAAATGGTCAAATTAATAAAAATAGGGGAATGCAAATTGATAAAAATAAATAGGTTCATTCTAGAAAATGCAAAGAAAAAATTAATTCATTGCATTTACTTAATGATAAATTTTAAATAATGATCATGTGAGGCCAATAATTTCTATCATGAAACTCCCATATAGTTGAACATTCAATTCAATTTCTTTAAATGTCGTTTCATTATATAACATTCCATTATTGATCATTCTATCCAATTCAATGAAAACTTACAAACATGGCCTAAAAATTGCTATCAACATTCATATAGAAAAAAATAGAGGGAGTGGGTGGGGGGGTAAGTGAGGTATATAAACTAACAATTTATGAATACTCAAGTAGCTCAAAAAGTCACAATTAAGTCAGAAAAAATTGATATGCAAAAAAATTATAGAAAAAAATGTTACCTTCAAAAATATACATATGGATTACCTGATTTTCACCAAAAATATTGTGATTTCCTTTCTCAATAGGATAATAAGGATCGAGACATATAGAATAAATAAATTTAATATAATCATATAAAAAATTCATAGACATTGTACCACATTGGTTAAGTTTTAATCTTGGACGCACAATTCTTAAGATCCTTCTCACTGAATCTCCTAGTAGTGGGAAGAAGATCCTAGAAATTAGAAAATCTAGTCTAGAAGATATGAGGAAAGGTTATTAAAAAAACCAAGTAGAAACAAACAATAACTAACCATGGTATTGTATATTGAAATAATAATAATAATATTTTTGTGGCTACATGAAAAAAATTATGATACATACAAACTAAAAATTTATTTTATATCAGCACTAAGTGAGTATGAAATTAACTATCTGCAATTTGAAAACCTACAAAGTGCTTGTTTTTCAATTTAGAGTACATATATATACCTCCCATAATGGAACTTTCTTCAAAGTTCTTGTTTGTCAACTCTACCAATTTTGATTGCATAAATTCCTTTTCATTATTATCCATTTGCAAAAAAATGAAAATATGTTGACATAGAAGGATTCAATACATACATGAATACATACAGAAATAATTAAAAGAAAAACATGAGGTTATCTTCAACCAATAATTAAAATAAGACATTAAAATGATAAGAGTCCTTTCTATGAACTAAAACAACTATGCAGAGAAGCATCCCACCTGCCCAAACATGAACATCATTATTAAATCCAGCACATGGAGGGATGAAAAGATTAAACAGATTAGTATGGAATGAGATTACATTGTATGTATTATAGGATTTCCAAGTACCAACTTCAAATGAACCATCACTTTCCCAGGAAAAACTTGTTCTTTTATGAAAAAAATTCATGAAATTAATAGAATCCACCCATCTAAAACCACAAAAAGGAAAAAATCATAGTAAGTTGACATGAGAGAGTAATTGAATAAAAAATTATAGTTTTCATTTACACATAAAATCAAGAATAAATCAATAAAAGTAGTGATAGTCCCAATGAAATCTGTTACCAACTTCATCTTAACCTATACATTCCAATGGAAAAAATTGTTCTTCTATTCAAACTCATCTCCTAAAATCATTAGAAGCCACACAATTCAAACCAAACAAATAAAAAAATCACAGTAAGTTTGCATCAGAGAACAAATGAATCAAAAAATCCAGTATGTATTTATACATAATACCAGGAAGAAATTGAAGATAGGCAGAGAAGGGAAATACAATGTATATGGAGGTAGAGAAGTTGGAGGGCACAGAGCCAGAGGTGGGGTAGATGTACATACACAACTGTGAGCTTAGTAAATGAAATATATATTTTAAAGGCAATAGTAAGTCAACTATGAATGTTGTCAAAGAAGTTTATTAGAGTTTAGTTAACATCACAACATTACTGGATTATTTTATAAATGATGAATTTATAAATTACCACAATTTGTTACATATAATATATCTTATAAACCACTGTAATTAATATGGAGTCCATGTGATCAGTGAAAATTATATAGAAATGAATGAAATCTTTATTTAATTTACATCAATAACAGTGGAAGTATTCTATATTTAATGGAATAAGTTACAATTATCTGACTATCCAGTATACTTTGATGGGATTATAGATTCAATAAAAACTTTTCTAATAATGATAGTTGAACAAACAATGTCTAGAAGTTGAAAGGTAGGGATAGATGGAGTATCATAATAGGATAACTATAATAATATTCTATGGTTAAATATTTTTTGACTACTCAAAAATCATGATAGACAGAAGGTAATAAATATCAAGGAAATTAAGAGAACAAACCTGTTGATGAATCCTAGAATTGTAGGATCTATGAGTAACATGCCATTGATGGTAAGGGATCCACGAAGAACTTGGAGAGATTCTATACAGGAGTGGATGGTAATTCAGATATTTGAAAAGATTAAGGTAGGAGAATAAAAGGAGAATGATATCATAGTGTCGATCTTTTTGGAGATCTGATTTATATAGACAATGATTGTAGGTAAGTCAAATCAACCTTCATTGAGAACTTGAATGTTCTATTAGAGTGCGGAGGTGAACATGTTCGAAGGTGAAGGTACTGTCGTAGGGGAGAACGCAAGGGTCGTCTATCACCTATAAACAGAGTGTTATGGTACATAAATGTGAATATAGAGGGAAAATATTTACCAGCTATGCGAATCGACGGTGAAAGGGTTGAATTTCACAGGGAACTAGCTAAAGCTATTTGATGGAGTAGCTAAAGGTTGGTGAAGATGAATCTATAGCCATTTCCAAAGTCTTAGGGATAAAAATTTAGGGAGAACCATACATCGGGTCATAATGAAGGCGTGGAAACCCAATGACAATACCAGACAATAGATCATGACGTTTTTAGTGGGTCATTATGGTGGCAACAAAACCCTAAGATAGAAGAAATATATGAGGAAGCATGGGGGAAATGGGATCGCAGAGGCTAGAATCGAGAAATTGGAGGGAGGAGGGTATAGATTTAGGTGATGTGGCTGCTTATTTTGCTGACACATAAGCTCTAGAATGCTAGATTTTGTATATATAATTGATTTAAAATCTTATAACTTTTTAATTTGTATAAAAAACAGCTAAATAGTTATTTTAAATGAGTAATCTACCAGTAAATCGAGTTTTGATAATAAAAAATTAGCAGGTCCAAACCTTTTATATTAGTGAGAGGTCAAATATGAGATCATATCCTTTTTTATGAGAAAAAAAATTATGGTGTTCAATGGATATGTTTCATGAACATATATGTGAACAATTAACACAGACAATGTATATCATTTTTTACAAATAAAACCAAATATATTACATCTCTATATCATTGATTACAAAAAAATTAATAGACAACATAAAAAAACTCATCTAAATTAATTAATCAAAAGGATATTTAAATATACCAAAGAATAAGCCACCAGATTTCCCCTTCTCTAAATAAAAGAAAACTGACTCCACTCAAAAGTCATAGAAATTTCCCAAATCTCATCTAACAAAAGACCAACTGATATAAGAATTTGATGTCCAAAAAAATCAAATTGATTAATGGTTGACAATATGATTATATAATGTTTTTTATTCTTGGGCTCTTAGAGGAGTAAGAGTGGGAAAAATCATATTCTTCAGTAATTAATGGACTCCACTTTTCAGCAATAATCTTATGCACACATTTTCTTCAAAAAGTTTGAAAATTTTAATAGAAAATCCATATTCCAAATTACTTTACACACAACATTGCTAATATATTCATTTTTGTTTATGAACCTTATATAACCATATTGCACTAAATAATAATTATCTTTATAATATGCCCAAAACAACTGATCACTAACATTACACTAATGAATTGGAGTTACAAGAGTAATATATCTACCTAGTTTGTTGAAAAAATGATTAACTTTATCCAAACACCACCCTAACACACATCATCTAGAATTAAATCTCAAAATGTAGTATCATTGAAACCTGGTTTGATGGAATAAGTCACAAACTTATTATTTTCATCCCACAATCAAATGCCCTTCCAAATATCCACATTGATCCCATCATAAATATGCAATAAAAAATGAAAAATAGCGAAAGAATAAACATATTTTGACTTCAACGCATCCTCATGCAGTGACTACTACTACAAACAGGGCTTTTAAAATTGCTAGAAATAACTTTTATTAGTGCTAAAAAAGCACTATTGTGTCGAGAATCCTTAAAAGATAGTCTCTTTTGTCCGTGCTAAGAAAAACACTAATAAAGGATGTATTTATCACCTCATCTTTGAGTGTTGATAAATGGTGCCTTTATCAGTGCTGATAAAACAAGATTTATCAACGCTAAAGTTAGCACTGATAAAATCCATTTTTAGCTACAGAAAAATTCTAACAACAATATCTAAAACACTCTGGAGTAGCCAATAAAAACAAACAACTTTAATTTCAGTACAAATATGAAATTAAATATAAATAATAATTTATATTTATATTTATCCATCATTACCAAAAAATATTATATTAAATAATTTCAGTATAAACAAATACAATGATGTAAAGAACAAAAAAAATTACAATAAAAACAAAAAATAAAACTCTCATATCTGGTCTTTTCCAATTATCAACTCAACATCATACAAAATAAGCATACACATATAATAAAAACAATGGTTATTATAGTAATAGTATATAAAAAAATAAAAACAAATTACATTTTAAATGTTATATAATACATTATAAATTTCATTTGGAATGATATGCGGCCACCTCTTCCAAGTCATTAATGAAAAAAAAACAATTATCATTCTAAAGTATCATGTTAGCACCTCTTTATTTTAATGCTAAAAAATAATGTTTATTATGTTTCTAATGAGATTATTGTTTTATGATATAATTTTATTTTATAAGGAAATTTGTTGAAAATTTGGCTAAGTGTCAGACATATCTCACCATCAGACATCTCTCACTAGCAGAATGTCTTACTACCAGATATGACTCTCTATTAGTTAAAATGACTCATTTTCATACATGAGTCACCATCAGGAATGTCTTAGAGCTAGACATGTCTTGCTGCCAGAATGTCTTGTCGTTATAATGTATTACCTCCAGACATGTCCCACCAATAGAATGCCTTACCGCTAGACATGTCATCACCAAAATGTCTTGCCGCCAAAATGACTTGCTTCCTAACATGTCTTTCCTCCATAATTTCTTTCCTCTATACATGACTCATTGTGAGACATGAGTCACTACCAAACACGAGTCACTGCCATAAGAGATTCTATCCTTGTTCTGCCTGATTTGAATTAAATGATTCAACGAATATTTTATTAAAGTTAATAAAGATGTATTATTTAATGATTATTCATTAAACTATTTCATGTATTCATTTAAGGAGAAGTTAGATATTAGTACACGGATCCAAAAGATCTCAATGATTATTCTTAAATGGGTGCATGTAGATCTTTATATTTTCAGAAGACTCCCTCATACATATATGATCAAGAAGTGTGATAATTTATGAACATGTATACCATCATCACATGAGATATTATATGTTTCATACCTACTAATATTCAATTAATAAAGAGTGTAACTCATTTAAGAACAATATCCATTTCTAAAGAAAGAACAAAGACAGCTTTGAGATGCTCTATTTTACTATATATTTTTGAAAAAAATAGTTCAAGCTCTCCACCAAGCTACATTTGAGGACACTTGAGCATATGAAACACTACAGACTAAGAAATATTAAATTTTCTATATCTAATTGATTGCTATTTATATTATTTTCTATACTTTTAGAGTAGTGTGTTGTTTGCATTGTATTTTTACGAACACTGACTCTTACAAGAGAACAAGAGAATACTTGATATTATCTTATATATCTTTTTTTATTTTAACATGTAGTTACTATGGAAGAGGTCTCTATGTGTTCTGACTTATTTTTATACCCACATATAACTATGTAAGAGGCTTTGAGAGTTGATAGATTGTATGTTGTTTTTTGTATACCCGATCTAGTTTGTGGATTAGATTATAGTTATATAATCTACTTGATGGTGGGTGATTACCAAGTGGAGGGGGTTAGTTCCTGGCTTGAGACTGAACCCCTTGCTTATTCTACTATGTGATTTTGTTTTGTTTTCTTTATTTCAAGGTTTTAAACTACATTTTTTTTAAAATGTGAATAAAACATGTACTATGATAGTTAGACTTAACTTACATTTATATAAGGATTTGTTTGAGTAAATTTATTTCAAATGTTAAAGTAATTTTCAATATTTTTTTAACTAAGAACTAATAGAGCTTTGTGAAATCTTTAAAATGATCAAAATTATTTTAAAATACTCTTTTTATTAAATGGGGAATTTTTTTTAATTGAGGAATTTTATTTGAACTTTTTTTTCTACAAAATTGGGAACTCAATTTACCCCCCTCTATAGTTAATCACTCCAACCAACATTTGGCATCAAAGGATTTTTATATATATTTTAAACTGTGAATTTAGTTTTTCTTTAATGATTGAAAATTTCTATTAGTTTATTTATGGATAATAGACGAGAGGGGTCTTCTACCAAAAAACCTTTATTTTTTAATGGCACTAATTGTGCTCAATGTAAAATCCGGATAAAAATTCTTTTTGAAAGTATGTGTTTTTAAATATGGACAGTTATTGTAGATAAATATGAAATACCTAAAACTGCTAGAAATAGATGGGGTGATGCTTCCAAAGATTCTTACAATAATAACTGTAAACTCACGAATGCTCTGTATTGTGATTTGGGTGATGAAAAATTCAATAGAATATTTGCATGCACAATTGATTTTGAAATTTAGGACACATTAATAGTTTCTTGTGAAGGAAAAACTAATGTCAAAAAATGAATTTAAATTATTATACTATTAAATATGATAATTTTAAAATGAAGAATGATGAGATTATTTATGACATATATCTCAGGTTCAATGGGACCGTGAATACAATTCACTCATTAGGGAATCCTATTTCTGAAAAAACCATGTGATATCCTTATTGAGGTGTTTACCTGAAATATGGAGAGGATCCTCAATATCAATGATAGAGTCATGTGATATTAGCGAGCTAATTTTTAAAACGGTGATTGGAAAGTTAATTATGTATGGGTGATAACATAAGTCTAATAGAGAAGATAGGGATAAAACTAAAAGAAAATAAGTAGCCTTCAAATCTACTACATTTAAACAGAAAGAGAAAGTTCAAGCTATGAAGAATCACCTACTGATAATAATTGAGTGATGGCCCATATGGCTTGAATATTTAAAAACTTATATGAGAATAAAAATTTATTTATGAAACCAAGCTAAAAATGTAAATATGATAATAAGTGAAACTAGAGAAAGGATTGGAAGAGAGATGATAATTTAAATGAAATAGTGTGTTATGAATGAAAAAGGAAAGGGAATATCAAAGATAACTATCCTAAACTAAAATATAAAAATAAATATGATGATAAGGATAATATGTATAAGAAAGAAATTAAAGAAACTTAGAGTGATTCTGAAGATAGTTTAGGTGATTAATACACTACCCAAGAGGATGCGCATGACAGAGCTAACATGTGTTTTATGAAAAACACATGTGAGGTATCTGATTTATTTCCCACTTATCCTGCACATATTTCTAATCATTTTGGAGATGTAAACAGTGATTAAAACATGTATAATAAGGATATGTTTGAGTACTATAACATATTAGAATATACATTCAATGATCTTAAGGATAAATATAATATTTTAAAAAAACATCATGCTTTTACTTCTTGTTTTAAATCTAAACATACTATTGAAAAAGAGAAAAATGATACCCTATTAAAAGAGAAAAATGGATTAAAATTGTTAAATGAGAAACTAAAGAAAGATCTATAAATATTCACTAATGGAAGAAATACTCTTAATTGAATACTTGGATAATAGAAAACACTTAAATGTATCATGGGTTTAGTATATCAACTTGGACAAAGAACATTCAAGAAGAGTTTCATTCCTAATTCCAATTCTGAAAAGTTTTATGCTAGTTTTTATTCATCAGTACCCAACAATGTCTATATTTATAAAAGATTAAAATTAGATTATTTGAAATTTTATAAGAAAATATGGGTTCTTAAAGCTTTAATTACTAACATTTATGGACCCAAGAAGATTTGGGTACCAAAATCATTTTTTGTGTATAATTTGTTTTGTAGGGAACCTACTTTATAAGATCTAGTAAGAACCCATAACTATGGAAAAAAACTGTAATTTAGCGATGTTTTTCAAAAATATCTCTAATTTTAAAAATTTGCAACGTTTTTCAGGAAAAGTCACTAATTTAATGATGTTTCAATTTTTTTTCTAATTTAGTGATGTTTCCAGAAAAAGTTTATAATTTAGGGACTTTTCCTCTAAAGCGTTGCTAATTTAGTAACGTTTTCTAAAAACGTCACTAATTTAGAGATGTTTCCTAAAAACATGATAATTTAATGACGTTTCATTAGAAGCGCCACTAAATTAGCAATGCTTATGATGAAGCTTTTCTAAATTATAGACGCTTCTAAGGAATCTTTTCTAAATTAGCAACGTTTTCTAAAAAAAACTACTGATGTTTTTTTAGGAAACGTCTCTAATATATATATATATATTTATATAGCCCATTTCCCTGCATCGATGTAAATGTATATTTAGATAGATATATATATATATTAATATGTATAAACACAAACACACATACATATATAAACACACACACACACACACATATATAATATTTATACATATCTAAATACTCACAAAAATATATAAATATATATATCACTCTACAAAATAGGTCTTTAACAGAACTAACATTTATCAACCCTAGAAAAAATCATTGATAAAGTTTCTCTTTATTAGCACTAAAATAAGCACTGATAAAGGGTACCTTTTATCAGCGCTTTTTTCAAGCGCGGATAAAGGACACCCTTTATCAGTGCTTTATTTTTAGCACCCATAAAGGAATCCTTTATCAGTGCATTTTTAGCACTGATAGAAGTCCGAATAAAATGAAATAATTAAATAATTAAAATAAAAAAAATGATTTTATTTAAAAATATTAAAATTTATATTAATTAAACAATTATTTATAAAAATGAATAAACTTATTATACTATATATAAATTATAAATACTAATAATTAATATATATTAAGTATATAGATATATGTAAAATAAAAAATAAAAAAATAAAAAATAAAAATAAATAAATTGATAAAAATAGAAAACATTTTATTAATTAAATAATTATTGATAATGTTAATAAATGGTATATTCTAAATATATTGATATATATTAATGCATATAAATATCATTTATAATTTTTATTAAATACTAATATATTTAGCGAATAATGGTTTATAATTAAAAATTAATATGAATTAAAAATACTGACAAATTGCATTGACTAATGGACATAATTGAATGTCATTTGAATTTTAAATTTAACATAGATCAAATGTGAGTTATATTGATTTCACAGATACATAATTAATTCATTTTTATATACAACACACACACAAATATTTTTATATGAATTTAATCAATTTCTATTATTTATTATATATATATACTATGTTTTAATATTTTCAATATGTATTCCTCTTTATTTCAACATATATCAATTTTTTAATTATTTGTATTTAATTCATCAAACTTACCAATTTTTTCAATATTATAAAAGTGTACTCATTTTTAATTATTCAATTTTACTCATTTTTAACATGCATGCACTCAAGATTAAATATTCATTAATAATGTTAAAAATATATTTATAAGAAATATTTTTAAATAAATATATTTACAAATGTATATTTACTATTTTTATACATTTATAATTATACCTAAATAAATATAAATTGTTGAAAAAGTATTTATATAATTAAAAATAATTGATTATATAAATTTATTTAAATAATGAATATATTTACCATAATTATATTTATATATATTTATTAAATATATATATACATATATAAATATATAAATATATATATAATGAAATAAATATTTTTTTTATAAAAGTATTTATATAATTATAAATAAATAATTATATATTAAAAGAATTATAAAATTATTATTTTATAAAAAGTAATATTATAAGTATTATAATTATATATTATAATCATACTTTTTTAAAAAAGTATTATTATTTTTAAAAAGGTATTATAAGTATTTATCAGTGATTTTTTAGCGCTAATAAAGACAGAGATTTATCAGCAATAAAAAAGTGCTAATAAAATCAATCTTTTTATTAGCGCTAACATTTTAGCACTGATAAAGATTCCTTTTATCAGTACTTATTAACAACGATTTGGTAAAAGGTATCTTTATCAACACTTTTTTGGAAGCATTGATAAAAAGTGTCTTGATCTATTTTAAGAACCCTGGCCATCGCAAACCAGTTCGTGATATATGAAGCTCTTCGTGGTAGCCACT
The DNA here is from genome assembly GCA_963277665.1 of Viscum album. Classification (NCBI taxonomy): domain Eukaryota; kingdom Viridiplantae; phylum Streptophyta; class Magnoliopsida; order Santalales; family Viscaceae; genus Viscum; species Viscum album. The sequence goes on from OY728131.1 coordinate 239,619,919, forward strand.
TATTGTCACCGCTCTCCGTTGTCGAATCCAAGCTCAAATATAGGATAGAAACATTGATCCAACTATTCTAAGGCTCATATCCAAGGTTCAAGAAAATCAAGGGTCGAACAAAACCAAGGATCGAATGAAATCTAGGTTTTTCGATATCTCTACTTTCCCTTAGTTATCCACTAAACCATCTCATCCCACATCTATGTATCCCAACAACATCAGTTTCACTATCCTATAATAAAAAACCCAAATTCATTATTTTTTAGATATATTTAAGTATCATCTTCCCAGATAGCATGTGGCTCTCCTTGGGACAACATTGGTACTGTGTGACTTCAAATATATCAAACCCAATGTTGGGTCATGCTGCTGTGAGGTATAATAGGCTCCCAATACCTATATTCCATGACATCTACCTCATTCCAATCATCAAATTTTAAAAAATTCATCCATATAGTGGTTAGTGTTGTCACTGGTTTGGAATATTCCATTTCAAATCACTTGGGAACCTCTTTTTCATATTTTGATCAAGAAATTAATGTGCTATGATTTCCTTGATTTGTCTATAAACCAAGGAAATTTTTTCACCAATCATATAAATCTTGATATCATACTTTATATGATCCATAAAAAAATTTTATTTTGATTTGGTCAATACTAAAATATTATTTCTTAGACATATATGAATAATAAAATCCTTTGATCATTCTCTTTCCTGATGTAGAGGCTGTGATCAAATCAACCTTGCTAAAAACCAAACTTTCATAGGTATTGATCTAACCTTAAATACCAGGTGCTTAGTGATTTCTTTATCTTATACCATGAATTATTTAATTAGAACACTATTATCTCATTTTCATCCATAATAAACCCATTCATCTTCTCAATGTATACCCCCTTAAGAAATACATTGAGCAACATAGATTTGACATCAATTTGGTATACTTTTAACTACATTTTCACTGAAATATCCAAGAAAATTGAAATAGTTTCCAAATAGGATATCGGAGTAATTTTATCATAAATATAAATTCATTTTATCTAGAAGTTCCACTTTCACACTATACATTCTTTATTTTGATCCACTTTTCCATAGTCAATGAGTTTACTATTAAACACCAACTTGGTTCTGATAACATTTTATGCTTCCAGCCTTGGAATAATTTCCCATGTCACATTATAATTATTTATATCAAGATGCTCATTAATATATTTGATCCAATTATCATCCTTGTCAGCCTCTCTAAACAATTTAGGCTCTACTTGGGGAAAATGAGTTTTTTATATAGTATTACTCCTTTGAGTTCTCAACAAAACAATCTGATCACTAATGAAATTTTATTCATTGATTTCATCCTTGCATGTAACTCTTATAGTTGATAACCCCTTTTCATTTTCCTCACTATCAATGTCTTATTTTGAGTCTACCTTAGTCCCATGTGATCCCCCCTATGCTACTCAATTCACTATTAATTTCCTCCGATTTTTCATCATTATTTTAGTTATTAACAATCTCCCCATTCTAATTAGCAAAAAATATCTATCAATTTGATCTTATCATCATAAAAATATAACAAACCACCATTTTTAATTTAGTATTTAATTGTCTCATTATCTAATATGGTCAATTTTTTTCTACCATAAATCAATTTTCTCTTTCAAACACAATTACCATTAATGTTTACGAACCTGAAATCAAAAAATGGTTTGTGTAGTTTTCTATAACGTTGTAAAAATATAACCATCTTTGAAATGATAACCTACTCACTATTAATTCTTAAAAATCACTTCATTTCTTTCATCATACATTTAATAAAAACTATTTATGTTTTACTTTAATCGATCTAAAAACATATCTTTATTTAACATTTTTTGGTTCCATCCTTAGGAATCTTTGATTACCATCCATTTAATTCTCACAAATGGGAGGAATTACCCCTTCTAGAGAACACAATGAAGTAAAACTATCATCCTCATCAGTTTCATATCTTGAATAGTTATTATTACAATTTTTTTCTTCAGACTCATTCCCATTCTCTGTATGTTTATTTTACTACTTTGAGTAGTAGTCATCATATGTATGGCTACTAATTTGAGTATATCAAGAAACATAGGTGCATGCCCACAAGAGATGGAGTATGAGTTCCCAACAACAAAATGCAATGATAACTGTTAGGAATATGAGTTGATGAGGATGACCATTTTATATAACTTTCACCTTTAGATAAATTCATAGGATACCACCTACCATAGTGGAGTAATCATTTTCTTAAATTTAATTACCCATTTTCTTCAGCGTATACTGAATTTATTTGAAACAATCAAATATTGAGTTTCTTTTATTGGAATTATCTATAACTTTCACCTTTGATAATTAATATATTATGTGTATTTATTTATTTATTATAAAAAATGAATATTTTATGAACCCAATAGGATATCTCTACTTTATATCAATTGATTCAAAGCTTAAATCCAATATATCTTTTTTTCTCCTCATACTCCTCACTGATTTATTTATTGTTTGGAAATATGTATTTTTTTATTTATCATCATTATTTATCTACCATCGACATATCCCTGTGGTCAACAATGTTTTCACAGTAAAATCATTATCCATAGAATTAATGTATGGTTTAATATTTAGGTTTAATTTATTTCTTTTTTGTATTACTCATATAATAATTATTTTCTTATACAAGTGGATTCTTTTGTTTGAGTTGGTATGGTTTGTTCAAATCTACTCATTCTCATGATGGATTTGACTTCACACTTGAAAATGAGATAATGAAAATAAGAAAATTCATTAAGAACGCATACAACCATCAGGAAAAGGTGAATTACTACAAATTATTTAATTAATTTTGTCATCATTCTATCTATTATTTGTAAGTTAATTTCATTGTCATTTTTATATAATACTTATTTACTTTTTTTATATATCTTTTGGAAAGTCAAACTTTTCCTTCAAATATCTACAACAATCCATAAAAGAGATAAAATGTCTTTTTTCTAATGTTACCACATTTTCCATTTTCATTGCCTTTATTTGTTGAACTTCCAACACTGCATAATGATTTGATGTTGTTAACCAAAAATCCTCTTTCATTATTGAAATACAGAAGAGTACAGGAAGGCCATGTGCTCATTGTGTTGACTTCTCATGATATAATGGGTACATAAAATTCCTCAACAATTCTAACTTAAAATAATGAGAAATGCCTTTTGGATAATAATATCGAGTCAATATGCATTTTTGGCAGTCTGATATATAAAGAAAATGGAAACATGGTAACATTTGAAGTTAGGATTATTCTAAGACATTAGGATATGTATTAATCATCCGCACCTCAATCTGACACATGGTGTGACCAGTATGACTCAAAGTACTTCTTTTTATTTAATATTGACATTAATTTTAGTAAAAAGGACAACTGATATACTCAAAACCAAGAAAAAATATTTTGAATGTTTTAATACGTTAAGGAAATAATTCATAATTTATTTGAGATGTGTAAAAATTAGATGAACCTAAATTTGACACCTAGTGTGACCGCTTTGACTTAACATGTCTTTTATCAATTTAAAATCAACAATTTAGTTAAAAAGATTTCACTCACTGAAAACAAAAAAACTCACTCATATTTTATTGATAATTTAGGAAATTGATTCATAATTCATTTGTGATTTGTAGGAATTAGTCTCATGTTAAATTGATACATGATGTGATCGGTATGAGTCAAAGTGCATGTTTCCAGTTTAAAATGAAATTATAGTAAAAAAAAGTGGTGTACTCAAAACTAAGGAAATTTATTTGGATTATTTTTATAATTTAGTAAAATGATCTATAAGTCATTTGAGTAATGTATAAATATTACACACCTCAATTCGACACATGGTGTGATCGGTATGACTCTAAGTGCGTCTTTTTATTTAAAATTGACATCAATTTTAGTAAAAAGGAAAACTGACCTACTCAAAACCAATAAAACACATTCATATTGTTTTGATACTTTAGGTAAATTATTCATAAGTCATTTGTGGTGTGTAGGAATCAGTCTCACCTCAATACGATACATTATGCAATCTGTATGAATCAATATATCCATTATTAGTTTAGACTTGGTAGTTTAGTTAAAAAAATATCACTCACTATAAATCTATCAAACACACATGTATTTTCTTGATAATTTAGGAAATTGATTCTTAAGTAATTTTTGATATGTAGGAATTGATCTCATATCAAATCGATATACAATGTGATTGGTATGAGTCAAAGTGTGTGTTTTCAGTTTAAAAATACATTTTAGTAAAAAAGACAATCGACATACTCAAAATTGAGTAGACATATTCGTATTGTTTTTATACTTTATGAAAAAAAATCCATAATTCATTTGTGAGGTTTTGGAATTATCCGCACATCAATTTGACACATGGTGTTACTGGTATGGCTCCAAGTGCATCTTTTAATTTAAAATTGACACCAACTTTAGTAAAAAGGAAAATTGACCTAGTCAAAACCAAGAAAAAACATTTAGATTGTTTTGATAATTTAGAAAAATGATCCATATGTCATTTTCAATGTGTAGGAATCAACCACACTTTAATCTAATACAAATTGTGGCAAATATGGATCTAAGTGTGTATTTTTATTTAAAATTGACATCAATTTTAGTAAAAAGGACAATTGACCTACTCAAAACCAAAAAAAATGTTATATTTCTTTGATATTTTTTAAAAATGATCTATATGCTATTTTTGACAATTAGGAATCAACCACATCTCAATTAGATTCATGGCATGACTGGTATGACTCAGAGTGTGTCTTTTTATTTAAAATTGACATCAATTTTAGTAAAAATGACATATAACTTACTGGTTGCACCCAAATTTACCCAAGTTTTTAGGGTTAAGCGGTCACTTGTAGTTTAGCTTGGGTTATCAAATCCTCAGAGACCCTAAGAAGTAACCTACAGACACGTACATTCTATGGATTGTTTTGGGATATGAAGTATCCAACTTGGGTTGATTTTAGATGGGTTTAAGTGAACTCTAAGATACTTAAGTGAATTCAATTTAAAAGAATGAGTTGATCCTTGGTTATCACTTGGGGTGGATTGGATGAAATTCCTTTTTAACAATTTCAATTTCTTATATTCGAGACGAGTTTATTCAAGAAGACCAAAAAACATCATCACTTATTGGTTTAATACCAACACACCATAATACTAATCACCTACACACTTGGAGGATCAAATTCATGAGCACTCTAAGGTAAAGGTTCGTATTAGCACTTGAAGTATGTGGCCTTAAAATTCAACAAAGACGAAGATGTTTTAAAATCATCAAATAAAAATCTAAATTAAAAGAAGTGATTATACATTAATGGGGTGATAAATAAAATCCAATACAGCCTCTTACTAATCCCTTGGATCAATCCATAAAAGTTTTATCCCTCCATTGATGCTATGGTTTCAATGAAAGCGGGAAGTAGATTCATGAGGGAGGAAATGGAGAAGTAAAAAAGGAAATAATGAAATAACGATCACTCCACTGTTGTGTGATAATTTCACAAGGTTTGGTGTGAATAAATTTAAACCATGATCCAAAGGTATCAACGTGATATGGATAATTACAAAGTAAGATGAAAGAATAAAGTTTTATTAATAAACTACGGTGAATTGAACAACTTACATGAGAAAGAACCGTGATTACAAACACAAAGCGGCAACATAACACTACAATGAAACCAAGCACCAAAGATGATAAAATCCTCCACCACCACTATCTTAAATAAGAATTTCAAGAGGCTTGGTTCGATATCCCAATAGTACAAAGGATCCCACTTGAGTATGGTAGGCCTAGGGTGGTGGAAAGTAAGGGAGAGTGGACTTCTTTATCCTTGAGCCGAAGTGGCAGCCGACTCTCATCTACCGAACAAAGGAACAAAAATGTCCTTCTAGATGGAATTATTTGAGTGGTACATAGAAGAAAAACATGAATATCTCGATGTCTCATAGATCTCTATAAAATTTAATCCCAAATAAATTTGTGGTTGTCGAGATATGATTAAATTGGTGGGCTGTTTTCTAGGATGCAGAATCTGGCCCATAATTTTATCTCCAACTTGAGATGCCTAAAACTCCATTAAAACATCTGAATTATCTCTTTTCACTATTTTATGAAATGTTTCCCATTATTTCTTCTATCTTTAGTTAAATTTTAGAATCATTGGGCTTGTATCTTGGCATATACAGTCTCGTTATTGGGATGTTGTCTAGTTTACTTTTCCAAGAATGTGTTGGCATGAAATCCCATTTTGGTGGTCTTCCAATTTGAATCTTTAAGTTCTCAAAAATCTTTAATTGTTCCTTATATAATGGGATACCAGAAAATAAAATATTAAAATAAAATCAAGACCATTTTTTATTTTAGAAGGTGTTCAAAAATGTACCATGTAATAGTGCATTTTAAGGGGGAATTACAATCATAATGTGAATTAATGTTTAAAGTGTAAAATGCACTAAAATTGTTTTTATGAATAATAAATCACATGAATATTATATATATTAACAATTAATATTATCCTCATTCAGTGGCTAATCACACCACCCAACTTGAGTTTTTCTAGTCCCGAGCAAAATGTATCTCAAAAATATGAAATCCAAATTCTCTTTTTCAAAAACATTTTAATACACATTGATCAACAAGAACCCTTATAACAAAAAATCATGAAACCCATCAAAATATTTTAATACAAGATAGTTTTTTAATCATATCTCAATACCAAGCCCATTCCTTTGTTCAAATTCATCACCATATTTTATCCAATTTCAATTAAGCATGAGGATGTGTTGTGTATCACAATAGATATGGGGGGTTCATCTTTATTCATGGGGGAAATGATGGAATAATTAGGTGAAATAACATTTCAATATTAAGATGAGTATTCAATTTTTTATGTAATATTTCCATGGTAATTAAAATTTCACTCAAAAGAGTCAACCCATGTAGCGAGACTTTGCCGATGACTCCCAAGCTCGAAGACCTTAGGGCACCAAGTGAAGCCCACATACTCAGGAATCATCTTGAGTTAACTCAGTAAAAAACAAAGTCAAATTACCATAAATATAGATAAAATTACTAACTCGGGGCTAGAAAACTATGGAGTCACTACCCCCAAGTACCGAAATCCATGCATTAGGTTATTTCGTTGCTCTATGCTCACATTTATTGTTTGTTTTTTTGATTTTTTTTCTTTTTTTAATACTCATATTAAAACTAAAATGATCACCAAACCTATGATATTTATTTTCAAGACCCCATGAACTAAAAAAAATACTCCACTATCCAAAGGATGTGCATTGTGATTCTTTTTTTTATTTGGATGAAAATATAAACAATGAAATATCACATTAGATAGCCACACTTTTCAAAATCTATGCTCTTGAAATTATATATGGATTAAAATCAGAATTAGAGCATGCTAAATTATTTGATATTCGATTTCAAAGTGTGAAATGTGTATTATCACGTTCAAGGTTATTTTTTTTCCTTCCATACATTTTTTTAAGCACACAAAATTAATTAATTTTTTTTCATTATTTCACCCCCCAACTTAGAATAACACTATCCCCAGTTTTTAAAGAAAATAAAATTGAGAAGGGGTAGAGTTAAATGAGAGGAGTTCTAAAAGGGATTTGAAATATGAGGATCATGGAATGAATTCACCTGGTGGTTGAAGTTGAAGTTCTGTCCGAATGGCTTGAAGGCCTTCGTTTTTATTTTTATTATGGATAATCCCCCTGTTAAGGGTTGAAGGGGAACCCATACATTACCCGTAGGCCCAAGGCACAAGGCCCGACAAACCCACAATACAGGACCCGAAGGCCCAGAGGCATACCATGCCCAATACATGACCCGTAGGCCCAGCCCACTTGAACTGCCCCTCCCCAACTTTTCTGTGTCATTGATCATCTAGCTCCCACCTTTCATTACTGAACAAATAGCATTTCCCCGTACAAAGTTGCACGGTGCCTGGTCCCGATGGCGGCTGCCATACTCTCTCATTCTTCCAATCTGGTTAGCTTTGCATTTGGTGGCTGCTACTCCTATTGCTCTGATCCTCTTATAGGGCCCGTTTTGTGTGAACTGGGCTACTCCATGGTCTATGTGACCCAAAGGCCCTATGGCCTGAAGGCCTTTGATGACCTGAAGGCACTGGAGACCCGTAGGCCCAAATTGGGTGAATAGTTCCGGCTACTACAGTACCGAATAGTAACTGCTACAGTGACTGCTACAGTACTGCTCCTGTACTTGCTACAATACTTCTCTAATTTAGTCCTTTGATATCCATGTCACTTGCAGGGTTCCCTAGTGGAAAAAGGAAAAAACAAACAAACAAAAAAAACAATATAAATAGATATATATATATGTATTCATATAGTAAGAAAATTAAAATATAAGTATAAATACAAAAACTATAGAATAAGGAAGCACTATAATCCATAGGTCAGTGGTAAGTACATGCCCCTGTCTCCCTTCGGTCTTGGGTTCGAGTCCCCATAGCTTTGCCGGTTGTGATGGGGTTTTCCCCATTACCTACGACGTGTCCTTTTAATCTTTTATTATTATTAATATTATATTTTTTATTTTAATTTTAACCTACAGACACATAAAAATAAAATTAACTGATGATACATTGTCTTCTTTTTAAAATTCTGGGTAAGATATTATTCAAGGATCACACCACGTGACACAAATGAATATAGAAATCCCCTTTCAAACCCATCCATACTCATAATAGAATAAAAAGTCAAAAATATATTTTTTAAATACCAAAATGATTCATTAATACTATTTGGAAAATAAATATGATTTAAAAATATTGGAAACATTAGAACCACGGGTTTCCTCTTATGCGACGCTTTTGTTTAACGTTGTTAGCTCGACATGAACCCCCTAACTTAACTAATACCAAATTTAAAAATTTTATGGACCCCATATTTATACACTTATACCTTATTGATATTGATTCTTTTTTTAGAATTTGTGTCATGCACAAACCTATGTTCTACAATGAGTGGGAAAATCCAAGGAATATCAGAAATGGTTGATTCGGCTTCCTCTATAGTCTTGCCTAAGATATCAATGATCATTCCAGCTTTTTTGGTTTTAAGATAAGAATGGATTATAATTAAAATGTCATTATTATACCCTATAAAGGGATACTTTAGTGTGTAGGTAAGGATAATAATTTTGAGCTCGGTTTGGATAGGATATTCAAACACAGGTGGATATTTTGAATCCAACTCAGTTTCATTTTCTATATTTTTCAACAAAATTTATTCCTTTTGAGTAGAAGATTCAACCAATAAATTAGAAATAACAGTGTCAAAAATGGGTATGGACTTAATGTTTGTGATTTCTCCCAATGTTCTAGTGATTTTTGTTTCTAAAAAATCATCAATGGAGATATAATAGGGGCACTCAATCCACGATATCAAATTTCCCTCTTGTGAATACATGAAATCAATTTCCTTCTGATTTAAATACCATTCAAAAATTTCTTGATTCACTTCCCCTACCCCAATTACAAAGGTTTTTTCTTCAATAAATCCATGATAGGTTTGTGTGAAACTAGATACTCCACACAAGGTTATGGAAGGGACAATCAGTGTAGGGATGAGTTCCTCACAAGTATTAATGCATTTTTGTTCTAATATCAAAGGTGAAACCTCAAAATTCATTATCTCCATTTGATTACATATTTATTCAATCAATTTTTGAGGAATATAATTTGTATTAGGTTGAACATCATGTACTTCCCCAATATTTATCTCTTCAGAATCCTTGAGAGGGCTGGAAATTTATCCTTCAAACAGTCATCTTTTAAATGATTGTGCATTTCATAGAGTGTGGAGTGGTCATTCAAGAATTGATGAAATAAAATCACCATGTCAGGGGATTACCAATAATTATTTATAATTTTATCCCAACATGGGTTTATGATATGGTAATGTTGAATTTATTCCATTGGAGTAGATTGAAACTTGGATTTGAGATTCTTAGGACACACACAAACAGAAAGGTGAAAAGATAAGTGGAATGTGGGTGATAATAGAGAAATTGGGGCGAGAAAAGGATGGTAGTGTCTAAGATAAATTACTTATGTCCCCATAAACGGTGCCAAAATTTGGTATCCCCAAAATTTACCCATGTTTTTAGGGTTAAGCGGTCACTTGTAGTTTAGATTGGGTTGTCGAATCCTCAAATACCTAAAAAGTAACCTACAAACACGTACATTATATGGATTGTTTCTCAATATGAATTAGCCAACTTGGGTTTATTTTAGATGGGTTTAAGTGAACTCTAAGATACTTAGGTGAATTAAAATTAAAATAATGAGTTGATCCTCGTTTATCACTTGGGGTGGATTAGATGAAATTATTTTTTAAAAATTTCAATTTCTTATATTCAACATGGGTTTATTCAAGAAGATCAAATAACTTCATCAGTTACTGGTTTAATACCAACACACCACAATACTAATAAACTCTACACTTATAGGATCAAATTCATGAGCACTCCAAGGTAAAGTTTTGTATTAGCACTAAAAGTATGTGGCCTTAATTTTCAACAAGGAAGAAGAAGTTTTAAAATCATCAAATAAAAATATCAATTAAAAGAAGTGATTAGACATTAATGGGGTGATAAATAACATAAAATTCAGCCCCTTTATACTCCATTGGATCAACCCATAATAGGGTTAGCACTCCATTGATGCTATGGTTTCAATGAAAGCGGGAAGTAGACTCATGAGGGAGGAAATAGAGAAGTAAAAAAGAAAACAATAAAATAACAATCACTCCACCGTCATGTGATAATTTCACAAGGTTTGCTCGGAATAAATTGACAAATTGAGCCAATGGTATTAACATGATATGTAGAATAAAATAATAAGAGGAAATAAGGAAATTTTCTTAAGAAACTAAGGTGAATTGAACAACTTACATGGGAAAGAAATGCGATTACAAACAAAAATCAGCAGCATAACACTACAATGAAACCAAGCACAAAAGATGATAAACTCATCCAATAAAACTATATTAAATAGGAATTTCAATAGGCTATGGTTTAGCTCCCAATAATAAAAATTATCCCACTTGAGTATGGTAGGCCTAGGGTGGTGGAAAGTAAGGGAGAGTGGACTTCTTTATCCTTGACCTGAAGGGAATCCATCTTTTATATACCGAACAAAGGTGCCTAAATTTCATTCTAAATGACCGAATTTGAGTAGTTCATAGAATACAAACATGAATTTCAAGAGTTCTACTAGCTCTCTATAAAATTTCAGCCCAAATGAATTTATGGTTTTCGAGATATTATTAAATTGGTGGACTGTTTTCTGGGACGCAGAATCTGGCCCATAATTTTATTTTCAACTTGAGACACCTAGAACTCCATTAAAACATCTGAATTAGCTCTTTTCACTTTTTATGAAATTTTCCACATGATTTACTGTATCTTAAGTTAAGTTTTGAGAATCATTAGGCTTGTTTCTTGGACACTAAAGTATCTTTATTAGGATGATTCCTAGTTTACTTTTCCAAGAATGTGTTGGCATGAAAGCCCATTTTGGTAGTATTCCAATGTGAATCTTCAAGTGCTCCAAAATAATTAATTTTTCCTTATAGAATGGGATACCTGAAAAAAATATGAAGATAAAATCAAGACCATTTTGTATTTTATGAGGTGTTCAAAAATGTACCATGTAATAGTTCATTTTAGGAGGGAATTACAATCATAATGTGAATTAATGTTCAAAGTGTAAAATGCACTAAAATAGTTTTTATGAATAATAAAGCACATGAATATTATATATATTAAAAATGAATATTAGCCTCATTCAGTGGATAATCACTTAATCAAAACGAAGAAAATGTATTCGTATTGTTTTTATATTTTAGGAACACGTTACATAATTCATTGTTGATGTGTAATAATCGGTATCACCTCAATACAATACTCTATGTTATCGATATGACTCAATGTGTCCGTTATTAGTTTAAAATTAAAATTTCATTTCAAAAGGTGTCACTCACTAAAAATCAAGGAAACACAATCATATTGTCTTTATAATTTAGGAAAGAGATTTATATGTCATTTGTGACATATAAGAATTAGTATCATGTTAAATTGACACACGATGTGACCAGTATGAGTCAAAGTGTGTCTTTCTAGTTTAAAATGATATTTTTGTAAAAATGACAAGTGACGTACTCAAAACTAAGAAAACATATTCAAATTGTGTTGATGATTTGTTAAAACAACACATAAGTCATTTGAGACATATAAGAATCAGTCACATCTCAATCCGATGCACGGTGTGACCAGTATGACTCCATGTGTTCCTTTTCGATATATAAGTGTCATTTTAGTTTAAAACATGCATCACATCTCCAAAACTGAGCAAATAAGACTAGATTTTTCTCATCATTCTATCCACTATTACTTAATTAATTTCTTATCATTTTTATCTTATACTTATTTAGTTAATTTTCACAAATATAATGCTTGAAGACGAACAAGAAATGGTGTGACGTGCAAGAATCAACCATAAATCAATCTAATACATAATGTTCCGGGTATGACTCAATGTTTAGTATAAAATTAACAGCTTATGTTAATTTATTTCTTTATATTATTGCTAAAATAATAATTTCTTTTTTATAAATGTGTTTTTTTGCTTGAGTAGGGGTTAGGATCAAAAGACAAATAAAAATGCTGTTTTTGAATGTATGTAATAATTTTTACTTACATAATTATATAAATAAATGTTTTAAATGTCTATAATATAGTGTTTTTTCTTTTTTTTATGTTGTAAATTTTATTTTATTTAAATTATATATTCAGACTTTATTTTACTAATTTCATAGCGTTTTTGGTGTTGCAGTGTGTTGTTAAAACACACTGCACTAGTGCTGTTGCAACATACTATAGTATGCCCCATTATCAGTGCTAAAAAAACACAGATAAAATACTAGGTCTTTTAATATCACTCTTCAATGCTGATAAAGGCCATTTCTAGTGCTGTTAAAGTCCTATTTTGTAGTAGAGTATAACTATATATATATATATATTAACACGTATATATTTTAAATTTAGTCACATTTTAAAAAAATGTGTCTATTTTAGTGACAATTTTACAACTGTTTTAAAATGTGGATAATTATATGTGTGTGTGTGTACATACACATATATATTTTCACACACACACATGCATATATATATATATATAAACATATAATATATATAAAATACTAACATATATATATAAACATATATATATATATATATATATAAGATAAACACACACACACACACTTATATATATATATATATAAACATAAAATATAAAATATAATATCTAAACACACACACACACACTCATATATATATTAATATATGAATATTAATATTTAATATATAAATATATATATATACATATAATATTGATTTTTTAATATTGATATATATATATATATAACACAATACAATTAAATATTTTAAATTTAGTCACATTTTTAAGGAAATGTGACTATTTTAGTGGAATTTTTACTAGTATTTTAAAACATGTATAATATATATATATGTGTGTGTGTGTGTGTGTAAATTTATAATTATAATTATACATATGTACACATATATATTTATACACACACACACAAACATAAACACACACACATACACACACAATATATATATATATATATATATATAATAATATAAACAACCACACACACACAAATATATATAATATAAACATATAAATTAACATAAAATATAAACACAAACTCACATATATATATATATATATATAATATAACATAATATAAATATATAATAAATATAAACATATATATTTATTTAAAAATAAAATCTAAAAATAAAATCTAAACATATATATATATATATATTAATAGTGATATATATATAACACATTACAACTAAAAAACAAAATAGAACAATATTGGAGTTTGTCATGCCTTGGGAAGGTGGAGAATCATGGTTTGATTCTCACAGGGTAATTTTTATAAGTTGTTTGAGTCGAAAATAGCAGTATGGGAGGGGGTCAGTGTTGGAAAGAGGTAGCGGGTACAGGAATGGGTAAGGACTAGGGTTTGGGAGACAGATTGGAGGGGGTAGCGGTAATGGGAGGGGGCAGTGACCGGGGAGAGGGAGTAGGGTAGTAGGAATGGGAGGGTTCAGGAAGTGGGTATTGGTGGTGATAGCTGGAATGGGAGGGGGACATGGAGTGGTAATACCAAAACAAAAATTATGCATCATTTCAAAAAAATTCCAGCAAAAATATGATTTAAAAAAATAACGATGATGTGTGATTTAACGATGTTTATTTACCAATGTTTTTAAAAAATGTCAGTAAATAAAGTACAATTGAATGATGTTTCTATAAAATGTCGGTAAATAATGTGCCGCTAAATATCAATGTTTATAAGCATTATTAATTTATCGATGTTTATTTACTAAATTTTTTAAAAAACATTGGTAAATGAAGTGCCTCTAAATAACGACATTTATAAAACATTCCAATTTAGTGATTTTTATAAGTGTTGCTAATTAGCAATGTTTATAAACATCTCTAAATTGGTGATTATTATAAAAGTCACTAAATTTACGACACCTCTTTACCAAAGATTTAAAATGCTGCTAATGAAAAATAACATCGCTAATTAGTGTTTTTTATTTTATATGGTACATGGATAGTGGTTGTTCTAGACACATGACTGAAGATTATTCAAGTTTCAAGAATTTGATAAAAGTGGATGGTGAACATGTCACTTTTGGTGACAATGGAAAAGGAAAAATTATTAGTCTCAGCCAAATTGGCAATTCTAACTCTATTTTAATGTCTAAAGTGTTATTTGTAGATGGTTTAAAGTAAAATTCACTTAACATCTCACAATTATATGATGGAGATTTTCATGTGAAATTTAAAAATAATGCTTGCAATGTTTATGATTGTAAAAATTATTTAGTGTTTACTACATTGAGAAATGAAACTTTTTATGGTGTTAATTTAGACTCTTTATTTTCTCACAACATTTCTTGTCTAAGTACCTTTCACAAACAATCTTGTATTTGGAATAAGAGACTAGGAAATTACAATATTCACTCACATTATAAGATCACTAGTAAAGGGGTTTTCAAGGATCTACCTAAACTTGATTTACCAAATGATAAAGTCTGTAACCATGTCAAAACTGAAAACACCACAAGATATATTTCAAATGAAATAATAAAGTTTCAACTTCTCAACCCCTAGAGTTGGTTCACATGGACTTATCTGGACCATCTAGAGTTTCTAGTTTAAATAGGGAACATTATGTTTATGACATTGTAGATGACTTTTCCTCGTATTCTTGGGTATTCTTTCTATCTCACAAAAGTGAAGTCTGTTCTTATTTTAACAAGTATAATAAATCTGTAGAAAATCCTAGTGGACATAGGATTAAGACCATAAGAATTGGTCATGTTCATGAGTTTAAAAATCAAGAATTTGAGTCATTTTTCTCACAAAATTTATATAATTATATATTTTCTTTTCCTAGGACTCCATAACATAATGGTGTTATAGAAAGAATAAATAGAACACTTCAAGAAATTTCACAGACTATACTTAATGTGTATTAACTTCTTGATTATTTTTGGGAAGAAGGTGTGAATACAACCCATTATATAATCAATAGAGTTTTAATTAGACCTATCTTAAAGAAAAACCCTTATGAATTTTATAATAGTATAAAGCCCAAGGTTAACTACTTTAGAGTTTTTTGTTGAAAAGTATTTATTCTTAACACTAAGGATAATCTTAAAAAAAATATTCCAAGAGTGATAAAGGTATTTCCCTTGGTTATTCAACATATAGTAAATCATATAGAGTATTTAACAAAAGAAACAAAACTATGGAAGATTCTTTACATTTAAAATTTAATGAGATATACCCACATGAGCCTAATACCCCTTTAGATAACTTTAAGGATGATTCTTCAACTCTAAGCAGTATTGTCAATCCTTCTGAAAATTCTGTAAAACAAGAAAAAATCATCCAGTTCCGAGGAACAACCTAAACCTAAATCTATAGATAACCATGAGATGTTCATCACTTCTTTTCCTAGAGCTTTTAGGACTCATAAATAAAATCCTCTATATGCAGTAGTTGTATACCTAGTTAGAGGTACACAAAGTGGAACTTCTATTAGAAATCAGATTGAAGAACAAGAACTCTTGTTACAACTTTAACCAAAGAACATTAGTGATACAATTGATAATAAATTCTGGGTGATGTAAGTTCAATAGGAACTTAATCAGTTTGAAAGAAATAGAGTTTAGGAACTTTTTGTTAGAACTAAAGACACTCTCACTATTGGCACTAAATGGGTGTTTAGAAATAATTTTTATGATTCATACACTATATTAATAAATAAGGCCAGATTGGTTACAGAAGGATATAGTCATGAAGTGGGTAATGATTATGAGGAAACTTTTTCACCAGTAGCTAGACATGAATCCCTCAAAATACTTATTGCCTATGCATATCATATGTATTTTAAACTATATCAAATGGTTGTCAAAAGTTATTTCTTAAATGGTTATATAGTTGAGGATGTTTTTATTGATCAACCCTCTAGATTACAAAATCCTCATTTTTTAAAATCATGTCTTTAAATTAACAAAATAATAATATGGTTTAAAACAATCCCCTAGATCTTTGTATGATAGGATAAACACTTTTATAATTTCTAATGGTTTTTTAAAAGGTATATTTGATCCTAGTCTTTTCATAAAAATATTTTAAAAATATGTTTTAGTAGTTCAAATCTATATTGATGATATTATTTTTAGATCTTCTAAAAATTCTTTGTGTACATATTTTTTAAGATAATGAAAAATTAATTTTAAATGAGTTTAATGGGTGAACTTAAATTCTATCATGGTTTTCAAAAATTTCAAAATAAATATGGAATTATTCTAAATCAAATAAATTTCACTAAATACCTTCTAAAACGTTTTGTTTTGTATAGTACTAAAAGTAGTGAAACTCCCTTGAGTACCACTTTTAATATAGATCTTAATGAGGCCAAAAATCCAGTGGATCAAACTAGTTACAGAGGTATGATTGGAAGCTTGATATATTTAACTGCTTTAAGACCCGATATTATGTTTAGTGTGTGCATTTTTGCCCATTTTCAAGACAATCCTAACGAGTCTCACTCACTTTCTGTTAAAAGGATTTTCAAATACCTCAAATATACAACCTATTTAGTACTCTTCGATCCTAGAGGATAGGAATTTGACTTAGTGAGTTATTCATATGTAGATTTTGGTGGTAGTAATCTAGATAGAAAAAACCTCTGGAACATTTCATCTTTTTTCCAAGTCACCAGTATCTTGGTATAGTAAGAAGAAAAATTTCCTAGCACTATGTACTGCTAAAGTTGAGGATATAATTGTAGGGAGTTGTTTTGAACAAATTTTAAGGATGAAACACACTATGCTAGATTATTTATATCAATTAAAAAATGTCCCTATAAATAGTGACAACACAAGTGCGATAAATATTTCTAAGAATCATGTGTCTCATTCTTGGAAAAAGCATAATGATTTAAGACATAACTTTTTCAATAACCATTTCCAAAAGAGTGATATAACTCTTTAATTCCTAAGAAATAGCACCATCTTGGCAGTAATTTTACAAAACCATTGAATTTTGAGAGATTAAGCTAGATTAAACATGAATTTGGAATGATAAATTTTGGTTAATCTTTAATGTTGGATAATTTAGTATTGATAAAGTCATTGTTTCTAATCACCATTTGTGAGCCATCATTGGTGATTTACCACTGTAAAGTCACCATTGGAGAGTCACCGTGGATGATTCACCGTGGGTGAGTCATTGTGGGCGAGTCACCATGGGGGAGTCACAGTGGGTGAGTCACCGTGGGCGAGTCACCATGGGAGAGTCACCATTGGTGAGTCACTATTGGCAAGTCACCATTGGTGATTCACTATTGGTGAGTCATTGTTGTTGAGTCACCATTGGAGAGTCATCATTGGTGAGTCACCGTTGGCGAGTCACCATTGGCAATTCACCACTGGCGAGTCACCGTTGAGCGAGTCACCATTAAACAATTCATCGGTCTCTATTTCAAATTTTGTTTTCATTACTAATTTCCCATCATAATTTTTTTATTCAATTTAATTGATTATATTTTGTTATATTTTATTATTTTGAATCCCTAAATGATAAATCTATCTTTATGTTTGAAATTGAGTCACTCTCTCCCATGCCTGCTCCCTTCGAGTCATATCACCTTCCCTTTATCTCATGACCTTCAATCCTCTTATGACCTTTCTCAAACCTTCATTTCACTGCAATGGTGAGAGTCAATCATCCTTCAGAGTTGTATCCTAAATAATAGTGGCTTGCAAAGAAGTCAAAAGAATAATATATCCAAGTTGTTGTCAAGACGAGAAACCCAAAACCTGCAAATTGTGTTTTGGTTGTCAAAAAATAAGTGGATGCCAAATGGTTTCTTACCATTAAGCTATTAGTTATCAGGGAGATCCAGGACCAGGGTTGGGTTGACTAGTTCCCTTTAAATGACATACCTTTCTATCCTATATTGGTTCATCCATTTTATTAGTACACTGAGTTCATATTTATAAAGAAGAAATATTTAATATAAACCATGATATATGGTAAAGAGTTTACATTTTCATCAAAGTAATGGGAAAAGTGTTTAAAAGCTCCTCATCGAGTAGTTTTTTTTAACATTATAAAGGTACAATGCCTAGTGATAGTGATTCTTTTAGTTATGAAAATGCTTTTCTTGACCTGACTAGTGATGGTACTCTTAGAAGGACCACTTTTACAGAGTTAGATGGAGAATGCCAACTTCTTTTTACGTTTTTTCATCATTCGTTATGTCCCAAAAAGGGGACTTCAATATGATGAGATATCAAGATGTGTACCCTATATTCCTTATGAAACAAGGGGATATAATTAACCTCTGTAGATACCAATAGTACAAATAATGGAAATGTGTATGTTATCCTCCAAATACAATTATCTCATTTACCTTAATTTAATTTCGACTATGTTGGAAACAATGTTTGTGATTGATGAGGAGGAGGTAGCTCAAGTGAAGTGTAGTGGTTTCTACCTTACTAAAGTTATGTATAGAAGGATGAGGGTGAGTTGGAACCCTTGGATGAAAAAGTGGGTTAGAAATAATGATAAGATCTATGGGGGTTTTAATCATATATATTATCCTACCAGACCCAAGAACCTAGTTGATCTGGGTATGAATATTGATGAGATAGTGGAGTATTCAGAAGAAGAGGAGGAGGTTGTTTCTTCTGTTGATGAGGAGGTGGATACCTATTTTGAAGAGGGAAGTGACCCTAATATTACAAATATCCCTACCATTTATTTTGGACCTACTAGTCCTCCAATATCTACAACTTCAAAAGAAATTATTTTAAGTGAATAAGTTGATGATGAGGAGACTGAGGTGTATGGAGATGAGTGGATTATAATTTCTTCTTCTTAATATTTTGAATAGGTTGGGGAGGTTTTTGATGGGGAAAATGGAGAAGATAGTGATAATGATAATGGTGATGATGGTATTGGAAATTATGATGACGAAATAGTGATGGAATTTATCATGATGATGCTAATTCTATTAGGTAAAAATCACATCATCCATCCCTTACTAGTTAAATTTCCTTAGTTAGGTCTATAGAGAGGTTTGGTTCAGCTAGTCCTGAAAGTGAGGAGAGATCAGTTCTAGAGAAACCTATTGATGATGCTATATATGCTAGAGGAGAGACCAACTTATCTAATGAGGGGAAGAAATACCATAGTTCTATGAGAGTAGACCCTGATGATGTGACTTATTCTAGAGTTGTAGTAGATGTTTAGGGGGAGAAATCCCCATGCTATGCTAGTCATGTTGTTGAACCTATTAACCAAACTATTTTATCTCTAGTTAGAGTGGAAGTGGTTACTCATGATAGTGGGAGAAATTCCTAGGATATGTTCATCTTGATTTGGACTATTCAGAGTCCAAGGATGTTGAGAAAGTTGTTGGAGAGCATATAGATGCACAAGCATAAGATGATACATCATTTAAGGGGGAGTCTTCCCTACGTTCCAAACTTCTTGTATTTTATTATGCTGATTCAGATGATGATCAAAACAATAAACCAAAGTATGGTGAAAAAACTATATCGGTTAGAGTTGGAGCAGATATTAAGGGATATTTAGTTGAGTAGATTGACTAGGATGGTGAGCTTTAGTCTTTTTCTTTAGACGCACCTGCTAGATCATATCCTGTAGAGGCATCTTTTCCAAGTGCTGAGAGACCTTCTATTCCAGTTCCTCTAGATGTTGTTTCCAAGGAAGATTTAGAGTCTTTTAGATAGATAATCCTTTTAGAATTAAGTATGATTTTGATGTCTCTAGTACCATCGGTCACTAATCTTAGTGAAGCTGATACTAGACATCCCTTTGAGCTAGTTGTATTCCATATCTAGCTGAAGATTATTTTTCACATTGAGGAAGTGGAAATTTAGAACCAAAGGTTGGCTAGTGAGATGGAGACCATGAGACCTGTTATAGAGGAGATGAGATCCTTCTTTACTACTAGTTAGTATTATATGATGGAGAGGTTGGAGAGTTTACCTGCAGTGGCTTCTACTTTTAGTGCCCCACCTATGTCAATTTCAGTTGAAACCAAGTTGATACAGTCTATAGTTTCAAAGGAGCTTTATGCTTTTATGGGTGATGTTCATGATACTTATCAAGAGGAGCTAAGGTAGATTCGTCGGCAAGGTGAGAACATATACAAAATAGTAATATAATATTTAAATGAGGCCCAAAGTGATCATTAAACCATTAATAAGTCCATTAAATATTATCTTTCTAGTTTGTATACCAAACATGGGATGAATTAACATTTCATGTTTTTGGATGAGAATCTAAGGATGACACATGTTACTAGGGATTTCAAGGAACAGGTCTACCAGTTGAAGGTTTTTTCTCCCCTTATTAAGTTTTTCATGGAGGAAAATAAAGAGTTCTTTTGTGCTATGGAGTGAGGAGGAAACATTATTTTGGATTTTTTGTACCTTATGAATACCGTCCTATATGTTTCAGGTATGATAGTGTTTGCAATACCCATGTCTACCTTCACAGATGCTCCTTCCTAAAACCCTCTACCTCTTTAATACCATACCATTTTCATATCTCTACTGGAATACACATGGAATCTCAGACCTGTGATCATCATAGAGGTACCTCAGACTCTTTTAGTACCTTCATCCAATACCACAACACCCTCAGCCCCTACATCCGTGCCTATTTTCTCGGATAAGGTAAAAGAACCTGCTAATCATACATTCGATCTTGAGAGTGTCTCTGATTATCCATAGTATTTGATATGAATTTTTTATACTATTCCCTATATATATTTTTGATCTATAATATAATGATTTTTTTGTGATTAATTAAATTTATCTCTATTACTATTCATATCTTTGTGTTTTTACTATTTATTATCTTACCATTTTGATAATTCCAAAAGGCGGAGAACATTTATGGAATTTTGTTTTGATACCAACACTTTTTAGATGTTTTTCCATTAATATCAACATTTTTTATATAATTTACCTTTGATACAAATAGTTTTTGGATGGATTGTTTTTACTTTTAGTTTTTATTTGATAAAAAATTTATCTTTGATACTTCACTTCTCCTTTGCTACCTATATTATTTATACCCATCCTTTGATACCATCCTTTTTTTCCTTTGATACTATATTTATTTGGATGGGATTTACTTTACCTTTAACAACATTAATTACAATTATCTTTGTTACCATAATTTTTTGAATTTTATTTTTGATACCATACTTATTTGGATATAATTTAAATTACTTTTTCTTTGATATTTAATTTCAAAATTTTTCATTTGAAATTTAAAATGTTAATCATACTATTATCCTTTAAATTCATATATTTATTCCTATGTTTATTTTATACATGGTTTATAAAAATGCCATGATTTTTTTATCATAAAAAAGGGATAGATTGTTGGAACATTCTTATTTTAATGTTCACAAATCATGTTCGTTATGTTTCTAATGAGATTACTATTTTATGATAGAAATTTATTTTATAAGAAAATTTGATGAAAATTTGGCTATGTGTCAGACATGTCTCACCGCTAGACATGTCTTACTACTAGAATGTCTTATTGCTAGACATGACTCATTGTTAGTTCAAATGAATCACCACTAAACTTGAGTCACTATCAGGAATGCCATACCACCAGACATGTCGTGCTACGAGAATATCTTTCCACCATAATGTCCTACTATTATACATGTCTCACTTCCAGAATGTCTTATCACCAGACATGTATTGTCGCCAAAATGACTTGCTTCCAAACATATCTTTCCAATATAATGTATTTACACCAGAATGTCCTACCTCTAGACATGTATTTCCACCAGAATATATTGCCACCAGAATTTCTTTCTTCCAGACATGAATCACCTCCAAACATGAGTCATTATCAGACATGAGTCACCGCTAGAGGAGCTTTCATAACTATTTTTCTCGATTTTGATCAAATACTTCAACAACTATTTTATTGAAGTTAATGTAGAAGGATTATGTAGTGATTATTTATTAAATTATTGTACAAAATCATTGAAGGAGAAGTGAGAGCTTAGTATGAGGATCCAAAAGATCTCGATGATTATTCTTTAATGGGTGCATGAAGTGATTTATATTTTTCGAAGACTCCCTCATGCGTGTATGATCAATAAGTACAAGAATTAATGAACACCTATATAATAATAACACTAGATATTACGTGTTGTATACCTACTAATATTCACCTGTGATAGAGTGGAACTCATTGAAGATCAAGATTCTTTCCTAAAGATAAAACAAAGTGATCTTTGTGATGCTCGGTTTTACTACAACTTTCATAGAAATAGTTTGAACTCCTCACCAAGACACATTTTAGGACACTCGATCATCAAAAGCACTACATACCAAGAAGAATTTCATTTTATATATCTTATTTCTTTCTATTTATATTGTTTTTGTGCCTTTTAAGAAGTGTGTTGTCTACCCTTTATTTTTGCACACACTGAATCTTGCATGAGAACTGGAGAATACTTGATATTCACTTTTATCTATTTTTATATTCTTTCCCATGGTTATTGTGGAATAGGTCAATGCATGGCTTGAGTTTCTTTTTCTACCCACGTATATTTATGGAAGAGGCTTTGAGCCTCGACAGCTTATAAGTTGTTGTTTATATACCCATTCCAGGTTATGGATCAGATTATATTTATATAATCTTATTGGGAGCTGGTGATTACCAAGTGGATGGGATTAGGTCTCAACATGAGGCTGAAACCATTGTTTACTCTTCTATGTGATTTTGTTTTTTCGTCATTTCAAAGATTTAAAGTGATTTTTTTAAAAAAAATGAGAACAAAACCTATACTTTGATAGTTAGTCTCAACTAGTGTTTATATAAGGATTTTTTTTAAGTAAATTTATTTCAGAAGTTAAGTTAATTTTTAGTATTTTTCTAAATGAGCACCAATCAAGCTTTGATAAATCTTTTCAAAGATCAAACTTATATCAAACTACTATTTTTATTAACTGGAGGTTTTTGTTATAATTGGTGGATTTTATTTGAACTTTTTTTAATAGAGATTTATATGGGAACTCAATTTACCACCCTCTTGAGTTACTCACTCTAACCAACTTATTAAGAAAATCAGAGTGTGTTTTCTTTGTTTTGAGTATGTGACAGGCGTTTTGAACTAAAATTTCACTTTAAATGAAAACATAAACTTTCAGTCATACTGAACTCATCGTGTGTCATATTAACATGAAGTTAATTCCTACATTTTCCAAATGGATTATCAATATTTTTAATGAAATATTAGAAAAATCCAAGTGTGTTTTATTGAGTTTGAGTATGTAACACATGTTCTGAGCTAAATTATCATTTTCAAATAAAAACATGCAATGTAGGTAAAATTGGGAACACAATGTATAATATTGAATTGATGTTAATTCTAACATTCCACCAATAAATAAAATATCATTTTTCTGATTTATAATGAAAATATGAACACATTTGATCTGTTTTGAGTGTAAGATGCATATTTTAGACTAAAATGTCACTTTTAAACTGAAAACATGAACTATCAATCAATACATCCACACCATGTGTAAGATTGTTGTGAAGTTAATATATATACACTAAAAATGAATAAAATGTAACTGCTCTAAATTATCAAGACAATCCAAGCATATTTGATCAGTTTTGACTATATGACATGCGTTTTCAACTAAAATGTCACAATTAATTGAAAACATTCACTTTTAGTTATACTGATTAAAATGATTATCATATTGATATGCAGTTAATTTATACACATCAAAAATGAATTATCAATCATTTTTCTAAAATACAAGGACAATCCAAGTTTTTTTTTAGTTTTGAGTATATAACATGTGTTTTTAGCTAAAATGTCAATTTTATATCAAAACACATACTTTGAATAATACCAACATCATTGTGTATAAGATTGATGTGCGTTTGATTCCTACTTGTCACAAATGAATCATGAATCAATTTCTTATCAACAAAATATGAGTGTGTTTTTTTGGTTTTGAGTATATGACATGTGTTTTGAACTAAAATATCACTTTTAAAAATGAAAAAACGCACTTTTAATCATTCCAACCACATCATGTGTTGGATCGACATGTTTTCAATTCCTATACATCAAAAATGAAATATGGATTTTTTTATAAAGTAAAAAAAGATAGTCTAAGCATGTTTGATTGGTTTTGAATATGTGGAACATGTTTTGAACTAAAATGTCACTTTTTAATGAAACCATTCACTTGTAGTCATATAAGACACATCATGTTTTTTATCACCAATAATGATTATTTTTATTGCTAACAAAAAGAAATTCTATAGTTGTGAATATGTATTGATAAATGGGTCTGTTATCAACATGTTTCTTAATGAAGATAAATGATGAATTTATTAGCAGTTTTTAATGATAATTTCTACATTGGTTTTTTAAAGGACCTAATAAAATTAGAGATTTTTTAGTTATGATAATATTGATTTCTAGTGATGATAAAAGAATGTTCTATAATAGTGTATGTTGGTAAAATGATTTAAAATAAAAAAATAATTTTTACCAATAATGTACTCATTTTGGAAACACTAAATATTTTTTAGTAATACTATGCCTTATAATTTTTGGTCTGTATAGATTCTAATATTTTATAAACTTAAAATATTTTTGGAAGTAAAAACATTGGATGGGGGCCATCCTTTATTTATCAAAGAGATAAAATAAGGTTGCATGATTATGTATTAAAAAGTGGATGAATCGAAATAAATACTTTGAGTCACTCTCCCCATTCCATGGGATATCACTTGGTCCCATTTTATGTGTTTTTTTCCTCATATTCCATTCCATATTTATGAGAATATTACACAATCATTGTTTATGTGCTAATCATGGGAGAGACATTTATTGAAGCCATATTTATAATATTCCATATGAGGGACTTGTTAGATATCAATATTCTCATTAATATATTCATTGATACTATATTATTCCACTACGTTTAGATTCCTCATCCAAATGAATAGTCAAATGAATCATGTTTTTGAAAAATATAGTGGGAAATAACATCTTCAAATGATAAACCTTCAACATGATTATTCATTGAATTTTTCAAACTCAGTTGGATGTAGATTTTTTTCATAAATCTATTTTAAGAAGGACAACTACTCAACTACAAATAAAATTAATTTTTTTAACATATTAAAAAATTCCAAGGATAGAAACCACCACATTAGAATAATTTAGTATTAAATTTTCAATCCATGTAACATTTAATTTTTTAATTCAACACACCATAAAATAATACTTGAATATCCATATGGAACATTTACATTCTTTAAAGTTGTAAGGGGTTTGTCTTTATCATTATTTTTCATTACAAAAATAGCTGATGGATACTTTACCTTATCATTTCCCCACAAACCATGCTTTATATTCATTTATTCTTTATGATCATTAATGAGATCCTTTGATTTACCCCAATGATGTAAAAATTACATTATCAAATATGTTCCTATCAATATGAATTAGGTCAAGATTATGGAATATAAAATTAAACTCTCATTATGGAAGTTTCAAAAATGTACTCATTTTCTTCCACTATTGTGTTCCAACTACTTCTGATATTGTATCTCTTACTATTTTCCCCTTCTTTCAATTAATTACATTTTCCAAATTCTACAGTGACGTTCATTAATTATCGCATAATTTATGAACCAGATAAAACTTTTTGTGGTTTTATCAATTCAATATTGCCATTGAACTATGTCTTGTTAAACCTGAATTTATGAGATACATCAAGAAATCTAGGATGAAACATAAAGCTCCATTTTCTAATTATAGGTAATCTTTGAGGTTCAAAATAAAAAATAAAAATTGTACAATCCAAACTGATATGAGAGCTCTAACTGGATACGTTTCATAGTCCCGCAAAGTCACTAATTGTCAAATTAACATAGCATGAATTTTAGATAGTTTTCTAATTTATTCATAAAATGTTTCTTTGTGATCATCCCATAATTCTCACAAATATTTCATTAGATACTAAAGGTATACATCAATTACATTTTCAAAAATGTGATTTATTTTAATAATTATAAAAAAAATAAAATAATTATTCTTCATAAACATCCATGAATGTAGATTATAGGCAGTAAAAAACTATCCTTATGCTATAAATACTACTTAAAGTATCTAAAGGGTTAAAACAACGATAATGAAATTCTAAATATACATTCCTAAGATCCAAATAAAAATAAAGATATAATGAATCAAAAACCTTCCATTACATTGAATCTTTTGGATGCCTCATCAATTTTTCTTTATTACTTTAAAAATCATGCCACTCCATATTGTATGTGTTCTTACATGACATGAATAGTCATTCCAAGTGTGGTTTCAAAGGAAAATAATGAAATACATTTAGATGAGTTTTATTATTCTACTTCTTACTGGTGTTACATTCATTTTTACTTGCACAATTAATCATTTCTTTCCATTTACCTGTGTGGAATCTTATGTATTCTTCTTTATTATGCCATTCACCCCAATAAATCAGGAAATCATTAGGGTATGAATGTATGTTTGTATAATCAAATATTCTTAATGATTTTTTTTCATCTCATAGAATTATGCATGGATCATAGAGTCACCAAATGAATCATGAAGAAAATCCAAAATCATGGACATTTCTTTTTCAGTAATTCAACATAGAAAATTGTTATAGTACAACTTGAGTAGAAAACAAAACTTCAAATATTGGACACATCCTTCAAACAATTATTGATATCCATATTCAAATAATTCATAAAGATTATTTTTTTCTCATTGAAGTTATGAACAAGATTAACCCACTCAATTTCAAATGAAGGTTCTTTCGATCTATTTAAATCTTGATCATTGTATCCTATAAATCTAAATTCATAATTTATCACATTTTAAACTGACTTCTCCTTTGGTGAGTCACTTTTTTGTTTCCTTGATAGGATACTCATTTCTTTAAATTTATATAACATTTGATTTTACATGTCAAATAAAATTTACATATCATAAAGGAAACTATTACAATATCAGGTGTTCATAGACTTCATTTTTATTCAACCATCACTTGAATTTATAATTAGTACATGAGAATTTTATTCGATCATCCACTGATCAGTTTGAAATTTCATAATCTAAAAAATCTTCAAAAACAGGTGTGTTTCAATATAAGTTAATTCGAATTTCATCCATACATATTGGATGATCAGTCTTCTCCTTATACATTTAAACATAAAAATATAAATGTTTAATCGAAAAAGTATAATCAATTCTTAAAAACACTATGTAAAAAAACATTTCTTTAATAAAATTATACTCACAGGAAATCTTATATTAAACAAAAAGATGAAAAATAAATTAAAATTAAATATTACATACTATAAAATTATTAGGACAAGTATATGTTTCTCAAAAAATAAAAAGAATAATAGATAGTTGAAAACAATTAAACATTATCTGAAGGGTTATGGGGTTAGATGTCATGGGAGAAGTTTGATGTAGTGAGGTGATGAAGGCTGATGAGTATAGGGTAGCAACCGGTGAGGAGGTTATAGAGGTGAGGTCGATGATTTCAGAGTCACAGATGGTTAGGGTTGGGTGATTGGGGTCGATGAAAAGTGGGAAGAAGGATAATAGGGGGTCGAGGGATCAAGGTATTGGGGAGAAGGGGGCCCACTGTCAATGAGGATATAGAGAATGATGGGATCAGGGTCATGGTATAGGGGAATGGAATGGGGGTCATGAGAATAGTGAGAATGATAGGGGTTGGGTTCAGATTTAATTAGGCTTTTGTTTTATAAATTTATCCATGATTTTCCTAAAACCGCTACTAAAAACCTTCATGAATATATCATTTTCTTATTCTGTGTGTAGAATTTGTGGGCATACTGTTAAATCACGTAAGAAAAACAATTTTTGGTGATCTGTGTGAGGATTAATATATACATCCCAACTATTGAAACATATGATATATTTTTTTTTGAGATTAAAACCATCATATAATGATGTGTGTAGTATTACTCCTTACACTACAATCGTTGTAGGAATAACTCATGTTGGTCTATATAGGATTAAAAAAGCTATTATCGATATTAAATTTGAGTGATGGGTATATTTAATAATAAATAAGCTCTATTTTGTAAGAATGATAAAGAATTATAGTGTCCCATGAATTATTAATCAAGTGACAGTGGGGTCTATTTGAGATTAAACGGTTCAACACCAAGTTCTATGATATGACCTATATAGTAATGGCCCTATGACTTGTAGTAACATGAACTCTTCATTTTATAACTTGATTTTGGGATTATAACACCACGGTAAATCATTGATACCACTATTGGTTTTATTAGGATAGATTTACATTAAATCCATGTTAGAAGAAATTCTAAATCCATTCTCAATATCACCATGAAAGAAAACCTAAAACCACATAAAATTACAAATTAAGAAAACCATCATATACCTTACACAAATGATGATGATTCTCAATATTCAACAATTTTACATGATGAGATCACCAATAGGAATCAAAATAACTCCTTCCTCTATCCTATATTCACGGGTTGATGTTTAACTAGTCATCACATGGGAATGACCCCCTCATCACTCATGGAATGCTAGTGCTTATCCAACTAAAAAGATAAAGAAGATGGGTTTTTGGGAGAAGTAATATCAGCCCAGAACTTATCAAGTATCTCACTCAAAAAATGGTCTTCATCCTCATTTATATAAGAAATAAAAGACACTCCTTGAGTACCATGCATTTACTCATGTGTTACAAAGACTGCTACTACAGATGGGGCCTTTTATAGTGATAGAAAATGGATTTTTCAGTGCAAAAAATTACTAAAAATCTAAGAGATATTAAAAATGTGCATCCTTTATCAGTTATTTTCTATCATTGATAAATGTGATCTTTATCAATGCTTTTAGTAGCACTGATAAAGGCCATGTAGCTGCTAAAAAAATGTAACAACCTTATTGCATCCCTATAACAGTAAACCCATTCTAAAACCAAATAGATATAAATAAAAATATATAAAAATGTAGATTGAAATATAAATATAACATTACGCTATCATTTCAATTCAAAATTTAAAAACAAAATATATACATTGATGTGATATTTATAATTAATAAAAAAAATTACACTCAATATACAAAAATCACAAATCTTATAGAAATATTTCTGCAAAGATAAACCTCCATACAAAATGTTTTCCATATAATAAAACCAATGTTGATTTTAGTAACAATAAATAAAAAAATAAACATCTTATAATTTTAATGTTATATAATCCACATATGATAAATTATTTTGATAATTATTTTATATATTAATGATATTACCAGTTAATCATGCATTATATTGACATGCGGTCAGTTCCTACACATCACAAAAATCATGTGTTATATTGACATGCGATCAATTTATACACATCACAAATGAGTTACAGATCGTTTACCCAAAATTTGACAACAATCCATTCTCATTTACATTTTAAACTAAAATGAAACTTTTTATATTGAAAAAAAACAAATTCAAGTCATATTGACCACATCATGTGTCATATTGATGTGCATTCAATTAACATATGTCATAAATTAATTATAGATCATTTTCCAAAAGTTTGAAAATAATAAGAGATCGTTCACTTGGTTTTGGCCATGTGACACACTTTTTGAACTAAAATGAAACTTTTATATTGAAAGCACACACTTTAATTCATATTGACTACATCGTGTGTTGGATTGATGTTCGGTAAATTCCTACATGTAAAAAATGAATTATGTATCATTTTACTAAATTTTGAAAAAAATCAAGTGCATGTTTTTATTTTTTGGCTCGTGAAATGCATTTTAAACTAAAATGAATGTTTTATATTAAAAAATTTACTTTGATTCATATCGACCACATAGTGAATTATATTAACATGGGTTCGATTCCTATATGTCAAAAATGAATTATTAATAATTTTACTAAAGTTAGAAAGCAATTTGATCTCATGTGCTCCGTTTTGGCTACGTGATGTGCATTTTAAACTAAAATAGAACTTTTATATTAACAACACAGACTTTGAGTCATACTGGACACATCGGGTGTTATATTGACATGTGTTCAATTAATATATATCAAAAATTAATTATGGAGCATTTTAATAAGGTTTGAACAAAATCCAATTTTTTTCTCAGTTTTGGCTAGTAATGCGCATTTTAAACAAAAATGACACTTTTATATTGAAAACATGACCTTCGAGTCATATCGGCCACATCATGCATTATATTTTCATGTAGTAAATTCCTACACATTAAAAATGAATTATGGATTGTTTTCCTAGAGTTCGAAAACAATGGAGGCTCATTTTCTCATTTTTTTCTACGTGATGAGTGTTTTAAACTAAAATGACATTTTTTTATATTAAAGACACACACTTCAAGTCATACAGACCACATCATGTGTTAGATAGATGTTTGGTTGATTAATAAATTTCAAAAATGAATTATTAATAATTTTAATAGTGTTTGAAAACAATCTAAGATTATTTTCTTGGTTTTCTTTATGTGACATTTGTTTTAAACTAAAATGAAACTTTTATAATGAAAATATACACTTCAAGTCATACAGAACACATTGTGTGTCATATTGACATGTTGTCAATCCCGACTCATCAGGAATGAATTATGTATCACTTTATTAATGTTTGAAAACAATATGATCTTTTTTTCCTTGTTTTGTCTATGTGATGCACATTTTAAACTAAAATTTCACTTTTATATTGAAAACACACAATTTCATTCAAAAATGACACAATTTCTATCATATTGATGTACAATCAATTCCAACATATCAAAAATAATTTATGGATCATTTTATTAATGTTTAAAAAAAATATGAGCTCATTTTCTTGGTTTTGGCTATGTGATGCATTTTAAAATAAAATGACAGTTTTATATTGTAGACAGATAATTTGAGTCACAGTGACCACATCATGTGTTTAATTGATGTGTGTTCAATTACTAACCATACAAAAATTAGGGATTATTTTCCTAAAGTTTTAAATTAACCTGAGATCTTATGCTTGCTTTTGGCTACGTGACACGTGTTTTAAACTGAAATGGTACTTTTATATTGAAAACATGCACTATAAGTAATACCGGCCACATTGTGTGTTTGATTTATATGTGGTTGATTACTACATGTCACAAATGTATTATGGATAATTTTAAAAAAGTAACAAGGAAATCTGAACGTGTTTTCTTATATTTGAGTATTCGATGTGTGTTTTGAACTAAAATGTCTATTTTAAACTAAAATCACACATTTCAAGTCACACCAGTCACACTCTGCATCGAATTGATGTGAGGTTAATTACTACACATAAAAAATAAATTATGGATAATTTTACTAAAGTTTGAAAACAATAGAAGCTAATTTTATTAGTTTTATCTATGTGATGTACATTTTAAACTTAAATGACACTTCTATATTGAAAAAACACAATTTGAGTCATATTAGACACATCGTGTGTTAGATTGATATGTGATTAATTCATACACATAAAAAATGAATTATGAATCATTATACTAAATTTTGGAATTAATATAACCTGTTTTTCTCAGTTTTGGATGGTGATGCATGTTTTAGACTAAAATGACACACATATATATTTAAAACACACACTTTGAGTCCTACTGACAACATAAGGTTTTGGATTGAAATGTATTAAATTTATACACATCACAAATTAATTATGGATCATTGACGTAAATTTTAAAAAACAATTCAAGATCATTTTATTGGTTTTTCATTGTGATATGAGTTTAAAGATAAAATGAAACTTTTATATTGAAAATACACACTTTGAGTAATACTGGCCACATTATGCGTCGAATTGAAATGTTGTTGGTTCCTAAAAGTAAAAAATGAATCATGGATCATTTTACTAAATTTTGAAAAAAAATCCAAACTCATGTAATTGATTTCGGATATGTGACATGCACTTTAAACTAAAATGACACTATAATATTGAAAACACACACTTCAAATCATATTGCTCACATCGTGTATTGGATTGATGTGTGGTTGATTCACACACATCACAAATTAATTATGGAATATTTACATAATTTTTGAAAAAAATATAATATTTTTTTCAATTTGGTCTATGTGATGTGATTTTTAAACTAAAATAGCTCTTCAATATTGAAAACACACACTTTGTTTTATACTGACCACATCACGTGACATGTTAATGTACGATAAATTACTACATGTCAAAAATGAATCATGTATCATTTTTTTAAAGTTTAAAAATGATCTAAGATCAATTTATTAGTTTTGGATAGTGACATGTGTTTTAAACTAAAACGACACTTTTATATTGAAAACACATAATTCATGTCATACCAACCATATCTTGTGTCATATTTTAATGAGGTTAATTCCTACATGTCATAAATGAATCATGGATTTTTTTCCAAAATTTTGAAAATAATATGAGATTATTTTATCATTTTATGATTTTGACACATGTTTTAACCTAAAATGGTAATTCTGTATTGAAAACACACACTTCATGTCATATCATCCACATTGTGTGTTTATTGACATGAGGTCAATTCCTACACATCATAAATAAATTATAGATTAGTTTTCTAAAGTTTAAAAATGATTAGCTCTCTTTTTATTGATTTTATCCATTTGATATGAATTTTAAACTAAGATAGATCTTTTATATTGAAAACATGCACACCGACGCAGACCGAAAGTATTATGTGTTAGATTGACATAAATTTGATTCCGACAAATCAAAAATTATTTATTGATCATTTTCCTAATGTTTTAAAATAATTTGAGATCGCTTGCTCAGTTTTGGATATTGATGTGTGTTTTAAACTAAAATTACACTTTTATATTGAAAACATGCACTTTGAGTCATACCAGATACATCGTGTGGTAGATTGATGTGATGTCAATTAGCACACATAAAAAATAAATAATGGATTATTTTTCTAAAGCTTGAAGATAATAAAAGCTTGTTTGATTGGTTTTGGATATGTGATGTGTGTTTTAAACAAAAATGACACTTTTATATAGAAGACACAAAATGAAAATGATGAGGTGATGAGAATTGAAACACCTTCCTTAGTAGTTGGTAATATATCTTTAGATTTGTGGGAATAAGGATCCTTGACCCATTTTCGTATCACTATTCTCTCAACTACAACCTTGATGTCCAAAATCTCAAGAGAATGAGTAGTTTCAGACATATTAGTAGCTCCGCTAGAATTCGTAGAGCATAACTCCCATTCTAATTATCCTTGAGAAATAGGTCAAAAATAATATTCAATAATTACAATACTAATTATTTACATCCTAAATGTATCTCTAAGGTTATATCATGTATTTGATAAAAAACATAATTGGTAATCACCAAAATTTGATGTTGGAAAACCTTATGACACTATTTAATTTTCCCACTCATCTATAAAAAAATTTACTTATTCTTTTGAGTATGTATATTGTTGGTGATCTTGTTAGTACAGAGAAAATATAGAAAAAAATTATTAAAAATTATTTTTAATGAAATTGTAATTTCTTTTGGAAATTACATGTTTAGGGATGATAGTATTTTGATGGTATATGATATATTTTATAAATTTTTAAACATAATATACATAATCAAACTTGTTATTTTTCTCTAGACACTATAGAAACATTGAACAAAATAATTAAATCATTTTGAAATATGTTTTTATTGTTAAATATTACTATATATACCTTAATCTCTTTCCATTAAAAGAAATCCATAGGCTTCTTATGTTCAGTCACCGACCGCATACCATGATTTATCCTATATTTATAGATCACCTTATCATAAAAAAAATTATCACTAACACAAACTAAAACATATAATTTGATTTTTATCTATAAAACATTAATTAAAGTACATTAAAAATTTATAATAGATATCATGTGTGGTCAGTTTGATGGAAATCCATGCATTGAATCCAAAAAATAATCATTTGGGGTAACCAAATTGATTATGGTGAGAATCCAGTGATTATTAAAAAACAAAAAGATATAAGTAATGAAAACAATAAAAATGTATTTTATATGATTAGATTTCAGAGTTTTACCCATGTATTGTAGACATTAAGAAGAGTAAGTCATTTTTTGTTTTCTTCTCAAATGCCTCACTTAGTGCATCTTTTTTATTTTCAATTTATTCCAATTCTAATGAAATTTCATGCATAGAAACAATACTGGGATTAATGATTCCAATCATGCTTCATAGTGTTCTCCCTTTATATAACAGTAATATATATGCCTATAGAAAATTTGAATAGTAATAAAAATGAATGAACATAGTAGATAATTTTTTGGACAAACATATTATTAAAATGTACCTAATAATTATTCACAACACAGACTCCCAACCATTCAAACTTGATAATCTCATTTACACTCTCCAAAAAAACTATGTCTGTAATGAAATCTCCAAATATTTCTCCATCATATTTAATGAAGGATATATTTAAATCTTTGAATGTAGTGTATGAATGAACTTGTAATGTCAATATAAATAGAAGTGGAACTGGTGAGGAGAAGGTACTCATATAAGGTTCTTTTTATTTCATGGTTTATTCACTAGATTGTCTTGATTTGACCATCCCTTTCCACATAATTTGATCTGTCTGTAATACCATACCTCATTTCATACATTTTTTCATCAACTGTTAAAGGGGTTTCATTTTATTTTTTTAAATAAATAATTCATGTATATTTATAATATTATATGACCATGCTATGAAAGTTATAATAACATTATTGATCATAGTAAAATCTAGATTATCAAGAAGAACATGAATCTCAGTGCTCAACTAATGATATACTTCATTCCCCACTCTTATTTGATATTTTGGGAGTTTTTTGTTGTGTACCATACCACCTTGGATATTATACACCAAACCCCATGCTACAAGGTCATGTGTGTGTATTAATAGATATAAATCACATACAACTTCACCTTGTAGAATTTTAGTAATATATAGTTATCATAAATGGTTTGATTCACAATTAAGAGAAAGAGTAATGAAAAAATTGATTACCTCAGGTAATGTAAGATATTGAGGGGAATGGATAGTTTCAAATCTAGCAGGGTCATCTAGCTCTTCATATATTGATCTTTTTTCAATTTACGGTTTTATTTGATCCATTCACATATATTGGTCCACCAAAAATAAACTGGAAAATAATATCTTTCAAATAAACTATATGTTCCAGAAATATTTTACTCATCTCATATGTATCTTCTTGAACCTTTTCCTATTCAAAATATTTTTGAGGTGACACTCTAAAACCAGCACCTCTAATGTGACCATTTTGTTCTGGCTTCTTAAAATCAACTAAAATTAGTTTTTCTTTAGGTACATTTTATACTGATTCTTGTGTCTAAAAAATATAAAAAATATATTAACATAAATAGATATTTTTATTTTATACTATTATAAATAATAATTAATTAATATAATGTCATACTGAAACATGATTCCCACACTGCTTTTATTTTTTCATCAACTAGTTTATTCTATGTATTTACGCAGGCCTCCTTTCATGGCACATAATATGGGATGAAAGTGGCTTCATAATTTGATTCATTAATATACATATAGACAAAGGAACATATGTTTCTTCACATCACATAAAAATTTTATTGTAGATTTAAAATCTAGACCATTTTATTTTCAAGTAAAGAATACGACATCCTTAATTTATGATAGTGGTGCATTGGTTTTCCACAAATTTTTTATTTTTTAGAAATAATTATTTATTACATAAATTAAGAATCTTGAATTAAAGTGGATAAAATAAATAATAAAAAATAATACATTATCAACTAAATTTCACCTAAAATGATTTATCGTCACAAAAAATAATATATGATTTCCATGTATCCTATTTTATAATGTGTGCATACGTAACAGGTGGGTGGGGTTTTACTTTCATCTCAACACCCCTGAGATGATACTTTGTAAGAAGTGTCTTAAATACTCTAAGAGTATTTACATAAACCATTAATATACATTTCTTATAAAAATAATATAAAATAAATAAACTCTTTAAGGGATAATTAAAAGTAAATCAACATTTCATTATATAATTTTCAGTAAAATAGAGAATGTATATCATAATAGTAACTTAATATCTTCCAAAAGGGATTCCTTCAATACAAGAAAGACATTATGGCATGTTCATATATAAATTGGAACATGAATTCTCATTGTGAGTCCAATATAACTAATTAAAATTGACTTTTTAGGGTTAATAGGTTGGATGTGTTGATTCCATCCAACATCCGATTTTATACCATTCATTCTTTCCTTGATAATTTTATTTAACATAGTGATTATTTATTGTTATTATTTTTTTCACCAATATATTGTTGATCCACTAATAATTCCATAGTTTCATCCGAAATCACATATTTTTCCTTGGTATTGGTATCATCATCATGTGAAAAATCCATTAATTTAATTTATATTACATAAATGCAATAGAAAACACATAATATTATGAGGAAAAGAATAGTATATTACAAAAAACTTTAACCTTCTCATTGAACTATTTTTATTCCTTTAAAGGTTGAAGGGATTTGGATTCTCCATATAGTATCCAAATACCCTCTTTTTGGTCCCCTCTAACATACAAGGCATTGTCTACATTGGAACTATCATGAAATGATTGTGATATCGCAATGAAATGGTCATCCTTAATTGAAATTTCATCTAACACTATAGTTGTGTTAGTAACCAATTAAATAATTGACTAATTCTTGTTTGCTGGATCTGAGAAAAAAATACCTACATTGCTAGTGATTTCATTTTGAACAAATCATCCTTATACCCTTCCACACTGAAATTCGCCTTCATGAAGCCCAATTCTTCAAATTTCACTACACTCCCATTTTCAATCCATTTTCAATGGAAATTGAACACTTATAATGTTGTATAATACAAATTTTATATCTATTCGATGATTCTGAAATCTGAAATATTCACAAAAAATGGATTTATATCCTTGGAATCGTATACATGCATCTTTTCCACAATATGTGTAATTCCACTATTTTTCGTTGTACTGCATATATATTTTTCCTTTGTATAGAACATATAAGCATTAATTACAAATCCTCTTTAAGATATAACATTTATATTTGGTCCCCTGGCAATCCATCAAATTCATTCGGCAATTGAATTTATATTTTTAGATAACTCAATATAAATATGATCTCATAACCATCCTATAAACTATTGATTATGTGTATTTAATATCCATACTTTGTCCCTTGACAGATTCAAATGTCTAATAATTACTTTTTGGACTTCAATATATAGAGAAACTTCTACACTATTATATAAAATGTAAAGGTGAGCATGGTTTCGCTCTATGATGGTAAATCTAAGAACATATCTTCTGAAAATCCCTTCACCTATAAGGCGTCCTCTATGATGAGACTTTTAGAGACCGATGATATCAATATATGATAGTTAGTTGGTACATAATTCAATAAATTATTCAATAATATATCATTATACAATACAACCTTATGGATGAGTATGATTCTTGACATACCCTTTCAAAATATTCATATATCATTCAATGGGGGTACATCCATCTTAATGGAAAAGACCACATAGTTAAAACTCTCTAACCAAGTGAATAATCAGGTAGACCATTATATTAAAAAAATATTGTGGGAAGAACATCTCTAATTCATATAATATGACTAAAATATCCTTATTCCTGATTGGAAACTTCACTAGGTATAAAAATTTACTGCATATGGATTTGAAAAAGAAGAATTCATTGTTTAATGAATGCCATAAATTTTTAGGTAGAATGTAATATAATGCAAAAAATATAAAATCATTTATAAAACAATTTCATTCATGTGATTTTAAAACTTGTAACTAAAAATTAGTCATTTACACAAAATTATTAATATTTTATGAATACCTCTATTTAACTTTAACACTTTTAAAGAAATTATAAAATTGCAATTTTTTGTGTCTGGATAGAGTGTAAGTCATTGGAGGAAGAAAGTTCTTCCTTTAACCCTTCACTAGTACCAACACTTATCTTATCCCTATGTCAATCTTGTCCATCCTATCCATGAATCCATATTTTGTTTTTATCATGAACATTTATCAATATGAGAATAACACTATCAAATATATTTTTGTCTATATGCATGATATTAATAAGATGTCTGATGAAAAAAAATTATAGTATAATAATTTAAAGAAAACTAATATCTTTTTACAACTTGATTTAATAAGTCTTTTTAAAAAAGGTTTACTGAAAATAATGTCAATATCATTTAATTTCTCAAATTTTTGATCAACCATTAGTAGAGACCATGTTATACCTTGTTATGTATTCTCATCAAATATTTCCATCTAGGATCGATATTTATGTCATCAAGGTAATTTTTTTTCATTTTCTAAAAACACAGTATTTTAGGAATGTTTTAATCTAAATAAGTGTGTGAATTATTCATAAATGGGACACCCCAATATTCCTTAAATGATATAGCCTGAAAAATATCCATAAGAAAGAAAATCATTTATCTTCCTATATAATATGGACCTTAATGTGAATTCTTCACTTCTATGATCACCATAAAATATAATAGTTGTATCCCACAAAAATTTTATGCCTTCAATAAATGGATCCAAATAGGAATAAATATCATTACCAGGTTGTTTTGGTTCAGATATAAGGAGATAAAAATATATATTTTCACATTATATATAACCATGGTGGGAAGTTATAATATACCAACATAAATAGACATGTACTATAAGTTATACTCTATTCCCAAAAAGTATTTATTCTATCTATAGATAACAAAAATGAATATTTTTTATATCATTTCCAAATTCAAGATGCTTATAATCAATTTTCTTTCACTGAGGAGAGCATACTGGGTGATGTAGTTTCCCTTATTCAATTCTTGTATCTATGTGACATGAAATGTTTTTAGTGGTTTTCTGACATCTATATAGTCATCTAAACCATAGAATGATAGGAATGTACCATACAAAATTTTAAGGACTTGATTCATATTTTATGTATCAATTTACAACATTCTTAGGTCATTTTATGAGTGATTCATGGTCCTTGTGAAACAATATGAAATCCTGTGTAAAATCATGTATTTTGTTAGAGATAATTCCCATTGAATATAGAATTAGTTTAACATCATTTGATTGATAAGAAATCTCATTTTCATTTGGTTGCATATCATTTAGGAGACTAATTAGTTTTGTAAAGTTGGTGTTTCTCTATCTTCGTATAGCTTTCAAATTATATAACTTAAATATAGATAAAAATGTTTTATATTTAGTAAAACCAATATACAATGGTCTCTTAGAACATAAAATTAACTTATCAAAAACTTTGGAAAATTATGAAGGTTATATTCGATTTCTATTTTCATTTTTACCATATGATATCTATCATCATTTACATTGGTATTCATATCAAATGATCCATAAATTACTATATCATATCAATTAGTATTTGAATTCATTTTATCACCATGTTTAGTCAAACATTTATAGATTAGATCTATTATGTGATAAATCAAATGTTATTCCAACTCTTATGTACCGATTTTTCTTCAATAAAAATAACATAAACATGGAAAAAGTATTTGAGAAGGTTCGTATGCATTCTCCATACAATATTTTTGTACTCTTTAACTTCATCCTGATACAATTTTTTCATATGATTAGTTCTCATCCATTTTTGATTCATATCCATCCTACTAGGTTCATAAAATATTCATTCTATACCAAAAATAAACAAATACACACATGAAATTCATAATAAAAGGAGAAAGTTATAGATACTTATAATAAGGGGAACGCAACATTTGAATGTTATTGGAAATAATTCCTAATAAGTTATCATTTTACACAAGGGTGACATGAAATAAAATAACCCAAGGTAAACATGTGATTGTTTGTCCCAGTTCTCAATTTCTAGTTCTGTGAGACAAAAGGAGGTAATTTTAGGAATATTTCTATAACTTTTCTAGGTGGGAGTAAAAAAAGAGGGGGAATTTGATGTTTATTAATATCTTCACATGGTACATGGAGTTTCAGGTGGTGTTTCAGTGATAGGGTGCTTAGGAACTGAATTTTATAATCTTTTATCATATGATTAAACAATAAAATTCAACATAAGTTGAAGAAGTTTCCTAGTGGGATTGGTCAAATATCAATATAATGACTGAAGTATAATCCCAACTACCTAGGATCACCTGAAAATAAAACTTAACATTAGTGGAACCAATAAATAGAATCAACTATAGAAAAATGTTAGAGTGGATATTGAGAGTAATGTTTAAACAATACGGAAGCTAATATTGATGTTTTGAATGGATTCAATAGGAGAAGAAACAATTAAGAGGTAAAATTTATAGAACTATAGAACTATTAATAAAAAACCATGTGAATTGACCTACTTAATAATGATCCAAAACTTATATCTTGAATGATCATTTTTTTAATCTGTCTTACAAGAAGGAATTTTTAATTGAACATGAGGTTAGCTATTTTTGTTACAAAATTCCAATCATATATGTTCATGACAATGAAAATATTAAAATAATTGGGGTTCTTTTTATTATTAATGGAAGAAAATTGGAAGAATAGTTTGATTTTAATCCATGATATCAGTAAGGATACCTAGAAATTGGCTTATTCTACCTTACGTATGAAGTTTGATCCAAGACTTCTCTCTAAAATTACCTCATGTTATGGAAGGAGTATGAATGTTTGGGTGACTGACAATTATCAGTGGCCAAATTTCACATGTGATTAATTCAAATATATCTCATTTTATTGGATATAAAATATC
The DNA here is from genome assembly GCA_963277665.1 of Viscum album. Lineage (NCBI taxonomy): Eukaryota > Viridiplantae > Streptophyta > Magnoliopsida > Santalales > Viscaceae > Viscum > Viscum album. Next base: position 239,661,661 of record OY728131.1, read on the forward strand.
CAAATAAATAAGAAACCAATTGAAATCATATGTGAAATTTTTACACTAACAACTATCAATCACTCAAACTCAAAATCAAAAGGAAATAGTGAAGTTAAGAAGAATCATGCAAACCAACACAAGATTGAGTTTTGTTGTGAACTAAGTGATAGCCCCACTTGATAATGACATTTTTTGGACTCTAGAAATTAGCGTGTTATGGTGGTTCCATATTATGTATACACAAGGGAGGCGATGTGCGTTGAGGACAATATCACAAGGAAAAAGACATTTATAAAGGATAACATGTGATGTCAACTAAAGATATACATTTTTAAATAAAGTATATACATTAATATAAATTAATTTACATGAAGTCATAAAAAATATAATATTAAAATATTCAGAAAAAGAATTCCCATAAATTAGTAAAAAAATAAGATCTGTAAATATTTTTTTATCATTGGGTATTTTTTAAAAATGATTTAAATTCAAAAATTATACCATATACATATCTTATGAAATTAATAAACATGATTTTAAAAAATAATTTTTATCCTATTTAAATGTGAAGTCTATATAAATTTAGAAAATTCTAATTATAACTATTTTATATAATGTTTGATGGGTAATAAATACAAATTTTAACTAATATAAATTAAATTAATACGATAAATTTAATAGTTGGAAATATTCACAAACATGATTAATATTATAAATTTTCTTATAGGATTTTGTATTTTTTTTTCTAAATACATCAATAGTTAAAGTATATAGTAATATAATAAAGAAACTAAAATTAGTGTCTAATTTTAAGGTGGATTCATACAAAGTAGTGGATCATGGATGGAGGGTATGGGGGATTGTATAGAAAAGAAGCTGTATATATGAACCTGTGAGAAGGGGAGTTCCAAGTAGATTGAGTAAAAATAAACATACGAGATGGGGAGAGGGTGAAACAACAATGGCTCGAGATGAGGGAGATTGGGTGGAGAATCAGGGAGGTCGATCGAGGTAAAATAATATTGCTCATGTCATTCAAATTTTTTAGGAAAATTAAAAACACTAAAAGAAGAACAAAAAATGATGAAATAATGAAAGAGAAGGAATGAAGGATCACAAGTTACATTCCATGGGTTTTGAAAGTTTCAATTCATTAGAGGAGTTTGAGGGAGAGTGGTAGTGAATTTTTTCCTTTTTAAAAGATCATAAAGGTTTTATTAGCACTCTTTAAAAAGAACTAATAAAGGGCAATATTTATTAGTGCTAAAATAGAAATCATTGATAAAACCACTCTCCATTAGCACTTTCTATTCTATCATTGACAAAACCTATATTTATGAGAGAAAGTTGGAACGTGTTGATAAAAACTATATAAAATAAATTAAGAAAAATAATAAATGAATATATATTAAAAATGAAAAAGTAATAAAAAGGTAAAAATAAATTAACATTTTTAATGAATAGATAATCTTAAATGCATGAATATTATAATTTAGTGAAATTTAATAACTAAAATTGTTAAAACATAAAAAATATTAAAAAATGAATGAGTTTTATTAATAATATAAATTATTAAAAAATTAAAAATGAATATATATTTAAATGCAATGAATACATGTACATTACAACCATATTAAAATCCATAGATGCTAATACATAAATATGTATAAATAAATATTAAAAATTAAGAAATTACAAAAAAATATTAAAATAAAAAAAATTTAAAACTGAATAAATTATAAAGAAAAGTAAAAAATAAGTAACATTATTAGTGAATAAATAATACTAAATAATATTAAATTAATGAATATTAAAAAATAGTGAAATTTAATAATTAAAAAATCAATAGATTGCAAAAATATTACAAAAATGAATAAGTGTTATTAATTATATAGATTATTAAAAGAAGTAAAAATAAATATATGTTAAAATGAAAATAAATGCACATTAATTATATAAATTACGACCATATTAAAAACATTAAATGTTAATAAATAAACATGCTTAAATAAATATTAAAAATGGATAAAATAGAAAAATTAATAAATAATTAAAAATTAAAAATGAATAAATTAAAAAAAATTAAAAACAATTAAGATTATTACTGAATAAAAAATAGTAAAAATGAATAAATTTGAAAAAATATTTAAAACTAATAAATAGTATATAATGAATGAAAATATAAAAAAATATAAAATATACTGATTAAAAACTTAATATATATTAAATATATTATGCTAATAAATATTATTCTAAATGAACATTAAAAATTGAATAAATTTCGTAAATATTATGTGTGTGTGTTGTATATAAAAACGAATAAATTACATATATGTATGTATGAAATTAATGTAACACACGTTTGATATATGTTAAATTGAAAAAACAAATGACATTTAATTAAGAGTTCATTACTCGATATAATTAGTCAATATTTTTAATTAATATTAATTTTTAATTATAAACAATTTTTCAGTAAATATATGACTTATTTAAAGTAAATATACATATTTTGTATTATACAAATCATATTTGAGGAAATATTATATATATTGATATATATATATATACATGAATATATTTATATACAGAAAATATTAATATATTACTACTATAATTGGGGTACCGAACCGATGAGATAAGGACACCAAATAAGTTAGGTATGGACACTTTGTGAGAACACTGGTTGAGATTAATCCTAGCTCCACTGTTTTAGGGAATTTTATTCTTATGAACCCCTCTGATGACATCTACATTCGTGTAGAATATGAGAAAGGTCCATATTTCTGTTTTGTTTATATAACCATTGGGAATTTGGATCAGAATTGTAGGAGGAAGATCTGTGAGTTCTATGGCTCAAAAGGGAACTCTTCTATAGATTTTGTTATAAAAGATAAATGGAATATGGACTCGAGATCTTCATACAATGGGAATCCTATTACTTTTCCTAGGAAATCCAAGGAGTAGCCATAGGAGGCTCGAGCTAATCTTCTTAGCTTGGTTATGAAGTGTATAAGGCCCTAGCCTTAAACATTACATAATCTTGAGTTACTTCAAGAATACACATTGATGATCTTTTCAGGTTTAGAGTTTTAGAGAATTAGATCATAAAACATGCATTACATTACACATTTAAATAAAGTGGTTACATAAAAGATAGTACTCATTTTTCCCATCAACGGAATCATATTTAAAATAAAACATGGATTCTTTCTTGACACTTCCTTGACACTATCATCACATCATGTACCTTTCCCTTGACCTATGAAAAACATTTCAAAAACTTGGGATGAGCATAACAAGATCAGTAAGAGATATAAAAGTACGAAATGAAAACATTAGTCCATGCATGGAATCATACTTTACTCATAAAACATAATCACATACCTCATCAAATCATTAATAAATCATAGAAATCATAAGACATAATGGTAACTTGAGGCATTCATAACATTCTTACGTAGGGAGTAACCCTCATGGTTACGTTTGGAATACCCAGCACAGTATATTCCCTAAATCTCTTTGTAGAAACCTTAATGTTTAACTCCTTCACATTACCCAATGCATTGGAGATCTATATCGGTCTCACCCGCCCTTAGTTTATCACAGAACAACCTGTCTTCATAACAATGCCCAAGAACCATAAAATAATCTTATCACATAAAACATGCATAAAGGAAACATAACATTTCCACTTTTCAATCACAAGATATCAATACAACACATTGATATAAAAACTTTATGAAAACCATTTTCAATACCAAAATAAAAGAAAATTAAAACATGGTATTTATTTTTCATTCAAAAAAAGTTATGACTTGTAGAGGAAGCCGAAACTCAAATAATGGTCACGACGGCGGAGAAGTTTTTGTCGCCGCATACGTACGACAAAAAAAACATTCCCTTTTATTGTTTAGTAAACACTTCATATAAAAATATTCCTTTTTAATAAACATAAAAGTCAAAGGGGTTTATACACTGTATAAAAGAAAGTTGTGTATAAAACAAAATATGCCTCAATGAAAGGAGATTGAGACGATGTCCCTTACCTCACGCCCGACGTGACTCGATTGCTCTCTAATATCCTGAATAATAAACTAAAGTTAATTTCTACTTGCTTAATAACCTTTTTCAAGTTTATTATTCCTTTTATATAACTTATTTCTATGTTATAAACGTTATGTAATAATTTAATTTAATAATGTTCGTTTTGTCGATATTTGGTACTTAAGTAAAAAATGGACTTCTTACAATTACATGTTGTTTATGTGGTCAAAGGTTCATTATATCCAGAATGATATTCATGATTTGGATATCATATATTTCATATATATAGAGCATATACATGTATTTATAATAGTACATAATATTTAGAGGTAAGAAATGAAATGCATCGTTCATGGAGACGGTAAGCCGTACGTACGCATGAGCGCTACTTTCATTTCTATTTCATATTTAATGGAGTGAAATAATAATGATATAAGGGTATATTATAATTCCAATATAACAACATATATAAAAACATTAACTCCATCCTTTATACATCCCACATATGGAATTAACGAATCAAATCACTTTGAGGGGGTGGTAGTCCGCACTTCCTAAAATGAAATTATCGTGTTTACCCACAATGGAAACCATAAAGGTATGCCACCAATGAAAAATTCAGAAGCATAAGGAAAACATAAAAATAATATATATCATATATAAATATAGTTACATCTTAATGTCCACCATGAAAGGTGTTAAAATAATATTGAACAATCATCATTTCGTGAGGCAGAAATTCACCATCCACAGAAACATTATGTTCTTTAACCATTAGACGAAGGTGTGTGTAAGTGTAGCTCGAATCCTTCACATAAAAACATCCTAGTATATTGAAGATACTGGTTTTGTTACAAAAGAAAGGAATAGAAAGAGTTTAGGGGGTTAGAGAAGCAAAATAAAAAATAAGAACACATGAGAAGACACTGCCTTTAAATCGGGTAACTCTTTTTGATTTGAGCTCAAAGGCTTCCTTGGAAAGACTTTTACCCAAAGTGAGGCTTCTAGGAGTAAGATATGGATGTGCAGAGACAAAATCGGCAGGGTTTGGCCGAGCCAAAGGCTTGAGAGGTATGGGTAAGGTGGTAGAGGAGGGGGCCTTTTATAAGAGGACAGGAGGGGCACTCTTGGAAAGTTATAAAAGGTTACTTTATTATAAAATGATTTTCAGATTTTAAAGGTCCCAAAATTATATATTTCTAGGATAAGGTGATAAGAGTTATAAATCCACCCATATAATTGGTTTTTGACAAGTGTAGGTCTTAGATTTTACATTACCTTTTTATTTTATTTAAATCGTTAAATAATGAGGTAATCGTTGCATCATCATGGTGTCATAAATAATTTAATTTATTTAATGTCTAAAAATTATAAAAAAATATCCTGATGTAGGAAATCTTTTTATATTTCTATTGAATATTTATAGTAAAAAATATGACCTGTATAACCCCATGTAAAAATTGTTTTAGTAAAACACCACATGTTTGTGACATTTTCATTTTAACATTAAATAAAAAGTTATTAATGTCATTTTCCTACCAATGTGGCTCCATGGGGTCCCCAGGTTGACCCATGGATTGTCTTGGTCGGCCATGACACATCCAATAAGAGTAGGACATGTGTCATGGTCATTTCATATTATTAAAACATTATTTTTTCCTCAAATTACACTAATTACCTCTAATCGCGATTAAAAACTTAAAAGTTACTATTCATCAAAAAATTATTTTAATCCCTTTGAACCACATTTTACTTATTAATGAAAACCATGTATGTAGGATTTTTGAAATTCAAAACACAGAGGTGGTAAAATTTCATTTAAACGAAAAATCAGTTTTTTAAGTACCACTTAGTGGTTTCACTATTCATTAAAAATTGATGTTTTTCAAAAAAATACCAAAACTTCACCCTAAGATATATTTGATATTCCGAATTCAAAAATGATGTCTATTTTACAAAATTCAAATCATATAAGTTACATTAATTAATTTAATAATAAATTCCCGCTGTCAGAAAAATAGCATGTTTTTATGAAATAATATATATCAAAAGATTGACACTAGTTTAAGTCCAATTTCAAAGTGAAATTAATTCTAAAGACCACTATTGGATTAAATGGTAAAAATATATTCTAATTTCACTTTAAAACCAATTCAAAAGACAATCTAATCATATAAATAAATTAGATTAAAAAGAGGTTTTGAATTAAAATACAACATTTTCACTATTCATTAAAAAAATGAACTTTATCGGAAAAATACCAAAAATTTACACAAAGTAAATTTTTATGTCCTGATTCTAAAGAAGAATTTTATTTGGTCCAATAGAATGTATAAGAGTGACCAAAAATATATTTAAGGAGGCTTCACCATTAAAAGGCGATAGTTCGACCTTTTAGTGAATATTAGAGTATCTATGCCTAAAACTGAATTCTTTTCGTATTTTAAGCCTTTATCCTTTATTGGATAAATGTAAAAACATTTAATAAACTTATATAATCATATTTTAGTTATTTCTATTCATTCCCGCCAATACAACGTGTAACACCCCAAGATTTTATGAAAAATATTCTTTTTAATTTTATTGATGTCTTGTGTTGTACGCTACAACAAAGGAGTCTTGCACAACACGAAACCCTAACTTGGCTGCATTACATGCAATCACGACCTTCCTCGATAGCGTGTGTTGTACGCAATACCGAGTTTCACTAAACAACGATATGCTATTATAATATTATTAAAACTAACCGTTATGAATAGTGATAACCACTTTTTAAATTTTTTTAAATTTTATCTTTCAAAATGGACTTCATTTTTAGATTCGGAATATCGAAATTAGCCTAGGGTGAAATTTTGGTATATTTCTGAAAACTTTCAATTTTTGATGAATAGTGAAACACTGGGTTACTATTTAAAAACCGACTTTTTATTAAAATAATTATTTATTTTATTTAAATTTATTTTAGGTCAAAAATTTCACATAATACCTATATAAGTTCAATGTAATTCATTGGAGTCGTTTTATAATAATTTTAGATATATAAAAATTTTATTGAACTTTTGACCGTTTTCCCCACCTCCTATGAGAATTTGCAAATTTACATAAAACTTAATTTTACCACTTTTTTGAATGGAATTTCAAAAATCCGAGAGACACGGTTGATGTGAGTAAGTAAAATGTAGATCAATGAGATGAAAATAATTTTTGGTGAATAGTAACTTTTTACTTTTATTTACCACGGTTAAAAGTAAATAGGGTAATTAAGGGTAAAAATGATATTATTATTACCCTAACACATGTCCTAATTCTATTTGATAAGTTTAATTCGACCAAAAAAACCTTAGGAATAAAATATGACCATTTAGGCCCACTTGGAATAGATTAGGACATTTATTATTAATTTATTTAAAAAAGGGTTAAAATAGTTAAAATCAAAGTTTAATAAGTAAATCATTTTTTATATAGAATTATAAATAAGATAAATTAGACTATAAATATTCATTATAAATGTACAAAGAGTTCCTACATAATTATATTTTATTTGTAATTTTTAGACTTTAAATAATTTAATTTATTTATGACACAATGATGATGCAATAATTACATTATTAATGAAATATTGACATAATTGATGTTATAAATACCCAAATAAATGTAATTTGAGACTTTTTATGAATTCCACTAATTTTCTAGGTTAATATTACATGTTATAATTGATTTAAGTAACTTTATTTGAACTAATAATTCTGTTATGATTTACACAAAAATCAATTACTAAATAGTGTCAAAATTGACATAAAATAGTTTTTAAAACAAATATTATATTATTAATTGTTATTTTTTTCCTAAAAATCTAAGGTTCGGCCAAATTACTTAGATAAGGTTATATATATTAATAATAAACAACTTGGGGTTCGTTTGGCTTGTTATAGTAAGTTTATTAACCTTAAAGTGTAAGAACACAAAAAGACACGGTAAAAGTAAAATTATCTAACTTAAAGTTAAATCTAAATGATAACATTAAAATAGTAAACTAAACTTGTCCAAATTCTATTTTATGAGAGGATTTCGACCCATAAACACCTTAACTTTGAAATAATTCAATTTTGAGCTATTAAAAACCGAATATGACTTTATAATAAAATAATTGTTTGAGTTTTTCCAAAGGTGCCCCTCTCCTCCCTTATAAAAGGACACCTCCTCCCTCTCTTCCTCACACCACTTTGAGCCTTCAAGTTCGGCCAAACCCTGCCAAATTATCTTCTCCACTTCCCTAGCATCATCCTAGAGGTCCTGGTATTCTTCAAAGTACAATTTTAGTGCCCTTAGAGAAGGACTCAAAGAGGCGATTCAAAGAAGAGGTAATGTCCGTTAGCGATTCTTTCAACTTTATTTATTCTTCCACTTCTTCTTATTAGGATGTTTCATTATGAAGTAATAAAATCAGTATCAATCATATAATTATATGTTATTATAAGTATTAAACAACCCTATTTCACCATCTATCCATCCTACGGAAAATGAAATCACCGGGCGTGCGTACGTACGGAATACCGTCTCCACACCGTGGTGTAATATATTTTCCACCACCACCTTACATGGATGGGTATAATGGTGTAAATAATAACTATATATTATTATTGTAAAGTGATATTTATTCTAAAATAGTGTACATACACTCCAATACAATTCCATAATCATGAGAATGATATCATCGCTCGTGCGTACGTACGGACTACCGTCTCCACGACGTGATGCGATTCATTCTCCATGTTAACCATTCATGAATGATTATAAAGTATATATAATAAGTAATAATGAAATATATGACATAATAATGATACTATATTTATGTGTATATATATGTATGTCATCTACTTAATTTCATTCAATTCAATAAGGAAACGAAAACAACGTTCATGCGTACGTACGGCCTATCGTCTCCAGGAACTGTGTATTTCATTTCATTTAATTGATCTATCATATATATATTTATATACTGAAATATATATTATATTTAAATCATGTTTTACATTCTGGAATTATGTAAATCAAGATATAAGTAACAATATCAAGAACAACAAGTCCAAACACGCATGATAAATAAAACGATTTAACCCAAAACGTTTCTTTAACATGGAACTTACAAAAGAATGGGTAATATAAAATCATAAGTAAACCATATATGATATCATAACAATTAATATGATTCTGTAATAAGTCAATGACATAATTTAAATCATTATACAGGAGGTTCAGAAATGTAAGATGCATATCAGACCTAAGGTAAGGGATAATTTTGCAAATCTCATTTTTATCTAAGATTGCTTATTCATAAGTATTTACTGGGGTTATTTATATAATCCATGTCCATGTTTTATAAAAGTGTTTTCATGTATTTTTAAATTCCTTTTTACCAATTTTTTACTTTTACTACATGGTATGTAAGGAATCTTTCTTTTGTTTACGTTACGAGGTACTTTTTTGACTTTTCCGGCAAAAGTACTAGAAGAATGTTTTTTTATCTTATACGGCATGAAATGATTTTTTCGGTTTTATAAAGACTTATTTTCGTGAAGGTTCCTCCAAAAGATTTCATGACTATTTTCAATAAAATCCTTTTCTTTTAAAATTGAATGACGTTTTGTGAAAAGAAATTGGTTTTGAAGAAGAATGGATATTTTCCTCAAGAATTCATTCCAAATGTTTTATCAAAACCATTTTCCGTCTAAGATGAAATTATTTCATATGTGTATGATTCAAGTTTAATGTCTCTATGATATACATGGTTTCACTTTTTTTATGATGAAATGTACATTTGTTTTATATGGATTATGAAATGATGGGATGATGTTTATGAAACCCATTTTATTCTTTGGGTTATGGAGAATGTTTTAAGTTTATTTTGTGGAACAAGTAAGAATTATTTCAATATGATATGGATGGGACCTATATCTCCCTCCAATGAATTGGGTAAAGATTTATATCTCATGAGATAGACATGGCTGGAATGGTAAGTTAATCCGGTTCAGTGTTACAGGACTGAAACGAGGAGTGAACTCAATTCAAAAAGGGACTTTGTCCACTAAGATGGTCTTGGCAACAATGCCTTGGCTACTATAGAAATAATGACACGTGCTGAATTTTTCCCACAATTACATGTTTTATTCCCATTTTATCATGCTTGATGCTCTATTATGATATATTCCTTATGTACTTCCACGATTTATGTCTTTTCTCAATATTTTGATGTTTAAATTTCATGTTCATGTTTTTTGCTTCCAAATGTTTATGGATTGTTTATGTTATCTATGTTTGCCCTTACTGAGCATTAGAGCTCACCCTTTTTATGTTTTATTTTCCCTAGGAAGTGAAGAATGGTTTTAGGTAAGGAAATAAAAAGGGGAAGATCGTTATGAGAGTTGTTGAAGATCATTCACCATGATTAGAAGATTTTATTTCGAGTTTCCAAAGACACTAAACTATTACGGTCCTTGTGTGTCTGTTTTTGTTATGTATTAAGTAATCCACAAAAGTAATGTATTGTCCATGTACGTCAAGCTTCGGGTCTCTACAGTTGGTATCATAGGAATGGTTTAGTCAACCTTTGGAAACTAGGATGCAAAAATGTTAGTGAGATCCCTAGAGATATTTCTAAGGTATGTAGAGGGATGTCCCTAAGGATAAGTATACGTATAGGATATAGTCCTAGAACTATGGTAACAATCTTAGAATTTATCCTAAGATGTTAGATATTGATGGTACTCCCCCTTTATTATGTTGTTTTCCCTAGCATGATTTTTTCCTGTCACACTATTCTTTTTGGGTTTTAGAAAATGGCTGGAAACTGGAAGATTCACGATAATGGAGGATATGGCGGACAATGGAATGATATTCTTCATGAGAAACCAAATGAAACGATATGTGGAAGTCCAAACATCATTATTATGCCTAATCAGCAGTCTCATAATATGATCAATAATCTCAACTTTGGTAAGTTTCCCGACTCAGATAAAAAGAGAAAGATAGAGTTTCATGATGATCATAGAGGAAAGAAAGTTCAATTTCCCTCATGTAAATAATGTGGGAAGAGGCATCGGGGAAATTGTTTCAAAGGATCTAGAAGATTCTTTGGGTGTGGAAAAGAAGGAAACAAAGCCAATAAGTGCAAAGGAAATGGTTCAGTTAACACCATGGAAAAGGATAATGGTATTTCTACGACATCAAAAATGATTAGATGTTTTAAATGAGGAATGTATGGGAATTATGCAAACCAATGCCCTAAGGGAAAATCTCATGAAGAGAATCAGCATGGTCATATGAGTAGTATTTATGTGGATGATGATGAAGAGACTACAAATGAAATATGAAATGAAAGAAATGATGAAGCTCTGTCAATGGTTTAAGAAGTTAGTGGAATGATTGTATGTTTATAAAGAATAATGTATGGTATTATGGAATAAAGAATCATCTAAGGATTGTTACACTATTGTTTTTTCTAAATTATTTGAAAGTATATGTTGAATGGTACCGGTAACCATGAAAAGTGATTCAAATATTTTGGAAAGCAGATGATATGCGCATAATGAAGGGATAAGAAGATAATGAGATGTTTGATTGTATTCATGATCTCATGATTGATATAAGGACTAAGTGATATCATGGTTTGAGTATATAGAATTTTGAGGATTTTGGTATGTGGAAAGTGTTAACTTTTAACTGCATTCATGGGTATTAATTCTTCAAGATAATACATGATTAAGGTATCCACATGTTTGTAATTTGACCAACAAGATATATCTTATGATATATGGGGGATAAATGATGGCATTCACGTGATTGTTATGTGAAATTTCAATTAATCATTTTATTTATACTATGAGCTTAGACTGAAGTATTTTAGATAAGCCTAAAGATTGGAATGGATTATGTTGGACAAAAGTTAGTATTTTTTAAGGATAGAATTTTTTCTATATTATTGATGGGATGTTATAGTAATATAGTTTTAAAAAAAGGACAACCTGCAGGACGGGCGACAACCCATCGCGTCGGACAAGGCTGTGGGAATCGAACCCACAACAAAAGTGCAACTGGCCTTTATCACATAACAATGGCCTACAGAAATTCCCTGGTTAGTAGAAACTAGTTTTATTTTATTAAGCGGCATGATAGATGAAGTATAAGTTCATTTTTGGAATCGTATACGATTAACCTCACCATAGATGGACTTATGTATATTTGATAACTTTTTCTAACCTTTTGTTTGAAATAGATGGAATGACTCATAATTCTATCACATGATCTCCTAACACTTCATAAATGAAAAATTCAACTTCATTTCTTTAATAGATGAAGTGGAAATTGTTCAAAGAACCAACAACAGTGAGATTGTACCAAAATCAAGCAAGTATTTCTTCTAATTCAAAATTTTAAACTTTAGGGAAATGATATTGAAAACCAAAAATGTTTTCCTAGTGCCCTTATATTTGATGAATAAGATGGTACCTTAGATCATCACAAATCTATGGATTTGTGATTGCTGGATTTTCCATAGCCATGTTCTCTACCACTCTCCATCAGAACATGATGGTTATATTTCTCTTCCATATCCATATTTTCACCTATGTGGAAACCCAATGATTAGTTTATTTGGGTAACCATTACGTTTCATACTTTAGTTCTTAAATATTTGTTTTGGTATTCTTTTTTACAATGTGGGTTTCTATTAATGAAACTTTCGAGTAGTAAACCATTTATAACCCCAACGAATTTCGAGGGCGAAATTCATTTTAAGGGGGGTAGAATGTAAAACGCCGAGATTTTATGAAAAATATTATTTTTAATTTTATTGATGTCTTGTGCGGTACGCTACAACAAAAGAGTCTTACACAACATGCAACCCTAACATGGCTGCATTACACACAATCACGACCTTCCTTGATAACGTGTGTTGTACGCAATACTGAGTTCCACTAAACAACGATATGCTATTATAATATTATTAAAACTAGCCATTATGAATAGTAATAACCACTTTTTTAAATTTTTTAAATTTCATCTGTCAAAATGGACTTCATTTTTGGATTAAGAATATCGAAATTAGCCTAGGGTGAAATTTTGGCATTTTTCTGAAAACTTTCAATTTTTGATGAATATTGAAAACACTGGGTTACTATTTAAAAACCAACTTTTTATTTAAATAATTATTTATTTTATTTAAATTTATTTTAGGCCAAAATTTTCACATAATACCTATATAAGTTCAATCTAATTGATTGGAGTCATTTTATAATAATTTTAGATATATAAAAATTTTATTGAACTTTTGACCATCTTTTCCCCACCTCATAGGAGAATTTAGAAATTTACATAAAACTTAATTTTACCGATTTTGTGAATGGAATTTCAAAAATCCAAGAGACACGGTTGATGTCATTAAGTAAAATGTGGTTCAATGAGATGAAAATAATTTTTGGTTAATAGTAACTTTTTACTTTTATTTACCACGGTTAAAACTAAATAGGGTAATTAAGGGTAAAAATGATATTATTATTACCCTAACACATGTCCTAATTCTATTGGACAAGTATAATTCGACAAAACATAATCTTAGAAAACAAAATATGACCATTTAGGCCCACTTGTATTAGATTAGGACATTTATTATTAATTTATTTAAAGAAGGGTTAAAATAGTTAAAATCAATGTTAAATAAGTAAATCATTTTTAATATAGGGTTATACATAAGATAAATTCGAATATAAATATTCATTATAAATATAAAAAGATTTCATACATAATGATATTTTATTTGTAATTTTTATACTTTTAAAAAATTTAATTTATTTATGACACAATGATGATGCAGTAATTATCTTATAAATGAAATATTGACATAATTGATGTTATAAATACCCAAATTAATGTAATTTGAGACTTTTTATGAATTACACTAATTTTATAGGTTAATATGACATGTTAGTATTGATTTAAGTAACTTTTTGCGAACTAATAATTCTGTTATGATTTACACAAAAATCAATTACTAAATAGTGTCAAAATTGACATAAAATAGTTTTTAAAACAAATATTATATTATTAATTGTTATTTTATTCCTAAAAATATAAGGTTCGGCCAAATGACTTAGATAAGGTTATATATATTAATAATAAACAACTTGGGGTTCGTTTATCTTGTTATAGTAAGTTTATTAACCTTATAGTGTAAGAACACAAAAAGACACGGTAAAAGTAAAATTATCTAACTTAAAGTTAAATCTAAATGATAAGGTTAAAATAGTAAACTAAAATTGTCCAAATTCTATTGGATGAGAGTATTTAGACCCATGCCCACCTTAGCTTAGAAATAAATCAATTTTGATCTATTAAAAACCGAATATGACTTTATAATAAAGTAATATTTTGAGTTTTTCCAAAGGTGCCCCTCTCCTCCCTTATAAAAGGACACCTCCTCCCTCTCTTCCTCACACCACTTTGAGCCTTCAAGCTCGGCCAACCCCTGACAAATTATCTTCTCCACTTCCCTAGAAACATACTAGGGGTCCTGGTCTTCTTCAAAGACCAATTTTAGTGCCCTAAGAGGAGGACTCAAAGAGGCTCTTCAAAGAAGAGGTAATGTCCGTTACCGATTCTTTCAACTTTATTTATTCCTCCACTTCTTCTTCTTAGGTTGTTTAATTATGAAGTAATAACATCAGTATAAATCATATACTGATATGTTATTATAAGTATGAAACAACCCTATTTCACCATCTATCCATCCTACGGAAAACGAAATCACCGCGCGTGCGTACGTACGGAATACCGTCTCCACGCCGTGGTGTAATCTATTTTCCACCACCACCTTACTTGGATGGGTATAATGGTGTAAATAATAACTATAGATGATTATTGTAAAGTTATATTGATTCTAAAATAGTATACATACACTCCAATACAATTCCACGATCATGAGAATGATATCATCGCTCGTGCGTACGTACGGACTACCGTCTCCACGACGTGATGAGATTCATTCTCCATGTTAACCATTCATGAATGATTATAAAGTATATATAATAAGTAATCATGAAATATATGAAAAAATAATGATACTGTATTTATGTGTATATATATGTATGTCATCTACTTAATTTCATTCAATTCAATAAGGAAATGAAAACAGCGTTCATGCATACGTACGGCCTACCGTCTCCATGAACGGTGTATTTCATTTCATTTAATTGATCTATCATATATATATGTATATACTGAAATATATATTATATTTAAATCATGTTTTACATTCTGTAATTAAGTAAATAAGGATATAAGTAACAATATCAAGAACAACAAGTCCAAACATGTACAATAAATAAAACGATTTAACCCAAAACGTTGTTTTAACATGGAACTTACAAAAGAACGGGTAATATAAAGTCACAAGTGAACCATATATGATATCATAACAATGAATATGATTCTGGAATAAGTCAATGACATTATTTAAATCATTATACAGGAGGTTCGGAAACGTAAGAAGCACATCAGACCTAAGGTAAGGGATAATTTTTCAAATCTCATTTTTATCCGAGATTGTTTATTCATAAGTATTTACTGGGGTTATTTATATCATCCATGTACATGTTTTATAAAAGTGTTTTAATGTATTTTTAAAGTCCTTTTTACCCATTTTTGACTTTTACTACATGGTTTGTAAGGAATCTTTCTTTTTTTTTACGTTACAAGGTACTTTTTTGACTTTTCCGGAAAAAGTACGAGAAGAATGTTTTTTTAACATATACGGAATGAAAGGATTTTTATGGTTTTATAAAGCCTTACATTCATGAAGCTTCCTCCAAAATATTTCATGACTATTTTCAATAAAATCCTTTTGTTTTAAAATTGAATGAAATTTTGTGAGAAGAAAGGATATTTTCCTCAAGAATTCATTTCAAATGTTTTATCAAAACCATTTTCTGTCTAAGATGAAATTATTTCATATGTGTATGATTCAAGTTTAATGTCTCTATGATTTACATGGTTTCACTATTCTTATGATGAAATTTCCATTTGTTTTATATGGATTATGAAATAATGGGATGATGTTTATGAAACCCATTTTATTCTTTGGGTTATGGTGAATGTTTTAAATTTATTTTGTGGCACAAGTAAGAATGATTTCAATATGAGATGGGTGGGACCTATATCTCCCTCCAATGCATTGGGTAAATATTTATATCTCATTATATATTCATGGTTGGAACGGTAAGTTAATCCAGTTCAGTGTTACAGGATTGAAATGAGGAGTGAACTCGATTCAGAAAGGGACTTTGTCCACTAATATGGTCTTGGCAGAAATGCCTTGGCTACTATAGAAATAATGACATGTGCTAAATGGTTTCCACAATTACATGTTTTATTACCATTTTATCATGGTTGATGTTCTATTATGATATATGCCCTACGTACTTCCATGATTTAGGTCTTTGCTCAAGATTTTGATGTTTAAATTTCATGTTCAAGTTTTTGCTTCCAAATGTTTATGGATTGTTTTATGTTATCTATGTTTGCCTTTACTGAGCATTAGAGCTCACCCTTTTTATGTTTTATTTTCCCCAGGAAGTAAAGAAAGGTTTTAGGTAAGGAAACAAAAAGGGGAAGATCGTTATGGGAGTTGTTGAAGATCTTTCACCACGATTAGAAGATTTTATTCCGAGTTTCCAAAGACACTAAACTATTACGGTCCTTGTGTGTCTATTTTTGTTATGTATTAAGTATTCCGAAAAAGTAATGTATTGTCCATGTACGTCAAGCTTTGGGTCTCTACGCAATGGCTACGTGTTAACTACAGTTTAAAATAATATTATTTTATTACTAGTGTGCAACGTAAGATTTCAAAGAAACTATTTGTTGCGTATCAGGTACGCTATAGAACATAGCAACCCCTTTAAAGTAAAATTAATATTTAATTCATAAATATTAATAAATATGAAAATGTTTTATTTTTTATTTACCTAGGATGTTACATCCTTCCCCCTTTTGGAAATTGCATCCTTGCAATTTTATTCACTTATCAAAATAAGTGGGGGTATTTATCCCTCATAGAATTTTCAGATTTCCACGTCACCTCTTCAACCATATGGTTTTTCCACAAAACCTTTACCTAGTGAATTACCTTATTTCGCAACACTTTCTCTCTTTGGTCAAGAATCTGGACTGGTTGTTCTTCATAAGAGAGATTGTCTTCCAACTGAACTACCTCTAGGCTCAAAACATGAGATGAATCTGGCATATACTTTCTCAACATCAAAACATGAAAAACATTGTGTACCTGAGATAAACTTAGAGGTAAAGCCACTTGATATGCAACTGATCCAACTTTCTCCAGAATTTCATATGGTCCAATGAACCTTGGACCCAACTTTCCTTTCTTACCAAATCGAATCACACTTTTCCATGGTGAAACTTTGAGAAAAACATTACCACCTACCTCAAAAGATAGATCCTTCTTCCGGTTATCCGCATAACTCTTCTTCCTGCTCTATGCTATTCTCATGTGTTTCTGAATCAACTGAACTTTTTCTGCCATCTTTTCTACCAATTCTGGTCCCATCAGCTTCCTTTCACCCACTTCATCCCAAAAAGCTGGAGTGTGACACCGTTTACCATATAATTCCTCAAACGGAGCCATCTGTATACTAGAATGAAAACTGTTATTATACGAAAACTCAACCAAAGAAAGATGTTGGTACCAACATCCCTGATAATCGATCGAACAATCACATAGCATATCCTACAAATTCTGAATTGTTCTTTCCGACTGTCCATCTGATTGAGGATGAAAAGCTGTACTAAAATTTAATTCAGCACCCAATGACTTCTGAAGGCCTTTCCAAAAGTTAGAAGAAAACCTGGGATCACGATCAGATAAAATGGAGAGAGGAACTCCATTTAACCTAACTATCTATTTAAGATACAAACAGGAAAGTTGATCTTGGGAAAAAGTATCTCGTATAGCAATGAAATGAGCATATTTAGTCAAGCGATCAACAATAACCCAGATTGCATTATTACTTCAAGGTGTCTTCGGCAATCCCACAACTAAGTCCATGGATATATTCTCCCATTTCCACTATGGTACTAGTAAAGGCTGAAGCATCCCTTTTGGTAACTGCTGCTCTACTTTAACCTATTTACAAGTCAAACACTTCACAGTAAAATCAGCAATATCTCTTTTCATTCCATCCCACCAGTAGTACTCCCGAAGATCTTTATACATCTTAGTACTACCTGGATGAACTGAAAACGGAGAACTATGAGCTTCACATAACAACTCTCTCTTCAACTGTGAATCACAAGGAACACACAATCTCTTCCCAAATCTCAAAACACAATCAATATCAATGTTGAATTCAGGAAACTTATCCTTCTGAAACAACTCTACCTTTTTCTGCAACTCGCTATCTTGCTTATGTGCTTGCTTGATTCTGTCTGATAGAAAAGATTTCACTGATACTTGAAACAAAACATAAGGACATCCTGTACCAAAAACTTCTATGCCAAAGTTCATCAAATCCTTAACCAAATGATCACATTCCAACCGCAACATTGTTAATGAAGCATTACTTTTTCGACTCAAAGCATCAGCCACTTTATTTGATTTTCTCAGATGGTAATGAATTGTACAATCATAATCCTTGATTAATTATATCCATCTCCTCTGTCTCATGATCAATTATTTCTAAGTGAATATATACTTAAAACTTTTGTGATCAGTGTATATTTCACACTTTACTCCATACAAATGATGCCTCCAAATTATTAAAGCGAAAAAAACAACAGCTAATTCCAAATCATGTGAAGGGTAATTTACTTCATGAGTTTTCAACTGTCGTGAAGCATAAGCAATTACCTAGTCATTCTGCATTAGGACGCAACCAAGTCCTTTCAATGAAGCATCACTGTAGATAACAAACTCACCATTCCTAGAAGGTATTTCCCAAACTAGAGCATTCACCAATCTTCTTTTCAGTTCCAGAAAACAATCATCACATTCTTTTGTCCAGATAAACTTAACACCCTTATGAGTTAACATAGTCATTGGACTAGATAACTGTGAAAATTTTCTAACAAACCTTCATTAATAGCCTGCCAAACCAAGGAAGCTACGAATCTCAATTACATTTGTGGTTCTTGTCCATTCTTCAACAACCTTTGTTTTTGCTGGATCAACAGTTATCCCATCATTAGAAATAATGTGACCAAGGAAAGAAATTTGTTTCAACCAAAACTAACACTTGCTTAATTTCCCATACAATTTCTTTTCTTTTAAGGTTTGAAAAATAACCCTTAAATGTATTTTATACTCCTCTTTACTTTTAGAAAACACCGAAATATCATCAATGAAAACAACCACCAACTTATCCAAGAACTCATGGAAAATTCTATTCATAAGGTCCTTGAATACAGTAGGTTCATTGGTTAGCCCAAAAGGCATTACTACAAATTCATAATGACCATATCTTGTTTGAAATGTGGTCTTCAGAATATCTACTTCCTTTACCTTCAACTGATGGTTCCCCGATCCCAGGTCAATATTTGAAAAAAACTGAGCTCCCTGGAGATGATCAAACAAATCATCGATATGAGGCAAAGGATACTTGTTCTTAATAGTGATATTATTCAAGACTCTATAATCAATTCAAAGTCTCATAGAACCATCTTTATTTTTAACAAATAAAATAGGAGCACCCCATGGTGATGGGCTAGGTCGAATGAAACATTTCTCTAATAAATCTTGCAATTGCTCCTTCAACTCTAAAATTTCAGTTTGAGCTATTCGATAAGGGGGTTTTGAAATGGTCTTAGCATCCGGAACTAAGTCAACAGTATATTCAACTTCCCGATCTGGTATTATTCTAGGAAAATCATCAGAAAAAAATTAGGATACTGATTTACCACTGGAACATCATTAATCTGAACAGTTCCTTTGTTTTCAACAATATGTGCAAGGTAACATTCATTTCCATATTTCACAAGTTTCTCAGCCTCTTAATATGTTATCAACAATAATGGTTCATTCCTGTACACAAACTTAAAGTATTTATGAAAAGAAACTTCTTTAGCTCTACAGTCAATCTTAGCATGGTAAATAGAGAGCTAATCCATACCCAGGATATCATCAAACTCTACTAGAGGTAAAACAATAAGGTTTGCAAGTAGGTTCTTTCCACGGATAAGTATAGGAAGATTCTTATAAATTATTTTTGCCTCAACATTTCCCCCAATTGTTTTTACCACAAGTTCAGGAGTCATTTCTTGAGATGGTATTCCCATTTTACTTGAAAAGTTTTCAGAGATGAAAGAATGTGTAGAACCCGAATCAAAAAACACACTGTCATAATCTAAAAAAACAAAAAAGTACCTGATACATATTCATTTGATGGCCCGACATCTTCTGAAGTAGTTTCAAAGGATTTCACCACCCCTTTCTACTTGTAGACTAACTGCTTCCCATCACTCGAGCTCTTTGTCGGACACTCATTTTCATAGTGACCCATCTCATTGCACTTAAAACATTTAGATAAATGTAAATAAAATTTGTTCTTCCCATCACCCTGATCTTTTTCAGTGCAATCACAAGATTTTTGCCCTATCTTACCGCATAGTTAGCACTTTCCAGAATTCAAAAGACATTCCCTAGCATGCCTTTTACCACATTTATCACAAACTGGAAACTTAGTTTTTGTACCGTCGGACATTTTTGAAGAATTCTTTCCTTTCTCCTGCCACCTCAGTCTCTTCTTATGCTGGTTGTTATAGAACACTTGATCATCGACAAACTCCATTTCTACCTTCTCAGCACATCAAACAAGATTTTCATAACTCTTGAACTCACGAGAAGCTAAAGACCTTCAATATTTTGGCTTTAATCCTAAGTAAAAACGATTGATTTTACTATCAAGGTCTCAGATAAAATTTGGAGCATACCTTGTCAATAGAGTGAACCTTTATTCATAGGCAGCCATTGAGTCTTCCTCTTGACTCAATTCTAGGAATTTTTTTTCCATCCTAAGTCGAATACACTTAGTAAAATACTTCTCAAGAAACATACCTTTGAATTCATCCCAGTCAAGAGCATCAATCTCATCAGCGTCTCTGATATTTTTAACCATCGACCACCACTGATCTGCTTCACCCTCTAAACGGTAAATAGAAAGACTAACCTTTTGATTTTCTAAACACCCCATGACATCAAAAATCTTCTCTAGTGCTTTAATCCTCCCTTCATCTAGCACATGGTCAGATGATCCCCTGAATGATGGGGGATGTTTCTTCATGAAATGTTCCACCACTGACATGTTCCTCTGCGGTTGATATGGCTGATCTCGTGCATGGATACCACCACCATTTATCGCTTGAGTCAACTGCGCCATTACTGCAACAAACTATTCAGTTCCAATTCTGACCATCTCAGGATGCTGATTCAGAAGGCCATTTCCTTTTGTATGCCTTCCTAGAACTGCTTCCCTGTTTCCTCTGCAGAAAACCATTCTGAACAAACATGTCTTAGATGAAGCAACATGGTAATCTTCAAATGTTATATCATTTAAATTTGACCATAAAAAAATATTTTTGGAAAATAATTTAATAGAATTCTAACTCCTAAAGTTATCTTAACCGACCTCTGATACCAACTATAAGGCCCTAGCCTTAAACATTACTTAATCTTCAGTTATTTCAAGAATACACGTTGAGGATCTTTTCAGGTTTAGAGTTTTAGAGAATTAGATCATAAAACATGAATTACATTCCACATTTAAACAAAGTGGTTACATAAAAGATAGTAATAATTTCTCGCATCAACAAAATCATATTTAAAATAAAACAAGGATTCTTTCTTGACACTTCATTGACACTATCATCACATCATGTACCTTTCCCTTGACCTGTGAAAAACATTTCAAAAACTTGGGATGAGCCTAAAAATCTTAGTAAGAGATATAAAAGTACGAAATGAAAACATTAGTCCATGCATGGAATCATACATTACTCATAAAACATAATCACATACCTCATCAAATCATGAATAAATCATAGAAATCATAAGACATAAAGGTAACTTGAGGCATTCATAACATTCTTACGTAGGGAGTAACCCTCATGGTTGCGTCTGGAATACCCATCACAGTATATTACCTAAATCTCATCAGAGAAACCTTAACGTAAAAGTCCTTCGAGTAACCCAATGCATTGGAGAGCTATATCGGGCTCACCCACCCTTATTTTATCACGGAACCACCCGTCTTCATAACAATGCCCAAGAACCATAACATAATCGTATCACATAAAACATGCATAAAAGAAAACATAACATTTCTACTTTTCAATCACAAGATATCAATACAACACATTGATATAAAAACTTTATGAAAACCATTTTCAATACCAAAATAAAAGAAAAGTAAAACATGGTATTTATTTTTCATTCAAAAAAAGTTATGGCTTGTAGAGGAAGCCGAAACTCAAATAATGGTTACGGCGGCAGAGAAGTTGTTGTCGCCGCATACGTACAACAAAAAAACATTCTCTTTTGTCGTTTAGTAAACGCTTCATATAAAAAGATTCCTTTTGAATAAATGTAAAATTCAAAGGGGTTTATACCCCGTATAAAAGAAAGTTTTGTATAAAACAAAATATGCCTCAATGAAAGGAGATTGAGAAGATATCCCTTACCTCGTGTCCGATGTGACTCGATTGCTCTTTAATCTCCTGAATAATAAACTCGAGTTAATTTCTACTTGCTTAAGAACATTTTTCAAGTTTATTATTCCTTTTATATAACTTATTTCCATGTTATAAATGTTATGTAATCATATAATTTAATAAAGTTCGTTTTGTCGATATTTGGTACTTAAGTCAAAAATGGACTTCTTACAATTACATGTTGTTTATTTGGTCAAAGGTTAATTATATACAGAATGATATTCATTATTTTTATATCATATATTTCATATATATCCATCATATACATGTATTTATTACAGTATATAACATTTAGAGGTAAGAAATGAAATGCACCGTTCATGGAGATGGTAAGCCGTACGTACGCATGAGCGCTACTTTCATTTCTATTTTGTATTTAATGGAGCGAAATAATAATGATATAAGGGTATATTATAATTCCAGTATAAAATCACATATAATAACATTAACTCCATCCTTTATACGTCCCACATATGGCATTAACAAACCAAATCACTTTGAGAGGCGGTAGTCCGCACTTTCTAAAATGAAATTATCGTGTTTACCCACAATGGAAACCATAAAGGTATGCCACAAATGAAAAATACCGAAGCATAAGGAAAAAATAAACATAATATATATCATATATAAATATAGTGACATCTTAATGGCCACCATGAAAGGTGTTAAAATAATATTGAACAATCATCGTTTCGTGAGGCAGAAATTCGCCATCCACAGAAACATTATGTTATTTAACCATTAGACGAAGGTGTGTGTAAGTGTAGCTCGAATCCTTCACATAAAAACATCCTAGTATATTTAAGATACTGGCGTTATTACAAAATAAATTAATAGAAAGAGTTTAGGGGGTTGGAGAAGCAAAATAAAACATAAGAACATAAGAGAAGACACTACCTTTAAATCGGGTAACTCTTTTTGATTTGAGATCAAAGGCTTCCTTGGAAAGTCTTATGCCCAAAGTGGGGCTTCTAGGAGTAATAGAGGGATGTAGAGGGACAAAATGGGCAGGGTTTGGGCGAGCCAAAGGCTTGAGAGGTGTGGGTAAGGTGTTAGAGGTGGGGGCCTTTTATAAGAGGAGAGGAGGGGCACTCTTGGAATGTTATAAAAGGTTAATTTATTATAAAATGATTTTCTGATTTTAAAGGTCCCAAAATTATATATTTCTAGGATAAGGTGATAATAGTTCTAAATCCACCAATACAATAGGTTTTTGAAAAGTTTAGGTCATATATTTTACATTATCTTTTCATTCTATTTAAATCGTTAAATAATGAGGTAATCGCTGCATCATCATGGTGTCATAAATAATTTAATTTATTTAATGTCTAAAAATTATAAAAAAAATATCATGATGTAGGAATTCTTTTTAGATTTCTAATGAATATTTATAGTAAAAAATATTAATTTTATAACCCCATGTAAAAATTGTTTTAGTAAAACAACACATGTTTGTGACATTTTCATTTTAACATTAAATAAAAAGTTATTAATGTCATTTTACTACCAAAGTGGATCCATGGGGTCCCGAAGTTGACCCATGGATTTTCTTGGACGTCCATGACACATCCAATAAGGTTAAGACATGTGTCAAGGTCATTTAATATTATTAAAACATTATTTTTACCTTAAATTTAACTAATTACCTCTAATTGTGATTAAAAACTTAAAAGTTTCTATTCATCCAAAAATTATTTTAATCCCATTGAACCAAATTTTACTTCTTAATGACAACCATATATGTTGGATTTTTGAAATTAAAAACACATGGGTGGTAAAATTTCATTTAAATGGAAAATCAGCTTTTTAAGTACAACATAGTGGTTTCACTATTCATTAAAAATTGAAGTTTTTCAGAAAAATACCAAAACTTCACCCTAAGCTATATATGATATTCCGAATTCAAAAATGATGTCTATTTTACAAAATTCAAATCATATAAGTTACATTAATTAATTTAATAATTAATTCTCGCTGTCAAAACAAAGAGCGTGTTTTTATGAAATAATATATATCAAATGATTGACACTAGGTTAAGTCTACTTTCAAAGTGAAATTAATTCCAACGACCACTATTGGATTAAATGGTAATAATATATTATAATTTCACTTTAAAACCAATTCAAAAGATAATATAATCATATAAATAAATTATATTAAAAAGAGGTTTTGAATTAAAATAAAACATTTTTCACTATTCATTTAAAAAATGAACTTTATCGAAAAAATACCAAAAATTTACACAAAGTAAATTTTGATGTCCCGATTCTAAATAATAATTTTATTTGGTCCAATAGAATATATAAGTGTGTGCAAAACTATATTTAAATAGGGTTCTCCATCAAAAGGCGATAGTTCGACCTTTTAGTGAATATTAGAGTATCTATGCCTAAAATTGAATTCTTTTTGTATTTTATGCCTTTATCATTTATTGGATAAATGTAAAAACATTTAACAAACATATATAATCATATTTTAGTTATTTCTATTCATTCCCGCCAATAAAATGGCTACGTGTTAACTACCATTTAAAATAATATTATTTTATTACTAGTATGCAATGTAAGATTTCAAAGAAACTCTTTGTTGCGTATCAGGTACGCTATCGAACATAGAAACCCCTTTAAAGTAAAATTAATATTTAATTCGTAAATATTAATAAATATGAAAATGTTTTATTCTTTATTTACCTAGGATGTTACAAAGGGCATGGTCTCAACCAAACTAAACCAAACCCCTCGGGATTAGAAAGGAGCTACCTCTGATAGAAATGCTCAGGTAGGTAGAATTTTTGACCCTAGATCATGTGTAATGAGAAATCCTCTATCATGAGGCTATACTCCATGTATGCTCTCATGTATGAGAATGAAAAGGGACCTGGTCCTTCTTCTCAGGTTTTAGATGGAAATAGGGATTAGGCTACTCAATAATCTAGGATACTTTCTTGGGCAGAGCTTGCTGAGAAAAATTATACTATACAAGATGCTAATTATTTTAGATATGTACTTTTCAAATGAACTGGTGTGGTCTATGATACTTTTTCTCCTATGGTCAACATGGATTTGGTTAGCACTCCACGGTTAGTTGAAAGGTTTTGAGAAGCTGAAAATATAGTGGCTCCTGTTACTGCTCATTTTTAGGCCACTACCTCAAACATTGGCTTGGAAATGGTTGTGACATACCCTATAGATTTAGTGAGTTTGGATGATAACACTTGTGGAAAAATTGATAGGTTATTTCTTAGTGTGGATGAGAAATCTAAAGTTGAGGATAGAAAATATATGGTTGGAAAATCTGAAAATGATATTTTGGCTCAAGTGGATGTTGATTCTATCTTATCACAAGAGAGGACCCTTCTTTCTTCTAGTGACTGAATGGGAAAACGAAACTGCATGTTGTTTCCTCTTAAAAAAAGGTTTCTTCTCTAGAAATTGTAAATAAGGCACATGTTAATTCTAAATCTACACTTCAGGTGGAATTTCCAATGAATACCACTCCAGAAATGTAACGTCTCAACCCGACTCACCACTAAACTGGTGGCCAGACCGGTCGTCGCATGATCTCAAGCGTGTATCCCCATACGCCAGAGGCTTCCAACTACTAGTGAGGGTATAAAGATAGTTAGTGGGGAGACTATACCATATTATCAAAGTTTCACAATGGTATATCAGTTTAGATAAAAAACAATAGTAAAAGTAGTAACTGATAAATGACAAAAATCATAAGACAAATAATACTCATTTTATAAAAGTGGCCAATGCCAAATTATACAGCAGATGCATGTATGACATGCTAATGATACAAAAGTAGAAAAAATGAACAAAACAACACGATTTATATTCCAATATAGAAATAAATAAAAAATGACTCGAATCCCCAATGGGATCTCCTCAAGCATCCTGAGAATCTGCTCGGTCCTCTACTCCGATATCCCAAGTAAATGAAAACAGCACAGTCGTCCAACCAAATAGAGTCTACTCAAGTACCCAGTGTAATGGCGGCCTGAGTAGGGTGTGAGATATACATCTCAATAGGCCGGGACCACCGGTGTCTACCATAAATCCATACATTTAATAAATAATTTAAAACACATGAAGGCATGCATAAAATAAAGTAAGTAGTATAAAGTAACTACATACTCAGGTACCTGCTTCAGCCCTCAGCTGGTGTCTGAACCTGCACTATTAATTTTTCATGCATACTCAACAATCATTAAAAAATCATTTTTCATTTATCAATTACTCAAATATTATTATGAGAGTCTTGAGATTCAGCCTACACCCGACATCCCCCATATAAGTCACTCACCACAGATGTCTCTAGAGACCATCTAAGTAATCAAAGTAAAGATTGAATCCAAGCTTGTGCTTTGGCTTGGATAACACGTCATAAGTTATTCAATTTAATATTTCATATATTATGTCTAAGCCTCTCCACTAAAATAGTGAGTTTCTCCTAGGTCTATCCACTAACAGTGGTTCACCCAATTCATTAATAAGTCTAAACCCTTTCTCATAATCAATTCACAAATCGTCATGTCATAGTAGCCTTCATTAACCATTAACTCATTTCATGCATGAACAATTGGACCCATAGTCTAATGTTAATTAATGGATGTAGAACATCATGTCTATCACCATCATGAGTATTTGGAGTGTTATTCCTTGTCTCACAACCCATGGGTATTTAGAGCATCAGTCCCTATCCCATAAAAGAATATTCTCTTTCAAGCTGGGTGAAGAACACCATGTCTAGCATCCCGTGAGTATTTGGAGTATCAGTCCCTGTCTCACAACC
Organism: Viscum album; assembly: GCA_963277665.1. Lineage (NCBI taxonomy): Eukaryota > Viridiplantae > Streptophyta > Magnoliopsida > Santalales > Viscaceae > Viscum > Viscum album. The sequence goes on from OY728131.1 coordinate 239,689,255, forward strand.
CATATATCAATCATACATACATATTTATCATTGGTGTAAAATTCCATGTCTAACACCACAAAACCAATCCGTAAATTAATCTAACAACTAATTAACAACACAAAATGCTCTTCAGATAAGTCAGCACTTAATTAACCAAATTCCTTAACAAGCCAGAACCTGTCCACTCAAACAGTGATTCGTCCAGGACTTTAACAATCTACAAGCACCCCATAATCATCAAAAAACATATTGAACAAAGACAATATATTTAGCAACCATCTCACAAAACATATCATATTTTTTTAAACAACTCCATCCACTAAAACTCAAGTCATGGAAAACTAATACGCATCAAAAGGTACTCCTTGTCAACAATTGTAACAAACAATCAATTCAAAAACTTAATTTAATGCATGAAAATTAATTAATCCAACCTTATCTCTTTAACCAATCATAAATTAGTTAACCATTTACCTTTTAACATGTAATAATTAATCCCTTTACCAGTTTCCAATTATCTTCCAAACATGTCAAATATTCGATATTCCCAATAATCTGTAAAAGCCGCAATATTATTCCAACTCATGACTTGATAATTAATCCTATCATTAATTACCCTATTAAATATTCTTCTCATTCAAATCATTTAACTGTTTAATCATATTACTTTAACCAAATTATCCAAACATGATTAAACTCAACACAAGTTCGTGTCCTCACTTATCTCATGTGGGTGAAATTATTTAATAACATCAAAAGTGTCATCCATTGAAATATCATAATTAAGGAAACTCACATTCCTAATTTATTTAAAGAAACTGTAATTCTTAAATAAAGTGTTAAATATTTGGGACCCTACCTCGGGGTTTTGACAGAAACCACAACGAATGAAGAACCCTCAAGAGTAACAGTTTGATTCTTCCAGAACCCACCTTAAATAACTTATCTTAGCAAGACCAAGACCAAAACTCACCATACTTTTCATCCACACACTTATATTTACCCATAATGGGTGTAGATATAAGAAACCATGAGAAGAGGAGATTTTAATCTAAGTAGATCTAAGAAACCGAACAAGAATGAAGAAGAACATCTACCTACCTCAAGAATTCGGCTTTGATTTGCCAAGAGAAGCCTTCAGATCACCTCCAAAATGCTTGGGAGAGGTTTTCCAACCTTCAAGGGAGAGTAATCTTGAGTTATGGCTGCTTAGGAGGAAAAACAAGCCATATAGAGGCTTAAACGTGTGAGATCCATTTTTTTAGGATCTCACATAAGCAGCTACATGGTTAGACAAACCGCGTTAGCTAATGCCTCAGACACCCCTCTCACACGACCTCATCACATGTTCTCTCCTAATCGTGCACCAACCATGCGGGAGCTACTGCCTCAAAACATCAACTATGCACGGTTTGGCCAGATGATTAGACAAACTGTGCGCCGCCCATGCGACTTACCCTTTACCTCAAAAATTCTATCAATGTTCAAGAAAAAAAACATCTTTAGGTGTTCCAACACTCATAATAACATTTCAGAGCTCAGTTTAAAAAGAACAACCCATTGATAAACCGATTTTTTTTAGAAACAGTCGTAATTTTAACCCGGTTCAAAACTCGGGATCTTACATTATACCCACCTTAAAAACTTTTCATCCCCAAGAAGTCATCAGGAACCACTACTAAAACAACCGACCTACCAAGGTCATTTAATCTCGTTAGAAGTGACATATTGCATTCCCAACTCCAAACACACCTTTCACCCTTCTCAAATCTGATGGATTATCCTTTTTAACTAGATCCAAAGATTAATCTAAAGCTCAAACATTGAAAGAGATCTTATATCTTAGGTCATTAGAAGGACCATGTCAACGTAAAATGTTGAACCTCGATCAAACAATGGAATAGGTTTCTCATGCTTCCCTCAAAGACGTAGCAGACCCGAAATCCACTTTCCCCCTTTATTTGATGACGTTCCATTAAAACTATTCCAAAACCATCTGCAAGTATAATGAAGTCCTTACCCAACGTCTGGTAAAATTTCCAAGTCAAGACATTGTAAGGATATTTTAAAAACAATCATGTTCAAACACAAATAAAGAAGTAGACCAAAGAAACCACACATCCAGCGTACTACCCAGATAACACGTACTTATCATGCCCCAAAACATTTAAACGATAGCGCGGCGTAAGACCAATGCTATCTTAGTGTCTCCATGATGAGGTTAAGATATGGGACATGCTCGTTGTGTCTAGAAGAGTGAACTAAGATAAAACCGAGGTTATGAAGAAGATCAGTCAATCCATTACTGGAAAACCCTGTTCTAAAAGCTCGACATCACCTGCTAACACATTCATCATGAAAAAAGTGGCAATACCCACCTTAAGATTTCCCATGACATCTCAAGAAAAGATTATCCGCTCACCAGCACGCTAGATTAACAACAATATCGGCGTGTTAAAACACCTGTGTCTTTCGAAAACTATTCCATGTATTAAAATGAAATTGATTCTTTAACACTCAAGTTACTCTATATGGAGTTGACCCGAGACCATACTCAACAGTACAAAAGGACTTATTACGGAGTCATATTGCCTCATACGACCATTTTCCTGGACGATGCCATAACCAGTCATCCATTACTAAGAAGAAAGGGTCAAACGACCAACAAAGAAGCAGACCATGCCCAAGGTACATTTAACCAGCTGACAAAGAGAATTACTCGATGCTCAAGCTTATAACAAGGTCAAGAACACATCACCACCTGTTCGAAAAAGGGTATCATTGGAAACTGGGAGTCCTACCTGGGACAACGACACCCAACAAAAAAAAAGAGTGAGAAATTCCATAGTTCTATCAAGGCATTTAAGTTTTGAGGGCGCTACTGACCACAGGTTATCCCCTTACGAAAAAAAAGTTTCAACCCTAAACCAGGTTATTCCAAAAATATCACTAGGCTCAAAAGCTGAACATAAAGCCATTGCTAAGGAGAAGAATGCCTACAGAAAGTACTCACACTTCCGTTCCAAGGAAACTCAAGAGAAATCTAAACTACACTTTTCATGGGGGTTTTAAATAGTGAACACCACAATAGGTTCCATTTTCATGCCTCTTATATTTAATCACTTTTAATATTTAATCATAAAACTATTTAATCAAAACATCTAGTACCATTTCCAAAACACCCCAAAGAAAAACAGGCAAGTTTCAAAAAACTCCCTTTTAAAAAAATTTACGTTAGTTGACATCCTGTCATTTTCAGTAAACTTATCAAAATAAATTTCTTTTATGAAGATATGGCGACCTATGAGGATCTCATTTTAACCAACCTTGGTTATCTATAAAGCAACCCAATAGCAAAGGCACACGTATTAAAATTTTAAACACCCAAATGGGTTATCTAAAAAAACACTCCCCTACTAACCTACTTGGGTTCAGTTACATTTTAAAAGCTAGCCATTTGACTTCAGATCAACATTAAACATCTTTCACATTTATAAGCATTTTACATGGCATCAAGTCATCGAATTTAATATGATTCGTCATTTCCCAATTCATGAAGTGCCCATACACTCCATGGATTGAATATTGGATCTCATTAATCGATACCAATGTCAATTCAGAAATTAACATGATCAACCTAATGATCTAAATTATATGGGTGACCACCTACCAATCGATAAGGCACCTATACACCTTATCGCTGGATTTTGGATCCCATTTAACACAATAAACATTTATTTAACATTTTATCTTTATCACCACTTTCACATATCAAAACTTCTCTAACATGTTATCATAAGCAGTAGCACTACAACATGCTATAACATGGAAGCATGTCACAATAGCAAAACATGCTAATAACCAAGGCAGTGTAAAATATAATCACTCAGGCACATTAAATCTATCACCATAACATGCTATCTAGAGAGGCATGTTAAAGCAGATCGAACATGGAATTACACCCAAGGAACACAATCCAAATTAACAGGCATCCTACTAATGCAACTACATGGCATGTTATATGCATGACTTGTGAATCACTAAGTGCCTAATATGATGCATGTATGAAACTTCCTTGCCATATCAGGCCAAGAAAATTATTCTTTTCAAAATTATCAAAATCAATAAACAATGGAAAATACACCAGTCACTCAAGGTGAAATGATATCAACTGTAACCTCTAATAGTACAAACATCAATTCCCATCCTTGGACACTTGGTCATTTTCTGTACATGAGGTGATTAGTCCCAAGCACGACTATTAACCCAAGCACTGACACATTCCTAGTCTCCTATCTACCAACCCCAAAATAGTAAGACAAAGGAAAAGAAAGAAACCTAAACCTCTGATACCACTTTGAAATATCCCAACCCAACTCACCACTAAACCGGTGGCCGGACCAGTCACCACATGACCTCAAGTGCATCTCCCCGTACGCCAAAGGCTGCCGACTAGCAATGAGGGTCTAAGGATAGTCAGTGGGGAGACTATACCCTCTTATCATAGTTGCACAGTGGTATATCAGTGTAGATAACAAACAATATAAGAAGTAGTAACTCATAAATGACAAACATAGAAAGACAAATAATACACATTTTATAAAGGTGGCCAATGCAAAATTATACTGCAGATGCATGCATGACATGCTAATAAAACAAAAGAAGAAAATAGTGAACAAAATAGAATGCTTTATATTCCAGTACAGAAATAAATAAATAATGACTCAAAGCCCCAAGGGTGATCTCCTCGAGCATCCCGAGAATCCGCTAGGTCCTCTACTCCTATCTCCCAAGTAAATGCAAACAACATAGTCTTTCAACCAAATAGAGTCTACTCAGGTACCCAGTGCAATGGAGGCATGAGTAGGGTGTGAGATATAAATCACAGTAGGTCGGGACCACTGGTTTCTACCCCAAATACAACACTTTAATAAATAATTTAACACACATGAAGGCATGCATAAAATAAATTAGTACAAAGTAACTATATACTCAAGTACCTGCTTCATCCCTCAGCTGGTGTCTAAACCTGCACTATTCACTTGTCATGCATACTAAACAATCATTACATAATCATTTTTCATTTATAAATTACTCAAATATTATTCTGAAAGTCTTGAGATTCATCCTACATGCGACATCCCCTATATAAGTCACTCAACACAGATGCATCTAGAGACCATCTATGTAATCAAAGTAAAGACTGAATCCAAGCTTGTGCTTTGGCTTGGATAATGCGTCATAAGTTATTCAATTTAATCTTTCATATATTATGTCTAAGCCTGTCCACTAAAATAGTTATTCGCTCCTGGGTCCGTCCACTAACAATGGTTCACCCAATTTATTAATAAGTCTAAACCCTTTATCATCATCAATTCACAAATCATCATGTCACAATAACCTTCATTAACCATTAACTCATTTCATGCATGAACAATTGGACCGACAATCCAATGTTAATTAATGGATGTAGAACATCATGTCTACCCCCTCATGAGTATTTGGAGTGTTAGTCCTTATCTCACAACCCATGGGTATTTGGAGCATCAGTCCCTGTCGCACAAAAGAATATTTGCTTGCAAGCTGGGTGTAGAACACAATGTCTAGAACCTCGTGAGTATTTGGAGCATTAGTCCCTGTCTCACAACCCATCTATCAATCATACATACATATTTATCATTGGTGTAGAATACCATGTCTAACACCACAAAACCAATATATTAATTAATTCAAAAACTAATTAAAAACACAAAATGCTCTTCAGATAATTCAACACTTAATTAACCAAATTCCTTAACAAGCCTGAACCCGTCCACTGAAACAGTGATTCGCCCTGAACTTTAACAATCTACAAGCACACCATAATCATCACAAAACATAATGAACAAATCCAAGATATTTATAAACCATCTCACACAACATATAATATTTTTTTAAACAACTCCATCCAAGACAACTTAAGTCTTTGAAAACTAATACGCATCAAAAGGTACTCCTGGCCAATAATCGTAACAAACAATCAATTCAAAAACATAATTTAATGCATGAAAATTAATTAATTAAAAAATTAATTAATCTAACCTTATCTCTTTAACAAATAATAAATTAGTTAACCATTTACCATTTAATATTTAATAATTAATCCCTCCATTAATTATTACCAGTTTTCAATTATCTTCCGAACATGTCAAATATTCAATATTCCGAATAATCTGTAAAAGCCACAATATTATTCCAACTAATGACTTGATAATCAATCCTACCATTAATTACCATATTAATCATTATTCCCATTCAAATCATTTAACTGCTTAATCATATCACTTTAACCAAATTAGCCAAACATGCTTAAACTCAACACAAGTTTGAGTCCTCACTTATCTCATGTGGGCAGAATTATTTAATAACATCAAAAGTGTCATTCGTTGACATATCATAATGAATGAAACTCATATTCCTAATTTATTTAAATGAAATATAATTCTTAAATAAAGTGTTAAAGATTTGGGACCCTACCTCGGGGTTCTGACGGAAACCACAATGAACGAAGAACCCTCAAGAGAAACAGTTTGATTCTTCAAGAACCCACCTTAGATCACTTATCCTAGCAAGAACAAGACAAAAACTCTTCATACTTGTCATCCACACACTTAGAATTACCCATAAAAGTCATAGATCTAAGAAACTATGAGAAGGGTAGATGTAGATCTAAGTAGATCTAAGAAACTGAACAAGAACGAAGAAGAACATCTACCTATCTCAAGAATATGGCTTCGATTCGCCAAGAGAAGCCTTCCGATCACCTCCAAAATGCTTGGGAGAGGCTTTTCCAACCTTTAAGGGAGATTAATCCCGAGTTATGTCTGCTTATGAGGAAAAAAGATCCATTTAGAGTCTTAAACGTGTGAGATCCAGTTTTTTAGGATCTCACATAAGTGCCCGCACGGTTTGCTCGCACGGTTAGAAAACCCGTGTGTTAACCATGAGTAAGATACTGACTTAGCCACCCCTCTCACATGGCCTCATCACAAAATCTCTCCTAACCATGCACCAACCATGTGGGAGCTACTACCTCAAAACTTCAACTAAGCATGGTTTGGCCGCACGGTTAGACAAACCGTGCGCCGCCCGTGTGTCTTCCCATTTACCTAAAAACTTCTATCAAAGTTAAACAACGACATATTTAGGTGTTCCAAAACTTGGAATAACATTCTGGAGCTCGGTTTAAAAAGAACGACCCATTGATAAACCGAAAATAAATTTCAGAAACATTCGTAATTTTAACCCGGTTCAAAACATGGGATCTTACAATAAATGATAAGGGGTGATGAGGTGGAATCATTTTTAGGCGATTCCCTCTAGCTTCATATATCCTGTGGTGTTTTTCATGAGGAAGATTTTTTGGTGAGGAATCCTCCAAAATCTGATTCCAAGGATCCTCAAGTAATTATTGGAGAATATTTGATGATCTTTACATTAGTCATCCAAACTTTTAACTCATTAAAAACATGGAGGGATATTCAAAAGCTATGAAGGTGGTGTAAGAAGCTCTATAGGATCTTCAAGTGACCCTAATAAGTAGTAAGGATAAGTTCCAACACCAAGAAATATGATTTCATGTTGTTAGCATTGGGGTTCTCTCATATTTGTGCTAGTGACTACATCCATTTTTTTGGAGTACTTGAATTGATTAATGTTATTGATGACTCCTCTAGAGAAGAAGAGACCCAACCTATGTCTCATGAGATTAAAACCCCCATAAAGCATAAGGTCATTGAAGATTTCTCTCTTGACCTCTCTAAGTGGGAGGAGGCTCAGGAATATATTATTGAAAGTGACTAACAATCAAAAATTCTTGAGGATCTTTGTTAATGTGTAAAGACCTAGAGTATAGGTCATCACCCAAGAGGTTGTGTCCATGGATGTGGTCACATAAATTTAGGGGCTTGATATAATGAGATCCTTAATTCCTAGATAGAGATTAAAAAATTTCTTGGTATGTGATTGCTCTGTCTAAGATGATGATAATTTTTCTTTGTCTAACCCCAACCTCTTTGCTTCTATTTTTTACTTTATTAAAAGGGCTTCGACCTTAGCTTTTATAATAAATTGTATATATTAAATATAAACATAGAAAATGAATAAAATTTAATAATTTAAACATATTATATTAAATATTAAATATGAAATATTAATACATAAAATATAAAATGATAATATTAACAATTTATATTTTTATGTATGTTTGTATCTATAAAAATTAATTTAATTTAATAAATGTATACGTTAGAAATTATTGTATGACATATTAAGTCTAACATATTCAATAATTTTTTTAATTAATAATTAAATATTAATTATTTTATATATATGTTAAATTGAAAAAAAGACATTGATAAAACAAAATGTCTTAATTAGTAAATATTTTTAAATTAATATTAAACACTTTTATTTAAATTAATAAACCATTTTTCAAAAAATATATGGCATATAAATTTATATGATTTATACTACATATTTCATATTATATAAATAATATTTAAGAAAATTATGTATGTATATATATAATTTTTTACTTTATATGGCATTTTTAACTAAATATCTTATATATCAAGTGAAAATGTATATTTAGTCACATATAAATAATATTTAATAAAATATGTTATATTTTTATCAATATAAATATATTTATATATCAATAAATTATTTTTAATGATATAAATTTTTAAACGGAATATACCCTTTATTAGCGAAAATTAAAGCGTTGATAAAGATCACCCTTTAATAGCGCTTTTTTTTACACTGATAAAGGGTACCACTATTTATTGTGGGGTTTTTAATAGTGGAATGAGTAATTTTCTTTGTCCATTCATGCACTCATCATATGAAGGTAGTGTTCCCCCATGCACTTCATCTTATGAAATGATTATTACACTACTATAAAACCTATAATAAATAGTGGTAGCCTTCATTTGCACTAGATAAAAGCGATGATAAAGGTACCCTTTAAGGGTGTTTTTATGTAGCGCTATTAAATGGTATATTAAGTTAAAAAATCATAACATTAAAAATAATATAATAATATATAAATATATTTATACTGATAAAAATATAACATATATTATTAAATATGATTTATATATGACTAAATATATATTTTCATTTTATATATAAGATATTTACTTCAAAATATTATATAAAATAAAAATTATGTGTATATATATACATATAATCTTCTTAAATATTATTTATTTGATAAAAAATATGCTTTATAAGTCATATAAATTTATAAGACATATATTTAGTGAAAAATAGTTGATTAATTTAAATATAAATATTTAATATTAAGTAAAAATATTTACTGATTAATACATTTTGTTTTATTAATGTCATTTTTTTCAAATTGACATATATATCAAATATTAAATAATTAATAATTAAATAAAAAATTGACTAAATATGTTACACTTAACATATTATACAAAAATTTTAGACATATTCATATAAAAAATAAATTCAATTTTATAGAGACAAACATGCACAAATAATATAAATTTTTAATATTATATTTTCATATTTTTATTTATTAATATATAATTTATAATATTTAATATAATATGTTTTTAATCATTAGATTTTATTCATTTTCTATATTTTTATTTAATATATAATATTTATTACTATTTATAATTTATATATATATTAAATTTATTCATTTTTATTAATATTTTTTTCATTAATATTTTTTTTAATAGTTTTGTAATTTATTCATTTTTTAAATTTTTATTTTTTTAATAATTTTTAAATTTTATTTAATTTTAATATTTATTTATATTTATCTATAAACATTTAATGTTGTTAATAAAATTTTACTTTATAAAATTAATAAACATCCATTTTCCTTTAAACATATATTCGGTTTTAATTTATATAATTAATCTCCTGCTCATATTTTTAATATTTTTTCAATCTATTCATCTTTTAATTAAATTACACTCATTTTTAACATTAATTAACTAAATCTTTTTTATTTCTTTCACAAGTAAGTTATAGATTCTAAATATTTATTCTTTTACTATTTTTGGTAAATTTTTTTATTTTTAATATTTTTATACATAATTATTCATTAATATATTTAATATTTTTAATAGAGAAATATTTTTCACACATAGAGAGACACATAAATATGTATAGTATATCCTTAAATATGATTTATATAATACAAAATATGTATATTTTCATTAAATATTTCATATATTTAGTGAAAAATAGTTTATAATTAAAAATTAATATTATTTAAAAATATTGACTAATTATATTGAGTAATGGGTGTACAATTAAATGTTATCTTCTTTTTAAATTTAACATATATCAAACATGACTTCCATTAATTTCACACATATCCATACGTAATTAATGTATTTTTATATAAAACACAGACACACATAATATGTTTTGTAATTTATTCAGTTGTTAATATAAATTTTAGAATTAAATTTATTAACATATTATATTTAATATATATTATGTGTCTAATTGTTAAATTTTATTCATTTTTCATATTTTTATTCAATATATACTATTTATTACTTTTTAATATTATTTGTTTTTTAATAATCTTAATTGGTTTTATAATATTTTTGTAATTTATTCATTTTCAATTTTTCATTGTTTAAATTTTTTCTAATTCTATCCATTTTTAATGTTTATTTGTACATGTTTATTAATTAACATTTAATTTTTTAATATTTTTGTAATTTTTATAATTAATATGTTTTCATTTTCATTTCAGGGGGTTGAGTGCAATGTGCAACCTAGGATGGGTGAGCATGGACTTGAACCACATAATTTTGATGAAGTGGTGAATGAATTGATTTTCCAGAAACTAAGACCCACTGAATCTGGTTGTATGAATTCAAAGGAGAAAAAACTTTGGCTTTTTCAGACCTATGCCTCTACTAAGGTCATGAGATAGGAGCATAACACTGAGAAGGGAGGGTTTGTCAGAGATCTTAACTCCCTAAAGAGGAAGGTTTGAAAAATTGACGAGCAACCTGTGGGCTGTGACGATTTGAAGATAAGTGAAGAATATTCCTTTAAGAATGATCTCATTAATGAAATTTAGATGAAAGATCTCTCAAATCATGAATATTTTTATAAATAATCAGTTTCACAAAATGCATTTGATGAGTAGTTGTTATTGGATAAGTCCTTCCTTACTTGTGACCACAAAGGAAAGAAGGTAATTTTTAAGAACTCTATTTTAAAATTTTCATCCACTTGGCCTTCATTGGGTATGGGGAAGAAGGTGGTGGATGATGAAGGCTTCAAATTGTTCTTACCCATAAAATCTAGATATAATGAGTTTACTATAAGCTCTCACCACATCTCAGTTGATGCGAGAACTGATCAGAATTCACTTGAGGTTACTCACGAGACCCCACTCAATGTGGAGAGTCCCTTTTCCATGGTTGAACCAATGGAATCTGGTAAACATAGTTTAGTCTTCTGGACATCTTAAACATGTCCAAGAGTATGAAGTTTTTCCTGAGGAATTTGGAAATGCTCATGGGGTCATCCATGTTGAAGGAAAATTATTAGGAACTATGACTATCAAGGCACAAAATACTTCTGATATGAAGGTATATCATAAGGCTCTGGTTCAACTAAAGAATAGTATCCTTGTTCTCTTGAGGATCCTACCCCACTGAGTGATATTATTGATCCTCAATTGGATGATGATACATATAAACAACCCAAAACATGGAGCAGGGGTCATTATTTGAGAGGTAAGGGCAGTGGTCGATCCCATAGATGAATAACCTTTTCTTCTTTCCTAGACAACTATATGATTTTCTCTTTTTTCAGTGACTTATCACTAGGTTCCATTTCTTATCTCCCATTTTACTTGGTGTTTATTTTATTTTCTATAAATTTTGGAACCATGGGCTATAACCCATGGTACGAACTGTCTTGGTAATAACACGTGTTTATTTTTTTTAATATTTTTGTGATCTAATAATGTTTTAATTATTAAACTTCAGTATTTTTTATAATTTATTAATTTGGAGACCATGGGCTATAACATTCATTAATGTTATTTTTTTTATTTTCTTTATAATTTATTAGATTTTAATATTTTAATAATTTATTCATTTTTGATATTTATTCATACATAATTATTACTTAATATTTAAGGTTTTTAATATATTTTTAATGTACATATTTAATATGCATTCATTTTATTTAAATATATATTCATTTTTATTTTTTTAATAATTTATATAATTAATAAAACTCATTCATTTTTATAATATTTTTTAAGTGTATTCATTTCTTTGTTAAATTTCACTCCTTTATAACATTCATGCATTTAATATTATCTATTCATTAATAATTTTAATTAATTTTTAACTTTTTATTATTTATTAATTATTAATAAATATTCATTTAATATTATTTAATTTAATTTGTATATTTTTTATCGTAGTTTTCCAAAGAGTAAAGATAAATATTGGTTTTGTTAGTGATAAAATTAAAGTGATGAAAAAACCTATCTTTATTAGTGCTCTTTGGAAAGCACTGATAAATATTAGTTTTGTCAGTGCAAAAAGGTGCTAATAAATACCCATCTTTATTAATGCTAAGAGGCAGCACTGATAAAGACACATCTTTATCAGTGTTAATAGGTAACATTGATAAAGAGTGGCCTTTATCAATGCTTTCTATTTTAGCACTCATAAATATGGATCTTTATCATCAGTTTTTAAAAATCATTGACAAAACCTTTACAATCATTTAAATAGAACCCTAACAAAGGACCAAATTTCTCACACTGTTTAAGCTCTTTGAGAACCAAGACTTCACCATGACTCTCTAAAAAACTCCTTGGACAATTGACACTTTCAAAACCCATGGTGAGTGAAATTTTCAAGAACTTTATTATTTCATCAATTTCATTTTTTATTTGGGTTTTTTAATTTTCAAAATTGATTTGAATTTCCCATGAAAGCTATTTTACCTCAATCTACCTTTTTGATTCTCCACCCAATGTCCCTCACCTCAGGCCGTAATTACTTTATAGTTTCCCTCTCCCTCATGTCTATTAACTCCTAATCTAAAATGAGGCAAAGTTGCGTTTGAATCCATTTTTTGTAGGTTATTGATATATATAATTAAAATTTAAATAAACTTGTAATTATTTTATGTTTTTAATATATTTTCTAAAAGTGTAAAAAAATATAGATTTAGAAGTGGTTGTGTTGTTATCTGTTAAATTTGTTTAGTTCAAAATTTTCAATTGATCTATTGAAGTTTCATAAAGAGTACATGTGCATTTTTTAAATCTGGTTGTGCTTAATTTAAAATGAAAACCTATAGTTAATTATTATTTTTAGAGTTTGATTTGATGAAATTTTTACTGAATGTATCCTTTGAAGTGAAATAGATATGTGTTTCATGTAAACTGGTTTTTGATTTTCTTTTCTTGAAAAATTGCATGGGTTTCTTAAATATATATTATAAAAAATGGTTTTAGATTTGATTTTTTTTTCAATTTATATAGAGTGAACCTTTATTAAGGATGAATATAATTTTTTAAAATCAAGTTGATAAATTTCATAATAAGTGTATATGGTAATATTTTCTAATTTAAATCATTTGAAAAAAACCCATGCCAATAATATAAATGGAGATCTTATTTTTTTACTAATTTATGGGAATTCCATTTTTAAATAATTTATTATTAGTTTTTTATAACTTCATGTAGATTGAGTTATATTGATGTATATATTTTATTTAAAAATGTATATCTTTAGTTGAAATCACCCATTCTCCTTTATTATTGTCTTTATCCTTGTGATATTATCATCAATGTGCATCACCTCCCTCATGGATACTTGATTTGAAACCACCATCACACACTAGTTATTTTAGTCCCAAAATCATCCTCCTCAAGTGGGGATATCACCTGGTTCACCAAAAAACTCACACTTATTCTAGTCTACTTAACTCTTCTCATCCTTGCTATTTTATTTTGATTTCATATTTGGGTAACTCAGACCTATCAGTGGCCAAACATTACGTATGATTTAAACTGCTCATTTCTTTTTCTAGATATTTTATGTCTAATCATATGATATATATTTGAATTAATCATACATATTTTTTTTCACTAATAAGTTTCGATCACCCGAACTTTCCCACTCCCTCCACATCCTAAGGTAATTTTTGAGAAAGGTATTGGATTGAACATAAAATAAGAGGTAGAAAAATCAAATTTACCAGATTCATTGCTACTCTCATGGATTAAAATGAAACAATTATGCCCATTTTCTTCCATTAATAGGAAAAATAACCTCAATACTTTTAATATTTTCCTTATTGTATACATTTATAATAGTAATTTTACAACATAAATAGTTAACCTCAGGTATAATTAAAAAGTTCCTTCTTGTATGAATGAAAAAAAAGTGAGTGTATATAATAGAAAGTTTCATATCATTACTAAGTAGGTTAATTCACATGATTTTTCATTATCAATTCCCAATTTCTATAAATTTTCACTGGTAGTAGTTGCTTCCCCCTACCGACCCCATTCTAAACATCTTTATTTTCTTCTATCTTATTTAAATGTCACTCCTAATTTCCACTCTAAATTTTTTCTATAATTGATTCCATTTATTGGTTACACTAAGGTTGAGTATTTTTTCAGTTTATCCTAGGTATTTGGGCTTATAATTTAATCATTAGTTTTAGTTTTGGATTTTTTATGATCTCACAAGGACATTTCTTCAACTTGTGTTGAAGTTGATTACTTCATCATCTGATAAAAGATTTTTAAATTTTGTTTCCAGGAACCCTATCTTTGAAACACCACCTGATCCACCATGTACCAAGTGGATAAATGAATAAACATCAACCCCTCCCTTTCATTGGACTCCCACCTAGAAAAGATTCATAAATCATCATATAATTACTGCTTTCCCCCTAAAAAACATAAAATTGATAACCCAGACCAACAACCACATGTTTACCCTAGGGTTTTCCTTTTCATGTCACCCTTATGTAAAATGATAACTTGTTAGGAATCATCACTAATAACATTCAATTTTTGGGTTCCCCTTGTTAGAATTATCTATAAATTTCTCCATTTATTATGAATACTTTATGCGTATTTATTTATTTGTTCTAAACAATAAATATTTTATTAACCCAATAGGATGGATATGAATAAAAATGGATAATCTCTAATCAAACGACAATAGTGTATGATTTCAGAGTTAAATATTTCATCATGTTTGTAATGGATCATGCATATAACCCCTCTCAAATCCTTTGTCTATTTTTATGTTACTGTTATTCAAGACAAATTATCCTGGAATATTTGAAAGAACATTTGATTTTTCGTGGAATATGTAAGAGATATAAATTTTGGACTAAAAATAGAGAGAAAATGAATTTACACACTAATTGGGATGATACTATGATTTATGGATCATTTGATATGAATACTAGTGTAAATTAATATGGAGATCGTATGAAAGAAATGACAATGAAAAGTGAAGATAACCATTTAAATTTTCTAAAGTTGTTTCAGAAGTTAAATAGCAATGATAAGAGACCATTTTATACCATTTATATTAAATATACAACATTTTTATGTGTATTAAAGTTATATAATTTGAAAGGCGACAACCGATGGAGTGACACCATCTTTACATAACAACTCGGTCTCCTGAATGACATGATACCAGAGGAAAATAAGATTCCTTATCAAACATATGATGATAAATTAAAATCAAGTTTAATGGGGATTATATTTAAAAAAATACATGCCTATAAAAATTATTTCATATTATTTTAGAAGGACCATGAATCACTTAGAAAATTCCCTAAGTGTGGCACAAATTGATGCAAGAAAGATGAATTAAGCCATTAAAAAGTTGTTTGGTACTTTCCTATAATTCCATAGTTTAGATGACTATATGGATTTCAACATGGAATGGAGATACAAAAATTGAAGATGAGAAACTAAATCATCCAAAAACTCTCCTCACTGAATGAAAATTGATTATTAGTATCCAGAATTTGGAAATGAGTTTAGAAACCACAGTCTTGAATTATCTATAGATGGAATGAATTATTTTGTTGTATAGAGTTTCACTCACAATACATGTCCAGTTATGTTGGTATATTATAAATTTACACCATGTTTATGCATGAAGTACAAATATATATTGTTATCTCTATTTATATATGGATTAAAACTAATGAAATTGATGTTTATTTGGATCTATTGATTGAAGATCTGAAATTTATATGGGATACATGTGTTACATTGTAAGATGATAATATAAGTAAAGAATTCACATTGAGATCCATATTGTATGGGATGATAAATTAATTTTCTTCTTATTTAATTTTTTTAGGATAGAACATTAATGGAATATTGAAGTGTCCCATTTGTGAAGGATACACACACTCAGTTTGGTTGAAACATTCCTTAAAGACTGTGTTTTTAGGATGTTAGAAATTTTAACCTCAATGACATAAATACCTATCATAGATGACAACATTAAATGGGAATACAGAACAATGTACAACATAATCTCCACTAATGGGTGATAAATATTTTGATAAATTAAAATATATTAACACTATTTTCAATAAAAAATTTTAAAAATCCTTATGAAATCAGGTTGAAAGAAGGAATCAATTTTCTTGAAATTACTGTACTATAATTTTTTATATGTTATAAATTTTCTTGATGTTAATAATGTAGAAAAAAATTTATTTGATATGGTTATTGGAACATTAATAAATGTTATTAACAAAATAAAATATAGCATCAAGGATAGTTTGAACATGATTAACAAAGGAATAAGGGAAGAGTTGGCACCAATGAATGGTGAAAGGTGAAATTTTCCTCCTCTAGCAACATACACTCTATCCAGAAAAGAAAATTTACAATTTTTCAATTTCATTAAGGGTGTAAAAGTTATAGAGAAGTATTAATGAAATATAAATAATTTTTTTAATGACTAATTTGAAAAACATTGTGTAAAATCACACGTCTGTCTTGTTTTGATGCAAGATTTGATTTCTGTCACTTTAAGTCTCATTATTATTAAAATCGTATGAAATACATTAATCAGACTCTACTTATTTTTCAAATCCACATTTCGTAAATTTATAGACCTAAAAAAGTTTCCAATAATGAATAAGAATATTACAATTGTATTATGTGAATTAGATATGTTCTTCCCATTATCATTATTTGACAAACTGTTCCACTTGATCATTCATTTGGTTAGAGAGGTTCAACTATGTGGTCCTTTCCATTATAGATGGATAAACCCCATTGAACAATATATCAATATTTTTAAAGTGTACATAAATAATTGAAGTCGTACATAAGGATGTATTTTAGAAAGATATATTATTAAAGAAGCTATTGAATTCTGTACTAATTACATATCAAATGTTGATAGAATCAGTATCTCAAAGTATCATAATAATTGAAGACTTATAAGTGAAGGTATTTATTGAAGATATTTTGTTACAATTATCATCACAAAGTGGGAGTAAGATAACCTTTTAATTTTACATAATTTAAAGAGGTTTCTCCATATATTGAATCCCATAAATTAATTCTTAAACATTTTAATCCATCAAGAGCTCAATTATGGATATAGAACACACATAATAAAAATATTGTAGGATGTTTACAATATCATATTTATAAGGATTTATCTAAAAATGTGAATAAATTTTTTGAATGATTTCTATGTCCAGCTAGGGGACTAAATGTAAATGTTATATCATACACTGGTTTTTTATTAATGGTTATAAATTCTATACAAAGGAACAATATGAACGTATTAAGATAAAAAATCATGGAGTTATGATTGTAGATAAAGTGATGCATATATCTGGTTCCAAGTATAGAAAAACAATTTAGGTGAATATGTAATATTTCAGCATCATCATATAGATATAAAAGTTGCATTATACAACATTTCAAGTTTTGATTTTCTGTTGTAAGTGGGTTAACAACAAGTGTGTAGTAAAAATTGATGAATTTGTCTTCATGAAGGTGAATGTTAGTATGGAAGGGTATAATGATGAGCCATTCATAATGATATCACAATAAATACAAGTATTTTATGTATTAGATCTAATAAAAATAATTTGTCAATTGTTCTATTGGAGGCTAAAAAAAATGTCAGGTTAGATGAAAATTCAAATATGGATGACCCTTTCATTGGAAGATCACAATAATTTAATGAGGATCCCAATGTAGACAATGCCTTGTAGTTATAAGGGACCAAAATGATGGGATTTGAATATTCAATGGATGATCAAAATACCTTTAAACTTTAGAGAAGAAAGAGTATTTAATGAGAAGGTTAAAGTGTTTTTTAATATACTATGATTTCCATAATAATATTATGTTATCTCTATTTAATTTATATAATCTAAATTAAATTTTTGACTATATATGAAGATAATGACTTCTAAACATGATGATGTTACCAATCCCAAGGAAGAACAAACGATTGATGCTAAAATTGTAGAATTATTAGAGGATTAACAAAATGTTGATGAAAAATAATAATAATATAGAAACATCATATTATATAAAATTATCAATTCAAGAAGTAAGGGTATAAAATTTTATGTAGGCTAGAATCAACAAGATCAACCTATTGACCCCAAAAAAACAATGTTCATTAGTTATGTTGTGCTCATAATGAGAACACATGTGCCAATTGATATATATTCATGGCATTGTGTCTTTCTTTTATTGAAGGAGACAATTTGAAAAGATATTAAGGTAATGTTATCATATACTTTCTCTATTTTACCAATTAATTATATAATGAAACATTAATTTAATTTTCATTATACAATGCATAGTTCCTTTATTTTAGATTATTTCATAGGTAATATGTATTAATGGTCATTGAAAAATCTCATAGAGACTTCTAGGAACTTCTTAAAAAGCATCGTCTCTTGGATCCTAAGGGGAAAGTAAACTTACACCCACTAGTTATGTATACATGCATTATAAAATAAGATACATGGTAAACATTAATTATCTATCATGATTAAAAAATAATTTCATGTTCAATGTAGTCAATAATATTTTATTTTACCTTTTTTATTTTATCCACATTGATTAAAAAAATCTAATTTATGAAACAAAAAAGGAGTGTTGAAAATGAAAAATGTGTAACGAAACCATTGTACCGCTATAACAAAGTAAGGATGGGTTATGCTTCACTTGAAAATAAAATTCTATGTATTTCAAATATATAATAAAAGTTTAATGTGATATGAAACAACATATGTTCCCTTGTTTATATTAATATTGATGATTCAAAATATAAAGCCACTTCCATCCCACATCATGTGCTATGGAAGGAGGCCTTAGTAAATAAATAGGGTAAACTAGTTGATAAAAACACATAATAAGAATGAGAATCATGTGTAAGTATGAAATAATAGTAATTATTTATTATTTATAATAATATTAAATAAAAATATATATTTATGTTTGTATGTTTTTATATAGTTTATAAATAAGAATCTACATTGAGTATACCTAAATAAAAACTACTTTTAGTAGCTTTGGTGAGGCCAAAAAATATGGTTGTGTTATAGGTGTAAGTTCTAGAGTGTCACCTCAAACATATTTTGAGAAGACAAAGCTATAATGAGACATATGATATAATGAAAGGACTATATAAATAGATATATACTTTGAAATATATTATTTTATGGTTTGGTTTTGGTGAACCAATATATGTTAAGGAGTCAAAGAGAAATGATAGTTGAACTAAGATCAGTACCTAAATATCCAAATGACCCCACTAGCTTTGAGGCTATCCATTCCCCTAAAATGATTACCTTTCCTGAGGTAATCAATTTCTTCATTAATTTTTCTCCTAAATGTTAATCATACAATAGTTGATAACTTTATATTACTAAAATTATATAGGGTGAAGTTGTATATGATTTATATTTATCAGTACCCACAAATCACTATGATGTGAGGGGTACAATGTACAATATCTAAGGAGACATGATATAAAAAAACTCCCAAAAAATCACTTGATAGTGGGGATTAAAGTATCTCATGATCCGAGTGATAATTTTCTTGTTTATCATGATGATATGGATGTTATTAGAGTTAATAATGCTATTGGAACTTTCATAGCATCGTCATGTAATCATATAAAGATACATGGGGCTTTTCATTAACTTTTTTTTGAAATTAAAAACCTTTAAGAGTTGATGAAAAAAGGTCTAACATGAGGTATAGTATTACTGGGAGATAAAACAACGGTTAAATGGAATGTTTGATCAATTTAATCCAGTAAATCAACCAAAAAATAAAAAGTACCCTTCAAATGTACCTTCTCCTGAACATTTCCACTATCGAATATATTAACATTACAAGTTCATACAGACAAAACAATTAGAGATGGAAATATTTTCTACATTCAATATAAAGAAGAAATATTTATAGATTCCATTATAAATGTGGTTTTTCTAGGGATTATAAATGATATTATCAAGTTTTAATGGACGGGAGCCTGAATCGTGAATACATACATGATGTACATTTTCAAAATCCATTTGTCCAAAAAATGATGTAGTATGTTTATTATAGTTAAGAAATATTCATATTTTCTATAGGAGTATATATTACTACTATATAAATGGAAAACCCCTATGAAGCATGATTTGGACTCATTAATCCCTACATCATTTCTACGCATGAAATTTATTTTTAATTAAAAGAAACTGAAAAGAAAAATTATAAACTAATCATAGATTTTGAGAAGAAAATAATAGAAGATATAATTTTCTTGATACCTACAATGTAGGGGTAAATGTTTCTATAGTTTTCAAAGAAAAATAACGACAACAATTGTGGATATTACCTTTAAAAATTTATGAAAGATTTCATATACCCTCAATATACTATCATCCCCGAACAAATATTTTCTGAAGGTAATTAAAATTTAATGAAAAGTATCTTTTAATCATTTTTATATATTTTATCTGTACTACCATGATTTCCAATAATCTATTTACTCAAAAGAAGAAGTAAATTTAATTAGAGAGGAGTGGGAAGAGTACATGGGTTTTAAATTATTTCTGACATCAAATTTAGGGGTTATCCTATTATGTTTTAGATATAGTACATTCTATAACCTTAGAGATACATTTGGAATGGGAAACATCAATATCGTGCTCCTTAAATATATATTTTTTAACTTATTCATCAAGGAGAAGTATAATGGAAGTTTAGGCTCTATGAATTCTGGCAGAGCTAGTAACATGTCTGAAGCTGCTTATGCTCGTGAGAGATTAGTCTTCAAGGATACAACAGAGATAAGGTTGATATGGATCAAAGTGTATGTTTTTAATATAAAAGTTATATTTTATTTTAAAACATGTAACATGGAAAAATTGAGAAAATGATCTCATATTGTTTTCATACTTTTATACAACACTCGAAAATTTATTTTTGATGTGTAGAAATCGACCACACATCAATCATACACATGATGTGTCTAGTATGACTTGAAGTGTGTGTTTTTAATATAAAAGTGTCATTTTAGTTTAAAACACGTTTCACTATCCTAAAATGGAAAAATTAGATCATATTTTTTTTAAACGTTTTTAAAACACTCCATAGTTCATTTGTGATATGTAAGAATTGACCACATATCAATTCGATACACTATGTGTTCGATATGAATTAAAGTGTATGTTAGAGATGGTTCTCTATAACCAATATTCGTGTACATTATAATAAAATATACTCATTTTTTTTTAATATTAATAAACTTCTTATCACATCAGGATTTTTCTTTGATGTGACATAGTATGTGACAATTTTCTAAGAGTATCTATCGCACTAAAAGGTTATAAAAGTTCCCAACCATGATGTGAAACTAGAAGTGCCATGATAATATTATTAAATATATGTTCTATAGACAGATTAAATTATTTTATGGACACAAATTATATAGTCTATGAAGGTTGGATACTCATAGGAGATTGAATCACCTCTCATGGTGTACTCCATTGGTAATATCCAGTGTATGATATCATGAGAACGAGATCATATTGTAGGAAACCCACATTTATATGTGTCATTAGATAATTCTATCTATATACATGTTTTTTGATCCTTATAAATTAATATTATTATTAATGAGTATTATAAGTCACGTAATTTGACATATTGATGAAAAGTGTGATGGAATATATTTGCGGCAAGGTGGGATACATTAGATGCGTCATGAGTAATATTTCATTAATAAATAAAGTGAGAAAGGATTTGTTCCTTATTTTATTTAATATAATTTGATATCTAATTCCCTCTAATAGAAATGATATATTCTAAATAAATCCATGTCCATGATGTTCTATAGGTAAGTTCAATTTTGGAAAAGTTAAAGAAAGATACATTGAGCACATAAGTTTATAGCACCAACATGCATCCTACATGATTATACATATCATGATAAATGGATTATATTACAAAGAAAGCATCTGTATAAGGTATTATATAGTTGTGATATTAATTTCTTTCTATATGGTTTCCTTGGCGTGTTGCTAGATGCTACCCTTGGACTTTAGGATGCTTTGCCTAATGCCTCTGAGAAAGAGGCATAGAGGGCCACCCACTATGTGTATCCAAAAATATTTGTTAAATTACATATTATTATTTATTATTTAACAAGTTGAATAAATATTATTCCCACACATGGTTTAATATTATTCATGTTTTCATGATCACATATATTCATCACCAGTTATTCGAGAGAATATTATGTGATCTAATATTTAATAAATATTTATTTTCTATTTAGTGAATATAAAATTTATTTATTTATTTGAGAATAATAATGTGATATTTATTTATTAAATAAATTGTCATTATTCAAGGATTTATAAATATTGTGGAGTAATGGAGGACCAAAATTAATGGCCCGATGAAAAATAATATGTATTAAATATTATTCGAATAAGTAATATTTAATTTAATTCATAGTTTTAGAATATGTCAAGAAATAATAATAATATTATTATTATAGACACGGGGTTCCAAAGAATTATGGAAATAATAAGGACCGAGGTGAAATTATTATTTTCTAACCTTAGTGGAATATAAATCCAATCATGTTTTTTTAAGATAGCCAATTCATTTATTGCACATAAAAAGATCTAGAGAGACTCCCCTTAAATCCCTAGAGAGATCTCTCTCCAAGAATGCTCCTAAGAATATAGAGTGATCCTCCTCCTTCACCACTCTCAAATTTAGATATATCAAATATAACCCTTCCTTGAATCGATTCTTGGGGTGATCAAAGAAAAATGATGCTATTGTCAAGATCTACCATGCTAGCACCCAGAGATTCCTTTAGCAACATTTGGAGGTTCGTGGAACACATGTGGATCACCAATGGAGGGAATCCTTTCTCGATTACTACAACACAATGATTGTTTGACATAGATACATTGTCATATCCATCAAAAAAAATTCCTTATAAGTAAATTCTTTAATTCTTAAATTAATTATAAATAATATATGATGATCCTATGCTTTAGTTCCAAAGTTTTTCTATTTTTAATATTATTTGATTCAATTCCATTGATCATGAAATTTATCGTCATGTAAATATCAGATTAGTAATTGATCATGATAAAAATATGAGTTGGGCATTCCCCATCAACCGGTTCTGCTACGCCTAAAACCTATAAGTGGTATCAGAGGGGTCACATAATTATTTATAATTATTTAAAGGCTGTTGATTTATTTATACATTTATCATTAGTTTTCTATTCCATTTTAATCATCATTTAATCTGAATTGTGATATATTATTTCTTCCTATTCATTTCATGTAAAATTTTTCAAATCGATTAATTTTATGAATGAAATAAAGTCAAAGATCTCATCTAGAGGTGTTGAGGATTCTATTCAGATAAAAAAAGAGTACATGCCACATAACCTAGAGGCATATGAATTTTACCCATGTTTCATGAACCCTAAATTAATTTGAAATTAATTTGAGTCATATGTATTTATTACACATTGTGAATTTAATTACAAACATTGTATTAATCGAGCCAGACTGGTGCATGGTGAGCCGGAGTACAAAACATGTAATTTCTATACACGATTTGTAGTCCTTTAGTCATAGGCGGTCCATATATCTTCTTACATGACCTATATGACTGGTGACTATGTAACTCAAATACCACACACCATGCATCCCATGTACACACCGTATAATACAGTATTTTATATTGAATGGTTTCATGCCAAGTCCCTATGTATGTTCTGTGGATAAAAGATGAGAATAATACATGACATGTAGGTGCAATGTGCACACCGTGTACTTTTACCAAATTACACAGAATTAAAAATTAAATTATTATAATTTTCAAACATTAAAAACGTGTGCTCTGTGTGGTAATGAAGTTGATAGTTCAAACCATGTGATGGGTTATACAGATATAAATGTCTAATTAATTTCTTTGTAATGTTTAGATCTTCATATCGTGCATAAGTCGATTAATGTTATTACTCTATAGGGATTAATGCATAACATGATACGTAAATACCATGTGGCCATTAAGTTGGTAGTACACACCATGAAATTACATAACAAGACATGTATGCAATATGTTTCAAGAGTAAACATTATATGAGTATAATACATGTTGGGTAGTTCAGATGGGTAGTCACTATGTTGCCTCCATGGTACATTTTTTTGTAAATAGTTAATTTTCAATAAATTTATTTAATTTGTTTAAAATTATGATGGATGATAATCTCAATAAAATTTGGATGATAATTAATATAAGAGAACTGGTTAATTAAATAAGTTAATTAATTTATTTGAGTGTGATTTATCTTAAATAAGAATGATTAGAATTGAATTCTACTTTTATTAAATACATAATTAATTTCATGAATGTGGACGATCATGAGCCTAGATAATACCTTTGTATGTGATTGGTTTCTTTTAATTTAGGCCTTCATGCCATCCCTCCTCTGATTATGTAAGGGCCAACATACCCATGGTTTCTTTTCTGGAAACCCTGTAACCAATCCTTTTGTTCCTCTCACCCATGTGTGAGTAAAATAATATTTAATGAATGGAGCTCTCAAGCTAGTGCAGGTGGTTAAATCTAAAACACGAACCATAAATGGTTCAATTGGTTTTTCCCCTAGGTCGATGGTTAGATTATTATCTACTAAAAAAATTATCCATTAGTAAGCATGCAAGATATAACTAAAATAAATTTAATTACAATTAAATGTTATCTAAGACATGATTAATCACTTAAGTAAATCAAATTAATATTAAAAATAATGTAATAAATATAATAATCAGAAACTTACACATAAATATTAAACACCTCAATTATATATATTTAGCTGGTATATCCTTCCACTACTTAAGTTAAAATCGAACCATAGTTTAAAGTGTTTAACCAACAAAATTGGGAGTGATTTCAATTATCATGGAAT
The DNA here is from genome assembly GCA_963277665.1 of Viscum album. Taxonomy (NCBI): domain Eukaryota; kingdom Viridiplantae; phylum Streptophyta; class Magnoliopsida; order Santalales; family Viscaceae; genus Viscum; species Viscum album. The sequence goes on from OY728131.1 coordinate 239,714,806, forward strand.
TATAACTTGAAGCTTTGGGTTGAATTATGTTATTTCACATCAAGGGTTGACTTCCAAAGTAGGACTTGGTGTAACTGAGAAAAAAAGTTTGAAGAAACCTTAGTTAATAATTTCAGGATTAGGGAGTCCTATCAATAGATCAAGGAACTGTGAGTAAATGTAGTTGGCATTTGGGGTGACTACATAACGTCCTTCAAATTGTTTTATCAGCCAAATTTGGGGTGATGAGAAGATGATTGTAGATACTTTCCACTAAAATTTAAAAACAATAGGATATTCCGAAGCCAATGGTGAGAGCTATTGTGTTTAGATAAAATAATGGGAGATTAATAAATATAATATATTTTTCGTCTAAAATTTATCAGATAAATTATTAAAACTCTTCTCATCTTTTTTTAAATAACAATAAAAATGAATTCAAACATACCACTATAATCCATACTTGAGAAGGAAATACTTCTCATTGGAATAAATTTACAGGAGTGGAAAAGGTGCTCCCATGTTATACCATTCCATGAAAGGAAATTATATGTGCTAGAAGTACCTATTCTTGAAACACATAGTAAAGAGTCCAGTAATGAATAGTTATCTATCTATGAGAAATATTTTAATGATTCCAAAAATATTCAGTGTTCATGATATCATCCATGACCAATGATCTTCTGAAGCATCGTGAGGACATGGATGTGCATAAAATGATGTATCACCTTCAGGATCTCTATCAAGATAAGGAAGGACAAGTGAGATATGAGATCCCAAATTCTCTATTTACAACTAATATTGGAGATTCAAATCTAGTTGGGCCTCATGTAATCATGATTATTAGATACATTGAAAGCCTATACATCTTTGGGACTAAATCCCTAGATGATTTGTACAAAGATCTCATACTTTCCTTACTACCCAAGTCATTCTCTAGTTTAATTGTTAATTATAACATGAGAAACAATGATAAGATTATTTCAAAACTTCTTACATTGATTTTCCAAGTGGACAAGGACATGGGGTGTGAAAAACCCACGGTCCTTATATTGAATAAGAAAAGGAAGAACAAGGTGAAGGGTCCTTAGAATCATAACAAGTATAAAGCTCTTGAAATCCATTCTGACAAGAAGAGGAAGATCTAGAGGTAGTGTAGGGAAGAGGAAGCATTATGTTTTGTATGTGGAAATCAAGGCCCCTGGAAGACAAACTACACCCATAAAAAATGGGAAACTAAATGTGCATTAATTAACAAGAGTAAACTTTCAATATCTAAACATTGGGTATTTAATTCAGCTTTCGGTGCTCACATATATTTCAAAATGTATGAACCAAGTAGATTTTTAAGGGTTTCTATAGGAGAGGTGGATTCGTGAGCTACTAATGTTGTGGGTATGGATGCTATAACAATTAGAGACTACTACCTTTTATTCAAAACATTAATGATATTGGGTTTAAGAGTTTGTTATTATGTTCCAACTATTACCAAGAACATAATTTTTCTATCCTACCTAGATACATATGGTTTTTTTTAAATTGGAAAAAAATTGTTTCTTTTATAAAGAAAACATATGTTATGGCGTGGAAAATTTAAATAATGTTCTTTATGTATTAAATTACAAAATAGAAGTTTTGGAAAAAGATAATGAAACATGTTCACATGACTCATATAACACCCAGTTATGGAATCACCTTATTGGTCATGTAAATGAGAATAGATTGAAAAAAATCTATCAAGATGATTATTTAAACTCTTTTATGCTGAAATAAATTGAAATATTTCATGACTGTTTATTAGAAAAAATATGCAAACTAATATTTGATGGATAGGGTGAAAAGGACAAAAATATTTTAGGATTTGTACACACTGATGTGTATTGACCAATTCTAGTAGAAGCTAGAGGTTGATATTCTTACTTCAAAACTTTTATTGATAAATTTATTTGACATGGTTATTCCTAGTTAATAATGTATAAGTCTAAATACTTTGAAAAATTAAAATAATTAAAGAATTAAGTAGTGAATCAATTTGGAAAGAAGATAATTTTTTTTGATTATATCGAGGTGTTGAATATCTTAACCAAGATTTATGGGACTTCTATAGGATTTTGGGATCCCATCTCAACTCACTCCAACTTACACACCATAGTATAATGGTGTTAGTGAAAATAGGAACCATACCTTGTTAGACATAGTAAGGTCTATGATGAGTCATATGGATATTCCATTATCCTTTTTGGGATATTCATTACAAACTATGTCATACACACTAAATTGAGTAAGAACTAATGTGAAAAATAGAATTCCCTTCAAGTTATAGATTGTAGAGAAACCCGTTTTGTTGCATATATGTGTATGGGGTTATGATGAATCTATTAAGGCCTTATCAGGAAAAAATCTAGCACCCCAGGGCACAAAGTGTGTCTTTATAGGGTGTACTACTAAACAAATGGATACTACCTATACAACCCATCAGATAAGAAAGAAATTGTATCTAGGCAAGCCATATTTCCTGAGAGGGATAATATCCTCAAAAAGGATAGTGGAAGCAAGTTTGAATTTGATAAAGTTGATTCTCAAGATACTCAAGAGTTAGAATAGGAATATATTCTATAAGTCCCCATGGAATAAGTAGTTCCCAAAAAACAATTACTACACAGGAGTGCTAGAGAGGTAATAAAACCGGAGAGATCTGGGTTTTTAGTCACCAAATATGGTGACTCATTATTGGTTGAAAATGATGAACCTATCTCCTACAAAGAGAATGTAGAGAGCTCAGAATCTACAAGATGAATAGAATACCTAAATTCTAAAATGGATTCCATGTATTTGAACCATGTTTGAGCTTTAGTCCATGCGACAATTGATGTAAAGTCTATATGGTGAAAATAGGTATTCAAGAGACAACTTGACATGAAAGGCAAAGTAAAAAAATATAAAGTAATTCTAGTGGAAAAATGGTTTAAAAATTGTTAAGTAATATACTATTATGAAACCTTTTCACTAGTTTTCATGTTTAAATCAAATAAAATTATACTTGCTATAGAAGTTTACTATGACTATGAAATTTGGAAGGTCGATGTCAAAATAACTTTCCTTAATGGGAACCTTTAGGAAGATTTGTACATGACACAACCATAAGGGATTGTGACTCAAGGTGATACCAAAAGGATATAAAATTTTTTAGTTCTAAGTGTAGTGGTAGCATTATGGTGGATGGAGATATATTAAAATATCTTTCAATAATTGTTTCCTGAAACTAAGAACAAGGATCTTTCACATCAATTTTATAATTAATTTATTTAATATCTAAAGAAATAAATAACTGGGATTAGGAAATTTCTTCATTGATGATTTTTGATCATCCAAAAAGGTCATTCCAAAATACCTTCATTGTTCTTGTGAGGATCCAAAGATAGAATCTTCCTAGTGGTGATCCACATGTTCACTAATGGTATTCAAAAAACGCCACTCATTCTCTAGGTTCTAGCAAAACAAATAGAATTTCTGGCTTTGTTTCTTCTCGATCTCTCATTAGCTTATATTGAATAAATTCTCTCTTGGGTTTCTCATTCTTGAGAGGGATAGAGGAGGAGGAGTCGAGAGATAATTAATTTTGTGAAAAAATTCTCTATTCCCAAACATGGAATTGGTTTTAAATGATTTATACAATAGACATAGCCACCTATTTATAGATCATGGATTTTGGTTTAAAAATTTAATTGTATAACATCCAATAAATATAATTATAACCATGAGTGAAATATTATTTCATATAATAATAATAATATTTTATTTTGGTATACCAACTTGTGTAAAATGGATACATAATATTTACCGACTTGTAAATAATTATTTTATCACAGAACACAGCCTTGGTTCATTCGAACTCCTCTTGTATTTTTTGAACACTCAAATATATATTATATTCTCTTAAATAAATATTATATTAAAAAACTAGTAAATAAATATTTAATAAAATAAATAAATAAATTTTATTCACAATATGGTAAACCAATATTTATTTCATTTATGCAATCAATATAACTTGAATAAAATAATTCCTCAATCTGGAGAAGAAGACATATTTCATTAATTATATTCAAAAAGAATTTAATCAAGACCAACAGAAACACTTATTGTGTGACCCTATAGGATTCTTTCTCATTGGCATTAGGCAGGTCTTCATAAATCCTAAATTACTATCTTGAAATAGGTCAAGTCACCCAAGAGAAATAACTTAAAGTTTCAACGACAACAACCATATACAAATTCTCACTATATAATATAATACATTTTTTATAATATCTCATCATGAATGTTGCATGACAGTGTCATAAACCTATATGATCAATACATCATTCATTGACTATCTGAAATAAACTCATCATTACACCATGGCCATGGAATTTAGGGTGATTGTTCAATTTAAATCAAAGGGCCGAGATATCAACTTCCATAAAGATGGAAGGGTCAAATCCTTCCTTGAATTATCCATCAATAATATTCCATTTGTGATGTACCCAACATACCCTAATTCTCGCAAACATATGGCATGACAGTTTTCGTCAGAAAATCTAAGTGCTTGAGTCATGACATGTATTAATGATAATATTAAATTCTAAGGACCATTACACATGCTCACAGATAGGAATATCTGATTTTACTAAAACATGTAGAATTCTTAATAGGGAGTTTTTTCTCATAATCACCCATCTTAAATATTACCAAGTGCGAACTTCGTGAGAATAAGTTTTATATGCTTGTGAGTACTCACACCTGACAGTATATATACTATGTGTCCCATCATAGTATTTTATCCAACCACATATCTATACTAAGAATATTTTCATAGCACTTCAAGGTTCACATCATAGCGTGGAACTACTATGACCTTATCAATGTGAAAAATAATCTAGGAAATCATTACATTAATTTCATAAAGAACATTGAGAAATATATAATAATATTTTTAATTTAATATTTAATACATAAAATATTCATGTAATAAAAGTAAAAATTGTTGTTTCTAGGTTACCAACTCTAACAAACTCCCACTTGGACAAGAACCAATTGCGTACAACTTTCAGTCCACTAGAACTTACATGATAATCATGTTTCTACTGAGTCAAGGCTTTAGTCAAGGGATCCTCCACATCGTCTTTTATGGAAATAATGCTCACTATAACCTCACAAATCAGAGGAATATCCATCAAGATTTGATACTTTCAAAGTATGTGTTTCATCCACCGGTGTGCCCTTGGCTCTTTTGAGAGATCCATCACCGCGGTATTATCATAATTGAGTGTGATGTTATCTTTCTTTCTATGTACCACATTAAGATCCTAGAATAAATTTCGCATCCAAACTACTTCTTTAACTGCCTTAGAAGTTGCAATATACTCAAACTCTATTGTAGAATCTACGAATCTAGCCTACTTTTTGCTCTTCCAGCTCACAACATCCTTATTCAAAGTGAATATGTATCCTGTTTGTGAGTTCTTGTCATCTTGATAAATTTGGAAACTAGAATCTATATATCCTATGATGACTGATTTCTCATCTACTTCATAAACCAAGAACATATCCTTAGTATTCCTCAGATACACAAAGATAGTCTTGACTGCCATCCAATGGTGGTCACCTAGATCATCTTGATATCTTCCTAACACACTTAATGTGTAGGTAACATCTATCCTATTAAATATCACAACATACACTAATAACCTAATTTCTGATCAATATGGAATCCTTTCCATTCTATTTCTTTCCCCATGGGTCTAAGGACACATTTTATTGGAAATATGAATGATATGTTACACTGATAACAATACCCTATTAAATTGATCCATACAAAATCTCCTCATTATCTTGTCGATGTATGTAATTTGACTCATGCCGAGAAACCTCTTGAATTTATCATTATGGATCATGATCCCAATAATATATGTTGCCTTTCCCAAATCATTCATAGAAAATCCTTTATTCAACAACACCTTAACAAACTATAAGACTGGTATTTTATTTTCAATAAGTAATATGTCATCAACATATACTACTAAGAAAAGGACTAAACTCTCACTAAACCATTTATAAACACAAGGATCACATTCTTTCTTTATAAAACCTATTTATTTTATGGATTCATAAAAATAAATGTTCCATTACCTGGATTCTTTCTTTAATTCATAAATGGATTTTTGCAACTTGCATATCTTATTAGAATCCTTTAGAGTCACAAACCCTTCAGGTTGTGTCCTATAGACATATTCCTATATATTCCCATTGAGGAATGAATTTTTGACATAAATTTTCAAAATCTCATAGTCATGGTAATCCATAGTGAAAATTATAATTCTGATGGATTTCAACATTGAGACTGGTGAAAAGGTTTCTTCATAGTCAATGCCTTGATGCTGTTTAAACCCTTTTGCAACCAGTCATGCATTATAGGTTCTAACTTGTCCTTCCATGTCTAGTTTCTTCTTGAATACCCATTCAAAACCAACAAGATTTATATCCAATAGAGGATCTACCGAAATCCAGACTTGGTTTTGGTACATGGAATCCATTGCAGAATTCATGGCTTCTTACTACATGGAAACATCTATTTCACTTACAAGTTCCTTGTAGGTTAGAGGATCATTATTATCAACTAATAACAAGTCACCATACTTGGTAACTAGAAAAATATAACTTTATAGTTCTCTAACCTCTCCTTTACTCCTACGTAGTACTTGTGTCTTTGGAATAGTTTTTTCTTCCATGGGGATTTGTGGAATTTGATATTATACCAAATCTTGTGTGCCTTGAGGCTCAACATCATTAATTTTTATCTCGATCCCACCATCTATTTTGGAGATGTTATCCCTCTCAAGGAATATGGCATGTATTTCCACTATAACATTTTTTCTGAGGGGTCGTATAGGTAATATCCCCTTGTTTCCATGGGGTATCCTATAAAGGTACACTTTGCGCCTTGGGGTGAAAGTTCGTTACTTGAAGAGGCATTAACAAATGCTTCACTTCCCCACACATGTAAATTTGATAACATGGTTTTTATTCCACTCTAAAATTCTTATAGAATACCACTTATCAATTTATTTGGTACTTGGTTTAGTATGTGCACCATTGTTTGTAACGCATATCCCCAAAAGGATAATGGAAGACTTGCATGAATCATCATTCATCTCACCGTGTCCAAAAAAGGTGTGGTTTCTTCTTTTTCTTACACAATTACACTGAGGTGTGTAAGGAGGATTGAGTTGGGATAGGATCTCACACTCCCATAAGAAATCAATGAAGTCTTTTAAGGATATTATCCACCATAGTCTGAGTGGAGTTTCTTAATATTCCTAATAAGCTGGTTATCAACTTAATTCTTATATTCCTCAAATGTATCAAAATTCTATAGCTTATAACTCATTAATTAAATATATCCATATCTACTAAAATTGTCAATAAAAGTTATAAATTATGAGTACCCACCCCTTTCTTCAATAAGAAATGGTCCACACACATCAGTATGAACTAATTCCAGAATCTCTTTAACCCTTTCACCTTTACCACTGAATGGGGATTTGGTTATTTTTCCTTGTAAACATGAATGACATACATCAAGTAGTTTTAGTTTGAAATAATCTTGATATCCATCTTGATGTAATTTTTTCAAGCATTTTTCATTTACATGACCTAGCTGTGATACCAAATATGGGTGTGGTATGAGTCATGTTAAGTAATTGGATTATTGATTTCCATTAATTGGTTCATGTAATCCAACACGTAAATACCATTATATAAATGTGCCTTACAATAAAAATTATATTTTTATAAAATAAACAACATTTATTTCCAAATTTTAAAATCAATCCATTAGTATCTAGTCTAGATACGAAAATAATGTTTTTGGTAACTTATGGAAAATAATAAAAACCCTTTAAAACCAAGATTATTCTAGTCAGTGATGTGAGGCAGTAGTCCCCAATAGCCACAACAACATGTTTATCTCCGTTAGATGCACATATATCTACCAACCCTTGGTAGTTTTTTTAATCTACTTGGTTTTTGTATTTGACTAAATACGTGAGAACCAAAATCTGTTTCTAATACCCAATTTTTATAAATAGACAAATTACACTCAATAAAAAATTCACCCAAAGCTTTCCCTTGTTTCTTTATCTAGGTGGAATTTTCTTCCAGTGAAAATTCTTTCCACATGTGAAACAGAGAGCATCTTATTACATTGCTTCCCCTTTGATCATCTTCTTCTTGGAAGGGTGTGAAGAAGATTTGGGCTTAAATATCTTTTCTTTCCAATTCCATTTGTTCACTATAAGGGAATGAGTCTTTTGAAGCTTCATTTATTTATCTACTTGGTGAAGGAGGATAAAAATATCTAGAAGAGACTTCTCAATGTTGTTCATATTAAAATTCACAACAAAACTGGAGAATCTATGAGGGATTGTTTCCAAAATGAGATCAGTGCCCAGTTCTTCAGGGAGTTTAAATCATAGAACCTCTAGGATCTCAATGTATCCAATGAGATTGACTATGCAAGGCATAAATGTATAACCCTCTCCAATATTACTCTAAAATATCACCTTGGAAATATCAAACTATTCCTGTCTATCTCTCTCTTGGTAGAGACGATGGAGATGCTCAAGCATTCTATATAGATCCATGTTTTTGTGAGACTTCATGATTTCACCAGACATAGATGAAATAATCAAATATTTAACATTTACAATGTCATTCATATGTTTTTTAGACTAGGAACTCTTCATCACTCACCTCTTGAGTAAGCGAATCAGTCACTGAGGATTCTAGCACGTAATATTTCTGTTCATGGCTTAGAACAACCCGATGGTGTCTAAAACACTCATGGGAGTTACTGACAGTGAGGAGATTGTCTTTATCAGATATAGATCATAGGTATAATGTTCAGGATGATATTTTCATTTTATTCTACAATTTAAAAGAGTATATTATTAGTGATTTCATTTATTAATAATTTTGTGAGAAATAATAAATTAATTGATTTTATTAAATCTCATACAATTTTATCAAGTCAAAACATCATTCACCATTGAACTTGGAATGTATAGTTTCTAGGAAATTCTAATGGAAATGTTCTATATTATCCTTCCTATAACCCTTACAAGGGTTTGTCAAGCTATTTTGAAGGTATTTAGGTAGGCAAATCTTTTCCAATTATGGGCTTGTAGGTCCTTGATCTGTTGAGTGGACTCCGCATTCCAGAAATCTTGACTTGGGTTTTCTCAACACTTTCCTCCAAATTACACCATGTCTAGCAGGGGATACTCCTATTGATTTAAAATGGCTAAGTCAACCCGAAACCTTCATAAGAACTCCCCTTATAAAAATACGTTTTTCAACAAGGGTTGGTCAAACTGTAACATCCCAGGTAAATAAAGAATATAAATTTTTTATATTTAATAAATTTGTGGATTAAATATTAATTTTACTTTAAATGGGGCTCTATGTTTGATGGAATACCCAATACGCAACAATGGGTTTCTTTTAAATCTTATGTTGCACACAACGTTGAGTTATACTGAAAAATAATATATTATTATTATTATTTTAAATGGTAGTTAACACAAAGTAGTTGTATTGGAAGGAATGAATAGAACTAACTAAAATATGATTATATATGTTTGTTAAATGTTTTTACATTTATTCAATAAAATTTAGAGGCTTAAAATGTAAATGGATCTAATTTTAAGCATAAATACTCCAATATTCATTAAAAGGTCGATTTACCGCCTTTTGATGATGAAACCTCTTTAAATATTGTTTGGTCACTTTTATATGTTCTATTTGACAAAATTAAAATCTTATTTAGAATTGGGACATAAAAATTTACTTTGGGTAAATTTTTGGAATTTTTCTGATTAAATTCATTTTTTAATAAATAGTGAAAAACACTCTATTTTAATTCCAAACTACCTTTTAATATAATAAATTTATAAGGTTATATTATCTTTTTAATTGGTTTTAAAGTGTAATTATATTATTTTTTTACCATTTAATCCAATTTTGGTCATTGTAAGTAATTTCACTTTGAAATTGTACATAAATAAGTGTCAATATTTTGATAGTTATTATTTCCTAGAAACACGCTTTTTGTTTTGACACCAGGAATTAATTTTAAATTAATTTATGCCACTTACGTGTTTTGAATTTGGAAAAATTGATTCGATATTTATAATCAGGAGGTCCAAATTGTGTAAATAAGTATCTTTTATTTTTAGATATTATGAATATTTACTTCAGTAAAATTTTTATTTACCATGGTTAAAGGGTAAATCTGGTAAATAATGGTAAAAAATATTATTATATTAATATTAAATTACCCTAAAATGTGTCTTAATTATATTTTTTGATACATTTACGACAATGATCATCCTTGGGTCTATTTTTGGACCCCATGGAGCCACTTGGGAGTGATAATGATATATTAATTATTTTAATGTAAAGACAAAAATGACACAAATATATATCTTTTAGAAAATCAATTATTACATGTGGTTATATAAGTTATCTCTTCAACTATAAATATAAATTTTAAATATAAATTTTTTTCCTACATCTTGATTTTTATTATAATTTTTAGACATCAAATAAATAAAAATATTTATGACACAATAATGATGCAGTGTTTACCTAATTAATGAATGATTTAAACAAATACGATTATAAAGATTAAAACAATATCCAAAACCTGTATAAATTTGTTAGATGATTTTATTTATAACATGAGTCATTTTATCTTTTACTTTAATGAGTTTTGAACCTTTATAAACCGAAAATAATTATATAAGAAGATAATATTTTCAAGCTTCTCTAAAGAGCCCCTCCTCTTTATAAAAATCCCTCACTTATAACCCATTCCTCACACTTCTAAAGCCCCTTGTATCATCCAAACTGTACCCAATTAATCTCCATACATTTCTATCATCCTTATAGAATCCGTTCACTAGGAAGAAAGCAATTCAAGTAAACCATTTGGTTCAATCCAAAGGGAGATACCAGATTTAAAGGTAATGTCTTTTCTTAAGTTAGTTTGTATTATTTTACTTCTCCAACCCCATAAACTATTTTTATTCCTTTATTTTATAATAAAACTAGTATAATAAATATACTAGGTTGTTTTTATGATAATTATTTTAACTACACTTACACGCACCACCATCAGAAGGGTAAAGAACATATTAAAAATGAACGTCTCAAGTCAGACACGATGTAAGGGGTTTCTTATCCCACTTTTAATTCCGTGATATTTCCATTGTTCACCACTTATTTATTGCATGTGGTGTATTGTGTACTGAAATTTGATATATATTATCATGATTATATTTATATTTATGGTATTATGTGATTAATTTGGCGGTTATTAACTTTTAGTCATACGAATCGATTGATTACAACGTGGTAAGGTGTTTTAATATCACTTTTTATTCCCGTGAGATTCATGCTATGTTTTCCATTATTTACTTTTGTGTGGTGTATGTACTTCCTAGGATTGTATTATTTGTATAATATAATTTAATTTATGGGTATTTACATATTCATTGTATGATACTTAATTCATGTGGTGTATGTTTCGTAAGTTACCAAATCAGTAAGGGAATTTTTTAGCCCAATTTCCATTCCCTGGGTTAATCTTCTAATTCTTAATTATGTCATGCTATGATTATGTGTGGAATCACCATTTATTTCTTTATATTGTAATTTTCACTCCCCTTTGTTTGGATATACTTTCGATAAACATAATCACTCCATTGATAAATTCTCAATTCATCGATATGAACTTGATAAGAGTAATTTTAACTCAATTTCCATTCATTGATTTAAACATCCAAGTCATTGGTTTTGTTTTAAAAATAACATGTGTGAATGTACTATGATTTATTTACACTTAATATCCAATCATATTTAGTGTATTAATATTTTTCACATGTTATTATGTAATTTGTTTATCCTTAATATAAGGATGCAATTTTTATAAGGGATTTCATCTCAATTTACAGTCCATTGAGGATTCATTATTGTTATGCACCAATTCACTCGTATATGGTGTATATAATTTCCTTTGGAATATTATATCATGAATACCTTTATTATAATTATATTATAAAGATGTGATTAAATGTTATTCCTCAATTATTTGTCTTCAAGTGTCTCTTATTTAGTTAAAAACTCTTTAACTAAAATATCATTTTAAATGTTTTAAAGATCTATTCTTCTAAATATTTCTCATTAATGTCTATGTTTTCAAAATTATTTTTAGGATTTATTTATATGGACATTAATGTTTTCAAATGATAATTCATTTAAAAGTTTCAAAATGATATGGGACACTTTGATTCAAAAATCACTTTATTAAATGTTTTAAATGGTTTTGAAAATGGTTTGATAAAACATTGATTATGTCAATATCTTGAAATGATATATTGTCATTGAAATTTGGAAATTTTATCTTTAATTTATCATTATTTTTTGTGTTATGAATATTTTATGGTTATTGGACATTATTTACATATACAGGTGGCTTTGGGATAAACCTAGGGTGGGTGAGCCTGAGATAGCTCTCCAATGCATTGGGTAATGTGACAGAGGTAAACGTTAATGTTTCTTCTAAGAGATTTAGGGAATATATTGTAATGGGTATTCCAAATGTAACTCCCTACGTAGCTGTGAAATCCACAATGTATGTATGTTATGTATTCCGCAAGTTACCTTTATGATTTATGATTTATATGTGTTATTCATAAATCTTATGATCTCATGAGTGATATTTTGAGTATGGCAGAAAGGTGGTTCTTTCCTTTTAATTGAATGGTTTGTTGTTCTAGGATGTGAAATTTTTGATCTGGATGACTTCATGAACAGACTTTAGAGGAGGATCCAGAGCCGGTGATTCACCTTGGTAGATTTTTTTGGATTTGGTTGTTTGAGAGGGTATGGCGTCAGCCATCGGATCGGGCCTGTGCTTTGACACAGGACACTTGCTTTCCAATTTTCCTTTCAATGGTGGAGAGCTTATTCATAATCAAATGCTGTGGAGGAGTAGTTTAGTGTTGTCATTCTACATTTACTCCTTTTTATCCTTCGAGTGTGATTGTCCTATGTCCATGATGTCATTGGGTTTCCACCCCCTTCATCCCTTAAAAGGGGGTTTTATCATATAATAAAAAATTTGAAGGCCCTCGGGCCGTTGGAGGATATGATCTCATGAGGAATATTATGATCGAAAAGTATGGCTTCATTTATTTGTATTTATTAATGGGTTAATGTTTACTTTTCTTATTTTATAACCCTTACTATGATTTTTATGGTCATCCCAAGTTTTTGAAAAATATTTCACAGGACTTAAAGATGAATAGGGTATAGAATGGGATCAACGAAAAGTCATGCTATCTAAAACTTGGAACTAGACATGTTTATTTTTAAGAGTTTTTATTTTATGAAAAAATGGATACTGAGTAGTAGTTCCTAAATGTAATTTTTATGTTGATATGTAATATTTATGGCCTAATTCTCTAAAAATCTAAACATGAAAAGATCCTCAATGTGAATTATTCATTTAATTCAATATTATGTAATGTTTTAAGTCTGGGTCCTTATAGTTGGTATCATAGGTCGGTTTAGATAACTTTAGAGGTTAGGTTGTTATTTAATCACAAGTGACATAACCATCGTAGTTAGCATATTAGAAAAAGTCATAGTTCTTTTAGAGGTGATAAATGATTATTACATTTTGGGGTGAAAAATGAAAGGTATTAGATAACCTTTGAGGATAAAATATGTTATGGTTATTTTTGTGGAATTTGTATTTTTTTTTGGAATGTTATGAAATTTTATAGATTTTGAAAAAGGACAACATACAGACTGTGTGACAACCCGTCGTGTCAGACAAATCTGTGGGAATCTAACCCACAACCAAAGTGTGATTGGGATTTATCGCTTACCACTAGACTATGTGAAGTCCCTGGTTAGTATGACTAATTATTTTTAGTTAAATGATTTTATGGATCAAGAATAAGTTTATTTTAGATGTTATGTTTTATCAAATGGACATCCTTAGTATACGAAAATGATTTGGTGATTAAGTAATAAAGTTTATTTTGGAAGACATTCTCTCTTTTAGGAACACTATATGCTTAAGGAAAATAAAATACTATGGGATTTAATTTGTGGAGTAATGGTTGAAATATTATTTTGGAAGAATCTATGTTTTTATTCTGGACATAAGGTGATTTGGGTTATTTAGGAAAATGATTAATCTATTATAAAGAATATGTATTTAGGTTAATTACACTTCAGTATGAGACTTTAAGAGTAGTCGATGTTTTTGGAGATAAATGTTAAGATTTACTTTGGAAGACTATATGATTAAATCCTTCTGAGTTTTGGGTTTCAATATTAGTTTGTATTATTTTGATGAATTTTAAGTACAATTGTATATTGAATGGTCTTTATGGAACTTTTGGTTCTTTTTGTTGAATTTTGGAGATTAAGAGTAGTATTTCTTTCTATAAAGGATTATCTTTTTTGGGATTATCTGATCTTGTACTAACTAATTTTGGTTTTTTCTGATGTCTAAAGAATAAGAAAATATATAGTTCATATTTGGTAGATTATGTGATACTCTAGAAGTTTATTCTAGCACTTCTGGTGTGACCAAGTCATCTTGAATACTTACAGTTTGGAGAAAAGATGAGTTTGTTGTATAATTTTATTAAAGGATGACACTCTACATAACAAGTAAGTATATTTCCTTACGATCTTAGTCTAGTTGTTAATAAAATTCTTCAACTCTATGAAAATGATCTTTAAGAAAAAATGTTATAATCTCACTTTTAACATCATACTTTTATCCAACCATAACTTTAGGGTGTTATGGTGGTTAACTTTCTATGATCAAGTTCTCTATCACACTCTATTAATCTATGAGAGTTAGTTTCTCTTCCATATCCATGTTTTCATAGAATCCTATTATTTGTTGTCTCAGGCGAACTTTGTACTTCTCTTCCTTTATTTTAAAGTGATATTTTTGTTGACTCTTTTTCTGATTTGGGACTTTCAATGAAGTTTCCAAGCCCAATTTTAAAATTGTGAGGAGGCAATTTCCAAAAGGGGGGAATGATGTAACATACCATGTAAATAAAGAATATAACTTTTTTATATTTATTAAAATTGATGAATTAAATATTAATTTTACTTTAAAGGGGATGTTATGTTCTATGTCTTAACCGATACGCAACAACGATTTTTTTGAAATCTTACGTTGCACACAACATTGAGTTATACTGAAAAACAATATAATATTATTATTATTTTAAATGGTGGTTAACATATAATTGTTTTATTGGCGGTAATGAATAGAACTAACTAAAATATGATTATATATGTTTATTAAATGTTTTAACATTTATCCTATAAAATTTATATTCTTAAAATGTGAATGAATCTAATTTTAAGCATAAATACTCAAATAATCATTAAAAAGTAGATTTACCACCTTTTGATGGTGAACCCTCTCTAAATATAGTTTTGGTCACTTTTATATGTTCTATTTGACAAAATAAAATTATTATTTAGAATCTTGACATCAAAATTTACTTTGGGTAAATTTTTGGTATTTTTCTGATAAAATTCATTTTTTAAGGAATAGTGAAAAATACTGTATTTTAATTCAAAACTGCAATTTAATCTAATATATTTATATGGTTAGATTATATTTTTAATTGGTATTAAAGTGTATTTATATTATGTTGTTACAATTTAATCCAATTTTGTTCATTAGATGAAATTTCACTTTGAAATTGGACATAAATAAGTTCCAATCTTTTGATAGTTATTATTTCATAAAAACACACTTTTTGTTTTTACAGCCATAATTAATTTTAAATTAATTTATGTCACTTCTATGTTTTTAATTTGGAAAAATAGATTCTATATTTGGAATTAGGAGGTTAAAATTGTGTAAATATTTAACTTTTATTTTTAGACATTATGAATATTTACTTCAGCAAAAAATTTATTTACCATGGTTAAAGGGTAAATCTAGTAAATAAGAGTAAAAAAATATTATTATTATAATATTAAATTACACTAAAATGTGTCCTAATCCTATTTGATGATTCATTTCCGAACATGGTCATCCTTGTATTGATTTTGGGACCCCATGGATCCACTTGGGAGTGATAATGACACTTTGTAGTAATTAATTTAAAGTGAAGACAAAAATGACACAAACATATATATTTTAGTAAATCAATTATTACATGGGGTTATATAAGTTATCTATTCAACTATAAATATTCATTTTAAATCTAAAAATATTTCCTACATCATGATATTTTTTTTATAATTTTTAGACATAAAATAAATAAAAATATTTATGACACAATAATGGTGTAGTGGTTACCTCATTAATGAATGATTTTAAAAAATAAGATTATAAAATTAAAATAATATCCAAAAACTGTCTAATTATTATTTTGTGATTTTATTTTGAACATGATTCATCTTATCTTCAACTTTAATGAGTTTTTGATCTTTAGAAACCGAAAATAATTATATAATAAAATAATATTTTGAGTCTTTCCTAAAGAGCCCCTCCTCCCCCTTATAAAAAGCCCCCATTTCTAACCCATTCCTCACACTTCTAAAGCCCCTTGGATTGTCCAACCTCTGCCAAATTAATCTCCATGAATCCCTATACTCCTCTTATAATCCTTCCCCTAGTCAGAAGGCAATTCAAGTAAATCGTTTGGTTTAAACCAAAGGAAGATACCCGATTTAAAGGTAACATCGTCTCTTAAGTTCTTTTGTTTTATTTTACTTCTCCATCCACATAAAATCATTTTATTACTTTATTTTATAACAACAAACGTATCCTAAATATACTATGTTGTTTTTATGATAAATATTTGATCTACACTTACACACACCTCCATCTGATGGGTAAATAACACACTGTTTCTGTGGAGGGCGAACTTGTGCCTCACGAAACGATGATTGTTCAATATTCTTCTACCACCTCTCATGGTGGCCATTATGATGGAACTGTATTTATATATGATATATATTATGTTTATGTTTTCTATATTATTCTATAATTTTTAGTTACAAACAAACCTTTATACTTTCTAATATATGTAAATACTATAATTTCATTTAAGGAAGTGTGGACTACCGCCCCCTTAAGGTGATATGATTCATTCCTGACATACATGGAACATATAAAGTATGATATTAATGAAATTATGTAAAATATATGATATTATTCTGGAATTATAATATAACTATGTATCATTAATTTTTTATTACATTAAATATGAAATAGAAATGAAAGTAGCATTCATGCGTACGTACGACTTACCGTCTCCATGAAAGGTGCATTTCATTTCTTATATCCAAATTTTATGTAATATTATAAATAAATGCATATACTAGAAATATATTATATATATGATATCTAAATCATGAATATCATTCTGTAGATACTGAAAATTTTACCACATGGACAATTTATAATTATAACAAGTTCATTTTTAACTCAAGTTCCGAACATCGACAAAATGTTCGATATGAACTAAAATAATTAAATAATTGTTATAGAAATTTAATAATTGATATAAAATTATTAATAAACTTAATAAAGGTTCTTAATAAATTATAAATTATCTTTATTTTATTATTCAGGATATTAAAGAATGAACGGGTCAAGTCAGACACGGGGTAAGGGGTTTTTTATCTCACTTTTAATTCCGTGAGATTTCCATTGTTTGCCACTTATTTATTGAATGTGGTGTATTGTGTAATGATATTTGATATATATTATCATTATTATTTTTATATTCATGGTATTATGTGATTCATTTGGTGGTTATTAAATTTTTTTCATACGAATTGATTGATTACAACATGGTAAGGTATTTTAATCTGACTTTTTATTCCTGTGAGATTCATGCTATGTTTGCCATTATTTATTTTTGTGTGTTGTATGCACTACCACTGATTGTATTTTTTGTATAATATAATTTAATTTATGGGTATTTACATCTTCATTTTATGATCCTTCATTCATGTAGTGTATGTTTCGTAAGTTACAAAATTGATAAGGGAACTTTTTAACCCAATTTCCATTCCTTGGGTTAATCTTCTAATTCTTAATTATGTCATGATATGATTATGTGTGGAATCACTATTTATTTATTTATGTTTTAATTTTCACTCCCCTTCGTGTGGATATAATTTTTATACACATAATCACTCTATTGATAAATTCTCAAGTCATCGATATGAACTTGATAAGAGTAATTTTTACTCAATTTCCATTCATTGAGTTAAACATCTAAGTCATTGGTTTTGTTTTAAAGAAGAACACGTGTGAATGTCCTATGATTTATTTACACTAAATATCCAATCACATTGATTGTATTTATATTTTTCATAGGTTATTATGTAATTTATTTATCCTTAATCTAAGGATATAGTTTTTATAAGGGATTTCATCTCAATTTACATTCCATTGAGACTTCATTGTTGTTATGCACCAATTAACTCTTATATGGTGTATATGCTATCCATTGGAATATTATATCATGAATCCATATATTCTCCTGATATTATAAAGTTATTATTAAATTTTATTCCTCAATTTTTTTTATTCAAGCGTCTCTCATTTTGTTAAAAACTATTTAACTAAAATATTGTTTTAAATATTTTAAATATTTATTCTTCTAAATATTTCTCATTAATGTACATATTTTAAAAATGATTTTTAGGATTTTTTTATATGGACATTAATGTATTCAAATGATATTTTATTTAAAAGTTTCAAAGTGGTATGGGATACTTTGATTCAAAAAGTCTCTTTATTAAATGTTTTAAATGGTTTGAAAATTGTTTGATAAAGCATTGATTATGTCAATATCTTGAAATGATATATTGTGATTTCAATGTGGAAATGTTATATTTCATTTATTCTTGTTTTATGTGTTATGAATATGTTATGGTTATTGGACATTGTTTATATATATGGGTGGTTCCATGATAAACCTAGGGTAGATGGGCCTGAGATAGCTATTCAATGCACTGGGTAACATGACGGAGGTAAACATTAATGTTTCTCCTAAGAGATTTAGGGAATATACTATGATGGGTATTCCAAATGTAACTCCCTACATAGTTGGGAAATATACAATGTAAGTATGTTATGTATGCCACAAGTTACCTTTATGATTTATTATTTCTATTTGTTATTCATAAATCTTATGGTTTCACGAGGTATGTTATGATCGAAAAGTGTGGTTTCGTTGATTTGTATTTATTGATGGGTTAATGTTTACATTCTTTATTTTATAACACTTACTGAACTTTTTATACTCATCCCATGTTTTTGAAATGTTTTACAAATGACTTAAAGATGAATAGGGTCAAGGATAAGATCAAGAAAAAGTCACGATGTCTAAAACTTGGATCTAGACAAGTTTCTTTTTAATATTTTTTATTTTATAAAAAAATAGATACTGAGTAGTAGTGTCTATATGTAATTTTCAAGTTTATATGTAATAGTTATGGCCTAATTCTCTACAACTCTAAACATGAAAAGATCATCAAAGTGAATTATTCATTTAATTCAAGATTATGTAATGTTTTAATGTTGGGTCCTTATACAAACACATAGTTCTATTGATTTTTGTTCCTAATCAAGTAATGTAAGGCTTAGTATGACTTAATATTATATTGAGGGATTTTATTTTATTATGCATAAATTTTTATCTTGTTTTATCTTTTACAATTTATGTTAATATTTAAGTGGATGTTTACTTAATTAATTAACCATGATTGGATAAAACATTTATGCATAATCAATTTTATTTAAATTACATTTTTTCATATTAGTTTATTTTGTGATTATGGTCTTGCATCAATAAATATAATTTTAATGCATTATAAAAAATAATAATTAACTAAATGACCTGACCCTGAGCTTATCTAATGGTTTATTTAATGAGCGTACATTAGATCAACCTATGAGCTTAGGGAAATAACTCTTTATTCCAGGATTGGAATGAGCTACAACATTCTACATGTCCACCTATATATCACCAAGTTGGAGCCATTATAGTTCCATCTTGAACCACCTCTACATGCCTTGGGATTCTCCATTAATTACGAATATTTTTTAGTCACACGCAAGTGAAGGGAACCAAATGATTGGTTAAAGGGAATTAAATAAATATCTTTGGAAACACAGGTCCTGCAAAAAAATGGATAGGGGACGAATTGCATACCATATTTTAATTTACTATTAAATAATTGAAAAACCATGAAATAAATGTAATTAAATAAATGCCAAATCATAAATAGATTTTTGTCAAGCTCATTATTAGTCGTACATATAATTAATACACAAAAGGAAACTAACTAGGATTCATTTGTTTATCTTTTTATTTATTATTAATATGAACACACTTATATTAATTAATTAATTAATTAATTAATTAATTCTCTTTTATCTTAATGATCATCCAAAATTAATTGGTGATACCCATCAATTTGGAATTCATGGAAAATAAATGACAAAACCATTAATGAGATATTTATTACAGTAAATTAATTGAGCATTTAAAATTCTTTAAAACTATTATTAAATTTTCAAACACACAATAGTGTGAAAATCAATAAAATAAGGTTTTAATGATGTATTTTTTCAAATTTAATGTTATTTTAATTTTTTCCATTAATGGTAGACTATATGGAACGTAAATATAATTACACATCATATACATTGGTTGTCGTATATCCAATTAATATGTCTGGGGATTTGGCATGTTAACTCAGACGGATTACATGATGTTTGCATGCCAATTACACACCTTGTATCATACTTGCTATATGCCAAGTTGTCCCAATTAACACACAGTGTGCAATAAAACCACGTGTATTTTTAATTGCTCGGAACATCTAGATACAATGCACATGGGTACACGATGTGTTCTTCGACTGCACACTATGTAACCTAGCTTTACCGGCCAAAGATTTGGCACTTCCCAATGGAATCTCTTTTTGTTCTTTATTGTTTCTTAAATCTATAAGAAAATGAAACACTGAATGAACATGATTAATATGTTGATAACATGTTAATTCAAATAAAATTAAATAATGAATAATACGAAATGAAAGTATAACCATGATTGTGCCCAGATCAACAATCAAATAAATAATTATAAATTTAAATGTAACCTAGATCTGAAACCAAATTTTGGTTCCGGACGCAGCGGAAGTGTTGTGGTAGAGGGTGATATTATAACACCCCAAAAAATTTATGGCATGATTCTCTTAGATATATTCTATTCATAGACTATATTTCATAAAGCACTGTGTTCCTTTGAAACAACACTTGTTTATTTAGAAGATAGTCATAACCTAGCCATTAAACATAAATTTTCCACTTCTATGTTTTGAATTTTGAAAACAATCATCTATAGTTGTGACCAGTAAGTCATTTGGAGTCTAAAAGAACCAACTTGATTTTTTTGATGAATAGTAACATACCTTTATGAATATTAATATGACCCTTATTAATAGTAAATAATCATAATATTTTATTTTCTTATGGTAATAAGATAATAAGATCTTAATTAATTTTTCAAGGTGATATAAAACTAATTATACCTTTAAAATTGTTATTTTTGGATAAGCATGATTTTATTTAAAAATTAAATTAAAAACACTTAGAAAATTATTTTTAAAAAATGTAGTTCATTTTTTAATTCTACTCGTCAAAAAATAGTTAGGGTAAATTTTTGGGATTTTTCTAAAATACTTGAATTTTTCATGAATAGTAAAAATACAGTTTGGAGTTTTCGGTAGTTTAATGAAATCATAATGATATAATAATTAATATAAAAGTCTGGTAGAGTTTTGTACAATAACATGTGACATGAGGTTTCCTAAGTGGCTAAAACCGTGGTCAAATACCATGGGCAAGCCCATGGTTTTGCAAAAACCACTAATGAGGTGTCTCTTTTAATTAATAAAAAGCTCCCTCTCATTTACTATAAATACCCACTCACCCCCTTCGTTTTATTTCATTAAACACTCATTATCCTCTATTATCTAGAATTAATTCCTCCCTAGGAGTCCTACCAAGGTGTCCTCAAACCCCCAAGGTCCCAACCTTCAAGTTTTGGGAGTTACTCTACAAGGTAAGAGAATCAACCACCCTTCTCTTTTCTTAATGTTTTCATTTTATGTTTTCTCTTTTATTTTTAATTGGATTATATTAGGATATGTAATTACATATTAACCTTTCTGTATATATTATTTAAGATTTATTATATACTCCTTTCTCTCATCAAACTATTTTGTGAAATTTTAAGTGACGTTGTTAGGCTATCGAATTTTCATGAGAGATTTCTCATTTTTTATTCTATTTTGAGTTTCTTTATTTTGTAATTATTTCCTCATATACCCTCATCCAAATTCTATGATAATTCCAGTATCTTACATGAATTGGAATTATATTATTATAATGTAATATTTCATCATCATCTCTCTTTCCCCCTCCTCTTATACTAAAAATGAAAACACCGTCTGAGATGTGTTAATTTATCACATTCAAGGACGACGTGTTCTCAATTTTCATTACCATGTTCAATTATGGTCATGAAACAATTTTTATGGTTAAACCAGATGATAATATATTTATTTCATCTCATTTATGTTCTGTAATCCCTATACACTCATAATATGGAATAACAATACAAAACAAGTTTATTGTGCGCAAAACCCCCAAGCTAAATCCAAACGTTTATCAATGACTTTAAACTAATGATTCATTCTCAACTATACAACCCAGAATCATTATAATATTATTTATATCTCTTTAATGTCACTAATAATATATATTAACAATTCTAGATGTTTAACCACATTTAAAATGAACTTCCATTCATAAATACAGGTAAACAAATCATGAAAACCAAGGAAGAAAATACTTCCAAAACAATAAAATTAAACCTATTAAACCCATAAAAAGGGTCCTGAATGAATCTAATAAGGTTATACTAAATTAATTACATGTATATGAGGTTCTATAACTATTAATTAACGAATCTAAATTTGATTTTTCAGGTCATTAAAACAAACGAAGAACACACTCGAGCATAAGGTAAGGGGTTTCTCATCTCACTTTCATTTCTGTGATATTTCCATTGTTCTCCACTTATTTCTTTTATGTGATATATGTGTAATTACATTTGATATATAATAACATGATTATATTTTATTCATGGGTTTAAATGATTCATTTGATGACTATAAAGTTCTAGTCATATGATTCGACTGATTACATTGAGGGACTTTGTCTCAACTACCATTTCGTTGTCTCACATGCTGAAAATTGTTACAACTCTGTTAGAGATTTCACTGTTCTGAAAAAATTGAATGTGCAAGGTAATTATCCCTGGACTCTTAAAACCATAGAAGTCTTCTGGATTCCCCCTTTTGCAGGATGGATTAAGTGCAATTTGGATGGAGCCTCGAGAGGTAATCCAGGTCCTGATGGTTATGGTTTTGTCTTCAGGAATAATGATGGTGACTTTCTGAATGGGGGTTATGGAACATGTGGTATGATGGAAGCTCTGGAAGCAAAAATGATGGCTCTCATCAAGGTAGTTGATTTTTCTCAAAGAAAAAATTGGAAAAATATCTGGTTTGAAAGTGATTCCGTCACAGTTGTTCAAGCAGTTCAAATGGGTCAAATTCATTTAGCTTGGAAACTTACTTCGAAATGGATTAAGTGCCTCAATACGCTTGCTTTAATGAATTATATTATCACACATGTCTATCGGGAATCCAATCAACTTGATGATTTCCTTGCAAACATGGGAGCCTCAGGAGACACTTGCACTTACCATTACCATACTCCTAGTGAGTTTCTCCCTACCCTTTACAGAGACAAATGTAAAACTCCTTGCTTCAGACTTTTGTAATCTTTGTTTCCTTTCTTTTTAATTGATGCATTGTTGCTTGCTTTTAAAAAAAACTACCATTTCGTTGTGACTAACTTTGTATTGTACACCTAATAATCCTTATGTGGGGTACTTACTGCCCATTTTAGATCAATTTTCATTTAAAATTATATATACATTAAAAATCCATATTCTCATATCATGGATATGTTTATTTTCTAAACTGTATACCATTTTACATATGGTGTTTATTTGGAATTTTGTTTTAACTGTGGAAGTATTGATGAATATGTATCCTCTACTCTATAAGTATATTGAAAAGGAATATTTATATTGTATTAAATAAATGTATAAAGAATGATTTGGACTTGTAGTGGTGGTTGAGGTCTGCTATATCCCCTCGATTCATCAGCAAGTCTCATGAGACAAATCAGTGTGTGACAAACCCTTCAAGTATTTTCCAAAAAATCAGACGAGTTTCTACCTAGAGAACTAAACCGTTTAAACGGTATTATGGTATCATGTGCTAGATACATGAAGTCCAATTAATATGAGTTTTTTATTATTAATTATTAGTTACAACTATACATGTGGTTTTCACTATGACAAAATCTATAGATGTAGTTTCATTCTTAGTTTATTAATGGCATGAGTTTTTCATTTATTCACCATGCTATATTGAGTATGTCAAGTTGTTGATGATTCAATTATTATTGTATTCATGCTTCCGCTATTTGTAACCCTTACTAATCATTTGATCTCACCCCTATCATTTTTTTACCTTCAATAGGTGATGAAGAAGAGATCATTTATTGAGTTTCAGTGGATGCCGTTTCTTGTTATTGTTATGTATTGTATTTTGTAACCTTTTCCAATGTAATTTGTGTTACATCTATGTATCTAGTTTTTTCAAGAATACTAAACTGATTGTTCCCTTGTAATTTTAATTCCTTCTAAGGTAGGGGCGTTTCAGTTGGTATCAGAGGAAGTTTAGTAGAAAACTTGAAAACTAGATTGGAAAATGTATATTAGGGAATAAGGACTTAAGGTGGTATTTTAGGATAAACATACAAGAACTTCTTGGTATTTTGGTATGGAATATATTATGTGAATCTTTTTAGAAAATAAATATCTATATGGATAAAAATAGGTAGAGGTGGTTCTGGCACAAATGTACCTAGGAGTGTAAGCTCTAACAAGGAGTTTCAGGCTTGACCCAGGGTATCTTGGTACCCAACAAATAACCTTGATGCACTCTTGGTATTGATGCTCTTGGGGATTTTCTTATCAAAATTTACATTTTCTTTACAATACATTATGAATAATTTTAATGTAAATTTTTCCTCAGAGATGCCATGTTTATGAGATTATTTATGCATAGAATTTCAATCTTTGTTACGTGATTTTCTATTTGATATTCATAACCTAATATAGTGTATGACATTATTTAGAAATTACATCTAATGGAAGAAGGGGAATCAATACTTGTCGGAAATGTAGGGATCTCCCTACTGAGCAAGTCAACACAGTCAATGTTGGAGCAGATCAGATCATGACCATATTGGGAAAACTTACTCAGGTTGTAATGAATAACCATTTCAAACCTATTTTGGATCATTTCATGTGGAAAATCCCCCATCTTATAGTGGGACTATTAATCCAGTGGTAGCTGAGCAGTGGTTCAAGTCCCTTGAAAATATATTCATGTCATTAAGATGCAATGAAAATTAAAAGGTAGTGTTGGAAGTATATTTTCTCAAGGGTGACGCTGATCAATGGTGGTTCTTCATCCCGAATACCACTGATTAAGAAGAAATAGAAGATATGGAATGAATTACTTTTAATGAAATATTCTTCGAAAAATATTTCCCTCGTGAGCAATGAACTGAAATGAAGAGGAAATTTCATAGCTTAAAGCAATCGGAAGAAGAAAACGTTGCAGAGTATGAGGCTACCTTCACAAGGATATCCAGGCATTCCATAGATTACATACGTGACTCGGCAGACAAGATTGATCATTTCTTTGAAGGTATTAAGCCAATTCTTCTAAGGTAACTAGCTTCT
Organism: Viscum album; assembly: GCA_963277665.1. NCBI lineage: Eukaryota > Viridiplantae > Streptophyta > Magnoliopsida > Santalales > Viscaceae > Viscum > Viscum album. The sequence goes on from OY728131.1 coordinate 239,740,869, forward strand.
CAAACATTTTCATCATATGATGAAATTGTATCAAGTTCCATCAAAATAGAGAAAGAATTTTCTAGATCAAATTTGTTCAAGGGAAACCAAGATAAGAAGAGGTACTCTGAAAACCAAGGGAAAGGTGAAGTGCCAAAGAAGAATAAGGTAATGAAGAAATTCCCATTATTTGAGAACTATTGAAAGAATCATATCGGGAAATGCTTGAAAGGAATGTGAGTCTGCTATAAGTGCAGAGAAAAGGTCATCGATCTGATGAATGTAAGGGGAAAAAAAATTCAATGATATTAAATGCTACAATTTTAGAGAGATATCACACAATGAAAATGAGTGTCTTAAGAACCAATTAAACTTTCCTCAGAAAAGGCCAAAAGATCAAGGGAGAGTTTATGCGATTACAACCATGGAGATTGAAGTTCTTAATGATGCGGTGGCAGGCAATTTAATTGTTTCCTCAAACGTATCCAACACTTTATTTGATTCTAGATCATTGCATTCATTTATATATTCATAGTTTTTCAAGAAAATTATACATGTACAATTTGATTCAATAAATGAGTTATCAGTCAAAACTTTTAGGGGATGCATCATTGCGACAAAGGAATGTCAATTAGTCCCCCTTGTGACACATAAAGTGCTTTAGTTGCTAAAATTATCATCATACCAATGACTTATTTTGATATAATTCTCGATATGAGTTGGCTTTCAAACTATGATGTGAAGATTTATTGCTGGAAGAAAGAAGTTTTAATTTTTAAAAATGGTGTAGAATCCCTAATTTTTAGAGTAGAAACCACGCAAAATGATTCTTATCTAGATCCACCCCCGGTAGCTCTATTGAATAAAATTATTGGAGAGGAAGAGAACCCAATTTCTATGGGTGAGGAAAGAAATATTCAAATTTAAAATGTACATATAGTGCAATAATACATTGACGTATTTTCAGAGGATTTACCTGGGCATTCTCTAGAGCGGGAAATTAAGTTCTCTATTGATTTAATTCAAAGTGTAAGACCTATATCAAAGACTCTATATAGAATGGCCATTATGGAATTAGTGGAGCTAAATAAAAAAATATAGTAATTGAGTGAAAATGGATGTATTCAACCTAGTGTTTCTCCATAGGGATCCCCAGTCTTGTTTGTCAAGAAGAAAGATGGATCCATGAGGCTATGCATTGATTATAGGGAAATAAATGCTATTACAATAAAGAATAAGTATCCTCTGCCACAAATTGATGATTTATTTGATCATACTAATAGATCACAATATATTTCAATCATTAATCTTCGATCTGGATATCATTAGTTGCTTGTGAGTACAGAAGAAATTCTAAAAATAGCATTTCGAACCAGGAATGGGCATTACAAGTTTATAGTAATGCATTTTGGACTAACTTGGGCACAATTTGTTTTCATGTATCTGATGAATGGAGTTTTCAATTAATATTTTGATGAATTTTTAGTGGTGTTTATTGATGATATCCTGTTATACTCTAAAATTTATGAAGATCATGAAAATCACTTGTGAAATATTCTGAAGACTATTAGAAGAAATAAATTATATGGGAAGTTTAGAAAGTGTGATTTTTGGCTCCAATAAGTTTCCTTTATGAGCCAAATTGTCTCTAAAGATATAATATCTATAGATCCTACAAAGAAAAAGTTTTTTCAAGAATGTCCTACTCCAACAAACATAAATGAGGTACATAGTTTTATTGGTTTAACAGGTTATTATTGATGTTTCATTAAGATCTTCGCCCATTTAGCCAACCAAATGACCAAGCTCACACGAAAAGGGGTTATGTTTGTATGGAAAAAGGAATGTGAATAATGTTTTGATGAATTGAAGAGAAAAGGATAGTGAATGATCCAATATTGACTCTACCATCAGGGAATGATGGATTTGTGATCTTTAGTGAAGCATCAAAGAAAAGACTTGGCTATGTCCTTATGCAGAATGATAGAGTGATTCCCTATACATCTAGACAACTAAAAATTCATGAACAAAACTATCCAACTCATGATATTGAGTTGGAAGCTATAATCTTTGCTTTGAAGATATGGAGACACTGTCTCTATGATGAAAAAAGAGAGATATATACTGATCACAAGAGTTTGAAGTATATTTTCTCACAGAAAGAACTCAACATGAGGCAAATACGATTTCTTGAACAACTAAAGGATTACAGTTTCACTATACACTACCACATGGGAAAGGAAAATAATGTGGAATATGCTTTGAGCAGAAAGGATCATGGAGTTCTGAACAAGATGAGAGTTGATATGGATCCTATGTTCATGGATCTAGTAAAGATGGGTATGGGAATAATCATGAAAGGTGAAACATCGATACATTTTCAAATGGTTGCCAAAACTTCTTTACTATAAAGGATAAAAAGTTCTCAGATTTATGATGAGGAGTTTCAAAAGAAAATTAAAGCTGTGAATGATGGGAGATTGATTGAATTCAAATATGAAGATGGAATTTTGAAATTTTGGAGGAGGCTTTGGGTTCCTGATAAACCTGATCTAAAAATTGAATTGTTGGATGATGCTCATAGCTCCAAATTCTCTATACACCCTAGTAGCACTATGATGTATAGATATTTTAAGGAACATTTTTTGTGGGAAAACATGAAGAGGGAGATTTCTGATTACGTGTCGAGATGTTTGGTTTGTCAATAGGTGAAGGATGGAAGACAACATCCTAGAAAAGTCATGCAACCCCTTCCTATTCCTATGTGGAAATGGGAAGATATTACAATTTAATTTGTCATGGGACTAACAAAGACTCCAAGAAATAATGATGTGATATGAGTCATTGTTGATAGTCTTAAAAAATCAATACATTTTCTTGCTATAAAGGAGGATTTACCACTTGAACGTTTAGAAAGACTATATATCAATGAAGTTGTAAGACTTCATGATGTATCTTTATCAATTGTTTCTGATTTTGATCTCCATTTTACATCAAAATTATGGAAAAGTTTCAAAAAGGATTTGAATAATGAGCTTCGTATGAGTACTTCTTATCACCCCAAACTGACGGACAGTTTAAAAGGACTATTCAAACTCTGGAAGATATTCTGAGACCATGCTCTTTTGACTTTCAAGGTATGAGGGATTAATACTTTCCTTTGGTGGATTTTTACTACAATAATAGTATCCATTCTAGTATTCAAATGGCTCTGTATGAAGCATTATATGAAAAGATATTCCAAACTCTAACTTATTGGGACGAAGTTGGTGAGAGGAAACTTATAGGCACAAAACTTATTGAAGAGACCATGAAAAAGGTGAAGACAATCCAATCCCATATTAAAGCATCCCAAAGTAGGAAGAAGAGTTATACTGACAATTAGAGAAAGGATTTGGAATTACAAGTGGGAGATCACGTCTTTCTGAAAGTATCTCCATGGAAGGGTGTCTTAAGGTTTGGTAAGAAAGGGTAACTGAGCCCTAGGTACATCGAACCATTTGATATTTTGGAAAAAAATCAGAGTTGTAGCTTACCGTTTAGAAGTACTACCAAGTGTATCCAAAGTTCATGATGTGTTCCATGTGTCATTGTTAAATAAATACATGCAAGACCCAATGCATTTACTCACCTATGAAGAAATAGAACTCGAACCTAATTTGTCCTACTATAAAGAGCATATCGGGATTCTTGAAATAAGGGAGCAGGTATTGAGAAATTGGACAACTCGTCTAGTAAAGGTTCTTTGGAGAAACCAGAATATGGAGGATGTAACATGGTAACATAAGGATGTTATGAATAATAACCACCCACATATTTTTGGTGGGCTTTATACATAAAATTTTGAGGATGAAATTTCTGAAGGAGGGAATGATATAACACCCCAAAAATATTGTGGTATGTTTCTCTTAAAAATATTCTATTCATAGCCTATATTTTATAAATCACTATTTTCCTTTGAAAAAACACTTGGTTATTTTTGAGATAGTCATAACCTAGCCATTAAACATAAATTTTCCACTTTTATGCTTTGAATTTCGAAAAACGGTCATCTAGAGTTGTGACTAATAAGTCATTTGGATTCTGATAGAACCAACATGATTTTTTTATAAATAGTAACATACCCTTATGAATAGTAATATGAATAGTAATACGACCTTTATGATTAGTAAATAATGATAATATTTTATTTTCTTAAGTTAATAAGATAATGATATCTTAATTAATTTTTCAAAATGATATAAAACTAATTATACCTTTAAAGTTGTTATTTTATAATAAAGTATGATTTTATTTAAAAATTAAATTATAAATACATATAAATTTATTTTCCAAAAATTAAGTTCATTTTGGAATTATACATGTTGATAAATGGTTAGGGTGAATTTTTGGGATTTTTCTAAAATACTTGAATTTTCTTGAATAGTAAAAATACAGTTTTGAGTTTTCAGTAGTTTAATGACATCATAATGACATAATAATTAATATAAAAGTTTTGTCTACTTGTGTACTGTAACATTTAATATTAGGTGTCCAAAGTGGCTAAATACATGGGCAAATACCATGGGAAATCTCATGGTTTTTCAAAAACCACTAATGAGGTGTCCCTTTTAATTAATAAAACACTCTTTCTCATTTACTATAAATACCCACTCACCCCCTTAATTTTATTTCATTTTAAACTCATTATCCTTAAAGATATGGTATTATTACTTCCCTAGGATTCCTCCCAAGGTGTCCTCAAACCCCCAAGGTCCCAACCTTCATGTTTTGTTAGTTACTCTACAAGGTAAGAGAATCAACCACCCTTCTCTTTTCTTAAAGCTTTCATTTTATGTTTTCTCTTTAATTTTAAATTTAATTATGTTGGGATATGTCATTACACATTCCCCTTTATATATATATTATGTACGAGTGATGGTATACCCTCTTTATCTCATTAAACTATTTTGTGAAATTTTTAAGTGACGTTGTTAGGCTGCTGAATTTTCGTGAGAGATTTCTCTTTTTTTCTTCTATTTTGAGTTCTTTTGTTTTATAATTCTTTCCTCATATCCATTCATCCAAATTCTATGATAATTCCAGTACCTTAAATGAACTGGAATTATATTATGCTAATTAGAAATTTTTTCATCATCTCTCTTTCCCCCTTCTCTTATATAAAAAATTAAAACACTGTTCAATATGTGTTAATTTATCACATTCAAGGACGACAGGTTCTCAATTTTCTTTACCATGTTAAATTCTAGTCATGAAACCATTTTTATGGCTGAAATAGATAATAATATATTTATTTCACCTCATTTATGTTTTTTAATCCCTACACACTCATAATATGGAATAATAATACAAAACAATTTCATTGTGCGCAAAACCCACAAGCTAAATCCAAACGTTTATCTATGGCTTTTAACTAATGATTCATACTAAATTATATAACCCATAATCATTATAATAAAATTTATATCTCTTTAGTTTCACTAATAATATATATTAACAATTTTGGATGTTTAACTACATTTCAAATGAACTTCCATTCATAAATACAAGTAAACAAATCATGAAAACCAAGGAAGAAAATGCTTCCAAAACAATAAAATTGAACCTCTTAACCCCATAAAAGGGTCATGAATGAACCTAATAAGGTTATAATAAATAAATTAAATGTATAGGAGGTTCTGGAATTAATAATTAATGAAGCTAAATTTTATTATTCAGGTCATTAAAACAAACGAAGAACACACTCGAGCATAAGGTAAGGGGTTTCTCGTCTCACTTTCATTTCCCTAAGATTTCCATTGTCCGCCACTTCTTTCTTGTATGTGGTATATTTGTACTACCATTTGATATATAATAACATGATTATATTTTATTCATGGTATTGAATGATTCATTTTATGGTTACTATGTTCGGGTTATATGATTCGATTGATTACACTGAGGGACTTTGTCTCAACTACCATTTTGTTGTGACTAACTTTGCATTGTGCACCTAATAATCCTTATGTGGTGTACCTACAACCCATTTGAGGTAAATTTTTATTTTAAATTATATTTATATTAAATATCCATATTCTCATATCAGGGATATATTTATTGTCTAAATTGTATACCATTTTACATACCGTGTTTATTTGGAATGTTGTTTTAACTGTGGAAATATTGATGAATCCGTATCCTCTAATCTATAAGGATATTGAAAGGGAATATTGATTTCGTATTAAATCAATTTATAAATAATTATTTTTAATTTAATTGGTGGGTGGGTTTAGCTTTATCCCCTTTATGCATCGGCAGGTTTCATGAGACAAATCAGTTGGCGACAAACCCTTCGAGTTTGTTTCCAAAAATCAAATGGATTTCTACCAACAGAACTAAACCGTTTTAACGTTATTATGGTATCATGTGCCAGATACATGATGTAAAATTAATAAACATTATCTTTATTCATTATATATTTTTACTATCCATGAGGTTTTTACTATGACAAAATATATGGATGTAGTTTCATTCTAAGTTTATTAATGGAGTTATTTTTTCATTTATTCACCATGCCATATTGATTATGTCAAGTTGTTTATGATTAAATTTTTATTGAATTAATTCTTCCACTATTTGTAACCCTTACTAATAATTTTATCTCACCCCTATCATTTTTTTACCTTAAATAGGTGACGAAGAGGAGATCATTTATTGAGTTTCTGTGGATGCAGTTTTTAGTTGTTGTTATGTATTGTATTTTGTAACCTTTTCCAATGTAATTTCAGTTACATATATGTATCTAGTTTCTTCAAGACTACTAAAATGATCGTTCCTTTGGGATTTTTATTCATTCTAATCATTCCAATATAACAATCAATGCACCAGCTCTGGTCTAGAGGGGTCAGGGTGTTACAGATATATTAAAATTTCTTTTAATAATCATTGCCTGAAACCAAGAGTGAAGATCATGTATATCAAATTTATAATTAATTTATCTAATATCTAAGGAAATAAATACATGGGCTTAGACACTTTATTTGTTGATGATTATTGATCATTTTAAAAGGCCCTTCTAAATTTCCTTCATTGCTCTTATGAGGATCCAAGGGTATAATCTCTGTAGCAGTGATCCACACGTGCCCAAATGTTTTACAAGAAATGCCACCCTTTCCGTGGGTTCTTTCATGATGAATGGAATGTCTTACATTGTTCATTATTGATCGATCTTTATTCATTATTTAAGAAATTCTATCTTGGGTTTCTTGTTCTTGAGAGGGGTATAGGAGGAGGAGTCGAGAGAGAATTCATTGTGCACAACAATTCTCTATTCCCAAACTTAGAATTGGGTTCAAATACTTTACACAATAGAAATAATCATCTATTTATAGATCTAGGATTCCGATTAAAAAATTTAATTTCATAATAGTCATTAAATATAATTATAACCATTAATAATATCCCATTCCATATAATAATAATAATATTTTTTTGGTGCACCAACTTGCAAAAAATGGATAAATAATATTTAACGACTCGTAAATAATTATTTTATCAGTAAACATGATCTTAGTCCGTTAAAACTCCTCTTGCATTTATTGAATACCCGAATAAATATTTTATTATCTTAAATAAATATTTTATTCACAAACTAGTAAATAAATACTTATTAAATATTCAATAAAATAAGTAAATATATTTTATCGACAATCCAGTGAATAAATATTTATTTAATTTATGTAATCAATATAACTTGACTAAAATTATTCCTTAGTCTTGAGAATAAAATTTATTACATTAATTAAATTCATATATAATTTAATCGATACCAACAGAAAAAATTAGTGTGTGACCCTCTAGGATTATTTCTCATTGGCATTAGGAGGTCTTGTCTAAAGTCCAAGATTACTATCTAGAAACGGGTCAGGGAACCCTAGATAAATAACTTAAAGTTGCAATGAAAAAAACCACACATGAATGCTCATATTGTAATATAATTCCTTTATGACAATATCTCATCAAGTAGGTTTCATGACAGTGTCATCAACCAATATGCTTGATACATCATTCTTTGACTATCTGAAATAAACTCATCATCACACCATGGCCATTTAATTTAGGGAGAGGGTTCTATTTTAATCAAAGTGATGAGATATCAACTTCCATAAATATGGAATGGAAAGTACTTCCTTGAATTTTCCATCAATAACATGTCATATGTGATGCACCCAACATACCCTACTTTTTTCCAACATTTGGCATGACAATTTTTATCAGCAAATATAATACATGATTTATGAAATTCATTAATGATAATCTTGAAGTTTAAGGAACATTACACATGCTCGCAGATAAGAATATCTGATGACACCAAAACATAAGTAATTTATATTGGTGGGTTTGTTCTCATAATCTCTCATATTAGATATTACAAAGTGAAAACTTCATGAGAAGAAGTCTCATCTGCTTATGAGTACTCGTACCTGACGGTCTATATACTATGTGTCCCATAATATTATGTTATCCAACCACAAAACAATATTCATAATATTTTCATAACACTTCAAGGTTCTCATCATTGTGGGGAACTACTCTAACCTTATCAATATGAAAAATACTCCATGACATTATTACATTAATGTCATGTAGAACAATGAACAATATGTAATAAGATGTTTAATTAAATATTTAATACATCAAATATTTATGTAATTGAAGTAAAAATATTTGGTTCTAGGACACCAACTCTAAAAAATATTGTATAGATCCAATTATGGATTGAAGAAAATATCTAGGTCTTGGAACATTTGATTCGATGAAGCTATAAAATAATTTGGATTTTTTAAGAACAAATGTGATCCATGTGTTTGAAAGAGGTTTAGTAGGAATGTAGTCTTTATCCTAGTAGTATGTGTTGATAATATATTATTTATTGGAAATGACATACCAAACTTACAGTCTGTTAATGATTGGTTAATCAATTTTTTCTACATGAAGAAATTTTGTCAAGTAGCATATATTCTAAAAATCAAGATCATTCATGATAGATTCAAGAGGCTTTTTTGGAATAATTCAAAGGAAATACATTGAATAAACACTAAATATATTTAGTATGGAATAATACAAGAGGGGATTGGTTCTAATGTCACATGGTATACATTTTTATAATAAAATGTGTCATCAAACATAATAGGAGAAAGCGAGAATGAGTAAGATCCCATACACTTCAGTGATAGGATCAATTTTGTACGTCATGTTATGTACACAAGTTTATGTAGCCTATGCATTGAGAATATCAAGAAGATGTCAAGTTGATCCATGAGAACAACATTGGTATTCTATTAAGGTTATACTTAAGTATTTGAGAATAACTAAGGATATGTTCCTAATGTATGAAAGAGACAATGTGCTAGTCATTAAGGTTTATAATGATGGTATATTTTAAATAGATGAAAATGGTTTGATGTCCCATTCCGGATATTCTTTCAGTCTCAACGGAGGATACGAGAGATGAAAGAGTTCAAAGCATCTAGTTATTACTGATTATATAGTATATTCTAAGAATATAAGGGCTCATGACTCAACTATGTAAGATTTTTTGATATTAAACTTTGTCGAGGATCTTGATGTAGTACCCAACAGTAAATAACCTATCACATTGTATTGTGATAATGTTGCAGTAGGTGGATCTTTCAAAAGAGAGAAGGTCAGACCAACAAAAAAATAATATACTCTGAAAGTATCAAATATTGAGGGATTTTTCTCATAGATTTTATGTTGAAATAATAAGAGTTATCATATAATAAAAAATGGAATACCCCTTCACCGAAGGCCTGTATCATCAGAATCATGAGTATCATGTGAGATCCAACAGACTGAATGTTGTTAGATGTTTTCTTTAGTGAAAGTGAGAGTTTGTTGGAGTTGGTTCCTTAGAACCAACTTCCATATACTTTATGAAAACTTTAATTAATTATTTGAATATTAACAAAATCCTTATCACATTATGATTATTTTTCTATGTGACATAATATGTGACAATATCCTAAGAGTAACCATTTCCCTGAAAGTTCATAGAAATTCCCCACTATGAAAAGAACCCAAAAGTGTCACAAAAGTATTCTTAAATACATTTTCTATATCTAGATGAAATTATTTGAGGAAAAAAATGATACAATCTATCAGGGGTGGATACTTATAGGACTTATATAAACCTTCTCATGGTGTAAAACATCGGTAATATATAGGGTAAGATTTTATAAGGAGGAGGACCACTAGTATGAAATCCACATTTATATCTTTCATTGGATATTCCTATATGTGGATGTGTTTATTGATCCTTAGAACTCAATATTATTATTAATGAGTATTACAAGTCGCGTACTTTGATGTATTGATGAAAACTATGCCAACATATGTTTTCGGTGAGGTAGAATATATTGGGTGCAACATGAGTAATATTTCATTAATGGATAATGTGAGAAATGATTTCTCCCTTATATTCTTTAATGGAAATAGATATCTCAGACCCATTGAAAAAAATTATATATCACAAATAAATCCATGTACATGGTTCTCTATAGTAAAGTTCAATTTCTGGAAAGTCAAATAAAGAGACATCGAGCAAATAGGTTGATGGAATGAGCATACAACCCACTTGATTAGAGATATCACGATAAAAAGAATATATTACATAGTAAGTGTTTATATGAGGTATTATGTCATTTTGAAATTAAATTCTTTCTATATGGGTGCCTTGACATGTTGTTAGATGCTAGCTTTGGACTTTAGGTTGCTTCACATATTGCCACTGAGAAAGAGGCCTAGAGGTTCACACACTAAGTTTATCGAGAGTCTATGTTCAATAATATATTATTAGTTATTATTTAAAAAGTTTAATGAAGATTATTATCACACGTTATTTAATAATTATTCATGATTTCTTGATCCCATATATTTTGTAACAAGTTATTTGAGAGAATATTATACGAGAAGAATATTTAATAAATATTTATTTTCTATTTAGTGAATATAATATTTATTTATTTATTGAATAATAATGAATTGATATTTATTTATTAAATAAATAGTCATTTTTCAAGGCCTGAAAAATATTGTGGAGGAATGAAAAACTGAGTTTAATGGTCTTCTAAGAAATAATATATATTGAATATTATTTCATTAAATAATATTTTTTTTAATCCGTGGGTTTTGAGCATGTCAAGAAATATTAATAATAATTTTATTATTTACATGGGGTTCTACAGTGATTACATAAATAATAAGGATGCATGTGTAATTATTATTTTCTAACCCTGGTTGTATATAAAACCAATTAGGTTATTTTATTAAGATATCCAATTCATTTGTTCTTTACAATGTGATCCAGATAGAATCCTCTCAAAGCCTTCGAGAGATCCCTCTCCAAGAAAGATCTCAAGAATGGAGAGAGATCATCCTCCACAACCACTCTCAAGTTTTGGAGATATCAAAGATAACACTTAGATGAATAGATTCTCACGGTAATCAAAGATGAATGTTGTAAGCATTAGGATCTACTATTCTAGAACCTGAAGATTCCTATGACGATGTTCAGAGGTTTATGGAATAGGTGTGGATCACCTCTAGATGTAATGTATTCTTGATTCCTATAAATTATGATGATATGACATAGATACATTGTCAAATCCATCAATGAAGAAATAATTCCTTGCAAGTTAATTATTTAATTACTTAAATTAATTATAAATAATATGTTTTGATTGTACACTTTGGTTCCAAAATTTTTCTATTGTCTATATTATTTGATTCCAATCAGTTGATCCTGGAATTTATCATCATGTAAATATTATATTAATCATCAATCATGATAAAAATCCGATTTGGGCATTCCCCATTCACAACTTCCAATGCGCTCGAAACTTACAGTGCATGTTTTCAATATAAAAGTTACATTTTAGTTTAAAACATGCATCATAAATCCAAAACCTAGAAAACAAGCTTATATTGTTTTCAAACTTTAGGAAAACAATCCATAATTTATTTGTGATATGTAGGAATAAACCACGCCTCAATTTGATACATTTTGTATCCAATATGATTCGAAGTGTATGATTTTATATTAAAATTGAAATTTTTGTTCAAAACACACATCACATATTCAAAACTTGTAAATAACTAGAATTTATGTGGAAACAAAATTAATACATGGGAATTTTACGAGTCCGTAGTTTCTGACGGCACTTGATTCTGAGGGCCGATTTTCCCGGAATCAATTTCTGAAGTTTTGTTCGGGTACGTTTAGTAAACGTATGAGCGAGATTTTATATCATTTGAACCGGTGCTCAGAATTGAAATACGAGGACACCGTTGAACTCGTAGTGTCGGTATTCTCTTATGGAGACCTTTACCGCAGTTGCATTTTATTGAGAATGGAAGTTAATTTTTGGGGTTTCTAAATAAAATTAAATAAATATATGTGTAGCATATTTTTATTGGATTGGTGGTTAAAATCACCAAGTGGAGGTTAGTGGTGGGGCCCACCACACCCTAACCTCCCATGGGAGGATGTTTTTAGGTGGGGCCCACACTAACCCTTTAATTCCTCTAACCCCCCATTAAACCCCTTGAGCTCCCCATAAATGGGGGAAACTCTTGAACTTCCCCATAATGGTGCCAACACACCTAAATATTAATTAATGACCACAATTAATTATATTTTGAAAACTTTTGAATTCTTTTTGAATGCATGGAAACAATAAAATAATAGAGAATATATTATTTTATTTTGGGGTTGGTGATTCTTTTTGGGTGGAACGTTGAGAGAGGACTTAGGAGATTCTTGGAGAACGACATCCTCTCCAACGAAGAACGCCCCTCATCTCTGAAGAACGTTGAGAATCATCTTGTTCCTTCTTCAACCGGGGCAAGGAAGGGAAGAGACGCCCACGATGAATACCGACGTCGTCTTCGACTTCTTCACCTTCGAATGCCATCCACCAATGACGAGTACCTCTCTTCCTCTTCCAACGTTGACGGAACGACGCCACCTTCCCACGACTCCATCAAACGACACTGATAAGCAAGCAGGGGTTTGTTGTGATTAAATTAAATCCTCGTTCCTCATCATTTATTATGGTTCCTTGTCAGCCATTTTTTATCATCTAATGCAGAGGGAGAGGGCCTAACAAACATGGCCCGATGTCCCTTAATTGGTTCTTGTTTTATTGATGACGGATGTGGACTGCTGGAAGGGCGCGATGTCGTCACGTCACGCAAAGAAAAGATGCGGCCAGGCGGACCGCGATGAAGCCGGAATTGCGCGGTGTCATCGTTCCACGCCGGTGAAGAACCGTGGCCCGGGCGGGCCGCGATGAAGGGGTGTGGCGCCATCACGCCACACTGGAGAGGGACCGCGGCCAAAGGCCGAGATAGTAAAAGGAGGGAGGCCGGCTGATCCGGCTGCCAACGACGCTCTACAAGGCGGGACCCAAAGGGTCCCACAGTTTTTTCAGAAGCCGGGGGGTGCAGTACGCCCCCACAGTGTGGCTAGCCGGGCCACACAGGGTGGCCATCCAGGCCACACAGCCAGCCGGACCACGCGGCCAGCTTGTCGCGGCCAGTCGGCCAGGCCCCACGGTCGGCTGCCAGGCCACGCGGCCAGCCGGGCCAGGCCCCGCGACCAGCCGGACCGGGCCACACGGCCATCCGGGCCGGGCAACACGGCTAGCCGGGCTAGACCACACGGCCAGCCAGGCCGGGCCACATGGCCAGCGGGCCGGGCTTCCACCTGGTCAGGCCGCCATCGGGCCAGACCGCCATCAGACTGGGTTGGACCCACGGACCGGGTCAGACCTCTGTCCGGACCCGTTAAACCCAAAATAACTTTTTCATCTGTATTTTGGGCTATGAGAGACTGAATGACGAACCGTCTGCGGCGACAGAAGACTTAGAGCAAGAAATATCTTTTGACATACCCCATTTGAGGTTTGGACGTAGTTGGTGTACAGACGGGTGGGTTTGAACCTAAAAACCAACCTGGCCCTTTGAATGGAAATGCCAACAACTCACAGACCGGACGTCTGATTGACGTGCTGTCTATCACGTTGGGTTCGTTATGATGAGACAGAACTTCAAGACACATCAACTAGAGACTTAATGGTAGTTGATGTATCGGCACTTGACTTGAGAAGCAGACCCTCCCAGAATCGAGCGTGTTGTGTGCAAGAACCTTTGGCTGGCTGCGACTGAGATGACATGATCCTCCATGGGTTCAACAATGACGATACTGTACTAGGATCCTCCGTGGGTTCGACAGTGATGAATTCTGTACTGGGATCTTCCATGGGTTTGACAGCGGTGACTTCTGTATCGGGATCCTCCGTGGGTTCAATAGTGATGACTTTTGTACCAGGATCCCCCATGGGTTTGATAGCGCTGATATTATTCCAGGATTCTATGTGGGTTCGATATAGGAGATGATTCAGAGGCTACATATAATAATCTCTACCCCTCTTCATGTGTTTTATACCTATGTGAGATGAGTCTTGTTTTTCAATCATTATCATCGAGGCGACTGACTTTACTTCCTTTGTGGACTGGGTTGTGCTTGGGCTCAAGAGTTGGAGCCAGACTGTGACTGGTAACTTAGGTATATGTATGGGCATATACCTAAGTAAGGATAGTTGATAATTCATAATTTTTTTTTACTATTGTGATTTATCCTCAGTGGATTCTGAGAGACCTTTAGGGGTCTCGGGGTCACCTGCTAAGTATTGTTATACTCACCCATGCATGGGCTTCGCCCGCACCTTGTTGTGTTCTATAAAAACGATGGTCAGCAGTGATCGAGGCGGAGGGAGACAGAAGAGTGGCTACTTGGAGCTGGACTAGATGGGACGTACCTCAGGGAGTATTTGTTCGAGTTCTGTACCTACCCTTATGGTAGGATTCCCTGGTGGACGATCCATGAGCTATTTTTTCCTTTTTACTTGTACTTGTACTTGTTGTTTGGCTGGGTTTGTGTACTGGCCCACTTACTTTCAGCACACTTTTCTTTTTTTTACTAGTAATTATTTCTTCTACTGTGTGTGTTCAGACTGTGTGTGTTACAGGTTTAAAGGAAATTCCTTCCCTTTTATTGGGAATTTGCCTTTGGTGTTAATCGCCGACCCCTGGCCAACGGAAGGCAGGCTTGGGGTAGTCACGACACGGGCCCCGAGGATGGGTCATGAAAAAACTGATAAAAATAATTAATTTTTTTTTTGATAATTTAAGAAAATGATCCATATTTTATTTTTAATGTGTAGGAATTGAACACATGTTAATCAAACACATGATGTGTCTAGTATGAATCAAAGTGCATGTTTTCAATCTAAAAGAGTCATTTTAGTTTAAAACATGCATCACTATAAAAAATGAGAAAACGAGCTCCGATTATTTTCAAATTTTTGGAAAACACTCCAAAATTTATTTGTGACAAATAAGAATTGACTATAAGTCAATACAATAGATTGTGTGGAAGGTATGATTCAAAGTGTGTGCTTTCAATAGAAAAGAATAATTTTTTAAATAACTCATCACATGGACAAAACCAAGAAAACAAGATCAGATGTAAGGACCTGACCCCAGAACTGCGCAGAGGGAGGTTTCGTCCTCCGAACACTCGGGAGTCGGTGCCTTATTGGAATACAAACAAGGAATATGAATCCCGAAGAACCGAGTAGTTTATTATTATTGGAAACAAGATACATTCATAATTTCATCATTACAACTTAAAATTAATAACAACATAGAAACTCCTTAGACAACTCCCATAACTCCTAGGTTATTTCAGCGTGTCATTCATAATTGAATTATTCTTGCCCTGAGAAAATGAAACATAATAAAGGGGTGAGGTCAAACTATCAGTAAGAGTAAGCAATACAATGGAAGATTATATAAACAATAGACATGGTGAATTATTGAGAACACATTCCTTTAATAATAAACTTGAACACATTATGGCAGGAATATGAGCTGAGTAAATAATGCCATAATAAAACATAATCATGGGTATTATACTAATAAAATAACCACATGAAATATCAATAGATGAACTCATAATGATGGAATTCATAATGCCATACATTCTGAAACATTTTTTCAAGGCCTCGGCCAAGACTTCTAATGATTAAGGCCTCGGCCAAAATCCATATCACATTGGGAAAGGCCTCGGCAAATTCCTCATCCAGTTGTCGCATGAGACCTACCGATGCATCGAGGGGCTATAGTGGGACCCACCCATCACATAATAAGTCCAATTCATTCCTCATATGAGTGGGGATAAATATAAACAACATATACATTCATATGGAAACTATCATATGAAATGTAACTATCTCTCCCCAATCATTAAACATAAAACACTAACCATTCAGAATAATATGGTGAATGGTTTTAGGATAGATCATCCAAAATAGAGTTTTTCATAAGTCATTAAATAAAATATGGTAGATGAATTCATAAATGATTAAACCCAATAATAACATGGAATCAACAAGAGTGTTGAACTAGATGAAAACAACCTTATAAAATCATTAAGCAATTCTGGAGATAAATACTCTTTTATTTTGAAAAGAAGAGTTCTTTTGGAAAAATCTTTGAATAAAACCAGAAGTGAAGTAAGATAGTATTTTCATAATAAAATGAGTTATTTTATAAAGATATTGGTTTCCAAAAATAGATTATATAGTTCCCTTTAAAATAGTAAGAATTTGAGAAATTCCCTTGAATCAGGCTTGTATTTTTTAAACAATTTTGAGAGTTCCTTTTAAAATGTGTAAATATCCACAAAATAAGGAAGGATTATGGTTTTTAAACATATATATGATACTAAAACATAACATACGATGAGTACATAACAATACATAAGAATTACATCGAGGTAATTAGACAATGAAAGTAACCCGAATGAAAATGGATGTTTGGGTGGAAAAACCCTTACCTTAACTCTAAACGTGCTCCACTGTTGTACTTAAGCTCCTGGAATATTAAATTACACTTATTAATAACTTATTTAAGAACCTATTAGAAATGTATTTATTTTAACATAATTATGGTTAGTTCATTTTGTCTTTATTGATAAGTTATTGTATTGAATTTCGTCGTTCTGGAGTGTTCGTTTCCTTTATTTCCATAATCACTTCACTTGTTTTTAAGTATGTGGAGTTCATGTGGAATGGTTATAAATCTCCAGGATTAAAATTAAACATTATTTATGAACGTACAAAATTGATAATGGTTATTTCTTTCATTTGGTTACATGGAATGAGGTTGAATCATTAGATGACGACCACTTCGATTATTCGGTGGTATTTGGAATATTATGAACTAGTTTTGTCATATAACTTAATTATTTGTAAATATTCTGGTTCCTGAATATTAATTAGGTTATAACACATATATTATAGTCTAGTTTAACAATGAATATGGTTTCATGAGAAATAATGAAGAATAAATTGAAGAACAAAACTTCGTCGTCCACGAAGGTTATAAATCAGAACCTCATGGACGTTGATATTGTTTATAAAAATTAAAGGGAGGGAGTAAGAATATTTATGATTTTTCTTTCATTAACATGACATAAATCTAGTATATAGATTTTAATGGAGTTATCATGATCATTTGGATAGATGAGGTGAGGAGAAAAAGAATAGAGATGACCTTGAAAATAAAAGAAGAGGTGAGAGATCCCTTATGAAAATTCGGCAGCCTAACGGCGTCGCTTAATATTTCATAATATGAAATGATGAGAGAAAAAGGGTACCTCATCATATTTAAATAAAAAAGGACAGTAAAAAGAATACAGAAAATCAAACCTCAACATATTATAATGGAAATTCAAATAGATAACATAAAATAAGTGTCAACTAAAAGAGGAGGGTGAAAGATTCCCTTACCTTGAAGAGTAACTCCTAGTATTTGAAAGTTGAGACCTTGATGGGATTAGGGACACCTTGGGAGGACTTTTATAGAGGTAAAAATACCAGAGCTTCGAGGATGATGGATTTTTAATGAATGAAAACGAAAGGATGTGTGGGTATTAATAGAAAAAGAGAGGGAGTTTTTTAATAATTTTAAAGGGACACCTCATGGTGGTTTTTTCCAAGCCATGGGCTTGCCCATGGTATTTGCCCATGGGTTTAGCCACTTGGGACACCTCATGTGATATGTTACTATAAAAAAGTCTACCAGCCTTTTATTTTAATTATTATGTCATTATGATTTCATTAAACTACTGAATACTCAAAACTGTATTTTTCATTATTCACGAAAAATTCAAGTATTTTAGAAAAATACCAAAAATTCACCGCTACCATTTTTTGACGTGTAGAATCCAAAAGTGAACTCCATTTTTCAAAATTAAATTTCTAAATATTATTAATTTAATTTTTAAATAAATTCATAGTTAATTCTAAAAATAAAAATCTTAGAGGTATAATTAGTTTTATGTAACATTGAAAAATTAATTACGATCCCACTATCTTATTACCTTAAGAAAATAAAATAATATCATTATTTAATATTCAAGGGTCATATAACTATTCATATTATTATTCGTATTATGATTCATAAGGGTATGTTACTATTCAACAAAAATCAATTTCGTTCTATCAGACTCTAAATGACTTACTAAACACAACTCTAGATGAACATTTCTTGAAATTCAAAACATAGAAGAGGCAAAGTTATGTTTAATGGATAGATTATAAAATTGCATTCTATATTTATTTTCAAAACTTTGGGGTGTTACATTCTCTCCTCCTTACAAAAATTTCATCCTTGAAATTCACAAAATTTACCTAAAAATATTCGGGTATGTCTTTAACATAAGCTCCTCAGGCTCCCATGTTGCTTCCTCCATCTTATGGTTCCTCTATAGAACATTTACCAGACGAGTCGTCCGATTTCTCAATACTTTTTCTCTAGAATCAAGAATCTTGATAGGATCTTCACAGTAAGATAGATCGGGGTTGAGTTCCACTTCTTCATAAATGAGTACATGTGTTGGGTATGGCATGTACTTTATTAACATTGACACATGGAACACATTGTGAACTTTGGAGAGACTTGGTGGTATTTCCAAACGGTGAGCTAAAGCTCCAATTCAGTCCAGAATTTCAAAAGGCCATATGTACCTTGGACTTAATTTTCCCTTCTTACTAAATCGTATAATACCCTTCCATGGAGATACCTTTAAGAAAACGTGATCACCTTATTGAAATTACAAATCCTTCCTTCGGTTATCTGCATAGATCTTTTGCCTACTTTGAGCTATTTTGATATGGTTCTGGATAATCTTCACCTTTTCCATTGTTTCTTCAACAAGTACTGGTACCATGATATTTCTTTCACCAACATCATCCCAGTAAGTTGGTGTACGACATCGCCTCCCATATAATGCTTCATAGGGTGCCATCTGTATACTTGAATAGAAGCTATTATTGTAGGAAAATTCTACAAGAGGTAAATAATGATCCCAAATTCCTTGAAAATCAAGTGAAAAAGACCTCAACATGTCTTCCAATGTTTGAATAGTCCATTCAGATTGTCCATCAGTTTGTGGGTGGTAGGCAGCGCTCAAACGAAGATCAGTATCTAGGGCCTTCTGAAGAATTTTCCAGAATCTTGATGTAAAACATGGATCATGGTAAAAAACAATCGATAGGGGTACTCCATGAAGTCTCACAACATCATTAATATATAGTCTTGCTAGACGTTCAAGTGGTATATCTTCTTTTATAGAAAGAAAATGTGCTTAATTGGTAAGACGATCAACAATGACCCATATTTCATCATTTATTCTCGGATTCTTTGGTAGTCCCATGAAAAAGTCCATCATGATATTATCCCATTTTCACTCAGGTATGGGAAGAGGTTGTAATACTCCACCAGGCTATTGCCTTCCAGCTTTCACTTGTTGAAAAACCATACATCTTGACACAAAATCAGCAATCTCCTTCTTCATGTTGTCCCACCAAAAATGTTCCATCAAATCTCTATACATCTTAGTGCTACCAGGGTGTATAGAGAAATTGGAACTATTAGCATCATCCAACAATTCTCTTTTTAGATCAGGTATATCGGGAACAAAAAATCTCTTCCCAAATTTCAAAATTCCATCTTCACATACGAAGTCACTCAATCTCCCATCATTCATAGCTTTAATCTTCTTTTGAAACTCCTTATCATCATCCTGAGAACTTTTTATCCTTTCAAGTAAAGATGGTTTGGCAACCATTTGAAAAA
Source organism: Viscum album (assembly GCA_963277665.1). NCBI lineage: Eukaryota > Viridiplantae > Streptophyta > Magnoliopsida > Santalales > Viscaceae > Viscum > Viscum album. The sequence continues at coordinate 239,761,116 of OY728131.1, forward strand.
TTAGTGATGTGTTACCTTCCTTGATAATTCCCATATCCATATTTACTAGATCCATGAATAGAGGATCCCTTTAAACTCTCATCTTGTTCAAAATTCCATGGTCTTTTCTACCCAAAGCATATGCCACATTATTTTACTTCCCCAGTAGGTAGTTTATCATGAAATAATAATCCTTGAGTAGTTCAAACCATCTCCTTTGCCTCATGTTAAGTTCTTTTTGTGAGAAAATATACTTCAAACTCTTGTGATCAGTATAAATCTCACATTTTTCACCATAAAGATAATTTCTCCATATCTTCAAAGAAAAGATTACAATAGCTAACTCTAGATCATGAGTTTGATAGTTTTGTTCATGAATTGTTAGCTTCCTAGATGCCTATGAAATCACTCAATCATCCTGTATAAGGACACAACTATGTCCTTTCTTTGATGCATCACTATAGATAACAAACCCATCATTCCTCGATGGTAGAGTCAATATAGGAGCATTGACTAATCTTCTCTTCAGTTCTTTGAAACATTCTTCACATTCCTTGGTCCATACGAACTTAACCCCTTTTCATGTGAGCTTGGTCATTGGGTCGGCTAAACAGGCGAAGTTCTGAACTAAACACCGATAATAACCTGCTAAACCAATAAAACTATGTACCTCAGTTACGTTCATTGGAGTAGGCCATTCTTTCAAAGCCTTTGTCTTTGCAGGATCTATAGATATTCCATCATTAGAAACAATGTGACCCAGAAAGGAAACTGATTGGAGCTAGAATTTACACTTGCTGAACTTCCCATATAATTCATTTCTTTTCAGAGTTTTCAGAATAGTGCCCAAGTGATTTTCATGTTCTTCATAGCATCTAGAGTACACCAGGATATCATCGATAAACACCACCATAAATTCATCAAGATATACATTTAAGAATCTATTTATCATATCCATAAAAATAGATGGTGAATTAGTTAGTCCAAAAGGCATTACTATAAACTCGTAATGCCCATACCTGGTTCGGAATGCTGTTTTTGGAATGTCTTCCTTCCTCAAAAGTAACTAATGATATTCAGATCAAAGATTAATCTTTGAAAAATATTGGGCTCCATGAAGTTGGAAAAATAAATAATCAATTCTTGGTAGAGGATACTTATTATTTATTTTAATAGCATTGATTTCCCTGTAATCAATGCACAACTTTATGGATCCATCTTTCTTCTTAACAAAGAGGATAAGGGCTCCCCATAGAGAAACATTAGGTCGAATAAATCCTTTATCACTCAATTCTTCTAGTTTCTTCTTTAGTTCCACTAACTCCACAGTGGCCATTCTATAATGGGTCTTTGATATGGGTCTTGAACCAGGAATTAAGTTAATGGAAAACTCAATTTCCCACTCTGGAGGATGTCCAGGTAAATCCTCTGGAAATACATCAGTATACTATTTCACAATAGGTACATCTTCTATTTGAACATTATTTTCCTCACACATAGTTATTTCATTCTTTTCCTTGCTGATAATTGAATTTAGTTGAGCTATTGTGGGTGGATCTAGATAAGAATCAGGTGGTGACGTTTCTGCTCTAAAGATAAGGTACTCCTTATCATCATTGAAGACTGTAGCCTCCTTATTCTTATAATAAATTTTCGCATCATGGTTCGAAATCCAATCCATACCGAGGATTATATCAAACTCAATCATGGGTATAACAATGAGATTAGTAGATAAAGAACATTTATATTCCCTAATGGGAACTGATTCACAGAACTTTGTAGCGATGATACTTCCCTTAGAAGTTTTGACTGACAACTCCCTTGTTAAACTAAATTGGAAATATCTAATTTTCTTAGAAAAATGGGAAGATATGAAACAATGCGATGATCCAGAATCAAATAAAGCATTGGCTAAGTTTGATTAAATGATCAAAGTACCTTCCACCATGTCATGTGGAACTTCAACCTCTGCAGTTGTGATATCATATGCTTTTCCTTTCTCCCTTGGCCTCTTCTATTTCATATTTCCTTGATGGTTTGGACAATCATTAGCATAGTTCCCCATCTCTAAAAAATTATAGCATCGAACATCATTGGATTCCTTATTTTATTTGTAATCACCCGCAATATGGATTTTATGACCACATTTGTAGCACACTCCTTTTCCTTTTAAGCACGCACCAGGGTGTTTCCTTCCACAATTGTCACATGGTAGAAATTCAACTCTTCCCTTCTTCCATGTTTCCTTATTTCCTTTCCCAGGGTTTTCAGCAGCCCTTTTCTTTTCTTGCTTTCCCTTAATGTCATAAAACATAGAGAATTCTTTTTCTCTATCGATGGCACATGAAACTATATCCTCATATGATGAAAAACTTTGGGAGACTAGTGCCCGCCGGAGGAACGGCTTTAGGCCATCAAAGAATCTATCAATTTTGCTCCTTGGATTTCATATTTAGTCCATAGCATGTCTTGCTAACCTTGTGAAGTTGACTTCACACTTGACAACATTTTTGTCCTCCTTATGACTCAAATTCAAGAGTTGTCTCTCCATATCGGCTCGCTGCTCACGAGGGAAATATTTTTCTAAGAAGATTTCCTTAAAGTCCCTCCATTCCATCTCCTCTATTTATTCCTTCTCCTTTGTGTTATAGATTAATGACCACCACTGATCCACATCTCCCAATAGACGATAGACTGCCATGCCAACTTTCTCCCTTTCATTACATCCCAAGGTGATAAATATCTTTTCATGGGAACATATCCACTGCTCTGCTACAAAAGGGTTTGTAGTCCCGTTGAATGTTGGAGGCTGTTGTCGCATAAAGAGATCTAGCATAGCTCATCCACATGGTGGATCCGGATGCTCCATACAGATAATGTTATTATTCATAACCTGAGTAAGTTGTCCCAGTATAGTTATGAGTTGCTCAGCACCAGTCACAGCACCAGAGCCAACATCATTATCTTGCATCAGAGGGAAATCCCTACAGGGGACACGTGTGTTCGTGCGGTTTCCATTCCTTCCACTAGGCATCATTTCTATATAACAACATACACTAGAGTAGGGTATGCATCATAATTTATAATCTCAATACATAAAAAATACTAAACATAAATTTACGTATAGCTAATATCTTAATCATAAACATGGTATCTTTGAGGAAAAATGTACATTTAAATTCTTCATAATGGATTGTAAAGAAAACATGAATTATCCTAAGCATATCCCCCAGGAGTGTCGTAACCAAGAGTGCAGCAAGGCCCATTGTCGTACACCAGGATACCCTAGGTCAAGCCCGAAACTCCTTGTCAGAGCTTTCACTCCTAGGTATATCTGTGCTAGAGCCACCTCTACCTGCTCATATCCAGACAGGGATGTATTTCATGAAATATCCGCATAATATATTACTTACCAAAATACCAAGAAGTTCTTGTATGTTTATCCTCAAAGACTATCTTAGGGTATCTTCCCTAATCTACATTTTCTAAATCTAGTTTCCAAGTTTTCCACTAAACTCCCTCTGATACTAATTGTAAGGACCCAACCCCAGAACTGCCCAGAAGGAGGTTTCATCCTCCAAAAACTCGGGAGTCGGTGCCTTATTGGCATACAAACAATGAATATGAATCCCAAAAAACCGATTAGTTTAGTGTTATTGGAAACAAGATACATTCATAAGTTCATCATTACAACTTGAAATGAAGAACAACATAGAAACTCTATAGACAACTCCCATAACTCCTAGGTTATTTCAGCATGTCATTCATAATAGAATTATTCTTTCCCTCGGAAAATGAAACATAATAAAGGGGTGAGCTCAAATGCTCAGTAAAAGTAAGAAATACAATGGAATATTATATAAACAATAGACATGGTGAATAATTGAAAACACATGTCTTTAATAATAAACTTGAACACATTATGGCAGGACTATGAGCTGAGTGAATAATGCCATAATAAAACATAATCATGGGTATTCTATTAATTGAATAACCACATGAAATATCAATATCTGAACTCGTAATTATGGAATTCATAATGCCAGAAATTTTGAAACATTTTGTCAAGGCCTCGGCCAAGGCGTCTAATGATTAAGGCCTTGGCCAAAATCCATATCACATTGGGAAAGGCCTTGGCAAATTCCTCGTCTAGTTGTCTCATGAGACCTACTGATGGATCGAGGGGATATAGCAAGCCCCAACCATCACATAATAAGTCCAATTAATTCTTCATATGCGAAGGGATAAACATAAACAACATATACATTCATATGGAAGCTATTATATGAAATGTAACTATGTTTCCCCAATCATTAAACATAAAACACTAACCATTCGGAATAATATGGTGAATGGTTTTAGGATAGATCATCCACAATAGATTTAGTCATAAACCATTAAATAAAATATGGTAGATGAATTCATAAATGATTAAACCCAATAATACCATGGAATCAAAAAGAGTGTTGAATTAGATGAAAATACTCTTATAAACTCATTAAGCAATTCTGGAGATAAATACACTTTTATTTTGAAAAGAAGAGTTCTTTTGGAAAAATATTTGTATAAAACAATAATTTAAGTAAGTTAGTATTTTCATAATAAAATGAGTGATTTTATAAAGATAATGGTTTCCAAAAACAGATTATAAAGTGCCCTTGAAAATAGGTAATAATTTGAGAAATTCCCTTGAATCAAGCTTGTATTTTTGAAACAATTTTGAGAGTACCTTTTAAAACGTGTAACTATCCATAAAATAAGGAAGTATTGTGGTTTTCAAACATATATATGATACTCATAGAGAACATATGATGAGTACATAACAATACATAAGAATTACATCGAGGTAATTAGACAATGAATGTAACTCGAATAAAAATGGAAGTTTGGGTGGAAAAACTCTTACCTTTACTCCAAACGTGTTCCACTCTTGTAATTAAGCTTCTGGAATATAAAATTACACTTATTAATTACTTATTTCAGAACCTATTAGTCATTTATTTATTTTACCATAATTCTGGTTAGTTCATTTATGTCTTTATTGATAACTTATTGTATTGAATTTCATCGTTCTGGAGTGTTCGTTTCCTTTATTTCCATAATCAGTTCACTTGTTTTTAAGTATGTGGAGTTCATATGGAATGGTTATAAATCCTCAGGATTGAAATTAAACATTATTTATGAACATACATAATTTATAATGGTTATTTATTTCATTTGGTTACATGGAATGAGGATGAATCATTAGTTGACAACCACTTCGATTATTCGGCCGTATTTGGAATATTATGAACTAGATTTGTCATATAACTTAAATTATATGTACAGATTCTGGTTACTGAATATTAATTAGGTTATAAAACACATATTATAGTCTGGTTCAACCATGAATATGGTTTAATGAGCAATAATGAAGAATGAATTGAAGAATGAAACTTCGTCATCCACGAAGGTTATATATCAGAACCTCATGGACGTCTATTTCGTTTATAAAAATAAAAGGGAGGGAGTAAGAAAATTTATGATTGTTATTCAATTCACATGATATAAATACAGTATATAGATGTTAATGGAGTTATAATGATCATTTGGACAGAGAAGGTGAGGAGAAAAAGAATAGAGATGACCTTGAAAATAAAAGAAGAGGTGAGAGATCGCTTATGAAAATTCGGCAGCCTAACGATGTCGCTTAATATTTCATAATCTGAAATGATGAGAACAAAAGGGTACCTCATCATGTTGAAATCAAAAGGACAGTAAGAATAATACAGAAAATCAATCCTCAACATATTAGAATGTAAATTCAAAGAGATAACATAAAATAAGTATCGACTAAAAGGGGAGGGTGAAGGATTCCCTTATCTTGTAGAGTAACTCCTAGTATTTGAAGGTTGAGACCTTGGGGGGCTTAGGGACACCTTGGGAGGAATCTTAGAGAGGTAAAACTACTATATAGTAGAGGATGAGAGATTTGGAATGAATGAAAACGAATAGATGTGTGGGTATTAAAAGAAAAAGAGAAGGAGTTTTTTAATAATTTTAAAGGGACACCTCGTGGTGGTTTTTGCCAAACCATGGGTTTGCCCAGGGTATTTGCCCATGGTTTTAGCCACTTGGGACACCTCATGTCATATGTTACTATAAAAAATTCGACCAGCCTTTTATTTTAATTATTATGTCATTATGATGTCATTAAACTACTGAATACTCAAAACTGTATTTTTCACTATTCACAAAAAATTCAAGTATTTTATAAAAATCCCAAAAATTAACCCCTACCATTTTTCAATATGTAGAATCCAAAAGTGAAATCCATTTTTCAAAATTAATTTTCTAAATATTATTAATTTAATTTTTAAATAAAGTCATAGTTAATTCTAAAAATAACAATCTTAGAGGTATAAATAGTTTTATGTGACATTGAAAAATTAATTATGATCCCATTATCTTATTACCTTAACAAAATAAAATAATATCATTATTTACTATTCAAGGTTCATATTACTATTAATATTACTATTCATATTACTATTCATAAGGGTATGTTACTATTCACCAAAAATCAAGTTTGTTTTATCAGACTCCAAATGACTTACTGAACAAAACTCTAGATGACCATTTATCGAAATTCAAAACATAGAAGAGGAAAATATGTGTTTAATGTATAGATTATAAAATTGCATTCAATATTTATTTTAAAAACCTTTGGGTGTTACAACAGATTGTTTAAAAAATTTAGGTAAACAATCCATAATTCATTTGGGATGTGTATGAATTAACCATATGTAAATATGACACATGATGCTTCTAGTATAACTTGATGTGTGTGTGTTTTAAATATAAATGTTCCATTTTACTTTAAAATTCACACCACATATCCAAAACTTAGAAAAAGAGCTTAGATTGTTTTAAAATTTTAGGAAAATGATCCATAATTCATTTGGAACATGTAGGAATTTAATATATGTTAATCTGATAGAATATATCATAGGTATGACTTGAAGTTCATGGTTTCAATATAGAAGTTACATTTTAGTTTAAAATGAACATCACATAGAAAAAAACCGAGAAATCATTCTCAAATTATCTTCAAAATTTAGGAAAAATATCCATATTTCATTTGTGATGTATATGAATCAACCACACATCAATATAATAAATGGTATGAATGGTATGACTTAAAGTGTAGTTTTTATTATAAAAATGATATTTTAGTTCAAAACACATGTGGCATACTCAAAATTGAGAAAACATAATAAAATTATTTTGTTACTTTCGTAAAATCTTCCAAATTTTATTTTTTTCATATAGGAATCGACCACATCTCAATCCAACACATGATGTAGTTGGTATAACTCGAAGCATGTGTTTTCAATAAAATAGTTTCATTTTAGTTTAAAACATATTTCATATCCAAATATGATAAAATGATACTATATTGTTTTTAAAATTTAGGAAAGCAATCCGTGTTTCATTTTTGATGTGTAGGAATCGACCGCATGTCAATCTGACACACAATGTGGCAAGTATGAATCAAAGTATGTGTTTTTAATATAAAAATGTCATTTTAGTTTAAAACATGAATCACATATACAAAACCAATAAAAAATATTAGATTATTTTCAAACATTAGGAAAATAATCCATAATTCATTTGTGAGGTGTATAAATCAACCACGCAATAAAATGACTGATGATATAAAAGGTATGACTAAAAGTTCATGTTATCCATATAAAAAGATCCATTTTACTTTAAAATGCACATCACATAGATAAAACTAATAAAACGACATTAGATTGATTTCAATATTTATGATAATGACCCATAATTCATTTTTCAAATATAGGAATTGACCAAATTTCATTCCAACACACAATGTGTTTGGTATGATTTAAAGTGCATTTTTTCAATATAATAGTTATATTTTAGTTTAAAATGTGTACCACATAGCCAAAACTAATAAATCGAGCTCTAATTATCTTCAAGAATAATGAAAATGATCCATAATTCATTTGTGATGTATAGGAATTGACTGAACATCAATACACAAGATGATGTGGTTGGTATGACTTGAAGTGTGTGTTTTCAAAATAGAAGTGCTATTTTAGTTTTAAACGCATGTCACATAGACAAAAATAAGAAAAATAGCTCATATTGTTTCAAAATTTAGAAAAATAATACATAATTTATCTGTGATGTATAGGAATCAAATTCTCCTCAGTCCTATACATGGTGTGGTCATTATAACAAGAAGTGTATGTTTTTTATTTTAAAATTGACATTTTAGTTCAAAACACACATGACATGCTCAAAACTAATAAAACACATTCATATTGTTTTGATATTTTTGGTAAAGTATCAATATTTATTTTGTGATGTGTAGGAATAAACCACACATCAATCCAACACATGATGTGGTCAGTATGACTCAAATTATGTGTTTTTAATATAAAAGTATCATTTTTTTAAATAACATCACATATTAAAAACTAAGAAAACAAGATTTTATTATTCTCAAATCTTAGGAAAATGATCCATAATTTATTTTTGACATACATAAATTGACCACTTTTCAATCTGATAGATTATTTGGATGATATGACTCAAAGTGCATATTTTCAATATAAAAGTGCCATTTTAGTTTAAAACACATGTCACATATCCAAAAAACAAGAATAAAATCTCTAATTGTTTTCAAACATTGTTATAAAAATCCACAATTCATTTTTGATATTCCTGAATTTATTGTACGTCAATATAATTGATGATATGGAAGTTATGACTCGAATTTCATGTTTTCAATATAAAAATGCCATTTTAATTTAAAAATAATGTCACATAGACATAACCAAGAAAACAATTTTGTATTGCTTTCAAAAATTAGTAACATGATTCATAATTTATTTTTGATATGTAAGAATTGACTACACATCAATCTGATGCACAATTAACTGATAATATAATTTATATATACAACAATCAATAATATAATGTATCATACATGGATTATAAAACGTTTAATTTTTTTTTGCTTTATTTAATGTTATTAAAATAAAAATTGGTTTTATTTCAAGGAAAATATTTTGTGTGGAGTTTGATCATTGGAAAAGTCTGCTAGTTTTTATTTTATATATGGTTTGTAATTTTTTTTGTTTAATTATAAATATGATATCAATGTAAATTTTGAATTGAAATTATGGTGAAATGTGATATTTTTATTTCAATATGGTTTTTTATATATTTATACTTCTATTTATGTATTCTAATTGTGTTTATTTTTATAAATCTATTTTATGGCTACTATAGAGCTGCAACTGTGTAGTATTTGATATGGAATTTATGAGATCTAGTAAAAATGTTGATAAAGACCTCATTTTTCAGTGATGATAAATGGTACCTTTATCGACACTAAAAATAAAGAGATGATAACGGCTAAACACTTTTAATGTCACTTATCTAGTTAGTACTTTTTGGCACTGAAAACCCCCCTTTTTAGCATTGTTAAAGGGATTATCTGTTGTAGTATTAATGGTAGTTGGTGGAATAGAATTGAATGTTAATCCTTTGAATGTTCTACAACCATCATGATATATATATATATATATATTCATTTTAAATAATGATATGAGAGATGAATTTGATTTGAGTAATATGGGATTAACTGATCATCCTTTTCTAGGATGAGGGATGGGATATAAAGCATCAACGGTGATTCCATAGAGCCCCTATGGTTTTTTGGAACATCCTTTTGAATCTTTCCAAATCCTTCCATGCCCAATGTCACACCACGACCACGGGCACCCATGTTTTTAATTTTTTCTTGGTCCCTCGACCTTGGGTAGAGTCGGGTTTGGACCCAGGTTTGAATTTTTGAAGCTTTGATGTTTTTGGTGGGTCTTGGGTTAGTGCGCAGTCACCACACTACTAGCGGTCACCACGCATTCGGTTCGAGTAGGTGCATGGTCACCGCGAATTCAGTCCTATCCTGCGTTCAGTCCTGGTGAGTGTGTGGTTTCCCACCTGTTTAGATAAATAATAAAATTAAATGAATATATTAAATTGGAAATAATTTTATAAAATGTTTAATAATAATAATAACAATAATTTATATTATTATTATTATTATTATTATTATTACTCTTATTATTATTATTATCGTTATTAATATTGTTATTATTATTATTATCTTTTACATTTTTTTATTATTTCTCTCTCTTTCTTCTTGTCTTTTCCTTTTTTTCCTTTGCTGTTCTTCCACATGGTTGTCCCCCGCATAGCAAAGTGCCTCGGGCTCCCCCGCACCTCTTCTCCCTCGGTTGTTCCCTCTTCCTTGCAGTGCTCAACCAGTCCGGTTTTCCCTACTGTAGCGCCACTCTTTCCCCCGCATAGTAGCGCCACACAACCCGCGCCCCTGCCCTGTTTGGCTCTCCTCCACGACCCACCTGCACACTACCTCTACCCTTCTTCCCAGCGCCTCCCTTGCAACGCCACCCCTCCCTATTTTTCGACCGTCCACGATTCGGCGCAATTTCTTCCGCATGCTTATCCGCATGCACGCCTTCCTGACGCCCCTACCCTCCTCTTGCACGGTGTCCCTACCGACTCACCGCACACCCAGCTGATCCAGCTGCACAACACCCCTCTTCTCCACCCTCCTGCAGGAGCACCCCATCCCGCCTCTGTCGTGCGCCCCGCACGACGCCCTCCCTGCTTTTCCTCCTTCAACAGCGCCAGCCTCGCCACTACCCTCATGAAGCACCACCCTCCTGGGTTCTCCCATTCATACCCCGGATGAGCACCCCTGTGCTTCCCTCGGCCTACACAACACCCATCTGCCCTCGTCCGCCCACTGCCAATCCGCATTGCCAGTCGCCATCCCTCCTGGAGCGATCTGGTGCCCCAGTGCCGCCTCCTGCCCTCTCCACCGCACCCTTTGCATCCCCCTGTTGCGATCCAGCTGCCATCCATGCTTGCCTGAGACCCCGTACCACCCCTACTTCTGTGTACTACTCACCCTCTACCTGTCCCCTTGCTGCGTTCGAGCATCCTGCCGATGACCTGCCCTCCTCGGACCTCCCTGCTCCAGCCGATCAGCAGCTAGCAGCCCCCCTTTGGTACCTATTTATTTTATTCTCCGTTTGATATTTTTATTTGATATATATATACATATACATATATATTTACCCTGTTTTGATTAGAATTTTTATTAATTAAATTTTGTTTGGGTCGGTTTGACCTTCTATGACCCGTGCAGGAATTTCTGAGTGAGCGCCATCACTGTGCTTTGTTTCTGAGTTTGCGTAGTCATCACGCTTTAGTTTTGAGGTGAGGGTTTCTTCCCGCCACTTGGTTTCACATACTTTAATTGGGGTTTTTGTTTTTGTTTTGAGTTCTTAGTGTTTTGTTTACAATACGTTGTACCATACTGTGTGGTGTCAGACGTGCGTCTTCCTTTTCATCTCGGTCTCGAGGTAGGTCCCCCACTACACTCACCTTTAAATTTAGAATTTATTAATTACTTAATGTTTTATTAATTTTAATGTATACTAAATAGTATAAGATAATTAATTTTTATATGATTATTTGGTGTAAAAAGATCCGTTTATTTTATACATGACACTTGGAATATTTTCTTGACGAACAGACACCCAGTTGTGAAAGAATGCATGTTTGGGTTTTAAACATAATTTACGGAATTTAAAATGTATTTTTGGTTTAAATGATAATTGATTTCTTCTGAATAAGTGTTTTGGGTTTTCTTGAGAAATGATGTTTTTCTTTAAAGTTGGTGAAGGTATATTTTCCACTTTAATAAAATAAATTATTTTTGAAAAACTCACTTTGTGGTTACTCAAGGGTGATCCTTGGTGTGCGTTGATTGCATGAGTTGTGTGTGATATTTTTTAATCGTGACTGATTGATTTTGATTATGGACGCACCCCTTTTTATTGTATGTGTTGACATGGGAACCTGGCATATTGAGTGAATCTTCTGAGAACGATTTCTGCACTAGTTTAGATTACGCACTGGATAGTGGCCCCATAGTAGTGGAATACTAAGTTATTGCTGATATGGGGATTCAGCCACTCAGTTTGGACATGTAGGGATATACCGAGCGTTAGGGCAATATTACATCATCGAGTTAGGTCATGCCTTCAGGATGAGTCAAATTTATAGTATGTTCTGGATTGTTCATAATCTCCTAGGTTTGACCCATGTTTCTTTTAGTGTTTATTTGTATGTGGTGGACGTTTGAGAGGTCTAGTTTGGTTGCTGGCCCATGTGTGCCACTTTTTCCATTGCCCTTGGGGTGTGTTGTGTGTTATGTGTAGTTTTCATTTTTTGCTAATAACAAAAGCTTGATTTTCTAATTGTTCACAAAAATGTTTTAAAAATGAAATGCACCTATTACTTTAAAACATTAAAAATTGTTTTTAAATTAAAAAGGGCAATGGATTGTTACTTGTTTTAGAAATGAAAGTGTGTGCAGAAACTAATATTTTATATAATTTAGTTCAAACCTGGAATTAGTAAATTTCTTTATTTAAAGGTATTGCATTGGGAATAGATATCGGGCTAGCCTACTGAGTTTTAATACTCATACCTATTGTTATTTTCTGTTTTTTGTGTTTGTGTAGGATACAACTTGGGTGCGTTCTCCTTAGGCGACGTTCAGTCGTGAGTTGGAGAGTGACCTGTGGGGTCACATAGAGATGGTGTTTGTCTTTTTTGGTTAGTTTCGTTTTCTTTTGTTCTTGTTTAGTTACTTCACTTTGTTTATTTATTTTGTGCTACTCTATTCTATTTATAATGATTTATTTATTTATTTTAACTGGGGTAAATCATTCCCACCGCCTCTATTGATGCCCTGGTGCTTGTCGCCATCCCAGGAGGACCGAGAACACCTCTCGGGCCATGTTGCGGACCGGATCGGGTGACCGGTTCAGGGTCGACCTGGGTTGGTTCATGACAAAATGGTATCAGAGTAGTTCGGCTCTCAGCAGACCTCGCTTTTTAGAGTGCCCTTTGTTATTTGGGATGTCTGGTAGATGAAGATTAGGACTGTTGGGGCTCAGGAGGTAGGTTACGCGTCGGTGCCTGATCACCACTGCTCGTGACAAGACCTGAGTTACCAGGGTTAGTCTAGGATTTGAATCTTTTGTATTTGGTTGTTTTGGATCGAGGAATGAAGATGGGGGGTGAATTGGTTCACTTTGCAGCCTCACATGGGGTGGTGACCCATGTGGAGTCCAAGTATTCAGTTTAAGGTCCTCTTAGTGTTATGCTTTACTTGGGGCATGGCTCACCACCATGTCGCTGGGTCAGACATATGCACTAGTTTCTCCTTCCAGTGGGTTATTACTGCTTGTGTTTTGTTTTAGTCTCAGTTGATTTGAGTGTGCATTAAAAGTGAAATTTGTTTTTAAATGGAAAAGTGTTTCTTCTAAATTGTTTTTGAAATTACTAAAGTGGGTTTCTAAAGATAAAGTGTATCGGTTTGGAAAAACTTGGTATGTGTTTGGATTTTGTAAGGAAAAGAAGTGTTTGAACCTTATCACTCCTTATGGAGGGTCACACATACATGAGCATATATGAAAGTGTGTGGGGGCACTTCTTCATAGATGATGTGAGCGGGATTGAATAAACTCACATGTGACGGTTTATAAGGTTCCATAGGTGAGTTTTAAAAAAAATGTAAATAAATAATGGTTTTGGAAAAGTGATTTCTCCTTGTGTTGTATATGTTTGGCTTATGGGCCCATTGTCCTTGGATTGTGTTGTTTCTTTGGTTGAGTTTTGTCATGATGCTGGTTTTGATGGTGTTTCTCGTGTTGTCATGAGTATGGCACCCAGAAAGCCTCCAAAATTTGTTAATGATGTATGCTCAGCTCTCAGTTTGTTTTGTGTGTTGCTTTCTTTTTGAGGTAATCGAAGTCTGTTAGAGGTAGTGGTATTGTTCCGAAAGATAATGTGTCTTCAGGTTGTTAGAAACCCCCAGGATAGTTAAGGTTCATACCGCCCTAGAGTTATTTGAGGCTTCAGTTTTGGACAAGTAAAGATGAGATGCATCATCTTCGTTGGAGTTTTGGGTGTGATTAACGGTGGTCGACTTCTGCGAAGGTTCCCCATCTGTAAAGGAGTGCAGGCCGGTGGAACCTATCTCCAAGAAACTATCCTCGTCTTTACCGGCTCCTAGTTCGTCGGACCGTTCTCTTGTGCACCACCAGTATGGCTTACCCGGATATTCTAAGTCATCATATTACATCCCTTTGAAAATGTACGACCATCATGGTTGTTGGAATCATCGAATGGAAGAAGGTGTTAGAAAACAGAAGATGAAAATTCCTGACTGTGAGGCAGGAGACGCTTCAGCCATTAAGGCCCCAGCCACAGGTCTCGGGGTGAAGCTCGCACACAATCAGGAGTTACCAAGGGTGTGCGGAACCTCGGTCTGAATAATGTTTTCAGCATTGGGATGGAAATATCCAAGAATTTTCTTGTTCTATTCTCATCATTATCGTAAGCTCATTCTTGTTTTGGTGGCGTGATGAGCTCATTCCCCCACAATCCAGGTGGTCTTATCTGCTCTCAGTGTGGTTCTTAAGTTGTTTGGTCTCTCTAAATGTTGTGGGCCTATGAATAAATGGACATGTTCTGTTTTTTAGTTGGTCCTAGCTGTGTTTGATAAGGGAATGTTCATTTCGTGAAGTTTATGGGAGGTGTTGAGTTAATTTCTTATCCTCATGTTGCTGGATTGTTCTGTATCAAGCTTTCCGTCATAGTCTCAAGTGTGTTGTCCAGTCCATGTGGGGAAAATGAATGAGTTCGGTTTGGGAGCTCCCATGTTGGCCCCCCCAGGGGGTGGTTTGTTCGGGTTTCAAAGGTTTTTTTATTAGTAAATTCTTGGGGTGGGGAGAACCCTCTCATGTTCTCCCCTTAATATCGGGCAGTGGTTTTTCTTGGATTGGTCAGGTGTGATGTTTTTTGGGAATGGTTACCCCGAAGCTCTCGGTTCTCTATGATTTTGTCTGGGAATGAACTCAAGTTGTGTCAACTGTTGGCTTGGTGACTTTCTGGGGGCAGAAAGTGTCTGTGGTGGCGAGAATTGTCACACCCCGACCACAGACGCCCATGTTTTTATATTTTTCTCGGTCTCGAGACTCTGGGTAGAGTCAGGTTTGGGCCCGGGTTTGAATTTTTGAAGCTTTGTGTTTTCAGTGGGTCTCGGGCCAGTGCGCAGTCACCGCACTGCTAGCGGGCACCGCGCATTCAGTCTGGGTAGGTGCATAGTCACCGCACATTCGGTCCTATTGTGCGTTCGAACCTGGTGAGTGCGCGGTTGCCCACCTGTTTAGATAAATAATAAAATTAAATGAATAAATTATAATGAAAAGAATTTTATAAAATGTTTAATAATAATAATAACAATAATATAGAATATTTTTATTATTACTATTATTATTATTATTATTATTATTATCGTTATTAATATTGTTATTACTATTATTATTATCTTTTACAATTATTTTTTTATTTTTTTATTCTTTCTTTCTCTTTCTTCCTCTTTATTCTTCTCTTTTTTTCCTTTTATGTTCTTCCACGCGGCTATCACCCACACAGCACAGCACCTTGGGCACCCCCACACCTCTTCTCACTATGTTGTTCCCTCTTCCTTATAGTGCTCATCCAGTCCAGTTTTCCCTGCTGCAGCGCCACTCTTTCCCTCACACAGCAGCGCCGCACGACCCGCACTCCTGCCCTGTTGGACTCTTCTACATGACCCACCGGCACACTGCCTCTACCCTTCTTCCCAAGGCCTCCCTTGCAATGCCACCCCTTCCCTATTTTTCCACCCTCTACGATTCGATGCACTCCCTCCCGCATTATTCTCTACATGCACGGCTTCCCGACGCCCGTACCATCCTCCTGAATGGTGTCCCTGTAGACTCACTGCACGCCCAACTGATCCAGCCGCACAACACCCCTCTTCTCCACCCTCCTGCAGCAGCGCCCCATACCGCCTCTGTCGCGCGCCCCACATAATGCCCTCCCTACTTGGCCTCCTTCTGCAGCGCCGGCCTTGCCACTACCCTCATCCAGCACCACCCTCCTAGATTCTCCCCTCTTTAACCCAACCGAGCACCCCTACACTCCCCTCGGCCTTCACAAAACCCGTCCGCCCTCATTCGCCCACTGCCAGTCCGCATCGCCAGTCGCCAGCCCTCCTAGAGTGATCTGGTTCCCCACTACCGCCTCCTTCCCTCTCCACCACACCCTCTACAACCCCCTGTTGCGATCCAGTTGCTATCCCTGCTCGCCCGAGACCCCGCACCACCCCTGATTCTGCATCCTGCTTGCTTGCTACCCGTCCCCTTGCTGTGTTCGAGCAGCCCGCCAATGACCCGCCCTCCTCAGACGTCCCTTCTCCAGCCGATCAGCAGCTAGCAACCCCCCCATTGGCAGCTATTTATTTTATGCTCCATTTTATATTTTTATTTGATATATATATATATATATATATATATATTTATATTTACCCTGGTTTGATTATAATTTTTATTAATTAAATTTTTTTTGGGTCGGTTTGACCTTCTAGGACCTGTGTGGGCGTTTCCGAGTGAGCGCCATCACCGCGCTTTGTTTCTGAGTTTGTGCCATCCTCGCGCTTCAGTTTCGAGGTGAGGGTTTCTTCTCGCCACTTTGTTTCACATACTTTAATTGGGGTTTTTGTTTTTGTTTTTAGTTCTTAGTGTTTTGTTTATAGTACATTACATTGGACCTTACTGTATGGTGTCAGACGTGCATCTTCCTTTTCATCTCGGTCTCAAGGTAGGTCCCCCACTGCACTCATCTTTAAATTTAGAATTTATTAATTGCTTGATTTTTTATTAATTCTAATAAATAGGAAATAATATAAGATAATTAATTTTTATATGATTATTTTGTGTAAAAAGAGCCGTTTATTTTATACACGATACTTGGATTATTTTCTTGAGAAACGGACACCCCATAGTAAAAGAATGCCCGTTTGGCTTTTAAAAACAACTCATGGAATTTAAAATGTAGTTTTAGTTTAAATGATAAATGATTTATTCTAAATAAGTTTTTTGGGTTTTCTGAAGAAATGATGTTTTTCTTTAAAGTTGTTGATGGACCATTTGGTACTTTAATAAAATAAATTATTTTGGAAAAAATCACTTTGGGGTTACTCAGGGGTGATCCTTGTTGTGCGTTGATTGCGTGAGTTGTGTGTGATATTTGTTAATCGTGACTAATTGATTTTCATTGTGGATGCCCCAATTTTATTGTATGTGTTGACATGAGAACCTGGTATATTGAGTGAATATTCTGAGAACAATTGCAGCACTAGTTTAGATTACGCACTTGCTAGTGCCCCATAGCAGGGGAATACTGAGTTATTACTGCTATGGGGATTCTGCCCCTTGGTTAGGCCATGTAGGGATATAACGAGCGTTAGGGCATTATGACATCATCGAGTTAGGGCATGCCTTCAAGATGAGTCACATGTATAGTACGTTCTGGATTTTTCACAGTCTCCTAGGTTCTACCCATGTTTCTTTTAGTGTTTATTTGTATGTGGTGGATGGTTGAGAGGTCTAGTTAAGTTGTTGGCCCCTGTGTTCCACTTTTTCCATTTCCTTTGGTGTGTGTTGTGTGTTATGTGTGGTTTTACGTTTTGGATAATAACTAAAGCTTGGTTTTCTAATTGTTCACAAAAATGTTTTAAAAATGTAACGCACCTGTTCCTTTCAAACATTAAAAATTGTTTTTAAATTAAAAGGGGAAATGGACTGTTATTTGTTTTATAAATTAAAGTATGTGTGGAAACTAATATTTTATATAATTTAGTTTAAACCTGGAATTAGTAAATTTCTTTATTTAAAGGTAGTGCATTGGGAATAGATATCGGGCTAGCCTACTGAGTTTTAAAACTCACACCTATAGTTCTTTTCTGTTTTCAGTGTTTGTGTAGGCTACAACTTGGGTGTGTTCGCCTTAGGAGACGTTCGGTCATGAGTTGGAGAGTGACCCACGAGGTCACATGGATATAGTGGTTGTCTCTTTCGGTTAGTTTTGTTTTCTTTTGTTCTCGTTTAGTTACTTCACTTTGTTTATTTATTTTGCACTACTCTGTTCTTTTTCTACTGCTTTATTTATTTATTTTAACTGGGCGAAATCATTCCCACCGCCTCTATTGATGCCCTGGCCCTTATCACCAGCCTGGGAGGATCGAAAACACCTCTCGGGCCATGTCGCAAACCGGCTCGGGTGACCGGTTCAGGGTCGACCCGAGTTGGTTCATGACACCCAACCTTGCCCCCATTAGTTCTTTATCAACCAGAAATAGAGGTCGCATTCTACCTCATACTTGATGATGTCAACTGCATGGGTGAGGTCCACGCTCATCCCACAGTCATTGAGCACCACACTCTCATAAAACTTGAATCCATTGGAGCATGCATCGACCCGTCGCTATCATCCCGATCGACTTCACAGGTTCCATCATCATGAATTCCTAACAACTCCTAAGATAAAACCCTAATCATGTTTCAGACAAGGTATACTCTCATATAGATTCTAAAAAATTTATTGGTATTGGTGGGGGTATATGATTTTAATTCATTCATTACATATAAAATATCCTACTAAGACAGTGTAAAGTATATTTCTTTACAT
The DNA here is from genome assembly GCA_963277665.1 of Viscum album. NCBI lineage: Eukaryota > Viridiplantae > Streptophyta > Magnoliopsida > Santalales > Viscaceae > Viscum > Viscum album. Next base: position 239,779,794 of record OY728131.1, read on the forward strand.
TAATCTACATTATGATCAAGGTTATGATATTTTTTTTGTTGACAGTTGATGAAAAATTAATAACTATAAAATTAGTCTAATAATTTCTATTTATTATCATAATATCATTTACAATTTTAATATAACCTCATTAAACAATAAAAATTTCATGTTTTTGAGTGTATAAAATGTCATGGGTAAAAAAAATTGTTTATAAATGATATGTTATAAAAAAAAATTTTTGTGTTTAAATTATTTTTCATTCACTATTATTATGAATTTTTTTTATTTTCAATTTTTCTTTATCCGTTTAGTCAATTATTTAAATTTTATTTAGAGTGTATATATACTTTATATTTTATAACATTTTATAATCATCTACATGAAATATAATAATGTTTAGGTGACTTTGAAAGATTATAAAATATAAACTGTTAATATAACATTATTGAAATTTTAACCATTGAATGGTCACAAAAAGCATAATTTAATATAAAAACAAATATTAAAAATACTACCTAAATAAAATATAAATAACACAAAACATTTTTGTTTTAAAATATACATTCTATACTTTAAAACAATTAAGTGGGAGACTTTGAAAAAACTAGAAATATTATACAAATAAAATAATATTTTTTTTATTTTTTTATTTTTTATGAAAATTATACCATGAAATCCCTTATATCTCATAGTGAAAGATAGAGGATTGAGTGAGAAATTAAAAAAGTATGTTTATAACCACCCATATATACATTTCTATGATATTCATGAGCATTTTGGTGTAGAAGTTGTGTAGTGTTCGCTCAAAAATGGATGATAAATGAACCATGAGTGTTTGTCTATGTTGTTTCTAAGTTATAATTGAGGTATTTAATGTTTTATTTGTTTTAGATATTTCATTGTATCATTTTGTTGATATTTTAATGCATTCTAATATGGGTGTACGACATTTAATGTATTGAAATAGATGACATTTACTTTGGTTTTTTCATTGCATTGGAGATTTTATCTCACTTGTTCTTTATTTTACATCATGAACATAGATTATTGGGATAAATTCCTACCATATGGGTATTTTTTATACCATTATTTTATAAAAAAAGTCTCCAGTCTATTATAGGTGGTTTAGAGGTGTCACATTCAAATTTACTACGGATCTGGGAAAGGATCTCAGTGGGGTCACGTTGTGACATTCATAACACCTCACAAATTATTTTCTAGGTAGCATTAACATCTAATTTTTTATACTTAAGTACTTTAGATACATGGTTAACCTAATCAATTAAACATTATTTTTTTTATGAACCATAAAAATCTCATGGAAGGGATTGGAAGAACTTAGTCTACTAGACAAGTTTCAAAGGATCACATAAAACATATTAAATTTTTCATGTTAATGTTAAAAATTAATTTTTTTATATGTTTATACCATTTATTTTAATCTCATGTTTCCTGTTAATTGATTCTTGTTTTAGTTTTATTTCTATTAAAATTGTTTTTTAATAATTTTTGTTTTTTTATTATTTTACCATTATATGAAATGTCCTTGACCCTTATATAGGGTATATTATACCCTTAAATAAAGTTTTTTACCCTTATGTAGGTAGTATGTTACCCTTACATGAGCTTTGAGTTGTATGGGTTACCTTTACATGGGGGGTTTTTGTAATTTTATGTGAGCTAGGATTTTGGATGCGTTACCCTTATGTGGGTGGTATGTTACCCTTGCGTGGGGATCAATTTACCCTTACGTAGTGGTTGTGGTACACTTTCATATCTTATTTTTCAAGAAAACTACCATTATGTAAGGACCAGTTGACCCTTACCCAGATGTGTCTTTGGAAAAGTGACCCTTACAAAGCTCTGATCTACCCTTACATAGTGGGTAGTGCTACCTTTACAAAGTGGGTTCACAGTTTGTGGTACCCTTATGTAGAGGAGAAATGACCTTTTTGATATAGTTCATAGTACCATTATTCAGAAGGTATGATACCCTTACATAATAATTTATTAACCCTAAAAAATCAGCCAAATTTATCTTTTCTTGGGGAATATTATGAGGACCCTTATGTAGTGCTGACCGCTCAGGTTTTGTTGCAACAAATTTTTTAGCATGCAACTTAACTAAATACATGTCTTCGGGTTGATGATGGGTTTTTCGAGGGTTATGTATTTTGATTTTAAGTGATTGGGTCCTTGATTCATGTTATAGTTTGACATATTGATGCTCATAAAGAGAAAAAAATAAAGGGAGAAAGAGACGGTCCAATAGTGAGTGAGACTATTTATGGATATATTGGTGACACCATTCATGATTGATTCCTGGAGTAATATTCTGGTGGATATCTCAAGGGTTTTAAGTTCTAAAGAGGGAAAAAATGATCTTGTAGGGTTTGTATAGGTGATGAAAAAACCTATTAAAGGTGGTTTCATTCTAGTTCATTTCTTTTCTTGTTGAATTTGTTTTCCCCAGTCTTCTGGTTGTTGTTCATGTATGCATGTGTGTCATGTTTGACCTCTTGTTTTAGTCTGTTCTTGTTGTTTTATTTATTCTTCAGATTTATTCTATAAGATTCCATGTTTTATTTTCTTAATAAAAGGTATGGGGTTGTTTTCTTATCATGGAGTAGGACCAAAGTATCCTAAACCATATAAATTCTCTTATTTTTTAATTTCATGTTTTTCTCTTTGGAAATTGTTGCTTTTTTCTCTCTTACCTTCATCAAATTGCTTCTGTTTTTCATGTTTCTCTTTTTTTTGGGAATTATGACTTTGGATAGATTATTTTTTTCCATTATGGTTGGTTTTCTGGTTTATATCCTCTCTCCTAAGACTTCTTTGTGTGTCTCTCAGATTCCTCCCCACAAAAAATTGGTATCAGAACTAGTTATCTGGTTTAGATATGCATTCGACTAAGCTAGAGATTTAAAAGTTCGATGGAGAGAATGATTTCAATTTTTGGATAGTTAAAATGCATCCTATTATTTCTACAATATACTTGAATAATATTTTTAACGATCTATGGTAAAAACCACCATTATCTATGCAACATGATAGATGATGACCTTTTTGAAGATGTTGACCCTACCATTTTAAAAGAGGTGCAATCCTTGTTGTTGTTGACCCTGGTTGACATGTTTTGCAAGACGTTGTCCATGAGACTTCTTGTAGTGAAATCTAGTTAAAATTAGAGCATCATTACATTACTAAGTCCCTTTTAGGAATATTAAAATAATCATCTTTATAATTTCAAAATAGTCCTAGGAAATTCTATGTAGAATCATTTAGAGAGTTTTAATAATATGGTGTTAGACTTAACCAATGTGGATATTGAAATAATAGACAAGGAACATGCTTGTTTTTTGCTGAATTCCATGGATGAATCATTTAATTATGTTTTAGATTTCATGATGTGTGGAAGGGATTACATCTCTTTAGAGAAAGTGAAGTCATCTATTTTGTCTAGGGATCTTCAGATTATTGGTTTGAAGATGGAGGGTAATGGGGTAAGTTATGGGCATGAGTTTCTTAGTGTGATGGGTCAACCTAAAGGTAAAAGAAAAGGAAGGATGGATGGTAGTATTTTTAGGATGTTTAATTGTTATCAGTGTGAAACAATCGCACATATTAAGAGATACTACTGAGAGGTTACGTATAGGGATAGTATGACCTAGAACAATGTGATATACCCTGGTCATGATTTTGCTGAGGTTATTTTATCCTTTTTAGTATCCCTTGATATAGATTATGTGTAGCTATAGTATTTATCTATTCTATGTTCCTATGAATATATATATATGTTATTTGTAGGGTCCCCCAGTTGAAAGAAATGGTGGAGGTAGGCAGGGTTTTCTAAGATGGTTGGGATCAAGTGGAGAGTTGTCTCCTATCAGCTTGACGTGTTTTCTTTTTGTGTGTTTTATGAAACTTCTACTTATTGAATTTATAACAGTTTCACTTTTGAGATTCTTTATACTTTTCATAACCATTTTCCATGTTTCTTTCTATTTGAGGTATTGGGTACCACTCTATTTTCTTTAGGTTTCATGTAGGCAGAGAAGATATAGATGAGACTTATGGTGGCATGTGTCTATATAGTTACCAAAAAGTGATGATAATAATCTTAGGTAAGTGAAGTTATGAGGTTTTTAAGTCATTTTGTTGTATATTTTTTATGATAATGTTTTAATAGTTACAGCATTATATGTGTTGATACAGGAAGACATGTGCCATTGTGGTACATTATAGATAGTTGGTCAGGCTGAGTTGACCAGGATTGAGCTTAGGGTTTTTGTTAGTGAATACTATTTGAACTAGTTGATAGGTTTGACTAGTGTAGTCCTATAAGAACAAAATCCCTATGTGTTTATATTTTATTTTCTATGGTAGATATTTTGTTAAATTTGGAATGTTAATGTTACAAATTAATTTTTTTATTTGCTTTTGATTTACTGATGAAATATATTTTAATCTTCTATTTCATGTTAATTCATGTTTGTTTTAGTATTATTTTTCTTATAATTATTTTGAAATAATTTTGGTTGTTTAATTTTACCCTCATGTGAAGTGTCATTAATGCTTACATAAGGGATATTTTATCGTTACATGAGGTTTTTTACCATTACATAAGTAGTATGTTACCCTTATGCAGGACTTAATTTTAAGGTACTACCTTTACATAGGGGTTGTTGTACCTTTGTGTGTGTTGGGAAACTGGATGTGTTACCCTTATGTGCGTTGCCAATTACACTTATGTTGGAATTTTCTTATCCTTACATTGAGGTTGTGCTACCTTTATGTAACCTGTTGATGGAGTAGATTACCTTTACAAGAGGACCAATTGACCCTTATGTGGCTGATGCTATAGGTGAGTGAACCTTATATACCATCGGTCCACTCTTATGCAGTTGATGGAACTACCTTTATGGATCATGTTCATAGTTCATGGTACCCTTACATAGTGGTCGAGTGCCTTAACGCCATAGCTCATGGTACACTTATGCAGCGAGTGTGAGACACTTACTCAATAGTGGATCGAACCTTACCCAATGAACAAATTTACCTTTATGTGGGGTATCTTATGAGGAACCTTGCGTAGTGCTGTCAACTTGGGTTTTATTGTAATGAATTCTTCGGAACACTCCTTGACTGATCACATGTCTTCAGGTTGTTGAAGGATTGTTCGAGGTGTTTTTTCTTTCAGTTTTAAGTACTTGATTCCCCAAAATAGGTAAGAGATAGATATATTGAAACTCATATGGGAAAATTGATATAAATCAAGGGATAAGAAGACAAACTAGAGATGGGTGGGCCTATTTATGGATCTGTTAGCAGCACAATTCATGACTGATTCTAGGAGTACTATTCTGGTGGTGATCTTGATTGTTTCAAATTTTAAAGATGATGAAATTGATCTTCTAGGGCTCCAACATGTGAGGTTTAACCTTGGTAAAGGGTGTTTTAGCCTAGTTCTTTTTCTTTTCTTGTTAATTTTTCCCATGGTCTTCTGGTTGTCGTTCTTATATGCATGGGTGTTGTGTTTAACCTCTGTTTTTATTATATTTTTTTTAGTCCTTTAAATTTATATAGTAATCTTCCATGTTTTATTTAATTAATAAAAGGGGTGGAGTGATCTTCTTATCACGGAGTAGGACCAACGTGGTCTGAACTATGTAAATTATCCTTTGTTATTTTCTTTCCAATTTTTTATTTTGAAATTGTTTTTTTATCCTACCATCATCAAATTTTTTATGTTTGTTGTGTTTTTATCCTTTCTAGGAAGTTTATCTTTTCTCGATCCTTGTTTTGTTTTCTCTTGTGGGTGGATTGCTGGTTTACAACCATTATCTTGTGAGTACTTGTTGGGTCTCTTAAATTACTCCCCAAAATAAAACATAATTTATAGATCATATAAAATCATTTAAAGTAAATAAAATAATGAATTTATTAGAAGATGACAACAAATTAGAATTTTTCAAAATAACTAAAAAACGTTTCTTATAAAAGTCAAACATAGAAGGATAAATGGAAGGAAACAACCCTATGGGGAAACATATCAAACAAAATATGATAAACTGCATAAATTGACATAATATTATTGGAAGGATATTATATGGAAAGGGAAACTCAAATATTATAATTATTACATATGAATGAGGTGGTTAGATTATATTTGGACCCAAAATGACACTCTAACTATTTGATCAAAAAAGCATTATGTGATATATAAAAAATTTAAAATTCACTTAAAACCATTAAATATATGTTATAAAAAAGACAAAAAATATTAAAAAGGATATTTAACATGTATTATTGAATCATATAAAGAAATTTAGATCTTGAATGTGAAAATGAAAAGCAACAACTAAAAATGAAATAGGTGTAATTTTAAGGGATTATTCATAAAATCAATTTAATCGTCCAAATATTTTCACTTGGTACACCATCCCATAATCTGTCATTCATTATTTAGTTTTTATAAAAATGCTGAAATTATTTTTAAAAAATTACAATAAATATGAAAAATAATTATATAATATTTTTTCAAGCTTACCACATTGGCCTGAATTTTTGATTCCAGTCATGACGCTCTTGTTTGTCCAGTTCATCTTGATTAGGAAAAAATCTAGCCTCCATTGGTAGGTAGTGGTGTTGAATTTTCTAGGTACCTTCCCTATCTTTATTCTAGTTTGAGATGTCATGAACTCTGCTAGACTCAAGTCCATGAACTGGTCCACTTTTGGCTTATAGGGAAGGTTTTTACTATTGTGGTAACTTATTTGGAATAGTTTATTGGTGAATATCTCCAATATCCTCTTATCCTGATGTGTATATAAGTACATGAAATTTAATTCATCTTTATATTCCCGATGTTGATCCATGGTGTCTGAAGAGGTTTTCTACTGGGGAGCCTATTCCATTTCCAGAAACATTTTCAGTGCAAAATGATGTACAATGTTACAAATTCCTTGTAATATTCTTGAGGAATGTGATAAAATTTAATTAATATTGTCCATTGGATACTGGGAATCGATGATCGAAGACGTTTCCTTCGATTTTAGTGGATTCAAGTGGTCAACCAAGCATAAATGATGATGGAAATGGAGGATCTTGGATCCATGTGAAGAAACTGGTTTCTAAAAATCCATCAACTACATACCATGTATGCTAGAGGAACATACACTGTGTAGTCACTTGGATGTGGAGACTAGAGATTCAGGTGAAGATAAGGATCACACACTATGTATGGACCTTACACATCATGTGTCATGACCCGTCCCCCGAGGCCCGTGTCGTAACAACCCCAAGCCCGCCTTCCATAGGCCAGGGGATGGCGACTAGCACTAAAGGCATAAATCCCTAAACTGGGAAGGAATTTCCTTTATAACCAAAAACACACACAATAGAGTACACAGCTGAAAGTAAAAACTAAGTAATAACTGTATAACAAGTGAGTGCTGAAAAGTAAAGGGGCTGAGAATACAATCCCAAATGAAAGTACAAGTACAACTAAAAAGAACAAAAATAGCTGAAAGGTGAAAAGAAGCTCCTGGATTGTCCACCACGGATCCTATCTGAAGGGTAGGTATAGATATCCTCCTCAGCACTCCATATCCATCAGTCTTCTCTAGGTTCTGACTCATCATGAGGACCACCTCCGGGTACCATCCATTCCTTGTACACTCAGCCTCGGTCAGTGATGTCCGTCGTCTGCATCCAACACAGCGAGGTGTGGGCATATCCCATGCAGGGGTGAGTATAACAATACTCAGTAGGGACCCTGAGACCACCAAGGTCTATCAAAATCCACCAAGGATAAACCATAGAGTATGAAATCAAAGGATAGCCATTACTTAGGTATAATCCCACACATAAACATAAGTTACCAAGTAACCCCTCTCAATCATGAGGAAAATGAAGAAGTCACTGACTCGGCTCCCACAGGTATACAACTTATGTAGAGGGATACAGATGATCAGATATAGCCACTGAATCATCTAAGTTGTCAGACCCACATAGGATCTAGGACCAGTAGTTAGAACTGTCGGACCCACACATGATCCAGGAATAGTAGTTGGAGTTGTCGGACCCACACAGGATCTAGGAACAGCTATTCTGTCAGACCAACACATGATCTAGGAATAGAAGTCAGAACTTTCAGACCAACACATGATCCAGGACCATCTATTCTATCAGACCAACACATGATCCAGGAAAAGAAGTATGAACTGTCGGACCAACACATGATCCAGGAATAGTAGTTAGAGAATAGCTAGCCACAGGGTTTCCACAAAGCATGCTTGATTCCGGGAGGGTAAGCTCCTCAAGTCGAGGGCCGATACATCAATTGCCACGAATTCCCAAGTTGATGTATCCTAAATATATATCACGTCAAAGGGGGCTAACCCAAACAAAACGTGTCAAAGATACTAAGGACAAGATGACCAAGCCATTTCCCAAAAAGTACACGGCGTGGAGGAATGAGGCACATGTCGTGTCTTCAGACCTCGAGTACTGCCCATGTACAACAGCCCATGTCGAAAGGTTGGTCCGGTAGAAAAGTAAGTACATGGCATGTGGTATGGCTACATGTCGTGTCTAGGAAACTAGTGTCGGCTCCATGTACACCGGCCATGTGCCCACACACGACCTCAACCCGTGTTCGCCAACCTATGTAACTGATACACCGGGTAGCCCGTGTCACTGGCCTTGCCTGCATGTATGGTGTAGTACATGCCCGTGTACTCCACCTCGTGTCTGTGTATCCTCGAGATGCATGCCAAGTCTTGTGAAGCCGTTTCCGCCAATCTGTGTGAAGATTACACATCGTGCCTCTTGGCCGTGTAATTCTGCCCGTGTCCGTGTATTTCCCAGAATACACACCATGTCTCACGAAGCCGCTTCTGCCAATCTACGTAGAGAATACACACCATGTGACCGGGGTCACACACCATGTGTTACTTGTCTAACGTCCGTATCTCAAGCCGCAAAACGCTCGTACTACACAACATGTTCGCCAGAAGTACATGCCGTGTATTCTGGAATTTTCTAGAAACGGCGCCTCTGGCCAGAGCACCTCCCGTGAAGTCTGTTCTTCATTCTGACGGTCTATTCATCACAAAACATCAGACACTAGGTCTCTCTGATGCCCCGTAGTTGTCTCTGGTGTTTTCAGGCCTCCGATCAGCTCCAAAAACATGATTTGATTCACCCACTTGAAGAATGGTCAAGGAATGATCCTTCCTGTTCCAGTCTTAACCGTCACCCGCTATTGTCGTCGCACCTCTGCTAGGTCATCGTGAAATTGGGTATTCGATTTGGGATCGTTGCATCGCACAACAAACTCGCAACGATCCATTGTTCGTCACCCATGAAGAACGCAAAGAACACACCAAACATTCACAAGAACGGAAGAGGGATCGAGCCATGTTCGTTTGGCCCAGTCCTTCCGTGTTAGTTTGGTAGCAATCGTGTCAAGGGAAACAATCATGGAAGGGAGAATCAACATTTCTAAAATCAAAACACAGCCCTACCTTATTTCATTGATCGTTGACAAAGTCGCGGAAGGGCGGATGTCGATTCATTGTAGACGAACGCGTCCTATGTTAAAGGAGGTTCTGAGGAAGGAAGTTGTAGATGCTCCTCGCATGTGTTCTTTGTTAGAGGAATGTGTTCTTCATTCTTCGCTGATGAGAGCTTTTTCTCTCTTCTCCCCTGTTCCACCAAATTGAAGAATGCCAAGCCAAAAATAATAGATTATTATATCCTATTAATTTTTTGGCATAAAATTCAAATGGTTTTTATTTAATTAATTTAATGTGTTGGCTCAATTAATTAACTAGGAGGATAAGGCACATTAAGTGATAGGGGAGTTGAAGAGGCTCCCCTATACTTAATAGAATTTTGAGGGTTTCTCCATTAATGGGTGTTTCATGGGGATTTAAATCTTGGGTGGTCCCCGCCACAATAAACAAGAGGAGGAGGTTGGGTTCAAGTGGGGCCCACCACCATAACCTCTCATGGGAGTTTAAGGTGTGGTGGTCCTCACCTCCAACTTCCACATGGTGGTTGTAACAAATAAAATAAAATAAGAAAGTCACTTATTTTATTTTATTATTCCCACGCAAAACCCAAAAACTTTCTTTTATTCCCGACCATCTGCTGTCGAGGTGAAAGTCTTCTTAAGAGAATACCGGTGCTACGAGTTCAATGGTGCCCTCAGATTTTAATTCCGATCACTGATTCAAAAGTTATAAAATCCCACTCATACTTTTATTGAACATACCCGAAAAAAACTTTAGAAATTGATTCCAGGAACACCGGGCCTCAGAATCATGCGCCGTCAATTTTCACGGACTGGTAAAATTCTCTTGTGTTTAAGAAAAAAAATTCACGGAATTTCCAAGTCTTTACATTCTCCCCAGCTCAGATATTTACATCCCCATAAGCTACAACTCTAACTATGGGAAAAAGTGGGGGTACTGAGCATGCATCTGAGCCTCTCGCTCCCATGTGCTCTCCTAGAGGTTCCCATGATTCCAGCGTATGTGAACCAAATGTATCAACCATCCATGTAGGACCCACTAATGTTGATCCTCAATCTCGACGAGAACCTTCGTAAAAGTCACCCCATCATCGATGTCTGGATCCCCATGGTCGATGATGTGAGAAGGGTCGTGCACGTATCTCCTCAGCTGAGATACGTGGAAGACGTCATGCACCCAGTGCATCTAAGGTGGAAGAGCCAGGCAGTAAGCCACCTCGCCTAATCTATTGAGGACCTGGAATGGTCTGATGAATCTGAAAGATAACTTTCCGCCTCTTCCAAATCTCCATAGATCTTATCGAGGTGAGACCCGTAGAAAGACATGGTCGCTATCCTCGAACTCTAGTGGTCTCCGTCTCCTATCAGCATACGACTTCTACCTGCTTTGTGAAATCTTCATTCACTCCTGGATGATCTGCACCTTCTCTGTGGCAGCTCATACCATCTCTGGTCCCACTAGTGCTGACACCCTAGGGTCAGACCAGCACAGTGGCGATCTACAAGGTTGACCATACAAGGCCTCAAAAGGTGTCATACCGATGTTGGAGTGATAGTTGTTATTGTACAAAAACTACACCAAAGGCAAGTGATCCTCCCAGATGCAACCAAAGTCGAGGACATAAGTACGTAGCATATCCTCAAGGGTCTGAATGGTCTGCTTAGTCTGACCATCTATCTGAGGATGGAAGGCGGTGCTCAAGCGAAGCTGTGTCCCGTAAGCTTCCTACAACCCCATCCATAGCTGGGAAGTAAATCGTGTGTCACGATCGGAGACAATAGTCGAGGGTATACCATGTAGCCGCACAATCTCTTGCACATAAAGGCATATCAAGCTCTCTACTGAACCCTACTCTTTAATCGGTAGGAAGTGAGCCAACTTGGTGAGTCGGTCAACGATCACCCAAATCGAATCATGACTTATGGATGTACGTGGAAGACCCATCATGAATTCCATGGATATACCATCCCACATCCACTCTGGGACCTCTAAAGGTTGAACCAAGCCTGCTGGTACCCGATGCTCTGCCTTCACTTGCTGACAAGTGAGGCATCGAGAGACAAACTATGCTACCATCTTCTTCATACCTGGCCACCAGTGCTGTCGTCGAAGGTCCTGGTACATCTTCGCCACTCCTGGATGAATTTCTAGAGGGGATATATGAAACTCTCTCAAGTCTTCCTCTTGAAGCGACACTGGCACCATAGTATGTCCTCTGAAGAGGGTGACGTGCTCCCCACCTTTAGAAAATCCATCAGGTTCCTACCCTATGGATAACTGAGCACATCGTGTCTCGCAGTCAGTATCCCCATGTTGTGCCTCCCTAACTCGCTGAAGAAGTGGGGGAGTGACTAAAAGAGACTATAGAAAGGTTGCTCCATCTCTGTCCACAAAGGATATCTGTAAGGTAGCCAGCTGCTCTGTCACCTCCCCTAGCAGTATTATACTAGATCTCCTACTGAGTGCATCTGCTACAAAATTCCCCTTCCAAAGAGTATAGACTATCTCGAAGTCATAGTCCTGAAGGAACTCAAACCATCACCGCTATCTCAGGTTCAGGTTTTTCTGAGAGAAGATATACCTGAGACTCTTGTGATAAGATTATATGGTAAAACGTTCGTCCATACGATAGTGCCACCACATACTCAAGGCGAAGACCACTACTGCTAACTTCAGGTCATGGGTAGAGTAGTTCTGCTCATGCTGTCTGAGCTGATGAGAACCATAAGCGATCACTGCTTTTTCCTAGATCAGGACACACCCGAGTCTGGTCCCTGATGCGTCACAGTATACTATGTACCCTACACCTTTCTCTGGAAGCCTCAAGATGGGGGCACTAGTTAGCCTCTTCCTCAGCTCCTGAAATATCTGCTGGCATCTCTTCGACCACACGAAGGGTTTCACCTTCTTCGTCAAGGCTGATAGTGGTGTTTTAACTCTGGAGAAGTCTGGTACGAACCTCCGGTAGTACCCAGCCGAACCCAGGAAACTCCATACCTCTTTCACACTCTTGGGTGGCTCCCAAGAAAGTACAACCTCAATATTCACTGGATCCACTTCAAATCCAGCCTCCGAGATGACATGTCCAAAAAAGTGAACCTCTCGGATTCAGAACTGGCACTTCGGGAGCTTACCATAAAGCTGGTGCTCTTGTAGTGTGTCCAGTACTACTCATAAATGGTAGGCATGCTCCTCCTCAGCAATCAAGTAGATTAGAATGTCATTGATGAAGACCACGACAAAGCTATCAAGGTAAGGCTGGAAGATCCTGTTCATGAGTCCCATGAACACTACTAGAGAATTGGTTACACCGAATGGCATAACCAAGAACTCATAGTGGCCTTACAGACACATGAAGGCCATCTTCTGCACATCCTTATCTCGAACTCTGAGCCGGTGATAGCCTGACCTGAGGTCTATCTTCGAGAACCATCGTGCTCCCTTCAGCTGATCCAAGAGGTCGTCAATCCTCGGGAGTGGGTACTTGTTCTTCATGGTCACCTGATTATGGAGACGGTAGTCGACAAAAAGCCTCAAACTCCCATACGCCTTCTTGGCGAACAGAATCGGGGCTGCCTAGGGAGAAATATTGGGCCAGATGAATCCCTTCCCCTATAATTCCTCCAGCTGTACCCGTAGCTCATGAAGCTCAACAGGATCCATCCGATATGCTGGAGTAGATATCAGTGTCATCCCGGGGTACATGTAAATGTATAAGTCCACCTATCTATGAGGAGGTAGACCTGGGACATCATCATGGAAAACATTCGTGTACTGATCCACCACTACAGGATAATTCTGACTTTCAACATCAACTGCTCTGAGGGTAAGGCAAGCCAACTGATGAGTGATCGGCTGCACCCTCCTCCGATTAAGTCTGTCCTACACTGCAAAGGCTCCCTTCTCGCCGGTGAAGGTGAAACTGGTCCCATCTGTGTGGACACACCGCACTTTGCGCCTAATACAGTCTATTTGAGCATGGAATGTAGATAACTAGTCCATACCCAAGATGATGTCATAAGGCCTTGATGCTGCTATGAGGAGATCCCAGTTGAAGCTCTCACCTCTTAGAGTAACATCACACTGCTGGCACCAGAGCATAATCGTCGAGTCTGCTCTTGTAGGAGTATCTAGCCATAGGGATCGAGCCAACGACTCTGTCGGAATCTCCGAGCTCTGAATGAGGGCAGTGGCAATGAAAGAGTGACTAGAACATGTGTCTATAAGAGCTATAGCTAAGGTATAGTATACATAGACCATACCTCCAATCATCTCCGGAGCACCATGGTTGTATGCTTCAGCTGCCTGAAGCTGAGCTCTCACCAATCCACCTGCTCGCTGTGGTCGGGGTGGACCTCTTGGTGGTGGTGGCGGTAACACCTCGAATTGTCATCCACCACCAGCTGCACAGACAACTCCTCTGCCACCTCTGCCTCGATCGAATCTCTATCTCTACCTGGGCGGTCCTTCAACCGTCTATTGATTTTCAGTACAGCGGGTCAGACAGTCACGAGCGATGTGACCCTGCCCACCGCAAGAGTAACATTGCCCGCTTCTGTCATGACTGGCTTTGTCTCATGTGCCCCGCACAACTGAACCTGTATCATGAGGTCGTCCACCGGATGGTCTGGTCCTCTTGGACCTCTGTGACATCAGTTTGCTACCAACTGTAGAAGACTCCGCTACATGTCGACTAGTGAAGGGTCTCGCTGCTGGTGACTTCTCAGCAAGGAAACTCTCTATTATAAGGGCTCTCTCTAACACCCCTACCTGCATTGGGATGGGGAGTGAGATCATCAACACTCTGATATCCCATCTAATCCCTTTCTCAAAGGTTTGGCCCCTGATGAAAGGGTCCCACACCATATCCGTGGAGTAGTGCGAGAGTTCGGTGAACCTTGTTGAGTACTGTGCCACTATCATGCTACCCTGCTATAGATGCAGTAGCTCCTATATCCACACCGCACATAGGGTGACTGGGACAAACTCCACCTGAAACAGGCTCTCGAAGTCTTCCCAGAGTAGTGTCGCCTTGTCATGCACCTAGATCATCAGACTCCACCATCTACCTGCTGCTTCTTATAGAAGGCGGACAACAACAATCACCATGAAGTATGCCGGTGTCCCTACTAGTCTGAAGACTCTCACCACAACCTCCATCCAATCCTCAACTACCTGCGGGTCCATCTATCCCCTGAACCTGGGTGGCCTCTGGCACTGGAACTCATGCAACGTGCTCAAGCGGTGTGAATTGTCTACTGTTGGGGCTAGTGGCATCGGTGGCCCAACGAGAAGTGGTACCGTTGGTGCCTCCGCTGTGAGGGGCCCTACACCAATGCCTCGTCGCTCGGTGGGATACCATCTCGTACATATCTCAGAACCCTGCCTGGCTGTTTGCATGGGGACATCCTGAAAAGATACAGGTGTTCCACGGTCAATAAGTTATACCTGGTGAGCTGACTCAAAGATATCATAAAGAAAACTCTTGAAACATACACGCAATCAATGTTTTCATACACTGAGTCGGAAATTAGAAGTCAAGGTCCTAGTGTATGGATATAGCGGTCGCCGCACCAACACTGGACTCCCTGAACTGAAAACCACACTCAGTACCCTTAACACTATTTCTTCACAGAAAAGATCATAGTCCTAAGTTCTACGTTAGAACCAACTCCTCTGATACCAGTTTTTACAACCCGTCCCCCGGGGCCCGTGCCGTGACGACCCCACAGCTGCCTTCCATAGGCTAGGGGCTGGCGACTAGCACCAAAGGCATAAATCCATAAACTGGTAAGGCATTGAATTTATAACTGAAAACACACACAACAGAGTACATAACTTAAAGTAAACACTAAGTAAAAACTGTATAACAAGTGAGTGATGAAAAGTAATGGGGCCGTCAATACAAGCCCAACATAAAGTACAAGTACAACTAAAAAGGAAAAAAATAGTTGAAAGGTAAAAATCAGCTCCTGGATCATCCACCATGGATCCTAGATAAAGGGTAGGTAAAGATAGCCTCCTCAGCACTGCACGTCCGTCAATGTCCTCCAGGTTCCGACTCATTGTGTGGTCCACCTCTGGGTACCGTCATGACCCATTCCCCGAGGCCCATGTCGTGACTACCCCAAGCCCATCTTCCATAGGCCAGGGGATGGTGACTAGCACCAAAGGCGTAAATCCATAAACTAGGAGTGCATTGCCTTTATAATAGAAAACACACACAACAGTGTACACAGCTGAAACTAAACACTAAGTAAAAACTATATAACAAGTGAGTACTGAAAAGTAATGGGGTCGGAAATACAAGCCCAACTGAAAGTACAAGTATAACTAAAAAGGAAAAAAATAGTTGAAAGGTGAAAAGTAGCTCCTGGATCATCCACCACGAATCCTACCTGAAGGGTAGGTACAAATAGCCTCCTTAGCACTCCACGTCCGTCAGTCTCCTCTAGGTTCTGACTCGTCATGAGGTCCACCTCTGGGTACCATCCAATCCTCATACACTCAGCCTCAGTCAGCGTTGTCCGTCTTCTGGATCCAACACAATGAAGTGCGGGCATAGCCCGTGCAGGGGTGAGTATAAAAATACTCAATAGGGACCCCGAGACCACCAAGGTCTCTCAAAATCCACCAAGGATAAACCACAGAGTATGAAATCAATGGATATCCATTACTTATTTATATGCCCATACATATACGTAAGTTATCAAGTAACCCCTCTCAATCATGAGGAAACACTATTGGAAAAATACCATATACCAACGGTTTGGAACCATTGGTATAAGCCTCCAAACCATTGGTATAACCTATACCAATGGTTTGGAGGACCGTGGCCATGTAATCCGTGAGGATAGGTCTATACCAACAATTTTGGGAAAACCGTTGGTATAAGTAATATGAAAATCTACACCAATGATTCCATAAAACCGTTGGTATATGTATTTCAAAAAAAACATTCGGTGGGATTTGATCCCAGGACCTCTAGTTTATGATTGAACGACCTAACCACTAACCTAACATGATTTTTGTGAACATAATTTCATAAATATATATATGTATTATCATAAATATTTTAAATTTTGATTTATTTAATGTTCTCCATAAGAAGATTCCATTAAAAATACATGGACCTATACCAATGGTTCTCAAAACCATTGGTATAGGTCTATACCAATGGTTTTGAGAACCGTTGGTATAGGTCCTTTAATTTTGGGACCTATACCAACAGTTTTGGACAAACCGTTGGTATAAGGTCTCTATAATGGATCTATACCAACGGTTTGACCAAAACCATTGGTATAGGTCCCACTATAAGAATGGTTTGTCCAGAACCGTTGGTATAGGTCCATATAAGTGACCTATACCAACGGTTTTGGCCAAACTGTTGGTATAGGTCTAAATTAATGAACTATGCCAACAGTTTTGGCCAAAACCGTTGGTATAAGTCATATTTCCAGTAGTGAAAACAAAGAAGTCACTGAATCAGATCACACATGTATACAACTTATGTAGAGGGATAGAGATAATCAAATATAGCCACTGAATCATCTAAGCTGTCAGACCCACACAGGATCCAGGACCAGCACTTAGAACTGTCGAACCCACACAGGATCTAGAAACAGTAGTTGGAGCTATCAGACCCACACAAGATCCAGGACCAGCTATTCTGTCGAACCAACACATGATCCAGGAACAGAAGTCAGAATTGTCAGACCAACACATGATCCAGGACCAGCTATTCTGTCAGACCAACACATGATCCAGGAACAGAAGTCTGAACTGTCAGACCAACACATGATCCAGGAATAGTAGTTAGAGCATATCCAGCCACAAGGTTTCCACAAAGCATGATTGATTCTGGGAGGTTCTTCTCCTCAAGCTGAGTGTCGATACATCAACTGCCACAAAGTCCCATGTTGATGTATCCAAAAGATCTGTCACGCCATAGGGGGATAACCCAAACAAAATGTGTCCAAGATACTGAAGACAATATGACCAAGCCATTTCCCAAAAAGTACATGGAGTGTAGGAATGAGGCACACGCCGTGTCTTCAGACCTCGGGTACTGCCCGTGTACAATGGCCCGTGTAGAAAGGTTGGTCGTGCAGAAAAGTAAATACATGGCGTGTGGTATTGCTACACGCCGTGTCTATGAAACTGGTGTCGGCTACGTGTACGCTGGCCATGTGCCCGCACACGGCCTCAACCCGTGTTCGCCAACCCGCTTAACTAATATACGGGGTAGCCCGTGTCACTGGCCTTGGCTAGCTGTGTGGTGGAGTACATGACCGTGTACTCCACCCTGTGTTCGTGTATCCCCGAGATACAGACCAAGTCTTACGAAGCCGTTTCTTCCAATCTGTGTGGAGAGTACATGCCATGCCTCTTGGTCATGTAATTTTGCCTGTGTCCGTGTATTTCCCAGAATACACGCCACGTCTCATGAAGCCGCTTCTTCCATTCTGCGTAGAGAATACACGGCATGTGATCGGGGTCACACGCCGAGTGTTAATTGTCTAACGTCTATTTCTCAAGCCACAGAATGCCCGTACTACACGACATGTTGGTCAGAAGTATATGTTGTGTATTCTAGAATCTTCTAGAAACGAAACCTCCATCCAGTGCCACTCCCGTGATGTCTGTTCTTTGTTCTAATGGTTCATTCTTCATGAAACTTCAGACACTAGGTCACCCCGATGTCTTGTAGTTGTCTCCGGTGTTTTCAGGCCTCTGATCGCCTCCAAAAACACGATTTGATTCACCCGCTCGAAGAGCGGTCGAGGAACGTTCCTTCCCATTGTGGTCCGAACCTTCACCCGCTATTGTCTTCGCACCTCTTCTAGGTCTTCATGACGTTGGGTCTTCGATTTGGGATCTTTGCGTCACACAACGAACTCACAACGATCTGTTGTTCGTCACCCCTGAAGAACGTGAAGAACACACCAAACATTCACAAGAACGGTAGAGGGATCAGGTCGTGTTCATTTGGCCCGGTCCTTCTGCGTTATTTTTTATCAAGATGTTCAATAGAAACAATCATGGAAGTTATAATCAACATTTCTCAAATCAAAATACACCCCTACATTTTTTCGTTGATTGTTGACAAAGTCGCGAAAGGGAGGACGTCGATTCGTTGTAGAAGAACACGTCCTACGTCGAAGGAGGTTCCGAGGAAGGAAGTCGTAGATTCTCCTCGCCAGTGTTCTTCATTGGAGGAATGCATTATTAATTCTTTATTGATGAGATATTTTTCTCTCTTCTCCCCCATTCCACCAAATTGAAGAATTCCAAGCCAAAAAAATAGATTATCATATCCTATTAAATTGTTGGCATAAAATTCAAATGGTTTTTATTTAATTAATTGAATGTGTTGGCTCAATTAATTAACTAGGTGGATAAGACACATTAAGTGTTAGGGGAGTTGAAGAGGCTCCCCTATACTTAATTTAAGTTTGAGGGTTTCTCCATCAATGGGGTGTTTCAAGGGGATTTAAATCTCGGGTGGTCCCCACCAAAATAAACAAGAAAAGGAGGTTGGGTTCGGGCAGAGCCCACCAACATAACCTCTCATGGGAGGTTAAGGTGTGGTGGTCCCCACCTCCAACTTCCACATTGTGGTTGTTACAAATATAATAAAATAAGAAATTCACTTATTTTATTTTATTATTCCCACGCAAAACCCAAAAAGTATCTTTTATTCCCGACCATCTTCCGTCGAGGTGAAAGTCTTCTTAAGTGAATATCGGTGCTACGAGGTCAATAATTCCCTCAAATTTCAATTCCGAGCACTGGTTCAAAAGCTATAAAATCTCGCCCGTACGTTTACTGAACGTACCCGAAAAAAACTTTAGAAATTGATTTCGGGCACACCGGTCCTCGAAATCATGTGCCATCAGTTTTCTTAGACTAGTAAAATTTCCATGTATTTAAGAAAAAAAATTCCATGTATTTCCATGTGAAGAAACTGGTTTCTAAAAATCCTTCAACTACATACCATGTATGCTAGAGGAACATACATCATGTATTCGCTTGGATGTGGTGACTAGAGTTTCAGGTGAAGATAAGGATCACACACTGTGTATGAACCTTAAACGTCATGTGACCCCTATCTTGGCAGCTCAACGTTCACTCTAGTAGTACAAGGAAATGAGCACATATAGGCACATTAATTTGTACCCAGACATGACCGGTGTACATGGGAACAACTAGTGTACACGAGCACAGGCTGTTAAGAAATGGGTAGGCCTTGGTTGTCCGAGACGTGTCGTGTACCACTTGTAGATGTTGTGTAGTATGAAATATATTTCTAAGCCATGTATTGGGGAGAACACACTCAAGAAATGAGGAATGGTCACACATAATGTGACCCCACATACATGGCTTTTACATCTCCTATGAAATTCTACCCTCCATATCTGCTTCTACAGGACTTGGATTTTGTCATGTAAGAAGTTTATCTTGAGTAGTTTTCTATGTGGGACCTCATGGTATACTTTTTCATGGAATACGATATAAAATGTGTGGTTTTCTAATCATAAATATTATTAAGGTGACACTTGAATAATGGCAGTGATCATGTAGGATTATTAGAGAGATATCAGGGTCAATGCTCCCCTATCACACCAGGTCTCAGGTCCCCTATACTCTTTACATAGGTATATTAAATACTCCCTTGTACTATTACAAGGTACCAATACTATATCTATGTAGTGTTACTCCCCCATCAACAAACTTCAGAGACAAGCGAGTCCTCTATGGGAGATAGTGCTCTCTCGGTTGTATATCGCAATAGCAAGGAGTGGGCCCCTCCACTCAGATTCTTGTGAGTTTGTGTGTGATATTGGGAATCCGATATGCACATTTGGAACTGTAGGTAGAATCATCATCCTTGGATGGGAAATGAAGATTGATCCCCCCTTTCTCGCTCACATGGGTTTCTTTATTAGCATATATCACTACTTCAAAATGGGGTAAGGGAAGCACTACCCCTTTAACAGTGCTAGTAAAAATCACTGATAAAAGTGCCCCTTTATCACTATTTTTTAGTGCTGATAAAGGTGTCCTTTTATCAGTGCTTTTTTACTAGCACTGATAAAGGGTAAATTTAAAAAAAAGACAGTAAAAATTATATATTAATATATAAATATATAAATCTATTTTATATTGATATAATACAATATATATTTTTTAAATATGTTTTAGATGAGGATAAATGGAAATCTAAAATTAATGTATAAGTTATTTAGTAAAATAGGCTTATAAAATAATTTTAAAAATATTTTTAGTTAATAATTTTGTAATTTTTATCGATTAATAGTCATTTAATAATAGTTTCAATATAAAAAGATTAATAAAAGATAAAAAATAATTTGAAAATGAAACTTGAACTTCAAACGGCCATAAAGTTTTATCTAGGTTTCTGTTTGAGCTCTACAACATATCAAATTGAATCCTACGATGATCTCTACATGCTAATGAACCAAGGAAACTTTTTGCCACATTTTTTGAGGCAAAAAGGCCCAAAAGGCCTCTAAAACAGTGTTTTTATTCGGGATACCTCGATTTTTTAACATTCAAACAGTTTTAACTTCTGATCCAGATTTACGTTAGGCCTTTTACATATATCATATCAAATATCATTCTATGTTCTTCGATTTTACTAGTTTTAGAGTTGAAATAGACTTCTGGATTAGAAGTTATAGATGTTTTAACATTCTATGTCATTTTAGATACACACACATATATATATCTATTCGTAAATATATAAATGTGTGTGTGTGTGTGTTTTATATATGTATGTATGTATGTATGTATGATTTATTTATTTATAAACACACATAATAAAACATATTTTATAAATGTATTTAAAACTAATCTTATAAATATATATTAATATACAAATAAATATACGAATAAAAAATTATAACTAAAAATATATTAATATATATTAATATACAAGTATATATATATATATATATTAATATATTAATAAATATATTTATTAATATAACTAAATATATTTATATTAATATGAGTCTATATTAATATACAAATAAACATAATTATATATATATCTCATTAAATAAAAAAACTAAATGGCTTAAAGGTGCAGGTGTGCAAGGTGGGAGGTCTAGGGTTCAAGTTTTAGTGGAAGTAGGCTCATGCACGGGCGAGGGATAGATAACACTGTTAAAGGGAGGGCGTTGTGCGGGAAAACTGGAGCGTGCAGTGATAGGGAGGGGGCTCCCCCTAGCACTGATAAAAGGGGGGAAAGCACTAATAAAAGTGGGGGAAAGTACTGATAAAATCTCCCCAGATTAATATATTCTTTTTAAATTTATTTATTTATTTTTTGACTTTTATCGGCACTTTTTTTAGTGCTGATAAAGGGGTCTTTTATCCGCACTTTTGTTTAGTGCTGATAAATGGGACCCCACCCCCTTTATCTTCACTTATATTAAAAGAGCTTTTATAGAATTGTTAAAAGTGGTTTATAGCACTGATAAAACCCTATTTTGTAGTAGTGTATGTTGTGTTTTATCTCCCTCTTGCTATGGTTTGATTTTAATTCTTTTGTATCTTTCAATTTCTACCTTTGTGGTTTTAAGGTAATAATACATGGTTTGTATATACTCACCCATAAATGGTCTTTGCATGCTTTTTTTGTGTCTAATGAAGATGAAATACTGGTCATCAGTGACATCAGTGGAGCATATCAGTACCTTGGGTTCATTGACTATGTTCAATGCTCAAACTTAGAGACCAGGACCTGAAATCTCTTTAGTTTTTCCTTTATCTAGTTTTTGCCAGGTTGGGACCTCTTTTTTGGATTGGCATATATTTTACCCTTTTATCTTTGGATTTATATTACCATACTCTGATATATTCCCTATAGGTTATTGCATGCATGAATATACTCTAGATGTTACAATATTTTATTATTCCTATGTACTTTTACATGGAGATGGCAGTGTTCATGCATATAGTTACTTAGGATATGGCCTCCCATTTTATTTATTCCTTCTAGGTACTTGTTTATGGAACCTTTACTATTAGAGTTGGGCTTGGGGTTGTCACACCTAGCTTACCACTTACCAGGAAGGGCATGGTGGGTTGGGTCATGATAGAGTGGTATCAGGGGTGGTTTAGAGATGGAACCACGGTGTGAAATAGTTGTGAAATCAGGCCAATGGTGTGAGAGTGTCTCAAGTGTGGCTTTCAGGATAGGGAATATAGTGTTGGTGTAGTGACCAATGTATCCATACATCATGACTATGACTACCTACTTAGGGACTCAAAATACCGAGACATTGGTTTCAGAAAAAAATGGTACATGCATAATATAGAATTGAGTCATTTGATTGTACTTATTGAGTTAGATCCCCATATATGGTCATCTAATAATTGTACATATTGATAATTTTTAGGATGCCCCTATGAAGACAACTATCAAGGTTACCAATATAGGATTGTGATGATGATCAGTTGAGTGATGAGGCCTCAGTTTAAGAGTCATCTCATGAGGTGTTACCACTAGGTGGAAAGGGAGTAGTTACCCTACCTTTTGAGTCGTATATAGTACTAGTTAGACTAGATGATGATTCATACAGTCTTAGTGCGCTATGTAAATTCTAGTGTTAGATACTATAGAGGTTTCGTAGTGATCCCAACCCTCAGGCATCATATGATTGTCTTGAGTCATTGATTTGAGTCTCTAGGATTATTCAGACCCCAAAAAATCATATGGTTATGCTTTTGGACAACCTTATTCATGGGTAATTGGGGAAATGGTGGAGTTATTAATGAAAACCCATGATGAGACTATGCTCTCATGGTTAGACTTCCAGTAGTAATTTCACAATGAGTATTTCCCTTTTTTCTTGTGCTCTATTTGAATTCAAGATCTTTTTGAGATGTAACAATGTTATATGATAGTTTCTGAATACACCGTGAGGTTCAATGGCCTCACACCTTACTCCCTCAATATGGTATGGGATAGATTATTCTGGGTGTGGAAGTTTGAGTAGCGTCTTCACAGATACATCAATACCAGCATAATCTTCATATGAATTCTTACCTACACTAGAGTGATAGAGAAGGAACTGGTGATAGAGATCTTCCTAGTAGAGGGACATTGGGTGGATGGAGCTGGTAGTGGCCATAATGTGTCTGATTTATTTGTAATAGATAGTAGGTGGCATGTGTCAGTGTCTCAGTGTAAGAGACATACTCATTCCCAGACATAGACATGTGGTTCTACGACTCAGGGATCATGTAGAGGATCTAGTCATCTAGGATATGTCCAATGTTATGATTGTAACGAGTGAGTTCACATGGATCATGATTTCCTAATTTGAAATGATAAAGAGGGTAGGAAAATAGTGGATAGACCACCATGGTAGAGGAAACAACATGATCACAGATCTCCCAAGTGTGGTCAGAGTGACCCCTAGGGAGGTGGTGTTACCATAGGAGTAGGTGGATATATAGAGGAAAGAGATATTTGTGGTGGCGGATGATATGATCTACTTTTACCACCACCACTAGGTGTCTCACGTTAGTCTTAGAGAGATTGAAGATGAGGTTGTGGGTAGAAGCATGCTAAGGAGGGGTATGACTGTGTAACTCACGAGATGATTGGAGGTATGAACAATGCATTTTTTACTCTTTCTCCAATACTAGTAGACATAGGTGTGAGTAATTTATTCATCTATATATCCATCATGAAATATCTAGAGTTCCCCATTAAGACCCTAGCTCAAAAAATATCACTAGAGGTTTCTACTGGGTGAGATTGTTCAATATTTCATATCTGATTGTAGTGTGAGTTGACATTTGGTGGAGAGTGTTTCTTATGGGACTTACTAGTCATCATGATAAAACCCTATCATGTCACCTTGGGTATGGACTGGTTTTCCATCGTTCATTCCCATATTTATTTTCATCATAGGTGAGTTAGATCGCTTTATATAGATGGGACGTGATTCTCCTTTGTTGGTAAGAGAGATCTCATGGCTGAGAGAATATGCCTTGCGAGTAGGAATCTGAAACCCATCACTCATTAGTAAGAAATTTAATCCCTTGGTGAAGCGGTCTTTTTATAAATTTGGATTATTTTAGTAGTGGAAGATTATATGGATTTCATTCCTGAGGATGTCTCGAGACTATAACCAAGTTAAGAGATAGGTTTCTATATTGACTTTCACCCTGGGACTGCACCATTATATTTTGTGGCATATCAAATGGCCTCTACCGAGTTCCTTGGATGGAGGGTGTTATTGGAGGGCCTTCAAGAGAAGGATTTTATTAGACTCATTGTGTCCCCTAGGTAGCTCCAATTTTGTTCGTGAAAAAGGTGAATGAGAGCTTAAGGGTTTTGTTGATTATTGTGACTTGAATTGGGTAACGGTAAAGAAAAATTATCCCTTTATGAGGATTGATGAGATCTTAGACTAGTTTAGAGTTGTGATTTGGTTATCAAAGATTGATCTCAGGTCTGACTACCACCGGTTGAGGGTTCATGAGGATGATATTATAAAGATGACATTTCAATGTTACTATACACACTATGAGTTCTAGGTGATTATTTTCAGTGTGATGAATTCCCCAGCTTCATGTATATTTTGAATCAGATATTCTAGCCATATTTGGACCGATTCATAGTTTTATTCATCGATGACATACTCATTTACTCTATGTCTATGGAGGAGGATGAAAACTATATGAGGATGGTCGTAGACTTACTCTAGGAGCACCAAATTTATGGTAAACTATTAAAGTTCCATTTTTTGATCCATGAGGTTCACTTTTTGGGGCACTTCTGCCCCGAGAATGGTTTAGATGCGGATTCAATGAATATTGTGTTGTAATAGTGGGTGCCCTATGTAAGAACTCAGATATTCTTTTCTAGTATTCCTTTCCTTTTTCTAGAGTTTTTGAGAAAAATGGAGTTTCTGGAAATTTTTGAAGAACACGTCGTGTACTTTATGAGTACACGTCGTGTATTCTTTTCCTGCTCGATGCCATGTGATGGTCGTGTCTGGGCCACACACACGGTGCGTAGGGATGATGTGGAGGCCGATTTTATCGGAGTACGGAAAACCTAGTACACGCCGTGTACTCTGAAAGTACACGCCGTGTACTCTGAAAGTACACGCCGTGTACTCTGAAAGTACACGCCGTGTACTCTGAAAGTACATGCCGTGTACTCTGAAAGTACATGCTGTGTACTTTATTTTTTTCATTAAATGGACCGGGGTCGTGCCTGACGCACAGAAATGTCTTCTTCTCGGTTTCGTTCATCCGAGAGCATCAAGGATCCGCAAACCTTCGACGAGCCCCTGCCACTCTGTCTGTTCTCTGTTTTGAGCACCGTTGATTGTGTTGGAATTGCAGCGGTGAGTTCTCCCTTCTGCTTGAGCCTTGTTTTCCAATTCCTCCTCTTTCTGAAGTTATCATGGTTTATGTGTTTCAGACGTTTTCTCAGATCTATGACATTCTAAGGAGAATCTGTCATTGTTGTTCACATATATCAATATCCTAGGATCGAGGTAGGTGGTTTGTGCCTTTCTATAGAAAGTCTTGAATATTTTGTGCAATTTTACCAATTCCCTTGAACGAGAATTGTGTGTTTTCCTGTTTTCCCCCTGATTGATTGAGTTCTTGCTTGATTTCTATAGTAGAGGTTTAACTTTGTGAATAGAGTAGTTTTTTATATACTCTGGATGTTTTCCGTACTTTATTTCCCTTTTAGGAATTATGTCAGTTTCCATGCCTAGTTGTAGGATAGTGGAACTGTTGTGCTGTTTTTCTACTGAGCCTTAGAATGATACCCAAGTAGTTCTTGAGGTTTACTTGGGCGATACACGTGCACTATGCATATTTATATTACACAGGGCTGAGAGAACCTATTGTATCGACCAAAGGAAGAATGGACGTAAGGGCTTCTCCAAAGTGTCTTTAATTTATGATGTGAGACCACAGGGGGAATTGATGTTGAGTGCTTCCCCAGAGAGCCTTTAGTACGATACGAGACTATAGGAGGAATTGACGGTGAGTGCTTCCCCAGGGAGTCTATTCTTTAGCTGAACCAGAGGGGTGAGACTGTGTGTGCCTCCCAGGGGGTTGCTAGTGCTTATAGGTTGAACCATAAGGGTTAGGCTATGAGAACTATTCAGGGTGTTACCTTTGTTTTACTTGTTGATTGTTCTATACTTGTGTAGTTTATTTTCTAGACTATAAATGGTAGCTGCTGTGTATTTCCTATTTACTGTTCCTGTACTTTACTTGCCATGTATTCATTGGCTGTTAGACACAAATCTTTGGGTGGTTGCCTACTGGTACTTTTTCTCACACCCTATTTGGGCCATGTTTTTGGGCCCATGCAGACTCTGTTGTTTTAGGTATAGATAAGGGCCAGCGCCCTTCTACTTAAGGTGGTTGACTTGCTATGGAGATGGAGACCATGGGACCAAGCTACGACTTACGATGCTCCTGGAGTTGCTGTTGCTTTAGTAATTTGTGTTTAGTTTTATTTCAGCACATTGTTGTGGTTGCTACTTTCCTTAGATACTTGTACCTACTGCATATTTATCATCATTGCTATATATTTATTCTCCCGCTGTTTGGTTATAGTTATGTATGTTGTTACTACTTTTGCTATTTACTGTTGTTTTCCTTACCTTGTATACCTTACCAAATGAGGGCATAGTTTACCTAATAACTTACCAAGGCCCTCACTGCTAGTCGGCAGCCTCTGGCATTTGGGTAAATACACTTGAGGTCATGTGGAAAACTGGGTACGGGGCACCAGTGGAGGGGCTCTAGATTCGGGTCGTCACAAAGTGGTATCAAAGGGTTTCTTTTCTCTTGAATTACTGTTTGGGGCCTTTAGCTAGGGATATGATGGATTCGGTACATGGTATTAAGCTGTGCTCAGGAGTAGCCAACCCGTGTACATGGAAAAGCTATACTAACTCATTAATTGCAGTTTTCTGTTTTTGAGATTTTACAGTTGATACGATTTCACCTAGAGTGATTCACATGATTTGTGTTGTTATTGTCTTGACTATTGCAGTTCTATTTCTGTCGCAACCCAATGAGATGAGGGTATGACATCTCATGCATCATATAGGCACTTGTAGAAATCACATGACATGCACTCTTGCCATGTCATCTAGGGTGCATTAGCGATTGCATGCTATTGTGATAGACTTTGTGTAGATTATGCATGCTATTGTGATAGATGCTTGATAGAATCTCTGATGCCTTTTAAGAGGATTGTTTGTATTCTACTTCGATTAAATGAATGCCAAGTATTGATTCGTGGGGAGTATGGGCCCTCATGAATCAAAATTTGGAACCTCTTTGCCTTGTTTTCTGTGTTTTCTGGGCTTCTGTGCAGTTTCTGAGCTACTTCCCAGAAAAACCCAGAATACACGGCGTGTACTTTTTGACTACATGATGTGTAGTTTTTAGACCGTGTCACTGACCGTGTGATCAGGGAGACGCTATTGTAGAAATAAATTCAGGAACATGCCGTGTACGGTAGGTACATGCCATGTAGTTCGGAGCCGTGTACCCGTCCATGTCACTAACAACACGGCTCGGGGAAGCTTGAGTAGAACAAGCCGTGTTATAAAGGAACACATCGTGTAGTCCTGTCTAGGTACCCGACCATGTCATGAAAAACACGGGTCAATGTTACCTTCTCTTAGACACGCCGTGTTGTTTTTGGAACATGTCGTGTAGTCTTGTTCAGGTACACGGATGTGTCACGAACAACACGGGACGGTGTCACCTTCACCTATACACATTGTGTTTCTTCGGAACACACCGTGTAAGGTTCATCCATGTATATGACCGTGTATTTAACAACACAAGCCGCCAAAGCCTTGTCTAGTACACACCGTGTTTGTTCAGAACATGCTGTGTAGTCTCGGGTTAAGTTGGGCTGTATGGGTTAGCCGTGTAAAGAGACTCGGGCAGGGGAATTGTATTTAAGAACACGTCATGTGTGGGGTCAACATGTCATGTAGTTTGAGGTGTTACATGACCTATAGGGTAGGGTTACACACCATATCAGTGGCTTAATAAGACACACCGTGTAGTTTTTATACACGCCATGTAGTCGTGTTTTGTAAACTTGTGTGTTTTCCTTCCCCTGTTCCCGTTTTGTACTCTTGTGTCCTATGTCTTTGTTAATTCTGATCTAAGGTGTGCTTTTGATCTTTCAGAGCCATGTCTCCGAGACGTCCTCTGGTTTTACGTCAGTCGTCAGGTGGTGATCAGACGCCAAATATGGATGATCAGGGACTTCCTGCCGATCCTCCAGTCGGGCCAGCCTTGGCACCGACTGTCATACCAGTTGTAGGTGCTGATGTGCAGTTCAGGGAAGGTTTTATGATGATGATGTAGACCTTTCATAGAGTACCACCTCCTACCACAACTATGGACGACTTGACGCGGGTTTTCCAGTAGCAGCATCCTTCTAATTTCTCGGCGGAAGTAGGACCACAGGCTGCAGAGTCGTGGCTGGAAGACATGCTGACTATCTTCGAGCATCTGGAGATGCCTCCAGAGAGGCGGGTCAAGCTCGCTACCTACATGCTCCGAGACTCCACCAAGAAGTGGTGGGACATGATCTCACAGGCAGGTCATCAGCAGGTTATGGCTTGGGAGGAGTTCCATCACGTGTTCTACGACTACTTCTACCCAGAGACCCTGAGGGCCGATCGAGCCCAGGAGTTCATGAGTCTAGAGAAGTCTACTCTATCTTTTATGGAGTATTCCTCTCGTTTTAATGAGATGCAGCATTTCAAACCCCTCCGCGGTGGAGATGGAATGTTATTGGCACGAAATTTGAGGATGGTCTCAGGCAGGAGATCCACTCGCAGGTGAATCTCTTCCAATTGACTTCCATCTCTTCCATTGTCAACCAGGCACTGATTGCAGAGCACAATCTGACATACTCAGGAGCTGTTAGCCAGGGCAGTTATGCTTCCAGAGCTAGTGTTCCTCCAGTTGATAGTAGGAAACGTCGTAGGGAGTCTTCGCGCGGTGACCCGAGGAGGCGAGATATATCTTTCTAGCAGCTAGTTTGTATGCTACCAGTGTGGTAGGAGTGGGCATACGAGGCTGCAGTGCCAGAGGGTCCCATTGGAGTGCCAATCCTATGGAAATATTGGTCACCTTCAGCATTTTTGTCAGGTTTTCTCACCAGTTTCTGGTGATGGGGGTTCTTCCATGACTCCTTGTTCAGGAATAGCACCACCGGTTTCAGACCAGCTAGGGAACTGGAGTTCTTCCACCCGTTTGGGATGAGGTGGAGGTCGAGTCCATGGCAGTTAGTCACCGGTCCTTCAGTGCCAATAGGGAGGTTCATCTCAGAGTGGTCACGCAGGGTCACAAGGCCGCGGGGCAGGTCAGACCTTTGCGGTGGAGCAGACCTATCAAGAGAAGGATTTTGGACCTTTTACAGTTCGATGTATGATTTTAGTAGCCTCAGTTTTATCTTTATCTCTTTTCGATACTAGTGTTATACATATCTTTATCTATGTTGTTGTTATGGAGAGCCTTGGGCTCTGTGTCTTTTCTCCTACCGACTCGTTGACACTAGACACACCTTTAGGGACGAGGACATCTAGTGTACGCCAGGGTAGACAGTGCCCTCTCAAGGTTTCAGGGTATTGTTTCTTATGGGATCTCTATGTCCTAGAGATGACAGTCTATGATTTCATCCTCAGGATGGACTAGTTGGTTCCCTTCCAGGCATTCATCGACTGTTATCACCGCAGAATGAGTTTCGTTTCACCAGAGGGTGAATCTTTTCTTCATAGAGGTGAATGAGATGTTAAGGCGAGTCAAGCAGGACTCGAGCATCATGGGCTAGGAAGGGTGACAACCCAGGTTTCTAGTCTTTATCTGGATGATCAGGGGAATTCGTAGTTAGACATTACTCTAGTGGTGGATCATTTTAGGAATGTCTTTCTAGAGGAATTTTCAGGTTTTCCTCCAGAGCGTGAGGTAGACTTTTCTATTGAGCTCATTTCAGTAGCAGCACCAGTGTCCATTCCTCCTTATAGGATGGATACACCTGAGTTGCAAGAGCTCAAGAAGCAGTTGGAGGAGTTGTAGGCAAATGGTTTCATCCAACCCAGTACTTCTCCTTGGGGTTCGCATGTCCTGTTTGCGAAGAAGGCAGACGGTACCCTTTGGCTTTGTGTGGATTATCAGAAGCTGAACCAGTTGAGAGTCAAGAACCGATATCCCTTGCCGAGGATCGATGACCTCTTTGATCAGCTTCTAGGAGCCTGGGTGTTCTTGAAGATCTACTTGAGGTCCAGTTATCATTAGTTGAGTGTTAGACCATCAGATATACCTCTGACAGCCTTCATGAGCAGGTATGGTCTATACGAGTATACAGTCATGTTGTTCGGTCTCACGAACACGCCTGTAGTTTTAATGGCTCTGATGAACTGAGTGTTTCATCATTACTTGGACTTCTTTATCATGGTCTTTGTGGACGATATCTTGGTGTACTCTCACACTCGACACGACCATGCCACACATCTTGATATCATTCTGAGTACACTGAGAGAGCATCGAATATATGATAAAATCTCTAAGTGCCACTTTTGGATGGAATAGATTCACTTCGTGGGTCACGTCATCTCAGAGGCAGGAGTATCTGTGGACCCAATGAAAGTGAGAGCTATGGTCTCCTGGGATCAGCCGAAGAACGTTTTTGAGGTACGGAGTTTCCTAGGGCTAGCTGGATACTAAAGACGCTTCATTTAGGACTCCACACGCCTAGCAGCACCATTGAAAGGTTTGACCAAGGAGGGGGTGAAGTTCTTATGGTCAAATTCTTGTGAGTCATCCTTTCAAGAGATGAAGTGAAGATTGACGTCAGCACCGATACTAGTCTTTCCAGAGCCTGGCAAGAGCTATACTTTCAATTGTGATGCTTCAGGTATCGGACTAGGTGTTGTGCTTATGCAGGGAGATGGAGTCATTGCATACGGGTCTCGACAATTGAGGCCACATGAGAGGAACTACCCTACACACGATCTAGAGTTGGCAGCTGTTGTTCATGCCTTACACTATTGGAGACACTATCTTCTGGGAGAGTACTTTGTGGTGTTCACCAACCAAAAGAGTCTCAAGTATATCTTCACTCAGCGTGCTCTGAATCTGAGGCAGCGTAGGTGGGTCGAGTATCTTCAATCTTTTGATTTCGAGCATGCCTATATGCTGGGAAAGGGCAACGCAGTGGTAGATGCGTTGAGAAGGAGAACTCATATTCAGGCAGTTCAGGAGTCCAACAGTGAGCGGCAGCTTATGGATTTGTTCTCTGAAATGCATCTAGAGGTGCACGACAGATAGGGACAGACCTTCTTATCTTCTGTAGCTGTTACCTCTACACTACTTTATCGGGTATGGATGAGGCAACTATCAGACTCAGAAGGCTTAGTCCTGTGGGAGAGTGTGTTAGCAGAGGACCCACTTCCTGGATGGATAGTGGGCGAGGATGAGATCTTGTGTTTCCAGGGACGCGTATGGGTGCCAGCAGACATACGTGAGGAGCTGATGCTAGATTTTCATTCCTCAATTTGGGCAGTTCATCCTGGAATCACCAAGATGTATCAGGATCTTCATCGACAGTACTGGTGGCCAGGTATGAAGAAAGATGTTTCTGGTTTTGTCATGAGATGTTCTACTTGTCAGCAGGTGAAAGTAGAGAATCAGCGACCAGCGGGGCTTTTGCAGCAGTTACCCATTCCGGAGTGGAAGTGGAACGATGTTGCGATGGACTTCGTGACTTGGTTACCGAGGTCACCTTAGGGGAGTGATGCTGTTTGGGTTGTCGCTGACAGGCTTACGAAGGTTACAAATTTCTTTCCGATCAAAGAGACCTTCAGTGTTGATGATCGGGGAAGACTGTACATCAGAGAGATCATTCGTCTGCATGGAGTTCCACACTCTATTGTTTCGGACAGGGATGTGAACTTTACCTCTTGGTTTTGGCAGGGACTTCAGAAGGCTTTGGGTACACAGGTACTTTTGAGTACAACATACCATCCCCAGACTGATGGCCAGTCTAACCACACGATCTAGGTGCTTTAGGATATGCTTCGAGCTTGCATATTACACTTTGGCGGTTCTTGGGAGAAGTATATCCATCTTGTGGATTTCGCCTACAACAATAGTTTCCAGGTGACCATTCAGATGGAACCATACGAGGCTTTGTATGGGAGGCCATGCCGATCACCCTTATGCTGGCTGGAGGTAAGAGAGGCAGCTTTGCTGGGACCTTGTCTTGTTCAAGAGACTTCAGAGCAGATAGAGATGATTCGAAAGAGGATGGATACAACACAGTCTCAGTAGAAGTCTTATGCTGATCAACAGAGACGACCTCTGGAGTTCAAGGTTGGGGATCAAGTTTTCCTGCGTAACGCACCGAGATTGGGACACAAGAGGATTCAGAGGCACAGTAAGCTTTCACCGCGGTACGTCATGCCGTTTGAGGTTTTGGAGAGAGTTGGGACGGTCGCCTATCGGTTGTAGCTACCCCAGAGGTACCAGGCCATGCACGACGTCTTCCACATCTCTTAGCTCCGATGTTACTTTTCAGACCTGTGTAATGTCTTTTAGCCAGAGGAGGTTGAGCTCAAAGTTGATCTATCGTTTGAGGAGCATCCCATCCGTATTTTCGATCACAGTACGAAGGTTCTCCATGGGTGGCTTGTCCCTCTTGTCTGGGTGCTATGGGAGCATGGGCGAGTATAGGACAAGACCTGGGAGATGGAGGCCAATGTACGATCACAGTGGCCGTATCTGTTTGGGTCTTCATCTTCTACACCTCACTAGGGAAATTTGAGGACAAATTTCTTTAAGGGGGGAAGTTTGTAAGAACACAGATCTTCTTTTCAGGTACTCCTTTCCTTTTTCTAGAGTTTTTGAGAAAAATGGAGTTTCTGGAAATTTTTGAAGTACACACCGTGTACTCTATGAGTACACGCCGTGTACTCTTTTCCAGCTTGAAGTCATGTGATGGCCATGTCCGGGCCACACACACGGTGTGTAGGGATGATGTGGAGGCCGATTTTAGCGGTGTATAGAAAAACCTAGTACACACCGTGTACTCTGAATGTACACATTGTGTACTTAATTTTTTTTTCATTAAACAACCCAGGGTCACGCCTGACGCACAGAAAGGTCTTCTTCTAGGTTTCGTTCGTCCGAGAGCACCGAGGATCTACGAATCTTCGACGAGCCCCCGCCTCTCCTTCTGTTCTCCGTTTCGATCACCATTGATTGCATTGGAATCGCAGTGGTGAGTTCTCCCTTCTGCTTGAGCCTTGTTTTCCAATTCCTCTTCTTTCTCAAGTTATGATGGTTGATGTGTTTCAGACGTTTTCTCAGATCTATGATGTTTTAAGGAGAATCTGTCATCGTTGTTCATGTATATCGATCTCCTAGGATCAAGGTAGGTGGTTTGTGTATTTCTGTAGAAAGTATTAAATATTTTGTGAAATTTCACCAATTCCCTTGAATGAGAATTGTGTGTTTTCCTATTTTCCCCTAATTGATTGCATGCTTGCTTGACTGCTATAGTAGAGGTTTACCTTTGTGAATAGAGTAGTTTTTGTTGTACTCTGGATGTTTGATGTACTTGCTTTTCCTGTTAGGCGTTATACCGGTTTCCATGCCTAGTTGTAGGATAGTGGAACTGTTGTGTTGTTTTGCTGCAGAGCCTTAGAATGATATCCAAGTAGTTCTTGATGTTTACTTGGGCGATACACACATGCTATGCATATTTATATTACACAGGGTTGAGAGAAACTAGTGTATGGACCAAATGGAGAATGGACATAAGGGCTTCTCCAGAGTGTCTTTAATTTACAATGCGAGACCACAGGGGGAATTGACGTTGAGTGCTTCCTCAGTGAGTCTGTAGTTCCTCAATGCGGGCCACAAGGGGAATTAATGTTGATTGCTTCCCCAGAGAGCCTTTAGTACGATATGAGAACATAGGGGGAATTGACAGTGAGTGCTTCCCCAGAGAGTCTACTCTTTAGCTGAACCAGAGGGGTGAAACTGTGTGTGCCTCCCAAGGGGTGGCTAGTGCTTATAGGCTGACCATAATGGTTAGGCTGTGAGAACTACCCAGAGGGTTACCTTTTTTTTACTTGTTGATCGTTTTATACTTGTGTAGTTTATTTGCTTGTCTATAAATTGTAGCTGCTGTGTATTTCATGTTTACTGTTCTTGTACTTTACTTGCCATGTATTCATTGACTGTTAGGCACAGATCTTTGAGTGGTTTCCTATTGGGACTTTGTCTCACACCCTGTTTGGGCCATGTTTTTTGGCCCAAGCAGACTATGTTGTTGCAGGTATAGATAAGGGCAAGCGCCCTTCTACTTCAGGTGGTTGACTTGCTGTGGAGCTGGAGAGCATCGGACCAAGCTACGGCTTGCGATGCTGCTAGAGTTGCTGTTGCTTTAGTACTTTGTGTTCAGTTTTATTTCAGCACGTTGTTTTTTTTGCTTCTTTCCTTAGATACTTTTATCTGCTGTGTCTTTATCATCATTGCTATATATTTATTCTCCCGCTATTTGGGTATAACTATGTATGTTGTTACTGCTTCCACTATTGACTGTTGTTTTCCTTACCTTGTATACCTTACCAAATGAGGACATAGTTTCCCCAATAACTTACTAAGGCCCTCGCTGCTAGTCGACAGGCTCTGGCGTTTGGGGAAATGCGCTTAAGTTTATGTGGTAAACCGGCTACGGGGCACCAGTGGAGGTGCTCCGGATTCGGGTCGTTACACCCTATATCCAAATAAATAGTACTTTTTGATTACCACATCACGTATATAGTTATATATACATGGTGTACACTTACCATTATATTGTAGAAATTTTTACATACATTATTTAAATGGTAATTTCCATAGATTAATTATAGTATCAAAAGGTATAGAAGATGCAAGGCTATAATGAGAACCTCGAGATACTATGACATTACTTTTAAACAAAGGACATATGGTCTAGATATATTATAATGACTGGACATAGTTGATGAATGACTATCAGGTGCTGGGGGATCATAAGCATTGAGAATTATTCTCATGAAGTTCTCACTTGGTGATCTCTAGTAGTAGAGATCATGAGGACATACCCACCAATATGAACACCTCTTGTTTTGGGTTTCATCGGTTGTACTTATCTAGAGACACGTGTATTGGTCTACTAACTTGAGATCATTATCAATGTGTACCATTTGATTGCATACTTTGATGCAAGGAAAAAACTATGATAATGAAATCATGGCGAGGTAGCTTGTGTTTGGTGTGTAATTGGTGGAATGACATTGGTTGAATGATCAAGATAGGATTGGTCACTTCTGAGTTAAGGAAGTAATATATCTCAATCCAGGTTGATCAGGATAGTAGTGCCTTCATAAGTCATTGGCTAAGATTGTTGAGGGTAAATCCATTCAGTTAGACCACTAAACAATAAAGCAAAAAAGTAACATGACACAAGTGTGCATCCTACTTTAAGAAATATTTAGGATAAAGAGATTATATTACACAATGTGTGTTCGTAGGTTGGTTTCCATTGCTATGACTATTCCTTATCTCATTAAGGGCATTCATCAGATGCTAGACTCTACTCTTAGTCTATGAAAATTATTCTCTACTAACGTGATAAGGGACTAGAGGGTCAAATACAATAGCATATTCAATAATTTTCTCTATTTTGGTGAATAGGTAAATAGGACATGGGGGGCCCCACCATAGAGTCTAAGTGTTGTCCAAATAAATGACCATCGAAGAATAAATAAATTCATCATTATTAGTGTATATAATAATTGGGTTGAATTTATTTATTAAAATTATTCATGAGTTATTTAGTGATACATGAAAAATATGATACAAATGAATATTATTTTAATATTCTAGATTCGTTTTATATTAGTGGGAATTATTATTCAAGTTAAATGACTTGGTTTTATCATGTAATATATTTAATATATATTACTGGTATGTGATAAAATATAAATAATATTTATAACATTGTTTAGTTTTTTTGTATTATTTATTTATTACTTATTTATTGGTCGTCTTATTTCTGGGGGTTGGGTAACCCTTTAGAATATTTTGTTTCACCCACTATATAAGCAGGAGAGGATAATCTTTGCTTGGCAGTTCTCATTCTAATGGAACAAGAGATTATCTCTCCTACCACCTTCTATAGAGAGAAAGTCTCCCTCCAAGATCTGATCAAAGCACACCTTCAATGAATCGAAGGCAAGAGATCGAGGTGATCGACGTGATGCTAAAAGATTCATCAGATCTTCATGATAGCACCATGATTTAGACAAATAGAGAGTGACGGTTCTTGGATCATGTGTGTATGTTCTAAATGGGTTTGACATTATATCCTTCATGCAATAATCGCTGGTGACTTATTTGCTGCTGAATGCGCTACTGAATCGAACATGGTACACGTTCGTTTTATTTCTATGATCTATTTAATTCACCTGAGATCCTCAAATCATAATGGGACTCAGATCACCAAAGAAGATAAGTTCCATCATCCCAGACCACTGGCTTCTGCTGTGCACCCTGGTACCATCAATTTTTATCAAACAGATCGCATAAATTATCTAAGAAAAGGCAAAATTAATTTTCATTAAATTAAATAGAGGGTTTGGTTTTGATCACAATGGATCATACCTAGATTCAATCTGAGACCAGATGACCCTGTTACGGTCATCCAAAAAAAATTATGGATCGTTTGTGGTCATTTATGTGTATTAAAATTTCGAATAACATGATATATTTATGGGTACCCAATTTCGGTTTGCTGATCAGGTACCGACCGTATTTTGGTCGCTTGAATTACTCGGATCGGTGGCCATTAAGTCCACATAATTGTGGATATTACATATTAATAATCATTATTATTATTTTAATATAATAACAACAAGTATGCCTCACCGTTGGTGGTGGGGTGGTAAGGGCTTTGGGGGGTGAGAGGCAGGTCGTGGGGTCAAGTCCCTAGGCTTGCGATTTACATGTAATTTTCTTACTTGCGTGTGTGCCGCTTTCACGGTTGTTCCCAATTTTTTTTATAATAACAACAAGTATTATCATTTTTAAAGTCTATTATATTAGACCTTGGAATTGTTTTACAGTTGGTATTTTCTGCCCCACTTTATAACAAAACGAGGGGGGGACCCATGTATTGGGGTCAACAAAAAACAAGGTGCATTGAAATTTCTACTGGAAGCCAAAAGCTGGGCTCCCCAATCATTGACCACTATGCAGATACGAGGCCACCTATCACCATGCCCCTCTCACCATACGACCCCAGCTGGCCTCCTTCACTGGAGTCGGCCTGCTAGAACACCAAGGTAACCTCTTTCCAGCTCGATGAGCAGCCTGAGACAGCTCCCCCTCCTATCTGGCGATCTACCATGGTCGTGCACCTCCTCCAATAGCCACCATCGTAGACAGCACTAGACCACCTCCACTGGCCACTGCTCACCCTCCATGGACCCAGACCACGCTGACTCTATCAGCTCCTCCCATCACCAGAACACCGCACCTCCTGCCGGGTCTGACCCGCGAGGACCTACCATCGCTGATCCCCATCCACGAACACTATGCCGCCAGCCAACCCATCTGATCAGATGCCGCCACTACATCCATCCAAGTGGTCGTTTCCTTCCCTTCCAGCCACTATGGGGTCCTCCCATCACCGAGGTAATCCCCTTTCCGTAGTGTATTTATTTGTTGTGGTTGGACATGTTCTTCCCTACTAAGGGGCTGGACAGGTCTATCCAATGCATGGCCCAAAACAGCTATGCACAGGCTTTGCACGACCTAGATTGAACATGCACGGTTCGGCATAACCCGTCTTCGGAGCCAAACCAAAATTAATTGCATTCATTAATTTAATTTTAGAATTAAATTAAATCAATTAAAAAACTAATTTTGGTTTAAAGTTAAAGTCTTAATACCCAAGTAAAATTAATTTAATTTGGATATTAAATTAATTTATTAATTAATTTAATTTTTGAAATTACTATTAAATTTATTACGGGACCCAATATAATTATATTATTTGAATTTAATTAATTAGAATACCCTCGAACTTTAATTTATTGTAATTTAGTTTTTTTTATCGCGCATTTATTTTACCCGCTGGTCTTGAGCGATTGAACAACATGTAAATGTCTTCTTTATTCATTTGTTTATTTATAATTGTGTGTGTTGATTGTAAATAATTTTATGATGGTTTGTGCATCATCCTTTTATTCAATATGTATAAGGGTCTACGTGTCCTTCATTTTTGTATGTACATTGCACTCCCCAGTTCTCATCACTTGTGTGTGAGTACACTTGAACTTTTGACAAAGACGATGTACAACATGAACCCCACAATGAAGAGGACGATGTAAGACCAAAATAATGCCAAGTTAAGGTAAAATCTAGATGATAAGTGGACACAATGGATGAGGACAAGCTGTATAATGAATCAAGCTACGACTCAGGTATGTTTTTCTCAGGTCATGGTTGATTAATTAAATTTAAATGGATCAACCAATATGAGATGCTCAAGACTAGTCAGGTAGTTTATTTTCATTATAAATTTGTTTATTATTTTATGAATGTGCATGAAAGTAGGAAAACACATAAAATAATAGAGGTAAAAGGCATAAAGAAGTGATAGATGTTTTTCTATTAATGTTTAGTTGTGAGCGCGACAACATAGAATGAACAAGATTAATAAAAATGGATTAAATTTTTCTGAAAATAATATAAAAAACCTCAAATAAATATTATGTTGCAAAACGCCGTCCATCATTTGAATTTGAACAAAACTGGGTGTTTGGAGTGATCATCACCCAAAGTTCAGGGTTATTTTACTACTAGAGAGTTCTTATGAGAGTGGTGGGTTGACTTAGTTGAAGTTGGAAGCAAAGAAGTAGCCAAATATAGCTTGATGTAGCTTTAGATTCAAGCATTGAATGAATCATATCTATGATTTTTGAAGTGGGGACTTCACTGAATAGATCAAGGAGCCACGAGTTAATGAGGTTGGCCCATTAAACGCCTACCTTGAACTCTCAATGTAGTGGTGTAACCAAAGCTTGTAGACTATGAGGGGAGGTTCAAGGATACTTTTTACTATAATAATCAAATGAAAGAGTATTCTGATTGTAGTACAGAGGGTTCCTAGAATTTGATAAAAAAGTGGGATACATTTAATGATTTAATTAATTAATCAATAATGTCTAAATCGGTAATCAAGATAAAAGTACAATCTACTAGATTTAATTTTGTAGAAAAATCAAAATAAATATCACAAGTACACTATGATAATCATTAGATGGACATGTCAAAACCGGAACTAATTTTCCAATAGTATTACAGGAACTTGCCCAAAGTATTACATAGGAAATTCAAAGTGCTAGTGTTCTTAATACCTATCAAGCTACCTCAGAAAGTGAAAGTGTAAAATTTCTTACAAGAGACACATGAAAGGCACTTATGATGGTTTTGTCATAATGCTTTCATCAGGAGTATGATGTGCGTTTTGGATACTACATCAGGATATGGATGATATGACATGTATACTCATCTCTAAGAAGCTTTCAAGGATAAACTAAATCAATATATGAATGTGATCATTACACCAACTATATATAAATTGGAATTCAGATCACTATCATTCAAAACATCCCATTATCATATCATTTCACCCATTACTCCACTCTCTTTTAAAGTTATAAAATGATCAATATAAATAAAACTCTTCATAAACTTTTGGGTAAGGTTATCTAAGAAACTAAGAATTAATGAAAGTATAATCTTTAATTCATATGGTTAACAGGTTGAAAGACAAGGCAAAATGGTCATTGGAAAGAATGACATAAAAGGAACCTTCACAACATCCTTTAGATAAATAAGTATTAAAATTGGTGTTTATTTTCATCGCATATCATGAAATAATATTTATGGAAGTTTAAATGCAAGAAACTAAATTAAAGAAGAAATTAATCACTTATTCTTTAGGTATATTCATCAATATAAAATTTAATGTTTCTTACATACATCTTGGGTATTAAATAAAATATTACAATAACATATGTGTATCAAAATATAGTATCCAATTAAGTATAGAAACAATACAAGAAGTAGAATGTATTCCC
The DNA here is from genome assembly GCA_963277665.1 of Viscum album. Classification (NCBI taxonomy): domain Eukaryota; kingdom Viridiplantae; phylum Streptophyta; class Magnoliopsida; order Santalales; family Viscaceae; genus Viscum; species Viscum album. The sequence goes on from OY728131.1 coordinate 239,820,559, forward strand.
TAAAAAGATGAGAAAGGGTGATTCCTAAGTCAGTGGTGAGAAACACACAACTTCTAATTTCCAAGTGATTGATTCTAATAGAATTTTTATCAAGTATAACTAAAAAATTTATCTCACATCTTCTTTGGACATAAGGAGACATTATTACAATTTAAGAATGAATGTTGTTTGTGGTATTTCATATTCAACAAATAGTTCAGTTGTAATGAATCATAATAAATACATAGTGAATATAAAATATAAGACTAATATACCCAATTTTGGAAAGATAATTCCTATGTCAAGTAAAAAATAAAATTGGAAATCAATGATAGACCCAGTATGGAATTTAAATTTAGTATATCTTAAAACCTTAGGCAATATCGATGTATATACTTATTTATTTTCGACAAAAAAACTTGATAAATAAAGGTACACAAGAAAGCTTTTGAAACTAGTTCAGTTGGAGAGGATGAACTATTTCAAGGGTAAGATAGTGGTAAATATACTTCACACGATTAATTTAAGTAATTAAGGAATGTGAAAGTGAAGTATGGTATATGCATGGTTAGAAGATACGAGTTTCTTTGGGTTGACAGTCCTAAGTATATCTTGACCAAACATTAATTTATCATTATAATGTAGCATAGAGAAAGTCCTAAACACACATTACCTTATCCACATTAAAATATATAATTATAATGAGGAGGATTGATAATGAGTCTTACTTGTTAATGTTTATCAACAAAAAAGTAGCATGGAGTTTTTCCTAAATTCACATTTCCTTATACACATTAGCATTATGATGTAAGTAAAAGAAGTATCAATGTTGCAACTAATAATCACTGCATAAACATCCATTATTTTTTGAGAATGATGTGAAAATAAAGATGATATCCCATAACCATATTCCAACTATAATGAAAAATGGATATCATATGAGTTATAGTATGACGGAAATCCATTATATCATGAGAACATGTGTTTGAATGCAATTTTTTTAAGGATATAAATAAATTTTCATTAATCAAAACAAAGTTCATCTAAAGTAATTGTACTAAAAGTTTTTTAGGATATTACAGAAATCCATAATATATAAAAGATACAGTCAAGTTATAGACTATATTTCTATAAAATAGTGCACATATCTATTTGAGGTAGTGAGATAAATATTGACTTGGGTTTAGTCAATGGTGGAGAAGAACAAGTAGTTGGAATTGGAATAAGTTCCACAAGATGTGTGGAAGAGGAATGTTACAAAGACACATACTATGTAAGAAGGATGAAACCATTTTCATGGTTTTATAATCACATGGTTAGTGATACATTATTCATTGATAATAATAATTCCTTCAAGTAAGCAGTATATGGAAGTTAGCTAAAATAGATAAGATTAATTAAAAATTTAATAATGGATTCCATCTAACAATGTACAATGGGAATATTGTTTTGAATACTATAGTGGGTATTCAAATAAGATTATACATGGATGGAACATGCGTGGTACCGATAGGGATCATTTGGTTATACCAAGTCATTATGCCTAAATCCATTAGAATTTTACTTGTCATAGATAATTTTTACTATCATCTTATTGTGAAATAGATTTCAAGTCCACCAATCATAGAAGGTGTCTATACGATTCACTAAGAAAGGGATGGTGACATAATATAATTCCAATAAGTGGTGGTAGTTACTAAAATCCAGTTTAGGATTGATGTAAGAAACAAGATCATATAATATTCATTTGGAATGAATCTTTTCCATGTGTCTATGAAACATTAGTGGGTGCCCCATTTTTTTCCAAGAGAAACATGTTTGGTAACATATGGAAACCAACTATTGGTCTTATAGTTGGTTATTAATAGAATAAAAGAAATACTATAGAGATTGAATTAAAGGTGAAACCTAAATTCTAGGGAACATGATCTACTGAGGCAGATCTAACTATTTCTTAGAACTAGTCAATCATACATAAAATAACATGGTATTGAAATATACAAGATGAAATAATTCAATAGATAATTGTTACCAATGTCACACTACATAGATCTCTCCATGAATATATTCACGGACATAGGAGTAGATTAAAGTGGTGAGTTGAAATTTCAAATGCTTAAATGATGTATCAATCACGCATAACACGATATGTACAAGAAATGATATTGGAAACATATAATTTATGATAGGAAAATATTAATTATATCTAAGAGAAATATAAGGGAAGTAGTCAGAACTATCCAATTATACAAGAGAAAGTATAGAGGATATGTACCCGGTATGTAAAGAAGAATAGATAATAGTTTTGAGGGGACACAAACTCGTTCTCCTTAGATCAATGTGATCTAATATTATATTCAGACTATGTTAATGAGTGATAAAATCTCATACAAGCCAATGATAGTCATATCTGTTAATACTGAGTATGTTTCAACTTCTAAGGTAGCTAAATAAGTAGTTTAAAATACACAATTATTTTCTCAAGTTCTTAGAATTTCACCTAGTAAATAATGTTTTATCATTATGATAATTTTATTATAATCACTGGCCAAGATGTTAAGTAATGGTAGTGGAAAAAATGGGATATACTCAGGGATACTATCTCTTGAGAAGTTTTAATCGAGGAGGTAGGGGTGTCCAGACCCGACCCAACCCAATGGGTTTGACCCTACCCGACTGGGTTGGGTTGGGTTGTGGAAAAAAATGTTTGGGTCAGGTTTGTATCAGGTTGACCCATGGATGGGTTGGGTCGGGTCTCGAGTTGGCTAAATATCGACCCAACCTGACTCATTGACTCGAGGCTGTATAAAAAGAAACATACCTGGGGTCGCGACCAAGCCCGACCACCCTAATTCTCTTCCTCCCTCATGCTCGCCCGCCTCTTCCCCCCTCCTCTCCTTCCCATCCCTGACCTTCCCTTGCGCATGACTGGATGCCCTCCCTTCTCCTCCTCCTCTTCTCGCTCGCCTCCTCCCCTCCTCGGATAAATTCTCCTCCTCCTCTCCTCCTCCCCCTGACCCCGACCTTCCCTCGCGCATGGCCAAACCCTAATCCCATTCCTTCATCCTTCCCTCGCCACCAGAGACTGGACTCCTTCCTCTTACTCTACTCCCTTCCTCCTCCTCTCCTCACTCGCCTCCTCCCTAGACGGATATATTCTCTCACAAGCAATAAGGAGAAATCCTTCTTATCGGCTCACTCGTCCCTGGCCTATCGTGCATCTTTCTGGTGGCACTTGTGGTATGGTAAGTAGTTTTTTAATCATATTCTTCAAATTATCTTCCTTAAAGTAATTACTTTATGCACCTATTTGAGTCGGATTATAGTGCATGTGTGCACATTTCAAGTAGGCAGTGAATGTTTCTCATTTTAGTTGTATGAACAGTAGGTATACTTGGGTGATTTTGTTTGATGTCCATTTCCCCTAAAAATGATTTGTAACTCTATTTAAGGTGTAATACTCTGAGTTAGTTGTTATCAATTGTAGGAAGGATATTTTTTTTCTTCATTCTTTTCCATTTATCTTCTATTTTCACATATCCATTTCTGTATACTGATTTTGTTAAACATTTAACCAAGAATACTAGTAATACAAACTTATACATGTGGGTTGACTTGGTTACTCACCTAATTATTTGTTGTGGTGACTTTGTACACTTTTAGGGGAATGTTTTTTTTCACTGCAACATGTTAACACAATGAAATTTAGTGCCATTTCCAAGTACATTGTTAGGAATGTGGGCTAGTTGGGGATGTGTAAGAGGGTATTTACTATTAGGGTGTAGTATAGTAATGATGTCCATTTCCCCAAAAAATGATTTGTAACTCTAGTTAAGGTGTAATCCTCCTAGTTAGTAGTTATCAACTGTAGGAAGGATATGTTTTTTTATTCCTTCTGGTACACCTATCTTCTATTTTCGCATATCCATTTATGCATACTGATTTTTTTAAACATTCAACCAAGAATACTAGTAATCCAAACTTATCCATGTGGTTTGACCTGGTTACTCACCTAATTATTTGTTGTGGTGACTCTGTCCACTTGTAGGGGAATGTTTTTTTCTCTAAAACATGTTTACACATTGAAATTTAGTGCCATTGCCAAGAAAATTGTAAAGAATGTGGGCTAGCTGGGGCTGTGTAAGGGGGTATTTACTGTTAGGGGGTAGTACAGTAATTCTGTAGTTGGTATATTTATCTAGCTGTAGTAGATAATGGCTAGGAATGTCAGGTAGGGTAATAAATGGGGACTGGATGGTGTAGTGGTGTAGGCTGGTGAGTAGGGGGGGGGGGGGAGTGCCCGTGCAGTGCAGGGAAGGGGGTAGGGGGAGGTGCTGGTGGAAGGGCAGGGTGAGGGGGAGGGGCTGGTGCAAGTGAAGGGGTTGAGGGAGGGGTTGGTTGGTGCATGGAAGGGGGTTGGGGTAGGGGATGGTGTAGTGTAGGTGGGAGGGAAAGGGGGGAGGGGATGGTGTAAGGGTAGGGGGAGGGGGAGGGGATGGTGTAGTGCAAGGGGGGGGGGAGAGGGGAAGAAGCGGCCTAGTAAATTTTGTTTCCCAAGACTACCTATGAAATTTTTCCCTAAAATGTATTAAAAGCTACATTGAAATGGTGAATTTTTTTCCCTTGCTTTTGTATTTCTTTTCTTTTCTTGCCTGTTGTCGTAGCCTGGGGGCTCTTTAGGCTTGCTCTAGGGCCGCCCTAGAGAGGGGTTGGTGCAAGGGAAGGGGGGAGGGGGAGGGGTTGGTGAAGCAGGGAAAGTGGGAGGGGGAGGGGCTGGTGGTGGGGCTGGGGAAGCATGGGGTAGGGGCTAGTGGGGGTACGGTGTGTGTGTGGGGGGGGGGGGGGGGCTAGTGAAACAGGGGGGGAGGGGGAGGGGATGGTGCAACAGGTGGGTAGGGGATGGTGGTGGGGCTGGTGCAGTAGGGTGGTAGGGGCTAGTGGGGGGAGGGGGATGAGCTGGTGCAGGGTAGGGGGGGGGGGCTGGTGGAGTAGGGGGAAGGGGAGGGGCTGGTGCAGCAGGAGGGTAGGGGTTGGTGCAGTAGGGGGGGAGGGGGAGGGGCTGGTGTAGTAGGGGGAGGGGGAGGGGCTGGTGCAGGGTAAGGGGAGGGGCTGGTGCAGGGCAGGGGGAGGGGCTGGTGCCGTAGGGGGAGGGGGATAGGTTGTGCAGGGCAGGGGGGATGGTGCAGCAGGGAAGGGGTGTAAGGGGAGGGGGCTGCTGGGGGTGGAGTGCAAGGAAGAGGGGGCTGGTGGTGGGGATGGTGCAGCAGGGGGGATAGGGGACTCTTGGGGGTGTAGTGTGGGGGGGGGGATGGGATGTTGGTGGGGCTGGTAAAGCAGGTGGGATTGGGGGGCTGGTGGGGGTGCAGTGCAGGGGGGGAGGGGCTGGTGCAGGGTGGCAGGGAGGATGGTGCAGAGGGTAGGAGGCTGGTGGGGGGAGACTAGTCCAGGGGGCAGGGGTTGGTGCATGGGGGAGGGGGAGGGGGTAGTCTGGGTGGGTGGGGGGCTAGGTATGGGGGCTCGGTCTAGGTCCATCGGGTTGGGTCGGGTTGGGTTGGGGTTGAGGTCAGGGTCGGGTCGGGTCGGGTCGAGTTTACACATAGAACTTGACCCGAACAGACCCGACCCATAGCTGGTTGGGTTGGGTTGGGTCCTTCGGCCATGCGTTAGGTAACCCAACCCCAACAGGTTGGGTTGGGTCGGGTCAGCTGCTCATGAAGCATATGACCCGACCCAACCCAACCCGATCTTTTTTGGTTGGGTCGGGTCCCGAAACATCCTTGAACCAACCCAACCCGACCCATGGACACCCCTAAAAGGAGGTGATGTCACACATAATATAACACCCATGTTGTAGAGACATGGTAGACCCAGTGTCTAAATATGTGACTCAGTAGAAACATGATCTTAATCGTGTGAGAGCTAACAAGGATGGTTAGTATGTCGGCTCTAGTGAAAGTTGGAGTGTTGTAATATTAGGTTCCATAAACCCAACTAAATAGTAATTTTCGATTATCATATCATGTGTACAATTATATATACATGATGTACAACTACTATTATAGTGTAGATATTTCTTGCATTTACTATTTAAATTGTAATGTTCTTTGATTAATTTTCATGTCAAAAGGTTATGATAGATCCCATGCTATAATGAGAACCTTGAGATACTATGAAATTAATCTTAAACAAAGGTCATATGGTCTAGATACATCATTATGATTGGACATAGTTGATGTATGACTATATGGTGTTGGGGGTTTATAAGAATTGAGGCTTCTTCTCATGAAATTTTCATTTGCGATATCTAATAGTTGAGGCCATGAGGATAGACCCACCAATAGGAACACTACATGTTTTGAGTGTGATTAGTTGTTCCTATTTACAAACAAGCATATTGGTCTCCTGACTTAAGATAATTTTCAATGTGTGAAATTTGATCACGTATATTGATATAAGGAAAAAACATAATAATGAAACCATGGAAATATAGCTTGTATTGGGTGCATCATTGGTGGTCTGCAAGTGGTCGAATGATCAAGTTGGATTTTTTGCTTATAAGTTACGAAAGTAATATATCTCAGGCCTGATTGATCAGGATGGAAGTGACTTCATAATTCCTTTTCCAAGGTAGTCAAGGGAAAATCCATTCAGTTAAACTTGAAAAAAATAAATCTAGAAATGATGTTGACATAAGTGTGCGTTCTTCTTTATGAGATATCAAAGACAAAGATATTATATTACATAGTGCGTGTTCGTAGGTTGGTTGTCATTGCTATGTCCATTCCTTGTCTCTTTTGGGTGTCTTAATGGGTTGCTAGACTCCAATCTTGTCCTGTGAATAACATTCATTGCTATCGAGATATGGTCCTAGGGGGTTACGCAGAATATCATATTTAATAATTCTCCCTATTCCAGTGAATTGGTAAATAGGACATGGTGGGCCCCACCACAAGGTCTGAGTGTTGTACAAGCAAACGATCACTGAAGAATAAAAAAATTAATTATTATTTGAGTACAAAATAATTGGGATGAATTCATTTATTAAAATTATTCACGAGGTATGTAGTGAATACAGGAAAAATATTATACAAATGAATATATTTTTAATATTTTAGGGTTGTTTAATATTAGCGAGAACTACTGGTTAAGTTAAATAAATCAGTTTTATCATGCAATATATTTAATATATATTATAGGTATTTGATCAAATATAAATAATATTTATGATGTAGATTAGTTTATAAATATTATGTATTTATTTCTTATTTAGTGGGCATATTATTTTCGGAGGCTTAGGAACCCTTCAGGTTATTTTGGTTCACCCACTATATAAGAATGAGAGGAGAATATCTACTTGGTTCATTTCATTCCAATAGAATGAGATCTTCTATGTCCTACCAACTTATAAAGAGTGAAATTATCTCCCCTAGTGCCGATCCAAGCATGCCTTTGATGGATCAAAGGTAAGGGATCAAGGTGATTTACATGACACTGAAGGATTCATCAGATCTCCTCTCGAGCAACTAGATTTATAAGAATAGTTAGTGTACAGGTTATTGGAGAATGTTTGGATATTCTAGATGATTTCATCTTCAAATTCTTCATGCAATGATAACCGGTGAATTTTTGTTGTCGAACGTGTCATTGAATCTAACAAGTTACAAGCTAGTTTTATTTCTATGTTCGGTTTAATTCACGTGAGATACTTGGACCGTACCAGGGCTAGGATCTCCGAAGATGACATGTTTTACTATCCCTACTCACCATCTTCCTCTCTACACCTAGTTACCTTCAAATTGATATGGTTCTTTCTTAGGAACCACCCAAGAGCATTTTTGAGGTGAAAATTTTTCTTAACTTGGTGGTTTACTATAGGAGGTTCATGGAAAACTTATTCAAGATTACAACCCCTTTGTCTTCATTGATGTAGAATAGGAATCTATTTACCTAGACCGAGTAGTTTTAGAGATCCTTTAAGGATATGAGTCAGAGGATGAACAATTATTCTATGTTGATACTACTGGATGATGGAACTGAATATGTAGTCTTTTGTGATGCCTTTGGATTTGAGCTCAGTTTCATGTTAATGTAGAGGCAGGTAATAATTTATAATGGGTTTTGGTAGTTGAGACCCCATGATAAGTATAACGACCCAAACTTTACATACATTGTTATTACATCAGAATTGAAGCATACTTATTACAACATATAACAAAACCACGAAAGGACCGTATAGGTATAGTGTCTTTAGAAACTGGGAAACCTAAACAAATGGTTCATAAAGAATCTACATTGTCTCCCATTTATTTCATCATATCTATAGTCCCTTTTGGAATATCTTACTTAATAACCTTCTTCCTGACCTGGGGGAAAGAAAACATACAAAAGGGTGAGCTCAAATGCTCATTAAGGGTAAACAAAACAAAAATGAATCACATCATATTCATAAGAACATAACATTTTGGAAATCTTAACCTGCAAAAGAAATCATAATATCATAACATGGGATAAATCATGGCAGTGAAATGTAATCACAATAATCATAACTTAAAACATGAAAATTTGTGTCATACACACATAATCATAGAGAATCATTTCTTATTAGTCAAGACTCATTTCCAAGACTATCTTAGTGGACAAAGTCCATTTCTGAACTGAGTTCACTTCTCGTTTCAGTCCTGTTTCACTGAACCAGTATAACCTACCATTCCAGCCATGTCTATCTCATGAGATATAAAATCTTTACCCAATGCATTAGAGGGATATATAGTTCCCACTCATCTCATAATGATACCATTCTTATGTGTGCCACAAAATCATAAACCATACATCATAGCATAACCCATGTAATAAAAATGGGAATCTTAAACATCGTGACATCATAAAACAACTCATATAAGATAAAGGAATTCATAAAAATAATTCCATCACAACATAATCAAATCAATGTAATAATAGGGATAGAACAGAATCCTTTATTATCTTAGATGGAAAATAATTTTGATAAAACACTTGAACTCCATTCTTGAGGAAAATATCCTTTCTACTTCAAAAACACTTTCCTTTCTTTAAATGTCATAAAATTTTAAACCATAAGAAGTTGATTAAAAATAAACATGAAAACATGTAAATTAAGCTTCTTGGAAATAATTTTTTAAAAATCCATTCATGCCGTATAAGTTAAAAAAACATTCTTCTAGTACTTTTGTCGGAAAAGTCAAAAAGTACCTCGTACGAAAAACGACAAAGGATTCCTTTCATATATTTTACTAAAAACTCACAGAAGGGTAAAATTTGATTTAAACAATTTTAGGTGGATAGAAATAATATTACATATTGAGGAAACATGGATGTGGATGATAAAATACACCCTAGTAAATACCAACATATAAACAATCTCGGATAAAATGAGATTGTGATATTTTCCCTTACCTTAGGTCCAATTTGCTTCGTATGTGTCCGAACCTCCTGTATAATGATTTAAATAATGTTTTTGACTTATTCCAGAATCATACATATTTTTATGATATCATATATGGTCATATTCTTAGCTTCTTATTAGTAATATATCATTACTACTTGTTATTCGGGTGTTTATTACTTTTTGTTTTTATGCGTGTTTGTCGAATAAATTCTTATTCTTCTCTTTAGGTTATAGATACCTCATTTCCAGAATGGTATTAGTGTAGTATATATCATATTCATTCATTCAATTCATTTATATAATCATTATGCAATGAAGATCATGTAGAACGAATCACATCACATCGTGGAGACGGTATTCCGTACGTATGCACGAGCGATGATATCGTTCCCCTGATCATGGAATTGTATTGGAGTGTATGTATACTAATTCAAAATCAATACCACTTTACAATAATCATATATATTCATTACTTTCACCCTTATAACCATCCAAGTAAGGTGGTGGTGGAAAATAGATTACACCACGGCGTGGAGACGGTATTCCGTACGTACGCACGCGCAATGATTTCATTTTCCATAGGATGGATAAGAGGTGAAATAGGGTTCTTTCATATTTAGAATAACATATCAGTATATAAGTGATACTGATGTTATTACCTCATAATGAAACAACTAAAGAAGAGGTAGTAGAAGAAGAATGGAACTTGAAGAAAACAGTAGAACGTATTACCTCTTTCTCGAAGTGCCTCCTTTAAACGTTCTCTTAAGGAACTAGAGTTGGTCTTTTGATAAGAACAGTACCTCTAGTATGTTTCTAAGGAAGTGGGAAAGTGAAATGGTCAGGGGTTGGCCGAGCTTGAAAGCTCAAATTGGTGTGAGGAATAGAGGGAGGAGGTGCCCTTTTATAAGGGAGGAGAGGGGCACCTTTGGAAATATAAGAAATATTAGTTTATATTAAATCCCAACCCCACTTAAAAACTTCCAAAATGAATCATATCCGAATATTAGATGATATAGGGTTTTAATATCATCAACCAATAAAATTTAGACATTTTAGGAATTTATTTTAAACATTATCAACTTGATTTATCCTTATTTATCAATTTATTTTTATTTGTGGTAATAATATTATAAATTTTAAATTATTATAAATCATTACAAATGTGTTGTGAATTTTCCATAATTAGACACTTTATGAAATTCTAAACCATATAAATTTTAATTTATAATTTTTAAATATTTTTGTGATTTTTAAACAATTTTATAATATGTTATTTTTATAAAATAACAATAGTGTCAATTTTGAAACTATTTATTTATTTGAATTTAAATAAAATATATACAGAAGATATGTTCGAACTAAAAGCTTTAATAGATTCATAAAATGTCATATGTATCTAGAAAATTAGTGTATCACATTAAATAGTTCATATAATATTTATTTTAATATTTTTAAAACAATTTATTTGATATTTTAATTAATAAAATAATTTCAACATCACTATTGTGTCATAATTAATGATAACTATTTAATCCTTAAAAATTCTAAATAAATTACTATGATGTAGATAATTGTATTAACTTTCTGGAGACTATTCATGTTCAATGTTTCATTAAGGTTATCACCAAACTAAAATTATTATACTTATAATATTTAAGAAAGTGACATGTTGTCACATTCTTTGGTTTTAATAATAATTAAATTATTTTCATGGAAAAAAGTCCATTAAATGAATCTAATCCGACCCTTAGGTGATATGGGTCGACTTTTAGTCATCCAATAGGATTTTGAAAAGTGTTAGGGTAATTTTATAATCTTATATTTACCCTTAATTACCCGATTTACCTTTAACTATGGTAAATAAAATTTACCGTAGTTACTATTTATAATGCCCAAAAATAAAAAGTAGTCTATTAACATAATTTAGACCCACTGATTCTGAATATGGAATCCATATTTCAAAACTCAAAACATATAAGTTTCAGTAATTAATTTAAAATAAATCATGTTGTTAAGAAAAAGTGTTTTAGAAGTTAAAACAATGCCAAAGATTGAAATGTTTTTACCTATGAATTCAATGTGAAATTAATGCTAATGACATAAATTATATTAAATGGTAAAAATATATTCTATTTATACTTTAAAACCATTAAATATTATAATTTATCCATGTAAATTATCTCAATCAAAAAAGTTTTTTTTTAATTAAAAATTAGCGTATTTTTACTATTAATCAAAATATGAAAGTTATCAGAAAAATATCAAAAATTTATCCAAAGTAAATTTTTATACCTTGATTCGAAATAAGAATTTTATTTTGTCAAATTGAACTTATAAACATGTAAAAAACTAGATTTAATGTGGGTGCGTCATCAAAAGGCGGCAAAACTATATTTTTTGAAAAATATTTCTTTTATCCAAAAAAACTGATTTTTCTTTTATACCTCATTCTAGAAAATGTATAAGTTGAATTAAAATGTTATAAAATTAAAAATTCAGTTAGTACTATTCATAACGGCTTGTTTTAACAATATTTTAATAGCATATTGTGGTTTAGTGAAACTCGGTATTTTGTACGACGCAAGCTATCGAGGAAGGTCGCGGTTGCGTGTAAAGAAAGCCAAGCTAGTGTTGTGTGTAGTGAAAGATTACTTTGATGATTTATATAACATAAAAACAAAATATTTCTCATAAAAGTCTCAGGTGTTACATTCTACCCCCCTTAAAATGAATTTCTCCCTCGAAATTCGTCACTTTGTAGCAAACAGATGAGGATACCTCTCCCCCGTCATATCATCAAGCTCCCATGTAGCTTCTTCTAATTGGTGGTTCCTCCATAAAACTTTCTCCAAGAGAGTGGTCTTGTTTCGTAGGACTTTTTTGCTATGATCTAGAATTTCTATCGGCTGTTCTTCATAAGAAAGATCTTGCTCCAGCGGTACAACTTCTGAGCTGAGTACATGTGAAGGATCAAGTCCGTACTTTCTCAGGAGAGATACATGGAACACATCGTGTACTTGAGAGAGATTTGGTGGAAGCGCCAAACGGTAAGCTACCTTCCCGACACGATCCAGTATTTCGAAAGGACCGATATATCTAGGGCTCAACTTCCCCTTCTTTACAAATCTCATGACCCTCTTCCAGGGAGATATTCGTAAGAACACCTTTTCACCCACTTCAAACTCTAGGTCTTTTCTTCGATTGTCTGCATAACTTTTCTGTCGACTCTGAGATTCTCTTATGTGTTGTTAAATAGATCGGACCTTTTCTGCCATTTAATCAATGAGATCAGGTCCTAATAGCTTTCTTTCCCCAACTTCATCCCAGCAAGTAGGAGTCCTGGATTTCTTTCCATAGAGAGCTTCATAAGGAGCCATCTAAATACTGGAGTGAAAGCTATTATTATAAGAAAATTCCACCAAAGGTAGGTGTTGATCCCATCTACCTTTGAAATCCATAGAGAAAGCTCTCAACATATCTTCTAGAGGTTGAATTGTTCTCTCAGACTGACCGTCTGTCTGAGGATGATAAGCAGTGCTGAAACTCAACTTTGTATCCAGAGTATGCTGAAGACTTCGCCAGAACTTCGAGGTAAATCTCAGATCCCGATCAGATATAATAGAAAGTGGTACTCCATGCAATCTTACCACTTTCTTTACATATATCCTGGCAAGCTGATCCTGAGAGAAATCCACTCTAATATAAATGATGTGTGGTGACTTTGTAAGACGATCAACTATGACCCAGATAGAATTATTGCCTTTGGATGTTTTAGGAAGTCCTGTGACAAAGTCCATAGTGATGTTTTCCCATTTCCATTCGGGTATGGGTAATAGTTGTAACATCCCCTTAGACTTCTGTCTCTCAGCTTTAACTTGCTGACAAACCAACCATCGAGAGACATATTCAGCAATATCTCTTTTCATGCCATTCCACCAGAAGTACTCTTTCAGGTCCCTATACATCTTCGTGCTTCCATGATGAATAGAGAATGAAGAACTATGAGCCTCATCCAGCAGCTCCTTCTTTAATTCGGGGATGGGAGGAACACAAACCCAAGTCCTGAACTTTATTATCCCCTCACAATCAAGGTTGAATTCAGGAACATTTCTCACCTTCTTTTGTAACTCTACATCTACTTTTTGTGCCTCTTTAATCTTCACATGTATAGATGGTTGAACATTCATTTGGGAAATATATGATTTCCCCCCTTCCATTATAATTCCACGATCCATCCTTTGTAAATCCATAAATATTGGATCTTTTGTGATCCTCATCATGGAGAAACTGGCATGGTCTTGTCGACTTAATGCATATGCCACCTTGTTTGCTTTCCCAGGGTGGTAATGAATTGAGCAGTCATAATCTTTAATCAGCTCCAACCATCTTCTTTGGCGCATATTCACCTCCTTTTGTGTGAAAATATACTTTAAACTTTTACGATCAGTATAAATGTCACACCTTTCTCCATAAAGATAATGCCTCCAAATCTTTAATGCAAAGATTACCGCAGATAACTCCAAATCATGTTTTGGGTAATTCTGCTCATGGATTTTCAACTGCCGTGAGGAATAAGCTATCACCATATCATTTTGCATAAGAACACACCCCAAACACTTCTTGGATGCATCACTGTAGATCACAAACCATTCTCCACTACAAGGCTGTGTGAGAACAGGTGCACTGGATAACCTTCTTTTCAACTCCTTGAAATTCTCTTCACATTCCTCCGTCCAAACAAAATTAACTCCTTTCTGAGTCAACCTGGTGAGTGGATTAGATAATCATGAAAAATCTTTCACAAAACGTCGATAATATCCAAACAAAACAAGAAAACATCGGATCTCAGTTACTGTTGTTGGTCTTGACCATCTTTCGATAACCTCTGTTTTTGCTGGATCCACAGATATCCCCTCTTTTGAGATTATGTGACCCAAAAATGAAACTTTTTGAAGCCAAAATTCACACATGGTAAATATGGCATAAAGATTCTCCTTTCTCAGGGTCTTCAATATAATTCTCAAGTGATCTTCATGTTCTTCCTTGCTCTTTGAATAGGCAATAATATCATCTATAAAGACTACCACAAATTGATCAAGGTAGTCTCTAAAGACTCTATTCATCAGATCCATGATGATAGCAGTGGCATTAGTAAGACCAAATGGCATCACTATAAATTCATATTGTCCATACCTTGTACGGAAAGCATTCTTTGGTATATCCTCCCTTTTGACCCTTAATTGATGATACCCTAAATGAAGATCAATATTGGAAAAGTATTGAGCTTTTCATAGTTGGTCAAATAAGTCATCAATGCGTGGGAGAGGATATTTGTTCTTGATAGTGATCTTGTTAAGTTCTCGATAATAAATGCAGAGTCTCATTGATCCATCTTTCTTCTTAACAAATAGAATAGGTGCTCCCCAAGGTGACGCACTAGGGCGTATGAATCCCTTATCAAGATTCTCTTGGAGTTGCTTCTTCAATTCCTGCAACTAAATTGGGGCCATTCTATAAGGTGTCTTTGAAATAGGCAAAGCACCCGGTATGAGTTCTATTGAAAACTCAACTTCACGATTTGGTGGAAGACCCGACAATTCCTCCGAAAAGAAATCATAAAACTCCCGTACAATGGGCATATTCTTAATTGTGAGTTTCTCACCAACCATTTGAGATAAATAACCCTCATTTAGTGGAATCAAGACCCATAAGATGGAAGAAATTTCCACTGGAAGGTTATGTTCATCCATGCATCGATAGACGATCATATATTGATCTGGAATATGAAATGTGACTTCCCTTCTTTAGAAATTGATAGGAGCTTCATATAAATAAATCCAATCCATGCCAAGAATCACATCAAATTCCACTATAGGAAGGATCACAAGATTTGCAGGAAGCACTTTCCCACAAACTTCAATTGGGGAAGAATTATAAACTTTTGATGTGACTGTTGTGCCATTAGGTGTTGTCACAGCTAACTGAACATCTAATTTTTGAGGTAATACGGTGATACCCTTAAAAAAATCTTCAGAAATAAAAGAGTGGGTGGATCCAGAATCAAATAAAACATTTGCTACTTTAGAGTGGATGGTAAGTGTACCTTTCACCACATCATTATCGTACTCCACATCGTTGATAGAAATTTCATGTGACGTTCCTTTGTCTTTAGCCTTAAGATTTTGTTGATGTCGATCATCATCAACAACCCTTGGATTAGGGCATTTATTAGCATAATGCCCCATCTCCTTGCACTTGAAACATTGTAGTGTAGTAGGTTCATTCTGTTTTTCCCTTCCTTTTTTTGCATCATTAGACATCTTCTTCCCATCATTGTGGCATTCAAATGCCCGATGACCTTCCTTTCCACATTTGAAACATTTACTTGCCCCTTTAAGGCAACTCCATCCATGTTTCTTTCCACACTTTGAGCATAAGGGAAAGCTCATATTCTTTTCAGTTTGCTCTTTAGATTTTCCATTAAATTCCATTTTCCTCTTCTTATCAAACCCATATGACTGATGGGTTACTCCAATCTCCATCTCGACTTTGAGAGCACATCGAACGATTTCCTCATAGCTATTGAAGTCCCTTATGGCTAACGCCCTTCGAAGACTTGGTTTTAATCCACTAAATAATCGATCGATCTTACTCTCAGGTTGGATAATAATACCAGAAGCATACCTTGCAAGTCTTGTAAAATTTACTTCATAGGTACCAACAGATTCATCATCCTTTTGCTTCAGTTCAAGAAACTCTTTCTCCATCTTTTTTTGGAGAATACGAGGGATGTACTTATTGAAAAATAATTTCTTGAACTCCTCCCATTCTATAGACTCAATTTCAACCCTTTTCCTCGTATTCTTAATAAGATTCCACCATTGATCAGCATCTCCTTCCAAACAATACACTGATAGGATGACTTTATCATGTTCAGAACATTGATGAATTGAAAATATCTTTTCAGTAGTACTAATCCATTGTTCGGTAACTAATGGACCAGTAGACCCACTGAAAGAAGGTGGATGCTGCCTCATGAAGGATTCAACAGAATGTTGATTCTTCCTTTGCTTGTTTGGAAGTCCTGTATGATTCATAGCTTGAGAAAGTTTTGTGAGCATGGATACAAGATTTTTCATTCCATCTCCCATAATGTTTGGTTGCTCAGGGGACAATCATTGCATTTCCCGTCGCATTCCGCATTAACACGGTTCCTTTGGGTTCCATCCATTGACTAAAACCAAGAAGAATAGTGTGAGAAACACTAATTATAATAGGAAAACCACACAATCAAGAATAAAATTCCACACTTAAGGTCTTATCCTAGGTTATTCAGGGTCATTTATAAAACACTAATATTGTGTTCTATGCTTAGACATATCCTTAGGATTCTTACTAAGGCTTTCAAATCCTAGTTTCCAAAGGTTTACTATACCTTTCCTCTGATACCAACTATAACGACCCAAGATTTACATACATTGTTATTACATCAGAATTGAAGCATACTTATTACAACATATAAAAAAACCACGAAAGGACCGTATATTTATAGTGTCTTTAGAAACTGGGAAACATAAACAACTGGTTCATAAAGCATCTACATTGTCTCCCATTTATTTCATCATATCTATAGTCCCTTTTGGCATATCTTACTTAATAACCTTATTCCTGACCTGGGGGAAAGAAAACATACAAAAGGGTGAGCTCAAATGCTCAGTAAGGGTAAACAAAACAAAAATCAATCACATCATATTCATAAGAACATAACATTTTGGAAATCTTAACCTGCAAAAGAAATCATAATTTCATAACATGGGATAAATCATGGCAGTGAAACGTGATCACAATAATCATAACTTAAAACATGAAACTTTGTGGCATACACAAATAATCATAGAGAATCATTTCTTATTAGTCAAGACTCATTTCCAAGACTATCTTAGTGGACAAAGTCCATTTCTGAACCGAGTTCACTTCTCATTTCAGTCCTGTTTCACTGAACCGGTATAACCTACCGTTCCAGCCGTGTCTATCTCATGAGATATAAAATCTTTACCCAATGCATTGGAGGGAGATATATGTCCCACCCATCTTATAATGATACCATTCATATGTGTGCCACAAAATCATAAACCATACATCATAGCATAACCCATGTAATAAAAATGGGAATCTTAAACATCATGACATCATAAAACAACTCATATAAGATAATAGAATTCATAAAAATAATTCCATCACAACATAATCAAAACAATGTAATAATAGGGATAGAACAGAACCCTTTATTATCTTATATGGAAAATAATTTTGATAAAACACTTGAACTCCATTCTTGAGGAAAATATCCTTTCTACGTCAAAAAGACTTTCCTTTCTTTAAATGTTATACAATTTTAAACTAAAAGAAGTTGATTAAAAATAAACTTGAAAACTTGTAAAGTAAGCTTCTTGGAAATAACGTTTTAAAAATCCATTCATTCCATATAAGTTAAAAAAACATTCTTCTCGTACTTTTGTTGGAAAAGTCAAAAAAGTACCTCATACGAAAAACGACAAAAGATTCATTTCATATCTTTTACTAAAAACTCACCGAAGGGTAAAATTTGATTTAAAAAATTGTAGGTGGATGGAAATAATATTACATATTGAGGAAACATGGATGTGGATGATAAAATACACCCCAGTAAATACCAACATATAAACAATCTCGGATAAAATGAGATTGTGATATTTTCCCTTACCTTAGGTCCAATTTGCTTCGTATGTGTCCGAACCTCTTGTATAATGATTTAAATAATGTTATTGACTTATTCCTGAATCATACGTATTTTTATGATATCATATATGGTCATATTCTTATCTACTTATTAGTAATATTTCATTACTACTTGTTATTCGGGTGTTTATTACTTTTTGTTTTTATGCGTGTTTGTCGAATAAATTCTTATTCTTCTCTTTAGGTTAGAGACACCTCATTTCCAAAATGGTATTAGTGTATTATATATATCATATTCATTCATTAAATTAATTTATATAATCATTATGCAATGAAGATCATGTAGAACGAATCACATCACATCGTGGAGATGGTATTCCGTACGTACGCACGAGCGATGATATCATTCTCATGATCGTGGAATTGTATTGGAGTGTATGTATACTATTTCAGAATCACTACAACTTTACAATAATCATATATATTTATTACTTTCACCCTTATACACATCCAAGTAAGGTGGTGGTGGAAAATAGATTACACCACGACGTGGAGACGGTATTCCGTACGTACGCACGCGCGGTGATTTCGTTTTCCATAGGATGGATAAGAGGTGAAATAGGGTTATTTCATATTTATAATAACATATCAGTATATATGTGATACTGATGTTATTACATCATAATGAAACAACTAATGAAGTGGTAGTAGAAGAAGAATGGAACTTGAAGAAAACAGTAGAAGGTATTACCTCTTTCTCGAAATGCATCCTTTAAACTTTTTTTTAAGGCACTAGAGTTGGTCTTTTGATAAGACCAGTACCTCTAGTAGGTTTCTAAGGAAGTGGGTAAGTGAAATGGGCAGGTTTTGGCCGAGCTTGAAGGCTCAAATTGGTGTGAGGAAGAGAGGGAGGAGGTTCCCTTTTATAAGGGAGGAGAGAGGCACCTTTGGAAATATAAGAAATATTAGTTTATATTAAATCCCAACCCCACTTAAAAACTTCCAAAATGACTCATATCCGATGCTTATATGAGATAGGGTTGTAATCTCATCAACCAATGAAATTTAGACATGTTAGGAATTTATTTTAAACATTATCAACTTGATTTATCCTTATTTATCAATTTAATTTTATTTGTGGTAATAATATACTAAATTTTAAATTATTATAAATAATTACATATGTGTTTTGAATTTTCCATAATTCGACACTTTTGACATTTTAGACCATATAAATTTTAATTTATAATTTTTAAATATTTTTGTGATTTTTAAACAATTTTATAATATGTTATGTTTATAAAATAACAATAGTGTCAATTTTGACACTATTTATTTATTTGAATTTAAATAAAATATATAAAGAAGATATGTTCAAACTAAAAGCTTTAATAGATTTATAAAAGGTCATATGTATCTAGAAAATTAGTGTAGCACATTAAATAGTTCATATAATATTTATTTTAATATTTTTAAAACAATTTATTTGATATTTTAATTAATAAAATAATTTCAACATCACTATTGTGTCATAATTAATGATACGTATTTAATCCCTAAAAAATCTAAATAAATTCCTATGATGTAGATAATTGTATTAGCTTTCTGGAGACTATTCATGTTCTAAGTTTCATTAAGTTTATCAACAAACTAAAATTATTATACATATAAGATTTAAGAAAGTGACATGTTGTCACATTCTTTGGTTTTAATAATAATTAAATTATTTTCATGGAAAAAAGTCCATTAAATGAATCTAATACGACCCTTAGGTGATATGGGCGACTTTTAGTCATCCAATAGGATTTTGGCAAGGGTTAGGGTAATTTTATAATCTTATATTTACCCTTAATTACCCGATTTACCTTTAACTATGGTAAATAAAATTTACCGTAGTTACTATTCATAATGCCCAGAAATAAAAAGTAGTCTATTAAAATAATTTGGAACCACTGATTCTAAATATGGAATCCATTTTTCAAAATTCAAAACATATAAGTTGCAGTAATTAATTTATAATAAATCCCATTGTTAAGAAAACGGGTTTTAGAAGTTAAAACATTGCCAAAGATTGAAATGTTTTTACCTATGAATTCAATGTGAAATTAATGCTAATGACATACATTATATTAAATGGTAAAAATATATTCTATTTATACTTTAAAACCATTCAATATTATAATTTATCCATATAAATTATCTCAATGAAAAACAGTTGTTTTTAATTAAAAATTAGGGTATTTTAACTATTCATCAAAATATGAATGTTATCAGAAAAATATCAAAAATTTATCCAAAGAAAATTTTTATACCCTGATTCAAAAGAAGAATTTTATTTTGTCATATTGAACTTATAAACATGTCAAAAACTGGATTTAATGTGGGAGCGTCATCAAAAGGTGGCAAAACTGTATTTTTTGAAAAATATTTCTTTTCTCCAAAAAAACTGATTTTGCTTTTATACCTCATTCTAGAAAATGTATAAGTTGAATTAAAATGTTATAAAATTCAAAATTCAGTTAGTACTATTCATAACGGCTAGTTTTAACAATATTTTAATAGCATATAATTGTTTAGTGAAACTCGGTATTGCGTACGACGCAAGCTATCGAGGAAGGCCGCAGTTGCGTGTAAAGCAAGCCAAGCTAGTGTTGTGTGTAGTGAAAGACTCCTTTGATGATTTATATAACATAAAAACAAAATATTTCTCAAAAAAGTCTCAGGTGTTACAAGAAGAATTGTGCAACTCATGTCCTTGAGTATCTAGTAGTAGTCTTCACTTTGAAGATATGGAGGTACTTTCTTTTGAGTGAGTGATTTGTTGTTTACTCAGACCACTAGAGTCTTAGGTACATCTTTACTTAGAGAGACCTTAACTTGAAAAAAGGGATTGGTTGAAGTTCCATTAAAACTATGACTTTGAGATAATTTATAATATTGGGAAGGGAAACATTGTTATAGATTCTTGTAGTAAGAAGTACCATTATTTCTTGATAGAGGAGGTGTATGGGTAGTTGGATTTGTTACATCTGAAACTGGTAGAGGATATAGGTGAAATTCTTATTCAGTCAATGATGGGGACACCTCTACTTCATCAGCATGTGAGAGGGGCTCGATTAGGAGATATCGAATGCGAGTTTCTACATGACCAGATATCCTTAGGATATACACTAAATGGATTTTCTGAAGGAGGGAAGAATATAATTCTTTTTTTGGGGCTGGATGGTGGTTTCAGTCACATTGCATGAGGAGGTAATGAGGGAGTTTCACACTTCCCACTTTGCTGTACATTCTAGGGTGGAAAATATTTAAAAGGAACTTCAGTGGATGTTTTGGTGGTTTCTTATGAGGTGGTGTGTCACTGATTTTGTCTCTCGGAATCTCACATTCTAGCAAGTAAAGGCTGAGTAACAGGTTTTGGTAGTTTTGAATCAACCTATTGAGACACTAGAGTGGAAATGAGATGAAATATCCATGGAATTTCTGATTGGGTTTCCATGGATAGAGATATTCCATGATAATATCTGAGTGTTTGTAGATCAAATTTACAAGTAGGCACACTTTCATTCCATCTGAGAGCAGATCTCGGTTAAGAGTTTGGGGGAAGTTGTACATGCGGGGGATCATATGGTTATTTGGGGTACCCTCTAAGATCATCTCCAATCGTGATGCTTGGTTTATATAATGGTTATGGAGAGGCATTCAAGAGGCTTTTGGTACCCAATTATGAGTTAGCACAATGTTTCACCCCTAGGAAGATAGCCAGACTGAGCAGACTATCTAGGTATTGGAGGAAATGTTATGGGCTTGTGTGTTGGACTTTAGATAGAGATGGGAGGATCACTTTTTATTATTATAGTTTTCTTATAATAACATCTATCACTCTGTTATT
Organism: Viscum album; assembly: GCA_963277665.1. Taxonomy (NCBI): domain Eukaryota; kingdom Viridiplantae; phylum Streptophyta; class Magnoliopsida; order Santalales; family Viscaceae; genus Viscum; species Viscum album. The sequence continues at coordinate 239,842,575 of OY728131.1, forward strand.
GATATGAAACCTTTCAAGGACCTTTATGGGAGGTCCTATAGGTCACCCTTATGATGGACTGAGATCGGAGAGCCATATCTTATTGGTTCATAGATTGTGTAGGCGATGACATAGAAGGTCTAGGTGATATTCAAGCATATGATTACATCTATAAGTAGATAGAAATATTACACAAATCGACGTCATAGACACTTATATTTTAATCAAATAAACTATGTTTTCCTATGAGTCTCTCCATGATTAGGATAGTAGTGATTTGGTTAGAGAAACAAGCTATCCTCAAGGTTTATTAGGTTGTTCATGATCCTATAGAGAGTTGGTGGTTTTTATTAATTCTTACCATTCACCCCACAGTTAGATTGAGTGCATGACGTCTTCCATGTTTCACATCTAAGGAGATATGTGCATGAACCTGTGCACGTTATTGACTAGGGTGAGTTAGACATTGAGGATGGAGCCATATTCATGGAGTACCTAGTGGAACTCAAGGATCAGTAGGAGAGAATCCTATATAGATAAACCATTCCTTTGGTTCTTGTGATTTGGCATTACGAGAGTGTACAAGAGAGCTCCTAGGAGCACGAGAGTTAGATGTGGACTCATTAACCCCATCTATTTATGCATCATGTTCTTTTCTGGGTAAAAACTCCCAACAGAGGGTTAAATTTAGTGACTTTGGTTTTTTTGGATTATTCATTTGAATATTTATAATTATATATCTATATTTTTTTTCCTCAAAGTCAGCATAGTGTTTATGTGTCTTGAGACCCCGAAAATAATTTATTAAAAATATTAATATATTTTTATAGAACATGCATTCATTGTTTTAGTGTGTTTGGGTTTCCTGTTGTTTGAGACCTTGTATGAGAAATATGAGACCATAACTGATTCTAGAATATAGGGTTTACCCTAGGTACGAACTAAGGTTGGTCAACATCAGACATTCCACGGGAGGAGATCATTGGCGGGTGTGTTAAATAAAATAAGTAATTTATTTATTTATTTTTGTTAAATGAGCCAAAACCCAAAACCCCGTTATAAATACGTAGTTATGAAAAAATTCTAGGATAAGCTACATAACCTTGGGAGGACTAGAGAGGAGGAGGATCATTCTTTGCTAGCATTGGAAATACCATAGACGTGGATTGCAAAACTGATTGAGGTGGAGCATGGAACAGATAGAAAATGCAAAAGATCTTCTTATCCGTTGACAGTTTATTTTTTCTTCACAGAAAATTAATCCATAATCAAGGTATGAATTTTTATTTTCATATTTCTCCACTTTTGATGAAATATTTAAGTATGGATTTATATTAGCTTTCTTTTGCTGATGATTGTCATTATTTGCATGAGCCCAATCATAAATTGTGTTACTGAATATTGTTTATTATAATTATGCCTTTGAATTATTCCTTGTTCCCATTATGTTATCGTTATATGAGACCACATCATCCAATAATGGATTCACCACATTCTTTTACTTTTCCCCCACCTATCTTTACATTATTCACTGTTGGCCCACAGGTTCACGGTTCGACATTTATAGGGAAGGTTTGAACATGATCAAATCCCCAAATTCATGGAGGTTTCACAATAAATATACAAGTTGATAGTTTTTCAATAGATCAAGGTTATATGAAGTATGGAGGTGATGGATTCATGGATTTGAGATTCAAAGTGGTTTCAAATGCATGGTGGATTACTGCGTGGGCAATCAGACTTCTGATTTTCAACCATCGAAGGCTGGGAATCTAATTTTGGTGACATTTACATTTATTTTAGAATATTTGATTCCTTAAATAGCAACGAATAGTGGTGAAAATGGTGGATCTATGATCCATGTAAATAAATCAGGTTTTTGAAAATTTCCCAACTACACACCGTGTATCTTGGAAGAATACATTTTGTGTAGTCCCCTAGCTATGGTAACTGGAGTTCCAAGTGAAGATAACGATCAAATTCCATTCATGGAGGTTACACGACATGTGAACCTATGCTGGTGTCTCTAAATGTACTTAGACAGTACACGTTAATGAAAAGAGTGCACAGGAATGACCATGTACTCAAACGCAACTAGAGTACACAGGCATGAACAATGTACACATGTTTAGGTTGAGAGCACATGGGCATGCCCTGAATGTATAATACATGCCATGTAACACCTGTACATACCATATAGTATGATATGGCTTCCCAATATAGGTCCAAGAGCGAACACACCCTGGTGATGAGGCAAGGTCGCACACTGTGTCATCCCACATACAAGACATGTACATATCATAGGAACTTATACCTTATGTATCCCCTTCTTAGAGACTTGGATTTTGACATGAGATTAGCTTATCCTGAATAGTTTTCCATGTTGGATGTTATGGTATCATTTAGTGTGGAATGTGAGATACAATGTGAGGCATTCCAAGCATGATGCTTCTTCAGGGCATGCTTGACTGATTGTAGTGATCGGGCGAGATCATCAGAGAGATTCTGGGGTTGGTACTCCCATCTCTCACCAAGGCACAAGTCCCCATACTCTTTAAATAGGTAGATTTGGTACTCCCCATACTATATCAAGTTTATAGTCCTATATATATGGATTGGTAGTTCCTTTTCTTCGAGCTTTGGTGGTGAGAAATTCCTCCACATGAGTTAGTTCTCCCTCTACTGTCGAATGTAGTAATGAAGAGAAGGCCCCTACACTTGGATTCTAGTGAGGTTGTTCCTGGTACTAGGAATCAGAGATAGAAATTTGAAGCTATAAGTAGACTCATCATCCTTGGATGGACTATGGAAATAGACATCCCCTTTTTATCTCATAAGGGTTTCTTTATTAGCATATATGTCGGGTTTTATTTCTCTCTTGCTATGGGATGTGTTGAATTCTGTTGCATATTTCTATTTCTACCTTTTTCTTTTTAGGGAATCCTACTAGGTTTGTATATAATCAACCATATATGAGATTTTACCACATGTATCATGTCTTATGAAGATGACATACAAATCAACAGTGTCATCAGTGGATCATAGAGATACCTTGGGTGCATTGACCATGTTCAGTGGTCAGAAATGAAGATCAAGAGTTGACATCTCCTTAGTTTTTACTTTATATAGTATTTTTCAGGTTGAGACCTCATTCCTGGTTGGGCATGTATTTTTCCCCTTTTCTCTTTGACTTTATGTTTTCATACCCTGATGTAATCCCAAGAGGTTATTGGATGAATTCTTATACTATAGATTTTATATCCTTTTATTATTCATTTTCAGTTTTTCATGGATAGGAATGTTTGTGTTCATATAGGTATCTTGGATAAGCCTCCCATTTAATTTTTTTCTTCTTGGTGCTTTACATTAGCCCCTTTCCTATTAGAGGCTACCTTGGGGATGTCAAAACCAGCTTGTCATCGTCCAGGAGGGATTCAGTGGGTTGGGTCATGATATAACCTGATTAGATTAAAAAATATAGGTTTTAGATCATGAAAAATATAAAAATGGAAAATGGGAAAATGAAAAATGATAGAGATAGAAAAGAAAATAAATTTAGAGGGAACCATTATGTTTAGGAATATAGGATTTCTTGATGAGGTGAATTCAAGGTAGAACTACAAGAAAATCACTGCATAGCGGCGGTTTAAACCACCACCATATGATTCTGCAAAGGTTTCATAAAACCGCCACTAAATCGGGTTTCGGCATCCAACACGTGTTAGTTTCTTTAATTTAGCAGTGGTTTCTAAATAGTGTTTTAGTAAAAATATTTAGTGGAGATTTTGGTGGTTTTAATAGTGGTTTCTTGTGAAAAAAACTAATATATTTTGCAGTGGTTAAACCCGCCACTAATTTTTTTTCCATTTTTACATTAAAATCGCCACTAAAACCACCATAAATACCACTAAACAATAACAAAAATTTATTTAGTAGTAGTTTTAAACACTGACAATAAGAAAATATCAACATATAGAAGTGGTTTAAACCACCTCTAAAAATGATCCATTTTGTTAGTGGTTGTTTAAACAGCCATTAAATGTTTATTTACAAATAAAAAATATAGCAGATTCACCAGCCCCGATACCAGTAACCGAAAACAAAAACCATGTGCAAATAATATATTACAAAATAATCTAAACCATTTAACAATGTTCAATAGTCAACAATCAAACAATTTTTCATAAAAAAACCATGTACAAAGAATATATAACATAATAATCTTAACCACAACATCTCAACCATTTAACAATTTTTTCATAGATCTAAATCTAAGACTTTAAACTGTATAGAACCAATGTCTGAGATGTAAGACTTCAAACTACATAGCACGAACTTATGATCTATAATAATTTAAACAACCTAGCCTAACATTGACCATCTTAGACCAGTATGTAATTAACATGATATTCTAGCCCTTTCCTGAGAAGACTTTCTATTCTAATGATGGTCATCTACCACACTGATTTTCAAAACTACAAATGGATGGATTTTATGTTTCATGGGATACCAAGTGATGCCAAAATATCATATCTTAGTCCCATACCAAACAATGACCAACCTTAGGTCCTTCCCCTTGATAATGGGATTGAATCTCTCTTATATATAGGCTCACTCAATGTGCTCAAGCACATAGTGGCGTAGCTCCCAAATTGTTGAAATATTCCCAAAAATCAACTAATGCTCACCTCTACACTTTAGGCCATCCTCAATTTGGATCCCAATCATCCTCCAAGTATTATTCTCCCCTATAGTGATGGTGCATGGCCCAAATAGGCTCACCTACCATCTAGGGAACACATATCAATGTATCTCTTGTGAGAAGTGATCATTCCCATGTTTCGAATGTGGTCAATAGTCGACCCAACATTTGTGGGCCACATCCTTGAATGACACAGCTGTGGAGCTTGTGTATCCAACATGAATAAAATGAATCAAAAAAACAACATAATAGTTTTTCCAAAATACTAGTATACACATCATAACATAACTCAAATGAAACTATTAAATATCTCCATCTTTAATATGGAATATAGATTACTTCATACTCCACAAATTCTAGACTCGCTACCTTACTAAATCATCAAGCCATATCAAATTTCAATGCCTTTATCAAACATGGGAAATCATGAAAATGTTAGGTAATGAAAATGTTAGGTGACTACTCTATGCCACATATGATACATGATACATGAAAAAAACCCTCTTTTTCTATATTTCTCTAACATATCAACAAGAACACTAATCACTATCTGATGATGAACACCGCTTGTCACCCTCTCCACCTCCATCTCTACTTCTTGATAACAATACCTATAGGGCAATTATATTGAAAATTAAATAATGTTGTATATTTATATTTAAACTTAAAACCAATAAATTTTTTAAAACTAAATGATTTTGAAGTTTTGTGATTTACATCCTCACCACCCTTCATCAATGCAATATCATCAGGGATGAATCCAGTCATCTTCTGATATAAATCGATGAACGCTTTCTGCAAAGCGGATATCTGAGCCCTCTATTATTCAATTGTGTTTTTCATAGAAACATAATCTATCTAATCATCTTGAATACAACTAGGAGTATATTTATCTTCAATAACTGATGTCCTGCTAAAGACCTCAGATGGTAAGGGTCCCAAACCCATCCCACACACTTGACCAGGATGCTCCTTCCCAAGCACTTTACCAACTAGGTCATCTTGAGAGACTGAGTAGGACTGCACGAGATTGACATCCCATAGTTTTTTAATTTTTGCCTATAAATAAAATAACATCCATATTAGAAGAAATATATACTAATATAGTGACAAATGATAATAAGTTATTTTAATGAAAAATAAATTCATACCCAACTTCTTTGGCAAGATTATTAACAAAACACCCATCAGATTTTTTATAAACATCCAACCACACTTCTGTTTTGGATTATTGGGGCCCTAAACTTTGTGACTTCATTAAAAAATATAAATCAATAATTTAATATATTAAATAGATAGTATTGTCTTATAAATATTTAAACTAAATAAAATATTACCAGAGTCGACCAACTTCTAGAAAAACTCTTTGACCCCCCAGTATGAGGGATGATTTTCTTAGCCCGACTCGATGCATTCTTCCTTGAAAGATCTTGAAATAAATAAAATATAATTTAATAGTAATGTATGAAATTTCATATCCTTTTCATATACATGTATAAATGTAAAATGAGATTAATATAATAATATATATTTAAATACCATGCACTTCTCATCATGATGTCTGTCAATACAAAATTTACATTTCTATCTAGGTACCCCATTGGGTACTTTTTTCATACATCTGTTGGGAGCTTAATGAAGTGTCATTGACATCACCCCATAATCTCTATTTAATTTCTTTCCATTTATTTCAGGATTTTTCAATGTACACTTTTGTGCTATCACATCAACAATCATAAAGTGGAAAAACATTTGTACACAAAAATTTATTTCGAAAATATTAGAATTAAATAACAAAATGACATTAAATTACACTATAATGTATTGAAATTACCTTTTCTTGTGAATAAAAATCTTTATTTTTCCAAGATGAAGGAACATGCCTCCAATTATCAAACGTAATCAGAAGGGAAACTGACTCCGCGACTAGCTGACCTAGAATCTAGCCAAGTAATTCTGTGACATCATACATAAGGACACCATAAGATTCAAATGGGACAAATATCATTAGTTTGGTTAGATTCCATACATCTAAAAGTTTCATATTTTTCTCCATAGTTTCATTGTTTCTATCTTTTATGAACAAATAATTAGTATAAAATAAGTACAATAAATTTATTCATATTAAAATTTGTACCTTTAACAGTAACCCTCCAATATACTTATGAAGAACTAGGAGTGGCACCATACTCCCTCACTATTGAGGCTGCTAAATAGGACTTCGTAAACTGAGTTGCTGATGGGACACTCATGGAGGGTGTGAGATATGGTGTAGGGGGCAAGCAGATGGTGTCTTAGATGCTGTAGAGAGGGAGAAAGATGGATCGTCATTTGTCAGTTTGGTTGATGGAATTGTATAATTCTTCCTCCTTGAAATTCCTGTCATTTATAAAAAAAAAAAAATTCAAAACATATATTTCAATAAATTTATTTAGAATTTTTTTTAGAAATGATAACAGATGAATAGTACTAACAAAAAAATATACATAACAATGATAAATAATGAATCATTTTAAATAAGGTTTTCTATTTCTTTCTTAATACAATCAGTTGTATATAACTCTTTTGAGGATGTCATCCAAATATTTTTTGTACTTATAAAATATCCAAAAATTGCCTAAAATGTTTTCAAGGTCTAAAATGAAGCATCAAATAAGGTTGTGTTCAACATGTTGATATATAGTTGAAAAAGACTAAAAACAAACATGACACCCATGGTAAATGTTGAAATGGTTGATAGGTGGAGTATCATATAAAAATTGTTAATCCAAAAGGACTATGCCCATGGTGTGAGGAACTTTGAAGTCCCAACAGTCAGTTGGGATATATAGTGTATACATAGTGGTGTGAGTATTTCATGCTTGGGTGGTGGATTTGAGATTTTCTCGGTGGTTATTCCACCAAGGGAAGTGATATCTATAATTGCTTAAAGGACACCAATGTTGTCTTTGATTGCGGAATGAGTTGTTTTTGAAATGGTATGAACCATAATAAGTTACATGAAGGGATTCCAAGGGGTTATACATGAGAAATATACTAATTAGTGTAGGTACATAGGAATTATATAGTATAAGATATAGAAATAGACTTAGAATCATGAAACTCCTTGAGCTAGAAAGCTGGGATGTGGGAATGGGTTGAATAGACAATGATAAGTAATTGGTCTTGGGGCATCTGTGTTGGTGGATCATATAAGATAATATTCACTCTCATTGGGTGTGTTTAATGTAACCAGGTTATTGTAATGGGGGGAATAGTCTTTCTTGAGAGTGGGGATCTTGAGGGAGCAAGGATAAATCATGATATAAGTAAGAATTCCTAGTGAAAGGTCATGCAAGATTTAGATAGTGTTGAAAAGGGTATGCCTTAAAGGAGTTGAGTGGATTTTGGTTAGTTCATATATGGAATTGGTTCTTAGGAAGATATGTGAAGGGGAACATGAATCCGGTGATATTAGGATAGTGAAAAACCCATGAGGGTCATAATGAGTGGTATAATCATAGGGTCAAGTTGTGATGTAATTGTAGCATAAGGGCCTAAGATCATTATAGATGATATGTAGTAGATGTTTATGCTTGAGATGAGGTTGAGTATTGGATACATAAGGATCAGAGTATAGAGTTATATCTCATAAGTTCTCATCTTTTCATGAGTTATATATATGTGTTTATCTATGGTATATACCTCATGTTAGTGTGGTTTAGCTCATACGGTAGGTCAAATATTAAGATTCTCTCCTCGCACCTCTTCTAATAATGCTCGATCTATATGTAACTACCCATGGGAATATTTTATATTTATAATCCTGGTAAGTGACCCATGATGTTTGATTGTATGTTAAGGAGTTTAATTTTTTATATCATGTTATTATTTATCATTTTTTGATGGTTGGATCTTAACTATAGTTCCTTGCACTTACTCTAATGCTAAATGATATTATTGTTATTTACCTATGATTGTGTGTCATGGTACTAAGAGTATAGTCTCTCCACATTGTTTTAAAACTCCCACTGCTAGTTGGAATCCTTAGGCATATAGGGCGACATGCCTGAGGTCTTTTGTCATCCCCCAATTTGGTGTCAATTGAATGATTCGGGGAATGGACATGACAAAGTGGTATAAAACCATTATTTTGGTTAATTTACTATTTGGGTTTGTCAGTTGGAGGTGGGATGTGATTTTATAGATTAGAAAAAACCTTATTCTTGGGTATAGTTAATAATTTTATGAGGAAATTCCAATATACCAAGGGTAGGATTAACGTTAAGTTATTTAAAATTTTTTTATTGAGATGTTGGCTCAAGAAATATTTTCTAGGTGAGTTTATATTTTGTTGCAGTGAAGACCCTATGATAAATTTTTGTGGGTTTTGAATGTGATGGTGGATTAGATCACTCCACATTAATAATGTGACCCAATAGTTCTATGAGACAGAGAAGATTAAAAAATGGTCACATTGTAAAAATATAGTTATGCTGTGAGGATGAAAACATTGTAAGAATCAATTAAAAATCATAAGGAATCTAAAATACATGGCCAAAATGAAACTAGAGGACCACTCTATAGTATGTCCATATTTTAAGGTGATATAGTCTGAAATTACTTATCTATATGTAGTAAAGCATACATTTACTCTTGATGATGTGTCATTATTATACCTGGTAATAGAATCATAAAGAATTTATATGTCAATACATATCAAAAATGTAATATTAATTCATAGGATACTCTTCTTGAAGTGTAAATGAATGGTTATAAGATATAACTTTCATTATAATGTTGTATACTACACATATGCAGGTAGATTATTAAAACAATAACATATATGAAAAAAAATTAATGCATATGGAATGAATATTTGATATATGATGGTAGTTTTAAGTTGCATATTATATATAAGAAGAAATAGTATGTAAAATTTATAATAGTTAGTAGATTATATAAAGAGTGTTTCTTAAGATAGTGCAGTTTACACATAAATGAAAAGATTGTGAATATATGATAATAATTAAATGTATACTTTACAAGGCTAATTAATTTCACAAAAAAACATAAATTTGACTTTATTAATATAATCGCTTAATATGGATGGGCTATTAAGACCCTTTCACAAAAAATCTTGGAAAAATATTTTGTCATCACCAATCTACACATTGATATATTTTTTTAGAAACCAAAAACAAATATGGTGAAATTATAGAAGGGGGATACTAAATGATGGGTCTCGAACTCAACGATTTGATATAGAAGTAAAATTGGATGAAAATAGATACTTGAGGATAGTTCTCTATAACTAGGGAATAATATAGAAGCACTCCCAGGGCTCACTATTAGGATAAATTAGATGTGAGGGCTGGAAAGGAGAGGTGCAACAAGGGCCGATGTGTGATGGTGATGGGCGGATATGGGAGATAACAAGGCTAGGGATTCGGGGAGTCAACGGGGTGGGAGTCGGGGGAGGGGGAAAGTGTCAGGTTTGTGATTTTTTTACTATTTTGTAGTGATTTATAAAAAAATTCCGTGAAATTATTTTTAAAAAATAGTGGAAGTTTAATAAGTCTCCACTAAAAACTGCCACTAAACACTCAATTTGGTGTACTATGGTGTAACTCGATCAATCTATCAGCCTCCAAAGCACCCCATGAGTTTTTATTTCTGTAAGGATGACTATGAGGAGGTAGACGAGAGGTGGGAGAAGGTGGAATATATTCGGCTGGAAGTAGTGTAGAAGGTGTACATGAAGTATGTGTGAGAGGTGGTGCGATGAGAGTTAGAGTCTATAAAAGAGATGGATAATTTGGAAACCTAGTGACATTGAATAAGGATAAGGTGAGATAGGGAAGCAAGATGGTAGGCTAGTGAGGTAAGAAGGCCTAGTGGGAGGAGTAAAAGTAGGGAGGAATCATTATGTGTGAGATGCTAGATGGAGAAAAGAGGGTAGATGGTAGGTTACCCCCCGGTTGGTTTTTTCCCTAGCCTGGGGGCTCATTGGGATTACCTCAGTTTTGGTGTGGCATAATGATCAATATAGAGTAAAGGTGGTGTGTTTTCGAGCTGCTTGAAATTTCACACAAAATATTTACTGTACTAAGTTTTCTCTATTTTTTTTATTTTTTGAGTATTTAAAATTTATGATGTATTAATTTTTTAAAATAATTTAATGTTTTAATTTGTATAAAAAATAGCAAAATAGTTATTTTTAAATCTGTAATCTACTAATAAATTGAGTTTTGACAATAAAATGACAGGCCCAAGAAATTTATATTAGTGAGAGGTCAACTTTGAAAGAATATACGTTTTTTATGAAAACAATAGTTATGGTGTTCAATAGTCATTTTTCATGTATATATATGTGAAAAATCAACATAGATAATGTATATCATTTTTTCAAATAAAACCAAATATATTAATGCTCTAGATCCCCAAGTAAAAAATAATTAATAGATAATAGAACACAAGTCATCAAAATGTGTTCATCAAAAAGTGATTTTAATATCCTAAAAAATTAGCCACCCGATTTCCCCTTCTTTGATTAAAAATACCCGACTCCACTCAAAAGTTGTGGAAACTTCCCACATACCTTCTAAAAAAATTCCAACTGAGCTGAGAATTGGATGCCTATAGAAAATCAAAGATATTATTGTTGAAAATCTAATTTTTTTCTTATTTTTTTCTATTCTCCAGCCTTTACAAACATATGATTTAGACAAAAATAATATGCCTCAGCAATTAATGGACTCCACTTTGCAACAATAATATTATGCTCACATTTCCCCCCAAAAGTGTGAAACTTTTATAAAAAAATACATACTTCAAGTTACTTTCCGCACAATGTTGATTATATATATATTTCTATTTATGAATATAATATAACTAAACTATATGGAATAGGATTTACCTTTAGAATAATCCCAAAACAGAAGATCACTAATAAAATACTAAGGAATTGGAGTTGTAAGAATAATATATCCATCCCATCTTTTGAAAAAATGAATAACTTTATCCAAATTCCACCCAGACATATCATCCATAATTAAATATCAAATTGTAAAATCATCAAAACCTAGTTTGATGGAAGAGGTTTAAAACATTCTATATGTATCCCAAAACCAAATAACCTTACAAATTTTCAACTATATCCCATAAGAAATATAGAAGAAAGTAATGAAGAATATCTAAATAATCATAATATTTTGGATTCAACACATTTTCTTGTAGTGACTACAAAATATGAAGATTTTAAAAGATCTAGATATAGCTTTTATCCATGATAAAAAAGTGCTGATGTGTCAAGAGTCCTTAAAATCTGTCACTTTTATCTATTCTATGAAAGGTGATGATAAAGGATGCCTTAATCAACCAGTATTTGAGTGTTGATAAAGGGTCCCTTTACCATCAATAATAAAAAAGGGTTTATCAAATTTAATTCCAGAACTGATAAAATCTATTTTTAGCTGCTGAAAAATGAAAACTATATCTGAAACACTCCCTTACAGCCAATTAAAAAACAATTTTAATTGTAATAAAAATATTACATTAAATTTAAATAACAATTTTACTTTACATTTCGACATCATTCTAAATAAAACTTTACATTAAATAACTTTTGTACAAACAATTACGATGTTGAAAACAAATAGAAATAATTACAATCAATAAAAAACGAAAACTCTCATATTAAGCCTTTTACAATGATCAACCCAACCTCATACAATAGAAGTGTGTGCCTATAATAAAAACAATAGTTATTTTATTAATAGTAAATAAAAAATTAAAAACAAATTATAATTTAAATGTTATATAATCCATTATAAATTTAATTAGAAATGATATGTGGTCACCTATTACAAGTCATAAATGAAAATTTAGTTATTTTTATAAAGTATAATGACTATATGATCATTTGTTTCTCTATTTTGAGTATGTGATAGTCGTTTTGAACTGAAATGTCTCTCTAAATGAAAAACTTTAATTACAGTTATACCGCCCACACCACGTCTTAGATTACCATGTTGTCAATTCCTATACATCAAAAAATATTTATTGATCATTTCCTAAAATATCAATAAAACTTGAGTGTGTTTTCATGAGTTTTAGTATGTGATCACATTTTGAACTAAAATATAAATTCTAAATGAAAAGATGAAATGTTCGTCATACTATGCACATCAATTATCAAATTGACTTGAGGATAATTCCTACACATCACAAATGAATCATGGATTGTTTTCCTAAATTATCATGACAATATGAGTGCATTTGATCAATTTTGAGCATGTGACATGCATTTTAGACTAAAATTTCACTTCTAAATTTAAAAAATACACCATCAATCAATCTAGCCACACCATATTTTAGATTGATGTGCAGTTATTTCCAACACATGAAAAATTAATCACAAATCATTGCCCTAAATTATCATGATAATGCAGGTAAATTTGGTTGGTTTTAACTCTGTGACGCACATTTTCAAATAAAATATCACAACTAAATGAAAACACACACTTTCAATAATATTGAGAAAAATGACTATTAGACTAATATGTGATTAATTACTACACATCACAAATAAATTATATATCTTTTTTATAAAATATTAGGACAATTTAAGTGTGTTTTCTTATTTTTGAGCATGTGAGATGTGTTTTGAACAAAATATTCATTTTGAATGAAAACAAACACTTTGTGTCATGTCATCATCATCACATTTTATATTGATGTGCATTTGATTCCTACATGTCACAAATGAATCATTAATAATTATTTTAAATTATTAAGTAAATACTTGTATGTTTTCTTGATTTTGAGAATGCAATGGGCATTTTGAACTAAAATATCACTTTTAAAATGAAAACGCACACTTCCGATTAATCCAGGAACACCATGTGTTGGATTGACATGTGTTTAATTCCTAAACATAAAAAATGAATTTTGGAACATTTTTATAAATTATGAATAAAATATGACCAAGTTTGAAAAGTTTTGAATATGTGGCACATGTTTTGAACTAAAATGTCACTTTATAATGAAAACATGCACTTTTAGTCATACCAGATACATTGTGGGTTTGATTGACATGTGGTTAATTCATGTTTGGAAAAAAATATTGATATTTTATCTGAAATAAAAAGTCAATATGATTTTTTCTTCTTGATTTTGAGTACACGACATGCATTTTGAAGTAAAATGTTAATTTTAAATGAAAATGAGAACCTTGAGTCATACCGACAACAATATGTGTCAAATTTTTGAGTAGTTGGTTCCTACACATTAAAAATGAATTAAGAATCATTTTACTAAATCATCAAGAAAATATGAGCATGTTTTCACAGTTGTTAGCATGTGATGTGCATTTTGAACTAAAATGTTACTTTTAAAAATGAAAACATGCACTATCAATCATTTCGGTCAAACAGTGCCTTAGATTGATGTGTGGTTAGTTTATAAACATAAACGAAAAAATATAGATAAATTATATAAATTTTCATGAAAATCTAAGTGTAGTTGGTCAATTTTGAATACATGACACACATTTTGAACTAAAATGTGATTTTTAAATGAAAACATTCACTTTCAGTCATACGAGCCATACCGTATGTCAGATTGATGTGTGGTTGATTCTTACACATCAAAAATGAATTATGAATTATTCTCTCAATGTATCAAGGTAATCAGAGTGTGTTTTCTTATTTTTGAAAATGTGATGTGTGTTTTGAACTAAAATTCCACTTTTAAATTAAAACACACACATTTAGTCATACTAACCACACCGTGTGTTGAAATGATGTTTACTTGATCCTACATGTCCAAAATGTATTATAGATATTTAAAAAAAATAAATAAAAACAAACTAATTGTGTTTTCTTATTTGTGTGTGTGTGACACATATTTTGAACTAAAATTTTACTTTTAAATGAAAATGTTTACTTTTAGTCATACTGGCTACACCGTGTGTCATATTGATGTGTGGTTGATTCTTACATGTAAAAAATAAATTATAGGTATTTTACCTAATATATTAAGACAATATAAGCATGTTTTATAATTTTTGAGTGTGTAGTGTATGGTTTGAATGAAAATTTTATTTTTAAATGAAAACACACACTTTCATTCATGATGGCTACCTTGTGTATCAGATTGTTGTTCAATATGTTCCTATACATAAATAATGAATCAATAATAAATATAATTAAGTATCAAGACAATTATTGTGTGTTTTCTTGGTTTTAACTATACAACACATGTTTTGAACTAAAATTTCACTTTCAAATAAAAACAAGGACTCCCAAACATACTCGAAACACCATGTGTTAGGATGAAATGTAGTTGATTTATACAACTCATAAATGAATCATGAATTATGGTACTAAAATAAACACAAAATATGATAGTGTTTACTTAGTTTTGATTATGTTACGTGCATTTTGAATTAATATGTCACTTTTAAAAATAAAAACAACAACTTTTGGTCATTCCGGACACACCATGTGTTGGATTTATGTGCGGTTAATTTATACATGTTAAAAAGGAATTACATATTTTTTTTCAGAATAATGAATAAAATCCAAGTGTTTTCGATTAGTTTTGATTATCTCACACATTTTTTTGAATTAAAATGTCGTTTTTAAATGAAAACATGCACTTTTAGTCATACCAGCCACACTATGTGTCAGATTGACGAGAAATTGTTTTCTATACATGAAAAATGAATTATAGATATTTTACAATAATATAATGATAATATGAATGTATTTTCTTAGTTTTGAGTGTGTGAACATAAATTTTTAACTAAAATGTATTTTAAATGGAAAAAACATTTTTGGTTATACTGAACACACTATATATTGGATTGAGTTTAGGTTAATTCATTCATATCTCAAATGAATCATGGATGATTATCTCAAATAAGATTTTTTTTCTATGTTTTGAGTGCATGTCACATGTTTTGAACTAAAATGATATTTTAAAATGGAATCATGCACTTTTGGTCATACTGACCAGACCATGTGTTAGTTTGATGCATGCTTGATTCCGACATGTCACCAATGAATCATAGATAATTTTCTTAAAATATCAAAACAATATATATGTATTTTAATAGTTTTTACTATGTAACATACATTGTGAGATAAAATTATACTTTGAGTGGAATAAATATCCTTAAATAGTTTTAGACAATCATGAAGGGAGTAGGCAGAAATGTCTAAAAATGATAGTTTTATACCCAAATCACACACTATATTAAATTCAATAACTTTATTTTCTATTAGTAAAACAACAAATTTTCTTACTGGAATGCTATTAAAAGTACCTATATCCAAAAAAATGCCTTTCATTACTATTGAATATAAAAAAAAATCAAATAAAGAATAAAGGGATCCATGAAGAGAACATCAAAAAGCACCTTAGTTCATCATTCGTATCAAACATTCATCATGAAATTATTTTTCTATAAGAATTTTTTTCTAATGAAGAGTATAAAAGGACTCCATACAGTTTTCAAGGTCATTCTTATAGGCTAATATCAATTCCCTATTAGATACCACTCCATGTTAACTAATTAATCACTTTTAATAATTCAAAGTTCTTCTCCATGGAAATGATTTTATCAATCATGAAAGACCCTAAAATCTATATAGATACCTTTTATCCTATTTATAAACACAAAATTCTTAGAGAAAAACTAGTAGGAAATCACCAGTTCATTATTTTAGTGAAAATTAACCAAATTACCAGCATTCAAAATTGATAAGAAAATTAACTGAAAAATAAATAGATAAAATAATAAAAAATAACTAAATAAGAAGTAGAAAATCACATCTTCATGTTGTCTGTAAAAATTATGACACCATGTAAGCTGCTAACTCATTTATAAAAAATGTACTTTCAATTTTGAATATGTGAACTATTGAAAATATTGGTAGTATAAGAAAATTATAAATAACCAAATTATTGATAAATATTTTATATGAAATTGTAATTACCATTGGTAAAACCTCTTCATGTATGTTAGTTTGTTGATAGAAAATAATATCTTTCATAATTTAAAAACTATAATTACCAAAATCGTTGTCCTTAATTTTTTGGACACTAAAAAAACATTGATAAAAATAAGTAATCTATTTGGATATATGTTTTGGTAGTGAAATATTTTATATATACCCTAATAATTGTATAATTTCAGTAATTCATAGGATCATTATGAACATTATCTATCCTCATACCATGATTTTTACAATAAGTAAACACCACAATATCATAACAAAATACCCATTAAAACATAAAATAAAACCTTTAATTTGAAGATTATTTGTAAAATTATGAATGTTTTGTATTATGAAATGATAAAGGACATCATGTGTAGTTGATTTTTTAGAAAGAAATTATTTAGATCTAAACAATAAATCTCCAAAGTATTCAAATCAATTAAAATGAGTTTCCAGTGCTACCTATAAAATTAAATGTAATAAGTAATGAAAAAAATGAAAATATATTTTATATAATAAGATTATTGAATCTTACACCTTATTTATAGAAATGGGGGCTATACTAATGGTTTTAAACTATTGGTATGAGGTAGGGAACTGTCAGTTTGTAATATACCAGTGGTTCCCCAAACTGTTAGGTGGCTTGGTGTGTGGAAAACCCCATACTAATGGTTTTATATATACCATTGGTGTATCCCCAATCCAATTTCCCCACTCCAAAAATTATATAAAACCATTAATATAAATCTATACCAATGGTTAGAAAAACCATTGGTATAACCATCCACCATAAAGACAACATGAAAAAACACTTACCTCACACTTTTCAAACCCTAAAGTCACACCGATACACATTTAAAATAGTTGTATATATATTTTATATTTTACATTTGATCTTTTTATAATTGAGAAAACAAATTATAACACTTATATAAAATAATATTCATTCATCGAATATCATGTGTCATAAATATCTGTCACAAATATAGGGGATCAATCTATTTCTCTCTCACAACCACCACTACCAACACTATCATCATAATAATTTTCACCAACATACTCATCACCATCACCATCACTATCACTATAGTAATCACCATCATCATCACCATCATTACACCCATCATTATCCCCATTATCATTTCCATCACCATCACCACCACTAGGAAATAAATCATTTGGACCACCACTAGGTCTGTCATTTCCATCACCCAACGTACTCTCCCTTAGAAATGATCTCTTAATATATGGTCAAAATAATCTTTTATCCCAAAAATTTCATACTCTTGCTCATCAAGGGCCTCCAAAGCACATTGTTTCCAATATAAATGAAATATTTAGTTACAAAATAGATATTAAAAATTTAAACCATAAAAATTAAACTTACAATCTTTTATTATGTCTATTCATTTAAAAAACACCCATATTTATAAATTATATTTAAGGAAAATAGTTTTACTCAAGAAACAAAATCTTTAATGTTCCATTCACCCTTTGAAATGACATTGAATTTTGTAAATAATTATTCAATAATACTATATTTTTGAAAAAATAACTCATTTAACCCAATATATAAATGATAATAATGAAAACCAATGAAACTAAATTTCATATAAGTGTATTGTATTATCTATAACTATGAAAAACTAAAACAAATACAAGAAAAATGAACAAATTTGGTTTTTCATATTGAATATATATTCAGATCAGTTATTTTAATATTATATTTTTTCAAGTTAATTTTGTATTGGTTCAACTAAGTTTGGATAAGTTTATTTTGAGTAAGAATTGTTTAGGTTAATTTAGAAATTTTATATTCAATTCGGCCTTTTTTAGTTTATTTATGAATAAAAATTATTAATTAAGGATAGTTTAAGTTCATATGGTACAATTTAGTTTGATAAATTTATGTTTAGGTTAATCTTGACTAGTTTATTATTGTTTTTTTTTTCATTTAATTTTAGTCACTTAGTTTTGTTCAATTCTCATTTAATTTATTGTAGTTTAATTAAATACAAAATATGATTTAGAGTTCCTTCACACATGTTATTAAAATTAAGTTTATTTAAGTCTATATTGTATTTAGTTTGGATTAATTTAATTTTATTTATTTCTAGTTGGTTTATTTTTTTAGGGTAAGATTGTTCAATTTTTATTAAATTTTGTTTTATTATCTTTGATTTGGATTAAAAATACAAGGATATTTAAGTTTATTTATATTTAGTTTCATTGTATTCCAACTGCTCAATTATGATTTATAGTTGAAATATAT
Source organism: Viscum album (assembly GCA_963277665.1). Classification (NCBI taxonomy): domain Eukaryota; kingdom Viridiplantae; phylum Streptophyta; class Magnoliopsida; order Santalales; family Viscaceae; genus Viscum; species Viscum album. The sequence goes on from OY728131.1 coordinate 239,861,515, forward strand.
ATACTTTCATATTAAATTAATCTATTTAAAATTTTATATGTTAATATTAATTAAAACAATGTACATGTTAATAAATTATAGAGTTTACATGTTAATATAGTTTAGATTTATAACTATTTATATATCAATATTATGTGAATCTATTTTCATGTTTATATGTTAATATTATGTTATATTGTTTATAATATATAAAAAAATTAATAATTATATTAAATTGTTTTCACATGGATTAAAAGATGTTTAAAAGTAGCTTTAAAAGCAGTTTGGAAGTAATTTTAAAAGCTATTTAAAAGAGGTTTTAAAAAAACTAGTTAAACAGATTTTTAAAAATGAGTTAAATTTTATTTTAAAAAATATTTTAAAAAAGTGTTAATAACAATTTAAAATAATTTTTACAATCAATTTTAAAAACTATTTAAAAGAAGTTTTAAAAAAAATATAAAATTAGTTTTAAAAAATATACTAAATTAGTTTTAAAAAACTATTTAAACCCAATTTTAAAATATATTTAAAAGTTATTATAAAATTTCTACTATCTACCCTTTATATATTGAAATAAAATTTCATAAATGGTAAATTATTTTAAGAAGTTAACATGGTGGTTGTGTGAAATTGGGGATTAAGTGGTGCTGAATTACTATGATGACATGTTTTGAAAAGGAAAATATTGGAGTATTTTTTTGTTAAATTGGATGATAATTATTTTTGGTGTACTTCAGTTGTAATTTATTTTAATTGTAAGGTCTTGGAAATTTTTTTACATTTATTGGGATTCAATTGAATAGTCTTAAATTTTTCTATGCGTCAATCATGATAATGGGAATTAAAATTAAAGTGTAAGTCTAGGTTTTATATTAATAAACATAAAAAGATAAAATTTCATAAAACATATATTCTAGGAATTTTATAGGAGTTGGTGTCTTACTAATATATTTTCACTAGTACTTTGATTTAGGTGGTGAGTTTGTGGAACATTCTATTAGATTCCTTATACTTCAAGTGCCATCAATTAATGTATGTGAGTTACGGTTTTCTATGCTTATTGGACTAATGGGAGAAATGTTATGTTTTGTGTTTAGGTTGTGTTAGGCATGTGATGTCACCAAATATAAAATTTACAAGCTAATTAGGTAAAACTAAATCCCAAAAAGTGATGTAGACCAATGAGACATACCAAAACATAAATATTCTATCACCCCTATGATTCGACACAAAGAATTTGATAACCAACTAAACATGACTTGGTGTATGTATAAGAATTTCAAGGGAGAGATCATATTGATATTCATGCATCATTTTCATTAGTTTCATTGCAATTTACATTTTTAGACCTTATCCATGTTTTTTTATTCTATTTTGCTGTTATAACTATTGATAATTTTTATTTATCCTAATAAAATAATTAAATTTCCTCAAAGTAAAGTTATATAGCAACCAATTAAATTATACGATTTAAATAAATCCTTATTGATTCTTGAATGTGTTGTTCCCACACTTTTTATAACATGTTTCCTCCTATTAATTCCATAATTATTGTCAAAATGTTTCTCTGATTAATATACTTTGGTGGTTTTTATAATTGTTTTCAAAGAATGTTTAAAGAATCTATAGATCATTATCACCCTAAATATTGAACAAAAATTCACTCCATTTATATTTTTTCAAATATTGATATGCATGATTAAGGGTGAACTATTCATTTTAAGAATTAATCCTATGATGTAAAACATCTATATGAAACTAAAATAGTTGGAAAGTCATATAAAGATGAATGAATGTTTTAATTAATTATTATTGGTGAATGATATAATTTTCATCACATGTTATTTATGTTCTCTTTTAATTTGAAAATTTGATGCAAGTTTACTCATACATGTTTGTGTGTTGAGCAAATTTTCTAGCTAAATTATAAGTAAAAGTATGCCACACTGTATATAATATGGAATCTTGATTCATTAGTAAGGAAATGTTTACAGATATTTATAGTTTTTTCATGTCCAATATGAAATTAGTTTTAAAAACTATTTAAAAGTTGTTTTAAAAAATACATAAAATAATTATTAATTTTTTTAAAATAATTTTTAAAAATGGTTTAAAACAAGTTTTAAAAGAATTTTCCAAAACTATCTTAAGTAGGTTTTAAAATAAGTTTAAAAAAAATATTTAAATAACTTTTAAAACCTATTATTAAAAGATTTATAAGTTTTTTAAAAGTAGTTGTAAAACTATTTAAAATAAATTCAAAAGTAAGTTTTTAACTACATGTATATAGATTTTTAAAACATTTAAAACAAATATTGTAAACACTTAAAAAAATTAACAAAAGTTTAAAAAGTGTTTAAAATTGGTTGATAAATTTCCTATAAACTATTAAAAAACAGTATCTCAGTAGTTTACAAACTATTTAGAATCTTTAAACAGTTTCATTCAATTCATTTTTGTTTTTTTATCCATTTTTAGTAGGTTTTAATATTTTTATGTCTATCTAGAGCACATATTGTATAACACGCTACCCATTTTTATGGTACATGCCATTTTCATTTATATTAGTACCTAATTAAACACAAGTTTCCATGAAAAATACATTTTTCTTATCATGTTTCAACACCATTTCTTTCACTAAAGTGTAGACTCACTTCATAAAATCCTTGTTATTTATTTATTTTTTATGATTCAAAAATAAAATAACATTCAATAAAACAAAATAAAGTACTAATGAAACTCATCATAATTTTTAATAAAAAAACCTCAAATTTGGATAATATGTTAAAATCTCATCACTCTTCTAATTAATAATCATTTTCTAGTACTATGTTTCTAGACACTCATTCAGGATAGGTATAACCTATAAATATGTACCAACTCTAGTAACCTAACCATAATATAACGTTTTTTTATATTCTATATATTTCTAACCTTATTCCATTAGCTATGCTTTCCTCACAGCTTCACTACTAGGAAAATTATGACAAGGATTCTACCAAAATATTAATTCATATAAATAAAATAATAATATAAAATTAAATATAATGACTTTTCCTACCCATATTTGAGCCCATGCATTATCTTTTATTTAATTTTCCTGGTGCCTATAAAGGATGAGATTCATGGGAATGATGTCACAATAATTGGAAAGTGTCAACATAAAAATCCCTCATTCTCTCACAGTTTTATCACTCATTGTATTTTCTTCATTATACCTGACCATCACCCATGTCTGAACGTTACACACTTCATGCATGCATGTACACCGACACCACCTAATAGTGAAAAATCCAGTTGTAAAAGAATAAAAGAAAAATATTAAATTAATATATCTTATAATGAAAATAAATTATGATCACAAATTTTAATAGGGTTTTATACATATACATATTCTAGGATGATCAATGGGTACTAATGGATACCTAGGATATGAACGATTGATAACTTGTGTAGTACTGGTGGGGTCCAATGTCTGCTCCTGATGATTAGTATGCTTGGGAGATTTAGAATGCACTAGAGTAGAAGTCATAGGAGCATGAATATAAAATCCTAGAGAGAATGAAGATATAGGAAATGGAGCTAAAATAGATGTATATATATTAAAATAATATGGATGGGGAGTGAGATCCATCATCAGATAAGGAAAATATAGAGGAATGAATCATATATAAATAGAGATGATAGTATAGTATTTCTGAATATCCCTAGTAACTCAAAAAAAAATATGGGATAAGAAATTGTGATACATGGTATATTTGAAAAATTTTATCAGTGTAATTGGGTATAATTAGTGTTACGATTAGCTCTAGTACAATACCCCACAAATTACTAGGTTGATAATTAATATTACTAGTCTGGATGGAGAATAGTTATCTCCTGGATGATGGTTCCAGAATAAAATTTAAAAAATTATTTGTGACATGAAACTATATGTTATTGAAATAGTATATTCACAATAAAAACCCTAGATGGAATTGAAAAATCTCTCATGTAGTGATTATTATCAAACATTCTATTCCTTTATATCTATTTTTTTCATTTCCTATATTATAAAAGAAATATAAATTTAATTAAAAATCCATAACTAATGTGAAATCCAAAAAAGATAGAATAGGTGATGTGACTTAATTAAGGGAAAACAATTTTCAATTCAAATAACTGATAGGTAATGACATAAAATAATCATATCATATTTTGTGGAAAGAATATCAAAACATAAAAGACATGACATAAAAAATCAACACATTATAATTAACATTTTAAATCTTATTTATGATTTGGTTTAGTTATTCTATTTTAAATTTGATCCAATCCAGTTTGGGTTATGTCATTTGGTTCATTTTGGTCATTTGATTAGGTCATTTGTCTATTTCTTGGGTTAATTAATTTTCTTTAGATTTTTTAAGGTTATTTGGTTTATCTTTGGGATAGTTTATTTTGTCATTTCATCATCTAATCAGTCAGTCATTTTTTAGGTCATTTGATAAATTTTGGGTTATCCATTTTTCTGATTGTTGGGTTACATCATTTGGTTCATTTTTGCAATTTGATTCATTTTGGTTCAATACAATTCCATTTGATTGGTTTGGTTTTTCATTCCAATTAGTTTAATAAGTTTCAGTTGAATTCAGATTTATTTTTTTCTAGATGTATTTTTTCAGCTTTGCTTGGTATTTTGGGTTTTAATATAGTTTAATTCAACATTAAAAAATAAAATTCAAAGAAAAATGAAACCAATTTATATTAAAAATTCACAAGAAGGTTAAGTTGATAAAAAATGAAACCAAAATTAAAGAATTTTTAATTGTACCAACCCAAAAGACCTAAGTTGAGATAAACTAAAATAACTGAAAACACATATGGTTGATTATATATATATTACCCACTATAACTTTAGGTTCACAATCAACACTAACCATTGGAATATTTGATTCATCATAAGTAATAAATTTATTTAGTCTAATGGGGGAAATGATGGTGCCAATTTCACCCCCACCATCATAAAAAATATGTCTTGGGATTTCTTGAATAATGACACAGAATTCACATCTCGAATGACAATTCACATATAAAAATTGTTTTGATAATGATGCCAAAAGATATAGCTAATCAGTAGAAATGATATAAGTCATGTCAAAAACTATAAATCCATACTCATTAATAAATTTCCCTGTTCTCATCATTGAATTAAACCATCATTTGATAAATAAACAAGACCATGAGAGTAATAATATAATATTAAAATTTTCTCAATGAATTCGTAATATGAAACAGGTTTATATTGAGGCCTACTATCTAATACCCTAGCATAATAATCTTTTATTTTAGTTACTATAACAACATCATGTCGTGTTCTTATGTTCACTGCATGATCAATGATAATAAATTTTTACCTATTGACCACCATTGATTTGGATTCACAAACTAGAAAATTAAGACTAGAATCCAAATCTCTTATTTATTGAGAGAATGACTCAATAGGTAAACCCAATACCTTAAATAAAAATGAATATTAAAATTAAATGAATATTTTTTTTATTATAGAAATAATTATATCATTGATTTCAACCAAGTAGGATACTCTTTTCTATGAATAGTATATCTTCTTATCAATGGTAAAAAATGATTATTTAAATTTATAATTTGTTCATTATACCTATATAAAAAAAGTTATAAATTGTTCAACACATATATAAAATTATATGTAATGATATAATATATATATGTTTAATTTACTTGATGTATTCATCGAACAAAACACAGTTAAACAAGAATGTGTGATGTTCTATCTCTACATCATTAAGGATCAATGTATCCAATGTATATGATCTAAGAATTCCACATGTTTGGGAAAGTGATGAAAAAATTGGTTCAATTTTCTCAAACTAGACATCTTTATTTTTTATTGGATGGTTATGTGTTTTAGTCACATAAAAAAATATATTGAACATAAATCCATATATTCTTGATCCAAGTAACCTTTGACAATTGAACCTTCATGATGATTCCTATTTCGAAATAATAATTCAATGTGGACATATTTCTTTCAGGTGGATACATCTAAATAAAATCAATGAGTCCTATAAGAATTATTTCAGTTGGAGGATGAACATTTAAATGCATCATTCATGTGAGAAATTATAGAGGGAAAATTTTCTTTAACCCAAAAAATTATTGGTACCACTTCCTTAATTTTATTGTAAGAAAGACTTGGGAACTTTTTTAGTACAAATATTTTCATATAAATGAAACAATAAATGAACATCCACCCTTAAATTATTGGATATTTGATGATAGATTGTTAATGGAATAGACTCATGAATAATGGTGTGATAATAATGAGTTTTTAGAGACTTTATATTCAACTATCATTGATCAAACCATTTTAATATGTTACTTGAGTAGCCATAAAGAACCGTGATAGTCACTAGTGCTTACAAAAAATGAATTTTTTTTTCTGAAGGTGTCATCAGATAACAACACTAGACTTTTCATTTATTTTCACTAATATAGATAGGATACAGTTCCGATATGATACCCCAATCCATCAAGTCACATAGACATCATAAATCATTTTTTGTCTTTCCCTATACATTTAGAAAAACTGAAAGTAACACTTCACATATATATATTTTTTAAAGTGAATTAAATTTAAACAATATCATAATAAATTGGTTTTCAATTATAATTGAATTTAGTGAAAACATAATACCTCTTTCTAGATTTCATATATTCTTTCTTGAATGAAAAACTTACATCTAGAAATTCATTAATCACTTCAATTTCTAAAATATATAGAGATGGATTTCCAGTCTCAATGGTATTGTCAAACCTTTGATGATTATTAATATAAGGATAATCCATTGATAAGAATAATTAATGTCCCTCGAAACTAACTACAATAATATTTAATTATTCTAGATCATGTATTCTTCATACAAACAGTATAGGAAAGTTTACCCTTCGTTCTCCTCCCAGACATTATTTCATAAGTAGGAAAATAATTAAACATCCACAAAAGTGAAGTAAACATATGAAATATGAATTTCAAACAAGAATCATATATGTACAAACCAATATTCCAAAGTTTCTTAAACTATTTTATTAAAGGTTTCAATTATACATCTATATCATAGCTAGGATTAGGAGGTCCAAATATGAGAATACACAATAAAGTGAATAGTTTTTTCATAACCAACCATGGAGGAAGGTTATAAATTTAAATTAATACATGAAATGTGTTTTGTGAATTTATAATTTGAATAAATGGATTAAAACCACAACATGATAGACCTAACCTCACATTCTGTTCCTCAGATGAAAAATCAGGATATTAATCATCAAATTCATACCATGCTAAACCATATTCAGGATGAACAAACTCATCATTATATTTATTTATCTCAACACCATTCTATCACATATTTTTTGAGATTTAATAAAAAATTAATTTTTTTAGGATTCTAAGAATCAATGGAACGTTCCACGTTACTTTCTTTGGAAAATAAGATGGTGTTCCATTAGTATTTAGATTCCATCGAGATGTGGCACATTTTATATTATCATTTAGGCACATGGTTTACTCCCAAAATAAGCTTCAATATCTTAGGAAATCATGAGTTTTATTTATAGAAAATAATTTTTGTCCAGTTAACTCCCATTACATATAATGGTTTGAGGGAATATCTTTAACAACCCAAAATTCTAGGCATTATAAAATTGATATTATGTTGGATAACTTATGTTTCATGCTACACCCAAGATAAGAGAACCAAAAAATAATAGAATAAAATTAGTAATAAATCTATAACAAACAATAAGATGATAAACCATTAAAATATATTACCTTTATAAGATAAATATATTATAATAGCTAATATTGAAAAAGGTTATTTTCAATAAAAATATGTTTTATTTATATTATGTATTTCTTTGAAAAATTAATTTTAAAAAATTTAGAATGTAATTTTTATAAAATAAAATTAATTTTTGAATCACTCACATCAAAATTTTATCAGTATATATTTTTTATTTTTTTCTAAAAAGATTTATTTTTAGTCGAAAAATATGGTTTTTGGGAAAATTATAATTTTTATGATTTTATAATTATGTAAGAATATACTGAATTTTACAAAGCCATTTAAGTAATAAAATATGTATTTAGGGAATAAAATTAGTTATTTTTATATATTATTTAATCTTATAAACCCTATGTTCAACATTTTTAAAACTATATTAAAATGTTAGTTAAAAAAAAATATTTTCCATATTTTATTTGAATCAATTATTTTATAAATTATTTAGTTTTTTATTATGATGAAAAACTCATACATTTTATTTTTTTATTATAAAACAATATTTACATGGTAATTAATAAATTTAATGACTATCACTTACACATAAATTTTATTCATAGAAACACACTTTCTAAAAACATTTATGTGTTATTTTTGATAATATTAAAAATAACTTTTGAAACCTTGAAAAATTTTATATTATTAAATTATTTAAAAAATTTAAATCATAAGGTTGAAACTTGGTAAAAGGGTCAATATTAATATTTTTTCATTAAAATTATTAATGAAGTTAAATTAAATCAGAGTAAAAGTTAAAAAATTACATAAAAAGGCATTAAAAAACTCAAGGTTACCAACAAAATGGTTGAGGTGAGTTTTGACCCAAAATCAATTTAAACTCTACTTTTTACAATTTTTTGGACATTGAAGCTTTAATAGTAACCGTACATTATTTAAAATGTAAGGGTTACTTCCAAAACTACCCTTCTCTTCTATAACACTATATCAATTCAAAAATAATTCAGTCACTATTAGTTAGCACAAGGAATTCATTTTAAATGAGGATTCATAGTGGAAATTCAAGTACTCGACATAAGTTTCCAATTCTTATTAGTGCTTCCTTCTTAACATCTATTATCCTAAACTTATTTAACATTATTAATATAATTAAATAAGTATGATTATTATACATAAATGTAAGTATATTAATTTTATTATAATTATTCAATCATTTTATACAATAAGAATTTAAAAATAACATCAATCATGTGTATATGCGGTTTTTTTCCTAAAAAAGTGAGGTTGTTCATTTTTCATCACTACCTATAAAGTTTGTTATCAAGGATATATTTGATAAATAAATATGTTTTTATGTCACAAATATAATTCATAAATGATCAGTTTTTATTTACCATTATTACATCCCTTCATTGAGAAGTGGGATCATTAATCGTGCATATGTGTAGACTACTGCCTCTATGAACAATTAATTTCATTGGTCATCACCACCCATTGTGGATGGTTAAAAGAATAGATTAACTGAGGTTATATGATAATAATGAAAAAATTTAGCTTATTAATATTTCACATTATCATTATCAAAATACATTTCCTTACTCATGAAAACATTGTAAAACATTACCATTTGATTTGATTTAACCACCTATGTAAATAATGTTATAACAATTATTTCATAAATGATTATGGGAAGTAATATAATAGTAATATCATGTAATAGTGATATATTTAATATTTTATAATTATTATAGAATGGTGTTGTTAATATTTAAAATATTTATTAATATATCCCATTTTGTTCATTAAAAGATTCAAAAACTAGTTCATCGTGATTTCCATTTTTAAAAGCCATATTTATGTATTTTACCAAATGAAAATGGTACTTAAGTAATAATTAAAAATAATAATTTATCTCTATTTAATTATATATTAATGATGAATATGAAACCACTTAGTGAGTATTGATTCCTTCTTCATGAATTTTGTACGAAGAAAACAACTGAATCTTGTAACACATGATAGTGAAAATAAACTACAACTGATTAATATATTTGTAATATATGGTTATAAAATAATTATAAAAAGGTTATTATGTTTATATTATGGATATAAAATAAGTTATTAATATTTTTTATTCTCATTATACAGGAGTATAAATCACTTCTATGGAAATAAAAGTTAAAGGTAAGATTTTTGGTAACTCAAACTTCTTACATTGAGTTATAAATTTTATTATTGATTTTCATTAATCTATGGTCACTAAATTTTCCATTTTAAATTATGTTCTCTCTTTATTTTTTGAAAAAATATGTTTTTATCCAAATCCATTTTCATGAAAGGTTTTCTTTTCACTTTAAGAAAACAAGGTGTCTTTTTGAAAAGAGACCCAAAACTAAACTATTCATAATGATTAATATAAAATGTTTTTAAAATATATATTTTCATGATTTTGTTTTCATTTTATTCAACTGATCTATTTATAAAGGAGTTATGCTTTATGTTTCACCTTATATTTTTCTTTTTTTATGTGATTATTTTGTGTGATCATGTTTTTGGTATCAAATGATTTAACTCATGATGATAATTGATAATATTTGGATGTTTTTTGAAACCCATTTTTTATTGGTTCTTTATGAAAAGTGAATGACTTATATTTGGTTTTTTAAGAAACAATTTCTTTTTTCCATGGGTTCTTTAAGATATTATGCTAATTATTTTTAAGTGGCACAAATATATATGGATGATGATAGGTGGGATCTTATATATACCTCTAATGAATTGGTTTATGTTTATATATCATTTGATAGTTAAGCATGGATATAATGATTTTGTTCATACAAGCATGGGAATGATGGATTTCCTCACATTTTCAGGCATGGACATAATGAGTTTGTTCACATAGGCATGGGCATGATGGGTTTCCACACAATGGTTTTCCCATTCTTATGGTTGTTCCACATTTTAATGTTTTTATCATGTTATTTCAAAATTTCAAGATGCATTTCATCCTCATGAAATTCCATGTTTTCATGATTAAAGCTTATTATTTAGTGTATTCCATAATTTTATGTTATGATCACATATTATATGATTATTGAGATGTTTTTTGACCCATGTTATATTTTAATATTTCCAGAACAATATTTTTATGATCTGATGTTACTCTAACATGTTTTACGATTATCATATAAGGTATTCCAATCATTTATTAAGATGATTATTTCATCATCATGTTCTACTTAATTTTTATGATCTAAGACATTATGACATGTTTTCCCCTTATTGAGCATATGAGATTATTCCATTCGCATGTTTCCATTAACTAGGTTATAAAGATGATTTTATCATGTGAGATGTCTAGAATGGGTGTAGAGTAGAATGTTTATAGTGATATATTCACAAGTGTTGTAAAATAATATGTTTATGTAGATAATCTATGAGGCACTAAACCTTTTGATTCTTGAGTTGTGTGATTATTTGAGTTATTTATTTTTAAATCATGAGATTAATGTATTATTTAAGTTATGTTTATCAATTTATAAAGTAACGTTTAGTTATTTTTAGGGATTAGTTTTGAGAAATTTAGAAAAAAATCCTCAGTATAAGTATAAGGAATGAGTCTAAGTATATGAAAACATCTTGATGCTTGGTAAAGTAGATATTGTGTGGTTCTCTTATAAATTACATCCCTGTCTAGATACTACATGTGGATGTAGGCTCCATCACTAATGTACCTAGGGATAATAGCCCCGAAGGGGATGTGTTGGGTATTAACTCAATAATGACCTGATGCATGAAAAAGAGGCCTGACCACACCACTAGATTGACACACATGAGGGATATACTTTGGTTAATGATGTTATATTTTTAAACCATTATAAAGTACATGAATATATATAATTAGTCTAGTTTGAAATGGATTACCTAGATTGAAACATAGAGATTCATAGGTTAATGTATAAATGTCACTTATGAAATACCTATGAATTACAATTATATAATGTGGGTTATGATACCCAATAATAAGGTATTTTTGACTCAAATTATTGAGAAGGAATTCAACGTTGATGGAGTTCCTATTATATTAGAATATAATGATGTATTTATAATTGAACTACTTGGTCTTTCCCCTGAGCATCAGGTTGGGTTTCCAATAAAACTCATACATAGATCTATTCTTATCTAATAGAGTCTGTATAAGATAGTTCCAATAAAATTAAATGAGTTCAAGAAGAAATTGATGGAAAATTTAGAAAAGGGTTTTATATAACCTAATACTTCACTTTAGGGTACACTAATCTTATTTTTTCAAAAAGAAGGATGGATCGATACTTCTTTGAATTACTTATCATGATCTTAAAAAAATCAGGATAAGGAAAAAATATCCTCTACCCTATATTAATGATCTATTAAATCAGCTTAAAGGATCTCTATAGTTCTCTAATATTTAACATTGACATGAATATCATCAATTAAGGGATAAAGGGAGGATATTTCCAATAAAAATTTATGTTTGATTTATAAACACTATGAATTTCTAGTGATAACCTTTGGCCATTTGAATTATCTTTCAATCTTCATTGATCTAATTAAAAGGGTCTTTATAGACTAACTTGATCAATTTTTGGTTATATTTATTGATGATATTCTTATGTATTTAAAGATTAAGGAAGAGTATGGAGATCATTTGTGGATTGTGTTAAAGACATTGATAATGGAGAAACTATATACCAAATTTATCATGTGTGAATGATGGATATAGAAAGTAAAATTCTTAGGTCATGTAATAAATAGAATAATAATATTAAGAGATCCATAAAAGATATAAGTTATTGAATAAATTGACCAGACCAACCACAATAACTGATATTTATAGTTTTCTTGGGAAAGTAGGATATCATCTACACTTTGTGACGAATATTTCAATACTTTAAAATCCACTAACGAAGTTAAAATATAAGGGAGTAAATATGCTTTGGATAGAGTAATGTGAAGAAATTTTAAAGGAACTAAATAAGAGGTAGGTCAATGCACCTATACTTACATTACCCTATAGTGGGGAAGGGTTTTTAATATATAGTGATGCTTTAAAAAAGGGTCTAGGTTTATTTACTCAAGTAGAATGAAAAGATAATTTCTTATGCTTCATTCTAATTAAACACTCATGATAAAAATTATCAGAATTATGATTTAGACATTGAAGTAGTGATATTTTCATTAAAGAGTTGGTGACATTATCTCAATGGAGAAAAATGTGATATATATACTGATAATAAGATCTTGAAATATATATTCACATAAAAGGAATTGAATATATACTAATGAATATGGGTTTAATTGATATAATGTTATGAGTTATTAGTATATTATCACCTTGTAAAGGAAAATAAGGTGGATAATGATCTGAATAGGAAAGGTCATGCTAACTCTATCTATTATGAGTATTGGAACAGAACCAATATTCATAGATTTTTAGAGGATGAATATTGAAGTCCCAATGGGAGGAGATAAATCATATATTGATCAATATACTATTCATCATTCCACTCAAATAAAGATAAAATAATACTATAAATATGACGCAATGTTTCAAAAAAGGTAACAAATATTTAGGAGTTTAACTTTAATAAATATGGAGTTATAAGGTTTGAATCCTAGGTATGTGTCCCATCAAAGCTAGAATTGAATAAGGAACTTTTAGATGATGCACATATATCATCCCTATATATCCATCATGGAAGTACATATATGGATAAAAGTCTAAATAAAAACTTTTAGTGGGATATGATGAAGATTGAAATTGTATAATAAGTATCTAGATGCTTTTTTATTCCAAAAAGTTGTGTTTGAATGGAAAAATAATAAGGGTATGTTGCAACCATTACCCATACCGGTATATAAATGGGAAAACATAACCATATACTTCATTATAGTAATACCCAAAATGTTTAATGACTATAATAATATTTTGATTATAATCGATCAACATATGATGTCAGTGTATTTTATTTCCATCAAATATGTTTTCTCTCTTAACTAACTTTCTAAGATATACATAAGGGTGGTGGTGAGGCATCATGGAGTAATAATATCCATTGTATATGATTAGGATAGGAGGTTTACCTCAAGAATTTGGATATGTATTTAGAAATCATTGGAGACATAGCTGAGATTTAGGACTGTATATCATCCTCAGATAGATGGTTAGTCTATGAGGATAATTCAAACTATGTAGGTTTTGTTGATATCTTGTTATATGGATTTCCAAGGATGTTGGGATCAATAATTTCTGATTTATAATTCACATGACACCATATGAGGATTTTTATGGGAAGAAATATAGGACGCTAACATGTTGGGATTAATTAGGATAGATGAAGCTGGTAGGTCCTGACATTGTCCAAGAGATAATGGAGAAATCTCAAACCATTAAGATATATATGAATGTGATATAAAGTTGATATAAGAGTTATGAAAATAATTATTGATGATATCTAGTGTTTGAAGTTAGTGATAAGTTATTCCTTCAAATATCTATAAGGAAGTGGATTATGAGACTTGGGAAGAAATGGAAGTTGGGATCTAAATACATCGGTCCATTTGAGATGTTTGACCATGTCAGGGTTGTATTATATTGGGTAACGATCCATCCAAACCTCTATAAAGTGAAAGATGTGTTACATGTATCAAATATGAGAAATTAAAGACCATATTAATCAAATTTATTAATCTTGAATCTTGTAAAACTAGAACATTAACTTTCATATGAAGAAAAACATATGGAAACTTGGATCAAAGAGATATTTTTTTTGGGAAACAAGACAACCCATCTATTGAATGTTTTATAGTATAACCATAAGATTAAGGAATCTATAGGGGAACTTGAGGATGTAATGAGTATAAATTAACCTTACTTGTGTTCCTCGATGTAATATAATTTCAAGGATGTCATTCTTTTTAAGGGGGTAGAATTTAACGACTCGAGATTATAGACCTTATAAAATTGATGCTATGTTTGATAACATAGAACACAAACTACACAAAACATAAGTGAACCAAAACATGTTATATGAAAATTATTAATATATATATATAACAAAAAATAATATGGTAAACCATTAAAACCAATTACCTTTAAAATATAAATATTTAATATGAGTTAATATGGAAAAATGTTATTTTCAATAAATTTTATTTTCATTATATTATGTATTTTATTTTAAAAATTAAATTTAAAAATTTTAGAATGTAAATTTTATAAAATAAAATTATTTTAAAAATTAATTTCTTAAAAATATACTAAATATGAATTTTTTTATTTTTATTTTGAAAGGATTGATTTTTATTCAAAAAATGCGATTTTTGTGAAAATTATAATTTTTATAATTTTTTCATTATGCAAGAATATCCTAAAAGTTTAAAAAACCATTTTATAAATAAATTATATTTTAAAAAATAAAATTGTAAATTTTTATTAATTCTTTTATCTTATAAATCCCATGTCCAACTTTTTTTATAACCAAATTAAAATGTTAGATTTAAAAAACTATTTTTGGTGTTTTATTTGAATCAAGTATTTTCTAGGTGAGATTCGATTTTGGATTTCTATGAAAGCCTCATAGATTTTATTTATTTTATTATAAACTAACTTAGGTAATTGAAATTGATAATTTTAATAACTATTTCCTACACACAATTTATAATCTTAAAACACAATTTTTCTCATTTTTTTACACATTACGCATGGTAATATTGAAATTAACTATTCAAACACTTAGATATTTTATTTTAAAAAATGATTTAAAAATATGAAATTTTAAATTTAAAATTTGGCATTATATCAATATTTATTTTTTTCATTAAAATTAATTACTAAGGTTAAAAATTAATTACAAAGGTAAAAGTAAATTAGGGTAAAAGTTAAAAAATTAAAATAAAAAGACCTAAAACACCCAAGGGTGTCTCCAAAATGAGTGGTTAAGATTAGTTTAGACCCTCAAACACATTAATATACTTTTTGTTTCATTTTTATCCATTTTCTCTTGAATAGTCACTTTCCATTATGGAAAATTTAAGGGTTACTTACAAAACTACCCTTATCTTCACTTATAGATATCCAAAACTTACACAACTTCAGGAATCTCCTTACCTTAAAATACTTCCTTTAAACACTTATAAATTTCTCTTAATTGTACCCTATTCCATTTCTAAAATATTCTCATCACTATTAGTTAGAATAAGGCATTCATTTCAAACAATAATTCCTGGTTAAAATTCAAGTCCCCAACATAAGTATCCACTTATTGTTAGTGATTCCTTCGTAATTTATGATATTATAATCTTCTATCACCTTATTAATATAGTAAATTAGTATAATTAGTATAATTAAATTTCATTATATTTATTATACAATAATAATTATATCATTTACATCTACTAAGAAAAAAAATAACATCAATCGTCCGTATATGCAGATTACCGCCTCGAGGAAGAGATGTTGTTAATTTTTTATCACAACATATCAGAGGTATTATAATGGATGTATTTGATAAATAAATATGTTTTCTATTTCAAAAATAAAATTTTAGAATGGTTGTTTTTTTATATACAGTAATTTTATCCACTCATTGTGAATTAGGATCATTAATCGTTTATACATATAGATTACCAGCTCCATAAAAATTTAAATTCATTGGTCATCACCACACATCATGTATGGTTATATGACTAGATTTACTGAGAATATATGATAATAATTATATTTTTAATTTTCTAAATATTTCATATTTTCATTATCTAAATACATTCTGATAAACATGAAAACATTATAAAACTTTACCATTTGGGTCAATTTAACTGCCTATGAAAATGATGTTATATTGATTATGTTGTAAATGATTATGTGATGTAATATAATTATAATATATTTTAATAATTATATATTTAATTTTTTTAATTATTCTATAAGTGTGTTGTTAATATTTTAAATATTTATTAATATATCACATTTTAATCGTTAAACATGTCAAAATCTAGTTCATTGTGATTTCAATTATCACAGGCCATATTCATGTATTTTACCTAATCGAAATGGTACCTAAGTAACCATTAAAATTTTCTTATATATTTAATGATCTATGAATGATGAACATGAATCCACTTAGTTATTATCAATTTTATCTTCATGAAGTTTTTATGAAACAAGTAATTGAATGTTCTAACACCCGATAATGAAAATAAACTATAACCAGTTAATGTATTTAAAATATATGGTTATAAAACAATTATAAAATGGGTATTATGTTTATATTAAGGTTTTAATATAAGTGATAAATATATTTATGTTATTTATATAGGATTTTAAATAACTTATGGGGAAATCAAAGCTAAAGGTTAGGGTTTTGGTAACTCAAACTTATTCCTTTGACTTATCTGTTTTCCCTTTGATTTCCTTTCTCCTAAGTTCAATAAATTTTAATTTTTAAATAATGTTATATATTTATTTCTAGGGAAAAATAGTTTTTAATCTAAATTAAATTCCATTCAAGGTTATTTTTTCTCCTAAAAAAACAAAGGATACTTTTTGGAAATATATTATAAACTAAGAATTTTATAACGATGGATACAAAATGTTTTCAAAAAGAACTTTTCAATATTTGGTTTCCATTATATTAAAATGATTTATCTACAATGAATTTATGTTAAATTTTCACCCTATATTTTCTTTTATTATGTGATTATTTCAAGTGATCATGTTTTCAGTATCAAATGATTTAACTCTTTATTTTATTTTATACAATTTGGATGTTTTATGAAACCCATTTTATTTTCATGGATTCTTTATGAAAAGTGAATTATTTTCATTTTAATTTTATGAAACCCATTATTTTCTATGGGTTATTTAATATATGATTATGATTGTTTTTTAGTGGTGCAAATATGTATGGATAATTATGGGTGGGGTCCTATACCTCCCTCCAATCCATTGGTTTAAGTTTATATCTCATGAGATAGTCAGAGATAGACATGATGAGTTTATTCACTTAGGTGTGGGCATGATGTTTTTATCACATTTTTTAAGGTTGAAAATAATGATCTTGTTCACATAGGGATCTACATGATTTTTAACACCACAATATTTTATGGTATATCTCTTTTTAAATTTAATGTCTTAGAAATCTTAAGTTACATATAATAGCGAGTTTAAATGAAAAGTGAAATATTATTATAACATAGTCGTTAAATTGGATGGAATGAATATTATTAAAAAAATAATCAAATTTATATAAAATATGTTCAATATAATTTTTAGTATTCATATTATGTGTTTTCCAAACATGATATAAAATTAAATCCACTTTTACATTGAAAAAGATATATTTTTTCTAAAGGTAGTTTTCCACCTTTTGATGGAGTACTTGTTTGAAAACTAAATTTTGTCTCTTTTTTATAAATTATATTTGAAAAAATAAACATATTTTTTTAAATATTAATATCAAAATTTACTTTGATTTATTTTTTGCTATTTTTATGATAAGTTTCATGATTTCACAAATAGTACAAAATAATGGATTTTAATTGAAATCAACTTTTTCATCTAAATAATTTATTATCTTAAATTATATTTTTGACTTGTTTTAAATTATAATTAGGTAATATTTATATCATTTAATAAAATTTAGGTCATTAAAATAAACATCATCTTGATTTTTGTTATAAAAACATTTTAATCTTTTGAATGTTTTTACTTTAATAACCCATTTTCTCACCCCGTCAACGAGATTAATTTTAAATTATTTTTTGGAAATTATGTGTTTTGAATTTTGAAAAATAGATTCCATATTTTGAAGGCAGTGGCGTCCTAACCCTGAGGTTCCGGGTTTGAGTCCTCGCAAGGCAACACACACTATATGCTAACAAACCTCTCGTGGGCCCCTCTGCCCCATTGGGAACAGGCCTAAGCCCAAGGGTTGGCTACCTTGGACATTACTAGGGATGTGAGGAGTGCAGGTGGGGAGTCCACCGCAATACCTCGTTACCCAACAACATGTTTTTCCATGGGGCATGGGTGAGTTGGTTAAATGCGGTGGCGTCCTGACCCCAAGGTTCCGGGTTCGAGTCCTCGCAAGGAAAAACACATTATATGCTAAAAAACCTCTCATGGGCCCCTCTACCCCATTGGGAACTGGCCTAATCCAAAGGTATGGGCACCTTGGGACTTACTAGGGACGTGCGGCGCATAGGCAGGGAGGCCACCCCAATACCTCATTACCCCAAAACACATTCACCACATCAGTGGTGGCGTGATGGTGAAGGTGAGTGGATTAAACATGTCATTCTTTGGGAGGTTTAGGGTCGGAATCCTGGGAGTCCGCTTTCGAGGTGAGCCTCTCCCCTGGGATCCAACCGTCTTGCGGGGTCGCCCGGTCTCAACTAGGCGGGAAAAATGTGGTGCGGTCCACTGTGCTAATAGATTGATTTAACGAACAATCGCCGACTGAACCGTTATCCTCCGAGACGGTTTTCCATCTCAGTTGGCAATAGCTCCTTCCCCCGCTGGGGCTCTACCTCCGAGAAGTGACCCCTTCGTGGGGGAGGGGGTGACCATGTGTGGAGGGTTCGAAAAGTCCACACATGGGAATTCCCTTTTTAAAAAAGGCAGATTCAATATTTTGAATTATAAGGTAAATATCTAGTAAACAGGTTCCTTTTACTTTTAGAAAATATGAAAAATAATTTAGTAGTTTTTTTATTACTGTAGTTAAAGGTAAATTTGGTAATTAAAGGTAAAAATAATATTATAAATATTATAAACTTACCCTACCACTTTTCATAATTTTATTGGATGACTGAGTGTCAACCAAAATTATCTTTAGGCCGATCTTATGGTCTCTTGGATCCACATAGATGAATTTAATCCTTTTATAGTATTTTATTTTAAGAAAAGTCAAATATGACATACTTATGTTTTTAATAAGTATTACATTTTTAATATGTGGTTATTCAAAACATATTTTAATTATAAAAAGTTATTTGAAAAACAATTATCTTAATTATGGTCATTTATTTTTAGTTTTTAGGAAATAAATAATTACCTTGATGGCTTACACAATGATGGAGCAGTAATTGTTTAATTAATTTAAATCTCAAATAAATGATAATAAAAATATTAAAATAAATATAATTTAAGATAACTATTTTCATATTTTTTTTATATTACCTATAAATATTAGCTATGTATTAAAGGTTTTTTTCTAATTTATCTTGGGTATTTGAATTTTTTAAAAGTCAAAGTAATGAATAGTGTAAAAAATGACATTAATGTTATATTAAAATAATTAATATTTTATTAAATAATATAAAATTTATAAAAATATAAAAATATAAAATATTATTGATATAAGGTTTAAAATTTCATCCATGATTCATTTATGGTTAGTTTTTTATTTTATTGTAACAATATTATCCCTCAATGTATAAAAATTCATGTTGTCATTGTAAGAGTTAAAGGGATTAAATATGGTTTAAATCCAAAAGATAAGGGTAATAATGTGACCTAAACTTGTATAAAAATTATTGGTTGAGAGGATCACGACACTTAAAAATATTATCTTATAAATAACTGAATTTGAATCCATTTTTAATTGAAAATGAATTTATAATAAATTTATATTTTTTGAGTTTCCAAAAGTGCCCCTCACCTCAATTATTAAAGGGTACCTCCTCCCTCAGTTATTCACACCACTTTGAGACTTACATTTCTACCAAAACCTACCAATTTATCATTCCAACATCCCTAGACTATTTGGAGAGATATTGTTCATCCAAAATACCAACCCTATATCCCTTAATAAGATTTCTAAAAGAATTCGGCTGGAGAAGAGGTAATTGTTTTTAACAACTCATCCAAGTTAATTTCTTATTCTAATTAATATTCATGTGTTGGTTCCATGATTAATTAAAAACTAAAATTTAATAATTATTATGAGATTATATTATTATTACGGTAAAACCATATTACACCTTTTATCTATCCTATGAAAAACAAAAACCCCACACGTGTGTATGTACAACATACCGTCTCTACACCGTGGTGTAATCTTTTTTTGTCACCAATTTATATTGATGGGTATAATGATGGAAATAATAGATATATATGATAATAATGTAATGTTATTTATTCTATAAAATTTAATATACCATCCAATTCCTTACCCTTTCACCAATAAGGGAATGATACCATCACTTATGTGTACATACGACCTACCATCTCCATTAAGTGATGCAATAAATTTTACATGTTAATCATCAAAGAATGACTATAAAAAATTTATATAATGAATAAATATGATATATATAACTTTAATATTATTCTAGAGACTATATAACTATATCCTATTCACAATAATTGATGCTTACATGATGAAACATGCTTTGGAAAATGAAGCAGTTAACACTAAAAACAAGGGTAATAGAGAAATATTGTTAACAAAATGGTGATAAGATGATATAAGAGGATAATATATGATATCATAAATTTAAATATTGATTTTTTTAAATTAATGACATTATTTAATCTATTACATATGAGTTCCATATACATACAAAGGAAATCAAACTTAAGTTAAGGGATTTTCGTCTCACTTTTATTTCGGTAGGATATAAGCTTTATTCACCTCTTATTTCCTTTAAATGGTCTATATATTTCCCTTATAATATAATATTAATAATTTCTACATAATAATGGTGTTTAATGTTTCATTTGATGTTATGGAAAAAATTATTCAACATATTTCAATGTGGTAAGAGTTTATTTCACAGTCTCATCATTAATCGAGATTATTTCTATTTAAGTCTCTACTAGGAAATATCTCTCTTCAATGTCAGTGTTTTAAAAATATGTTTTCAAAAATATTTTTAATATTATATAATTATTGTTTAAAGTCATTTTAATTCTTTTTGACTTGTTGTAAAATGATTTAAAATGTATATTCTATCATTTTATAAACATGGTTTTTTGAGTCTTTTATAACAAAAATATGGAAGGAATGTTTTTTTAATATATATAAAATGAGCGGATTTTCATGACTTCATGATGCACTAATTCTTTAAAAATTCATTTAAACTGTTTCTTTGTTATTTTAAATGAAATATTTTTCTTTTATAATTGAACAAAATTTTAAGAATAAGTGATTTCTAAAGTGAAAAGGGTGTTTTCCTCAATAAAATTTCAATAATTTTATTGGAGTATTTTAATCTATGTAAAAATAAACTATTTAGTCTCAATATAAATTTATTGTATCTCTTATGACATCTTCAACTATATTTTATTGAATTTTTTGTGATTAGTTTGATTATAGATATGCTATTTTTATACAATCCATGGGCTATAGTTAATGTATTCACATTTCATATGCTAGTTTTTAATAAAAATTTATATGTTGTTTATGTTTCACCTCTATCATATGAGGAATTAATTAGAATAAATAAGTGACAATAGGGGGATACTATATCCCCTCAATGCATCGGTAGGCCTCATGAGACTAACTAGTTTGGGTGTTGACTGAGGCCTCACCTATTTATGTATGGTGTCTTGGAGGAAGCCTTGATGGTATGTTTACGATGTACCACATTATAAATTCCCTCATTATGAGATTAGTTATCTATATTCAATGTGATTATTTGACTAGTATAATAGATATGGTTAAGTTTCATTCTCATGTGATTATTTATATGTAATTATTTGATCATCCTTTATTCCTTCCATATTATGCTTAGGTTATTGATTAAATGGAATGTTTTTCAGTTAATCACTTATCCATAATAATTTATTATTGTTTATAATATATTTCATTGTATGTATACCCTTACTGAACATCTTATCTAATCTATTTCTTATGTTTAAAATTTCCCTAGGATTCCAAGAAGTATATTATGACGGATATATAGGGTTATGCTAAGAGGGATAATGGGTTTCTTAGAGAAAATACTTTTCATATTTTATGTTGAAAATGTAATTTTAATTTCAAATATGTATCTAGTTTATAATGACTACTAAACATTTCAGTTATTTGGGATGTGATTTATTGTATATTATGCTAATTTAATAAAGTAAGGCCCTGGCCCTGGGATACTGGATTCAAGATCTTTATAGTTGGTATCATAGAAAGTTTAATAGAACCATTGTGAACTAGATTTAGGAAGACATAATGAGTCCCTATAAAATAATTTGGAAATATATCCAAATAAACTATGTTTATGATTTATAGATTAGTTATACATAAAATTTCAATTTGGGTTATGTGATTTACTAGTTCTGAGATTATATATTATGTTTCATAACATTATGATCTAATATAATGTATTCTATTTCTTTATAAATAGAACCTACTGTAAGGAATGGAAAATATATCAACTCACATAATCTATGTAGGGATTACCATCTCATATAATATAATGATGTTTTAGCTGGAGATGAAACTAGTGATGAACAAATTATTACTCTAATGAGACTATAGACCCAGGTTATGAATAATAAATTTACCCATATGGAGTAACATGGTCCATAATGTGGAGAAATAATATTATACCGCTTCATGAGACAACAACCTCCATCATTCAAAGGGACTAAAAATCGATTTTTAGATGAGAAATGGATAAGTTCATTAGAAATGATATTTATCACATTAGGAAGTAAGGAAATAAGGAAAGGTTTCATGAAAGTTTGTCATCCTTTTAGACACAAAGATCAATGGTGGTCATTGATTTGAAATACCAAGTAGGATAAGGAAATATAAAACATGGAATGAAATGATTTAATAAAATTTTCTTAGAAAAATATTTTCCTCACAAACCGTGAGCATATATTAAGAGATAATTTTTGAGTCTGGGGAAAAAGGAGGACGATAATGTTGCTAAATATGAAACCAAAATTACAAGGTTATTAAGTCATGCTATGAAATACATACATAACCCAAGTTGTAATACTGATATTTTATTTTATGGGTTAAATCCATTACTCTAAAAGGAATAATTATTCTAAACTTTCTCCTCATACGAGGATATATTCTCATGTGATATTAAGATAGAGAAATAATTCTCTATGTTTTATGAATTTAAAGGAAAGTAATATAGGAATAGAATAGCGAAGCAAGATATGGATAATGGGGAAAAAGGAAAGAAGGATTTTCCCACATGTAATAATTTTGATAGGAAACACCCCCATAATTTCCTAAAGACAATGAGAGTTTGTATCAAGTGTGTAGAGAAAGGTCACCAGACTCACAATTGTAAGGGAAACAAAGAAATTTTAAATCTACAATGTTTCAACTATAAAAAGATGGGGCACTACACAACTGAATTTCCCAAGCGTCAATGAAATATAGCTCAAAATAAGAAAAGGGATCAAGGTCAAGATTATGCTGTTACTATAGTTGAAGTGGAATAAATAAAGTGTTTTTTTTATTTATAAGAATAATAAGATATATAAGGATTTTATTACAGTATTCATTCTTTAAGGATTTGGAAGAATGAATTTTTTCATTATGGTTTTAAAGGTGATAGAAGTATTCATATATTTGGTATGTGACAAAAATATCTTAATTATTTTGTTTGGGTAAAATATTATGTTAAGTTGATTTTGGAAATTTAGCGACCTTATAAAATTTTGGACTATGAATTTGGACAGATGTATTTTTGATGATTCTTAAGGTTGGAATGAATTAAGTTGAATATTGGATATTATTGTTTGAGGTTTAAGTATTATTTATTAGATACTATATGATAACATTTTTGGTTTCAATAAACATTTAGATGATAATATAAATACATTAAGACCTTATGATTTATTAAAAGTGATTTAGGCATAAAAATTCATCTTGAATATCCTTCTCGAGGTGTATGAAATAAAGTGAAAATAGATCGAAGTACAACCAACGGATAATATTAAGCTCATGAAATGGAAAGAAATAAAGTATGTTTAATTTCTAAAGTTCTTTTCAGTATATTAAAACAATCTCTCAACTATTGCAAAATGATTTTGGAATAAAAATGTTATCCATTTAGTTTTATTTTTAATAAATCAATTGTCTTTTAAATGATCACATGATTTATGGTTTTGTGATGGTTAAAATTATCATGACCATGTTTTATATCACTCTACATCATAGATTAATAGTAATGTTTCAATTCCATGTCAATGTTTTCACTTTCTACTATTCATTTCCTATTCGAAAGCGTATTTTTGTGGTGACCTGTTCATTTCCATTTTCCCTATTACTAAGTGGTTGTTTTATTAACCCTATTTTTAAATGTGGGTTTCTCATAAAGGAAGTTTTAATTATCAAACTTTTATTTTTAAAGTGAAATAAAAAATTGATAGGATGATATTTATTGAATTATGGGATAATGTAACACCCCAATGATTTATGGTATGTCTCTTTTTAAATTTAATCTCTTTGAAATCTTACATTGCATGCAAAACCCAACTTAAATGAACAATAAAATATTATTATAACATAACCATTATATTGGAGGGAATTAATAGTATTAAAAATATTATAATATATATATATATTATATGTCTAATATAATTTTTAACAATCACATTATGTGTTTTCAAT
The DNA here is from genome assembly GCA_963277665.1 of Viscum album. NCBI lineage: Eukaryota > Viridiplantae > Streptophyta > Magnoliopsida > Santalales > Viscaceae > Viscum > Viscum album. The sequence goes on from OY728131.1 coordinate 239,886,935, forward strand.
ATATTATATAAAAATAAATCCAATTTTTACATAAACAACTATATTTTTGTAAAGGCATTTATGTCACCATTTAATGATGCAATTATTTTATAACTAAATTTCGACACTTTTATAAATTATATTTGAAAAAATAGACAAAATATTTGAGAAAAATATCAAAATTTACTTTGGTTTAATTCTTGGTATTTTTCTGAGAAGTTTCATGTTTTGTTGAATAGTGAAAAATATAGGATTTTAATTGAATTTTTTTTTCATATATATAATTTATAGTCAAAAATTATATTTTTGATTTTTTAAAAATATAATTAGATAAATTTAATATCATTTAATACAATTTAGTTCATTGGAATCAATTTCACATTGAATTTTGATATAAAAACATTTTAATCTTTTGAACGTTTTCACTTTAATAACTCGTTTTCTAACCCCGCATTTTCCTCGTGCTCCCAGTGCTATTGGTGTTTCTGCTTCACCCCTTCTTCTTTTGGTTTCTTGGTCCCCCATTCGGTAGCGATACCCTCACTTCACCTTCCTTGTACTCTCTTCCCTATCTTGTTTTCTTCTTCCCCCACGTTTCTATTTTGTTCTCGGATTTGCGCTATTTGCTTTGCTTGGCCCTCTCTTTATCTTCTAGTCTCGTTCTATCCTTCCCCTTCTTAGAGGGGGATGTGGCGATCACATGTCTTTCTCATCATTAGAATCATTTTCTTCTGTTCTCTCCCCTATTCGGTTCTTTTTTTTTGTGGGGTTTCTTCTCACTGATGCTTTCGTTTTTTCGCTCGTCTCTTAAGGTTTCATTCTGGAAGTACTTGCTATGGATTTTTCATTAGAGTTGCTCGATGTGATGCTGGGATTATTCTACAGGAAGACAATTTTTCTTTGGCCTTTTTTATTTTGGTTTGTTGGTAGTATGGGAATCCGAAGAAAGGGATGAAGTTCGTGTGCAGGCGTCATCCTCTGCTGAGGCCTTTGTCCACAAACTCTACCCTGACATCATAGTCCAATTCTCCCTTCCCAGTCGGTCTGGTGCGGAGGTCTACATGGATGTTTTGGGATGTTTTGTTCAAGGATACCTTGGTTTTTAGTAGGTTCTACTGGCATTGGCTTCTCGCCTTTTTGTTCTAGGCTGTGTTTTTTTATATAGCTTTTGGATGATGCTGGTTAGTTCAGGTGATCTCAGTGAGCTTTGTTACCCTGTTGGATCGATTGTTTTGATGGTGTAGAGGGTGGATGATGGAATCTTGTTAGTGATGACATTATGTGATGATGGAGATGTAGTGAATGGTGTAGTGGTCTTGTCATGATTTTTTTATGCAGGATTACTTTGGTAGATCACGTGATTTGCGGGGTGCTGTTAACATGACATTTCAGCTCTTTCTGTTTGGTTTATTTGTTCATAGGTTTTTTAATTTTGAAGTTGTGTTCACTTTTCCAATAAATTGTGTGTTTTAGTTTTGATTTTTGAACCTATGATCAGTTTTCCCACTGGAATGTGTATTGTATATTGTGAGGGTTCCCACTTTTCCCCTGAAAGTGGTCTAATGAAAATGAAACAAATGATTTGGAGGTAACTCATTTTCTCACCCCATCAATGGGATTAATTTTAAATTAATTTTATCTAATTATGTGCTTTGAATTCTAAAATTTATTATATATTTTTAATCATAGATTCTTAATCTATTAAATAGTTCCCTTTTTATTTTTTTACAATATGAATAGTAACTTTAGTATTTTTTTCATCACCATAGTTAAAGGTAAATTAGGTAATTAAGGGTAGAAATAATATTATAAATATTAGAAAATTACCCTAAAACCTATCCTAATTTTATTTGGTGAGTGAGTGTTGACCAAAATAACCCTTTGGATAACTTTATATCCTCTTGGATTAACTTTGATGACTTTAATACTTCTATAGTATTTTATTTTAAGAGAAGTCAAATATGTCATACTACTGTTTTTAATAAGTATTAAAATTTTAATATGTGTTTATTAAGAACATATCTTCAACTATAAATAGTAATTTTAATTGTAAAATTATTATATTAGTCCTGGTAATTTATTTTTAATTTTATGAAATAAATAACTACCTTAAAGTCTTGCAGAATGATGATCTAGTAATTATTTAATTAATAGAAATATCAAATAAATGATATTAAAAATATTAAAATAAATATATATTGAGATAAATAATTCAATAAAAGGATTTTTTAGATGAGATATACATATTACGTATGTATTAAAGGTTTATTTTTCAACTTATCTTCTATATTTATATTGTTAAAGATTCAAAGTTATGACCAGTGTCAAAATTGACATTAATGTTATATTAAAATAAATAATATCTTATTAAATAATACAAAATTTATAAAAATATAAAATTAGGAAAAATAATTGATGTAATGTTGAAAATTTCATCCATGATTCATTTATGGTTAGTTTTTTATTTTTTAGTAACATTATTGACCCTCAAAGAGTAAAAATCCATGATGTCATAGTAAGAGTTAAAGAGATTAAATAAGGGTTAAAGGAAAAATATATGGGTAAGAATGTGACCTAAAATTCTCTAAAAATTATTGGACTAGATTATTTAGACCCATAATTATATTTTATTCTAAAAAACTCACTTTTTATTCATTTTTATTTCAAAATAAATGTAAATTAATTTAATATTTTGAGAGTTTCTAAAAGTTCCCCTCACCTCAATTATAAATGGCCACCTCCTATATCAATTCTTCACACCACTTTGATCCTTTTAGCTGACAAAACCATGATACTGTATCCTCCAGAAATCATTATCCATGTTCTGAAGATATTTTTATTCTAAAAATACCAACCCTAGATCCCTTATGAAGATATCTAATGGATGTTTTCCGAAGAAGAGGTAATCATTTTTTCAAACTCAAATAAGTTCATTTCTTCTTCTACTTCCTCTTCAACTGTTGATTATATGATAAATTAATAACTCTAATATAATATATATTCTAATATATTATTATGATTATGTTATAACCATATTCTACCTTTTATATATCATATAAAAACTGAAAACACCACACATGCGTATGTATGACTTACCATCTCCATGTCGTGGTGTAATCTATTTTTTATAACCAGTTTACTTTTATGGGTATAATGATAGAAAAAATATATATATATAGTAATAAATAAATTTAATTTATTCTATAAAAATTATTATACCATCCAAAATTTTCACCCTTTTACCAATAAGGTAATGATATCATCACCCATGCGTACGTACGACCTACTATTTCCATCACGCGATGCGATTCATTTTCAATGTTCACCATCAAAGAATGATAATAAAAATTTAAATGATGAATAAATATTATATCTATAACCTTAATATAATTATGGATATTATTTAATTATATCCCATTCATAAGAATATGTACTTACATAAAGAAATGTGCTTAGGAAAATGAAGTAGTCAACACTCAAAAGAAGGTTAATAACGAAATATTATTAACAAATGGGTGATAAGATGATATAATAGGATAGTATATTATATCAGAAATATAAATATGGTTCTAGTATAAATTAATTATAATCTTTAAATCATTAAACATGAGGTTTATATATGTACAAGGGAAATCATACCTATGATAAGGGATTTTCATCTCACTTTTATTTCTATGGGATATATGCCTTATTCACCAATTATTTCTTTTTCATGGTGTATATACAGTCCCTATACTATACTATCATGAATCTACATATATTAATGGTTTTTAGAGTTTCATATGATGTTAGGGGGAATACAATTCAACTTATTACATTGTGGTAAGAGTTTATTTCACAATCTCATCATTAACTAGATTGTTTATATTTAAGTCTCAACTAGGGAATATTTCTCTTCCACGTCAGTATTTTCAAAATATGTTTTTAAAAATTATTTTACTATTATAAAATTATTGTTTAACGTAATTTTTAACCCTTTTTTACTTTTTACCAAAATCATTAAAAGGTATATTTTTTCACTTTGTAAACAAGGTTCTTTGATACTTTTTCGACAAAAATATTGAAGGAATGTTTTTTTAAATTATATGGCTTGAGTAGATTTTCCCATTTTCATGATGCATTAATGATTAAAAACTTCCATTAAATGTTTTATTTTTTATTTTCAATGAATTTTTTTCTTTTATAATTGTACATCGTTTAAAAAATATGTGATTTCCAAAGTGAAAAATGTAATTTTTCTCAATAACATTTAAATGATTTTTTAGAGTATTTTCATCAATGTAAACATCTAATATTGAGTATTATTCTTAATTTATTTTATCTCTTATGATATCTTCTACCATATTTTATTGAATGGGTTTTGATCAGTTTGACTGTGGATGTGCAATTTCGATGCCATTCATGGTTTATGCTTAAAGTATCCACATTTCATATGTTAGTTTTTAATAAAAATGTTTATGTTGTTTATATTTTACCCCTTTTATATAAGGAATGAATTGGACATAGTAAGTGAAGTGTGGGCCCCACTATAACCCATTCATCCCTCAGTAGGTCTCATGATACAAATTAGTTTGAGTATTGGTTGAGGCCTTACCCATTTATGCATGGTTTCTTTTCTAAAGCATTGATGGTATGTTTATGATGTCCCTCATTATGAATTCCCTCATTATGAGATCAGTTATTGATATTCCATGTGATTATTCAACTAGTTGATTATCCATGGTTAAGTTTCATTATCACATGATTATTCATATGAAATTATTTGACCATCTTTTACTCCCTCCATATTATGCTCAGGTTTTTGATTAAATGACATGTGTTTTAGTTAATCACTTTTCCATAATAATTTATTCTTGTTTATAATTTCTTCTACTGTATGTATACCTATACTGATCATCTGATATCACCCCTTTCTTATGTTTTATTTTCTATAGGATTCCATATAGTATATTATGATAGATATAAAAGGTTACACTAAGGATAATAATGGTTTTCTCAGAGAGAATACTTCGTGTATTTTATGTTTAAAATTTATTATTTATTGAAAATATGTATCTAGTCTTCCAAGACTAAAAAAATATTTGGTCCTCTGAGATGTGATTTATTGTACTGTATTCCAATGTAATAAAGTATGGCACCTTATTTGGGATATTGGAGTTAGGGTATTTACAGAATTAGTTTTCTCACAAATGGTTATCTATTCTTATGATTGATCCGCATTTCCATGTTGTCTATCAAGTTATGAAATTTTTTTAAGATGCATTTAATTATTAATAAATTCATTTTTTTTTCATGATTACACCTTATTTTTTAAATTATTCCACACTTTTATGTCATGCTCACATGAAATATGATTATTGAGATGTGTTTTGAGTTATGCCATATCTCTTATTTTCCTTTAACGATCATTTTATGATCTTAATTTAATATAACATGTTTTATGATTCTCATATAAGGTGTTTTGATATTTTATTAAGATATTTATTTCTTCCTAATTTTCTCTTTCATTCTTATTTTATGATATATTATGATATGTTTTTCCCTAATTGAGCATCTGAGCTCACTTATTTCTTATATTTCTATTCCAAATGTTTTTTAGATGATTATATTATGTGATATGTCTAAAAAGGTTATAGAGGAGAAAATTTATTATTAAATGTTTGTAAGTGTTGTAGAATAAGATGGTTATATAGCTAATCTATGAGAAATTAAAAAATTTGGTCCTTATATTTTGTGATTAATTAAGTGATGTATTATTTAAATTACAAGATTAGTGTATTATATTAGTTATATTTAGATTGGTTCACTTTAATATCTACATAATCAAGAAGTAAATCCTTTAAAATGTAAAAATATAATCAATGAAAGTATTAAAAATTTCATACATGGTTTTCCCATGAAACAATCATATTAATAAATCCAGTTTCTTTATTTTTCATATTGTTGATATACCAGAGTTGTGGTGGCATCATTTAGTTTTTTCAATCTATAAACATCATCATTTTCATTACTTTAATCTTGTATACTCATATCATTATCTTCTTGCATTGAAATATTTTCTCTCTCATGATGATGAATAAATTGAAACCGATCATATAATAAATTCTCTAATCTAGTCCTCTCAGTCAGATCATTAAGTTTGTATTTACTCTCCATTATGATAACATCCATAATAGTTTTTCTGAAAAAAAATTTATTATATGGTACATATCTTCTTCATGACTTAACTAAGGTCTTATAACACAATTATAACATAATTAGTGTATAAGACCTCTATATGAAGCATTGTTAAATGAAAAATCTAAAAAATAATATGACTTCTTTTGAAAATTGATTAATATCCCATCACTATCATGAATCCAACTTCTATCTATTATGTTAAAAAAATATAATAATTTTAAATGTCATGTCATAAAATCATTTAAATAATATTAATGTCAAATCCAGAATTTATTTAATAAAATAAAACTTGTTCAGTTTTTTTGAATAACTTTGAAAAACATTAAAATAATACCAAATTCAAATATATTTTAAATCAATATACATTCTTGTGCATAAATAACAAATTTAACATAAATGAATTATAATTATAGAAAACAACATAGTTTACCAAGAAAACATAAATTTTAAAAGGGAAAAGGCAATTTGAAAATAATTCAATCTTTATATTTGTCACTTATATCCTTAATTTCATTACTATATCTCATGGTATAAAACTATAAAATATATATAAAACCATAATATTCAATTCCATTTATCAATGAGTAATAACTATACATAATACTACACTAAAAAATCCAATCCAGATACAAAAAATGCATATTTTTCATCTAATAATGGGCATTTAAAATCATATAATATCATTTTTACACAAACCTTCACCTAATTGGGTTTCTTTCATGTTATATAAAAAATTAATTTTATTTTTATTTAAATAAATCTTAAACTTAATTAATACATTACTAGAATAAATTTTAATAATCAAGATTTATAAAACGTAATAAAAATATATTGTGACTATAAAACCACCAAAATTATGAAACATAACTTGAAATCATGAGAACATTAATGTTTTAAAAACCAATAGGAAAATAAAACAAAACTTCAAAACCCAAATTTATTTACATATATCTAGTGTGCATGATTTTTTTCATTAAAAAATAATGTTTATGAAAACTATGAAAGCGCACATTAAATTATGACTAAATACATGCTAATTTTAAAAACCAAATCATCTAAAACTTATACCATTATAATAAAATAACTCCACTTTCATAAAACTACCATTTAAAAAATAATAATTGAATTATTTATGTTAATTCATAACTGATCCCATAGTAAGAAAAATAAATTTTAGGTCTTAAAAAATTTAGGGAATAAAATATAGAAACATAGGGATAATATAGGAGAAAAGGGATTTAAATCAATATACCTTGATGATTTAACTTAATATTTTTTCAAGGTTTAACTTAAGAATTATTGTAAGAAGGATGGATCAAACCAAAATTGAAGTAGAATGAAGGAAATATTGGAACCAAATGAGATGAAGTAGAGAACAATATGAAGGAGAGAATATATCTGCTTAATGGAATGGGGGATGGTATAAGCGGTATGCTATGCAAATAATTTTAAAAAACTGTTGTTTTATCCTTCTCTTAAATAGGCTTAACCAATGATTCTTAAAACCATTAGTGTATGGGAACCTATAATAATTATTCTTTAACACTATTGGTATTGGTCCGTGGAGATAGATCTCATTTCTAGCAGTAGGTACATTGTATGTGTTAGGAATATACTGTCAACTATAATTTTATATTCAAATATTGTATCTATTTTATATTCTCTTTATGAAATTTCAACTTCAAAAAAATTAAAATCTTGTGTAGAAGTGATATAAATAATATTGAGTTTAAAATTTTATTCTTAGGATATTACTTTCACAAAATAGTATTATATGCACCTATAAAAAATATTAATAGTATTTAACATTAATTAATACATTAGATAAATTATTGGACAAAAAGATTATGAAAATATACCTCATATATACATTCACAACTAAGGATACCATCCATTTATGGTTGATAATTTCATTTAAAATATGAATAAAAATTATGTGTATAAGGCTCTATGGACATTTTTTTATCGAATTGAATATAGGCCATATTTTGATCCTTGAACATTATTTTTACAAGAATTTGTATGGTTATTAAATGTGGTAGTGAAATTATTGGGGGTAATTTTACACTAAAAATGATGATTTGATATTTTGGTTGATTCTATAGATTTTTTAAAATTGAAAATCTATTTTCCCATCTGTATCCATGTCTATAATAATATGGCTCAATAAAAACCTTCTTTAATTAATTGTTAAGGTTTTTTTCATAAAAAATAAAATATAAGGGTCATTACTTTTTATCATCATGTATCTTTATATGATTAGATGGTTATGATATTAAAGTTCTAATAACAAGTTTGACTATGTTAATATCTAGATCATTAAGGGGAATTATTAGATTAATGATCGACCCATGATCCCTTTGAATCCCTAATCTCAAATGATCTTTTAGAAGTTGTTTTTTATATTGAATATATTCTTGGATATTTTATAATGTACCCATCACACCAAGGTGATGGATGGGTTTTGATAGATATAAATCACAAGAAATTTCACCAAGTATAATTTTAGTAAAATAAATATATTAGTATCTATCTAATTCACATTTTTAGAAATGATTATGAAGAAATAAATTACCTCCAGTATGGAAGTCCTTTGATGGAAATGGATAGCCTCAAAACTTTGGGACTGGATCTTTATATAATGGTTACCACTTTTTCGTTTTTTCCGTGATCCCTTCCCATAAAACTATCTCACTAGCTTGACTAACAATTAAAATTTTTATTTTCAGCATTTATTTATGCATGTGGGTAATCTATTTTCTTATCTCTATCCCATTGTGTCTTTGATTTCTCAAAATATGTTCAAGGAGATAGTTCATAACCCACACCTCTAACACAAACATGTTGTCTGGGATGCTCTAAGGACAATGAAACGAGTCATTTATCTAGTATATATGGTGATGATTCTTATTTCTAAACTGAATAAAAAATATAGTAAAATAATTAGTCATTATTATGTAATACTAATTTATTAAATAAAAAATTATATTATGTCATACTTACACATGATTCACATAATTTTTGTGTGTTTTCATATAATATTTTCCACTATTATTTAAACAATACTTTTTCCACATCACATGAGGTGGGATGGAAGTGGATTTAGATTATAATTAACAAATAAACATATAATTAAAGAAATATAATTATGTTTTTTTATAAAACGTAAAATTATTACATTAAATTTAAAATATATACCATTGCTTTTCAAGTGAAACATACCCCATCTTTGCTTTACGGTTGGGGTATGTTGGTTTAGATGCACTTTGCTAATTCTAAGCAATTTATTATTATTTTATAAATTAACAATTATGATTCACTGTTATTAATACACATAATATCAAATAAATTATTTTCAATTACAATGAACCTTAAATGATTCTTCCTCATGACGACTAATGAATGAATTATATGTTTCTTGGTTTATAATTTGTACATAAATGGGTGGGGGGTGGGGGATTAACTTCCCCTCAGCATCCTTAATATTATTCTATATAATAAGCATTCAAAATACTCTATGAACCTTTTTAGTTACCATTAATAGAAATTTTACTTGACAATAATATAATATAAATGCATTCATTAAGGAATTATGAAGAGTCAACCACTATTTTGATTAGTTTATTTTTTATTAAAATAAATAAAGTATATCATAATTTTACCATAATGTCTACCAAAATTATTATCTTCAATACATGCACAAAATTGTCCCATGTTTTGATATTAATCAACATATTCATTCGAGTAGTGACCCCAATACAACAAATGAAAATGTACATGTTGGGGTTAAGTGGTTGGTTGTGTGATTTTCATCCAAAATCAAATTTTATATCATTTATCTTTTACTTAATAATTTTTATAATATATACTAGATAGAGGAGATTACAGACCATAAAAAACACCCACAACCATGCACTGCTGTTCAATACCCATCCTTCCCTACAAGGAAAGGAAAACACGAACTAGAATTTTTTTTCATATTTATTTCTCGAAGGCCCATGTTATCGATGGTTTAATAACCTAGCTGAATATTGGATAAAGGACCCTAAAATATATATCCCAAATACCCTGAACGAGTGTCTTGCATCATGAAATTTCATCAGTCATACGCTATGCTTACCCCACTTTTAGCATTCATTACACCATGTTATAAATCAAAATGTTGAACCCCTTCCAAAGAGTGTTGTGTTATGATACCCTTTGAAACATCATTGAAGGACACCCATACATACCACATCAGATATCCATGTGGGAAGAGGATTAGATCATATGTGCTAGAGCACCCATCTCTCTTTCATGCTATCCACCAAATGATGACTGTGTGGTGGCCCACCGCATCACCTGCCTATCATGTTGCACTATCAGACTGGTCCCAATATGTGCAAATCCACATGGAATGACACAAATCCATCCCATATCAAAAATAAATGAGGATAAAAGGCCGATTAATAGGTTCCAGTACACCTATTCCTCTTTTAATGCCTCCCACCCAGTGACATCTATGTGTTTCCATGTCGCACTAGCTACCTATTATGTTGACCCACACACCTAGTCTATCCATGTCAGTTATTTTATATTAATAATGGCCTAGAGACCCAATTTATTGAAGGCCTTTGATATACCAGATTACTTATGATTCAAAAATCCTAATTTTTGGCATGAACACCCAAATTACATCAATAGTACTATTGAAACAATACCCACTACAATACCCTCTATAATAATACTTCCATAGTAATTTTATAGTACATATAAAATTCATTCCCTCAATCGAAAATACTTATTCATTTTTGTTAATACTATCATGCTATGACACTCTTATATTTTCTCAAACACATATTATTAAACTTATACTATTTCCTCAATTTTGAAAATATCAATATGTTTTTCCTCAAGAATGGGATAATCAATAAGTGGAGAAACCTATTTCCCCTCAGGATTGCGAGAATTAGTTTTTAGAGAATTCATTATCTGATGAAGTACTTAAAAATTTAATTTAGATTATATAAATTCAATAGTAAAAAAATAACAGTATGAGGTATTTTATATTAAAAAACATTATCATGAACATTAAACTCAATTTTTTACTTTAAATGTTGAAGTTATTTCCATTTTATATAAAGTATAAAAATCTATTCATTATGGTCCCCTATGACATACAATACACCCTCTATATTTGGACCAATATGAAATGATTGTGGCATCCTAATGAAAGGGTCACCTCTATAGAATTTTCATTTGACTATGCATTGGTTTTAGTTGAAAATAGAATAATTAACTAATTTTTTTATAGGATCTAGGACATAAAATAATTTTACTTCCTATGATTACATTATGAATGGTTCATCCCTATACCCTTCAACACTAAAATTCAATTTCATGAATCATAATTCATCAATTTTAACTACACTCCTATTATCAACCCATTTGAATCAAAAAAAAGATGCTTAAAATATTATATAATCCAAATCTAATATTTATTTGATGATTCCAAATTATTAAATATTTATATAAATTGTATTTATGTCCTTGTTAATTGATTAATGCATTGCTTACACCATAAAAAAAATACTCTAATATGTTGCATTAAAATCCTTTCATCATATTACTTTTTGTTGAAATCATTAATTTAATAACTATTATAAGATAATACATGTACACTTGGTCCTATGGATAACCACTAAAGTCATTATGAAAATGAATTTAGATTTTTAGATAACTACTTAAAAATATGGTCACAAAACCATCCTATAAACTAATGATTATGAGTATTTAATATCTAGTTTTCAATACATGATGAATAAAATGCCTAAGAATTTCATTTTCGGTTTAAACATATGGTGAAAACTATATAAAATTGAATAAAACAAAAATGTAAGCCTAATCCCACTATATAATAGTAATTATGATAAAAACTCTTACGGAAATTCCTTCACCCATAAGGCACCCACTATGATGATATTTTGGGAGACCAATGTTATCCACAGCAGATAGGTAGTTGGTGTAGAATTTAATAGCTTCCTCAAAAATATACTTCTCTATAATAAAACGTTCTACCGGACTTCAATTTTTGTTGTGAACTTTTAAAATATTCATATACCATTCAATATTTTACATCTATCTATAATTTATATGACCACATAGTTTTATCTATATAACCAAGTGAACCATTATATCAATTAATGGTGGTGAAAATTTAATACCCAATTCACTTAATGTGATAGAAATTATATTTTACAAAGTTGGAATCTTTTCATGGTCTATAAATATACTATATATAACTTTTAAAAAGATTTAAATACTGGTTAATATGTGCTATATATTTTTAGAATAAATGTATTGTAAAGACACATTCATTAAATATTACACTAAAACATGAAATAAATGTAATTTTAGTCCAATTAAATTCAAATTTGTCATCGAAAATGAATTATTTATTTTTGAGTAATAATATTATATAAACATTATACCATTCAAGATGTTTTAAAATTTAAATATTCCGTACTTGTACAGAGTTAAAGATACAAGAAGAAAAAATGTGTGTCCTTCACCCTTTACCGGTACCAAATATTCCCTTATCCCATTGTCAATCATGTCCAAGCTAGCATTAATTCTATCATTTTATTTTTTGGGTTCATTTAGAAATGTGACAATGACAATATAACATACAATTGTTTTATAAATTCGTGACATTAATATAATTTTTGACATGAAAAAAACTCCAATACGGTAATTAAAGAAAATATAAAATATTTTTCCACCATATTTTTGTAAGTTTTTTTAAAAGGGTTTACCAAAAAATGGTGAAAATATTTTTTACTTTCTCAAATTGTTGATCAATTGTTAGTGGATATGGTGAAGTGACTTATTTTTAATTACCATCAAATAATGTATTTCAAGATTGGTATTTATGTGTTTAGGGATTTTTATTCTTTCCTAGAAACATAGTATTAAAATAATGTTTCAAACTAACTATGTGTATACCTTTTTAACAAATGGGTCACCCTAGCATTCATTTAATGTTATACCTTAAAAAATTACCCTAATAAATAAAGTGATTTACCATCCCATCACCATGGATCTCAACGTGAAATCTTCATTTCTATGAGAATAATGCAATGTAACACCTAAATCCCATATTAATTTTAGTTCTTCAATCAATGGATCCAAATACACATCTATATCATTACCTAGTTGTTTTGTTCCTGATATAAGTAGAGACAACATAATTTTTTTCTTATTTCAACCATAACCACAATTGATGGTTATAATTTACCAACATAACTAGACATGTACCATGAGTGTTTTTTTGTACACCAACACGATTCATTACTTCAATAGATAGTGAAAGACAATGGGTTCTTATATCATTTCCAAATTTAGTATACCCATGATCAGTTTTCTTCCACTATAGAGATTCTGATGGGAGATGATATTTACCATATTGAATTATTTCATCTATTTTCTATGCTAATTTTTTCATAGAATACTTACTTCAATATAGGTTCCTAAAACATTAAATGATTGGAAAGTACCATACAACATTCTAAGGACTTGGTTAATATTTCTTATATCAAGAAACACTACATTTATGGAATTTTTAAGAGATTAACGGTTCATATGAAATTATATAAAATAATCTAGATATGCTTCTATTCTATTAGAGATCTTACCCATTGAAAAAAAATTCTTCTATCATCAAATGTTTAAAAATGAAAGATCATTATCTTATGGTAATATATCATTCAATGGATCAAGTAGTTTCATAAAGCTCACATCACCCCATCTTCTGCCAACATTCAAATTATATTTATTCAATATGGCTAAAAATATTGAATATTTAGTAGAACCAACATATAATAGAATAATTTCAAAACTCTTTAAATTATCAAACAACTTAGAGTAATCATGATGTTCATTTTCAACTATAATTCTCATTTTCTCAATATGATATTCATTGTCATTTAGAAATATAATCATATCCTCAATACAATATTAATTATCATTCACACATGTAATATTATTAAATTATCTATAATCCACAGCATTATCCCAATCCCTAGCTATATTTTATTCTTCCCCATGTTTTGTCCAACATTTATAACATTGATCTATTCTATGGGAGATCAATTTTTCTTCCGAATCCTCTAGACTAATTCATCATGAATAAAAACAACATAAACAAGAACAATGGATTTGATAAGGCTCATATGAATGATCTTTTTCAAACTTTAATAACCATTTAACACCATCCTCATCAAAATTTGTTATATGAATGAAATACATCAATTTTAGATTCATACCCATCCCATTTGATTCAATAATAACAATATTTAACAAAATAATAAACACAAAAAAGTTATGATATTAGGATACAATGAGGTTATTGTTTATATATATATATTGATAATCATCATATTTGATACAAATTTTCAATGAATCAAGAATTTTTTAGAACAATGTGTACAAGAAACCTATGGATTTCTATAACTGCATAAGTATTCAGGTCTATATGATAATATTTCTCAATCAACACATATATCAAAACAATTACTTATTTTTTGAATGTTTCTACAATGTTAAAAATAAAGTAATCATATCGATTATGGTTATTACATTTGTAAATTTATGAATTATATAATATTCCATCTAAATATTGCATCCACAAAGAAGAATTTTAAAAATTCATTTTTCACTATTGCTTGGGATGTCTGAAGCTTTCTTTCATCTAATTTTTTGAAGATTTTTTAATTATTAATTTTTTTTATTGAAGACTTTTAAATTACAGAAAACATGTTACATGGAAGGAGTAAGTTATGACAATCCATTTTAATTTATTTAAAAATATATTTATAAACCAATTAAAAATATCATAGAAAAAATAATGGATTTTAAATATTCATAGAAAAATAAAATCATAGAATGTTTACTTAGTAATGTTAAAAAAATCCCACATGATTTAATGAAAACAAAAAACCCTTTCCTTCATTTCTATTTAATGTGAATTTAGAGATATTTGATCCACTAATATGGGAAATGAAATTAAATAAATAATCATCCACTAAATTATTTTCGCCCAAAAATTTATGGTTCACTAGATATGCACACTAACAATTCATTTTCTACAATCTCAATTACAAAATAAAATTTCTAAACAACCTTTTTTTTTGTAGATTTATACCCCTACAATGTACTTAATAATATTTTTTCTAGATATAATAGATCAAGCCTACTTCCTGTCTCCACTAGAACTCATCTCCATTGTTTCCCTTTTTCTACCACTCTGGTTTTGTCTTTCTTTCTTGTTTTTGGGGCATCGATCTTCATAGCTACTGCCTTAGCTCACCTTCTCTACTCTTTTAATATTTACCTTCTCACTAGACTCCATATATGTTATATAGAAAGGGTTATCAAGACTTATTGGTATGGTGATTATGCTAATGCTATGATGGCATGAATTACACTAAGTGGTTCCAGTTTCTCTTGGTGTCCAATTAGGAGGGATTTATTACCCCGAAAAGGTTATAGACTATTGTTGAGACCATTGGTTACTTTAATCGTTTATCTTGACTCATTTTATAATTATATCCCTATTCAGTGTGGTGTTTTAGTTTGATAAGAGGTCTTGGGATGTGCTAGTTCAACTCATGATGGTGTACCAGGAGGCACAGCCATAGTAGGCTTCATTCCTTCCTTCAGGGTTCTGATGGAAATGATTTGTTCCTGGTTACTGATACTTCATCAATTTGGATCAGGTGCTTCTTCACCGACGATGGTTTTCTGTTATATATTTTGTGTTTTTTTATTTGGTTTTGGTGATTTTTCAATGTCTACTAGTTTGGTTTCCCAACGATGACCATGATGTTCTCAGATGTTTGGTGGTGACGACATGCATTGGTTCTTGGTGATGTTGTGAATTTGGTTTGGAGTGGAAACTAGCGATGGTGATGAAAATGATGATTAGAGTTAATAGTTGGAAAAGTAAGATAAAAATAGTGATGTTATGATGGTGGTGATGTGTTTTGGTGATTTTTTGTGATGCCTATTGTTTTGGTTTTCTAGTGATGATGATGATGTTCTCAGATGTTCAATGGTGATGATAGGTGTTGATTCTCGGTGATGCTGTAAATGTGGTTTGGAGTGAACATGGGATATGATGATAAAAATGATGTTTTAAGTCAGCAAAAATGATTGTAAGATAACAATGATGTTGTGATTATTGCAGAAAAGACATGGATGATGCAGTTGAATCGATGTGTTGTAGGGTGGTTCGGGCAGCTCGCATGATTTGTAGGATATTGACGAAATTTGATCTTGTTTTTGAATTTTGAATTTCTTCCTGTTGTAATGTATGATGTTTTGGTCAATGTGTGGGTTCACAATTTGACCCTAAAAGTGATTTTATATATGTAATAAAAAAAGTATTTGTTGGAGGATTAATTTCCCTTTAATTCAATGAAATGATACTTCAAATTTTTATTCAAAATCCCTTCGAAGATTACCTCATTACATAAAATAAAAACCACATATGCCCCAAATTACTACCAATGCATGAATTTTCATTAAATAAAAAAATAAATTGAAACCAAAGAAGTTGTGGTAATTGGAATAATGTGAGAAGAGAAGGAAGATATAGTAGTGAAGTGAAGAAAAAACATTAATAAAGGAATATCTACTACAACAATCTGAAATAAGAATCTCAAGTAGTGTAAAATAGTAGTGTGAGAAGAATATTATCAATGGGGTGTCACATAATAATGGAATAGAAACCAAAAAATGGGATTCAAAATTAATAAATACATAGAAACAATATTGGAATATCCTACCATCATTTTTAAGGGTTTGGATTCATCCAAAATGTTCAATGAAGCCGCATTAGAGTTTGGATTCTGTGAAAAGCTTGAACGATGAAAGAGGGTGCAATGAGACTAGGGTTAATTTAAAATAACAAAAGATATTTATAAGAACTAGTAAAAAACACTAATACATTAAACCTCTATTAGTGTTAAATAAATTAGTCATGATAAAGGTAGATTATATTATCACCAAATTTAGCACAGATAAAGGTCAACTTTTATGAATGCTAACTTAGCACTGTAAAAAGTTTCCTCTATGAGAATTAACTTTTTCACTGATATATTCCTCTTAATATAAAATTAATAATAAAAAATTATTTTAAAAAAATTTAAATATAATAGATAGACCACAAATTACTAATTATAAGTTGTTAAATAAAAATTATAAACATTTTTAAATTAAAAAAAAGTAATATACAAATGAATAAATATAAAAAGTGAATAAATTTTAATTTTATAAATTTTAAAAATATTATAAATTATTAGATATATAATAGAAGAATGAAGAAATTAAAAAAATATTAATAATGAATACATTATAAATTAATAAATATAAAATGTGAGTAAATATGATAAATGAATAAATTTAATCAGTATTAAAACTGTGTAAATAATATTAAATATATAAATTAAAAATGGGATAATTTTAAAAAAATAATTAAAGAATACAAATAAAGTAAAAGATATATATTTATAATAAATTATTTATTAAAATTTAATTAATGATAATTTTATAAATAAATGCATTAATATTATAATTAATTTTATGAATAAATTTATTAATATTATAATAAATTTAAAAAGGAAAATTTAATTAAGAATAAAAATGAATAAATTACAAAATATTTAAAAAGAATAAAAATATTTATAGTATTAATAGTAAAAAAATATTAATGTTATGATAAATATGTTTATAAATGTATTAATATTATGAAAAGTATTTTATTAAGAAATGTATTTGTGAATGTGGTGATTATAAATAAAAATATAATTATTTATATAAATGAATTAATTATTAGTAAATATATCATTAATAAATGTATAAATAGTAATATTATATATAAATTTTCTTCACAATATATCATAAATTATAAACCTATAAAATTGAATATAATAATTTTAATAATTATATTTAAATATGGGTAGGTTATCCCCTAGGGGGTATGGCCTACCATTCTAGTATGTGTGTGTGGTGTGTGTGTTTGAATATATTTATACTCCCAAACACCTAATATATATAATATAAAAAATAATTGTAAATTTACTAAAATTCTAAATATAAGATAATTTTATAATTTAAATTGATTTAAATATTTAACGTTTTATTTTTTTCAGTAACTGATTTATATATATAATTTTTTATTTATAAGTAAGTGTGTGTGAGTGTGTCTTTGTATGTTGGTGTGCTTATGAAGAACCCAAGGAGTTGTGTGTCTATGTGATATACATGAAAACCCAACAGAAACCTGTATATATCCAGCCACAAACAAACACACATATATACATACACATACATTCATAAAAACACACACACACACATACATACATACATACAAACACATATAAACATACACACACAATTTTTTTTTTTATACATTTCATACAAAATTTCACATAAATATATATATATATATTATTATATAAATCATATCAAATAATATTAAAATATGTATATAAAAATATATTATGCAAAGCCTAGGTGCTCTTTATCAAAATTTTTGAAAAGCTTATATATATAAATTATATATATATATATAAATAAGTATTATAGAATAAAAAAATCATATATATATGTTTGTATATATCATTAAGAATATATAAAATATATATGCATGGAGATCTTTATGAATAAATATATATATTAAAATGTATATTTAACACATATTTGATATAAAAATTGTGTAATATTGTAACAACCCTAAGTCCAGTAACCCAAATCTAGTGTCTCCTTTATTAAATTAAAATAGATTCAAGGATTCTAATCCCAAAGGATCGATCCATTTAGTAGTCTTGGATAACCACATATATACATGATACCCATTTTACATTGGGAATAAAATATAAACATAATAAAAGTAAATATTCTGCATCATTGAAACTCATTCAAAGATTTTTTCTTCCTAACCTAAGGAAACGAAAAAAATAAGGGTTCCAAAAAATTGAATCTATCATGAGTAAATAAGGAATAATAAATATTTTAAAAAAAATAACTGGAAACACATTCCATTTAATCAATAACTTGAGCATAAAATAAATCGATAGATAATATCAATATAGTAATCTCATGGATAATAATAATTGAATTGTAAATAAAGGAAATGAATACTATTAGACTTCATGATCTCATACATCATGATATCCCTACCACAATGACCACATTCTAAGATAGTTTAAAACTATGGGTAAAGACCCATTTAATTAGGCCAGCTGATTTGTCTCATGAGACTTGCCCATGCATCAAAAAACTATATAATTTCATTCCCTACCCATCACTTCATGTCCAATACATTCCTCATATACTGAATGATTGATTTAATACAAAAATAATATGATTTATTAATTTTTTATATTGAGTAAAGAATATATATTATCAATAATTCTCCAGTTAATCAAATAAATTTCAAAGTAAAATACTGTATATAGAAATAGTGTACTATTTAAAAAATAAGCATATCCATGATACAAAGAATATGGATATTTAAGATAAATGTTATGTACAATAAATAATTATAATAAATACATAAAAGGGGAATTATATACACCATATAATATAAATTATGTGCATAATATTAAAATATGTCTTAATGAATTGAAATTAATACAAATCCCTTTACTAATTGGTAACTTTCAAGTCAAATCAACTTTGATGAAATAGTTTGAATTATAACTTAAAATAACACGAATTATGATGGATTCATGATATAATATTTAAAAGTTAAGTATATACACCATATAAAATAAATTATTTTACAATATTAATATATGCTTAAAAGAAAGGAAATTGAGACAAAATCCCTTACCTCACATTTATCATAAGTTGAACATGAATTAAACTCATGTAAAATAAATTTAGATTTAATATAATTATATAATTTAACCATATACATACCTATAATATCATATATTATCCATTTATAATATTTTACTACTTATTTCTTAACAATATTTTATTATTATCATTATTTTGAGTGTTAACTGCTTCATTTTTCACAAATGTTTTAATTCGATAGTTTCGGTCTTTGTAATTTTATTATGGTTACATTATCTCTAATTTTTTATTAATGGTATAAATATAATATATATTCAATATATTAATAATTATATCCATCTATAAATGGTAGAGATAGAAAAATTAATTACATCATTCATGGAGATGATAAGATGTACCTACGAATGAACACTGATATCAATTTTTGATGAATGGAATAAAAGATATTTTTATAATAATTAATATTTAAAGAATAATTATCATATCATATACATCATATATATTAATTAAATCAATTCTTATGATCATCCATGTAAAGTGTAAATGAAAAATGGATCCCATTGCTTTGTGGAGGTGGTAGTCCACACGTACACACAAGTGAAAATATCATTTTCCAATAGATTAGAAGGTAAGAAGGTATATTTTATATTATATTTATATAATCATATATATTTCATAAGTATAATATATACTCATTAGTTATATCATCATAAATAACCAATAAAAGTGGTGGTTGAAAATGAATTACATCGCTACATAGAGATAATAAGCCATACGTATGCACGAGTGATATTTTTACTTTTTTTAGGATGAAAAAGAGATGAAAAATGGTTGTAAAATCATCATAATAACATATAAAAATATTTATGGTACTAAATTTCTTATTTTATGATGGGTAAAACACATTATGAGGATGTATAAGAAGAAATAAATTTGAAATATTTGGTAAAGATGATTACTTCTTATATGAAAGAGGTCCTTTAGATAATCTCTTATGAAAAATAGGGTAAGTATTTTGGAAGATAAAAAACATATAAAAATTGTACAAGTATTTTTAAAGTAAAATGGGTAGTGTTTTATCAAATTATTTAGCTCAAAGTGTTGTAAATAATTGATTAAATGAGTTTCCTTTTATAAGAGAGGGGAGAGGAATTAATAGAATTTCTTAAAGTATTAAATAAATATAATTTTTTATGTAAAAAAGAATCCAAATTGATAATATTAGAATATAAGATGACTATTATTCTAAAAAATATCATAAAATGTTTTTTACATGTTTGTCACAATATTACTTTTATCTTTTAGTTTTAACCCTTTATTAGCCCTTTTGAAAATTATCTTAATATTAAAGTTTTCAACCTTTTAATGGTTAATAATGTGTGTATAAAATGCAAAAAGACACATAAATGGACCATGGTTGATGTTTAAAGCCATATAAAATTCATTTGTATGAATCTAACATTTTTATAAATTTTAAATCATTTTGTAAAATATTATTTATTATAAAATATCATTAATGTCAATTTTAGAACTATTCATTTAATTTGAATTTTAAAACTACAAGAAAATAATGGAATTAGAATAAAATTCATAAAAACTCTCTAATATATCATTTTTATCTAAAAATTCCATTAAAAGAACTCAGAAAAATAATATTACTTTTAGAGTTTTCAAAATCATTTTATTGAATATTTACTACTTTCACTGACACATTGTTTGTGTTGTATAAGCATTTTAGGAAATTATTTATTTAGTGAAACTTAAAAATATATTACCATGATTAAAAAACCATTTATATTTAAAATTAATATTTAGAAATAAAAATAACACCTATTTATTTCTATGTAAAATATTTAATGATAATAAAATAATGAGAATTATTTTTTTGACTTTTCTTTATATAAAATAATATAAAGGGTAAAAATCATAAACAAATGGAAAAAATCAATATATTATTATTTGTTATGATTATGAATGAGATATAATCATATAATAAAATTAATTTAAGTTTTATTATCATTATATAGTATTTATCATTTTATTTTAAGCCTTAATTACCTAATTTACACATTACCGTGGTAACAAAATTTTAAAATTCACTATTTACAATTTCTGAAAATAAAAGGGTCCTATTTTCCAAATTTGGGACTACTAATTCAAAATATGTAATCCATTTTTTAGGATTAAATTCATATATGTGTAATAAATTACTTTTAATATAAATATGTAATACAGAGACTCTATCTTTTTCTTATAAGACTTTGAAATATATTAAATACTATTTTCAGAGTCAGGCACTAAGACAACATGAGATTCTGATCTCAATGATCCCAAAATTAATTTTATTAAAATATTAAATATATTTTACATCATGCACACATAGTTTTTTCATAAATAATGAAATATATCTTAAACAGATTCCTAGATAAAAAATCTAAGACCATGGTTAAATCCATAGTACAGGGTTTACTCTAGGAACAAACTAAATTTAGATGGATCTAGATGTTCAGATGAGGTAGCCATTGGCAGGTATGTTATGTGAATTAATTAATTAATTAAATTAATAAATTCATTTAATACACAAACCATTTTTATCTATAAATTTTCTACTATAGAAAATTTCCAGGGTTAGGTGCATAGCCTTAGATTCATTGAGGGGAGTATTCCACCATCTTTCATTATAGAATCAAGATCGAATGATGTACGAAACTTGAATCAAGGTGAATTGATGGACAAAAAACACAATGATTCCTCTCGATAATTCAAAACTACATTCTTCAACAAAAATTAATTCAAATTGAGGTAGGGAACCTATTTTTTTTGTTTCTTCTCTCTTTTTAATTAATTCGACATGAATCATAAATCATCTTTGATTTCATGGTAATTTTCAACCATTATATGAGCCCTTCAAATTTTTGATTATTTATTTTATCTAATTAATCATCGTACTACATCATTATCACCTTGTTTAAGTGATATTTGGACAAGAACACTTGTAAAATGAAAGATTCACTTCATTATTGTTCCTTTCCCCTCTCCCTTCATTATGTTCTTCACCATTGGCCAATGAGGCTGGGGTTTAACTTTTTTGGGGTGTTTTCAAGCACGATCGAACCCTCATATTCATTGTGGTATTAAAAATGACACATAGATTAATGAGTTATAGATGGATCAATGTATGATATAGGATGCAAGTGATCTCACCATGGATCATGTCTCAGCGAGGGAGCATGAGGTGCCACAAATGATAGTCAGGACGATGGATTTTTGATGGAGGAGTGAGTTTTGAACATTCAATCACTAGAGTTCAACAATTGATGATTAGAAGAGGTTTTATCCGATTTCAAGTGGTCAATAGGTGGATTCAATGGTATATCTGGAAAACGCTTGAATATCCAGACTTTCTAGAAAACCCTAATATACATGGTGTGTACTATGATGAACAAATGCTATGTAGTTTAGATTTGTTTAGTGGCTAGGGTTTCGTGTTAGAAATAAAATATCACCTTCCATTTGGGGGGACCATACATCATGTTACCCCTAGCTATCCAACTAGGAGGGTACATAGGTTACACACCTAGGATCCCATGTTGGCCCACACACCATGTATGGTGGGAAATACACCATGTAATTTTGATAGTACATGTGTTTGGTAAGATGACACATACCGAGTTTAGTACTGACCCTAAAATTCTATATGTTTCATGGGGGGAACCATGTACGTGAACACAACTATTGTACACAATCATGGGTTTGTATTATATGAGCACAACTTGGAGTGAATGTGAAGACCTCAGGTGGATGAGACATGTCATGTAGTACCCTTACACGTTGTGCAGTAATACATGGATAATGTTCCATTTATTTGAGAGGAAATGTCCAAGAGTCTAGGTGAGGTCACACATCGTGTGGAGTACCTTACACATCATGTACTTATTTATAAACCTTATACCTCTCATATATTCTTCGTTTGGACACAGATTTTGGACCATGAGTAGACTATCCATAGTATTTTCTTGCATAGAACATGATGGTGGACTTTATAGTGAATTTTTAGATATTAATCCAGATATTATGAGAATGAATCTTCTTTATTTAGAACTCGACAATGATAGTGATCAGGAAAGATCATTAGAGAAAGGATGGAGATGGAAATCCCTTTATCATACTAGGATGAGGGTCCCCTAAACACCTCTCTTTACTAAGTGGTAACCCCTAATGGAATAGGGTATGGTTCTTATATATTCTGAGTAGCACCCCCTGACAGAATCAAGAGTGGGTACTCTATCTACTAAGTGCTACCCCCTGAAGAACTTGGGAATGAGTCCTCTATCTAATAAGTGGTACCCCCTAATGGCCTTGGCTATGAGTCCTCTATCATCTATGTGGTACCCCCTTTAAGGACTGGTGCATGGGTCTTATCTCTACTGAGTGGTACCCCCTGATAAACTAGGGAGTGGGTCCTCTATCTACTGAGTGGTCCCTTTATTGGACTAGGTCGTGGGTCATATATCTACTAAGTAGTATCCCCCATGGAAGACTAAGAGTGGGTCCACTATCGACTGAGTGGTACAACCGTACCGACAAGGCTGTGGGTTCTCTACCTACTAAGTGGTACCACCTAAAAAACTAGGGCATGGGTCCTTTACCTACTATGTGAAACCCTCCTATTATATCATGGAATGGGTCCTCTATTTGTATATTTTCGCCTTTGATTGTGTAGTATAGTGGTGAGGTGTGGGTCCTCAATATGGTCACTTCCTCATACATGAAGATTAGATACTAGGAATTTTTATGGACTTTTGGAACTATTGAAAGACTCATCTTCCTAGGCTTGGCTGGGAGATAGATATCCCCTCTCTATCTCATTTGGGTTTCTTATACAAGTATATATATTGCAGGATCTATTTCAATCTTGATTTGGATTGATTTTATTTCTTCTATAAAGTCTCTTATTGACCCCCTATATTTTTTTTGATGTACTAATGGGTATGTATATACTCACACCTACATGGGTTTTTCCTGCATATGTTGTTTCTTATGCAGATGACAGATAGGTCAATAGTGAATTCAGAGGAGAATAGGGATACCCGGGTGCATTTTACCATATACGGTTATTGGGGTTATATATCTAAAGCCTCACTCTCTCAAAATTTCTTTTCCATTTATTTTTAGGTTGGGACATCAATTCTGGTTTGAAGTGTATTTTTCCCCTTGACTTTTAGTATTGTATCACACTCTTTTTTATTCATTAGAGGTTATTAAATGCATGTGTTTTACTTTAGATGTTATTATTCATCTAGAATTCTGCATAATGATGGTTGGGTGCATGAATATAGGTACTTTAGGAAAGTACCACCGATTTTAGTTAGGCCTTTCGGTTCTTGTCACTATCCCTTGGCCTATGGAGTCGGGCTTGGGGTAGTTGAGGCCGAGCCTTTCACTAACTAGGTACGACCTGATGGGTTGGGTAATGAAATATTGGTATAAGAGGTGGTTCTAACTTGAGTAGGTGTTTGGAATTTTTCCCCTTATGATATTTGGTTGGGAACATAAGGAAAAAATATAAAAGTATCTTGAGTTTGGATTTCAGTCCAGTGAACCCGACGTTGGTGTAGAGGAAAATGTATCCACTCACCAAGACTCTGACTAGCTTCTTTTCAACTTTACATATCAATACATTGGTTACTTGGAACATTGGTACATGCATCATATAATATTGAGTTCTTTTAATGTCCTTATTATGTCAAATCCACATATATATATATATGCTCATTAGACAATGGTAATTCTTAATTAAAATTTTAGGATGACTCTTTGAAAACATCCATCCAAGTTAATGATTCAAGATCATGATGATGATCCAATAGAGGATAAGGCCTCAGTTTAGAGTCCATCTTGCAAGATCTCGCAGTTATGTGTGCCTATATCATTATATCTTCCTATTGATCAAAATATTATACTAGCATAGTAGGATAAGGATGCATGCCAACTTAGCACACTCTGTGAGTTCCAGCATTAGAGGTCAATAAGGTTTCACTGTGATCCAGATCCTCAAGAAGTGGAGGATCGGCTTGAGTCGGTGATCCATGTTTTCAAAATTGTGCTGGCCCTAATCGATCAGATGATTGTACTAGAATCTAGTATTTTAAATAGATAAGTATGTTTCTAGTGGTGTTTATTAACGTAGTTGAATGATGATTCAAAACTCACATGGTCTAACTTCCAAAATCAATTTCTTAAGGATTACCACCCTTCATGCTTATGATTTTTTTGAATTCAAAAGATTTTGGATCTGTAGTAGTGATTGATGATAGTTTTTATGTATGATTTGAGGTTTACTAATCATACACGGTACTCCATTAACATTATTGATGATGGTTACTTTTGAGAACCAAACATTGGGAAGGGTCTCTGGAGAGACATCCATGCCAGTGTGGAACCACTATAAATTCTCACATATGCTATAGTGTTAGAGAATGTGCTAATGATAGAGATATTCCTATTTTAGGGACACCATATAACTAGATATAGAAGTGGGAATTATAGGGATGAGTCATTTATAGTATCTAGTAGGTGTCAGTCGGTAGGGTCTTGGAAGAGGAGAACTTCTCATGGTCAGACTCAAAAATGTGTTAATGTGGAATAGGGACCGTGCAAAGGACCAGAGTAGCCTAAAGAGGGGTTATGCTATTCATGTGACGGGAGTGGGTACATGACACATTATTTCTTGACCCTATATTCTAAAGAGGGAGGAAAGGTAGTGGATGGAACACTAAAGAAGATAAAATTCCATGATCATGGATCTCTTTGGTGTATCCAAGGAAACCCCCAAGGAGGTGAGCTAGAAGAGGACACAATGGGGCACTCAGAGGAGGAAATGCAGTTGGTGGAAGATATTGTGATATCCTTCAACCACCACCACCAAAAGGCCCACTCCAAGCTCAGGGAGTTGGCAGTTGAGGCTATGGGAAAATGCAATCTTTGGAGGCTTATAACCTGGAATTTCATGAGATGATTAGAGGAACAATATGTGTTTATTATACTCTTTTTTAAGTACTAGTTGTCAGAGGTGAGTGTCATCCCTTTATCATATTATTCTTAGTGTGAGAGATAGAGACCCTAGTTGGGAATTTAGTTCAGTGGCTTTTCTTTGAGGTTTCTACATGGAAGGATTATTTGATAAAATTCATCTACTGATAGTGTGAGATATCAATTGGTGGATAGTGTTTCTCCTAGAATCTCTTAGTCATCCTGATGAGACCTTATGATGTCATCATTGGTATGGAATATTTTTCCATAGTCTGAGCCTAGATTGACTACCACCACAAACAAGTCAGATGACTTCAAAAAATGGGACGATATTCTCCTTCATGGGTGAGAGAGATTCATGGTAGAGAGAATGGATCTTTTGAGCATGAAGATACAACCCATAACTTATCCATTGGTGAGTTTAGCCCTTGGAATAGTGGGAACTTTTATTATCTAGGTTTCTTTATTCAGGAAGTATTATATAGATTCCTTCCCTGAGGATGTTATGGGACTACCTCTATAGTAAAATACATATTTTTTCATCTAATTACAACTCAATAATGCTCTGGTATCTTTTTGGCATATTATATGGACCCTATTGAGGCATGGAAGATGAGAGTGTAGTTGAAGGAAATTCGATATAAGGGTTTTATTAGACCCAGTGTGTCCCCATAGGAAGCTCTATTACTGTTTGTGGAGAAGGAGGATGAGATCTTGAAACTTTGTGTTGATTATCATCACTTAAACCAGGCCATGATAAAGAATAAGTACCAATTTCCAAGGATTTATGACCTCTTTGATCAGTTGTGTGGAGTGAGATGGTTCTCAAAGATCAATCTTATGTCTAGATATCTCAAGTTGAGGGTTCACAAGGATGATATTCTAAAGTTGTAATTCCAATGTCTCTATAGACACTATGAGTTCCTGGAGATGCATTTTGGTGTGAAAAATTCCCCGACCATGTTTATGGATCTAATAATATGGATTCTCTATCCATTCATGGACTGATTTTTTGATTCCTTCATTGAATAAATACTCATATACTCTACATTTTAGGAGGATCATGGAGAGTACTTGTTGATTGTATGAGACTTACTTTAGGAGAACCAAATTTATGGTAATCTCTTTAAGTGACAATTATAGATCCAAGAGATTCACTTTCTGGGGAACGTCATTTCTAGGCATGGATTAGCTACATAACTAGTGAATATTGAAGCAATAATTTCTTTGGATCCACCTAAAAACAAGTCACAGGTGATGAGTTTTCTTATATTTGTAGGGTAAAATATGTGGTTCATAGAAATCGTTTATAGGATTGCATCCCATTTGACAACCGTGATGTGGAAAGTTAGCTTTTTTACCTAGTCTGGGTAGTGTCAGAGGTCCTTTGAAGAGTTTAGACTAAGGCTGATGAGTGCTCCTATTTTTAGACTACTAGAGGAGGGAGTGGACTACATTGTTTGTTATGATTCCTCTATAGATGGACTCAAATATGTTTTTATGAAAACGAAGACATTAATCACATATGGTCTAAGGTAGTTTAAACCCCATGAGTATAACCATGTGACTCATGACCTCGAGCTGGCAGTGGTAGTCTTTTCTCTAATGATATGAAGGAACCATATTTTGGGAGAAAATTTTATCATTTACTCAGACCATGGGAGTCCTAGTTATGTATTAATGTAGAGAGATATGAACCTAAGACAAAGGAACTACTTGGAGTTCCTATAAGACTATGAATTTGATATAGTCCATACTCATGGGAAGGAAAATGCGGTGGAAGATTATCATATCTAGAAGTTTAGTTATCGCATGGTAGAGGAGGTACATGAGGAGTTTTCTTTGTTGCGGCTAACCCTGGTTGAGGTGGAGGGTCCAACTAATCTTCAATTGATGGTGGTGAATCATTATATTATCCTACATGTGATGTAGGATTAGTCGGGTGACATTTACTATGAGGTCCTACGTGACTAGATATCCTTAAGAGATTCTCCATACATATTCTATGAAGAAGGGAAACACATCATAATTTTCTTGGGATATATAGTGGTTCCAATCATGATTTTAAGGAGTTGATGAGGGAGTTTTAGAATTCTTCTTTGAATATACATCATGGTGAAGGGAATATGTGCATGAAACTTTAGTTGCAGTTTTGGTGGGACGGTATGAGGATGAGTGTGTCTGAGTTTGTCACCATGTGTCTCACTTGTTAGCATGTAAAGGCCGAACACTAGGTTTCAACTTGTTTATATATACCTCTTGAGATCCTGGAGTGAAAATGGGACAACTTATCTATGTAATTTATTATATGTATTATATGGATAATGAGAATCTATGATTCTATATGGTTGATAGTTGACAAACATACCAATTAAGCACACTTCCTTACTGTTAGGGATTATAGTCTAGTAGAGAGTTTGTGGTAGTTGTACATTTGGTAGATCATGCACCTTCACGGGGTTCCTTAGATAATTGTCTCTAAATTTGATGAACAATTCACGTCATGGTTATGGAGAGGCCTTCATGATGCATTCATGCCCAATTGAGG
The DNA here is from genome assembly GCA_963277665.1 of Viscum album. NCBI lineage: Eukaryota > Viridiplantae > Streptophyta > Magnoliopsida > Santalales > Viscaceae > Viscum > Viscum album. Next base: position 239,916,519 of record OY728131.1, read on the forward strand.
GTGAGTACAATTTTTCGCCCCCAAATGGATGGGTAGACCAAGTGCACTAACTATGTGTTAGAGGATACACTGAGGAGATTTTTGAAAGAATTAAGCCTGATCTAGAAGGATCACATAACTTAATTAGATTTTTATTACAATACTATATATCACTATACTATGGACATGGAACCTTTAGAGGCCCTATATGGGAGACCCTGCAGGTCACCCATATGTTGTACTGAGATCAGTAAAGCATCTATTGTTGGGCCAGGGATGGTGTAGGAAATGACTAAGAAGGTCAAGATGATTTGTGGAAGGATGAGGAAAACCTTTCGTAGGTAGAAATATCATGATGATCGACATACTAGGACCTTGTAGTTCAAGTAGGGAGACCATGTTTTCCTTATATTATCCCTATGAAAAGTCTTGTGAAGATCCAAGAAGTAGGATAGCTATCCTTGAAGTTCATTGGTCCATTCATGATCTTTCATAGGGTTAGTGAGGTTTCTTACCACTTCAACTTACCCCCACATTTGGAGCAGTTGAATGAAGTATTACATGTGTCACAATTGAGTAGATACATGCATGATCCTATACACATTATGTACTAGGGAGAGATGGACATTAAGGATAGATCGAAATTCACAGAGTTCCCAGTGGTGGTCAAGGATCAGTAGGATAGGATCCTATGTGGGTGGTCCATCCCCTTGGTTCATGTGCTATGGTAGCATGAGATCATGCAAGAGAGCTCCTAAGAGTGGGAGATCCAGATTAAGATCAATAGCCCCAATTTTTTTTCTTACTTTATGCTTTCCATGGATGAAAATATTAGAAGGAACAATAATTTATAGACACTATTTTTTTCTTATAATACTTTGAAATATATTAAGAATTTTTTTAGGGCTAGACGCTGAGACAACATGCGCTTTTCCATCTTGGTGATCCCATAATTAATTTTATAAAAATATTAAATATATTTTATATCACATGAACACAATTTTTCATGAATAATGAAATATATCCTAAATAGAGTACCATACCAAAAATTTGAGACCATATTTGAAAATGGAGTATGGTGTTTAACATAGGTGAGACCTAAAATGGTCAGCACTAGACATTTTGATGAGGAAGACATTGGAGGGTACATTAAGTGAATTAACTAATTAATTAATTTAATTACTAAAACCTTTTTTAATATATAAATATATTATTATAGAAAATTTACAGGGTAATCCTCATAACCCCAGGATCATTGGTAGGAGGATTCCATTATCCTTTATTAGTGAATTGAGATCAGATGATGAATGAAATCAGAATCAAGTTGAATCAAGGTGGGATGAATGCAATGAGTCCTCTCCATCATTGGAAACAATGTTCTTCACCAATGATCAATTTAAATAAAGGTAAGGAACAATTTTTTTGGTTTTCCATCCTCTTTATAATTAATCAAGCATGAATTATAAATCTTAGTTGACTTATTAGGAATTTCCAACCTTTACCTGGGCCCTAAATTTTTTTGGTTATTTTATTTTTCCAATTAAACCACTTTATATGTTTTTATCACCATGTGTATATGATTATTGGACAAGAATACAAGTACAATGAAGGATTCAATTTTTTCTGGTCCTTTTCCCCTATCCATTCGTTGTGTCCTTCACCATTGGCCTATGGAGTCACAATTCATATTTTTTGGGGAGGGTTAGAGTGTGAATGAACCCCAAAATTCATTGTGGTAGCATGGATGGAACATGGATTGATGGATTAAGGATAGATCAAGTTATGATGTGGGATGTGGGTGATACCACTATGGATTGAGGCCTGATGAGGTAGTGGGAGGAACCACAAGTGACAAGAAGTGTGAGGGATTTTTACGGTAAGTCCAAGATTCGACCTTTTGATCACTGATGTTTGAAAATAGATCATCAGAGGAGGTTTAAAATGATTTTGGGTGGTCAAATAGAGGATTCAGTGAAAGATATAGAAAATTCATGAAGATACATAATTTATGAAAAATCCTGATATACATAGTGCTTACTCTGATGAACACATTCCATGTAGTCCATATTTCTATAGCACATAGAGTTTCGTATTAGAGTTAAATATTACACACCTTACAGAGGGACCACACCCCATGTTACCTCGATTTTTCCAACTCGATGTGTAGAGAGGGTAGACACTCAAGAGCCAATGTGGCCCCATACACTATGTTTTGTGGGACATAAACCATGTACTTTAGATAGTGAACATGATTGGGCATATAACACATGTTGAGTATTGGTCTAACCCTAAAACACCATGTGTTTCATGATACATGTTGTGTACTAGCATATGACCAGTGTACATTGGAAGAGAATTGGATTACTTGAGCATGACTAGAAGAACATGGGAAGGCCCTAAGTGGACGAAAAATTCTATGTAGTACCCATACATGACATGTAGTACTACATTGCTAGTGAGTTGTGTTCTGGAGGGAACACAACCAGGAGGCTAGGCGAGGTCACATATTGTATGGACTACGTTACACAACATGTTCTTATATTTCATCCTTTTACCTATCAAATATCCTTCATTTTGATTCAAATTTTGGTCTACAAGTAGCCTATCGGGAGTGTTTTCCCATGTATAATGCAATGGTGGCCTTAATACATGGTTTTTTGATATGTTGTGAGATTATTTGAGCATTAATATTCTTTAAGCAGTGATCAATGATGATAGTGATTGGTTAGGATCACGAGAGAAAGTCCAAGGCTGAAAATCCCACTATCTTAACAGGGTGAGGGTTCCCCACACACCTCGATCTACTCAGTGGTACCCCCTGATGGAAAAGGTCACATGTTCTATATCAATTAAGTTGTACCCCCTGATAGACTAGGGAATGGGTCCTTTGTCTACTAAGTGGTACCTGTAGAGACCCGAAGATTGACGTACATGGACATTACATTACTTTTGTGGAATACATAATACATAACAAAAATAGACACACAAGGACAGTAATAGTTTAGTGTCTTTGGAAACATGGAACGTAATCCTCCAATCATGGTGAAAGATCTTCAACATCTCCCATAAAGATTTCCCCCTTTTTTTTCTTACCTAAAACCTTTATTTATATCTTGGGGAAAAGAAAACATAAAAAGGGTGAGCTCAAATGCTCATTAAGGGTAAGCATGGATAAAATAAAACATACCATATACATTTGAACTTAAAATCATGAACATAATGTTTAAACATCAAAATCTTGAGCAATGACATAAAACATGGAAGTACGTAAGGCATATATCATAAAGAAACATTAAGAATGATAAAATAGCATGAGAATAAAACATGTAATTGTGGAAACCATTAAGCACATGATATGATTTCCATAGTAGCCAAGTCATTGTTTCCAAGACCATCTTAGTGGACAAAGTCCCTTTCTGAATCGAGTTCACTCGTTCCAATCCTGTATTACTGAACCGGTTTAACTTGCCGTTCCAGCCATGTCTATCTCATGAGATATAAATCTTTACCCAATGCAATGGAGGGAGATATAGGTCCCACCCATCTCATAATGAAATCATTCTTACTTGTTCCACAAAATAAACTTAAAACATACATCATAACCCAAAGAATAAAATGGGTTGCATAAACATCATCCCATCATTTCATAATTCATATAAAACAAATGGATATCATTTCATCATAAGAAAACTGAAACCATGTAAATCATATAGACATTATACTTGAACCATACACATATCAAATAATGTCATCCTAGATGGAAAATGGTTTTTGATAAAACATTTGAAATGAATTCTTGAGGAAAATATCCTTTCTTCGTCAAAATCATTTTCTTTTCAAAAAATGCCATGAACTTTTAAAATAAAAGTATTTTGTTGAAAATAGTCATAAAATCATGTATATTAAGCTTCATGAAAATGAGGCGTTATGAAACCGTAAAAATCCATTCACACCGTATAAGTTAAAAATAACATTCTCCTCGTACTTTTGTCAGAAAAGTCAAAAAAGTACCTCGTAATGTAAACAAAAGAAATATTCCTTACATACCATGTAGTAAAAGTCAAAAATGGGTAAAAATTATTTTAAACATACATGAAAACACTTTTATAAAACATGGACATGGATGATATAAATAACCCCAGTAAATACTTATGAATAAGCAATCTCGGATAAAAATGAGATTTGCAAAATTATCCCTTACCATAGATCTGATATGATTCGTACGTTTCAAAACATCCTGTATAATGATTAAAATAATATCATTGACTTATTATAGAATCATATTAATTGTTATTATATCATATATGGTTCACTTATGACTTTATATTACCCGTTCTTTTGTAAATTCCATGTTAAAGAGTATTTTGGGTAAAATCGTTTCATTTGTCATCAATGTTTTGACTTGTAATTATAAATATGATTACTTAGATCATGATTACTTAATTCCAGAATATAAAACATGATTTATATATAATATATATTCATAATATATATATATATATATAATAGATCAATAAATGGAAAGAAATACACCGTTCATGGAGACGGTAGGCCGTACGTACGCATGAATGTTGTTTTCGTTTCCTTATTGAATTGAATGGAATTAAGTAGGTGACATAAATATATATATACATAAATCTAGTATCATTATTATGTCATATATTTCATTATTACTTATTATATATACTTTATAATCATTTATGAATGGTTAATCATTGAGAATGAATCTCATCGCGTCGTGGAGACGGTATTCCGTACGTACGCACGAGCGATGATATCGTTCTCATGATTGTGGAATTTTATTGGATTGTATGAATACTATTACAGAATCAATATAACTTTATAATAATCATATATAGTTATTATTCACACCATTATACACATCCAAGTAAGGTGGTGGTGGAAAATAGATTACACCACGGCGTGGAGACGGTATTCCGTACGTACGCACGTGCGCTGATTTCATTTTCCGTAGAATGGATAGATGATGAAATAGGGTTGTTTAATACATATAATATAATATCATTATATGAGTGATATTGATGTTATTACTTTATAATGAAAGAACCTAAGAAGAAGAAGTGGAAGAAGAAATAAAGGTGAAAGAATTGGTAACAGAAATTACCTCTTCTTTGAAGCGCCTCTTTGAGACCTCCTCTTAGGGCTCTAAAATTGGTCTTTAAAGAAGACCAGGACCTCTAGGGTATTTCTAGGGAAGTGGAGAAGATAATTTGGCAGGGTTTTTCCAAGCTTGAAGGCTCAAAGTGGTGTGAGGAAGAGGGGGAGGAGGTGCCCTTTTATAAGGGAGGAGAGGGGCTCCTTTGGAATAACTAAAAATTTTATTTTATTATAAAGCCAAATTCGGTTTTAAATAGCCCCAAATTGATTTATTCCTAAGATAAGGTCTGTATGGGTCGAAATCCTCTCATCCAATATAATTTAGTCAAGTTTAGGTCATTATACTAACCTTATCTTTTAGTTTTAACTCTTAGTTAATTAGATTGACATTTACAATGTCAGTTTGTATTTTTATATTATATAGTTAATAAAATTACCATATACAACCAAGCAACCCCCAAGTGGTCCATTAATGATACAAATATCTTGATATAAGTATATTGTCAGAACCTTAAATTTTTAGTAAAAAAATAACAATCAATTATATAATATTTGTTTTAAAAACTATTTTATGTCAATTTTGACACTATTCAATAGTTGATTTTTATGAAATTCATTAAAGAATGATTGCTTCGAAAAAAGTTAATTAAATTAATCCTAACATGTCATATTATCCTATAGAATTAGTTTAATTCATAAAAAGTCTCAAATTATATTTATTTGGGTATTTATAATATCAATTATTCTAATTTTTCACTATTATGGTAATTACTGCATCATCATTGTGTCATAAATAAATTAAATTATTTAACGTCTAAAAATTACAAATAAAATACCATTATGTAGGAAATATTTTTAGATTTCTAATGAATATTTATAGTCGAATTTATCTTATGTATAACCCTATATTAAAAATTATATACTTATTAAACATTGTTTTTAACTATTTTAACCCTTCTTTAAACAAATTAATAATAAATGTCCTAATCTAATCCAAGTGGGACTAAATGGTCATATTTTATTTCTAAGGTTGTTTTTGGTCAAATTTAATTTGTCAAATAGAATTAGGACATGTTTTAGGGTAATAATAAAATCAATTTTACCCTTAATTACCCTATTTACTTTTAACCGTGGTAAATAAAAGTAAAAAGTTACTATTCACCAAAAATTATTTTCATCTCCTTGAACCACATTTTACTTACTGACATCAAACGTGTCTCTAAAAGTTTTGAAATTCCACTCACATAAGCGGTAAAATTATGTTTTATGAAAAATTCAGTTTTTTTAACTACCACTTAGTGGTTTCACTATTCATCAAAAATTGAAAGCTTTCAGAAAAATACCAAAAATTAGTCCTAAGATATATTTGATATTATGAATTAAAAAATGATGTTTATTTTACAAAATTCAAAACATTTCAGTTAAATTAACTAATTTAAAAAAATTATTTCTCGTCGTCAAAACAAATAGTGTGTTTTTTTTAAAAGATAATAACTATCAAAAGATTGACACTTGTTTATGTCTGGTTTAAATGTGAAATTACATCCAATGACCAAAATTGTATTAAATTTGAAAAATATATTCTAAATATACTTTAAAACCACTAAAATTAATAATTTATCACTATTAATTATTTCGATTAAAAAGGTTGTTTTTAATTAAAATTTAGTAATTTTCACTATTCATTAGAATATGAAAGTTATCCGAAAAGTACCAAAATTACACCCTAAGCTAATTTCGATATTCCGAATCCAAAAATGAAGTCCATTTTGAAAAAATAAAACTTAAAAAATTTCAAAAAGTGGTTATTACTATTCATAACGGCTAGTTTTAATAATATTTTAATAGCATATCGTTGTTTAGTGAAACTCGGTATTGCGTACTACACACGCTATCGAGGAAGGTCGCGATTGCGTGTAATCTAAGGAAAGTCAAGGATGCGTGTTGTGAAATCTTTTTTTTGGTGTAGCGTACAAGACATTAATGAAATTAAAAAGAATATTTTTCATAAAAACTCAGGGTGTTACATTCTACCCCCCTTAAAATGAATTTCACCCTCGAAATTCGTCGGGGTTATAAATGGTTTACTAGTCGAAAGTTTCTTTAATAGAAAACCACATTGTAAAAAGGAATACAAAAACATGGCTTTAAAATATAAAGTAACGGTTACCCAAATAAACTAATCACTGGGTTTCCACATAGGTGAAAATTTGGATATGGAAGAGAAATCTAACCATCATGTTCTGATGGAGAGTGGTAGAGAACATGGCTTTGGAAAAGCCAGCAATCACAAAGCCATAAATTTGTGACGATCTAAGGTACCATCTGATTCATCAGATATAAGAGCACTAGGATAACATTTTTGGTTTTCAAGATCATTTCCCTAAAGTTGATGAATTAAAAGAAATACTTGCATGATTTTGGTACAATATCACTGTTGTTCGTGAATTAAAAAATTTCCACTTCATCCCTTAATGAAATGAAGTTGAATTTGTTAATCGTGATGTGTTAGCATATCATGTGATAGAATGATGGGTCATTCCATCTTTTTCAAACAAAAGTTTAGCAAAAGTTATAATTCCATCTTAGGGTTAGATTAATTGTATATGGTTCCAAAAATGAACTTATACTTCATATATCATACCTCTTAATAAAATAAAACTAGTTTTCTACTAACCAGGGACTTCCTGTAGGCCAGTGGTAGGTGATACAGGCCAGTCGCACTTCGGTTGTGGGTTTGATTCCCACATCCTTGTCCGATCCGATGGGCTATCGCCCGTCCTGCAGGTTGTCCTTTTTCTAAAACTATATTACTATAACATCCCATCAATAATATCAAAAAAAGTTCTACCCTTAAACAATACTAACTTATGTCCAACATAATTCATTCCAATCTTTAGGCTTATCCAAAATAATGCTGTCTAATCTCATATTATAGTGAAAATTATTACCAAGGAGTTCATACAACTAGCATGTTAATACCATTGTTGATACCCATATATCATGAGATATGTCTTATTGGTCACATTCCAAACATTCAAAGGCCTTAATCATGTATTCTCTTGAAAAAAATGAATACCCATTAAACCTTGGTGAAAACATGAATGCAGTTAAAAGTTAACACTTTCCACATACCAAAATCCTCAAAATTCTATATACTCAAACCATGATATCACTTAGTCCTTATATCAATCATGAGCTCATGAATACAATCAAGCATCTCATTATCTTCTTATTCCTTCATTATGCGCATATCATCTAATTTACAAAAATATCAAAATAACCTTCCATGGTTACTGGTACCATTCAACATATACTTTCAAATACTTTTAGGAAAAACAATAGTGTAACAATCCTTAGATGATTCTTTATTCCATAGTACCATTAACTATACAACATAACTCTTGATAATCATACAATCATTCCTCTACCTTCTAAAACAACTGACTGAGCTTCAACACTTCTTTCAGCTCATATATAATTGTAGTCTCCTCATCATCATCCACATAAATACTACCCATATGAACATGCTGATTCTCATCATGAAATTTTCCATTGGGGCATTGGTTTGCATAATGCCCGTACATTCCACATTTAAAACATCTAATCATTGTTGATGTCATAGTAATACCATTATCCTTGTCCATGGTGTTAACTGAACCTTTTCCTTTGCACTTACTGGATTTGTGTCCTTCTTTTCCACACCCAAATCATCTTCCAGTTCCTTTGAAAAAATCTCCATGATGCCTCTTCCCACATGATTTACATGAGGGAAATTGAACATTCTTTCCTCTATGATCATCATGAAACTCCATCTTTCTCTTATTATCGGAGTCGGGAAACTTACCAAAGTTGAGATTATTGATCATATTATGAGATTTCTGATTAGGCATAATAACGATGTTTTGGACTTCCAGATCCCGTTTCATTTGGTTTCTCATGAAGAAAATCATTCCATTGTCTATCATATCCTCCATTATCGTGAATCTTCATGTTTCCAGCCATTTTCTAAAACCCAAAAAGAATAGTGTGAGAGGAAAAAATCATGCTAGGGAAAACAACATAATAAAGGGGGAGTATCCTCAATATCAAACATCTTAGGTTAAATTATATGATCGTTAACGTAGTTCTATGACTGTATCCTATACGTATACTTATCATTAGGGACATCCCTAGACATACCTTAGAAATATCTCTAGGGATCTCACTAACGTTTTCGCATCCTAGTTTCCAAAGGTCGACTAAACCTTTCCTCTGATACCAACTATAGAGTCCCAAAGCATGATGTACATGGAAATTACATTACTTTTGCGGAATACTTAATACATAACAAAAACAGACACATAAGGATCGTAATAGTTGAGTGTCTTTGGAAACTTGGAACGTAATACTCTAATCGTGGTGAAAGATCTTCAACATCTCCCATAATGATTTCCCCCTTTTTTTTCTTACCTAAAACCTTTCTTTATATCCTGGGGAAAAGAAAACATAAAAATGGTGAGCTCAAATGCTCAGTAAGGGTAAGCATGGATAAAATAAAACATACCATATACATTTGAACTTAAAATCATGAACATAATGTTTAAACATCAAAATCTTGAGAAATGACATAAAACATGGAAGTACGTAAGGCATAGATCATAAAGAAACATTAAGAATGATAAAATAGCTTGGGAATAAATCATGTAATTATGGAAACCATTAAGCACATGATATGATTTCCATAGTAGCCATGGCATTACTGCCAAGACCATCTTAGAGGACAAAGTCCCTTTCTGAATCGAGTTCACTCCTCGTTCTAGTCCTGTATTACTGAACCAGTTTAACTTGCTGTTCCAGCCTTGTCTATCTCATGAGATATAAATCTTTACCCAATTCATTGGAGGGAAATTTAGGTCCCACCCATCTCATAATGAAATCATTCTTACTTGTGCCACAAAATAAACTTAAAACATACATCATAACCCAAAGAATAAAATGGGTTTCATAAACATCATCCCATTATTTCATAATTCATATAAAACAAATGGATATCATTTCATCATAAGAAAACTGAAACCATGTAAATCATATAGACATTATACTTGAACCAAACACATATCAAATAATGTCATCCTAGATGGAAAATGGTTTTTGATAAAACATTTTAAATGAATTCTTGAGGAAAATATCCTTTCTTCTTCAAAATCATTCTCTTTTCAAAAAATGCCATGAACTTTTAAAATAAAAGTATTTTTTTTAAAATAGTCATAAAATCATGTATATTAAGCTTCATGAAAATGAGGCGTTATGAAACCGTAAAAATCCGTTCACGCAGTATAAGTTAAAAATAACATTCTCCTCGTACTTTTGTCGGAAAAGTCAAAAAAGTACCTCGTAATGTAAACAAAAGAAATATTCCTTACATACCATGTATTAAAAGTCAAAAAATGGGTAAAAATTACTTTAAACATACATGAAAACACTTTTATAAAACATGGACATGGATGAAATAATAACCCCAGTAAATACTTACGAATAAGCAATCTCAGATAAAAATGAGATTTGCAAAATTATCCCTTACCTTATATCCGATATGCTTCGTACATTTCGAAACCTCCTGTATAATGATTAAAATAATTTCATTGACTTATTACAGAATCATATTAATTGTTATTATATCATATATGGTTCACTTATGACTTTATATTACCCGTTCTTTTGTAAATTCCATGTTAAAGAGTATTTTGGGTAAAATCGTTTCATTTGTCATCCATGTTTTGACTTGTAATTATTAATATGATTACTTAGATCATGATTAATTAATTCTAGAATATAAAACATGATTTATATATAATATATATTCATAATGTACATATATATAATAGATCGATAAATGGAAATAAATACACTGTTCATGGAGACGGTAGGTCGTACGTACGAATGAACGCTATTTTCGTTTCCTTATTGAATTGAATGGAATTAATTAGATGACATAAATATATATATACATAAATCCAGTATCATTATTATGTCATATATTTCATTATTACTTATTATATATACTTTATAATCATTTATGAATGGTTAATCATTGAGAATGAATCTCATCGCGTCGTGTAGACGGTATTCCGTACGTACGCATGAGCGATGATATCATTCTCATGATCGTGGAATTTTATTGGAGTGTATGTATAATTTTAAAGAATAAATATAACTTTATAATAATCATATATAGTTATTATTTACACCATTATACCCATCCAAGTAAGGTTGTGGTGGAAAATAGATTACACCACGGCGTATAGACGGTATTCCGTACGTACGCACGCGCTGTGATTTCGTTTTCTGTAGGATGGATAGATTGTGAAATAGGGTTGTTTCATACTTATAATAACATATCAGTATATGAGTGATACTTATGTTATTACTTTATAATTAAACAACCTAAGAAGAAGAAGTGGAAGAAGAAATAAAGGTGAAAGAATCGGTAACGGAAATTACCTCTTCTTTGAAGCGCCTCTTTGAGACCTCCTCTTAGGGCTCTAAAATTGGTATTTGAAGAAGACCAGGACCTCTATTGTATTTCTAGGGAAGTGGAGAAGATAATTTGGTAGGGTTTTTCCGATCTTGAAGTCTCAAAGTCGTGTGAGGAAGAGGGGGAGGAGGTGCCCTTTTATTAGGGAGGAGAGGGGTTCCTTTGGAAAAACTAAAAATGTTATTTTATTATAAAGCAAAATTCGGTTTTAAATAGCTCCAAATTGATTTATTTAGAAGCTAAGGTGTGTATGGGTCGAAATCCTCTCATCCAATAGAATTTAGACAAGTTTAGGTCATTATAATAACCTTATCTTTTAGTTTTAACTCTTAGTTAATTAGATTGACATTTACCATGTTACTTTGTATTTTTATATTATATAGTTAATAAACTTACCATATACATACAAGAGACCCCCAAGTGGTCCATTAATGATACACCTATCTTGATATAAGTATTTTGGAAAAACCTTATATTTTTAGGAATAAAATAACAATCAATAATATAATATTTGTTTTAAAAACTACTATATGTCAATTTTTAAACTATTCAATAGTTGATTTTTTTGAAACTCATAACAGAATGATTACTTCGACCAAAGTTAATTAAATCAATCCTAACATGTCATATTAATCTAGAAAATTAGTTTAATTCATAAAAAGGCTCAAATTATATTTATTTGGGTATTTATAATATCAATTATTCTAATTTTTCACTATTATGGTAATTACTACATCATCATTGTGTCATAAATAAATTAAATTATTTAATGTCTAAAAATTACAAATAAAATACCATTATGTAGGAAATATTTTTAGATTTCTAAGGAATATTTATAGTCTAATTTATCTTATGTATAACCCTATATTAAAAATGATATACTTATTAAACTTTGATTTTAACTACTTTATCCCTTCTTTAAATAAATTAATAATAAATGTCCTAATCTAATCCAAGTGGGCCCAAATGGTCATATTTTATTTATAAGGTTGTTTTTGGTCGAATTACACTTGTCCAATATAATTAGAACATGTGTTAGGTTAATAATATTATTATTTTTACCCTTAATTGCCCTATTTACTTTTAACCGTGGTAAATAAAAGTAAAAAGTTACTATTCACCAAAATTATTTTCCTCTCATTGAACCACATTTTACTTACTGACATCAACCGTGTCTCTCGATTTTTTGAAATTACACTCACAAAAGCGGTAAAATTAAGTTTTATGAAAAATTCAGTTTTTTTTAACTACCACTTAGTGGTTTCACTATTCATCAAAAATTGAATGTTTTCAGAAAAATAACAAAAATTAGGCCTAAGATATATTTGACATTATGAATTAAAAAATGATGTTTATTTTAAAAAATTAAAAACATATCAGTTACATTAACTAATTTAAAAAAATTAATTCTCGTCATCAAAACAAATAGTGTGTTTTTTTAAAAGATAATAACTATCAAAAGATTGACAATTGTTTATGTCTAGTTTAAATGTGAAATTACATCCAATGACCAACATTGTATTAAATTGTAAAAATATATTCTAAATATACTTTAAAACCACTAAAATTAATAATTTATCACTATTAATTATTTCGATTAAAAGGTTGTTTTCAATTAAAATTTAGTAATTTTCACTATTCATCAGAATATGAAAGTTATCCAAAAAGTACCAAAATTTCACCCTAAGCTAATTTTGATATTCTGAATCCAAAAATGAAGTTCATTTTGAAAAAATAAAACTTAAAATATTTCAAAAAGTGGTTATTACTATTCATAATGGCTAGTTTTAATAATATTTTAAAAGCATATCGTTGTTTTGTGAAACTCGGTATTGCGTACTACACACGCTATCGAGGAAGGTCGCGATTGCATGTAATGCAAGGCAATTCAAGGATGCGTGTTTTGAAAGCTCCTTTTGGTGTAGCGTACAAGACATTAATGAAATTAAAAAGAATATTTTTCATAAAAACTCGGGGTGTTACAGTACCCCTTGATGGACAAGGGAATGGGTTCTCTATATATTGAGTGGTACCCCCTAATGAACTTGGGAATGGGTCCTCTGTCTACTGAGTGGTACCCCATGTCAGACTAGGACATGAGTCCTCTATCTAGTGAGTGGTACCCCTTAACAAACTAGGGTGTGGGTCCTCTATTTACTTATTGGTATCCTCTAACGGACTAGGGTGTGAGTCCTATACCTATTTAGTAACACCCTCTTGTTGTATCTGAGCATGGGTCATCTTCTTGAGGATTGTTCCTCCTTGATAATAAAGCACAATAGAGATGTGTGGGTCCTCCAAACAATTACTTTTTAAGAAAAACATTTGATATGTTAGGTATCATTGATGAAACTTTTGGAACTGTTGGAAGATTCATCATCCTAGGATGGTATGTGAGTTTAAGATCAACTTCATCAATGTTTTGGGTTCCTTTTATGAGTATTTATATATATATATTTGGGATTATTTTCCATCTTACATTGGGTTAATCTGATTTCTTCTATTGTGTATCTTATCTCTCCCACTATTGTTTTTGGGACTTCCTACTAGGTATGTATATACATACCCCTACATGGGATTTTTTATCATGCATCGTGTCATATGTACATGAAAAATATGTTTGTAGTGATTTTAGAGGAGCATAGAAATAACTATTTGTATTTGATTGCATATAGTGTCTGAGGCTTGGAGATCTATATTGAGGATCTCTCAATATTTATTTTCTAATTATTGTTAGGTTGGGACATAAGTTCAAGTTAGGAATTTATTTTTTCCCTTTACTTTTTGGATTTCACTGTTACAATATTTTTTATTTCCTATATTTTATTACATGGATGATTTTTACTCTATATTTGGTCTTTAATTATTATTACCCAACACCTCTTCATGGAGATGGTTGGGTGTGTGTACAAGTAATTTAGGAAATGGTCTCCCATTTTAGTTTTGAATTTTAGTGTTTGTCTCTAGCCCCTTGCCTATGGAGGTGGTCTTGGGGTAGTTTTGTATTAGCCTTATTCCATTCAAGAAGGCCCTGGTGGCTCATGTCATGACACTTAAAAATGTATCAATTTTTTTTTTGAAAAATGGGGTTTTAAGCCAAAAAATACACTTATACAAAAATTAGTATTAATGAAGATTCAAATGAAGTTAATTATATTATATATAAATAGATAGTACTTATGTTAATTTGAGGTGAAATTCAAAAAATAATGATACTTTCTAATGAAAATATAGTGAGATTTTTCTAAAAATCAATATTTTTTACTATTCACTGAAAAAATCAATTTTTTCTAAAAATAACAAAATTTCAACCAAATAAAATTTTGATATGTTAATTTAAAATGCTAATTTCATTTCATAAAATAAATTTTATAAAATTAATTATATTATTTTCACACTGGAAACAATACAAATAATTTTTGAAGAAAACATATTTTAGAAGAATTAAATAACTTTACTAAAAATTTGAGCGTTTATTTCGTAAGTATTAATAAAAAAATTTCATTGAGTATGAAATTAATATATATTTCATAATGTTTTTATTTCCATTAATACATTCCAATTCAACAGCTGGGCTGTTATATTTATATTTAAATAAAAATATTTTATGGTTCATTTTGGCTTAGGGTTATGTGTTGTATAAACTATCGAACAAAGTTTTCGTAAAAAATTGGGATACAAAATTATTCCCACTTAAAAAATTTCATCCTTGAAATTTCATGAATATTTCCTTAAAAAATATGAGGGTGGTTCTTCTTCATAATATCCTTAGGTTTTCACATTTTTTCCTCTATTTTATGATTTTTACAAAGTACCTTTACCAGTCGAGTCATCTGATTTCTCAGCACCTTCTCTCTAGTGTCAAAAATATGGATAGGCTCTTCATAGTATGATTGATAAGGTTATAATTATATATCTTCATAGGTGATAACATGAATTGGGTTTGTATATAAAACCATAACAAAGAGATATGGAGCACATCATGTACATTATAGGGGCATGGGTGCGTTTCCATTTGGTAAGCCACTACTCCTATTATTTATAGAATTTTAAATTTTATGATGTACATGGGTCTCAAATTTACATCCTTAACAGACCATATAAAACCATTACATAGATATACATTCATGAAAATGTGATCTCCCACTTGAAACTCTAAATTTTTCCTTCAGTTATCGACATAAGTCTTTTAACAACTTTGAGCTGCTTTAATATGAGTCTAGATACACTTTACCTTTTTTGTTGTCTCCAAAAAATGGCCTAGACCCATAAGTTTTCTTTTATCAACTCATTCCAAAATATCTAGAGTATGAAATCAGTTTTCATATAATTATTCATTCATCACAATTTTAATACTATAGTAGAAGCTACTCTTAATGTAAAAATACACCAAAGGTAAATATTGATCCCACATACATTGAATGTCAAGCGAGAATGACCTTAAAATGACTTATAATGTTTGAATATCACTTTAAAACTATCCATAAATTTAAGGGTGATAGGAAGTGCTCAAATAAAGTTTAGTATCTATAGTATTCTGAAGACTTTTATAGAATTTTGATGTAAAATTTTTATCATGATCAAACACTGTTGAAAGTGGTGATCCATAAAGCCTTAAAAGTTCATTAATATAGAGCCTTGATAGGCGTTAATGAGTTAAATATTCTTTTATATTGATAAAATGTAATGATTTAGTAAGGAGATCAATAACAACACATATTGAATCATTCTTTTTGGGTGTCTTTGGTAATCTAGTGACAAATTCAATAGTAATTTTATCCCATTTCCACATAAAAATAACTAGTGGTTGCATTAATTCTTTAGGATGGTGTCTCTCATAATTTACCTATTGAAAAACTAAACATATTGATACATAATAAAAAATTTATTTCTTTAAATCATCCCACCAAAAATGTTCCTTCAAATTCTATACATTTTAGTGCTACTGGGGTGTATAGAGAAGTTCATGCTATGAGAATCATCATATAATTTCCCTTTTAGTTTAGGTATATATTGTACACATAGCCTCTTTCCAAATTTTATAGTTTTATCTTCACATACATAGTATGCCTATTTCATATCATTCATGAAATTAATTTTCCTTTTAAAATTATCAGCATCAAACTAAGATATTTTTATTATCTTTTCTAATAAATATAGTTTAGAATCCATTAGAAAAATAAATTATATTTCCCATTCCATAATAATTCCCATATCCATATTTACTAAATCCATGAATATAGGATCCCTCTCAATACTAATTTTTTCCGAAACTCCCCAATATGTCTTTCCCAATGTATATGCTACCTTATTCACTTTCCACGAGTCATAGCATATTGAGAAATCATAATGTTTTAGTAGCTAGAGCCATCACCTTTTCCTCATTTTGGACTCCTTCTGTGAAATTATATATTTTGTACTATTATGATTTGTGTAAATATCACATCATTCAATATAGAGATAATATCTCTATATCATCAAAGAATATATGATAGTTTATAACTCAATATCATGAGTTGGATAGTTTTTTTCATGATTATTTAACATCCTTAATGCATATGTAATAACATTATCTTTATGTAGAAGGATACAACCAAGTCCATTTTTCGATGAATCAATATATATCACAAATCCATCATTTTATGATGGTAAAGTCATAGAATTCACCCACAACATATTCAATTATTCAGAAAAATCTTCACATTCCATTTCCATGTGAACTGAATCCCTTCATCTCTAAGCTTGGTTAATGGGTTAGCCAATCGGGCATTTTTTTGAAAAAAATGATGATAATAACCTGTAAAACCAATAAAACTATATACCATATTTATTTTTGTTTTTTAATACCATTCATTGAATAAATTTGTTTTTGTAGGAACAAATGATATTCCATATTTGGTGACAATATGGATAAGAAAAGAAACTTTCCGAAGCCATAATTCACAGTTGCTAAATTTTCATTATAGAAATTTTCTTATAAGAGTCTCAAGAATGATCCACATGTGATTATCATGATTCTCATAGCTTTTAGAATACACAAAAATATAATTAATGAATACAACTATGGAATTACCAATATATTCCTTGAAAACAATATTCATTAAATCCATAAAAATAGTGGGTGAATTGGTGAATCCAAATGTAATTATTATGAACCCATAATTTCTATACCCCAATATTAATGTTGTCTTCAGAATATCTTCTTTCTTTACTTGTAATTGGATGATACATATAATGAAGATCAATATTTGAAAAATATTGAAATCGATGAAGTTGATCAAATAAATCCTCCATGTGAGGTAGAAGATACTTATTCTTTTTCATAATAGCTTTGATCTCTCTGTAATCAATGCATATCCACATAGATAAATATTTATTATTAATTAACAAAATAGGGGATCTATAATGTGAAACAATAGTAAATATACATTCATTTTCAAACAAATCCTATAGATTTTTGTTCGACTAATCTAATTCCATAGTAGCCAATCTATATTGAGTCTTTGATATATGTCTTGCATTAGGGATTAAAACAATGGAAAACATGACTTCACATACTGGTGGATTTCTAGGAAATTCATCAAGAAATACATAAATGTGTTCCTATTAAATAGTCAAATATTTTGATTGAAGAATACCATTACCAGCCATATATTGTTTCCACTATTATTCTCCAATAATTTCTATTAGGGGTGGATCTATCTATGTCTTGGGTGATAAAGTTCTATGTCTAAAGATAATTAATTCCATATCTTCATCATGAATCATAATTTCCTTCTTTATTAAATATATATTTTTATTATATTTTTAAATCCAATCTATAAAAAGGATTATATCAAAATAAACCATCTTTAAAATAATCAACTCTACAAAAAATTCATGTTTATGTGTCATAATAGGAAATGACTGACACATCCTTATTGTGGTGATACACCGACAAGGATATTTTACTAAAAAATCCCATATTAAGGTGATAGGGAAATATATAATTTTCTTGGAAAATATGGTACATATAAAATAGTGAGAAGACATGGTATCAAGAAAACAATTGGAAAATTTTGGTCTATGATTAAAGTATCATCCAGCACATCATTTGGAACATTAAACTCATTTATAATGATCACACAAGCTTAGCCTTACCCCATAAAATATTCTTTGGTATATTACCTTATTTCTTAAGTAATTGGTGTTAATAATTCCCCATTTATATATAGTTAATATTCTATACGTCATTGATTTATTTATTCCCCTTGCATTCATTAGCTAGATGACCATTATCTCTACACTTGTAACAGACTCCCATGCCCTTTAAAAATTTCCTAGGACAATTATTTCTAAAAATCTCTGAAGGAGAGAATTTATTTATTCCCCTATCCTTGTTTGAAAATTTACCTTTTTCATGGTTCTTAGCTGAACTCTTATTCTCTTGATCTCCCATAAAGATATAATATCTACAAAATTCCTTCTATCTTTTGATAGAACATAATAATATCTCATCATATGATGATAATGTTTTAGAAACTACTTGCATTCAGAGTTTTGGAATAAGGCCTTAAAATAAATTGTCAATATTACTCTATGGATTAAATATAAAATCTATATCTTACATGGATATTATTTTAAAGGTATCCTCATAATTCACAATACTTTCTTCATCATTTATATTTAATTTGAGGTGATTTATCTTCATTTTAGTTCATTGATCAGGGTGGAAAAATTTATCAAATAATACTACCTTAAATTCTCCCTACTATATATATTATATTTTTTCTTCCTCTATATTATTCTAGATCAATGATCATAATTGATCATCACCACCCCTACGAAAATATACTAACAAAATAACCATTTCTATTTCATTTCTTCCTAAAGAGATAAATATCATTTCCAGAGACTTGTTACATTTCTCACATACCATTGGATTAATAGTTACACTTAATGATAGAGGTTATATCCCATGAAAAGATTCAATATAGGTGTATCATGCCACAAAATATCATGTTTCACCACATGTGAAAGGTTATTAGAAATAACCCAGGTCAGATTCCCTAATATGGTCATGATATTTTCAACTTTAACATGAAAAATATTGGACTTCTTCATGGGGAAATCCCTACATTGACTATCGATATTGATTATCTTTATTCCATTAGGAACCATCACTAAATAATGGACCACAATGAGTTACCTCATAATAATCAGGATTATAGAACCATAAAATAAAAACCCCTCTAAATAGTTCTCAAATTATATAAGGGATTATCATAATTCCCATGTTATCTATGTTCATTTAAAATCTAGTTCTCAAGGTTTCTTCTAAACTTGCTATGATACCAACTATATGAAACCCAACTCAAATAACATAGGTTTATACTTAATTACATTTACATATATATAAGGAGTCTAATCACAAAGTATCAACCATTTTAGTACTCCTAGAGAACCATATACATACATGATACCCATTTTACATTGGAAATAAAATATAAACATAAAAAAGTAAACTCTTTTTATCCTTGAAACCCATTCAATGATTTATTCTTCATAAAATGGGAAATGTAAAAAATAAGGGTGATATGAAATTATTAGTAAGGGTTACATATAATGTAAAATATCATGAGAAAATATGTTATAATAAATATGGAATGATAAATAATTAGAAATAAATTCCAGTTAATCAATAACTTGAGCACAAAATGAATCAATGGATAATATCAATGAAATGTTTTCATCAAAAATAATAACTGAATTCTCAATGAAGGTAATGAATAATATTGGATTTCATGATCTCAAACATCATTATATATCTACCATCAGTACCTTATACAAAGACAGTTTAAAACTATGGGAAAATACCCATTTAATTTTCCAAACTAATTTGTCTCATGAGACCTGTCGATGAATCGAGAGGATATATAATTCATGGAACCACCCATAACTATATTTACAATTAATTACACATAGAACTAAAAATAAATTTAATTCATGAAAAATATTCCTTATTAAAAAATTCCCATATCAAGTACAAAATACAGATTATCAATAGTTTTCTAGTTAGTCCAATAACATTCAAAGTAAAACACTATATGGAGAACTGGTGTATAGTTTAGAAAATAAGAATATCTCTGATACAAATAACATGGATATTTAAGATAAATGTGATTTAAAATTAATAATGATAATAAATATGTCAAATGGGTGGTATATACACTATATAAGGTAAATTTCGTGCATAATATTAAAAAATGCCTTAATGAATGGAAATTAAGATAGAATCACCTTACCACTTGGTAAATTTCAAGTCAAACACCCTAAATAACATATATTATTAAGGATTCATGATATAATATTTAAAACATCATTATATACACATTAACAACTAAATTGTTTCATAACATTAAAATATTGCTGAAAGAAAGGAAATTGAGATATAATCCCTTACCTCACTTTTCCCTTTAGCTGAACATGATTTAACCTCTGGTATAATAAATTTATATTTATTATAATTTCATGAAATGACAATATACATATATATACATCATTTATGATCCATTTATGGCATTTTATCACCTATTTGTTAACAATATTTTATTATTATCATTATTTAGAGTCCTAACTACTTCATTTTTCTTGTATGTTTTGATTCGATAGTTCCAGTCCTTATTATTTTATTATGGTTAAATCATATGCATAATTTTATTAATTGTATAAATCTAATATATATTCAATATATATATATAATTATTTTCATCTATAAACTATAGAGATTAAAAAATTAATTACACTATTCGTGGAGACGGTAGGTTATATGTATACATGATCGTTGTTTTCATTTTTTGATGGATAAGAATAAAAAATGTTGAAAAATAATTAATATTTATAGAATCATTATAATATATATATATAATATATATTCTTTTAATCCATCTTTATTACCATCCACATAAACTGTAAATGGAAAATGGATCACATTGCTTCGTGGAGGTTATAGTCCCCATGTACACACGAGCTACATTTTAATTTTCCAAATGATCGAAAGGTAAGGAGGTATATATGATATTATATTTAAAAATCATATTTATTTAATAAATACTATATATACTCATTAGTTTCATCTTTATAACCATCCAAGAAATGTGGTGATGGAAAACAAATTACACCGCTACATGGAGATGGTAAGTTGTACTACTTCCGAGAATTGTTTTCACTTTTTTTAGGATAGAAAAGAGATTAAAAATGGTTGTACCATAATAATAACATTTAATAATATTTATAATACAAGATTTTTTATTCTTATATGGTTAAATAACATTAATAATAAGTATAAGAAGAAATAAATCTGAAAGAGTTGGTAAAAACGATTACCTCTTCTATAAAAGTGCTTCTTTAGATATTCTACTAAGAAACTATGGGTAGGTATTTTGGAAGAGAAAGAACCTAAAAAACATGGATAAATATATTTAGAATATAATTGAGTAGGTTTTGGTATATCTAGATGGATCAAAGTTTCACAATTAATTGAGACAGGGGGTACTTTTAAAAGAGATGGGAGGAGAATTCTTAGAATTTCATAAAGTATTAAATTAATATAAATTATTTTTTACTTTTAAAAGGATACAAATTGATAATATTTGAATAAAAATATGAGTATTACTCGAAATAATTTCAGTAAAATAAAATCTGGACATGTTTGGATCTCCTTTTTACCCTTATCTTTTTTCTTTTAACCCTTCATTAACCCTTTTAACAATTATTGTAATATTACAGTTTTTTACCCTTTAAGGGTTAATAATGTTACTATAAAATAAAAAATGTCTCATAAATAGAATATAATTTATTTTTAAAACCAGAAAACATTAATTTAGGTGAATATAATATTTTTTATGAAATTTAAATCATTTAATAATATATTATTTATTATAAAATATCATTAATGTCAATTTTGGAACATTTCATTTAATTTGACTTTTAAAACTACAAGAAAACAATGTAATTTAAATAAAATGAATAAAAACCTCTATAATATGTCATTTGTGTCTAAAAAACCTTTTAACACAAAAAATCACTCAAATAAAGTTATATTTATAGATTTTAAAATCATTTTATTTATATTTTAGTACTTTTACATGAACTTTGTTAGTGTTGAAAAAGTATTTATGAAATTTATTTATTCAGTAAAGATTAAAAATAAATTACTATGATGAAAAAATTAATTTAAATTTAAAATTAATATTTATAACTTAACAAATATATTTTTATCCCTATTTCAAAAATACGATGATAATAAAATAAAGAGAATGGCATTTTGGAGTTTTCTTTATATAAAATAATATGAAGTGTCAAAATCATAGAATAATGAAAAAATGACATATATTGGAATTTCGGATGATTATGGATTATAAATAATCCTCAAATAAAGTTAATACAAGTGTTAGGGTCATTCTTTAGTCCTTATGATTTTATTTTTGACCTTAATTTCTTGATATAACCTTTACTATAGTAACAAATTTACTAAAGTAATTATTTATAATGTACAAAAATAAAAGGAAAATATTTAGAAAAATTTAAAATAATAATTCTAAATATGGAGTCCATTTTTCATTATTCAAATAGCATAAGTGTTAGATATTAATTTAAATATAAATATGTAAAATTTAATGAAATATAGTAAAAAAAAGTGTTTTTGAGCTCAAAATTGTACTTATACCAAAATCAGTTATAATAATGATTCAAATGGAGTTATTTAGATTATATATAATTAAATAATAATTATTTTAATTTTATATAAAATTCAAATTATAATTATACTTTTTAATAAAAATAAAATGATAGTTTTACAAAAAAATTGTATTTTTCACTATTTGATGAAAAATAAATCTTTTCATAAAATACCAAAATTTCACCTAATGATATTTTCAATATGATAATTTAAAAAATAAATTTCATTTCATAAAATAAATTTTATAAATTGTTAATAAATTAATTATTTTATTTTTTCACTGAAAGCATTAAAAATAATTTATGAAGAAAACATATTTTTGAAAAATAAAAAGACTTTACTAAAAAAGTGAGTATTTATTTCATAATAATTAATCAACAAATGTAACATACTATTAATTTTTATATATTAATCCATGACCATTATTTTTATAATTCATTGGTTGGATATTGTTTCATGGTGTTTTGAGAGAAAATTGGAAAATTTTGGAGGCTTATTTGGCTGTTCACGGTTGGCACATAGTTTTCCCAAACCATGAACCCCAAGTGAAAACCATGCATCTATGGATAGTGAGGGAATGAATGGTAGCTTCATGATTTCCCAAAATTTACACCCACCTAGGTGAAACGATGTTCCTTGGAAAATGATTCCAGAGTGGGCATGCAGTTAGGGTATGCAGTTTGTCTAACCGTACAACCCTTCCCATGAAACCCTGAACACAATTTCAAATTTATCTGAAAATTGATTTTAAAATCATAAATCCACCGGTTCAAGTGTATAACCAACATACTAATCCTATTATGATATCCAAGGTTGAGAATGATCCATAGATTTACTTTCGGATCCTCCAACCTTCTCCTTTGATGAATTAAAGTTCCGGTGGAAGATGTGATCCCTCTCCATTAAGTGGAAATCATCTAATTTAATCTATCCCAATATCTAATTCTACCATACTTAGATTTTAATAGATCATCATGTGTTTGATGAATCTAAACTCATTTTTATTGGATCTTGATTCTAGGATTGATTTCTAGATCTCTAATGCCTTTATTCTACGTTGGTGTTCTCATTACGGGTGTTGATAATTTTATTTCCATGATCAAAGGTTGGTGGTTCTGTTTGAGATTTATCATTTAATTGAATTTTTTTTCTTAATTTGTTTGAAATGGATTTCAATTTATTTATAAAACCTTGCATTTAAGTGATCTGGTTATGGAATATTAAATGACATATATTTTGAGAAAACCCCAATTTCAATGGAACTGGAATTGTTTTGTGGATTTTAAAAGTGATGTAAGTGATGAAATGATTTGAGAATTGATTTTATTAAATGGATTAAATTTAAATGACAAAAACCAATTATTGGATTTTTATTGAAAATAAAATAAATGAACAAAAACCCATGTTTGGGTATTGAAATTGAATTGGAATATTGAAACTAAAAAAATGGGAAATTGAATTATAAATTATGATTGATTTGAAATGGGTTCATTTTACCATTTTTCTATTGATTGATCTAGATCATTTGAGCCTAGGTAGTTTTTGGGTTCTTTGGGACAAGAAAGCTAAGATCTTGATCCCCAAACACAGGATTGATGATGAAAAATCTAACAAAAATGTATTTCAAAATATTTTATCCCCAATGGGATGTTGATGAGTTCTATTCAGCATGATCCTGAGGGACATGTGTACACATAATTAGCCATGATCACTGATATGAGAAGTGTGAGGATACTATATCTAGAAAGTAGCACACTGTTGGACAGATTACCATGGTGCTTGTTGTTATTGTTTACATTATATATTTTATTAATTTTAGAACTATTTTATTCATTCCAAATTATTTATATTAATGATTTTATATATAATGTTTATTTAAGACACGTTTGAAATGTTTTCCATCATTTGAAAAGAAGTGTGTTTTGTTTTTAATGTGAAAATGATATATTATTTCATCCCATGATTTATTAAAATTAAAATAATGATAGAGTTTATTGTTATGGAATATATTATGTAAGACTTGGGGAGACCCAACTATGATTTTCAACTCACACCCTACCTTTTCCTTTAGTAATTTGGTGTTTTTCTTATGCCCGGTCCAAGAAAAGAAAAATAACCACTTGGAGGTGGTGAATGTTCTTGATCCTTTGAACTATGGAGTGGGGATGATGTTTTCTTTGGGAAAATTGAGTTTTATCTTGTCATATGTTTAGTTATTTGATGTTGTAATACATTGGGTTTTTTATAAATGTTTGGTTTCCAGTTCTTTTTTTTCTTTGAATTGTTGAGCATACAGGCTTATAATCTTCTATCTTCCACTATTTTGTGGAAACTTCAATCCCTCTTTTTCTTGTATGGTTCCATGTGATAGTCACCAACCTAGGGGGATCAATAATTCTATTTGGGATATTTCAAAAAACAAATCGGTTATTGGTACTAGGGTATCAAGGATGGTTTGTGAAAAAGTGTTATCAGAGGATGAAGGTTAAGTATCTTTCCTTAATTTTAGTATGATGTTTGGAATGTCTTGTTGGGACTTAAGAGGTAGTTATGAGCGAGTTCTTAGAAATATATCATCATAATGAGCCTTAAGTCACCATGAGTGGTTTTATAAAGGAATATTGAAGAATAACTTGATCTTATTATAGAATTCTACATACTTTTTATTTAGATAGGTTAAAATCAAAATCTTGATATATATTATCTGATTGTATTAATTATTCCTCTGGATCCTATTTGAGTTGTTGATCTGAGTAATCTCATGATGTCTTAATTTTTTTTTGATATTGTGTAGCATAATGCCTCTGATAAGATTTGTGTATAAGAACTATAAGAAAGATACTAGTGAACCATAGTGATTGTGTCCTACCATGGACCAGAATCTTGTTGAAATTATTGTGAGTGTAGTCCAATCTCTGGGATAGGCACTTGTACCTATTCCCATTCAGACTCTAGATATGGAAGTTTAGTGGGATGAATCTCAAAATCTTTCTCAAGAGTTCCTTGACTAGAATACACCAATTTTCTATGTCTCTAATGATCCTAAAGATATTGATCATTGGTTGATAAATATAGAGCTTATATTTAATTTTTTTTGGAAATGTCTGATTCAATTAAGCTGAAATGTGACCCTTTCAAGATAGGGGGACCTAGAGAAAGAAGGTGGGACTCAATGGTAATGGTGAAGAAGAATTTAAACGAGTGGAAAGAATTTATATTTTTTTCATTGACTTCTTCTATCTATAGTCTCTGGTGTTGGCTAAGGCTATAGAGTCTTTCAAACTTAAATAGACCAACAAAACCACGACAGAATATGTGAATTGTATTTCCATGATTGTGCAGTTTTCACTTGATATTGTTTAAAATGATAAGATAAATAGATTATGGTTTGTTATGGGTCTTTAACTTGATATATATTCTAAGTTTTTCTTTCTAAAGATCACTTCTTATGCTGATGTGTTGGATAGGGCATTGATGGTTGAGCTTAATCTGGATGATAAGTTAAGGTTGAAAGGAGTTTCTTTTTCTCCTAGTGGTAGTTGTATAACTTCCAATAAAGTAAAAAAGGAATAATGATAAGTCTCATGGAAGATCTCTATAGCAGGTGTCCCATAAAACTCATGCAGTTCCTATCAGAATCCCTTTTGACTTGCTTCTAGTGTGGCAATCTTGGGCAATTGAAATGGGTTTTCCCTAAGGTACCCATGATATAAAATTTATATGGATGCTCAGGTCACTTATAAAAATTATGTTATATTTTTTCTACCCCATATAGTTGTACTGTCTCATCAGCACCTACAATTACATAGGTACAATCAGTTACATCATGAACAAAGGGGTTCTGGCCATAAGCGTCCAGAAAGAAACTTTTTCATGTAGTGGAAGTGTCTCTAGAAGAAGCATATAAAGGTCTAGGGACCGTGAGAGGTACCATAACTATAGATTCATCTTGAGTGAATGATTTATTTGATACAAATTCACATCATTCATTTATATCAACCTATATTATTAACCTTTTAAATATTTCTATGGAGGTGTTGTATTATGTGATGGATATTACTACACCCCTAGGAATGAAGAGAGAGTAGGGTATCCATTGTCCTTCTTATATTTTCTCATTATCATAAATTGAGATTACCTAGAATTTTATGGTTATCAACCTAAAACCTCTTGATGTTATTTTTATGATGTATTGGCCCATTTAAATTAAGGAATGAATTGATTGTAATTTTCAATGGGTCTCCTTTACCACACCAAATGTGGTGTGCCATATATTTTAGAGAAAATGAAGCTTGAGGTCAAGTAGATCCATAACTTCTAACCTGGAGTTGAGGAAAGTAATATAAGTGTTCTATTTTCATATTTAGAATGATCCTTTGAATGATGATCTTCCTCTATTTTTTCAATTTTTTTGAAATTTTTCAATCCAATTTATCTAGTTTTCCACTAGTAAGAGAGGTGGAATTTTCTGTTGATTTAGTTATTGGTACTTAACCAGTTAATATTCCTTCTTATCACATGAAAATAGATAAAATGGAAGAGTTGAATACCCAGTTGGATGATCTATTAGAGAAAGTACTTATATTCATGAGTGTGTGACATTGGGCAATGCCTACTCTCTTTGATAAGAAAGCTACTGGAGAACTTTTCCAAGGTGTTGATTGCTGAAAACTAAACCGAGTTATGATAAATAAAAATTATTCAGTTCAATAGATTGATGATATTTTTGACCAGTTGAAAGGGGTGAAGTGGTTCTTGAATATTTATTTTTGACCAAGTTATCATCGGTTAAAAAATCTGACATTCAGAAAACCACCTTCTGGAGAAGGTATGAACATTAAAAGTATCTTGTCATCCCATTTAGTCTAACCAATTATCCTACATTAATTATTGATTTTATTAATAGGATCTTCCATGAGTATCTTGATACATTTATAATGGTATTTGTGGATGTAATCCTTTTTTAATCTCTTTCTGTGTAGGATCATGTGAGGAATTTGAGAGAAGTTCTAAAAACATTTATATATCATTAATTTTTTTTCCAAGCTATTGAAATGTGATTTATGGATTTGGGAAGTGAAGTTCTTGGAACATGTGGTATTGGAACATGGAATCTCAATTGATCTTGAAAAGGTGAATGCTGTTCAGACATTGGATTAATCACATATTATTTTTTATATTTAGAGTTTCATGGGTCTAGTAGGGTATTATCATTGATTCATAAATGATTTATCAATGTGGGGTTCTATGATGACTTATTTCACTCAAAATGGGGTGAAGTTCACTTGAGATAATATATTTCAATGTTTTTTTATTGATATAAAATTTATTTTGACTTTTGCATTAGTTTTGACTCTTCTGGTGATGTCCCAGACCTGAATTCTGCTTAGAGGTGCCCCGAGCCTAGTGGGCTGCATTGCCTTAAGTGCATCTACCTGAATGCCAAAGGCTGATGACTAATAGAAATGGAATAAAATGTTTCCGTCAAGATTATATTCCATCATTACTAGAGTGTATCATAATAGATCAACATCATATATAATTAAGTAAAGAAAGTCGTATAATCGTTAACAACACATAAGAAGAAGACTAGAATACTAACAACTAAAACAACTAGAATGACTGATATAGGGATACAATAGATGATGATGATATATTTCATGTATCTAGATATATGGAATACATGTATACAAGAAGAATACAAGCATGATAAACAAAATTAGGAAATAGAATAAAAAACTATCATAATAATCCTGAGATCCTTTTTGTTCATATATTACCATCTCCATCCCAATATATAAAGAAATAAAGTGTATGAAGCTACTTACTTCCCTTTTACAACACCTTCATCCATATAGTATTACCAAGTATGAGAGGCACCTAGATTGGGTGAGAGATAAATCACAGTATGCCACCACCAATGGTGTCTATAACATCTTGTCCATGTGATATAAACTAAAACAATATATGAATGCATATATAAATGTAAAGTAGTACAATAAAGTAAATACCCAAGTACTTTCTTCCAACCTTGGATAGTGTCTGAATATGCAACCAGTTCATTAATTAATTATTTCCAATTTATATAAATAGGTCACAGGAGGCATATATAGCACTAAAATCACCTCATGATAATTGTTGTAGAGGTTCCAAGATGTAAAAAGGGAACCTACTTGATATTAATTATCAATGGGTTCCAAGGTAATAAGAAAGGAAACCAAGACCTCGAAGGTCACAAATTTAGTAGTAACTACATCCTGGTTAAGGGTTAAGAGTTTAATCCCAGGATAATCATCCATGTAATTCCACAATAATATGATCTAACCAATTTCAATGAATACATTCAAGGTAAAATGGGATAAGATATGGAAAGGACCAAGGATATAACCAAAGAATATAGTGTATTTCAAAACCATGTTGGATCCAAGGAGTGTATCCAAGGAATTCTGTAAAAGTAAAGATGGGATCCTATAGTGTCATACTAGGAATCCACTGATAGATGAGGATCATGTTCTAAGGTGGGTATCAACCAAGGAAATTTACATCTTTGAATCAGAATGGCGTTCATGAGTGATCAAGGCATTCTCTTAGAAATCTAAGAACTAACTTGATTCTAAAAATCCCTATAAGAATGTCAAGGTACAAATGTATAATTAGTCACCTTACATTCAATAAATTTATTTAATTAGGCCATTCAATACTCAATCAATTTAATATTCCATGAGGTTCAAGCCATTTCCTTTCATCAGTGTGACATAGCCAATTGAGAATGGAACCATTCCGTACATCCATTTATTTCATAAGAATTTAACTTGATTCAAACTTCTACCATCCACCATGAGTGGAAAGGGGTGATATGACATGTAACCAACATTCAATTCCACTAAAATTGGCCAATTATTACATATATAATATGCTCACCAATTCAACCTAGATTGATTAATTAAGTGAGGAACTTACCTTAGGTGGGACAATGGTTAGCATACATGGTTCTTCCCATGATAAATTATAAATTGAAAAGAAATTTATTATAAAGAGGATTACCATTATAATGGTCAAGCTCAAACACACCCAAATAGTGTATCTATGATGTCAAAACACTAAAAACCCAATTATGGAACATCACCCAACATGGGGTGGTTGAGTTGTGGACATAACTACCAACATTGAATCACATATATCACATGGGTATTAGAACAGGGTACTAACAATACAATCATGAAATATAAATTCAACAAATGATGCCCAATGAAATCCGTGTGATGATACAACAATTTATAAAATGACGGAAATTGAGGAATTAGTTATATACCACATACAACATACTCGTATGGCTCTACTCATCTAGTATCAACCTCTTGTTCAACCAAGATTGGTGTTGATATGAATAACAAATCAAAGCCCCGAAATTGGGGCATAAGATCCAACATCTAAATAACATCATTGATATAAATAAGAATGGATTAATATTAAAAAGGAATCGAGAACGTATCGATGTAGATCCAACAAAATGAACGATGATCAACTTGGACTCCAGAAAGACGATCAATCTCAAATCCTAGAATAAATTTGAAAACAATTCAAAATCGGAGAAATATGATGGAATGTTTGCTAGAATGAAAGGGAGAAATAAGGGTTAATTTTTAATGTTATTTTGAGGGAAAAAATATAAAATTCACCAATTAATACCCTTCGTACAATTAGTCCACACAGTTTGGCCACACAGTTTTTCTAGACCATACACAAACCATGCATGGGAATCTATAGAAAGGGGGAAACTACATTTTTAGGCCACATGGTTAGGGAAACCATGTGCAAGCCATGAAAAATTCCTCTGTAATTTGTTTGAAACAATTTTCATGGGCATGAATCCCAACTCGCATGGCTAGATTGAACCGTGTTCCCTATTACAGCCCATTTTCTATCCTCAAACGGTTAAAAAACCATGCGGCCTACCTCCTAGGGTTTAAAATAATTGTTTGAAATGCTATTTTCTTTAAAAAAAATATGGGTTCTGGGCTCTAACCAAGGCATGAACACCCTTGAGACCTCCACTAACTCACTAGGAATACATATTAGATCCATAAAAAATAATTAGACCAAAATTTAAAGGATCCAAACCTAAGTGGAAAATTGGGTTCTTATAGTCTTCCCCCCTTAATGGAACTTGTCCTAGAGTTCACCTTCCAAGGGTGGGGAAAAACTATTTGAGAACAAATCAAGCCACTGGAAATATACGTTAGCCTCCCACTCCCAAGTCTCACCCCAGACATGGTCATGCTACCATATAACCCATACTAGAGAGACAGACTAGAATTAGAGATCCTTCATGATCCTGTCAATGATGCATATAGTATACTCCTCAAAGGTAGCATCAATATCTAGTTCCACTTACTCAAGATAAAAAGTATGAAACATGTTTGCATGATATCAACAATGTTGTGAAATGTGAAAGACATCATGCGTAAAACGATACCGATGAGATAATCACAATAGATTCGATACCAGACCAACTCTATCCAGTATCTAAAATAGACTTACATAGTGCAAAGACAAATTTCCTTACTTATGTATCTGTCTATGCTCTAGCCTGGGAATTTCCCAAAAGAAAACATGATCCCTGACCTCGAACTACAGAGGTCTTCAGTGAAGATCAACTTATAATTTTTTTCAAGAATGAGAAGTAGACATACACTTCCCGATCAGCTGAACTTACATCAAAGTATCCTAAAAAAGATGAGGACCTTGTAGGGCTACCTATTTTACCACTTTCCAGCACAGGGTGGAATGACACAACCAACCATACAAGGCCTCAAAAAGATCCATCTAAATTGTTTCCTGAAAGATGTTATTATAGGAGAACTTGATGAGAGGGATATGATTCTACCATGAACCACCACAATCAAGTACACATTCTTGGAGGATGTCATGTTGAACTTGTATCATCAGTTCCAAATGTCCATCGGTCTGAGGGTGAAAGGATGTTCTTAGAAGAACATGTGTACCCATAACTTTATACAAACCCTTCCAGAACCATGATGTGAAATGAGCGTCCCTATCTAAAATGATAGTATGAGGGAACCTATCTAGTTGAATGATATCCTAGAAATACAGTCCTCCCAGCTCATAAATTGAGAAATATCCCACATATAAATTAATTGGGATACTTTTTTCAGTTAGTTAATAAATACCCATACAATGTCACTACCTTTAGGAGACCTTGTAAAGAAGAATAAAAAATCCAAATAAATATCATTACATTTCCATTATGTGAATAGAAGTGGTTGTAACAAGCCTGTAGGAATCTAGTTCAATACCTTCACCTACTGATTAGTGGAACACCTAGTGATAAAGCCTACTATATGATATTTCATTGAAGTCCACTAATCTTGGAATCACATTTCTCGATACATTTTATAGGTACCTAGATAAACTAACCACTGAGAAGCATGTGACTCACACATTAACTCATCTCTCATATCTTTTAGAACCCAGAAACTCCTATGTATACACAAGATATTGTCTCCATCCAAACACCAATATATAAGTGGTTCATCTCTTGAAATATTCTCATGGATAACCAAGCCCTCTTTATTTGAGATTTTTCTAATCTTCACCTTCCCAAGGAGGGAAGAGGTAACTATAATGGCTGAGAGATAAGAATACTCATGAATTTCATGATACTTTAGATGTATCTTAGAAAATAGGGCCATAAATTTTCATTCATCACTGACTTCTTGTATGGCATGTTCATGAGTTTTTCAACTCAGCACATCAACTACTAAATTTACCTTCCCAGGTGTATAGGCAAGCTCAAGATTTAAGGACCGAATATATTCAAATATTTATAATCTAAAATTCAGTTCACGCTATGTAAAGATTTATTTTAGGCTCTTGTGGTCTATATACACCTCAAATTTCTCACACAATAGATAATGTCACTAGTGATGTAAATCATGGAAAACTATTTCTAGATCAATGTCATCAATTGGATAATTTTTCTCATGTGGCATCAATTGCTCAGACCCGTATAGAATTTTTTTCCATCCTACATCAGTAATTCTCCTAGGCTAATGCATCATGTATAATATAACACTATATATCATTTTTCAGGCTCTGGAAGATTCATGTTAGGTGCTGAGACAAGCCTCTATTTCAGCTTATAAAAGTATTTCTCAAACTCTTTTGACCTTAGGAACGTAAAAAACATTATTATAATACCAATAAGAGGTGAACCAAGGCATGAAAAGTTTTATATGTAATTCTTACAATATCCATAAATCCCCAAGAAAATTCATATATCAAACAGGTTCTTGGGATGATTCTTGGAAACTAAAACAAAAACCTCATCTGGATTAATAGAGACTCCCGATTTTGAGATAATATAACCCAAAAAGTGAAATTTTTCAATCCGGAATTGTCACTTAGAAATCCAGAAATAAATATTATTCACATTCAATGTACTCAAAATGATCACAAAGTTTTTAGCATGGTCACTTTGAGTTTGGGAATACACCATGTTATCATCCATAAAGATCCTGAAAAAATAATCCAAATATGGGAGGGACACCCTATTCATCAGATCCATGAAAATGGAGGGAATTTTCGTAATACCAAACAACATAACAAGTTAATCATACAGACCATACCTTTTACAGAATGTTGTATGAGGTATGCCTGATAGCATGACTCGCACATGATGATAGCCTGATCTTAGGCTAATATTAAAAAACACCCTAGCTCCTCAGAGCTAGTCAAAGAGGTCATCTATTTATGGCACTAGATACTAGTTATTGACCATAAGTAGGTTCAAACATCTTTAATCCACACATAGTTGAGGGTTCCCATACCCCTTCTTGGTGAATATCATGGGAAAACACTAATAATAAGTACTAGACCATATGAATCTATTGGCCTCTAGACCCTTTAACTGCCGCTTGAGCTCTTAGAGCTCAAAAGGGGACATACTATATGGAGGAATAAAAATTATAGTTTCTCCCAGAATGATATCAATCATAAACTCTACATATATCCTGGGAGTTAAGACATAAAATTCATCAATAAATATTTCCCTAAAATGATCTACTACTGGAGGGAATTCTTTCTGGTTTAAATCCTGATACTCCATGAGGATTTTGAAAATTTGGGTAGTCACTCCACCTTGCCCATGATACTCTAGTCTAGGTCTTCTAGCTTAGGAATCCCACTCACCCTTGTATAGGTAACTACTACCCTATGGTGATGTAAAATTTAACTTGTGGAGATAACAATATACAAGGTCTTGATATGAAACAAATCAATCCATACAAGGAATGTTGCTGAATCTCATCATCTTAAGAATAAGAAAGTCCCATAGGAAGGGATAACTTCCCACCTCAAGGTGGAAGTCCCTACATTGGTAGATTCCCTCTAATCGTACTCCCAACGGTGTATCTAGGGTTATTACACAACATTTATACTATATTTATAGCTCAAGACTTTTCAAAATAGATAAGAAGATGAAATAGTATGAAGAACCTATATCAAGTAAGCAAGATAATATAGTAGAGGCTATGAGAATAGTATCTCATACAGTAGATGGTCCTACAACATGATCTGTAGACATCAGTTGTACTGCATGAAACTAACATGATCCTCCTCCTTATGCACTAGATATACTACCACTATCAAAACTACTTTGCTGGTGCTACTGGTGATCAAGAGTCTGGATAACATGTCCATGACATCCTCCTTTTCTAGTCTTACTAGTTCTATTATAACTCCCCACCATATGTTGTGTATAAGAGCCTACCCCTAATGGTCGATATGGTGAGGAACCTATTACACTATATACTAATGGAAAGGACTGAAAGAATCTATAGAGATTCCCCATACAACTATAAGCCCCAAACTCTAGTGGATCCCTATCATACTAAGGATTTAGATTCCCATATCATCTACACTAGTGACACACCATGGAGATACCTCTAGGGGTACTATGGATACCTCTTCCATGATGAGAAACCTTGAAGGATTGATTCATGCTACCAGAAGAACTACTAGCCTTTCACGGTTCTTGTCCTCTATGACAGATACTATCACCACCCTGTAGTTTGTGCTCAGTTATAAGAGCCTGATTGACTATTTTAGAAAATGTATGTAAGAGAATGACATTCACCAGAGTAAGAATAAAATATATGATCCCATCCTCAAAGCATCTAACTCACGAAATCTCACCATCATCTAAAAAAATTTAAAAGTGCTTTAACTCAGAAAAAACACTGAATACTCTATAACTAACATAAAACCTTACTCAAGATGCAAGAACTATTTGAATCTGTCATCTATTAACATCTGAGGAAATAAATGATCATAGATTACAGTCTAGAAATCATCCCATACCATGTCTTGATGGATACTTTCCTGGTTAATTATATCCTACTAATGCTTTTCTAAATCACACATCATGTAAGTAGAAATATTTACCCTTTTGATCTGGTGGAATCTATAGATGCTCAAAGATAGAAATGGTGGACTCTAGCCAAGACTCAACATCTTGTTAACCACTATCCACTGAGATGTTCGGAGGATGCTGTAGTAGTAAATCATAAGTCGGGTTAGCCATCATAGTTGTAGGACATGGATCACCATGGATGTACGACATCAAACATATGAAACTGTCACAAACTTGGGATTCAGTGCCTAGATTTGGTACAATAGGTGGTGACTCATGTGGACCTCTTATAGGTAATACTGGAATCTCATGGACCCCCACATCTGAATCATGGTTGTCTCCATCCTCCTAGTGCATGAAACAAGGACTTCATGGTGATATTGGTCTACAAACTCTAAACACACACATCAGAACAGGCATAAAATCATATAGAAAGCAACACTAGTAGAAGCTGAATGTAAAAAAGGGCTCACTCCCCATAGCATACTACCACAACTAACTACTTAGAAGTCTAGGTATCTGTAAGTTCTCAAGTATATGTTTTAGGGGTTCCATTAGATGAATGGTTAACTATACCTTTCCTCATCATTTATTGGAAACCATTTCATTCATTTCATATTGAATTACTAAGTTTAATCATTTTCCTTTCATAAACATTACATGATGGGATAAGGATGTGCAACTATTTCATTTTAGAAGTTAAGTTTCACTCTTCATTTTTCATTTCCTATTTTCCTCATATCAAGGTTCATTTAAAATGAGATGTACATCCCAGTGAATCAGGACCGAAACCTTTTATCATTGATATTAACACCCATTTGAATTTCTAAATAAATCTTGATTCAGTTAATTACTCATTTCAACCGAAGAGGACCCATAAAAACTCATGAATTAGTACATTCAATCACTCAATCACAAACAAAATGGATAATAAGCATATATATAAAGAAAGTATCACTCAACAATCATAGGCATATCAAGAAATGAAATCATTGAAATTCACCTATATTGAATGACAACATGCACGATATGATAATTCTAGGTGCTAAATATGGTGTGTGTAACAATTACACTTTCCATCATATCATTGGTCCAAGGATAAAATGAAATTCTCAACTAGAATAATAATAAACAAAACCACATATCATGTGAGTCACCCAATAGTGAAACGATATCAACTGTAATTGGAAAAACCAGAACAACCATTATTATTTAAGAATTATGGCCTTTACCCTAAACATGGGATGATGATGCCTAATCATGGATTATAACTAAATTCTATGTGTTCTTAATCCCAAATCTATTTTCTCTAAATAGTATGTTAGAAAAGGAAACAATTTGATACCTCTTTGTGATTTCATGGACCCGGATGCCACATAGAGGTGCCCTGAGCCTACTGGGCTACATGTACTCAAGTAAATCTCCCCAAATGATAGAGGCTACCAACTAATAGTGATGGACTATGATGTTTCCATGGGGAGAATATTCCCACATTACTAGAGTATATCAGAATGGATCAACATGAAACACATGTAAATAGAGAAAGTAATATAATTATAAACAACACAACAAAAGTAGATTGAAATAATAACAAGTGAAACATCTGGAATAACTAATATAAACATAAAAAAACTGATGATGGTATATAAAATATATCATCATCAACTATTTCATGTTTATATTAGTTA
The DNA here is from genome assembly GCA_963277665.1 of Viscum album. Classification (NCBI taxonomy): domain Eukaryota; kingdom Viridiplantae; phylum Streptophyta; class Magnoliopsida; order Santalales; family Viscaceae; genus Viscum; species Viscum album. The sequence continues at coordinate 239,953,973 of OY728131.1, forward strand.
TTCTAGTTGTTTTAGTTGTTATTATTCCAATATACTTTTACTGTTCTATTTATAATTAAACTTATTTTTCTATTTACCAGAGATTGATATTGATACACTGTGCTAAACTCTATCAACGAGGGAATTGTCTCCCCAAGAATGCATCATAGGCCCTAACTGCTAGTCGGAAGCCTCTGGTTTTCAAGGATATGGACATGAGGCCATATGGTGCATCGGGATCCGGGAACCTCTAAGTGGAATCTAAATCTAGGACATCACACTTCTAGAGGCATAGTAGGGCTATGTAGTCTTCTGAAATGCATAAAATTCTAGTTTTGGATGTGTTCTTATATAGGGTGATCACGTGGTAGCTTATGGTTCTTGATATCTTATGACACATAAGAAGAATTTTCCAACCCATGACCATGAACTCACAGCTATGACGTAAGCATATAATAGTTAGAAACATTACCTTTTTAGAGAATGGTTTTCCAAGTATTCTGACCACAAGAGATTGCATTATATTTTTTTTCAAAAATATATGAATCTTAGAAAGAGGAATTGGGTGGTGTACCTATAGTATTTTGAATTAAACATTACCTATACCCTAGGGAAATATAATTTCATTGATGATGCTTTGAGCAAGGAACATCCAACCCAGTCCATGAAAGAATCATTAGAAGAGTGGAACTTGATGACCCTTTTTGAAAAATTACATTTAGGAGTCTGAGAGGAAGATGATGAGGTTGTCATGGAAAGTGTTCAGTTTATATCTTCTCTTATTGAGATTATTATTCAAGAAAAACATCTTTATGACGATTTTTTTAGAATTAGGGGATCTCTTTATAGTTGGTATACCATTTCTAAGTGGTCACTCTAAATGAATTATATCGTATGTTTACAAAATCGGTTTATTGTTCCTTTATATATGTAGAAATCTATGTTAGGGGATTTCCATAATTCTTGATGGGTAGTGCACCTAGTAACCACAATGATGTTTTATGATATAGAGTGATTATTATAGTGTCTAGGTATGAGATGAGACATAACTGTCAATTGTTTGTGCTACTATACTTACCAATATGTCAATGCTGGGAACTTAAAACCTTCAGTTTTTCTCCGAACCCTTCCAGTGACAACTTGGAAGTGGAAATATAATTATTTGGAATTTCTGTATTGGTTACTGTATACCCCTAAAATGAAGAATGCGATATGGGTTGTGATCAATCGACTAGAAAAATCAGATTACTTTATAACATTTCAGTATACAACCAAAATTGAGGAGTTGGGAAATCACTATGTCGAGGAGATTGTTTTTCTTTTCACAGTGTCACATCAAAACGTTGGGGATTCTTTTATTTTATAATTTTCATGGATTTGGACATTTTGGTTCAAGTTCTACATGTGTTCCCAGTTTGAATTTTTGAATTTTTGAGGTTATGGGTTATTTTTTGGCATATGCATGGTTTATGAGCATGGTTTAAGGGTTAAATATGTGGATTGCTGAGGCAGAGGTTATTTTTAGTTTATTTTATTCTTACATGGTTTGACTTGTATTGTTTGATAATGGATTGGAAAAAACCATGTGGGGCCTGAGAGAAACCATGTGGCTTGTGGGTTGGTGTCTGAGGCATGGTGCATGGCTAGTAAACAGTTTGGGAAAACCATGCGGCATGTATGTGGGGAGGCTCTATAATTTGAAAGAGGTGAATCAAATGGTTGGTTCATGGTTTACCAAACAGTGTGGCCAAACCTTGCATGGTTCCCCTCTTCTCTAATAGGGTGTGCATAGTTGGCATATAGTTTTTCAAACCCTACAGCCTAATTGTGCGAGTTTCCCAGATCATTAAAAGTGTGAAATTCCAGTTTTCACTTCTACTATTTTAAGCCAATTTTAGGTTTCACCCCCTTGTTTGACACAGGTACACAAGGGTGCTCTATAAGACCCTCCTCCCTTAATCCAATTCACCCATTGAAGACCTTTAAGGTTCCTAGGTATGTTTCTTTGTTTTTTTGGTCAATTTACACCTCTCTTATCCCTTATCGCATGGTTTCATGGGGTTTTCTTAGTGATCTATCTCTTAGAAAAACTCTAGAATGAGGGTTAGCTTATGTGGTTCTATTTTTTTTGTTAGGGTGTATAGATGGTATCTTGGAGTGTATTAATCCTTCCCCAAAGTTCTATTTCATTCACACTTCATTGAGGTAGTTATTTATATCCATTTCCTTCCCATCATATTCTATTAATGATTGATATTTCCTTTAATGTTTTAAACAAGTGAAAATATTTTTTATGGTGTGTCAGAATAATTGTTTTTCGTGTTATAGTGATGGAAAATGGGTGAGAAATAGTTTCCAAAGGATTTCTGTAATTATGCCAATATTTAAATGCACAGAAGGTATTTGATGAAATGTGAATTGATATTTTAATGTGAAATTGGGTGATTTGGGTTGTCTTTTCTCTTGGTTATGTTTTGGAATTTTGGTTGGGTTGTGATTTGGGTTTTTTATGTGGGAATTTGAGTTTTTTATGGTGTGATTCTTAAGTGTTGCTTGTTATGTTGGTTAAAAGAATGTGACATTTCTTTAAAAAGTTGTTTTGAGTGATTTCATGTATAATGAAAGAGTTTCATTTGGATGTCTAAACGTCCATATTTTCACGTGGTTCATATAGATATGAGAAAAAAATAAAAATGGACCTTGGGAATGATATTTCCTTGAACCATGGTTTTTCAAAGCTTCTTCCTCCCTTCCCTATTTATTTTCCCAAAAATGGTTCCATGATTTCTAAATGGTGAATTTGATGATTCAAGTGACTTTATATATGACTTAAAATGTGTTCTCTAAAATTTGGCCTGTTTGGAATTTTGGGATATGTTTTGGAGAATAACTGGAATAAGGGCCCATTTGGGTTTTTTCGTGTTGTTTCATGTTTTAAATCTTAGAAATGGATTTGGATTTTAAACGTAAAGGTATGTATGGATTTTTTCACGTGAAAGTAATATTTCATGGTGACTTTAAAAATGGTTTGTAAATGGATCTATAAATGTATTTTTATTGGAAATGTTAAAGTTTCTATTTGTACTTTGTGTTGCCTTGGAAAATATAGTTTTGATGTGTTGTGATGTGAAAGAACAGTTGAAATCGTAGCATGTTTTGAAAAAATGGTTGAAATATTATGTGGTGTAAAGGCTCGATTTTTTTAATGCTATGAAAAGTGGTTTTGAAATCTTATGTGATGTGAAGGCTTAATTGGCACTTGTGAATGGAATGTTTTAAGAAGACTACCTTTATGGAGGATCCCAAAAGGATAGGGGCATCACATAGGTAGTGTCGATGTGTGAGATAGAAAAGCACAATGGCAGTGGGTTCAGTTAAGCCACATGCGTGAGGACCTTCCAACTCACTGTGTACTATTATCAAGGTATTCCAGGGTTTGATCTTGAGGGTTGAGTGATGGTTTCTCGTTGACCCTAATTAGACACGTTGTACCCCTAGATTTGATGAGAGGACAAGTGGGATGTTCCACTATATTTGATAGTTTAGAGTGCAAAGTTGGTTATTGATTGTGGATCTACACCATATGCCTATAGGTGATTCCAAATAGAGTACATCTAAAGATTTATACTATAGATGTTTATTAATTCCAATGATTTTTTATCTTTATATTCTGTTTATTTATTCGTCATATAGATATTATCCCTACTAGTTTATATATACTTGTTTTGTTTTATTTACTTCCTTTATATCCCCTTTTTGGTCATCTAGAATGGTTTTTTATTTTGGTTTTGGTTTTGAACTGAGTTTTGGAGTGTGAAACAATTTTTAAAAAAGAAAATATGTGTGTGTTATTTTAAAAAGGGAACTCCTGTAATGTTGTGTTTGGTTTTTTTTGAAATGATTAAGATCCTATTTTCTAAATTTATTACAAACTATTTTTTTTGTTCTGTTTTAGGAATGAAAATGAATGGAATCTATGATGATTACCTATTGAGATTTTTAAGATCACACCCTAATTGTTCTACTCATCATCATTTGACGCAATATATTTTTCAGGTTTAGGTTTCTTGTTCATTTGTTTTCCTTTAGTGCGTGTTGGTCATATGGTTGGTGGTGACCAAGAGGTCTGGTAGAGATTTTGTTAGCATATTTCTTATTTAGTTTTGTATTCAGTTTTTGTCATGTTCAATAGCTATTGTATTTTTATTACTTTTTATATTTATTGATTTTCAATTGTTAGGTTTTTTTACATATTCATTTGTGGTATTTTGATCTTTTTTGTTAATTGGGATAAATTGTTCCCATTGGATTACTCCAACACTAGTTGATAGCCCATGGGGATCAAAAACTCCCTTCAAGACATGTCTTGGATTGGTTCAGGTGTTGAGTCGGATGGAATCTTGACAGGATTTGTGACACATGAAGTTCCATATTCTATTTTCTCTGATGGATATCCCCATTTACCTCTCATTTTTTGAGAGTATTTCAAGAGGTTATGGTTTCTTATGTTCGATTGAGTATAGAATACCAACCATAGATAGATGGAATGGTAGAGAGAGCTATAATAATTAATGAGGATATACTTCATGCTTGTTTCTTATATTTTAGTGGATATTGGGATGACCATTCGGAACTGGTTGAGTTTTCTTATAAAAATATTTACTATTATACAATTATACTATATCCTTTTGAGGTCTTATATATAAATCCATGTAAATTTCCATTGTGTTGATTGGAGATTGGAGAAACTTCCATGGTTGGAATGAGTTTGGTCCAATAAAAAATAGAAAAGATATAGTTGATTCATCAGAGAATATTGATGGAAGAGAGATGGTATAAATCCTCTCCTAAAAATCATTATATAATGTTGGAGTTTTCCATTTATGACCAGGTGTTCTTGATAGTTTCACCTTATTAGGGAAATCAGAATCTTGCGAGGCAAGGAAAGCTTTCTCCTTGTTTTATGGGACCTTTTGAGGTTTTTTATGTTTGTGGGGAATGTGGATTACCATTTATCACTTCCACCATAGTTTTCATTGATACATAATGTGTTCCATGAGTCACATCATTGGAATTATCTTTTTGACCCATCTCATGTCTTGAGTTGGGATCTTTATGTTGAGATGGATTTATCTGTGATTGAGCATCCAATCAAGATTTTTGATTCAGAGACAATGGTATTCAGTGGGAAGATGATACCTTTGGTAAGTGTAATATGGAATCATGGTTCTTCTTACCACGAGACTTGGGGGATAGAGGCACTGATGAGATAGTAGTGTCCTCATCTATTTGATATATAAACTTCTTAGAATGATTTATGGGGAAAAAATTTCTTATGTTGGGGATTTTGTAACATATTGTTAATTTTTATTAGGTAATCATCGACCCATATTTTGTTATCCTTTGGTTGAGTCTTGTTTTAGGGAGTTTTGGGTGAAATTTGGAAACTTTTGGATGCCTATTGGGATGTGTACAGTTGGCACACCATTCTCCCAAACCACACACCCCTAGTGAGAATCGTGCATATATAGACAATGGGGGAATGAACGGTTGGCATATAGTTTCCCAAACCATGTTCCCACCATGGGTAAACCATGAACCATGGATAGTAAGACCATATAGGGTGCATGATTAAGGCACATGGGTTTTCTAACTATGCATACATCCCCATTAAACCCTGCCCAAAATTTTAAATTAATCAAAAAATTGATTTTAAATTTTTAAACCCACCGATTTAAGTGTATAACCTACCTTATAAACCCTATTGAGATTTTTAGGGTTGAAAAGGATCCCTAGAATCAATTTTGTGTTATCCAACCTTCACTTTTTATGAATAAAATATTTTTTGGAAGATCCAATACCTCTCTGGTAAGTAGATCTCCTCTCATTTAATCTCTCCCAAACTCTCCTTCCTTCCTCCTTAGAGTTTGATATATCATAATGTGTATGATGGATCAAAATTAATTTATTTCTATCTTGATTATAATTTTTTTATTTCAAGATCTTTGACTCCTTCATTTTAAAATAGTGTTCCCATTGTGAGTATTGATCATTTTATTTCTATGATTAAAGGTAGGTGGGTCCATTTGAGATTTTCATTACAATAGAACCCATTATTTTTTATTTGTTTGAAATTTATTTTAATAAAATTATAAAACCTTGATTTTTATTGATTTTATCATTGAATTTAAAATGGTATGGATATTGAGAAAAACCCAAATTCCAGTGGAATTTGAATTCTATGGTGGATTTGGAAAATGATAGAATTGATAAAATTATTTGAGAATTTATTTTATAAAGTATATTAAATTGAAATAATGAAAAATCATTATAGGTTTTGTATAAAAATGGATTGAAATGAATAGAAACCCATGTTTTGGTTTTGAAATTGAATAGGATTGTTGAAACTAAAAATTGGGAAATTAAATCATAAATGATAATATATTTGAAATGAGATGATTTCCCCCATTCTCTATTGATTGATTGATCACATGAGATATTGGGTAGTTCGTGGGTTATTTGGGACAAGAACGCTAGGATCTTGATCCCCTAGAATTGTATTGATTATATAAAGTCTAAAAAATACATAGTTCAGTATATATTATCACCGATGGGATGTTTATGAGTACTATTCAACCTGAGCCTACGAGACATGTGTATACATAATTAAACGTGACCATTGATATGAGATGTGTGGGGATCCTATATCCAAAAACTAATGTATCATAGGGCATATGACTATAGTAATTTTTGATATTGTTTCAATTATATATTCTATTTATTATAGAACTTTTTTATTCATGTCAAATTATTTATATGAACTCTTTTATATAAAATTTTAATTTAATCCATGTTTGAAATGTTTTCTAACTTTAGAAAAAAATCATGTCATGTTTTCAATATGAAAATGATATATTATTCCATGCCCAAATTTATTTAAATTGAAATCTTGATATGGTTTATTATTATGGAATCTGTTATATAACACTTGGTGAGCCCCTACTGGTCTTTATAGCTCACACCCTAACTTTATGTTTGGGTCTTTGTAGATTTTCTTATGTTAGGTCTAAGAAAAGGGAAATCACCACTTGGAGGTGGTGGATGTTCTTGATCATTTGTACCATAGTGTGAGGATTATGTTTCCTTTGAGATTCTTGAGATTTATCTTATCATATGTTAAGCACTTTGATGTTGTATAAATTTGGGTTTTGTTATACCTATTTGGTATTTGGTACTTTCCCCATTTAGAGTGTTGAAAATACTGACTTGTAATCATTTATCTTCCACTGTTTTGTGTAAAATCATTTCCATCTTGTTCTTGTATGATTCCAGGTGCTAGTCATTAACAAGTGCTGACCGAGAATGACCTTAGGGCTATCATGGAGCTATCTCGATTATCAGGGTACCAGGGTATCTGGGCTAGCTCATGAAAATAAATTTTCATCGAGTATGAAATTTATATATATATATATATATATTTCATAATGTAGTTATTCCCATTCATACCCACCAATTAAACAACTAGGTTGTAACATTCATATTTAAATAATAATATTTTTTGGTTCATTTAGGCTTGGTGTTGAATGTTTTATATGCTATAAAAAAGTGTTTTTAAAAGCTCCAGATATTAAAAGTATAATTATATATATAAAAATATATTATAAACACACACATATATAATTATAAATATGTATCAAATACATAAATTTAAATATGAACTAAATTTAATGTGTTTATATATTTACTTAAACATATTACGACAATATATATATACATGTAATAATAATTCTATATATAATTATAAATATGTATAAATTAATATATATATATATATCAAATTTAGGCATATATAAATATGTATATATAAATTAAATTTTATAGATTGATTTTTAGCATTGATTTTTCAGTGTGGGTAAAGGGTACCCTTTACCAGATCTAAAAAAAGTGACGATAAAGGGTATTTATTTTATCATCACTTTTATTAGAATTGATAAAAGTCAACCATTTATCAGTATTTTTTAGTGTTTCTATAGGGTACTATGGAATATATGTGAATATGTAGCAGTGGATAATGATTTGAAGAATTACTAAAAACATTTCTTCCCAAAAGTGACATGTTAAACTTGATCAAGTTTCTGACACAAGGTCCACTTGTATCTCTAGAAAGGAATAAAGAATAACTTGATGTATAGTGATAATTTTTTACTTATAAACACCCCCCAAAAAAAATTTAGAATAAATTATGAATATCATTAACAAGAGTGTCATACAATATAAACATCATTATAACATACAACAAGATTGACTATTCCATAGATTATAATATAAATTAACCACTTTAGAAAGGTTCTTTCACCAACTAGACATGATCAAATTTTAAAAATCTAATCACCATTGATGAAAATACACCCATTGATTAATTTATCTTATGTTTTCTCTCATAATTTAGTAAAAAATACTTCCCGTAATATTAAAATAGTGCATCGATATATAATTAATCATGTCACTACATGAAAACTAACCTATAACATTGGTTTTTATCTTATTAATGGATTTTTAGACCACGATAAAACAAATTAGTAGTGTTTTTTTAAATCATTACATATTTTAGTGTCAGTAATCAAATAATGGTGGTTTGAATTTATTTAGTTGCGGTTTAAAAAAGTTTTATTTCTTTAATATTTAGCAATGGTTTTTTCATACACTTCTTAATGGTTCTTACCATAATGTTTTTATTTAACTCATTGAGGAAATATTAATGAAATTACACTAAATAATGTAGCATTGGTCTAATTTTGGAGAGGTTTATATGAAATCCCATTAAAAACATTAAAGATAAGGAGTTTGAAAAAAGTCATCACTAATATGTATAGTGGATATTATTTTTAGCAGTGATTTATCAAAACCATCGCTAAACATTTAAAATATTAAAAATACAAATAAATAAAATTTTAAAAAATAATTTATAATTAATTAATTAAAAACATAAATATAAAATAATATAGAAAATACATATATAAAACACACACATATAACTAATATATAAAACACAAATATGTTTATTAATTTAAATCAACTACCATCAATCATATACTCAGTTATCATATAGAAAACATAGGTCTGACATCCAACCTCATCCCATCACATCCATCTCTCTACACCCACTGAATTTGATCACTTATGTAGCTAGTATCATCATACAAGAAACTGACTATATAACTAGAATATTAACTGAAAGAAAAAATGATTGAAATTAGTACAACTCAACACAAAAAATAATAATTAAAGTGGAATCCATGATGATATTTATCCATACAAAAAAAACTATGAGAAATCATGATTTCCTTCTAATGAGTGTTATAGATCAATACACGCAACCTCCTACCTATAACCATCTTATTTTACCTACGATACAAAAATAAAACATTTATGAAAAGTAATATTAAATATAACAGGCATAGAATATATTTAGAATTTCTCACATAACATTTTTTAATTTCTTAATCAATCATATAAAATTTTAGTATAAAAAATAATATATTATCCAACATATTATAGATCAAATAAATATATGAAAATTATATAAGAAATTAAGTCTCCAACTCACTCGGAACACATTGAAAATTTAAAATTACATAGTATTATATGATTATACTCTTGGAACTTTAAGTGGATGAGAATTTAACAATATAAGTTTTCATATATCATTTTACATTACCATGAAACAAAATTTATATAATAAATAAAAAATTATAAAATTCATCATATAAACCTATAAAACCATTGACCAATATTCATTTCATAGTAAATTAAATATAGGTTTATCTTTCTTTCTCATAATTCAATTAGTGTAACCATCAAACCAAATCAATAAATATCTCCCAAAAATTTTCTAGTGTATAAGTCTAATTATAATAATATATAAAAAACAAATCTATATATTCAAAATTCACATCATATAATGTATAAACTTCCAATATAACCCAATTTAAAACTTTCTATCATTAATTATACCCAAAATCTCGATGATAGTGTATAAAAAGAGTAAAAATTTTCTATTTTCACTTTAATTGAAAGAAAACACGCCTTAATAGACAAACACATTCCAAACCAGTGGAATCATTAATTTTTCAACAAAAAGTAGTTAAAAAAATAAAATAAATCAATCATTTTTATCAGAAAAGAATATAGTTGTTGAAAATGATCAATTAATATCCAATTCCCATAATTAAGACTACAAGCTAACCTAAAAAACTTTGAAAACATAAAATTTAATATAATATATTATCTAAATCTCAAAACTAAAAATTGATGAGTATATAAAAATAAAAGCCTTTATATTTCATTTTCCATTACTATGCATATCAATTTACATAACCGATTCCAAATATTGGTTAATTTTAAAACACATTCCAAATTAGTGGAATTATTTGAATTTAAATCAAAAGTTGTATAATAGGATGTATTTATTCACTATTTAACACTATTCTCACATCCACCCCCCCCCCAAAATAGGTGATTAATTAAAAAATGTGAAATCATTATCATACACGCCATTGGGGTGATTTGGAGTACTTTTGGTGGTGTTCCAAACCCATTTTAGGGATTCATGATTAACAAAGAAACCTAGAAAACCATACAGGACCTCAAGTGACCACACATGATTAAGTGAATGATCTCCTTAACCATTCACACTAACCACGCATGTCCCATTTCTGACCAGTATAGAATACACAATATCTATAACCATGATTTTTCGATTCAATTATCAATTAAACCCCAAACACTACATTTATTAGTGTATTTGCCTCCTAATCACCTAGGGAAGGTGTGGGTCCAACAAACGAGTCTAATTAACCATGTATTTAAGCGGAGATCATGGGAGAGGATTGTGGGGTGAAGAAACACAAATTTGGGATGGGGGTTATACTTTTGTTTCCAAATTATATTGTTATTTTTATTATTCAAATTAAATAAATAAAAATTCATGAAAAACACCTTTAATCAGAAATACTCACCTATGTAATTCAATGGGAACATTAACCCCAATAGAATAAAATATCTTCATATAAATATATAAAAATATTTGTTTAGATATATTATAGATTGAGTTTAGAGTTTATCTCTTCAAGATGAGATATAAGAGTAGAAATTTCCTATAGGACTATGCCTACTATCCTTTGGAATATGGAAACTATAGAACTTTACATTACTAAACACCATTAATCTTGTGTTTTATTTTAGGATTCATATTTATTCAATTTTTCTTTCAACCAAAAAGTACCCATGAACTTCCTAACAAATGCATGAGATTAACTTCTATTAGATGGTTTAGCAGAAAATGATAATAGTGACCTGATTATTTTTGATAGAGTTAGCTAAAAATAATCCCTCATTCATGCCCTAGATAATCCTTCCTAAAATGGTTCAAACTACATCATTTGGGGAAACCAATGTTGATTGCTCTAGGTTCACATCCCAAGCAGTTCAATTTTTAACATGTCAATAAAATAAAATTGACCATCATTTTATAACGTATATAAACATGATAATATGATATAATTTATTTATTTTTCACAATTATGTTTTTATAGTAATGAAATAACATTAACTTCTAAAGAAAATTAGTAACTATAATGTCTCTAGTAGGTTAATTCCAAAAAAACTACTATCAGGTTTCAGATAAACATTTCTCTATATCTCTATTCATCCAACCCGATATATTAAATGGTTACCGATTATAGAAAATTATATATACATATCAATTTATGGAAAAACATCATTTTGGTATAATAAAGTAATATAAATAATAATGAATAAAATACCAGACACATTTATCCTTTTTTAGAAAATCTCTATAACCCTATGATACCAGGAATGACTTCTTATTCACCATTCCTTTAGATAACTCCTAGAAAAAATAGTTACATCAATAAAAATTATAGTTTTCATGTGTTTATGTTTTTAATTTACTATATAAAATGAAAATAACCTATTAAATATTCCCATATTAATATCAATAAACAACTTTCTCTATTTAAGAGACACACCATTAATCACTTTGTCATATATATGATGAGTTCTCAGATATGTTTCATTAAAATCATGTCATAATTTCCCCTAAAAATACCTCCATTTATTTTCCTAACTTTTCATACCACCTTGACTTAGTTTCGATACATTGAATCTATCTTATAATTCATGGCTTCTTTTCATCATGAATCTTCTAAGCTATCTACTGACTCCTTATAGGAAAGAGGATCATTATTTTAAACTGACAATGAGTCAAAACCATTAATGACTAGAAAAAAAATCTTATTGGTTGAATACTTTTTTCTAATAGTTCTATCAAGACTGGATTTAGTAATGAGATAACATTCGTGTATAGGTTGTGATCCTCACAGACCCACATTCCAAATTTCCAATGGCGAGTGGCCTTCACCACCATGGTTGGTGATGTCCAATCCTTGAATAGAATGAGATGATTGTATTTCATCTATTTATTCTATATATTACTCCATGGAGTTTTTCTCCTTATCTAGTTCTCCCTTACAGATCAAATACATGTTCATGAATCTCATTCCTAGTGCCATATTCTAGTGGACACTCGTTAATTACATCTCTTAATTCCATAACAAAGAAAATACCATTTTTTATAAATAATTTTAATAGTAATGTTGGGAATATGTGAATATAATACTCATTTGAGGTTTTGAGGGAATATCATGCTCATGGAATAAGTCATATTAGTAAAACAACTCATTGAATCTCATGATTATTATGAGGAAACTTATTCTCAGTGTATACAGAATCCAAAGCTCATCACCTCAGACATCTTATTCACATCACATAAAGAGATCCACATTTTTTGGGAAATGAATCTGATTTTTTTCATTCTAGGTAACTTATTATCATTACATAAGTATATATAATATTTTCACATGGGGAATCTTGTGCTTATCACACAGGGTAATAATCTTAGGCTCATCATATAGAGAAATGGTGGAGAGATCCCATGTTCATCACATAGGCTTGTTATTATTTTTATATAAGGTATTTCATTATCATCACATGAGGAAAAGTATTTAGATCATCAATGATATAGAAGGAGAAGAGATCCCATTCATGTAACATCAGATTCATAGGCTTGTCTCCTAAGGTTCCTGAGTCTCATCACCCACGCATGGATTTATGATGCATCAGGTGGGGTCATATAACAACCCTACTATTTATTTCATATTTAAACATGATTTATTATATAAAAATTCACTTAATACACCTTATAATATTGAGAGGTCTAGTGTATTTGGGTCTTAGTAATAGTACATAACAACTTAAAACATGAAGTACACATATTTAATGAAAAATTCATTTACATGACCATAATATTCCTTCATACATAGAAATGCATGGGATAACCAGAGTAAATACATAAAAAAGGGTGAGATATACATCCCATAAGAGGATTAAACAAGGAATAATATGAATAATACAATACATGTTTGGAAATAGGTATATCAATGGAGCAAAAAAGAAACATGATCATAAAGACATGATATAGCATGATATCCATAACATGGAAATGTGGAAACAACATAAAACATGATATTAACATGAGCCAAGGATCATTACACATAGATTATCATGAGTAAACCCTCATTGTACATGAATTATAATGATTAAACCCTCATTTCACATGACATATCATGATACTAAACATTACCCAATGCATTGGAGAACTATCAGGGCTCACCCTTCATAATCATTTTTTTCATGTATAAGTGTGCCAAATAGGTCATAAAAATGAATTCATTAAACATCATAAACTTATTAAAATAATAAGGAATTTGGATTAAATACATGTAAGTCACTAATCAATAAGTACATGTTAATAAAGGTGAATACCCTTGATAGAGAAATGGGTATGGTATTCACTACATGATGATTTTGGCATGGAAAATCATAGTGCGATTTCGGCAGCATAACAATGTCAATTTTTTTTAAAATGGGTTGATAAGATAAAAAGGGGTATCTCATAATTTATACACGAAATTAATAGTAATGGGATTATGTATCATAACATCCCAATATATGAAATGGAATTTAGATGCATAATATAATAGAAATTCATGAATAGAAATGAGAAGAGAGAAATACCTTACACAATTTTTGCATAGTAACTGCTTAGGTAAGGGTCCAAATGGGGGAGGATTAATCATAACTAATTGAAATAACATTAATTGTATAGTGATGTAATTATTAAAAACTAATTTCAATGCTATCAATGGAAATTAAATGAACTATTCTCAAAGAGGGTGCTTGAATTCAAAGAGGAGGAGAGGAATCCCTTACTTGGATGTGTGATCAAAAAGGCATGGGGATGCTTCTTGAGAGATTAGGTGTGCCTTGGGAGGACTTTAATGAGTAGGGGAAAGAGGGAGGTCAAGCTTAAAATATCTTGAGTGTAGAGAAATGGGATTTTTTGTGGGTTTATATAAGAAATGATGGAGATTTCTTTATTATTTTGGTTTTGAACACCACACAATAAAATATTCAAAACCATAAACCATACCTTGATTTTTTCCCATGGTTTCTAGGAAAGGGTAGTAGAATAAATTATTTTATCGGTCTAAGGGCCAAAGTTATTAAAATATTTTCCTTTCTTATGTGAAGGTGAGTCACACTATCAAAGAAAGGATTTTAAAATCTTAAAATATTTTATATGTCTTGGAGGATTCACTAATAATTTATAAAATAAAATGAATAAACATAAAATAAAATTATTCTAAAGTAAAAAAAATATTTTTTTGAATATAACTTTTATAATATTTTATTAAATCACTATTGGGTCATTATGATGTTATAAAACACATTATATATTTATATGGCATTTAATTTTAACCCAAATATTTGACCATCTTAGAAAATTATGAAAAATTCTCTATTGGATAATTTTGATTCCAGGATTCCAAAAAAATATTAATTTTATATAAATAATTTTTTAAATATGTGAATTTTAAATTTTAAAATAAAAAATGATATTTATTGGAAATTGACAGGTTTTGAAAAAAGTAGTTTTCAAACCTCAATAAAAATTACATCTGACTTTATAAAAATTATATGATAATTTATATTTAATAAAGTTAATTTAATAATAATATTTTATTATTATTTAATTAAAAAATCCATTAATTCATCAAAATATATTTCTTAATGGAATTTGAATATTAACCAAAAATACTATTTGTGCTTTAAAATCATTTACAAAGTAAAAATAATAGAATGAAAGTATATTCATTATTATATAGAAAAATAATTCAGATAATCATAATGATATGGTCTTGATACATATCCTTTTATGACACCATCTTACGCTCTGTAAGTAATGTGTGTGATGGTGGGGCTTTCATGGAGCCTTTCAGTGAACATGGTTTGGGCTGTGATCTCGGTGAGCTTGAACTTCTCTGGTAAATGGTTTCGCTCATGCTTAAGTTATTGGATATTATCTTGGGCTTGGTCTATATAAAAGTCCAAAAATACCATCTCCATCAGAAGCTCCAATAAATGAGCTTCATAGGGCACAATCCTACTGGATGAGGCCATCGCTTCCTTTTTCTATGCCAAAAGGATTTTTTAAAACCATATATTTATACTAGTCATGTAACCACTCTTAAACTGCTACATTTTCAATGGTAAGGATACTTAATAGTCATTTAAATCCAATTAGATATAATAAAACAATAGGTGTGAATGTTTTTTCTATATCCATAATAAATTTAATTAAAATAAAGGTAATTCTAATCATAAATGTTTGGGTGGTCACAACCTTCCCCCATTATGAATTTTCACCATATAAATTTCCTTTTCCCACACTAAAATAGACGAGGGTAACTCTGCCTCATCACTTCTTATGGTTCCCACATTTCCTCTTCAAACATGTGGTTTCTTCACAACACTTTGATGAGGGGAATTGTCTTATTTTGTAGAATGTTTTCTCTATGATTCAAGATCTTCATGAGATTCTCTTTATAAGAGAGGTCATTCTCCAATGGTACCGCCTCTAGATTGAGTACATGTGATGGGTATGGTATGTAATTTTTTAAGAGTGATACATGGAAGACATCATGTACTTTATAAAAGTTTGGTGGGAGTGATAGTTGATAAACCACTCCCCTGATGCAATCAAGGATCTCAAAAAGACTGATGTACCTTAAACTAAGATTTCCCTTTTTCCCAAATCACATAACTCTCTTCCATAAAGATATGCGGAGGAATACCACATCTCTAACATCAAACTATAGGTCTTGTTGACGATTATCAGCATAGCTCTTTTGTCAAACCTGAGCATCTTTGATGTGATGATGGATGGTCTTAACCTTCTCAACCATTTCTTTGATCATTTCTTGACCTATAAGTATTTTTTCTCAAAATGAATCCCAACATGACGGTGTTCTATACCTCTTTCCATAAAAATCTTTATAAGGATCCATTTGGATGCCTGAGTGGAAACTGTTGTTGCAAGAGAACTCTAATAGAGGAATATGTTTGTCCCATACTCCTTTGAAGTCCATTGATAAAGCTCTCAACATGTCCTCAAGTTTCTGGATAGTCCACTCAGATTGGACATCAGTTTGAGGGTGATGGGGCATGTTGAAGTTCAACATAGTGTTTAAATAAAATTAGAGACTCTTCCAAAACATAGAGGTGAATCTTGGTTATCGATCAGACAAAATTGATAGTGGTACTCTATGTAGCCTTATTGATTCTCTGATGTATATCTGTTCTATTTGATCCAATGAGAAATCCTCTCGAATTTAAATGAAGTGAGAAATATTTATAACACAATCCACAAAACCCAGATATTATTTTTTCTTTTTGATGTCTTTGGATGTCCAGTGACTAATTCTATAATGATGTTTTCTCATTTCCATGTTGGTATAGGTAATAATTGCATAATCCCCTTAAACTTCTTCCTCTCAACATTCACTTGATGAAATACCAGGAACTTTGATGTATATTTATTAATCTCTATCTTCATGTTATCCCACAAATAGTGATTTCATAGATCTCGATACATCTTCATGTTTCTTGGGTGAATGGAGAAATTTGAACTATGTGCATCATATAAAAGTTCTTTCTTTAACGAATTAATTTATGGAATACATACTCTTGACACAAATCTCACAATTCCTTCTTCATTAAAATTAAAATATTAGGATTTACCTTTTTTGATAGTTTCCACTTTCTTATGAATTCCCACATCATCTTTTTGAGCATCCTTTAACCTTTCCAAAAGATATGATTGAGAAATCATTTGTGAAAGGATTGATGTTATTCCTTTATTTATGATTTTAATGTCCATATTCATTAAATCTAAGAATATTGGATCCTTTTTAATTCTAATAAATGATATAATATTTGGGTCCTTTCTACTTAGAGCTTCTGCCACTTTGTTCTCTTTCCCAGGGTGGTAATGGATCAAGTAATTACAATCCTTGATGAGATCTAACCATATTTGTTGGTTCATATTCAACTCTTTCTATGTGAATATATATTTTAGATTTTTTGATTCATATCTATTTCACACTTCTCCCCAAAGAAATAATTTCACCAAATTTTCAACATATAAATAACAACTGACAACTCCAGATCATGTGTTGTATAGTTTTGCTCATGAATTTTCAACTGCCCTAAGGCATAGGCAATGATTTTTTCATTCCTCGTCAACATAGATCCTAGGACATTCTTTGAAGCATCACTAAATATTACAAAAAGACCCCACTTATGGGTAGTGTGAGAAAAAGGGTAGTGACAAGTCTCTTCTAAGTAAACTTGACTCCATTCTAAGTTAACATAGATAGAGGGTTTGAAAATAGTGGTAAATTTCTCACAAATCATCGATAATATATAGGTAATCCTATGAATCTATGGAAATCCATCATAGATGTCGGCCTTGAACATCTCTAAATTTCTTTTGTATTGGAAGGATCAACATATATCTCATTTCTTGTGATGATATATCCAAATAATGAGACTTCCTTCAACCAAAACTCACACTTTCTATACTTTTCATAGAGCTTATCGTTTTCAAGGTCTCTATTATAGTGATTATATACTCCTCATACTCCTACATAGTTTTAGAGTATATTAGATTATTGTTTATAAAGACTACCACAAATTTTTCAAAGTAATCTCTAAAGACTCTATTCATCATGTCCCTGGAGATTTATAGAGAATTAGTGATTTTTAATGGAATTAATATGAATTCATAGTGCCCGTACATTGTACGAAAAGTAGTCCTGGGTATATCCTCCTTATTCACCTTAACTTGGTAATATCTTGATCGTATATCCACCTTTGATAAGTATTGTGCTTCACATAGTTGATTGAACAAGTGATCAATTCATGGAAAAGGATACTTGTTCTTTATCTTGATTTTTTTGAGCTCACGATAATCAATGAAAAGGTGCATTGACCCATCCTTCTTCTCGATGAAGAGGACTGGTGCACCCTATAGTGAAGCACTTGGAAATATAAACCCTTTATTAAAATTCTCTTGTAGTTGTTTCTTTAGATCCTCAAGCTCCACAAAATCCATTCTCTATGGAGTCTTGGATATTGGAAACACCGCGAGTATAAGATCAATCGATAATTCAACATCTCTTCTAAGAGGAATATTAGACAATTACTCAAGAAACACATCAATAAATTCCCTCACAATAGGGATGCCTTAGAGGATGGTTTTTCCACAGACTCAATCATCTGAGAAAGATACACATGATCATAAGGAATTAATATCCATGCTTGAGATGATGGTGCTAAAGATGATTCATCCTCCTCCCTTCACTTTCATAGAATCGGGGGCGATTACACTTATAGAGAGTGATTTCCCTCTCACAACAATTTATGTTGGATTTATATAGGGAAAGATAATCAATGTTAGTAATTACATCAAATTTTACAAGAGAGGGTATGATTTGGTTATCTGGGAAGTTCGGTGCAAAAATTGTGATATGGGAGGAGTTTTATACATAGGACACAATAATTACCCCATTTTCTAATTTCACTGACATATCTACTTCCATGCTTTGTGGTGGAGTTTGGATTATTCTACTAAACTTTCAGAATATAAAAGAATGTGTAGAACAAGAATCAAAATATAAGTTCTCTATTATTGAATGAATAACCAATGTACCTATCACCGATTCATTTTCGGGATTCACTTCAGTGGTAGTGATGGGAAAATATCACCTTTTCTTCCTTGGAGGTTGTTGGTTACCTCCAATTACCCTTGGCTTAGGGAACTGATTCGCAAAGTGCTATGGTTTCTTAATTTGTAGCAATAAACAATGCACTGAGGGTTGACCATAGCATTACTTTACTCTGTCACATTGAGGGGTTTATTTTATTGGAAATTATATGACCAGGTTCCCTTCTCTTACACACCTATAACATTTCCTTTACCCCATTAGGAAATTTCTTGGGTTCTTTTTTCCACACTTTTGACATGTGGGGTGATGTAATTTCTTAGCAGCATTGGATTTATCCATCAGACCACCAGAATTAAAATCCACTTTCTACTTCTTATTCCCATGATTCCCCTATGATTTGAAGATCTCTATATCAACTTTGGGGGCACATCAGACAATTTTCTCATAGCTATCAAAGTCATGGATTGCCAAGGATTTTGGTAGACTAGGATTTATCCATCCAAAAAAGCGGTCAAAATTTCATTCAGGGATGAAGAAAAAACCAAAGGCGTATTGTGCATGTCTGGTGAAGTTTTCCTTATATTCCCTAACAGATTCATCTTCATTTTTCTTGAGTGCAAGGAAATATCTTTCCATATTAAGACGGAGGGTGCGGGGAAAATATTTATCAATTTTTTTAGAAATCCATCTATCCCATCGACTTGATCTCTTCCTCATGCTTCATATATTGGATAAATGTCCACCATTGATCAGCTTCACACTCCATATGATAATCTTCCCGAAGAAACTTCTCTTGTTCATAAAATTAAATTATGGAGAAGATATTTTTAATGGAGTTTATCCATTGTTCAATGATTGAGGAATCGAATGATCAATTGAAAATATAAGGCATTTATCTCATAAAGTTCTTGATTGTGAATTGTTCTTTATTAGGGGGATTGGATGTTCCTCTTGATCAAAGTTTCTATTAAATACATGAGTTAACTGAGAGAGTATCATGACTATGTTTGTGATTCATGCTACCGTCATATTGGGAATCTCATTAGAGTAGGTATCACATTGATCTTAGCATCATCGTTTAGCCCAAATCATACTATTATAAACCATTATCTATAATAAAAGGAAAAATCAGGGGTAAATATTTTAAACTATTAAACACATAAAGGGGAATCCAATGAAAAAATGGATAACTTATAAATGACATTTATCTCCTTAACTTATGAATTTCTAAGCGTTGATCTAAGTTATACATGATTTAATTCCTAACATATATTCTTAGGGGAATTTTTTTGTTCCCTTAATAATAGTTCATACTATTCTTATGAATTTACCAAAGAATATCCTCAGGACTTTCAAACCAATATTTAAACAAGTCCCGTTGTTGTGAACTAGTTCCCATTCGAGTATAGATTAAAGCCGTGTTTTTGGGTTTTACCACTAGATACATCTGTGCCAGAGCCACCTATACTTGTTAATATCTAGATATAGATGTGTCTTCTTGATAAATAAATTACTCTATAATCACAAAAATTTAGGGATTATTTTTTTATACTTAGTCTTATAACAAAGTCTTTCACTAGAGTTTTTTAATCCTTATCCCAAAAATAACTAAACCTGTCGCGACCCATCCTTGGGGCCCATGTCGTGACTTCCCCAAGCCCACCTTCCATAGGCCAGGGGCTCGCGACTAGCACCAAAGGCGTAAATCTCGGTAAAAGGGAAGGCATTGCCTTTGAAAAATTATAAAAACACAATAGAGTGCGTAAGTTAAGTAAGCACTAAGAAAAACTGAGTACAAAAGTAAGTGCTGAAAAGAAAGGGGCTGGAAATACAAGCCCAACAGTAAGTACAGTACAACTAAAAAGTCTAGTACAACAACAATAAAGTAAAACATCAACCGCCGAGTCGTCCTCTGGAAATCCCACCTGAAGGGTGGGTACAGATAGTCTCCTCAGCACCTTGGGTCCGTCCGTCTGCTCCATGTACGTCTCACCAAGTGGTCCACCTCCGGGTACCGTCCAGCTCCACAAACCTCCACCCCGATCAGTGATGTCCATCATCTACATCCAACACAAAGTAGTGCGGGCATAGCTAGTGCAGGGGTGAGTATATGATACTCAGTAGAAACCCTGAGACCCCCGAAGGTCTCCTAGAATCGACGAAGGATAAACCACAAAGTAAAGATACAATCACGATGTATCAAACCACTCTACTTAGTTATATGCCCATACATATACCTAAGTCATCAATTTCAGTTAGGCTCCAACTCTCGAGCCCAAGAACAACCCAGTCCAAATAGGAAAGAAGTGAATCACACCATTGGTATTGATTGCAAGTCAAGAATCAGCTCACACAAGTATACTACTCATGAAGAAGGGTGGAGATGATTATATGTAGCCTCTGAATCATCTCCTCTGCCAAACCCTCGTAGGATCCTAGTACAGACGTTGTCGCTGCCGAACCCATGGAGGATCCAAGTATAGTCGTCACCACTGCTGAACCCACGGAGGATCCAAGTATAGTATTCATCGCTACCGAACCCATGGAGGATCCAAGTACAATCGTCATCGCTACCGAACCCATGAAGGATCCAAGTATAGTGGTCATCGTCGTAGAACCCACGGAGGATCCCAACACGGTAGTCGTCATAGTCGCAGCCAGCTCTAGGGTTCCCGCACACAGCATGCTCGATTCCAAGAGGGTCCGCTCCTTGAGCCAAGGGGGGTCAATACATCAACTATCACAAAGTACAGAGTTGACGTATCCCAATTTTCTGTCTCATCAAAAGAAACTCAATGCGACAGAGGACACGTCAATCAGATGCCCGATCTGAGAGATATTGGCTTTTCCGTTCCAGGGGCCCAGTTACAAATATTCTCATTTCTAACCCATCCATTTCTAAAAGTCATCCAAAAGTAACTTATATTATCACAAAAGAACCTCCTCGTCGTGAGGGTCTCATTGCCGCAAACGGTGCGTCGATCGGACGCGCAGTCTTTAAGTTATTCACGTTTAAGTGAAAACGTGCTCGGTCCGTTAAGCCCAGTGGGACGACAGGTCGGGTTAACCCAGTTTTGGTAGGTCTGACCCAGCATGGGTGTCAGACCGGCCCGATGAAATGCGCGGCTCGGCTCGAGGGGGACGAGCTGTCCGAGGCGGGGGGCGCGTCCCCCTGATGCCCGAACCGGCGGCGCCGCCGTCCCTAACCGGACGACTGAAGCCGCCGACCTTCTTGGCATAAGTAACCAGCACAAGTGGGCCCCGGTTTGTTCGGCGCGGCGCCCTCCCAGCGCCATGGCTCTCTTCCGCCCGACCGGCTGACGGGCCAGCCGGTTCTTCCGCAGAAGCGGCCCACAGAACGTGGGCCGCAGTCTTCCGCAGTTCGGCGCCGTGGGGCGCCGCAGTTCCTCCCTTCGACCCAGCCGGCTATGGTCGGTTGGTTCTTCCTTGGTCGAGCGGCCCGCAGTTGCGGGCCCCAGTTCCTCCGCATGTGGCAGGCGCACGATCGCCACTTCTCCCATCATCGCCTCTTCCAATGCGCCTCAAAAGTAAACAAGGAGACTACGGAGGGTCATCGGGCCATGTACGTTCGGCCCGCACCCTCCGCGTTAAGTAGTAGATATTGTCCAAGGATAAACAAGGATTCAAGAAGAACAAAGAATAATTTTATTCAAATAAAATTGAAGCAATCCTCCCTACCTTGGAAAAGCTTCGCGGTAGTTGAGCGTTGTGGAAGACGGTATCGATTCCGTCGTCGTCGAAGTGTACACGAAGAAGAAGTGGCGTCTCCTCTATTTTCAAGGAGAAAAGAAAAGAAGGCGTGTTGTCGTCCTTCATGGATTTGGCATTCTTCATCGAAGATAGTTTCGTTCTCCTTCGAGGGCGTTCTTCGTCGAAGAGGGTGGTGTTCTTCTCTATTTCTCCAGAGCTCCCCCAAATTCCAACCCAACAAGTGCCATAATAAAATAATAGCTAAGCTATTATTTTATTCACAAAAGTATTTAAAAATTCAAAAAACATAATTTCATTAATTGAAGAGTTAGAATTAATTGATTAACATGAGTTGGAAAATATTAAAGAGGGAGAGAGGGAGAGGAAGAGTTCTCATAATTAAGGTGGGTTTGTCGCATTAACGGAAGGTAAATCAATTGGGGAGTTTGAAGAGAGTTATGGGAGATGAAAGGTTGGTGATCGTGTGGGCCCCACATCTCAAATATCCACACATGGGAAGGTAGGTGGGTGTGGTCCCCACCAATAACTTCTCATGGGAGGAAATAACTTCCACCGATATATAAAATTGTTCTAAACAATTTTATTTATCTTCTTAATGAAACCCCAATTTTTAACATTCAACCCGCATAAAATGCAACTATGGTAAAGGTCTCCTTAAGAAATTACTGGCGCTGCGAGTTAATTGGTGTCCTCAAGTTTCAATTCCGAGCACCGGTTCAAAATATAGGAAAACCCACATGTACGTTTACTGAATGCACCTTAACAAAACTTTGGAAATTGATTCCGAGCACACCGGGTCTCGGAATCAAGTGCTGTCAGAAACCGCAGACTCGCAAAATTCCAAAGTATTTAAGAAAACAAAATTTTCCTTGAAATTTTTAGGTCTTTACATTACTCCCACCTTAGGGATTTACATCCCCGTAAAGCTACAACATACACTAGGGGAACAAATGAGGGTACTAAGCATGCACTTGAGCCTCCCGCTCCCAGGTGCTCTCCTGGAGGTTCCTGTGCTGCCAGCAAATGAAAACCAGAGGAATCAACCGCCCATGCAGGACCTCATCTTGTTGATCCTCAATCTCCACCAGGACCTCCGTGAATGTTGCCCCATCATCGATGTCCATCTTCCCGTGATCGATGATGTGTGGCGGGACGTGCACATATCTCCATAGCTGAGATACATGGAAGACGTCGTGCACCCGATGCAACTGAGGTGGAAGGGCCAGGTGGTAAGCCACCTCACCTACCCTGCTAAGGACCTGGAATGGTCCGATGAAGTGCGAAGATAAATTTCCACCCTGACCAAATCTCCGTAGACCTCGTCGAGGTGATACCCATAGGAAAACGTGGTCGCGATCCTCGAACTCCAGTTGTCTCCGTATCCAACATAGAACTTATGTATGCTATGTGTAGTCTTCATCCGCTCCTGGATGATCTGGACCTTCTCTGTTATAGCCTAAACCATCTCTGGTCCTAAAAGTGCTGACTCCCCAGGGTCAGTCCAGCATAGAGGTGATCTACATGGTCTGCTGTAAAGTTCCTCGTAAGGTGCCATCCTGATGGTGGAGTGGTAGCTGTTGTTGTATACAAACACCACCAAGGGTAGGTGATCCTCCCAGCTACAACCAAAGTCATGGAAACATGCACGGAGCATGTCCTCAAGAGTCTAAATGGTCCTATACATTTGGCCATCCGTCTGAGGATGGAAGGCGGTGCTCAGAAGTAGCAGCGTACCAAAATCCTCCTATAACCCCTTCAAAAGCTGGGAAGTAAAGCGAGCATCTCTATAAGAGATGATAGACGATGTAACACCATGAAGTCGTACGATATCTTGAACGTAGAGGCGTCCCAATCTCTCCACTGATCCCTACTCTCTGATTAGTAGGAAGTGGACCAACTTGTTAAGTCGGTCGACAATCTCCCAGATAGAGTCGTGTCCTCTGGATGTACGTGGAATCCCCGTCACAAAATCCATGGATATACCATCCCACTTCCACTCCGGGACCTCTAAGGGCCATACCAAGCCTACTGGTACTTGGTGTTCCACCTTCACTTGCTGAAAAGTGAGGCATTGCGAAACGAACTCTACTACAACCTTCTTCATGCCAGGCCACCAGTGCTGTCATCTGAGATCCTGGTACATCTTCACCACTCCTGGATGTACCGCTAGTGGGGAAGTGGGAAACTCTCTCATCACTTCCTCCTATAATGCAACTGGTACCACAGTACGTCCCCTGAAGAGGATGGTGTGCTCCCCTCCTTCAGAAAACCCATCTGGTGCCTTCCCTATAGATATCTGAGCACGTCGTGTCTCACAGTCAAGGTCCCCACGCTGTGCCTCTCTGACTCGCTTAAGGAGTGGAGGAGTGACTGTGAGAGACTGTATAAAGGCTGATCCATATCTATCCACAAAGGATATCTGCAACACGGCTAGTTGCTCTGTCGCCTCTCTTAGTAGTTGAATTCCCGATCTCCTGCTGAGAGCATCAGCCACAACGTTCCCCTTCACAGGAGTATAGACTATCTCAAAGTCATAGTCCTGGAGTAACTCGAGCCATCACCACTATCTCATGTTTAGGTCCTTCTGCGAGAAGATTTACCTGAGACTCTAGTGGTTAGAGTATACTGTAAAGCGTTTGCCTATCAGATAGTGTCACCACATCTTCAAGGCGAAGACCACTGCTGCTAACTCCAGGTCATGGGTAGCGTAGTTCTGCTCATTCTATCTCAAATTCCGTGAACCACATGCGATCACTTCTCACTCCTACAATAGGACACACCCGATTTCGGTCCCTGATGCATCACAGTAAACTAAATACCCTACGCCCTCCTCTGGTAGCCTCAAGATGAGCGCATTAGTCAATCTCTATCTCAGCTCCTGAAAGCTCTACTGACATATATCTGACCACACGAAGGGTTTCCCCTTCTTCGTCAATGCAGAAAGCGGTGCTACAACTCTGGAGAAGTTTGGCACAAATCTCTGATAGTACCCTGCCAGACCTAGGAATCTCCGCACCTCTGTCATGCTCCTGGGTGGCTCCCAAGAAAGTACCACGTAGATCTTTACTGGGTCCACTGCAACCCCAGCCTTCGAGATGACGTGTCCTAATAAATGAACATCTTGAATCTAGAACTGGCACTTCGAGAGCTTACCATAAATATGGTGCTCTCAGAGTGTGTCCAGTATATCCCACAAGTGGTAGGCGTGCTCCTCCTCAGTAGTCGACTAAATCAGTATGTCATCGATGAAGACTACGATAAATCAATCGAGGTAAGGCTGGAAGATCCTATTAATGAGACCCATGAACACTGCTGGAGTGTTGTTTATGCCAAAGGGAATTACCATGAACTCATTGTGGCCATACCGACACCTGAAGGCCGTCTTCTGCACATCCTCATCTCGACCTCTGAGTTGGTGATAGCCTGAACTGAGGTCTATCTTCGAGAACCATTGCACTCCCTTGAGCTGATCAAAGAGGTATTCAATCCTCGAGAGTGGGTACTTGTTATTTATGGTCACCTGATTTAGGAAACGGTAGTCTACACATAGTCGTAAGCTCCCATATGCCTTCTTGGCGAATAAAATTGGAGAATCCCAAGGTGAAACACTAGGTCAGATGAATCATTTTTCCTACAAGTCCTCCAGCTGTTCCTGCTGCTCACGAAGCTCAGCGAGAGCCATCCGATATGCTAGAGTAGATATGGGTGATGTCCCTGGGTACATGTATATGTAGAAGTATACCTCTCTACGAGGAGGTAGTTCTGGAACGCCGTCATGAAAAACGTCTGCATACTAATCCACCACAATAGGAAAACTCAGACTCCACACATCAACCGCTCCTAGGATGATACTAGCCAACAGATGTGTGATCGACTGGCCTCTCCTTTGCGTAAGTCCATCGTATGCTGCAAAGGCTCTCTTTTCACCGGTGAAGGTGAACCTGGTCCCATCCGTGTAGACACACCGCACTTTGCGCCTAATACAGTCGATCTGGGCATGGACTGTAGATAACCAGTCCATCCCCAAGATGACGTCGTAAGGCCTCAACGCCGCAATAAGAAGATACCAGCTGAGATCTCGCCTCCTAGAGTAATCTCACAGTACCAGAACCAGTGCGTAATCATCAAGTCTGCTCCCATAAGAGTCTCTAGCCGTAAGGACCGACCCAACGGCTTCGTCGGAATCTCCAAGCTCCGAACAAGGGAAGTGGAAATAAAAGAATGACTCGCTACTATTTCTATAAGTACTGTAGTAAGGGTGTATTAGGCACAGATAGTACCTCGAATAATCTTAGGTGCACTGTGGTCATAGGCCTTGACTGCCTGGAGCTGAGCCTGCCCCTGTCTGCTCCCTGTGGTCGGGGTGGTCCTCCTGGTGGTGGTGGTGGAAGAGCCTCAAAGCGTCATCCACCACCCGCTACTCGGATAGATCCTCTGCCTCATCCACCTTCTCCCTGAAGAACTCCACGGTTGAACCTTTGCCTCTGCCTAGGAGGTTACTCTACTGTCTACTGCTCATTTGCATGGCGGGTCGGGCAGTCCCGAGCCATGTGACCATGCCCGCCTCATGCAAAGCACTGCCTACCCCTCGAATGGATGGCTCTGTTTCATGTGCCCCACACCTCTGAACTAGTATCCTGGGGTCTCCCTCCTAATGGCCTGGTCCACTTGGACCTCTGTGACATCTTTCTACTGCCGGCTGCGAAAGACACCGCAACGTATCGCCCTGCGGTGGGTCTCGCTGCTGGCGTTGGCTCAGCGAGAAATCTCTCTACAGGAAGGGCTCGCTCCAGCACTCTTGCCTGCATCGGAATGCTGAGGGAGATCATCGAGGACATGATCTCATGCCTTAGTCCCTTATCGAAGGTTCATGCCTGGAAGAATGGGTCCCGTACCATGTCTGAGGAGTAGCGTGAGAGGTCAGTAAATCTCACCGAGTACTGAGCTACTGTCATGCTGTCGTGCCATAGATGAAGTAACTCTTAAAATCACACCACACGATGGGTGGCTGGAATAATCTATGAGTGGAAGAGACTCTAGAAGTCCATCCAAAGTAGAGATGACTTGTCATGCACTTAGAGAATCATGCTCCACCATCTACCTGCTGCTACGTGCAGTAGACTCGCGACAAAGATCACTATAAGGTCAGCTGGTGTTCCTACCAATCTGAAGACTCCGACGATAGCCTCTAGCCAATCCTCGGCTACCTGAGGGTCCGTCTCTCCATAGAACCTGGGTGGCCTCTATCGCTGAAACTTGTGAAATGCGCTCATTCTTCATGCACCATCTTCTACTGGGGCTGGTAGTATCGGTGGATCAGCAGGTAGTGGTACCGCTGGTGCCTCCGTTGTGATGGGGCCCTGCACCGAGGCCTCGTCGCTCGGTGGGATTCCATCTCGTACGTGACTCAGAACCCTAGCTGGCAGCCTTTTTGGGGCCATACTGAAAAGAAACAAGTGCGCCATGGTCAAACAGTATACCTGGTGAGCTGACACAAAGTAATCACAAAGAAAACTTTTGAAACACACATGAAATAAATGTTTTTTTGCACTCTGTCGGAAATCAGAAGTCAGGGTCCTGGTGTATGGATACGTCGGCCGCCGCACCAACACTGGACTCACTGGACTGATAACTACACTCAATACTCTTAACACTATTACTTCACAGAGAATAAATTATCAGAGTCCTAAGTTCTACGGTAGAACTGACTCCTCTGATACCAATTAGTCACGAACCGTCCTCGAGGCCCATGCCATGACTACCCCAAGCCCGACTTCAATAGGCCAGGGGCAGGTGACTAGCACCAAAGGTGTAAATCCCGGTAAAAGGAAAGACATTTCCTTTGTAAAAGTAAACAAACAAAACAGAGTACGCTAGTGAAGTAAGCACTAAGAAAAACTGAGTACAAAAGTAAGTGCTGAAAATAAAGGGGTCGGAAATACAAGCCCAACATTAAGTACAATAAAACTGAAAAGTCTAGTACAACATCAATAAATTAAAACAACAACCATCGAGTACTCCTCTGAAAATACCACCTGAAGTGTGGGTACAGATAGTCTCTTCAGCACCTCGGGTCCGTCCGTCTGATCTGTGTACGTCTCACGAAGTGGACCACCTCAGGGTACCATCCAGCTCCACAAACCTCCACCTCGATCAGTGCCATCCATCA
This sequence comes from Viscum album, assembly GCA_963277665.1. Lineage (NCBI taxonomy): Eukaryota > Viridiplantae > Streptophyta > Magnoliopsida > Santalales > Viscaceae > Viscum > Viscum album. The sequence continues at coordinate 239,983,064 of OY728131.1, forward strand.
TATGCATCCAACACAAAGTAGTGCGGGCATAACCCATGTAGGGGTGATTATACGATACTCAGTAGAGACCCCGAGACCCCCGAAGGTCTCCCAGAATCCAAGAAGGATAAATTAAAAAGGAAAGATACAATCACGAAGTATCAAATGACTCTACTTAGGTATATGCCAACACATATACCCAAGTCATCAATTCCAGTTCGGCTCCAACTCTCAAGCCCAAGCAGAACTCAGTCCCCATAGGAAAGAAGTCAATCACACCGTTGGCATTGATTACAAGTCAAGACTCAGCTTACAAAGGTATACCACTCACAAAAAAGGGTGGAGATGATTAGATGTATCTTCTGAATCATCTACTCTGCTAAACCCACGTAGGATCCTAGTACAGAAGTCGTCGCTGCTGAACCCACGGAGGATCCAAGTACAGTCGTCACCGCTGTCGAACCCACAGAAGATCCAAGTACAGTAGTCGTCGATGCCGAACCCACGGAGGATCCAAGTATAGTCATCATTGCTGCCGAACCCTTGTAGGATCCAAGTATAGTGGTCATCATCATCGATCCCATAGAGGGTCACAACACGGTAGTCGTTGTAGTCGCATCCTGCTCTAGGGTTCCCGCAAATAGAACGCTCGATTTTGGGAGGGTCCGCTCCTCGAGCCAAGGGGATCGATACATAATATATCACAAAATCCGGATTTGATGTATCCCACAGTCCCGTCTCATCAAAAGAAACTCAATGGGACAGATGACACGTCAATCGGATGCCTGGTGTGAGAGATATGGGCTTTTCTGTTTCAGGGGCCCAGTTAAAAACACACTCATTTCTAACCCATCCATTCCCCAAAGTCGTCCAAAATACACTTAGAGTATTGCAAAAGAACCACCTCGTTGTGAGGGTCCCAGTTCCATAGACGGCACATCGATTGGACGCGCGATCCTTACGTTATTCACGTTCAAGTGAAAATGGGCCCGGCTCGTTAAGCCCAGTGGGCTGACGGGTCGGGTTAACCCAGTTTTGGTGGGTTCGACCAGGAAGGGGTGTCAGATCGGCCCGATGAAATGCATGGCTCGGCCTAAAGGGCGTGCCCCAGCCTAGCGTGGCCCAGCCCGACACGGCGCGGCCCATCCCGGCAGGGCACGGCCCGGCCGCGGCTCCGCCCGAGGGGGCCGAGCGGTCCAAGGTAGGGGGTGCGACCCCCCAGCTGACCAAACCGGCGGCGCCAAGTGGTGCCTCCCTCCCTAACTGGCTGACTAAAGCCAGCTGACCATCTTGGTGCAAGCGGCCCGCATGGGCAGGCCGCGGTTCGCCCGGCGCCGCGACTCTCCTCCTCCCGGTCGGCCGATGGGCTGATCGGTTCTTCCACCAAAGCAGCCCATGGAACGCATGCCGCGGTTTCCGCAGCACGGCCCTGTGGGGATTCACGGTTCCTCCCTTCGGCTTGGCCGGGTATGGCAGGTTGGTTCTTCCTCGGTCGAGCGGCCCTCGGTTGTGGGCCGCGGTTCTTCCGCACGCGGTCGGCACACGACCTCCACTTCTCCCATCATTGCCTCTTCCAATGCGCCTCAAACGCAAATAAAGAGACTATGAGGGTCATCAGGCCATGTGCATTTGGCCCGTGCCCTCCGTGTTAAGCGGTAGTAGTTGGACAAGGATAAACAAGGTTTCACAAAGAACGAAGAACAATTTTATTCAAATAAAATTGATGCAATCCTCCCTACCTTGGAAAAGCTTCACGGTAGTCGAGCATTGTGGATGACAGTATCGATTCCGTCGTCATCGATGTTTACCCGAAGAATAAGTGGCGTCTACTCTCTTGTCACGGAGAAAAGAAAAGAATGTGAATCGTCATCCTTCGTAGATTTGGCATTTTTCGTCGAAGAGAGTGTCGTTCTCCGTTGAGGGCGTTCTTCGTCGAATAAGGTGGTGTTCTTCTCTATTTCTCCAAATCTCCCCCAAATTCCAACACAACAAGTGCCACCATAAAATAATAGCTAAGCTATTATTTTATTCACACAAGTAATTCAAAATTCAAAAAACATAATTTAATTAATTGAAGTGTTATAATTCATTGATTAACATGTGTTGGAAAACATTAAAGAGGGAGAGAGGGAGAGGAAGAGTTCTCATAATTAATGGGGGGTTGTCGCATTAAAGGAAGGGAAATCAATTGGGGAGTTTGAAGAGAGTTACGGGAGATGAAAGGTTGTGGCTTGTATGGGCCCCACCTCTCAAATATCCGCACATGGGAAGTTAGGTGGGTGTGGGCCCCACCAATAACTTCCCATGGGAGGAAATAACTTCCATAGATATATAAAATTGTTCAAAACAATTTTATTAATCTTCTTAATTAAACCCCAATTTTTAACTTTCAACCCGCATAAAACAGAACTGCGGTAAAGGTCCCCTTATGCAATTACCGACGCTGTGAGTTCATCGGTGTCCTCAGATTTCAATTCTATGCACCGGTTCAAAAGATAGAAAAACCCGCACGTACGTTTACTGAACGTACCCGAACAAAACTTCGGTTGTTGATTTCGGGCACACCGGGCCTCTGAATCAAGTGTCGTCAGAAACCGCAGACTCGCAAAATTCCAAATTATTTATGAAAAAGAAATTTCCTTGAAATTTCTAGGTCTTTACAAAACCTATCCTTTGATACAAACTATAACAACCATTCTCTTTATATCATATTTAGACATGATTTATTACATAAATTTGAAATTAATACATCTCTGATGATTGAAAGGTCTAGTTTATTTGGGGATTAGTAATATTACATAACAACTTAAAACATTAAGTACACGTCTTTATTGAAAACTTCTTTTACATGACCACAACATTCTTTCCTATTTAGCAATGCATGAGATAACCTGAGGACATACATAAGAAAAGGGTGAGATATAAATCCCAGTAAAGAAGTAAACAAGTAATAACATGAAGAATACAATACATATTATTCAATATTCAAATCATTGGAGCACAAAGGAAACACAAACATAAAGGCATGATATAGCATGATATTCATAATATGGAAATGTGGAAATAACATAAAAAATGATATTAGCATGAGCCAAGGATAATTGAACATGGATTATCTTGATTAAACCCTAATTTCACATGAATTATCTTGAGTAAACCCTCATTTCACTTGATGTATCATGATACTGAACATTACCCAATGCATTGGAGCTCAATCAGGGAGCACCGTTCATAATAATTTCGTTTTCATGATTAAGTGTGCCACATAGATCATAGAACATGGATTCATTAAAAATAAAAAATTTATTATATGAATAAGGATTATGGAACACATACATGTAAGTCCTCAATAAATAAGTACATGATCATAAAGTTTAATAACCTTTATATATAAATGGCTATGGTATTCACTACACGATGATTTTGGCATGAAAAATCGTGGTGCAATTTCAGTAGCATAACGATGTCAAATATAAATTTTTAAATTGGGTTGATGAGAGTGAAAGTGGTTTCTCAACATTTATACATAAAATTGGTAGTAATTTAATCATGAAAAATAAAATCCAAACATAGTAAATGGAATTTATATGCATAATATTAAAAAAATTCTTGAATGGAAATGAGAAGAGAGAAATCTCTTATGAAATTTCGGCATAGTAACGGATTAGGTAAAGGTCCATATGGGGGAGTATAAATGATCCACAATTTAAATAACATCAATTATATAGTAAGGTAATTATTAAAAATTAATTTCAATTCAAGAAATAGAAAGTAAAAGAACTACTCTCAAAGAAGGTGCTTGAATTCAAAGAGGAGGAGAGTAATCCCTTACTTGGATGTGTGATCCCAAATGCTTGGGGGAGGCTTCTTGGGAGCTTAGGTGAACTTTGGGAATACTATAGGGAGTAGGGGGAATATGGAGGTCTATATTAAAAGAGTTTTACTGAATAGAAATGGGAGTTTGGGTGGATTTATTTTGGAAAGAATGCTGATTTCATTATTATTTTTGTTTTGGACACTACACAATAAAATATTCAAAATCAAAAATCATACCATGGTTTTTAACATTGGTTTCTTGGAAAATTGAGTGGTATAAATTATTATATAGGGATAGAGACTGATTATTTTAAAATATTTCCCTTGATTTTGTGGAGTTGAGTCACAATTTCAAGGAAATGATTTTAAAAAAATAAAATATTTTGTATGTCTTGGAGGATTCACTAAAGCTTTATAAAATACATAAAATAAACCTTAAATTAAATTATTTTTAAGGAAAATATATATTTTTCAGAATATTACTTTTATTTTATTTTATTACATAGCTATTGGGTTATTATGATGTCATAAAACACATTATATATTTATGCGGTATTAAATTTTTACCCAAAAATTCGACTGTCTCAGAAAATTATGAAAATTTTACCATCTGATAATTTCGACATCCTGATTCCAAAAATAATATTCATTTTATCTAAATAATTTTATAAATATTTTAATTTTTTACTTTACAAATAAAAAACCAACATTTATTAAAAATTGATGGGTTTTTACAAAAACAATTTTCAAACCATAATAAAAATTACATTTGACTTTATAAAAATTATATGATAATTTATATTTAATAAAAGTAATTTAATAATAATATTTTATTAATATTTAATTCAAAAATAAATGAATTCATCAAAGTATATTTCTTAATTTAATTTGAATATTAACCAAAAATACTATTTGTGATTTAAAAATCATTTACAAAGTAACAATAATAGAATAAAAGTATATTCATTATTATATAAAAAAATAATTCACATAATAATAATGATATGGTCTTGTCAGATATAAATTTATTACACCAAAATACACCTGAAGGGTAAAGTGTTCAATGGCTGGGCATTCATGGGACTGTTTGGTGAACATGGTTTGGGCCGTGATCTCGATAAGCTTGAACTTCTCCCGTAAACGGTTTCTCTCATTATTAAGTAGTTAGATCTCGACATGGGGTTGGTCTAGGGAAAATAAAAAAATTGTTTTCTCCCTTAAAAGCTCCTATAAATGGGCTTCTTAAGGTACTATCCTACCGATTGAGGCCATCACTTCCTTTGTCTATGCCAAATGGATTTGTTAAAACCTTATATTTATACTAGTCTTGTGACAACTATTCAATGGCTACATTATCAATGGTAAGGATGCATAACGGTCATTTAAATGCAATTGGATATTAAAAAAAAATGAGTGCATTTTTTTCTATATCTATAAGACATTTAATTAAAATAATGGGAATTTTATTCATAAATTTTCAGGTTATTACAGGTTATTGGTTTAAAGCCATGTGAGGGTGATCTTATATTTAAAGTATAGTGGGGGATGTTTCCCATATAATCTCATCACATACCAGGACATACAAAATTTATAATCCATGTGAGTAAGATCACATAATTAAAGTATATTAGGGGGAAACTTTCTATATATTCTCATAACATTCATGTCCATATACAGGATAACATCCTCTAGGGTTGCTAAAGTAAAGTAGGTATTTATATTTTTATGGTGATATATTAGGTATAATATAAAAATATAATCAACATTCAGAGGTATCGTCTACCGAGTGGGAATGAAATAGTAATGGGATTATTGTTTTTGAGATAGTGTGGTAATATTAGGATCATATTCTATGTCATCCAATTCTGTCAGGGGAAATATAGTTATTGAGGAGTGAGGGTTGAAACATTAAGAGTAATCATATATACCCTTCTGTGAGGCTATGATGAAAACCCATTTAATTTGAGTGAAAAGTTTAAGGTCATTATTTGGGGCCATACAATGTAGTTTAATGTCATGTAGTAAGGACACTTGTGTCATGCATGGGGTAACCTCAATGGATGGTGTAGGGATTATGTATTAGAGATTCCTTGAGTGTGAGAAAATTATTTCATGCTCATCACATAAGGCATCCCTTGCTCATCACCTGAGGAATCTTGAGTTCACAACCCAGGTCATCCTATTTTTTCATAGGGTAATATGATAGTTTAATATCTTGTGATAAGGATGTTTTAATACCATTTAATTTCATGTAACTAGGATGTTCTCATGTAGTTTACCATTACGAAACATAGAAATATTTCTATATAGTTTAATTTTTTATATCTAGAATTTTTTTTCACATAAGGGTAGTTAAAATGTGAAGATTTTGGGATTACACATTGATCTTTCAAATGTCAAAAACTGTAGTAAAGGATGTGTGTGTGTATATTTAGTGGGGGACTACACAAGTATGTTTTCTTGTATAGTGTTGATCATCCCATGATCATAACATGAGGTAAACCATTCTCATTTCATAACACATCATGAGTTTGTCACATGAGGAATACTATGTTCATTATAGAAGGTAAGGTTTCAATTTTATGTGATGCACCTAGGAAATTTTCATGTAGTTTAATGTCATTCCACCAATACATTGGTTCTATATAGTTTAAAGTCTTTCATCTTGGTTGTTTTCATAGATTTTACATTAAGATACAAATTCCCAATTAATATGAGAAGAGGGAAATATCCAGGGACCATTCATACACTCATTGAGGGGAATGATGATCAGTTTCGTTTGATAACGTCATGTCTAGAGATTATGTATCCACCTTAGATATTATTTTGGAGGGAAAATGATCAAAAAATTCCCATTTCAAGAAACATACAAGGGATCAGTATGAGAGTTACTATTCTTAAAATAATAAGTAAAGGTGACTTCATAAAACATGTTTAATTTCAACGGATTTCACTTAAGGGTCTACGAGGTTGTTCATGAATATGGGTATCTTAAAACTGAACCTAGTGTGAATGGATTTGAATCCCATAAGCACTCAACTTATGCGAACCAATTCTTTGTGGAAGGAGGCATAATATGGGGTTACCCAAGCCCGTTCCATGCAAATTTTTAGTTCTATAAATCTTTAGAGTTGTGTGAACCATGTGATCTAGTATAATGATGTTGTATAGAATGGAAGGGGAGAATTTCATAGAACTTTTGGCGTTGTGTATACATCATATTTATTGAAACTATTGAAATCTTGTGCAAATTCATGTATTCATTGATTAATGTAGTGTTAAGTGTTATTTATTATAATCTAGGATGACTTTGGACATATTTTGGGTGTTTTTTTATAGTTTCTCACCTATAAGGATCCATGGTAGTGTCTGGTTTTGAAAATTAATTAAAGTATAAGTTACCTGAGTTGAGATCATGCCTCTTCAACTTGCAGGGGTTTGTCATGAAAATATGGCTGACTCTCTATTTATGGGAATTTTGGATTTTGAAAGGATATGGCTCACACAAACCCTATAGAATAATGAAACACTGGCTGGTTCTTGCAAGGTTGGATATTCATGCTATTCTCGAACTTTGTGTCATGTAACTTTGACTTTTGTGACATTCATGCATTTTTTAATAAATTATAGATGGGACATCCATGAATATTATATCATTTAATGTCTCATTTTTCATGAAACTACTTGCCTGAATATTTTTAAAGTTGTGAAAACATCTCAAAATTTTTAATGAAAACTACCTCTTAGATCCAAAATATTCCCAAGGGATGTGTTTCCCCATTGTCTTAGCATGTGTACACTTCTTGTTTTCTAAGGTGAAAATTTTGGGGAAAAAATAACCTATCTAGAACTCCCACATAGTACTTGTGTATTAGGAACAACTTTTTCCATGGGGACCAATGGAATATGTTCCTACAATCACACTTATTTATCTGGAGTGTTAAATTAATCAATCTTAATCTTCATTTGACTATTAATTTTAGAGATGTTTTCCTAATGTTGAAATATACCTTTTCTAGCCATAATTATTTTCTGATTTGAGGGTTTATATATGGAATATACCCTCAATTTTTTAGGATATCTTATAAAGATATACTTCATGCTCTAAAGTGATATTTTTTTGCCCAAATTGGCCTCAGAAATTTTTTCAGAACCCTATACATGAGTAATAAGATACAAATATTTCATTCCATAGAATAATTCATATGGTATTATATTTTATACCTTATTTTGAAGTTGGTTATGTATATATTCTATAGCTTTTAATTCATATCCCCAAAAAGATAATGGAAGATATTTATGAATAATTACTAATTTCACCATGTCTATTTATTAGATTTGGTGCCGTAAAACTACCTTCTATGTACTTTATGATTAAATTTATTTATTTTTTTTAATATTAATAAAAATATTATCACATTACTATTATTATTTTTTATGGAATAATTTTGGATAATGTCATAAGTGTAACTGTCACACTGAATGGCCATAGTAATTCCCTACTATGATGAGAATCTATAAGTCCATGATAGTGTTATTCAATACATGTTCTATAATTAGATTATATTATTTAATGGTATACAAATGATACAAGTGATAAGGGTGGGGATTAATAATACATTGAGACACTATCTAGAGGTGTACAACCATGGTAGTCTTTAGAGTATGTGATTATGAGAACTTGACCTTCTAGAAGGAAATAAAAATTTATATGTGACATTGGATGTTCCTATATATTCAATTGTATTAATCTGTAGACTTTAGTGTTATTATTAATTCATATCAAGAGTTGCGTACTTTGATGTATTTATGAAAACCATGATGACATATGATTTTAAATAAGTAGGATACATTGTATGTGTAACTAGGGATATTACATTAATGAATAATATGATAAAGGATTTAGCCCTTCCATTATTTAACATAAGTTGATATCTTAGGTCCTTTTATGGGAATGGAACAACATTATTAAATCCATAACAATGGTGTTATTTTGGAAGGTTCATATCTATAATTCTAAATAAAGAGAAATTGAGGACAAAGGTTGATGACACCGACATGCAACCTACATGGTTATAAATATAATGATAAAACTACAATATTACATTGTGAACTTTCATCTGAGTTTGTATGTCACTGCGATTTTAAATTCGTTCTTTATGGATTCCTTAGAATGTTGCTATATGCGAACCTTGTACTTTAGGTGGTTCTTCTTAATTCCACTGAGAAAGAGGCCTAGTGGGTCACACACTAATTTTATTTTAGGTCTCGATTAAATTATATTTTTAATTTAACAAGTTAGACTAAATATTATTCTTCATTTTCGGTATAATAATTATGCATATTTATTTTATCACTAAGATTTAATCACTAGTTATTCAGAATAATAAAAATATGAGTCAAATATTAATAATTTTTTTTTTCTAGATTTAGTGAATATAATATTTATTATATTTATTAGTGATTAATCTATTAATATTTATTTAATAAATAAATAGTGATTATTCATGGTTCAATGAATACTATGAAGGATAAAAAGACAGATTTTAATTGTCTGGTTGGAAATGACGTATTAAATATCATTTGAAAAAATAATATTTTGTTTATTTAATAAATGATATTTAATTATCTTTAAATATTTATTGTGTCAAAAAAATAATATTATTATTTATATTATTGTTAGGTATGGGGTTTTCTAAAGAATAAGTGATTGGATAATGATTTGTGTGAAATTACCAATCCTAACCAAGATTTATAAATACCCAATTATATCAATTTATAGGGTTATTTACTTACTGTGACCAACATAACTAACAGATAAACCTCTCAAGAATACACTCAAGAAATAGAGAATCAATCCTCATCTACTCTCTCGAGACTTAAATAGAATCTAAATAATCTTTATTCCATGGGAGGATTCTTTCTATGATCAATGTTAGACTAAAAAATCATATAGGATTGACCATGCTAGCACCTGACAGTTCTATAATGATGTTCCATGATTTTAGAGCATGCGTATATCATTATAGAGGGATTATACCCTTGTATCCAAAGATGAAATGATGGTATACTATGATTAGTCAACCACATCATCAATGAAGAAAAAATCACACGACAAGGTATTGACAATGAAAAAAATGTTTTCTCTTGTATCTATGTTTAAATACATCATAATTTTACTTACTATAGAAAGTTTCCATCCATATTAGATTCAGAATATGCTTGTAAAAATACATTCTATAATGTTATAATTTAGTAAGATGTCTATATGTTACAACCAAATGTTCTTGTCACACCATGAAATGAAAAAAAGGTACAAAATTTATAAAGATCTATTTTTGGATTAAAGTGGGTATCCAGGTCATGGAACATTCGAGTTGATGAATCCTTACAAGAATTTGGTTTTATTAAGAATTAATGTTAACAATGTGTTTACAAGTGGTTTAGTGTGTGTGAAATTGTTATCCTCATAGTGTAGGTTAATAACATATTACTTATTGTAAAATTCATACTATTTATGTAGTCTCTTATGAACTGGTTGAAAAAGCGCTTCTCCATGAAGGACTTAGGTGAAGAAGCCTATATCCTCAGCACCAAAATCATCCTTGATAGTATAAAGAGGCTACATGGGATCTATCAAGATACATAAATTAACCTGATACTAAAGGAATTTTGTATAGAATGATCTAAGAGGTGTTTGGATCTAATATTACATGAAATACATCTCTCCAAGAAATTACATCCTTAGACACTACATGAGAGAGGGAAAGAGAGAAAGAGTAAGATACTATATGCTTCTATTATAGGATCACTCATGTATTCCATGTTATGTACTAGGGTTGATATTTGCCTATGCCTTGAACAAGGTAGGTAGATATCAAGCTAATCCAAGTGAACAACTTCGATCTATTATTAAGGATATCCTTATGTTTTTAAGGAGAACTAAGGATATTTTCTTGGTATATAAAGGAGATAAGGATATAGTCATCAAGGTTTATATAGATGCTAGATTTAAGACATATCATAATGATTTGAATTCACTATTAGGATATGTATTCAGTCTCAACATAGGAGCTATGGGATAAAAGAGTTCAAAGCATCCATGGTTTTATAATTCTACAGATGAGTCTGAGTATATAGCAGCTTATGATGCAACCAAATAAGATATTTAGATACAAAAAATTGTCCAAGATCTTGATATGGTGCAAATCTATAAATAACCTATCACATTTTATTGTGATAATACTATAGTGATTGCTCTAAAAAAGGATCCAAGGTCAGACCAATAGAAAAAGAACATATTCTTAAAGTGCCACATATTGAAAGAATTTTCTCATATGGGTAAAGTTGCAGTGAGAGGAGTCTCCATTGATGATAATGAGGAATAAACCTTGACCAAAGCCTTATCTATATAGAAGTATGAGTATCATATGAGAGAAAACTAACTGAAGGTTGTTAGTAGTTATCTCCAGTACAAGTGGGGTTATGTTAAAGTTGGTTCCCTAAAACAAACTTCTATACATTTTATGGTTACATGTATCCATTAATTTTTATATTAATAGAATTATTACCACATCATGATTGTTCTTATATGTGACATATTTTGTGATAATTTATTAAGTGTAATTATTTTTGTGCAAGTTTATAGTTGTCCTTTTCTATGATGATAACATAAAAGTTACACAACTATATTATTGAATATATGTTTTTTAGATGGATTATATCATTTAATAGGACAAAAATTTCATAGAATACCATGGGTAGAGACTCATTGGACATTGAGACACTTTCTCATGGTGTGCACCCTTATTAATTTTTAGTGAAGGATATTATGATAACATTACCCGCTAATAGGAAATCCATTGTTATATGTGTCATTAGATGTTCTTATTTGTGGACATGTGTATGGTTCATTATACATTAAGATTATTATTAATGTATATCATGAGTCTTGTAATTTTTTTGTAAGAGTAAAACCATGATGAAATATCATCGTGGATAATTAAGATATGTTGGGTGTGTCATGAGTGATATTTCATTAATGAATAATGTGAGAATTGATTTTCCCCTTCCATCCATTAATGAAGGTTGATATCTCAAGAAATTTTATGGGAATAGAATAACCTAATTAAATTAATATCCACGGCGTTTTTTTGGGAAGACTCATTTTTGATAATTTAAATATAGATACATAAGACACAAAGGTTGAAGACACCAACATGAAACTACTTGATTAAATATATCATGATAATGTGATTATATTACACTATGAACATCAATACAAGGTAATATATCATTGTGAAATTAAATTATTTTTCTAAGGGTACCTTGGAATATTTCTAAATAATAACCTTGGACTTTAAGTATTATTGCATAACTCTACTGAGAAAGTGTTTTAGAGGGCCACAGACTAAGTGTATCTAAAATCTCACTTAAATTAGATTTTGAATTTAACAGGTTAGAATAAATATTATTCATATATTGTGGTTTGATAATTTTTTAGTGTTGGTGGATCCCCAAGTTTTAATCATGAGTTATTCTAAATGGTAAATATGTGAGTTAATGAATAATAAATATTTATTTGAATGATTTAGTGAATATAATGTTTATTTTATTTCTTAGAAAATAATGTAGTAATATTTATTTATTAAATAAATAGTCATTGTTCAAAGTTTAGTAAATACTGAAGAGGATAAAAAGACTGAGTTCAATTGACTTGTTGGAAATGATAAATTAAATATCATTTAAATAAATATTTATTAATTTATTTAAGAAATTATATTTATTTATCCACATGTATTATGTATGTAAAGAAAATTATAATATTATTTATATTATTATTAAATATGGGTTTATCTAAGGAATAAGGAATTTTATAAGAGCTTATGTAAAATTACCAGCCCTAACATAGAAATATAAATCTCTTTATATATCACTTTTTATTGTTAGCCTCTTATTATGCACAACAAACCAATGATAGAAATCTCTCAAGAATGTACTCAAGAACTAGTGCACCAATCCTCCTCCACTCTCTCAAGCCTTTGATAGAAAAAAATATATTTAATCCCTGAGAATATTCTTTTTGTAATCAATGATGGACAATGAAAGTGATTAGGATTCATTATACTAGAACTTTATGATCATATGATGAAATTATGATATTTTGGAGCATGTGTAGTTCATGGATTGAGTGATTCTATCCTTGGATCCTATGATACATTGATGGTATGAGGGGAGTAGTCAACCACATCAGCACTGTTTAATTAATTACAAGATAAGGTAACTCTAAATCTTTCTAAAAGTTAATTATAAATTATATTTTATAATCCTGCATTCTTGGTTATGATATTCCTATGCCAATGAAACATTTAATTAATTTTGTTTTCCATAATTTTTATCAGCTTATACGTCTAAAATTCATCATAGATTATGATAAGAATATGAGTTATCTATGCCTAACAAGAACTTTTACTACATCCAAATACTTCAAGTGGTATCAAAGAAGCCACCTAATAAATATTTAATTATATATCAATTATTGATCAATGATATGCATTTGCAGTTAGTTTTTATTTCAGGATTATTTTTTCTCAAATCATATTGTTGAAAATATCTCTTCTATTTATTCTTTCTCAATCATATAAACAAGAAAAGGTTAAACCAACATGATGAAAATTTGAGGACTCCACCAGGAGGTGTTAATGGATCTATTGCGATTACAAAAGACTACATGACGTGTATCCCATTGGTATACATCATGTACACTGATTAATTTATCTAGGATGATCCGTGAAAAATTATAGTCTTCAGAAAATAACTACATGTGGTAATAAATAAATTTTGACCATTTGTTGTATAGGATAGGATGAAATATAATTCTCTAGACTATATGTTATGTACCTTATATACACATACCGTGTAGTCTACATGGATTCATGATGGAAAACATGGGGTTTTACAAGCCTGGTGGTGCATTTATTACATGAAAATGGAACTGAGAAATCATGGAACATTGATGAAACATTGTGTGTATCTATAATACAAACCATATATCTCATATAAATATGCATCTAAAAAAGACATCCAATCCAAAGGTGTTTGTTGGAAACATTCGTAGATAATTTTACATAGTGTGTAGCCTAATAACACACCATGTAACCCATTGTACCTCATGTAATTAATTTAACATGGGGATAAAGAATTAATTTTATAAATAAATCAATTTTCATGTGTTCCATGTGTCATTTTTTACCACACTCACCATGTGATAGAATTATAAATTATATATTAAATTAACTTTCATGTTAAATTATAAAATGAAAGTTGTTTTTGGTATTTAATTCTAATGTACTTTACAAGCATTAATAGCCTAACATGACTTGTAACTTATATATGATCATGTTTTATTTATTAAAAAATACATCCCTTGAAATCACATGACACACTGTGTATGATGGATTCCCTGTGAATACATAGTACAAAGACCATATCAATTAATTTGGATGGGTTTATTCCATTGCCTCCAAATACATATTTGCAATTTAGTAATTTTTAATAAAATCAATTTATTGTATAAAAATATGGTTGATTGAAATTTATACCATGTTTTGTAAGGAATCGTGATAAATTTAATTAATAGATTAATTAGATAATTAATTGGATTAACTTGAGGGAATTTATCTTAATTAATGAAATAATTGAAGTGAATTATAGCTATATTTCAAATGTATATTTGTTTCATGTTTTTTGATGATCCTGAAATTATACCAAACCAGTGTATGTGAATAGATTACTTTCAATTTATTATTATTATTATTAAATTCAATTGATATTTTGTGTGACATCCCCTCCTCTGATTATGTAAGGGACTACATGCCCGAATTTGTTTTATGTAAACTCCTAAACTAATCCCTGGATTCCCACTACCTAAATGTGAGTAAAACATATGTAATTAATGGATCTTCTGGATCAGTAGAGCCAATTCATTTCTTGAGTTGAGAAAAAATCAATCTAATAGGTTCATAAAAGTAAAAGTTGAAGGCTATAACACAAACTAAGTAATAGTTTATGGTTTTCCCCTAGGGTTAAGGGTTTGTTTACTATATTTTAGATAAACTAACTATATGAGAAGCTCAAGATCATACAAATATTTTTTTAAATCTCTAACAAGATTTATGTTTAATTTATTTATGGATTCATTATCATGATGATGTAAATTTATGGATTGACAAGAATGAAATATTGAATTAAAATAAATTGAATTATGCGTAATATTTTCCTAAGATATGTGTAATCACTTAAGTAAGATCCACTTAATATTAAAAATGTTGTAATAAGATAAAATGAAAAATTTACATATAAAAGATAAAATCAATCAAAACAATATATATTAAGTTCGTATAGCCTTACACTACTTAAGTTAAAAATAAACCATAGTTGAATGTTCTTGACCATCCCAATTCAGGGTTCTTTCAATTCTCATGGAATTTTATCTTAGGTTTTTATGTTGTATTAAAGATTAACATTATAGGATGACTATCCAAGTAGGACTTGGTGTAACTAGGAGGAAAGGGTTGAGGAAATCCTTTTCCAATATTTTAGGATTGGGGAGTCCACTCAATATATGAAGGAGTTGTGAGATAATGTAGTTGGTAAGTTAGACCTACCTAAAACCCTTAAAATAAAATTTTAAGCCCTTGACTAGGTTATCAGAAGGGTAATATGGAACATTTTTACTAGAATATCCATAAGACAAGATATTTTGAATCTAATGGGGAGGGATATTGGTTTTTAAAAAAATAGCATGAAACGAAAAATCTAATAAATTATATTGTATTATCTAATTTTATAATCTAGATAATGTAACAAAATTATGTTCTTATTAATTATAGAAATGGTAAACTATAGAATATATACTATAGAACTATGATCTGAACTAGAGAAGGATTAAATTCTCAAAGAATCAAATTTCAAAGAATGGTATAGGTTTTTATGCGTCATTCTACACCATGAACATAAATTAAACATGCTAGAAACCCTAGTTTCTGAGTCACTTACCAAAGATACTATAGAGGATGAAGTATCTGCATTCAAAAAGAACATAGAAGATGCCACATATTTTCAATGTTTTATTCCATCATCCATATACAGTGATCTTATAAAGAAACATGAGTATATGGGGGAATATAACATCATGTATAAACTTTTTTATCATTTTCAAGAGAAGACAAGATAAGAGAGATATGAGATATTCGAAAAATTATTCATGTAAAAACCTTGAGATTAAGAACGAAAGTTTCCTCATGTAGTTAGGATTATTGGATAAATAGAGTTTTTATACCCCTCATAATTTATAATCCTATATGATTTTTGAAAAAATATCATTCTATCATTAGAATCTATGTGATTCAACTATTTTATAATAAGAAATATTGATAAGTCTCTTTTATAACTTCTTAATTTAATTTTACTGGTTGAAAAGGTTATGTGGTGTGAAAAACCAATGTATCTCTTGATTCATAGAAAAATGAGAATAAGTAAAATGTCCCTTAAAATAATTCCAAGTATGAGGATCATAATTTCCATCCTTAAAACAAAAATATGGTCTAAATTTATTCAAAGGAATAAAGCATAAAATATTTTTCATGCAGAAAACTAGGACTCTAGACAAATAATAGAACCAAGTTGAAGAACCAAAGGGAAGATTAAGGTGTTTTTTATCAAGTAAAATATTTCAATATCTATACACAGGGTATTAGATATATTTTGGTGTGTTGACATATGTATAAAAAAACAAGATCCAATAATATTCTAGAATATTTCAAAAGGATAGGTGGATCTTTGAGTAACAAAAAGTGAAAAACTTTCTACTTTCACTATAGTAAACTACACCCTCTGTTTCCAACATAGATTAATTTGGTTTTATAATATTTTAATTATGTTCCAACATATAACATAAATTTTATTTTTGTATCCTAACATGATACATATGGATTTTTTTCAGGTTTGGAAATCAAAACAATTTCATTTATTAACAAAATATATGTTATGGTACAGAAGAATTAAATATTGGTATTTATATATTAAATTATGAGAACCTATTATTTCTAGTTGAAAATGAATTATGTTTTAATGAACCATTTAAAACCAAGTTTTTTTATCACCATATTGACAAATAAACGATAATAATTTGAAAAATATTAACCAATATGGTTATTTATACGATTTTGAGTTGAAACCAAAAGAAATATTTCAAGCCTATTTAAAATGAATGTTGACAAAACCACCTTTGTGTGGATAGGGTGAAAGATCCATATACATGATAGAGATGGTAAACACTGATGTGTTTATACCTTTTCCAATAGAATTTAGAGTTGGGTATTCTTGATTCATAAATTTTATACATTACTTGAGTAGATTTGGGTATATTTACATAGTGAGGTCTATGTTTAAGACCTTTGATAAATTAAAAGAGTTCATGAATGGAGTATATAAACAAATTGGTAAGAATATAAATATTCTTTGATTTGATTAAGGTGGGGGATATTGTAAATAAGGATTTATCAACTTTCTACAGGTGTGTAGGATTTCTATCTTGACTCACTCTAGCTTATACACCACAGTGTAATGGTTTTATTGAAAAGTGAAACCATACCTTTCTTGACATGGTAGGGTTAATGATGAGTCACATAGTAAATCCATTATCCATTTGAGGATATTAATTATAAAATACAACACTGACACTAAACCATATACCAAGTAAAGTAGTAAATAATATTACCTTTAAGTTATAGAGTGTAAATAAATCCATTTTTTCAAATACTCATGCGTAGAGATGAAGGAATGTTTTTAGTGAGAAATCAGGAAAAAAATAACATATCATTCAATGAAGTGTATATTTATAGTGTTCTCCAAATAAATATGACTATACTATCTATATAAACCCTTAGGCAAGAAAATAACCATTGCAATACATGACATAATACTTGAGAGAGAGAACATCTTCAATAAGGATAGTGGGGTAAATATTTACTTCAATTAAGTTGATGATCAAGATAAAAAAGATTTGGTATAATAATTTATTTCATAGGTCCACATTGATGATATTATTCTTGAAACACAAGTACTACATAAGAACACCATGTATTTTAGTGAACCTGAAAGATATAGTTTTTTAGTGTAAGGACCCGTGTTTTTCCATATAATTTTTTTTAATTATATGGAAATATTACGAGTCTGAAAAAATTAACAGCGTGTGATTCTGAGGCACGGTGTGCCCGAAATGAATTTCTGAAAAAAAATTTCGAGCACATTCAGTTAACATGCGAGCGGAAATTTGCAAGTTTTGAACCGGTGCTCAAAATTGAAATCTGAGGACACCGTTGAACTCATAGTGCTAATATTAGATTAAGGAGACCTTCACTTCAACCATAGTAGGATGAGGGGAAGATTTGGTTTTACTGGTTTTAATGGAGGTTTAAAATAAAAAAATGTTTTATTTTTATTAAACTCCCTCCATTATTTTTAAATTCATTGGAGGTGGGGACCACACAAGGGTGGTCGAGAATTTAAAACTGGGCATTAAATTCCCAGTTACACAATGTGTGTAACCATAAAACCCACCATTTAATGAAATCTCATTAATGACAAGTTAGCAATTAACTTAAATTAAATGATAGGAGCTCCTCACCTCCTGTGGTTGGGGTAATTGTTGGAAAACCGGTTTGGTGGATAACTCTTGGTGGAAGAACATCCTCCAATGAAGAACGAACCTCTAGACCAAGAACGAGGAACTAACGCTCGATCCTGGATCAGAAGCATGTTGCGGGAGTGATGAATGCCAACATCTCCTTCAACATCTTCATCCTCTCCCTCACACCATCTCCAACGAATGATCAAGGTAGGGAAATTGTTCATATCATTATTCAAGATAAATCATTGTTTTCAATTTATGAACCGCCTACTATCGATCAAACATAGACGGGACGGGCAAAAAAAAACGTGGCCCGATCCCTTACCCACTTAATTGTTTAACGTGTCCTTTGTGGGAAGATCATCGGGATGATCAAAACCCGACCACGTCGCCGATGACCGATGCTGGCGAAGTACAGGTGGTGGCCGACACACCGGCCTGCCGTGACGGTGGTGGCGGTGCACCTGTGCTACTGAAGGAGGTCGTGGACCATCGACCGCGGTAGAGGAGGGTGGTGGCTGGCACACCGACTGAACACATGGAACTAGGGCAGCGTGCATCCATGCCGTCAGTAGGGAAGGAGGCCACGACAATTGAGCCACGGCAGTGCACCTGTAGGGTGACCGACACCCATTTGGCCGCAGAGACAGCAGTGGTGCACACTGGCACTGCTGAAGGGGGGATCCGGCCAGAACCTCGGTTGTTCGTGTCACGCTGAGAAGGACCCACTCTGGTGGGTCCTGAGTACCAGTAGAAAGCAGCACATGGCGTCACCGGTTTGGCCAAAGCCGAATGGTCCAACTGAATCATTCGGGATTTCTGGGGGGGAGGGCTTCCCCCTGGGTAGCAGCTAGGGCGGGTCTCTCCATGGCCGAATACACCTAGCCGTGGGCCATGCCCCGCGGGCCATGACCAGCGTGGGCCAGGACCACACTCAGCGAGTTGAACCACCCCTTTGTGAGCCAGGATGGACCACGGCCCAGCGGGATGGCCTATCGCGATCCAGCCCATCCGAGCCAGACCCGGGCCCATCTGGACCGAGATACACCTTTTAGCCATATCTTGAGAACCAGGAATCCATCTGACGAACCGTCTACAATACCGAAATCCTTGGATCGATAATGACATTTTGGAATACTCCACTTGAGTTTTGGATAAAAAAGGGGTATGACCAGGTTGGATTGAAATTGAATCCAACCAGACCCTTAGAACTAAAAGGCTAATAACTTATAGACCGAGCATCCGGTTGATGCGCTGTATGTCACGTTGGGTCCCTTATGACAGGATGAACCTTTGTGTTACTTCTTCGTGGGACCTCGTGATAGTTTAAGTATCAAACGATGGCTTGAGGAGAAGAATCTACTATAATCAATCATGCTTAGTGCAGAAACCCTGTGGATGGATATACTTGAAGAATCTTCAAGTCCTGTGTGGGTCATCTTTGTATCCTGTGTGGGTTCCCATCTATCGATCCTATGTGGTTCATCTACAGATCATGTGTGGGTCATCTTCAGATCCCATGTAGTTCATCATTAGATCCTATGTGGGTCAACATCTTTAGATCTTGTTTGGGTCATCTTCAATCCTGTGTGGTTCAACAGAATAGCTTCTCGACGAAGTAGGATGATCCAACAATACAGCTATTCATCTATACTTATGTACTTAAGTTATACCTAGTGTGAGCTGAGTCTTTACATTTTTGGTACACTACTGTGTGGTGATACCTTCATGGTATTATTCTTTGTGGCGTTACCTTTTTGGTACTTAACTTCGTGGTGTTACCCTCATGGAACTGTTGTTCTTTTTGCTAAAGAATTGGGATTTGTGTTTCATCATGAACGAGATGGGTATACTTGAAAAATTAGGTTTATGTATGGGCATATACCTAATAAAGGTTGACTGTTGTTTTTTGTGCTTGTGAACATGGTTTTTCTTTGTGGTTTATCCTTTGTGGATTCTGATATACCTTCAGGGTCTCGGGGTCCCTACTGAGTATTTTTATACTCACCCCTACACGGGTTGTGCCCTCACCTTGTTGTGTCTTGTGTAGACGACATACCACATTGATCAAGGCTGAGGGTGTTAGAACTGGAGGCTGCTCGGAGGTGGACAGTTAGACAATGCGTACCATAGAGACATCTGTTAGAGATATATACCTACCATTCAGGTAGGATCCTTGGCAGGTTTTCAAAGGATCTATTTTCAGTTTTACTTGTACTTTACAGTTGGGCTTGTTTTCTGGTCCCCTTTACTTACTATACTCACCGTATTTACTATATAGTTTACTTTGTGCCTGTATCCTGCTATGTACTTGGATTTTGTGAGTTTTTAGGTTAAAAAGGCAATTCCTTCCCAGTTTTAGGGATATTCCTTTTCGGTGCTAGTCGCTAGCCCCTGGCCTATGGAAGGTGGGCTTGGGGTAGTCATGGCATAGGCCCCAGGGGATATGTCATGACAAATTGTTATCAGAGGAGTCAATTCAACCGAATAACTTAGACTATGATCTTTTAATACACAATAGTGTTAAGTGTTATGAGTGTGGTAATCAGTTTGGGGAATCTATTGTTGGTGCGGCAGCTGACATATCCATACACCAAGACCCTGACTTTTGATTTCTCGCTCAGTGCATGAAAACACTGATTGCCTATGTGCTTTTGAAAAGTTTCATTGCGATCTCTTTGATTCAGATCACTAGTTATAACTTATTGACCGTGGCACACCTACTTTTTTCCAAGATGCCTTCATGAAGACAGCCATCCAGGGTTCCAGGTAGAGTATACGATGATAGCCCACCGAGCGATGAGGCTTCAGTGCATGGCCCCCTTTTGGCAGTTTTACCATCGGGTGGTGTACCGACAGCACCACTTCCCATTGAGAATCTGATGCCACCAGCCCCAGGAGTAGAGGGTGCACACCAATTGAGTTTGTTTCATGAGTTTCAGTTCCAGAGGTCACCGAGGATCTAAGGTGAGACGAATCCACATGCGGCTGAGGACTGGCCGAAGGCTGTGGTTAGAGTTTTCTAACTGTTAGGAACACCAGCTGATCTTATGGTTATCCTTGCAGCCAGTCTTCTTCAAGCAATAGTGGGGAGATGGTAGAGATTGATTCTATAGGTTCATGACAAGGTGAATCTCATCTGGGTGGACTTTGAGAGCCTTTTTAGTTCATAGTTCATCCTAGCGACCTTATGCTCGGTGCGTATACAGGTTCTTCTCCACTTGCAGTAGGGCGACATGACCATAGCTCAGTATCGATCGAGGTTCACCGACCTCTCACGCTACTCCACTGAAATGGAACGAGACCCTTTCTTTAGGACCCATACCTTCGATCAAGGGATCAAATGGGAGATTATAGATTCAATATTTCTCTCAGAATCCCGACATAGGCAAGGGTGTTAGAGAAAGCACTCTTAGTGGAGAGATTCGTTGCTGAGCAATCACCGACAATGAGACCCACCACCAAACGACATGTAGCAGAGTCACCTACACCTGGTAGAAGACATATGACATAGAGGTCCAAGAGAACCAGACCTAAAGGTTGAAAACCATAGGATATAGGGTTGGTTGTGCGGGGCTCTCGAGACAGAGAATGATAGGTGAGGAGTAGAAAGTGTTACTCATGCGACGTGAAGTGTCACATAGCTCGCAACTGCCCGACCCGCTATACGAACAACTAATAGAAGGTTGAAGTACCTCCTGGGTAGAGGTAAATATTCGATATAGGAGGTCTGTAGGCAGAAGGTAGATGTGTCATAGGAGTTGGCCGTGTAGTAGGCGGTGGGCGGTGATTCAAGGTTCTATCGCCACTGCCACCAAGTGGTCCACCCCGACCATAGAGAGAAGGTGGACCGGGACGGGCTCAGCTCTAGGAAGATGAGGCCTATAACCATGGTTCTCCAGATATTTTTCGAGGTATGATTTTTGTCTAATACTCCTTTTCTTCAGTACCTATAGACAGAGGTTTCAGTCACTCTTTTCATTCCACGACCCTCGTTCGGATCTCAAAGATTCTGATGGAGCCGTTGGCTCGATCCTTATGGTTGGAGACTCCTACGGGAGAGGATTCGATGATGAAAAATTGGTTCCGGCAGTGTGAGCTTACTCTAGGAGGTGAGATCTTCTCCTGGGATATTCTAGTAATGGCGTCGAGTCCTTACGATGTCATCTTTGGTATGGATTGATTATCTATAGTCTATACTCAGATCGACTGTATTAGGTGAAAACTACGGTGTGTCTGTGGGGATGGGACCAGGTTTTCCTTCACTAGTGAGAAGGGATCCTTTGCAGTATAGGATGAACTTACCTGGAGGAGGGTGCAACCGATCACACACCATTTGGCTAGCCTTACCCTCATAGCGGTTGATGTTGAGAGTCCGAGCTCTCTTGTAGTGGTGGACCAATACACTGATGTTTTCCCTGATGATATTTCGGGTCTACATCCTCACAGAGAGGTTGAATTTTACATAGACTTTTCCCCTAGATGACACTGATATTTACACCAGCATTTCATATGGCTCTCGTGAAGCTTCATGAGCTACGAGTACAACTGGAGGACTTGCAGATCAAGGGGTTCATTAGGCCCAGTTTTTCTCCTTGGGAAACCCCGATTTTGTTTGCCAAGAAGGAAGATGGGAGTTTGAGACTCTGTGTGGACTATAGGTTCCCGAACCAGGAGACTGTGAAAAAAAGTACCCACTACTGACGATTGGCTTTCTTTTTGATTAGCTGATGGGAGCACAGTGGTTTTCAAAGATGGACCGTAGATCAGGCTATCACCAACTCTGGGTACGAGAGAATGATGAGAAGAAGAAAACCTTAATATGTTAGTATGGCCATTATGAGTTCTTGGTTATTACATTCGGTGTGACCAATGCCCAAGCAGTGTTCATGGGACTCATGAACAGAATCTTTCATCCGTATCTCGATTGTGTTGTGGTAGTCTTCATCGATGACATCCTGGTATACTTAGCTACAGAGGAGGATCATGACTATCATATACAGATAGTTCTGGACACACTCCGAGAGCACCAGCTTTATGGTAAGCTCTCGAAGTGCTAGATATGGATCCGAGAGGTTCAATTCTTGGGACATGTTATCTCAAAAGTTAGAGTTGCGGTGGATCCAGTGAATATTGAGACTGTTCTCTCTTGGGATCCACCTAAGAGTGTGAAGGAGGTGTGGAGTTTCCTAGGTATGGCCTGTTACTATCGGAGGTTTGTGCCTGACTTTTCCATATTTGAGGAACCCTTATTAGTGTTGACAAAGAAGAGGAAACCCTTCTTGTGGTCAAAGAGATGCCAGCGGAGTTTCCAGGAGCTGAGGCAGAGACTGAAAAGTGCCCCCTCATGAGGATACCAGAGGAGGGCGTTGGGTACATAGTCTATTACAACACATCAGGGACCAGACTCAAATGTGTCCTAATGCAAGAGCGAGTAGTGATCATGTATGGTTTTCAATAGTTGGGAAAACATGGGAAGAACTATGCTACTCATGACCTGGAGTTGGAAGCAGTGGTCTTAGCCTTGAAGATGTGGTGACATTACTTGAAGGGAGAACATTTTACAGTCTACTCTAATCACAAGAGTATCAGGTATATCTTCTCTCAGAAGGACCTGAACCTGAGACAAAAATGTTGGATTGGGTTTCTCCAGGAGTATAACTTCGAGATAGTCTATACTCCTGGGAAGGGGAACGTAGTAAAGATAAACTTAGCATGAGATCTGGTATTCAATTTATAAGTGAGGCGATGAAGTAGCTAGCCTCTTTGCAGATATCCTACATGGATCGATATAGGGAAACTTATCTTCAGTCTATGAAAGTCACTCCCCCGCTCCTTCAGCGAATTAGGGAGGCGCAACATGGGGAAACTGACTGTGAGGCTCGATGTACTCAGATATCCACAGGACAGGCACCTGATGGATTTTATGAAGGTGTGGAGCATGTGATTCTCCTTAGAGGATGTACTATGGTACTGGTGGAGCTATAGGAGTAAGTGTTTAGGGAGTTCCATACGTCCCCTCTAGCAGTACATCCTGGAGTAGTGAAGATGTACTGGGACCTTCGACATCAGTACTGGTGGTCCGGAATGAAGAAATCATTGGCAGAGTTTATCTCACGGTGCCTCACTTGTCAGCAAGTGATGGCAGAGCCTTAGGTTCTAGTAGGCTTAGTTCATCCACTAGAGGTTCTAGACTAGAAGTGGGATGGAATTTCCATGGACTTCGTGACAGGAATTCCATGCATGTCCAGGGGTCATGATTCTATCTGGGTGATCGTTGAATAAATCACCAATTCATCCACTTCATACCTATCAGTGATCAGGGATCAGTAGAGGGACTGGGAGGAATCTACATATAAGAGATTTTGTAGCTTCATGTGGTTTCATCTACGATTATATCGGATTTTGATGCACATTTTACTTCCCAACTATGGAGGGGGTTTTAGGAGGCATTCGGGACACATCTTTGGTTGAGCTCTACCTTCCATCCTCAGACAGATGGTCAGACAGAGTGGACCATTCAGACCCTTGAGGACATGCTGCATGCTTGAACCCTTGATTTTGGCAGCAGCTGAGAGGATCACTTGCCCTTAGTGGAGTTCGCATAATGCAATAGTTATCACTCCACTATCGGTATAGAACCATTCGAGGCATTGTACGGTCGACCTTGCAGATCACCTCTGTGCTGGACTGACCTAGGGGAGTCAGTACTCATGGGACCAGAGTTAGTACAAGCTACCACAAAGAAGGTGAAGATCAACCATGAGTAGATGAAGACTACATAGAGTAGGCATAAGTCTTATGTTTACAGGAGATGGAGACCTATGGAGATTGAGGATGGTGACCATTTCTTTCTACGAGCCTCACCTCAATGAGGTTTGCAAAGATTTGGCTGGGGTGGCAAGTTATCTCCAAGGTTCATCAGACCCTTCCAAGACATTAGTAGAGTTGCGTGGTGGCGTACCGCCTAGGTTTTCCCCCTTAGTTGCACAGGGTGCATGACATTTTCCATGTATCCTAGCTGAAGAGATATATACATGATCCTTCACACATCATTGACTGGGGCGAGCTGGAAATTGAAGATTGGGTGATATTTTCAAAGTTTCTAGTAGAGATTGAGGATCAATAGGAGAGAGTCCTTCATGGGTGATCGATACCTATAGTGTGTGTTCGATAGCATCATGGGAACCTCCAGGAGAGAACATGGGAGTGGGAGGCTCAGATTCATTCTCAATACCCCCACTTGTTTCCCTAGTTTATGTTGTGTATTTTAGGGATGAAAAGCCTTGAGGTGGGGAGAATATAAAGACCCAGGTTTTTCCATGTAAATTTTGTAATTATATGGAAATATTACGAGTCTAAGAAAATTAACAGCATGTGATTCCAAGGCCCGGTGTGCCAAAAATGAATTTCTAAACTTTTTTGGGTACATTCTGTGTACACATGAGCGGGAATTTGTAACATTTGAACCGGTGATCGAAATTGAAATCTGAGGACACCGTTGAACTTGCAGCGCCGATATTCACTTAAGAATACCTTCACTTCATCCATAGTAGGCAGAGGGGATGATAAGGTTTTACGGGTTTTCATGGAGGATTAAAAAACAAATGTTTTATTTTTATTAGACTCCCTCTGTTATTTTTAAATTCTTTAGAGGTGGAGACCACATGAGGCTGGTCAGGCATTTAATATTGGGCATTAAATTCCCGGTTACAAAAAGTGTGTAACAATGAAACCCACCATTTAATGAAATCTCATTAATGATTAGTTAACAATTAATTTAACATAAATGATAGGGGTTCCTCAACTCTCTTGGTTGGTGGAATTATTAGAAAACTGGTTTTGTGGAGAACTCTTGGTGGAATAACATCCTCAAATTAGGAATGAACCTCCAGATCAAAAACGAAGAATCGATTCTTGAGCCTGGATCAAAAGCATGTTGTGGGAGAGACAAACGCCGACGTCTCCTTCAATATTTCCATCCTTTTTCTCATGCTATTTCCAATGAATAATCGAGGTAGGCAAATTGTTCATATCGTTCTTCAAGATAAATCATTGTTTTCAATCTATGAACTTCCTACTATCAATCTAACATGGAGGGTATGGGCCTTACAAACATGGCCCGATCCCTCCACCACTTCATTGTTTGACGTGTACTTCGTGGGAGAATCTTCGGGAAGAGCAGAACCCGACCACGTCGCCGACGACCGATGCCAGTGGGGTACAGGTGGCGTCGGCATAAACGCACCGCCGAAGGAGGCAGCAGCCTGTCGGCTACGGCGGAGGAGGTTGATGGATAACATGCCCGCTGGCTGTGTGGAACTAGGGCAGTGCGCGTCCTTGCCACCAGCTAAGGAAGAGGCCGCGATGACGCACCGAGAGGGCGGCCGACACCCAGCTGGCAGTGGAGGAAGCAATGACAAACGTTTGTGCCGCTGGAGGGGGGGGGGCAACAAAAAACCCATCCGATAGCATCATGCCAAGTGGAGCCCACTTCGGCGGGTCTCGCGTGCAAGCAGGTGGCGCCACATGGCGCCGTCGGGTTGGCGAAAGCCGAACGGTCCAACTGGATTGTTCAGAATTTCTGGGGGGGGTGCCTTCCCCCTAGGTAGCGGCTAGGGAGACCCCGCCATGATGAACTGCACCCAGCCATGGGCCAAGCCTCATGGGCCATGCCCAGGGCGGGCCGAACCATAGCCAGTAGGCCGAGCCCATCGCGGTCTAGCCTGGTCAGACCAAACCCGGGCCCAACAGATCACAGATACACCTTTTTGGCCATATCTTGAGAATCGGGCATCCGTTTGATGAACCATCTATGGAGCCAGAATACATGCATCAAGAAGAATATTTTGGAATACTCCACTTGTGTTTTGAATAAAGTTGGGGTACGGCCAGGTTGGATCGAACCCGAATCTAACCGGGCCCTTAGGTCTAAATGGCTAATAACTTACAGACTGGGCGTCCGATTGACGCACTGTCTATCGCGTTGGGTCCCTTATGACATGATAGACCGTCGTGTTACTTCTTTTTGGGACTTTGTGGCAGTTTAAGTATCGACC
This sequence comes from Viscum album, assembly GCA_963277665.1. Lineage (NCBI taxonomy): Eukaryota > Viridiplantae > Streptophyta > Magnoliopsida > Santalales > Viscaceae > Viscum > Viscum album. Next base: position 240,010,610 of record OY728131.1, read on the forward strand.
AATGACTGGAGGAGCGGATCCTCCAAGAATCAATTGTGCTTATTGTGGAAACCCTATGGCTGGATGTACTTGAAGAATCTTCAGATCCTATGTTGGTCATCTCGAGATACTGTGTGGGTAAGTATCTACCGATCTTGTGTGGGTCATCTACATATATTGTGTGGGTCATATTCAGATCCTATGTGGGTCATCTTTGGATCCTGTACAGGTCAGAATCTTCAGATCTTGTGTGGGTTATCTTTGATCCTGTGTGGGTCAACAATAGAGCTTCTCGACGAAGTAAGATGATCAATCAATACAGCTAAGCATCTATACTTCTGTACTTAAGTTATATCAAGTGTGAGTTGAGTATTTACCTTTGTGGTACACCTATAAGTGGCGATACCTTCATGGTATTCTTTTGTGTGGCATTACCTCTGTGGTACTTACCTTAGTGGAGTTACCTTCGTGGTATTCTTTCCTTTGTGGAACAATTTTTCTTTTTTTCTAGAGAGTTGGGCCTTGTGTTTCCTCCTAAACGAGATGGATATACTTGATAACTTAGGTATATGAATGTGCATACACCTAATAAGGGTTGAATATTGTTTTTTATGCCTGTGAACAGGGATTTGCTTTGTGGATTATCTTTTTTGGATTCTGATAGACCTTCGGGGTCTCGGTTTCCCAACTGAGTATTGTTATACTCACCCCTTCATGGACTATTCCAACACCTTGCTATGTCTTGTACAGACGACGAGCAAAATTGATCGAGACTGAGGGTGTTAGGACTGAAGGCTGCTCGAAGGTGGACCATTAGAAGAGATATACCATAGAGACGACCGTTCGAGAGCTGTACCTCCCCTTTAAGTACGATCCTTGGTGGGTGTTCACATGAGATGTTTTTAGTTTTACTTGTACTTTCCAGTTGGGCTTGTATTTTGGCCCGCTTTACTTACTGTACTCACCGTATTAACTATATTGTTTAATTTGTGCCTATATCCTGCTTTGTGCTTGGATTGCGTGATCTTGTAGATTAAAAAGGCAATGCCTTCCCAGTTTTTGGGATATTCCTTTCCGGTGATAGTCACCAGCCCCTGGCCTATGGAAGGTGGGCTTGGCATAGTCATGGCATATGCCCCTGGGGATGGGTCATGAAATTTAGTCACTAAGGATAGTTACTCATTATTAGTAGATAATAATGACCTCATCTCCTACTAAGATGTAGTTGAGTGAATATAAGATACAAGATAGAAAGATTAAATGATTTATAAGATGGATTCCATATAGAAAAAACAATATTGAGGTCCGATTGATCCTTCAGGTAATGTAAATATTATTAGGTGAAAATGGGCATCGAAGAGAAATTTGGACATGGAATGTAGAGTGAATACCTTTAAATAATTACTAGTTAATAAATGGATTAAAAAAATTAATTCACATAAAAAACGTTTATTTTATATCTAATTTTAAATTCATCATAATTATACTTTCTAAATAAGCCTCCTATCACTAGGAGATTTGAAAGATGGATGTGAAAACTGATTTCCTTAATAGTAACCTTACAGAAGATGTCTATATTTTATAACTAGAATGGTTTGTGACTCCAACTAATTTGGAAAAGGCATTCAAGTTCTAGAGATCCATTTTTGTATGGAAACAATAACTAATTCCCGTAACATTCAGTCTGATAAATCCATAAATTAATTTAGTTTCATAAAGAATGAATATGAGCCATGTGTTTACAAGAAGTTTAGTGGGAGTGTAATTTTTTATCTTAGTAGTAGTGATATATGAGATATTACATATTATAAACTCCATACAAGTCTTGAATCTAGTTATCCATTGGTTGAAATAGTGTGTCTCCAAGATTTACATAGGTGAAACAATCTACATCCTTAGAATCAAAATCATTTCAGATAGTTCTAGTAAGATTTTTAGGCTAAGTCTAGGTAGATACATTTACCATATACTAAAGAGATTTAGTGTGGAATAACCCAAGAGGGGATTGGTTCTTGTGTCACAAGGAATACATTTCTCTATAAAAACGTCTCTCTATACACAACATGAGTGAGAGTGAATGAGTAAGATCACATATGGTTTTTTAAAATGATAAATCATGTATTCCATGTTATGTACTAGTATTAGTGTTTCTTATGCCTTGAGCATGGTAGGATAATATCAAACTGATCTAGGTGAATGATATTGGTCTACTGTTAATGCTATCTTTATATATCCAATAAAAAATAAGGATATAATCCAATTTTATAAAGGATATGAGGATATATTAGTCATGAGTTATGATGATGATATATTTCAAACATATAAGTGAAATAAACAAGTAATTTTTAGTGTATTATTTAGTCTCAAAAGAGGACGTGTGAGTTAGAAGAGTTCAAAGTAGCCAGTTTTCTCTAATTCCATAGTAGAGTCTGGGTATATGTGGATTTTAATGAAGCCAAATATGTTATTTTTATATGATACTTTGTCCAAGGTAATGATGTAGAACATAGTTAAAAAGATACTATCAAATTATATTGTGATAATACTATAGTAGTATCTCTCACAATAGAGAAAATACCACATCAATGGATAGAGAACATACATCAAAAGTATCAAATCATGGTGGATTTTTATTATAGGTGTGAAGTTACAGTTATCAATGTTTTTCTAGAAGAGTATGTGGTAAACCCCTTGGATAAATCATTATCATAGTCAAATCATCAACCTAATATTAGAGCTAGTGAACTAGATGTTGTTTTTTGTTAGATATAGGGTAACTGGGAGTATGTAAGAATTGGTTCCTTAGAACAAAATTCTATATAATTTATGATTACCTATATTCATTATTTTTAATATATATAAAATTATTATCACATGATGATTTTTCTTCTGCATGACATATTTTTTGGTAATTTCCTTAGTGTAACTATCACACTGAAAGGTTATAGTAGTTCCCAACATTGATGAGAACCTCGAAGTTCCACAATACTATTCTTGAATATATATTATACAAACAGATGATATTATTTGAAATGATGAGTATTACATATTCTATGAGGGGTGGAGACTCATAGGTCTTTGACATAATTTATTATCATGTATTACCTTATTAATCTTTAGAAAAAAGAGATTATGAGAAAATGGCCTGATAATAGTAAGACAACATTTTTATGTGTCATTGGATGTTCCTATCTTATAATGTGTGTGTTGATCCATAGAATTTATGATTGTTATAAATGTATAACATGAGTCTTTTAATTTTATGTATTGACTAAAACCATGATGACATATGTTCGTAGTGATTTATGATACATTGGGTCTGTTACATGTGATATTGTGCTAATGAATAATACGGGAAATGATTTTCCTTTTAATTATTTAATAGAAATTGATATCTTAGTCCCTTTTATGGGAATAAAAGAACCTAATTAAATCATTGTCCACGGTTTCCTTTGATTGACATGAATTATTAAAAGTCATAGAAAGAGACATCAAGAAGATAGGTTGATGACACTCACAAAGAACCTGCTTGATTAGAGATATCATGATAATGCGATTAAATTACACTATGAACATTCACATGAGGTGATATATCATTGAAACATTAAATTCTTTCTCTATGGGCGTCTTTTCATAATTCTAGATACTAACCTTAGAGTTAAGGTTGTTCTTCTTATTTCTATTGAGAAAGAGGATTAAAAGGTCACACACTAAGTATATCTAGAATATCCGTTAAATTATTTTTTTAATTTAACATGTTTGACTAAATATGATTCTTGATTTTTGGTTTAATAATTTTTTGGAGTGTTTGATCACCATGATTTAATTTAAAGTGATTCAGAATAATAATTTTTTAATTAAATAATAACATATATTTATTTGAAATATATAGTGAATATAATATTTATTATATTTATCAGTGAATAATTTAGTTATATTTATTTACTAAATAAATTTTCATAATTCAGGGTTTGTTAAATACTAACGAGGATAAACAGATCGATTTTAGTGGTCCTATTAGAAATGACACATTAAATATCATTTAAATAAATAAATAATTATTTATCTATTTAATGATGTTTATTTATCCGTAGGTATTGTGAATGACAAAAAAATAATAACATTAATTATATTAATATTAAAAATTGGGTTTTCTAAGAAAAGGGAAATTTTCTAAGGGATTATTTAAAATTAACAAACCAAACCTAGTTCTATAAATATCACGCCATATATATTTTTAGGGAGAGCCACTTTTTATACACAACACACCTAAAAAATAAACCTCTCAATAATGTGCTCAAGAACCAGAGTGCTAACCCTCATGTACTTTATCATTACATTGATAGAACCTAAATAATATATCATTCATGAGAACATTCTTACTAAAATCAATGATGGATGACACAAGCACTCAGAATTTACCATGTGAGCACTAGATGATTCCATGATGATGTTCTATGATTTTTTAGCATCCATGGGTCACCTCTAGAGGGATTCTACCCTTGGATCCTATGAATCGTTTTTTTATGATGGGAGTAGTCAACCACATCATTTATAGTGAGATAATTACAAGATAAAGAAATTCCAAATATATCTATAAATTAATTATAAATTATATGTAATGACCATTATTTCATGGATTATACATTCATGTATCAATTAAACAATCAATTAATTCCATTGGTCATGTAATTATTTATTATATAGATCTTGGATAATTCATTGATTATGATAAAAAATATGAGTTTCCTATAGACAATAAGGACTTACACAATACTAAAAACATTTACCTGTAAGAGAAAAAATTATTAATTCATTAAAACCATTCCAATTTGGTGTATAATTAGGAGAGAGTTGATATAGAATCCAAAAATACAATAAATAATAAATAAATTATTTGTTAAGAAACTCTCCACCTTGGTCAGATTTAATCTTATTTATATTCTTACCAATTTTACTCACCACTTTATTCATTAATTAATTGAATTTATCAGTGGACTTGAACTTATACATAATTAATGAGACACTTCCATTTCTACTTAAGTAATTAGTAAAATTACTAAAGTTACAAAACCCACATTCTGCTTCTAATAGAAAAGGTCTATCCACATTATCATGTACTAATTCTAGAATCCCTGTTGCCTTTTCTAAATATGCACCAAAAGGTATCTTATAATTTTCCTTATAAACAAGAGATACATTTATCAACATGATTTATATCAAAAGAATAAAAAAATCAATCTTGATAGATCTTTCTCGACCACTTTTTATTTTTAGTTCTAAGGTAGTGGTTCCAAAACATGGTGTAATATGAGTCAAGTGAACCTGATTCATTATCAATGTCCAATACTTGGTTTTCATAATCTAATAACAAAATACCATTATTTAAATGTACCATACCATTAAATATGATATATTTTTTAAAGAAACAAATTATATTTTGAAAGTAAATCCATCTATATATAGAAAGGATAAACAAATTATGTTTTTGATATCAGAGAGTATATAATAGCATTATTTCAAAACCAAGATCATACATATCAAAAACAGATGGTGGTAGTATATTATAGAAAAAGAGGGAGGCTTTTCTCCATTTGTTGAATAAAGATCCACATATCCTTATAAAATCTTATATAATCTACATGGTTTCTTCATTTGGATACAAATTTTAGTCCCATCAGATATATATAATACCTAATTTGAAGGTAAAAAAAATTAACTAGAAAATGAAAATACCTAGAGCATCCTGATGTAGAATTTATTATATACGTTATTTCCACTTCTTTTAGATAATTTATTTTTTTATTTGAAAATATTATTTAATTAAACAAATATTGAATATTGGTAAATCTCATATGAAATTGTAATTCATTGTTTTTTTTGAAAGTGATGTGTTTTTTAGATTTATTGGATAATAATTTTTGAAATTCAGTTTTCATATATTTTAAGAACAAATTTTATATTTTTCGTGAATGAAAATTTAAGTAATAATTTTTATAGTTCTTTTCAATGACGATTGAGTGAGGTAATTAATGTTTTAGAGGCCCATTGATTTTATTTAAAATATATTGTGTTATAAATACATTTCAAATTATTTTGTTTAAATTTAAAGATAAAAGAATAAAATGTTAATAAAATTTATTTTTCATAAGTAAAATTATTTTGCAATACACTTTTTAGGTGACTCTAATTTTAGATTTATATCTCTAAATTTCTTTATGTAAATATTATTTATGGAACTAATTATTAATTTTTTTGATGTGGTTCAACAATGCATGGTTCAGTCAATTTTGAAAATTTAATATTATTTGGAATTAATTTTATTTGAATAAATTTTTCATATTATATATTTTTTATATGAAATTATTGCATGTATGACTTTTTAAAGTATAAATCTAGGATAAAAATATCATCATATATTCTATATGATATTTTTAATTTTTGAAAGAACAAAATAAAATATTCACATGGGAAAATATAATTTTATGGCATATCATATACGATAAATTTTAATTTCTATAAGATAAATTTATAGAATAAATCCATGTTAGAGAATATTCATCTACAGTAATAAGTGGTTTCTCAAACATTCAGGTGGAATATTTTCCCTCAGCTCTACCCATTTAAAATAATTTGAGCATTGCACGTAATATAATTCTTAGTTACCTTGTATGATATTTATCCTATGACCATCAAATATTTCATCTATTATGTTCAATAATGATGTTTAAGAATTTATTGATCAAAATTGAGGTCATAGAACTAAAGTAGGCTACTGTGATCAATCAAAATCGAAATAAGGTAACTAAATTAAAGCATATCTAATCAAGTCCAAAGAGATGTTCCCAATGAAATATCAAGGAACTGTGCTCCTATTTTGAACCTGATGAATATCAAAGATTGATATAAGGAGGAATAAATGATGAATATGATTCGAGAAGGAACATTTGAAATCAAAGTTGGGGCTAAAGAATCTATGGAAGAATAAAGGCATTGAGAATGAAAATTCAAAACTATTAATGTTTGATCAAAATGGGGAAAAATTGAGATAAGATCAATATATTTATGGTGTATAAAGAACAAAAATCACATGATGTTATGTTTGGGATATCTAATACTATGCGAGTCAATGAAATGATGGTCGTGAATAATTGAGGATCACCAAGATGTTTCCATCTATGAAATGGAATAAGACTGAATATCGTTTTTATTAAATAACCAAGGATGGATAAATTCTAATCTTTATCAGCATATCACTATTTATTATCTCAACAAACCAAGATGTTGTTGGTTTCAACAAACCCACTCGAAATTGGTCACATAGTTGTTGAAAACCAAAGAAATTTAGCTCGATCAAGATTGATCATTCTGAGAAGTAAATGAAAGATAATTTCCCAATCATGATATTTCAAATTCATTGGATATGGATTCATATTTTTTTTGATTTTATTATTATATTATCAATTAATGTTGATGGATAATCCTTAATGTGTTTTCACACTATGGATCCAGGAGTAAATATGGTTGTGACCCATGTTCTTAATGAAAGACCACAATGAAGTCTAAGTAGGAGGATGTGAGATATCGTTCCAGTCCAAAATGGAGCTTCGGTGAAATGGACATATCCATGAGTCACATATGAACCAAATTATTTATTTTGAGACTAATTAAGATTTAAATAAATACTTCTCAATATTGATATATTTGGTCTAACAATTGATGAAAATTAGATCTACTGAATATGTGGGTATTTGACTGGATATGGTGTAATTAAATTCTCATAGGGTACTGTTGAACAAGGGAGAATAATGGAAAAATGATTACTTCATGTGGCCAATTTAATTTTCTAATATCATATGAAAATAATTCTATTATTTAAGAAGATATATTTTTTAATGAGTATTTATAAGGTTATAAGAGTAGTAAAAGAAGGGATATGTGAAGAGAAACTACTTGTGATGATCGAAACATGAGCTTAGAAAAAATAAGTTGGCAGCCAAAATTCTATTTAAAGGGGAGAGTAGAATAATTTATTGGGGGATTAATTTATCCATAGATATTGAAAAGGATGGGTTGGAAATCACTTCATGATAATGGGGAATCAATATCACTGATACTTTAATGATCTTTTAGAGAACTTGAAGTATGATATTGAGTTCCTTTAAAAATATGATCATTGTTCCCTATTTCATTATTTATTTTTTATAATACGATATTTTTTTTGAATAAAAAATCTTTTCTTGATAAATTCATTTAGATTAAATGATATTGAGTTTATTGTCACACTTTTCTCTTTATTCCTTACCTTTTCTTGCTAGTATATTATTCATCAAGATGAAATAAAAATTTGATATTGATGAAATCAAATAAATTACTCTCAATTTAGTAAATTAAGTGGTTGAAAAATTTATTAATTCATCCAAAAATATTCACCATCATCAATAAAGGGTGTTGGATAAATCTTTTGATATTTTAAACTGATATTTCTTATGCCTTAAGAATTATGTAAAATATTTTTAACAATAAAAAATTGAAATTTCCACTATTCCTTTACCATATATTAATTCTATAATCCTCTTGCTTATTTGTTTCTCTAGATTCATCTTCATCTTATTCAATTTCAGAATTTCACATTTTTTATTTTACATGTAATTGGTTTATCATACTTTATTGAACATCACCCAAGGACCAATAATTTTACCTATTAATTTATATTTTTGGGTGTTTTCTTGAATTTCTCGTAAACTTCCTTATGGGTTCAAACCTATATTCCATTTTCAAGTTTTAAGTAGGAAATACATAAATAATTTTATAAATTTAAATTAATCTATCCACTAATTTTGGAAATATTTTTTGGGGAAGGCCTGAGTGAGTAAGGAAAAAATTCAAAAAAATAAAAATAAAAATAAATTATTAAATATGTTTAAAAAAATATAAAAAACCAAAATATCTTATTTCTATTTCTAATATATAATTTTTTATTTATTATTTATTTACAAAAGGTTTTAATCCCAAAAAATCGATACATTAAAATATGAATGCTAAAAACAAATAACTAATAAGAAATAAATTACTAGGAAAAAATAGACAATTTTAAGGAGAGAGTTCTTGAAGACACTGTGAAAAAATGTCAACATGATCCAATTCAATAGAATATTAGAAGACCAGAATGTGGTAGTTTAAACTCCATAATGTTTTCGGAAACCCATCTTCTATTAGGAAGATCCCTATAGTCTAAAACTATAAGTAGAAACAATAATTCATCTAATTACTGCCCACATTTAATGGGGTTACAAATGAAGCCTCTTTAGCCTTCATTAGAGAATGTTACAATATAGTGTACCAATTACCATTGAAAGGGATCATGCAAAAAATATAAGATAAGATTGTTTCACTTATTTGTTAAGGGAAATGAAAAAAACTGGCTTTTTGTTCAAGATAAAAACATGTTTAAAACTTGATAATATGGATATAATTCTATTGTCACAATGTTTTATCTGAAAATATTAAAAGTATAAATTATAAATCAGATCCCATAATTTTGTTAAGAGGATAGAGAATAATTACATAAAGAATTTGATAGACTTAATAACAAAATTTAGAAGTTCCCTAACCACCAACTCTCTTCCCATGTATTCATGGATATCATATGTACTGGATTGTACCCCTCATGATAGAACTTTGTTGACCAGCCAGCTTTTGAAAACAATACTGATTAATATCATGGGGATCTAAGGATAATTTTCAATACCCCAACCATAAATTCATATAATAATAATTATAGCGTAAGAATAGTGAATAGGGGAAAAACACCACTAGTTTAGGGCTATAAATGAACTCCTTGAAAGCCAATATTAACGATTAACTTCAATCCTTAACGAACCAAAATGAAAAAAAGTATTAATAAAGTGGAATATCACAATTAGACTCAAAATATTAAATAAAAATGTATCTAGTGTGGTATTATTTGGTCCATTGAAAATTATAACATGAGATTTTACATGCCATCCTAACCCTTATAAAATGATAAATTTTCAGGATATGGTCTTAAATAAATACCACATAATTATTTTTTTTCAAAAAACATTATCATAGGATATAGAAACCATACCAATATATCATTGAAATAGAAATAAATGTCAATATCATATTCCCTTTAATTACCACAACAACCATGGAACAAATTTCAAAACAAAATTATAGTTGAGACCTCAAATTTAGAAGACGAAGTATGGTGTATAATCAATAGTTTTTTAGTAGGTTTTAATATCAAAAAATAGGTGTTTGACTCTAAAAATTATAAAAATGGTTTAGAAAAAGATAAAATTAATATAACAATTCATGTTATAGAGCTTCAAACGGGGTAGTTATCTAGGGATATGAACACTCGAGAAAGACTATAACTTATAAGAAAAATTAAATTAAATCCCTAGGTGAATTCCATGTTTGGAGTAGTGAGAGTGATTTTAAAACTCATGAAGAGACTTATAAAATAATTAAAGGACATGGAAACATAAGCTCAATATGAATCAACAAACCTAAATCAAAAAATATATAAAAATCTATAAATCTAGATAAAAAATGGTTCAAATTATTAACCCTCACATTCCACCTAAAAAATGTTGAAGATGAGTCAGAATTAATGAAAAATAAGGGTTTATAAAAGGATGAGAATTATATATAGTGTATACCTAATTCTATAATTAATTTCACCTACTATCCCCTTCCCACAAAAAATAAAAAATAAATATGATGGGCTATAATAATTAAGGTTCCCTGAGTTTTTAAAAAACTTAATCATGAATATAGAAATTTCGGTATCCCTAAAATAAAATAACTTCTTATGTAAGGTTTTCCATGAGGTAATTTGATAATAAAAGGGATTTGGAGAAGATTTTTTCAAATTGGTTTGACAAAGACATGCAGTTATTTCCTTCCAAAGAAAATTCCTACTAAATTTAAGGACACATGAAGATTTTTTATTTAATGAAAAAACGGGGAAGTGAGGAACTTAATTACATGTGTGAATTAAGATAGAGTATTAACTTGATTCATTTATCATTATTTTTTGTGGTTGGTTCTTGGGGAATTGAAACCCATATCAGTGTACCTTTAATTGGATGATAGGTCCATCATTCAACCTATTGTAAGGGTGGATATCCTTCTAGTCGATGGACATAATCTCACAGTACCCCCTGAATTTTTAATTATTGAAATTGAGTGTGATGAGAAGGTTCATATAATTTTTGGAAAACCATTTTTAGTTACTAGTGGGTATATTATTAATGTGTCAAAAGGAAAACTTGACATTCATATTGTAGATGATTTATAAGAATTTAATTTGTTAAATAAGTCCACTCTAGAAGTGTGATATAAGTTGATTAGTGTATCTGAATAATTTTCTAGAACTTAGATCAAGAGAGATAGTCATGAAACATTTAGATAAATAATTAAAGAAGAAATTCATGTACATTTTAAGGAGAAATTTATTGAATCTGAATCATCAATGAAAGTAAAACAATTAAGTATACTCGATAGAAGAATTACAGACCTCAATACTTTATACCAAGAAGTGTTATATCATGAACAAATATAATTAGATACAAATAATCATCAAGTTTTAGTTCAAAATTCACAACCCTTCCCAGCACCCAATCTAGATTCAACCTCATGGTCCATTAATTATGTGGCAGGAAAGTATATATTAGTAGTATTTTCAATTAATAAATAGTTTTTAGAGGTTGAGAAAATTCACGAGACTAGTGAAATCAATTTTAAAGTTCAATATAAGTTTCTATAACCTATTTTGAGTACAAAAGTTATGAGTATGGTTATTTTTATATAAAGGAAGAAATTATCTTTAAATTTAATATGGAAGATATATTTTGTATTTTAGAGCATAAGTAATTATTAAGAGAGATTATGGTTGGTTCCTTTACATTTGAAAATGATAAATTTATTGAAATTGAAGGTTTTTCTTTGGGAGACAGTGTGTAGGTTTCAACATATTCAATACATATTTTTATGTTATAGGATTCCTCATGTGTGAAAAAAACATCGGTATTATTATCATCTAACTTTATGATTATTATTGGATGTATTCTATCATTTTTACCATTTAAGTGATTTTGGGAATTGAAACAAAACTTGATAGTAACCTCAATCCCTTGGATATTCAGGATTCCAAATATATTCTAATTCATATTTGTGTTCTATAATTTTTTGATAAATATGATGAAGTTTTCTCACAAAATAGTGAATTAATGATCATTAAAAAATAATTCCCCCGGAGTGAGAATTGATATATATTTTTAGAGTGAAAGTATAGATGAATAAAATATTATTATCACTTCGTGGGATAAAATAAATGTTTTTTTTCAAAATTTTATCTCTCCTTATTATTCCTAGCCCACATTATAGTACCTTCTCACTCATTCATTCAGTGTTAATCAAATCATTTGGGCCTCTCTTCTATGCCACATAATATTTCCATCACTTGATCTCATTTGATGAAATATTAATTATTTCATCTAATATTATAATGTTTTAATTTTTAAGGTACCTAAATTGAGAGACTATATGGCACATGAAGTCTAAATGAGATAGTTATTTAAGGTACACATAGAATGAAAATAATCGGCTATAAAAGGAGTAAATTTTAATTAATTTCATTTTTTTTAAATTTTAATGTTGATTTTAATTTCTCCCTGATTCCATTATAAGTTTTTTTATCAATCCTAGTTTAATATTTTATTACCACATGAGATTAAGTGTAGTGGTGGGGGTAAATTTCTTGTTTGAATAATTAAATCAAGGATAATTTATCTAAACTATTGGATTTCACAATTTCTGAAATCAATTCCATAATAAATTATTTTGAAATAAATGTAAAAAACCTTTCTTAGAAACAAAAATATCATGGGGTTGTTCTAAGAGAGTTTGAATCTTCATTAAGATGATTTTACTACTTTATTAACTGATCAACATGAAATTTTACTTAAGAATAGTTTAAAATATCTCTGCATTAATTTTTTAACGATTCATGTTATTTTCAAAATATATTTTATTAGTACAATATTGTGAGTAATGTATTATTTTTTAAAATTATGCAAATATTTTTACATGATTTTCACTACTAATTTGAGAAATAATTTTTAGCTAAATATGTTTTATATGTTTTCTACATCTTGGAGTTCAATAATGGGAAAAATGAATATTTTTATGTTTGAGGTGGGGGTTTTCATCTTGGGATAAAATTTATTTCAATGGGAATAAATAAAAAATCCATTTATTTTTTTTGAATTTTTTTCTCAAGATTAAATTATCACATTCAGTGGCTTAAAATATTTCTGATGGCTATGTACTATTTTTTATTATTTTAGGGGCACAACCATTATGGTTTTAATCTTGGAATATCATTTTGAGTGATTTTTTTATTTTTTTCCATTTGGAAACATTTAAGAGGTATGTTTTATAAACATAATTGGTTTTAATGTTATTGATTGGTTTTAAACTCATAAGATTTACAACCTAATAGGAAATGAAATAAACTCATAAGCATTGTGAAATTTTATTCTTTAAGTGAAAATATGTCGACAAATTAATTTATACTTATTTTTAATTATTCAACTCACTATTTTTTTGAGTTTTTCTAATTATTATGTACTAATTGTTTGAGTTTTTTTTTCAACTTGGAGAAAAATATCAGTTTTGAAGAAAAATAGGATTCAAATTGAAATCTCTTTAATTCTCTTAAATTTTTTAAATATCAATATTTTTTAAAAATTAAAACCAAATTTTATTTGAAGTATTTTTTAATATAAAAAGCCCATTTTTCACTAAAAATATTCCATGGGGGAAAAAACTTTTGAAAAAAAATCAGAGAGGCACCTCATTTTTTCATTCATGATATTTATTCGCTATATAGAATTTATATAATTGATTTCTTTGGGACACGAAATATATCAGGTTTGGGGGAATTTGATTTAGCCTTCATTGGATAAAAAGTTTCCACATATTTTGATGAATTAATATAGTTTTTGATGGGAAATTTTTCATTAATTTAATATATAATGAACATTGGTTAATCTATTCATAAATTGAAATTCCTAAAATATTTTAGGAAAAATAATTGTTTTTTTGTTTTATTGATATAAATGTTATGTGGGTTATTTTTCATTGATTTTAGGAAAAAAATTATTATTATTTATTATTAGAATTAAATTAATAATTTTTATCATGTTTTTAGATATTATTGAGTGATAAAATTATCACATCAAAGTTCCATTGATTTTATTTAAAATATATTATGTTGGAAATAATTTAGAAAATAATTTGTTTAAATTGGATGATTAAAGAATAACCTGGTTAGAAAATTTATTTTTCACAAAAAATATTTTTTTGAATATATTTTTAATGTGGCTAAGATGTTGGATTTTTATTTCTAAAGTTCTATTATTAATCTAAATATTATTTGTGAAACTAATTCTAAACTATTTATAATAACGTTAAAAAATTCATTGCTTAATATATATATATTTGTTTTAATCTTCTTATGAATTTATTTTATTTAAAGGAATTTATTGTGTTATATTTTGATGCATCAAATTCTGGTACATTAGTATTTTCATGAAGAAAATAGCTTTATAAATATAAGTAAGCATTCTATATGGAATTTTTCATATGTAGAAGCATGTATATGAATTTTGGAACTATATAAGATAAATTTGGATAATCCTACCTCTATTTACTTCCAAGTACCATAAGATAATTTTATAGCAGAAAGGTGTGTAAGTGAATTTACATATATAATATTAAGAGAATTCCCAGTTATAAGTGTTGAGTATTTTGTACCAGCTATTTATGATTAATATAATTTTAATAGAGAAAATAATATAATATTTGGTGATGACAGAAGATATTTCTCTTATGATCATAGAATATTTATTTTATCATGTTCAATAAAGGAAATCAATTCTTTGGTAATCTAAGATGTGGTATTCAAATAAAATCATACTACCATGATCAATCTGAATTGAGGTTAGGGAACATAATTGAAACCTCTCTGAAAAGCATGAAGTGAGGATCCAATTAAAATATTGATGATCTATGAACTAATTCCAAACATGATAAATTTAAATGTCCAATCCTAGTAGGAAAAAAATAATAAAGTTGATTTGAGTGAGACTGGTAGAAACTAACTAGGGTTTGATGAATGAGAGGATATAAGAAGTTGTTGAGAATGAAAATTCAAAGCTATTAATTATGGATTAAAAGGGGGAAAACCCAAACTGTTATTAAGTTGGTTGTGTAATATGAATAACTAAACTCAACCAATTAGTTGTTGAAGTATGTGAATTCATATTTTAAATATTCAAGTCTATAATAGATAATGAAATGATAGCCATAAAAAATCAAGGATAACCAAGATTTCATCCAACCAAAAGCTCAAATGATAATATGGATCATTGTAGCTAAAGTACTGAGGCTGGATAAAGGTTGATATTCCTCACCATATTAGCATTGATTATTTTTATAAACCAATATTAATATGGGTTTGATGAACCTAAATGAAGTAGATCATAGATCTATTGAATACCCAAGATGGGATGATTGACTATGCTTCATCATTAAAAGATAAAAATAATTTCAAGATGATGACCCAAGATAGACATACCATATAATTTAATGACATAATAATTTTTTTTCACTAATTGTCTTTTTACATGATCAATTTATTAAGATGATGAGGCCTTAATGTGTCATAACACTACTAATTTATTTGAATATTTGGTAAAACACCAAGTGATCAATATAATACCTTAATAAAGCCCAATCATGTGGATATGGGATGTCAGTCAAAGCCACAACAAATCTTTTTGGAACTGTAAATATTCATGAGTCACCTATAAACCTAGATATTGATGTTGAGACTAATTTAGTATAATAAGAAGTCTTCTCAATGTTGATAAATTCAGTCTGACAATTAGAGATAATGATCTATATTGAAGAAGTGGGTGTGAAACTATAGTTGGTGTAGTAGAATTTTCCTATAAGGTTTTTGAATAAAGGAGACCAATAAAAATATGATGATTTCTTACAAGAAAAGTAATGTATTGATAGATAGAGAAATTAATACACTTGTGTAGGAAGTTGGTTTTTTGAATGAGGTTTACTAAGGTTACATGGGAAACGATAGAAGAACTAAGTGAAGAGGGGTTTCTAGTGATGACCAACACATGATATTAAAAAAACTATATTGGTGAATATAATTATTTTTAAATAGAGAGTAATATAATTTTGGTGAGGATTCATTCATTATTAGATATTGAATTGGAGGGGATTGATCACACGATAGGAGAGTGAGGAATCAATAGCAACATGAATTTAATGAACTTATAGAGCACTAGGATTGGGAGTAAGAGTTCCATGACAAATATGCATCAATTTTCCTTTTATCCATTTTATTTATACAAAAATTCAATTTTTTATTGAATAAAAGACTATTGGTAGATAAATTCATTCAGGAAAAATATTATTGAATTAATTTTCACCATTTTATCCTCATTATTAATCTTTTGTTTCTTGATTATTGTTCATAATGACAAAATTACAATTAGATATTGTGGAATCAAAGATCAGTCCACTCATTTTCATGAATTCAATGGTTAAAAATTATAGTATTCATCTACCAAGAATCACTGTTCTTGGAAAAGGTTACTATGGAAATTTTTAGATGTTTAAAACTCAAATTTTTTTTACTTAATAATTATGGAAAATACTTTTAGTAATATTTAATTAAAATTTCCTATATTTCTTAATTATATGTTAATTCCTAAATCAGTCTACTTGTTTATTAACCTAAACTCATTTTCATCTTCATAAATTTAAATTTTAACACTTTTTTATTTTTTTCTCATTGTTTCAATACACTTCATATCACAATATTCACCACCATTAAATTTTTCTATTTTTATGTTATTTTTTGGTTTTTTTCTAGGACTTTCACAAAAACTATCCTTGTGGGTTCAAACCTATTTAACACTATCTAGTTTTAAATTGGAAATAATCAAATAATTTTATAGATTTCAATAAAATTATAGTTAATTGTTTTTATTTTCTATTGAGGAAGTAATGAGTGATGAACAAAATTCAAAAAAAATCACAAAAATAACTATCATACCTGTTTAAAAAAATTAAAAAAATAGAAATCATATTTGTATAATTTTAATCATTGAATTTTTTCCATTTTTTTCACAAAAATTCATCCTCCCATGAACATGATCTATTAAAACCCAAAAGTAAAAAAATAAATTACTACTTTTAGAAATATAACATGGAAATAATTGTAAGAACATAGATAGAGAGAGGTCCTGAAAGAATAATGAAAAATATTTAACCTGACCCTATTCAAACGAAACTACAAAGAATTATAATGATTGGGTTTTAACTCATTCATGTTTTAGGAAACTCATACTATATTAATATGATCCCTATATCCTAAAACTATGAGATTAAATATTCATAAATTCCCACATTTAATGGGGTTTCCAATGAATACTCTCTATCCTTCATTAGAGACTTTTACAGTACAATGCACTAATTACAACTTCAAGGGATCAATAAAAATGATTATAATATTAGATTATTTCCATTATATATTAAGGGAAATTATAAAATTTGGTTTTCTGGTCTAGATGTAATCATGTTTCAAACTTGGGAATAGGTCAATAGTTATTTTTTCACAATGTTTTACTCAAGAAGTTGGAATGAAGAAATTAGAAATCATATTATTAAATTTTGATAAGAGGATTATGAGGCCTTCTATAAGGTATAAAATAGATTCAGGGATCATCATAGGTAGTTACCTCACCACTGAATTTATTATTATATCCTCATGGATATCTTATATGAAGGAATATCAACCTTAGGATATTAATTAGTTGACCAGTCTACTAGTATAAACTCTATTGATAAAATAGATGAGGAACTAAGAATTGTTTTAATACCCTTTCACTTTATTCATAAAAAATAATTCTAGGAGAGTATGAGTGAATATATGAGAAAATATCATTTCTTCATGTATAGAAATGACCTCCTTGATAGGTGAGATCAAGGTTAAACATAAATCCCTCATGAACCAAAATTCTAAGAAAAGTGTTAATCATGTGAGTTGTCAAAATCATACTTGAACTCCTAGAGAGAAAAGTACCCAGTTTTCTATGTTTGGGAACACTAAAAATTATTTCCAAAACTTTTAATCTCTATATCAACCCTTATAAAATGATATTTTTTAGGATATTGTACTAGAATAGAAGTAAATTTGGACCCTTTATCCAGTAACTCTAACTCATGGTATAGAAACCATAAAAAACCATCATAGAAAGAGAAAAGTGTGATAATAAAATATTCCCCTAAATCACAACAATATCCAATGCCTCAATATCAAAACAAAATTAATGTGAGATCACTAATTCAAAAGAGTAAGTTAACGATATGTTTCAATAGTTGATAAGAATATTTGACTTTTAAAATGTAGTATTTGATACACAAAAGGTTAGACATGATTTATAAATAGATCAATTATAATAAATAATTCAAAATATAATGTTGAAAATGGGGTAATTAAAAAGGGATATGAACATAAGGGATTAATAAAAATATAAAAATAAAAATAAATTGAATCATAGGGAGAATTACATTACTGTGATTGCTATGAGTTTTTTTGGAAACTTATAAGGAAATAAGAAAATTTTCTATGCCTCTGTAAATTGAAGATATTTAAGAATATAAAATCCCAAATATGTAAATAGATAAATCTATAAATATAAGCAAAACACTTAATCAATTATTAACCTTGTTGTTCTACCAGAAAAGATAAGTTGAAAAAGAGTTGGATGTAAATAAAAACAAGGGAATGAAATGGTTAAGGCTGATATATAGGGGAATCCCCCTATCATGAAGAACTTTTTACCTACCATTCCCTTCCCAAAAAGAATATAAATTAATTTTTATGGTTATTATTACATAAAATTACTTGAGTTGTTTAAAATATTAATTATAAACATAACATTTGGTGAAGCCCTTAAAAAAATACATTTTATATCAAGTTTCTCAAGAGGGTATTATCTAATAAAAGGGATTTGGAGAATATTTACACAAAAGGTATAATAAGTGAAAACTTGAAGTGAGATATAAGTTAATTGATATACCTAAAAAATTTTAGAGCATTTATTTGGAGAGATACTCAGGACCCATTTGAAGAAATAATCCAAGAATTAGTGCATGAACTTTATAAGGTTAACTTTATTGAATCTAAATTAACCAATGAACATGAATGATTAAAGATACTCAAGATAAGAATTATGGAGCTCATTATTAAGAACCAATAAGTGATCTATCATGAAAAAGTTACTTTTATAAGAATTATATTCAGTTTTTATATCATCATTCAAAAACCTTCCCTACACTCATTACAGATTCAAGCCCTTGAAACTATCATCTGAAGGTATGTAAGTATATTTTATGATTATTTTTAGCTAGGAATATAATTTTTTTATTTATAGTAAATTCTTGAGACTAGTGATTCACATTTTGATATTTAAGAAATTTTTACCCAAAATATTGAGAGTGTTAAAGTTGAGAATTGGGTTAGTTATACAGAAAGTTGGTATATTCCAACAAGATTGAGCTTTAGGGAAAATTAATTTTATATTTATGATCTCAAAGAATTATTGGTAGAGATTATGGTTTTTTCTACTACTTTTTATAAAGGGAAAAATTATGAAAATAAAGTTTTTTATTTTAGATATAGAGAGTGGGTTTTAACATCCACTACACCTGTTATTGAGTTGGGGGATACATCATGTGCGGGGGAGAACTTAGGGATTGCTGTCAGCGTACTTGATGATTTATATTGGGGTTTTTTCTTTAAATTTACAAACTACTATAGAGATATTAAGCATTGATACTGAACTGTACATTAATATTTATCCTATGTGTATTGAGGATTTTGAAATAGATTTTAATTTATAATGGTGTTCTTGAAAAATTAAAATAATAGAATGACGTTTTCTCACAAATGAGTTAAGTAATGATCAATGAAAAAGAATACACTATGAGTGATCATTCATAATTTTTTTAGGTGGAATGTTTGGATAAAAAATATAAATATAGAACTAAATGGGAGGTAACCAAGGGGTTTTTAAATATTTTTATTATTTAATTATTTTAATAAATCCTCACTCCATATTTTTTCTTATACCCATTATTATACCTACTCATTAATTCCAATAGTTTTAATTAAATCATCTTCTCGTCTTCTCTATATCATATCCTCTCACCATCACCTGGTCTGAATATATATAATTTTAATTATGTTATATAATTTTATTCTATTTTACTTTCAAAGGTACCTAAATGGAGAGATTACGTTTAACTGGAAGTGTAAATTAGAGATATATTTTAGCTTCACTATGAAAAAAAATCTTTAACTATAAGGGGAATAGTTTTTCATTTTTTTTAAATTGTAATATTTATTTTAATTACTCCATACATCCCTAGAAAATTGACTTCATTTTTTCTCATTCCTAATTAAAAATTTTACAACTGTTTGAAATTAATTGTCGGTTTAGGGGTAAATTTCTTTATGGAGGAATTAAATTGAAAATAATATCTCTAAAATTATTGGTGTAATGTTTCTTCAAATCTATACCATTTGAAATCAATTTTCAATAAATGAAAAAACTTTTCTTGGCAGCATGATTTTTTTTTGTGTTTTTTGAGTATGTTTTAACCTACATAAATATGATATTACTACTTAATTAAACGATCAACAAGTTTTTTCATTAATGATTAATTCAAAAGAAAAAATTTACTTATTTTATAGAGAATCATGTGATTCAAAATTTTTATTTTGGATGTATTGTATTATGTGTATTTTTTTAAAATAAATTACAATGATTTTAAAGGATTTTTACTAATGATTTGAAAATTCATTCGAACTAAAATGTTTTAAAAGTTTCCACCATAATAAATTTCAAAATTAGGTAAAATTTTGAATTTTATTTATGAGAGAATAGTTTTAATATTGTGCTAATTTTTTTCACTAAGAACACATAAAAAATACCTTTTTTGGAAAATAAATAGTTTCATTAGCTTCAATATTCTTATTGAGTTGTTATATTTTTTTTTCAAATTTGAATATGTTATATCCACATTTATGTGATTAATATTTTCTATTTCCTTAAAGCTTGAATATTATAATATCATTTTCCTTGATATGTTGATTTTTTTATCTTTGGTCTAATTTTTAAAGTATTTTTTATAAACATATTTGATTTTTGACATATTTATTGGTATTAAACTCATGATATTTACATCCAAATGGGACATTAAAGAAATATATAATACTTTTGAACTTTTATTCTATAAGATAAAAATAGTGGATGAGTTAGTTTTTTATCCCTTTTAATTATTAAGCTCACTTATTCACTGGTTGTGTCTAACCATTGTGTATTAATTATATAAGTTTATTCAACTGGGAGAATAAGATAAGAATAAAATAATAATTGGTTTAAAATTTAAATTCATTTAATTATTTTCAAAATTTTCAATATCAATCATTTTAGTAAAACTAAAACTAACTTTTTTACGAACCATTTTTTTAGAATTGAAATAATAGTTTCATCTTAAGAGAGTCTATAGGGAAAAATAATTTAGAAAAACAATTATTTGAGGAACCTTAGTTTTTCATTATTTATATTTACTATTTCCACTGGATTTGTATAAATAATTTCTTGAGGACAATAAATAACTTCAAGTGTGGGGGGATGTTATGTATGCTTTATCAGATACATTTTTTCTATATCTTTTTGATGAATTAATTGAGTTTGTGATGTGAAAATGTGCTTTAATTGAAGACATATTAAATATTGTTTAATCTATGTTGAAATTATAATTAATAACATATTTTTTTAAAAATGATTTATTTTTTTAGATTTATTGATTTAAATGTTCTTTTGGATAATTTTCAAAGATTTCAAGAACAAATTTCTTATTGTTCTTAGAATATATGTGAAATAATATTTTTTAGTACAATTAAATGATTATCGAGTGATGTGAGTTCCATTTATTTTTTGTCAAATATATTGTGTTGGAACTAATTTAAAAATTTATTTATTTTCAAATTAAAGATGAAATTATAATCTATTGAGAAATTTTTTTTCTACAATGAAACTTTTATTGGAATACTTTTTTGAAGTGGATCCGATGTTGAATTTTTAATTCTCAAATTCAATTTTTTATCTAAATGTTATTTATGAATCTAATTCGTAATTATTTTTTTGGAGTTAAAAAATTCATGTTATAATGAGTTTTAATGTTTTAATATTATTTGGAATTACTTTTATTTATATAAATTTATGGTGTTATATTTTATTGTAGTAATTTATGGAATGTAAAAACATTTTAAGAAGAAATCTTCAATAGAAATAGAATGAGAAATTTAATATGAAATTTGGCATAGGTACATACAGATAAATAAATTTTAGCATTGTGTTAAACAGTTTTGGAGCTTCCTGCATAAGATAATTCAAAAATTATATTAGATAAACTTATAACATAATTATATGAAAGGTAATTTCCATATATGGAGGTAAGATAATTCTTTGGTAGCCACATAGAATATTTTCTACCAGTTCTATAATATAATATAAGTTCCCATCATAAAATATTCATCCTTCAAGTATAGTATATTTATTCTATAATATTTAATGAATAACATAGAAATATTAATGATCAAAACAATCGATTTCAAACTAAAGCAGGATACCATGATCAATATAAATCAAAATCCTGTAACCAAATTGAAACCCTCCAACCAAAGCTGAAGTGAGGATCCCATTGAAATATTTATGACCTGTGACTTCATTCTGAACATGATATATATCAATTGACTATTTAAGGAGGAATGAACATGAAGAAGATTTGTATGAGAGTAGTTGAAATCCAATCACATGATGATGAATTTGAGGCTAAATTAATGATTTGAAAATAAAAATTCAAAGGTGTTACTATTCGATCGAAAGGGAAAAAAAACCCAAGATGAACTCAATCTAGTTTTTGTGTTTTAAGAAATACAATTTATCAATTAGATGTTAAATGATATGAATTCAAGTTTGGGAGATTCAATCCCATGAGATTAAATGAAATTATGTTCATGATGAATTTAGGATAACCAAGATATTGTCGTTTGTGAACACAAATAGGAATGCATATCATTATAGCCAATGAACTGAGGCTAGATTAAGGTGGACTTTCAACACTATATCATCACTCATTATCTCTAAAAACTAATATGAAACTAGAATAAATGAACCTACATGAAGCTTCACATATATTTGATAAATAACCATGAAAGGAAGATTGACCAAGATTCATCATTCATAGAAAAAGGAAATGAAAGATGACAACCCAAGCCCGACAAAATTAATACTTCAAAGAAGGAATAAGATTTTTTCATTGATCTTCTTGTTTCAAGATAAATTGATTAATATAGAGTTCCCTCAACGTGTCCAACCATTTTTTATGCAATATAATATATGATTTCCCAATAGGTTCTTAATGAAAGATCTAAAAGATGTCTGAGAATGAGGATGTGAGCTATCATTCTAAGCCATAATGAATTTTTAGTGAGCTAGACATCATTGTAAGTCACCTATGAACTAGAGTATTGATGCCAAGGCCAACTGATCATGATTATAATTTCTCTTGATGTTGATAAATGTTTTTTAATAATGGAAGAAAATGATATTGACCTAGAAAATAAGTGTGTAGCTTGACTTAGTGGAGCATAATTTCCATTTAATTTTGTGGAAAAAGGGAGGCTGATGGGGTGATAATGCTAACATATTGGAAAATTCATGTGTTGATATCTAGAGAATTTAATATTAAATTTTTAAGAAGTTCAGTTGTTTAATGAGTCTTACATAAGTTATAAGTTTAGTGATAGAAGTACTAAGTGAAGAGGAGAACTCATGACGATATATTCCAAATCTTATCAAAAATGTATTATTTACATAGATTCCATTTAAAGGGTATGAAATCAGAACTATAGTTTGTAGTAATTCATTTTCATTGGTTTAAGTAGTGAATATAGAGAACATGATATGATAGTGTGGAATTGAGAGTATTGGGACATGATATAATGTTCGTATTACATCACTGAGAGTGGGAGATCGATTTCCTTGACAGAGAATCTCCTTCTTTTATTTTTCTTCATTTAATGTTTTCTACTTTGGAATTTTCTTATTCTTTTGAATGAGAAATGATTGATGGGTAAGTTGATTTAAGGGAAATAAGATTGAATTATTTTTCACCATTTTATCTTTGTTCTTGGTCTTTTATATCAAGGTTATTTTTATCAAAATTAAATGAAAATTTTATCTTGATGAAAAAAATTATTATTCTACGGCTAGTGAATTCATTGTTTGAAAAAGTTATTTTCATCCATTGAGCTTAACCACCCTCAATAAAGGGTGTCATTAAAATATTTTAATGTTAAAAAAATCAACTTGATTATGCATTAATAATTAAGGAAAATAATTTTAACAATAATAAATATAAATTATCCCTTTTCCTTAATCATATGTTACTTCCAAAATACCATTACTTGTTTTTTACTCTATATTCATCTTTATCTTATTCACTTTTATAGTTTCAGACTATTTCTTTTCCTTGTCATTTTTTCATCACGCTTTTTTTCAAAACATTCACTATAATTGTATTTTTCTAATTGATTTGTTCCTCTTGAGTTGGCTTCTTAGAATTTTGAGAAAGTATTCCTTGTGGGATTGAACCTACTTAAAACTATGTAGTTTCATATATTAAATAAATACAAAATTTAAAAGTGTTCAATGAAACTATCATAAATTTTTTTCACAGATACCAAGGAATGAATGAGAAACCAAGAAAAAAATTATTAAATAATCCAAAAACAAAAATTATCATATATATTTAAAAAAAATCAGATGCATGACTTGTTAATCACTAAATTGGTTTCTTTTATATCCACAAAAGATCATCCTCCTAATAAAATAATCAATTCAAATATAAAATTCTAAAACACATCACCACACTTATAAAAATAACTTGGAAATAAATGATAGAGTTGATAGAGATATTTTTTGAAAATATTATAAAAAAATTCAAACTAACCTCATTTAAAAGAATCTAGGAAGGCCTAGAATTCGGGGGCTTCAACTCCCTTATGTTTTGAGAATCCTATACAACATTATAAAGAAACCTAATACCTGAAGATATGAGCTAACATAGTCACACATATGACTGAAGCCACATTTAATTATCTGACCAATGAAGACTCTTTAGCCTTTATTAGAGACCTTTACAATACAATACACAAATTACCATGATAAGGGCTCATTGGACATAAATATAAGATTAAATTTCCTCCAATATTCTTAAGAAAAATTCTAAAATACAATATTTTGAGTCTAGATGAAATTTTTTTTATAACTTGGGAATTTAACTATATTTATTTTAACACAATATTTTACCCCAAAATATTAAAAGGATAAATTATAAATCAGATCCATAACATTTTTCAAGATAATGTATAGGCCTTCAATGAGGTATAGGATAGATATAGTGACCTTCTTAGGTAGTTAAATCACCACTAATAGTATTCCCATGTCCTCATGGATATATTATGTGGTGGATTTTTCACCTCAATATTGAACTTAGTCGGAGAATTTTCTATAGTAAACGATAATAATAAAACTAATAATGAGATAAGAAAAAATTACCACACCCTTTTCCTAAATTCAAAGTAAATGTATTATAGGAGAATAAGAGTGAATATGAGAGAAAAAACACAACTTAAGGGTTGGAAATTAACAAATAGCTATCTTATATTAAGGATAAACTTCAATCCCTCATGTTTTTTATTAAAGAATGTGTTAATAAAATTGGTTTTTAAAATTCGATTTTAAATCTTGGAGAAAACTATGTCTACTATGAGATGTTTGAGAACACTGAAAATTATTTCATAGATATTGAAATTCTAGAAAAACCATTATAAAATAATAATTTTATAGGACATGGTCTTAGAATGCAATCCAATAATGATACTTTCTTCAATAGAATTAACTATGGTTATGGGAACCAACACAATCCTTCATAAAAATAGAATGAAATGATAATACAATCTGCACCTAGATTTCCAAAATAGCCAAGGACCCAATTTCAAAACCATATTAATGATGTGATATCTTATTCCAAAAAACAATTTAAGTGTATTTTAAAATAGTTTAAATGATTATTCAACTCATTAAAATCTGATTTTTATTCAAAAAAGGATAAAAAAGATATAGAAAAACTCAAACAAATGAAAAAAATGAAATATTTGTGTTAAAAATAGGTCATTTAGCTAGAGATATAAACACATGAGATAATGGAAAACTTCTTATCACAACTGAAATGAAAATTGGGGTAATTACATGGTTTTGACCACAAGGAGTTATTTGAAACTCATGAGGAAATGAGAAAATACCATATGGTTGTAGAAACTGATGCTATAAATATATATATATTTGGAAACCTAATTACGAAGATACCCAAATCTTGTAATATGTGTCACAACACTAAAATTAAGATTAACCTGGTTGTTCTACCTAAAAAAAGTTAAAAATAATATAAATGAAAATAAAAAAGGGAAATAAAAGGTCGAGGATATTCTAGAGGGGATTCCCACTATTTGGAATAATTTTTCCTTAATATTACCTTCCCAAAAAGAATCAAAAATTGAGATGTTGGTCCAGATTAGAAAAAATTACTCGAATTGTTTAAAATATTAAGCATGAAGATGAACTTTGTTGAAGCCCTAAATAAAATCCTTTATTATGTCATATTTCACAAGGGGGTCTTAGTTAATGAAATGGGTTTTGATAAAATTTCCACCATCGGTTTAACTAAGGAATATAGTTATTTTATTCAAAATAAGTTGACTCCTAAAATAAAAGACCCATAGATAATTATCATTTCTTGAAAAAATAGGTGAATATGTAGAAATTATTGCTTATATGACTTAGAAGAAAGTATTAACCAAATGATTTTCTCATATTTACATGATTGGGTCTTAGGAAATTGAAACACACATCAATGTTTATTTAATTGGGGAATATGTCCATAACGCAACCAATTGGAATAGTCGATAAACTACTGCTGAATGTAGGGAAGCTTACACTACATACTAATTTTCTAATTCTTGAAATATATTAAGATGAGAAGGTTCTTATCATTGGGGTGGGGGTCATTTTTAGTTATTAATGGTTCTATTATTGGCATGTGAAAATGAAAAAAATACCTTCAATAATACATATGATTAATAAGAATTTTATGTGTTTATAAATCCCACAACTAAATAAATTTACAATAAAAATAATGTATCTAAAGATATTTTTTTGAGTTGAGATTTGAAGATATACTCAGGACCCATTTGGAGAAATAATTCAAAAATTGTTGCATGAACATTATAATCTGATTTTTTAATCTAAATAACCCATGGTACTTGATAAATTTAGGAGAGTTGCGATAAGAATTAGGGAGTTCATTACTAAAGAATAATAAGTAGTACATTATGAATAAATCTGATTTGTTAATAATACTCCTATGGTTACAGTTCAATATTTACAACCCTTCCCTCCACCCAATAAGGATTCATACACTTTTACCTTTCTTCTAGAGGCCTTTATTTTTATTTCAATATTTCTTTTAACTAATACTGTTGGTTTAGAGGTTGAGTACAATCTTGAAAATAGTGATTCCTATTTTGATGTTAAAAATAGGTTTACCCTACCTATTGAGAGTTTTATAGTTGATAATCTAGTTACTTTTATAGAATATAACAATAAGAATGTTCCTCAAATATTTATCTATGTAGTAGATTAATTTATATTTATAATTTTAAAGATGTTTTGGGATATCTTGAGGTTTATTATAATACTTTTGATCAGAAGAAATGTTTTTAAAATGAATGTTTTTTCTTTGGGAGATAGTGGGAAGGTTTCAGTATCTACTGTAATTTTGATTTGAGTTTTTGGATGCCTTAAGTGTGGTGGAAAACATATGTATTGTTTTTAACCAACTTTATAATTTTCATGGGGTTTTTTCTTTCAATTTTCAATCTCTAATAGATATTTTGGGCATTGAATTTGAACTAGATATGTAAATCACCCCTAAGGATATTGAAGATTTCAAAGAGATTCTAATTGATCTATGTGTTCTAGAAATATTAAAAAAAAGATTAAGTTTTTCAAAAAAATAATAATGTAATGATCATTCAAAAATTATACCCCCAGTGACTATGGATATATTTTTAGTGGTCTTTTTGTATAGAGATTCTAATTATAACACTGCATGGGTGGAATCCCACTACTATTTCAAATATTTTTTTGAATAAATTTTTGAATAAACCCCCTTCCTTATTCTGTACAATCCCCATTCGTGTCCCTAATCACTCATTCCCACAATTTAAATCAACTCATAATGGCCTCTCTTCTCTAACACATCCTATCACCATCACTTGATCTTGTTTTATGGAATTTTATTTGTTTCATATAATGTTTTTCTATGTTAATTTTAAAGATACTTCAATAGAGAGAATACGAGGAACTTGATGTTTAAAGATAAGAGAAATTTTAGATTTACTAAGGAAGAAAAGCTTCCGCAATATGTGGACTATATTTTCAATCCTTGTATATATTTTTTTTGAAATATTAATATTTAATTTAATTTCTACATACATCCCCAATAAGTTAACTGATTTTTTTTTTCTCATCCCAAGTTTTAAATTTAATTAATGTGCAAATTTTAGCATAGATATTGGGTTAAATTTTATGAATATGAAATTTAATTTAGAAAAATCTATATAATACGATAGATTCCATTCATTCATAAATATAGGAAATTGGAAATTAGTTTTAAATAAATGTAAAAAACTTGCTTGGTACAATAATTTTTGTAAGATACTTTTGAGAGTATTTGAACCAGTGTCAAGATTTTTCTACTAATTTATTTACTGATTGAAATGATGTCTCAATTAAGTTTAATAATTTTTCTATATTCATTTTAATAATAATTTTTTTAATTTATAAATTCTATTTTGGGACCATTGGATTGAGTGTCATCTTTTTTTAAAAAAATGATTACAACCAATTTATATGATTTTCATTATTGATTTGAAAAATCCTTATAAACTAATTTATTTAAATGTTCATCCTTATTAAAGTTTAAAATTGGGGAGAATGCTTAATTTTACGTGTGGGGGAGGGATTTTCATATTTTTATGAAGAGTAATTCATCGAGAACACATCAAACACACTTATTTTTCTTTCGGAATTTTGATTGTTTCTCATGCGTAATTTATTTGTATATAGAGGTTGAAAAACTTTATTATCATTGATTATGGATTTTATAATTTTAGGGGGTTGATATTTTATATTTACTTGTGGATTCAATATTAGAACATAATTTTTATTTATTTGTTTATTTTTTGGGTTAAATTTGGAATCATGTTTTATAAACATAACTGGTTTTAACTTATTGAATGAAATTAAATTCATATGATTTGTATCCAAATGGGATATCAAATAAAATCCCAGTCACTATGAAATTTCATTTTATTTTTCTAAAACTAGTGGGTGAGTTATTTTTTTCTTCCTTTTAATTATTAAAGTCATTCATTCACTATTTGTGTCTAATTATTGTGTGATAATTATTTTTTTTCAACAATGTGAAAGATAGAAGTTTGGAAGGAAAATTGGATACTAATTTAAATTTGTTTATCTATTTTAAAAATTGTCCATCTCAATCATGTTTATAAAACTAAGACCAACTTTTGGAAGAACCATTTTAAGAGGTGTAATGAAATTTTATTCTTAGAAGAGTCTATGGGGAAAAATACATTTAAAAATATATTATTTTAGGAATGCCATTTTTTCATTCTTGATATTTATTTATTCAAATTAATTTCTATAATTGATTTCTTGAGGATAAGAAATATATCAAGTCTAGTGGAATTTAATGTGTCATTTATTTTATACATTTATACCATATATTTTTGAATACTTTATTGAGTTTTTGATTTGAAAATGTACTTTAATTAAATAATTACTAGATATTTCATAAATTGCAATGAAATTATAAATCGTTAAATAGTTTTTGTCAAATTATTTATTTTTTAGATTTATTTATTTGAATTTTTTTATATTAATTTTTATATATATTAAGAATGATATTTTTATTATTCCTTGCATAAAATTGAAATAATAATCCTTATAATTTTTTTCAACGTCGATCGAGTGATAGAAATAAAGTTTTTTAGTTTAAATGATTTTATATTAAATATCTTATATTGGAACTTATTTTAAATTTTTTTAAAATTTAATGATATAAGAATTAGCTGGATAGAGGATTTATTTATCACAATGAAGGATTTTTTGGATTATATTTTTTAAATGAATCTAATTTTGGATTGTTATTTTTTAAATTCTATGTTTTTTATCTAAATCTTATTTGGGGAAGTAATTATTAATTCATTTGTATTAAGTTCAATGATTTGTGTTTTAGTTTTTTGAGGTTTTAATCTTCATTGGAATTCATTTTATTTCAATGAATTTATAATGTGATATTTTATTGTAGAAAATTATAGCATATAAGACTTTTTTAAATAGAAATCCATTATAGAAATATCAATACGAATTTCATATGATATTTTTTATAAGAAAATGTACATAATAAAATTTTATAATTTTTTAATATAACTTTGGATCCTCCCACATGAGATAAATTTCAAGGATCATAAGTTATAGTTACACCACAAATCAACACTAGAGAATTTCCATCTATGTCTGTAAGAGAATTATTAGGTAGGAACCTAGATGATTTTACACCAGCTTTATCGATATAAGATAATTTGAGAAGAGAAGGTAATATATTTTTAGGTTCTCTTATAACCTATTTATCTTAGGATAGTGAGATATTTATTCAATCATGTTCAATGAGCATGATAGAAACTTTACAGATTGATGTTTTTGTCATTTAACTATAAAAGGATACCATGATCAAACTAATTTGAAATAAGGGAACCAAATTGAAACCTATACAACAAATGACTAAGAATATACCCCATAGAAATATCAATGAACAGTTACTTAATTCCTAAATTAATGGATATTAATGATAGATTTAAGGATTAATGAATGAAAAAGATGATTTTAGTGGGAGTGGTTGAAATTGAAGTGAAAGATGATGGATCTAAAGATGAATTAATAATTTGATAATTCAAATTCAAATCTTTCAATTTTTTATCAAAGGCTAAAAAAATTTGAGATTAAGCTAGTTGTAGTGTATGAAGAACTGAACTTGATTGATGAGTTGTTGAAGAATATGAAGTCATGTTTGGTAGATTAGATTTTCTATGAGTCAATGAAATGAGGGTTATGATGAATTGACTCTGACCAAGCCATTTATATCTGTGAACTTGATCAAGAAGGTAGATCATTATAGCTGAAAAAATGAGGTTGGTTGAAAATTGGGCTTTGACACCATATAATCAAAATTATGTCTACCAACCAAGATATTGTTAGTTTTAAAGAACCCACATAAATCCAATCACAAAGTTAATAAATACCCAAGTTAAGAAGCATTAATGAGCTTCATCATTCAAAAATGAATGAAATGGAAGACAATGAAACAAGTCTGACATGCCAAATACTTTGAAGATTAAGTCAGATTTGTTTATAGGTTTTTTTGTCTCAGGATCAATTTATGGATATAGAGAGGAATTAATGTGCCCAAATGATGAGGCTAAAAGAGAATATATGGGTTCAGACCATGTTCTTGATGAAAAACCTCAATGTTTTTTGAGCATGAGGATGCAAACTTCTGTTCCATACCATAATAATGTTTTGGTGAACTAGATATCTTGGTAAGTCACCTATGAACCCATGGATTGACATTGAAACTGACTAGTCTTGATGAGAAGTTTTATTAATTATAATTCATGTGTTATATCAATTAATAAATATAATATCAACTAAATCTATAGGTGTGTGTTAGGACACAGTCTAGTAGAATCTTAATAAGAGGATGTTGAATAAGGGAGGCTGATGAAGAGATGATGACACATTACCAAAAAAAATTCATGTTCTCATAGATAGATAAATTATTGTACTAGTATAAGAATATGATTTTATTAATGAGGTTTTATAAGGATACCAGTGTACTGGTAAAATGTCTAAGTTAAGAGGGACTACTAAAGATGAATGATACAAGAGCTTAAAAACTATGTGTGTTAGCAAAATTATATTTAAAGTAGAGAGAAATTTAATTTTGGTTGGTATTTATTTAATCGTAGAGATTAAGATATAGGGGATTAAGAAAAATATAGGAGAGTGTAAATAAAGAGTAGTAGGGCTTTAACAAACTTCCAGATCACTGGAAGTGGGAGATTGATTTCCCCTATAATTAATATTACATTTCCCTTTTATTTGTTTATTGTTTTTTTCTATGGCATTTTCTTTTTTAATTAAATAAAAAATATTTTATCACTAAATTCATTTTGGGGAAATAATATTAAATTTTCCTTTACCCTTTTCACCTTTTTCTTGAAATCTTATTCCAAGGTTATTTTTCATTAATATAAAATGATAATTTTATCTTGATGAGCCAAACTCTATTCTGATTAGGTTAGAGAATACATTGGTTGATAAATTTCTATTTTCATACACTAATCTTCACCGTTCATGATAAATGGTTCTAGTTATATCTTTGGTTGTAAAAAAATATATGTTTTATTCCTTATGATTTGAAGGAAATTTTTTTAACATTAATAAATAGAAATTCCACTATTTTCTTAATCATTTATTACTTCTAAAATCATACTTCTTGTTTGCTACTCTAGATTCATCATTGCCTTCTTCACTTTCATAGTTTGAAACTTTTTATTTTACTTTTATTTGTTTCATCACACTTTATTTAACATCATTCATTGAAATTTAATTTTTCCTATTGTTTTGATGTTTTTGGATTATTTTCTTACACTTTCCCATGAAACAACTTTATGGATTTGACCCTGCATGATACTATCTAGTTTTAAGTATAAAATAAATAATTTTTTTAAAGATATTAGTGAAACTCTCATTAAATTTTGGTTCCACTATTATGGAAGGTACAAGTAACCATGTAAAAAAATAAAAAAACTAAAAAAAATATATCATTTTTTTCAAAAGAATTTAAAAAAAACTAACATCAGTTGTGTGTCTTTTTAATAACAGATTTTATTTATTTTATATACACATAGAATCATACTCTTAATAACTGTATAAATTCAACCTGAAATTTAAATACATATCAATACTCTTAGAAAAATAACCTGAATATATATATAAGATCGTAGAGAGACAGAGATAATTCTTGAGGATATTTTGAAAAACTATTAACCTAACCCCATTCTATGGAATCTAGCATAACTAAATTTAATACAAGGAAGAATGACATGGCTAAGACCACTATGAGTTGT
Source organism: Viscum album (assembly GCA_963277665.1). Lineage (NCBI taxonomy): Eukaryota > Viridiplantae > Streptophyta > Magnoliopsida > Santalales > Viscaceae > Viscum > Viscum album. The sequence goes on from OY728131.1 coordinate 240,044,187, forward strand.
TTAAAACTAAAAAGGAAATAAGAATATACCTTATGGATATGGAAATGTAAGCTCAATATGAATATGGAAATCTAAATTTTAAAACACATGAATCTTGAAATCATGGTCTACAAATTTAAAATATGATTAACCTTTCCATTTAACCTAAAAAACAAGTTGAAAAAATAGTTAAAAGTAAAAAATTAAGGGTAAAGAAAATTTTGATGATAATATAGAGGGGATTCTCAATATTATGAATATTTTCCCATATCAGACCCTTCCCAAAATGAAAAAAATAAATATGTTGGTCCATATTACATAAAATTAATTAAGTTGTGTAAAATCTTAAGAATGAAAATTACCTTTGTTTAATCCCTATACATATCAATTATTATATCAAGATTATCTAGTGGGTCTTATTTAATGAAATGAATTTTGAGGATGTTTACATCATTTGTTTAAACATGGAATATATTTAATTCCTTCAAAATAATTTGACTCCTAAATTGAAAGACCTCAGGTGAATTTTTATTTAATAAAAATAGTTGAATGTGTGGATGTTAATTGCTTCTATGACTTAAGAACAACTATTAACAAGATTTATTTATCATATTTCAGTGATTGAATCATGGGGAATTGAAACCCAATTTAGTTTCTCTTCAACTGGCCGATTGGTCCAATTCTTAACCTATGGTATGGGTAGATGAACAATTGGTCAATGTAAGGAATATCACACTCCCCATTGATTCTCTTATACATGAAATGGGGTTTGATGAGAAGGTTCCTATCATTTTGTCCAGACTATTATTACCCATCGATGGTTTTATTATTGATATGTCGAAAGGAAAGAATACCTTTTATTTTAGAGATGATTAAGAAGAATTTTTTGTGTTTAATAAGTATACACTTGAATTGATATGTAAGTTAATATATGCAGGTGAAGAAGTTTTTAGAGCTAAGGTTAGGAGAGATACTCACGAACCCTTCAAAGAAATAAATCAATAATTAGTGCATAAACATTTTGAGTTTAATTTTTTTAATCTAAATCAACCATGAAACGTTAAAAATTATGGATAATTGAGAGAATAATTAATGAGATAATTTATAAGTAAGAAGAAGTGGTCCATTTTGAATAAATATTCCATTTTAATAATTCTCCTTAGGTTATATTTCAACATTCACAACACATCTCTACACCAAATCTGGATTCAAACTCTTATACCTTTAATCCTGAGGCTTATAAGTCTATTTGAGTATTTGTTTTAGAAAATAATTTTGGTTTTTACGTTAAAAAAATAATAAGACAAGGGTTACTCATTTTTTCATTGGGGATAAGTTTACCCAGCCTATTGAGAGGATTAAAATTTTATAATATGGTTTTTTTGTAAATTATGGAATGTAGATTCTAGTATTATTGATCTATATAGAATATAAAAAATAACTTTATGTAATTTAATAATTCTTTATATAGATTGAAGTTTCTACTCATCCATCTAATAAGGATAAAAGTTATGAAAATGAAGGTTCTATTTTGGAGATAGTGAGCAGGTTTCATCAACCGTTGCACCTATTTCTGTGTTTTTAGATACCTCAAGTGTTGGGGAAAACAAAGGGATTGCTATCAGACAACATAATAAATTTTCTAGGGTGTTTTTATCAATTTATAGACTATTATAGATACTTTTGAAATTAAAACCAAACTAGAAATCAATACCACCATGAATGATATTGAGGATCTCAAAAAGATTATAATTGATGCTAGTGTTCTATAAATATTTAAAATACATGATGAAATTTTATCAAAAAATAGTTAATAATTATCATTGAAAAATAACACAGCCTGAGTGATCATGTATATATTCTATAGGGGGAATTCCTTATAAAGATTTTAAATATAGCATTTCATGGGAGGAACCCCATTGGTTTTTTTTCAATATATTCTTGTTTTTGTTTTTCAATAATTCCCCTCTCTCTATTCTATCTAGCCCGATTCAGATCCATGCTTACTCATTCTATTAGTTTTAATCAAACTATCTTGGTCACTTTTCAATGCCACATCCTCTCCCCATCACTTCGTCTCATTTTATGTAATTTTAATGATTGATTCTAATGTTATTTGGTTTTACTTTTGAAGGTACATTAATGGATAGACTATGTGGGACTTTAAGTGTAAAGAAGAGTGATCCTTTATCCACACTAAGGATGGAAATTTTAATCTATGAGGGGATTATATTTTCAATCATTTTATTTTATTTTAAATTTTAATTTTAATTTTAATTTTGAAATTCATCCGTAATAAGTTTAATTATTTTTTTCAATACTACATGAAAATTTGATTACTGCATGGAATTATGTGTGGGTGTTGAGGTAAATTTCTTTAATATAGAATTAAATTAATGAAAATCTATTACAATTGATGGAATCTAGGATTTATAAAACCACTCCATTGAAAATTTATTTGAAATAAATATATAAAAATTTTATTAGTACCATTATTTTTTTGGGATTGTTCTGAGAGTGTTTTAACCTTCTCCAGGAGATTAGAGGTTGGTTTTTCCTCTTGTAAGAAGTTCCCAAAGCCATCATTCATAGTTATTGATCTCAATTCATCATCTATGATCATATTTGAGTTAGTTCATCACATTGGATAGCCAACAGTAAGTGATTCAATCCTTTATATCATTTTCTATTTTTATTTATATCTGGTACACTATTTTGATGTAGGATCATATGAATTATTTTTAGGGTGTTAATTCATTATTCCATTTTCATCTGATCTAAGACAAACTAAAGGATTATACTACATGATTAGAGTTCTATAAGATCATGTCAGGTGTTTTATGATTCATCCCTCAAGTATTTCCATTTTATAAACTTCCATCATTGTGTGCACACTGATTTAATCAAGAATTTCCTATTTAATTCATATTCCATTCTTATAGTCATTTTGCTCATATTCCATAGCCTTTATTCTTATATGTTCATTACATTATTAGAGATTGATACCTTAACATATTCCACCCCTTGTAGGGTACTTCCTTAATTATTCCCTGGTAACCGATGTGGGTTTATTTGAAATGTCATTTGAGTGTGTGGATTGACCTTGATAAAGGTAATAACTCTTTAATTAAATAAATTAATAATTTTTAATGGATAGAAAAATTATAGTTTTCACCTGAACCTTCTAAGGTAAGTGTAATAATTAATCACTAAACTTATAAAATGTTAACTGGAAAGTCTATTTATATATATTACATGAATTAGTTAATTATAATTGAATTTAATTAGTTTGATGTCCTTTCCTACCTTTTCATGTTAATTAATGGTAAATGAATGAAACTAATAAATGAATATGTAATTAAACTAATAAATGGTTGCATGACCTCTTATCACATCCACATAGTATGAAAGGGAGTGGAATAAACCTAATGAATTATTAAATTGAATGTGTATCACATGGACTAATTAAATAAATGAAATAAGTATAAGGTTCATATTTTATATGGAACTTTTTATTTTTATTAGAAAGGTCAGACTTGGGCCAGCCTTGGATTCTGGAGGGAATTCCTTGAGCACCTAGAGGATTCTATTTTAATTCATGGATCCAATTACCAAAAGAGATACCAGCCTTGGAACATGTTCCTTATCTACTATAAGATGCCCAAAATGACACCTTAGGATACCTTCACCATCTTATGAATACTAGGATTCCACATATACAATCCTTGAATCTTTCTTGATGTCTTCAAACACATGGCCCCATGGATTCACCACATTGGGACCAGTAATGATTTTCTAGTGTTTACCTCAGATGATAAACTAGGTCTTGGTTAGAATATTTTATAGTGTAATTCCATGGGCATCACCTGTTGGATTACACTCAAACCCCCTTTCATTTCAGATGCATGTTATTACTATGAGTTGGATTGACCCCTAAGGTCATGGATGCCTTGGTTTCACCTTGGATCCTCTTTTATTATTATTATAACCTTTATTGGATACCTTGGACTCACCTTGAATCCTATTTTATTATTATCATGATATGTCGTTAGTACTGGTTATACCTCACATGACTTATCTTGAAAAATTGAACTTAAATAAATTAATTAAATGATATCATGTTCAGATACATTACTGCTGAGGCTAAATCAGGTATCAGTTATCACTATGTCATTAGTTTATATTTATATGCACCATCATACTGTTTTAATTTATATTCATATACTTGATTGTATAGACTCCATTGGTGGTGGCCTATTGAGTTTTATATCACACCCTATCCAGGCCAATGATGGTACCCAAGTAGATTATATGTATGAAAATATTTATAATGGGAAGTGTCCCACTTTGGACAACTGGTCTTGCTTTCTTTCTTAGGATGGATCTAGGTAGTTGATGATCATGCCAGTGTTTAAGATACTTGTATATTTTTTGGAATATTTTTTTATCATTTTGAATAGTATATATTTTATTTTTCTATGTATACAAATTTTATGGGCTTTTAAAGACATGAAATGAAATTATCATCATTTTGTATGTGATAAATTTTACAATTGTTGATGGTTATTCATTTATTTGATGGTTATCATAGCTCTGATGTCAATATGAGTTACTCATTAATATCATGATTCTACTATTTACCAACATATTACATCTGTTGTGATCCACTCTAGTTATGAGGGAATAGTATCCCCATAGACACTCCTGAGGCCCTTCAGCATTTTTCATCAGCCTCTGATATACGGGTATGTGTGCTTGAGGAAATGTGGACCTCTAGCTTCAGGGAACCTATGAGTGGCACCAGGGTTAGGATGTTACATAGTGGTGTCAAAGGCTTCTATTCTTGCCTTTCTATTTTTGAGACAATATATAGGATATTAGAGACTCTATGGAACTTGGTTATAAGCCATTCTTGAGAGTAGCTAACCCACATTCTGGGTAATGACCAAGTTTCCTAAAATAAGAAATTGTTTTTCTATTTTCACATATTACTATTGATATTCTTTCACTATTAGGTGATCCACATGAGTTTTGATATTTGATATTATTTATGAATATTTACCTTATCCTGATTCAACAAGTAAAATTGCTGCATGAATCATTATAGGCACCACTAATTCACATTCCATGTATATTCCATTCCATATATGTGCATTTCACTACTTTCATTGAATGGGTTTCCTATGATTATTGAGTGTTCCATAGTTGTTTTATATATGCCTATACTGATAAGATATTCTATAGGGTAGAGAGTTTTTTATTTAAAGTGTCATTATTAGTATAAATAATGTTTTACAATATATTTTCATATTTTAATCTTAAATATACAGTTTTTACCTATATCAGTTGTGTACCTATAGTTACATAAGCTACACTTTGGTTGTAATTGATTGATTTCACGTTTCAGTTCATGAGGTGTATGGTTCCTCATGAATTGGGATGAATAATTTACTATGTGAATACATTATATATTACCCATTACATTCTATGACTGAATGTAGATGGGGTTGAATAAAATTAAATGGGTGTCATTTTGAGTTATAAAGTGTACAAGTCTTTATTAGGTAGGAATGATGATCCATTTAATCTAACCTCATATATGTATATAAGAAAATTAAAATTTAAAATGTAAATATTGAATTATAAAATGATATGGTTTCTAATAAATGAAGAGTCAATGTTAGAATGACCCTTTAACATACTAGAACCTCTATAAATAAATCTTGGACACTTACCAATATTTTATCCTTCTAATTGGGTTGTTGGGATAATATACCTTGGTTAGTGATCCATTTTTCTTATGTTCCACTTATAATAGTGCTTATATCTACTTGATATCTTGTTATGAGGAATGTGCTTGGAATTTTTAGATCTATTCCACCACAATATCCCCGATACGTGCACTAGGAGGGTGGTGAACACCACACTATAGAGATGGTGGTCCTTGAGCCACCTGTATTATTAGTAAGAGTGATACTTGATGAACCTCCTATTATAACTGAACTATGTACTAATTCTCATATTTGAGAGACTTTTCTATATCTGATTCAATCCATGTACGGTGCTCCATCAACTGCACCTACTATGGATGATCTAAATCGTGTGTTCCTGAAGGATCATCCACCCATCCTTTCAGGGTATGTCGTTTCACAATCTACTGGGTCTTGGAAAGAATCCACTCTTTCTATCTTTGAGCATTTAGAGACACCGAAAGAGAAGAGGGTAAATATTTTCACCTACATACTACATGATTAGACCAAGCACTGGTGGTATGTGATCACCCTGACTAGTCATCATCAGGGCATGGTATGGGCTGGATTCTAGGAGGTCTCCTGTGAGCGTTTTTTCCCTCGGGCGATGAGAGGTGACTAAGCCAGAGAGTTCGTCCATCTAGAGTAGGGTGTTATGTTCATTTTGGACTATTAAGTGTCTCTCACTAAGCTACATCAATCTACCCCACTTCTAGTTGGTGATGATCTATATCATGATATATGTTTTTGGGATGGAATTAATTATGCTATATGTACATAGGTGAAAAAATTTCACGTACCTATGTTTTTGAGATCATGAACCAGGACCTTATTTTTTAGAACAACCAAAAGGAAGTCAAATTTTCTGAGCTTAGATGTTCAGTACCAAGGCAGGACAATAGTTCTTCTGGTAGTAAGAAGTGTTCTCTTGAGGTTTCTCATTAGAGTAGTGGAGGCCAGAGTATATGCACTTGTAGATCTGTTATATTCTATCAATGAAAAAGATAGGTAATATAAAGACTTAGTGTGATAGGAAACCTCCGTATTTTCATTCTTGTGGTCATAGGGGGAATAATAAAATATTCTTCTAGACCATTCTATCTACTTCTTATGGAAGAGGATCCACACTAGCTCTACCTTCATGTGTATGATCAGTTTCACTGAGTCAGGAAGGATGTTAGAGTGGCACCGATAGGACAGACTGAGGAGTAGGTCATGGTCATGGTATCTAGACATCAGATTACTAGTTCTAGAAGTGAATAAATGCTCAAGGTAGTACATCTATAGATCAAGTCCAGGGATTAGTCCTATTTCATTCATTAGAAGCAATACCCAAGGATCATAGTGCATGACCATCGACTTTACAAGGTACTATTCTAGTAGTCACCACCATTGTATATGCTCTATTTGGATTAGATGATTCAAACTCCTTTATTTATTTATCAATTTTGGAAAGTATCGTGATGGAAATTTTGTACTTATATGGGGTGATGACTCTATACACACTTTTGGGAGTGTGGTCAGAGGGAATGCACTAATTCAGTGACAACCCTCTTAAGGTAGTTAGTTATAATTTTTTATGGGACCTCTTTTTTATTGAGATGAAGGGCTTCAATATAATTATTGGGATGGAATAGTTTGTTCTAGATCATACCTATATAGATTACTGTAAGAACCTGAGTCTTATTTTGAGGTATGGGTTTATTCTTTTCTCTTTTCCTTAAGTGTTTTTGAGAAAATATGGAAAATGGGGAAAATACTAACTTTTGGAAAGTACACACAGGGTACTTTTCCACATGTCGTGTACTTCTGGATGTGTGGAATTTGTACATAGGGCGTGTGGCCATGCAGGCAATAAATGGTGTACGAACTGACTACACGTTGTGTAGTGGTCCTTTACACGCGGTGTAGTCAGTCGGCATGCGAATAGTAAGGCGGTGGCCAGATGTGCAGCAGCACACGTCGTGTACTCATGAAGACACGCAATGTGGTCATGTTGGCAGGTGAACAGTGCCGCACTGGTGGGATGTCGCCAGAGGAACAGTTTAAGAATGGGAGGTACACGCTGTGTACTTGGAATTACACGCCGTGTACTTTTTTTTCACTTAAAATGGTTAGTATCCTCCCCTATTCACAGGGAAGTCTTAGAACTGGATGAAGGAGAGGGAGGGGATGACTGAACCTTTTAGGATCCTTGGATCACAAACCGGGAATCCGTTTCCACCTCGGACAATATCATTGGAACCGCACGGGTAATCCCTCCGCTCTCCTTAAGCCGTTCTTACCAATTCTTTCCCAAGGTAAAGTTATTTACGTTTGAATTGGTTTTCTTCTTCATCAGATCTATGTCATTTTTGGGCGTTTCTAGAATCAACGTTGACGTATTTTTATCGTTGGCATTTAAGGTAGGTGGCTTGGTGTTTATTTTTCCAACTGCTGCGTGTTTTGTGTAATTTAGTGCCACGAACCCATGTTGGGGTGTCGTGTGGATGAGGTTGTGGATATTTTAAAACCTATAATTGTATATGTGATTAAATAAAGTTGTAAAACTATTGTTTGGGATCAGTGCTTGGATCCAGGACCACCTCGGGGGTGCGTTCCTCTGTTTAGCCGTTTGGCCAGGATACCTGATGGTATGCAATGTTTAAATTGTGAATTACTCTTCCTTGAGAGGAATTGTATGTGAATTTCATGTTTATATGTTGGCCATGGCCTGGTTACCCATTTATCATAAGGGTAGCATTGTGATTATCCTGTGTGAACTGCACTACTTAGCCTGTGGGCAACTTCTTCCGTGCCTATGGGCAGTTGATTCTGTGCCTATGGGCAACATTTATTACGCCTGTGGGCAATATCTATATGACTATGGGCAGATTCTTGTGCTTTATTTCTCTTTACCCGAGGGTAGGAGTTTAAGTGTCTGAGGGAATTGGTTGTTTTCTTAGAATATTAACTATGGTGATATTTTAATTTAAATGAATAAATGGGTATTAAAAGGTCAATATAACTGGTAAAGTTAGTTACTTTCAGTACTGCTTACTTTATTTCATTTACTACTACACACTATTGTTGCATGCTTTACACACAGTTGGGAACGGGCCTTTGGTGGGTGCCTAATGGGAATTTATTTCTCACACCCTGTTTGGGTCACGCTTTTTGGCCCAAAAAGATTATGTTTCTGTAGGTATGGATAGGGGCAAGAGTCCCTATACAGGTACTTGATTATTGCTGAGGAGTAGGGGAACATGGGACTGGGCTTAGGCTCGCGATGCTACCGTCCGTTTTGTATTTTCATTGTTGTACTATATATTGTATTGTATTGCAGTGTAACATGTTCTGACTATTTTATAGAATAGTGACATAATGCATCTTTATATATATATATGACTGCTGATTTCCTTTTTTTTATCAGTTATCCATTTCAGTTACATATACTTCTACTGTTTCTACTGTTGTTATATGTTTTATTTCATTCCGCTACATTTCACTTTGAAAAATGAGGGCATAGTTTCCCCACTATCAGACCTGGGCCCTCGCAGCTAGTCGGCAGCCTCTGGCGTTTGGGGAAATGTGCTTGAGGTCATGTGGCGAACAGGGTTTGGGGCACCCGTTGTGTGGCACCTGGAACCGGGATGTTACAAAGTGGTATCAGAGGGGTTCTTTTCTTTGACTTACCATTTGGAGCCTTAGTCAGGGATAGGACGGGAACGGTAGTTGGTAATAAGTTATACCCGGGCATAGCTAAACTGTATACAGGGAAAATCCAATTTACCTCGTATTTCAATTTTACTAATTTTTCAATTTACAGTTGACATGATTTCACCATTGGGTGACACACTTGTATTGTGCTGTTAATATTTTATCCTTGGGTTCTATTTAGTTGAAACCCGATGAGATGAGGGTATGCCACCTCATGCATCATTTAGGCACATGCTAGAAATCACATTCCATGCATAATTCCATGCCATGTAGGCGCATTAGAAATTGCATGCTGTTGTGAAAGTTGTTGTGCTAGAAAATCATGCTATTGTGATAGGTGCTTTAATAAATACCTGTTGTTTGATAGGGTATTATTGTGTGAGGCTATTTAAAGAATGGATGCCAAACTTTGGTTTTTTTGTAGTATGGGCCCCCATTGATCGGAATTTGGTGGATCATTACCTATTTATTTTTTATAACATAGATAAGATGTCAAACTTTGAGTCGTGGGTAGTGTGGGCCCTCACAGATCGGAATTTGGCACATAGGTGTTGTTTTCAGTATTTTATGGGCTCTGGGGTAGTTTTTGAGGCATACTGTCTAGAAAACCCTGTATACATGCCATGTAGTGCTTTACACATGTCGTGTATGGTCTTCTGTTCGGAAAGAAAAATAAACCTTTTGAGTACACACCGTGTACCCCGAGTACACGCCGTGTAGTCGCTTCCCGTGTCACAAACCGTGTGGGTGGTGACTTGAGGTAGGGAATGGCTGGGAAAAAACACGTCGTGTACCTAATGTGCGTGCCATGTAGTGTTGACCCGGAGTCTGGCCGTGTAACTAATTGCACGGTTTAGTGAACTCCGGTACAGAACATGCCATGTTAATGATGAACACGCCATGTAGTGCGACCTGAGGACTCAGTCGTGTAACTAACACCATGGGTCGGTGTCACCTCTCCTTGAACACGTCGTGTTCCTGTGGGACATGCCGTGTAGTCTTGTCCGAGGACAGACCGTGTGGAGTTAGCCGAGTGACTGGGAAACGGGGTAGTGTACACGCTGTGTGCGGGTGTAACACGCCGTGTAGTGTCAGGCCGAGTAGTTGGCTGTGTCACAGACAACATAGACAGTTAAAAATTTTCACCATACACACCGTGTAGTTTTGTTCAAATGGGAGCCGTGTGTCTTAGCCATGTAGAAGGACCCGGGAAGGGAGGGGAAGTCAAGTACACGCCTTGTAGTCGGTATACACGCAATGTAGTCTTGTTTTGAAAATTATGAATGCCTTCTTCCTCCTGTTACCTTTCGGGTTTCTTCGTTTTCAGTCGTTAATAAATCTCGATCTAAGGTGTGTTTTTGACCATGTAGTGTCATGCCACCTAGACGACCATGTGTTGTTCTCCAGGAGAGCAGTGATGACTATACACCAGAGATGGTGGGCCATGGGCTACCAGTAGATCCTCCAGTAGAGCCAGATGTGGAGACAGTTCTTATACTAGACACTAGCACGGAGGCGCAGTTCCTTGAAGGATTTATGCAGTTCATGTAGACCTTTCAGGGGGCACTACAGGCTGCTACAACTATGGAAGAGTTGACTCGTATCTTTCAGCAGTAGCATCCGCCTACGTTTTCAGGGGATGACGGACCACAGGCTGTGTAGTCTTGGCTTGGATTTATACAGACTATTTTCGAGCATCTTGAGATGCCTCCATGGAGGAGGGTCAAGCTCGTGACGTATATGCTACATGATTCCACCAAGAATTGGTGGGATGTTACCACCCAGTTAGAGCATCACAGAGACATGGTGTGGGAAGATTTTCAGGAAGAATTCAATGATTTCTTCTTTCCCGAGATGATGAGGGCAGATAGAGCTCGAGAGTTCATGAATCTGCAGCAGGGCGCGATGTTGGTGATGGACTATTCTGCCTGCTTTACTGAGATTCAGTGTTATGCACCCATTCTGGTGGGTGATGAGATGCTGAGAGACAGAAGCTTTGAGGATGGACTTTGTTATGAAATCCAAGCACTGGTAAATGTTTTCAGGTTGCCTACTGTACATTCTATTGTGAACCGGATGCTGATTACAGAGAGGAACCTGCAGGAATCTAGTGGTGTGGTCCAGGATGGTTTACAACCAGTTACTGGTACTATTTCTACTGGTAAGAGGAAGAGACAGATGGAATTCTCTTAGCGTGGTATTACCCGTCAGAAGAATGCTTCAGGTGGCCAGTTCATGTGCTACCAGAGTGGTAGAGAGGGGCACAATAGGCCAAAGTGTCCACAAGACCCAGTGGAGTGCCGATCTTGCGGCAGGATGGGTTATCTGCAGTGCTTTTGTAGGGTGTCTCCACCGATGGCTAGTGAGAGGGGTTCTGTACAGACTCTACGTGCATCAGCAGGACCAGCAGGTTCGTACTAGTCAGGGAACTGGAATATGTCAGGGTAAGCAGGAAGAGATGGTGTTCATGGCTGTGGTAGCCAGACACCAGGATCTCAGAGGCAGTAGGGCATGACAGCTCAGGGTAGCCAGGTTGTGTCATAGGGCCACGGCTCTAGGCATGCATATGTAGTGCAACAGACCCAGCAAGAGCAGGATCCCGGACCTTCTACAGTCATGGGTACTATTCTAGTAGTTTCTGTTTTATCTTCCGTACTTTTAGATATGGGTGCTACACATAGTTTTATATCTGTACCCGTTGTGGAGAGCCATGGGCTCTGTGTTTCTACTTCTTCTTATATCATGATTTTAGACACTCTGTTGGGGACTAGAACGGCTGGTGTAAGTCAGTGAAAGGAGTTCCCCCTTGAGGTTGGTGGGTGTCACTTCCTTTAGGACCTCTATGTCTTAGAGATGATAGCTTATGACGTCATTCTCGGGATGGACTGGTTGGTTCCGTTTTGAGCCTTTATAGACTACTATCATCGCAGGGTGAGTTTCACATCACCAGAGTGTAGAGAGTTTCTATACAAGGGTGAATGGGATGTTCAGGCGAGTCGAGCGGGACCAGAGCATCGTGGGAGAGGTGGAGTCACAACCCATATTGCGAGTTTATATCTGGATGATCAGGGAACTTGTCAAACAGATTTCCCTTCAGTGGTTGATCGTTTCAGGGATGTCTTCCCAAATGAATTTTCAGGTCTACCTCCTGAGCGCGAGGTGGATTTATCTATTGAGCTTGTTCCATGGGCAGCACCGGTGTCCATTCCTCTATATAGAATGGCTACACCTGAGTTGCAGGAGCTCAAGAGGTAGTTAGAGGAGTTATAGGGAAAGGGTTTCATCCAACCCAGTACTTCTCCTTGGGGTTCTCCGGTCCTTTTTGCGAAGATGGCGGATGGTACCCTCAAACTCTATGTGGATTATTGGAAGCTGAACCAGTTGACGGGTAAGAACCGATATCTCTTACCGAGGATTGATAATCTTTTTGATGAACTTCGTGGCGCACAACTGTTCTCGAAGATTGAATTGAGATCAGGATATCATCAGTTGCGTGTTAGACCATCTGATATACCACATATAGCTTTTCAGAGCAGATATGGTCTGTACGAGTACTTGGTCATGCCATTCGGACTCACGAATGCGCCAACATTTTTCATAGATCTGATGAGTCATGTGTTCCATCCCTATCTGGACTCTTTTGTGGTAGTATTCATGTAAAATATCTTGGTGTACACTCACACTCGACACGACCATGCCAACCATCTTGAGATCGTATTGAGTACACTGAGAGAGCATCGGCTATATGCTAAGCTCTCAAAGTGACACTTTTGGATGGACCAGATTCACTTCCTGGGTCATATCATCTCAGAGGCAGGAGTTTCAGTGGACCCAATGAAGGTGAGAGTAGTAGTTTCATGGGAACCGCCAAAGAACATATTTAAGATACAGAGTTTACTAGGGCTGGATGGTTACTACAGACGTTTTATTCATATCTTCTCCCGCTTAGCAGCACTGTTGATGGGTTTGACTAAGAAGGGCGTGATGTTCGTTTGGACTGAAGGTTGTGAGACAGCCTTTTAGGATCTAAAAAGATGGTTTACATCAACACCGATCCTGATACTCCCAGAGTAGGGGAAGATCTATACAGTTTACTGTGATGCATCAGGGATTGGGCTGGAAGTAGTGTTGACGCTGGGTGGTCGAGTTGTTGCATACGGGTCTCGGCAGTTGAGGCCACATGAGAGGAATTACTTGACGCATGATCTCGAGATGGCTATAGTTTCACATGTGTTACGCTGTTGGATACATTATCTATTGGGAGAACATTTTGTAGTTTTCACCGACCACAAAAGTCTCGAGTATATCTTTACTCATTGTGAATTGAATCTGAGACATCGAAGGTGGGTTGAATACCTTCAGTACTTCAATTTTGATCTTGCACACCTGGTAAAGGTAATGAATTTGCTGATGCACTGAGCATGAAGACTCAGATACAGGCTGTGCAGGAGGCCAATGGTGAGTGGCCGCTTATGGCTTTGTTCTCTGAGATGCATTTGGAGGTGAATTGCAGTAAGGGAAAGACCTATCTTTCATCTTTAGGTGTGAATTCTACCTTCCTTTATAGAGTAAGGATGATACAAATATCTGATTTGGAAGGCCTAGTTCTATGGGAGTTGGTGGCAGGTGAGGACCCTCCTTCTGAGTGGACGATAGGCGGTGATGAAGTTTTTCATTTCCATGGACGAGTGTCGGTTCCGGGGAATATACGCGAGGAGCTGATGCGGGAGTTTCATGCTTCAGCTTGGGCAGTTCATCCCGGGGTTACCAAGATGTACCGAGACTTGAGACGTCAGTACTGGTGGCTGGGTATGAAGAGTGATATAGCTGGTTTTGTTATGAGATGTTCCACGAGTCAGCAGGTTAAGGAGGAGCATCAGAGGCTAGTCGGACTGTTATAGAAGTCACCCATTTCGGAGTGGAAATGGGATGATGTCACGATGGATTTTTGTGACGGAGTTTCTGAGGTCACCTCGAGGAAATGATGTCGTGTGGGTTATTGTGGATAGAATCACGAAGGTAGCTCACTTTTTTGTGATCAAGGAGACCTTCGGTGTTAACGAGCTCGGAAGATTGTATATCCGAGAGATAGTACGTCTTCATGGGGTCCCTCGTTCTATCGTTCCAGATAGGGATGCCCGTTTTATGTCTCATTTCTGGAAGAGTTTTCAGAGGGAACATGGTACATAGGTGCTTTTGAGAACAACATACCACCCTTAGACTGATGGCTAGTCAAAGCCTGCGATATAGGTGCTAGATGACATACTGCGAGCATGTGTCCTAAACTTTGGGGGCTCTTTGGAGAAGCACATAACCCTATTCAAGTTTTCCTATAATAACAGTTTTCAGGAAACTATTGAGATGGCACCATATGAGGATTTATATGGTAGGCCATGCCGATCACCCTTGTGCTGGTTAGAGGCAGGTGAGGTAGCATTACTGGGACCACATCTCATGCAGGAGACTTCTGAGCAGGTCCAGTTGATTTAGAAGCGGATGTCTACCGAACAGTCTCGTCAGAAGTCTTATGCTGATTGCCACAGAGAACCTTTGGAGTTCGTGGTTGGGGATCAGGTTTTCTTACGTGTTTTGATGAGGATGGGACACAGGTGGATCAGGAGATAGGGTAAACTTTCACCGAGGTATGTGGGGCCATTTGAGATTATGGAGAGAGTCGTGCCGGTTTCTTATCAGTTGTAGTTACCTCAGAGTTACAGGGCCAGGCACGATGTCTTCTGTGTATCTTAGTTGGACCTCTATCATTCAGACCCATATCACACCTTTCAGCCAGAGAAGGTTGAGCTTGAGTTGGATGCGTCCTTTGAGGAGGATCTGATTCGTATCGTTGACAGGAGCATGAAGGTTCTCCGAGGCCGGTCAGTTCTTCTCGTACGGGTGGTATGGCAGTATGGTCGAGTGCAGGATGGGACCTGGGAGCGGGAGACCGATGTACGTGCTCAGTGGCTAGAGTTATTCTCAGCTTTATCTTCACCATCCTTGGAAGGGAAATTCGGGGATGAATTGCATTAAGGGGGGAATTTTGTAAGAACCCGGTTCTTATTTTTAGGTACATGTTTCTTCTTTTCTCTTTTCCTTAAGTGTTTTTGAGAAAATATGGAAAATGGGGAAAATCCTAAATTTTGGAAAGTGCTGTGTACTTCTGGCCACGTGGAATGAGTACACATGGTGTGTGGCCATACCGGTGATAAAGGGTGTAGGAACCGACTACACACCGTGTTGTGGTCCTTTACACGCCGTGTAGTCAGTCGGCAGGCAAATAGTAAGGCGGTGGCCAACTGTGCAGCAACACATGTCGTGTACTTATGAAGACACGTCGTGTAGTCATGTCGGCAGGTGAATAGTGCCGCACTGGCAGGAAGCCTCCAGAGGAACAGTTTAAAAATGGGAAGTACACGCCATGTACTTGGATGTACACACTGTGTAATTTGTTTTTTTTCCTTAAAATGGGCAGTAGCCTCCCCTATTCATAGGGAAGGCTTTGAACTGGATGAAGGAGTGGGAGGGGATGGCCGAACCTTTGAGGATCTGTGGATCGCAAACTAAGAAACCATTTCCACCTCGAACGATCTCGTTGGAACCGCACGGGTAAGCCCTCCGCTCTCCTTAACTCATTCTTACCAATTCTTTCCCAAGGTAAATTTATTTATGTTTGAATGGGTTTTCTTCTTCATTAGATCTACATCATTCATAGGGGTTTCTGGAATCGACGTTCACATATTTTTATTATTGGAATTTAAGGTTGGTGGCTTGGTGTTTATTTTACAAACTACTGTGTGTTTTGTGTATTTTAGTGCCATGAAACCATGTTGGGGTGTCATGGGGCTGAAGCCGTGGCTATTTTAAAAACTAGAATTCTATAGTTGATTAAATAATGTTTGAAATCTATTGTTTGGGATCAGTGCTTGGATACAGGACCACATCGGGGGTGCGTTCCTCTATTTAGCCGTTTGGCCAGGATACTTGAGGGTATGCCATGTTTAAATTTTGCATTACTTTTCCTTAAGAGGAATTGAATGTGAATTGCATGTTTAAATGTTGGTCATGGACCGGTTACCTATTTATCCTGAGGGAAGCATTGTGATTAGCCTGTGGGCACTACCCTACTTAGCCACTGGGCAACATCTTCCGTGCCTATGGGCAGTTGATTCTATTCTTGTGGGTGACATTTCTTATGCTTGTGGGCAATATCCATATGCATGTGGGCAGATTCTTGTGCTTGGTTTCTCTTTACCCGAGGGTAGGAGTTTACGTGTCTGAGGGAATTGGCTGTTTCCTTAGAATATTCACGTTGGTGATATTTTAATTTAAATGAATAAATGGATATTAAATTGGCAATATAACTGGTTAAGTTAGTTACTTTCAGTACTTCTTACTTTATTGCATTTACTACTGCACACTGTTGTTGCATGCTTTACACACATTTGGGCATAGGCCTTTGGTGGCTTCCTACTAGGAATTTATTTCTCACACCCTGTTTGGGTCATAATTTTCGGCCCAAACAGATTATGTTTCTGCAGGTATGGATAGGGGAAAGAGTCCCTATATAGGTACTTGATTGCTGCTGAGGAGTAGGGGAGCATGGGACCGGCCTTAGGCTCACAATGCTACCAGCCATTTTGTTTTTGCATTGTTGTACTCTGTATTGTATTGTATTGCAGTGTAACATGTTCTGACTATTTTATAGAATAGTGACATGCTGCATCTTCATATATATATATATGACTTCTGGTTTCCTTTTTTTTATTAGTTATCCATTTCAGTTAAGTATACTGCTACTGTTTCCACTGTTGTTGTATGTTTTATTTTATTCTGCTTCATTTCACTTTGACAAATGAGGTCATAGTTTCCCTACTATCAGACCTATGCCCTCACTACTAGTCGGAAGCCTCTGGCGTTTGGGGAAATGCGCTTGAGGTCATGTGGCGAACCGGGTTCGGGGCACCCATTGCGTGGCACCCGGAACCGGGATGTTACAATTACTATCACCATAGGGTTCTATTTACATCACCAAAAGTAATAAGTTATCTCTACAAGGGTGAGTAGAATGTCTAGGATTCTATATATGGACTAGATAATCATGGGAGAGGTGGAGTGACCACCAAAATTTATTATCTATTTAAGAAGGAGAAGGGAATACATCTAAAAGTTTTTCCTCCCTTGTTAGACCATTTTAGTGATGCCTTTCTAGATTATTTCTTAGGATTACCTCCCATGAGATAGGTATAGTATACGATTGATCCTATTTTAGGAGCATCTCTAGTGTCCATTCCTCTTTACTAAATGGGACTTACTGAGCACCAGGAGCTCAAGAAATATATGAAATATCAAGAAGCCAAAGGTTTTATATGGCATAGTTCTTTATTTTGGGGTTGATCCATGATTTTCTCTAAGAAGGTGGATGAGACCCTTTCTTCTATGTATGGATTAACAATGATTGAACTAGTTTATAGTTAAAAACTGGTACCCTTTTTCTAAAATAGATGATCTTATTGACCAACATCGAGGACTTAGGGTATTCTCAAATATCGACCTTATTTCGGGCTAACATCATGTATGATTCAGTATTTAAGACATACCTATTATAGATTTTTATAGTAGGTATGGTCTATATGAGTATCTTATTATGACGTTTGATCTTATGAACATTCCCTAAGTTGTCATGGCTTTGATAAACAAGGTTTTCCATACCTATCTAGTTTCTTTGGTCATGGTATTTATGGAAGACATCTTGGTGTATTCTCATACCTATATCGACCATGATAAACTCCTAGAGATCAGTATTAATACATTTATATAGAATCATATTTTTGAAAAGATTTCTGAGTGACACTTTTGGATCGAGAAATTTCCCTTCTTAGGTCATATTATCTTGGAATTAGTTGTACCAGTTGACCTAGATAAGGTGAGCACTATGGGTTTCTATGAGAATCACATGAATTTGAATGATATATAGAGTTTCTTGTAGATGGATGTTTATTATAGTAATTTAATATTGGAATTATTATGGCTTAATTTACCACTTACTAGTTTGAAAAATAAGGGTACTATGTTCTTATAGTTAGGAGTGTGTGAAAAGCAATTCTAGGACCTGAAAGGAAGGCTTGAATAGAAACCTATTATGATTTTTCTTGATCATAGAACATTATATATAGTGTTTTGTGATGTACCAATCATAGGGATAAGTGAATTAATAATGTATGATGATCTATTCATTGCATATGGGTTTTGGACGTTTAGGCCACTTGAGATAAATTACCCGATACACAACCTTAAGATAGCAGTTTTTGTTCATGACATACAATTATGGAGACACTATCTGATTGTTGGGTGATTTTTACTATAACCAAACCACAATATACTCAAATATATCTTTAAAAACAAGTAATTAATCTCATATAGCAAATATGGGTTGAAGACCTTTAGTCTTTTGAATTTGAGATTTCATAAACACCAGGAAAGGTCAATGCGGTAAGTTGGAAAGCATATGAACATAATGTCCATGAAGAAAATGATGAAGAAAAATTGATGGAGTTTAATGAGAGTTGTGATCAGTACTATCTCTCATCCATGAGAGTTACCTTTTCAATCTGTGATAAGGTGGGGAGCATATAGTTTTCAAATCCTAAAGGCTTGGTTCTCAGGGAGAGTATTTCTAGTGAGAAACCACCTAAGGATTGGTCTATTAATGGAGATGAAATCCTTTCTATAAATGGATGGGTTTGATTTCCTATAGTTATCTGAGAGGAATTTATGTGAGATTCCCATGATTCTTAGTGGGCAATTTATCCAAAAATCCCAATGATGTATCAAGATATGTGATGCCCGTATTTGTGGCCTTGGAAGAAATGTAAGAGGGTAGGTTTTATCACAAGGTGTTACACATGTTAGTAGGTGAGGGTAGAGTACTAGATACTTGTTTTATTATTACAACTATGACCTGTACTAGAGTGGAAATGTGAATAAATTTCTATGGACTTTTTAGTTAGCTTGTTGAGGCCACCTCGAGGTAGTGACACAATTTTGGTAATCATGGATTTACTGATGAAATAAGCCCACTTAAATCATATTCAGGATACATTCTTAGTTGATGATATTAGAAGACTGTATTTCCAAGAGATCATATTGATATATAGGGTCACTTTTTCTATCATTTTAGATACAAACACATGTTTAAAATTGAGGCTCTGGTAGGGGTTACAAAGAGATTTGGGAACATAGGTGATTCTAAGCACAAATTTTCACCCTCAGACTGATGTCCTATCAGAAAGGAAAATACAGGTTTTAGAGAACCTCATCCAAGAATAAATCCTTGATTTTTGTAGTTCTTTGAAGAATCATATCACTCTCAGAGAGTTCTCCTATAATAATATCTTTCAACAGATGAACCAAATGGCTCTGTATGAGTCCCTTTATGGTATGCCATGTCATTAACCCATTTTCTAGTTAGAGGAAAAAGATGAAGTTCTACATGGTCATTATTTCATGAAAGATACTTTGGAGTGGGTTTATATTACCAGGAAGAATATTTATACTGGCCAATCTAGACAAAAATAATATTCCAATCATTATTGATGACCTATGGAGTTTGAGGTTGGGGATTGTGTTTTCTTACGGGTATCACCAAGGCTGGTTCATAGAAGTATACAGAGTTAAGGGATGTTATCATCTCATTATGTTGGGACATTTGAGATTCTGGATAAAGACGATCTGGTACCTTATCAGTGGTTATTACCTCATAGGTAGCATTCCATCTGCGATGTCTTCTATGTTTTATAGACCCGCTGTTATTATATTGACCCAACTCATACTTTTGATCTTGAGAAGGTTTAGTTAGAAGTCGATTCTTTTTTTCAGAAGTATCCTATACACATTTTGGACCAGAGTACATAGGCTCTCTGAGGTTGGTCTATCTCATTAGTACGTGTTACATGGCATTATGACTATGTACAGGAAGATACATGGGAGTAGGTGGATGACATACGTACTCAGTGGTTGGATTTATTCTCAAGAAATGTTTCACCACCCATGGAAGGTGAACTTGAGGATGATTTCCTTTAATGGAGTATAACTATAAGAACCCAGTTTTTCTATGATGTATGGATCCTTTATGTTTTTCTCTTATTAATTGTTGTGGACCTATTTTGGACTCTTAGTGAGTTTATTGAAGATTTGAGGCTGTTTGTGGCTTTTTTGAAGCTTGTTACCTTGTCTGGTGGAGAAACAGTTTGGGCCACATTATTAGTCAAAACCAAGTGAGCTGATATGCATGGTTTCCCTAAAAATGTGGGGAATATAATGATATATTTAGGAGGCCACACAATTTTAGGAAGCAACGAACCTAAGGGTGCATTCCCATCGGGTGGCTCAAAATTTTTTAGGAGAGGGGTTTTCATGGTTATGGCATGGTTAGTCAAGCCATGCACATAAAACTATGTAGGGGTCCTGCCTTAAATAGTGAGAGGTTCATGGTTGGTGCCCAATTTGTCTAACCTTGTGACCAAACTATGTGATCCTATTGTTTTGGTGAGAATATACGGCTTACCCTTAAATATATTTTCAATGCCTCCCTTTCTCTCTTTTCCTAATATAGAGGACATGAGGCATGTTTTTACTCCTATAAAAATATCCCAAATCCATCCTTAATAGTTTTTAATCCAGATTCTTCATTAGAGATCATATTTGATATCGATTCATCATGTTGTATTACCATCAATAATATATTTATCCTTTAGATCATTTTGAAATTATTCTTTCTATTGACTATCCTTTTTTGATTCAGGCTCATATGCCTTATTTTTATGTAATTGGCATATTCTTCCATTTTATTCTAATCCTGGTGAAGCTAAAGTCTGATACTAGATAAGAAGAGTGATATAACCTCAAGAGAGTTGGTCTATGACTAATCCCTCATGTATCTCCATTTTATAAACGACTTTTTTCTCACAACTTGATTTCATTAAGAATTTTCTATTTAATTCATATGTCATGATTGTAATTATTGTTCTCATATTATAGGTACATATTCTTACATGTTCACCACATAATTGGAGGTTGATATCTTAATTCCTTCTACCCCATGCTGGGTGATACTTAATTATTCCTTGAGAATCAATGTGGGTTTATCTAAGACACCATTCAGGTGTGTGGATTAACTTTTCTAATGGTAATACCTCTTTAATTAAATAAATTACGAATTGATAATGGATAGAACAAGTATATTTATCCCTTAAAACTTACATGGTAAGTGTTACAATTAGTTAATGAACTTATAAAATGTTTAATGGAAAGTATTTTTATAGATATCACTTGTACTAGTTAATTATAATTTAATTGAACTGGGTGAATGGACTTAGACCCATTTTGTTTTAATTAATGGTAAATGAATCAACCTAATAAATGAATAGGTAATTAAAATAGTAAATGATTTCATGTCCCCTTAACTATATCACTTATTATGAAAGATAAAAGAATAAAGCTAATGAATTATAAATGGCATGAGTATCACATGGCCTAATTGAATAAATGAAATAAGTATAAGGTTCCTATTTCATATGAACCTTTTAATCTTTATAAGAATGATTAGACTTGATATTTCATTGAATTTATAATGGAATTCCTTAAGCACTCATATGATATAGTTATAATTCAAGGATCCAGTTACCAAGGGAGATACCCACCTTGGAACATGGTCCTTCTCTTCTAGAGGATGCCAAACATGATGTAATATGATCCATTCACTATTATCTAAATACTAGAATGCCTTAGATACACTTCTTGGATCTATCTTGATGTCTTTGGACACATATTGCCATGGATTCACCCCATTGGGACAAGTCATGCTTAGCTTGTGTTTTCCTTGGATGATATCCTTAGTCTCAGTTAAAATAATTTATAGTGGAAATTCTTAGGCTTTGCACATTGTCTAACAATTATACCCCCTTTTAGCTAGGCATCATGTTATTACTATGAGTTGGCTCAACCACTGAGTTCATGGATGCCTTGGTTTCACCTTGGATCCTCTTTCCTTATTATTATCACATTTTTATGAATTCTTGTCTTTACCTTGGATCCTAATTATTATCATGATATGATGTTAGTGTTATTTATATATCACATGACTTATTTATATAAAATGATCCTAACTGAATTAATTAAATGGTCTCATGTTCATAGACATTACCATCAAAGGCTGAAGTAGGTATTAATTATGATTATGTCATTTATTTACATTTATATATACCTTCACACTATTTCAATTTTATTCACGGACTGAATTGTATAGGCATCATTGGTGGTGTCCTACTAAGATTTATCTCACACCCTATCTAAGATTATAATTATTTCCATGAATATTATATGTATGTAGGTGTTGATAAGAGGAGTCATCCAATTTTGAAAACCAGATCCTTCTAACTTTTTTAGGATGGAGTTTGGTAGTAGATGACCCGACCGGTGCTTGGGATTATTGGATAGTTTTTGTAATCTTTTTTATCCTTTTGTATAGAATGTATTGTTTTATTCAATGTATACATTTATTCTAGTTTTATAGGTAATTAAATGAAATTATAATCATTTTGTATATGAAATAATTTATAACTATTAGTGGTTATTCATTAATTGTATGTTTATCATAGTTTTCATTTCCAGTCTATGTTTTTCATTAATATCATGCTTATTCTATTTACCTTCTTATCACATCCTCTGTGATCCACTATGTTTATGATGTAATAGTATCCCCACAAACAAACCCTAGCTTTTCAATGCTAGTCTAAAGCCTCTAGAGTATGGGGAGGTGTGCTTGAGGCCATATGGCCAAATATATTTGGGTCACATTTGAGTGACACCAGGGCTATGACATCACATTGTTCATTAATTAAAATTAAAATAATAAATTTTCAATTCTATTCAATGATCATTGAGTGATGGAATTATTGTTTTAGAGTTAAATTTATTTTATTTCAAGTAAATACTTTTGGAACTAATTTTAAAATTCATCTTTTAATTTTCTAGATGTAACAATAAGTTTATGAGAAACATTATTTTTCAAAATGAATGTTTTATTGGAAAAATTTTATTATGTAACTCAAATTTTGGGGTTTTAATTCTCTTATTATATGATTTTAGGTCAATATTATTTGTGGAACTAATTTTTAGTTATTTTTTCTAATGTTGAAAAATCTATGGTTTAATCCATTATAAAGTTTTATTCTTATTTGAAATCTAATTTAATTCAATGATATTATGGTGATATATTTTTTTAGAATTTTTTTTTCATTTAAGGATTTAGAATAAATACATTTTTGAAATATCACTGGGAAATTTTTATGATATTTTTCATTGGTAAAATTAATAAGAAAATTTTAGAAATTCATAAATTAATGTTTATATTCGCCTTTGTATGATAATTTTTAAGTACCATAAAATAAACCTATATCAAAAGTCCTCATAGGATAATTTCCATAAAAAATAATAAAATAATTATCAGACATTTGTATATAAGATTTTACACTATCTATATCCACATAGGACAATTTGAGGGGTTCATGCAATATAATTGTAGGTTCCATCGTATGTTATTTCTATTTTGATTATAAAAGATTAATTATTTAATGATTTAGACATTCCTGACCTTTACTTTGTGTTTTCTTGAGTCTGGGTGGTGTTGAGAGGGAGTTTGGAGGAGTTATGAAGGTAAGGGAGCGGTTTTGGACATTAAGGGTGGTACCATAGTCTGGTGGTGGAAATAATTGATCTTGTTTTTGGTGTAGGGTGGTTGGTGGTTGGTGGTTGGTTGTGTTGTTCTGAGGTGTTCCACGAAAAAGGAAGCAACATGCCATGCCATATTGGAAGTTGTTATGGTCTTAGTGAGTCCCTATGTGAAACAGGCTTGCTAAAATAACCAGTCGAGGGCCTAGAGACATGGTGAACCTACTTTCCTAAATGGGGAAGAATAATTAACTACACCATGTACTTGGGTGGGGTGAGTAGAAAATTATCAATATTTTTAAGACATAACATTGAGGCCGGTTGGGGAAGATTGTGGAGGAACTACCATAGCTCGGACAAGGATGTGGTGTAACCCATAGTGACAATTAGTATAAACTTTTGATCAACAAAATAGATGTTGATATTCATAGATATTAATTAGTTCAAAGAATAATACACATGAATCTTTGTGAAGGGTCTTGATTGTGGTTTTTATCTATCTCTACCACTATTAATCAATCTAAAATCATTTATTGAATCATTCATTTGATTTCCAGATACTCCGGATGAAACTAGGTCTTGGTATAGATGTTTTCTCTCATTTATGCTCTATTCAAGAAATTGTTTTAGGCTAAGTATTGGTTCTACCACCATTGGAAACTCTTGATCAAATCATTGTGGATTTTCAACCTCAAATCATAGAATTTAGAGTTCTTTTGGTTTAAGGTATGATTATCTCTTCCTCTTTTTTTTCATTATTCTATTTTTTTATGTTAATGGTAAAAAACCTTTATTTTGGGTTGATATCTATGAATGATTTGTTGGTGTCTTTACAATGATAAGTTCTTGCGAACCTTCCCTTGTTTTTGGTAGTGGTTAAACCCAAATCATCATTTCATTCTTGGAGAATGTTGAAAATATAAAAAGATTATGGGTATTCATTACTTCTCCTTAATTTAATGTCTAATCATAAATTTAACAAGCTTAATATTTTTTGGTAATGGTATAATTAACCTTAAATAATATTAAATCTAAAATAATATAAAGAGTTGTATTTGGTTGAAGCAATCACATGTGTTTACACCATGCTACCAATATTACTCTTGTTTTTATAGATAGTGTTCTATCTTTTATTTATGTTATTACTACCATGTTTTTTTATACTATGGTTATAATTTCAATTTATTTTATGGTTATAAAGTTTTTTATTCATATAAATTGGATAAAGATTATATAGAATGTAATTCTTATTAGATAAATAAAAATAAGGAAAGATAAGCTGAGATTGTTCTTTCTTTTAATTGATGAAAAAATTTATATTTTTAATAGAGTATCTTTAAATAATTTCATATATTTTTATAGTTTATGAATTAGGTTGTTTATGGTTATATCCATTCAAAATTTAATCAGTTAATTCAAATTGTAAAAAATGGTTTTCTGATGAAGATAATTTTTTGCGGTCAAGAAAACTCGTTTTATTATAAAGGCAGGATGCCTTGGTTTTATGGTCTATCTTTCCTGATGACACTGTTTTTTTCTATATAATGTGATTTATATGGATGAGGATCCTTGCTATATGATGTGATGTGAGCCTCGTATAACTGATGGTTCAAGGAGAAATGGGTGGGGGTGACCAGGTTGGAGTTTTACTTGATTCATGTGATGGAGGGATGTATTGTGACATGTATGGTGGTGTTAGGGATGGAACTGGGATTAGTGGAATGGGTTGAAGCTAGGATATCATGATGTTTTTATGCTGAAAGTTGTGATGCGTTCTTGTTTATGAATCTTCATTAAAGGCTAGATGATTGGGTTTCTTGTTTTTTTATTCCTTTCCATACTGATCGAAGTAGATAGTTAGAATGGTCTATACATCTTTTCTCATAGGATAGGATGATTCATAGAGTAGCTAGAATTATGGATTGATAATGATAATGAATGTTAAATTTTTTAACCCATTGGGTTGGTGGATTAATGCTGACAGATGATAAATCTTGAGGAACCATATAAATTTTTAGAATATGCCTAGAGGGAATAGTTTTAGAAGTTAATTATTGTAATAATAAATATTTAAAATAAATAATTAAATAAAACATATTTTAAAATGATTCTATTCTTGTAGGATATCAATTCCCCCGAAATGGAAGCCTTTTATCTGAGAGATGATAGCTACAACTAACATTGAGGCTTGGTAGTTTCCAATCACATGTTTTTGATCTATATGTATATTTACAGGTATTATGACTTCATTTTGTACCCCACCCATGTTGGTAGGTAGACTGGAACTTAGTGTTCTTTGGATGAATTTTCTCCAATATCTAGGTTAGAGAGTAATAACTGAGTGAATACCCCATCCTTCCCTACTCTCTTGTCCTGGTAGTATCATGTGTTTGGTATGAAATGTTGTTATTTATCACATATTTGTGTGAAGAAGGATGTAATTACTTGTGGTTATTTTAAAAAATATTTATAATTGGATATATCATGATTAGGATTACTATAGGTATGTTGTGTATGGTATGTGGTGGATTGAGGTATAATACATAACATATGGGATATTCTGGATTCCTAAAATTACTTGTTTACTATCTTGGGATGATGATGTGGTTTCTGATGATGAGATTATGTGAATCATGGGGTGAATGATATATTAAATTTTCCTAGGTGACTTTATGCATATTTTATTGCGTAGAGATGACTCAGGATATGGAACATTCGGGAAGAGTGGAAAACTAGTGGGGAAGTGGTAGTGGAGAACATTTACTTTTATATATCTGGTATATTATATTATTACTTGTATGTGATTCTTGGTGAGAGAGTCATGGTGATTTTGGGAACTTAGTACACCAATTTAGTAGAAGTTAATTTAAGTTATTTATTTACATGGATTTTGTAAGCTTCATTTATTTTTTCATGAGAAGTTTTATGGAGGATCCTAAAGAGTATACCAATTATACTCACCCTAAGTATAATTAAATATCTTTCCAAGGCCACATAATTTGGATTTTTATTGGGATAAAAATTACTATCTCATGAAGTTTTTAGGATCTGTTTGGAATTTATGGTCATTCAATATTTATTTCCTTTGGTACATATAGTTTTCTTTCATTTGTCGAGTTATTTTGACATTAGATTCATGTATTAGGAATATTGTTTTTATCTTGATCATAAGTTTTTTTGTGGTTTATTTATATATTTCCCCTAATTTTTATTAGTGGGTAATTCCTCCCATTTGTGTGTATTGTATATTCATGGTGCTTTTATACAACCTTTAGCCGATTATAATCATTCTTTGGGCATAATTATATCTCTTCCCTCAGTGAAATCCTATGAGGGGGTACCTTTATGGGGAGGGGTTCATGAAAGAGTTGTATAAAAGGTTTAGGTTGAGGGATAGGATGATGTTTGGAGGTAGGTGCTAGTGAGGCCCACAAGGGTTGGTAGGGAAGTGATGTCATTTGAGCTTAGTATAAAATTTAAACAAGGGAGACCTATTAGGAAATTGTTATTTAGGCCCCCTATGTTCCAATGAAAGAACCTTTAAGTTTACTGATCCTACTAAGAGATGTGATATTGGTTTTAAGGTAGAGATCTAAGAAAGGATCATGCATCATACTATTTTCACCCGTGTTTGAAATAAATATAACTGGTGGTTAGAAAAAACATTTAATAAATCATATTAATATCCCATATTCCAAGTTTAGGAGTCTGTAACCAATTTTTCTTTTACATGTATGGATCTATATCAATGTCCTCATTTGGTTCATGCTGAATATGATCATGATGATGTTATATTAGATCACTACTAAATTAAGGATGAAGACAATGAAACATTGTGGAGGAACCTCTGGTATATTTAGAACTATATTCTGTAAAATTATACTGGATCCAATTTCACCTCAGAGATAGAAGACTATTTGGAAGAGGTGGCGATAACATTTAGTTCGATCCACGCTCAAAAGAGTAAATGGGTTTCATTGATGGTGATGATATTGCATGGGGTATCCTTGAAGTGGTTATTTTTATTCTTCAAGGATTTTGTGGAGTCAATTATATTATAGTATGATTTCTACGATTAGTTTTGAGCCAAGTTTCTTTCTATGAACATAATAGAGGCTATTCTCTAGGAGTTGATTACCCTTCAATATGCAAGTTCTGGCGTGCAGGATTTTGGAATCCATTTTAAGAACATTATTTGATATACTTTAGACCAATTACCAGATGTGGAGGCCATAGTGAAGAATATATAGTAGGATTTATATCGATATATTTAATTACATATTACCCAATTTATGCCACCACCATATCTTGAGATACTAGTGAGTGAATACATTTTTGAAAGGACACTGGCTAGAATGTGGTCATCAGGAGAGGGGAGATGTTAGGATTACCCACATAGTAGCTTCTTCATCTAGGGTTTCCATATTCTTAGACATAAGTATTTTCAAATAGTTGGGGGTAGGTCCTAGCCCTCTTTATCTAATTTCTATAGGGTTGGTGGATCCTAATCCCCTTCCATGGAATCATGTATTTGTTTGTTTTATTGAGGCCATGGTCATCAATGGTGAGGGGCCCTGACCCTTATGAGTATATAGGGTGTTAATGGTGTTCTTATTTATGTTTCACCACTGTATTAGTCCATATATGTTATAAGAAGTTGGTTTATCCAACCTTTGATCATTAGAGGGGAGATTTTGAAAGAAGAGGATAACCTTGTGATTCTTCTCATCCTTAGAAAGTAGAGGATGAACGAGGATGTGGTATTTATAGAGCTTAGAGATAATGTGAAGGTGGTTATGTTTAAATAAACATTCTATATTTTCTAATACTAGTTGATCTAAAATCATTCAATATACCCTTTTATGGTTTTACACTTGTGTGTTTACATTATTTGATTTATAAACTACACACTCATTCATATCAGTTTCTCTAGTCTATTCATTGGTACTTGAGGTAGAGAGAATTATAGTGACCATAACATTAACTACACCAGATTTAGGTAAAGATTATTTTTTTGAAGTATCTAGATATTATCATCTCTTTTTGGGGAAGCACTATGGTCTTGCATAAATTTACCTTAAGACTAAATCGGTCACTTGAAAAACAGATGGTGTTGTTGAATCCTCAGAGAACTATAAAGAACCTATAGACACTCATTCCATGGATGGTTTTGGATATGCAATAATTTTTTTTTGATTTGATTTATGTTAAGTGACTAGTAAAATACCGATGTGAATTCAATTTGATAGAATGAGTCAATCCTATATTATTATTCCTGGTGGATTATGTGAATTTCATTTTAGATTATTTCAATTTCATAAATTTGGTATGGGTTTATTAAATTAATTCAATCCACCCTCATCACATAATGGTTTAATACATACAAAACCTGATACTAATTACCTATACACTTGGATTCTCATTTTCTTTGGAACTCCATGCTACAAGATCATATTAGAACTAACAATGTGAAATATAAAAACTAAACAAGGATAAAGAAGTAAGTAATCATCGAATGAAATTCATAATTTATAGAAATGATTTGAAGTTAAAAAAACATGAATTAACATCCTAAATATCCCCTTAAAAATTTATTTGGATCAACTTATAAGAGGGTTATCCCTCTATATATGGAATTCTCTCAATGGAATATAAAATATAACTTATAGAGGTAGAATTGTATAAGAAAAACAATGAAGTAAGGAACACTACACCGCTGTGCGTAGATTTTCCAAAATATTGATGTGAATAAATTCATACATTGAATAAATGGTATCAATGTGTTAATAATTATTGAATATAATAAGAATAATAATTTTTATTAAGAAACTAATGTGAATTTGAGAAACATAAAAGATAAGAAACATGATTATAATGGGAAACTGGTACCCTTACATTAAAAAACACATAACTTACTTTTAAAACATCAACAACACTACCATAAATAAGAATTTTTCATGACATGGGTCAATCTCCTAATAGTCCTAGTCATCCCTCTTGATTATGGTAGGACAAAGACACTGGAATGTTTGTGGAATGTGGACTTTTCCACTATTCACCTCAAATAGGATCCAACAAGCATGTCTCCAACATATGTGCCAAAACCAGCTTCTAGATGGAATCATTTGGATGGTCCATATAATAATAAATTAAAGACTATAATTTTCTATAATATCTTTTGAAATTTTATCCCAATTGAATTTTTATTTATAGAGATATGATCAAAATTGTGGAATTTCATTCTAGGCCACATAATATATCAAAAAAATTTCTTATTTGAATTGGGCTATATGAAACTCTAAAACCTCATAATTAGATTTGGAATCTATTTAATTAAATGTTTCTATGGATATATCTTATCCACATAAAAAATTTGAGCTTTATTGGACTTGCATCATGGCTGGCATAATGGATTTAATTGACTAGTATCACGTTATATTTTCCCATAATTCTCTCGATTCAAGGAACACTTTGATCATCATCCTAATTCAATATCCTATTAATCCAAAATAAAATATTGTTCCCAAAAACATGTATGAACTATTCCTATAATTAAAAAATATATATTTACAAGAGGTGTTTAACCATTCAATGAAAAATGTGTCAATTATTAGTTTTTTATGCCATAATTACAATAATGTGGAGAAGTAGAGTTTAAATAATAAAATTCACTGATATCGATGTTTATAAAAATTTAATTACATGAATTTTTTTATATAAAAAATTAATATTATCATATTTTAGTGGAAAATCACACAACACAACTTGATTTTTTCTAGTTTTGAGAAAAAAGTATCTCAATAAAAATGAGAATTGAAGTCCATTTTTGAATAAAATATTTACATTCAATGATTAACATTTCATACTCACATTTAAAAATAATGAAACCTATCAAAATAATTTTAAAAACTAATGTTTTGGAATCATGTACCAATCCAAATACCATTCTTTTTTTCAAATTCATTATCACATTTCATTAAGTTTCAATTAAGAAAAGTGATGTGTTGTGCATCACAATAAACATAGGGGTTCATTATTATTAAAGGGTAAAATATGGAAGAACTGGATAGAATCACATCTTAATATTAATTTGAGTTTTTATTTTTTTCATTATTTTGTTTTATTTTTTTATTTTTTTATTTTCAATTTTTCCATGGTAATTGAAATTAAATTAATTGTGTTAACCCATATAGCAAGACTTTACTAATGACTTAAAGGCTTAACGAACATAGGGAAATAATTGAATCTCACAGATTTAGGGATCATCACAAGTCAACTAAATTAATTAAAAAAGAAAAAAACAAAAAACAAAAAAAAGAGAGATATAATTCCCAACTACAAGCTTAAAAATATCGATTTTGGATCCCCATGTGTTGAAAGTCACAAATTATGTCAATCCATTGTTATACATGAAAATTTATATATATATTTAAATTTTTTAAATTTTTTATTTTTTTAATATGAATATTAAAATTTAAACAATAACAAAACCGATGCTATTTATTAAGGGACCTCAAGAACTCAAACTAAAACCCCATAATTAAAAGTACATGAATAGTGATATTTTGATAAAAATGGTGAAAATGTTAATGATGAAAAATTACATTGAACAACTACACTTTCTAAAATCTAGGATTATAAATATATAAATTTTTTAAAATAAAAATCAAGGGGAGTAAAAAATAATTTTTTAGTTTTGAAGTTTTCAATGTACATTTCCACATTAAAGGTTAAAGAAATTTATTTTCCAGTAATGCA
Source organism: Viscum album (assembly GCA_963277665.1). NCBI lineage: Eukaryota > Viridiplantae > Streptophyta > Magnoliopsida > Santalales > Viscaceae > Viscum > Viscum album. The sequence continues at coordinate 240,076,100 of OY728131.1, forward strand.
CATTTTTTTTCAAATTTTTTTGTTTCTAAAATTTTTTAATGTATTTTTATGCACACAATTTTTTAATTTCACCCCCAACTTACAACAAAACTACCCTTAGTGTTATGAAAAACAATAAAAATTTAGAATAAGTTAATGTAGAGGAGGGGAGTTCCAAAAATAAAATTTGAAAATGATTTATGAATAAATTTCACCTTATGGCATACTGATTAATGTAATAACATAAATAATTTATCCATTGATTTTTAAGTCACTCATGGAATCACCATAGTATATGGTACAATGAGGTGGAATTTATGGATGTAAGTGATTTACTTGAAAAAAACATCGACCACAACAATCCCTATATACAACACACAAACCAAATTAGAAATCAAAGACACCCTTAGAGGTTACCTTAATTAAAAACAAAAAATACCAAAAGGAATAAAAAATGAACCTATTTATTTTATGAAACCAAAGACCTATACATGGAATAAGTAAAAATAAAAAATAAAAAATATAAACAAATAATAATTATATATATTAAATAATTATCAAAGCTAATTATATATATAAAAATAGAATATGGATAAAGTATAGGTCGTAGTTCAATTAAAGGCACATTCCCCTATCTCCTTTGGGTCATGATTTTGAGTCCTGCGACCTTGCTAGATATGATAGGGTTTTCCAAAATTCTAGGTGTTCTATTTTTTCATATATTTATTCATATATATATATATATATTATTGATGATGTATTAGGATAGGCCGTAGGTAAGTGGGAGGTGCTTTCCATGATCACCCATAGGTTGTGAGTTTGAGACATATGGCCGATTTTCATCCCTTAACATGAAACCTTTCCATTTAGTTTTTATATTTTTTAATATTTTCTTAATAGTTTTTTATTTTTTTTAAAACATACGAACAAACAAAACAAAATAAAACAAAATAATATATTACATAGAAGAAATAAAAAGTTAAAAAGAAGAAAAACAGAAAAGGAACAAAATTTAAAACAGAAGAATGAAAAATAATTTTTTTGAATCATTTTCTATAAAAAACACAAAAAAATAAAGTAAAAGAAAATAAAATAAATATCATGTTTATTTGTGGTTAGTTCCTAGAATTTTTTTATTTTAAAGTAATTAGCTCAACTTAGACCACCGAACTTACCCAATATTATATATCAATATCTCATGGATTTTATCATTCAACACCATTATTCAATTGACATTAATTATGAACTAGGGTTGGTAAGATGGTTTAAAATTGGTTTAAATAACAATATTATGCATCCCAATGAGTTGGATAATCCCATAAATATCATACAATGTCCATTTAATTTGATTATCATGACTACTTAACAAATCTATATTAATTATCTCTTATTAGAACAAATGAAAAGAAGATATGTAAATAAGTAAAATTTAAATGTCCCTTAAGAGTGTATAATTAAGTGAGGCATATATGACCTTGAATTCTAGATTTTTTAAGTTAACAAATTTAAAATAATTTTGGGACTTTGAATTGAACATTATTTATTTCTCTAGAATTTCAGACACAATTGGTTCCTTTATAGTGCATGTTTTAGTCATCAAATTAGCTATCTCAGTATCCAGAATGGGTATGCACTCAATGTTTTTCATTTCTCCAATGGTTCCTTTGTGTGGTGATCCAAAACAATATTTATTGGATCCATCAAAAAGAGATTCAATCCATGGATACATGTTTCCCTTATCTGAATATAAAACATTGTTTTCATAATGATTTAGAAATACATAAATAATTACTTGATCATACTTAGGTTCTTTTTCAATACTCCCTATCCAATTTACCTCAAGAAAGTCATCATCATCAGCAAATTTAGAGCTCTTGTTATAGATTTTGAGATTAAGGATAAAGTTTTTAAAGGTTATTTTGATGTTCCCACTTCTAACTCAGATGATTGAGTTTATTTTTTCTAAAAATGGGTGACTAAGGATAATGGGGGTTTTATCTGTAGTACATAATCATGGGTGATTTTAAAAGAAAATAAGTTTTTCATGGAAAATAAAATTTTCAGTCATGACCAAAAAATTCTTTAAAACCCACTTAGGAACTCAAACACTATGATAAATAAGTTAAAGAGTGATAGATGTGGGTTGGATTTAATCGATCTCTAACTAAAAATACACTACATTTGAAATGATGTTTATACTAGACCCTAGATCACAAAGGGATTTGAAAACCTTTTTCTCTCATAATTCAATGTTGGTGTATGAAAAAACAGAGTCTTTAAAATTATGATTAATTCTTCCTTGAATACATTATTTACAAAAGTACAAGGTTTTTATAAGAAAACATTATTTTTGAAATTTAACAAGTCCTTAAGTTACTTCAAGTAGGTATGTATGGTTTTAATTGAATTTAGAATTTGTATGTTCAGCATAACCTCAGATAATATTTCCATCAATGTTTCATTTATTTTAGGTTTTTATTTTCATCTAATTTATTGAGGGAAGGGAGAAAGTTAATATATAATTTTGTTTTGTGTGGGCTCCTTCATATGCCTATTATATTTATTTTCTTCAAAATTTATTTTTCCATCGTTATTATTAGTTATTTAGGCTACATATGGTTTTATGATGGTTAGTTTACGTTTATTAATATATTTCCCACTTCTTAAGATGTTCACTACTTTTATTTATTCAATAGATGATAATGTGTAGCTAGATTCTTTCCCCAAGGATAGAAGATGAACAGGTTGTGTATACATGGGTTCCTTTGTAGTTTTTATTTTTTATAGATCATGTTTAAGAGATGAGACTTATGAGTTCTTTTTTTTCATTTTATTGAACAATTGTTCAAGAATTCGGAGATGTATATATTGGGTTAGGGATTATAGTAGTTGGTTTATTGTAGAATAACACTCTAGCTGTTGGATGAACTGTTGAATGGATTTATTTATTGGTTGTTTGAATTGGGCTGGTGGATGTTGTTATTGGAATTTTTTGGATTGAAACTAGTTAAGTTTTTAAAAAATTTGTTTAGGGTAGGGGTTGAGATAATTTTTTTGTTCTTTGTTGATTTTATTTCCAAAATAATCCTAGATGGTCATTGTACCTTGGATTTAAAGTGTTTTGGGTTTTTAGATTTTATAAGTTCACATCATTGACTTCACCTGGTGGTCCTATTAAAATGAAATTATTGATAGGAATAATGTTTGGGTAGTTTTAAGTCTTTTGTTCATGTTGTTCTCAAATTTATCAGACATCGTAATTAGTTTCAATTTATTATATATTCCTAAGATGAATCTCATAGAACAACCAAGTGAGTGTTGAAATTTTTTACCTACGAATTTATTCTTCTTTATGAGTGTGCATTCCAATATATTTTTTGTAGATTCTCATATTAAGGTTATTTTCCCCATGTTTGGTATTTTGGACATATTTTACAGATATTCACAAGCATAAATTGAGGATTTTTTTAAAAAGTTTCATTACAAACCTTATTAATAAATTATTTGTTTCATAGATTCAACCCATCATAAAAGATTCAAACATGTTTGAGAATTAAAAATCCATGGAGATGTAATATGGTTAGTGTTTATATTAATATTTCCCATGTTTCATAAAATGAATCCATCTAATTTTAAAAAAATATTCGAGTATACTTTTTAAGTGATTTTTTTGTGATGGTGGAATTAATTTTTTATAGAAATATATTTGTATTTGGGCCTATAAAGGTATTAATGTAGTTATTATATTGTTTAACCAATTATTGTCTTGATTAAGGCTATTTGATTCAGAAAGTGAGTTGTTACGCATTCCTTTGGCTTGATCCTTCAATAAGAAAATGAATATTTTCATCTTAGCTGATTTAAGTTGATGTGGTGGGAAAATGGGTTCAACAATGTAATTCAATTTTTTAACACGAAGGTATTGAATTTTTGACACCATACCATGAAATTTTGGAAGGTGTTTCTATACATGGGGTTTTAATACATAGCAAGAATATCTAGGGAAGAATGAATAATTCATGCAGGTTCATTGGTACAGGAAGGTGTGATGTAGTTGATAATGGTTTCATCAAAATAACTCCATATGTTTTGGGCTACTTGAAATGGGTTTCCATTATGGTTCCTATCCAGGTTGATGATGGGGTTTTATGGATTTACCTCCACTAGAATTTAATAAAATTTGGAATCTAGAGTCTTATGAATATTAGGACATTAATGGAAAAAGTATAAATAGTGTTCTTGACTCCCCAACCCCAAAACTATCAACCCTAACTAAATGGTTTCATTAGTCATGAGTATAGGTAGACACAAGCCAAAAAAAAGATCAAAAAAGAAAGGGGAAAAGATAATAGAAATTGTGTGATAATATAGTGATTTTACTTGGTGACTTACATAGGTCTCTATAAATGAAGCTGAAATTTTTCCCCTCCCAAATTTAACCTATGGTTAAATCGATCACTTGCAGGATAGAAAGGGTTGTCAAATCCTCAGGGACCTATGAAGAACTTATAGATACTCATCCCATGGATGGTTTTTTTATTGAACCAATCAATTTTGGGTTGATCTTAATTTGTTTAATTGTGAATTAAAATACCTATGTGAATTCAATTTTATAGAATTAGTTGATCCTTGGTTATTTCCATGGGAGGATTGGATGGATCTCTTTTTATATTATTTCAATTTCTTAAATTTGAGATGAGTTCATTCATTGAGTTCAAACAGCCCTAATCAATTAGTAGTTTAATACCTAAAAAACCTAATATTAATCACTTATAAACATAAAGAATCATTTCATGTGTTGTACAATGTAAAATATCATATTCAAACTAATATTTTGTGGTGTTAAAATTCAATATGGCCAAGGAAGTAATTAATCAAATAATTGAACTCACAATTAAAAGAAATAGTTTGAAGATAATAAAAAATTAAATGAAAGTAAAAAATTCCCCTTAAAATTTCATTTTTATCAACCCATAATAGGTTTATCCGTCCGTTGATTAAATTCTATAAATTAAGGACAAAATATGTCTTACAGGGGTGAAATTTAAAGAAGATAAACAATGATGTAATGAATACTCTACTATTGTGTGATGAATTTAACAACACTTTGTGTGAATGAATTCAAAATATGAATCAATATTATCAATGTGTTAATAAAGATATAGTATAAGAATAATAATTTTTATTATTAAACTCATTTGAATATAAACATGTTATAAGAGATGAAATGAGATTACAATTGGAAACTGACAACATAACATTAAAATAAATATACACCTAACTTCTTCTCAAATACTTCAACAAAAATACCATAAATAATATTATTAAGGCTAGGGTTGATCCTACAAAATTACATGTCTTATGAGTTGATTATTGTAGGCCATGGGTGGTGGAATGTTTATGAAAATGTGGATTTTCCACCCTTGACTGAAAATAGGATCTAGTTAGAAATCCTCTAACATATGTGACAAAAGGTAAAATATATGGAAGAATATTGGTGGTAAATAAAATAAAAAATTTAATCCCACAAATTAAATAAAATATTGTGAAATTTTATCCTAATTGAATTTGTCATTGAAGAGATATGAACAAAATGGTGGGATGCCTTTCAAGGCCATAGAATCTTGCCCAGAATTCCATCTTTAACTTGGATGGCATGAAACTCTCATAAAAATACAAAATTATAAATTTATTTTATTTAATGAAATTTTAATATCAATTTTCCATATAAACATATGAATTTTTTAGGTTCATTAGTCACATATCATTGCGAGTATAGTGGATTTAGTGGAATGGTGATCAGTTCACTTCACCTAGAATTTTTTGGATTCAAGGACCACTTTGATCATCATCATCATTCAATATACTATCAACCCAAAAGAAAATAATGCACACAAATATATTTGATAACTATTAGTATAATATCAAAACAAAATTATGGGAAAGACTATTTAACCCAGAAATCAAAAATATTTCAACTATTATTTCATTTTAATAATGAACTGAAATAATGAAGATAAATAGAGTTCAAATTATAAAATGAATTAAGATTGGTGTTTATGAAAATTTAATCATATGAATATTATATTATATACAATTATTATTATGATTTTTAGTGTCTAATCACACCACTTTTTGGTAGAATTTATGTGTTTTTTATACAACTATATGATATCATCCTCAGTATGGATTAGTTGTATTTATTATAGGATATCATTGATTACATCAGAGGAGAGATCATACTTTATGATGTTGAATGATAGTTTTCAATGTTATATATTGGGAAATAACCATGGATGGGTTAGAGGTTTTGTTTATTCATTATCTTCCTTGATGGTTGAGTTGATTCTTATTTCATCATAGGATTAGATGGTGGTGTTTCATAGGGTTATGGAAGAGTACCTTGATGTCTTTCCTAAGGAGGTTGTGGAATTACCACCTCAATAGGAGTCTGATTTTAGGATAGATCTACAATCAAGTGTCTCTAATCTTGATATATCTAAATACGATGAATCCTTTTTAGTAATGGGAGCTCCAGATACAGATCAAAGACCTCTTCCAATGAGGTTTTATTTGACTGAGTGTGTCACCTTGGGGTGCACCATTTTTGTTTTCAAAGAATAAAAATGATAGTATAGATTTTTATATTTATTATCAAAACTTGAATCAAGTTATGATTAATAATTGATCTCCACTTACTCATATTGATTAATTATTTGAGCAGCTATTAGATGCAATTTGGTTCTCATATATTGATCTATGGTTAGGATATTATCGGATGCGATTGAATGATAATGTATATCGAAGACTGAATTCTAATGTAATTATAATAATTATGATTTTTTTTATAATTTTATTTTTTGTGAGAAATTATACATCACTGTTCATGGGAATCATGAATGTAATGCTCAATGAGATTCTAGACCAGTTAGTGTTTTTTTCATTGAAAAAATCCTTGTGTACTTAACATCAGGGGAGGATCACACAAATAATATATAGGCCATTTTGGGATCTCTTTGTCATTAGTATCTATCTGCGAAGCTATTAATATTTGTGTTCTATAACTTTTATGTTTTTTATTATGTAATGTTTTGTAATATTTTGGAGTATACCTGTATCCTTCAAAGATCAGAGAAGTTTTTTATTGGGAATCCCCTAATAAAGTTTCCATGGTGAAAATTTTCCTTGATCTTATAGGATAATATAAGAGTTTCATACTCTAAGTATCTCAATTTATGAATCCTTTTACATCCCTTAATATAAATGATCAAGTATTCTTGTGTACTAACTAGTTTCAGGTAGCTTTTGAGCATCTAAAGGAAATGTTGGTTAGTGCCTGAGTTATTTTGTTTCCAGAAGAGGGAGTTCAGTTTAAGGTTGTATGTGATGTTTAATGTCTTGTATTGGGAAATGTATTAATGTAGTAGATATCAATTATTTCTTATTTAAATCTGTAGTTATATCTCTATGAATTTAAAAATTCCACCCATGATCTATAGTTTCCATTGATTGTGTTATTATTAATGTTGTTGCTCCACAACCTCATCAACAAACATTTTTTATTTTCATCAATCACTAGGTTATAAGGTATGTCTTCTCTAAGTATTAATTGAAATTATGATAATGATAGTGGATGGAATTCTTAATGTATTATGACTTCAATATTTCCTATCAAATTTTGAAGGGTAATGTTATAGATGAGGCGCTAATAACGAAAGTCAATTAATAATGCTACATGTGAGTTTGGAGATTCCTAGAGAGTGAAGGAATAACCCTCTATGTTTCATTTTGATACAAGAGAGGTTAGTGGTAGTGTAAGAATTTTTAATATGAATGTTATGTCATATTTAGTGAAACTGGAATAGTATTCCCAGATTAAAGATTTTAAGGTTGAATTCTGGTAGGATCAAGTCATATATGGTGATCCCCTTGATTGATAGTATGAGGATGATCCAAAATGGGTGTTGTTCCATGAGAGAGTTTTATTAATTTAGTGATAAATGTGGTGGTTCCCCATGATTTACAAATATCACCTTTACTAGAAAATACTATCATGATAAATATGTACCATTTTATGAGGGGAAATTATTATTTTATGTGGTTGAAGCATTCTATTACAGGATTTCTGTCTCAATGCTTGGTCTACTATAAGGTTAAATTCAGACACCGTATTACCAATGGTTTTCTCTAGCTATTAGATTATCCTCAATGTAAGTGTGAGAAAGTTTCATTGGACTTATTCATTTTTTATGTAGACCCATGCATGTTATGATAATATCAGTGGGATAATAGTCTATTTGAAAGAATTGGCTCATTTATTAGTCATCAAAGAGTCAATATTAGTGGTGGTTTTTTTGAGGGAGTTTTTGATTGAGGTGGTGATACTTTATGGAGTTATGAGGATAATAATGTCTAACTGTTATCCTCAATTAATTGATATAATGTGAATAGGTCTTCATAATTCTTTTATGACTCAATTTTCCTTAGCACTACATTTCATATTTTGATGGATGACCAATTAGGGAAGACCATCCAGACACATTAAGACATGTTCCTCATTTAGGTCATGGATTTTTTAGGATAGTTTGTGAGGTAATTACCTTTGGTAATTTTTTATTATAATAATAGTTTTAACTCTACCATTGGTATGACACCATTTGAAGCTTTATATGATTGACCTTTACATTCTATGTTATTTTAGACTGGGGTTGGAGAGTCATTAATTCTCAGGCTGGAACTAGTGTAATTAATGATAGAGAACAGTTGGGTTATTTAGGAGAAAATAAAGGAAATTTAGGATCATCATATATCCCATGTCAACTATAGGTGGATACCTTCGGAGTTCAATGTTAGAGATCATGTTTCCTTGAATGAAAATCCTCATCGTGGTCAGCAAATGTTTGTTTCTAGGAGTAATATTTCTCCCCATTTTTTTGGCCTTTTGAGGTGTTGGATCATATTGGAGCCATCATGTATTAGATAGAACATACTCTGAATATAATATAGATTCTAGATGGCCTTCATATGTCATATATTCCCCACTATATTTATGATAACTCCCTCATCATCGATTAGGATGATATCGACATTTATAACGATGTGGACTTTGAGAAGAAACAAATGTATATCTAGGAACACTAATAGTAGGTTTCATGTAGACATTATATTCACTTTGTTTTTGTCATTTGGAAACATAGTGTATTTTAGAATATCACATCGGAACATGAGTCACAGATACACATTCAGTATCTGATGTTTTTTAATAGTTAGATACTCTTTGAATCAACTTTTTTTTTCTTGACCCACATTTGTATTATGATATTTTTCTATCATCCTTGATGTATTTTTTTGTCCTTTAACTTTTTTGAAATGAATCTACCTGGGAGAGATTTGATTATTTTTACACCTTGTTCATATAGGAGAGGTAGTTGTGCTCCTACGATGGAATGATTCTTTAGAGGTATTTCATAGGGTAGATTTTTAAACGACCATTATCACCTCTTCTATATGATATTATTTTTAAATTCTTGAGGAAAATAATTATATAATAGGAATATAATGTAATGGTATAGACCTTCTGAGCCTTTCCTTTGTGTTTTCTTGAGGTTGTGTGGTTTCAAGAGGGAGTTCTAAGGTGTTTAAGAGGCCGTGGATTGGTCTAATCAATTCTGAAGATCACCACACCCTATTGGTGGGTGTGGTGGAGTCTGTTTTGGGTGTTATTTGATCAATGTTTAGTTGTGTGGTGTTTTAGTGTTCGATGACAATGTAAATGACTTACCAAGCCATTTTTAGGTTGTTTTGAATCTGATGAGTCATTTTGTGAAGCAGGTAAGGTTTTTCAAGGGAGTGGAACCATAGGGGCCATCCTATCCAAAATGTGGAAGAATAACTCTCCATGTCATGGTCTTAGGTATATTGATGATAAAAAATCTAGGCCTATGTAACTATGTTATGGTGGTTTTCCATGGTAGATGTTAAAGGAAGTGGCACAGCTTGGACAAGGCCATGATAGAATCCATGATATTAGTTAGCTTGGATTTTTTAATGGTTAAAATGACCAATGAACTTCATTGATCTCAACCAGTTGAAGGGAGAAAAAATAATCATCATTTGGTATCTTGAATTTAGATTTAATCCATTTATACATCAATTAATCAAACTGTACCCCTATAATGAATTGTTCCTTAAATTTCTTGATGGTGTGAATGAACCTAGGTCTTAGTTTTGTTTTTTTCTATCATTGAGAATATATTGATGAAATTTTCACAATTTAAGTTATGGTTCTACCTACCTTTTATACTCTTGATTGTCTCATTATAGATTTTAATCCTTGGATCATGGATGATCGAGAATTTTTTATTCAAGGTACCTTTATATCTTCTTATTTTCTATTTATCCTTTTTCATCTGTTAATTGTGCCAAAACCTCTATTTTGGGATGAGATATTATCATGGTTTGTTTTCAGATTGAAAATGATTGGATTAGGTGACCCTTCCTTGGTATTAAGTGGTGGTTGACCATCTATCTTCCATATTTTCTTAGATAATGTTGATCTTCTACATCGAGATAGGGTATTCCTTTATTCTCCTTTATTTTATATTAAATTGTATAGTTGAAATGATATATCTGTTTTGGTAACAATTGAATTATCCTTAAATAATATTAAACTATAAATAATTAAAATATTTGGTTTTGGTTGAAGTGATCGCATGTGGATACACCATGTTTAGAATTTTCCTCTATTTTTTTATAAATAGTGTACTATTCTTTTTTATGATATAGTTAACATGTTTTTTAATTTCACAATTACAATATTTATATACTATAGTTTTAATTTTTTTTATTCCTTTTAATTAGATAAATAATATAAATTTGGCAATGCTTATTGTCTAAATAATAAAGAGCATGATAAGTAGAATTTGTTCTTCCATATAATTGAGGAAAAAGGGACGTTATTCTTGAAAAATGTTTAAATAATTTCACATATATTTATAACTTATGATTTAGGTTGCCTATGGTAATACCCTATGAAAATTTGAATGGGTAAATTCAAGATGGTAACTAATTTGTTGTTTGATATAGATAAGTGTTTGGGGGTAGAATGAGCCTATTTGCTTATAATGTTTGGATACCCTAATTTTATGGCCTAGTTTCCTTGTTAAGTAGATATTATTTCCTTACTACCTTATGTTATTACTCCATATGAAGAGACATCCTATGTGACATGAAGTATGTTTGAGATGACTACTAGTTTGATGAAAAATGGGTGAGACTATCCTGGCTGTTGTAGCAGTTGACACTTGTGATAGCGCGATGGATGGTGAAAACCATGGTGGTGTTGAAGATAAAACCATGATAAATAGAACATGTTAAATCAAGGTCTAATATTTTTGTTTTAACACCTTTAATCTTTTATGAAGTACTTTTAAAAAAAATTAATTTCTTTAATATCATGCGTTACATACAACACTATTTATTAATGAACCGTAATATAATATACTATTATAACCAAGCTATTAAATTGATTAGTATGAATACAAGTAACTAAATAATAAAAATTATATATTTTATATTATTATAAAAGAAATTAATTTGATATTAATTTATTATAAATGAAAATAAAAATTATTTGAAAGTAAAAGAAATATTTTTTCTGAAAAACTATTTTTATCTATAAAATGTGTGTTTTTTAATAAGATAAATTTATAAATATTGGTGAATTATTTTAAATGAATTTATATGTTATATATTTATTAAAATGTTTTATAATTCATATAATATTTTCTCTAGGCATGAGATAAGAATAAATTCAGTTTTCTATTTAAATACTATATTTGTCTAAAAAAGTAGTTTTGTCCCATTTTACACACTTATCCTAAAATTAAAATGTTTAAATTTTAGAAAATTTATTTGAAAAAACGAAATTATCTTTTTAAATAATAACATCATAATTATTTTAGAGGTAATTTATGTGAATTTTATGAAAATATTAATTTTACAATGAATAGTTAAAATTCTGATTTTTATTAAAAACACCTTTCCATTTAAAGTATTTAAAAAGTAAAATTATATTTTAAAATTTTTTAGAAAAAAAAATTAGTTAAATTATATCAATTTTAATTAAATTTATATCATTTAAATGAAATTAATGTTGAATTTTGATATAAAAATGTTTTATACTTATGAAAAATTTCTCTTTTGAAACCCATTTTTCATCATGCTAGTTAGTTTATTTTAAAAATAAATTCTAACACTTCTAAGAATTGTATCTGATAAAATGTTTTAAATATTTTCAATAGAAATAATTACTATTTTATAATAAATTCAACTTATTCTTTGGTCTCAATCAATAGTAAAAACAGTAAAAATTATTTAACGCAGTTAAGGTTAAAACAAGTTTACTAGGGTTAATAAAAAAACTAAAGGTTAAAATGACATGAAAACTTTTAAAATTTACATTTTATGGTCATATTTATACCTTATATCATCTAATGTTTTTTAATGATCCATTTTAGATCCCTTTTGTGTGTGTAAAATGTGGGTATATCCTTTTCTTTTGAAGAATTCAAACTGTGCCCTACCCCCTAGATATAAAAGTGTACCCCATATCCTCTCCTATTAAAAATTTAAAATCATTTTTTTTAGAAAATAACTACCCAAATAAATTCTTTAATTCCATTACCACTTCAAAGACTCATTTTTTTATTATGAAACCCTCCAAATAAATCTTTAGAAGTAAACCTAAAGAGGTTCTGTCAAGAAGAGGTTTCATTTTTAACTGAGCATTTTTTGTTTTATTTCTTATTCCACATCCTTAAAATACTATTAAAATATGATGATATAATAAAATAATTATCTCCCATATACCAAGGTGTTATTATATTACTAGGATGACTTATATCTACATCATCTTCCATCAAATGGGAAATGAAACTGCAGATTATGTGTTAGATGGACTGCCGCCTTATAGATCGATGTAATGCATTTTCCATCACTGACTTTCACGAGTGGATATAATGACGAATTTAAATTATTATATTATTTTTATTAAATAATTATAATTATGTAATAATAATATCACATCTTCCTTCTCACCTTCCAACCCATTGGAAAATAATAAATTCACTCATGCGTATGTGTGGACTATCACCTTCATGAAACAATGTGATTTATTTTTCATATCCATTTTATGTGGATGGTAATAAGGAAATATTTTTTTGAAAATATATAATATATATTATATAATAATTATTTATAAAACCTAATTAGTATTTACTTTCTTTTCATTCTATTTTTTTTAAAAATGAAAATAGTGTTCATGCATATGTATGGCCTACTATCTCCATGAATGGTTAAATTTATTTCTCTCTCTCTAATTTTTAAGGATGAATCTAAATATATACATAATGAATATCTGTGATATTTATTTCATTATCAAAATTATTTATATTATTTACCTATAATCAATGAATGAGGACTAAAACTACCAAACCAAAACATACATGAAAAACGAAGCTGATATCACCTAAAAAACTGTTTTTAATAAATAATTGTTAATAAATGGGTGATGAAAGTGTTATAAACAATAATATATAGTATGATATATATGATTATATTTGTGAATAAATTTATAATAAAAATATATTTATTATATGGAGGTTGAAGCATGTATAAATAATGTTGATAGTTGAGGTATGGGTTTTTCGGTTGACTTTTATTTCAGAGGGACACATGGCATATTCACCACATGTTTCTTTTGTGTGGTGCATATACTTTTTGTGACATACCAAACTCAGATTCCACTTAGGGGTTCCCTGATACTAGTGGGTCATATGGCCTCAATCACATCTCCCTGAATGTCATAGGCTTCTGACTAGTAGTGAGGGCCTATGGTGTGTCCTTGGAGAGACTATTCCCTCATTACCAGAGTGTAGAAAAAATGATAAGTAATATAATATAAATTAAATAGAAGAAGAAATATAGGTAAAAAATGTAACAATATAATCAGATTTTATAAAAATAAATAGGAACAACTGATAATAATACTAAAAAGATAATGATAATATAAGTCATGTATCTATGACACTAAAAAACAAGGATACAAGGAAATATGTAATACATGCTATAAAAAAATAAGTAAATAGAAAATAGAAACTATCCAAGAATCCTAGGATATTTATAGACTATTTAATACCATCTCCATCCAATGTAAACAAGCAATCAAGTGTCGGAAGTGGTACACTTCCCTTTGTTAACACCTACATACATGTAATCTGCCCGGGTAACAATGGTAGCCCATATAGGGCATGAGATAAATATCACTAGGCCACCACAAAAAATATATATAACATATAGTCTATGAAATATAATCTAAAATAGTGTGGAAACATTCATATATAAAAGTAAAGTTGTATAATAAAATAAATACCCAAGTACCTGCTTTAGCCTTACATGGTGTCAGCACATGCAACAAGTTAATTAATTAATTAAGTTCCAATTTATATAAATATGTCACGTGATATATAACCAACCCTAAAATCCTGATATGAAATTAATAATAAAGGATCCAATACATAACATGGATTCCATGATGATAATAATAATTAAAAGGATTCATGGTAATAACCAAGGAATCCCTGAACATAGGTGTCGAGCCAACTTTAGTAGTAAACTGTAGCCTTTCTAATGGGGTAAGACTATAATCCAAGGGGACCCACCCAAGTAATTTTATAATAATTTACCTCTAACCGAGTCAAAGGAATTCATCCATGTTAAAATAGGGTAAGTAGTGGCTAGCCCAAGAGTGTATCCAGGGTGCCTCATTTTTGTATACATCACGTTGGATCCAAGGTGTGTATCCATGGAATCCTATAATAATAATAATAATAATAATAATAATAGTAATAATAATAATAATAATAATAAAAATAATAATAATAAAAATAAATTAGGGATCCAATGATGTCAAACCGAGCATCCACTGATTGATGAGGATTAAGTTTTAAGGTGGGTCTCACCCTTGGAAACATGCATCATTGAATCAAAATTTCATCCAAAAGTGCTCAAGGAATTCCCTTGGGGATATAAGGTTGGATTTATTTAACCATTCACATAGTAATGTCATTGACCATGCATAATACGTAATTTATTAAGGATTTATTAATTAATTATGGTAATGTAAACATCATGATGTTTAATAAGTTAAGAGGTTCATTCCATGCTTGTTATACTAGTGACACGAAATTTCAAGGACATGTTACCATTTATATAATTCCTGTAAGACATAATATGTTTATTATGGTTCAATTTCCTACATTTAATTAGACATAAAAAGGGGTGTTATAGATGTGCAACCAATCTATTCAATTACATTCAATTATTCCAAGTAATACATGTTGTATACTTTCAAAATTAACCATTTAAACAATTATTAATTAAGTGGAACAATTAAATTAGAATTTTTAAGTGGAAGTAATATATTCAAGGTCTAGTAAATTACTAATTGAATATTAATTTAATGAATTAAGGATTACCATTAGTAGGGTCAAGCTAAGGAACAATCGAATGGTAGTGAAGACGAACTTAACCAACCTCAAAATGAATAATTAAGGGCATAAACCTATTTAGGGTGTTCTATGTTGTGGACGTAACCACAAAAAATGAATAACATAACTAATATGAGTCTTATAATACCATTATAATGAATAAAAGAAAGTTATATCAATTTAATAGGCCACACCTAATGAAATTTGTGTGTGCACACAATGAAAGTTTATAAAATTATGAAATTAGGAGGAATGATTTATAGACCACCTACCTCATACTCAAATAGATCTCCTATTCTTGTATCAGCATCTAGTTTTTCTTGGATTGTAATATATCTAAATAAATTACAAATATCTTAAAAATAGTGCATATGATCCTGCATCAAAATAGCATCATTGATAGAAATAAGAACGATGAACCACTCAAAAGGAATCAAGAACTTATCAATGTTCATCCAATTTGATTAATTAGGATCGAATTAGAGTGAAGATAGATGATTAAGATCAAATACTATTTATGAGGCTTTTATGACCTTGAAAGAGAGAAAAATCCATTCCCATGCACTCGAGAGAAAAAGAGATGATGAAGGAATGAAACAAACATTCATTATGGGCATTTCAATAAAATCACTTTGAAATAGGAATTGCATTGTTTGGATGCATGGTTGGCCAACCCATTCACCAACTATTCACCTTCTACTATAGGAGGATAATTTCACAACGTTATGCCATAGGGTTAGAGAAACTGTGTTCCAACTGTGCATAACCCCTCTTCTAAAAAGTTTATAGTTTTTGTACAAGCATGCAAACCTTGGATGTCACGACCCCTCCCACCAAAGATGCCCCTCCAGAGATGGAAATGGTGGAAGGGAGATAATGACCCCCCAAGTCCTGCCTCCAGTATGCCCTAGGGTGGCGACTATCACCAAGGGTATGAGTTTTCACAAATATGGGAGGCATTACCCTTTTTATTATTTAAGATCGGGAAATAGGAAAAGTCAACCACCAAAAAGAAAAAGAACAAGTGTATAGAAACAAACCCAAACCAATCCCACATGCATGTTTAAATAGTTCTGAAACAAGGTACAAGTACAAGAAAGCTGAAAAGTACAATACCAAAAGAAAAAAGAGTGCAACAACTACAAAAACTCCAACGGTCTTGACTAGTAGGGTACTGCATGGCCCTGGTAGTCCTCATGGAAACCTGAAAGTAAACATAGGGTGAGCATAAAAGCATACTCAGTAGGGAAACCCAAAGCTCTCGTGCACAAGTGGGGAGACATCCTAATGTCCCGTGAGAACAATAGAAGAAACCTAGCAAGGAATTCTACCCAACCTCACCAGCCACACTCACCAAAAACACAATCACAACAGGTAGTAGTATATAAGAACAAGAGTATTGGGTACCCCGCACCATTTCCCACTAGTTAGTTACTCTTCCTAATGGTGAATGTCCTGAAGCTACCACACTCTTCCCGCCCACACACACCTGGGCCTCAAGAACCACACATCCCACCCGCACACACCTGGGCCTCACAACCACACATCCGGCCCGCACACATCGGGGCCTCATAACCACATATACCGCCCGCACACACCTGGGCCTCACAACCACGTATCCCGCCCACACACACCTGAGCCTCATCTTGAAGATTCTTGGGAAAACAGTAAAACATGCCCGAAGAGTCTTGGGATAAAACCACCCCAATCAAAACCTACCCGAAGAGTCTTGGATGTAAGGTCACCTCAAGCCATCACAGCCTATGGAAGAAGGAGTAGGAAGGAGATAGTAACTATGGAGAAAACACCATCTCCCATGAAATTGGATTGTTAGACACTATGTTCTCAACATGGGTGGGGTGTGATAAAACAAAAAAGATACATATACATATATGTATACCAAACACACATCCCAACCTATGGCTTTTAAATAGAGAAACTGAGCACGTGCCTCTACACTCCTACTACGAAGCATGCATACAACAAACAACCCCAACCCCATTTAGGTTTTCACATTTTAGAAGAATTTGTTTGTTTAGATTTTTAACAACTGGGCAATCAACCGCAACCAACCATATCAATCATTAGTAAAACATATCCTTTCCATCCACAAATCATGTTAGGAAAACAAAAGCAACACAAACAAGTCCCTACTTATTAACCAACCAACCCCGTTGGTTATTATTCCCATTACATTACCATTCCCCACAATTTATTAACTCTTCCACATTTTTTTATTATTCACCACCCATATTTCGTTCACATTCATGCCCATCCCTGCAGCCCCAATGCCAACCACCATAACCACAATCACACTAAAACTCGTACATCATTATCCCTTTAATACCATTTATCACAGCCCCGATACTCTTCACTAACATAGCATTCAAACCAACCCACAACCAAGCCACCCGTAGCCCCGCTGCTCACCCGATCCACAACAACCCACAAAAACACCCCCTTCACATAAATTAACCCCAAACAGCACCCACATGTTCATTATTCCATTTTGTTCAATTAGGGTAATCACACAAGGGTTCCATATTTTCATTTAATCAGTCAACTTTACGTGATTAACCAATATCAACATTCAATAAAGTTTCAATCTATAAATGGTCTCAAAAAATAGGGCATCATTTAATTGCTCAAGCAAAGGCCCCCAATGACCGTGATTTTCAATAAGCAGAAGCTCATTCAATTCACAACATAACAATAGAATAAAAAGATAAACATAACAACTTCCCCATCCCCGTTATTTAAGCAGTTATTATCTTCGTTTAATGGTTCAAATGTTTATCATGAAAACAAGAGGATACCCACCCCCACATGATGCACAATTTAGAGAGACGAAGGTAAGATCCCTACCTCAATAGGTTCTGATAACAATGCTCCCTTGGATCAACTTTAGAAGACGTCTGTCGGTGTCCGTCACTTCTGTCAAATCCCTGAAAAACCTCCTTGGGAGGAATTTGAAAAGGAAAGGCTGATGTAAAGACAACGGATCAAAGCTCATAAGTTCCGCCTCATCGTTACGATCCCGTTGCCGCTGACGGATCGTAAAACAGAGCTCAGACGAAGAAGTTATGGATGAAAAAGAGCCTTCAAGTTTCTTGAAAGAGATTTGCTCAGAGGAATGGGGAGGAGAGGAATGATTTGAAAAGGAGGAGGGGACCCATCCTTTTATAGGTGATAAAAAAAGTACACGGCGTGTACTTTATGGTACACGGTGTGTACTTGGCCATTTCACACGGTCACCACGCGGCTTCCAACACAGCCTTTAACACGGAATGCGGCCGTTGACTGGTCAACACACGGTATGAAGGTAACGCGTACGCGGGGAGGGACTACACCACGTGTAGTATTGGATACATGGAGTGTACTCATTTATTTCACACGGAAAGGACATGGCCTCAACACGGCACATTGCCGTTGACTGGTCAACACACTGTTTGAGGGTAATGCGTACGCGGGGAGGGACTACACAGCATGTAGTATGGGGTACACGGCGTGTACCCATTTATTTCACACGGCAAGGACACGACCTTCAACATGGGGTATTCCCGGCGAGGGGGTACACGGCGTGTACTCACACTACACGACGTGTAGTTTCAAAATTCTGAAAAGTGTGGGAAAAGTCCATTTTACCCTCCAAAACACTTCATGACCCTCTTTTTGACAAAGGAATGGGCCGGAGAGGTCCGGGCCATTACATCAAATACCTCTTAAAACATTATCGTCCCTAAGAATTCAAAATCCAACCGAGAGGAACCCAACAAGATACCTCTTAGGGCCCTCGTTATAACAATAACCCATCCAACAACCCTAATCATATGTGTTAGGAATTCCTTCTCCTATGTCGAGATATTATCCGCTTTAGGCGGCATTGACTCACCTGCACGGGTTTAATCGCATCCTCATTGATGTGTCTCAATTAATAATTGGGTCTTCCCACTTTCATAAATTAGGATTTTTCAACTTGCACTACCCCCAACACCACACAACCAACACACTGCACGAACATGTGGTTTGGGGAAATTCCTTCTCCTATGTCGTGATATTATCTGCTTTAGGTGGTACTGACTTGGCCGCATGGGTTCAATCACATCCACATTAATTCATCTCGATTAAGGATCAGGTTTTTACCTTTTTCCCACACATCCGGCCATGCTACACACTTCCAGAGAACAAGGAAACAAAAGGTCTCATAACCTACAAGCCAAGCATTCCATATATAAAAGGTACAAAGTAAAACATCAAAACAAAGCTCAGAAGAACAAATCAACCACAAGTCAAAACAACTCCGGGTACTGAGCGTGCATCTGCGCCTCTCGCTCCCAAGTGCTCTCCTCGAGGCCGCCATGCCTCCACAACACACAAACCAAGGGAATGGTTCGTCCACAGAGCACCTTCTCTTTACGATCCTCTATTCTGACTGGTCGTTCCTCGAAGGTCCAGTCGTCTGCCATATCTAAATCTCCCCAGTCGATAACGTGAGAGTCATCATTTAAGTACCGACGAAGCTGGGAGACATGGAAGATGTCATGAACCTTCTCCAACTGAGATGGAAGGGCCAGATGATATGCCACCTCGCCGACTCGCCTCAGTGCCTCAAAAGGTCCGATGAACCCAGGGGAGAGCTTACTCCCCTTCCCGAACCTCTGATGTCCCCGTCGAGGGGAAACCTTCAAGAACACATGGTCTCCCACCTCGAACTCCAAAGGCCTCCTCCGATGATCAGCATAATACTTCTGTTAGTCCTAGGCCGTTTTCATCCTCTCACGTCCAAGATAGACTTTCTCTGTGGTGCTCTGCACTACCTCTGGCCCAAGAGGACTTGTCTCACCAACCTCTGACCAACAAAAGGGTGAACGACATGGTCTTCCATAAAAAGCCTCAAATGGTGACATGCCAATAGTATAGTTGAAGCTGTTGTTGTAGGAAAACTCTACTAAAGGCAAGTGTCGTACCCATGACCCTCCGAAATCCAGAACACATGCTCGCAACATGTCCTCCAACATCTGGATAGTCCGCTCTGTCTACCCATTGGTCTTGGGGTGGAAAGCAATGCTAATGTGTAGTTGGGTGCCAAAAGCATGCTGTAACCCCCTCCAGACTCGTGAGGTAAACCGAGTATCCCGGTTTGAGACAATATTCTTCGTAACTCCATGAAAACACACCACCTCGTCTATGTACCACAGTGCTAAGGTACTCACTGGGCCCGATTCCTTAATTGCTAAGAAGTGAGCTGATTTCTTCAGACGATCCACCACCACCCAGATAGCATCATAAACTCCTTGAGCTATGTGTAGTCCTGTGAATAAGTCCATTGAGATGTCATCACACTTCCACTCGGGGTCATCTAATGGATGCAACAAACCACTGGGAACACGGTGTTCAGCATTTACTTGCTGACACACTAGGCACTTAGCCACAAACTCCGCCATTGCACGTTTCATCTCGGGCCACCAAAACTATCCCCTCCAGCCTCGGTATATTTTTTAAACTCCCGGATGTACCACCAAGGCTGAGCTATGGAACTCATGGAGAACTCCTTCACGAATCACCTCCATAACAACAAACCTTCCATGAAAAAGAATCTGATGTCAGCTGTCCTCTGACCTTCCTTCTGGAGCATTTCCCTGATCGAAACAATCCCACATCACTTCTTCCTCGGCGTCCCCCCAATGAGAATCTTCCACTTGCTCCAACAAGGTGGACTGCACCGTCATCTGAAACAAACAGCCTCTAACACCTTCTACCCTGGCATCCAAGTGCAAGGCGACCAACTCTCCCATCACTTTCCAAGCATCAGTGGATTTCCGAACCACTTCCTTATGCGACTTCTTGCTCAGATCATCAGCCACAATATTGACCTTAACTTCAATGTAGGAGAGCTCGAAGTCATAGTCTTGGAGGAACTCAACCCATCTCTGCTACCACAAGTTCAAGTCACGTTGGGAGAAGATATAACGTAAGATTTTGTGATCTGAGAAGACCACAAAGCGCTCCCCAGAGAGGTAATGTCGCCACAACTTCAGTGCGAACACTACTGCTGCAAGCTCGAGGTCATGGGTGGCATAGTTATGCTCATGAGGGTGAGACTACATAGACCCATAACAGATCACACCCTTCTTCTGCATCAGTACGCACCCAAAACCAAGGCCAGAAGCATCACAAAACACCTCATACAACAACCCTTCCTCTAGAAACCTGAGTACTAGAGCACTGACCAACTTCTCCTTCAGGTAGTCAAAAGCTTTCTAGCACCGATCGCTCCATAGGAAGACCTGGTTCTTCCTAGTCAAAGCTTTAAATAGAGAATCAACTCAAGAGAATTCTGAAATGAACCTCCGATAGTAACCTGCTAACCCTAGGAAACTACGAACTTCTGCCATGCTCTTGTGTTCTTCCCAAGAAACAAATACCTCCACCTTCGACGGGTCCACTGACACTCCATACTGAGACACTACATACCCAAGGAAGTTCACTTCTTGTGTCAAGAACTTACACTTTGATAATTCCCTATAAAGATGGTGGTGTCGAAGGACTTCTAAGACTGACCTGAGATGCTCAACATTCTCCTCCTCTGATCTTGAGAGATCAGGATGTCATCGATAAACACAATGACGAACTGGTCCAGAAACTCTCGGAAGACAATGTTTATAAGTCCCATGAACATAGTTGGTGCATTTGTAACTCCAAACGGCGTCACTACAAACTCGAAGTGCCCATACCTGCACCTGAAATCCATCTTCGAGATTTCACTGTCCTTCACCCTTAGCTGATGATATCCAGATCATATATCAATATTAGAAAACCAACATGCTCCCCTCAGTTGGTTCAAGAGATCATTTATCCTTGGAAGGGGGTAACAGTTCTTAACTGTTACATGGTTCAACCTTTGGTAGTTTATGCATAGCTTGAGACCACCATCTGCCTTCTTTACGAACAAAACTGGAGCACCCCATGGTGATACGCTGGGTCGAACAAAACCTTTCTCCATAAAATCGTCAATCTGAATCTGCAACTCCTGCAACTCTGAAGGTGCCATCTGATAAGGGGCCATCAAAATCAGACGGGCACCAGGCTGTAAGTCTATCCTAAACTCAACGTCACATCGGGGGGGGGGGGGGGGGTAGAGTCACAACCTCCTCAGGAAAAACATCGAGGAATTCCCTAGAAAACACTGGGACATCCATCATCTCTGCATCAGCTGAAAACACTAATAACCCGCCTAAAAAGGAAAGGAGAGGTTTTACATGCTGGCTTCCCACTTGATAGCTCCTCTTTCCAAAAAAATATACACGCTTCCTGTCCACGTCGAAGAGCACAAATCTTCTTCGGAAGCAGTCGATAACGACACTAACAGAAAATAACCAGTCGATGCCTAGGATGACATCGTAAGGGTGAATTTGTAGAAAAAGTAGATCCCCACTAGATTGATGCGGTCCCAATGTCATCCCACATCCCCGGAAAACACAAGATACGCTAGTCTGGCCTCCAAATGGTGTACTCAGCACCAGGGGTATGGAATGTCTCTCTACGTATAGACCCAAAGCATGGGCTTGATCGGGTGTAATAAACGAGTGTGAAGCTCCTAAATCGAACAAAGTAGAAACAATAGTGCTGAACAAACAAATCGTACCTCGCACCACCTCTGGTCCTGATGTATCTGCCAACTCTGCTGCATGCAACTATCCACACCCAGCTTTTCTGCCTCTCTGATGTTGTCCACCTCCCCGACAACGCCCTGGTCAAGGTCCCTGAGGAGCACCCTGAGGTCGGCCTCCTCCCACAAGGTCTGCCTTTGGAGGATCATGGTCCTACTGCTTCTAGAAGTGCCTCGCCAGCAACTGGTGCTGCTAAGGTGGGCGTTGAACCTTCCCACCTCCACCATACTGAGCTCGTGTCGGGCACTGACTCTGAATGTGTCCAAAACCTCCACAAGAAAAACACTTAGGTCCTAGGATCGTGAAAAAGGGACGAGGACCTGAAGATCAAAACTAGAATTGCTGGGGCCTGCTCCCCACTAGCCTGAACCTGGAAGGTCCCGTCGCAGGAGACCTACTGCTGACTACCTTCCCCTTTGAAGAACCTGGCTAGATACCCTCACATGGTGCACCTCCCAACGAGTTCATCCTCTCTACAACCTATTCCTTCTTCAATACTTCCAAGTATGTCGTAAGGGTGAAGGGGGTAATAGCATACTGGAACGAAGGATGGAGCGCCTCCTCCAAACGTCTCGCCCGAGACTCCTCATCCGGAATGAGATCCAGAGAAAAGCGTAGGAGATCATTCAACTAGATCCCCAACTCTCGTACTAACATACTCCACTACTAGAGGGAGAGTAAATCCTATCACTTCTCCACCTTGATCATGGATGAAAGGAATTCCTCTCGGAATTCCTTCTCAAAGTCAGCCCATGGAACATCTGCCTCTATCCTCTCTCCGAGGAAGAGCATCCACCATAGTCATGCCGCACCTCTCAGCTAACTGACTGCTAGGGGGAACCCAGTACTCCCTCGGAGCATGGATTAAGTTAAAATCGTTCCCTAGCTCCTCAAGCCACCACTCCGTCTCCTTATCCGAAGTACTACCCTCGTACTTCTTGAGGGTTTGCCGCTGGAAAGAATGGAGAGTCTTCTGCCACTAGCTATCTTCCTCCTCTCGGTCAATCCTCAACTGATCGACCGCCTGAATCTGTTGGGCCTCGGCCGTCTGAGTCACCTGGGGATGCTGTCCAGGTGCCATAGCTGTACAGTAAACAAGGATCTCCTATGCCTAAGTAGAAAGGAATTTCTCAAGATTTCATTTTATCATTTTATTCAATTTCTTTCCCAGAACACCCAAATCAAGTAAAACACAATCATGATGATCCATGTACCTTCCCTAGGGTCTCTACCCTGCAATAAATGTAGTGTCACTTGGTCGTTCGGTAGGCTCAGAGTCCTTGCATCAGATCACGGGGGGCCCTAAAATCCCGTGTCCTAGTTGGTCTTCCCTGACCTATGTCACGTACCAAGATGAGCCAAAACTGTTTCCCTACCATCCCATGCAACCCTCACTGTGCCTAACTCCAAACTCCATCCTATCACTTAACCATCAGCTCTGATACCATTCTGTCATAACCCCCTCCCTCCAAAGATGCCCCTCCTGAGCTAGCAATGGTGAAAGGGAGATAATGACCGCCCGAGTCCCGCCTCCTGTAGGCCCCGGGGTGGCGACTAGCACCAGGGTATGAGTTTTTAGAAATATGAGAGGCATTACTCATTTTATTATTTAAGATCGAGAAATAGGACAAGTCAACCACCAAAAAGGAAAAGAACAAGTGTATAGAAATAAACCCAAACCAATCCCACATGCATGTTTAAATAGTTATGAAACAAGGTAAAAGTACAAGAAAGCTCAAAAGTACAATACCAAAAGAAATAAGAGTACAACAACCGCAACAACTCCAACTGTCCCAATTAGTAGGGTCCCGGAAGGACCTGGTAGTCCTCCTGGAAACCTGAAAGTAACCGTAGGGTGAGCATACAAGTATACTCAGTAGGGAAACCTAAAGCTCTCGTGCACAAGTGGGGAGACATCCTAATGTCCCATGAGAACAACAGAAGAAACCTAGCAAGGAATTCTACCCAACCTCACCAGCCACACTCACCAAAACCACAATCACAATAGGTAGTAGTATATAAGAACAAGAGTATTGGGAACCTCGCACCATTTCCCACTAGTTAGCTGCTCTTCCTAACGGCGAATGTTCTGACACTACCACACTCTTCCCGCCCGCACACACCCGGGCCTCAAGAACAACAGATCCCGTCCGTACACACCTGGGCATCACAACCACACATCCCACCCGCACACACCTGGGCCTCACAACCTCATATCCCGCCGGCACACACCTGGGCCTCACAACCACGTATCCCGCCCGCACACACCTGGGCCTCACAACCACGTATCCCGCCCGCACACACCTGGACCTCATCCCGAAGATTCTTGGGAAAACAGTAAAACCTACCCGAAGAGTCTTGGGCTAAAACCACCCCAATCGAAACCTACCCGAAGAGTCTTGGGTGTAAGGTCACCTCAAGCTATCAGATCCTATGGAAGGAGCAGGAAGAAGCTAATAACTATGGGGAAAACAACCTCTCCCATGAAATGGGAGTGTTCAGCACTAAGTGCTCAACATGGGTGGGGTGAGATAAAACACAAAAGATAAAAATACATATATGTATACCAAACACACAGCCCAACCTATGGATTCTAAATAGAGAAACTGAGCACGTTCCTCGGCACTGCTACTGCGAAGCATGCAGACAACAAACAACCCCAACCCCATTTAGGGTTTCACGTTTCAGCAGAATTTGTTTATTTTGTTCCTTAACTACTGGGAAATCAAGCACAATCACCCATATCAATCATTCGTAAAACATATCCCTACCATCCACAAATCATGTTAGGAAAACTCAAGCAACACAAAAAAGTCTCTACTTATTAACCAACCAACCCCGTTGAATATTATTCCCGTTCCATTACCATGAACCCCCATTTATTAACTCTTCCACAATTTATTTATTATTCACAACCCATAGTTCGTTCACATTCAATCCCATCCCTGTAGCCCCGCTGCCAACCACCATAACAACAATCACACCGAAACCCATACATCATTATCCCTTTAATACCATTTATCACAGCGACATTGCCCATCACTAACATAGCATTCACACTAACCCACAACCAAGCCAACCGCAACCCTACTGCTCACCCGATCCACAAAAACCCACAAAAACACTCCCATCACATTAATTAACCCCAAACAGCACCCACATGTTCATTATTCCAAATTGTTCAATCGGGGTAATCAAACAAGGGTCCCAGATTTTCATTTAATCAGCCAACTTTATGTGATTAACCAATTTCCACTTTCAATAAAGTTTCTATCCATAAATGGTCTAAAAATATTAAGAAACATTTAATTTCTCAAGAAAAGGCCCCCAAAGACCCTGATTTTCAGTAGGCAGAATCTCATTCAATTCACAACATAACAATGGGATAGAAAGATAAACATAACAACTACCCCATCCCCGTTATTTAACCAGTTATTATCTTCATTTAATGGTTAAACTATTTCTCATGAAAAAAGAGGATAACCACCCCGCATGATGAACAATTTAGAGAGACGAAGGTAAGATCCCTACCTCAATAGGTTCTGATAACAATGCTCCCCTAGATCAACATTAGAAGACGTCCGTCGACATCCGTCACTTCTGTCAAATCCTGGAAAAACCTCCTTGGGTGGTAGTTGGAAAGGAAAGGCCAAAGGAACGAAAATAGATCCAGGCTCCGAAGTTCTGCCTCATTGTTATGATCCCGTGGCCGCTGGCAAATTGTAAATCGAAGCTCGGACAAAGAAGTTATGGAAGAAAAAGAGCCTTCAAGTCTCTTGGAAGAGCTCTGCTTAGAGGAATGGGGAGGAGAGGAGTGAGTTAAAAAGGAGGAGGGGACCCATCCTTTTATAGAAAACAAAAACCAAAGTACACAGCATGTACTTTATGGTACACGACGTGTACTCGACCATTTCACACGGTCACCACACGGCTTCCAACACGTCCTTCAAAGCGGAACGCGGCCGTTGACTGGTCAACACACGGTTTGAAGGTAACGTGTACGCAGGGAGGGACTACATGATGTGTTGTATTGGCTACATGTCATGTACTCATTTATTTCACATGACAAGGACACGGCCTCAACATGGAACACGACCGTTGACTGATCAACACACGGTTTGAGGGTAACGCGCATGCGGGGAGGGACTACACGGTGTGTAGTATGGGGTACACTGTGTGTACCCATTTATTTCACACGGCAAGGACATGGCCTTCATCATGGGGTATACCCGGAAAGGGGGTACACGGAGTGTACTCACACTACACGGTGTGTAGTTTTAAAATTCTAAAAAGTGTGGGAAAAGTCCATTTTACCCTCCAGAACACTTCATGACCCTCTTTTTGACAAAGGAATGGCCCGAAGAGGTCCGTGCCATTACATTGGAACAGAGCTAGGAAAAAACATGTACTTCACCAGTCTATATAGCCTCAATTGGATAGGGAGACCATACAACTTGGTTATATGATTTCTACTAAATGTGCATCCAATCTATTTCTCCAAAAAATCTAGGTTTTGGTCTTTGAACAAGCCTCGAAAACCCCTGAGACACCCCTGAAGTCATTAGGAATCCATATTAGGTCCAAAATAAATAATTAAGACAATTTTAAAATGATCCATATATATGACAGAGAACATGTTCTTATTGTCTTCCCACCTTAAAAGAACTCATCCCTGAGTTCACCTTCCAAGGGTGGAGAATCACTATTTGAGAAAAAACCAGGTCAATGGGCACGTACATCGGCCTCCTACTCCCATGTATCATCCTATACATGGTTGTATTTCTATAACACCCATACAAAAGGGAAAGACCTCCCTCATAGAGAATTAATACTCTGATAAATTAGGCATATAGGATACTCCTTATATGAATCATCAATATCTAGCTAAACTTCCTTTGGATCAAAAGTATGAGATGAGTCAACATGGCAATGGAGGATCTTTGAAACGTGGACGATTTAATTCATGGCATGGTACCTATGAGTTTATAGAAGCAAATATAATATCATCCCAACTCCCTCTAAGATCTCAAATGTCCCAACATAATGAGGAAAAATCATCCCTTTCCTCTGAATCCATCTATTATCTAGCTCAGGGATACCCATAGGAAAACATGATCCCCGAACTCAAACTCCAGAGGCTATCGATGGAAATAAGCATGTGATTTATGTTTATACTGAGTAGTAGAATAATTATTCTTGATCATATGAACCAAATAAAAAGTATCCTTCATGAGATAATGACCTGGTAGGGATACCTCTCTTACATCTATCCATCATAGGGGTGAACATAATGACCTACCATACAAGGCATCAAAAGGAGTTATCTGAATTGTATCCCGAATGAAATTATTATAGTAAAACTCAATGAGAGGGATATGATTCTCCCAAGAACTATTGAAATCAAAGATTCACATCCAGTGTATGTTCTGTGGAACCTGTATCATCTATTATGACTGTCCATATGTCTACGGGTGGAAAGATGTTCTCAAAATCACCTACGTAGCCATCACCTTCTATAACACCTGCTAGAATTGCAGCGTGAAATGAGCATCCATATCTGAAATGATATTTTTAGAGACCCTCTGTAGTCTTTTGATCTCAAAGAAATATAGTTTACCAAGATTATCATTAGAGAAAGTATCCTAGATGGGAAGTGTGTGGGCTACTTTCTCCAGTCTTTTAAAGAAAAATCACACAATGTCGCTACCTCTAGGCGACCAAGGTACACCAACCACAAAGTCCATAAAAACATATTTCTATTTCAATTAAAGGTATGGATGAATTTTTCACAATACTAAAGATCTTTAGTGATCCACCTTTACCTAATGATTGGTGAAACACTAAGTGATAATGATATCTATCTTAAATTTCATTCCAGGCCACCAATACTGGCATCACATATCTTGATACATTTTGGAGATTCCTGGATGAACATCCCACTGAGAAGATTGGGACTCAAACATGAATTCATATCTCATATTGTTGGATCCTATAGACATCCATGTATTTTTAGAACATAATCTCTATCCATATACCAATCTTTAGGTGGTTCATCTCCTAAAATACTCTCATGGTGAATTAATCTTTCAGGATCTGAAAATTTTCTGATCATCACATTATCAAAAATGGAAGATGTAACTATAAGGATGAGATGTAATACTTCTTGTGACAATCATGAAACTCTAGATAAATATTAGATAAGAGGACATCAATTTCCTTTCATCACTAGCTTCATATACGACCTGTTCCTGGGTTTTCTTAATTAGTGCTTATGCTATTGCATTTCCCTTTATAGGCCTATATGAAAGCCAAAAATTTAAGGATTGATAATATTCAACCCATATCCACTATATGAGATTCAAGTTATGTTGTTTAAAGATATATTTGAATCTATTGTGGTCCATATACACAATAAAGCACTCACCCATCAGATAGTGTCCCCATAAATGTAAGGCGTGGACAACTACTACTAGATCAAGTTCATGCGTCATGTAATTTATATACAAGGATACAAATTATAAGATATTTTTCAAATAATATATCCTCATGCATCATAACTGCACCTAGGTTGATTCAAAATTCATCAAATCAAAATTTATGTCCTCTTCTAGGCTTTAGAAGAATTAGAATAGGTGTTGAGACAAGCCTTCCTTTCAGATCCAAAAAGATTTTCTCATGTTATTATGACCATTTGAACTTAAAAACATTATTTTAAGACCATTAAGTGGTGAAATAAGGAATTAAAATTATTTTATGAAATGAATTTAATATCCATCCTTCCCCATGAAACTTCTTATATTAGACACATTCTTGGTGTGGTTCTAGGAAACCACAACACTCACCTTATGTGCGTCAATAGATACTCCTAATTTTGATATTATATTACCCAAAAAGTGAAGATTTTTTATAAATAAGTATCAGTTTGAAATATTCACATAAATATATTCCTATCGTAGTGTACTCATAATGATATCAAGGTGCTTATCATGGTCGTTACGAATGTGAGAATACACTGAGATGTCTTCCACAATGATTATGAAAAAAGAGACAAGAAAGGGGTCGAACACCCAATTCATCAAATCCATGAAAACAATGAGCAATGTTTTAAGACCAATCTATATAAAAGGTACTCATATAGATCATAACTGCAATAGAAATCTATATGAGGTATGTCTAAGGGCTTGAATTTCACCTAATGATTGTCCGATATCATTTCAATATTAGAGAATACCCTAGCTCCATGGAGCTGGTCAAAGAGATCATCTATATGAGGAATCAGATATCAATTATTAAATGTAATTTGGTCTAACAGTCTATAATCCAGGCATATATAAAGGGTTCCATCAGCCATCAGGGATAAAATCTGAGGCGAAGCTCAAGAGGAAATTCTAGGCTGTATAATACCTTTTTCCTCTCACTACTAACAGAACGGGGAAGGGAAGTGCCCCCTTATATCAGTACTAAGAAAAACCGGTGATAAAGGTTACCCTATATCAGTGCTAAAATTGTATCGCTAATACAGGTGTTCTTTATCAGCACTTTTCTAGCACTGATAGAGGGCATCTTTATCAGCGCTAGAAAAGCACTGATAAAGAGGCCATGTATCAGCGATAAAACATTAGCGCTGATACATGGTAACCTTTATCAGTGCTAAATAAGTTCTGATAAAAAAACCCTTTATTAGTGCTAGAAAAGTGCTGATAAAGACTCTATGTATCAGCGGTATAATTTTAGCGCTGATACATGAATGATTTATCAGTGGTTTTTTAGCGCTGATAAAGAGTACCATTATCAGCACTAAAAACGCACTGATAAAGGTTACCTTTATCATTGCTAAAATGTTAGCCCTGATAAAACCTTAGTCCTATTTTTATAAAGTCGGTTGAACAGTGCCCTCATTTTATCGCGACCTAAATCTCTCATGGTACTGGAACCCGACGACTCCCCTCTACCGCCTGCTGAGTTCCCGTTGTCGGACCTCCGCCACCCTCACTTCTCTTTGTCGGTCTTCCTCCGCCCGTAACACCCCTTCGGTTTGGTGTTACTCTTCCGCCCACAACGCCCCTTTGGTTTGCCAGACCTTCGCCCCCACAATGCCCGACATCTTGTTGCCGGACCTCCGCTGCCCTCGGTTCGTGTTGCCGGACCACCATCGCCCGCAAATTCCTCTTCGGATTGCCGGACCTCCGCCGCCCACAATGCCCGGACCTCCCTTTAAGGAATGCTTTCCAAATATTTTTTTATTATTATATTTTTTGTTGGTTGAATCAATTATTTGGGTTAAATATTTATGGTTATAGTGTTTAATTGCATCCTTAGGGCCTTTTCTTAGTTCAGTTGGTGGTTTAATTACGGTTTTGTGAAGATATCAAGAAATAGGTAGGTTGTTACATTATTTTACATTGTTTTAAGTGTTTAATATGATTTATTTTGTTCTAAAATGGTATTATAAATTATCTGTGTTGTGGGAAACATGTTTTCAAATTTTTTTGTTGTGCGTAAGGGTTTGATAATGACTTGACTATTGTAAATGGTTGTTTTTCATGTGTGTTTCTATTATTGGAAGTGTGATTGTATAAAATAGATATAATTTTATGTAGGGTGTGGAATTGAGCACAATGGAATCCTAGTTATCTAGGTGGGTAGACTAGGTATAGTATATTAGGAGAATTAGTAAGGCCGATGATTGGTCTTGTTAATAAGGGTATACATAACAACACTAACTAAACATTCACGTGCTAGGGATTGGAGGCTCAAATAGGACCTTCAGGTCTAAGAGATGTGATCACCAGGAGTACGAGGATCCTAGGGCCCTAGTAACCCTAATACCTTAGATATTTTCTATAGTGCTCATACTATTCTTACCATTATCTTGTCACATTTACTATCTCTTTTATTTCAAAGAATGTTTTATTTAAATTGTATCTTCCTTTTTCTTAAAAAATAACTTGTTAATGTTTATCATAATGTCATTACATGGAATCTATTTTTGTTGTGTACTACTAGGTATGTTGGATCACACCTTATATACACCCTCAGGTTTATTTAGACCTTCTTTTGTTTTACCCAGTTAAAGGCAAGGTTCCCTTGGTGGTGATGGTTCATATATGTGCTAGTAGTTCCCCTTTTGGTGACTGTTATTGGTTGTGGAATGGGGATGTTGACCCTCACGTTTCATAGAGGCTTGGTTGTATTGTTGGTTCCATTAAATTTTTTTGTTATTTTGGTTTTGGTTGAAATTGTTAAATGTTTATCCCCTATTGCAGTGTTATCTTTTGGTCTATTATATTGTGAAATTTGGTTACGATATGGTGTTTGATTATTATGTAATATTTATGGTGTTTTACCTGAAAATACCATTCCCAAAGGTGTTACTCAATGCCTAGGAACTAGTTACAACCCATGGGGATTGGTAATTTTCTTTGGACCTTCACACAAGTTGGGTCAGGTGTCAAGTGGGATGGCAACCTGGCCTAGTTCATGACAAGAAGTCTACACCATAGTATGGTTGTCTAAATCCTTTCTGTACCGTGTCCATGGGAGGTTGCAAAGTGGTATCGTTTTTTATAGTCTTAAATTCCATGAGCCCCATTTTATATTCTTTTTTCTCCTACACAACTCTCAGTTGAAATCTTGATTCTTTAAGGATTACAAGAGTCATTTTTACTCCTCCGAACTCCCTTCTTCTCATATAGAAGCTCCAGTTGATGCGTTTGATTTCTCTCTAATAAGGGGATCTCTCATCGATTGGAAATCCTCTATCTCCACTTATATCCTCCTTATAGAGTGATAGATCATCATATTTTTAGTGAATCTAATATTCTTTTTTATGAATCTTGATTATAGGTTAGAATACTTGATCTCTTTATAAGGATGTGGTTATCTTCTACTGTAATTGGAAGTCTTGTTTTGTGTACTTGTACCATAAATACTAATATTTTAGATTCAAATAGGATGAAGATGAATAAAGATTGGATGTATGCTCATCATTTAACAATAGAGTATGAGAACAGAGTGAAAGAGTTCATCAAGTTTGCAAAGGATCATGCAAAGGATCCTTCTCAAATCATTTTTCCGTGTTTACATTGTTGTTATTATAGACTACTTACTCCAGAAGAGTTGGAAGAACATTTGATATGTCACAGAATAGATCGGAGTTATAAATGTTGGAATAAACATAGAGAAAAAGAGAATGTAGCTACTGGCTAGGATAAAACTGTGTTTTATGGATCGTCAGATATGAATAAAAATATGGATAATGAAGAAGACTGTATGGAGGATCTGATTATAGATGTCAATGATAATGAAGATCATATAGAGGAAATGGCAAGGATAATTCAAGATGAAATTCGTGATTGCCTAAAATTGTTTGAGAAGTTAAAGAGTTGTGCAAAGACGCAATTGTATGCTGCATGTACTAATTATACAACATTTCCAGCTATACTGAAGTTGTATAAATTGAAAGCAGGCAACAGATGGAGTGATGTCAGTTTTACAGAACTACTTGCTCTCTTGAATGACATTCTCCCGAAAGATAATGAGCTCCCAAGCCGGACATATAAAGCTAGACGAATGCTATGCTCGATAGGAATGATTTTTGAAAGAATACATGCCTGCCCGAAAGACTGTATACTGTTTCGCAAGGAGAACAAATCACTTAAAGAATGCCCAAAGTGTGGTGCTTCTCGATACAAGAAAGATAAATCCAATCCTACAAAATTTGTATGGTACTTTCCAATCATTCTAAGGTTTAGGCGTCTATATGGAAATGAAGAAACTGCAAGACAATTGTTGTGGAATGCAGATAAAAGAAATAAAGATGGGTTATTACGTCATCCGATCGACTCTCCTCAATGGAAGAAAATTGATCATGAGTATCCTGAATTTGGAAAAGAGCCGAGAAACCTTCGTTTTACATTATCTACAAATGGAGTGAATCCTTTTGGTTTTCAAACCAG
The DNA here is from genome assembly GCA_963277665.1 of Viscum album. Lineage (NCBI taxonomy): Eukaryota > Viridiplantae > Streptophyta > Magnoliopsida > Santalales > Viscaceae > Viscum > Viscum album. Next base: position 240,110,255 of record OY728131.1, read on the forward strand.
CACTCATAGTACATGGCCTGTTATGTTGGTAAATTATAACTTTCCACCCTGGTTTTGCATGAAGAAAAAATTAATCATGTTATCTATGCTTATATCAGGACCAAAACAACCAGGTAAAGATATTGATTTTTATTTGTCTCCTTTGATCGAGGATTTGGAGTTATTGTGGGACTCAGGTGAAATTTTTTATGATGCTTATAAAAGTGAATACTTCACATTGAGAGCGATGTTGTATGGGACAATAAATGATTTCCCTACTTATAGAAATTTTTCAGGATATAGCAATAAAGGAACACAAGTGTGTCCCGTGTGGGAAGAAGATATAGAATCAATTAGGTTGAAACATTCATCGAAATATGTGTTTCTTGGACATCGTAGATTTCTACCTCATCGGCATAAGTAACGATCTTGGATGACTTCATTCAATGGAAGTTCAGAAAAATGCGCAACACCATCTCCACTAACCGGTGATCAGCTGTTTGAGAAAGTAAAATATATGAACACTGTTTTTGGTAAACCATTTTTGAAAAACCTTAGGAAAATAGGTTGGAAAAAGAGATCAGTTTTTTTTAGTTACCATACTGGAATTGTTTGTACGTCAGAAATTTTCTAGATGTGATGCATGTGGAAAAAAATGTATGTGATAGTTTTATCGGAACGTTGCTAAATGCCCCTGAAAAAAATATGGAAATAAGGCAAGGATGGACATGGTTGAAATGGGAATACGAGAAGAGTTGGCTCCCATGAAGGGTGAAAATTGAATATTTCTTCCTCCATCTGCTTATACTCATTCTAGGGTGGAGAGATATCAGTTTTTCAACTTCATCAATGATGTAAAGGTTCCAGATGGGTACTCATGAAATATAAAGAATATCATGTCAATGAATGATTTGAATTTTAAAGGTTTGAAATCAAACGATTCCCATGTTTTGATGCAAGAAATAATTACTATAGCTTTACATTGCATTTTTCCCAAGAATGTTCGTCATACGTTAACCAAACTTTGTTTCTTTTTAAAAGCTATATGTAGCAAAGTTTTATACCTGGGGAAATTTCCAGCTATGGAAAAAGAAATTTTCATCATATTATGAGAATTAGAAATGTTATTTCCACCAACATTCTTTGATATGATGGTTCATTTGATGATTCACTTGGTGAGAGAGATTCGACTTTGTTGTCCTGTGCACTATATATGGATGTATCCTGTTGAACGGTATATAAAGATTTTGAATGGGTATGTCAAAAATCGAAGTCGACTAGAGGGTTGTATAGTGGAGCAATATATTGATGAAGAAGACATTGAATTTTGTACTGAATACCTATTTTATGTGGAAATCATTGGTCTCCCGAAATCTCGGCACACCGAACGCATTGAGGGTGAGGGAATTTCTAGAAGAAAAGTTGTGACAATCAGTATTATAGATCGGGAAAAGGATCATCTTTATGTTTGCATAACAGTTGGGATGTTTCTCCATATATTGAAACTCACAATGAAATTCTTAGGCAGTTGAATCCATCAAGGGCTGAAAAATGGTTATCAGATACACATAATCACCAGTTTATAAGATGGTTTCACGACCATATTTTTAAGTAGTTGGATGAAAATCCGAATTCAATTTCAGAATGACTTTGATGGCTAGCCGCTGGACCAAGTGTGTATGTATTATCTTACAGTGGTTATGTAATTAATGGTTATACATTCTATACAGATGAACATGATGAAGATAGTACCATGAAAAATAGTAGAGTTACACAAGTGGTTGAAGCTATGCATGTTTCTGGTAGTAAGGACAGAAATCCAATTTATGGAAATATGTCATACTTTTGAATAATCAAACTAATATGGGAGTTGGATTATATGACATTACAATTTCCAATGTTTCAATTCAAATGGATTGATAACAACAGTGGTGTTAATATAGATGAATGGGGATTTGTGAAAGTTGATTTTAGTAAACAAGGGTAAAAAGACAAACACTTTATAATGGCATCACAAGCGGTACATGTTTTTTATGTTCCAAATCCCACAAACCAAAAGTGGTCAATTATTCTGTTATCGTCAAAAACTACTGAAGGTTATGAAGAAAATTCAGTTGAGAATGATCCTTTTAGAGGTACGTTGCAATCATTTCAGAGCGGTCCCAATTCAGATGGTGTTTTGTATGTTAGAGGAGACCACAATGAAGGGATTTCGATAGTCGATAGAGGTGTCAAATCTCTTCAACCTTTGAAAAAAAGAAAGAATGTTCAGTAAAAAGGTTATATTTTGTTTGTAATATAGATCTTGTTTTCTCATGTTATTATATTATCTTTACTGAATTTATGTAATCTGAATTAACTATTGAACCACTTTTGCAAATAATGACTTCTGCACATTCTGGTGCTCTTAACCTTGAGGCTGAACAAGTCTCTCAAGCAGAAGCTGCTACGGCTGCTGCTGCTCCTACTGCTTTTGCAGCTCATGCTGCTGCTGCTATTGCTCCTGCTACTGCTCTTGCTGCTCCGGCAGATGCTGCTGTTGCTTTTGCTCCTACTGCGGCTCCTGTTGCTCTTCCTGCTCCTCCTGCTGCGGCTCCTGCTGCTCCTGCTACTGCTCCTGCTGCTGCGGCTCCTACTGCTCTTAGTGTTGAGGTCCAACAACCATCAGCACATGCCATTGATACCATTCTATATGAACATATAGATGATGTTGATATCGATGAAATGGTAAGGAATAAAGGAATGGCATCGCAGAAAACAAAGGTGCGTCGTAGTTTGATGGTGTTAGCCAAAATTCTTAAGGAGAAAAGCAAATGCATCAAATTTGAAGTCGGATGGAATGCACGAGGCCAACATGTGAATCCCAATAAGGCTATGTTTAGCATCTACATTGTAGTTTTCACTCAGCACGCGTGCCGATTGACATAGATTCATGGCACCATGTTGTGTTTGGGCTGAAGGCTGTGATCTGGGTAGAAATTACGGTAACATTATCAATTTATTTCTTTAATTTACTAGAAAATAAAATAATGAAACAATTTCTTACTCTTTTCAATCTCTTGCAGATTACATTTATAATAGAAGATTCACACAAGGATTATGTACTAAGGCTTTCAGGAAAGATTCATCGAGGTTTTCACACTATTTTAACAAGATGCCACCTGAAAGACTCTAAAGGTAAATTAAACCCGCACCCACCCATTGTCTACGCTCACCTGATATCCCAAGAAGCATGGGATGCATTTATTGATCGTCGTGGGGATGAGAAGTTTCAGGTACATTGTGGGTGATAATATGTTGTTTGAGGATACCTGTATTCATCAATTTGATTGTCAATATTTCATTTATGAAACGGAAACTCTATACTGAAAATAAGGAACGTGTATCAAAACCAACATACCCCTATCGTAACGCAAGGATGGGGTACGCTTCATTAGAAAAGAAAACGGTATGTATTTTAAATTTATAGTAATATTGTTAGGTGCCAATAAACAACATCATAATTATCATTATATGTTTATATGTAGATTGATGAGTCTAAAACCAAATGAACTTCCATCCCACGTCATGTTCTATGGAAGGAGGCACGTGTGAACAAAGAAGGGAAGTTAGTAGATGAAATCACACAGAAAGTGTGGGAAATATGTGTATGTATGACACGACGATAATTTTTTTTTAAAAAAATTGCTATTACTTAAAAATAATTAGTTATTTTCCTATATCCAAAAGTCACAGGAATCAGATACTCCTGTAGCTGATACAAACCTATTATCGACGGTTTTGAAGTAGCTAGAAAAATACGGTCGTGTCAGAGGTGCAGGGTTTGGGGTGACACCCCGAGTATATTTTGAGAATAAGAAAAAAATGGATGATAAAAGTGAAAAATTGGAACAAATGAGCGAAAATATAGAAACCCTTAAACAACGATTGCAATGGCAGGGGGAGTTGCTAGCAAATATTATGGGTGGGAAGCAAAGGGAAGACACAACTCAGGAACAACCACCGCATGAACATCCAGCCTCACCCCCACCAGCTTTGAGGTGATCCATTCACCTCAAAGAACTGTCTTAGCTGTGGTAATCAATATTCTAATAATTTTTCCCATGAAATATGAATCAGACAAACACTGATAATTTTTCTGTACTGATCTTCTATAGGGTGATAATGATTGTGATTTATATCTATCAACACCCACCTATCAGCTTGTAGCGAGGGATACAGTGTTCAATATCCCAGATGCCACACTGCATAATAGACCTCTTCCGAAAGATCATCTAAATGTGACCATTACTGTAGCTCATGAGCCAAAGGCATAGCTACCTATTCCACTTGATGACAATGATATTCATACGGTCAAAAAGGCTATTGGGACATTCATTGCATGACCATCACAACTTGTAAGAGTACATGCAGACAAAGAGGTATTTATTTCCTTTTCTTTTCAAGCTAAACCCTTAACAATTAATGAAAAAAGGGTCTGAACCAATGATTGTTGTTATAGACGGAAAAAGGGAAGGGGGTGACAAACGTCGGCTCAAAACCATCTAAAGGATCGACCAACCGATCCCAAGGAGCTACTGAAACCACAATAACACCACCTGTTCTCTATCCACATTTACTAGCATTGAAGACTCATGTGGATACGAAGCTAAAAGATGGTAATAGTCATATAGTGGTTTTCGAAGAGAATATATACGGAGAGGAAAGTCCAGATTTCGTTCCGGCTGAAAAGGTAAATGAAATCCTTGAAAACAGTTGGCTAGGCGTCAAAATTGTAAATTTATATATGAGGTATGTTTCCATGAATTGATTTTCTAAAATCTGATCTAATGTGGAAATTATGACTAAATGAATTTTATATTGTTGACAGACGCATTTATGAAAAACAGTTGAAGGATTTTTCCCATGAGCCAAGATTTGTACTAGTTAGTCCTCATATCACATCAACACACCTAACAAAAATAGAGCCATCAAAAAGGGATGCAATAGTGAACGACTTGCTGAAAACATTTGAACGTAAGATTATAGATGAAAGACTTTTCCTAATACCAACCATAAAGGGGTAATACTCTATGATTAAAGCATATCAATTATATTTTCACTTCTTTTATTACTTATTCCTTTTTGTGTTTTTAGGCAGCATTGGTTGCTAATTACGGTGAACTTGGATACTCTGAAGATTTATTTTCTGGATTCAAAGCAAGGATATCCATCAAACCAACCACACATGATGGAGTTTGTGAATTTGTAAGAAAATATATATTACATTTTAGGTCTAAACATCAAGTAATATAATTTATATTATCTTTTATTGAGGATTCTCTTATGATAGGGAGGTGTATCATTATCGTCTAAAAAAAGGAATGAGGATAGGGGAAAAGCATAGGGAGGCGAGAAAGTACTACGTCTGGACAAATATCAGGGTATATATAATAAAATTTCACTATCCAAACACATCTCAACACAAGTTAGTTATTCTCCTAATGATCAATTTTTATGCAGTGTCCAAAACAAAAAAAAAGATTATGATTGTGGTTATTATGTTTGTAAATTTATGAAAGAGATCATTTTCATCAGTAAACTAGCATCCCTAAAGAGGAATTTTAAAAAACAACTACAAGTTAGTTTAAATTATTTATTAATTCTTTATTTTTTTATTTTGTAGTACTACTCTAACTGCCAAAAAGCCTTATACTCACAAGACGATATAGATGTGTTCAGAAACAAGTGGGCCGCATACCTGATGGCAGATTTTACGCAAATACAATGAAGATATGACTTGGGGACATGTACAATTGGTGGTCAATTTTTAGAGGGTTTGAGGGGATCAAAAGATAAAACATTGTTGTATCTAAATGTTCATAGTAAAATTGTAATTGATATTCAATAAAACATACTTTCTCCAATGAGTCATTTTCCCATTTTAACAGATGATATGCACCAGTAACATGCAAGAATGCTGAACCACTCAAAGGGACTCTCTTTTGTTTAAAATGGACACCATTTTAATTGAAAACAACAATAGACATATAAAAATAGGACCAAAAGCATTCATATTACCTTTATCTTTTATAAGAATGATCCAAGGGTCCTTGGTGATGTGTACGAGTCAACCTCACCGCAATCCGAGGCACGGTGTGACCGTTATCACTCAAAAGGTCTTTCTTTTGTTTAAAATGGACATGATTTTATGTGAAAACAACAACTAACCTACGAAACTCCAACCAAACGCATTAATATTGACTGGATATTTTATAAGAATGATACAAGGGTCCTTGGTGACATGTAAAAGTCATCCCCGCTTCAATCCAAGGCACGGTGTGGCCGATAATACTCAAAGGGTCCCTCTTTTGTTTAAAATGGACACAATTTTAAGTGAAAACAACAACTGAACTACGAAAATATGACCAAATGCATTTGGATTTCCTTGATATTTTATAAGAACGATCCAAGGGTCCTTGGTGACATGTACGAGTCATCCCCGCCTCAATCCGAGGCACAGTGTGGCTGGTAACACTCAAAGGGTCTCTCTTTTGTTTAAAATGGACACATTTTTAAGTGAAAACAACAACTGACATACGGAAATATGACGAAACACATTCGGATTGCCTTGATATTTTATAATAATTATCCAAGGGTCCTTGGTGACATGTAAGAGTCATCTTAACCTCAATCCGAGGCACAGTGTGACCGCTATCACTCAAAGTATTTCTCTTTTGTTTAAAATGGACACAATTTTAAGTGAAAACAATAACTGACCTACGGAAATCTGACTAAACGCATTCAGATTGCCTTGATATTTTATAAGAAACATCCAAGGGTCTTTGGTGACGTGTATGAGTCATCCTCACCTCAACCCAAGGCACTATGTGACCGCCATCACTCCAAGGGTCTCTCTTTTGTTTCAAATGGACTCGATTTTAAGTGAAAACAACAACTGACCTACAAAAAATACAACCAAATGCATTTTTTTGCATGATATTTTATAAGAAATATCCAATGGTCCTTGGTGACATGTAAGAGTCATCCCAACCTATATCCGAGGAACGATGTGGCTGGTAACACTCAAAGGGTCACTCTTTTGTTTAAAATGGATACGATTTTAAGTGAAAACAACAACTGACCTACGAAAATCTGACCAAACGCATTCGGATTACCTTGATCTTTTATAAGAACGTTCCATGGGTCAGTGGTGACATGTACGAGTCATCCCTTCCTCAATATGAGGCATGGTGTGACCACTATCACTCAAAGAGTCTATCTTTTTTTTTAAATGGACACGATTTTAAGTGAAAACTACAACCGACCTATGGAAATCTAACCAAACGCATTCATATTGCCTTGATATTTTATAATAATGATACAAGATTCCTTGGTGACGTGTAAGAGTCTACCGCGCCTCAATATGAGGAATGGTGTGACCACTATCACTCAAAGGTTCTCTCTTTTGTTTAAAATGGACACGATTTTAAGTGAAAACAACAACTGACCTATGGAAATCTGACCAAATGCATTTGGATTGCCTTTATCTTTTATAAGAACGACACAAGGGTACTTAGTGATGTGTACGAGTCATCCTCGCCTCAATATGAGGCACTGTGTGGCCGGTAACACGCAAAGGGTCTCTCTTTTGTTTAAAATGGACACGATTTTAAGTGAAAACAATAACTGACCTATGTAAATCCAGCCAAACGCATTAGGATTGCCTTGATCTTTTATAAGATCAATCCAAGGGTCCTTGATGACGTGTGTGAGTCAACCCCGTCTCAATCCGAGGCATGGTGTGACCGCTACCACTCAAAGGGTCTCTTTTTTGTTTAAAATGGACACGATTTTAAGTGACCACAACAACTGACCTACGAAAATCCAACCAAATGCATTATGATTGCATTGATCTTTTATAAGAACGATCCAACGGTCCTTGGTGATGTGTATGAGTCAACCCCACCTCAATCCGAGGCACGGTGTAACCGCTACCACTCAAAGGGTCTCTCTTTTGTTTAAAATAGACACGATTTAAGTGAAAACAACAACTGACCTATGGAAATCCGACCAAACTCATTTGGATTTCCATGATATTTTATAAGAACGATCCAAGGGTCCTTGGTGATGCATAAGAGTCATCCCTGCCTCAATCTGAGGTACGGTGTCACCGGTAACACTCAAAGGGTCTCTCTTTTGTTTAAAATGGACACAATTTTAAGTGAAAACAACAACTGACCAACAGAAATCTGACCAAACACATTAGGATTGCCTTGATTGTATATAAAAGCGATCCAAGGGTCCTTGGTGAAGTGTAAAATTCATCCCTGCCTCAATCCGAGGCACGGTGTGACCGCTATCACTCAAAGAGTCTCTCTTTTGTTTAAAATGGACACGATTTTAAGTTAAAACAACAACTGACCTATGGAAATCTGACCAAATGCATTCAGATTGCCTTGATATTTTATAAGAACGATCCAAGGTTCCTTGGTGACGTGTACGAGTCAGCCCCACCTCAATATGAGTTATATTATGACCTCTATCACTCAAAGGGTATCTCTTGTGTTTATAATGGCCACGATTTTAAGTTAAAACAATAACTGACCTACGGAAATCCTACCAAACGCATTCAGATTGCCTTGATCTTTTATAAGAATGATACAAGGGTCCTTGGTGACATGTAAGAGTCAACCGCGCCTCAATCCACAGAACGGTGTGACCGCTACCACTCAAAGAGTCTCTCTTTTGTTTAAAATGGACTTGATTTTAAGTTAAAACAACAAATGACCTATGGAAATCTAACCAAACGCATTCATATTGCCTTAATATTTTATAATAACGATGAAATGGTCCTTGGTGATGTCTAAGAGTCATCCCCGCCTCAATCTGAGGCACGGTGTGGCCGGTAACACTCAAAGGGTCTCTCTTTTTTTTAAAATGGACACGATTTTAAGTGAAAACAACAACTGACCAATGAAAATCTAAGCAAACGAATTCGGATTCCCTTGATATTTTATAAGAACGAACCAATGGTCCTTGGTGATGTGAAAGAGTCATCCTTGCCTCAATCCGAGGCACTATGTGACCGTTATCACTCAAAGGGTCTCTCTTTTGGTTAAAATGGACACGATTTTAAGTGAAAACAACAACTGACCTATGGAAATACAACCAAACGCATTAGGATTAACATGATATTTTATAATAACAATTCAAGGGTACTTGGTGACATGTACGAGTCATCCCTCCCTCAATCCGGGGCACATTGTGGCCGGTAAAACTCGAAGGGTCTCTCTTTTGTTTAAAATGGACATGATTTTAAGTGAAAGCAACAACTGACCTATGGAAATCCGACCAAACACATTTGGATTGCCTTGATCATTTATAAGAATGATCCAAGGGTCCTTGGTGACGTGTATGAGTCATCCCCACCTCAATCCGAGGCACAATGTGACCACTATCACCCAAATGGTCTCTCTTTTGTTTAAAATGGACACAGTTTTAAGTGAAAACAACAACCGACCTACGGAAATCTGACCAAACACATTCAGATTGCCTTGATATTTTATTAGAACGATCCAAGGGTCCTTGGTGACGTGTAAGAGTCATCCACACCTCAATTCAAGGCATGGTGTGACTGCTACCACTCAAAGGGTCTCTCTTTTGTTTAAAATGGACACGATTTTAAGTGGAAACAACAACTGACCTACGGAAATCTGACCAAACGCATTCAGATTGCCTTGATCTTTTATAAGAACAATACAAGGGTCATTGGTGATGTGTACAAGTCATCCCCCCCTCAATATGAGGCACTTTGTGTCAGGTAACACTCAAAGGGTCTCTCTTATTTTTAAAATGGACACGATTTTAAGTGAAAACAACAACTGACCTACGAAAATCCTGCCAAACGCATTCAGATTGCCTTGATATTTTATAATAACGATCCAAGGGTCCTTGGTGACATGTACGAGTCATCTCGGCCTCAATCCGAGGCATGGTGTGACCGCTATCACTCAAAGGGTCTCACTTTTGTTTAAAATGGACTCGATTTTAAGTCAAAACAACAACTGACCTACGAAAATCTGACCAAATGCATTCGGATTTCCTTGATGTTTTATAAGAACCATATATGTACTGGACATATATTAATACATAGTCGGACCCCATTTTTGTTCCATGTTCATATAGTAGTACATGAAAAGAACGTTATTGTACATATGTTATGTTAAAGTATATATATTGGCTGGATATTTTGGAGTACACATCGTTTAATCAAGGTACATATCCTGTACTATTCCCTTATTACACATTTGAGGATTCAGGGTGATTTTTCACCCTAGATTCAGAATTGTGAAAAATTGGAGTCCATATTTAGTATTTATCTATGTAGATCATGGTGGTGTAATCATTAAAGTATTTTTTAGTACTTTTATGAGGTGATTCAAGGGCATCAATTTATAATAGAGCTTTTTTCCTCTATTAATTGAATATGATGGTATCCTAGGAGTGAGACTTTGTATTAGAACTAGAAGAGGGTCATGATAATGGTTGGAAGAAATGGAATGGGATTTCCAAGTTCCTCTGATGGAGTATCTTAGGACAACCCCAAGAAAAAGGGACTAGGTTGTGACTTGAGGAGGTAGATAGGTTGGGTGTTCAATTCCACTTAGAGCAACTTATGATGGAAATGGACTTGAGGTCATCTAATTTATGATAATATCTATATTTTTCTTGTGAGGATAGGATATATTATAGATTGGGTTGTGGGATGTTTTACCACCAAGATATTGACGTTGACCCAAGGGTTATTATTAAGATCAAGGACCCCAAATGGGGTGACTTGTTATATGATGACTTAGGGGAGCCTAGTAGGTTCAATAATAACTTGTTGTCCCTAGTGAGAATGCATCCATGGGAATGGGTAAATTCAATTATGGGTATTTATTAGGTACCAGAGTCAATGTGTTGAGCTTTTTAGGGTTGTAACCACATGGGTCACACTCTTGAGATTCTATCCATGTTGTCATGGTGGATTTTTAATATGAACACTCATAATAATTTATATATATATAGTATTTTTATATAGTAATGGATATGAGTTTTTATGAATTAATGGAAATTCTCATGGTGTATTAGTGATTTTTGGATAGGTTTATATGTGTTTGAGTCATGTTTTTTAGAGTGATTCTTTATGTGATATCTTATAAAGGGTATTTAAATGGGGGGTCATGGCATGTGATCTATCAGGGGCCTCATATATATCAAGTCATGGTTGGCCTGGTATACTAGGGTGATCATGTGTTTGGGTCTATGATACTTATGGGCTTATATCTGGATGAAAAAATACACCCATATGATAGGGTGGATATGCTTATGGGTCTTATTCCTTAAATGAGAATGCTCTCATAGGGGAGGGATGAGATGTATATAGGTATTATTCCCCAGATGAGAATACAACCATAGGTGTGGGATGAAATTCTTATCAGTAATATTCACTAAATGAAAATAATCCCATAGGGGAGGGATGCGATGATTATATAGATTATTCCTCAAATGAGAATACACCCATATTGGATGGTTGATATGCTTCTAGGGATTATTATTTGGAAGATAATACTCCCATATGATAAAAGAATATACGCTTCTTAGTATTATTCCCTAAATAATGGTACTCCCATAGTATAGGGATGAGATCCTTGTAGGTATTATGCCTCGGAATTGGAAGAACACATATGGGTGGTCTGAGATACTGTTGAGGGTATTCCCTAGATGAGAAAACTCCCATAAGTGGATTTCCATGATTGAGTATAAATAAAACTCACATATTGGAGGTCAATGATAATTATGTATATAGTGGGGAGACCATGGTATATTATATGTTTTGTGTGGTTCATATGATGTACTCAGAGAATCCCTAACATTGGATGAAGTAGGTATGGTTGATCAAGCTTTAATACTTGAGGATCAATGTGTCTTGATGTAGATGGGGTAGGACTTGGTCAAACTATATTTTTATAATGTCGACACGATCCTTGTGACATTCTTGGTAAAAGTTCAACACTTGGAAAATTAATTTTGGTTTAATCATGGTCATAGATTTGAGGATCAATGATGATTTTTTATTAGTTTTATTCCAGTTATTTCACAACTAGTTTGTTCATATTTCCTGATCATGCACTTACAATAGCCTATTGCAGGTTCAATATTGGGGGTTTATTAATGAGATTCATCCCCCCCTTGTATATGCACCTCAGTGTGTGTACAAACCTTATAACTTCTTTGAGGTTGAGAACATGATGCATAGTGGATAGAGAAAAGTCCAAAGATTTATGTATTGATAAAACACACCCATGTGGAGCCTTAGGATTGTACTAGTGTAGGATTATAAGATTTTAGAGAATGGTTATATTGTAAAGATCATATTTTTTATTATTATTTTACTCTTATCTATTTTATTCATTCATGTATGTGTTTTTGACCTGGTGGATATCTAATTGATGTGTATAGAATGACCATTTGAGTTGTATCTGAAATTTCATTTAATTATAGTATTTTAGTTTAATTATTCTATTTACTCTATTGTGTATGATGAATTGTCATTTTATTTTTATTGTGAACTCTAATAGGTATGTATTGTATCTTTGGACACCAATCCACCCCCTGGACACCAATCCACCCCCTGGACACCCCCACCCACTGTAAACCCCCCCGACACCTTGGACACAAGCCCACCCCCTGGAAAGCCCCCTGGACACCCCCTACCCCCTTGGAAAGCCACCCCAAACCCTTGGACATTTCCCAAACCCCCTGAATTCTGAATTTAATTCTTTATGTACTTAATTAACTTCTAAATTATGTGTTAATGGTGTATGAGTATACTTGTTGTACAGGTATACTTGGTCTAATTAGCTTATGATTTATGAGTTAATTTTGTATGGGTGTACTTGGTCTAATTAGATTATGATTTATGAGTTAATTTTGTATGGGTATACTTGCATTAATTATCTTATTGAGATGCTGATTTTTTTACAGGTGTTCGGGTGTGCTGTTGTAGATTTATGGTAGCAGCAGAGAGGTAATTTACCAGCGCTCTTTTAGTGCTGATAAATCATGCTTTTATTAGCTCTAAAAAAGCGCTGATAAACTACACCTTTATTAGCGCTAAAAAGAGATGATAAAAGATGAGTTTATTAGCGCTAAAGGAGAGCTGATAAAACAATCATTTATCAGCACTCGTTTAGCACTGGTAAAGGGTTTTTTTATCAACTCTCTTTTAGTGATGATAAAGTATACCTTTATCAGTGCTTGTTTAGCACTGAAAAAGGGTTGTTTTATCAGCACTGAGCTTTATAGAACTATTAAATCCGGTTTTTAGTGCTGTTAATTCTCTTATTTGTAGTAGTGTCTAGATCCTCAAACCACCGCTTGAGCTGCTGGAGCTCAGTAGTTTCCATATTATAAGGAGGAATTAGAACTATATCTACACCTATATTGAGATCAACCATAAACTCTATCCCTATCTCATAAGGTAAGAAAAAATAATAATTCGTAAATACACGCCTAAAATGATCTTCTACTAGAGGGAATTTAGCCTGATGTTACCCTTTACCCTCCATAAAGATATTGGAAATTGGGCCAGTCACTCCAACAACACCATGACGCTCTGGCCTAGATATGCTAGCTTGGAAATCTCACTCACGCTTGTGTAGATAACTGCTACCCTCTAGGGATGTAAATGACACCCTATGGAGATAATAGTCTACAAAGTCATGATACACAACTAACCAATCTATACTAAGAATGACATCAAATCCCATCATATCAAGAACAAAGAGGTATGATAAGAAATTTTAACTACCTACCTATAAGGCACAATCCTTACATTAGTTTATTCCCTCTGGCTGTAGTCCCATGGGTGTATCCAGTATCATTACACCATAGAAAAACTACATTTCCATTTCTGAGACTTTTCACAATAGATAAAGAGATTAAAGAGTGTGAATCATCTATATCAAATAAATTATATACAATAGGGGAGGATACTAGAATATTACCTTATACAGTAGATGTTACTACACTTTGATCCTGGGGTTTTATATGTAAAGCATGAATCTATCCTGATGAACGACCCTATATTATAGATGTACTACCGTGAGTATGACCGCTCTACTGGCACTGCTGGGTTTCAAGAGTATCGATAACACAAACAAAAACTCCATGTTGGAAAATACATCTAGTGTTACTAAAAAATCCATCCCGACATGATATAAAATAACTTTCCCTTGAAGGTGGAGTTGGTGTGGATCATTTTACACTAAAAGCTGATGGAACGGTACGATAGAATATCTGATGATCCCCATACAACCACAAGCCCGACACTCTAGTGGGTCTCTATCACACTGATTATTTAAGTGACCCTATCATCTGTACACATTGAATACCATAGAGATACCAATATAAGTACTCTGTATGCCACTACCCTAAAGTGAAATCTATATGTATTTCTTTCTACTATATGAAGAACTACTGGCATGTCGAGGAACTAATCATCTATTCCCAATAATATTTTCTTCCCTCAAGTTTCACTCAGGGTTATGATCCTGAATTTCAATCTCAGAGAAATTATGTTGGAGAAAGACATTCACCTATGTATGGATGGCATACATGATGCATCCTCAATGAATCTAGCACATGAAAGCTCATCTCCAACAAGAATTGGTGAAAATCACTGTAAATTAGTTAAATGTACATAATACTCCATGATTGTTATAGAACCCTACTCAAGATTTATGGAATCTATGGCTTGGTCATCTCTTAGTGTTTGAGTAAAAAGGTAACTGTAGAAAGAACTCTAAAATTCAACACAAACTATTCCATGATAATAACCATCTTGGGTAATCACATCCCACTAGTGCTTGGCCAAATAACGTAGCATGTATGTAAGAAGATTCATCCTCTAATCTGGAGGAATATCTAAATGAGAAAAGATAAAAAAGGTAGAAACTAGCCATAACATAGTAGCCCGAGGACCTCCATACCCCATTAAGGTAGGATGATACTACTATTAGAACTCATGGGATAGATTAGCCACCGTAAGTTCAGGGCATGGAGAACCATTCATTGACTACATTAGACATAGGTAACTATCATGAAGAATAGATTTTATACACATATTAGGTACAACAGGTAGTTCCTATAGTGGTACTCCTTGTAGTAATACTGGAAACTAATGGCCTACCACATTTGAAGCATGATCATCAAAAACCCTCCTAGAGCACAAGAAAAGGATTCCATGAGAGAATTGGTCTAAAAATTTCAATAACACACCTTAGAACAACATTAGATGTATATAAATACACTAGATAAAACTAAAAATAAAAAAGGGATCAATAACTCAAGCATACTACTAAAACTACCCATTTAGAAGGCCATGTGTTGTTAAGTGTTCAAGTTTAAATTATAGATGTTCTAATAGATAAAGTTTTAACTATACCTTTCCACATCATTTAATTGAAACCATTTCATTTTATTAGTCAAGATTTATTTTTTCCAGCTTCATTTTCTTATAAAATATGTAAATGTTTAATTTAAAATGGATTTTCTGCCCTAGTTAATCAGGGACCATACTGTTTATCGATGTTATCAACACCCATTTAAATATAAATTAAATTAGTCTAAATTTAGTCATACAATGAAACATGTTATATACCATAAAATAATGTAGTAAACTACTCATTTCAATCCACAAGGACCCATATAACTCAGTAATTGAAACATTAAATCACTTAATAAAATCCAAAGAGTAACACAAGCATCCTATATAAACATTGCTCACACAATAATCATAGGAATATAATGAAAATTCAAGAAGTGAAATGAATTTATGTGGAATTTTGTATGAATGGAATGTGAATTATAGCTGCCTATAATGATTAATGTAACAATGATCCTTACCCTCGTATCATTAGCCCATGGATAAAATAAATTCTCAATCAAAATAAAAACAATAACCACAGAAAAATTTTCATCACCCAATGGTGAAATGATATCAACTGTAATAGGGAATACTCGAAAAACAAATATAATTCAGTAAGATCAGTAGTTACCATGAACATGGGTTAACTATGTGAAAGATGCATTATAACTAAGTTACAAATAATTCCTAATCTCATGTCTACTTTCTCCAAATAGTAAAGAAATAAATGAATGATCTAATAACACTTTGTGATATCCCATACCCATATTAAACTCAGAGGTGCCCGGATCTCGATGGACCACATGGCCACAGGCACATATCCTTGAATACTAGAGGCTTCTGACTATAGTGATGGCCTAGGATGTGTTGTGGGGAAACTATTCCCTAATTAACAGATTATATCACAACAGATAAATTAGATAACATGTAAATATAATAATCCATATAAGTAAAAATACGTAACCATAGAAGAAGAAAACATAATAATAAAAAAGAACAATAGATAATAATACTCAAAATCTAGTGATGATATATTTCATATATAAATAACACTTATAATCATGGATAAAAATTAGTATTCAATACATGATATGTAAAATAATAAAAAAGAAACAAAAAACTATCCACGAATCATGATCTCCATCTTGATCACATACTACCAGCTCCATCCTGAGAAAACATGTAATCAAGTGTCTGAAATGATAAAATTCCCTTTTTTAACACCTATAAACATGTAATTTTCCTTTAGTACCAATTTTATATCAGATTGGGTGTGAGAAAAAAATCATTATTACACCCCCAAAAGTGTCTATAACATCTATTACATGTAATATAAACTGAAACAATGTGCCATAAATAATATATAAAAGAAAATTAGTATAATAAAATAAATTTCCAAGTACCTTCTTTACCCTCACCTTGTATCTAAACATGAAACTAGATCATTAATTAGTCAAGTTTTAGTTATTATAAATGGTTCAAGTGAGGTATAAACAACACTGAAATCCTCCCATGATACTAATAGTAAAAGATCCAAGATGTAAAAATAAATCCATGATATTAGTAATAATAATAAATAGGATCTAATGTAACAACCAAGGAATACTTGAATTCAGGAGTTGAGACAACTTAGCTAATAAACTGTATCATGAATAAATGTGTAAGAGTGTAATCGAAGGGGCATCTCCCAAGGAGTTCCGCAATAACATTATTCTAATTGACTCTAAGGAATTCATCCAAGGTAAAATGGGATAAATAGTGACTAGGCCTAAGGGTATATCCAAGGCACCTCATATCAATAGATTTCACACTAGATCCAATTAGTGTATCCAAGGAATCATATAATAATAATAAAGGATATATACTATGGTGTCATACTGGGAATCCACTCACAGATGATGATCGAGTTCCAAGGTGGGTCTCACACTTGTAAATTGACATCCTTCAATCAAGATGGTATCCTCAAGTGATCAAGGCATTACCTAGGGAATCCAAGGATAGATCAATTCTAACAACTCATATAGTTATTTCATGGTCTATGTACAATAGGAACCTTTTGATTGATTGATTAATTAATTAAGGCCATGTAATAATCACGTTGTTTAATAATTCAAGAGGTTTATTCCATGCCTTTAATACAAGTGACATGGAAAATCAAGGACATTAAACCAATTATTTAATTTTTAATCATTTTAATATGGTTTACTACACTAACTTTAATTAGACATGGAAATGGGTTATATTAATGTGAAACCAAGACATTCAATTACATTCAATTGGTCCAAGTCATATACATTATATACTTTCCAAATTAACCATTTAAAAATTTATTAATTAATTGGATGACATAACATAGAAGGGTCAAGTGACACTAACATATTCAAGGGATAGTAAAAAACCAATTCAATAGTCATTTAATGAGGCAAGCCTTAGTATTAGCTGGGTCAATCTAAGGTACACCTGAATGGCTATGCAGATGCACATAACAAAATTCAAAAGGAATAATTAATGGAAACACCATACTTGGGTTGGTTGACATTGTGGATGTAAGAAAAAAATTAATAACACAATTAAGAAGAGTCTTATAATATGATTCTAAATACTATAAGAAAGGAACATCAATTTAACAGGCCACACCCTATGAAATTGGTGCACGAGCATAATGACAATTAATAAAATCATGGAAACCTAATGTATGAGTTATATACTAACTACATCGACATTTCACAAATCTCCTCATCAAGTATTAACATATAGTTTTTCCTATATAGGAAGAGATATCAGGAATGAACCTACACTCTAAAAATAGGTCATATGAGCCTGCATCAAAATAGCATTGTTGATAGAAAGAAGACCTAAGGATGACTAAAAAAGAATCGAGTACTTACCGATGTGCGTCGAACGTGAACAATGAAGACTAAATTAATGTTTGTATGGATAATTGTGATCAAATACTAATGAAGAATATTTTGGGAGATAAAATAGGAAAAAAACCACTATTGTACATTTTATAGAAAAAGATAAGGTGGAATAAAATAAATATTCATTAATGGATTTTTCATTAAGTCACCACAAAATAGGCATCTCATGTTTGGTCATACCACATGCCAACCACGTGCCGTCAGATTTAGGGAGTGTCATTTTACACGGTTAGAGAAATTTTACACAAACCATTCCGAACACCTTTGCAAAAATGTCTTTAGTCTTTGCATAGGTTTGTGGCCCCTAACGCACGGTTAGGGAAAAATGTGTGACCTAATTCACCCCACTGTCCAACATCGCATAGTTATGGGAGACCGTGTGGCCAGACTTTCATGATTTATTCTAACCATGAGGACAATATATTTCTCCCCAAAATATATGTTATATGATCAAAACAAGCCCCAAACTCCCCCAAGACAATCGTGAAATCATTAGGCATCCATATTTGGTCCAAAATAAAGAATTATACTAAATTTAAAAGGATCATTACCTAAGATTAATACAGGTTTATTACACTATAAATTGATTAATTTTATGATTCTTATCATTAATATTAATGGATATACCTATCCCTATAATGTTTTTTCATTCATGGGGTTTATGATTCCAAAATTCTAAAATTGGTAATGGTTTTATGTTACAATCTCATTATTTATCAGGATTGTTTAAGATAAAGTCTTTAGTGATGAAATATTATTATCTATAACACAATTAAATCACTGATTTTATTATCATATGGATATTTCTATATAAAATATGTTTTTTTTTCATTTTACTCTCCTTATTAAATAAAGAGACTAAAATAATTATGTAAGGAACATCAAATTTACTTCTCTCTTCAGTCAAAAATCCATTCACTTCCATGTCCATGTTTTCTAAAAATGTTTTCAATAAAACGGTTTTAATAATCTATAATGATTGATCAAAAAAATTTTAATCCATTCGTTACTTTTTCAAAAGGGTTCAAAAGGAATTTTCTTGTCATTCTTCGGATGAGAAACTTTTTATTTTTTATCGAAAATGTGAAAGGAGTCATTATTTTAATTTGTATATAATGAATGAAATTTCCCACTATAATGACCACTAAATTATTTAATTATCCCTTTATAATAATTAATGGTTATTTTCAATTAAATAAATTGCCTTATTATTTTAGATATTTATAGATTTTAATTAAGTGATTTCAATGAAAAAAGGTATTTTCCTTATGAAATGTTTCAAGTGATATATTAAAAATCATTTTCCATGTAATATGGAATCTATGTATGTTTTCTTTATTTATACTGGGGAATGATACAATGATACCATCCATTTTAATTATATGGATAATTAATGATTATGATGATTTTTTTTGTAAAACCCATTCCCTTTCCATGGAATTATCTATGATGAATTGATGAATTGATAATGAAAACCATTTATTTTCCATGGATCATGGTATTATGAAATATTTATGAAACATGTTTTCTTTTAATATGTTATGATATAATGAATGTTTTATGAACTTTTGGAACACATCAATATGAATTTCATTATATGATGGGTGGTCCTGGAATTCTATATCCCTCTAATCCATTTGTTAAGTATTTATATCTCATGAGATACCAAGACTGGAATAAAGAGTGAACCCAGTCAAGTAAGGGATTTTATTGACTATGATAGTCTTGGTAGTGATCCTAGACTATTATGATGGTTTAAAGAGTGAACCCATTCTTCTATGATAGTCTTGGAAATGGGCCTTGACTATCGAGGAATTGATTTTTTATGCCTACATTTATACCACAAATATATTTCTTATGCCAATGTTATTATCTCATGGATTATGTTATTTGATTCCTTTTATGGTTTATCTCTTATGAAATTCCATGATTTATTCTATGTCTAAATATTATGATCTTTGATATGAAGGGTATGGTTTTAAAATGTTAATATCTTATTCTTATACCCTTATTCTCATATTATGTTGATATCTCTATTTTTTACCCTCACCGAGAATCTAAGCCCAAAATTCATTATTTTTCCTTTCCCCAAGTTATGAAGAAAGATATTATGTATGATATGTCTATGAAGGGTGATAATTATAGAGAACATAGTGGGAGATGATGTAGTTAACTTATGAACCAGCTGTTTATGTGTCCATGTACAAAAACGTCCTAGACCGATATGATTCTATAATGGATTATTATATTATGTAATAAATATTCATTAATAAATATGTGATATCTATGTACGAAAATCACATGTCATTATATTTTTTATTAGATAACGGTTCAGTCAAACATTGGAAACTAGGATGAGAAAAAAATTGAGAGAAACATAGTGATAACTCCAATTATAAGAAAACTTCTAAGAATTTTGGTGAAGGATATAGTGAGTGGTTTCTAAGAAATTACATCCATGCCTAGATAATTTAAGTTTATGTGGATTTTATATAGTTTTCCATAGGGGTTATAACTCTAAAAACGGTGCATTGGGATTTGAATCGATCGTCACCTTGTGCATGACAATGGGCCTCACTACACCCCATGTTTGAAACTCTTGAGGGATATGTTTTGGAAATTCCAAAACACTTTATGAACTATCATGAAGGATTTTAATAGATGAAAATCATGAATATCTGTAGTTTAACATAAGGTGTCATATATTGAAAAGAATTTATCATTATTTAGACATCCTATTAATTATTTTTCATTATCAATCAATCTGATCAAGGATTCATAATGCTCAAGATAAACATTTTGGTTTTACTAAGGTATTGAAGATAAAAATTAAGTTGGGGTTGTGGAATGTATGATCAAATATTGAAGTATATTATTTGATCTTAGTTATATAAATTCACTTATATCATAAAAAGTATTTACAAATGTAAATTCCTATCCCCAATGATTAGATGTATAATTATCTGTGAAAACCTATAATGGTATGATGACTACATATCAAAACTATGATTCTTCTCCACTTTATGTTTGTTTGAATGTGCTTCCTAAAAATATTGTTATTCACTCCCAAGTTGAATTTGAGGTTATCATAGGAATGGAATGTATTTTTCTAAATAAATCCTTCATTAATTTCTAAGGAAGGGATGTCATGTTTGACATTCCAAACTAAACTATGATCTTCCATGAGTATAAAGATAAATATGAAATTCCAATGGAAATTACATCCATTTTATGGGTCCCGATCCATTTTTAAAGGGGGTTTTCATCTGATATGGTTGGGAAGAAACTCAATATTGATGATATGCATTCTGTTATAGAGTTTATTTTTATATTTTTAGGAAGAGTTACCTAGCCTTACACTGAACCGTGAAGTTGATTTCTTAGTAGAACTCATACTTGACAGCACACCTATCTTAAAGAATCCATATAGAAAGGCTCTGATTGAGTTACATGAGTTAAAGAAGAACCCTTGTAGAATATTGAAAAGGGAATCATTCAGCTAAATCTGTCACCTTGGGGTATATATGTACTTTTTGTTAAAAATAATGATAGATTGATGTGTATATGCATTTATTATTGAGCACTAAAAAAGATAACAATAAAGAAAAAATACCCTCTCCCATGTACCGATGACTTGTTTGAACAATTATATGAAGCAAAATACTTTTCCAAGATTAAACATAATTTTTTATATCATTAATCGAGGGTTAAAAAAGTGGATATACACAATAAAAAATTCCATAAATGGTATAGACACTACAAATATTAGTGATTCCATTTGGTATTACTAATTCCCACAATATCTTTTTGGATTTAATAAATTGTCTTTAGTGATTACCTTAACTAGTTTGTGGTAGTCTTTATAAATGATATTTCTATGTTTTTAAATAGTATGAAAGATCATGAGAATCACTTTATAATTTTACTTAAGACCGCAAGGAAGGAGAAATTGATGGAAATTTTAAAATGTCTAAAATTTCAATACAATAGGTTTTATTTTTAGGATATAAAATCAAAAGAGAAGGTATATATATGGATCCATAAAAGATAGAAGTTATTGATCATTTTCCAAACTAACCACTATGTCTGAGATCCAATTATTTCTTTTTTTTTTGATAATTATTATTTTAAATTTTTGGAGAATTTATCGTAACTTTATAATCTAGTCACCAAGTCAACTCAAAAGGTAGTTCAGTTCCTTTGGATAGATTAATATAAAGAAAATTTTAAGAAAAAGAAGAGAAGGTTAATCAGTACTCCAATTATTTCTGTACCCTATAGTGGGGAAGGGTTTTTAATCTATAATGATGCATCCAATAAGGGGATGTGATGTGTTATCATTAAGAATGACATGATAATATTTTATGCCACATGATAATTGGTGGGTTATGAGAAAAATTTCCCAAATCATGAATTTGGTTATCTACATTTATTAAATCATTAAATATATAAAGGAATCATCTCTATAAATAAATGTGTGATATATATACTAATTAAAAATTTTTAAAGTATATATTTACTTAGAAAAAAACACGAATATGAACCAAATAAGATGGTTGGAGCTAATTAAGATTTATGACTTCTTGATAATTACCACCATGGTAAAGAGAAAAAGGAAAAACATTATCTATTTTTAAAGGATCATGATATATTATCTATGGTGAGGATAAAATATATAATATTTCTATATTTTGAAAGTATGGTTTTTGAAATCTTTAAATAAGGGGATAAATATTATCTTTATCAAATGATTGTTCAACCATCCATTCATCTGAAGATTAAATAGGTGTAGAAGGATGATGTAGAGACACTAAAGTAAGTGAGAAATTTTCCTGAGTATAAACTATATTTTTAATGAATGAAAATTTTTAGGAACCATGTATAAGTTCCATTAATACAAAATTTAAAGAATGAGATATTAGAGGAGGCTCATAGTTCTTTATTCCCTCCTCATCTTGGAAATATAAAGATGTATAGATATCTGAAGAAGTATTTTTTGTGGGATGAAATAAAGAGATATATTGTAAAGTTTATATCTTAGTACATGGTATATAATTAATTTAATGTTGAGAGATATAATTCTAAGGGGATGTTACAACCATTACCCATGCAATAATAGAAATGGGAAAACATCAATATGAACTTTTTTATTGTACTCCCCAAAATGTTGTAGGGATATAATGGTATTTTTGATGAAACCAACCACCTTAAAAGGGATAAAAATAAATTTTCATATGATAATAATTATATATTTATAATATTTCTAGGAAATTCATTAAATTAGTGGTAAGGTTTTATGGAGTACCACTTTTTATTGCAACGGATTGGGATTTGAGGTTTACCTCGATGTTTTGGAAAAATCTTTAATGAGATATGAATATAAAGACAAGTTTTATTATGGTGTATCGTCTTTTGATATATGGTCAGCATGATAAAATTATTAAAACCATAAAGGATATATTGAGATGTTTTTCTATGTATTTAAAAGGTGGTTGGGATCAATCCCTTTCTCTGGTTGAGTTATCTTATAATAATAACTTTCACTCAATCATTCAAATGTCTCCTTATGAATCCCTATAGGGAAAGAAGTATAAAATTAATACTTACATTGATAAATTTGAGAAGAAATATATTAACAACTAATATATCTAAGGAAATTATATATAATGTTAGAGCCATTAATCAGTACTTCAAGGAAGTTCAAAGTCAAAAAAAAGTTATATTGCATGCAACACCAAGTTTTAACGAAATGTAATAGAGTATACTGTTATAACATAGTATTTAAATTGATGGATATGAATAGGAATAAAAAATTTATGATAATTATATGGTTTATACAGTGATAAAATAAATTTATTATCTATCCATTTAGTATAAATGAAAATAAGAATCATTTGAAAGAAAAGAAAATGTTTTTTTAAAAAACTATTTTTATTAACCAAATGTGTGTTTATATAAAGAAATTAAATTGAACACTAATGGTAAATTATTCGAATGAAATTTATCTTTTATATTTTAAATATAATTTTTTATCATTCATTTATAATTTTTTCTTGGATTGTGATATGAATAAATCTAGTTTAATTCTTAAAACTATATTTTTCTAAAAAGTTGTTTCGTCCCGATTTTTCAAAATTATTGTAAATTTAGTTTTACACAATTTTACAGAATTTAATTAGAAAAATTAAATTCATTCCTAAAATCATCTTATCAAAAATATCTTATAGTTAATTTTTTATAATTTTATAAAAAGATTAGTTTTACAATGAATAGTGAAAAATACTAAACTTTATTGAAAACACCATTTTCATTTAAGGTATTTAAAAAGTTAAATTATGTTATAAAAATATATTTAAATTAAAATTTGTTCAATTATAATAGTATTAAACCAATTTATATCATTTAAATCAAATTCATGTTTAATTGTGATATAAAAACATTTTATACTTATGAAAATCTTTACTTTGTGAAACCATTTTTTCATCGCATCAATTAGTTTAATTCTAAATTAAATTCTACCAATTATTTGAATTTAATTTGGTAAAATTAATTAATTATTTTTAATAATCATAATTAATATTATATAAAATTTTCAACTAAATTTTTTTTCTTACTAATTTAAAAAAATTAGTAAAAATTAATTTCCACAGTTAAGGTTGAAACGTGTTTACCAGAGGATTAGATTAAAAAGATATGGGTTAAAATGAACTAAAAACATGTAAAACATATAATTTCTAGATATATTTCGACCTTAACTCATATAATTTTATATATTTATCTATTATATATCATTTTTGGGTGGGTAAAACTTGGGTATATCAGTTTCTTTTCAAAAATTCAAAGTGTGTCCTCTCCCCACTTATAAAAGGGAACACCCTATCCACTCATATTCCCAATTCCAAAGATATTTTTGGAAAATAAATACCCAAATACAATAATAAATTCCATTACCATTTCCTTTTGGCCTCTAATTTTGTTAATAAAACCTCATAATATATCTTTAAGTGTAAACCTAAATAGGTCCTCCAAAGAAGATATATCATTCCTGATTGACTGTTTTTGTTTTATTTCTTCTTTAACCTCTTTAAAGTATTATTAAACTATATTGATATAATAAAATCATTATAAAACATATAATTATATGTTATTAAATCAATTTAATAACTTATATCCATCACCTCTTCCATAAAATATGAAATAATAACTCCCATCGTGTGTACAATGAACTACCACCTCACAAACTAATATAAATCATTTTCCATCACCACCTTTCATAGGTGGATTTAATGATAAATTTAATTTAAATATATATATATATATATTATATTTAGTAAATAAATATACTTATGAAATTATAATATAACAAATACCTTATTACCTTTCAATATTTGATAAAATGATAACATCACTCGTGCAAATGTGTGGACTACCACATCAATTAAGTGACGTGATTATTTTTTAGATTTTGTTTTTTATGGAGTTTCCCTCTAGAATTGGGGATGACCTCATTGATTGAAGGTTCAAACATTCCAATTGGTTTCTAACAGGTTTGTTCGTAGAACCAGAAACATCTAATGATTCCATATCTATTTGGACCTACTTTCCAAAGGTAGGCGCTCATTAGTTGTGGACTGATGAGGCTTAGGAATTTGCATTGGTCGAGATGATGGTAGGTCAGACTCATCACACCTTTTTGAGGGAAATTATTTTCTACTCTGGGACTCTCTTTATAGATTTAAGTTATTTTTGTGAATCCTTATTGTATTACCAAGTAAAAAATGAGCTTTCCTTTAGTCTGACAATCAATGATTTATATGTAGGAAATTCAAGGAATCTTTTATATGTATTCAAGGTTCTTCATCGCGGAAGAATCATCTGTATTTGTTAGAGATTCTTAGTTGATGGTATCCTTAAAATTACATAAAAGTATCTTGGTCATTATGATGACCATACTAGTTTTAAATCCACTCAGTGGGGAACATGAAGTTTATTGTCATTCAGGAGGACATGAATTATTTCAGAGTTGGGATCGTACCCATTAATGGGCTACCCACATATCCTTTGATTTAGAAAAGGAATCGGAACCCACATAGTTCATGTAAGGGAGCATGATGTTTCTGCATGATTGATGGCTCAAAGGAAGATATCATGATTACTTTTATGCTCTAAGCTCATGTGAGTCATGCTCGGTGTGAGAAACAAGAGGTATTGGTGAAACCAGAAAATTGTGCCATGCAATGATGTGGGGATTATGTATGTATGACTGCTAAAATAGATGAGGATTAAGATTTACTTTAGGGAAGAAATCCATAAATAGGGTCCATAAAGGTATATGTGCTTCATGGAGATTTGGATACTCTAATCTTGGGGCTTACTCCTAGGGAAGATGCCCAAGTTAGGAGGGGACTTATGATTGGGTTTTAATCCTGAGAAGGAAGCCTAGATCAAAAGGAATTATGACTGGTTAAAAGAAATTAAGACTGGGCCTTATTCCTAAGTAGGAGGCCCAGGTTAAAGGGGTTGGAAAATTAAGGGACTTGTGGATTACTCCCAAGGAGGATGCCCATATTTGGGACTGGGGCTTATTTCTGAAAAGGAGGCACAGGTTAAAGGAATTAAGGTTTGGGGCTTACTCCTGAGGAGGATGCCCATATTTTAGACTGGGGCTTATTCCTGAAATGGAGACCCATGTTAAAGGAATAAAGGTTGGGGCTTACTCCTAAGGAGGATGCCCAGAATTAATGGGAATTTATGATTGGGACTTACTCCTGAAAAGGAGGCCCAGGTTAAAGAGGACTTGGGGCTTACACCTAAGGAGGATGCCCACAATAATGAGAATTTGGATGGGGGCTTACTCCTGAAAAGGAGGCCCAGGTTAAGGATTCTCTCATCTTAAAGGATGAGGTTGAATGAATGAAATATCAGTCTTTAGTGACATATAGATGTGTAAATAACTAGATTTTGAGAGATGTTTCACCGAGTTCCTTTCAGATAAGGATAAAAAATCAAGAAATCATGCCATAAATGGCTTTGAAGAGTGTCTTGAAGACTGAATTTTGAATAGGAAAGGTGGAAAGACATAAGAGGGGTGAAATGGGCAGGAAAGGCCCCCAAAAAGGTAATGGCGCGCAAGTCCTGGCAGGTGCGTAGGTATTGTGTGGGCACACATGTCCTGGCCGCACAGGTATACCAGTGCGACACATGGGTACTTGCGCGATTTTCAGCCCTTAGAGTAATATTTTGGAGATTCTGGATCAAAGCCTTTAGAATCATCCCTAGAGGCTTTCCAGAAGATGGTGCACAAGTTACGGTGAAGAAGTAGGGCGGCGCGTAAGTGTGTTCATTTCCTTAAGGGTAAAACACTTAGGCGTGCAAGTGTTAGTGAATTCTAACACTTAGATCTTACTTCTCTTGTTTAGGCCTTCCATTCTAGGTAAATAATTACCTTATAAGTGTTTGGAAGACCCGAATAAGAGACTTGGGTGTTCAAAGCTATGTATCTGAATTCTGGAAAAATTCCCTCTTTCAAATGGGGGGCCCATCGGGGGTATTTATAGGCTGGAGAAGACCTAGGGCAGTTATCACCTAGGGCGCGCAGGTGACTTGCGTGACCATTGCGACATGCAAGTGTACGTGCGCGACCATTGTAGAACTTGCGCGACCCTTATGCAATGTTCTTCTTATTCATTCCTTTGTCAATTTTTGATATTTGTCCAAAGGTTGAATCACTTTGAGCACAAATATTCCCCTTTTCCAATATTTCGACTCTATAATGAAAGGAGTGTCAACAAAAGTCCCACCTCAGAGTTGGATCCAAAGGAAATGAGGACATGCCTCTGAGGAAAATAGGAGAAACCCGAGGTCTTTGTGGTTATTGGTAGTTTAAATTCATGCATATCGGATATAAAAAGGCTAATGTTTAAGGTCAAAATAGCTTTTCCCGAATGAATTATAATTGACTCAATTCTTTGATAATTTATCTGAAAACATATTACCATACTCAAGTATGAGGGAAATATGTAAACTATAACTTAAGAAAATTTTTATATGAGGAATGATATGATAAAGAGCTAAAAGGCATTAGAAGAAGTAGTTCCCAAGAATGAAGTTACCATTATTTAACAAACCCTTTAGGGGGTTGAATTATGCATGGCCACCTAAGGGCATTAGCTGCATAGTCATATAAATAGCATCTATTGGATAACAAGTCTGTTATGTAGACTGTTTATGCAAGGCCGCCTAATGGCACGTGCTACATAGTTAGGAAAAAGAGCTTCAGAAATATACTTTCCTATTGCTAAAAAGCCAGTGAAAGTTTATGAAGAATCAAATTTTCCAAATTATAGAGTTCCATGTATGGAAAAAGGTACTTGAATATGGAGAAGATATTTCCAAAAAAGATTATCGAAGAACTGGATGAATATCACTCCTATGAAGGTCTGACCCAAACGTAGGGAAGTAGAATATAAACCATAGACTTGAATACTTTCAAATCATGAGAATGGATCTGGGACAAGTATGTTAAGGATGGATATTTTTGTAGATCCCTACATACTATCATTAAGACAAATAAGGACCAATGAAGCTTTCTTACCAAGAATGAAGTTATCAGTATTTAACAAACCCATTAGGGGGTTGAATTAGCCAGGGCCACCTAAGGGCATCGACTACATAGTCAAAAAATAGCATCTTTTGGCTGACATGTCTGTTATGTATACTGTTTATGCAAGGCCACCTAAGGGCACATGCTGCATGGTCAGGAAAAAGATCTCTCATAATTTCAGGCCTTTTGTGATTAGAAGTCAAGAAAAGGGTTATGAAGATCTGAAAATATTTAAGGTTAGGATTATGACACATAAAGATGGGTATTGTCCAATGTATGCAGAGATACACAGATCAATGTTAACCATAAGAATGTTGTGGCTGGGTCTTGAATGGAAATGTTGGACTTCACTACGTATCCCATAAGGATGGGAATCAAGCCATACACAGTTCTTAAACTACAGTTTAATGTTGTGTGGGAAAAAAGGATAGGAGATCTTAGTTTAGGGTTATAGAGCTTGGACCATTATAAGAAATACACAGTGTGTGTATTCATGGGGACTTTTCAGCCAAGGGACTGAAAGTGAAATTTGGGGTTAGGCCCAAAAGACTTGGGGCTAGATTTGAGGGACACACGAACGTTCCAATGTATCCTATAAAGATGGGAATCAATCCCAGGTAGTTCTAGAACTACCCTTTGTACAAATTTGGTTCGTACATGTGAATGGTGAAAGGGGACTTTAGTGCAATGATGATTTAACCCAAGATAAAAGGTTTGGGCATTGCCATGTATGCTTGTTGTAATTGGAATGAAACATGATTGAAAATCAATGTAAATAATGATTCCCTCTTAGGTGAGGGTATCAATGAATTTTGTAGTTTATTGTCATATAGGACAAAAAGTGTTGTACAGTTTAACGTCATATAGCAAGGACGAAAGTGAACCAATGTAAAGATATTGATTCTAGGGGCAGTTTCACGAATCAACATCGTATGAGATGGAGGTGAACCAATGTGAAGAGATTGGTTTTAGGATTGAACCTTGGGAGGTTGCCTACTTAACCAGCCTGGAAGGCAAGGATCAAAGTCCGCATAGTTCAATTAAAGTATGAATTAATGGTCAAGTTGTTCTTGGGGACATGGACCTAAAAAATGATGTTGGGACTTACGCATGGTTAGAAGCACAGAGAGGGTGTTATACTTGAAGTTTGCTCTATGCTCACGTGAGTCATACTCTTTGTGAGAAACAAGAGGTAACATCAACCTTAATTATGCAGAGTTTAATGTCATGTTGGACATAAAAATAGACTATGCAGTTTAAAGTCTTGCAGTTAGGACTATAAGTGCTGCACCGTTTAGTGTCATGTAGCAGGGACAAAGTACAGTTTAATGTCATGTAGGACGTATCAAAGTACTTTCTGTACAGTTTAGCGTCATGTAGTTAGGACGATGGGGACAACACAATTTAATGTCATGTTGGACAAAAAGAGGATTGTGCAGTTTAATGTCATGCAGTAAGGACAAAAGAGTACACCATTTAACGTCATGTTGGACGAATTGGGGAACTTTTTCATAGTTTAACGTCGTGTGGGATGAAATTAACACAAATAGTTTAAGGTCATATGTATGGACTGTGGATGATGAAGTTTAACGTCATGCTTGATGTAAGGGACGTCTGTACAATTTAGCGTCATGTAGTTAGGACTTCACAGTTTAACGTCATGTGAGACGAAAGGAATACAAATAGTTTAAGGTCATATGTATAGACCATTGCTGTATAGTTTAACATCATATAGCAAGGATGATGAATGGGACACAGTTTAACGTCATGTTGGACGTATGTGCAAAATAGTTTAAGTTCATATGCATGGACCGTTGGTTATACAGTTTAATGTCTTGCTGGGCAGTGGTGAAGTTTAAGGCCATACCAGACCATTGATGATATATTTTGTGTTTATACAAAATACATCTTCAAAAATCTAGCATTGGATGGAGTAGGGATGAGTTCTCCATCCATCGAGATTAATGAATAAGCTCCATTGGAGTAGACCATATGTATTGTGTAAGGTCCTTCCCATTTTGGCTCGAGCATGGGAGGTTTCTTTCCTGGTATCTTTGGAGTTCTGAGAACTAATTCCAATTCCCCCTGAGTGAATGAACGGATTCGATTTTTTTTGTTAAAATCTCGTGCTATTCGATTATGATAGACTTCCAAGTGGTGCAAAGTGAACAATCTTTTCTCATCCAACCATTCCAATTCATTCAATCACTTTTGAGATTGTTCATATATAGATGAGTGATCACAAATGGCTACTCTGAGCGAAGGCAATTGAACTTCAATGGGAATGACAGATTCCATTCCATATACCAGTGAATATGTAGTTGATCGAGTTGCAGTCCGGGTGGTAGTCCGATAAGCCCATAAAGCATGAAAGAGTTTATCAGGACATGATTTCATATCTTTATCCACCATCTTTTGCAGTATATTTGACAGAGTCTTGTTGAAGGCTTCAATCTGGCCATTTTCCGCTGCATGATACCGAGATGAATGGTTGGATTTGATGTTGTATTATTGATATAACTTCTTCACCTCAGATGAATAGAAGTTGGTGCCATTGTCCGTTAATATGGTATGAGGGACACCAAATCTGGTAATGCTGTTAGACTTGATGAAGCTAACAATGCATTTAGAACTGACTTCCTTAAGAGGTATTGCCTCTGCCCATTTGGAAAAGAAATCAGTAGCACTAAGAATATACTTAATCTTCTTGGCCGTAGCTGAAGGGTAAGGTCCCACCACATCCACTCCCCATGTGGAAAATGGACATGAGTATTTAGCTATATGAAGCATCTCTGGAGGTTGATGAATGATGTTGGCATGTACTTGGCATGAATAACACTTCTTTGTGAAATCAACAAAATCTTGTATCATTGAAGGCCAAAAGAATCCAAGTCTTCAAATCTGATCAGAAAGTCTATGTCCAGACTAGTGGGAACCACAGATTCCTGCATGAACTTCTTTCATGACAGTCATTGTCTCTTCACCATCAATGCATATGAAGAAAACTCCATCAAAACCACGTTTTTAGAGAATTTTCTCTAGGTGATCTAGGATATCATAAAGAGTAAAATTGACTACACGTCATTAGATTTGTTCTTTCCCGGCTCTATCAGGTGGAAGTGTTCCATTTTGAAGGTATTCCCTGATAGGTGACATCCATCCTATAGTATGACCATACAGTTCAGGAATTGGAGTAATTTCATTAATCTTCTCTGTTCTTCTTCGAACATAAGGTGAAATTGCATGACGGTGGGCAATACTGATGGTTGTCTCGTCTCGATTTGGATATGCAAGAGATATGGCTATATTAGACAGTGCATCAGCTTGGGCATTTTGTGATCTTGGGACATAAGAAAGTGTTAGTTCTGAAGATAATTCCACCATTAACTCTATGACGTAATCATACAACGAGATTAGTTCTTCTTTTCTGATGGCATAATCCCCATTGACTTGTTTCATTATCAGGTCTGAATCACCTTTCACCTTTAAGTGATTCACTTGTGCTTGAAGTGCCAATTCTAAGCCTACGATGAGAGCTTGGTATTCTTCTTCATTATTGGTACCACCTTCCCACAATACGAAGTAATAAGGTAACACTACCTTTTCTGGAGAAATGAGCACAATTCCTAAGCCAAATTTGTTGAATTTAGAATTTTCCATTTTTCTCCTTGTTGGACTTCTGGAAGCACCATCAAAATACATTTCCCATGCCTGAGGACTTTCTTGAATAGAGAAGAATTCCTCACCAGGGAGTTCAATATCTGAAGTTGTGTCTTCCACTAAAGGGTGTTCATCCCGGAAATCAGCCAGATCTTGGCCCTTTATTGCCTTTTGAGACACATACTAAATGTTGAATTGCTGCAAAATAGCTGCCCACCTTGCCAGACGTCCTGTAAGCATTGGACGACTAAGGATGAATTTCAGCGGGTTATTGTGAGATACCAATTGGACCTCGTGATGTTGCAGGTAGTGTCTCAACTTCTAAACAGCAATGATTAATGTCAGGCAGCACTTCTCAATACATTAATACCGGGTTTCTGCTTCAAGAATAGTCTGACTGAGGTGGTAGAGGCTGTTTTCATTCCCAGCATCATTCTTCTGAGCAAGAAAGGCACCCAATGATCACTCTAAAGCTGTCATGTAGAGGATAAGTGGTCTTCCATCAATAGGTGGCATGAGTACCGGTGGACTCAAGAGGTATTTCTTGAGAATATCGAATGCTTCTTGACATTCTTCTATCCACTAGTAAGTGACTCCCTTCTTCATCAATTTGGTGAAGGGTAAACTTTTTCCTTCCAAATTGGCAATGAAATGACAAATATAGGCTAAGTGTCCTTGAATTCCTCTTAATTATTTCATGTTTTGAGGTGTTTACATACCAAGGATTGACTTTGTCTTCTCAGGATCGACTTCAATACCACGATGGCGTACAACAAAGCCGAGAAATTTTCCTGAGGTTACCCCAAAATCACATTTTAAGGGGTTCATCTTGAAATTATGTTGTCGAAGCTTGCAGAATATGACTTCCAAATCATCCAAGTGATTAGAACGTTGTTTGGATTTAACCACCAAATCTTCTACATATTATTCAACAAACTTCCATAGAATGTGTTTGAAGATATGATGCATGGCAGGCTGATATGCTGCGCCCCCATTCCTTAAGCCAAAGGGCATTACCCGGTAGAAAAACACACCCTGCGGGGCTCTGAAGGCTATGGATTCCTCGTCTTCTAAGGCCATTCAGATTTGACTATATCTGGAATATCCATCCATGAAGTATAGTGCTTCATATCTAGCTATTTCATCAATTAAAAGTTCGGTAATCAGAAATGGGAAATCATCCTTAGGACAATGCCAATAAAGATCTCTAAAATCAATGCAAACTCTAATTTGTCTGTTCTTCTTCTTTACAGGGACAATATTAGCCAACCACTTGGGATATTGAACTTCTCTAACGAAGTTAGATTTGATAAGCTTATCCACCTCAGTTTAAAATTTGGAATCATAAGTTGGGTGTGTTTTTCTTGTGGCTTTCTTAAATCCTCGATGTTATTCTAGTAAACCCAAATGATGAGTAACAACATCAGGATCAAGCCCGGGCATCTCTGTATAGTTCCAAGCAAATATGTCTCAATTTTACTTTAAAAAGGAAATATACATATCTTGTTCTTCAAGAGTCATGGACGCACTGATTAAAGTGGGGCTTGGATCTTCTTTTGTACCTAGATTTAATTCTCTGAGTTCATCCACGGTGGTAGAGATACCCTCTTCAAATTCTGGAGGAGCATCTCTGAGATCATCCTCTTCTTATTCAAAATGAGTTATTTCTTCCATTTCTACTTGCATAGTAGATAATGAAGCACAATTTTCATGATCATAAGATATGTTAAAATTTGAACATCTTAAAGAAGAAGCTTCCATTTCTGACCCAATCGATAATGAAGGGTCTTCCATGGGAAATAAAGAGGAGATGTTGGATTGAGAATCGACATCATTATTTAACTCCGATGTTGCTATAACTTCTTCTGTCCTGATTGGTGACGTATAGACTTGTTGGATTTCTGCAGATGAAATGAAGACGTCACCATTTGAGCTTTCATCACTACTTAGAGGATCACCAATTTTTCCCATGTTGTCTGGCTTGATTACCGTAATTGACATTATGGATCTTTCCATAATAGTAATTTGATTTGGGTCTATCTTGTCAATTTGACTGATAGGTAATACATAATCTGTACTGACATTCGCAAATGGATTTACTAGAATCTTCTCCAAACCATATGGAGCATTAAATTTGGTAATCTTTTTTGTAGTGGATTTCTCCCTTCACATCATTTGATAGAATTCCACCTCAATATATTGAGACTCACATGTCATGAAAGGGACCTTATCACCATACAATGTCCAAACATGACCATCGAAACAATATTTGAGACATTGATGGTATGATGAAGGGATAGCCACATGTTGATGTAGCAAGGGTCTTCCAAGCAGGATGTTGAAGGCTGAGTCTTGATCAACAACCATGAAATCTGAATTGGATACAAGATATCCTAACTGAGTTCTGAGTGTAACTTCGCCCAGTGGTTCTTGTTCATTTTTATCATATCCTTGTAACATCATAGTTGAAGGAGATAAATCAGATTCCATGAGGCCCAATCGACGAAGTGTACGAATGGGAATGAGATTGACTCCTGAACCATTAGCAATGAAAGATCTTCGGACGTCTACACCGTTGAACTTTCCAGATAAGTACAAAGGTCTAATATGTCCATGCCTGACATCATCTTCATCTTCATCAGTAAAAGATATTATTGCATGGAATTCTGTATGATTATTCCCTAGGTGATAGATTTTAGCTGCAGCAATATCAGTTTCAAACTCCTAAGGACTTGAAAAAGCCTCGATGAGTGCTTCCCTAAGATCTTTCGACAGATTCAAAGCATCCAGAATTGACAACTTGAATAGTACATGGACCAAGTGTTTCAATAGATCATACTTTTGATCCAGAGGTCTGCGTTTCCCAATAAGAACATACAGATTAGTAGGTTCCTTGGAAGTAGATGATTTGGAAGTTGATTCATCTTGTATTGGGATAGTAGTTGGCAATATTCCTGGTTTTGGAAGATTAGACCGATTAGATCTATTTACTTTTTGAGAGGATGAAGGTGGAACCCCCAACCGATCCTCCAAAATAACTGTGCCAGGACTGAATTTGTTATTGGTAGAAGAACTTGCTTGTTCTTGCTGAGCTCGCTGAAGGGCTCTACCACGAGTTTCTACTGTATAAATAGTTCTAGCAGTTGTAGAATTTGAATAGTAGCTTTTGAAGGATCCACGTCTTCCCCTATATCCTGAGCCTCTAGAACTTCCTATGAATCCTCTATTTGATATAGGGAATTCAGGCTCATCAAAATCGAAACTGTGACTGGCATATGGATCTGTTAATTGAATCATATTAACAGAACCGAAAATCAACGCTTCATCTGATGATGACTCTTCCTGATTAGCCTGTTTAGGCTATTCCATTTTGTTGGACGGTGCCCATTGATTTGAAGTAGATGGCATGAAGTATGCCAGGGTCAAAGACAACATAGGCTTTGACACATACTCGCCATCTTCTGATTCTTTTTCTTTCATTGAATCATGCCGTTTTTTGAGGATTTTCCCTCTGATGAAGAGGGTTTTACTGTGGTATCCATGGAAGAAGGTACAATTGGTTTCTTCAATTGTGTTCGCAAAATAGCATGAGTTCGGTTGATCATTTTTCTGACCATTCAATCATTATATTTTTGTGCATTTTTTTTCTTGACTTCTTACCACTCGCCTTCCTCCTCTGGAACTATAGCAGTAACACATGCTACATGGGCTGAAGATCCTTTCAGTTTGACTTGTCCTGAGTCGACCATCTTTTGCAGGAGGTCTTTGAAGACAAAACACTCCTAGATGGGATGTCTTAGCATCTGATGAAATGAGAAATAATTGGTATGGTCTTCATCTCCTTCCTTGTTTGGTCTCTTGGGCCTTTGCAACTGAACCAAATTATTTTCCAGAGCTGAAATGAAGTAACTAGGAACTTGTTCATTTTGGAAAGAGTACGTTTTTCTCTTCAAATCCTCAAATTAATTTCTTCTTTGATCTCTTTTATAGTCTTGACAAAATAGCCTCTGTAGTTGGCGCTCAGGAGGTGGAGCCCTTCGAAAAGATGAAGGTTTTGAGGTAGAAGCAGGTACAGGTGCTTGTTTAAGCATAACTATAGTAGTTTCTACTTTACCCATTCTTCTTCCTAGAGCTGATGGAATTACACGAGATTTAGCCTTAGTTTGTATAAGAGAATATTCAATCTATTGAGCGATTGAGGTAAGGTCTCGAAACCCTCATGTGTATATCAAAGGGATCAGTGGGGTGCGTATTTCGTCACGCAGATTTGCCACACAGATTGGAAATAGTTCATCATAAGGTAGTGCTAAGATCGGGGAATATGTTAATCCCTTCCAGCGAGCAATGAAATCAGAGACTCATTCATTCTCCCTTTTCTTATAGTTTGTAATATCGAAAACTGTCTTCTTTGACAAGGTTGATCTGAATTGAAGAAGAAATCGTTAACGGAGATCTTCCCATCCAGTAATTGACCGGGATTTCAAGCTTGTATACCAGAAAAAGCTGGTCCTTTCAAGGTTAGCACGAAGCATCTGAGTTTCACTACTTCTTGTTGCTCTAGAGTTTCCATCATAGGATCGCAAAAAGATATGTAATGCGTCAAATGCTATTCAGGGTCACCTAATCCATTGAAAATAGGGAATAAAGGGTTCCCAAAATTTGATGGGGGAGGGATTGAATCTACCCATTCAGGGTAAGATTTCTTTTCTGGTTGAACCTGCACACACTTCCCTTCCATAGTATCTAACAGAGCTATTAATGAATCAATGGTAGTTATTAAATTTTGAGAAACATCCGGTTGAACTTGGACTTGGGTAGGTGCAGTGACTAGTGTCTGGACAGGTATGGAAGCTTGCACTGCAACTGATGGCAGCACTGCCAATTGTTGTTGCACTTGACCCGTAGGATTAGACCAGTCAGGGTGTACTAATAATGGAGGATATTCTTGATCTATCTTAGTAGTTGCAACAAACTCCCTTGTATGACTGACTCTAGCATTCTTAGGAGGAAGACTACCCTAATGTAGTTCTGCATTAATCCTCCTTATTTCCTTAATTTATTCCTCTTGTTGCGCAATTCTTTTCTCTAGTGAGAGTGATTGGCCTTCTCCAGAGGAAGGATATGTAACCTGATTCTTTCCCTTCCCCTTGTTTGATCCATTTGGGAGGGGGGGAAGTGGGTTATTTGAAGGAACACCCAGATTAGGGGTAAATATTTGATTTCGTGTACGCACACCTTCTTCATTTGTGTCTGTGTGTACAAATTCCTGAGCATAAACCTCTTCATCTGAGTCCCCTGAGTGAGTCTCATCTGGTGGATCAGCAACAACGACATTGATGACATTGATTGATGCATAACACATCGCATCCCTTCTATCAACATTTCTGTGATATTATCTTCTTCCATGTCTTTGATGAGACACTTCCTTTTGTTGATTCAATCCCCCACGAACTTCTTGACGAACCGTAATTTGGAGAGAATCTCCTGATAATTTGGCTCTTAGTTCCTCTTGAGGCTTCTTCCCCAATTGAGAAAAGACCGAATTTCACTGAGGAGGGGATTGATGATTTGAAAAAGTCCCCAGTCCAGTGGACTGGGGCTGTTCCTGCTGTCTTTGCTCATCTCCTCGAATCATATTTGTTGATTCTGAGGGTTGGTTGAAAAGAGTCCCATGTCTAGAGAGCTGGGGTGGCTCTTGACATGCTATGTATGAGACTTTCTAAAAATATCTCATGATCTTGTGGACCTTATTCCGAAAATTAGCTGGATGCATCAACCTGAATCCACTTTAATCACCTGGCTCGAAAGACCGTTGGATGATTTCTGACCCTTCTGTCACTTGATGATGTGCTTGCTCCATACGAGAGGCCCATTCAATATTTTCATTTGCATGATGCAGGAATAATTCAACAACTTGTTCTCTATATTCTTGACTTTGAGAGGAACTAGTTGAGGCCTGTTCTTGGGAAATATTTTGATTACAAACAAAACCCATTGACTGTGGGCGTTCATGGGCAATAACATTGCATGAGACCATTTTCGGCGGGCTTTTCTGACTAGAGAGGACATTGAAATATAGTGCTCCATGAACACCCCATAATTAGACATGAATACCAGATGGGGCATTGGTAATTAACTGGCATAATCTTCTTAGTGCACCAAGTAATGAACGGTGAAGGGCTCTCTACTGCTTTTCAACCTTCGGATAGCGAGAGACTGATAGAGATGCCAAATCAATTTGACGATGTAACCTTTATATTATCTTAACATGATTTCATATTCATCATAAGATAATACTTTCTTTTTCAACTGACAAAGAGTTTTCCATATGTTGATATGAATATCATGAATTCCATCTTCCGTCAACATCTCTGGAATGTCATACTGAGAGTCAGCCATACGCCAAAAGATGAATGGCACTTCACCTTTCACTAGTTGTTTTCTCATGTTCAGTATTTCCTCTTTATAATTCAGTGAAGATTCTTCTACTTGATTTGACCAAAGCTGGTGCTTCCTTGTTACTTCATCCGAATCAACAAGATTGGTAGAGAAACCACTGATCAAACTAGAAGATTCATGACTTAGGGGTGGTTCGGAGAATGACCCACACCCTAGGATATCTTTCGATTGAGAAAGTATTTCACCTAATAGAGATGAAGCATCAGACATGACTCGTTTTTCATTTTCAAGTGCCTCAAGATTAGAGGTCTTTCTCGGCACTACATTGTCCACTAGATCATTTTCTGGGAAATGTGAATCACTACTGTGGAGAGGACATTCGCGAAAAATTCATCATCATGGGGAGGACCACTATAGTGGGTTACAACAAAAGATATGATCTCTTTCTCCTTGGTCTTCTGGACACACATAGGGTTATTGTAGCTCACATCTGAAGATAAAACATTGAGATCGACCAAATTGTCATGAAGCAAGCCTTCATGAGGAAGTGTTTGTTGAAGACCTTCGGAATTAATGTTCCCACTATTGGGAATTGAGGGAGTAGAATCTTGTATTCCAACAGATAACTATCTGAGGGCTTCAAGAACTCCAGCATCGAGCAAGGCCATGTTACAGATTGGCTCTCGATCTCTTGACTATGCTGGGCGGGTCTTCTTTTTAGACGCCTTCTTACTGGCCTTGGAAACCACTTGTTGACGAAAGTGGCTGCTCTGAGCAGGTGTATGTGCCTGATCAGGAGAGATGGCCAGGTTAGGCTGATGATCTCTACTCAAATCAGGTGTACGTTCCTGACATTGTTGACTGTATGATATGGGGGAGTATGCCCCACAACGCTCTTGGACTGGAACATATGTGTGTGTCTGTTCCGGAGTGAACTGTTGATGCGTCACTCCACTGGTAGGGTTAGATTTATGTGTCTTTCCCTGAGATTTCACTGAAGCTGTTATAATATCCTGGAAATCATCCAAAATATGAGCAGAGATTTTCTTCTGCTCTTTCACCATTGATATAAAATGCTTGGTGACTGGAGCTGCCGGGACGGGGATATACTTCCATTTTGTGCTTGGAGTAGGTGTATGTGCCTGCTCCTATCCTCCTTTCCCTATCAGTGAATCCTGACAGTACTTAAGTGTGGGGGCAGAGAGTTGAGTCTGCCTCTTGTTTGTCGTCGGAGCTTTCCGACTAACTTCTCCATGTGCTACCAAGCGAGACTGTTGGTAGGCCTGATTAATACTAGCAGGTGTATGTGCCTGTGGATTATACTTCGCCGAACGTGGTTGATGAGCTCCATCATATGTAGTCAGACGAGCCTGCTAACTAGCTCATGATGTATAAACAGGTGTATGTTCTTGCCAATAGTACTCCGCCAGAATTGCTTGGCGGGATTGGCGTGATGCTGCCAGACGAGTCTGCAAGACAGTGGAATTAAAACGGGCAGGTGTCTGTGTATGCTCATTGCTTGCCACCAAGTTAGGTTTGTGGAATTCTTCGGATATGGAAGTGATGAGAACCAACTCACTATTGACCGGATTTCTCCTCTGGCGATTCATTTTTCCTTCTCGAGTTTGAGGAACCTAAGCCAAACCCCTGGAGTCGATACCCTCACCATGTTGATGGCGTACTGCCGCACGAGTCTGGCGGCGATGGTTGATGGGAGCCCTCGGGAAGGATTCCTGCTTCCTTGAATTAAGGCCCTGAGGGACCTTCTCATTCACCTCCCCAGAATAAGGGAGTGGATGGTGATTGCGTTCCAGGGATAACGACCCGAAATGTTTGGAGATGGTAGTTAGCACCGCCTGCTTCTTGATCACTGATCTTCACTGTCCGGATGACCAGGGTGAATTGTTCACTTGGAGGTCTTGTCGGGCAGCCTCCATAGTTGGAATAGTACCGTTTTGATGGTACTCCTTAACTAGCGCGTTTGATACCCAGCATTAAAGACGCTGAGTAGGTGACGTTGTCATCAGAGCGGACGATGATACAACAGGAGTAGCAACTGCAGCATTCGCAGTAGAGGTTTTCACAGTAGAAGTATTCACGGGTGTGAACATGAGAGCAACCATTTCTTAGAATGCATAAAATCTTGGAAAAGAGTGCATGTTTGATATAACAGACGTAATCAAAATAAATTCATCCACTACATATTTTGGATGAGCACATATATCAATGATTGTTTTTTGTTGGCCCTCTCATTGAGTTTAAATAGGGGCCTAACAAATAAGAAAAACATCATTTTAACTTGGTTA
Source organism: Viscum album (assembly GCA_963277665.1). NCBI lineage: Eukaryota > Viridiplantae > Streptophyta > Magnoliopsida > Santalales > Viscaceae > Viscum > Viscum album. The sequence continues at coordinate 240,151,577 of OY728131.1, forward strand.
AGGATTCATGTCTGGTTCACCATTTTTTGTTTCCCACTGGAATTGGGGATGACCTCTTTGATTGAAGGTTCAGACATTACAATTGGTTTCTAATGGGTTTGTTCATAGAACCAGAAACATCCAATGATTCCATATCAATTTGGACCTACATTCTAAAGGTAGGTGCTCATTAGTTGTGGACTGATGAGGCTTAGGAATTTGCATTGGTCGAGAGGATGGGAGGTCAGACTCATCACACCTTTTTTTGGGAAATTATTATCTACTCTGGTACTCTCTTTATATATTTATGTTATGTTCGTGAATCCTTATTACATTACCAAGTAAAAAATGAGCTTTCCTTTAGTCTAACGATCAATGATTGATATGTAGGAAATTCAAAGAATCATTAATATGTACTAGAGGTTCTTCATCGATGAAGAATCATCTGTATTTGTAAAAGATTCTTAGTTGATGTTATCCTTAAAAATACATAAATTTATCTTGGTCATTATGATGACCATACTGGTTCTAAACCCACTCAGTGGGGCACTTGAAGTTTATTTTCATCCAAGAGGACATGGATTATTTTAGAGTTGGGATCATACCCGTTGATGGGCTACCTACCTATCCTTTGTTTTAGAAAAGGAATCAGAACCCACATAGTTCAAGTAAGGGAGCATGATGTTTCTTCATGATTGATGGCTCAACGGAAGATGTCATGATTACTTTTACGCTCTAAGATCACGTGATTCATGCTCGATGTGAGAAATAATAGGTATTAGTGAAACCAGAAAATTGTTCCATGCAATGATGTGGGGCTTATGTATGTATGACTGCTCTAATAGATTAGGATTATGATTTACCTCAGGGAAGAAATCCATGAACTGGGTCCATAAAGGTATATGTTCTTCATAGAGATTTGGATACTCTAATCTTAGGGCTTACTCCTAAGGAAGATTCCCAAGTTAGGAGGGGAGTTATGATTGGGTTTTAATCCTAATAAGGAAGCCCAGATCAAAAGGAATTATGACTGGTTAAGAGAAATTAAGACTGGGGCTTATTCCTAAAGAGGAGGCCCCAGTTAAAGGGATTTAAAAATTAAGGGACTTGGGACATACTCATTAGAGGATGCCCATATTTGAGACTTGTGATTATTCCTGAAAAGGAGGCCCATGTTAAAGGAATTAAGGATTGGGGCTTACTCCTGAGGAGGATGCCCATATTTGAGATTGGGGATTATTCCTGAAATGGAGACCCAGGTTAAAGGAACAAAGGCTGGGTCTTACTCCTAAGGAGGATGCCCAGAATTAATAGAATTTATGACTGGGACTTACTCCTGAAAAGGAGGCCCAGGTTAAAGTGGACATGGGGCTTACTCCTAAGGAGGATGCCCACAATAATGAGAATTTGGACTGGGGATTACTCCTGAAAAGGAGGCTCGGGTTAAGGATTCTCTCATCTTAAAGGATGAGGTTGAATGAATGAAATCTCAGTGTTTAGTGACATAAAGATGTGTAAATCACTAGATTTTGAGAGATGTTTCATGTAGTTCCTTTCAAATAAGGAATCCAAATCAAGAAATCATGCCATAAATGGATTTGAAGAGTGTCTTGAAGATATAATTTTGAATAGGAAAGGTGGAATGACATAAGAGGGGTGAAATGGGCTGGAAAGGCACCCAAAAAGGTAAGGGCGCGCAAGTCCTGGCAGGCGCGCAGGTACTACGTGGGCGCACAAGTCCTGGGCGCGCAGGTATACCTGCATGGCACATGGGTACTTGCGCGATTTTCAGGCCTTAGAGTAATATTTGGGAGATCCTTGATCAAAGACTTTAGAATAATCCCTAGAGGATTTCCAGAAGATGGAACGCAAGTTATGGTGAAGAAGTAGGGTGGCGCTCAAGTGTGTTCATTTCCCTTAAGGGTAAAACACTTAGGCACGCAAGTGTTAGTGAATTCTAACACTTGGACCTTACTCCCTTTATTTAGACCTTCCATTCAAGGTAAAGAATTACTTTAGAAGTGTTCAGAAGACCTGAAGAAGAGACTTGGTCATTCAGAGCTCTGTATCTGAATTCTGGAAAAATTCCCTCTTTCAGATGGGGGGCCCACCGGGGGTATTTATATGCTGGAGAAGACCCCGGGCGGTTATCACCTAGGGCGTGCAAGTGACTTGCGCGACCATTGCAGCGCGCAAGTGTACTTGCGCGACCATTGTAGAACTTCCGCAACCCTTGTGCAATGTTCTTCATTTTCATGCCTTTGTCAATTTTTGATATTTGTCCAAAGGTTGAATCAATTTGAGCTCAGATATTCCCCTTTTCCAATCTTTAGACTCTTTGACGAAAGGAGTGTCAACATATGGATATTAATGAAGATGAATTTTTTGACTATATATGACATATAATATATAATAATAATTATTTAATGTTTTATTTTTATTTAAATTTCTTTCATTTTATCTTTTGAAAAATAGGAAAACAGTTTTCATGCATACATATAACCTAACATCTCTATGAACGATTTAATTCACTTATATATATATAAAATTTATGGATGAATCTAAATAAATATATATATATTATATTTATATCATTATCAATATTATATATGTATTATGTAAACATAATAAAATTACAGGGAAAAAAACTAAAGAACCAAAACAAACATAAAAACGAATTAGACATCACTAAGAATAGTACATTAAATAATGAATTGCCAATGTAACGACCCAATATTTTTGAGTAGTATATTAACTTACTCTTATTGATTTAATAAGATGTTAATGGTTAATGCAGAAAGAGGAGTCGATGGCTTCATCCAGTAGACTCAACCCTTATGAATCCCACTTATCAGAGCTTGGGAAGGAGGTAGCATCTGTGGGCTTCGCTTTGGACCAAGCCCAAGCCGAACTCCAGCGTGTCAAGCTTTAACGGAAACAACTGCGGGAGAAGTTCAAGTTAGTAGAGATTACTACTAGGGAAATGTTATCTAAGCCTCCCTCAGATTCTCTCACCATAGCACACCTTACACTCAGGTCTTATGCCGGTGTTATAAGGGGCTATGTGACGAGACCCTAGCTTCCTTGTGTAGTCCTTTCGGGTGAATAAATTGAGATTTCTTCCTTTAGTGATGTTTGTGAAATTTCAAATGTCCAGATAATTTTAGAATGTATTTTATTGATGAATTTTTGAAAAAGGGATATTTTAAAACATTTATGTAAACCCTAAATAACTAATGATGTGTAATGATTTTCAAAAAATGGTCTTCTACAAAAGTGTTCAGTAAGGAATTTGGAGTCTAAAAAGATCAACTTAATTTTTGATGAATAGTAAATTATGAATAGTGATTTTATGCTTAGGATTAGTAATGTGACCAAATGGATTAGTAATTTCCCTCAAAGAAAGTTTTAATATAATTTAGACACCTAGATTAAGTAATGTGATTCAATAAAATGGGTAAATAACGGTTTCATAAATTATTATTCAATTATTAGTTTTTTCAGATGAATATTGTTTTTTTAATTAAAAATTTAATTAAAAATAATTAGAAAATTAATTTTATAAAAATGACTTTATTTTTGAACTCAGAGCATCGATATTATGTTATGGTAATTTTTGGGGATTTTTCTGAAAAAAATGAATTTTCGATGAATAGTGTTTTTATTTAAAAATTAAATTAAAAATATTTAGAAAATTATTTTTATAAAATGGATTTCATTTTTGAAATCAGAGCATTGATATTTGGTTAAGGTGAAATTTTGGGGTTATTCTGAGAAAGTTGAATTTTCAGTGAATAGTAAAAATACAGTTTTAGGGATTCGGTATGTTTAATGACATCATAACGGTGTCATGATGATGTCATGAGATCTTTTGAGGGTTGTCCGGCTAAGGGTGATGAATTATTGTTTTGGGGGCCCCATGTGGGCTAAATCCATGATAAATGCCAAGGGAGAGCACATGGGTTTGAGAAAAGCACATGTGAGGTGTCCCTTGGCCATTAATGCTTTGTCCCCTCACTTTCCCTATAAATATCCACCCTTTCCTCCCTTAGTTTTCACTCCCAACTCTCCCCCAACGAGTTCTGGTCTTCTTACCTTCCAAGAAGTCCTCCAAAGGTGCCCCCAAGCCCTCAAGGTCCAATCCTTTGAGTTTCAAGAGTCACGTTTTAAGGTAAGGGATCCGACCCCTCTCTTTCTTTTCATGTAATCTCTTTTATGTAATTCCTATTATGCTCCATGTTTTTATGTGAGAGGATGTTCTTTTATATTCCTCTTACTGCCCTTTCATGTTTATATGATGAGATATACCCTCTTACTCTCATCATTTCGTTTTATTAAAGTTTAAGTGACGCCGTTAGGCTGCCGAATTTTTAAGGGATTCTTTCACCCTTCTCATTTTTCAAGTTCGATTTTCATGTCAAGTCTTTCAAGTTACTTTTTATTATGTTGGGGTATGATATCTATATCTATCATACTGATCTCGTATGATCATATGATGAGGGACCCTATTTGATCTTGTCAAATCATTTTCTTTTGAAGTTAAGTGACGCCGTAAGGCTGCCGAATTTTCATAAGAGAAATCTAATCTTTTTTCCTTCCATGTTTTTCATTTCAAATGGTATGTCCCTCAAATTTAATTACCATGTCCATATGTCCTTCTTACTCTTTCACCCTACTGTTTTATGGATCATTTATGAGTGGGTGACCCATGTCCCCTCTCATTTCAATGTTTTCTAAAACCTCGAAACTTAGCCGTTATGCTGCAGAATTTTCCCCTCAAAATGCCTCTCTCTTTTCTCAAAAATTATTTTATGTTATAAAGTGAATACTCAAAACACCTATTTCTACAAGGGTATTCACATATATACCAAAATGTTCTATTTTAAATTCTGAGATTTACATACATGAGACCCACCTTCCTTTTCTGTGGGTTTTAAAGTGAGATAAAGATCATGTCTTTAAAGTAGTTTTTAAAAAGTTATGATTATGAAATGAAACCCATTTCCTTTATTCTATATGGTTTATTTATGAAATGTTTGATGATGATATATGTGGGTCACATGATAATAAAGGAAAATTTAAGGGTGCGCCCTGATAGCGCTCCAATGCATTGGGTAATGATGTAACCACTAGAGATTACAATTTTCACGATACCTCGGTGAATAACCTTGGTAATTTTCAAATGACACCTTGGGGATAGACCTTCGTGATATGTTCATGATTTTCTATGTTAAATTATGTAGCCACATCTTCATGTTATGAAAAATTTTATTTTTATTATGAAATGCCTCATGATTGCTTTCTCATGCCTTAAAGTTCTTTTCATGTCCTTATTGAAGTATCTCAAGTTCACTTGTAAAATGTTCCTCTTGTTTCCCTTACTGGGCCTTCTGCTCACCCCTTTCTTTTGGTGTATGTCCCCAGGTTATGAGATGCAGTAATGAACCTAGAATGAACTTAAGGAGACGCCTTTCAAGTGTTTAAGAAGAATGTTTTATGTTGTTTTCATGTATTATGTTCATGGTTTCCAAGACACTAGACCTTAAAGATCCTCAGTTTTGTGTAATGTAATGAAAGTTTATGTTATAAAATGGCGGGATTCTATAGTTGGTATCAAAGGATGGTTTAGTTATTTGTGGAAATTAGGATATAAAAACTTTAGGGAGAACCCTATAGAAAAGTTTAAATATAGGAAAACTTCCTGGTATTTTGGTAATTATTGAGTAAGTGGTCTATCAAACAAATACATCCCTGTCTGGATACGAGCAGGTACAGGCGGCTCTGGCACATATGTACATAGGGGTAAAACCTGAAAACACCGCTTTGAGCTAGACTCGAATGGGAACTGGTGCACGATAACGGACCTTGCTGCACTCTTGGTTACGACACTCCCGGGGGATATGTTTGGTCAATCACATGCTTTTTATGAATCATTATTAAGGAATTATAGAGAACTATAATTGTCTAAGCACGAAGTCTTAGTTAAAAGATTCATAAATGAAATGAGTTTCTCACTAAGGTTTTATTCTTTTAGAAAATGGCGGGAAATAGGAGAAACCGTGCCGATGGTGATCGCAATGCACCATGTGCTGACGGCCCTCCGATGGAAGTCGGAATGGAAACATTCATGCGAATGATGAACCAACTGACTCAAGTTATGAGTAATAACATGAATCAAGCTGAGAGGCCGACCTCACCACGAAGGGAACAACTTTATGTTGAGTCCTTCATGCGTCAACGACCGCCAACATTCAGTGGATCTACTGACCCATTGGTTGCGGAACAATGGATAAGCTCTATTGAAAAGATATTTTCTGTACTTCATTGTTCGGAACAAGAAAAAGTCACCCTTGCTGTTTACCGCCTAGAGGGAGAAGCTGATCAGTGGTGGTCACTGATCAAAAACATGAAGCCACGAGGAGAGATGGAAGCTATGGAGTGGGAAGAATTTCGGGGGATTTTCTTTAACCATTATTTCCCTCGTTCCATGAGAACGAAAATGGAGAAAGAGTTTCTCGAGCTGTAGCAGAAGGAGAACGAATCTGTCGGAAGCTATGAGATGAACTTCACAAGGCTTTCCCGTTATACCTCAAGCTTTGTCATGGACCCTAATGGGAAGGTTGATAGATTCTTTGGCGGACTACGACCACATCTGTGGAAGAATCTAGCCAACAGGGACTACGATAGCTATGAAGAAATAGTTCGAAGTGCCATGAAAGTTGAACTAGAGTTTGGGGAGACATAGTGGTCTCACAATTCTAATGAGAAGAAGAGAACTCTAGAACCGAGCCTGGGAAGAAGTTTTTATCAGGAAAGAGGTCGAAAGCATATGCAACATGCCACATGCAATAAATGTGGAAAGAAGCATTCAGGGAACTGCTAGATTGGAAGTGGTAAGTGCTATAGGTGTGGAAAATAAGGCCATATTTCTCGGAATTGTCGTAGTGATGTGAAGCCTCAACTTCCCAACACTAACGACAGAGGAAAGATGGTTCTGGCCCTACCCGAAGTCACATGCTTCAAGTGTGGACAACTTGGGCACTTTGCTAATCAATGTCCAAATCCGAGGGCGGTGGAGGGGAATCACCATCAACCTCAGCAGAGGCCAAGGGAGCAAGGTCGTGCTTTCGCTATCACAACAGCTGAAGTTGAAGTCCCAAACGATGTGGTAGCAGGTACTCTTGTTGTCCTCTCAAAACTAGCAAGTACTTTATTTGATTCTGGTTCTATGCATTCCTTTATTTCCTCCAAGTTTTCAAGGAATATAGAATCAATCCCCGAACTGCTAGAGGTAGAGTTGTCAGTCAAGACTCCAAGTGGGATTATCCTTGAATCAAAAGTATTTAGAGACTCTAGTGTTTACTTTGGTGAGCACAATCTTATCGCAAATCTAGTAGTCATTCCCATGATGGAATTCGACATTATACTAGGGATGGACTGGCTCTCAAAGTATAATGCTAAGATCAAATGTAGAAGTAAGGAAATCTCAGTAGTCTTGAATGAACGACCTACAGTTATCTTCCGAGGAGAGGTATCCTGAACTGATCCCTATCTAGAAGCACCTCCTATAGCTTTCTTCATGGAGTTAATCGATGATGAGGAAGAAGGGAAAGGGAGCATACAAATAGAAGATATTCCGATTGTTCAGGAATACATAGATGTATTTCCTGAGGAGTTACCTGGACCTCCCCCAGAAAGAGAGGTAGAGTTCTCCATTGAACTCGTACCTGGGTCTCAACCGATATCAAAGACTCCGTATAGAATGGCAAATGTGGAGCTAGAAGAGCTAAAGAAACAACTCCAAGACTTGTTGGAGAAGGGGTTTATCCGAACGAGTGTGTCTCCTTGGGGAGCACCAGTTCGCTTTGTGAAGAAGAAGGATGGATCAATGCGGCTATGCATCGATTATAGAGAACTGAATGGGATCACGGTGAAGAACAGATATCCTCTTTCAAGAATTGATGATTTATTTGACCAACTTCGCGGGGCTCAATTCTTCTCTAAGATTGACCTTCGATCTGGTTATCATCAACTGAGAGTGAAGAAGGAAGATATTCCAAAGACTGCCTTCCGATCAAGATATGGGCATTATGAGTTTACTGTTATTCCCTTCGGCTTGACTAATGCTCCTGCTATTTTCATGGATTTGATGAATAGAGTCTTTAAGTACTACCTTGATAACTTTGTGGTAGTTTTTATTGATGATATTTTGATATATTCAAAAAGTCGTGAGGAGCATGAAGATCATCTAAGGGTTATATTGAAAACTTTGCGGAAGGAGAGGCTCCTTGGGAAGTTCAGCAAGTGTGAGTTTTGGTTACAACAGGTGGCTTTCTTGGGGCACATCGTAACCAATGAAGGAATCTCGGTTGACCATGCAAAGAAAATGGTTGTGGAGGAGTGGCCTCAACCCACAACAGTAACTGAGATTCGTAGTTTCCTTGGTTTAGCAGGATATTATAGGAGGTTTGTGAAAAACTTTTCACGGCTTTCTAATCCACTAACCAAGTTGACTCGAAAAGGGGTTAAGTTCATCTGGACAAAGGAATGCGAGGAATGTTTCCAAGAGCTGAAGAAGAGATTGGTTACTGCACCTGTGTTAACACTACCCTCTATCGGAGAAGGATTCGTTATTTTTAGCGATACATCTCTGAAAGGGCTTGGGTGCGTCCTTATGAAAAATGACAAAGTAATTGCTTATGCATCTCGACAGTTGAAGATTCATGGACAGAATTATCCTACGCATGATCTAGAACTGGCGGCAGTTGTTTTTGCTCTAAAGATATGGAGGCACTATCTTTATTGGGAGAAATGTGATATATACACTGACCACCAAAGTCTAATGTATATTTTCACACAGAAAGAATTGAACATGAGACAAAGGAGATGGTTGGAGCTTATTAAAGACTATGATTGTTCAATTCATTATCACCCTGGAAGAGCAACCAAAGTCGCGGATGCGTTAAGCATGAAAGATCCTGTTGTTCTGGCAACAATGAGGATCGTCGGAGATCCCTTGATTAAAGATCTAGTAAAACTGGACATGGGAATTATAAGGAAAGGGACATCATCAACCCTATTCCAAATGATTTCTCAACCTTCATTACTAGAGATGATCAAGAAGGCTCAAAAAGAAGATCCTTTGCTGCAGGAGAAGTTGGAGGCTGTAAAAGATGGGAAGTTCCCTGATTTCAATATTGATCAAGAAGGTGTATTGAAATTTCGTACAAGACTATGTGTTCCATCTATTCCGGAGATAAAGAAAGAACTGATGGATGAAGCTCATAGCTCTACTTTCTCTATACATCCGGGAAGCACTAAGATGTATAGAGACCTTCGTGATCATTATTGGTGGGATAACATGAAGAGGGAGATTGCCGATTACACTACAAGGTGCCTGGTGTGTCAGCAAGTAAAGGCAGAAAGACAACTTCCTAAGGGGGTATTACAACCGCTACCCATACCAGTATGGAAGTGGGATAATATCACCATGGACTTTGTAACTGGTCTCCTGAAAACATCCAATGGAAACAATGTGATATGGGTTATTGTGGACCGTCTCACCAAGACAACCCATTTTATCTCTATTCGGGAAGATTTCTCTCTGGATCATCTTGCCAAGATATACGTGAAGGAAGTGGTAAGGCTGCATGGGGTACCACTATCCATCGTATCTGATCGTGACCCAAGATTCACATCAAAATTCTGGATAAGTCTTCAACATGCTCTGAATACTGAATTGAATTTTAGTACGGCCTATCATCCTCAAACTGATGGCCAATCTGAAAGGACTATTCAGACACTCGAAGACATGTTGAGATTATGCTCAATGGAATTTAAAGGTGGATGGGATCAACACCCCCCATTAGTGGAGTTCTCCTATAACAACAGCTTCCATTCGAGTATTCAGATGGCACCCTATGAAGCTCTGTATGGAAAGCGGTGTAGAACTCCTACTTGTTGGGATGAAACTGGTGAGAGGAAGCTTCTTGGACCTGATCTCATGCAAGAGATGACAGAACAGGTTCATGCCATCCAACAACACATAAAGACTGCTCAGAGTCGGCAGAAGAGCTATGCTGACAATCGTCGAAGGGACATGGAGTTTGGTTTTGGTGACAAAGTCTTCCTTCGAATTTCTCCATGGAAGAGAGTCATGCGGTTTGGGAAGAAAGGGAAGCTCAGCCCTAGGTACATTGGCCCCTATGAAATCCTTGATCGCATAGGAGCAGTGGCCTATCGTCTAGCACTTCCACCGAACCTAGCTCAAGTTCATGATGTCTTCCATGTATCTCTCTTGAGGAAGTACATACCCGACCCTTCGCATGTAATGAACCCAGAGGTGGTACAACTTGAACATGACCTCTCTTATGAGGAGCAGCCAGTGGAGATCTTGGACCGTAGAGACAAGGTCCTACGAAACAAGACTACCCACCTTGTGAAAGTGTTATGGAGGAATCATAAATATGAATAGGCGACTTGGGAGCCTGAGGAAATGATGAAACAAAAGTACCCTCACCTTTTCGACTAGGCCTCAAGTATAAATTTCGGGGACGAAATTTCTTAAGGGGGGAAGAATGTAATGACCCAATCTTTTTGAGTAGTATATTAACTTACTCTTATTGATTTAATAAGATGTTAATGGTTAATGCAGAAAGAGGAGTCGATGGCTTCATCCAGTAGACTCAACCCTTATGAAGCCCACTTATCAGAGCTTGGGAAGGAGGTAGCATCTGTGGGCTTCGCTTTGGACCAAGCCCAAGACGAACTCCAGCATGTCAAGCTTGAACGGAAACGCCTGCGGGAGAAGTTCAAGTTAGTAGAGATTACTACTAGGGCAATGTTATCTGAGCCTCCCTCAGATTCTCTCACCATAGCACACCTTACACTCAGGTCTTATGCCGGTGTTATAAGGGGCTATGTGATGAGACCCTAGCTTCCTTGTGTAGTCCATTCGGGTGAATAAATTGAGATTTCTTCCTTTAGTGATGTTTGTGAAATTTCAAATGTCTGGATAATTTTAGATTGTATTTTATTGATGAATTTTTGAAAAATGGATATTTTAAAACATTTATGTAAACCCTAAATAACTAATGATGTGTAATGATTTTCAAAAAATGGTCTTCTACAAAAGTGTTCAGTAAGGAATTTGGAGCCTAAAAAGATCAACTTAATTTTTGATGAATAGTAAATTATGAATAGTGATTTTACGCTTAGGATTAGTAATGTGACCAAATGGATTAGTAATTTCACTCAAAGAAAGTTTTAATATAATTTAGACACCTAGATTAAGTAATGTGATTCAATAAAATGGGTAAATAACGGTTTCATAAATTATTATTCAAGTATTAGTTTTTTCGGATGAATAGTGTTTATTTAATTAAAAATTTAATTAAAAATAATTAGAAAATTATTTTTAAAAAAATGACTTTATTTTTGAACTCAGAGCATCGATATTATGTTATGGTAATTTTTGGGGATTTTTCTGAAAAAAATGAATTTTCGATGAATAGTGTTTTTATTTAAAAATTAAATTAAAAATATTTAGAAAAATATTTTTATAAAATGGATTTCATTTTTGAAATCAAAACATTGATATTTGGTTAAGGTGAAATTTTGGGGTTATTCTGAGAAAGTTGAATTTTCAGTGAATAGTAAAAATACAGTTTTAGGGATTCGGTATGTTTAATGACATCATAACGGTGTCATGATGATGTCATGAGATCTTTTGAGGGTTGGCCGGCCAAGGGTGATGAATTATTGTTTTGGGGGCCCCATGTGGCCTAACTCCATGATAAATGCCAAGGGAGAGCACATGGGTTTGAGAAAAGCACATGTGAGGTGTCCGTTGGCCATTAATGCTTTGTCCCCTCACTTTCCCTATAAATACCCACCCTTTCCTCCCTTAGTTTTCACTCCCAACTCTCCCCCAACGAAGTTCTGGTCTTCTTACCTTCCAAGGAGTCCTCCAAAGGTTCCCCCAAGCCCTCAAGGTCCAATCCATTGAGTTTCCAGAGTCACGTTTTAAGGTAAGGGATCCGACCCCTCTCTTTCTTTTCATGTAATCTCTTTTATGTCATTCCTATTATGCTCCATGTTTGTATGTGAGAGGATGTTCTTTTATATTCCTCTTACTTCCCTTTCATGTTTATATGATGAGAGATCCCCTCTTACTCTCATCATTTCGTTTTATGAAAGTTTAAGTGACGCTGTTAGGCTGCCGAATTTTTAAGGGATTCTTTCACCCTTCTCATTTTTCAAGTTCGATTTTCATGTCAAGTCTTTCAAGTTCCTTTTTATTATGTCGGGGTATGATCTCTATATCTATCATACTGATATCTTATGATCATATGATGAGTGACCCTATTTGATCTTGTCAAATCATTTTCTTTTGTAGTTAAGTGACGCCGTAAGGCTGCCGAATTTTCATAAGAGAAATCTAATCTTTTTTCCTTCAATGTTTTTCATTTCAAATGGTATGTCCCTCAAATTTCATTACCATGTCCATATTTCCTTCTTACTCTTTCACCCTACTGTTTTATGGATCATTTATGAGTGGGTGACCCATGTCCCCTCTCAGTTCAATGTTTTCTAAAACCCTGAAACTTAGCCGTTATGCTGCAGAATTTTCCCCTCAAAATGCCTCTCTCTTTTCTCAAAAATTATTTTATGTTATAAAGTGAATACTCAAAGCTCCTATTTCTACAAGGGTATTCACATATATACCAAAATGTTCTATTTTAAATTCTGGGATTTACATACATGAGACCCACCTTCCTTTTCTGTGGGTTTTAAAGTGAGATAAAGATCATGTCTTTAAAGCAGTTTTTAAAAAGTTATGATTATGAAATGAAACCCATTTCCTTTATGCTATATAGGTTATTTATGAAATGTTTGATGATGATATATGTGGCTCACATGATAATAAAGGCAAATTTAAGGGTGCGCCCTGATAGCGCTCCAATGCATTGGGTAATGATGTAACCACTAGAGATTACTATTTTCACGATACCTCGGTGAATAACCTTGGTAATTTTCAAATAACACCTTGGGGATGGATCTTGGTGATATGTTCATGATTGTCTATGTTAAATGATGTAGCCACATCTTCAAGTTATGAAAAATGTTATTTTTATTATGAAATGCCTCATGATTTCTTTCTCATGCCTTAAAGTTCTTTTCATGTCCTTATTGAAGTATCTCAAGTTCAATTGTAAAATGTTCCTCTTGTTTCCCTTACTGGGCCTTCTGCTCACCCCTTTCTTTTGGTGTATGTCCCCAGGTTATGAGATGCAGTAATGAACCTAGAATTAACTTAAGGAGACGCCTTTCAAGTGTTTAAGAAGAATGTTTTATGTTGTTTTCATGTATTATGTTCCTGGTTTCCAAGACACTAGACCTTAAAGATCCTCAGTTTTGTGTAATGTAATGAAAGTTTATGTTATAAAATGGCGGGATGCTATAGCCAATAAACCAGTGATAAAAGATTTATAATAATTATATATAGTATAATATATATGATTATGTTTATTTAATATATTTTTTACAAACCTATATCTATATATTATCTATACTAAAATTGGCTTTCTTCTTTCATACGTGTCACAATTCCAAGCTACCACGTCACCTTCAATTCTCAATTTCTCCCTCCATACACTCAAATCTATCCCATTATCGCTCCCCCGCTCGGGAATTTTCTTCGACCCGTGCTCTCCTCCATAAAACCCCACCCCTAAACCCCTATCCCCGCCTCTGCAACAACCCTCAGAGCCTCTAATTTCTGCGCCTCCATCTCCATCTTCTCCACGTCTGGATCCTGCACCTCTTCCACAAATTCGATCTCCTCAATCTCCTATTTGCGTAGCTCCCCCGAATTTCCTTCCTCGACGTCTGCCGACTTCACCTTCATCGGTCGCACAAAAATTGGGTTTGTGATTCTCTATTGACCACCTTCACATCCTCCACCTCCATCCTATATCTCTGCATCTGGATTATCGATGATAACATACTCCATCGTTGCCTACAATAATTACTAAATCTGGCTTCACCTCCTTCAGAAACTCTAATCTAGGTTTTCCTCCGCCTATCCATTCGTTCTCCCCCCTGTTAGGCTTCTCCATTCAGTCTTAATGGTCTAGGGCTTTTACTCCATCTTTCTTAGTGACCACCTACTCTTCCTCCTTTTTGTTCTACAAACCATAGTCATCTAACTCGCCCGTGATTACCCTCGGAATTTCCTTCGGTTCACCTCCAGCAATCCCTTCTGTTACTAGCTGTAGTGAAAACCATTATTTTCAATGATTGACAAGCTCTTGGAGGATGACCTAACCACACCCATACATTCTTCAGACAACATATACAGCAACCTATCCACAATAGGTATGTTCTCCTTCTATCCATCAATACCTATCAAATTTGGCATCTTAGATTCCTTACAGGTTATCAAAATGTAACGATTCATTCAAAATAATATTTCTTATTCGAATACTTCAATAAGGTAATCATATTTTTAATCTATAGTCTTGATATTGTTCCATTGTTTATCATTCATTTTCTAACATATTTCTTGTATTTTCAATTATACAGGCAGAATGTATCTTCAAAACATTGATGCAGCTGAACCTGTTACACCAACAGGAATCACTCAAACAAAAACATGTATGAAATTGTCATCATTTGGAATCATTTTTTTATAATTTTTCCAAATCTCCCTGATGGATATTTCCTCTATTTCAGATTTGTTTTGACCATATTCATTTGATATTTTTTTATTCCATTTTTCTTGTTTTATTTCTCACATTGATTTTACAGCAATCATGTCCTGGGGATAATATGAGGTAATGAAATTGCATGTGAAGTTGTGTTATTAATATTTATTTTTCTTTATTTCTTTGAAATCTTATAACAAACAAAAAAAATAAAATAACCATTTTTTGCAATCTTCCACGAATTCCGTCTCCTCAATCTCCTATTAGCGTAGCTCCCCCGAATTTCCTTCCTCGACGTCTGCCGACTTCACCTTCATCGGTCGCACAAAAATAGGGTTTGTGATTCGCCATTGACCGCCTTCACATCCTTCACCTCCATCCTCTATCTCTGCATCTAGATTATCAATGATAACATAATCCATCGTTGCCTACAATAACTACTAAATCTGGCTTCACCTCCTTCGAAAACCCCAATCTAGGTTTTCCTCCGCCTATCCATTCGTTCTCCCTCCAGTTAGGCTTCTCCATTCGGTCTTCACGGTCTAGGGCTTTAACTCCATCTTTCTCAGCGACCACCTACTCTTCCTCCTTTTTGTTCTACAAACCATAGTCATCTAACTCGCCCGTGATTACCCTCGGAATTTCCTTCGGTTCACCTCCAGAAATCCCTTCTGTTACTAGCTGTAGTGAAAACCATTATTTTCAATGATTGACAAGCTCTTGGAGGACGACCTAACCACACCCATACATTCTTCAGAAAACTTATACGGCAACCTATCTAGAACAGGTATGTTCTCCTTCTATCCATCAATACCTATCAAATTTGGCATCTTAGATTCCTTACAGGTTATCAAAATGTAACGATACATTCAAAATAATATTTCCTATTCGAATACTTCAATAAGGTATTCATATTTCTAATATATAGTCTTGATATTGTTCCATTGTTTATCATTCATTTTCTAACATATTTCTTGTATTTTCAATTATACAGGAAGAATGTATCTTCAAAACATTGATGCAGCTGAACCTGTTACACCAACAGGAATCACTCAAACAAGAACATGTATGAAATTGTCATCATTTGGAATTATTTTTTTATAATTATTCCAATTCTCCCTGATGGATACGTCCTCTATTTCAGATTTGTTTTGACCATATTCATTTGATATTTTTTATTCCATTTTACTTGGTGTATTTGTCACATTGATTTTACAGCAATCATGTCATGGGGTTAATATGAGTTAATGAAATTGCAAGTGAAGTTGTGTTATTGATATTCATTTTTTTTATTTCTTTGAAATCTTATAAAAAACATAAAAATAAAATAACCCTTTTTTGCAATGGTTATTAACAAATCTATACAACATAATAATGATAAATAAATTTCTGTATACTATTTCCCCTCTGTCCAGCCCCCTACCCTACCCAGCCCCCTCCCCCTACCCCTGCCCAGCCCCCTCCCCCTACCTATCTCCCCCCCTCCCCCTACCCAGCTCCATCCCTCCCGCTGACCCTGACCAGCCTCCCCTGTCCCTGCCCAGCTCCCCTCCTCCCCCTACCCCTGCCTAGCCCCCTCCCCTTGCCCAGCTCCCCCCCTCCCCCTGCCTATCTCCATCCCTCTCTTCTCTCTCCCTTAGAATGTTTTAGCCTGACTTTCACCCCGCTCGTGCTTCATCTCTAGTCGACCTACGGTTCCGGTACAGTGAAGTCCTCGACTACCTACTTCAAACTCCTGTAATTTTCTTGGGTTCCCACACCTCATATTTATACGTCATCTTCGACCAGGTACTTCTCATCCATCTACTGCCACTCAATTTCGATCCAATCCCTATCTTCCGTTTCTCAACTTCCATTTCCTTCTCATATGAATCATGGTTACTTTAATATCATCCATGCTCTACCTCTTGAGACATTGCGATTGTTACTTCACCATTGACTGCAGTGGATGTCACCCAACAACCTCTTCACAAAGCACTTCAGCATATCTCGATGGCTACTATTTCATTTGAAGATCTATCTTCCACTTTATTTTCATATTGAAAATTCGGGTGGACATTTATGCGTCCGGTAGATTGAACCTGCTTTGAACACATCCAGAATGAGGTGAGTTTTCATTTAGGACTTTCTCTATTGATTTCCTTCACTATTAATAGGCACTATTTTCACTTTTACAGTATCAACATGTCTTGAAAATATTAATGGAACTGAACTTCTAACACCTACAGGAAGCATTAATAGAGGATCACAAATGTCTTTGTCACCTACAGTCACTGATGGTAACTTCAATTAACAATGTTGACTATTTTTTTGCATTCATTAAGAAAACCACATTATCATACCCTTGAAAAACTATCCCCTATCTGGAAAATGGTATATATTTTTATTATAATTTCACCATTACATGATCTTTATCAATTTATTTCCCATGGTTCATATTACTTCGACTCATCCTGTTGCAGATGCATCCTGTATATGGTGAATTATCATTCATATCTAATTTGTGTCATACTTCTCCACTTAAGTAATTCATTTCACACTATTCATATGAAATTTCCATATCTTTATACAATACATATGCTTTTATGATGTTTAATTCATTCATATATCCTTCATTTCTATAAAGTATGATGTTCCTTTATTATAATTAGGATTTGGTGAATGTATAAAATTATAGGCATCCATTAAATGCTTATTTATTACTCACGCAAGCTTTGACGGATGATCTAGATATTGTTAAGGAATCAACACTTGAATCATTGGCACCGTATGTACAACACATCCTGAAACACAAGGTATTCAATTTGTGTTTAATCTTATTACTTCTCCATTATCTATAGTTACTTATCTTTACAATGAGTTTTATATGCAATCATATCTAATTTTATTTATTATTATGTTATGAAATCAATTTTAACCATTTTCTACTAACCCATTGTAGGTATGAAGTTGGTAAAATTGATTTAGGTCTTTGCTTCAATCCTGGGAACTGGTTTGACTAGGATGGCCTTCATAAACTATTTTACATGGTTCATATTTCTCCGACTATAATCCTATTGAAGGTGCATCCCCCCTGCCCCTTCCCAGCCCCCTCCCCCTGCCCAGCTCCCACCCCCTCCCCCTACCCAGCTCCATCCCTCCCCCGACCCTTGCCCAGCCTCCCCTGCCCCTGCCCAGCTCCCCTCCCCCCCTGCCCCTACCTAGCCCCCTCCCCCTACCTAGATCCCCCCTCACCCTTCCCAGCTCCATCCCTCCCTTCCCACTTCCATATAATGTTTTAGCCTCAATGTCATCCCGCTCGCGCTTCATCTCCAGTCGACCTACGGTTCCGGTACAATGAAGTCCTCGACTACCTGCTTCAAACTCTGGTAATCTTCTTAGGTTCCCACGCCTCAGATTTATACGTCATCTTCGACCAGGTACTTCTCATCCTTCTACCACCACTCAATTTCAATCCAATACCTATCCTTCGTTTATCAACTTTCATTTCCTTCTGATACGAATCATGGTTACTTTAATATCATCCATGCTCTACCTCTTGAAACATTGCGATTGTTACTCCACCATTGACTGTAGTGGATGTCGCCCAACAACCTCTTCACAATGCACTTCAACACATCTCGATGGATACTATTTCATTTGAAGATCTATCTTCCACATTATTTTCATATTGAAAATTCGGGTGGACATTTATGCGTCCAGAATATTGAACCTGCTCTGAACACATCCAGAATGAGGTGAGTTTTCATTCAAGATGTTATATATTGATTTCCTTCACCATTAATAGGCACAATTTTCACTTTTACAGGATCAACATGTCTTCAAAATATTAATGAAACTGAACCTCTAACACCTACAGGAAGCATGAAAAGAAGAGCACAAATGTCGTTGTCACCTACAGTCACTAATGGTAACTTCTATTAACAATGTTGACTATTTTTTTGCATTCATTATGAAAACCACATTATCATACCCTTGAAAAACTATCCCCTATCTGTAAAATGGTATATATTTTTATTATAATTTCACCATTACATAATCTGTATCAATTTACTTCCCATGGTTCAGATTACTTCGACTCATCGTGTTTCAGATGCATCCTGTATATGGTGAATTTTCATTCATATCTAATTTGTGTCATACATCTCCACTTAAGTAATTCCTTTCACAATATTCATATTATATTTCCATATCTTTATACAATACATATGCTTTCATGATGTTTAATTCATTCATACATCCTTCATTTCTATAAAGTATGATGTTCCTTTATTATAATGAGGATTTGGTGAATGTATAAAAATTCTAGGCATCCATTAAATGCTTATTTATTACTCATGCTAGCTTTGACGGATGATCTAGATATTGTGAAGAAATCAACACTTGAATCATTGGCACCGTATGTACAACCCATTATAAAACACAAGGTATTCAATTTGTGTTTAATCTTATTAATTCTCTATTATCTATAGTTACCTATCTTTCCAATGATTTTTCGATGCAATCATATATAATTTTATTTATTATTCTGTTATGAAATCAATTTTAACCATTTTCTGCTAACCCATTGTAGGTATGAAGTTGGTAAAACTGATTTAGGTCTTTGCTTAAAACCTGGGAACTGGTTTGACTATGATGGCCTTCATAAACTATTTTACATGGTTCATATTTCTCCGACTGTCATCCTATTGCAGGTGCATCCCCATTGCCCCTGCCCAGCCCCCTCCCCCTGCCTAGCTCCCCCCCTCCCCCTGCCCAGCCCCATCCCTCCCCCTGCCCCTGCCCAGCCCCCTCCCCATACCCAGCTCTCCCCCTCCCCCTTCCCAGATCCATCCCTCCCTTCTCTCTTCCTTAGAATATTTTAGCCTCACTATCATTTCGCTCGCGCTTCATCTCCTGTCGACCTATGGTTCCGGTACAATGAAGTCCTCGACTACCGGATTCAAACTTCCGTAATCTTCTTGGGTTCCCACGCCTCAGATTTATACGTCATCTTTGACCAGGTACTTCTCATCCATCTACCACCACCCAATTTCGGTCCAATACCTATCCTCCTTTTCTCAACTTTCATTTCCTTCTCATACGAATCATGGTTTCTTTAATATCATCCATGCTCTACCTCTTGAAACATTGCGATTGTTACTTCACCATTGACTGCAGTGGATGTCACCCAACAACCTCTTCAAAAATCACTTCAGCATATCTTGATGGCTACTATTTCATTCGAATATCTATCTTCCACTTTATTTTCATATTGAAAAGTCAGGTGGACATTAATGCGTCAAGAAGATTGAACCTGCTCTGAACACAACCAGAATGAGGTGAGTTTTCATTCAACACTTTCTCTATTTATATCCTTCAACATTAATAGGCACTATTTTCACTTTTACAGGATCAACATGTCTTGGAAATATTAATGGAACTAAACCTCCAACACCTACAGGAAGCATGAAAAGAGGAGCACAAATGTCGTTGTCACCTACAGTCACTGATGGCAACATCAATTTACAATGTTGACTATTTTTTTCATTCATTATGAAAACCACATTATCATACCCTTGGAAAACTATCCCCTATCTGTAAAATGGTATATATTTTTATTCTAATTTCACTATTACATGATCTTTATCAATTTATTTCCCATGGTTCAGATTACTTCGACTCATCGTGTTGCAGATGCGTTCTGTATATGGTGAATTTTCATTCATATCTAATTTGTGTCATACTTATCCACTTAAGTAATTCATTTCACACTACTCATATGAATTTTTCATATCTTTATACAATAAATATGCTTTCATGATGTTTAAGTCATTCATACATCCAACATTTCTATAAAGTATGATGTTCCTTTATTATAATGAGGATTTGGTGAATGTATACAAATTATAGGCACCCATTAAATGCTTATTTATTACTCACGCTATTTTTGACGGATGATCTAGATATTGTGAAGGAATCAACACTTGAATCATTGGCACCATATGTACAACCCATTCTGAAACACAAGGTGTTCAATTTGTGATTAATCTTATTACCTCTCAATTATCTATAGTTACTTATCTTTACAATGAGTTTTCGATGCAATCATATCAAATTTTATTTATTATTCTGTTATGAAATCAATTTTAACCATTTTCTACTAACCCATTGTAGGTATGAAGTTGGTAAAATTGATTTAGGTCTTTGCTTCAAACATGGGAACTGGTTTTACTATGATGGC
Organism: Viscum album; assembly: GCA_963277665.1. Lineage (NCBI taxonomy): Eukaryota > Viridiplantae > Streptophyta > Magnoliopsida > Santalales > Viscaceae > Viscum > Viscum album. The sequence continues at coordinate 240,172,487 of OY728131.1, forward strand.
CTTCATAAACTATTTTACGTGGTTCATATTTCTCCGACTGTCAACCTATTGCATTTGCATCCCGCCTAAGGTGTTTTTTAGGTCTCTGCTTCAAATCTGGGTTAGGGGTATAATATATGAGTATGTTATCAAGGTACTAATTCAATTCTGAACACAATCGATGGAAAATTTATTAGCTATCCACGATGAATTGTGATTTATTCTTTATTTCTAAATTTACAATCATTGAATTTGTAAGTACTATCAGTGATTATTTTTTCATTATTCATTGTACATTTTCTCTTCTTGTTTCATGAATCTGAATCATTTATTCTCAATCTTTTCTGTCAAGGTTCAAGAGATTTACATAATGTTCAGACATTCATGCAAGATGTTTTTGGAGATAATGTCCCTGAATGACTAATACTACTCATTAGGTTCTTTATTCATGCCATTTTTTTACAAATTTTATTTTATAACATATAGTTTACAATGCATTTTCAAGTACTTTTGAATCACCTGTGCACACCTCATGTGGAGTATTAGTGATATTATCTTTCCATGAACATCTTGAACTGAATAAATCTGTTCTTAAGAGGGGATTTGAGTTATTCTTGTAGGTTACTGCATCCCTATAGTAATTTTTTTAATTACATCTATATTACGCCATTATAATTTTTAAAATATTCAAATAATAAATAACATGTATGAAAGAATCGATGGTCAAGGTCAAAATAAGTTGATTTCAGAATGCATTTCGTTGCCTTATTATTCACCATGTTCTGCATCATATTAAATTTCATTGTGTTCAAATTTATTATTACTGACAATGCATATTATTACATTACTCCTCAAAAGTTTTATTCCATTTATTTGTTATTGAATCTTTGGTTTATTCGTTTTACATTAATGGTTCAAGAGATCATAATTTAATGTCACAAGGACGGGTAAATAATTATGCTTTTGAAGGTAATATCACAATTTTTTTTTATACTTCCAGTACAGTTTTTCATTCTTTCAATTATATTAAAATTATCATTTTATAACATGCAGTTTACTATATTCTCTTATATTTTCAGATTATTAGTGCATACCTCATAATCACTATGCTAGAGCTTTCAATATCCTGTTATCATGATTTGAATGAATCTATTATTTAGAGGGGATTGATGTTATTGATGCAGGTTATTGTGGAAAGTAATTCTGTGATGATGAAAGACATTCTGATTGTGGGTTATGGCACAACCTATTACAGCTACGTCTGTAAATTGTTTTACGTCCTATTGCATTTGCATCCCGCCTAAGGTGTTTTTTAGGTCTCTGATTCATATCTGGGTTAGGGGTATCATATATGAGTATGTTATCAAGGTATGAATTCAATTCTGAACACAATCGATGGAAAATTTATTAGCTATCCATGATGAATTGTGATTTATTCTTTATTTCTAAATTTACAATCATTGAATTTGTAAGTACTATCAGTGATTATTTTTTCATTATTCATCGTACATTTTCTCTTCTTGTTTCATGAATCTAAATCATTTATTCTCAATCTTTTCGGTCAAGGTTCAAGAGATTTACATAATGTTCAGATATTCATGCAAGATGTTTATGGAGATAATGTCCCGAATGACTAATACTACTCATTAGGTTCTTTATTAATGCCATTTTTTTTACAAATTTTATTTTATAACATATAGTTTACACTGCATTTTCAAGTACTTTTGAATAACCTGTGCACACCTCATGAGGAGTATTAGTGATATTATCCTCCCATGAACATCTTGAACTGAATAAATCTGTTCTTAAGAGGGGATTCGAGTTATTCTTGTAGGTTACTGCATCCCTACAGTAATTTTTTTAATTACATCTATATTATGCCATTATAATTTTTAAAATATTCAAATAATAAATAACATGTATGAAAGAATCGATGGTTAAGGTCAAAATAAGGTGATTTCAGAATGCATTTCGTTGCCTTATTATTCACCATGTTCTGCATCATATTAAATTTCATTGTGTTCAAATTTATTATTACTGAAAATGCATATTATTACATTACTCCTCAACGGTTTTATGCCATTTATTTGTTATTGAATCTTTGGTTTCTTCGTTTTACATTAATGGTTCAAGAGATCATAATTTATTGTCACAAGGATGGGTAAATAATTATGCTTTTGAAGGTAATATCACAATTTTTTTAATACTTCCACTACAGTTTTTCATTCTTTCAATTATATTAAAACTAGTACTCCGCCCGTGAAAATGCACGGGACTAATTAGTTTTCATTCAAATCATTTGGTTATACATCATTGATCGAAAAAAATTAATGTGTTCTACTCAATATAAGGTTTATAGTAGAAAGATGATAATTAAACTTGGAAAAATTACATTGTTCCACCTATAGTAGTTTACCATTGTATGCTGAGTAACTGTACAGTAAATCTAGTAGAAGATTGATGGCAAGTAAATAGACTGAGCAAAAAAAAGTGTATTGTTAATAATCTAAGAATTGTCAATTTATATGTGGAGTACATCAATATAGGATGACTTTCCAGTTGCAATCCATTTGAAGGGACAATGTGGCATGATTTCGTAGAAAATTGGATGTCCCAAAGTAGCATAGGATATCATGTATACCGACCTGGATCAAGGATCTAGCTGAATCTCGATTTTGTAGAGATTGATCTATATTGAAGATTCCAATGCAATCATGACTAAAATATAAGATGTTTATCTTCAATATCTTGTAAAAAATCAAGGTTTATACATTCGGAAGTGGTTTATACCCGGAAGTGGTTTATACCTGGTCGTACTCGCTGCATGGTCGAGGGAATAGCTTAGAATATCACATGACTTGTTTAGAAGAAAAACATAACTCACATGGAAGTGTAGAGAATAGATAACATGCAAGATTATTAATGTGCCTGCAGTTGATGCCTTCAATCCAGAGATTTGGGTTGTAACCATTGTTTTTGGAAAAGTTAACAAAGTAGAAACCATTATAATTGTTAATATACAGTCAAGGTGCAATTATTTTATTTAATCAGTTTATGCATTGTAAATCACTAAGCGCTATACTATAATGTATAAATATGATTATATTTTCATAAATATATAAAACCAATGAATATAGTTCGATGGTTTTCAAGAATTGAAATTTTTAATACATGATCTAAAAAAAGATACATGTAAACTTATACAGTGCAGATAATGTTTTTTTGAGTGTACATTAATACTATTGAACTTATACAGTACGAAACATATTAAATAGTTCAAAAAAAATTAATTCTCTTAGTTGACAAATAGTTTAAAACATATGAAACACAGAACTTGATTTGTTTTCAGTAATTGAATTCATGAAGTCAATGAATGGCTTACCATAGCAGCTCCCTTGCACAACACTTCAGTATGTGGTTGAGCTGTATTCATATTATTTATCATCTCTCCCGTATGTTTATAAATTAGGCTAGAAGAATAAATCATGAAACAACTCAGATGAAAAAACATCATGGATAAATATAAATTAGATTAGAACAATCATTTATACAAGTGACATAAATAGACTTTCCCAATAAGACACGATGAATTGGAATACAAAACAGTTAGTAATGGAAAACTGAGGATTTATGATAGAAAAATTTATTATTAATGAAAAAAATAAATCAACTGGATTATTGCATTTCCGAATAGTAAAATGAAAACATTCCCAATATCATTTCTTCCTCATGTTGTATGCAATTCAGTTTTCCTACCCAGAAAATTGGATGTTTGTTTATGATGCAGAAAAAAATAAGATTCAATATTCAATGGGAACATGCAATGCTTGCAAACTATTTTCCTGCCCTGAAAACACAAAAACAGTAGGTGACAGTAATGTTGTTAATCTACAGTCAAGGTGCAATTATTTTATTGAATCAGTTAATGCATTGTCAATCACTAAGCGCTAAACTATTATGTATATATATGATTATATGTTCACAAATATGTAAAACCAATGCATATAGTTTGATGGTTTTCAAGAATTGGAATTGTTAATACTTTATCTAAGAAGAGATACATGTATCTGAACTTATACAGTGCAGAATATTTGTATTTTACCTGTACATAAATACTATTGAACTTATACACTGCAAAATCATATTTAATAGTTCAAAAAAATTAATTATCTTAGTTGAAAAATAGTTTAAAACATATGAAACACATAAATTGATTTGTTTTCAGTAATTGAATTCAAGAATTCAATGAAAGGATTACCATAGCAGCTCCCTTGCACAACACTTCAGTCTCTAGTTGAGTTGTATTTGTATTATTTATCATATCTCCCATCTATTTTTCAATTAGGTTAGAAGAATAAATCATGAAACACATCAGATGAAAACACATCATGGATACATATATATTAGTTTAGAATAATAATTTATACAAGTGACATAAACAGAATTTCCCAATAAGACATAATGGAATGGAAGAAGTAGATATAAGAAACATAGATGAAATAAAATAGATGAAGTATCATACATTTCAAATAAGTAATTGTATAAGGATTGAAACATTCAAATTCATGTCACCATGGAATACAAAAAATTTAGTAATGGAAAACCATGGATTTATGATAGATTAATTTATTATTAATGAAAAAATGAATCAAATGGATTATTACATTTTAGAACAGTAAAATGAAAACATACCCAACATCATTGCTTCCTCATGTTGCATGCAATTCGGTTTTCCTTCCCAGAAAATTGGATGTTTATTTATGAGGCAGAAAACAATAAGATACAATCTTCAACGGGAACATGCGATGCTTGCAAACTGTTTTCCTGCCTAGAAAACACATAAACAGTAGGTGACGGTAATGTTAATGAGGTTAAGAGCTCAACACCAGAAGGTGACGTTTCAGGAAATATTACTGAAACAGACACAGAAATTATGCCTGCTAATTATTCCCGTTCAATTAAGATCAAATATGAAATAAATTGCACTGAGAATTTACACACTACAACAGGTCAAAACAACAAAACAATCTGCATCCCCTTGTTGAATTTCCACTTCTTCCTTAAGTAACTTCTTTCACTTCACATGATAAAATCAGACATGATGACTATATTTTACTAATCCGCAGCCCCCTGGTTGAAGAGAAGAATTGCATACCTGCAATGGTTGATGGAAAAGGATTTAATGAAGACAACATGATGACTCCATCAACTGAATAGGTTCTTAAAGGTGTTAGAAGAAAAACTGCAAAAGGATCAAGCATTCAGAACCTGTTTACATGGACGACCAGTTTGGTAACCATATTGAAGTAGCTTACCCCAAGAAATAAGTCACTGCTAAAAAATGAATTAATTAGACAGATTTCATGACAGGTAAACATAAAAAATACTATTTCTCCAAAGAAACAATGTTAAAGAGGAATAATAGACATATAAGAATCAGAATTTAAAATATACATGGTCTTGTAACATGAATAGTATGCAATGTGACCATCCAAAATCCATTTTTTATATATGATTGAAAAGCCACTTTGATAAGTGTGAACCTCCCGATCTTCCTCCAGCATCAATTCATGTCCACACGTGTTGAAACAGGCTGAGAAATACAACCGTTTGCACTTTCTAGGCAATGTAAATCACCTGAATCATCGTCTTTGAGCCCACGAAGGATTAAATTTTCTTCCAATCATGATCGAATATGAAAATGCTCATAACATGTTCACACCTGGATAGTTCTAGCACATCAACCCCAGTTGGCCTGTTTCCAAGGTCCATGAAATTCATTACATAATTTTTTTAACCAAAATAATGATGAAACTATAGAGAAAAGTAATATACCAACAACCAAGTGTTTTTTCCAAAGTATGAAGGGTCTGAAAGAACCCTTGAAACTTCCTTTCAAACTGCATAATCAGAACAAAAGTCAAAGAAACAGTGTTAAAAAGGAATAAGAAACATATAGGAATCAGAATTTAAAATATACTTGGTCCCGTATCTTGAATTGTATGCAATGTGACCATCCACAATCCATTTTTTATATATAATTGAAAAGCCACTTTGACAAGTGTGAACCTCCCGATCTTCCTCCAGCATCAAGTCATGTCCACACGTGTTGAAACAGGCTAAGAAATAACTGTTATCACTTTCTAGGCAATGTAAATCACCAGAATCATCATCTTTGAGCCCACGAAGGATTAAATTTTCTTCCAATCACGATCAAATCTAAAAATGATCATAACATGTTAACACCTAGATAGTTCCAGCACATCAACCCCAGTTGGCCTGTTTCCAAGGTCCATGAAATGAATTACATAATTTTTTAACCAAAATAACGATGAAACTATAGAGAAAAGTAATATACCTACAACCATGTGTTTTTACCAAAGAATGAAGGGTCTGAAAGAACCCTTGCAACATCCTTTCAGACTGCATAATCTGAACAAAAGTCAAAGAAACATTGTTAAAAAGGAATAAGAAACATATAGGAATCAGAAGTTTAAATATACTTGGTCCCGTAACTTGAATAGTATGCAATTTGACCATCCACAATCCATTTTTTAATATATAATTGAAAAGCCACTTTGATAAGTGTGAACCTCCCGATCTTCCTCCAGCATCAAGTCATGACCTCACAAGCACACATTAAAAAGCAACACATTACATAATTCTAATTTCAAAATAACACATAAGCAGTCACCACGCCAAGACCTTCAAAGTGCTAACAGTAATGCAGAATCAAGGATTAAGGTTCATGAATAGGCAAGTAATCACGTACCTTATGTGTGAAGATGATGTGGGAGGGAATATCCTACTGGAAAATGAAATTCCAAACCCAATAATCCCTAGAATAGTCGACTGAAACCGTAGTTGCGAGTACAGAGAAACCCTAGTCACGAGTACAGAGAAACCATAGTTGTGAGTATAGAGAAACCCAACTCGCGAGTTAAGAACCTAACCTGAAGATTTGTTATACGGAATACAGAGAAACCGTAGTCGCCAGTTCGTCGATGAGTCGGCCGTCGAGGCCTCGGATATCGACGAGGTTAAGACCGAGGGTGTCAGAGTCATGAGAGAGAGGCATGGTGAAGTGGTCGGCGTTTGTAGGAGATAATGGGAGACGGATGCTGGAGCGAAGACGAGGGAAGGAGTTTGCGGATGAATGCAGATCCGAAATCGTACTCCTCGACGGTATCAGAGTCGCGTGAGAGAGGCGCGGTTTGTGGGAGATAATAGGAGAGGTATCGCCGGATTGTGGAGGGAATAGGAGAAATGAGGTTGCAGAAATTGGGAGATCCAAAACCCTAGGTATTGAGGGATTCGAAGGCGATGGAGAGAAGAAGGTCGATATGGGCAGGGTTGGGAGAGGAATAGAAGGAGGTATTCCGGTATTTTGGAGGCGTGGATAGCTGCTGGAGTGACACGTAGTGGTAAAAAAACTTACTTTAGTAGGTATATAGATTATCATTTTATAAAATGCAATTTATTGTATTCTCTAATATTTTCAGATTATTAGTGCATACCTTATAATCACTATGCTAGAGCTTTCAATATCCTGTTATCATGATTTGAATGAATCTATTATTTAGAGGGGATTAATGTTATTGAAGTAGGTTATTGTGGACAGTCATTTGTGAAGAGGAAAGACATTCTAATTGTGGGTTATGGCACAACGTGTTACAGCTAAGTTTGTAAATTGTTTTACCTCCTACGTAATATGGAATTTATTATAATCATCAGAATTGAGATTTTCGATTATTCTAATTGTACAAATGCTGAATCTTTTTCTTTAAGATATTATTAGGCTACCATGGTTTTTATGTTCTGAATACCCACTCTGATCAATTTTCAAACTCATATTCCATTATAATGATATTTTTACTACCCACTCCAATAAAAAATTTTATGGATCTTTCATAATGATATATTGTTTTTCCATCCTTTTATTTTTATATTTTGTAAAACCTGCATATATATTTACTTAATGAAGGCTTTATTTAATATTTTTAACTAAAATTTTTCTCACATTTCATTGATATGGGATGCATGGATTAGTGTTATTTATTCACAATGCATTCAAATCAGTTCAGAACATGTAGTGATGAGGAAATATTCGGTTTTTTGAAATTGTATGCACTTATATGTAAATTCATATTCTATATGTACTTAATATTTTTACAGATTCGATTTAGTTTCTATTGGCATAGGAATTTTTTTAGTGAATCTTCACGATTTAGCATTATGATTGACCATAAATATGTAATATTGTTTTTATTTTGTCCATTTAAATTAATTATAAAACAAAGACAACATTATTGTATTATTCATTTTATCTTTGCATGATGGGAATATGAAAGCACTGGATCATTAGGAGTCGTTTTCAACACTGAAGATGGTTATGTTGCAACAACTACAAATATTTCTTCTAATCAGGTATGTATTTTCTATTTTAATTCATTACTATTATTATAAAATCATTTGAACAAACAATACTGAATTTTTTCATGTAATATGCATTTCCTCTGATTATCACATATCCTTCATTTCTTCTTCTCTATTGGAAATCGTTATAATTATACTTCAATGAATTCATTTGTCATTATTATCTGCTACGTTTTCATTAATGTTATATCCACTTTTATGCCTACTCATATTATACTGTACTAATACACTGTAAAACATATCAATTTTTATGTCTACTCGTATTAAAGTGTTCAGATACACTGTAAAATATATTTCCCATTTTCTGATATTACATTTTGTTTTCAGTAAAACATGTTTCCAAATTTCTGATTTTTAAATTTTTTTACTGCTATAGTGGTGGAGTATATCGAGATTTTTTCAGTTTTTTTTACTACTATAACGGGGGATTGTATTGCAAAGCCATCATTTTCATTTGGGGATCCTCTACGGAAAAAACACACAAATCTGCCATGCATTTAGTAACGTGAGTATCCAAACATTTTTATATTGTATTTGCACTCATAAAACAAATAAAAAAATAATGCTACCATTGCATTTATCACTGTTTTTTAATTGAAAATCATCTAATTATACGTACTATAATGTCTCAATTATTTACATTTTTCATTCCAATTTTCATGTTTCTTATTTCATTATTATTTTCTATAACATGGGCTGCAGTGCGAAGGGGATGGGCAGGGGGAGTGCTGGGGGAAGGTGCTGGGCTGGGGAAGGCTGATGAGGGAGGGGGAGGCATTGGGATGGGGTGGCCGAAATGCGAAGGAGGGGGAGGGGAGAGGTATAGCTGGGTAGGGGTAGGATGACGTGCTGGGAAATTGAGGTGGGGGGTTCTTGCTGGGCAGGGTGGGGGGGGAGGGGGGCTGGGCAGGGGAGGGATGACAATTAGAGGAGTGGGGATTGGGTGGGGGGTTGACATGCTGGGCAGGGAGTGTGTGTATGTTGGGGGGGGGGGGGGGGGTACGGAGGTGGGCAGGGGATGGAGGAAAGGTACGGGATTGGGGAGGGGAGGGGGAGAGCTGCGCTTGGGGGTAGGAGTATATGCTAGGAAAGGAGATGACAAGCTCTCCAGGGGGGAGGGGAGGACCTTCGTAGGGGGAGGGGAGGGGAGGGGGGGGGAGGGAGTGGAGAATGAAGTCAGGGGGAGGGGGATTCTAGGGGAAGAGGTTGGGCAGGAGGGGAGGGGAGTGGAGTGGCTGGGCAGGTTGGAGGGGAGGGGAGGGGAGGATGAGGGTAGGGGGGAGGGGGCTGCTGGGGGAGGAGGTTGGGCTGTGGGGAGGGGAGGAGGTTGGGCAGTGGGGAGGGGAGGGGAGGGGAGTGGGGAGGGGAGGGGAGTGAGGAGGAGAGGGGAGGGGAGTGGGGAGGGGAGGGGAGGGGGGAATGGGGTTGGGTAGGTTGGAGGGGTGGGGAGGACAGGGGAGGATGAAGGAAGGGGGTGGGGGGGTGGTGGGGGGTTGGGTAGGATCGAAGGAAGGGGAGGGAGGGGAGGATGAGGGCAGGGGGGAGGGGGATACTGGGGAAGTGGTTGGGCAGGGGGGTGGGTAGGATTCATAGGAATATCTTATAATATCTCCAAATATTGTATTACAATTATACATCTCCACTTCCGGTTCCCTAGGTATGAAATTTTCTACAGACATGATGCAACTACTGTTGGATTGGAAATTAGCTTATGATTCTGAATTACCTCAGTGTGCAGGCCTTGGGATTGTAAGAGGCCTTGATGAATCAATTGAGATGCATTATGTGATCTCGCCCATCCTATGTGCTACTTTGAATGTTATTTTCATTCATGTCCATTTATATATTATGATTTATATACTTATGTTCTGCGCTTCATGTCCATTTGAATGTTGTTTTTCAGTTGGATATTTCATTCATGTCCATTACGTGGTGACATTAATACTTATTCTGCATATTCATGTATTCTTATACTGTATACTTATGTTGTATTCTTATGCTGCATATTCAGGTACTCTTATGATGGGTTAGACAAGGAAGATTCCAACCGATCTTATATTGGTGAGGCAATGATGAAATGCATTGGGAACATCTTCAACTTTCTGGAAAATTAATCCATGTCAAAACATCAAAACATCTCGATTTGTGGACAATTTTTTTTTTGTATTATAATTATTCCTCGGCAGATCTCATATTTTTTATTATACAAACTATTCTTTATGTAAATTCTCTTCAAATTTGTGATTCATAGTATGCAATATTGTTTTCCTAAATGCATTTTATATTGAAGTCAGGTTTCGATACATGACTATTCCAAAGTGTTTCACATTACAATTGATGTGTCTTAATTTATCATTTTATATTGATGTCTTCTTAATAGATTCACTTGTAATTCCAAATTATTCACCACTTATTTGTGAGTAAAATAAATTAAACACTATCATTTCATTGCAACTATTAAAAATAGTACTCTTAATAAGACAAATAATAAAAAATTATGTTTTATAAATAGTAATCTATAGTAAATAATAAGAATTATTTTATAGTGCCGTGCATCGCACGGGAGGAGTACTAGTTTATTATATAAGAGGCCTTAACATGTATATATAAATTTGAGACTTGAGGTAAGGGATTTTTGTCTTAGTTTTATTTCCAATGGACACACGCCATATTGACCACTTGTGTATTTTGTGTGGTGTATATATTTAACATCAAGGTATTTTATTATTATTATCATGACAATTAAATAATATAAATATCCATCTATATTTATTTATTTCTAAGGGATTACGATACAAACATTACCAAGTGATAATAGTTTTATGTTACAATATCATTATTATCGACATTGTTTATGATTATGTTTCTAAATATGAAATTTTGTGATATATGTCTAAATAAACTCAATAATTTTGTCTTACTGTAATATTTATAGATAATATTTTTTTATTTCTTTTTTTCTGATCTTTATGAAATAAATACACCAAAATAATGTTTTAAAAGAAAACAAACTTTATTTCACTCTCATGTCAAAGATTCTTTATCTCCCATGTCCATGTTTTCTAAAAATATTTATAAATAATATTTTTAAAAATGCATAATTATTGATTAAATAAGTTTTTTCCCTTGTATAAATTTTTATAAAATGGTTTAAAATCATTTTTTTTGGAGGAGGCACAATTGAATGTTTACTAAAAATATGAAATGAATATTTATTTTAACATATACAAAATGAATTGAATTTACTAACATCATGACCACTCAATGAATTGAAGATTATTTTACACGTTTTAAAGGTTATTTTAAAATAAATTATTTTCCATAATATTTTGGAAATTATTTTATTTTAAACAAGTAATTTAAATAAAAAAGTATATTATCCTCGGGAAATGTTTCATGTGATATGTTAAAAATAATTTTCCATATAAGACATAATCCTTTGATGTTTACTAATATATATTGGGGATATGATGCAATGATAACATAATTTTTATTTTTATGCACAGTTTATGATAATGATGAAAATATATTTATTTAAACCATTCCTTTTCTATGGGTTATGCTATGATGAATTGATAAAATGATGATGAATCCCATTTCTTTTCAACTAGTTATACTATACTAAATTTTTTATTAAACTCATTTAATTTTCAGGTGTGAGGATATGATTAATTTTTTTATGATCTTTTAGAATAAATCTATATGATTTTCATTATGTGATAGGTGGTCCTGAAATTATATATCACTAAAATGCATTGGGTAAATACTGATATCTCGTGAGATCAATTGTACTGGAATGGGGAGTGAACACAATTCAATAAGGAACTTTGTCCAATATGATAGTCTTGGGAATGCAACTTGATTACTAAGATATTTTAGAGTGTAAACCCATTATACTACGATAGTCCTGGCAGTGATCTTTGACTAATATGAAAATGAATTTCTCTACTTTTGTGTATTCAATAATTCTATGTAATGTTACAATGTTATGTTCTCATAGATTATGTTTTTTTGACTCATTTATGAATCATGTGTTATGAACATTCAAGAGTTATACCATCTCTCAAGATTATGATATTTTATATAGATGTTATGGTTTTCAAAATCTTAATCTCATGTTATCATACCCTTAATTTCATGTTATGTTGATATCTTACTTATTTACCCTTACTGAGAATTTGAGCTCAAATTTTTTTATATTTTCCTTCCATAGTTTGTGAAGAAAGTTATTTTGTATTATATGTATATAAAGGGTTCCAGTTATCAAGATCTTAGTGGGATATGATATAGTTCACTTATGAAGTAGTTTTTTATCTTCCTGTGCTTCTGAAGGAACAAGAACTATAAGACTCTAGTTTGGATCATTATATATTCTAATGAATATTTATCTATTAAGATGTGTTATTTATGTATGAAAATGTCTAGTTATAATTGTTTTTTTGAAATATAAGACTCATACATGTTTATAAAACATATTTAAAGGCTCGATGATTGGGTTTCTTGTTTCTATATTCCATTCCCCACTGATTAAAGTTGATGGTTATGCATAGTTTATATATCTTTTATGGTAGCTTAAGATTAGTCCTAAAATACCTGAAATTATGGAATGAAAATTAAAATGAATGTTAAATATTTTAATTCATGGGGTTTGTGGCTTAATTAAATACTAGATGATGATAAATATTGAGAAACCATGTAAATGGTTGGATTATTTATGGAGGAAATATGTTTGGATTTTAATTAAAGTAATAATAAATGGTTAAATGAAATAATTAAATGAAAATTCCTATAAAATGGTTGTGTTATTATAGTATATCTATTCCTTAGTGATGGTATCTAGCTATATGAGAGGCAATAACATTAGTTGAGGATAAGGGTAACTGGTTTCCTATCATGTGGTTGTTATATATATGTATATTTCTTTGTTTTATAATTTCTTCTACTACAGCACCCACATTATAAGAAAAACTAACACCTAGTGGACTATGGTGGGTGTTTTAACTAACATCCTAGTTGTTGAGGAATGGATGGTTGAATACCCACTTTCCTACTCTATTCTCTTGGTTGTATAATGTGTTGGTATATGCGGTTGTTATAATTCCTATATATGTCTGTATAGAGTTATAATGGGTTGTGGTTATTTTTATACACATATATCTCTGGATATAGTATCTTGGGGAATACTATAGGTGTGTTGTGTATATGTAGTGGTGGATTGAGGTATAATACATGACGTATGGGTTGTAGTGGATTCTAGAAACTTGTTAGTTATTATCCATTGAAGATGATCTGGTAGTAGATGATAAGATGATGTGATGAATGATGTGTATGATATTTTTTAGTTTTTAAGTAGTTTTCAACAAGGATATTTTATTGGAGAGAGATCACTCATGGCATGTGATGTTGTGGAAAAGCATAAAAATCAATGGATGAGTGGTATTGGGGCACCTTAACTTTTATGTATCTTGGATATTATATTATTACTTCATTGAAATACATGGTGAGAGATCCGTGGTGAGAATGTGAAACCATCATACATGTTTTGGTGCAATTATTATTCCACCTGTTTATTCGTGGGACTTTAGTATAATTTCTTTGTCTTTTTTCTAAGTGGTTCTGAGGGGGATCATACTATGTTTACCTGCTATGATCACCTGACACACACACACACACACACATATATATTTTAGGGCCACAGGAGATGGTTGGTGATATAGATGGACATTACTAGCTCGTTGAGTTGTTGAGAAGTAATCTGGGATTTGTGGTCATACCCGAGTTTTTATTTTGTTATATAAAATTTTCTTTATAGTAATTTGGTTCAAATTAAATTACATGAATTTATTTATATTATTTTTAATTATCTTGAGAAATATTTGTTTTATGATTCTATCTATCTCCCATCCATTATTCTTTTTAATGGCTAATTCCTCCCATTTGTGTGCATGATATACCCATAGTGTTTGTCGCTAACCCATGGACTATTGGAAGAAGATTATAGGTATCATTATATCTCTTACATCAAATATAAATTTGGAGGGTACCTTTATGGGGAGGGGGAATCAAAAATTATATACTGTTCAATGAGGATGGATGAAATTTTATGGGTTGATGTTTTGGTCATGAAATAAAAGTAGGATAACATGATCAATCAGGATCGATATTAGGGAACCATATTTAAACCTATCCAACTAAGACTAAAGTGTGGATCCCATTGAAATATCAATGATTAGTGGCACATTTCTGAACATAATGGATATAAATGGCTGGTATAAGAGAGGAGGAAGAATAAAAATGATTTTTGTGAGTGAATTTGAAATTAAATATGATGCGAATGAATATAATTCTAGATTATGGCTTTGAGAATAAAAATTAAAAGCTATAAATTATTGATCAAAGGGTAAAAAATCCCATGATAAGCTCAAGATAGTTATATATTTTGATGAATATAAATTTATTGATGTGATTTTTAAGGTTAAGAAGTAATGTTTTGGAGAGTTTAGTCAATGAGAGTCAATTAAATGATTGTTAAAATAAATTGAGGATGACCAAGCTGATGAAATCTATGAACATGAATAAAAATGTTGATAATTGTAGCTAAAAAACCAAGGACATATAGATTCTTATCTACAAATTTAATCCATAATTCATCATTTATACAAATGAAGATGAGGATGGGTTCAATAAACCTACATTAAGAAGATCATAGAGTTAGTGAAGACCCAAGATAAGAAACTAGAACAATCTTCCTCATTCTAAGAAGAAGAAAATGAAAGATGATGACCCAAGCTAGATATACCGAGTCCATTGAAGATGGAATTATATTTTCTAAACTATTTTACTTTTGTAGGATTAATTGATGAAGATGGAGATAAATCAATGTTCATGAACACTATATTTTTAAGGGAATATATTATTTCACACTTTGTTCTCTATAAAATACCTAAATATTGATTAATAATGAGGATGTAATCTTTTATTATAAGATAAAATCAATTTTTTTTAATCAATCATATTATTGGTCACCTATGAACCATAGGATTGATTTTGAGATCAAATGAAATCATAAAAATTCTTCTCAATATTGATATATTTGTTCTATCAATTGAAGAAGATGAGGTCGACCACATCTACGGGTGTGCGACTAGACATAGTGTATCATATGTTTTATAGAATACTATTAAACAAGGTAGGTTGATGGAGACATGATACAAAGTCTTCTTATATGACTATTTTAATTTGTATTTCTAATGTAACTTGTGTAGTGATAGAAGGACTAAGTGAAAAGGGACAACTAGTGATGACCGACATGAGATCTTATCAAAACATTATTGATTACTAGAATTATATTTAAATTTAAGAGATGAGATATTTTGGTCGGTATTCAGTCATTATGAAATATTAAAATAAGAGGTATTGAGCACATGATAAGAGAGTTTGGAATCAAGAGTAGTGGTACTTAACTAAACATCTAGAGATCTAGGAGTGAGAGATGAATTTTCTCAATAGAGAAGTTTCCACTTTCCCTTTTAATTATTTACTATTTTCTTAAATAAAATTTTCTTGTTTCGTTTAACAAAAAAACTATTTCTAGATTAATTCATTAAATGTAAAAAATATTGAATTGTGTTTCACACTTTTATCCTTGTTCTTGATCCTTTCTTTCTTGGTTGTTGTTTATCAAGATCAAATGACAATTTTACCATGAAGAAACCAACTTTATTATTCTTAGTTTAGTGAATTAAATTGTTGAAAAATTATTGGGTTCGTCCACAAAGTTTCACCATTCATGATAAAGGGTTTCAGTGACAAATATTTATGTTATAAAATCAACTTTATTATTCCTTAAGAATTAAGTTAGATATTTTTAAGAACACTAAATTTAAATTTCCCTCTTATTACTTAATCATATATTACATCCTATATCCCACTTTTTTTTATTCTCAATATTCATCTTTATCTTCTTCATTTTCATTGCTTCAAAATTTTTTACCATATAATTGTTTCACCACACTTTATTTAACACTATCCACACCCCTTTCATTAATGCTATTGTTCATTGATTTTTTATTTTTGTTCTTTTCTTATACTTACACACAACACTTCCGTGTGGGTTCGACCTTAATTTATAATATATTTATAAATGTATAAAATAAATAAATAATTTAAGATATTATAATAAAACACTCATTATATTTTGTTATAGATTTTAGTGAAGGTAAGATTAAACAAGTTTTTAAATAAAAACTTGAAAACAAATTTTTTTTTTCAAAAAACAATATAAGATAAAAAACTAAAATTTGTTGTGTGTCTTGTTAACCAATGATTTTTTCCCTTATATACACACAAACATGACAATCCTTCCAATATATTGATGTATGAAAAACGAAAATTAAAAACCAGACCACTACTCCTAAAAAAATAACATGGATTGAAATGAAAGAGATGAGAGAGGGAGATTAAATAAATACACTAAAAAAATATTCCAACCTGAGATCATTCGATATAATCTAGGAAGACCTAAAATGTTGGGGTTTTAACTAATTCTTGTTTTGGAAAACCCATTATCTATTAGTATGACCCATATATCCAAAAACTATTACTTGAAATAGTAATATATTAAACTACTTCCCATATTTAATGGGTTGTCCTAGGAAGACACTATATACATTATTAGATAGTTCTTCATTGTAATTCAACAATTACCACTGTAATGGATCACTAAAAATGATTATAAACTATGAGTGTGTTCCTTATGTCTTAAGAGAAATAATGAAAACTGGTTTTTATGTCTAGATTATTTTTTTAAAATATTGCAATCTGTCTACATTTCATTTATCAGAATGTTTTATCCATGAATAACAAATGGGGAAATTAGAAATTAGATCACTAGTTTTGTTATGGGGATGAATATACCTTATATGATTCATGATATAGATTTATTTTCATACTAATTTAGTTAAATAACCACAAACTCCATGACCATGTCTTGATGGATATATTCTATGAAGAATTGTATACCATAGGATAAAACATAGTTGACTAGTTTCCTAGTGGAAATTGTACTAATTAATCTAATGGGGAGATAATAAATTTTTTTAAAACCCTTTCTCTTAGGTCACATCATAATAATTCTAGGATAATTTGAGTGAATAATAGAGAAAAAATCTAAAACTATGGCTCTAGTAACCAAAATTCAGTGATTACATTATTACATTGCTAGAATATATAAGGAATCACATCATGAAGGACCATAATATTTAGTAGTCATGGGTACTAGATATATACATGATTTACATATTGTATTATAAATTTAAATAAAAAAATAAAAACTTCTTGAAAATTTATTATTCCTTTTGATGCATCCCTAAATTTATTCATAGTTCACTTTTTGGTAGCATGGGTAAATGGAAATATAAAGAGGGCGAGCTCAAATTCATAGTATGGTTATAAGTACAGCGGAAGATAACACAAATAGAATACACATTTTGGTAGAGTAAAAAATCAATTAAAATTCCACATAATCAATATCTTGAGAATGGAAAATATCTATGGATGACACATTAATGAAAATAATCACATGGATAACAATAACTAAATTCTTGGTGATTGAATACATAATGCCGTGAATATTTATCTTTACAATCAAGGCCTCAACAAAAAAATTATTCATTTCATAAAATCCATAAAAAATTTATCATTCTTCTCATAAAGACCATATACAAGGCATCATTCTTTCATTTTGTAAGCATACACTAAATAATCAAACATTTTTTTATCATGAGACCATGAAATGCATCGAGGGGATATATATTCCTGATCCCCATCCATCACTTCTTTAGGTCCAATGAATTCTCCATATGAAATATATGAATAAAAATAACTTTCATAATCAAATTTCCTTTATAAACATCTGTATTAGAAAAGAAATATATAGAATATTAGAACATTTCCCAATGTCAATAAAATTGGATACATGATCATAACACATATAGAGAAAGAAGGTGGATGGTTACACAATAAATTTCATGATGTTCCCCAAGGAACCTTATCCATAATCATGGCTAAGTAATCAATAATTATTTTTATAAAAATAATAGATATAAATATTATCAACATTTTACTTATCAATTGAATAATTTGGATCACTAGTTGAATATCTAACCATAGGAACATTAATGATGCAATAAAAAGTACCCTAGTCAAATAAATAGATATTAGTTAGTGGGGAAGGATAATATAAATGTGATGGGTTATAAATAGAATATATTAATTGAGTTCAATAGTCTTAAATTTAGGATACTATAAAAATGGATGTATAATCCTTTAATATAGTATGTTAGGTCATGCGAATTATCCAAAGAATATTCCCCATGAGTTTCTATCCAATTGTGCAGTCTTTGGCCCTAGCATCATTTATTGTGGTAAGACCAAGTTGATGATCAAAAAGAATTTTCATGGTGATTACTCCCAGGGGAATTTGTTCCAAAAGCATTTCCACATTCTACTATCATGATAGGGATGTAATAGCTTGGAAACTATGCACACTTTTACATTACCAAAACATTAGGATGCCACTATAGAAAAGACTGATTTTTATATGACTTTAGTAACCCTTAATTTAAAAGAATACAAGGGATGAATAATTTTATAGAATCATAAATCCCTTGAAATTCATATAAAATATGATAAAATGCTATCCAGGTAAAATTATACACTACACAAAAGAAACAATTGGTTAATGAAAACCATTTCTCAATGAATCAAAATGGAAATACTAAAATATTTACTTTAATTTAAAAATTCCATGAATGTGATTGAATATATTGTATAATTAGAATAAATATCCGAATCACTTTATTTTGATCCCTATTAATAACTATAAGAATTTATAAATTTTTATTAAAACCATATATTATAAATATATTACTAAATTATAGTTTATTTTCATCATTGGGTCATAGAAAAGTTTTATTGTTGGTTTTATAAAAGTACTTTAGTGAAAGGGTAGATTCATATATATTTGTTAAAATTTATACATTGAAATAAAATAATGATACTATAATAATGTTTTTTTAATTATTAGTTATATCCTATTTTCATTTGGTGAATGATAAATGTATGGTTTTTGAAAAAGGAAATTGTGAAGGACTAGTTTTTATGTGTTAAATGATTAAATGATGATATATTAAAATTTTTATTAAATATCAGAAATAAATTTCTCGAATCACTAAAAAATAATAAATTTATTATTAGTATATTGTGATATAATTATATAATTTCCCTTAAATATTCATCAAATAAATATTGTAACATCATTATTATAGGTGGTAAAACAGACCATATTAATATCATATTATATTGATTTAATGAGTACAAATATTTTTTTATATAATGTTAATATAAAATTTGAATAAGATTAATAATGTTATAAAAATAATTTAACTCTATCAAATTAATTCTTAAAACCATCTACGAAGGCTATTGATGAGAAATGAAATTTATTATCTATAGAGGTGGTAGTTACCATGTTTGCAAGATTCATATTTTCTTTTCTCAATAAATGGGATGAAATGAAGGTATATGAGAAAATATAATATCATAATAATACAATTTACACAATAAAAATATTTTTTAATATAATATATAATTTTTAATAACCCTCAGAGGAGGTGATGAAAAAATAACCACATCACTTCTTAGTGGCGGTAGTCCTCATATACACATGATCGATGTAGTTTTATTTTTGTTAGTGGATGGAAAGGAATGAGGAATAGTTAATACCCCAATATAATAAATTTATATTTTTATAATAATAATTATTTTAATATATTATAGTGGCTAGAAGTTTTTTGGAAGGGTACTAATAAGAAGAAAATGTTGAGTAAGAAATACTCTCGTTGAGAAATTAAGATTTCTCTTGGAAATATCAATTGAAATAGATGATTTAAGAAATCTAATTGAGACTAGATGATTATCAAATAGAGATATATTTATACGAGGATAAAAATTGAATATTTTTAGGATGAAATTAAAAGTTATACGTGTATCATGATGTTTTTTAAGTGATCCCCTTTTATAAGTGAGAAAAATTGATTTTTTGTAAATACCCATTACTTTTTCAATGATGGAATGAAACTATTAAAGGTTCAATATATAAATATAATAAATAATGAAGTTCATGGTAATATAAGGTCAATAAATACTCTACCATTCATTTACACATGTTTTATATAAACATTTTTCATTTTTTTAGTCTTAGATTTTTCACTTTTTCCATGTTTTGTTTTTTCCATGGTAATTAGTTTTTACCTAAGTAATTTAATTTTAATGGATAAAAATAAAATAATAATTATTAAATAAATTTTAAATAATAATCATAAATATGAAAACCATTTTATTGAATAATTTTTCTATGTGTATGAAAGACTATCGTTTATGTTAACCCATGTAATACATAAAAACATATTTTCAAAAAAAGGTTTTTTAAGCTTAAAATTTGTTTGCAGAATAATATTATCTATACTAAAGATTTTCATAATTTAAGTGATTTTCTTTAAACTTTATGTGTCTTTAATATAAAAAAAATTATATTTAAAAAAATTAGATTAATTTAAAAGAGAAGACTCTAACCAGTTTCTTTTATTAGAAATAATTACTCATATTTATAAAGCATAGAACATAGCTTTAAAAAATTCACAAGTGTATTTTGAAATGAATTATTTTATTTCATAAAAAAATAATCAGTTATGGAAAATTTTTATAGATATTTAATTTATACTTAATTGTTAGTATATTCATAAGTACTATTGTTATAGTAAAAAACAATTTTTTTCACTATTCACTAAAAAATAAATTATTTTAGAAAATTCTCAAAAACTCACCCTAAGATAATTTTTTCATGGTAAATTAAAACAATATCATATTATTATCATATATAAATTATAGAAATAATAATTTTATATTATAGAAATTTATAAAGGATTCTCATTTTGTGATAGAGTGTGCATTATGAGATAATTTTTAGAATATAGTGTTTACCTGTTCTAGTTGGGTTTCGTGTATTACATTACCCCATTAAATAATTTCACATTGAAATTTAATATATGTAAGAACATAAAAAATTTGGGAAATTCATCATCATTTCGTATTCTGATTCACAATTATCCTCCTCTGACTTTTGATTTTACTAAAGTACTTTCACCCACCGAGTCTTTTGATTACACAACACTTTCTCTCTTGTGTAAATAATTTGGATGAGCTCTCCATTATAAGAAAAGTAATTTTTAAATTTGTTTACCTTAGAGCTGAGAACATGCATTAGTTTTGGTATGTAATTCCCCAGTAATGAATCCTATAAAACATCATATAATTTATATAGGTTGGGTGGCATAACGAGACAGTAGAACACAACTCCAATTCTTTCCAAAATTTCAAAAGGGATAATGTACATAGGATTTTGTTTCCTATTCTTCCCAAAACATATAAATCCCTTCCATAGAGATACTATTATATAGGCATGATACCCCTATTGAAATTCTTGATCCTTACTCTGATTATCTGAATAGATCATTATCTACTTTGAACCATCTTAATGAGATTTTGAATAGTTCTCACTTTTGCGGTTATCTCCTCCTAAGGTTCAAGGCATACTAGATTATTTTCTTCAATGTTATCCCAATAGTTTATAGTATGAAATACATTCCAATAAAATGATTCATATAGTTCCACATTAACACTAAAATGGAATATATTATTATATGGAAAATATACTAAAGGTAGATATTGATCCCACATACCTTGAATCTAAAGAGAGAATACAATTATCATATAGTCTAATGATTGAATATTATTTTTAGACTACACATTGGATTGGGGGTGATAGGTGGTTCTTAAATAAATCTCGGTGTTGATATACTCTTAAAGGATCCTAAATTTTTTTGATGTGGACCAAGGGTCACGATCAGATACAATTGATAGAGTTTCCCCCTATTGTCTAACAACAACATTCATATAGAGTTGTATAAGACATTTTAGGTGTAAGTCCTCATTTCTATAAAATGTGAAGACATTTTAATGTGATCCACAATGAGCCATATATCATTTTTACCTTTAGGTATCTTTATAAGAAAAATTTAAAAATCTATAGAAATATTTTCCCACTTTATATTGTTATAGGGAGTGGTTACATGACTCATTTATGATTTTTTCATTCATCTGTTACATGATATCATACCAAGCATGTCGACATATAGTTTTAAGTTTCTCAATTCATTTAATGCCGCTAGAAATGTTATCTTAAATCCCTATATATATTTTTTCTACTATGATATATATAGAAATTTAAAATACATGCCTCATATAATAATTCAACTTCCACTTTAGTTAGGGATGGAACACATAATATATTTACAAAATATTAAAACTATCTTTTTTGGTAATTTATGTTGATTTACCATCATTTATGGCTTTCAATATATTTTGAATAAAATAAAATTCATATTGTAATTTACTTATCTTCTCTAGTAATAATTTTTTGTCAATCATTTGATAATGGAATGATGTTTCCCCTTCTTTATGGATCAATATATTCAACATTACTAACTCCATGAATAAATTATATTTATCTATCCTCATATTGGTAAAAATCAATGATATTTCTTACATAAGGTATCAACATCCATATTTGATTTCTAAATGTGGTAGTGTATCGAGGAGTTATTTTACACAAATATTTCTATCCATATTTTT
Source organism: Viscum album (assembly GCA_963277665.1). NCBI lineage: Eukaryota > Viridiplantae > Streptophyta > Magnoliopsida > Santalales > Viscaceae > Viscum > Viscum album. The sequence goes on from OY728131.1 coordinate 240,195,653, forward strand.
TGTCTCATGTTGAGATATTTTTGGTATAAAATATATTGCAAACTCATTATATATATATAAATCTCACATATCTAGAGAGATAATTCCACCATACCAACATATAATAGATTAAAAAATCCAATCCAAGATGATATGTTTGATATTTTTTTCATCTATCATTAGTATCATTGATTCAAAATAAACCACTCTGCTATATTTTATAAGAACACAACTATCTTTTTTCGTTGAGGCACTACTATATATTACAAATAATTCCTTTCTCGATATTAGATTCAATAATGAATCATTGATTAATATCTCCTATATCTCCTCAAAAAATTCTTCACATTCCTTTGAAAATTAGAATTTTACCCCTTCACAAGTCCACTTGGATAACATGTTGTATAATTGAGAAATGTTTTAATGTAATCATCTAGAGCAACCTTCCAGGCCAAGGAAACTATGTATCTCGTTATATAATTTATAATGGGATATTCCTAGAATTCCTTTATCTTTAAAGGATTGAAACATATACCATCCTTAGAGATAATATCACTAGTAAAATTAACACCAGGGATCTAAAAATCACACTTCCTAAATTTCCAATACAATTCCTTTTCATTGAGAGTTTAAATAATGATTTAAAAAATTATTCCCATGCTCTTCATAAATATTAGAGTATATTAATATAGAATCAATGTTTATAACTATTAAATCATAAAAACAACCATTGAAAATTTTATTATATATATAAATAAAGAGAGAGAAGTATTAAATCTAATGGGTATCATTATAAAATCATAATTTCCAAACCTTATATGAAATGGAACATTTCATATATCATCATTCTTATACCTAAATTGGAGATAACCAAAGTGAATATTTGAAAAATATTGAGCCAAATCATGTAGATCAAATAAGTCATTAATTCATGGTAGATGATGTTTATTCTTTGTAGTAATTTTATTTATATCTCAATTATCAACACATAACCTAATTGAACAGTCCTTCTTCTTAACAATAATAACATGGGCTCTCCAAGGTGAAACACTAAAGTAGATAAATCTCTTATAACAAAACTCATTTATTTTTTCTTAAACTCCACTAGTTATACTAGGGTTATTATATACGGAGTCTTAGATATTGGGTTTTACGTTTTCATGAGTTTAATTTTAAACTCTACTTCTCGCTCTGGAAGATGATCTAGTAATTCTTTAGGAAACACATCAATTTATTCATGAAAAATATTTATATCCTCTATTCTTAATTTATTGATTCGAACCCTAGGTTGTATCTTTATTTCATATCCAATGATTTAATTAAGGCATTATACTATAGGAGGATCAATTAATGACTCAGATAATGAGGTATATAATAAAAAGAAAACAAAATCCATTGCTATTCATTAATCATTATCTCATTCTCTTAGAAATAATTTTCTGTATTATACATAAAATACCAATGCATACATAGGATTATGTCAATGTAAAACATATGTATTATAACCATGATTATAGGTAGGGTGTGTCTTTTCAACATAATGGGGACTCAATGATATATTCCTATTGCAATAATATTCCCATTGGATATCTTGATTGATAACTCATTTCTCAGGGTTATAGGTAACCTTTTAATATTATTTGTAGATAAGAAGGATATAAAAGAGTGAATTGATTTGGAATAAAATAAATCATTATCAATATTTAATTTTATGATCAATGTACCAAACAATCACATCATTAGAAACATAAGAATAAGTTATGGTTATTAAATAAAAATTGAAATTACCCATTGCCTCTTTTAAGTTATATTGACTTGAGGCTTTTGGAAATCGGTTGAGAAATGGACTATTTCATTATACTTGAAACACTAGATACTTGAGGATTCCTTCTTTCACATTCATTCATGAGCTATATGGACCGTAAATCCAAATTTATAATAAAATATTTTTCCCTTTAAGAAAGTTCAAGAGTGTTTCTTTTTGTAATTATCACATGCTGGATATCCTATTATTCAATTATTCTTCATTGACACATTTATTTTTCCATGGTTAAAAATATTATTCTTTTTAACTCTACTTCCTTTGAAAATGTAATTCTTGAAGAATTATTTTTCTATCTTGATGGAACTTGATACTATACTTTCATGTGATGAAATTTTTTGAGAGACTATTTCCTGTCAGAGGCTTAGATTAATAATATCAAAGAAAAGGTCAATCATAATTTATAGTTTACATATGTAGTCCTCATAATTGCATGAAAATATTAAAAAATTAGCATTATACTAAAAAACACTCTCCTCTTCCTCCTGATTCAAATCAATACTTTTATTTATATATTAGATTTTTCTTCTTGAGGGAAGTATTTATCAAATAATATCACCTTAAAATACTTTCATTCCATGTTTTATATCTCCTCGTCTTGATGAGTGACAACCATTGATCAACATCTCCCCATATATGAAAAATCACCATGAAAAATTTCTCTCTTTTTTTACCTCCCAAGGTGAGAAATATCTCTTATGGGTCCTTTATCCATTGTTTAGAAACTATTGGATCAATGGTACCATTTGATGATAGAGGTTTTTGTTATATTAAGTGGTCTAAAATCATTATATTATGTATTAGAGTTGCAGGTTTATCTATACGATCAATAATATTAGTTATAGCTAAAGTAAATAGACATAACATTTCTATAGTATGATTAGTTCCAATACTATCCATGTTGAAATTATCTGGAAGTAAATCTCAACATTGATTATAGGTTATTATATGATTTACATTCCTCATATTAGGATCCATATCTAAAACAAGGAATATAATAAATAATCTCATAACATTATGAATATTGAGCTGTACAATTCATTACACAAGTAAAATTTCAAGGGCATCCTAAGAGTTTATCAAAATGATTATGATATCCATGTTATTCAAAAATCTAGTTCCAAGAGTTCCTACTAAAACATATTTTACATCAACTATAATGACCCAACATCAGGAAGCTAGATTCAGTGATTGATTTATTACATTACTATATGATGTACAGAATTGCATCACAAAGAACCAAACGACTTAACAGTCTTGAGAGGATAGATACATAAATCCTTTCTATATTATATTGAATCATGAAAATAATGAATAGAAACATATTGAAACATTATTATTAATTTTAATACATACCTGAATTAATTCACATTTCACTTATTGGTACCCTGGGAAATGGAAAACTAGTAAGGGTGATCTCAAATGCTCAGTAATTGTACATGTATGGTGATATCTATCAAACATGCATACACATTTTTATAGAGTTAATAATCAATAAAAACTACGTAGAATAAATATATTTATCATTATAAATATTCATGAATGGTATTATAGTGAAAATTATCACATGGATAACAATATAAGAATTCTTGGTGATAGAATACATAATGTTAGACATATTGATCTTAACCTTAAAAGCCTCATCCGATAAATTATTATTTTTGGAAAAGTCACACCAAATACATAATTATTTTAATTAAGGCTACAACAAATAAATCATTTCATCATTATATAGGCATACACCAAATACCCAAAAATATTTTCTTATGAGACCAACAGATGCATCCAGGGATATACAATAATTGGCCACACCTATCACTTCTTTAAGTCTAATAACTTTACTGCATGAATGATATGAAAAATATTCCCTGGATAATCTACTTTCCTTAATAAAAATTCTATTTTTAATAACACCATATGAAACATTGATACATTTACCCATATAAATAAAAGGCATAACATGATTATTACCAATCCATAGAAATAAGGTTTGTGGTTAAATAATACATATCATAATGTTTCATAAGGAACCACTTCCATAATCATGGATTTGTAATCAATAGTTATCCATATATAAAAATTAGATATATATATTTTTAACATTTCCCTTTTCAATGGAATAATGTGGTTCACTATATGAAATTCCAACCATAGTGAAATTCAAAATGTAATGAAAAGTAACCCCATCAAATAAATAATGATAAGGTAGTGGCTAAGGGTAATTTAAAAGTGTTGGGATATCAATAGTATATATTAACTAATTTAAATTGTATATAATTGTATATTACATAATATTAGAAGGTAAATCCTTTATTATTATTTATAAGTGAATATAAATTATCTAATGAATATCTCCCTAGAGTTGCTATCATGGTGTGTAGTATTATCGCCACTCATCTTGCATTTAGAAAATATTAAGTTGATACTCAACAAAAATTTTCACGATGATGAACCCTAGGGGAGTATGATCAATATATTTATCCACTTTCTACATATAATTTTACTTTACCAAAACATTAGGATGCCTCTATAGAAATGATTGTGTTTTTTAATGCATTTGGTAAATCATAATTCAAAATAATACGAGGAAGATAAAATTAAATATACTTGAAAATACATTAAAATTAATTATGAATATTACAAAATAACATCCTTGTAAATTTTTACACCACACAAAGTAAATAAGTTCTAAATACAAATAATATCTCAATAAATCAAAATTGAGATACAAAAATGATTACCTTAATTCATGAATTCAATGGAAGTAATTGAAAATAATGTATAAAAAATAAAAATGTCTAAATTAATCATATAAAAACTTTATTCATATCTATAAACTTTTATAAAGTTCATTTTGAACTATATTTTACAATTATATTACTCAGTTATAGTTTATTTCCATCGTCGATTCTTAGAAAATTTTGATTATTTATTTCTCAAAATTACCAAGGTTATGAGATTTATTTTTACTTATTGGTTAAAAGTTAATCATTAATATATAAACTAAGATACAATAATAATATTTTTTCATAGATTCATTTCATCCCATTTTTATTTTTTGAATTATAAATATTTGGTTTGTAAAAAAGGAAATTTTCAATAACTAGTTTCTTCTTTTTTAACGATAAGAATGTGACATATTAATAAATGTATTATATACAAATAGAAACTTTCCAAAAAATGAAAAATTGAAAAAATTGAAAAAAAATTATTATTAAATTATATTTTCATTATATAATATTCAATTATTATTTATAATGTAAATATTACAACATCATACCTGTAGGTTATAAATCTATCCTAAACAAAAGCTTATTATAATGATTTATTGACTATGGACATTTTTTATTAAATTTTAATAAAAAATTAAAAAAGTGAAATAAATATCATTTAACTTCATTAAATAAATTCGTATAACCATCCATGAATGACGGTGATGAAAACTGAACTTTTTCATTTGTGGAGGTGGTAGTCCACACCTTCACATGATTAACATTTCCAATTCACAATAAATGGGGATGGAAAGAAGATATGTAATAAATTTTAATTTAAAAATATTAATTTAGACATACTAAAAATATTCATTAATAAAATTAATCCTTTTTGTAGACCCTAATAGACAACGATGAAAAATTAACCACATAACTTTGTAGTTGTGGTAGTAAACATGTACTCACGATCGAGGTAATTTTGTTTTTATTAGGAGATGGAAAGGATTGAATAATGGTTGCTACATTAATATAATAAAATTAAAGAATATTAATAATAATATTTTCATAATATTATTATGGATATAAATTTTTTTAATTGGACAACTAAGAAGAAAATTCCATGGAGTAAGAAATACTCATGTTGAGAACATAAGATTTCTCTTGGAAATATCTTTGGAAATAGAGGCCTTAGGATATATAATTGAGAATAAAGGATTTTAAAATTGAGAGATATTTCTATGAGGATAAAAATTGAATATCCTCATGATGAAATTCTAAGGGGTAGGTGTAGCTTGTAGTGGTGGAAGTGATCCCCTTCGATATGTGATGAAAATGATTTTTTAAATACTCAGTACATTATCAATGATAATATGAAAATATTTAATTGTCAATGTATCTATATTGGGAGATAATATAGTTCTAGGTGACCAATGTTCCAAAATTATTATACCATTAATTTTTATACATGTTTTAAACATGTTTTCATAATTTTACTCTTAGAATTTTCACTTTTACTAAATTTAGTCTTTACTATGGTAATTAATTTTTTCCTAAGTAGTTTAGTTTTAATGGATGAAAAATAGTAATTATTACATAATCTGGAAGTAATAATTATAAATATTAGATAGGTTTTACCAATTAATATTTTTATGTTTAAGAAAAATTAATTTTGCGATCAGTTCATATATGCATAAATACATATTTTTGGAAAAAGTGTATTTTTAAGATTAAAATTATTATGTTGGATAAGTTGATATTCATAATATGAATTGGTTTACTATAAAATGTATTCATCCTTTAAATCATAAAAAACGGAATTTTACTAGTATAAAATTAAATTAACGGAAAATAATAAAAATTGTTTCTTTTAAAAAAATATTATTTCATTTTAGAAAATATTAAAAATATGATTTATAATTTCAAAATAGAATCATGTAATGTATAGTTTTATTCATTAAATATTTAAATTTTCATATAAAATTATTTAAAGAACATTACTATAGTAATATAGAGCTAGTTCCTAATTTATTACATTGGCATATATACAAGGGTTCATACTCCAAAGTACCCATCAGTTTAATAGTTTTCAAGAACTACTTACACACATGTTATCCATTTTACCTTGGGAATAAAAATTAAAACACAACACAAGAAAATCCCCGTCATCCATGAAAATCATTCAAAGGATTCATCTTCTTATCTTCAGGAAGGGGAAAAAAATAAGTGTGAGTTATAATTCTCAGTAAGGGTTACATATAATGGAATTTATTATAAATCAATAAATCATAATTAATATGGAAAGGTAAATATCTGAAAACACATTGCATTTAATCAATAGACTAAGAATGAAAACCATATAGATATAATATCATAGTGAAAATATCTTGGATAATAATAATAACTTATTTATAAATGACTTAAATGATTAATTATTTGATGATATTATCTTAAGAATAACAAAAACCACTATTGTTAAGACCTTTATCAATATAATTTAAGACTAATTGTTAAAAACCCATCTGATTTGGCCAACTGATTCATATCATGAGACTATAGATAAATCTAGGGGATATATATAACTAGTCCTAACCCATATATTAATTTCTAAATCATTGCTCATAAACCAAATAATCTATTTAATTCATGAACAATATTTCTTATCAACAAATATCGGTATTGAGTAAAGGATGTGGATTTATCAATATTTTTACAAGTTAATCAAACAAAACTCAAAGTAAACACCACATATAAATAATGTATATGGTTTATGAAATAATCATATCAATCATACAAGAATATGTATATTTAAGATAAATTATATTTTTAATAAAAAATAATCACCTGAAATTGGTTTTTTAAGTGAAATTTAATAATCATAAAAGTAAGTGAGATTGTACAATAAATTATACCACTTTGTAATTTTCACGAAAAATAACCTTGGATGAAATAATTAAAATTAAATCTAAAAATTCCTTGATTTATTAAGGAATAATGATATCACATGTAAAAGGAGAATTATTTACACCATATATAAGAAATTAGGTGCATAACAAAAAATATATCTCAATGAAGGGAAATTGAGATGGAGACCCTTGCGTCACGCATTTATTTAGTTGAACATGAATTAAAAACCTACTATAATGGTTTTAAGAATGTTATTAATTTATAACATATACATAATAATATTTATAATATCACATATGATCCTATTATAACAAATTATACCCATTTTTCAACAATATTTCATTATTTTCATTATTTTAGGTGTTAATTACATTGCTTTCTCATTCATGTATTATAATGAAAGTTATAGTTCTTTCACATATTATATATTTACATAATATAAAAATTATATTAATGTTACAAAAATAATATCAACTCATTATATACATTTTTAGAATCATTTTTGATGTTTGGACATGGAAAATGAATCACACAGCTTTTCGGAGATGGTTGGTTGTACATACACACGAGCAATGACATCATTCCCTTAACAAGTAAAAGGGTAAGGAAGTGGGTGATATATTAATATTAAAGAATAAATATAATATCATATATAACATAATTATTTCATTTACATCTCATAAATTTAATAAATTTATCCTCATTACCTTCCATGTAAAGTGTTAGTGAAAATGAATCACATCGCTTCACGAGGCGGTAGTCCACCGTATACACCAGCGATGTTAACGTATCCCCTGAAAATGGAAAGTAAGAAAAATAATATATGATATAATAACTCGATATGTATAATTATGTTATAAATATTTTATATATACTTTATATCCATCACCATACAAAATCGTGAGAGGGGTTTATGGAAAACGTTCCATATCAGTTCGCAAAGTTGGAGTCCTTCGTATACACGAATGATGTTATCCTTTCCCATTTGGGACAAGAGGAGATGTATATAAGGCATTAACTAAAAATAATAAAATATAATCATATATTATGTAATTATATTATTATATAATATTAACTGAATAATATTTGAAGGAGGTGGAAGATGAAATAAAATAAAAATGCATAGTTATAAATTTTACAATTTCTTAGACAATCTCTTAAAGATTATATCTAATGTTATCCTAGAATAGATTTATAACCAAAAAATGATTCTATGTTTAGGGTATGAAATATGGAAAGTTATTTTCCATTTCTTAGATGAAATAAAAGTTTTTGAATGTGTTAATAAAATAGGAGAGTGGGTACCCTTTTATAAGTTTTATGTGTGTCACACTTATAATTTTTTAAAAAAATATTTACCCTCGTTTTCCATATAAAAAAGGTTAAAATGGATAATTAAATATAATTAGACACTATAGGGTCTAAATATGTCCATAAAATATATTTTAATCAATTTTTAGTTCATCTTAACGCATATCTTCTTTGTTTAACCCTCAATAAACCCATTTTTTCAGTAATAATGGTAATTAATTTTTATTTTTTACCTATTAATTATGGTAAAAGATTAAGTTGAACATATTATAGAATCTTAATTGTTAATATTAAAAATATTTAATACATTTTTCTTAATTCAAATCACATAATATTTAAAATATAATTTAAAATTAATCTTTAAGAAACGATGAAATGTGGGTTTCCAAAAAGAAAATGTTCAAGAGCTTAAAATGTGTTTATATAAAAATTCAATATGAAAATGATTAAAATGATCTAAATTGGAAAAATAGAGATATAATTGAAATAATTTCTCTTTTAAATCCTTATTAATATAAATTATATATTTTATGATTTTTTAATGAAATGGGAATTCATAATAAAAACTTTATTTTTCACTATTCATAAAAAATAAAACATGTTAGAAAAACAAAAAAAATATCAGCCCATGATAATTATGATATTTTGATTAAAAAAATTAATTTTATTATAAAAATTATATAAAATTTTAAGAAATTAATTTTATCATAATTGCGTAAGAAGTGACGAAATCATTTTCTTTAAAAAATAGTTTTTTCAAAAACAATTCTTTTTCTACCAAATGATTCTAAATTTTTTTAATGAATATATATAAGCTTAATTTATATTCTACACGTATAAAAAATATGATTTTAATAATTTATTTAGTACTATTCTTACCCACTAATTTAACAGCTATCTTATAAGCGTCATGTTTAAATAATATTTAAATAGAATATTTCTGTTTAAACCATGTATATCATGAAATCGAAGATATAGAAGAGATTAAATTTATTTACAATGATATAATTCATAAATTATTTGTGTGTTATGTTATTCCAAACTAAAAAAATTTTATCCTCAATTTTTTGTGGATATTTTCTTCTAAATTGATGATTTTAGTTCTTCTTCATAACATATTCTAGTTCCCATGTTACTTCCTCTTTCTTCTGGTTTCTCCAAATCACATTTACCAAAAATAAATCCAAATCATCAATACTTTTATCTAGTATCAGGAATATTTATGGGTCATTTATATTAATATAGATCAAGTTTTAATTATATTTCATCATAGACGAGCACATGTGTTGGGTTTGGCTTGTACTTCCTGAACAATGATATATGAAACACATCATGTACTTTTGAGAGACATGGTGTGGTTTCCAAATGATAAAAAAACAAAAAAAATTATTTCATGGACATAAAAGGGACTTATATACCTATGTTTTATCTTTCCCCTCTTACCAAACCTTATTACACCATTCCATGGAGATACTTTCAAGAAAACATGATCTCCATCTCAAAACTCCAAATCCTTCCTCTGATTGTTGGTATAACTCTTTTTAAAAAATTGGGATACTTTAATATTATCATGAATATACTTTAACTTTATTATTTTCTCTTAAAGAAGTTATATCCTACATGTTTACTTTAACCAACATAATTCCAACAAGTTAGATGATGATATTTCTTTCCAAATAAGTCTTCACACTTCATCATTTAAATTCTTGAATGGAAACTATTGTTACTAGAAAAATTTTCCAAAGGTAAATATTGATCACACATAACATGTAAGTAAAGTGATCATGGAAATAACTTGTCTAACTTTAGTTGAATATTCATTTTAGACTGTCCATCAGTTTGAGGATGGTAGGAAGTGCCCTAATTGAAGCTCAATATCATGAGCCTTTTGAAGATTATTCCATATTTTCTGTATAAAACTGGTATCATGACTAGAAATTATTAAAAAATGTACACCATTAATTATTAAATTTTCATTAATAAAGATCATTCTCTAGTTATAAATAGGTAAATATTCTCTTACATAAGTTGAATGTAACGATTTTATTAAGCGATCAATAATAACTCATATTGCATCATTCTTTCTAAGAGTATTTTGTAATCATTTAAAAAAGTCCATAGTAATGTCATCCCATTTCCACATAGGAATAAAATAGTTTTCATGACTCCACTAGGAACATTTATCACATATTTAGCTTTTTTAAGAACCAAACATCTAGATAAAAATATTATCAATTTTCCACTTCATGTTATCCCACCAAAAATGTTACATCAAATCCCTATACATCATTGTTCTTCTAGAATGTATAGTGAAGTTTGATTGATGTGTATCATTAAAAAATTCCATTTTTACCTTAGGTATATATGAAATAATTTTTTTCCAACTTTTAGATTACCATCATCACAAATGAATCCTTTTTATTTCCCATCATTCAAGATTTTAATTTTCTTCTAAATGTTATCATCATCCGATTGATAAAATTTTATCATTTAAAATAAATATCATTTCACAATAATTAGAAAAAATTGATTTATCTTATTTTTTAATAATTAACATATTAATATTTACTATATCAATGAAAATATGATCTCTCTCAATACTCATTTTGGTCAAAACTATATGATATTTCCTACCTAATGGATCTTCTACCTTATTTACTTTCCATGGGTAGTAGAATATTAAGAAATCATAATATTTGAGCTGATAGATCCATATCCTTTATCTCATATTGATATATTTCTATGAAAATATATATTTTAGAGTTTATGATCCCTATATATCACAAATATTTCAAAACATTGATAACATTCCATATCTTCAATTCAAAAATTACATTAGCCAACTCAAGATCGTGGGGTGGATAGTTCTGTTTATGAGCCATTAATTACCTTGATGCATATCAATAAATTATTTATTTTTCATTATGAAACAACCAAGTCCCTTCTATAATGAATCTCTGCATATAAAACAAACATAATTTCTATATGGTAGAGTCAAAATCAAAGCATTGCCCAACATATTCTTAAGTTCATAAAACCATTCTTCAAATTACTTTATCCAAATTAACATAACCCCTTTATGTGTAATCTTGTTTAATTGAATAGACAATCAGGACGAATTATGAATGAATCGATGATAGTAATTTTAAAAACCAATGCAGATACATAGATTAATTATATTTTTTTAATGTAATCCCTTATTTTATTTCCTTTTTCTTCACAGGATCAAATGAGATTCTATCCTTGGAGAAAATATAGCCCTGAAAAGAAACTTCTTGAATCTCGATTCTATGCTTATAAAAATTTCCTTATGAATCTTTCCTTCTAAGAGTCTGATTAATAATCCTTATGTGATTATAATGTTCCTTGTATCATTTAGAATACACCAAAATATAATCAATAAATACCAAAAAAAACATCAATATATTAATTTAATACTCTTATAATTAGATCCAAAAAAGAGGGTGTATTAGTCATTCCAAATGGAATTAATATAAATTTGTAATGTACATAACTTATTTGGAAATATATTTTTGTAATTAATTTATTTTTAACTCATAATTGAAGATATCCATAATTATGGTTAACCATTGAAGAATATTGGGCTCTATGAAGTTAATGAAATAAGTCATCATTGTATGGAAGACGATACTTCTTCATTATCACAGTAGCATTGATTTACCTATAACTAATTCACAGTATCATGGATCTATATTACATCTTAATGATGAAAATATGGGATACCCATAGTGAAACATTAGGGAGAATAAACCCATTATCACACAATTCCTCTATTTTTTTTCAATTCCACTAATTAGACATTGGCCATTATGTAGGGTGTTTTTGATATTGATACCACAAAAGGGATTAAATCAATTGAAAACAAAATTACTCTCTCTAAAGGATGTCTATGTAATTTATTATGGAATAAATTAATGTACTAATATATAACAGGTAAATCCTCAATTTAAAGGTCACCTTCTCCAGACATAGTTTTTTCTACTCTTATTCTACAAAAATATCATTTCGAAGAGCTAATGGTGGTGGATCTCAACACGTCATAGTTGAATATTTGTTTTCTCTAAATATATATAATTAGACATCTTCATTACAAATTGTAATTTAATTATAATAATAATAATTTTTATATCATATTTTGAAATCTAGTTCATACTAATGATTATATCAAATTCAATGATAATTTTGAAAATAAGGTAAGTAAATAAGGTACGTTTATATGTTATAATTGGGAATTCATGACACATCCATATTTTTGTGAGACATACACTATAATTTTTGACCTATAAAACCCTTCTTAAAGTGGTATAAAAATATCAATGTTTATTGGAAAAATTAGAAGATAAAAAAGTAGTGCGAGGATCTAAAATCAAATAAAGAATTTTTTAAATATTAATTTATGTTTAAATTAGTTTACACCAAATAATTTTATACGTCCACCTTATCTATAGTGATCATATAAGCTTATCCTTCTACCCTTATCATCTTTTGTGGAAGATTACTTTGACACTTAGGGAATTAATTTTCAAAGCACCCCATATACATATAGTTTAAACAGTAAAAAACCACATTTTATTTCATCCCTTTTCATTATTTAGATCGATTACCCTTATCTCAACAATTATAACAATATCCTAATCCCTTTAATCATTATACAAAATGATTATTTGCACAGTTCTCAAAAATTGGAAATTTCTTCATTCTATTCATTCTCTTTGATGCATTACCATTTTCTTCATTCTCATTCAACCTATTATTTTTTTATTTTCCTTAAACATGTAGGATTTAAAGAATTAATTCTCTATTTTTATGGCACATAAAACTATTTCATCATATGATGAAAATGTTTGAGAGACCAGTTACCTTTTGAGAATTCACTTATTCCCTTTAATGAAATGTTCAATATTGCACTCCATGTTGTGTGTGTAATCTTTAGTGTACCTGTATAAACTTGTAAAGGTAGCCTCATACTCACTAAATCATTCTTATTCATTTTTATTTAAGTTGAATAACTTTATAATTATTTTAGTTTGTTACTCATGGAGGAAATATTTGTTGAAGAACATCTACTTAAAAGCTTCCATTCCTTGTGTTCTAGTGCTTCTTCATACCTAGTATTCTGGATCATCAACCACCATTGATCAACACTTCCATTGAGATAATACACTAAAATTTTAGGATTTTTCTTTTCATCACCTCCAAAGTCCATAAATATCTTATCCAGAGACTTAATCCATTATTTAGCTATAATTGGATTAGTAGTCAACCCGAATGACGGGGGATTATATCTCATGAAGCAATCCAATATAGTATAATATCACAATGGAATAGGTTGATCCATCCAAAAAATGTTATATGATATAAAATTATTATGATTACCTAATATATCCATAATTGATCAATCCAAATACCAGCTGTATTGGCTTCCTTAGTAGGTAAATCTCTATATTTTCCTTGAGTATTGATACTCTTCTTCCTTTTAGTATTCACATAGAAATAATGGAATATATTATATTATTTCATAAAATTTTAAATTTTAAATCTTAATATATAGTTCTAAATATGGTGAAACACATAACATAAATTAAAATTTATGATTTTATAATATTAAAATAATTTATTTGGTTATTTTTGTGGGTAACTTTATAATAGAATAATTTATAATAATTTTTAATGAAAATTTTAATTATCATAAGAATATCAATAGGGATTATCAAACCTGGTGAGTAATACGGCATGTTGTCATACCTTAAGAGACAATTGGGTCAAGACCAATGCACCATTTTTAAAGATATTACTCATAGGTACCTTTGTGCTAAAACAACATCCACTTATAGTATTAATGAATGGATGTATTTATAGGAAAAAACACATATTATCTTCTTTAAAGAACTTTTTGTATATTATTCTATACTTATCCTCAATGTTTACCATAGTTTTATGTTCCCTAATATATTTTTGTTTTCAATCTAGTTCCCAATGTTTCTACTAAACCTCCCTATGAAACAAACTATAAAGAACCCAACACCAGTAACTTAGATATGGTGCCTAATTTATTAAACATACATAGATAAAAATGATCAAATCCCTATGTATCTATCATTTTATCAGTTTTTATAAATTTTTATATATTTTATACCGATTTTACATTGGGAATATAAAATAAAACATAACAAAAGAAAATGATCAACATTCGTGAAACTCATTCATATGATTCATATTAATAACTTTAGAAAAGGGAAAAAAATAAAGGTGACCTAAAAAATAGCAATGGTAAAATACATTTTAAGATATGATGAGTCAATAAATTATAATCATTTTTTCAAGATAAATAATTGAAAACACTTTTCATTTAATCAACAATCTAAGAATAAAATAAATATAGATATAATATCATAGTGAAAATAAAATATATAATAGAAATAACTAAATTATACAAGAATAAAATTCCTTATCATTAGACATCATGATATTAGGAATCATGGAAACCTCTACTATTAAGACCTTCCTCACGACAGTTTATAACTCTTGGGTAAAAACCCATATAATTTGGATAACTCATTCTTCTAAGAGGACTACTAATGAATTAAGAGGATATCTAAAATTTTGACCCACCAATATATGCAGTTCAAAATAACTTATCATATTTAAAAATATATATTAAATTCATGAAAAAATAAACTTATAAACAAATATCTTTATTGTGTAATAATAAAGGTTTATAAATATTTAACTTGTTAATTAGCTAACATTAAAAGTAAATATCATATGGAAAAATGGAATATAATTTAGGAAACAATCATATATATCATATAATAATATGGATATTTATTATTAATATAATATTTAATTAAAAATAATCTCAAGAAAGTGATTTCTTCAATATAAAGGTAACAACGACAAAAGAAAGTGAGATTGTAGAATAACTTTTAACACTTGGTAATTTTCATGTCAAATCTCCATGGATGAAATAATTTAAATTGAATCTTAAAATAACATTATTTATTAATGAATAATTATATAACATATCCAAAATTAATTAAGTACACCATATATAATAAATTATGTACATAATAATAAAATATGCCTCAATGAATGGAAATTTAGATAAAGTCCCTTACCTCACACTTTCCTTTAGTTGAACATGATTTATCTTCCCATATAAATCTTTTAATCATGTTATTAATTTATAAAAGATGCATAATAATATTATTAATGTCATATATGAACCTCTTATATCTTTTTAGTACCATTTCTTTAATAATAATTCATTATTTTCATTGTTTGGGGTGTTAATTGCATTGTTTTCTCATCTGTGTTTTGTATTGAATGTTCCCGTTCATGTAAATATTATACAATTCCATCATCTCTAAAATTATATTAATGTTATATTCATCGTATATACTCATTATAAATACGTATATAATCATTATTTAATGTTTTACATAGAAAATAAATTGCATCAATGTGTGGAGATGGTAGGCTATACGTACGCATGAGTGATGATATCATTCCTTTAATGAGGGAAAGGGTAAATAATTATGTGATATACTAATATTAAAAAATAATATAATGTCATAAATAACATAATTATTCCATTTATATCACATATATTCATTAAATTTTCCTTTATTGTATTCCATGTAAAGTGTTAGTTAAAAAAATGAATCACATAGCTTCGTGAGGCGATAGTCCACTGTACACATGAGCAACGTTATTGTAAACACAATGGAATGTAAAGTAATAGGTATATGTTAAATAATTACTATATAGGTATAATTGTGTTATAAAAATCATATATTTATATACTTAATATCCATCATCACACCTAATCGTGATATGTGGTAATGGAAAATGAGTCACATTGGTTCGCAAGTCGATAGTCTGCCATACACACGAGTGACATTATCATTTCCAATTTGATGGAAGAGGAGATGGATATAGGTCATGAAATTAAAACAATAACATCTTCTTATATGTTATATACTATTTTTATTATATAATAATCCGTGAAGAAAATTTTAAAGAGATTGAAGAATAAATAAAATAAAAACACATAGTTTAGAATTTCAGCTCTTCTCAGACTACCTCTTTTATATAATACCTAAAGTATTCCTTGAATGGATTTATAAAAAAACTAATATAGTATTATGCGATATAATTTTAAATTTTATTTTGGAAGGTATTTCCTAAAACAAATGGGTTTTAATGTGTGAATAAGAGAGGATATGAGGTGACCCTTTATAAGCGAGGTGAGTGACAGTATTGTAATTTTTGAAAAGAAAAATGTGTACACATGTTTTTCAAATGGAAAAGGGAAAAAATGGATTATAATATAGAATTATAAATTATAGGGTCTAAATATGTCATTAAAATAGATTTTATACATGTTTTAGGTCATTTTTACCTTATCTTTTTAGTTTAACCCCCAGTAAACCCAATTTTACGTTAACCATGGTAATTATTTTTTACTATTTTTAATATTCATTATGGTAAAAATATATTATGATCATGTTAGATAATATAAATTATTCTCATTACAAATATTTAATCAATTTTTCCAAATTCCAATCTTATAATTCAAAAAAAAATTAATATTAATCTGTTAGACGCAGCGAGTAATCAAGTTTTCAAAGAAAAATGTTCAAAAGTGTAATTTTTTTTATTTTATAATTAAATATTAAAATGAATAAAATGACCTAAATTATATTAATATATTTAAAATTGAACTAATTTTTCTTCTAAAACTATATTAATTTTTTTTATGTTTCTAAAATCATTAACATAAATGTCAATTTTTAGTAAAAACCAATATTTTTCACTATTAATCAAAAAAATAGAACATTTTAGAAAAAAATAGAACATTTTAGAAAAAAAATTACCCTATGATAAATTTGATTTGATTATTTCAAAAATTAAGTTTATTTAATCAAAAAATATTTTTAAAAGTGTAAAATAATAAATTCATAAGTGTACAAGAAGCGACAAAACTGTTTTCTTTATAAAAAATAAATTTTCTAAAAAACATTTATTTCTTTATTAAATGGTTCTTATCTTATTTCTAATCAATAGAAATAAATTTAATTTATTTTATACATGTATAAATTAAATAATTTTTATAATTTATTTATAAATATTCAAACCCTCTAACTTAATGACTAGGTTATAATGGTAATGTTTAAATAATATTTTAGTAGAGTATTTTCGTTTAAACCTGGTGTTGTGGACATCACCAGATATTAAAGATATTGAAATTATTTAAATTTAAATAATTACTAAAGTCTTAAGGTATTATAAAATTTTCATTTTTATTTAGGTTACACTTCTTTTAATATATATAAAAACTACATTTTTAATATGAAACTATATTTTTCACTATTTATCAAAAAAATCAATTATTTAGAAAAATATATAGTTAGTGGTTTACCCAAATGGTAAAGACACCACTTAATATTGTGTCATAATTGGGATCAAATTAGGGTAGGTGTGAACATATGTAGGCACTCTAGCAGTACTATAGTACTATATAAGGTACTTTATTATGTATTCTAGTAGTCAAACTATTCATGTTGAATGGGATTTACGATCATAAAAATTGAACTTTAGGCCATCAAGGAGTGATAAGTGGGAAACCTGTGGTGATAGGTGATGAGGCTTATAAACATAGACATAATTATGTTAATGGGTGCATTTGACCATGCATTTGGGCCTACTATACATGGGATTACAAGACATATAATGGGTTGCCCTTTATTTTGGGAAAATTGGTTCCTTTACTTAATAATAAAAAGAGTCTTCGACCACAATTTAAAAAAAATATTTTTGAAAAATATAAAAAATTTACCATATGCTAATTTTTTATGTAAAATTCAAAAATTACATATCTTTTATAAAATATGAATTCTATGATTTATAAATTTGTATTATAACCACGAATAAAGTATCTTTCTATTATCATATAGTCTATAGTGTGTGATAATTTTTAGATATAGTGTTTAACTACACTTGGTGGGTCTTAGGTATTACAAAACAACACTAGTCCAGGGATAGATATAAAATCCTCTATAACTAAAATTTAGGATCAAATTAAATTAGTTATAAAAAAAGCTATAAAAACTTTTAATCAATTGTACATTCAAAATCATATCCAAAATATTAGATAACAATGTGTGAAATGTGGTATGTTTGGGAACAAAACAATTATTTCCTAAGTATTGACATTCCATCCCAACCCTAGGAAAGTTATAATTTTGTAGTATATAGTTTAATAATTCATTAAAATGATGATATATCTTCCCAAAATATAAAATAAGGCTATAAGAAGCAACCAAATCTATCATAGGAAGAGAAAGAAAAGTTAAGATAACATACTGTAGGATTCCTAAAAAAATGAAGGCCTTAATTAAAATACTAAATTATGATTGATGACACCAGTTCATAAGAGGAAGATTTATGTTACAATATTTAATAGGAAAGTTTGACTCTCCAGAACCAAACTTGGACTCCCAAAATACTACACATGATTCAGAAAAACCTCAAACAAAGGAAATAATACACCATCTTGAGATAAAAATTGGTCTGTCTACTAGGGTTTTGAACAAAAGGAATAATTTAAAATTTTTTATAACTAATTAATTTAATCTTAGGAAGATTACGATGACACATTAAGGTGTTTTAAAATTCATGAGAAAACTAGAAAATACCCAATCTCTATATAAAATCATTATCCTTACAAATTTGGAAACCTAAATTTGAAATCTCATAAATGTAAAAATTAGTAAAAAATCATTGATACTATTATTAAATTTTTTTTACACATGATTGTTTTTAAAAAATATATATAATTAAATATATTTAGATAGGAATAAAATTATGTGGATGATCTAGAGGGGATACTTGATTTTGTGAAGTATTTCCCCCTTCCATCCCTTTACAACAAAGTATAAAAATTAATGATGATGGGCCTAATAACATAAAATTTCATGAGTTATTTAAAACCTTAAGCATGAACATGAAATTAATTTTATCCCTATGTAAAATCCTTTCTTATGTTTGGTTTCTAAATAGGGTCTTTTCTAATAAATGGAATTTAGAGGATATTTCCACCATTGTTTTAAATGAGGCCTGTAGTGTCATTATTCAAAACTAGATGCCTCATAAATGGAAATACCCAAGAATATTTGTTAATTAATGAAATATAAGGGAATTTAAGGAACTGAATTACTTGTGTGACATAAAAGTTAGTATAAATTATATTTCTTTGTTATTATTTATAGGATTGGGTTTTAAATAATTTAATCCAACATTTGAGTCTCTTCATTGGCCAATTGGTCCACCACCCAACCTATTAGAAGGGTGGAGGAACAATTGTTCACTATAGGGAAGCATACACAATCAAATGATTTTAATATTTCTAAAATATAGTCTTATATAAGATTTCTATAATTTTAGCGATATTATTTTTAGCACTGGTGGTGGTGTTATTGTTGTGTCAATAAGAACATTTATCTTTCATGATGGATTTGATCAAGAATAATTTGACATGTTTAAAAATTATACACTTTAAGTGAAATATATGATGACTGATGTATCTAAATAAGTTAATAGATATGTGAGTTAGAGATATACTCATGACCCTTTTTTAGAAATAATTCATGAATCAATACATGAAAATTTTTGGTGAACATTTTTGAATCCGAATCAACAAATAAACTTAAGTTATTAATTAAACTTGAGATATGAATAATGTATCCCATTTTTAAGGATAAATAAGTGGCCCATATAGAATAAATATACATATTTAATAATTATACTTAGGATATAGATGAACATTCACAACCCTTGCCAACACAAAATATGGTTTTAACCCCTATAACATTAATCCTATGGTCTGGAAGACTCTTTCGGCCATATTTTCATTATATAATGAGTGTTTAAAAGTTAAGAAAAAAACTGATAAAAGTGAAATATATTTTAATGTTAAATATATGTAATCTAAACTATTTAGAGGGTTAATGTTTATTGTTTTAGTTTTTAATAAAATTATAGTAGGGGTTTTCCAATTATATTGAGTTACATGGATGATAAATTTCATGTTTCTAATAATAAGGATTTTTTTGGTGAGATTTAGGTTTATTAACCTTATTCTAATAAAAACAATAATTATAATAGTTGAGTTTTTTAATCAAGTATAAATGAGTAGGTTAAAGAATCTTCTTTACCAATTTTTGAGTTGTTGGATTCCTCAACGATAAGGGGAAAACTGGATATTTATACTAGCCAACCTGATAATTTTGTATGACGTTGCCTATTATTTTTTTGTTGTTTTAGATATTTTGGTCATTGGAACTGAACTTGAATGAAACATCAACCCTAAGTCTATTGAGGATTATAAATATATTATAATTGATTATTGTGTTACATAATTTTTTTAAAAGAAACATGAATATGTTTTCTCAAAAAAATATAGAGTAACCATAATAGAAATATAATACCAATTGAGTGATCATTGATAGATTATTAGAGGTAATTTATGGATGAAAACTCTAATTATAGATCAATTTGGGAAGAAATACATATTTATTTACTTTTTTGGATTTGTTTTCAATAAATACCCTCTCTGTGATCTCTCTGGTCTCAGTTATCATTTCAACTCAATCATTCAATCAATTTTAATAAATAATATTAGCTTCTATTCTCTACCACATCCCTTTAACATTAATTTGTTTTATTATATAGAATTTTACTGATTGCATCTAATGTTCTTATATATAACTTTTGAAGGTACCTTAATAGAGATACTCTGTAGAACATGCAGTATAAATGGGAGATATATTTCAGAGGCACTAAAAAAAGATTTAGTTGAAAATGGATTAAAATTTCAATCTATTCATTTTTATTAAAATTCTTATACATATTTTTTTACAACATACTTCCATAATAGGGTAATTTTTTTAATCCAATTTTAAAATGTGATTACTACATAAAATTTAGTATGGGGGTGGGGGTAATTTTTCTAACTATAGAATTATGTATGGGGGTGGGGAAAATACTGAATTTCATGATTTCTGAAATATAGACCATCGAAAGTTGGATTGAAATAAATGTAAAAACCGTTCTTGACACAGTGTAGTTTTTTAGGAATTCTTTAAATATTGTATGAACCTATATCATAGTGTTAATATTAATATATTCACTAATTGAAAATATATTTTTCCAATTCGTAATTAGAAACCTCATTTAATTTACTTTAAGAAGAATCATTTTATTTTAAAAATCTATTTGTAAAGTATTAAATTTTGTGTAAGGTTATATTTTAAAAAAAATTTCTGATCCTTTTATATTATTTTTACTATTGATTTAAAAAATACTTTTTAACTAAAATGGTTTAATTGTTCCCCCATATAAAAATTACAAATTAGAGATAATTTTAAATTTTATGTTTGGGGGAAGATTTTTCATCTTATATTAAACTGTATTTCATTTAGAACAAATAAATACCACATAATTATTTTTTCAAAATTATTTATTTCTCCAGATTTAATTTTCTTATTTAGTGGCTGAAAATTGTTCTAAAGAATGATAAATATTTTATCTCTTTGAGTGAGTTAGTATTTTCAATTATTTTATTGATTCAATTTTGGACTCTAAATCTCATTGATCACTTGATATGTTTTCTTTCAATAAAATTTTGGTGTATGTTTAACAGAAAATATTGGGTTTTGACATATTTATTAGTATTAAACTCATTCGATTTTCCTCCAAAAGAGAAATGATACAACTCTCAATCCATTGGAAATTTTATTATTTAAGATAGAACTTTTCAATGAGATAAATATGCATACTTTTAATTATTAAATTCACTCATTCACCTATTGTGTCTAATGATTTTTTTGAAGATTATGTGATTTTGTTCATCATGGAGAAAAATAAAAGTTTGAAGGTTAATTGGACGAAAATTGAAATGTGTTTAATTGATTTTAAAAAATTCTAGTATCCATCATTTTTGTAAAACTAAAAGCATATATAGGATAGTCTATTTTTTAAAAGATTAATAACATTTTCTACTTAAGAGATTATATAGGGAAAAATAATTTGGAAAACTAAATATTTGAGGCATTTTATTTTTTCATTTATGATATTTATTCCTTATAATGTATTTTTATAATTTATTTCTTATACATAAGAAATATCTTAAATATGGGTGAATTTGATATGGATTTTATTTGGTACATATTTAACCCCAAAATATTTATAACGATAAAGATCATGTTTGATAGATTATATGGAACAGAAAACCATTTTTATAATTTAATTTAAGACCCATATATATTATGATATATTTCTTCAAATAAATTTACTATCTTTGATAGCATTCAGAACACACAACCCCAATTCTAATTGAACCAAAATATAATATACAATTATAAAATAACTGTTAAATTAGAGGGTATGAATAAGATGAAATATATTATGTAAATTATATGGTTCACACATGTATAAAATAAATTAAATTATTAGATATTTATTTTAAATAAAATAAAAGTTATTTAAAATATAAATATATGTTTTTATGAAAATACATATTTTTCAAAAAAGTGGCGATGTTGCAATTTAAAAACATATTATAAAACTAATTTATACCAGTTATTGGGAATTTATTTTATAAAAATAACTTCATTTTTAATATAATATTATCAAAATTATCTAAGGGTGGTGGTTTGGTATTTTTTCTAAAAAGTTTCATTTTTTATGTATAGTAAAAAATACTAATTTTTATTGAAAGCAACCTTTTTTGATTTAAAAAATATAAAATATAAATACAATTTTAATCTGGTTTTAAAATTATAATTAGTAAATTTTATATTCATTAATCCAAATTAGTCCATTTTAATCAATTTCATAATGAATTTTGATATAAAAACATTTTAGACATTTAAAATTTTTCCTTCTGGAAAACCATATTTTCGACACGTATATGGTTTTAATTTGAAATTTAGTTCAACAAATTCTATAAGTTGAATTTGAAAAAATGGATTTCTTGCTTTTAAAAAGAATAATTTATATTATCTAATAATTTTATCTTAGTTTTTTAACATAATGAATAATGAAAATAACAAAAATTATTTACCATTGTAAAGGTAAAAACAGGTTTTCTAGGGAGTTAAAATAAAAAATATAAGGGATAAAAATATAAAAAACATATATATTTTATATTTAATGTTCATATATCAACCTTATATCTTATAATGCTTAAAAATTTACCATTTTTTTTACTTTTGGTAGAAAAAAATATGGTTGAAATTCATTCTTTTCAAAAATTCCAACGAGGTCCTCTCCCCCACTAATCAATAGCCACCCCTCACCTCTCCTTTATAGACTTCTGAACCCAGTTCGTTCTACCAAAACTAGAAAAATAAATTATTCACTCTACCCCTAATTCTATATTCCTTTTATTGATCACAAATCTAACCAAGAGTGGATTTTTGTGAAAACCAACTAAAGTTTCTTGAAGAAGTGGTAACATCTTTAACCAAGAATTTTATATTATTTATTCTCTCACCACATTAAAAACTTATTAAAAAATTGTGAAATAATGAAATTATTATCTTCCATATAATGGGATGTTTTTATGTAAATTTCAGTACCTATATCCATCTCATCCTCTCTCAAATTGAATACAAAACCATTAATTGTGTGTACAACGATCCACGGCCTCACGATTTGACATAATTCATTTTCCCTCATCTCTTATCATGGATGGATATAATGATGTATTTATTGTTTAAATATGATATTTATGTTGTAATTACATATTTATATTTATAATATCACATACTACTTCTTACTTTCTATTCCATTGGGAATATGATAATCTCTCTTGAGTGTATGACAGACTACCACCTCATGAAGAGATGTTATTTTATTTCACCTTATGATTTAAGTGAAAGGTAATAAGGAATAATTAAATGTTAATATATAAATAATATTGGAATATTAATCATTATATAAAATTAATATATTATATCATTTCTTACTATACCATTCATTGAATAAATGATAATGTGGTTTGTGTGTATGACAGACTACCACCTCATAAATTGATGTGATTTGTTTTTATTAACACATAACATGGATGATATATATAATTGTATTTGAAGAAAACATATGAAATATATGATATAATAGTATTTTTTTAAATATTGTATAACACTCTCCTTCATTCTATCATGATCATTGAAAAACATAAATGTTACTCATTCGTACTTATGACTTACCATTCCATGTTTATAACATAGTTCATTTTTTATAAACACATTAGTTGGATTGTTTTAGAATAATAATTATGTATAAAATGATAATTATTCAATTATTATCATTCTGGGTATTATTAAATGATAATATATTTGACCTTAGTCAACTTACCTTTTTGATTTTAGACACATGAGTTGTTTATCATTAAAGCATCTGGCATAAAATTAACTGGTTAAGTAATTTAATATGCATGGTAAAAAAATAAGTTAAATGGAATAATAAAATTGAAAAAGTTTATTAAGAATTTAAATAATTTACATAATTTTATTAATCAGGATTATAAGGAATACATGTGACTATTCAGGCTCGAGGTATGGGTTTCGTCTCAAAACATCCTTATTTGAGGCACATTTTATTTTAAGCACCTAGTTTATTTTAAATGGTGTATAAAATGTCGGTTTAAATATTTTATCATGAATCATTCTCAAATTATGTTATTTTTTTTACAATTAATTTCTTTCATTCATGGGGGTTAGGATTCAAAAATTACCAAAGTGATAAGGTATTTATTGTCTCAATTTTCCTTTCTTGAGACATATTATATGTTATGAATCAATCTTATTTTTTTGTAGTTTTCATAATTACTCTTTGAAAATTCGTATAATTAAACTACATATATTCATGATATTTAACTTTTCAATTTATTTTATGGTTTAATGAGAATTATGGTTCAAAAAGTACCAAAGTGGTAAGTGTTTGATGTTATAGTTTCATTGTTTATTAGGATTATTAATGAATATCATTTTAGTGATAAAGTATTATGATCAACCTATCATGAAATTAATGAATTTTTATATCATTTGGTTATTCTTTTAGAATACATTTCCCTTCACTTTTGTATCTAAATGTACTCAATATTCTAATATAATGTTTTTAAATAAAATTTAATTTATTTCCCTCTTTGTTTGAAAACCCTTTCTCTTCTATTTTTATGTTTAAAAAAAATCAATTTATTTAATTTATTATATGATTCTTTAAACTCAATGTTACCATTCTATTTTTACAAAAAATGCAATCTTCATATCATTTTAAAAAATACAGAAAATGTTTCTTTTACCAAAAAATATGTAATGAATCTTTTTTTTGAACAAGTATGACATGAATGATAATTTCCTCCATCTTGAAATTTATTTCCTTGAATATTCCAATTTAATTTTATACGTATATTTTTAAAGAAAATAATTTTGAAAATAAATTATGATTTTTTAGTTTCTTAAAATAAATTTTATAGTGTAAAGGTTATTTTTATTAATATTTTTCAAAAGTACATATATTCATCAATGAACACAATATTTAATGTTATATAATAATTCTAAATACTTAATATATATCTATGATATATATAACCATATTATTATACCTACATTTTATTATGTAATACATGACTTATTATTATTTCTATAATTCCTTCATCTTAAAATTCTTTTAATTATGAAATTAAACAAGATTATGAAACACATTTTATTTCTATAAGGAATTATTATGTTATACATTATGATTTATTTTATTTATATAGAACACTTAGACCATTAATTTTTTATAATGTGTATGACCATATAAATATCCAATGAATTGGGTAGTGTTTTAGTCTCATGAGACATCATGTAAGAGATTAGGGAGTAAAACCTAATCCATTATGGTTCTTTTTACACCATGTGAAATTTTTTAGGATGCCATCCTTGACTCATGTTAATGTTGTGTTATATTATTTTTACACATTTCCTATGATGGAATGATCTTGTGATACTATTATATTTATGTTATACTCCCATGTAATTTCTCACGAACCTTCTATTTTATGATATCATATTATGTCATTGAATCACATGTTATATTTATTTATCATGTTTATTCACTTACTGGGATTTTTGGATCAACAGTTCTATGTATTCCCCAGGTTATACTATGTAGTATTAGGAGTTCAAATGGATTTAAGATCTCACTATAGTTTAAAAAAATTAAGGACACCATGCTTAGTTTCCTTTATTTCATTATGATCATAGTCTTCTAAAGATACTTGGACTCCTGATATTTTTGTTTTAATTAATGGGTTTTATCTTAAAAATCATGTAATATTATGAGGAAAAGGGTTGGGTCACTATAGTGCTTATTAGATAAATGGTTTAGTTAAATTATGGAACTAGGATGAGAAATATTTATTAAGAACCCTAAGAATATGTGTATGTTTATTTATTAGGATAAGACTATGTATATAAAAACATCCCCAAATCTTGGTGAAGTATATATAAAGTGGTTTCTGATAAATTACATCCATGCATAGATACTAAAAGTGGAAATGATTCCATCACATATATACCTAGGGGAAATAACTCTAAAAATGGTGAATTTGGCATGACTCAAATGTTACATGGTACACAAAAATGGGCCTTATTGAACACTTAGTATGACACTCCTAGGGGATACGGTTTGGATATTCACAAACTCTTTATGAACTATCAAGAATTATTTAAATAATGAACATGAATTTCCTAGGTTAAGACTATGGTGTCATAAATTTAAATAAAGGCATCCTAATTTAGGAATATTATAAATGTTTTTTCATTATTATGTGGTTTCCAACTATAATTAATATTTCTCAAACTACACCACATGATTTTATTCAATAGAAGGAACCATGAGGAATTGGGTTAACAATGAATATGATTTATAATGTGTTGATGAGAAACCAAATGGGTTGATATATGGAGTTAATGATATAGTGATTATGCCTAATCAATTATCATGATATATGACTAATAAATTTCACCTTAACCAACTCCTAGAATCACTAAATAAGATAAGGATAGAGTTCTATGGGAGTTTTTGTGGTGGAGACTATAGATGAAAGAAGATTCAGTTTTTGGTATGTTGATAATATGGGAAGAAGCACTCAAGGGAATGTATCAATGAAACGACATAATGTTTTAATTTTGGAGGATAAGGGTCCCATTATGCAATGTCTTAGTGAAAATTAAAAGTTAAATTAACTAAATGAATGAGAATAATGGTTTCCCTAAGGCATCATCAATGGATTAATGTTTTAAATGTGGAAATAATGGGACTTATGAAAATCGATGTCCATGGAGGAAATCTCAATAAGATGAACTGTAAGGATGTATAAGTAAATATTTTAGTTTATGATGAAGAGACTACAAATGAAAAATGAGAGTAATGACATATTAAGTAATAAGATGATGAATCATAGTTAATGGTTTAATAATTATTAGGAATTATTAAAATGTTTATGTAAAATAATTAAAGAATTATATGAATCAAGACATATATATAAGGATTTTTTCATAAAATTTTTGGGATAAGGATTTGAAATAATTTTTTGGTTAAGGATTTTAAATAATATGTTGAATGGTACTAATTAACTGGAAAGGTGATTTAAAATTAAGTTTAAACTCTATGAAAGGGAAAACATAATTGTGGAAAATATAATTTTGGGATGTTCCTGATGTTGAGGAAATTAGTTTATTTTGTGGAAAATAAGGAGATGTATAGAAAACCTTAGTGGTTAAAAAGGTGTTTTCTGAAAACTAATGAATTTTTGAATATTTTAATCATACTATTAAAAGAATTTTAGGATCATGGATAATTATGAATATGACTATCACGTAAATTTTTCCATAGTTCTATAAAAATAATAACCTATAAGATAGTTGACTAATCATCACTTACAACATGGACATGGGTCTTGAACCCACAAAGGAAGGGTGATAAGGGTGAATTACCTACCAATGGCCTACATGATGTAATAGGTAGTATAACATTGTTTTTACATAGATGGTTTGATAGTTAAATATTAATTTTGTTTATAGAAACATATTATAGGATCAAGTAATTTTATTTTTTGGCGACTAATAACATTTTAGGAGAATTTTTATTGGGTTCAAGTACATATATCCATTTAGTTTAACATAAAGTATTATTTGAGAAGAATTATATTTATGTTTTTATAGAAGTGAGATAAAAGGTTGTAATAATAGAAACTTATAAAATTAATTAATTTTAACTTTTGGAGGTACAATTTTAATATTATAGATTAATAAATTATATTGAATAACTTGGGAAAAAATATTTGGATTTTGTAAGGATATGAGAAATAATTTGATATTTATTTAGGGATTATGTGATCCATTATAAGTGCATCAAGAATAAACAAATCTTCTTGAATGCACATAATTTAGATAAAAAGATGATATTTATTTAGAAATTGATTAATTGATGAAATTATACTTGTCAAGTAAGTACATTTTCTTATCTTATTAGTATATATAGTAAATGGATTCCTTAAAACTAGGGAAAAATCATGAAAAAATAATGTTGTCTGGTTAAATTCATATCTAATGAATTAGTTTTCTTTTAATTCATCATATAATTATATTTTTTTTTGTTTTTTGATTGCTCATGATAATTTACATTCTTGTGATCAATGATCTCTATTACTCTCCATAATTATTTACCCTTTTCTTCTATGTCCATATTTTCACATCCCACAAATGTTATCCAATATGGAACATTGGTTAAGTGTTATTCTATATAACCTTAATATATCCATTTCCCTATTTTTAAGAGTAATTTTTATTAACCATTTTTATAATGTAGTTTTCCAATAATGTTATTTCCAAATGTAAATCCCTATATTACCATGGTCAAGATTAAATTGTAAGGGAAAAATTTATTTAAGGGGTAGAAGGTAAAACCCATTATTTTAAAATAGAAGCATCATGTTTGAAAGAATATATGACATGTAACACCAATATTACAAGATAATGTAACACCCCAAGGCATGATGATATATTTCATTAAATAAATTTAATCTTATTGATTCCTTATGATACCTGCAACCCAAAATCTAAATGAATTGGAATATAGTATACCGTTATAGCATAGAAATTAAATTAATGTGTATGAATATGGCTAAATATATTATTAAACTTATGTTTTACACATGTATAAAATTAATTCAATGATTATATATTTATTTAAAATAAAATAAGAGTCATTTTAAAGAAAAAAATATTTTCAAAAAAGTGGTATTTTTCTAAAAAGTGGTTTCATCATGTTTTTCACACATATTTTAAAATTATTTTTTACTAATTTTTCAAAAATTATCTTTTAAAATGAACCTAATTTTTTAGATATTCACATAGAAATTATCTAAGGGTGAATGTTTTGTATTTTTTTCAAAAGAATTATTATTGATTAATTGTGAAGAAACTAATTTTTATTAAAAATGCATATATGTTTAAATGATTTACAAGATCTATATTAATTTGAATGTGTTTTTTTAATTTAAAATTTCATAAGTTTTATATTTATTAATCCAAATTGTTTCACTATAATAAATGTTATATTTAATTTTGAGATAAAAACTTTTTTAAATTTTAAATGTTTTTCTTTTCAAAAACTATTTTTTCGATACGCATACGTGTTTAATTTTAAATCTAATTCTATTAAATATATGAGTTTAATTAATAAAAATATATTTATTATTTGGAATATTAATAATTCATATTATCTAGTATGTTCAACATATTTTTTTACCATAATGAATACTGAAAAAAGAAAAAACTATTTACCATAGTTAAGGTAAAAATATGTTTACCTGGGAATTAAACTAAAAATATAAGGTTAAAAATGACCCAAAAACAATATAATTAATATTTTATTGTCATATTTTTACCATAAATATTCTAATGTTCTAAAATGTCTTATTTTGGATCCTTTTTGATAAGGAAAACATGGGTGGCACTATTTCTTTTCAAAAATTCCAACTGTGTCATCTCCCCAAATTATAAAAGGTTACTACTATCATAATATTTTAACACGTAAAAAACCAATTAGTTTAGATATTAAAGGTCCCAATAGATTCATTAAATCCATATGCACATCCTAGAATCTCTACCTTGACTATAAAAAAAACCTAGAAATGATTTCAGTGGAAACATAAAAAAGTTTCTTGAAGAAGAGGTAATGTCCTTAAATGAGCATTTAATTTTATTCATTATTCTAAATCCATCAGAAATCAGTAAACCAAGATTATACAATAAACTCATTATATTACGTAAAATTATATTTTTTTATGTTAAGTGCTTGACCTACATACATATCCTCCACCGTCAAATGGTAAATGAAGATGTTGATTGTGTGTATGACGGATAACCGCCTCTCGAACCAATGTAATTAATTTTCCGACATCACTTCTGAAAGATGGATACAATGATATATTAAATGTTTATATATTATTTTTTTATATAATTAAACCCATGTAATTATAATATCATATACACATTCATACATTCCATTACTCAGGGAATACGATAATGTCGCTCATGTGTATGGTGGACTACCACCTCATAAAGGGATGTGATTCATTTTTCACATAGTATTTCCATGGAAGGTAATAAGGATTAATTTAATTTTTATATATTATAATAATGAAATATTTAACACCTAGGTAATTTAATATATAAAATAATTTTTTACCATACTATCCATTGAATAAATGATAACTTAATTTATGTGTAAGACAAACTACTGCCCAGCAAAGTGATGCGATTAATTTTGATTAACGCATCACATGGATGGTATATGAAAGTTTATTTAAATAAATAATATAATATTTATTATATAATAATATTTATATAAATATAAAAAAACATATGTTTCCATCATGATGTTTGAAAAATGTTAATGTTACTCATGTGTATGCACGACTTACCATCTCCATGATTCTAACATAGTTCAATTTTCATTAAAATATTTCATTGTTGGCTTTAAAATTACAAAATATGGATAAAAATGATAAAAATGTAATTATTATCTTTTTTTATATGATTAAATAATAATATATTTTCCCTTAGTCAACATTCCAATGTAAATTTGGATATATGAACTATTTATCGTTAAAACATCCGATGTGAAATTAATTAGTAATGTTATTTAATATGACATGGTAAAAAATAAAATAAAATAAATAATTCACTTGAAAATTTCCATTAATAAGCTAAATAATTAACATATGTTTATTATTTAGTAATAAAAATAATACACATGATAAATCGAGCTCAAGGTAAGGGTTTCGTCTCAAAATTTCCTTCTTTGGGACACATGTTATTTTATGCACCAAATGTATGTTATATGATGTATGTAATTATCCTTTACATATTATATCATTAATAACTAATAAAACATGGTATTATATGATAACTTTATTGGATTAATTCATTGGTTTTATGATTCAAAAAATACCAAATCGGTAAGGGATTTTTGTCAAATTTTCCTTTTTTGAGGCATATGTTATGTTATACACCTATCTTTTTCATGATGTGTACATAATACATCATTAACATGTTACTTAGTGAATCTTCTTATATTAGTGATATTTAATTTTTCACTTTATTTTATTATTTAATGGATTTTAAAATTCAAAAGATATCAAAGTGATATGTGTTTGATGTTATAATCTCATTGTTTACTGGGATTCATTAGGATTATAATTTTAGTGGTGAAATATTATGATATAATTAAAAATATATTAATATTTTTATATTAAACTCTGTTTATTCTATGTGAAGATATTTTTCCCTTCATTTATCTCTCTCTATGTATTGAAGATTCTAAAATATTATTTTGAAATAAAACATACTTTATTTCTCTCTTTAATAGAAAACCCTTCCTCTTCCATGTTCTTTTTAAAAAAATTAATTTATTTTTTAATGTTCATATAATTTTTTAAAGTTAATATTACCATTTATTTGGTTTTTAATTTTTTTAAAAAGTAATATTCATGTATTTTAAAAAAATAAGGCATGTTTGGGTTTTACTAAAAATGAATGAAGTAATATTCATTTTAAACATATACAACATGTTATTTTCCACCCGCTTGAAAATAATTTTCCTTGATGACTCCTTTATTAATTTCCAATTACATTATTAATGAAAATATTTTCAATTTTTTTTTGTATTTTTAGGTTTTAAAAAATGATTTTCAGAGAATAATATTTATTTTAGTAAAGAATTTTTTTTAAAAGTACATCTATTAATCAATTAAAATAACCATTAGTATTATGTAATGATTATAAATTCTGTATATATTTATATGAAACATATATGTATCTTTTTATACCTTCCTTTTATAGGGTTATATATTCTTTATGATTATTTATCATATTCCATCATCCAAAAATATCCTTTAAATATAATATGATTCACGATTATGCAACCCATTTTCCTTCCATGGGTATTTATTATGATATGAATTATGAATAATTTCCCTTATATGGGACACATAGATCACGAACATGTTATTATGGGTAAACCAAGATTGAAATCAAGTGCATCAGGTAATGTTTTAGTCTGATTATACATAATTTAAGGGATTTTGAAGTAGTACTAATCCATAATGCTATATTTTCCACCATGTTTTATTGTATAAGCAATTAGCCTTGGCACCTATTTATGTCATGTTACATGTTATTACTGCATTTACTATGATACCTAATCTTATGATACCATGTTAGTTAATTTATATTTCTATGTGATTACTCATGTTCCTTCTATTTTATGATATCATATTATATCATTGCCTCACACGATATGTTTTCTTATCATGTTTATTCACTTTCTGGGACTTTATCTCACCTGTTTCTTCATTGTATTCCCTATGTTATTCTATATAGTTTAACGAGATAAAATTTTCTTAGTATATTTCTATATAAAAGAAAAAAACAAGGATTCCATTTATATTTTCCTTTGTTATATTATGATCATATTATTCCAAATACAGTAGGACTCATGATCTTTGGGTTGTAATTAAGGAATGCTTATGTTAAAAATCACGTAATAATATTTTTAAATGGTGTGGATTGCTAATATCCTTTCAATAAATTTTGATAAATTAATTGAGTTTCTTGATGTTAAAATGTTTTTAATTAAATAGATATTTAATATTTGTTAATCTATGATGATATTTGAATTCTATATTTTTTTGAAAATAATATATTTTTAAGATTTATTGATTTGTAATTTCATTTCGATAATCTTCATAGATGTTAATTAAAAATTTATTATTATTACAGGTTTAAAATTGAATAATTAAACTTTTGTGCCTTTAAATGATGATCGATTTATTGAAAAAATTATTCATAGTTATATTTATTTTATTTCATAATTCTTTTGATGGAAATAATTTGAAAATTCATTTGTTTAAATTGAATGATGAATGATGGAAGTGGAGAAATAATTTATTTGTCAAAATGATTTCTTTTGGAATAAATTTCATAGTCACTAAGATATAGGATTCTTAATTCTCATGTTTCATGTTTTTTATCTAAATATTCTTTTTATAAATATTTCTTAATTCTTTTTCATAAAGTATAAAAATAAATTATTTAATTATTAATTTTTTAATATTCTCCAAAATTTATTTCATTTCTATGAATGTATAATGTTAAATTTTTTATAGTAAATATTTGTATGTATATATTCTTTAGGTATAAATCCATGTTAGAAATATTAGTAGGTATTCTATATGATATTTTTCACAGGTAAAAAATCATAAGATAATTTTGGAACTATGTATGATAATTTTTTAGCCTCCCATGAATTATTATTTTTATGGATCATACGAAAAATGTCTAGCACAATTTTGTGAAATTTTTTCCATCTATTATCACAAGATAATTCTTAAGTAGTCTTAAAAAATATTATCCAACATCTCTATCAACAGAATATATTTTTCATAGAGTACATAATATAATTTTAGGTTCCCTAGTAAGATATTTACAGTATGAGAATATGATGTTTTTTTATAATATTTAGAAACAAAGATTGAGACTTTACCAATTGAATCTAAGGTTATCAAACTAAATCAGGTAATAATGACTAATCCCAATTGAAATTAGGCACAAAATTAAAACCAATCTAGTCGAGGCCGATGTAGGGATACCATTGAAATATTGATTACCTGTGACCCAATTCCCAACCTAATAAATATAAATGGTTTATCTATGTATGAATAAACGATATTGATTATTTTAGCGGGATAGGTTGATATCAAAGATAGAGATGATGAAATAGTGTCTGAAAAAAGTAATTGTAAATGAAAATTCAATTATTTTATTTTTTTATATAAACAAAAAAAACACTTTTCACACTCAAACTAGTTATGGTATATAAATAACCGAACATGAAGACTGAGTTTTTGAAAGATATGATGTGGAGTTTGGGAGGTCTCAGTCCATGTAACCTGATGAAATTATGGCTATGAGAAATCAAGGATGGCTAAGCTATTTTTATCTATAATGTTGAATAGATAATATAAATCATTAGAGGTAAATAAATAAGTCAAGATAAAGGTCTATCATTAACACTATCTCCCTATTGATTATAGAAAAACCTTACTTAAATATAGGTTTGAAAAAACTATGTGAATCTAATCATAGATATAATTAAGACACAAGACAAAAATGTTGATCTAGTATCATCATTATAAGAAAAAGGAAATGAAAACAAGGTACCCAAGGCTGAAATACTAAAAAATGTAAAGATGGAATCTAATTGGTTCATTGAATTTTTTAGTGTGGATATAAGAAAAGATTAGGTATCGAATTGGGTTTGCAATGAAAGACCTCATAGAAGTACACGTATAAGGATTTGAGATTCTAATTCATGCTTTAATGAATCCTCAATGAACTATACATATTCATGATTTTCCTCTGAATATTTTTTTATAGAGAGTTACTGAGCATGATGTGATGAATTCTTGATGTTGAGACGTTTGGTCTAAAAATTATTGAATATGTTAATGAATGAAGCTATGGGTGTGCATTTGTACTTGGTTTAGTGTAATTTTAATAGGATACTATTTAATAAATACGGGTGATGGAGAGATGAAAGTGTCATGAAGGAAAATTCATGTATTGATAGATAGAGTAATTATTTCCCATGTTCAAGAAGAAATTTTTTAATAAGTCTTTCTAAGGTTACAAGTGTTGTGAAAGAAGGAATAAGTAAAAAGGGACTACTAGTGATGATCAAAACATGAGATTTGTTAAATTAATTTAGTTACTACATGTTTATTTAAAATGGAAATAAGAATAATTTTTTGGGGGAGTCATTTAATCATAGAGATTAAAAAATAAGGGATAGAGCACACAATATAAGAGTGAGGAACCAAGAGTTGTGGGAATTTAAATAATATTCAAATCATTATGTGTGAGAGATATAGTTCCACGATATAGAAGCCTCATATTTATCTGTTCATCATTTATTGTTTAATTCTATGAAATTTTCTTATTCGGTTGAATCCAAAAGCATCAGTGGATAAATTCATTTAGTGGGAATAAAATTGAATTATTCTTAACCCTTTTCTCATTATTCTTAATATATTCTTGATAGGTTATTTTTCAATAATATCAAATGAAAATTTGATCTTGATGAACCCAATTTCATTCATATTGGGTTATTTAATTTATTTGTAAAATAATAGTTGTATTTATCCACTAAGCCTCAACATCCTTGATAAAGTGTGCTGGTGAAATATTTAAATGTTGAAATAATATATTTCTTAAGCCTTATGAATTATTGGAAATATTTATCCTAATAGTCAATCAAAATTTCTCTTATTCCTTAATCATATATTACTTCTTAAATCCTAGTACTTTTTTTGTTGATCCATATATATATTCATCTTCTTCACATTCATAGTTTCACACCTTTTCTTTTTTTCATTTTCATTGTTTCATCACAGTTCATTTTACATAATTTTATAAACAAACAATTTTCAATTTTTTAATTTTTTATGGGTTTTTTTCTTGTACATTTTTCTCAAACCTTCCTTGTGTATTCAATACTAGTTACTACTATCTAGTTTTATATCAAAAATAAATAAATAATTTGATAGATTTCAATGAAACTGTCATCACAATCTCTTTCTTATTTAATTATGTTAATTTATTCCTCTAATAGACTAGATTACCTCAAGAAAAATATACATCTTCTGTTTTCATTTCCCATTAAAAGGATCTTTCATTTCTAAGAAGGATGGAACTTAGAAGCATTATATTTAAAGGGATTATTAAGGCACATTTCATTGTTCTTCATTTCATTCACTATAAGGACCATTATTTTTTTCATTCATCATATCCTTATCAAATTATTGAATCAATGTAAGGTGATTAAAGGGAGAATTGTCCCCATTTCTAATAATATAGTTAATAATGAATTTGTAGATTCTCTTAGGTAGTGAGGATAGAATGATATCTTTGTGTAACTCATCATGGATCATACAACCCAAGATTTATAAGAATTTTTTTAGCCAATCATCTTGAATACATGAGGCTCATATAGCACTAATTCTCTAACCATTCATATGAATAGTGCATTAGAGATATCTAATCTACCTTGTATCATAATCACTTGGTAAATTTCTTGAAGGTGATAATTTAGTCAATACACATCCATATCCCTATATTAGTTCATGTTCTCACAAGACATAGATGATAAAATGAATTATTGGACATCTATGGAATCATCCAAATGTTTCATATATATAGGAAATTATTTCTATAAATCATGTTTACCAGGTTCTTTAAAAATT
Organism: Viscum album; assembly: GCA_963277665.1. NCBI lineage: Eukaryota > Viridiplantae > Streptophyta > Magnoliopsida > Santalales > Viscaceae > Viscum > Viscum album. The sequence continues at coordinate 240,233,322 of OY728131.1, forward strand.
AGGGTTTCCAAAACATATAATATCATCTCATAGTGTAGTATAATAATCAATTTCTTATACTACTCCTTGAAATCTGATCTAGTGGGAATATTATTTTTCTTTAATATAATTCATAGGAAAATTTTCAAAGCCATTTGAATTTAAATTTCTATAATGAGAAGTGAATATTTTTCGTTTTTTTCTATATTATTAAATTAATTAATAAATTTAACTAATTTATTAATATATCACTATTTTATTAAAATCCAACATCCCTCTTCATTGGTTTTAGAATACCAACTTTAATATATATTCTATTAAAAAGTATCTATATTTCCATTATCATAACTCAAATGGGGGATTGAAAAAATATTCAAAGGTATTCAGATATGCATGTCTTCTTAACTATATTAAACTCATAACACCTTGATCTATTGAGTGGACTCCCCAATTATAAAATCCCAGACATGGATTTCCTCAAAACATGACTACTATTTATACTAAGTCTCACATAGGTGATAAATATTGATGTGATCTAATTTAATTGAACTCAAAACGTATGTTAGAATTCACCGATAACTAGAAGAACAATAATGGGGGTTGTTGAATCACTTTTAACTATGGTTTGATTATATCCCATGTAGTAAGAGGTTATACAAACTTAATATTTTAATTTTAAGGGATTTTAATCTTTATGTATAAATAATACATTTTATCTAATTGCACACTTATTAATATTAATGGGATTTTACTTAAGTGATTAACTTTTCAAAGATAAAATTTACCCACAATATGATTTTATATTATTTCAATCTTTCATTTTTGTTAATTAAATTTATGTGATAATAAAAAAGATTCAAAAAATAATTAACCATGAAACTAATAGAAATATAATAATAAATGTCACATGATCATGATATTACTTAATGGTTAATTTATCTAGAAAATTATAAATTTACCTTTAATAAAGGATAAAAAAATTTAACCCTAACTTGGTGCGAGTTGTAGCATTCCACCAGTACTATAATTTAATTCTTGAGTTGTTTTTATCTTGACTCCAATCTTTATCCACCTCTACTCGACTAGGTTCTCTATCCATTACAAAATCTTTTACTCACACATAGTTGAGGGGGAACAAAAGATTGGATATGTGGTTTCTAAAAAAGAATTAATAGGAACTTAAGACCTTACATAGTAGAGGATAGGATGAAAGAAAGGCGATTAATACAATTTTAGAAAATAATTATTACAAAACCCATGTAATAACAGTTAAATTAAAAGAAACCAAGTATATACATTGGTTGATATAAGATCATGACCATCCATGCATGCAATGAATATATATTTATACACTAAATATCATTCACTTTATTTCATTATTTTATAATGATAAAATTTCTTCAAAGAAATGTAATGAATTATATAGTTATTTAATTAATTAACATTATATTAGCCCAATTGTCTTGAAAATACCATAATTTTAATTTTAAAAAAATTTAATTAATTGATTTTATTTAAAAATAATTAAATACCTATAGTTTACATAGTGGAAACATGGCATGTAACCAACTTAATCACCTTTCTTTATTTATTAAATACCCACATGGCTAGCCAGTACAAATGAAAAGTTATGTGATTAATCTTTATAAAATTTTATCTTTCATAATAATGTATAATAAATATGAAACTAATGACAATTGGACATGAATTTACCCACAGTATATGTACAATTTTAAATTAATTTACTAAATACATCAGCTATTATGGTGAATAAATTTTAAGAAATTAATGGAGCATTTATATAGTCTTCAATATATACCACATAGTAGTACATAAGGTGATGGAAATATTGTTTATATTTAGTTATGAAATTAATAAATTTATCAGAAAATACAATTTTTTTTATTACAGTGTGATTACATAGAACACACTAGTGAGCTACATGCTACACATATTTCATTTCTTATCTCCACAGAACATGCTTGAGGAACTTTGTGTGTAAAACTTATGGTAATTAATGAGTTTCAATATTTATAATAGAGATATAAATAGTGTATAATCTCATTAAATAAGATTTGATCAGTTTAAAATCCTTATGTATTATATAAATTATATATTGACCCCACAATTTTTGTGAAATTCATTTGGAGAACCATATAGGATTACACAATGTGAAAGAAGGTTACATGATAAGAATCCCCTAAAGATACATGATAGGCTAAATAGACAACATGTGACTCTATAAGACTATTTTTGATTGTAAAATCATGTTTCATATGGCTTTTCAGGATGTGGTGATCCTTGTTACATGAATTTTAGTTTTTAGTTACATTCTATGCAACTACGTTGTTTGGATAGAACCCTTAACACCTACTTATAGAACATATTATTTTTTTAAAGGGAATTTCCATGTGTGGCCTTTTAGAACCCTCTACATAAGGAAACCACCCTCCTTACAAAGAGGTCACTCCGGAGAGAGCCCCAGCAGGGAAGGAGCCATTGCCAGCTGAGATGGCAGAGCGTCCTAGAGGGTGAAAACCTGAGTGGTGATGGTTCGTCAAGTAATCCGTCAGCACGGGAGGGTTGTGCATCATTTTCCCCACCCAGTCAGAAGTTGGGCGACCAAACAAGGTGAGTGGATCCAGGGGGAGAGGTTCACCCCGAAAGTGGACTCCCAATATTTGAACTCTGAACCTCCCAAAGAACGGCGTTTTTTACACCTCCCTTTTACCACTAAGCCACTGCCGAAGCAGTACTTATGGAACCTATTATGATTCTTAATATATTCTTCCCATGTTTTGGATCGTATGAAGGTGAATAGAAACAAAAAAATCTGTTAAAAGTTTAAAATAACTAATTAATATAATTGGATACAAACAATAATCATTAATATTAATCAATAAAAAAATAATTCTAAATCATTATGTGATAGTTTTGATACCACATGAAGGATCAATAATTTTGTGACAAAAATCAGTCTTATGAAAAATAATTTTTTTTGAATAACTCTTTTAGATTTTAACTCATATGTAGATAAAATATAAACCCCATAATCCATGTGATATGATCACCACATATAACTTATATTTATTTTGAGTGTAGATTAAGAATTACCCATCAAAGAAATTCTTTCTTCATTGATGAATTTATTGGAAACTCTATTCATACCATCATTATGTTAGAGGAATAAAGGGTATATTCCATTTAGTGATGATCCACATGTGTTTCAAAAATATTTGATTATCACTATAAAATATTATAGGTTATAGTGCATATAGATCTAATGGTTTCGTCAATAGTTTTTGATTACAGTAGAATTCTTTATAGAAATAAGGAATAACTCTTTTTGAGGAGTGTAATTGATCTCTATTATTAAAATAATTATAGAGAATATTTCCTCTAGGGTTTAAGATAATTATATCTATAATTAATTACACACAATGATTAGAATTGAATGACTAGGGTTAGAATGGGTTAGAGAATAACATAATTTATAATTTATAAACCATGGGTTAGAGAATAAATGATTCTATATATTCACCTAATCCAAAACAAACAACATGTTAAAATAATAATAATAATATTATTATTATTTATATAACATGCACTAAGCTCATGAATAAGTAAATATTTTTTATAGAATAAATAAATTAATATTTAATAAAATAATATTCCATATTTTATTTTTAACTGGATCATTATACTTGGTCCAAAAAATGCTTCCCAATATTTACTAAACATTGAATAATTCATTTTATTTAAATAAATAAATATCCATACATTATTCATTAATATGTAAATGAATATTATATTTCTTAAAACAGTAAATAAATATTTATAAAATATTTATGTAATGAAATAAATAAACATTTTTACCTTGTGAATATAAAAATAAATATTATGAATACAATATTAATTTTATAATTATGATGAAAATAAATATTTATTTAATACTAGACACACATAATTTTTTCTTGAATAACTGGTGATTGAATTTATGAAATCAACTCAACATCAATAATTATTAAACCATGTATGGGAATAATATTTTTAAAAAAAGTTAAATTCGTTTCAAAATAAACTAAGGCTCTAAATACAGTTAGTGTGTGTACCACTTGTCCCCTTTCTCCATGTAATTAGTTTGTTACACCTAAAGACAAATTTTATCATCTAGAAAGACACCATGGAACCAAAAAATAATGAAGTTAAATATTTCAGTTAAAATAACTAAATGTAAATGCATACTATGTAACATAATCCCATTTCTTAGATATCTATAATAATAAAGGTTACATAATAATTTCATCAATCTATGTGCTCGATGTCTCTTTCTTTTAATTTATAGAAATGAACTTGCTGACCAAACATCCATGGACATGGAAAAAACCAAAAATTTTCTTTCTTATTAATGGTTTTGAGATATCTACTTCTATTAAAGAATATAAAGAACAAACCCATTCTTACATTTTTAATTTATAAAATGTAACAACCCCAACTATTGTAATCCAGAGTCATTTTATAGTATATTATATTGGAACAAGATACAAGGGATATCATCCAAAAGGTATAATATGCTATTTAGTCCTGAAGAACCAAATACATAAATGATTCCCATTATCCAATGGAAATATTACATAAGACATAACCAAATAAAATATTCTACATCCTTGAAACTCATTCAAATATTTCTTCTTCATATACATGGGAAAGGAAAAAAATAATGGTGAAATCAAATTCTCAGTAAGGTTTAAGTACAATAGAATCTATAATGAGTAGATAAGGAATAATAAATATATCAAGGTAAATAACTGAAAACACAGGACATTTAATCAATAACTTGAGCATTAAAATGAATATATAAACAAAATCAAATAAAATAATATCATCAATAATAACAACTAAATTTTAAATGAATTAATTACATAATATTGGATGTAACAATATTAGACATCATGATATATCTACTGTTAATTCCATACACAAATACAAGTTAATCGCTCAGTAGGTATACACCGAAAATCCATTTAAATAAGGCCATAAAACTTTTATGTCTCATCATACCCATTTATGCATCGATGAGATATATAATTATAGGTTTCACCAATCATTTCATGTAAAATAAATTTCTTAGATATTGAATGCTCAATTTATCTTATAAAAAATATTCCATATTAAAAAATATCTGTATTGAGTAAAGAATATTGACTTTTAATATTTCCAAAATTAATCAACTAACAATAAGAGTAAAACAATTTATGTAGAAATGTTATATAGTTTAAGGAAAAATCCTATACATGACAAAAAAATATGGATATTTAAAATAAATGTAATTCCCAATAATCATATGAAAGTGAATGTTTCAAGATAAATTTAAAGAACAAAAATTTTCTTAGAGATAAAAGATTACCATCAATTCTTAAGAAATATAGATTCTATAATAATGTCATTTCCTTTTGTGAAATAAAAGAAAATTGCAGTGGAATACTAAAATATTATTTCATGAAAGACTTCTTTCCAAAAACATTTAGAAATTATAGATGAATATAATAGTGTAATATAATTTTGTTGAAGAAAAATGTGTTAATGTCATATATGTTAAAAATGATTCATTTTAAATCTTTCAAAAGAGTGTTGAAAATGAAACTTTAAGAAAAAACTGGAATTATTCATTTAACAAAATTTAAAATTCAAGGATAACACAAATTTTTTTAATAAATTATTTGAGTAAAAAGAATTTTTGAAAAGAATTTTGAAAAATACGGACATGGGGGAAAATATATATAACCAAAATGGTAAATAAGATTTTATATTCCATTAAATATTTTTTTTCATGATTGAAAATCTAAATAGTGGAAAACGTTAGAAGAAAATATGGAAGTTACTTAAATATTTATAGGATAAAAAGTAGATAGAGTTTATGAAAGATATATTATATGATTCCTTCAATGAAAATATTAACAATCCCTAGAGAAAGTGAGATTGTAAGATAAATTTGTACCACATTGGTATATTTTATATTGATACACCTTAAAATAATAAACATTAATGTAAAATTTAATCATCGTTAATAAATATATATTAATTTCAAATACATCTAATGTATATTATAAATACGACACAAAAGTAAATATGTGCATAATGAAAAATATGACTCAGTAAAGCACAAAATTAGAGGAAATACCTTACATCAGGATTTACTTAAGTTAAACATTTTTACCATCATGTATAATAGGTTTAAACACACTATAAATTTATAATGGAAACATATTAATATTTATAATATCATATATGATCCTGTTACAACATCTTATCACCCGTTCATTAATAATATTTTATTATTACTATTATTCCGTGTGTTAGTTGCTTCATTTTCTAATTCATGTTTTATCATGAATGTTTCTGTTCTTGTACATAGTATATAGTTCCAGCATGTATGAAATTATATTAATTTATAAATATCTTATTTAATCATTACAAACATATTTAGAACCATTCTTCAAATTTGGACATGGAAAATGATTCTCATTGTTTCATCGAGACAATAGGTTGTACGTAATCACAAGTGATGTTATCATTTAATTAATGCATGAAATGGAAATAATGTAGAAGTTATATTAATTATAATGAAATAATATTATGAAATAATTATCATATGTATTCACTGGTTCCATAATAATGACTCTCCATGATAGTGAGTTATGGAAAACATATTAGATTAGTTCGCAAGGCAGTAGTCTACTAAACACAAGAGTAATGATTTTGTTTCCCATTTGTTAGAGAATAATATAGATAAATATTATACCACAAACATAATGAATTGTATTTCTTTGTTAGATAAAAGTTTTATTATATTTTAATTTTTAGTACATAATTGAAGGTGGTAAAGGAAGAAGTAAAAAAGAAATATCTTCGTAATGACAAATGGATTCTGTTAGAGAAACCACTTTTTTATTAACCCTTACAACTTGAAAGAATGATATTTTGGAAATAAATAAATCTATATGTTATGGGGAATGAACCTATTAAGTTATTATGGTTGGTATTGAATGATATCAAAGGCTCATGAAGCGTTTATAATAGAGGATTTGTGGTATCCATTTATAGGGTTGGGAAATGACACACTTGGAATTACTTAAATGATTAAAAAATATATATATCATAATCATATCAACTGGAACCAAGACAACCCAATTTATAATATAAGGTATTATAGGGTATAAATAAATTCAACTAATCAAATTAAAACCTTTTTTGATACATTTTATGCCTTATATATTTGTTAAACAACATTGAACTTCCTTTATCCTTATCTCTGATAATTTAACTTTTTACCATGATATTTTAATTTTATGAACAAAAATAAAAGGGAAACTATAAAAAAATTAAATATAATGATTTAATATTTGGAATAAATTTTATCATATTTAATTTATATAGGTGTAATAACTTAATTTTAATATAAGAACACAAAATGCATGAAAAATAGTTTTTAAGCGAATGCCCGATATAAGAGTAACTATTATTTTACCTTAAAATAATGTAATAAATTGGTATCCAATATTTTTTTGTTAAATAATAAAAATAAATGTTTTTATCCATTTTTATATATCTAAAATTGAATGGTATACTATAACCATGCTTTAAAATTAAGTGACTCAAAAATAATTTTAACTTTAAGAAAATATAACTTATCTTCAAAAAATTCAATCTTGGGATTCAAAATTCAAATTAATGTTTTGAAATACATTATTTAACAAATTAAATAGTTATTTGATTCAAACAAAAAATTCATATAATAGGATAAGTTATGTTGTTCAGGTGATTTTAACCCTTATCTATTTAGTTTAATCCTTGATATACCTGTTTTAACCTTAACTGTGATAACAATTTTTTTACCATTTTTACTTTTCATTAAGAACAATAATTAAGTTGACATTAGTAAATAATATTAATTTTATGATTACAAATAAAAAATTAATTTTATAAAATTCAGTTCCCAGAAGTAGATGATTTTAATTTAAAAATAGACGCACAAAATGTGTTGAAAAATAATTTTATAAGAAATGCATTTTTCCTGCGTAAAATGATATTCTATTAACTATACGACTATTAATAAATATTATATAGTTATAGTTTGATATATAATATAAAATTTCAATTTAAATTATTTATAGATTATTTTAATTAATTAAAATGTATAGATGGTTAGTATTTACTAACAGTTTTTGGAAAAATATCTTTTTTACTTCAAAATTATATTATCTTTATTTTCATTAAATTGACTATAAACACATGTTTAATTATAAATACTTTAACAGATTATTATAAAATGAGGTATATTTAAATACTATATTTTCATTTATTAATGAAATTATATTTCTAAGGAAAATTATTAAAGTCATTCCAGGCTTATTTTGACCAAGTAAGTTCAAAATTGATATTCATCTCATCGATATAGATTTTTGTGTTCCATTAAATATTAAAATAATTATTTTATTTTTGTTTTATTAAAATAGAATGTTCACTTATTATAAATGAAACTCATTTCTCAAATTATTCTCTCTTTCAAAAATTACTTCCTCAAAATCTTAATGAATATCATTGTTGTTCTTATTGATAACATCCTCACATTTATTAATTAATTCCTACATGTTATGATTTATCCAATGTAACTAAACCATTAGAGTATTTTGATTCGTTAAAACTTGTTCTCTAGTTTCAATAATATATAGAGGATCTTCATAGAATGATAGATCGTGTTCAAATTATATTTCTTTAGAGGTTATAACATGTAACACGTCAAGATTTTGTGAATCTTTTTAAAAAAAATAAATTTAATCTTTTTGATATTATGGGTTACACACAACACTGAGTTTAGATTGTGTTACACAAAACATTGAGTTTTAATAAAACACAACATACTATTAAAATATCATTTTTAATATGACAGTAATTCCCCAACCATTAGAATGGTGGTTATGACTAGGATTAACTAAATGATAAAAATATAAGGTTTTAAAATTAATAAAAATGAATTATTTTATTACCATTTAATTATAAATGAAAATAAAAACATTTTTGATATTAAAGAAAATATTTTTATGGATAAGAATTTTTTTCTTAAAAATGAATTTTACCAAAATAAATTACAACAATTAATTTTCATGAATTATTTTAATGAAATTTATATATTATATATCTAATTAAAATTTAACAATCATTTTATGTGTTTTTTACATAAGAGATAATATCAAATACAATTATATTCTTAAAAAATGTTTTTAAACAATATTTCCATCACCTTTTACACATTTACTTTAAAAATAGTTTTTATAATTACAAAAAAAATCATAAAAAATTAAATTAATTTTGAAACAATAATTTCAAAATTATCTTATGGTAATTTTTTTAAAAATTTCTATGAGGATAAAATTTTTGATGAATAATGAAAAATACTACTATTTATTAAGAATTATCATTTATTCAAATGAATTGTTAAACATAAAAATTGTTTTAATATAGTTTTAAAGGTAAAATAAGTTCAATTATACATTTATTAATCTGGTTTATGTCTTTGAAATGAAACTAATATTAAATTTTATATAAAACAATTTTAAATTTTTTAACATTCTATCTTTGAGAAGCCGATTTCTCGTTATATATGCGGGATTAATTTTATATTAAAATTTACCACATCCCTAAATAGGGTTTTTTAAAATTGATTCCATATTTATAATTTGAATAATTTATTTTACCTTATAATTTCAACTTATTTTTTGACTATAATTAATATTAAAAATAGTAAACATTATTTACCATAGTCAAGGTAAAATGGGTTTACCAGGGGTTAAACTAAGATGATAATGGTTAAAAATTACCCAAAACATGTACAAAACCCATTGTATAGAATTATCTAGACCTTATATATTATAATTTATATAATTATTCATTTTTATCCTTTTTTCGTGTGAAAAAATGTGGGTATACCTTTTCCTTTTCAAAAATTTCAAATGTGGAACTCATGTCACTTATAAAAGGGCACCCATCTCCTCTCCAATACACACTCCAAAAACCATTTTTTCAACCTATAGAAGAAAAAAAACCTAATTAGTTACATAATATCATCTTATAAGACTTATTTTGGTCATAAATCTTTCATAAAAATATTTTTGGTGCAATCCAAGGTAAGTTGTCTGAAGAAGAGGTATCGTTCCTAACAAAGAATTTTATTTTATTTATTCCTCCAACTCAAAATATTATTATTCAAATAATATTATATAATAAAATGAGTTTCCTAAATACCTTATGATGTTATTATGTTAATTTAATACCTAAATCCATATCCTATTCCATCAAATAGGATACAAAATCATCATTCTTTTGTACGGAAGACTTCCTCTTTGCAAACCAAAGTAATTTTTTTGCATCAAAACCTATCACAGATGGATATAATTATGGATTTATGTTTATGTATTATATTTATGATATTATTATTCATCTGGAATAATAATAACACATGTTACTTCTTACCATTTAATCAGTGGGAGTGCAATAACGTCGTTCATGTGTTTGGTGGACTATCGCCTCACGAAGCAATGTGATTTGTTCACGCTTTAAATAGAAGGTAATAAATATTGGATTAAAAAATATTTATGATATATATAGACTAAAAATAATTTTTTAATAGTAATATATTATTTAACTTTATTTTTTTTTATCTATTGTAAAAAGGAGACATCGTTCATGTGTACATATGCTCCACTGTCTCAATGAATGATGTCTTTAATTTTATATATATAACTTTTATAGATCAATATAAATATATATATTATGAACATATATGATATTTGTATAATGGTTATCATTATGGATTTTATGGAACCAATATCAAACTAATAAGACCAAAAATAATAAATCAAAACATAAAAAAAGTTGTTATTTCTCAAAATGTAACTTTAACATGGATTTTTTAATAAATAGTTAATAAGTGGTCATAATTAAATCATATATGGTTTCATATATATATATAATCATGGTTATATAATATATTTATAATAAAATTATATTTATTATACATGATTTTTAATGTGTATTAAGGAAGTCAAGAATTATGGTAAGGGATTTCTCTCTCACTTTTATTATATATAAGACACATTCCATATTAACCACTTATTTATTTTATGTATTGTATATAATTCCCTTGAATTTATTTTATGATTCTTCTAATGATAATTTTTTGGATTTAAATATCCATTTTTATCTCTATTTTATAGGGTTTATGGTACCAAATTTAACAAAGTGGTAAGGGTTCTGTGATACAATCTCATTGTTTATCGGGATTGTTAATGTTTATGATTATAATGATGAAATATTATGATCCATATCTCATTAAACTCATGAAATTTATTATAATATTTTTATCTCATTATAATACTTTCCCTTCATCACTCTCTTTTTATTTACACAAGAGTTTAAAATAATGTTTTTTTTAAAATGAATTTTTTCTCTCTCTATTTAAAAATAAATTTTCATCCAAAATCATGTTTTCTAAAAATATTTTCAGTTTTTTAATCCAAAAAATGATTTATTAAAGATATTTTTTTTCCATGTTTGAACTTTTTTGAAATTATTCTGAAAGGATTTTTTTTTTCAAAAAATACCCATTTGGCTTTTAATACAAAATGTGAAAGGAATCTTTATCTTAAAGTAAATTAAATGAATTATATTTTTTGAAGTCATAAACAAATAATTTTTTAAAATATTACTTTATATGTTCAAAAGTTTATTTTTAAATAAAATTATTTCAAATTATTTTTAAGAATTTTTAGTTTTAAATATTTATTTTCAAATTAATAATGATATTTTTTAAAAGAAATGTTTTAAAATATTTTAAAATATTATCATATATGTTTAAAAGTTCATTTTTTTGTAAAGTACATTTATTGATTTTATATTTTTAAAAAATATTTTTTAATTAGAATTGATATATTCCTCAAGAAATTTTCTAAGTATTCTTTCAAAATCATTTCTTATCTAAAATGGCATCATTTGATGTTACTTATAATTTACTAGAGATATGATTTAATGATAAATTATGCATTATTTATATGTATGTTTAAGGTTTATTTTGATTAAATAGTTATGAAACCCATTTAATATTAATGGTTTATAATATGATGAATTGATGACATTTTTATGAAAAATATTTCCTTTAAATGGGTTATGATGTGATGATATGATGAATGTTTTATGGTATTGTGGAAAACATAGGTATGGTTTTCATAATGATATGGGTGGTAACAATATATCTCTAAATTTTATTAGGTAAATCTTTAAAATTATATAGATAAAAATTGGAAAAAGTTAACGCGGTCGATCTACTATGGTATATAGTTGTGTTCAGATCCACTATAGAAAAAAATTGGCCCTAATCCATAATAGAAATATGTGATAAGTCACGATCCACTATTTTTATGGTCTTGGTAGTTAACCATGATATATTAAATGGTTTTAATATATTTATGATGGTTTCAAACTTTTATTAAATTAAATTATGGTTAATGATTGATTTATGATGATTTCTCACTCTTATGGGCCTTATTTTCTGAAATAATTACGTTTTATTCCATGAATCATATTTTTGATCTATGAAAGGTTGGGTATTGAATTCCTAATTTATGTTCATGATAAAATAACCTTATTATTATCTTATTATTTTAAATTATTATATATTTATATCTCTTATTTTTACCCTTAATAACCTTGTATGCTAACACTTATTTTCCTTCCCTATGTTATGAAGAAATGTTTAGGTAAGGTATTCCTAATACAAGAACTGTGTGAGAAGATTTTCATGGTAGATATTTAATATCTTATATAAAATAAGAATATTGTGTTTCTAGTATCTCACAAAATTAAAATATTATTGTCTTAAAGAATGTATTTATGAAATGTATTGAATATTCATCTAAAAACCTGACATATTTATATATAGAATCCCAGGTTTTTATAGTTGGTATTAGATAAAATTATTAGTCAATATTTATAGAATATAATTATAAAAAATTCAATGATATCGCTCAGGATATTCCAAACTATATGTCTAGGGATATGACTAGGGAGATCTCCAAGGATATGTCTAAGGATAATTCAGTGTATAAAAAATATCCTAGAATTTTTTGTGAAGGATAGAGAAAGCGGTTTCCAATAAATTACATATCTATATGGATACTACAAGTTGATGTTGATATGGTATATAGGTACCTAGGGGTAATAACTTAGAATGTGTCACATTGAAATTGAATCGATCATCACCTAGTGCTTGATAATGAGCCTTAATACACACCTGGTTTGACACTCCAAGCGTATATGCTTTGCAAATTCCCAAACTCTTCACAAGACATCACAGAAAATGTAAATAGTGACCATAAATGTCATAGTTTGAGACTAAGGTGTCATAGATCGAAAGTAATATTCCATGATTTAGACATCCTATAAATGATTTTCATGATTATGTGATTTTCTACTAGGACTAATGTTCCCAAACATTGATTTCTGGTTTTAGTCAATGGATAAAACCCATAGAAACCATGTTAATAGAGAGAGGAATGAAAAATGAAATGATTTTCTTTATGAAAAACCAATATTTTTGGGAAATAGAATGAAAGTAATTATTTTTATTATCAAAAAACTTTCTTGATATATGAATCAGTGTAATCTTATGAATAAGAAATATAGGGAAAAACTTTATATTGAGTCCTTTATGAGGAAACATATACTTTATCATAATGGTTACACCTATAAAATAGTTGATGAGAAATGGAAAATTAACAATAAAAAGATATTTTTTATTCTTCAGTGTTTAGTGAAAAAAAATTAATTTTGGTTGTCTATCATTTGGAAGATGAAGCATATCAATGTTGTAATCTTATTAAGAACATGTGGGAACAAGAATAAGTTGAATCTATATAATGGGAAGAGTTTAATGGTATATTTCTCAGTATGTAATTACCTCATATTCTATAAACAAATATGGATATGTAATTCATAGATTTTAAGAAAAAATATGACGGATTTATTGGTATATATGAAAATAATTTTACAGGACTTTAAAGGTATGGTTCTAGTTTAATCCACACCCTGAAAGAAAAAATGATCAATTATTTTGTGAACTAAAACAAATTCTATGAAAGGTCTTCAATATAAGAGAATTTAACACATATAGTGAATTAATTTGATGTGCAATGAAGGTAGAAATTTAAACTAGATATTACCACCATTCCTAGAGTTTTAATAAGAAAATAAAGATAGAGTCTCATGAAAACTCAAATGGGGAAAATAAATTCCAGCCCTCTGCATTCCAGAAATGTGGGAATAAGGATAAAGGAAATTTATTGAACAGAAATGGAAGGTGATCTAAATTTGGAAAAGGTGGTTATAAATCTTGTGAATGATGAAATAGGTCTAATGGGATGGTTAATGCAGTAGAGGAGAATAGAACACTATCTTTTTTACCACCCACAGTCCATAATATCAAGTATAAGGAGTTTTGGAATTATGAGAACCAATTCCCCAATACAGGGGAAAATGTGGATAATAAAACACAACAACCATTGAAAATAATGGAAATTGAAAATCTTATGAAATCATAATTGATGAAGTGAATAATTATAGATAGGGAACACTTATCCTCAAATCCTTTGTTAGTAATTTCATGTTTTATTTTTTATGAATGATCCCCATGAATATCTTATTGTTTATACTTTATTGAAATTTCATGTGATTATCTCCCCTACATGGATTATGAAATAATTAAATCATATTTTATATTCTATCGGTAAAAGGATGAACCCAAGATTAGGGTGATTTATTATAAGATAAGATATTGTCTATGGAATAAAGGGTGAATTTATTTTTGAAAGTGTATGTGTATCCATCTAAGAGTAACATAAGAGTTATGGATACTATCATTAGTTTATTATTATAAGGTTGATCAGAAGCTCAATATCATTGAAACCCTTTTTAAGGTTTTATGTGATGGGGATTTATCAAGATTAAGGATATTTAAATAGAAATTAATAGAAATAAAACCCTTTGTTTTGGTATATATTTTAGTGAAAATTTTATTTAAGGGGGAATAACTTTACTATTCAAGGATATATGATTAAATTTACTAGTAACACTTCACGTTTATCTTAAGATAGATGTTGGGGCAATTATGTGTTTTAGTTTATTTCCTTATGAATTCACCACACTCCAGTGCTATCATAGAATATTTCTATCAAGATCCTTCTAAAATAATATATATTAAGGAATTGGTAATGTTATATGGAGTACCACATTCAATTGTATCTGATTAGGTTCCAAATTTAACCTCAATGTTTTAGAAACGAATTTAAGAATCTCTTGATATAGAGATGAGTTTCACCAATGTGAATCATCTTCAGATGGATTTCCTGTCTGAGAGAAAAATTCAAACCCAAGAAGATATTATAAGATATTGTTATATGGATTTCTAAGGTGGATGGGATAAAAACCTTTCACTAGTTTAGTTTTCTTATAATAATAAATTTCACTCAGGCATTCAGATAGTTCCTTATGATTCCCTTTATGAAAACAAGTGTAAGACTCTAACATACTAGAATAAATTTATAGAAATAAATATATTGGAATTGATCAAGATGATGATATGGAAGAGAGTGTTGGAGACAATTAGAAAAACATAATGGAAGAAAAAAAGTTTTAAAAAATGTTATGCTGATAATAATTGACATGATCCTGAATTTGATGATGGTGAGATGACATTTCTACAAATTTCTCCATGGAATAAAGAAGGAGAAACTAATCCCTAGGTATATAAGCACTCTTGAAATTCTTGATATTATCAATATTGCGGCTTATTTTTTGGTTCTTCCATTGATCCTTTCTAAGATTGATTATGTGTTCTATGTATCTATCTTAAGGATGTACATACCTGAGCAATCACATGTACTAAACTCATAGGTCATATCACCAAAGCATGATATTTCTTATGAAGAATAATCAGTTGGTATTATGAATTCTACAGATAATGCTCTATGAAACAAAACTACTCACCTGGTTAATTTTTTATGAAAAAACCACTATCTTGATGATGTTATATGGGAACCTATGGATGTAATGAGGAAGAATTATCCTTAATTGTTAGTGCCAATGTGATGAATTTTGGGGGATAAATTCATTTTAAAGGGGGGGAAATGTAACACCTTGAGATTTTTTGAAATATATATATTTTAAATAAATTTAATCTTTTCAATATTTTGTAATACATGAAGCACTGTGTTTAGCTTTTATTATATGAAACTCCATGTTTTAACAAAATATGACATAAAAATAAAATTTTATTACTTAATATGATAATAGTCACCTATCCATTAGAATAGTGGATATGAATAGGATTAACAAAATTATAAAATTATATGGTTTATACATGTATATAAAATGAATTATTTAGTGAATAGTCAATTAGAAATAAAAATTATAACTATTTGAAAATAAAGGAAATCTTTTTCTGGTTTTTTAAGCATGCACAGAAATTTTACCTCAATAAATTAAAAAAATAACTTTTGGTGAATTATTTAAATGAAATTTATATATTATATATTCAACAAAATGTTAAATGTTCATCTTATTTTTTATAGACAACAGATAAGAATAAATTGAATTTTATATTAAAAATGGTTTTTTTCTAAATAGTAGTTTTATCACCGTTTTCACACTTATATTTAAATTATTATTTTTTCTAATTCAAAAAATTTTATTTGTAAAAATGAAATTTACTTTTTAAATCATCATTTCAAAATTATCTTAGGGTGTATTTTTTAGAATTTTCTATGAAGATAATATTCCAAATAAATAGTGAAAATACTAATGTTAATTAAGATTTTTCATTTATTTAATAGCATTTTAAAAAAATAAAATTGTATTAATAAGGTTAAAAAACTAAAATTAGATCAAATAAATATATTTATCTAATTTAGGTCATTTTAATCAATTTCATACTGAGTTTTGATTTTTAAATGTTTTTAACTTTTGAATACTTTCTCTTTAAGAAACCGTTTTCTCATCACATTTATGAGATTAATTTTAAATTAAAATTTTCTAATTATGTTAATGAATTTTAGAAAATTGGATTAAATAATTTTTATCATAATAATTTATATTATTTAATAATATAACCTCAGTTTTTTTACCAAAATTAATAGTAAAAATAATAAAAATGTATTTACCATGGTTAAGGTAAAAATGGGTTTATCGAGGGTTAAAATATAAAGAAAAGGGTTAAAAATGACCCAAAACTTGTCCAAAACTCATTTTTGGATATATTTAAACATTATATATTCTAGGTTATATAATTCATCATTTTTTAATCCTTGTTTAATGTGAAAAATATGGGAACACCTTTTTTAAAAAAATAGGTGTTCCACTCACCTCACTTATAAAAGGCCACCCCCTCACATCTCTTCTTTAGAAATTATAACCCCATTGTTTCAAAAATTACCAAAAAATATCTTCTTTAATTTATCACCCTTATCCGAAAATCCTTATTTTGATCAGAAATCCAACCTTTGAAGCTTCTTGGTGAAAACTAAAAGAATTTTTCCCAATAAGATGTAACATCCAAAACCGAGTATTTTATTTCATTTATTCCTCCACATATTAAAATAATTATTAAAAATTATTATATAATAACCTTAATATATTAAATATAATGAAATTTTATTTTGTTAATGTTTTAACCTTAATCATTCTTCTCTTTCATTAACTGGGTTAAAAAATCATCATTTGTGTGTAAAGTGGACTACCATATTGAGAACCAATGTAATTGGTTTTCTATCACTACCTATCACAGATGAATATAATGATGGATTTATTGTTTATATATGATATTTATGATATTTTTATTCATTTTTAATCATGATATACCATTTTACTTCTTACATTTCATTATGTGGGAATATGGTAACATCGTTCATGTGTACGACACACTATGTAAGAACCCAGACCATCTTATCAGGTATGTTTTATTTTTTTTCTGGAGTTTTTGAGAAAAAGATGAGAATATAGAATTTTCAAAATATACGTAGTGTACTTTATAAGCACACGCCCTGTACATCGATGCCGCGCAAGGCCGTGTGCTGGCCGTGTCCGGGCCACACACACGGTGTGTAGGGGCGATGTGGAGGTCACTTAAAGCGGAATACCGAAAACCCAGGTACATGCAATATACATCAAAAGTACAGGCCATGTATTTTTTTTAAACAGGTCGGGGTCGCGTCTGATAGAAATAATTGTCTTCTTCTAGGTGTT
Source organism: Viscum album (assembly GCA_963277665.1). Taxonomy (NCBI): domain Eukaryota; kingdom Viridiplantae; phylum Streptophyta; class Magnoliopsida; order Santalales; family Viscaceae; genus Viscum; species Viscum album. Next base: position 240,251,649 of record OY728131.1, read on the forward strand.
ATTCATCCGAGAGAGTCCGTACGACTACAGAACATCTCCGAGCCTCCGTCCGTTCTCCGAATCGACTGTCGTCGATTGAGTTGGAACCGCAACAGCAAGCTCTCTCTTCTTCTAGATCATCGTCATCCAATTCCTCCTCTTTTTCAAGTTATCATGGGTTGATCATTTTGTGCGTTTTCGTAGATCTACGAGGTTTTAAGGAGATTCAAGTATCGTGGTTCACGTATATCGATCTCCTAGAATCATGGTAGGTGGTTTGTGCCTTTCCGTTCGATGTCTTTGAGTTTATGTGAAAATTCCACCAATCTCCTTGAATGAGGTATTGTGTGATTACTGTTTTACCCCTGTTGTGATCCTTCCTTGATTGTATTCTTGTGTAGAGGTAAATTTTGGTTATATATGATGATAAATGTTGTGCTTGAATGTTTTTCCCTTGTTTTTTTTGTTTATGACCTTTGGTCTTGTCCTGCCTTTGGCTCTTGTACCTACTTTCCATGTCATGTGACCGTAAGATGGAGCGTTGTTTCCTGACATGCTTGTTATGCTATAGAATGGTTATCCAAGTAGCTTTGTAGGTTTACTTTGGCCATATAGCATTATTAGCTTGGATATTATTGGCTAAAAAGTATAGACAGAGTGAGATTCCCAGAGAGTCATGGATATTATAGACCACGGGAGGATAGACCAAGTGAGCTTCCACGGAGGGTCTTTTCTTTGTTTGATTTTTCTTAAACCATTCCAGACTATAGAAGGAATTGACCAAGTGATCTTCCTTAGAGAGTCTATGATCAACCTGAGGCTATAGGAGGAGTTAACCGAGTGAGCATCCTCAGAGACTCTCTAGAACATGGGGCTATAAGAGGAATTCACCACGTGATCATCCTCAGATAGTCCCTGACTACCTTAGAATACAAGAAGAATTGACTGAGTGTGATTGCTTAGAGAGTCTTATAATTTATATGACCAAACCAGAGGGGTTAGGTTGAGTATAATTCCCAGAGGGTTATTGGTACTTCTTGGATAGGACCATAGGGGATGGTTGTGAGTACTTCTCAGAGGGTTTCCTATTGTAGTTAGTCATTTGCTTCACTGCTGATTGTTGATATGTGGATTGTTTATTGTTGTGTATCGTCCTGTTTACTGGTTACTGTTTACTATTTACAATACTTTACCTACCATATACTCACTGACTGTTAGGCACGGATTTTTGGGTGGTTGCCTACTGGGATTTATTCTCACACCCTATTTGGGTCATTCTTTTAGGCCCAAACAGATTATATTGTTGTAGGTTTAGACAAGGGAAATCGCCCTTCTACATCAGGTACTTGACTTGCATTGGAGCTGGAGACCATGAGACCATGCCGAGAGTTGCGATGCTAAGGAGTTGCTTATCTGTTTTCATTTGTACTTGATTTAGTATTGTATTCAGCATTGTGACTTGTTTGGCTGCTTTCTTAAACATATGTATCATGCATCAAATATATGTGTGCTCCTAATGCTTATCATATTCAGTCTTCCACTGTTCACTTATGTAGGGATTATTACTGCTTCCTCTATTGATTTTACTTATTTTCTTCTATGTACTCTGCCAATAAGAAAGTAGTTTTCTTACTATCACACCCATGACCATCGCTGCTAGTTGGCAGCCTCTTGCATTTGGGGAAATGTGCTTAATGACAGGTGACCAACTAGGTACGGGGCACCCCTGGGTGGCTTCCGGAACTAGGATGTTACAAAGTGGTATAAGAGGATTTATTTTCTCTTGACTTACTGTTTAGATCCTTTAGCTAGGGATATGATGGATTGGGTACATTGTAATGAGAAGTGACCATGAGTAGCTAACCCGTATACATGGAAAATCCAATCAACCTTGATTATTGAAATTCTCTGGTTTTGCTATATTACAGTTGATTTGATTTTACCTCGAGTGAATCGCATGATTTGTGTTGTTACCTTTGTTGTTATTGCGGTTCTATTTCTGTCGCAACCTGATGAGATGAGGGTATGCCATCTCATGCATCAAATAGGCACTTATTATAAATCACATGCCATTAATTCTTTCCATGCCATCTAGGATTCATTAGCAATTTCATGTTTTTGTGATAGATGGTGTATAGGTTACACATGATGTTGTGATAGATGATTTATAGAATCTCTGTTGTTCATAATGAATTTTTTTGTATAGTTCTTTGCTTAAATGGACGACAAAATTTTGTTCTTGAGGTGTTATGGGCCCTCATGAATTGGAAATTTGTGGATCATTGACTGGTTTACTTGTTTCCCTTGTATATGACATGTACAAGATACTAAGCTTTGATTCGTGGTGAGTATGGGCCCCCACGGATCGAAATTTGGCACCTAAACTCTTGTTTTTTGTGTTTTCTAGGCTTCAGAGTAGTTTCAGAGCTACTTCCCAAAAAAACCCAAAATACATGACGTATACTTTATTAATAAACGTCGTGAAAGTTTTAAACCAGGTTACAGACTGTGTGGGATGAAACACGAGGTTGCAAAAAATCTTCATGAACACATCGTGTACGGTAAGAACAAGCCATGTAGTAGTGAGCCATGTACCCGACCGAGTCACTAACAACATGGGTCGGGGAAGCTCATGTAGTACACGTCGTGTAGTCTTGTTCTAGGCACCCGGATGTGTCACTAAATACATGGGTCGGTGCTGTCTTCTCCTATACACACCATGTTTGTTCGGAACACGCAGTGTAGAGCTAGTTGTGTAGTCGGTCGTGTAACTAACAACACGGGTCATCAAAACCTTGTCTAGTACACGTCGTGTCCTTCATAAACACGCCATGCAGTCTAGTATAAAGAGGATTGTGTGGGATATCCATGTAAGGAGACTCGGGTAGGGAGTAGAGTTCCAGACCACACTATGTAGTTATGTTTTGTAAAACTTGAATGTTTCCTTCTCCTGTTCCTCTCATGTACCCCTACATTTTGAATCTTTGATAATCCTAATCTAAGGCATACTTTTGACCTTTGAGAGCAATGCCACCAAGACATACTTCGATTGTATGTCAACTACCAGACGGTGATCAGACACCAGATATGGCTGATTAGGGACCTACGACAGATCCTCCTACTGTGCCAGCCTTGGCACTAGTAGTTATTCTAGTTACAAGTGCTGATGTGCATTTTAGGGAGGGTATCCTTAAAATGATGTAGACCTTCTCGGGAGTGTCGGCTCCTGGCCTGTCGATGGCTGAGTTGATGCGGGTTTTCCAGTAGCAGCATCCTTCTACTTTCTCAGGGGATGGAGGACCTCAAGCTGTAGAGTCATGGCTCAATGCCACATTGATGATCTTCGCGCATCTCGAGGTACCTCAAGAGAAGAGGGTGAATCTTGGGACCTATATGCTTAGAGAATCCTCCAAGAGGTGGTGGGAAGTGATCTCACAGTTAGGACGCTAGCAGGGTATGACTTGGGAAGAGTTTCAACACATCTTCTATGATTACATCCACATGGAGACCTTGAGGGCCGATTGAGCCTGGGAGTTTATGAGCCTGGAGAAGGGTACTCTTTCTATTATGGAGTACTCATCTCTCTTTACTGATCTGCATCGTTTCATGCCTATCCTAAGAGGCGATGAGTTGTTACTTATGTGAACGTTCGAGGATGGTCTGAGGCACGACATCTGCTCACAGGTGAACATCTTCAGGTTGACTTCAATATCATCTATCATCAACCAGGCGCTGATCATAGAGAGAAATCTGAGGGATTCTAGGGTAGTGAGCTAGGGTGGTTCCACCTATAGAGCTAGTGTTCATCCTTCTGATAGCAGGAAGCACCATAGGGAGTTGTCACGAGGAGATCAGAGTCAGTGGAGTGTATCTTTTGGTAGAAAGGTAGTATACTATCAGTGCAAGAGGAGTGGGCATACTAGGCCTCAGGGCCATAGAGACCCGATGGAGTGTCAATCTTACGGCAAGATGGGCCACCTACAACGTTTTTGTCAGATCTTCTCACCTATAGCTGGTGGTAGGGGCTCTTCTATGACCCTGCGTTCAGGAGATGCATCACCAGTTTCTCAACAGTCTAGGAACTGGAGTTCTTCTGACCGTTCGGGCCGAGGTGGAGGTCGCGGCCGTGGTGGTCAGTCACCAGGCTACCAGCAACAATAGAGTGAACCCGCTCAGGGTAGTCAGCCAGGGTCGCAAGGCCATGGTACATGCCAGACTTTCGCTGTGGTGTAGACCCATCAGGAGAAGGATCCTGAACCTTATATAGTCCGAGGTACGATATTAGTAGCCTCAATTTTATCTTCAACTCTTTTTCATACTGGTTCTATGCATAGCTTTATCTCTGTTGATGTTGCGGAGAACCTTGGACTCTGTATCTTTTCGTCTACTACCACTTTGACTCTGGACACACCATTGGGAACCAGAGAAGCTGGCGCACGTCAGTGCAGAGAGTGTCCCCTTGAGGTGGTAGGGTGTCACATCTTATGGGACCTCTATGTCTTGGAAATGACGATCTATGATGTCTTTCTCAGGATGGAATGGTTAGTTCCCTTTCAAGAATTCGTTGACTGCTATCATTGCTGAGTGAGTCTCGTATCACCAGAGGGTGAATCTTTTCTTTATAGAGGTGAGTGCGATTTCCAGGCGAGTTGAGCAGGACCCAAACATTATGGGCTAGGAGGAGTCACAACCCAGATTTTTATTCTTTATCTGGATGACTAGGGCACTTCGCAGTTAGACTTTCCCCCATTTGTGGGCCATTTCAGAGACATCTTTCCAGAGGACTTTTCAGGTTTGACTCCAGAGTAGGAGGTAGACTTCTCGATTGAGCTCGTGCCAGGAGCGACACCAGTGTCCATTCCTCTTTATAGGATGGCTACACCTGAGTTATAGGACCTCAAGAAGCAGTTGGAGGAGTTGCAGGCAAAGGGATTCATCCGAACCAGTACTCCTCCCTGGGGTTCTCCTGTCCTGTTCGCAAAGAAGGCAGATGGTACCCTTAGACTTTGTGTGAGTTATCGTAAGTTGAACTAGTTGATGGTCAAGAACTGATATCCCTTGCCAAGGGTTGATGACCTCTTTGATCAGCTTTGAGGATCCCGAGTGTTCTCGAAGATTGACTTGAGATCCAATTATCATCAGTTGTGCATTAGATCATCTGATATACCTATGAAAGCCTTTAAAAGTAGGTATGGTCTCTATGAGTATACGATTATGCCATTCGGTCTCACAAAAGCGCCATCAGTTTTCATGGTGCTGATGAATCGTGTTTTCCATCCATACTTGGATTCCTTCGTGGTGGTCTTCGTGGATGATATCTTGGTGTACTCTCAGACTAGACATGACCATAACACACATCTTGAGATCGTTTTGTGTACACTGAGAGAGCATCAGATTTATTCTAAACTCTCTAAGAGACACTTTTGGATGGATCAAATTCACTTCTTGGGTCACTTCATCTCGGAGGCAGGAGTATCAGTGGACCCAGAGAAAGTGAGAGCTGTAGTTTACTGGGAGCAGCTGAAGACCTTATTTGAGGTGCAATGTTTTCTAGGGCTGGATGTATACTACATGTGCTATATTTAGGGATTTTCACGCCTAGAAGAACCGTTGACAGGCCTGACCATGAAAAGTGAGAAGTTCTTGTGGCCAGATTCTTGTGAGTCAGCCTTTTAGGAGCTGAAAGGGAGGTTGACGTCATCATCGATACTAGTCTTTCCAAATCCAGGAAAGATCTATACTATTTACTGTGATGCTTCGAGAATCAGGCTGGGGGCTACCCTTATACAAGAAAATAGAGTCATTGCATAAATGTCTCAGCAGTTGAGGCCACATGAGAGGAACTACCCAACACATGATCTCGAGTTGGCAACTGTTGTTCATGCCTTACACTATTGAAGACACTATCTTCTGGGAGCGAACATTGTGGTATTCACCAACCACAAGATTCTCAAATACATCTTCACTCAGTGCGACCTGAATCTGAGACAACGCAGGTGGGTCGAGTATCTTCAGTCCTTCTACATTGATCTTGCCTATACGACTAGGAAGGGCAATGCAGTTGCTGATGTGCTGAGCAGAAGAACTCAGATTCGGGTAGTTCAGGAGGCCAGTAGTGAGTGGAAACTTATGGCTCTATTCTATGAGATTCATTTGGAGGTGCACGATAGACAGCGACAAACTTTCCTATCTTATGTAGCTGTTACCTCTACAATTCTTGATCAGGTATGGGTGAGGCAGCTATCAGACTCAGAAGGCCTAGTCCAGCAGGAGAGTGTGTCAGGAGAGGACCCTCCTCCGGGATGCACTATGGGAAAGGATAAAATCTTGCATTTTCAGTGATGTGTATGGGTGCCAAAAGACAAATGCGATGAGATGATGTGTGGTTTTTATTCCTCAGTTTGGGTAGTTCATCCTGGTGTCACAAAGATGTATCAGGATCTTCATTGCCAGTATTGGTGGCCCGGTATGAAGAGAGATGTAGCTGGTTTCGTTATGAGATGTTCTACTTGTCAGCAGGTGAAAGTGGAGCATCAGTGGCCGACAAGTCTTTTACAGTAGTTACCCATTACTGAATGGAAATGGAATGATATCGCGATGGACTTTGTGACCGGGTTGGCGAGGTCACCTCGAGGGAATGATGCTATTTGGGTAGTCATCGACAGACTTATGAAGGTTTCTCACTTCTTTCCAATCAAGGAGACCTTCAGTGTTGATGATCTAAGAATGTTGTACATTTGTGAGATTGTACGTCTACATGGAGTTCCATACTCCATTATTTCAGATAGGGAAACGAGTTTTACTTCTCAGTTCTAGCAGGGGCTTTAGAAGGCTTTGGGTACACATATACTTTTGAGTATGACATACCAACCCCAGACTGATGGCCATTCCAAGCCTATGTTTTATATTCTTGAGGATATGCTCCAATCTTGCATTCTGGACTTTGGAGGTTCTTGGGAGAAGCATATACCTCTTGTAGATTTTTCCTACAACAATATTTTTCAGGAGACTATTTAGATGGAACCTTACAAATCCTTGTATGGTAGGCCATGCTGATCACCTTTATGCTGGCTGGAGGTAGGAGAGGCAGCTTTGCATGGACCTCGTCTTATTCAGGAGAACTTGGAGTAGATAGAGTTGATTTAGAAGTGGATGGCTACAACACAGTCTCGACAGAAGTCTTATGCTGATCAGTGGAGATGACCTATGGAGTTCGAGGTCGAGGATTAGGTTTTCTTGCGTGTCGCACTGAGGTTAGGACACAAGAGGATTCAGAGACAGGGTAAGCTTTCACCGAGGTACATCGAACCATTTGAGGTGTTGGAGAGAGTTGGGTTAGTTGCCTATCGGTTGAAGTTACCTCAGAGGTACTGGGCTATGCATGACGTCTTCTACGTTTCTTAGCTCTGACGTTACTTTTCAGACCTGTCTCATGTCTTTCAACCTGAGGAGGTTGAGCTCGAAGCAGATGCATTGTTTGAGGAGCATCATATTTGGATTTTCAATCACAGTACAAAAGTTCTCCATGGCTAGTATGTTCCTCTAGTATGGGTGCTATGGCAGCATGGGTGAGTACAAGGTGAGACTTGGGAGAGGGAGGCCGATGTACGATCGTAGTGGCCGATGTTTTTTGGGGTTTCTTCTTCTACACCTCTCTAGGGAAATTCAGTGAAGAATTCCTTTAAGGGAGGAAGTTATTAAGAACCTTAACCTTCTTATCATGTATGTTTTCCTTTTTTCTGGTGTTTTTGAGAAAAATAAAAGAATCAGGAATTTTCAAAATACACGCACTGTACTTTATAAGTACACACCGTGTACTTCGATGTCACACAAGGTCGTGTGCTGGCTATGTCCGGGCCACACACATGGTGTGTAGGGGTGATGTAGAGGACGCTTAAAGAAGAGTACAGAAATTCCAAGTACACACCGTGTAATTAAAAAGTACATGCCATGTACCTCAAAAGTACATGCCATGTATTTTCTTTTTTTCATTAAACGGGCCGAGGTCGCGTCTGACAGACAAAACCATCTTCTTCTAGGTGTTCTTCATCCGAGAGAGTCCGTACGGCCACATACTGTTAGGCACAGATCTTCGGGTGGTTTCCTATTGGGATATAGTCTCACACCATGTTTAGGTCATGCTTTTGGGCCCAAAAAGATAATATTGTTGCAGGTTTAGACAAGGGAAAGCGCCCTTCTATATCAGGTACTTGACTTTCATTGGAGGAGGAGAGCATGAGACCAAGTCGAGGCTTGTGATGCTGAGGCTTTACTTATCTATTTTCATTTGTACTTGATTTAGTATTTTATTCATCATTGTGACTTTGTTTGGATGCTTTCTTAAACATATGTATCATGCATCATATACATGTGTGCTCCTCCTGCTTATCTTATTCAGTCTTCCACTGTTAACTGGTGTATGGATTATTACTACTTCTGCTATTGCTTTTGTTTATTTTCCGCTGTGTACTTTGCCAATGGGGGAATCGTTTCCCCACCATCACACCCAAGTCCCTCACTACTAGTCGACAGCCTCTGAATTTTGGGTAAATGCGCTTGATTCCATGTGGCTAACCGGGTACGGGAAACCTCTTGGTGACTTCCAGAACTGGGACGTTACACACTACTTCTCCACAAAGCTATGTGATATGATAATATTTTACATAGATTATAACAATGGATGTTTTAATTAAAATATGTTATTTATATGAAATAAAATTGATTTATTCATGGTAATATATTATTTACATTTATTTCTTCATTTGAATGAGGAAAATGGAAATAACGTTCATGCGTATATACAACCTGTCGTCTCTATGAACAATGTATTTCATTTTATATCTCTTAATTTTATGGATAAATATAAATACATATATAAATAAAATATAAAATATATATATCATGGTCAAAATTCTGGATATTATGGAACCATTATCATGTTAAGAGGACCAAAAAATAACAAATCAAAAAAAACATGAAAAACAAAGTAGTTTTTCCCCGAAACACAACATTAATATTGAATTATTAGTAAGAAGATAATAAAAGGTCATTATTAAATCATATATGGTATGATAAATATAATTATGTTTCTTTAATATATGTATAAAAAGAATATATATATATATATATTATACAGGAGGTTTAAAGGTGTATAGAAGAATTTGAGACTTATGGTTAGGGATTTCCATCTCACTTTTACTTTTTACGAGACACATTACACATTCACCATGTGTTTATTATGTGTTATGTATATACTACCGATGAATATATTTTATTAGTATTACCCTAAAAATTAATTTTATTTAAATATAAATTTTAGGATATCTCTTTAAAAGGTTTTGTAATATCCAAACCCAAACCACTGGGTTTGATCTGGAATGTCATGTGACTTGATCCACGCCTCCTCATATACAAGGGGGTTCTGACTAGTAGTGAGGGTATGAATCCATCGGTTATGAGAATATAACCATAGTATAATTCCTTAAGAACAACAATAAATAATATAAAATAATATAAATAATAAGAGTAATCATGATGAAAGGTAAGGAAGACATATAAGAAAAGTAAATAATGTAATTACCAAAAGTATAAAGTATTTCCAAGGTAAATAAAGAAGAAAAGTAAAAAAAATGATAAACTGTGTGTCTCTTTACTGTCCATCCTATCCCACCACTATTTCTATTCTCATTAGCTCAGCAGTCCATGACAAGGCCTTTTCCGTTCACTGGATACCTTGAGAAATCAACAAGTGCACCAAAATTATTCAGTAGGGTGTGAGCACAAGAGTCAATAGGAAACCCAAAATGAATCCATAACCTGATATCCTCAAGTATACATATGTATGCCATAATAATGAAAAATTCATAATAATAATAAACATAAAATCCAAAACTAAACCGTCATTCAATAAATAAGCTACCAAAGATTCCCAACTGTACCTGCTTTGGATGCATATTGGAAAACATTGGAACAATCATGGGAACTTCTCATCATACGAGAAAGACTCAAGCTAGTTAATAGATTTAAGCCCCACACTTCTAGTTCTGACCACACTAGGCCATCATTTCCCATATCCATATCAGGTCATGTCATATAGGCTATCATGCCCCACTGTTTCCAAGCATGTCTAATCACTCATGATCATAATGCCCCACAACTGTCATATATCAGTCGAATCACTCATAATCATAATTTCACTAGTTAATATCACACTAAGACATACAACCAACTTTTCTATTTTGGTATCATCTTCAAGACAGATGATGATTCTAAACAATCTCCCCCTCTAGGGCTATCGAGCCACGATAGGTCTACCTGTCTCATATGTACCATACATAAGCAACAACAACCCATCATATACCAGAAATATATCACGTAAATAGTGAAATCATATCCAAAAAACATAAAAATGCAAAAATATCAAGGCACACATCATGAGAAAATATAGATTCATCATAAATACAACATGTGAATCAACCATTAACCTGGAATCTATCTATCTCAATAGTTCTCATGGAGTAAGGTCACAAGATTTCATGTGTTACACACACAACAAAAAATAATCACTAGTAAATCAATGATATAAAATACTCCAATATGTTAATCATACCCTAAAAACATGTATAACGAGAGACCAACAAGGTAAGGAACTTTCTATCTCAAAAGGCATCAATGTCAAGGATAGGATAAATTAGTTAAGAACACATCATTTGGCCTTATTATAGAAACGTCCACACTCGAGGCTCACTAAGGGTCCCTAAAACAAATACCAACAATTTTATTTAAAAAAGAAATGAAATATCACATGAAATAAAATTTTTTCTCTCGTGAATAATTTCAAATTATTATTTTAAAATATTACTTGTGATAATATTTTATGTCACTTAGAATATTTTAAAATTATCATTTTAGGTCAATGCTTGTGCTTGTGATATTCTCCTCAAGAATATTAATCATTAATAATTTCTCCTATTTTATCCTCTACAATTATCATATTATAATAAACCCAAAATTAACCTTTTATAATTATCTGTTGATAATTATTTATAAATCATCATTTTATAATTATATAAGATAATTTAACCCAAATAATTGTTTATAAATTTCATTGGATAATTTTTTATAAATAATTCTTTATAAATATATTCGGATAATTTATCCTTTTAAAATAATATCTTGATAATTTATCATAATTTATCCTTTTATAATTTTTTTTTTATAATTTATCCAAAATTATCCAATTATAAATCGATATGATTACCCATTAATAGTTTTATTCCATAAATTATCATTTGATAATATAAAAATTTCCATTTTATAATTTAAAATTAATTATCCCTTAATAATTCCACATGATTATCCATTGAGATTTTTATACCAGAAATTATCTCTTAATAATCTATCAATTATCATTTGATAATTTTAAATTAATTATCCCTCAATAATTCCACCTGATTATACATTCACAATTTTTATTCCATAAATAATCTTTTTATAATTTAAAAATTATAATTTTATAATTTAATTGAATATCATTTATAATTATATAAATTAACCCTAACAAATTTATTTTAAATGATCCATTTAAAATTCAAAAAATCATTTTAAAAAAACCTTGATGCCTTCAAAATAAAAAGTTTTATTTAACTTATTTCATGTTGAGAAAAATCCAATGGAACTGACCTCACATCAATCCGATCAATAACAAAGAAGATATTGAGGAGAGAATTTCAAAATAAAATATTAAAATGAAATAAAAAATAAAAAGATAGAGGGAGTGGATTACAGAGGGATGTGAGAGGTGGATAGAAAAGTGAGGTCCTCCAATGCATTGAAAAATTTCTTAAAACCCCCATTTTATATTATTTTCTTAAACCAAATTTTAATGCTTTAAATTTAATTAGATAAATGGAAAGTAATACATGATGGATTTAAAAAACCAATATAAAATGGGTATTTTGGGTAATTATCCAATGCATGGGTGGACCTGAATTTTATCTCCACGTCTCACATCCCCCTCTCTTCCAATCCCTATATCTTCTTAATTTTTATTTTATTTTGTTATTTTATTATGAAATTATCTCTTTAATATATTCTTTATCATTGATCATATTGATGCGTTGTCAGTTCCATTAGATTCATCTTGACATGTATACGAAAAATCCTTCTTTTTTATTTTAATGGAAGCAAGGTATTTTCAATATGAATTTTCTCATATTAAATGAATCATTTAAAAAAAATTATAAAAGTTAATTTATGCACTTATATATGATATATATACATACTATTAAAAAATAATTTCTAAATTATCAAATGATATTTATTGAATGAAAATTATCAATGGATAATCATTCAGAATTATCGAGGGATAATTTAGTTAAAACAACAAAAATAGTAGATATATTATCAAAGGATAATTTATGGATTAGAGATTATCAATGTATAATTACATGGAATTATCGTGGGATAATTTATTTAAAATTATCAAACTGTAATTCTAGTATTATAAATGGATAATTTATGGAATAAAATTATCAAAGGATAATTGCATGGATTTATATAAGGATAATTTTTGATAAATTGTAAAATATTCTAATAAAATGATGATTTTTGAAATGTTTTCAAGAGATTATTATAAAAGGTTAAATTATCAGAAAATAATTATAATTAATAATTTTTAATAAATCACTAGAAGATAATTATAAATTATAATTTGGGATATATTATCGGAGATAATTATTAAAGGATAATTTATAAATAATTATAAATAGATAATTATAGTGAGATAATTTAGGATAAATCATAAGAAGTTAATTATAAAAAGTTAATTTATGAGAAATTATCAAATAAAAATATTATTAAGGAGAATATAGTGAGTTAATGTGTTGAAATAAAATGATAATTTGAAAATTACCAAGTGGAGAAAATATTATTGCAGGTAATATTTTAAAATCAAAATTTGATAATTATCCCGGAGAGACAAATTGAAATCGCCTGTGATTTATTTATTTATTTTTGATATAAAATAGTTTGTTTTGGTTTTACATACCCTTGGTGAACCTTGAGTGTTAGCATTTAGATAATAAGGCCACAAAGAGGTCCTCTTGACTAGTTTATCCTTGCCTTTGACATCGACAGATTTTGAGGTTGAAAGTTCCTTACCCTATTGGTATCGATTTAAACATGTTATCATGGTATGATTACCATATTAAAATATTTTATATCCATGCATGACATATTATTTCTTCTAGGTGCGTGTGTGTGTCACCCATGACACTATATGACCTGACTCTATGAGGACAGTTGAGATAGCTAGATTCCATGCTAATGGTTAGTTTACTAGTTCTATTTAAGATGCTGTTATATTTTCTCATGATGTGTGACATGATATGTGTGAATTTATATATTGTGTTGATATGATTCCACCATTTTATTGAGATATGTCTAAAATATGGTGTGATGTTCATTGTACATGGAACCTATGAGATAAGTGAAAACATCGGGGCTCGGTAGCGCTATAGGGAGATCATGTTAAGACGCTGAATGTGACTTGATGATGAGACAATGATAGAAAATGGGGCATGATGAAATAATGCATCCTAGCCTGGGGGCATGAAAATCTATAGTGATCAGACTCTTATGTGATGACCATGGTGAATGATGATCAGAAGTGATCAGTCCTGTGTTGAATCAGTGGGGAATGATGGTCTATGTGACTTGTCTTGAGATAATGTTCCGGAATGATGGCCTAGTGTGGTCTGATGTAGAGTTTTGGGGCATGTATAACTATTGGGAATCTTGAGTCTAGCACTAATGATGAGATGTTCCTATGATTGTTCTAATTTTTTCTAGCATGGAGGTGATGCATGTACGGTATGGAGTTTTTCGTGGCCTGGTTAGCACACGAAGAATCAATTTTCGATTGTATTTTTATGCTTGTTATGGATTTTTCTTTATTATGGCCTAAAATTGTATACGTGAGCTCATCAAGTTAAGGAAACATTTGTGGTGTCTTATTGAGTCTTGTACTCTCACCCTACAGAGGCATTTCTGTAATGTCTCAGACCTCTCTGGTTCATTCCATTATAGAAATTTAGTGTTTGAGATGTTCTGGGAGGTCAAGGTGACTTATCCCCAACACCTTTTCAAATATCCAATTCTACAAGTAGTTATATCAATGAGATCAATGGGAGCCGTTCCATCAGTGAAACAGATGGAAACCATTCCATCGGTGAGACCGATGCGAACCCTTCCATTGGTGAGACTAATTCGAATTATTCCATCGCTGAGACCGATGTGAACATTTCCATCAGAGAGACCGATGTGAAAAGTTCCATCCATGGGACTGATGTGAAAAGTTCCATCCATGAGACCGATGTGAACAGTTCCATCAATGAGACCAATGTTAACAGTACCATCGGATTAGTGATTCATTTTGTGAATAGTACCATTGGTATCAATGTGTCTTTCTGTGAACAGTACAATCGAATTAGTGAGTCATTCTGTGAATAGTACAATTGGAATTATTGTGTCTTTCTATGAACAATCCATCAAATTGTTGAGTCATTCTATGAAAAGTACCATTGGCATTGGTGTGTCATTCTATGAATAGTACCATCATCATCAGCATGAAATTCTATGAACAATACCCATAGATTGGTGAGTCATTCTGTGAATAATACCATCAGTCTCGGTGAGTTGTTATATGAACAGTACTATCAGCATCAGGTGTCATTCTGTGAATAGTACCATCAAATTGGAGAGTCATTTTGTGAACATTGTTTCAAGGATCGGTGAGTCCAGGATCGATGAGTCATTCGGTGAACGGTTAGTCCTAGATCGGTGAGTCATTTAGTTAATAGTGTTTCCACGATCGGTGAGTCATTCTGAGAAACATGTTTCCAAGATCGGTGAGTCCAGGATCGGTGAGTCATTATGTGAACAATGTTTCCAATATCAGAAGTTGTATAGTATTTCTAGGATCAGTAGTTGTACAGTGCTTCCATGATCGGTAGGTGTTCATTGTTTATGAGATCGTGAAAAGTGTTTCAAGATTCCTACACTTTTTAAATTTGTCATTTTATTTGATGTAAAACACATTCAAGTCCTTGTTTTAAGGGTTTTAAGGCTGAATCAAATCCAATCACTCCTATATTAATTTTTTCCAAAGGAATGGTATGTCCTTACTTGGTCAAACCTTGTGGTTTAATGCGATATTCTTTTAATGGAAAATATAGTGAATCTTAAACCATTGCTTTGTAAATCTTCTAAAGGGATGAGATATCCTCCTCCCCAGTTTTACCTTCTTGTTCCCTGGTGAGAGATTCTCTCACCTTTCCTTATTCCTATAGGAGCTGTGTGATCAAACATTAATTCTCTGATCATTTCCCCTTCAAGTTTCTTTTTACTGGATGTGCACCCCCAGTTTTTGTGCAAGCATCAAGTGTAGATCCTTAATCTATATAACGTATGTTATATTATCATTCATTTGGGTCTATCTTCTCTTGTTTCTCCATTCCATGTCATGGTTTGTGATCTCTATTATTCTAATAGATTTTTCTTAGCCTTCAATTGGTGCGGTCATACCAGGACATCATCGAGTGGATGCAATTTCACAGGAGGAGGCGATCATAATCCTTTGTGTGGATTGTTCTTGATTAAAGAATGACAAGAACCATTTGATGTAGGGGATTAATTGCTTCTTTTTTCATTTACGTGAAACTGTAGAGTGAGCCTATTTTATCCCACTAGATCATAATGGAATTGACATATTAGATATTTAAACCGGATAAATAAATTGATATTGATCGTATGTTATTGCCTCTTGTTTTTATAGATAGAGTGATATCTCTAATTCCTTGTTATATTTTTGTTCTTGATGGAATTGGTAATGAAAATAAAGAAGGAATTAATTGATAATTGTTTGGATAAAGATAAAATGGCATGTAAATGAATCTAGTTATTGTTTTTGTAATTTGATGTTTATCAAATTGTTGCAGTAAGCATGTTTAATCAATTTGTGATATCTTACTATTTAGGTGTCCCAAATTTGGAACCTATGAATAATAAATCGTTTAATTCAAGATGGATTATATAACTAGTTTTTTGATAAAAGATCATCCCTTGTAGGGGTTTGAGTTTCCATCTTGCTTGTTTAAAGGGCCAAGAGCCTAGTTGATATGATGTTTGTTTTCCTACTACTTGTGTTGTGATGTGATCCAGGATGGATGTTGTGATATGTGGGGTCAGAAAGTCCCAATGGTTGTGGCATTATTTGATGCCTAAAGTTGTGAGATTCATCGGTTAATGCATGTGGGTATCGAGGAGGACACTGGAGATGATGGAATGGGTTGGATGTGAATGTTTGGATTATTTCTATTTCTTGTTGGTTGTTTATCTTCTTTACTTTCCCCACAGCTCAAGGAAAACAGTTTTCTTACCCTCCTGCCAAAAGGGGAGAAGATGCATAAGGTATTCCACATGATTTCCATGTTTAGCTTCCTGATGGAGGATGTGTCTACGCTCTTGCTATATGTAGAAAATACTCGACGGGCAGTTCACCTACCCACCGTGTTGAGCCCCTTATGTTTAGTATCTTAGAATGTTTTTCTATAATACCTAAGAATATGGAAAATTAATAATTTTGTTAATAAATGATTGAATAAATGATGTTAACCCATGGGGTTGGAGTTTGCGGGTATATAATGACAAAGTTTCGATTTAAAGGAACAGAGGACTTTGGGTGCGATGCTAATGAAATAAAATGTGAAAATAATTAACGGTTTATTAATGTTTAAAGAATTAATTAATGTAAAGTGAAACTGATAAAAAAAGGAATGAAGTAATGAAATAAACCTCTTTAAAGGGTTGTCTACTTATTGGATACCTAGTCTTAGAAGTGGCATCCAGGAGTCCGAGAGACGTTAGCTACAGTTGAATATAAGACTAGATTATGCCCATAGTGTGGGTTTGAGCTATAGTATATTCTGTACTTTTTGTGTTTCTATACGCTACTCCACCCTGTCATTTAGGGAGATGGACACCCCAGGGATTTTGAGCCCTAGGGGGATGTTTTCCCCAATATTTCGGTGGGAGGATGGATGTATGACTACTGCTTTGGCCCCTATCTCTGCTCTTGGTAGTTACTTGTGCTAGTAGGCACAACAGTTTGTTTTCCCCATATATGTTTGTAGAGGGTTGTGATGGCTTGTGATTATTCACACACATATATTCTAGATATATTTTCCTATAGACTACGATAGGTGTAATGTTTATAGGTTGTGATGGCTTGAGAATCCTTACATGGTGTATGGGCTATAATGGATTGAGATTTAATACTCGACGTATGATACACGTTATGCGAGCTGTGGTGGCTCCCAAAAACTACCTAGTTAATTTGATTATATGGATGTGGTGGTTTCGTTGCATGAGGTGCATGTTGTAATGCTTCGCCTAGCTGTCTGTGGGGAAGCCTTTTTGGAGAGATATTTCTTAGGATGTACTACATTGGGAAAAAGTGGAAAACTAATGATGATGTAGTAGCGGGGTATCCTTGTTATTATTTATTATATTATATACTCTTATATGTGATACCTAGTGAGAGTATCCATGGTGAGGCTGAGATCTTAGAATATTTATTTAGATGATGAGTTAGTTTCAATTTTTTTTTATTATGCTTTATCATTATTTCTTCACTTTTCCATGAGAGGATTCAGGGAGGATCTTACTGAGTATACTATTATACTCAGCCTATGTATATATAAAATATTTTCCAGGTCACTTGTAGAATGCTAGAGATCAGGTTGGTTTAAACTAGCTTGGGGTTTCATGTATTGTTTGGGCTTCATGGTTACTGGTGTTTTTACTTTATTTTGGGGTTTTGGAGTTTTTCCCTTTATGTTGTAGTAGTTTTTCAAGACATTACATATGTGTACTTGGAGTTTCTTTGATATTTCTATATGAGTTGGAGTTGGTTAGTGTCTATCTTATCTCTCCCTTCCTTCTGTGTTCCCTCAGTGGGTAATTCCTCCCATTTGTGTGTATATTATACCCTCAGTGCTAGTCGCCAACCAGAGGCCTACTAGAGACAGGACTCGAGGGTCACTATCTCCCTTATCACATTGGCGGCCATGGAGTGGTACACATTGTGGGGAGGGGATGTGATAGAGTGGTATAATAGGCCTAGTTGAGGGATATGATGGGGTTTGCTGTTAGGTACAGGTGAGGTTGCATGGGTTGGTATGGAAATATTATCAATCACATTTAGCAAGTGACGTATACAATGGAGACCAGATGAGACATAGGTGTTTAGGGACCCTGGTGATCTGATGCACAAAACATTAAGATTACAATGGCTACTAAATGAAGTGATAATAGTTTCAAGGTAGAGAGATAGGAAAGGATCATGCATCATTATTCTTTTCGCCTGTGTTTGAATGGGTAGACCTTTAGACAGGTTAATCTAAAATTTATAAAATAAAACAATTAATTAATTAATATTGAGTCTTCAATATTCCAGGTTTAGGAGCTCCAATTGTTTTTTATTTTGTAGGTATGGCTCAAGGTCGACGTCCTCATCAGGTTTTTGAAAAATATGTTTAGTAGGCTGTGACAATAGATCACCACATGGTAGAGGCTGATGATGATGACACATGGAGGAGGTCACTTCGAGAGTTCCAACATAAGATTCTGCAAAAGTACAAGGGCACCATTTTAGATGCAGTCACAGAAGACTGGTTGGAGGGGGTCGAGATAGTCTTCAGTTCAATCCATGCTCGAAAGGTGCACTGGGTGACCTTATTTGTGACAATGTTGCGTGGAGCAGTGCTAAAGTGGTGGTTATTGTTCCTCGAGGATCGTAAGGAGTCAGTTATCTCATGAGAGGAGTTCCGAGACACGTTTTGAGTCAAGTTTCTTTATTTTACCACAAAATAATATTGTATCTAGTATTTTCTTACCCTTCAATAGGGGAGATCTAGTGTGAGAGAGTTTTTAATCCATTTTAGGAACCTTTTATGATATGATTTTGACATGTTTCCAGACGAGGAAGCCAGAGAGAGGCATTTTGGAGAGGCTTTGCATCCAAAAATCTAGTGCCAGGTCACCCTGTTTATGATGAAGACAAATCTTGAGATGTTGGAGAGAGAATAGGTAGTTGAGAGGACATTAGATAGAATCATATCATCACGAGTGGGGAGTCATCATGATTCCTCATGAAGAAAATCTTTGGTCTGGGGTTCCTGGTTCTTAGGGAAGAAGAGTTTCCATTCAGTCGAGGGTAGGTCCCATCCCTCAGAATTTCATTTATCTGGGGGAGGTGACTCTCAGGCCTATTCCAAGGGATCATGTTCTTTTTTATGGTGGTCGAGGTCATCAGCAGTGAGAGTGCCTGACATTTTAGAGAAGTCATTGTGCACCAGGTGTTCCACTCCAGGTTCCTCCATTGAGGTAGTTCTAGATGAGGAAGCAGCAGTAGGTTACACCAGCATTAGATCAGAAGAGGGTGGATGGGGTAGGTAGAGGAAAACCCTGTGACACTCCCCATCCTCTGATAGTAGAGCACGGTCATGGTGGAGGTCATCATCAGGGTTATAGAGGCTGTGAAATAGTTCGTGGTTAGATTCATGCTTTAGTGTTTCCAGCACCAGGCAGACAAGACGTCATTCGAGGTATGCTTTTCTTGTTTTCTACTTTGGTGTATGGCTTGTTTGATTCAGGAGAGACACACTCTTTCATATCACCTACCCTTTTCCATGCTTTGGGACATGAGGTAGAAAGTATTACAATGCCCTTGGCGTTGACTATTCCAGTTGGAGGTCGAACTAACTTGTTTGATTTATCTAGAGATTTTGAACTAGTGCTGGGAAATCACCACTCTTGGGGAGATTTTCTATGTTATGGATAAAAAAATATGATTTCATCCTCAGCATGGATTGATTGTATTCAGTGAAACCTATCGTGGATTGCTTCCGAAGGAAGGTTGTGTTCTTTGATGCAGATAGAGAGAGAATGGTGTTTGTTGGAGAGCGAGACCCTCAGATGGGTCAGAGGCATGTTCTATCCTTATCATCCATTATGGATGAAATGATGCTAATTCTTCCGTGGTTTAGCAGTTGGTGTGTTCTCGAGTTTTAGAATTGTACCATGATGTTTTTCCAAAGGGGGTTGTAGAATTACCCCCTCGACAAGAGATTGAGTTTGGGATTGAGATACAACTAGAAGAGCCCCTATATCTATGTATCCATATAGGATGGCCCCTTCTAAGTTACAAGAGCTATGTATATAGCTTGATGGTATGTTACAGTTCGGTTTTGTTCGGTCGAGTGTGTCACCATGGCGTGAACTAGTTCTATTTGTGAAGAAGGCTGACAATAGTTTGCAGTTGTGTATTGATTATTGTCACTTAAACAAAGTGACAATAAAGAATTACTATCATCTTTTACGGGTTGATGATTTATTTGATCAACTGAAAGGTGTATGTTGGTTCTCAAAGATTGAATTGTAGTCTGAATATCACCATATGCATGTTAATGATGAGGATGTCCTAAAGACTGAGTTATGTTATCATCAGGGGAATTACAATTTCATTGTCATGCATTTCGGTATGAAAATTCATTGGCTGTGTTCATGGGATTTATGAGTGCAGTGTTTTATGAGTTTCTTGATAAGTTCGTGGTGGGTTTTATCGATGAAATTCTTATGTACTCTATGTTCTAGGAAGAGCATGTAGAGCATCTACACTCCGTTTCAGGAGTTCTTCGTCAACATCAGCTGTTTGGGAAGTTGTCGAAGTATGAGTTTTAGGCTATATAAGTTCATTTTTGGGGGCATGTTATGTACCAACAGATATTACCTATGGATCCATCTATGATAGAGGCAGTTGAGTCTTGGGCCTCCCCAAAGATAATGGTAGAGGTAAAAAGCATCTGTGGTTTAGTAGGCTACTACAGGAGGTTCATAGCTGATTTCCCTCAGGATGTGACTCCTATGACAACATTGACAAGGAAGGATTAGGCATTTATGTGGACTGATAAGTACGAGGAAACTTTTGATTATCTAAAGGAGATGTTTGTAAGTGCTCCAGTTCATTGTATTCTAGTAGAGGGAGTTCAGTTTTATGTTTTCTGTGATGCTTTTAATCTAGTTTTAGGCTGGGTTCTGATTCAATAGATATAATTTGTTTCTTATGGGTCTTGGAAGTGAAGTCCCCATGAACCTAACTATGCGACCCATGATCTCAAGTTGGAAACTCTGTTTTTCCCCTAAATTTGTGGAGAAATTACCTCATTAGAGAGAGCTTTGTGGTTTTCACTGATCAGAAGATCCTGAGGTAAGTTTTCTCCCAGTGAGACTTAAACATGCGGCATTGTAGGTGGATACATTTCTTGTAGGAATATGACACTGAAATATCATATACACCTGGAAAGAGAAATGTTGTTGCTAATTCGCTAACCCGAATGTCAAGAAATGAAACAGTGCGTGAATTTAGTGATTTCTGGAGAGTTATGGAATAAATTTAAACATTATATCTTGATATGGGAGAAGTTGGGGGTAGAGGTTTTATTTCTCAGATGATGGTGCATTCATCTCTGGTGGAAGAGGTGGAAGAGTCCCAGTTGGCGGATCATGAGGTGGAGGTCTGGAGAGACCAAGTTGTTTTTGGTGAGGCCCCTGATGGTTGGTCTGAGGATGAACAAAACCGAGTGTTGTATCGCGAAAGGTTATTTATTCCTTTTTTCAATGTGCAATATGGTTCTAAGAGAGTTACACAGTCCATATTTAGTGGTTCATCCAATCAGGAAAACAATGTACCGAGCCTTGAGGAGTCAGTTTTGGTTTCCTGAGATGAAGCGTGTAGTTTCAAAGTTTGTGTCTCGATGTTTGGCATTCCAAAAGGTGAAGGCCGAGCATCATGTCCCTGATGGTTTTCATCATCCATGATATGTTCCTCAGTGTAAGCAGGAGGAAATCTCAATAGACTTTGTTACTGGTTTACCTCGATCTCAGGGAGTACATGACGCTATTTGGGTGGTATTGGATTATTCAACAAAATCATTCCACTTAAAAGCGATCAAGGAGTCATGAATAGTTAAAGTTTTGTCGAGGGAATATCTAGAAGAGGTGGCGGGACTTCAGGGAGTCCCATGGATGATTATTTTTTATTAAGATCCTTGTTTTACCTCTAGGGTGTGTAGAGGTCTCCATCATGCTTCTGGTTCTCAACTATGCCCTAGCACTGCTTTTCATCCACATATAGACGGTCAGACAGAGCGGACTATCCAGGCTCTTGAAGACATGTTGCAAAATTGTGTCCTAGATTTTTGAGGTTTGTGGATGAGGAAATTACCCTTGGTGGTGTTCTATTACAACAATAGTTTTTACTCCACAATCAACATGGAACCGTTCAAAGCCTTGTATGAATGGCCTTTCCATCCTCTATTCTGTAGGACTAGGGTCAGAGAGTCAGAAATTCTTGAACTGGAACTAATGCAGAATACAAAAGAGATGGTTTAGCTGATTCATGAGATGATGAAGACAATGCAAGATCTTTAAAAATCATATGATTATCAAAGGAGGAGACCATTGGAGTTTAATGTTAAAGATCACACATTTCTGAAGGTGACTCCCAATCATGGTCAGTGATGGTTTGGTCATGGGAGTAAGCTTTCTCCCCAGTTTGTTGTGCCTTTTGAGGTGTTGGCTCTTTTCGGAGATGTAGCATATCGTGTAGAACTTCCCCTGTAGATGAGTCCGATACAAGATGTTTTTCATGAGACATAGATCCGTCGTTATATTCATGATGACTCTCATGTCATCAATTTGGGAGAGATCGATGTTGATGATGATAAAACCTTCAATGCACGGCCTGTGGAGATCCAAGACCGCAAAGAGAAGGTCTTGTGTGGGCGTTCTATTCCCTTGGTTCATGTCTTGTGGAAACATAGTGGTGTGAAGGAGAGTATATGGGAATATGAGTTACAAATACGTGATTAGTAACCCGAGTTTTTTGATGTTTAACTATTTTCATGTGACGATGTTCACTTTGTATTTGTAGACCTTTCATGTTTATGAGATGGTTTTCTTTGGTTTCTTCTTGTGGTGTTCTCTCTTTTGAGATGTATCTCGATTGGTAGTTGTTCAGACCTCATTTCTTTTTCCCTCTAGGTGGGTTTTAAATTTTCAAGGACGAGAATGGTTTGAGAGGTATCTGAAGTAATAGCCCATAACTTTCTGGTCTATATCTGTGAAGAAATCTTGTGTTTGAGTTGTTCTGGGAGGTCAAGGTGACTTACCCCCAATAATTTTCCAAATTTCCAATTCTTTATGTAGTTCTATCGGTGAGACCGATGCGAACTGTTCCATTGGTGAGACCGATGCGAACCGTTCCATTGGTTAGACCTATGCAGACTATTCCATCGGTGAGACCGATTTACATAGTTCCATCCATGAGACTGATGTGAATAGTTCTATCAGTGAGATTGATGTGGATAGTTTCATCGGTGAGACCGATTTGAATAGTCCATCTGTGAGACTGATGTGAACAACACCATCAGATCAGTGAGTCATTCTGTGAACAGTACCATCGACATCCGGGTTGTCTTTTTGAGAACAGTGCCATTAGATCAGTGAGTCATTTTGTGAATAGTTCCATCAGCATCGGTGTGTCTTTCTGTGAATAGCACCATCGGATCGATGATTCATTATGTGAACAATACCATCAGCATCAGTGTGTCGTTTTGTGAACAGTACCATCAACATCTATGTGTTGTTCTGTGAACAGTACCATCAGATCAGTGAGTCATTCTGTAATCAGTACCATTGGTATTGGTGAGTCGTTCTATGAATAGTACCATCAATATTTTTGAGTTGTTCTATGAACAGTACCATTGGTATAAGTGAGTCGTTCTAAGAATACTACCATCAGCATCGGTGAGTCGTTCTGTGAACAGTACCATCAGATCGGTGATTCATTATGTGAATAGTTTTTGCTGGATCAGTGAGTGCAGGATCGGTGAGTCATTCTGTGAACAGTGTTTCGAAGATCAGTGAGTCCGGGATCGGTGAGTCCAGGATCAATGAGTAATTCTATGAATAGTGTTTCCAAGATTAGTGAGTCATTCTATGAACATTGATTCCAGGATCGGTGAGTCCAAGATCGGTGAGTCATTCTATAAACAAAGTTTCTAGGATTGGTGAGTCTGGGATCAGTATGTCATTCCATGAATAGTGTTTCTAGGATTGGTAGGTGTACATGGTTTCCAAGATCGATAGGTGTATAGTGTTTCCATGATCAGTAGGTGTACAATGTTTCCAAGATCATGAACAGTGTTTCCAGCTTCCTACAGTTTCACCACTTTGACGTTTTCTTTGATGTAAAACACATTCAAGGTGTTGTTTTAAGGAATTTAAGGCTGAATCAAATCCCATAACTCTTATATTAATTTTTTTCCTAAGACTTTAGATGTCTTTACGTGGTAAAACCGTGTGGTTTAATGTGTTCCTCGACTAGTAGAAAATATAACATATGTTGAACCGATGCTTCGTAAATCTTCTAAAGGGATGAGATATATTCCTCCCTTGTTCTAACTTCTTGTTCCTTGGTGAGATATTCTCAAAACATTTCTTCTTCCCATATGAGCAGTGTGATTAAAAAATAATACTCAGATAGTTTCCCCTTGAGATTTCTTACTGTTGCCTGGGTACACCCTGTTTTGGTGCATGAATCAAGTGTAGATCCTTCATCCATATAAGGTATGTTTTATCATCATTAGTTTGGTTCCATCTTTTATTATTTCTCTTTTACATGTTATGGTATGTGATCTCCATGATTATAATGTATTTTTCTTGGGTTTTAGTTGGTATGGCCATACCATGACATCCTTGGGTGGATGTAGTTGTCACAGGAGGAGGTGATCACGATCTTTTGTGTGGATCGTTCTCGTATAATGAACGATAAGAACCGTTTGATGTAGGTGATTCATTTCTTCACTTTTCATTAACATGAAATAGTATAGTGATCATTTTTTAGCCCACTGGATCATAATGGAATTGAAATATTAAATATTTGAACCAGATAAATAAATTGATATCAATCATATGTTATTGCCTCTTGTTTTTCTAGATACTGTGATATCTATTCTTTCCTTGTTAGATTTTCATTCTTTATGGAAATTGGTAATGAATTTAAAGATAAAATTAATTGATAATTGTATAGATAAAAATAAAGAGGAATTTAAATGAATTTGGTTGTTGTTTTTGTAATTTGATGTTAATAAAATTGATGTAGTAAGCATGTCAAATAAATTTGCGATAGCTTAATGTTTAGGTTTCTTGAATTTGGAACCTTATTGAATTTGGAACCTTATTGAATTTGGAACCTATGAATAATAAATCGGTTAATTCATGATGGATTAATGGCCTAGTTTTTTTATAAAAGATAATTCCTTGTAGGATTTTGAGTTACCATATTTCTTGTTTAAGAGCCAAGAGAATAGTTTATATGATGTTTGTTTTCCTACTTCTTGTGTTGTTATGTGATCCTGGATGGCTGTTGTGATATGTGTCGGCAGGGAGGCCCATTGGTTGTGGAAGCAGTTGATGCCTAGAGTGGTGAGAAACATCAATTTATGCATGTGGGTGTTAGGGAGGACACTAGAGATGATGGAATGGTCTGGATGTGAATGTTTTGATCCTTTCTGTTTCTTGTTGGTTGTTTATCTTCTTTACTTTCCTCGCTAATCAAGGCAGATGGTTTGCTTACCATCCTTTCAAAAGGGGTGAAGACACGTGGGGTATTCCACATGATTTATTTGTTTAGGTTATCGAGGGAGGTTGGGTCGATACTCTTACTATAGGTGGCATATACTTGAAGGGTAGTTCACCTAACCACAGTGATGAACCCCTTGTGTTTTGTAGCATAAAATGTTTTTCTTGAATGCCTGGGAATATGGGAAAGTAATAATTTTTTTATTAAATAATTTAATGAATGATGTTAACCCATTGGGTTGGAGCTTTCTGGATGCAATGCTGAGGTTTCAATTTAATGGAATAGAGGACTTTAGGTGTGATGACAATGAAATAAAATGTCAAAATTGATAATGGATAATTAATGTATAATTTATTAATTAACCTAAAGTGAAACTGATAAAAAGGGAATGATGTAATGTAATAAATCTATTTAAATGGTTGTGTGCTTATATGATACGTAGTCATAGAAGTGGCAGTAAGGAGTCTGAGAGACGTTGGCTATAGTTGAGTCTAACACTATGTTATGACCATAGTATGGTTGTGAGATATAGTATATTATGTACTCTTTGTGTTTCTATACACTAATCCACCACATCAATTAGGGAAACTGAAACCCCAGGGATTTTGAGCATTTGGGGGTGGGGGGGGGGTTCCCAACATTTTTGGTTGGAGGATGGATGGTTGAATACCCCTTTGGAACCACTCTCTTCTCTTTCTAGTTACTTGTGCTATTAGGCACAACAATTATTTTTCCCCAAATATGTGTGTATAGGGATGTAATGGATTGTGGTTATTCACACACATATATTATGGATATAGTTTCCTATGGACTACTATAAGTGTAACATGTATATAATTTGATGGATTGAGGATCCTTACTTGGTGTATGTGCTATAATGGATTGAGGTTTAATACCCAACGTATGATACATGTTATGTGAGCTATGGTGGCTCCAAAAAAATTCTTGGTTACTTTGATTACGTGGACATGGTGCTTTTTTTGCATAAGGTGCATATTGTGGTGCTTCGCCTAGGTGTCTGTGGGCAACCCTTTTTAGAGAGAGATAGCTTAGGATGTGCGACATTGGGGAAAAGTGGTAAACTAGTAGGGAAGTATTAGTGGGGTACCCTTGATATTATTTATTATATTATATTATCTTGTATGAGATACTTGGTGAGAGTATCCATGGTGAGGATGAGAACTCAGTATACCTATTTAGGCGATGAGTTAGTTACACTTTTTATTCACTGTGCTTTAGTATGTTTTCTTTACTTTTGTATGAGAGGCTTTGGGGACATTCCTATTGAGAATAATATTATATTCACCCTATGTATATATATAGTGTTTTTTAAGTTACATGGAGTAGGTTGGAGATCAGGCTGGTTTCTACTAGCTTGGGGTTGCAGGAGCTATTTGGGCTTTGTCATTGCTGCAATGTTTTACTTTCTTTTGGGTATTCGACGTTTTCCCCTTTCAGTTGTAGTATTTTTTCATGACATTACATATGTGTACATGAATTTTATTTTATATTTATATCTGAGTTGGAGTTGGTTGGTGTCTATCTTATCTCTCTCTTCCGCATGTGTTCCCTTAGAGGGTAATGCCTCCCATTTGTGTGTTTACTATAACCTCAATGCTAGTCGCCCACCCGGGGCCTACTGGAGGCAGGACTTGGGGTTCATGAAAATTTTAATGTGCCTATAGATTTTATGAGGGATTTGATGATGGGAAAGGGCTCTATGGAAGAATTATGAGATAATGAATGTGGAGATGGTGGTGGGCTATGATAGATACCTGTGGTAATTATAATTTATCATTTCTTTACTTATCTTCTTTATTTACCCTGGACAGACTTTCCTATTTTGAGAGATTCTTTATTTTCATTTCATGTTTTCCATCCAGAACATTCTACAATATTAATATGATTATTTATATTATTTTTTATTGATGATTATTGATCTTATGACATAATTTTGAGGCTATAGTCACCCCACTGACAGATTCAGACCATCGCTTCTAGATGGTATCCAATTGCATATGGAAGGTAATGCATGAGGCCATGTTGAATTCATTCCTGGACCTAGTGGATTGGGTCATGATATTAAAAAATAGTATAATAGTATCAGGAATCAGCAAAATTTTTCATCTTTTATCCTATTTTGGGATTGTGTTGACAGGATAAAGGACAGTTAGGACTTGGACATTGGAACTATGTGTAAGTTCCTGACCCTTTTTGAAGATGTTTCGGGCTTGTTTATAGGTACACTTTTTTCCTTGTGTTGATTACTTTTCATTTGTTTTATTACCTTGGGGTGAGTTTTGGTAAAAATTTAAAATTTTGGAAGGACAGTGTGTAGTTCACTATTGGCATAAGGTCTTCCTAAACTATGTTCCCTAGACCAGCAAACAGTACAGTCCTTGATAGAGAGGAATTTCATAACTAGAACATAGTTTTTTAAATTGTGTTGCCTATTAGAATAAATTGTGAGCCCCTCCTAGAAGAGGTGCACAATTGAGGTGAATGTTTTGGAAAATCATGTAACCCTTCTAATAAATATATGTACGAGATTTAATTTAACCTAAAAATTATACTAACTTTGTCACCCCCCCCCATTTAAACCAAGATTCATCCCTAACTTGACCCCTAAAATATTCTCATGATTTCAGATCCCCTCAGACATATTCCAAGCCATTATGACCTCCATTATTCAAAATTTGATAGTTGGATTGAAGATATACAACCCTCTAGGTAAGAGAATCTAATCTTATGTGGTTTACCTTCTCTATCCTATTCTTATTTCATCCATTGAAGTATTGTTCTTCCCTATTTTTTGTTATATATAGATATATGATTGTGTATATAGATATATAATTGAGGAATCTTTATTTTTTAGCTTGATTTAGTGTTTAATATTCATATATCATTCTACAACAATATTCAATTCAAATTGGTGATATCTGTTGGTGAGCGTTCATCTCTATTCTTGGGGTAAGTGGTCTATTTTTCAAATATCATAGTCATGAATTCAATTACTTGTATATAATTTTATAATTTATAGGTTTCTTTGAGAAATTATATTTTCTCATTGAATTAATTAATTTTTTAGATTAGTAAATCAAAGGATTATGATTTATAAATAATTAATTATTGAATTAATTATAAAAATATTGAAATTATGGTAATTGAGAAATAATTAATTGCTGAGTATGTTGTTGAAATATTGAATTGTGAACTGGGAATAATTAATTATTGAATTAATTTTTGGTATATTAAGATTGATTTTTGGATTAATTAACTATTTAATTAATTAATGTAATTGATGTGATTAATTAATTTTTGAATTAATTAAAGGAATGAGTGTGATTAATTAATTTTCAGATTAATTAATGGGAGTTATTTTGATGGTGAAATTTATGGAATTGGACTAATTAATTTATGTATTAGTTAATTCAATATTTTGATAGTGATAGGTCATAAGAGGATTAAAGTTGATTAATATTGATATATGAGATATTATGATGAATGTTATATATGTTATTGACTGATATATGATTATGGGATATGAAATGATGCTCCAAATACCCATGATTGATTGATTGATAATTGGGGTGTGAGATAGGGACTGATGCTACAAATACTTATAGGGTCCTAACCATGAAATTCAAGGACAAAAGGCATGAATGCAAATACTATTATACAAGATTGGGACTAATTCTCCAAATACCCATGGGGTGTGGGATACGAACTGACACTCTAAATACCCACATAGTCCTAGACAAAATGTTATATTCCCATGAGTTTACCATTAGACTATAGTTCTAATTAGTCATGATAATGATTTGAAATGAATGGATAATGAAATTCCATTAAATTATAATGAATTTAGAATTGAATATTTTTCATGATTTATACACCAACATGGGCTGAATAAGGTATTGTGATTCAGTTTTCCTTGTGAACCCGAGGGTTTATGTGGTTAAGTAAATAATAATTGATAATGTGATAAATGTTTACTTGTGAACTACACTTAATTTTGTATACAACTTCATACACTATTATTGAATTTATATTTTTTGGATGCCATTGGTGGTGGCCTAATGAGTTGTACACACACCCTACTCAGGCTTCCTGATTGAAACTGAAATAGACATCATATTTTTAAGACAATATAAGGGAAACGATATGGTGTTAGATAAATAATTTGGGATGGATCATAGATGAGATAACCAGACATGGTTTTGAACCCACATTAGAGTGTTTAGTGTCTTGAATTTTGGGGTTTTCATTTTAAAACATGTCATGTACTTTTTCTTGGAATATTTACAGCTCAGTTTTGATTTTTTATGTCCAGTTTTGGCCATTTTTAATACTAGTAATATTTTGGTTATGTTATATCCTTTGGTTATTATTGATATATATTTATATCGGTTAATTACTCTGATAAAGAGGGTATAGTTTCCCCATGATAAATATTATACCCCACTCCTTGTTGATAGCCTTTGATGTATAGGGAGGTGCACTTTAGGTCATGCGACTGACCGGCTTGGGGCACTAGTGTGTAGAACTAGACTCATGATGTTACAAAGTGGTATTAGAAACCAATTTATTTTTCTTCTCTTTTATTACTATTTGGGAAGGTATAAAATAGAAAAGGAAGGGATAGGCTTTGGATTTTATCTCATCCATGGGAGTAGCTAAC
Source organism: Viscum album (assembly GCA_963277665.1). Classification (NCBI taxonomy): domain Eukaryota; kingdom Viridiplantae; phylum Streptophyta; class Magnoliopsida; order Santalales; family Viscaceae; genus Viscum; species Viscum album. The sequence goes on from OY728131.1 coordinate 240,282,074, forward strand.
CCATGTATAGTGGAGAATCTCAGTACCCATGGTGGGATTGTGATAATTACTATTTTATATGGATTTTGAATATTATTTCCCCTTAGGTGATACACTTTTTTTGTGATGTGATTATTGTTTCAAATATTATATGAGATTTAACTCATATTATAAAAAGGAATAAGATTTTTGTAAGAATTCATAATCCTTGGCACTAAAGATTATTGTGACTTGTATTATTTTAGGCATGCAAGGAAAAAATTGATTTTGGGTAAGTTATTAAACATGAACTATTTTCCATGATTGTGAAATTGTAATGAAAATGTTTCTAATACAAAATTGGGAATTTTGAAATGATTCAATATGAGAAAAAGTTGGTTTATAATTATAAAATTGAAAATGAGAATGATTTTACCCTTATTTAACCATGACCTAGGTGTAGGATGGTTAAGGGTAGTGATAGACCCTCGGTTCTGACCATGTGGTGGGGCTTGAGGGAATGAATTGTTTTTAATTAATGTGTTTCCCTCTTACATAAACATGATATAGTTGTGTTATGTGTTCTGAGACATGTGTTTGTAATTATAGATATATTTCTCCATGATGAAACTTGTTGATAGGATAACATGAGGATATGGTTGAAGATTCTCCACTAGTAGTGGAACCTGATGCACTAATATTATCAGATGAGGAACAAAGTGAGCGGTTCTATGAAAAATTTTCTTGATTCATGGGGTTTATGGAAATAGACCCATGATGGGTTATGAAAAGTATATCTAATATAAAACAAGAGTCTGAGTTGCATCAGCCTCTAACAATTATTGGAGAGGGTGGACCTGTGGTTGCAGAGTTTTGGATTGGGTCCATCTAGACTATACTTGACCACTTGGAGACTCTAATTGGGAATAAGTTAATGTTGGATACTTATATTCTATGAGGATAATAGAAACAATGGTGGTAAATCCCAACTCAGGATGGAAAATATGATGGTTTATTATGAAAGGGCATTTTGGACATGTTCTTGGGCAACTTTTATCTAGATACATTGAGACAGGTGAGAGGAGATGAGTTAATGTGTTTGACTCAAGGTAGCATGTCCATGATGGAATATTTTAAATGATTTATTTAAAATTATGTACACATTTGAGAGTGGTATATCAAGGCAGGACATGTAGGTCCAATTACCTAGAAAATGGGGGAGCTTACCACCCTTGTTTATAGATTGTTGTTGGGTGATGGAGGTGTAAAGTAGGATGTCTTTCCACCCATAGTGGATTGGTATCAGTATGTGTTTCCTATATACATATTTAGACTACCACCAGAGAGAGATATGATATATACTATTGACCTCATGTCGGGGGATGAGCTAGTTTCTATTCCACCAAACAAAATGGAACTACAAGATCTTCAAGGGATCAATACTTAGTTGGAGGAGTTGGAATATAAGGGGTTTATCTATCCAAGTATGTTCTATTGGGGATCTCTTGTCTTGTTTTCAAGGATGTATGATGAGAATCTATGCTTATATATTGATTATAAGAAGTTGAACTGGATGACTATAGAGAACTGGTATCTTCTTCTACGTATCTATGGAATGTTTCACTAATTTATGGGAACATGTGTTTTCTCCAAGATCGACTTGAGACCAGGGCATCATTAGTAGAGAGTTTGAACTTCTGATATACCTTGACTGCATTCCAAATTAGGAGTGGCCTATTTGAGATCATCATAATACTATTTTTGTTGAAGAATACATCGATTTTTTTATGGACATTATGAACACAATATTTCTTCTATACCTAGTTCATTTTGGGGTATTGTTTGTGGATGAAATCTTAGTGTACTCTAAGGCTCGTGATTATCATGAACAAAATCATGAAATTGTCATGAGTACACTGAGAGAGCATCGGCTATACATTAATCTATCTAAATTTTAATTTTGGATTTACCAGGTACACTTGTTAGGACACATCATACTATAGGAAGGTGTGTTAGTGGACCTATAGAAGGTTTAGGTAGTTTTATCTTTGGGGAATCCCAAGAATGTTTTTGATATCTATATATTTTTGGGGTTATCTAGATATTATCGATGGTTTATCCAAGCCTTTCCCCATTTTTACAAACCTATTTCGGGCTTCACCAAAAAGGGGGAAATGTTTGAGTGGTCAAAAGCATATGAGAATGACTTCTAGGAGATGAAAAAGTTCTTGAGATCAGCACTGATATTGACCTTGTACGCATCAAGGGAGGAGTATATGGTGTATTGTGAGGCTTGTGGGTTAGGTCTTAGATTAGTATTGATACAAGGAGATTGAGTTATATTGTATGGGTCTCATTAGTTGAGGTCACATGAATGGAATTTCCCTATGCAAGACCTGGAGCTCATTATAGTGGGTTATGATTTGTTGTTTTTTTGTGGAATTATTTGATTGGAAATTTTTTTACTATGTATAAAGATCACAAGTTCTTAATGTATATCTTTTCTCAAAGATATTTGAATATTTGGTAGAAGAGATGGGTTGTGTATATCATGTATTTTGACACTGAGATAACATATATTCCTAGAAAGGAAAACACTATTCCTGACACTTTTAGTAGGAAAAATAAAACACATATAGTTCAAGAGTCTAGTGCTGAGTGGAAGATGATGAATATACTAGATGAGATGCATGTTTTGGTTCATGAGAGTTAGGTGAAGATGAATCTTGTATCAGTTTTAGTAGAATCTACTATTTTCAGATGGATCAGGAATAGAGATTATGCAGATCCATAATGGTTAACCATTATGGAAAGCATTAAAGGAGGGGATTCACCTTCAGATGGGATCATATATGAGGATGAGTTCATCTATATTAGGAATTAAGTTATTCTACAAGCACACAGAAGGATATTATTCATGATTTTCATGGCTTGAAGTGGTTAGTACATCCCAGTGTAACAGAAATCTACTATGACCTACGATGATAGTTTTCGTGGATGGGAATGAAAAATGAGATAATAGGATTCATGACACAATGTTACACCAATTAATTAGTTAAGGCAAAGAATAAAATACCTGGTAGTTTACTATAGCTATTACCCATTCCAGAATGTATGTGGGATGACATGAATATGGAATTTATGGTGGGTCTCCTAAGTAAACCATATAAGAATAATTCTATTTGGGTTATTATGGACCGTTTGACAGAGGTAGTGCATTTCTTACCTATACGTGACAATTTTATAATAGAGAATTTGTGAGAATTGTATGTTTGGTAAATAATACATTGTCATGGGGTGGCTTAGAGAATTATTTCAGTATGTGAACACGTTTTACTTTGTTCCTCTAGAAGTTAATACAGAAGGAACTTGTTACCCAAATTTTATTATGTATATATTTCCACCCATAGATAGATGGGCTATTGAAGCTTACTATATAGGTGTTTGAGGATATTTTTTGTTCATGTGTCCTTAATTTCAATGGTTCATGGGAGAATAACATCACTTTGGTGTCATTTCCCTATAAAAATATTTATTAGGAAACTACAATGATGGAACTATATATGGATATTTATAGTAGGCCATGAAGATCCCCTCTATACTAGATGGAGGCAGGTGAGTTAGAGTTTATTGGACTGATTCTCATACATGATACTTTAGAGCAGGTTCAATTGATTCAGAATAAAATGGTTATGGATAAGAGTAAATATAAGTTTTATACCGATAGATGTCAATGACACCTACAATTTTTAGAATGGGATAATTTATTCTTTAAGGTGTTGTCTAGATTTGATCATTGTAGGACTCATAGACAAGAAAATATAGAACTGGGACTTTTTATAGCATTTGAGGTGGTGGATAGAATCGGGCTAATGGTGTACTGATTAGATCTTTCATAGAGTTATAGAGTTATACATAGTGTTTTCCAGGTGTCACAACTTCAGAAGTATCACCCTCACCCTTCTCATTTGATCGATGTGAATGATATTTACAATGAGACAGATGCATCCTTTGCAGAGAATATGATATGGGTGTTGGATTTGTAACTTCCCAGTTATGGAAGCCAGGCAGAGGCGCCCCATACCCGGTTGGTCACATGGACTCAAGCACATTTTCCAAAATTCCAGAAGCTACCAACTAGCTGTGAGGGTCTTGGGTGTGATAGTGGGGAAACCGTGTCCTCATTGGCAGAGCAACATAGCAGAAGTGAAACGAATACACAGTAGCAGAAGCAGGAAATATCCAACAACAGTAAACAATGGAAGACTAAAATAATAAAAAACTCGGTCACATATATATAAAATGATGCATGATACATATGTCTAGGAAAATAGTCAAACAAGTCACAATGCTGAACACAAATAGTACTAAAACAAAGTAAAAAAGAAACAGCTAAGCAGATCTTCAACATCGCAAGACTGTGCATGGTCCCATGCTCTATAGCTCCACAACAAGTCAGGTTCCTGAAGTAGAAGGGCACTTTCCCTTATCTATACCCACAATAACATAATATGTTTGGGCCCAAAAGCATGGACCAAATAGGGTGTGAGACTAAATCTCTATAGAAAACCACCCAAAGATATGTGTATAACAGTCAGTGAATATATGGTTGGTAAAATATAGAAGTAATAAACAAGAATGTACTTAGCAGAACACAATCCACAGTTTCAACATTAAGCAGCTACTAATCAAACATCCAAACACAAACAAGTAACCCTATGGGAAGTACTCGCAGCCATCCCCTCGAGTCCAACCTAACAAGTAAAATAAATCCTCTTGGCAGTCATGAGAATATATAGAATCTCTGAGGAGCACTCACGGTCAATCCCCTTATAGTCAAAAGTGATTCAATACTCTCTGAGGAAGCTCACATGGTCAATTACCCTTATAGTCTAAGGTAGTCGAGGACTCTCTGAGGAAGATCACACCGTCAATTACCCTTATAGACCCATGGTCAAGGACTCTCTGAGGAAGCTCACTCAGTCAATTCCCCTTATAGTTTAGGACGTTCAAATAATTCAAAGACACTATGAGGAATCTCACATGGTCAATTCCCCTTATAGTATAAAGCATTCAAGGACTCTCTAAGGAATCTCACTCGGTCAATTCCCCTTATATCCCAAAGTGGTCCTTGGCTCTCTGAGGAAGCTCACTCAGTCAATCCCCCTTATAGCCTAAAGTGCTCAAAAACTCTTTTAGGAATCTCACTCGGTCAATTCCCCTTATAGTCTACTACACCAGGTTCTCACAACCATGTGTATGTCAACGAGCATAGAAAAGCTATATGGACATATTAAACCTACAAAACTACATAGCTAACCAGTCGACAACATATCAAGCATGTCAGAAACCCAACACTCCACCCTACAACACTAGGCATGGGGGAACAGGTAAGGTGACCAAAGGCTAAGGAAGACCAAATAGTCGTAACAGAATATTTTTGGGAAAACACAACATATACATAGTAAAACAACCTTGTTCATATCCAATTAACCTCTGCACAAGAATAAAAGCATGTCAGGAAAACAATAGGGTTAAAATGGTAAATGCGAAGTACCCCATTCAATGGTATTGGGAAAAATTACACATAATACTCAAAGACATTCAACAGAAAGGCACAAACCACCTACCTCGGTGTTGGGAGATTGATATACTCCATCATCAGCCCTTGGATTGACTTAGAACGCGGTAGATCTACAAAAATGTCTAAAAAGTTAAACCCGTGATAACATGATAATGAGGTGGAATCATGAAACAAGGATCATTCTGAACAGAGTGATTACTGAGGCGACCCCAACGCAATCAACGACGGTCGAATCAGAGATCGGAAAGTGGCTCGGGGGCTCGAGGAAGATCACAGCTGTAAGGGAGCTCTCGACCAAACGAGACCTAGAAGAAGCATGTTCTAGTGATTAGACATGACCATAGTCCGTTTAATAAAAAATGAAACAAAATACAAGGTGTGTACTTTTGAAGTACACGGTGTGTACTCTACTTTTCCGTACTCCGCTTTAGGTGGCCTCCATGTCAACCCCACATAGCCGTGTCTGTGGCAATGACACAGACAACACACGGCCTCCTGTGGAAAATCAGTACACGATGTGTACTTATAAAGTACACAGAGTGTACATCAATAATTTCTAGAGCTTCCCATTTTTCTCAAAAAAAAGGCCAGAAGAGGAAAACATACCTGAAAAAGTTGATCTGGGTTCCTACAGATTGCAGTAAGAAAGTGTTGTGGGGGAATACTATGTTGATAGATCATTTATTTTATCAACATGGTCACATGCAAGAGAAAATATGTGAGAGAGATATAGATATGAGGGCTTAGTGTCCCGATCATTTTGCCTCCGAATCTTATAGATGCTTGGTAGTACAACTCAATGATGAGATGTTATAAGGTATAGAAATTATAAATTGTTTACCATTTCAATATATGTCTTGGGTACAGTTATAGGTAATAATTTACCTTGTGTTCAGTAATTATTTTTTGGGTTTTACCATATGGTCTGTTTGGGTTAAAATTGAGAATTTTGGAAGGAGATTGGGCAGTGCTCAGTTGGTGCATGGTTTTCCTGAACTGTGTTCCCGGACACAAGAAAACATGTAACCCTAGATAACTATTGATTTCATGACTAGTGAATGATTTGTAAAACTATATAACATATTAGAAGAAAACATAAATCCCCACCCTCCATAAGTGGTGCATGGTTAATGTGTATAGTTTGAAAAACTGTGCACCCCTACCCAACAAACTGGGCACAAGATTTAATTTTACCCAAATATTTGGTTTAATATTCTACAACCTCCCATTTCAACCCCTATTTAGTTTTAACTCGACCCCAAATATACTTTCACAATTTTGGAGCCTCTCAGATAGATTCCGTATCTTTACATCCTACTTTATTTAAAATTTAAAGTTTGGATTGAAGATCTGCACCCCTCTTAGTAAAAGGATCTCATCTCTTGCGGTTTCTATTCCCTTTTATATTATTTTTCCATCAATTGAAGGATTTTTCTACCTTGTTTTTGGTTAGATATACATCTAGGATTGTATATCTAGATTTATAGTATTGGGATCTTGATTTTTTGATATTGATTTAGGGTTTAAGATCTAGATCTCATTCTATATCATTATTCCATTCAAATTGAAGATATTTTTTTGGTGAACATTCATCCCTATTCTTGAGGTAGGTGATCTATTATTCAAATCCCATTGTTTGGAATTTAATTATGTTTATGTAATTGTATAATTTATTGGATTTATATAGAAATTGGATTTCCTAATAGAATTAATTAATTTTATAGATTAATTAATTCAGGGATTGTGATTCAGATATAATTAATTTTTGAATTAATTATTGGATTTTTAAAATTTTGGGAATTGACGAATAATTAATTTTTGAGTTAAATATTGAAATATTGAATTTATAATTGGGAATAATTAACTGTTTAATAAATTATTAGTATATTTTTATAGTCTTTTTGATTAATTAATTGTTGAATTAATTAATGGAATTTATGTGATTAATTAATTATTGAATTAATTAATGGAATGAATATGAATAATTAGTTATCAGATTAATTAATGGGAGTTATGAATATGATGAAATAGATGGATTTGGATTAATTAAGTCACTAATTAATTAATGGAATATTAAGATAGTGAATGTTGATAAAAGGATTAATGTTGATTAATCTTGATATATGTGATATTGTGATACATGTGATTTTGTGATCTATGTTATATATGTGATTTACTAAAATATGAGTATTGGATAGAGACTAATGCTTTAAATACCCATGCATGATTTATGGATAAATGATGTATGAGATAGGGATTGATGCTCTAAACACTCATGGGGTCCAAGCCATGATTTTCTGGGACTAAATGCATGAATGAAAATATTATTGTATGTGACATGGAATGATTCTACAAATAACCTTTGGGTGTGGGACATGGAATGATGCACCAAATACCCACAGGGAGCTAGACATGACATTCTATGTCAATGAGATTGGGATTAGTCTATTGTTCCAATTATCCATGATAATGAATTCAAATGAATGGATATTGAAATCCCATTGCATTATAATGAATTGAGAATTGAATATGTGACGTGGTTCAAAGTCTAGAATGGGATGAAGTAGGTATTGTGATTCATGTTTCCATAGGAACCCCAAAGTTTATATCATCAAATAAAGAATAATTGATAATTTGATCACTATTTACAAATGAATTTTATTTATTTATTTATAAATCTGAAAACACTGTTTTTGACTAGATATTGTTTTATAAATCAATGGTAGTGGCATACTAATTTTAACTCACACCCTACCTAGGATTTCTTATCAGTACTCAAATAGACATCATATTTGTAGAATGGGATAAGGGAAAATACCCTGTGTTAGATGGCTGATTTGAGATAGACCATGTATGAGGGAACCAGAAGTAGTTCATGATCTTATTAGGAGTTTTCAGTATCGTTAATTTTTGGTTTTACATTTTGACACATGGAACACACTTTAACATGGAATATTTACTTCTTAGTTTTGATATAGTATTTTATTGTTTTGATTATCTTTTGCTACAAGTACTATTCTGGTTATTTTATATCTTTTGGTTATTATTGCTATTTATTTCCACTATTAAATTACTTTGATAAAGAGGGTATAGTCTCCACATGCTCGATATTAAACCATCATTTCTATTTGATAGTATCTAGAATACGGCGAGGTGTGTGTGAGGTTATATAACTGACCAGATTAGGGAATCGATGTGTGGAACTCAGGACATGACATTACGCTATGTTAGTGCCTGACCATCACTGTATAGTGGACCTACGATCTTGAGTAAAATTTTAATTTATGGTATACTATTAATGTTGATTAAACTGCCCTCTGGTGATGTAAATGATGTAGATATGTTATTTATGATATTTTGGGTGCACTCATGCATTACGACTGGGAACATAGATTCACATGTCATATATACACTTGTTGTTGTGTTGCCTAGTAGTTCATTAATTAAATTAATTGATTTTATGATATCTTTCTATGATAGTTTCTCTTATCTAATATATATTTATTTTAATGTTATGTGATATATCATTATTGGAATTAATTTGTAAAAATAATCTTGTGGTTGTGACAGTATATATGATGAATGTGACTAATGTGCAAGGATGAAAGAAAGGGATAGTTCTTGAAGGGGTATACCTTGGGTTAAGGGTAGAATCATAGGAAAACCTTATTTGATCCCACATAATGGTTAACAGAAACCTTGTGAGATCCCATAGATTATTTATGTTCTATTATAATGACACCATTTCAGTTAGAAGTATTTATATTATTTTCTGACCTAGGTATGTGAGTTTAGTGTTTTGGTCGAACATGTCGTGACTTTCAGTTCTCAATTTCTCTGTACTACCATGGGCATGAGAGTCCCACCTTATACTAAGGAATGGATTGAAATAATTGACAGAATTAGTGACATAGTAGAGACAGTAAAGGATCGATATGTCAAAATGAGATAAAGATAATGTCAAGTGTGAAACCAATTCAATACCCATGTATCATATAAAGGTAATAAAGATGAAGGATCTCAAGGCATAAGTAGATGACTTACAATAGGAATCTATGTTTCACAATCTGAAGTGATTGTGAAAATACATCTTTGGTGAGATATTTTTTGTCCATATAGACCAAAAGATCCTTTACTGTTTATATTCACACATAGGGTCCGGAATGTGAGACATATGTAATTTTTTTAGTATCTTAATACATTTGATAATAATATTCCATATGATCTAGGGAAATGTGATGTAGTTTTTGATGCTCTTAGCTCAAAGATGTAGGCATAACTAGAGATTTTGATAGACCGTTAGAGGAGTGGTGGGGCTTACTATGCCTATTGATTGGATTGTAGATGGATGATTCTAAGGATTAGGGATCAATGAGTTTTCCTCTTTTTTTGATCATATCCTCATTTTTGGATTAGGTGAAGACTAGTTTGGAGTCCTTCATAGAGTGTGTTGTTATAAGGGAGAAACTAGATAGAGGAGACCTGATACCAGGACGGTTGATGGACAATGATAAAGTGATATTTTTACATGGGAGAGTAGTAATTATTTATTCCGTAATAGAAAAGTTTATGAGATACATCCATACTTAAAGATGTGCAGCACATCCAGGTGTGAAGAAGATTTATTATTACTTCAGGTTGGAGTTTTGTTCTCATAGATGAAGAGAGTCATTTATAGTTTGGTCTTCTAATGCCTTACCTATCACAGGGTAAAGGCATAGAACTAGTGTTGAACTTGGGTTTTATATAAACTCATGATACCCATGTATAATTTGGATGAAATCATTATGGACTTTGTGATAGGGTTACCAAGGACCCCAAGTAGTCGTGACATGATTTGGGTGATTTTTGATCAGTTAATGAAGTTTTATAACTTCTTACTGATCAAAGACACTCACTCAGTGGTGGAGCTTAGAAAGCTCTATGTCTGAGAGATCATACACCTACATAGATTTCCATTGAACCTTTTTTCAGACAGATACCCATGTTGGATTTCATGATTTTGGAAAGTATTATAGAAATCCTTAGGGACTTAGCTGATATTAATCATGATGTACCATCCTGAGACTGATGTAGAGTCCCACCGAAGAATAAAAATATTATAAGATATGCTTCGAGATTGTGTGATATACTTAGGAGGATCATGGAATGACTATATTTCCCTAGATGAGTTCACATTCAATTACAGTTACAAGGATTTAATTCATAAGGAACATTTTGAGGTTCTATATAGGAGACCATGTCAATCACCAATTTTTGGTATGTTCCCAGTGAGGCTATAGTTATGGTATCAGTTTGGTTCAAGAAGACTCAAAGAGAGTGAAAATTATTGTAAAGAGACAAATAACTACTTAGAGAAGACATAGATCTTATGAAAGTATTTGGAGGAAAACTTTGATATTCATTATGGGTTATCAAGTTTTATTTTTATTGACTCTTAATTTGTGGAGGATACATTTGAGGAGGTAGGGAAAGCCAAAACCTCATTTTTTTAGACCCTTTGAGATCACTAAGTGGATAGGGGTAGTGCAATATTTTCTGGAACTACCTTATATATATTGGGTTATGCACAACATGTTCCATATGTTATATCTTCAAAGGTACATTCTTGATCATATGCATGTTATTTATTATGAGGACATTGAGTTAGAGATTGATGCATCTTATGAGGAGTGTCTGATGTAGATCATATATCAATGTGGGAAGGTGTCTCAAGGAAATATCATACCAAAAGTACAAATTAAATGTTATAAATGATAGATCCAAGAGGAAATGTGGTAATAAGAGTTTGATGTTTAAGCTAGGTGGCCTGATTTATTTGAGAAAGAATACTAAATATACTTCTTAGGGATGAGAAGACGATAGAGGTGGATAATTGTAAAATCATTATATTTTAAATATAATACCCTCTTTCATAATAATTTGTTATTATTATAATATAAAAATGTAAATTTTCAATAGAAATCACTTAATAAATGTTTTAATGACCTTTCACAGTGGTAAATGGAATGTTTTAATCTTGAAATATTCTATGGAATATTTTCATAGTTAGGTACTAAGTTAGTGCGAGATTCTGAGGTCCATAGAATCTCAGTGAAGAAGGAATAAAAATATGAAATAGATTATATTTCATGCGTGAGATTTATATAATTTATTTTATATTTTTATATCATCTTCTATGAAGTTCTACATGCTTAAAAATATTTCATTAACTCAGCACCTAACTCTAAAAATATTACATAGAATATTCCAAGATGTTAACTATGCTTTTACCCTTTTGAAAATATATTAAATCATTTATTAATTGATTTTTATTGAAAAATCACATTTTCACATAAAAATACTTATAATTTTTTTAAAAAATAGGGTTTTTATTATCATTAAAAATTCAATATATTATAAGGTTTACGGTATAAATGTTTCGGAAGTGGTAAGGGTTTTATAATACAATCTCATCATTTATCATGATTATTTATGTTTATGCTTATAATTATTAAATATTTTGTTCCTTCTCTTAAGAAACCCATGAAATTTTTTTTAATATGGTCATGCCATGAGAATTCATGGTTTCCCTTAATTTTCACCTCTTTATATACCCAAGAGTTCAAAATAATGTTTTTAAGAAAACTGAATTTATTTCCCTCTTCAGTCAAAAATACGTTTTTTACAAAATCACGTTTTCAAAAAAAAAATTCAAAAATGTTTTTGAATTCTAAAAATTATTTATTGAATTCATTTATACTCATGATTTACCTTTTTTCAAATTTTTTTGAAATGAATATTAATGTTTTATTACTAACCATACTTGTTTAAATTTTACTAAAAATTTTAGTTGAATATTTTTCTTAACATGTATGTCATAAAAATTATTTTCTACCATAATGAACAAATGATCTTTTTAATGATTCATTTATAAGTATCAAAGTTTATTTTCAAAGAAATTGATTTGAAAAAATATTTAGGAATTTTTAGTTTTGAAAATATATTTTCCAAATGGATAAGATATTTTCCTCAATAAATGTTATAGAATATTTTCAAATATTCCTTTATAACTTTCCAAGGACTTTTTAAAAAAAGTATTTTGAAAATGTTTTATATTTTAAAGAGTTATTTTTTCAAAGTATAAAGTCTATATTGATTAATAAATGTTCTAATTGATCTTTAAAAATTATTTTCTATCTAAGATGACATCCTTTGATGTTACTTATGATTTTTCTAGTGATAATATTGAATGATACCATCCTTATTATTTCTCTATATAGTTAAGGATTGTGTTGAGAAAAATGTTTATGAAATCCATTTTTTTTATGGGATATACCTTAGTTAATTGATGAAATATTTATGAAAACCTGTTTTCTTTAAATGAGTTATGATATGATGATATGGTTTATTTTTATGATATTGTGTCACACATAAGTATGGTTTTCATAATAATATTCGTGGGACCTATATCTCCCTCAAATTAACTTGGAAAAACAATATATCACTTGAGATAATGGGAAAAAGTTAATAGGCTTGATAAACTATGGGAAATAGGTGGGTACTGATCCACAATTGGAAATATGTGATAATCCATGATCCACTATATTTATGGTCCTAATAGTTAACCATGACATGTGAATTGGTTTTCTATATATTTATTATGGTTACACACTTTTATGAAAGGAATGTGTCATTAATGATTTATTTTTGAAGATTTATCACTCTTATGGGCCATGTTTTTTGAAATGATAAAATTTTATTACATGACTCATGTTTATGATATATGAAAATGTGAGTATGAAATTCCATATTTATTTTCATGACCACATACCTTTATTCTTTTATTATTATTTCTTATGATCATTGACTAATATATCCTATGTTTACCATTACTGAGAATCTAATCTCAACGTTTCTTATGTTTCCTTCCCCAGGTTATGAATAAACGTTCAGCTAGGGTATGCCTAAGAGGAGTACTATGTGAGAAGATATTTTTGGGAGATGTTGAAGATATTTCATGAAATACTAAGATTGTGTTTCTAGTATCCAAAGACACTAAAATATTATAGAAATCTCATATGTGTTTATGAAATGTATTGAATATTCATATAAAAGTATGTGATATTTATGTATAAAATCCTAGGTCTCTATAGAATAATAATTTGGTCTATCATCCATGATGTTCCAAGGATCAAATAAGAACTATGAATTGGGGGGGGTGAATCAGTTTTTCTCTTTTTATAAGTCTCAAAACATTTAAAAACATAACCCCAAAAACTTTTTAATATTTATATCCTTATCAACTTTTAGTAAATAATCATGCATGAAAATGTAGGTATGAATTAAAAGAACACAATATTTACAAGTTTATACCTCATTTTGAGAACTTATATCCTTTTCATAGCCACAATATAGAGTATATGGAAATACACTATTATAAAGAATTGAATTCAACCTATGAAAAATCTCATTAGACACCTTATATCTACTGATAACAATGAATATAATGACTCACTTCAGGTTATAATTTTTTATTTTAATACAATTTTTCCAATAAAATGATTAAAGAAATTGTTGAAACTTCTCCACAAATGCTCTGTCTGAATCCTCAGTCCGATTTTTCTAGATCTAACTCTCTCAATCCTATAATACTGGATCCAATTTTCTAAATACAATGACTCTAGAATCTAGATCTGATTTTTTCATAATACTGGTGCTGATATTTTTTAGAATTCTTGGATTTTATTATCACAAAATTATGGTTCCAATTTTATAGAAATTATGGATTTGAATTTCACATAATGGTTGTGATGATCTTTTCTCAGAATGATCTATTAAACTCAAACCTTGATAGAATGATCAATACAATTATTTTTCAATTAGATTGAAACATTAACTTCAATTTATCTAACACTCTCACTTAATTATTATGTTGAAAGTTTAAAATAAACATGTGATAGGATTAAGTATTTATATGAATCCTATAAACTAAGAGTGGGAAACTTGAAAGGTGTTCCCACTTCCTCAAATACCAAAACACAGAAAATCTATCACATTTAAACATTATCTTTGAATTCATTAAACCTCTTTACATTTCTCCTTGATTTATGAAAAATTGAATTCCATATTTGAATTATTTAATTATTCTTCTTAATTATCTCATTATGAATTCATTCTCAATACAAAAATACTGGATCCTATTTTTTCATAATTCTAGTACCAATTTTCTCAAAATGATTGATCTGAGTTTTTCATTATTCGGGTACCAATTTTCTAGATCCAATAGTTTTATAAGTGTATGATGGAGAATCTGAATGGTTTAGTAAATCATGTCCATATATTTATCTTACTATGAATTATTTCTCAAAATAGGATTCTATTACTGATTTTCTAGATCCGATTTTTACAGGATTCTAGTGATGATTTTCTTGATATGATTTTTGTAGGATTCTAGTGCCAATTTTTTGGATCCTATTTTTTTAGGATTCAGATGAAAATATATCTCAATATAATGTGAATCCCATTATGATGGAATTCTCATTACGATGAAATTACCATTATGGTGGAATTCTCATTACGAAGAAATTATGAATTTCTTTGAAATAATCTACCATTTCTTCAAAGGATTTTTTCCTGAAAGTTATCATGATTTGAGAGAAATTATTAATCTAAAAAAGATCTTTTTATTTTTTAGAAAGTATGAAAACTTCTTAATTTCTAACATGACATTCTCGTTTCAAAAACACTTCAGAAAATTCATTCTTTATATGATTACATCAATGATAGACTCCCAGAAAATAATAAATTTTACCTCTAATTATTTTGGATCTGATGAACTAAATACAATACAAATGGATCTAATTCCTGGAAAATAAAATATTCCAATAAAGAAGTTTAGTTGTCAAAAAATACCAAAACTATTTTAAAACAATTTATCAAAATGTTAGTTCAATTTCCTCCTCTATATTTTTTGACAACCCTCATTAATAAATTTTCTAACTCAGAATTTTGCAAAACTAAAATTTAGTTATTTTATCAAAACATAACCTTTTTCAAAAGAGGGTGTCCTCATACAACACTATTGGATAAAGAAATATTTTTGAATGAATTCTGTCTCTTGGTGGTGAGTTAATTCTGTGGTCATATAAATATAAAATCTATAGAATTTTCTTTTCATAATTTCCTTTTCTCTCCCCCATTATTTCTTTTGTCACTTTTATTCTTTCTCTAACCCATTATATGATAACCATATCTTTATATTCATGAAAAAAGATTAGTAAAAACATTTTACAAAGTAATTTGTTTACCTTATCTCCCCCATTATCATAATAATCCAAGGAATGGTGGTGGTACTTTTTTATGATATTTTGAAAGACACAGGAGGAGGCTGAGCATGAAGTTCTAACATCAATTCCATAAACCATTCTTTTGAAATTTATATTTTAAAGATATCAACAATCTGATACTTCATTGAAATTTATTCTAATAAAACATATCTAACTGAAACATTATATTTTATAAAGTGAAACTTTATATCAATGTGTTTTGGTCTTGAAATTTGCACATGATTCTAACAAATTATATTCAATAGTTTATAAACATTCACTTTCAAATATTCCAGTTTACCATTCATCCAAAATATTTGAGTACAAGACTGAGTAGTGGAAATATATTCATATTTATCTATTCCAAATATTAGTGAACATAGTTTATTACTATTCCAACTCACAAAACATTCCATCAAGAAAAACGTTCCTCATGAGGATTATTTTCTTCTATTATAATCTCCATCCCAATCAATATCAGAATAACCATGAAACTTAATCTTAAAATTTATTTTCTATAAAAAACCATATGAAGTTGTTCCTTTGACATATCTTAGAATTATGTTTTATCCCAACATATGTGATTCCTTTGGATTAATTTGATACCTGACACACAAATTCACAACATAAAAAATATAAGGCCTTGAATCTATAAGATAAATAAGACTTGCTATCAGATTCCAAAATTATTTTTGATCCACACTTATTTTAGATTCATCTTTGCTCATATTTTTGGTCACTGATATAGGAGTTGAAACCTCAATAGATTCATCCATGCCATACTTCTATAACAATTCCCCAACATATTTTTCTTGAGATATGAAAATTTATTTTTCCTTTTTTGGAACTTGTAACCCAATGAAGAAATTTAATTCTCCCAGCATTGAAATTTCAAAATTCTATTTCATTTTTTCATCAAACTCTTTTAAAACAATTTCTTCAACCCATAAATATTATATCAACAACATCAAAAATTAAAATTAATGTTCTAAAGTTATCATCATTCACAGACTAGTTTCTATCAACTTTTCCTTTAGTAATTTTCATCTTTGTCAAACAATTTTTAAGCTTTGAATACCAAGAACAGAGATAATTTTCATCCCATAAAAGCATTATTCAATTTTCAAAAATTTCTTTTCATACTCATCAAGTAAAAATATACAAGGTTTCTCAATTTAAACTTCTTCATCAATCTCACCATTTAAGAAAGATAAATTTACATCGTTCTAATGATCTTTATAATTCAGTTGGGAGACCACTGAAAGAAAAATTGTAGTAGTTTCTTATCATCCAACTGGGGTAAAAGGTTCATCAAAATATACACCTTCCAGCTACACATATCATTTACAAACATGACTTTCTTTATTTTTTCTGGAACATATCAATGCTTATTCAATTTGATTCTATAATTCCACTAGGTTCTGACAACATTTTTATTTGCTAGAATTGGATGACATTCCCATGTTTCATTCTTCAAAATCGGATCCAACTATTAATTCATAGCATGCACCCATTAATTATGTTTAATTACTTCTAAAACTGACTAAGGTTCAACTTTTGTGATAAGTGAAGTACAATTTTTAAATATCAACTTTCTTCTACTCTGAACTGAATCCTTCTGATACCCAATAATATTTTTGGATTCAACATGTTTTTATAAGGTAGAAAATATCAAAAAACATTTCCCAACTAGAATTTTATCATCACACGATTCTTCTGAATATTTATACGAATGTTTTCAATTACTTAACTATTGTTGGAAATCTTTAATTTATCCTCCAAAAACATTCTCAACATCCTTTTTTAAGTAACATTTATTTTCAATTACCTTTATATCATATGATTCCACCAACTTTTTAAAACATTTATACTAATATATTTTGTGACCTATCAAATGATATTATCCAAAAATAGAACATATATTTAAAAGTAATTTATTATCACTTCTATGTTCTCATCATAGCTATGAATTATTAAGACCATTTAGTGTGAAAAATACCCTTAAACGTCATTATATACAATGTAATATAGAATAAAAGTCTTTACGTGATATGAAATTTATTAATATTCAAAGATAATGAATACATAGAATCATAAATTATATAAATGTCAGTTTAAGTGAACAAACTCTAACTAATGTTTTATGTTATGAGATGCTGATTATCTAGTATCATGGTATTATTTTTTAATGGAATTCCTACATTTCAAATGAATTATAATATATTTCATATAAAAAATGAAAAGTAAAATATAAATGTTGTTCTTTCAATGAAGATAATAATTTTTGGAATACATTAAGGAAACAGTTTGATATAATTTTCTATTTTATGATAAAATAAAATAATCAAATGTTGATTAAATTTTCATTATCCCATGTAGTGTATATTAATATTAGATTATTAATGAATGAAATTCATATTAATGGTCATTGGAAAGGCTCATAGATCCTTTCATAGAATTCTAATAATGAAATATCATAGGGATTATGAGGGTATTTTAAACAACCAACCACCATCTATACACACATATGAAGTGTCCAAGGGTCATTTATGTACCACTAAGAGGGGTGGGGGGGAAAATAAATGGTTCACTATTTTACAAAGTCATTCTTATGAATAGAAATTATGCGACTAATTAATGTCTAAATCCGTCATCCTCAAATATTATCTTCTTCTTACAAGGAATAATTTAATGAAGGAGAAACAAACAACGATTTTTACAAGGTTAGGAAATAAGGCCTATGCCCTTACTGCAACAGGTTATTCTTCCTAGTTAAAAATTGTTCACTATATATAGATGGATACAACCAGAGAAATTACCATTCATATAAACATAGATCCCCATAATGTTTCACTCTAGATTCCCACTAGAGTTTATATGTTACCACTTACCCTAGTGACTCTCATGTCCCATAAGAGGATCTTTATATTGCATCACATAGTGTTACCAACATCCCACTGTCCTGATCCAAAATCCTAGTGAAGGATTAAACAAATCTTGAATCACACAAGATATGATCCTTTGATAGAAATATCTCTGTTAGCTTTAGACTGATTCCCAAATTTTCCAAGATTATGACTTTCTCTGAAAAATAGCCAGATCACCAGGTCTATTTGTGTACAGTATTCAAGAATATTGACTACTAATAAACAACTGTCTAATCATACTCACTATCCAACGATCATAAATTGATATAAAATTGAATCATCTCACTGAATACTCATGAATATATGTTCTTAATCACACTCATCTTCAGTCTCAAATTTCACTTCCCACTATATACATTCAAATTATATTTCATGCAAACTTTTCAACTTTTATACATGTGTAAAAAATTTATGATCTTCTCAATGTAGAAATGTAAGGTCACATATTTCCTTAAAGTATTTTTTGTTTATGTTTTGGATTAGTCATCTTCTTTTTGAAAATATAACTATTTCTCAATTCCATGAGAAGTCTTGGGGGTGTTCTGGGGATTCTGGACATGAACAAAGTAGAAAAAGGGGCTTTCTGGGAAATCCACACTATGTGGGCATAGTTAAGAAAAATTTTCAAGGGGATACCATGTAGGCAATATAAATCTATATGGTTTGCACATGGTCTGGGAAACTATTAAAGGGAAGAGTGTGCTGACAATATCCTCCACATATTTTTCACATGGTTTGGAAAACCTAGAGGGTAAATAGTGCGACATGGAAACTTTGAAAAAATTAAAAAAATTGACACTCCAAGAATTTAAACCCCAACTCAGAATTTCCTCTTTCCCCCACCTCTTAGTCCTAATGATTAAACAAGACCTTAAAGGGATCCCAAGGTTCAATCTCCCTCTTTTCTAGTACATTTTGGACACCGTTGGTTGCAGATCGAAGCTTTGGGTAAGTCTAATCATCTCTTTCCTTCCTTTTTTGGATTAGGGATTGTGGTTTCTTCCATCTTCTTTTCAAACCATAAAACCCTCTTTTTCCGGTAGAACCAAGGTTGGGGATTCAATAGGGTTCTTGACTACAGATCTATTTCAATGATTTATAGTGCATTCATCTACAAATTCAAGTTATGCGGTCTATATATATTATCCCAATGTTTTATTTTGGATCTTTTCTTGGAATTTGGTGTTTTGATTTTATCCCTTTTTGTATTCTTGGTTCTGTTGAAGTGTTTGATAAAAATTGGTGTTTAAGAGACCAATTTATACCCTCAAGATCCTCTAGGGATGCATTGAGTATGACTTGACCATATTAGGGCCACCATGGGGTGCACCGAAAACCCTGGACCTAGATAGTAGTAGGGTTAAGTGAAGGATTTCCGAGTAAATTGTGAAGCCTATATAGAACATTTTTATTGGTTTATTAGGTTGTAAATGGAATTATAATATATATAAATAGGGTGATACTACATAATGGGTTGATTTTAATGACATTAAATTGGGAAAATTTGGTCAAATGAGATTATTTCATTTGTTTAAAGGAGTTTGGTTAGAAATTCCTAAGAGGATTAATGCATATTAAATGGTGAACATATAATTGGATGATAGAATGGAAAATGGAGATCATGTAAATATGATTATATTAGGTAGTGTATGAATATGTTTAATGGGTTAATACATGGAAATTTTGGTACACCAAATGGTTGAATGTAATAAGTGGTTGTGTTATGAGATATGAGAAATGCACTTGAAATGCAAATGTGGGTAAATACATGTGGAGTGATAAATGGGATAAATGGGTAAATGGATAGTCATTAATAAATTTGGAGAAGACATATGGGTTGTTGAATAAAATCAAAGCGTTAAGGCACGAGAATTGGAATTTTTATAAATGATTTGAAGTGTAAATGGTAAATGAATTATTGGGTTATGGAATAGTATTAATTACTATATTTTTGTTATGAATTGAGATATCTGATGGGATTTAATATTCTTGGTTGTGTTATAGTATGGTTGTGGTGATTTGATAAATAAGCATGTGCACATGTCTTGGTAGAGTAGGGTATTGACATGAGGTTCTAGGCCCATGGGTTGATTTAGAATGAGGCTCTAAACTCCACCCCGAAATGATGGGTTTAGGGAAAGGGACAAAGGCTCTATTACCCAAATGATTTCATTCCCCTCGAACTAAGGCTTTGAGGTGAAAATAATTTATTAATGTGATATGTGTATCCATAGTGAGATAGGGTCTTTATTTGTTTCTCCTTTGCATTGTGATTGATTTCCTTAGACCCTTGTGTAGAAGATTTATACCTAACCCATGGAACATGTGACCAATATGGCTTATGTAATGTAGATGGTATACGAAATGGAATTGAGATAATTTATAGTCACGAATTAAATGAATCTTGTTAACTAATGGCACTCGAAGTGTCCCTTTTTTACTTAACATTTATTTGGTACTTGCATACACTACATATTAGACTAGATATTTTGTAGACACTATTGGTGGTGACCTAATGAGTTTTGTTCTCACACGCTACTCGTGCCGCCGTTGGGTACCTGAGAAGATCTCTTGGATGTAGGTTAGGACAAGGGGAAGAGGCCTTACACTAAGAAGTCGAGTTGGGCTCGGGTTGTACATGGAGATGGACCCAGACATAGATTCAGAACCTATTTGGAGTTTTGTCCATTTTTTTATTTTTGGGTTCTTTCACATTTCACTACAGGTATGGAATGACACTGTTGTATTTGATTGGTGTTTGTACCACATTTGGGAAACATTTGGTTATTAATTATTTTTTGGTTAATATTTTTCCGCTATTTATATTATTATTTCTCTAATAAGGAGGATATAGCCTCCCCATGGGACTTATTATACCCTCACCACTAGTCGGCAACCTCTAGAGGTCAAGGAGGCGTTCTTGAGTTCATGTGATGACTCGGCTCAGGGAACTAGTTTAGTGGATTCTGATTGAGGGATGTTACAAATTGGTATAAGAGGAGGTATTTTATCTTTATTACTATTTGGGGATGGTAGAGAGGAGATAAGGACTATGTCGGGCCTTGGTAATGAGGTCGTGATTTGGAGTAGCTAACCCTTGTACTAGGGAAAACCAAAGTTACCCTAGTTGGGAATTTTTGTTCTTAATATTTGTTGTTATAGATGAATTATTTTTTCACTGTTGAGTGATGCACATGTTGTGTGATTTAACTGATTTATTATATTTGTTTAATGGATGGAATGGAATGAGGTTTTTCATTCATGCATCATTTTAGGCACCTAAGGATATAGTTGGCATGCATCATTATATGCACACACATGAGATGGGTGTGTGGGGTGTAGAGAGTAGAATGAATTTTTGTTAATAAATAAGAAGAAAATGATTCCTAATAATGGTAATGTAAGTGGGAGAATAAAATAATGAAAATAAATAGTTAAGGAATATTGTGTATAAAGATATATTATTAAGGGGTTAAAATTTTGGGTTGTGATAAATTGTAAAGGTTGAATCAGTGTCTAAAGGAGAATGATTTCATAATAATGGTAAAATATTTTAATTAATTTTTCCTAATGAAATGTGTAAATTAGTTAAAATGATGATTGTAACATGTTGTGAAATGGGAAATGTGCCTAATAGGGAAGAAATCGTGTTGTAAAAGAAGAATTGAGTCGAAGAGGGGATGAAGAAAGACTTGTGATTCAATGAATTTGTTTGAACCTGTTTACTATCACCGCGATAGGTATGGTAGGGGGAAGTGTTCTAAGTGTGATGGTGATTGTTGGGATAGAGTATGAAGAATGGGTTGTTTATGGTTTCTAGCATGAGAATTTTTCTACCTATGGTTAAATCCTGTCAGTTATTATTTTAAGTGTAGACTGAATGATAAGATTAAAATTGAGAATGATTGCAATAAATAGTGGGTATCATCTTTGTTGTTAGTTGGACCCTTGTATGTGTGGGTTAGGGCAGTGAGATTGATCTAGTTTGAGTCTTTGGATTTGGATTGTGAGCCTTTCCAGTTTGGATATGGGATAGGTGGTGTGTTTAGCGAACCCTTGGTAGGGATGTGGCGTTCGGGTTGAGAGGTATTGTTCGGTAATGTAGGTGAGGAAACTCTCATGGTTCGTGACCATACGTAGTGCATGTTGGACCCTAAGGATGGTTTTTGGGTCTTGGTAACCTTGTGATTAGAGACCTTACGAGTTGTGTCTTGAATCTCAGAGAGGTTGTTTTGCTCATAGTGTCGATGAATGTGTACACTTTTGGTGTGGAACCTAGTGTAGATGGTTTTTTGGTGTGGTAGGCACAGTGTTCATTGGAATGGTAGTGAGATTTCCATTCATGAGCATTTCATTGTTCATGTCATGATAAGTATAGTTTGGAGATAGGACCAATAGATTCTCTTCATTGTGACTCTATTCTAGGGATTTGGTATCATTTATCCTTAAAAGTGACCTATGAGGGAGGTTGGATAGGGATTCCAGTTTCTTTAAATGTGTGTCACACAAGTAGAAGATTTGGACTTTGGTAGTGGGACTCAGAGTGTCCCATGGTGAAGGTTTGTCCTTGAGGGCTAAGTGGGAAGGTTGTTGGTTGGTTGTGATGCTTGAGTTAGGGTTATGTAATGATAGTTTCTGAAAAGCAAGGGTGGCCTCATGGGAGGATAGTAAAACGGTGTAAGTACCTTGGAATTTGAAGCATGGGAGATGATTCATATGTGGTGTCAATACATACTAAGTACCCAGAGATTTAGTAAATGGTATAGTTGTGCTTGGTTCTTTAATAAAAGAACCACAATACTTGTGATAGGAGGTAATGATTGTTTCAAATGGTTGTATCGTATAAATTCCTGACTCACCTGTTTGGGTGAGGATTAATAGAGGTATAGAAGATATTTTGAGCATAAAAGACAAGGGTGTCTGAAGTATGGTTATATAATTTCGCTCAATGGTGACACCATGCTAAGGGTGGTCAAGTGTATGAACATGTCATTAAGAATGTGTTGGTTGTTGGGTGACATACAGAGGCTAGCTTAGGGCTGATGAGGCTGAATAACTAGGAGACATGGTTAGGTAAGTATGTAGGAGATGGGATATATGCAAGAAGATGTTGTTTTTTGAGAGATCATTGGGCTGTTTGGTGTGGTTGACCATTGTGCAATGGTTGTAAGATGAAAGTGACATAATGGAAGAACTCGATCAATGTGGTCAGAGTAGTGCCACATGAAATTTTGGTTTATGGCTGCTTGATGATTTCTTCATGGAGTGGTGGTTAAACATGGCTGGAAATCAGGCTTGAGTGGTAGTGGTTATGTGTTGGTGAGATGCATTCGGCTAGGAGGCATGAAATACATGGAAGGTCATGGTGTCCCATAGTTTAAAATCAGATATGGATAAGTTGGTGGTGGTGTTCTTCGATGACTTCTTAGACCACCACAACTAGTGATAAGCATGCCCAACATCTTGACATCATCCCAGGTACGTTGAGATGATCTGGCTCATTTCAAAAGACATGAAGGTGTTTGGTTAGATAAGGTACATCATGGAGTTTAAATTCATAGAAAAGGCATATATGGAAACTAATGAGGATATGTACACACTATATGTCTTGGGGTGAGGCCCTCAGGACATAACAGATGTTGAAAAAAATAATGGTTTATGTTCACAGAAGCTGCGAAAGAGGATTCGGTGACATTCATTTTCATGTATTGGAAAAAAGTTGGATGGCCATGTCTATGTTTGGGGTTTGGTATGAGATCGAGTGTATGATGCAGTTGTTGGAATCCATCTTGAGAGAAGTGGTAACAACACTTTTAAGGGGGAGTGATAAGTCAATCATGGATGTGGAGAAGAAAACATCAAGTCAATATAGTGGCACTGGGGTGCCAATGAGGAACCTATGAGGTGCATGTCAGGTTCCTCGGAGAGGAATTTGAGCCTTGGAAGTGATGTCTGATGAGCCAAGTGTTGTACTGAAATCACAGTCCTTCCAAGTGAAGCTTTCAATGTCTATGCTGAGTCATAGATGGGTGTGGTTTGATATGATAATAGGATGTGGAAAGATGTGTTGGGTTCTATAACTCCATTGAGGATTGGGGTTAGACTCGAGTAATTTTCCATTGTGTGGGTTTGTAACGTCGTGAAGTTGAGTGAACCTTAAACATTTGATGTGGTGTTTCTCCAAGGGTAAAGCACGATGTTGTCTGGAGGGGGGTAATGCTGTGATGATGGAATTATATCAGAATTCAGGAAATGAAATATATTGGTGTCTGGGATGATAATGATAGGATTAAAGTAAATAAGCACCTTGGGAAGGTGATAGAAAGGGGTAGTGTACCATTAGTGGAAAGTTGGTGTTCTGGGACAAGCCAGTCAGATGTGGTCTGGCCTAAGATTGTAAAACTTGAATGGGTGTGGTGAGAGTGACCCACCTTCGAGTTCATGTTGTAGTAGAAAGTTCCTTTTGAAATGAATTTGTACTTGAGTGATGTCAATTTGATCTTAGTCCTTGGATGGATAGTGTAGAAATGTCCCCCTAAATGGTTTTGATTATGCGACTGGATGCCAATGTAGTGTAATTTCCTACCGATGCATGGGTGCGGTGAGTTGGAACATGTTAGGTGATGGGAAAGTTGGTTTGAGTTCTGGTGGTTTTCATCAAAAGAGGAGAAGCTCTGTATCCGAAAATGGTGTAGAGAGCCATACTGGATAAATGGTTGGTTGACAATGTGATAAGAGTATTGGGTTGAAAGGACTCAAGTGGTCACTATTCGGGTGATTTAGTCTGGGTATAGAGGATTGTCATGAGTTTATTTGGTTGAGTAACTTGGAATTTTAGGTGGTGTTTGGTTGTATATTTTTGTAATGAAATATTCAAGAAAAATGGATGGAAGAATCTTGTTCATCCCTTTGAGTAATATCAGGTTAGGGTCACTGTTAGATTTTGAAAAATAAAGGAAAATGATGCCAAGTGATTTGGGTCATGAGTTATGGAGAGGATTTGGATGATGGGGAGCCAATTGGTTCCTCCATGATGATGTGATGATGGTATTTATGTTTTCATGTTTTGTGATTTGGGTGTCATTGATAATGTTTCCTCTCTGAAGTTCTAGTGGTTGGGTATGGTTGGAGGTTACACATCCTTGAGGAGATCTCGGCTCCTGTTGTGGTTGTAGTGAGAAAGGCTTTTGGGGATAGTGTGTGCCATTTTTTCATGTCTAATGGAAATTTTAATGTGAAATTATTAAATTTTAAAATGGAAATGGATATACTTTCCTAGTGGAATGGAATTTAGTTATGGATTCTTATTTATTCTTGGAAGAGTGATTTGAGGTTGATCCATTATAAGGTGGGGAGGTTTTATGGGCCCAAATTTCCTTAAATTTTTTTGTCTATGTTTTGTTTTGGGACTCTTAGTTTTGGATAAATAAATGTTTCCTAGGAACTTCAGAAATCTCGGTGGTGTTCTGGGTGTTCAGGACATGAAAAAAGCGGGAAATAGGGCTTTCTAGGGAATATGCACAGTTTTCACATGGATTGAAAAAATGTGTGAGGGGATACCATGTAGGAGGTACCAATCCGCACGGTATGTGCATGGTCTAGAATACCATGTGAGGTAAGGGTATGTGGGATGTATCCTCCACTTGGTTTGTGCCCGATTTGGAAAATAGTGCGGGTAAACCGTTCGACCTAGAAACTTTGAGAAAATTTCAAAAATTACAACACTGGGATTTTAAAACCCAACTCGTTATTTTCCTCATTTCCTCCCCTCTCAACCCTAGTGACGAAGAAAGACCTTAAAGGGATCCCATGGATCAATATAACCCATTTTTAGGTCTTTTTGGATGCTGTTGGCTGCAGATCGATGCTTTGGGTAAGTCTAATATTCTCATTCTTTTTGTTTTTTAGATTAGAGTTTGTGGTTTCTTCCATCTTATTCAAAAAACATAAAACCCTTTTTTCCGGTGGGAACTAGGTTGGGGCTTGAAGGGGTGCTTGAATCAATGTCAAATTCCATGATTAAGAGTGCGTTCATCAGCAGATTCAAGGGAGGTGGTCTATAAGTATGATACCATAGTTTTATTTTGGATACGAGCACGGAAGTTGGTGTTCTTCTTGCCCCCCTTTTTGTGTTCTTGTTTCTTTTGATGTGTTTGATAAAAATGGATGTTTAAGTGATAAATTGAAACCCTAAAAATACCCGTGGGATGTGTTGAGTATGAATTGACCATTTTAGGGCCACCATGGGGTGCATTGAAAATCCCGGACCTTGAGAGTGGCAGGGTTAAGTGAAGGATTTCCGAGTAAAGTGTGAAACCCCTATAGAACATATTTGATTGTTGATTAGTTTGTAAATTTAATGATAATAGATATACCTAGGGTGATAATGCATAAGGTATTGTTTGGAATGACATGAAAATGGGAAAATTGGGTCGACCAGGATTATGTCAATTTTTTAACGAAATTTGGATAGAAATGCCTAAGAGGATTAGTGAATATTAAATTTTGAAATTATAATTGGATGCTGTAAGGGAAAATGGGGAGCATATAAATGTTATTTAATAAGGAAATGGATGAATATGTTTAATGGGTTAATATATGGGAATTGGGGTACACCTAATGGTTAAATGTAATAAGTGGTTGTGTTATGAGATATGGGAAATGAACTTGAAATACATAAGTGGGAAAATACTTGTAGAGTTATAAATGGGATAAATGGGTAAATTTATGGTCATTTATGAATTCAACAAAGGTATAGGTGTTTTTGAATAAACCCAAAGGGCTAAGGAATGAGAATGGTAATTTGGCTAAATGATATGAAGTGTAAATGGTAAATGTATTAATGGGTTATAGCATAATATCATTTCCTAGGTTGTTGTTATGAATTGTGATATCCAATAGCATTGAATATACTTGGTTGTGTTATGGAATGGTTTTGGTGACATGATAAATACAAATTCATACATGGCTTGGTAGCATGTGTTATTGAATTGAGGATATAAGCCCATGGGCCGTGTTAGACTAAGGCTCTAAACTCCACCCCAAAATGCACAGGTTATGGAAGTAGATGGAGCAACTATTCCCCTAATGGTTGCATTCCACCTGGACTGAGGCTTTGAGGTGAGGATAATGTATTGACGTGATATGTGTATACCTAGTGAGATATGGACTTGATTTGTTTCCGATTTTTATTATGATTGATTGGCTTAGACCCTTCTATAGAAGATTTATGCCTTACCCATGGAACATGTGATCAATATGGATTATGTAATGAAGATGGAATAAGAAATTGAATTAGGATAAATGCTAGTCATAAATTAACAAAACCTTTATAACTAAAAGAACCCAAACTATCCATAATTTACTTACAATTTATTTTGTACTTGCATGCACTATCTATTAGACTGGATATTTTGTAGAAATAATTGTTGGTGACCTACTGAGTTTTGCACTCACACCCTACTCAAGCCGCCATTGGGTACCCAATCAAATGTCATGGTTTCATTTCTGGACATGGTTAGAGGCCTTACACTAAGATGATAATTTGGGATCAGGTTGTACATCGATAAGAACCCAGACATAAAGTTAGGACCTATTTGGAGTTTTTGACAATTTGTTTTTGGGTTCTTTCACTTTGCACCACTGGTACTACATGACATTGATGTATTTGATTTGTGTTTTTACCTTGTTTGGGAAACATTTGGTTATACATTTTTTTGGTTCATATTGTTCCATCTTTTTATATTGTGTATTGTTGTGGCTTGCTCGGATAAATACGGAATTGTCTCCCAATGAGACATTGTAGACCCTCGCTGCTAGTCGGAAACCTCTGGTGTATGGGGAGGCGTGCTTGAGGTCATGTGTCAACCCTTCTCGGGGCACCAATTTAGTGAATTTCTGTTCAGGTATTTTACAAGAAACATATTAATTAAAAAATTCCTTCACAATACAAATAATTCATATGAAAGGTGTGTATACACTTTCCACCTAGTGTATCTAACTCACAATTCATATATACACAAACTTCCCACCTTTTGCCTAAATAATATTCTACTATTTCAAGTAATATAATATCCCAAACACACACTATCTACTTATTTTTTTATGAAATAGTCCCTTCAATACCAATCACGTGTGAATAGAGTTAATATACTTACCATTTTCTTCTTATTTGAAAACCAAAATTAATGCTAGAAATATAATTCATGAAACTAAACTCAAACTATTTGTGAAATTTTGATATTCACTAACTCCCTCTTGAAAACCTCTATTTATATATAAATCACTATATATTGGCCAGTCCGGAAAACTAGAAAAATAAATGAGCGATTTATCACTCGGTATTAATGTTGTTTTTGAAAGATAGAGATACACACACAGTTCTATCCTGAGGGATTTGGGGAAATATGTTTCTTCAAAAATATATTCATGTGTTCAATGAAAAGATCAAAAAATCATGGAATCTCTTCTAACATCACAAAAAATAGAGTTTTCATAAAACCATTCACGAACCAGAGAGATTCATGGAGGCTCAACTTCAATGGAAACCGAACCTCTCAAACTTAACAAACAAACATCGATATAGGCATCAATATTTATAATAAATGAACCACTAAATTATGCTCTTCGCAACTCCATGATTCACAATAATAGGTTCATATTCATAAAAAAATCAAACATATAGACACAGTAAGGCCATAGTTTTTTCATACATATATTTTTCAAATTAATTTATCATAACGATTTATATCATATTTGGACCGTCAAAACACTATGATGAATCTCAGAGATCATAGATCAAGAAACTGTTGACAAATAATGGAAATAATGATGCACTAGAGTCCTAGAGAACTCAAGGTAGATGGAAAGATTGACTAGAATGAAAAATTCATTCTGATGGATCAGAAAAATTAGTTCGAGTGATCGAACGACATGTGTTATTTTGGAGATATAGTAGAAAATCCCACATCAACCCTCACATAGAATTTTCACTCCTTTATAATACAAGGCGTGGCTTCCACCAACCAAAATTGGCTACAAATCTCTCTTATCACTACCTGTAACTACCATGTTTTGGGTGATCCTCTGCCGACATTCCACCCTACACAGTGGTTACTCCGCCTACACATGTGCCCCTTTGGGCATGCACCTCTTCACACCATGTGACCTCATTGTTATCCTAAGATGGAACCCTCAGTCTTGGTTGACCCTCTGAGGTCCCACATAAGGCTCTGATCGATCTAGATAATACTTTCTAGTAGTTTGGTAAATGTTTTGATGAAATCCATTAAAAACATAACCAGAAAATCTCATCAAGTGAAAAGAAACTTATTTCAATCGTCTAAGAATATTCATCTTAAAGAATAATAATTTTTCATGGCCATAATTGTTTCTCAAGGCCAAAAAACATAATTATTATATATTTTAAATTCAACAATACATTCCAATTATTATAATGTTATAAACATTTTTTCAATAGCCAATAACACATGTTTTTTTTTTTCTAAACTACTAATATGTTCAACAATTTTCACATTTAATGGTTGATAATGTTTTCATAGCCATAATCATCATTCAAAAATTAAAACTAACATGTTGACATCAAATCCATAACAAATCCAATCACTTTTATTTACATCAAATTTGATTCAACTCAAATTCCACATCAACATACACACACAACATTAACGAATAAACATAGAATTGTTTCATCGGTTTTCATGAGTAATAATCATTTCAAGTATTTTGTAACTGGTAAAATTTTATTTGACATTACACGTATTAATCACATAGATTTATAATTGTTAATTTATGAAAAAAAATAGTTCTAAAAGTAATTATTGTGCATCAAAACCAACAAACGCTTAACATAAAGAAAGGATGAGGTACACTTGACTAAAAAAATGTTGTGTATTTTAAATCATAAAAAATACTTATATGGTTAATGAAACAACAATAAGATTTTGTTCCATAACATATATATAGATTGATGAATTAAAATATAAACTCACTTCCATCCCATGTTATGTTATTTGGATGGAGGCTCATGTAAAAAAGGAAAAATTATAGATGAAAAAATAGAATGATTATGGGAATCAAGGGAATGTTTGATATAATAGAAATATTTCCTTCTTTAAATTAGTATTATTTGAAAATTTCTATATATTTTTCTATATTTTTATCCTATTCAAAAACTATAATTACAATCCGTTGTACCCATTGAAAAACTAAATTTAGTGTTCTTGAAATATCCCCAAAAAATATGGATCCATAAAATGAGATGGTTTTTGAGTACCAACATGAATATATTTTGAGAAATCAAAGACACAAAGAGAGATTGATATAAAAATTTAATACATGCATACAAAAATATATTCTCCAAAAGAAAAATTTAACTAGTAATATGAATTTTATGACAATTTTAGGGGAAGAGATCAAGGAGTAGAAATAAAACACCAACAACTACTACATGAAGAGCCATAAACAATATATTTGAGGCCATTTATTCATCTCAAAAGCCTAAATTACCTAGAGTAATCAATTTTATCCTAACTTTTCTATTAAATATGACAAATTGATATCTTTGATTTACTAAAATTATAAGTGGTGAAATTGATTTTGATTTATATCTATCAGTACCCACTCATTGTAGTGATGGGTTTGATAAAAAATATCCAATGATTTATTCTACAAAATAAATTTTTTAAAGTAATTAATGAGAGTATGTATTCATATATCCCATGAGCTTTGCATCACATATTTCTCGTGATGATATGGATATTTATGTGGTCAAACATTCAATTGGAACCATCATATAATGGGCATATATTCTTATAAAGATACAAGCAGATAATAAAGAATTCACTTTCAAATTTATTTATATGTAAAACCCTTAACATTTAATGAAGCATTTTTTACAGAGTTATATTATTAAAGATGGTGAAAAAAGAAGGGTAAAAATAAGTTTTTGTCATATTACACTTTTGAATCAACCAATAAATCGAAAGGTACTTTCGAGAGTGACAATATCCAATAAATTATACCACTGCATTTTTTAACATTATATTTTAATGTGAATATGTTTCTCTATGATCACAGTATGTCCAACATTGAATTTTAAGATAAAATTTATGAAGAGTTCATAACATACATGATGGGTATTTAAAGTGTCATTAAATTATCATGAATGAATGGTTTGGTGCCTCAGTTTTGAATGTATACAAGAGGTGAATTTTCATAATTTTTTTAGATGAAAACATTTTTACTATATTAATTATTTTTAAATATTATTAGTATTTTATATAGTTTAACTAATCATTACTATATATGGGAAAACTATTTGAATAATTTTTTATTATATAACTGTGTTTACATTTCATTAAAATCTTTTATTGAGGATGACCAATGAACTTAAGAAACCTATTCATCTCTATAGCTATATAAGTATTAGGGTATATATAATAATATTTCACTATTAAAACATATTTCCTAATAGATTACTTATTTTTCTCATTATATTATTAGTGTCTGAAATAATGTAATGACGAAGATTTATGTCATCACTTTTGTTAATTTATGAAGGATATCTTATTCCATAAACAAAATAGCAACCTTGATGTGGTATTTCAAATGATTATTAAATTTTAATATAAAATATTTTTTATTACTTTTTATTTATATTTTTCCAATGCTACTAGGACTGTTGATAGTTTACATAATCAAAATAGGAAGATGATTTATTTTGAAAAGAGTGGGAAGATTACATAGTGTTATAATGTTTATAGAAATTGGGAAGAGATGATTTCAATTAATGTCTGATTTTGTTATAAAATGAAAATAATTAAGAGTTGGAAAATCTACTACTTATTTTGTTAAATTTCTTATCATTTTATCAACATATTATTTAGTTAATTTTATTTATCATTTTTGTTTACTAATAATTTAGTAAATTTACCAAAATATCTTGAAGTGGTGATTTCCTACTATTTTTTCTCAAATATTTTTATGCTTATGAAGAGTATAAAATGCATCTGTACAATGTTTAGTGTCATTATTTAAGGATAAAATCATTTCCATGGAAAATGATCCTAAATTATGAACGGAAAATAGTTTGATGTCATGAAGTAGGTTTTTGAATTGGAAATGGTTCTAGCCTTAAAGGAACATGAACATTTTATAGAGTCCTTTTGTGCTAATCATAGGAACAAAATTCTTAAATAAAGTAAATTATCGATGGAGGCTTCGACAATGATGATGCATTGAGGTATAATTTAATTTTCTCTCCATGGTTATGTTTTTTCAATACTTTATTTTTTTACATTCAATAGTGATAGAATAAATTCCCTTTGTGGTCGAAGAACATTTAATAACTTGATAGAGATATAATATTTTTACTTGTAGAACATAATTTTCTTGATTTTACTATAGTAGCAGATTTGTGAATGAAATTACCACTCGTATACATTTATTCATGCTCCCTTGGGGATAATTTTATAATTTTTTTCCCACTCTCTTCATGATTTTCCAAAAATGTTTCAGGATTGTAATTACACTCAAATATGTACATTACATTGTAAAATTGAGTAAATATCAAAGATTGTTTTTTGATAATTAAGTGAAATGATCAGTGATTAATTTTTGAAGTGAATGAAAAACATCAAATTAATCTGACACATGGTGTGGCCAATATAACTCAAAGTATGTGTTCTCATTTAAAATTGACATTTTAGTTCAAACACTACCTGATGTACTCAAAGAATATAAAATTCACTTAGATCATTTTTATACCTTTTGAGAATATTCTATGATTCATCTTTGATGTGTACGAATTAACCATGAGATATTCTAGCACATGGTGTGTCCTATATGACGAAAACTATGTGTTTTATTTTAAAGATAAAATTTTAGTTCAAAAAATGTGTCACATACTCATTACCATGTAAATACACTCTGATAGTCTTGATATTTTAGTTTAATGATTTATAGTGTATTTTTAATTTATAGAAATTATCCACAGATCAATATAACACATGGTGTAGATGGTATATCTAAAAGTGTGTTTTTCAATATAATGATATATGTTAATTTAAAATATAAATCACATTCTAAAAAAAAGAAAAAACACATTCATTATCTTTATAATTTATAAAAATAATAAACTATTCATTTTTGAAATACAAGAATCAACCACATGTCAATCCAACATACGATGTCGATGGTAAGACTGAATGTGTGTGTTTTTATTACAAATTGAAATTTTAGTTCTAAACACATGTCCCATAACAAAAAAATTAGAAATCATGATATTTATAATTTAAATAAAATATCTATTTTTCATTTTTTCTGTGAATTAATTCAACATACATTAATCTAATACATTGTTAGGATTATTTGACTAAAAGAGGATGTTTTCATTTAAAAGTGACATTTTATTTCAGAACACCCATTGCCTGATCTAAACAGATATAATGTTTTTTTAATATCATGATAATTTAGTAATATGAAATTTGAATAATTTTTTATGTTTAAGAATCAACTGTATACAAATTTGACATATAGTATGTCTGATATGCCTCAAATTGTGTATTTTCAATAAAAAAGTTACATTTCATCTCACAAGAGACATTAGAGAGTAAAATCTACGAAAAATAATGAAATATTATTGATAATTTAATAAAATTATCGATGACTCATTTTATATGTGTATGAATTAACCTCACATAATTCTAATAGATAGTGTAGTTGAATTAAATGAAATTTCATTTTTTCAGTTTAAAAGTGACATTTTTGTCTAAAACATGCATTAGACACAAAAAAACATTAAAATGTTCTTAAATTATTTTTATATAGTAGTACAATGATATATTATTAATTTGTGATGATTTGGAACTAACCTTAAGATAATATGACACACGAGGTGGCTGATATGACTAATAGGGTGTTTTTTGATTTAAAAATTATATTTTAGTTCAAAACATGCGTCATATACTAAATAAATGTCAAAAACACCCGGATTGTCCTGATATTTTATGAAAAAATATCTTAAATTAATTTTTTAACGGGTTTTAATTAAATTTCTATTTATCTGACTCGCAATATGGACAATAGGATTGAATGTGCATGTTTTCATTCAACGGTGACATTTTAGTTGAAATCAAGTGTTACCCATACAAAATTGAGAAAAAATGTTTTTGTTGTCTTCATAGTATGGTAAAACACATCATGATTCATTTTCAATATGTAAGAATCAAACATATATCAATATGACATAATGTGTGTCCAATATGACTCAAAGTGTGTGTTTTCAGTATAAAATATAATTTTAACTCGCAACATATGTCCCAAAATAAAAACTAAAAAAATGATTGTATTTTCTTAATACTTTAGGAAAATTATATATGATTCATTTTTGTGGTTTATTAATTAACCATATATTAATCCAATGCACGGTATGAATGGATTTAGAGAATGGTCATGTTTTCAGTTTAAAAGTGGTATTTTAGTCTAAAATTCATGGCACATACTCAAAACTGATAAAATGAAGTCAGATATTATATATATGTTATTAGAATGATTTATGGTTCATATTTTATTTTTATGAATTAACCTCCTTAAAATATGGTACAAAATGTTAATTGTATGATTGATAGTGCATGTTTTTAGGTAAAATGATGTTTTAGTTTAAAACATGCATCACATTGTCAAGACTAATCAGACAAACACATATTTTTTCATTTTTTTTTGAAAAATAATGATTATTAATTAATGATGTTTTTTATTTAACTGAACATAAATTCGGTATATGATGTGGCAGGTATAACTGAATGTGTATGTTTCAATTAAAAGTGGAATTTTAGTTGAAAATAATATTCTCCTATCCAAAGCAGGCCAAGCATGCTCTGATTTCCCTGATAATATAGTTAAAAGATCCTTGATTCATTTTTGATGTGTGGAAACAAACCAAACATTAGTTTGACACACTATGTGTCTTGTATGACTCAAAGTGTATGTTTTTGATATAAAAGTAACATTTCAAATCACAACGCACATCACAGTGTCAAAAATGAGGTAACACACCCAGATTATCTCGATACTTTATATAAATAATATATGATTCATGTTTTATGTGTAGTAATTTACCTCACATAAACTAGACACATGATGTTCTTATATTTATTTAAAGGGCATGTTTTTAGTTTAAAAGTAACATTTTAGTCTAAAATGCATGTCACATACTAAAAATAGAGAATATGTTCTTTAATTATATTTATACTTTAAGAAAATGATCTCTGATTCATTTTCACATTTATGAATTCACCTCTATCCAATCTGATATACGATGTGGATGATATGACCAATAGTGCATGTTTTCACTTAAAAATGAAATTTTATGTCAGAACCTGTGTCAAAAACTCAAAACCAAGGAAATGAGCTCCAAATTGTCAGGATAATATTTTCAAAAATGATTGATAATTTATTTTTGATGTGTAGGAATTGTATTCAAATATGAAAAGGGTGACTAAAAGTGTGTGTTTTTATTTAAAAGTTATATTTTAGTTCAAAACAGAAGTCATATACTCAGAATTGAACACACATGATTTGATTATATTGATAATTTGGGTATAAAATACATGATCCATTTTTTATGTTTGACAATCCACTATATTTAAAAAAAAAATTTGAACGATGTGAATAAAAATGCGTGTATTTAGTATAAAATTAACATTTTAACTCACAACGTGTAGTCAAAATCAATAAAATAAACATAGATTTTATTGATACCCTGGATAATTATTCATGGTTCATTTATGATTCTCATGAATTTAATGCATATCAAATAGTGTTTTTTAATTTAATTAAAGCACATTTATTCACTTTAAATGTGGGGTTTTAGTCTAAAACACATGTTACATACCGAAAACCAAGAAAATTCACTAATATTGTCTTGAAAATTTAGGAATATGATAAATGATTCATTTTTTTCATATATGAATTAACCTCAAGTCAATCTAAAACATAGTGTGTCTTTTATGATTTATAGTGCATGTTTTCATTTAAAAATCAAATTTTAGTTCAAAACATACACAATATACATAAAATCATGAAAACATACTAATAATTTCATGAAATTTTATGGAAAAGATTGATAAAATTTTTAAGTGTATGAAATAATTGCCCATCATTCTGACACACAATGTTCTAATTTTGACTAAATGTTCATGTTTACATTTAAATGCGACTCTTATGTTAAAAATGGAAATCACATACTCAAAATCAATCAAACAATCTCATATTATTCCGATAATTTATGAAAATTATCCATGATTCATTTTTGATATGTTGGAATTGAAATCAAATCAATCCAACCCATGGTGTGGATGAATTGACTAAAAGTGGATGTTTTTTTGTTTAAATGTGATAGTTTTGTCTAAAATGGGAATCACATACTCAAATCTAAGTTAATTCACTCATATTTTATTTATACTTTTGTAAAATTACTTGTGATTCATTTGTGATGTGTATGATTTATCCTCATTTCATTCTTATATAAGGATTGATTGGTAAAAACAATAATTCATGTTTTTATTTAAATATAACATTTTAGTTCAAAACATGCATCACATATTAAAAAATGAGAAACAATTCTATAGTTTTCTAGGTATTTTAATACAAAGGTAAATAATTCATTTTTCATATATGGAAATTAACCACATGTAAATTTGAAAAACATTGTGGATGGCATGACTAACGGTGGATGACTTCATTTAAAAGTGACATTTTAGTTCAAAACACACATCACATACTCAAAACAAAAAAATTACTTTATTATTTTGATACTTTAGTAAAAGTATCTATGATTCATTTTTGAACATCCATGTTTTTAGTTTAAAAGTAACATTTTAGTCAAATACACACATCACATTATCAAATTATGGAAAATTCATTATGATTTTATTTATAATTTATTAGACTAATTTGTTATTCATTTTTAATATGTGAGAATTAATTTCATGTAAATATGAAACATGCTGTGGTTGGTATGACCGAAAGAGTGTGATTTTATTTAAAAATTACATTTTAGTTCAAAACATGTATTAGATAAACAAAAATGAGAAAAAACACTCATATCATTAATTTTACATGTAAAAATTAAACAAACATAAACCTAAAACATTGTTTGGATGGTATAACTAAAATTTATTATTTTCATTTAAAAGACATATTTAGTTCAAAATTAAATTCACATACTCAAAACCAAGAAAACATGCTCAAATTGTCATCATACTTTGAAAAACAACAAATTTTTCATTTATGAATTGTAGGAAGTGATCACATATAATTCCAATTGAAATTTAGAAGGGATTATATATCATTTAAATTTTAATTTTTGTTTAATTTTTTATATTATTTCTAAAAAATATTATTTTTATTAGAGTCACATACATCATTTATATAAGATTGGGTTTATCATTAGAGAACACCTATTGTGAGAATTTTAT
The DNA here is from genome assembly GCA_963277665.1 of Viscum album. NCBI lineage: Eukaryota > Viridiplantae > Streptophyta > Magnoliopsida > Santalales > Viscaceae > Viscum > Viscum album. The sequence goes on from OY728131.1 coordinate 240,320,349, forward strand.
TCTTTTCAATAGTAGTAATTAATTTTATTTTTAATTTAATTTTAAATCAATGAAATTTTATTTTAAAAATATTCTTTAATGTAATATTTGTATTGAATAATCCTGACTCAACCACTTTGGGACATGAAATTAGTCATCTGATCCAATGGGTATTCGATAATACCTTTGTATCCTTTACTACAAAAAATGGGCTATTACTATCCTGGGATGCATATCAAACTAATGTTTACCCCCACATGGACACACATGTTCTTATAGTGCATTTATTCCTCACTTGCACACAACCTATGAAACGTTCCTCGAGCACACATATCCGGAAACTACTCCAGGCCAATCATGGTTAACATTTAAGTTCAAATAAGGTAGTATTGTAAAAAGAAATGAAAACCTTGTTGACATGGTTAGTAAAATTTAGTCCATTAATTTCCACTTTTCTAGGTGTGTTACACCCCCTCCCCCCAACACAAAACACCGTTGTTGTCAACTCCAAATATCAAACCTATGTTGCACTTCTACACTTCATGTTAGGAATTCGCAATGACACCATTGATCTTGACCCAAGCACCTCAAGCCATAAACCTGGTCATCTGACCCCATGGGTCTCTAATAATACCTGTTTTCCCTTGGTAACATTCTTATTTTTTAAATTATGATTAAGCACTCTTGATTTTAATTTATAAGAATTTTTATGTTATTTTTTAAAATAATATTATGCATACTCTTCTATTTTAAGGATTATTTATGTTTAAAATGGGTTTCAAAGCCTTTAAAAATGGTTATAGTGGTTTTCCTTGAGTTATATAAGGGTAAAGACACTTTTACAAACGTTTCATAAGGGTACAAGCTTTTTTATATTACCCGCATAAGGGTAATCATAAGTTATTTTGGCTGTGTAAGTGTACTGTATGATTTTATAAGGCTATACTTGAGTTTTCAAAGGCTAGATAAGTGTTTTTTAGGTTATACATAAAGGAAACTCTTATTTATATAAGTTTGATAAATGTGCCTTAGGTACTAAGTAATGATAATGAGTCACAACGTAAATGAAACATATAATTTCATAAGGTAATGTAATGGTAAATTAGAGTTTCATAAGGTTAAATAAAACTTCTATGGGTTATGTAATAGTTTCCGAATACCCTTATGTGACTCCAATGATCTACGTAATGGTAGCATCATGTAACCCTTATGTAGTGCCCTTTCTGGGCGAAATAATTTAAAATCTACTTTTATGTCCATTTTTTATAAGAAACCTACGTTCAACATTACATAAACTCATGTTTTAAGTCATTATTTCATTCTATTTCATTTGAGGATATTTTTAGGTTTAGATTTTTATAAAATTAGATCATAAATCAAAAATTAAAAAAACTATAATAAAAAGTGTACACTTATAATTAGTATCTACTTTCCCATAATATAGATTTTTTAAATTAAAAAAGGATTTTGTTTCATGAAAAATATTCCTGACATTCAACTTGACTTCTGGTTTTCCCTTACTCATCCATAAATCTTGTAAAAAACTTTTTTAAAAAGGTGGGATGAGCCCAAAATCTTTTGAATGGACTAAAAAAGAATAAAATCATTAGTCTAGTAAAAAATATGAAATCCCATGAAGAAAATTATTAAAATCATATATTTTTACCCCATAAGAGGATCATATTTTCTTTAAAAAGACAATTTTATTCACTTTTTAAAATAATAATTCTTCCAGGAATGCTCGTTGAGAAGCATAGAAAATTCATGTGGGTTTCATAGGATATAATCATCATATAACCCTTACAGAATGCATAAAAATAAGAATAACCCTATATGAAACTTCCAATATACCTTTCCATAGAACATAAGCATTACCCAATGCATTGGATCTCTATCTAAGCATATCTATGTTATAATCTATATCAGGATCACTCGATACTATCTATGAACACCCATCATATAAGATATACCAGGATCACCCATGAGCTATAGTTGAGATCAACCCATCTTATAAACAGTTTCTAAGGACTATATTAGGAGTTAACCATTTTAAGTATTCAAATATTCACCATAAAACCTTTTAAAATATCTTTTAAGACCATATAAAAAACACTTTCAGATATAGAAATACATTTTTCCTTTTTAAAACCCATTTAATTGCTAAAATACCATGAAAGTGGAAAGATGGATTTTCATTGAATACAACATGAAATATTATAATGTAATCCAAAATTCCAATAATGGATTTGATGTAAAGAAAATATGATGATTTCCTTTACGTTAAAATAGAACATTCCTTTCATATTTAAGTTAATTTCTTCCATATAAAACACATAAAAATATTCATTTTGAAAACCATTGAAATAAATCCAATATAGATATAAATTTTTTTTTAAATTTTTTTAATTTTCATATGAAAAAAATTCACAATTCTATTTTTAAAAAATATAGAAAGTAAGAAAAATAGTTGATGAGATATTTTAAAAGTGGATTTTTAAATGAAGGTTTCTTACCTTGACTCATAATTTTTAGGCGTGTATTTATATACCTGAATAATAAAATTATTTTAATTATTTAATTTACTCTAAACCGATTTCGTGTTCATTATCTCTTTTATTTAACTTATTTCCATGTCATATACAATTACTTAATTAATTACTTTATGATGGATGTTTTGATGACATTATGCTAATATGTCCAAAAACACTTCTATAGGATGATTAGGGTCAAAGTGGTCATTATTAAATCATATAAATAATAGTAATAATATTGAAATAATTATCATTTTTATACATCAATTATACTTTTAAAATGAATCATGAATATTGGTTATGAAAAATGTACTATGATACAATTATGGAGACGGTAGACCATATATACGTATGGGAAATGTTTCCATTTTTCAATGATCATTATGGATAGAATGTACATTTTTTTTTACCATTACATAATTATAATAATTTAACAAAAACTACATTATGTATTTAAATATACTCATATGTATCTTCTATGTGATGTGGTGATGAATAAAAGAATCATATCGCTTCGTGGGGGCGGTAGTCCACTTTTACGCACAAATGACATTATCATTTTTCAGTTAGTGGAAATATAAGAAATAAGATTATATATTATGTTTTCATAATGATAAATATTTTATTAAAATAATAATGATGTCACAAATATTTATTTTCTTTGTACTTATTTCCTTCAAAGAAAATAATTAGTGAAAAATGCATCACATCATTTCGTGAGGCGGTAGTCTTCAATACACATGAGTTGCATTATCATATCCATAAAGGAATGGAATGTATGAAGGTATATGTGATATCATAATTAAAAAGTATAATTATTTTAAAAATAATATATAAACATATATACTTTAACTATATTATTATAACAAGTCCTGAGAGGTGATGATGAAAAATGAATCACATCACTTCATGAAGCGATAATCCATTATACACAAGAATGATAGTTTCATTTCCCATTTGATGGAAGAGAAGATAGATAAAGGTTATTCCATTAACATAATAGAATATAATTAACATTTAGTAAATTATGATACTATATAATCAATATTTTACAATATTTTAAGCAGGTGGCAGAATAAATAAAATAAAACACTCGGTTAAACATGATAACTATTTTTTTCAACCTCTTTATATTAGAATAAAAATCCTTAAAATATGGATTAATAATCAAAACAATAGATATATGTATTGGGAAATAAATTTAATAATATATTTGGGTAGGTATTTTCTGATTCGAATTTATTTTAATGTGTGAAGAGGATAGGAGAGGAGGTGACATTTTATAAGAAGGGGAGAGGATACACATGGAATGTTAGCAAATAAAAAGGTAAAACTGTGTTTTTAAATTCAAAAAGGGATCATAAATAGACCATTACTGATCCTTATATTATATAATAAATAAATATTTCCATAAAATGTATTTTATACATGTTTTAGGTCATTTTATCCATTATCTTTTTATTTTAACCCCTAAAAACTCATTTTCACTTTAACCATGGTAAATGATTTTTACTATTTTTAGTATTCAAATTGAAAAGAATAATAAGTTGAAATTTCGAGATAATATAATTTTTTTGATTAAAAATAGGTAATTCATTTTATAGAATTCAATTCACATATGTGGAAGAATTTAATTTAAAATAAAACACCCATACATGATGAAAAATTAATTTTTCAAGAAATAGATTTTTTAAGAATAAGATGATTTTATTTAAACTATATGAACAGTAATAATAATTGTAGGAATTTAAATTAATATTTATTGATGTGTAGTCTAAATATGTCATTTGAATAATTCTTTATTAGGGGTTTTTTAATTGATTAAAATAGAGAAATTTTTTATTTTAAAACATTTTTTAGAAAAAACAATTTAAAACAAAAAAATTAATTTATACTAAAATATAACATAAAGATGATTCATATGTAATTATGTTTATTAAATATAACTAAATAATATATATGTTACTTGAAACTGTATTAAAAAATAAATTTTCACCTTAATTTAATATTGACATCACGATTTCAATAATGATATAAATTTTTTCAAATTCAAATTGTATAATTTATAAATTAAACTTTAAATTAAATATCATAAGAAAATAGTTTAATTAAAACAATTTCATTTTTATTTTAGAAAATAATTTATTTTTTTATAAAGAATATAACCATATAACTCATAAATTTAAATAAACCTTAAAATAATTTATTTTATAAATACATTGGTTGTTATATTCTTCCCCCACTTTTGGATATTGAATCCTTGAAAATTTATTTCTTTATTAGAAATGTTGTGATTTTGTTCTCTCAAAAACATTTTCAAATTCCCATGTTTCTTTTTTAACCATAAAAATCATATCTTTATGAATAAACTTATTCCAAAAATATCTATTTAATGTTATTTATATTAATATAATTTTCATCAAAAAAGGATTCTCTTCTAACTAAACTGCTTTATGGATCCAAACATGATATGAATATATTACATACTTCCTTATCATTGAAAAATGAAATACATTTTCTATATGGGAAAAACATAGAGGCAAGGCTACTTTTTATGAAAATGATCCATTTTTCCACAAGATTACATATGGTCCAATGAACTATGAACATAAATTCCACTTTTTTCAAAATTTAATAACACTTCTAAATGAAGATATTTTAAGAAAACTTGATCACCTACCGCAAATGAAAGATCATTCCTCAGGTTATCCACATAATATTTCTACCTTCTCTGAGACATCCTCACATGTTGCTGAATAAAAAGGGAGAAATATGAGAATCAATGAAAAATTCTTTCTTAAGCTAGGAATAACATGACACCCATGATCTTATTCAAATATTAAAACACAATATTTGTTAAAATTAAATTTAGGTACGTTACCCTTCATAAAAAAATCTACCATTTCATGTAAAACATGATCATCCTACAAAGCTTACTTAATTATTTTTGAAATAGATGATTATATGGAAGCATGTAACAAAGACAATTAGGTTATTACATTCAATACTTGTAGGAAAAAATTAATCAAATATTTAACCAAAGGAACTCTTCAAAAAATAACATCTTTAATGTATCATTATTTTTCTAAATTAAGGCATAAGTAGATTTTTTTTGACATTCCATGATGATAATGAATCATTAAATCATAATCCACCCTGACTGAATCTCTATAACCCATGTCAAGGTGAGACCCTTAGGAAAATAAGATCTCCCTCGTTGAACTCAAACACCATCCATCATCAATCTGTATATAACTTGTGATATATCTTTCTAGTATTCATCTAGTACTTGATGATATAAATATTCTATGTCATGTCTCACACCAACTCTTGGACTATATGTACTAACTCAACTCAGTTTTCCCAGTATATAAGTGACCTACATAATCACAATTGCAAGGTTTTTAATGGTTCCATACTGATGGTTGAATGGTAGTTATAGTTATTCAAAAATTACACCAATGGTGTGTGGTCCTCACAACTTTATCCAAATTATAACATGTATTTCTATAACATATCATGTAGGTTTTGAATGGTTTTCTTATTTTGGACATCATAATAGAGGTGAAACACTGTGCTCAAATGAAACTAATTCCCAAATGGCCTTCTATAATCTCTTTCATAACCTATATGTGAAGTGAGCATAACAATATTAAATGATCTTTAAGGGAACCTCATGTATTTGAACTATCTACTTAATATAAAGTCATCTCAATCTCTCCACTGAACTATACTCTTGGATAGATAGGAAGTGTGATGACATGATGAGTTGTTCTATGATACCATGATAACATAGTGTCCCATGGATGTATGTGGTAAAACCATCATGAATTCAATATATATCCCATAAAAATTCCACTCTGTTACCTCAAGGGGTTGAGATAATCCTACTTGAATCTACTTCTTGGAATTCACTTGTTGAAAACAAAGTTATTGAGATAAAAACTCTTTAACACACCTCTTCATCCTTATCCATCAGAACTGTCGGTGAAGGTTTTCATTCATCTTCACCACTCCTGGATATAACACTTAGGGTAAAGTATAAAACTCCCCCAAAACCTCATATCTTAGTGAAATTGGTACCATCATATATCCAATGAAAATAAGGACAAGCTCCCCAACATTATAAAATCCATCATAAATGTGTCCAGTTGGTATCTGAGTTTATGGGGTCTCATAGTTAGTATCCCCAAGATGTGCCTCCCTAACTCACTGTAAAATCACAGGGGTAATAATCATTGGCTAGAGCTAAGCTTATCCATAACCATGTATGAATAATAAGTTTAACAAGTCCAACTACTCTGATACCTCACTCATTAATTGTGAACAAGATCTCCTATTAAGGGAATCTCCTACCACATTCCCCTTCCCATGAGTATAGACAATATTGAGGTCATAATCTTAGAGTAACTATATCCATGGATTATTTATCAAGTTATGATCATTTTAAGAGAAGATATAATTGTAACTCTTATATTAATAATAGAAGAAAAACTACTTACCCATATGGTAGTGTCACCACACATTGAGTGTGAAAACTACCAATACTAGCTTAGGACCATGCATACATAGTTCAGATCATGTGTTCTTAATGGACATGAACCACAGTCAATCACTACCTACCTCTACAACAAAACACAACAAATAATAGTCCTTGATGCATAAAAAACACTATGTACTTAACACCATCCTCTAGAAATCTCATTATGGGAGCACTCATCAATTTCTACCTCCACTCTTAGAAATATGACCGAAAATTCTCTATCCACATGAAAGGTTGTCCCCTTCAGGTAAAAGCTGTAATGGGAGATGATATTCTAGAGACATTGGGTAAAAATATCCAATAGTAGCCTGCCAACCCAAGGAGTCCCTGTACCTCACTCAGGACCTTCGGTAGATCCCCAGACAACACTACCTCGACCTTTGTCAAGTCCACTACTAAACCATATAATGATATAACATGTAATAGAAAGTCTAATTATTTAATCCATAAGTAAAGAAATGGGATATTTAATTAACTATGGTTCTCTTTGAGTAAATCCAAAACCATTCTCAGGTGTCTCATGTGCTCCTCCTTGGATGCCGAGTACACTTGGATATCACCAATGAAGACAATCAAAAACTCTTTTAAGAATGCATGAATGATCCAATACATGAATCCCATTAACACTATAGGGGTGTTATTCATTTCGAATGAAATCACTAAGTACTCATAGTGACTATACCATCAATGTAATGTTTCCATCGTTATATCTTCATCTCATACTCACAGCTTGTCATAGCCTAATCCAATGTTATTCTTCAAGAAGCCTCACACCTCTCTCAACTAATTAAATAGATCATATATCCAAGATAGTGGATAATTTATCTTCATGGTCACCTTTTTTAGGAGACCGTAATCCATAGACAACCTCAAGCTATCATCCACCTTCTTGGAAAATAGTTTTGGGGCTTCTCAAGGTGAAACGTTGTGTCTGACAAAGCCTTTCCTCTGTAAGTCCTCCAACTGCACCCTCATTTCGAAACCATTGTGGGAACAATCTGATATTCTAACAAAGATATTGGGGATATATTAGGGTATATAAAAAAGTATATGTGTATATCTTGGTAGGGTGGTCTGCCATGATTTTCCTTAGGAAATATGTTATCATACTCCACCCCCTCTATAGGAAACTAAAAGCTCATGACATCCACTGTACAAAGAGTCATGCTATCCAACTGGTGTTTAATCGGTTGCACTCTTTTATGAATGTGTTCATCCTAATCTTCTTGGGTTTCCTTTTCACCCAGAATGTAAAACCTTTTTCCATCATGGCAGACAAACTGAAATCTCACCTAAAATATTATATCTAGTAATGGACTATAGATAACCAGTCCATACATAAGATGAAATCACAAGGCCTCATTATTTATATGAAGATATCCAAAAGGAAAATCTCTAAATCAAGAGTAAGTACACACCTTTTACATAAGTGTTCAACCCCTGAGTCACCTCCAGTAGGAGTCTTTAAGTTCATGGGTTGGTCTAAAATGAACACCCAGAATCACTAAATCTCAAACCAGATATGTGGAAGTTAATGATTGGATTGTACCCTTGTCTATAAAAACTGAATCTATAGTAGATAAAACAAAAATAATACCTCATATTATCTCTCTTTCCGTTGTTTCATAATCCTCAACCATCTAATATTTTCCTCTCCCCTCAACACCAGCTCCATAAGTTTGGTGGGGACCACCAGAGGGTGGTGATGGTAATAACTCCAAACTTCTACCACCTCAAGATTCACTCCAAGCTCCTCCTACATGTTTTCAACCCTGAGGATTGTGTTTTTATATTTCTACCACTACCTATTAATCCCATCCACTATCTATATATCAGTCATATAATAGGTTGGAAAATCCCATGAGAGATGTCACATGCCATTACAAGAGTAATATCGCTCCTACTTAGGCAGAATAGATCCAACATGTGGGCCCTAAAACATAGATCCTCTACCATCAAATTTCCACCTAAAATTCTTCACATTTCTAGGTCCATGTGTTTTTCATCATATCCCAATGATCAAATTATCTAATTCTATGTTCCCTCTGCTGGAACCAATTGTCTACATCTGCTCAGCCAAGAAACACTTGACCACCAAATCATTCTCTAGCACTACAACATAGGTAGGAATTAATATAGGTATCATGTTTGATCATATGTTTCTATATATTTCACACACAAAGGTCATTGCTCAAAATAAATGATCACAAACCACATCCTTTGAGTATTGATAGAGTTCAGTGATTCTCGATGATTACTCAATTGTAGCAGTACAACTCTGCTAAAGCTGTATACGCTCCAAGACTCACACATTCAACAATGAATATAGAGGGAACTCTTGTATGAAAAGAAACTCAAACTCTAACCCTAAAATATTCACTCCATCAAATTACTGGGCAACTTAGCGCCACCATTATCATGTGGATCCATGAAGAAGGGTCTTTTCTAGGACCACCATCTAGTCGGCAAGTGTCCTGACAAGATGAATGACTCACCTCAACACCACAATCCAATCCTTATCCTCCAGGGGGTTGGTTGACCTCAGAACTTTAGAGGTCAATATTTATAAAATACCTAATACAGGGTTAGCCTATACACCATGTCTTCTAGTACTTCTAGTAACATTTTTTTCTTTGTAGGTGGTGGTAAGACATTTGGACCACCTCGAGGTAACAAATATTCAATAATTCCTTGTATTAAAGCCTTATCACTGAGGGGGTCATCCTCAGGATACTTATTATAAATCTTAGATGAAAAACATCATAGAGGAATCCTAAAATAAAAAATATATACCATATTCAATGAGTATACTAGGAGAGCTGACTCAAGAAGGTCATGGAAATAACAACCCATTCATATATGATGTATGTACCATTTTTTCCTACAACTAATGTATATATGTACCGAGTCTAAATGTATTTGATCATAGTCCAGGTGTATGGATATTTCAGTCACCACACCAATATTAGTGTCCATGGTTTAAGATCCAAACATGAAACACATAACACTATCTCTATAAAACCCAAACTAATCTCATAGCCTATATACCTAATGTAGAATGGACTCTTATGATACAACTCTATGAGGGTCTATACCAACATGGCTCGAACTACGACTATCCCAAGATCGCCTCCAATAGGTAAATGATATGAGACCAACACTGAGTATACATATCACACATATGAGAGGCCTTATCCTAATGTACTATTAAACACACATCTCCATGCCCACACAATTATGAAATGTAAAACTACTGATAACCAAGAATGCATACTTCTAAAACCTAGCTTCAGAGTATGACAAAAACATACTGGAAGGAAATGGACAAATAAAATTCCCCAAGGTAACTTAAAACAAGTCCAAAATATAAATTAGGTGAGGAATAAAATAAATTAAACCATCAGAACACACCTCATTCTATCTTTATCACTAAAATTTTACTTGTCCTAATCCCTTTAGTACACTATCAAAATACTATTCCTCTGCATAAGACATGAAACGCGTGGGAAGAGAAAATGTAGGGATTCGTATAATAATATCATGTATGATTCCCTAAAATCACTAAGCATTTGGTATCATGATCAATAATCATCTCATAATGGGTATATAGAAACATCATACATAATAAGAATATCAGGAAATAATCATATTAGAAACACAATCTCAATGTAAGGTCACAATCATAAAGCCATTCTAGGAATCCTGGTTGAAGGATCCATATAACACTCATCCAGAATTGAACACTCTATGAGTCAGATATCACTAATTGAAACCATATGAGATGTTGTTCTTGGTGGCTATCACTATAAGAAGTAATTTCTAGAAGTATAAATAGATTGATACATAGATGGGGATCACACACCAGACCATGGGGTATACTAACAACCCATTTTTTATTAAACAACCAAGTAGGTTATTAATTAACAAGTACTATTGGTCACAAAAATACCCAGATACACACTAAGGGCAATGATGATGATAGAGGATCTCACTCTTGTACTTACTAAGGATTCAAAGAACTCTATCTAAGAGTGATGTTCCTCAGAGGAGATCAAATTATTATGAATATGATGAAAATATATACTAAAACCTCATAAAAGGATCAATTCAATGTACCTGAATGAAAATTATCTACTATGAATAGTATAGGGGCTCTAATTCTTCATTTAGAGGTAACATGGTGTGTACTGGAAGTATACAGTGTGTCCTTTTGGAACTAGTTACAACATGTGTAACACGATCAATACTCATTTTTGGGTGTTAGTACATGGTGAGTGGCACACCACTTGATGTGTGAGGCTACACTATCTATAGGGTGTGTACAACCTATACACTCTGAACCACCTTCTAGGGTGTATGCGGTGTGTGGCATGAACAACATGACATGTAACACAACCTAGCTTCCTAGATGTGTACACCCTATGCATGTCGAGCTTGTCAAAATGGTTCACATGATGTTTGACCTATGTCACATTGCATATGATATATATATGTATGAAAAAGCCCTAATATCATATCAATATAGACTAAAAGGTATGTTTATAGGACTATAAGTCATGTAGTCATGTTTTTCTCATAACCCACAAGTTTCATCATGAATCATACTCTGTACCTATAATCCCTTCGATTCCTCCAAGGAATGTGTTGTTTTTTTACAAATATACGGCTGAACAACTCTTATTTTCTATCGTTGGATGAATTCCAACCATATCCAGTGATCAAGAAGCACTTATGTCCCACCTCATTGGTGTTGCACACCCAAACCATTGTCTTAGTATCCAGATCTATCATTGTAGATTAATCTCAACATAAATACAAACCCTAATATGTGATATCAATATGATTTTCCATGAAACAACTATAAAATGATTGATTTATGTGTATTCACATACCATGGGACAAATTCATTTCCCACGATGAATGAAGAATGAGGGAACAAATTAAAAAAACAAAAAAGTGAGTAATGGACCTAAACCAATGTTCATTTTTCCCTTGATTCTGTTTTTTTGAACAACTAATGATGTGATATAACATAATTAGTAATAGAAAACCCCATTCCTAGATAAATCTAACTCGTGCCTACAATATGCTCAATCTGAAAATCAATTAGTTAGTTGATTTGATTGTGTTTATCATATGAATAAGAAAATAGGGTCAAATGCTCATAAAACAAAAGTCTTTCCACAATATGGAATGATCACTAATGAATAATGAATCATTGTTTTTATCATTGGAAAAATCCTCGAATCATGATGGTGCAATGATCCTTGATCTTGATCTAATATGACATCTTCCACCAAGAAAAATATCCAACCATAATACTATAAGTCTCCATGGTTAATTAAAAAAACCTTATATCTCTTAATAACTATATATTTATAGAAAATTTTAGGTCTTTACCTAAAAAAAGTAAAATAAAAATTTAATTTATGTATTTTATTAATTCAATCATCGTTGTACTTTATAAAAATGTTCAATGCTGAAAAATATTATGTTTCACCTAGGGTAAAAATCATGCTCCAAACTCATAATTTGACTAATATTTCCAATATGATCATATTTTAAAATGTATTTCTACTTTTTAGGAAATCTATCTGTGCATACATTTAATATATTTAATGTATTTCAAACATTGATTCCTGGATCACAGGGCCTCAAAATCATGCTTCATCTCAGCGCATGGTCTTCAAAATATTACTAGATATATTTGAAAATATTAAATGAAAAAAATCTGAGATGTTACATTATAAATGATATACCTTTTTTACTTTCCATTCCTTAGAGGATACGATAATGTCAATCGTTTGTACGACAGACTACTTCCACATGAAGTGATGTGATTCATTTTTAACTATCTCTTTACATGGAAGGCAATGAGGATAAAATTAATTAATATATTTGATATAAATAAAATTATTGTTATATTAATGAAATATTTATCATTATAAAAATAAAATATATCATTTTTTCTTAATCATAGAAATGATAACGTCATTCATGTATGTGTGAACTACCTCCATCACAAAGCGATGCGAATATCTTCATCATCAAAGCACAAGGATTATATATATAAGTATATTTAAATAAATAAAATATTTTATATGATATTATGATCATTATGGAATGATAAAATATTACTTACCCTCTTTCCATATGGATCACTAAAAAATGAAAAAGTTACTCATGCGTACATATAACCTACCGTATCTAAGATTGTAACAAAGTTTATTTTTCCTAAAAATATTTCATGATTTCTTTTAGAAGTTTAATGGATGTATAAATATGATAATTATGTCATGATAATTATTGTTTATATTTTTAAATAATGAAATCAATGACCATATGAAACCTACCAAAGTCATTTTTGACACATAATTCAAATACCATCGAATTATCTAATGTAAGATTAATTGATTAAGTAATAATATAAAACATGGTAATTATTGAAAGAAAAAGAATATTAAACTTGAAATTTTTTCTCATGTATATAAATAATTAACATAAGTTTATTATTTCAGAAGATAATTAATATATGTGATGAGTCAGACTCAAGGTAAGCATTTCTCATCTCAATTTCAATTCTTTGAGATATATTCCACATTCAATTTTTTTTGTGTAGTGTATATACTACCATTTTTGTATATTATACCACATATTAATTTATCTTAATATTATTTAATTTTTAATTTAATTTTATTTCTGTCATCATGATACAAAAGTTACCAAAGTTTTAATGTTTTATTTCACAATCTCATCATTATTCGAGATTAATTCTATTTTATTTGGGGAAATTGATTGATATTTATATCTTTAAATCAATATATTTTCTTATACTCTATTTAATCATGAAATTTTCAAGTAATATTACCATTTATACTATTTTTTGTTCTTAAAATGATATTTCAAGAAAATCAAACTTTATTTTTCACTTAGGTTGAAAATAACTTTTCATCCAAAACCATGTTTTCAAAAAATGGTTTCAATTTTTTTTACAATCCGGAAAATGATTTATTAAAGATATTTTTAGCCATTTTTTTTTCTTTTTAATTTTTTTGAAAGGAATATTCTTGTATTTTTATAAAAAAGGATATTTTATAATATTTTAACAATGCTAACAGACTATTTTTTTTAAATTTTACAGCATGTATAAAATTACCCACTATTATGAAATTCATTTATTTGAATCATAATTTTCATGTCTATAAGGTTATTTTTTTTAAATGTTTTTCCCAAATATTCTGTTAATTGTTATTTTTTCAATTTTTTTTGAAGAGAAAAGAATTTTCACAATATTATTTTAAATCTTATAGTCATAAACAATTAGTTTTATCTTCAATGAAATGTTATTTTCTACATAAATTTTCCAAGTGACTTTTACCAATATTTTCCCATCTAAGAAACAATTATTTAATGTTACTTATAATTTCATAGGTATATACTCCAATGATAATATCCTTATTATTTATCAATATAGTTTAAGAAAATTTTGATTACAACTGTACTATTTTGATACCATTAATTTTACTCTAGATTTTTTATGATTCTGTTTATTGATTGGGGAATGTATTTACATTTCATATACTAGTTTAAATATGAATGTTTATGTTAATTTTGTTTCACCCCTCTCATATGAGGAATGAATTAGACTTAGTGAGTGATAGATAGGGCCCCATGTAATGCTTTAATGCAGTCGTAGCTCTCATGAGATTAGTAGATTGGGTTTTTTGATGAGTCCTTACCCATTTATATATATATATTAGCACAACGACTCAATGGTATTAGATGTGTTGGAATAAGGCCTTGACAGAATTTTTTAGATGTACGACATTATGTTTTCCACCATAAAGAATTCAGTTATTAATATTCCATATGATTATTTGATTGGTTAGAATATCGATGGTTATGTTTTCAAGATCATATGATTATTTATATAAAATTATTTGATCATTATTTATTATTTCTATATAATTCACATGTTATTGAATAAATGGTATGTTTCTTTAGTTTTTACCTTTACATATTGATTATACCTTATTTATTAATATATTCCACTACAATATTACCCTTAACGGGCATCTGAGATCACCCCTTACATATGTTTTATTTTATCTAGTATACAAGTATGTGTTTTGTGATTGATATCCAAGGATACAATACTGGGAATAATAGAATTCTCAAAGAAAATAATTAGTGTAATTTATTTTTTAAAATTCAATGTGAATTTCATGTATGTTTCATGTTTAATAAGATAATTAGACTATTCAATCCTTCAAGATGTGATTCTCTGTATCTTATGACAATGTAATACAGTAGATACCTGCTCCATGCTATCAGGTGTAGTGTATTTACACATTACATTTTGCTTTATTTTTATCTCTTCCTTTATTTATCCAATGACATGATAATGAGGTTTTATACTCATCGCTAATGGACATAAATCCTTACTAATTGTTGGTACCCTCTTCCATTGGGGGATGCACCCATGAGGTCATGTGGCACTCTATACTAGACCAATTGGTTCCGGTCAAGGTGTTACAACCTTCTCAATGGACCACATGTTATTACCTTCTAGGGTCACTTATCAAACTAATGTGATTCCCCATAGGCCAAAAACATTCTTCAAATGCACTTTTTCCTCACTCACACATACCCTAATAAGATTATTAAAAGGCCACACATCCTGAAACTAATCTAGGAGAAGTTTATTTAATTGTGTATTTTTAATCAAGAAGGATATTAAAAAGAAAGGTCACCATGTTGACATGGATAAAAATATTTAGTCATTTAAGTATCAATTTTATAGTAGTTCATCATGAATGATAGTGAAATGTACTTTTAAATTCATTTATATGTTAATTTAATAAATGTACGATAATTGAAAATTTGTTTATTATTTTTTTCACATATTTAAAATATTGTAGATATAGCCACTAGTAGTCTGTAATAGTTAGTAAGAATTTATATTAAAGCTATCATTAGTGCTAATAAATGGGAATATTTTTCAGTATGAATTATATCACATATAGAGTCACATATTATCCAAAAAAAAATTAATACTACATATTTAATCTTATTAAGTACTACCCTTTTTTAGGGTATTTTTTAGCATTGATAAGAGATACCCTTTGTGAGCGCATTTTTTTGAGTGGATAAAGACATAATTTGTTAGGGATTTTTTAGAACTATGAAAATTGACCTTCACGAAATAAATAAATATTATTAGTATTATAATTTTAAAGAAAAAAATGTTTCTATTGATATAAATTTATATCAGTAAATATTATTTATTTAATAGTAAATATGTATTTACAATTAATATATATTATATATATATTAAAAACAGTTTATAAAATAATTAAAAAACATATCAATTAAAAATTGAGAAATTACTATTGAGTAATTGAAAATTAAGAACATTTTTGGGAGATAAAAATTAATACATTAATTAGTCTTTTAAGATAAATTAAAAATAAGACCTAAACACAAAATGTGCATAACTTTTTATCTGGATTTCATTTTGGGCTCTATGTGTTGTAAAATCCAATTTTATGAAGAAATATACGCCATTTTAATCTAGGGAAACCCAATACCAATTTTTTCACCATAAAAAAGGTATGGAAAGCCTCCAAAACATGGTTTTTAGATGGGATACCCTCATTTTTGAATACTAAATGGAATTTCTACTTCATTTAAGTAGGTCTTATTCAATTTTTTTGGTAGAGACTGAATTTATTACCAAAGAATACTTTCTTCTAGATATTACGGTGGTATTATTTTTTTATTTTTCGCATTTTAGAGTTATTTATAATTATATAATTATATATGTATATACTTACATAAAAAATTAATTTTATAAATAAACATGTAAATATATTTATATCAAAAATATATTTTTTTAATATATAAATTATATGGAAATTTATTTTTTTCTATTTTACATTAAAAATATATAATCATTTTAAATTCCTTATATATTTTTATATATAATATTTATATAAAAATACGTGTCTGTGAGTGTTTCTGTATTAAACAATTGATATATATTTATGTATATATTTTAATGTGGTAAATAAATATTATTAAATAATATACTGAAATAAATATTAATGAAAAATACTCACACACACATACACTTGTATTAATACACACACCCATACACATATATATTAATATAAAAACACACACACATAAACATATATTTTATAAATTTATTATAAAATAATTTCATAAATATATAAAAATATATGAATAAATATATGGAAAAAATATGTATGTAAACATATAAAAAAAGATATTTTTAAAAATATAAAATAAAAGGAGATATAAATGTGGTAAGTGTATTTTATTTTTCAATTGGGATATTAGTTTAGAATCTAAGCGTGCATGACTGGGCATGGACTTGGGAAATGGTGACAAAGGCGGGGAGGGGGACAGTGCAATCATAGGTTTGGCTGGGATGGGCGTCATGTGTAAGCATGAGGGATAACTAGGGATGAGTGTTAAAAATGGGTGGCAGGGCATAGATAGAGGGGTCTGAGTAGAGTGCCTAATTGATTATATTTTTTCCTACGTTTATAAGTGATTTTTTAGAATTAATAAGGAACCCTTTTATAAGTGTTTTTTTAGTGCTAATAAAAGAAATAGGATTTTAAAGTTTCTCTAAACATTACCAAATTTTTAGCACTGACAATGCCCATTTCGAGTGTTGAAAATGGTAGATTATGTAGCAGCAATTAAGGATTGATAAAGGGTTACTTTATCAACATGTTTCATAATGATGATAAAGGAAGAATTTTTAAGCATTCTTTACACTAATAAAATCATTGTATTTATAAAGGCCCTAATAAGATAAGTGTTTTATAGTGACAATAAAATTTATTTTTAGAGCCGATTAATGTGTCTTCTTTAGTAGTTTATGTTGGTAAAATTATTTACAGAAAAAATTATTACTGAGGATGTACCCATGTTGGAAATGAAAAAATATTTTATAGTGAAACTATGTCTTAGTACTTTTAGTTGTGTATCAAGAATAACAGTTTATAAAATTTAATGGATTTTATAAGTAATGAAATTTTATGGGAAATTAAATAAAATTTTTTTTTATGATTATCTCCTATAATGTGGTGATGTGGAAATAAATACATTAATTCATCTTCCCCATTTCATGGGATCTCACATTACCTCCATTTTTGTTTCTCCTTTCATCCTATTATATTCTATAGTTTTATGATCATGATATGGTAATATTGTATGTAATTATTATGGGTGACACATTGATTGATGTTGTATTTGGGACTATCAATATGATGGAATTGTTTGATATCAAGATTCTCATTGATTAATTCATTAATAGTGTATCAGATAACTGTGTTTTTCTTCCTAAAAAAGTACTAGAAAAATGAATCATGATTCTTTTAAACATTGTGGAAACTAAAAAATTCAAATGTTAATGTTTAAACATGAATCATTATTCAATTTCTCAATCTCAATTTAATGTAGAAGTTTATCATAAATCTTTATGTCAAAGGCGCACAAATAATATACAATAATAAATAATTTTGTGTGATGAATTCCAAAATTACAAGGGTAGAAACTACTATATCATAATATTTGAGTCATGACTTTTCATTCCTCATAACATTATATTTTTTATATTAACACACCATTAAATGATTCTTGAATATTCATCTGATGCATTTAAATTCCGTAAATTTTTAATGTGTATATATTCAAAATATATTTTCATTGAAAAATTAGCTAAATTAATGTTTTAATTGTTATTTCCCCCTATGACATGATTCATATTTATTATTTCCTTGTGACCATTAAGTAAATCCTTCAATTTTTCCTAATAATTAAGAAATTAATAAATTACATTATCATGTATGTTCTTCTTAATATACATTAGGTCAAGATAATGACATAACAAATTAAACACACATTATGGAAGTAGGAAAATTATACAAATTTTATTCCATCATTGTGATCCAAATGCTTCATATGTTGTATCTCATACCCCATATTCTAATTTATTACATTTAATAAATTATATAAAAACATTAATTAATTATCTCAGAATTTCATAACTAGATAACACCATTAATTGTTTTCTAAATTTATTATCTCCATTGAATCGTGTCTTGTAAAATTTGAATTTATGATAAGTGTGAAGAAATAGTTTATGAAACATAAATCTTCATTTTCTTATTGTATTTAATCATTGAGATTCAAAATAAAATATAAACATTTGACATGCCGAACTTATTTGAGTGTTCGAAATAGATTAGTTTTTGATGCCATGAAAGTTACTAATATTTCACATTAAATTAGCATTCATTTTGAAATGTTTTATTATTGGTTCATAAAATGTTTCCTCACAGTCATTCGAAAATTATCATAGTTATTTAATTAGAGGATCAAGTCATACATCAATGTCATTTCTATGTATTTACTTTCATGGAATAATCATTGAAAAAATGAAAGATGTATTCTTCATACACAGTCATGGAGGTAGATTATATGGGATAAAATGACAACCCATATTATGTAAATAATACTTGAAGTATCTAAATGGTTAAAATCACCAAAAGCCAATTCCAAACTTATATTCCTATGATTTGATGAAAATATCAATTTAATGAATTAAACACCATCTATGATGTTTAATATTTTTTATTTTTCATAAATTTATCATGGTTATCTTCTAAATAATGTTAT
This sequence comes from Viscum album, assembly GCA_963277665.1. Taxonomy (NCBI): domain Eukaryota; kingdom Viridiplantae; phylum Streptophyta; class Magnoliopsida; order Santalales; family Viscaceae; genus Viscum; species Viscum album. The sequence goes on from OY728131.1 coordinate 240,340,119, forward strand.
TCATTGTTTTTATGGTCTTATATGATATATATAGTCTTTTGAAGTATGATTTCAGAGGAAAGTACTATAATTACTTGACATTATATTTTTTATTCTACTTATTCCTAGTGTTACATTAATTATTACTCACAGTAATATTCATTTATTTCCTTCTACATGCATGGAATCTTAATAGTTCTTCTTTATCAGACACTTCACCCTAATAAAAAATTCAGTCATTAAGGAATTTATGTATGTTTTTATAATCAATTCCATGATAGTTGATGATTTTATTTATAAGTACCCAACCCCAGTTTCCCAAATTTGGTGCTTTATTTTATTATATTAGATTATAAATAAGGATGTAGTATCCGGAAGTGATGAATAGATTAGTATCATCGGAAAACTAGATATATTCATAAGTTCAACATTACAACTTGAAATGAAATACAACATAGAAACTTCTTTTGAATCACACATAAACTCATAGATTATACATATAAGTCATTCAAAATACACATAATTGTATCATAGTGAAATATAAAACATAAGAAAGGGGTGATCTCAGATGTTTAGTAAGGTTATGTATAATAGTAGAAGCATAAATAATATGGAACAGTGAATAGCTAAGTGTACACATGCCATTAAAACATAATCTTGGGCATAATATTGCAGGAATAAAATCTGAATAACTAATTCCATTATAAAACATATCCATGTATATTATACTAGTCGATTAATAAAATGGACTATAATTTAGTAGTTATATAATCGGGGAATACATAATTCGGGAAATAATAACCATTCCGTTAAGGCCTCATGCCTAGACCATACATAAATGGGTAAAAACCCAAACTACTTTGCCTTATGATACCTACCGATTAACTGATGGGCTATAGAAGGACCCAAAAACATTTACTAAGTGAAATTCATTACTCACATGAAAGTGTTGAAACATAATCAATATAAACATTCATATTCAAACTATCATATGAAATATAAACTACTTTTCCAAATCATTAAAAAAACACTAACCATTCAGAATAATATAGAGAATGGTATCAAGATAATACTTCCCTAGTAAAACTAATCATAAAATACTAAACAAAAAATTTATGATGATAACTGAAAATATTAACCCCAATTAAGCATAATAATAAAAAATACTGTTGAAATAGAATAAAATAATCTTATAAAAGCATCGAGTAATTCTTGAGAGAAATATTCTTTTACATTGAAAGAAGAGTTCTTTTGGAAAAAATATTTTTATAAAACTAGCAGTAAACTAAGATATTTTTTCAATATAAAATCATTGATTTTATAAAAATAAATGTGTCTTAAAATTTATTATATAGTATAATTAACAATAGGTAAGAATTTGAGAAGTTCCATTGATTTGGGCTAGTTTATCGGGAAGGATTTGAGAAAGATCATTTTAAAACATTTAACATTGCTTAAAAGAAATAAGGACTCTGATTTGTACATATATATAAAAAATTAAATCCAAATTTATGAGGATTAAATAATAATAATTAAGAATTTCGTTGGGGGTAATGAGAGAAATATTGTAATTCGAATGAAAATAGAGGTTCAGGTAGAAAACCTTAACTTATGTTCGGATGTGTTCTGCACTTGACCATAAAGTACTATATAATAAAACTAAATCCATTAATTAATTAATTAATAACCTTATATACATTTATTTTATTTATTATAATTTTATTAACTTAATTTATGGCTTTTTTAATGAGCAATAAGATACAATTCTATCTCTCAGGAGTGTTCACTTCATTGGTTTTTGCGATCAGTATACTATTATATAAGTATAAAATATCATGAGGAATGGGTATAATTCTTGATAATTGAATTTATATGATATTAATGAAGATAAATAAGATTAAATAGTTATAATTAATGATATTATATGGTATAAATATGTGTTTTCAGATAAAACATTATTGACAATCATTTAGATTATCACGGTGGTATTTCGATCATCTCAAACAAGTGTTATTGTATGAAATAGTATTGGGTATATTTACTAGTTTTAGAAAATTAAATAGGTTATAATAAATATATGGTTAATAGTGGAGGAGAGGGGTGATCTCTCAATATTTTATTCATTATTTTATTATTTTTCTCAAGAGAAGAAATATTGTTGGTTCTTGTGAAAAAATAAAGTAATAAGTGCATGTGATTTTAAACTAATGGTGATTACCTCATTTTTATATCAACAATGACTCAAAAAATAATTTTATTTAACATTTATCATAAATTATTATATTTTAATATTCACCAAATTTAAAGGATTTTAGAAAAATCCAAAAAAATTCATCCTAACCATTTTTGTTGTGCATAATTAAAAAAATTAAATCAATTATATGAAAACAATTTTATAAATATTGGAAATTTAATTTTAATTAAAATCATTATTCACTAGAAAAATACAATTTTTATAATTATAACTGATTTTATAAACCCCAAAAAAATTAACTAAGGTCTAATTAAATGGTCTTAAAATCATAGGACACCAAAATATTGATTTATAAAAATAAATTTTATTTTAAATAAATTTATTAATCATATAATTTTATTTAAATATATATAAACACTTAATTATTTATATTTAAATTATTCATTTAATAATACACTTATATCATACATTCATTTATTATGTGCCTAAATTTTTTTTATACTTTCATGGGGGAGGTTACTAGTCATAAGGGCCATATTACTATTCAAAAGGATAACATTACTATTCAAAAGAGTCAAGTTAATGTTCACTAAAAAATTATGTTGATCCTATCAAACACTAAATTTTTAGCTGATCACAACTATGTATGTATGTTTTTCAAAATTCAAATCACAGAAGAGGAAAATTATGTTTTGTGGAAAGGTTATAACTATCTTGTGTAAATAATTATAATAAAAATGTGTTTTTTCGTAGAGACATAGTGTTATGTTCATTACATTATATATTAAATTTATTTTTAAATCCTTGGGGTGTTACATTCTCTCTTCCTACAAAAATTTCATTCTCAATATTACTAGAATCTTACCTCATAAAAAAATTTGTGTTGTTCTTTAACATACGTTCCTCAGACTCCCATGTTGCCTCTTAAATTTTATGATTATTCCAATGTACATTTACAATATGATTCTTTTGATTCCTCAACAGTTTTCCTTTAGTGTCTAGATTCAATATAGGATCTTTATAATAAGATAAGTCATGTTTCAATTATATTCTGTCAGAAGTGAGGAAATGTTTTGGGTCTAGCATGCACTTCTTGCATGTACTTCCTTAACAATAATACATGAAATACATTGTGTACATTATAAATAATTGGTGGGATTTCTAAATTAGAAGCCACAACTCTAACTCTCTCCAAAATTTCAAAAGGAACAATGTACCTAGCCATCAGTTTCCTATTCTTTGAAAATCTTATAACACCCTTCTATAGATATACTTTCACGAAAATGCGATCTACCAAGAAAAATTATAAATACATCCTTTGATTATATACATATACCTTTTCCTATATTGAGCTACATTATTGTGGGTTTGAATATTCTTTACCTTCACTATTGTTTCATCCACATGCTCTAGGCCTACATGCCTTCTTTCACCAACTTCATCCCAACATCTTAGTGTTTGGAATATCATTATGTACAATGTTTCATATGGTTCCATTTGAATACTATAATGGAAACTATTATTATATAAAAAATATAATAAAAGTATATACTTATCCCAAAAACCAATAAAATCAAGTGAGCATGATCTCAATATGTCTTTTAATGTTTGAATCATCCTTTCTGACTGCACATCAGTTTTGAGGGTCATAAAAAGTACTCAAATGAATCTCTTTATGTAAATATTCTTAAAGAATTTTTCTATAATTTCGATGCTAATTGTGGATTACAAATAGATAGAATCTAGAGATGATCTCTATGATGGCGTATAACTTGATTAACATAGATCCATGTTAAGCGCTCCAGTGGAAAATCATCCCTTATAACAAGGAAATGTCCATATTTAGTAAGGTGGTCCACAATCACCCATATGGAATCATTACTTCTTGGAGTTTTTGGTAATCCATTGACAAAATATATTGTTATTTCATCCCATTTCCATGTAGCAAGAAGAATATGTTGTTACACACCTTTAGGTTTTTTTCTTTCAGTCTTCACCTATTGGTAGACGAAGCATCTTGATACATAATAAAAAAATTTCCTCTTCATGTTATCTCACCAAAAAAATCCTTCAAATATCAATACATCTTAGTGATATCATGGTGTATATAGAAATTCTAGCTATGAGCATCAGCCAATAACTATATTTTTATCTCAGGTATAGAGGGAACACAAATCCCCTTCCCAAATATTATAATTCCATCCCCACACATAAAGTCAGTCAACTTACAATCATTCACACCGTTAATTTTAGTTTTTATATTCTCATCATCAAAATGTGAACTTTTAATCCATTCCAATAATGATGGTTGGGTAACCAATTGAAAATATAATGATGTTTTTCCTCCCATGGAAATTTCCATATCCATATTTTCTAGAAACATGTACTCATAATCCCCTTCAATCCACATTTCTTTTATATCTCTATGATCCTTCCTGTATAATTCATTAGCTACCTTATTTTCCTTTCCTAGGAGATAAGGTATTAGAAAATAATATTCCTAGATTAGTTTTAGTGATCTCTTTTTCCTCATGTTGAGTTATATTTGTGGGAAGATATATTTCCTGCTCTTGTGATATGGATATGTCTCACATATTTCTCCATAGAGATAATGTATCTTATCTTTAGAGAAAATATTACAGCTGCTCAATCAAGATCATGAGTTATATAGTACAATTAAAGTGTTTCTCATTGCCTTGATTCATAGGAAACAACCCTATCATAGCAAATAAGGTCACACCCAAGTCCTTCATTTGATGAAAAACTATAAATCACAAATCCACCATTATTTAATAGTAGAGTCATGATTGGAGAATTCACTAACCTTTTCTTCAATTCTTGAAAACATTATTCACATTTTTTTCATATAAACTCAAACCCTTTATGTGTAAGCTTTGTTAATGGGTTAACTAATTGAGTGAATTTCTGAACAAAACACCGATAATAACCTGCTAAACCAAGAAAAATACATTCCTCGATTATGTTTGTTAGTGTAGGGAATTCATGAACTATCTTTGTCTTCACTAGATCATCTAATATTCTATAATTAGATACAATATGTCTAATAAAATAAACTATTTTAATCCAAAATTTACATTTTCTAAACTTCCTATATATCTAATTTCCTAGAAGAGTTTTAAGAATAATGCGCAAGTTATTCTCAAGATCTTTGTATCTTTTGAAGTATACTAACATATCATCAATAAATACAACAAAAAATTCGTCTATATATTCATTAAAAACTATATTCATTTGATCCTTGAAAATCGAGGGTGAATTAGTTAGTCCCAAAAGAATTACTATAAACATGTAATTCTTATACCTAGTTCTAAATGTTGTATTTAAAATATCTTCGTTCCTCACATGCAACTGATGATATCCTAATTTAAGGACAATATTTAAATAATATTGGGCTCTGTGATGTTGATAAAATAATAGATGAATCCATGGAAGAGGATAATTGTTTTTTATTATAATATCATTGAATTCCCTATAATAAATGCACAACCTCATAGATATATGTTTCTTCTAAACAAAAAGGACATTATCTCCCCATGGTGAAGCACTAGTGAGGATAAACCCCTTACTACTCAACTCTATTTGTTTCTCTAGCTCTACTAATTTTTTTGTGTCTATTCGATAAAGTGTCTTTGAAATAGGCCTTTGACTAGGATATAAATCAATAGAAAATAAATTTCCCACCACATAGGATTTCTTGTTAAATAATCTAAAAATAAATAAATGCAATCATGAACAATAGGTACATGCTTAATTTGAAAATTTCTTTCCTCAATCATTGCATACTATTTCTCTACATGAATTGAATTCATTATATCTACAGGGGTGGATCCAGTTAAGAATCAGATGGATAGGTTTCTTCTCTAATGATAAGGGACTCTATATCATTCTCAAAAATTATAACATCCTTCTTCATGAAAAAGGTATTTACATCATAATTTGAAAGCCAAATTGTGCACATAATTATATCAAAATTAATAATGGGTATGATGATAATGTTAGAAACTAAAGCATGTTTATGTATCATAAGTAGGACTGATCAAAACATATTTATTGCAGTGATACTTCCCTTAGGATTTTTGACAATGAACTCCTTTAGAAAAATAAAATTGCAAATGACTTATTTTTAGGGAAAACAAGGAATATATGAAAGAATGTGATGATCCAGAATCAAATTAAGCAATGGATTGGTATTAAGGAATAATTAAAGTACCTATGACGAAATCGTTAGGAATTTCAACTATAAGATTTGTGACCGCATATGCATGGCATTGATCCCTTGGCCTTCTTTGAGGAAAGTTTCCATAATTATTAGGACATTCTTGGGCATAATGTCCCATATATTTTCAGTTATAACAATTAACATTGGAGAATTGTATCTTTACCTTTAAATCTTGAGATTGGTGGTATTTTCTTCACACTTGTAACAAACACCCATTCCCTTCAGAAATGTACTTCGGTGTTTCTTTATATAATTACAATATGGGGGAAAGACAACTCTTCCATTCTTCCCAATTTATTTATTTACTTTTCCAAGGTATTCAACAAACCTCTTCTTCTATTTATTTCTTTTAAAGTCATAATAATTTGAGAATTATGTTTCTATATTGATATCACATTAGGCTATATCATCCTATGATGATAAATTCTGAGAGACGAGTGCCCTTCATAGAAATTATTTTAAAAGAAATAAAATAGAACATTCTTTCTTATTGAATTATATATATAGTCTATATCATGCCTTTTTAATCTTGTAATATTGGTTTTATACTTCAAAAAAAATTTATCCACTTTATATCTTAGACTCAATAATTTCATCTCCATATCTTCTCGTTGTTCGTGAGGAATGTATTTTTCTAGGAAAATTCTATTAAAATCCCTATATTCCATATTTTCAATCTCCTCCTCCTCCTTTGGGTTTTGAATAAATGAACACCATTGACCAGAATCTCTTGATAGATAATACACTATCATGAAAACCTTATCCATTTCATTACTTCCCAAAGAGAGAAATATCTTCTATGGGGAACTTATCCACTACTCAACTGCAAATGGGATTATAGTCCCATTTAATAATGGAGGTTGTTTTATGATAAATATACATAACCTTTATCCTCATTATTGCTGTTCAAGATGCTCCATACGGAGAGGGTTATTATTCATAACTAGAGACGCTATTCCAGTATAGTTATAAGTTTCTCCACACCAGTCACAGATCCATAACCAACATCAATATCTTGCACAGGAGGGGAATCCCTACATAGGATACACACATTCATGTAGTTTCCATTCCTTCTAATAGGCTTCATTTCTAAATAATAGAATACACTAATTTTGGTTATAAATCATAATGTATAATATCAAAATAGAAAAAATCTTAACATAAATTGAAAATTTTTGCATGTCAAATCTCACTATAATAGGTATGGTTTAAATTATTCATAATGGATTGTAAATATAATGTGAATTATCCTAATAATACCCTTATTGAGTATCAGATTAGGTGCACAGTAAGGCCCATTTTCATATACTAGGTTACCCCGAGTCATGCCTAAAACACCCTATTAGAGTTGTTACTCTTAGGTACATTTGTGTTAGAACCACATACACATGTAGTATCTAGACAAAAATGTATTTTCTTGTAAGGTACAAAAAATATTTAACGTTCCAAAATTATAGGATGTTATTGTATTCTTATCCCCAAATTCTATCTTAGGATCTTGTTCCCTAATCTATATTTTCTAAATCTAGTTTCAAAATATTCTACTAAACTTCTTCTTATATCGTATATATGGACTCGAATCCAATTTCTATGTGCTGGTGCCTTATTTTATTACATTAGAATATAAAAAAGGTAGTTTTTTCCCAAAGGAACTAATAGTTTAATAGAAATGGAAAACCATATACATTCTTAAGTCTAATATTACAACTTGAAATGAAATACGACATATCGAGATATTTTGAATCACACATAAAATCCATGATTATCCCTGCAATTCATTCATAATACACATAATCACATCCCAGGGAAAAGTAAAACAAAATAATTGTGTGAGCTCGAATGACCTGTAAGGATAATTATAATAGCTGAAGCATAAATAATAAGGCACGATTAGTAATTAAATGTAAAAATACCATTAAAAAATAATATTTGGAGTAATATAGAAGGAATAAAAGATGATTAAATAATTCCATAATAAAACAAAACCATGGATATTATACTAGTCAAATAATCACATACAATGTCAATTATTAATTTCATAATGATGGAATGCATAATGTGGGACATCATAACCACTCAGTAAAGGCCTCATTCCAAAACTATTCATAAATGGGTAAAAAACAATACTAATTTGTCTCATTAGACCTACCAATGCCCTGAGGGGCTAAAAATGGAACTACCCAACACTAAATAAGTCCAATGAATTCCTCACATGAAAGGGTTGAAACATAATCAACATATACATTCATATTCAAATGAACACATGAAATTATAATAACTTTCCCCAATCATTAAACATAAACACTAAACATTCATAGTAATATGTAGAACAGTATCAAGACAACCCATCCATGGTCAAATTAATCATAAAACATTAAACACAATTCACTAGATGATATCATAAAATTTTAAACCCAATTAAATATAAGATTCAATATTATTGTTGAAATACATGAAAATAATATTCTAAAATCATCAATTAGTTCTTGATATAAATAATCTTTTACTTTGAAAGAAGAGTTATTTTGGGAAAAATATTTTTATAAAATAAGATGTAAAATATGATAGTTTTTTCCTAATAAAATGAGTGATTTTAGAATAAATAATGGTGTCTTAAAAAATATTATAGAGTACACATGAAAATATGTAAGAAATTTTGACGTTACCTTGACTCGGTCTTGTTTATATGGAAGGATTTGAGGAAGATCCTTTTAAAAAATTTAACTCCCCATAAAATAAATGATTATTATAATTGGTACATATATATATAATTAAATCAGAATTTATGAGGAGTAAAAAATAAAAAGTAATAATTTCATTTGTGCAAAGAGAGAAATAGAGTGACCCAAAAGAAAATGGATGTTCGGGTAGTAAATGTTACCTTATATATGAAATTAACTTCACATTAAGGTCCTTGATAATCAAATTAAATCGATTAATTAATTAACTAAAAACCTTATCTATATTTATTTTATTTACTATAATTTTATTAATTTCATCTTTTTCAATTTTAATAGTTATAAGATACAATTTTATTGCTCAGAAGCATTTGTTTCCTTAGTTTTCATAATAGGTATTCTTGTATATGAGTATAGAAGTTCATGCGGAATGGGAATAATTCTAAATAAATAAATTTAAATAAATTAATGAAAATTTATAATATTAAATGGTTATAATTAAAATGATTATATCGTATGAAGTTGATTTTTTAGATAAAGCATTTGTGAAAATCGTTTAGATTATCATGACGGTATCTTGATCATCTCGAACAAGTTTTACTATTTAAACTATTATGAGGTATATATGGTAGTTATAGAATATTAAATAGGTTATTACACATATATTATAGTCTATTTAAAAAATAAAAATGGTTTCATGAAAATAATTTAAGGATAAATTAAAGAACGATGGTTCATGGTCCTTAATGGGCTTAAATCGACATTTCTCAAATAATGATTACATTTTTAAAATAATAGAGAGTGAGTAAAGGGATTTATTATTGTTCTTCCATTGAAAAGATATCATTATAGTGTATATATTATAATGGAGTTATCATGATCATTTAGATAGAGGAGGATAGAATAATATAAGAAAATAAAAGAAATTGAAAATGAATGAAAATGGAAGACTGTTTACCTCTTGAATTAACCTCTTTGGAAACCTTATTAAGGAAACAGGTTTTTGTATTTTGACAAGGAAAATTGGTACTAAATGTGGGGAGATACTAGGGAAGATTATTTGAGTATAAATTTTGTAATCCTAAAGGCATAGAGGAGTGATGAAAAGAGGGGTGAGGCTCGTTTTTAAAGTGGAGGAGAGGGGCGATTTCTTAATATTTAATTCATTATTTTATTATTTTTTCATTACAAGAAATTGTATTTATTCTGGTAAAAAAGTATAATAGTAAGTGAATTTCATTTCTAAATAATGGCTCTTACCGCAACCTTACATCAATAATGAGTAAAAAATTATTTTATTTAACATTTAGCATATATTTTCATATTTTAATATTCACAGAAATGTAAGTATTTTAGAAAAATCTCAAAACATATGCCTTATAATTTTTTGATTTATAGAATTTATAAATGGACTCCATTTTAAGAAAATAATTTTATAAATATGGTATATTTAATTTTTAATTAAAATCTTTATTTACTGAAAAAAATAAAGTTTTTAAAACAATAACAGATTTTATAACACATTGAAATATTAACTATGATCTAATTAAATTATACTAAAATCATAGGATAGAAAAATATAGATTTATGAATAATTTTTATGAAAATTAATTTTCTATTAAATTCATTTATTATTTTATGTAATTTCAAATAAATCTATACCAAAACATATTAATTAATTTTTAAATTATTCCCTTATACCATTATATCATACATTCATTTATAAGGTGCCTAAATTTTATTTATACTTTCATGGGTGAGTTTATTATTCATAATGGTCACATTACTATTCTTAAGTGTAAAATTACTATTCAAATGGGTCATGTTACTATTTACCCCTAAATTATGTTGATCTTATCAGACTCAAAATTTCATACTAATCGCAACTATGTGTCTATTTTTCAAAATTGAATTAAAAAAGGTGGGAAAATTATGTTTCTTGGAAAGGTTATAACTATCTTGTTTAAATAATTATAATAAAAAAGTGTTGATTCCTATGGAATCAGTGTTTTGTGCATTACATTCAATATTAAATTTATTGGTAAATCCTTGGGGTGTTATATTATTCATCTCACAAAAATGCTCATGTTTCCTAGATTTGCCAAATTTAACACAAAGAATCTAAAAACTATGGATATTGAATTCTCATTAATTCCATGAAGACAAATTGATATTGTAAAACATGATTAGAAAATACAACTTTTAATACTCGGAACAGTATTTATATATTGTTGATTTCTGTCTTCACATAATTCATAAAATTATTTTTTATCATTGAATTTATAAGTAAGATTAACCTATATAAGATAAAATGAAATTTATTTTGATGTATTAAAATAATGTTCATTTTATCTAACAAATATTAACGCATCAATTATCATGTTTTAAATTATATTCTCTTCTTGCTAGACACATTTTGTTTATTTGATAATATAATAATTTTTTATATTTCTATAACATTCAATTTTCCGTGAAAGATTCAATGTACATATAGATAATTTTTTTTCATTAATAGGTTTTTATATGCTTCATATTTAATAATCAATCAAATGAATTTATAATATGGACATGAACATTTTATTTTATCATCCAATAATCAATTTTTGAATTTCATAATCTAAAAATTCTTCCAAAAATATACCATATCAAGGCGTGTTTTATGATAATTTTATAAAAATTTTATTCTTAAATATTTTATTTCTATTATTCTCCCTAAACATTAAAAAAACAAAATTATAATTGTTTAAAATAACTAGTAAAATCAATTCATAAAATTACTCTGTAAAAAAATTTTTTCAATAAAATTATATTCTTATGAAATATTTGTTTAAAATAAAATTTGAAAAATAAATTAAAATGATATGTTTCACACTGTAAAATGATTATAAAAAGTATATATCACTCAAAAAAATTGAATGATTAATCGATAATTGAAAACCCTCAAACACTACCTAACAAAATAGGGTTCAGATGTTATCGTAGAAGTCCAACATGACGAGTGGATAAAGGGAAATTATCAGAGGAATGAGACAAGTGATGCAGTTGAGGAGGTGAGGCTAGGGATGTCAGAATCATAGATAGAGAGGGGTCAAGTGATCTGGGTCAAGGAATCGAATGAATGATGAGGATGTGAGGTTGGGAGATCATTATATGGGGGATAATGGATCCTTCATCATTGAGGAGAGTAAGAAAAATTGGAATTTGGTCAAGGTATAAGGGTATGGATGCAGTGTTACTGGAAGAGGCATAGAGATAGGGGAATTGGTTTTGGTTAATTAAGGTTTTGTTTCCAAAATTTAGATATGATTTTTTGGAAAACACTACTAAAAACCTTCATAAATATGCATTTTTTGTTGTTTTTATAACATTGGTGTTCATGTTATTAACATTCATAAGAAAATACAGTGTTTAGTGACCTGTTTGAGGATTAATTGGTGCATAACCACTATTGAATCCTACAGTATATTGGTGTGTGAGATTAAATCCATCACATAATAGATTGTGTAGTATTAAATCTGTAAAATGCAACCTATAAAGAATAACCTAGGTTGGACCATGTATGATTAAAATTATAAACTCATGACATTATCTTTGATAAATAGATCCATATAATAATAACCAATATATATTGTGTAAGAATAAAAAATCAATTCAGTGGACCATGAATAATTTATCTTGAATTGGCAGGGTATATGTGAGATTAAATGTGTCAATGGACGGTTCTATGATATCACCTGTATATTAAAGGATTTAGGACTTATAATAACATAAAATATTTATTTTCTATCCTGATTTTAAGATTCTAACATCATGTTAGAGAAATTATATCACTTTTGGGTTTACAATGAAAGATTTAAATTTAATCTATATCAAAAGTGATCATAAACCCATTCTCAAGATCACCGTTTAATAATATTTGAAACCACATAAAATTGAAAATGATGAAATGAAATTAACAAACCTAGAATACCCATAAAATTTGTACATGAACCAATTATCCATTGAACTAAAGGGAATTCTTGAGCCCTACAACTGGACAACTAGCACACATTCATCAAAAGGACACAAGAGGGAACAATTTCACCCAACCTGAGAAAAGATACCTATAATATACCCACACAGACACACACAAAAGCCAAAATAATAAGAAAAAAATTTATTCTATAATAAAATAAGAAACAATGGTAGTGATACAACTCATAAGTATTATGATTAAACACTAAGGAACATATTAAAAATCCTAAAAGAAAAACTAAAAGAGGAAACATATACTCTATATGATATGTGGTAAATTCCCCATCCTCTCACAACCAGCTACACAAATATAGCTGATATGAACCTCACTACCTTACTATAACACCTTGCCTTTTCTATAAAAAAAAGTAAATACATGGTCTACACATTCGGAAGGGAATGTATAGGGACTGAGATAAATATGATTAGTATGATCCTACAAAGGTGCTCCATATCATTTATCTATAAAATAATCCCAAAAATATCAATTTAAAAAAAACAAGGAATGATAAATTATAGATCAATTTTATACAAAAATCACGATAAATAGTTCCCCTTATTCCATAGTTCCAAAAAAATCATGGTAAACAATTTCAAAGAACAATTCACAAATCATTTCAAAATTATAAAAATTATAATATAAAATCAGAAACAATACTAAATAAAATAACAATTTAAAAATATTCATATGGCGACAACAAGTCATTACAGGTATACCAGTCATGCCTCAAAAATATACCACTGTGCACATCAAGTCCCTTGAACACATGCACCAAGTCTTATTAATATAGGAACACCCTATAATGAGAACCCCCAATAATTTATATCATGTACTAAAAACTAGGAATCTATGTTTTAGGATTAGTAACACCCCATAAATTAAACCCCCAATCAATACAAATTGATGAGGCCCAATACCACCCCTTTCACCTCAGTACCAAGGAATATGATGTGTGTTATTTATCATATCATTTAAAAAGGGATTAATCATTTCAAAATAAAATAAACCACCCTTTTAACATCAAAAACCTACTTTGGAAACCAATTTTATAATTTATTTACCCATGATTTAATAAAACCATTATTTTACCAAAACAAGGGGAACCCATCTTTTTTTAAAAACCAATTGACCCACAAAAATAATTCTATCATGAATAATGATAATTCATTAGAAAAAAATTTATTAATTGAACAGAAATAACGGTTCAAGGTAACTAGGATATATATGGAACCACCTAAATCAAACTCATTTTGCACACCAGCTATGATGGAATCGACACACCAAGAGTGTAAAGGAAATATAATATCACTGAATAGAGGACTTATCATATATTAGCACATCTTTAAATAATGTTTTATAAGAAAAAGGGTGAGTATAGAGTTAAGTCAACACATACCTTGAGAAAAATTTTCACCAAAAAAACACACATAAGAATCATCCCCTATATAAAAAACACATAGGGAATCTACAAGGGATTAAGATAGATCACCTATAAATCAAAATACTCAAAAAAAGTTTCCTTGTAATTTTGTCAAAACTTAGAGAAATGAAGACAACTAAAATAGAAGTAAACAAACCAACCAAAAGGAGAACCTACAAACTAAATTAAGATCAAGAACCAAAAGGAGTGGTCCAAAAGGGATGAAATCACCCAGAATGTATGGGGAATCTCTAGGGTTCAAGTGAGAAGGATGCTTGTTGAATAAGAGTATAGTTAGGTATATTGAGTATAAACCCCACATGGTTGAAGTAATTCGCATTATAAATCAATGATTCATGACACGAATCTCCCATATTACATGTACCCCAAAAACCATTTTGCATGCATGCTGAAAAAATAATTTCTTACATTAAAAACCCTAAAAAATGAATTCATGATATGAATTTAGTTCACATAATGAACATTTTTACTCATTAAACTGGTTAGATAGCCTTTACCTGGGACTAGTTCACATAATGAATTATCCATTCATTATTTGAATTAATTTTGCAAAGAGCACCCAGTAATAGCCCTACAGAAAATGCCAAAATTTCATACAACATACTCCAAACCCAAACTAAAAACTCTCAAACATAAAATATGGAATAATTTAACTAGGATGTTACAATTCTCCCATTCGTAAGACTTTACATCGATTGAAAGTCACATGAAAGAGGGGTTACCCTGAAATATGGGATGCCACTACTCCCTCACTGATTATTCATGCTGCCATGTACCATGTGAATCTGATCCATTCCACCACAGCACTTTGAAAAATAGAATATACTTACATCATAATACTTTCATATATGAAACAATGATATCCATTTATTTTTTCACAACCAAAAATTCTCTTACAACTCAACCACTCTCTAACTCATATCATGGGAAGGATCATGATGGTATTTATTAAGATAAAATATGTGGAAAAAAATCATGAATTGATATCAATTAATCCATAAAATCCAACTTTTAAGAAGCTTAAAAATACACTTATTGATCATAGATGTTCTAAATGATTTTGGATTTATCTTCCCCTGTTTCCCATACCAATGGTGAACCAACCAATGAGAAACATTCATGAAAACTCTATCACCAATGGATAACTCCAATGGATATCATCGATGAAATTCATATGGTTTTTATAGACTCTATGTTTTAATAATCCATCTTTAAATATCTTAAATCCTCAAAAAATTATCCTGAAGAAGACGTGATACCACAAGATTAGCCTCACCCAACTCTTCTCAACGATGTGTTGACCTGTAATGTAAACCATACAAATCCTGTAAGGGTTTCATTCTAATAGATGAATGGTTACTATTGTTATTGGATAATCAACCAGTCCAAGATGGCTACCCAAAAATATATAAAAATCCCTGTTTCATGCAGAAAGCATATCCTTTAGGATCTAAAAAGAATGATATATTCATCCTTTTAGGAATGGTAAGTTGTACTTAACTTTACATGAGTCTCTATTACTTATTAGTGACTCTTAGAAAACATGGAGGTAAACCTAGGATTCCTGTCAAATTTAATAATTGAGGGAATGATATGAAACCACCTGATCTCCTACACATAATACATTTTCATATCTTTAACCTTGAGGGTGTATCTTATTGGAATAAAATGATCTAATTTCATCAACTGATCAATAAAAACCAAAATAACATTCATTCTTAAATAATTCCATGGAAATCTAATAAATAATCCATATATATATTTCATTAATTTTAAACCGGCACCAGAAGAGGATAGAGAAGACCTTAAGTCTTATGGTGACCTAACATTATTTATAAGAAGATGTGATGACATGACACCTAATCAGTGATTTCATGATTCATAGCCAATAATGAAAATGTAAATCTCATGTTATATTACATAATTATTCAACTAGGATGAAAAACCCTTGGATAACTATTATAACCATGAAAAACTTAATTCCTGATATATGATGGGATGAAAACCTTCTTCATATTGTGTAGAATACTAATAGAAGTGAAATAATAACTGAAAAAGTTCTACCAACCACGTAAGACTTCCAGGGTCCCTATGAACTCATCATCATATTGCTAACCCTATATAATATACTCAAGGAGATGTGATGATTAATGAAAACTGGTTAAAAACATACATAAAACATATTTTTATATATCTTGTTGTAACGGAATGAAGAGTCCCATAAGGTTAAAGAAGAAACATTTTGGTGTATTTATTTTATAAATGTTTTTATTTTTTTACAACTAAATATTTTTATAAAAGAATGTTTTTTTCTATGAATATTATTCATACTCATCATAATGTGGTTTCTATAAATAATGATGAAAGATATGATCGAAAAAAGAGAGGAGAAAGTTTTTTTTGTATCTAGATGATTCAGTTTACAATAAACCAGATCTAGAGAATCGAATTTAGGTCTATCAACATGACATTGAATATAATTGAATTCAAAAGAAACCAAGAAATAATGATGTTTTTGAATAGTTTTTAAATATGAATGTGATTTCAAGAGTTAAAAAGTTTTCAAAATTTCTAAAACAAAATTAGATGATTCTTTGCAGATCAAGAAGTTCTCAGAAATCATGAAGTCATTCATGATAAAAGATTCTGAAGAAATAGTGGAGAGGTTTGAAAGAATTAAAATATGCCCTCTAAATAATTACATTATAAAGGGAATTTATTCATTATGAGTGTTTCATCATAATGATGTTGAGAAATAAAATCTAAAAAAATATTACAAGGATGAGTAATAAAAATATCATAATGAGTAGAGAAATAAAAATATGAGAAAGTAAAAGATCTTAATGGGATGAGGAAGAAAAAGATCATAATGACATGAGAATGAAAATTATCCTAATTATGTTGAGAAAAAAAATATGAGAAAGGAAAAGATCGTTATGTGCTAAGAAATAAAAAGATTATAATGAGCTGAGAAATAAATAGATCGTAATAAAGTTGAGAAATAAAAAGATCATAACAAGTTGAGAACAATATGATGAATTGAAGTGGTAAAACATGAATATCAATTTTTCATAAATCTCATATAAATATAAGGAGGTTTGAATAAGTCAATGTTGATGTTTTATACGTAAGATATTTTTAAAGGTTTTTAGATTTCAGGATGTAGGGAATGTTTCCATGTCTTCCACCTTTCCTTTTCTTGAGTCTCTTAAAAATACTTTCTGAGATCATCCATTTACAACTCTCTATATATGAATGAATGGAGAAGTGCTAGAGAAATAAAATTTAATGTTTCTATATATGTGAAGAAGAATTTTTATAGAGCATTCTATTAGAGATTGAGTTTTAATGATTAAGAGTGAGTTCATCATATTCAGATAATTGGATATAGCATTATCGTATTTAGGAAATCTAATCTAGAATTATCATATTTAGGAAATTGGATCAAAAAATCTTGTATCCATGAAATTGGATGCAGAATTATCGTATTCAAGAAATCGAGTGAATAAATTTCATATTCAGGACATTAGATCCAATATCATTGTTTAGAGAAAACCAGATCCAATATCATTGTTTAGAGAAAACCGGATCCAGTATCATTGTATTGAGAAAATAATATCCATAATCCATTATCATTATATTGAGAAAAAATTGGATCCAGTCAAATCAGACTGAGGATTCAGATTGAGAAATTATAGAGAAGATTCAAAAACATCTTTATTCTTTTGATTAGATCAATTTGGTTATATTAACACATTGTAAACTAAAGGGGGTTAGTATAATCATTCCTATCAAGAGATAGAATTTCTCCAATAGGAGTTGAAAAAATTTGTATTCACTCTTCTTATTAGTGGATTTCTATAGACCCACAGGAGTGGCTATATTAAGGATGTAGGTTATCACACTGATGGATAACCTTTTAAATATTATGTTATTTACTTACTGTACTACAATTTCAAGCATGAGTGTTTAATATAAGTTGATAAGGATATAAATATTAATAGTTTGTAGGGGTTAACTTTCATAATGTTTTGAAACATAAAAAATCTGACCAAATAATTCAAACCCCCTTCATAGTTGTTATTAGATCCTTTGGAACTTCAATTGGTATCATATGGACATGTTCTATTATTGAATCCTTATAATTAATAATATTAATTTTATCAATAGTAGATTAATTCCTAAATTTGATGAAAACAAATATTATGTATGGAAAAATAAGCTGATTCCTTAACTCCTATCTCTTGGCCTGGAGGTTGTTGATGCGGCTACTATTGGTTTCCCACCTATTGAGAAATATTTTCAGATGATGTTTACTGGTAAGTGAAATATTTAAGTTTATGGAAATGGTATAAGTTTTATTATTATGTCTTTATTATTTATTTTTTATCAGAAGGTGATGGGTCCCAAAACATTGATAAGAATATGGGATAAGCTGGAATGTTTTTTGAAAGGTAAATCTAAATTCAAGGAAGAAAAGATAAAACCTACTGTAGTAAGTATGAAGACATCAAAATGGGATATGAAGAAAACATTCATGAATACATCACCAGATTAAATGAAATTATTTACAACAATAATGGATTTGGATATGTCCTATAATTCTCTAAATTATTAAGAAACTTATGAGAAACTTTCTGAACATGATTGATTATAAAATATATTTTTTAGAAGATAAGGATGATTTTTCTCTTGAGTAATTTCATAAATATTTTATTTCAATGTTTAAAAAGAATATGAAATATGAAATGTATTTTGAATCCATGAGAAAGATGAAAATCCAATATTCTAGTGAATCTAATCCTTATGAATCTGATGATAAGGAAGATGATGAGATGAATGTAAAAATAATGTCTCCCATATACAAGAACTATCAAATAAGAAGAGGAATATATAAAGGTTAAATCCCTCTCAAATTTCATCAGTGTGGTGTAATTAGACAATTTTCTACAAATCTATTCAAGAATAAATTTTTGGAATATCAATATGATTCTTATAGAATCCATCGATGAAAGAAGTGGAACAAAATTGATAAATAAAAAAAGTATTTCAAAATATATAAGAAGAAGTTTACTATAAAAAAATAAGCATGTTGAGTAAGAATGTTGAATCAGACTCAACTGACAATAATTATTCTGAAGATGAATGTTCAGACCAACTCAGAACCTTTTTTTTCAAAAGTTGAGGAAACACAAGGCACCTTAGAGAGTAAAAAAGGTGGTGAAGAATATTAAAAATTGTATCAGATCAGAACTGAATTTATTGTATGTATTCAGAAAAAACTCTCAAAAAAGAAATTAAAATTATGAAGAATGATTTTCAAAAAAGTTATTGATGGAATAAAAGTTGTTATCAAGTAGGATAAAGAATAAATTGACACTAATTTAAGTTACAAAAATAGAATTGATGAATAAGGAAAGATGAGTGAAGATCCTAGTTAAAAGATGGAAACTGAGGATAATGATTTTAACATGTTTAAATAAAAACTTCTTGAGTCCTAAATAACCTAGAGTAAGATGAATGAAATCTTCAACAAAGCTTTGGATGTAAAATATGATACTTCTAAAGTTGCTAAGAAGGCTCAGTATGAGAATTGAGATAAATCTTATCTTACAAAAAACTATGTTTCATATGATTCTTTTAACACTTTAGGTTTTGGAAAAAGTATTAGGAAGGTTTGGTTGGAAAAATGATGTGAGAAAGAAATCAAATCCAAAAAGGTAGAAAACTCACTCAGAAGAAATTATGGTACATGTCCTAAGTATATTAAAGATGAATGAAGTTACCAACCTCAACAAAGTTTCAATAGAGAAAGTTCTTATTTTAATAGAAAATCAATATTTTATTTTATTTTCTAGTATTTTGAATTATATGGGCATAAGGATTATAATAGTTGGGAAGGATTTTCCTTTTCTTTATGAAGGCTTGGGAAATGTGGATGAAAAATCCAAATTAGAATTATAAACATTCATAACATACAAAAATATGAATAAGTGAATTATCTAGATATTAAAAACATACAAACATGAAATCAATTTTAATTACATGATGAATTTTGTGGAAGATGTGATCAAGCTAGTCATCATGCCGAAAGACACATGACTCTCCTTCTAGGAAAAATTTCTTATAAAAGAAAAGAAATGAGAGATGAGAAAAAGAATATTGAGGAAATAGATTTTGTTGATGAAATAACATTGAATGTAAGTAAAAGGAACCAACCATGGATACTTGGTAGTGGTTTCTCTTCATATATGATAGGTTATATTAAAATCTTGAAAAATGTTGAAATTCGTGATGCGGGAGAAGTTACCTTTGGAAATTATAGTTCCATAAAAATCATAAGACTCCGAATAACTAAGATTGAAGTCGAAAATTTTAAATCAAATGATTTTTTATTTGTTGATGGTATAAAAAATAACTTAATTAGTTTAATTCAACATTGTTATAATGTAAAATAAGTTGTTTTTAGAAAATATTTTTGTAACATCAAAAGTGTTAAAAATGGAAAAATTATTACAAAAGGTGAAATAACTCATGATAATATCTTTCAAAGAGGTGGATTCCATAACTTCTGTTACATAAGTCCTAAAGATGTAAAAAACTATGGAACCAAATACATGAAAACCATGGGTAGAAAAACATGAATGAACATTCTAAAGTTGATGATATTAGGAATTTTACAGAATTGAAAAGAATAGATGAAGATGTTTCTATTATTTTCCATAAATGAATGATAACTCACAAAAGTAAGAAAAGTGTTGAGATTAAATAAACTAGACCACATGGGGTTATTAACTCCGATTTATGTGGGATGATGAGAAATAAATCAATAAAAGTGGATTTATAACTTTTCACCTTTATTATTGATTCACTCGGATGAAAAACATCATATTCATGAATCAAAAGTCAAATGATATTGAAATATTCATATTAATAAGAATGAATTTTCAGAATTAAATGGGGGTTTCCATAAATAATTTGAGAACATATAATGGAACCTAATTCATAATCAATACTTTTAAAACTTATTTGTTAAAGTATTATATCAAAAATCAGTATAGTTATCTTTATTGACCACAAAAAAATGGAGTTATAGAATGAAATAATAGAAACTTTGTACAAATGAGAAGAAGTATGTTTTTTGAATAAAATCTTTCAATATTCTATTTGAGAGAAGCTATTAGTACTATTTTAAATGTTCAAAAACGATTCTTGTTGAGACCAAAAAACAACATGAATCCTTATGAAATGTTTTGTAGCTAAAACATTGATTTAAATACTTAATGTTTTTTGGGAGTATGTTTTCTCAAAATCAAAAACAAATTTGGGAATGTTTCATGAGAATGTTGAGGAAGGAACTTTTATAGGTTATTCACTAAATGGAAAAATATATATATGTCGGAACAAATGTTAAAAAATGTTAGTGGAATCATTTGATGTGAAGTTAATTGAAAATCAATTTTCCTTAACAAAAGCTTTCAAGAATTTTGAGGAGGATACACTAGAAAATTTCAAAAATATTGAATGCTATCTAAAACATAATTATCAAGATTCAGATGTGTCATGTGGTAAGGAAATTGAAGATGAGAGACAATTTTTTAGATTTCCACCTTTCAAAAAAATATTTAATCTAAAAACATTATTGGGAATCAAAAGGCCCCCATTCAGACTAGAAGGAAGTTTATATTATAAAATAAAACATCACATATCTCAAGAGAAGAACCAGAATCAGTTTTAGAGGATATTCAACATAAAGAATGGGTGGAATATATGACTGAAGAGTTGGATCATATTGAGAAGAATGAAACATGGGAAGATTTTCCATGTCTATCAAATAAAAATGATTTCAGAACCAAGGGGGGTTATAGAAAAAAAATTTATTGAGCACTGAAAAGTTGAAAGAAACAATGATAGACTTGTTTGTAATGGATATTCATAGGTTGAAGGTGTGGATTTTGATAAAAAAAAATTCCCCCATTTCATGGATATAAACTATTATACTATTTCTTTCAGTAGCCACACATAATAATTACAATGTTTGTCAAATTGTTGTAATGTCAGCTTTCTTAAATGTTGAGATTGAGGAAGAAGTTTACATTGAACAACCATGTGGGTTTCTACTTGATGAAGATGAAAGAATTTTTTTTTAAATTAAAGAAATATTTTTATGTGATGAAAGAAGATCCATGTGCATGGAATTAGAAGCTTGAAAAATTCAGGTGGACATTGAACATTTCGAAAGGAAAAGTTCATATAAACTTATATTTGAAGGATGTTGACTTCAGAGATATCATTTTAATTGTTTAAGTGGATGTTATAATTTTTTTGGGGGATAGAGAAGATGTTTTTAAAACATTTTCTAAGGAAATTATGAAGAATTTTTAATTTTCTATATTGGGAAAATTAACTTTCTTCTTTGCCTTACAAGTTCAACAAAAAAACATTTTTCGATCTCCAGAAAAGTATTCTAGGGAGTTATTACAAAATCATGGGATGAAAGAATCCAAAGAAGTTTCAATTCCTATTTCAGTGATCAAAATGTTGAACAATGATAAATCTAGAAAAATTTGGAATCAAAAAGGCTTTTAGAAGATGATAGAAAGTATTATTTATCTTAAATCCTCATGTATTGATATTTTTTATGCTATAACTTTCTATTCCAGGTATCAATGTAAACCAAAATAATCACATATGATGTTAATAAAAATAATTCTTAGATATGTCAAAGGAATAACATTACATGGGTTTTTATATAAAATAAATAGTGGGATGGTTTTTTCTAGTTATACTGATGCTAATTGGGATGGAGATTATAATGATATTAAATCAACTTTAGGAGGATCATTTTTCTTGGGTGAATGTTGAGTGAGTTGGCATAGAAAAAACCAAAGTTCAGTAACAATTATAAAACATTAATCTGAATATGTTGTAGAAACTCAATCTTGTACTCAAATATTGTGGATAAAATTTCGCGAAATTATTTTAAAGTAAATGTTTCTAAACCATTCAGTATACTTTTTGATAATTAGAGTGAAATTGATCTTCCTAAGAATCCTTTCCAATATTCATGGTGAATACACATTGATATAATGTTTCCATTTATAAAAAGTAAAGTTGCAGCTAGAGATGTTTTTATATAATACATTTCAATAATGTATCATATTACTAATATATTTTCAAAATAAATGATGAATGAATGGTTTTTGGAAATGAGGCTGCAACTTTATGTTCTTCCTTCTCATATGTCTTCTTAAACCTCATATGGAAGACACCCCCATAGTTCTTTGGATTATGTTGAAAAAAGGGGGAGATAAAGTAATGAATTTTAACATTAAAATATGGTTTTTACTACTATTTCATTTTTGAATTTGATGTTATGGTTATCTAATATAGGGGAGAGAAAAATAAAGATAGAAAAGAATTTGTGGGGGAGATAAAGAAAAATAAAGTATGAAAAAAAGCGAGGATATTTTTTCTTTACATGGCTCCAAAACATTCTTGAAAAAAAGAGATGATATTCCTTAAAAAACATTACTTTATCCAGTATTTTGGTGTCAGGACAGTCTCATTTGAGGAAGGATATGTTTTGCTAAAAGTAAAAAAGTACAGGTGTGAAAAATATATAGAGTATGAAAAGTGGTTCGTGAGGGTTATCAACAAATCCAAAGGGGGATATTGAAGAACCTTTGTGGAATATTTTTTACAAAAAAAAATTATTTTGAAAGAATGATGTTGTTTTTTAAGAATCATATTCATATTTATCATAATGTGGTTTCTATAAATAATATTGAAAGACCATATCCAATCAAAAGGGGAGATACTAGTCTCTTATTTTTAGAAGAATCAGACTTGGAAACACCATATGCATAGAATTGTATTCTGGTCTATTAGTATAAAATTGAAAATAATTGAAATCAAATAGTGATAGATAAATAATGATGTTTTAGAAATGTTTGGAAATAATAATGTGAATTTAGGAGTTAGAAAGTTTTTATAATTTATAAAACTAAATCAAACAATTCTTTCTGGATAAATAAGTTCTCAAAAATCATGAAGACTTTAATGATAAAATATTTTGATGAATTGGTGGAGAGTTTGGAAGGAATTAAAATTATTAAGTGTGAAAAATTCTATCATAATGTGTATTTCATCATAATGAAGATGAGAAAGAAACTATAAGAAAGAAGAAGTTGTTTTTGAGGTGAGAAAGAAAAATATTGTAATGGGATAAAATTTAAAAATATGATAAAGGAAAACATCATAATGGGATGAGAAAAGGAATGATCATAATGAGCTAAGAAAGAAAAATATCATAATAAAGTTGAGAAAGAAAAATATGAGAATGGAAAATATCATAATGGGTTGAAAAATAAAAATATCATAATGATATTAGAAAAAAATGGATTGTAATGAAGATAATAATGAAAAAGATCAAAATGAGTTGCAAAATGTATGATGAATTTTAGTGGTCAAACATGAATTTCAATTTTTCATAAATCTCATAGAAATTTATGGATTTTTAAAGAAGTAAAAGATGAAGTTTTAAATGTGTGATATTTTTGGAGATTTTGATATTTTGGGAAGTGGGGAATGTTTCCCAATTTCCAACCATTTCTTTCTGAGTCACATATAAATACATCCTCAGATCATTCATCCATTGAAAAAATTCTATAAACATGTAAAAGGCATAGCACTAAAGAAATAACATTGAATGTTCCTGTATGATTTAAAAAGAATTATATTGAAAATTAAATCATATTTTGAGTTTTTCATATTGAGATTGAGTTAGTCATATTTAAAGAATTGGATCTACTATTTTCTTATTGAGGAAATTAGATCCAGCATTATCATATTCATGAAATCAGATCCAAAATTATCGTATTTATGAAATCAGATCTAGATTTATCATATTTAGAAAATAAGATATAGAATTATCATATTTAATAAATTAGATCCATCATCATTGTTTTGTGAGAATCAGATCCAACATCAATGTATTGTGAAAAATTGGACCTAGAGTCCATAATCATTGTATTGATCAAAAATCAGATCCATCCTGATCAGATTGAGGATTGAGACTAAAAATTATAGAGAAGATTCATAAAAGTATTTATTCATTTTTTTGCTTAACTGTTTTATAATAAAAAAATTTAAACTGACAGGAGTTAATATAATCATTCCTATTGAGATATAGAAGGTGTCTCTCCGAAGTTGGCACAAGTTTTAATCACTTCTTATTATTAGTGGATTTCCATAGACCCATCAGAGTTTCCATGCCTAGGATGAAGGTTATCACACAAAGTCCGAACCTTATAAATCTTGTGTGATTTAATTATTTTCCTAGTATAGCATTCATGAGTATTTAATTAGTGTTTACAAGGATTTAAATATTAACATGTTATAGTTGTTATGTTTCTATTTTTTTTAACTTATAAAAAGTGAACAACTTATTCAACCCCCCTTCTTAGTTATTATTTTACCCTTTGGAACTTCAGTTACACTCTTCCGTTGCCCCCAAAATATCCTATTATTGACCTTTCCTTCTGAGATAATCAGAAACAAAATTCTTGTTCCTTGTAGTGCAGGAAATATCAAACTCAAATGTCTAGAGGGATTCCACCCAAAATCTATAACTACGATTCATGTTTGATTGAGAAAATATTTTTCTCAGACTCTGATGATTTTAAAAGACCATGAACCTCTCCCACAAAAGATAGCACCACTACCATTTAATAACAAACAGAAAAACAATGAGTTTTATGTCATGAGTAGGTTAATTCTTCTCATGTTTCCAAAGCTAACAAGAGACATAGGACAATTCATGAATATGAAACATAAGAACAAAACCTAGACCAAAACCAAATGAATCATAGTAAAACACATAATCCTCACCCAGATTAGGTAAGATTATAATAAGAACTGATTTTGGAATATGATTTAAGTTACCAAACAAATTATGATAATTAACATCCCATATGAACCTCACCAATTTTTTAATAAGTACAGTCAAGGGTGATGTTAAGTGTGTGAAATCCTAAAAAAACTGTTGATATTATCCATCCAGACCAAAGAATCTCTATATCTGAAAGATTTTATGTGAATAATTATATTAATATACAACCTTTAACTTCTAAAGACCAATTGATAGGCCATGTTTTAATATCACATGACCCACGAACATCACTTCATGGATTTAATTTTTTAAAAAAATACTATAAAGGTGGTGACTCATCAGGATTTCCAAAACCGTATTTTGATGATTCTCATTATCATTCCCCGACCTCAAATAATGTAGTATATCATCCATAAACACCCTGAAAATGGCATCAAGATTCTGATGGAATATCTGATTCATCAAATCCATAAAAACTAGAGGATTATAAGATAGACCAAAAGGTATGATCAGATATTCACAATAGACATACCAACTCCTAAATGTGGGTTTCATAATATCAGACTTCTAATCTCAGAGCCCATTATAACCTAACCAAAGTTTAATTTTTGAAAATAACACGACCCCCTTTAACTAATCAAATAATTCATCCACATAGGAAAAATGGTACTTATTCTTAATATTCACCAGATTTAAATTTCGATAGTATACAGACAAAGAACAAAATCCATCATCATTTATGGAAAATATCATGTGGGATCCCCATGGATATACCCAAGGGTGAAGAAACACTTATCTATCGGGTTATACAACTGAGTCTTGTTCTCTTAGAGCTAAAATGGTTCTATATGATATGTGGGTAGTGAATCAACTGCATACCTATCAACATATCAATCAGAAAATCTACCCACTTTATGAAGAATGTCCAAAACCACTTTAGGGAAAAAAATAAAGGATTTATTGAACTACCAATGGATGATCAAATTGGGTGAAACATCATTAGACTCAACTAAATCAATAGACAACAAACTATTGAGCTTTGGTTGGGAGGGACCTGCATGAATAGACATCAGATCCCACTCTCCCTTGAATAACTAATATCTCTTATTATTAGAAAATATAAAATCATGTTAAGGATAAAAATTGATTTCAACATAATGAGAAAATATCCAATACATCATTATAATGACATAAAATATATCTATATCAAGAACTAAGACATATCAAACATACTCGTCAGAAGCTATCGATAGATAAAAAATTAGACAATGAATCCAATTCTCCTTCCCCTTTACATGTGGGGTCGCTTGCTCCATAACAATCTACATGATCTCTATTATAATTTTTATAATATAGACAGAAATTATGGACATAAAAGAGTGTGAGGATCCTATATTAAACCAATAATTTTCTATAGAGGACAAAAAAAAATGGATTCTCACTGTAGTTGGGCATACGTCAACCTCCATTAGAAACTCATATGTCGCGTGAAGGTGCTTCACTTAAGATGATAGTGGATGAATCCCTTTATAAATTAAAGAATATTACTATGAAATTGTATAATTTTTATCTAAATACGTAAAACCATAATGTGTCATAGATAATGCCTAGTCGAACCTCTTTAGATGACCTTGGCAACTATAAGCATCACAAATCTTTTCAGGTGTAGGAAAGGAATATATGGTGTTCCCTACCTTTAAAAACTGATATAATGTCATGAGTAAACTATTGGATGATATTTATGGTTCATAGGGGTATTGATACTAATAACTACATTTTACACCTTTTTATTATATTTCCATTACCTCTTCCTTCACTACGTTCCACAAATACTATAATTTTGTGGAAGAGAAGTGCTAGGGAATCTGATAATTCCCATAATATCTATTCCTTCCATCATATCCCTGCAAATTATCCTTATATAGGTATAAATAATCATATATATATATATATATATATATATATTATTGGATGTCATAGTTCAGTCCTTGTAGGTATTTCATATATTTTAGTTTATTATTCATCACCCCCAGGAGAGAAAAATGAACTAGCTCTGCAAACCGATTGGTGTATTCGGACACTAAGTTCACTCCCAATTGAAAGAGAGTAACTATGAAGGTATTTTTATCATTATATCATCTAAATAGAATTTATGAAAGAAGAAGGTATTAAATCCATTCCAATCCATTTCCACCTTTTCTCTTCCATGTACTGTAAAATCCCATCATTTATTGATGGGACCTCCAACCTTAGACATTTACAAATTTCACCTTGAAAAAAAGGTGTATCTAGGAATTTTAGGACCCAATAAATATTTTATATCCATCACTTCACCTCTTGGGATTAATTTTTACACTTAAAGGATGTGGGATTCTCATGTTAGAACTCCTATATCAATCCTTGTCCCTATCATCTATTAGTTATGACTCAACAACCAGATTATAAACATAGAGTACATAATAATCCATGAAATGAACACCCTTTATGATATCCACTAGGATATTTAAATCTAATGGAGGATTCTATTGATGAGAATAGTTAGCCAAAGAAACCCATGGAACACATAAAAGTTGTCTTGGGGAATGTTTATATATACCATAAGTAGTTGAAAATGACTGGATAGTGAAACAAATCTCATTTTAAACATGAATACCATAATACTAAACTAAGATCAAGACCCAAAACACCTATAAAAGAGACACACATCCTAAGATACCATGATAAATTGATGCTCTTCATTGAAAGAGCTGGTTAGGAACTCACCATAACCTACAACTCAAGTCCCAACAACCATATCTCCGATATACCAAACATCCCAACGTAACTACTCTTGAGGAAAGACCTACTATAATAATACTTTTAGTGAACCAACCCATGATACCCTATGAACTAGTACCTGAACCAATTTTACACTAACCTAAAGGGAGCTCCCGATCCCCACAGACTGTGAATAACACCCATACATCGAACAAAAACATGAGGGAACAATCTCTACTAACATGAAACAAGATACATGGAAGATATATATATATAATTAATAAGAATAACGACAATTAAACTATTCTATAATCAAATAAGATACAATGATAGCAATATAACCTTAAAACATCATTTTAAAACTCCATAGTAAATAAAAAATTAATATAATGTAAATAAAAGGAAAAATTACTCCATGTGATATGTGGAAAATATCCCACACTCTCACCACCAGCTACCCATACCTAGTAGACATAAATCTCACTAACTCATCATGTCACCCTTTCTTTTCCTGCATTAATGTAGAATACAAGTTCTACACATTCCAATGGAATATACAAGGTTTGAGCTAAACATGTACAGTAGGATCCCACCTAGGTGTTACATATCAATTCCATTTACAATAATCCCAACATTATCAATTTAAATAAAAAAGGAATGATAATGATTTGAAATTTTTTTATCAAAATCACGGTATATAGTTCCCATTTTAAAATTGTTCCAAAACATATCCCGGTAACCATTTTCATAACAAAATTTCCAAATCATATCAAATATACCAAAACTAGTATATCAAATCCAATAAAGTAAAATAAAAAAAGGATAAAGATACCTAACATTATAATAGGTCAGGATATCTTGACAAATCTTTCATATAACATAGAGGAGTGTGCACATCATATCCCTAGAATACATGAATCAAGTTGAGGGAACAAAGGAACACCCTAGAATGTGAGCCCCCAAAATGTCTCTCATGTACTAAAGCACATGAATCTATGTCTTAGTAATAGATAGAAAAACACATAATTAACACCCAATAAATAGTAATTGATGAGGACCAATAGTACATCCTCTACCTAATTACATATAGATCCCATGTGTTATATTTCTCAAATAATTTCAAAAAGGGTTGACACATTTGATAATGAAAAAAACTATAAATTTTCAATCAAATATATTATCTCAAAACCCATTTTACATTCCATATCACAATTCTATAAAAAAACTTATTAATTTTTTTAAAAATTAGATGTTATTTTTTCCCAAAAACCCATTTACACACACAAATGAGTCAGTCAAGAATCATCCCAATTCATTTATAAATAAATTATTAAACCAAGAGAAATTACTATTAGATTTAGTTCCCAAGAAAGAAATCTTTTATAATTTATATTAACCTATATTCATTGTATTTTATTTTAATAAACTCCTTATAAAATTATGATTTTTATTCTATGTGACATATTTTATGATAATTTCCTAAAACAAGTTGCCTTACTGAAAGGTTTTAGCAATTCCTAGCTTGGATGCGAACCCATAAGTTTCCAAAAAGTATCCTTAAATATATGTTCTATAATAGAATAAAATCTTTTGAGGGATAAAATGTTACATTCTATCATGTTTTTAGACTCATAGAACTTTGAGGAAGCTTATAATTGTGTACACCCTTATTAATATCATGTACAAGATATTCTGAGAATGAGACCTACTTATAGGGAATGCTAACTTATATGCGTCATAGTATGTTTCAATAAATGGATATATGTATTGATAATTATACCATATGATTATTATTAATGAGTATTATAAGTCAAGTACTTTGATGTATTGATTAAAACTATGATGAAATATGTTCGTAATGAGGTAATATATGTTGGGTGCGTCATGAGAGATATTTCATTAATGAATAATTGGAGAAAGTACCTTCTGTTATTTAATTGAAATTGATATCACAAAACCTTTGATGGTAGTGATGTAGCGTAAATAAATCTATATCCATGATGTTCAATAAGAAATCTCAATTTCCATAAATTTAACGAAAAAGGCATCGAGCACATATGTCGATGGAACTAACATGCAACCTTTTTGAATAGAGATATCATGATAAAGGGATTATTTTACACATTAAGAATCCATATAATGTATTATTTCATTTTAGAATTAAATTATTTATCTATGGGTTCCTTTTCATGTTTCAAGATTCTAACCTCGCACTTTAGTTTGATTCGCTTAATTCAATTTAGAAAGAGGACTATATGGTCAGAAACTATTTGTATCTAGAATCTTAGTTAAAGAAAATATAGTTATTTATTTTTCAAAAACATTAATAAATATTATTACTACTTGAGGTTTAATAATTATTCATGTTAGATTAATTTAATATATTTTTTACCAGTATTTTGATAGAATATCATGTATGAAGATTATTTAATAAATATTTATTTTTTCTTTAGGGAATATAATATTTATTTATTTACTGGTGAATAATCTAGTTCTATTTATTTACTAAATAAATAGTCATTATTAATGGAACAATAAACAATGTGAAGGAATTACAAACTAATTTTAATGGTCGAGTAAGAAATAATATTTTTTTATTATTTAAAGAAATAATATTTATGTTAATTCGTCAGTTTATAGAATATCCTAAAATGATAATATTATTTTTACAATAGATATGGTGTTTCATATAGATTATTAAAATAAAAAAGGAACAAATTAAATTACTATTTTCTTAATCTTGCGGTATATAAACACAATGAAATTATTTTCCCAGTGATCAAATTAATTTTTGTTTTGGACAACCAGATATGAAGAGAATCCACTAAAATCACTTGAGAGATCCCTATTTAAGAACACTCACATGAATGAAGAGTGGTACTCCTCTACCACCACTCTCAAGTCTATTGTGACTGAAGTTAACCCTTCCATAATGAAATTCTCAGGGAAATCAATGAAAAACGACGAATGAATAGGTGTCTACAATTCTTGAACCCAAAGATTCCTACGAAAAATTTCAAAACATCAAGGAACACATTTGGATCATGGATAGAAGAATTAAAATCTTGATTTATAAAATTAAATGATTTAATGATGTATAGAAGTAAGAATATCCATCAAGGAAGAAATATTTTATCACAGTGTAATTATTTATATTAATTATATATCATATTTGGTGATCATGTTATTTGGTTCCATTATTTTTGTTACTGTTTATAATATCTGATTCATTTACATTGATCTGGGAATTTATCTTCATGAAAATATCATATTAATCACCGATCATGATAAAAAAGATAATTTGAGAATGCACCATCCACTACATCCATAATGCTCGAAAACTACTAGTGGTGTTAGAGGTGTTTCATAATTATTTATAATTACCTAAATATTTTGAATTGATTTACTGAATTATATTCAGTTATAAAGTCTAGTTTATTTGATCATGAGTCTAAATTTTGAGATCTATTTTATTCTTATTCATTTATCACAAATAAAATAAAATTAGTTACTTTTTTAAATGAAATAAATTAAAAGATCGTATCTGAAGGTTTTGACGAGTTTTTTCATACAACAAAATAGTACAAACCATCCAACTTGGTGGTACAACATATGTACTAATGTTAAATTCCCTTTAATTAATTTTTAATTAATTAAAACATATGAATTTATTACACGTAGTGAATTTAATTACACATCACGTGTTTACTGGGCCATCCTGAAGTATGGTCATCTGGAGTACACATCATGTAACTTTCTTACATGATGTGTAGTCCTTTAGTCACAAACTAGTTGTGTATCTTATTTATTATCCTACATGATTAGTGAATGTGTAGTTTAGAGACCACACACAATGTATCCCATGTACATGTAATTTTCTCCAAAGTTTTCTATTTTACGATTACAGGTCGTGTCTTTAGGTGTGTGTCATAGATAGATGATGATAATAATCCTCATCGTGTAGCTACAATCAACACAATGATTCTATACCAAACTATACAGAATTGATAATTAATTTATTATATTGTTAAAACATTATCAACATGTGCTCCATGTGGTCATTAATTTGATATTAAATTCAATTTGTTAGGTTATATATAAATGTCTAATTAATTTTTCTGTATTTGTTCATATATGTATATCATGTATAAGTAATATTACATTTATTACTCTATGTGCATTGGAGAATATCATGATACATAAATTCCATTTTTCCTATGTGTTAATTAATTTTATAGTACACACCATGAAATTATGTGATAATTATTTTATTCCACACATTGTAAGAGTAAATAATACACAAGTATAATACAAATTGGCTAGTTCATATGTGCAGTCACTATTTTCCTCCAATGAACATTTTTTAATAAATAGTTATTTTTATATAAATTTATTTAATTTTTTCTATGCATATAATTGACGATAATATCAAGAAAATTCATAATATAATTAATATAAATTAATTTATTAATTAAAGAAGGTAATTAATTGATGTGATCACAATTTATCTTAAATAAGAACAATTTTAATTGAATGATAATTTAATTAATTGTGTAATTTGTTACATTGATCGGCCTTAACTAGAACTTTTTATATGATGGTTTTTTTTAATTTATTATTAAAATTAAATTTTTTACTTTGTGTCAACCCTCATCTCATTATGTAAGGTTTTTCATACCCAAGGTTTCTTTTATGAAAACCCCTTAACTAATATTTAATCTCCCTCACCTTTGTTTGAGTAAAATAATTTTTAATGGATAGAGATCTGAAGCTAGTGGAGGTGATTGGAGTTTGGATCCAAGGAGAAACCAATATGAGAGAGATACATAGGTGTATAGGTGGAATGATTCCCCATGAACAATAAATGGTTTAATGAGTTTTCCCCCTCAGTCAGATGTAGGTATATTGTCTACAAGATAAACTAACCATTAGTCAAATACCATGATCATACCAATTAATAATTACATTTCTACAATTATTCATGTTTATTTCATTATAGATGTTCTGTGTCAATCGTATGAATTAATGTATTAACAATAAAAAAGATATAGCGAAAATAAACTGACTGATGCCTAGACATTATATAAGACATGGTTTATCACTTAAGTAAATCATCATAATATTACCAGGAATAAAATATATATAATAAATGTAAATTTTCACTTTAACGATAAAACATCTCAATTATATATATTAATTAGGTATAGCCTTACACTAATCTAGTTTAAATTTAACCATAGCTCAATGTTCATGACCAATAAAATTTGGGGTTCTTCCAACTACTTAGGAATTATTACATGAACTATTGGGTTGAATTAACATAGTTAACATCAAGGGTTCACATATAACATATGGAATTGTGTAATTGAGAGGAAATTGTTGAGGGAATACAATTTATAGATTTTATTCTTAGAGAGTCCACTCAACAGATCAAAACATTGTGAGTTAACATAGTGTGGATTTGGAATGCCTAACTAGAACCCCTCAAATTTCTTGACCACCCAAATTCAAGGTGATGATAAGCGGAATATATATCATTTCCACTAGAATTTATACATATAAGGATATTATGAATACTATATTCAGGGTTATTTGGTTTTGATAAAATATTTGGTGATTAATAAATATAATAATTAATTATCTATCAAAATTTTATCAGATAAAGTACTAAAACTATGATTATATTATTTTTAGAAATGATAATAAAAATGAATTCAAGCATATCGATGTGATCCATACATGATAAGGATAACCTTATCACCAGCACAAATTTTAACGAGTGGAAAACATTTTTATAGGTTATCCCATTATATTAATAGAAATTATGTGTGTTAAAAGAAACTGTTCCTAAAGTTCATGGTAAATTGGCTGATGATGAAGAGTTATCTCTCCATGATAAATATTTGAATGATTCTATAGATGGTTAGTGTTTAGTTTTATCATCCATCACCAATAATCTTCTAAATTAATATAATGAAATAGATATGTATAGAATTATGACTTAACATTAGGATCTCTATCAAGAGAAGGAGAGAGAATAATGATATGAGATCTCTAATTCTCTGTTTACAACTAATATTAGAGAGTTGGCATATATGGGCTTCACACATTCAAGATTATTTGATACATTTAACATCGATACATCATAAGAATTAAATCTCCAAATGACCTGCACATAAATCTCATAATTTATCACTACCCAAGTCATTCTGTAGTTATATTTTTAATTATAAATTCAGAAATAACAGGTATATTATTTCATAACTTCATACAATGATTCACCAAGTCGGCAATGAAATGGGACATGACAAAGCCATGGTCTTTAGGGTGAATAAGAATATGAAGAACAAGGAAAAGGGGCCTAATACTAATAAAAAGTCTAAATCTCCCACACACAATCCTTCCATGTAGATGAAGATCAAATGGTAGGTTAAAAAAATTTGTATGTTTTTCATGTGGAATGAAATGTCACTAGAAGATGATTCACTCTGAGAAGGAAGGGTAAGATAAAGTTTTGTTCGTTATGGAGTGTAGTCATTTGATATCTACACATTGGGTATTAGATACAACCTTTGATGATCATATATATATATATACAAATATAGTAACAATGTAGATTTCAAAATACAGCTAGAGTATATGTATATTTTTGAGCTACCAATGGTGTGAGGTTGGATGATATATCCATTAGAGACTACAACATTTCATTTAAAATAGTAATTACATTGGTTTTAAGGGATTTTAATTATGTACCAACTCTTTTCATGAACATTATTTTTTTATCACTCCTAGATAAATATTTTTTTATGTTCAAATTGGGAAATAAAATTTATTACTTTTTTAAAGACAATATAAGTTATGGAATGAAACATTTATGTTATTGTCTTTATTTACTAAATTATGAAAACAAAATATTGGAAATAGATAACAAATCACATTCACATGACTTTTATTGAACCTAACTATATAATCCCCATATTGGTCCTATAAACTAGAACTATTTGAAAAATATATATCAATATAGTTAGTTATAATCTTTTGATATGAAACCACAAGAAATATGTCATGCTTGTTTAGAATGAAAAATGAAAAAACCACTATTTAGTAGATAGGGTGAAAGGGACTCAGAAATTTTAGGATTGGTACACTATAATGTGTTTGGACCATTTCTAGTAGAATGTAAGGGTATGTATTCTTACTTCATAACTGTTATTGATGACCTACCTAGATAAAGATATATATACATAATGAGGTATAAGTATGAGTACTTTCATAAATTCAATGAATTCAATAATGATGTAGAGAATAAACTTGGAAGGAAGACAAAAAAGCCTCAATCCGCTGGGGTAGTGAATATCTTAACCAAGAGTTTAAGAAAATTTTATGGGATTTTTGGACTCTATCTCAACTCACTCCACCTTAAACACAATAGTGGAATGGTTTTATTGAAAGGAAGAACCATACCATGTTAGACACCGTGAGGTCGATGATGAATTATGATGATGTTCCATTATCCTTTTGTGGATATTCATTAAAAACTGTAGAATAATCATAAACTGGGTACTAAATAATGAAAAAAATGGAACTCCCTTGGAGTTATGAAGTAAAAAAAGAAACTGATTCTACCACATACACATGTATGATGTTGGGAGGCATTTTTTAAGGCCTTCTCAAACAAAAAACTAGAACCCTGGGTAATAAACTGTATCTTTATATGGTATCCAAATGAAACAAAGGGATACCACCTATACAAATTATCTAATAAAAATTTATTTTAACTAAAAAAGTTATAATTATTGATAGGGAGTAAATCCTTGAAATGTAAAGTGGAAGAAATTTTGACTTTTAGGAAGTTAATTCATACATAATAGTTGGTAGAAGAACATATTCCACCGATCCTAATAGAAGAAGTTGTTCCTGATACAATAGTACTATGTAGGAGCACTGGATATGTAAAATAATTAGAGATATATGATTTTATAGTCACTAAATATGGTGATAATTATTGGTTTACATTGATGAACATCTCTCCTATAATGATGTAGTAGAGATCTTAAAAGCTTCAAGATGGTATGAAGCCAAGAATTCTGAAATGGATTGTCACAACCAATCCCAATGAGGATTATTCCATGACTACCTCAAGCCCACCTCTAATAGGATAGGGTATGGTGACTCACACTGAGTATGCATATCACACACATTGGAGGCCTCATCCTAATGTACCTATATAGATACACACATATCTTAACCCACAAAATGATGATATAATAAAACTAATAACCATGCCTACAAACATCTAGAAAATCTCATACATGAGAGAATAAAAATATGTAATATAATGTAAATGTACAAATACTCTCCCACTAAAATTAATAGAAGTCAATTTCAACATGAAAGTATAATAAGGGGCTTATGTCGAGGGAACAACAAGAACACACCTCAGTCTACTTAGATCACTAATCTCCACCATGTCTTAATCCCTCTAGGAATCTATCAAAAGGTCCTTTATCTATATAAGGTGCGACACATATGGTAAAATCCCATGAAAGAGAGAGTATATCAATAATCATTATGACAACCTTAAATAACTTACCATATAACATCAAGGAAAATAATCAGTGCATCTTAGGTATATGTCAATGGAATAAAACAAGAACATCTAGATATACTCAATGGAAACACCCTACATCATGATAAAGTCGCAAATATAAAATTCTTATTAAAAGGTACCAATTATAACTCATCTCAGAGAACACCCTTCACAAGTTAGATAACACTGATGTAATCCTTATGATATGTCATGTTCGCCAGTTCATTCCATAACAAGTACATGTTGGAAGTCTGAATATGTCGATACATTGATGGGGATCACACCCATGGCCATGGGGTATACCAACAAACTAATCTAGATTAATACACTAATTAGGGGATCAATGCATTCATAATATTGGTAATAATTATTTCAAGAACCCCATGAATGAAAATAATGATAAAATAGGATCCCCCTCCAAGCCTCATTGAGGGATTCCTACAAATCTATTTGAGACTAAAGTTCCTTACAGGGGATCACAATCCTATTAATAGGTTGAAAACCTATAATAAACCCTTAGAAAAAGTATCAAGGTAACATATTCTAATGAGAAATATCCAAGAAGAAGAGGAAAATGGATATAAGACAACTTTTTAGGAGTACATGGAATGTACTTGATGTAAATGGAATATACTTATGACATCGATCCCTACACGTGTTTCATGGCCCATGCCAATTTCTATGTTTGAGTATAGGGAATATATGATCCCCATGTACTACAAGCCATATATATGTCTGGTTTTCTATGTCTGTGCTTGAGTACACAACTTGTTAGATCCTGTATACTCCTTGTCATGTATGTGTGCTCTTAAAGGTACATGCTGAGCCTCTATGAAACGTTCACACACCGTGTGACAACTGTCACATGTTGTTTAAAATTTATCTTCTATATAGAACCCCAACAACACAAAGGTTTTCCTACATGGATTGTAAATTTGGAATACACACTATATACTAGGTTATTTTATAGAACCATAGGTTCTTCCTCTGAGTATGCATATACCATCATCACCTCTGATTTTTCTGAAAATACCAACCATTGATTTCATGTCTTGATCAATTGATCTTGATCATCACCAGAGATCCAAATTCTATCCATCCTGATCACTCATAGATCATCTTATAGCTTGGTTAACACCCCACACTCAGAAACCTACATGCATACACACACATTCCTAACCTAGTTCTAATCCTTCATCACCATTTTAGCATTTGATCCCATCCTCGATCTAAAACCAGATCAATGATAAAAATCTATTGCACCAAAAAGTAAGTGCACAAATATTCTTGATCACATATTTATTGAACCATTGGACAAAACGAATGTCTTCAATGAATAAATGATGAATGGTGGGTGAAAAAAAAAGATATATGAAAAATAGGAATGAACTCTAATTTTTTTGTCTCCATCTATTGTCGTAAAAATTATGAACAAAGATCCAAAAAAAATTATCAACTTCTCCCAAAAAACCACCCATGTTTCTCCCAAGCCAACAATATGATCAAATAGTGAATCAATACATTGGTAGATTAATTTAGATTTTCATACGATAATAAAATAATGATATATACACAAAATAAAAACAACCAACCATCAGGATGATCGATCATTGATGAAGAATTAATATGTGATGTTGTTGTTTGAATGATCCTTGAATTCCACTGCACATTGATCGATGATCCACTATTTGGTTATCGTTCACCCGAGAGTGATACACCTATTCTCTCTCCATCAGATTCAAGGATATGTGGATAGCCTTGGGATATGTATATAGTAAAATATTTATAAACAAACAATTAGGTAACTAAATCACTTAATAAAATAAATAATTTATTTTATTAATTAACCCATGATGGCACTATGCCAAAATGTCTGACACACTCCACTGTTTAGTCGTGTTGAGGGTAAAACCCATGAATTGAACTTAATGGAGGCCTCATATGTTTTATCTGATTCTCCATTTAATACTTATTCCACATGATATGGAAAACATCACACTCATGATAATTAATATATTTAACATCTTTCAATAATAAATTCCAAGCACATCGAGCCTTTGAATCTCACACCATATCAGCACCGAGCTCAAATAATAATCCATATAATATTCCTAAAAATCAATGGAAAAATAAATGTCTTTAGATTTTTCCCCCTTGGGGATTTATGTCCAATAAATCCAAAACAAAAGGCTACACAAATAGATGTGGGTACTGAGCACACATCTGAGTCACCCGCTCCTAGGCACTTTCTTGGAGACTCTTGTGCTGCCACTGAACACACACAAAAGTAATCTGTAATGACCCAAACTTTTATTAATGAAAATAACTCTTGATCTAATTAAATTCCATATTATGTAAAATAGTTATATAAAATAAGCACTCCCTTGGTTTTATTTTTTTGGATTTCAAAATATCATTAAGGATTGTTACCATTGCTAATATAGCAGTTGAACATTGATCACATGACTTGTATAAATGTAGGTCTTTAAAAAATCCATTTTTCTCAGAAAAAATTGATGGCTTCATCCATTAGACTTTCCCCATACGAATCCCATTTTTTGGAGCTCGGAAAGAAGGTGGTGTCATTTGGATTAGGTCTTTACCAAACCTAAGCTGCTCTTGAATACATTAAGCTTGAGCAGAACTGCCTACTGAAGAAGTGGAAGTTGATAGAGATTAACACTCAAGCGATGTTATATAATACACCCCAAGAGTCTATCACCATCGTAGACCTTACCCTTCGGTCTTATACAGGTTTCATATGGGGTTATGTAACAACACCTTAGCACTATGATTATGTGCATTATTTTTTAATATAATGAAGAATATATATTCATTTTATAATTGTTACTTTGTAAATAGTTTTTAAAGAACAAGTAGTATTTTTAGTTACTAATCAAGTAAGAAATATATTTTTATAAATTATGGATTTTTTAATTAAATAATATTTTAATAAAATAATATTATTAAGTTACTTTTTATTATGTAAAAATTATTGTATAATTTTTATGAATACAATTTTAATTTTTATTAAGGAATGAAAGATTATTTTGTCAAAACCTGTGAAATTTTTATAAATTATGGTTTTTTTAAGTGAATATTCACATATTTAGAAATTTTTTGGATAAAATTAATATTATTTTTGGAATCAGGATGTCGAAATTATCCAATGGTGATTTTTTCATTATATTATGAGATAGTCAAATTCTTGGGTAAAAATTAAATACTGTTTAAATATATTATGTATTTTATGACATCATAATGACCCAAAAGTGATGTAATAAAGTACTATGTTCAGACAATATATGTTTTAACTTTAAGATAAGGTGATTTTAGGATTTTTTTATTTATTTTACAAAGCCTTAGTAGACCCTTCAAGTCTTATAAAACATTTTATCCTTTTAAATTGTTTTCCTTGAGAGTGTGACTCACCTCCACATAAGAACCCATATTATTTTAAAAAGTTCGGCCATTGGCCTTATAAAATAATTTTTCTAGTCCCCTTTGGAAAAAACCATGGTAAAAAACCATGGGTTGGTTTGTGGTTTTGATTAGTTTAATAGGTGGTGTCCCAAAACTAAATAATAAATAATTCCCTCTATTTTCTTATATAAACACACCCAAGAACCAACTTCCTCTTCACTCAAAGCCTTGGGAGTTCGTCCAACCTTTTCTCTAATTTCTCTAGAATCCTCCCAAGGTTCTCTAGCTCCCAATAAGCCTCTCTGAAGACCCTCCCAAACCATTCAGATCATACTTCCTTGTAAGGGATTTCTTCCATTTCATTTTTTCTCAATTTCATTATGTTGTTATACCCTTGTAAGTTCCATTAAAAATGTTGGGGTATGATTTCTCACCTCCCCCATACTTCACTTTTTATGTTTGAATGATTGGAGACCCCTTTTTCGCTGATTAGTTCTTTCCATGTACACTCATTACTATGCCGAAATTTCGTAAGGAATTTCTCTCTCCTCATTTACATTCAAGAAATTATTTTGTATTATGAATTTAAATTCCATAAAATATGTTGGGAAATGTATATATATGACCCCATTACTTTACATTTCATGTACCTATGATGATACACCCCTTTCTATCTCATCAACCATTTTTATGAATTCTTATGTCACACCGTTACGCTGCTGAAATTGCACCGATTTTCCAAGACAATGTCATTATGTAGTGAATACCATGCCCATTTATCTATAAAGGGTATTCAACTTTATGCACATTTAATTATTGATTATAAATCTTCATGTTTGTATTCCACATCCCTTTATCATGGATTAAATGATGATGAATCCATGTTTTATGATCTTTGTGGCACACTTATGCATGGAATGGAATGATTAAGAAGGGTGCACCCTGATAGCACTCCAATGCATTAGGAAAAGTATAGTATCATGATTCTCCATGTACAATGAGTTTTGACTCATGATAATTCAAGTTTAGTGAGGGTTTACTTGTTCTTCATGTTCAATGAGGGTTTACTCATGCTCCATGTGCAATGAGCATTGGCTCATGCAAATATCATGTTAAATGTTGTTGCCACTTCTCCATGTTATGATTATCATGCTTTATCATGACATTATGTTAATGTTTCTCTTGTGATCCATTAATATGACTATTTTTTAACATGTTTTGTATTCATCATGTTATTACATGTTTATTCCTTTACTGTGATTTATATAACTCCCTTTTCTTTTGCATATCCTCAGGTTATCCGATGCAATGCTAATTACGAGGGAATGTAGTGGTCATGTAAAGGACGTTTTCAATAAGATGTTGTATTTTATGGTTTAATTTGTAATGTAATGTTCATAATACCCAAAGACAATTGACCTATTGATTTTCTTGGTTCTATCAAGTGAATGTTTTAGGTAATAAATTATGTTTAAGTGTGTAATAAAAAGTAGGGTTGTCATAGTGGGTTTCAGAGAATAGTTTTAGTTATTTTTTGGATTAGGATTAGAAAACCCTACTAAATCCATTGAGAAAAGAATAAGTATAATAAAAAATTCCATAAATTTTGGTTAGTATTGAGTTAGTGGTTAATCAAACAAATACATCCATGTCTAGATTTCAGTAGGTACAGGCGGCTCTAGCATAGATGTACCTGGGAGTGAAAACTCTGAAAAAGAGTTTCATGCTTGACATGGGGTATCCTAGTAAAAAACAATGGGCCTTGTTTCAATCTTGGTTACGACACTCCTAGGGGATATTTTTTGCTAAACTCACAAGCTTAGTATGAATCGTTATTAAGGGAATAAAAATATCTCATAAGAATATGTGTTGGAAAGTAGATCATGGATAAAATATACTGAAGCCTATAGATTAATAAGTTATGGAAATAAAAGTTATTTATAATTCATCTGTTTTGTACTTGGAATACCCTTTATGTATTACCCCATGCTTTCCTTTTATTCCATCCAATGGCTGGTAATAGAAGGACTCGAGATAACAACCGATGCGAAGATCA
The DNA here is from genome assembly GCA_963277665.1 of Viscum album. NCBI lineage: Eukaryota > Viridiplantae > Streptophyta > Magnoliopsida > Santalales > Viscaceae > Viscum > Viscum album. The sequence continues at coordinate 240,383,385 of OY728131.1, forward strand.
ATGTGATGACTGTTTTAATGAGATTCCCAATCTGATGGGAGCAGGAATCACGAACATTGTCATGATACTCTCTCAGTTTACTCAATATTTGAATAGAAACATGGGTCATGCGGAACATTCACCCCCCTAAGAAAGTACAAGTCACTATCGAGAGCTTCCTGAGACAATGACCTCCTACTTTTAATGTATCATCTGATCCCTCAATCTCTGAACAATGGATCAACTCCATTGAAAAGATCTTCTCCATCCTTCAACATTACAAAAAAGATACGGTTTTTCTAGTTGATTATCGCATAGAGGGTGAAGCGGATCAATGGTGGAAATTGATAAAAAAATATGAAGCCTGAGGAGAAGATCGAGGCATTAGAATGGAAGAATTTCTAGAAAATGTTTTTCAATAAATATTTTCTTTACACCCTCCATCTTAAGATGGAAAGAGAATTCCTTAACCTCAAGAAAACTGGCGATGAATTAATCAGATCTTACGATGAAAAATTCAAAAGGTTTTCACGATACACCTCCGTCTTTGTGGTTAACACCAAATGCAAGGTTGACCGCTTCTTTGGTGGGATGAAACCTAGCCCGCGAAAATCCTTAACGATATGTGACTTCGATAGCTATGAATAAATTATTCGACGTGCCCTCAAGGTAAAAATATATATTTGAGAATATTAGGGTTATCATAAGGATAATAAGAGTATAGTGGAATTTATTTCTGCCATTGTGATATATAAACATAACGGTGCTATGAAAATCTTGCATCCCACTTGCCAAAGGTGTGGAGAGAAGCACCCCAAAAATTGACTAAAGGGTACAAAGAAATGATTTTGGTGTGGAAGAGAAGGGAACAAAACTGTTAGCTGTAGAAAAAAAGCATGTGGTGATAATAGAGGAGAGGAACGCTCTATTCAAAAATCAACATGTCGTTCATTGCATGAACTTCAATGAACCAGGGGACCTTTTAAATTAGTGCCCTAATCCAATGGTTTTCAGAGGCAACCAACAAAATCCAAGGTAGAAACGGCGATAGTTTTCAATCACTACCTCTGAAGTGAACCTCGATAATGATGTGGTGACAGGTAGGCTAGTTATTCATTCATGAATAAAGAACGTACTTTTTTATTCTATTTTTGTGAATTATTTTATAACCTGATGTTTAGTAGAACAATCTCAACACCACTAAAAATTAGGGATGTAAAGATGTCAGAGAGTACTAAAAATGGGGAAATCATTACATCCCATGAATATAACTCCTCTCTATCATAATCAGTGTATTGAACATCCCAGTGAACCTCATCATACTCCCACTGGTGGAATTTGATGCAATTCTCGACATGGATTGGCTTTCCTTATATAGAGCCAACATTTCAGTGAGAGGAAAGTCACTCTCTATATAGAGAATCGACCCTCGATTCTATACAAGTGCAAGGAGGAAGATGAATCTTTATTATCACCATCATCTCAAGCGTGGATATTACTTATTGATGACCACATGTCTCTAGCTGAGATGATTGAGTTTAATGAGGAAGCAATCCTTGAAGACATGCCTATAGTGAGGGAATTCTCTGAAGTGTTTCCCATGGAACTCCCTGGTCTCCCTCCTATAAAAGATGTTAAATTATCAATTGACATTATACCTAGGGAATTTTCAATATCCCAGACTCTGTATACAATGGATGTTGTGGAGCTTGAGGATCTGAAGAAACAACTACAAGAGAATTTGGATAAAGGGTTTATATGCCCAAGTTCTTTGCCCTAGTGGGCACCAGTTATTTTCATCAAGAAGAAGGACGGGTCAATGGACCTTTGCATTGATTATCATGAGCTTAAAAAATCACGATAAATAAAAAGTTTCCTCTCCCTCCAATTGACGACTTGTTCGCTAAGCTGCGTGGATCAAAATACTCCACCAAGGTAGATTTGCGGCTGGGATATTATCATGTAAGGGTGAAGAAGGAAGATATCCCCCAAGACTGCTTTTCATACAAGATACGAGGACTATGAATTCATATTAATGCATTTCGGACTCACTAATGATTCAACAATCTTCATGGACATGATGAATATATTCTTTAGAGATTACCTCGACAAATTTGTGGTAGTCTTCATAGATGATATTCTAATATACTCCAAAGCCAAAGAGGATCATGAAAAGAATATAAGAACTGTACTGGAGACCTTGCGAAAGGAGAAGCTCTATGAGAAGTACAACAAGTGTGAGTTCTGGTTGAAGGAGGTCCCATTCTTTGGTCATATCATCATAAAAAATGGGATATCTATGGATACCTCCAAGACAACTTCAATTGAGGGATGAATAAGGCCAAAATTGGTAAAGGATATTTGTATCTTTTTGGGGATAGATGGATATTATTGCCGATTTGTGAGAAATTTCTTATGATTTACCAACCCTATTACCAAGATAACATAGAAGGGAGTAATGTTTTCATAGAGTGATGAATGAAAGGAATGCTTCAAGGAGTTGAAAAAGAGGCTTATAATTTTTCCTGTTCTCGCATTACCCACAAGTGGAGAACTTTTTGTGGTATTTAGTGATGCTTCGAAGAAGGTTTTGGGCTGTGTGTTGATGCAAAATGAAAAATTATTTGCCTATGCTTTAAGAAAATTGAATTTTTATGAGTAGGACTGTCCAAAACATGATATGGAGTTGGATACAAGGAACTTCTATTTAAAAATTTGTGGGAATTATCTCATTGGGGAGAAGTGTGAAATATATACAGATAACAAAATCCTCAAGTATATATTCACACAGAAAAAGTTGAACATGTTCCAATGAAGATGGTTAGAGATGATCAAATACGATGACTGCTCAATCCATTACCACCTTGGGAAAGAAAACAAGGTGGTGGATGCTCTAGGTTGAAATGACCCAACAATTCCATCAATGATGAGAATTGAAAAGGATATAATATTCTTAAATTTATAGAGGATGGATATGGGAATCATTAAAGGAGGAAAATCATCAATACTTTCACAAATGATTTCTCAATAGTATCTTTTAAAATGTTAAATGATGATAAAAAAAATGACGTGGGAATTTAGAAGAAATTGGAAGATATTAGTAAAGGGAAATCCTCAGAGTTCAATGTTAATGAAGAAGTAATTGTAAGATGGTGGAAAAGTCTATGTGTTTCATCATGTACGCAGCTGAAAAAGGAAATTTTGGATGATGCACATAGTTCAAATTTCTATATTCACCCAAGATACACAATGATGTACTGAAATCTCTAAGAGTATTATTGGTGGGATAACATGAAGAAGGAGATTTCTGAGTATACATCAAAGTGCCAGGTGTGTCAGAAAGTGAAGGCAGAGAGGCAGAAGTATAGGGGGATGATGTAACCATTACCCATACCATCATGTAAATTAGAAAAAATCACCATGGAATTTGTCATTAGACTTTCGAAGATATCCAAATGAAACAATGCTCTTTGGGATTTTTTGGATCGACTTACAAAGGTATCACACTTCATTGGAGTTCAGGAGGATTTACCATTGGATAAAATGGCACAGATATATATCAAGGATGTGGTAAGGCTTCATGGAGTACCACTATCTATTATATCCGACTGAGATCCAAGATCCATCTCTATGTATTGGAATAATATTCAATATTCTCTAGAAACTAAGATGAACTTCAGTACGACTTATCATCCTCAAAATTATGGCCAATATGAGCAGACTATCCAAACACATAAAGTCATCTTGAGAGCATGCTCAATTGACTTCAAAGAGGTATGGGATAAATATCTTCCTCTTGCTGAGTTCTCGTACAATAATATTTTCCACTCAAGCATCTTGTTTCTGATGCTTTCCACCAAGGCGCGCGCGCACATCCGTCTCGTAGGGGAGGACGCACGGCTTTTTGCCCTGCATTATCGCTTTACAAAGGCGGGTAGTATCCCTTCCTTGCTCAGGGACATTTTCTCCTTGATCAATACTAGGATGAAGGGATGTTGGTTCGTCCTTCTGTGGATTCCTCCTCAGAGCTCATCACCTAGTCCGGGTCTCCCTTATATATTTAAGATGGGTTCATGAATCTTGTTCCTGATGCCATATATTCCTGGACATTTGTTAATTACACTACTTCTTCCAGGACATTCCATGGGGTCCTGGCATGGTAGCAACCTTCGGTCAGAGTAGATGACAACATCAGGCATGTCGGGGCATCTATGGGTGCGTGGACATCAGGGAACCTGTATTCTTCCTCACAAGAGGGCATCTCAAGGGTGCAGAACCCGAGGAATCCTGCATTGGATGCGGGGAATCATATGCCATAGGAATTTCTATAAGATTTTCCTCAGCTTCCCATGTTTAACACAGGGTATAACGCGAGTTTAATGTCTTGCGGAGATGGTTACGCCAAGGGTGTGTCCTCTGAGGTTTTCCTCAGCTTCCTATGTTTAAAATAGGGTATGTTGCGAATTTAATGTCTTGCGGAGATGGTTACGCCAACGGCGTGTCCTCTGAGGTTTTCCACAGCTTCCCATGTTTAACATGGGGTATGCCGTGAGTTTAATTTATGGCGGAGATAGTTACGCCAAGGGCGTGTCTTCTGAGGTTTTCCTCATCTTCCTATGTTTATCACAGGGTATTCCGCGTGTTTAATGTCTTGCGGAGATGGTCACACCAAGGGCGTGTCTTCTGAGGTTTTCCTCAGCTTCCCATATTTAACACTGGGTAGGTCACGTGTTTAACGTCTTACGGAGACGGTCACACCAGGGGCGCGTCTTTCGAGGTTTTCCTCAGCTTCCCATGTTCAACACGGGGTATGCTGCGAGTTTAACATCTTGCAGAGATGGTTACGCCAAGGGAGTGTATTCTGAGGTTTTCCTTAGCTTCCCATGTTTAAAAAGGGGAATGTCGTGAGTTTAACGTCTTGCAGAGACGGTTTGAGGGTGATCAGAACGTCCCATAGAGACGGATAAGATTGGTATATCCCAAGGAGGGAACACCTGGAAGATGAATGGATCAGAATGCCCAATAAGGACGGATCCAAGGTGGTGTGCCCCATGTAGGGGAGATGTCACACCGCAATGGCAGATCTAAACACCACTGAGGGTGGATCAGGGAGAGTGCACTCCAAAATGGGGAACACCAGGGTTTACCATTGGATGGGATTGAGCCTCATGGAGGTTTCTTATGTACCTTGTGTAGAGGACATGGATCAAAACCCACGTAGTTAGAAGGGGTGATGATCGGGGTGTATACAAAGGATAGCGATCCAGAGACATGCTAGGGCTTACGCATGGTTAGCTGCCCGGGTGCCGCAAGGAGTGATGCCGGGATGAATGGCATGATCTCACTGGGATGTGGCGGCCCGGGTAAGAATCAGGATGGGTGGTGGATGGATTAATGAAATGGAGGGGGAATGAAATGGGACAATCTCAAGGGAGACAGTGTAGTTGGGCTTGAGCCTCGAAGAGGATTCATACGTATCCCTGTGGCAAGGAATCAAGTTTACGTAGTTCGATGGTATGGGGCTTACGCAAGGGTGTTGCATGTGTGCCGCTATGGAGCAGAAATGGTGGATGGGGCTTATTCTCTGATGCATACCATAGTGATGGATGGATGGGGCTAACGATCTGAGGCGGCCCATGGTTGTATGGGGCATACGCTCTGAGGTGGCCCAAGGTGGTATGGGGCTTACACTCTGAGGCATCCCAACGTGGTATGGGGCTTACGCTCATAGGCATCCCACAATGGTTGGTGAACTGACGTGAAGAGGTCGGAATGACCGGGTGGTGGGCCTGAACCTCATAAAGTCTTCCTACGTATCCCTGTGGGAGGGAATCAATGTCCATGTAGTTCAGGATAGATTGGGGCTTATGCAAGGGTGCTGCCCATGTGCTACTATGGAGAAACAATGGTGGATGGCGCTTATGCTCTGAGGCGGCCCATTGTGGTATGGGGCTTATGCTCTGAGGTGGCCCACAATGGCTTTCTCATGTCTGTCCATGAGGGTATCCCAACTCACTGGTGGGTTGATGTAATCACCTATGCGATAGCGCACAAGTGGGATAATGCCAAGGGCATTGGAATCGGTCTGAACAAAAGGATATTGAAAGTCTAAACCACATGCCAGACATTTCTAATGTGGTGAGGGTGGCATGGTGATGGCGAATAACTGTTGACCATGACAAAAATGCAGCATCCATATCACATTATCCATAAACTAGGACAAACAAATAAGGGTCGAATGCTGACCATGTTTGAAACACATGACCAGACTCAAAGTGTTTTCCAATGTCTTCTGGGGTGTTGTCGTAGGACAGTAGGCGGACCATAGGTCTGTCATCCATACTATTACAGTAGGCCGAACAAAGGTCTATCATCCATACTGTTACAGCAGGTGGACCAAAGGTCAATCATACATACTGTTACAACAGGTGGACCAAAGGTCTATCATTCATACTATTACAGTATGCGGACCAAAGGTCTATCATCCATACAATTAGGGGGTCCCATCAGACATGGAAGTGGATGCAGATCCGAATGAAGGACACGCAAAGCGTGAGGTGGAGTGATGGAATGTTTGAACAGATTCCAACGCTCTTAAAGGTATGCCACTATGACCATGGCATAATGCATCTTATACTTGGAGCATAAGGCATATCTTTTTTGGAGCAAGAGGCATCCTATATTTGAAACATAGGGATTACTATAGTTTAAAGTCATGTATATAGGACTACTGGTATATTATGCATGGTGCACAAGGAATACCTTATTTGGAACAAGAGGCATCCTATGTTTGGAACATAGGGATTACTACAGTTTATAGTCATGTATATTGTACTACTGGCATATTATGCTTGGATCATAAGGCATCTCTTGTATAGGGCAAGAGGCATCTCATCATTTGTTAGATAGGGAGTGCTACAGTTTATAGTTATATAGAAAGGACTGTTGGCATATTACACTACAAGAAAACTGCCATTTAGCGGTGGTTTTTTCGCGGTGGTTTTTAAAACCGACGCGAAATGCGTTTCGGGGCGCCATTTCGCGGCGGTTTTAAATACCGCCGCAAAAAAACTGCCGCTAAACGACAAAAAAAAATTTATTTTTTTTAATTTTTTTTTTAATTTTATTCGAGGATTAGCGGCAGTTTTTAAAAAACTGCCACGAAATAGCGGCGGTTTCGGTAAAACCGCCGCGAAATGAAATGAAAAAAATAAAAAAACGCGAGAAACCATGAAATCACTAAAACGACCATAACTTTTGATCCGGGCGTCCGTTGAAGCGCCACAACCAGTCAAATCGAAGCTCATGAAGAGATCTAGAGGCACATATAATAAAATCCATGAGATGGTCTAAGGTGCAGATGATATTAGAGTTATAAGAAAGTTGAAAAAAGTTCTCCAACTTCAAACAGCCATAACTTTCGCTCCAGGTGTCCGTTTGGGCTCTACCACATATCAAATCGAAGCCAGCGAAGAGAGCTACATACTAATTTGGCACAAGCAAGCTTCTATTGTGTTTTTCAACCCGAAAACCCCTCCGAAGGCCTCCAAAACCCCGTTTCTGTCACCGGTGTCCCGTTGAACTTGTCATCAAACAGACCTAACATTCGATCCGCATGTCAGTTTGGCCTCCTCCACCTTCCAGATCATAGCTCGTTCTAGGAGCTTCAGTTTGACTGGTCGCGGCGCCCACATGTACTCTTAGATCATATGTTATAGACTTTTTAGTGGGTATTGGGTTTGTTATGTTTTTCAATGCCTCGTTTCTAGCACCCGTTACCCTTCAGCTTTTTTTTAAATGTTCATAACTTCTGATCCGTCTGTCTATTCGGACTCTTTCACCTTTCAGGTCGAAGATCATTTTAGGATCTTTGATTTGACAGGTCGCAGATCTAAAATGGACTCTCGGATCATAAGGTATCTCCGTTAATGTGAGTCTAATGTTTTTGTCTCTTTCTGACCATTTTGATGGGTTTTAATGGTAGGTCCATTTATTACTGTTTATTTGGGCTTTGATGACTTGTTATATTTATCAATGGTTTTTTATGGGTTATTATGATGATTATGTTGAATTATTAATGAGTTTTCCAGAGTTGTCACGAGTTTTCATGTGTTCTCATTCTTTCTAATGACTCATTCTTCATGTGCTTCTCCATCCTTTTCATGCGTTTTCATTATTTTTCATCCCTTATCACGTCTTTTCAATTAATATATATAAGTATATTAAATTCTGTTTATTAACCACATGGCGAGCATGGTGGAGTGGTAAAGTCTTTGTAAAATATGCAAGAGGTTAGGGGTTCAAACCTCACCAAACGCAGAATTTCTTTATATTGCATGGGTATGCATGTGCATGTGCATTTGCATGTGCATGGGATGTGCATGCATGGAAAAATAAAGTAAATAAAATAATACGAAATAAAAAAATAAATAAAATAAATACGAAATAAAATAAATAAATAAACAAAATAAATAAGAAATAAAATAAATAAAAAATAAATACGAAATAAAAAAATAAATAATATATACGAAAATAAATAAATAAATAAATACGAAAAATAAATAAATAAATAAATATGAAAAATAAATAAAATTAATAAATAAAATAATAAATAAAATAAATAGATAAAATAAATAATAAATAAAATAAATAGATAAAATAAATAATAAATAAAATAAATAATAAATAAAATAAATAATAAATAAATTAAATAGATAAAATAAATAAATAAATAAATAAATAAATACGAAAAATAAATAAATACGAAAAATAAATAAATAAAATAAATACGAAATAAATATATAAATAAATATATAAATAAATATATAAATAAGTATATAAATAAATATATAAATAAATATAAAAATAAAAAAATAAAAAAAACAGCCGCTAAATCATTTAGCGGCTGTTTAAATCGCCGCAAAAAACCCGCCGGGAAACGTACTGCGACGGTTTTGAAAACCGCCGCGAATAGTTTCCCGACGCACAATTTAGCGGCGGTTTAAACCGCCGCGAAACGAAAAAAACCGTCGCTAAATGCCTTTTTTTCCGTAGTGTTATACTTGGTGCACAAGGAATCTCTTATTTGGAACCAGAGGCATCCTATGATTGGAACACAGGGTTTACTATAGTTTATAGTCATGTAGATAGGACTACTGGCATCTCATGCATGGTGCATAAGGCATCTCTTGTATAGAGCAAGAGGCATCCTATGTGTGGAATATAGGGAGTACTACAGTTTATATTCATGTAGATTGGACTGTTTCCATAAGGCGCCTAGAACGGCTGGTGTTGGGTCTTATGCAAGGGTAGCCCTTTCTGGTTCATCCTAGCAAAGGAGCCAAGTTACAGGGTTTGGAGGAGCTTCCTGAGGAATGGTTCGACTCAAGGTACTCGGGGAATTGATGATGATAATCTCGACTCAAGACATGTGAAAGGGACCAAGAGGAATATGTCGACTCAAGGTATTTCATGGTGTACAGAGGAGTATCTAAAATCATGATATTCCATAGGCAGAGAGAGGCTACGCATAAGGGCACAATGGAAAACCCTGACGTCCCGGCTCGAGAAGATCACGGTGCGACTCTCCATTGTGCGTAAATAGGGTAGGCATTAGTGCAATTGGGGCTGTTACACGGAAAACACCGGTTCTGCGTGCAATAGGGGTGTGGCACACACAATAGATGTGGGAGGATCGTAATATGGGAGTCGGGTGCGCAATACCGGAGGCGGGCATGCAATACCGGAGCCAGGGCGCGCAATACTGGAGCCCGACACGCAATACCAGAGCCCGACACGCAATAGGGAAAGAATTGCGGGCAATAGGGATGTCATGCACGCAAAAGGAGTTGTTGCACGAAATAAGGAAGACTTGCATGCAATAGGACTGGTGTAGCACTAGGGCATGAAAAATCAGGCCCAGTGGTACTTTTGCGTGCAAAAATTTTGCGTTGCGTGGAAAACTGGGCAGGTTGGCCCTTTTCCGCGCAAAACTAATGTTTTCCATGCCGGAGGGGGGTTTTCCGCATGGACGCGGAAACTCTGGACTTACGCACATCAGAGAAGAGGCTGACCTCTGGGGTCCTCCTCGATGAAGGGGGGATCCCTTGTATTTATAGTTGAAAACCCGGGCATCGGTGCTGGTAAAATTTCACGCGCGTGGAGGGTTCCCGCGCTCAAGTCGGCGCGCGTAAAATTTTGTGTGTGCAAGTCAGTGAGCAGAAAATTGCACACGCCCAAGGATGTGCGCATAATATTCCTCACGTGCAAATATGTGCGCGTAATATTCCATGCGTGCAAATGGTTTTCCGCATGAAACTTCTTTTTTATGCGCAAACCCATACTTTGCCCCAAAACCGTCCTGGATGGCCATCCCTAGTAGCCCAACTTCAAACAGCCATAACTTCTGATCCAATACTCCATTTGGGTTCCACGAATAGTCAAATAGAAGCTTGCAGAACGAGATACGCTCCATGATCATCTATGGGGACTTTTGGAAAATTTTGGCGATGAATTTTCTAGGTTCAACACATCCAAATGGATCCTTATGAGGCCCTTTATGGGAAATTGTGCTGAACACCAACGTGTTGGGATGATGTCTATGAGCATAAGCTGGTTGGACCTAAAATGTTCAAAGAAATGGTGTAGAAGGTGACAAACATTCATCATCATATCAAGGAATCTCGAAGTCGAGAGAAGGGTTATACAGATAACCGATAATGAGAACTTGAGTTAAAAGTTGGAGACATGGTATTTTTACGCATATCTTCGTGGAATAAAGTCATGATGTTTGGAAATAAAGGTATGTTAAGTCCTAGGTAAATCAGCCCCCTTAAGGTTCTTGAGCGTGTTGGGGCAGTGGCCTATTGACTAGAACTTTCACCTACCATGGCCAACATATATGATGTATTTCTTGTATCCCTCCTAAGATAGTGCATACTAGCCCCTTCACATGTATTCTCTTAAAAGGTAGTACAATTAAATGACAATATTTATTTTTAGGATCAACCAGTGAGGATCTTAGATCATAGAGAAAAAGTTCTATGAAATAAAAAAATTCCCCTCATCACAGTGTTGTGGAAAAACCAAAATTTTGGAGAAGAGATGTGTGAATCAGAGGAAGTGATAAAGCAGAGTTACCCATATTTTTTTAGTTTGGGAAAAGGAAATTTCAAGGGAGAAATTTCTTAAGGGGAAAGATTGTAACGACCCAAACTTTTATCAATGAATATTCTTCTTGATCTAATTAAATATATTATTATAAAAAATAGTTATATAAAATATTAACTCCCTTGGTTTTATGTTTATGGATTTCAAAATAACATTAAGTATTGTAACCATTGTAAATATAGATGTTGAATAGTGATCACATGTTTAGTATAAATATTGGTATTTAAAAAATTCAATTTACTCAGAAAAAGGAAGTGAAGGCCTTATACAGTAGTCTTGCCCCATATGAAGCCCTTTTGTCAGAGGTGGGAAAAGAGGTGGCTTTATTGGGCTTCTCTCTTGACCAAGACCAATCCAAGCTTGAATACATTAATATTGAGCAGAACCGCCTATAGGAGAATTGGAAGTTGATATATATTACCACTCAAGAGATGTTATCTGAGCCACTTCAAGAGTCTGTCATCATCACACACCTTACCCTTCGGTCTTATGCGGGTGTTATAAGGGGTTATGTAGCTAGACCTTAGCACTATTATTATGTTAATTATTTTTTATGTAATAAATAATATGCATTCATTTTATTATTGTGACTTTGAAAATAGTTTTTAAAGCACAAATAGTATTTTTAGTTAATATTCATTTAATAAATCTATTTTGACAAATTAAAGTATTTTTTGAATTAAATAATATTTTAATAAAATATTATTATTATTAAATTACATTTTATTATGTATAAATGATCTTATAATTTTTATAAATAAAATTGTGGTTTTTATTAATTTTTAAAAGCTGTTTTTGTCAAAACCCATGAATTTTCGATAAATGTGAGTTTTTATTTTAAAAGTAAAAATTAACATATTTAGAATATTATTTGGATAAAAATAATATTTATTTAAATCAGGAATTCTAAATTATCCAATTGTTATTTTTTCATAATTTTCTCAGATAGTCAAATTTTTAGGAAAAATTTAAATACCATTTAAATATATAATGTGTTTTAGGAAATCATAATGAACCAATACTGATGTTATAAAATACTATACTCAGCCAATATATGTGTTACCATGAATATAATATGATTTTAGTTTTGTTTGATTTATTTTATAAAGACTTAGTGGAATTTTCAAGAATTATAAAATATTTTAGCTTTTTAAATCATTTTCCTTGAGAGTGTGAATCACCTCTACATAAGCAAGCCTTTTATTTTAAGAAGTTAAGCCATTGAACATATAAAATATTTTTTTCCAATACAATTTTCGAAAAATAATCGGCCAAAACAAAGGGCTGGTTTGTGGTTTTGATTAGTTTAATGTGTGGTGTCCCAAACCTAAATAATAATGAATTCAATCTCTTTTTATATTTAAACCCACCCAATCTCCCACATCCTCTTCCCTCAAAGCCTTTGGACTTCATCAAACCTCTTGACCCCTCTTTCTATAATTATCCCATGGTGGACCAATCTCTCAATAAGCTTATCTAAATCACCTCCAAAGCCTTTGAGATCACACATCCAAGTACGAGATTGCTTCCTTTACATTTTTGTCTCAATGTCATTATGTTGTTATACCCCTTTACATTCACTTACAAATATTAGGGTATGATTTATCACCTCCATCATACTGACCTCTTTATGTTTGAATGATGGGAGACCCCTTTATCTCTCATTAATTACTTCAATGTACACATGTTACTATGCCAAAATTCCATAAGGAATTTCTCTCTCCTCATTTACATTCAAGAAATTCTTTTTTATTATGAATATAAATTCCATTACATATGTGACGACATGTATTTATATGACCCCAAAACTATTCCTTTCATGTAAATATTATAAGACACCCCTTTCTCTCTCATCAACCATTTTTATGAATTCTTATGTTACACCGTTACACTACCGAAATTGCACCGATTTTCCAAGCCAACATCATTGTGTAGTGAATATATTTTCAATTTCACTATCAAGGGTAATCATCTTTATGCACATTTACTTATTGATTATAAAGCTTCATGTATGTATTCCACATAAGTTTTCGTGGAATAAATGATGGTGAATCTTTTTTTTATGATCCATGTGGCACACTTATGCATGAAATAAAATTATTAAGAAGGGTGAACCCTGATAGTGCTCTAATTGATTGTGTAAAGTATAATATCATGATATGTCAGGTGCAATTACTGTTGACTTATTATAATTAAAGTTAAACTAGGGTTTACTTATGATACATGTGAAATGAGGGTTTACTCATGGTCCATGTGCAATGAGCCTTGTCTCATGCTAATATTATGTTAAATGTTGTTTCCACATCACCATGTTATGATTATCATGCTTTATCATGCCTTTAGGTTCATGTTTCTCCTGTGCTCCATTGATATGCCTATTGTCTAACAAGTATTGTATTACTTATGTTATTACATGTTTATTCCCTTACTGTCATTTATATCTCACCCTTTTTTTATGAAGGTACTCAAGTTATCCAATGCAATGCTATGTTTGAGGGAATGTAGTGGTCATGTAAAGGAAGTTTTCAATAAGATGTTTCATTTTATGTTTTAAGTTGTTATGTAAAGTTCCTATTCCCCAAAGACAGTAGACCTCTCGATCTTCAATGTTGTATCACGTGAAGGTTTAATGTAATAAAGTATATTTATGTGTGAAATAAAATTCGGGTTGTTATATAATCACTCACCCATGGAGTATCTTTTCATACCAATCCTCAATATCTTCTATGTAATGAGAAAATTTAGATCCATACTCCATGTCTATCACAACATATTTGATAGCATGTGATGGTCTATTTATGTAACAAGTCAGTAGCGACATATTGAAGACGTGATGTACCTGGTCTAACTGATGTTGTAGATGTAAGTGGTACACTACCTGCAAACTCTACGTAGTGTTTGGAAAGGGCCAATGAATCTCATAGATAATGTACTACTTTGAACAAAACACTATAACCCACATTGAGGTGAGACCTTTAGTAACACATGGTCTTCCTCTTAAAACCCTAAATGCCTTCTTTTTCAATCCATATAGGAAATATGATTGCTCTATGCAGTCCTCATCCTCTCCTAGACTGTTAGTACCTTCTATTTCATAGATCATACAAGCAAGAGGCCCGTAAGTGTTGAATTATCTTGGTCAGACTAGTATAGTGGTGACCTATTGGTTAGTTGTACAAGGCCTTAATTGGATCTATATCGATATAGGAATGGTAAATATTGTTGTATTAAAACTCCACCAATGTAATGTGATCCTCCCCAATAGGACCATAGTCTAACATGAATGTCCAAAACATATCCTCCAAGACCTAAATGGTCTACTCAGTCAAGATGTCAATATAGTGGTGAAATGTCATGGTTAAACACAATTTATTCCAATGTTTTATTGTAATACATTCCATAACTGGGATCTAATGCAAGAAACAAAACCACAAATAACTATTGATGGAACTCCATAGAGTATGACTATCTTCTACATGTAATGGGATATCAATCTCTAAACTGATCTCTTCTCTCAAATATCTATGGAGTGAGAAAACATGGTGATTTAGTCTACAATCACTTATATAGAATCATGTAATTTATAATAATTGGTAACCCCATCACAAAGTCCATGGATATTCCATACAATATCTATATTATAATCTCAATGGTTTGAGCTAAAATTGTTGGAACATGGTTCTCAGCCATCACTTGCTTACAAGTAAGGCATCAAGAGATAAACTTTTGAACTCTCTTCTTCATTCTAGGCCACAAAAACTAATTTCATAGGTCCTTGTACATATTCAAAACACCAGGATGTATCCATAAGATATATTAATTAATATCACTCAGAATCACTTCCCGAAACATAATTGGTACCATTGTGTATCCTCTGAAATAAAGGAATTGGTCCAAACATTTTGAAAATACATCAGGAATATATTAAGTGGATATATTAGTACACAAGTTCTCATAGTCGGTATCTCTAATTTCTGACTTCCTAAATAACTATTTAAGTATAGTGGTAGTAACCATTGAATGGAGGTGAACTTATCTATCCCCACCCATAGAAGATGAATATAATGAGTTTAACTATATTGATGCCTCTCCCATAAAATGTGAATAATATCTCTTACAGAGGCCATCTAATACCACATTCCACTTTCCCCTAATATGGACAATATCAATGTCAAAATCCTAATGTAACTCTATAAATTTCCTATTTTTCATGTTAAGATCCTTATGATAGAATATGTACTTTAGAATCATGGTGTTATAATAGATGATAAACCAATCATCCATCAAGTAGTGTCACTACATCTTTAATGTAAAGAATATGTCTCGTATATCAATATTATGGGAAGTATAGTTCTCTTAATATGGTCAAAAATAAAATGAAAAAAAAACCATTCCATGCATCTACATCAAAACACAACCAAGACCATTCCCTAATGCATCGAATAGCACTACATACTAGATGCCCTCCACTTGAGATCTCAAGATGGGTGTGCTCATCAATCTCTTCCTCAACACCTGGAAAACCTTATTTAACCTCTCTTTCATCATGAAAGGATCACCCTTAAAATTAAATTTATCAAGGGAGTTGATATCCTATAAAAATAGATTTTTATTCTATGATATTATCCTACTAACCCATGGAACCTCGTCACCTCTATCATTCTCTGGGGTGGCTCCTATGCTAACACTGCCTTGAGTATTTCTGGTTCCCCAACTACAACAACAACTGCGATAATTTTTCCTTGATAGTGGACCTCCTAAATCAAGAAATATGACATTGAGATATTCCTTTAATATATTTCCTCTCATAGTATATTTAGGACCATACTTAAGTGCCTTGTGGATCCTCCTCGTACTCTGAGTACACTAGGATATCATCAATGAAGACCACTACGAAAAGGTCTATGAAAGTTTGTAATATTTGGTTCATGAGTCCCATGAACAGTATTTTTGAATTTTTCATTCCAAAGGAAATTACAAAGTACTCATAGTGACTATAATGATATCAAAAATCTATCATTAGTATATCCCTGTCCTGTACTCATAACTGGTGATAGCCTAATCTACAGTCAATATTTGGGAACCATAATTTCTCTCTCAACTAGTCAAAGAGTTCATTGATCCTTGATGCACGACACTTTTTCTTTACGTTTATATATTTTTGGTGATACTAATCAACACACATCATTAAGATCATGTCTTCTTTCTTGGAGAACAACATTGGGACTGCAATGGGTGAGACACTTGTTCTGAGAAAATCCTTCCTCTACAAGTCCTCCAACTGTACCCTCACCCCGTGAATCTCCACATGAGACATATGATATGTTGGCATTAATATCAGGGCCATTGTAGGACGTAGATCAATGTATAAGTATATCACTTTATTGGGAGGAAATCCTGTAACATCCTCACTAAGGACTTACTCTTACTCCTCCATTACTACATCAAACTACGTGATCATATAATCCACTTCACTAGGGTCCATGTTGGCCAATAGATTTGTAATCAGATGCAACATCTTACACATGCGCCCATCATTTTGTTCCTGGGATTTATTTTCACCCATAAAGGAAAACCTGATCCCATCACAACAGAGACACCACATCATCCACATGAAATAGACTATATGTTCATGTACAATAGATAACTATTCCATAACTACGATGATGTCTTAATCCCTCATCATTGAAACAAATAGATCCCATAACATTATTCCACCTACAAGAGATAAATCATAATATTGGAATAAGTATGTGACCAATGATACACATCAAGTTAGATTCTATAAGAGAAAGGGTCTAGCCAAAGGCTTAACCAAAATACCAAAATCTAAAACCAAATAATCGGAAATAATGGAAGAACTCACACCTAAGTCAATCAGTACTACAAATAAGGTAGAAATGACATATATCATACCTCATATAAACCCTGGAGCCTTTATGTCATAAATTTGGATCACCTACAACTAATCTTTCCATTATACCTCACGACACTATGTATGGCATGGACCACCTCAGAGTGGTGGTGGGAACAAGTCATAAATTCTTCAAGATTTAGTTACCATCATCGATCCTCTTCCACATCCACTTCCATACAGACCTGCATGCTCCTACCTCTTCCTCTACATTGGTATACTATCCACTGTAACTCTATCAACCACATGTCAGGTCAGATAGTCTCATGAAATAATCCCTAATCATTCAAAGAGTAACAATGCCTCTCCATCAGATGACCACATTCATCCTGTGATCACTAAATCATAGACCCTCTATATTGGGATTGTGTCCTAAAATGTCCCTCACATCTAGGTCCCTAATTATGATGTCAAATACATGATTCTAAAGACTCATCTCTTATATACCCATTTTCAACACAAAATATATACATATACTAATCTTGGAAACACCCAAACAAAAAATATTACAAAATATCCCTAGTATAGATAGGCATTCATAGAGGTATCATGATGGATCAAATGTCTCTGTGCAGTCCTTTCTTGAAGGTATGACGCCTAAAGAACTTATCATGCACCATATAAATCAGGTACTGAGACATGTTATTTATCATAAATGAATACTCGGTCATAGGTCAAATTCCATACTAAAGATTATAATTCTCCTCGATTCATAAAAATCTCAACATATATGAAGAGAAATTCTCTTGAAAAATTTTCTCAAACTCTTACCATTATACTATCAATTCATCATATGAATGGGTCACTAAGCCCCACCATAATCTAATAGATTCATGGAGACAACCCACTTCTAGGACCATCATCTAGTCTATATGTTTCCTGATAAGATAGAAGACTTGTATCACTACCTCAAACATCTCCTCATTGACCTATGGGTCGTTCCCTCTTTGGAACCTGATGGATTTTTATCACTGAAAAGCATGAAGTGTTCTCATCCTATTCAACTCATCCACTTGTACTATTGGAATTAATGACTAATTGATAGGCTTTAGTAATACTGGTTCATTACATGGAGGTAAAACCTCTTGACCATGTCCCTCTTTCAAAGCAACATCATTGAGGGAATCATCCACGTGCCCATGCTGTTGAATCCTAACTATAAAATGTTGTTGAGGCATCCTGAAATTGATAAGATGTTCTACATTAAATGATTATATATATAGATATGACTCAAAAAGTACATGGAAATGAAAACCCATTTCTATATGATGAATGTTTAAATGTTTTCCTTGAAACT
The DNA here is from genome assembly GCA_963277665.1 of Viscum album. Classification (NCBI taxonomy): domain Eukaryota; kingdom Viridiplantae; phylum Streptophyta; class Magnoliopsida; order Santalales; family Viscaceae; genus Viscum; species Viscum album. The sequence goes on from OY728131.1 coordinate 240,401,744, forward strand.
AGTTTCAACATGTACTGAGTCAACAAGAAGATCATTAGAGTCCTCGTGTATTGATACATCAGTTTTTTCCACCAACACTAGAGTCCCTATCTTAAAAGATGAACTCATAACACATAACACTATTTCCCTACACCAATGTAATAGACTCTGGTCTTAAGGTAGAATTTATGTCCTATGATACCACTCTATTATGACCCTTCCCAATGAGACCCATGCCATGACTACCCCAAGATTACTTGAAATATGTTAGGGGTTGGTGACTATCATCGAGTAGGCATATCACACACATGGGAATACTTATCCTAATGTACATGTACACACTAACACATATACAAGACCAAAAAATGATGAAATGTAAAAAACCGATAACCATTCATGCATACATAAACAAATTACATTAATTAGAGTTTGAAAAAAAGTATTATAATAAAAAGGTTTCAAATAAAAGAAGTCCAAACAAATAGAAGAGAAGTAAAAAATGAAAGTATAGAAGGGGGATACCGTCAAGGTCACCACAGGAACACAACTAGGTTTTCCTAGATTACTAATCTATAATTATTCTAGATCATTATAGGACTCTATAAAAATGTCATTTATATGCATAAAACATGACACATGCTGGAAAATTTCTCATAGGTGTGAATATAAAAATACCCAGTATGAAATAATGAAACCACTAGGTGTATAGAATCAAGAATACTAATCAACTTATCATAGTTATATGTCATTGAAATATAACAAGAAAATCCATGTATACTCAAATTAAGAACACAATCCCAAGGTAATGTCACAACCACAAATCTTGCCTTGGATTCCTATTCAAAGGTTTCACATACCACTCATCCTTAAGAACACACTCCAGAAGTCAGATGGTATCGATAATGTCCATATGAGATATCATGCTAATTGGGTACTTCCATAAGACTTACACAATGGATATTTAAAGAGAACAACATATATATTGTAGTCACACCCAATACCATGGTATATACAAATAACCCAAACTAGATTAACCCACTATGTATGGGATCGATGCTCAAATAGTGTTAGTTAAAACGATACTAAGAACACAACCTTGGGAATTGATGATCATAAAGGATCTCTCTCTAGGATTCTAGGAAGATACGACAATTATATATACGAATAAATTTCTTTATATGGGATCTCAATCTTATGAATAGGATGTGTCACCATAATAAACCGTGATAGAAAGGATCCAGGGAACATACCCTAATGAAATTTGTACAAGTTGAAGAAAAAAATGGATCCAATATATATTTGAAGAATTATATGGTGTGTTCGAGAATTAAATGGTGTGTCCTTTCACTACTACAAATGTGGCTTATAATAGTGCTAAAATTTCCTTTAACAGCACTAAAAAAGGGTTGTTAATCTCGGTGAAAATAAGGGGGGGGGGTCCCCTTTATCAGCGCTAAAAATAGCACTGATAAAAGTGCCCCTTTATCAATGCCAAGCAAGTGCTGATAAAGGTAGTATTTATCAGTTATATTTTCAACGCTAATAAATTTATAATATATCATCGCTAAAAATAGCGATGATAAACACTATATTTATCAGTGCTATTTTGAGTAGTGATAAAAACTACCATTATCAGCACTCAAAATAGCGCTCATATATTATCCATTCATCAACTCTTAACTAGAGCTGATAAAGGCCAAAGATACTGTGCAAAACCAAAACCTACACAGAACCTTCCCAACACCTGTACACATTACAACACCTGCACAGAGCACAAACAACACTTGCACACAGCACAAAAAACACCCACACACAAAGCACATAAGAACAAAAATGATACATACATTTACTTGAAATCATGAATATAAAACAACACACTTCTATATAAATTTAAAAAAATGTTTAATTGGGTTACAATTACATTTATCCAACAAACAGTAAAAAAACAATTATGTTCCATCCTTTTTTCATCCATCTGCTCTAAAAAATTGTCGCACATAGCGGCAGTTTCCAAACAAAGCATTCAAACAGAGGAAACAGATTTCACCTACATAATAAAACAAATATTATGTTAGTAATACAATAATGAAATAAAGAATGGGGTTTCTATATGGAATAATACTAGTGAGGCACAAAACATAAAATAACCCATTAACGAAATTGGTGCTTGGTTTGGGATAATCATCTATAATAATCATATGGCCCAATGTTTAGTAGAACATTGGCTATTTAATGATTCGAGGGGGAATAGATAAACCTACAGTTTGGTTCTAAGGTTATGATGGTCTCACATTGATGGTTAATAGTTTTTCAAATAAAGTGATGAACTTGTGTAAGGTATGAGTTTTTGCGGAAGTATCTTTATATGGTTGAATAATGGATTGTAAGCCACTCAATGAAACTATACGGATTAGAGGTGTGTGTATATTGATTCCCACATTGTTGGAAAATGATTTATTTTACCCTTATGCCTAATAATTCACCAAATTAATGAGTGGAATTAACAAATTTTCACTATCAACCATTAAAGAGGGTTACCCTCATATATCCCTCATTCCACTTAACAAAATCCTTTACACGCACTCTCCTCCTTCTCCCTTCCCCCATGGGATATCTCCCTTACTTTTGAGATAAATCAAATATTATCAGTTACATTAAAATAGTGGTGGAATATCTTCAACCCTATTATCCTCCTCTATATTCTTATCCTTCTTCCCATAACTTTGGATTCAACTATTAGGGATATTGGAAACCATTCCACAGCATTAGGATGTTATTGGATACCAATGATGGGCCTTTTGCAATGACATTAATCCATGGCTATATACCTATATCAACGGTTTAATACCATGGATATATGTCCCCCCATTCCATAAAAAAGAAGCACCCCTGCCCCCTTCCCCAGCACACCCCCAACACACTGCCCACCCTCGAGCACACCCCCTACCCCTGCACACTCCCTATCCCCTGAACACCCCCTACCCCCTTCCCCAGCACACCCCTTCACACTGCACTTTCCCCCCTCCCATTGAACACCCCTACTAACCCCCTACATATTTCAAAAGAACCCATCACACCCCCTACCCCTTCCCCTACCACTTTTCCCCTTCCCCCTCCCCCAGAAAACCACCCCTGCCCTCTCACCATGTCCCCTACACATCATAAAGAAAATACCTTGTATGGAAATTGGGCTCAATTTACATTATACACATCATATATATCAATACATTCTCATGTACTTTCATTCAATGTAAAACACACATATATAGACTCTCTACATCTCATAAGAAACCCCTCTTTAAAAATCACAAACACATTAAATCCATTTGAAAACACCCATCACACAACTTTCTCATTTCTTCAAAAACATTTACAGGACTAAAGCATGAAAATAAACAATAAATACAACTGCATTCATTTTAAAAATAACTTTCAAGTCTACACACACCCCAAATTCATTTGATAACACATTTTTAACCACAAAAACATTTCATATATTACACTTAGCAAGAAAATACAACATAATAAAATCATCATATAATGTAAATGCATGGAATCACCTACATAAAGCATGGAATATTCCGATATCTGCTGGAAAACATAAAACCACACCTCCACAATACCTTAATAAGGACTGATTAAACATTAATATTGAATATGTTAATGGAAACCCATGTTTAACTTGTGGTATTCCATGAGTTTAACAACCCACAAGGATAGAGGGTCATGATTTAATGTCTTACAGAGATGTAAGACCTGGGTGGATCAAAACACTTTTAAAGGTGGATCTGGCAGGTACATCTCTAAGAGGGAGCACCTGTAATGTTTACCAGATAGATGGATCAAAACGCCTAATGAGGTCTGACCCAAGTGTGGTGCATCCCATAAAGGTAAGTTTTCTCATTTTGAAGACTTATTCGGATGCCACTAAAGGGAAATACAAGAGGGAAAATAAGCAAAGGTGTACCCCAGTGAGGGGGTCACCATGGTTTACCATTGGTTGGGATTTAACCACATGGAGGCTTTCTACGTACCCTTTTTAGAATAAAAGGATCAAAACCCATATATTTAAAAGGGGTAAGTGGTGGGTATTACCCATGGTTAGCTTCCCTTCACACTAGAAATACTCTTGGTTGGATGAGTATGGGTTTTGTGGGGCTTATACATTGTCAGATTCTCAGGTTATTCCAAGAGTAGAAATGGGATGGATGGTACATACGTGCTAAGATGGACCATGTGAATGGCATGATCCTTGTAAAGAGGCACGAGGCACAAAAAACATGTGGAGCTGTCTTTAAAAGTTATTTAAGGTGGACATGGGGCTCATCAGACTCCCCATACCTTCCATAAACACCTCAAAACATCACAAGGACCAGATTCTAAATGATGGTGCATCACAAGGTTGATTCTTTTGATGATGTAATGGACGTTTGAGCTTGGATTTCATCTCAACCATCCTTTCCCTTACTTGAATTATCATAGGACACATATTTTGTTTCCAAAAAAATCCCTCAACGATACTGATTATCTCATGCATCTACCTAGAAATAATTGTGCAAGTCAAAAAACAACACTTGTGCTCAAATACAAGTTCAAACAAACGAGATACATAAAATGGATTTTGTAGATCCTCGGTGGTTTCTTCATTCACCCCATACACACTGCACACCATCATTCCTTACTTAAATATTGATTTGTTCAAAGATCAATAATATGAATCCGGGGATATAAAACATTGAGTAATAAATTAATATTTCAATACATCGGAGCATCCTCAATTCAACAAATAATGTTGGAGGATAATCAATGATCATATATAGATAAAATAAGTAGTAGGAATTCACCATCATCCTATTTTTGTACAATCTTCCATCAGGTATGTTTCCCATTCGTTTCTAAACACATGTATATCATCTTCTGAATATGAGTTTTTGTGATAGTCATGGTAGTACTGAAAAAATATAAATACACAAAGGATTAATAAATATTTTAAATGAACTCGTAATTATTTTTGAAAATACCTCATCAGGGATGCTAGTTTGTTGATGAACTACGGTCTCTTTCATAAATTTACAAACATAATAATCACAGTCCTTTCCATTTGTTTGTTTTGGACACTTCAGAAACATCGACAACAATAAGTAATATGTTTTGATGTGTGTTTTTATAGTGCAACGTTATTATATATACCTGGATACATTTTCAGTTGTAGATATTGTAGGCGTGATCATCCTTATGCCATTGATTCATTCCTTGCATTAGACGATATTGATGCACTACCCTATCATAATAGAATCCTCATTAAAAGTTAACATAAATTATATAACTAGATGTTTAGTTTTAAAATGTTGGATCTAGTGTATTACAAATTAAAAAAATCCATCATGTGTGGTCGGTTTGTTGGATATTCAATCGTTGAATCCCGAAAATAAATCTTTGGAATATCCAAATTGACTGCAATCAGCATGGAATACACCCTAAAAATAAAAAAAGTAACAAGTAAAGAAAGAAATGAAAATATAGTTGATATGATTAAATTGTATAGTTTTATCCCAACATCGTTGGTATTAAAAAGAGTATGTCATCCATAATTTTGTTTTCAAATGATTTGAGCTGGGATGGCATTATTGCAGCCTCTTTATCAGAATATATTTCGTCTTTTGAAGAGGTGGTGTGAGGACTAACGAGTCCAAATTTATATTCATGGGGAAATCCCTTCAATTGTTTTTCATATATACGTCTGCGACAAATATAAAATGTATTTAGTCAAAATTATCAGAGTATATCAGCTTTTTTAAAATCAAATCATGAAAACTTACCTCATGTATACATTTACAACTGAGGTGCCTAACCATTCATACTTTAGGAGTTCATTTACATTTTCATCACTAATGAAATCGAATGTTTCCACTCCATACATATCTTTTTCGAAATCAACTAGGTGAGTACATTCTTCTTTCAACTTTGTATCCACATGAGCATCCAATGATATTAACTGTGGATATAGAACGGGCGGGGTGAAGGTTCTCTCAGTAGACCGTTTCAATCGCTTGGTTGATCCTTGAGATAGTTTTCAGCTGATATTTTGTTTCACCCCATAGTCTTTGTTATTCTATAATAACAATCATCAGTTCAGACCTTTTTTCATTAAATGTTAAAGGTTAATCTTGAAAAATAAATTGGAAATGAATAACTTTTTGTCGACATGTTTTTTACAAGAACTGTTGGCCATGTGATGAATGATCCAACAGCTTGTTCAACCGTATGGATGTCGTCATCATCATTTGGAACAGGTATCTCAGCACTCAGCTCATTATCTACGTTAATTGACACTCTAAGATGATCTTTTGGAAGCTGTCTGTTGTGTAGCATGTCATTTTGCGTATTGAACACCGTAGCCCTCGCTACAAGTCGATAGGTGGGAGTTGATAAATATAAATCATAGTCATTTTCACCCTATGGAAAGGTATTAGTGTGTATGTAAATCACATTTCACAGAAACAATTATTAAATCATTTATTACCTCATCTAAGTCAGGTTTCTTAGGGGAATGGCTCGCCTAAAAGCTAGTGGGGGTGGGGAAAGATCGTCATGCATGGGTTGTTGTTGAGTTGTTTCTTCTCTTTGCCTCTCCCCATCAATTTTTCTATTATCTATCTCTAGTATTGTAATTACTCTTGAAAAATAAGTAATTGTTCTTGCAGCTTTTCCATTTTTTCATTTTGATCCCCCGCTTTTTTTATTTTTGAAAATATGTTCGGGGTGTCACTCCAAAACCCGCACCTCTGACGCGGCCATACTTTTCTGGCTGCTTCAAGGCTGCTAAAAGTATGTCTACATTTTGTGTGGTTTTTGTTGATTCTTGTGACTATTTCAAATATAAAATATAGAAAAATAAGTAGTTATTGTAATGTAATAGTGATCTAAATAAAATCAAATTTATATTATGTCATACTTACACATGTTTCCCACACTTTTTGTGTGTTTTCATCTATCAATATCCCATAATTATTTACACGAGACTCCTTCCATAGCACATGGTATGGAATGTATATGGCATTCTATTTCAATTCACCAATCTGTATATAAACAGAGAAACATGGTTATGGTGTTGTTTTATTTCACATACTAGTAGTAGGGTAGATTTAAAAGACGTACCAATTTTTTCTCAAGTTCAGCGTACCCCATCCTTGCTTTACGGTAAGGGTACGCTAGTTCTGTTGCACATTTTTTATTTTGATCACTCAGTAGCTATTTCATAAATAAAAAACTATCAATCAGAGTGATGAATACAAGAAATTGTCAAACAACATATTACTCCACACAATGTACCTTAAAAGTATGTTCCCCATGACGGTTGCTAAACGCATCCCACACTCCTTGGGATATCAAGTGTTCATAAAGTGGATGTGGGTGTGGCTTGATTTTCCCTTCTGCATATTTAAGATGATATTTCATTACAATTGTGCAGAAAACTCTATGAATATTTCCTGTAACTCTTAATACACATTCCTTGTGCATGGCATCTACTATAAATGCACTCTACAATGGATGATGAAAAGTAAGTCAATATTTTGGTATTTTATTTTATTTTAATAAATTAAAAAAAATGATATCATAATGTTACCGTAATCTCTTCCCACATTAGTGTCTTCATCCCAAGAAAAACATGGTGCCACGACTATACATCAATCGGAACGCGTTTCCGAGTGACGATTCCAGTGTAGATACTAAAGATGGCTCTGTTGGGGTTAAGATGTTGGCCTCGCGTATTCCATCCCACCTCAAATTTGATGCCTTTTACTTTTTCCTTAAGGATATTGGCTAAAACTATCAAACTATGATTCTCTTGTTTTTTTCGCTTCCAGAGTTTCATTTCCTACCATTTCCTCAAAAATAGCATTAATATCTTCCCCTGGAGCACTAGCATCGGCAATGGGACCAGCAATAACAGGTTGAGAAACCTGTTGTACCTCAGTACAAGGACCATCAGCAATAGGTTGAGAAACATGTGGTTGCTTTGAACTGGGACCACCAGCATCTGGTTGAGAAACCTGTTGTTGCTTTGCAGGGGGACCACCAGCTGCTGGTTGAGACACCTTTTGTGCCTCGGGATTGGTCGCATCAATAGGTGCAGAAGTAATTATCTGCATAAGTGGTTTAATATTTAATTTAGATTACATAAAAACAGCAACGAATAGATAATAACATAATGTAACAGAATGTATGTTACAATAAAGAAATAACCTGATTATTGTACTCACTTTTTTATCTTTAAAGGCTGAAGAGATTTGACTCCTATATCGACTATGTAAATCCCTTCATTATTGTCTCCTATGACATACAAAATTCCATCTATATTGGGACCACTATGAAATGATTGTGAAGTTCCTATAAAAGGGTCAACCGCCGTTGAACTTTCATCTGACCCTTCAGTTGTTTTGGTCGATAACAGAACAATTGACCAATTTCGGTTTGCTGTGTCTGGAACATAAAATACTTGTACTGCCTGTGATGCCATTATAAATGTTTTGTATTTCACCCCTTCCTTACTAAAATCAACTTTCACAAATCCTAATTCATTTATTTTAACATCACTCATGTTATCAACCCACTTGCATTGAAAAATCATCACTTTCAATTTCATATAATCCAACTCCCATATTTGTTTGATGATGCCAAAGTATGACATATTCACATAAATTGGATTTTTGTCCTTAGCACCGGAAACATGCATCACCTCAGCCACAAGTGTAACCCCAATATTCTGCATGGTACTGTTTCCATCATATTCATTAGTATATAATTTATTACCGTTAACTACATAAGCATTGTAAGATAATATGTACACACTTTCTCCTCCGACCAGCCATTGAAGTCATTCTGAAATTGATTTTGGATTTTCATCTAACTGCTTAAAAATATGGTCTCGAAACCATCCTATAAACTGTCGATTATGTGTTTCTGATATCCACTTTTCAGCCCTAGAAGGATTCAAACGCCTAAGAATTTCTTTTTGGGTTTGAACATATGGGTCATCGTCGAAACTGTTATGCTAAACGAAAAGGTGGGCCTGCTCCCGATCTATAATATTGATTGTGACAACCTCTCTTCCAGAAATTCATGCACCCTCAAGCTGCTCAATGTGATGAGATTTTGGTAGGCCAATGATTTCCACACCAGACAGGTATTCGGTATAAAATTCAACAGCTTCCTTAACAACATATTGCTCTGCAATACAACCCTCTAGATGACTTCGGTTTTTGATATACCCTTTCAAAATCTTCATATACCATTCAATGGGGTACATCCATCTTTAATGTATAGGACCACATAGTCGAATCTCTCTCACCAAATGAACTATCAAATGAACCATCATATTGAAAAATGTTGATGGGAAGAACATTTCCAATTCGCATAATATGATGGAAATATCTCTTTCCATAGTTGGCAATTTCGCCGGGTCTATAACTTTTCTACATATAGCTTTGAAGAAGAAACAGAGCTTCGTTAATGTATGGTGGACATTCTTGGAAAAAATGCAATATAAATCTATAGGAATTAGATCTTTCATCAAAACATTACAGTCATGTGATTTCAGACCCTTTAATTTTAAATCTCCCATTAACACGATGTTCATGATATTTGATGAATACCCATCTAGAACCTTTACGTCATTAAAGAAGTTGAAAAACTGATATCTCTCCTGCCTAGAAAGAGTGTAAGAAACATGAGGAAGAAATATTCGTTTTTCACCCTTCAATGGTGCCAAATCTTCTCGTATTCCCATCTCAACCATGTCCAATCTAGCCTTATTTCCATCCTTTGTTTTTTCAGGCGCATTTAGCAATGTACCGATGACACTATCACATACATTTTTATCAACATGCATAACATCAAGAAAATTTCTGACATACAGACAATTCCAGTATGGTAATTCAATAAAAATTGATCCCTTTTTCCAACCAGTTTTCGTAAGGTTTTTCAAAAATGGTTTACAAAAAGCAGTGTCCAAATCTTTTACTTTATCAAAAAATTGATCACCTGTTAGTGGAGACGGTGTAGTACATTCCTCTGAACTTCCATCGAATGATGTTGTCCTAGATCGGTACATCTGTCGTTAGGGTAGAAATCTGCGATGTCCTAGAAACACGGTTTTCGATGAATGTTTCAACCTAACTGACTGTGTACCTTGTTCGCAAGCAGGACACCCTTGAGTTCCTTTAATGCTATATCCTGACAAATTTCTATAAGCAGGAAAGTCATTTATCTTCCCGTAAAACATGGCTTTCAAAGTGAACTGCTCATTTTTGTAAGCATCATACAACGTAACACCTGAATCCCACAATATTTTCAAATCCTCGATCAGTGGGGCCAAATAAACATCAATATCATTAACCGGTTGTTTTGGTCCTAATATAAGCATATATAACATGATGTATTTCCATTTCATGCATAACCACGATGGTAAGTTATAATTTACCAACATAACCGGCCATGTAGTATGACTTCTACTTTGAAAACCAAAAGGATTCACCCCATCTGTAGATAATGCCAGATGAAGGTTTCTCAGCTTGTTCCAAAGTTCAGGATACTCATGATCAATTCTCTTCCACTGAGGAGAGTCTTCCGGGTGATGTCGTTTCCTATCTTTAATTCTTTTATCTACATTCCATTTCAATTTTCCTGCAGTCTCCTCACTTCCATATAGGTGTCTAAACCTAGGAATGATTGGAAAGTACCATACAACTTTCATAAGACTAGAATCATCTTTCTTGTATCAGGAAGCACCACACTTTGGGAATTTTTTAAGTGATTTTTCATCCTTGTGAAACAATATACAGTCATTCAGGCAAGCATGTATTCTTTCAGAGATCATACCCATCAATCGTAGCATTCGTTTGGCATCGTATGTTCGGCTTGGGAGTTCATCATCATCTGGAAGCATGTCATTCAGGAGGGCAAGTAGTTCCGTAAAACTGGCGTCACTCCACCCGTTGCATGCTTTCAAATTATACAGCTTCAGTATGGCTGACAATGCTATATATTTAGCGCAACCATCATACAATGGTGTTTTTTCCCAATGCTTTAACTTCTAATAAAATTTGGGGAAATCATGAAGTTCATCTTAAACTGTCCTTGTCATTTCCTCAATATGATCTTCATCATCATTCACATCTATAATCACACCCTTCATATGATAATCTTCACTGTTCACGCTTCTAATCATATTATATGATCTATGAAATGTCGTTTTCTCTGAGTCACTACCAACATTGGTTTTTTCCCCGTGTTTATTCCAACTTGTATAACTTAGATATATTCTGTGACAGATCAGGTGTTCTTCCAACTCCTCTAGACTAATTTGTCTTTAATATCAATAGTGTAAACACGGACAAAGGATTTGAGAAGGGTCACATGCACGATCTTCTGTAAACTTGATAAACTCTTTCACGTCATCTTCATACTCTTTTGTCAACCGATTGACATTCATCCATTATTTATTCATATTCATCATCTTTGTGGGTTCGATATCGAGAACTTTCATAATATTATGTTTTAAATAATCGGGTAGCATTGTTTGGGTTTAATAAAATCAAATCATGGTACAAATTCCTTTAAACACAGGTGAAATCCATAAACATGGTGTGTCCAGTAGGGTGAAAATCATGTATGTATAAGATACCTTATTTAATCCGACATATATCAAATTTATTTCAAGTTAGTCTTACAAAGACTGAATTATGCCTTTCAAAATACATAAAATTTAGAACAACATGAGCTAAAGGCGTGTAATTTAGATACATATTGAGTCACCTCACCAGATATGCATCACATTTTTGTGGAATACATGGTGTGTAGTCCTTACATGAGCACTAGGGGTGTATAGTCTATACACATCAAGTCTCTATGGTATCTATACATGGTGTGAGTAAAGTAAAACACATGTCATCCTGGGGTGTTCATTCATAAGTCATGTATACGTAAATTACCAATTTATATATTCCAATTTTCAACAAGAAACAAACAACTTTCAATTTATTTAGTGCGCAAACAAGGAACAACAACGGAAACGATTTTTAGTGGGGCGTTTAGCCCATACATTTCAAATTATAACCATAAATATCAAACAGTAATACCATGCGAAGAAGAGGAAACCAATGAGTAATAGGAGAAAACAATAATAAATATGATGTTATCTCAATGTACTCAAGGTGATGATAAGATGTTGGTCAAGATCAACTCTGGGTTGGGAGTACACTAATATTTAATTGAAAAAAACTAATAAAAACTGATCCAGAAAAGGATAAAATATCCTTTTCGTCAAGTCCATTAATACAACCAATGCATTAGTTAAACCAAATATCATCGCTAAAAATTCATACAGGCCATAACTACTCCAAAAAGAAGTCCATGGTAGGTCCATCGATGTCCAACTCATCAAATGGTATCCCAATGTCAAATCTATCTTAGAGAAGATCATAGAACCTCATAGATGATCAATGTGACTATCAATGTGTGGATGAGGATACAGATTCATGACTCTCATCAGGTTCAATCTCCAATAATCCAACAAATGAATAAATACCAATAAATTGTCTATTTTAGAGAACTATAAAACCCCATCGTAAAGTATTATGCCATATAAAACCATTATATTCTATATCATCAAATTGTAATTCAAACAACTGATGCTATTTTGGTGTTATTTTAGAAATTGTGATTGAAACTGAATTTTCTCCCAAAACTAACTAGATTATAAAGCTTATCTCTTTATTAAGAAGTAAATTTTATACCTCATTAGTGAAAAAATCCTAAAAATGTACTACCATTGGGGAAAAAGAATCCTACAACATTCTAGAAACATCTACAATATGCCTGACTATTTGAGCCATGAGAAAATACAATATAGATTTAATTGGTTCTACATGACTAGAGAGAATATTCCTCTAATCCAAGTGAAAATAACTCTGCCTATTTTGGAGATAAAAATGTAACTCTCATATAGGAAAAAATGATTTTGGATTTTTATAAATCAAACTAATCCATAACAAAACAAAAATAAAATATTATCATATAAATCATGGGTGGTTCACAAAATAAATGATAACCACCAATATCTATAGATCATTCCTTGCAACATGTTATATTCTTGGACTATAATACCAATAGTGTGTTGATGGTGATAACACTATCCATGCTTTACACCTCCAAGCCTAAAACATTTACAAAAAGAGTGGAAAAAAGGAATGTGATTCGCTTTTATAAATAATAAAATAAAGGGTAGATGATATAGGAATCATACCATTGACAGTAGATGATCAGGAATCCACAATAGCCATAGTAGACTACATAACATGAATATGACCAGCCCCTAAACCCTAGGTTGGAGCCAGACTCCCTATGTTATATACTCTTCCTTATACTATCATTCCTGCATGGTGGTACAACATCCCCTCCCTTGACCAAAACATCCAATGGGACTCTAAGTACCTATTATCAGAGGAGTGTTTGAGTGCTTCCCAATCTCTAGTTCCATTCATGTTCCCCTACAAAGGCTCTATTGCTGCATGACCCATAAAACCACATTAGGAGGAAAAATCTTTTATAAGCATGACACCTCAATTGCAATACCATACAAACCAAACAATCAAAATTTTAGATTTTACAAAGCATCCCTTATTCAATTTTGATTGTTAATTCAAGGGTTATCACAGAAGTTTTATCATCCTTGGGTGTTCATTCATAAGTCAAGTATACGTATATTACCAATTTATATATTCCAATGTTCAATAAGAACCAACCACCATTCAATTCATTTAGTGTGCAAACAAGGACCACCAACGGCCACGATTTTCTGCAGGGCGTTTAGCCCGTAAATTTTACATTATAACCATCAATATCAAACAGTAATAACATGCGAACAAGAGGAAAACAATGAGTAACATGTGAAAACTCACCGCCATGTTGTCGTTAAGATCATGACAGAGGTGCATACGTGGAAAAGGAGAGGCGCACAACAGAGGAGATTTCCAACTGAAAAGAAAACATTAAATAGGGGAAACCCATGAGAATAAAATAATCTAAAACTGAGTACACCATTTACCACATCCCACAAACCCCAAAAGACAATTCTTGAAAATAAATTTAAATTTATTGATAGAAATCACTATCTAATAACTAATTTTTATCCAAACCATAGGTGCAAACAAATCTAAATAGGAATCATAAGGATCACATACCTCGAGAAAAGAAATCCAACCATAATAGTGATCAAGCACAGAACAATGTGAACTAGATGGAACATGGGATTGGGAGTAAGCCATCATGTAATAACTCTAAGAAATTAGTGTGGTGAAAAAATCCCAACATCCTATTAGTATTTGTGGTGCGATATATTATACTCAACACCCGATGTAAGGGAGTGTGATTTTCCTATATTCTCAACAATTACCTTACCATCTTATATTATCCTCTATAATGGTGTATTTTAATTTTAACTAGAATGGGGAATTACCTCCCATACATCAATTTAATTAGGACCATTTGTATAAGTATTTCATTATTCACATTCATATTTATATTAAAAAACATGAAGAAAAACATCTCATATGTCCCATTATCCATGTACAATTTCATTCAATGAAATGAAATACACAATTATCATTCTATATAACATGCAGTAGATGGTGTTACCTTTCAAACCATTATAGATCATTTCAATTCATTTAATTAATTAACTAAATTAAAATAAATCCATCATGTCAAATTCATTCCTCGTTATTATTACACATTCAATTTTACCAAGAATGGAAAATTCACCAATAAGGCTCAAAGGGTATTCAAAATGGGCCATAATCAATATGGAAATTTTCTACATGGTAAATTCCATTAAGAATCTAGTCCAAACACCTATAATGTGTCTTTAATTCCATATACATAACCTTGTATGAAGGGAATCCTCATTTAAAAGCATTGATATAAGCTAAATAGTTGTTCAGGGCAGTTAATAATTTGACATTAAAGGGATAATTTTAATTAGAACACTCAAGGGGTGTCTATAAAAGAGTTTAAGAACATCTAACCCATGAAACAATATCCATAAGGTGTTTATTGATGTGAAATGATTAAATAAAGAACTCAATAATATCAATAATCCATTGACTCTTGCAATAACACCTTAAATCGGGATTTCACACGTTCTATTCAAGTGGTAGAAAAAAATTTACCTGAAAATGAATATCAATAATGGTAACAGCGGCGGCGGAGGCAGCGCCAGAGGTGGAGGCGACAGTGGCGTCAAGGTGGCGGCGGCAACAGAGGAGGAGATTGCGACAGCGGCAGAGGCGGTGGCGGTCGCGGCAGCGGGGGTGGAGGCGGCAGAGGCCGCGGCGGTCGCGATAGCGGGGGTGGGGGTGGAGGCGGCGACGACGGTGGAGAAGGAAGAGGATGAGGAGAAGGAAGGAGGAGGATGAGGAGGATGAGGAGGATGAGGAGGATGAGTAGGAGGAAGGCGAGGTCACGGTGGCATGGGGCCAGGTTCAGCATCCATGAGAGCTTGACCGTGTGCAATCGAGGATGGCCTATTAGGGTTATTAAATAAAAACTGACGAAACCCTTATCAGTGCTCGTTAAAAGCACTGATAAAGGTATGTATTATCAGTGGTAAAATGAAATCTCTGATAAAACATTAATTTATCACTGCTTTTTTAGCGCTGATAAAGAGATACCTTTATCAGTGATAAAAAAGCACTGATAAATATTACCTTTTATCCGCGCTAAAAAAAGCACTTATAAAGGGGTACCCTTTCTCAACGGTTATTTTAGAGCTGATAAATGTAATATTTATCAGCACTTTTAGATAGCGCTGATAAAGGCATACCCCTTTATCAGTGATTTCTGTTTAGCCCTGATAAAGGGCAGTGCTTGCCTTTCCTTGTTTTTTGGTAGTGTTTCAGCATTGGGTCCTACCCATGTATCATATCATATGCCCTTGTCCATTTCTATTTCTTAGTAAATGACATGTCTGAGCTCATGTACTCTTAGATGTGTCTATGTATGAATGGCCATGTTCATGACTAACTACAAAAAATTTTCGAGGTCATGTATTCCTAGACATGTTCTTCATCTATCCAAGGTACATGTCGATCCCCACCGAGTAAGGTTCACACACCATGTGATATTTGTCTTCTCCTTAGAACCCTAGCACTGCATGGGGGGGGGGGGTTCCACACTTTCTGTAATTATGGAATACATGATTTCTACTATATGATTTCAAAGAACCATGTAATCATCATCTATATACACCTATACCATCATCACATTTCATTTCTCCTCAAATATCACTCATGGATAGCATATTTGTGTCAATTGATCTCAATCGTCAATGAAGATCTAAATTAAGGCCTTCTAAGATTCTTCGAAAATGACACATAACATTCCATCATCATACTCTTCAAAACCCATGCACACACATACCAAATCTAGTCCTGGTTTGCCATCACCATTATCACATCTTGATTGCATCATTTTTCCAAACATTGATCTAAATTAAGAATCACCTGAAGCAAGAAACATGTGTGCAATGAATAATTATATAGTATTTGTTAAAAAACTATCCATAAAAAATTCTAGTGTTGAGAGAATGAAGAACGGTGGGAGAAAAATAAGAAATATGAAAATGGGGAACAAACCTCAACTGTGTTTTTGTTGACCTAGATCCCTTTATATAAGAATGGAAGATGAATATCCATAATAATAATAATAAATTTCTCCCCAAATGCCGAAAATATAGGCCATCACCCTCAATACAATCAATCCTTGAATCAATCCATTGGTAAATTTATTTGTTTTCTTAGTAGGGTGATAAAATTTGGATAATCCACAAATTATAATTTCCTTACCCAAGGTGGATCCATTGCTAAAAAATAACAAATTTGTGTCATTATCGTTGGTGAGAAATTTGAATTCTACTACACACCAATCAATGATCCACATTTTGATTTTCGATCATCTAAGAACAATCATCCAATGCACTCTAAATCAACTTCAGGGTGTTGTGGCTAACCATAAGATTTTTTCTTAGCAAAATAATTATATATAAACAATTAGGTCATTTCATCAGATAAAAAATATATTATTTATTAATTTATTTTATTAATTTTCCCACAAAAACACTCAACCCGTACTTCTGATGCACTTTAAGGTTATGTCGCATCTAGGGTAAAACCCATGCTATAAAATCAACAATGACATCATAGTTATGAGATAAGTCTTATTTTATATGTTATTACACTTTTTTAGGAAAAATGAATATACATTATATTTAATATATTTATTATGTTTCAAAAATCTATTATGGGAACCCTATGCCTTAGAATATCATGTCTTTTTAGTGTATATCTCTAAAAATAATCCATATAATATTCCAAATAAATACAAGGGAAAATTAGATCCATTACATGGATTTTATATATCTAAACCAATTTTGGGTTTTGAATTATGCAGGAGTTTATGTATTTCCCTTTATAGTAGAAATGGGTATTCAAGATAAAACTACTCATTGATGAAAAAATATATACCTATAAAGTGTAGATATTGGATGATGGGTTTAAAAATCATAAAGTAATTGAATATTATGAAATATTTTCACCATTTTACTCATTCAAATCCATCAAACTTTTATTTTATATAGTAGGTTAGTATGACTGTGAAATTTAGTAGAAGGATGAAAAAAATATTTCATTAATTGGATCTATTAGAGAGATGTGTACATGACACAACCAACATGTATTTTCAATGAAAGTTATTCCAAAAGGGTATAAAATTTATAGAGATCCATTTATGGGTTGAATAAAGAATCTATATCATGGAAAATTTTATATGATGAGGCTATAAAATAATTTGGTTTCATTAAGAACTAATGTTATCCATTTGTTTGCAAGAGGTTTAATGGGAATGTGGTCCTTATTTGAATATTATATGTTGATGACCTATTACTTATTTGAAATGAAATAACAGTCTTTTTGTATATTAAGTACTAGTTAAATAATAATTTATCCATGAGAGACATAGGTAGAAAAACCAATAATCTAGGGATTAAGATAATTTTTTATATATCCAAAATAATTAATTGATCATGTGAAAGTACATACATTAACCAGATACTAAATAAATTTACTATAAAAAATCTAAGAGGTTATTGGTTCTAGAATCATATTTCATACATCCTTCAGAGACAATGTGTCCTCCACCACAAAAGGAGGAATGGATAATGAGTAAGATCTCATATAATTTAATGATATGATCAATCATGTATGCCATTTTATGTTCTATACTTGATGTTTCCAAATAATTGACAATTATAGGAAGATATCATGTCATTCTAAGAGAACATCCCTATTCTATTGTTATGATTATCCTTATGAATCTGAAAAGCACTAAGGACATTTTCCATGTTCATGGAAGAGATAAGGAGCTAGTCACTAGGGTTTATACTGACGCAAATTTTCAAAAAAAATCATAATGATCTAAATTCATAGTTAGTATATGTTTTCTTTAGCGAAGGAGGATCTATGGGCTGGAAGAGCTCTATGTAACTATTTATCATTGATTCTACATTGGATTCCAAGTACATAGATAATTTTGATAGAACCAAGGAATTAGGTTGGATATGAATCATTGTCTAAGAAATTTATTTGGTACCTAGTAGTACATACCCTATCACATTGTTTTTTGATAACATTTGAGCAGTGAGTCATTCAAAAGAGCCAAGGTCATAGCAACAAACAAAGTACATACTCTAGATGTATCACCAATTGATAGATTTTTTCCATTAGTGATTATTTTTAGTAATAAGTGTTCTTATAGATTAAAATTTTGTAGACCCCTCATCTAAAATGATATCTTAGCATAATTATGGGTATCATGTGAGAGTTCGCAGACTGAAGTTTGTTACTAGATTTTTTGTAGTTAAAGTGGGAGTTTGTTGGATTTGGTTCCTATGAACCAAATTCATTGAACTTTATGATAAATCATATTACTTGTTTCTAATATTAACAAATTACATATTAGATCATGTTTTTTATTCCACATGACATATTATATGAAAATTTACAAAGACTGGTTGTTTCTCAATATGGTCTTAACAGTACCCCATTATGATGAAATCCCATTAGGGTTATGAAAACATTCTTAAATATTTGTTCTAAAGGTGGATGAAATCAGTTTAGGGACAAAAATGATATATGCTATCACGAGTGGAGACTCATAGGAATTTGAGGCACCATCTCATGTTTTACACCCTCAGTATTATCCATTGTAGGCTATTATAAGAATGAGACCCACCTATAGGAAATCCATATTTCAATGTGCCATTGGATTTTCCTATATGTGCATGTGGGTTTTTATCCATTGACATTAATATTATTTTTAATCAGGGTTACAAGTTGTGTACTTTAATGTATTGAAAAAAACCATGATGACATTTTTTCTGGGTTTTCAAGGATATATTGAGTGTGACATGAGTAAAATTTCATTAAGGAATAAAATAAGTTGATATGTCATGACCATTGATGAAAATGATTAATCTTAAAAGGATCCATGTCCACGGTGTTCTATATGCATGTTCAATTTATGGAATGTTAAATAATGAGAAATCAAGCACATAGGTTAATGACACTAGCATGCATCTTATTTAATTAGATATATCATGATAAAGGTATTATTTTACACAATAAGTGTATGTACGATGTATTATGTCATTGTATCATTAACTTGTTTCTCTATGTGTTCCTTTACCAGTTTACAGATGAAACATTAATATGACAACCCTTCTCTTTATTACACCCTAATTCATGATTTATGGCATAATATTATGAAAAATACAACTCAAAAGTTTGATAATTATAGTGTATTTGGGCATTAGGTTCATTATATAACAACATAAAAAAGTGAATACATCTCAATCATGGAAAACATTTTTAACATTATTATAATGTTTATTCATTCTTGAAACATCATGGGATAACTTGGGGACATACATAAGAATAAGGTTATCTATAAATCATAGTAAGGGAATAAACATGACATAACATGATTAATGTAACATGTTTTAGAGAATAGGAATATCAATGAGACATAAAAGGTGTGTTAATCCAAAAAATTAATAATGAGGCATGATATAGAATGATAATCATTAAGGAAACCAGGTAAATGTGGCAATAGCATAAAAAACTTCATCATAAACATAGTTCAAGGATAATTGAAAAGTCCTCATGATAGAAAATGCCTCATGATTTATTAGGATAACTCCATAATTCACTTCATTACATATGACAATGCATTGGATCAATATATAATTCTGAGCTCACCTATCACATTCATTTCACTCTCATGGATAAGTGTTCCACATAGATCATATAAAATATATTTATTCATCATAATATTTTATCCCATAATTAAATAGTGTATAATAAATAGATTTAAGTCCCGAATCAAATAATACTGTCTTTACAAAGGTCAAAATTCTGCATAGGAAATCAGTACATGTATTTAATAAAAAATTATTTGTCTTAGAAAATCATGGTAAAATTTTGGCAGCATGATGGGGTCATATGAATGTTCATGGGAGTGATTGATTAGAGTTCAAAGGGTGTATAATAATTTGTAAATAATATTTATCTTTAGGGGGGTAAGGAAGAACATATACCAAAATAAGAAAATGAAGATAAAATACATAAGATAAAAAAGATACTTATGCTTATGATCCTTATAAGGGTTCCACCTCACCCCTTGAAAGGTGTATTATCAAAAATAAATAAAAATGATGGAAAAAAGGTAAAATACATAAGATAAAAAAGATACTTGAATAAATAAGATAATAAGAGGATCCCTTACTAAATTACTACACGGTAACGAGTGTACATAAAGGATCATGTGAGGGAATAATGAGAGTGAAAATAGCCTCTCATATCATGAAAATAAATAATAACATATGGTGGATGTATAAAAACATACCCCAAACAAATAAAAATAGGTATCAAGAGGCATAACATAGAAGAGGTTCTTGAATAGAAAAGAGAGTGGAAGATCTGTTACCTGGAGAGTGTGATTCTAAATCCTTGGGAGGAGCTTCTTGTGAGATTTGTGGCACATTATAAGGTCTCTAGAGAGTTTATGGAAGATTTATAATGTGATAAACTATTTTTCAGCAAATAGAAAAGGTATTTTTGGTGGATTAATATAGTAAAAGGGTGAGTAATTCTTTATTATTTCTCAAAATTATGGTTTGGACACTATATAATAAAATAAAGAAAACCACAAAAATTCCAATGGTTTTTCGGATATTTTTTCTAAATAGGGGTGGTTTTAATTAATTTATAATTATCAGGGCTAGACATATTAATATATCACCCTTGCTGATGTGGAAGTTAGTCATGTCCTTGAAGAAATGATTTTAAAAAGATAAAATATAATATATGTTTTGGAGGATGAGTTAAGAATTTATAAAATCAACCAAATAAAATAAAAATAAAATAATTTTTAATGGTAAACATATATTTGTCATTGGATACCTTTTAAAATATTTATTACATCATTTTTGGGTCATTATGATGTCAGAATACACACATTATCTATATACTGTATTGGATTTTTAACCAAAAATTTGACTATCTCGGAAAATAATGAAAACCTAACGATTTGATGATTTTGACATGCTGATTCAAAAAATAATATTAATTTATCAAAATAATTTTCTAAATATATTAATTTTAACATTTAAAATATTATTGAAATTTATTTAGTAATGGTAGGTTTGTTTTTGACAATAATTGTTTTCGAACCTGTATAGAAATTACATTTGAAATCATAAATATTATATTATAAATTAAAATTTTCAAATATACTTTTTTAAATAATATTTTGTTAAAATATCATTTATTTCATATAATCCATTAATTCACCAAAAATAATAATTTAATTGAAATTGCATATTAGTTAAAACTACAATGTGTGTTTTATCGTATAATTTCGATCAAACTAATTACCTAATCAATTATAATAGAAAATAATAATAAATAAATAAAATCAAAATATTAATGAAAAGTAAATATAAATATTGATTCTATTAGGTTTAATTTATTTATAGTCTTTTTTATATTATTTTTATCCTCAATTATTCTATTTTTCTTTTACAGTGGTAATTAACATTTACTACATTTACTATTTAAATTTCTCCAAAATTAAGTTCACATTATTTTCAAATATTAATCATGATGATACTAAATATGTAATACATTTTATAAAATTCAAATCATAGAGTTAAAATAATTTAATTTACTATAAAACTTGAAAACTTGAGGAAAATTGGATTTTTCAAAAAAAATGTACGTTTAAAAAAATATGATTTTACTCTAACTCTTTTACTAGTAATATTCAGTAAATTATTTTTAATTAAAAATGATTGATATGTAACCTAAAAATTTAATTCAAATAATTATCTATTATGGTTTATTTTTAATTAATTAAAATGGGAAAATTTTATGCATTTTAAAATATTTTTTGGAAAATGCATTTTAACCCAAAAGAAAACATATTTTAAAATCTATTATAAAGATGATTTAAATTTATTTATTTAAATTAAATAAATATATATAATGCATATGTCACCTTTATATCAAATTAAGAGAATAATTGTACCTTTAAATTAATTAATATATCAAAATAAAATAAAGTTTTATATAAGAATATATTTTTCACTATTCAAGGAAAAATCTATATTTTCAAGAAAATTACAAAATTTGACAGTAATTTAATTATGATATGAATGATTAAATTTTTTTTTCCAAATTCATTTTATAAATATTCTAGAAATCAATTATAATGTTTTTTTTTCATAAAATTAAATATAAACATTTTTGAATAAAAAATATTTTGAAGAACGAAAATACATTAAAAAAATTGATACATTATTTAATAAAAATTTATCATCATATTTAAGACATATATATATTATATTTAATGATTTAGTTAATCCTAATTATTTCTTAAGAAATAATAGCTAGGGTAAAATGATCATATTTATATAATAATTATTTATTTTTGTTCGGTGTCGTGTACCACAAATGTTACCTAACATAATTTTCTAAAAACTCAAGGCATTATATTTTTCCCACATTAATAAATTGAATCCATAAAAGTTAAAAATGATATTGATAAAACAAATTTATACTTGAAAATATTTTTATTGAAAACCTACATCACAAAAAGGGTTAATAAAACATATTAATGAAAAGAGAGTAAGGGAAGTACAAGGGTCGTCACATAGCAAGGTTTCCAAGTAGGAAAACATTAGTGGCATGTAAAAACAGAGACATGGAACAGTAAACTAAAAAAAATTTATTGTGATAGAGAAAATGGTTTGGAGAAGTTCAATAATGACAAAACCATAAATATGTTGTAGATAAAATGACCTTAAATTCATTGGGAATGATTGTAATATGACAATATTATGGTTTTAAGATTCATTTCCCATATTTAAGAAAATCCATAACCATCCTAACTATAGACATAATGAAATACACTTCATTGACATGGATAATTTCTTCATATATACACTTTCCACTCTAATTGAATATTTTCTCCAAATGTTGAGAAATTTCAAACTATTAAAACCACAAATTAGAATCCAATTAACATTAAGGGGAAAAATTATAAATGACATGTATTCCATGAAATTATGAATTGATAAACTTAAATCTATGTAATTCATTATCTATTTCCAAAAATAGACACATTTCATCATTTTGTACCCTTAATAATGGTTCATAATGATATTGTGAATTTACCACTTAATAACCACTGGGATTGTAAAATTAGGTGTGCAGCAATGCCTGTTGTCATGCACCAGTTCCCGACTGTGTTTAGCTCAATGAGTTGTTTTCAAGTTTTACCCCTATGTACATCTAGGCCATATCCAAAATAACTCTTCGTATTTATAGATATATGTATTTTTTTAATAAACCAATTACTCAATAATTTTCCAAATTCGATAGATGTCATATTATACTTTGTTTAATCCCTAAGGATTTCACTATAGTTTTCTAAACCTAATCCCAAAAATAACTAAACTTTCTTTTGATAACAAACATGACAAACCTTCTCTTTATTACACATTAATTCACGATTTATTCCATAATATTACACATTATACAAGCCAAAGTATTGATATTATATTGTCTTTTTGGAATTAGACAAATTACATGACAACTCAAAATATGGAATACATCATCTTTATTGATAACATCATTAAAATGATCATAATTGTTCATTGTATTGAAACAAAATGGGATAACCTAGGAACATACATAAGAAAGGGGTGAGATATAATGTATCGTAAGGGAATAAAAACTACATTACATGATGGGAGTAATACGTGTTAGAAACTATGACTATAAATGAGACATAAAAGGAGTGAGAAATTTAAACATAGTCTATTAAGGATGATATAGAATGATAATCATAAAAGCAACATGGGAAATATGGAAACAACTGAAAACACAACATCGATAACATAGTTCAAGGACAAATTCAGAGAACTCATGATGAAAAAAGTCATATGATTGACTCGTTCCAATCTCAAATACCTTGTAGGATTTTTCATGAGACTAAAACATTACCCAATACATTAGAGTGCTATATAATTATGGCCTCACCTTTATCTTTCACTTCATTATCATGCATAATTGTGCCACATAGATAATATAACATGTATTCATTCATCATTATATTATATTACATGATAAAGTAGTGTGGAATAAATAAGTTTTAGTCCCCAATAAAATAATTATAAGTTTATAAAGGTGAACAACCTTGTTAGAAATTTGTATTTATATTAACTACACAATTATTTGACCTGGAAAATTTCCATGAATTTTCAACACTGTAACGAGGTCATATGAATGTCCATGGGAGGTCATGATGAGATTGAAAGCGGTATCTCATCAATTCGAAATAACATGGATTTTAAGGAGGATATGGTATAACATATCCCAAAATTAGGAAATGATGATAAAATACATAATATAAAGCAGATACTGGAATAAAGAGAAGAATAAGAGGACGAATTACTACATTCCAGCATGGTAACGGGTGAACATAATGGTTCATGCGATGGAATTATGAGAGTAAAATGTGTCCATCAACTCATGGAAATAAATAATTCAGTAATGGTTATGTGGAACAAAATACCCCAAATATGAACAAATATAAATTAGGAGGCATATCATAAAATAGGTTATCGAATAAAAAGGAGAGTGGAAGATCCCTTACCTTGTGAGGGTGATTCTAAAAGATTGGGAGAAGCTTCTTGAGATATTGGGAGAACATTGGGGAGAATATATAGACGAGAGGGTAGAGTAAGTAAATGTTCAAATGTTTTTGACTGAATAATATGGGAGCTTGGGTGGGTTTATATAGGAAAAGAGTGGTGGATTCTTTATTATTTCTCAAACATAGGTTTTGGACTATATATAATAAAATAACCAAAACTACAAACTTTTCCTTGATTTTTTCACAAATTTTAAGAAAAATATGGGTGATTTAAATTATTTTATAAGGAAAAGTCTGAAATTATTAAAATATCATAGTTTCTGATGTGGAAGTGAGTCATGTCTTTAAAAAATGATTTTGGAAACATAAATTATAATATATGTTTTGAAGGATTCATGAAGGCTTTATAAAATTAATTTAATAACATAAAAATTAGAGTATTTTAAATTTTAAACATAGATTTGGTCTTTTATCCCTTTTATAACATTTATGAAATCTTTTTACGCTAATTATGATGTCATAATACATGACATATATTTTTATGATATTTAATTTTTTTTTCTGAAAATTCAATTGTATCAAAAAATTATAAAATATTCACCATTAGAAAATTTGTATGTTATAATTGGAAAATTAATATTTATTTTATAAAAATAATTTTTTATATATATAAATTTTAAACTTGAAAATATTAATGACAATTATTGATAAATGTTAGGTTTTTTTAACAAAAATAGTTTTTGACCAATTATAGAAATTAATTTTGAAATCTTAGATATTATATTATATTTTAAATTTATCAATAATAATTTAATAATAATATTTTATTTAAATATAATTTATTTCAAAAAAAATTGAAATCATTAAAAGGAATATCTTATTAAAAATTTTATGATTTTTTAAAATACAAATTGTGTTTTTTAAATATTTTTTATTAAACTGATTATTTAATAATTTATAATGTAAAAAATAAGTTATAAATATAGTCATAATTTTATTTAAAATGAAATATAAATATTCATATTATTATAGTGACCTTTTCTTTAGAATTTTTCAGATTATTTTTACTCTTAATTATCTTATTTTTGTTTTACATTGGTTATTAATATTTTATACAGTTACTATTCATATTGTTAAAAATATTGTTGAACTTATTAATTAATATTTATTATGATGACTAAAAATATGGAATAAATTTTATAAAAATTAATTCATATATATTATTTAATTTAATTTAATATAAATCACGCAAGCATAATGGAAATTAGTTTTTTCAATAAATATATTTTTCCAGAAAAAGATGTTTTTACTTTAGTAGTTTGTCTAGTAATAATTATTATATGAATTTTGAATAATAATGGTTGTTATATAATGTATAAATTTAATTTAAATAATTTCACATTAGTGGTTATTTTTAATTAAATAAAATAGAGAAACAATATGTATTTTAAAAGTGTTTTCTGAAAACATCATTTTTATTCATAAAAATACACTTATACTAAAATCAGGTATAGTGATGACATAATGTAATTAATTGAATTAAATATAGATAAATAATAGTTATTTTAAATTTATATCAAATTAATATAATAATTGAAAATTTAAAATAATTAATTTATCAAATTAAATGACATTTTTTCATAAAAACAGAATTTTCTCTATTAACTGAAAAAAATCTATATTTTCTAGAAAATATTAAAAACATTCAATAAGTTAATATTTATATGATTATATAAAAAAATAATTTTGTTTTTCCCAATACATTTTATGAATATTCCAAAAAATAATAATAATATTTTTTTATATAAATAAATAAAAAAATTAAAGAAAGAATATTTTGAAGAACAAAATAATATTATCAAAAATTAATAGATAATTTTATAAGAATTTATCAATATATTTTGGAAATATATATATTTTATAAATAATTCAATCCTACTCATATCTGTAAATATAATTTCTTAGATAAAATTATCATATTTAAATATTCATTGTTTGTTTGGGTTTAGTATTACGCATCATATACGCTATCAAACATAGTTCTATCTTTTAAAAACTCAAGGTGTTTCACATAAACATTAGGCTAACTCACCTAATTCCATTGATAATGAGGCGTAGGGGATTACACATTAATTGTATCCAAAATCTTAGTTAGTTAATATGTTATTATTTTTCATTTAACAAGTTGAATATATATTATTCTCGTACATGTTTCAATAATTATTTATGCTTTCATTATCACACATATTTTATCACCCGTTATTTGAGATAATATTATATGATAAAAATATTTAATAATTATTTATTTTCTAGTTACTGAATATAATATTTATTTATTTATTGGTGAAAAATGTAATGATATTTATTTATTAAATAAGTAGTCATTATTCAAGGCCCAATTAATATTGTAGAGGAATGACTTAATGAGTTTAAAGGTCTGATGAAAAATAATATATATTTAATATTATTTGAATGAGTAATATGTAATTTAATTCACGAGTTTGGATCATGCTATGAAATAATAATAACATTATTATTATTATAGACATTGGGTTCTATAGTGATTATTGAAATAATAATGGATTATGTGAAATTCTTATTTTATAACCTTAGAAATATATAAAACCAATTTTATTATTTTTGTAGAGATCTAATAATCGTATTTTAAACAACTAGATCAGGGGAAAATCCTCTAAAACCCTATAAAGATCCATCTCCATGAACACTTTCCATAGTTCATAGAGATCCTCCTCTACCATCACACTCAAGTATAGTGATATCAAAGAGAACCCTTTCATGATGCGATTATAAGGGTGATGAAAGATGAATGACACTGGCATCAGGATGTGCCATGATAGAACCCAGAGATTCATATAATGGTGTTTGAAGGTTTTTCAAACACATTTGGATCACCAATAGAAAGAATCTAAACTTTATTCCAAAAATGGAAAAATAAAACAATTTAAGGACATTGACAGATCCATAAATAATGAATGAATTTATTATAAGGTAATTATAAAATTGCTTAATTTAATTTTAAATAATATGTGAGGATCATTCTCTTTGGTTCCATTTTTTCTATTTTCTATATTATTTTATTCAATTTTATTTATCTGGGAATTTATTTTTAGGTAAGTATAAGATTAATCATCGATCATGAAAAATAGAAGAGTTGGTCATGTGCCATCAACCTCTTCTGCTACTCCCAAAACCTGTAAATATTGTTAAAGTGCTATAGGCTAGAGATAGAAGCACTTACCTCAATATTTTGTCACACACCAACCATTAAAGGATACACACAGTAAGAGTGGGATGAAAACAAAAGAGAAATGAATGGATGTCATAACAATAATTATCATATCTTAGAATCATGTTCAATAAGAAAAAGTATTAGAATAGATTTAAGTCAACACATACCTTGGCAACTGTATGCGTCACACCACAACTAACATAAGATCTAGATTCCACACGGAAAAAAATAAGGAATATACAATAGATTTAGAGATATCACATCACATCAATAAAACATTAAAAATACAGCTCAATGTTGCTGTTGAAACCAAGATAAATTAATTTTTTCAAAATAGAAGGAAACACACCTATTAAAAGGAGAAAAAACCATCCAACAAGAGATAAGACAAAAAAAATATATATAGATGGGAAGGGATAACAAATAATATATAGAGTATATTTAAGGGTTGAGTTAGAAGTATGTACATAAAATGATAGAGGTGTAAGGTTTGAAATGCAAAAAAACCATCTGAATAAAAGGTATTGATTGTAGGTGCCGAATTGCCGTTAAGGCCATGAATAGACATTTTTTAGTATTCCAAAGGCATATTTTGAATCAAAAAAAATCTTAAGACACCAAATGTATTTTAAGTATTTTTATAAGGTATCCACACCGAATGTTATGTGAAATGGATTCCTCCGTGTCAACCTTCTAAAAAATAGCCATGTTAGCAGTGTGAAGGGAAATTGGTCAGTGAGCATGTTTATAAATTGCATGCAAGATCTTTTATGCCCAATGTGACATCAAAAGCACCTTGCGCACAACTTGCCTTGTGTGCCTCCACCAATGTATTTGGGTATATATAGAAAAATACCCGCTCTCTTCAGGGGATGGTTACAAAAGATGAACTAATTTTCTACTGTGCGAAAGATGACCCTTCTACGACTGTGAAAAAGACATGGAAGCATGGTATCCGATCTGGAATGGTAGGTCTCCCGGGGTCCCACTTTAGGTGGGCCCACTAGGGCTTGACCCTCACCCAATTCCTTTTACTCAAAGGAAATGGCGCAAAATATATTCCTCTTGTGCCCATGTTTTACCTTATGTCATTCCAATCTTGCGCACAGGGATTCACCTTACGTGAAGCCATTCATTTTGTACGCAACCATACAATATTTGTGCAGTCCCCCATCTTATGTGCACCCATTAAATCCTTCAAACTCCTATATTTGTTCACTCCATGTGTCTTCCACACCCTAAGGAACCATGTATGGGCCCCTCTTATGCACAACACCCCTGTCTTGCACATACTTCTCACGTGCGACCCTCTGGGAATGTACAAAGTGATTTCAAAGTCCCTTGAGTTGTGATTCATATTGTGTTTATTTTCCTGATGATTCTTCTCATATGAATGCTAATAGATGATGGTTCTTAACATATCCATTCTAACGTTATCCCCTCAATAGATCACTTCACATACCAATCTCCATAAAACATTTCTAGTGCCTTCCTTTGACCAAGGGTTAAAGTGTTCCACTTATGTAAGTCCTAGGAGTGAGGAGTCAATCCCCACCATTCGATATGGACTATATTAAACTACCAATCACCCACATCCCAGAAACATGATGTTAAACTATGATCACTACATAAGTGATAGGTACATAGAGATCTGTTAAGAGGATGGGCACCAACACCTTCTCAGTCCCCTCCCCTTTGAGCTTTGTCATCATGCACACCTCAAGAAGACTCTACATATGCCCCAACCCAACATGACAAGGTGTTTTGGGTATGGTGGATATATCATCCTCATATGTCTGGACCCCTAATCGAGCATTCTTTTGGGACTAAGTCCTAATATTCATCTCTCTAGGCCGCTAACCATGTGTAATCCCCATTTCATCCTTCACAAACACACCTTGCATGATACAATCGTTAGGTCTTTTTTGCCTCTTATTTCTCACACACTACATGACTCACATGTGATTAGAGTAAGCATAGACCACGAAATCCAATTTGGGCCACCTTAGTGTTTATTCCCCACCCCAACCTCACAAAACTATGTGAATTTTGATCCTTGTCTCATAGACATGGTATATAGGAAGACTCTCTGATGTTCAAGACCATCACTCCCTATCATCCATCGGTCTAGACCACTTAAAATAGGTTTACCCTTGTCTTGTATGAGGCCAAAAATTAATCCCCTTTCGCCCTTCATGACACTAAATAGTATGCTTTTAAACTACATGGGTTTTTATCCATTTCTCCTAAACATGGTATGTAGTAATCCTCCCTAAAGATCAACCCCAAGAATTGGTAAAATTTGGTGTCCCCTTTGTTGGGACCCACATCATTGTTTCACCACTTAATGGTGTAAGAATAGTTCTCAGGAAGCTAACCATGTGAAGCCCCCACACTCAATCCATACTTCTCCAACCAAGAGTGTCCCTTATACGATGTACTACTAACCCCACATAAGTCTCATCATGTCTCTGGGTTGCTATCCCTTGTGAACACCCTGATTCTATGCCCTATTCCTAAACTATGTAGAATTTGATTCCCTCCTACAGGAACACGTAGGAAGCCTCCTCAAAGTTCAAGCCCATCAACCATGTTCCATACCAGTCTCTCCCTCAATCCTTTGTGTTTCGGGAAGATCTTTTACTTATCCTAAATGTTCTATTCCCATTGGGTCCCCATCAATGTGCTCCATTCTCTCAGGACACCTTCTCTAATGTCCCTTCGCCCCACTAAACTATGTGTAAATTGATTCCCCACCACATGGATATGTAGGATGCCTCTCTCAAGTTCAATACCAACATCACCATCATCTTCACTTCAATTCCATCCCATTCCTCACATCCAAATTATTCAACCATCCATCATCCAGCCTGATTCATACATGTGTTTCTACATTAGAGTGGGATCACACCATTTCAATGGGCCACTACCCATGAATAATCCCCAACATGTCTTCGAGTCATTGTACTTTTTGAACACCGTGATTCCATATCTCTCCCCTAAAACTACATGGGGGTTGATCCCAATCTTCCACACAGGGTACGTAGGATGCCTCCACGAGGTTCAATCCCAGCCAATGGTAAACTTCAGTGTCCCCTTCATCAGGAACCTATCATTCTCAGATCCTTCCTCATTCAACATCTTGATCCACCCATCTAGTAAACCTCTTAGGTGCTTATTTCTAGGGATATACCCATATGATCCAGTCCCATCAGTGTTTGGATATTTCTGATCTGTCTTCGCTAGACATTAAACTCATGGCATACCCTATGATAAACATGGGAAGCGGATTAAAACCTTAGGGACATTCCTGTGAAATAAAATCCCCCCAGTTGACGTGGGATTCCATGGGCTTCCATTTAATTGAGAATCTATATCATATGGGGGAGAAGTGTAATTAACCAACATGAAAAAAAGATATAGCTCCAAGAAGAGTTTTAAGAAAAATTTATTAATCTTTAAGGGAGACCCAGACTGGGTGAGAATTTCTTAGGATGAATCCACAGAAGGAGATACTGAATCCCATAAACCCATTTCGATCATGGAGAAAACACCCCTAAATTTTCAATGGATGTCTTTTAGATTTAGAAAGAAGGAATGTGGAGAGAAAACCAGTGCATCCCTAGGGACAGATGCGTACACCCTGGAGGAAGCATCCGAAATAGAAATGGTGAACTCTAAGTGAATCTATTCTCCTCAATATGGAGATTAGTATTATGTGAGGCATCTGCAGATAATCATGTCACCAGATCCAGCAATCTAGTGCTAGGTCCCACCAAGAAAATAATGGGCATGGAGTGAAACTCACTGGAGGTGGTGAAGTTAATCATTGGGAATCCCAATCTACGATGTTGTTAGTGAGGATGTTTCTATCCAGCTATGGAATATTTAACGATGTTGGGGCACATAGCATTGCATTACTATTATCTATAGTGATGGGAGAATTTTCTTTCTTTGAAGGACCCAAGCTCAAGAAAAAGGAAACACATCACCTTCCTACCGTAGATGTAGGGGAATGAGAACTGACAAAATGGTAGTCTTGCATGACTCCATCACTTCTAAGACCACAACTATCGGGTTCACAATCACCTTTTCACCCTCTAAATTTATTCATTAGAGGGTGATTAATACTCTTGTCTGTCGATACAAATAAAAGGGGGTTATCCCGAAAAGGGACGGGGCCCACCAAGACCTGAATGATTTTGTGCCAAGTTAGTGCTGCCACCCCCAAGGGCCGCAAAGGGAGCCACTAATCCCCACTATGGCCTTAAACATCTTCAGGAGCCTATCCTTTGAGCTCTCTTATAGTTCCCTCTTATGTGGATTAAGTGAGGGATATCCAAGTCCGCCTGGTTAGGACTTCATCCAAGGATCCACTGAGGAGGTCTCCTACCCGGCTTCACTACCATCACCTACAGTTCCCACAGACTGAGGGGTAGGTGCTCCATACCCATGCACATCCAGCCATAGTTTGGCTAAAACAACATCAATGCCAGGTAAAATCTTAGGAAGATGCCATCCATGGGGAATTGTAATCTATGGCGTATATGGTTCGAGCCACCACTGGAGAATACTATTGGCCCCCTATTGTTTTCCCAGAGCATGGACACATCCCTATCCCAGAGTAGGGATGCTTCCATGCCCAGTCCATAGTGAGGCACCAGCCAGCTCTTAAGCATGTCGAGTTGACGTCCCCATTCATCGGTGCAAGTAGAAGCTGTCATGGGTTGATACATGATGATGACATTCAATAAATAGGTCCTCCTCATACCATATTCAGATAGATATGAGTTCCTATCAACTCCCGCATCCAGCATGGAGGTTCTCCCAATTCCACCATCATCAACTCCAACAGAGGCCCTCACTACTTCATCGCAACTCAACAAAATTTTCCTCCCCATGCTCCTCATCACAGGAATGATAATTTCACATTCCTACCCGGTTATCATTGTGAGGATCATCTATATCCTATCACCTACCAGCATGGGGGTCCTTCCCGTGTTCTCACCGACATTAGCTGATCCCCTTCCCACTTCATCCACAGTCCTCACAAAGGTCTTTCCCATAAACAGTATGGTATGAACAATGACCCACGTACCACATCTACCACAATCGGTCACTACGAAGGTTCTCACCATGCTACGGACGACCACCATAGAGATACCCCCATGTGATTTCCATCTCTAGAGGAGCCCCCCCCCCATTACAGTACCCTCAATCATGGAGGTCCTCATAGTGTTCCATTTTATATTTTCTAAGGTGCTCCTCACACTGCAGTTTGTCCAAGTGGAGGTCCTCCCCACTCTACCACCAATAAAAGAAGAGGCCCTCTATGTTCTATCACAAACATAGATGAAGATACTTCCCATGTCAAATATCTACCCTATCCTGGAAATTGTTCCCGGGGCAGGAGGGCAGGTCGTCGCCACTATATAAAGAATCCTGAGAAGCCCTAATCTGCAATCAAACAAGTCTGCTTCTCAGATTCTGTGGCGGAGTGAGATTAGATTATAGAACCTTTACCTAGATATTATTTGTTGGGGGATATAAAAAGACTAAGATTATTAGTCTCATCCTTTTAGAAATTAATCTCCACTAGATCCATGAATCCCTCTAAAGATACATATATGAGGAGGAAGACTTCCCCTTTTTAGGACCATTTCATGAAATCCTCTTTATCGTCAACCGAATCATTCTCTACCTCAACAAGAGATCATGAAGAGATGTTCTGGGGACTAATAGAGGATGACCAATAGCATGAACTACTGCCAACGATCGTATCCCCTAGGTAAAAATAAGTGGTCATTAGTCCATCTTATTAGGATGTGGTGGTGCAATATGTGCATTCTTCAATAGAAAACCCATGATGTTGTGGCTTTTCATATCATTTTACATACCCTCTACCATAAAGTCTACCATCACAAAACCCCACTTAAATGGCATTACCAATCCCATAAATTCCTCTAGTTGAAGAGTGGGTAAATCAAGGACTAGATCCTGAGTCTGGGCCAAGATGTTTGTGGGACATTTTTGCAGCAGACCATTTCCTAGAGATGTTCTGGCCACTTTACACAACAAAAAAGAACATCCTAGAGTCCCTTTACTAGGATGAGGTTATGTGATTTTTCAAAACCTTAAGGGTGAAACATTTACATCTCTATTTTCAGTGGTTAGCTTACCAAAATAGCTGGGAACAATATAAATTCATTGTCTTACAATTCTGCCTGGTCGAGTTGGTTGTACATCTTATTGATCGGCACCCTGTGCCATCTGGTTATCAATAGGACCTCCAGAAAAAATGCACAAGGAGCTTCACTGTGATCCACAATGTTATCAAGGAGGGTTCCCTGCATGTCTAAATCTGTGGTTGGGACTATTTGCTTTTCTTCATTTCAGTCCTATCTTGCACCAGCCTCGTTCATATAGAGATGTCGAAGATATTTCTTTTGGTGACATAATGGTGAACATGGATGTTTCTGGGATATACCCAGATGGGGGAACTGGAATAAGTCCTAGAGAATAGGAATATCCCATTGTTATAGTAAAACACCCAAAAGATCTTTCAAGAATCCATACACGCCAAAAAAGAAATTTCATTGGCCTCTCTGAACCTTCTGATTCAATGCAACTCAGTGAAGACCCTAGAAAAGGCAAAGAAAAAATTGAGACTTTCAAACCCTATGAACCATCTGGCTTACTGAAAAAATGGAAGATGACCCTGTAAAGGTGGAATTATGTCAAAATATTGCTGAAAATAAGAAGATGTATTACAATCTAAACCTCGAGCGCACCACGAAATGATG
Organism: Viscum album; assembly: GCA_963277665.1. NCBI lineage: Eukaryota > Viridiplantae > Streptophyta > Magnoliopsida > Santalales > Viscaceae > Viscum > Viscum album. Next base: position 240,437,108 of record OY728131.1, read on the forward strand.
GATAGATTATAGTAATCCTCAACCAGGGAAAAAAGGGAAGGGGAAGGTAAAACCTCATCCTAGTGAGTTTTGTTGGGTTATATCAAAAACTCTGTCCATCTAGACAGGGTAGAAGCTGGTGTTTATGGAAAGCATCCATGATATGTGTCACCCCATCCACTAGAATTGCCTGAAAACCATCTTTAGGACCCGACTCAGGTTCCGCCAGCTGCTCCATAGGTCCCACCGACCACTCTATAGGTTATTAACTCAGTTCCGCAGGTAATTACTCTAGTCAGCCTATGAGCCTCTATTCCCACTTACCACGTTGAAGAACCTTCCAATGCATTGGTGTTTATGGACCCTTGTCAAGATCAGAATTCTCATCCAGATTATCTGATGGTAGCATATATTGCTCACCAAGAGGCCCTAGAAACTTTATTGGTGGAAATCCCGCCTAATAGAAAGTTTTATCTAGAATGAGTGGAAAATATAACCCCCTTGTAGGTTTAGAAATAATACACCCCCCCCCTTAATGGGATAAGCGATCTTGTGAAACATCTGTCCCACTTTATTGCAAGGTGTGGAACTATGCTACGAACTCCAGTGCAGCTGGAGGCTTCCAAGATCTGGTTTTTCCTAAAGACACTAGAAGGGCCATTATTTGAATGGTTTAAATAGTTACCCATATGGTCAATATCTGGTTTGGAGGATCTTTGTAGGATGTTTATCTACTAGATCAGTTCCACAACAAAGAAGAAAATTATTTTTGACCTCTTCAATTGAAAGAAGAGGCATGATGATCGTTTCACATTATTTGTCACTAGGTGGAAGGGCCTCACATATTACCTTGAAATGCCACTAACCTAATATTAGTTGCTAACAATGTGTCTGGTGAATGTGAAGACTGAACTGGTCCCTTCTCTCACCACTTAGAACTTCCCAGTTAGGTTTCTATATTTCTCTGAGAAAGCTCAACATTTAAAAGATGGTTTGAAGTAAGCCAAGTAGGCACGTCTGTTGACTCTTTTAGTTAAAATAATAATAAAATCAAAGGTTGAGACTACCATGGTAGTGAAAATAGATACCCCCATGTAGCTAAAATTGTTACCAAAAGAGTCACCTGCCTAGCTTTTCAGACTCCCACCACCTTAAGCACATCCTCCATCTTAGCATTGCCTACCTCAAAATCGACAATCGCCCCTATGTAACATGCCACTACCACCTCAAAAAGATAATGAGGTTCCACATTCATGACAAGATTTTCAATCCCCTCTTCAGGGCCATGATCTTAGATCTCCTTTCCCAGATCAGAGGAACTGAACCTACTCATTTAATGATCTTAAGTAACTTGTTATTACTGAAGAACCTTAGACAAGGAAAATATGTTATTTCCATAATGGATGAATATTAAAGAGGATCATCTCACAGATAAACCCAATTACTTATCCTATCACCTGTTCCTTGGGAACACCCTCATGTAGTTCTATGTGTTTAAAGACACGATTCAAGTCCTTTTTGATAAAATCATTGTCAGGTTGTGTCCAACCCCGACATTGGAGGCATGTGTGTTTATAAATCCTGACAGTGACAATGAGGGTGAATGGAAACAAGATTCTAACCAAGGGTCTCAAAAATATGATAAATTAATTGCTCAAAAGAATGTTTCCTATTCCCATGTCATTATCGGTGAATATTTGAATTTTCCTGAGCTTTTAGAAGTTGATTCACTTCCTCCGACTACTTCCCCTGCATAAACATCTATGTCGTCGTCCTGTCATGGGATCAAGAACTAACAACACATGGGAAGACAAATCCTTATGGCTATGCCAAATCCATCTTAAATTCATGACAATTTCATTCCCACATATATGGGGATTTCCCCCAAAATATTCCCAACAATAGAGGATTCTTCAAGTGATGACTAGGGGTATGCTTAGGTCAATATTGTTGAGCTATTAAACCCTTCAATGGTTCCTGATGATGAAGAGTGTCAAGAGGAAACTCCCATCATCCCCAAAATAAGACAACATTGATGATGATATGTATATGTGAATCACATTAATGCATTGGTCAGTGCTTCCAGCCAATCTGTGCATTCCACTGAGACCAAACAGTAGGCCCAGTGTAGGGATCATCACACACAACTTTCTCATCTCGATTTGTTAGATTAACTTACAAACATCATTCCCTATATAGGGCTCATCACCATGAAATGATCAGTGATGTTATATCATGGAAGACCTCAGTTATTTGTTCATAGGCTGGTAGCCACTCTACACATTTCGACTAGTGAGCAGCGAGAAACTCCCAGCACCAACCAGAATTTTCTAGTTCAACAAGCAATTCTAATCATACATCCTATGAAAGAGTGACCTATTGTGAGTATAAGTGTATGGCTAGCATATAATTATGACATCCTTAAGCATATTCTTTTGATTCCTATGATAAATTCTATCTATGAGGCTCTCCATCTATCATTAGATATGCATGAATCCTTTGTAGAGGCTTACAGAATCCCTCTTCAGTTAGAGATACATGAATTATCCACAGAATAATTCCATGAATAGACAATAGGGCATGAAGAATGTCAGGCCATCATCTCTTTTTTTAGAGAAGATGAATACTATCCTATATATGGGAACATCTGCCCGTTGTACATCACAGGCCAGTTCAATGGTGTGGAGTTCCACTAATGTCTAGTAAACAAGAAATCTTGGATCAATCTTATCCCAACAAGTAAAATATATAATATGGGGCTATCTGAAACAGATTTGAGTCCCTATAAAATGAATATTCAAGGTTATTATATGATGGAGAATATACCTGTTGGAATAATCCACTTGAAGAACTAGTTTTATGGCATAGTTTCTAGCACTGCGTTCATGTTCGTCTCATAAGACATCGCTTACTACGCGTTGATGGGTATACCATGGATCCAGATGCATGAGGAAACCCCTTATTCATATCATTAATGCCTTAAGTATTATCTTAATGGTTGAGTATGTGTACTCTAAGGTGATGTTTCTCCCTTTTCCAGTTGAGAATACTAGTAATTGTATGCCGACTACTACAAGAGAATGGAAAAGTAGAATCAAGCTATCAAGGTTGAGGATGTTATGGCTTTGATTGACCCATGGATAGACCGAGATGATGACAACATTTTCTCAATTCAGCAATTAGATTCAATGACCTATAACTAAGAGAAATTCTTTTATTTGGAATAAGTGGTAACCATGTTCCCAATTCGGAGGAATTCTAGATGATCACCTTGTATTCTAACACAAATTATGCTCGGGTGATCCCAGAGCCCCCTACTCCTATAATGTATCAGAATGTCTACCCCATGGAAAAAATGCATCATACATGATTTTTTTTCTAGGATGGGATAAATTGGATCAATACAACAAACCACTATTTATTTGATGTTAGAGAATGTTACTCCTTGAGTTGAAGTCCAGATAGGATCTGGTTGACAGCTTTTGTCACCACGGTTTCAACAGTGCATGATACCTCCGATGAGTATTCCACTGCCACTTATGCTGGCACCAGAGTCCTATCAGGATCTATCAACTCCAAAAAAATTCCTCCTATCAATAATCCTCTCACTGTGGATGATGAAGAGTATGTGGAAGATTTACCTCCCACATTATAAAAGGGAATCACCACTATAGTCAATGAATTGATACAGGTGAACCACAGTACTAAGACGAAATTAAATCGTCATTGATCAGTGCAACTATTCCAGAAGAAGAGAAAAATAAATATGTGGATTTCTTAAGGTATCATCGTGATTTATTTTCCTAGAGTTATAATGAGATGTAAGGGCTAGTTTTTTAATTCATCAGGAACTGTCTTGTTCTCTTAAAAAATAATTGTCAGTTTAAACAGCCTCTCAAAAAGATACATCCTTCTCACGGTTCCATATTTGTGGCTATGTTTGTTAATATCGTCGAAGAAAAATTCTTTAAGCAGGTCCTACACCCCACATGGTTAGCTAAAACTGTGCCTGTTATAAAGAAGAATGTACCGAAAAGAGTCTGTATTGACTTTTCAGATCTCAACCTTCACTATCCGATGGATTATTTTCCCCTTCCTACGATAGAACTGTTGATTGAGACCACCACTAGGATCCATGATCTCTCCTTAATTTATGGATATTGTAGATATAATAAAATCTTAATATCCCACAAAGATGAAGTTTCTACTACCTTCAGGGAACCACAAGGTAATTTCTACTACTAGGTAATGCCTTTAGGTCTAAATAATGTAGGTTCCACCTATGAGCATGCCATGCACCACATATTCAAGTCTATCCTCAAGACATTGGTGAAATTATACATAGATTATCATGTTATTAAAACTAACCAGCGTCAGGACCATATCAGAGATCTTGAGAATATGTTGAGCTTCCTCTATTCCCCCCATCTAAAGATGAACCCCTTGAAGTTGGCCTTTAGGGTCACCTTTGGAATGTTTCTTGGTTACATTTTTAGATACAGAGGCATTGAGATCTATCCAAAAATGATCAAGGAAATAAGCTAGATATCTTCTCTATGAAATATTCTATGTCTTAGAGTCTTTCAAGAAAAAATAGCCTACATACGCCGATTCATTGAAAATCTTGTTGGTAAGTGTGTGCCCTTTTCACAGCTCATGAATAAAGGTGCCGGTTATCAATGAGATGAGGAGTGGAAAGCTTCCATTTAGGAAATCATGAAAAACCCTGCTATAGAATTTGGTTCTAATGCCTCCCATTTTCAGAAAGTCAATGGTCCTCTATGTGACCACTCTGGAATGGTCCCCCTATGCCCATCTCGCCTAGAAGAACAATGAGGGAACAAAGAACAATTTATACCATATCAGCCACATGCATCTCGATACATAGACTAGATATTCGTCTATCGAGAAGAGATGCATTGCATTATTATTCGTAGTGAAGAAATTGTGACATTACATGTCACACCATGAGATACAGCTAGTGTCCTGAGTAGATCCACTAAAGTACATTATGAACTGCCCCATAATGACAAGCCATCTATATCGGTGGTAATTGATCCTTCTAAAATTCAACAAAAAGTTTGTACCCCAGAAGGATCTGAAGGGACATGCATTGGATGACTTTCTTACTACCCACCTGGCCCTCATAGATTAGTGTTTGGATCTTGGTTTTCTAGATTAGGCACTCCTCTTAGTGGATCAATCCATTCTGGGTTGGAAAATTTACTTTGATGTCGCTTCCACAATCCCTACTAATAGGATACTGAAAAATCCATGACTCAATAGAGTAGGCATGGGTATCATCTTCATAATGCATGCTCAAGCTGTCCTACCCTATTCATTACTATTTTCATAAGGTTTTACCAATAATGAGCTAGAGTAATAGTCTCTCATCACTGGTCTCGAGCTAGCCATCACCATTGACATTCCCCACCTACATGTGAAGGGGGACTCCGAACTGGTCATCAAGAAGATCAACGGAGAATACGTCATCAGAAATCCGGATCTCATTCCATTATTAGAGCGTACTCACCAACTAATGTCCCAATTCCCTTCTCATCTAGAAGTTAGTCATGTCCCTCGATCATAGAATGGTTGAGCCGATAACCTGGACATCCTTGCTACATCTCTTACAGAGCATGAAAAGGATTTTTTTATTATCCATGTGGCGCATCGAAGTGTTATATCTCCCATCACTATAGATGATGATGATATCCCATAGGTAATACAACTTACCGTCGATGCCTCTATATTAGGACATCCATGTCCCCCTTCAACAGTGTTGGAAAAGACCCCTAACAGGATGAATCCCTTTATAGTGTATCTCCAGAACGGTAATGTCCTGACAGAGTGATCCAAACATGAGTGAATCCAATGGTGCACAATTCAATTCACCTTCTAGAGTGGTCACAGTTTCATGAAGATCCCCTATAGATGTGTGTTTTATGGGAATATCCTCCATTGCATTTAAAGAGGTGAGATTTCTCTGGTTATACATGAAGTTTATGTCAGTTTCTATGGGTCTCATCATGAAGGGATGAATCATTATCATTAGATTCGATTAATGGGATACTTTTGGCTCACCATGATCTGTTATAGTATCAATTTTTTCAATATGTTCCATGAATTCAAGATCAATGCCAATTTTGAGTATCACCTACCAAAGCGTGTTCATACTACCATGTATTCTTGGCCCTTTGAGGTTAGTGGAAATGATGTCGTGGGTCCATATCCACTGGATACAGCTCTCTGGTACATGATTATCATCACCGCTACATATTTATTTTCCATGTGGGTAGTGTAAATTCTACTCAAGGAAGTTAATTCCCATTCCATGGTTGACTCCATGAGCTCAAATATTATCCACTGATTAGAACTCCCTCTTGCCATCCTCAATGATAATGGAACCAACTTCCGAGTAGCCGAGCCAAAGAAATGGTACACCAAGTACAACATATGTTCTAATCATACCTCTTTATTTCATTCATAAACAAATGAGAAGATTGAAACATTCAAGAAAATACCTCACTAACATCTTGTAGAAGATGGTTGGTCAATACAAATAGGGCTGGCCGGAAAACCCCCTCAATGCTCTCTGAGATTACTGGAAGATGACTTGTAATTCCACCCAAGTGAATCCATATTTAATTTTGTATAGAAAAGTGGTTGTCTTACCCATCAATATTCATCTACCCTCACTATGTACATCTATCTATGATAAAAAAATCACTAGATAAAGTAGATGAAATACGTTTGGTTGAACTATAAGTGCTTGATGAGAACAGGCTTCGTGCCTTGCACAATCTGGAGAGGCATCAAAACAATATTTATAGGTCTTTCTAAAAGAAAGTTATCATCTAATATTTCTTACTAGGTGACACTATATTGACTCTGAGAACACCAATGATAACTTGTAGGAATCCACTAAAGCTAGAGAAAAAATGGAAGGGACCTTATGTCATTCCCAAGGCTTACCCCAACGGTGCTTACTCTTTGGTCCCTATAGATGGTGATCATATTACTCCACCAACCAATGCAAAATTTCTATAGTAGTACTTCACTTAATTTATTCTAAATCATGAATTAAATTAAACTTTATATCCCCATACTAATGTTCATTAAACTGCTTATCATATTCTAGAAGTATGTTAAACTAAAAATGGTATGGGTTCTACAAACCTAAAATAAGATATCATTGGTCTTGCAAGATGTTAAATAGAAAATGGTTCCAATTCAAAGACTCAAAACAAAGATCCCTTTCATCTTTAAAGACGTTCAAATGTAAATAAACCGAGTTCTATGACCATAAACAAATATCCCTTTCATCCTACAAGAAATTAATTTGTAAATGGTCTAAGATCTATGACTTTAATCTAATATATCCTTCATCGTTTCGATAATATGTTAAACTACACGATCCCCACCACACTTCAAATGTCCCATCATTTGGGTCTCTATCATATTTCACATTCGAAAGGACACCCTTAATGGTCTGGTCTTTTACCACCCTAGCTCACCTACCTTTTTGAGCTAATGTCCTTGAGGACCTTGAACAACAATTTGACACAAGTCCTGCATTGTGAATATGGTTTTCGGTCGATGCTCAATTTTTCATCCCCATTTCAGGTATCATGAGATGGATACTTTGTTGAGAACATGGTCAGAAGTTATCCTCAATTGTTATTTTCACCCCCATGATCTCCCAAATGACAGGCGTGGTGATTCACCTTTTTCTACCCTTTTGTCCCAAGAACACGAAATTAAACTGGGCATCTACAGTCTGAGCTCTACGACCTTAAACTAAGATATTAATACATCCTTGGTGCATGACATTAAACTGAATGACTTTTTCATAACTACATATGGCATGATTCCTATCCTTATGGGATATGTAGGAAGGTCCAGAATTTTCATCTGTGGCCTAGTCTTAGGTCCCTCGACCTTTCATTCCTCTTGTCCCAAGTTCTCTGCTAGAATTTTTCAATGTGGTATGGACTCAATTCCCTCATTCATGTTGGGATATTTTTTCCACTCCACGCGCATCCCAATGATACACTCCTCCTTATGTCATTACTGCATGGAATTAAACCGCATGACATTTTAAGAACTATGTTGTGATTGATTCCATATCTATATGTGATACGTAAAAAAGACCAAATATTTCTTCTTTAGGTCTAGCCCAACAAATCACTTTGAACAATGAGTTTTGTTATCATCGACGGTTTCATACCTTTTGGTGGGGAATTCTTTAGTCCCCATTCACATTGGGATTACAATGGATGCATCATGTTCCCTGCCTTCGAGAACATCCACCCGTCTATGTCCTTTTCACATGACGTTCAAATGAATGACATTTTCAAAACTATGTGTGGCTTGATTAACATCCTCATGGGATACATAGGAATGCCTGGTCATTTCTACCACTAGTCCAACCCCAGTTTTCAGAAACTTCCTCTTACTTCTGGCCCCTTGGTCTTATGTCTCTCGGGAATATGGGGTGTGGTGTAGTATTATGTCCTCATTTAGGCCAGGTTTTCAATATCCATGTCGCATAACTATCATGATATCTATTCATCCCCTTTTCTGTATGCCCTTACCACATGATGTCAAAGTGAACGGAATTTCAAGAACCATGTTTGTCTTGATTCCCATCCTAATGGGATACATAAAACACCCAATCATTTTATCTTTGGGTCCATCCCAAAGTCCCATGATCTTTTCTTCCACTTTGGCCTGAGGTTCACCCCTGGGATTACATCGGGAGTGGTGTTGAATTATGTCCTCATTCACACTAGGTATTATATATCACACCATTCATATTCTAATTAGAATGTCATTCTTCCATATGCATCCAAACCATATGATGTTAAACTATTCCTCCTCTTCCCACATGACATTAAACTATTGCATCTTTGTCCCATGCTGTTAAAGTGCATGGGTTGGTCTTGTCATACAACCTTAAATAGTGGAATTATCTTCCCAGCCGCCTGATGAAAAATAACACGACATTGTGCTGTTGTTGCATAAGTGGACATCGTGTTTGGAATCACTCATCCACCATGCCATTTTTCAAGGCCTGTATATTGATTGATTCCTATGGTGATGCAAGAATTCTGCATCCTAGGTTTGTTGCTAAAAAAACACACCCACAGTAAATAAAAAACATGACTCATCAAATGATTCTTATTTTGATTCGTGTTCCATTGACACACGACATTTATAGTCCTACGTGTGGCTTGATTCCCTATCTTTATGGGATATGTAGGAATTCCTGAACATTTTGTACTCAGGTCCTGCCTCATGTTCGTTTATTCCTTACCTTATCCCCATGGCCTAGGTACTCTCTTGAGATCGTGAATGGTGTGGTATGTTGAATTCTTTGGCCCTCATTCATCCCAGGTTACTCTTACATTCCATACACGTTTCTCTCTTAAGAAACCTCTTTCATTGCGACCTTAACATATGATGTTAAACTGTATGGATGTTAAAGATCTACATATAGCGTGATTCCCATTGTAACGCCCCGACCCCAGAGGCCCAGAGTCAGTGCATTATTATAAATCATTGGCATGATCCAAAAAGATCATGTCTCGAAAGACTGATTAGTTTAGTATCCTTGGAAGTGCTAGATACATTCGTAAAGTTTACATTACATCAAAAAATGGAAAACTACAACAATATTATTTCGATAGATAACACTGAGATCCCATAGACTATACCTGTAGGTCAGTCATAATATAATTTTTTGAATCTTTGGAAAAATAAAACATAGAAAGGGGTGAGCTCAGATGCTTAGTAAGGATAACATTATAGTGGAAACTTTCATAAATAAGCATAAACATTTAAGGCAGTGTATAAGACTAAAACAAAAGCCTTTCAAACTTGAACTTCTGCATAATATGGAAAAGATAAAATAAAATAATGTCATTTACTTATTCACATAGATATTCTACTAGTCGAATAATCACAAGAAATATCTATAGCCACTTTCATAATAATGGAATGCATAATTCCAGACATTCATAACCACATAGTCAAGGCCTTATGCCAAGACTACATATAATATTTTGTCAAGGGCTTGTTCCAATACACTAGTTTGTCTCATGAAATATACCAATGCATCGTGGAGATATAGTGGGCTCCACCCCTCACATACTAAGTCTAATTCATTCCTCATATGAAAGTTTTTAACATAACATAAACATTGGTATTAAAACTAGCTTATGAAATGTCAATACTTTATCCACAAACCATGATTGGTATAAAAATAGCACATCCATAGTCAAGTATAACTCATTCAATACAATATGGAAGACTTTATTGTGACATATTAACCTCAATAGATAATAATGAAGAATATTTACATAGATGAAAATAATCATCAAAACTATTTGAGAGGAATATCCCCCTTTTTCTTGAAAACATTTGAAAGTCACACTATTTGTCAAGAATCTGTTTAAAAATAGATTTTTAATCAAAGTGTACCATACAAATTTAAAACATTTAAAAGGAATTTTAATTTTAAAACATTAACTTCCATATAATAAAATCCATAATACCATTTTTTAAAACATGAACATTAACTAAAATGATATAGAATAATAAATCATTAAAACATATAAAAAGATATTTTAGTTAGAGTTCCTAACCAAAAGAGAGACACAAGAATACAAATAATTGAGGTAATCAAAACATTATAATATAAGGATAATAAAGGGATTCATGAGATACTATGTAAAAGTACAATATATACACAAAACAAAAGTGAGTTGGCACATAACAATAAAGAAGACTCAATGGAATGTAAGTTGAGATGAAATCCTTTATAAAGACAATATCCTTATGTTAAGGATAAAAAAATGACATAAATATGTGTGACAAATATAAATACACTCAATGTGATTGGATATTAATTGTAAATTAATCAGGGTACATTAACACATATTCTTGTTAAAACAACACCAATGAATTGGATGTTTAACTCAATGAATGGAGATTGAGTTAAAATTACTCTTATCTAGTTCATATCAATGAATTGAGGATTTATAAATAGAGTGATTATGTGTCTCAAAAGTATATCCACATAAAGGGGAGTGGAAATTAATACATAAGTAAATAAATAGGGATTTCATACATAATCTTGGTGTAAATTAATCAATGATGTTTGCATAAAATAGAAGGAGTGGAAATTGAAATTTGTAATTCCCTTACCAATTTTGTAACTTAAGAAACATACATCCCATGAAAGATGGATCATTAAATGATGATGTAAATATATATAAAATAAATTATTTTACACAATGAATACAATAATGGGTAGTACACACACCACATGCAATAAATAAGTGGTGAACAATGGATAACTCAGAAAATTAAAAGTGAGATAAGAAACCCCTTACATTGTACTTTTTCCTTGGTCGACGGTAGTTTACCCTCTTATATAATGGTTAAATAATTGTAATTAAATTATAAAAGAATCATATACATTAATATGATATCATATATGATCTTTAACATTTCTTTGTTAATAATATCTTAGTATTATCGTCGTTTCGGGTGTTAACAGATTCGTTTTCCTTTATATTATTTGTTATGTGAGTAATATTTTGTATAGATGGGATGTGTATTATTAATATCCAGAATGAAATCATGTCTCTAAATAGTATTTGAAATCATCAAATAAAATTTATTCTTGAATGGATAAGATGGGGAATGAATCTCATCGCGTTCGTGGTGACGGTAATTCGTACGTACGCACGAGCAACAATATCATTATTTTGATATTAAAATAATATATAATTGTATGGTATATCATATATTAAGATTAATTATCTTGTTATATTTATTATTTAAATCAATTACACTTCATTATTATACCCATCCAAATAATAATGTATTTGAATAACAATTACACCACGACATGGAGACGATAAGTCGTACGCACACACGTATGGTGACATGTCATTCAAAGGATGGATAGAATATTGATTATGGTTGTACCATATTCATAAAAACATCATAGAATATAAAATATACTGGAGTTATTATTTTATAGTGGAAAAAACAAAGAAATAGGAAGTGGAATAAGAAAGGAACTTGAAAGAGGTGTTGAGATATTTACCTCTTCTTCGGGTTCTTCCTTTTGATTTGATCAAAAGGGCTCCTTAAGATGGATTTATTACTAAATTAAGGTCTCTAGGATGAATTGAGGATAGTTTAGAGGGTTTTTGGGCAGTGTTTTGCCGAGCCAAAAGGCTTTGAAGGTGTGAATTTGAGGGAAAGGGGAGTGCCCTTTTATATGAGGGGTGAGGGGAACCTTAATAAAAACTAGAAATATTATTTTATAATAAAATAATTATCGGTTTATAATGGCTCAAAAATGGATTATATAAAGTCTATTGTGGGGATGGGTCGAAATATACTCAAACAATAAGTTTTAGATAGGTTTGGGTTACTCTATTAAACTTATCTTTTAGATTTAACTCTTAGATAAATAGTTTGACAATTACCGTGTCTTTTTATTTTTTTATATTATATGGATAATAAACATAATATATATTTCTAAGAGAACCCCAAGTGGTTCATTAATGATACAAATATAATTATATATTTCTTTTGGAAGAACATTAGATTTTTAGGAATATAATAACAATTAATAATATAATATTTGTTTGAAAAACTCTTTTATGTCAATTTTGACACTATTTGGTATTTTGTTTTTTCTAAATTTATAACAGCATTATTTCTTCAAAAAAAAATTATCTAACATACCCTAATATGTAATATTAACCTATAAAATTATTTTAATTTATAAAAATTGTGAAATCACATTTATTTGGATATTTATACTATCAAGTAATTTAATATTTCCTTAATTAGGTAACCACTACATCATCATTGTGCAATTAATAAATTAACTTATTTAATGTATAAAAACTATAAATAAAATAAAATTATGTAGTAAATCTTTTTATATTTCTAAATAATATTTATAGTCGAATTTATCTTATATGTAACCTTATATTAAAAATGTTTTTGTTATTAAACTTTGATTTTAACTCTTTTAACTCTTCTTTGAATTAAATAATAATAAATGTCCTAATCTAATTCAAGTTGACCGAAGAGGTTCATAATTTATTTCTAAGGTTTTTTTGGTCGAATTATACTTATCGAATAGAATTAAAAAAAGTTTTATGGTAATAATAATATCATTTCTACCCTCAATTACCCTATTTAATTTTAACTGTGGTAAATATAAGTAAAAAGTTACTATTCACAAAAATTATTTTCATCTTATCGAACAACATTTTACTTACTGATATCAACCGTGTATCTCAGATTTTTGAAATTCCATTCACAGAAGTGGTAACATTATGTTTTATGTGAATTTGCAAATTCTCGTAGGAGGTGGGTAAAAGACGGTGAAAAGTTCAATAAAATTTTTATATATCTAAAATTATTCTAAACTGACTCTAATTAAGTTCATTTAACTTATATAGGTATTATATATCTATTTTTACCTAAAATAAAATAAAATAAAATAAATATTCATTTAAATATAAATTCAGTTTTAAACTATAACTCAGTGTTTTTCACTATTAATCAAAAATGAAAGGTTTTTAGAAACATATCAAAAATTCATCCTTAGATAATTTTGATACCTTGAATTCAAAAATTAAGTCTATTTTACCAAACTAAGAACATAGGAATTTCATTTATTAGTTTAAAATTAATTCCCATTGTCAAAGCCAAAAAGCATATTTTTTAGAAACAATAACTACCAAAAGATTGTCATTTTTTATGTCGAATTTCAAAGTAAAATTACATCCAATGACAAAAATTAGATTTAATGGTAAAAATATAATCTAATTATACATAAAAACCATTCATATTTATAATTGAACACTATAAATTATTATGATTGAAAAAGTTGTTTTCTTTTAAAATATATTATTTTTCACTATTCACCCAAATATGAATGTTATCAGAAAAACACAAAAATTTTTTATTGAAACCAAATTCTTATGTCTCAAACCCAAATAAGAAGTTTATTTTGTCAAATTTAATATATAAAAGTTTAAAATATTGGATTTAAAAAGGGTTCTCCATTAAAAGGCTGTAAAATTGCATTTTTTTTTAAAATACATCTTTTATCTGAAAAAATTGAATTTGTCATTTATTTATGTCTGAGAAACTCAAAATATGGATTCTAAAATTATAAGGGTTATATAATGTTCAAAATTTAGTTAATACTATTAATAACTGATTTTGAACGGCTAGTTTGGTAAGTCGTGGTGCGCTTGAACTCGACGTTGCGTGTAGTGTAAGTTATTGAAATCTTGGGGTGTTACATTCTTCCCTCCTTCAATAAATTGTATCCTCATAATATTTAAAATTTGTCTTGTTAATATAATGGAAAGTCCCACAATGGAAAAAACATCAATAAAACTATAACTTTAAAAGAAAGATATATAAGTATAAAGGTCACCCAAGATAACCCATACTTGGATTACATGTAAGAAAAAATGGATATAGAAGATAATTTAAGTGTCAAGTTCTGTTGGAGAGGGATAGAAAACATGATCAAGAGAATGTTAACAACAAGAAAACAAAAAACCTGTAATGGAAAAAATGGTCACTAGTTTCCTAGTAGGAAACGTAAATAGACAACATTTTTTTGTTTTAAGTTACATTTCACAAAGATGAAGATTTTATTTATGAGATTGACTAAGATCATAAAGAGATATACTTAATTTTTAATTATAGTTTCATTATTTAATAAATTTCTACAACTAACTCAATTTTTCAATAGTGAGTATTCAAGAAGATTTGGTCACACCGGAAGAGTTAGAATAATCTTCTAGATAATCAAATGATCCACAAAGAATAAACTATATATTTACCCTGTCTTTAGAGATTAATCAAAACCAAAACGGTTAGTACAAGATCTGATGACCCGTTAAAAGGATATTCCTTTAGAGAAAGAAACTATAATATTGTTTATAAAATTAAACCAACAATACCCAAAATTTAAATAAATATCATTCAATAAACAATTGTCCTTAAAATCCTTCATTATAATCCAAACTAATATTGAAACCCAAAACATAGAAGAATTTGGTTATGTAGTCTTCCACGTTAAATTGTATCTTTAAATGACATCAACTACTCTTAAGGTCACATACATAAAAATAATTAACCTAATCACATATTTTCTATTATAGTTTAATCATTTCTATAAATAACCCAAATCACTATAAATCCAAAATAAAAACATAGATTAAAATCCACCATTTCTCCTCAAATGAAATCCCATAGCATTCTATTTTCCTTGGGCATATTGTGTTAAAAAAAAAGCGAGCGTCTTCCAAAATAACATTTATCACTTAATCCCCAAATAATTTTACTATACTAAGGGTATTAATTTGATAAGCCATAAGAACCCAAATCAATATATTATTGATGAATAAAATCATTTAACAAAAAATAATTAGTCACACAGCCCATGGACTTCACTTAGTCCAGTGGTAGGAGATAAATCCAAATCGCACTATGGTTGTGGGTTGGATTCCCATAGCTTTTTCCGATGTGACAGGTTGTCACATGGTCTGCTTGTTGTCATTTTTCAAAAACTATATTTTATAACATTACCAAAATGAGATAAATTATTCAAAATAACCATAACATAATTTAACCACAAATGTTATCTCATACCTTGCATTTTCATCCCAAAATATAATAACTTGTAATTGCCTCAAACCCAATGATCATATAAAACCAAATTGTTATTTATAACTATATCTATAAAAGAAAAGACAAGTCTTCCTCAAATATCATTTTCACATGAAAAACTACAGGGTTACAAATACAAGAGAGAATTATTCCAATGTAATCCCATCAACAAAGAGCACTAATACTTTTAGACATTTCTCCATCCATTTATTTCTATATAGCTTCTTCTTTGACCACGAAAATATCCTATTGAATAGGGAATTAACTCAGGTAAGGACCAGGTCCCCTATATTTATGGAAAATGACTGTAAATGTATTCTTAGGACCATTTTTATTTTCTTCCACAGTACTCTTCACATTTCATTGGCAATTCATTACTTTATGTCCTTCTTTCCCACGTGTAAGGAATTTCTTTTTTCCATTGAGACACTTTCTTGTGTGTCTCTTTCCACATTTCCTGCATGATGGAAATTGAGGTTTCTTTTCACTATGGTCTCCATTGCTAGAGCTTTTATCATTCATCATCTTTCTCTTCTTTGTTGAGTTCGGGAGTTGGTTAATATATATGTTGTTGATCATATTTTTGGAAAACTGATTGGTCATGAACACGATATCTTTTACGCCTATCAACATTCCATTTTTTACTCATTTACACCACCATTCCCACCATGTACATCATGCTCAAAGTTACTATGACTTCCTTGAATCTAGCCATTGACTAAAACTAGAAAGCATTGTGTGAGTAACAGTAGTCATAAAATTGTTTAGAGAATATCATGACACCATATTTTCAATTTGAAACACCTTAGGATTAACCAAGGTCATTTATTCTTATGTTATATTAAAATAATTTAAATTGGTTTGTAAATAAAATGTAAATTATCCTAAGCATATCCCCTGAGAGTGTCATTGCAAAGAGTACATCAAGACCCATTAGCGTGCACCAGTTCCCATTTGATTTTAGATCAAAGCAGTGTTTTTGGGTTTTACCCTTAGGTACATCTGTTCCAGAGCCGCCTCTACCAGATCGTATCTAGATAGGGATTTTTGTTTTTGGAATAACTCCCAAAATCTCTAAAATACCAAAATTCTAGGATGTTCTTCTTTACTAATCATCAAAGTCTATCTTAGAGCTATGTGCTCTAATCAAAGTTTATCTAAATCTAGTTTCCATGGTTTGTACTAAACTTCCTCTAATACCAACTGTAACACCCCAAACCTAGAGGCCCAGAGCTCGTGCATTATTACGTATCATTAGCATGATCATAAAATATCAAGTCTCGAAAGAATGATTAGTTTAGTGACATTGGGAGTACTATATTCATTCATAAGGTTTACATTACATCATAAACAAGAAGACTACAAAAACATTGCTTCCATATACAACACTGAGATCTCATAGAATATCCTTGCAGGTCAGTCAGAATATACTTCGTTGCATCCTGGAAAAAATAAAACATAGAAAGGGGTGAGCATAGATGCTCAGTAAGGATAACATTATATCAGAATCTTTCATAAATAAGTATATACATTTAAGGTGGTGTATAAGACTAAAACAAAAGCCTTTTAAACATAAACTTCTGCATAATATGGCAAAGATAAAATCAAATAATACAATTTACTTATTCACATGGATATTCTACTCGTCTAATAATCACATGCAATATCAATAGCCAATTTCATAATAATGGAATGCATAATGCCAGACATTCATAACCACATAGTCAAGGCCTTGTTCCAAGACTAAAAATAAGATTTTGTCAAGGCCTTGTGCCACGACACTAGTTTGTCTCATTTGACCTACTGATGCATTGAGGAGCTATAGCGGGCTCCACCCGTCACTTACTAAGTCCAATAAATTCCTCATATAAAAATTTGAAACATAACATAAACCTTCATATTAAAACTAGCATATGAAATGTCAATAATTTATCCACAAATCATGAATGGTTTAAAAATAGCACATCCATAGTCAAACATAAATCATTCATTACAATATGGAAGATTGTATTGTAATATATTAACCTGAATCAAGAATAATGAAGGATATTTTCATAGATGAAAATAATCATCAAAACTATTTAAGAGGAATATCCTCCTTTTTCTTGAAAATATTTGAAAGTCACAGTATTTTTCAAGAAGCAGTATAAAAATAGATTTTTGAATCGATGTGTCCCATTCCACTTTGAAATTTTTTAAAGTAATTTTAAATTTAAAACATCAATTTCCATGTAAATAAATCCTTAAACCCCTTTTTTAAAACATGGACATTGATGAGATAGATTTAGAATAATAAATCTTTAAAAAATTTAAAATAAAATTTTAGTTAGAGTTCCTAACCCAAAGAGGGACACTTGAAAACAAATAATTGAGGTAATAAAAACTTTATAATATCATGAGAATAAAATGATTCATGATATACTATGTCAAAGTACAGTATATACACCAAACAAAAGTGAGTTGGCACATAACAACAAAAAAGACTCATTGGAATGTATGTTGAGATAAAATCCATTACAAAGACCGTATCATTATGTTAAGGATAAATAAATGGTATAATTATTTGTGAAAAATATAAATATAGTAAATATGATTGGATATTTAGTGTAAATAAATCATAGGACATTCACACATATTCTTGTAAAAACAACACCAATGAATTGGTTGTTTAACTCATTGAATGGAGATTGTGTTAAAATTACTCTTATCAAGTTCATATCTATGACTTGAGGATTTATCAATGAAGTGATTATGTGTCTCAAAAGTATATCCAAATAAAGGCAAGTGGATATTACTACATAAGTAAATAAATAGTGATTTCACAAATAATCTTGGAGTAAAGTAATCAATGAAGTTTGCGGAAAACTGGATGAGTGGAAATTGAAATTTGTAATTACCTTACCAATTTGGTAACTTAAGAAAAATACATCCCATAAAATATGGATCATAAAATTATGATATGAATATCCATAAATTAAATTATATTAAACAATTAATACAATCATGGGAAGTACACACACCACATGCAATAAATAAGTGGTGAATAATGGAAATCTCACGAAATTAAAAGTGAGATAAGAAACCCCTTACACTATACTTTTTCCTTGGTCAAGGGAAGGTTAACCTCATTTATAATGGTGAAATAATTTTTATTAAATAATAAAATATTCATATACATTAATATGATATAATATATGATCTTTTAACATTACATTGTTAATAATATCTTAGTGTTATCATCATTTTGGGTGTTAACGGATTCGTTTTGCTTTATATTATTTATTATGTGAGTCATATTTGTCATGTATGGGATTTATATTATTCACATACAGAATTATATCATGTCTCTAAACATTATTTTTAATCATCAAATGAAATTTAGTCTTGAATGTATACGATGGGGAATGAATCTCATCGTGTTCGTGGAGATGGTAATCCGTACATACGCATGAGCGACAATATCATTCTTTTTATATTAAAATAATATATAATTGGATGGTATATAATATATTCAGAATCATTATCATGTTATATTTATTATTTATATAAATTACACATCATTATTATAACCAACCAAATAATAATGTATTTGAATAACAGTTATACCACGACGAAGAGACGTTAAGTCGTATGTACGCACGTATGGTGACATGTTATTAAAAAGATGGATAGAATAATGAACATGGTTGTAACATATTCATAATCACATCACATTATATAGAAGATACTATAGTTAATATTTTATAATGGAAACAACAAATAAAGAGGAAGTGAAAGAAGAAAGGAACTTGAAAGAGGTGATGAGATATTTACCTCTTCTTCGGGTTCTTCCTTTTGAATTGATCAAAAACGCTCCATAGGATGGCCTTATGACTAAAGTAGGGCCTCTAGGATGAAGGGAGGGTAGTTTAGAGGGTATTTGTGCAGATTTTGTCCAATCCAAAAGGCTTTGAAGGTGTGAATTTGTGGGAATGTGGAGTGCCTTTTTATAAGATGGGTGAGGGGAACCTTAAAAAAACTAGAAATATTATTTTATAATAAACTCAATTTTGGTTTCTAATGGCTCCAAAATGGATTATTTAAAGTATAAGGTGGGTATGGGTCTAAAAAACTCAACCAATAGGTTTTAGATAGGTTTGGGTAACTCTATTGACCTTATCTTTTAAATTTAACTCTTAGTTAAATAGTTTGACATTTACCATGTATCTATATATTTTTATATTATATGGCTAATAAACATACTATATACGTCCAAGTGAACCCAAAGGGGTTCATTAATGATACAACTATCATTATATAAGTTATTTGGCCGAAAATTATATTTTTAGTAATAGAATATCAATTAATAATATAATATTTGTTTTCAAACTCTTTTATGTCAATTTTAACACTATTTGGTATTTTGTTTTTTATAAATTCATAAAGCATTATTACTTAGAAAAAGATTCATCTAACCAACCCTAATATGTCATATTAACCTATAAATTTAGTTTAATTTATAAAAAGTCTCAAATTACATTTATTTGGATATTTATAGTATTAATAAATTTAATATTTCATTAATTAGGTAGTTACTGCATCATCATTGTGTCATTCATAAATTAATTAATTTAATTTCTAAAAATATAAATAAAATTATGTAGGAAATCTTTTTAGCTTTTTAAAAAATATTTATAGTCGAATTTATCTTATAGATAACCCTATATTAAAAATGTTCTAGTTATTGAACATTGATTTTAACTATTTTAACTCTTCTTTGAAATAAATAATAATATATGTCCTAATCTAATCCAAGTGGACCAAAGAGGTTTATATTTTATTCATAAGGTTTTTTGGGTCGAATCATACTTATCCAATAGAATTAGTACATGTGTTAGGGTAATATTAATATCATTTTTACCCTTAATTACACAATTACTTTAAACCGTGCTAAATAAAATTAAAAAGTTACTATTAACCAAAAATTATTTTCATCTTATTGAACCATATTTTACTTACTTATATCATCCGTGTCCCTCTGAGTTTTGAAATTCCATTCACAGAAGCAGTAAAATCATGTTTTATGTGAATTTACAAATTCACATAGGAGGTGGTTAAAGACGGTGAAAAGTTCAATAAAATTTTTATATATCTAAAATTATTATAAACTGGCTCCAATGAATTAAATTGAACATATATAGGTATTATGTATCTATTTTGACCTAAAATAAATTTAAATAAAATAAATAATTATTTAAATATAAATTTAGTTTTAAACTATAACTCAATGTTTTTCACAATACATCAAAAATTAAAAGTTTTCAGAAACATACCAAAAATTTACCCTAATCTAATTTTGATATTCTGAATTCAAAAATGATTTCTATTTTACCAAATTCAAAACCTAGAAATTTTATTTATTAGTTTAAAATTAATTCCTGTTTTCAAAACCAAAAATTGTATTTTTATGAAATAATAACTACCAAAAGATTGACATTTGTTTATGTGCAATTTCAATGTGAAATTACTTAAAATTACCAAAATAGGATTAAATGGTAAAAATATAATCTAATTATACATCCAAATCATTCATATTTATAGTTTAACACTATTAATTATTTTGATTAAAAAAGTTGTTTTCAGTTAAAATATATTATTGTTCACTATTCACCCAAATATGAATGTTATCCAAAAAACACCAAAAATTTATTGAAACTAAATTCTTATGTCTCGATCCAAAAGAAGAAGTTTATTTTGTCAAATTGAATATATAAAAGTATCAAATATTGGGTTTTAAAAGGGTTCGCCATTAAAAGGCGGTAAAATTGAATTTTTTTGGAAAAATACTTCTTTTATCTGAAAAAAATGAATTTGTATTTACATTATGTCTAAGAAACTCATATTACGGATTCTAAAATTACAATGGTTATATAATGTTCAAAATTATGTTAATACTATTCATAACAACTTTTGAATGGCTAGTTTGATAAGTCGTGGTGTGCTTGAAATCGATGTTGCGTGTAGTGTGAGTTATTGAAATCTTGGTGTGCTACACCCATCCTCATTGGATACGTAAGAACACTCAGAAATTTGGTCTTCGGGTCTAGCCATTAGTTCGTCAACTCATTCCCCCCACTTTTTATATGGACTTATTGATATCTGTTATGAATCACCAACATGCTTAGATGCACTATGGTTTAGGACCTAGAGTTTTGTATTCTTCATTGAAATGCTTTCATCTATTTCCATGCATCTCGTCTCCCTTTATTTGGGTTTCTATCAGATTTCATGTCAGAAAGGTCCCCTAGAAAGTATGGATTCTCGACCTTATGTCTCACCTACCGCTTTTGGCCAATTTATTGAGGAATATTTAATGACATTGTGAGACATTTTCTCTGTAGTGAATTTAGTTAGTGGTGGACCCCCTTTTGTGGTTCTCATTTCTGGTCACATGATATGTATTCTATGTTTTGAACAAGGTCAATAGTTATGCTCCATCATTATGCCATCCCCATTATGCCCTAAATATTGGTCTTTTTGTTCACATCCCTTTCCACTTCATCATGTTCAAGTGGAATTTCTACACCCTTGATTTTATCACTCTGTTCACATTTTCTCATTAAAGAGGGTGAATCACCTTTGTGGGGTCATCATAGACTCCACACCGCCTCCCCTATTAAGTATTCCATGTGTTGTAAAGAATTTATTCACCTTTATTTCCCACACAAAGAATATCTCAAGTTGGATTATTGATATGGGTATGGTTTGTGACTACATGGAAGAACCACATATATTTTTGTATGAACCCTAAGACCATAAACTAGGAGTTCAAGTCTTAAACGATATTCCCAAGTCCATAAATCATGACTCTAAATTGAGTGTGTGTTCTCTTGGAATTTTGTTATGTGGTGTGGAATTCTATGTCCTTATTCAGGTCGGGTTTTATTTATCAAATTGCATTACATATTTCCACCCTTTGAGTCTCACATTATGGTCTGAGCTCTAGGACCATAAACTAAGATCCCTTACATCCTTATTGTATGATGGTAAACTATGTTTTTTGCACCCAATTTATGTAACGATAAATTACAATTCCATACGATGTCTTCACTCAAGAAGAAGTTTCCCCTTTTCAGTATTGTCTACCTGTAATACCACCTTCAAGAAATACATATGGCTTGATTCCCATTCTTATGGGATACACAGTGATTCCAAAACTTTTGTTTGTAGTCCAGCCACATCACCATGAACCGTGTTATTCCATTTCAGCTTGAGTTTCCTTATAATCACGTGGTTTGGTTTGGACTTCTGTCTTAATTCAATTCAGGTTTGTAGTATCCATGCCACGTATTTCTCTCAAGAGGTATCTATTTCTCTGTCCTTACTGAATGACAATAAACTACATGGGCATGTCCCACAAACATGGCATTAAATATAGAACCTTATGGTCCATCCTCAATGAACGTAAACTAAGATTCATAAAATCTATGTTCACACGACATTAAACTGCATAAAAATAGAAATATTTCTCTTTAAAAGAGGATTTCATGCCATTTTGGTATTGGATTTCTTCCATACCACCTCCAAGAACTACGTGTGGCTTGATTTTTATGCTTATATGATACGTAGCAATGCCCAGGATTTCTGTCTCCAGTCCAGTTGAAACTATTTTTTCCTCCCATTTCCTTTATGGCTATGGTTCTCCCAAAATTATGTGGTGTAGTGTAGAATCATTGGATAGCCATCCATGTCAGGTTTATAACAACCAGGACATGTACTTATTTGGAGAATACCTCTCCTTGAACTCGTCCTGTATGATTCTTAAACTTCATGGGTAATATACACACTTTGAAAATTCCTTTATCTAGGATTTATTTAGCTTTCACATCCAAAGGGACCCCTTAATGGTATGAATTCTTGGCCTCAGTGCTCTCCTACCATCCTGGGCCAACACTGCAAAGGATTTCTAACATCAATTTGATACAACTCCCATGTCTCAAATAGGGTTAGCAGTTGAACCTCATTTGTTATATCCCATTTTAGGCTAACGTTAAATGGATTTTGTGTTTCAAACATGGTAAATAGTTATCCATTATTTTCATTCCACTTCTATTACACCCCAAATATTAGAAGTTGGGGATTTCATGTTTAACGACCCTTTCCATTTTATGCATCCTCGACACCTCTAGTGTTGTAACAACGAGCATTCATGCACATTGAGTAGAAAATCTGGTTCTTCTGGGATATTACCCCACCCTAAATTTCCTTTCCAATGTTTCATGCTCTCATTAGACGGATAATTCCTAACAATGATCTTTATTTCCTACACCGATCATGGATTACAGAGTATTAGGGTGTTTTGGTAGAGTAATATCCATATACGGGATGGTGTAACTTGTTGTTCCTTCCATACGAACTTAAACAATGACACTATTGTCCTCAACACATAACTTTTAAATTTATCGGAATACAAATAAATATTTAAAGATTAATTTCGACCTTTTTAGGATACGTAGATACATTCAAGAATGTGATCCCTAGGTCTAGCCAAATAAATAGAAAACTACCTATCTTGGCATTCTCTCCCCCAAAATCCCCTTCAGGAACATATTATGTGGTGCATACCATTGTGGTTCTCATTTACCTCTGTTCATGAACCCACCACACATTTCTCCTTTGGGGTACTAAAGTCCTTGAATCATGACTTTAAACTACTTCCCTACCCTAAAGAAGTTCATGATGCCCAATGGTAATTATGGGATGCACCAGCTTCCTCTCTAGAGTGCATTTACTCAACCATCATCAGTCTATGACCACACTGTTCTCATAACTACACTGGTATTGATTCTTATCATTATGGAATATGTAATGACACCAAATTTTTTTACCTCGAGCCCAACCCCAAGACTCTTAATATTCCTAGTTATTTTCCTCCAATCATTGTCCGAACTCTATGACCTTAAACTAGGGGTTCCTAGTATTTGTAATATGACATCAAACTTATGGGTAGGATCTAGGTGGTATGACCTAATACTATGTGAAACATCATGATAATACAACGTTAAGCTATTTAATGTATTATATTCACCGTGTGACAGTAAAATGCATTCTAATCATCCCCATTTACATGAAATTAAAAAATAGACCATCTGAGGTCCTCACCAGAGATGTCTCTCCTTAATGTAGGCCTGATCTCAATTTATATCGATAAGCTTGCTCGATGCGTTTTTGTTATGGTAGCATAATTCTAAGAGTGTTGTACTACATTCAAAACCCCATCACTCAACCCCAATATTTTCATGCCCCATATTCGTATCTTTATCCTCATTCACATATGATGGGTCCCCCAAATGGAATGGATGCCTGACCTTTTTGATCACCTACCATTTAGGTCCAACATTACGGAAGATATTGGATGACATTTCGAGTTAGGCCCCATGTTTTTCAATATGTTCATCAAAGGTCCCTCATTTTCTATCACCATTTACGACTAATTCGATATGGATACTATGTTTCGAAAACTGTCAATGGATATCCCCCATCATCATGTTGCCTCCACTACGTTCTGAATTTTGGGTATCGTGATTCACAATTCTCATTCCCCTTTGTTCGGATTGATTCTAACACCACTAGCGTTACATTGTTGATGTATTAGAGTGTGATGGGAAAGGTAATTTAGTTTCTTTGATAACACTATTCTCCAGTTGTAACCCCTCTCCCAGCTAAAAATATACCGGATGATCACCTGATCCCCAAGTGCCTGACAATTTGGCTAGAACTCTCATACATAATGTGAAAAATTATGTAGTCTTCTCTGGTTTCTCACACTGGATATGACCCATGGGAGCTTAGGTACTGATCTCTAGTTACTTCATTGTTATGATTCAAGTGTAATAAAATAATAAATAAAGAAAATAATAAGTCCATGTCTGTTTTATGGGATAGAAAAACAAAAAGGGAGATATGTTTATGAGTTCGACCAAAACATGGCCCTTAAGGATCATCCCCTTTGATGGATTTATCCAGTGTTTCCAGCTTATGGATTGTATCCTCCAGGGATTCTTCCCACTCTTTGAGGTCCCTCTCTTCACCAAATGCTTTAGAGTGGACCTCATTAGCATAGGCTTATAGTTGATCCTACTCATCTTGGAACTCAACCATTTGACGACTTTCCTATACTACTTTCTCCTAGGCATCCACTAGCTAGGCCTTCAACTATTCAATGAGCTCAGAATGGCTCACAATAAATCCCTCTCATTCATTATCTTTATCTTCAAGGGATCAGACTTCTTTCTCAACCTAAAGTAACTTTTGGGTATTCTCTGAGTCCTTCTAACACTGGGAAATATTAGAGTTTTTGATACTCTCTTATATCTTGTCATCCATATAATCAATAATTATTATATAAAGATGGTGAGTATCCACCACTATGGTGCAGAGAAAGCATAGCCATTTGCGAAGTTACCACATATGGCTCGGCCATTCTACCTATGATTGAAGGAGGAATAATTAGATTCACTTAGGCACATTATTTCTCATCATATGACTCTCCTCAGCTGTGTTAGGATCAGACTCGTCCATCTCTTCTGGAACTTCAAGCCTGTACTTAGGAAAAATAGCCTGGAGGTTAGTAGAAGGTTCTTTTTCTAGAACTATTTCTTCTTTAGAAACCTCACCCCCACCAGCCTAGAGCTCAGTGGAAGGGTCCTTTTAGTCATTGTGCCCTTTTATTTTTAATGGTGAATCTTTTATAGTATTTATTTTGTTAATTACAATTTCAATTTCTCATCATAAATTTTTTCGTCAAATAATTGATTAATGTTTTATGATAAATTTTTCTAATTTTTTTTGCTTCATCCCTCTTTCATTCCTTGATAGATAGAGTACCAATCAGAGTGTCTCATTAATTAAGTAAATATTACCAACTTGATTTTGTTAGAAACTTATGGATGAATCTCATTGTTTAATAATAATAATTTTTTATCGTGAATTTTGAGCACAAAATATTCTCATCTATGTCTTCTTACATGATGATCATTGAGTTCTTCAACTAAATCATAAAGAAAGGAGTTCGATAACTGAGATATTGGATGACAAAATAAACTATTCAAAACTAATGAGAAGAACAATAAGTTATTTTAAAAAGTCTATTTATGGTGTTTAAGTAATAAAAATGTCTAAAAGTGATAAATATTGGATAAACCAAGAGAATCAATAGTAAAGGACAATGTTTCATTGCCATTTTCCTTTCCCACATCCCACACACAATTTCATTTCTTCTTGATTTACTTTTTTTTCATTATATTAATTTCCTATATGCTAGAAAATTTCAATATAATCTTTCCCAATAATATAAATCACTTAAATTATGAATAAAATAATTAAATTAGAAAATAATAAAAATCGAGACAGTCAAACTCATTGAGAGACATAACTGGGTGAAACTGTTTTGTAAATTCATGCGACAAAAACAAAAAGAAGTTTGATGAGAACTAAAAATACTATTTCAATGATATTAATATGACATAAAGTCTATGTATTTATATTATAAGTGTAATTTTACTCTAAAACCCCCATCAGATAGCCAAAAATGAGAAAATGATATCATATTGTCTTGATAATTTAGTACAGTGATCCATAATTCTTTTTTGATGTGTAGGAATTAACCACCAATTAATTCAACAAATTATGTTTCCTATATGACTCAAAGTGTCTGTTTTCAATAAAAAAAGTTTCATTTTATTATAAAACATGCATTACTTAGCCAAAACCAAGGGAATGAGCACTGATTGACATAAATCATTATGAAAAAATACATATGCCATTTTGGAATGTACGAATCAACCACACATAAATATGACACATGATGTGGAATATATGAATAAAATTCCTTGTTTTTAGTATAATGGTATCAATTTAGTCTAAAACACAAATCACATTTTTAAAATCGAGGAAACAAGATAAAATTATATTCAAAATTTATGGCAATGACCAATAATTAATTTATGACATGTAGAAATTAACTGTATGTCAATCCAACAAACAATGTTTCTGGTATGACTCAAAGTGAATCGTTCACATTAAAAAGTTCCATTTTACTATAGGACATGTAATGACTCGAATTTACGTGTATTAATTTTAAATATTATATTGAGTGATATTGAGACCACGTAATAAGACAGTGTGCGATTCAAAGGTCCAATGTGTCTGGAATAAATGTTTAAAATATATTAAAGTATAAAATGACTCACTCAAATGATTTTCCTAAAAAGTGGAATAACATAAAAAAGGATTCCCAAATAAGAAATCCGATTTCACTATTGAGTTCAAAACATCAGCTTCATCCTCGGCGTGACCCAACATTGGTCGTCACAGGACTGTTGTGAAAAATTAATGGCGGGCACAAAAATGAATAAAGTAAATGAATAAAATTTATTTTATTTCAAATGTTAACACAACAACTAGGTAAAATTTAAGTAATCCCTTTTGTCACAAATTTGTTGTTAGCCTCATGACCTTGGAATTCACTGGAGATGTCAGAGAGAGAACCTCTGAAGAATCCCTCCAATGAATAGTGATGAAATATCATATTCATGATTGGCATGCAGTAATTTTGATAGATATCTCTAATGACAATAATGTGGTGACTGATCTTTGTCAGCAAGTTATCCAAACCTTGGTAGGATACGTTATTTCAATTATTCTTTCATGTTCTTGAAATCATATGATGAACACGGATCCTTCCACAAACATATTAGCCTAATAGTTGATCATAATTATGGGATGGGTTTTTTAGGATTTATCAGGATTTGATTATAGAGGATTTTTTGGATTCGTAAACCATTATTATTGTGATGAACCAAGATCGACAAAAACATTTATTGTGGTTCATCCCTCTCAATTATTGTGCTTTTATCCTCAAATTTCTTGTGTTCTTGGTACATGTTCTTCATTCCCCCCACCAAATTGAACAATTGATCATTGAACCTTAGATTCATGGTGAAATAATGAAAAAATATAGATCATGATTTAGGAATACTCAATTGAGGTTCAATAGAGGGTGGAGAAGTGGATTGAACGATGGTGGGTTCCGAAACTGCATTATTCAGCAACAAATAAGAACACCTACAATCACGTTTATGATCCAATTGAAGTCTTGAATCCCATCGATTCGGTGTTATAATGAATATATTACCTTCAATCTAGAGTTTTGTGGTGAACCAAGCACCATATCTAGATCGAGGAGATGGATTGGAGTGAGCATAAAAAAACACTTGTTTTTAGAAAACATGAATCACATAGTGGGTAGTCCCAGCTACATTACATGTGTTAATCAGTGGAAAAATCAACATGTACATGGGAAGTACATGAACATTGGGTAAAGCACAACGGTTTCCTACACAACATGTACTCTCCCACAAAGAATGAATTTGAACACATACACAGGAGACCGCGTGTTCTGGTACATGGGAAAATGCCATGTACTAGAAGACACCTATAGTACATGAGAAGACCCTAGATTTAATGGAATGATTTGTGACTCCCTCTATACACTGTGTACCCTCTTGTTTTACATGACATGTTCTAATGGAACATTATTTTGTACACAGGAAGTACCAGGGGTCAAGGGACACAACGTGTGGCCCCACTACATGTCGGGTACCCTTCTTAAATATATTGAGCCACTTTTCTTTCTTATATTGGATAAATTTTTATGGGGTCTGTTTCCTTTGTTGTTTCTGTGATGGTCGGTGAGAATAATTTCCTACTCATAGGACTATGATCTATTTAGCATGACTTCTAGTATTGAATTTTTATAATCCCCTAGTAGGCCCAGAGAAGGATCCTCCATTCCTTCGTTGTGCCTTAGGTGGAGTTCTTGGTATCGACGTGACCAACACTACATGGGTGCCCATCCTTTACATGGTTGGTTAACCCAGATTGAGTTGTTGGTATCACCCGATGGACCTGTATTTCATCCTCATATATTGTATCATATATGCCTATTTAGATCTATTAGTGTATCCTTATCATGGTGAGTCCTGATGATCATTACCTCACGAAAAAATGTAATCATTGCTATTCGACACAGGAGTGTGTTCTCCCGGATGAGTTCTTTGTGTAATATTCAAGAGAAATTCCTAGTGATAGAATAATATAGTTATATATTACCTCTAGAGTTTGTGTCTTTGATTGAGTATATTTTGATATTCTTGTTATATGTATCGTAGACTTATACCTACACAGTGAAGAAAATTCATTCCTTTGATATAATGCCTTTTGGTATCGGGGTGTCTTACAAAGTATTGTTATACCCACCCCTATAAGGGATTTTACCAAATGTTTCTTATCTTATGTAGAAGATCAACCTTTTGGCAGAGTCCTAGCTGGAGTAGGACTAAATGATTTTATGTGAAATTGGATATACCAAGGTGTGTCCCTGCAGCTTTCAAACTCCAGTATCAGTACATTTTTCTTGCAGGTTGGACTTGTGGTTATAGAATCTTTTTGGTGGTCCTGTATTCTAACCCTATTTACTTTACTTAATTTTCCTCATACTATGGTGGTGGGATATAGTGGTATGCATGAATTGTTTACTTGGTGGTTTTTTCATTTCATCATTTTGTGGCCTTAGTGATGTTTTCATGCATACATTCACATATGAAATGGTTAACATGTTAGTTATATACCTACTCAGTGATAGTAACCATCCCATGGACTATTGGAGGCGGTCTTGGTGAGTCACAGTGGATGCCCCACTAGGATGAGTCATGATAAAGTGGTATCAGAGGTGGTCGATTCTACCTTAGGACTGGGAGTTTATGAGAATAGTTTAGGGAAACAATTTTACCTATTTTGACTTCATCTTTTAGTGTAGGGACTTTAGTATTGGTTTGACATCCGACGTATCCATACATTGGGATGATGATAACCTACTTATCAATTCGGTACATGAGAAAATTGGATGTAGGGAAAATAAGGGTACATGCATCATATATAAATGGGTTTTGGTTTACATGTCTTTCTTGACTATGGTATCTCGATATACTCATTGACTATAGTAAATGTTGTTTTTAGGATGTCTCCATGAAATATAATACTTATGATTCATTATCTCGATCTCTAAGATAACCCCCACAGTGAAGAGGCTATGATACATGTACCAGTTTACCAGATGTTACGTCTTGGTGGTGCATCAAGCATACCTTCACCTATAGAGTAGCACGTGGTACCCACAGTACAAGAGGATGAAGTGAGCAGGATGAGCGTGCTTCACAAGATTAAATAACAGATACCCTTTAGGTTCTGAGGAAATCCTTACTCATATGAGGATGAATAATGGATTTAATCGGTGACCTAAGATTTCCATCTATTTAGGATACCAGCAATTTAGATGGTTGTCCTGGAAGCGAGCCTTATATAAGGCTTATCAGTACGATGATGGAATTTGGTTATCCATACTTACACAGAGGCAAATATTTCATGGATAGAGTTCATGTTCCTATTTAGAGAATATTTTTTACCATTTACACTAAGGGATGTGTGTATTCAAGAGATTCTACAAATTCAGCATGGTTGCATGTCAGTGGATGATTATTCATTGACAGTTACCAATATTTCTAGTTACTCGATGTATATGGTTATAGATTGGTACTTCAAGGCTCAGACCTTCTAGTGGGGTCTTTATAGAGACCTCTAAGGCAATGTTATCTACCTGTTCATTCCAACATATGTTTGGGTGCTTGAGTGGGATTTCATGGTTGAATTTTTTTTGGCAGAGAAGATATAGTTGATGATAGTCATCTTTGGGAAATAAAGAGTGGAGACCTCAAAAACATAAATTCTATTTTAGACTTAGGGGCTTTGACGTGGGAGATGTTTTAAGAGGAGGTCCTAGGATAGAGGATATATAGTTTAAGGATCACAGGGTGGGTCTAGTTATCCTATAGAGATACAATTCCATTCATGTGACATTAGGGTAAATCTCTCTTGAGATTTCCCAACCCACTGTACTACTGACAAGAAGACTATGGACCACCAAGTAAGAAACAATGATATGGGTATGTGGATACAAAATGAATAGGATGTGGAAGAATAGTTTTGGGAATAATAGAAGGTGGTTAGCAATTCATCTTGTAACCACCATCACCCAGGTGTTACACATCAGGATTAGGGAGAACAAGGGCTGTGGTAGGGACAATTTCATGCAATTGAGGATTATAACATAGGGGCTCCAGGGTTGATTCAATGTACGATATTTGTATTTTCATCCTTAGTTGATTTACTAATAGAAACATGTACTAGTCAATCCTTTATCGCCACATATATTGTATGATACCAAGAGATTCATGTTGAACTGTTAACTTGACCCTTACGCTTGGAGATACTTACTAGGAGAGACTCAAAGATCACACACCTATGCCGATAGTGTGACCTGACTTCTAGAGGTGAGAGTTTCAGTTGGAACCTCTTGAAATTAGTGTTGAGGACTTATGAAATATTTCTTTTTATGAATTGGTTATCTACATTCCATGCCCAGATTGAATGTTTTGGGGGATGTCTATATTGTGTTCAGAGTGATGGAGTGATGTTTTCCCTTTTCATTGAAAAAGAAACCTAGGAAGCACATTATTTAATCGTGTATAGGAGGGTAAAACTGACTTCTCATTAGTTGTCTAGGATAACTCTCGATGTAGTAGATGTTATCATCATCTAGTCTCCAATAGTGGTGGAGATGTATGTGGAAGTCTTACCTAAATATGGTTTAGGATTACCTACCCATCAAGAGATAAACTTTTGTATTGACATACACAATGGGATGACAACGATATCTACACCAGCATATCGTATGGATCATGTAGAGATTCACGAGATGAAGTTTTAGTTGGAGGAATTTTAGAGGAAAGGCTTTATGAGACCTAATGTTTCACCCGGGGAAGCCTCGGTGTTTCATCCAGGGAATCCCTAGTTTTTTTTGCAAAAAGGCAGACATGATCATGAGGTTTTTTGTGGACTATAAGGACATGAACTAATTGATCCACTACCAATGATTGACGACCTGTTTTTTTAGTTGAAATGGGGAATGATAATTATTGAAAGTTAATATCAGATTAGGATATCTCAAGTATTGAGTATAGGATGAGGATATACAGAAGATGACCTTCATATATGGTTACAGTCACTATGGGTACTTAGTGATGCCCTTTGGCATGACGAATTACCTAACAGTGTTCATTGAACTCAAGAACTAAATATTTCAGCCTTACATAGATTGGTTCATTGTTTTATTCATTGATTATATCCTTGTATACTCAACATTTGAAGAGGAAAATATGAGACACTTAAGGACATTTATTGACATACTCAGAGAGCACAAGACTTATGGGAAACTCTTAAAGTTTCCATTCTGGATTCATGCGATCCACTTTCTGGAACACATTATTATAGTAGATGGAGTTGAAGAGGATATGACCATGGTTGAGGGAGAATTTGTATGGGAGAAACTTAAGGATATGAGGGAGGTAATGAGATTCCCTAGGCTTGTCGGATATTAACAAAGATTCATACTAGATTCCCCTAGGATATCAGCATCTATAGATGCTTTGACTCAATAAGGGAATCCTTTCATGTGGACAGAGAAGTGTCAATCACCTTTTCAGTAGATGACGTAGAGTTTTATGAGTTCTCAGATCTTTAGATTTCTGGAGGAGTGCGTCGAGTATGTATTGTTCTTTGATGCATCAAGAACTGAGATTGGTTGTGTCCTAATGCTGAGGCATGTAGTGATTGCCTATGATTCATAGTTGATGATACCACATGAGGAGAACTATATGACAAATGATATTGAGATAGTAGCAGTAGTTCTCACATTGAAGATGCAATGACACTACCTAAGGGGTGAGCAGTTTATTGTCTACTTCGACCATAAGTGTCTCAAGTATATATTTTCTCAGAAGGATCTCAAATTGAGACAAAGGTTATGGATAGTGTTCCTATAGAACAATAACAATGATATTTCCTATACTTATTATAAGGAAAATGTGGTGGAAAAAGATTTTAGTAGAAGATATAGTTTTTTATTTGATGAACATGGTGTCAGAGCAGATGGCCTCTTTGAAGTTATCCTTAGGTGATGTATATGGAGAAACTTACCTCACATCTATTGTTGTTACCCCTCCACTCTTATAATGGTTTCGATATGCACAAATTCTAGATATTGACTATGATACATTACATGCTCACATATCCATATGTATTTCTATTTATGGATATTAAGAAGGTGTGGAGAACATCATTCCTTTCATTGGATGCACAATAGTACTAGTGAAATTACTCGAGAAGTTTTTGAGGGAGTTTCATATGTCTCCTTTGGAAATATAGTCAGGTGTGGAAAATATGTACCAAGAACTCAGATGTCAATTTTGGTGGCCAAGGATGAAGAAAGGAGTTGCAAAGTTTATCTCCCTATGCATTACTTATCAGCTAGTGAATTATACAAACTAAGTTCTAGTGGGTTTAGATCAACCACTTATGGTGCTAGAATGAAGTGGGATGAGAAATCTATGGACTTCATGATAGGCTTACCATATACTTATTAGGTAAAATATTCCATCTTTCTGATCATTTATTGACTCACCACGTTGTCCAAATTACTATCTATGTGAGAGAAAAGTTCAGTAAGAAGCTTGGGATGCCTCTACATGCATAATATAGTTCGACACCATAGAGTTACATACAAAAACTTTTCAAATCAAGATAGAAATTTTACGTCCCGATTGTGGAAGTGATTATAGGGGAATTTGGGACCCAGTTACTCTTAACCACAACATTTCACCCACAAACTAATAACCATTCTAATAGGACCATTCAGGTTCTAGAAGATATTCTATAGGAATGAGTGTTATACTTCATCCATATTTGGGAGGATCACCTACCACTAGTGGAGTTTGCATATGATAATAGCTACTATTACACCATTTGTGTGGCACCATTCGAGGATTTTTATGGGAAATTCGGTAGGTTTCCACTTTGCTGGACTATTATAGGAGAGTCATCACTCATGGGATCAGAGTTCATCTGAGCTAAAATAGAGAAGGTGTAGATCATCTAGGGGTGGATGAATACGGAATTGAGCCAACATAAATCTTATGGTGATAGGAAATGGGTTCATTTTTAGTTTGAGGAAAGAGACCATGTGTTATTATGGGTTTCTCCTCTACATGGATTACAAATATTTTCTTGGGGTGACATGTTATCTCCTATATTCATAGACCATTTTTAGATACTATGTATAGTTGGAAAGGTGGAATATCACCTAGATTAATCCTTAATGGTAGACCATTTACATAACATCGTCCATGTTTTTTAGCTGAGGTGGTACGTTTATGACCCATAACATTTCATCGACTGGGGTGAGATGGACATCACAGATATAGGAAATTTTTATGAGTACCCAGTGGAGATCGAGGATCTTTAAAAGAGGATCCATCATGTGTGATCGATTCTGTTGGTGCATATCCACTGGAAAAATGAGAATCTCTATGGGATCACATGGGACTGGGAGGCTCAAATTCATGCCCAGTACTCTCATATTTATTATGATCCTATGTTTTTGCATTATGGGGGTGCAAATCCCCGAGGTGAGAAGAATTTAATGACTTTAAGCTTTCATGAATTGTTTTTAGATATTATATGGATTGATTTCAAGACTAGAAGTTGAGAGAGAGTGAGATTCTAGGGCCTAGTGTTCTCAAAAATAATATTGTAAATATATTAATGTATTGAATATCACTTTCATGTAAGTTTCCTTAAAATGTGTAATACAATCTAAACAGTTACATAGATCAGAAATCCAATGTAACCATTGTGTTTAGAACAACGAATTTACCCCATGCATGACCTAACATTCGTTGGTAAGGGCCCTTTGTCAAAAAATTATCATGGGCGCAAAAAAATGAATATTTTTTTTTTCAAATGTTGACTCACTTACCGGTTAAACATTAAATAATACCCTTTGTTTGAAATATAGGGTTAGCCTTATAACCTTGGAATTACATAGACACGTTGGAGAAAGAAACACTAGAGAATGCCTCTAAAAGATGATGATGAAATATTGAATCCATGATTAGTGCACACTAATCTGGTTATATCTCATCGACGATGACAACACGATGACTGATATTTATCAGCAAGCGATCTAAATCCATGTAGGATGCGTCATTTCAATTTTTCATTCCCATTATTTATATACTACGGTGAACACAG
This sequence comes from Viscum album, assembly GCA_963277665.1. Classification (NCBI taxonomy): domain Eukaryota; kingdom Viridiplantae; phylum Streptophyta; class Magnoliopsida; order Santalales; family Viscaceae; genus Viscum; species Viscum album. The sequence continues at coordinate 240,473,063 of OY728131.1, forward strand.
ACTAATCCACAAATATATTAGCCTTTGGATTGATCATAACTATAGGATGAGATATTTTATTGATTTATCAACATTTTATTATATGTAATTGTTTTTATTCGTTTATCATTCTAACAGTGATGAACCGTGATCAAAACAAACATCAATAGAGGTTCATCCCTCTTGATTGTTGTTATTTTCTCCCTTGATTTCTTTAATTCTTGGTGTGTGTTCTTCTTTTTTATTATGAAATAGAACAATCGATCATTTTACCATCGATTCATAGAGAAACGATCCTAAAATGGATATCTTAAATTAGGAAAACTTGGTAGAGGTGTGGCAGCGGGCGCAACGATGAATCGAATGAAACTTGGTGTCTAATATATATTTTAGATTAATGATGAATAATGCATACAATCAAATTTTCTTAGACATTTGAAGGCCAAAATTCCTTCAATTCGGTGTTTGAGTGATCCTAAGACCTTTGATCTAGTGTTTTGAGGCAAACCAAGAACCAGAGTGAGAACCAAGAGAAGGATCAGTGCGATTGTAGGAAGAACATGTATTTCCAAAAAACCCAATACACCCGGCGTGTAGTCTCGACTACATGAAATGTGTTCATTAGTGGAAAACTTGACATGTACACAGGAAGTACATGGAAATAGGGTGGAGTACATGGGTTACCTACATGGTGTGTACTCCCCCACATGACATGGACCATAATGAGTACATTGGCTACCCAATGTACTAGTACACGAAGAGACATACATACTATGAAACCATGTACATGCACATGACCACAATACAAGGGTGGACCCCGGATGGAAGGGAATTATTTATGGCTCCCAATATATATTGTGGACCCCTCTCTTCTATTAAATGTTATAAAGACATGGGATATTAAACACAAGAAGTACTCTTGGTTAAGCTACACGACGTGTGACCCTACTACATGCTATGTACCCCTTTCTACATGGCTTGAACCACTAGTCCATAATATTATAGACAAGTTTTCTTAGGGTTTGTTCCATTTATCATTTCCCTGATGGTAGGTGATAATCATTTTCTACTCATAGGACTACGATCCCTTCAGAAATACTTCCTTGAGTGAGTTGTTGGAATCCCATGAGAGGCACAAAGGAGGATCCTCTATTCATTATTTGTGCACTAGGTGGTGTTATTGGTATAGACATGACCAACACTACACTGGAACAGATCCTATACTTGTTGGGATAATCCATATTGAGTTGTCTGTATCACCCCATGGACCTGGGTGTGATCATATTCTATTCTATCATATCCTTCTCCTCACATATATCAGTGTATCCTTCTCATGGGGGACCCAATAAGTATTACCTGTCAAATGGATGTCATCAGTTCTATCAGACTCTATGGTGTGTTCTCTTAGATGAGTGTCTTATAGAATTTATAGTTTAATAACTAGTTCTAGTATACTATGGTTTTAGCTTACCTCTAGACTGTGTGTCTTTGATTGAGTATATCTGGATATTCATATTATATGTGTTGTAGACATATACATGTATAGAGATCACTATTCTTTGCTTTTTATAGTGCCTTGTGGTTTTATGGTTTCCTACTGAGTATTGTTATACCCACCCCTATAAGGGCTTTTGCAGTACATGTCATGTCTTGTGCACATGATCGACCCTTTGATAACATCCTTGGCAGAGAAGGACCAGACAGTTCTTTGTGAGACATGAAAGACCATGGTGTGTTCCTATAGATTTATGATAGTAGGACCAATAAATTTATTCTTATAGGTTGGACTTGTCGTTATAGACTCTTTTTTGTAGGCTTATATTCTGACCCTTTTTTCTTTAATTTTTTCTATCATACTCTAGTTGTGGGATATAGTGGTATGCATGTATCTTTTTAACTAATGTTTTGTACATTTCATCATTTTTCGGTCTTGGAGATGTGTGAATGTGTATGGGTACATAAGAAATACCTCATATTTTAGTGATTTGCCTACTCAATGCTAATCACCTCTATTTGTCCTATTGAAGGTGGGCTTGGAGAGTCGCAGTGTATGCCCTATTCGTACTAGTTGTGACATGCATCCGACATCTTAAACCAAGAAACGGGCATTTTTTTATTCTTTCGGGAAATATCTATAAATCATTTGTACTGTGTAAGAATTAACCACACATCAATCTTACACAACATACACCCAATAGAACTCAATGTGTAGTTTCCTAATTTAAAATGTCATTTTAAATTAAAAACTAACTACAAAATCCATGAATAATAAAAAAATCTTTTATTATCTTACTATTTTAGTAAATTAATCAATAATTCATGTTTGATGTGTAGGAATTAGTTGTACATCATTCAGAAAAATAACATGGTTGATAAGACTCAAAGTGAATGTTTTCATTATAGAAGTGTCATTTTAGTCTAAAATTTGATTCACATATCTAGAACAATGAAAATGGTCTTGGATTGTCTTGATAATTATAAAGAAAATCCATAATTAATTTATGATGTGTAAGAAATGAGCACGTATCAGCCCAACACACGATGTGGCCGATAATACTCAATCTATGTGTTTTCACTAAAAAGTGTCGTTTTACTCTAAAACACAGGTTACCCCACCAAAACTGATAAAACATGATCATATTTTCATGATACTTCGTTAAAAAATTATACTACATTTTTAATGTACAGGATTCCAGTACACATCAATTTGACACACGAAGTGGCTACTATGACTCAAAGTACATGTTTTCATTATAAATGTGTCATATTTTTCTAAGGAATACATTATAGAGGAAATAAAAAAACATAATCTCAAATTGTATTAATTTTTTTGGAAAATAATACACAATTATTCTTTTGAGTGTAGGAATCAACCACATGTGAAACTAATACACAATACAACTAATATTACTAAAATTGTGTGTATTCATTATAAAAGATTAATTTTTGTATAAAACATGCATCATAATTGTCAAAAATGATTAAAAATTTATATATTGTTTTAGAAAAACTATTAAAATGATATACAATTCATTTTTGAAATGTAGAAATTAACATTATATCAATTTGACACACAATGTGGCCAGTACAATGTGCAGGATTTATCATTAAAAAGTGTCATTATACTCTAAAATACAGATCACATTGACTAAATAGAGAAAAAAATCCTAGATTGTCTCCATACTATATGAAAAATATCCATAATTAATTAATGACATTTCAGAATTAAACATACAACTATTTGAGTTCTGATGATCCCATTTGGACTCCACATGAAAGTTCAAAATAAAAAATATCATTTTTGACTAAAACATGATTCACATAGGAAACACCAATAAAATGAGCTTATATTTCCTTGATACTTTTAAAAAAAGATCTATTATTCATTTTTATTTATAGGAATTGGCCACACATCAATTAGACACACGATGTGACCAATATGACTCAAACTAATTTTTCTCAATATAAAAGTGTCATTTTAGTCAAAATCATGATTGACATAGCCAAAATCGTGAAATTATTCTTATATTGTATTAGTATATTTGAAAAATTATCCATAAGACATTTCTTAGATGTAGGAATCGATCACATGGTTATCTAGATCATGATGTGTTTAAAATTACTCAAAGTTCATGTTTTACATTAAAAGAGTCATTTTACTCTAATACAAACATCGCATGCCCAGAAAGGAGTAAAAAATATGGTATTTTATTGATTCATTAGTAAAATGATCCATTATCCATTTTTTATTTATAGGAATCAACCACATAGTAATCTGACCCATGACGTGGCTTGTATGACTCAATGTGTGTGTTTTTAACAATAATTCGTCATTTTAGCCTAAAACACATGTCACATAGCCAAAATAGACAAAAAAATCTTTGATTATATTTAATATTTATGAAAAATATACATAATTGATTTTCGGAATGTATAAATAGACTGCACATCATTCCGATGTATGATGTGCTTGTTATGACTCAATGTACGTGTTTTCAATCTAAAAGTTCCATGTTAGTCTAAAACACACGTCACATTTTCAAAACTAGGTAAAAAACCTCGTATTGATTTCAAACATTTGTAAAATGAAAATAATATATTTTTGATGTGTAATAATAGAACACACCTCAATATGACACACAATGTGTCCAGAATGACTCAATGTAATTGTTTCACTATTAACAAGTGGCATTTTACTCCAAAACAAACTTCACATGGCCTAAACCATAAAAAATATCATGAATTGGCATGTTACACTAAAAAAACTATCCGTAATTCATTTCTTATGTATAATAATCAACCACACATAATTTGATGCATGATGTACTGGGTAGGATTCCACGTGTGTGCTCATAATAATAAATGACATTTATGTCTAAAACACAATTTATAGAGCCAAAAATAGGAAATATAATCTCTAATATTATTTATAATTTAGTAAAATGATACATAATTCATTTTTATGTGTATGAATCGACCACACATTAAACTGACACACGACATGACCAATTGGAATCAATGTGAATGCTTTCAACATAAAAAATTCATTTTATTCTAGGACTAGACTAATATATCCAAAATTGAAAAAAATAACGTATATTATCCTGTTATTTTAGAAAAACGTTCCATAATTCAATTTTCTTATATAAGAATTATCTGCATGTTGATTTGACACTAGATGTGGATGTTATGACTCTATTTATGTGTGCGTTCAAATTAAAATTTCCATTTTACTATAAAACATGTGTCACATATCCAAAAAATATGATTTCAGATTATCTTGATAATATAAGAAAATGATCCATAAATCATTTTTGACATGTAAGAATCAACCACACCTAAATCTAACATACCGCGAGGCTGATAAAACTCAAAATTATGGGTTTTCAATATAAAAGTTTTATTTTAGTCTTAATCATGCATCACACGGACAAAACCAAGAAAACTAGAACTTATTGTCTTGAATATATAGGATAAAGATACATAATTAATAAATAAGAATAAAATAAGTAATATAATAAATAATTAAAACTATAATTAAAAAATTATCAATTAATGATATAATTATTTACAACTACATATGTAAATATGATAATTAATAACAGATAAAATCATTAATATATTTAGTAATTAATAATATACTATATATATATTATTAATAAAAACACAATTAATAATTTTTAATATCATTATTAAAAAAACTAAAATTAATTACTTAAACTATAATAAAAAATATAATAAAAAATAATACAATGAATGGTATAACTGATAATATCCTAAACATATTTAGTAATTAAAAATATAATTTATAATTTTTGGATTATATAAGAATAAAATTATAACATGTTTATTTTTTATATATAATTTCTAAAATAATCATTGTCTTTATTACAAGGATATGCTTTTGTATAGTGGTGGATTGTTGAAACAATCCTGCTATAAGAGTTTTGTTTTTTTATATTGGTTTGTTATTTTTGTGATTAATTGTAAATACCAAATCAATCTAAATATTTTTAAAGACATTTTTAATATATACTTTTAATTAAAATGATGGAACAATGTAATATATGTATTCCAATTATGTTTAATTTTAATATTTGAACTGTTTTCTCTTAGCTTTTCTAATATCTAGTTTTCTTGTTAGGGGTGTTGTAGGGATGCATGTTTGTAGAAAATGGTATGAATTTTTAAGTGATGACAAAAGAATTGATAAAAGAAACATTTATTAGATCTAGATAAAGTACTAATAAGGCCACATATCATTTATGTAGAATAGATTTTAAGCATTTTTTATTCTTGACATCGACTCTTTCTAGTGATATCATTGGCCCTCTATGTAGTAGTGTTATTCTTAAAAACATAAATGCGATATTTTTTTTATATGTCTTTAAAATAAAAAAATGTTTCTTATTCATTTCATTAAAATTCATAAAGTTGGATAATTTTATAATCATGATTGGAAAATTTTAGTTTCGACAATATTTATGATCATAACTAATCCACTTCTCCGATACCATAATCAAATGCGGTTGTTGAAATGGAGAACATTAACATCGTATTAAATCCCAAACCATAGTAATTTAATATACCAAAATTTAACCTATCAAATGAAAAATGAAAAGAAATTTGAAAAAACGGGTGAGGAGAAACAATTTCCCACAGTAGGGGTGGAAATTTCGGAATGGTGGGATACAAGATTCCATTTTCCAATAAATTAAAATAATAATATTTTATTATTAATAATAAAATAAATAATTAAAAAAAAATTATTTAATTAATGATATAATTTATATTTTTTAATAATTTATTTAAATAAAATTAATTATAATAATTAATTTAATATTTTATTTATTAAGATAATGAAATATTAATAAATATATAAATTAATATTTTTTAATATATTAAAAAAATATTTAATAATTCTAAAAAAATTGTAATTAGTTATATATAATCAAAATAATGTAATTAATATTAATATAAATTTGTAATAATTATTAATAATAATTATTTAATAATAATTAATAATCAGATAATGATAAAAATGTAATTAATAATGCTTAATTTATTTTACTAATTGTGACACCCCTAATTGAGTCACCTTGTTCGGCTATAAGGTCACATGACATCAGTCACATCTTCCCGTACAATATAGGTTGTCACCTAAAGGTGAGGACCTATGAGGTAATGTGGGGAGGTTCTTCCCTCAGAAATAAAAGAAATGATAAATTAAATATGTCATAAGTAATAACAATCAACCACATAAATAATATCACTGAAATACAACTGAAGCAACAAAGGAAGATAATATCCATGTAGTAACTAATGACATACATGAGTTCAATCAAGACAAAATGATCACCACACGGGGAAGATCAACGTACGATAAAAATATAAGATAGAAAAAAGACATATAGTATGACAAAAAATGATCCTAGAGTCTTCCCCAACATCACCTTGGTCCATCCCTTCTTCTCTAGCTCAATATCATATCAAAGAGACCATTCCTTTCACTATATCCCTTACTATAAATCTTGAAAGAACATTGAGATGCATATTTAGGGTGAGTATGAAACACATTTTGACACCACCAATGCATCCTTAGTATAGGCACAACATGTATATATAAAATTTTATCGAATTACTTGAGTAAAATCCCAAATAAACCTACAACCATCTGGGTTATCATATGCTAACAAAACTACCATAAATCCCATTCATATATAATTTTTCACCATGCTGAAAGATACGTTACGTCATGCTTGTGACCTAATTTGAACAAGGTAGCACATTTCATTCAATGTATCAACCATATCATGATGGATAACCTCAATAGTATAATAACAATGTTATACATGTAATCACATGACTCAACCATCTCATAGTGGATAACCACAATATAATTGGAGCAATGATGTATATAAATATCTTAAAAATGAACTATCTTCAGATAGATAACCATAATATTTTCATAAAAAATAGCACATATATTCATATATGGCCAAAAGATGTGTTCGCATTGGGCTGCAAATGCACCCATGTGTTAATAAAATCAAACAAAAATTCTCTCATATGTTTATATATGCACCCACATGTTAATAAAAAATTATATCATTTTATAAAATCTGTAACATGGTAATGACTTCCTACTTCGAGTGTAACAAAATACAATTTCTAATAAGCCTCCACCGACTCTGTCCTAACACACCAAATCCCAGGAATCAAGACTATGTTCATCACATGAGGATCCTAAACAAAAATATCCAAATAAATAATCATCTAGGGATAAGATACGATTAGTCTTACCAAATGAAATCCAACACAATGAATTAATATCATATTGTCCAAGGGGGTTTTCATGACCCCATCCTTCCAAAGTTACCACTCTTAGTCTGAAAATGGAGGAAGAGAGATAATACCACCTTGAGAGTCCTAACTTTAGTATTCCCATGGGTGGTGAATAGAAACCGAGGGTACGAAAATATCACATAAATATGGAATTACCAACAATTGTTTAATAAGGATCGTGAGATATGATAAAACAATCACTAAACAACACCATCAAATAAAATAAAATGGAAAACAGAAAACCATACCATAATGCATATATAATATACATGAATATAGAAAGAGTTTGCAAATAAATATATAACAGTAATCCCAAAGCAGTGAACAAGTAACCACTCCAATGTTTGGGCTAGTAGTGACTAAATAAGTCCCAAAATTCCCCTATAAAACAGAAGAATAGTTTTCATATATTTAGAGTGATCATAATATTTGTACTTAGTATGATCATACCCAAGGTCGCTCATGTACATATAAAAATAATATACTAATGAACCTCTGATAAAAAAGTATAACAATCATGAACCTACACCAGTCAACTAACCAATCCCATCATCACTAGTAATTCTTTATAAAATAACCCATCAATGTGTAATAACATAATAAGAAGCATATCAATAATGGTTTCCCTGTAACACATTCCTATATATTTTCTTCTTGAAATCCCAAACATCATATGTCTTGGTGCTCCCATCCCTTATATAATAACAATACCCAAAAACACCTAAAAAACCACATCACGTCTCTCCCAAATACACATGAGAATCCAAATCATATAACACACCTCATAGAAACTATCAACACATCCATATCCACCCCTAACAACTTCTATATAACCAATATATTATGGTATTTTGAACATGAAAGACATCATCCTCATTCCCTACTCCTACCATGAATTACCCCCACTATGAGCCACCTCATCCTCTCAATAATCACCTCATCTAGTTCACTTTTTACATCTATCCATCAAAACCCATACATATTAATATCACCTTCTAGAGAGAGTAAGGAAGAGGGGTTATAAATTCATCCACCCTCACTATCATGGATGTTTGGAAAAGCCAAACAGATGTAAAAAACATTGGGAATCGGTGTAAACACACAACTCAGATGGGATGTGTATTGAACATGCTTGGAAAATAAAATATCATAATTACACACAATCCCAACATATTTTTTCATACAACCAAAATCACACAACAGTCACAACCTCTTCATCAACAATATAACATGATTACATTTCCACCATACACTGAATGAATTGCACCACACTAAAAAGAGATAAAAAAGGAACATTCCATCTTCCCTTTCAAATAAAACCATTTCCATGTTTCTGTATTTTCCAACCAGCACCATTTATAAATCCCATTATATTAATATTTAAGGAAAACCACATTAAAAAAACATCTTACATTAATTCAAGGTGTTCTGTAATCATTCCAATAAATGTCATTTAATTATCCTCTCCACAAATTAATTTTTTCACTATCCATTAATTGTACCCATGTTCCTATTCATCTTAATGTTTTATGTTCATTCCATATTTATTTAGAAACAAAATGACACAAAATATAACAAATAATTAGTCTTATGACAATGAAACACACATTATAACCACCCCACATCATATCCACCACACATCATAAGAAACAAACATCATAGATACCACACAAATCCCAACCCCCACCAAAAATCATTTTAGTTTTTAATAATGGAATAAAACTAAATTACATCATTATGTTCAATGTCATTGTCACAGAAATCGTAGATTCCATGGGTAACCAATTTATTAGCCAAATATATATTAATATATTTTTTTTCATATGTGGTGATTTTATTCGATAAATCCTAACACCAAACCAATATCAACACAAGTAAAAAATAAAAATTAGCAAGTATTTACAACAATATGTGAAAAATCATAAAAACAAGTAAAATCATGGGGTTTCTCCCCTCCCTCAAATTTCAATTAATATGATCATTTATCTTTGTTACGATGATATGTACCATCAACCCAAAGGAAGAAAAAATCTCGAGATTCCCTTATGTACATATAAGGAAAGAGATTTGAAGGATCCCCAATAATCATGTTCCATAAAAATTGGATGTTGAAATTTTCATCACTACGATGAACTAGACCACTATGTGGTCCACGTAGTGGTGGTTCAATAGTTTTCTACCATGACTAGGAATAATGAACTATCACCCATCACCTACCAATTTTTTCTTCACCACACCTAATCCAAAAACATAGTGATCTCCAACTCCCCATTTTGAACATGGTATCCTTCAAGATAGAATGATTGATTCCATTCACACCCTTTTTCTTTAGACTTTGCCATTGTAGATAGGATGTCACCATGACTAACTTGGACTCCATGGACTGATTCCATGCTTTTGGCCTTGGTTAACCTAGCATAAAATAGAAAATTAAAAATTTACAGGGGTCATCCATGTGAGATCAAAACATATTTTCCATTCTCTGGGAAACAACATGAGCTTCACCACATCCACCACCAGGGCATGGTGACCCCTAGAATGGCCCAATCCCCCCCTAGCCTCTAATACACTCCAAAACTCCCCCTCAACACCACCATGGATAAAAAACCATAAAGTAAGGTCTATGATGATCCATGAAATTACATCCATTACACTCAAACAATTTCCACCATCTAGAATAAAAAATGAACCCACAACACTAAAAATAAAGGCGGTTCAAACAACCATCCCCTAAGATAACTCTCAGAGTTTTCATTACAACTAAAAAATTGTCATCATCTCACTCTATCCCTATGCCACCTCCCTTTTAAAAACGATATGCACTACTATTACAACTTCAAAATGGTCCAATAAATTTGTTCCCAAAACAATGATTAAATATTTCCCAAAGCACAGAAATCACGGAAACCCACTCCTAATATTAATATATTGTCCACTTTGGGTGATTTTGGCTCACCCACACTGTTTTAAAACATGTTGTAAACATAAAAAATCATAATTATAAAGGGTTGGTACCCTATTTATATATTGGAATCCATAATACACATTATAATAAATTGCGAAAATAATAACTTATAAATCAACATGATTCAAGAGTCGTATTCTCAATGAAGAACTAGAAAAGGAATAACATAAGGTAACTTATGGTATTAGGTATGCATCTAAATATTGAATTAAAAAGTAAAATACTCTAGGGAACCATACCTCAACAACAAATGAACCATAGGAATGGTTCATCCTCACCCCACCTTCTCTAAAAAATCTTGGATCTCTACTGGTTGTTCAATGAATGTCACATAATCATAGATATCGATCAATCTATAATCAATAGATTAGGATTTATCGTGAAAATTGTAACACCCTGAGATTTTATTAGAAATATTTTTTTTATGTCTTATGTTATATGCAACACCAAAGGAATCTTTCACAGCACACAACACATACTTGGCTTGCATTACACACAATCGCGACCTTCCTCGATAGCGTGTGTAGTACGCAATACCGGGTTTCACTAAACAACGATATATTATTATGGAGTAGCCGTTATGAATATTATTAACTAAATTTTGGATTTTATAACATTATTATTCATCTTAAACATTTTCTAGAATATGGTAAGAGAACAAAGAAAAATATTCAGGTAAAATAAGTATTTTTCAAAAAATGCACTTTGGCCTCCATTTGATGGCGCACCCACATTAAATCTAGTTTTTGACATGTTTATAAGTTCAATTTGACAAAATAAAATTCCTCTTTTGAATCAGGATATAAAAATTTACTTAGGATAAATGTTTTATATTTTTCTGATAACTTTCATATTTTGATGAATAGTAAAAATACGCTAATTTTTAATTAAAAACAACTTTTTCCATTGAGATAATTTATATGGTTAAATTATAATATTTAATGGTTTTAAAGTATAAATAGAATATATTTTTACCATTTAATATAATTTATGTCATTAGCATTAATTTCACATTGAATTCATAGGTAAAAACATTTCAATCTTTGACAATGTTTTAACTTCTAAAACATGTTTTCTTAACAACGAGATTTATTTTAAATTAATTACTGCAACTTATGTGTTTTGAATTTTGAAAAATGGATTCCATATTTGGAATAAGTGGGTCCAAATTATGTTAATATGCTACTTTTTATTTTTTTGGCATTATGAATAGTAACTACGATAAATTTTATTTACCATAGTTAAAGGTAAATTGGGTAATTAAGGGTAAATATAAGATTATAAAATAACCCTAACACCTGAAAAAATCCTATTGGATGACTAAATGTCGACCCATATCACATAAGGGTCGGATTAGATTCATTTAATGGACTTTTTTCCATGAAAATAATTTAATTATTATTAAAACCAAAGAATGTGACAACATGTCACTTTCATAAATCTTATAAGTATAAAAATTTTAATTTAGTGATAAACTTAATAAAAATTCAAACATGAATAGTCTCCAGAAAGATAATACAATTATATACATCATAGAAATTTATTTAGTATTTTTAGGGATTAAATAAGTATCATTAAGTATGACACAATAGTGATGTTGAAATTAATTTATTAATTAAAATATCAAATAAATGGTTTTAAAAATATTAAAATAAATATTATATGAACTATTTAATGTGCTCCACTAATTTTCTAGATACATATGACATTTTATGAATCTATTAAAGCATTTAGTTCGAACCTATATTCTGTATATAGTTTATTTAAATTTAATTAAATGAATAGTGTCAAAATTGACACTATAGTTATTTTATAAAAATAACATATTATAAAATTGTTTAAAAATCACAAAAATATTTAAAAATAATAAATTAAAATTTATATGGTCAAAAATGTAAATAAGTGTCAAATTATTGAAAATTCACAACACATATGTAATTATTTATAATAATTTAAAATTTAGAATATTATTACCACAAATAAAATTAAATTGATAAATAAGGATAAATCATGTTGATAGTGTTTAAAAGAAATTCCTAACATGTCTAAATTTGATTGGTTGATAAGATTAAAACCCTATCTCATCTAATCATCAGATATGAGTCATTTTGGAAGTTTTTATGTGGGGTAGGGATTTAATAAAAACTAATATTTCATATATTTCCGAAGGTGCCTTCTCCTCCCTTATAAAAGGGAACCTCCTCCCTCTCCTCCTCACACCAATTTTTGCCTTCCTGATAGGCCAATCCATGCCCATTTCACTTCCCCACTTCCCTAGAAACATCCTAGAGGTCCTGGTCTTCTTCATAGACCAATTGTAGTGCCCTAAGAGGAGGTCTCAAAGAGACGCTTCAAAGAAGAGGTAATGTCTGTTACCAATTATTTCAAATTTATTTCTTCTTCCACTTCTTATTAATTAGTTGTTTCATTATGAATTAATAACATAAGTATCACTAATATACTGATATGTTATTATAAGTATGAAACCAACCTATTTCACCATCTATCCATCCTACGGAAAATGAAATCACCGCGCGTGCGTACATACAGAATATCGTCTCCACGCCATGGTGTAATCTATTTTCCATCACCACCTTACGTGGATGGGTATAATGGAGAAAATAAATAACTATATATGATTATTTTAAAGTGGTATTGATTCTGAAATAGTATACATACACTCCAATACAATTCCACGATCATGGGAACGATATCATCGCTCGTGCATACGTACGGAATACCATATCCACAATGTGATGCGATTCGTTCTACATGATCTTCATTGCATAATGATTATATAAATGAATTAAATGAATAAATATGATATATAGTATAGTAATAACATTCTGGAAATGAGGTATCTAAAACCTAAAGAGAAGAATAATAATTTATTCGACAATACACGCATAAGAACAAAAATTAATAAACACCCGTATAACAAGTAATAATGAAATATTACTAACAAGAAGATAAACATATGACTATATATGATACCATAACAATAAGTATGATTCTGGAATATGTCAGTAACATTATTTAAATCAATATGCAGGAGGTTGGGACACTTACTAAGAAAATCTGACCTAAGGTAAGGGAAAATATCACAATCTCATTTTTATCCGAGATTGTTTATACTTTGGTATTTACTGGGGTGTATTTTATCATCCATATCCACATTACCTTAATATGTAATATTGTTTCCATCCACCGATAATTGTTTAAATCCAATTTTACCCTTTGGTGAGTTTTTAGTAAAGGATATGAGAGGAATCTTTTGTCGTTTTTTGTACGAATTACTTTTTGACTTTCCGACAAAAGTACGAGAAGAATGTTTTTTTACTTATACGGCATGAATGGATTTTTAAAACATTATTTCCAAAAATCTTTCTTTAAAAGTTTTCATGTTTATTTTTAATTAACTTCTTTTAGTTTAAAATTGTATGAAATGTTAAGAAAGGAAAAATGTTTTTGAAGTAGAAAGGATATTTTCTTCAAGAATGGAGTTCAGGTTTTTTTTATCAAAATTATTTTTCCATATAAGATAATATAGGGTTATGTTTCTTTCCCTATTATTACATTTTTTGATCATGTTGTGATGGAATTATTTTTATGAATTCCTTTATCTTATGTGAATTGTTATATGTTGTCACAATGTTTAAGAATCCCATTTTTATTACATGGGTTATGCAATGATGTATGATTTATGATTTTGTGGAACACATAAGAATGGTATCATTATGAGATGGGTGGGACCTATATCTCCCTCCAATGCATTGGGTAAAGATTTTATATCTCATGAGATAGACATGGCTGGAACGGCAGGTTAAACTGGTTCAGTGAAACAGGACTGAAACGAGGAGTGAACTCGGTTCAGAAATGGACTATGTCCACTAAGATAGTCTTGGCAATGAGTCTTGACTAATAAGAAATGATTCTCTATGAATAAGTGTGTATGCCACAAAGTTTCATGTTTTAGGTTATGATTATTGGGATTACATTTCACTACCATGATTTATCCCATGTTATGAAATTATGATCTCTTTTGCAGGGTAAGATTTTAAAAATGTTAGGTTCTAATGAATCTGATGTAATTGATATTTCTTTGGTTTACCCTTGCTGAGAATTTGAGCTCACCCTTTTGTATGTTTTCTTTCCCCAGTTCAGGAATAAGGGTATTAAGTAAGACATGCCAAAAAGGGACTATAGATATGATTAAATAAATGGGAGACAGTGTAGATGCTTTATGAACCAGTTGTTTATGTTTCCCAGTTTCTAAAGACACTATACCTATACGGTCTTTTCATGGTTTTGTTATATGTTGTAATAAGTACGCTTAAATTTTGAAGTATTAACCATGCATGTAAAGTATGGGTTGCTATAAAAATACTAATAGATTTGGGTCATGTGGAAGGCATTATGGATCATATCCATCCATGGAGGATGAACCAAATGATATGCCACATCAAAATCATGCCCTAACACCTTGAAAAGCAAAAAAAATAAGAGAACTCTTATACCCCCTATCGAAATTACAGTGCACTCGATAATGGGAAACCTTTAAGAGAAAATTATCACCAATATAAAACTCCAAGGGCCTAATACTATGATACACATATGATTATACTTTATCACTAACTACCTTAATCATCTCATGATCAAACTAAACCAGATATTTCATGTGGTTCACCACATCATGCTCAAAAATAGATGACTCTCCAATCATAGTATTGTATAAATATGATTTACACAACCAAACATACAATAACTAAAATAGATCCATATTGATGGATGAGTGATAACAATTTTTATTTTTTGTCTTTGTTAAATGCATGTAATATATCTAGGATTCACCATAATATTGTATTCACTCTCGTTACCTATCTTCATATTTCTAGATGGCCCACTCCACCTTTCATTCTTTCTAAGGGGGGAAAATAATGCTTAGGTGGAAATTATTTCCAGAAGAAATTTACACTACTATCCAAAATCAAGAGGTAAATGGGTGTCGTGATCCATGAAAATGAACCTTGTAAATCAATGTCACAACATGACCTCATACACATTCCTCCTTGAAAGAACATCAATAATTCTTGACACTCTAATTTTTATGAAGTGATCCAACATCATCAGCCGATCAAAATCTAACTTCATAGCATCATAGCGTCCCTAGGTATAGGGTAATACTATGATAAAATCCATTTATATTTCAAACAACTTACAATTAGGAACATCTAAGGGCCTCAAAAAACATCTTGGAATGTGATGTTTTTCCATTACTAGTAAGAAAACTATACCTCAACCCACAAACTCATCCACCAATAATTTCACCCTGAGTTACTGAAAAAATGTCCTGAAATGATAGTATATCTTATAAATTTATTATTTAAATAATAAAGGTTGTATTTAAAACCTTTGATGTACCATATAATTAATTTTCATCTTGTTGAAGGACCTCCCAAAAAATAATATTTGGTTTTGACAATCCTCATACCATCTCTCTAGGGAATCACTATAGATAACATAACCATGCATTATCTCTGGCTATAAGCCACCCCACTTGGAATTATACACTATAAAAATAACATAAGGCTACCATTTTATTATAAAATAATTAATCTACACCATTAACCACCCATGTATCTATTTTCATGGATTATATCTCCTCCTTTTCCCTTCAAGAAATCCTAGACACTTGAAAAATATACCCTCTTGACTTGATTCTCAAAACCCTAGCCATGAAATTAAACTTATCTAAGGTGTAAGTTATCTCAAAGTCATATTATTAAAAAAACTCCATCCACCCCCATTGTCATAGATTCAAGTCACACATAGTGAAAACAATCCTCATGTTATTATGATCGGTAAAGACCAAAACTCATTCTTTGATGAGGAAATATTGGAAGATTTGCAATGAAAGGATGGAATCTTATATCTATAGATAATAAGTATAATATAATTATTGAGATAAATATATAGATGCATAAGATATCACTATAATATAATACATAATGAAATGTACTAGTACCATATGTGAAGCATCATAGAAAACCTAAATCATCACCTATTCATCTGGAAAGTAAAGGATTAAAAAACTAATCATTCACCCTTTCAGGTAGTAAATTACTAGATTCCACTTTTTATTCCAGATGAAATCCATGTACTTCTTGGTCAGATCTATGAATGAGGCTAAAATACATTAGAATTTGGACATGGACATCCAGTAATTGCCCATTACAACGAGGAAACTATGAACCTATACCATATTCTTATGTTCTTCCCAAGAAAAACACCACCTAAATATTTGATTGGTCTATGACCACACCTTTTTGGGACAACAATTATCAATGAAATGCACCTCATATATCAAAAACATACACTTGGAAAACATCCCATATTGCTTTTGAAATTGAATAACCTTTGTTATAGCTTCGAGATGATTCACGTACTCATCTTATGAATTCTTGTAGGTTAATATGTTTTCAATGAACCTGGATAAAAGGTGGTCTATTAATTCATGGAACATAGAATCCATGATCCCCATGGACATAGTTGGTATGTTTGTGACATGAAATGGCATGGCCATGAACTCAAAGTTCACATACCGACATCAAAAGGTAGTCTTAGGGATGTCCGCCTATTTCAACCTCATTAAATGATATCATCATTAATGATTGATCATAGAAAACTAACTATCATCTTTCATCTGACCAAATTGTTTTACAATCTTCAGAAGAGGGTATTGATTCTGGATCATTACCTAATTAATCCATTGATAGTCTACTAATATCCATAGAATATGATTCATCTTATTGGAATATAACATTGGATCACACCCTGGTGACATACTCAGAAGAATAAAACCATTTTTCATCAACACACCTATATGAATCATAAAATTAAACATCCTAAAGGGTGAAATTTGATAAGGATACATAAAAACAAGAGAATTTACAATATGTAAATCAATACTGAAATCGATGTCACATTGAGGGGGTAGTTTTATAACCTCATTAGGAATGATTTATAAAAATTACATGATAACTTTGGGAGTTTCTGGCATTATATATCCCACTAATTAAACTAAAAAGTACGTAATTAAAGAAATAAGGGGATTTACTTATTTATTTCACATCTAACAACCTTGGTTACTAATGAAAATTTTATGTTATCCATCAACATTAGATAAAATGACCATCCACTAGAAGAAATTGATAACCAAACATAATGTCTACAATATATCAATGTTGGGGATGGAAAAAAATAACTATATGTATAAAAATAATATATCCACATAAGGCTGATGCTACCCCATAATTAACCAACACCCCTGAAATACTTCAAATAAGAAGTTCTGTACTATGATTAGCATAATCAACACAAAGGTCACAAGAATCCTCTCCACGTCAAGTCATAATGCACAAATTAAGGTGGGTGGAATGATAAAGTGAAAGGCCCCTAAATACAAAAAGGACAAAAATGGTTAGTAAATCAAATAATCATATCTCTAACAATGTTCAGTCTCTCTAGCATCAACACCTACATAGAATAAAACTATCGACACTCAGCTCCCCGATCTTGACACTAAGGAACACTTCCACAACCACACTCTGTCATTGATCACTAAGGATGAGGGACATCACTAGGTTACCTATACCAGCACCATCCCCTCTCATATTCCGAACAAGTTGTGGAGTCTTCAGTTTCTTCTGTGGTTGGGTTTGAACACCCAAACCAAATCATTATCCTTGAGTGTTTTGGAACTCAGCCTTATGGTGACAATAACACTTGTAGGTATAATGAATGAATTGAAATATCCCAATAGAAAATCTAGAACATATTCCCTCTAAAAATTAAGAGAATATGACTCTGACTAACTCCCTACTAGTCAAAACCTCAAGGGCCCTAGCATCTGAGAAATGTTACGAACAAATCTACATCTCAGGGATCCCTACTAGATCCCATATCATGACTGTATATGATTGATCACTTTGAATTCATTTTCAACTCTAAATATATCAGTAATGTAAATAGGGTAACCACATTTTGTATATATCTGTGAAGTGTTTCCTCAAGACACCATGTATGAGACTCCTCATTATCAAAAATATAAAATGTGATATGTTGAATATCCTTAAATTTGAGCCCAAGATATCACATGTACTTCCCTTATAAAGAGAAATTATATCATAAAAATTTATTTAATTTAGTTTTGATGATAATATTTTCACTTGAAACTCCATATTTAAATATTCAGATGAAGCATCCACCTCTTTCCAATCACCAAGACACATCATCCACCACAGATGTGCATCAACTATAGTTTCACTAACTAGTAACAGAACCCAAAACTTAGCTCAATCATGAATCAGTATGAAACTTATCTTGATATGATCCAAACAATTCATATTTTATTTATTAGTGTCACTCCCATAATATTCTTATAGGATTTACAATTGAAAATCACTCAATTTTCACTGCCACACCTCATCCTCCTCTACCGGGTCAATCTCCCAACGACAATCCATATCACCCAGTTAAACCATTACATCATAAGCTTAATATAGATGAAAAGTAGGATACATTTATATAAAATGAAAAGAAACCCTAATTACAATAACATGTAATTTTGTTGGGTATTATTAAATTAATTCATTTCAACTTCCCAAAGGCCACCCAATTCAAACATGAACATAATCAATATTTATTTATGCACTACTCTTGTGTATCTAACCTAAAAGTGGAATCACCTCAAATATTCATCTGATATACTTGGGGTCGTTGCAGAAGATCCTAGGGATCCCAAAAATCCAATTTCCTAGTTGGTTTCCCTGACCTATATCAGGCACCAACATCAATTAACATATTCACACCACAAGCCTATACATCCTCAATGTGACCAACTCCATACTATATCCAATATGTCAACCAAAACCCTCGATACTAATCTATCACAACACACTCCCTCCAGAGGTACCCATCCTGGTATGGACTTGAAGGAATATATATAATGACCCCATGAGTCCTACATTTAGTATTCCATTGGGAAATTAATATATAAGAGGGTATGTAAAATCATATATGGATGGAATAACCCAAAATCATTTAATAAGGATCATGAGACAGGATAACCAACCACTAAACAACTCCATCACATAATAAAAAATTGAAAACCTAAATTTATCCAATAATTCATGTATAATATAATCTATTAAAAAAGAGTCTCCAAATAGAAACCCAAAATTCTTCCTAAGGTAATGAGTAAACAACAACACTGATTTCTAGGCTCGCATTGACCATCTCGATGCTTGTATTTTTCTAGGAAACGTGAAAAACATTTTGTATATACACAGGGTGACCAAAAAATATATACATAGCATGATCATTCCCAAGGTATCTCATGCACTTGTGAAAAGATCATACTAATGAACTCTTTAGAAAATAAAAGAGCCAACATTTACAAATGTAGGTGAAATAACCAATCCAATAATTACCTTGGAATTATCATAAAATAGTACATCGATTTGTAATAATATAATATGGAGTTTATTAATACAGGGTATTGTGCACTGCTTTCCTACTGAATTTCCACTTTCACTCCCCAATGTATTACATCTTGGCCCTCCTATAACTTATATAATAAACATTCTCGAGGACTGTAAATACCCCAAATATAGTATCCCAGAGAAGGGGTTACATTATTACATTGGCACTAGATACAAGGAATCATATACTGAACAAAGAAATTGTTTTGTAGACTTGGTAAAATAGACATATACTTGAATCTCTTGTTAAATTTAAAAACATTAAATATAAAGCATAGTTGAAGAAAATATTATACATCCTTAAAAATCATTAAAATATTTTCTCTTCAAATTCCATGGAAAAGAAAAAATTAATATTGATCCCAAATCTTTAGTAATGTTTAACTAAAAAAATATATATCATGAGTAAATAAGACTTAATCAACATGGACGGGTAAATAAATAGAAACACATTCCATTTAATCAACAACTTGATCATGGAAAATAATATGGAAGGAATAAATGAGGATAAAATAGTTCCATATAAATAATCACATGAGATTAAAACTTATCAATTCATATTATTAATTATAATTACATGGAAATTAATAACTAATATCATTAATATAGAATGTATAAGTTTGGAAATATGAATCTCACCATCAAGGCCATATACCAAGAAATCATACATAAATGGGTAAAGCCTTAGAAAAATTACTATTCTAGTTTGTCTCATGATATCTACTAATGCATCATGGGGGTATCTAATTCATATACCCACCCATCACTTAACAATTACAATTATTTTATCAAATGAGAAAAAAAAAACTGAATAAACATGCCTTGAAAATAAATAACTATTTTTATGAGATGTACTGGAATAAATAATAATAATATATCACCTAGTCAAACTGATCAAAAAACTATCCAGATAATATTTGTTGAAGGTATCATTATATTTTAAAATTATTAAAGAATAATATTCAATAAATAATATTAACTTAGAAGATATTAATTTTAAAATTTCAATGGATAATTTAATAAAGAAAAATAACCATTTTCATTTTGAAATAAATTTTTTAAAATCTAAGTATTTTAAAAACTATTATGGAAGAATATTATTTTAAAATTACCCTCTAAACATATAAAGTAATACTAAATAATATTAGTGTTCATAATAGGGGGAATTTCCATTAATTATATATAAGTTTAAAAAGCATCCTTTTACACTTTCATAGAATGTTAAGAAATTACCTCATTTAGAAATAGATAAGAAGATACATTTTAATTTTATAAAAAATTAAATCATGTTTAAAAATTTCTTTAATAAATAATTTTATAATTTTAAAAAATTCTTTAAAACATTTTTAGAAAAATATGGACACTAAAGAAAAATATTCCCAAGAAAATTGAAAAAAATGTCAGTTTTCCTAGAAAACATGATTTTGGAATCATGATTATTTAAAGAGTGGAAAATGAAATGAAAACATATATTCTTCAGAAATAATCATATTTGAATAAAATATATTGCGTTTAAAATACAATGATCAAATAATTCAACCATTGTAGACTTAAACATAAACAATCTCGAATAACAATGCTACTGTGAAATAAACTCTTACCACCATGGTAACATTTGAATCATAAAACACATGAAATAAATAACATAAGATGAAAATATAAACACAGTTAATATAATGATATTTATGATATAACAAATCAAAGGATTAGCATATACACCATATAAATTAAATAAGTGGTGAATTTGGTATATGTCTCAGAGAAGTAAAAGTTAGATGAAAAAGCCTTACCGAATTCATTTATATGTGATAGAAACTCATATATCATAAATATATATTTTTTATAAATGTATTAAATAACTATAATCACATACATAATATCATATATAACTTAATTTAAATATTTTATAATTCATTTATCAAAAATTCTGCACTGAAATCACTATTTCAGTTGATAATTGCTTAATTTTTCATCTATGTTTTGGTTTAATAGTTTTGTTTTTATACATTGATCATGGTAAAATAAAAAAATGATAATTTTTATATATATCATATATATTCATTAAATATATATTTATTACCATCCATGTAAATTGTAAATGAAATATGGATTACATCACTTCATGGAGATGTCAATCCACACATATGCATAGACGACATTATCTGTTTCCAAGAGTTTTAAAGATAAGATGGTATATGTGATATTATGATTCAAAAATAATATTTCTATCATAAATATTATTTACATTCACTATTTTCATCTTTATATACATCCATGTAATGTTTTCATGAAAAAACATACCCTACTATGTATAGATGAGAAGTCATATTTACCACGACCGATGTTTTCACTTTTTGTAGAATAGAGAATATATGAAATATTCCTTTAAAATAACTATAATTACATATAATTATATTTATTGTACTGTATTTTTTATTTTAATAATGTTAAAACACATTAAAATCAATTATATAAATAAATAAACTTGAAAGAGTCGATAAAGACACATACCTCTCCTTTAGATGACTTTATTTAGACATCTTATTAAGGGAAACATGGGTAGAATAATGGAAGCTATATAATCTCTATAAATTGTATAAGGTTTTTGATAAAGGAATTGAGTAGGTTTTAGAGGAGATACAATTCTCAAAGTGGAGTATTAAAAAGAGGTAAGGAGTGTTCTTTTATAAGTGAGGGGAGGGGATTTCTCGGAATTTCATAATTATTAAATTAATATAAATTATTTTTAAGGTCTTAATTTATGAAAATATAGATAAATCTAATGAAATATTTTAATTAGTTTAAATACTATCATACAATAAAATTTGGATATGTTTTTGTTAGGATCTCACCCTAATCTTTTGGTTTTAACCCCCATTAACCCTACACACAATTACAACACTATTAAACTTTTCTGCCCTTTAAGGGAAAATAATGTTAAAATAAAAGGATAAATGACACATAAATGGACAATGGATGATTTTTCAACCATATACCATTAATTAGGATGAATATGATATTATTTAATTTAAATCATTTAATAAAATGTTTTTTATAAAATATCATTAATTTCATTTTTGACACTATTCATTTTTTGTAACATACAATACATCAAGAAAATTTGTTAATTAAAATAAAGTCTTCTAAATCATACAAAATATCTCATATATATTTATAAAACTCGTGAGTCACTTTATTTTACTAAAAAATATTACTTGTGAGTTTTTTAAAATAATTTATTCTATTTTTCTATTAATGAAATAAATATTATATTTGTGGTGATTGATATATTAAGGTAATTATATAATGTTTAAAAATTATAAATAAATCAACAAAATAAATAAAATCCGTTATCCCTCAAAAAAATTTATAACCAAATAGAATTTTTTTATCCATGTCATAAAATATTATATATATTAAAAATTAAGAAAGTGACATTTTTAGTTTTTCTTTTACATAAATATTAAAGGGTCAAAATCAGTGAAATATAGCAAAACGTTTCCATATTTTTGAAACGTGGATCTATACGAATGAAATTGACTAATCCCAAAATATATAAGAAAGAGTTGCCACTTTTTTTATTTCTTATAATTTTATTTTTAATAATAATGACCTTATTTACCCTTACCGTTGCGAAATTTATTTACTATGGTTACTATTAATAATGAAAAAAATAGAAGGTATCTATTTAACAATTTTTTACATATAGATTCATAATATAAAATTTATTTTTCATGATTTATTTTCTATAAATAAAAACAACTAATTTCAAGGAAATGGGTAAAAAGAAATTTAAAATGTGGTTCAAAAATAGAATTTTTAAGAATTAAAATTAAACTATATCAAATTCATGAAATTTTATAGATTAAAATTATATTATTATAAATAATATTGATAGTATATTAACTTATTTCAAAATAAAAAATATAATAGTATGTTTAAATTACATTATTTAGTGGAAAGAAATGATGATATTTGAAATATACGTATTTTGTCACTTTTCATTGAAAACCCAATCATTTAATAAAAATTCCAAAATTTAATTCTATTTAAATCTTGATATTATGATTTAAAGAAATATTTACATTTTACAAAATAAAATTTATAAAAGTGGAATAAATTATTTATTATTCACCCATAGAAAATTAAAAATAAATAAATTTTCTAAGAGAATTTATTTTTTAAGTATAAAATGATATTACTGAAAATTAAATAATTATTTATTATTAATAAATACATTATATACAAAATTTATACATATTTTCTTAATGTTTTTAAATATATCTATAGATACCAATTTAAAGGCTAGGTTATAATATTCATATTTAAATAATATTTTTTTCATTTTTTTAAGGTCAATGTCGTGTGTTTTATGTGCTATCGAACATAGTGTTATTTAAAAATCTTGGTTATATTATACCCCTTAAATAATTTTTCCCCACAATTTAAATTTGTGTTTGGTAGTAAATTATTTGTCATTTTAAAATTACTTATTTGAAAAAGACATCATAAAAATGTGTCAATAAAACTTCATCTTAAAAAGAGGGAGAGGGAAATATGAGGGTTGAATATAATAACAAAAAACTGAATTTCCAAATAGAAGAACATTGTAGGGATTTAATATATGGACATAGAGGAGAAAAAAAGTTCCCAAAGACAAATTTAGTTTGATAAATAATATGACAAGGATAATGTTAACAACCCCAACACTGCAAATATTTTATAAGTGAAAAGACCATAAATTATTCAAAAATGATCAGAATATGATTCCTTTTTTGTTTAAATATCATTTTCATAGAGTCGAGGAATTATTTTACCATATAAACTAATAAAATTAGAAAATACATTTTCTTGAAAAATATAATTCCATCCTTTATTTAATTTCCACCATAATCTCATCTTCTCATTGATTAATAGGTATTCAAGATGAATTATTCATACATGACCAACAAAAATTAAATTTTAATGGATCATAATATCTATAAAGGAATCAAAATACTTTCAATTTGTCTCTAAAAATTAACCAAAACAAAATTTTTTTTCACATGTTATCCAATAAAATAAATTAATCTCTAAAGCTAATGTAGTAACACCAAAAGTCCATCCTAATCCGTTATATAAGTATTTATGCATTTAAAATATATCCAACAAATTTAAAATCATAAAATTTAGAAATAAGGTCACTATATTTCCAAAAATCAACCTAAAATTAATCCCATTAATAACATAAAGTAACTTTTAATGTCCCAAAAAAATTATTTTATTATCGTGATCACTATATAATCTTAGTGAAAAAGTTCTTCCAAAAGGTAATTATATCCTAATTTCATAAATAAAACCACATATTATCAAATATTCTCCATTAACATGAAAATTTGGAAATCTAATCATAATCTAATTTTTCATAAAATCACTAATCATTTTCATGGTCTTCAATACTATATTATTTACTTCATCAATTTGAATCATCTCTTTATCTAAACTACCGATATGAGTTCAACATAATTTATATATTAGGGGTTATATATACCCCAATGATTTGTTTTTCATAAAATATCAACAATCCATTAAATAATTTTTCTAATTCATCATTACTATTCAATATATTCTTTCAAATTCATTAATAAAAACTATAGTAGATAAAAACATAGATGTTTGATGATTTTTATAACCAAAATATCATTAATATGTGAATTATAGAACATAGTTATCAAATCCCAATATATAAAAGCTTCTATAAATCAAGTTCAAATATTGTTATTGAATATATATTTCCATTTTCTATGAGTAAACCCTTTGGATTAGGTAATTCACTGGGATAAATCCCACATTCCCCACACATAATAAATTTAAATCCTATATAATTTGTTTCTTTGTAACCTTCATTTTTACATAGAAAACATCTTACCATTCCTTCGAGACATTCCACAGGTGTGACTTTCAACATTATTGACATGAAGGAAATTGGTCCTTCTTTCCCACATAGTCTTAAATACCAGATCTATCATCAAAATCCATCATTTTCTTATTTTGTAAGTCTAATAGTTTGTTAAGGGGGAAGTTATTAATCAAATATCATGATAACTAATTAATAATATTTCAAATATATTTCACTCAAGTAATCATATCATTTAATTTCTCATAATTATCACATTTCAATACCATAAAATAATAATACCCTTTATTATGATTCTATCCATTAAATGAAAATGAAAATCATAGTATGATTACCAATAACGTTAAAGGTAAATCATAAAATAAAATTTTTAGGATGTCTAAATTATAACACCATATTTTCAAACAGTGTCACATAATGTTTATAATAAGCGATCATTTGTTATAATTTATTCAAATCCTTTATAATGGTTTATAATGAAAAAGTGAATTAACCCAAGAATATCCCTTGAGAGTGGGAAATGTGGTGCATAGTAAGGTCACACTCACCATGGATATGTATGATGGACAAGATATACTCGAACAAATATTTTTATCGTTATTACCTCTAGATCCATTTGTGTAAAAACCACATCAAATTTTATTATCCGTAGTATTATTTATTACTTGAAATCCAATATAATTTCCACCTTACCAAAATATTAAGATGATATCCTAGACTCCGACATATCCTCAAATTCTTTCACAGTGTTATATTCCTTTATCTATATTTTTCAAAATATCATTTCTAAGGTTTCTACTAAACATCATATGATACCAATTTTTAGGAACCCATATCCATTATACTAAATCCATAAGTAACATTATTACATTGGCATTAAATACAAAGAATCATATCTCAAAGGACTGAATAGTTTAGTAATATTTGTAAACTAGATACATACATTAATCACACATTACATTTGAAAACCTAAATTTATAAACATATGAAAAGTAAATATTCTAAATTAATGAATGTTATTCAAATATTTCTTCTTTATATCCCTAGGAAAGGGGTAAAAATAAGGGTGAATTCATACTGAAAAATATGGAAGGTCTATATGGGGATCAAATGGTGCTATATAAATAACCAAATGATTTTGAAACTTATCCATAGATATTATTCAAAATAATCATAGAGACAATAATAATCAATGTTATAAATGTTAAATTCATATTGAAAAACATGTACAACAACCCATCGAGGTCACATACTAAGATATATTTCTTAAAAGGTTATGTCTTGAGAAAAATAAATAATATACCTTTTCTCATGAGACTTACTAATGTATTGATGGGATATGTTAATTTTATCCCCACTCATCACATAAAAAGTCCATTTCTTTTTTTAAAAAATCTTGGGGAACACCCTATTTTTATTAAAAAAAAGTAAATAAAGCTTATTTTTTATCTTGGTAGAGGAGAACCAACTAAATTGGATAAATATTATGAGTGAAAGTCCAAATACGAGACATGAAGGTCCTAACCCATGGCCTGGGTAATGTGTGAAAACATTAATAGAGGAAAAAACTAATTTCACTTTGAAATAACTAATATAAAATCTTTAAATTTCAATGATATTGAGGAAAAAATTTTATTTGGAAATAATATTTTAAACTTGTGAAATATTATTCAAATAAAAAAGCAAACATAATGGTGGGAATTTTGTTAATATTATGTATGATAAAGAAACATTCCTTTCACTCCATTCTAATGAGGTCAAAAAGTATCTAATTGAAAAAAATAAAATAATATAACTTTAAAAAAGTTTCTTAAAAGTAAAAAATGGAAAATAAATTATTTAATAAATCATTGGATAATAGTAAAAAAATATTTAATGATTTGAAGGAAAATTAATATATAAAAGATTAGGAATCTCGACAAACTTGGAAAAAAATAGTTCTCCTGAAAACTCAAAATTTGGATATCTTGATTATATAAACATTTTAAAATTAAATGAAAACATGTATAGTCATTAATTAATTATAGGATAAGTAAATGTTTTGGGTTTAATATATAAATATCAAATAATTCCCATAACAGGTACTTAAATATAAATAATCCCAAATAATAATGAGATTGTGAACAAACCCTTGCAACTATGGTAGCTTTTGAAACATAATCCCCATAAAAGAAATAAATTCAAATGAGAAATTAAATCAAATGAATATAAATTTATTAATTAAATAAAATATCAAAGGGTAGTTAAATACACCACACAAATGAAATAAGAGGTGAATATGTAGTATGACTCATAAAAGTAGAAGTGAGACAAGAAACTCATACCTCGGGTCTGACTTCCTTCATTTGTATTTGAACGTACAATATAATAAATATATATTTAGTATACATATATTATATAACCAAAATCATATATATAATACTATATATTATTTTTAATCATTTATCACCCATTTATTAAAAATTATTTATTAAAATCACTGTTTGGGGTGATAACGGATTATTTTTTCATGTATGATTGGGTTAGTTAGTTTGGGTGTTTTTTGATTGATCATGATTAAATAATATCCAAAAATTAAATAATTATATAAATATAATATAGATTAATTAAATTTATCCTTATTACTATCCATTTAAAGTGTAAATGATTAATAGATCACATAGATTCGTGGTGGTGGTAGTTCACACGCACCCATGAGAAATGTAGTTATTTTTAAAAGGATTGTAAGATAAGAATTTATATATGATATTATAATTAAATAATAATATTTATTTCATAAATGTCATATATATTTATTATTTTATTCCTTATAACCATCCATGAAATGTGGTGATTAAAAATTAATTACGTCGTTAAATGGAGAAGGTAAGTCGTATGTACTCACAAATGATGCTCTCAATTTTTATAAAATATAAAATTGATTAAAATGGGTTTTCCATAATCAGAATAAAATATTAGTATGATATGGGAGTCATTATCTCAATATGGTTATATCACATTAATATAAAGTATAAGTATAAATAATTTTTAATGAATTGGTAATGACAATTACCTCTTCTTTGGTAGACTTATTTGGATCCCCTCTTAAGAGACATAGGGACGACCTTTTGGAAGGGAATAAACCTATAAAACACGTATAATGATACTAATAATGTAAGTAGGATGTTTTTGGTATAGATAGGTTTCTCAATGTTGTGTAAATAAATGAAATAAGGGGCATCCTTTTATAAGGGAGGGGAGAGGCGTTCTCAAAATTTTTTAGGTATTAAATTAATATAAATTATTTTTTGCATAAAAAAATAAAAAAATAAATAATTAGAATATAAGATGATATTTAGTCTAAATTATATCATAAAATAAAATTTGGACCATTTTTTTTTATGTTTTAACCCTTATCATTTTTACACCCTATTAACCGTTTTAACAATTATAATAATATTAATTTTTTCTACACATTAAGGGTTATGAATGTTACCATAAAAGGATAAATGACCTATAAATGGGAAATGATTGATATTTTAAATCATAAAAATTAATTTGGGAGAATATAATATTTTTATGAATTTTAAATCATTTAATAATTTCATTATAAAATTTCATTAATGTTATTTTCCATGTTATTCATTTAATTATACTTTAAATACATCAAGAAAAAGAGGGAATTCAAATATATAATCTCAAAACATCTTAAATATTTGATAAATATTTATAAAATTATTGGTTCATTATAACAAACTAGAAGAACTGTACTTTTAGGGATTTAAAAATAATTTATTTTATTTTTTAATATATTTGATAAATACTATATCGGCATTCCATAAATAATCAAGGTAATTATATAATAAGTAAAAATTATAAAAAATTACCATAATTTAGAAAATAACTAATAACTCAAATAAAAATTTACCACTGAAAACAAGTAATTTTAATCAATTTCCAAAAATATTATAAATATTAAATGTCAGAAGGTGACATTTTTGACTTTCTCTGTCACATAAATAATTTAAAGACAAAAATCAATTTAATATCGATGAATGTTTTCATAATTTCTAAAAACGGATTTATATGTCAAAATTATATTATTCCAAAAAGATAATGGAAACTATTAAGGTTATTTTTATTCCTTATCATATTAGTATTAACTTTAATTACATAATTTATCCTTATCGTAATGACAATTATTTACTATGGTTACTATTCCTAATGACCAAAAATAAAAGAGACATATTTACAAAATTTGAATATCTAGATTCCAAATATAGAATTAATTTTTCAAGATTCAATTTTGATAAGTGGAATAAAATAAATTAATAAAAATTCTTGAAATTCAAAGTAATATTAGTTTTAGAAAATATTATTTAAAGCTCAAAAATTATCCTCTAGGATAATCATGAGATTTTTTATTGAATATATATTTTTCTAATTAAAATACCTCATATGATAATTTTATTCAAAATCCAAGATATAATGGGTCTTTTAAATTAAATTATTTAATGAAAAAAATGAAAGTATTTTTAAATTTTGTATTTCTTCACTATTCACTGATAAATCAATTATTTCTTAAAAATACCAAAATGTCACCACAAATTTATTTTTTGATACAATGATTTAAATAATTGTTTTAATTTTATTAAATAAAATTTTTAATTGTTTAAAAAATAAATTATAATTCCCACACATATAATTAAAAATAAATCCTTTTAAAACAAAATATGTTTTTCAGTATAAAATAATTTTATAGAAAATTATGTACATATGTATTTTTAATAGATACAATATATAAAAGATTTATGCATATTTTTATGATTTGGATAATCTTATTAATTCCATCCAAATCAAAATATACATTATAATAGTAATATTTAAA
Organism: Viscum album; assembly: GCA_963277665.1. Classification (NCBI taxonomy): domain Eukaryota; kingdom Viridiplantae; phylum Streptophyta; class Magnoliopsida; order Santalales; family Viscaceae; genus Viscum; species Viscum album. The sequence continues at coordinate 240,504,157 of OY728131.1, forward strand.
TAATAATATTTTCCCATTCATTTAAAATTAATGTTGCGTGTTATATATTCTATCATACATATAGTTAATCCAAAATCATGAGGTATTAAATCACACCACCTTGATAAATTTAATTATTGAAATTGGAACTTGTTTTAGTTAATCAATTTTTTTAAATTTGATAATTTTTTTTATAAAATCCATATGATAGAATGTGATAATAAAATGTCATATTAAAAAGAGGAAAAATGAAATACAAATGTCATCTAGAGTAACAGAAAAATAGGTTTCCAAATAGGATAACATTGTTGAGATTTGAAAAAATATCATTGGAGGAGAAAACTATTTCCCAAGGACTAATAGTGTATTATAATTAATATGGTTATGAGAAAGATAACAACAAAAAATACACAAATATGTGAGGGGTGAAAATACCATCAATTTATTTGAAATGAACACATTAGGATAATTGTTTTTTAAAGACCATTTTTATTGAGTTAAGGAATTAATTTCAGATATATAATAGAAATAATAAGAAAAATACTTTCTTAAAAATTATAATTTCATCTTTTAATAAATTTACTCATCAATCTCATCATTTCTCCATTTAATGAGTGTTCTGGATGAATTTTCCGTACATTATACACTAAAATTATATTTTACCGGGTCATAAGACAAATAAAATATTGAAATGACAATCACTAATTATTTACCAAAAGCAAAATGGTATAAAAAAGTTATCCAATATAATACATTAATCTTTAAAACATCTATATTAACACCCAAATTTAAACTTAATCTATTCTATAAGGATTTATTTTTCAAAATTGAATCTGAAAAAAATAAAGACCGTAAAATTTAGAATGAATGTCAAAAAATTTACAAAATCAACATAAGTATAATCCCTTAACCATCAAAAAGTAACTCTTAATGTCACATAATGAATATTTGAATTCCTTGATCACTATAAAACCTCAATAAAAATATATCTATCTCAAATAATTAACTATACCTTTATTCTTTAAATAAAATAATATATTACAAAATATATTTCATGAATCCAAAAATACTATAAAATACATCAAAAATTACTTTCTCATCAAGTAACTAATTATTTTCAAGGTCACCAATACTATCCAATTACTTTATCGATTTCAATCATCTATTTATACAAACTAATCCTTATTACTTAAATATCATACATATATTAATGGTTATCTTTCTCCCAATCATTGGTTTTAAAGGAAATATCAAATATCCATTAAATCACTTTTAAAGGTCATTATTATCATTCAACATATACTTTGAAATAAATAAATAGAAACTACAATAGGATAATCCATATATTTTTCATGATTATTTTCACCAAAATATCATTTATATAACACTTATCCAACATAATTCTCAAAAATAAATACATACAACACTTCAATCCATCCAGTTCAATAGTTTTCATGGAATAAGACTTTCCTTGGTCTAAGAGTTAATCCTTTTGATTATAGAATCTACTTGTATAATTCCCATATTCATCAAACATAATACATTTAAATCCGTACAAATTAATTTATATATGACCTTAATTACCTTAGATAAAACATGTTCCCCATCTTTGAGACATTCCCCAGGTGTCTGTTTCCATATTTCTAACATGAAGGAAATTTGGACTTAATTCATCCATGTTGTCCATTACCTGATCTCTTGGTATACTCTATCCTTATCTTACTTGGTGATTAGAGGATTTGGTTAAGGTAAAAGATGTTAATAATATATCATGATAATAGATTAGGCTTTATAATAATTTTATTCACTCAATTCATCATTACATTTGGTTTCTCATAATTACAACATTTTCAACACATTAAATGATAAAATTGTTTCATCTTTTTCCAACCATTAATTAATATTAAAAATCATAGCATGAGTAACAATAATCATAGTGTAAAAATCATGAAATATTCTTCATAATTTTTCTAAGTTATGAAACATTATTTTCGCTCTAATAAACTATTTGTTTGACATAAGATATAATTTGTTATCATTTATTCAAATACTTCATAATAGTTCATCAATAAAATGTAAATGAATCCAAAAATATATCCAAGATATGTCAAGCTACGTAAATATTAATGGAACACTCATCATGCAGTTGAATGATGGCATGAATATTCTCGACATGATATTTTTTAGGTAATTAAAGCCAAATGCATCTTTGTGAAAACCATATTGACTTATTGTATCGAGATAGGGATGTATTTTTAAATACCCCATATTACTTATAATTTCATAAAATATTAGGATATTATCGTATGATTATAATTATTCATATAGTCAGTTATAGTGTTATATTAAATAATAATTTTTTTCTAAAATCTAGTAACCTAGATTGCTACTAAATATCCTTTGATACAAACTATAAAGACCCATACTCTAGAATCCCATATCCAGTTGTTACTTTTTTACAAAGGAATTAGATAAAAAGAATTTTCCCATGAATGAATGGAAATTTTAATAGTCTTGAAAAAATGGATATATACTTGAATCTCACATTATATCTGAAAATATAAATATTGAAATCAATGATAGTGTAAATATTCCACGTCCTTAAAACACATTAAAATATTTCATCTTCATATCCCATTTAAAGGAAAAAATTAAGGGCGAGATTAAATTCTCATTAAGGGTTAAGTACACATTAATGTGTCATGAGTAAATATGAGATAATCAATATGGTAGGGTAAATAATTAGAAGAATATTCCAATTATTCAATAATTTGAGAATAAATAATAATATGGAAGGATTTAATGAATATCAACTAGTGTCACATTAATAAGCCAATGTGCTAAAACTTATCCCTTTAAATTTTTAAAAATAATCTCATATATATTAAAAAATTATTTTGTAATAATAGAATTAATAATTATGTATATATGAAACATACCGTTGAATCCTCAAAAAAAAGAAACATTACATAAATGGGTATAGACTTGGAAAAATTACCAACCACGTTTGTATCACGAGTCCTAAAAATTCATCATTGGGACATATAATTCTAGGCTCCACCCATCACTTAATTTTCCAAAGTCATTAACCATATGAATAAAAAACAACATTATAAACATGCCTTAATAATCAATAATGGCATGTACTATATGAACAAGAATAAAAATCATAAATACTTTCCCTAGTTAAACTTATCATAAACCGTCCAGAGAAATATGGTGGATCATATCATTATTGTATAACCTCAATATATTATAAGATTCGAAAAATGTTGTTGATGTATATGGATATACATTCAAATGTCCACTAGAAAATATGTTTAGGAAAATACGCTTTTTGAATTTGAAATAACTTATTTAAAATATAATATTTCCCAAATATTAAGTAATTTTATTTTTCAAAAATAAAATTTTAAAATTATAATGTAATCTTTTAAGTAATGATATTTCATGATGGAAATAATTTACTTTCATACAGTATAATTTTAATAAACACTTCTTTTACACTTTTTAAAAAGGTTAATATATACCATGTTCATAAAATGACAAGAATATTTAATTTAATCTATTTTTAAATAGTAATTTTTTCTAAAAAAATAATTTAATAAATCATTTAAAATACTAAAATCATTCTTTTTAACAATTTAATGAAAAATTTGACCTGAAAGAAGAATATTCTCGACTATGTAGAAAAAAAAAGTTATCTTTCCATAAAAATATAATTATGATATCTTCATTTTTTAAAGAGTGAAAAATAAAAGGAAAACATATTTTACTTAAGAATAAACATATGTGAAGAAAGTAGTTTGGTTTTAAAAAATAAGGACTATATAATCCCCCCAATGAGGGACATAATCATAAAAAATTATGAATAATAATGAAATTATGAAATAAATGAAAATGAGCCTATACCCAAGTGTTAGAGGCTCTTAATTATAATATAAAATACATGAGTTTAAATCTGAGTGGAGGTGAATTTATGGGTCACTATAAGAATACTATAGTAGTTTCTATAGAAATCACTAAGTGATAATCTAGTTTCCACAACTATTAATCTGATTTGGTATTTCAGGCCACTGGTTTGGGCCTACGGGTCAAGAGGCTCTAAGAAACTAAATACCTTCAGGATATTAATACAATGAAATATTTTGAGAAGACCACATAGGAGCATGCAACAAAATATAATTTAGATAAAGTTGTATCCAGCAAAGCAGGGCTAACCATATTGGAAGAATGAGATGGTGTTCCAATTTCCATTGGTATGAAGCACCATTCCTACATGCAGAAATGCTATTTGATTATCTATTTGATGTATAGATATGAGTATCTTCAATGATATAGATGATGGGGAGGGGCAGTTCTAAAGTGAAGTCAGGTCTTGTTCCTCAAAAGGTAATATAGTGGACCTTGTGCCTCTGAGACTTCGGGTCAAATATGGTCCATGTGCCTCTAGGCATATGGGTCATGTAAGGTTTCCGCCTCAACCAATAAACAGGGTATTATCCAAAAGTATATATAAAATATAAGGCATTCAGGATTTCATAGTTGATTGTGAAATAAAACCTTACCACAATGGTAATATTTGAATCGTAACCCCATGAATAGAATAACCTCAAATTAAACATAAAATAAGATGAATATAAGATTATTCATGATATAGAATATAAAAGTAGTATTATATATGAAATACATAAATAAATAAGTGTTGAATGTGGAATATGTCTCACACAAGTAAAAGTGAGATGTGAAACCCTTACCTAATGTCTGAATTTATTCATATGTGTTTGAACATCCAATATAATAAATATAAATTTATAATAAATATATGAAATAAGTCTAATAATATATATATATATAATAAAAAAATATTTTTTTTTCCTTTAATATTTCATCACCAATTTATTAACAATTTTTTAAATCACTGCTTCAGGTGATAATTAAATCATTTTTTCTTGTATGTTTTGGATATATAGTTTTATCCCTTGTAATTTGATCATGGTACCATAATCTCAAAAACTTTAATCATGATAATGAATACATATATATTCAATTAATATATCCTTATTACCGTCCATGTAATGAATAAAAGAAAAATGGATTAAATCCCTTTTTGGAGGTCATGATCCACATGTATGCATGAGCAATGTAATCATTTTCTAAAGGATTGGAAGGTAAGAAGGAATATATGATAATACATTCTAGATGAATAATTATGTAATTAATATTATATATATTGATTATTTCTATCTTTATTACTAGTCATTTAAAGTGGGAATAAAAAACGAATTTCACAGCTATATAAAGATCATAAACTGTACGTATGTAGAAGTGATGTTTTCGATTCTCATTGGATGAAAAATAGATGAAATATGGTTATAATATAATAATAATACCATATAAATAAATTTATAATATTATAGTTATTATTTTAGTAAGGTTAAACCAAATTAATTAGAAGTAAAAGATGAAATAAACATTAAGGAGTCGGTAAAAAATGTTTCCTCTTCTTCGTGGAACCTATTTTAGATATCCTCTTAAGAGACTAATGGTTCGAATTTTAGAAGATAAATAACCTCTATAACTTATATAATGATTTTTATGAGGGGATTTGGTGGTGGTGGGGGTGGTAGAGAAATTTATCTTAATGTCGTGTAAATAAAATTGGGAAGAGGTTTCCTTTTATAAGTGAAGGGAGGCACATTCTTAGAATTTCATAATGTATTAAATTAATATTTTTTTATTTCTAAATGCATCTAAATATATATAACAAGAATATAATATGATAATTATTTTAAATAATCTTATGGGTCATGAATTTTACTATAAAATTAAAATGAATCAGTAATGTACTGTAGTTTATATTCTAAATCATAAAAGAATAATGTTTTTGAATATAATATTTTTAATAATTTTAAATTATTTAATAAAATATTATTTATTATAAAATATCATTAAATTCGTTATTGAAACTATTCATTTAAATTAACATTAAATAAAATAGTAAAAAGTCATAATTAGAATATAGACTTTTAAAACATATATAATATTTCATATCTATTTAAAAAATTTACGTTTCACTATAACACACACAAAAAATATTAGTCTTAGAGATATTAATTATATTAGTTTATTTTTCTGATAAAATAATTGGTTCTATTTTTGTGTTACGTAAGCATGTAAAGTAGTTATATAATAAAAAAATAATAAAATTAACTTGATACAAAAAATTTATCCCTCAAATTAAAAATTATAACTAAACATGAGTTGTTTTTATCCTTGTCATAAAATTTTATAGATATTAAAGGGAAAAAAGAGAAACATTTTAACATTATATTTTACTTAAATATTATAATTTTTAAAATTAATGAAATATGGCACTAAATTGACCTATTTTCAAAAATTGGATGGATATGAACAAAATAAACTCATTAAATCAAATAAAAGAATGTGTTAGAGTTAGTATTATTCTTTATAATATTATTAATAACCATAATTAGCTGAATGACCATTACCATAGTGAAAATTATTTACTATGGTTATTATATATAATGAAAACAATATGAAGGAATTATTTACCAAATCTGGAACTCTTATTACAAACAATGGAATTAACTTTTAAATAAAAAATCTATATAATTGTTGTAAATTTATTTTAATATTAACTTTTAAAACATAATAAAAAACTGTTTTCTATAAGAATGCTTTTTAGGCATAAGAATTATAATAGATAAAAATAATTATTTTTAATTAATATTTTATAATTATAAATAAAATTGATCTGATGTTAAATGAAAAAAAATAGAATTTTAATTCTAAATTATCTTATTTAAGGAGAATAAAAGGCCACATATGAAAAATTGGAAATTTTCATTATTCAGTGAAAAATCAATCATTTAAAAAATACGAAAATGTACCACTAATTTAATTTTAATATTATTATTTAAAAAATAATGTTAATTTTATAAAATAAAATTTCTAGAATTTACATAAACTAATTATAGTTCATATACACATAAAATAAAACCATTTTGAAGAATAATTTTAAGTATAAAATGTATTTACTTTTAAACAAGTACATATTTGTTATTAATAAAAAAAATTTATAAACCCATTATACATAATTTCACGATATTGATAACATAATTAATACCTCCAAATTCAATTTAGAGGTTATAAAATTCATATTTAAATAATAGGAATTTATTATTCATTTAATAATGGTGTTGTGTGTTTCATACACTATTTAACATAGTGTTTTTCTAAAATATATGGGTTTTATAAGGTCACCTAAGAAACCATATAACATCCTGACCAAAGACACCTAGTTAACCATATTATATAATTTACCACATGAAACATTTCATTACATCCACATCTTCCCATAACAACTTCTATACATTAAGAATAGTAGAGTATCATGAACATGAAGGACATCAACCTCATACTCACATCCTACCATGAAAAATCCCCAGTGTGAACCCACATTCCATATCGTTAATAACCAACACTTTTTAAATTTTGACTTATGGTCAACCTAACTTGTGTGTATCAGTCTTGTTTAGATGAGTGAGCAGGAAATATGTGTAATTAGCCATCCATCCTCACCATGATTGAGGGTTGACAAAAATAATTGGAACCAAAACACTATTGGTGTTATTGTAAAAAGGTGACTTGGGTGGGGGCATATATCAAACCTCAATTTTTAGAACATTACCATTACATAAATTTTGTAGAATACTTGAAGAGAAGACAAACAGATTCCCAAAGACTGTAGTTGGTATAGTGCCTTTGGAATCATGGATACATAAACACTAGTACATATGTGATCTACATCTTCTTTCACTATGTTTTTCATGACTAGAAAACTTCTAAAACATATCAAACATAGCACATATCATCATATCTGAGGGAAAGGAAACATAAAGTGGGTGAGACCAATTGCTAAATAAGGGTAAAATAGGGATACATGTAAGAATAAACATGATCAGATGGGTATGAGAAGTGATCGTGAAAATAGAAGATCATACTTTTCATATCAAAGATCATAGCGGATATCATGAAAGATATATTGGCATTTAATAAGACATGAATCATAATGAAATAGATAGTATAATCCATGAAATCATAACATAGGAATAAAACATGGAATTGTGGAAACCCGATAAGCATATAATTATTTCTATTACAACCAAGGAATAACTTCCATTACCATCTTAGTAGTTCGGGTTTACTCCCCATACCATTATATTAGTCATGGATCACACCAATGGCAATAATTGTTGCATGAGTTCATTCATCATACCATATTAGTAGTAATGGTTCACTCCCACAACCATCATATCATTCAAGGTTCAATCCCAATACAATATCAGTTCTTGTCCTAAGATATAAAACTCTAACCAATGCTTTGGAGAAAGATATAGGTCCTACACGTCCAATAATGAAATCATACATACTTTTTCCACAAGATAATAAATAACCATATCATAACCCATGTATTAATATGGGAATAATTAACATATAAAAATAACATAACCTATGGGAAGAGACCGGTTTCATAATCATTTCATTAAAAGCATAAACCATGAAAGAGAAATAGATTCCATAAACATATAACTCATAAAAATAGAAATGGATTTCATAAATACCATGAAATTAATGAGAACCCATTTATAGAAATAATATGAATGGGACCATTAGATCATTTCATAGAAGAGAATTAGTTACCTCAATAGATTTCATCTTAGATAAAAAATAATTTTTGAAATATCTTTCAAAACTATTTGTTGAAAAAAATATCCTTTCTTGTTCAAAAAAAATATTTTTAATACACAAAACAAGTTAAAAGTCATTTTTATATAAAATAGATTTCAAAACATATACATAATGTTGAATACATTTTGAAACATTTGTTTGCATAAAGAAAAATAATATAATCTCAAAATTATTTTAAACCCCATTTTCAATGAAAACACTTTCTATACACATAAATAATTCTTGAAAGTATTTTTAAAATCATTTATTTAATGATAATTTGAGATCATTTATGTAAGTATTGAATATATTTTGACAAAAAAATTCAATAGAAACTTTTAAATGAAGATTGAAAACATTTTTTGAAAACATATTTTCTTGAAAGTTACTTTTAAAAACATTTTTGTAAAGAGAGTAATTTTAAAATTTCGAATTAAGATTCAAATAAATGAAGTCGAATAAATATGTTCATGTCGTACGAGGAAAGAAGAACATTCCTTTGGCACCCAAAAAAGGCTATAAATATTACTTATTCAGAAATTAACAAGAATATTCCTTTGAATATATTAGTAAAAGAATAAAATATTAAACATGACATTTACATCTTATAGGATTATGTTCTAATATTATTGGAAACGCTTTTTAGATAACACATATTTCCAATCGAAGGGAAGGTGATGTCATGATTTCTTAAAAAACCTTATTAACTATCTTACATACCAAAGAGTTTAAATATGGTACCCATAAGTGAGTATATCATGAATAAACATAGGTAATTAAATTCATGAAGATCTTTGAGATATAGATCATAAAATTTCATTGAAAGAAGCATAAACATAAACAATCTCGAAAATCAATCAGATTATTTCAATAAACTCTTATAACTTGGTAGCTTGGGATCATACACTTCATGTAGGAAAAGAAAAATTACATGAATCTTGAAATACAATGAAAAGAATTATATTCATGATATAAAATATAAAATGGAAGTATATTCACCTCAAGAGTCTATATGCATAACAAAACACAAGTCTCAAAGAAGAAAAATTGAGACAACACAACTTTACCAATTTGGTAACTTTTGGAACTTAAACCCTATGAAAGAAGGGTCATCAAATAAAATTTTTAATTCCCATACATTTATGTATAATATAAATAGTATAAAATTATGGTACTTAGATACACTACACCAATGAAAGAGTGGTGAAAATAACATGTATGTCATGGAAATTAAAAGTGATTTGAAATCCCCTTACCTTGTGTCTTGACTCTCTCCATACTCAAAAATGATTCCAATATAATAAATACAATTATATTATAAATATTCAAAAGAATAATATTATTATACGTAATACCATAAATTTTTTCATTATGAACTTATATTACCCTCGTGTTAACGATCATATGTTAATGTTTTACTTCGGGTAATATTCTCTTTGTTCTACACATGTGTCTTAATTTGTTATATCATTGATCCTAATAATTATATCATAATTATAGAATATAGAGGATTATATAAATATTAGGTATATAAAATATGTGTATATTATAATAATCTATAGCATAATGAATTACAAAATGGAATACACTGTTCACAGAGACGTTATGTTGTACGTACGCAAGAACAATGTTTCTTTTTTTTATTATCGCATTGAAATAAATAAAGAAAATGACATATATATATATATATATATTTACATATATATATATATATCATAATTAAATAATAATTAATATATTATCTATATCATATAATTTCACCAAACCCATCCTTAATAAATTCCATGTGGTGTGTGAACGAATCATATCGATTTGAGGGGGAAACAATCTACACTTCCTCAAATGAGATTATTGTATTAAGACCAAATGGGAAGTAAAAAAGATATGTGTTATAAAAATTATTATAGAAGATTAAATACATAATATATATTATATATAATACATATAAATATATTTTCTATCATAATGGCCACCATGATTGGTGGTAATGGATAAATGAACAATAGTCATTTCATGAGGCAGTAGTTCACCGTACACAAGAACATTATGTTAAATATCCAATAGATAGAGGTGTGTGTATATTTAAGTAGAAATATTTTCATAAAAACATACTATTATATATAATATACTACATTTGTTACACAATAATCGAATAAAGATAGCGGAGAGGGTGAACAAAGGAAATAAATTAAAGGAGTTTGAGAGAAGACTTTACATCTAAATTTGGCATCTCCTTTTGGTTTGTGCCAAAAGAATTCATTGATAGGATTTCTATAAAAAGTAAGGATTTAAGGTATAAGTGTTTATTTTTTCGATTTTATTGGGTAAGATATTGTCTGGTCTTAAAAGGATTGAGAGGTTTGAGGAATGGGTAGAGGTGGTGGCATTTTATAGCGGAGGAGGAGGGCACTCCTGTAAATATTTGAAGAGAGAATTACACCCACATGTTTTCATGTTGAAAGTGGATCAAATAATGGACCAAGTTAGAGAAAGAGTATTATATGGTTGAAATACAAAAATGAAATGGGTTTTGGATGTTTTTCTAGGTCATTTTGCATCTTAAATATTAGGTTTATAAATTTATTAATATAATTTTTCTCTTAACCAATGTAATTATTTTTAATCACGTTGAATAATTTTTTTTTAAAAAAAATTGACCAAACTATGCATTATAAATTATTATTATTCCAAATATGGAGTCAATTGTTTTATATTCTAATCAGATAAGTGGCAGAAATAAATTTAAAATTAATCCCGTTGTCAGAAAAACACTGCAGGTTTTTATAGTAAAATGAAATAAAAGTTTTCTATGATTCTATGTATTGTTTAAATATAGAGATGGTTACAATGAAAAAAATTTGGATTAATTATTATAATAAATTATAATTCAGATTTTAAATTTAAAAAAACTTTTTTATCCTTATTAAAAAATTAAATTAAATGGGAATTTTGAATTAAAATTTTGTATTTTGAACAAACCATTTAAAGATGAAACCATATATATAAATACACAAAAATCATCTTAACCAAATTATTTATGTTTCTATTCCAACGATAATGTTTATTTTAATATATATAATCAAGAAATGTTTGGAAATTTTATTTATAATGGGTTCCCCATTAAAATTTGGTAAAACCACATTTATAAAAATATATGTGTTTAAGCATTAAATTGGGTTCGTTCTTATCTTACGTATATAGAATATATGGGAAGAATAAAAAATATATCTTATTGAATATATAACATATTTATTAAATTAATCTTACATACCAATTTTAATTAATTAAATTTAATTGGTCAAAATAGATTTGTGACTATAATAATATTTTCCATTATATTCAATAAGATTTTATATTCATTAATTGGTAATCTATAGATTCATATTATATTTGTGAACATCACATATTTTCATAATTTAGATAATATTGTTAATATATATCAACTTAATGTCTAGGTAGTATCACATTATAATAATATTTTTAATAATATATTATAGTTAGGTAACACTCAGTCTTTCATGTTACACAAGCCATCAAGGAAGGTCAATATTTCGTGTATTGTACGAAAAAATTCTTGTTCCATGTAAGATATGCTATTTTGGTGTTGCATGTAATAAAAAACAATACGGTTCCATCTGAAAGGAATGTTTGACTAAGTGAAAATATTTTTTCAATGTTGATTAAAATGAATGTTATCAAAAGAAGAAATTAATTTGAGAAAAACATTGCATAATATTGAGGTGTTATAATCTATAACCCTTAAAATGAATTTCACACTCGAAATTCATCTCATTGATAAAAGTAAAAAATCAATTACAAATGGAAATTTTGAACCATAATGGTAATCCATATAACTTGGTTTCCACATTGGATAACATGGGTTTGGATTGAAAATTGGATGTGGTGGTAAAGTGTACTTATTATTAGAGATTGATTGAGGTCCTCAATAAAAAACAAATGAATAATCAAAAGAAATCTTAGGTCCCAAAATTAATAACTCTATGATGATTCCAAAAGCCACTAGTTAAACAAAATTTAAGGTATTATGACAACCATTATATGTGTCACTTTAATATTGTTTAGTTATTGTTGATAAATTCTTATAAACAATATTTCATATTTGTGTTGTGTAATGAAAAATTTATAATTCATCCATTAAATTAAGGAATGAATGTCCCCAAATTAACATTGATGAATAGAAAAATAAAATACTCTATTATCAGGTCATAAGGCCCTTAAAAGAAAGAGAAGTCTAACAATTTTTATCTTAAAATCAATATGCATTAATTTATAAACATAAAAAGTAACACTACTGGTTGATCATAAATATTTATTCCTTAGAAATAAATAACATGGATATTACATATGCTAGAGGTAGGTGTAAAATAGTTATCTTCCTTTGTTAATGGATTCAAGACTTCTGGCCTTGAAAGACTTGATTGGTTATCAACCAACATATGTTATGTACTTATCTTAAATAATGCTAATATAATTTCATAAATATATAAAATAGACTTCCTTGAAATAAGGGTAGTCACTAAATATAATTTTAACCTAGTTTTTCAACAAAAACTCAGTGTAGGAATACTTCCTCTAAATATAGTTTAAACATTTTATGGATGGTTAACCTTATAAACCTTATCAAAGGTGAAAATAAATGACATTAAAAGGAGAGTCATGAAATTATATTAACATTTATTCGCTTTTATATCACAAAGTGGATATGGGTTGTAACATTTCAAACATGTGAATACCTATCTTGTATATTCCCTTGAAACATTTTAACAACCTGCATTACCATAAATCCTTTTGGAAAACATGCATGCTTCATGATTTAAATGTTTGTTGGAGTAATTACTTAAATAAAAAAATGTTTTAAACTTCATCAGGGATATCAGAAACCACCTGTCAACAAGTCCTTACTTATTTACATGGTAATCAATACTATCCAATTTACTTATTCAGGTCCCATGTATCTTTATCCATAAATCATTATCTTCACATATTTAACATATCAGGGGTAACCTTCCTTCATTCAAAATACCACATAGTCATTAAATCACTTTACCAGTTGAACACAAACATTTAATTACCGAGCTAATAAAAACATATGTAGAACTATCCATTTATATTAAATCACTCTTAAATTTTGAATCCAAAAAGCATAAAAAATTGATTACTTAATATTTAATCCATTAAAAATCATATCTCATCCTATTACAGAATAAATCTTTCCCTTCACATTTCATCCATATTCTCATCATTATCAACAATGTAACCATTACTCACATCATCTTGCTGATTCCCTTCAGAATAATTCCTCTTGGGACATTGGGTTGCATAATAATTGTTTTATCCACACCTAAAACACTTAAACTTAGATAATGTCTTAAAGTTGCAAAAATTCTCATCTATTTCGTTAACAAAACTCTTTATTTTTACCTTCTTGTAAATTGTTTTGCATTCTTCTTTTACATAGTCAATAAAACTTTTTGTTCCTTCAATACATTCACTCAAGTGATTCTTTACACATTCTTTACAAAAATGAAACTGAATATTCTTCCCTCCATAGTCTTCATTACCTAAAATCTCAATGAACTTATTCTTCCTCTTTCATGGTGAGTCCAAGAGTTGGTTAAGGAAGACATTGTAAATCATGTTCTATGAAAACTGATTAGGAATGATCATGGAATATTTCACTTTAGTGATCATTCCACCTGACTGATCATTAAAAAACCATCCATCACATACAACAATAATATAGTTCTTTATGGTTCACACCATTGACTAAACCCATAAGCCTAGTGTGAGCATCTAATAACGTAGAAGGGAGCCACATAATTATGAAAATAATTACTCATATCTTATCTAAATCATGAAACCTTTCTTAATATATGAAACCTTAGGTTCATCTGAGTTAATTTATAGAAAACATATATTTAAATCCTTCATAATAGTTCGTGATGTGTTTGTTAATTCAGAATGAGTATCCCCTATGAGTGTCAAACTAGGTGTGCAGCGAGACCCATTTTCATGTACCAGATTACCCAATGTCAAGCCTAGAACATCTTATCAGAGTTGTTACCCTTAGGTACATCTATGCTAGCGCCACATCCACTTGTAGTATCCAAACATGGATGTATTTTTAGTAAACCAATCACTCATTCATTTACAAAAATTTCAGGAAATTTTCCAAAATGTTAACTCATCGTTATAATTATCCATAGACACATCCCTAGAAATATCCTTAGAAATATTCATAGGGATCTCATAAAGGTTTTTCCATCTTAGTTTCCAAAGTTTATCTATACCTTTTTTCTGATAACAACTACAAAAACCCTCGCTTTAAAAAAAATTAAAATTACATAACTTTTATGGAATACTTAAATATTATACATACAAATGACCAAAGAGACTAGTTGTCTTAGAGCCTTTGGAAACATAGAAACACAAAATCTGGTACATATGTGTGTTACATCATCTTTCACTAGGTTATTCTTGACAAGAACACTTCTTAGACCTATCAAACATAGTACATATCATAATAACATGGGGGATAAATAAACGTAGAAGGGGTGATATAAAATGAACAGTAAGGGTAAACAAGGGAGACATATAAGAAAAAACATGATCATAAGGGTATTATAATGTGATCATGAAAATATATGATCATACCCTACAAATCGAAGATCATAACAAAGATCATGGAATAGATATTGGCAGTCTATAATACATGAATCATAATTAAATAAAGATCATTATACATGAAAACATAGCATAGGAACAAAACATAGAATTGTGAAAAGTACATAAGTATATAATTATTTCCATTGTAGACAAGGAATCACTACAAAGACCATATTAGTAAAATGGGTTCACTCTTAATACAATCATTATAGTCATGGTTCTCTCCCATGGCTATCATAGTAGCATAAGTTCACTCCTCATTCCTTCCTAGTAGTCATGGTTCATTCCCATGGCTATCATAGTATCCAAAGTTCACTCACAAGACCATTGTAGTTTATCTCTTGAGATATAAAATTTTACCCAATGCATTAGAGGGAGATATAGGTCCCACCCATCAAATAATGAAATCATACATACATGTGCTATAAGATCATATATAAATATATCATAAACCCCTTAAATGAAACGGGTATGATAGACCGGTAACCATATCATAACCTATGAAAAGGGAGAGGTTTATTAATTATTTCATCAAAATCAAAACCTTTGAAAGAGAAATTGATTCCATAAACATATAACCCATAAAAGAGAAATAGATTTCATAAAGACCGTGGCATTAAGCATAACCCATTCATTGAAAGGATATGAATGGAACCATTATATAATATCTCATAAGGTCTTGAGTAACATCAATTAATGTCGTCTTAGATGGAAAATAATATTTGAAATATCTTTTAAAAAATATTATTTAGGAAAATATCCATTCGTTTTTGAAAAATTCATTTTTAATTCATAAAACATTTTGAAAATCATTTTCATTGAAAATAACTTTGAAAATATATAATAAAATTTTAAATCATTTTCTAATGATGTTTTCCATTAAAACATATAAATTAAGCTTCAAAACATTTTAAAATCTTTTTTCAATGAAAACACTTTGAGAACATATAAATAAATCTGGAAAATGTTTTGATAACCATTTTATTAAAGATACTTTGAAAACTACTATATAAGGCAATCTTTTTTTTTGAAAAAAACAATTTATTCAAAAAAATATAAAATAAGATTGAAAACATTTATTGGAATCATATTTCCTTGAAGATTAGTTTAAATTTTTTTATTAATGATAAAAATTTTAAAAATTCAAAGGAAGATTCAATGAAATGACGACGAGTAAATCTGTATATGTCGTACGAGGTAAGAAAGAATCTTCTTTTTGTACAGTAAGAAGGATTGAAAGATTCTTTATTCATAAAGTGAGAAGAATATTCCTTTTAAGACACAGGTAAAAGAAAAAAGGGAAAATTTTTCTTTTAAGGGTTATAGTATAATGGTATAATATTATTGGAAACCTTTTTTAGAATACATATATTTCTAACCGAAGGAAGGGTAATGTTATGATTTCATAAAAAAATATTCTTAATTATATTATGTACCAAAGAGAAGAAATATGGTACCAATACAAGAGAATATCATTAATAACCATAGAAAAATAAACCTAATGATGGTATTTGAGATATGGATCATAATATTTCGTCAAAGTAAAAATAAACATAAAATCGTGAAAATGATGAGATTGTCACAATAAACTCTTATAACATGGTAACTTAGGATCATACCCTCCATGTAGGAAATAGAACATTTAATGAAGAAACAAATATCATGAAAATAAGTATATTCATGATATAACATGAAAAATTGATGTATATACCGCTCAAGAGAATATGTGTGTAACATAACACAAGTTCCAAAGAAAGAAATTTGAGACAAAACTATTTGACTGATTTGTTAACTTTTGGATCGTAAACCACAAGAAAATGGATCATAAAATGGAAATAAAAATATCCATGAATATATTTATATGATACATAGAATAAAATTATGTTTATTACATAAACCACAACAATGTAAAGTGTGGTGAATTTAACATGTATCGCACAAAAACTAAAAGTGAGATTAAATCCCCTGACAGTGTGTCTTGAATCTCTCTGTACTCATACAATATTCATGTATAATAAATATATGTTTTTTATAAATATTTTAAAGAATAATAATATTATAAATAATAATGTATATGGTTTTATTATGACTTTATATTACTTGCTTGAAAATTATCATATGTTAATGTTTCACTTTGGGTAATATTTTTTCTATTCTTCATATGTTTCTTAATTCGTTATATCGTTGATCCATATAATTATATCATGATTATAGAATTTAAAAAATGATATAAATATATGGTATACCAAGTATATTTATTTTATAATAATCTATAGCATAATTATGTATAAAATGGAATACACTATTAATGAGATAGTAAGTCGTACATACGCATGAATTCTCTTTCCATTATTATTATAATATTGAATCAAAAAAGAAAATGAAATATATATATGTATATATAAATATCATTATTATAGTATCACTAATATGTTATATATATCATATAATGTCACTAAATCCATACTCTATACATTCCATGTGGTATGTGAATAAATAACATCTCTTTGAAGAGGAGATAGTCCACACATCATCAAACGAGATTATCATATTAACACCAAATGGGAAGTAAAAAAGGCATGTGTTGTAAAAAGTAATAAATAATCGTAAATAAATAATATATATTATATATAACATATATAAATATATTTTCCATCATAATGTCCATTATGATTGGTGGTAATGGGGAAGTGGACAATCATCATTTCTTGAGGCAGTATTTCACCATATATAGAAATAATTTGTTCGATATCCATTAGATATATGTGTGTAAGTGTATATATAAATATTTCCATAAAAAACCTTTTATAATTATATTACTGGTTTTGTTACACAAGATTTTAATAAATATAGTGGACGCATGAAAAAGGGAAATAATGGAAAGATGTTTCAGAGAAGACGTTGCCACTAAATAGGTAACTTCTTTTGGTTTGTGCCAAAAGGATTCCTTGGGAGGATTTATACCCTAAGATAGAATTTAAGGTCTAAGGTAAGATTTTCTGTAGGATATTTAAGAAGATATTTCCGAAACAAATTTTTTTGAGATGTTTCAAGAATGGGAATATGTGGTGGCCTTTTATAGTGGAGGAGGAGTTGCACTTTTGTAAATATTTGAATAGAGAATTACAGAAAAACTTTTCATGTTTCATGTTGATCTGGTAAAGGAAATAGGTTGAAAAAATTGATAATAGGGTATATATATGGACATCCAATGGGTTTTGGACAATTTTCATGGTCATTTTAGATCATAAATTTGAGGTTTAGTTCATTATTAACCTAATTTTTCTCTTAACTAATTTAATTAATCTCAACCACCTTCACTAAAATTTTTTATTAAAATTTTTTTGATCTTACTAGAAATTTTAAATTATACTAATTCTGAATATGGAATCCATTTTTTCAAATTATAATCTATTAATTGGAATAAATTAATTTAAATTTAATCCCATTTTTGGGGTGACACTACATGTTTTATAGTAAAAAGGATAAAACATGTGTTATGTTTTTATGTCTAATTTTATTGTTGAAATGGTTAGAGTGAAAATAATTAAATTAAATGATAAAAATATTATATAATTAATCTTTGAAATAGGGTTAAAATATGTTTTAATGTTACCAATAATAATTAAAAACCAGTTTTGAATAAAAATCAAGTATTTTTAATTATCCATTAGAAGAGGAAACGTTACATAAAAATACTAAAAATTTATCCTATCAAATTTATTGGGATTATATTATAATTTAAAAAATTAATTGGACATATTAAATATAAAAATGTTCAAAAAATTGGATTTAGAATGGGGATTTCATTAAAAGGTGGTAAAACAACTTTTATAAAAATATATGTTTTTGAGCATAAAATTGGGTTTGTTCTTATCTTATATCTATCAAATTTCTGGGTTGAATTTCCAAAATATTTTATTAAATATATAACATATATATTACATTAATCTCACTTACCAATTATAATTAATTAAATTTAATAAGTTAAAATAGAATTGTGACTATATTAATAGATTTCTTTAAATTCAATAAGTTTTCATATTCATTAATCGAAAACTATGAATTCATGTTTTATTTGTGTACATCACATATTTTTATAATTTAGTTAATATTATTCATATCAATAAATATGACAGTTAGGTTATATATCATTATAATAATATTTTAAATAATATATTATTCTTAGGTAAAACTCAGTCTTGTGTGTTATGCAAGCCATCGAGGAAGGTCAATCGTGCGTGAGTTCAAATGCTCAGTAAAGGTAATGTATAGTGGATGAAATAATAAATAGATGATAATAATAATTATGGCCCGGTAAATAACTGAATACATATACCATATAATCAAATTACTAATAAGGGATTGAATAATCAATATGAAAAGGTAATAAATAGAAATAGATTCCATTAAAATAACTAGATAATAAAAAACAAATACGGAATTGTATGAAACTAAAACAAATTCCATTTAATGAATTTTTTGAAATGGAAATGTATCCATAAATATGTCAACACATGATATCATTGACAAATAGTAACTAAAACAAAATGATGGAAATGCATAATTATTGGATTCTATTTTTTTGGGACATGGAACTATTACCATCAAGACTATTTACAATATAGTTTATCATATTAAAGAAAAATCCATCTAAGGAGGCTAGCCAATAGACTCGTCCCATTAGATTACAAATGAATGGATGGGTAATCTATAACTATACCCCAGACATGGTGTACCTTTCGAAATAATTCCTCATATATTGGAAAATCAATTTAACAATGTTCCTTATCAAATATCAGTATGGAGTAGAAGATAATGATTTATAAATAATTCACAAAATAATCAAATAATTTTCATAGTAATAACCATATGAAAAATTTTATTTGTTTTAGTAAATGAACATATCTATGATATCTGATTAGGATAATGAGGGTAAATTCATTGTTCAATGATCATATGATATTGAATATATTAAGAGGATAACAAAGTAATTAAGGAATTGAATGTGAATAAAATCCTTGGAAAAATAAACCATGAACCATATTGAGGAATAATAATGATGGTATCAACACAAAATATCCCAAGTGGAGTAAAAATAAAGGGTTTTTTAATTGATGAATATAAATACTATAAAAATATCTTCTAAAAAGGTTTTTGAGGAAAATATACTTTTGT
Source organism: Viscum album (assembly GCA_963277665.1). Lineage (NCBI taxonomy): Eukaryota > Viridiplantae > Streptophyta > Magnoliopsida > Santalales > Viscaceae > Viscum > Viscum album. Next base: position 240,524,755 of record OY728131.1, read on the forward strand.
TTTATTTTTAAAAAAAAAATTCCTTGAAAGTTAAATTTTAAAACAATTTATTTAAGAATATTCATTTTTAAAATGAAATGAAATATTTAAATAAATTTCAACTGGTAAATCCATACATTTTTTGAGATAAAAAAACATTCCATTTTCATGAAAAATGTTATAAAAATGACTTATTCAGAAAGTGAATAAAAGATTAATTTGAATAATTGGGTAAAATATAAAAGGGTAAATATTTTTTTACTAAATCATTTTGAAAACAATAAAATTATTTTTGAAATCATTTTAATAAAAAATGTTTCATAAGAAAACAGTTTCCCTGACAAAATCGAGCAATGAAGTCGGATTTTCTTAAGAACATTTTGTGTTCTAAATAGTAGAAAAAATGGTACCAACACTTGAAAAAGGTCATAAATATCCATATGATGGGAAACTGAAATTTTGTGTTGAATAATGGTCATATAATTTCTTTTAATGGAAATAAAATATCATTAAATGTTTTATTGAGAAAAATAAAATCTAAACATTCCAAAGAGTCCCATACCACATTAAAACTTTTCAAATCATACACATCATGATGAAATAACATTAAATGAAATTTTAAATACCATGAAGTTACTATTATTAATTATATAATATATCAAAATGGATAATATACACACCACATAATTATGTAAGTGGTGAATGTTGAATTTATCTCACAGATGTAAAAAGTGAGACGAAAATCCATTACCTTGCTTTTCCTTTTTGGGTGAACATCCGGTAACATAATGTATAATGGTTTTAAATATGTAAATAAATTATACCAAAATTATAATATAAATCTTAATATCATATATTAATTACTTATAATTTTATATATTAACTTATTTTAATATTTTATTACTTTTTTGATAATAATCATTCAATTTTTTCACTATTTTGGGTGTTAATTTCCTTATTTACTGAGGTTGTTTTAACTTCTTATTAGTTGTTTATTTTATGGTTTCAAAATATAAAAAATTTAAACACTGATTTAAATGTCATATATATCTATTATATATGTATTTATAATTATATATAATATTTGGAGATATGAAATGAAATGCACCATTCATAAAGATGGTGGTCCGTACACACACATGAATGGTACATTCATTTCTTTATCATATTAAATAAACAAAAAGTAAATGTTATATGTGTATATTATTATTACAAAATCATATTCATTCTATATATGTTAAATTAGTTTATTAAAAATATATTTTATACATTCCATGTATAGTGTGAACTAGTTACATCTCTTTGAGGGGGCAGTAGTCCACACTTGCTCAAAAAATTATATAGTTTTTATAAAAAATGGAAAACATAAGGGTATGTGTTATAAAATAATTAAAAAAGAATAAATAAATAATAAATATCATATATATGATATATAAATAGTGTTTCCATCAAAATTATTAACCATAAAATGTGTTAAAGGAAAAAAATAAAACATCATTTCGTGAGGTGGCAGTTCACCACACCCAAAAATGCTAAGTTCGTTACCAATTATATTAATGTTTGTGTAAGTGTAAGAAGAAACATGAACACAAAGAAAATTAGTATATTGAGGATACTTGTTTCTCTATATAAGAATGGAATAAGAATATTTTAATGAGTGTAAAATGGAATTAAAACTAAAGCGTTTGAGGAAAGATGTTGCATCTTAATGAGGTAACTCTTTTTCGTTTGAAGAAAAGGGATTATTTAGATGGCTTTATGACCAAGGTGAGGCTTATAAGATTAATTGAGGGGTTTTTATGAGCAATTTTAAAAGATATTGGTCGATAAAATGTGCCATGATATGTTTGAGGAAGTGAGACGAGTAGAGGTTTTTTATAGCGGAGGAGGAGTGACAGACTTGTAAATTTTGGAAATGGGAATTCAAACCAAGATTTTCTCATTGAAAGTTTATCTGGAAATAAAAAATATTAGATAAAAAGGACTATAGAGCAGAAATATTACCATACAATGGATTTTGCGCAAGTGTATAGGTCATTTGGTTGCTTAAGTTTAAGGTTTAGTCCCTTGTTAAGTTAATTTCGCCTTAAGCGTCGTAATTAATTTTAATTAATTTCACTATTCATTTTGGTTAAAAATAAATTTTCACTTTTTGACATTATAAATTATTTTTATTCCTAAAATTGAATCATTTTATACAAATTAAAATTAAATATTTGACAAAAAATAATTTAAAATTATTCCAGTAGAAGGGATGATAATTCGAGGATCTAATATACAAATATAAAAACCTTGCTCTGTTTTTATATTCAATTTCAATGTGAAATTTATTCCAATGATATATTTTTTATTAATTGATTAAAAAATTAACTAATAAATCTTTATAACCAATTTTAAATATAATTCATTTTTAAAAATAAATTATTTTAAAAATAAGTTTTAAATTAAAATTTAGTATTGTTAACTATTAATTAAAAATTGAACATCATAAGAAAATATCAAAAATTCATACTAAACTAATTTTTATAATTATATTTAAATAGTTATTCTTATTTTAAATTATAATATTTAATAAAGTTTCAAATTTTAGATTTAAAATATGTTCACCTTTAAAAGGTGGTAAATGTGACTGAATATAATATATGTTTGTTTGTGGAACAATGGGTTTATTATTATATTATTATTATAAAATATATTAGACGAATACGAAAAATATTTTATTGAATATATATATATTATAATAATATCACTCACTATTTTTAATTAATTTAATTTATTAGGATAAAATACCTTTTGAGCATAAAAATAGATTTCTATAAAAACATTCTCTTTATATTTAATTGTTTCTTATATATGTTTTTAAATAATTTGTAACCAATGAATTCATTTTATATTTTATCAAATGATATATATTCATATGTTATTTAATGCTATTTATAATAGATAATATAATATCAAGGTTATATCTTTTTATAATAATATTTTAATAATATATTATTGTTTAGTAAAACTCAGTCTTGTGTGTAACACAAGTCATTGAAGAAACTCGTTTTTTTGAACGATGTACGACATATCATTATCACGTACGATGTAATTCTATAAAATATATTTAATTTATTTAATATAGTAAATATATTATATGTTCATGGGATATTATATTCTCTTTTTTTCTTTGTGTTACAAGTCATAAACATTATCAAATATAATGTTCTTACATTATATTTTCAGGGTATTACATTCACCCCACCATAATTAAATTTCATCTTATCAATTTTAGAAAATGGTGATAGATTGTTTAATATTCATTATGTTTTAAATCCCACATCAAGGAAATGGTTCGTAATAAGTCCTATATAAAAGAGAGAATGTGAAGTAAAAATGGTCACATAGAATAACATATAACAAGGTCTCTACGTAGAATAAAATTAATGGAATGTAGAGATACATACTTGGTTGAAAAGCATAAATATTTATAGGGAGTAATTAAGGTCCACAATCATAAGAAAGTTAATTATAAATGGAATTTCTATAAAATCAAAGACATAAATATGTTATAATTTTGGAGGCCATCAGTTTAATAGAAATTATGTTATGAGGAAATCAATTTGTTTCTGAGTCATTTTCTTAATGATGGTTATTTATTTTTCTATATATAAATATATATAAATTTATACACATACTTGATATGTTTCTATAAAAATAATTTAATAATTTGGTTATTATTTGACCAATTCTGAATCATCACTTATTTCATGAAATGGGTATCCAAAAGTTAACATTGATCCATAAAGCACTTAAACATTTTTTAATCGATGTTATGTCCCATAAAAGAGTGAAATTTATTTTCATTTGTCTCCAAATATTCTGAAAATCCAATATTGTTATGACATTAATCAATAAAACTAAAAACTTATAGTACTGTTTCATCAATAATATTTATTCATTTAAATTTTTAACTAAAAAAATGAAATATCAACCAGGATATTGCATAGGTTATTTGTGGGCATGAAACCCTTATCATACCTCATTCATGGGTTCATGTCCCACAACTTTTCCACACATGATTTCTTTTTACCCAACATATAGATTTCCATTTTCGAAAACCATACTAATATAATTTTAAAAATAAATATGATGTACATCCTTGAAATTTAATCATTAAATGTCCTATAAGTTTCAATACAACCCCAATACATAAAATCTTTATTAATTTATTTCCACATAGGTCTTTCCTTGGTTTTGGGTTTATCTACAATATCATTTGTAGAATTTCAATATCATGACACCTTATATTCAATACAAAACTCATTTGGATTAACCTGGGTCATTCATTTTCTAAATCCTTCATAATGGTTTGTAATAAAAATATGAATTATCATAAGAATATCCCTCTAGGGTATTAAACAAGATATTAAATAAGGTACATTATCGATGACTAGGTTACGCTTAGTCAGGACAGACACACCTTTTCAGAGTTTTTAACCCTAGGTACGTACATACTATGACCATGCCCAATAGTAGTATACAAATAGGTACGTATTCTAAGGAAGACCCACATAACTTATATTATACCTATCTTCTTGGGTGATCTTTTATACTTATCCTCAAATTATAAAACAGGGTTATGTTCTAAACAATATGTTTTTATAAATCTAGTTCCTAAAGATTCTACAAAACTTTATATGAAATAAACTATAGTGAACTGACCCAGAGTGCTCGTAGTTGGTGGATGGTACCATTACATTGGCATGATTACAAGGAATAAAATCCAAAAAGAACAATATGTGTTGTATTCTTGGTAAAATAGATATATACAAGAGTATTTTATTAAAAATGAATACACAAATTACAACATAATTTTTTACTTTCATGGATAAATTTATTCATTATAGAATAATCCTACATATCGTTCATATCATAATTATTGGATTCACTGGGAAAGGAATCATAATAATGGTGAGATAAAATTCTTTTCAATGGTAATGTATAGTGAAATAAATAATAAATTAATTATAATTATAATTATGGAATGGTAAATAACAAAAAACACATACCAAGTAATGGAAAAAATGAGTAGGAAGTGCATAAACAATATAGAATGGTAATGAGTGGAAATAAATTCTATTAAAATAACTAGAAAAGGAAAAATAAATGTAGGTTAGTAATAAACCAAAACACATGATATTTAATCAATGAATTAAAAATAAAATGTACCAATAGATATGTCAACTAAAGATATCATGGATAAATAATTACTGAATCAAAATGAGGGAAAAGCTTAATTATTAGTTGCCTAATTTCTTAGGTACATGTAACCATTACCATGAATACCATTCATAAGGCATTTTAGCATATCTGATAGAAACCCATCAATGGTGTCAATCTAATTGACTCATCCCACGAGACTACCGATGCATCATTGGGATATCTATAACCAGGACCCAACAATTTTTTACCTATCCAAACCATTCCCCATATACCGAATAACGGATTTAGTAGTGTTTCTTGTCAAATACATTTATGTAGTATAATATCATATTTATGAATATTTCTCTAAATAGTCAAATAAAATTCAAAGTAAACACCATCTAGAAAATAGTATATGGTTTAGGCCATGATAATATTAATGATAAATGATATGGATAATTATGGGAAATTCAATGATAAGTGATCATAAGAAATTGAATATTTATAGGGGGATAAAAAAGGAATCAATAAGTGAATGTGAGTAATATCCATGTCCATGTAAATTATAAATCACCTAGATAAATAATAAGTATGATTTAAATACAACATATACCAGTTAGAGTAATAATAAAGGGTTTTTAGGAATAGAAATACTATAAATATATCTTTAAAAAATATTCTTAAGGAAAATATCATTTTATTTTGAAAAAAGATTCTTTTAAAATTAAAATTGAATTTTTTTTATTTAAAAATTAATAATTTAATCATTAAAAGGAAGCTTCAATTAAATGACTACATGTAAATCCGTAAATGTTGTATGATGTAAAAAGGAAATTCATTTTTAATAGAAAAATTTTAGAAAAATGACCTATTCTAATAGAGATAAGAAGATTCTTATAAAAACATGGGAGAAAGAAAAAAACTAAAAATATTTCTTTAATAAATATTATTTGAAAACATTTTCATAAAAAATAGTATTTAGAAGAAAACATATGCTCTGAATAAATAGATAAGTGAATTTATGTTTTCCAAAAAACAATTTCTAAAATATTTTGAGTACCAAAGAGTGGGAAAATGGAATTATTACATGAAAAAGGTCAAGAGTAACTATATAAGAGTAAAATAAAAGTGTTTATTTAAAAATTTTCATATAACTTCCTCTAATGAAAATAAATAATCATTAAAATTATTCTTAATGAAAATAAACATTAAAGATTCCAAAGTGTCACATCCCACTTTGAAACATTTTAAACTGCAATCCTCAAGAAATAATAACATAAAATGAATGTTTTAAATTCCATGAAGGTAAAATAACTCATAATATAATATATCTAAATGTATAGTAGATACACCACACAAAGAAGTTATTGGTGAATATGAAATTTGTCTCACATGTGTAAAAGGTGAAATGGAAATCCCTTACCTTGTGATTCCATTTTAAAAGAATGTAATTTAACTATTTTATAATGGATTTAAAGAAATCAATAACTAAATAAAAAAACATAATAATATTTATTATATCATATATCAACTTCTTATGATTCCTTATTACCCGTTTGATAAGAACATTTCCTTATTTTCTTCTTTTTGGTTGTTAATTACCTAGTTAGGAGAGTATGTTTTAATTTAATAATTTTTTGTTTCTATATTTGATTCAAAATCTACAGAATGTAAAACTTGATTTAAATAATATATATATATCATATATGTATTTATAATAATATTTTATGTCTTGATATAATAAATGAAATGCAGTGTTCCAGGAGATGGTTGACCGTACGTACACAAGAACCGTACTTTCTTTTCATTATCATATTCAATGAATTAAATATAGATTATATATATGTATATTATAATTAAATTATAATATATATTTAATATATGTTACATATTTTTACTAATACCATCCATTATACATTCCATGTATAGTCTGAATGAGTCACATCGCTTTGAGGGGCGGTAGTCCATACATCAACAAATGATTTTATCCTATATACAAAAAATAATGTTATGTTCTATAGAATAATTAAATAATAATAAATACCTAATAAAAATAATATATATCATATATAAATAGTGGATAAATCATAATTCCCAACTATAATATGTGGTAAATGGAAAATGAGTAAATTCATTTCATGATGCGGCAGTTCGCCGTACACAAAACATTAAGTTTGTTACTCATCAGATGGAAGTGCATGTAAGTGTATGGAGAAAACTTAAAATTAAAATGTATAATAATATTTTTGATACTAGTGTTGTTACATAATAATGTAATAATGAAAATTTAAGGAGTGTAAAAAATAAAATAAAACAAAAGAGCACGATGAAAGATATTACCTCTTAATCAGGTAACTCGTTTTGGATTGATTCAAAGGGTTTCCTTAGATGGATTTCTAAACAAGGTAAGGATCATAAGATTAGGGGATGGATTATGAATATATATTATGGTATATATTAATCAAGAAATAGTGTAGTTAGAGTTATCAAGAAGTGGGAGGAGAAGATAACTTTTTATAATGCAGGAGGAGTGACACTATTGAAAATTTTAGAAAATGGAATTTAACAATGTTTTTTTGAATGAATGTGGTTCCCAAAATAGAGAAAATTATATATAAGGTATTATAGGTTCTAAATATGAATATAAATTTTATTTTATAAATTCTTTTATGTCTTTTGGTCCCCTAAGTTTAAGGTTTATTCTTTTAATCTTAAATTCACCTTAATTGTTGTAATTAATTTTAGTTACTTTCAGTAAACATTTTGGTGAAACAATAAGTTGACCTTATTAATAATAATATATTGTTATGATTCAAAATAAGGAATATCTTTTCCTAAATTAAAATCATATAAGTAGAATAAATTAATTTAAAATTAATCCCATAGACAGGTTGACAATGCAGGCTTCTACAGTAAAATATCCAAATTTTATCTATGTTTTTAAATTTAAATTCAAGGTTAAATTGATAAAAATGAACTATATTTTATAAATTGATAAATAATTTGTCCACTTAAAAATTAAAATTAGTTAAAAATGTTATTCTACCTTATTAATAGAATAGATGACAAATATGGTTTGAGTTAAAATTCAGTATTTTTAAATATTCATTAAAAAATGAAAGTTCACATAAAAATAAAAAAAACTCACCCTAAACAAATATTTATGTTTTCATTTCTAATATTATGTTAATTTTGAAATATAAAATATATAAAATTGTAAAATATTGGATTTAAAACGGTTTCTCCATTAAAAGTTGGTATAAGTGACTTAATAAAAATATAGGTTTTTATGTGTAATATTGGCATTATTCTTATATTATTCATATCAAATATATTAGACGAATATAAAAAATTATATTATAAATAATATATATATTACATCAAAATCACTCAATAATTTTAATTAATTTAATTTATGAGGTTAAAATATCCTTGTGAGCATAAATTTAATTATATATAAATACATTACCTTTATATTCAACAGGTTCATATATACATTTATAATTAATTTGTAACATATGAATTCATATTATATTTTTGTAAACCAATGATTATCATAAGTTAACTAATACTTTTCATAATTTCTAATTTAATAGCTAGGTAATATACTATTATAATAATATTTTAATAATATATTTATTTTTTGTAAAACATAGTATTACGTGTATCAAAACACATTGAAGAAACTCATTATTTTGTGCAGTGTACTCTAAATCATTGTTTCGTATAATGAAATCCTATATAATATATTTAACTTTATTAAAAGAGTAAATATTGTATAAATTATCAAGATATTATATTCCCTTATTCACTTGGTGTTGCATATCATACATATTATCAGATATATTTTTCTTACATTCGATTTTCAAGGTGTTACATTTAACTTTATTTTTTTATTTCTATCTGGAAAATGGAAATTGAGTTTATTTGTACATACGACCTACCATATCCATGAATGTTCTCTTTAATTTTTTATCTATAACATTTCTAGATCACTATAAATACATATATACTAAAAAAATAAGATAATTATATCATGGTAATCATTCTATTTATGATGGAATAGTAATCAAAGTAAGAGTACATAAAATAAAAATTTAAAATATACATGGAAAAAATGAAGTTATTGCCTAAAATTTGACATTAACATGGAAAAGTTAATAATTGGGTAATAAAAGGTCATAAGTAAATCATATATGGTATGAAATATAAAAATATGGTTTTATAATATATATATATATAATAAAATTAAATTTATTATAAAGGATATTGGAATATGAATGATGGAATTTTAGATTATGGTATTGGTTTCTATCTAACTTATATTTTTTATGAGATACATATAATATTCAACACATGTTTCTTTTATATGAAATATATATTTTACTTGAATTTATTTTATAATGATTATCATGATAATTATTGAGATTTATATATTCATTGGATAATATATAGTTTATGGGTTTATAACAAATAAGTTACCAATGTGGTAAGGGTTTTATGATACAATCTCATCATTTATTGATATTTTTTATGTTTATGCTTATGGTGATTAAATATTATGATCCATTACTCAGAAAATCCATAACGAATTTTCTCATCTTGTTAGGTCATGATAATACAAGGTTTCCCTTAATTTTCATCTCCTTATGTATTCAAGCATTACACATATTTTTTAGAGAAAAACCACTTTATTTCCCTCTTAAATAGAAAAACAAATTCTCCCAAAATCATGTTTTCTAAAAATGAGTTCAATTTTTTGACATCATCTAAATGATTTATTTAGTACGTTATTATCCATGTATGAAAATATTAAGAAATTACTTAAATGGAATCTCCATGTCATATTTTTAAAGAATTTTTTTATATTTTATTTAAAATGTTAAAGGAATCAGTATTTTGACATGTACAACATGAAAATTAATTTTTTTATCATGAACAAATAATTGTTTTAAATCATACTATATAAGATTCTTAATTTATTTTGAAATGAAAAAACATAAAAAATATTTTATGGATTTTTGTTTTAAAAATTAATTTTCAAAATGAAAATTATATTATACTCAATAAATCTTTGAAAATATTTTTAAAGAATCATAAATAACAATACATGATAATTTTTAAAGAAAAGGATTTCAAAAATGTCTTATGTTTTAATAAGTATTTTTTTTCAAAGTATAAAGGATATATTCTTCAAGAAACGATCTTGGTGATCTTATAAAATAATTTTACTTATAATATTAAATCATTTGATGTTAATTATTCTTTATTAGGGATAATATTGAATGATACCATCATCATTATTTATCTAGGCCACACCTGAGTGTTTATTTTTGTTTTAATATCTGGTTAATTTAAGGGTTTTAGTTTTTATTTTAATAACTGAGTGTGATGGGTCGGAATTTTTGAGAAAACACTTATATTAATTCCTTTTCTATATTTACCCTAGGTTTTCATTGATTTTTTTTAAAGAAAAATAGAAAATTTGGGTCATACAACAAGAGGTACATGATTAGCACATAATTAGAAGAAACAATGCGCCCCTACCCAGTTAACCATGTGGTAGATTGGAATTTTTGGAAAGAAAATATTGCATAACTTCTATATGATATGTCAGTCTATGTAGGAAAACAATGTAGTAGGATATTCTTAGGCTAAGAGGGGCTCACATTCTCCATACAGTTTGACTAACCACGCGGGCCAACCTTGCACAATATCTAGGCCATTAAAAATTGGGTTCTTATTTTTTTACCCTAAATAACTTCACACTAAACCCCCAATTACACCCCCAATCAGGATTCTTCCTCCTAAGAGACACTCCCTACTCCCTTCTCTCCCTTAGATCTCCATTACCTTATTGGCTTTGATGTGGTTTATCCATGATTCTCTAAGTGTTTTTTCTTCTTGATTTCCTCCTCATATATAGGGTTTCTCCTATTCTTATTCATTATTTTTTCTTTAGTAGGTTAGGTGACCTATTTTGAGTTGATTCTAGATTTTTAAGGTTCACTGGTGATGGTTTGGGTCAGATATTTCCTTTCTAGGGTTTTATGGTGATGTCATTGTGGCTAAGACCATATTTTTAATGTTTCTACACTTGAGGTAGGTTTTTCAACAACATAATGTTGTTAGATTATTTTAATATGAATTTTTGTGTCATTAATAATGTTTAATAGTATTATTATGTGGTGGAAAATTTATATTTAAGTGTTTTGACATGATTATTTGTTAGAAATTATTTTATATAAAATAATGGTTAGGTTTTGGGTATTTTTCACTATAATGTTTAATGAAAAGGGATTTAGGCCTTGTGTAAATGTTGAGAATTGTGTTTTCAAGGGCACTTAGGGTCGGAATGTATTAAAAATGTGTTTTCAAAGGAAAATGGATTATTTTCGGCTTGTTAGTTTTTACTATTCACCTTTAAATGTAAAATGTACGTTATATAATGTATTTGAATCTTATTTTAAAGTTAAATTTCATTGTGTGTGGTTTTGAGAGGGGCTTAACCCATAAAAAATGGATATATTTTTTTGACTTTATTGGGATAATAATAGAGGGGTTTCTAAAATTTTGAAAATGGTGAAAATTATTTTCTTAACTATTTTCTGTTGTCTGTGGAATAGAGGGTGTTTTTTGAGAAATTTTGTTGATTAATTGGAAATTGTTTGTGATTGTGGTGATTTTTTTAGTATGTGAAATGGTATTGAGAACAAATAAAAATATCATGTATATGTGTGGGAGGACTAATTCTAGTATTCTAGTGATTTAGATATGGCTTATCATAGTTTCACTTAGCTAGATTGATGATTACAACACTAACTTAACATTATTGATTATTAGAGATGATGAGTCCCATGGGGTGTCCCCTCCTAGTGAATTGTGCATGATAAAGATAATGGTTGTGGATAATATACCACCTTTCACCAAAGTACAAGGTTCTAGTTTCACACTCGAGCTACATTACTTTTAGGGATTTGCCTAAGGTGCTCTCTTGAGGGAAATGAAATGTGGTACCATCCATCAGCATATGATAGACCATGAGGGAGTTTTGTCATATGTAATTTTATCATAATACATGTTTCATTTGAAATGTGTCCTTCAAATGTGTTTTCCTTAAAAGTGTTATACTAAAAATATATTTTTGTAAAAAAATCATGGAAATGTTTCAAAGGATTTTAAATAAATGAGCATGTTACATTGTTTTTTGATGTTATATCATAGAATGTTTTCATCAAGTGTCATCATACATGATTTTTCTTCACACCATACATTATACATTGGTTGTATGTAGACTTTGTTATATATGAATCAGGTATAAGAATGGTGGGTTGTACATGTAGATCCCATTTTCTAGAGTTCATCCCATGAATGTTTAGTGGAGGTGGAATTAGGGTGACAAACCTCTCATCACATAGAGTTTTTCGGTTAGTTTTTTCATCTTCTTTTCCATTGTGGTATTTTAATTTTTTGCTAAAAATATTAAACCATTGAATCTATAATTTTTAGGTCCTTATTTGGTTATGGTTGTTTAGTTTTTTCTATAATTATTTCCTTATTTATTCTTATCTAATTGAGTGAAATAATTTTCAAATCACAATATTAATACCCATGAATTATTTTCCATCCCATGGGGATTAGGAACACCCTTTAGGCTATGCCACAGACCAGGTCGGTTGTTGCTTTAATGGAACCACGATTTGGTTAATGAAAAAATTGCATCAAAGAACGTTTGTGCTCTTCTTTGGTGATTTTCGGTTTGGAATAGTCTGGATAGACTATATCAAGGTTTTTCGGGACATGATGTTTTGGTTGAAAGTAGGGTGTATGGACAACACACCTCATGAGGGGACTTGAGTTTCCATATAACGTTCGGTTTTATTTGGTTAATTGGGGTTTTTTGGATTTCTGTTTGTTTGGGAAATGAAAATAGAGCTAGATCAATTATATTAGTGGGGTTTCATGACATGTCAATCTATGTGGATCTGGGGACATGGTCCAAGATGACTCTCTATGAGAGTGGGGCAATTGGCATATGGTCTCCAACCATATGGTAGTGTCACCCATCAACACCAGTTTACCATTATATATTGTTTTGAGACTTCATCAATTATGAAAGACTGTTTTGCAAAATCTTATTTTAAACATGGTCAAAACTATATTTTAAATTGAAAATGGTTTAGTTTTGGAAAGATGGAAAATGATATTCTAGAATCATTTTGAATAACTATTTGGAAAAGAATATTTTTTTAAAATTATTTTCATGTAAAGTAGGAATGAGTTTATTGGAAATGATGGTTTTGTAACCAAAACCTAGGTTTTATTGAAATATATAATTTGAAAAATAGAACTTATTTTCAAGAGGGTTTTGGGAATCCCTTAAAAATGGGAAGAAATGATTTTAAATCAAATGATTTTTTATGGAATGGTATTTGTAGTGTTGTTGAAAATATTTTGAATGGGAAAAATTGGTATTTGAAAATGGTTTTGAATGGGATACGATGTCTTGGATTGATGTGTGAAGTTTGAAATGGATTTTTATTTGGTTTTTGCTAGTATTTTTAAATGTTCAAGAAATTTCTAAATAATTGTAGTGGATTAAGAAGATGAAAGTGTGGGTTGAATGTTTTTTTCTTCTAAAATGGAAATGTTTTATTCTGAACATTGTTATTTCCCTAAGTAATCTCATTCATGGATAAATTGATATGTGGATTGATAGTGGCACAACTATCTATGCTCATAGATTGGTATGAACAGATGGGTGCTCAGTATGGTGTGAGTATATGAAAGTGTGAGACTCTATAGAAAACCATTGGTGAGTGTTCAACCCATAAATTTTGTTATATTTTCAATAATTATTTTAATAGAAAATGTGATGTTTTGATAACCAGTAGTTGTGAGGTGTTTGAGTTTGAAATCCCTTTATGATTTAATGGAGTTTCAATTTTGAGTTCTTGCTGATGAGTTGGTTTAGAAAATAATTTTCAGTGGGTTAATTTGGGAAATGTTATTGAAAGAGATTAACTTGGTTACATTTATGTGTTAGAGGTTTGTTTATAGTAATATTTGGCTAATATACTAGTATGAGTGTGTCATTAGGTTACTTTGTTCTCAATTTCATGCATCCAAAAAATTTCTGATGGAAATTGTGGTTCATCTATAGGTGGATTACAGTTAGTAGATCTTTCAGTTGATAAAGATGTGAAATTTCATTCTGAGTTTTAGAAGTAGAATCCTAATGTCTCTTATTATAATGAGAATCCCCCAAAATAAGAAGGGTAGATGTGGAAATTTTAATTATACATTAGTGTCATTGAGTTTCCGAAGATGTTAAAGGTATGTTTTTCTCACCTTCATTCTTGAAGGCCTGACCTGGATGTCGTGAACGGAAATTATAGTAATAGAATGTGGCTTGAGACTATTGGTCCTAAACATGGTATTAGAAGGAGTTTTGATATTTCATCAGTTTCTTCTAAGAGAGGGACCATATAGTTCCATCAAAGTGGAAAATATGGTCATAAGAACCTATTGTGACCATTTGCAGAATTAATGTTCTGTTTGGGGCTCGATTAAATGTCTATTTATTTGTAATAAATTTTCATTGGTAATGGTTGTGTTCAGTAGAATTTTTGAGAATAGTTATTTCATTAAGATGAAAATGTGGATGTTGTGGAACATTTGAGAACCACTATTTTAGTGTAAACTTGTTTATCATACAAGAATTCCAAATAAATTTGTTCCAAATAATGATTTTTTCCACATGTTCTAATTTCATGTTGTTCCACGTTCGAGGTGAAAGAGGGTGATGCATGTGAATTTTCTAAGTCCTTGTCTTAGTGAAGCTCCATGTTAAGGTAAATTGAATTCCATGGTGGGTTTTGTTTCTTTGGTTCGGCCTGGAATGTTTTATGAGAGCTCATGAAACGAAAGGAATGTGTTCTAGTTGGGAATTATCAAAGCCTGAATACGTGGAAGGAGATGATTCAAACATCAAGTCTCCAACCATTGGCCCCAAAGGGATGATGGATATTATTCAGGAATCCCAGGGTCTGTGAAATACATTTGTCTAGATTATGTCTTCATTATGTGAAATAGAACTAGTTTAAGCTTCTTGTATGGATGTTCTATGTGGAATGGCCCCCCTTTGTGGGGTTAGACAAATCTGAAATTATTTTATTGTAGACCTTATTGTTCGAAATATCATATTTGGTTATAACAAGGAGGGGTTGCCTCTTGTAATTTAAAATACATAATATTTGTACTTTTAGATGAGAATATCTTCTTGGTTTTCCTTGGGTGATTATCTATTGTGAATTGGCTTCCTTTTTGGTAATGATCTTTTTGATGTGGTCATGTACTGTGGGAATGATAAACTGTGTAGTGATTTACATTTACTTTGGAGTGTTTTTTGTTTCACAACTTGTTATAGGAATTTGATCTATGTGGAAGTTCGTAAGATGGACATGTTGGCTTCTTATTGCATTCTACACTAGTTTTTTATGATGGTTGGTTATTATAGTGGGGAGGCCCACCATGGGTCTTGTTGGAATTCCTTCTAAAGTAAAACAGTGCCACCTTATTTCAAATGATGGGGAGTCCATTCAAAATTCCATGTATTGATAATATAATTTAGTTTCTGGGGTTGGTTTGGAAATTTGTAGTCTCATATATATATATATATAATTTCAAGATCTTTCGTTGAGTAAAACAATAGGTTTGGAGCCTTCCCAACAATTTTGTTGAAGTTAGGCTATGGGAGAGCTCATCGAGATGTGGTTTGAATTGTTCTCTCATTTCATGAAAGTGTCATGATTTTCTTTTGGATAGTTAACAATTTTTTTTAGATTGATAGGTTAGATGATGCTTTGTGAGGATTCATTTTATCTTGATCGATCAAATGGAGGTGTCTTAGCTTTCTGAGGGAAGAAATCATGTAGTGGGAAGTCCATTTTATCCTCCTAAGTTTAATCTTGTGAGACTATTTTTCTATTCATGGGTTTCTTTTTCACTTATTATTTAATGTTTGTTGGGAATCTCCATGAGCTATGTATAAGTACATGGTTTTTTAATCTAGCCTTGTTGTGGATTTCTGAGGGTGGAGAGCATTGTGGTGGGAGAATAATCACATGCATGACTTTTTTTCTTTTGGATCTAGTTTATTTATGGTTTTCTATTTTTCTTTCATGAACCATGTGACGAGTCTGAATTTTTGAGGAACTCCTTCAATTTATTTTTTGCCTTGATTTTCTACTAGGGTTGTCTTTGAGTTTTTGGAGAAAATGAAAAATTCATGTCAAAAAATGAGGTGCATGGTTGGCATATAATTATTAGAAACCATACACCCATACCTAGGAAACCTTGATTTAGTTTATTGTTTTAGAACAGAAGCTACCACATAGAATCTGCATGGTATGTTAGGATGTTTGGGATAACGATGCAGTATTTTCCTCTTAGGTAGATTAGGGCACACAATCTCTGCAGGGTTTGAATATCCATTTGGGCTCACCATGTGTGATGTCTATTTAATTATAAATTGTTTTTTCTCCTTTTAAATTTTCCTAAATTAATCCCTAAACAACCAATTCCCCCTACCATTATGATTCTACAGCCTAGGTTCCTCTACCTCGTCCCTTGGCTCCCTTGGATCTCCATTGCCTTGGTGGATTTTATGTGGTTCCTATAATATTCATCTAATAAATGTTGTTTATTCTTAATTTTCATATCTTCTACAGGATTTATCCTTTTATTATTGTGGTTTTTATTCTCTAGTGGGTTGGAAGACCTATTTTTGGTTGAATATTGATTTTTAATTTTCACCCATTATGGTTCTGGTTTGATATTTCCTTACTATGGTCCTGTGGTGGTGTGGTTGTAGTTTTCAACCAAATTACAGAAATTTATACACCCTAGGTTAGTGGTTACATGAAAAAAGCTATTAGATTAATTTAATATTAATTTTTTGTATGTTTAATCATGTTCAATATTTTAATTGTGTTTTTAAAATGTATTTTGTAGTGGTTTGACATTCTTATGTGTTGCATTTTAATTTATCTTGAATAGGGTTTTATTCCTAGTGCGTAAGGTAATTTTTTTTCAAGGGAACATGTGGTGATAATGTGTTGGAAATGAGTTTTCAAAGGAAAATGGATTATTTTCAGCATGTTAGTACTTTTCATGCACCTTTAAATGTGAATTTTTAGTTATGTAAATGATGTGAAGCGTATTTTATAGTGAAGTTTTTTTGTGTATGGTTTTGAAAGGGACATCAACCATGTAAAATAATTAAATTTATTATGTGCCTTTTTGCGATAATTTTAGAGGGGTTTTTTGAATTGTGCAAGTGGTAAAAATTATTTTCTTAAATGGTTTTTGGTGTGTGTGTAATGGAAGTGGTTATTTTTTTGTGAAAAGGGTGGAATTATTAGAAATGGTTTGTTAATGGGGTGATTTGTATAATATGTGAAATTTTATTGAGCACAAAGGGAATCCCAAATATCTAGGTGGGGTGACTAGTTATAGAATTCTAGTGATTCAAAAGAGGACTTTCCTAGTTTCACATATCATTATTTATTATTACAACACTGTCTAAACATATATGATTATTGGAGACCACTAAGCCAATGTGGTATCCCATCCTAGTGGATCATGCATGAGAAAGTTGGTGGTTGTGGTTACTATACCACCTTTCACTGAGGCAGGAGATTCTAGCGTCTCACTCGAGATAGATTACCCTTTGAGATTTACTCATGGTGACCTCATGAGACACATGAAATGTGGTACCATTAATAGAAATATTGTGGACCTTGAGTGCATTAGATATTAAAGAAATTTTATTTTAATAAAATTTTCCTTTTATATGTTACCTTTAAAATTGTTTTCCGTAAAAATGCATTATTAGAAATGGATTTTCATAAAAAAATCCTCGAATTGTTTTAAAATATTGTACATAAATGATTTTTCTAAATTGAATTTTAATGTTATAGAATGTAATTTTTTCTTCAGGTGTCATGATAATAGGTATTGGATCACACCCAAAATACACCTTTGGGTGTATATAGATTTTGTTATGTATGATTTAGATAAGGGGAACATTTTTTTTGCAGGTGGATCCGGGTTGCTGGAGTTCCTCACATATAGGTTTTGTGGTGGTAAAATGAGGGTGAAATCCCTCTCATCATATAGAGGTATTTGAGTAATTTTATTGTCTTCCTTTATTTTTTTTATTATGATATTTAGAAAAAAATTATAAAACACTGAATCATAAAATTATTGTTCCTTGATTGGTTATGGTTATTTAATTTTTTTTCTCATTTATTTTTTTTGTTATTTATGATTATGTAAATAGGTGAAATCATATCCACTTAAAAATATTAATCCCAGACACTAGTTTTCAGCCTGTGGGGATCGAGAATGCCATTTTATCCATTCCATAGACTGGGCCACATGTTATGTTAGATGACACTCCAACAAAGTTTCATGAAAATATATAATGGGAATGATTTTCTTCATAATGTTTTTAAGAAACCAATTAATTTTTCATGGGTTATGGTATGGTGAATTGATGAAATATTTATCAGCCCAGTTTTCTTTATATGGGTTATGATGTGATGATATGATTATATGATAAATTTTTATGATATTTTTTTCAAATAAATATCATTTTAATTATGATATCTTTGTGACCTATATCTCCCTCTTATTAAATGGTTAAATATTTATATATTATGGGAAAAAAGTGGGAAACAAGTTGATGGTTCTGATCCACTATAGGAAATCAGTGCATCTTGATCCACAAAGATAAATATGTGATATGTCTTGATATAGTATATTTATGGTCTTGGTAGTTTTCCATGACATATGAAACAGAAGGTTTTCAATTTTTATTATAGTTCCACACTTTTTATGAAATGAGAATATAGTTAACGATTGATTCATATTGATTTCTCACACTTATGGCCCATGTTTTTTAAAATGGTAATGTTTTATTCCATGAATCATGTTTGTGATCATTGAAAGGTTGGGTATGAATATTATATGTTATTTTAATGATCACATACCCTTACTATTATCTTATTATTTCATATTATCATATATTCAAATTTCTTATTTTTACCCTGAAAGAGCATCTGAGGTCACCCTTTATTACATTTCCTTCACAATGGTCTGAAAAAGTTTTAGGTAGGGTATTTCTAAGAAGAGTACCATGAGAGAAGGTATTTGTTGGAGATAATGAATATACTAAAAGAAATAATAATATTATGTTTCTATTATCTAGAGACAATAAACTATTATGTTTCTCAAGAATGAGTTTATGAAATTCTTGGAATATTCTTCTAAAAATATTTTATATTTATGTATAAATTCCGGGGTAACTATCGTTTGTATTAGAGAAAAGGTTTAGTAAATATTTAGAAAATATGATTATAAAAATATTAGTGACATCCCTAGGTAAATTCATATTTATATTTATCGAGATATCTCTATGGACAAATCTATAAATATTTCTATCTAGTAAACAAAATATTATAATTTTGGTGAAGGATAGAGACAGAGGTTTCCATTAAATGACATCATTTTCTAGATACTACAAGTGAATATATCTATCTAATAGAGGTACCTAGTGGTAAAAAATAATAAAAGGGTGCATTAATCTAGACCTGATCTTCACATGGTGCACGATAACATGTCCTTCTACACACCTAGTTTAATACTATAGGGGGGTGTGATTTGGAAATTCAAAAAATCCTTATGAATCAACATTAAGAATTTAAATAATTTTTATGAATAACCAATGTTAAAACAATAATGTCTTATATTGAAATGAATTTTTCATGATATAGATATCTTATGAATTATTTTTCATTGTTATATGGCTTTCAACTGTTAGTAGTGTTTCCCAAACTATAATTTCTTGTTTTAGTCAATGTATAAAACTTAGAGGAACCATGTTAATGTTAAGTGTGAAGAATAATGAAGAGATTATTATCATGAGAAACACAACATTATGGGAATTAGAATAAAATATCTTTTTTCTAGGCTCACACAACTTTCTCAAGCTATGAATCAGGATGAACTTCTAAGTGATAAAAAGAGATTTTTTGATGTTGAGACCTTTTTAAAGAAACATATACCTTTTTTTGTGGTTATTCTGATCCACTAGCTTTTGAGAAGTGGATAAGTAGAAATAAAAAGTTATTTTTATTTATTTCATATTTAGATAATGAAAAATTGATTTGGTATGTTTATCTTCTTGAAGTAAAATTAGACCAGTGGTGGAATCTTATTCAAATCATGTGGGAATAAGGAGAAATTGAATCTATAGAATGGTAATAGTTTAACAGGATATTTCTCAGTATGTACTTCCCCCATATTCAATGAACAGTGATAATGATATAATTCCATGATCATAAAAAATGATGATAAATTGATTAGTGCTTATGAATCTAATTATAAAATACTTATAAGGTGTACTTCTGGTTCAATCATCATCCCGAAAATAATTGATCGATTAATTGGTGGACTAAAACCAGGTCTTCAAAAGGCCTTAGATATAAAAGACTTTAGTAGCTATAAATAATTTTTTTATTGTCCCTAGAGTTAGAAATGAAAATTGGATATTCCCACCATTCTTATGTTTTTTATAATAAAAAAAGATTAAGTCACATGAAAAACAAACTATTAGAAAGAAATTATATCCATGTGAATTCTAGAAATGTGAGAAGAAATATCGAGGTAATTTATTGAATGGATCTATGAGGTATTTTAAAAGAGGTAAGGTGGGCCATAAATCCAGTGAATATCAACATGAAATTAATGTGGTGGTTTCTGAAATTGCTGAGAAGAAGACAATAGATATGTCATGACCCATCCTCGAGGATCGTTCCGTGACTACCCCAAGCCCACCTTCCATCGGCCAGGGGGTGGTGACTAGCACCAAGGCGTAAATCCCGGAAAAGGGAAGGCATTGCCTTTGAAAAGTAAACAAGCACCACAGAGTAAGCAAGCGGAAAAGAAAACACTAAGTAAAAACTGTAACAAGCTATGCTGAAAGTAAAAGGGGCCGGAAATACAAGCCCAACTGTAAAGTACAACTGAAAGGGGAAAACAACAACTGAAAGGAAAAGCCGCAGCGTCGAGCCATCCTCTGAAGGTCCCACCTGAAGGGTTGGTTCAGATAGCCTCCATAGCTCCTCGGTCCAGCCATCCGCTTAGAGTACATCCCGCCCAGTGGTCCACCTCCAGGTACCGTCCTGCTCTGCACGCCTCCACCTCGATCAGCGCTGCCCGTCGTCTGCAACCAACACCACGAAGTGCGGGCATAGCCCGTGCAGGGGTGAGTATAAGCTACTCAGTAGGGACTACGAGACCCCCGAAGGTCTCCCGAAATCCACAAAGGATAATCCACAATGGAAAGATACAATTACGAAGTAACAACCGACACTGCTTAGGTATATTCCCATACATATACCTAAGTCATCAATTCCTGTTCGGCTCCAACTTCCGAGCCCAAGCACAACCCAGTCCACACAGGAAAGCAAAAAAGTATACCCACACAGGATAGCACAACACAATCCACAAAAGAGAATAAACAGTAATCCACATAGGATAGATCAACACAATCCACAAAGGAGAGTAAATAGTAAATCCACATAGGAATACTTCTTCGGATGATGATAAAGATGATCATTGATCCATCTAAGTCGTCGGACCCACAAAGGATCGATAGGTACTAACCCCCGCAAAGACCCACATAGGATCGGGCCCACACAGGACCTTTAGGCTCTGGCTCACACAGAACCGCTGAACGATGACCCACACAGGATTGGACCCACACAGGATCGGGCCCACACAGGACCTGTAGCACTGACCCGCAAGGGATCACTGAGTGTTGTAGTCGTTGCAGTCCACTGAGGATCTCTGCACAGTCGTCGTCGCAGTCCACTGAGGATCTCTACACAGTCGTCGCTGCAGTCCACTGAGGATCTCTGCATAGTTGTCGCTGCAGTCCACTGAGGATCTCTGCACAGTCGCCGTTGTCGAAGTAGCAGTCGCAGCCAGCACTTGTGTTCCCCCACACAGTAAGATCGTTCGGGAGGATTCGCTCCACGAACCGAGAGGCTGATACATCAACTGACACAAGTCCGAAGTTGATGTATCCAAAAGTTCCATTTCGTCAACCGGAACTCAACGTCGCAGACGACGCATCAATCAGACGCCTGTTCTGAGAGTTATTGGCTTTTTCATCCCAGGGACCCGGATGGTTTTTAAGGCAAAACCAACCCGACCATACTGCACCTGCGCCCAATCCTCGGGCGGAGTGAGCCAAAAGATCCGGCTCACTTATAGGAATTCAACAAAGCTGACGGCATGTCAATCAGACGTCCGTAGCTCAAGATACGAGCGTTTCCGCTACGAGGGCCCGGTTGGTTTCGTGTACGAACCATCCCGGCCGAACCCAAAGTATTCCAAAACCTTGAGTGCGATATACTGAAATGACCATCTCGATCCAAGGATCACGTTGCCATTGACTATGCGTCGTTCGGAGTCCCGTAGCTCATGTTACAAGCAAATGACCGAAAACGGCCCGAAGACGGGGGGTCCGGGACCGGGCCGACCCGGCCCGACCCCCCTGGGTCGGCCGAACCGGGTCGACCTGAACCGGTTCGACCCGACCCGGTCCCACCCGGTCGGACACGGTCCGGCCCGACTGGTCGGACCGGCCTGGCTCGGCTCGGCCGAGCGGCCGAGCAACTGGACGACGCGTGGCGCCGCCCCCGCGGTTTGGAGGTGCCGCGGCCCCACGTGGTCGAGTACACCAAAATGTCGTCGATGAAGACCATGACAAATCGATCGTGGTATGGCTGGAAGATCCTGTTCATGAGGCTCATGAACACTACTAGAGCGTTGGTTACGCCGAAAGGCATAACCAAGAAATCATAGTGGTCATACCGACACCTGAAAGCCGTCTTCTGCACGTCCTCGTCTCGAACTCTGAGCTGATGATAGCCTGACCTGAGGTCTATCTTCGAGAATCACCATGCTCCCTTGAGCTGATCGAAGAGGTCATCAATCCTCGGTAGTGGATACTTGTTCCTCACTGTCACCTGGTTCAGGCGACGATAGTCGACACACAGTCTCAAACTCCCGTCCTCCTTCTTGGCGAACAAAATCGGGGAAGCCCAGGGTGAAACACTGGGTCGGATGAACCCCTTGCCCTGCAAGTCCTCCAACTGTACCCGCAGCACTCGAAGCTCAGCGGGGGCCATCTGATACACTGGAGTGGATATCAGGGCTGTCCCGGGGTACATATCAATATAAAAGTCTACCTCTCTGCGAGGAGGTTGTCCTGAAACGTCGTCGGGGAAGACATCCGCATATCGATCCACCACTGCAGGAAAACTAGGACTCCGCACGTCAACTGCTCCAAGGATGAGGCTAGCCAAATGATGAGTGATGGGCTTCCCTCTCCTCTGCGTGAGTCCATCATGTGCTACAAAGGCTCCCTTCTCGCCGGTGAAGGTGAATCTGCTCCCGTCGGTGCGCACACATCGCACCTTGTGCCTAAAATAGTCAATATGAGCATGGACTGTAGATAACCAATCCATGCCCAAGATGATGTCGTAAGGCCTCGACGCCACTACAAGAAGATCCCAGCCGAAGATCTCACCTCCTAGAGTAATCTCACACTGCCGGCACCCGTGCGTAATCGTCGAGTCTGCTCCCGTAGGGGTCTCTAGCCGTAATGATCGAGCCAACGGCTCTGTCCGAATCTCCGAGCTCCGAACAAGGGAAGCGGCTATGAAAGAGTGACTCGCTCCTGTGTCTATAAGAACTGCAGCAAGGGTGGAATAGACACAGATCGTACCTCGAATCATCTCTGGCGCACCGTGGTCATAGGCCTCCACTGCCTGGAGTTGTGCCTGTCTCTACCCGCCAGCTCCTTGTGGTCGGGGCGGACCTCCTGGTGGTGGTGGTGGTAGAGCCTCAAAGCGTCGCCCACCACCTGCTGCTCGGCCATATCCTCTGCCTCGTCCGCCTCCTCCCTTCGGACCGCCACGATCGACCCTCTGCCTCTGCCTGGGTGGCCCCTCCACCGTCTTCTGCTCCTCGGTACGGCGGGTCGGGCAGTCACGAGCCATGTGGCCCTGCCCGCCGCAGGCGTAGCACTGCCTGCCTCTCGGATGACTGGCTCCGTGCTGTGTGCCCCGCACTGCTGAGCTAGTGTCCTGAGGTCGTCTACGAGAGGGTTTGGTCTGCCTGGAACCCTGAGTCATCCATCGGCTAACTGCTTCCGAAGACTCCGCTACCTGCCGCCCTGCGGTAGGTCTCGCTGTGGACTCTGCCTGAAAGCTCTCGATCAGAAGGGCTCGCTCCAGCACTCATACCTGGGTTGGGATGCTTAGGGAGATCAGCGATGCCCTGATCTCGTGTCTCAATCCCTGCTCGAAGGTCCGGGCCCGGAAGAAGGGGTCCCATACCATGTCGTTCGAGCAGCGAAAAAGATCGGTGAACCTCGCCGCGTACTGGGCGACCGTCAAGATGCCCTACCGTAGCTGAAGAAGCTCCTGAATGCGCACCACACGGAGGGTGGCCGGGACGAACTCTGAGCGGAAGAGGCTATCTAAGTCCATCCAGAAGAGAGAGGCCTCATCGTGCACCTGGAGCATCATGCTCCACCATCGTCCTGCAGCTGCGTGCAGTAGGCTCGTCACGAGGATCACCATGAGGTCTGCTGGAGTTCTCAGTAGCCTAAAAACTCGAATGATCGCCTCCAGCTAGTCCTCGGCTGCCTGGGGGTCCGTCTCCCCATGAAACCTGGGTGGTCGCTGGCGCTGGAACTTGTACAGAGCTCCGAGGCGACGTACATCGTCAGCGGTCAGTGCTGGAAGCATCGGGGGCTCGGCGGGTAAAGGTACAACCTGTACCTCTGCTGTCAACGGGCCATGTACCGAGGCCTCGTCACTCGGTGGGCTGTCGTCGCGCTCTACTCTCGGAACCCTAGCTGGATGCCATCGTGGGGCCATCCTAAAAAGGAAACAAGTGCGCCATGGTCAGAACAGTATACCTGGTGAGCTGACACATGTAATCACAAAGAAAACTTGAAACACACATGCAATCAATGTTTTCGTGCATTATGTCAGAAATCATAAGTCAGGGTCCTAGTGTACGGATACGTCAGCCGCCGCACCAACACTGGACTCCCTGGACTGATAACCACACCCAATACGCTAAACACTATTGCTTCACATAGAAGAAAAATCAGAGTCTGCGGTAGAACCGACCACCTCTGATACCAATTTGTCACGACCCGTCCTCGGGGCTTGTGCCGTGACTACCCCAAGCCCGCCTTCCATAGGCCAGGGGCTGGTGACTAGCACCAAGGCATAAATCCCAGAAAAAGGGAATCAATTTCCTTTGAAAAGTAAACAAGCACCACAGAGTAAGCAAGCGGAAAAGTAAACACTTAGTAAAAACTGTAACAAGCTATGCTGAAAGTAAAAGGGGCCGGAAATACAAGCCCAACTGTAAAGTACAACTGAAAGGGGAAAACAACAACTGAAAGGAAAAGCCGCAGCGTCGAGCTGTCCTATGAAGGTCCCACCTGAAGGGTGGGTTCAGATAGCCTCCACAGCTCCTCAGTCCAGCCGTCCGCTCCAAGTACGTCCCGCCCAGTGGTCCACCTCCAGGTACTGTCCTGCTCCGCACGTCTCCACCTCGATCAGCGCTGCCCGTCGTCTACAACCAACACCACGAAGTGCGGGCATAGCCCGTGCAGGGGTGAGTATAAGCTACTTAGTAGGGACCCCGAGACCCCCGAAGGACTTCCGAAATCCACAAAGGATAATTCACAAAGGAAAGATACAATCATGAAGTAACAACCGACACTGCTTAGGTATATGCCCATACATATACCTAAGTCATCAATTCCCGTTTGGCTCCAACGTCCGAGCCCAAGAACAACCTAGTCCACATAGGAAAGCAAAAACGTATACCCACACAGGATAGCACAACGCAATCCACAAAGGAGAGTAAATAGTAATCCACATGGATAGCTCAACACAATCCACAAAGGAGAGGAAAGAATAAATCAACACAAGAATACTTCTTCAGATGACGATAAAGATGATCACTGATCCATCTAAGTCGTCAGACCCACAAAGGATTGATAGGTACTAACCCCGCAAAGACCCACACAGGATCGGGCCCACACAGGACCTGTAGGCGCTGGCTTACACAGAACCGCTGAGCGCTGACCCACACAGGATCGGACCCACACAAGATTGGGCCCACACAGGACCTGTAGCACTGACCTGAAAGGGATCGCTGAGTGCTGTAGTCATCGCAGTCCACTAAGGATCTCTGCACAGTCGACATCGCAGTCCACTGAGGATCTCTGCATAGTCGTCACTGGAGTCCACTGAGGATCTCTGCACAGTCGTCGCTGCTGTCCACTGAGGATCTCTGCACAGTCATCGTTGTCGAAGTAGCAGTCGCAACCAGTACTAGGGTTCCCGCACACAGCAAGCTCGTTCGGGAGGGTCTGCTCCACGAGCCGAGAGGCTGATACATTAACTAACACAAAGTCCGAAGTTGATGTATCCAAAAGTTCCGTATCATCAACAGGAACTCAACTTCGCAGACGGCGCGTCAATCGGACGCCCGGTCTGAGAGTTATTGGCTTTTTCGTCCCAGGGGCCCGGTTAGTTTTTTTAAGGCAAAACCAACCCGACCGTACTCCACCTGCGTCCAAACCTCGGGCGGAGTGAGCCAAAAGATCTGTCTCACTTAGAGGAATTCAACAAAGCTGACGACACGTCAATCGGACGTCCGTAGCTCAAGATATTAGTGTTTCCGCTCCGAGGGCCCAGTTGGTTTCGTGTACGAACCAACCCGGCCAAACCCAAAGTATTTTGAAACCTTGAGTGCGATATACCCAAACAACATTCTCGATCCAAGGATTGAATTGCCGCTGACGGCGCATCGTTCGGAGGCCCTTAGCTTATGTTACGGGCAAAAGATCGAAAATGGTCCGAATACGGGGGGTCCGGGCCCGGGCCGACCCGGCCCGACCCCCCCCTGGGTCGGCTGAACCGGGTCGACCCGACCCAGTACAACCCGGCCGGACCCGGTCCGGCCCTGCCAGGGCACGGCCCGGCCGGTCGGACCGGCCTGGCTCGGCTCGGCAGCGCGGCCGAGCATCTGGACGCCGCGACCCCGCAAGGGGCTGCGTTGGTTCAATCGGACGTGGCATGTCGCTCGTCCCGTGCAGGGGAGCCGGACCCGCGCGGCCGCGGGTCCGCTGGCCGCTGCCACCGTGGCTGAAGCCGCGCCGGCTCTGTCCGGCGGCGCGCCGGGTCGCCGCCGCCTCCGGCTGCCGGTGACCCGCGCCGCCGGCCGCTTCCGCAGGCCACCGGAGTTGCTCCGGTGGTCCGTTTTCCTTTCCGTCTGCGCCGTTTCCCCTCCCGGGTTCCGTTCTTCACTGCGGGATCATCAAATCTCCATTGCGTCACGTTTTGTCGTTGCCCGCCAAATCCGCACAACCACGAAGAACGGCGGAGGTTTGTCGGGCCGTGTTCGTTGGGCCCACACCCTCCGCGTTAGAATAATAACCACGGGAGAATTATGCAACACATGAAACAAAAATTTCAATAAATTAAAATTTTTTATATGAATCTGGTTCTTTAATTTTAATGAAACGTTCACAAGAAAATAAAATATTCACAACAACCCCTACCTCGTCAAGTCGTCGCCCGCGGGTTCTTCGCGGAATTGGGGATTGTCGCGGAAGGAGGGGTTCGTCGCGGTATTCGGCGCTGTGTCGATGAACTCTGAGATTCAAGAACAAAATTATTTAATTAATAATAATTAAATCCTTCTTGAGTTTAAAACCACAAAGTAAATTTAAAAGAAATCTGAAACTCTCACCTCAACGGATGATCGAAGGTTTTTGTTGCGGATTAAGGAACGTCGCCGAAGAACATCGCGGGAGATGAAACGTCGGCGTCGCGGCACACGGTGTCGAGCTGTCGATTTCCGCGGGTTCGGCATTCTTCGTCGGAGGCCGGCGTTCTTCGCGTTCTTCGCGTTCTTCGCGTTCTTCTCGAAGAAGGGTGAAGGCACAAGAACTTCTGTCAGAAACCTCTCAAGGTGCAATCCTCCAAATGTCGCGTTGGTCTTATTTTATTATTACGCCAAAAAACGAATAAGAGGTAAGTAACGACCCATTAATTCATAGAATTAATTCAACGAAAGTAACTGCCCATTTAGTTCAGCGAATAAAACCGCCCAATTAAATGGTGTGTTAATAATTTAAGAAAACGCGTCAGTTGAATTTCATAATGACGGGTTTTCGCAGGTGCGTTACATAGAGGAAAAGAAACGGTGGGGCTCATGCGGGCCCCACCTCACAAATATCCTACCAAGAGGGTAGGATATTTATGGATAGTACCATATCCGTTTCAACTCAGTTTAAGTTGTTTTCAAGTGGCTTCAAGTGGCTTAAGAGAAATAAAATAAAGTTTGTTGAACAATTTATTTTATTTCTTAACTTTAAGCCCAAAAATTAAAAACCACCAACGAGCAAACACAACTCCAGAAGAGGAGTTTCTAAGAAAATGCCGACACTGCGATTTTATTGGTGCCCTCAGAATTCGATTCCAGGAACCGGTTCAAAAGTTAGAAAAACCCGCTCATCTGTTCATTGAACGTACCCGAGCCAAACTTCGGAAAATGATTCCGGGCACACCGGGCCTCGGAATCAGGTGCCGTCAGAAACTGCGCTCTTGTAAAATTCCAAAGAAAATTAAGAAAAAAAATCCTTAAAATTTATGGGTCTTTACAAGATAATGTACCACCCACAATATAGTGTTTCAAGTACAATGATTTTGGTAATTATGTGAATCAATTCCCTAATCCAAGTGCTAATGCCCATCATAATCCATAATAACTTATGATGAAAACAGGTAAAGGGGAATATTATGGAATAAAAATGAATGAAGTGAGTCATGATAATTAAGTCACACTTATCCTCACCTTATTATTTGGGAATTTAATGTTTTATTTTGTATTAATAATCCTTATAAATATCTTATTGTTTAGTATTTAGTGAAATTTTATGTGATTATCTTCATATAATTAGATTCTGAAAAATGAAATCAAATTTTATATTCTATCAATAAAAGGATGAAATCAGGCTTAAAATGATATTTTTTATAATATAAGGTATTATATAATGAATATAGGGTTAATTAAAATTTCGTAAGTGTATATGTTTCCATGTAAGATTAAAGTTAGAGTTATGGATTCCGACATTGGTATGTGTGTTTAATGTTGATCATAAGTTCAAATTTATTGACACCCATTTTGAGGTTTCATGTGACTATTGTTTATCAATATTATAGATATTTTTAGAGACATTTGTGGTAATAAAACCCTTTGGTTTTGTATATGATTTAGTGAAACGTTTTTTAAAGATGAATGTCTTTTCACTTTATGAACATATTTTTAAAGGTACAAATACAATTTTGGGTTTATCTTATATTTTATAATGTGGAAATTATGGGTTGTATTCAATCAACTTACAAAGTCAGTCAAATTTGTTGATATTATATAATATTTATCAATATAACATCTTATTAAAATATATATTAGGGTAGTGATAATGTTTCATGGAGTAAAACGTTAAATTTTATCAAATCCAAATCCGAAGTTTACCTCAAAGTGTTGGTGAAGTTATTAAAATGTTTTAGATACATATTTGAGTTTTAACACTGCATATCATTCTCGGAGAGATGGTCAGTTTGATAGAGAAATTATATATCTAGAAGATATTGTAAGATTTTTTTCTATAGATTTAAAAGGTTTTTGGTACCAACACTATCCCCTATTTTGGTTTTATCGCGACAATAGATTTCACACAAGAATTCATATGGATATATATGAATCTATTTACGGAAAGAATTGTTGAACTCAAAACTAATCGAATGCTATGATAGAAATAAATCTATTCAGACCTGAGAATTACTATGAAATAGAAGAGAAGGATATATCCATTCAATATAATGTAATGCATATATAATGTTGTTGGAAATGTTATGGATATAATCATGAATGTGATCTAGAAGTTGATGTTTTTGAAAATGTGATTCTATGAATTTTTATATGGAAAAAAGGGAAAACTAATCCCTTAATATATTAGTTAATTTGATATTATTGGTCATATCAGTACTACAACTTATCAATTGTCTCTACCATAGAACATATCTCAATTTTATGATGTGTTATATATATCACTCATTAGGAAGAACATACCTGATCAACTGTATTTTCTGAACTCAAAAGTCATACCACTAGATCATGATCTTTTCTATAAGAAAAATTCATGGGGTTTATGGATTATATTGATAAAATTATAAAAAAAACACCAATCAATTAGTAAATTTATGGGTTGCAAAACCACATTCACAAGGACATTACATTGGATCTTGATGACGTAATGAGGGAAAATTATCCTTAGTTGTTAGTAAAAAATTGATTAATTTTGTTGAAAATTTAATATTAAGGGGATATAATGTCACAACCCAATATTATGTGAAATATATTTTTCAAATAAATCATATAATTTCGATATTTTTATTACATGAAACACTGAGTTTAGATTTCATTACATGCAATACAATGTTTAAATAAAATGTGACATATTGTTAAATCATTATTATTTAATATGATTGTAATCTAACTACTATAGGAATAGTGCGTATGAATAATATTAACTAAATTATGAAAATACATGGTTTAGACATGTTAATTAAATGGTCTCTTTATTGACCAATTAATTTTAAATTAAAATAAAAACACATTGAAAATAATGGAAATCTTTTTCTAAAAGAGTAATTTTATACACAAAAACACGTTTTACCTCAATAAATTAAACAATAAAATTTTTGTGATTGATTTTATTGAAATTATTATATAATATACTCAATATTAATTTTTTACATTCGTATTATTTTTTTCTATACAATTGGTAAGAATAAATCGAATTTTATGGATAAAAACTATATTTTTCTAATGTATAGTATTATTTCCTTTTTACAACTTATTTTACAATTAATTATTTTAACTTATAAAAAATTTATTTAAAAAATTAAAATTAAATATTAAAATTAACCTATCAAAATTATTAGTGAGTAATTTTTTGATAATTTTATATAGAGATATTGTTTTTGATGAATATTGGAAAATACTAGTTTTTATTAATAATATTCATTTATTTTAATGAATTTCAAAACAAAAAAAATAATTTTAAAATTGGTTTTAATTTAAACTTATTTCACATATATATCTATTTATTAAATTTGTTTCATTCTAATCAACTTAATATTGGATTTTTTATATAAAATCATTTTAAAATTTTGAACAATTTTCTTTAGAAAATTACATTCTCACTACGTCTGTAAGATTAATATTAAATTAAATTTTACCTCTAATATGAATATAATTTGTAACAATGAATTAAATATTTTCAATAATTATAATTTATATTGTCTAATTAGTTCAACTAAATTTTTGAACACAATGAATATTAAAAATAATAGTTAAGGTAAAACTGGGATTACTAGGGGTTAAACTAAAACTATAATTCATAAAATTGAGCCAAAATATGTTGAAACCCCATTTTATGGAAATATTATGAGCTTATAACTTATACGGTCGATAATGGGAAAATTTTTATCCTTGTAACATTTTATAAATGTGGGTACAACTTTTTATATTTAAAAATTACAAGTGTACCACTCACCACACTTATAAAAGTCTATCCCCTCTTATCTCCTCTTTATAGTTCCAAATTCATTTGGATTGGAAAATACCTACACACAGAAATTACAAAATTATCTTCTCTCATATTGTACAAAATAATTTTTTTCATAAATCTAATATTAGAATCATTTTAGTGAAAATCAAAAATAGTTGTCCGAAGAAGAGGACATGTACCTAATAGAACATTTTATTTTGATTCATCCTCCACCACGTTCAATTAATATTAAACCATGATTATATATTAAAAAAATACTTTAAATATTATTATATTTTTTAATGTTAATGTAATAATCTAAATCATTCTGCTATTCCATCAAATGGCTTATGAAAACACCATTCATGTGTGTGATAGACTACTACCTTAAGATACAATGTTATTAATTTTTCATCACTACCACTCATAGATGGATATAATTAGGGATTTATTTTTCTATATTATCTTTATGGTAGTACAATTCTTATATAATCAAAATATATCAGGTCAATTCTTACCTTTCATTCCATGGGAATACAATAACGTCATTCGTGTGTATGGAGGTCTCTCACCAGGTGAATCGATATGATTTTTTCGTGCTTTACATATATGATAATAAGTAATATTTAATGAAAATATATAATATATATACAATAAAAATAAATTTTTAATGGTAAATTATTATTTAATGTTTTTTCCTTTCCATCGGGAAAATTTAAATTACATTCATGAATTCATATAACCTACCCTCTCCATGAGCGATGTATTTCATTTTCAATCACTAAATTTTTTAGATCAGTTTAAATAAATATATGATAAATATATATGAAATTTTTATCATGTTTTAAATTCTATATATAGTGTAACCATGATCAAATTACGAGTAAAAAATAAAAAATCAAAACATATATGAAAATCAAAGTAGTTGTTGCCCAAAACTTGACATTAACATGAAATTGTTAAAAAATTTGTAATAAAAGATCATATGTAAATTATATATGGAATGATATATTTAATTATGGTTTTATAATAGTTTTATAATAAATATATATTTTTTATATTGGAGATTTAAACATGTACAAAGGATGGAGAGACTTATAGTAATGGATTTCTGTCTCACTTTTATTTTCTATGAGACACAAAGCCTTATTCATATTGTGTTTCTTTTATGTGTTGTTTATACTCCCAATGAATTAATTTTATTATTATTTTATATAAAATTGTTTTTATTTACATATACATTTTATGATATCATATTCATGGAATTTACTTTAAAAATGTTTCAAAAGTTTTAGGGTTTTATAATAAAATCTCAGCACTTATAAGGATTATTTATGTTTATGTTTATGATGATGAAATATTATGATCCATCTATCAAGAAACTGATGACATTTATTAATCATTGTTTATGTATTATGAAAAAAATGGTCTCCCTTAATTTTTACTTCTTAATGCACTCATGATTTTTAAAATAATATTTTTTCAAAATAAAATTGATATTATTTCTCTTCTCTTCCAAAACTCATTTTTCTTCAAAAATAATGTTTTCAAAAAATGACTTTAAATGCTTCAAATGATCTATTTAAAACATTTTTACCCTTATTTTAACATTGTAATATTTTCTTGAATGGAATAATCATGTCATTTTATAAAACATGCCCATTTTTATTTTACAGAAAACTTGAAATAAATATTTATTTTATTGTGTATTACTTGACTGGTATTTTATACCATCATAAAAAAGAATTTTTTAGAGGATCTGATTATATTTTTAAAATTTTATATTCAAATATAATGTTTTTAAAAATTTATAAAAAAAATTTAGATTTAAAATATTTTTTTCAAAATGGAAATGATGTTTTCCTCAAGAATCTTTCTAAAATATTTATAATGTTTATTTTAAAATTTTACAAAGTTATTAATAAATACATGTATTTTAAAAAGGTTTTATGTTTAAATAAGTGTTTATTTCACATTAGAAACTCATTATTTATAAAGAAATATTAAAATTGATATTTCAAAATATTTTTCAATCTATGATTACATCTTTTAATGTTAAAAATGATTTACTAAGGATAATATTGAATGATACAATCCTTATTATTTCTCTGGATAGTTAACGATTATTTTGATGTAATGTTTATGAAACCTATTTAATTTTCATGGGTAATGATATGGTGATTTTATGTAATAAATATCAAACCCATTTACTTTAAATGAGTTATGATGTGATGATATAAATAATGTTTTATGATATTATGGGACACATAAGTTTGGGTTTAAATATGATTTGGGTGGGACCTATATCTCCCTCTAATGCATTGGGTGAATCTTTATGTCTCATGAGATAGAAATGGGAAATAAGTTGATGGGATTGATCCACAATGAGATATAGGGGCATTGTGACCCATAATGGGAAACACAAGATAAGTCCTGATCCACTATGATTATAGTCTTTGTAGATAACAATAACATATTATAATATCAAAATATATTATGAATGAAGTATTGTGTTTGATAGAATACAAGGCACACCACATTGAGCTGAAATGAACAACTAAATATTATTTTTTTAATGATACCATTGTATCCTAGACGTTATAATGGAGGGTATGAACCCGATTAAATAAAAAAAATGAAAAAATGGTTTAAAAATTTTTATTTAATTAATTGTTTGGTAAAAATTAATTATAAATTTTAATAAAACAATTTTGAAAATTAAAAGAAATCATTTTTTGGAAAACAATTTAAATGTGCATAGGTGTGTTTTCTACCAATAAATATAAACAATAACACATATTGAATTATAATAATTATATATATGTATATATAACATTCAATCTAATTTTAAACATTAACATGATGTGTTTTATTGAAATGATACAAAAACTAATACAAATTTATGCATAAATAACTATATTTTTCTACTGAAAGCTTTGCCACCTTTTTATGGAACACTTGACTTAAGACTAAATTTTATAAATTGTATAAATATTATGTAAGAAAATAAAAAAATTGAAATATAAATATAAAAATTAACTTTCGATGAATATTTTGTATTTTTTTGATATAATTCATTTTTTTCATGAATAGGGAAAAATAATGCATTTTAATTGAAAAATAACATTTCATATAGATAGTTTATAATGTTAAATTATATTTTATGTTTATTTTAAGGTAAAACTAAGTCAATTATACATCTATTAAATAAAATTAAGGTCATTGTAATATTTTTTATGTAGAATTTGGATATAAAACCATTTCTATCTAGTGAACATTTTCTATTTAAAACCCTGTATTCTCGTATGATCTATGATATTAATTTTAAATTAATTTTAGAAAATTATCTGATTTAAAATTTAAAATATTGAATCCATATTTGGAATAATAATTTTAAATTTTCATAAATACATCACTTTTATTTTTCAGAGAATTTTAATAGTAAAAATAATAATTTTCATTACCATGATTAAGAGTAAATATAGGAATTAATTGTAAAAATAATTATGATAAAGATAATAAAATTATTATAAAAATTTTAATAATTCTATTAGATGAGTGATTTTTGATTAAAATCATACATGAGTTGAATTTATGGCTATTTTGATACATTTTGAGGACTTTAATCCCCTTATAGTTTTTTATTTTCTGAAAAGTAAATATTTTCACACTAATGTTTTTAATAAGTATAAAATTTGTAATATATGGTCATCTAGAATATATGCTTGTAGAAGGATCGGTACGCTGTGTTTTTTGAATCAATGATTTGTAAAATATTAGATTTGTAGGTTTTTCTAGTATCATATCCTATATTAGAATCTATAATCCCACCAATTACTATGGAGATCAAATATCATTAGAGAACATCTTTTTGATTTGGAATTTTTGAAAAGACCGAAGGAAGTTGGCAAAGGGTGGTTCACGAAGGCTGAAGTGGTTCATGCTAATGTAATTCTACCGAATGTGTTTGCGGGAATTATTAACCCGCAAATAAAGTCCAATATATTGAATATGAATTATGATACATGGAAGTAGTTGACTTGGTATGTGTAGGAGGAATCTCTGGTACGTGAGAGAGAGATTTTCTCAAGTTGTACGCAGAGGGGGAGCTCTGGTATGTGGAAGTAAAGAGAGTCCAAATATAGAGAACAGTTCACCGATAGAGGCCATTTCATAGTGGTGGAGCGAAAGCAGTGGTACGTGGAGGTGATAGCGGTTCTTAGATGTGGCAATAGTATGTGGAGGAGGTGATCTACATAACAAACATGGTACTCAGTATGCGGGAGAACAGGTGGTTCACAATTTGTACAAGGAAGCTTGTAAAAGCCTCATGATAGTTTGAGAAAGTATTTTCTAGTACCTAGTGTTACTTGGGAAAGTGGAATTCATCTACGGGTGAAAAAGGAATTTCAATAAAGGATCTACCTATAGTTGAGGATACGGGAATTCTTGCAAATGATGGGACCTATATGTCCATAAACTGTGTCTGACATAGAAGTCTATAAATATTGTGTGGATTTTTCTCTAGGTGCAGTGAGAATAAGAAGGAGATGACTGTAGCCCTTTCCACTGGTAGTCATCCAGATAAAGAGGCATAAGGAGTGACCCTTGGGAATGGAGTGAGAAGACCCAAAAAAAATAAAGGCAGTGAGCCTGAGCATATAAGATCTATCATGAACATTGTACTCGTTATTGGAAGTGAGCCACAGTGAGTTTGGTACATCGAAACATTGCCATTGTATGCTTCTTGGACGTAGCCCAGTGAGGGTGAATGAAGTAAAAGTCATTGTGTCATGTGCATGATTTAATATTTCTTCATATATTTCTACGGGAGGAAGATAGAATTGTGTTTTTTTAACAACGAAACAAGATCCAAAAGGGAAAAGATCCAATATGTCATTCCATGATTCACCCCCCACTCAGGGTATTTGACATAGTGGATCTAACAATTAGTATCATAGGGAATGGTTAAATGTTAGTGGTTCTCTCTCATGAATAATAAGTGGAGGTGGTCAATTAAAAAATATTTACAATCTTTGACAGAAATAATTTTCAACTATGGAAGAATCGAATGAAACACTACATCCTATCAGTAGGGATTGATTTTTTCACAGTAACTTTGCATGAAATATCATCTGACATTAATATTGGGGATTTATCAGAAGATAAAAGAAAAAATTTGATGATGATGAGAAGTGGATCAATGATTTAGGGGGATCCCTATCAAATCATATTTATACAAAGGTGATGTCCTATAAAACATCACATACAATGTTGCAAAAATTATTTAAAATTTATAAGGGTGACACAACTGTTTATGAAGAAAAGCTGTAGGTTCTATGGAACAGGTATGAGGATCTCATAATGAACCTAAATGAGACTATTGATGAATTATTCAAGAAGATAAATATTATTGTGGAAGACAGGTGCGGTCTTGGAGAAGCCATTGAAGAAATTAATATTGTGAAACGTGTCTTGAGGAAACTTCCACAG
This sequence comes from Viscum album, assembly GCA_963277665.1. Taxonomy (NCBI): domain Eukaryota; kingdom Viridiplantae; phylum Streptophyta; class Magnoliopsida; order Santalales; family Viscaceae; genus Viscum; species Viscum album. The sequence continues at coordinate 240,562,208 of OY728131.1, forward strand.
CGGTCAAATCTAAATGTTTTATTGTTGGAAGACAAAGACCTGAAAGAGATAACACTAGATAACCTACATAGTACCCTTGTAGCAAATGAAATGAGAAATGATGATAAAGATTCAGTTGAAAAGGAAAAGTCTAAATAAGTGGAATTCAAGGCCATGACAAATCTATCGATTGAAGATAGTCATGAGGAGGATAATATGGATTATTTCATGTCATTTCAATTCTCAAAAGTAAAAAAAGGGGAAAAGGAAAGTTCAATGGTAAACTTCTCTTTTGATGCATTCGATATGGAATGTTTGAAAATTTTGTGGAAAATTTCCCTTATAATTTTGATGATGAAAATGATGAAAATGATGAAAATGATGAAATTCCCCAGAACGAGTATTCAATAAATGATAAATGTATGAGAAGTACTAAGATACCATTCTTCAAAATGAATAATTTTATTTCAAAATAGGATGAATGTTCAATAGAATCTGAGGGAAAAGATTTGGAAGACTAGAAGGATCATAATGTAGATGCTATGGTGGCAGATTTCTGAAATTAAATTACAAGAGAAGAAAGTGACAATGAATAAGGAGAAATTGACAGAAGAGTTGATCTTCATGATGAATTAGAATATGCCATTGAAGAGGTGGATATTTTGAGAGAGAAAACAAAGAAAACTAAAAATATTGATCGTGATGGAAAAATTGTTATGCTGAATTTGGTAGAAGATTATTCTGAGTTGAATACAGAAATTGAAAATCTAAGGTCTTCAATGTCAAAAATATCATAAAATGTGGTGGAGTACAAACTCAAAATTGAAGAATAGAAAATATAAATGGATGGCTTGTCTGAAACTAGAAAATATCAAATCAAATATATCAAACATCTAGAAGAGGAAGTTGTTAGTGTGTGACGAACAATTAATGGTTAGGATAAAATACTAACACTTTATTCGACATCAGGATAAAAGATCATACATGAAACTGATAAGATGATATTTGAGAAGTTTTTCCCATCAGAATAAAAGAAACAATAAATTTTGAATGATAAGGTGTGTACAGGGCTTAATCGAATACATAAAGCTATTATTTGTTAAGTTAGACTACAAGTACCCACTCAATGATTTAATATCGATTTGGGTATGAAGAAGAATCAGAATATTCAAACAACTTAATGCCTAAATGGTGGTGCATCATTTCCATATAGGTATGTACCTCATATAAGATGTTATTATCGTGGTAAGATAGGACACTCTCAAAATGTACGCTCCATAAGAAATATGTACAAAAGGGAACAATACCAACAAAGGCAGTCATATAGAGATCAAAATTATAGTTCATCATCTAATGGTATTTATTTTAGGTGTAAAAGAGTCAAACAAATAGAAACATATTGTATATAAACAATAGAGAGGAATGTTCCTAGGCTAACCAAATTTGTTCATAAGAAGCTAAAAAATGTATCATCAAGAGAGCCAAAAATTCAAAATCGATTTGCATCCCTGTAAGTTGAAGCTAGTTCATCATATGGTGAGGAATATCAAGATTATCCTTCTTTGTAGGGTATGAAGTCAATGTCTTAAGTAAAAAAGAAAGGGTTCGAGCAAGCGGTGGTAGCAGAAATTGCATTCGAGGCATCATATTTGCACTGGGATATGGATCATTGAAAGTTGATGAACATCCCATATTATGTAAAAAAATATCCAGTGACCAGAGTTAGGTATGACAAAGGAGGTATCATATGATTTGGTAATGGTAAGGGTTGGAAAATTATCGATTGAAGAAAAATTTATTTTTTGAGGAAAAGAAATAAGGCAAGTATATGTTTTTGTTGTTGAGGGTCTTAGTCAAAACTTTCTTAGTGTTAGTCGATTGTGTGAGTCATGGAATACCATAAGTTTTTCTTAGAAATTATGTATCATCAAGGAAAAGGACGGTTTTGTTATTCAAAACAAATCACAACTAGTGTGAAAAGGGTACTCCTAGATAGATGGTATTTATGTTCATGAGACATTTTCACCTTTTTCTAGGCTCTAGAAAATCAGATTATTCTCGGAAATTACAGTGCAAAGAAATTTTAAGGCTTTTCATATGGATATCAAGTCAAAATATTTGAATAATGTTCTATAAGAAGAATTTTATATTTAACAAACTTATTGTTTTATCATCCATGAAGATGAGAAAATGGGTTTTCAGCTAAAGAAGGAATTATATGGTTTGAATAAAGAACCAAGATCATTGTTTTTAAGAATTGATAAATTTCTAAAGAACCTAGGTTTTCTGTGTGGTAGAGATTCTTATAATCTCTATTTCAAAAATGGAAATAGTCAAAGGATGATGGTGCTAGTTTATGTCATTTAATTAATCTTTGGTGGTTCAGGTAAAGAAAAATAAAGAGAGTTTTCTAAATTCATGAAAAGTATGTTTGAAATTTCAATGATTAGCGAGATGACATTTTTATTTGGATTAGAAGTGACACAAGGAAAGAACGGAACTATTATTTCACAATCTAAATATGTCAAAGAAGTCTTTAGAAGGTTTGTAATGGATAATTCCTAAGAGATGTGGAATACTGTTGCTACCTAGTTGAAATTGTCATGAGATAAAGAAGGCAAGGAAGTTAATATCACAAAATATACTCAAATCATTAGTATTCTCTTGTATCTAATAGTGAAAAAACATGATATTGTATTTTCCACATTCCAAGAAATGAGGTATCGATGAAATCCCAAGGAGAGAAACCTGATTAAATTGAAAATAATTCTTCTGTATATCAAGGGAATAATGGTATTTGGACTAATGTATAATGACAAAATCTCATCCAGAGTTAATAGGATATACAGATGTTAATTGGGATAGTTTAGCGGAATATAAGAAATAAACATCAGGAGGTTCCTTTTATCTTGGAGGGTTATGTATTTCTTGGTTAAGAAACATATAATTTTTCATTTCCTTGAGCATCACATAAGCTAAAACATTGAAAATACTGAAGCTTACATGCAACTATTTTGGATGAAGCAGCAACTTGGAGATATAATAATTGAAGTGAAATATCTGATCGAAATTCATTGTGATAGTTTATGTTCTATAAACTGGGGAAAAAATCCAATCCATCACTTGAGGGAAAAGCACATTGAAATCAAATATCATTTTATCAAGGGTTAATTGGAGCAAGAGCCTGTGAAGTTGGAGTATGTCCCTACAGAACATCAAGTTGTAGATATTCTTACAAAGTCTTTACCTAAAATATATTTTGAAAGGCATCGACTGGATCTGGGAGTCTAGTTGACTTCACCGCATTTGAAAAATTATGGATGTGGGAACCCCACTCCCTCATGCATGATGTGTTCTTCTCTAAGGTACGTATATGTGTTCTTTACCCTGTTGCAGACAACCTTGAAGTTCACTTCGGGTTCATTTATAAAAGGGAGAAAATGGGACTATTCCAACCGGACAAAAGGCATCAGGAGAAGCTATTGAGTGGAGAAGAGAGATAGGGGGAGTTGAAGCTGAGTTGATGTTTTTTGTTTTGAGGAGCTATAATATAGGGAGAGTATTAAATATGATGACACTACAAGTGACCTATAAATGTTTATATATCATGATGGTTGAGGTTGGTGATGAAAGAAGTTCATTGGTATCAGAGTATCAATATGGTATTAGTAATTGGTGATTAGCAATGAAGTGATTCATTGATGAACTTGGCATTATAAAATTTTTTCTCACACTAAGCATGGATTAGTTGATCTGCGAGTATGTGTTGAGTAAATCCATGATCACTATCTTAGTTGAACAAAATGAATGGTGGCTGATGTTGGAAAGAGAATTAATTAAGAATCAAATTGTGCAACATTGTTATGAAAATATTTTTCAACAAATCCAAAGGGGGAGATTGTTGTGGAAAAATGATTCATGGTGTCCTCTTGGTATGATTTGGGTGTGGTTATGTTTGTTGACATATCCAGATCAGTGCAGTTGAGTATGGTTGGTGTTCTCTGAAGACATGTTTTTAAGGTGGTGATGTTTACAAGTGTTTTACAAATTTTGGGGCCTCAAAATCAAGAAATTTTGTGAAGAATAGTGAATGAAATCGGCAATGAGAGAGAAATGCAAAGCCTAAGTCATGGATCGCATATGATGTTCAGGAAGAGTTTGTGGTCATGTACAAGGTAGAGGGAACAGTACGTGGGTACAGTTTACAAGAAAAATGGTTCATAGTGGAAGGTGGTGTGGTACACAGATGGATTGGCATTGGTGAAGGAGGTCTACAGTGTAAGAACAAAGACAGTATGTGGACCGCGTAAGAAGAATTATTGGTGGGTGTCTTGTGGTTCTGGGCGACAAAAGGATTAGTTTACGGTGGAGGATGAATTAAATATTTGTAAAATATTAGATTATTTATCATTGTATGTATATTTTACTATGTAAGAATAGCTAATCCCACCAATTACTAGGGAGATTGAATATCATTAGGGAACATCTTTTTGATCTGGTATTTCAACAAATAGAGAAGGAAGTTCACGAAGGGTGATTTGAAATGCTGAAGTGGTTCGTGCAGAAGTAATTCTGCTGAAGGTGTTTCTAGGGATTCTTAACCCGAAAAGGAAGTCTAGTATGCGAAGGAGTAAGTCCAGTACACATAAGTAGTTGAATTGGTACATGGAGGATGAATCTCTGGTTTGTGAGAGTGTGTGATTTCAGCAAGTGTCACGTAGAGGGGGTCCTCCGATATGCAGAAGCAGAGACAGTCCCCAAATTGAGAACAGTTTGTGGACAAAGGCCCGTTCATAGAGTAATATTGAAGGCAGCGGTATGTGGAGGTGATAACGGTTTGTGAATGTTGTAGTAGTATCTAGAAGAGGTGATCGATGTACAAAACCCAGAACACAGTACGCGGGAGAACATGTGGTTCATGATTTGCAAAAGGAAGCTGGTGAAAACCTCAAGTCAGTTTGAGAAAGTATTTTTTCGGTACCTACAATTACTATAGAAGGAGGAATTCATATATGGGTAAAAAAACATCAAAACAAAATCTACCTATAGTTTCGGATGTAGGGATTCATGAAATTGAAGGGACCTGCATGTCCATAAACTGTGATTAACCTACATGTCTATAAATTTTGTGTGTATTATTCTCCAAGAGTAGTGAGCGCATGAAGAGGATGATAGTGACCCATTCCACCGATAGTGATCCAAAGAATGAGGAACATGGAGTGTACCTTGGGAATGCAGTGAGTAGATCCTAAACATTGTACAGGTAGTGATCTTATTCATAGAAGATCTAGCCCAAACATTTTAATCATTATTGGAAGTGATCCTTAGTTAATTTGGTACATCAACACATCTCCATTGTATGCTCCTTCGATGTAGCCATGTAAGGGTGAAGCAAGTAAAAATTCCCATGTCATGTTCTTGATTTCATATCAGTTCATATATTTTTATTTGAGTAAGAGGCAATTTAGTTTTGTTTAATAACGAAACATGATCCAAAAGAAAATGGTTTCAATATGTCATTCCCTGATACACCCCCACCCTCTTAGGGTATTCGACCTAGTGTACCTAACATGAAAAATATTTATTTTCACCTTGGATTTTTTGTAATTTTTAGGGATGAAATAATTACAATGATGTCTTTCACATCGATTGTGGAGTAATTATTAAATTTTTGGAAAACAAATAAATGTTAATAAAACTACTATAATAAATATAATTTTAGATATTTAATTACATACATTAATTTTATATATTACCTTAATATATTAGGGATGTATCAAAAAATTTGGTTTGAATATATTTTTTTTAGTTTTTTGGAAAATGGCAAATTAATGAATACTGTCAAAATTGACATTACAAATATTTCAAAATAAGTTTTAATTTATTAAATGATATAAAATTCATATATACATTAATTTCTTCCAAATAATTTTTATAAGATTTAAAAATGCATGAATTATTTTTCTTATGGGACATTTATCACGTTATAGTAACTATCTTAACCTTTATAGAGTAAAAGTACAAGTTGTCACGGTAAGAGTTAAAGGAGTTAAATAAATGTTAAAACCAAAAGATAAGGGTATAAATATAATAAAAACATATAAAAATTTTATTTTATGAATTTATCTAGAAAAATAATAATCTTATATTATAAATTAATATGTTTTTATCAATTTTTAATTGAATATTAATTAATATTAACTTTATATTTTGAGAAATTCCAAGAGTGACCATACCCTATCATATAAATCAGATCCAATTATTATCATTTATTAAAAAATCAAAAACCATTCATTTTGAAAAAATCTACCCAAATAAATTCATACAATCTATACCCTAATTATATAGATCTTATTTTAGGAAGAAAAACATACTTAAAAGCCTTAAGGTGTTACACAACAGATGATTTCTAATAGAGAAAAAGATTAAGGACATATATGAAAAAATATACTTGATATAAGGTACTTCATCTCAATTTTATTTTATTGAGGAATATTTTTTATGTTTTTCACCTATAGTAGTTTATAATATGTATATAACTCCTCATTGAAATTTTACGTTATGAATTTTTTTTCTCGTTATATTTATTTTTTTTATTAAATTTTACGCTTTCATGTGGAATAAAATTCGACTCATTACAATGTAATAAAGGATTTATTAACAAAATTTCCATTTATTAGGTTTTAATTATACATAATTTATTATTTCATATAAATATTATTTGTTCAAATAATTTTTAATTTCTTAAATTGGTTTTCTAATTGTTTTATGTGGATTTATAGTGGACACATATAATCAATTAATTTGATTAACACTCTACTCAATGATATGATCTTTGTAAGATACTTTTAAACTAAAAATAATTTTAAATGTTTTAAATATTTATTTTATGAATTATTATATTTCATCTCCATGTTTTAAAAATTTATATGAATTTATTTATATGTAATTAGATGTCTTAAAAATGGGATTTTTAAATTTCCTTCAAAATGTTTTAAAAAGGATTATTTCTATTGTTTTTTAGGAAATTCATTTTAAAAAATATTTTTTGAAAGGTTATTTTTTAAATAATCAAACAGAATGTTTTTATATGGATTAGTGGATTTTCCCTTAATCATAATGATTTAAGAATTTGACTGTTCTTTTGTAAATTTTCATGGTTACTTTAAAAAATGGGGTCTTTAGGATATATACAATGTTTCAATTTTAATGTCATTTTCAAATAATTAATGGATATTTTGATATTCAAAAGTGATTTTATTATGAGTTTATAAGTTTATTTGAAATAAATTATAATATAAAAATTCATTAGTTATTATATGGTATTTGGGAATTAAACATGGGGTGGCCCAGATAGCACCAAGAAATTGTATTACATCTTAACATGTGGTGGCCTAGATAGCACTGGGAAAGGCTATAATAGATTTATATGGGGTTTCCAAGATAGCTCAGATAAATCCCATTACATCTTAACATGGGGTGGCCCAAATCACACCTTGTTATCTCATTACAAATTATAATGAGGTGTCCCCAATAGTGTTCGGTGAGACTATAATAGCATAAAAATGGGTGTGCCTAGATGGAACTATAAATCCTTAGTGAAAATTTTGGAATTCAAAAATTTAGTTATTTTAATTAAAAGTGTTTTGGAAGGGATTTATGAATGTAATACTCTATTTTTCCAAAATTAGGTTGTATTTTTATTTCTATGGGTTTTAATGATATTATTTGAGATAAAAGAGTGTGTGTTTCTGTGTGATTTTTTTATTTCAATTGATCATATAACATTGAGATAAAGGTAATTGTTACATGGGTTTTAATGTTTTACCTAGAATAATGGTTTCTTTATTTATTTCTCTTACTGAGTTTTCTTCTCATCCCCCATTTGAAAATGTTTTTCATAGGATTTTATGGAAGACTAGGGACAAAAATGAGATCCCAGATAAATATATGAATATTTTTCATAAATAGAAACATCATTTTATTTTAAGGGACCATCCTTTGATGAATAAATGAATAATGTTAAGAAGTGTCCTCAGGTAATGATTGTATTTACATTTTACGAGTTTTTCCTAAATATCTAAAACTATAAAATAAATAGAACCTCAAATGTGAATTCTAGGATTAAAATATGAGAATAAGAAATATTTAAGGCCAAGTCCAAACACATATAAAATTGATTTTCTATATATATAATGGTTCCACACATTTATAAAATGATTTTATGGTTAATGATTGAGTTAGGATGATTTTACTATCTTATTGGCCATATCATCAAAAATGATAATGCTTCATAACAGGAATCATGTTTACGATCTATGATATGTAGGGTATGAAATTCTTGAGTTATATTCATGATCATGTAGAATTATTCTTATTTATTATTTCGTATGATAATAGATTGATATCTTCTATGATTACCCTTATAGGGAATCTGAGCTCACCCCTTCTTATGCTTCCTTCCCCAGGTAATGAAGAATTTTTTAGGTAGTGTTACCTAAGAGGAGTACTTTATGAGAAGATATTTGTGGGAGATGATAATGATATTTCATGAAATAATAAGATTATGTTTATTGTATCCAAAGACACTAAATAATTATAGTATTTAGGTGTGAATATATGAAATGTATTTAATATTCAACAAAAAAGATGTGATATTAATGTATAGAACCATGAGTTTCTATAAAAAGGTTAGTTCAAGCAATTTAAAATTAAATATATGGTTATTTTCTTATTATTTCACTACAATAATATGTTTTTTCTTGGTTTTAATCCCCCTGATGCACACTTTTTTAGAAAATGTTAAATCAAAAATTTCTTTTTTTAGGTCAGTTAGAGCACACCACATGTCAAATTATTATTCTATAATCTCATAAAAATACCAAATAATATAAATATATTTATGCTATTATTTCCTGTAATTTCAATATTATTTTGATGGTTTTGATTATTACACACATATCCTATAAAAAACACAACTAAAATAAGAAAATTATTAGTTTCAATATTTCAATAATAAATATACTATTTTTTGTATGATTTATTGGAAATAGAAGACTGTTTTCTTGGATTCAACCCCCTCCCCCGCCACACATTTTTAATGACTATAAAATCTTTAAAAATTACTATTAGGTTAGTTCATTCTCACCACCTATTAGATGGGCTTTCCATTTACTCTAACACATCATAAATAATTGAAATAAAAGTTTCTTATTATTTTATGTTAATATAAAGAAATTTTCTATGGTTTTGATCATGAACACATATTTTCCCCATTTAGGAAATAAAAGGGATTTTCAATCATCATATGAAAAAATAAACTGGATTTGAGTTAGTTTATATATTCTAAAAAATATATACATATTTTTTATCAATCTTTCACAACAATTGTAGTTCTTTTTCTTTTTTTATCCCTTAATGCATATTTTTAACGATTCTTAAATCATTAAAAACATTTTATTCTGTCAGTTTGATAATACTAAATGTCAGATTGATGTGTCATCTATTAATACAAATAAAAAAATAAATTTAAAATTTTATTCAATGATTTTATTATAATAAGATGTTATTTTTCTGTGGTTTTTACAGTTTTATCCAAGTATTAGTATTTTAAAAACCCTAAAAGTAATTTATTTCATCTTGAGTGTATAGAAACTCGAATTAATGTGATATCACCTCCTATATTTCAAAAATAAATATATTTTTATTCTCCTATTATTTTATGAAAATTAGATAACATTTTATTTTTTTGGTTCCCTAATGCATGTTTTTAAAGACATTTACATTTCTAAAAACATTATATTAATTCAGCCTTGGAACACCACAAATCATCTTGATGTGTTGTTTGCTGGTATAATAGAAAAAATTTTATCAATTTTTAATATTATTTCATGAAAAATGAGGGTTTTTATCAATGTTTCACCCTAATATGATTGTTTTTGAATTTAAATCACTAGGTATCGATTTTCTATCATCCCGAGAATATAAAAATTGATATTGAGACATATTAAATTCCTATATTTCAAAAATATTTATATACTAGGTATCATATGATTATATATAATTAGGTGGATGTTTTCTTGGTTTTGACCTAATGTCACATGTTTTTAAAGACATTTATATATTTTAAAAATGAAAATTCATTCAGTTCGATCATGCTGCATGTTAAATTGACATTCCATCATATAATATAGATAAACAATATTTTGAAGACCATTTTATTACGATTTCATGTCAATGTGATTGTTTTTATGATTTTTACTATTAAAATCATGTTTTATTTATTTAAAACACTAACATTTAATTTTCATTTGTCCTTATAAAAATATTAATCTGATTAACATTCATTTAGATTATGGATTTTAAAAATATATTTAAGGTTTTTTACTTGTGATTTCATGGAAATTAGAGCTCCTTTTCTTCTCTTTGATTCTCTAAAACAAGTTTTTTAAAACCTTCAATTCTTTCAGAACTGTTTATTTAGTAAGTCTTAGCACATCACATTCCTAATTAAATATTTTTACTCTAGTACACAAAAAATTAACTCCTAGATATTTTTGACATGATTTCACAATAATATTAGGTTGTTTTATATGGTTTTGACATTCACAAACATAGACCCCCACACAATTTATTGATTAAAAACTCAAAAAATAAATTTTCATTCACCCTAAGAAAACATGTACCTTAATAAATATGTTGTCAATTATTCAATTTAAAAAATAATAAATTTTTATTTACCTATGATTTCAAGGAAATAAAACTTTTTATTTTTTATTTTTATCCCATGTGGAATGTTTTCTAAGACATTATATTCATTAAGGACTTCTTTTATGGTCAATCTATTCAAACTTATCATCAAATTGACATTCTATGTACTCTTTAAAATAAGAATTAAATAAAAATTTGTTTTTAAATGATTTATTATCAGTAAAATTTAATTTTATTTATATTTAACAATAACATATTTTTTTTTATAAAACTCTAAAAACCGTTTTTGATTATCTTGAGGAGAAAACATGGATTGATTCACAATCATTATCATTATTTAAAAATAAATTTATTGTTTTTTTTTATAATTACTTCATGATAATAAGTGGTTGTTTTCATGGTTTTGAACCCTTATGACATGTTTTTATGGACAATTAATTCTTTAATAACTACTAATTAGATCATTCCAAGAACACCACTTTCCAAATTAATGTTTTTTACCTCATAATGAACAAAAATAAATCAAATACAGTTTCAATTTAATTAACATCAATCCAAGGAAATTCCACAAGGTATTGATCACGGGAAAAAAGTTTTTATGGTTTTAAATTCTAAAATGAATTTTTGGTCATCCCTAGAAATAAAAAAATACAATTTTACATGCAATCTATTTTTACAATTAAAAAATTATTATATCATTTTTTCATATTATTTCATAGTAAGGAACAATAATTTTATAGGTTTTTTCCACCAATTGTATAGTATTAAAGACTTCCAAATCTAAAAAAACTTAATATTAGGGCAATATGAGAACGTAACACATCGAATTGGTGTTCTTTATACTCATACATATCCAAAAAATCAAATATATGCTTCTAATTATTTCAAATTAAAAAACGATATTATTATATACTTTTCATGATAATTGAATTTTAGTTTTTTAAAATACTAAAAACTCATTTTTAGAAACTCTTAGAAAACAATAATTATGTTTTCAATTATTATTCTTTATAAATATTGAAAAGAAATATTAAGTAATTACTTTGTGACTTCAAGACAATTAGTGTTCATTTTATTTCTTTTAACCCCCATGAAACATGTTTTAAAAGGCTATGAAATTTTTTAAAAACTTATTATGAGGTCAATCTAAGCAAACCACACATCATAGTTTATATGTCTTTTTTTAACTGTTACACAATTATTTAATGACTTTAAAATCATTAAAAACATCCCATTTAATATGTCTGAACACACCAAACGTAGTATTGACGTTATATATTCTTAAATATGTCAAAAACAAGTAAAAAATAGTTTTCCAATTATTTCATGAGAATTTGAGTTTTTTAATTGGGTTTTACCATTGAAAGAATGTTTTAGTGATATGAAATAGAAAAATGTTTTTTATTCATCCTAAGAAAATGAAAACCCAGGTTAGTTTGGTGTATGTTCCTAGATTTCTAAATTATGTATAAAGTTGTTTTCTTATTATTTCATAGCAATTGGAGTTCATTTTATTGGGTTTAAAAGTCTGACCCATGTTCTTGAAGCCATTCAAGTATTTAAAAAATACTTATTAGGTCAGTATGAGTGCACTACAAGTTATATTCATGATTTCTATTCTCATGCACATAAGAATAATTTAAAAATAGATTTCATATGATTTATCATCAATGTGAGGTCATTTTTTTTTTGTTATAACTATAACATGCATATTTTAAAATTTTAAAACACTAAAAGGTTTTTTCAGACATCACAAAGAAAGAAAAAATTAAATTTTTGATGTCAATTGATAAATTAAAAAATTAAATATATAGTAGTTTTACTATGAATTGATGATAATTAGAGGATATTTTAATGGTTTTTACCCCAAGCCACATGTTTTTAGAGGCTATCAATGCTTTTAAATTTTTTTATTCGGACAATATGAGAACACCACATGTCAGATTGATATCTCATCTACTCATACAAATATGAAATAGAACATAGATAGTTTTCTTATGATTTCAAACAAATATGAGGCTTTTTGTAATGGATTTGACTGTCAACAATATGTTTTAGTGTTAAAAAACACTAAAAAGGTAATTAAATCATCTTGATAAAATTAAAACTCATATTGACATGACATATATTAATATGTTTAAAAAAATATATGGTTTTTCCAATGATTTCAAGTAATTAAACGTCATTTTCTTGGTTTTCAACTTTATACACTTATTTCTCAAGACATTCAGGTCTTAAAAAACCACTTAGTTAATTTGATCACACTACACAGAATATTGATGTTCCATCTCCTCACTCACAACAAAAATAAATCAAATAACATTTCCAATGAATTACCATCATAAAAAGTGTTTTTTATATTATTTATAATTACATTTACATTTTTGTGTTTTAAAACAATAAACATTAATTTATGACCATCCTAAGAAAAAGAAAATTCTGATTTGTTTGATGCGAATTCCAAAATATAAAAAAATATATATACATGTTTTCACTTATTACTTCATATTAATCAGTGTGATTTTTCTTTATCTAGACCCCCTTATGCATGTTATTATGTACTAAAAATAGATTAAATCTACATATGTAATGACTTGGATTTTCTCTAATTTTATTTTAATAAATTAATTGAGAAAATCCTGCTATTAGGTACTAAGACAACATGTGATTTCTAATGCCTGGTGTGCCTGAAATATTTCGCTGAATTATTTTCAGTTTTTAATAAAGTTAATGTGAAATATTTCTTTAAAACTCGAATAACATCTAAATGGGTTCCCAAATCAGAAATATGAGGCATGCATTGCGTTGAGAACGACATTAGCAAAGGGGTGAGGCCTAATATTGATAGGTGCGGGTCAGCCATGAATGTTTGTTTTTTTGAAACAAATTTCATTAAAATATTTAACAAGAATATTTTATTTTGATTCAATGTTAGTTTTCTTTTTAATGATGATTATTTTCAAGAATCCATAGTTACGACAAAAACAGGTAAATCCTCTAAGGCATGGAGATGGGTCTCCCTCCAATGAACATTGAAGGATTGGAGAATCCAGATCGGCAAACATTTGATTCAACGAACTAACTAATGACGACAATGAAACTTCACCCTTTACCAATGACCAATCCAAACTCTATGTAGGGTGTTTTTTATTTGTATTTCATTCTCCCTTTAGAAATTTTCAATGATGAATATGGAACCAACCAGGAATAGGTTGTTCCACAGTTCAATTATTTTTATAGGATAGATAGTTTATATGGGTTTATTATTGGGATTTACTATGTTAAAAAGATTTTATTTATTTTCCATCTCCATTATTCATTATTACATGAAAAGGTCTAGGTTGAAACGAACAAGGCCAAGGTCTATTCCTGATGTTTTCTTGTGTATTTATCTCTTTCCACCAATCCTTCAATGATCCTCAATATTCACAAAACATGGTAGAAGGATCATTGTTCCTCGATCCATGGAACAATGATCGAAGACTGAGTATCTAAGACTATAAAAAAACAAGGGAGGTGTGATTTCACAAGATGGTGGTGTATGGTAGAGACCAGAGAAGCGGCTCCAACCAGCTCAGGTGGTGTGCACAATGATCTGCGGGACACTGGAATGGCAGTTTGATGGTGGAGAAAGGTGTGACCCATTATGGGGTCGAATTCTGGTGGTGGGGAGAGATGCATCCTGGTAGGGGTTCTGGTTTTGGAGGAGTTTGAGGAGGACATGCTATGAGTGGGGCATCAGTGGATGCAATGGAAATACGTTTTCTAGGTGGGATTGCATAGGAGCCCATGGTGGTGGATGCTGTGGGTGGTGACTAGAGATGCGATAGGTAGGACAACTGCATGAACATGATGCTACACTACATGGAGATGGGATGCAAGTGGTCGGGGAGGACCATATGTGATGCACTGAGTGGGGCCACAACATGGGCTGGACCAGAGGTGCTAGGGCCCTCCAATGGCCAAAAGGTTCGGTCCGGTTCAACTCGGACCCGACCACGTCGGGTCAGGTTGGAAGGACCATACTAGTTTGGATTAGGTTGGATGGTCTGGCCTAGGTCAGTTTGGGTCGAGCAGACTGGTTCAGTTCGGCTATGGCATCTCGATGTGATCTTGGACCGAACCTAAGTCAGACCTTTTCAGTAAATCTGTAATAACATTAAAACTATGTATCCATTTGATGAGATGTTTTCGGTGTTAGGGACCTTCCTGTGACAAATTACTTTTGAGATACTCTAAATTATTTTTTGGAATTTTTAATATGGCCTAATTTCTTGAGGGTATGTTCTCTCAGTGCAAAAGCGCTATGAGCAGAATCTTGTGGCTAGATGTGACCATGTGAGTTAGTGATTATGTAACCTCGGGGATACATGAATTATTGAAACATTGTGTGTTATCAATACTCTGTTTGTTATCAATACATTATATGTTCATGACACTCCTTATGTCATCAACACTTTGTCTGTTATCGACACTCTGTGTGGTATCAACACTTCGTGTGTTTCTGATATTGGGTCTTCTATGGACTACGTCTGATAACCTTGATTTTCTGGATATAAACTTATACCTGTGTGAGATGTCTGTATTTCATGTGATTATTTTATGGTACAATTTTTTTTCATGGTTTACTTATTTTATTTATTAGTGTTATACATCATTCATTTCATTGTTTTTCAGTTCGTGTATTTCTTAGTGGTATTACATTGTGGTTTGAGGGGCGGGGGTCATACTGAGTATTATTTTACTCACCCCTACAAAGGATTTTCATGAAAATGTCATGTATTTTGAAGATGATCCACACTTTGATGGAGATCTAGGTGGAAGAGGACAAAGTGGTCCTTAAAATGTTTGGATAGATGAGGTGTGCTTCTACGACTTCAGATAGCTATTCTACACCTATCCCTTAGGTAGGTTTTTCTGCAAATGAGTTTCCAGAACATGAGTATTCACTATAAACGACTCATTTTTTTGTGGGATTTTATTTTTGACTTGTTTACATTTCATTTTTCTTCTTTAATATTCTATGGTTTCTATTTTAGTTTATGCATCCATTCTCTACTCAAGGTTTTCACTTTTCGGCATCTTGGAATTAGAGATGTGCGTGTGTGTGTGTGTAAGTACGTAGGAAAATGCCTCCCACTTGTGGGATATTCCCAATCGGTGATAGTCACCATCTCCTGGCCTATCAGAGGTGGGATTGGGGTAGTCATATCATGGGTCCCTCTAGAACGAGGTCATGAAAGAGTGGTATCATAGTTGGTCGGTTCTACGTAAGGACCAAGAGGCTGTGAGGTTGGTTTCAGAAAACCATTTTGAGTGTTTCACATTTGGATTTCAGTCTAAGGAATCCGATGTTGGTTTGAAGGCCAATGTATCCATACACCAGGACTCTAAATTCTACTTTTCGAATCAACACATAAAAACATCAGTTGTATGGAAAATAATGGTACATGCATCATATAGGATTTGGGTGTGTCCTCAAGTACTTCTTGAGTCATCTCACCTGATATACTCTATTGAATGTGGTACATCTTGATCTATTTCAAGATTACTCCATGCATATAGCCATGAAGGATTATATTATGTGATCAAAAGAAGATCCTAATAACAATGAGGCGTCGGTACAGGGGTCTGTAATGAAGATACTTCCTTCAATGGAGATAGCACCTCCGAGTGGGTTACCAGTGACACCCCCACCCGTCGAGTATCAATTACTACTAGTGATACTAGATGATGATGAATGCATACTGAGCATGTTTCAAGAGTTCTAGATAAAAATACCTCATAGTTTTAGGGGTGATCCCGACCACCATATAACTGAGGATTGATTGTAGGTAGTTACTCATGTCTTCTTTCTTGTGAGGACACCTAATGAACAAATTGCAGTCCTATGCGCAAGTCTTCATTAGGGATCAATAGGATACTGGTAGAGTTTAGTGTCCAATACACTTGATCAGGTGAAATTTTTTTTTAGAATTCGAGATACCCTTTAAAGAGGAGTTCTTAAATGCTATGTTATGCTCAGTGTGCATACATGAGCTCTTGTATTTGCAACAGGGTAGTAAGACTATGGCGGAGTACTCAGTGAGGTTTATCGATCTTTCTCTCTAAACCACAGATATAGTGCAATACCCATTCTTCTAGGCATGGAAAATAGAGCAGGGGCTTTAAAAAGAGATCATGGAATCCATGATATCCCTATAATTCCTACTTATCATGGGGTATTGGAGAATGCTTTTCTAGTGTAGAGATTTTTGGCATAGCAGATACCTGCAGTAGGAGCTACTAGTAGTCGCCATAAAGTTGATACATCAATGTTAGGTAGGAGGCAATAGACATAGGGAACAAAGTGCATCAAGAACCTAAAAGAAAGACCACAGGACATGAGATCAGAAGTGCGGGGCTCCCAGGGCCGAGTGAGTTAGCAGAAGGATATGTTGTGTTACTCGTGAGGCAGTTAGGGACATTAGGATCATGATTGCCCAAACCACTATATAGATGACTATGCGACAGTCTAGGGACTTCTAATGTAGGGTAGGAGGCACGGGAAAGATGTTACAAAGGGAATACAAACTGGAGGAGGTGTGGGTAGATGAGTTGGTGGTGGAAATAGGTTTGACGTGTTTGCACCACACCCCAAGTTGTCCACACCGGACCCAGGGAGTTGGTGGACTAGCACGAGGACAACTATAGGTTATGGAGCCTTATAATCCTGGTTCTCCCACGATTATTATAGGTATGATCTATTTCTTTTACACCTTATCTATAGTTTTTATAGGAAGAGGTTCTAGTTATACTTTGCTTGTCACAACACTTGTTCAACACTCGGAGATTCCGGTTGAACCGTTGAATAGAATCTTATGTTTATAGACTCTTTTTAGAAGGGATTCAGTGATCCCACATTAGTTCTGATAGTTTGAGCATACTCATAGAGGTGAAAGATCCAGTTGGTATATCCTGGTAGAGGTGTCTAGGCCTTACAACATCATTCTCGGTATGGAATAATTATCCATAGTCCATGATTAGGTTGACTATTTTAGGGTTAAAGTGTGGTGTGATCGCGATGATGGGAAAAAACATTTATCTGGGGGGAAAAGGAAATGCATTCAGTAAAGGATAGACTTAATCATAGTAGGGTGAAATCAATTACTCATTAGTCGTCCAATATCACCCTGGGTGTAGTGGATGATGAAAGTCCTCAGCTTCCGGCAGTGGTGGAGGAGTAGGAGGTCGTCTTGCCTAATGATGTTATAGGATTACCTCATCATAGGGAGGTTTATTTCTACATTCATCTATACCAATGAATGAATTAAATGTCTACACATTCATATTATATGGATTCTATGTATTTTTTGTGAGTTGAGTGTACATGTGGAGGACTTGTAGAAGAAAGGCTTCATGATACCTAGTGGTTCACCCTGGGAAACCGATGTTTAGTTTTCCAAGAAGGATGATAGGTTCATGAGGTTATGTGTGGACTTCAGGTGGATAAATCAGGAGATAATGAAGATCAAGTAACCAATACCAAGGATTGATGACCTCTTCGATCAACTGAAGGGATCATGGTGTTTTTTGAAGACTGGCCTTCAGTCCGACAATCACCAGCTTCATGTACAGGATGATGATGTACCGAAGACCGACATCAAGTGTTGGTAAAACTACTATTTGTAATTGGTGATGTTGTTTGGAATGAAAGACACCCCAATAGTGTTCATGGGAATCATGAACAAAATATTATAGCCTTACTTAGACAAGTTTGTGGTGGTCTTCCTTGATGTCATCCCAGTGTACTCATTGACTGAGGGGGAGTATGAAATACACTTGAGAATGGTCCTAGACACACTCTAAGAGTACCAAAATTATGAGAAGATCTCAAAGTTCTAGTTATTGATTTGGGAGGTCCAAATTATTGGAAATGTCATTTCAGAGGATGGATTTGCAATGGATATGATTAAGATTGAGGCATTGCTTCCATGGGAGCTACCCAAGAGTGTTACCAAGGTGAGGTATTTCGTAGGTTTGGAAGGGTATAATCATAGGTTTGTACCCAAATTTTCTATATTAGCAGCACCCCTGATGGCTTTGACATGGAAGGGGAATTCATTCTTCTGGGTAACGAAGTGAATGTAGGGATTTTAGGAGCTATGGTAGATGTTGAAGAGGGCTCCCATCTTGAGAATACTAGAGGAGGGTTTCAGGTATGTAGTGTTCTGTGATGCATCAAGTACCATGCATGGTTGTGTCTTCATTCAGGGGAAAGTAGTAATTGTAGATGGTTCATGCTAATTGAAAAAACAAGAGCATAACTCTACAACCCGTTATATTGGGAAAGTGGTGGTAGTCATTCAATTGAAGATGTGGAGACACTACCTGATGGGTGAGCAGGTTATCATCTACTCTGACTAGAGGAGTCTCAATATCATCTCCCCTTAGAAGGATATGAACTTGAAAAAGTAGTGATGGAAAGGGTTCCTCGTAGATTAGGAATTTTAGATTATATATACTTTTCAGAAGGGGAACATAGTGGTGGATTATCTCATTAAGAGATACATCTTGTATTTTGTAATTGTGGTGTTAGAGGATTTGGTCGCATTGTAGATATCATTTGTGTATAGATATGGAGTTTCATAGCTCTAGTCTATGGTTGTCACACCTCCACTCTAGCATTGAGTCATGGGGGAACATCTTGGGTATATTGACAGCGATGCCCAATGTGCTTAGTTATCCACAGGGAATTCCTTGATGAATATTCAACAGGTTGGGAGCACATTATTCTTTTAAGAGGGCGCAAAATTGTACTAGTGGCGTTGTGGGAGGTGTTTCTGAGGGAGTTCGAGACACCCCCTTTGGCAGTATATCAAGGCATGGTGAAGATGTACTAGGACCTCTGATGTTTGTTCTAGTGGATGGGGATGAAGAATGATGTTTAAGGGTTCATTTCTTAATGCCTCGATTTCCAAAAAGTGAAGACTGAGTACCAGGTTCTAGTGGTCTTGATCAAACAACTTGAGGTGAAAGAGTCAAAGTGGGATAGGATATAAATGTATTAGTGATGAGTTTACCACACACTTATAGGGTATATGATACCATCTGATTGATCATTGACTAACTCACTGAGTTGGAACACTTCCTACTGATCTGGGAGTAGAGTTCATTAGAGAGCTTCAAAAACCTCTACATGAAGTATAAAGTTAAACTTCCTTGAGTTCCATCAAGGATTGTTTCAGATTGTGATGATAATTTTACATCTTGGTTGTGTAAGTTATTTTTGGAGGTATTTGAGAATCTTTTATAGTTTAGTACAACATTTAACCCACTGAAAAATGTCCAGATCGAGAGGACCATTCAGGTTCTTGAGAATATGCTATGTGATTGCATCCTAGAGTTTGATTTTAGTTGGGAGGATCACCTACCATGTGTGGAGTTTGTGTATAACCAAAGATACCACACCGAAATTGGTATGTAACCATTCGAGGCCTTGTACAATTGATGATTCAGGTCACCACTCTACTGGAATGACCCAGAAGGGTCATAACTCCTGGGTCTAGAGTTGGTATGTGCTACCACTAAGAACGTTCAAATCATCCATGAGAAGATGCGGAATGTAATGAACTAGAGAAATTCATATGTTGAAAGAGGAAAAGGCCTCCAGAGTTCGAGGAGGGAGACCATGTGTTACATTGGGTCTAACCCCAATGGGTAATTCATAGATTTGGATAGGGTGGCATGTAATATATTAGATACATCAACCCTTTTCAGATTCTACGTAGAGTTGGTGAGGTGGAAAACTTCCTAGCTCCAGTCCCACAATTTTACTAGGTGTATGATGTATTTCATGAGTCATAGCAAAGGAGGTATGTACATGATCAATCAAAAGTCAACGACTGGGGCGATCTAGATATTTATGATGGGATGATTTTTGTGGAGTACCTAATGGAAATTGAGGATCTATATGAGAGGATCCTTCGTGGGTGGTCGATTCATCTTGTTCACATTTGGTGGTAGGATAGGAATATCTAGGAGAGAAATTTTTGAGTGTGAGGCTTATATTAATGCTCATTACCCTCACATTTTTGTTCAATGTCCTTTTTTGGGCTTTTGAGGATGTAAATCCCTTTGGTAGGGAGAATTTACTAAATCATATTTTCTTCATTTCTTATTTTTATAAATTAATTGTTAAAATTTCAATGCTAGGAACTAAGATGGAATGTGATTCAAATGCATGGTGTTCCAGGAATACTTTATTGAATTATGGTCAGTTTTTAATAAAGCAGACATGTGATTTTTCATTAAAACTAAAATAACATCTAAATGGGTTCTCAGATCAAAAATGTGTGGGAAATGTTGTATTTGGAATATTTACCTTCCCTTAGGGGAGTCCTAACATTTACTATTGGGGTTCTACCATGAAATATATTTTTTGGAAATAAACATCATCAAAATATTTACCCAAAATATTTTATTTTGACACAATTTTAGTTTTATTTTTAATGATCCCTTTTTTCTAGAATCCAACATCACGACATAACCCAGAAAATAATCGATGGAAAGGAGAAGGAGATCCCTCCAAGAAAATGTCAACGAATTGGGGAATCAAGATTAATGAACCTTTGATTCGATGGATCGATGAACGACTAAGACGTAGCTTCGCCCAATGTCAATGACCAATCCAAACTCCAGGTTGGGTGTTGTTTCATTGTGATTCTTTCCTACGTTCTAAATTTTCAATGAAGAATGTAGAAGAAACCCTGAACAAGTTAATCTATAGTTCGGTCATCCTTACGGGATGGATAGTTTATGCGGGTTGATCTTCAGGATTGATTCTGTTAAAAATATTTTATTTATTTTATAGCTTTGTTATTTTTTCTAATATGAACTGGTCAAGCCCGATATTAATAATGAAAAGTTCTATTATTTGGGTGTTCTTGTGCATTTATATATTTTCCTCAACACTTTTACATCCCTGTTTTTTAAAAAACATTTCCCGAAGATCGTCGCACCTTAGATCTGTGGTTTAATGATCGGAGACCGGGGATACAACACCACAACGTCACCATAGAGGTGCGACATAACAATGCGGTTGTGAGTGGTGGGTACCAGAGTAGGGACTATGGATATTTCTGGTGGAGTGTGTGATGAAAAATGGGTCGCTGTTAGGGTGTCTAGTGGTGGAGCAAGGTGCGACCCAGCTGGGGGTTGGTTCAAGTGCCGGAGCATGGTGCGGCCCAATATGGGGCCAGATTTAGGAGGAGTGGGAGGAGAATGGGCCACTGGTGGGGTGTCCATCAGTGGAGGGAATGACATGGGTTATGCAGATGGCCAGTTGACCATATTAACACAGCGTGGAACCACATGATTCTGAGAGGTACACAGTCTGGGTGGACTACTTGTGGCACACCAAGCCGACTCTTAGCATTGTCCGAAGTAGAGGATCTAGGCCACTAGAATAGCTCATTATGTCGGGCAAGGCCAATTCGATCAAGACCATTCCAAGACAGATTGGGTCAGGTTAAGTCCAGTAGGTTAGACTGAACCCTAATCGAATCTTGGTTGAACCTTTTCAGTAAAGAAACTATAAGTTTCAAACCATGTGTTCATTTGAAGATCCATTTGTGGTGTGGGGACCCTTTAAATGATATGGTACTTTTGATATGATCTATTCCAGTTGTTGTGGAAGTAGTTATAGGACCTAATGGATTGAGGATTAGGTTCTTCCGGTGCATTCTCTCTAGGAGTGTAATCCTCTGGCTATCTATAACTATGAGAATTGGTGATTACGTGAGTTGAGGGATGCATGTCTTATCCCAACTCTATGTCTAATCGAAACACTATGTGTTATCAACACACCATGTGTTATCAACGCTTCTTGGGTTATTGACACTCTGTGTGTTATCGATACTGAGTGTTTATGGACTATGTCTGATAACCATTCTTTTCATGCTATAAACATATACCTGTGTGAGATGATTCTGCTTCATGTGTTTTCCTTATGGTACAATGTGTATTTCATTATGGTATACATTATATATTTCTTTTTGGTATAATTCATGTATTTTTTTGGTTAACCTTTTTTATTTCTTAGTTGTATTCCTTTGTGGTTTCGGGTTGTCAATATGGTAATATTTTACTCACCCCTGCATGGGATTCTACCAAATGTGTCATGGCTTGTATAGAAGTTCGATGATTTGACAATGTCTTATGTGGATGAGGACTAGGTGGTGCTTAGAGTGTTTGGAAAGATGAGGTGTTCTCTTATGGCGTCAGACAACTCTCCTACGCCTACCATTAAGGTAGGGTTTTTTGCATATGAGTTTCAGGAAATTCTGTATTCACTTAGAGAGACTTTTTCTTTTGGACGTATTTTATTCTATCACTGTTTACTTTCTAGTTTTCTACTATCTTACTTTGTGGTTTTTATCTTTGTGTATGTATCCATAACCTACTTAGTGTTTTCACTTTTCAGCATCATTGGATTGGAGATTTGTGTGTAGGAACATAGGAAAATTCCTCCCATTTGTGGGATATTCTCACTCGATACTAGTTGCAAACCCGTAACCTATTGATGGAGGGCATGTGGTAGTCACAACATGGTTCTTTTTCTTGGTTTTTACTCTATGAAGCATGTTTTTAAGGAATATAAAATATAAAAATATTAAATTTTCTGTCAGTCCAAATAATGCACATAAAATTGATGTCTTGTCTAATCATACACATAAAAAATAAATCAATCATAGGTGTACTATGATTTCACATAATATGAGGCCATTTACTAGGGTTTTCATTGGCTAGAACATGCTTTAAATTTTTATAGTTATGAAAATGATTTTTTGGAAATATAAATATAATGATAACATAGATTCTCATTATATGTCCTATATTTCACAACAAAATATACAATTTTTATTATTTAACAAAATGAAAATATTATTTTAATGGTTTTTACACCTTACCAATAAAATTTTTATGACTTTTAAAACATTAAAAAAATTATACAACTAGTTCAAGCACACTACATTTTATATTGATGTCCCATTTCCTTGTACACATAAATGACAAATAAAATAAAATTTACCTAGGATTTAATATGAATATGGATTTTTTTTTCTATGTTTTTGATCATTAGATTCACATTTTAGTGTTTTAAAACATATAAAATGAGTTTTCCTTCACCCCTTGTAAATAATAAATTAAGCCGATGAGAAGTCAGTGTTAATATTTAACAAATAAATTTTGTTTCCCTTCCAATGATTTGACAGTAATGGGAGGGTTTTTTTGGTTTTGGCCCCTTGAATAACACTTTTATAGACAAATAAATCATTAAAACTAATTTTTTGGTCACTCTGACCATAACATATATCGGATTGACCTATTTTTGGATCATTATTGTCAAAATTAATCCAAATATATCATTTATATTACTCCATGATAATCCAATGTAATATTATATTTTTTATATTTCATTCACATTTTAGTATTTTAATATCTAAAATGATGTTTTGGCCATACTAAGGATAAAATAACTCTTATTCACGCACCATTAGTTCATATATTTTTGAAATAAACATATATTTTTTTCATGTAATTTTAACATACTGAGAGAAAATTTTATAGTTTTTACCCTCTAATGCATATTTTTGATTATAGTAAAATCTTTAAAAAATAATTATTAGGCCATTCCAAGAACACAAGATTTTAGATTAATGGGTTGACTGCTCATAAATTTCCACTACAATTAATAGTCAGATATTATATCATGTCATTTCAATATGTGGGTTTTCTCTATGGGGTTGACAATGATATTATCATATTATAGGTTCAAAATAATTAAATGGAATTTTCATTCATCTATATAAAAAATTATTCTTATTAGAGTGATGTTAGTTCATATTAATAAAAAATAAATCCATAGTTTTTTCCTATGATATCATGACAATTGGTAGATGATTTCATGGTTTGGACTCCCATAAGTATGTTTTTAATAACAATAAAATCTTTAAAATTTCTTATTTAGTTAGTCTAAGAACACTGTATGCTAGATTGTTGTATAATATACTCATAGAGAGAAAAAAACATTCTAATAGAGTTTTATTGTGATTCCAAAAAAATCCATGGTTTTTTTTATTTTTATAATAATTTCATGCACGTTTAATTATTTTAAAAATAAAAAAGGTGTTTTTGGTTATCCCATGGAATTAGAATTGAAAATTACACACCAATAGTTCATGCATTTTAAAAAAATGTTGTTATATAATGACATTATTATATATACGTACTATCATTCATGTTTCATCCATGATAATATAATGTGAAACACACTTGTTTAATTAATGTAAAACAATATAAATACAAAAAAATATCAATTATACATCTAAAATGAAATGTTATATTAAAAAACAAGAAATACCCATAACATCATGTATATTTGAGTCTAGATAACCCACGGGATCATGATAATTCCCAATATCTATAACTAGAGCCTATAACTAAAATAAATAATATATATTTTAAGCATATACTCAAAAATTAGTTTTAGTGTAACTTTTTAATAATGATATTTCTGACATATGTGCACCATCAAAATAATATTTTGGAATAAAATAATCAATATATACAAAAATATATGATAATATCTACTCATAATCTTCCCATAGCTACCAAAACTAATTAACCATACAATGATCCAAAGTATACTCTACATATTTTACCTCAGATTATGTCCAAAAACATTCATCACTACCTGATCCCACCTCCTTCACTGATAAAAAATCTTTCCTTGAGACCCAATCGATATAGGTCAACGATTAACTATGACCATCAGACTGCCACAACACATTTAGACATCTTAACTTTTCACACAGTTCTACTTTGCTACTCCTTTGGAAGCTCTTCTATCTTAGGGTAAAACCAAGCATGTTTAATATACACCACAAATTAATGATTTTTTTTAATAATTTATATAAAATTAATGTATTTTTTTAATAAATAATTTACTTATGAAAATTTTTTCACCATGGGATCATGTTATTAGTGTATCTTCATCCATACTGAAATCTGATTAGTGGGCTCACCTCACTGGTGTCACTACAATAACGGTGACTAGTAATTAAATATTTATATTCATATTATAATATAATATTTTAAATATATTAATTGGTAATGGATTATAAAATTATATTATTTCAATGATGTGAGGCGTGTTGAGTTCCTTGATAAGAAGTCATGCACTCCCATATTGGATTATGTGATGAGTGAATAGAATTGGACAATATTCAATATATTTAGTGAATATAAATATAATGAAATATAATAAATTATATAATAAAAGTAAAAAATTTAACCATCAACACCTCACTCATACAACATGAAACATATTGATGCCATTGGTCATGAAGAATTATTAAAGAATCTCACTATCCTTTGATTTCCACATAACATCTAAAATGATATAGATTATATAATCCCATGATTTTTTTCAATGTGCATCACTTAAAAATTTTAGAAACATTTTTCACTTCTCCCTAGATTGACTATTTTATGTTTTTTAGTTAGAATGTATGACACTATAGGATCTAATAAATTGTAAAAACATTAAGCTGTATCAATGTTGTCTTAGTAATATTTTTTTTGAATATAAACCTGAGACATTAATTATGATGATGGGTTTTGCTCTTGATTCACATCAAATGATACACTATTTTCTAAACTTTTTCAACGGGTAAAAAGTTCCTTTGAACAACATATTCCCACTTTCTAAAATGCTTAAACAATTTTTATTTCCTAGTTATATTATAGTAGGGGTAATAAATTCCAACTTTTGTACTACGAAAATATATGTTAACATAAGTTGATAATTAATTAAATTTTCATATCAATGTATCCTAATGTATTAAAATTTCATTTTCTACTGAATAAAAATTCTTTTTACCATCTACCATAAATTATTTTATAAATTTGAAAAACAGTTTCATATAAAAACCGATTTTTATTTTCAAGTCATCTTGGTCCATCAATAAGACAAAAAAGTAATAAAAATGGTTTCTTCAAGAACACATGTGAGTGATGTTTGTATTGAATTCACAACACTCTCTATATATTTTTAATCTCTTGAACCATATACCCGAATTTTTTAAAACCATCTGATGCCAATCCTAGGGGAACATTAGGACTATGATGGAGAATTTTTTTGTACCTTTGATAAAAAAAACATCCATGAAAAAGAATCTATCAAGTGAGTTATCTTATCGTCCTATTTTTTAATCTCACTTTCCATGTGATCATTTTAAAAAAATTTATTTAACCATTAATAATATCTTCAACCTAAGTTTCATAGTAAAGTGAAAAAATATTATTAGTGTTGAGCTATTTCCCTCGATTCAACACCTTATTGAGAAGAATTTTACTACCATAATGAATATAAATTTCTTTCTAACTACATGGTAAAAAAATAGTACATGTACTGATCTATAAAACCTATATTCTGAACAAAATATTGTTTTTATAGAACAGATTAATGGTTTTTGTATATAAACCCAATGTTTTTTGTCAATTTAAGAGATTTATAGTACGACTCTTGAATATTTTCTTTAGTAGGAAGTACCTTCTCCAAAAGTAAAAACAATAGATCAAAGGAGGTTGATGTCTATATATTTATGGTATTCTATTATAATAGTTCAATAATGAATGAAAATTTACTAAATTTAATGCATCTAGGATGTAATTTAAGAGACAGATCATCAATAATTTCAATTCTCATCCATCTACACAAAAGTGGAGATTATTCCTTCCAATATCATCATTCATGATGTTACCCTCTTTAGTTTTAATCTCAATAATCATGTCCTTAATAATTATTTTAATCAAATAAACTATTCTTAGATCAAAATCCATCAGAATAATTTTATGGTCAGTGATAATGAAACAAACTCTTCCCCCTCACATTTCCAAGTATTATAGATTCTCAAACCCCCATTTAGAAACAGATGTTTCATCTAAGTGTCTCATATAGAGAGACATTTTCTTAAACAATTTTAATAAACAACTTATAAAATTTCATTGAAACAATCTAGTTAAATAAAAATTTACATTATCCCCTTCATTATATTCAAAAGAAAATTTATCTGAAATATCTATATTTCTATTATCCATATATGTATCTAGAGATAATATAATTGAAATAAATAAAAAATAATTATTAATACTCACCAAATACCATAGAAAAACATTTTATATATTTATATTTGTTGATTTAAATTTAAATTTATATCATATTTGTTGTTTAGTTTATATATATTCTTTATTCAAATTTATAATGACAAAAAATATAATTTAATATCATCTTTAAAAATAATAATGTTTTTCATTTTAAAACAACAATAACAGTATAATGGAAAAAATATTTATATAAGGTGAAAAGGGAGAAAGCACATGGATTCTAAAAGTGATGAAAAATATTAAAAATTATAGTTTCTTACTCAAAAGACTATTAATATTTCAATAACTAAAATATGAAAACTTTAACTTCCTTGTCAGAAAAATTACACCGATACATAAACTTAATTTTAACATAATAAAATAACATAAAACCTAATAAAGGAATTGATGCAAGAAAAATATGGAACAAAATATATCCCAAAAAAATAACTAATTATTTGTATCTAGTTAAAAAATATCAATAAAAGGATTGTTGTGTAGTATTAGTAAAAAAAATGACTGATGATAACAAGAAAAATACGATGAATGAATTTAATGATTGAATTTTTGTATAAATTAAAAAACTAAAGTACATTTTCAAATATATAATAAAATAATTGTACCATAGAAATGTTATGATATATCCATATCACATGTTTTAATGGTTTATTTACCAATGTCACACACACACACACAAATATATATATATATATATGTGACTACTTTAATAATAATACTGTTATATATTAATTAATAAAAAAGTAATGTTGTAAGAGTCAGTAGAATTGTATGTTTTATTTGTATAAAAAACCATGCAATCATTGAAATTATTTTTAAAAAGATATTTGGGACATAATGTACCAAAAACAAGTATAAATTGATGCATGCTAAAGGAATCCATTCAATGATTGATAATAGACACTTTGATAAAGAATAACCAAAGGGGACAGAATTTTTTATGAAAATATAATCTACAAAACACATCTTAAAGAAAATAAATCATAAATTTATAGTTCATGTTTTTAAAATTTAAATAAAATAAAGGCATATACTAGAAATTGGAAAACTAAATTCATATGTGGAGTTTCTGAAACCATAAAATAACAAAAAAGTAAAAATATATAATTCACATTATACATTGAAAAATGAAAATAATTTCAGGATAAATGTTATTGAAATTATGTAAAAATTTATATGGACCAAGCTGACTATTATATGGGAATAGGGGAAGGACGTCATGAAGAATAATAACAGAATGTATTTTAGGGCAGGGGATGAGTCAGGGTAAGGATTTATAGTATATGGAATTTTTTATAGTTAGGTGGGGATGAAAGTTGAGGTAAGAGAGATTGGTGGTGGATATGAGAATAGGTAAGGAGTTTGTAGGGATAGTTCGGTGGGTCTTAAGTAGCAGTGATCTATAGGACATGTGAGGAGAGAGAGATATAGATAGTGACTAAGTGGTCTCAATGTTATATTTGTGTGCATGGAAGGGAATTAAGGGTGGGGTGTTTCACTGAATCAACTAGTGAGTTCTAAATTATCCAGAGTCCTTCTGTATCTTCACATTGGATTTTGTTACAGTGAACGTTTCTGTACTCAGATCTATAAAATGATTCAATTTCAGTATGTATGGAATTCAAAAAAAAATATTTTTATTATCTTTAATACAATCCAAAAAAACAAAGCAACAAACAATAGAGAAAAATATGTATGTCAAAAAATACGGGTTGACACTAATGATTTTTAACATGGAAAATAAAACAGTGAAATACCATAGGACTAAGCCTAGAAAATAATAATCTATTAATAATATATTTTTAAAAGAGGGAGACTCCCAAAAATTTATTGAAGCATAAAATAAATTCTTAGTAAAATAGGATCAATGAAAGAAATAAGATAATTGTTAAAAATTATTTTGATAAGAGTTAATAAAACGAAAAAATGAAATCCAAACATGTCATACTATATAGAGTAAAAGTTATTTAATTGAATAAAAATGCAGAAAATAACTTGAATAAGATTATAAACTATCAATAATAAAAGTGAATCAGACCAAAAGAATTTTTTGTTTGTTACAGATCTCAAAGACACTAAAAAAACTCTAGATACACTATAATGTATAAGATGAAGAGATCGAGAACCCTTGTTCTGAAAAACTATCTTCCTCACATTGGAAATGATATGAAACACATCCATAAAAAAATATCCACTTAAAGATATGTATCCTATTACCCCATATCTATTTTTTGTTTCAATTTTTAAAATGTCCCATAAGGGGGATATGCGATGAGGTTCCCTATTTAACTCCCTGTATAAATCAATTGGGCATTAATACAAATTTTATTATTAGTTTCGATTTCGTAAATATTTATTTTTGTAAAATATTGATCAACATGTCTAACCCATTGTCATATATGTGAATATTATTGAGCCTCAACCATTGATAATCATGGATATATTATATGTATTTATAATAAGGACTAATATGTTACAATATTCCCTGAAATGTGGGATTCCTCCCCAATAAAATTGATCATTGATTATCAAAAAATAAAACATACATGTAGTAATTAAAATTGAACCCTTAGATAAAATTACACATCCCTAAAAATTTCTCTAATTCTTTTATATCCATAATAAACTCTAAATTATTGGTAGAAAAAGAAAAAAATCTCTAAAATATTGTTGAAAATTTATTTCCCTCCCTAAAAATGTAATTATATTTCTATAAGATGAATTCCATGAATCCATATCTCCATCTATATTTGAATATGTATAAGAATAAATCAATAGTTTCCCACTGAAAAAAATATCAAATCAGAAGTACCATGAAGACATAAATAAATATAATTCACTACTATCCCATGTTATCTACCAGGGTATGATAGAAAAAAACTGACCAAACTAACATTATAAGCTGTATAAGGTATAATACATACCATAACATAAATAAAAACCCAACAATTGATGAATATGGTATGTGTTACACCACGTATCTATCCCCATGAGTTGAAGGTGACTGAAATGAACTAATCATAAAATGTGGAGAAAAAGGTGTACAGACAACATTAGCTATATCCATTGATAATATATAATGCAGCTTCACCATGTATCATTCTCAAGATAAAAATAATTTCATGGAATTTATATCATTGAAGATTGTCATCCTAGGAACCTGTTTCACTAGCCCCAAGTATTTCATCCAAAAAGAGTGATAATGATCTTCCTTCAATCTATTAATTATAGAAGCATCATGAATAATAATAATAATATCTTTAACCTAATGCTACAAAATAACACAGTCATCATAAAAAATATAAAAAAAATTATGATTTGAATATATATTCATTAACCCATGATAAAAAGCGACATATTCAAAAAATTTATACCACTGCCTCATAGCATGATTCAAACCATAAATAATCTTCTTTATCATATAATCATTCTTCTCTATACCTTTTCAATAAAAATCATAATAATCTCTATATAAATCTCCTCTTCAGAATAAAATTAGAGGAAATTAGTCTACATATCTATATTCTCAATTTGAAGATCCAAACTAGTATCCAAACCAAGAACAACCCGAATAGAACATATATTAAATAATGTAAAAAAATATATTTTCCAAATCATTAACTTTCTTATGATGGTAGCCTTTAACAAAAAACATTTCCTTGTGTATAGAAATAGAATTGGATTCTTTATTTTTTTTAATTGTATAAATCCACCAATTTTGTAGTGATGTCTTAAAAGTAGATAATTTTTGAAATTTAATATCTGGTTATTATGCACTGGCCCATGACTTCATCCATTATTATGGCCCATTATTCCTTCTGATCAATTTCCATAACCTCAAAAAATTATTATGGTTCTCCCACTTCAATGAGAAGCACATACACCATAAGTGAATAATATAAAAAAATGTTATGATTCTAGTATTATATCTCGAGTAGAACTATAGGTTGATTAATAAACCTTGGGAAATGATCAACATAAAAAATAGGTTCATAATAAAAATACACTCTAACTTGTTCAACTTGAACGTCATTCTCCACATCAATACGATCATCAAAATCAATAATACGATGCAAAAATTTATTAGAAACTACCTCAATACTAGAAAATCCATTAGAAGTTGGATAAGTATATTTTTCTCCGTTATTAATTTTTTAAATAGTCTATTCCTCCATAAACATTGCATCATAATTTTTGACTAGTTTCATCAAAGAAGGATCATAAAACATGTATCCAAACAAGTCTTGTCCATATCCAATAAAATTACACTTTCACGACATAACATCTACCATGGTTCTCTCATATTTAGGTATATAAAAAAACCCTTACAACCAAAACATGTATGTTTTCATAAAAGAACAAATTTATAATAAAAAATATATATTTGGAGTGTGTTCTTGCAAATAACTATGGGTGATAAATTTACTATATATTCTACAATAAATAAAGCCTCATGAAAAAATATCTAAGAAACATTTCTTTTGTTTGTAAACATTAAAATATTTCAAAATATATCTTATTAATCAACTCAGCTACAATATATATTTGATGTTGTTTAGAAGGATTATTATGAATCTAAATACATCTTTTCAACAATATTGATGAAAATGATTAAAATAATCACCTCCATGGTTAGATAAAATACATTTCAACTTCATACCAGTTTCCCTCCCAACTGAAACATGGAATTACATAGAATCACTGAGGACATGAATATTGTAATTAAAAATATAAACAAAAATTTTATATGATTGGTCTCTAATAAACATCACAAATTTTTTTTATCATTGGATGTTTTAGACATAAAAAGACCACAATCATTTGAATTTACCAATTTATGTAACTATGAATTCTTGTGAAAAATGATTACTAATGAAGGACACACTTTTCTATTTTCATGAAATAAAATGGTCACACCTATCCAATTTAACACCCATCAATCCTAGAAGAGAACTTTAATTGGGAAAAAACCATTCACCTCCTCACTGATGTGATAGAGCCTCTTATTTTATAACTTCGATGAAACTGTACAATCAACACTAAAAGTAATAACACAATAAAAAGAATATATAGTCATGTACATAACTGACTTATTCTTTCCTTGATACACTCTTAACTAACCCTATGATATTTTCCATTGGAAACCTCTAAAATTATGGATAAAACCATCATCATCAAGAATGAGGGTATAATTGAGATTTCTATGCTCATTCTGAGTAAGTCAAACAATAATATGAATCATCCTACTTCCCATAATAGTCTCTAATAAAATAGTTCCCATACATATAACATCAGTTTTAACATCATTACTCTTCTATAAAATCTCAAAATTACATTCTCTATAAAATTTAAATAAATCATTCCTCAATGTCATTTAAAAGTGAGAACCATTTTCCATAACCCAACATGAATAATTAGAATCATTATTAATGGAGTCCAAAGAAATTACATGATAACCTCATATTGTGGAAGCAACATGATCATCTCCACCACTGTTTTTATATTTTTGGATTTTCCATCATCAAAATTTTCATTTTAGATGATATAAAAACATTATAACATATCCTTTATTACTACAATTATGATATTCAATTTTTTTTTATTCAACCATGATTTTCCTCTTCATTTTCTATTACCTCGCCGAAAATTTTTTCCTCAATTTTTATCCTATTATCTATGACCAAATGTAATAAATAATATATTTATTAAGTAATTATCGTGAATTATTCATTCAAAATAGCATACTTGATAGAAATAAACATCTCAACACCATCACAGGAAGAACCAATTGGAGTAACACAAAAAATCATCCAAGGATCAGGTAAAGAATTATTAATCAAAAGTTATATAACATTATATTTGATATTAATACAAATATTATTGAACTGATTAAAAAGAATCTTAAATTCAATGAAATAATCAGAAATAGAGGCAGATTCTTTCTTCCTTAAATCCATTAATTTTCTGAGAATATTTTTTGTATACTATCCTAAAATGAAAAGTTGTTTTAGGAATCTCGAACAATGTTATGGAATGAATGATTTTAACAACATGGGTCGTCACATTTTCCTTAACCTACCAATGAATGAAACTAGAAACCATACCATTCTAAAATTAATATTCTTCATTAGTACTTATTTATAGATTATAGGTATTATACACTAACAGATAGATTCCCTTTACTAAACAAATTTCCATCTTTTCTCTTTCTCAAATATGATAATTCCAAACCTTCAATTATTATCATCTAACTATAATTCACATCTATGAGTTATTTATATAAAAACCCAACATTGATACCTGGTGTTAGGAATTATAGTGAGTGATTAATGCACAAAAAGAGAAAAAAATACAAACACTTAATGGGAATATTTTCTTTCCCTTCTAAGAAATACTATAAAACATATCAATTCACAATAGAGAAAAATAAGTGTCCATAAAAACAATGGTTGACATGGGTGATTATTCATATAGAAATCCAAAATGTGGAAACCCATGGGGCCTAGTACAAAAAAAAAATATGAGTTCATGATAAAGAAGATAATAATTTGATGAGATCTCAAAAGTATTAATACATAAAAAAGGTTCAGCAGAGGAAACAAGACATATCCTTAATCAATTCTAAGAAAAAGAATCAAACTTGATATAGAGATAAAAATTGATATGACCATATAAGAAATATGATTTTCATCTAAATAATTTTCTAGAAAAACAACTAGGTTAGAATAAATACCATCCCATGTGAAAGATAATCAAACCCGAAGCAATTCAAGAGGATTTTAAATCTCAAAACGACTTCCAAAACCCTAAATATACAGTATTTCAATATAGAAGGATTGATTAACCCATAAATCTAAAAGATGATCAACCTCATATAAGTAATGATAATAGACACAACATATTTTGAAAAACCACCCACCCATGATATATTACCCCTCATATCATATCTATTTATTATTACTTTTTCTAAATGACATGTGAGGGGTTCAAGTGATGGGGAACCCCGACAGTATCCTCATACAATATACAATAATGGAACTATACATTAACTTTCATCTTTATCATATCTATAAATTTTAACATTTTAATAATTAAAAATGAAAATATTATTTTGATTTTTGTTTGTTTTGGATATTAAATGTTGAATTTTAACTATATTATAACTTTATCCTAACTCTTAAAAAAATTTCACTTTATCGGTGAGTTTTAAATCTATGACTTACCTTATCTATGTTTTGTTCATAGTTCTTTACCATGTGCACCACATGACCTTTTTGTTGAGGAAGAATCACCCTTATAAAACATTATTTTGCGTATGTATCATTACATGGTTTCTAGATAAATATTGTATAGAATCATTATAAATGATTTTGGATGAACATTATTTATATCATGTATTGAGGGTTTTACCCCTACATGACCCATTATTGACCTCTACTATCACCACCCGTCCTAGTGGGCCCCATGACATAACTTCTCAAGACTGCCACCAATATTCCTGGGGTTGGTGACTAGCATCGAGTAGGCATATAACTAACATGGGAGGAATTTCCTAAGTACTTGTACACATAGACATATTTAAAAGAAAAAATTTTGAAATGTAAAAAACCACCAACAAATAGAATTAAAGAATACAAATAAAATCATCCAAAGGAGTACAATGAAAAGTAAAGTGTAGAAAGTAAACTAGGAAAAAATACAAGACCCCTAAAAGAAAGAGTCTAAAAACTAAAAATTCCAACCAATAAAAAAGAAATAGGTATTGAGATAGCTAATCAGAGCTGTAGGGACAATTGTTTCTTTAATAAAGCTCAAAATTCTTGGTCTGGTCTTGGTCATCCCTAAAATATGTCAAAAAGCCACTCATTTTCACAAGAAATAACATGTGAAGGCAAAGACTATGTAGGGGTGAGTATAAAAATACCCAGTAGAGGACCCCAAAAAACACAATGAAATACACAATGGAAAGGATCATTCTTCTCCAAACTGTATATATCTAAAAAATATATAACAATAGAAACATGTCCTGAAATACTCGAAACCCAGACCCAAAGTCTATAGGTATGTCACAATGACCGCATTCCCATGTTAGGGATTCAATTAGAAGATTCAAAGAAGAACTTTTCTAAAGGAAATCACTCTAGGAGTCAGATAGCTTTAATGGAATTTGTCTGCGAAGTAAATTCATTAGTAAGTGTCATCAGAGAGAGAGAGAGAGATGCACTAATAGATATGAATAGAGAATGGATACACTCATTCTAGGAGAAATCACTCCCGAGTGGGGAAGGGTCATGATACAAAGATGAGGACCGCTGATAGGGCCTTGGTTTAAACAATGAATGATATGTATTCACTTACTATGTAGAGTATCGATGTCCTATATTATTGGTATCATCGTTACCTTACTCTACCTAGGGTCATGAATGGTTAGAGGATCTCACTTTGGGCCTCTCCGAGGGATTCTGAATCTATCTAGAAATGATTTCTAAAGGGATTATACTCTTATGGATAGAAAAAATACATGAACATCAAGGAAATTAGTAAAGGGTGGAATAACCAAAATGAAAATTGCTCAAGGAATAGTGGACAAGGAGATCAAGCCATGTATAAGAATGTACATGATGTGTAGAGGTGTCACACACCGTGTCGTCTGACCCTGAGTAGATCCCGTGTACAACGACCCATGTAAAAATAAGCATGTAGTATAAAAAATATATACATGGGGTATAGAATAGTAAAACGCCCAAACCTACTATCTAGGGTTCACTCTGTGTACATTGGTCATGTGCCCGTACAATGATTCAAAATGTGTCATCTAACCCGTGTACCAATACATGGGGTAACTCATGTAACCGGTCTGGTCTGTCCATATGTTGGAGTACATGCCCTGAACTCTAACCTAGGTCTGTGTATCACCTGAGATACATGTCAAGTCCCATATAAAGACTCACACTCCATGTGATAGTTATCACACTTTGTGTCATCACTTCCTGCATTGACAAACCCCATACACCACAATTCCATCCCCACATGCTTTATTCTTTTGAAAACACGTCGTGTTCTTCATGATATTCTAGAATCATTGTTCCTTGTATGTCACAACGTTTTAGGCTTTGATTATTGATTTAAACATCTGGTCACCATCATGCCTAATATTATGGATCATTTCATCACCACAAGGTTGATTTCATTGGGTTCGGGCCTCTGATCGGTTCCAAAAATGCATATAGACCTTCCATACGAAGAATGGTTGAAGAATGATTCCTTTTGATCCCTGTCGATTCATCATTTTACATCATCGTCACACCGCCAATAGGTGTTCATAGATTCAGTTCTCTAATTTGGGATCATTGTGTTGTAAAATGGATGCGCACAGATCCGTTGTTTATAACCCCACACAGAATGTAAAGAACACATTATCATAAAGGGAGAATAAATCCTAACATAAAAAAGGAGGAACCAACCCTAGACATCATTTTTAACAGTGATGATCTTCTCCAGTTAGAAAGATCAAATGGAAGAAATAAAATATGAATCAAATCATGCGTGGATTAATTCCCCAAAATGAACCCGATAAAAGACCCTCCAATAATAACTAATTATTTGTGGGTCAATATATTCATGTATTGATCTGTGTTTGTTTTTTAATCAAAGAGCGGGGAAAAATTAATGCAAAATAACCACCCCTAAATCTGGTTAGGATCGTTTTTTGACAAAGAGGGAATGCACTTCCATCATCGACAAGATCCTATAACTCTGTTGGCGTCGTGATTCAAAAACAGTCAATTCATCATAGTTTGTTGTCTAGATGTTTCTACAAGGGCACTTCTCTCAACACCTCTATAGAATTTATAGGGTAAGAGGTTCCCCTAGAGATTCTTATTAAAAGCTTAATTAAAATCCATCATAACTACATTGAGACGGTGTAATTAAAATAAATATTTTAATATTTTTTATTTCTTTAAATGTCCGAAAACTAACTTCTACAACCGACCCACAACGGTCAATGTTGGGTAATGCATATGGTAATCATTGCATTGAACACAATAGTTCCCTCATATTTCTAATCAGAGCACCGGTATAAAAGTTAGTCCACCTTTTTAGGAAAACTACTCATACATGCTATTTAAATGTTTAATTTATTTCAAATATTTATTATGGGAACCTCAGGCCTTAGAATCACATTCATCCATAAAGAATGGTATTGAAATAATTCTATATAATATTAAAAAATAATATATGGATAAATATGGTACAATACATATACACACCATTGGGATTTTACATCCCCAAAAGGACCAAACAAAAGTCTACTCAAACAAGTGTTGGTACTGCACTCGAATCTAATCCTCCTGCTCCCACACGCTCTCTGGAAGGATCATGTGATGCCACTAGAGACACACCAAGGGAATAGATCTCCCTCAATTGATCCTCTCTTGTTTATATCCAATATCGATTGGGTAGTCTTTCAAGGCTGCTCCATCCTCAATGTCCAGCTCACCGCATTCAATGAA
Source organism: Viscum album (assembly GCA_963277665.1). NCBI lineage: Eukaryota > Viridiplantae > Streptophyta > Magnoliopsida > Santalales > Viscaceae > Viscum > Viscum album. The sequence continues at coordinate 240,600,619 of OY728131.1, forward strand.
GTGCAATGGGTCATAAATGTACCCCCTTAGCTACAACAATTAGAAAAAAACATGTACCTAATGCCACTACGGTAGTAGTGCTAGGTCGTACACCTCCTTACCAACTCTTCATAGTATATGAAAGGGATGATGATGCTCAAGGAAAACTCTACTCCCTAGATAAATCTCTACAACTATCATCAAGGTGAGACCCAAAGGAAGACATGGTCTTGCTCTTAAAACTCCAGAGGCCTCTACCATCATTCAATATATAACTTTTTTCAGATCTTTTCAGTCTTCATGTTATCCTAGATGATCTGCACCCTCTCGATCACAGCAACATTAGATCCATGAGTGTGGACTCTTCGAGGTCAGTCTAGAAAAGTGTTGATGGGTAGGGTCTCCCATATAAATCCTTAAATGGTGTCATAACAATTGTAGATTTGTAGCTATAGTTGTATGAAAACTTCACATGTGGTAGGTGGTACTCCCAACTATGATCAAAGACCCATATATATTCTCACAACAAATCCTCCAAAACCTAAATGGTTATCTCAGTCTGACTATCTATTAGGGGATGGAACACTGTACTCAAACATAGCTATGTCTCAAATGCCTCCTACAATCACTTACACGACTAGGATGTGAAACGAGAATTGCGATATGAGACTATTCTCGAAGAGACACCATGAAGAAGAATAGTCTTCTACATGTAGAGGCACTCCCAGCTCTCTAGGTAACTTTGATCCCTAATATCTAGGAAGTGGACTGACTTGGTGATATAGTCAATGATCACCTATATGGGATCGTGTCCCCTAGATATTCATGGTAATACCATCACGAAGTCTATTGATATTCCAACCCACTTCAATTCTGTTACTTCAATGGGGTGAGATAATCCCGCTGACACTTGGTGCCGAAAATTCACCTACTACCAGATAAGGAATCGATAAATGAACTCCTCTACATCCTTCTTCATACATATCCACTAGAAATGATGTCCGATGTACTGGTACATTTTTTCTACTCCAGGATGTACTGCAAAGGAGGATTTATAAAGCTCCCTTTGAACATCTTCTCAGGACAACACTAGAAAAAATATGGGTCCTCTAAAAACGATGGGATCCCCACCTTGTGAATATCAATTATGAGTATATTATATGGATAACTGAGCACGTAAATTCTCATAGTCAATATCAACTAGTTTTTCCTCCCTGACTCGCTTCAAGAGTATAGGGGAATAAACATCAACAAATGATAATCTGCATACTTCCTAACCATGAAGGATTACTGTATCAAGGCCAACTTCTCTGAATCCTCACTTAGTAGTTGAGAGAACGATCTATGACTGAGATAATCAGATACTAAATTCCCCTTCATTGGAGTATATACGATCTCGAAGTCATAATCATAGAGGACCTTTATCCATCACCTCCACCTCAGATTCATATCCTTTTGCAGGAAGATGTAGTTGAGGATCTTGTGGTAAGATTAGATGATAAATTGTTTCCCATTAGGTTGTGTCAAAACATCTTTAGTACAAAGACTACCTCTACAAACATATTATCATGGGTCATATAGTTATTCTCATTCTTACATAGCTGGCATGAATTATAAGAAGTCACCTCCTGTCTCTGCATCTGGACACAACAATACACGGTCCCTGATGCATCGTAGAAAACTATATACTCCACACCCTCTTCTAGAAATATTAAGATAGATGTGCTCTTCAAACTCTGCTTCAACTATTAAATATACTATAGAAACTTCTTCATCCATGTAAAATGTTTCTCGTTCTAGTTCAAGGAAATCATCAGTGTTGATATCTGGTAGAAATATGGAATAAATCACTATTATTATTCTACCAACACATGGAAGCTCAACACCTCCATCACACATTGGGGTAACTCCCATGCTAACACTGCCTCGACCATGGAGGGGTCCACTACTAATCCATCCACTGAGATAGCATATACTAGAATGTGGATCTTCTATATCTATAATATAATCTTCGAGATCTTCCCTTAAATCTGGTTCACTTGAAGTATGTCTAAATCCCTCTGTAAGTGTCTCACATGATCTTCCTCTAATGTTGAGTGCACAAGGATGTCTTTAAGGAAGAACACTACAAACCAGTCTAAGTAAAAATGGATGATCCGGTTCATAAGTCCCATGAACACTGTAGGGGCATTAGTCATGCCGAATGGCATCACCAATTACTCATGGTGACCATATAAAAATCATGTAGACATATTCCATATATCCTAATCCCATACTCTATCTGGTGGTAACCCAATCGACGATAAACCATTAAGATCCATTTATCCCCTCTCAACTAATCAAAGAGTTCATTGATCCTTGGTAGTGGATACTTGTTCTTTACCGTCAACTGGTTCAGGTGTTGGTAATCCATGAATAACCTCAAACTCTTATCTGCCTTCTTAGCAAACATAATTGCGGCCACCCTATGTGAAACACACGGTCTTACAAATCCATTCCATTTGAAATCCTCTAACTTCACCCTCGTGTAGCTCCACAAGAGACATTCAATACACTGATTATGATATTAGTGTCCTTCCAGGATGAAATTCGATGAAAAAGTCGATCTTCCGGTGGGGAGGAAATCCTAGAACATCCTCTGGAAATACGTCCTCATACTTCTCTACTACTGTTGTGAACTGGAAGGTCATAACATCTACCACTCTGAGTGTGAGTGTAGAAAACTCATGAGTGATTGGTTGCACCCTATTATGCATGATCCCATTCTATGACGCCTTCATTTACTTTTCACCAACAAAGTAAAACCTCATTCTATAATTGTAGACACACCTCACTTTTCACATAAATTAGTCAATATGGGAATGAAACAAATATAACAACCCCATAATGAGAATGAATTTGAAAGGCCACAACATTACCACCAATAGGTTCCAACCAAAACTATCACCTCCAAGGGTAAGATCACAATATAATAAAAGATAGGTGATCCTAGAGTATCCTTTAATAGATGTCTCTAATTATAAGGGTCGAGTCAATGACTCCAATGGAATATCAAGGTTTCACAAAATACATGTGGAGAGGAATGATTCAATGCAACTTATGTCTATATGTGTGGCACTTAAGGTAGAAAAGACACAGATTGTACATAAGATCATACTTGGAGTCCATGGGTTGTACACCTCGACCCCATATAGTTTCCCCTCCCCTACCCCCCTTCTCCCAGAGCATTGTGTTGACCTCATGGGGGTTGTGGTGGAAGTAGATATAATCATTTTCCGTATCCTCTAGCTCTCCCTACACCTCTTCCACATCTTCCACCTAGCAAGCCTACCTGATCTACTCTCAGCCTCTACCTTGGTGGTCTATCCATTGCATCCCTCGGATTAGTTCGATGGGTTGGGAAATCTCTAGAGAGATGTCCCCTATTGTCACACGATTAAGGAAAACTTTCCCTAGGATGACCATATCCAGCCTTAGATCCATGGACTGTAGATCCCATGTCTTGGGTCCTCCTGTGATGTCTCCCACATCGCAATCCCTATTCTGGATATTGGATACCTACTTCTGAGGTCTCTGGAAATATCTTCCTATTACTTATTTCCACTGGCTATCTATGGGCAGCCAAGAATATCTCAACCATAATATCTTTCTCGAGAACTCTTGTATAAGTTGAACTGCATAGGGGCACAACACTAAATCGTATGTCCCATCATAGACCTCGCTCGAAGTTCTGAGTTCTAAAGTATTGATACATCACCATATCCATTGATTACTTAGAATGGTTGGTGAATCCCAATGAATAGTCAACCACCATTAAAATACACTACAGGAGCTGAAGAAGCACCTGGATACGAACTGCTCTCAGTGTAACCAGAGAGAACACATCCTTAAAGAGGTGCTTGAACACCATACATGAAAGAGTATCCTCATCATGAGTCTTCATGTTCAATCGCCACCACCATCCAAATTAACCTTGAAGAAGTCTCACTCCTAGGATCACCTATGATATCGCTCTTTTACGACCCGTCCCAGTGGGGCTCATGCCGTGACTCCCCAAGACCACCTCCAATTTGCATAGGGATGGTGACTAGCACTGAGTAATAATTTTTGTAACATAGGGGGAATTGCCTAAGTACATTTACACACGCACACATCTCCAAGACCACAAATGATGAAATTTAAAAACCACCATGGAACAAAATTCATGCATACAAATAAACTCAACTGACTGAGTAAATAGAAAGTAATGTGCTGAATGTAATCTAGTCCAGAATACAATCCCACCAAATAAAATAGTTTGAAATCCACAAAGTCCAACCTGTAAGTACAAAATAGGCACTAGGACTACTACTTATAGCCATAGGATCACCTCGTCCTATAAGGAAGCTCAAAAAGCAAAGTCTGGTTTTGGTCCACCATATACATCATCAAAATTCTGCTTGTTGGAACAAGATAAGACACATGCAGGAAAAGCCTATACAATAGTGAGTATAATAATAATCAGTAGAGGACCCCAAGAAACACAATGAAATCAACAATGTAAAGGTACAGTTATCTCTACACAGTATATGTCTACAAAACATATAACAAGAGAAACATATCTAGGTATACTCAAAAACCAGATTCGTAGTCTATAGATAAGTCACAACACCACATACCCATGCTTGGGATTCAGTTTTATGATTCCATGAAGCAAAAATTCTAGATAACTCACTCCATGAGTCTAATAGATCTGATGAAATCCTTCTGAGAATTAATTTCATTAGGAAGTGTCACGAGAGATATAGACACATTGATAGATCGGAAGAGAGAACATATACAATCATTCTAGGAGAACTCACTCTTGAGTGGGGAAAGATCACAATACACTCATGAAGATCACATCCATGGCCTTGGTGTGTACCTCTACTCATCTAGATTCACATTCTATGTAAGGTATAATAATCTTGTAGAATTGGTCACGTCGATACCTACCTCTACCTATGGTCTAGAACGGGTAGAGGATCTCACTCCAGTCCCCTTGGAGGGATTCTAACTCTATATAGAATGTTCTTATAAAGGGATCATACTCTTATAGATTGAAACCATACATGGCCTTTAAGGGAAAGAGTAAAGGGGTAAAGAATCCAAAATAAACAATTCCAAGGAATAGTGTACAAGGAGATCAAGCCAGGTACAGGAATGTGCCCAGCATGTAGAGGTGTCACACGTCATGTCCTCTGACCCTAGGTACTACCCATATACATTGACCAATGTTGAAAATAGAATATCATATATAAAATATATAAAAATAGTCTTGAAGAGTAACATGTTGTGTCTTACTATCGAGGGGGTGCTCCGTGTCTGCCAACCCATGCACCCGTACATAGGGTAACCCATGTAACCAGTATGGTCTAGCCATGTGGTGGACTACATGCATTGTACTCTACCCTGTGTCCATGTATCATTTGAGATATAGATTGTGTCCTAATTAAGGACCCACACATTGTGTGATAGTTGTCACACACCAATTTATTTCTTCCTACATCATGAAACCCTAGCTGTCGTAGTGCCAGCCCAACATGACGTCTTCTTCGGAGAACACACAATGTTCTTCTCTATTTTCTTGAATCAATGTTATTTATCCAACACTTTGGGTATAGCCCTGATTATCAACCCAGATATCCGATCATCATAAAACTAAATATTCTGGTTCATTTTATCACCACAAGTTTGATTCTGTTGGTTTTGAGCCTCTTGTCAGCTAGAAAAACACATTTTGATCACCCATATATATAATGTTCAAAAATGATTTCATATTATCCATATCTATTCATCATCCGCCATCATTTTCAAACCTCAACTGGGTCATCACAATGTTGGATCTCCAGTTTGGGAACGTTGTGTTTCAAAACTGACAGACAATGATCCATTTTTCATAACCCCGTGGAGAATACGAGGGTGAAAATGGGGGAAGAAATCCAAATACAAAAAGGAGGAACATTCCCCAGTAGTTGTTCATCATGATATATATCCGCTTTAGGTAGAAGGATCTAATGAATCAAATAAAATATAAATCAAATAATGCATGAATTAATTCCCTAAAATGAACCTAATTAAATAACCTCCCACAAGAACAAATGATTTGTGGGTCAACCTATTCATGGGGTGATCCGCATTAACTATTTAATCAAAGAATGGGGGAAAATGAACTCAAAACAACAACCCATACTATGGGATAGGATTTATCGCAAAAAAGAGGCATTTCACTGTCATTTTCAATGAGACCCTCTAACTTCTTTGGTACTGCTATTCAAAAATTGTCGATTCATCATCGTAAGTTCTCGGGAGGTTTCTCCAAGGGGTCTCCTCTCCACGAATCCAGATAATTTAAGGGTTATATGGTTCTCTATTGAGTTTTTTATTAATATAATATTTAAAATCCTTCCATTATTGAATTGATTCAATGTAAATAAAGTTAATATTTTCATATAGTTTCATATATTTTGTTTCCTTAACCATAAAAAACTAACTTCTATAGCTGACACACAAAAGTCGTTGTTAGGCCCCACCTATGTTAAAGTCACTACTATGAATGCAATAGTGCCATCATATTTTTGATATAGGCACCCACTTAAATGTTATTCCACTTTTTTAGGAAAACCGCTCGCATGTTTTATTTAAAAGTTTAATTTACTGCGAACATTTATTCTAGGTACCTCATGCCCCATAATTCCATGCCATCACAATGCCTTTGTAGAAACAATTCTATATAATATTCTAAAATAATACATGGAAAAATATGGTACATTAAATTTACATTGGGTATTTAGCTTCTTTACCTTTAAAAACATTTAAATTGGTTCCATGCATGGATTTGATTTTGATTTTGTGAGTTTTTATGATGTTAGGGCATGTGCCATTATGGCTACAAATTTCATGAGTTATACTACGTTATTGAATATACCCTTAATCATTAAAGAATATTTTAAATAACTATTTACATATAATGAATGTCTGATTCATCTGGAGGTTTTTTCTAATAGAACATTGAGCATTGAAATTCTATTTGAGGGAGATATATATTAATATTTTGGATTTCTATTGCATCTATAGGTGGTTCTAATTTCTAGACATGGAACCAACCTTCCTGTTAATAATAAAAGATTTTACCATTGACGTGTTTCGATAGAGATCCTCTTGTTTTAGATCATGATGTGTTAGTGTTGTCGGTACCTTGATAGAAACATAATACACCATTAATTATATCGTAATATTACATAGATATACTACATATTGGGTGGGGGTGATATTGAATTTTTGTTTTTAAAAGTTAAAAAAATTTCCCAACAAATTTATGAAATTTTATCAGAAAAACTATCATAACAAACATTTTTAAGCTAATAATGAAATAATTTTTAAGACATAGTTTAAATATTTCAATAACAATCACAATAGAAATATGAAAGGTTATAAATAGAATGATCACAAAGAAATAAATTTTTTATTAATGATGAAAAAACATACAGAAAAATTCGAAAAAATATAAAAACATTAACCTCATGTGGTAAGGAAGTATTTGAACTTAACATAAGGTATCCACTATTATATACCTATCATATGGTCTACCATACATTTCTAGGAATCCCTTGATAAGAATGATGTGACAAACATTGTTTCAATATCTCCTAGAATGCTCGATCATGTCGATCAGACAAACTTTTTCTCTCTATACCCAACATCCCTTGACCCACTAGATCAAAAAAATTAATAAATATTTATGAAATTTCAAATTAAACATTCTAATTGATTCCTTAAGAAATACTCCCTAAAGATTAATTTGAAGTAATCTTAGTAACAAGATGTCTCACAAATTCTATAACATCTTTAGATAATATATTATAAACTTATTCTCCCATAATTTGTGGTCCCATTTATAGACAAGAAACAATTGTCATATTATTTATTTCTCAATATTAGTGGAAATGAAATCAAAAAAACACCTTCTTCACTTGATATGATCAGCACAACATCTCTTTCTATGAGGGGAAATTGATAACTCAAAATTACTATGCTACAAATGTTACATCTTGTAGGAATAAAATAATCTTAATCTATTTTAATATGTATTACTTCATATTATCTGATTTATAAATGTTTATTAGGTAGACTTGTGTATATTAGTCCGATGATATATTTCTGGTAGATTTTTCACTACATCATTCGATGGACATCATGGTAATCCATCTGATAGACATCATAAAACCATCCATCTGATTGTCATTGAATACGTTCATCTGATGAAAATTTTATGTGTCTGTCAGTTATAATTGGTATATATCCATATAATAGAATTATTATCCCCCCTTCGGTATAAAAGTTTACATTCCTGTAAAAAAAATTAATAAATTTTTAAATATAAATGATATACACATGAAACCATATAATGTGTGAATTGTGATTTGATAAATTAATTTTAGAAGATGATATTTAAAATCGACACCCCTAGATTTTTTTGGTTAGTAAATCCAATCATGGAAGTGAGAATTTATTTTCATTGTTCATTCATATTTCTTTATTGTGGTTTTCTTGTTTTCAATGCTTGATTTCTGATACTGTTTTTTAAATTTCTAAACAGAATTAATAAAATCTAGTAATAGGGTTGTGCTCTATACTTGGAGTTGGACTAAGTTAGTTTAATCCATCTCAAGTAAATATTTCCTCCAATTTTTTAATTATTTCCATCACTCTCCTTAATTTCATTATTATTTAATAAATCCTCATCCCTCGCCAAAATCATTAGGATCTTTAATTTTCTTAGTAGTGAATGATCTTGATAGATTGAAATAATAATGTTTCTATGTGGTTCCACTTAAAAGTTGGAAATTTGTTTTTACAAAAAGTATAATGTATTCTATAAAATATGAAATTGATAAATTCATTAGTAATGATTATTTTAATTTATGGTTTTTGAATATGAAAGATACGATAGTCCAATTAGGGCTACAAGACACTATATATGGTATTTATAATTCTCATATAGTCCAATATTCTAATAATTAGACTATGGAATCCAAATAATATTTCCTACCTAATAACATGATAAAATCCTATAGTAATTTTCATTTATCCTTTATATATAATGTAAAATTTGAGGTTCTCTTATAAATTTTCATAGAAAACTATTTTCATAATTAGGAAAACAATATATTCCAACTTCATTGATGGAACTTCTATATAAGAAATGTAAATTTTATATGGTAAAGATTCATCCTAGAACTCCCTCCTAGTAAATATTAACATGTTCCATAAATATTATTATACATAGAACATATTTAAGTTAATGTTAAATTAGAGGACCAATACATTATTATTTTAATATACATAGATAGTTTATATGAATATCTTATAAATTCTATGATGTGTGATAAAGACTCCTTGACTCTGGGGGTAGTCAAACCTTCCTTACATTCTAATGAGATTTTTGGTAATACCAAGGTTAAATTTAAAACAGAGGGATTGAATGTTATGGCTATTTTTAAATTTTATGGTATTCATAAGGTTAAGGGAACATAGAGTAAATGAATTGAATATAGCCTTAAGATTATCTATATAAATTTAAATAGAAATAGGCTACCTACTATCACTCTGGGAAACATGATCTTGTTAGTCCAAAATTACTTACATTAAAATATGATGATCCTTATAAAACATTTAGTGATCGTTCACTATGTACTGACCAATTCTATGAATGTGTTGAGATGATGATAGTATAGTATGAAATGTTTCATACTGATTGGGTTATATACTTGGGATGTTATTTTCAACTGTACCTTGAGAGGAATTCATTTTCTACATTGACCGAGGAAGCTGAAGGTGTGTTTATTTTAGGAAACAATAAGGGTTTTCATTTCATCAGTATATGTTCAATTATGATCGGTCATTAAAAAAACTCACTTATAACATTGTTAGACATGTGATGTGTTCTATATTTTCATAAGAATATCATTTTTGCGGCATATATTATAGAGGTTACCCTTTAATTTTGAGTTTAGTCACCTTATGATCTCTAATAGTGCTTGTACAAACCTAAAGGGTTATTTAGTAAATGCCTGATATGTCTTGAATGAGAGAACACCTGAAATTTTTATAGGTAGCACTTGTATCACTAATATTAATAATACTATTCTTTGACACAAAAGGCTAGGGCATGCTAATATTAAAGAATTAGAGGAATTGAGTAAGGAAGGGCCTCTTATCAAAACCACACCAATTAAAATTCCCTTTTGCGAGGATTGTGTTCTATGTAAGTCCAAGAGATTCAATTTTAAAAAATATATATTAAAAGCAAGTAAATTAATTTTGAATGTTCGGTTTAAATTTTGAGGGCTAATAAGGATTACCACTTATGGAATGAGATTATATTTTTGTTTCTTTTTTAGATGTATTCTCTAGGAAATAATAGATTTATTTACTGTGAAATAAATATGATTCCTTTTATGTGGTTAAAACATATAAATATTCTTTTTAAATTAAATAAGAAAAGAAATTAATGGAATTTAGGATTGATAATGGCCTTGAATACATATCCTTCAGGTTATCTATGTTTTGTGAGGATACATGAGTTTTGAGAAACTGAATTGTAAATCAATGGTTTCAAAACGTTTATAATTCACACCATTCTTGAACAAATTCATAGTAGAATTAAATGCTAAATATTTACCAAGATATTCTTGGGTTGAGGATATAAATATAATAACTATTTTAGTAAATTGTTTCTCATCATAAAATAATTATTTTAAGGTCTTTATAGAATTATGGTGCAGTGGAGGCCCATTCTATAGGCATATTAGAGTGTTTTGATGAACTTTATACCTTTATGTCAATAATCAGAATCTTGATACTTGAGATATCATGTTTTTTATAGGGTATCTTGAAGGTATGATTAGGTATAAACATTTTGTAGTACATCCCATTTTCATAATTGTATCATTATCCAAGATGTGGTGTTTCATGAGTCTTTTCCTCTAAGAGTCCAACCATCAATTGATAATGTTGTTGATCCTTCACAGAAGATAGTTATTGATATTGACACTCTAATTGTTAGTGATTATCCTATTTAAAATTCTATATCTATTAAATACATAGGGGGTTTTACCATTACAAAAGCTTCTCCTAACATTTAATGCAGATAATTACGATACATCCTTTACATAGTGTTTTAATTGACTATTACATATGGGTTTTTTTTTGGATTTTTTCATGTTGTTAGATATTGTGTATTTTCAGTCACTTATTCTCTTGAGTGATGTTGATCCACTAAAACTACCCCTGATCATTCAATGATAATTCTAGAATAAATCTATAGATTTCGAAATTTGTATTCTTGGGATGAATTTTCCAAGGAATGTAAGATCACTTAAATTCCACTCGAGTGAGAGAGGGTGGGAGAGGGAGGGGTAACTTTAGATTTTTAATGTTGATTATATATCTAGATGTCATTCAATACCAAATGCAATTATTCACTTTCATTAAGGATTAAGTATTCCCTCTGAACTCTATTCCAATGGAGATCTTGTTGTTATAGATCATAAGGAACTAGTTCTATCAAATCCATTAGAGAAACATGAATACCCCTTCAGATTGTAGTTAGTTATAATAATCCGATGTGTGAGTGAGAATTTTTTTTCACTAATTTTTTTATATTTCATTATTACATTTGTATTCCTTTTTTTATTCAGCTCAATCTATTGAGTATTTTAATGATGTACAATTTCAGTGACAATTTTACAATTTAAATCTGGAACTTTATTCCATTACAGTGTTGAAAATAAATACTTGTATCTTATTTTTTCTATATTATTGTTGAAAAATCATTCCATCGCGTTTCTAGTACGATGATAGGGAATTTTCTCATACACGTGGGTTTTATGAATTCCATTCAATCCATATCAAATCCGAACATATATTTTGGTACCAGGATATCTGGGATGGTTCACGAACAAGTGGTATCAGAGTGGCATGTTAGTTTTTGTACCATTATTTTACATTAGTATGTAGTTGTGTTGCCCTGGTATATAGTAGGTAGGATTGATGGGACATAAGATGTAGTTATGAGTGAGGTCATAGAAAACTCTCATTTTAATGATACACAAGTCACTTTGGGTGTCTGGAGAATGTGCCTTGAGTAATTTTTTGATCTGATTCTACAATTTACCCAGCTTATGATCTGTGTATGTTAAAACCTGAATCATAAATTCTGCTTGATAGAATTGATAGTCTTATGAATCTTAGTTTATTTGATGATATGTAAATTCGTGATGATGTTTTTTGTGTTATATTTATATATTTTGTAGTATCATCACATAAATAAAACATTTAAATAGGCAACAAGAGGATTTTGCTGGTGAACCACAATAGAGGAATCACTTGGATGACCCAAATATTATTAAGATAGTGTTTCTAGATATCAATGCTTTGGAATAGATACCAGAACCCATTCCTATTGTTGATCTAGTAGTCTAACATTGATTTGATTAATATAGTGAAAAATATCAAAATTATATTCATAAAAAACCGTCATCTTTTAGAGGTTCAAAATAGCCTCAAGAGCATCAGAATTAGATGAAGAAGATTGAACTGCCTTTTGAGTTCTTAGAAATTCGTGATGCCAAAAAGGGGAAATGTGATACCTTTAAAATTTAAGGACATAGTAGGAGAAGGTGGGATTTTAATTATTTAGTGAAGAATCATGAGGTATTATAATGGAAGAACATTATATTTATTTTTACTAATTATTTCTATCCCAAGCTAATGGTCTAGAAAATATTAATGCGGGTTTTCAATCATTAGTAGGGTGATATGACTATGACATAGTATGCAGACCATTTTACTTATCTTGTTCCTTTTTCACCAAAGTTTGAATCCAATGAGAATACGTGGGCTTGATGTTTCAATATGGGTCTCTAATAAGATATATGGTAAAGGGTTTTCATAATGAAGTTAGTATCTTATGATGATTTTATAAAAAATGTTAATGGTTTATCATGAATTTTTTAGTATGTTAGAGAAGACCAGAGATAATTTTTCTCCCATTTGAATTTATTAGAGTTCCATTAAAGAATAAAATAATCATGATGAGTATCATGGTGGTTCTCAATATCAGGTGTCGTCCAGACCTCCTATAATGACTTTAAGAGTCTATATGACTTGATTTATATGTGTAAAGGATAGTAATTCAAAATGTGTTTTCACTGATGCGACCAAAAAATATAATTCATTGGGTCTATTAGGCCACCTAAAAATTTTTTCTACTTATTTTCTTCTCCATGAAGATGCATGGGTTGATCAGTATTAAAAATTGAAATGGTGTAATTTGATTCTTCATGAAATAAGGGGTTCAAGACATAGACACCCAGAACAAATATTCTTTACATAATGGAAGAGTATCATGAGGAAGATGATGCAGGTATAGTAACAATGAAAGTTACAATTATTATATATTTATCTTAAGTAACTTCTCTATTTGATACCGGTGCATATCACTTTAATATATTGGCTCGTGTTGTAATTTTATTGAATATTTCTATAGAGAGTTTTTCTATTGACATGAATATTATTACTTCCCTTGTAAAAAATACGGAGAAGGATCTCCAATGTACTACTTGTGTTTTACCGCTGTCATAGATTCATAAAAATTTTAGTTTTCTATTGATTTAGTACCTAGTAATCAGATTGTGTCTATTCTTTCATACCATATGGAACTAGTTGACTTGAAAGAGTTTAAAACTCTATTGGAAAATTCTCTAGATAAATGATTTATATTCCCATGCATATCAACATAGGCAGTACCTATTATTTTTTTCAAAGAAAGATAATGGAAGACATAACCTTTATGTTCACTATAAAAAACTCAATTGAGTCACGATAAAGAATAAATATCCCTTCCCAAATATTGATGATTAATTCCACCAGTTAAAAGGGGATAATTTATTCTTGTAGAATGTTATTTTATCTGGTTATCAGTAGTTTAGAAGAAAAAACTGTCTAATTCAAATAAAAACATTCCGTATTAGGTATGAAAATTTGGAGTAAATTATTATACTATTCAGTCATACCAATTCTCTTATTGTTTTTATGGTTTTTATTAACATGAAATTTTTAGAGTACCATGAATCGGTCATGGTGGTATTTTTGGAAAACATATTAATTTACAATGACATTGAGGATCACTATGTGCATTATTTGATATATGATTAAAAACATTGAGAAAAGATAAAATTTAGGTGAAGAATTAAAAAATTTAACTTCTATATATGGTAAGTGATGATCATGGGACATGTGGTCATAGAACATGGAATTTTAGTTGATCCAAAGAATGAGAATGTTGTTATGAAATATAAGAAACTACATAATGATTTCAAGATATGATTCCTAGTAGTCATGTGGGATGTTACCATAGATATGTTAGAGATTTATTGAAGCTGGATCAATGAATAAGTTACAACACACAAAAAGGATTGAATTTTTATTGGGATGGTAAATATTAAATTTATATCATTGAGATGATTTTTTTTTACTATGATACTATTTTGACCCTTCTTGCAGCAAGGAAGGGCTATGTCATCTTTTTTAATACAACAGGTTCAGGTTTGGATTATATCCTTATACGGGGTGATCACATGGTAGACTATGGATCCAGAGACATTATTCCACAAAAGAATAATTATCCATCCCATGATCTCAAACTCACATATATGATTCATGATCTTAAGATTTGATGGAAGTACCATTTCAATGAATGGTTTACTATTAATTATGACTAAAAATTATTTTTATATATATTATCTCAAAAATATTTGAATATTTAACAAAAGATTTTAGTTGAGTACCAGAAGACTTTTAACATTATCATTTTCTAAAACACTAGTAAGGGGAATTTCTTTGCTAATGATTTGAGTTGGAATCATCTTACCTAGGATGTGAAAGAATAATCATAAGATTTAAATTCAATGGCTCCATTTCATCAGTTTTATTTGGGAGTCTTTGATAATGAGTCCCATGTTATTTTTGAATGTTATCATTTTTAATCATCTCTTCTCCAGAATATTCTTCTAGAGCATCAAATTGATGATGAATTCAATATAATTAGAGACACTCATTATATTGGGGATACTGTGGGAATATGTAATTTCCCATTTAGTAGAATCCATTGTTTCTAGGACTGATTTGTTTTACCTTATCTTGTGAGAAAGTATGTGAGGGGGATTTCATAGTTCATAGTGGGAAGTGAACCAAGGTACCACAAAGATGTTTTATGATATGTGATTATGAATTTATTATCCAATTATGAGATGAGACGTCACTAACTATTTCCCCTTTTATTATACATACCAAAAATTCAAAGTTGAGCTCCAGAGGCCTTCAGGTTTGGTTCATCAGCTTCTAGTACCGACCTAGAGGTGGGATGATATTTCTATGGATTTCTTGGTAGGTTTTCCATGTACCACTCTAGAGATTAATTAAATATAGTGTGTGATTCAAAGGTATAAAAAATCAGTAAACTATGTTCCTATTTGATATGTAACCAATGTAGAGTACTTAAAACACATTTAAATATATGAAGTTGTATGAATTACTTAAGTTACATATACAATAGGCTCTGATAGGGATCCTTGTTTCCCATATCTCTTATGGAAGAGTACTCTATGAAACCATGTTATCCTAGGTAATCTTGAGAATATAATATCATATATAAATGTGTGTCCAGATATAATGAGAAATAAATATTCTTGAGGAAAATACACATACATTCATTCTTCAATTTGGTGGAGCCTAGGATAACCGTTAGGGATTGATTGTGCTTCTTATAAAAATAGTTACTGATATACTATCAGAATGGATACTTTTGAGGAGTTGTATCAAAGGCCTTGTATATATCGATTTTTCTAGTTGGAAATTGGTGAATGTCCCTTGGTTGGACCATGTCTGGTCTGATATACTACACTTGGGATTTATCTGATTTGTGAGAAAATGATAACAGGTTAGATCCAATATATACACGTTTTTAATATTCTTCAGTAAATGTTAGGGTTTTTAGTTGGTGAATAGGTTTTCTTAATATCTTCACCTCATCTTGGTCACTGGCACCTTGGAAAACCGTGTAAGAGTGCATCAAGGTTTGTGAGTCCTTTTGTGATAGTTTAGTGAGTGGGAAAGTGGTGTACCATTGGAAACATCAACTATAATTGACTTTTATCAATAGTTTGTTTAATGAACCACAATATAGAATGTATCTTTATTAACTATATCATGTTGATATCTGGGAAGATATTAATGTTGATGTTTCTTTATCTATTCTTGAGAATCAAGTGAGTATTGTTGGTTTTGAGATAATTTTTATTCATTGGAAGATAATACCTTTTGTATGTGTGATATGGTAGCAACATTATGATTCACATTAGAATTTAGAGCATGAGGCACCAATGAGAAGGTTTTGGTCTAGTCTATTTGATATGGAATCTTCGAGTTATGAATTTTTTGGGATAGAATGTTTTTATGGTGGGGAGGTTGTAATATACAATTACCTACTTTTTGGTATTTTTTAAACCCTTATCTTGACCTAAAATTCATGTATGCATGTATGCTTTTATAGATTATATGTATAAATGCGATAACATTTTTTTGTGGAATTCTTGTACCTTTTGAGTTTTTGAAAGAAACTATGGTTTTTAGAAAATATATATGACATTGGGCAGGGGATGCGACATAGTGAGAACCAACTACATTGTGGACCATCAGGAGGCTATGTAGGGGATCTTGAGGTCAAATAGGGCCATGGTGTGGGATATTTTATTCATCATGGATCCATGGATTCTATTTTGTAGAAATACTTCCAATTTGTAATAGATAATCCATAGATGACTAGATTCATCATAGAGCCATAGTTCGTGCATTTTGGTGATAATTTTTCATTAAGCATCGATGCGGTGGGTTTTTTAGGGTATTCCATGGCCTTACACTAGGTAAAGTGCATCTGTTTGATATTATCACCATGGTTTCAGGAGGTTTGTTGTTATTGAGTATCATTATCATGGTGTAGGGTATTTTTTTCATAGGCTGGCTATTTTCAACCGTTGTGTGACTTGGCCCTAGTGGCTATGACATGGTCTTTTTTAAAATACTTAAATAACTAAGACCTATTTTATTTTTATTTTCTCTTACGTTACTCTTATTTGAACATTTATCTCTTTAGGTCTCCCTATAGGTATTTTTACTTCTCTATACTTCATTCTTATCTAATAAAAGCTCCATTGGAAGTGTTGATTCCTCTCTGGTAAGTTATATCTAATAATTTTAAATATTAATAATTACATGTACCCTATACTTTTTGAGTGATGAATCCCTATTTTGATGATTGATTGGATCTATGATTTGATGGACAGTCTTTATAGAGAATCCTATTGATATTTTCTACCTTAAGATACCCATCGATGCTTCACATGTCTGTTGATTATTGATCATGATAAAGGATGGTTGTTCCATGTTAAATTTCCCTATAATTTAATCCTTGAGTTTATGGATTAATTTGAAATGAGTTTTATACAATTTAAAAAACACACATTTGAGATGATTGATGTTTGATTTTGAAAATGGTATGAGAATCATGAAAACCCCAAATTTCAATGGAATTGTAAATTTTGGGTCAATTTTATAAAATTGATGACTTGATTTGTAAATTTATTTTATTTTTATGGTATTAATTCATATTATTAATCTCAATGTAATTCATAGTTTTAAAAATTTTCAAAAATGATATTTTAAAATAAATAACATTTTATAAATGTTTATGAAATTTATAAAAATATTATATTTTTAAACATGATTACATTATGGTTTATAATATAAATCATGGACCATTTAATGGAATTTTCACTTTATAATAAATATATTTAATCTCACTAATTAAAAATAATTTTAGTCTTCGAATGTTTTAAAGGGCTAGAGAGGGGATAAAACTAAAAGATAAGGGTATAAACATAGTACAATCTTTTATAATTTTTATAGAATGAGAGTATTTAAAATTATAATCATCCAATTTTTTAAATATTTTTTTTCATCCATATATAATTAAATATTAATTTATATTTATTTTATATTTTTATACAGTACAAGAGTACCCCTCCCCTCTTTTATAAAATGGAACCTCTTCTTTCCAGTCGATAACATTTCAAAAACCTTTTTTATTAGCCACTACCAGCTTAAATATATTCTGAGAATCCATCCCCGAGTTTTAGGGTCCTTCATTTGTACATAAAACTAACTCTATAGGTCTTACGGTGTTAATAATAGAATGTTTTCAAAATAAGAGGTATAGTTTTTAACTGCATGTTTTAGTTTTTTTTCTGGTTCCACCTAATTGAAATATTATCTAACCATGATAAAATAATAAATATAGTAACATAAATATACTATGTTTTTATTATGTTAATGGAATAACCTATATCCATATCATGTTCCACCAAATGGGAAACCAAACCATCGTTTGTGTGTATGGAGAACTACTACCTCACAAACTGATCTAATTTATTTTCCATCACCATCACACATGGATGGATTTAATGTTGAAATTAATGTATATCTATGACATTAATTACATATTTAACATTTTTAAAAGATAATATTTTATTTTCATTATTTCCATTCTATGCACTAAAATTGATAACATTATTCATTTATATGTGTGTACTACAACCTCCACAAATCGATGTGATTTTTTTTCATCACCGCATCACATGAATGATATATATAAGTATATTTGAATAATTAGAGTCATATTTATTATGTTATTATCATTATTGAAATATAAAATTATACTTATCTCATTTCTATAATTATTATTGAGAAATATAATTGTCACTTAGGCGTATGTATAACCTACCGTTTACATGATTGCAACAGAGAACATTTTTACCGACTATAGTTAATGGTTGAAATTATTATAAATATTATTTAATAATGATTTAATTTACCAATGTCAACATAAAAAATTCATTTTGGACTTATGAAATGAATATCATCAAAATTTTCGACATGAACTTAATTGATTATGTAATTGTAGTGTAAGAGGAAAATTAAACATGAATTTTTTTTAATCAACTAATAAATTAACCTAATTTTATTATTTATGAAGATAAATAACATACACTATGAGTCAAACTCAAGGTATGGTACTTTATTTTAAAAAACCTATTTTATATTTCACCTTTAAACTCTTTTTACAGAAGTCAAAAGTATTTTTTTAATATTTATGGGATGATCACACATTCCCACTATCATAAATAATATTTTATTTGATTCTTACTTCATAATGTAATAAAGTTATTTTTGAAATAAAATATTTTCTTTTATAACTGTGATGTTTTTTAAAATATTTCTTTTCAAAATGAAAATTTTATTATCCTCAAGAATGTTTTTAATGGAAATTTCTTAACTAAAAAAATACTATTTCCATTATTCATATTATTTTGGTATTAAAAATGGGGGTTTAAAAAATGGTATTTTCATATCTCAATGTGTTTTTCATATAGGTTTTATAGAGATTTTTTAAGGTCTTATGATGAAAGGTGGAAGAATAAATATTTTCATATCGTACATGAGAATTATAGGGGAAATTGTTGAGCCCAATTCAAATTATACTAAGGTCCAAAATGATCATGATTTTAATGGAAATAAAGAATCTACCAATGTTCAAGGCCTCAATTATAAGGACATGGGGAACTATGTAAATTATTCTCCCATGTGTTGAGGTAATTTTACCAATAAAAGGAAAAGAGAGTATGGCTATGATTGTTTGAGCACAACACTTAAGGTTGATGTTTCTTATGATCTGGTAGTAGGTAATTTTACCATATCCTCAAAATTAGCTTATAAATTAATTGATTCTAAATCTTATCACACTTTAATATATTTTAATTTGAAAATATGATTAGATATTTCACTATAAAATAGACATCCACTTTAGCATGAAGTTGAGTATTATATTTATTTAGGCTCTAATTCGAATCCAAGATCAAATACCTCTGATAGAATGAGCACTATGGAATTATTGGAATTCATTAATCATATCAAGAGATGTGTATAAGGGATTTATAGACCCTATTATTTCTCTTTGGTGGGTTCATGTTCATTTTGTTAAAAATAAGTATAGATCAATGAGGTTGTATGTTGATTATGGGGAAATGAATTCTATTATAATAAAGAACATATATCTTCCACCATTCATAAATTAATTATTTGATAACCTTCTTGGATTTAAATATTTTTCTATGATTTATCTTCATTCTGGGTATTACCAATTGTTAAAAACAAGGATGATATTCCTAATAAAAACATCAAAATGAGTTATTGTAAATACATGTTTACATTAATTCAATTTAGACTGATTAATAAGCCCTCTATTATTATGGAGATAATAAAAAAAGAATAAAAAGGTTATCTTGATGATATATTTTTATATTTATTTAAGATATATTGGTGTACTCGATGAGCTATGTGTAACAT
This sequence comes from Viscum album, assembly GCA_963277665.1. Classification (NCBI taxonomy): domain Eukaryota; kingdom Viridiplantae; phylum Streptophyta; class Magnoliopsida; order Santalales; family Viscaceae; genus Viscum; species Viscum album. The sequence continues at coordinate 240,621,139 of OY728131.1, forward strand.
ATAAATCACTTGTGAAACATTATTAATACTAATAAATAAAAATAGTTTCATTTTATATTTACAATGTTTGAATTATGGTTTCAGAAAGTTCCTTTTCTTGGCTATATTTTCTCTATGGATGGAATCTCATTTGATCATTCAATGATAAAGGATGTTCAATAATGGTATTCACAAACACAAATAATTGAGATACATAGTATATTTTGTTTAGTAGGTTACTATAGAGGATTTTTTCAAAAAAATCCTAATTGGATAAGTTGTTAACCAAGCATACTCATATAGGGTAAATTTCATTTGAAGACGGAATGTGCGTGATTTTTTGAAGAATTAAAGAGGATATTGGTGAATGAAAAGATCATAAATATACCATCATGAAATGGATGATTTGTGATATATAGTGATCCATTATAAAAGGGACATGGTTGTTTCCTTGTGTAGAATGATATAGTAATTTCTTGTTCATTACGGTACATAAATAATCATGAATACAACTATCTAAATCAGGATCTTGAGTTAGTATCAATAATATTTTCATTGAAAATATGAAGGAACTGTCTCTATCTAAGAATATATAATATATAAATAGATTATAAGAGCCTCAAATACAATTTTTTTTTAAAAATGACCAAAATGATGAAAATATGATGAATTAGTTATTTCAAGGATTATTATTACTCAATACACTACAATCTAGGAAAGGAAAATAATTTTGTAGATGTACTAAGAAGGAAAGAAATAGAGTACTAACCAAATTGGTTATCGAAATAAATCTTGTGATCATGAATTTAGTAAAAGATAGATCTACTAATTATCAGTCAAGGGAAAACATCATTCCTCTTAAAAATAAATTCCAAACCATATTTTTTAGAAAAGTTAAAACAATTTAGCTTTATGATGAGAATATTCAATCGAAGAATAAATCTATGAATGAATGGAAATTTTTAGACTTCATATATGAAGATGGTGTTATGAAATTTATAAATAAGCTTTATGTTCAATATATAACTGAGAAAAAAAAATTATGAGATAATTATTCTTTCTCAAATTTCTCTATAGACCCTCTAAGTACCAAGATGTAAATATATCTAAAGAAATTTTTTTTGTGGAATAATAGAAATCATGAAATTTCTCATTATGTTTTAAGATGTTAGGTTTCTTAATAAGTGAATGCTAAAAGATATAATCTTAGAGTATTTATTTAACCTATGAATATTCCTATGTGGAAATAATATGAAATTAATATGAAAAGCTTCACTCTATTAAAAAGGACCCCAGGAAAGAATGATTAAATACGTGTTATTATTGATCACTTTACCAAATCTAAACTTTTACTTTCTATAAGAGAATGCATTCCAATTGATTTATTTAAAAAAACACTAAATTAAATAATATGAAATACATCATGGTGAACCCATTTCATTTTTTTCTAGCCGTTATCCATGATTTATAAAAAAATTCTGGAAAGGTATTCAAAAGGATCTTGATATTGAAAATCATTTGAGCAGCACTTGTCATCCAAAACTGATGGGTAGTCTAAAAGAACTATCCAATCATTAAAGACATGTTGAGTTAAATTTCAATTGACATTCAAGGAATTCAAGATAATTATTTACCTTTATTATAGTTATCCAGTAATAATAGGTTCTATTCAAGAATTAAATTTGTGTCTTATGAATCATTTTATAGAAAGATATTTCGTTCGACAATTTTTTGGGATGAAGTTTATGGCATAGATCTTATACGCACAATACTTGTGGAGGAGAAAAATACAATGGTAAAGAATATTCAAACCCATATCAAAGAATCTCAAATCATAAAAAATAGGAATTCCAATAACTAGAGGATATATTTTTAATTTCAAGTGGGATACCATGTTTTTTTGTGAAGGTGTCTCCATGGAATGACGTTATAAGATCTGATATAAAATTAAAAATGATACACAAGTACACCAGACCTTCTAAAATTCAATTAATAATTGAATATATGGAATATAATTTTAAAAATACCACCTAGTATATCTAATGTAATTGATATGTTCCATATATCATTGTTTTGGTAGTAAAATCTAGACTCAACACATGTGATAACCTCTAAAGAAATTTATTCAGAACCTAATTTATATTACTATAATGATCCCATAAAAATCCTAGAAACTAGAAGAAAAGTGTTAAGGAATCGAGTTAATTGATATGTAAATGTTATTTTGATAAATCATAATATTTAAGTGGTTATGTGAGAACTTGAAGAAATTATGATGATGAAATACCCAAATATATTAATGAGGTAACAATTTTTAAATTCCTTGGATGGAATTTTTTTAAGGAGGGAAAAATATAACACTACAAGATACTTATATATGATTATATTTTAAATAAAATTAATTTATTATACATTATATTGTGAAATCAGCACCAATATATTGAAATAACACTACGTTTGATAGAGTATACAACATGTAACACCAAGAAAAAACAAACCCCAAATTACGTTAATATATAATTATATTAACACACGCATAATAACATAGCTGTTAAATTGGAAGCTGTGAATATGATTAACCATATTATGATATATATATATATATATAATGTTTTAAATAAATAAAAATTTATTGAGGATATCTTAAGAAATAAACAAACATTTTTAATTAAATTCATTTAATATATTTTATCCAAATATGATTTTTCAAAATATTTATAAGAAAATAATATAACTATTTCCCCTCTTTTAGATAATGTATTTGATAAAAGAATATCATTTTTTGAAATAAATATTTTAAGATTTTATTTGTGTTATGTTTTGGTATTTTCCATAGAAGAATTATTTTTCAATTAATAGTAAAATACTACTTTTTATTCAAAACAATATTTTTGTTTCTAAAATTTACTAGAACACCATGAGATTTTTTATTGTGAATATAAAATTCAATATAATTCATGAGACGTAACAATAAGAATATAAGGGAATATAAAATCCCAATAATCTATGATATATATTTTTATTATAAATAAATTATTCCCTTTCGATATATTGTAATTAAAGTAACAATAGGTTTAAACGAAACATGATACCCCATTAAAATATTAGTAATTAATCATTACCATTAGAATCTAGATTATCAGTTAGAAGCTTTTAATTTTAGTGACTAAATTATAAAAATTTATGGCTTATATGGGAATAAAATAAATAAAATGGATATCTATTGAATATATATGAAATTAAAACCACTTGGAACAACATAAAATGTTTTCTAAAAACACTATTTTTATAAAAGGTGGTTTAGTCACGCTTTCCACACATAATTTATGATTATTTTTTACAAATATTATATAATTTATTTAAAAATAAATTTCTTTTATGAAATTATCATATCAAAAATTATATTATGGTGGATTTTCGGTATTTTTTTGAAGAGTTTCATTTTTTGATGAATGGTGAAAAATAAAAAAAAATTAATTGGAAACTGCCATTTTGTTAAAAAAAATTAAAGATAAAATATATTCTAAAATATTATTAATGTAAACATTATTCAATTTAAAATATATTAATCTATTTTATGTTGTTATAATAATTTTCATATTGAATTTTGAAATAAAAACATTATAATCATTGAAAAATTTTCTCTTTAAAACCCTAGTTTCTCATTACATTTGTGAGATTAAATTGAAATTAAAATTTTCCACTTTTGTGAATGGAATTATGAGAAATTGTATTCCATACTATGAATAAAAATAATATATAATATCAAATTAGGTAATATTAATTTTTGACCGTAATAAATATTAAAATAGTAAAAAATAATTACCATAGCTATGATGAAAATTAGTTTGTGGGGGGGGGGGGGTTCAACTAAAAATATAAGGGTAAAAATGACCAAAAAAATTCTTGAATTCTATTTTATATCCATATTTAGACATTATAATTTATTAGTCAATATATTTATCCATTTAAGACACTTTTGGAATGTGTAAAACATGTGTACACCTTTTTCCTTCTAAATATTACATGTGTGTCACTCACATTACTTAAAAATGGCAACCCCATACTTTTTTCATTATACATTAAACCATTTTTTTCATCCATGATTGGGAAAATAAACATCCATCCCATCATCTTATATTAATTATTTTTGTCAGAAATCCATTACATGAATAATTTAGGTGTAATCCTAAAGATGTTGTTTGAGAAGAAGAAAATAAAGAAAGTACATGATGAGTGAGATACAAGGAAAGGGTTTCTCTCCACAAATTTAATTCTGTGAGACATAATAATATAATTCAACACTATACAAATTGTTTTAAATGGTTAGTATTAGCCGGAGAACCATTTTTATAGTCTACACCAATGGTTCTCAAACCTATATGGTATAGGGCTATCGGAAAAGGCCTATACAAATAGTTTTTACTGAAATATTGGTGTATGGTAAGTAGAATTTTAGTTCTACCAATGATTTTTAAACAATATTAATGGAACACTACATATTATTCTTTGACATGAAGCAGACCAACCCTAACCATAATACATAAAAATAAACAACTCAACCTATATAACATGAAAACAAACAACGTAACCTTCAACCAATATAAAAAAATATAATACAATTTCTACAAGAATCCACACTATCACCACACATTATTCAATTACATACAAACCTAAATCACAAAAAAATATAAATATAATAAAAACACAATAAATAAATTAATTCATTCACCCAGTGATAACACACATTCAAAAAATCACATATATTTATTAAAAAATCACTACATATCAATTGCCATAAATATCTTTCAAAAATTGAAAGGATCAATATGTTCCTCATCACCATCACTATCATCATCTTTATCCTCATCCTTATCCTCATCCTCACCATTGTCCATGTCCTCATCCACATCCTCGCCTTTATCCTTACACTCTTCTTCTTCGCCATCCTCACCATTGCCGTCTCTAAAAGCATTATCATCTTGAACTCCACTAGGACCACTATCTGGTACACTATATAATATATTTATCATCTAAATATATTTATCACAATCCTCAATGGTATATTATATAACTACTTTACATAAAACATGAATTATTTTCATAAATTCATCATTGGCCCTTTAATTTCGTTCACACTCCTCTATGACCATATTTAGGTCCTTTTTTTCCTAGGCCTGAGCCTATGCAACTTGTGAATTAGTGTAACGCCCCGACCCCAGCTACCCAGAGTCGGTGCATTACTTCGTAACATTGGCATGAAAACAAAAGATCAAGTCTCGAAAGACAGATTAGTTTAGTAGCCTTGGAAACACTAGATACATTCGTAAACGTTACATTACATCATAAAGTGAAAAACTACAATAACAATGTCTCCATAGTCCACTCTCATATCCTCTTCGGACAATCCCTGCAGGTCATTCATAAAATACTTCTTCACATCCTGGAAAATATTAAAACATTGAAAGGGGTGAGCTCAGATGCTGAGTAAGGATAACAATAACGTGGAAGATTTCATAAATAAACATAAACATTTAAGGCAATGTATAACTAAAACAAAAGCCTTTTAAACTTGAACAAGAACATAATATGGCAAAAGTAAAATGAGATAATTCCTTTTACTTCTTCACATGGATATTCTACTGGTCGAATAATCACTTGAAATATCATTAACCACTTTCATAATGATGGAAAGCATAATGCCAGACATTCGGAAACATTTTGTCAAGGCCTCGGCCAAGACGTCTAAAATGATTAAGGCCTCGGCCAAAACCATAAATCAAATTGGGAAAGGGCCTCAGCCAATTCCACGTCTAGTTGTCTCAAGAGACCTACCTATGCATCGAGGAGCTATAGCGGGCTCCACCCGTCACTTATTAAGTCCAATGCATTCCTCATATGAATAGGTTTAAACATATCATAAACCATAACATAATCGTATCACATAAAACATGGATAAAGGAAACATAACATTTCCACATTTAAATCACAAGATATCAATACAACACATTGATATAATAAAAATGATTTCAAAACCATTTTCAATACCAGAATAAATGAAAGTTAAAACTTTGTATTTATTTTTCATTAAAAAAACGTGATGGCTTGTAGAGGAAGTCGAAACTCAAATAATGGTCACGGCGGCGGAGAAGTCGTTGTCGCCGCATATGTACGGACAGAAAAACATTACCTTTTTTTCGTTTAGTAAAACGATTCGTATAAAAGAGATTCATTTTGAATAACATAAAAGTCAAAGGGGTTTATACACAGTATAAAAGAAAGTTGTGTATAAAACCAAATATGCCTCAATGAAAGGGATTGAGACGAAGTCCTTAAAAGATCATTTTTTTAAAATAAAGTACATCTACAATGTTTATTCACTATAAGTACACATAAATAATGTAAAAATACAAGATAGGACATAATAATATCATGACATAATTTGAAAGTAGGAGATTAACCCAAAGAATGGAAATTGGGTTAAAAATTCCCTTACCTCGTGTCCGACTTGATCAAATCGTTCTTTAAACTCCTGAATAATAAACTAGAGTTAATATCTACCTTATTAAAAACCATTTTAAATTTAATTATCCTTTTTATTTAACTTATTACAATGTTATGAACGTTATGTAATTATTTAAGTTAATAACGGTCGTTTTGTCGATCTTTGGTACTTGTGTCAACAATAAACTTCTTATAATTACAATTTGTTCATGTGGTGAAATATCCATTATATCCATAATTATATTCATGATTTATATATCATATATATCATATATATCCAGTATATACATTCATTCATAATATTACGTAACATTTAGAGGTAAGAAATGAAATGCACCGTTCATGGAGACGGTAAGCCGTATGTACGCATGAACGATAATTTCATTTCTATTTCGTATTTAATGTAATGAAATCATAATGATATAAATGTATAATATAATTCCAGTATAATATAGCATATAATACCATTTACTCCATCCTTTATACATCCCACATATGGTATTAACGATTCAAATCACTTTTAGGGGGCGATAGTCCGTACTTCCTAAAATGAAATTATCGCGTTTACCAATAATGGAAATCATAAAGTATGCCATAAATGAGAAATACAGAAGCATAATGAAAACATAAACATAATATATATATCATATATGAAAATAGTGTCATCAAAATGGCCACCATTATAGGTGTTAAAAGAATTTGAACAATCATCGTTTCGTGAGACAGTATTTCGCCACCCACAGAAACAATATGTTCTTTAACCATTAGACGAATGTGTGTGTAAGTGTAAACCAAATACTTATCATAACAACATCCTAGTATATTGTAGATACTGGTGTTGTTACAAAATAAAGGAATTAAAAGAGTTTAAGGGGTTGGAGAAGCAAAATAAAACAAAACAACATTAGAGAATACATTACCTAAAAAATCGGGTAACTCTTTTTGATTTGAGCCAAAGGCTTCCTTGGGAAGCGTTCTTACCAAAGTGAGGCTTCTAGGAGTAAGAGGGGGAAGTTGGGAGAGTATTTTGGCAGACTTTGGCCGAGCCAAATGGCTTGAAAGTGTGAATGAGGTGGTAGAGGTGGGGGCCTTTTATAAGTGGAGAGGAGGGGCACTCTTGGAAAGTAAGGAAATTTTTCATTATTATACAATGCTTTTCGGATTCTAAAGGTCCCACACTTATATAATTCGTGGATAAGGGGATAAGGATTCGAAATATACCCATCCAATAGTCTTTGGACAAGTGTATGCCTTGTATTGTACATTATCTTTTCATTTTTTTCAAATCGTTAAATAATGAGGTCATCGCTGCATCATAATGATGTCATAAATAATTTAATTTATCTAATGTCTAAAAATTATAAAAAAAATACTATGATGTTGGAAATCTTTTTATCTTTCCAATTACTATTTATAGTAAAAAATATGACTTGTATAACCCCATGTAAAAATTATTTTAGTAAAACATTTCATGTTTGTGTCATTTTTTACATTAACATTAAATAAAAGGTATTTATGTCATTTTCCAACTAAAGTGGCTCCATGGGGTCCCCAAGTTGACCCATGGATTTTCCTGGTCGGCCATGGAATATCCAATGAGGGTAGCACATGTGTCACACTCATATAATATTATTAAAACATTATTTTTACCTTAAACTACACTAATTACCTCTAATCGCGATTAAGAACTTAAAAGTTACTATTCACCAAAAATTATTTTAATCTCATTGAACCACATTTTACTTCTTAATAACAACCATGTATGTCGGATTTTTGAAAATCAAAACACAGAAGTGACAATATTTCATTTAAACGAAAAATCAGTTATTTAACTACCACTTAGTAGTTTCACTATTCATCAAAAATTGAAGTTTTTCAGAACAATGCCAAAATTTCACCCTTAGATATAATTGATATCCCAAATTCAAAAATGATTTCTATTTTACAAAATTCCAAACATATAAGTTGCATTAATTAATTTTATAATTATTTCCCGCTGTCACAACAAATAGCGTGTTTTTAAGAAACAAATTATATCAAAAGATTGACAATTGTTTATGTCCAATTTCAATGTTAAATTAATTCTAATGACCACCATTTGATAAAATGGTAAAAATATATTCTAATTATACTTTAAAACCACTAAATAGTATAATTTATCACTATAAATTATTTTGATTAAAAAAGTTGTTTTAAGTATTTTTCACTATTCATAAAAAATTGAATGTTCTCAAAAAATTACAAAAAACTCAACTTAGGATAATTTCGATATTCCGAATAGAAAAATGAAGTCCATTTTGAAATATAAAATTTATATAATTTCAAAAAGTGGGTATTACTATTCATAACGGCTAATTGATTAGTTGCGGTGTGTTAGAACTCGAAGTTGCGTACAATGCAAACTATTGCATTATTGAATGAGAAGCGTATCATAGAAGCTATGGGTGTTACATTCTCCCCTCCTTCAATAAATTGTGTCCTCGCAATTTTGAAATTTTTCTTGGAAAATAAAAGGTTGAAAATAGAAAATACCTTTGTAGAAAACCCACATCGGAAATAAGGTTAATAAAAATATAACTTTAAAAGAAAGAAAGATAAGTACAAAGGTCACCTGAGATAACCCATACTAGGATTCTATGAAAATATGGATATGGAAGAAAAACAAACCATCAAGGTCTGATGGAGAGTTGTAGAAAACTGGATTAGGAGAAAGTTAACAATAAGAAAATCACAAACTTGTGATTGGTTAAACGGTCATTGAATCCCCAATTGGAAAATTTAGCTGGCAACATTTTTGTTTTAAGTTACCTTTTATAATGTTAAAGAATTTATTTAGTAGATTTACTAATAATGTAAGGGAATATACATACTTGTCATGTAGACTTTCATTCTTTAATAAATTTTTACCAAAAACCCATCTTTCACTCTAAAAGGTAATAGAACTCAAAAATATTCCATTTATCCTAATTGTATAAGGTTCCAAATATTAACACATACCATTTAGATTAGAAAAACTATTTTGTAATAACCAGGGACTTCACGTAGTCTAGTGGTAGGTGATTAAACCCAATCGCACTATGGCTGTGGGTTCTATTCCTGCAGCTTTGTCCGACGCGACGGGTTATGCCCCACCCTGCAGGTTGTCCTTTTCCTAAAACTATAGTATTATAATCTTCCAAAAATAATCTTCATAACTTTTTTAACCTTAAACAATACTATCCAAAGATCCACTTAATCCACTCCAACCTTTATAGTTATCCAAAATACCTCTGTCCAGACTTTCTCTAAAAGGACTCTTAATTCCAAAATCAATTTATCAGATTGCCCAAACAAATTAATGTTTCTCTTTTTGTCACATACTAAAAATATGATTACCTTTATCATATTAAAACCTTACTGAAATCAACAAGTACTGCAGTACAATCCTTATATATATATCTCATTATTCTAATAACCAGAATATAATCCATGAGTCCAAAATCACCAATACATTAATTATTCTGCTTCAACTATAGTAACAACATAAGATTTTCCTTGATCCCTTGGCCTTTTCGGAGGTAAGTTTCCCTGATTCTTAGGACATTCATTTGCATAATGCCCCATTTCCCTACAATTGTAGCATTCAACATTGATATCCTCTTTCTTTCCCTTGCAATCACGCGCCTGGTGACCTTTTTCTCCACATTTATAAAAAACTCCCATTCCTTTTAGGCAAGTACCAGGGTGATTCTTCCCACAATTATCACATAATGGAAAATCCTTCTTTCCCTTTTTCCTTTTATCTGTCTCTTGTTCCACCGTTATCTTCTTCTCTTGCTTTACTTTGTTGTCATAAGACTTAGAGAATTCCTTTTCTGTCTTGATAGCACATGAGACAATATCTTCGTATGTTGAAAACGATTGTGATACTAAAGCTTGACGAACAAATGGTTTTAACCCATCAAAGAAACGATCAATCTTACCTCTTGGGTTACATATATAATCTGCAGCATACCTCGCTAACCTTGTAAAGTTGGCCTCATACCTTGCGAAATTATCATCCTCCTTTTGTCTCAGACTCAGAAATTGTCTTTCCATATCTGCTCTATGGTCATGAGGAAAGTATTTTTCTAAGAAACGATCTTTGAACTCCCTCCATTCCATATTCGATATGTCATCATCTTCCTTTGTGTTTTGAATCAATGACCACCATTGATCATCATCTCCAGTGAGGCGGTAAACTGCCATGATAACCTTTTCCCTTTCACTACTCCCCAAGGTGTGGAATATTTTTTCTAAGGAGTTTATCCATTGCTCAGCTACTAATGGATTTTTACCCCAATTAAATGTTGGTGGTTGTTGCCTTATGAAGCGGTCTAACATTGATCCTCCACGTTGCGGATCAGGGTGCTCCATACGAGTAAGGTTATTATTCATAACCTGAGTGAGTTGTCCCAGTATGGTAATATGTTGATCAGCACCAGTTGTATCTCTAGATCCACAATAATTATCTTGAGCAGGAGGGAAATCCCTACACTGAGTGCGTGCATTGATACGGTTTCCATTCCTTCCACTAGGCGCCATTTCTAAACAATGGCATAAACTAGATTAGTTTATGAATCAAAATACATAATTCCATACTTGTAAAATACTTAACATAAATTGAACTATTTATGGATATAATCCACAATCATGAAAAGGTTTTATTTGAGGAAGTATATAATCATAACCGTTCATAGTGGTTTGTAAAGAAAATGGGAATTATCCTAAGCATATCCCCCGGGAGTGTCGTAACCAAGAGTGCAGCAAGGCCCGTTGTCATGCACCAATTCCCGTTCGAGTCTAGCTCAAAGCAGTGTTTTCAGGTTTTACCCCTAGGTACATCTGTGCCAGAGCTGTCTCTACCTACTCGTATCCAGACAGGGATGTATTGCTCGGAAAACTCACAAAATCTCTACAATAACAAAATTCTAGGAAGTTCTTCTATACTAATCCTCAAAGTCTATCTTTGGGCTATGTGCTCTAATCAGAGTTTATCTAAATCTAGCTTCCAAGGTTAGTACTAAACTGCCTCTGATACCAACTGTAACGCCCCGACCCCAGCTACCCAGAGTCGGTGCATTACTTCGTAACATTGGCATGATCACAAAAGATCAAGTCTCGATAGTCCGATTAGTTTAGTAGCCTTGGAAACACTAGATACATTCGTAAACGTTACATTACATCATAAAGTGAAAAACTACAATAACAAATTCTCCATAGTCCACTCTCATATCCTCTTCTGACAATCCCTGCAGGTCATTCATAAAATACTTCTTCACATTCTGGAAAATATTATAACATTGAAAGGGGTGAGCTCAGATGCTCAGTAAGGATAACAATAATGCGGAAGCTTTCATAAATAAACATAAACATTTAAGGCAATGTATAACTAAAACAAAAGCCTTTTAAAATTGAACATCAACATAATATGGAAGAAGTAAAATGAGATAATTCCATTTACTTCTTCACATGGATATTCTACTGGTCGAATAATCACATGAAATATCATTAACCACTTTCATAATGATGGAATGCATAATGCCATACATTCTGAAACATTTTGTCAAGGCCTCGGCCAAGACGTCTAAAATGATTAAGGCCTCGGCCAAAACCATAAATCTAATTGGGAAAGGGCCTCGGCCAATTCCACGTCTAGTTGTCTCATGAGACCTACCGATGCATCGAGGAGCTATAGCGGGCTCCACCCGTCACTTATTAAGTCCAATGCATTCCTCATATGAATAGGTTTAAACATATCATAAACCATAACATAATCGTATCACATAAAACATGGATAAAGGAAACATAACATTTCCACAATTCAATCACAAGATATCAATACAACACATTGATATAATAAAAATTCTTTCAAAACCATTTTCAATACCAGAATAAAAGAAAGTTAAAACTTTGTATTTATTTTTCATTAAAAAAACGTGATGGCTTGTAGAGGAAGCCGAAACTCAAATAATGGTCATGACGGCGGAGAAGTCGTTGTCGCCGCATATGTACGGAAGAAAAAACATTCCCTTTTTGTCGTTTAGTAAAACACTTCGTATAAAAGAGATTCCTTTTGAATAACCTAAAAGTCAAAGGGGTTTATACACCGTATAAAAGAAAGTTGTGTATAAAACCAAATATGCCTCAATGAAAGGGATTGAGACGAAGTCCTTAAAAGATCATTTTTTTAAATGAAGTACATCTATAATGTATATTCACTATAAGTACACATAAATAATGTAAAAATACAAGATAGGACATAATAATATCATGACATAATTTGAAATTAGGAGATTAACCCAAAGAATGGAAATTGGGTTAAAAATTCCCTTACCTCGTGTCCGACTTGATCAAACCGTTCTTTAACACCATGAATAATAAAATAGAGTTAATATCTACCTTATTAAGAACCATTTTCAATTTCATAATCCTTTTTATTTCACTTATTACAATGTTATGAACGTTATGTAATTATTTAAGTTAATAACGGTCATTTTGTCGATCTTTGGTACTTGTGTCAACAATAAACTTCTTATAATTACAAGTTGTTCATGTGGTGAAATATCCATTATATCCAGAATTATATTCATGATTTAGATATCATATATATAATATATATCTATTATATACATTCATTCATAATATTACGTAACATTTAGAGGTAAGAAATGAAATACACCGTTCATGGAGACGGTAAGCCGTACGTACGCATGAACGCTACTTTCATTTCTATTTCGTATTTAATGTAATGAAATCATAATGATATAAATGTATAATATAATTCCAGTATAATATATCATATAATACTATTTACTCCATCCTTTATACATCCCACATATGGTATTAACGATTCAAATCACTTTTAGGGGGCGGTAGTCCGCACTTCCTAAAATGAAATTATCGTGTTTACCCATAATGGAAATCATAAAGTATGCCATAAATGAGAAATAAAGAAGCATAAGGAAAACATAAACATAATATATATATCATATATGAAAATAGTTTCATCAAAATGGCCACCATTATAGGTGTTAAAAAAATTTGAACAATCATCGTTTCGTGAGGCAGTATTTTGCCACCCACAGAAACTGTATATCCTTTAACCATTAGACGAAGGTGTGTGTAATTTTAAACCAAATACTTATAATAACAACAACCTAGTATATTTTAGATACTGTTTTTGTTACAAAAGAAAGGAATGAAAAGAGTTTAAGGGGTTGGAGAAGCAAAATAAAACAAAACAACATTAGAGAAGACATTACCTAAAAAATCGGGAAACTCTTTTTGATTTGAGCCAAAGGCTTCCTTGGGAAGAGTTCTGACCAAAGTGAGGCTTCTAGGAGTAAGAGGGGGAAGTTGGGAGAGTATTTGGGCAGAGTTTGGCCGATCCAAATGGCTTGAATGTGTGAATGAGGTGGTAGAGGTGGGGGCCTTTTATAAGTGGAGAGGAGGGGCACTCTTGGAAAGTAAGGAAATTTTACATTTTTATACAATGATTTTCGGATTCTAAAGGTCCCACACATATATAATTCGTGGCTAAGCGGATAAGTGTTCTAAATATACCCATACAATAGCCTTTGGACAAGTGTATGCCTTGTATTGTACATTATCGTTTCATTTTATTAAAATCGTTAAATAATGAGGTCATCACTGCATCATAATGATGCCATAAATAATTTAATTTATTTAATGTCTAAAAATTATAAAAAAATACTATGATGTATGAAATCTTTTTATCTTTGCAATGACTATTTATAGTAAAAAATATGACTTGTATAACCCCATGTAAAAATTATTTTAGTAAAACATTTCATGTTTGTGTCATTTTTTACATTAACATTAAATAAAAGGTATTTATGTCATTTTCCAACTAAAGTGGCTCCATGGGGTCCCCAAGTTGACCCATGGATTGTCTTGGTCGGCCATGGCATATCCAATGAGGGTAGGACATGTTTCACGCTCATAGAATATTATTAAAACGTTATTTTTACCTTAAACTACACTAATTACCTCTAATCGCGATTAAGAACTTAAAAGTTACTATTCCCCAAAAATTATTTTAATCTCATTGAACCACATTTTACTTCTTAATGACAACCATGTATGTCGGATTTTTGAAAATCAAAACACAGAAGTGATAATATTTCATTTTAACGAAAAATCAGTTATTTAACTACCACTTAGTGGTTTCACTATTCATCAAAAATTGAAGTTTTTCAGAACAATGCCAAAATTTCACCCTTAGCAATAATTGATATCCCAAATTCAAAAATTATGTCTATTTTACAAAATTCCAAACATATAAGTTGCATTAATTAAGTTTATAATTAATTCCCGCTGTCGCAACAAATAGCGTGTTTTTAAGAAACAATTTATATCAAAAGATTGGCAATTGTTTATGTCCAATTTCAATATTAAATTAATTCTAATGAACACCATTTTATAGAATGGTAAAAATATATTCTAATTATACTTTAAAACAACTAAATAGTATAATTTATCACTATAAATTATTTTGATTAAAAAATTTGTTTTAAGTATTTTTCACTATTCATAAAAAATTGAAAGTTCTCAGAAAATTACGAAAAACTCAACTTAGGATAATTTCGATTTTCCGAATACAAAAATGAAGTCCATTTTGAAATATAAAATTTATATAATTTCAAAAAGTGGGTATTACTATTCATAACGGCTACTTTTATTAGTTGCGGTGTGTTAGAACTCAAAGTTGCATACAATGCAAGCTATTGCATTATTGAATGAGAAGCTTATCATAGAAGCTCGGGGTGTTACAATTAGCATTTTCCGACTCGGTGCTACCAAAATTGGAACCTAAAGTGGGCCAAAATATGATTGGTACAATACACATCCCTTTTCAGTAACACAATTCTCTATGGTGCTCATCACCCAAAACCCAAGGTTAGTTATAATTTGACCTAAAGTTATAGTCTTCATACTGATAAATGGCTTCTAAAGAACACTTTTAAAAATATAAATTGACTATTATGTTACAAAATTTATATTAAAAATTTAAATCAACAATTTAATAAGTATAATTTTCTACTATGTTAGTTTTTTTTATCGTGCTACCATCATTTTTATTTCTACTTAAGAAAAAAATCACGAGGCACACATCCTTCAATATTCAAAACCACCCTATATAATTAAATTGAATATATAAAATCATAATTTGAAATAGGTATTAATAATGAATTTCACATCTAAAATAGAATTGTTCGTGAAAATAATTTTCGAATTTATATACATAAATGTGGATTGAATGAATTAATATATAAGGTATATAATTAATATGAATATATTATTCAAAAATTATAAACAATTATATATTATTCGATATTAATTATTTTTAATATGGGAGAGGAAATGAGATGAATAATTTATTTGACTAGATTCCATTACGAATGACCAATAAAGTTGCACCTGTTCATTATATGTGTTTTTATCATACTTAATTTTCTTCGTCTTTTCTCTATAATCACTCCATAGATAAAACATATCATCTATTTCATCATTATTGATTTCATTTATGAAAATAGATATAACACTATTCACTCATTTTGGTGTTTAATAAATATATGTTTTAAATATATCATTTTTTAAAGTGGTTATATTTGAGATTCATCCTCATCCCCAAAAGTAGACAAATTTATTTAAGTGTAGAAATAAAGGATTAAAAATCAAAAAACATGTTTTTTCTATAAGATTAAAATAGTCATTTTAAATATAATTATCTTCTTAAGAAGAAACACCAATGATAATTTCTTTTATTAGTGTACCACCTATCACCTTTTTAGCAAGGATAACATGATGATAAATAATAATATCAACTACGGATAGTTTACCCATTAATATAATAAGATAATTAATATAATGATTCAAAATTTCATTTGGAAATATTTATAAATGTTACTATTTATATTATATTCTCTCATTAATAATATATCATAAACACCACTAGAATAAAATATGCCTTTTACACTTAAATAAATGTGAATAACCATTTATTTTTCATATTTTAATCATATGTTAGTTCAAATATACTTCTTAACACCATATAAAATTTACTTTCCCTCAAAATAAATATATATTTACATGAAAAATTTCTTATAGAAAATAATACATATATTTAGAGTGATTACGTTGAAAAGGTTAGACTTATTTATTAAAATATAACACTAGTGTCTGTTTAAAAATCCTTACATCTTAATTTAATGTATAAATTTTAAAAACACATTTATCATTGAAAATAGTCCATTTACCCTTAATTTTTTTCTTATGTTATAGAATGGATCTAATTTTTAAACATTTGTAACAAAACTTTCATCTAATTTGTCAATAAGTAACTTTTTTTAGAAATAAAATTGTATTATGATATTTAACGACTGTCGTACGTTGTTCCTCTCATGGTTCAACATCATAGTCCACAGAAAAGTGTGGTGGTATTTCATAGAATCCATATTTTTTATTTTCTCCAAACGATTAATAATTTTTTTAAAAAAATAATAAAAAACAAAGTATTAATGGAAATCATTGTAATTTTCATTCAAAAACCTCAAATTTGATAAAAACATTGAACTCAGTACTCACACATTGACAATTATATTCCCAATAATATTCAATCATAAATTCATCAATGACTATTGTGTCCTATATATATGTACTGACTCTAAATGATATCCAACAGTCAAATCAGGTTTATATTCTTTCCATAGATCAACTTATTCCATGAGTCGTACTATCCCCATAGCCTCACTATCAGGAAAAATAAAACAAAATTGAAACTAAAATATTAAATCACATAAATATAATAATAATATAACATTAAGTCCATTGATTTTTCTTATAATATTTTCTCCCAACCATTGTCCTTTACATCATTTGGATAATGTATCTAAGAGAGTGGCATAATAGGAATGATGCCAGAGTATTTGTAACAAGTCCCCAAAAAACTCTAATATTATCACCATATTTTTCAAATATTGTGGTTGCCATTGGTGTACTCCACCATCAGCTATGTGTTGTTGTTCAACACCGCACGCATGCCTGTACTCCCACATCACCTATCATAATAACCATATATTAAAAGGAAAAATATTATATCATTACATCGTATAATGAAGATAAATAATGGATAAATTTTTAATATGGTTCTATAAATATACCTGAGGCAGTCTGATCAGTGGGTGCCACTGGATCCCTATACTCTGAACCAACATCAACTTGTATAGTTGGAGTGGGTTCTAATATATGCTCCAAAAGAACATATTGTGTTAGAACATAAGTCAATGGAGGATGAATGTATATTCTTGTGGAGAAAAAATTATAAGGAAATAATATGGAACATATGTTAGTGTAAATTAATAATATAGATGAGTAGGGGACATTATTGAATAAGATAATGATAGTTGAGTAGAATAAAATAAAAATGGTTTTAAATACACAGGTGACCAAAATATGTCAATTTCCTCAAATGAAACTACAATACTAGAAGGTGTGGTAGATGTTATGTCATGGGGTGGGACCAGGTGTGATCAGGTACACTGAGTGGACCGCATAACTCTAGAACCATCTGACCTTATACCATCAAATCGAGCATAGGTACCACTTGGATAGTCAAGGAATATATATCTCATAGGTGATGAATCTTATTTAAAATTTAAAAACAAAATTAATCACTTGATATTATATTCTATTAATATATGTATTTAAAATAAAATACTCACAATAGGCACTAATAGAGGGGAATCCATCTCTCTTATTCGGTGATTATTGTATGTCATCTCTTTTTCTTCGTATTTTCTCAAAAAAATTCACTTATTTCATTTAAAAATAAATATATGAATTTATTTTAAATCCATAACAATTGTGTAATAAAAATATGAAACATTACGAGACATGACTTAATTAAATAATACAAATTGGAAAACCAAATATAGGATAAATAGTGATATAACAGAAAATAAAATATTTAATGGGAATAATATCCAAAAACAAAGTACATGTAATAGAAAAATAAATACATTAAAATTATCATGTTTAGCATGGTTATGATACAATTTCTTTCTATTTTAAATTTGATCGAATTCAATTACTATTAGGTCATTTGGTTTATTTTTTTCAATTAATTAATTTATATTTCCATTTTTATATGTCTTAGGAGATTTGATTCATTTTGATAATTTGATCATGTCAATTTTTTATTTTTATATGTATTAGTTTATTTGCTTATTATTTTGGGTTAGGTTATGTTTCCATTTTTTAGTTAGGTCATTTTTTAATTGGTTTTGAATTTCATATTAATTATTTTAATATGTGAAATTCAATTCATCTAGATTATTATTAAAATTTAATTGTTATAGATTTTTTTAGTTTGGTATGTTTGAATATAGTGAAAAATATGAATTATAGAATCAAACTTAAAGAAAAAACCATATCGTAAATATTGAACATTCATATGAAGCTCAAGTTGGATACAATATATTTGTAACCAATAGTAATGTAATTTTTATAGTACTAATCATTACAACCCCCGTCGAGCTAAAATATAGGAATTGAAAACCTAGATTGATGATTCTATATATTATCCCCAACGACATTAGGTTGAATATCGACTATGACAATTGAAATATAGTAGTCCTCATAGGTAATAAATTGATCGGGGAAAATAGGAGTAGAGATGGGAAATTCCATCATCACCATCAATATAATATTTCTTTTGGTTACTTCATTAATGAATCCATATTCAGGTCGAAGATGTTTTTTCACACAAAAATATTTTATTCCATTGATTCGAATTTATATGGTTCCTTGGTAGAAAGAGTGTCAGACTTGTCAATAACTCAAAATCCACAATCATCAATAAATGTTATATACATCAACATCAAATCCAAACACTTTTATTTCAAAACATAGACTCAACCATGAGATTAATAAACCAATTTTATTATTTCTCAATGACTCTATAAAAGGATATATTTTCAAATTGAGT
Source organism: Viscum album (assembly GCA_963277665.1). Classification (NCBI taxonomy): domain Eukaryota; kingdom Viridiplantae; phylum Streptophyta; class Magnoliopsida; order Santalales; family Viscaceae; genus Viscum; species Viscum album. The sequence goes on from OY728131.1 coordinate 240,640,652, forward strand.
TATAACATCTAATTCATTAGGGTAAAATTCTGTTTTTGTAGTTACCATAACACCATCATTATTTGATCTCATGTTCATTTATCATTCCGTGATAATAAATTTATACCCATTGATCAAAATTTATTTTTATTAAGGAATTGTGAAATTAGGATTAAAATTCAAATATCTTATTTCCTTAGACACATCGCCAAAATGAATACTAAATACCAATAATATAAATTAATATTAAACTCAATTAAATATTTATTCTATTAGTTTATTACAGTAATATTTATATCCTCAATTTCAACTAAGTAGAAAACTCTTATCTATGAAAACTATATCTCATTCACAATGATATATAACAATGCTTTCTATATATAATTTTTTATATTATCTTCCAAAAAACTAAAATAGTTTAATACTTATTTAAAATTACTTGAGACGAGATACGATATACATGTTTTGAATCTTTCAGCTTCATAGGGATTTTCTGGATGGAGATGTATTCCTTCGGGTCGAGGTTTCTATCATATAATTTTTTCTTAAGAGGCCCTCAAGCATAGGGCATGGGGATTCAGTTCAATATCCTTGAAGCCAGGTATGATATGGGTTCAAGAGTGGAATTTTTGTTTTAATCCATTTTATATAAAAAATACTAGAGTTGAAGTTTGGATTAAAATCATTGGCCTCAATTTGATATTGTGGCATCCAAAAATTCTATTTGATATTGCATCTTCTATGGTAATTCCTATCAAAATGGATAAGAATACTGAAATTTCTAAAAACAATAACTATGCCAGGGTATTGGTGGAGGTTGATCTAAGATCTTTCTTGATTCATAATTCTGTATTGGTAGCACTAGATAATGATATTTTTTTGAATGTGGAATATGAAATACTTACTCAAATTTGTTCAGAATGTCAAATTATTGGTCATGTCAAAGATAAATGTCTAAAGAATGAGGTATGTTATTTTTTTCTACAAAATGACATCATGATGCATCTTTTAGAAAGAAAGTGAGGAAGTAGAATTCATAAAACAATGTGGACTTACGTCATGACAAACAACCCATTTCTCACTAAGTATAGGCTAGGGATTTGGTATTAGAGAATAATGAGTCAAAGAAGTTAGTTCCTGGATAAAATGAAAATACACAAGTTTTCGGAGGGGGTCGTATTGATCTGAAAGAATCTTCTCCTTCATGTGAGGGGAAACAAAATATGGAAGATTATTGAAATATTACATGTATTCAAGAGGAAATTAATAAATTAAGGTTGTCCTATGGAATCCATGGAATGTCAGATGATATCAAGGATGATTCCCTGAAAAAAAATAATCATATAGTTAGGTAGTATCCAATGGAATAAATGTTTTCTTTTGATGATAAAGGTTTTCAATATATTCCTCATAGGAAATCCAGACGTATGAAAGACTATTCTTATCTGCAACTAACTATGGTTACCATTTCTCATGGTCCCTTAAATGACTCTGACTAGTATGGTGATTATGATGATTTATATTAGTTTTATTATGATGTTTGATCTCTTTTCATGAGGTTTTGATGCTTGTATGACCCCATCCTTCTATTTTATATACTCTTTTTGTTCTTTTAATAAGTGGGATCTACCCAAAATTTCCCAGTTAACAAATCACTATTAGAAAAAAATTTGTGGTGTTCCTAATCCCACTATACAATGATAAATGTGGTCAATTTATATAGTCCATTAATTCCTCTTATTTGAGGAAGTGGTGGAAAACTATGAGAAATTTTCTCATATTATTTTTCTTTGTTTCTTATCAGTATGTTCCATATCATACTCAAATCAAAAAAATAAACTGAATAGAAATCCATCAATTCCTTACACAAGTAGACTTCAATGACGAAACCTTAGGGGTGATTCCTATTTAGAACATAAGAATTCATTGTGTATATATTTCATTCATTTGTATACATCAAAAAATAAAAATTTAATTCATGAAGTATTTTAGTTTCAACATAGATAGTTATATGCATTATACAGGTGAAAAATTATTTAAGAAATATTTCCTCTTACTTAAAAATATTAGTGGGTTCTTGATGAACATATTTACAAGAATCACTTGAAACATTTTAACACAATGATCAATATTAAAATAGAACAATTGAATAATTTACACCATTATATTATTGGAAAGAAAATAAACTATTACTATTGGACTCAACTAATGTATGAGGATGTGATAATCATCTGTCTTGAATGACATCAGCTTCAACTCTATTCTATTGAACCATTTGATATTTTTATTCAATATACCTCATGAACATTAATAGTCTCAAGGTAAGAAATTGATTTTTTATGTAGGTTTCATCAAATATTAATAACATAGAGCTTTCCAATTATTTTTATTGACACACACAAGATGCAATTATGGTATGATTCCCCAATCCACCAAGTCATTCTTATATCATAAATATTTTTTTTATTTCCCTTAAAATTTAGAATAATTTAATGAAACATTTCACATATATTATTTTCTAGGTTCATAATGTCTATGAAAAGGTGTAACAAATTGGTAAACCAAGAAACTAACATAAAGTCGATACTTTTCCTATTACAATTGTAACTAGTTTTAGTGGAAGAACTCTTCCTCTTTCTATATTTAATCTTAACCTTTCATAATCAAAAACTAGAACCTTTCAATTCATTAATTAAATTAGTTTCATACATACAATGATGTGGATTTTTGGTCTCTATGGTATTTTCAAATATTTGATTATTATCTACATATGGATTATCTATTGTAAAAAATATTTGATTTCTATTAAAAATAAAACTATGGATATATTTAATTCCTCTAGATCATGTATACTTAAAATAAATACGACATGATAGTTTACCCTTCATGCCCCATATAGACATCATTGCATAAGTGGGAAAACTATTGATTGTCCACATAAGTACAAAAAGTATATTAAATATATTTTTCAAACATGCATTCAATGTGAGTACAACCACATTATAAAGATGTTTAATCAATTTTATAAAACGTTTCATTTATATATATATATAATTTATAGGATCAAATGGACCAGATATGAATATAATAATGAAAGTGAATGTTTTTTCCATACACATCCATGGATTTAGGTTATAAATATGTATGAAAACCATCCATGTGAAATGTAATGTGAGACACTACCAAAATTAATTAAATACATCACAAGATATAACCAACCTCACATTATGTACATCAAATGAAAATTAGATATTAGGCATCAATTTTATTTCAGGAAAATATATCTTTAGGGTGAACAGACTCACTATTATCCTTCTTTCTCTTCATATCATTCCAAAAAAAATTTATTTTTATTTCATTATGTTTTAAAATATTATTGATTTAAGGAATCAATGAAAGGTTTTACATTGCTTTCTGTGGCACATGGGATGGTGTTCTATCAGCATTTGACTTCTATTGGCATGCACCACATTTTATACTGTCATTTCATTTAGCAGTTTCATCCCTGAATAAGCTACAATCATTAGACAAACATGAATTTTTTATTTAGAAAATTCATGTTCCTCAATCAAATTCTATGATATATAATGGTTTGAGGGAATATCTTCATCATCTGTATGTGATTCCTTATAAAATTTAATAATTTAATTGATTTCAGTGCTAGAAATCTCATATACTCTTTTCCCATGAAATAGTAAGATTAATAATTATTTCCTTTTAATTTAACCTCATCTCTGATATACTAGATTCATGGAAGCATAATTTATTTTTTTTACCCTATCAACTTCATCATTTTCTTTAAATGCATCATGTTTGATCATATTGATGTTTTCTCAGGTCAACATTATTTCCTTCTACTGATAATGAATAAATGGATTCCATTCATCTAATAAATTCACTAATTCATTCCTCTCATTTAGATCTTAAACATTTGGATATTTCATTTCCCCCCATTGTGATACAACACATAGTAGTTTTTCTAGAATCTTTATTTTATTATATGATAGGTAACTTCTTTATGACTTAACAATGGTCCTCCAACCCAATGGTAACATGGGTAATGTATGTAACCACTATCTAAATCATTTTAAAATAAAAAATATAAAATGATCTCCAACTTATATAGAAAATATCACGAGATCCAACCAGTTTTTTAAATCAAACATCTATCAATTATTTAAAGAAATGTTTCATGCAGTGTGATAAAAAAACATTAGATAAGATTTATGTTTAATAAAAACTATATTTGAGGAAAAAGAATTGTAAACATTACATGAAACAATAAATGACAATCTATTCTACATGAGAATAATAATATTAATAGAAATTAAATGAAATATATATTATAAAATATTATAAATATAAAACCAAGATATTGAAATCAATTATATCAATGAGTAATAGTATTCCAAATATATTGGGTTTCAAGGAATTAATTATGATAATGTGTCTTATTGAATATAAATACTAAGGGGAATTATTTAAATGATATATACTTTACTGATTAAATATATGAGGCATAAAGGACCTTGAAATAGGTTCCATAGTGACCCTCCCAATAAATTTTCTCCCATTTAGGATCATTTGATTCAGTATTTTTTTTGTTTTTGTTAAGTAAATTTAATTAGAATCTTTTAAATTCAGTTTAGGAATGGTTTTGTTTGGAATTTTTTTAGTGATTTGGTCTAGTTTTATTCGTTTGGGGTTGTGTATCTTTAGTTCAAGTGCATATGGTTTGGATCAATTTCAATTGTTTTAATTTTTTATTGTTTGATCCAAATTAGGTCTGTTGTGTTCAAATTTGTTCAATTTTCTTCGGTTAAAATCATTTCTTTTTATTTGTTTTTCTTTGGGTGGAGTTGGATTATTGAATACATTTATTCTATTTTGTTATATATTATATATTTTATACAGATTAGTTTTGGCCAATTCTATTTTTTATGATTAGTTTAGTTCTGGTTCATTCATTTTGGTTTGGTTTTTTATTTTGTTTTGGTTAGTGCATGCCAATTAGATAATTATTTAATATTATTCAAGTATGTTATTTTTTTATAAGTACAATAGAATTTCTTTTACCTATTGTCAACTTAGTATAGATATTTTTATTTTAGTTCTATTTAATGTAGTTTAGTGTAGTTTAGTTGTACTCAAGTCTACTTGTGTCATATCAAGAAATTTCAATTCAGTTTAGTTGGTTTGATCAAATTAGTCTAGTTATAATATTTATAGGATTTGTTAGTTCAGTTTGTTTTCAGTTTGTAAAGGTTTTATTAGTTCAGTTGATTTATTTTCAATCTTAGTTAAGTTAGTTTGGCATAATTTATTTTTCTTATGGTTTGATCAATTCATTTGAATTTAGATTATTTAGTGTTGAAGTTGTTATTCCGGGTACATATCACTTTTTTTAGTTTGGTTATGTTCATTTTTTTGTTTATATTATGGAATTTCATGTAAATTTGGTTATAATTTGTCAATAGTTGATTTTGATATACTTCGGACCATCCATGATAGGTTGATTTGGTTAATTACAAACCAGTTTAGTTTGGTTTGGGTCATTCTAAAGAATTTACTTTCAAGTAGGTTTGGTTCCCATTTTATTAGTTTCATTTAGTTCAATGTAGTTTTCATTGGGTCTAGTCAACGTGGTTTTATATTATAGTTTGAGTTATTCGTTAAATAATGAGTATTTATTTACAATAAGATTATATTTTAATACATAGTGTTGTCAATATTTATTTTTGATTATGATTTCTATTTTATTTTTAAATTAATGAGCGTGTTTATTATGAAATGTAATTTATTAATAATTTTTTTGAACTATTCTCAAAATTTGATCGGGATGAGTGATAGATTATATTATAAAATATCATATTAAATTATAATAATCAATCGAATATTCTATGTGGTAGATATAGAAAAAACATATAGATTCATTTCAAGGGGTCTCATGGAATAATATGCATTCTGTAGGGAATTCCAACCTGGAGTTATGAGTATGAATTTTTAACCATTAGTACCAAATATTAGTGAAAATTTTATAGATATTTATACTAGAAGTATTATTGATGGTTGATGACTCATTTTTATTTATGTTAATATATGCATGAATATTTAGAAGAAATAACTTAATAGAACATGTAATTCACATATATCACATCTACCATAGGGTTAGGTCATAATTCAAAAAATGATTAATCTTTATATCTTGATCTAAGACTCATTGGAATATATATATTTCATTCAATCATCTATGACCACATTCATAATGTTGATACAAGAATGTAAATCAATAGAATATTTGAATAATCTTATGTAAAATTATATATCATGTCATTTTTATGTAATTCACATGGTGTTAACATTATCTAATATCCTCTCACAAATGATAAACAAATTAATGATTCCTCAAAATAAATTTACTCAACTACCCATGAAAACAGATCAACCTAGAATCAAAAGGATTGATATATACATATAAAATAATGTATTATAAATATTATAGTGTATGTAATAAACACATCATTAAAACCAAGAAAAACATTGTTCAAAATAATATGAGATCTATTATCGAGGTTAGGAAAATTCCACCCATGTATAGACAATAATTTTATAGAATTTACAATTATCTTGGGAAATTTCCCCATTGTATAAAAAATAACATATTCAAAAAAGAATCATAATGTAAAATATCACATCCATTATCTAACCACTCACCATCATAAAATATCAATATATGTTTGGAATTAGATATCACAAAAAGAATATAAAAATGTGTCATAAATGTGGTAAGAAGAATAAAAATATAAATTTCACTATAATAATGTCTTAAATTATCCATTATGTAAAACAAAAAAAATCAAAAAATGAAACAAATGCAATCCCTTTATCAAATAATAAATGGGAAGTCAAAGGGGACCCAATATTTATACAAAAATATGTATCTCACTTATCCATAAAACTTATATTATAAAAATATACTCATAGAATCTCACAAACATAATATATATTTGAATATTTTAATATAAATCCACAGTATGGAAGTATAGGTTAAACCCTCATAGAAGAAATCTTCGAAAAATGTTGTGTCATTACCACTCTACACAAAACGAGCTCTTTTTTTCAAGAAACCAGAAATCGAATATGGTGAAACATTAGGTGGGGAATACAAAATTAAAGAATTTGTGTTAAATACAAAATATAAGATAATAGAAATTTAGGATTGGTCTCCACGACTGGGAAAGAAGGGAAAGGTCCTCATAAGGCCCACTGTTGGCATTAATCAGATTTGAGGAGGTGTAGGTCACACTAAAATTAAGTGAGAATTCAATACAATGTGATTTTTTTAAAACTGTTGGTATAGTAATAACCATAAACATATAAAAATTTGTTCATTAGAACTGTTGGTATTTCCTTCAATATTTCAATCTTATACCATTGTTTATAGATAACTGTTGGTATAGCTTCATAGTAAACAACTAATAAAAATAGGTTTTATAAAACCATTGGGATATGATTATTTTTATATCATATGCCCATGGTGTTGGAAAACTGTGGGTATACCCCTATTAGTATATATATTATTTCCATTAGTATTGATATCATTCAAGATAAACCACACCTTTCTTAAATGAAAAATTATTATTATAATTTAAATATGACCATTGAGCCTTGATATTAAATTGGTACGAATGAATAGTATTAACCGCATTTTCAACTATATAGTGGTAAAACAAATTTTTAATTTTTAATTTAATTATTTTTAAATAATAAGCTGATATTTAGTAAAGTTGACAACAAGCTTGTACCAAAGTTGTCCAAGCTTCTTCTTGGCATCTAAAAGGCCCAGGATCAAATCCGGACATGGAATAATTTTATAAGATACCATAGCACAAATGTATCATTACTGTAGCAATGATGTAACTATAGTAGTGGATGCACTATAGCATGGAGTGTATCAGCGATGGTACTGCAGTAGTGCGATTACTATAGCAGTATTGTTCACCGAGGAGTCTTTTGGGGAAAAAATGAGCTTTCAATCCTTGTATTCAGGATTCTGGGCCTTGGGCCTTTAAGCTAGGTAATGGGTCTCCATCTACTGAATCTAAAAGTTGAATTTTCATTAATAAAAAATTGAGGCTTCAGCCACAACCATTTAAAATAATTAAAGTCATTTTATTCTTAAAAATATGTTCTCTTCAAAAAAAACTTTCTCAAAATGAATTTTCATTTTTATTAATGATTAAATATAAAAATAAGTTTCCAAAAAGTTTTTTTTAAATTGTTTTCCTTTTTGAATTCATCATGAAAAAATTATCTTGAGATAACTTTCTTTATAATTTTTTGAAAATATTTATTATTCAATCAACAGTGAAAAGTACTTATTTTTATTATTATTTGTTATTTTTATTGTATTTGAAAATTAAAAATCAATTTTTGATTAGTTTTAAAATTTATGTAGTCCCTTTTGATTTTTAATAATATAATTATTGGTTTTAAATGGGTTTTAAACTTTAATTTACCATAAAAACATTTTATATTTTTAGAGGGCATTTTTCTGAAAAGATGTTTTTCATTTCATTTTGGTGGTTTGATTTTCAATTAAATTACAAAAAATCTATGTTTGAAATTTTGAAAAATGGGTTTCGTATTTTAAATATGTGGGTTTAAAATTTGGTTAATATATTCCTTTTATTTTTACTCAATATGGATAGTAACCTTACTAATTTTTATTTCTACAGTAATGACAAAATCATTTCATTAGTGTTAAAAATAAAAATGACAAGGATTAATAATGACCCAAGAACATACATTAATTTTATATTATGAGTCATGTTATCACATATTAATCCATGATTTGGTTATATGAGATATTTGGGCCATTTTCATGTGACCATGAAATTTATTGAATTTATTTCAAGAAAAGTCAGACATTATACATTCTTGTTTTTAATGACTTTAATGTTGTTAATATTGTGTTTTCTAAAGGATATTTTCAACTATAAAGAGAATATTTAAATTGAAAAGTGTAGGATATAATATGTAATAAGATGCTCAAATATAGGGGGGGGGGGTGAATTGTATTCATTAAAAATTGTATTGGAACCTCTAAATTTTAGTTTAATAAAGTTAAATAAACATTCACAAAACCTTTTAAGAAACCTTTTTTTAATATTTACAACCATAAGATATAAAATTAAGAATTATTTTGTAAAAAGAAAAATTCTACCTTAATGCATATAGAATCTTTTATATATTCATAGTAACGAAATTAGAAAGTATAAGAAAGTTATACTTTCTAAATTTAACAAAGTTAAGATTACGGTAAACATAAAACAACATGAAATAGAAAAAAAGTAACAATAAGATTCTTTTAACCCAAAAAGGGTATCTAATAACCTTGGATAAAGGTCCATTGATTTATAGTTTCATTAATGTATGTATTACCCAAACCTAGGTAAGCCTTCAATCTGAAGATCGATATCTGTCTTGCTATAACTGCATGCCCTAGATTTAGAAAGAAATCAGAACCCCTTTTTTCCAAACATGGAATCCCATGATCACCACGATCGGAGTCTGCACAAAGCAAATCTGAACAAGTTTTTCATGCCTGAATAAGTTGTTCACGACATCCGCATGAATCACTAAGAGTTGTAAGAGCCCCTTTCTATAGAAATAAATTCACATCTTTTTCACATGCATCATGTTCACCCACTCTCTACATTGTAGTCGAAGTTGTTTAATGTTATAGTCAAGTAAAAAGTACATTGCTCATTCAAATGGACATGTATTTATAGGAAAAACTTCCCATCAGTCAGCTCTACTCCAACGGTCATATTTTTCTTAAATTTTAGAGGGACTTGGACACATGTCAAACATACAATGGTTTTTTTGTAACAGATTGTACGAAATCATTTCAAGTATAAGAAATGATGTTAAGTTAATGATAAGAATTTTTTTAAGGAAACTTGGAATTTGATAATATTTGAATGATACATTAAAAAACTCTAACATTATTACGAAAAATAGATTCCTAAGAAAACCTTTACCATGAAAACTGATTCATTAGAAAAAATTAAATCATATTGGGAAACCAGTTTCAGATTTGTACTAGAATCAGAATCATAAAATCGGAATAACTTTTTTCACCAGATTCAGAATCACAAAATTGGAATAAATTTTGCACCAAATTTGGAATCGTAAAACTGGAAATAATTTTTCACCGGATTCAGAATCATAATACCAGAATTTATTTTTAACCAGATTCAGTATCATAAATCCAGAATGAATTTTACACCTGCTTCGGAATCATAAAACCAAAATTACTAATCTTTATGTATAACAAAATGAAAATTTTGTAATTATAACAGAATGACAATTCAATAAGTATAACTGAATGAAAAGTCTGTAAGTATAACAGAATGACAAGATTAGAGTTTAAGAAAAAAACATAACTTAAGAAAATTTTTAGAACTCAGGGAAAATGTGATTGTGAGTTTCAAAACATAAAACCATAAATAATGGAGAAATCATAAGATAACCTTATTGACTCAACAATATCTCCCTTTTGGAAAGCATAATCAACTTTTCTAAGGAAGAATATATTGACCTAGATACACAAGTATTAAAATATTATCTCCCCGTTTGAATGAGATTTTTGTTGAATTAGACTAACTCCCCTTAGGTTATGTTTCCCAAGGATTGAATTCTTGATCTTTTGTGTCTAGTTTTCTTTCTTAAGAAATTATCTCACTCTTAGATAAACATCTATTTTTAAAGAAAACTCCCCCTTACTTGGTCATTATCCTTTCTTACCAAACTCTCCGTTAATATATTCTCTTCCTTTGAGATCTTCATTAAATAATTCCTTTAAATAAATTCTCCCACATTCTGATTTTCAAAATGAGGAATTAATAAAGGAGATGTATAAGATTTACCTGTAAGGTTAAATAAGAATAAATTCAAAACCAAAAGAATGATATGCAAGAAGCTTTTTAACAAAAATTTGGAAATAAGGATTATATTACAACAAAACATCGGAATGTCAAGAAATTCATCCATACTTTTTCTGCTCAGACAAAATTTTCTTTATCAAGGTTTTATGTTTCTTCACTTATTTATGATATTCTTCAAACTTCATTAACAAGATCACCTTATCCTGATGCTTTTTTTCTAATGACAAGATTATTTCTTCTTGAGCAACCACCTTTCTCTCTAATTCTTCTCTGACTTCTTTTTCACTACTTTCAGATTGGGAAACAGAATTAACTTGACTAGACTTTTTAGAGATTGATTTATTGACCTTGTTGAACTTGGTTTCAAAAGTATTGAATGATCCATTTGTTGAATACATGATTTCACCAAACTCTCTTAGCTCTTCATTGATGTATTTGGTGCGGTTAAAGACATTTTCACAAGTCACCTTCTCAGATTTTTAATCAATCATAAGATTACTTATGTTTGCTTCTTGCTTGAACACCATTTCCATAAGAATATTAGACGATTTTGTATTTTTATTTTAAGTTTCTTGCATCATTTGACTCTGAGCATCTATATTTGCAAGAACCAGAATGTTGATGACCAACTTTTTTAAAGATATCTTGTCAAAGTCATATTCTATAGATAATGAGGATTCAGAACCTGAAACATATTTTCCACTTTCAACTACTCTTGGGGTTAGTCAAACTGATTTTTCTATTCTATTACAAGAATTCTGAGGCATTTACTTTTCAGATGAAGAAATCAACACACTCATTCCTTTGATAGAATTTTTAACTAGATATTTTTCATCAGATACTTGGAGAACATTAAGATTTACTTGATCATTTTCTTCCTCTTGAAACTCTTCTTCTTCACCACCATGATGATCAACCTATTATTTCTCATCTTATTCCACTTAAATTCATACATGTTCTTCTTCATAAACTTCTACTTCTTCCTCAACTACTTCTTCATCTTCTTCCTCAACTTGTTCTTCTGAAACAAAATTAGATACTGAACTGAAAGGAGTTCCAATATAATCTTCCACTTCCCTTAAAACATCATCATAGTCTTCTTTAAATATATTATCTTATATATCTTGAATAGGTTGTGATAACGATAGAACTCTCTTGGATTTCTAGATTTCCAGAGTGACAACCGACTTCTTATGAATAACTTGAGGTTCATGTACTTTTTGTATTTCTTTTCTATAGATTCTAGTAAAGACTGACAAACATGCGCTTCCAAGGATTTCTTCTTTAACTTCTTATCCTTCGTTTCTTTTTCATGATTTTCATCTTTCTTGATTTTTAAGGCCTTAGCCTCTACATGGTTTAAGCCAAAGGAAGTATCTACTTCCTTTCTAGTAACTTTCATTTCTATCCAAATTTTAATGGTTGCATCAGAATAAGATTATGGTTTATTTACAGGAGGAGGGGCTGATACCAGGACATCAGAAACCGATAAGACAAATCTTGGTTCTTACTGTTTTATTTTCATGGGTACCGATTTTAATGATTCGGTAACATTACCCTTGTTCTGGAAAACCATTTCTTTAAAACCTTTAGATTCTTATAAAAATTATATCTTCATACCCTTTAGAGTGTCATCAGTGAGAAAAAAAATCATAAAAGTATTTGAGACCGATCAGCATGGGATATTCAGTTCTTGAAGTAAAATTACAATTATCCTAGAGATAGTTGTCGGATACATAAGAATTTGTGATCTGATTGATCCACCTTTTATTGCATGTATGCTGAGGAAGTTGTACTTAACCAAGTTAATCTTCCTTTAGTTGACATGAAAAGTACAAAATAAAGATATCACATATTTTTAGAGAGTCCTTATCTATTTTTCTTGAGATAATAAATCCTTTCATCTAGAGAGCTACCATCTTGTGGTTTGTTGTGAGACACATAATCATCAGATTCTTAACATAAATGAGACCAAGATAATCCAAATCATTGGCTTTCTCAAAATAACCTTCATTCTCTGGATGTTTTTGGGAGAATAAAATAGATTCCTCTTCATACGGTATGTTGAGAGCATTTTATGCCTTCTTATAGGGAAATTTATAAGACTTATCATAACATTTGAACTTAAAAAAGTCCATAACATCCTTTTAAAAGAAGTCAATGGATTCATAGAAATGAATAACTAGGTCAGGGAAAACTGGATCCTGACTCTTCTCTTTAGTGACATAAACACTTTACCATCCATTAGTTCTTATCAACTCAGAGATAAGGGAGTAATATTTTTCATAGAATTTAGGGCATACCAATATTTACCTAAATATTGGCCAATCGTTTATTTCATTGGTAATCGACATCTGATATGCTGATGATTTAGAAGTCATTCAAGATAAAAGGGACAATGGAATCAAAACAAGGACTTTGATGGCAACAGGACTTCAGCCCATAGATCAGAATGATTGGTGAAGTGATAATAGTTGATGTACCCCTTATATAGATATAACTATGACCTTTCAACTTCCATAAGATAATCAAAAAGCTGATCATAACCTGATATGATCTGATTATTGTGAATGAATTTAGGAAATATGAATTTTGATCTTTTGTAGTAATGTAAACCTGAATTGAAAATTTCAAAACACCAACAACTAAACCATAAGATAAGAAAATAAAGAGTCGGAATGTGTACCTTTTGGAATAACCTATGTAATTTATCGATATTATAAGAATTCTCTTGAAAGTTAGAGACTTCAAGATTTCAATAACAAAATTTTCAATACTGAAATTTTTAATAACAAAATTTTTAATACCGAAATATAAAATTTTAAGAAGGAAAAATAATCCTAAGGAAAGATAAAAATTTTAAGAAGAAGAAAAATCTTAAGGAAGGATAAAATTTTAAGAATGTAGAAAATAATTATGAAGGGGAAAAAATATGAAGTCCCCCTGAAATAATAAGTATTTTAATGTTAAGAGATTATTTAAACAAGAAGTAGACATGAATTATTTCCTTACAAAGATCATTCCTATATTCTTTTTAATGTATTCAAATCTATCAGAAGACAAAGGTTTTGTAAAAATATTAGCAAGTTGTTCTTGCATTCCGACGAATTGAAAAATAATATCTCTTTTAAGTTTGTGATACCTATGAAAGTGATTTCTAATATCTATGTGCTTTGCACAATAGTGATGTGCAGTGTTTTTAATTAGGGCAATGGAACTTCTGTTATAACACATTATTTGAGTCTTATTAAAACTGATACCATAGTATGTGAGTGTGTGTTGCATCCACAAAACTTGAGCACAACAACTTCGATCTACTACATATTCAACTTCATTAGTGGAAAGTGCCACAGATTTTTGTTTATTGCATGACCAAGAAACTAAGGAATATCCTAATAAATTCTTCACTTCTAACGTATTGTAGCATTAGAGTGTATACATTCTCTTCCCTATGGACTGAGAGAATAAAATCATCCTTGGAATTTATTTCTATGAACTTTTAAATCGTATGATTCACAAAGTATCCTTCATCATATAATTGAATTATACTAACGAGGTTGTTCTTAATACATTTAACAAATAAAAAATTCAAAATTAAAGATTTTCCATGAAGAATAATGTTACGTATACCGACAATTTCTCTATGAGATTTATCTCCCAAGGATACATTTTTACCTTTAGTCCTTAAAATATTTTTTAAACAGTCTTTGTTACAAGTCATGTGATAGGAACATCCACTATCCATTTACCATATATTTTTGGTACTTCCTTTATTAACCTGAAAAAGAAAAGTTAGGTTTTCAGATTCCAGACATGCTTGGATCCATAAATGTTAGAAATTAAAATTTTTGGGAATCCGCATTTGTTTAGAAAAGTAAGATTTATGAAACCCAAGTGATTAATTATTATTTAAAGAACAGTTCATCTTCAAATGCCCACCACTTTGACATTTAGTACAAAAGGGGGCTCTTCTAGGAACAAAATAATTATTTCTAAAAACTATGTTTTCTTGAGAATAACCCAAATGTTGATTATTATCATGAGGTCTTATATGAGAATACATCATGTCAAAATATTCCATAAAAGAAGTAAAATTTTCAAGAAGTTTCTTTAAGGAAAATATTTCAGAGTTTAGTCTCAAGACTAAATTCTTATCCTCAAGAATAAAAGACATAAATTTATCTTTATCCTCAAAAACATGTTTTTTATAAAAATAGATTTTTAAGATCTTTGGAAAGTTTACCCTTCTCAGAATTAGCTTCCTCAAGTTTCTCAGAAAGTATTTTATAAAAAAGCGTTTTTCTTATCAAGACCTTTGGAAAGATTCTAAAAGTATTTTGTTAGAATAAATTCCATGGAATTTTCTCTTTAATGTTTCTTATAAAAATTAAAATTTCTTATCTCTAGAAAATTAGAAAATCTAGAAACATTCTCATAGGAAGGAAAATCATTATCATTATTTGATGAGGGAGATTATTATTCTAAGAAAAAATCTTTATGAGGAAAATTTTCACTCAAAGACATATTGGTTAAGGATTCCGCAGTTTGTACCTTATCCATAAGAAAATGATTTTTAAGTGGGGATCTGGCTATTAGACCAATATTATTTTCCTCAAATGAATCATATTCTGAAGAGTCATCTGGAGAATCTTGACCACAGACACTCCAATTTTCATTGGCTTTCAATACTTTATTAGTCTTTGATCTGTAGAACTTCTTTTTGTTTATCTCAGAATTCCTATCCTTGATGTCTCTTTTATTAAGCAATGGATAATCAGGCTTAATATGATCGGTTGTTCTGCCCAAAAATCTAGTTCATCCTTCGAGAAAGAATGGATAACTCATTTTTTGAATCTTCACTTTCACTTTGTTCAGATTGAGTAACAAACTTCCTAGATCTAGATCTTGTAACTCTTTTAGGAGTCTTGGATTTCATATGATTTGATGTAGTTGTAAAAGAAACACCTAAATTTCCATTCTTATTCTTAATATTATCAGTATTTCTCTTCATTCTGATTTCATGTTGAAGAAGGGTTCTAAACAGTTCATCAAGAGAAAGCTCTGTGACTTTTCTATTTTCATCTATAAGAGTTCTCTTGGATTCCCATTTGTTAGGCATGATGTCTATGATCTTTTCTATAATAGCTTCATCATATAAACCTTTATCACCCATGGATTGTAAGATTTTGACAATAGTCATGAATCTTTGTTGTACCTTACATGTGGGTTCTCCATAAAGATTGCTGAAACCAGGATACTCAGTTATGAGCATATCTCTTCTAGTTTCGATAACTTTGGATGTTACAAAGTGAGTTAAATCAAGCTTCTTCCAAATAATATTTTCCGCTTCACAAGATAAAATTTTGCTATATATATTTCTAGTCATGGAATGAAGAAAATTATTATGTACCTCAACGTTGAGTTAGTATTCCACCTTTTTTGGATTAGTAAATGTTCTATGTTTCTTATCAGGAATCATATAATATCCAGTTAACATAATTTAGTTGTCTACACCTGTGTTTATCACAAAGGTCTTTATTCTATATCTCTAGTACTCATAATCATTTCCATCCAGGATTGGTGGTCTTGTAGGATTGAGATTATCTAGAGATCCAACATGAATGCCTGCCATACTAAAAAGACTTTCCTTCCACGAGACTTGTCAGAAGTAAAATTTTATAACCAAATAAGAAAGAGAAAACTTGAGAAAGAAAACATATATGTATATATATTTATTTCAGAGACCTCCTCTGATACCAATTGTAGGATCACATATGTAATAAGATGGTCAAATACAATATGGGGGTGAATTGTATTCATTAAAAATTCCTTTGGAACCTTTAAAGTTTTGTTTATCCAGGTTAAACAAACATTCACAAAACCCCTTAAAGAATCCTTTTCTTAAATATTACAATCTTATGATATAAACCTCGCAAAAAAAATTTAAAAGAAATATTCTACCTTAAAGCATATAGAATCTGTAATATAATCAATGTAATGAAATTAGAAATTATAAGAAATTTATACTTTATAACATTAACAATGTTAGTATTATAGTGGAAATAGAACAACTTGAAATAGAAAACAAGTAACAATAAGATTCTTTTAACACAAAGAGAAGGGTATCCAACAACCTTGGATAAAGGTTCCTTGATTTTTACTTTCAAGAAAGACCGTATTACCCAAACCCTAGAAAGACTTCAATTTGATGATCAGTATCTATCTTTTTATCCCCACAAGCCCTCAATTTAGAAGGGAATAAGAACCTCTATCTTCCAAACATAGAAGCCCAAAATCAGCACGATCAGAGTCAGCACAAAGAAAGTATTTTACAAGTTGTTCACACCTAAAAAAGTAGTTCACGACATCCTCACAAAGCACAATGATTTGTTAAAGCCTTTTTATATAGATATTACTTCACAGCTTTTTCACATGCATCATGTTCACACACTCTTATCATTGTAGTCGATGTTTTTAAATGATATAGTCATGTGAAAAGTACCTTTTAGGTTAAAATGGACTTTTATTTATAGGAAAAACATTCCAATGGTCGGCTCCACTCCAACGATCATATTTTCCTTAATTTCAGTGGGACCTGGACATGTGTAAAATATACAACGGTTAGTTTGTAACTGATTGTTCGACATTGTTTCAAGTATAAGAAAAGATGATAAGTTAAAGATAACTATTATGTATAAGAAAACATGGAATCTGATAATATTGGAATGATACAATAAACAACTCTATCATTATTAAGAAAATGGATTCTTAAGAATTTTTTTTCAAGAAAACAGATTCATAAGAAAATGTAAATTGGATTGTGAAACTCATATCACATTTATACTGAAATCGAAATCATAAAATCAAAATGAATTCTACACCGGATTCAGAATCATAAAACATGAATGACATTGGCACCAAATTCAACATCATAAAATAATAACAACTTTTTCACCATATTCAAAATCATAAAACTAGAATTACTTTTTCAATTGATTCAATATCATAAAACCGAAATGAATTTTTCACCGGATTAGGAATAATAAAACCGGAATTAATAATCTGTAAGTATAAAGAAATGAAAATTTTGTAAGTATAATGAAATGATAATTCTGTAACTATAATGTAATGAAAAGTCTGTAAGTATAACGGAATGATAAGATCAGATCTTAATAAAAAAACATAACATAAGAAAATTTTTATAACTCGAGAAAAAAGTGTTTGTGATTTTCAAAACATAAAACTATAAGGAATGAAAAAGTCATTAGATAAACTTATTGACTCAATAAAAACAATTATCTTCATCAGGTTAATTTATTTTTATTTTATGTGAATATATAATTAACTTAAATGCACACCTAATGATGATGCAATATTTATTTAATTGAAGGAAAAAATAAAATAAATTATATTAAAAATAATAATAGTAATATAATTTTAAATAATTATTTAAAAACATGAATTTTATAGAAGAACATGATATTTTTGGTATTTTTTAATACAATTGGTTCAAATAAATGTGTTATATAGATATTATTAAAGCGGAGCTAAATAATATTTCAAAAAGGTGTAATCACTGATATTTTATAATTAATAATATTTTATTAAATGATATAAAAATTTATAAAAACATATATTTTTCAATGTGACTAAGATTTGTTTTGTAATATCACCTATAATCTATTCATTACCATTTTTTTGTTTATTATAAACTTATTGACCCTAAAGGAATAAAATATCCTTGTTGTCGTGGTAAGTTTTAAAAGGGTTAATGAGGGGTCAAAACCAATTATAAGGGTAAAAACATAGTAACAAAATTGTCAAAAAATTATTTTATGATTGGAATTAAAACTGAAGTCAAATTAAATTTAAAATAAATAATTTCTATCAATTTAAAATTATAAATTATATTATATTAAATTAATATTTTTAGAAATTACAAGAGTTCCCCTCTACTCTCTTATAATAGGGAACCTCTTATTCTCATTCATGCAGACAACAAAACACATTTGGCTCACCAAATAACTTACCAAATTACTTCTTTTAATCCAATAACACATTATATATGCCTTTATTAGGCATAAGACCAACCTTATTTATCTTATTCTATTATGAAAATTACATTTTCAAGAAAAATGAGGTTTTTCGAAGAAAATATAAAATTTCTATTCGAGTGTTTCAATTTAATTTCTTCCTCAGCCTCATTAAAATAATTTTAAAAAAGTAATAAAGTGATAAAATTATTATCCTCCAAATACTGAGATGAAGTTAATTTAAAATAAAAACCTATAAATAACTACCACATCAATCAAATGGGAAATAAATTAATCGTTTGTACGACAGACTGCCACCTTGCGAACCGATGTAATTATTTTTCTATAACTATTTCTCAAATATGATTATAATTTTTTATTTAATATTTATATATTATATTCATTAATTATTTATCATTATCAAATGAGAATATATCATTCTCCTCCTTACCATTCCATTAAATGAAAAATGATAACGTCATTTATGCGTAAGTGTAGACAACCACATCCCTAATGTGATGTGATTTGTTTTTCATCAGAAAATCACATGGATGATATATATAATAATATTTTAATAATAGATATTATTTTGTGCTATTATTATAATTATATAATGATATAAATATAGTTTACCTCTTTCTATAATTATCATTTAAAAATCGAAATGTTATTCATGCGTACATATGACCTACCGTCTCTATGACTATAACATAATAAATTTCTCAAAACCATATTTAATGGTTTAATTTTAAATTATAATTGATTAATAAAATGTTTTATTATTTCTGGATTATTAATGTATAGATGATATAATAATGAAATATTTTGTTACTGTTAACCTACTAATTTGTTTTTCTAATATATGATCTGAATGTCATCAAAACAAAAAATGTGACTTTTATTGATAAAGTAATTTTTTATAATAGGTTATTAATGAAAAAATAACGAAAAAATAACTTGAAAAAGGTTCTTAATCCTGTTTAAAATGAACAAAAGATATAACACTCATCTTTAGGATTAAATTATGATATTGTAGTGGCAATTGATTAAAGGATGAAATTATACATGTTAATTAATTATATTTCCTTATGTTATTTATATATAGAGTAAAATAATTAATAACATTTAGGAAAAGGATTACAAATAATAATTGTCTATTTAATTTTCTTATCATGAAATAAAAGGAATTTAAACCCATAATATATTTTTTCTTTTATTATTGTTAAATTTCTCATGATAAAATTCAATATCACTCTCCATCAGTCCTTGTGTGTTTTTTCTCTTCCATGTCCATTTTTTCACTACCCACCAATTTTATTCAACATTGAAAACTAGTTATGTGTTATTCCAGATGACCTTGAAATATCCCATTCTATCATTTTAAGTGGAGGATTTATTAACCACTATTATGATGTGGGATTTCAAGAAAGGTATTTTGAGAATTCGAACCTGAGTTTCTATTAGGGCGTTCAAATTTTGAGGATGAAATTTCATAAAGGGGGATAATGTAATGTCCTTATATTTTATAAAGAAAGAATATGTTCGATAGCGTACAAAAATAGAAAAACCAAACATAAAAAAACAATGAATTACTAATACTTAAATATTACTATTATATCCTTGGTGATAAATCACCCAATATGAATAATAATAACTAAATTATTATATATTTATATAAAGATATTACTCAATAAAAATTTATTGATTAATTATTATTAAATAAGAATTCAAATTTATTAGAGCCATTTTATTTTTTAAAAATATGTTTTTATTGAAAAATAATTAATGAATATTTTTTGTAAAGATTATAACTAATTTATAAAAATCTTATATTTTTTTGTAAATATATATTATTTTTTAACTAATCAAATGTTTTTATGGTTATTTATATGTGTTTTTCTATAAAGCATTATTTTTCATTGAATAATGAAAATACTATTTTGTTAATTTTTAATAGAACTGTCATTTATTTTCAATAATAGGTTTCCATTAAGAAATTAATTTTATATCAAATTAATAATTGTATAATTTAGATAGATATTATCTAATTAATTATACATGAATAATCTTTATAACTTATTTTTTTATATGTTTACTCATGGACGTAAAACACATTTTTACAAAAACAATTTCTTAACATTTTGTGAAATTATTATTAAAGTAATTTCAATTGGTTAATGTAATTTAATTTCATGAAATATAATTTTTTTATATTTATAAATTAAATTTTATTCTAGTACTAATGTTTTATAATTTTTTGAGAAAGATACAGTTTTAGTGAATAGATAAAAAAATACAGTTTTTATGAAATTCCTTTTATTTTATGATGTCATCAAGACATAATTAAGATATAAAAATATATTGATAATATGTAAATAAACATTTATGATAATATATTAGAAATATTGTATATAATTAATTTAAAACATGTAATGTGTAATTTATTTAATGATAAATATGAAAATCATTTTCACTGCTGATGTAGTTCTGCACAGCATTGGAAAAAAATATTTGATGTATTATAGATTACAATTGAGAGGTAAAAAGTATTTGGATTATTTTTTTTGTTACATAAAATGTATAAACGTGGATTTTTACATATAGTTCCAAATTTTGGAGTTATATTACAAGATTCTTATCCAAATTAATGTGCAATTCTTACACAGGGCTGTAGAAGTCAAACAAAAAGTTATCTTGACATGGGTACTTGTAATAATACATAATTAAAAAATATAAAATATTATATTGAGAATAATTAATATATTTTTTAATGGTATTATTTTATATTTTTATATATAAATAAATTCGATAATTGTTTATGCCACACTAACTCAATGGTTGTGAAAGCAGAAGAAAAATATATAAAATGATTATGAAATCTCAAAACATAAATTTTTTTGGTGAAGTAAAGTGTTCCATGATTTTAAAACAAATAAATGATATAATTTAGAATTTTCCTTTCATAATTTTTTATTTTATTACATTTTTCATTTTATTTCATTCATTATTTATTAAATTTTATTTAAATAATTAGTGTGAAAGTAAACATTAATGTTATTTTATAATAATTTTTTTTATAACACGATTTAAAACTACAAAAAAAACTCAGTTCTACCAATGGATATTGATATGGTTCAAAATATCATCCTTGAGAAATTTATTTCATCATTTTTTATTTATTTTAAATATATTTTCCTATATTTACTAAAAACTATGTTATTGTGGTAATTATCAAAAAGGTATAAATGGATTAAAATAGAAAGATAAGGGTAAAAATATGATCCAAACTAGTCCAATTTTTAATTTATAATATTATTTCGATCCATAATAATCAAACATATAGAATAAATTCTTTTTTTATCATTTTAATATGAATATTATTTTATATTAATTTAAATTGTTCAATAATTTTTAATCTGTCACTCCCTTCACATATAATATAGAACGTACACTTCACTTCTATAAAAACATAAATAACCATTTTCAATTACAATTTACCAAAATAATTTCCCAACATACAAAATGACAATATAGAGTTTTTAGTTTGGTCATAATACCAACCATATTGTGTTTAAGGTGTGAAGCAAAAGGACGTTTTCCTAAGGAGAGGAATATTGTTTAATCAAATATTTTAGTTTTATTTCATCTTAAAACTCCTTAAAATATTATTGAAATATGATAAAATAAAACACATAGTATCCTAAATATAATTATTTATTATTATTTTTATATCATAACCTACATCCATCTACACTTCTATGAAATGGGAATCGAAACAGTCAATTCGTGTGTACGGAAGACTACCACCTTGTGGACAAGTGTAATTTTTTTCCGTATTTTCCTTTCACTCATACATCAAATTATTAAATTATTGTATATATGTTATATTAATTAAATATTTTTCATTATTAAAATGTAATATATCATTTAATTTCATACCTTTCCATTCACGAAAAAGTGGTTAATTTATTCTTACATACGTGTGGACTACCACATTCACAAATAGATATGATTCATTTTTCATCATCATATCACATGGGTGAAATATATAAGAATATTAAAATAATATATATGATATTTAAGATATTATTATAATTATTTAAAGATAAAATATTCATACTTAAATTCCATAATGATCTTTGAAAAGTGGAAATGTTACTCATGCATACGTGCGACATACCACTTCCATGATTGTGACATAGTTAATTTTTCATAACTATATATAATTGATTTATTTGAAATTATAATTTATGTATATAAGTGATAAATAATTATTGATTATAATTAAATATATTATATAATAATTATCTCTTTGACCTCAGTCAACCGACAACATTCATTTTAGACTTATGGAATGGGAATCCATAAAATTTAAAACATGGACATAAATAATTAAGTAATTTAAAATGTAATTAATATAAATGAAATAAATAGTTTAACAATAAGTGATTTATCCTGGATTTTTTTTAATAATTCAAATAATTAATTTGAATTTACTAGATGTGAGTTAATGGATATACATGGAATGTCTAAACTCGAGGTTGGATCTTTATTCTCAATAAGCATTCATTGAGGCATATTTTATTTTTATGATCCAAATTTATTTTATATGGTTCATATAATTCCTATTTTACAAGTTATATCTGGAATCATTAATACTTCATGGTATTTTATATAAAATTTTAATTGCTTTACACTAGGGTATTCGACAACAATGTTACCAAGTAGTAAATGGATTCGTAACTCAATATTCTTTCATTGTGTTATAACTCTTCTTCATTGAATTTATTATTCCATTATTATGTATAAAGTTATCTATAAATTTATTTATTATTAAATTGTGCATTTTTTATCGATTTTGAACTATTACACCAAATCCATTAATTTATTAATTATATATACAATTATGTGATCTTTATAAGGCTTATTTGTCTCAAATTCACTTTCCATGAAACATATGTGTATTATATAAAAATATATTCTATTACAGGGTTTGTATAATGATACTTTGACATAAGATACCATGAATATCCTAATTTTCATTAAATTCAATTTTTTTTCATGGGTATTATGATTAAATAGTTACCAAATAAGAAAAGTCCTTATGTTACAATATATTTTATTTTTAGGATTGCTTATGTTAAAGGTTCCATTGGGGATATTATATTATCTTATTTATTTTAAAACACATATATTTTATTATAATTTGGTTATGAATGTGGTTTAAATTATTCATTTATATTTTCTATCTTATTGATAAAGAAATATCAGTATAATTGTTTGTAAGTGATACTTGTATTGTATATCCTTTTAAATAGGGAATATTTCCCATCAATTTTCATTTTGTTTCTAAAAATATCATAATCGATCTTTTATAAACATAAAAAATACCTTAACAATATTTGAAATGATATTTTATCTAATTTTAAATGGTTTTAAAAAGAAAGTTTCATAATTTTTTTCACTTGGGTATCTTTTGACATTTATTTCAAAATGATTCAAATGAATTTTTAATTTTAACACTTATGACATCAATATATTTAAAAACCATCATGATGCCTCAATTCATTGATTTATACATAAAAATTTTATAAGGCTTAATTAAAGTAAAATAGTTTATTTAATATGTGTGTGGTTTTTATATTTTAAAAGTTACTTTTGAAATAAAAAACGTATTTTCCGGAAAAATTATTTTAATGATATTTTATTGGTATTTCCATTCATTGACATCAAATAAAATTAATGTTACCTATTATAAACAAGGTATATAATATAATGATACCATAATTATTAATTATTTGGATTTATTATAATTATATAAAATATATTTTTATGAGACCCATTTCTTTTCCACAAGTTAATAAAGTCATGAAATAGATAATAGATGTTTTTATAAGTTTTATGATGAGATGTAATTTATATATACATTATTCATGTTATATTTTGTGAAAATTATTTATGATGATGATTAGCTAAATTATAAACTAATGATGTGTGGGTCCATGATATCCATCAAAGGCATTAGGTATGGTATTTGACCTTTTATTTATTTCACTTATGATATAGAGTTATAAAATTAGTTTTTAGAGGTACCGAGGGCATAGAGAAATCTATTGGGAAGAGTATTTTATTATTTTCAATCAACAAGATGTGGAGAATTGTCATCTATGATGATCCAAGACCTAGTATAATCAAGGGATCTCACAAAAATTAAATTCATCAAAAAAATAAAATGTACACATAACAAGTCCAATATTGAAGTCACGCTCAATGTCTTCATAGAATCAGTGATGAATTAGTAAACGATCCAAATAAATATCCCTCTATATCATCCACACACACATTAAAAATTCATTTTATTTTCATTCATTGTAATCCTGGTTCTAGTTTGGTGTTCCGAAGAGTCCTCCAACATCGCGATGATCAGTCTGATCTAATGTATTTGATTTGTCAAATGAGAGCTTGGATTAGTGCTCAAAGAAAATATGCCTCTTTCTTTATAAGTCAGATTAAGTGATAGGATCTCAATTTGTTGAAATTAATAGTGTAACAATATTGAGCATCTCTCATCCTTTTATAGTGGGATTCAAAATACATGGATGGGTTCCCCGACCCCCTAGAAAAATATTTCCTACTAAAAAGAAATAAATAAATTTATGACACACTAAACTACATCATAAATATTATTTATATTTTATCTCATTCCAATAATATATATACATTGAATATATTATATGATAAATCAAGTCATTTAAATCAACTCATCTTTGTGGATTAATATTAAATAACCTAGCATATTAAAATAATATTTGTTCAATTATTATTATTTCTTATATTTTCATAACATATAAATTCTATAAATAAATTCATACAAATTATTCTTATCATGAATAATATGAATTTAATTATTATTTTTCATCGATGACATTGAAACCACACAGATCCTATGGTGGGTCCCACTAGGCCTAATATACAAATTTAACTGAATATGGAAAATTTTTAAATATGCTATTATGTATGAACCTCTAGACCCTTATATCGACAATAGTGAACAACATCCATAAAACAAGAGCATACTATAGAAACCCATCAAAATCCATAAAGAGATAAGGATAGCCATAACACTATTAAAAAACATAAAAACACTAATTGTGTAATATAATATATTTTTTTCTCTATATTTCTCATAAACTTTGTCAAACACTCATGTCATCCCCATTTTCTTGATATATTATATTTTTATTAACTACATGGATTTATATTTAAATTAACTTGGAAAATTTTGTATAAAGGTAGTACAATCCTGATCAACAAGTATCAAGATATATTACTTCCTCAATCTGGAAGTGACACATCCATTATTGACCATTCTACCGATTCAATACCACCAATGATGCACCCAACACAAGCTACCTCGCCAAAATTTTATTATCTTAGTTTTATTTACTTTCATTCAATATACATTATCAAATGTGTACATTGATAATTGTCTCAATCCAGAAGACCAATACATATTTTTTTAGAAAAGAACAACTTATTAAACCCAAAATATGTGGTTCTCTTATTGGGGGGGGGGCTATCCTAATGATCTCACTACTAGATATCAAAATGTGTGAAATGAATGAGAATTTGTCTCAATACTTATGACCTCCAACACCTGATATCCATACATCAACATTGTCCAGTCATAAAGATTTATCTAGACCATATGACCTTTTTTTAATAATGATGTCATAGTATCTTGAGGTACTAATTAAAACTTGGGATATACTATAAATTTTTGATCTAACGATTAATCTATATAAATTACCACTAACTAGTGAATGTAGAAATATCTACAATATAATGGTATGAATAAATCATGTATATTTGATGATATACATTATATGGTAATCAAAACAAGTTTTCATTTTGGGTCTTAGGAGCCCACTATTATAACACTCCCACTTGCACTTGAGCCAACTTACTAAAAAACCTTTGGTAGCTTTCACATGACTAAGATCATGTTTCTTCTGAGTTATAGATTTAGTGGCTGGGTCTACCATGATTCCACCACATGGCTATTCTATTATATGATACCTCATCTCATTGAGTAAAAATTTTCAATATATTAAATCCTTGAGTATATGACATTATTTCTCATTTCAAAACAAAACATATTGGCTATAAATGTTATTGAATTATCATTAAGATAAAACATTACATGGTGTATGAAATTCGAAGACATGGAAAAAATTGACAAATTTAATATAATATTCTTATCTACCATATAAGATTCCACATAATTGTGTTTTTTATGTATGGATACCACTAGATTTTATCATATTGACTCTCCCATAACCCATATCATAACTATGATACTAGATCATGCTGATCTCAGGAAGACTAGTTTGTGTCCTACTATAACTAGAACCCTTTCTTATCAACTTATCATGTACATAACTTTTTTACTTTTTAAAGTATTATCAAATAGTTCTTACACCCTTCTTTTTAGTTGTCCTGTATATTACTGATATTTTCCAGAAATAAAGTATATGATGGCAATATCATGTCATGTTAAAATTGTACCATACATGATTGATCCATCACAAAATTATTTGGAATCCAAATCACCACTTAATATCTTCTCATTTCATTTCATGCTATCATAGAGAGACTTATTCTATGTGATCCTAGAAAAATTTCGCCTCTTGAATTTTTAAAACTTATATTTTCAATAATATGTCAATTTTTGTATGATTGATTATGTCCAAGAAACTATTATATCTCTCTTAGTAGATATAATTCCCTTAAACATATGTTACTACATTAAGTCAATCATTGGAGGATTGCATTCATATAGGTATTATCTATATATAAGACCAATATATGTTTTCCATATTTTTCTAATTCTATTTTTCTTGGAAAAATATATTTCTCCCACTAACCACTTGTAAAAACTTGGACTTCATTCAATCAAAATAAATATTTTATGATAATGTTACATCATTCAATATAGAATTATATTTTAGTAACTTATATATTTGATTATCATTTTGTGACTTGACCATCCCTTTTAGTTTATTCATATGTACACCTTCCATTAATGGGGTTCATGACAGCCAAATCTCAATAAAAATAATCATAAAAGGTATCAATGACCTCTAAAATTCAACTGGATTTATGCGTACCAACATGGTATTAATTATTGATCCCTATTAATATTTATCTTTCTCCATCCATGTATCATTTCACTTGAATTCAAAACATGGTATTATAAATAGAAATTATTTTTTCACCTGGATACATAGAATCCATTATTGAAATTTAATTTAACATGTATGTCTCATAAGATTTCAATTTATTACATACCTATAAGAAATATTATTCTATTTGAATAATTGATCACCAAACTTGATAAATATTAAACCATCACTATGGTTTTAACCTACTTATAGTGTACATGTATCAAGAACATACATGTTACACTTACACATGTGGAACTAGTTCATATTCCAACTACTTGTGCATCTTTGACATTGACTAAATCCAATTCAATAATTCTCCCACTATCTTTAAAATAGATATGAACACATTTATAGAAATTTTGTTTATAACTTGACTACCACTTTTGAATATTATACATTTATTTTATATTATAAGGTACCATTAAGATATTTATTTAGATGCATTATGTGTTTCTCTTGACGCACGTTTGTTTACATATTAACAAACTCTTTGCATCAAAACAAATCTTCTTATGATAGTACATATTTCCATCATATTATGAATTATATGATATCCATTTTTCTTGATATTTAACATATTTTTATGGAATATTTATTTTATTTTTCGATAACATCCTAAAATATAATATAAATTTCTGCAAATTACCTCATTGATACACCTTATATCATAAATATGTTGTAAAAAATACGTGCATAGAAATTGATCCACACTACATTTATTTTACGAATATTAATGTGTAAAACATATCATTGATCCCCCTTATTAACATCAATTTAATGTTTTAGATAAGGTAATGTGCATTTAGTAATTACTCCACACTATATTATGTTGATCGATGAACGCTTGGTCAAGATAATATTTAGCATGTCTTCCCATAGCAACTCATATCATCTAACTGTGTATTTATTATATTCACATTCACATTCCATAGTTACTTAAAGAAATATTATAAAGTATATATTCCACTATATCACCCATTGAATATTTTATACTCTATTTTGAAACTAATTATAAAATATTTTTAGGAAAAAATTATTTCCAAAGGTTATATTGTTCAAATTTGGATTGCCCTTAATACCAAAGGTGTTTAGATTTACTGAGTCTAACTACAAAAATAGGCATATCCTTTATGTGATAATTTATTTTTTCTTGAAAAGAAATTAACTTTCCACAGTTAGGTATATAATTCTTACATTTTACATTCCACACATATTTCCTATGATTCATGTACTTCTGAAATGCTAATTGAGTATGAGAAACCATGAACTACAATCATTAACAAACCTATAATAACATCTCATTATTTTTTATGGGACATGAGATAATTTTTTTGTTTATAGTAAATAATATTTTTACATAAATCATTAACATTAAATATAGAAGTTATTTGATTCTCACCGCTGACTTAGGAATCACTTATCTCAGCCGCGTGGAGAATACGTCTTACTTCATATAATATTTCAATTACATAATTGATTACTAAATTTCAATATAAATATTTGAAATAAATATTTTATTCAATACCCATTAAGTATAAAAAATTCATTACAATTATTTAATGAATATTTATAATGAAAAAGTGGATACTTTCAACTTTAATTTAGATTATTTCATTTATCTTATATAGTTTTATTTAATGATATGCAATGAAAATAACATCACGTTTAATAAATAAACTCTATATTTGAAGGACTTTGTAAAGTTCAATTTTTTATTATACTTTTCTTTAGAAAATTCTCAATTCATGTTAACTTGTTTTCCATAAGAAATAATGAGTAAAATATCTTTATTATTTATATTTCTTAGAAAAAACTTACCTAAAATCTAATAAAGTGATTAATCAATCCAGTTTATTTTGAATACATAAAAAAATAATAGTATATGGGTGAAAAAATGTATGAATTTTTTGGGTTGAACGATCATGATCAATCTATCATATATATAAAAAGGTTGTGTAGTTATCGGTAATTCATATTTCGATTTACTTTATTATCATAATCTTATTAGAGATTAGAAAACACAAGTAATCATCCACAACCTGGTTTTGTAACATTAACAAACATCATACTTTGACGATATATTTACCACATAACCTTAATAATCTTCATACATGAATATCCTATAATCAATTTTACACCCTCACTTATTAATGTGTCTTAAATGGTTTAGGGACACCTACAACTTGAATTTATGATATAGTAGTATTGTACACAAGTGACAATAATACATATAAAGTTTTCACTATTTTAAATTCATTTTTTGTTCAATTATTATCATAGATTATATATCGGTATAAATTTTTATTTTATACAAAAATAAAATCCTAGAATATTAGTACTTTTATCATGATTACAAATTTATACATTATTGATTAATTAATAATTTATCAAATTCTATGAACCCTCTATACTGAATAAGCATACTCTATCTCTTTATTATTATACTAGAATGGATCCTTGATCCCCCCTCATATTCTACAAGATATATCTATACAACTACTCAGAGAGTTCAAGGTAGGCTTTAACTAGCCAACCACATTGAATCATTGCTCCTTCATCTATTTAGTGAAGTCCCAACATCTCATAATTGTAGCCTTGATTAACTCAAAAATTTATTCTAAAATGACAGAAATTTATCTATGGATAATACTTACTACCAATTTAGTTAGGTTAACCCATCATTCTCATAAGAACTCCCTGATAGTAAGAGGTACCCTCACATATGGCTTGACAAGCACCCCAAACACCATATTTTGTTAAAATTTAAATAATGGAAGAATTTTTGGACTTAATATTTATTTTATAATAATAATTATTATTCTATAGACTAATATAATCTATTTCAACAAATCTTGTTCATTTATGTTTTCATATTAACAACTGAACAATAATAGAAAAAAATTCACCACTTATTTACGCATTTAATTATTTATTATCATATATTTTTCTATAGTTAAAAAATTGGTGAAATAATAAATATATACATAATGGAAATAAACATCCCAAATAGTACTTAGAATCTAAAATGGTATAGGGGTTATACCTGAGTCATTGTATTGTCTTGATACAGTTCATCCCTATCTAGTTTGATTATTTCTCATCTAGAGTAACACATTAGCTTGGCATTGTCTATGTATTACACCATACCCATCTTGGTAGGGTCCACATTACGTTTAGTGTAATGCCTCATCTTGGTGGGTTCCATGTCATGTCTTGCAGCGTCTTGGGAATTATACAAGAAAAATTTCTCACAGGTGAGGAGAACAAGGGGTGTAGTGTACATCTGATATAATGGACGCACATGAACTGATACATACTGATCAAAAAATAAATGATGATGAACATAACTTAATAATTGATTACAGCCATCACATATAGTTAATAAATTAATTAATTAATTAATTAACTTGAGACGTACAAATGTAGGTTCTTAAGGCCAGTAAGACGATAAAATTAAATGTGTGATAAAAGTTAAATTGAATTAAATAATGTATGAGGGTATTAATTAAATTAACATAATTCAATATTTCAAAAAAATTAATTATTTTTTTCTGTTAATTAATTTAATTTTAATATCTAGACTTAATTAATTTGAACAAGGCATTAAAAATATAATTTTTAACCAAAATTAAAATATTAATTAATTTTTAATAATTTAAATTATTTAGAAGTGTGAAAATAATTAAATCTGGGGGTGTATATCTATGTTGGAGCCTAGAGTGGCGAATCCCGAGTGGTGGAAGATGAATCTAGCTGGTGAAGAGTCTAGATTTGGACCATGGTGGCTGCCTGGTATGGATGAGTAGGTGACCCGCTCACTGGGGAGACCAGATCTAGATTACTAAAAGGAAGGGTGGTCAGCCTGGAGGTGCTTCCAGCCGGTGCCTGGTGAGCATTGAAAAGGATGGGTGATCTAGTGCGTCTGACGGTATCGATGTGAACTACTGTGAGAGGTGGCTGCTGAAGAAGGCACACCATGAGGTTCGATTGGAGATCATGGTGGAAGATATCCTAGAAAGAGGTGGATGGTCAAGCTACTATAGAGGAGGCTGGTAGAGGTAGTTATCCACGATAGGGTTCCGGTTGGCTTGGGGTTGAAATGATCTCCAAGGGAGGAGGGAGACAATGCGTGTTTTTAGGTTTGTGGTTATTTCCCTAATTTTCCTCATCACTTTAGGGACCTTGAGGGGTTTCTGTAATATTCTCTTATTATGTGTATTTTATTCACTTCTGTCAATATAAGGGCCTAGAGGGTGACACATAATATCATATTCAAAAATCATCTCTACTCATTTGGATATGTATATTAGACATGGTGGGCCCTTGCATATGCTTTGAGTGTTGTCGTTTTCATCAATCACTAAAGAATAAATAAATTTATATTATTCATGTTATGAATAATTATTTTGAATATATTTATAGTATTTACAACTTATGTAAATACTAAAAATGATATTATTTAAAAAATATTGTTTTAATATCCCATGTTAATTTAATATTAACGGTGAATAATGAGTTCATCTAAATTACTATGTTTTATCATGTAATATATTCGATATATATATTATAGGTATGTAATAAAATAAAAATATTATTTTTGATGTAGTTTAGTTCATCATAAATATATTTATTTATTTTAAGGGGGTGATATTTTTCTATGGGGTCCATATGGGAATTTTGACTCACTCTATAAGATTAAGATAGTGGCTCATTATCACTGTGCTGTTAATTTTAATGAAATGGGATCAAATATATCATTAAGACTTCTAGAGAGAGAAATATTCTCTTTCAGTGCCAATCCATGATCACCTTCGATAGATCAAAGGTAATAGAACATGGTGATCTTTGCGATGTTGAATGACACATCATAACTTCACACTAGAACCATGATTATGATGAATGAGGAGTGTGTGGATTTTTGGTGCACGTGTATATTATCAAGAGTTATCCTTCTATGGATCCTTCATGTAGTGATCATCGTCAATAAGAAGGTGATGATCATGTATTTTGTATCAAACAAGGCATGGGTTCATTTTATTTCCATTCTGAAATTAATTTATTTTAGATCTAATGACTATACTGGAGCTCTGATTGCCAGTGACGACTACTCTCATCATCACGATGATGAAAAATTTTAAAATCCCCAGCCCACTGACATTCTTGGGGACCCCGGTACCTTCAATTGTAATCAAAGTGATCATGTAAATTATGTGAACCACTAAAAAAGTAATTTTCATGAAATTATGTATATGTTTTGAAATTGGTTTCAATAGTTCAGACAATGTGACAATCTGATTTCAAATGACCATGTTATGGCCATTCGATTTTTTATACAGATCGTGTTTGTGGTTTGATCTAGAGTATTAAAAATTTCGGGTCTATTCTAACGGATAATGGGAATATTTTATGATGTTTTTCCGTGATTAACTGTTATGGTATATCTATGAGTAGTTGTGATGGTTACTCTAAGGTTATTTTTGGATGTTAATAACGATGGTATCCCATGTGTAGTTGTTAGGGTTACTCCAAATTTAACCATGGTGATTATTCCATATCTAAGAGTGAAATGAAAAAATTTCAATTTACAAAGAAATATTTTTTAGGATATATATGCCTTTTAAATGTTTCCTTTGATCATGTTTGACATAACAATGTTCATGATTATTGATTCTTATGACTCTTTTCATATAGTAATTCTTTATTCCCCGTTTCATGATTAATGATCCATTAATCGATTGGTATAAATTCTATTATGTTATGCTCATGCACTTGGATTATTCCATCATACCCTTATGGAAATAATACAATAACCGATGAAATTTAATTTTTAATTCTTATCATTGACCAAACTATGAATTTGACCTCACCCATATAATGTTTTATAATTACCTCAGCCATGAAGAATAATGTTAAATAATTTATTTCTAGGAGGGTTTCATATATGAAAACAATTCCGGGAGATACTAAAGACATAATATGGATTATGAAAATATTTCTATAGTTGGTGATGGTGTTGATATTTATGAACTAATTGATAACAAATCCATGTTTTCATAAAGAAAAATAGAGGAGTTGTAATAATATTTAAACTCACATGAGGTGTAGAGATTTTTTGTTGGTGTGGGTGATGCTAAAAGTGTTATCCAACCCAAAATTTATGAACTCCCCAATAACTTAGTGTTTTAGGGATCCATTCTATTAATAACAAGAAGATAATGTCTTGAACGGTGGAGTCTGGAAAATGAAAATGTCTAGGTCTCATTATCCACATATATGAAGAAAATATTTAAGGATTTCTCCAGATCAATGCTACAAATAATTATGTTAACCAAATATATAAATTCATTATTCAAGGTAATTCTAATAAGGACTGAAGGGTGTGGATCAAAAAACAGGACATCGTTTTCACATGAGGAATCAATGAAATTATGATCAATTTGGATGAACATATATTGACTTGGGAAAATATGGACCATTATTTTAAAGATATTATCTAGGAAGACCTACAGACAAAGGTATATACACTTCAATGCGAATTATGGTGGGTGATAGATTATAATAAACATAGCCTTTCATTTCATTATTATTATTATTTATTTCATTCAATTTTTAATGACCCTCTTATATGAAATTGTGAGGATTACCACTTATTCCAAAAAATATATTTTGATGTAAAACATTTAATTTTATTTTTAATGATCATTGGGAATAAATGAATGATAATTAGATTATAAGGTCTCTATTATATGTAACATATATGTCATGGTCCTTACAGTTGAAAGGAATACTAATAAGGGTTATCTATAATCCTTACTAAGGTTGAACATAAGAATTAACAATTTAATTCCATCATTGAGAGTAATATTAGAATAAGGGAAAGATTAAATAATCAAAGTGTATGAGCATAACATAATAAAATTTAAACCAATCGATACAGGTACTATTAGTAATGAAACATGGAATAAAACTTTACCATATAGCAAGAGTCATCAGAATAAAATATAATAGAAACCTGATTTCATCATTGATCATAGAAAATATTTATAAACCATAACAAGCATAAACAATACACCTTTCTAACATAGAGAAATTTCATATTACTCTTACATATAGAATAGGCATCATAATTAAATTTGGATGAACCATAAAAAATACTCATGGAAGACCATCATAGTTAATGACCGAGCATTTCCTTAGAGTAATGAACATAGATACTCCAAAATTAAACATCATAATTAATCTTGGGAAAAAATCACATTATATTCCTACTATATATTAGGTGAAAAAAATGGTTAAATCACACACATATTTGGAATAACCATATGTTCAACTTTCATACTCAATGTATCATAAGGCTATTATTTACCCACCAGTGTTTAGTTTATAATACATCCTCCCATCATCAAAATATTCCTCCAAGAACCATAAAATGAATAAATTAAATAGAGCATTCATGTTATCATAAACCTTATAAAAACAAATATTATCACTTACATAACTTGATTAACCTATGGAAAAGAAATTATTTTCATGAATATATCTTTTAAAAAATCATGATATCTACATAGAGACAATAAGGATGGTATAAATACAAGAAATCTGTATTTAAACATAGGTAACATCAATTTTACTTGGACCTGGTGAACAAAAATATAAATAAAAGGTCATTTAAGTCATTCTTGAGGAAGGTAAACTTTTCATTTCAAAAGTATATTTTAAAATATAAAAAAACACACATATTAAAGAAATATTTTCATTGAAACAAACCATGTAAAATTTTAAATTATGTATCAAATCATAGATTCACCATGATAGTGGGAAAAACCATTCGTGTCATAAATGATAAAAGTAATTAATATTTTTAAACATTCTGAAATTAAATTCAAAATATTCCCATAAATAAATAATTTGCAAATTACCTTTTTAAATCCATTTTAAATATATAAAAGGTCATTGAAAATATCTTTATAAAATCATTTATATTTAAAAAAATGATTTTTTTAAAAAAAATTATGAAACATGTATTTAGAGGTGAAAGATTAATTATTTAAAAGGAGGTACTAGACCAGTATCACTTAATAACAACTATCTTGATATATATATTTATCAATAAGGGAGGAAATATAAATTAAATTTGAAAAATGCATTCATAACTAGAGGAGAACCAAAGAGAACTGGTTCAATAAATAACAACATATGATTTCCGATATATATCCTTGAACAAAAACAACCTCAAAAAGAAAAGATATTGTTACATAATGCCTTTTCCATACTTTATAACTCTTCAATCATAATCCTAGTGAAATAATAACATAAAATAAAACATTCAATATGATTAAAATTATAATATTTATAATATATTATGTCAAATATTCATTATAAACACCTCATAAATTAATATATGTTCATATCATCAACAACTGTCCCCAGAAAATTGAATTTGAGATGAATAGCCTTTAGAGGATCAAATTTTCAATTCACACATAATATTTTCATTACAATTCCAATGAAGAAGATTTATAACCCTATGAATGAATATTTTGTAAAGAATCATTTTACGACTTGGTAACTTGCAATCAAAATCCCGTTATATTAAATAATTTAAATTGAAACATAAAATAACCTTAAATATTAATGATTCATAATATATAATTTAAAATTATGATTATATATAGCATATAAAAAATAATTGGTGTATAATAATAAAATATTTGTTAATGAATGTAATTTGAGATGAAATCCCATACATCGATTCTAGTCTTTCCATGTATATTCATTAACTCATATATAATAAAATCATACCAATTATTTTATTTATTAAAAAAATTTCATGATTAAATACCTTATCCTTAAAATATTTATAGCATTTATAATAATGAAATTTTCAATGAATTTATCATTTTATTCCTTGTTATGTGTTTTGAGGATGTTTAGTTCATTGGATCAAAATGACATCTATTGGTTGACCGTACTCAATGATGAAATTATTAAATCATATACAAAATAATAAATATGAAATATTTATCATTTTTACACATCAATTATAATTTTAAATCCATATATCCAATATGATTATGAAAAATGAACCACATTATGATCATGAAGATGATAGGCCATAAATACGCATTAGTAATGTTTCCATTTTTCAATGATCATTTTCGAGAGAAAGAAAGAATATTTTCTAATTAAAAAATTGAAGTAATATCATTAATATAATTTAACTAGTAAATATATATATATATAACTTATGTGACGTGGTGATGAAAAGTAAATCACATCACATTGTGGAGCTGATA
The DNA here is from genome assembly GCA_963277665.1 of Viscum album. Taxonomy (NCBI): domain Eukaryota; kingdom Viridiplantae; phylum Streptophyta; class Magnoliopsida; order Santalales; family Viscaceae; genus Viscum; species Viscum album. The sequence continues at coordinate 240,678,139 of OY728131.1, forward strand.
GTTAACACATAAACATGAAAAATGTTATCATTTTTTAGTGAAATGAAAATTAATAAATTAAATGATATATTATTTTTTTATAATGATAAACATGTCATTAGTAGTATATATATATATATATATTAGATCTATAATTAAAAAAATCAACGTTAGGTGGTGATGGAAAATAAATTATAATGGTCCGCGATGTGAAATTTCGTCATACACACAAATCAATAGTTTTGTTTCACATTTTTGGAAGTTGAGATGGATGTAGTTTATGATATTAACCTAATAAAATATAATTATATTTTTTATTATGGTGTTACTATTTTATAATGTTTGAATAATATTTTTAGTATGTGAAAGAATAAATGAAACTAAAACATATTGTAAAACTCTATACCTATTCTATGGAAACCACCTTCACTCACCAGATTAAGCACCATAATGTTAGTACTGTGAGAAAATTATTTCCTCTAAAATTTAAGGTGGGTGTTTTGAAAATTATTTGTGTATATTTTTTCGGGAACAAATTGTTCTTCAATTGTGTTGAGAGGTTGATAGATTGTGTCCTTTTATATATGAAACGAGTGGCACTTTTTGAATTTCTCAAAAAAATAAACTAATATTAATTATTTATCTTATCCAAATGAAAAAATAGATTTATTTAGAATTTATTATTATTATGGGTCAAAATGAATATATAAAATAAATTTTTTACATGTTTGGATCACATTTTCACCATGATCATTTTGTCTTAATCGAATTAAACCCTCTTTGAAAACTAGCTTGATAATGATGTTTTTACTATATATAGGTCAACACAGTTACGTTAAAAAGGGAGATGAGCCATAAATTGACTGAAAAGGGTATTTTAAATCATACCCAAATACATTGGATGAAAATGTAATTTTTTAGATTTTTTAATCATAAACTACGGGAAAAATTGGTATTTGCGACGGGGATAAATCCCGTCGCAAATAGCCCCGTTAAAAACTTATTTGCAATGGGGGTATTTGCTCGTCGCAAATATGTAGCCCTATGCGACGGGGTTGCTTTCCCCGTCACAAAAGAACTAGCGCGTTTGCGCGCCAAATCGCGGGAAACATATTTGCGACGGGCGGTTATTGCCCGTCACAAATAACCGGCGGCGGTAAAAGGTATTTGCGACGGGAATATTCCCCCGTCCCAAATAGTATGTCGGCAGGTGGTTATTTGCGACGGGTCCCGTCGCAAATAACTATTTAACCGTTGACCGTAATAAATGATGGCTAAGGTATTTGGGACGGGTACCGTCGCAAATAATATTATTTGCGAGGGGTAGCCTGTCGCAAATAATATTATTTGCGAGGGGTAGCCTGTCGCAAATGGACCCTTCGCAAATAATCTAACCTATAAATACCCCCATCCGTTTTTTTCAATTCATTCTCAAACTCCATCTTCTTCTTCTCTCAAAATTCTAGTTCTAGTTGAGCATTTTTCAAGTTTAATTTTTTTCTCCGGAGTTGATTTTAAAGTTTTCATGAACGATCAGAGATCAACCTGAGATCAATTTTCAAGGTATTTATATTCATTTTAATTTAATATTTATTTTAAATTTTTATTAGTTTCAATTATTCTTAATTAGTTGTAATTTAATTATGTTTACATTGTTTTGTTACTTAATAAATTTAAATTATTAGTATTGTTCATACTTAATGGTAATTAGGAATAATTAGTAATAATTTTTAATAATTAAGAATAAATATTAATAATTAGTAATAAATACCAATAATTAGGAATAATAACATTATTACATTATTAGTATATTTTATTATTAATATTAAAATAATATAATTTTTTATATTATATATACAATTCTCTTTTCATCTGTGTGTTTTCTGTCTTCATATGTATTATTTGTATGTGGAGACAGAGAACACACAGATGAAAGGAGAATTGTATATAATATAGAAAATTATATTATTTTAATATTAATAATAAAATATACTAATAATGTTAAAATTCTTAATTGTTGGTAATTATTCATATAATTACTAATAATTAGTAATAATTACCAATAATTAGCAATAATTAGGAATAATTACCAATAATTAGGAATAATTATCAATAATTAGTAATAATTACCAATAATTACCAATAATTAGAAATTATTACCTATAATTCCCAATAATTACCGATAATTACCGATAATTAGTAATAATTAGTAATAATTAGGAATAATTTGTAATAATTAGCAATAATTAGTAATAATTACCAATAATTACCCATAATTACCGATAATTACCAATAATTAGAAATAATTACCAATAATTAGGAATAATTAACAATAATTACCAATAATTACCAATAATTAGGAATAATTACCAATAATTACCAATAATTAGTAATAATTACCAATAATTAGTAATAATTAGAAATAATTACTAATAATTACCAATAATTATTAATAATTAGTAATAATTACCAATAATTAGTAATAATTACTAATAATTAGTAATAATTACCAATAATTAGTAATAATTAGTAATAATTAGTAATAATTACCAATAATTAGGAATAATTACCAATAATTACGAATAATTACCGTTAAATAGTAATAAAAAGTAATAATTAGTAATAATTAGGAATAATTACCAATAATTAGTAATAATTAGTAATAATTACTAATAATTAGTAATAAGTAGTAATAATTAGTACTAATTAGTAATAATTACCAATAATTAGTAATAATTAGTAATAATTAGTAATAATTAGTAATAATTGCCAATAATTAGTAATAATTACAAATAATTAGTAATAATTAGTAATAATTAATAATAATTACAAATAATTAGTAATAGTTAGTAATAATTAATAATAATTACCAATAATTAGTATTAATTAGCAATAATTAGTAATAATTACCAATAATTACCAACAATTAGTAATAATTAGTAATAATTAGTAATAATTACCAATAATTAGTAATAATGACCAATAATTAGTAATAATTAGTAATAATTACTAATAATTAGTAATAATTATCATTGATTAGTAATAATTACCAATAATTAGTAATAATTACAAATAATTAGTAATAATTACCAATAATTACCAATAATTAGTAATAATTAATAATAATTAATAATAATTACCAATAATTAGCAATAATTACCGATAATTACCAATAATTAGTAATAATTAGTACTAATTACCAATAATTAGTAATAATTAGTAATAATTACCATTAATTAGTAATAATTAGTAATAATTAGTAATAATTACAAATAATTAGTAATAATTACCAATAATTAGTAATAATTACCAATAATTAGTAATAATTACCAATAATTAGTAATAATTAGTAATAATTAACAATAAATAGTAATAATTAGTAATAATTACTATTAATTAGTAATAATTAACAATAATTAGTAATAATTAACAATAATTAGTAATAATTAAAAATAATTAGTAATAATTAACAATAATTAGTAATAATTACCAATAATTAGTAACAATTACCAATAATTAGTAATAATTGCCAATAATTAGTAATAATTAGTAATAATTAGTAATAATTAGTAATAATTAATATTAATAAGTAATAATTAACAATAATTAGTAATAATTAACAATAATTAGTAATAATTACCAATAATTAGTAATAATTACCAACCAATAATTAGTAATAATTAGTAATAATTACCAATAATTAGTAATAATTACCAATAATTAGTAATAATTAGTAATAATTAGTAATAATTAGTAATAATCAGTAATAATTACCAATAATTAGTAATAATTACCAATAATTAGTAATAATTAACAATAATTAGTAATAATTACCAATAATTAGGAATAATTACCAATAATTACCAATAATTACTGGTAAATAGTAATAATTAGGAATAATTACCAATAATTAGTAATAATTACCAATAATTAGTAATAATTAGTAATAATTAGTAATAATTAATAATAATTTCCAATAATTAGTATTAATTACCAATAATTAGTATTAATTACCAATAATTACCAATAATTAGTAATAATTAGTAATAATTAGTAATAATTACCAATAATCAGTAATAATTACCAATAATATTAGTACTATGAAAATAATAAAAAATTTATATAATATTAAAATTATCAATATTTGTAATAGGTTTTTCTTTATTTTCAACATATTTAATTCTTAAATGGTCAATTTTTAGGTCTATCTCAAGAAAAATTTTGCGTCAGTCGTGTATGATGTAAACTCTATAATTATCCTAGCTTGAGTGTTTTTTCTAACAAATTATTCAAAACCAGTAATGATTTTATATTTTATAGAAAAATTTGGAACAACGAGGTCGTCAACAATCATTATTAGGTGACCGCATATGGATAAATCAACGTAGAAATCCAAACGGTTCTGGTTTAAATCCAGTATATGTAGAGGGTGTGGAGACTTGTTTATCATTTGCAGCATCAAATCCAGAATTTGTTTCAGAAGGCAAAATAAAATGCCCTTGCAGAAAATGTGCATTGAGAACGTTTGACACATTTGACAAATTGGGGGAACATCTCTTGCGTTTTGGTTTTCAACCAGATTATGTATTCTGGTATCAACACAGTGAATGCAGTTCCAGAGCAGGTGATACCAACTTGATTCCAGATCCATCCCAGTTTCAATATTTAGTACATGATGTTGCAGGTTCATCTGTTCAACATACAGAAACTCTGGATGATATAGCTTCAAATCCTAAGTTGGCACCATCTGAATTTTATGAGATGTTGAGGTCTGTTGAGGATGCATTATATCCTGGCTGCAAGATGAGCAAATTAGAAGCAGTTGCAAAATTTATGGCTATCAAATAAGATAACGGAATGTCAAACACCTGTTTTGACCAGATATTTTCATTGCTTAAAACACTGTTACCTGAAGGAAATGTTTTTCCTGCAAATTACTATGAGAGTAAGAGGCTGGTTCGAAATTTGGGACTTACTTGTTAGAAGATTCATGCATGTTCAAATGACTGCATTTTATATTCTGGGGAAAATGAGTCGTTGGATAGTTGTCCCACATGTGGGCAACTGAGATATAAAGAAGGAAAACACGGGATGTCTGGTTTGATTCCTGTAAAACAGTTGAGATATATTCTGCTTACATCCAGACTTCAGCGTTTATTCATGTCGAAGAATACATAGACAATGATTTCATGGCATAAAGAGAATATTTCAACCGATAAAAGCTTGAATCATTTAGGCGATGGTGATTCATGGAAACATTTTGATAGAGTGCATCCATCCTTTTCTTTAGAAGCTAGAAATGTTTGACTGGGCATTTCCACTGATGGTTTCTGTCCGTTTGGATATTATGGTAGTCAATATTCATGTTGGACTATTTTTTTAACTTCGTACAATTTACCTCCATGGATGTTGATGAAGGAGCCATATATCTTTTTGACTTTAATAATTCCAGGACATCCGAAGAAAAATATTGATGTTTATTTGTAACCATTGATTGATGAATTAAATTTATTGTGGAGTACTCGTTTCAGTATTTATGATGTTGCAACGAAACAGAATTTCATACTTAGAGCAGCATTGATGTGGACAATTAGTGACTTCCCAGGTTATGGGATGTTATCTGGATGGAGTACACATGGTCATAAATCATGTCCTTACTATATGGGAGAGAACAAAGAATTTATGCTCATTCATGGAAAGAAACCTTGTTATTTTGACTGTCATCGAAGATTTCTTCCTGTTGATCATCCTTTTCGCAGAAACAGATCTAATTTCAGAAAAGGAACAGTTGAAAGGGATGGATCTCCAAAAATTTTATCAGGTTCGGAGTTAAAATCAGTTGTATTTTCATTACCTCCCATCACTTTTGGTCCCACAATAAACCAACAGAAAATTTCTGGTTTTGGGAAAGAACACAATTGGATTAAACGTAGAATATTTTGGGATTTTCCATATTGGTCTGATTTGTTGGTCCGACACATGTTAGATGTCATGCATATTGAGAAGAACTATTTTGATAATTTGTTTCATACAGTTTTGGATATTCCAGGAAAGAGAAAAGACAATGTAAATGCACGTTTTGATCTTGCCCAAATTTGCAGGCGTTCAGAATTGGAACTGTTTGAGAATGTCAGAACAGAAAGGTTACTGAAACCAAAAGCAGCTTATACACTTTCTAAAGAAAACTGTTTATTATTTTGTCAGTGGATTGCATATTTGAAACTTCCAGATGGATGTGCTTCCAATTTTGGTAGATGTTTAAAGAATTGTCATATTACTGGATTAAAAAGTCATGATTGTCATGTTATAATGGAAAGACTTCTACCCATTGGATTAAGAGGTCTGTTGAATTCTGTGATTTGGGATTCCATAACAGACATGTCTCATTTTTTTTCGGGAAATTTGTGCGGCTACAGCAGATTATGATGCTCTAGGCAAACTTGAAAAGGATGTTGTTGTAATTATATGTAAACTGGAAAAAATATTTCCGCCGTTTTTCTTTGACTCAATGGAACATTTGATGTTACATTTTCCATATGAAGCCAAATGTAGAGGTCCAGTATAGTTTCGATGGATGTACCGATTTGAAAGATGCATGCAAAAATTGAAAAGAAAAGTACGTAACAAAGCATATGATGAATGATCTATTGCAGATGATTATTTGCAAGAGGAAATATCTGTTTTCTGGTCCCATTATTTTGAATCTGAGTATCCTTCAAAACACAACCAAATGGGACGGAACGAGAGGAATATTGATGAAATCGACAATCAATTATCTGTTTTCAACCAGCCATATCTTGGTTTTGGTGGAGTTTGTGAACGCTTGCTTTCAGATGATGAACATCATAGAGCTCATACATATGTTCTGCTCAACTATGAAGAGTTGAAATCAGTTGTATTGTAAGTGTTTATATCACTTATTCTATCATTTATGTTACAGTAAATAACTTTGGTTTTTATAGTTTGTATGATAATCATATCAAGAAACAAATTCCACAAATTACAGTAGCTGCTCTCGAAGAACGTCGACTGAAAAATTTCTCTCAGTGGTTTCAAAAACTAGTAACATAAATTCTTTATCTTTTAGCAACTCATTCAATGTATAGTTTACTATATTCATAATTATTTCAAAAAATTTCAGGTGTTTTGACATGCTGCTAAAATTGACAAACGGCTGTGCATATTGAGTAACCCACCTTCCAAACCTCTTAAAACTTATAATGCATATGTGGTGAATGGATTTAGATTTCACACACATGCATGTGGGGAATCGAAAAAAATAATGAACAGTGGAGTTAGTTTGAGAGGATCTCATCATCGAGAAAATGAAGTTGACTTTTATAGAATACTTAATGAAATCATTGAACTCTGTTATCTTGGACAACATTACATAACCATGTTCAAATGTCGATGGTTGGATACAGAGAGAGGCATGCGTGTTCATCCGACTCATGGAATCATCGATATTAAATGTAAAAGTGTTCTCGCAGTAAATGAACCATTCTTATTGGCTCAACAGGCACATCAAGTTTTTTACGCAAAGTACTGTGCTACATCAAGAGACTTGACTGATTGGTGGAGTGTAATAAAAATCAAAATTTGAGACAATCAGTTTAGTCAAAGTGAATGTGTGCTTTCACTGATGTGCAAAGAATTGATGTTTTTCAAGAGAGTACTCAAAATCAATCTTTTTTGCAAAGAGACATGAGTATCGATGAAGACACCCCACATTTAAGAGTCGGTGATGACGATGATGTTAATGATGTCACATATGAATTTGAAATGGTAAGAGATGAAGCAACTGTAACTCGAATGGATATTGATGATGTTGAGGAGGAATTTGAAGATAACATTGACATATATGAAGATGATGATGAAGATGAACACTGATAGAATTCCATGGTATTTATATACAATCATAATATGAATATATGTATATATAATAGTAATTATCAATTATTTGCTAACAATATTAACATTTTCTATTTCAGATGGACGATGCTACATTTTGTGAGTTGGTGGATGATGACCTGTCTTTCGATGCGGATGAGTTGCTGGCAGATGACCCTCAGCCTGCAGGCGCTCCAGGGAGTACGCGGAGGGGGCGCGGTCTTGCACAATTGATGATTTCTGACCCCATCCCCGAGCGACGTCCACATATTGGGTTTGATCCACACACACGGAGGTGTGATAACCTGTGTGATAACCTGTGGATTTGACTAATATTTCATTAATCTATTCAAATAATAGTTGTTTATTATTTTTATAGTTTTCCGCATATAGCAGTCGGACAGGGCAGCGCTATTTTGCGTAACTATTTCTCTCAGCCGTGGACCACATGGGAGCAGATTCCCATTGATGTGCAGTAGGCCATGTTCGGCCATTGGTTGGTACGTACGTAAATAAATAATTTTTATTTTGAAAATTATTTCATTTCTAACTAGATATTTTGATTTATTTGTAGGGTTTATGGTATCCGATCAAGGATACCATGCGTGACGCCATCCACGAGGCATGGGAGGTGGCCATGCGTGATCGCCTTCGTCAGTTTTTGCACAATTTAAGAAAAGCTTCCATGAAGAAAGCATGAGTGTTAGATTTTGACGAGTCATGTAGAGCACAGCGACCAGAGTACATTTCATCCCATGTATGGGATGGATTATGTGCGCACTGGTTGAGTGGTGCCTTTCAGAGGAGATCGTCGGTGGGGAGGCAGAATCGGGGGAGACAGGAGGTGACTCATTGAGCAGGGAGTCGTTCTTTCAGTACTCATAGAAAGCATCTGGTACGTACATTATTTATAAATATTTTATATAACTATAAATATTAAAAGTTTATTTTTTATTCTTATAGGTTGTCGAGCACCCCGATATTAGGGAGTAAGACGTATATCGGAGGAAGTATAGTGATCCTGCTACTGGGGAGCTCAGAGGTGATCGTCAGCATCACATCGTGGTCAGTATTATTTGTTTTCAAGTTTAAAAATTAACTGCATATAATATATTCACAATTTTAATTTTAAATTGCAACTACAGGAGTCATATGAGGCCACAGCGTCACAGGCCCGGCCTGAGAGTCAGGCCGAGTCATCATATCAGACCACTGGCCGTCAGTTTGATGAGGCGACATCGATGCAGGCCACCCAGTATGCCTTCGAGAAGGGCCGGGTAGTTGGTATCAGCTCTCGACTGACTCTCGGAGATTTTTATGGCAGTGCTGCGATGTCGGCGTCTAGCTCGAGAGGAGCTCGTGCATCTTCTTCTGCTACACAGTATGAGGATCAGTTGCGATCTTAGACTGCACTGATAGAGAGTCTCCAACAGGAGCAGGAGCAGATGCGTCAGCAGCATGATGAGGAGCGTCGACACCAGCAGTAGCTGTACGGGGAGCAGACGAGTCGGTGGCAGTAGCAGCATCAGGAGCAGATGGAGTACATGCGTTGACTCAGTCATGCTTTAGAGATGGAGTTTCCTCCACCACCATCTGCAGATCCCCCCTCCCCCCTCCCCCCTACTTCAGATTAGAGTTTGTTTTTATGTTATAAAATTTGTGAAATCAAAATATGATTTTTTTTCTATACGTAGTTTCTGTCTCATTATAAAATATTAATAATATTATATTTTGAAATAAAAATATTAATATGAATAATAATATTATTTATATTTTATAATATTAAAATATATATATATATTAAAATTTTATAATATTAAAATTTAATTATATTTTTTTGTAATACTTGAATTATTTTAATATTTGAATGTAAAATAATTCTATTATTTTTATATTAATTAAAATAACTTATTAATATTTTTTTTTTTTATGACTTATAATTCTAATATTATTATACTAATTAAATCATTTATTAATATTCTATTATTTTTTACCTTTGAATTATAATTCTATTATTATTATATTAATTAAAATAATTTATTAATAATTTATTATTTTTATTTGTGAATTATAAATCTATTATTATATTAATTAAAATCATTTATTAATATTTTATTATTTTTTATTTTTGAATTATAATTGGATTATTATTATATTAATTAAAATAATTTATTAATAATTTATTTTTTTTATTTTTTTATAGTATTTGCGAAGGGATACTATGCCCGTCGCAAATAGTATTATTATTATATGCATTAAAATAATTTATTAATAGTTTTTTATTATTATTTTTAAATAGTTTTTGCGATGGGGCCCATCGCCATTACTATTTGAAAAGTTTATTACAAATATACGGAGTAATATTTGCGACTGTGAGAATCCCCATCGCAAAAAAAGGCTTTAGTGACGGGCCCACCGCAAATAATTGTTATTGCGACACCGTTTTCAGCAATGGGCCATTTGTGACGGGCCCCCGTCGCAAAAAGCCATTTGCGACGGGATCCTGTCGCAAATACCTTTTTTTCTAGTAGTGATATAATAAGAAGTTATTTATTATAAAATAATATTAATATAAATTGTCACACTATTTATTTCGATCGAATTTAAAAACTAAAAGATAAAAACATAATTGAAATATAAGGAATTAAAACCTATATAGTATTTAATATATATATTCATAAATCTTTTCACTCTTTATCATTGTTAAAAAATAATATTTTTAGTGTTTATAAAATCATTTTATTGATTTTTTTGCATTCATAAGATCCTTGTTAGTATTTCATAGAAATTTATGGCATTTAATTCAATTATAAAAATAAAAAATAAATCAAAAAATAAAAACTCAATATAAATAATTATATTCATTTATTTTGTATATTTACTCAAATCCATGTCAATACGACTTATCTAATTTATTATTTTTATTTTTCTATCATTTCACAAGAATTTCACAAGTATTTGGATACAATTCTTGTTTTATAAGTAAAAAATTTAAAAATATCAATAACAATCATAATTTAGACATTATATTTTATAAAAATATCTTGAAAATAATTTTTTCACCAATCAATTATTATATATATGTCACCGACTATGACTTTCCAATTATGGGAAAGCACTTTGTTATCATTGAAAATTATTTTCATATTTATCCTTTAATAATTTATAATTTACTTGATTAAAATATTTTTTGTATGATCTTGGAATTATATTATATTATATGTTACTTTAAATAAGTTTAAAAAATTATACCATAATTGTTTCCTAATGATATCACAAAATATTTTATATTTCATAATATGAAATATTATTTGTTATTCAAAAAAATTTAGATTCATCAAAAAAATTTCGAAAAGTAATCCTAGGATCAATATAAATTGATAAATTTAAAAAATAATTTCATTTTGAAAATTTAATTACCATATGTGACATAAATAACATTTACTATAAATGTGTAGAATCCATAGAAAAAGTGTTTTTATAAAAATATATTCAATAACTCAATATAAACTTATAAAAAATAAGGTATAAGAAAGATTAAAGTGTAATTAAATAGATTATATATAACTAAATTATAGCTATGTATCTTTGAGACCAAATTCATGCTACAACGAGACTTTATTAATGAAATGATATGACATTATTACAAAAAAGAAAAACAAAACAATATTTTCAAAGACATTCATCTATAAATAGTACCTTTAAAGACCAAATATTTATCTTAATAATATCTATTTATTATTTATTTTTAGTGACGTAATAATTTCTTTAAATTATTTCAAAACTCTAATAAAGTAATTAGTCAATTAATTGGAAAATATAATAAATGATGTGATTTTTTTAAAAATTAATATAATTCAAAAAAAATTAATTTGATCCATATATTTTTTATTTGTTCATGAAATTTTAGGGATTTGATATAAAATTTGGTTTTAACTGTAATTGTTATCTTTATATTATTGATATTAAAGTAATGAATAGTTATTAAATTTGACACAAATGGTATTTTAAAATATATAATTCTTTAATAAATGATGTACAATTCTAAACAATATTAATGTCATCCATGTGAGTGGGATATGGTTCATAATGACATTTGTGGTATATTTATGGTCATTTTATACTTTTTTTTGTAAATATATTGACCCTCAATGAGTAAAAAGTTTTCTTGTCTTAGAATGTTTTAAAAGGGTTAATGATGGGTTAAAACAAACAGATAAGTGTAAAAACATAATATAAACGTATCAAATTTTTTATTTGGAATAATTTCAACCCAAATGATCTTATATTATAAATATATTATTTTTTAGCCATTAATATTAGAAATTAATTTTTATTAATTTATTATTTTGATAAATTCCAAGAGTGATCCACCATTATAAAAGGGAACATCTTATTCTCAATAATTTATAATTAAAAACCCATTAGGTTCATAAAATACCTCCCCATAAACGTTCTTATAATTCATACTCGCATTATAGAGGCCTTTTTTATAATAATTACAATATTATAAGTCTTAATAATTTAAGGAAAGGAGGGTTCTGAAAGAAGTGGAATAGTTTTCCACAACATGTTTTAGTTTTGTTTCATCATAAAACTCTTTATAATATTATTCAATGATTATAAAAATAATAAAAATATTATCCTAAAATTATTGAGTTGTTATAATGTTGATTTCATAACCTATATCCATCTCCTCTTCCATCGAATGGGGAACCGAACAATTGTTTCTGTGTATGACAGAACTAACGCCTAGCAAACCAATATTTTTTTTCCATGACCATCACTCATGGATGGATATAATGATGTATTTAATATATAAATATGATATTAGTAACATATTTATAATTATTAATATATAATATATCGTTTTCAGTCTTACGATTCTATGCAGTAAAATAATGATAACATTATTTGTGTGTATGTGTGGACTTCTACTTCCAAGAAACAATATGATATATAACATGGATGATATATATAAGTTTATTTAGAGAATTAACATGATATTTTGGGTATTATGATCATTATGTATGGAATCCATAATACTTTCCTTGTTTCTATAATGATCATTGAAAAATGAAAATGTTACACATTCGTACATACGACCTACTGTATCCATGATTATAATGTAGGAAATTTTCAATAACCATATTTAATTCTTGTATTTAAAAGAATTATTGATGTACAAAAATAATAATTATTTTTGGATTATTATTATGTAGCTGATGTAACAATGGACTCTCTGAACATTGTCAACAAACCAAATTCATTTTGGACATATGAACCAAATATCCTAAAAATGTATAATTTGAACATAAATGATTATTTAATTGTATATAAAATAAAAATAAGTGATATAAATGGTAAAATAAAATTTAAAATTTTTCGGATGAATTTAAGTATCTAACATAAGTTTATTATTTATGGAGATAAATAATGTATGTAGAGAGTGAGACTCACAGTTTTAGACTTTGTTTTAAAAATCCTCTTTAAAAGTTCACATTTTGACTCCTTTTACCAAAGTCATTTTTTTGTTAACATAGATGTTATGAAATGGAATTCTGTCCATCATGACAAATATTTATTTAAATATTTCATTACAATGTTAGAAAGTTATTTTCAGTGAATGTGTTTCCTTTATAATTGCACAGTTTCTAAAATATATGTTTTCAAAAAAGAATGGTTATTTTTTAAAAATGTTTTAAATGATATTTTCCTCAAATAAAATCCACAGTTATCTAATTTTATATATTTTTGAATTAAAATTATGTTTAAAAAAATTGTTTTTTGATATGTGAAAATGTTTTTCATTTGGGTTTTAATGATTCTTTAAATTTTTTTATGAAGAAAATGTGCGAGCATAAATTGTTTTATATGATACATTCTAATTACATGTGAAATGAGTTAGAATGATATAAATTATATGATGATTTTAACCACATTATATCAATTTAGTGAGTCTAATATTCCTTATTCATTTGGTGTTCCCAGATAGAACCAGTTGATCCTACAATAGATTTGAGTGCGCCTAGATAGTGATCTAATTATTTAGCTAATATACCTTGTATTTAGATGAATAAATAAGGGATAAACTAAGGTGTTCTTCTGTAGATTTAACTATGATCCAGGTATTTATTACATTGTATTGAAATATTTAGTGTATGTGATGCTCTATATTTCTTAGAATGATTTTTATTTTGTCTCTATGAGTTTTAATGTTTTGTATTGAGAATAATTCTTGTTCTTATTTCATGTGGAAAATATTTATTTCATCCTTCCAAATTCTATTTTGATAAAGGTAGACATTTAATGGGTTTCTTTGTTTTTCACTCAACTAATGGTATATATCTTTTTATGTCCCCTACTAATATTTTTGTTATCCACATTTTTTTTAATATGTTTTTCATAGGTTTTGAGTATGGGTAATAAAAATTGGGAAGTAAAGTTGAAGGTAATAATGATTTTTCATAAAAATAAATCATGTTTTATTTTAAAGATTATTTTTTCCAAAAATTGATACTAAGTAGAAGTCTTCATTTTTAATTTATGGGTTTACTATGTAATTTTTATCCTTAATTATCTAAAACTATAAACCAAACCGATCTTTGGGAATGAATTAATGTGAATTAATATATAAATACAAAATATAATGAAATATTTTAGGCTGGGTTTTTATAGTTGGTATTATATCAGATTTTGGATAACTTTATTGGTTTACAAGTGATTTGAGATTAATTTACAATTATTATATAATAACAATAGTTAGTATTTTATGACAAATCAAAGTTATTTTGGATTAATTGAAAGAGTTTGAGATAACATGAATATGTCTATATAAGTTTTTATTCTCTACATATGATGGTTTATTAATAGTTTATTTATATTTTCACACTAATCCTTTTTGTTATAGTAAATTTCTAGATAATGAAATTAGAAAAATAATATCATATATGAAAGGAAAATGAAGTGGTTTTATGAATGAGAAACCAAACAAAATAGGAGTTATCATGAGAATTATTGTGGTTATTCATAACTATATATCCGGATAAAGAATTAACAACTTGAAGCTTTTTGAGTTTAATGATGAATAAAATATGGTATAAATGAATCCTTTTAGATGTTCTAGTGACAATTATCATAAATGTAAATATATTCAATGACATATATGTCATGAATTTAGAAAGAATAACTAAGTAAAATGTATTAAAAGAATGGGAAAATGTTTTATATATAGTAGAGGAGTTATAAAAAATGATCTTCAAATGAGAAAATAAGATTTCAATAATCTCTATGAATGCGAATAAACTTCATACAAAGTTATCAATAAAATTTTATAAATTTAGGAGGAATGGTCATTATGAAAATTGGTGTCCAACGTGGAAGGCTTAGGAAGGGTATAAAAAAGACCATAAAAATATCTATTTAGAAATAAATAATTCCACTATATTTGAAGATGAATAAACAATAAATGATATATGAAAGGTTTGGATTATTTGATATCTTATGTTTTTTACATTGTTTAATCATTGGACATAATTAATATTTTTATTTTTATGATGAATGAATTATGTAATAAGATTAAAAATAATGGTTAATGGAATATGAATAATGTTAAATGATTATGTTATTGAAATATATTGGATTAAGGATATATGTTGTTGTGGTATATTTTATAATGATTATAAGTTCAAATTAATTAATACACTTTTGATGGTGGGAGTACATTGGGATACATTTATTGAGTTAGTGTTAAATATAACCTCAATTTTTATCTTGAAAAAAACTAAATTTGATGAAAAATTCACTTTTCAATTTTTGACATAATTTTAAATGTATGGATATTCGTTAGGGTTTATTTAATCATTGATTTTTAGGTAATTACAGGTTATTAAATTTGGAATGATGAAAATTGAATGGTATGAGAACTCCATTGAGGTTAAATCATTAAATTAATTTAGAATATATTAATTTTATTTTTTATGATTTTATCACATTTATTATAATGTTAAATGGTTTATATTAATATTGTTTTATTATAAAAATTACAACCATCAGGTTGGGTGATAACCTGTTGCGTCTAGAAAGACCATGGTGTTTGAATCAATAGCCAAAGAGCAACATGGTTGCATCACCCAGAACTATCCTATGTGATTTCATGGTCAGTATGAGATATTTTTCCATTATTTATTAAATAATATAGATAAAGGTTATGTTCATTTTTGTAACATATGTTATATCATGTAGATGACCATGTGATTGAAATGGTTTTATTGATTATATGATTACTGTTATTTTAGAATAAGACCCGTCTAAATATGGGGTTCATTGTAGGATTAAAGTAATAATAATTATATGATATTTTATTAGAGTAATAAAGGTTAAATTATCTTTTTGGAGAAGATATGATATTATTGTGGATTTAGGGTGATTCAGTTTATTTATTGAATTTTTTTCTTATCTTGCTGATTATATGATTAGGTAATATAATTTTTTGTATGAAAAAAGTTAAATTGAATTATATTATTTGGAGATAAATATTTGAAGACTATTTGATCAAAGAGTTCTATTTTATTAGGATTTCAATCATTGTCTTGAATATTTTTTAATAATTTTATGTATAGTTATTTATTGAATGATATTTGTTGATAATTGGGTATTGTTATTGAATTTTGAATATTAGATCTTTTTTATTCATTTGTATGTTTATTAATTTTAATAAAATATCATACCTTGTGATGATCATCTTGGTTTTAGTGAATTTATAATGAAACGAGGAATATATTCTTATCATCTATTGGATTTTGTGATACATAGAAGTTTATTCTAGTTCCTCATTAATAAAAATTCATCATTAATACTAATTATTTGGAGAAAAATAGAGACAATGGTGGTAATTTATTAAAGTATGAAACTCTACTTTTCAAGTAAGTATATGTCACTATGCTCTTAGTCTAGATTTTATTATTATTGTTCAACTCAACAAAAATGAATCTGAAACAAAAATATTATTTAATTACTTTCATTATTGAGAAATAAATATCCATTTAACCCATCATATATTTCTGGTATTGTGTTGGTTAACTATATCATGATCATGTTCTCCTTCACTCTCTATTAGTCCTTGGGTATTATCATTTTAGTTACATTTCCATGTTTTCACTTCCCACTATTTTTTTCCAACACAGAATCCTAATTATTTGGAATTTCATATTTGAGTCATGCTTCCCTTTTATCTATTATCTAGAGTAATTTTTATTAATTCTTTTTAAGATGCATGATTTCAAGAATCGAATTTTGAGAAGTTAAACCCCAATTACTGAGCCTTGTTCAAATTGAAAGGTTGAGATTATTAAGATGTGTGTGGTGGTAGGGGGGGAGAATGTAATATCCTAATAGTATAAAAATGAAAGTCTACCTATTATAGGTTATAAGATATGAGACATCGAGCTTAAACAAACAACTAATTATTATAATATAAATGTAAAAATTATAATCTAGATGTTAAATCGACATGAATGAATAGTATAATCCAAATTATTTGATATATAATGATAGTACACATTAAAAATTTATTAATTAATTCATATAAATTAATCAATTAATTTAGTGTGTTCCCATTATTCATCAAAAATAGATTTTTTGTAAAATAATTTTTTTGTGAGAAAATAATATAACTTGATACTATAACTTATTGAAAATATATTTTATAAATTGAATTTAGTTTTTGAAATTATCATATCAAATTTAAAATATGGTTAAATTATAATATATTTTTGAAATGATAAATGTTTAGTGAATGGGGGAAAATACCAATTTATAAGAAATAATCATATATTTATATTTACAAGCCCATTTTTTAATTTAATTTGATATCAAATTATCATAAGTACTATTTATTTATATTTAATTTAATTAGTTACATTTTAATCATCCTTACACCTTATTTATATAAAAGTACATTTTTTGGTTAAAAACATATTTTTTATGAAAATTAGTTTTTTTATCATTTTTTCAGTTTAATTTAAATAAAATTATTAGACATATAAATTAATAATTTTGACAAAAGGATATAAAATTTTAAGTTAGGAGATAAAAATTTAATAAATATTTCCCTTTTATTTTGTTCAATATGAATAAAAATTATAGTAATTTTTTCCATAGTAAAGGGAATACCAGGTAACTAAAAATAAAAATAAAATGATAATTATTTTAAAATAACCCTAAAACATACCTTATTCTTATTAGGTTAATCCATATCATCCATAATCAATAAATATTTTCTAATGTATTTTTGGGGAGTTTTATGATATTAGGACCATTATAGTATGTTATTTTATAAAATGTCAAATAAGTTACATTATTGATATTAGAAACTATAATATTTTTTTCATGCCCTAACTCATGTTGGGGCTCAAGCCACAAGTACCCAAATATAGCCTCTATAGGCTAAGGGTGGTGACAATTACTGAAGGCAGAAAAAACTCAGGGAGGCCTTTTCCCGTGTACCTGTACACACACACAACCAAATCAATGTAAAAGTGGTGAGGATAAAGGAAAATATGCCAAAATACTACATATTAACATCAAATATGAATTAACCTATAAAAAGTACAACTATATAAAAGTGAAACAGAAAGGGAAAATGGAAAAAAAACATCCCAAACAAAAAAAGTTTCACAACCACGCAATAAGTAGAAATGTAAAATTTTTGAGAGTGCTCCACTCCTAGATCCCATACTACGACCACCATACATAGTCGAAGCCCCACATAAACATAATCGCTTTTAATTTCATGATCAAAATATCGATCATCTCTAAGTGAACACCAAGTAAATGCAAATCCCTTGTATGAGTGAGTATAAAAATACACAGTATGGTTCCCGAAAGGTTGAAAGAAGCAGAAAAATGTGTTCTAAAGTGGGAGTAGTAAATATAACAAGTTAAAATAAATAGAGTGTTGATCAACCCAACAAGAGAGTGAAAGTAGGCTCATAAAAACACAAGGAGTTATAAATGGTGAGAATATGAAATTCTCGTTGAGTCTTCGCTACATATAGTATGAGAGTATAATCATCCAACCAAAAGAATATAGACATAGAAAGCATGTGGAACACCTCTTGCATCTTCTCCATTCTTGGATGAAGAGTAACCAAATCCCATGGAGTGGGAACATGAAATAGAAGATATATATATATTCTCAATAAAGAAACCCAAATAAGAGAGTATGGGGATCTTATAGAAACCCATACTTTACATACACAGTTAATAATTCAAAATTGAAGCATATTTATTACAACATATAACAAAACCATGAAAGGATCGTATAGGTATAGTGTCTTTAGAAACTAGGAAAAATAAACAGCTGGTTTATAAATCATCTATACTGTATCCCATTTATTTCATCATATCTATAGTCCCTTTTGGTATATCTTACTTAATACCCTTCTTCCTGACATGGGGAAAGAAAACATACAAAAGGGTGAGCTCAAATTCTCAGTAAGGGTAAACAAAAGAAATATCAATTATATCAAATTCATAAGAACATAACATTTTGAAAATCATACCCTGCAAAAGAGATCATAATTTCATAACATGGGATAAATCATTGTAGTGAAATGTAATCCCAATAATCATAACATAAAACATGAAACTTTGTGGTATAAACAAATAATCATATAGAATCATTTCTTATTAGTCAAGACTCATTGACAATACTATCTTAGTGGACATAGTCCATTTCTGAACCGAGTTCACTCGTCGTTTTAGTCTGGTTTCACTGAACTGGTTTAACCTGCCATTCTATCCATGTCTATCTCATGAGATATAAATTATTTACCCACTGCATTGGAGGGAGATATAGGTCCCACCCATCTCATAATGATACCATTCTTATGTGGGCCACAAAATCATAAATCATACATCATTGCATAAACCATGTAATAAAAATGGGATTCTTAAACATCGTGACATCATAAATCAATTAATATAAGATAAAGGGATTCATAAAAATAATTCCATCACAACATGATCAAATCAATATAATGATAGGGATAAAAACAGAACCCTATATTATATTAGATGGAAAATAATTTTGATAAAAAAACACGAACTCCATTCTTGAGGAAAATATCCTTTCTACTTCAAAAACATTTTCCTTTCTTAACATGTTATACAATTTTAAACTAAAGGAAGTTGATTAAAAATAAAAATGAAAACTTTTAAAGAAAGCTTCTTGGAAATAATGTTTTAAAAATCCATTCATGCCTTATAATTTAAAGAAACATTCTTCTTGTATTTTTGTCGGAAAGTCAAAAAGTACTTCGTAGGAAAAATGACAAAAGATTCCTTTCATATCCTATACTAAAAACTCACCGAAGGGTAAAATTGGATTTAAACAATTTTAGGTGGATGGAAACAATATTACATATTGAGGGAACATGGATGGGGATGATAAAATACACCCCAGTAAATACCAATGTATAAACAATCTCGGATAAAAATGAGATTGTGATATTTTCCCTTACATTAGGTCCGATTGTCTTCGTAAGTGTCTGAAACTCCTGTATAATGATTTAAATAATGTTATTGACTTATTCCATAATCATAATTATTGTTATTATATCATATATGTCCATATTCATAGCTTCTTATTAGTAATATTTCATTATTACTTGTTATTCGGGTGTTTATTACTTTTTGTTCTTATGCGTGTTTTGTCGAATAAATTCTTATTCTTCTCTTTAGGTTATTGATACATCATTAACAAAATGGTATTATTGTACTATATATCATATTTATTCATTAAATTAATTTATATAATCATTATGCAATGAAGATCATGTAGAACGAATCGCAACACATTGTGGAGACGGTATTCCGTACGTACGCACGAGCGATGATATCCTTCCCATGATCGTGGAATTGTATTGGATTGTATGTATACTATTTCAGAATCAATACCACTTTAAAATAATCATAAATAGTTATTTAGTTTCACCATTATACCCATCCAAGTAAGTTGGGGATGGAAAATAGATTACACCACGGCGTGGAGACGATATTCCGTACGTACGCACGCGCGGTGATTTCATTTTCTGTAGGATGGATAGATAGTGAAATAGGTTTATTTAGTACTTATAATAACATATAAGTATATGAGTGATACTGAAGTTATTAATTCATAATTAAACAACTAAAGAAGAAGAAGTGGAAGGAGAAATAAAGTTGAAAGAATCGGTAACAGACATTACCTCTTCTTTGAAGCGCCTCTTTGAGACCTCCTCTTAGGGCACTAAAATTGGTCTTTGAAGAAGACCAGGACCTCTAGGATGTTTCTAGAGGAGTGGGGAAGTGAAATGGGTAGGGATGTTCCGAGATTGAAGGCTCAAATTGGGGTTAAGAGGAGAGGGAGGAGGTGCCCTTTTATAAGGGAGGAGAAGGGCACCTTTGGAAATGTAAGAAATATTAGTTTATATTAAATCCCAACTCCACGTAAAAACATCCAAAATGACTCATATATTAAGATTAGAAGATATAGGGGTTTAATATCATCAACCAATAAAATTTACACAAGTTATGAATTTATTTTAAACACTATCATCATGATTTATCCTTATTTATCAATTTAAATTTATTTGTGGTAATAATATTCTAAATTTTAAATTATTATAAATAATTACATATGTGTTGGGAATTTTACATAATTTTACACTTTATGAAATTGTAGACCATATAAATTTTAATTTATAATTTTTAAATATATTTGTGATTTTTAAAAAAAATTTATAATATGTTATTTTTATAAAATAACAATAGTGTCAATTTTGACAGTATTCATTTATTTAAATTTAAATATAATATATACAGAAAATATGTTCACAGTAAAAGCTCTAATAGATTCATAAAATTCCATATGTATCTATAAAATTATTGGATCACATTAAATAGTTCATATAATATTTATTTTAATATTTTTAAAACCATTTATTTGATATTATAATTTATAAAATAATTTCAACATCACTATTGTGTCATAATTAATGATAATTATTTAATCCCTACAAATTATAAATAAATTCCTATGATGTAGATAATTGTATTATATTTCTTTAGACTATTCATGTTCGATGTTTTATTATGTTTATCACTAAATTAAAATTATTATACTTATAAATTTATGAAAGTGACATGTTGTCTCATTCTTTGGTTTTAATAATAATTAAATTATTTTCATGGACAAAAGTCCATTAAATGAATCTAATCCGACCCTTAGGTGATATCGGTCGACTTTCAGTCATCCAATAGGGTTTTGGTAGGTGTTAGGGTAATTTTATAATCTTATATTTACCCTTAATTAGCCGATTTATCATTAACTATGGTAAATAAAATTTACCATAGTAACTATTCATAATGCCCAAAAAATAAAAAGTAGCCTATTAACATAATTTGGACCCACTGATTCCAAATATGTAATCAATTTTTCAAAATTAAAAACACATAAGTTGCAATAATTAATTTGAAATAAATCCTGTTGTTAAGGAAACAGGTTTTAGAAGTTAAAACATTTTCAAAGATTGAAATGTTTTTACATATGAATTCAATGTGAAATTAATACTAATGACATAAATTATATTAAATGGTAAAAATATATTCTATTTATACTTTAAAAACATTCAATATTATAATTTAACCATATAATTTATCTCAATGGAAAAAGTTGTTTTTAATTAAAAATTAGCGTATTTTTACTATTCATCAAAATATGAATGTTATCAGAAAAATATCAAAAATTTATCCAAAGTAAATTTTTATATCCTAATTCAAAAGAGTAATTTTATTTTGTCAAATTATACTTATAAAAGTGTTAAAAACTAGATTTAATGTGGGTGCGCCATCAAAAGGTGGCAAAACTGCATTTTTTGAAAAATACTTATTTTACCTGAAAAATTTATTTTGTTCTCTTACCATATTCTAGAAAATGTGTAAGATTAATAATAATGTTATAAAATTCAAAATGTATTTAATACTATTAATAATGGCTAGTCCATAATAATATATCATTGTTTAGTGAAACCCAGTATTGCGTACTACACACGCTATCGAGGAAGGTCGCGATTGCGTGTAATGCAATCCAAGTCCGTATTGTGTGCTGTGAAAGATTCCTTTGGTCTTGCGTATAACATAAGACATAAAAAAAAATATTTCTCATAAAATCTCAGGGTGTTACAGATCTCAATCTCACAAATCCACCCAAAAAAGTGAGTAAGCAATAGTTCCATATAGAACCACCAATGATGCCTAGAATCCCACTTGTCTTCTCTGAACTCCAAATTAAAGGGACTCAATCACCGCAACCTGATACTATCCACATTGGGTGGCACTATCTCACCCATCACAAACTGAATCATTATGGGGATCAATCCTCATTTACCCAAAGCCCACCTCTATAGGAATTGGAATAGAAACTAGAACCAAAGTTAAAACAAACCCATGGAGGCCTTTGCCTATGAACCTATACACATACACTGACAACTAAATAAAAAACTTTTGAGGGAAAGGAGTAAAAGATGTAAACTACTGTAACTGAACTAATAATGCATGAACCAATAAATATTACATATAGGAAATCATAAAATGAAAGGAGAAATGGGAAAATATATGCCCTACTATAATGTTTCCATAACCTAGCAGAAAAAAATAGAAAAACAGGTGAGCGATCCACATTCATGGATCCCAAGCTATGACCACCATATGCAGTCCAAGAAACCATATTCGTATTACATTATAAATTAACGATGAACTTGTGTATCTTCTACTAGGGAACATAATTTGAGGGAAATTCCCAAGAATGGGTGAGTATAAAAATACTCAGTAGGATGCCCTGAAGACTCAAGGGATAAACACATGATGTATTGAAGAGAGGAGTAGTGCATAGAACTAGGTACAATAAAAGGAGTGCAGATTAACCCAAAAATAGAGCATAGTAAGTTAAACAGAACATAAAGTTCTATAAACAGTGAGAAGATAAACATCATGTCGAGTTTTTTCAACCTGTAGTTGGACAAGGGACTCATCCAACCATGAGAATCTCAACACGGAAAGCATGCGGCATACCTTGCACGCCTTCACCTCTCCTAGAAAGAGAGTATCCAAACTGAAAGGATTTTTTACTAAAATAGGATATATATATATATATATATATAAATATTCTCAATCAATGAAAAACTTATGAGAGAGTAAGGGAATAACCATATCACATCTCAACCCATGAATGTGATTAGACAATAGTCCAAAAAGTAACCACTATCGATGCCAAAGAATCCACACACCTACTCTAAACTACAATTCAGGAAATCTAAATCACCAAACCATGAAACTATCATCTTTCGGCGTCACTATCTCACCCTCATTATATTGTTTCACGTCACAAGGACACATCTTGGTGGGAAAAGTATTCCTCATGCTTGAGAGTCCAAATTCATGATAAATAATGAATCCTCACTATTTCCCAATTGAGACGTAATGGCTCTAGGTCAAGGACCCATGCCTAGCATGGATGGAGGGTTCCACTTTAGTCATTGGGTATTTGTTCCCTAGTATGTCAGGGGGGATCATCACTTGAATGTTTATTGGGACCCCCTTCCTATCCCAGCCGGAGGGTTTTACCAAGGAAGTGTCGTTGACAAGACCCACTGCCTAGCCCCACTGAAGGGAAGCTGGAAACTTCCATTGGGGACCACTTTCCAGTCCATCTAGAGGTACACCTAGAACTACCATGAAGTATCAATTCATATCCCAACATGAGGTAAACCCAGAAATAAAATCGGGGACCACTTCCTTGCCCAGCTAGAGATAAACCTGAAACCGCTCTAGCCATCCATGTTGTATAGTACCTATTGGAAAAAACATCGAGGAACTATGATCATACTTTATAGATGGTACCTATCAAAAATAACTGAGGAACACATCGGAAATACCTTCTATATGATACCTCTTAGAATGAACTGAGGAACACTAGCCATCCCTGTAGGGTGGTACCTCTCAAAAATCACCAAGTAACATTGGCCATCACAATTGGATGGTACAACTCAGAATACACTGAGGAACACTGTCCATCCTTACTATATGGTACCAATCAAAAAAATTAATGCGTTCATCATGTGTTGCCTTGAATAGGCGTCACACCTGAAAAATCATGCATCGCATCTCAGAGGCCACTACAGAGGGCACCATCACATTCCACATGGATGAACACTCAGGATAGGATACTTATGGGACAAAATAAGTGTCCAAAAGAAGAATAAGTTATGATAAGTAGAATATTTGTAATGTGTTGAATGGTGTGTCTGGGTCCCACATGATGTGTGAGCCAACCTCATCGCCAGGATGTGTTCCTAGACATTCTCAGGTATTAAATTATGAATAAGTACCCCCATGCATGAAATTTTACTCCTAGAGTACATAGAACAACTATTCAAAAGGACGATGATTACACAACATCTGTGATTATTTTTTAGGGAAAAAAATGTAACCTTGCTGCTAAGACTCCTCAATGTACCAGAAAATTTGACTTCATCTCTTCATACTTCATCTCCACTCTCAGAAGAGTCAAAGCTGAACTCTTTCGTGAGTTATCGTCAAACAAAATAGAAGGATCTTCCATCGATATTCCTTTTATGTTTCAATAATTAATGAGATCATGAAAAAGGATCTATACACCCAAACAGATCCAACTATTATGATCCCTAGAGAAAAACATGGAAGATCGACTACTTAATCACCCCAAATTGACATCTAGAGGAAAATTTATATATTAACACATTGAACTCAAAATACATCCAACATGGCCCATGCCTCGATCTCAAAACAAATTATACAGATTGTATCATTGTGATCCTCTCTTTAAAACACATGATATGGACTAATCATTCGTCCAAAATTGTTAACAAGTTAAAGGTCGGAATTTCAAGACAACACGTGCGAACTAAGCCTCATGGGCCGACAACTCAAATTTGGTTTTAAAACCCAAAATTAGTATTGAAATTTTCATAAAATGACCATTGTTGCACCACCATTGACGATGCATCAAATAGACTTCCCGCTTAGAAGATAGACCCGATACGAGCTTTCAGAAAAATAATAATTATTTTATTATTATTAAACAAAGGTGTTTCCAAAAACCGAAAAAAGAAACCTATACAAAAAATACCACAAATAGTCTAAAAAAGACCATCTCAATGAAAGGGACTCATGTATATAGAATTTGTGTCCAATGTACATGTAGTTTAATAGATATGGGAATTTGAAGGTGTTTCGGTCCAATTTGGGTCGCTCTGGCCCAAACTGGCTGGAATCCTCCACTGGGGATGGCCCGCCCCAGCCAGCATTGTCCGCATCGCTGGTCCATGGCCTAGCCATGCTACCCAGCTATCCTTCCATAACCCAATCTGCGCACCCCTAGCCTGGCTAGGTGTTCCTCAACTTTGGGATCCCATGTTTCCCCTCTTCAACATTGTGCATCGTGCCATGTTGGTTGTTGTCAGCCCTCGGGTCCTCCACCTGACCCCACCACCTACGGCTCTATTGGCCTTCCAACCTTGTCACCCCGATATTCCAACTGGCCACCTTGCACCCAGCCATTCTTTAAACTATAGCACACCACCAACCACCATTCGTTTCACCAGCACCAGACCCCACTCCAACCTCACATATTGTAGGACCAGCCAAGGTCACTCCGTTGTGCCTCCCTCCACGAAATCCACACATCTTCACCCCTAGCTTCCTTTTCTACGGTGTTCCCTTCCACATAACACCACAACCACACTGATTTCCTAAAAATATATCAGATACCGGTTTTGGAATCCTCATGACAAGATATTAACAACAGCATCCTTTGATCGAAGATCTATTTGTGTTTTGACGCATCAAAGTAAAATTAATGATGAATGACACAAATAATGATGAAGAAAATAGAGAAAAAAATCTATATCAATCCTAGATCTATGACCATGTTAGTTTTTCTATTGACGATGGTTTAAAAAATGATGAAACAAATAAGAAATGAAGGTTTTATCGATTAAAAATTTGATTCGGAACTCAAAATTAGAATAAATTCTACCTCGTTTGATCTATTCATTATTTAAGATGTGTGCTACTATTTTTTTGGGATCCACTATAGTTTTTTCATCTATTCATCCTCAATCAACCTAATAATGGAGAGATACATAAGGCAGAGAGTCATTGTAGAGAGAGGTATATAATTAGGGGAAACCCAAATTCTAATTTCATAAGCTTCTATTTATAGGATCCTTACTTAGAAAAGAATCAGAAACTCCTGTTCCCTCTCATTTTATGTCGCTCCAAGGAAAAATAACCCATTCCTAACTCTATAAGGGAATTGTATTTACAATTTAAGACCTCGATCAAAAGTTATTTACATTAGAATTTGGGGTAAAAAAATTATGTTTAATTATTTTAATTAAGATTTCCCTGGGTGCCTTTTCACAGTGAAGTCCCACACTGACCAAAATTATGCCCCACCTGGCATAAATGCCAACTTCTTGACTCATTCATGGCCTTGGATTTCTATTCCAAGCTAATTTTTAAGAGATATAAAATTTCCATCATGTGAATAGTATTAAAATACTTAATATTTTTATAATATAAATTTTGGGCAGACCAAGCCACACAATGTCACTAAATCATAGCACCTAGATCTAGAAATATTTCTTGAAATATTTCAAACTCTTAATGGTAATAATTGGGTCTCTAAATCATTCCCACTTTCATGATTTTCATCCCCAAAAATCCATACTAAGAAAAAACTCTTGATACTGAACCAATAATTGGTTGTCCTGATACCATTAAAACTCTTGGATGTTTCTATACTACCAAATCATGTGATCCAAGGGGATGGTCCATCGTCATAAGTCATTCTCCTGTCAATTAAAAGCATATGAACATGCACATATCTCCTCATATGCAACGTGTGGGAGACGTTGTGTGTCTACTCCAAATATTGGGGGTTGGAAAAGGTAGTTGGAAACCTCAACATCTCTTTATATGGTCCCGAATGGCATAAAGAAACATCGGGAATATTTTACTTCACTAGTTGAACCTGTACTTACCATGTTTCAACTAGAATCACCATTTGTACATGGAATAAGGTCAGTGATTCCCTCTTTCAGAATAACCATATGTCAAAACACATAAGGGTATCTGGTCACACATGATTTCACATTCAATGTATCACAACCAAGACTCTCTTACATGGTTATGAAGCGAAGGAGTCATCACATAAAGTGAAGAAAAACTATACCCTCCGAATACACTAGGGTCTGTTGTAGTGAAATCAACTGTTTTGAAACATCCTAAACTAAGAAAGCCTCATTCTTTCTGCCAAGGGAATCAACTGAAACATCTCCCTTTCCTAGCATACAGACTATCTAATTTTAATAGTCCTATAGTAATTTACAACTGAAGTCACTATCTTAGGTCCAAGTCTCTCTAGGTGGATATGTTCCTTGAACTCTGGTGGTCTAAACAAACAAAAAATAACTCTCCCAGAAGGGAGTGTCTTCGCATTCATAGGGAAAAGACTACCTCTATTAGCACTAAGTAGTGAAACACATATTTTTTTCACGGGGTCTCCATCCCCTCTACATATACTTGATTACTGTTGTATCAAGACTAGACATTCAGCGTGAAAGGTACTAACGAACATGGAAGCAGAGTAAACTCGTACAACCGCAAGATACTAGGCACAAAAATCACGTGGCATACCTTTTATGTCTTCACTTTTATTGGAAATAGAGAAATACAAAAAAGGCGCTTCTCTATTCCCACTAGAGGCATTCCCAAAAAAGTAGATGATTAGAAAAACCCCACTAGAAATAACATGTCATACTCTGACACTCCTATGCACAAACCTTCCATGAACACCCAAGCTAGAGGATATCTACCTCTATAACTAAATACTATATTCTTTGGGTGGTACTGACATGTTATATGGTATTTTTCACATCACAAAAATATATATCAGTGGGGGAAGGAACACTCTTTTTTATGCATTTGAAGCAATGTCAAAAAACACTTACACAGGGTTTCATCGACACCCCATGTCACCTTGGTAAAACCTAAAACAATGTGAATATAGAAAAAAGTACATACATTAGTGTATAAAAAGATCTACATCAAAAATTATAAAAGCCATAGGGTGTACAGTTATCATCTCAAGCTCTACAAGATCATAGACATTCACACCTTGCGGCTATCTAAGGCCCCAACTGCCAGCTTCATGAGCCTAACATAGTCTACTTGGAGGGGTTGGAAATACTATATAACATCATCCCCCACCTCCAGCTCCACTACCAGCACCGCCTCCCTTGGGACAAACCTGACAAAAGTGATATCTATGTTTTGGTGGTACACCTACTGCGTACTTGGTATTCTCAGCATGTCTGCTCAGGTAGTCTCATGCCACATGACCTCACACAAAACAAGCATAACACCGGCCCTCCCCAAGATGTCCCTGCACCCGACACTATCTCGAACGCATACAAATTTGTGCATAAGACCTATTATCGGGAGGCATCATGTGTCAAGATCTCATCGAATGATGCCTACGACCTATGGAAAATGTATCAGCTTTGGTTCAATCTCTGCTAAAACCAACTATATGGAATCCCTTTGATAGAAAGATCTCTATAAACTACATCTGATTCATCACCTCGATATAGTTGGTTATGCACATGTGTACTATGATAGAATAGATTTCTCTATGGTGTCCCTACTCAAACCTCCATTCTCAGAAATAATCGTCATGGATCCTGTCTAGATAGTATCATGCAAGGTCTGTGAACCCAGTCGTGTACTTAGAAACCATTATCCCTCCCTGATGAAATGGAAGGGGATCCAGAATTCAAATAGAGAACAAGTATTAGGGCTAGTAATCCTCATGAAATGGCTACTAGAAGTCATCCCACGAGAGTCCTAACTCATCATGTATCTGAGTTACCAAGCTCCAAAAACTCCGATATGCTTCATGGAAAAGGCTAGATGCAAAAGCTAGAATCTAATCTTATAGTGTCTGTACATGCCTGAAGAGGCATACCATAGACTCTAGACAAACCTTTACTACTTGAGGGTCTGGATCACTATAGAACATCACTGGTCTCTAGGGAAAGAACTCGATGAGTGCACTTATATAGTGCACTGTTGGAACCAAGGTTATTTTTGGATAATAATAGAGTCTAGTTTGGGCTTTTTGTCAATCCGCATGAAGATGACTAGGGAGTTTTCAAGGAATGAGGTCATAAGATTGAGAGTTAAATCAATACTGAAGATGGTGTAGTTTCCCATTGTTTTCCATATTTTTTTGGCCTCAAAAAATGGGAGTTTGGCAATAATAAGCGGGGAAGGTGCATGGTACATAGTGGAGTTAGTGAGAATGGTACACAGAGCATAGTGATGAACCAAAAAATAGTTCGTAGAAATGGTATGTGATGAAGAAATGTGGTACGCAAAATGATGAAGGTTGAAACAAAAAATGGTTCGCAGCGACGATACACTGTGAATGCACATGATACATAGAATTATGAACGTTGGCAGTATTTCTGTAGTTCGTAAAATAGTATTGGTATGCATTAGAGTCTATCCATTCACAAATGGAGTTATGATTGTCCCACATTTAATGTTTGGGTAAATCGATTCAGAAACATTTTCAGAGTTACGTGTATATTTAAGGAACATTTATCCCCTTTGTGAAGAGAAGAGATTTTAGATTATTATTTTAGGGACAAATCAAGATATGTATGAAGTGGTTCATGGAGGTGATGAAGGTACACAAAGAGACTCATATGACTAAGAAATACAGTCCACGTAAGAGTGTGTGGTTCAAGGAGGAAGTTCATGCAGTATACGGGGGATGAAGGAAGTATGCGGAGCAAGACAATTCACGGAGGTATGAAGCAGTATGCAGAGTAGAGAAGAAGGAAGAGTAGGGCGGTACACGAAAGAGTTAGATGGTACGTAGAGGATCTGGATGGTACATGAAAACAACTGTGGTATGCATAAATAGTAGCAGTACACAGAACACCCAAGGAAGCTTGAAAATTTCACAAATCATTTTGCAAAATTAATCATCATAACATATTAGTGTACGGGAAAATAAATTACATCTATAAAAGATTATGGTACTTCAACATATAATCTATTTACAATTCAGGATGCATAAATTAATGATAAACCATTAAAATGGCCTTCAAGTTGATAAACTGAGTGATGATTTTTCCATTGCAGTGAAGAAGGGGGAGTAAGTGGTAGTGATCCGAGGGACACACTGAGCTATCTCGGAATGTTATAAAGGCAGTGTGTCTGGAATTGAGTGACTATGATAAAATCATGTATTCCACAACTGGTGAAGATTAGTTGTTTTTGGTATGACTGACACACTATTTGCGTATGCTCCTTGGACGTAGACCGTAGTGGTGAACCGAGTAAAATTGTTGCGTCAATGGTTTTCATGTGATTGTTTATTATCTGCAATTCTCTTTAGGCATGTTTAACAGGTTCCAACAAACGTGTGAAAATGATCAATCAATTTAAAAGAAAATGTTGACTCCCTGATTCACCCCTCCATTCTCAGGTTGTTCTGGGGTCCTTCATGCATGTCATCACCCCATTCTTCTTGGGTAGTCTATATCTCAATAGGTGGAGGTGATACTACCTTACCACATGAATGAAGGGGATCAAATGATGGATCTTAAAATGAGGCATCATTTCTCACAGGTTCAACGTCAAAAACTAGAGCCAGAATCCAGGCTATATGGCATTGTGGAGACATCCTAAATATTATTAAGGAGTACCACAGTCAACAAGTGGGTAATTAAGGTCATGGTGAATGGATACCTCCTGTGACACCCTGATATTTTGAGAATTATTTTTTCCCTAATTAGTTTAAAATTTCAATATCTTTCACTTCACATGACACTGGAAATCGTTATATATAAATATATATATATTAAAAAATAATTGAAATATTCTTTTCACATGTAATACCAACTTGTCTTGTGCTACATGCAATACCAACTTGGCATACAATACAAGAAACACCGACTTCTCAAATGATTCTCACAACACTACGTATCAAAAAAAACAAGTCTTTTTATAATTTTAATTATTTAAATAAGATAATTATAACCCAGACATTAAACATATCAATAATTAATTTTAAAATATTTATGTTTTATATAAATAAAACATATTGATAATGAAGGACCATATTTGTGGTAATGTCCTTTTATGTTAAAATTTTTGTTTTCTTGATTGTATCATTTTTAAAAATAAAAGTAATTTATAAAATTTTTAAATTTAATTGGATAAAATAATCATAATTTTTTAATTCAAAATGAAAAAATGAGCATACTATAAATTTTTGGGATTTTTATACGAAATAATTTTTGATGAATATTAGAAATAATGCTTCTTAGTTAAAAAATGATTTTTGTTTAATTAATTATTAATGATAAATGATATTATTAATATGGTGTAAGGTAAAATTGGATGAATATTAAATATATTAACAAAATTTATTTAATTATAACAAATTTCACTTTGGAACTAAAAATAAAATCTTAATAATATTTTGAACTTTTTCCTACATTATAACCCCACTATTTTTTTCCAGTTTCAGGATTAGCACTATTTATAATTTTTCCACTTCTTTGATTGGAATTTCAAAAACCCAACATATTCCATTGTATTCATTCTAATGTTGACATTCTAATAATACCTTGTTAATTATTTACCAAAATTTTTAGTAAATGTGATTAAAATTAGTCAGAGTGGTTATATCCAAATTAATCTTAATTAGGGACTAAACCATAAAATTAAGGGCCAAGATGACCTAGAAAAAAGTCCAAAACCCATTTTCTGTCCAACGTACATCTATAAAACATCCATTATTTAGTTTTTTTGGGTTTTAAAGACCTATTTGGGAATGAACACGTGCACACCTAATTTTTTTCTAAAAATTATATCAAAGTACTTTTCTTTTCTTATAAAAGGCTACCACCTTTACCAATTCCTCAAAACTCTCAAAACATTTAAATTTGTAAAATATCTACCCAATTAGCCTCACAACAATCCTACCATCAACCTTTATGTCTCCATTTGTTCATAAACTCTATCAATGAAGAATTTTGGTACAAACAGAAAGGAATTAACTAATTAAGAGGTGACGTCTTCTCCCATGTTCCTTTCCTTCATTTTTTATATCCAACATTCCACAACATTTATTCCATTAATTTGTGAAAAAGATATTATACCCCATAAAATTTTATTATTTAATGAAAATTTTCTGATATACACATACACACACCTCCATCTAATGGATTTTGAACATACTATTTCTCTGTAAGGTGAACTGGTGCCTAACGAAATGATGATTGTTCATTTCCCCTTTACCACCAATCATGGTCACCATATGATGGAAAATATATTTATATATGTAATATATTATATTTATTATTTCATTAAGTTTATTTATTCTTTTTATGACACACATATTTTTACCTTCCATTTGGTGTTAATATGATAATCTAGTTCGAGGAAGTGTGGACAACCACCCCTCAAAGTGACATGATCCATTCACACACCACATAGAATGTATTAAGGATGGGTTTGAAGAAGTTATATTATATATATAATATATTAATAATAATTTAATAAATAAATATATATACCTACATATTTTTACATATTTCATTTACATACTTTCTTTCAATACGACAATAAAAATGGAAAACAACGTTCATGTGTATGTAAGGCTTACCGTCTCCATGAACGGTGTATTCCATTACATACTCCATTATGATATAGATTATTATAATATACTTATACCGAAAATAACTGATATTTATATCATTATATACATTATATAATAATTATATAGGTATTAGGATTAATGGTAAAACAAATTAAGACACATGTGAAGAATAAAGCAAATATTACCTGAAGTGAAACCTTGACATAGGATTGTTAAAAAGAGGGTAATATAAAGTAATAATAAAAGAATAAATGGTAATATATATAATTATATACTTCTATAAAATATTTATAATAAACTAATATGTTTTATATACTAATATTGTATTAGTACGGAGAGAGTCAAGACACAAGGTAAGAGGATTTCAATCTCACATTTAATTTTTTTAAGATACATGAAATGTTCACCACACTTTCTATTTGGGTGTTGTATGTAATACCCATGATTGTATAATATTTATCATATAATTATATTTATGGGTCTTAAAATATCTATTATCTTACCCTTTTTTCATGTATATTATGTTTGAAAAGTTAACAAATCGGTAAAAATGATTTTTCTCAATTAGTCTTCTCGGAGACTCATGTTTTGTTATGCACCTAAACACTTTTTTAGGGAGAATATAATTCAATTTTAAATTCCATATCATGAATATTTATATATTAATGATATTATATTCTTCATGTGATTTCCCTTCCTTACATGGAGAGAATGATCCCAAGATACCAAGTTATTTGATTTTATTGAGGCAATCTCGTTGCTTTTCAAGATTGTTTATGTTTCTTCTTAATTTGATGAAATATTATGATCCATCTCTCAATAATATTCATTAGTTTCATTATACACTTTTATTTAATGAAATTATTTTGTATTGGTAACATTTTATACTCTTTGTACATAAGTTAGTTATGAATGTGTATTAAAAAAACCCAACATTACACTCTCTTCTGTTAGAAATCTGTCTTTTCTAAAAGTATTTCCATGAATATTATACCATCACCCCATAATATATAAAAATATTGTTTAAAATTTATTTATTTTAACAATTTCTTCAAAGAAATATTTTTGTTTCTTTAGGAACAAGGAATCTTTCCATCATTTATACCGTGCAAAAAAATGTTCTTTGTAATTTGTACAACGTGAATAGATTTTCCCACCGCCATTCCTTTGAATCTTCCTTTGAATTTTATTTAAATGTTTAATCTTTAATAAAATGTTTTTTAAAAGCAATTTTCAAGGAAAACTATATTCGAAACGTTTTCATGCTTTATTTACAAGTCTTAAAGAAAATGATTTTCAAAACATTTTCAAGCTTTATTTATAGGTTTTCAACATATTTTCAAATAAATGGTTTTCAAAACGTTATCATGCCCTATTTATAAGTTTAAAAGATCTTTGAAATAAATATTTTTCAAAATGTTTTCAAGCTTCTTTATATGTTTTAAAGAAAAATTATTTCCAAAACGTTTTCCAAGATTTTTTGATGGTTTTAAAAGTTTTTTCAAAATGTTTTCAATACTTCTTTAATGGTTTTCAATGTATTTTCAATGAAATTATTTTCAAAATATTTTCAAGCTTTCTTTAAAGGTTTTAAAAATGTTTTTAAGTATTATTTATATGTATTTTAATCTATCTTCTATAAAAATTATTTTCAAATGTTTTTATGAATTAAAAATCATTTTTCAAACAATAAAGGGTATTTTCCTGAAAAAACTATTTCGGAAAGATATTTCCAAAATTTTTACTATATAAGATGACATATGTTGATGTTACTGATTCCTTTCCAGGAGATGATACAAAGGTTCCATACATATCCATTCAATTAATTAGTTATGCTTAATATTATAGTCTTTTTGAAACCTATTTCTATTTTATGGCTTATATGTTTATGAAATTTATTTCTCTTTCACAGGTTTTATGAATTTGGAACCCGATACTTTTCACAGGTTATGTTTATGATGGAATTATTATGAAACCTGTCTCTTTCCACATGTTATGATATGCCTACATGTTTATGATAACTATTTAATTTCATGGGTTATGAATTGTTTATTTATGATTTCAAGACACATTTATGTATGATTTTATTATGGGATTGGTGATAAATATATCTCCCTCTAATGAATTGGGTAATGACTTATATCTCTTGAGATAGAGACGGACAAAATAGGGGTTTACTTGGTTCAGTAATACAGGGATAGAACAAGTGTTTAATTATTTCTATAATATAGGGATCGAATAAGGGTTTACTCTATTTTGTAATATAGGGATTAAATGAGGGTTTAAATGGTTTAATAATACAGGGCTGGAATGAGGGTTTACTATGTTCAATAATACTGGGCTCGAATGAGCGTTTACTTGGTCTAGTATTAAAAGGTTGGAATGGGGGTTCACCCAATTAATTAATGAACAATTTCTATTATTATGGTCTTTTCATTGATTCCTTGGATACTATTGAAATCATTTTATCTGTATGTGTTTCCATAATTCCATGTATTACACTTATTTTATGCTTTCATGGCTTATTTCTTTCACTTTTTTTGTATTCATTTCTTATGAACTACAATTCTTTATACCCTGATTTATGTACATGATATTTTATATGAAGTGTATGACCTTATATTTTCATTCTCACATTCTCATACCCTTATGATCATGTTTGTTCTTACATGTATCCCTTGTTTACCCTTATAGAGAATTTTATCTCACCCCATTTATGTTTCCATTCCCACAAGGTTATGATGATATATACTATATGTGATATGTCTAAGAAGTTTTTTATTTAAGAAGAACCTAGTAAGACATGATGTAGCCCACATATGTACCAGAGATTATGTTTCAATGTTTCCAAAGGAACTATACCAACTACGGTCATTAAAAATATTTTTGTATAATATTTTTGTATTTTGAAAAAGATATGTAATTTTAATTTTTGTATAGTGCAGGTCATGACAGTTGGTATCTAAGAAAAGGTATAGTTAGGCTTTGAAAACTAGTTTGAGAAAACCTTAGAGATATACCTTGATATATTAAAAAGTATATGTCTAGGTATGTCTCTGTGGATAAGAATTAATGTGGGTTAACATTTAAGAAAATGCCTTGGAATTTTGGTAATGTATAGATTGAGTGGTGTCCATGAAATAAATATATATCTAGATAATACAAGTGGATGTTGCTCTGGTAGAGATATACATAGTGGTATCAACTCCAAAAAATATATTTTTGGCTTGACATAGGGTAATCTGGTACATGGAAATGGGCATTGATGCACACCTTGTTTGATAATCCCAATGGATATGATTTAGGAATTAAAAAATTATTTATGAATATCTTGGAAGGATTTAGATATAAGTTAGCTATGAGTAACCTAGGATAAACCAAAGGTTTCATTTATTATTTATGCTGTCATGATTTATAAATCATATAAGTAATAAATTTCATGACTATGTGGTTTTCTAATATTATAAGTAATGCTCACACTATGGTTCCTGTTTTATTCAATGTAAGGAACTGGAAGAATCTTGATTAATATTTAATGTGATGGAATATGTTTTATTTTGAAATCATGTGGGATGACAACTAGAGACAAATATGTTGTGATCATGCATAATTTGTTTTCACAGAACATGATTAACAATTATTACCTTAACCAACCCTCAGAATCACCAAGGAAGAGAAAGAAGGAGTTCTCAAAGAGTTCGGCTAGTGAGACCATTGAGGGAAGAATAATCAAATTCTTTTATGTCCAGAATGTGGATAGAATAAACTCTGTGAATGTCTTAGAGGAACAAAAATGTGTTTTGTCTATAGAAAATAATTACACAAAGTATGTATCTAAAAAGTAAAAACAATGAGTTTAGGAAAAAAAATGGATGGGATTTTTTTCATCCCTAAGTCATCATCAAAGGTTATGTGTTTTAAGTGTAGGATAAATAGTCACTATAAAACTCAATTTCCCAAGATGAAAGTTCATGAATAGAATCAACAAGGTTGTGTAAGTAATGGTTACATTACTGACGATAAAGAGACTATGGGTGAAAAGTGAAGGGAAAAAGTATTCTGTAATAGGATGAGGAAGCATTGTTAATGGATTAAGGATGAAGTAATTGAAGTATTTATGTGTTTTGATTCCTGAATTAAGAATGGTGAATTATGTGTGGATTGTTCAATTTATATTTTTCTAAGGACTTACAAGAATCTATTGAATTGTTACAATACACTATAAAGCTTATCTCATGAATGTAAACATTTTTACTAATTAAAGGTAATACTTATCATGTTCTTTATGATAATATAATGTTATATGTATAAAGATATGTGAGATATGAATAAGTAAATTTGATAGTACTGATTACATTAAAACAAATTAAGGACATGTTCATAGGTGTTTTATGTTACGACAAATGATGTTTAGAACATTTATGGATTTATGATGTAAATATTATATACTTTGGAATGAGTAAGCATTAATGTTTTTCAAATGGATTAATGGTAATTTGGGTTGTTACCATTTTCAATTGATTATTCAATAAGGTTATTAACATGATTTAAATGTTACAACCAATAGATTGTTTGTGATACATAGGAATAAATGTTCATCTAATTTCATGACACTCGTTATCTGGTTTTTTATTTTCATCTTTTTGAAGGGTTATAAGGTTATCTATTTATGAAAAGATTAAGTTAAACATCGGAGTAATTAATTGTGCACTGAGTGTGCGTTAAAAACATTGGTTAAAAAATAAAAAACGACTAATATTATTTAAATAATGTCTATCATTTATATTTTTTTGAAAAGGAAATATTGTATGTCAGGTGACAACCAATCATGTCTGGAAAGGCCTTGGGTCTTGAACCCATGACCGAAGGACGATAATTTTTTCACGCCAACCACTAGCATACACATTGTCATGGGTAATGAGTCTTTATTTACGTGAATAAATATTTATGATGAAATATTAGTGTTACATTATATATATTAATGCATGTTGTTTTTAAGGGAGAAATAGTTAGACATTTTATTCTTTTTGGGGCCTTAAGATCTATTAAAAGAATAATTTAGTGCTTTAATCATCAATTTTAATTTGTAGACATTGATTCCATAAGGTAATGAATGTATTAGATGTTTTTTCATTATGAAACCCAAGAAATAATTTAGTTTTATATAAAATTATCAAGAATACTTAACAATTTAAAAGTGATCACAAAAAATTATTGTCCCAATACCCTAATTTTTATTAAGTTGATGGCCTTTTAAATCATCACAGATTTATGAATTTGAGGACCTCAAATTTTCTTTGATCATTCAATTATTTCTGATTGACGAACTCAATCACTCTCTATAAATATTTATTCTTTTCCTCCAGGTCCAATATTCACTCCCAAAATATGTTATCCTCTGTGGAAACCCAGTTAAATATATTATATTTATTAAAAATAAGATAGTGACATGTTCAACTTTAATTGAAATAAAATACTATGAAGGTCATAAACTCAACCAAATGGAAAAAAATTAAATAAAACCAAATCTAAAGTGATTATTATTGAAATTTAGTCATCCAATAAAATTTAGGCAAGTTATAGAGTCATTCGATAGAGATTATTATTTTCTTTTTAATCATATTTATACGACTTACTCTTTACCATGGTAACCCAAATTTCTATGGTAACAATTCATAATTAAAAAAAATAAATAGGGCCTATTTACAAAATTTTGACCCCATGATAAAAAATATATAATATATTTTTTATCATTAAATTCCAATATGTTCAAAAAAACATAATTCAATATTAAAACAGAACATGAAATGAAAAAATCTTTTTAGAAAAATGTCTTTTTATGTATAAAAATGTTTTTTATACTAAATTAAAAAATAAAATTTATTTCAATGAAGATAAATATTGTATTAAAAATATATGATAATTTTTTTTAATTTTAAACATTTTTAAAATAAAATATTTCTTTTAAAACACATGAAATAAAAACAATGTTTTAAATAAAAATTAGTTGTTTTCACTGTTTACTAGAAAAAAGAATATTTTTATAAATGTCTCATAAATTCAATCTATAAAAATTATGATATTATTATTTTGAAAATGAATTTAATTTCTTCAAACACATTTTCAAAAACATTGAAAAAATTAATTATATTTTTTTCTAATAATAATTAATAAAATGAATTTCTGAATAAAAATTATTCTTAATGAATAAATTGGTTTTAAAAAATTAATTATATTCTTTTAATAAAAATTAATTAATTTTTTCAAATTTAGTAGGTACTTTATATATATCTCATTATTTATTTAATAATATTTGTACCTTCAAATTGAACAACAATGTTATGATGACCATATTTAAATAATATTTCGTTGTCCGTTGAAGTTTAGTGATTTGTGTTGTATTTTCATTCAAACATCGTATTATTTTTAAATATTATGGTTTCATACACTGAAAAATATCATAGAGATTAAATAAAATTAAAAACAAAAATATCATAAAATCAGTAGTTGTCACATTTTTCTCCCATTCTATAAATTTTATCCTCAAAATTTAAACTTTTTTTGAAAATCAATTGATTGATATATGAAAATTTCAATACGGTAAACCCACATAGTATAAATGGTTAATAAAACATCTTATTAAAAACATGGAAAGGGAAGTATGATTGTCACAACCAAATGAGGTTCCCAAATAAGAAAACATCATTGAGAAGTGAAAATATTGACATGGAATAGTATATTTACACCCATGGATTGATAGAGTGATAGAAAACACAAACATTAGAAATTTAGCCACAATAAAATCCATTAATATATGGTGGGATAAAATTAAATGTATTTGTTGGTAATAAAAGTTAATAAATAATGTTTTTTTCTTTAATGATATATTTTCTCTAGTCAAGGTATTGTTTTACTATCAAGATAAATCACTCAAGAAAATAAACATACCCTATTTTTTCCATGTTATAAACATAATATTATCCTTTTCCCATGATTAAATCTATTTTATATTTATCTTATATGCCATGAAATGGAAATTTGGAAAGAAATATTTTTTCTTGAATCACTTTTATGTATTTAAAAGATTTTTAATTTATTCATTGTTCATCAAAACATTTACCAAAACCAAAATGGTTAGCACAATATATCCAATATGATAAATCATTCTTTAATAAAAAATAATAATATCCAAGGTTCATGTTAATCAATTATATAATTATTTATCCTTAAAGATACTCTAACAATATTTCCATTCATATTCAAAATCCAAAAATATAATCCAAAAAATATCCCTAGATAACTTAAATAAGTTCATAATTTCACAATCCAAACATGAAAATAACTTGATCACATATAATAATAATATGAATCAATATTAATATTATCATTATTCTATATATCCTATAAATCCAAAAAATTAGTAAACATAAAACTTGAATCAAATAACTAATAGTTTTTAAGGTCTCCAATACTATCCTATTATTATTTTTAATGTTAATATTTTCTTTATGAAAAAAATAATTTTATCACAATTTTAGAATACATTACGGGTTATCATTCCCTTATTAATGCATTCAACAAAAATTATTAGCTTACCACTAATACCTTTTCTTAGTTATTTGTACCATTAATCATATGATTTCAAATCCATGATGAAAACTACTACAGTGTATTCCTTATACATATAATGATTCATATAATCATAATATCATCAATAAAGTATTTATACAACAAAATTCATGAATCCAAAATATAACATTTTAATAAGTCCACTTAGGTTATAGTAATATCATAAAATTGACCTTTATCTCTTTACTTCTTAAAATCAAAATTTTCTTTCACACTTGGGGAATTCATTTTTACAGTGCACCATCTCCTTACATTTGAAGTATTTCACATTGGAAGCTTCAATATTTCCCTTCAAATAACGATCATGTTGACCTTTTTACCGAAACATGTAGCTAACTCCCATTCCATTCAATCATGTACTAGGGTATGTTTTCCATATTTATCACATGTGAAAAAAATCCTTCTTTATTTTCATCCACTAATTAATTTTTTTTTTCACTTCAATCATCTCTTTTACATTATTTATATTATAACTATACAGAATGGATAAATATTTCATTGTATTTATAGAATAATATACTATATCCTCATATGATGATATTTTTTGGAATTACTGTTCGCTATAAAAGATTGGTTTAAGGCCATCAAAGAAATAGTCAATTTTACTCTCTGGATTACGTATGTAGTCTTCATAATTCTTGGATAACTTTATAATGTTGTCTTTATACATATCAAAATTTTACTCTTCATTTTATCACACACTCAATAATTTTTTTTCAATAGTTATCTCATTGTTATCAAGGAATTTTCTTTTTTCATTTCATTTTTCTTAAAATCCTTCTATTCTATGATTTATATTTCATACACATAGTTAGTGTTTTTAATAAATGACCACCAGTGATCTGCATCCCATGAGAAATGATAAATTTCTATCAAAAAATTTTAACTTTAGGTAATCTTCAGGTCGGGAAGTATCTTCTATAAAGAACTTATACATAAGTCCCTTGATATCGTGCTTTATTTGATCATCGTTTATCACCCTTAATCTTATGTGAAGTACAATGGAATATACAGACATTATAATACATATTGAGTCCATGATCACTTTTCTTTAATGCTATGTGGGATCATTATTTACCTTCAGTATATTTAAAATTTTAAAATATATTACATTAATGT
This sequence comes from Viscum album, assembly GCA_963277665.1. Taxonomy (NCBI): domain Eukaryota; kingdom Viridiplantae; phylum Streptophyta; class Magnoliopsida; order Santalales; family Viscaceae; genus Viscum; species Viscum album. The sequence continues at coordinate 240,720,581 of OY728131.1, forward strand.
ATTCAAATGGTGTTTTATGGAGCAATACATGAAATGATATGTCTTCGTCCAACTTGTTGGGATGAAGTTGGTGAAACAAATCTTGTGGGCCCATAAATTATAGAGGAGATAATGAAAGAGGTAAATATTATTTAAACCCATATCCAAGAATCTAAAAAAAGGTAAATGAGTTATGATGATAACCAAAACACATTTTTTTAATTCCAATTGGGATATCACATTTTTTTGGTCTCTCCTTGGAAGGGTGTTATAAGATTCAATTAGAAAGGAAATATGACCTCAAATACATCATACCTTTTGAAATTATAAAAATAATTAGAGCTATAGAATACCATTATGAAATTGATACTATATCCTATAATTTACATTATGTTTTCTATAGATCGTTACTAAGGCAGTACACACTAGACCCAACACATGTACTCACCTATGAAAAAATATAATTGGTACCTGATCAATCATACTTTGAAGAGCCTATCCTAATTTTAGACACTAGAGAATAATTGTTCTAGAATCGAGTGAACCTTATTTTAAATTTACTCTCACTAAATTATTATGTTGTAAGGTAAAAGTAGTTACTTTAATTAATACTAATTATGAACTACCTAAATCTACTCATGATTTGATATTCTAGAGACTTCGAGGATGATATTTTTTTGTGGAAAAAATATAACACCACATTATTTTAAGGTATGTTTATTTGTCAAAAAAATTTATTCCATAAATATATTTTTGAGCTTGAAACCCCAATATTTTAATATAATTCTATGTTTGATCCTGTATTAAACACACAACATAGAGCTTAAATGAACCACAATGCACAAGTAAAATATAATTATTTTTACATTGCTATTATAACATAGCTACTAAATTAGAAGTTGTGAATACGATTGACCATATTATGATATATATATATATATATATATATATATATTTTATAATAATTAAAAATTTATAGATCAATTATTAAGAGATAAACACTCAAATTTCAGTCATGTCATTTTATATATTTTCATCAAAAATGATTTTTATTTCATTTTATGAGAAAATAATATAATTAATTTTTCCAATATATATAAAAATATATTTATAAAAACAATAATATTTTGAAATTATAACATAAAAATATTCTATTGTGATTTTATTATATTTTTTACAAAAGATTGATTTTATAAAAAATATTTAAAAAATACTTTTAATTGAAATCTGTATTTTTTTCATACATATTAAAAAGAGTAATTTTTTTTAATGGATTAAAAGTAAAATTTTCAATTTGATTTCATTAATAATCTAATTATTATCATTATAAACATTTTTATGATTTAATTTTTTATAAAAACAATTTTATACATAAAAATACATTTATTTAATAACATATTTTTCATTTTATTTTGCTTTTTATTATGAAATTAGTTTCATCCACTTATATTAATTGTATATTTAAATTTTTATTCAATAATATTAATCCGGGGAGTTTAAATTTATTAAATATATACCTTTTATATTTTTTCATTTTTAATAGTAATGATAATAATTTTAGTTACCCCAGTAAAATGTAAATCAGGTATGAAGTATAAAAATAAAATTATAGGTACTAATAAATGACCCAAAACGTGCCTAAATTTCATTATATGAGTCAATTTATTCCATAATTATCTATTATTTGGTCATATTGAATTTTATATCAGTTTGGATGAGATTATAACCTTTATATTATTTTATTTTATAAAATGTCAAACACTTCACTTTCTTATTTTAAATAAGTATAATATTTTTAACAAAAGGATAAATAGATGATATTTTCATTTATAAAAACTAATTTTAATTATATATTATTTATCTTCATCTTGGAAATTTATTTTTAATTTTTGGTGCAGAAAAAATTACTTAAAATGATTACACAACATAGACATGTTAATTATTTAATTATAGTTAAAATAGAATATATGATATTAAAATAATTTAAAGTTTATTATTTGAAATAATTAATATGAAAAATTATTGTTATAGATAAAAAAGACATATTTTAGAGGTTTTCTAGGGATTTTATTTAAATTCTTTTTTTGTTTTGATGTTATTTACCTCAAACTAAATAAATAGTTGTAAAGTTGAAATTATTAATATTTTATGAAAATGAAATTTAATTAAATGATTTAAAATTAATAAATATCATATATTTTTCTGAATTAATGGGATTGGATTTATGAAATATACCATGGACTATTTATTGGTCATTTATAATCTAGATATTATTTTCATGACAAATTTATAAAAATCATTATTGTCAGAGTAAGTTTAAAAAGGTTTAATGAGGGATTAAAATAAAAAGTTAAGGATTAAAAAATAACTAAAACATGTCTAATTATTATTGGATGAGCTAATTCAGAACTATATTCACCATGTATTTTAAATAAATCAGTTTGGAGTTATTTGGAGTAAAATTTTAAATTATATTAAATTAATATTTTTAGAATGTTAAAGACTGACTCACCACTCTCTTATATGGAACCTCCTCCCTTGCATCATTACCCAAAATTGAGCCATATAGAGAGAGAAAACCAAAATAATAATTTTATAAAAATCCATATACATGTTCTTTATTTTCAATCACTTAAATAATAGAAACCCCTTATCTATGAAAAATGTATCTAAATGGAGTCCACTAAAGAAGAGGTAATCACATTTATCGACTCTTAAAATTTTATTTCTTCTTCTACACCCTATTAATAGGTTATACTCATATGAAAATAATAATTATATTTACAAATATATATTGATATGTTATTATTGTTATTGTACAACCATATTCAATCACTTTTCCATCCAATAATATGTTAAAAAATCTCTGGTGCATACATATAGAATACTATCTCTATATAGAAGTGGAATTCAGTTTTTGTCAACACAATACATGGAAAATTATAAATATAGAAATAACCAATATATATAATATCTATGAAAAAAATATTATTTTTTTATGTATAATACCATATATACCTTATTTACCTTCAAATCCTTTGGAAAAAAATAACATCACTTTTTCTTATGTGGAGACTACAACTTCCAAAAAGTGATATGATCTATTTTTGATTTATTATTTTCATCGATGGTAATGAGGATATATTTTATAAATATATCTTATAAATATGATACAAAAATTATTATGTAAATATTAAATATTAGTCAACTTTATTTCTTTCCATCAATCGAAAAGTGGAAATCATGTTCGTTGGTAACTACGACCTACCATCTCTATGAATGGTGTAATTTAGTTTTCCTTGTCTATCCTTAGGGATGAATATAAATATCTATATATTTAGTATGTATTATAATTATAAAATAAATATTATTTTTCATATGATTAAGAAATGATAAAATTATAAGTATTGAAACTAAAAAATCCTAATATACATGAAAAACGAAGCTGTTACTACCCAAAATAGTTATTTTACCAAAGAATTAATAATAAAGAGATGATAAAATATTATAAGTAAATTATAAATGTTATAATAAATATATGCGTATAGTTATAGAATAGATTTATAATAAATCAATATTTATTATAAATGATGTTCAAACTTGTACAAAGGAATTCAAATTTCAGGTAAAGTTTTATTTCATAATCTCATCATTATTTGGGATTTTTTATTTTCAAGTCTCAGCTACAGATTATTTATCTTCAACGACCATTCTAATTAAAAATGATTTCAAAATTTTTTTAATTATTATAAATTTATATTATAAATTCATTTTTACCTATATTTTAGTTTTTTTTCTAAATTTTTAAATGGAATATTTCCATTTTTTCGAAGGCTTTACTTTTATTATTTTCATAAAAATGTAAAATAAATGTTTTTTAGATTATAAAACATGAATAAAATTTCCTTTAATAATTAAGCCTTTATTAATTTATGACTCCTTTAAAATATTAATGGTTTATTTTCAATGAAAATGATACCATTATTATCTTCATAGTGTTTAGATATTAAAAGGGTATTTTTCAAGTGGAAAGTCTATCGTATTCATTAAATTTTCCTATAATATTTTTTACATGGTTCAACTTATATCAACATAAATTATTGAATCACATGTTGAGGATATAATATACGTATAAAATCCACAATATTACTTTATCCTTTCATGGGGCTTATAATTCAATATGTACCATAGTTGAAAGGGATTGATTTTTCAATATCATTCTTTATCAGAATTGTGTATGATTATGATTCGGCTGATGAAATATTATGATATTATTCTCAATAAACTCATTATATTTAATCTAATAAAGTTATTTCATGATAATACATGTTTTACTTTCATTTTCTTTATATTATGAACTTAATATACTAACAATTAATTTTCAATTGAAATCAACATTGTACCTCTCTTTGATCAAAATATATTTTACTTAAATATCCTAGTTTTGTTAAAATGTTTAAAATATTTTGTTAATATTCTTATATAAATGTTTAAATTAATTTTTACTTGTGTTTTTTTAATTTTCTAAGAACAACTATTCTTTTCCATTTCAAAAAAGTTACTTTGTGACTTTTTACAAATGTATAAAAGGGATTTTTTAACATATATAGCATTAATATAATTTTCTGCCTTCATGATGGAAAAATTCATTGAAGATTAATTTAAATTTTTAAATTTATGTTTTAAATGAAAATTTTTTCCATAATATTTTGTAAATTTTTTAATTTTAATGGTGTGATTTCATAATAGAAAATTTATCTACATTAACAATGTTTTAATGATATTTTAATGATATTTCTGTTCATCAAATACAATAACACTTCATTTAAATAATTAATTATTGGGGATATCATCCAAGGTTATGATACTTATTTATATTATATATTTTTAGGTTTGTGTTGGAAATGTTTTAATGAAATTATTTCATTTTCCATGGGAATTGTTATAATGATTTTGATGAAATGTTTGGGAAACCTGTTCCATTTCCATGGGTTTTACAATACAGAATTTTTTATGGATCCCATTTGTTTTCATGGTTTAATATATAATGAATGGTTTATGATTATATGGAAAAAATTTATTCCTTTAATTACATGTTAATGGTTATGTTTTAACCAAGAATGGTGGCCACATTATAACTATGGAATGGTGGGACCCATATCTCCCTCCAATTTATTGGGTAAAAATTGATATATTAGGAGATATATTGTTATGGAATAGGGAGTGAACCCAAATCAATAATGGAATTTTTCGACAATGATTGTATTTGGAGTGATCCTTCTTTAATATTATGATTTTGGGAGACAGCCATTCCACTATCATATTCATGGATTTGAACACAAGCTTATATAGAAATGAATTTTTTTTATTTAAGATAATGTCACAAACTTAATTCATATTGAAATTATAGGATCTCATGGATCATTTCATTTGATTAATTTATTATGAATTACTTATAAATTTTCAATACATAATCCATGACTCATCAACCTGACATTTAATATGAATGGTGTGATTATAAATTGTGATTCTCATATTCTCATATCATTTTTTTCATGTTATGATTAAGTGTTAATTGATGTGTCCTTTTGTTCCATTACTAAGAATTTGTGATAACCCTATATTATGAATATTTTCTCTATGTTATGATGAAAGGATCTATATATGATATTCCTTAGAAGGATTCTAGTCATGAAGAACATTGTGGGTGATTGTGTAGATCATTTATAAAATGTATTTATTTATCAATGTGTCAAATGGTACTAGACCTATATAATTATTTCATAGATCATTATGTTATATATTTAATATTAATCCAATAATATATGATAATTTTGTATGAAAATTATAGTTTATTATTTTCGGTATCAGATAAATGTTTATTTATCCTTAGGAAACTAGGATGAGAGAGCATTATAGAATTTTGAGAATAAGAACTCAAGTAAATGGCTTATTAGAATAATATGATATTTTTATTCTAGAAAAGAAGAATACAATGTTATTAATTATCGTTATAAAATGAAAATATTGATGAACATAATGGATGAGAATAATGGTATTCCTAGGGTATCATTGTCAAATGAATGTTTTAAATTTGGAATGTATGGGGATTATAAAGATTAATGACCCATGTGGATAGCTAAAAAAGGGAATCTACAAGTTTATATGATTAATGGTTTTACGAATTATGATGAAGAGACTACAAAATACTTAGGAATGGTATGGGATGTGTTAAGAATATTTATAAGGGTAAAAGTATGAATAATGATTCAATTTATGTTTATGATTCTTAATACATGATTCATATTTCATATTGTGGGAGAAAAGTATTGGGTTATAAGATTATGGATCTTATTTAATCACTTAAGATGTAAGTGGGATGATTTAAGTGTTTATGTATCAGGATTCAATAATTCAGTGGTAAAATCATTATATGAATGATATTATGGTTATAAAATCATGTATCATTTAATTATTATTCAATATTATTTTTAATTAAAATATTATAAAGCATATTTTGGAGGATGGTAATAACTTTGAAAATTTATTTAGTGGTATAGTGAGGTTTCCAGAGAAAACAAGATAAATGGAAAAGTTAAACCTTAATATGTAGCAGATTTTGAGTTTATATTGTTTGTTCTAGGTTAATATATTATTAACATTTATAGTATTGGTGCCCTAAAAATGGTATTGAGATTTGATAAAAATTTATTTAGGTTATATTTTGATGATGTTTTTTGAATTTTTTTATTTATGGAAAATAATCAATTTTGGTAAACTTATTTAAGTTAAAAATATTGGGTTAATTTTAAAAATACATGTTTTCATGCGTAGTTAACTTAAATGTTTTGGAAACCATCATAGGTTTATAATTTAATGGTTAATGGTATGTGTAAAGGGATCACATCCCCTTTTTAATGTTTTAGGTGATGGGATTTTGATACTCTATTGAGGATTAAATTCCATTTTGATTTGATATATGATTTTTTGATAAGTTAATTATAGACTATTGGATGGTGTGGTAGAGATAATTTTGAGGGTTGAAAATTTTTTAATTGAAAATATTATATTTTTGGAGACATTTTCGGTCAAGTTAAACATTATATTTTTAGGGAGTATGTAAATTTGGTTCATGATAATTTGGTTAAGTTCACTACATAACATGATTATATAGTTTCATATCTTGGTGATTAATTATATTTGGGAGATGATTCATTGGGTTGAGGTATATGTAACTCTTATGTTTAACATGTAATTTTACATGAAATATTATTTTGGAAAATATAATTAATTTTTTTGGATAATTTACGATGAACCATATGATATTTACATTACGGTTAAAACATTATTTAATGTTGAGCTTGATGAAGTAATTTTAGTTTTCAAGATGAATTTTTTATTTATTCATATCATTGTTTATTAATGTTTGTAATTATACTGTACTAACCATTTTTTCGTTAATGCCAAAATATAGGTGTAATATGATTATATACTTTTTTGACCCATCATAAGATGATCATAGTGCTTCGAGAATAAGAAATAATACATCATGAACACTCATCAATTGGAGAAAAGATGATGTTGTTTTGGAAATCAACTGAAGGATGAGATTATAATTTTTATGTAAGAATATATCTTTCTATTTATAGTATAAAGGGTAAAGGAATTAAAAAATATGAGAAAATGATCTTAATATAAAAATATTGGCATATAATAATAAATTCTGATGAATTTTAAGTCTTTTAACCAATCGAAGATTCTTGGTTTTATGGTTCATATCATTATTCTAACAATGTTCTCAATTATACTATGTTAGTAAATGGGTGTCAGTTTTTTTCTTCCTCGTACATATATCCACTTTCCAATAATTTTTAAATATATGGAATTATAGATATATATTATTACAGGTAACCTTTATATTTATAATTCCATCAATTCAAGATGAATTATATTAATCAATTTTATGATGTGGTACTTCCAAAAAATATTTTTCAAATGATAAATTTTTTAGTAGTGAGAAAATGTTAAAATTTTTAGGAAGAAATTTATTATAGGGGGGGTGAAAAACCGTTATATTATATGAAATATATATATTTAAAATAGATATAACTTCTTCGATAGCTTGCATTACACAGAACACATTATTGAAACGAACAATGATATACTATTAAAATATTATAATCTACGATAGTAATAACCTAGTCATTAAATTGGAGATTATGATAAGGGTTAAATACCTTATGAATTATATATATAATTCTATTTAAGTATAAATGTATTAATAAATTCATATAAAATAATCATTCATTTTTTAGTAATGTCATTTTATTACTCAAAAATATGTTTTCTGAAAAAATATTTTTAAATTCTTTTGTGAAAAAATATTATGATTAAATTTTGGATCTTTTTGAAATTTTAAATTACTAAATGAAATTCAATTTTAAAATTGGTATTTTTGGGATTTTTAAGAAATATTTATTTTATAGTGAATAGTAAAAAATGTTGATTTTGTTGAAGAGCATACATAAAAAAGCTGAGTTTTCATAAATGGAATAAAATTAAAATAAATCCTTATATATTATATAATATATTAATTTTCAATTGAATAAATTTTATGTTATATTTAATAAAAAAAATTATAAGTAAGAAGGCATTTTCCTGAAGAACTATTTTTATCAGTGCAAAGTGTTTATATCTGAATAAATTAAATTAATCAATATTAGTGAATTATTTTAAAAAAATTTATATATTATATACTAATTCAATTTTTTTAACATCGTGTAATACTTTTATATCCATGGGATAAGAATAAATCATATTTTATACTTAAAAGTGTTTTCTAATAAAATTTAATTTTATCACAATTTGAACACTTATTTTAAAATTAATTTCTTACAAATATATGTCTTGAATTTTATATAATGGTTCAATATTTTGATTCAAGAGGTAGAAATGTTTTTAATAGTCTAATTTTATTTTTTTCTCAATAAGAAAAGTAATCATGGTAAATTTATCACATCAAAAAAAGGTAAATCTAGTTAGTCTAGGATAAAACTAATTGATAAGGACATAAATTTTCATTAAAATTGTTATTGGATGAATCAAATTATATTTTACCACATTAATATAAAAGTTAGTATTTAATGGTCTGGCATCCATGAAAATCACCCATATAATATTTAAATCAAATAAAGTTATAAAAAGGGACTCTTTGTTTTAAATTACTCTTATGTCTCCATAGAGGGAAAACAAATGTTATGAAAGAATATAAGTTTATATTTTTATATTAATGAAATTATTTTTATAATTTAAATATTTTAATAATATTTATAAATTATATAATGACCATAAATTCATTTGACCCACTAATACAATATTATTTAATAATGATAAAAATAAATTATATGTTCTAGTAAATATTAATAGTTATATTATTTGAAAAATATAATGTGTAACATGATTTTAATATATCTTCATGATGTAATAGTGAGATTTTTAAGCATTACATTTGAATTCCCCTTTTAATAGAATTATTTAAAGTCAAATTAATTGAATAGTGTTAAAAATGACATGACTGATATATTATAAAAAATAATTTTTTTTAAATGATATAAAATTCTTAAAAAATTTAAATATAAATAATTTTATGGGATATGGATTGAAACAAAAATCATGGTACTTTTATGTGTTTTCGTCATTTTATAGTGACATTATTTACCCTTTAATGGTCCAAACCTTTAATAATATTGTAATTGTCAAAAGGTTTAATGAAGCATCAAAACAACATGATAAGAGTAAAAATGTCATTAAAACATGTTAAAATATTTTCGTATGAGATTATATAAACAAATACCCATATAATATTTAAATATTAAAAATTTTGATACATTTGGGAATCAAACTTAATTAATAATATTTAAATATCATTAGAAATTCGTAGAGTTTCCCTCCCCTAAATTATAAAAGGGAACCCATCCTTTTTTTTCTCCAAAACACATTAATAGTTTTATATCACAAAAAATATACCATGTTCACTTATATAATCACAAAGAAATATTATATAGTTTTTGGATGTCCCAAATGACTATCCCTAGAAACCTCAATGTTGAGATCTAGAGAAGTTATTTCAAAGAAGATGTAGTCATCTTAACTGATCACTTTCTATTTAATTATTATTATTAGTTTCATAAATATATTTTATTACTCATAAAATTACTAATTCAGTATCCTAAATATACATAAATGAGATTATTATTGTGTAACCATCTTTATTGACCATCTTTTTATCAAATGGGATGTGAAAATAGAATTTCTACATACGTAAGGCATCTTGTCTCCCCGTAGTGATAAAATTAAATTACCATCACTGCATGTTATGGATTTGTAATGTAATGGGTTTAATGTTTATATAAGATAATTATTAAATAATAATTCAATTTATAACTTCTTACATTTAAAACTATTGTAAAACAAAAATACAGACCACGCGTATGTATGAACTACCACCCTTAAAATTTGATGTGATTAGTTTTTAATTTATGTTATAAATGGGTAGAAATAGGGTTGGATTTAATGAATATATAGTATATATATTATATAATAATTATAATTTATTATTTATCATTTTTCTCTCTATCCATTGAAAAATTGAAAATAGTTTTCTTGCGTATGTATGACCAATCATCTACATGAATGATGTTGTTCATTTTTTCGATCTTTAATTTTATAAATAACAGTAGAAATGTATATAATGAATATATATGAAATTTAAATCATGATTAAAATTATTTATATGATGGAATAATGATCAAAATCCAAGGATCAAATCTACTAAACTAGAACATACATGAAAAATAAAGCAGATATCACCTCGAACATAAATTTTAATAAAATTGTTTTAAAAAATAAGTTATAAAAGGCTACGCTGAAATAATAAATAGAATTATGTATTTGAAAAATGATCTATGTTATATATTTATAATAAATATATATTTATTATATAGGATTTTACAAAATTTATAATGGAATTCAGACCAAAGGTATGAAATTTATAGTATAACATTTATTTCTGTGAGACTTATGAAAAATTTAGCCATAATTTATTTTAGATTGATTATATTGTCCGTATTTTTTATGTTATTTCATTAATATAATTGTTTTAATCGTATTAAAATGTTGAATTATTTATATCTTTTCATGGGTCTTAGGATTCAAAAAAGTCTATGGTCGTGATGGTTTTGTGTTATAATTGCATTTAAATTAGGATTTTCTATTATTATATTTTTATAAAGAAATATTATTCTATACCACTAAAAATCTCATGAATTTTATTCTATTATGATTATTTATTTATAGAAAACTATCCCTTCTATTTTCATTAACATAAGTACTCAAGACAACGAATGTTTATTTTTAAGGAAAATCATCATTATATCTCTCTTTATTTGAATTTCTTTTCTTCCTTAACCATTTTTTATAAAAATGTTTACAGTAAGTTTTTATTTTACTACATTCATTGTTGAAATTATTTTTTACACATTGTTTAATTTTTTAGAATATATTTATAAATTGAATCTTCTTTTCAGTTTCTGAATGAGAAACATTTTAAAATTTTTAAAAAGTATTATGGGTTTTTATCTTATATATCATGAATATAATTTTATTCTATTATGATTAATCAATGATTTGGGAATTCAATAAAAAGTATCCATGGTTATTTTAAATAAAAAAGTTTCATTAATATTTTGGAAAATTTTATATTTTAAGAAGTTATTATAAAATTGAAAGGTTATTTTCCCAATGAATGTATTGATAGTATTTTCATTTTATTTCTATTCATTAATTGATTTGACCCTTAATTTAAATTTTTCTTTACTGGGGACACTATCCAAGAATACAATAATTATTTTTTCTCTAGATGGAAATTTTTATGATGAAAATATTTTTATGAAATCCATTCCTTTAACACGGCCTATATTATGATAAAATGTTGAAATGTTTAGAAAACCATTCATTTTCCATGGGTTATGCTGTGATGAATTGTTTATGAATCTTATTTCATTTCATGGGATTATATATGATGACTGTTTCATGATCTTGTGGAACACATATATATTGGTTTCATTATGTGATGCTGGTTACATTATACCCAATGACTATGGCCATGTTATTACCAAGGATGAGATTAACATATGTCTCCCTCCAATTCAAAGGCTAATGACTGATATCTCATGAGATAAATAGGGATGTAATATGGAGTAAACAACATTTAGTATGGGACTTTGTACAAAATATTTTATGTGACAGAACATTGAATACTTTGATGGTTTGAGGATTGATCCCAATCTATTATAACAGTCTTGTAAATTACCTTTACTCCTAAGGAAATTATTTTTTATGCTTATGTGTATGGCACAAATGTATCTACTCTGAAAATATAATTCTCTCATAGAACATGTTCTTTGATTTCTTTATGATTAATTTATTATGAATTAATATGTTTTAAGGTATGAATAAATATTATTATATATGATATATAGGGTATTATTTTCAACTGTTATTATCATGTTATCATACACTTATGTTCATGTTATGCTCATATAATAATAGATATCTCCCTTGTTTACAACCATTAAGAATTTGAGGCCGCCCATTCATATATTTCTTGTACCATGATTATAAAGAATGATACTATGTGTGATTTGATTATTAATGTTTCTTGTTATGAATTACATAGTGGGAGATGTTATAGATCTTTTATAATATAGTAGTTTATGTGTTTATGTTTCCATTAATACTAGACCTATATGATTCTATCATGGATCATTATGTTATGTAATTAATATTAATCTATAAATATGTCATATATATTTATGAAAATTTTGGCTCATTATTAAACATATTGTATTTGATTTTTGAGTTATATTAGGATGACTTATGGGAGGTATACGCACATGACATGAGTTTTTAGGAGATTAGAGTGCCACACCGACAGAGAGGAGGAAGTAGAGTACCAATATATATATATTTATAAGATTTGATAAAGATAATCTTATTTTTATGTGGTACTTGTTGAGTGATCAGTATTGATGATGTGAAATTATAATACCATTGTATCTGATAAGTGTGTTTCATTTGTACATTCAATTGGATTTAGTATGAATCATTCACATTTTTCATGAGAGGACTCAGGGAGGATTATACAGAGTATATTTTTTGGATAAGACCATATATATATATAAACTATTTTTAGGAATACATGATTTGTTTGGAGATTGAGTTAGGATTTACTATATGTTGGAGTTAATGGAGTTTAGGGTCAATGAAAATAAATTTTATAGTCTTTAGTTTTAGTTTTATAAGATTATGAAAATCATTTTATTTATGTATTGGGATAGTTTCTTTTTTTATATGAAGATGGTTTGTTTCTCTTAACATACCTATTATTCCTTAAACATACATAAATAGGGAAATACCTCCAATTCATTATGTGATATACCCTAAGTATTAGTCAACCACCTATGGTTTATTAGAGGCAGGTTCAAGGGTCACCTCTTTCTATTCACCACTGAATTATGAGGGGCACTAGTGGAGAGGGTGTGGGGTGGGGTGCCAAGGTCTTCATAATTTATGTATTTATATGTTTTTGTTATATATATATGTGTGAGTGTGTGTACTCATGTTTATGTGTATCATATGTATGTGTTTTTGTATATGCGTGCATGTATTTGTATGAGTATGCATATGTGTGTGTATGAATTTGTATGTGTATGTATGTTTCTGTACTTTCATGTGAATATATGTTTGTATAATTTCATGTGTATGTGTATGTGTATGTGTACATATGTAGATGGATACACACAAGTATGTGTTGGTTCGCCTGTATAACACATACAATCACATCAAATATATATATATATATATATATATAATTTTGGTGCAGAAAATAATATTAGTAATTATAATTATTTTTTAAATAATGGTAGTAATTAATTATATTTTATATAAATAATAAATTATATATATATATATATAATTAATAATAATAATATATCCATATATTTCAAAATATAGATTGTTATAAATATATAAAATGAAATCATTACACTTAATTTTATAGTTTTATAAATAATTATATAATTTATATAAAACATATATGTGATATTTAGATTTATTCGTAATTACTCATATATTTTGGGAAATATTTATTTAATTTATATAATTAATAATACTTTCAACACTAATTAAGAAATTTAAATGTATGGAATAAATAATGTTGTTTATTAATATTTATTATAAAGTAATCTTATAATTTTTATTATGAATTAATTTTATTATTGTTAAATTTATTAATAATATTTAATAAAATATAATAAATTTGATTAAAATTTAATTAATTTATTTATTTAATAATTATTTATTATAATATATAGAATTTTAATCACCCTCTAATCATACATGAAATACATGAGTTCAAATCTAGATGGGGAAGCTATTTAATGGGTAATGTAGAATGTATTGTATCGGGAACTATAACACCCTATAATACTACATAAAAATTTGGGTTCAAAACTCAATGGAATTTGGTACTATATAAGAATTGTGAGTTACTATATTAGTGGATGAAATGTTGACTAGAGGGACTATAGAGGCGGCAAACACTCTAGCGGGGGAATCACTGTAGCAGTCTGGGTACAGTAGTGGAACTATTCACTAGAGGGTATTTGGGTAAAAAATTTGGGTTTTATGGCTATGTATTGGTATTTCATGTCCACTAGCCCTAGGGACTATGTAATGGGCTCCATTCTCACTAGTCCGACATGCCATGTTTTGAAAAAATAAGGCTTGATGGGTGGGATATCCCCTTAATGGGCGATGACATGCGTTTCTGGCCGATGTTTGTTGTGTGTGTGTGTTTAATGTAATTGTAACCCCAATCACCAAATATCTATTGTAGTTAGAACTGTAGAATTGGTACTATTCACACTATTTATAATTTCATACCATGTATTAGGTAATTGGGCCACAAGGCATATGAGCTAGTAAATTAAGGAAAGTGGGGAACATAATGTGGCCTAGCAGGATGAAACATTATGACTAATTAAGTGGTATTAAGTGAAAACACATATTAATTTCTTAGTAGGAGGCTCAAAGCATGATGATTTTGTAGAAACATACAATCAAGGCCTTAACCCACTCATATTTCATATGTGTGATGTATGGGTAACCTGCCATGATGTGACCGTGGGTTTCACAAAGTATCATTTTCTTGAATGGGGAAAATGTGGCATACTCCCTGGTGACATAGATACCCATGTGACTAGGAACAAGAAGTTGTGTGATTGGAAGATAGCGCAACATAAATACATTAAAGTTTCATTAGGGTTCAGGCTCGAAAGAGCAATGGTTGTTATCGAACCCATCAACCACTCCTCTATCCGCATAGATTTTTGATGTAGGTTGAGGGTTTACCTACCACCATGAGACAGAGAAACACTGCATGATGAAAATGGTAGGAGGCAAGACATGGAATACAAAATATATATGACTCATATTTTAGTTTAGTTTCATGTCTAGTTGAAGGGAAATAATCTTGTCAACATTTTTGTCCATATCAAGATATTATTTCAGGACATCATGTATATGGTCCTTCAAAAAATTAATAATTTATAAAATAACTCCACTGTCCACTTTTCATTCCTTTTGGGAAGGGAAAAGGATTAACCCTTAAGGATTTTTATGTATATTTGTTGATTGTGATTTTTAATCCACTCTACCCATGATGAATAAATTATAAATTTAAAATAATTTCATGATATTAATACATTTACTAATAAATTTATTATAATATTAACAATAAAGTCACATTAATATTAATAAAATAATTATAATAAATTCATTAAAATATTAATAAATTTATTATTACATTTATCATAAAATTATAATATTTATTATATAGGAAAAATATTGATTATGAAATTTAATATAAATAATATGGTAAATCCACTATAAAAATACATTTTATTTATTAATTTCAAATATTTATTCATTTTTATGGTAATGTGGTTTTGTAATTTTAAATTCTTTATAACATTTAAAAATTTAATCAAAATTTTTATTAAAATAATAATAAATATATTAATAAAATATTTATTATAATGATAATACGTATAATATTATAATAATAATATATTTTTCATAAAAATAATACATTTATCAAAATATTGATAAAACATGTGATGCCCCTAACATAAGTTATGCCGTTTCTTCACAATGTATCTTTTATATCAATATTTTTTGTGGAATTGGTCGAAATGGTTAAGAAGAGAATATAGCCTAGAATCTGGAATCTGGAAAAATGATCTGGTTCACCCAATGAATGATTACTCATGAAAATAATTATTTCTCAAAATATGTCAATAATTTCATTCAGGATGTGAATTTTTATTTGGAAGATCATTTCATGGAGTGAAATTTCATTCATAACAGGATCTGGATTTGGGGTTTTTTAAGATAATGTTACTGATTTTTTTAAATATATGGGACATCAAATGTTCAAGCAATGAATCAAAAATTAACATAGTGAATTTATTTGTTTCTAAAAATTTTAATTAATTAATTTTCCTGGGATCCTCATTAGACTCTCTCTCATTCATCATTAATGGAATACCCTCATTAGGATATTATGGAATATCTCTTCGATCAGGTGATCGATCCCTACTGATCAACAAGTGTTGATCATTTTCAATCCAAGGATATGTGATGGATGGGAAAAGGAATAATATTTCAACAATTGTAATATGGTGGATTTCCCGTCCCTTCACTTTTTATATAGAACCTGAAGGATAATATTTCTAAATTATTTTAATCTATTTCATTAAAAAAAATTATATGTTTAATTATGGATTAAAAATTTATTAGTTATGGGTTTTTTGAATTGGGAATCATGGGTGATTCTAGTGAGGTTTTTTGAACATGTTTTAAAACAAGTTCCTTTGGTTTTAATGACATTGTTGAATTTTAGAAATGGTATACTTTGTTGTTGTGTTTTGAAGCATTCATTAATAGATCATTTTTGGGAATGGAACTTGGGCCAATTTTGGTCGAGCACATTGGAAAGTGTATTAGTGAATAATTTTTATACGAAATACATGTTTTTCTACTCATGGGTCAGGTTTTTTAAAAGGATGGATACATAAATTGGGTTGTGCATACTGGAGAACGATATTCAAATTGTAATATAATTATTTTATTTCTTATATGAATATATTATTTTGTTAAAATTATTTTGTTATCTCTTTACTTATTTTATATAAAATTGTTTTGTTAACTTGTCCTTGTTTTAGTGGAATTATTAGTAACTGTTATGTTTTTTCTATTGAGTTATCTTACTCAAACATGTGTATATTAATATGATAGGATCTATAATATTATATTAGAGATCCATGATTCATTTAACTGGCCTGTCATGAGTTGAATCAAAAGAGGTCTTCTTACAGAGAAGTCATTGTGGTGCCAACTCAGTTCTATATATTCCGTAATGTTTTTAGAATTATAATACTTATTATGTATTAATATTTATTTTTTCACATTAAAGATCATCCGGGTTATGTTATTAAATTTCATTTTATATCATTTCCTAAAGAATATTATTTTCATTCATAGTGTTCATTTTAGAATGTCTTCTTGAGGGAAAATTATCCCCAATTGTTTTATGAATACTATGGAATTTATTTCCAGCCTTTGCTGTTGTGGGGAATCTACCTAAGGTCAGTAACATTCCCACCACTTCCCATACCAATGGGTTGTGGTGGTATTTTAAAAGTGGTATAATTTTGTTTTGGTATGTATAATTAGAAGGTAGAAAAGAGTTAATATGTGTTAAGACTTGATATTTTTAAAAATAAACAACATATTTGACATATTTCTATTTAAAATTGTGTTACCAAGGTATTTTTGGTTCCATAGGTGCATTTAAACACTTATAAAAATGTAATTAAATCATCGTTGTGGTTTTAACTGAAGAGGGTAGAGTATCATGCATTAGAAATGAGACTTCCCTTAAAGACTTCATTAATCATTCCACATTTGATTTATGTTTGTAATTTTTCATGATGAGTTTTATTATTTTGATTTATAATATCCTAATACATTATTAAACTGTCATTTGGATACAAAGTATCAACTTTTAGATAGTTAGAGTGAAATTTATGTATAAAAAATACTTCATAATCACCAAAAATATATTGGTAAATATTTGGGTAAACCTTAACCATAGATAAAACACAAAATTAAAATGAATATGAATTTTAGGATATGGAAATAAAAAATGAGAAACCATATCATGTTGATCATATAGTGGTGTTTGAGAGATAGAATATGATATCCTTTCATAGAGATTCTAGACCAGAATAATAATATTAACGAATTACCCATATGAATAAAATCATTTGTTTACTTTGAACACAAATAGATACTAACGTTAATTAATTAGTATACCAGTTGTAGGATCTCACATGACATTGTTGGGACGTAGTCTTTCAAACTAAATCTGAACATGGACTTAATGGTTAATGATATAAGGAATTTTTTTAAGAATCATTTTTATCCTCATACCTTTAATATAGCCAAAATAAGTGATTTATTTATTCCAAAGAAAGAAAACCTATTTTTTGTAGATTATGAATCTAAGTATACAAAAAAAATTGTTTACACCACAAGTGGATTCTTGAGATTACCTTAAGTCACATGTTATTTATATGGGACTATGAAAAAACATTCAGGCTAAAATCATCGTGCTCTATATTGATGATTTCAATGAAATTTTCAATAGAGATTATGTGGTAGAAAGTGACCACATTGGGAATTCTATGGCAGTTAAAACCTTGGTTTACATAATAACATGTGAAAACTACAATTCTAGAAACAAGAAGAATTGAGATACATATTCCAAGAGAATAATGGTATTAGATAATAAGTTAACATGATCAGTTTATTTCTTTCCTCAACATAGTAACAATCAAGTATGTTTCAAATGTGGCTTATTATACCATGTGATGAATGATTTTAAAATTTTCCTAGAGATGTTTTTACTAATGTGATCCAAAAGTAATCTTTCATCATTACTATATTAATTCTATGGATCCAACTTATGGTAATTATTCTAATGTGATATATTCTTATCATACACAAATTGTTTGATCATGTCAATATAGTTTTTGTAACACCCCAGGTAAATAAAGAATTTGACATTTTCATATTTATCCATATTTGTGAATAAAATATTAATATGACTTTAAAGGGGACGCTATGCTCGATGGCAAACCCAACACGCAACAACGAGTTTCTTGGGAATCTTACGTTGCACTCTAATAATAAAATAATATTATTTTAAATGGTAGTTAACATGTAGCTGTTGTATTGGAGAGAATGGATAGAAATAACTAAAATATGATTATATATGTTTTTAAATGTTTTTACATTTATCCAATAAAATATAAAGGCTTAAAATACGGAAAGAATTAAATTTTAGGAGTATTTGCCCTAGTTTTCACTAAAGGTTCACTTATCACCTTTTGATGGCGAACCGTCATTAAATATAGTTTTGTTCACTGTTATACATTCTATTGGACCAAATAAGACTCTTCTTAAGAATTGGGACATCAAAATTTACTTTGTGTAAATGTTTGGTATCTTTCCGATAAAGTTCATTTTTTTAATGAATAGTGTAAAATGTTGTATTTTAATTCAAAAACTCTTTTTAATCTAATATATTTATGTGATTAGATTATATTTTGAATTGGTTTTAAAGTGAAATTAGAATATATTTTTTACCATTAAATCCAATAGTGGTCATTGGAATTAATTTCAATTTGAAATCGGACTTAAACTAGTGTCAATCTTTTGATACTTATTGTTTCATAAAAACACGCTATTTGCTCTGACAGTGGGAATTAATTATTAAATTAAATAATGTGAATTATATGTTTTGAATTTTGTAAAATAGACTGCATTTTTGAATTCAGAATATCAAATATAGATTAGGGTGAAGTTTTGGGTTTTTTCTGAAAAACTTCAATTTATGATGAATAGTGAAACCACTATGTGGTACTTATAAAAACTGATTTTTCCATTTAAATTAAAATTTTCCATCTTTGTGTTTTGAATTTCAAAAATCTGACATACATGGTTGTCATTAAGATGTAAAATTTGGTTCAATGGGATAAAAATAATTTTTGGTGAATAGTAACTTATTAAGTTTTTAATCGCGATTAGAGGTAATTAGTGTAGTTTAAGGTAAGAATAATGTTTTAATAATATGAAATGAACTTGACACAGGTTCTATCATCATTGGATGTGTCATGGCCGACCAGGACAACCCATGGGTCAACTTGGGGACCCCATGAAGCCACTTTGGTTGGAAAATGACATTAATATCTTTTTATATAAAGTTAAAGTAAAAATGAGACAAACATGAAATGTTTTACTAAAACAATTTTTAAATGGGGTTATACAAGTCAGATTTTTGATTATAAATATTCATTGGAATTCTAAAACGATTTCCTACATCATAGTATTTTTTTTATAATTTTTAGACATTAAATAAATTAAATTAATTATGACATCATGATGATGCAGCGATGACCTCATTATTTAACGATTTAAATAAAATGGAAAGATAATGTAATATATAAGACCTAAACATGTCCAAAACCTATTGGATGAGTGTATTTAAAACCCTTATCACCTTATCCTAGAAATACATCAATTTGTGACCTCTTAAATCCGAATACCATTTTAAAATAAAGTGACTTTTTTTACTTTCCAAAAGTGTCCCTCCTCTCCTCTTATAAAAGACCCCCACCTCTACCTCCTTACCCAAACTCCCAAAGCCTTTGGCTCGGCCAACCCCTGCCCATTTTGGCTCTCCACATCCATATCTTACTCTTTGAAGCCTCACGTTGGTCAGAAGTATTTCCATGGAAGCCTTTGAGCTCAAACAAAGGGGAGTTACCCGATTTTAAGGTAATGTCTTCTTTTGAGTCCTTTTGTTTTATTTTTCTTCTCCAACCCCCTAAAATCTTTTTATTCTTTTATTTTGTAACAACTCCAGTATCCTCAATATACTAGGATGTTTTTATAAGATGTATTAGAGCTACAATTACACACACCTAAATCTAATGGTTAAAGAACATACTGTTTCTGTGGATCGCGAATTTCTGCCTCACGAAACGATGATTGTTCAAAACTCATATAACACCTTCAAAGGTGGCCATTAATATGTCACTATATTTATATATGATATATAATATGTTTATGTTTTACTTAAGCTTCTGTATTTTTCATTTGTGGCTTACCTTTATGGTTTCCATTATTGGTAAACACGATATCTTCATTTAAGGAAGTGCGGACTACCGCCCCCTCAATGTGATGTGATTCGTTAATGCCATATGTGGGACATGTAAAGGATGGATTTAAAGTTATTATATATGATTTTATAATGGAATTATAATATACCTCTATATAATTATTATTTCTTTCCATTAAAGTATGAGATAGAAATGAAAGTAGCGTTCATGCGTACGTACAGCTTACCACCTCCATGAACGGTGCATTTCATTTCTTATCCTAAAATGTAATGTACTATTATAAGTACAAGTATATAATGGATATATATGATGAATGATACATCTAAATGATGAATATAACTCTGGAATTAAAATATACATACCTCTCATTTAGTTTTAATTCCATTAATATGACAAAGAAATGAAAGTACTGTTCATGCGTACGTACGGCTTACAGTCTCCATGAACGGTGCATTTCATTTCTTACCTATAAATGATTATGTAATATTATAAATACATGTATATACTGGATATATATGATATCCAAATCATTAATATAATTCTGGATATAATTAACCATTTACCACACGAACAACATGTAATTGTAAGAAGTCCACTTTCGACTTAAGAACCAAATATCGACAAAACAAACATTATTAACTTAACTGATTACATAATGTTTATAACATGTAAATAAGTGATATAAAAGGAATAATTAACTTGAAAAAGGTTCTTAAGAAAATAGAAATTATCTCAAGTTTATTATTCAGGACGTTAAAGAACGATCGTGTAAAGTCGGACCCGAGGTAAGGGATCCTACACCTCTCTTTCTTTTTAAGTACACTCTTTTATGTCATTCCTTTTAAGCTCATCTTTATTATGATTGGGATGTTATTTTATATTAATCCTACTGTAATTATTATGTTCATATGATTATAGACCCTATTTCCTCTCATCAATCCATTCTGGAAGTTTTGAGTGGCGCCGTTAGGCTGCCGAATTTTCGTAAGAGATCCAACCTCACTCTTTCTTTTTAAGTACTCTCCTTTATGTCACTTCTTTTAAGATCCTCTTTTGTTATGTTGGGGGATGTTATTTTGTATTCATATTTATGTAAACTTTATGTTGATATGATTAGAGACCCTATTTCCTCTTATCAATCCATTTTGGAAGTTCTAAGTGGCGCTGTTATGCTGCTGAGTTTTCGTAAGGGATTTTTCATCTCACTTTTATTCCTGTGAGATTTACGCTACATTTTCCACAATTTCCATTTAGGGGTGTATGTAATGCCCATTATTATACATATTGTGTAGTATAATTTCATTTATGGGTATTCACATCTTCATTGTATGAACCTTCTTCCATGGGGTGTACGTTTCGAAAGTTACCCAACTCGGTAAGGGGACCTTTCACCCTCCTTTTTTTTAAAAGACTTCATTTGTTATGTCTTTTAATTCACATACTATTATGTTGGTATATGTTCCTATATATCCTTATTTATGTAAATTTTATGTCCAAGTGATGATATCCCCTTTATCTCTCTCATCAACCCTTTTTGTAAAATTTTATGTGACGCCGTTAGACTGTCGAATTTTATCAAGGGAACTTCTTAACCCAATTTCGATTTCTTTGGGTTCAACATGTGGTTATTTAATATGTCATACTTTGAATATGTGTGAATAAACTTTGATTGTTTTACACTTAATATCCACTTATGTTGGGTGTATTTATATTTGTCACACATAATTATGAGATTGACTAATCCTTAATTTCAGGATACCTTCTTTATAATGGATTTCATCTCATTTTACATTTCTCTTGAGACTTCATCGTTGTTATGCACCAATTACCTCTTATATGGTGTGTATACTGTCCTTTGACATATTATATCATGAATCCCTTTATTCTCATGATATTATAAAGTTCGGATTAAATGTTATTCCTCTATTATTTGTATTCAAGAGTCTCTCATTTTGTTAAAAACTATTTAACAAAAATATCGTTTTAAATGTTTTAAAGATTTATTATTCTAAATCTTTATCTTTAATGTCCATGTTTTCAAAATGGTTTTCAGTATTTATTTATATGGACATTAATGTTTTAAAATTATAATTCCATTAAAAGTTTCAAAGTGGTATGGGACACTTTGATTCAAAAATATCTTTTAAATGGTTTTTGAAAATGGATTGATTAATTCAGTATCTGGGAATTACTTATTGTGATTGCAAAGGAAGCATTGTTACTGAAATATTTATATTTTCAATATTTTCTGTGTAATGATGGTACTTGGACATTTTACGTGTGTTTACGTGATAAAACATATGACGGGTGGTGCCGTGAATACCAGGACGGGTGGTTACGTTATAACCTCCAATGCATTGGGTATGGAAGTGGGCCGTATGGCTATTCCATTAAGTATGTATGGAAATTGGCCATATGGCTATTTCATTAAGTGATATGTGTGGAAGTCGACCGTATGGTTATTCCACTTAAGTATGTTTATGTCCCAAGTTACCTTTATATAAGTTATGTGTTCTTTATATGGGTTTCATGGTAATCCTATGGTTACAAAAAGGTAAGTAATGATATTTTTTTTAGTGAAGAGTTTTTACTACTTCATGAAGGTGAAGGTATTACATTGATAGAGTATACATGGTTTACTTGATGTTTGAAAAACTAACAGTTTTCATTCTTTGTGTATCCCTTACTGAGCTTTTTATGCTCATCCCAAGTTTTTGAAATGTTTTTCACAGGACAGAGCATGGAATAGGGTCAAGGATTGGATCAAGGGAATGTCATGCTACCTAAAACATGTAACTATACATGTTTCTTTTTAAGAGTTTTTATTTTATTGAAATTTAGTAGAAGCGACTACTTTGTAATCTTTTGAGATATAATAGTTATGTCCTAATTCTCTAAAACTCTAAACCTGAAAAGATCCTCAATGTGAATTACTCATTTAATTCAATATTAAGTAAGGTTTAAGGCTGGGGCCTTATAGTTGGTATCAAAGGTCGGTTTAGATAACTTTAGAGGTTAGGGTATTCTTTAAACATAAGTGACATTACCATAATGGTTAGGATTTCAGATAGAGTCCTAGTTTTGGATAAAGTGAATGAGTAAGTATATCATAGTGTTTATCTTCCTCATTAGTACATGATGGTTATGTTGATATACTCACACTGACCTTTTTGGTTTTAGTAAATGGCTGGATCTAGCAGGCACCAAAGTGACAATGGGTTTGAAGGAAATTGTGGTGGTTTTCTGATTAAGATACTAGATAAAATGGAGGATTCAATGAGGAAACTCGTGGTTGTTCTAAACCAACTATCAAGGAGTCATGATCAACCACTTGAACCTTGGTATGTTCTGTAATGCATCATGTACGAGATGAACAATCGATGTGGAAGTTTAGGTAATATTTATAAAGGTAACCATTAGAGTTTATATGATCCTTACTTTTGAGGTAATTATGGGTTGCTCTATGATATGATTGAAAATGAAAGGCATGAGATAAACATGAGGTTAAATTATGTTATGATTTTTTTTGAATATTTTATCTCATTTTGGGGAATTTTCTAAGAGTTATATAGTTTTGGAAAAAGGAAAACACACAGACCGTGTGACAACCCGTCGCGTCGGACGAATCTGCGGGAATCGAACCCACAACCAAAGTGCAACTGGTATTTATCGCCTACCACTGGACTACGTGAAGTCCCTGGTTAGTTTGACCGATTCTTTTTAGTTAGATGATTTTATGAATTAAGAGTAAGTTGTTTTTGGGTTATTTATGAAAATGATTAACCTGTCATGGAGGATATGTGATTTGGTTAATTACTTTTCAATACGAGACTTCAGGAGCAACTGATGTTGTTTGGAGATAAATGTTACGATTTAACTTGGAAGACTATGTGACTAAATCTGTCAAATACTTGGGTTTCAATCTTAGATTGGTTTACTTTGAAGAATTTTATGGACAAATTGGTTATCGAATGGTCCTCGTTGAACTTTGGGTTTTGTTGGACAAATTTTGAGATGAAGAATAGATTTTATTTTTATAAAGGGTTATCCTTTTCTGGATTATCTGATCTTGTAGTAACCTTTTTGGTTTTAGTTTTGGTTAAGGATGGAAGACATGGGAAATTTATAGTTCTTTTTTTGTGGATTAGGTGCTCCTCTAGATGTTGTTTATAGTACTCTTGATGCGGACAAGTCTTCCTAAATACTCATCTTTTGGAGAAAGTATGAGTCTGTGTAAGAAATCTTGTAAAAGTCGAAAGTCAACATGACAAGTTAGAATGTTTCCTTATGTTTTAGTTAAGCTAAAAAATAAAATACTCAATAAAAATTAACTTAAAACAAAAATGTTGTCTATTAACTTTTCCTACTGGGGAACCCAACACCGTTTAACCCATCACAAGTTTGTGATTTTATTATTGTTAACTTTCTCTTAAACATGTTTTCTATCACTCTCCATCAGAACATGACCATTTGTTTTCTCCTCCATGTCCATATTTTCATACTTGGAATCCTAGTATGGGTTAACTCGGGTGACATTTTAACTTCTCTCCCATTCTTTTAAAGTGATTGTTTTACCGACTCTTGCTCCGATGTGGGACTTTCAAGGATGTTTCCAAGATCAATTTTAAAAATTGTGAGGACGCAATTCCCAAAAGGGGGGAAGGATGTAATACCCCAGGTAAATAAAGAATTTGACATTTTCATATTTATCCATATTTGTGAATAAAATATTAATATGACTTTAATGGGGACGCTATGCTCGATGGCATACCCAACACGCAACAACGAGTTTCTTGGGAATCTTACGTTGCACTATAATAATAAAATAATATTATTTTAAATGGTAGTTAACATGTAGCCGTTGTATTGGCGGTAATGGATAGGAATAACTAAAATATTATTATATATGTTTTTAAATGTTTTTACATTTATCCAATAAAATATAAAGGCTTAAAATACGGAAAGAATTGAATTTTAGGCGTATATGCCCTAGTTTTCACTAAAGGTTCACTTATCGCCTTTTGATGGCAAACCGTCATTAAATATAGTTTTGTTCACTCTTATACATTCTATTGGACCAAATAAAACTCTTCTTAATAATTAGAACATCAAAATTTACTTTGTGTAAATGTTTGGTATCTTTCCGATAAAGTTCATTTTTTTAATGAATAGTGTAAAATGTTGTATTTTAATTCAAAAACTCTTTTGAATATAATTTATTTATGTGATTAGATTATATTTTGAATTGGTTTTAAAGTGAAATTAGAATATATTTTTTACCATTATATCCAATAGTGGTCGTTGTAATTAATTTCAATTTGAAATCAGACTTAAACTAGTGTCAATCTTTTGATACTTATTGTTTCATAAAAACACGCTATTTGCTCTGACAGCGGGAATTAATTATTAAATTAAATAATGTGACTTATATGTTTTTAATTTTTTAAAATAGACTTCATTTTTGAATTCGGAATATCAAATATAGCTTAGGGTGAATTTTTGGGTTTTTTTCTGAAAAACTTCAATTTTTGATGAATAGTGAAACCACTAAGTGGTACTTATAAAAACTGATTTTTCCGTTTAAATGAAGTTTTGCCATCTTTGTGTTTTGAATTTCAAAAATCCGACATACATGGTTGTCATTAAGATGTAAAATGTGGTTCAATGGGATAAAAATAATTTTTTGGTGAATAGTAACTTATTAAGTTTTTAATCGCGATTAGAGGTAATTAGTGTAGTTTAAGGTAAGAATAATGTTTTAATAATATGAAATGAACTTGACACATGTCCTATACTCATTGGATGTGTCATGGACGACCAAGAAAACCCATGGGTCAACTTGGGGACCCCATGAAGCCACTTTGGTTGGAAAATGACATTAATATCTTTTTATTTAAAGTTAAAGTAAAAATGAGACAAAATGAAATGTTTTACTAAAACAATTTTTACATGGGGTTATACATGTCAGATTTTTGACTATAAAAAGTCATTGGAAAGTTAAAAATATTTCCTACATCATAGTATTTTTTTATTATTTTTAGACATTAAATAAATTAAATTAATTATGACATCATGATGATGCAGCGATGACCTCATTATTTAACGATTTAAATAAAATGGAAAGATAGTGTAATATCTAAGACATACACATGTCCAAAACCTATTGGATGAGTGGATTTCGAACCCTAATCACCTTACCATCTAAATACATCAATGTGGGACCTTTTAAATCCGAATACCATTTTAAAATAAAGTGATTTTGTTTTACTTTCCAAGAGTGCCCCTCCTCTCCTCTTATAAAAGGCCCCCACCTCTACCTCCATACCCACACTCCCAAAGCCTTTGGCTCGGCCAACCCCTGCCCATTTTGGTTCTCCACATCCCTCTCTTACTCCTTGAAGCCTCACTTTGGGCATAAGTCTTCTCAAGGAATCCTTTGAGCTCAAACAAAGGGGAGTTACCCGATTTTAAGGTAATGTCTTCTTTTGAGTCCTTTTGTTTTATTTTGCTTCTCCAACCCCCTAAACTCTTTTTATTCTTTTCTTTTGTAAAAAATACAGTTTCCTCAATATACTAGGATTTTATTATAAGAAGTATTAGAGCTACACTTACACACACATACATCTAATGGTTAAAGAACATACTGTTTCTGTGGATGGCGAATTTCTGCCTCACGAAACGATGATTGTTCAACACTCATATAACACCTTAAAAGATGGCCATTAATATGTCACTATATCTATATATGATATATAATATGTTTATGTTTACTTAAGATTCTGTATTTTTCATTTGTGGCTTACCTTTATGGTTTCCATTATGGGTAAACACGATATCTTCATTTAAGGAAGTGCGGACTACCGCCCCCTCAAAGTGATGTGATTCATTAATGCCATATGTGGGACGTGTAAAAGATGGATTTAAAGTTATTATATATGATGTTATAATGGAATTATAATATACCTCTATATCATTATTATTTATTTCCATTAAAGTATGAGATAGAAATGAAAGTAGTGTTCATGCGTTCGTACGGCTTACCGTCTCCATGAACGGTGCATTTCATTTCTTATCCCTAAATGTAATGTAATATTATAATTACATGTATATAATAGATATATATGATGAATGATACATCTAAATGATTAATATAACTCTGGAATTAAAATATACATACCTCTCATTTAGTTTTAATTCCATTAATATGACAAAGAAATGAAAGTAGCGTTCATGCGTACGTACGGCTTACCGTCTCCATGAACGGTGCATTTCATTTATTACCTCTAAATGATTATGTAATATTATAAATAAATGTATATTCTGTATATATACGATATCAAAATCATAAATAGCATTCTGGATATAATGAACCACTGACCACACGAACAACATGTAATTGTAAGAAGTCCACTTTCGACTTAAGAACCAAATATCGACAAAACAAACATTATTAACTTAAATGATCAAATAATGTTTATAACATGTAAATAAGTGATATAAAATGAATAATGAACTTGAAAAAGTTTCTTAATCAAATAGAAATTAACTCATGTTTATTATTCCGGACGTTAAAGAACGATCGAGTCAAGTCGGACCCGAGGTAAGGGATCCAACACCTCTCTTTCTTTTTAAGTACACTCTTTTATGTCATTCCTTTTAAGCTCATCTTTATTATGATTGCGATGTTATTTTATATTAATCCTACTGTAATTATTATGTTCATATGATGAGAGACCCTATTTCCTCTCATCAATCCATTTTGTAAGTTTTGAGTGGCTCCGTTAGGCTGCCGAATTTTCGTAAGAGATCCAACCTCACTCTTTCTTTTTAAGTACTCTCCTTTATGTCACTTGTTTTAATCTCCTCTTTTGTTATGTTGGGGGATGTTATTTTTTATTCCTATTTATTTAAACTTTATTCTTATATGATGAGAGACCCTATTTCCTCTCATCAATCCATTTTGGATGTTTTATGTGGCGCCGTTAGGCTGCTGAGTTTTCGTAAGGGATTTTTCATCTCACTTTTATTCCTGTGAGATTTACGCTACATTTGCCACAATTTCCTTTTATGGGTGTATGTACTGCCCATTATTATACAAATTGTGTAGTATAATTACATTAATGGGTTTTCACATCTTCATTTTATGACTCTTCTTCCATGGAGTGTACGTTTCGAAAGTTACCCAACTCGGTAAGGGGACCTTTCACCCTCCTTTTTTTAAAAGACTTCTTTTGTTATGTCTTTTAATTAACATACTATTATGTTGGTATATATTCTTATATATCCTTATTTATGTAAATTTTATGTCCAGGTGATGAGATCCCCTTTATCTCTCTCATCAACCCTTTTTGTAAAATTTTATGTGACGCCGTTAGGCTGTCGAATTTTATCAAGGGAACTTCTTAACCCAATTTCGATTTCTTTGGGTTCAACATGTGGTAATTGAATATGTCATCCTTTGAATATATATGAATAACCTTTGATTGTTTTACACTTAATATCCACTTATATTGGGTGTATTTATATTTGTCACACATAATTATGAGATTGACTTATCCTTAATTTAAGGATACCTTCTTTATAATGGATTTCATCTCATTTTACATTTCTCTTGAGACTTCATCATTGTTATGCACCAATTCCCTCTTATATGGTGTGTATACTGTCCTTTGACATATTATATCATGAATCCCTTTATTCTCATGATATTATAAAGTTCGGACTAAATGTTATTCCGCTATTATTTGTATTCAAGAGTCTCTCATTTTGTTAAAAACTATTTAACAAAAATATCATTTTAAATGTTTTAAAGATTTATTATTCTAAATCTTTATCTTTAATGTCCATGTTTTCAAAATGGTTTTCAGTATTTATTTATATGGACATTAATGTTTTAAAATTATAATTCCATTAAAAGTTTCAAAGTGGTATGGGACACTTTGATTCAAAAATATCTTTTAAATGGTTTTTGAAAATGGATTGATTAATTCAATATCTGGGAATTACTTATTGTGATTGAAAATGAAATTTTGTTATTGAAATATTTATATTTTCAATATTTTATGTGTAATGATGGTACTTGGACATTTTACGGGTGGTTACGTGATAAACCATATGACGGGTGGTGCCGTGAATACCAGGACGGGTGGTTATGTTATAACCACCAATGCATTGGGTATGGAAGTCGGCCGTATGGCTATACCATTAAGTATGTATGGAAATTGGCCATATGGATATTTAATTAAGTGATATGCGTGGAATTTGACCGTATGGTTATTCCACTTAAGTATGTTTATGTCCCAAGTTACCTTTATATATGTTATGTGTTCATTATATGGGTTTCATGGTAATCCTTTAGTTACAAAAAGGTAAGTAATGATATTTTTTTTAGTGAAGAGTTTTTACTACTTCATGAAGGTGAAGGTATTACTTTGATATAGTATACATGGTTTACTTGATGTTTGAAAAACTAACAGTTTTCATTCTTTGTGTATCCCTTACTGAGCTTTTTATTCTCATCCCAAGTTTTTGAAATGTTTTTCACAGGACATAGCGTGGAATAGGGTCAAGGATGAGATCAAGGGAAAGTCATGCTACCTAAAACATGGAACTATACATGTTTCTTTTTAAGAGTTTTTATTTTATGGAAATTTTGTAGAAGTGACTAATTTTTAATCTTTTGAGATGTAATAGTTATGTCCTAATTCTCTAAAACTCTAAACCTGAAAAGATCCTCAATGTTTATTACTCATTTAATTCAATATTAAGTAAGGTTTAAGGCTGGGGCCTTATAGTTTTGACACAAAAATAAACCCAAATAGTGTGACTCTAGAAATATACAAATACAATAAATGATGTAACCTCAATGAATAAGTAAGGATTACTCGATAAGAGCTAGAAAACCATTTTATGGTGTTGGGAAAGTTGTTATGGTGGATAAAGTGGGACCCTTTACATAGTGAGGTACCATTCTCCAAAAATTTACTCTTACGACAGCACTATTGCATTCTATCATATTCCATTATTTCATTTATTATTGTTAGGTAAATTTTAATGGAGCTGATAATATAAAATTCACTTCATGTGATAAGTATATCGACACATATTGGTGATCAGCATTTGAAGGATTTATGTCTGATGTTTGGTCAATAACCATCAATGAAATCCAGTTTGTTTGGAATTTATTTTTGAAATAGATTAGTTAGTAGATTTTAAATTTCATATCAATTTTTATGAATAAGAAATGATATTTACCTATTTTTATGGATTAGTCACAACTTTAAAGAGTATTATCATGTGAATAGAGGAAGATATGGGCCTTTGGATCGGATGGTTCAAAAATTCCCATATCAATTGGTGGTATTGAACTTGGGGACTATTGATGAAATTAATTATAGAGAATTTATTTCAATTGTATATCTCTATCATAACATATTTCTAGAAGTATTATTTAGGTATCCAATTCAAATTGGAGTTTAAATTTTAATTGACATTGTTGTAGGGTTGAATTTGATTCAATTTCTTTCATATAGAATGGTACCATTACAATTGATCGAAATTTATTCCAATCTAGAGGATCTATAAAGTATGTGAATGATTAGACCGAGTAAATCAGATTTTCATTATTAAGATTATATTTATATGGAACGAATATAATTCACTTTGACTTTGGGATGATTATCAGAAATTAAATCAGGTTTCAATTAGGAATCAATTCTGTCTTCCAAAAATTTATGATCTATTTCATCAACTGATGGGATCTAGATGGTTCACTAAAATTTATTTACAATCAAGGTATCACGATCCTATAGTTTTGAGGGATTTCATTCCAAAAAATGCTTTTAAAATCCTATATAATCATTTGAAATATTTTTCTATTCCCTTTGTGCCTCTAAAAAAACTAGTATTATTGAATTCATTGTTGAATCATATAATTCATAGTTACACTAAATTTTTTTTGTAGTATTTTTTTGATTAAATTATGGTGTTTTATTGAACTAAATATGATTATGAAATATCTATGTAATATTTTTTCATACCTTGTGAGAAAACCATTTATATAAGAAACACCATATGTGTGATTTTTGGAAAGAAAAATAGATTGATTCATTATAATGTCATATATGGTAAGGGTGTATAATTAGTCCATGTAATTATAAAATATTTATTCTTTTGGAAGTCACCAAATATAATTTTTGAGATTCAAATATTATTGGTATTGGAAGGTTACTATCTCTACATTTTTCATGTATTTTCCTACCTAAATTATCCTATTGAAATATTAATGTGGAATGAGACTATATTTAGATGAAATGATGATTATAAAAAATAATTTCTAGAGCATATGTCTTTGCTCACTTCTACACATATCATGATTTTAGAGCCCCTAGCAGAGAGATACATTATTTTCTATGGTTCCTGTGGATATTGTTTGAGTTTTTTACTCATTCAAGGATACCATGTTATATCTTATAGATCATTATAGTTAATATTATATAAAAATAATTACTAGAATAAATATATAGGATTAGTATTATTGGACATTACACAAAAAATAGAATCATTATCTTTTTTATGACAAGTTAATATTTTTCATTGACTATAATATTTTTAAACGCATCCTTTCAAAATTATATTTGAACCTCATATAATGAGGATGGATAGAGTATCTTATTATTTTGAACATTGACTTATTCTACACACATGGATAATGAAATATGTGGTTAATTATTTAATCCACAATTCTTAAAAAAAATAGTCCAAAAAAGCTCTTGATCTGTAGATATGATGACTTTATTTTCAAATATGGTCCTAGATTTCATGAATAGTAATAATGAAATAGTATTTTCTTATTGACTATTATTCCTTACCTAGTTGACTAGGTCAAGGATTCTCAAGGATCATATCACAATTTCATTACCCTAGAATAAAAACATAATTTTGGGGATACCATTGATCTTTTTAAACTATATGGGATGTCTTGGTTACTTATTCGAGATTAGACAATGGTTTTACCAACTTCCTTGAAAAAATTATTTCAATTTATCACAATTATAAATTATAAATTCATATAGAAATCCAAAATATGTAAATGGTAATGAGAACCCATTTTTGGTTGTTATAAATTTGACAAAGAGCGGTATATTATGTCCTCAAAATGCTTAATCTATCAACATGTCAAGGTAGATCACCAATGAAAAACAAGATTATTATAATTGTTACCTATATCAATTTTGAATGGGAGTAGATTTCCCTAAAAGTTTTAATATATTTTCTATGAATGTTTCATAAGAATGTATCCATTAGGGTGATCATGGAACAAAGCAAAATTTTCTCCCACTGCATTCTAATATAAAAAAATAATATGGTAAAAGACATAGAAAAGTAGTATATCGAGTGGTGGTAAAATTTCATGATTTGTATTTTTTATTATCTCTAGAATGGATCATAGAGTTAAATTATTGTTTTAGAAATCCTTTTAATAATATCTTGTATTTTAATTGACGATCAATGATTTTTATCATACACAAACAGATATGATGTTTGAATGTACAATTTATAATTCATAAAACTTGGTCCAAGCTTAGGAGTGGAACTTTGGTGGCTCAGTGAGAGAAAATTGATCATGGGTATCCTAAAGTTTTAAATGTTCATTGAATCCTATATATAATGATATATATATATAATGAATGATTTTTCGTCGTTTAAAAATAATCACTTCCAATAAGAAAATAGTTATTTTGGTAAACGATAACTTTCCCGCATCACTATTCATTATTTACAAATAAATTATATTGTCTTTTTTTATATCATGGTAAAAAACATTTGGTAATGATATTGACGTTTGTTTATCTCCATTTAAAAAATATGATATTTATTTGAGATTAATATGTTATTTTTATGATTCTATTCTGAATGGTGATTTCACATTAATATCCATGTTTTATTTGACATTAAATGATATTTTTAGACTTCATGGTTTGCCTATATCAATTTTATTTAATTGTGCACCTCAGTTCACTTTGATATTTTGGAGGAGTATTTATGATGATTTTAATACTATGTTATGTTTGATAAAATTCAAATATCATCAAATGAATGGGATGTATGAAAGGAAAATTTAGACACTTGAAGATATGTTGATATCTCCCTCACATGACTTTCAATGGACATGGGATTAGTATATAGGTCTTATATAATTTATATTCAAGAATAAATTTCATTCAAGAATTCATATAGAAAAGAATAATGTATTTTGTAGGATTATATTTCATAGACCAACTTATTGGGTAGAATATGGAGATATTATTATTGTATACCTAGACTTTTCGTTGAGATAACTTTATAATATGAGCTATTCAAAAACATATAATGGTTGACCAAAGTTTGAAAATGGATATAATGATTACTAAAACAATTATCTTGAATTTAATTCATGGGATCATGTTTTAATTGAGTATTATCGTAGAAAATATGTTATACGAGTTGGTAAAAGTATAAGTTATACCATAAGTACATTGGGTCTTTTGAGATTTTTTAGAGAATTGGAGTTGTGGCATACCAATTGGATTTGCCAACCACCTTCTATAAAGTATATGATACATTCTATGATTCATTATTGAGTAAATATATTTTAGATTCAACACATGAAATCACTAATCTATGAATATATTTGGGTTTTGAATTATATTATAATAAAAATAAAATCCAAATTCTTAACACTAGAGAGCATGTGTTTCGAAATAAAACAACTTTGATGGGTAATTCTTTTTAGAGAGATCACAAACTAGAAGAGGAAACATGGGATCCAAAAAAGATATGAATAATGACTACCCATATTTATGTATGGACTAAATTTTATAATATTTTTTTGTACAAAATTATTTATGAGGAATAATTAATTTAATACCCGAGATCATTCTATATGATATAAACATGAAATATTAGTGTTATTTCCCAATGTATAACCAAATACATTACCATTATTATAGAAATATTACATGGTTATATTTAAAAACAAAATGTACAAATTTTTAAAATTTAATTTTATATGATAGATAAAATTTTTTAATTTCATTATGTTGAATTTATCTTGGGTTAATGTTTTGGGATTTTTCAAAAATAATTTTTTTTGTGAATAATGAAAAACGATGTTTTTTGAAAAAAAATCATTCAATTTAAATAAATCATATAATTTAAAAGTTAGATTATATTTTTAATTTGGTATTAATTTAAAATAAGATCTTGTTATAAAAACAATTTTAGTTAGTTATATAATAATTATTGTTATATCTCATTTTGGTAAAATGTTTTTTTATTCATATAAACAAATTTTTATACAAAACTCTTTATCATTATTTTATGTGTACAATTACATAAATTAGTTTTTTCCACTTCTAAAAATATAATATTGAAATATGTATTTCATATTTTTTTGAGGAGTTCCAAATTTTTTAATGTGTTAAATTTCATTTTTTTCATTATGATTAGTAAAATTGATAAAAATGGTTTTACTTGGGTAAATGGGTAAATTGAGTTAATTAATGTTAAATACTGTTGAAAATGTGACAAAAAAATATTTTAATTTTTATTTCATGTAGATATTATCACCCTTACCACGTTATCTTATATATATTAATATGTTAGTTCCACTTGACAATGGGTAATACACTTATAATACTTAAATTATAAAAAAAATTATCAGTGTGGTTCTAACCACACTTATAAAAGGGCTCATACTCTCTTATATTCATAACACTTCTTGATATTTTAATCTTAGAAAATATATTAACAAATACATTCCAAACTTATTTCCCTATGTCATAGATGTCCTGATCTCACCGAAATACCAACATGGAAAGCTTAATGTGTAATCTAAAGGAGGCTTGGAGAAGACTAAGTATAGCTCTTAACTGAGTTTTTTCAGGTTTATTTCACCTAATTCATCATTCAAACATTCATTACCTTGATAATATAACAACAATAGTATCTTAAATATAATTTATGTTTATTATTTTTATATTAAAACCCTTTTCATCACTTTTTCCATCCTATGGGAAATTAAAATATCGCTAATGTGTACCTATGGATTACGACATCCAAGAAGTAATGCATTTAATTTTTTATCACCTCCTCACATGGAAAGGTATAAATAATAAATTAATGAATATATAATACCTCTATAACATTATTAATATCATTGGTGGATAATATAACATATACCTTCTTACACTTCCACCTATTGAAAAATTATGACTTTTACCATATGTATTTGTGGACCACCACCATGACAAAGTGATCTGATTCATTTTTTCATTTCTTCCCATCATGGATGGTAATAAAAATAGATTTAAAAAAAATATTATATTTATATAATTATTTTTATTCTCTTAAATTAATCCTTTATCTACCTTATTTCATTTTTAATAATTTGGAAAATGAAAATACCCCCCATGCATACGTATCCATGATATGACGTATTTCATTTTTCATGACTATTAAAAATGGATTGTTATATGAATATATTGAATATATATACACAATAATTATATCATTTTTAAAATTATAGTTATTATGAAACCAGGATTAATGTTCAAGGATTGAATTATTGAACTAGATCTGGTATTGAGAATAAAATGAATAATACTAAAATAATTATATAAAAATATTTACAAATTAGATATACCACATCCCTTTTTATATTGAAAATTTAAATTGGAATTTGAATTTTTTGGGAATATTGTGGATGGACCATTTTTAGAATTGAGGTTCTGATCTATAATTTTTGAGTTCAATCTTCTATAGATATTGTTTTTGTTTAATGTTTGAGTCCTAATAGGTTCTTTGGGTCCTTAAGCTAGTATTAAGAGCATCATGATGAATTTTAAGAAGTACTATGAGGGTTTTTAACCGGTGTTCATGATTTGGGGGTTTATAGTTTAGATTAAACCATGCATCCCACTGAACATGATGAACTTTATAGTTCATTTTTATTTATAATGCTTGATTTTCCTAATCATTTGATGTTTTAGGGATAATTGTATGGGATCATAGATTAAACATTGTAATATTTGTTGGACCTAGGGCTTGGTCCATGATTTGAACATGGTTACAGAAAAATCATGAAAACTATTATAGGATGAGACTAGGATGATTCCCATGATTCGTGAATAGTAGGGTATATCATGTAGACTATGTATTAAAGAGAGGTGTACCAAGAAAGTTCCATCCACACAATTTTCCCATGGATTGGAATCATATATTTCCTAGCCATGTAGCTCATTAAAAGATAATTTTTTTACTTTTGATCGCTTAAAAAATTTAAATATCGAGCCTTGATTTTTGTTTCCCCTCACACATTATTGGACCAACTGACCTCATGCCCTCTTTATATATAGTTATTCCTCCATGTGAGATAATTTTATTTTTATTTCATTAGTGGTTAGGGAGTGATTCTTCCAATATTATCTCCATTCTTGGATTTATATTCTTTTCTGTTGAATTCAATTTCCTAGTATGGGATTTGAAATTGATTAGAGTAGATCATTGTGTAATTTTCTAATTATGGTGATGATATTTTGCATCTCATGTAGATTAAGTCCTGAGACAGTATTTTCATATCATTTCATGTTGTTTTGATGGAGTTAGGTTACTATATGAGTTTTAAGGGTTTTGCGTTTAATCAAATGAAATTGATTATTGAATAGGTGTTGACTTTAAGGGATTTGGAGTAGGTCTGTGCTTATGATAATCCATCGGGTGATTAAATTTTATTGGTGGCAATTTTGTATGAGATGATGACACCATACAAGATACAAGACATTATTCCTGAATGATGTAAAACATTAAATGATTTATATTTTATTAAAATGAGGTTAATAGTTAATTATGAATGTTTTATAGCTCATTATAGTTGTTTTTTTGAGTTTGGATCTTGAGTGATAAGACATGTTTAGATGAATTTGGGATGAAACTACAAGTATTTTTAATAAAATGTTAATGACTTGTTTGGAATAAGGTGGACCTAGTTTATTTACACTCTTGTATTTATAGAATTTTTTATGATTCATGTGGTATGAGGTATCACTACTAAATGCATTGAACTATTTCAAATAATGAGAATTATTAAATTGAAATGAATTTTTTTCATAAAGATGAATTCATTAAAAGAATGAATGATTGTGATGGGGCCATTGAGGACCCTTGTAACTCGATTATCACATCAACCACTGAAAAGAAATAATTCAATCATACACATGTCCCAAATGATGAGAAGAACCAATGGGTGTCAATTTAAATGAATTAAACGAATAATGTATCCCATAGTGTAGGTTTCCAAGTGATTTTTTAGTAGCAGTTCAAGATGGGAGAGAGTGATTGGACCCCATGGGCCTCATGAGAACCTTGAGTCACCCATATAACATAGATCTATATGTGTTGGAACACATAACATTGGTGGGGTTTCAGACCTTATGATACCTAGGGGGCCTAGTAGGAGCCCTATTTTTTGAAAAAATAATTGAGAAAGAGTTAGTGTGTAAGGGGTATATAATCATGGGTTTCATTTGTGAACACAGATTAATAGATTCTACATGTTAGTTTGTGATGATCTAGGTTGAACCATTTGAGAGTGAACCATATTTATGAATGATGGGTGTCTAATTATGAAAGATATTATATTATTTTTTTACTATGGATATGTGATATGTTAAGCTGGACATAATACCCTCAAAACTAGAATTGGAATACACATATACTGACCTAGGACTCGAATATGGGCTTATGTATCAAGATTATTTATGACACCTCAAAATCAT
The DNA here is from genome assembly GCA_963277665.1 of Viscum album. Classification (NCBI taxonomy): domain Eukaryota; kingdom Viridiplantae; phylum Streptophyta; class Magnoliopsida; order Santalales; family Viscaceae; genus Viscum; species Viscum album. Next base: position 240,759,744 of record OY728131.1, read on the forward strand.
AAGTATTCCATATTAAAGGATATGGATTCCTATAGATTCTCCCTAGGTTATATCCATAGATTATAACATTCATATGGTATGCTTATCATGATTAGAATAAAACATTATGGCTAATGATGATATGGATAACCTAGATATTCATATAGCTTAGCTGTATATGGGATTCATTGCTTATGCTTAGGTGTGCATGTTTCGATCTGACCTTTGAGCCTAATGACATAACATGAGTACATGAATATTTTGGAACATAGGATCCCTCAGTTTGAAGAAAACATTTGTGGAATCCTAGTATTATTGGGGTCCAGATGAGCAATGGGGTTTCATATGCGAGTATCTCCTCGAAGAATGATGTTTATAAAAAAAATTGCAGACATTATTCCCTTTGATGTTATACCAAGATATTTTCATGGATTTAGTAGAAACAACATTATTTTTACACTAATAGGTAGTTCAGTCATGTAAGAGTGAATTATCTAGTAGATACCCTAGATCCTGATGGTTTCCTTAAAGGATTACATATTGTAAGATCATATGACTCAAACCATGTTAGATGCTCTTGATTTCCTAAGACTAACCATCTCCAAAAATTATATATTGATCCTAATATTTTATAATTCCAAGGGTTTCAACTTAAAGATTTAGCTATCGAACAAGGAATCACCAAAATTACATTTGGGGTTCATTTATTAGTCTTATGATTATAAAGATTCCCAGGGACACTCTTGGATCTGGTGCTTTCACATTAGTTATGTCATTCACATGGGATCTTGGGGTTGGACATATATCCCCCCAAGGTGATGTATTATGATCAGGGATATTTTTTCACTAAAGAAGCCATGTGTCGATCTTGAGTGTCATTTTTGAACTCGAGGATTGAAAAATATTGATTATATATTTATGTTGGTGTATAAAATTATTTATTTATTTATTTATCCTACTGATAATATCTCACACATAAAACTACAATTCATAGTAATATAGAGGAATACATATTTAGTTCCATAATAACTAATACTGACACTATGAAAGGGTCTCCATTTCACTTGAGTTCTTGATAAACACTTCATTTTTATTAGTACATGTTGTGTAGTAGCCCATATTAAATGATCGAGTTGGATAGAATTGATGAGGTTAGGAGACTAGGACGAGGTGAGGCTTAAGTCATGAATATGGAGCCTAATCTATTTTAATTCATTTTTCAATCTTGTATATGGGTTAACAAAGTGGGTACCCTGTGCATATTACTTATTTTTAGATTTATTTAATTTCATAATACCATGTTTTGTTTATTATTTTTTATTCATTAATTCATTCACTAATATTTATAATATGGATAACATTTTGATATTTTTTTAGATTAATGTGTACTATCATTAAGTGTTGAAATCTCCCAAAGACTATAATTTAGACCCTTGATTCTTGTTAACAACCTTTGGCATATGAGGCTATTTCCTAATATCATTGCTTTCATGAGTTGATAAAAGTTGTTTTAGAAGGTTCCAGGAAACAAAATGTTGAATTTGAGTTTTTTATGACTCATATCACAAATTTATTAGAGTTTTTATTCTATTTCACTATATTTGGAGATGTTATACTAGAAATATAAGGATTTTATAAAGCTTACGGAGGAACCTCAAATCATGTTTCATGAACACATTTTTAGTGGAATTATAAGCTATTATGGTAATGGAATTTCTATTATTGGTTTCTATCTATATATTTTCATGATTTTCACCTAGCTTGATGCACATGAGTTTCTTAGATTTACAACTCATATGATTTTAGGATCTTGGTAAATTGTAAAGAGGCTAGTGACTTTACATTATTTCGATCATAGAGGATTAACCGAAATTATTTTTTATAATTTGTGTGGTTTATATCACTAATGACAAAAAATTAAATTTTTTAATGTTTTAGTAAAAATATATAGGCTATTTCCAATATAACATTGAATGGAATTATAAACAACTGGATTAGTGGATTTTATTTTCAAGACAATCCACGTGGACCTATAATGTGAAGCATAGTGATGATGACTATCCCATACCTTAGTGTAAGATATGGGTATAGTGACCCTAGTAGTTCGGTATAAGAATTCAATACCCCAATGATAAATCTAGATAGAATAAAGGGTTCAATTCATTAATGAGGAAATAAAATTTATTTTGTTTTCCCATATATATTTCTTGGTGAAATTTTATTTAAATTAACTAGTATGGATAAGGGTATTTGACACAGTCTATCATAGAGAGACACATTTATATATATATATATATGTATATATGTATCCATGTTTAATGATATAACATGATCCTTCTAAGAGAATTATATGGTATATATAATCATAGAGGTTTGATTCCCTAAGAGTGGAAAGTATTTTTTTCATGAGATTCCTACCGTGTATATGTGCGAACCTAGGATGGGAGTGTTGGCATGACAGTGCAAGCGGTATTTAAATCAGGTGAATAGATGATGCTCAATTGTTTTGAGATATATGTGAGACCTAATTTATTTGTTAGGTGATAGGGACAATTTCTTTAAGATATATAATATGTTTAGTGAGGAAGGTGGTATGATTGATTTTATATGTAATATAATTTGCTAACTCAAAAGTGGGGTTATCTAGGCTTGGTACATCCCATAAAGATGGAAACATGGGAATATGATTCCTGTTGAGATTAGTATAGAGGAGTTTCTAATATATATACAATATAGACATAATGATACAATGGGTTTCATATGGAAATCACCACAGGTTCTAGTGATTTGGTATTTAAGTGTAATTTTGTGGGTGGAACTAGTTGGGATTCTCACCCTATTGACCTATTAATACTCTTCTAGGAGTGGTGATAACAAGGGATGATGATTTTGTTTTTAGAATATTTTCTGTTGGAGAGTGGTCACGATATATACCATGTAATAGGTCACATGCCTAATTTGGACCAATATTTACAGGGATACTCAAGGTTAAATGTGACAGACATATATGTGGGCATGACCAACCTTTTAGATATGTTTCAATAGTTTTAATTATGTTTGATTCATAGGGATTTCAGTCTGGTTGTATAGATTGGTGAGTGTCCAAGTATGATTTGAGGACTAGTAGGATTGATGAAACTCTTATGTGTATAGTGACCTAAGAATTTTGTATCAATTTTTGTATGTCTTTACTGTGAGAAATGACATCATGTAAGGTTTGGAATTAGGTACTGGATCGGTATAAGCTTGTAATTATAGAAGAAAAACACATGTAATAATGATAAAAAATTGGTAATATGATCATCAAGTGCTTTCTTGTGTGTCACTTCTACACAACTGGTCATACCATGGGTTCCCTAAATATTCAGATTATGCTTCCTACGAAAATAAATATGAATTATTGAAGAGGGTTCTTTCATTTCGACATAAACCATAACTACATTTTGTTTTTTTATCAAGCCCTATATCATCTTTATCATTTATATTTGACTGTTTTTCTTATTCCACTAGACGTCTATACTACACTTCCACCTTTTCATCTTCTGAATGATCTGTTATCTTGATGTCACACCCAGATTCAATAGTTTTTCTTGATCCATTTAATATTTTTAAATTCCTATAACATATTCTTATAGATATTCAATATGTTTGATTTGTTCCTTTGAAGTGTTATTAAAACAATAGATTTCACTTTTCTATTCCTCTATTTTCGTCTTGTACTAAATAGCCTTTTCTGAGCTAGCTAGCATTGAAAAATGATGTTTTTTAATTTCATTCATTATTAATGGATTCTCTTCAACTTTCTTCTGTATATCGAGTTTGGAAACATGAAACACTTAGTTTGATTTGTTCATTTTGTGTCTCCAAATATCTACATTCATAAAACCTAATTTTAATTTATCCTCCACATCGACTCTTCCTTTAACATATATTTAATCAATTTCAGTCTCTTCCATTTTCTCGGTGCATCCTTTTACTTCCACCATAAAATTTTATCCACTATAATTTCAGTTATCTATCTTTTCAACCCCTTCAACCAGAGATTCATCTGAACTATCCAAATTATTGTGGAAGAAGATTCTTTTTCATAAATAATTCTTTATTGATTTTTTTTTCTTTCACATAAGTTGATGAATTATTTATAGGGTTTCAAATTTATCCTCATCATCATCTGGAAACTTCTTTAGTTATCTTGTTACAGGATGTCCAACCATTCCACATCTACAGTAAGAAAGTGGACGTTTCCCATTGAACATTCATTTTCCTCTTTATCTATTTGATGAAAGTAATGACATCACCTCATCTGTATTTTATTCTTCATGAAAATATTTAATGGTGATCTTATTCATGGCCTTGAATGCCATGCCATTATATTTTCCATGATTCCATGACATTACTATCATCATTTCTCATTTCATATGATACAAGGGTAATTTACATGATATAAAAAGTCATCTATTTTGAATCATTATATTCCATTACTAAAACCTTCATATTAAACAGAGGTGGATGTTACCTCATGATATGCTTAAAAATCCTTATATCTTCAATGAATTCCCCAATATCATTCATGTCTTCCACTACAAAGTTTACCCTATCAAGGAATGCATCAATAGACTCATTTGGGTTCATTCTGAAATCATTTTACTTGTTACAAAGAACATGTATCTTTGTCTCTCTGACCTTTAAATCACCTTCATATGTATTGAATAGATTTTCTCAGATACCATGTGATGTTTTACATTATATCACCTTCATATATATTGCATTGGATAATGATCCAACTAAAGCATTGATTAGTTTGGCATCGACATCCAGTTCCCTTCATTCATCTTTTGATAATGAACCATTTTCAACGATGATAGAAATATCATGTATCACTACTATTAAGACATCCATTACTAAGGATTAGATGGTGTTTTGAATCTAATTCTTCCATAACTTGAAATTATTCCCATCGAAAATCACAATCCATTTTGATTGATGACCTCCATCGAGAGAGAAACACTGATATTAACATGTCTTTCATATCAATTATTATATCCACTAGGTTAACTATCATGAGGGGGTGAATCAGGGTATGAAAGATTAATAAAAATACCCTTTTTTATCATGTTTATTTGTTAAAAAAATCTCTTATCTCTTTAGTCCATTGCAGAGTATGAATATATCTTAATTCATGCACATGAAAAAAACAATTTTAATTTTCTTACCATCACTAGGCTACGTCCAAGGAGAATACACCGATTATTTGCCGATGTACCAAATCCACTATAAGTGAAATATTGTTTCCAAAGTTAGAAGTACAATCATTATCCCTCTCTGTTTACAATAAATCACAATTTTAAAGCTCATAGAACTATCAACTGAAGTGCGCTCACTTCTTCTTAAGAAGATCCTCTAACAATTTAAATGCATGTAGGTCCTTTCCTTCTCTATAATGAATCCAACATTTTCTGTATGATTATTCTCTATTTATTTCGATGTTTCAACCATCGGATAATACCACTTTACCTTATATGTACTGGGAAATACATTTTGATCAATTTTTTCAATGCTAAATGCCTTCACGGATCTCTTTATTTTGTAAAGCTCAAACATAACGGTGAGAAGCACACCTCTTCTGCAAATCTCTTCTAGAATTCATGGATCATTATTATTTGATCAAATATCTGTTATCATTTTATAATCCCATTGCATTAGTGAAGCACATGTCATTTAATTGGATTTTACAACCTTTGATAACTTCTTTGAAAACCACCTTCGTGAACAACCTGTTTGAACAACCTTCGCAAACATGAAGACATATAAATATCATTGAGTCTCGATGCCAATTCTAAAGGGGGTAGAGTCTAATATAGAGGAGTTTCAACCATCTCTAGAACCTTTTGGGAATTGACATAACCATTTTGTTGAGCTCCCATTTTTCCTTCCAAAGATACCTTTTTCTTGAATATCCACAAGAATTTACCATTCACTATGGTCATAATAATCAAAGATCCATCCATCAATGATTCATGGCATTATAATGTTCCAGTCACGATGCTACTCACATATTATATTTCACCATGCTCACCGTACTCACATAGCTCACCATTATAATCCTTTAATCATTATCAAAACACTCTTCATTGGGCATATATTTGGGAAACTCGTGCATTTTCTATATTTTGATGATATGTTCAAGGAAATAAATATATCGAAATGCCGGAAAACATCATCTTTCAGAGCATAAAAATTTGGAACATAGTAGGAAAATATGCCACCATATACACCTAATTCTGAAAACACAAATCATACTCATTCCAAGTCATATATCTTTGCCTACAAACACAATCACACCTAAAAACACTAAGAGGACACCCTGAAAGATTCTTTCCCAACCCCACACCATTTTTAAACATTTTTAACACTTATTTCACTGAAAAACCCCAAATCTCATTAACTAAAACTTTATATAAAAAACTAGTTTATAGCTAAGGTAAAAAATAATAAAATTATACTAGGGTTCCTATATTTCTTTTAGTAATAATGACAATATCTAAATTTACTATAACTTTTTCTCAAGGTTGATCCTTAAGGTTTCAAGGTTTTATAGGTAACACACATTATGGTTCACAGTTATCATCCTTTGAGGAATTGTTTTACTAATATTAAGTTCCAAATAATCATACTTTTCATCGTTGAAGGGAGGTTTAGGTCACATATCATTAATAAAATCACATAAATCATTAACTTCTGTTATTATGTGATCAAAAGGATCACTTTCATCAAATTTCACATCAGTAGAGTATTGATAAGTCCTTGTATTTTTATTGAAAACTCAATAACATTTGGAAGTATTATATCAACCTAGGAATGTTCATTCATTATTTTTATGATCATATTTACAAAGATTTTCCTTAGGGTTTAAAATATAATCACTACAACCAACACAAAAAATTTAATTACCTTTGGTTTTTTGTTATTCCATAACTTATAGGGTGTTTTATTTAGTATATTACTTATTATAAGATATTTAATTACATAATATATTGTATTTACAGCTTCATCAAAAAATTAATTGTGAATGTTATATTCACATGACAATGTTCTAGATTTTTCTTTGATTTCATTATTCCTTCTATCAAAAAAACCATTCTATTGAGGTGTTATAGGGTAATAAATTTTCTTTACTATCATTATTAAAGAAGAATGAATTAAATTCGTGAATCTCATATTCTCATCCATGATCACTATTTTTAAAAACAATTTTCAAATATTATTCTTTTTCACATGTTTAAATAAATTAATGAAAATTGATGAATATTAAATTTTAACTATAAATAATTTAACCCAATAAAATTTTAAAAAATTATCAACCTGAACATAAATAAAATATTTTCTAGCAATAGTTTCTATTCTAAATGGTCCAAATAGATTCATTATGGATATGTTATATGGATCTAGAAGTCGAAGCCTAATTTATTGATTTAAAAGATGACTTTGTATCCTATCCAATTTTACATGAATCAAATTTTTTTTGTATCAAAATTATTGTTTGGAAATGCAAAAGAAAAATATATATTTTTATAAATTTCTCAAGGAGTAAAAAATAACATGTTAAAAACTTTTATTCCAAATATAAAATTTATTTACTTGAATATTTAAAAAAATTAGATTCTTTATACACAAGTAATTTATGTCCAAATTATAGACATTTTTAAGTACTTGGGGCCTAAATTTATTTGAAATCTTAATGGGGAAGGATTTAATGACAATAAACATACTTTGGCTAGTATAAAAAGGGATTTAGAGCTACCAAAATTTGTCATTTTGGGCTTCCAAGACATAGAAAATATTTTAGGTTGAGTTAGTTATGATCAAGATTCTATATAGGGGTTCAGAAATTTTTTATTCAATTTTTAGATTAATTAAATGCTGCATGCAAGGTTTCCTATAGGGTTTGCATGGTTTTTCAAATAGTATTATCTAACCATGAGACCATATTGTTGGGGTTTTACAGTTTCTAATTGGTGTGTGAATGGTTTTTAAACCATGTTCCAACCATGAAATCTGTCAATGTATGGGTTTGAAAATTTTACACTACTAGGGAATACAGTTTAGAAAAAACATGCACCAAAATGAAATGCCCAAGAACCATTCAAAATTTCCAAATTTTAACTTGAAAAACACCTTAATAAATCAAAACCAAAGAATGATCAAAATATGGGACTAGTAAAAATAGTTTTAGGATGTTGAAAATTCCTCAATATAGACACATTATGTCCCAAAAGACATGTTAATAATATTCCACATCAAAGAGAATAGGATACTACTCTTTCATTAGTGCCTACCTCTCCCAAGTCTCATGAGTATTAGGAATATACATCCTTAGTATTTGAACAAAAGGTATAGTACTTCCAGGAAGTACCATGGTTTCATAATCAACTATCCAAACTAGATGTTCAGTCATGGATAAATCATTCTCAAAATCAAGATCACTCTAACTCAAAATAAGAAATGTATTTGAAATATACATCTGTAGTAGAGAAGCATAAATCATTTTATGTGTTGATGTCAACATTGGTGGATGTGATACATTGTAAACCACCTTCCCCTCCTACTCAACAACCTTTTATGGTCCCAAAAAATGAGGAAGAAGCATCAATTGACTCCAAATATGTCGATGACCCAAATGGGGTGTAACATTCAGGAACACCTGGTCACCAACTGAAAAATCCAACGGTCTATGACGACGATCAGAATAAGTATAATACCAGATCTGTGCCAATAATATTTTAGATGAATCAACCAAGTCTTTGTTGTCATCTCTTTAACCATGTTTGGTTAAACCAAGGAACATTCACTGACGTTTGACCGACACAATAAGTATTTTCAAGGCCATCCATACAATTCTTAAAAAAGAGACATCCTAATATCATTATATGAACAATTGTTTTATGAAAATTTAACCAGTACCAAATAGTTATCCCAATCCCCATAGAAGTCGCAAACATAGGCACAAATTAAATCCTCAAGAATCTATATAGCTATTTCTATCTTTACATCTATCTAAAGATTGTATTCTGTGCTCAAACGAACCAGAGATCCCTCTACCTTTTAATGGACTATCCAGAAGTGAAATGTGAAATGAGGATCCAATTTATAGAATATAGGAGATGTAACTCCATAAAAACACATAGTCTGTTTAAAATATATATTTCCCATCTCTGTAACATTTTTCTTATTACGAATGCATATAAATGAAGTCGATTTAGTCAGCCTATCAATGACAAACCATATCACTTTATTATTTATCTAGGAATGTAGTAACCAAACCACAAATTCAATTGATATCACATAACACTTCCATATTGGTACTAAAAGTGGATAAATAAAACACAAAGGTCTTTTGTGATCAGCCTTGACTTCATGGATTTTATAATAATGAGAGGAAAAATCATCAATACCTTATATCATTCCTCGACACCGGAATCATCACCAAATTTCATAGAACTTCTTCGTTGTTCCTGGGGGAACATCCAAATATAAATAATGAATATATACCATCAAATCTCTTCTGACCGATGATGGATCCAAAAAATGATTCTAATAACATAAAATACTCTTTGTTTAGAACAAGTGGTCAGCAATAGTCTCCCTAGAATAAAAAGAATCTCTACTTCTATATAACTCACCATCAAGATGATGTTGCTGATGAATAAATTAAATAATATTTGTTCTCAACTCAACACTATCCATGGTAACCCAGGACCCTGATTCTAGGACTATAATGTGTAATTGTTCAAAAAAGATTCATCATGTTCCACTCTTCCAATGATACAATCACGGACTGGTCCGTAACTCTCTTACTAAAAACATCTATGATGATATTCCATTTCCTCAGGGTATAGGTAATGTAGAAATAAAATGATTGTATTTACTCCACCTAAAACCACTGATAGAGATTCAAATATTTTTATGAGAAAATATAACTCAATTTCTTGTGTTTGGAATTTAATGTAAACCTTTCTCTAAAAATGTAATGCCACCAACTCTTAAGCACATGCATCAGAATATAAAATTAAGGTATTGGGTCAGATAATTTTTATCATGTGGCCTAAGATTCCAAGATCCATAATAAATTAAATGATCACAATACATAATAGAAATTATCAAACCAGAACCCATTTCGTTGTAGAATACTATATAGCCTTTCCCAACCTTCAAAAGAGTCAAATTTGGGGCAGTAATCAAACAAAATTTTAGATCAACAAAATAATTCTTAAATTTATCATCACAAAAAAACTATATTCTCTTCTGAGTTATAGAATTCATCAGAGAATGAAACATTGGAAATTCCATTACAAACCGGTTATAAAACCCACCTAAACCTAATAAGCTCCGATTCTGAAAACCATTTTGTTGTTTCGCTCAAGTATTATTAGATTTCAGCATTTCAGGATCAATTGAGATACCAATATATGACACCACATATCCCAAGAAAATAACTTTTAGAATCAAGAAACCAAATTTCGAAAGCCTAAAAAAATGTCCTTTATTTCTCAACAATTCTAGAACTTCTCTTATATGATATGTATAATCATCCATGAACATAGAGTAAATAGGTATTTTCTCCAAAAATACCAACAAAAAAGTATCAAGACACTCATACAAGATAATTTTAATTAAATCCATAAAGCATTTTGGGGAATTAGGTGGACCAAAATGCATTAAAATGTAATTATAATGAAAATACCTTATACGGATGGTGGCTTTTTGAACATCAATTTCTATTATTATCAATTTATGGTAACCAGATCAATGATCAGTCTTCAAGAACAACTTATCTCATTTCAACTAGTCAAATAGATCATCAATCGTTGGAAATGGATTCTTGGTATTTACTGTATCTCTGTTATATTTTCATTAATGAACACAAATTTGAATTGACCTCAAAACATTCTTCACAAAGAGACAATGAGTATCCCAATGTGACATGCATAAATATATAAATTCTATATCTAAAATGAGATCTAGCTGATTCTTCAACACTATTATTTCATCTAGTTTTTTGTTGTAATATGGAATATATTTCCACTGACTACCTTTCACAAAATTAATATAAACTGTACTTACCTTACCAGTGGAAAACTGGAGAGGCCATAAATAAAAAAATTCGGGTAACTAGATGAAAATTTTAGGGAGATCAACGTTGAAATACACTCTCTCTAAATAAAATATGCACTACGATATTAATTTTTCCTACTCTAGATAATAATTTCTGGATCTACTCAACCTCATTTCCCATTCTATGATAAAGATATGTCACCCTTCATCAGGTGTACTAATGGAGACATATTATAGATAAAAACTCATATGGGTTTTATTAAAAATGGGACAATCCATACAAATAACTATGTCAAGTGGTTTCATGTCGAGACAAAAAAAACCCAAGCTATATCAATATCCAATAATGAAAAAAATGTAAGACTATGAAGAACTTGCAATCTCTTCATTCCATGGGGTGTATTAATATCCATCATGTAAAATAAAATCTCCATAGGAATGTTTAGAAGAATAACAGTATAAGTATAAATAAATGATTGAGATGCACTATTATCAAATAATGTGATCACTAATGATGAAGCTATACTAATAGTACATCTCAACATCACTGGACCCATACAGGCTTTCAATAGAGACACATCCACTATGTGAAGAAGCATCATTCATTCTTCTTGTGGATAGAACCCCTTATTCCATGAATCATTTGATTTCAATATATATTTATTAGGTTTGGATGATCTTGTGCCACTGGGTGGAGAATAATAGACATGGAAGAACCTATGAAAGTGATATGACTATTTTTAAGATCTTTATATATTTTATGACATAAGAAAAATCCATTTAGAATGTTCAGTCTTTCCAGACTCGTAATAAATCAAAGGGGCTATTCCAAGAACAGTAGGAGGTCTAAAAACCCATTTTTTCAAGACCCACAATGATAATCATCATAATTTCTCTTATCATTATGGGAAATCACACTCCCACTCAGGGGAAAAGAATCTTATGTCAACTAGACATTTATATCCAAATATTTTTCAACCATCAACGCTCTATCCACCACATCATCATAAAGAGTCAACATCCTTATTAAAACATGAGAACAAATATTAGATAAAAGTCCCATAAGAAACTGTTGAGTATTTATCTTATCATTTGATACAATATTAGGTGAAAAATATATAAAATCCGAATTTTTTTTAATATTTTCTCATGGTCTAATCAGCATGCTTGGTTTTCATGAAATCAAAAGGCTTACCCAACACCCTATACTCATGATATAGTTGGAAGGTTAAATGAAATTTTAATTATTTCCAATCTAATCCCTTATTTTTATTTTCCATTAGTATCGTGCCCCACTATCTCCTAATAGGTCCCTCTAGCTTTAATGTGGCACATTTCACATTTAATTCATCATGTGTCTCCATGAAATCAAATAGACTTTTCATATACCAACAAATTGATTATTATTATTAGAGAATTTGAATTCTTGTGGTATTTTGAAAAGGAACTCATAAACATGATTCTATAAAAATCCTATTGAGGTTACACAATTTCCACCTAGATGGGGGCAGGTGCATGTGTAACAACCCAAGATTCCACGGTACGTTTCCCTTTGAATAATGCAATGGCGTGCGTTGTACGCAACTTTGAGAATCTAACACACCACAACCAATCAAACTAGCCGTTATGAATATTAATACCTACTTTTTGAAATTTTATAAATTCTATCTCTCAAAATGGACTTCATTTTTGGATTCGGAATATCAAAATTAGCCTAGGGTGAAATTTTGGTACTTTTTGGATAACTTTCATATTTTGATGAATAGTGAAAATTACTAAATTTTAATTACAAACAACTTTTTAAATTGAAATAATTAATATTGATAAATTATTAATTTGAGTGGTTTTAAAGTATAATTAGAATAAATTTTTACATTTTAATTTAATTTTTGTCATTAGACATAGTTTCACAATTAAACCAGACATAAACAAGTGCCAATCTTTTGATAGTTATTATCTCATAAAAACACGCTTTTTGTTTTGACAGCGGAAATTAATTTTAAATTAATTTCTTCCACTTATATGTTTGGAAGTTGGAAAAATGGATTCCATATTTTCAATCAGGATGTTCGAATTGTGTAAATAGGTAACTTTTATTTTTAGACATTTTGAATAATTACTTCGGTAAATATTTTACTTACCATGGTTAAAGGGTAAATTTGGTAAATAAGGGTTACAAAATAAAATTATAATAATAAAAAATTACAATAAAACGTGTCCTAACATTATTGGTTGATACATGTCCGTCCATGGGCATCTTTGTGTCAATTTTGGGACCCCATGGTGACACTTGTAAGTGATAGGGTCATTTTATTTTTAATTAAGTTAAAATGAATACAAAAATGACACAATCATATATCTTTTAAAAAAACAATTTTTCCATAAGGTTATATATGTTGGATATTCAACTATAAATATTAATTATAAATATAAAAATATTTCCTACATAATTGTATTTTATTTAAAAAATTTAGACATTAAATAATTTAATTTATTTATGACACAATGGTGATATAGGAATTACCATAATAGTGAAAAATTAAAATGATTGATATTATAGATATCCAAATAAATATAATTTGAGACTTTTTATGAATTAAACTAATTTTATAGGTAAATAAGACATGTTAGAAATTATTTTATTAACTTTTTTCTAAGTAATCATTCTATTATGATTTTTACAAAAACCAATTATTGAATAGTGTCAAAATTGACATAAAAGAGTTTTTAAAACAAATATTATATTATTAATTGATATTAAATTCCTAAAACTATAAGGATCGGTCAAAAGACTTATATCATGATAGGTGTATCATTAATGGACCACTTGGGTGTCACTTGGATGTATATAGTATGTTTATTAACCATATAATAAAAAATACAAAGAGACATTGTAAAAGTGAAACTAATTAACTAAGAGTTAATACACAATGATAAGGTTAATATAGTAACCCAAATATATCTAAATTATATTGGTTGAGTGGTTTTTGACCCATCCCCACCTTAACCTTTACATAATCCACTTTAGAGCCATTAGAAACCGAATATGAATTTATTATAAAATAATATTCTAGCTTTTCCAAAGGTGCCCCTCACCCCTCTTATAAAAGGGCACTCTCCCTTCTCATTGATTCACAACATCAAAGCCTTTTTGTTCGGCCAAACCCTACCCAAATACTCTCTCAACTTCCCTCACTTCATCCTAGAGTCATTACTTTAGTCAGAAAGCCAACCTAGAGAGTCCTTTTGATCAAATCAAAAGGAAGAACCTGATGAAGAGGTAATGTTTTCACCACCCTTTTTCAAGTTCCTTTCTTCTTCCACTTCTTCCTTCTTTGTTATTACCATTCTAAAATAATAATTCCAGTATCTTATATATGCTGTGATGTTATTATAAATATGGTAAAACCATATTCAGTATTCTATCCATCCTTTGAATAACATGTCCCCATACGTGCGTACGTACGGCTTACCATCTCCACATCGTGGTGTAATTGTCATTCAAAAAATTAATATTTGGATGGGTACAATAATGATGTTTAATTCATGTAAATAATAAATATAACATGATGATTATTCTTTCTATAGTATTTACCATCCAAATATATATTATTTTAACATCAAAAGAATGATATTGTCCATCGTGCATATGTACGGACTACCGTCTCCACGAACGCGATGAGATTCATTCTCCATTGTATCCATTCAAGTATAATTATAATTTGATTATTTAAAAATAATGTATAAGGACTTGATATCATTATTTATATGAATAAGATAAATCATATCCATGAAAAACATGGCTTACATAACAAAACATATAAAAGAAAACAAGTAAGTTAACACCCGAAAAAACGATAATACTAAGATATTATTAACAAATCAATGTTAAAAGATCATATATGATATCATATTAACGTAAATGATTCTTGTATAATTCAATAACAATTATTTAAACATTATATAGGAGTTTAACCTACTTTCGACCAAGGAAAAAGTACAATGTATGGGGTTTCTTATCTAACTTTTAATTCCATGAGAATTCCATTGTTCACTACTTATTTATTGCATGTGGTGTGTGTACTTCCCATGACTGTATTAATTGTGTAATATACTATAATTTATGGATATTTACATCATCATTTTATAATCCTTCTTTTATGGGTGTATGTTTCGTATGTTACTAAATCGATAAGGGAATTTGAAATTTCAATTTCCATTTATTCAGCTTTATGCAAACTTCATTGATTATTTTACTCTGAGATTATGTGTGGAATCACTATTAATTTTATTATGTCATAATTTCCACTCCCCTTTTCTATGGATATACTTTTGATACACATAATCACTGCATTGGTAATTTCTCAAGTCATCAATATGAATTTGATTAGAGTAATTTTAACTCATTCTCGATTGTTTAGTTAAACATCCAGTTCATTGGTGTTGTTTTTATAAGATTATGTGTGAATGTCAATTGATTTTTTTACACTGAATATTCAATCATATTTAGTGTATTTATATTTTTCACACAAACTATGTCATTTATTTATCCTTAACCTAAGGATACGTCCTTTATGAGAGATTTCATCTCAATTTACATTCCATTGAGACTTCATCGTTGTTATACACCAAATCACTTTTAAATGGTGTATATAATGTACTTTGACATAGTATATCATGAATCGATTTATTCTCATGATATTTAAAAGTCTTTGATTACCTCAATTATTTTTATTCAAGTGTCTCTCCTTTTGGTTAGAAACTCTAACTAAAGTATCATTTTTTAATGTTTTGAAGATTTATTCTTCTAAATATTTCTCATTAATGTACATGTTTTAAAAATGGTCTTAAGGATTTATATATATGGACATTATTGTTTTAAAATTAAAATCACTTTTAAAAGATTCAACGTGGTATGATACACTTTGATTCAAAAATATGTTTTTAAATGACTTCTTGACAAATAGTGTGAATTTTTAATGATTTCAAGAAAAGGTGGGATATTTCTCTCTAATAGTTTTGATTATTATTTTCATCTATCCTTCATCATTCTCTATTGAGGTTAATCTGATACAATAAAATCTTCCATATTGTAATGAATGACTTATGTTTGACTGTGTATGTGCTATTTTTATACCATTCATGTTTTGTGGATAAAGTATTTACATTTCGTATGCTAGTTTTAATACAAATGTTTATGATATGTTTCATTCTTTTCGCATGAGGAATGCATTGGACTTAGTAAGTGGCGGGTGGAGCCCGCTATAGATCCTTGATTCATCGGTAGGTCTCATGAGACAAACTAGTGTCTTGGCACAAGGCCTTGGAAAAATCTTATTTGTAGTCTTGGAACGAGGCCTTGGCTATGTGGTTATGATAGTCTGACATTATGCATTCCATCATTATGAAAGTGGTTATTGATATTTCATGTGATTACTCGATTTGTATAATTTACATGTGAATAACTAAATGGCATTATTTCATTTTATTTTTTCCATACTATGTTGAAGTTCAAGTTTAAAAGGATTTTGTTTTAGTTATACATTTCCTTGAATGTTTATTCTTATTTATGAAAGTTTCCACTATATTGTTATCCTTACTGGGCATTTGAGATCACCCCTTTTCTATGTTTTATTTTTCCCAGGATGTGAAGATGTAATTTATGAATGACCTGTAGGGATAGTATAAGGGTATAAGAGTGTGGACTATGGAGACTATATTGTTGTATTTTTCATTTTATGATGTAATGTAAAACATTATTGAATATATCTAGTGTTTCTAGGGCTACTAAACTAATCGGTCTTTCCAGATTTGATCTTTCTTGTGATCATGCCAATGTTATGTAATAATGCACCGACTCTGGGTAATTGGGGTCGAGGCATTACAGTTGGTATCAGAGGAAGATTACTACAAACCTTGGACGCCAGATTTAGATAAACTATCATTAGAGAACATAGACCTAAGATGAAATTTGAGGATTAGTATAGAAGAAATTCCTAAAATTTTAGTATTGTAGAGATTTTATGAGTTTTCCAAGCAATACATCCCTGTCTGGATATGAGCAGGTTGAGGCGGCTCTGGCACAGATGTACCTAGGGGTAAAACCCAAAAACACCGCTTTGAGTTAAACTTGAAAGGGAACTGGTGCACGACAACGGGCTTTGCTGCACTCTTGGTTACGACACTCCTGGGGGATATGCTTATGATAATTTACATTTTCTTTACAAACCAATTTGAAGTATTATATATTGGATGAGAGTAAATGACCTTGGTTAATCCTAATGTGTTTAAAATTGAGAATATGGTGACGCGTTAAGCTCTAAATGATTTTATGACTATTGTTACTCACACAATGCTTTATAGTTTTAGTCAATGACTGGATTCCAAGGAAGTCATAGTAACATTGAGAATGATGTACAAGGTGGGAACGGTGGTGGTAATGAGGAACAAAATTGAATGTTGATAGGCGTAAAAGATATCATCTTTATGCCAAATCAATTTTCCAAAAAAATGATCAACAATATATATATTAACCAATTCTCAGACTCAACAATTAAGAGAAAGGTGATGAATGATAAGAGCTCTAGTAGTGGAGACCATGGAGAAATAAGTCCTCAATTTCCATCATGCAGGAAATGTGGAAGGAGACACCAAGGAAAGTGTATCAATGGGACAAAGAAATGCTTTACGTGCGGGAAGGAAGGGCATAAAGTGAAGAATTGCTGAAGAAAAATGAAGAGTACTATGGAAGAAGATAAAAATGGTCCCAAGAATCCATTTACAGTCATTTGCCGTAAATGTAGGGGACCTAGACATTACCCGGGTGAATTCCCTATTCTATAGGATATTTTCTTAGTCAAAGAAGAAGCTATGTGGAAATAAATGGTTGGAGAAATGTTTAAAAAGTATTAGTGCTCCTTGTTGATTGGTTTACTTTGGAATAATTTTATCTTGTATTTTTAACCCTACAGTTTTCCATGTGAGAATGATATTTGAAGAAGAATTATCTTTTCTCTTGTTGATATAGTTATAAATAACCATTTGGTTTTATATGATCGTTGGGTTTGAGGAAATTATAAATTATTGTAATTTGGGATGAAAATGCAAGGTATGAGATAATATTTGTGGTTAAATTATGTTATGCTTATTTTGAGGAATTTATCACATTTTGGTAATGTTATAAAATATAGTTTATGAAAAAGGACAACACGCAGACCGTGTGACAACCCATTGCGTTGGACAAAGCTGTGGGAATCGAACCTAGAACCAAAGTGCGATTAGGATTTATCACCTACCACTGCACTACGTGATGTCCCTAGTTAGTGTGACTATTATTTTTAGTTAAATGATTTTATTGATCAATAATAATTTGATTTGGGATCTTGTGTCTTATCAGATGAATACCCTTAGTATAGGAAAATGATTGGGTGATTAAGTGATAAATGTTATTTTGGAAGTTGTTCACTTTGTTGTGAACACTATATGCCCAAGGAAAATAGAATATTATGGGATTTCATTTGAAGAGTAATGGTGGATTTTTATCTAAGTTTTTATTGCAGATTTATAGTGATTTGGGTTAATTATGGAAATGATTAGGTTAATTACTTTTAAGTATGTGACTTTAAGAGTAATTAATGTCATTTGGAGATACAATTTAACGTGGAAGACTACATTCATATAAGTTTTGGGTTTTAATATTAGTTTGGATTATATTGAAGTATTTTAAGGATAATTTATTATTGAATGGTATTTATTGAACTTTGGGGTATTGATGGTTTAATTTTAGAAATTAAGATTAGTGTTTTTTTCTCTAATGGAATATCCATTTGGGAGATCATCGGATATTATACTAACCATTTTGGTTTTGATTAATCTCTAAAGACAAGGTAAATATATAGTTTGTCCTATGTGGATCATTTATTTCTATAGATGTTTATTCTAGCTCTTCCATTGTTACCAAGTCTTCGTGAATACTCGTTTTTCAAAAAAAAGAAGCGTTAGTGGAAAAAAGTTATTAATGAATGAAACTCTACTTAAAAATTAAGTATATCTCTTTATGTTCTTAGTAAATATCATAAATGAATTCCTTGTCCTTATGTAATGTAACTTAAAACAAAAAAATGTTGTCCGATTACTTTTCATACTGGGAGACTAAGGACCGTTTGTCCCAACACAATTTTGTGATTTTCTTATTGTTAACATTCTCCTGATCATGTTTTCTATCCCTCTCCATCAGAACTGAACACTTAGTTTATCATCCATATCCATGTTTTCCTACATGGAATCCTAGTATGGGTTATTTTGGGTGACCTTTATACCTCTCTTCCTTTCTTTTAAAGTGATAGTTTTATTAACTATTTTTCTGATGTGGGACTTTACATTATATTATCAAGCCCAATTTTAAAAAATTGTGAGGACGCAATTTATTTAAGTAGGGGAGAATGTTACACCCCCTGATTCCACGATACGTTTACCTTTGAATAAAGCAATTATGTTCATTGTACGCAACTTTGGGATTCTAACACACCACAACCAATCAAACTACCCGTTATGAATAGTAATACCTAATTTTTAAAATTTTATAAATTTTATCTCTCAAAATGAACTTCATTTTTGGATTCGGAATATGGAAATTAGCCTAGGGTGAAATTTTGGTACTTTTCAGATAACTTTCATATTTTGATGAATAGTGAAAATTACTAAATTTTAATTAAAAAAACATTTTTAATCGAAATAATTAATATTGATAAATTATGAATCTGAGTGGTTTTAAAGTATATTTAGAATATATTTTTACCATTTAATTCAATTTTTGTCATTAGACATAATTTCACAACTAAACTAGACATAAACAATTGTCAATCTTTTGATAGTTATTATTTCTTAAAAAACACCCTTTTTGTTTTGACAGAGGGAATTAATATTAAATTAATTTCTTCCACTAATGTGTTTGAAATTTGGAAAAATGGATTCCATATTTTTAATCATGATGTTCAATTTGTGTAAATAGGTAACTTTTATTTGTAAAAATTTTGAATAATTACTTTGGTAATTATTTTATTTACCATGGTTAAAGGGTAAATCCGGTAAATCAGGGTTAAAAAATAATATTATAATAACAAAAAATCACCCTAAAACGTGTCCTAATCTTATTGGTTGATACATGTCCGACCATAGACATCTTTGGGTCGATTTTGGGACCCCATGTTGCCACTTGTAAGAGATAGGGACACTTTATTTTTCATTAAGTTAAAATGAATACAAAAATGACACAAGCATATATCTTTTAGAAAAAATTTTTTTACATAGGGTTATGAATGTTGGATTTTAGACTATAAATATTCATTAGAAATCTAAAACTATTTACTACATAATTTTATTTTATTTATAATTTTTAGACATTAAATAATTTAATTTATTTAGGACATAATGGTGAGGCAGTAATTACCATAATAGTGAAAAATAAAACTGATTGATATTGTAGATACCCAAATAAATATTATTTGAGACTTTTTATGAATTAAACTAATTATATAGATTAAAATTACATGTTATGAATTATTTAATTAACGTTTTTCGATGTAATCATTCTGTTATGATTTTTATAAAAATCAATTATTGAATAGTTTCAAAATTGGCATAAAAGAGTTTTTAAAACAAATACTATATTATTAATTGATATTAAATTCCTAATAATCTAAGTATCGGCCAAGAAACTTATATCATGATATTTGTCTCATTAATGGACCACTTGTGGGTATCTTGGATGTATATGGTACGTTTATTAACCATATAATATAAAAATACAAAGAGACACTGTAAAAGTGAAACTAATTAACTAAGAGTTAATAATTAATGATAAGGTTAATATATCAACTAAAACCTGTATAAATTATATTGTTTGAGTGGTTTTCTACCCTTCCCCATCTTAAACTATACATAATCCACTTTTGATCCATTAGAATCCGAATATGAAATTATTATAAAATAATATTTCTTGCTTTTCCAAAGGTTTCCCTCACCCCTCTTATAAAAGGGCACTACCCCTTCTCATTGATTCACACCATCAAAGCCTTTTGGTTCGGAAAAAACCTACCCAAACACTCTCTCAACTTCCCTCACTTCATCCTAGAGTCCTTCCATTAGTCAGAAATCCATCCTATGGAGCCCTTTTGATCAAATTAAAAGGAAGAACCTGAAGAAGTGGTAATGTTTTCACCATCCTTTTTCAAGTTCCATTCTTCTTCCACTTCTTCCTTCTTTTTTATTACCATTCTAAAATAATAATTCCAGTATCTTATATATACTGTGATGTTATTATAAATATGTTACAACCATATTCAATATTCTATCCATCCTTTGAATAACATTTTCACCATACGTGCGTATGTACGGCTTACCGTCTCCACATCGTGGTGTAATTGTCATTCAATAAATTATTATATGGATGGGTATAATAATGATGTGTAATTCATGTAAATAACAAATATAACATGATAAGTATTCTTTATATATGGTATACCATCCAATTATAAATTATTTTAACATCAAAATAACGATATTGTCGCTCGTGCGTACGTACGGACTACCGTCTCTATGAACGCGATGAGATTCATTCTACATCATATCCATTCAAGTATAATTATCATTTGATTATTTAAAAATAATTTTTAAGGATTTGATATTTTTCTGGATATTAATAAGATACAACCTATCCATTACAATCATGTCTTATGTAAGAAAACATATAAAAGAAAACGAGTAAGTTAACACCCGAAACAACGATAATACTAAGATATTATTACAAATCATTGTTAAAAGATCATATATGATATCATATTAATGTAAATTATTCTTGTATAATTCAATAAAAATTATTTCACCATTATAAAAGATGTTAAACTAGCTTCGACCAAGGAAAAAGTACAAAGTAAGGGGTTCCTTATCTCACTTTTAATTCCGTGAGAATTCCATTGTTCACCACTTATTTATTGCATGTGGTGTGTGTACTGCCCATGATTGTATTCATTGTGTAATATAATATAATTTATGGATATTTACATCATCATTGTATTATACTTCTTTCATGGGTGTATATTTCGTAAGTTACCAAATCGATAAGGGAATTTGAAATTTCAATTTCCATTTGTTCGGCTTTACGCAAACTTCATTGATTATTTTACTCCGAGATTATGTGTGATATCACTATTCATTTTCTTATGTCATAATTTCCACTCCCCTTTTCTGTGGATATACTTTTGATACACATAATCACACCATTTATAATTTCTCAAGTCATAGATATTAATTTGATAAGAGTAATTTTAACTCATTCTCCATTGTTGAGTTAAACATCCAATTCATTGGTGTTGTTTTTACAAGATTATGTGTGAATGTCCTTTGATTGTTTTACACTTAATATCAAATTATATTTAGTGTATTTATGTTTTTCACACATAACTATGTCGTTTATTTATCCTTAACCTAAGGATACGGCCTTTATGAGAGATTTCATCTCAATTTACATTCCATTGAGACTTCTTCGTTGTTATACACCAAATCACTTTTATATGGTGTATATAATGTACTTTGACATTGTATATCATGAATCCCTTTATTCTCATGATATTAAAAAGTCTTTGATTACCTCAATTATTTGTATTCAAGTGTCTCTCGTTTGGTTTAAAACTCTAACTAAAGTATCATTTTTAAATTTTTTGAAGATTTATTCTTCTAAATCTTTCTCATTAATGTCCATGTTTTAAAAATGGTTTTAATGATTTAGTTATATGGAAATTATGGTTTTAAAATTAAAATTAATTTTAAAAGTTTCAAAGTGGTATGGGACACTTTGATTCAAAAATATTTTTTTAAGTAAATTCTTGACAAATAGTGCGAATTTTAAATTATTTCAAGAAAATGTGGGATATTTCTCTCTAATAGTTTTGATGATTATTTTCATCTATACTTAATAATTATATATTTAGGTTAATATAATACAATACAATATTCCATATTGTATCGAATGAGTTATGTTTGATTGTGGATGTGCTATTTTTATACCATTCATGGTTTATGGATAAAGTATTGACATTTCTTATGCTAGTTTTAATACAAATGTTTATTTTATGTTTCAAAATTTTCATATGAGGAATGCATTGGGCTTAGTAAGTGACGAGTGGATCCCGCTATAGCTCCTCGATACATCGCTAGGTCTCATGAGACAAACTAGTGTCTTGGCACAAGGCCTTGGAAAAATGTTATTTGTAGTCTTGGAACGAGGCCTTGGCTATGTGGTTACGATAGTCTGTCATTATGAATTCCATCATTATGAAAGTGGTTATTGATATTGCATGTTATTATTCGATTAGTAGAATATCTATGTGAATAAGTAAATGGAATTATTTCATTTTATTTTTTCCATACTATGTTGAAGT
The DNA here is from genome assembly GCA_963277665.1 of Viscum album. Lineage (NCBI taxonomy): Eukaryota > Viridiplantae > Streptophyta > Magnoliopsida > Santalales > Viscaceae > Viscum > Viscum album. The sequence goes on from OY728131.1 coordinate 240,783,272, forward strand.
TCATGTTTAAAAGGCTTTTGTTTTAGTTATACAATGCCTTGAATGTTTATTATTATTTATGAATGTTTCATCTATATTGTTATGCTTACTAGGAATTTGATCTCACCCCTTTTATATGTTTTATTTTTCCCAGGATGTGAAGAAGTAATTTATGAATGACCTACAGGGATAGTACGAGGGGATAAGAGTGTGGACTATGGAGACTATATTGTTGTAGTGTTCATTTATGATGTAATTTAAAACTTTATGAATATATCTAGTGTTTCCAAAGATACTAAACTAATCGGTCTTTCGAGATTTTATATTTCTTGTGATCATTCCAATGTTATGTAATAATGCACCGAATCTGGGTAACTGGGGTCGGGGCGTTACACAGGTGCATGTCCTATAGCTCTAACATTACACTTAATAACCTTAACTAGATTATAGTACATGAGAAAATTTTCCCAGTGTGTTTCATCAATACATTTCTCCTGGATCCAATTCACATGTCTTCATGGAGGAATGATGCTACAAAACATCAACAAAAAACATTAAAGGCATGAGATTAAAACTCAAACATATCAAAAAGGGAAATAAATCCCAATATATAGGTAAACATGTTTTTGGATTTCAATCTATAGAAATAACAAATAGGGATAAGATGAGGACTAATCATCTGGGAGTGTCTCCCAAACCACCCATGGGGACTTAAGGCTTATTAATGTGATATCCAGTATGACACTCAATCATAACTACCTCTAATAATCTTTTAAGTAAGTGAAAAGGTGACAAATAAAAGGATACATTATCTCTCTAGAATGAAAAAATACTTCCTTAATAACAAAATTATTTCATTAGTATTACAAAGAATCATTAAAATTAACTTTATAACCTTCTATATAATTTTTTTAGTGAAACACGAATCACATCACTTCACAAGGGTTTAGTTTATCATACACATGAGTGACGTTATCATAACCCCTAGAGAATAAAATGTACAAAATCTACAAATATATATATATATATTATAATTACTCTATATGTATAATTATTTTTTAAATAAAATATATATACATTATACCCATCACCATACCCAACTATGAAAGGTGGCCGTGTAAAAAATAAATGACATCGGTACGAGAGGTGGTAGTCATCCATACACGAAAATAAGGATTTTGTAACCCATTTTTTGGAAGTGCAGATGGATTAGAGTAATTGACATAACCTAAAAACATCTCAGTGTTTGAATGATAATTATGTTTTTATATCATAATGGTTTAACAATAATTGAAGGAGGCGGAGAATGAAATTAAATAAAAATGGTCATTGATCAATGTTATCTCTTCTTCTGGTATCATCATTTTATTTTCACCAAAATTCCCCTATGTATGATTTATGCCCAAAATAATTCCCTAGGATGATTTTAGGGAATTTTATAAGTTATTTCTTCTATTATTGGATAATCTAATTGTTTTTATGGTGAGAATAAGAGGTGAGAGGGGTATCCTCTTATAATTCAGGTGAAAGGATCCCTTATAATTGTTTAAAAATATTAAATTATACAAACACTATTATCATTAAAAAATACAAATAAATGGTCAATTCTTGAAATTAAATTATATGAAGTCTAAATATGTCTACCAATGGGGTTTTCACAATTTATAAGGGTATTTTTAACCATTATCTTCTTAGATTTACACTAGGTAAATACATTTTTACCATAACCTTGTTAATTAATTTTTATTGTTTTCAATATTCATTTTGATAAAAAAAATATAACCATGTTATAGAAGATAAATTATTAATATCAAATATTTTCAATTGATACTTCCTAATTACATATACATAAATGTAAAACGTTAATTGAAAATTAATCCCTCAAATATGATGAGAAAATGGGGTTTTAAAGAGAAATTGTTCAAAATCATACCATGTTTTTATATCAAAATTAATTATAAATATTATTATAATAACCTAAAATTGATTAATTTATATATTATTTAAATAATTAAACAGTAATACTTTTTAAAAATATAAATTCACTATATAAATATTTTAAATGAAAAATAAAATTAAAAATAAAATTCATTATTTTTCATTATTCATTGGAAAATGAAACATTTCAAAACAAATTACCAAAATACTACTAGAGATAATTTTGATAAGATGAATTAAAAATTTTATGTTTATTTTTTCAATTAATTTTCTAAATATTTTAAAAATTAATTTTAAATTATGTCAGTAATTCTCTATTAATCCTTATTTTAGAAAAATACAATTTATCATAAAAACTATTCCTCTTGTTTTAAATGATTATTATTTTATTTCTAATCAATAAATACAAATATTTTTAACATTTTAGATATTACTATTCATATGCTCTAATTTAATATTTATGTTATAAAATTATAGTATATTATGGTTCATTTATACTTGGTGTTCTAGGTTTCACAAGCTTTCAAAGAGATTAAATTTAAATAAATATATTTAATCAGGTATTTAATATTTGTGATGCGTGTCACATAAAATTCAAATATATTTTATTTATTTTATAATTTTTGGGTGTAACATAACTCATCCATGAATATTAGATACATGGAATTTTGGTATTTATGAATAATTTTTTTCATGTGGACTCAAGTGAATTCTAAATGAGAGACTCCTATTTTTAATATTTTTTGGGGTAAGACAAGAAAATTGAGTTTTGTCGAAAATAAAATGATTAAATATATGGGGTGAAAATGATTATTATTATTGGATTAATTTTTATTGAGAAAATAATGGAGTAAATTTACTTTACGGTTTATGTAAATGTTCAAATTCTAGAAGCGAAGGGAATAAAAAACGGATTTTAACATTTAAACCATTAAACTAGATAGAAATAATTATCAACCTAATACATCATCCATTATCAACTACATAAATTTGAAAGAGTATGAACATTATGATAAAAAATAAACCTAACAAGATTTAATGGAGATAATCAATTTCATCAACCTCTTAGGATATGGTTTAAAGGGAAAGGCTATTCAATCAAAACTATTGAAGTAAGTAGTAAAATTTATGTGGAGTAAGTTATACAAATAATCCACTGAAGAATATAAAATTTTAAATTTGATATTTATTATAACTTCTATTCTATATTTTTAAATCTATATAAGGGAAGTAAATAACCTTCTTAATTATTATATATTGAATTATAAATGAAAAATCACAGTGGTGTAATGATTTCATCCCATGTCTATAAATATACCTTAATTGAAATTTTAGGTAATATGATTGTTGGAAATGTCATTATTCTCTATTTACTCATTTTTTATTTTGGATAGTTTTTTCTCTCTATATATAGGTTGTATATCTATTTCAAGAAAAAATAAATCATTTTTCATATCTCAAATAATCTTATAACCATCTACTAGTGAAACAATGACTATGATATGTCCTTTGGAATTACTACAACTATATGGGTGTTAATACCCAGTCATGAGAAGTATTTTTCCCAAATTATTATGTTAGAATTATCTTTTGGGGTTATTACTATTGTGATGGAAAATATGGGTTACCTAGACTCAACTAATATATTGTTACTGATATCATAGTAAAAATTAGTTATTGTGCATTTCTTTATCTTATGAATCCCATTAACTATTCTCATTAGTGATAAATAATAGAAATTATGAGGAGACAGTGTAATTAAGGGGGAATTTAAAACTTGAATTATTAGAACCCATTTACATCCTTAAATTATATAATTTTCATTCATAAATATAGTATTTCTTAAAAAAAATTTATTAGAAAATAATTCACGTAATTAAATAAACAAAATAAATAAAAAATTATTCGTGCCTATTATATTACATTACAACAAAATTTAATGAAACCATTTATTAAATAACATGTCTAATTACATCCCTAAATTGTATATAAATTAAAATGGGATAATAAATTGGAAATTATAATATGTTTTTATATAGTAAATACCCGTATAAAATATTAAACCTTGATAATAATGGTGAGTGAGACTAAAGTAACAATGAAAAAAACATGGATAGAGAATGAATTTTATAAATATAAAAAATGAAAGCAATATCAATTAGATTCATGCATTATGAAGTAATAATTGAATTAATTTATTGGATTTAATGAGGTAATATAGTTCATTTATGACAATTATTGATGGGTATATAGGCATTGGTTATAATACCAGTAATCATATTACCGGTTTAGAACTATATGTATAAATTTGATATACAAATATTTTATTAAATTTATAAAACTAGAAAATTTCATTATAAATAATTAACAACAAATATGTTAAATTATTTTGAATTTAATAAAAAACCACAAAAACTTGTTTTTAAATTATATTTTATTTTAACGAAATTAGTTTTATAAATTAGTTTTTTTGAAATATTATTAATTTTAAATATATATTTCTATAAATTGGATTGATAAAAATGAATTATTAGTAGATTCAATAAAACTCATCCATGAAATAAATATTTAAATATAAATAATAATAATTTAACTATTTATGGCCACTAAAATATAATTTATATAAAAAATTATTTTATTATATACTATATTTTTTATTTTAGATATATTTCAATAATTTTATGTATGTTATTTAACGAAATATGTTATATATATATATATGAATTCACATGCATAGAAGGATTATTAAACATTGATAAATTATATTGATGTCATTTAATAATTAATTTTTTTTCAAAGAATAATTTATATATTTATAATTTCTTTATAATTTCAATAAATAAAATTAATTCCTAGTAATGAATAAATTTACTAATTTTTGTTAACAATTCAAAAAAATAGCAATCATTGAATGAATATTTCTAATAAAATTATAAGAATAAATATTTTTTATTTTATTAAAGAAATTTTTTATAAACATTGTTCTTATATATTTTTCATTATTATATTAAAATTATTTATTATCAATTTTAGAAATTCAATCCAATAAAATGGATTCCTTTTTTATCAACTTTTTAATATTATATAATAATGTGACATTCTTTTTTAAGACTAAAAATGAGTTACCAATGTTAAAATTTGATTTACCTTGATAACTGTAAAATGATATAAATGCGTTTATCTATGGTAAATGTCTTAAAATATCATAAAAACATACATTTAATAGCATGGATGGGAAATGTTTTGAAATTAATTCATACCTCAATTTTTTTAAACATTATTTCTTAAATGGAATTTTTATACATAAAAAAATTATTATTTGTTGAAAAAATACTAAAAAATCATATATAAAAGCCATGTGTTATACCCCTACAAAACCAATATTTTATATAGGTTATATCTTAAATACCTACCCATTATTTTTCTAAAAAATTCTTCTATGATCTTTAGTTGCTTCTTACCCCAAGAATGAGGCCTAAATCCTTTTTTTCAAAGGAACCCTATTCAAGGGGAGCATTCATCAAAGAGGTTAATACCCCTTAATGGATTTCATGATTAATGGTAAGGGTTCATAATATAAATTTTATTCCTTTGTTACATGTTGAAAATTCCACACCCTTATACTTTTAGGTCAAGAATATACAGTATCATGAATGAATTTTCTATACTTTTCATAAAATACAATGGATTTACAAAACACTATTAGGTTCTCTCTTTAAATGATTTTAGATTAACAATTATCAAAACCATAAGTGTTTATTTTCCAATATCACATCAGAATAAATATTATATAAAAAATATATATATTCTAAAATTCAATGTTTAATCCCATTATAACCACATTTACTTTATTATAATATATTTATTTATGGGGCATATATATTTTTATAATTTCACTTCCCTTTCGTTCATAAATAATATGAATTTGTGTCTATTAATGGAGCCAATGGTATCCCATTTTTTTGGGAATAATTATCCTCTATGTTCATTTAATTTATTTTTTTCCATAAATTTACATCCCTATAATATAATGTTTTCATATAGAAATTTTTAATTCACACTGTGTTTCTTTTAAAAGGAATGAAAAGAATAACCTTTTAATATTTTTATCACATGTGATTTTCTATTGGCATTAAATTTCAAAAAAAAGTCATTAAAAGAATTTAATTGTAATATTTACCTCATATATTATGTTTTATTTTCTTTCAATTTCATTAAAATTATTAAAAATACATATTTTTTAACATCTTCCATAATATCCCATTTACACCAACATTTTTGGGTTATCTTTATTAATCTTCCCCTACATGTTTCATGGATTTCCATATTAATTTGGTTTCAATTTTTGGAATAAATTATTTTGTTTTAATATGAAATTTATCTATAATATAAAGGGTAATTATTATTATTTCCTAATCAATTTTTCTATAATTTCAAGACGTGTTTTTCTTCTATGTAAATATCCTTTATTTATACTTATACATTTTTTAGGATTAGATATAATGATTATTTAATGGTCATGAATTTATAGGACTATTACTTTTTGGGATTTGGGTATCTTATATGCTAATGGAGAAGAGAGTTCGTAAAAGTGATATGTAGAAAAAAATTCTTATTGTAGATGTTGTTCATAGTTGAACAATTTGATTCATGTCCTGAAGGATTATAGGATAGATTAGTAAATAACCTAACCCTATTATCTCAGATTTAGTACCTTAATGTGTTACATTAGAGTAATAAAGAAGGAATTCACATCCAGACAGACTTAATAGTTTAATATCTTGGTAAAACTAGATAGAAACAAAAATGTTACATTACAACTTGTAAAGGGAAATAACATAGAATAATCATATGCAAACATACATATACTCTTATATCATCCCTATATGGAAATTATACTATATATCTTGTTGTCCTAGGGGAAAATAAAACAGAAGAAGGGGTGAGCTCAGATGCTTGGTTAGGGTGAGAAAATAGTGGAAGAAATCATAAACATAATAAATTAGTAATGTTGGATATCTAAAATACATACCATTAAGATATAATCATTATCATACTATAATGGGAATAAAACATGAATAAATAATTCTGTATAAATAGTCACATGAGAATAAAACCAAACAATGGATTTTCTACTTGTCAAATAATCACAGAGATTGTCAATTACTAATATCATAAATAGGGAATTTATAATGTGTTATATCATAAACATATCATCATGGATTTTTCTAAGAAACTAAAAATAAATGGGTAAAAACCAGTGTAGTTTGTTTTATGATATGTACTGACACATCGAGGTGCTATAATGGGCCCCACCAGTCAATTATTAAGTCCAATGAATTCTTTATATTAAAGTTGTGGAACATAATAAAAATATACATGAAAATTGAAACTAAAATATGAAATATTAATAATATTCCATGAAAAATAAAGGTTATCATAAACCATATAGAGAATTATGGTTAATGGAATCAAGATACCACATCACCAAAACAATAATCATAAACTATTAAATAATATAATGTTCATGGTAACATTAGAGAACAATATAAATAAATAATAGGATTAATCATTGAAAAATAGATTAAAATATTCTAATAAAATCATGGATTAATTCTTGACACAAATACCCTTTTACTTTGGACGGAAGAGTTCATATGGAATGTAATTTGTATTTGTCCTAAAAACTATATTGTAAATATTTATATCCCAAAAAATTTAATCAAATTATATTTGAGGAATATTAACAGAATACTCATATTTAATTTGGAAACTTATGTGAAAAAAATGCAAAAATTGGTTTTAAGAAACTTTAGAAATGAGCCAGTTCTGTGCGGTTTAATAGAAAATATTAATGAATATTTAAAGTGGAAATAGGTATAACTATTTTCATAAAACTAGAAATGAAATAAGATATTTTTAATGATAAAAATTTCATTTTTATAAAAGTAATACTGGCTAAAAATATATTATGAATTGTACATGAAAATGGGTAAGAATTTTGGATGTTCCATTTAATCAGGCTTTCTTATCGGTAGGAATTTAAAAGGGAACCATACCAAACATGTGTTTCCCATAAATGATTGAAGAATTGAAAAATATTGATATCTTTGGAACATACACACAAAATTTAATTGTATTAGATAAGAATAATTAATAATTACATTAGGATAATGATAGAGAAATCGTATCCCGAAAGAAAAATGAAGGTTTAAGATGAAACCCTTACCTTTTCCCAAAAGTGTTCCACACATTCCCAAAAATTTCATAGATAATGAATTTATATTCAATAATAATTTAATTTAGAATATTTTGAACAAGTATATTATTTAATAAAATATTACTATGTTCATTTATTGTCTTTTGGATGAGTTATAAGATTCGATTTCATCATTCGGGGGTGTATGTTTCCTTGGTTTTCTTGAGTATTTTACTTTCATACATATATGAAAGATCAAGTAAGAATGGAATAGTTATATAGAATTGAAATCATATTCCATGGATGAAATTACTAAAAATATAATGATCTTATATATAATTCTATTTCCATTCATGAAGATAATTAATTAGATAAAACATAAATGATAGTCCTTTAGATTATTTTTGTATTTCTTTCAATTATCACATACCAGTTTTGTTTTATTAATTAATATTTTGTATATATACTCATTCCATAACAATAAATAAGTTTTAATATAAAATTAAAATCATTATTAACCATTATAATTTTTTATGACTTACCATAAAGGAGGCATTAGAAAACGAAAAATCATTATCCATGAAGGTGGTTAATCAACACCTCACCCATGATGTTTTCATTTTTTGAAAAAAGGAAAAGAAATAAGTATTGATGGTGGATAAACCATTATAATAATAAAATTACCATATATATATATATTATATTAGAGTTATAATGTTACTTTTTACAGGTGAGGTGAGTAATGTATATGAAATGAAAAAAAATAAGAGTGAGAGAGATAGAGAAGTTTTTTCTTATTGAGTGTAGTCTCTTTAAGAACAACTTTAATGGGATTAGAAATGGTATTTTGGTGGGAATAGAAATTACATACCATGGAAAATATGTTTGGGGGTGGGGGTAAATGGGTAGAATTGTTTAAAGATTCAAGGATTTGTAGGTGTGAGGATAAAGTGTGTTGAGGTGTGTTATTTATAGTGGATATATGGGTGTTTTTAAAAGTTTTATTCATAATTTTATTATTATGTCTCAATGAATCTTGTGACTTAATACAGTACCTAGATCATGATAGTTTAAAAAAATGAGTTCTTACCTCATATATTCATTATACCTAATGAGATAATTCCTTTATTTACATATAATGTTAAATACTATAAATTACAGTATTTCAATATTCACAATAAAATAAACTATTTTTGAAAAATCAAAATAATTTAACCTAACCATTTTTCATTGTTTATATTTCAAAAAAATACTCAAGTTTATGAAAATATATTATAAATATGATAAATTTATTTTTTAACTTAATTTATCATTTATTCTAAAAATATAGATTTTTAAATTATATCTGATTTTATGACACACTGATAAATTAATTAAGGTACCATAATATTATATTATAATAAAAAAAATATTTTTTGAATCTATATAGAGAAAATAAATTTTCTTTTAAATCATTATACTAATTGATGAAATGTTAATAAATATTTATATTTCACAGAAATACCAATACTTAATTTATCATTTTTAATTGATTTATTTAATAATTCCATTATATAAATATATCATATTTTCATTTATGTGATCCATAATTATTTATACCTTCTAAGGTTAGATAAAATTCAAATCATGAATACAATTTTAATATACCAATATTTCTATTTTATAAAATTATTTATTTTTCAATATTGGTTGAAAAAATTAATATTTTTAGAAAAATAAAAAAACCCCCTTATCTAATTGTTACATTACAATTTCAAAAATGAAGTTTATTATGTTAAATATAATTAACTAAAGTTTCAAAAAAAAATTAAAACAAGTGCGCCATTAAAAGGTGGAAAAACCGCCTTTAGAAAATATAGTCTTTTATGTGTAAATTTTGATTTATTTTTATAATATGGCTATAAAATATATTATACAAATTTAAAAACATTTTATTTAATATATAATATATAAATATCATCATGATTATTCAATAATATTAATTAATCACTAAATTAAATTTTTTTGGATGATTATATATTTTATAATCTGGTTAATACTATTCATTCCCAATAATTTGATTGCTAGGTTATAACAGTCACCTTTTAAATAGATTATTGTGGTTTTAAACTCAGTGTTGCATACAATATAATACATCGACGTTATTAAATTTAAAAGAGTCATAATATAAAATCATGGGGTGTAACATTCCCCCATCCTTTAGTAAATTGTATCCTCTCAATATAATCTTATGATTGGTAATCATGGAGTTTTCATTTTAGTACACCCTTTTTAAAATCAAAAATCATAAAAAACATTAAAAACCTGATTTCTTAAAAATATGGGATGTAAAATGTGATAGTCACCACAAAACTAGGTTACCCAACGGTTGAACATTAGTGGGAAGTGAAAACATGGTATTGAAAAAGAAATATGATTATTATATATTATGGTAAGTGATAAAGAACATGGTCATTGGAAATTTAAACATCACAAGACCATAAATCTACAGTCAGTTAAAAGACCGTTGATTTCTCAGAAATAAAATTAAACATATTAAATTGTTGTTCCAAAATAAATTTACTAAAGATGTGAGATTCATTTACTATATTGATTAGCACTTGGAAAAATAAAATTATTTCTTTCATTCCATGCCATAAGCATAATCTCATCTTTTTCTTATTCTTAAACATATTTCTACTTCATTTCTTATAGTAAGAGATAGATATTGAATATTAAGTTTTCATACTTGAAACACTTTTAAAAAAATAATTTAGTCATTAAGGTATTCCTTCGACCATTAAATGTTTATAAAATCCAAGAATGTTAGAACAATTTATCAGTGAACAATAATTTCTAATGATTAAAATGATCCATTCCATAAGTTGTTAATCTTTTTCCTCATCCTGTCTGTCCACATTCATCAAACAAAAATTTAGAAGGTCACTCAAAAAATTTCCAAAATCAACATAACATTATAATTGCCTTATATAATGTAGCTCTTAATCCAAAAAAAAATGTTAATACCTTTATTAGCTTAAAAACATAATGAAATCATACATCCTTTCAGGAGTAAAATATCAGGTTTTTGAATATATTCAAAAAAACCAAACATCTAAAAATTTCAGCATAATAAAAACTATCAGATAACAAATCACCTTCATTGATAGATCTATTTCTCTTGGAGAACATTCCTGAGCACTAATATACTTCATCTAGTGTTCTTCTCCCTATCCTTGGATCGGCTCGCCTATCCATCTCATTTACCATCATCGCAATTCTATCCTTTCTAGGATGTTTCGTCCTTCTTGATTTGTTCCCTCTTCATCGGTAACCCTGATTTCCCCTTATTCTGTTTCTCCTCCCTCCCTTTTCCATTATGGAGGTTTTTTTGCTAGTATTTTGTGGTTGGTGTTCTTCCCATATCTGCTCATATCACCATCGCGCCAAACCCTATCTTGTTTTTTCACGAAGGCTCTCCAGTAGTTTGGGATTGTGTTGGTTTCATGTTTAATCATTCGTCGGGGGTTGCAGTTTCCTACTATTTCTTTCTGGCGATGAAATTTTTTCTTGGATCCTTTGATGGTGATCTTTCGATAGTGTCATGCTCTCTTTTAAATATCGTTGGTTTGTCAATGATGATTTCTGTATGGATGATTGTGATGGCTTCTTCCAGGATCAATGTAGAGGTTTGATATGCTCACACAGTCCTATGGCTTCTAGATCCCTTACTCCTTTCCAGATTGGTTGGGCGTAATAGTTTCAGAGGAGGTTGTGGTATGTGTTTTTGTGAGCAGCATGGTACTCCAGGAGGTGCATCTTACAGAGAGCTTCCCATCGGGGGGAGACATCAATGGTGTTTTGACATCGACAAAGGTGAATATGTCCTTGATGACGGTGGGTGGATGTTCTGTCTTGGTTCTGATTCTCAAAAAACATTCCCTAGTAATCAGCTCTGGTGGTGTAAGGGTAACAATGACGATATGTGGAAAGCATGAAGGTTGGTGACATGACTTTCTATGACATTCTGATGAAATCTATTTGGGTTTCGGTCATGATTTAGTTGTTTTTTAATTATGATTTTTGAATCCCACATGATGTTGTTTTTAAATTTTGTATGTGAGGTTCCACTAACAGAAAAAATTGGTTTTTCTAGAAAATGAAAAAAAGGATTTGGAGTAGCAAAAAAATCACCTTCATGGTCACAAATACTATCCCATTAAAATATATTTATTATTACTAAATATCAAATGAAACACACCATTATTAAAAGGTATGTTTATTTTTAAATACAATCAACAGGTTGCATCGTACACAACATTGAGTTCGAGAACACCATGGTCTACCAAACTAACTGTTTGAAAACAGGTTATGAATATTATCAACCAAATTAGGAAATGTTTACATTATAAAATTAATAAAATGTTTTTACATCTATCCAAATGATTTTATGTGCATAGTATAAGAATTAATCAAATATTACATATTAAAAGGCTATTTTTTATGAATCTTTACCACCATTTAATGGAGAACCAATTTTAAATCCTATATTTGAAAATTTTATATAATCAATTAGAATAATTAAACATATTCTTTGAGTTCATAATATCAATGTTTACTTTGGTTTTATTTTTGGTATTTTGCTGATATGATTTATGTTTTTTCAAATAGCGAACAATAAAAAAATTTAATTGGTAACAACTTTTTCCATAAAAGTAATTTATAGTGTTAAATAATACATCTAGTTAATTTTAAATTATAATTATATTATATTTTCATCCTTGAATATAATTTAGGTCATTGGAATTATTTTTAAATTGAAATTGGATATAAACATATGTCATTCTTTTGATGGTTTTTAATTTTCTAACCTCATTTTCTGGTTCCATCAATGGAATTTATTTTGATTTATTTACTATAATTATATTTTTTTGAATTTTTAAAAATGGATTCCATATTTGGAATATGTGGGTATGAGTTATGTAATTACTTTTATTTTATTTTTAACACTATGAAAACTAACTTTAATATTTTTTGTATTATCGCAGTTAATGGTATATCGGGTAATTAAGGTTAAACATAAATTATAAAATTACCCTAACACCTATAAAAACCTATTTCTTGATTACATTATACCCTTATCGTTTATTGTTTGAAATGGAATCATTTAATGGATAGTTTCCCTTGAATATGACTATAATATTATTAAGACCAATGAATGTGTCAAAATGTGACACTCTCATTTATTATAAGTATAATAACATTAAAAAAACATACCCAGCGATAAGACCTATTTTAAAAAGTACATTGTAAGATAAAATATTTTCTTATATCATAGTAATTTATTTATAATTTTTTTGATTAAATAATTACCATTAATGATCACAAAATAGTGATGCATAAATTAATTTATTAATGAAAATATGTAAAATATGATTTTAAAAATATTAAAAGAAATATAATTTTACTAATTAAGGTGATCTATAACATTTATAGGTGAATATGAAATGTTAATAGTATATTCAATTGTTTTTTATATGTTATATTTCAGTTTGGATTTTAAATTACGTCTAAGTAATTACTAATATCAAAATTTACACAATTGATATCTTATAAAAATAACATTTCATTAAAATATTTAAAAATCATATAAATATTAAAAACTAAAAATTAATAATTATAAAGTCTAAAATATCATAAATTTTCCATTAATGTAAAATTTAAACCACATAAGTAAATTTTTATAACCATTTAATATTTAGAATATTACTAGTACAATTAAAAAAATTAATTAATTAAGGATATAATATGATAAGGATTAATCAAAAAATCAATAAAATTAATTTTTTAGGGGATTTAAAACCATCCTCATATTATCTTGATAATCACTCACTTTGAATCTATTTTGAATAAGAAAATCAATTTATAATAAACTAATAGTTTTGGAAGTTCTCAAAGTGCCCCTCCCCTCTCTTATAAAAGAGAACCTCTCCTTCTCTTTTATACACACCTCTAAAACCATTTTTATCAGACTAACCATGAATAATTATCCTAGATATATCATTTTTATTCATCCTAGATGACATACATTTGTAATTAAGCCACATTAAAGATCCCTTTCATGAAAATCAAAAGTAGACACTCAAAGAAGATGTAATTTTTTTAACAATTAAATTAGATTTATTTTCTTCTTCTACATCATCTTCCTATATTGTTTCCATACTAAAGTAATAACACTTTTATAATATGTATTTTAAGATTTTATTATCATTATGGGAAAATAATATTCTTCTTTTTATCCACCATACTAATAACAATATCACTATGTGTGCGTTCGTACAACTTACCATCTCTAAGTCGTGGTGTAATTTTTTATTCAACACAACCTTATTTGGATGGGAATAATGAATATTATAATGGATTTAAATAATTAATACGACATGACGGTGATTATGTATAATTAATATGTCTTTAAATTTTATTCCATTTAACCATTAAGGGAATGATATTGTCACTCGTGTGCACATACAACCTGTCATTGCCACAATGTGATATGATTCATTCTCGATGTAAACCATTCAAGATTGATTACAGAATTGATATAATTTTTATGAACATAATATCATTTGGAATATGAATAAAATATATCTTATTCATATGAAAAATGACTTACATGATAAAACCTGCATATAAAACAAAGTAGTTAACACTCAAAACCATGGTGATACTAAAATATTTAAAAAAACGATATAAAAGGATCATATATGATATCATAAATATGGATATAATCCTGTTATAATTTAATAACATTATTTAAACATTATACATGAGGTTAAGGAAACCTCTAGTAAATCAATGTTCGTGGTAAGGGTTAATTTTTTAGTATCTTATTATTATTCTTGGTTGTTTATATTAAAGTATCTATTGGAAAATTTTTATAATCCTTGTCCATGTTTCTTAAAATGTATTCCAACATATTCTCTAAAAAATTAACTTTTACCTATGGTATACTCTTTCTAAACCGATTTTAATGGAATCTTCTCTCTATTTTCCAAATGAAGTACTTTATGACCTATTCGAAAAATTAACGAAAAAATGTTTTTAAACTTATACATTTCGAGCCCCTATTTTCAGCTATTATAAAGCCATACCATTTTTAATCATCCATTACAAGCATACAAGATTATTTTCATACCAAATTTTTTCTTTTATAATTTTTCAGATTTTAAATAATTTCAATGTAAAAAGGGATATTTCTTTCAATGAGTTTTAATGAATTTATTTGATTATTTTTATCTATATCTACATCCTTTGTTGAATTTTATGCTTGATTAATGTTTATTTATTATGATAGAATCTTCCATATTGTATTAAATGTTTTATAAATTTTTTTAATGTAGATGTTTTATTTTTATATGATTCATTCATTATATATAAAGTATTAATACTTCTGTATTTTAGTTTTCTTATGAATGTTCATGTTATGATTCACCCTTTTCTATCTTGGAAATAATTGGACATAATAAGTGATGGGCAGGGCCCGCTATAGCCCCTAGATGCATCGACATGTCTCTTGAGAAAAAATAGTTTGTGTTTTTACCCGTTTATGTATTTACTTGGAACAATGCCTTGAATATACGGGTATGATGTCCAGTATTATTCATTACCTCATTAAGAAATTACTTATTGATATTTCAAGTGACTATTCGACTAGTATAATATCTATGTGGATGTTTTTATGGATTTATTTGATTTATAGTTTCTATATTATGCTCAGGATTATATTATAAAGTCCTATGTTTTAGTTATATTCCATACATTAAAAGTTTATATGTATAGTTTTTGTTGTATTATTTACCCTTTTTGAGAATCTGAGTTCATAACTTTCTTATGATTAATTTTTTCACAGGATGTGAAGGATTATATTATGAATAACTTTAAGAGATAGTCTAAGAGATATTATTTTTTTTAACGAAGATACTATTTTGTTTTTCATTTCCTGATGTAATGTAAAAATTATGTTTGTACCTATTTTTTTCAAGGAAACAAAACTGATCGGCTCTACATGATTTTATTTCTTACGATCATGCCAATTTAATAAAATAATGCACCAACTCCAGGCTTCTAGGGTTGGGGTGTTATAGTTGGTATCAAATAAATTTTAGTACAATCTTGGGAAACAATATTAAGAAAACACAATAATTATATGAAACATACCAAAGATAGACATTTTGGGGAAATATATAAGAACATC
Organism: Viscum album; assembly: GCA_963277665.1. Classification (NCBI taxonomy): domain Eukaryota; kingdom Viridiplantae; phylum Streptophyta; class Magnoliopsida; order Santalales; family Viscaceae; genus Viscum; species Viscum album. The sequence continues at coordinate 240,799,621 of OY728131.1, forward strand.
CTAAAATTTTGGTAAAGTGGATATTATGTTTGGTATTCCTAGTAAATAAATCCATATACATATACTATAAGTGAATTTGGTTATATAATATATATACTATGGAGTAATAACTCTGATAACTTATTCAAGGCTTGACTCTAGATAAGTCGGTACACAACAAACGACCTTACTACGCACCTGGTTTGACACTCTCATGGGATATGCTTAGAATTATTCACATTTTCATTTCAAACCACTATGAAGGATTTAAAATTAAATATGTCCCTAATAAATTATGGTTATCATTATGAAATTATATATGCATAAAATTTTTAATTTAAGTTACATATTTTGAAATTACACATTATGATTCATAACCAAATATAGTGAATGTCATTTTATATAAATAGAACATAGTGGAAGAAATAGAAATTGTATCATCCAGAATAAACCATTTAGGGATTCCCTTCTTTTTAAGAAAATGATATTTAATGAGGATCTTTGATTTTTGGTGAACAACAAGTTACAATATTAGGACAACTAAAATAGGTAATAAATAATAACCTTTCCCATATGGAGAATCCTATTCCACAATGTGGATGATAAATGTTAGATCACATAATGCGATAATAACCTCCAACATTCAATGGGACAACAAATCCATTTGTATAAAAATAATGAAAAAGTCCCTTAGAGAAAATATTTCATTATTTGGGGAGTAGAAAATGTGAAAACATAGTTATAGTAGTATATTATCTCTCAAGAGACGTAGATAAATGGTGGTCATTAATTGAAAACATGAAAGAGGATAAAGAGGTATAAAATGTGGAATAGTTAGAATATAATGCACTCTTTATAGAAAAATACATTAATAATAATCTATGAGGGGATATGTATTGTAAATATCTGAGTCTAAGGAAGATATAAGATGATAATGTTGCAAAGTATGAAGATAAATTCACAAGGTTATCAAGACATGCTATAGACTACATATGTTACCCATGAAATATGATTGATCTATTCTTTTATGGGTTAAAATTATTCCTCTGACAGGCATTGGTCTTACAATCTTTTTTATCATATGAAGATATAATATTATGTTCTAGAAATATAGAAATGAAAATATATGTGTCTTACGAAATTAAAGTAACAAAATAGAAGAAGAGTGTTGTTGAACACTCTGGAAAAGGAAATAATGGGAAGAAGCAAAACGTTAACCTTCAACTCTATAGTAATTGTGGGAATAATCATCTCGACACTTGCCTAAAGGGCATGAGAGTTTGTAACAAGTATGGTGAAAAAGGCCACCAAGCTCATGATTCCAAGGTAATGAAATAATCTACCAATGTTCAATAATACAATTTTAATGATATGGGATAACATAAAAATTATTTTCCAATTCATCAAGGAAACTTGACCCATAAAATGCCAAGGGATAAATGAAAATCTTTTGAAATCACAATTGCTGAGGTTTAGGTTCATAATGATATGGTGGCAGGTACTTTAATCATTTCCTCTAATTTATCCAAATCATTATTTGATTTTATATCCTCAAATTTCTTTATATATTTGTAGATTTCATTTATAGTTTCATATTTCCAATTCACATTAACAAGGGAGTTATCGGTGAAAACCCATAACAAATGTCCCATTGTCACTAATATGTGTCTGGAAATTCCCCTTATGGAATATAAACTTTCTTTATCTATTAATAGTATCATCATACAATGCTCTACATTTATATAATCCCCAATATGGACTGGATATCAAAATATGACGTGAAATGTTTTTACAAGAAGACAAATGTTATGATTTGTGAGGAAGATATAGAATCCATTATCTTTAGAGAAAAAAATTTATCATGTTATTCATATTAAGATCGACATCCTGTAGCTCCTATAAATTAAATTCATGGGTAGTAATAGAAGATAAAACCTAATAATCATAAAATTTAGAATGAAACTATTATTCAATAATATATTGATGTATTTCCAGAGGATTTACCCAAACATCCTCCAGAGTGGGAGGTTGAGTTTTCTATTGATTTAATGCCTGATGCAAGGATAATATCAATAAATCTCTATAGAATAGAAATTGTGGATTTACAGGATTTGAGTAAAAAAACTATAGGAGTATAGTAATAAGGGATTTATTTTCCCTAGTGTTTCTCCATGGGGATCCCCAGTTCTTTTTGTTAAGAAGAAATATGGATCAATGAGACTGTGCATTGACTGTAGTGAAATAAATTATATTATAATAAATAACATGTATCATCTTACTCTTATTGATGATTTGTTCAATCAACATGATTGAGCTCAATATTTTTTAGAGATTGACCTTCATTCTGAATATCATCAATTTTGTGTAATGAAGGAAGATTTTTTGAAGACAACCTTTCGAATTAGGTATGACAATTATGAATTTATAGTAGTCCCTTCTAGACTGACTAATGCACTCACTATGTTCATAGATTTAATTAATATAGTATTCAAGGAATATCTTGATGATTTTTTCATAGTATTTATTTATAATATCTTGGTATACTCCAAAAGAAATGAAACTCATGAGAATCACATTTGTATTTTTATGAAGACTCTTAGAAGAAATTAATTATATGGGATGTTTAGAAAGTGTGAATTATGTCGTCAAAAAATATATTTTATTGACTATATTGTCTTGAGAGATTGAATATTTTTTGATCATGCAATGGCATTGGCAATCCAAGAATGGCCAACACTAATGTGTGTAACCTAGGTATGTAGTTTTATTGTTTTATAAGTATAATATAAGTGTTTAATTAGAATTTTTAGGAAATGGATAACTCGATAACAAAGATCACATGTAAATCAGATAAATTCATTTGGAAAAAATAATGTGAAGAGTGTTTTAAATAATTTAAGATAATATTAGTCAATGATCAATCTTAACATTAAAATATGGAAATAATTTGTTTTTTATTTATTGTGATACATCAAGGAAATGACTTGGTTGTGTGATTATTAATAATTATAGATTTATTGCTTATGTGTTAAGGTAATTAAAAATTCCTAAAAAATACTTCCCAACTCAAGATCTTGATATATAATAAGTAATATTTACATTGAATATTTGAAGACAATATCTCTATAGTGAAATATAAGAGATATATATAGATCACAATAGTTTAAAATATATTTTATCATGTAATGAACTCTATATGAGGCAACAAAGATGGATTGAGGTACTCAAGGATTATAATTACATAATAAACAACCCCAAAGGAAGAAAAATAATGTTGTAGATGATTTAAATAGGAATAACCATGGAATTATGAATATAATTAGAGTTGAATGGGACCATGTGTTCATGGATCCAGTAAAAACTGATATAGAAATTATCATGGATGTTTAAACATCAATATATTTTAATTGATTTTCAAACCACATTTTCTGGAAAGGATAAAATTTTCTTTGTCTGATGATGAGGACTTCCAAGAAAATATTAAAGTTGTGATTTTTTATGATTAATAGACTTTATATATGAAGATGTAGTTTTTAAATTTGGAAATTGATTATGTGGCTCCTCTATACCTGATCTAAAATGGAATTATTGTTTTATGCCCGTAGCTCTAATTTCTTTATACACCATAGTGGAACTAATATGTATAGTTATTTTAAAGAACATTTTTGGTGGGCCAACATGAAGATGGATATTGCTGATTATGTGTCGAGATGTTTGGTTATCCCATAAGTGAAGGCTGTAATACAACATCATAGATGATTCATGCATACTCATCCTATGTTGTGTGTACATGTGATAATATTATGATAGACAATGTCATGGGTGTAACAAATAGTCCCAAAAGAAATTATTCAATATGGGATATTGTTGAATGTCTTAGTAAATCAATATGTTTAATTTCTATAAAAAATATTTAATTATTCGATATTTATAAATACGTTATATTGATGATGTTTTAAAACATTATGGTATACCACTATCGATTGTTTCTAACAATGATCCTCATTTTACATCAGTATTATAGAAGAGTATTCAAAAGGCCATAGATACCGAGCTTTGTTTGAGCACTGACTACCACCCTCAAAATGACATCAAATCAAAAAAGACTTTTCAAACATTATAAGACATGTTTCGATCTTTCTAACTTGACTTTTAGGATATAGGTTATCAATATTTACCTCTGGTATAATTGTACTACAATAGTAGCTTTCATTTAAATATTCATATGGCACAATTTGAAGCATTATATAGAAAGGAATGGTGTACACCTACATGTTGGGATGATATTGGTGAAAAGAAAACTTGTTTTACAAGAACATTTAGATTTAATAATTTAAAAATAGAATATTATTCAAACCCATATCAAATAAACTAAAAGTAGGAAAAAGAGCTATGTTGATAATCGAATGAATTATTTGGAGTTTGAAGTAGGAAATCTTGTTTTCTTAAAGGTATCTCCGCAGAATGGTGTTATAGGTATTGGTAAAAATGGAAACATAAGACCTAGGTATATCGTACCTTTTGATACTCTGGAACTAATTGGAGTTATATATTACCATTTAGTAATGTCACCAAGTCCCTCCATATTTCATATTGTTTTTCACGTATCACTATTAATGAACTAAATGTCAGACTCAATGGATGTACTCACCTACGAAGAAATAGAACTGGAACCTGATTTGTCTTACTATGAAGAGACTATAGATATTCTAGACATGAGAGAACACGTGTTGTGGAATCAGATGATGCGACTAGTAAAGGTTCTTTACAGAAACTATAAAATAAAAGAGGTTACGTGGGAACCTGTAGAACATAGGATGAAAAAACACATAAATCATATTATTAAGTGATATTATCTAAATCTGGAGGATGAAATTATTTTATATAGGGGATACTTTAACCCCCCCCCCTCTACCCCCGATATTCCAAGGAATTATTCTTTTAAAATATTATCATTATCTTGCGATGTACTCAACTCCATGTTAGAGCACACCATGATCTATCAAACTATCTGTTTAAAAAGTGGTTATGAATAGTATCAACCAAATTAGAAAATTTTTATATTATATAATAAATAAAATAATATTTATATCCATCTAAATTATTTAATAGGCATAAGATAACAATTAATCTAATATTACATATTAAAAGGCTATTTTTTCAAAAACAATTTTACAGCCTTTTAATGGAAAACAAATTTTAAATATAATATTTGAGAAATTTATATATTATATTTGAAAAAATAAATTTATTCATTTAATGTTTAATATCATATTTTACCTTTTTCATATTTTTTTGTATATTAATAATAATTTTCATGTTTTGATTAATAGTGAAAAATACATAATTTAAATTGATAACATCATTTTTCATCGATATAATTTAGTGTTAAATTGTAATTTTGATTTCATTTAATGAATAATAATATTATATTTTTATTATTTAATATAATTTATTTCATTTTAATTATATTTACATTAAAATTCGATAGAAACACATGCCAATCTATTTATGGTTTTTACTTTTAAAACATTTTTTCTCATTCCATTAAAGAGATTAATTTTAATAAAATAATTGTAACTTATATGTTTTAAATTTTGAAATCTTTATTCCATATTTTGAATCAGTGGGTCCAAATTATTAAAAGAGTTTTATTTTATTTTTTACATTATGAATAGTAAATTAGGAATTTTTTATTGACGTAGTTAAGGGTAAATATAGAAATTAAGGGTAAAAATAAATTTTAAAATGACCATAATACCTTTTAAATTCCAATTAGATGATTAAATTAGAACCATGTTGTATAATTTTAAAAATTTAATCATTTAAGAGAAAATTATCCACAAATATGACATGGATATTTTTAAATCAAGAATATGAAAAAATGGAACACTCTCATGTCTTATAAGTATAATAATATTAATTTAGAGATACCTAGGAAAAAAATACCGATTATACATAGTATCTGGAACGCCAAAAGAATTTAATTCTTCATAGTAATTTAATTATTATTTTTAGAGTTTAAATAAGTACCATCAATGATGACACAATAGTGACATAGAAATTATTTTATTAATAGAAATATGAAATAAATGGTTTGTTGGTCTTCTCTTGTTTTAATGATCACAACTCATTTAAATCATTTAAATCATGTAAATCATGTCTAAATATTTTAAATCAATATAACTTTTGTTTTGGTAGGATTATTTTTATTCTTAATACATTATGTGATTATTACTTATCAAGAAGGATTTCAGATAATTGACTATGTATGAGACACTGTGCTTGTGATCAAATTGTCTCCCCACTTAGTCTGATAAATTGAAAAAGTATGGGACATAGTTTTGTGCCCAAAGGTCCTCACCATTTAGTCTGGAAATCAGAAAATTCTAGGGAATTGTTTTTATCACATTTTTACATGTGAAACCATTTCTTATAAAATACCCGACAGTATTGCATCGCCAACCATTACAGAATTTGAAAAGGACTAGACATTGTTTCCGTAACATCGGTTCTATGACACTATAACAAGACACCATTCATAATTATGACAAACTACTAGACAATGTGACCATGCAACTGGTTTTAGAATTTGAAAAGGACAAGACATCGTAACTGTGTTACTGGTTCTAAAACACATGAAGGATAAGTCACCCTTGATTGTGGCATCACATTTAACTCCACACAACTACAACATCATTCCTTATAGAATACTTTTTCTATCATTTTAAATTAAATTTATATTTTGATTCAAATGGTTCTATTTGAGTCATTTCATGACACTTACATAATTAATGATCTTTTGGAGACATATTTTCATGGAGTACAAGGAATGAGGTGAGGAGATCGTGCTCCTTGTTGACCATCACACAACCAACCTTAATAAAATTCAATGTGGTGCATGAGTTTGAAAAATATATGAATGAAAGAGTTATTTTTGTGAACATACATGCAAGTAAGAACACGCAGAAGAACACACGTAGAACTCTCATTTTTCTGCTAGCTATATTGTTTTGGATCAAAACATTGAACATCATTATTGTGACAAAAAAAATAATTGAATAAGTGTAACTTGCTGAAATGGAAAAATATAATGCAAAGGTACATGCCACTTTGTTTTTAGAAGAGGACCCGAACATCACATCTTCTACATCCTAGAAGTTCAAAGCTATAGTGGACAACACTAAAACCATTTTTAATCACTTCTTATTATATTATGCTCTATTATATAGTGTTTTATTAATTTATCGAGTAGTTTCTCTATGTGTACAAAAAATACACATTGTCTCATGTGCTAAACTCGAGGATACAAGATATCCTATCACTACTACTCTCTTATAAATTTTCACCCTTGTATAATTGTAGAAGAGGTATTATGTGACTTGGGTATTATATTTTCTACATTAAAATGTGGTTGAGGTCTTTTGACATGAAATTTTTTATGTGCTATTTTGTATACCCTGATCTATGGTGTGGATCAATGCCTTATATATATTTTACACGGTGGAAGGTGATCACCAAGTCGATGTGGATTAGGTCTATCTTGAAAATTATCCAATTGTTCTATTTAAATCTCACATTCCAAAAAAAATAAGTTTTACTTTAATAGTTAATCTTGGATAGTATTTATAACTATTTTAATCTAGTAAATTTCCTTCAAGTTTTATTTTAGTCTTCTAGATTTAAATAACTAAGAAGTAATCAATCTCTTGAGAAATTAATTGAACACTCAAACTATTTTAAATTTACTAATTTGATTAACTGGCTTGTTTTGTTTTTAATTTGGGGGAACATTAAATAATTTTTTAATTGAACTTTTTATAGGAACTAAATTCACCGCCCTTTGAGTGTCCTATACCAAAAAACATTTGGTATCATAGGTTGTTTTTAAACATCTATTTTCAATGGTTTTAAATATTTTTCAAATCTTTTCAACAGTGATTTAGTTCTGTATTAAATATCTCTTAATTCCTATTTTACCTAAATTTATAGCTCTTTAAAATATTCCCTTTATTCATTTTTATGGATAATGTATATGAAGTTGATGCTACCAATAGACCTCTATACTTTAATGGAATTAATTATGCTCAATGGAAAATTAAAATGAAAAATCACTTAGAACGTATATCCTTAGATATTTGGAAATTTAGAGAAGATAAATATTAAAAACCAAAAACATCAAGAAGTAAATGAATTAAAGCTACCATGCTGCTTATAATAATAATTGTAAAGATATAAATTCCTTTTTTGTGCATTAGGGGATGAATAATTTAAATGAATATCTACATTTAAATCTGCTTATAAAATTTGGGACACCTTAGCTATCTCACTTGAAGGAACTACTAATGTTATAAAAATGAGAACTAATACCTATACTATTAAATATGATAAAATTAATATAAAGCCCGATGATCCCATTTATGATATGTATCTCAAGTTTAAATAAATAATCAATACTATAATCTCCCTTTGAAATTGAGTGTATGATAATGTAAAAAACAGTCATCCACTCAGATGTCTACTTGAAAGATAGAGAGGAAACTCAGTATCAATTATACGATATTATGACATTAGTAAGTTTCCAATCAAGAGATGATAAGTAAATTGATTATTTATGAGGAAGAGTTAAAGTTAAGCAAAGAGGAAGGGGATGAACCAAAAATAATGTTAGTAGATTTCAAAGCCACTACTTCCAAAAATAATAAAAAAAGGATATGGAATCATTATAACAATACAAGTAATCATTATTCACTATCTAATAGTGATGAGGAAATAGATCAATTATCCATAAGTTTTAGGAAGTTTTATAAGAAGAATAAATTTTTCAGGAAGCCTAGCTACAAAATAAAATATGACAATAAAGGTAATTGGAAGAAGGAAAATAAAAGAAGTGATAACTCCAATGAAATAGTCTGTTTTGAAGGTAAGAGAAAAGTTCATGTAAAGGCTGATGGTCTCAAGATAAATTATAAAAATATGTATGAGGACAAAGGTAGAAAGTAAAAAAAAGGCAGTGAAAAAATCCTAGAGTGCTTTTAAGAAAAGCATAAGTTCCTCAAAATACTCACATGATGAAAAAGATGAACAATCAAATATGTGTTTCATATCAATCAAATCTTAGGTAACCCTTGAGTCTCCTGTATAAAATTCCTATTATCCTAGAGATGAAATTGATTTTGAAAATATGACTACTGAAGATGTAATTTCATACATCCAAATTCTTGAAGTTACATGAAATGAATTAAATGATAAATATAAATCTCAAAATAAACACTATGATCTTACTTCTAATATTAAATTTAAGCTTACTATAGAAAAGGAAAAGAATGATCAATTACATAAAGTAAAAAATGCACTTAGATTATCTAATGAGAAAGTGAAAAGGAAATATTTAAAAATTTCAAGAATAATCCTACATAAATGCTTACTAAACAAGTAGCTCCTCGGTAAACTACAAGTATAGGATACCTTCCTGGATAGAGGAACCCAGTTAAATCTAATTTTATAAAAAAATCTAAAAATTAGTCTTCATATCTAGAACTAAAAAATTTAATAGTTCATGCTCTAGGAAGTAATTCACTACTTCGAATTTTTCAGGGCCAACCAAATTTTACTCTTCCAATATATTACAAACAGTGTGTGAGAAACCCATGAATCAAGTATTGGTACCCAAAGCTCATATTACTAATGTTACTAGACCGAAAAAAATCTAGGTACCAAAATCATATGTTTCTCAATTATTTTATAGGAAATATATTTGAAGAGATCTGGTAGAAATATAGGGTACACAGATAGTAGATGTTTGAGACACATTAGAAGAGATTAATCATGCTTCCATAAACAAAAAAAGATTGATGGTGGTAATATAACTTTTTGTAACAATGGTAAAGGAAAAATAATTTTCCTTACCAAGATTGGTAACTCTAACCCAATTTTAATTTCTAATGTACATTTTTTATGGATTAAAATATAATATATTGATAATTCAATTTTATGTGATGATGATTTTCATTTTAAATTTTAAAATTTTGCTTGAAATGTTTTTAATTCAAAAAATGAATTAGTATTTTCTGAATTTAGAAAAGAAAATTTAAATGCTATTAACATAGACTCTTTAGTTTCTCAAAATGATTCATGTTTGATTACCTTTCACAATTAGTCTTGGATTTGGTATAGAAGACTTGGACACTATAATATACACTCTCTTAGAATTATTTCTTGGAAACTTTTATTCAATTATTTACCCAAGCATGAGTTTCTAAATGAAAAAGTATGTAATCATTATGAAAAGGGTAAACATCACAAAATATCTTTCAAACTAAAGAAATAGGTTTTTTCTTCTCAACCTCTGAATTTGGTTCACAAGGACTTGTTTAGACCATCTAGAGTTTCAAGAATTAATGGGAAACACTATGTCTATATTCTTGTAGATGACTATTCTAGATATACTTATACCTTTTTCTTGGATCACAAAAGTGAAGCTTGTTCACATTTTGTTATGTATGCTAGAATAGTAGAAAACCAAAGTGGTCTTAAAATTAAATCCTTAAGAAGTGACCATGGACATGAGTTTTGAAAACCAAGAGTTTGAATATTTTTTCCGAAAAATTTTCTATTTTCATAACTTCTCTAACCTTAGGTCACAAATAAAAAGGTGTTGTGGAAAGAATAAATAGAACATTAAAGGAAAAATATTGAACCATAATTATTGAATGTGACTTACTTATCTACTTTTGAGCTAAAGCTATCAATACATCTTGTTATATTATTAATGGAGTCTTAATCATACCAATTTTTAAGAATACTCTCTATGAGTTGTGGAAAAATAGGAATCCCAAAGATAATTACTTAAACATTTTTTGTTGCAATGTTTATATTCTCAACACTAAAGACAATAATGAAAATTTTTCATCTAAAAGTGATGAAAGAGTTTTCATAGGTTACTCAATCTCTATGAGATCCTATAATGTATTTAACACAATAAACAAATGTGTGAAAAAATATATACATATTAAATTTAATCAAATAGATGCACATTAACCTAATACCTCTATATAAATCCTTGAGTATGTTCTATAAAATTTGGAAATAAATGAAAAATAATCAGATCTTCCTATTAAGAAATCTATAAAATCATTTAGTTCTAAAAATTCTCTAGAATTAAACATGATGAACCTGTGCCTGTGGAAGAAGCTGAAATGACTAGCCCTTATTTTTATAGATCTGTAAGAACCCATATGAACCATCCATTAGATTCTATATTTGGAGACTTAGATAAAGGAACATAGATAAGAGCTTCTCTAAGAAATCAAGTTGAACATCCATATTTCTAATCACAAGATTAGACTAAAAACTTTAATATGGAAATCAATGATATATTTTGGTTGATGTCTATGCAAGAAGATTTCAATCAGTTTGATATAAATAAAGTATATAAACTAGTGGATAAACATAAATACACATTTACCGTAGACACTAACTATGGTTTTAGGAATAAAGTATATGAAAATGGTAATATTGTTATAAATAATGCAATATTATTTCCACAAATTAATAGTCATGAATAAGGGGTAGATTTTGATGAAACTTTTTCTCTAGTTTCTATCTTGAAGGCATTAGAATCTTTCTTGAAAATGCATCACATCCAAATTACTTGCTTTATCAAATGGATATTAACAGTACATTCTTAAATGGGTATATAGGTAAGTATTTTTTTGAAAACCCCCTAGTTTTAGAAACCCTGATTTTCCGAATCATGTTTTTAATCATGGAAAAGATTAATATGGTGTAAAACTACCTCCAGGATCTTGTTATGATAGACACTATAATTTTTTTATTTCAAAATGATTTACAAAATATATAGTTTATCCTAATCTCTTTATAAAAATAATTTCTAATTATTTTTTTGATTTTCAAATCTATATTGATGATATTAGTTTTTGATATTCAAAAATTTATTTATGTGTTTGTTTTTCGGGCAAAATAAATTTGAAATGAGTTAGATGGTGATCTAAAATTTTTTCTTGGATTTGAAAATTTTCCAAATAATAAAGTTATTATTTTCAATAAATGTAATCCTAATAAAAATCTTCTAAAACTTTTTCGTTTGAATAGTACTAAAAGTAGTGATACTTTTATGAGTTCAACCTCGAAGTTAGATTGTGATGAGAATTGTAAATTTGTTGATCAAACCACTTATAGAGGAATGAATGGTAGTTTACCCCACTTAACTACTAGCAGGCCTAATATTATGTTTAGTGTTTGTATGTGGGCTCATTTTCAAGAAAATCCAAAAGAGTAACATCTTCTTTCAATTCAAATAATTTTAAAATTCCTCAAGCATACTACCAACTTAGGACTGTTCTATCCTAGAGGAAAATAATTTGACATATTTCGTCATTCAGATACTGATTTTGGCAGGTGTGTGTTTGATAGAAAAATAACATCTGGATCATTAAATTTTTTTGGCATGTCACAAGTATCGTGGTGTAGTAAAATGAAAAATTCTATTGCATTACCAACTACCAAATCTGAATATATATCTTCTAGTAATTGTTTAACTCCGATTTTGTGGATGAAACGTACTTTTCTAGATTATGGATATCCATTTAGACATGTCCCTATAAATTGTGATAATAAATGTACTATTAAAATCTATAAGAATCATGTTTCTCATTCAAGAACAAAATATTTTTACAAAATACATCAATTATTGAGAGATCGTTATCAAAAGGGTGATATTACATTAGAATTAACTATCATTGGATATCAGGTTGGTAACATTTTCACAAAGACATTATGTTCAGAATGGATGAGTTACATCATACATGAATTAGGAATGACCATCCTTGAGTGAAAAGTTTTCTATCTCATAGTTACTATCTAGGATTTATTGTCTCTCAGTTTTTGTCTCGTTTTTCTTATCTCATGTTTGATGTCTCTCAGATTTTTTATCTCACAAGTTATGATCACACTGTTTAGAGTCACAATACATTGCTGACTTTGTGACTGCTTGTTCTAGTCTCACCATTATGACTCAGAATTCTAATTTTAGAAATATTTTCCCATATCACTATATTGATTATTTTACTTATTTTATACCATTTTTTGTGTTTTTTGATGTTTGAACTTCCTAACTAATAAAAATGTGTCAATTTACATCTCTCTTTACTCATAATCTCTACTCCTGAATCCAATCCCATTTCTCTTGACCTCTATTCATTCCTTGAACCCATGTTGAATGCCCAGGATAAAGTGTTGATATTTATCATCTTCTGGAAAGCACCAATCCTCAATGAAATAGAAAAAGGCTATTATTACCATGGCCAAGAAACTGCTAAACCTACGTCTTTTAGATGTAGCAGTTATCCTAGAGAAAAAAATATGTGTGATGTGTCTCTTGTTAAGTAAGATGGCTGTTCTGAAAGTCCTGGAATAACATTAATGGTTAGAGTGGTTTACAAAAGAAAAAAGTCTAATGTATTTACACCTAGTTTTTTAATTTTATCAGTATGTTCAGTTCACTTTAAACTAAAAAGATGATTGTGTGGTTAGAATCTGGGTGAATCGATAGAGATGTACATTTTCATCGAGGTTATGGGATTCCTGCATAGGAATACCACATAAAGTAATTTTTTTGAACTATCAAAGAGTTCCTTCTACACTAAGTGATTTGTTTTTTTAAAAGGTTCCATGGGTGATTTGACTGGAAACAAAAAATAAAAGAAGTCCTATTGCTACTGAAATAGATGAAATAAATAGGTTGTTTATTATGTTTATTCAACACCTAATATATGCAATGAATAGATTATTTTCTACTCTAAAAATCATATTGTGTTTTTTATACATCAAATGAAAAATGGTAACAAGATTAATCTATATAAGTACATTATCCTTCACATATGTGACATGATCAAGAAAACATAAAAGTCAACTTCTCTTTTTAATTCAAGGTTTATCTATTATATTATACTATCCATTGTTGTGGTTGGTAATAATGAATAATTGGTTGAAGATTATTATTATTTTTATATCTAAGGATACAGGGGGATTAATAATGATTAGTTTTAATCCATGGAAGGGATCGCAGGTTAAAGATAAAGACAAATTGTATTAGAATTTTATTCATATTGAGAACCCTTCATGACCAAAGGATATATCTGATATTGGTTTAGAATATGATGACATTGTTTAATACATAGATGATGGAATAAATATTGATAGTACTTAAGGAGGAAAATATATTGATTACTGTAAAGGAATTATAGAAGAATCTCATGATCCTTTTCAAATAGTTCCCTTTAGAGAATATCCTCTCTTTAAGGTGTAGAAGATACTAGAAAAGAAAGTGAAGCTACCCAAATGAGTAAGGATGAACAAGAAGAAAATGATATTATAGAAGAGCATGTTTTTACTATAAAATTGATAGAAAAAGGAATTGGAAAAATTAGATGTTATTTTTTCAAATGAAGTAAGAATAGAGTAAAATTTTAAATTATCTAGAGATGTGGATGAATCTGAGAGATAATATGGTATGTATCCTGCTCTAGAGATTGAGTCTCTTAGTCCTCCAAGAGATACATCAATTGAGGGAGAGATAAAACCCCATCTTGAAAAGAGTTTAAAGTAATAAACCCTACAGATTCAATGTTTGTGGATATTGGGTACATGTTTCAAAGGTATTTTGATACTGATGATGCTCAAGGAACCTTAGATCAAGGATTATATATTTCAACCTTGTTTTAGTTGAAACCAATCAATGCTAAAGAAGTAGTTTCTACTAAGGAACCACAAGTAGTTTCTATTCCTACTCCTAAACCATCTTAAGAAACTCTTAGTAATGTTAGTTGTGATGATTTTAAAGGGTTTGGTACCAATTTTTTGTCTGGTTTTGAGAAGATCATAAAGTAAAAACCTACCCCTAGGACCAATATCACTGAAAGGGATGCAAAATTTATTTATGAAAATTTTATATGGAGAATAAAAACCAATATGCTTCATAAAATTTAAAATTTTAGGATTGAAAATAGGCATTTGGCTGATGAGGTGAAGTATTTAAAATCTATGGTTGAGGAAATGAGATAAGTCTTACAACTTACTCTAGTTCCAATTTATCATCTTATTGAGGATGATACTAATAAGATCCCAAAGAACGTTTTATCTTTGATTCATCATAACCTAATTATTATTAACGAAAAAGTGGTTGAGAACAACACCAAAATTGAAAACAAGATGTGTTCACTTGTCTGAAGATTAAATAATATGACAAATGAGAATAACTTTTGTTTATAGATTGTTTTAAAATAGCTTAATGATCTCACATAATCTATTTCTACTCTATCTATTTCTACCCAGCCATCTCAGCCCATAAATAATGAAAGTAAAGATGACTTTGAAAAGGCCACGAAGAATGGTGATGAAATCATCAGAGATTTTTTCATTATGTTGACGCATTATCTGAATGTTTAGAGCATAGACATAATGGCTCTTAGACCATCTCTTTTGAGGACTGGTTCACCTCTTTCCAACTATCCTTCTTCCTCCACTTCATTTTCCCCTGCTACAATGTCTATTACTTAAGCTGTAAGCCACATCAGACCTATTATTGTTGAACAACCTCTACCTTTGTATTCCACCAAACCAAAACTTTTCCCTTCTATCATTTAAGGATTACTATTAACTTCCCTTACTACTAATTCTACATCCTCCAGTTATTCTCATCTTGATTCTAATCATGTTTTCTCTAAAAATGAAAAATGTAAGGATGCATAATTTGAAGAGAAGTAAAGGATAATTTTTGAAAGGGATGTAATGTATTCGCTTTTTGTGATTGTAACTAAACTATGTAAATTCAATGATATGAACTCTCTATTTTATTCACTTTATGGTTTTATTGATCTCTTTTCTTCTTTCTTTATTTTTGATAATACCAAAGGGGGGAGAAATAAGAACTATTTTTTTGGAATTTATAAGAGAATAACTAAAAATTTATAAGAGAATAAATACATTTGTTCTATTTGTTTAATATGTTATTTAATATCTTTATTTGAAAAGAAATATTTTTATTATACTCTAACATTGATTTATTGTAAATTCCTTGATTTCTATCATCAAAAAGTGGGAGGTTGTTGGACTTCTCTTGTTTTAATGCTCATAAATCAGGTAAATCATGTAAATCAAATTTAAATATTATCAATCATGATTACTCTTGTTTTATTATGATTATGTTTATCCTTAATCAATTATATAATTATTACCTCTTAATAGTGATTGATGATATTTTGTTATGTCTAAGACATCATTTCTGTGATCAAAATGTCTAACTGATTAGTCTGAAAAATCTACATAGTATATGACACCGGTTCAGTGCCCAAATTGTCTCACCGTTTTGTCTAAAATTGGAAAATTCTATGACACTGCTTCCATGTAACCATTACCTATGAAAATATTTCTCACAAAGTACCTGAAATTGTATTATTTCAAACCGTTCCAAAATTCACAAAGGACTAGACACTGTTTCCGTAACACTGGTTTTGTCACACCATAACAGGACACCATCATGATTTTTGACAAAGGACTATAAATGATAACCATGCTAACAGTTCCAAAAACTGAAACGGAACAAAAACTGTAAACACATTACTTGTTCCAGATCTCATAATGGAAAATTCATCATTTACTATGGCATCGATTCAAAGTCAACCAAAATGTGACATCATTCCTTACTTAACAATTTTTTCCTTTTTAAACTAAATTTAAAAGATGATTATAACAGTCATATTTGAGTAATTTAATGACACTGACATAATTAATGATATTTTCTAGACATATCTACAGATAGTACGAGGTATTTTGTGGGTATATCATGATCATTGTTGGCCATAACACAAGAACCCAAGATAAAATCAAGTTGGTTCACGAGCTGGAAAAAGAGACGACTGAAAGAGATGTTAGTGCGAACATACATTCATGAAAGATCAGGCAGAAGAACACATGAAGAACACTATTTTTTTCACTATATATATTGTTTTAGGTCAAAACATCGAGCATCCTTGAATAAAAAATGAATGAAAAGAAGAGAAACTTTCTGATCTTGAAAAATAGAACACGAAGCTCCATGACACTTTATTTTTAGAAGAGGGCCCGAACATGAAACATGCTATATCCTAGAATTCCAGAGCTGTATAAAACAACAATTAGATCATTTATAATTCCTTATCATTATATTATTCTCTATTTTTTAGTATTTTATTAATATTTCAAGTAGTGTGTGTGTGTGTCTGTACTAAAAATACACACTATCTCTTGTGCTAAACTATAGGAAACAAGATATCCTCCCACTATTAATCTATTAAAACTTTTTTCAGCCACGTATAATTGTGGAATATTTCTTGTGTGAACTGACTATTATGTATTCCATATAGAAATATGGTTGAAGTATTGTAACCTGGAGAGTCATTTGTACAATTGTGTAACCCAAAATTCAGGGTGTGGATAAAATTTTTGTATGTATTTTTCATGGTGGCACGTGATCACCAAGTTGAGTGGATTATGTCTCTACTTGAGACTGTTTCACAGGTTTTAATGCACTATGTTTTCAAATTTAGTTTACTATATTTTTAACTTATATTTTATGAATCTATGTTTCACTTTGATAGTTAGTCTAGGATGGTATTTATAACGATTTTGATTTAGTAAATTGGTTTCAAAAGTTATTTCAATATTTTAGGCTAATATAACTGAGAAGTAATATACATGTAGAGAAAATAATTGAATAGTCAAATATTATAAATTTACTACATAGATTAACTATATTGTTCTTTTAAATTGGCAGATCATCAAATAAAGTTTTTCATAGAAACTTTTATAGGAACTCAATTAACTCCCCACTTGAGTTTCCTACTCCAACCAAAATGGTTTTAAAAATCTTAAAAGAAATATTATTTGAACTAATTAAGTTTCTCCAAAAAAGTTATAAGTGAAAACAACATGTTATGATTATATTCAATGGTTTGTTTTGCAGTTATATTTTTGTTTGGATTTTAATTTATTTCAATGTAATGAATAGTGTCAAAATTAACTCTAATGATATTCATATAACATTTTATTAAATTATTTAAATATCATAAAAAAATAAAAACTAAAAAGTTATAATTATATTTATAAGGTCTAATATTTCATAATGTGTTCATTTCTGCACAATTGACACCATATATGTAATTATTTATATCTTTTTAATATTTAAAATACTGTTATTAAAATTAATATTAAATAGATTAACTAGGGATAATTAAAGATGATAAGGTATAATCAAAACATCTCTAAAATTAATTGGTTTACAAGAGTTCAACCCATCATTATCTTATCTTCGAAACAAATCACTTTTGATCTATTTAGTATTGAGAATCAATTTATAATATATTAATTGTTTTTGAATTTCCTAAACATCCCCTCCCCTCTCTTATAAAATGGAACATCTCCATCTCTTTTATTATCACCTCTAAAGACCTTTTTTCGATAAAGCCTTCAAAATTATCCTCTGAAATTCACTCACTTAATCCTAGAAGCCATACATTGCCAAAAAACTAAACCTAAAGATTCATTTTTCAGAAGTACGAAAGAGACACTTGAAGAATATGTAATTATTTTATCAATTCAATTCAAATTATTTTCATCTTCGACTTCCTATAACAATTTTGATTCCATACTAGAGTAATCACTCTAGTATAATCTATATGTTGTTATGTTATTATTATTATGGGACAACCATTTTCTTACTTTTATCTATCATATGAATAACAATATAACAGTGTGTGCATACGTATGGCTTACCGTCTCTTTGTCATAGTGTAAATTGTTATTCTATATTAACTTATTTGGATTGGAATAATGATGAGTACAATGGATATAAAAAGTGAATATAACATTAAGATGATTCAGTATAATTAATATACCATCCAATTTCGTACCATTTATCCATTAATGGATTGATATCATTGCTCGTGCATATGTATGACATACCATCACCATGGGGTGATGATATTCATTTTCCATGTTAACCATTCTAGAAGGATTATAAAATTCATATAATTTTTATGAACATAATATCATTATTTATATGAATTAAATATATTATATTCATATGAAATATAACTTACGTGACAAAATATGTATAGGAAAACGAAGCTATTAATAATTGAAACAATACTAAGGCTTTAATATTATTAATAAAATGATATAATATAATCATATATGATATCATAAATATGAATACAACCCTTTTATAATTTAATAACATACTTCAACCATTACTTTGGATGTTAACGCACCCTCAACTAAAAGAATGTATAAGGTAAGGGTTAACTTATAACAATTTTAGTATTATTTGAGGTTGTTTATACGTTACTATCTACTATGATATCATTATAATCCAAGTTTGTGTTTATTAAAATGTATTTCCAAATTATATCTCAAAATTTTTAAATTCATTTTTACCCTTTTTTAAATTTTTATTAAATGTTTTGAAAATAATATTTCTATCATTTTCCAAATAAGTTACTATATACCCTTTTCAAAAAAATTAAGGAAAAAATATTTTTTTTAACTTATACAGTTAGAGCGACTAATTTCCACTGTTATGATGCCTTACTATTTTGAAGATTCCATTACAAAAATACAAGGTATTTTTTATAATAGAAGTTTTATTTTAAAATTTTATGGCCTTTAAATAATTTCAAAATAAAAAAGCTAAATTTCTCTCAATATGTTTTAATGAATTTATTGGAGTATTTTTATCTATGTCAACATCTGTTGTTGTATATTATGCTTCATTAAAGTTTATTTATTAGGATAAAATCTTATATATTGTACTAATGTTTTTACGATATGTTTGACTATAGATGTGTTATTTTTATACAATTCATGTTTTATAGTTAAATTATTTACATTTCTTATACTAGTTTTAATATAAATGTTCATGTTATATTTCACCTTTTTCTATGAAGAATGAATTGGAAATAGTAAGTGATGGGTGATGCCCTCTATATCCCCTAGATACATTTGTACGTATTATGATACTAACTACTTTAGATTTTTACCCATTTATGGATGGTATTGTAATAATGCCTTGAGAGTTTGGTTATGCTGTCTGACATTATAAATTCCCACATTATGAAATAATTTATTGATATTACATGTGATTATTCGACTGGTAGAATATCTATATGAATGTTTATATGATTTTTTTATTTATAGTTTCTATATTATTCTCAAGATTATATTTTAACATCTTTTGTTTTAGTTATCTATGTTACCTTAAAATATTGTGCTTATATTTTTCATTGTATTATATATCCCTACTGAGCATCTAAGCTCACCACTTTCTTCTGATTCATTTTATCCATAATGTGATATAGTATATTATGATTGAACTATAGAGGTATTATAAGGGATATAATTATTTTAATGGAGAAACTATTTTGTTTTGAATTTCATGGCATAATATAAAACGTATGTTTATATCTAGTTTTTTCAAGGCTACTAAAATGATATATCCTTCAAGATTTGATTTCTTGTTATCATTCCATTATAAAAAAATAATTCATCGGATCCAAGCTTCTAGGGTAATTTAGTTACATCTATCACATATTTAAGGTTATCTTTCCAAAGTTAGGTGTTTTCAAGAAGATCAACTTATTACAGAACCACTTATTTGAATTACTAGTGTTATTCATCACATGATTTAGATTCCTTAAAGAGTAAATATTGCATTATAATCTATATACATATCATAATTATTATGATCAGATAATTATTGATAAAATAATGAATTGACATAATCCTTGGATCCAAACATAGGCATATTGATCATTACTCTTTAGTTGTGGCAGTAGTGTAAGCTTGACTGTGATCCATTATCCTTTTTTGGGGTATATTCCTTTGATGCATGAGGTATTGATTTCTATAGTGTCCCATATAATTATATTTGTATAATTTTACATCATAATACATTTTGTTACACTTTAAATCACATGCACAATGTTCATTATCTCCACACTTATTGCAAAATCCCATTCCTTTCAAGATAGTACCCTGTAGTTTCTTTCCACAAGTATAACATGTGAAAAAATCTTTCCTTTTTTCTTCTCTTTATCTATTTTTTGATATTCCTTTTTCATATTATCTTATTTACCTTCATGAAAATAATACATAGAGAATAATATCTATTTTTTGATTGCAGAAGATATAATATCCTCACATGATGAGAATGTTTGTGGGTATAGTTTCCTTTAATGGATCAATTAAAGACCATTAATGAAATGGCCAGTCATGATTTTTGGATTATGTATATAGTTTTCAAAATTCCATACTAAACATCTAATGTTGGATTTAGAATTAGAAAAATTTCATCCTATTTTTGCCTCAAACTCAAGAATTGTATCTCCATATCTTCCCATTATTCTTCAGGGAAATATTTTTCCATGAAAAGTTCCTTAAAAACCATCCATTCAAAGTTTTCAGTTTCCCCATTCTCAATGCTGTTTTGAGTAAATTACCATTATTGATCTGCATCTCTTGAGAGACAATAAACTTCCTTGATAACATACTCACTTTCATTACATCCCAAAGTGTGAAATATATTCACTAAGGATCTTATTCTTTGCATAGATTTATATGGTTTATAGTACCATTTAATAATGAAGTTTTTTGTTGCATGATGTTGTTTAACATTGCTACACCATGATTTGAATTAGGATAGTTTATAAGGGTAATTTTATTTATCATAACATGATCTAATTATACAAATATATTAATTATTTGTTCAATAATATCTGTTTCTCCAAATCCAGTAATCTTGGATTTCATAGAAGAGAAATATATATATAAAATTGTTGTGTTGATATAGTTTACATTTCTCTAAATCAGTATCTTTTATAAAAAATAAAATAAAAACGATTATATTATAACATTAGTAATCATAAATTATAATATAAAACCTAGAAAAAGATTAATGTAATTTAAAAATTTAGGTATAACTTATCTCTAAATCATTTTCTTGGTTACTTTGGGAATATTCTCAATGAATGTAATAGGGTTATATTTCCTAAATCTATTTTTCCCAAATCTAGTTACCCATGTTTATTCTAAACATCTTATGATACCAATAGTAATGACTATAACCTCATTATCATGGAGTTAGTGACACACTCTATTTAATTAGAATATTAATCAGGGAAGTCATATCCCAAATTATGGAATAGTTTAGTAGATTTGGAATTCTGAATACAAATATAATTTTTACATTTTAACATGAAATGAAAACATCGTATACACACCTTTGGAAACATCCCAATTACCCAAGATTAACTTTCCTTGTCAATCATAATCTAAAACATGGCATCATGGGGAAAAATAAAACATAATAAAGGTGTGAGATCGGATGATCAGAAAAGGTGTGAAAACAGCAGATGATATCATAAACATAAACAATAAATAATGGTGCAAAACTAATAAAATATACCATTAAAATATAATATTGAGTATATAATAGATGGAATAAAATATAAAAAAATAATATCACATAAATAATAAAATTAGAATGAAACATAATTTTTAATATAATACTATTTGAATAATCACTTGGATTATCAATTGGTAATATAATAATTATGAGATACATAATGTGGGACATAATAAACCTACCGTCAACTCTTCATCCAAGAAAACTATTATAAATGGGTAAAAACCTAGTCTAGCCTGTCTCATAAGATCTATTAATGCATCGAGGGGATATAATAGGACCTTCCCTTCACATAATAAGTAAAATTAATTCCTCGTATATAAGGGTGAAACATAATGAACATATACATTCAAATTTAAACTAGCATAAGAAATATTATTAACATTCCCCAAACAATAAATGAAACAGTAAAAAATATAGAGTAATATAGATAGTAGTATCAAGATAGAACATCGCCAAAAAATAATCATACACCATTCAATAATATATGGTTGATGTTAATGTAATTTATACATCTCAATAAATCATATAATTCAACATAGGGAAGATAAATGAAAATAATATAATAAAATAATTGAGAAATTTTTTAGTTAAATAAAATTTTCCTATGAAAACAAGAGTTCTTTTGGTAATTAATTTGTATTTTTCCAAAAAAATAGGATTTTTAGCATGTTTATCCTAAAGAAGTGGAATGAATTTTATATATGAATGTTAAAAGAAAATTCAAACTGAAATTTTTAAACAGAAGTGAAAACATGTAAAAATTGTGATTAAGAAACATTAGAAGTAAGGCACTTCAGTGTATTTTAATGGAAAATATAAAAGAATTTTTAGAGTTAAAAAATAAATAATTTAATGCATAAAACATAAAATATCCAATATATTTCTTAAAGAATTTTTTTTAGTAAAATATTGGTTTTGTTAAAAAATTATGGTTTGTACGTGAAAATGGGTAAGAAATTAGAAAATAACATTTAATCAGTATTGATTATCGAGGGAAATTAAAAATAGATCCCTATCAAAAAAATTACCATAAAATAAGGAATCATTTAGAAGGATAAATATGTCTCAAACATAGACACTAAATGTAAGAGAATTAAATAATAATAATAAAGTATTTCATTTCGGTAAAGAGGGAGAAAGTGTATCCTAAATAAAAAATGGAGGTTCGGGAAGAAACACTTACCTTATATCAGATAATGTTATTCCCATTTATGTAATGTCTTAGATAATGGTATTAGATACATTAATAATTTCATTCAAGACCTCTTAAAAATTTATCTAATTTATTATTGTTATATTATGTTCATTTCTAGTTTTTTGGATGAGTTGTAAGTTTGAATTTTGTCATTCAGGAGTGTTTGTTTCCTTTGTTTTTATGATTGATTCACTTGTATATATGTATGAAAGTTCATGTAGAAAAAGAATAGTAATCTAGAATTGAAATGAAATGTTATAAATCACCATAAAAAAACTTAAATGGTCTTATATTTCATTTCTTCTAGATATGAGAATGATTTAACAGAAAAAATGGTAATGATAACCCTTTATATTATTTTGGAATTTTTTTCGATCATCAGTAGCAATTTTCATTTATGAAATAATATTATATATATATAATGGTTAAAGAAAACTAAATAATATGTAATATACATTTTAAATAATTTTTTAACTATTATAATGGTTTTATGACCATCCCTGAAGGTATTATTATAAATTGTAAAACTATCCTCAATAAAGGTGGTGAATTGACATCTCATAGATGATGTTTTATTTTTTAGAAAAAAGGGGAATATAAGAGAATTAAGGGGGGATATATCATTAACATAATAAATTTTAATTATATATATACTACTAGAGTGATCATGTTTTTTTGAACGGGTAGCTGAGGATAGGTTAAGAAAACAAAAATAAATTGAATGAGAGTGAGAGAAGGTTTTATCTCTTGAGTATAGCCTCCTTTGGAACTCCCTTATGGGTCTTTTAAATGTAATTTTATTGATACGAGAAAGACCATAATGTTTGGAATGTTTTTAGAGGAGGTATTGGTTATAATTTGTTAATTATTCCAGGCTCTGGAGGTGTGAGGAAAATGGGTGGTGAGTAGTGGTATTTATAGTGGAGGAGAGGTGTGTTTTTATTATTTTACTCATTATTTTATTATTTTAGATCAATACTATCTATAGTACTTGTTATTTTGATTAAATTCAATAAATAAAACATGAGACTTTTAATGAATGATTTTATACCACATCCATACATCATCCATGAATCAATAATTCATTTATTTACCTATAATGTTAAATAATATAAATTATTGTATTTCACTGTTTATTAAAAATTCACCTACTTTATAAATCTACCAAAATTTCAGCTTAAAGTTTTTTCCATATACCGATTTAAAAAATGGACTAAATTTTTTAAAAATAATTTTCTAAATATGATGACATTAATTTTTAAATAAAATCATCATTTATTAAAAAACATATTTTAAAAATATAAATATGTTTATGACACATTGAAAAATCAATTAAGCTCTCATAAAATTATCTTGTAATACTAAGAAAACAAATTATTAATGTACAAATTTATGTTGTGAAAAAAAATTATTTAATTGAGTATATTAATTATAAAATTTCAAATAATAATTTATGTTTCACAGAATCACCAGTACATAATTTTTAATTATTTATTACATTTATTTACATATTCCATGATACAAATCTATCATATTTCAATCTACGATATACTAAAATATTATTTAAAATTTCATTGATGGGTTAAATTTAAAATCATAAATATACTTTTTATATAGCAAAATTTATAGTTTTAAAAAATCGGTATTTTTTTGTTTTTCATTGGAAAAAAAAATATCTTCATAAAAATACAAAAAATCACCCTAATTGAATTTTGACCTTCCACTTTCAGAAATGAAGTTTATTATAGTCAATATAATTTATAAAAGTTTGAAAATTTTTATTTAAAAAAATTTTTCCATTAAAAGGTGGTAAAAGTACTTTTTTAGAAAAATACTTCTTTTTAGGAGTTAAATTGGATTTACTCTTATCTTCTGCCTACAAAATCTACTGGATGAATTTCAAAACATTAAATTGAATATAAAATATATAAATTTAATTAATTTAATTCACAAATAGTAATTAATTACTACATTAATAATGTGTTAGATGAATCTATATTTCGTAATATGGTCAATACTATTCATTTCCGCCAATTTGATATTTAAGTTATAACAGTCACATTTTAAATAGTATATTGTGGTTTTAATCTTGGTTTTGTTTGAAACATAACATATCAATGGTTTTAAATATAAAATATACATAATATAAAATCAGTATGTGTTACATGATGAAGGATTTATAGTATTTTGTAATCCATGGCTTTAGAGAGTTGTCATGGTGTGAAGGGAATGATGTATAATTTTCCTTGGTTATATAGATTAACCGTTCAATTATTGAATATTATGTTCATGTTGTGAATGAGATAAATTATTATTATTGGATGTTTTAATCACACATTTCATGATTTGAAATGCAATTTCATCGTGTGAATGGGAGTTTTCCAAACATGTATAAATTCAGGAGCTAACCCAAAATCCACTATTTTCCTTATTTTTCTTCAAACCCAAGGTGACCTGGGCACATTTTAGGAGCTCTATATTCTCTTATTATTATCTTATGATCTATATTTAATGATATTGTGATCCCTTCATCTATGTTATTGATCCTTCCAACTAAACCTTTTTTCAATATTCCATCCTTAGTGTTTAGGACAATAATGATAGTTTTGTTTTATAGGTGATGGG
Source organism: Viscum album (assembly GCA_963277665.1). Taxonomy (NCBI): domain Eukaryota; kingdom Viridiplantae; phylum Streptophyta; class Magnoliopsida; order Santalales; family Viscaceae; genus Viscum; species Viscum album. Next base: position 240,825,942 of record OY728131.1, read on the forward strand.
TCATGGAATTGATTTATCTGGTTATAAAATTGATTGTTAGATTTTCCCTTATGTTTCATGGTCATTTGATCATATTCTTCTCATTAATTTCTTTATGATTATTAAAGATCCAACTGAAGAAGAGGACTTCTAGACATGTCATTTTATCTACTAGAATAATTATTCTTGATAAAACATGGCATGAATTCCCATATACTTTCAATAACACATTATTCAATATTGAATTGATATTTTTAATGTCTATTTTTTAATTCATGGATTAATAGATGGTAAATAACATTTTATTAATGAATTGATTATGGATAATAAAAAGTGTAAAGAAATGTAGAAGTGAAAGAAGTGTTTATGTGTTTTATAAGTTTTTTTCTATGAATTGATCATATATTTTGGGATACTTCAATAATATATTTAACATCTGTTTATAGCTTTGGTGAATATTACCACCTACATAATTTGTTAAAAACATAAATCTAATAATAAAATGTTACCGGTCAAAAGTGGGAAATGATAGTTTTATTATTACTATTGACCATCATTGTTGATGTGTTGTGGTTGATTGGTCCTCTATTTTATATTGGTAAAATATTCTCATGGGTCAATTTTGGTAGTGGAAACTGTATTTATGGATAAAAAATAGGTAGGTTGATAAAACCATGATGAACTATGAGAAATTAGGAATAGTGATAGTGTGTTGTGAAAAATATTTTTAATCAAAATGTAAATAAATTTAAGGACGTAAAAGATGTTAAATAGCTAATTAATTTACCAAAACATGGGGTAAACTAGTAAATGAGTGTAACTATGTAGAGATATGATGGTGGGCTAGTTGTGAGACCTATATGTCTAATGAGATCTCTATTGAAATGATTTTTTAATAATTTGGACAGTTAATGATTTTTGAACATGATAGAATGAGTAAATGAATGGAATAATGAATCTAATGAAGTTAGTTAATGATAAAGGGGGTGAAATTGGAAATAATATAGAAGATTTGGAATTATTAATTGTGTGGATTCATTTAATATCCACATATGTTATGTTTTCAATCATGTTGTGTTGTGGAAAGTGTTGCCCTGTTATTTTCCAACATATTTGGTGAAATGTATTGATACAGTTACATATCTCTATGGGATATAACAGCTCATATTGGATACATATATATATATTGGATGTAATTTTGTGTAGTGTTCACATATCTCTACAAACTATAATGGATCATAGTGGTTATATATATCTATAAGAAATAAAGATTCATTATAACTATAACCATGTCATTCATAGGGGTGGAATGTGGCGTACCTAATGATTTTGTGGTGATGGAATGATGAATATTCTTGTTGTTCATGCACAAAATATGAAGTGAGGTTGATTCTCTACATGTTCATGATACCCTAATGCGACGTGGATGATTCAGTTATAATGGTAATATTCAGTATACATACAAGGAAAGAGGAGGGAATGAGGTTTATTTTATCATATTTACAGTACCGAACCACTTATGATTGGGAAGGTGGATATTTATGAAATGAATTTGGGGAAAAGTAATGCATATTTTAATAAGAATATAAGGATATAGATATACAAGGAAATTTTGTAATATTAATTTGAGTATGTTGTGATATAGATAATTTTGGGATGGTAAGTGGATATATGATTATATTATGTGGTTGATGTTGATCTCTCTTTGTATTCCTTATCAAATAGTGAGAGGTTTCCATTTTGGTTATCTATCACTCAATGGGTACATGGATCAGTTGTTGTGTAAGAGTGGTGAAAGAAATTACAGGGTCTGAGGGAGGATATATTGTGGTGATAGTCATAGACATCTGGTTTGTATTGGATTTAAATTGTTTTTTGGATGAGAATTATTTCATGGTGGTTGGATAATTTGGGGATTCTAGTTCATTTTTTTATTATTATCCCTAATAATACTTATATCCTATAATTTCATACAATGTTTATTTTATTGTTGTCTATGTTTTGAATATTGTCTTTGATAATTATCACACATACATATCCTTTCTTATTTATTTCACACATGTGTTGGTATTTTTTGGAATATGATCCTACTATGTTCCCTCAAAGTTTACAGCTAACCATATATTGGTAAATGGAAATGTTAGACTCATTGTCTTGTGATATAATTTTATACATTAGTCACATGAATCATCAATTATTTGAATAGTAATGAATCATCTTATTATATATCATTTATTTTCATACATGACATTAATGTAGTAATTTCCAAAATTTATTATTACATTAAAAATGTCATAGAATATCCACTCTATGAAAAAACCCTTAAAATTATATGATGATATTATTATGTATAGGTCAAAAGTCGGATAATGTACTATGTTAGGGAACATAGTATGTATATCATCATGTGAAAATACTCATAAGTGGATGAGGCATTTCCTCATGAAGTTTATTGTTTGTAATCATTAATATATTAGATTTTAATAAAAGTCCCATATGTAGGAATTTGGAATGTTTTTTGATATCATATATTCCAAATTTTGAGTGTGTGTAATAATCCGTATCCTTTATTATTATTATTAAATAATGTTAAGACTCTCACATGTATATGTATTTTCTAAACCAAAACAAAAATAGTTCAATTCAATGTTTTATATTTTTGGTGCATCATTAGTGACATTTTATTAATGAATAAGTCAAGTAATGATTATTCCTTACATATTTATGAATGATTATATCTTGGGCCTTTTATTGAAGTTCAACCATCACATTAAATTCCATGGACATAGTGTAATGACGTGTTTATTTCATATATTCAAAGAAACACAAATCGAGTCCTTGGGTTGATGATGTGGATGTATTAAAATCATTATGAGATATTTAGATAAATGGATTATATTAGGAATGTTAATTATTATGTGGATGTTATCATTGAGTCATTAATTATTTTCTCTTGGGTTCCACGACTTGTTGTTTTATAGTTATCGTGGATATTAGGTGATCAAGCATAATGTTAATGGTAATGGATAATAGAGGGTCACACACTATGTGTTTCTATTGATCTGAATTAAAATCTATTTGAACATAATTAATTGAAGAAATATTACATCCATGACAAATAAATAATTTTATTAATGTTTTTTAAATCAAATAAATTAAATAAATATTTTTTCACTAGATTTTATATTAAATATAGTAATTTATTTTAACAAATCTTTAATAATTTTTTGTTCACCGTAAAATGGATAAAATATTTTATTATGAATAAAGTGTTTATTTGAGTATTCAATAAAAACTCATGAGGTTGAACAGACCATGACCATGTCCACTAAAAAATATTAATTTATAAGAAAATTAAATAATATTTATTATTTTACCAGTCAGTTCATACACCATAAAATAATATTAATGTTATTATTTTGGAATTGGATTTTAGAATGGGTTTTATATTATTTATGGGGTGACATGAAATTAAATAATATTTTATCCTAATCTCTAGATTTATTAATATTTGGTTAGGTCTAATGTGTAAATTTGGTTGGAAATTGATAAAATAGAATCATTACACCTAACATAAATTTCACTCTCCCTGTCCCTCTAAAATTTTCATCTCTTAGTCACATGATTTAGATTAAATCCTTTAATCCCAAATTATCATGGAGTGATCTAGGAAATCAATTCAAGATAAATGATTCATACTACAAGCTCTTGGAAACCAATCACCATTATTCAAAGAATAATGGATCATATGTGTATCACTACTAGAGGGATTATAAACATGAATAATCAAAACATAATTAAGATAATAATATAAGGTTTTAAATCCGATCAACATCCTCTTCGAAGAAAATCCTTGATTTGGTAGTTTATTATTTTGATATAAAAAAAATTAATTATAAATATAACATGAAATATCCTCTATTGGGGTTTCAAAAACTCTAAATTAAAATAAATTTTAATTAAATTCCCATCAAATGTTCTTAAATTATTCTTAGAACCAATACTTTTTATCATATAATTAAATCTCAAATTTATAATTATTTATTTTATTTTTTATTATTTTTCATTTAAATTTAAGATACAATTCAGGTTTTAATTCTCTCTTTAATTATCACCAACACTACACTTATAATTATTTGTTTCTCAAAAATATTAATAATCTAGGTAAATTATTGATGAGGTTTATATTTGAATAACCCAATTGGAAGTGTCTAGGATCTCATTTGGAAAATAGAAAACAATGACAATGTGATTTTATTTATTACATGTCGTGTACCCTTGTTTATTAAATGAGGAAGATAATGTGGATTAATGTTCATCGCTAAAAAGTGAACAAAACATGAAATTAATGAACCAAATATATACTAGAAATGGGGGCACGTGGATTTTCTAGAGTACACACTAGATTTTTTGACTACACATTTTGTTCTCCATGCATTTTAAAGATAAAAAACACTGAGTCAAAATGTGTCATGTAATTAAGAAACTTCATGTATTTAATACATTACATATACAAATGTGAAACCATGTAACTATAATTTTATTTCAACTATCATTAATACATGTCTTCCACTTCATAAATGAATGTGAGATGTTCACATCAAGTCCCTAGGTGTGTAATAATGATTTGCGGTGAAGATAAGTACATGTCACTTAGATGGATTGTACACACTATTCACTTATCCTTTTTATGTGAATGCATTAAATTTAATTAATTTATTCTTAAATATTATCAAATAGGGTTTATAGGGTCATTAATTTGACAATAAATTTTATTCTTTATGTTTTACACTATATTAAATTTTTAATTATTTTTGTATAATATTCGAGACTCTAAATCATGTATTCTTATTTTTTATTAAGTTCTCAATGCATTAAACTGTAAATGATACAAAATTTTCATGTGTTCTATGGGTCATTAAGTCAATACTAAAAACCGTGAAATTATTAAACATGTCCTATACACAATAATTCTTATGAGTTAATTTTTTACAATTAAACGATACTATGTATATTGTACATGTAATCGATGTGTTTCTTCCAAGTAAAAGCACTATAAAATTAAATTCAAGTTAAAATAATATAAAATATTTTATTTTATTTAAAATTAGAGTGTTTGGGAAAATATTTAATAATTGGAGGAAATAATATAGTATGAATTAATTGATCAATAATATAATTAATTGCAATAATTTGTTAGTGATTTATCTTATTAAAAATGATTATAAATCAATGCTAGATAATTATTTTTAATTCATAATTATTTCATTTTTATGATCAATTATGAGCTTGAAAAATGCCTGTTGATGAGTTGGAATTATTTAATTTAATTTATTTCATAGTTTTGAAATTTTAATTATTAAACTAAATGATATGGCTTGCGTATCATCCATCCCTACATTATTATTTAGAACATTCGTTTCCATGATTTTTATGTCATTTACGTTTAAACTATCCTAAATTTCCCATCACCATCATCTATGTTATAAATAAGTGTAATTAATAGATTATCACCAATCTTGTTGAGGTTTTTCATGATATAACCAAGAAATTACCAACCCATGTGATACATAGGTAGATAAGTGGAACACTGAAACTCATTCCAAGAATGAAACAATTAGATTTTCCTATATTTTATAGGTTAATTTATTGACCAATTTATAAATAAACGATAAGATAAGTTCCTATTCATTCCATTAATTAATTTTTTTTCTTTTATGAATTATTTATATATATATGAAAGATCCACATCTTGTTAACAAAATAATTAATGTGAAAAAATTAAAATAAATTATGATTATGCATATTTTTTTATCCAAAATGGTTTATTAATTATGTAAAATCCATTTAATGTTAACAAGACATGTAAGGATAATCCAATATAAAATTTATGCATAATAAAACAAAATCCCTAAAAGTAATTTCATGTTATTAAGACTGATGTCATCTGAATTAAGATGAAACCATTGTTTAAGTGATGAGTTGTCCTCCTTCAGAGGGAACTTTTAATTATACCAAGATAGTAAATAAGATAATGGTTCAACATAACTGAATATTTATGGGGTTTAATATACTCTTACTGTTAAATAAATATTTGTAGGAAACTCGTAAGGTAATATGATTTATGGTTTCATGGTTGGGGATTCTACTCAAAAGATCAAAGAGCTACAATCTGATTGTTAGCAAGACCTTCTACCTAAATACATTATAATAATTTTCATGGCCTTTGTGTAAATTATATGCATATAAATATAATTACTTTCCACTAGAATGTCAAAGAAACCATAGATTAAAAGTTATATGATTGTGGATGTGGGGACATGGAAAAAATAGTTTATTGAAATATTGAAAATAAATTATTATTAATTTTCACATAAATTGTAATCAAGTAAAGTACTAATAATATAGTCATTGATATTTTCAAAAAATATCTCATTATTTAAATAATCCATGTAATCAATATTAGAGTACTACCATTTGTTCACTAGAACTAATATCCACAAGTGGTTCAGATTTCATTGGTATATGAATCTATATAAAAATAAACCATAAATTATAGAACACACAATGCATGATCCTCTAAAAAAGGAGTTGAGTGATAAGGTGTTCCTTCTATATGAAAGACTATATAAAATATGTGGTAAATGTTCATTATTTTATTTTCACATTCATATCTAGTGAACTCATTACATATTTAAAAATATTAACCATTATAGAATACTCAATCATATAAATGTTTAATATTAGTAGAAACCAATTTAGTAAGGGTTTGATATTTCCAAAGCACTCTTTTTGAGTATGTTTGGGGAAGGTGTGCCAGAAAAGACTCACATAGTCATCCTCAATAACTATATAAAGTTTCTAAAAGTTATCGGTATTAAAATCCTCGAATAACTATACACTAATGTCATTCTTGCATCACCCCATCATATATTATCTAGTTTTGAAATTTAATATTAAAAACATTGAGGTGTCACTTCTAGACATTCTCACTGTTATTCTCCAGGTATATTAAGAGGTGAAGGGTGAAAATCCATTAGGACTTATTTTAAAAAAAGGGAAATTTAAATATTATATATCTAATCCAAAATTTTCATCACATCCTTCCAAGAAGAGAAAGATAATTGGAATAACACAAAAGTAGGATACTATATATTTATCATGTGGAAAGAAGTGACAATGGAATAAAATTTGCAGCCATCCAAAAAAGAAAGAAGAATCTTCATGGGTGTTTGTTATCAAGAAAAATTAATATTTTTTTCACAAATTTGTGATTGGATACATCATTTGGTGCTCACATTTGTATTCAAATAAATGATTTATATAGAATCAAAATGATTAAATGAGGGGAGGAAAAACTATGAGCATCCAACGAAGATAAACGTGTAACTGTAGTTACCAGAAACTACCAGTTTTTCTTGCCAATTAGAATGATCTTGGGTTTAAAAATTATTATTATGTTCCATTTTTACCAAAACAATTATTTCTAAATCCCAATATTTTATGGATAGAATTAATTTTTATTTTAAAAATAAATTTACCTTCATTAATAGGGAGATAATTTGTTGTGGAAAATAATAGTTAAATAATGTAATTTATGTTTTGCATTACATGAGCCAAGTAATGAGAATAAATAACTTAACTATATTATATGAATCATACCACTCCAAAATTTAACTTTAATAGATAGTCATGTAAATGAAAAAAGTTATACTAAATTATATAGAGATATATATTTATATTAATTTAAACTAAAAGTACTCAGTTTACATCACACATGTTTTTTTAGAAATAATGATCAATGCTTCATTTATTGAAAATTGTGAAATGTCCAAAGAGATTATTTACTTTTTTTCATACTTATGTGTGTGGACTATTTCTTATTGAAGTTAGTGGTGTGTAATCATACTTAAAAAAATTTAATGCATATTTTAATAGAAATGGATATTTCTACATTATGAGGTATAAGTCAGTTTACATTGATAAATGCATAGAATAAAATAATTCAATGGAGAAATGGAGAGGAAACAATTAATAAAATCTACATAGAACATTGGGAAGAATATATTAATCAATATCCAAATTTTTATTTATAGGATTATGTGATCACATCCCATCTCACGCTAACTTATACACCTTAGTAGAACGGTGTTAGTGAAATGAGTAACTAATCTCTTTGGACATGGTGAGATCAATAATTTGTTATAAAAGTATTAAACTGTCATTTTGATGATACAAATTACAATAAATAGAAGACATTATACCCTGAGTGTTGACTTAATGGTAAAATGGTATTCTATATGATCTTTGGAATATAAATAAACATGTGTTGTCACATACACTTGTGTGGGGATTAAAATCATTTATTAAGGATATTATTTTCAATAAACTAGCACCACATGACACTAAGTATATCTTGATAAGATATCTCAAAATATAAATGGGATATTACATATATGATCCTTTAGATAAAAATGACGTGGTAGATATATTTACCACATTCATTGAGATGGATCACATCTCTAAAAGAGATAGTGGGATCTAGGTAGGTTTTTGACAATGTCTAAGATCAATATACACCAGAGTTGTCACATGAAATGATTCCAAAAATAATAAAGGAAGAATATGATCTTGAGATAAAAATACCACATAGAGGTACAAGATATATTATAAAACTAAAAATTTATTGTTTCCTTTTCACTAAATATGGTAACATATTATTATTTGATAATCATTATCACACAACCTATAATTATGTAGTATGTAGAACAAATATTATGAAGTGGAATAATACCATAAGTTATGAAATGGATTGCATGTACAAAAATAAAGACTATATTTTGGTGGATCATCTACTTGTGTAAAACCATTAGATGTTAATGTGTATTTAAGATGAAAATTTTCATATAAGGAAAACAAAAAGCTAATAAGTCATGATAGGTAGAAAAAGTTTTTAACTAAAATCAATGAATTGACTATGGTGAATCATTTTTAACAAATTAATTGTAGAAATATGTTAGAATTATAATTTCCATTACTTCCTTCTATACGTTTTTTATTTTGAAAATGTATTTCAAAACAAACTTTGTTAATAAGAACCTTCAAGAAGATTTCTTTATAACACAACCCAAAGGGTTTGTGACCCCAAAATATACCACCAAAATATGTCAATTTCCAAAATATATTTATGGATTAATGAAAGTATTTAAATTATGGAAAATTCAAATAGATGAATATATAATGAGACTTTGTTTCCTAAAAAAATAATGGAATCCTTATGTTTATAAGTGGTTTATTGAGATTTATTTAATTTTCATAACAGTATATATTGATCAGATATTACTTATTTGAAATGAAAAATCAGTCTTAGACTCATTTAATGACTAGTTGAATAAATAACTCTCAATAAAATACTTATGGGTGGAAACATGTGTTCTCGGGAACAATATCCATCATGATAAATCGAAGAGGGTGGTTATTCGAAGTAAAAATCCATATATTGAAGAAACACTACAAAGCATTAGTATGAAACAATCCATGAGGATATTGTTTCCAGTTCCCCATAGAAGTCATCTTTCCCAAAAAAGGTTCTCCCAAACACATGTATAATGTAAAATAATAGAAATGATTCAATAAATATTGTTGATTGGGTAAGTCATGTATGTTATTCTATATACTAGGGTAGAAATCACATATAAATTAAGTGTAGTGAGTAGATTTTAATAAAACCTAGGTGAGCACCATTATATGGTAGTATGTAATATCCTTAAGTACCCAAGTCATACCAATAATATCTTCCTAGTCTATATATGATCGGAAAAAATATTTTTCAAAGGATATCCAGATTGTAGTTTCCAAACTAATCAAGATGATATTAAATCAGAAAAAGGATATATATTCACCATGAATAGAGGCGTTGTTTCTTAAATAAATTAGTATAGGTTCTGGTTATAGATTCTAAAGTAGAATATGAGTTTTGGGGGGATTATAAGGTCACTAATGAAGAATTATGGATACCAAAATTCATCTAAAATCATTTAATGGTACCTATAAGTAAATAACATATCACACTTTGTTGTTATAATATAGTAGAGATGTCCCTTTACAAGGAGACTAGGTAACATTAGTGGATAAAGAATATACTATATATGTATCATCATTAGTTGTATATTTCTCAAATAGGAGACATAATAATAAGAAGTATTTCTATGTAAGACAACATGGTAGACCCCATGACTAAAATATTATCTCAAATGAAATATGATTATCATTTCAGTTTTTCAAAACTGAATTTCATAGGTAATTGGATCTAGTCAAGGTGGGATTTTGTTAGAGATGGTTTCCTATCACCTATAGTAGTTACCTTGATTAAATGAATATTATATTATTTCATTATTAATAAAATAATTTATTACATTTTGTCATTTTTTATGACATTAACTATTCCGTCTTCGAGGTGGCGCATTTTGTCTGGTGGTGTAGAAATGGTTCGACAAGAATCATCACCTGTCCCTTTTTATATAAGTACGAGTTATTGTCGACAGTACCACTCATTTGTTTTGACCCATTCACTATCATTAACCTTTAATGAAGGTAGAATTAACCCTAAGGGAATTGTTTGTCCCAGCAGGAATTGAGTGGGGGTCAAGCACTCATGAAATTGGTCCTTCTTGGATATAACTTCCTCAGATGGTCTCCAATGGATTTATTCGTGGATCCAAGAATGCTAAACAACCGTGGTATCCAGGATTCATGGACCTTCTTTCCAAAGGAAGGTGCTCGTTGACTGACGATTTGGCCAACAACACTTTAGGACACCTTTGGTTGAGATGATGGGAGGTCAGGCTCACCGCACCCTTCTGTGGAAGATTATTGACTGTTTTGGGACTCTCTTATAGATTTATGTCATGATCATATGTTTTTTAATCCTTGGTTCATTACCGAAGATTGTGCCCAGGGGATACACATAGTTTTCATGATTTTCGTGATCATGTATGGGTTTGATTCTATAGAGGTGATTTTAACAAAGCTAGATTATACGACATTGTAGAGTTTATCGTCATCCAGAGGACAGAGGGTGAATTGATGTTGGGATCAGGCATACTAGGAAATATTTCTACATATCCTTGGGATAAGAATTAGATTCCATGTAGTTCGTAATGTGTGGGGCTTATGTGTGGAAGCTTACCATTTTAGGGAGGCATGGTTGGGAGGACCTTTATAGATGTGTACCCATTCAAGATTGTGAATTCTAGAAAGTATATTATGTATCCTGTTTTGAATAGGAATCAGAGATCTCGTAGATTATAAGATGTGCAAGTTGTAATCATCACAAACCTCTAATCCCACATGATTTATGCTCGGTGTGGGGAAAAGGGGGATTTTAAAGATTGAACAATGCAAATGCCTCATCCCTTGTTGGTGGGGGAGGGAGAGCCTGTAGAAGAAGAGGTTAGGGTGACAGTGCTCGAGGGAAAAGAGCAATGAACCATTCCATGTGATACAGAATTAATGTTCATGTGGCCTGAACATAGATGTTTAGAGACTTACCTCAATGGGAGGGCCCCAAAGTATCATATGAGGTATACTACAGTTTAAAGTCATATATCCTAGATGATGGCATCACACATTAACATAATGTGGATAGCACTATTTGGAGTTTCTTAGTTTAGAGTCATGTGATGAGGACTACATGCTATAGAAACTAGGATTATCTGTTGGAAAATCATGTTTGGAAATTCTAATGTGCATCAAACATCAGGGGGGTGGAACATGTAAACCATGATTATGGAGGATATCGAATCAGGTGAAATGATATGTGGAATGAAAGACATTGAGAAGTATATAGATAAGAAAGGACTCTCTGGAGGATGATTTTTCCTTTGGTTGATGGCCGTCCTCTACGCATCATATGAAGAGCCACTGGGGAATGATGTGCATTGTCAAATAAAGGGGTCTGCAGGACACTGGCCTTCCACTTCTGAGGGACAAGGAGGTTTTTAAATATTCGAAATCACCTAGTATACTACATTTTGAAGACATACAACTTGAAAGATGGCATCACTATGTAATGTTGGGTCTTCGGGACTAGTACCACATAGTTTTATGTCTTGTGGTAAAGAATATGAAACATTTTTTAAGGTCATACAGTTTGGACCATGCAGGGAATGAACTATGATTAGCTGGAGGAAAATGATTCTGGGATGTTCTGACAGGCCTCATTCATGAGAGGGAATAAATGCGTAAACCATGACTCTAGGGATTCTCGGATCAGGATAAATGAAATGGGGCAAGGAATATATTGAGGCATAAAGAGGTAGGAAAGGACTCTTCCGATGATGAATTTTGATTTGGTAGACAGCCGTATTGTAGGATTCATAAGAAGAGCTACCAGGGCATGAAGAGAATAGTCAAACAATGGTTTCTACGGGATACTGGCCTTCCACTTCTGATGGCCATTGAGGCTTATGAGGATCTGGAATCACCAGATACACAATGTTTGATGGATGGAAGGGATGTGTTTGGGAATTTAATAAACACTTAGTCTCTTATTTTCCATGGTGTTTAGGGTCAACCTAGAATAGGAGGCAGGTAATGGGGATTTTTGGTAGGTTCATGTGGAATTTCTCTTCTCATTATATTAAGGAATGGATTTTGGGTGGGATAATGGTGCAATGGAAAATTTTGTTGACCCGGATTGAAAATATCATGAGGTGACTCTCAGTTTTTTATAGCGGTCACTGACGGTAGTGAAGGGACTGGCTGAAAGGGCTGAGACCACAGCCCGTCATTGATCCCGAGTAGGGGTGTGAGGGTGAAGGCCCCATGGTATCGACTAGTGGGTGTGAACTATTTTTCACATAGAGTGGGACGGTTAGGATGATACACGGAGGAGTTGGCTACATATGATGATGTGATGAGGAGCATTCATTATATAATGGTATGTGGAGGAGATTTTTGTGAACTGTCTTCTATATAGGGGGTTCTCATACTCTATTCCCCATATGGTCATCCGCGTACTATCATCGGCATATGGGTATCCAAGAACTACTTTCTTCTTATGGGAAACTTAGAACCCTTTTTTATAATGTTTAACTTTTCTGCAGGTTGGCTGTGGAGGGTCTTCAAAATATGGTTCACAAGGTGGACTTCTGAAAACTTATTTTGCCATATGGTTCATAGGTTGGATTCCACAAACACTTTTGGATGTGGGATGGAGTCCAGCAAACTACTTTGGGAGTGGGATAAATTCTTCTCACACCCTCTACATTCTTCACAGACATTCAACCCATCTCATATATCTCTCCCTCACCTTCGTCTTCACCTCCCCTCTTTGATTCCTCAAGTGGTCCCTTTATTGTGTACAAGGAAATATCTATCTGCAGTTCACGTGGCACCTTCTCTAGAAGCCCATGGTGAGATAACATTATCCACAGAAGTCTTAGTCAATTGGGGTTTACATAGATTGTGGTACACTGTGGATTTCTCCTCATCTGCAAACCACATTTTTTCGTGGGGATGGTATGCAGGGCGTACTTCTGTCGGATTTTTTCCAACAAAAAAAGATTCACGGTGGCTTCTGTTCATAGGTGGAAATTCACAGAAAATATTTTCTTTCCTTGGACAATGCCTTGTTGTCACCTGTTTTTAGGTCATCAACATAGCCATTGGTTTGTGTTTTATACCTTTCGTGAACCATTCACGATAATCGGTACGTAGCCTGGCTGGATTCCTTTGTAAAATTTGATTTCATCATATTTGTTCTCAAATTTTCAATAGAACTTACCTTTCTAGACATGTTGGAGTATATACATTATATTTACGGAATTCATGGGACCCTATCTTAATTTAAAAAAATTCTATGATATACGTCGCATTGATAAGGTCATTCTAGTTCCCTATTATGATGAAAACCTTCAAATTCCATTATAATATTTTTAAATATAGTTTTATGGTTTTATTATGATCTATGATAGGGATCATATCATATATAATGTCTGGTATTATTACTCGTATGTAGATGAGGTATCTTCTCATGAATTTTACACATGGTAATCTACCAGACAGAACATCATGAGAACATACCTACAAGTATCAATAAAACTTGTTTTGGTTTGATCATATTTTCCAATATTTGAGCATGAATAATGATCCATAGATTTTAAGAGTATTATTAATTAGTTTTTTTAATCTCACACATTGATTTATTTAATAAACCATGGAAGTAATAGATCTAGGAGAAGTTGGATATTTTGGGAGCATCCGGAGTTCCATGTTATTAATGAATAATTCAAGGAATGATTTTTCCTTCTATCATTACAGATATTTATATCGTATCCGGTTAATTGGAATTTATTCATCACGTTAAATATCATATCCATGGTGTAATGATGTTTTTATTTTAAATAGTCAATAAACTATCTATTGATCACCTTGGTTGATCATACAAATTTGAAACATTCTTGAAGAGATCTTGAGATAAAGTGATAATTTTACGCAATGAGAATTCATTTTTAATATTTCTCATTTTGATATTAATTTCATTCTCCTGGATTCCTTGAATTGTTTCTAGATAGTAGTGATGGATATTAAGTGATCCAACCAAAATCAAATGAGAAATAATTCTAGATGGTCACACACTATGTGTTTCCATTGATCTCACTAAAATCCTATTTCAATTTAGTTTTTTTAGTAAATATTAATATCAAGACTAATAAATAAATTATTTAATGTTTTAACAATCTCATTAATTAAATTAATATTTATTCACCATGTTGTGAAAAAAAATATAATTATTTATTTTATTGAATATTTAATAAATATCTATTCACTATTATATGGATAAAATATTTTATTATGCTTAAATTTTTTATATAGGTTTCAATATATTCTTATGAGTTTTAATTGACCAAGACTACATTTAGTGACAAATTATAAAATATAATATTGTTAAATATATGTAGTTATTGTACAAGTTATCACATTCCCCAAAATATTATATTTTTCCATGAGTTATAATAAATACTATTATACTATTTAAGGGATGGTATTATATTAAATAATATTATAACATGAACCCAATCTCTGAAAATAGATGGTTGCGTGTATTCTGTAGGGTTGTTCAAAATTTAGAATAGAGAAACATTTTTTAGAAAAAAATTCTCTATATTTGTCTCACTCTCAAAATTATCGAATCTTTATCTAAAGAAAAAGAATAACTCCCTCAATCCCCAAGGATCCAAGAGAGATCAAGATGAAAAAATGAAAGAAAATTTATTTGATTCACTAGAACCCAAAAAAATCGGTGCTGCATGGAGACCCATAGAGCATGTGTGGATCACCACTATATGGATTCTACACTTGAATATTTAAAAAAAAGGTAATCCTTGAAGGGTTTACAAAAGATCAACATCATATTAGAAAAATGATCATTAATGAAGTAATTTATTATTCAGATATAATTAAAATAATTATATATATTACATTAAGTATTCTTTATTGGGGTTTTTAGAAACTCTCAATTAAAATAATTTTTAATTTAAATAGCACCATAGATTCTTGTGCTATGCCTGAAAGTAGTAGTTCGCTAGTTATACCACTAGAGTTTGGAGTTTTTGTTTATGTAACTTGGATGATGTTGGTGTCTTTTCAAGATTACATAGCTTCTCATGAATTTATTTTACTATATGTTTCATATTTAATGAGTTATTATCATTTTATCTATGAGAATTTATTTGTGGGAATTGAAATTATTTGGGTGTTGAAGGTTGGATGCACCCTTCTCTATTATCCATAATTTTTTATGAGGGTAATGCTTATAATATTTTCATTGAATCACATATGTGTTTTTTATTAGACCACGACCTATTAGAGGTAATCATTAGGGGATACAGAATCTCATAAATGATGAACTTAGAGGGATACCAATGGAGGGGTGGGGGTTTGTGATAGAGTAATATCAAAGTGAAGTTTATGGTTAATGGTGTAGATAGTGTGGAATTGGTTGTGAGTATATGTGGTTGGTTTTGTTCCTAGATCCTTTAGGTGATAATGTTTCTATTTTAGAGGTATCTACCCACACCTCTATTTTTGTAACAATATGATGTTTTATAATTGAAACTCCAATTTCAAATTATTAAATATCTAATTAAGAATTGATGTTATAGAAATATCTTGCACTAATTTATATATTTTGGAATTTTATAATTTACATCCATTAAAATTTAATAGGAAATTAATAATCATAATAATTTATAATATACTTTTTGTAGAGTAAATATTATAATTAATATATAACATGGGCGATGATAAAATAAAATTGGCATAGATGAAAGAAACGATGGCCTTGACTAGTATGATCATACCACATGAAAACCATTTATTAGAGCTTATATGTGAGATAAAATCACTAGGATATTCTGTTAACAAATCCCGAACCATGAATCGAAATATTATGAGGGAAACAGTTTACGAGAGTGTTTCAAGCTTATCAATATCACAACCTAAACTATGATCGCCAAACCAGCCCAATAACATATCACCATAATACACCATAACCTTAGGGAATACTATGTTCTAACAAATTTTCATATATCTAGACCCTAATAGTATTAATTTGGGTATTTTCTTTTTAATAAAATATTATTATTTTTAACCACTTAATTATTGATTTTCTTAAAAATTAGATTTTGATATGAAGAAATTATTTTTTTGAAATATATATTCAACTTAAATTAAAAAAAAATTCAGTAAGTTTTTGTGTTTTTTTAAATACATGTTTTTTAAATAGAATAATCTTATAAAAAATTTATTTGATTAAATTTTTTAATATTATTTATTGAAGTCCAAAATAATCTATACAAGAGTCAGAAAACTGTTATTTTCATAAATACTAATCTTTTCAACTAAATAAAAAATTTTAATTAAATGATTAAAGTCTCATATTTATATATATTTGATAAAATAAAATTATTTTTTATTTCATCAAATCTAAATTAGCTAACATTTTATTTTTAATAATGTTTCATGGAAGAAAAAATCTTGGGTAAAAATTAAATACGATATAAATATATAGTATGTATTACGATCTCATAAAAACACAGAAGAGATTTAATAAACAACATAAATAGTATCAATGACCAAAGATGTGTTTGAACATTAACATAATGTTTTTAATCTATTTTATTATGTTTATTAACCATTTTTTATTACTCCAAAAACTATATTATATTTTATGGCTTTGAAACTAATTATTTATAAATATGACTCACCTCCACAACACGAGGGACGTTATTTGAATGATTTTAGATCTTAGAAATATAAAATTTCTAAAATAAATCCACATTTTTAGAAACCATAGTTGAATACCATGGGATGGGTTTTTGTTATGATTATTTTACCATATATAGTCCAAAACCAAATCTTAGTAAAAAAAATAAATAATTCCCCTATCTTTTCCAATGAAAACATACCCATAATTCAATTCCTATTCACTAAATAACCATTAAGAATTAATTTAATATTCTTTTCCCTCTATATAGCCCTCTATATGTGTTTTCAAGCTCTTAAGAAGATCATTTTAGAGTTCAAGACGAACCCTCTCATGATATGGGATACTCCCAACCTCTTTATTGAAGTACTTTCATTGTATTATGACTTTTGATTTCCAATATTTCTTTTTGTAATATGTTTTTAATCATTATAATTACTAATTTTATGACATTAATTTAATTTAAGCCTCAATTTTATTCTCATTAAACTATTCTATTAATTTTTATGTAAACCCATTATGTCGTTACGATTACCCTATTATTTTCTGTGTCAAAAATTTCTTTAGGGAATACTTATCCCCATTTTGACTAAAAGGTATTCACCAATAAATAATAATAATTCATTGATTGAGTAAATACATTTATGCAACAAAAACGAAACTATAGTGGGGTTATAAGTAAAATAATAACATCTTGTGTTAGATGATCTACGTGTCACACTAATGAATGTACATTATATGGATTTGATTAGTGGGACCAATATTATATAGCCCTTCGATGAATTGGGTATTATTTTAATCTCATAATATATGATATATATTGTGTGAGGGGTTATCCTATGAACACTTTGTTTTTATTTCTTGTTGGAGGGAATTGACTTATGTTTTTGATGTAATTTTTGTTTTTTGTTTCCACATTCGTTCTCTTTCCTGGATGTTATCATCTTATACCATTCATGACATTCATTTTTATGATTATAAACACATTTATGTCACCTTTATATGATTATCGACTCACATTCATTACATTCATCATGTAATGATTTTATTATTCAGATACTATGATTTATATATCACTCCATTCTTATATACATCCCTACATTATCATTTGTAGTTTTAGAATATTGATGAAATATAGTGGAATGTTCTGGAGTTTTTAAATAACTTTTTCGTACCTTTATGACATGTTATTGTGCTATATATTGATTTTCCTGATGAAACAATTCTTTGTGATCTTCTAGGATTCTATTACACAATTTTTTATGTAATAAATAAATAATTAATGTTGATTAAAATACATGGTTTTTCATTGTTGGTAACAATGGAATGTCTAGTTATATTTAGTTTTTATGAATATAAAATCTTAGTTAATTATTTAAGAATAGACTAACATAGGAAAACAACCCTAAATTTTATTAATGTGTAGTGTTACTGGTTTTCAAACTACAAAATCAATTACCATATACTAAAATTGAATGTGGATATTTCATAGTTATAGATAACTATAATAACCATTAATAGAAAGCTTTGAGAATGAAATGCCCATCCCCTGGATCATAAAAAATAAGACCTACTAAAAATCTCTTTTTAAACTGATTTGGAAAATTCTATGGTAAATTCCATACCTCTTTCGGAACCATTATGAATAGAACAGAAATTCCCATTAATTATTATGTTAGTAAGTTGATAATTCTTAACTTAAACAGAATCCAAAAAATTAATAAGACATATAATTTATTTCATTTAACATTTATAACAAAAATTTTCATGGATTTCTATTTATGTGTTTTATAGTTTATAAATTGTAATCACTAATTTTCTATTCTTTTATCCAACCGATATAAATTGGATAAACTGAGTCAATATTAATAGTGATGGGAAATGTGATGATTACCTCAATAAGATTCTCAACAAGATGGGATTAGTAATTAGTAACCTCATAATAATAATATTAAATTTAACTAATGTTGTAAATAAAAAAATGTACCATGATGAATACCCACATCCCCCTGCGAAACATCAAGTTTTAATTAAGGCCATAATGTTAAAAGGCCTCAAACATTCAATAGATCTTTGGATAAATTTATCCTAGAATAATGGATAAACTTCATTGAGAATATCTTATATATCCATCAATTCTCTATGAAAGATAATGTCATATTGGTTGTTTGTTATATTCAGGGAGAATCTGATCAATGGTTCATGTTGATTAAAAATAAAAATACTGATAAGGATATTTAAGTGATGATGTGGAATGATTTATAGAATGAAATCAATAAATATTTTTTTAATACTCACTGACACTAAATCGGGAGTTATTTTCTGGGAATTAGGGAAAATGATGTTGAATCCCTCAGGGAGTATAAGGTGGATATCACAAGACATTCAATATATGCCTCTGAATTTTTCAGTGAAATTAAAAGTTAAGGTAACTACATATTTTGTGGGATAAAGCAGGGTCTTTTAAAAGAATTATAGTTATGAGTCATTTAAAACTACATGGAAATTTTCTGAGGTTCCCTCAATGTCAAAATAGATTTCAAATAATCATAAGAATATTAAAAACAGTATGATATGAAGCATAAAATATATTTTTATTCTACTGGTGTCAAAGAGAAGTATCATAGTGTAAATAATTTCAAACACCCAACTTTTTAAATTTGATGGATGAAGAATTAATATTTTCTTTAAAGTAATAGCAAAATTATTTAGGTGTGTAAATGAATGGAATGTTGCAAATGAATGTTGATTGGGGAAATATACCAATGTGGTACATGAAAGGAAAACTCCATCCATCCATCATCCTATTTTCCAATGTTTGAAATATAAGTAACATGAAAACTATGAAAATCAATTCCTTGTCAAAGGGATTTCAATGATAACCTATGATAAAAACATCGATGACCTGAATAATACTGTGAGATTATGTTATCTGACCTTATGAGGGATATCTTGAAAATACAATGGTAGCATGTATGCTAGTTATTAATTCATGGATAGAAAACATTTTATTGGACTCACGTTTTATGAATTATTTTGTATCACACCTATCTAGTAGAACTATTCAAACCCCACATCAAAATATGAATGTTAGATTATCATTGAAGAATTAAAATTGTTTAGTTATGGAATCCCAAGCATATAACTCATCCCTTTTCAAAGCAATTGGGTATAATTTCAAATAAAAAATCATGATACTCCCTTTAGTAAAATTTGAGGCTATTATGGGTATGGATTTACTTTATTTGTATATCACAAAATTAACTTACATAGATAACTATTTTTTTATTTACAAACAACCTCTAATTATATAAAAGTGAAATATAGAGTATGAATCATTTTTGATTATTTATCTCTAAAATTGATAGTATTTCCTTTTGATAAAGACTACCTAGCTCAATTGATTGATATTAAGGAATATATCATCCTCTATGGAATGGAAATTCAAATAAAATTTACTAATGTGTTTCCAAATGATTTTTACGGTCTTCCCCATAGTTGTTAAGTTGTTTTCTCATTCGAACTTATACATAAATACTTTTCATTATCTATAATTTGGAATAGAATTTCCACTGTTGAAGATAAATACCTGAAGAAGTAACTATAGAATAATATAGATAAAGGGTTTATACACCCACAGGTGTCACTGTTAGGAGATTTGATCTATTATTTTAGGAAAAAGTATTGCTCAATGCACCTCTACATTTTTTATCATAAACTCAAAAAGATCATTATAATGAAAAATTATCCTCTACTAATGATTTATTACATTCTTGATCAGTTATATAGATCCCTATAATTTTGAAAGGAGGATATTCATTTGAGATAATATATAAAAAATGTTAAGAAAGATGATATATGTAAGATTAATTTTCATTAATGTTATGACACTATGATTTTATAGTGATTCAATTTAGACTCAATCATTCCCATGATATCTTCATAGACTTGATGAATATAGTTTTTAGTGATTACCTTAACTAATTTGTATTAGAATTTATAGGTGACATTATTATCTCATCAAATAGAAATGAGTAACATGAGAAGAATTTTAATTTTTTACCGAAGTTCATGATAATGTGGATTCTATATGAAATGTAGAGTAAATACAAGCTACATGTAGAGCACGTGACATTACTGGGGAATGTTATGACCAATAAAGGGATATCTACTGATCCTTTAAAAAAGAGTGAATTGAATGTTGGATTATGAAAAAATATGGGATTTAAATCTATAGATTAATTTCATTAAATAGATAGTATCCTTAATTATTATGAAACATCTCATGATTGTGAAGACCACTAAACAAGATAACATGGATGATAGTCATGTTTTTTTAAAAATGATGAATTTGATGAGACAAATAATGTGTTAAATTAAAATCTAATCATTACACATGTAATCACTTACCCCTATTAGGAAGGATTTGTGATATAATGTAATTAATTTAAAATAGTCTGGGATTGTGTACTCATGAATGACATAAAAGTGATACCATATTCATCCCCCCAGTTAATAATCCATTAGAAAAACTATCAAAGACGTGATCTTGAATTGGTAGTAGTGATATTATTATAGATTATTTGGTAAAATTATCTTTATGAGGACAAGTATGAAATATATAAGGATCATAAAAACCTCATATATATATATATATATATATTAAAAAAGGATCTCCAAATGAACTAACAAATGTGGTTAGAGGTGATGATGGATTATAATTTTTTAATCAATAACCATCCTAAAATGTTAAAAAAAGTGGAATATGCTCTATGTGGAAAAGATCCTACAATCTTATATATGATGAGAAATAAAAAGGGACCAATATTATTTAATATGTAGAGGATATAAATAGGAATATTAAAATGATATTCATCCTACCATTCTCAAATAACTATTAAACCATCCATTCTCGAGAGGATATAAGAGGGCCAATAATATTATGAGGTGATTTGAATAGTGGTAGAGAATATTCTTGAGTTTACATTTTATGAATATGGATTTATAAGGTTCCAAAAAAGGATATGTTTCCCATAAACTCAAATGATGAATAAGGAACTTCTATATTATGCACATATATCTTAATTCTCTATTCATCTAGGAAGCACTATTATATTTAGGGAACTCATGAAAAACTTCTTTAACACTCTAGGATTTTAAGAGGAAAAAAATATTCGATAGAGTATACACCACACCACACCTAGATTATAATAGAAGGTAACACCCTAATAAATTAAAATATTTTTATTTATAAATAAATTTCATCTCACTGATAACATGTGATCCATGAAACATCGAGTTTAAACGAATCATCAAACTCTATTACACTATTATCACAAAAAATTACCATTATAAAATATTGTTTATGTTAACGATTATGAATATTAAAACCTCAATTATGAAATAAATATTTTCTGCACATTTATAAAATAAATAAAATTTTTATTTACTGGTTTGATGTAAAATAATAACCATTTGAATGAAATGTAATGTTTTCAAAAAAATTATATTTTTAAAAAAGGTGTCGTTATCATGCATTTTAAAAATAATTTAATATAAATATATACCACATATAGAAAATTTATTTTATGAAATTAAATAAATTTTTATATAATCATATAAAAATTAATTTAGGTTTATTTTTTTGTGATTTTTCTATAAACTATTAGTTTTATAAATAGTAAAAAATACTATTTTTAATGAAAACAACCTTTTCATTTAAAGTATTTACAAGACCCATAATATTTTAATGTGTTTTTAAAAGTAAAATTAAAAAAATTATGTATTTATTTATCCAGTTGTTTTTATTTTAATCGATTTAATATTTAATTTTGGTACAAAAATGTTTTAAAATTTTCAATGTTTTCGTACTGGAGAACCGTTTTTAAACCTCTACGATTTTATGTTTAAATAAAATTATTCCACATTTTGAGTTAAATTTGGATAAATGTATTCCATATTTGTAATAATAATTATTCATTTTATCTAATAATATATTCTCAATTTTTGTCCATATTGAATAGTGAAAATACTAAATAATATTTACAATGGTTAAGGAAAAAAGGGGTTTACCATGGGTTAAATTAAAAAGTTAAGAGTTAAAATTAAAACAATTAAAATTTATAGTCATATTTAAAAAAAATATAACATTTTTGGAAATAATTATTCATTTTCGATCCTTGTATCATGAGAAAAACACTAATGGAATTCATCATTTTCAAAACATCCAAACGTGTCCTCTCCCCCACGTATAAATGGCCACCCCCTATCCTCTCATTTTCACAATTCAAACCCAATTTTTTAACCAATAAATGATCAAATAGATTCAATAATTCCATACCGTCATTCTATAATCCTTTTTTTGGTAATACTTCTTTCATTGTACGTCTTTTGGTGCAACCCAAATGATGTTGTTTGGAGAAGAGGTCATATCATTAACCAAGATTTTTATTATTTATTCCAATACGTCCTTAAATTATTATTAAACCATGATGATATAATAACTATAATATTTTAAATATAATTTTATGTTTTTATGTTGAGGTAATTAATTATAACCATCTTCTCATTTCTTATGTGAGAAACAAAACATTTTATCATTTTCATAACGAACCACTGCATAACAAATGGATGTAATTACTATTCAATAACAACTTCTCAGAGGTAGAAATAAGGATGTATATAAAGATTATATATCTTATATATGATATAATTATACTTATGTAAATATAAAATCATATATTACAACTTTATTATCATCTGATATAGAATATGATAACACTGCTTTCCAGCTCACAAGTGATGTGATTTATTTTTCTCATACACATTACATGGAAGGTGATAAGTATTAATTTTGTGTTTATATATTAAATTAAGGACCTATTAATAACTCATTAAAATGAATATATCATAAAATTTCTTAACTTCACGACCATTGAATAAATGATAACATCACTCGTGTGTATGACAGACTACCACCTCACGAAGAAATGTGATTTTTTATTACCACATCAAAAGGATGGTATGTGAAATTTTGTTCAAATAAATAATATAATATTTATGAAATAAATATCATTATTTAAAAATTAAATAACACTTACCTTCTTTCTAATGGGATTTTTGACAAATGTAATCATTATACATTCATGCATAGGGAATATAGTCTACATGATTGTAATATAATCCATTTTTCATAACCATAATTCGTGGATTTTTTTAAAAATCTAATATATATATAACTGATAATTATTTCATTATTAACACACTATATATTATTAAATAATAATCTCTTTTACCTTATTCATCTTAGAAATGTTATATTTGATATATGATTTGGTTATTATTAAAAAATTTGGCATTAAACTAACTCGTAACATTTTTGAATATGGAATTGTAAAAAATTAAAATAAAAGGGAAAATATACTTGAAATTTTTTATTAATCGTGTAATTTATTAACATAATTTTATTATTCGGTATGATAGATATTACATGTGACAAATTGGTCTTGAGGTAAGGAGTTTCTTAACTCAATCTCTATTAATTGGGTTATACATCTACTTCTTTTGTTATATTATTATGAAATTATGTGTGAAATTAAATTTTATTGATTTATAATTTATTTAATTTTTTAAGATCTAATTTTTTTACTCATAGTAACTTCATTTTTTAACTATCCCCACGATGATAAAAATTTTGCATGTTTTTTGTTTCAAAACATCCTTTTTTGAGACACATTTTATTTATGAACCTAATTTATTTAAATGGTGTATATCACTCCCCATTAAATAATATAACATTGAATAACCCAAATTCGATATATTTTATGTTATATTTAATATGCATTATTAATTGTATATTTTGATTCAAAAGTTACCAAATGGATAAGTGTTTATATTTCAATATAATTTTAGTGTGGATTTCTTATGCTTGAATGTCCATTGAAGGAAATTATTTTATCATTATATCATATCCTCTGTGAAGTGCAATGTGTTGCATTTGTTGTCAATGAGGCATGAAGTTGTCTTGGAATGAATGGAAGTCAAGGAATTGTCAAGATGTGAATGCCAAAGGGTGTGATGGTGATGGTGATGAAGAGAGAATGGCCATAGTACTAAGAGGCATGTCACTTAGGAGATTCACTAAGTGACATAGGAGATGATGGTTGAAACATTCTCTAAGAAAATCAGACGTTTGTTGAGCTGTTCTTAGAGTTCCAAGAACTTGTATCAACTGGATACAATGTCACAACAAGCTTTAGAAGACCATGCATTGTATTGACAATGCATGAGGAGATGAGAAGAAGATCCATCCACAACTTCTAAGTGGGTGAAGTGGTTTAATGAAGTCCATGCACTAACACTTAGTGCATGTGAATCTGAAGAAGTCCCAATTTGATCTCTAATTGGATCATTGAAGTTTATTGAAGAATTTAAGTGATTAAGGAGCTCAGTTGAAGATGAAGACCCTTCGGGAATTCCCTCCTAAGTGAAGATTATTTGTTTAAGAAGAATGGAGGAATTCTAATGAAGAAGAAGAATAGAAATGTGGGAGAAGAGGAAAAATGAAGAGGAAGAATGGCTTAGAAGAAGAGGAGGAGGCATTGGGCATTTAGAATTGGTATTTTTCATGGAGGACTTTGTTTTTGACAAAGTCCTATTTGTTACTTTGCCAAAAAATATGGCCAGCCCGTGAGCACCTTGTGGGTTCAACCCCAAGGCTCATGTGGGCCTAAGGCGCCACGCCCAAGGGGGAACCCGTGGGGCAAGCTCAGGGCGGCAGGGGCGCACCCGCAGACACCACAGAGGCGCTGGGGCACGCCCGGAGGAGCGCATGAGGCATAGTGGGTGCCAGTGGCGCGCCCGCAGGAGGCATAGTGGGCGCTAGGAGCGCGCCCGCAGGGAGCATAGTGGGCGCAGAGCGCGCCCGCAGAGAGAACCCGGTGCGGGGCGGCACCGGGAGGGGAGAAGTTCAACTGGCGTGTTGAGGCAGCTCCAGGGTTATAAGCCGCGGATAAACCGGGCTGCGTTTCGATGTGGGACGCGCAAAAAATCCCGGGAGCAAATCTCCGCCGTCCGTCTCATCGCGCGCTTGATCTGCGCCGCATATCTGATCCGCGGCGCCGTGATCTAATCCAGGCCGCCCGATGTATCTCAAACGCCTGATCCGACGGCCGAGAGCTCGTCTCCTTCCTCGAGCTCGAGCCGAAGCCACCCGCGAGCAGCCACTGAACCAGAGGCCATCCGACCACCCGTTCTCGAGCTCCCGGCCACCGCTGATCGAAGTAAAGCCACCCTCATGCTCGTCTGGCCATAACGAACCGAACCATGCTTAAAAATATACATGCATGCAATGTATGGAGAATTTGGAATGAGGCCGAGGCAAACGGAGTTGCCGAGGCATCGGGGTATTTGTGTTTTGCATGGATCAGCCTAA
Source organism: Viscum album (assembly GCA_963277665.1). Lineage (NCBI taxonomy): Eukaryota > Viridiplantae > Streptophyta > Magnoliopsida > Santalales > Viscaceae > Viscum > Viscum album. The sequence continues at coordinate 240,852,623 of OY728131.1, forward strand.
ACCGAAGGCTGTGCATGCGTTATGAGTCGCATGCATGTAGAGAAAGAAAATAATAAAAGAAGCCGCGTGAAACAGAGAAGGTAGATTCAAGATTCGGAAAGAATTTAAAGAACCGAAACTTTCGGTGATTCAAGATTTAACACACGGATGATCAAAGGCGTTTCTCTGCCTGTAAAAGGAGCTCCCGAAGCACAGAGATGCTTGCTGATGTGCTGAAAACTTGAAGATCCGCGTAGAGCTTTCTCTGCCTCGCGAAGAAAGAAGCCATCGCGCAAATACTTTGCGCGGCTATTGTTCTCGGTGCCACCCGAGGCCCGAAGGAGTTCCTTTCACGCACCCCTTGCGCGAAAGAGGTGAAAGGAGATCCCCTGCGCGCTAATCCTTGTGCGTCAGGAAGAACCGGGGTTGCAGCAAGCCTTGCGCACCCTTGGTTGGAGCCCGCGGTTTGCACTTGCGCACCCTTGTGCCTTGTGACTTGCGCGACCCGCGGCCAGTGCACACTTGCACGCCCTTGTGGCAGTGGCACTTGCGCACCCAAGCCTCCTTGCACTCAAGTGCTTGAGGACTTGCGCGATAGTGGGAAAGAAGAGGCAGTAGGGTGTGTGCAAGAAGAGAAGGAAGGCCGAGCCCTTGTGCTTGTGTACCAAGAAGACAAGAAGGCCCTACGGGCAGTATCTTGTGCAATGAGGGAGAACCCAAGGCTTAGTGCCTTGTGTGCAAGGTGAACAAGGGAGGCCGTAGCCTTTGGTGTGTGCAAAGTGAACATGAGTTGGCCGTAGCCTTGTGTGTGTGCATAAGGAGGAAGACTACACTATTTGTGTGTGTGCACCAAGTGGAAGACCACACTTCGTGTGTGAGAGGTGAAGAAGGAAGGCCGAGGCCTTTGTGCTTTTGTGTGCAAAAAGAACAAGAGAAGGCCGTAGCCCTTGTGTGTGAAAAATGAAGAACCAAGTGTGTGCATAAGTGAAGTGAACACTTTGAAGAAGATTATAAGAACAAGGAAGTGAGTGTGCTTTGCAAGTGAAGTAGGCCAAGCTCAAGTGTTTGCCAATGTGAAGAAGTTTTGTGTGCAATGAGATAATAAGGCCGAACCTAGTGTGTGTGCACTAAGTGAAGTGAACACACTTAGAAGAAGGAAGAAAGAGGAGACCCTCACACTAAAGTAAAACACACTTCTGAGTGTGTGAGCAATTTGAATATAGTGTGTGAAGATTGTGGAAAAGGTGTGTGCTATAATTGATTACACCCTTTGTGGGTCTACTGCACCAAGAGGAAGAAAAGGAGAGTGCATGCATGCATGCATGCACGTGCACACGTGAACAGTGCTAAATCAGTGGTGTGCAACTGAGACTGAGCCAGACTGAAGTTAAATAGATTGGTTGTCTGAGTTTTTCAGTAGATTGAGAAGACCCTGATCATCACAAGTGATCAGAGGTACAGAGCAAGGCCAGCAGTCTTTATCCCAGACTGCTGAGGATACTTGAAGAAGCTTAAAGAGAAGAAGAGCTACTCGTGTGACTCGAGGAGCCAAGAGAAGACCCTGTGGGACTCAGGGAGAAGAAGTCTTCAGTGGGATTCTGGAGCAGGCCAGTGGGACTCTGGTAACACTGTGTGAAGCAGTATAAAGACCCTCCTGTGGGACTCAGGAGAGATACGGTGGGAAGCTGTATCGACCATTGTAATACTAACAGATTATAATGGGAGAATCCATGCTGAGAGAGCATGGCAAGGATGTAGTCCTTTGGTGCCGAACCTTGTAAATCCTTGTGTCCAGTGCCTTTACATTTACTGCATCATTCGTGGAAAGGTGAGAGATACAAGAAGAGTGGATCGAGGCTTTAACCAGCCATAGAGGTTTAATTGATTAAGGAATCAATTAGTAAAAAGTTTTAAGGGATCACTGATTCACCCCCTCCCCCTCTCAGTGATTCACACTGATCTGGGCACTTCAATTGGTATCAGAGGGAGGTTACCTCTAAAAGATCCAAGGGAGTCTTTATGAAGTGCAGATTTGAGGAAATGAGCGACCAACCTCAAATGGAGATATCTGCCAAGACTCATAAAAATAGAAAGAAGAAACAGGCCAAGAAGATGAAGAAAGCATGTCCTAGCTGTGATGAAGTTGAAACAATGAATGATCTTCAGAGTGCATTCAAATATCTTCTGAAGACAGTTCCCATGGAAGTGGCAAAGTGTATAGCTACAGGCATCCATGATCTTCAAGAAGAAAAATCACAGTTAGAAGAAGAAGCCAATGAAATGGAAGATCAATTGGCTAAAAGGGTTGGCATAACCAACACTCTCAGAAAGCTGGTAAATGCCAAAGATGAAACAGTATCTCTTTGCAATGAAAGATATGAATACACCGCTGAAGAATTGCAAAGAAGCCTTTCTGAGAAAGAATTTTTTATGATAATGATCAAAGAAGTTTTCCATGCACTGGAAAAGAGGCACAAAGTGTCAATGGTTGTCAGAGATGCTCAACTAGAAGACAAAGTCAAAAGGGTGAAGGAGCTGGACAATTCATTGCAAGAATTGAAGAAGGTGCATGAAGACCAGATGAAACAACTGGTGGAGAATTGGGAAGGAAAGCTAAGAACTGTTGAGGATGAGAAGAACTCCCTCAACATGAAATACTTAGAACTAGAGGTGATATTGAAAAATCAGCAATCACCCAAAGCTGAATCCTCCCAGTCAGCTGAAAGAAGAAATGTTGCTACTCAAGTGAACCTTGAGCAGGATGATTCTAAGAGAAAGACATCCTCCAATAAAAGTGCAACATCTTCTAGAAAGAAGGTACCATCCATACCATCTTGTACTGATGCTTCTAATTGTGTTTCCACAAAAAGTGCAGGATGGAAGAATAATTCCAAACAAATATGGATGAAGACAGTAAAGAAGCAGAGCTCTCCTGAAACAGCACAACAGGTCAAGAAAAGTACCCTACAATCAGAAGGACTGAAGATGTCAAGATTCGTGGGTCAGTGTTGGTGTTGTAACAAGTATGGGCATTGTGCAAAGGATTGTTGGTACAATCCACTGAATTCCAAAGCACAGAGAAAGCCCATGCCTAGGGGGAGCAAGCCAGAAGAAAAGAAGCAGCATCCACAGGTCCAGAGACATCTGTTTACTGCTAACAGATTTGGATTGCTTGACAACATCTGGGATGTTTGCAAAAGTGGTCAAAAAGAGACATGTCAATCTCCAACTGTATCCAGAGCTCGAAAGAAGAAAAGATCACTGAACCTGGCTCAAAAAGATTCCTTGGGAAGCAAGCAGAAGAAAGTGGAAGGTGCTCCCAAGAAGAGTTTGAAGAATGAAGAGAAGTCCTTGGAATTGAAATCCAAGAAGGGTGATGCATCCAGAAGGACCACCAAGAAAACATGCTTCTACTGTGGAAAGAAAGGACACATCATGGACCTTTGTAAAGAAGCCATGAAACTAAATAGAAGCAGACTGAACTCCAAAAGACAATCAATCCAGAAGAAGAAGGGATTGATTGCAAACAAGTTGCCTAAGAGAGGTAGCTTGACAGTATCTAAGGAACCATGTGGAACTTCCAAAACTGAGGCCACTCTTCCAAATGATTTACTAGTCATATGGCCAAATCAGTTGCAACTTGCTAAAGATCTACAAAGAGCTGAAGAGGAAGTACTGGCAATTGCTAAAGCAAAAGAGAAGAAGAAGATTTCACATGAAGATGTTTTGAGATCCACACTAGCACAAACATCATTGAAGATCAAATGTGCAAGTGTGAAGAATGGTGAAAATGGGACATCTCGGTTGAGAGAATCTTCTCAACCTTGTTGTTCACATTGATGAACCAAGGAGGTTCCATCTTATTCCCTTGTACTATTGGTATTTACATGTGCTGACATTGCAGGGAATTGAAGATGATGATCATTCTCAGCTGGAGGATGGTTTGGAAAGAATGGAGTGCACCCCTTGAGGGGGAGCCAATCTGAAGAAGATGGGATTCTTAGATTAATACCATCTTGAAGAAAAGTGAAGGTATTCCAATCATACTTTCATCCCTTGTTTCTTAATTGAGTTTATCTTGTCAATTAAGGGGGAGTATGGATTGAAGGCAAATGGATGAAAGGGGGGGCTTTATCATTGCACTGAACTTTCTAATGAGTTTTGTGAAGTATGTGCAGGATTTAGCAATTCATTGTTATATCTGAAAAAATTTCAAACCCCTAAGCATGATCTCACATGTGTAGAGAATTATGGACAGCTTTGAATTCCTTGGTCATATCACTCTTGTTTTCTACACCGGGTTTACCCAAGTAGACTTAGAGTTGATTTACTAAAGGTTCATTGCTCAAGTGAACATGTGACATCATCCCTCTCTTAGTGATTTTGAAGAAAATGCTTTTATAAGGGAGGAAGATATTTGTGAAAGTGAACCACACCACACCTTTGCATTTGATTGCCAATAAGGGGGAGAAATATTGGCACACATATTGACCCATTCATATGTGCTGAAGGAGTGTATTGACAACAAATACAAAGGGGGAGATTGAAGTGCAATGTGTTGCATTTGTTGTCAATGAGGCATGAAGTTGTCTTGGAATGAATGGAAGTCAAGGAATTGTCAAGATGTGAATGCCAAAGGGTGTGATGGTGATGGTGATGAAGAGAGAATGGCCATAGTACTAAGAGGCATGTCACTTAGGAGATTCACTAAGTGACATAGGAGATGATGGTTGAAACATTCTCTAAGAAAATCAGACGATTGTTGAGCTGTTCTTAGAGTTCCAAGAACTTGTATCAACTGGATACAATGTCACAACAAGCTTTAGAAGACCATGCATTGTATTGACAATGCATGAGGAGATGAGAAGAAGATCCATCCACAACTTCTAAGTGGGTGAAGTGGTTTAATGAAGTCCATGCACTAACACTTAGTGCATGTGAATCTGAAGAAGTCCCAATTTGATCTCTAATTGGATCATTGAAGTTTATTGAAGAATTTAAGTGATTAAGAAGCTCAGTTGAAGATGAAGACCATTCGGGAATTCCCTCCTAAGTGAAGATTATTTGTTTAAGAAGAATGGAGGAATTCTAATGAAGAAGAAGAATAGAAATGTGGGAGAAGAGGAAAAATGAAGAGGAAGAATGGCTTAGAAGAAGATGAGGAGGCATTGGGCATTTAGAATTGGTATTTTTCATGGAGGACTTTGTTTTTGACAAAGTCCTATTTGTTACTTTGCCAAAAAATATGGCCAGCCCGTGAGCACCTTGTGGGTTCAACCCCAAGGCTCATGTGGGCCTAAGGCGCCACGCCCAAGGGGGAACCCGTGGGGCAAGCTCAGGGCGGCAGGGGCGCACCCGCAGACACCACAGAGGCGCTGGGGCACGCCCGGAGGAGCGCAGGAGGCATAGTGGGCGCCAGTGGCGCGCCCGCAGGAGGCATAGTGGGCGCTAGGAGCGCGCCCGCAGGGAGCATAGTGGGCGCAGAGCGCGCCCGCAGAGAGAACCCGGTGCGGGGCGGCACCGGGAGGGGAGAAGTTCAACTGGCGTGTTGAGGCAGCGCCAGGGTTATAAGCCGCGGATAAACCGGGCTGCGTTTCGATGTGGGACGCGCAAAAAATCCCGGGAGCAAATCTCCACCGTCCGTCTCATCGCGCGCTTGATCTGCCCCGCATATCTGATCCGCGGCGCCGCGATCTAATCCAGGCCGCCCGATGTATCTCAAACGCCTGATCCGACGGCCGAGAGCTCGTCTCCTTCCTCGAGCTCGAGCCGAAGCCACCCGCGAGCAGCCGATGAACCAGAGGCCATCCGACCACCCGTTCTCGAGCTCCCGGCCACCGCTGATCGAAGTAAAGCCACCCTCATGCTCGTCTGGCCATAACGAACCGAACCATGCTTAAAAATATACATGCATGCAATGTATGGAGAATTTCGAATGAGGCCGAGGCAAACGGAGTTGCCGAGGCATCGGGGTATTCGTGTTTTGCATGGATCAGCCTAAACCGAAGGCTGTGCATGCGTTATGAGTCGCATGCATGTAGAGGAAGAAAATAATAAAAGAAGCCGCGTGAAACAGAGAAGGTAGATTCAAGATTCGGAAAGATTTTAAAGAACCGAAACTTTCGGTGATTCAAGATTTAACACGCGGATGATCAAAGGCGTTTCTCTGCCTATAAAAGGATCTCCCGAAGCACAGAGATGCTTGCTGATGTGCTGAAAACTTGAAGATCCGCGTAGATCTTTCTCTGCCTCGCGAAGAAAGAAGCCACCGCGCAAATACTTTGCGCGGCTATTGTTCTCGGTGCCACCCGAGGCCCGAAGGAGTTCCTTTCGCGCACCCCTTGCGCGAAAGAGGTGAAAGGAGATCCCCTGCGCGCTAATCCTTGCGCGGCAGGAAGAACCGGGGTTGCAGCAAGCCTTGCGCACCCTTGGTTGGAGCCCGCGGTTTGCACTTGCGCACCCTTGTGCCTTGTGACTTGCGCGACCCGCGGCCAGTGCACACTTGCACGCCCTTGTGGCAGTGGCACTTGCGCACCCAAGCCTCCTTGCACTCAAGTGCTTGAGGACTTGCGCGATAGTGGGAAAGAAGAGGCAGTATGGTGTGTGCAAGAAGAGAAGGAAGGCCGAGCCCTTGTGCTTGTGTACCAAGAAGACAAGAAGGCCCTACGGGCAGTATCTTGTGCAAAGAGGGAGAACCCAAGGCTTAGTGCCTTGTGTGCAAGGTGAACAAGGGAGGCCGTAGCCTTTGGTGTGTGCAAAGTGAACATGAGTTGGTCGTAGCCTTGTGTGTGTGCATAAGGAGGAAGACCACACTATTTGTGTGTGTGCACCAAGTGGAAGACCACACTTCGTGTGTGAGAGGTGAAGAAGGAAGGTCGAGGCCTTTGTGCCTTTGTGTGCAAAAAGAACAAGAGAAGGTCGTAGCCCTTGTGTGTGAAAAATGAAGAACCAAGTGTGTGCATAAGTGAAGTGCACACTTTGAAGAAGATTATAAGAACAAGGAAGTGAGTGTGCATTGCAAGTGAAGTAGGCCAAGCTCAAGTGTTTTCCAAAGTGAAGAAGTTTTGTGTGCAATGAGATAAGAAGGCCGAACCTAGTGTGTGTGCACTAAGTGAAGTGAACACACTTAGAAGAAGGAAGAAAGAGGAGACCCTCACACTAAAGTAAAACACACTTCTGAGTGTGTGAGCAATTTGAATATAGTGTGTGAAGATTGTGGAAAAGGCGTGTGCTATAATTGATTACACCCTTTGTGGGTCTACTGCACCAAGAGGAAGAAAAGGAGAGTGAATGCATGCATGCATGCACGTGCACACGTGAACAGTGCTAAATCAGTGGTGTGCAACTGAGACTGAGCCAGACTGAAGTTAAATAGATTGGTTGTCTGAGTTTTTCAGTAGATTGAGAAGACCCTGATCATCACAAGTGATCAGAGGTACAGAGCAAGGCCAGCAGTCTTTATCCCAGACTGCTGAGGATATTTGAAGAAGCTTAAAGAGAAGAAGAGCTACTCGTGTGACTCGAGGAGCCAAGAGAAGACCCTGTGGGACTCAGGGAGAAGAAGTCTTCAATGGGATTCTGGAGCAGGCCAGTGGGACTCTGGTAACACTGTGTGAAGCAGTATAAAGACCCTCCTGTGGGACTCAGGAGAGATACGGTGGGGAGCTGTATCGACCATTGTAATACTAACAGATTATAATGGGAGAATCCATGCTGAGAGAGCATGGCAAGGATGTAGGCCTTTGGTGCCGAACCTTGTAAATCCTTGTGTCCAGTGCCTTTACATTTACTGCATCATTCGTGGAAAGGTGAGAAATACAAGAAGAGTGGATCGAGGCTTTAACCAGCCATAGAGGATTAATTGATTAAGGAATCAATTAGTAAAAAGTTTTAAGGGATCACTGATTCACACCCTCCCCCTCTCAGTGATTCACACTGATCTGGGCACTTCACTCTGGTTATTCATTATTTTTTCAATTTGTATTTACATTTTCCACCCTTATTCACATAAAATTATTGATAAATTATTTATAACAAAATCATCAATCATTTCAATCTCTACTCAAAAATATTTTTTCATTCCAAATACATGTTTTATAAAAATGTTTTTGAATTTTTTTTAATATAATTGTTTAAATTAATTTTTACTATTATTTTTGTTTTACAAAAAAAAAAAAAATTTTCCTTCCAAATATTTTCCAAAAAGTTAAATTTTATATTTCTTACAAAAAACATGAACGAAATATTTTTTTAACGTATTCAGCATGAATATAACTCTTCCACCATCATGACTACTCATTATTTTAAATCCCACAATTTATGTTTAAAAGGTTATTTTCAAAAAATATATACTTAAATATTATGAATTTTTTATTTTTTAAATGAGTGTTTATAAAATGGAAATGATATTTTCATCAATAAATTTTCAATGTGATATTCCAAAGTCATTTATAATATATGATTAAATCTTTAAAAGTTATTCAAAGTGAAAATGTTGTTTTATTCAAGAATTTTTTTAATATTTTTTAAATTATATTCATTAAAAACATATTTTAAATTTTTTTGATTGATTTTAAATTATGTTTATATGTCTCTCATATATAATCATAGTTTATTTTCCCTTTATTTGATGGGGTAATGCATGACTTGGGATCATTTACTAAATTCCTTAATTATGAAATTTACAGTTATTATGATATGAATTAATATTATATAACCAATTTATAGTGATTTTTAATTATTATTTTATGCATTATGATTCATTTTATTTATCTGTAACTTATATATCATGAGCATGTTATGATGGGTTCTCCCATATAGTTCTCTAATATGTTTTTTAAAGCGTAATTCTCATGAGATGTCATGTATGGGAGTAGGGAGTAACCTAAATCCATTATGTGACCTTTTCCACCATGTGGTATTTTCTAGTAATTTATCCTTGAATAATCATTATTTCACGATATATTTCTCTTTAATATTTCATGTTCTGGTGTGATCTTAGGATATTATTTTTCTTATGTTATGTTCTTATGTAATTACTAAAGTGACTTCTCTTTTAAGATATCATGTTATATTTTTACTCAGACATTATGTTCCTTTATCATTTTTATTACCTTACTAGGATTTCAAAATCACCTATTTATTGTAAGTATATCATTGGTTATTTTATACAATTTAAGGAGAATAAAATGATTTAGGATCTCAATATGGAATGGGAAAAATATAAGAATTTCGTGATATAGATTCCATTATTGCATTATCATCCTACACTTTCAAATAAACTAGGACTCACAATATTTGGGTTTTAATTATTGTATATTTATACTATAAAATGTAATAAAATATTTAAAATTCATGGGCCATTTTGTATTTTATTTGTACAACTTGATGAGTGTGATTTCAGAATTTTTTTCTCTTGGCGCAGTATGCTAATAAGGGAATGTTAAGTGATGGGATTATAAATCTTTATGGTGGTAGTTTATTTCTTAATAAATTTGAAAATTTTCATTTCTAAAATGGAATATTTATATCTGATCCAACTCACTAATATATACATTTGGGAAGTCATAGGACTACATAGAGTTTCTCTCTCCATTGTGTCTAATCCAGTTCTAATGAATACTATGAGGTTTTTGAGAAGCCTTCAAAAATAGTTTCATATGAAGATAAGTTTCATAACTTCTTATAACCCCCATAATGATAGTACATCTAAAATAACCATTTGATCTATAAAGGATGTGGTGAGATCTTGTTCAATAAATTTAAAAGGACATTGCGGTCAACACCTTCCCCCAGTGGAGTAATTATATAACAAATAATTATATTATACAATTAAAATGAAACCTCACAAGGCTATATATATGTGAATAGGTCTATAATTATAACATTCATGGACAAATATGGAGGGTAGAAGATGATGGGACCTGATCATTTCCAAGAGATGACAGAGAGGTTTCAAATCATTCAAATTCTTATGAAGTCTGCACAATATACATATAAATTGTTTTCATAAAATTGTCAATGTGACCTATTGTTTGAGGTCAAATATAAATATTTCTTCATATAACACTATAGAATAATTACATGAGAATTACGATGAAGGGAATGATCTGTGTTAGATATTACATCCCCTTTGAGATCTATGACCACATCATAGTCATCTATTATTGAAATGGGATCCCACAAAACCTATCTAAAGTACATGATGTGTTCCATTAATCCCTCTTGAGATTTTACATACGAAACCCCTCACATGTTCTGAATTTTTTAGTGGTACCTTTAGAGAATAATATTTGAGACAAAGAAAACTCATTTTAGATCTTTGATCATAAAACAATGTTCTGCAAAACATGATAACTCGCTTGGTAAAAGTAATATGGAGGGAAGAAAAGATTAAGAAACCAACTATAGAACTGAAAATAATGATGAAATGGAATTATTTTCATCTATTTTAGTATATGAAATGAAGTTTCATGGGTTAAATTTCTGAAGGGGGGATAATGTAACAACCTAAATTATTCTAAATTAATTTCCATGTTCAAGGGAATAATTACTTACTAGGTAATGAATTTATAGAGAACAAATGGAATTATTTGATTATTTTTTAACAGTATATGTTGTCCCCTTATATTTAAAATAAAATTTAGAATCATAGGTTTTGATAATATACCCATCGTATAGTGATCATTATAATTATTATATTTAAAGGACGATGATAAAATCAATCTGACACCAAAAAAAAAGTGAGGGCCTTGACCAGAAAAATCATACCCTATGTACCCAATTTATTAGAGAATATGAGGGAGATGGAATCATGGTCATTTTCACTTCACCAATCCCATGTTGAGATTTAACAACTAATGCATGAGGAAAACTTTTTATGGGAGAAGTTCAAGATTATCATGATCAAAACCCAAACCGTGTGCTCAGATCCACCATAAGAATGTGTCACCATCACACATAACACCCTTAGGGAAAACACTAGTCTAATAAGGAGTTATGTATTTAGACCATAAAAACATGAATTTTTAAATTTTATTTTTATAAAATATTTATTTTTTGTAGACATTTTTTAACGAGTTTGATAAAAATTGGAATCTGATATGATGAAATAACTTTTTTATAGAATAAATATTGTTTAAATTAAAACATTTTTCTTTGATAAATTCAATATGTTTTGATGTAAATTTTATTTCATTAAAATATTCTCATTAAAAATTATTTATTTGAATGTAAATGGTAATATAATTATTTTATGTCCATTATAATTTTTATAATGATCAGAAAATTTTTATCATCATAAAAACCTTTCTATTTCAATAAATGGTGATTTTTTTTATAAGTGTGAAATATTATATTTATAAAATTGTTTTTATAAAATAAATATTATTTTCAAATCATCATGTTAAACTTATCTAATGTTTAATTTTTCATAATGTTTCTAGATATTCATATTTTAGGGTAAAATTTAAATATGGTATAAAATTACGGTATGTATTATGAAATCATAATAGCCTAATGTTGATGTCATAAATAATATAAATATTATTTATAAATTAAATTATATATCATCTTTATAAATTACTTTTTTAGTTTTTTAAATTAATTTTATAAATCATTAATGAATCCTCAAAAACCTATATTAAAATTATTGTTTTTAAAACTAATTAGTTATGAACATGAATCACTTCCACCTCACCAAGCATGTTATTTAATTATTTCTTCTCTTAGAAGTATAAAATATTTAATACACTCATCTTTGAAATAATAAATGGTTAAAAACCATGGTAATGTTTTTGGTTTGGATTATTTTATCATATAGAGTCCAAAATCAATGATAAGAAACTAAAAAAAGTATCCTCTCTTTTACTATAAAAATCCTCCCAAAATCTTATTAATAATCAAAAAACACTCTTTGAGATTAAATTTAGTCTTAATTTCTCTCTCTAGAGACCCCTATATTGTTCCCAATCTTAAAAGAATATCCTACCAAGATTTTAGAATCCCCCACTCAAGGTAAGGGTTCTTTCCTCCCCTTTAATAAAGCACTTTATTTATATTATGCCATATGAATTCTTATTATTCCTGTTGGAATATGTTTTTTTAAATAATTCTTAATATTGTTATTAATCCAGGTACTGAAAGACCTAATATCACTCTAATTAAACCCTAATATCAACCTATATGTACACATGTTAGGATGATTAAATTATCTTATGATTTTCCATGCCAAATATTTTTATAGGGAATACGCATCCTCCTTATCAATCATAGGTATTCATGTATATGTTCCTATAATTCCTTGATTAGGTAATTATATTTATATAAACCAAATGTTTTAATCATGTCGTTAAATGTGATTAAATATGTTCTTATATCATATGGTCTATGTGAAACACAAATACATGTATATGAAACGAATGTGAAGGGTGGGCCCACAATTATATAGCCCTCAAATATATTAGTTAATGTTTTTATCTCATGAAACTCCATGTTAAGTGCATGGGAGGCTATTATAAGTACACTATGTTTTGATTTTTTTACTCTTATCCTTGACTTATATTTGTATATTCATCTTTTATATTGTTTCCACATTCCTTATATTTCATTGATGTTATTAGCATCAAATATAAACTAATATACAAATATATGTAAATATATAAATGATATTGTATATATAAGTTTATAACTAATCATATTTATTTAATGGAATTATCATTATTTTTATTTAGAAGTCATGTGATAATAAATATTATATATATATATATATCTCCCAAATAGAATTTATTATTAATCTATTACGAATGTACTAAATGGCCTAAATATTCACTGTATAAGATATAATGTAATAACATCAATGGGATTGAATTTATGTGAACAAATGAATGTGGATGACACATGTCATTTACTGAAATGCATCATGGATTTATAGATAATGGGATATGATCCCTCTTATTGTGTAAAATCAATTTTGATAAAGACTCTCATAAATCACTTCCTCTAATATTATTATTTATTATCTGAGATGAATGCACAGGCACCCTCATTATTTAGGAATCCTTGTGATATGATAGTGTATAAATTGACCAGCGTTACCCCCTCAGTAGAAGGGTTATTTTTTCCACTACTTCATGATCTTCATCAAGAATTCTCATTCATTGAGGAAGAAGAAGATAACTATTGTTGGTGTTTTATAGGTATTAAATTTTTATAGATTTGTTTTTGTGTTGATTCATAAAGAATGTTATTCAAGTGTTTGGGTTATCCTAAACTTAATATGATCATATGATAATTATACAAAACCTATTAGTGGTATCATAGTGATGGTTTCCTTGGCGAATCAATGTGTTTATTATGGAAAAAACGTTTCAATTCAACAATGGGATTGTTTAAGCTGGGTAATAGGGTTGAAATATCTATATATATTACTATTTTTTTATAAAAGGAACGAATTTATTTATTTTAATAAAGATAAATAAATTAATAATTTAATTATCTTATTTATAAACATTTAATAAATAATGGAAAAATATTTTGAAATACTTATCAAAATATTTAGAATTATTTTATAAATCAATTAATTATAATACGTTTAGTTTTAAATGATTATTCTTCTAAATATGTAAGATTTTAAAAGGTTTATAAATCATTTAAAATAGTATTTTTGGATGGTTAAATTTTTTTATTTTTTTTATAAATTAAATAATTAAATATTGTTTTTAATTAATCTTATTAATGTTTTGGAGTCATTTTTTAGAAATAAAATTCAAAGGTTTAAATGTTAATATTTTTAAATATCTTTTGAAAAATTAAATTGCAGTATTTATGATTTATAAATAAATAGTTTATTTGAAAATCTTAAAAGGGGATTTAAAAATACATTTTAAATTACAACATATATGATATTTAGATTATTTATGAAATATTTATATAATAAATTCGAAATTAGAAAATAAATTTAATTCATGAAATATAATATAAAATCAATTTCATATAAAATGTTAACATGATTATATATTAAATAATATGAATCGTTTATATTCTGTATAGTTTATAAAATTTTTATAATTATCATTTTTTATGAATAGTTTAAAAATGTTTCATTTTTTAGAATATTAATAAGTTGTTTATTTATTAAATTTCTTTAATATTCTTGTTTAGTTTATAATTAATTAATTTAATAATTTTCAAATTAATAGGGCTTAATTTGGATATTATTTTTTAAAACATGAAAATTTATTTTGATAATAGATGTTATCAAGGATTAAATAATAATAAATTATACAACATTTTTATTATATAAAAGTATTACATTAAAAAATTGAATTATGAATATTTTATAATTTAAATAATATTATATATTTGAAATGAAAATTCCATATTAGGATAAATATGAATGATTAAATAGTGTAAATAATATAAATATTTTATATTTATAATTATGTAATTCTCACAATGTTAAATTTGGAATTATAAAAGGGTTTATAATTATATATTATTTATAAAATTGTTCATAAAACATTATCCTATGTTTAAATTTTTTAATTGTACTTTTTTAAGGGTTATTCCCAATTTTATTCATAGTTATAAATTATGTATATTATAAATGACATTATTCGAAATAATATATGATAATTTTATTTTAAGTTAGATCCATGCATATCATAATAGGTTTGATATAATAAAATTTATTCTTTTTCAACGTTGTCTACTGTATTTTTTTTAGCTCGAGATTCATTATTGGGAATACTTTTTGTATGTTTGGTATTAGAGATATCATAAATAGAATTATCTCTTGAGTAATGTTTCTCCGGTTATAAAAAATTACGTTCAAGCCACCTACTTTCCAAGAGGCTTTCCTAGGAAAGGAAAGTGATTGTTTGGGATTACACTCGTAGAGTTTACAAATCTCGTGTATTTATAATACTTCTAATTAATAATTCGTGTAATTTTTTTATATGATTCATTTAGATATATATATATATATATATATATATACTAAACTTATTATTTGGGTGATCAACCTAGCTATTAAGTTATGTAAGGAGTTACACATTCATTTGGTGTGGGAAAATTCATTTAGTTGATAGAGTAGGGATTTCAAAAACAAAATACCTAGAAACATGAATAAACATAAAGGGAATAAAACATTGGAAAATAATTATTATATACAATGTAAAAATTAAGATTTTCTTTTGAATTTGATGTTTTTTAAATTAATGAGACTTTATAAATAAAATCTCCAAAAAAACAAATTATTGGACTCTTTCCAAAGAAATAATTTTCCCTACCTTAATCATCTAACACGGTAGCTCATTCCATAGTATAGTATCTGTGGATTGCCTTTTATAAGGAAAGAAAGTAATTGGTGAAATTATAACATCCTTGGATAGTTCATGTTATATATGGTTTACCTTGGATTGAACTTTGTTAATCATATTTTTGTGTTTTCATTCGATTATTCTAGTTTGGAGACCATAATAGGATTAGGTTATGAGAGGGATAGAGTTGATTGAATCTATATGACGGATTTGGATAAAGGGTTTTATAATCGAATATCCCTGGGTCAAAACTATTTTAATTGGGATGATTCCCTACTTAAAAATATTAGTTAGTCAATGCCTATAGAATAATCAGTACTTAGTGCAATAGAGATCTCGGCTCAATAAATGTATATGATATATCGGTTCATCAATTTTTAATGGGATATTCATCATTAGAATTCATTAATTAAATAATATAAGACATGAAATTAATATTATCAATACTTTTAATATATATAAATTTATCATCATTATCAAATTAAATATTATATTAAACCTTAAAATGAATAAATCAGTGTAAGAAACTCATAATACTAGTAAAATTAGAAATATTTCATGAGAATGAGTAATATTTGTTAGGTTTGAAAAGTTTCTTACTTTTTAAAAAAGTTTTTATGTTGTTCACTATGTTAATCTAGTTTTTTTTATAAGCATAGAGTGATTAATTTAAGGTTTCAAAGGAATTATATGCTAAATAACCAAATAAATCTTAGTATCCACACATATAATCAACATGAATGGGTAAATAAATTATTTTAGTCTCAAATAATCCATAAGATAGGGTACGTTATGTAATATTCAATGTGATTGAACATATTTATGACTATATAATACTAAAAGGTTCAATAAATTGTTACATGTAATATAAATCAATTATATTGGTTTGATAGATATATTTTACATTCTATAGATTTGAAAAAGTTTTGTATGTATACGAAAGGAAATAATTTTAGAAATAATTAAAGATTGAATTATTGTTTTTAGTAATGGGGAAAATTATTTTCTACTTTGATAACATGGATTCATTAATCTTGGATAAACTCATCAAAATATATGTATTTTATCCCATTTATCTATTGAGAAGAGATTTTAAAAAATATTGTTTAAATAAAGTGGGTTGGGTGTTTTTACACATGGTATATGATTAGTTTAATTCTATAACATGCTTTATATATGAGAGTAAAATATATTTCTATGGTCATGTAGTATTCCATAATTTCATTCATGGAAATTTATGCCAATATGATTAAATTCAATTGAAATTATTTACCCAATATTCTAAGTGTTTGGAGAATGATGGAACCCTTCTCTCATGTATCTCCTCCCGCTCCTGGATATGCCTAGGATTTCTTCTTGGAATCCTTTTGTTCGAGGTCAGTGGCACCCAGTGCACTTTCTTCTTTCATTTCTATCTTTTCCCCACTTTTTTCCTGATAAAGGCACATCATATTTTTTTCTATGTTGTCAAATTAGTATTCCTCTAGGTCTTGGGGTCACAATGATGGTTGTATACTGATAAAGTCATCGGTCTCTTCTAACAAATATTTGATCACTTGTTCCAGTATAAATCACTATGACAAAGATGGAGCGGTGGTCCATAGAGTTTTTTAGTGTTGTGGCTTGGCAGTCAATGGGTCTCAAGGCATTACTTGTGATGGCTTGTTTAGTTTAAATCCCTCTCTTTTATTCATCATCATCACTGTCATCATCTATAATTCTTGTGTGATCTATAAACTACCCCGACCTTTGGCTCTACTACTCCTTTCTTGGTTGGATATGTAGTTATGGTTTCAATGGGGTTTTGGGAGGTGTGGTTTGGTTGCTATCAATGTTCCTCACATGTAGCCTTCAACGAGGGTAATGGTTTTTTTGGATCTGTCCGCATTTATTTGGTGTATGTTTGTTTTATTCTTCCCCATGGTTATTCATTTTTGAATCTTGTTCTAAGGTGTTTTGATCTATCATTCTACTTTGGTTTCATCCTTTATTGTTTATGGATTTTTTCATCGGTGTCTCTCTTGACAGTACCCTATTGTTTTCTAGTTTTTTTGAGGAAGTGAGGTTTTTTAGTATAGATATTTCTTGTTAATGATAAGGTTTCAATTCTCTATCATGGTTGTGACGGTATTTGGTTCTTGTGATGAACATCGGCGAAGGGGTAGTGGTGATGGTGATAATGAGCTAGTTTCTATTGATGTTTTTTGTGGTTTGTAGTGGTGGATTCTTGTGTCGAGATGATGGAACTGTGATGTGTTGATAGTGATGGTGTGATGATAGGACATGAATTCCTGATGGAATCGATGCCCCCCGTTCTTCTCATAGGATTTCAGAAATTTCGAGGATATTAGTCTCCTTTAAATTCTAAAATAGGTTTGAGATGACGGTTTTGTATCTATGATGACGGTTCTATTTAAATATTTTGTAATTTTTATTCTGAAATGAAATGTGTATTTTTTGTTGAATTTTCTATATATTCCCACTTAGTGTCAAAGTGGGGATTTAATAATATAAAAATTAGAATCGAGTAAATGTTTTTATAATGGATGAAAATGGAATATGATTTCAAGATTTGGGAACTATATATATAGTACAAGTGGTTATAAGTTCAAATTCGAAGAAGAAATTTTTTTTGAAAAGTTCAACAATGTTTCTTAAAGAATACAATCAAGGTCATTGAAACCTAGGGATTTCATGAAAGTAATAATAATAATTCAACATGATTGTATTATCAAAAATAATCCTGATGGATTTTCAGAAACTCCATAGAATGTTCAATCATGTAAGGATGTTATCGAAATCAATTATCCAATCTATGATTGAGTAATTTTCCTCATAATATTATAAAGAGATATGGAATGTGACTGTAAAAAATTGAAAATAGGTACATTTAGTTACTATGAGAAAGTGAATATTATTTTTCACTATAGGATTATATCAGTATAATATTATATAGATTCTTTCTTTAATTTCTTATAATTTTTAAAATATGTGATGATCATGAAATATAAATAGTTAAATTTTTTTATTGTAAGAAAGTTAATTGTACCTAATATCCTAAAAGAAATTTTAGTATGTGATATTAATGGAAAATGTAAATAGTTACATTAGTTACTATGGAAAATATAAATTTTCTTAATATCCTATATTATTTTAGGATTTAATAGTAAATAAAACTGTAAAGAGTTACATTTTGTTACCATAAAATGTGAACATCGCTATTCCATAATGAATTATACCATTTAAAACATAAAATTATTACACTATATATCATAATAGAGTTTAGGTTATAGTGGTAAATAAAAATTTAAAGTGTTATCTTAGTTACCATAAATATTTTATATCAATTTATTCTAAGATATTTTAGTGTATGGTGTTATAAGAAAATTTAATAAGGTACATTAGAAAACATTTCAATGTTGATATCATGTTATTTTAAAATACTTTAGAGTGTGTTGGAAAAGAGAATTTATTAACATTTACATTATAAAAAAATATTTCAAGAAATGTTTTGATGAAAAGGGTTCCAAGGATTATGATAATATACATAGAATGACTTCTAAGTACACAATATGAAAAAATTATAAGATTTGATGTTAAAAAGTAAGTGGGTTTGAATATACATTCAAAATGCTGAGCATAAAGAATATGATTCCAATGTATCACCATTATTAAAACTTGTTTTTATTGAAAATTTTACTCACTAATAGGTTAGTGAGTATATTTTATTAGATGGTCACAAAGGGATGGGAGAGAAATTACATTTGTGTGTATTGCTTTGAAAATGAATCCACTAATATAGCAACTGCATGAAGGGCATAGAGAATATCTTAATATATTGGTTACAATGTTTGTTAATGTATATTTTTATTACGAAAATGGAAATATTATTTTATCATTCCTTGATGTGTAATTTAATGTATTTTAAATTAATGGTTAAATGATAAATATCACCTCAAAGTAAAGAATTTGAGTTTTCCCAAACTAATGACCATCATATATTACTATGTGTTTTGATGATATGTAAATGATATATTGAATAAAGTATAACACCTCTTATAAAGAGTTTTATATTAGATATTTACAAATATATTATTGAGGTAATAACTCCAGACATATTAATTAGACTTATCTAATATATTATATATCATGGAATGTCATAAGGTCATAGATATACTTTTGGATGTATGCTAATTTTCAGTCCTTCTTAACTGAGGTTGGAAATATAACTAGCATGAGAACCATTATACTTTGATACCCTATATACAAAATTTAACATATGAAATTAGATAATATGGGGGTGTTTGGGAGTTTTGAGATCATTTCATCAGTTATAGTGAAACAAAAATAGAATTTTTCCACTTGTATATAAAGAAAATATATTTGGCCCTTGAATGAATTAAATGGATGATATTTATGGGCATTATTAGTTACTTCACATATGGTGTGTTCAACTACATGGATAAGTGACATGTGGCATTCTTATCACATTTATTAATGACATGTGTTGTATTCATCTACATAGTTATTCTTTTTCAAATATTCGTGAAAATGAAGGGAGACCTATACCTGATTGACATGTTCCTTGCCTAGTGGTATCTCGATTTAATTGAAAAAAACATTATATAAGATATATATAATGCATAAGATATATCTACTTGTGGAAGTGTTCATATAAAAATACGAGTATGTTTAATAGAGATCACACCATACCACTTAGTAACAAGGGAATCACTGGTGTTTTTCTAGATGTCATTCCTTCCTTACATATATGAAATATATTTTTTCAGTTTTTTTAAATACTCCTAAGGTCCACTAGGTCACACAGTTATTCCCTGGTATAAGGATAAAATTTTGGTTAAATTTTTTGAACAAAATGAAGTGATTTTGGTAAGAAACCCCATATAAAAATGAATTTGGATGGATTCACTCTGAGATGAGAAATTATGCATAAAAACCTTTTTTTATTTTAGTGAAAGTTGGATATTTTTTAATATAACCTAATATATATAATATTATATATTTCTATATTTATATATTTATATTTATTAATAAGAATTTGATTTTGGAATTATTATGCATTTATAAAATACCATTGATAATAAGTATATGTATACTATATTTTTTTTAATTTCTCTCAGACAGTTTATATTATCTAACTATTATGACTGGATTAAATTTATTTAATATTCATTAGATATGATTATATTAATTAAAATTAATTTTAATAAATGAATATTCAAACATAAATATGGTCAACATGTTTAATTTAATGAAAATCATCAATAATGTCTATATAAAGGGATGGGATCCCTTATATTGAGTAAAATTGATTTTGACTAAGCATGTAAATTCTCTCTTCCTCAAATAATACAATTAATTATCTTATATGAAGGAGATAAAACCCCATCACCATTTAGGAATCCTCATGATATGATCATATATCCATTGGATAGTGTTTTCCCATTATACAAAAGGTTATTTTGTTTACTATTTCATGATAATCATTAAGCATTATCTTCACTAAGGAAGAAGAGAACTGTAATTATTGGAATTTAATAGGTACTATATTTATACATATTTATTTATTATAATATATATAAAGACGTATCTACCTATATTTCAGTTTTTTCATCTTCATATTATCTTATGATTATTATTCAAAACCCATAAATTTTATCATACTGGATATCCATGCTTATGATTCTCACTATATTTATGTTCCCTTGATATTAATCTTGAATCTCATGTATTAGTCTCATCGTAATAGAATTTTATTGTTACATTAATGGGATTAATATCTCAGAAATTTATTATATATATCCAAGGGTTATCTTATGTAGTCTTAGAATATTAATTAAATTTAGTTGAATGCTTTCTATTTTTGAAATAATATTGGTGTTCCCGTGTTTGAACTAATTATCAAATGAACCTAATATCTCAAAGAAATTAAGCATCAAAATATTATAATGTAGTATTTTACATTTCTTTATATTATAAATAATGAATTGAGGTGTTTTAATAGACATGGTTTGTCATAATATTCATGTGATAGACATTGGTTTCACCATACTCGAGTATAGATTTTATTCTAAAGGGATGATAACAGATTCAAAGATATATTATATAATAGTTTGGATTTCACAATCCCATTACATTGTGATGTTTAATGTATTTGTTTCATGGATAATTAAAATGTTAGGATGTGTGATGGGGTGCTAGAAATTATATTTAGAGAGGTTATTCATGGTATGACCATTCAAGTTGTAGCATGATGGAGACCCAAATAGATTAAGTGATTCTAATATTTTTATTTCATGGTGTGAGGGAAAGTTCATATCATGAATGTAATGATGGTTGAAATTCCATTGTTCTATTGATTAATGCTTTCTGATTTGAAGATTATTTCTATGGCCTGAATTTGAGACATAAAGTTTGGTAGAGTATTGAATCAGGGATTTCATGATGTGAAATAGAGGTGTCACAATAGGAATGAGTGTTTTTTCAGAAACTATATAAATTTAGTAGACAACCTATGTTCCATAATTCACCTATATTTCTCTTGATCCCTAATAAATCTAGGGCCCCAATTTCATGCACTCTGAGCCATATTATATTAGTCATTGACCTATTGTTTTTAATAATGATATTCTATCATCCAAAGTGAGAATAATTCCTATGTTACTTCATTTATTTATACACTTACATCCGGGGAGATTGGGATAATAATTAATGTTATCCTTGAGTGGTTTTGGTTTAGATATTTATGTGATCTTATTGTGATATAGTTTTATGGAATGTTTCCTATGTGTATTGGTATCATGATCATAATCTTATGAATGATTTCTTAATTATTGTAATGATATAATTGTCATTGGGTATTTTTTGGCATGTGTTTATATCATTTCAAATAATTATAATTGAAAAAAACATTATTTCACACTATCCATATATAGAATCAAACTTTATTCAATATTAAATTTATATTTCTTAGTAGGATTTTTTAATTTCTGAAAATCATATAATAGAAACACACTTTTAAGAATTAATTAATTAATTATAAAGAATTGATTAATGGAAGATGAAGCGTAAAGGCATGTTTCATGTGTTTTCCATTTCTCTAATGGTATGTGTTGATCCAATATTTCATGATATATTTATTCTATGGTTACCATATCCTATCAAACTTGTTGAATTTTATCACTTCTATAATTGGTTAATCACATACACTTAGTAATAAAAAGATAGTATTAGAAACATGTAAATTTTTGTTTTATTATTATATTTGACCGTTATAAATGATGTATTTTGGTTGATTTTTCAACCCATTAATATTGATATATATTGGATAAAGGATTAACGATTATAGTTGAATCATAAAAGGAGAATTGTAAAATTTTTAGGTTGATGAAACCATAATTAATTATGAAAAATTAATAAATGATAGTGTGCAATTTGATAAATGTTAATTATCTTAATGTAAATTAATTAACGCGTATAATAATGTTACTAATAATTAATAAATGTCTCAAAATTTTGGGTGAGAAATTAAATGTATGATTTTATGTTTAGACATCATGGTGAGCTATTTGAGTTTCGTTTTCATGTGTGTAATGAGAGAGGTTTTAGGATGAAATTAAAATATACTATGGATTCTTTATTATTGTAGATTAGGTTGGACTAAGTAATTGGAGGACCTAATGAATCTAATTATGTTTTAAAATGATAAAGGGGTAAAATTGGAAATGATATGTCTGATGTGGAATTTTTAATTGCGTGGGATTCTTTTATATTCATGCATGTTGGGATTAAAATGATGTTGTAATATGAATTTTTTTTGGTTACATAGTTGTAATAATTTTTTAGTAAAATTTTTCGAAGTGGTTAGATATCCCTGTGTAATATAGTGGTGTTTATTGGTTACATATATCAATTGTCTATAATGGCTTCGGGTAGGTACGAATATTCGGAGATTGGGAGTGGGTTGTAGTGTACCTAATGATGGGATCATGATAGAATAATGAATGTTCATTGTGGGGGTTATGTGTGGTATTGGGGGGTATGAGGTTGATGATTTGTATGATTAAGATACCCTACAATGATATAGATAATGTTTTTATGTTATTAATAGGTTGGGTGTAAGTGGAAGGATGTTTGTAATGAGGTTGATTTAATTCATGTTTACATTACCCAACCACTTAAAATTGAGAAAGTGGATATTTAGTATATGTAGTTAGGATTAAATCATGGTTATGGTTAGGTGGAGATGAGGATAAGGATATTTATGGAAGTGTGTTTGTGGTTATGAATTGATGTAGTGATATGGATATCATTTTTATGGTAGGGTAAATTGATATATTATGGAATCATGTGGTTTATTTAGATACCTTCTTGCATTGTAGATATGGAAGAGGGATGTCACCCTACCAGTTAACTAACACTCAAAGGATACAAAGCTCTATTGAAATGTAAGAGAATTGATAGAAACTACTAGGCCCACGGGAAGAAGTTCTATAGTGACAGTCGTAGACCTATTTTTTGTATTTGTTGGTAATTGGTTTTTGTTGAAGAGTTCTCATAGGTGGATTGAATATTTGTGTCTTATAATTTTATTTCAATATCAATTTTACCCTACTTTTATTTTTGGACGTAGATTGATTACCTAGATTTTTCTTGTTATTACTAGTGACGCTGTTTTGACCATTTTATTTGATGATTTAAAAAATTCTATAACAATAAATATTTAATTCCCAAGGATGTAATTGTTTAAGGAGGATGATTGTATCAGGGGTTCCCAAAGTGGTCACACTAACCCAATTTTCTAAGTGTTTGCAGGTTACACCAATAGAGTTAAATGTTATTATTTATGTATCTTGGATAGAATTGGTTTCCATCCTAATGTATAAAGTTTCTCTCGAATATATTTTACATGATTCAATATATTGTACATGTATATATTATTTGAATTGTGAAAATTTATTTGTGTAAAGAGAAATTATATAGTTGTTCATTGGCGCAGTCCCACAAATCTATTGACCTTAAATATTTTTTTTCGTAGAGTAATTCATCTTATATATATATATATATATTTGTGTGTGTGTGTGTGTGCCTATATATTATATACCCTCACTGATAGTCTCCACCCCATGTCATATAAGTTGTTGGCATCGAGAGTCACTCATAAAGGGAGGGGGTTATGACAACTTCCATCCACCATCTTCCTACTTATGACATATGAATAGATCTTTTGGGAATTTTAATTACATTCAGTTCATTGCCATATGTTAATTAATATATAATGAAATTATGATTTTTTCATGTTTATGTTGTGCACACATATATATGGTTTATCATTATCATATATGTGATTCAATTATATCCATCATATGCATTGGTTAATGTTTTAATTATCATGACATTAAGATAGGATATGGGTGTCAAGCTTGAATACAAATTTTTATAATACATGGGTTTTTAGCTAAAGTACAAATTTTTTTGGAATAATTTGTTATCCTATGCCCAAAATGTTGAGGGGGAATGTTTTTAGACTATGTTCTAAAGGTTATGGATCACAATTGGTTAGATTGTTTCCACAATTTTATGGGAAGGTAGATATCCTTGTCTATTATTATATAAATGTATTGGTGGATATCATTGAAATTTGTTATGATATTTATACATATGTGTATTCCATATTATTAGTTTATGAAACATAACTATTTTATGAATATTAACTCTTGATTCAAATGTTTCTTGAATTATTTCTTATGATTCAAATGTTCATTGAGTTATTTATTACATTGTTGAAAAATTAATATATCATGAATTATGTTTAATGATCAATGATTATTTGTGTATAATATTATTTCGTTGTTTTATTTTACATTTATTATATTACTACACCCACATGTTCTAATTTTCTCACTTATGATCTTCAATTTTAATCCCTTGTATTTACCAATAATGATCAAACAACCTCATACCTTTCTAATGTTTTCATTCCTATGTTATGAAGAAGAGTATACCATATAAGTTATATAGAATGGTTTCATATGTGGTGAAAATATAATAAAATTATTAGTGTGTTGAAAACATGTTTTTTTATATAATATCCATAGACACAAAACCAATAGTTTCTATGGTGTGATTTATTATGACATGTAATGATTTTTCCAGTATAATGATAATATATGTACATATAATCTGCTTGATTTTCCACATGATGATTTGTATATAATAATCAATATTTTTTTATTTTATTATAAGGATTATGAAAAAATGATTAATTTGTAGAATTATGAAGTGTACATAGATGATGTAATTTTGAAACAGAATAAAAATGAGATATGTGATATTATAAGAGTGTAATATATTGATAGATACAATATTTAATTTAGGATTCCAACTATTTTTGGTAGATCTAAAAGAATGTATTTTATTCATTTATTTATAGGATTTGTAAAATATTTCATGGTTGGTTAGGAATAAATCTCTCAATTGAATGGAAAAAAGTTCTTTTGAAACCAATGGTCTAATATATTCCACTTTATGTTATATCCATATTTAAAGTTATTGAACACATTATTGATGAAAATCAATCATTTTTTCTAATAGATACAAGGGAAATTCATGGGGGGGAATTAAATTTTTTTGATTTTATGTTATAAATAATTTTATTCTAATGATATTAATAGAATTATATTTGGAATCATGTGTTTTTTTAATATTGTTCTTCTTATAAAGAAGTTATTTAGATTATTTTCAAGAACAAAATTGAAGTATAAAAAATTTATATAAAAATATTATCCATATAATAATATTTTTCAAGCTTATATAAAACCATGATCTAGACTGTTAGTCAATAACATATATGTATCTAACGAATTTTTAATGGTGGGAAAATATAGAATAATTTCTAAGAGAATTATGATGAAAATTACAAAAGATACATAGTGAATGAATGAATCAGTTATGTTTATGTTCTCTTATATCACATTAGATATAAGTGGGGTTCTGGATATAGAAACTATTAATAATGATATTTTAAGCCTTTTAAGGGATAATTGTCAGGTTATATTTAATAGTATATATAATATTATTATTTTTAGTTTTATTGATTTCAACACTCCCAGAATAATCACATTTTCACAAAATATTCTATATAATAATATTATTATGTTATTTAATATTATATATTATTATTGTTTATGAATTTTATTATGAATGATCTTTTTTTGAAATAAAAACCATATCTTATGTCTAACATTTTTTTGTAGATGTAGTGTAACTATTTTCTCCATATTTTGGATTTTATTCTCATGTTTTGTGTTATTTTGAAATCTATTCTCATTTTAAGTGATTTTAAAAATAATACTTATATCCAATATTAATGTGTAGAAAAGATATTTCAGCAAGTTTTAAAATGGGGAAATAACATAACCTTGTTCTCATCAAAATGGGTATTATTTGTCATGTTTATCAATAGTGGAGTGGTGATCATGTAACTTCTATGTTCTATGAGGTGTTTAAGTTTGATTAGATTATCATTATAAGAAATAGTGGTATTAATAAAAAAAATAATAAATTATATATAGATTATTTTATTATTCATAATTCCATAAATATTTTATATTTATTGAATTATAGGTGTAAGTATTTGGTTGAAGTATTTCTAGTTGAGTAACATATTCATATCCAAAAAAGAGTTTGCTACTAAATTATTATTTTAAAATTAATAAAAAGTGATATTTAATTCTAAAAGGATGTGTGTTGGTTTATAGGTTTGGACCATCCTTTCTTTTTTTAGTTTGTTACATATGAGGGTTAGAGGTATTAGAGTGGATCTCAAATGTGTTTTGGAGGTGAAAAGTATTGTTTTTTCTTTTAAGTGTCAGAATATCCTTTTTGTGGTGGAATAATTCACAATTGATGTAATGATATTTTTTGGTATGTAAGGTGAAATATTTACTTGGTTAGTGGAATTTACATCCTTAATGACCATTTGGGGGGTTATTCCTATATGATTTCATATACCACAGAGATTAGAATTTTTTGTCTGTGTGGTTTTGTAGTAGAATATGTATATGACACATGGATAACTAAAACACTTTTTTGAAATGTTGTAGTTATCTAATCTTATTATAAGAGGCACTTATTACATGATTGAGTCTTTGGGGACTGTGTAAATGTTTATAGTCTAGGTGTTATACAATGAAAGTGTGGGAAACTATGTTACAAAAATAGTTTAAATATATAATGGTTGAAGACACTATATCATTATAGTTGTATGATATAAATATTATAACAAAATTATTGGATGTAATTTATATATTTTGTCCAATTTTGATGGCTGAAAACCAAATATCTCATTAGAATAAAAAAATCACCATTGAAGTCCACACTATGTCATACTAAGCTATCCTGAATTATTAATATAAATTCAACACATCATTCTTCCCCCAGTTTGACATTTCTAGTGTTCCAGAGACACTATTGACCTTCAGCTCTCCTTCATTCACTTTAGTTATTTAATTATGGATATAAGGATATTTATTCACATGATAAAACCCTTTATATCCAAGTTTTATCTTACGTTATTTCTCTAAATTCTATTCCCTATTAGAATATTACTTCTTTGTATTTCCTTTCTATAATACATGGAAGGGGATTTAGGACATCTATTTTTATAACTCTGGTTATGTTCTTAATAGTGGTTGATGTATCAAATATTATTGGGGGTTTTTATTAGGATCTTAGTGGTGATAAATCATCATTCTTATTTTCGTCATTCCATGATAATTGATGAATCCACATTTATATTACGTAATTATAAATTTATATTTTCTTTAGTTTTTGTTAAATATGAAATCATCATGAATATCACTTCAATGAGTAAATGGTTGAAATTATCCTATTAAAGTTAAATTAATATATTCGGGGAATATAAAGTGTTTATGTGATTCATAAAATATTTATGGTATTTCCATGTTAGTGACTGTCTTTTTTTAATTTGATAGATTGATCAATTCCCTTATGACAACATTGTTATTGTTTTGTATATGCATTATTACATTAAAAAATTTTCAAGGCACATAATTTTGATAATTTAAATTGAGATAATAAAATTTAGAATATATAAAATATAATTTAGGCATGAATTATTGGATATATATAGAATAATGAACAAATAAAAAATATTTAGGTTGATTCCTTATATTATTAAAAAACATTATTCTTTCCATAGTTAGAGTAATTGTGGTACGGTTATTATAAATAACTAAGAAGTGGCGACGATATATTTTTTTTGTTATGGTGGTGTCTCATAGTAGTTTATGTGTGTTATTTTAACACCTTAAGATTTAAAAATATATTTTCCTTTAAAATAATTTTAATGTGTCTGATATCTTTTAATGTCTGAAACATTGAAATTAAATGAATATTTTTTTATTACAATAAAAAACTGAATACCATATAATATATATAAATGAAATTTATCTAAAAAATGATTTTTTAGAATAAATATGATTCTATTTTACTTTATTAAATACAATTAACTTTAAATAATATTTTTTTAATGATTTTTGTATTTTTAATAAATTTATTAATTGTATAAAAATGATATAAAAAGTTAACTATAAAAATTATAATAATTATTATTAAAATAAATTAATAACATTTTATAATTATTAATTAACTATATGGAATGTTAATTTAAGTATTCATGGATAAACAAATGTTTAGAAATATTGTCTTTTATATACTATGTATGTTTTATTTAAATGTTAAATTTAAAAATTTATTAATTTTAATTTTCATAAAATTAAAAAAAATGGATTCATCATGAAAAAATTATCTCATAGATAATTTTTTAGATTTTTTTTTGAAAAGGTAGATTTTTCAGTGAATATTGCAAAATATCATTTTTACGAGAACTGTAACATATATGAAATAATTATGAGATATAAATAAGATAAAATGTATGGAACCTAGGAAATAAAATTAATTTATTTAAGATAAAAAATAATTCAATTTAAACTAAATCTTTTAATTTTTAAACCTGTCATATTCTTTCAGAACATAAGATATTTTTTATTCTTGTATAAATCTATTTTATTCAATTTCTTTGAATTATTTCTCCAAATTGATCGATTATTTTTTGGATTTCATTGAATTTAATAAATATATATTTTCTAATAAATAATCCAATAAATACTATTTGGGTCAGTTCTAAACAATAATTTTCTATAAATTAATTTTTCTTCTTGAAAATATATTTTTCCCAAAACTCTTTTTCATTACATTTGGAGCAATTATATTAAAAGTAATTTTTACCACCTATAAATATTTAATATTATAAAATGGGTTGCAAATATTTAATTATAATATAAAATGATTATTATATAAACATTATTCTTATTAATAAAAAATAATTTACATTTGAAAAAAGAGTTAACCTCAATAAGGAAATTATATACTACATAAGTTATGTGTATGTACAAGGATACCATTCCACTTGCTTATAAGAGGACACTTCCTCCCAGAATTATTTAAATTCTTTTAGCTCATTATCTCGACCAATAAATGACCAAATAACTTCACAAATTTTCATTATACATGACAATGGATTTATTCTCACTCAAGGACCAACCGAAGAAGGCTTTAGGAGATATTCAATGAAGGATTCATAAAGAAAAAGTAATCATGTTTACTGAATTATTTCATGTTTCGTTATTGTTAAACATCCTACAAATCTTGTATAACCACATAAAATTAATGAAATAAATAAAATTATTATACTTAAATGTTATTATTTATATTGAATAATCTTTATTAAAATCATTTATATCTAATAGAAAATTAAAACGGGAACTCATGCGTATATACTAACAACAACCTCCAAGAAGGGATCAATTTAATTTTATCATAGCCCCATCAAATTAATAAGAACACATATGGATTTAATGAATAAATATGATATATATATATAACACAATTTTAATTCTATAAATATAAATTACATTATAATATCACTTTTATCAATATTATTTATGTTTTAATTTCCATTATGGAAAATATTATGTTATTTATATCTTTAACCTAATTTAATTTATTATCCTCTAATTATTAATTGTTTTTTAAATTATAAAATCCATTTCCCCCAAATTCTGTACTTTAAAAACTGAAATAATGTTTTTTAGATAATATGACCATATATTTTTTTTAGAAGGAAAATGTTTTACTTCCATTCCCATGTTCTTTAAATTTTTTTAAAATGTTATTTTTTATACTCCAATTATTTTTTAAATTCATTTACAATTTTTTTTTATTTTCTTAATGAAAGATAGAGGAATCATTACAGGTTTCATCATTGGGATTATAATTTTTTTATAAAAATGTGAAAAGAGTATTTAATTAAACTTTATTGAATGTATCTATTTTCCGTCAATCGTATATATTATTTGTTAAAAATCATACTTTATATGATTCATAGTTTTTTATGAAAATCATTTTATACATTATTTTCAGAATTTTTATGTTTTATAGTTATCAAATGAAAATAATATTTCTTATTTTTTATTAATATTACTAATTCTATTAAAAATGTGTTTTTCATTTATGTCAATATAAATTATTGGTTATTATGCTTCATTGAGTACATAATATAATGATTTTTTCATATTCTCTTTATAAATCTCTTATATTTAAGATGATTTTAGAATGTTTTCATGAAAACCATTTCCTTTCCATATACTAATTAATTTCGTGTTTGTGTTTATTTTGTGGGTTGAATAAGAATTATATATCCTTCCAATTCACTGGGTAAATCATTTTATCTCTTGAGATAATATGTAAGGGACTAGGGACTAAACTCAATCCACTACCTGGCTCTATCAACCAAATGTTTAAAAGGTACTCTGGAGTAAACCCAATTAATTATGGTACTCTGTTTACTATGTGATTATATTTGTGGGAGTGATACATTAAAAAAGAAATTATTTTCTTTGCTATTTTTCATTCCCCGATCATATTTCATATTATTAGGCTTATGAAATGATTTCATGGATCATGATTGATTAATTATTTTACACACTATAATTACTTGTCTATTTTAGTTCAAAGCCTTATTCAATAGTTCATTAGTTTTTAGCAATGACTTATTGGGTTTTATTTTCTATTCTTAAACTCATATACCAAGATCATTATCTTATACACATATACTCAAATTTTGATAACTTATGACCATAGATTGATATCTCTCATGGTTTCCATTAATTTGAATATAATCTCATGATTAATTATGATTATCATTTCCTCGGATATAAATAATTTAAATATGTAGTGAATAATTATTAAGTGTACCATATGAGAATAACTATGTGGGAGATGTTGAATATATTTTACGAAATAATTCTATTGTGTTTGTTATATCTATAGAATCTAAACCTTTATGGTTCTAGGGTATGAATTATTTTTATGTGTATTATGATTTCATCTAATATTATGGAATATTTAGATGTATTATTCTTGGTCAACTTCTATTTTAATTAGTGAAAGCTTTAGAAACTTTTGGGGATTATGTTACAAGGAATAAGTTAGTAGAACCAAAAGAAACCTATGGTAAAAGTGATATAATAAGAACCAATATAGGAATCCGTAAGGACCATGATTACTTATTTATAACATAAAATAAATGATTTTCTCTTTCACTATAATGAGATACAGGATATAAAATCATGTCTTTATGCTCACCTAAATCTCTCAAACTATGAATCATAAAATGAATCATGCAAAACTTCTAAAGGCAATGTAAGGAAATACCAATCCTGGAGTATTTTATACATCGACTACAAGTGTCCTTCATTGGATCCTTTTATCTTCTTATTACAGATCTATGGACAAATACTATATAAATGATATATTATATTATCTATTACTCAGGGAGTGGAGTGATGTTTGGTGGGTTATTTATGATTTCATAGATCATGTTTATCAATGGTGTACTCTTATCATGAATATGAAGAAATAGGAAGAAACTAACTCCATGAAATGGGATGTTTTTAACATGGTATGTTTTAATAATTATATTCATCAAAACATTCACACTAAAATGTATATGGAAATCGTGGAAATTTTAATGACTCAGATTTCTAGTGGATTTTTTTAAATGCATGGGAATTTTACATGTCCGCAGTTTCTGACAATGCTTGATTCTGAGGCTCGGTTTGTTTGGAATAAATTTCTGAAGATTTGTTCGGGAATGTTTTGTAAACGTATGAGTGGGTTTTTATAACTTTTGAATCGGTGCTTGGAATGAAAATCTGAGGGCACCGTTGAAATCACAGTTCCGCATTTCACTTAAGAAGACTTTCACTTCGACGGCATTGAGTCGGGAATAAAAGTTAGTTTTTGGATTTTTATAAAAAAATAATAAAATAAAGTACAACACTTTATTTTATTTTTTTTAAGCTTCCATGTGTTGAGTATATTGTTTAAAACCTCTCCTTGAAGGTTGGTGGTGGGACAACCACCCCCTAACCTCCCATGAGAGGTTATGGTGGTGGGGCCCACCTGAACATAACCTCCTATGAGAGGATAAATGAGATGGGGACCACCCGAGTCGTAAAAACATCCCTACTAATGATAGGGGTGAGGACCACCTGACCCCTATTGATGGTGGATGATGAAACCTCTCCACTCTCCCTCATTAATGAGGGATAGCCTTTGACCTCCCTGTAAAATTAATTGTGCCAACACTTGTGTATTAATAGGGAGAGCCTCTTGGCATCCTCCAAATTAATGAGACAACACTCGTGCATTTAATTTAGAGGAGCTGGGATTTTAATTCTTTTTTTAATTGTGTTCCAACAATTAAAATAATAGGCAAAATATTATTTTATTTTGGTTTGAATCCTCTCCTGGTGGGATTCTTGGAGAAAGCTCCCAACGAAGAACCGTCCTCCCAACGAAGAACGCGAAGAACGTGAAGAACGCCGGCAACGCTCTTCTTCTCCGGCCTTCTTCCTCCAACCCCTTCGACGTGGCACATGTTCATCTACCACAGATTGAAGACCATCCTTTCGCGATGTCAACGAACTACTAAAAAAAATCATAGGTAGGGAGATTTTTGTTATTTTCTATATGAATATAAACCTCTTTCTTCATCAAACAAAGATATGGTATGTGAATCTCCAGTTTCTATCACCGTATCAAGGAGCGCTCGGGCCACACGAACGTGGTTCGACCCTCCCCATGTTAGTTCATTCTATGACAACATCTTGGAAATGAGGAGATGCTGACGAGGATGGAATACAGAGGCCGCGCTACCCATGACCTCTGCGCCCCACCGGCATGCTGCCGGGCGCCCCCCGCGCCCCGCCGACGCACTGCCCGACACCCCCACGCCCTTCTCGCATGCTTCCTAGTGCCCTCGCGCCCTACCGGCGCGCTACCCGGTGCCCCCGCGCCCCGCCGGCACGCTGCCCTGGGCCCCCATATCGCGTCGGCATGCTGCCCGACACCCCCGCGCCCCACCGGTGGCCTGCCCCTGCCCCTTCTGTAGTCGGCCTGGCGCCCTCGCGCTGCCCTGTGCCTCCGCGCCCTACTGGCGGCCTACCCGGCCCCTGTCGGTGGGCTTCCCGGTGGCCCCTTGCTTTCCTAGAGGCATCCCGACCACCGCCCACCCAGGCTGACCTATGGCTTCCCCCGATATGTCACTGGCCTAACCGGCCCAGTCCTCCAGGCTGAGTTACCGTGCCGCCTACGTGGAGACTACTGGGCTTAACCGCCCTCACAGTCCGCTGGGCTGGGCCCAAGGGACCGTGTCAAAAAATAGTGGACTAACTTACCTAATGGGTCGAGTCAGAGCAAGTGAGTCTGGTCGGGTCGACCCAGGCCGGGTCGGTCCAGACTGGGTTGGGTCATGTCGGCCCGACCGTGTAGAGACCCGAAGCTTATCGTACATGAACATTTCATTACTTATGCAGAATACTTAGTACATAACAAAAAACACACACACAAGGATCGTAATAGTTTAGTGTCTTTGGAAACTCGGAATGTAATCTTCTAATCGTGGTGAAAGATCTCCAATATCTCCCATAAAGATCTTCCTTTTTTATTTACCTAAAACCTTTCTTTATATCCTGGGGAAAATAAAACATAAAAGGGTGAGCTCAAATGCTCAGTAAGGGTAAACAAAATAAAAATCAATCACATCATATTCATAAGAACATAACTATTGGAAATCTTATCCTACAAAAGAGAGAGCATAATTTCATAACATGGGATAAATCATAGTAGTGAAATGAAATCCCAATAATCATAACTTAAAACATGAAACTTTGTGGCATACACACATAATCATAGAGAATCATTTCTTGTTAGTCAAGACTCATTGTCAAGACTATCTTAGTGGACAAAGTCCCTTTCTGAACCGAGTCACCCTCGTTTCAGTCCTGTTTCACTGAACCGGTATAACCTACCATTCCAGCCATGTATATCTCATGAGATATAAAATCTTTACCCAATGCATTGGAGGGAGATATAGGTCCCACCCATCTTATAATGAATCCTTTCTTATGTTTGCCACATAATCATAAATCATACATCATCCCATAACACATGTAACAAAAATGGGATTCTTGAAACATCATGACATAATAAAACAAATCATATAACGTAAATGACTTCATAAAAATAATTCCCTCACAACATAATCAAATAAATGTAATAATAGAGATAAAAACAGAACCCTATATTATCTTAGATGGAAAATAATTTTGATAAAACATTTGAACTCCATTCTTGAAGAAAATATCCTTTCTACTTCAAAAACACTTTTCTTTTCTTAACATGTCATACAATTATAAACTAAAATAAGTTGATTAAAAATAAACATGAAAATTTATAAAGGAAGATTCTTGGAAATAATGTTTTAAAAATCCATTCTTGCCGTATAAGTTAAAAAAACATTCTTCGTACTTTTGTCGGAAAAGTCAAAAAGTACCTCGTACGAAAAACGACAAAAGATTCCTTTCATATCCTTTACTAAAAACTCACCGAAGGGTAAAATTGGATTTAAACAATTGTTGGTGGATGTAAATAATATTACATATTGAGTAAACATGGATGTGGATGATAAAATACACCCCAGTAAATACCAAAGTATAAACAATCTTGGATAAAAATGATATTGTGATATTTCCCTTACCTTAGGTCCGACTTGCTTTGTACGTGTCCGAACCTCCTCTTCTTTGAAACGCCTCTTTGAATCCTCCACTTAGGGAACTAAGATTGGTCTTTGAAGAAGACCAGGACCTCTAGGATTATTATAGGGAAGTGGAGAAGGGATTTTGGCAGGGTTTGGCCGAGCTTGAGTGCTCAAATTGGTGTGAGGAGGAGGGGGAGGAGGTTCCCTTTTATAAGGGAGGAGAGGGGCACCTTTGGAATTCTTAAAAATATTAATTTATAATAAATCTAACCCCACATAAAAACCTCCAAAAATGACTCATATTAGAAGCTTAGATGAGATAGGTTTGTAATCTCATCAACCAATAAAATTTATACATGTTTGGATCTTATTTTAAACCTTATCATTTTGATTTATCCTTATTTAATCTATTTAAGTTTATTTGTGGTAATAAAATTCGAAATTTTAAATTATAACAAATAATTACTTATTTGTTGTGAATTTTCCATAATTGTTTACTTTATAACATTATAGACCATATAAATTTAAATTTATAATTTTTAAATATTTTTGTGATTTTTAAACAATTTTATAATATGTTATTTTTATAAAATAACAATAGTGTCAATTTTGACACTATTCATTTATTTGAATTTAAATAAAATATGTACAGAAGATATGTTCGAACTAAAAGCTTTAATATATTAATAAAAGGTCATATGTATCTATAAAATTAGTGGATCACATTAAATAGTTCATATAATATTTATTTTATTATTTTTTAAAACCATTTATTTGGTTTATCTCTTAATAAAAGAATTACTACATCATTTTTGTATAACTATTTAATATACTTATTTGTTGCATAAAAATTTAAAATAAAATCCTATGATGAATATAAATATATTAACTTTCACAATAATACTTTTACTCGAATTTATCATCTTAAAATAACAATATTTAAATTGTTATATTTATTAAATTATGAAGGTGACAACTTTGGCATCATTTAAAATAAAATAATAGATGTGTCATAATTGCTTGTATAAGACTCCAAATGGTCAAATATTAGACCATTGGATGATTATAGTTTAAAGTTACATGACCAATAAGTTTTGGTCAGGGTTTTGTGCCTTTTAATGTCACTATTAGTTTAATAAAAACTACATTCTTGATTTTTCACTAGATAAATAATTTCTGCATCACTATTGTGTCACAATTAATGATAATTATTTAATCCCAAAAAATTCTAAATAAATTCTCATGATGTAGATAATTTTGTTAGCTTTCTGGATACTATTCATGTTCGAAGTTTTATGTTGTTTATCACTAAGTAAAAATTATTATACTTATATAATTTAAGAAAGTGACATGTTGTCACATTCTTTGGTTTTAATAATAATTAAATTATGTTCATTGAAAAAATTTAATTAAATGAATCTAATCCGACCCTTAGGTGATATGGGTCGACTTTTAGTCATCCAATAGGATTTTGACATTTGTTGGGATAATTTTAAAAAATTATATTTACCCTTAATTACCCGATTTACCTTTAACTATGGTAAATAAAATTTACCGTAGTTACTATTCATAATTCCCAAAAATAAAAAGTAGCTTATTAACATAATTTGGACCCAATGATTCCAAATATGGAATCCATTTTTCCAAATTAAATACACAAAATATGCAGAAATTAAATTAAAATTAATCCTGTTGTCGAAAGAAAACAAGTTTTTCTTTAAAACATTGCAAAAGATTGAATTGATTTAACCTACGAATTCAAGGTAAAATCAATGATAATGACATACATCATATTAAATGGTAAAAATATATTCTATTTATAATTTAAAACCATTCAATATTATAATTTAACTACATAAGATATTACGATGAAAAAAGTTGTTTTTAATTAAAATATAGCGGGTTTTTACTATTCATTAAAATATGAAAGTTATCAGAAAAATATCAAAACTTTATCTAATGTAAATTTTTATATCTTGATTCAAAATAAGAATTTTTTTTGTCAAATTGAACATATAAACATTTCAAAAACTAGATTTAATGTCGGTGCGCCATCAAAAGGCGGCAAAAATGCATTTTTTTTAAAATACTTATTTTTCCCGAAAATTTTATTTTGTTCTTATACCATGTTCTAGAAAATGTGTAAGATGAATAATAATGTTATAAAATTCAAAATTTAGTTAATACTATTCATAACCGCTAGTTCATGACAATATTATAATAATATATCATTGTTTATTAAAACCCAGTATTGCGTACAACACACGCTATCGGGGAAGGTCGTGATTGCGTGTAATGCAAGCCAAGTCAGGGTTGCGTGTTGTGAAATAATCCTTAGTTGTTTCGTATAACAGAATCCAACCATATTTCATTTATACATTGAATATATATATATATATATATATAAACGCAATGTTGTGTAGAATAACTATTATCAAAATTGTGTGTAACACGATCCAAGAATAGTGCTGCGTATACTGCAAGCTAATACGGTGTTGCGTATAGCGCAAGGTAATCTTGGTGTAAAATTAAAATAATATTTTTCATAAAATCTCAGGGTGTTACATTCTACCCCCCTTAAAATGAATTTCGCCCTCGAAATTCGTCGGGGTTATAAATGGTTTACTACTAAAAAGTTTGTTTAATAGAAACCCACATCGTAAAAAGGAATACCAAAACATGGCTTTTAAAAACTAAAGTATGAAATGTAACGGTCACCCAAATTAACTCATCACGGGGTTTCCACGTAGGAGAACATAGGTGAAAATATGGATATGGAAGAAAAATCTAACCATCATGTTCTGATGGAGAGTGGTAGAGAACATGGCAATGGAAAAGCCAACAATCACAAATCCATATATTTGTGATGATCTGAGGTATCATCTGATTAATCAGATATAAGAGCACTAGGACAACATTTTTGGTTTTTAAGATCGTTTCCCTAAAGTTGAAGAATTTGAATTAGAATAAATAATTACTTTATTTTGGTACAATCTCACTGTTGTTCATGCCTTGAACAATTTCAACTTCATCTCTTAAATAAATGAAGTTGAATTTATTATTCGTGAAGTGTTAGCAGATCAAATGATAGAATGATGGGTCATTCCATCTGTCTCAAAAGGTTAGCAAAATTTATATACATAAATCGATATATAGTGAGATTAATCATATATGGTTCCTAAAATGGACTTATACTTCATATATCATACTGCTTAATATAATAAAACTAGTTTCTACTAAACAGGGACTTCTTGTAGGCCAGTGGTAGGCGATAAAGGCCAGTCGCACTTCGGTTGTGGGTTCAATTTCCACAGCCTTGTCCGACGCTATGGGCTGTCGCCCGTCCTACAGGTTGTCCTTTTTCTAAAACTATATTACTATAACATCCCATCAATAATATCGAAAAAAATTCTATCCTTAAACAATACTAACTTATGTCCAACATAATCCATTCCAATCTTTAGGCTTATCCATAATACTGCAGTCCACTCTCATAACATAGTGAAAACGATTACCAGAGATTTAATACCATCGTTGATCCCCATATATCATAAGATATGTTTTGTTGGTCACATTCAAAGTCCTTAATCATGTATTCTCTTGAATACCTTAGTGAAAACATGAATGCAGTTAAAAGTTAACACCTTCCACATACCAAAATCCTCAAAATTCTATATACTCAAACCATGATATCACTTAGTCCTTATATCAATCATGAGCTCATGAATACTGTTAAACATTTCATTTTCTCATTTTCCCTTCATTATGCGCATAATATCTCAATCACTTTGAATACCACATTAGACCAATACATAAATATTCCAATACTCCATGATACAACATTATTTTAGAATCCCATTACATAAACACTTAATCATTCCACCACATCGTTGTCATATTCAACATCGCCAATAGTGATCGCATGTGACTTCCCTTTGTGCTTTTCCTTCAGTGGTTGCTCATGTTGATCATCACTAACCCTTGGATTAGGGCATTTATTAGCATAATGCCCCATTTCCTTGCACTTGAAGCATTGAAGTGTTGGTGGTGCGTTCTCTGCAGTGTTTGCTTTATTCA
This sequence comes from Viscum album, assembly GCA_963277665.1. Classification (NCBI taxonomy): domain Eukaryota; kingdom Viridiplantae; phylum Streptophyta; class Magnoliopsida; order Santalales; family Viscaceae; genus Viscum; species Viscum album. Next base: position 240,892,205 of record OY728131.1, read on the forward strand.
CATCATTAGAAACCCTTTTTCCATTACTTCGACAATCAGCTGCTCGATGACCTTCTTTTCCACACTTAAAAAATTTTCTATTCCCTTTAAGACAATCTCCACCATGCTTCTTTCCACACATTGTGCATAAGGAAACATTCATATTCTTTTCACCATTATTATGAGATTTCTCCTTGAACTCCATCATTCGTTTCTTGTCAAAACCATGAGATTGATATGTAACACCAACTTCCATTTCTACTTTGATAGCACAACGCACAATTTCTTCATAGCTACTGAAGTCTCTTATAGCTAATTCCCTTCGAAGACTTGGTTTTAAGCCACTGAAAAATCGATCAACTTTACTTTCAGGTTGGATGATAATGCCAGATGCATACCTTGCAAGTCTTGTAAAATTTGCTTCGTATATACCAACAGATTCATCATCCTTTTTCTTTAGTTCAAGAAACTCCTTCTCCATCTTTGTTCGAAGAATACGAGGGAAGTACGTATTGAAAAATAAGTTCTTGAACTTGTCCCATTCCATGGACTCAATTTCATCTCTTGGCCTCGTATTCTTGATAAGATTCCACCATTGATCAGCTTCACCTTCCAAACGATATACTGCTAAGATTACTTTATCATGTTCAGAACATTGAAGAACTGAAAATATCTTTTTAGTAGTACTGATCCATTGTTCAGTAACAAGTGGATCGGAAGACCCACTAAAAGAAGGTGGACGTTGCCTCATGAAGGACTCAAAAGAATATTGTTCCCTTCTCTGCTCATTTGGAAGTCTAGAATGATTTATAGCTTGTGTAAGTATAGCAATAATATTTTTCACTCCATCTCCCATAACATTTGTTTGTTCAGGAGGACAATCATTGCATTTTCCATTGCATTGATCAACACGGTTCCTTCGGGTTCCAGCCATCGTCTAAAACCCAAAAAGAATAGTGTGAGAGGCAAAAATAATTCTAGGGAAAACAACATAATAAAGGGGGAGTACCTTCAATATCTAACATCTTAGGTTTAATTCTATGATCGTTAGTGTAATTCTAGTACTCTAACCTATACGTATACTTAACCATTGGGACATCCCTAGACATACCTTAGAAATATCTCTAAGGATCTCACTAAAGTTTTCGCATCCTAGTTTCCAAAGGTTGACTAAACCTTTCCTCTGATACCAACTGTAGAGAACCAAAGCTTATCGTACATGAACATTTCATTACTTTTGCGGAATACTTAGTACATAACAAAAAACACACACACAAGGATCGTAATAGTTTAGTGTCTTTGGAAACTCAGAACGTAATCTTCTAATCGTGGTGAAAGATCTCCAATATCTCCCATAAAGATCTTCCTTTTTTATTTACCTAAAACCTTTATTTATATCCTGGGGAAAAGAAAACATAAAATGGTGAGCTCAAATGCTCAGTAAGGGTAAACAAAAGAAAAATCAATCACATCATATTCATAAGAACATAACTTTTGGAAATCTTATCCTGCAAAAGAGAGAGCATAATTTCATAACATGGGATAAATCATAGTAGTGAAATGAAATCCCAATAATCATAAATTAAAACATGAAACTTTGTGGCATACACACATAATCATAGAGAATCATTTCTTGTTAGTCAAGAATAATTGTCAAGACTATCTTAGTGGACAAAGTCCCTTTCTGAACCGAGTCTCCCTCGTTTCAGTCCTGTTTCATTGAACCGGTATAACCTACCATTCCAGCCATGTCTATCTCATGAGATATAAAATCTTTACCCAATGCATTGGAGGGAGATATAGGTCCCACCCATCTTATAATGAATTGTTTCTTATGTGTGCCACATAATCATAAATCATACATCATCGCATAACACATGTAACAAAAATGGGATTCTTGAAACATCATGACATAATAAAACAAATCATATAAGGTAAATGACTTCATAAAAATAATTCCCTCACAACATAATCAAATCAATGTAATAATAGGGATAAAAACAGAACCCTATATTATCTTATATGGAAAATAATTTTGATAAAACATTTGAACTCCATTCTTGAGGAAAATATCCTTTCTACTTCAAAAACACTTTTCTTTTCTTAACATGTCATACAATTATAAACTAAAAGAAGTTGATTAAAAATAAACATGACAACTTATAAAGGAAGATTCTTGGAAATAATGTTTTAAAAATCCATTCTTGCCGTATAAGTTAAAAAAACATTCTTCATAATTTTTTCGGAAAAGTCAAAAAGTACCTCGTACGAAAAACGAAAAAATATTCCTTTCATATCCTTTACTAAAAACTCACCGAAGGGTAAATTTGGATTTAAACAATTGTAGGTGGATGTAAATAATATTACATATTGAGTAAACATGGATGTGGATGATAAAATAAACCCCAGTAAATACCAAAGTATAAACAATCTCGGATAAAAATGAGATTGTGATATTTCACTTACCTTAGGTCCGACTTGCTTTGTACGTGTCCGAACCTCCTCTTCTTTGAAACGCCTCTTTGAATCCTCCACTTAGGGAACTAAGATTGGTCTTTGAAGAACACCAGGACCTCTAGGATTATTTTAGGGAAGTGGAGAAGGGATTTTGGCAGGGGTTGGCAGAGCTTGAGTGCTCAAATTGGTGGGAGGAGGAGGGGGAGGAGGTGCCCTTTTATAAGGGAGGAGAGGGGAACCTTTGGAATTCTTAAAAATATTAATTTATAATAAATCTAACCCCACTTAAAAACCTCCAAAAATGACACATATTCGAATCTTAGATGAGATAGGGTTGTAATCTCATCAACAAATAAAATTTAGGCATGTTTGGATCTTATTTTAAACCTTATCATTTTGATTTATCCTTATTTAATCTATTTAAGTTTATTTGTGGTAATAAAATTCTAAATTTTAAATTATAACAAATAATTACTTATTTGTTGTGAATTTTCCATAATTGTTTACTTTATAACATTATAGATCATTTAAATTTAAATTTATAATTTTTAAATATTTTTGTGATTTTTAAACAATTTTATAATATGTTATTTTTATAAAATAACAATAGTGTCAATTTTGACACTATTCATTTATTTGAATTTAAATAAAATATATACAGAAGATATGTTCGAAATAAAAGCTTTAATATATTAATAAAAGGTCATATGTATCTATAAAATTAGTGTATCACATTAAATAGTTCATATAATATTTATTTTATTATTTTTTAAAACCATTTATTTGGTTTATCTCTTAATAAAATAATTACTACATCATTTTTGTATAACTATTTAATATACTTATTTGTTGCATAAAAATTTAAAATAAAATCCTATGATGAAGATAAATATATTACCTTTCACAATAATACTTTTACTCGAATTTATCATCTTAAAATCACAATATTTAAATTGTTATATTTATTAAATTATGAAGGTGACAACTTTGGCATCATTTAAAATAAAATAATATAAGTGTCATAATTGCTTGTATAAGACTCCAAATGGTCAAATATTCGACCATTGGATGATTATAGTTTAAATTTACATGACCAATAAGTTTTGGTCAGGGTTTTGTGCCTTTTAATTTCACTATTAGTTTAATAAAAACTATATTCTTGATTTTTTACTAGATAAATAATTTCTGCATCACTATTGTGTCACAATTAATGATAATTATTTAATCCCAAAAAATTATAAATAAATTCTCATGATGTAGATAATTTTGTTAGATTTCTGGATACTATTCATGTTCGAAGTTTTATGATGTTTATCACTAAGTTAAAATTATTATACTTATATAATTTAAGAAAGTGACATGTTGTCACATTCTTTGGTTTTAATAATAATTAAATTATTTTCATTGAAAAAATTTAATTAAATGAATTTAATCCGTCCCTTAGGTGATATGGGTCGACATTTAGTCATCCAATAGGATTTTGACATTTCTTGGGGTAATTTTAAAATATTATATTTACCCTTAATTACCCGATTTACCATTAACTATGGTAAATAAAATTTACCGTAGTTACTATTCATAATTCCCAAAAATAAAAAGTAGCTTATTAACATAATTTGGACCCACTGATTCCAAATATGGAATCCATTTTTCCAGATTCAATACACAAAAGATGCAGAAATTAAATTAAAATTAATCTCGTTGTCGAAAGAAAACAGGTTTTTCTTTAAAACATTGCAAAAGATTGAATTGATTTAACCTACGAATTCAAGGTAAAATCAATGTTAATGACATACATAATATTAAATGGTAATAATATATTCTATTTATACTTTAAAACCATTCAATATTATAATTTAACTACATAAGTTATTACGATGAAAAAAGTTGTTTTTAATTAAAATATAGCGTGTTTTTACTATTCATTAAAATATGAAAGTTATCGGAAAAATATCAAAACATTATCTAATGTAAATTTTTATATCTTGATTCAAAATAAGATTTTTATTTTGTCAAATTGAACATATAAACATGTAAAAAACTAGATTTAAAGTGGGTGCGCCATCAAAAGGCGGCAAAACTGCATTTTTTGAAAAATACTTATTTTTCCTGAAAAATTTATTTTGTTCTTATACGATGTTCTAGAAAATGTGTAAGATGAATAATAATGTTATAAAATTCAAAATTTAGTTAATAATATTCATAACGGCTAGTTCATGACAATATTATAATAATATATCATTGTTTATTAAAACCCAGTATTGCATACAACACACGCTATCAGGGAAGGTCGCGATTGCGTGTAATGCAAGCCAAGTCAGGGTTGCGTGTTGTGAAATAATCCTTAGTTGTTTCGTATAACAGAATCCAACCATATTTCATTTATACATTGAATATATATATATATATATATATATAAACGCAATGTTGTGTAGAATAACTATTATCAAAATTGTGTGTAACACGATCCAAGAATAGTGTTGTGTATACTGCAAGCTAATACGGTGTTGCGTATAGCGCAAGGTAAACTTGGTGTAAAATTAAAAGAATATTTTTCATAAAATCTCGGGGTGTTACAGACCGGGTCGGACCAGACCCAGGCCCAATGCTGACCCATTACCTTCTTGAGTCATATCTTTGGCACCGGATGTCCGTTTGATGAACCGTTAGTGGTGCCGATATTCATGGAGCGTAGCCATCCCTTTGAGTATACCCCACTAGGGTTCGGGATATCATTGAATCATGGTCAGGTTGGTTCATACACGAACCCAATAAGGCCCCCGGGACTAAAATGCTAATAACTCACAGACCGGGCATCCGATTGACGGACAGTCTACTGTGTTGATACCCCTATGACGTGGTGGTCTTGTGAAATATTTCTACGTGACACTTCATGACACTTTGAGTATTGACCAGTAGTTTGTGGAGTGGATACTTCTGGTGAGGAGCAGTCATAGTGCAGATACCTAGTAGTAGTATATGTGACGACTGCTTGACCGATTCGACTCAGAGTGAATTGATTAGCCCAGTGGACGGAGCACCTAGTATTTGGAGGCAGAACCATGGAGGGTCTTGGGGTCCCTACTTAGTATCGTTATAATCACCCTTTCATGGGCTATACCCGCACCTTGTTGTGTTGGATGCAGAGGACGGACAACACTGACAGAGGCTGAGAGCGCTAGGACAGGACAGTACCCGGAGGAGGACCTTACGACGTATCAGTACACGCTGGAGTCTGACAGACGTGGAGTGTTGTGGAGGCCATCTGTACCTACCCATTAGGTAGGAACCCTGGAGGATGATCTTGGAACTACTAGACAACTTCCAACAATTTTTCTTTTAGTTTTACTTCTTTTGTCTTTTCCTTGTACTTTATAGTTGAGCTTGTATTCTAGCCCACTTTACATTATGTACACTTGTTATACAGCTTTTACATAATGTTTTCTTCCTCTTGACCTCTGGTTGTGTGTTTTTACGATTTATAAAGGAAATTCCTTTCCTGTTTTAGGGAATTACGCCTTCGGTGCTAGTCGCCAGCCCCTGGCCTATGGAAGGCGGGTTTGGGGAAGTCACAAAACGGGCCCTGGGGGATGGGTCGTGACAAATTGGTATCAGGAGACGTTGGTTCTACCATAGAACTCAAGACTCTGATATTTCATTTTTGTGAAGAGATATTGTTAAGGGTACTAAGTGTGGTTTTTAGTTCAGTGAGCCCAGTGTTGGTGCGGGCTGCCAACGTATCCATACACCAGGACCCTGATTATTGATTTCCGACATAGTACACGAAAACACGGATTGCATGTGTGTTTTAAAAAGTTTTATTTATGAAAACTCAAACTAGGTCAGCTCATCAGGTTTAGTCTTTTGACCATGTCTCATCTGTTTCTTTTAGGATGCCTCCCGTGGACAACTAGCTAGAACCTCGAGAGTTGTACGTACTAACATCCCGTCGAGTGATGTGGCCTCAGTACATGGCCCTCTTAACATTGAGGCACCAACGAATGCACCAATGTTACTAATTCTTGTTGTGCCATCGATCCCACCAGCCCTATCAGCAGAGAGTGTACGTTTCTTGAGCGCACTGCACGAGTTCCAGTGCCAGAGTCCACCAAGGTTCAGGGGAGAGATGGACCCATAGGCAACTGAGGATTGGCTGGAGGTTTTGGTGAGAGTCTTCAGACTGGTAGGGACACCAGCTAACTACAAGGTGATCCTTGCTGCCAGCTTCCTTCAGGAAGAATCAGGCAGATGGTGGTGCCTGATGATCCAGATGCATGATGAGGCGATACTTCTATGGGTAGACTTCGAGAGCTTGTTCCAGGTGGAGTTTGTACCATCCACCCTTTGAGTGGTGTGGATTCAAGAGCTACTTCATCTGCAACAGGGCAGCATGATTGTAGCTCAGTACTCAGGGAGGTTCACCGACCTCTCACGCTACTCCACTGATAGGGTATGAGGCCCATTCTTCAGGGCCTGGACCTTTGAGCAGGGACTCAGGTGAGAGATCAGAGATTCAGTTATCTCCCACAACATCCTGACGCATGAAGGAGTGTTGGAGTGAGCCATCCTAGTGGAGAGTTTTCTTGCTGAGCCATCTCCAGCAACAAGGCCCACCACTAGACTGCATGCAGTGGAGTCTTCTGCAGGTGGGAGTGGACAGATGACATAGAGGTCCAAGAGGACCAGACCTACAACTGGTCGACTGCACAACTCAGGATCGGTTGTGTGGGGCACCCAGAGTGGAGATAGATTCAGTCATGCTAGGAGCAGACAGTGTTACTCCTGCAGTGGGCTTGGTCACATGGCTTGTGACTATCCAACCCACTGTTCTGACGATCAGTAGATAGTTGAGGGACCTCCCAGGCAGAGGCAGAGGTACGATCGGTGCGGTCCGCAGGGCGCAGGCGAACGTGGCAGAGGAGCTGGTCGTGCAGCTGGCGGTGGATAAAGTTATTAGGTTCTACCACCACCACCAGGAGGTCCACCCCGACCATAGGGAGTGGGTGGACAGGGCAAAGCACAGCTTCAGGCAGTTGAAGCCTATGATCACAGCGTTACGGAGATGATTCGAGGTACGATCAATGTCTATTCCACCTTAGCTTTAGTTCTTATAGACATGGGTTCTAGTCACTCTTTCATTGCCACTTCCCTCGTTCATAGCTTTGAAATTATGAAGGATCCATTTGTTCGATCCTTATGGCTAGAGACTCCTACGGGAACTGATTCGATGATTACGCACTGGTGCCGATTCTGCCAGCTTACTCTAGGAGGTGAGAGCTTCGGCTTGGATCTCTTATTAGCGGTGTCGATGTCTTACGATGTCATATTGGTTATGGATTTGTTATCTACACTCCATGCTCAGATCAACTGTATTAGGTGAAAAGTGTGGTTCTTCCGCATGGATGGGACCAGGTTTACCTTCACCAGCGAGAAGGGAATCTTTGCAGCACATGACAGACTTACATGGAGGAGGGGGTAGCTGATCACTCACCAGTTGGCTTGCCTTACCCTCAGAGCAGTTCATGTGGAGTGTCTGACATATTCTATAGTGGTGGACCAGTACATGAATTTTTCCCTGACGACATCCCAGGACTACATCCTCATAGAGAGGTGGACTTCTAAATTGACATGTACCCTGGGACGACACCGATATATACTCCAGCATATCGGATCGCTCCCACTGAGCATCGCGAGTTGAGGGTACAGCTTGAGGACATGAAGGGAAAGGGATTCATTTGGCCCAGTGTTTCTCCCTAGGCAGCCCCGATTCTGTTTGCAAAAAAGGCGGATGGGAGCTTGAGGCTCTATGTTGACTATCATTGCCCAAACCAGGTGACCGTGATGAACCAGTACCCACTCCTGGGGATTGATGACCTCGTTTATCAGCTCAAGGGAGCATGATGTTTCTTGAAGATAGACCTCAGATCAGGCTATCACCAGCTCATGGTTTGAGATGAGGATGTGCAGAAGATGGTCGTCAGGTGTCGTTATGTCCATTATGAGTTCTTGGTTATGGCCTTCAGCGTAACCAACGCTCCAGCAATGATAACGAGTCTCATGAATAGGATCTTCCAACCATACCTCGATTTCTTTGTCGTAGTCTTCATCGATGACATACTGATCTACTCGACTACTGAGACGAGCATACCTACCATTTTCAAGTAATACTGGACACACTCTGAGAGCACCGGCATTATACTAAGCTCTCGAAGTGCCTGTTTTGGAATCGAGAGGTTCAATTTTTGGGAAATGTCATTTCAGAGGATTGAGTTATAGTGGATCCAACAAAGATCGAGGCGGTATTTTCATGGGAGCCACCCAGAAGTGTGAAAGAGGTATGTAGTTTCTTGAGTTTGGTTGGCTACTACTAGATATTTGTTCCTGATTTCTCCATAGTTGTAGCCTCGGTATCAGCCTTGATGAAGAAGGGGCAACCCTTAATATGGTCGGAGAGATGCCAGCAGATCATTCATGAGCTGAGGAAGAGGCTAACTAGTGCCCCCATCTAGTGGCTTCCAGATGAAGGTGTAGGGTATGTAGTCTACAACGACACATCAAAGACCGGACTTGGGTGTGTCGTAATGCAGGAACGAGTAGTGATCGAATATGGTTCTCAGTAGTTGAGACTGCAAGAGAAGATCTATGCTACCCATGACCTAGAGTTAGCATCAATGGTATTCGCCTTGAAGATGTGACAGAACTATATGATGGGTGAACGTTTTTCTGTTTACTCTAATCACAATAGTCTCAGTTATATCTTCTCTCAGAAGGACATGAACCCGAGACATCGACAATGGCTTGAGTTTCTCCAGGACTATGACTTCGAGATAGTCTATACTCCGGGGAAGGGGAATGTACTTGTGGATGCGCTTAGTAGGAGAACTGGTATACAACTGGTAGGAGAGGCGACATAGCAGCTGGCTGCTTTTCAGATATCCTTTTTGGATAGAGGTGGATCAGCCTATCTACAGTCTCTTACAGTCACTCCCCCACTTCTTCAGTGTGTCAGGGAGGCGCAGGATGGGGATGCTGAATACAAGATGCGGCATGCTCAGATGTCCACAATGCAAGCCCCTGATGGATTTTCTGAAGGTGGGGAGCATGTAATCCTCTTCAGAGGATGTACCATGGTACCAGTTACACTTCAGGAGGATGTGTTTGAGGGAGTTTCACACTTCCCCTCTAGCGGTACATCCGGGAGTGGCGAAAATGTACCAGGAACTTCGATGACAGGACTGGTATCTAGGTATAAAGAAGGTAGTAGCAGAGTTTTTCTCATGATGCCTCACTTGTCAGCAAGTGAAGGAAGATCACCAGGTACCAGCAGGCTTGGTTCAGCCCTTAGAGGTCCCAGAGTAGAGGTGAGATGGGATTTCCATGGACTTCATGATGGGTCTTCCATGTATATCCAGGAGTCATGATTCGATTTGGTTGATCATTGACCGACTCACCATGTCGGCCCACTTCCTACTGATCATAGAGCAGGGCTCAATAGAGAGCACATGACACCCCTACGTACATGAGATTGTGTGTTTGCATGGATTACCTTCTTATATTGTCTCCGACCGTGATGCATGCTTCACATCCCGACTATGGAAGGGGATGAAGGAGGCTTTCGGGACATAACTTCGCTTGAGCACCACCTTCCATCCTCAGACGGATGGTCAGATCGAGAGGACCATTCAGACCCTCGAGGACATGCTTCGTGCATGTGTCCTCGAATTCTGTCACAGCTCTGAGGACCACTTAACTTTGGAAGAGTTTTCCTAAAACAACAGCTATCACTCCACCATCAGTATGGCACCATATGAGGCTTTGTACGGATAACCATTCAGATCACCACTATACTGGACAGACCTATGGGAGTCATCACTAGTGGGACCAGAGATGGTACGGGCTACCACGGAGAAGGTACAGATCATCCCGGAGCAGTTTAAGACAGCACATAGGAGGCAGAAGTATTATGATGATAGGAGATGGAGGCCTCTGGAGTTCGAGGATGGCGACCACATATTTCTATGGGTCTCACCTCAACATGGTCTAGGGAGATTTGGCTGAGGCGGAAAGTTATCTCCACGGTTCTTCGGTCCTTTCCAGGTCCTTAGTAGAGTAGGCGAGGTGGCTTACCGCTTGGCTCTTCCACCTCAGCTGCATCGGGTGCACGACGTCTTCCACGTATCTCAGCTGAAGAGATACATGCACGACCCATCCCACATCATCGACCATGGGGAGCTGAACATCGATGACGAGGCGACTTTCACAGAGGTCCCAGTGGATATCGAGTATCAACAAGAGTGGGTCATGCGTGAATGGTAGATACCTCTGGTGCACGTTCAGTGGCATCACAAGAACCTCTGGGAGAGCACATGGGAGCGGGAGACTCAGATGCGTGCTTAGTACCCCCATTTGTTCCCTTAGTTCGAGTTGTATATTATGGGGATGTAAATCCCTGAGGTGGGGATAATGTAAAGACCCGAATTTCCACTGGATTTTTTTTAAATACATGGTAATTTTATGAGTCCGCGGTTTCAGACGAAGCTTGATTTTGAGGCCCGGTGTGTCCGGAATCAATTTTTGAAGTTTTGTCCAGGTACGTTTAGTAAACGTATGAGCTGGTTTTTATAACTTTTGAACCGGTGCTCAGAATGGAAATCTGAGGGCACCGTTGAACTCGCAGTGCCAATTTTCACGTAAGAAGACTTTCACTTCGACGACAGTGAGTCGGGAAAAAATGTTAGTTTTTGGATTTTTATAAAAAATTAATAAAATAAAGAACAACACTTTATTTTATTTTTTTAAGCTACCTTGTGTTGAGTGTGTTGGTTAAAACCTCCCCTTGGAGGTTGGTGGTGGGACCGCCACACCCTAACCTCCCATGAGAGGTTATGGTGGTGGGGTACACTCGAACATAACCTCCCATGGGAGGATAATTGAGGAGGGGACCACCCGAATCACAAAAACCTCTCTACTAATGATAGGGGTCGGGACCACCTAGACCATATTGATGGGGGAGGATGAAACCTCTCCAATATCCCTTATTAATGAGGGAGAGACTTTGACCTCCCTGCGCAATTAATTTCTCCAATGCTTGTGTTCTAATAGCAAGAGCCTCTTAACATCCTCTAAATTAATGAGACAACACTCATGCATTTAATTTGGGGGAGTTGGGATTTTAATTCTCCATTTTGAATTTTTTTCAAACAAATAAAATAATAGGAAAACTACTATTTTATTTTGGTTTTCATCCTCTTCTGGTGGGATTGTTGGAGAAAGCTCCCAATGAAGAACTGTCCTCCCAATGAAGAACACGAAGAACACTGGCGACACTCTTCTTCTCTGGCCTTCTTCCTCGGACCCCTTCAACATGGGATGTGATCATCTACCCCAGATTGATGGCCATCCTTCCACGACGTCAACGAACTACTATTAGAAAATCAATGTTAGGGAGATTTCTGTTATTTTCTATTTGAATATAAACCTCTTTCTTCATCGAACAAAGATACAGTATGAGAATCGCCAATTTCTATCACCGTAACAAGGAGGGCTCAGACTGCAAAAACTCGGTTCGATCCACCCCTTGTTTTTTCATGTTCGATGATGATGGCTTAGAAAGGAGGTGATGGCGACGAGGACGACGAACAAGGGCCGCGCTACCCATGGCCTCCGCGAACAACGATTCCTCCGCAGCGCCCCTGCATGCTATCATCATGCCCCGCTCCCTTCCTGGCGCCCCCGCGCCCCATCGGCACACTGCCTGATTCCCCCATGCCCTGTTGGGGCCCTGCCCGGTGCCCCCACACCCAGCCTGCATGTTCCCCGGTGCCCCCACTCCCTACCGGCGTGCTGTTTGGTGCCCCCCGCCCCACCGGCGCGCTGCCCGGTGCCCCCGTGCCCCGCCGGCGCACTGCCCGGTGCCCCTGCTCCCTGTCGGCGCGTTTCCAGGCGCCCCCGCGCCCCCACCGGCGGCCTTCCCAGTGACCTCGTGCCCTGCCGGCAGCCTGCCCGACCCCTGCCTGAAGCCTGCCCGGCGCACTGCCCAGTGCCCCTGCGGCCTGTCGATGCCCAACCGACGTGCCCGTGCCCCGCTCATCCTACCGGCTGGCCTCCCAGCCACCGGCCTCCTGTGCCGACCCACGGCTTCCCGGGTAGTATCGCTGGTTGAACCGGCCAGGTCTCCCTAGCCGAGTTACCAAGCCTCCTACATTACAAATAAAGGGCTGAACCGCCCCCGCGGTCCACTGGGCCAAGCCAAGTGGAACATGAAAAAACATAGCGGACAGACCTGCCCAATGGGCCGGGTCAGACTCAACGAGTCTGACCGAGCCGACCAAGATGGGGTCGGCCCAGACTGGGTTGGGTTGAGTCGGTCCGACCGGGTCGGACGGGACCCGAGCCCATTACTGACCAATTAACCTCTTGAGCCATATCTTTGGTACCAGATGTCTGTTTGATGAACCGTCAATGGCGCCTGTATTCTTGGAGCATAGCCGTCCCATTGACTATACCCCAATGGAGTTTGGGTTATAGTTGAATCACGATCAGGTTGGTTTGTACACGAATCCAACGGGGCACCCGAGACTAAAATGCAAATAACTCACAGACCAGGCGTTTGATTGACGCATCGTCTGTTGCGTTGAGACCCCTATGACGTGGCGGTACTTTGAGGTACATCTACATGAGACATCATGACACTTGGAGTATCGACTAGTAGCTCGTGGAGAGGATCCTTCCTGTGAAGAGTAGTCAGAGTGTGAAGACCCAGTAGCTATAGTCCTGTTGACTACTTTACTGATTCAACTCAGAGTGATTCGATTATCCTAGTGTATGGAGCGCCTGGTATTCGGTGGTAGACCCATAGCGGAGGTAATGCATGGTAGTTGGTAGCAGACATGCGGTACATGTAGGAGGAGTACCTCTATAGGCTATTAGGGGGATCACCTGGTATTTGGTGGCAGACCCACAGTGGACGGAGCACCAGGTAGTTGGCAGCAGATCCGCGGTACTCGATAGGAGGAGTACCCCAGCTATCTAAGGTTTGTGAGAAGCGCCTTGGAGTCATGACAGACCCATTGTACACAACATAGGAGGAGTTCTCCAGGAGACATGGTTTCAATAATGAAAATTTTGGTTTGAGCTGATTCAATGACCATTGTGTTTTCCTCATGATTGAGATGGTTTACTTGATAACTTAGGTATATGTAAGCCATATACCTATGTAATTTTTATTCATTGAAATATTAATTTTTGGTTTATCCTTGTTGGATTTTGTGAGACGTTGAGGGTATCAGGGTCCCTACTGATTATCGATATACTCACCCCTGTATGGGCTATACACACACCTCGTTGTGTTGGATGCAGATGACGAACAATGCTAATGGAGGCCGAGTGCGCCAGGACTAGACGGTACCCAGAGGAAGACCATACGACGTATCAGTACATGGTCGAGTGTGATGGATGTGGAGTGTTGTGGAGGCCATATGTATGTAACCTTCATGTAGGAACCCTGGAGGACAATCCAAGAGCTTCTAGACACCTTCTAGCTATTTTTCTTTTAGTTGAACCTCTTTTTTCTTTTCCTTGTAATTTATAGTTGGGCTTGTATTCTGGCCCCCCTTTACTTTTAGTACACTTGTTATACAGCATTTACTTAGTGTTTTCTTCAGATTTTACTCTGGTTGTGCGTGTTTATGATTTATAAAGGCAATGCATTCCCAGTTTTAGGGAATTACGCCTATGGTGCTAGTCTCCAGCCCCTGGCCTATGGACGGGAGGCTTGGGGTAATCATGATACGAGCCCTGGGGGATGGGTTGTGATAGAAATGATGTAGGATGAGGGTGAATCCATTTATGTGGAATCTTTTACCATACTTACAAGGTATATATATTGTTTAACCATTAACCTTGAATGAAAAATTAATTAATTTTTAGGGGTCTAAAAAAGACTCTAAAATAAATTGCCTATACTAGAATAAAGTAGTTATCAATAAATCATTTTATGTTGTAAAAAGTTATAAATAGAGAGTTGATACTCTCTCTAATATCATGGTTTTGGGTGATGAATAGTGAAGTTTTTTTAATGAAATTCAAATAATAAAATATAGGGTAGAAAGTAAAGAAATTCTTCCTTTATAATGAAAAATTGGAAAGAGTGATGGAGGAAATTTTTTAAGAGAACATATAAATTCTTCAAATTTAAGAAATAAAGATATATGGAAAATTAATTTCAAAAAGACTTAATTGGGAAAATAAATGATAATAATGACATGAATCATTAATTGAATGAACAACCGACACATTAATGCTTCAATTGAAAAGAAAATATAGAAAATGAACCAATAACTCCATGAATCTAAGGGTTATAAAGAAAAATCTGCATTACCCCCAGCCTATGTTAATGAGAAAAGTAAACTTTTATGTAATCATCAATATGAAAGTGGGTCCTGAGAATAGTTTGTGAATGCTAAACATATCATCAACTATAGAAAAAAACAATTTGTTTTTTGATTTACTTTATACAAACTCTTGTGTATATGGAGAAATTATTATGGTTTTTAAATCACAGCCTTGACATTTGATATTGAATAATCATTGAAAAATATTAATGGTATTATGATTTCATCTCAAGTATAAGACACTTCTCTTATATAAATTTAATTAAATGTTCTTTCTGTAAGTCTTCTTATTCTCTTTATAGTTGAGTTTGATGTGATTTTCAGAAAATATTCCCTCCCTCTATAAATAGACCATATCAATTTCTAATTAATGGATTCCAAATTAAATATCCTAAATCAAACTATGATCATATATTGGTGCAAGTAAGAATATAAACTTCTAATGGAAATTATGTCCATTATATTTGTCTTATTACCTACTCATGAGGGGTATACAACATAAATGGTTGGGTAGAAACTCAAATTTAAAGATCTTCTTTTTATATGGGAATATTGCAAGTATTTACTCAAGAGGTTCCTAGTAATAGCCAAAATCATGAAGTAAATTTTTCAATAGAACTCATATCTGGTGACCTACTTATTTCAAACACTCCATTTTGAATAACCATGATTGAGTTTCATCAATTGAAAAATAGAATCTAGGATAACATATGAAAATTATTTTTACACCCAACTACATCATCATGTGGTCCAACAGTTTAGTTTTTTTCAAATAATAATTATCCAATGTATGTTTTCATTGATTATGGAGAACATAAAAGACTACTATTACGAAAATATATTATTTACCTTGTATTGATAATGTTTTTAACCAAATATGTGGATCTCAATACAACTCAACAATTAATCACAGATATAGATATCTTCAATTAAATTCATAAGGGTGGATATACTAAAGATAGCCTTCAACATTAGGTATGGACACTATGAGTTTGTATTGATTCCATTTGAGCTTACCAATTCCCCCATTATCATTATGAATCTAGTGATAAAATTGTTTAAAGATTACCTTGTTCCTTTTTGGAAAATCATTGTAGAAAGAATTATCATAAATTATATGAATTTTGGTGATAATGGGCATCATTTTATTATTGTAGTGAATAACATGATAATTTATAAGTTTTATTCTAAATTTAACAAATGTAAATTCTATAAATTAAACTATAAAACATTTGTAATGTAACTATAAGAGAGTGTATATCTTTTGATCAAACAAAAATAAAGTTAATGAGAAGTGACCAAAACTAACAATGGTGATTGATATCTTAAGTTTTCTTGGATTGGATATATAATATTTATTCTTTGTGGGAAATTTATGAAGGCTATGGAATTCACTAATCATGTTGATGTGGAATAGAGCAGTTTTCCTTCGGATCAATGAATGTGAATAAATATTCAAGTAGCTAATAAAAATTTTGGTTTATGAAGCTATTTTTAAAATTCCATATTGTTGATAAGGGTATTTGACATATATAAATTCATCAAATATAGTATTTAGATGTTCCATTATGGATAATTTTATAGTTTTTGTACATTCTTTCCAAAAATATATGATTGATGTGAAAAATTACCTTACTCGTGATTTGGAACTAGTGGTGGTAATTTTAGAAATTATAATATGGGGAAATATATTTATTTTGAAAGGATTTATATATATAACAATCATAAAATCAAGAAGTATATTTTCATAAATAAAATTTTTTAATATGAATACAAGTAGATGTTGTAGTTGTTTATGATTATGAATTCTCAATACATTACCACCCAGAAAAAGTGAAAAAGGTGTATGCTAATCTATGTTAGAATGATCATATAAACTTTTCCATGATAAAGATTTAAATACATACAATAATAATAAACTTTTATAGGACAAAACGTTAACTCATGATGAAATGGGAGAAATCCGATATTTCACAAATAAATGATCAACGATATATCCTTGTAAAAATTAGAGAGGAATAGAATGAGGATTTAGAACTGAAAAAGAATAAATGGATTGTTCTATTATTCATCCATAACATTGATATAATTATTAGATTTATAAATTGTTCGTATATCCCTCCAATAAAAGAGGTAATGAAAAGGAACATTGATAAATCACATAACTCATCATTATCTTTTCACCCTAGATGTAAAAATATATAGATATATCTTAAGGATAATTTCTAGTGGGTCATCAAGATGAAGAATATAGTGAAAAACATATACTGATACCTAAAATTTCATCATGTTAATCCATAAAATCCTAAATATAAGGGGGTTATTCAACCATTACACAAACTAATATTAGAATGGGAAAATATCAGCATTGATTTCACCATAAGAATCCCCAATATACCAAAAGTATATAAGGATGCATGGGTTGTAATTGATCACATTACAATGTAAGTGTATTTTATTACTATCAGAGAAGATCCCTAAAATGATCAAAATTATAGAATATGTATTGGATAAGTGGTATGTATCACCATATTGTTTTAGTATGTTATTTATTTTAAATATATGTGATGTTGAATAACTTATTACATATAAAAATACAATATAAAATGATCCATGACATATTATAGTTACATGAAGAATAAAACATTTTTAAATAGAAAGATAGTAAACAATTGTGATACTTTTATTTAATTTTTTTGATTGATGAAATTTAATGGTAATAAAATATATGATTAATGTGAAGTGATTAAAATCATACAACATTAAAAAAAAGTTTTTTCTAACTAAACTATCTTTTATGTGTTGTGTATTTTAATAAATTAATAGATTTTAAAAGTGATAAATATTTGAACAAAAAATATTATATTCAATGAATTATAAATTGATACTAAATAATATTAAGAACACATGGTGATTAAAAATGTAAATATTCTATAAAATTTGTTTTCCATTATATTTAATAGTATCATTTATAATAAAAATTAATATATTTTATTATATTTTTTTTATTAAATTTAATTCTTTTTTAAATTAACCTTATCAGTTTTATCTTATGGTAATTTTTTGGGATTTTTCTAAGATGGTTGAGATGTATGTGAATAGATAAAAGTATAATTTTTACACATATTAACACATTTAAGTCATTACCATAATATTGGAATGATGTAAAACTATATAAATTTTTTTCATCCATATATATATATTCTTTGAGGGAAATAATCAATTTAAAAATATTATTCTGAAGTTAGAAACCCATGTTTGGAATTTTTGAACATATGTGATGTTTTTTCTAATAAAATAACTATTTTTGGGACTTTTCATTAATTAGGTTATTTAAACGATAAATTTAATTATTGATTGGTTTAAAAGTTATATAAATCCCCACCATTTATTTAAAAATTAAAAAATTCTTTAATAATCAACTCTACATATTATTTTAATGAAATATCATTTTTATCCTTTAAAATATTTTTTCATTATAAAAACTATTTTTCGTTTCATTTTTGGTAATGATATTAAAATTAATATTTACCACCTAAATAAATTATTTATTATTAAATTGATTCCAAATAATAAATCATAATAATAAAATTATTGTATGATAACCATTTCAATTTTTTCATAACTAATAGTTATTATGGAAAATGATTACCATCAGAGTAATGGTTAAAAGGTTTAGTGAGGGTGTAAAACTAAGAGATAATGATTGAGGTGGACCTAAATGTTGCCAAAATTTTATTTTATGAGTATATATTAACTCTATATATCCTTAATTTCTAAATTTGTCCTATTTTGATACAATTTATAATAAAAATATTTAATATTATTTTATTGTTAAAGGAATTTAAAAGGGTGCTACTCCCCTAAATTATAAATGGGAACCCTATTTCCTCAGTTGTCTATAAATTTTGAGTACCATATCTTGATAAAGATATTCCCAAAAAGCTTCACAACACCTCTATCCATGACATAAATGTAATATCATTACCAAATGTTTGACATAAGATGTAGTAATAAGAGAACCATATACGGATTCCCAATGGAGATTCAACCATCTTAATCGAGGTCATTCAAATTTGCTTCTTCTTAAACCTAATTCGAATCATTTATAACCATTATTTCATAAATAAATCCACAAAATTATATTACTAAATTGTTATTATGTTAATTTAGTATCTATTATCTACCTCTTTTCCATATAATGGAAAATAGAACTATCAAACATGTTTATGTGAGGCCTACCGCCTATATGAATGGTGTATTTCATTTTTCATCATAGAATTATATCATTGTATATAATATTTTTTATAAAATAAATAAATAGTATAATTATCAAAAATTTAATATTATAAAATTATTACAATGGTTCAAGGACAATAACTCTCAAATTAATGTATGCATGTAAAATAGAACAATTAACACTTAAATATTAATTTTATCAATTAATTAATAATAATAAATGTGATAAAAAATTATAAGAGAATAGAATATATAAATATAAAAATAAATATTATTTAAATATTGATTTATAAAAATTATAAATTTATTATACAAGAGATTAGATCGTGTTCGACCAAGCATCATTCTGATGCATGGTTTTATTTTATAATCTCATTTACATTTGATATTGTTTATATTTAAATTTTAATTTGACAAATTATATTAAAATTTCATCTTAAAACCCATATATTTTCTTCTTATATGGATATTCTTGGGCATTGTATGTTTTCTTATTATTTTCTCCCCATTTTCTCAGTAATAAAATTAAATGAATGCTTATATTGAAAACTTACTTTATCTCTTCTTGGTCATGATTTATTTTCATCTTTGTCTATATTATTTAAATTTATTCAAGGGAATTATTATATAGATATATAAATAATTAATTAGTTCTATTTTTAGTTACCTTTTAATTTATTTTATAAAGGATTAAAAATTAATATTTATATCATTTTATTCATGTGTCCCTTTTGACTTTGTTTATAAATGTGTGAAAGAAATATTTTTAAATGTTTAAATATGGACTACAATTACTAACCATCATGATCCTTTTGGTTGTGGATATTCCTTAAAAATTATAATTGTTTATTTAATAACATCATATTTTCATTGTTTCAGTATTTGTTTAAGAAGTTTCCAAAATCAAAAGGGTATTTCTTCTTGTACTCAAAGAGATATTCAAATGTCTTTATAAAGGTGTATTCTCACTATGCCAACATCCGGACATGTTTCTTATACATCACTATGGATATTATACAATGGTTTCATCCACCTTATTTTCATGGATGTATTATGATCATGTTTTTCCATTTATTTAATTGGAAAATATTTACATGTCATTTTCTATTTTAAAATATTAAGGTTTATTACTACGGCATGATCATTATGTATTTTGTTTCATATTAATTATATTAATATGATTATTGAACTATAATTATAATGTGAAATGTGGGAAAAATATCCCCTATATACATTAGTATGTGTAAGTAGACAAACTAACAAGGTTATTTGGTGTATTCCTATCCTATTTGTGTATATTGTTTTGTAACATGGCTTTCTGTGGTAAAATTACAATGCCCCAAAAAGTACATTAAATCACTATGAAATATATTTTGGTTATACATGTGATTATTTATGTTTCAACATCATCAATAGATAGATTTTCCATTCATGATATTAGTTATATGGTATATTTGATCAATCTTTATCTCTAACATAATTATTTCATTATTTATTATATGATATATTTCACTATAAAATTTCTATTAATGGGTATTTAAGATTACCATTTTATTTTTTTAATTATATATAGTTTACAAAAAAGATAAAATTAATTTATTTTAAAAAATATAATAGAATAAATTAAAAAATTCTCCATAAAATTTCACTTTTTATTTCATGTTTTTGAATATAATGGGAAAATCATGTATTAATATAGTCACTCAATAATAATAAACAATTTAATCTCATGGGATTAAATCTATTCCTTATTATACCAATGGAATAAATTATATACTAACATTAGTATATAATATTATGTGTCACAACAGTTTTTATTCATCCAAATTTAGTATAATATTGGGAACTTGATTTTAGAATAAGATAGATTAGATGGGCATTATGATGAATTACGTAAAATGATAAAAAAAATTTCCTAGGTAGGTAATTCTAGAATATGTTAGTATTTTTATATTTTTTTAGAAAATTAAGTGTATACTAGTATTTATAGATTGTTCCTAAATGAATAATTGGGAAACATATCAATATCCATAATCCTTTTGATTAGTTCCATCATAAGTGAGTCGGTAATGATTTATTTGGATCTATGAAGATTATAAATATATTTTTGAGAGTTATAACTAAAAACTATAGCTATTAAGAATGTTATATATATCTAAATCAAGATAAAAAAATTTATATATACTTATGCATCAATAAACTCTATCATTCCAGGAATCCAATAATCCATTAGTACTCATGAAAAGGATAATATCCTATTAAAATATATTTCTAGTATTGGGATGTAATAAATGGCAGAAGGTTATTATTATAATATATAATTTAAAAGTACATACATATCAATGGTGGCCATTAATACAAAATACTAAATAGGTGAATGGAATTTATGGTACGGAATGGAAATGTTTTAAGGAGATATTCCTTAAACATTTTGTCCTCATGATAACTGATTTGTTGTTGAAATTAAATTTTCAAATTTTATATTGATGGAAGAATAATATATTTATATATTTGAGGATAAAATTAAATGTTATCTAGGAATTTTAAAAATTATATTAATAATATAGAAATAAATATCAATGGTTTCTCTGATGGGAAAATGCTAAGCCTTTGAAGGTTAGTACTCTCTAAAAAAATAAATACATAATGATATAGTATCAAGTGAAGTCAAGGTATCAAAGGAATCACCAAAGATTAATATTTTCATAGTAAAGTAATAGAATTAGTGGATGCATTATCATTAGGTAAAGATAAATGTGGATAGAGGGAAAAGGGGGAATTACCAACATCTAATGGTTTGGGAAATAAATATCTGGGAAATTTACAAAAAAAATTGAGTTTTTCTTTAGAGTATAGATAGCTGAAATAAAAGACATGAATATTAATGAAAAAACATTTCAATGTCCAATTATTAATCTATAAGGGTATGGGGTATTATTCCAATGAATTCCATAATAATTAATTAAATTTTATTTAAAATGGATTGGGGTTGGAGGATAGACTTAAGTGATTTCTACAGTTGTAGTTAAAGTTACTAATGGCATAATAGAATGTTATTTGATTATAAATGCATAGATTTAGAATGATTTATTTCATTAGAGATTTATAAGCTATTTTATATCATGCATAGATATTTAATCACCCTATAATGCAAGGAAGAAGACGTTGGAAATAAAATTTTTCTGTATGGAATATTGTTACACTAAGAATATATAGGAATGTTTATATTAAGATAAACTAATATTTTTTATTTTTAAACATATTTATTATACGTAATATTTTATTTTACATAATAATTATTTTTTAATTATTTTCTTGGATTACAATATTTTTAAATAATATATAAAATAATATATATGTATATATATGTATATATATAATTTCTTGTAATTTTTATAATAAAGGATTATATAGTTATCATTTAATTGAATGTTTTTTAATCAAACTCACTATTTTTTAATTAGTGGATTATGATACATGGAATATATTATCATTATTGTATGAATCTAATTATCAATTAATTTTTTTAGTATTAAGGAATGAAAAAATTATCATGGTAATTAATTATTCAGATTGGAGCTGAGGATATAATGGAAAGCTGAAAAAAATCAATGGATGAAATAAATATTCTAAAAAGGAATGTGGTAAAATATATATATTTTATTGTATTCTCTATCTCGATGGTAAATGAATTAATAAAACGAAAACAAGAAAAAGATAAATAAATAGTAAATTTTTTTGGAAATATCACTTAGCCATCAAGGAAGTCCACTACTAAATTGTTCTCAAGTATATTTCTTATATTTGTACACACATTTCTTTATAAATATTTCTTTAAGAAATAATAAAAATAATATTTGTAACATAATAATTTACTTATAAAAATAAAATATAAGAATTATATTTTTATGATATAAAGACAACATTATTTTGTTAGGAACAAAAAAATTATAAAGACACAATTTATTTCAGGGGGGAATTAACACCATACATTTTAAGAAGGTAATTTATTTTAAAAAAATTTAAGTTGAATATCATCTAACACATGCAACACTAAACTAAAATGACTCAAAAAAATTAATATTAATAAAATAATAAATAATTATTAAATATAAATATATTAATTATTTATGACACTTAGATTTATTGCTTTTTATTTATACAACACAATGGTCAAAAAATAAATAAATAATGTCATATTGCCAAAATCATTTGATATTATAAGGGGTTTTACATAAAATATTTTTAAGGTGATTTGTATTTAAGAATATTCATTACTTATAAAAGAAAAAAAATGTATTAACTAAATCATTAATACTAAATTAATTATAAATAAATATACGCTACGATCAAGAACACTAGATGTTTACATTAGATATTTCTCTATGAAATTTGTTTTTATTTTTATTTTATATTTCTCTAAAAAAACTAAATTAATTTATTTTGGGTTTTAATCTGATCAAATGAAGCTCTTTTTTGAATTTAGTGTGAAAAAGTTTTCTTAGGATAATTTTTTTGAATTTTTCCAAAATAGTTTATTTTAATTAAAAAATTGAAATATAACATTGTCAACAATGTCATCACTTTTATGAAACCATCATCATATAATAATGAAATAAATGTTTATGACAACTTTTTCTTGGTCAAGTATATTTTCATAGAGCAGATATATTTATTTTAAAAACTATTCTTTATTTAGAAACTCATGTTTTGCGTTTTAAAATGTAATTGAATTTCTAATTTAATAAAACAACATTTTCTAACCTTTTTTATTATGTAATTAAATTGTTAAATTCAGTTTTATAACACCACTTAATTATATAATTTTCATCCATTAATTATATTGAATGTTCTTGATAGCATGCTTGACATGAAATAAGGATCTTAAATTTAACCAAGATATATTATAACCTACCCTTTAAATTTTTTGTATGAATTGGAACAACACCATTATAAAAAATAAGTATTAATGAATAATAATAATAATAATAATAATTTTTTAGTAAATTCATTTTCTGAATAAAAAATATGTCTCCTTCAAAAATTAGTTTTATTTCAATTTTTGTGTTGATGTTATAATTATTTTCTACCATTATATAGAAATTTTATAAGAGTTAATGAGTATTAATTTTTCAAAAATCATTTCATTATCAAATTAATTTTATTTTATTGATATTATTTAAAATATTATTTATTTTTCATTGAATTGTGAAAATTACTATTTTTTATAAAATACTCATTTCTTTTCATTAAAAAAAAATATAAATGTGGTATTATATTTTTATATTTTTCTTGAAGTAAAATTAAATAAATTTAATTTAAAATTATCTAATTAATTCCATAGTAATCATCGTTATATATTATTTTTGTATACAATCATTTATTGGTTAAAACACATTTTCTATAAAATCAATTGTTATGTGTGCAGTGTGTTTTTATTTTAATAAATTAAATTAGTAATTATTGATTTAATTTTATGAAAAAATTTATATATTATATATTATAAAAAACTAATAGTCATTTGGTGGTTTTAACTGGGATTTGAATAAGAATGAATTTTTTTATTCTTCAAATTCTTTTACAATTTTATTTGTAATGTTTCTTAAAAATTGTAGAAAAAAATAGCATGATTAAGGTTAAAATGGGTTTATTGGGGGTGGGGTGTTTGAAAAAAGATAAAGGAATTGTTTTCAAATTTAATTCCATATTGATTTGTGTATATAGATATTTTGAACCTATATTATTCTAACATAGAATCCTTAGCCATTCGGAAGCATTATAATTTAGAAATACGTTAATTATATTTGATTATTTTAGGTAATTAAATGTGTGTCCTCTCCATCACATATAAAAGGGAAACTAATCTACACCTTTATTCACAAAGTTTTTGACTCCTAAATTATAAAATTCATACCACAATCCTTTACTAAAATCCCTAACCATTTCTTACATGACTTTTTTTAACAAAATATCATCCCTCTAAGGATTAAGGTGTAAGTCAGAGGACGTTTCTCAATGAATTGGTATAACTCTCAACCGAGAACATTCAATTTAATTTTTTATTAAAACTTATATAAATTTATAGTAACCATTATAAAATACTAAATTTATTATATTATATATACATATTTTTTACTATGATGTTTTCACAACGATTTCTTTCTTACATTCCATGAAATGGGAAATCAAAGTATCACACATGCATATATCAGGAATACCGCCTCTATATAGTGATATGATTCATTTTTCAACACCCTAATCAATGGTTTTTTAATTTCATTTATTTAATTGTTCAATATGATATTTTTGAATTAATTGTTT
Source organism: Viscum album (assembly GCA_963277665.1). Classification (NCBI taxonomy): domain Eukaryota; kingdom Viridiplantae; phylum Streptophyta; class Magnoliopsida; order Santalales; family Viscaceae; genus Viscum; species Viscum album. Next base: position 240,917,593 of record OY728131.1, read on the forward strand.
TTATTTAATTATTTTATCTTATGTACCTTCTTAGCATATAATCGTTATAAAATGATAACAAAGCTCGCGTATACCTGTGGAATACTAGCTACACAAAGTGATGCATTTTTTTAATATACACATTAAATTGATAGTAATAATGAAATATTTAATTAAATTAAATTGTATTTATGAAATAATAATATTTTTTAATGGTGACTTATTATTTAATTTTCTTCCGTTTCATCCACTAAAAATGTGTAATCATCACTCGTGCCTATGTACAAACTACCATATCTATGTAGTGATTTAAATCTATCTTCATTATAAATGAACGGTTATAAAACGTTATATATAGATTTAATATGATATTTATGAAATTATTAAAAATATTTATATGATATACTCATGATCAATGTTTAAATACTAGACGAATAAAAAGAAATATTCATGAAATGAAAAATAGTTAACACATAGAAAAAATGTTTCAAAGAATTAATTATTAATAAATGGGTGATTAAATTTTATAATTGGATGATATATGTCATTATAATTTCATATATGGGTTTTTATAGAATTTTAATAACATTAAATATTTTATATTAGAGGTTTTTTCATTTACAAATAAATTCAAACATAAGGTAATCGTTTCTTATCTCAATAGTATTTCATTGTGATGTCTTTGATATTATACACCTATTTATATTTATGAGGTATATATACAAACCATTTGAAAATTTTTAATCATATATCCTTATTAATTTATGGTATATAAATTTTTTAGTTAAAATTATTCCATCCAAAGTTTTTTTATTTGAATGTTACTGAAGTGTTAAGAGTTTATCAAAATAGAATGTCTTGTTTTGGGCATATGTTATTTTTACACATATCTTCTATTATGATAAGTATCTACTAAACAATTAATATTATGTATCATGAATAAATTTATGATTATTTTATTTATATTCTCATTTAATGTTATTCATTTTAGAGATATTATGAATTAACTTTTACCAAAGTTATAAGGGTTTTATGTTCGAATATCTTTTTTACTATGATGGTTTATGCTTAAATTTATAATGATGAAGTTGTATGATATATCTCTCTAAATTAATATTTATTTTCTTATCATACAGTTATATCACTAGATTAAAAAAATTCCATTCATTTTCATCTTTTTAAGTACTAAGTGAATGAAATATTGTTTTTATTAAAAAAATTATTATATATCTATTCAGTTGGGATTTTTTAACCGGGTCCATATTTTATTTTGACCTTTATTAATAATATTTTTATTATAATCCTATTATTTTTAATATCAATTTTTACAGATGTTTTACATTCTATAGAATATTTTAAAAACAATAATCTTTCCTTTTTATGTCTGGGGTACTTTTAAATAGGGTGTAAATAGAATCTTTATTTGACCGCACACCGCATGATCATAAATTTTCATTCTCAAGAACTCTCTATGATTGAATTTTACATTATAGGTTTACATAGTTTACATCAAGGAAAATAATTTTCTTAATATTACGTAATATAATATATTTAAAATAAGTGATTTCAAAATAATATTATTATTTTCCTTTAGAAATATTTTAGCTATATTTTATGAGAATCTATCATATAAAATAAAATCATTTGATGCTACTTATGATTCACTAGGGATAAGATTCTATGAGAGTGTCCTTATTATTTTAATATATTTTTTATTGTTAAAATAATAAAATATTAGTTAAACCAGTTTTATTTTCCACAGGATTAGTTGTGATGTAAAGAAAAATGCTTTCATGATCTTTTAACAAATATATGAATTGATTTGGAGTATGTGAGAGGGGGTTCCATTTTATAAATCCAATAAATTGGGTAAATATTAATGTCTTATTATATCAAATGGATCAATGTTGGTTATCCTAAGACCCAAATAGGGTATACTAGTGTTTATACCAAGCCTAGAAATGTGGTATATGAGAGGTTATCCTACGACCATACAGCGGGTCCATGGGAAGTTATCTCAAACCATAATCAGGTACATGGTGGTTATCCCAAACCAAATATGTGGATAATTTCTCAGTGTGTAGCATTTTCATATGGTTTATATGATTATGATTATTATTAACATTATACTACTCTTTTATAGCATCATCTCATGCCAATGTTTTTCTCGCTTGGGTCATGTTCATTGATTTATTTATGATTCATTTCTTATAAAATAAAAAAAAAATTTCCATTACTAATGATTATAATCTATGAATTACTATTTATAGTGTTTTATGTTAAAATAATTCTATAATACCCCTATAATATTGTTAAACGTAAATGATCATTGATATATACCTTGTTTTCCCTTAATGCGTATTAGATCTCTACCATTATTATGTTCCATTTTCTAAAAGATTTGAATAATGGTTTTGATTATGATATGTCGAGGAATAGTTGTATTTATAATGAACATAGTGGTATAAGATTTAGATCTTTTATATACCAGTTATTTATGTACTAACATTCCAAAAAGTAAAAATCATTTATGGTTTGATCCTGAATTATAAATATATGTAATGAATTTTACTATAATAAGATGTATTATTTATGTATCTAATTTTTGGGTCACCTAATTTGTTATCAAAGAAGGGTTTATATATTATAGGAAACTATGAAGAATAAACACTAGAGAGAACCATACATATAACCCTAATTGTTGGATAGCATATAAAGTTATGGTAAATAAAGAATTCAATTTTTCAATGAAAATATCTTATTTTTTAGACAATTTATAGTGGATGTTATTGTATAACATATGTACGATGGGTTAAAAACTCCAAAATTGGTGGGTCATTAATTATGTCTATCACCAACAGTGTATCATACCTCAGTGAAAGTTTACCCTGTCTCTTGATCCTCCTGTGTCACAACCTCGGTGAAACACGCAAGAAAACCTGATCCCCAACCACGAACTCCAAGGGTCATCTGCGGTGATCACAATAAGATTTCTGATGAGACTGTGATGTATCCATACGATTCTAAATCAATGGGACCAGCTCAGAAGTCTCATGCACAAGATGTGGTCTTAGTAATGCTGCCTACCTACCTCTAACCAATATAAGGGTGATCGTAATTCCCGACAATATATATCCTCTTAATTTGTCATCTCAATAGTTTCCTGAAAACTATTATTATAGGCAAACACGACTAGGGGAATATGCTTCTCCTAGGATCCCCCAAAGTCTAGGATGCATGCGTGCAACATATCCTCAAGCACCTGTATCATATGCTCTGACTGACCATCGGTCTGAGGGTGGTAATCTATGCTTAGAATCACCTATTTACCCAGTGCCCTCTGAAAACCCTGCCATAAATGCGACATAAAACGAGTGTCTCTATCTGAAGAGATTGAAAGAGGGACCCTATGAAGATATCCGACCTCTCAGATATACAACTTTCTGATCTCGTCAACACCTACGGTCTCTTTGATCATCAAAAAGTGAGCTACCTTCGTGAGTCTATCCACAAAACCCACACAAGATCATTTCCTCGAGGTGACCTTGGCAAACCAGTCACAAAGTCCATCACGACATCATCCTATATCCACTCTGGAATGGGTAACTGCTATAACAGTCCGGCTGGCCTCTGATGCTCTGCCTTCACCTACTGACAGGTGGAATATCTCGTAACCAAGCCAGATACTTCTCTCTTCATACCCAGCCACCAGTACTGACGTCCCAAGTCACGATACAACTTGGTAGCTCTGGGATGAACTGCCCAAGACAAAGCATGAAACTCTCGTATTAGCTCCATGTGTATATCCCCTAGAACCCACACTCGTCCATGGAAACGCATTACCTCATCATCCCATATCGTCCACCCAGGAGGAGGGTCCTCACTTTCCACCGACTCCCGTAGGACTAGGCCTTCTGAATCAGATAGATGTTTCATCCTCACTCTATCCAGGAGGGTAGAGGTCACAGTTAAAGAAAAAAGATAGAATTTCCTATGACTGTCGTGCACCTCCAAATACATCTTATAGAACAAAGCCATAAGCTTCCACTCACCACTGGCCTCATGAACTGCATGTGTTTGAGTCTTTATGATCAATGAATCAGTAAATGCATTACCCTTACCAGGTGTATAGTCAAGCTCAAAATCAAATTACTGAAGGTATTGGACACACCTTTGTTGTCTCAGGTTCATGTCACACTAGGTAAAGATTTACATGAGACTTTTGTGGTCCGTGAACACCACAAAATATTCTCCCAAGAGATAATGTCTCCAAAAGCGCAACGCATGAACAACTGCAGCCGACTCGAGATAATGTGTTGGGTAATTTCTCTCATGTGGCCTCAACTTCCGGGACCCGTACGCAATTACTCAATTTCCCTGCATCAACAATACTCATAGCCCAATACCTGATGCATCACAGTAAACTGTATAGCTCTTCCACTACTTCGGGAGTATCAGGATCAGTGCGGATGTCAAATTTCCCTTCAACTCCTGAAAGGCTGTCTCGCAAGCCTCTGACCAAATGAACATCACACCCATCTTAGTCAAACCCATCATCGGAATTTCTAAGGGGGAGAAGCCCTGTATGAAATGGCTATAGTAACCAACCAGCCCAAAGAAACTCTGTATCTCAAACACGTTCTTAGGCTGCTCCCAGGAAACTACTGCTCTCACCTTCTCTGGGTCCATGGAAACTTATTCCTCTGAGATGATATGACCCAGGAAATGTATCTGGTCCATCCAAAAGTTTCACTTTGAGAGCTTAGCATATAGCTGATGCTCTCTCAGTGTACTCAATACGATCTCAAGATGGGTGGCATGGTCATGTTGAGTGCGAGAGTACACCAAGATATCGTCCACGAATACAACCACAAATGAATCAAGGTAACGATGGAATGCACGATTCATCAGAGACATGAATACTGCTGGTGTGTTCGTGAGTCCGAACGGCATAACCAGCTACTCATACAGACCATATCTACTCCAAAAAGCTGTAAGCGGTACATCTGATGGTCTCACATGCAGCTGATGATATCCTGACCTCAATTCAATCTTCGAGAACACTCGTGCTCCACTAATTTGATCAAAGATATCCTCAATACTCAGTAAGGGATAACGGTTCTTAACCGTCAACTAGTTCAACTTCCAATAATCCACACAGAGTCTGAGGGTATCGTCTGCATTTTTTCCAAAAAGGACCGGCGAACCCCAAGGAGATGTATTGGGTCTGATGAAACCGTTTGACTGTAACTCCTCTAACTTCCTTTTGAGGTCCTAAAACTCAGGCGTAACCATACTATAAGGAGGTATGGACACCAGTGCTACACTTGGGATAAGCTCAATAGAGAAATCCACCTCACGCTCCAGAGGGAGACCTGAAAAGTCATACAGAAAGACTTCCCTGAAAAGATCAACCACTGGAGGGAAATCCTTCTGAAAAGTCCCTTGGACATCTAGATATAAGCTTGAAATCTGGGTTGTGATACCACCGTGCCCATGATGCTCTGGTCTAGCTCGAATCGACTGAACATCCCCCTCGCCCTTGTATAGAAACTCTATGCCCTCTGGAGACGTGAAACTCACCCTGCAATGATAGCTGTCTATAAAGGCTCTAATGGGAACCAACCAGTCCATCCCGAGAATGATATCATAGCTCATCATCTCTAAGACATAGAGGTCCCAAAGGAAGTGACACCCACCTACCTCAAGGGGGCACTCCTTGCACAGACGCACACCAGCTGTTCTAGTCCCCAACAGAGTGTCCAATGTCATAACAGCAGAATAAGAAGAAACACAGAGCCCAAGGCTCTCCACAACGGGCACAGATATGAAACTATGTGTAGCACCTATATCGAAAAGTACTGAAGATAAGATTGAAGCTACTAGAATAGTACCTCTAACAGTAGAAGGTTCGGGATCCAGCTACTGCTGGGTCTATTGCACTGCATATGTCTGCCCAGTGTCACGGCCCTGCGACACAGCCTGGCTAACCTGAGCTGTCCTACCCTGCTGCCTCTAGGATCCTAGTGTCTGGCTACCACGACCACGTCCACCATCCCTGCCTGCGCGCCCTGACGTATTTCAGTTCCCTGACTAGTAAGAAGCTGATGGTCCTGCTCCGGCACGAGGAGTCTGTACAGAACCACTCTCACACACCACTGGTAGAATCTCCCTACAAAAGTGCTGCAGGTGACCCATTTTTCCGCATGCTCGGAACTCCACTGGGTCTCATGGACATTAAGGTCTCTTGTGCCCCTCTTTACCACACTGGTATCACCTGATTGGCCCACCAGAAGAGATCGTCTAGCTAATACTTCCACTTTGAGAGAAACTCATCTGTCGCTTCCTCTTATAGGCAGAAATAGTACCAGAAACTGGTGCTGAACCGCCCTGGCCCACACCACTAGCTTCCCATAGGATGCTCTCTGTAATCAGTTCCTTGTTCAGAACAGCATGTACTGAAGGCAACCTGAAAAAATTCAACAGTGCTCAGATGTCATATCAAAGACCATCCTCAAAGATTCTTGCTCTCAACATCTCATTGCCCACCAGACCGGGGGAAAATGCTGAAGCTCGGTGAAATGAGCAGAATAATCCATCACTAACATAGCACCCTTATCCAGATTCATGAATTCTCAAGTGCGATCAACCCTCAGCATCTCTGGGAAGAAGAATTCATAGAAGGGTGTCTAGAAATCATCCCACGCCATGACTCTGTGATGATCTGACTGAGTGGTGACATCCCAACACCTCTTGGCAGAATCACGCAGCATATACGTCGCGATCTTGACCCTATTCCTTGGAGGCGTCTCAAGATGATTGAAAATAGTTTACATCGACCCCAGCCAAGACATCGCATCCTGTGGTCCTCCATCCCTTGAAAACGTAGGCGGATGCTGCTGCTGAAATATACGTGTCAGCTCTGCCATAGATGTGGCATCCAGTGGTGCTCCCTAAAAGGTCTACATGAACCGCATAAATCCTTCACGGAACTGCGCATCCGCACATGTGTCCGGTGTAATGCTTGGTGCCGCATCTGGCTCTGCTAGAGGATCCACTGGTAGCCCATGGCCCACTATCTCTGGAGTATAATCATTTCCACTCTCCTAGCGAAAAGCACATGGTCATCTCGGTGGCATGACACTACAATGTCAAATGAACAACTTAGATCAAGATTATCACAGTCTGAAAACGAAGGAACCAATAGGAGAATAGGAGGAATAAGGCATTCAAAATTGTACAACAAGACTACATGGCGTGTATACTAACCACACAACATGTACCTGACTTTTCCTCCCCATCCTGGGAGCTTCTACACGGCCAAGCCACATGGATCCCATTAAAAAAACTACTTGATGTTTGTATAATCTACAAGACGTGTATGGTGAAATTTTCTAACTTCCCATGTCATTTGTGACATGGCCAAGTACTCAGCTTGATACTACACGGCGTGTTTCACCCGCACACGGCGTGTACACTCCTCAGTTTTCCAGCCACACGGCTATGTCCACACGGTCTGTCCTCAGATAAGACTACATGGTGTGTCCCATAGGTACACGGCGTGTACTAGACAAGCATCGTCGACCCGTGTGGTTAGTTACATGGTCGGATACACGACTCCAACTACACGGTATGTTCAATATACACACGGTGTGTACATGAAAGGATTACACTGACCCGTGTTGTTAGTTACACGGTCAGATCCCAGGTCAGACTACACAACGTGTTCCATAGTGGAAACGGTGTGTATATATTATGGTCTCCCCCGTCCATGTTGTTTGTTACACGGGCGAACTCTGGTTCAATACTACAAGGCGTGTACTTACAGTACACGGCGTGTTCACCCCAAGAACTTCCCTTCCCCATGTGCTTTCCCACAAAGCCTATGACACGGGAGGTGACTACACGACGTGTACTTAGGGTACATGGTGTGTACTCAAAAAGTTCTCTTTTCTTCCCAAACAGAATAACATACACGGCATGTTTAAGGTACTACACGACATGTATACTGGGGTTCTGGAAAGTATTCCTCAGAAACTTCTTCAGAACACCAACACCAAAGTGCCAAATTCCGATCCATGAGGGCCCATACTCCCCATGAATCAATGTTTGGCTTCTTATACGTGTTATAACCGGATAAACAGCCAATGATCCAATAAATTTAGGTTAATGAGGGCCCATACTCACCAAAAACCAAAGTTGGGTGTCCATTCTATAAACAGGATCCCACAATAATACCCACTCAACTAGCAGGTATCTATCCAACTAGCTATCACAATAGCATTGCTTTACTTGCACAACATCTATCAAAACAACATGCAATTTTCTAATGAACCTACATGGCATGGAAACTATGAATGGCATATGATTTCTAGCATGTGCCTAAATAATTCATGTGATGGCATACCCTCATCTCATTGGGTTGCAACTAAATAGAACCCCTGAATAAAATGTAAACATCACAATACATGTGTGTCACCCCTTGGTGAAAATCAATTCAATTGTAAAATTGCAACTCAAAAAAATTGCAATAACCGAGGTAGACTGGCTTTTCCCCGTACACAAGTTAGCTACGCTCGAGAACACCTTATTACCAACTATTGTTCCCATCCTATACCTGACTAAGGCACCAAATATTAAGTCAATGAAAAGAACATACCTTTGATACCACTTTGTAATGTCCCGGGCCCGGGTGCCACTCAACGGGTGCCCAGAACCTGGTTCGCCATGTGACCTCAAGCGCATTTCCCCAAATGCCAGAGGCGGCCGACTAGCAGCGAGGGCCCAGGTCTGATAGTCGGGAAACTATTCCCTCATTTGTCAAAGTGTAGCGTAGCGGAATACAAGATAAAACATACAACAACAGTAGAAGAAGTAAAACATACATAAATGAAATGAACAACTGAAGTAAAAAAAAATAGAACCAGCAGATATATATATATATGTATTTCAATATGAAGCATCTCACTATTCTATGAAAATAGTCAGAACATGTTACACAACAATACAGTACAGTACAATAAGGTGTACAACAAAACAAAACAAAACAGTCGGTAGCGTTACGAGCCTAAGCCTGGTCCCATGCTCCCCTACTCCTCAGCAGAAATCAAGTACATGTATAGGGACCCTTGCCCCTATCCCCACCTGCAGAAACATAATCTGTTTGGGCTGAATACATGACCCAAATAGGGTGTGAGACAAGAATTCCCAGTAGGCACCCACCAAAGGCATGTGTCCAATTGTGTGAAAATATGCAACAACAGTGTGTAGTAGTAAATGAAATAAACTATGCAGTACTCAAAAGTAACTAACTTTACATGTTTCATTGCCATTTAAATATCCTTTTAGCAGTTAAATTTCATAACATTCATTGTTCCTCAGAACTAAGCCCTTGGGTAAATCAGAACCTTTCCCCCAGGCTAATATAGTAAACCATGCCCTCTAGCGTATCAGTAACCTTTCCCTCGGGCCTTTCCCTCAGGCAATCAATAACCTTTCCCTCAGGCCTTGCCCTCAGGTGAAATAGAATCTTTTCCTCAGGAAAAACTGAAATGAAACCCTCAGGTAAACAGAATCATTCCCTCGGGCATTGCCCTCAGGCTAATAGAACTACGCCCTCAGGCTAATCAACAATGCCCTCAGAATAATATATCACTTCCCTCAGTCTAAAGAAGTAACCACGCCCTTAGGCTATAAAGTAATCAGGACATTCCCAACATTGAATCATGCAATTATTTACAATTCCTCTCAAGGAAAAAGTAATGCATAGAGTAAACATGGCATACCCTCAGGTATTTGGCCAAACGGATAAACAGAGGAACGCACCCCGGGGGTGGTCCTGGATCCAATAATCGATCCCAAACAACAGTATATTATCATTTTTAATTATCTATACGATTATAGGTATTTAAGAAGCCAAGGACTTAGCCACATGATACCCCAACATGGGTTTGTAGCACAAAAATACACACAAACACACAACAGTGAGAAATTAAACACCAATCCACCTACCTTAAACACCCACGAACGGTATACGAGAACGTCAATTCCAAAAACGCCTAAACATGACGTAGATCTGAGTTAGAAAAAAACCTGTTCAAACGTAAATAACTTTCCCTTGGGAAAGAATAGTTAAGAACGGCTTAAGGAGAGCGGAGGTCTTACCTGTGCAGTTCCAATGACATCGTTGGCGGAAAAAACTGATTCCCAACGTGCGCTCATTAGATCTCCAAAGATCTGGCCTCCTCTCTTGCTCCAAAATAAACCCAAATGCCTCCTCTACCAAATGAGAAGGCTACTTCCCGTTTAAAGTGAAAAAAAACTACATGGCATGTACTCCCAAGTACACGACCAGTAATTTTTATTAATTTAATTGTTCCTCTGGCGGTGCCACTAAACTATTCATCCGTCGACATGAGTACACGGTGTGTATTCTTGACTACAAGGTGTGAAATGTCACCCATCTGGCGGCTGCTTCCATCGCATTACTATTTCCTCTATCGACTGACACACGGTGTGTAAATACAAACTACACGGTGTTTTGTGTTTTTACACCTTTCATCACCGACATGGCTACAAGTCCTGTGTACTCATCCCACACGGCCAAAAGTACACGGTGTGTGGAAAAGTACATGGCATGTAGTCCCAAAATTTAGGATTTTCCCCATTTTCCTTATTTTCTCAAAGAAACTTAAGGAAAGGAGAAAAGAAAAAGCTCATACATCAAAAATAAGAATCGGGTTCTTACAAACGATGCATGATGATTGAGCCTAAGACAAAAAATGTGACTAGACACTCTCATGTGATATTCCTAGGACACTTTTCATTTTCTTTATAAACCATTAAGAGGGATTTTAATATACAATGACCATGGATGAGCTAGGATCAATCCTATGGTGTAAAAGATTGAAAATAATATTTCATAATTTAAATAAAATATGAACGATATTTCATGATCATATGATTACTCACTATGAATATTTTTTCATACAATTAATTTTTGGTAATTTATGGCTAGAACTCATAGGAATTATTTTATCAATAAATTTTATGGGAGATGAATTGATTTTTCTCACTAGAAACAAATTGAATGGAAATTGGCGTATTAATGCTTATTATTATTCCTAACTAGGTATATCAATATATTACATAAACACTCAAACATATTTAACTTTTTAAATGAACTAAATAGTAAAAAATATTTAGTTTTATAATGACCATGTAAGAAAAATAATCATCTTCATATATTTCAACAATGTGGGAAGAACAACCAAGGTAAATGTCTCAGAAAATAAGAAGATATTTTATGTGTGGAAAAATTGGAATAAATCGACTAATTACCAAAAAAAATGAATATCGCAATAGAGGTAAATAATGTATATTCTAAGGTAACATTTATCAAAATGTTGATTTTATGTGGGGAACTTGGGAATTATCATAGTCAATTCCCTAATTAATGGGATAACATCAAAATCAAGGAATGTCCTATGTTATTCCTACCATTGAAGTGGAATTATTAATGTCTTTATGTTTTAGGACTGAGGAATTACGTTGTAAAAGTGTTTTTTCAATTCCATTATAGTAATTATAATATTGAAATATCTAAATACTTCTCTCCAGTTTTTTTATTTTAGTATTTTCAAAAATTGTGTTGAATGGTTCAAATAACATTGAAAATTGATTTAGTGGTAATGGGATATTTGTAGAAAAAAATAATTTAGTGATAGAGTACCCTTAATATAATCTTATTTATGAGATAATAATGTCTAACTATTATAATGAGATTATTTATATTGATATATTATATTTGATAATATTGATGACCTTGAAATTGACTAGTAATTTTATGACAATGTGATTTACACTATATTTGATGAATGTTATAATATTTTTCATTTATGGAATATTTTTAATGGGATGTGATTTTATTTTATGAATAAGGAGGGTTTTAATTTTTTTTAAATCATATATGTTTTCATTGAGGTCTTATATGGATTTTGGTTATTGCCTTGTTTTAAGACAATGTATGATCAACGTATTCAGGTGTTTGGTATCTAAAAAAATGAGATTAATTACTATTTTGATGGATAAATATAAATTTATTTTATAAATTTTGCGAACATATCTGTAAATTTTTGTTATTGAATGCTGGTTAAGAATGCATTCATGAGTCTTTCATTTTAGTTATTTTTAAAAATCATTACGTATATATTTTTCATTTATTTTTGAAATCATTGAAAATAACCATTGAGATGGTTGTTTATTCATATTATTTATCATATAATTTACTAAACATTTTTTTAAAAAACTAAATAAATACAAGAGGAATAAATTTATATCCTCTTATATATCTTATGATATATTGGATGTTTGTTCTTGTATTTTGGGCATTTAAAATTTGTAATATTTGTTTTCATTTGAATAGGGATGAAAAGTGGTGGAAAATAATTGGAACACATGAATCATGGTCGAAATTTATATTTTAGATGTTATGAAACAATGTATTTTTATTTTCATGTATTATAAAGTAAATTAATTCTTCTAATATAGGGACAAAGAACATGAAAATGAAAATCATTTCCTTCGTAGAGTTATTTTTGGCGAAATGATGGCCTTTTCATTATTTAATAATTTATTGTTTTTTTCTCATCAACATTCTCATGATTATTCCTTATATCCCTAACCATTATTCATTTGACATTATATTTATCCTTTATGTCTTTATGTTTTCTTTCCACTAATGTTTTCATTATTTTAGAACCCAAATATGTGATATTTTGGGTAACCTCTATGTTTTCCACTTTATATTTTCAATGTATGTTTTATTATCACTTTGTACAATGTGGGTTTTTTAGTAAATGTGTATTCATATTTGAAACCCTTAATTAAGGGAATATGAATTTATAGGACACAATTTATTTTTGGGGTAGGGATAATGTAACACCACAATATTATAGATTATAGTTTTTCTTTTACTAAATCCTACGTGTTTGCTAACATTTTTGACACGTTACACAAAGATAAAATGAAATCATGATTTATTTTAACCTAACATAAATTTTTTGTATGAATACTAAAAACCACTTTATAAAAATAATATTCATTAATTCATAATAAATAAGTACGATATTTTCAGTAATATAATTTTACACTTCAAAAATATTTTTTTCATCAAAAATTGTATTTATTACATTTTTTGTGAAAACATTATAATTAATTTGTTCCATTAAATATATTTTTTATTTTATAAAATTAATATATATTTTGAAATCATCATGGCTATATTATCTTTTGTATATTTTTTTTATTTTTCTAAAAATAATTTTTTTTGTTGAATAGTAAAAGAATGCTATTTTTTCCAAACAGTCATTTTTTAAGGGTTGGGGTTGAAGCCTCGATTTATTATTTAAAGAAAAAACCTCTTTATACTAGGTAGTGGGTGACCCATTACATAACCCGAAGTCCAAAGGCCATGTGTCTTGAACACAAAGCTTGAAAGCCCATTTTTTGTCCTAAAGGACCCCTCGCTGAATAGTACTTCTACAGTACCGCTGTAACATCCCGAAATTTCATGAAAAATATTCTTTTTAATTTTATTGATGTCTTGTGTTGTAAGGTAAAACAAAGGAGTCTTTCACAACACAAAACCCTAACTTGGCTGCATTATACACAATCATGACCTTCCTCGATAGCGTGTGTTGTACGCAATACCAAGTTTCACAAAACAACGATATGTTATTAAAATAGTATTAAAACTAGCCATTATGAATAGTAATAACCACTTTTTGAAATTTTGAAATTTTCATCTTTCAAAATGGACTTCATTTTTTGGATTTGGAATATCGAAATTAGCCTATTGTAAAATTTTGGTATTTTTCTGAAAACATTCAATTTTTGATGAATAGTGAAACCAATGGGTTACTATGAAAAAACTGACTTTTTATTTAAATAATTATTTATTTTATTTAAATTTATTTTAGTTCAAAATTGATACATAATACCTATACAAGTTCAATGTAATTCATTGGATTCATTTTTTAATAATTTTAGATATATAAAAATTTCATTGAACTTTTGACCGTCTTTTACCCACCTCCTTGGAGAATTTGCAAATTTACATATAACATAATTTTACCACTTTTCTGAATGGAATTTAAAAAATATGAGAGACACGGTTGATTTCAGTAAGTGAAATGTGGTTCAATGAGATTAAAATAATTTTTGGTGAATAGTAACTTTTTACTTTTATTTTCAACGGTTAAAAGTAAATAGGGTAATTAAAGGTACAAATGATATTATTATTACCCTAAAACATGTCCTAATTCTATTGGATAAGTGTTATTCGACCAAAAACAACCTTAGGAATAAAATATGACCATTTAGGCCCACTTGGATTAGATTAGGACATTTATTATTAATTTATTTAAAGAATGGTTAAAATAGTTAATATCAATGTTTCATAAGTAAATAATTTTTAATATAGGGTTATAAATAAGAAAAATTCGACTATAAATATTAATTAGAAATATAAAACGATTTACTACATAATGATATTTTATTTGTAATTTTTAGACTTTAAATAATTAAATTTATTTATGACACAATGATGATGCAATAATTATCTTATTAATGTAATATTGACATAATTGATGTTATGAATACCCAAATAAATTTAATTTGAGAATTTTTATGAATTAAAATAATTATATATGTAAATATGACATGTTAGTGTTTATTTAAATAACTTTTTTTGAACTAATCATTCTGTTATGATTTTCACAAAAATCAATTACCAAATAGTGTCAAAATTGACATAAAATAGTTTTTTTAAAAATATTATATTATTAGTTGTTATTATATTCCTAAAAATGTAAGGATCATCCAAATAACTTATATAATGTTATATATATTAATAATAAACAACTTGGGGTTCGTTTGGCTTGTTATAGTAAGTTTATTAACCTTATAGTGTAAGAACACAAAAAGACACGGTAAAAGTAAAATTATCTAACTTGAAGTTAAATCTAAATGATATGGTTAAAATAGGAACCTAAACTAGTCTAAATTCTATTATATGAGAGTATTTAGACCCATCCCCACCGTAGATTCGAAATAACTCAATTTGGAGCTATTAAAAACCGAATATGACTTTATAATAAAATAATATTTTTAGTTAATCCAAAGGTGCCCCACTCCTTTATAAAAGGGCACCTCCTCCCTCTCTTCCTCACACTACATTGAGCCTTGAAGCTCGGCCAAACCCTGCCAATTTCTCTTCTCCACTTCCCTATAAACATCCTAGAGGTTCTGGTATTCTTCAAAGACCAATATTAGTGCCCTAAGAGGAGGTTTCAAAAAGGTGCTTCAAAGAAGATGTAATGCCCGTTACCGATTCTTTCAACTTTATTTATTCTTCCACTTCTTCTTCTTTAGTTATTTCATTATGAAGTAATAACATCAGTATCACTCATATACTGGTATATTATTATAATA
Organism: Viscum album; assembly: GCA_963277665.1. Classification (NCBI taxonomy): domain Eukaryota; kingdom Viridiplantae; phylum Streptophyta; class Magnoliopsida; order Santalales; family Viscaceae; genus Viscum; species Viscum album. The sequence continues at coordinate 240,933,064 of OY728131.1, forward strand.
ATGAAACAACCCTATTTCACCATCTATCAATCCTACGGAAAACGAAATCACCACGCGTGCGTACGTACGGAATATCGTCTCCACGCCGTGGTGTAATCTCTTTTTCCACCACCACCTTACATGGATGGGTATAATGGTGTAAATAAATTATTATTGTAAAGTGATATTTATTCTGAAATAGTATACATACACTCCAATACAATTCCACAATCATGGGAATGATATCATCGCTCGTGCGTACGTACGGACAACCGTCTCCACGAATGCGATGAGATTCATTTTCCATGAATAACCATTCAAGAATGATTATAAAGTATATATAATGAATAATAATGAAATATATGACATAATAATTCTAATGGATTTATATATATATATATATATGTTTATGTCATATACTCAATTCCATTCAATTCAATAAGGAAACAAAAACATCATTCATGCATACGTACAACCTACCGTCTCCATGAACGGTGAATTTCATTCCTTTTATCGATCTATAATATATATGTATATAATGAATATATATTATATATAAACCATGTTTTACATTATAGAATTATTTAAATCAGGATATAAGTAATAATATCAAGATGAACAAGTCGAAACACATATGATAAATGAAACGATTTTACCCAAAACGCTCTTTAACATGGAATTTAAAAAAAGAATGGGTAATATAAAGTCATAAGTGAACCATATATGATATCATAACAATGAATATTATTCTGTAATAAGGCAATGACATTATTTAAATCATTATACAGGAGGTTCAGATACATACGAAGCATATAAGACATAAGTTAATGGATAAATTTTCAATCTCATTTTTACCTGAGATTGCTTATACGTAAGTATTTACTAGGGTAATGTTTATCATCCATGACCATGTTTTCTAAAAATGTTTTCATAAAATGTTTACTATTCTTCCATGAATTTTTAAAGTCATTTTTACCCATTATTGACTTTTTACCACATTGTATAAACGGAATCTTTCCTTTGGTTACTATATAAGGTACTTTTTGACTTTTCCATCAAAAGTATGAGGAGAATGTTATTTTTAACTTATACGGCCTGAACGGATTTTTAAGGTTTCATAACGCCTCATTTTCAAGAAGATTCCTCTACAAGATTGCATGATTATTTTCAATAAAACCGCTTTCTTTTAAAATTGCATGGAATTTTGTGAAAATAAAAAGATTTTAAAGAAGAAAGGATATTTTCCTCAAGGATTCATTTCAAGTGTTTTTCCAAAACTATTTTCCATCTAAGATGAAATTATTTCATATGGGTATGTTTCAAGTAATATGTCTCTATTATTTAAATGGTTTCAATTTTCTTATGATGAAATGATATCAAACTTTTATGGAATATGTTATGATGGAATGATGTTTAAGAATCCCATTTTATTACATGGGTTATGCTATGATGTATGATTTATGATTTTGTGGCACACGAATGAATGATTTCATTATGAGATGGGTGGGACCTATATCTCCCTCCAATGCATTGGGTAAAGATTTATATCTCATGATATAGACATGGATAGAATGGTATGTTAATCCGGTTCAGTGTTACAGGACTGAAACGAGGAGTGAACTCTATTCAGAAAGGGACTTTGTCCACTAAGATGGTCTTGGCAGCAATGCATTGGCTACTATGGAAATCATGACATGTGCTGAATGGTTTCCAAAATTACATGTTTCATTCCCATTTTATCATGGTTGATGTTCTATTATGATATATGCCTTACGTACTTCCACGATTTATGTCTTTGCTCAAGATTTTGATATTTAAATTTCATGTTCAAGTTTTTTCTTCCAAATGATTGTGGATTGTTTTATATTATCTATGTTTTCCCTTACTGAGCATTTGAGCTCAACATTTTTATGTTTTATTTCCCCCATGAAGTAAAGAATGTTTTTAGGTAAGGAAACAAAAATGGTAAGATCGTTATGGTAGTTGTTGAAGATTTTTCACCACGATTAGAAGATTTTATTCCGAGTTTCCAAAGACACTAAACTATTATGATCCTTGTGTGTCTGTTTTTGTTATGTGTTATGTATTCCGCTAAAGTAATGTATTGTCCATGTACGTCAAGCTTCGGGTCTCTACAGTTGGTATCAGGGGAAAAGTTTAGTCAACCTTTGGAAACTAGGATGCGAAAACGTTAGTGAGATCCCTAGAGATATTTCTAAGGTATGTCTAGGGATGTCCCTATGGGTAAGTATACGTATAGGATATAGTCCTAGAACTACGGTAATGATCTTAGAACTTAACCTAAGATGTTAGATATTGAAGGTACTCCCCCTTTATTGTGTTGTTTTCCCTAGCATGTTTTTTGCCTCTCACGCTATTCTTTTTGGGTTTTAGACGACGGCTGGAACCCGAAGGAAACATGTTGATCAATGTAATGGACAATGCAATGATTGTCCTCCTGAACAAACAAATGTTATGGGAGATGGAGTGAGAAATATTATTGTTATACTTACACAAGATATGAATCATTTTGGACTTCCAAATGATCAGAGAAGGGAACAATATTCTATTGAGTCCTTCATGAGGCAACGTCCACCTTCTTTCAGTGGGACTTCTGATCCACTTATTGCTGAACAATGGATCAGTACCACTGAAAAGATATTTTCAGTTCTTCAATGTTCTGAACATGATAAAGCCACCTTAGCATTATATAGTTTGGAAGGTGAAGCTGATCAATGGTGGAATCTTATCAAGAATACGGGGCCAAGAGATGAAATTGAGTCCCTGGAATGGGACGAGTTCAAGAAATTATTTTTCAAAAATTAATTCCCTCGTATTCATCGAACAAAGATGGAGAAGGAGTTTCTTGATCTAAAGCAAAAGTATGATGAATATGTTGGTATATATGAAGAGAATTTTACAAAGCTTGCAAGGTATGCATCTGGCTTTATCATCCAACCAGAAAGTAAAATTGATCGATTCATTAGTGGCTTAAAACCAAATCGTCAAAGGGAATTAGCTATAAGAGACTTCAGTAGCTATGAAGAGATTGTGTGTTGTGCTATCAAGGTAGAAATGGAAGTTGGTGTTACGTATCCATCTCATAGTTTTGACAAGAAATGAAAGATGGAGTTCAAGGAGAAATATCAGAATAATTGTGAAAAGAAGATGAATGTTTCCTTATGCTAAATGTGTGGAAAGAAACAAGGTGGAGATTGTCTTAAAGGGACTAGAAAATGTTTTAAGTGTGGAAAATAAGGTCATCGAGCAGCTGAGTGTCGGAGTAATGGAAAAAGGGTTGCTAATGGTGTGAATAAAGAAAAGACTGTAGAGAACGCACCAACAACACTTCGATGCTTCAAGTTCAATAAAATGGGGCATTATGCTAATCAATTCCCTAATCCAAGGGTTAATGATGATTGACATGAGCAACCACTTAAGGCAAAGGATAAAGGGAAGTCACATGCGATCACTATTGGCGATGTTGAATATGACAACGATGTGGTGGAATGATTAAGTGTTTATGTAATGGGATTCCAAAATAATGCTGTATATAGTATCGTGGAATATTGGAATATTTATATATTGGTCAATTGTGGTTTTCAATATTTTTATGGTACCGGTAACCATGGAATGTGATTGAGAAATTTTGGTAAGCAGATGATATGCGCAAAATGAAGGGATAAGAAGATAATGAGATGTTTGATTGTATTCATGCGCTTATGATTGATATAAGGACTAAGTGATATCATTGTTTGAGTATAATGAATTTTGAGGATTTTGGTATGTTGAAAGTGTTAACTTTTAACTGCATTCATTTTTTTCACTAAGGTTCAATGGGTATTCATTCTTCAATAGAATACATGATTAAGGTATTCACATGTTTGTAATTTGACCAACAAGATATATATTATGATATATGGGGGATAAATGATGGAATTCATGTGATTGTTATGTGACATTTCAAGTAATCATTTTCTTTGTACTATGAGCTTGGACCGAAGTATTTTAGATAAGCCTAAATATTGGAATGAATTATGTTGGACATAAGTTAGTATTGTTTAAGGATATAAATCTTTTCGATATTATTGATGGGATGTTATAGTAATATAGTTTTAGAAAAAGGAAAACCTGCAGGGCGGGCGACAACCCATCGCGCCGGACAAGGCTGTGGGAATCGAACCCACAACTGAAGTGCGACTGGCCTTTATCTCCTACCACTGGCCTACATGAAGTCCCTGGTTAGTAGAAACTAGTTTAATTTTATTACGCGGTATGATATATGAATTATAAGTTCATTTTTGGAATCATATACGATTAACCTCACCAGATACGGACTTATGTATATTTGATAACTTTTGCTAAACTTTTGTTTGAAACAGATGGAATGACCCATCATTCTATCACATGATCTGTTAACACTTCACGAATAACAAACTCAACTTCATTTCATTAAGACATGAAGTGGAAATTGTTCAAAGCATGAACAATAGTGAGATTGTACCAAAATAAAGAAAGTATTTATTCTATTTCAAATTCTTCAACTTTAGGGAAATGATCTTGATAACCAAAAATGTTGTCCTAGTTCCCTTATATCCGATGAATCAGATGGTACCTTAGATCATCACAAATCAATATCTTTGTGATTGTTAGCTTCTTCATAGCCATGTTCTCTACCACTCTCCATTAGAACATGATGGTTAGGTTTCACTTCCATATCCATATTTTCACCTATGTTCTCCTATGTGGAAACCCAGTGATTAGTTAATTTGGATAACCGTTATGTTTCATACTTTAGTTTTTAAAGATTGGTTTTGGTATTCCTTTTTTACTATGTGGGTTTCTATTAAAGAATCTTTCGAGTAGTAAACCATTTATAACCCCGATGAATTTCGAGGGCGAAATTCATTTTAAGGGGGGTAGAATGTAACACCCTGAGATTTTATGAATTTTTTTTTAATTTTATTGATGTCTTGGGTTATACGCTACAAAAAAGGAGACTTGAACAACATGCAACCCTATATTGGATGCATTACACACAATCACGACCTTCCTCGATAGCGTGTGTTGTATGCAATACCGAGTTTCAATAAACAACGATATGCTATTAAAATATTATTAAAACTAGCTGTTATGAATAGCAATAACCACTTTTTGAAATTTTAAAAATTTCCTCTTTCAAAATGGACTTCATTTTTGGATTCAGAATATTGAAATTAGCCTAGGGTGAAATTTTGGTATTTTTCTGAAAACATTCAATTTTTGATTAACAGTGAAAACACTAGGTTACTATTTAAAAACCGACTTTTTATTTAAATAATTATTTGTTTTATTTAAATTTATTTTAGGTCAAAATTGATACATAATACCCATACAAGTACAATGTAATTCATTGGAGTCATTTCATAATAATTTTATATATATAAAAATTTTATTGATCTTTTGACTATCTTTTACCCACCTCCTAGGAGAATTTGCAAATTTACTTAAGACATAATTTTACTGCTTTTGTGAATGGAATTTTACAAATCCGAGAGACACAGTTAATGTCAGTAAGTAAAATGTGGTTCAATGAGATGAAAATATTTTTTGGTGAATAGTAACTTTTTTCTTTTATTTACCACGGTTAAAAATAAACAGGGTAATTAAAGGTAAAAATGATATTATTATTACCGTAACACATGTCCTAATTCTATTGGATAAGTGTAATTCGACCAAAAACAACCTTAGGAATAAAATATGACCATTTAGGCCCACTTGGATTAGATTAGAACATTTATTATTAATTTATTTAAAGAAGGGTTAAAATAGATAAAATCAATGTTTAATAAGTAAATCATTTTTAATATTGGGTTATAGATAAGATAAATTCAACTATAAATATTCATTAGAAATATAAAACGATTTCCTACATAATGATATTTTATTTGTAATTTTTAGACTTTAAATAATTTAATTTATTTATGACACAATGATGATGCAGTAATTATCTTATTAATGAAATATTGACATAATTGATGTTATAAATACCCAAATAAATGTAATTTGAGACTTTTTATGAATTACAATAATTTTCTATGTTAATATGATATGTTAGTGTGGATTTAATTAACTTTGTTAGAACTAATCATTCTGTTATGATTTTCACAAAAATCAATTACCAAATATTGTCAAAATTGACATAAAATAGTTTTTAAAACAAATATTATATTATTAATTGTTATTATATTCCTAAAAATCTAAGGTTCCGCAAAATGACTTAGATAAGGTTATATATATTAATAATAAACAACTTGGGGTTCTTTTGGCTTGTTATAATATGTTTATTAATCTTATACTGTAAGAACACAAAAAGTCACTATAAAAGTAAAATTATCTAACTTAAAGTTAAATCTAAATGATAAGGTTTAAATAGGAACCTAAACTTGTCTAAATTATAATGGATGAGAGTATTTTGACCCATACCCACCTTAGCTTCAAAATAACTCAATTTGGAGCTATTAAAAACCGAATATGACTTTATAATAAAATAATATTTTTAGTTCTTCCAAAGGTGCCCCTCTCCTCCCTTATAAAAGGGCACCTCCTCCCTCTCTTCCTCACACCACATTGAGCCTTAAAGCTCAGACAAACCCTAAAAATTTCTCTTCTCCACTTCCCTAGAAACATCTTATAGGTTCTGGTCTTCTTCAAAGACCAATATTAGTTCCCTGAGAGAAGGTTTCAAAAAGGCGCTTCAAAGAAGAGGTAATGCCTGTTACCGATTCTTTAAACTTTATTTCTTATTCCACTTATTCTTCTTTAGTTGTTTCATTATGAAGTAATAACATCAGTATCACTCATACAGTGATATGTAATTATAATTATGAAAAAAACCTATTTCACCATCTATCCATCCTACGGAAAATGAAATCACCATGCGTGCGTACTTAAGGAATACCGTCTCCACGTCGTGGTGTAATCTGTTTTTCCACCACCACCTTACATGGATGGGTATAATTGTGTAAATAAATGATTATTGTAACGTGATATTTATTCTTAAATAGTGTACATACACTCCAATACAATTCCACAATCATGGGAAGATATCATCGCTTGGGCGTACATACGGACTACCGTCTCCATGAACGCGATGAGATTCATTTTCCATTATTAACAATTCAAGAATTATTATAAAGTATATATAATGAATAATAATGAAATATATGAAATAATAATGCTACTATATATATATATATGTCATATACTCAATTCCATTCAATTCAATAAGGAATCGAAAACAGCGTTTATGCGTACGTACGACCTACCGTCTCCATTAACGCTGTATTTCATTTATTTTATCGATCTATAATATATATGTATATAATGAATATATATTATATATAAATCATGTTTTACATTATGGAATTATTTAAATCATGATATAAGTAATAATATCATGAACGACGAGTCGAAACACATACGATAAATGAAATGATACCCAAAACGCTCTTTAACATGGAATTTACAAAAGAACGGGTAATATAAAGTCATAAGTGAACCATATATGATATCATAACAATGAATATGATTCTGTAATAAGTCAATGAAATTATTTAAATCATTATACAAGTGGTTCGTATACATACTAAGCATATCAGACATAAGGTAAGGGATAAATTTTTAATCTCATTTTTATTTGAGATTGCTTATACGTAAGTATTTACTGGGGTTATGTTTATCATCCATGACCATGTTTTCTAAAAATGTTTTAATAAAATGTTTACTATTATTCTATTAATGTTTAAAGACATTTTTACCCTTTATTTACTTTTTACCACATTGTATTAATGGAATCTTTCCTTTGGTTACCATATAAGGTACTTTTTGACTTTTCCGACAAAAGTACGAGGAGAATGTTATTTTCAACTTATACGGCGTGAACAGATTTTTACGGTTTTATAATGCCTCATTTTAAAGAAGCTTACTCTACAAGATTTCATGATTATTTTCAACAAAACCCTCTTCTTTTAAAATTTCATGGAATTTTGTCAAACAAAAATGATTTTAAAGAAGAAAGCATATTTTCCTCAAGAATTAATTTCAAGTGTTTTACCAAAACTATTTTCCATCTAAGATGACATTATTTCATATGTGTATGTTTCAAGTAATATGTCTCTATGATTTAAATGGATTCAATTTTCTTATGATTAAATGATATCAAACTTTTATGGATTATGTTATGATGGGATGATGTTTAAGAATCCCATTTTATTTCATGGGTTATGCTATGATGTATGATTTATGATTTTGTGGCACAAGAAAGAATGATTTAATTATGAGATGGGTGGGACCTATATCTCTATCCAATGCATTGGGTAATGATTTATATCTCATGAGATGGATATGGTTGGAACAGTAAGTTAATCTGGTTCAGTGTTACAGGACTGAAACGAGGAGTGAACTCGATTTAGAAAGGGACTTTGTCCACTAAGATGGTCTTGGCCACAATGCCTTGGCTACTATGGAAATCATGACATGTACTGAATAGTTTCCACAATTACATGTTTTATTCCCATTTTATCATGGTTGATGTTCTATTATGATATATGCCTTACGTACTTCCACAATATATGTCTTTGCTCAAGATTTTGATGTTTTAATTTCATGTTCAAGTTTTTGCTTCCAAATGTTTATGGATTGTTTTATGTTAACTATGTTTGCCCTTACTGAGCATTTGAGATCACCCTTTTTATGTTTTATTTACCCCAGGATGTAAAGAAAGGTTTGAGGTAAGGAAACAAAAAGGGTAATATCGTTATGGGAGTTGCTGAAGATCTTTCACCACGATTAGAAGATTTTATTCCGAGTTTTCAAGACACTAAACTATTATGATCCTTGTGTGTCTGTTTTTGTTATGTATTAAGTATTCCGAAAAAGTGATATATTTTCCATGTACGTCAGGTTCGGGTCACTACAACTGTGCTACTACAATACCTGCTACAGTACCGCTGCTACTATAGTACATACTATAGTCCCTCCACTACTACAATTTCACCACTTCTACAGTGCTGCTACAGTACCTAGAAATTTTCAATTGCCCGGATTTGATCCTCGGTCTTTTGGATGCCAAGCCTGATCATGTACCACTAGGGTGAAATCATTTCTAATATATTTTTTAAGCAGTCATCTCATTTCAATAAATAATTTAATTTAAACGTTACATAACTGTTTATATTTAATAATTAATTAACATAAATCTAATTTTATTATAATTAATATAATTAATAATTTATGAATCATCATTATAAATTATTTTGGTATAAGTTCGTTTTGGGTCTTCGAATCACATTATCCTAAAAATTGATTTTATTTGGGAAATAATTTTTTATTATAATAAATTAAATTATTAATTTTATATTATTAGAATCAATTATATATAGCGATTATATATTTAATAAAAAAATTAAAATTAATTTTGTTGTATTTACTAAGAATGAAATTATAATAAACCCAGTTTTATGCTTAAAAGTACAGTTTAAAAAAATGTTTTTCATTGTGTTTGGAACGGTCTTTCAAAATTAAATTCTACTATAAAGTGAAATTGAATTTGGTAACGAGATTCCATATTTGGGATTATAACTTCAAAAATAATTAATGAGTTCAGTATCTTTTTTTAATAAATAAAACAATAAAAAAACATTATTACAGCAATTAATATTGACACAGGTTTACCTAACAGTTAAACTGGGAGGTAAGGATTTTATTAATACATAAACTAGTATAATTTTTATTTAATTGATATATATAGTCACCATGATATCTTGAATTCAAAAAAATCCATTTTGAAGCATTATACTTAATAAGAAAATTTATTATATTCAAATCTTTTATGTAATTCCTTGTGTGTCATATCCCTCACTTATAAAAGGGGAAATCCTCTCCATAATTATTTAAAAATAATGATCATATCCAATAAATACCCTAATACTTTAGAAAAATCCCTAAACATGTTTTTTAGGTATTTTCATCATAATACATTCTTTTTAATTCGTAAGTTGTCACCCAAATGAGGTTTCTTAATGAGTAGGTATAACGCTTGACAAAGAACATTCAATTTTATTTCATAATGTAACTGTTACAAAAATATAGTAACAATTATAAAATAATAAATTTTCAGTATTATATATACATAATTTTTATTATTAATATGGTATAATTTTTCCTTTCCTCATTTCCATCAAATGGGATGTGAAAATATCACTCATGCAACCATGTAGACTACTAGTGATATGGTTTATTTTCCATCACTATTTTAAATGATATTTTATTAATATGAATTTAATTTTCATATAAGATATTTGTTAATTAATTTTTCTGTAAAAATTATACAATAATATCTACCTAGTTACTTTCCCTTCCATTGGAAAAATATAACAGTTCTCATGCATATGTGTCGAATACTACCTCCAAGAGGAGATGTGATTCGTTTTTTCACTTCATATTTATATAGATAATAATAATAATATATTAAATGAATATATATTATATATATTATATAATATTTTTTCGGTAAATCTGAATTTATTTTTAACCTTATTTCATTCAATCTTTCAGAAATTAGAAATATAACTCTTGCATACATATGTACCACCCTCTCCATGAGGTAGGGAAAATAAATTTTCATCACTAATTTACTGGAATAGATATAAATGTATATATAACAATTTAATATTATTATTATTAAATGAATAAAATTTTTAATATGATGTAATCACTATCAATGTGAAAGGAACAGAACTATCAAAATGAAACATTTATGAAACATGAAACAATTAACAAGTAAAAAAAATATTTTATTAAATAATTATTAATAAAATGGTTTTAAAATGTGATAAGTACATATAATGTGATATCGATAACGTTTATATTGTTCTTTAAACATATATTTATAAATTTAAATTTATTTTACATGAATCTAGTGTTCTTTTGATGAAAGTCGTATATAAGGTTTGGTATTTTCTTCTTATTATATTTTTAATGAGACATATTTGATGTTATGCACCTATTTATATTAATGAATTTATTAAATACCCATTATAAATTTTTATCATGAATCCTTATGAATTAATTTTATTTGATGTTAAAATTTAAATTATTTGACCCAAGGGGATTTAATTCACAATTTACTAATGTGATAAGTGTTTGTCGTCTAAAATTATATTCTTTGGGACATATTTTATGATATAACCTATTTTATTTTATTATTTTAATCTAATATCCCACTGAAAATTTTATGATAAAAACACTTATGATCATATTACTTAATGACACCTTTAATATTATTCCATCCATGGTAATTACAACTCAAATGTTACAATTTGTATGGATTTTATGTTAAACTCACACTTTTTCAGATATTTTTATGAATAATGTTGTGGTGATGAAATTATATGATGTAACTCTACTAAATATTAGTATTTTATCAAACTCTATTTATTTATGTAGATTAATTTTTGTATTAATTTTTCTTTCACTAATAACTCATGTGACTAAAAGAATGAATTTAAGGTAAATCATTTTATTTCTCCCTTAAGTTGGGAAACTTTCTATTCCATGTCTACAAGATATTTTAAATGTAATAAAAAATGTTTTTAAATTTATATTTTGATTTATTAGTTGAATAGTTATTAATGTTTTAATTTATATATATTTTTTTAAATAAATCTTTTTGGGATTTTCCAAATGAGGTACTTTTTACCAAATGTGTGAACATAATCTACGTTTTAACATAAACTACATGAATGGAATTTTCTAATGTCATGTACACCAATATTTTTAAGATTTTAATAAATTTCTCTATAGTTATTTTCAATGAAAATTATTTCTATACTATTTTTGAAAATTTTAGACTTTAAATTAGTGACTATAAAACAAAAATTGTATTTTATTCAACCTACATTCATATGATTTGTTTATGAAATAATTTTTCATATATGATAATATTATTTTATGATACTTATGCTTCACTTGGGATATGATTATATTATAAAATCATTATTATTTCTCTATTTGGATTATTATAATAATGGTGAAATATTTATTATAAATATTTTCTTTTCTAGATGATATGTTATAGGGGAATAGTAAATTTTTTCATGATATTATGGAACACATATAAATGAATTAGGATTATGTGATGTGTTGGACCCTTAGAGTATAAATATGAATTGGGTAAATATTTTTGTTTTATGATATCAATAGATTTATGCAAGGATATACTAATCCCAACATAGGGAACATGAGAGGTTATCCTAATCCTATAAATAGGGTATATTGGAGGTTATACTAAGCCCAAAAAGAGGACACTAGAGAGATTATTCCAATAATGAGGTTGGTACCAGGGTGGTCATCCAAATCATAAAAGTTTATGACTTTTTTAGTGGTTACCCTTGACATAATATTTATATAATTTTTATTATACAATATACTATGTCACTATTTTATGATTTGATATTATGCTAATATTATGATATAATGGATTATGTTGTTTTATTCCTTTATCATTCATGTCTTATGATCATACATGATTTAAGAATAAATTTATGTATTATATATCTATGAATGGTAATATTAGTGAATAAATTAGGGTGAGATGATTTAGATCTTTTATATACAAGATTTTTATGTGTCCATATTTTAAATACACTAAACTATTCTTGTTTTGGAATTGAAATTAATGATATTTAATGAATATTCATTAAAAAATATGTAATATTTATGTATCCAATGTTTAGGTGGCCATTGTTTTGGGTTTTTTGAAGTAAAATTACTCAAAATGTTATTTATTATACTAATAAATGTTATGGGAATCATTTATACACATGATTTTTGTTTAAGATAACTTTAATTCATGATGAAAATTTTTATAAAATATTATTTTCAATGAGTTTTAAAACTTATATTAAAATTATTTATTTTAAACTATATAAAATTAAACTTCTAAAATGGTTTAAATATTTTTAATTATCATATTTAAATTTTGTAACAATTCCTATTTCATTTTTAGTTGTAAGTAATACTTACCATGGAAAATGATTTCGACTACGATATGGGTTGAAATGGTTAACAGGGGTGTTAACCTAAGAGATAAGGATATAAATATTACTAAGACAATTTTAAATTTGATTGGATGAGTAGATTTATTTTATAAAAAACCTTTCTATAGAAATTTTAATGAAATATTTCCACTATACTAGGAGAATGAATTTATAGAAAAACCACTCACTTATAAAAAAATCCCACTCCACAGTTATAAAAAAACCCCCCTCCTCAATAATACATAGTATTTTAGAAACATATCTTGATAAAGATATTAAAAAATCACATATCAATACCACTATCCACGACATAATGATTTTAGACTCACTAAAATGGCATCCTATTAATGCTTAAGGAGACATCTAATATAGGATACCTAATGAAGAGGTAATCATCTTAACTGAGCTCATTCAAGTTTCCTTCTTCACACACCACCTTCAATAGTAAAATTACCATACTAAAATAACTAAATTGGTATCCTTATGTTATATTACTGTTTTAATTCTTCTGCAATATTAATTATCTCTCTCCATTATATCTAATATAAAATGGATCTGTAACTCCTATGTACATGCATATTATTGCCTCCATCAATAACAGATTTTTTAGTCACCATAATACATGGATATGTATAAAGGTATAAATAATAAATTAATATTTTATTTATGAAATAGTTAAGATTTCTAATCAATGAAAATGATTAGTTTACTATAACGGTTAAACAAAAACATTTTCAAAAGAGGGAACAATTAATGTCACAATATTGATTTTAACAATAAATTGTTAACTAACTGGTAATAAGAAATTATAGGTGAATTGAATTGTGGCACCCTAGAACCACTCTTTATTATCTTGTTCCAAACACAATTTCATCAAAAATTAAAATCTATATATATACAATAGTCCCCAAGCTAAATATATATTTATTTATCATTATTTTCAGAATATATATGTTAAAACTCAAATATGATCTAACAAGTACATATAACCAAATGATTAATGTCTTTGAGGACTAGATACAAAAGACACATATTTTAAAATCATTTTCAATATTTATCCATAATTAATACACACTAGACACTCATTTAGGCTTCTTATAAGTTATATTCATTTTCATAACCTATGGAACAGAAACATAAGAAAGGGGTCGTATGAAATGATCAGTAATGGAAAATATATCTATGAATCATAATAGTGAGATCATAAACCTTTGTGAATACATGAATATATCAAAGTGACAAAAGTGATAACCATAAAAAAATAAAAATAAAATATCCTGATATAAAAAACTAAGATTAAATATTGGTCTTCATAGAATAATATAAGATATAACTTGGATTATTGGCATATAAAAATAACCTTTAATAATTAGAGAATTACCTAAAAAAGAATAAAATCATAGAAATATGACACAAAAAAATGAGAGATCATAACTCAGTGGAAAAGGATACCATTAATCATGTCCATACAAAAAAATTTAAAGAGAGGTTTCCACAATCATTCCACCAAAAAAATGTAAAAAAATAAACCTAAAATAATGTCTATGAAAACTAACATGTAAACAAATTTATATAGAATAATTAATATAAGAAAAATATATTTATCTTTTGATATGAAAAACATTAACTGATGAATTTTTTTGAATACATGATCCATAGTACAAAAATTAATAAATATTTATTCTACTTTTAATAAATTATTCATGGTATTAAAAAGAACCAATAGAATGAAAATGGGTTTCATAACATCTCTATATTGTATCACTATAACTGAATATTTAAATTAATTGGTTGATACCCAAACTTTAATCACACAATAGTTTATTTTATAATAAAATTTATATGGTGATCATGAAAAATTATTTTTAGGGAAGAAATTATTTAAAGATAAAGATAAGAATGAAATAATGCATTTAATAGTGTTTTTTTAAAAAAAATTAAGATTTTAATAAAAGATGATGTTATGGGTTATATTGAAAGTACATTTTAAAAAAATGGAATATAAATTTTATGAAATTTTTTTATTTAGAAATTTTTTCTATAATAGACACCTAAATATTATATAGTGTCCATCCTGTTGAAATACGGAGTGAAAGAAAAAAAAAATACATGAAAGTGAAAAACTTTTAAATTATTTAGAAAAACCCATTATTTAAATCCACATAATAATGAATTTGATAAAAATTTATTCTTAGATAGATAATGAAAAATCAAAATATCATCATAAATAAACATATTTTATTTAAAAAATAAGGTACTAGAACATTTGTGGGAAAAGAGAATATAGATATAGAATAAATGGATCCCATTCGAAGAGGATGTGAATTATTGTTCACAACATCGAATTTTAGGAATAAATAATATCATCAAAAATTATTAATTTAATGAGAAAATTTATTTATATATAAAATTAGGATAATATATATTATAATATAACCATAAGATAAAATAAATCAATTTTGGAGAACCATAGTCACTGAGGAATAATTATTACTCAAGAAAAGAAGTTGAGTTTGGAAAACACCATATGGATTTTAACACTCAAATAAAAACCACATAAATGGGTGAAAATGAAATGAAATTCATAATTTATTAAATTAAGTGAGTATTGTGATATAATTTTTCAAATATAAACCATATTAAATTAGGTAGTATCATAATACAAAACATGTCTCAAAGAATGAAATTTTTAGATGATAGACCCTTATAAATTTTGTAACAATTGAATAAAAAACTAGAAGGGGTATTAATTAATGGAATATTAAAAAACATAAAATAAAAATTATTAATTATAATATAAGTCAATGGGTCAATAATTATACCCCATAAAATAATTATAAGTTCACAACATCCATAAATCCCCATAAAATGAAAATTTAGATGAATAACTTTTATTTTAATATAAACTTATTTGAAATCACTTTATCCTAATGTATTATAAACATAACCATATCAATCAACTATTTAATATCATTATTTTTATATATTACTATTTTTACATGTTAATTATAACACCCCAAACATTTTATTGTATGTTTCTTTTAAATACTTTTTATTCATTAATAGAAAATATTGCATGAATCATTGAGTCTCTATGAAACAAAACTTGGTTATTTATAGGATAATTTCATAACATATCCATCGAAATTAAATTTTTCATTTCTGTGAATTGATTTAAAAAAAAGGACATACACGGGTGCGATCATAGTGATATTTGGAGACTGATTGAATCAAGCTAATTTTAGGAGAAGAGTAAATTACCATTATAAATATTAACATACCCTTATGAATATTATCCTACCCTTTTTAATAGTAACATTTAAATTATAAATGGTAACCTTACCCATGAATGTGTAAATAAAATTTAGGAACCTTCAAAATAAAGATGAATAACTTAAGTGTGGGTATTTTTTTGATTAAATGATATTTATAATTAAAAATTAAATTTCTCATATTGAGAAAATTATTTTTGAAAAGTAGAGATCATTTTTGGATTCTACCTATCGAAAAATGGTTAGGGTAAACTTTTGAGATTTTTCTAAAATACTTGAATTTTTGTGAATAGTACAATACGATAAATTATGATAAATGCTAAGTACATGGTTTATTAAGTCATGGATGATGTACTTATGATATAATCAGACATGTTCTGAACTCATATGAACTTATTACTATTTATTGTCATGTATTCATCACTATTTTTTATCATAGAGAAATATAATAAACCAATGAATAAAATATTATGAAGAACATCATCCCTTATATTATATAAACCACCCCCCTCTTCCTCTCACACAAATCAAACATTGATCCTTTACTAATGTATGAAAAATAAAAATCTTAAGCTCTACCCTTACTTCCAAGACCTTCTCATGTTACCATAATTAGAAAAACAATGGCCTTAATGCGATTCTCATGGAGGAGTACTCATGAGGCGAACCTCTCTTCCTTTTTCTTTCAACTTATTTTAAAATTCCATTCTTTTTTTTCTCTCTCCTAACCTCCAATCATCAAAATTAAATGATAATTCTAGTATATTACATAAACTTTAATTTTATTATTCAATTGGAATATTTCATCAGCATCTCTCATTTCCCCCCATACTAAAAATTAAAACACCGTCTAAGACGTGTTAATTCATCACATTCAAGGACGGAAGGTTTTCAATTACTATTACTCTCCTAAATACTAGTCATGATGACTTTTTAATGGTTGAACCTGATAATAATATATTTATTTTATCTTATTCAGTGTCTTGAAATCCTTACACACTCATAATATAAGATAATAATACAAAAAAATTTCATTATGCAAAAAACCACCATGTTAATCCAAGAGTTTATCATTAAATTTTATCTAATAAGTCATTATAAGGGTATATAAAAAATCATTATAAGATAATTTATATCTCTATAATTTCAATAACAATATATATTAAAAATTCTATATGTTTAACCACACTTAAAACAAACTTACATACAAGAATACAAGTAAATTGGTCATGAAAACCAAGGACGAAAATGCTTCCGAAAAAATAAAATTGAACCTCTTAAACCCATAAAAAGGACATGAATGAACCATATAAGGTTATAATAAATCAATTACATGTATATTAGGTTCTATAATTTTTAATTAATGAAGATAAATTTGATTATTCAGGTCATTAAGATCAATCGAAGAACACATTTAGGCAAAAGGTAAGGGGTTTCTCATCTCACTTTTATTTCTATTAGATTTCCATTGTTCGCCACTCATTTATTAAATTTTTTTATATTTACTAGAATTTTATATATAATATACTGAATCTATTTATATTAATGGTATTCACAATTCACTATATGACTATTAACTCGATTGATTACAATTTTATAAGGGACTTTTATTATTTCCATTTCATTGTGATTTACTTGGTATTGTGAACCTAATAATTATTATGTGGTGTACCTAATTCTCCATTGAGAATAATATCGATTATAAATTGTAAATATATTATATATTCATATTCTAGTTTCATGTATATGATTATTTTCTTCATCTGTATACACTTTTACATAAGATTTTTATTTGGTATGTTGTTTTAACTATGAAAATATTGATAAATCTATATCCAATACACAATATGGATATTGAGAATGCATATATTACATGTATTAAATCTATTTATAAAGAATTATTTAGACTTTAAGTGATGGTCATGTCCTGCTATATCCCATCGATGCATCAATAGGTCTCATGAGACAAATCAGTTGGTGAAAAAACCTTCATGTTTGCTTCCAAAATAGAATTAAATGGGTATCTACCCATAGACATAAACTGTTTTGAAAGTATAGTGGCATCATGTGCTAGATACATGATTTAAAAATAATAATCTTTGTCATTAATCATTTAAATTTATTAAAATACATGATATTTTCACTATAACAAAATTTATGGATCCAATTTCATTCTCAGTTTATTAATTACTAGTGTTTTTCATTTATTCACCATGCCATATTGACTATGAAAATTTGATTATGATTCAATTATTGTTGATTCATGATTCTTCTTCTATCAACCCTTACATATAATTTTATCTCACCCCTTTCATTTTTTTACCTTCAACAGGTTATGAAGAGGATACCATTTATTGAGTTCTTGTGGATGTAGTTTATTAGTTTTTTGTTATGTATTGTATTTTGTTACCTTTCCCAATGAAATACAAGTAACATGTATATATCTAGTTTCTTAAAGACTAATAATATTATCATTCCTTTGGGATTTAATACCTTATAAAAATTCTCATTTAATTATAAATACACCAGCTCTCTCCTTCAAGGGTTGAGGTGTTACAGTTCGTATAAGAGGAATAATAGTAGCATCTTTGGAAACTAGAATTAGGAAACATAGTTTAGAGGAAATAACCCAATGTTAGAATTTTATGATAACCATAGAAGAAAATACTAGAATTTTGGTAATGTAGGGAATATGTGGGTCCTCATAGAAATTATATCATTGTCTGTATACTACAAGTGGATATGGTTCTGACACAGATGTGCCTTTGAGTAACTACTCCAACAAGGAGTTTTGGGTTTGACCTGGGGTATCCTAGTACACGACAACATTCCTTACTGTGCAACTAGATTGACACACCTAGGGTATATTCTTAAGATAATATAATTTTTTATTCAAAATCATTATGAATGATTGAAAAGTAAATATAAACAATGATTATGTTTATGATATTAGTTTTGCATAAATTTTCAGATTATCTTAATTTTTTCTAGTTAAAAATTATGAACAATGACCTAATTCAGTGTATTCCATTGTTTACTAATGGCACCTAATAGAATAATAGGAATTAATACCTGTTTATAATGTAGGGATTTCCCTACTAATGAATTCAACATAATCAGTTGTGGAGTAGATCAGATCATGACCATATTAGAAAAATTTACTCAGGTTATTTGAGTAACCATGCTACACTTGTATTTGATCATTTCATGTGCTAGAATCCACCGTATTTTAGTGGAAATACTAATCTGATGGTATCTGAGTGTTGGATCATGTCCCTTGAAATTATATTTATGGAATTAAGATGTAATTAAAATGATAAGGTATTTCTAGCAGTATATTTCCTCAAGGGTGATGTCGATCAATGTTGGTCCTTGATATAGAATACCATAAAAGAAAAATAAATAAAAAATATGGAATGGATAACTTATAAGGAAATATATTTGAACAAATATTACACTCATGGACAATAAACTAAAATGAAGAGGAAATTCTTTAGCGTAAATAAAAGGTAATAAGAGTGTGTTGAGGAGTATGCAGCTACCTTCACATGATTATCCTGGTATGTTATAGATTACATATGTGAATTGGAAGAAAAGATTAATCATTTATTTAAAGGTCTTAAGCCATATCATAGAAGGGAACTGGATTCTCAAACATTTTCATTATACTATGAAATTGTATTATGTGCCATCAAAATAGAGAAGGAATTTTTTAGATCAAATTTTTTCAATGGAAATAAAAATAAGAAGAGGCATTTTAATAACCCTGGAAAAGATAATGTCCCAATGAAGACCATGGGAATAATGTAATTTCTAGTATGTCAGAACTGTGGAAGTAATAAATATGGGTAATTCTTGAAATGAATGTGATTTTTCTGTAAGTGTGGAGAAAAGGTTCATTGATCAAGTGAATTAAAGTGGAAGAGATAGGTCAATGATATTCAATAATATAATTATAAAGAAATAGGACACTCTGCAAATGAGTTTCCTAAGTGCCAAGCAAACATTCCTAAAAAAGGTAATGAGAGAAAGAAAAAACTTATTCAATTAAAATAGGGAAAGTTTATGTTCATAAAGATGTGATTCCAAATAATTTAATTGTTTCCTCAAACATAGAAAATGATTTATTTGATTCTAGATAATAAAAATCATTTATATCTTCTTAGTTTTCCAAGAAAATTAGAAATGTCCAATTTGATTTATTAAAAGAGTTGTCAATCAAAACTCCTAGTGGATGTATCATTGAAATAAATATTTTTCGATCAGTCCCACTCATGACACAAAAACATACATTAGTTTCTATCCTTATCAGCATACCAATAATATACTTTGATATAATGCTCAGAATGAATTAGATGTAAAATTATAATGTGAAGATATATTGTAAGAAAAATATTGTTACAGTTTTGGATAATGGTGTATAATTCTCTATCTTTTGAGTATAAACCTCACAATCTATTTCTTATCTAGATACACCCCAGTAGCTCTAATAAATTAAATTCATGGAAAGGATGAGAACCCAATATCTATGGATGAGGAAAGAAACCGTCAAATTTAATATGTGCCTATTTTTCCAGAATACATTGATGTACTTCTATAGGATTTACCTAGACATCCTCATAAGTGGGAAGTTGTGTTTTTTATTGATTTAATTTCTGGTGCAAGACCTATATCAAAAACTCTATTTAGAATGGCCACTATTGAATTAGTAGATATAATGAAACAACTATAGTAATTTTGTAACAAAATTATTTATTCGGCCTAGTGTTTATACATGGAGAGCCCATGTACTCTTTTTAAAAGAGAAGGATGGTTCCATGAGTCTATGCATTGGTTATAGGGAAATAAACTCTATTATAATAAATAACAAGTATCCTCTACCATGAATTAATAATTTATTTGATAAAAATCATCAGGCCCAATATTTTCAATGATTGAACTTCGATCTAGATATCATTAGCTATGGGTGAAGATGAAATATATTCCAAATATAGGATTTCACATGAGGTATGGGAATTTCAATTTTACAGAAATTATTTTTGGGCTAACTTCTGCACCCTCTATTTTGATGGACCTAGTGAATAGTATTTTCAAGTAATATCATGATGACTTTTTTGTGGTATTTATTGATAATTTCCTATTATACATCAAAAGATACAAAGAGTATGAGAATTTCATATGGAATAATTTGAAAAAAAAATAGATGAAATGAATTATATGGGATATTTACCAAGAGTTAATTTAGGCCTCAATCAGTTTCA
Source organism: Viscum album (assembly GCA_963277665.1). Classification (NCBI taxonomy): domain Eukaryota; kingdom Viridiplantae; phylum Streptophyta; class Magnoliopsida; order Santalales; family Viscaceae; genus Viscum; species Viscum album. The sequence goes on from OY728131.1 coordinate 240,954,655, forward strand.
TTTATTGGCCATATTTCCTATAAGGATATAATCATAGTTGGGCCTACAAATAAAAATGAAATCCTGGAATTTCCCATGCCAAAAAACATAACTGAGGTATGTAGTTTTATTTTATTAGTAGGTTACTATTGGCATTTCATTCAGAATTTTTCCCGACATTAAAAACTGCTAACCAAGCTCACGCGTAAAGGGGTCAGGTTTATATAGAATAAAAAATGTACGTAATACATTGAATAATTTAAATGAAGATTGTTCAATGATCTAATTTATACTGTTCCATCTAGAAATGATGGATTTATGATATATAGTGATGCATCAAAAAAATGGACTGGGTTGTGTCCTTATGAAAAATGATAATTTTATTTCTTATACATCATTACAGTTGAAGACTCGTGAGAATAACTATCAAAATCCTGATCTTTAGTTAGAAGTCATAATATTTTCTTTGAAAATATTGACACATTATATCTATAGTGAAGGATCCGAGATAAATATAGATCACAAGAGTTTGAAATACATTTTTTCAAAGAAATAACATAGCATCAGGAAAAAGAGATGGTCCAAGTTACTTAAATATTATGATTGTGCAATACACTACCACCTAGGAAAGGATAATAAGGTGGAAGATTCATTAAGAATGAAATATCATGGAATTTTGACCTAAATGAGGATTGAGAGACATCCAATATTCATGGATTTTCTAAATATGAATTTGGGAATTGTTATAAAAGGGGAAACATCTTTCCTCTTTCAAATGATTGCTAACACACCTTTATTAAAGAATATAAAAAGATCTCAATCTGATGATGAGAATCTAACAAAGAAAATTAAAGCTGTTAAGGATGTAGTATTGGTAGAATTTGTGTATTAAGATGGAGTTCTATAATTTGGGAAGTGGTTATGCATTCCAACAGTACCTGTACTAAAATTTATACTATTAAATATTTCTCATAGCTCGAATTTATTTTTTCACCATGGTTGCACCATGATGTATTGATTTGTGAAGAAACATTTCTAGTGGGATAACAAGATGCAAGTAATTGTTGACTATATTTCAAGGTGTTTAGTTTGTCAATAAGTGAAGGCCGAGAGACAACATTATAGAGGGTTCATACAACCTCAACATATTCCTATGTGGAATTGGGATAATATTAAGATGGACATTGTTATAGGACTACTGAAGAAACCTAGAAGTAATGATTCAATATGGGTAATTATTGATTGTCTCACAAAATCAAATAATTTCCTTACTATAAGAGATTCTTTACCACTTGAGTGCCAAGAAAAACTTTATATTAATGAAGTTGTATGACTTCACAATGAAACATTATAGATTGTGTAACATCGAGATCCCCAATTTACATAAAAATTCTATAAAAATTTTCAGAAGTATTTGGATATAGAGCTTCATATGAGTACTGTTTATCACCCAGAAACCAAAGTACAGTCTGAAAGGATTATTCAAACACTAGAAGAGATGCTGAGATCATTCTCTCTTGACATTCAAGGTGCGTGGGATCAATACATACCTTTGTTGTCATGTTCCTACAATAATAGTTTCCATTCTAGCATTCAACTAGAAATATATAAAGCATGACATGGTTGGAGGTGTTGAACTCCAACTTGTTTGGATGTAGTTGGTGAGAGGAATCTTATAGGGCTAGAACTTATCAAAGATACAACTAAAACGATCACTAAAATTCATAACCATATTAAATTAATCCAAAGTATTAAAAAGATTTATGTTCACAGCCATAGAAATGATTTGGAATTTCAAGTAGAAAATCTTGTATTTCAAAGATTATCTCAATGGAAGGGTGTCTTAAGATTTGGTAAGAAAGAGAAACTGAGCCCCAGGTAGATTAGACCGTTCAAAATTTTTGATTGAATTGGAGTTGTAGCTTACTATTAAAAATTCCACCATCTCACTCCAATTTATATAATTTGTTCCACATTTTTTAGTTAAATAAAAACATTCCAGACCTAATGCATGTACTCACCAATGAATATATAGAGAAGGAACCTGATTGTCATATTGTAAAGATCTTATCGAAATTATTGACATAAGGGAGCAGGTATTGAGAAATCAGACAACTCAACTAGTAAAGGTTCTTATGATAAATCACAAAATGATGGAAGTAACATTGGAACCTGAGGATATTATGAAGTAGAACCACCCACATATTTTTAGGGATAAAGAAAGATGAAAATTTTCTGGGAAAAAATTTTCAGAGGGAAGAATATAACACCCCAAACATTTTATGGAATATTTCTCTTAAATACATTCTATTCATTAGATACCACCCTATATAGCGTGAAGCATTGAGTCTCTCTAACAAAAAAAATTGTTTTTTATAGGATAAATTCATAACATAGAAATTAATCATAAATTTACAACTTTTGTGATTTGAATTTAGAAAAATTGACATACATGATTGTGATTAAAATGATATTTGGAGTATAATAGAATCAAGTTAATTTTTGGTGAATAGTAACTTACCCTTATGAATAGTAACATACCCATAGAAATAGTAACCCACCCTCATGAATAGTAATACAACCCTTATAAATTGTAACGTTATCCATGAATGTGTAAATAACATTTAGGCACCATCAAAATGAAGATGAATATTTTATGGGTTGGTAATTTTTTTATTAAATAATGAATCTAATTAAAAATAAAAAATATCATATTTAAAAAATTAATTTCAAAAATAAGAGTTCATTTTTGGATTTCACATGTCAAAAAATTGTTACAGTGATTATTTTTTATTTTTCAGAAATACGTTAATTTTTGTGGATAATAAAATACGGTAAATTCTGATAAATGCTAAATGAATGATTAATTATGTCATGGATGTTGCTTCGCTGAGGTAAGAACACTTACATTTAACACACATGAAATTATTACTATTTTTAGTCTTGGAATCATCTCAATTTATTTTCTTAGTGAAAAATAATAAACGAGTAAATAAAATATTAAGAAATCCATCCTCCCATCCACAATACAAACCACCCTCTCCCCCTCTTCTGTTCACACCACTCAAGCTGTGAGCCATTCCTATAATTAAAAAAATAAACATCCCAAACCCTCTCCCCACTTATATGACATGCTTTTCACACAAAAAGGCAAAAAACAATGTCCTTAAAGAGACTCTAAATGAGGAGTTATCAACAGTTAAACCAATCGTCCTTTTTCATTCAACTTCTTTTACAGATTCCATGTTTTTGTTTCTCTCTCTTAACCCCCCTTCATCCAAATGCTATAATATTTATAGTACATTACATGAACTAGAATTTTATTATTTTATTGGAATATTTCATCGTCTTCTCTCTTTCCCCCCACCTCTTTTACTAAAAATGAAAACACCATCTGAGATGTGTTAATTTAGGACATTCCAGGATGACATCTTTTTGATTTCTATTAATATTATCAAGACTAGTCATGAAATCATTTTAATGGTTGAACCAGAACATAATATACTATTTTTATCTTACTCAATTTTATTGAATCCTTACACACTCATAATATAAGATAATAATACAAAACAAGTTCCTTGTGCACAAAACTGCCATGTTAATCCAAGCATTTATCATTAACTTTTATTTAATGATTCATACTCTTTATATATAAAAAATTAATTATAATATCATTTAAATATCTATAATTTTACTAATAATATATATTAAAAATTTTGTATGTTTAACTATGCTTCAAACAAACTTCCATTCATTAATACAAGTAAACCAATGTTCAAAACCATAGAAGAAAATGATTCCCATTAAATAAATTGAACATATTAGACAAATAAAAGAGTCAGTTAATGAACCTAATACGATTATCCTAAATAAATTAAATTTATAGGAGGTTTTGGAGTTATTAATTAATGAATCAAAATTTTATTATTCAGGTCATTAAGATTAATCAAAGAACACATTTAGGCATACGTTAAGGGGTTTCTCATCTCATTTTTATTTTCATGATATTTCCATTTTTTGACACTTATTTCTTATATATGGTGTATGTTTACATCCATTTGATATATAATATCATTATTTTATTTTTATTCATGGTATTCATTGATTCACTTGATGATTATTAACTCTATTGATTACAATGTTGTATGGGACATTGTTTTTGTTTCCATTTCATTGTGACTTAATTGGTATTGTGCAACTAATAATTCTTATGTGGTGTTCGTAATACCCATTTCAGATCTTTTTATATTTGAAATTTTAAATATATTATATATCCATATTATGAATTCAGGGATATGATTATTTGTTTATGTCGTATATCGTTTTAAATACGGTGTTTATTTGGAATTTTGTTTTATCTATGGAAATATTAATGAATCCATATACTATACTCTACATAGATATTGAGAAGGTATATTTTACTCGTATTATATCTATCTATAAATAATAATTTGGATATTCAATGATGATAGGGGCCTGCTATAGAACCTCGATGAATCAATAGGTCTGATAAGATAAATCAGTTGGCGGTATACCCTAAGAGTTAGCTTCCAAAATAGAATCAGATAGGCATTTATCCAAAGACGTAAAATATTTTGATGATATAGTGGTATCATGTTCCAGATAAATGATGTCCAATTAATAAGAATTATATTTATTCTTTTTTAGTTGTCAATATTTCTAAGGTTTTCTCTAGGAAAAAATCTATGGATGCAATTTAATTCTCATTTTATTAATGGTGTGTGTTTTTCAAATATTCACCATGCCATATTGACTACGCCAATTTTATTATAGTTCAATTATTTTTGATTCATCCTTCCTCTCTTAACAAACCTTAAAAATAATTTGAGCTAACTCCATTCATTTTTTACCTTTAATAAGTTCAGAAGAGAAGATCATTTATTAAGTTCTCTTGGACGTAGTTTATTAGTTTTTTTATGTATTGTATTTTGTTACCTTTCCATAGGTAATATAAGTAATATGTATGTATCTAGTTTCTTCAATAAAACTAAACTAATAATTCTTTCAGTATTTTATTCCTTTTAATAATTCCAATGTAATATGTACTGCACCATCTCCAAGCTTCTTGGGTTGGCGTGTTACATTAATGATAATCATTCTATATAAATCTATTAGATAATAAATGTTTATTTTCATTATTGGATGTCACAATTTCGGATCATTTTTCATAAATTTTATAATGGAGAAATAAATATTATTTATGTGATATTAAGTTCATCATTAACATATTAAAAAAGATATTATATTCATTTCTTTCAACTATTTATTTATAAAAATGTTAATGTGATGGAAACTATCAACTTGATGTGTGATAATTGAACCAATGACGAGCTTGTTTCAGGTAATTCAATAATATCAATAGAAAAATTAATAATGATCACTGATTTTTTTTTTCATTTAAGAACTATATTAATTAAATTTATTAATCCTTAATATCATATATATTAATCAAATATATATTTAAACTATCTGTCTAGTATGATGTAGAAAAACGGAAAACATCACTCCCTGGAGGTGATAGTCTGCATGTACACACAAATGATGTTTTCAATTTTTTTAGAAGAAAATGAATTTCAAAATTAAATTATAATTTTATGATATTAAAAAATTTAAAATTATTATATTTATTCATGAAATACCCATTTTTAATCATTAGTTTGTGGGAGTTAAGGGAAAAATGTGCATCAGTTTGTGCGGGCTGAGGTTTTCACATATTCAAAAATAATGTTTTTATTTTATTATGGATATGTGGAAAGGAGGATAGTGATTATTCAAAAAAATTAAAAAATTAATTATTTCTATAATAATAATTTCATTATTTTCTAATGAAGAAATTATACTTGTAAGAGAATTGTATAATGTAAAAGGTTTTAGAGAGTGACTAATATTCATATTGAAAAATATAGATTTCCCTTAGAGGACTTATATCATATTGTGGGATAAGGATCATCCTCTATTAATAAATTTTTATGTTCATAGAAAAATATTATTGAAGAAGTAAAATGTTTAGTGACCATATTGGTTTGATATTACTAAGGGGGGAAAGTGGTGAATTAGTTTTCTAATTTTCTTTTTATTAATTATCACTTTTGAACCTATTTAGTTGAATGAAGCCTCAATCCACTCCTCTTATTACTACCAGCCTATAATTGAATTATATAGTTAATGTAAACTAATAAAATAGTTAAATACATGGTATGGATAAAACAAATACTCTTTTACATTCTAGTTATACTGATTCTTCACTATAAGATTTTTATAAACTATAATTATTGATATAGATAAACAATATATCATAACTCTTATGTTTACATAGGATGATATTTATAAATCCTCACACCTTGTTTCCAAGGCCCATAATTCCCTTCCCAATCATTTATAACATATGTAGTTATTTATACTGCATCACAAAGTGTTACTAAATTAAACACTATCCTTCTACAGTTTAATCCACATAATAGGGTCTTTATACTACATTACTAAGTTATCTAACTTCATTAAGGCTTGATCCATTGTATAATTATCTTTTGTTCTTCTTCCACAATATTTATGTATCTAACATTTTCACATTCTCTTAAATTGCGTTTCTTGTTAAAACAACTTCTGATCACTATTTATTATTACTTCTTTAGTGCAACAAATGCATGGGAATAAATTATTACTTCGGATGAAGTATTTACCTAACTCAAATGTGTTAATTAGGTCCAAATTTTTTCTCAATGATACTTATCGCCTGAATTTCAATGTTATAAGAGAGTATTATTATCCTAAATTTTTTATGTGATTCTCATTTTTCCATTAAACTTTTAGGTATTAAAAAATTCATGTGAGTATGATAAAATGAACTAACTTTTCATTGGAATAAACTCTATCCCATGTACCACTTCACTATTCTATTTATATTCTCATATCTATATGAAATAATTCATGCACTGACATATTCATTATACAAACTAGATAATGTTCAAAATTTATCTTCTTTTTTAAATTAGTTGCACGTGATGAATGTGACGATGTATACAATATCTTTTTTAACATACTAGTGTAAAAGAGAGCGCTTCATAAGAGTATGTTCAAGTTGGATAAGGGTTCCCATTCCTATCATTTAGAAAATAGTTTCATAAAAGAAAGTGGTTTCTGATATATTCATCACATTTAAAGTCCCTTGATTACATGGTTCGTACATCAAGAGTGTGTGAATTATATTCCTGTTTACATTGAGTATTATGCATCCTAGATTCTCTTCGTTAAGTATAATTTCATAGACACTCTATTTTTATTCCAATGACATGAGAACATACAATATTGTAGAATCTTGAATCTCATTAGAAGATATCATTTTATATGCATGTTTCACTTTTTTAGTTCCATTAATTCACTACCCTATCCTCCAAAAATAATTTCATGTAAATGCTATAATATTTATGTCATGTAAATAATTTTTAAAACTCCTAAATATATCATGATCCGTAAATTCAAATGAATGATGTTATCTCATAAGACTTATATTTTTTTGACCTTTTTGAAATGATGAATCCACAATTTTTTCACATTAATGAAATTATTTTATGATCTGCTTATGCTCTATCTCATGCTTTTAATTTTGTAACTTCATAACACTTTATTTTTTTAGAATAACATTCAAATTATCAGTTGATTGAAATATGTATATTTGATGAATAATTTTAAGAGGATTGAGATATTAGTATTCATTATTTTGATACCAATAAGATGGATGGAATTTAAGATAGTAGTGATTGACTATTTTTTTGATCAGGTTCAGGTCTTTCAAAAGACTGATGGTTGAAGACGTTCCCTCAATAGCAATCGACTAACTCAAATAAAATATATTACATGACCATTACTCTATCTGTATGTTTCTAGTATAGGTTAAAAGTAACCTCATTATCCTACCCAACATTAGAAACATATTCTGAGGATCCACACTTTATAATATATTTTTTACCGTTTACTAGTCGAGCTGACAGAGGGGTTTAGCCCCCACAATACTTCACCCACTTTTGGATTCACAGGTCGTGCCTCCACATGATGACCCACTAACCCACTCCCATGTGCTCACACCTGAGTGTCTTCTCCTGTGGGATATATGCAGCCCACTAAACCTATAAGGACCTGAACTTAATATATTACATAATATTAAATTTAGTCAAGAAATAACTTCCCTTCACATTAAAAATATTTTTATGTTTCAAAAATTAAAGAATTGGTACATAATACTTTAAAAACATTATAAATTAATACATAGTGGATATTATAAGAAAATTATTCATTTTATGCAAAATATAAAACTTTTTAAATAAAATAATACATTTTTTACAGTCCTATAAACATTTAACATAGTTTTCTTCTTTGTCTTGCACATCCTAATAACCTGTGAAAATCATTTAAAAACTTGGGATTTTCAAAAAATGATCAGTAAGGGATATAAAATGAAGGAAATAACACATTATTCCATGGATACATGTAACATATGAAATCATTTTCAAAAGACATAACTTTCAACCATATATACTTTCTCTGTGAAAAATGATATTTACACAATATTCCCACAAAAAATAAGAACAAGAATAGAAACATAAGGTTATCTTAGGGAATTATATACATAATCTTGTAACCCTCTCAGCTACCTTATAATTTGTAACCCTAAAAACTACCTTACAATTTGTGTAACCATCACAGTTAAACCTAGAGTAACCATACAGCTGACCTCCAAGTTACACATACCCAATGCTTGGAGGGATATATAGGTCTCGTAATTTTTCATAATCAATTCCCAATTACCATAACACAATCATACAACATGAATAATTTCATAAAAACATAATTTTAAATGAGGATTTTAGAAGAAAAGTCCCTCAAAATATCATATAATTTAAGTTAGACTTAATATAGTTGATTGAATATGTATATAAACTGTAAATACGCATAATTAAACATAATTTAAAAAAATAATATAAAAAAATTAAATACCCCATAAATAAATAAGTAGAATGTTAACCCAAAGAATGTAAATTACGTTAAGAATTCCCTTACCTCGTGTTTGGCTTACTTAAATCTTGTTTTAATTCTACAGTATAATGGTAAAATGAGTGTTATTAATATCTTAAAAAAATAATTTTTATGATACCTTATATTATTATCCAATTACATCATTTCCCCCTCTAATTGTATGTATTTTGATCCTTATATTGTTTTGGGTGCGTTTTTTGCATGATTTCCATGATCGGTTCATGATGTATATTTGTTTTGATTAGAAGTGGAAATCCCGAATTTTAATGTGGAAGTATTTAAAAGTTTCCAAAACCATAAATTATGAATTTTATAATTTTGAATTATTACATGAGGATGATTCATATGTTAAATCATTTTTTATATTTGTTTAGGTCATTTTGGAGATTCTTAGATTGTAGTGAACTCATTTGTTTTATAAATTAGTAACATATATATATATAATGATTCCAGAACCTTATATAAGATATAATACATAAATTATAATCTGGTTCAACCATAAAAATCATTTCATTACCAGTATAAAAGGGTGTAAATGAAATTTAATTCACATCATCCACGATGTCGGTAATGCGACACATCACAGACGGTGTTTTAATTTCTTGAATAAGTGGGAGTGGACAATAAATATAATTGTGAGTATTCCGTAAACATTATGAAATAAAAAATATGCAAGATATTGGATCATTCATTCCTCTTGTATAAGTTGAGGTGAATAAAGAATAAGAATAGAAAAGAAAATGAAAAAGAAAAGAAAGAAAACAAAAGATGATATTTACCACTTGATCTCTTCTCCTTGAGATCCTTCATATGGACTTTGATTTTGCACTTTTGGTGAGACCAGGAACTATAGAATGTGGGTAGGAGCCTTGGGGGTAATATTGGAAATAACATAGTTACGTATCAAGGCTTCATGGGTGTATTAGGAAGTGGAGAGTGAGAGAGATATTTATAGTTGATGAGAATAGGTATTTTACATTTTTTTAATCATTATTATCATATTTTGATTAAGACTATGAATAGTATTAATTTATGTGACCCCAAATAGTTATAATTACATGTGAGTTATAACCATGCTGTATTAAATCACTTATTATGTCATAAATATTTCATTTAAAAACTAATTTGAATATATGGAATTTTAATGTATTTCACTATTCATCAAAAATTCCATAATTTCAGAAAAATCCAAAAAATTTAACCCTTCCATTTTTCAATGTGTAGAATTAAAAATTGAATATATTTTTTTGAAAATAATTTTCTATATATTATCATGTAATTTTTTTTTTAAATCATTCTTCATTAAAAAATTTACGAATTTAAAACTATAACTATTTTTATATCACATTGAAAAATTAACCAAATGTAATTATCTTAATGCCCTAAGAAAGTAAAAAAATAATACAATTTACTATTTATTAGGGTCATAATAATATTCATATTACCATTTATAATGTTATGTTACTATTCACCAAAAATTAAATTGGTTCTATTAGACTCCAAATAACATACTATTCACAATTGTAGATGACCGTATTTTAAAATTGAAAACATAGAAGCGGAAAAATTATGATTAAAGGATAGTTATAAATATAGATTTAAAACAATGTTTCATTCATTTAAATTTATTTTTTTAATAATTGGGATGTTAATATATCCCAACCATTCAAAAATTTTGTCCTCCAAATTCTATTTACTTATTAAAAAAGTATGGGTACCTTGATCATCGTGTCCTCCTAGTTTCATCATCATTTTTCTCATGTAAATAGTATGTCCATGCATTGAGAAAATGATTTAGAGATCCTACAAAATCAATTTATTCCTTTATATAAATACTCATTGTATAACTTGGGTCATATAGGTTTTCATTGAAAAATAGTTTCAGAATATAATCATGTATGACATATAATTTCAAAACACCTGATAAAACATGATTACTATAAAACAGTCAGAAAGAGTTTGAGTTGAAAAATTCAATCAGTTGTCCTTTTAAAATACAATATATATGTGATAAAATATTTTATTTTAAAATAAAATATAAATAGGTTATGCAAGGGTCTCCTTCTTCAACAACTTTTTCAAAATGACAACATTCTTCAAAATCTTTTGATAAGGTAAAATATTTGAGAATGCCTTCATAATTTTTACCTTTCTTGAAAATATGAGAATATTGAGAAAATATTATTTGATTCAATATAAACCATTATCTATGATGGTATCGAGCTATAATTGAGGTGTTTGATATTTCAAAAAATTTCTTCCAAGTGAGTTGTATATTAAAAAATGTTTCAGAATCATCTGAACATGACTTTGCAAAAATTATAACATGAAATTCATTAAGAAGGGGTATAAATGTCATTTTAGATCCTCCTCCTATCATTTCTAACTTAAATTACATCATCTAAAATGTTATAAAATAAGTATTTAGCTTAATCAATAGACATAGAGACTAACCATATGTCTAACAAAAACTCATAATCCATAAAGATGTCCAAACTATTCCATCGATACCAACCATAAAGACCCGAACTTAATAGTTTACATAATCATGAATTTATTCAAGAAATAATATACCTTCACACTGAAGATATTTTTAAGTTTAGAAATTTATAGAATTATTACATAATACTTTCATAAAATTACAAATTAATATAGAGTGGATTCCATAAAATAGTATTCATTACTTCCGAAATTTAAAAATTTTCAAATAAAACATGATTTTTTTACAATTCTTATAACATTTAACTTGGAATCCTTATTTTTCCTATAAATATTTATAACAAGTGAAAATCATTTATAAACATGGTATGATCACAAAAATATCATTAAGGGATATAAAATAAAGAAAAGAACACATTAGTCCATGAATACTTGTAACATATGAAATCATTTTTAAAAGACATACTTGTCACACATATATAATTACTTTTAAATACATTTTATTTCCATAATATTCCCACAAAACATAATAAAAAAATGGAACCACAAAGGTATCTTAGGTACCTACTAACATAATCTGGTAACCCTATCTGCTACATTATAATTTGTAACCCTTACAGCTACCTTAAAAATTGTGTAATTATCACAGTTACACCTGGAGTAACTATACGACCGACCACCAACATACACATACCAAATGAATTGGAGGGAGATATAGGTCCCAAAATTCATAATAATAAATTCTCAATAGCCATAACACAATCATAAAACATGAATAATTTCATAAAAACATTGGTTTTGAATTTCGTAAAACATAATTTTAAAACCGGATTTCTGAAGAAAAGTTTATTATAAATATCATATAATTTAAGTTAGACATAATAGAGTAGATGAAATATGTATATAAACTAAAAATAAACATAATTAAACATAATATAAACAAAATTCACCACACAAAAAATTTCAATACCACATAAATAAGGAAGTAGAATATTGACCCAATGAATGGAAATCGGGTTATGAATTCCCTAACCTTGGGTTTTTTACTTAAAACATGTTTTAATCATCTTGTATAATAGTTAAAAAGGTTTATAAATATATTAAAAAATATATTAAAGTTTATAATACATTTTATGATCATTTCATGACATCATTTATCCCATCAGTTATTATTATTTTGTTTCTTCTATTGTTTTGGGTGCATTGTTTACACGATTTTAATGATTAGTTCATGATAGATATTCTTGTCGATTAGAAGTGAAACTCTAGAATAATAATGAGGTGGTTTTTTCATGTTTCAAGTACCATATATTATTCCTTTTATCATTTTGAATTCAAACCTGATGATGATTCGTAAGTTAGAACATTATTATTATTTGTTTAGGTCATTTTGGTGATTCTTCGATCATAATGAACTAATTTGTTTTATGAATTATAGCATGTGTATAAAATGATTAGAGAACCATATATAGGATATAAAACACAAATTATAATCTGGTTCAACCATAAAAATGGTTTCATGGCCAGTATTTAGGGAATAAAATGAAATTAAAATCACATCATCAATGATTTCTGTAATTTGACACATCACGAATGGTGTTTTAATTTATTGAATAAGTGGGAGAGGAGAAGAAATATAACGGTGAGTATTCCATAAACATTAGAAAATACAGAATATTTAATTTACTATATCATTCATTCCTCTTGTATAAGGGGTTGAGATGAAAGATTAATAATAGGAAAGAAAATTAAAAAAATATAGAAAACAAAAGAGGATGTTTACCTCTTGATCTCTTCTCCTTGAGATCCTTCTTAAAGACTTTGGTTTTAGCCTTTTGGTAAGACCAGTGGCTCTATGATGTGAGTAATATACATGGGAGGAGTATTGGGATGAACATAGTTAAGGCTTAAGGATTTATAGATGTGGGAGGAAGAGGAGAATGAGGGTCGTATTTGTTAGTGGAGGAGAGGTGGTATTTTACATTATTTTAATCATTATTATAATTGTTTTTCTCAAAATAATGAATAGTTTTAATTCATGTGACCCCAAATAGTAATAATGGCATGTGAGTTTAAACCATGTGGTCTTACATCATGTACGATGTCATTGATGTTGTATTTAACTGATAATTTTAATATAAGGTATTTTATAGTATTTCACTATTCATCGAAAATTCTAGAATTTTATAAAAATCTAAAAAATTCACCCATAACATTTTTTGATGTATAGTATTTAAAAATGAACTTCAATGTCTTCCAAAATAATTTTATAAATATTATTAATTTAATTTTTAAATAAAATCATACTTTTTTAAAAATTTACCATTTTAAAATAATATATGTTTTTATATCACACTGAAAAATTAACCAAAATGACATTATCTTAAATCCCCATGAAAATAAGTTAATGGTACAATTTTCAATTAATTTGGGTCATATTACTATTCATATTATTATTCATAATGGTATGTTACTATTCACCAAAAATCAAGTTGGTTTTATTAGACTCTAAATAACTGAATGATCACAATTGTAGATGACAGTTTTTAGAAATTCAAAATATAGAAGTGGAAAAATAATGATTAAAGTATAGTTATAAATATCTACATAAAAAGTTTCATGAATTTTAATTTATTTTTTTAAAAAACTGGGATATTATACACCCTTCTTCTATAATGTGAGCCCTTATGGTTTGGCTCTCCTATATAGAAAAGTGTATCCTCCCATGTTAGTGAGATTGATATTGTCCCTTCATATCAAGTGTTTGGTGTAATTTTTTATATAAGTACTACTAAAAAAATACATAGATTATAATCTAAGTATGAAATATAATATCAATCCATTTCTAACCATTAATTTAAAACACACATAAATGACATCACATCTCCATATTTCATCATACAAAATAGTATTTTTATTTGTTGTAAATAACTAATCATTTTCTTCACAGTGATTTAAATAACATGTTCTTATTCACATAAGTCTTTGAACTTAAGATCAATGAAATCATTTATAAAATTTATAGCAAGTCATGTTGAAAATTATTTTCAATAAAGAAATCAAATATTATTGGAAAAAAATGAAACTTGAACTTCATTGGTATCAATTAAAAGTGTAATGTTTTAAGGGGAATTGAAATTAATATAGTTTTTTTGAATGGGTAGTGAAACATCATTTTTATATGTGGGGGAATAATATTTTTGAAAATTTATCCTTTTAAAATATAAAAAGGACATATTTCACATAGAGAGTGGACTCAAAAAATGAAAAATAGTGGACATAAGATAATATATATTCAATACACACCTAAAAATCATTTCAATATATGTTTTCAACATATTAAATTTATTTTAACATTATATTTTACACTTTTACCATTTTTTGTTTTTAAAATGGTATCAATGTTTTACCTCAGAAATTATTTTTTTCATGTTTACAAATAATTTAAGAATATATAAATAGTTTTAACATTCTATTTCCAATTATATAATCAATTCTATCAAATAAAATTTTATGTGAGATAATGATTAATTTTAATATTAGTACACATAATGTGTAAAAACTAGTTTTTAGAAAATATGTATATTGAATTATAGAAATTATTTTTAATATAATATTTTTAATTTTATTGAATTTGAAAAGGTTAATCGGGTTATAATTGTCTAATGATGATATTTTGGATTTATGAGCAAGCTATAATTCAATGACACCATGGGGATACATAAGTAAAATAAACTATCAAAAATTTATTTTTATTAAAATAAATATAACATAATATTCAAAATGATAAACATGTATTATATAAATTAAAATTAAAATTTTCAAATGAATTAACTCACCCCTAAATAAAATTTATTCATGAGTGATTGTCTTTCTGTTTTAAATTCATAATTATTTTTTGATAATGTAATAAAATCAAACATATAGTTTTAAACCTTGTTTTTCACCACTCACCTAAAACTCAACTATTTCTAAAAATCCAAAAATGTCATCCTATAGAAATTTTTTTTTTAAAATTAAACAATTATTTACATTTTTCAATTTCAAATTATAAAATATATGAACTTGGCTACTAATTAAAACATAAATTACAAAGAAAAATTATTTTAAATATAATGCTTATTTTTTAATAGATATATTTTCTAAATATTATTTTCTATCAGTTACAAAACAAATTTGTGAAACTATTCAAATATAAAATGAAAAAAAAGTATTATTATAACAATCCATTAAAATTATTCAATTAAATTTAAAATAAAAATACAAAACACTTTTACAAAATAGAAAATGGCTAAATATTACTTTTATATTAAATTATTTTCATCAATTAATAATATAAATAAATATTTATATTATAATAGATTCATTATACCAATAAATATATGTTAATAATTTCATTTATTTTTTAACTAGGAAAAATCAAAATTTAATAATTATTATACTCTATCAGAAAAATATTTTTTAAATATTTCATTTAAAATTAAATACTATTTTTTATTATTTATATATTATATATAAAACATGTTATTTAAAATTTTGTACTAAAGATATAAATAACATGAAAATATACTAAAGACATGAAAATACAACAATCATATTATGAACATATTGTGAGTGATGTTATTTATAATGGCCAGATTTAATTCATGTATATATATATCATTAAATCATTCAACCCATTCATTCACTTCTTTCTCAACATACTTATAATATCTTTGATTCTTAACCTTATTTCTATTATTCTAACCTGGTTATTTATTTTCATAGAAAAACATGATGATTAATATTATATGTTCGTAGTATTTTTATATACATAAAAACTTATCCCACATATAATTTTATTATTTTGGATTATTCTTGCATCATTCTAAGGAGTTGATTTGTATTTTGTGTTGTAATATTTTATCCCATAGAAATGTATCATTTTTTATTTTAGTTTGGTGTTTTATGTGAAATAAGATATTCAAAAAAGTATTTACTTAATGGGAAATTAATGCTAAAATGTAGAGGAATTACTAGTATATATTAATGTAACAAAATATGGTTTCTCTATAGATTTATCATTATTATAAATTTATTATACATGAAATTAGGGCATGCTTGATCATAATAATGTCTGATGTAATGGTTTATTTCACAACTTCATTTCTATTCAGTATTTTATATATTTAATATTCCCTTAAGGTAATTATATAACTTTTTACCTTAGACCCTACATAATTTCTTCTCCTCCAATTAATATTTAGGACTACATGAATTTATTTTATTTATTCCTCATTTGGTTATAAAATTTTATGAAAATAAATATTTTAACAGAATCTGACCTTATTATTTCATGATCATGAAACAATTTTATTTCATGACCATTTTATTTATAATATTTCTTGAATGTTATTTTTTATAAATCAATTATTTTTTATGGTCATTTTCAACCATTTATGACATTTATACAAATGTTTAAAAAGGAATATTTTTAACACATTTTTTATACATAACTTTTGAATTCCTTTATAATGGTGTGAAAAGTGTATTTTAACATTTATAATGAGGCTACTTTTTCTCATCATCATGACTTTTATTTGTTATTAAGAATCATTTAGATGTTTCCATGGGTTTTCATGAAAATTATATTAACATTGATTTGGGAATTTTTATTTTTTAAAAATGATTCTGAAAAAAATATTAAATCTTATCTTGTCTTCCAAGAAACATTTTATCTTCATCATAAAATTGTTTTAAATATATTTAATCATCATTTAAATATATGTTTTCTTTACTTGGGATATTTTATAATGATATCATAAACCTTGTAACACCATAAATACAATATTCTAGAGTATGTGATTACATTACATTTTTGGTATAAAATATAATACCTCACATCCCATGAGATTAAATGGTTTAGTATTTTTGTGTGACAAGATACATATATGATAATAACATTACAATCTGAAACATGAAATATAACTTAAAATTCTATTGAGAGCATTGTTATTTATTATATTAAATACCTAAAATCTTTCAAAGTTTATCGAATAGTACCATGGTAATTAAAATACATAATAAAGGTGAGAACATGTTGTTAATAAGGGAAAATGTATAGTGGATTCTATACTAGTATATATAAAATGTGAATAATATATTAAAGAAAAAAATAATAAAATACTAAAAATAGCTAAAATAATAAACGGGG
The DNA here is from genome assembly GCA_963277665.1 of Viscum album. Classification (NCBI taxonomy): domain Eukaryota; kingdom Viridiplantae; phylum Streptophyta; class Magnoliopsida; order Santalales; family Viscaceae; genus Viscum; species Viscum album. Next base: position 240,972,317 of record OY728131.1, read on the forward strand.
ATACATATGTGGATGTAATAATAACATAAATAACCAAATAGATTACAATTACTAGTTTCATAATGATATAATTTACATTTTCAGGCATCACAATTTTATTAGCAAGGCCTCATTTCAATAAATCATATATAAATAGTTTTATAATTAATTAAATACCCAAAACTATTTCTCTTATGATATTAACAAGGTGTAAATGGTCTATAATAGTCCCATATAATCACATAATAACTCTAATTCATTTATAAGATGAAATAAATCAATAACAATACAATACATAATTAATATAAACTTTAGTATTAAAAACTAGAAATCGAGATTTTAATATTTTCCATAGTCCAAAAGTAGAGCTACATGATAATAATACATCCTAAAAAATAATTGGTTCATATCATTAATATATGTCTCTATTTAAGCATAAATCATCTTAATTTTTTTTGACATGGATGGAAAATACCATTAAAAGAACATTAAATAATTTCATTGAAATAATGAGAAAAATTAACTTCTTATTTGAAAAAAATTAACATACTATTGGGCATAATATTTAAAAAAATATATTTTCTTTGAAAATAACAATGTAAAATTATAAATAAATAAACAATGAAAATAATGGTCATGATGGTTGAAAAATCAGTTCATGTGGTAAATTCATAAACAAAGATTCCATTAAAAGAATCAAAAAGTCAAAAATGACATGTTTGGAAAACAATTTTAATTTTTTTAAAATTATTTAAAAATATATTTAAATATGGTTGAAAATTAACTTAAATATAAATGTATAGTATAAAATAATATTTCTAAAATCATTTTAATGGACATTGACATGGAATAAAAAGTTATTCGATCATATAATAAATAATTATTTCTTTTCTTAAAAACATTTTTTTATTTATTTTGAGAACCAAAATGTGGAAAATTGTGAATAAAAACATTGATATCCCACAAATAAATAGATGAAAATAAAACAGATTGGTTTCAGGAGGAAAATAGCTTCTAATACCCCCTCAGACAATTTTAACATAAACAATCCCATATAAATATGAGATAATAGATTAACCCCTTACATTGGTCTTTTCTTAGACGAACATACCCGAGTATCCTATATAATCAATTCATCATTATTATACATTTATATATATATATATTAAACATATTTCGTTTTATCTGATCGTATATTATTAATAAATTCTTATCCATTTATTAATAATTTTTTGATAAAATAAATATTTGATTGTTAATTATTCCATTTTCCCTATTTGTTTCAGTTTGATGGTTCTAGTAATTTCACATTCTTCATGGTTTTATCATATATGTAATATTAATAATGTTATAATCATCATGATTATATAATAAATAATATGTTATAATAATTCATGAAAGTTAGTTATGAAAATTGATTCTCATTATTTCATTGAGACGGTAGTCCGTACTTATGCATGAATGATGTTTTCATTTTTATTACGGATGACAAAAATTAATATATGATTTTATAATTTTATATAATCATAAAAATACTATATATATCATATTTATTCATTAAATATATACTTTTTACCAGCCAAGTAAGTTATAATTGAATAATGAATCACATTACTTTATAGAGGTGGTAGTGCACATGTACGCACAAGCATCACTATTTTTTTATAATGGATGGAAGGAGATAAAAATGTGTTCAAAGATAAATATAATAATATTAAATAATATTTAAGATATTTATGTTATTATATCAATGTTGTTATTATTGGTTTGAAGTAGGTGAGTGAAGAAATTAAAATGATGGAACTCGGTGAAGAGTTGCACCTCTACATTGGACAGATTCCTTTCTTGATAGGTTAGTCTTTTAAAAGGAATAATAAATCTAGGATGTGGGTATGAAAGTTTTGGAGTAATTTTATAAAGTCTTATATATGATTTCTATCTAAAAATATGTGAATAAGTGAGTTTATAATGTTTTTTATATATAAATAGATTAGCACACATATAAATATCCAGATTTGTAAATTAATATAAATGTTTTACTCAAATGAAGGTGAAAACAAAATCATATATATAGATAATATAATGAGAATTATTTTAATTCCAATCATCCCATAATATGATATTAAGTGATTATCATTTTTTAAACTCTATCTATTAAATGGAATCCACTGGTTAACTCTCTTATTCATTACCCTTATGATAACTTTTTACTATATATATTATTCATTATGAACAAGGATAATATTTACCTCCATACCATATTTAAATATCTCAGTTTTAGAAATTAAATCTATTTACAAATAATAAATTTCTATAAGTGTTAGAAGTTAATATTAAAATAAGTTCATGTATCATGGTGAAAAACAATTTTGATAAAAATTGATTTCAAGAATAAAAATAAACATATACTAGAACCATATAAAATTTATACATAATAGAATTGATACAATAATTTTTAATAAAATTATAATATTATGATATTAATACTAAACTAAAACCATCAAAAATTTGGTGAATCCTTTATTAGAATAAAATAACAAAAATATTTTTAATTGAATAACATCGTGTCTTAGATGTAAAGACCCGTAAATTTCAAGGAATTTTTTTTAAATTTCTTTAGAATTTTACAAGAACGCAGCTTCTGACGGCACGTGATTCTGAGGCCCGGTGTGCCCGGAATCACCTTCCGAAGTTTGGCTCGGGTACGTTCAGGTAACGGAGGAGCGGGTTTTTTCTAACTTTTGAACTGGTGCCCGTAATCGAATTCTGAGGGCACCGATGGAATCACACACTAGTGCAGAAAACATTTTTTACGTCGGTTATTTTTTATTATTTACGTCGGTTTTTAGGCGACGTTAATACGGACGACGTTATAAATAACGTTTTTTACGTCGGTTATTTAAAACCGACGTAATATCCCTAACATCACGGTGGTTATCACGTCGGTTCATATAATAACCGACGTGATAAATATGCGCGGGGGGCTTTATCACGTCGGTTATTCCCTAAACCGACGTGATAAAACGACTGGGATATCGTTTATCACGTCGGTTATGTCATAACCGACGTGATAAACCCTTCCCCTGGCCTATTATCACGTCGGTTATTTAGGAAACCGACGTGATAAAAAGGCATGGGAAACGTTTTAGCACGTCGGTTATCCAATAACCGACGTGGTAAATCGATTCCCGGGCCTTTTAGCACGTCGGTTATATTAAGAACCGACGTGATAAAATCCCCGGGAACGGTTTATCACGTCGGTTTTAGAAAAACCCGACGTGATAAACCCCTACCGATTTATTTACCACGTCGGTTATAAAATAACCGACGTGAAAGAATTTTTTTTTTTAAATAATTGCACTGCTCTCACCAAAAAGCAACCAGAAACCAAACAAAAATAACCATGCCAGCCCTCCCCCAAGCCCCAACTGAACCCCACCCTCATCTATACCCACCTAACAACCTGGCCAGCCCTCCCCCACCACATTGGAGCCCCACCACAACCCTTGGACACCCCCCACCCCTTGGACAGCCCCCCACCCTCATTTACACCCCCACGACCCCTAGTACAGCCTCAAACACCCATTGGACACCCCTCCCATATCCCTTGGACACCCTCCACCCCTTGGACACCCCCACCCCTTGGACAGCCCCCCACCCTCATTTACACCCCCAAGACCCCTAGTACAGCCTCAAACACTAATTGGACACCCCCCCCCCCCACACACCTTGACAGCCCTCCCAGACCCCTTGGACACCCCCCCCCCCTCATTTACACCCAATCGGCCCCTTGGACAGAACTCCCAGACACCTTGGACACCCCCCACCCCTTGGACACCCCCCCACCCCTTCGACAGCCCCCCACCCTCATTTACACCCCCCGAACACTAGGACAGCCCCAAACACCCCTTGGACACCCCTCCCATATCCCTTGGACACCCCCCCACCCCTTGGACACCCCCCACCCCTTGGACAGCCCCCCACCCCCTGGACACCCCCCCGACCCCTTGGAAACCCCCCCGACCCCTTGGAACCCCCCCCCATCCCCTTGGACAGCCCCAAACACCCCTTGGACACCCCTCCTATATCGCTTGGACACCCCCCCACCACATGGACACCCCCCCACCCCTTGGACAGCCCCACCCCCACCCTCATTTACACCCAACCGACTCCTTGGACAGCCCCAAACACACCTTGGACACCCCTCCCATATCCCTTGGACACCCCCACCCCTTGGACACCCCCCCCCACCCTCATTTACACCCCCCCCCCCCCGACCCCTAGGACAGCCCCAAACACACCTTGGACACCCCTCCCATATCCCTTGGACACCCCCCAAACACCCACCCACCCCCTTGGAACCTCTCCCCCCATACCAAAATCCAGACCAGAAAAACCACCAACAGTAGACCAAAACAAGAAGTTGAGAAAAATTAAACATTCACTTATATAACATTCAAAACTTACACTGTCAACTTCAAAAAAAACTAAATCCAACCTAAACGACTACGAAATACACATTTACATTGACAATATTCAAAATTACATTTTACATTACAAACAACTAAAAGTCAATCAAACCTGTAAAATAATTTGACCACTCCACTTGTAAGTGTTTGATATCTTCAGCAGTAAAGGGTTGAGGGTCATCAAAAAGCTACAAAGGAAAAGGATAGTAGTCAACGTGTATAATGAATAAGTCAAATTGAAATATTATGAGAAAGAGGAAATCTTACCAGGTCAAAACTCAGAACGGTCCCAGTTGTTATTATTTCATACATAAATCTTAACATGTAATATCCGAATTCGATGATGCCTTGTTGCTCATGACATTTCTGTTTGAATGAGTGTAAATTCAATATATTATTTTTATGTAATAAATCAAAATGTACAAATTATAAATGGATATTTACCTTCGCATGTACATATTTGATCTTGTAATTCCTTTTCTTTGCGCTTTTTCGAAAGTGGACCCATGCCCTGTTAGAAAATAATACGAATGGGGTAAATTTAAAATTCATTATAATATATAAAACTATTGTGAAATTGAAACTTACGTTTCCAATATATTCTTAAAACTTTCTCGCACATCATCATGGAGAGAGCATATCCAATGAAGTGTTTTCTCCCTCGGGCAAAAAACCCCTAACATCCAATGATCCCTGAGAAAATGAAATTTAACGTTAGTGGTTTTTTATGTTAAAAGATAATTAACTCTTTGAGAGGGATGTGCTTCATACCTCTCACAAAAAGGCATCATCCAACACTGTGTGATTACATTCTTTTCAAATCTATCAGCAATATAAAGCATTCTTTGTTCCTCATCCAATGCACATGCTTCAGGGGAAATCAATTGTGGGTCCACGAATCCATATACATCTGTCAGCTCATTCCTCTCACAAATTTTATACATATACCAAATACAAAGCAGACATATGTATACATTTTTAATAAATATAACGCAAGGAAAAGGTGTTAAGACTTACATGATAAAAATTTGCACCACGTTGATGCCCAACTTATCTCCAGTGACAAACTCCATGATATCAGTTTTCATAATCCCCACACATAGTTCACGTCCACAGACATGAGATTCCATTGTAAAGTCATAATGATCCGCCAACAAATTTGAATATCTTGACAATTTGTCAAGACTGCTAGTATCTGCATCTGATGTCATAGCTATCTGTCTTTGTTGTTGTCTATACAGTATTTCTTTACCTTTGAAGTATTCCTGTAAAAATAAATTGAAAAATATATTAGTTTTCAAATGATAAAACATTAATAAAAATATAAAATAAAAGATATAACATCCATACCTCTATGGTAATGAGTCGAAGAAGTTTGGATGGCCAAAGTAAAAAATGGCCGATACTATGTCCAACTGTCGTCACCTCATCTGTAGGTAATGGTATCCGAGCTGATCTATCTATAATATCATGTACAGTGACCCTCTGATTCTCTACCTCTAACTATTGATGATGAACTGTATCTCCTATACAATATACCATCCCATATGAAACTATATAATGTTGAGGATCATCAACATACAACTCACAATAAGTAGGTAGCTGCGGCGGAGGAGGAGGATCAAAAATGGGGTCTGCAGGCTGAGGTGGGGGAGTGGGAGCTACTGGGAGAGGTGGAGTGGGAGCTGCACCCTGAAATTGTCTTTGCAAGTCTGCAAACATTAACTGCACCGATGCTCTAATCTTGTCCTCCATTGTCTCATTAATATTATGGACTTCAGCCTCCAAGGATTCTATTTTTTTTTTATAAACTCCCTCAACGTTAGAAGTTGAGGAACGTGGCAACACTTTTCTTACTGATACACCTGCCGGATATCCTCTTACACGGCCAGGATGTTCGGGCTTTCCCAATGCCACAGATAAAATATCTTCCCTCCCAGATGGTGTAAATGTCCCCTGTGAACTCTGCTCCTCAAGAGAGTCCTGTAATAATTAATTGAACATTTCTATAATGATTGGAAATATATGACGAAAATAGTAAACTTAAATAAATAAAATAGATATCTTACAATCCTCTCAACTACGAGTCTCGATTCTTCCGAAAGATATTGTCCTTTTTTGCCCTTCCGAGCTCTTTTCCATTTCTCATGTCTAGATGGAGGGGATGGAGGGGCCACCTCTCCAGAGCTTGAAGACTCAGCTCTTAGTTGTTGAAATTTTTCTGCCATCATTTGTTCTTCCAATAATGCATACCCTCCCCGAGATAAACTATGAGGGTATACATTTTTAGATTGGATCTCTTGATGAGCTTTCCTTGTTTGCTGTAAATTAAGAATAAGTAATCATTAACAAAACAATAATAAGATCATTTATATAAGAAAGCTTATAAAAGTTTACATTGCCCTTACCAAAAATGATTCTTTTCTTCTACTTTCAAAAAATTATCTCCATGTGTCTTCATCTATAAAAGGATATATACGACATGGATTCTCACGACTCCTATGACCATAAATGAAATCAGATGAGAGGTTTGATTTGAAATCCCTCCATCTCCTAGCAGCCAACGATAAGCATTTCTTCCTGACTCCTCCAGTGTCAGAAATATCAAATGTCATCTGATAAAAAAGAGGTTAAAATATTATATATACTAGAAACATTTAAAGAACAGTCAAACAATAGCAAAAGATCTTACCAAAATGGTCTCCCACAGCTGAGAAATTATCACCTTATCCACACTTCTCCAATCATCATAGAGAATGCTTACTTTGCTCTTAGCCTGAGTTTCTACAAAACCCTTAAAATCTTTAGCATTTGGACCACTAGGAAGATCATCATCATCAAACTCCACGACTATCCTCTCCTCCTTCGTACGGGCAAGTGATAATTTTGGTAAACGTGTGCACCCACGCTTACCAACCTTTGAACTCTTTTTCGTAATAGGAGCATGTGAATGTTCCTCCCCAGATGTATGACCAATATGCTCATCTCCAGAATCATGTGGCTGATCAACTGATTGATCTGTCATTTTCCTTCAAATCAAAAAAACAAACATTAGTTCACAAATAGAAAAGTGTACTAAATTACATAATAGTAAACATTGGTAATACGGTAAGCATGTTAAACAGTGATAAACATGGTAAACACAGGCAAAAGGTTGCCAAGGAGTTAGCCCAAGAAAGCTGAAATGTGGACTCACTGATGCCACCGGCCGGCCGCTGGCTCACCACCGGCCGGCCGGTGGAAGAGACAGAGAGCCTTCCTCTCTGTCTAAACCACCGGCCGGCCGCTGGCTCATCACCGGCCGGCCGCTGGTGATCCAGACAGAGAGGAAGGCTCTCTGTCTGGTCCACCGGGCGGCCGGTGGTGATCCAGCGGCCGGCCGGTGGACCAGACAGAGAGCCTTCCTCTCTGTCTGAACCACCGGCCGGCCGCTGGTGATCCAGACAGAGAGGAAGGCTCTGTCTGGTCCACCGGCCGGCCGCTGGCTCACCAGCAGCCGGCCGGTGGTGCAGACAGAGAGGAAAGCTCTCTGTCTGGACCACCGGCCGGCCGCTGGCTCAGCACCGGCCGGCCGGTGGACCAGACAGAGCTTTGTTCTGGACCACCGGCCAACCGGTGATCCACCACCGGCCAGCTTGTGCGCCCAGGACTTCTCCTCTTTACGGTTTTTATTGTTTTATCGTTTTGGTTTGATACATATTTTAATAAGTAAAAAATTTACAGTATCTAACATTATATGAAAAAACTAAATGTAAACAAGAAATAAACTTGTGTTACCTGTAAATTTAGGAATGTACAGTTGGATTTTTTTCCCAAATTCCTTCGTCGTGATCGTTCCTTATGGCACAAATCATGTCTTCAACATACTCATCATTATGTTCTGTTAATCTTTCCATGGAAGTAGGGATCTCACATAAATCAGCATCTTCATCAAATTCATCCTCACCAACATATTGGTTTTTCCCTTGTAAAACAACAGCCCACTGCATATCTGATTGATCTACTACATAGAAAATTTGTTTGGCATGTGTTGCCATTATAAAAGAATCAGCTGTGTCTTCCAATCTATTCAGATTAACAAGTGTCATTCCAAATTCATCGTGTCTGACACTGTTGTTACCGATAAACCATTTACAGTTAAAAACGGGAACTTTAATTTTAAAGTAATCAGCCTCCCATATGTCTTCAATCACTCCATAATATGCACTTGATGCCGAAATTGGGTTTCTGTCCTTAGCACTCGAAAAATGCATTGCTTCTGCAAACACCAATACACCACTATTCTGAACTGCACTTCTGTTGTCCTGAGCTTTCGTATGAAATGTATAGCCATTAATGTCATAAGCGGACCATGTTATCACATTTAAAGATGGACCACCCACTATCCATTTTAATGTCTCTGATACATCTGATCTACCAAGCAAGGTCTTTTTAAACCATGGCAAAAAAGTATTGTTGTGCTCATTCAAAATCCACATTTCTTTCTTCTTTGGATGACATTGTTTCAACTCATTAATATGCAATGTGATATACGGTTGAACATCAGCTATGTTATTCAAGATGTATGATTCGAACTTCTTCATATGTTCAGCTGACAGTGATTTGACTTTCAAGCCACGAATCCCCTTTCCCTCATTATTATCCCGTTCATGGCGAGATGGAGGCAAACCTATGTGTTGCGCCGTAGCCAAGTAGCTCGTACAAAACTCTGCTACCTCCTCAGAAATATACTTTTCAATAATGGAGGCTTCAGGTCGATATGGATTTTTAACATATCCCTTTAATATTTTCATATACCTTTCAAAAGGATACATCCAATGAAGATATACAGGTCCACAAAGCCTTATTTCTCGAACCAGATGAATCAGTAAATGCACCATCATATCCAAAAAAGTTGGAGGAAAATACATTTCCAAATGACAAAGTATAAAAATTGCATCCTTTTCCAAAATGTTCAAAGCATTCACATCAATCGCCTTGTTGCAAATTGAATTGAAAAAATAACACAACCTCATTATAGTCTTTCTGACACGGATGGGCAATATTCCACGCAGTGCAACTGGTAGAATTTGTTGCATCATGACATGACAATCATGTGATTTCATACCTATCAACTTCAAGTCTTTCAATGAGAAAAAAATTTTTACATTTGAAGAATAACCTTGAGGCACTTTGATATCATGAAGACACTGACAGAAGCTACTTTTCTCCCTCTTCGATAATGTATGACAAGCCGGCGGAAGAAATGTTCCTCTTCCTTTAGGAGTGGGAGCTAACTCCAAACGTATTCCCATTGACAGTAGGTCTAACCTTGCATTCAATCCATCTTTTGTCTTTCCTTTAATATCTAGCAATGTTCCGATCAAAGAATCACAGATATTCTTCTCCACGTGCATGACATCAATATTATGTTTGACTTCATGATACCTCCAATATGGTAGCTCAAAAAATATTGACCTTTTCTTCCAAATATGTCTATCATTACCAGATTTCTGTGTCTTTCCCAATGTCACATCAAGGTTTTTCACCCTCTCAAAATACAATTCTGGGGATAAAGGTTGAGGAGCAGTATCAAATTCTTGTGAGCCATTGAATGCCTTTTTTAGTCTTCTATAAGGGTGATCCATAGGCAAAAACTATCGATGACCCATGTACACTGTTTTCCTCCCATGATGCAATTGACAATATGACGTCTGTTGTTCGCAAATTGGACATGCTTTATGCCCTTTAACACTGTATCCAGAAAAATTTCCATATGCTGGAAAGTCATTTATAGTGAATAGAAGCACTGCATGCAGTTGAAAATATTCCATTTTATAAGAATCATACACCCTAATACCATCAGCCCATAACAGTTTCAAATCATCAATCAGCGGTGACAAGTATACATCAATATCATTGTCGGGTTGCTTTGGACCAGAGATCATGATACTCAACATGACATATTTGCGCTTCATACAAACTTCAGGAGAGAGGTTGTAAATTACCAATAAAACAGGCCATGAACTATGTTTGCTACTGAGGGTTCGGTATGGATTCATTCCATCTGTGCACAAGCCTAGTCTCAGATTTCTAATTTCATTTCCAAATGTAGGGTACTGGGCATCAATTTTCTTCCATTGTGGACAATCAGCTGGATGACGTATTTTTCCATTACATACCCGCTCATCAGCATTCCATCTTAACCTTTTTGCATCATGTGAATTAGCAAATAAACGCTTGAAACGAGGAATTATAGAAAGATACCAAAATACCTTTGAAGGGAGCTTTGTAATCTCTACATCAGCTTGTGATTTTTCTTTCACCTTATACCGTGATGTCCCACATTTAGGACACTCTTTCAGAAATTCATATTCCTTCCTATATATAATGCAGTCATTCGGACATGCATGTATTTTCCTGTATCCCAATCCCATCGGGCATAATATTTTTTTGGCCTTATAATGTGAATCTGGAAGATCGTTATCTTTTGGAAGAATGTCTTTCATCAATTGTAGCAGCTCTGTAAAACTTCTGTCACTCCATCCATGTTTCGCCTTCAGTTTAATCAATCTTAACACCGCCGACAAAACCGTAAAATCTGTACAACCAGGATATAATGGTTTTTCGGCATCACCATATAGACGTGCAACTCTCGGTTCTATCTCAATTTGTTCTGCTACAATATCGTGAATCATTTCTTCAATTCCATCGGAGTTACCATCTTGCGATTCATTATCATCAGTGACATTCTGTCCAGTTTCACCATGCCAAATCCAAGGGTTGTAACTCGGATTGAAACCATGACAAATCAGATGATCTTTTATCTCTCTACTTTTCAACTTCTTCATATTCAGAAATTTCAGGCATGGACAGAAAAAATGTCACTACTTGGAACATTTCGTTTAGCAAATTCCAAAAAGGCATCAACACCTTCCTCATATTCATTGCTCATTCGATGTGCCGTAATCCAACTTCGACTCATTATTACCTATAACAAATAGCAAAAATATATATATTTTTTAGATAAGACAAATATATGTTTATATGAAAAAAATCATAATTTGGATATAACAATTTTGAAATATAAAACAAATCGATGTGTAAACCCCCCTGGACACCCCCCGACCCCTCTGGACAGCCCCCCACCCCTCCAGGACACAACCCCCCACCCCCGACCTGCTTGGACACCCCCCTGGACACCCCCCAACCCTCCGGACAGCCCCCCACCCCTCCTAAACACCACCCCCATCCCCTACCCCCTTGGACACCCCCTGGACACCCCCAACGCCCACCCACACCCTTGGACAGCCCCCCACACCCACCCACCCCCTTGTAAACCCCCCTGGACACCCCCCGACCCCTCTGGACAGCCCCCCACCCCTCCTGGACACCACCCCCACCCCCTACCCCCTTGGACACCCCCCTAGACATCCCCCAACCCTCTGGGCAGCCGCCCCACCCACCCGGACAACCCCAAATACCCTATGGAGAGGCCGCCACCCACTTGGACATCCCCCCACACCCATCCACCCCCTTGGACAGCCCCCCACACCCATCCACCCCCTTGGACACCCCCCAGGACACCCCACCGACCCCTCTGGACAGGCCGCCACCCCCTTGGACAGCCCCCCACACCCACCCATCCCCTTGGACACCACCCTGGACAACCCCCGACCCCTCTAGAAAGCACCCCCACCACTCCTGGACACAACCCCCCACCCCCGACCTGCTTGGACACCCCCCTGGACACCCCCAACCCTCTGGACAGCCCCCCCCCACCCCTCCTAAACACCACCACCCACCCCTACCCCCTTGGACACCCCCCTGGACACCCCCCAACACCCACCCACACCCTTGGACAGCCCCCCCCCCCCCCCCACCCACCCAACCCCTTGTAAACCCCCCTGGACACCCCCCGACCCCTCTGGACAGCCCCCCGCCCCTCCTGGACACCACCCCCCACCCCCTACCCCCTTGGACACCCCCTGGACATCCCCCAACCCACTGGACAGCCCCCCACCCACCCGAAGAACCCCAAATACCCTCTGGAGAGGCCGCCACCCACCTGGACAGCCCCCCACACCCATCCACCCCCTTGGACACCCCCCTGGACACCCCACCGACCCCTCTGGACAGGCCGCCACCCCCTTGGACAGCCCCCCACACCCACACATCCCCTTGGACACCACCCTAGACACCCCTCGACCCCTCTGGACAGCCCCCGACCCCTCTAGAAAGCACCCCCACCCCTCCTGGACACAACCCCCCACCCCCGACCTGCTTGGACACCCCCCTGGACACCCCCCAACCCTCTGGACAGCCCCCCCACCCCTCCTAAACACCACCACCCACCCCCTACCCCCTTGTACACCCCCTGGACACCCCCCAACACCCACCCACACCCTTGGACAGCCCCCCACACCCACCCACCCCCTTGTAAACCCCCCTGGACACCCCTCGACCCCTCTGGACAGCCCCCCGCCCCTCCTGGACACCACCCCCACCCCCTACCCCCTTGGACACCCCCCTGGACATCCCCCAACCCTCTGGACAGCCCCCCACCCACCCGGACAACCCCAAATACCCTCTGGAGAGGCCGCCACCCACTTGGACAGCCCCCCACACCCATCCACCCCCTTGGACACCCCCCTGGACACCCCACCGACCCCTCTGGACGGGCCGCCACCCCCTTGGACAGCCCCCCACACCCACCCATCCCCTTGGACACCACCCTGGACACCCCCCGACCCCTCTGGACAGCCCCCGACCCCTCTAGAAAGCACCCCCACCCCTCCTGGACACAACCCCCCACCCCCGATCGGCTTGGACACCCCCCTGGACACCCCCAACCCTCTGGACAACCCCAACCCCTCCTAAACACCACCCCCACCCCCTACCCCCTTGGACACCCCCCTGGACACCCCCAACACCCACCCACACCCTTGGACAGCCCCCCACACCCACACACCCCCTTGTAAACCCCCCTGGACACCCCCCGACCCCAAATCCATGAACCTATGCCATGGTTGTGTGTGAAGAAAGTAGTAACAACTGTAAAAGGGAAACCCATCCAAATGGACACGCCCCAACCCTCTCGGGGATTTATAGAAAACGATGAAAAATTAGTGAAATCATAAAATTACTCAATATTGCAAGTCGAACAAATAGATCTAGGGATGATAAATAAGATTATGGTGCCAAAACGAGTTAAAAGGGTTCGCAACCGAAGAATCTTAGCTAGTTTCAACAAAAAAATCACAACACATATATATTTACTATCCGCGAAAAAAAACGAACGAGTGGGAGGATTACCTGAGTGCTGCGAGTTTAGATGATTCATCTGAGGAGATTAAATATGAGAAACTATGATCGCAAAACGAATCTAAACCAACGAAATGGACGAGCCGATTCGGGTTTACGCGCGAGAGAGACGAGTCGCGACTGTCGAAGGTAAACTCGCGAATGACAATCCACGGGTCTGTGTAAATTTTTAAATGAGTTATCACGTCGGTTATTCAATAACCGACGTGATAATTGTTTTAAAAACATTTATAACGTCGGTTATTTCAATAACCTACGTAAAACCCTTCCTCCGATTCATTTTTTACGTCGGTTATTTTATAACCGACGTTATAAAGGGCTCAAAATCCGCGTTTTTTTACGTCGGTTATGGAATAACCGACGTCAAAAACATCTGCGGATTCTTTTTTTACGTCGGTTATTTTATAACCGACGTAAAAAAGCCTTCAAAAACCGTGTTTGTTACGTCGGTTATTGAATAACCGACGTAAAAAACGAAGCCGCGCGATTAATAACGTCGGTTATAAAAATAACCGACGTTAAATGTGTACCGAACACAGGTTTTTACGTCGGTTATTTCTTAACCGACGTAAAAAACCTCGTTTTACATATTATGACGTCGGTTTTATATAACCGACGTAAAAAATGGTGACGTAAAAAACGTTTTCTGCACTAGTGGCAGCGCCGGTATTTGCTTACAAATGCCTCTTCCGGAGTTGTGTTTGCTCAGGTGTGGTTTTTAAATTTTTGGGCTTAAAGTTAATAAATAAAATAAATTGTATGACAAACTTTATTTTATTTCACTTAAGCCACTTGAAGCCACTTGAAGCCACTTAATGCTGCTTAAGCTGAGTTGATGCGGATAGGGTGCTATCCAAAAATATCCTACCCTCTTGGTAGGATATTTGTGGGGTGGGGGCCGCACGAGCCCCACCGTTTCTTTTCCGCTAAGTAACGCACCCGCGAAAACCCGTAATTATGAAAGTCAACTGACACATTTTCTTAATTTCTTAACGCACCAATTAATTAGGCGGTTTTATTCGATGAATTAATTTAATCGTTTCTTAACATGTTTTCAATCCGTTGGCGTAATAATAAAATAAGACCAACGCACAACTTCTGGAAAAATGTTCGTTGAGAGGATTTGACAGAAACCAAGAGTTCTTCATCCTCCTTCGCGATGAACGCGAAGAACGCTGAGCCCTCGGAAATCGACGACGCGACGCTAAGTTCCGCGATGCGGGCGATTCTTCTTCCGCGACAATCCAACCCTGCGACAACCTTCGATCGGCAGCAACAAGGTAGGGGGTTGCGCTCTTTATTTTTATTTTTACTTTGTGGATTAAAACAACAATATGGATTTAATTATTATTAATTAAATTTGTTGTTTCTTTGTCCTCCTAGTTCGTAGACGCAACGCCGGATACCGTGACGACGTGACGATCCCCTCCTTCCACGACGATCAATTCCGTGAAAAACGCGCGTGCGACGACTTGACGAGGTAGGGGTTTTTATTGGGAATGATTTTTTACTCCGTGGATGTTTCCGTTCAAAAAAAAGAACCCGGTTTCATAAGAACAATTTTTATATGTTCTCTATGTGTTGATAATTTCTCCTGACTTTTATCATCTAACGCGGAGGGTGCGGGCCAAACAAACACGGCCCGACTACCCTCCGCAGTTCTTCATCGATGCGCGGATTGGCGGGTGAAGACAAAACATGTCGCAGGGACGATCCGTTGTTTCAACAGTAAAGAACGGGACCCGGGAGGAGCTTCGGCGTAGACGGGAAGGAAAACAGACCACCGGAGAAACTCCGGTGGCCCGCAGAAGCCACCGGCGGTGCGGGACGCCGGCGCGGCGAGGCCGGCGGCGGCCAGCGGACCCGCGGTCGCGCGGGTCTGGCTCCCACGCATGGGACGCGGTAAAGGCCGCGTCCGCTGACTCCAGTGCGGCCCCGCGTGGGGTGCATCATCTTCATCTCGTGGGGGCAGCGCCCGACGGCTCCCGCGGTTGGCCGCTCGGCCGAGCCAAGCCGGGCCGGTCTGACCGACCGGGTCGCGCCCTGGCCGGACCGGGCCGTGCCGAACCGGGTCCGACCAAGACCCGGGTCGGGTCGACCCGGTTCGGGCCGACCCAGGGGGGTTGGGCCGGGTCGGTCCGGGCCCAGACCCCCCGTCTTCGGACCTTTTCGGTCTTTTGCCCGTATCTTGAGCTACAGGTCTCCAAACGACTCTCCATCAGCGGGAACGCAATCCTTGGATCAAGGCGGTCATTTCGGTATATCGCACTCAAGGTTTAGGAATATTTTGAGTTCGGCCAGGTTGGTTCGTACACGAAACCAACCGGGCCTTCGGAGCGGAAACGCTCATATCTTGAACTCCGGACGTCCGATTGACATGCTGTCGACTTGGTTGAGTTCCTCTTAGTGAGATGGATCATTTTGCATACTCCACCCGAGGTTTGGACGTAGGTGGAGTACGTTCGGGTTGGTTTTGCCTTAAAAACCAACCGGGCCCCTGGAACGTAAAAGCCAATAACTCTCAGACCGGTCGTCCGATTGACGCGCCGTCCGTTGCGTTGAGTTTCTATTGACGATACAGAACTTTTGGATACATCAACTTTGGACTATGAGTCAGTTGATGTATCAGCCTCTCAGCTCGTGGAGCGGACCCTCCCGAACGAGCTTGCTATGTGCGGGAACCCTAGTGCTGGCTGCGACTGCGACTTCGACGACGACTATGCAGAGATCCTCAGTGGATTCGACGGCGATGAGTACAGCACTCAGTGATCCTACGGGGATCAGTGCTACAGATCATGTGTGGGTCTGATCCTATGTGGGTCCCAACTTAGATGATTCAGTGCTGGTCTTGTATCGTATGTGGGTCCCAGTATAGATGAATCAATGAAGACAGCTGGTCTTGTATCCTATGTGGGTCCTAGCTGTGCTGGTCTTGTATCCTATGTGGGTCCCAGTATAGATGAATCAATGAAGACAGCTGGTCTTGTATCCTATGTGGGTCCTAGCTGTGCTGGTCTTGTATCCTATGTGGGTCCCAGCTTAGATGGTTCAGTACTGGTCTTGTATCCTATGTGGGTCCCAATATAGATGAATCAATGAAGACAGTTGGTCTTGTATCCTATGTGGGTCCTAGCTGTGTTGGTCTTTTATCTTATGTGGGTCCTAGCTTAGATGATTCAGTGCTGGTCTTGTATCCTATGTGGGTCCCAGTATAGATGAATCAATGAAGACAGCTGGTCTTGTATCCTATGTGGGTCCTAGCATTGCTGGTCTTATATCCTATGTGGGTCCCAGCTTAGATGATTCAGTACTGGTCTTGTATCCTATGTGGGTCCCAGTATAGATGAATCAATGAAGACAGCTGGTCTTGTATCCTATGTGGGTTCTAGATGTGCTGGTCTTGAATCCTATGTGGGTCCCAGCATAGATGATTCAGTACTGGTCTTATATCCTATGTGGGTCCCAGTATAGATGAATCAATGAAGACAGTTGGTCATGTATCCTATGTGGGTCCTAACTGTGCTGGTCTTGTATCCTATGTGGGTCCCAGCTTAGATGATTCAGTATCTATGTCTGATCATCTCTTTCACCTTTTCGATGATGTATACCTGTGTGAGTTGAAACCTGTTTTGCTTCCTTTGTGGATTGAGTTGTGCTATCCTGTGTGGATTACGTTTTTCTTTCCTGTGTGAAATACATTTTTCATCCCTGTGTGGAATACGATTTGCTTTCCTGTGTGGGCTGGGATGTACTTGGGCTTTGTGGTTGGAGCGTGTTGGAATTGATGACTTAGGTATATGTATGGGCATATACCTAAGCAGTGTCGGATGTTACTTCGTGATCGTATATTATTCCTTTGTGGTTTATCCTATGTGGATTTCGGGAGACCTTCCGGGGTCTCGGTGTCCCTACTGAGTAGCTTATACTCACCCCTGCACGGGTTATGCCTGCACTTCATTGTGTTGGTTGTAGATGACGAACAACGCTGATCATGGTCGAGGTTGGCGGAGCAGGATGGTACCTGGAGGTGGACCACTGGGCGGGGTGTACTCGGAGCGGACGGCTGGACTGAGGATCAATGGAGGCTATCTTTACCCACCCTTCAGGTGGGACTTCCAGTAGCGGCTCGACGTTGCAGCTTTTTATTTTCAGTTTATGTTTTCCCTTTCAGTTGTACTTTACAGTTGGGCTTGTATTTTCGGCCCCCTTTACTTTCTGCACCTTGTGTTGTACAGTTTTACTTAGTGTTTACTTTTCCGCTTGTATTCTGTGGTGTTTGTTTACTCTTATAAAGGCAATGCCTCCCTGATATCAGGATTTACGCCTTTGGTGCTAGTCGCCAGCCCCTGGCCTATGGAAGGCGGGCTTGGGGTAGTCAGGGCACGGACCCCAAGGACGGGTCGTGAAAAATTGGTATCATAGGAGTTTGGTTCTACCGCAGACTCTGATCTTTTTTCTATGTGAAGAAATAGTGTTTAGAATATTGGGTGTTCTTATCAGTCCAGGGAGTCCAGTGTTGGTGCGGCGGCCGATGTATCCGTACACCAGGACCCTGACTTCTGATTTCCGACTTAATGCACGAAAACATTGATTGCGTGTGTGTTTCAAGTTTTCTTTGTGATTACTTGTGTCAGCTCACCAGGAATACTGTTTGACCATGGCACACCTGTTTCCTTTTCAGGATGGCCCCACGACGGCAGTCAGCTTGGGTTCCGAGAGTCGAGAATGACGACAGCCCACCGAGCGATGAGGCCTCGGTGCAGGGCTCCTTGTCAGCAGAGGCACCGGCGGTACCTTTACCCGCCGAGCCACCGATGGTACCAGCCCCAGCCGCTGACGATGCATGTCGCCTTAGTGCGCTGCATGAGTTCCAGCGCCAGCGACCACCCAGGTTCCGTGGGGAGATGGACCCCCAGGCAGCCGAGGACTGGCTGGAGGCAGTCATACGAGTTTTCAGGCTAGTGAGGACACCAGCAGACCTCATGGTGATCCTCGTAGCGAGCCGCCTACACACGACGACAGGTAGATGGTGGAGCTTGATGCTCCAGGTTCACGATGAGGCATCTCTCCTCTAGACGGACTTTGAGAGCATCTTCCGCTCGGAGTTCGTCCCAGCCACCCTCTGTGCGGTGCACATCCAAGAGCTACTACAACTACGGTAGGGCAGCATGACGGTGGCCCAGTACTCAGCGAGGTTTACTGATCTCTCGCGCTACTCCACAATATGGTACGGGACCCGTTCTTCCGGGCCCGGACCTTCGAGCAGGGACTGAGGCATGAGATAAGGGCTTCGATGATCTCCCTCAACTTTCTGACATAGGAAGAGGTGTTGGAGAGAGCCCTTTTAGTAGATAGTTTCCTCGCCGAGCAGGCACCAGTGGCAGGACCCTCCGCAGGATGACCCATAGCGGAGTCTTCTGCAGCTGGCTGTCGACAGGTGACGCAGAGGTCCAAGCGGGCCTGAACTTCAGATGGGCAAACTCAGGGTGAAGATTCGGTTGTGCGGGGCACCCGAAGGAGAGCCAGATACACGAGGGGCAAGCATTACTATGCATGCAGCGGGGGAGGTCACCTGACTTGAGACTGCCCGACTCGTCTTACAGATGAGCACCAGGTGGTAGAAGGATCTCCCAGACAGAGGTTTGGCCACGGTGGTCTGCAGGGTGTAGGCGGACGAGGCAGAGGAGCTGGCTGAGTAGCAGATGGTGGGCGACACTTCGAGGTGTTGCACCACCACCACCAGGAGGTCCACCCCGACCGCAGGGAGTTGGTGGACATGCGAGAGCTCAGCTTCAGGCAGGTGAGGCCTTCGATCATGGAGCTCTGGGAGCATATGGACAGGAGTGGAACTATTGGATACGTCCTTTGTACTTCTAGTTCCTTGTTGTAGTTGTGTAGTGTCTTTGTATTATGAGCTGCAATAGTAAAAGACACTTACCTTGGTGATGTTTTCATTCCTGACCACTTTTGTGTTGTGACTAAGAGGTTCCAGTTTATACTGTTGACTTGACCCTCACTTGTGAGACATCTACTGGAGGAGACCCAGTTACCACACACTGATGCCGACAGTATGACTCAACCCTTAGAGGCGAGAGTAACGGTTGGATCTCTTGGTAGTAGCGTCGAGGCCTTACGACGTCATCCTTGGTATGGATTAGTAACATCCATGTCAGGATTGACTGTATTAGGAAAAGGAAGTGGTTCATCCAGGGGATGAGAACAGCTTTCTCTTATCAGCAAAGAATAAATCTTAGCAGTTCTTGTGGGATCGGAGATGGTCCAGGTCATCCAGGAGCGGATGAGTATAGCTCAGAGCTGACAGAAGTCTTATGCTGACAGGAGGCAGAGGCCACTTGAGTTCGAGGATGGCGACCACGTCATCATGCGGGTCTCACCTCGACGTGGATTACGGAGGTTTGGCCGAAGCGGCGAGTTGTCTCCACTATTCATCGGACCCTTCCAGGTCCTCAGAAGGATTGTCAAGGTGGATTATCGCCTGGCTCTACCACCACAGTTGCGCCGGGTGCACGACCTCTTCCACGTATCTCAGCTGAGGAGATACGTGCATGACCTGACGCAAATCTTTGACCATGGAGAGCTGGTCTTTGATGATGGGGCGACTTTTGCGGAGGTCCCATTGGAGATCGAGGATCGACAGGAGCGGGTCCTACGTGGACGATCGATTCCTCTAGTGCGCTTTAGATGGCAGCTCGGGAACCTACAGGAGAGAACTTGGGAGTGGGAGGCTCAGATGCGGGCTCAGTACCGCCTTTGTATCCCTAAGTTTATGGTGAAGATTTACGGGGACATAAAGCCCTGTGGTGGGAGTAATGTAAAGACCTGTAAATTTCAAGGAATTTTTTTTTTTCAATTTTCTTTGGAATTATACAAGAACGCAGCTTCTGACGGCACCTGATTTCGAGGCCCGGTGTGCCCGGAATCACCTTTCGAAGTTTGGCTCGGGTACGTTCAGTGAACGGACGAGCGGGTTTTTTCTAACTTTTGAACCGGTTCCCGGAATCGAATTCTGAGGGCACCGATGGAATCTCAGCGCCGGTATTTTCTTAGAAACTCCTATTTCGGAGTTGCGTTTGCTCAGGTGTGGTTTTTAAATTTTTGGGCTTAAATTTAAGAAATAAAATAAATTTTACGACAAACTTTATGTTATTTCACTTAAGCCACTTGGAAGCCACTTGAAGCCACTTAAAGCTGCTTAAGCTGATTTGATGGGGATAGGGTGCTATCCAAAAATATCCTACCCTCTTGGTAGGATATTTGTGAGTTGGGGGCCATACGAGCCCCACCGTTTCTTTTCCGCTAAGTAACGCACCTGCGAAAACCCATCATTATGAAAGTCAACTGACGCGTTTTCTTAATTTCTTAACACACCAATTAATTGGGTGGTTTTATTCGTTGAATTAATTTAATAGTTTCTTAACCTGTTTTCAATCCATTGGCGTAATAATAAAATAATACCAACGCACGACTTCTGGAAAAATGTTCGTTGAGAGGATTTGACAGAAACCAAGAGTTCTTCATCCTCCTTCGCGAAGAACGCGAAGAACGTGAAGAACGCGAAGAACGCGAAGAACACGAAGAACGCGAAGAATGCGAAGAATGAAAAGCCCTCGGAAATCAAGGATGCGACGCCAAGTTCCGCGACGTCGGTGATTCTTCTTCCGCGACGTTCTTCCGCGAAAATCCAACCCCTCGACAACCTTCGATCGGCAGCGACAAGGTAGGGGGTTGCGCTCTTTTTTTTATTTTTACTTTGTTGATTAAAACAACAATATGGATTTAATTATTATTAATTAAATCTGTTTTTTCTTGTTCCTGAAGTTCGTCGACGCAATGCCGGATACCGTGACGACGCGACGATCCCCTCCTTCCACGACGATCAATTCCGTGAAAAACGCGCAGGCGACGACTTGACGAGGTAGGGGTTTTTATTGGGAATGATTTTTTACTCCGTGGATGTTTCCGTTTAAAACAAAGAACCCGGTTTCATAAGAACAATTTTAATTTATCAAAATTGTATTTTTATATGTTCTCTATGTGTTGATAATTTCTTCCGACTGTTATCATCTAACGCGGAGGGTGCGGGCCAAAATAACACGGCCCGACTACCCTCTGCAGTTATTCGTTGATGCGTGGATTGAAGGGCCACGACAAAACATGCCGCAGGGATGATCCGTTGTTTCCACAGTAAAGAACGGGACTCGGGAGGAGCTTCAGCCCAGACAGGAAGGAAAACGGACCACCGGAGCAACTTTGGTGGCCTGCAGAAGCCACCGGTGGCGCGGGTCGGCGGCCCCGGCGCGTCGCCGGACAGGGCCACCGCGGCTAAAGCCGCAGCGGCGGCGGCCAGTGGACCCGTGGACCCGCGGGTCCGGCTCACACGCACGGGACGCGGCAAAGGCCGCGTCCGCTGACTCTAGCGCAGCCCCACGTGGGTTGTGGCATCTTCATCCCACGGGGGCGGCTCCCCGCGGCTCCCTCAGTCGGCCACTCGGCCGAGCCGAGCCGTGCCGGTCCGACCGGCCGGGCTGCGCCCTGGTTGGACCAGGCCGCGCCGAACCGGGTCCGACCCAGACCCGGGTCGGGTCGACCTAGGGGGGGTTGGGCCGGGTCGGTCCGGGCCCGGACCCCCCGTCTTCGGACATTTTCGGTCTTTTTCCCGTAACATGATCTACGGGCTTCCAAACGACTCTCCATCAGTGGCAACTCGATCCTTGGATCGAGACGGTCGTTTCGGTATATCGCACTCAATGTTTTGGAATACTTTGAGTTCGGCCGGGTTGGTTCGTACACGAAACCAACCGGGCCTTCGGAGCGGAAACGCTCATATCTTGAACTCCGGATGTACGATTGACGTGTCGTCGACTTGGTTGACTTCCTCTTAGTGAGACAGATCTTTTGGAATACTCCGCCCGAGGTTTGGACGCAGGTGGACTACGGTCGGGTTGGTTTTGACTTAAAAACGAACAGGGCCCCTAGAACGAAAAAGCTAATAACTCTCAGACCGGGCGTCCGATTGACGCGTCGTCTGTTGCGTTGAGTTCCTGTTGACGAAACGTATCTTTTGGATACATCAAATTCAGACTATGTGTCAGTTGATGTATCAGCCTCTCGGCTCGTGGAGCGGACCCTCCCGAACGAGCTTTCTGTGTGCGGGAACCCTAGTGTTGGCTGCGACTGCGACTTCGACGACGATTGTGCAGAGTCCTCAGTGGATTCGACGGCGACGACTATAGCACTCATAGATCCTACGGTGATCAGTGCTACCGATCCTGTGTGGGTCCGATCCTATGTGGGTCCCAGCTTAGATGATTCAGTGCTGGTCTTATATCCTATGTGGGTCCTAGCTGTGCTGGTCTTGTATCCTATGTGGGTACAAGCTTAGATGATTCAGTGCTGGTCTTGTATCCTATATAGGTCCCAGTATAGATGAATCAATGAAGACAGCTGGTCTTGTATCCTATGTGGGTCCTAGCTGTGATGGTCTTGTATCCTATATGGGTCCCAGCATAGATGATTCAATACTGGTCTTGTATCCTATGTGGGTCCCAGTATAGATGTATCAATGAAGATAGCTGGTCTTGTATCCTATGTGGGTCCTAGCTGTGCTGGTCCTGTATCCTATGTGGGTCCCAACATAGATGATTCAGTGCTGGTCTTGTATCCTATGTGGGTCCCAGTATAGATAAATCAATGAAGACAGCTAGTCTTGTATCCTATGTGGGTCCTAGCTGTGCTGGTCTTGTATCCTATGTGGGTCCCAGCATAGATGATTCAGTACTGGTCTTGTATCCTATATGGGTCCCAGTAAAGATGAATTAATGAAGACAGCTAGTCTTGTATCCTATGTGGGTCCTAGCTGTGCTGGTCTTGTATCCTATGTGGGTCCCAGCTTAGATGATTCAGTACTGGTCTTGTATCCCATGTGGGTCCCAGTATAGATGAATCAATGAAGACAGCTGCTCATGTATCCTATGTGGGTCCTAGCTCTGCTGGTCTTGTATCATATGTGGGTCCCAGCTTAGATGATTCAGTATCTATGTCTGATCATCTCTTTCACCTTTTCGATGATGTATACCTGTGTGAGTTGAAACCTGTTTTGATTCCTTGGTGGATTGATTTGTGCTATCCTGTGTGGATTGCGTTTTGCTTTCCTGTGTTGAATACGTTTTTCTTCCCTATGTGGAATATGATTTTCTTTCCTGTGTGGACTGGGATGTACTTGGGCTTTGTGGTTGGAGCGTGTTGGAATTAATGACTTAGGTATATGTATGGGCATATACCTAAGCAGTGTCGGATGTTACTTTGTGGACCACTGGGCGGGGTGTACTCGGAGCGGACGGCTGGGCTAAAGAGCTATGGAGCCTAGCTGTACCCACCCTTCAGGTGGGACTTCCAGTAGCGGCTCGACGTTGCGGCTATTTCTTTTCAGTTGTTGTTTTCCCTTTCAGTTGTACTTTACAGTTGGGCTTGTATTTCCGGCCCCCTTTACTTTCTGCACCTACTGTTGAACAGTTTTACTTAGTGTTTACTTCTTCCGCTTGTACTCTGTGGTGTTTGTTTACTCTTATAAAGGCAATGCCTTTCCTGATATTGGGATTTACGCCTTTGGTGCTAGTCGCCAGCCCATGGCCTATGGAAGGCGGGCTTGGGGTAGTCACGGAACGGACCCCGAGGATGGGTCGTGACATTAGATTTCCAAAAAAGTCAATTATAAAATTATATGTTCAATATTAAAACATTAAATTAATTATAATATCTTTAATTTATATATTTGGTTTTTAAAAAGTTTTTCATGAACTATTATGCCAATATTACTTTATGATGATGTGATAAAATTTATTGTATTTGATAAATCGGTATTCTTCACTAATCACCCAAAAAAACTTTTTTTGAATAATGAAAAATTATTTATATTTATATTTTTATTTTATGATTCTAAAATAATTATGATTTTTTTTCAAATTATAATTATAAAATATAGATATTAAAATTTAAAATAAATTTAATAAATAAATTCTCTTTCTAAAAAAATATAATGTCCGTAGAAATATTTTTATTTTACATATTGTTGAAGACTCTGAGTTATAAAATTCTCCCAAAATATATAATTTAATCCCTAAAGTCGGGAATAATAATATTTATTCAACAAATTTGTTTAATCATTCCTCATATCTGCTTCAATATCCCATGATTCCTCATTTAGTTTAGGATTTTGATGAATAGCATTTACCAAAAAAAAATTATCTTGTTCCACAACACTTGAACTCTAGTGCCATAAATTTTGACATACTCTTCATTATAGTATAACTTAGGTTCCAAATATATTTCCTCAGAGGTTACTAAATTCATTGAATCTAGAGAATAATTCCATAATAATAAATTATATAATAAATTATATATATTAGAGAGGTTGGGTGGCATAGCTAATTGGTAATCAACAACTCCAATTCTCTCTAAATTTTCAAAAAGACCAATATGCCCAGTTATTATATTTCCCATTTTACAAAATTAGATACCTCCTTTCTGTGGAGAAACATCTAAGAAAACATGATCGCACACATGAAATTAAAGATCCATCCTTCATTTATCGGTAAAATTTATTTTCCAATATTTTGTCACATTGACACAATTTTGAATATCTAATGATTTCAAATTTTTTTCCTTTCTAGGTTCTAATCCAACTAGATTCTATTGTTTAACTTCTAACTGACAATTTGTATAATGAAATAACATCCAATATAATTATTCATAAAATTCCACTCAGATTATTGAATGCAATATATTATTTTTCATCAACTCAACTAGAGGTGGATAATGATCCAACATACCATGAACATCATGTGAATAAGAAATCAGTATTTATCCAGGTGTTTGAATCGTTTTTTTTGGTTGATAAATTAGTTTGAGGATGATAGTTTCTGATCAATTTATCACATTATTTTCATCATTTTTAAGACTCATATAAAATATAA
Source organism: Viscum album (assembly GCA_963277665.1). Classification (NCBI taxonomy): domain Eukaryota; kingdom Viridiplantae; phylum Streptophyta; class Magnoliopsida; order Santalales; family Viscaceae; genus Viscum; species Viscum album. The sequence goes on from OY728131.1 coordinate 240,998,061, forward strand.
ATTGTGAATATAAGTTCATGACTAGAGAAAATTGATAGAGGCACACCATGAATTCTCAAAAGGTGATAAATATAGAGATGAGAAACATACTCATTTTTATATCATACATTACAAATAAAAAAATTAAATACTTTGATAGGTTGTCAACAATAACCCATATTGATCTATTATTTAAAGGAGTATTTTATAGTCCTGTGAAAAAATCCACTATAACATTATCACACTTTCATATTGGTATAATGATAGTTTTTAGGACGCCCTTGGAATATTAAAATTTATCCTTTACCTATTGAAATACCAATCATCTGGACACATAGTCTATAATTTCCCACTTCAAACAATCCCAAAACAAATGTTATATTAAATCTTTATATTTATTTGTACCCCCATGGTATATACAAAAATATAATCTATGTTATTCAACAATATTCTCTTTTTCTAGCTTTGATCTTATTGAAACTCATAAACTATATCCATAAATGAAAACCCAATATTTATTAGAGAATTTTTCAAATTCCTCATCATTCAATAATTTAATCAAACCTTATAATTCTTATTTTTGGACTACTAATGATTCCTCAATATAGCCCTTGTACTTATTGATATTATAATATAATAATCCCTTCATATATTACTCATGATTTTATATTGTGTTCATTAGTTTTTAAATATATTTTGAACAATATTCTAGTAAAAAAATTCTAGATGTTTTTTTTAATTTCCAAAAGTATAGAAAAGGCTATATGAGGCAAATTAGATACATCTATACTTTTCTATATTGAGAAATAATCTTTTTTAACTGGATGCATGAAGTAAAAACCTATGGTAAATGAATACATTATGAAAATAACTATATGTAAATTGCATATGTTGATGAATTTCCTACTTGATAAATCTTCTACATCCATAAAAAATCTATGTGAATCAAATATAAAGAGTACTTAGTTATGATAATTGGATACATTATAAAATTATCTATATAGTAAAAATCGATATGTTATTCTATAATTTTTAAAAAATTCATCTACATACAAAAGAATAGATACATCAATAATTTGGTTATGTGAAGAATTCCTACGTGGATCATCTCGGCTCTATAAATTCAAATTTCATTAATTTAGATATGTAGTGATCTTGAATCTACTATAATGTTTTTTATCCAACTATTTATTATATTTTCAGATTATTAGTAAAATTTAACACATTAAATCATGTTTTAAATATTTTATTACCTCTCTAAAGTAAAATCAATTATAACATGGTTGGAAGTGCTTAGTGAAAAAATCATACATGGATATATTTATTCCTAGTCTTGTTTTTGAAACATTTTTAAGAAAATGAAATCGAAAATTTACTTCAACGATAATATTTATTTAATCAAATTCTGTGAAATTAAATTATATGTCTTTCATGTGTATACAAAAAATAGAATAAGGGTGCATATACATTAACTCAATAAATAAAATGAAATAGATCTTAATGATTCTCACAATTATTTCATTTTAATACTCTATTTTAAGATAAGGAAGAAGAATAATCAATTCATCTATATCTATACTTTCAAGACCATTATTGTTATTTCATAGAATAGACTTCTCATGTAGCATTTCTTTATAATATTCCTTATTGAATTACCCTTTTCTTTTTTCCATTATATCATATATATAGTGCTTAATTTTTAAAATATTTTATTATTCTCTATGTAACTATGAAATTTCTTGGTAACAAAATCATGATGGCTAGTTTTTTTAAATCCTTGTTGGTTCCTGATAAAATCTCCTAGTATTGTAACCAGTGTTAATTATTTTCACTCAGTAATATAGTCCCTATGAAAACAACTATAATTCCCCAATAACAAGTATTTTTATTTAATATTAACAATATATAGGATTTTAATTTTATTATAGTGAAAAATTAATATTCTATTTGATGATCAACTATTAATATCTGGTGTTCGATATTTTTCATTATTCTCTTATTTTCATTTCCTTAATGTAGTAAAAAAAATATTTAAACATATCATATATTTGGGAGTATTTTTTTTCTAAGATAAAAAACCCTTGAACATAATTCACCCCTCTTAATTATTATTTTATTAATTATTTGAACAATAATTTGTATCAAAGTTAATGACTCTTCAGTTATTACATCAAACTGATTGAATACTTAATGACATTTTCTAACAGTTTATATGGATGATAATAGAGAAGGAATGAATATGCTAAGAGATCCATAATTTTATGGTAAAAAATATGGTTGATAGAAGGAATAGATGATAATGTATTTGAAGATCCTTGGTATGTAGGTTTTGTTAAGAGTTGTGAAACCTTATGAAATTCATAAGAACATACCTAAATAATTGGTCGCTGATACTAAATATTTCTATGAAATAAACTCTAAATATATTAATACATTAATCTAGAGACTAGGTTCTGATAGTTAAATCATTTTTCACAATGTCCAATTCTCATGGAATGTGTAAGAATATATTAATGGAATAAAAAGGTATTAATAATGTAACATTATTATTGAATAATAATAGTAACAAAATTGACATGTTTTGGATTGTTGATATGTAATCTATAACTAAAATTAAGGGATGGTTGGTAATGATTGTAAAATAGATTTCTTCTCTTCGAGAACCAATTCCTCATCCTGATAATGATATGAAATTTAACAATAATGTTCCATCTAAATGTACTGGAATAGATTTTGTTATTAGGAATATATCACTATCAAAAATTTCAACATAAATGATCTTATTTGAACTCTAACTATATAAGAGGTTGATATGTCAAGTAATTTCATATAGAAAAGATTTATAATCATTTAAATACTTATTTTAAAGTCTAGAAGTTAAATTATTACAAAAAAATAATGAAATATAGATTCTTGTGTCATAAGATGAAGACACATTAAATAGTTCTTCATTAAATAGATATCTTTCCCTTCTTAAAATAAATATCAAAATGTTTTATAAAAAGAGAAGAGTTTTCATAAAAATCTAAAATATTTACAAGAATAATGATGTAAATTATAAATAATTTTGATTATATGAGTTTATGAAACTTAGGAACATCATGTTGTTCTTGCACCGATTGCGAGAAAAAAAAGAAGCATGAGAAAATGTATTTCATGAAACATGTATTTGATAATAATTCTATGAAATCAATGACGTAAACATATAATTATTTTGAATACTCCAATTTTTATTATATCCCTTATTTGGAAAATTAAATATCTAATATAAAGGATAATAGGTATTTTATGGAACATTCATATAAGATTCATTCTTTTTATTCATCTGATCAAGAATCAGACTCTGAAATAGAAAACATCTCTTATGATTAATTATATGATTACTATACCATGATATAGGAAAAATAATAATCCTTTAAATGAAAAATAAAACTCTCAAAAATTCATTTTATGATGTTTTAATTGAAAACATGGAATTAAATAAGAAAATGTTTTATTTAAATGTCAAAGGGTAAAATTTTGTATCATATTCCAAAAAACATGGTAAACATATTGAGAGCATATCAGAATAAGTTAATGATCTTAAATATGATACAATATTTTCTATGAGGGTAAAAATAACATAAAACAAATTATTGGAAATAATAAATCCTAGAAAAATAAATTTTGAATAGGAATCTATGATGAAAAATTAATGTTTAAAAAAAACTATTTTATGCCTAGATCAAGAAAATATATTCTAAAAAGATTGTTGTTTTAATTTTGGATAATTATGGAAATATGATAATACTTTTAGTTTAATAAACCCATATTTTTTAAAGTTAAGCATGCATTTATTTCTAGACGTTTTCATAATTTGGTCAAAGAATTTCTATACAACACAAATAGATTTGGGTTCCCAAATATTTAGTTGCTAACATTTTTGGACATAGGAGAATATGTGTACCAAAATAATTTATTTTTTAGTTTTATTTTTACGGAAGAAGCTCCTATACTATCATTGATAAATCGTATATAGACAATATACAAAAATTCATATGGGTGTTGATTTCTCTAATTTCCATTCCTTATCAAAAAATGATTCTTTACACATTTTGTGGTAATATTTAATGAAATACTATCTGAGTAAAATAAATTTAAAATCCAAGACTAGACCATGTAAAAAGGATTTATATTTAGAATTATTGATTTAAATTTTTAAAATTATTTTCCCACATTTTTATAAAGGTTATTCAGTTGATATTTTTAACAATTTTGTTTTATGTTTTCAAAGATAGAAGTAATAAATTTAAGGAACCTATAAATTAAAATGAATATACCTTAGATCTCATACATTTTTTATAAAAAATTGAAATATTTATATTTTTTAAAAATATATCTCTTATTTGGAATAGAATACTATGACATTTTAATATTTGATCATTGAGAAAATTTTTAAAAATAAATTTTATTTCAGATTTTCCTCGAATAAAATTGAATATAAATAAACTATACGATTCATGCTAAAAGAAAAAGAAGCACATGAAAACATTCAAATAAATTAAATATGATTCTACATTATAGGCTCTAGATTATATTCAAATGGATATATTTAGGCTTTCTAGAAGTGAAATCCTAAGAGAAAAATATTTTAATTATGTGTTAGTTGGTGATTTTTTAGATATACATTAGTTTTTTTAGTATTGCGAGTGAATATTGTTCTATTTTTATAATTTTTTATAAATTGGATCCAAAATAATAACATTACAAAATTATTAATTTGATAAATGAAGAAGGAGGATATTTTTTAATACTATGAGTTCAATTAATATTATTTAAAACAAATAATCCAACTTTTTTTCATCCCCTATGACACCTCAATAGAATGGCTTTTTAAATGAGGAATAAGACCTTTTGTAAAAATTCTAAGAAAAATGTATGTGAATATAAATTTCCCTCTCATTTTCAGGGTGAATATATAAATACAATATTTTATGTCAATATAGAGTCAAAATTAGGTCTATTTTAATGAAAACACATTATGAGATATAGAATAATAGAAATCCACAAGATGGATACTTCAATGTTTAAGCATGAAATATTTAAAATATAAACACAAAATCATATATTAGGAAATTTTATCCAATTTATGGTGAGGGAATATTTCTTAGTTATTGTACTACTTCCATGACATATAGAGTTTTCAATAAAATTTTCATTTTTTTAAATAATCTACTCATTTAAAATTTTATTAAATTTATCAATTTGATCATTAAATGACTCTAGTTGATGAGATAATATATTCATTTGAAAACATTATACTTAAAAATATCTTTTAAAATAAAACTGTTGTTTATTTAGAACATGGTTTTGGTGAACCAAATCCTAAAATGATTGATACTAGTGATCAAGAAAGTGTGATTTATAGACATTATAGAAGCTTAAAATATTGTCCCTTAGAAACTATCATAGTTATATTAGTTATAGATATTAACATATAATTATTTATATAAAACCTTGTATAATTTTAAAACTTTTTATATCAAACATGACTTTACACCATTGAACAACCCTTATTTGATGACAGTTGGATTTTTTATATACAAGAATAATTAAACCAATTCAAGAGGAACAAAAAATGTGAATTAGTTAATAGGTACTCTGACTGTCTTGTTATAGGGAAAAAAATATATTTAAAGGAATAAATAATATGATCATTGTGTGATCACTATGAGTAAGGATAGACTCATAGTTAATGGTATTAACCAAGATGACTGTATAGATTATGCATTAAAAATTTCTCTTATCGCTATATATAAATCCATTAGGATTATCCAAGCCTTTAAATCATATATGAATTTCAAATTATATAAAATTGAAGTAAAATATAATTTTTTAAATAGATTTATTATATATGAATTTTATTTTTCAACCTTCCATTTTTAAAAATCATCATTTACAAAATTCATATATCAAACATACCAAATATCTTAATTTCCTTATACAATATCTTATAAATAGGTCTGAATATTTAATTTCATTTATTTTAGAAAATTAATTTTCAATAATAGGGTAATATCTTACTCATTTAGATAAATCATCATCATTGGATAGTTTTTTTGTTTTAGATATATGATGATTATGTGTTTTTTTGGTTCTACAAAACAATTTATGTAATAAATTTTCATAACACCTGAAGAAAGAATTTGATATGTTTATGAGTTGAGTTAAATTATTTTATAGTTTGTTAGATATATCGAAAATAATTTTGTAATGTCTTGGGTCCTTGTAAATATATACATGAAAAACTTAAGTGGTTTATAATTGAAAATAGTATAATATATAAACTTTCAATGAGTTCTAATCAAAATCATGATTTTAATAAATCTAGGAAAATAGTTTACTAGGACCTATATAGTGGAATTATTTGAAATCTACTTCATTTGTATTCTATTAGGTTAGAAATTATTTTTTTATTAAGCTTATGTAATATATTATAATGTAATCTCAAGGAATCTTATTAAAAGTTACCAAATAATTTTATGATATATAAAATGAACAATATAAATTTACATACTATCTTTAAAAACTCTTATTTTAACTTTAATTTATATCTAAATATTTATTTTAGAGACTAAAAACTAGTTTTGAAGAGAACAATATGAAACTTTAGTTTTCATGAATAATCTCTTTTGTAATGATATTGTAAGAAACTACATTTTGTTTATCTATGTCTGATGTAGAATACATTGTCGAAGTTAGTTTTTGTGCATATATGTTGGGGATGAAACACATCTTAATTGATTTTTGATTTAATTATAACAATGTATTAAATTGAATGTGATAACACTACTTATATCAATATTTCATAGAATATAATAAACCATTATATAAATAAGTATATAGTTTTGGATAATTATTTTTATGGAAGAAATACTAGAGGGGGTGAATAGTCATTTTAATATTTTATTCACAGTTATATGTAATTATTAGATTATATAAAGTCAAACCTTTTGGTGCAATGTTCTTGTGAATAAAATGATGCAGTGGAGAAATAAAGAACAAGGACTACGAAGATTTTTTATTGTGGTTCCGATATAAATATCTTACTCCACACATCAATCTCATCTACTCCTTGAGGAGAATAGTACCCACTAAACATCACTTTTTAAAGGTGTGGTAACCTATTACAATCTCTTCCTTTTAAAACACTCGGAGGCACAACCTAGTATTTACTATTGAAGACTACCCTTATCTATTTTCCTAAATTTTGTTCAAGAGACACAACCTAGGACTTCCTTTTGGGAGGTAGAATAACCAGAGATTGAGAAAACCTTCTTTTAAATGGAAAATAAATAAACCAAATGCATAAGACATAAAAACATAAGATTTCATAATTACATAATTTAAAAAAAACAATAAAAAGAAGCTGAATATTTGATTTTTGTTGATGTATTTAGCACAAGATCATTGATCACATGAAGGAATTGATATAAAAGATGTTTTACTTCTTATTATCACCCCATATGGAGGAAGTCAAAGATGATCACAATTTTTTTTGAGAGAAGTATATATTTTTTAGGTATCACTTAGTAATCATTGTATATGTTTTTTCTACTACCTCTTTTGAATGATATTCTGAACCCATTTTATAAGAGTCCCTTTGAACTTTTCGTTAGGAACATTTAAACAGAATGCACAAAGAATGTATCTATATTCACTCACTGCATGGAACTTATTAAAATAACATAAATAATTTTGTTACAAGAAGGTGATACAAAAATATGGTGAATTAAAAAATAAAGAAATCGGGATATTAAATCACATAAAATGTCAATAAAAATAGTCAATATAACGAGTAACACAATTATAATAAAATTATAATTGAAAATAAATTGAATTAATAAATTTAAATAACTTTTTAAAAAATGTAGAAAATAAAAATTAAAACAGAACACCGTAATTGTTTGTATTAAATCTTATAAATTCATTTAAACACTTTAAAATAATTATTTAAATCATGAAATAATAAAAACAATATTATAACATCCAAATAATAAAATTTTATAAATCTTAAATTTTAAAAATAATTTATAAATAAGTAAATTTATTTAGCAGTGGATGGCCATCGGTGACTCATTTGACATACCATTTCATGAATCCAATAGTGAATCAAATGAAAAACTATTGTGACTTTAAGAAAAAAGAAATAGAGTATTAAAAAATAATATTCAACGTGATTATTTATGATGAAAACTGAAAAGTCATAAACAATAAAAATTTACTCACTGTTAGATGTCCAAAGGTGAAAAACTAACATATCATTTTATAAAGCCAACACTGGCTGATAATTCTAACTCGTTTCAATGGCGACTCATTTCAACGGTGACTCATTTCAATGGTGACTCATTTCAATGGTGACTGGTTTCAATGGTGACTCGTTTCAACTGTGAATCATTTCAATGGGGAATCCTTTTAACAAAGACTCCTTTCAAGGGTGACTCCTTTCAAAAGTGTCTTCTTTCAACAGTGACTCATTTCAAAAGTGACTCATTTCAATGGTGACACGTTCCAATGGTGACGTTTTCCAACTGTGACTCATTTCAGTAAAATATATCTGAAAATTTCATAAACAAAAATTTAAATTATCTTTTTGGAAACAAAATTTAAAATATGGAAAATTAATTTAATAATTTCACAAAAATTTAAAGACTAAAAAACTCCCCATTTTTTAAATTAAAAAATAGAAGTATAATATATTAAATTTTCAACTTAAATCTCACCTTTTTAAAATTTATTAAAAATAGAATAGAATTTTAAACAAAAAATACCCCTTGTTGGATTTTTTTTAAATGTAAACATAGTGTATAAAATTTTTTGATAAAGTGAATTACAAATAATTTAAGGATCTGAAATTCTTAATTAGAATTTTATATTTTCAAATTTAGTAGAATTTAAGGATTTTTGTAAATATTTTTTCTATTAGATAGTCAGAGGGAATAAATTCCATGAAAATATCACCTTGATCAACTTGATCTCTAAAAATATAAAATATGAAATTTATATATTATATTCTTTAATATTGAATAGGGTTTTTAGAAATTGAAATAACACCCTAATTATCAAAATAAATATTTATTTTATCCAAAAAAATATTGAAATCATAAAATGTTTGTTTAATATATATACTCAGGGAACAATATCTAGTAATAACAACATAATCAACCTCAAATATTGATAGTGCTACTGCTAGTTATTTACTTGAGTTCCAATATATAACAATTTTACCTAGAAAGTGACATGTACATGTGGTACTCATTATATCAAGTGTAAAACCTCCAATGTGAGATTCATAGTAAGACAGTAAATCAAAATAGTTCATTTTTTAATAAAATAAACCAGAACAAATAATACATTTAATATATCTTATTATTTTTCAAAAAAATTTAATGACATTCTTTAGGATTATATTGAAACCTAGAATACATGAATACTAAAAACAAGATATCAATCCAAGAATCAATGAGATATAAAATACCACAAATCATGCCTCTATATTTTTTAATGTTAACAATATTATCATATTTATCTAAGTCTAATTCAAATTAGTGCTTGTGTGTGTTTTCATACCTTTAATAGAATCTAAATTAAGTCTTTTTAAAATATATTTATAAAATTTAGATTTATTTATAAAAATACCATATTTTCTTTGATTATTTTTTATTCTATGGAAAAATAGTAATTCACCCATCAAGCCCATGTCAAATTCCATTGTCATATGTTTTGGAAAATCATTAATCAATGAGTCATTTTTTGAATGGAATATTATATCTCCAATGTAAATATGATTTAGTAGAAAATTATTTAAATCTCTTTTGATAAAAAAAGGTGGATTAATATTTCCATTAAAAATCATTTTTAGTAAAACCTTTATACATCTTTTATACGAGTCTCTTGATGATTTTTTGAGACCATACTAGGATTTATTGAGTCTGTATATATAATTTGGAAACCCATCATTTTCAAAACTAGGTGGTTATATTATATATAATTCCAATAAAATAATTTCATTAAAAAACATTTTATATCCATTTAAAATAATTGTATATTTTGGAATCTAAAAATATCTAATATGATTAAAATTTATTCCATCCTTGCAACCAGAGAAAAAGAATATTCATATTCAATAACTTATTCTTAGTAAAATACATTATCTACTAATATAGATTTATTTTTTACAATATTTCCATCCTCATCATTTTTATTTCGAAAAAACCATTTGGTTCCTACAATACGATTGTTTTTAAAAAAACAATCATGTCTCATTATTTATTTCTTTCAAATGGATTTAATTTATCATGCATGGAATTAATCAAAAATTAATAAGTTAATTTAGTTTCAATATTAGTTAGAATAAATTCATCTACAAAATCATAATTAAAACAACAAAGCATAACAAATATTCTGGTTTGAATACTAGATTCAACATGTATAATTACTTTATCAATTGGGTGATATTTATAAATTTTACATTACATTAGATCACTTTGAGAAGAGAAATTATCCTCCTCAATTAATGCATTATCATTATCATTATCATTATCTTCACCAAAATTGAATTTTCTGAATACATCAATTTCGATTAAATAACCAAAATCCTTGTCTTTAGAGAAATTTTCATCAAACATTACATAAACAAATTCTTCTAAAACAAATGCTTTTTTACGGAGAACACAATCAGCATTATTGGAATTTGAATATCCTAAGAAAATTTATCCATAAAATTTGGATTCAAATGTATCTAATTTAACATTAGTATTTAAGATAAACACTTTACACCCAAAGACCCTAAAATAACCTACTTTAGTTTTATAACCATTCAAAAGTTTTAAATGAGTTTTAATTAAAAAGTGTCTCATGGATACTCTATTTAACATAAGGAAATATGGATTTATAGCTTCTACTCAAAAATAATTTTGAACTGTATATTTCATTAGCATGGATCTAGCGATTTCTTGAATGGACCTTTTTTATTTCTACAACACCATTATTTTTTGGTGTACTGGGGGTTGAGAATAAATTTTTATATATATTATATTCAAAAATCATATCAAATTATAATTACAAAAACTCACCACATCTATCAATTCCGATAGATATTATTGATTTATTTTAGATATTATTAATAAGTTTACAAAAATTAGAGAATTTGGATAATGTTTCATTTTTATGAGATAAGAAATAAATCCACAAAATTATACTATAATCATCTATAATAACAAGACATATCTTTTACCACCTAAACTAGAATATTAATTTGATCCAAATAATTCAAGATGTAGTAATTCTAATCATCTAGAAGAACTAACATCGTAAATATTTTTAAATATTTTTTTGTTTACCTTTCAACTAGGAAGCAGACAAATAAAACTTACTTGTATGAATCTTTGGTTATTGAAAAACATGTTCATTCTTTGATAGTTTATGAAATAATCAGAAATTTTCATTTGTAATCCTCTTATTCCACAGTAACTCATTTATTTCTAAAATATTCAAGAAATTTACCTTTTAATGGTTAATTTAGAGAGATTAATACGATAAACATGTTATTTTATATTTGTATAATATAAGAATATGTTATTTTTCAAAAATATATGCTTATCATTTTCAAAAACAATATATGAACTACCATCACATAGTAGTGATATAGATAAAATATTTTGTTTCAAACCAAAATAATAAAGTAATTTTGAATTTATCATATTTTTAGGGAAGTTTACCCCAATATACCTTTAATATGTCTCATATAGTGGTCTCTAAAAGTGAAAATTCCCCTATAACATGTATTATATGATAGAAGTTACTAATATCACCTTTTAGGTTCTTTGAGTATCCACTATCTAAGTAATATAATTCTACGAGGCGTCTATGAAAGATTTATTACAATTAATCAATCAACATATTTTTTTTAAACCCATGCCAACTTTGGTCCAATTGGGTTAGTAGTATAATATTTTGGAACTAATAAATATTTAGAGCATTTACATACAGTTTGATTCAAAAGTGAATAATTTGAAATATATATTTTGGTATTCCAAAAAAAATTGTGTGTTTTAGTTAACACACATTCTCATAATAGAAATTCATTCTGCATTAAAAATTTGTTATAGTTGAAATAATTTCTTTTCACCTTTTAATAAAATTATTTTTACATTAACTAAGATTAAAATAGTTGTAATAAAAACGAGTCTTATTGTGATTTATTCTCATTAAATAAATCATCTAATCATATTTTTGTTTACCATTTACAATGGTATACAATTCATTTTTACTATAAACCACCACATGATTTCAAGTCATGTTTTACTTTATAACTATTTTAAATCTTAAAAGACCTCTTCATGTTCTAGATGAAGTATTTATCAGTTTCTTATTTTCTTGTTTATGTTTTTTTACATTAATTTTCCACATTTGTTAAATCATCAACAATTATGTTATATCTTTCATCTTGACCTTTATCATTAACCACCAAAAATCATTAATTATTTCATTTTCTACCATTAGGATCATCATTTAAAATTTTTTATTTTCTCTAAACTTATTATTATTTTAATTACAAATTTATAGATTTTCACATTTCCTTTTAAAATGAATAATTTCTTTTAAAAACTTCTTATTCTTTGATTTTAATTCAATACATATTTCAATTAATCTAGCTCCATCATTCTTTAATTATATAATTTCTTTTATCATTTTATTTAATTTATAATTTATAGAATAAGAATAATATAATGAATTAAAAAAAATAGTTTCATTTTTAGATAAATAATTTTTTTTCACAAATAGTTTGAGATATTAACTGATTAAAAAGATGGTTATTTACCTCATGTTGAATATCTATCAGGGATAAGTTCCCTATCTATTGTTCACATCTAGAGTCATTATTACTGTTAAAGTATCCAAGCATTCCCATCCTCCAAATAGAGCTTGTTTCTATTTCACTATTTTATATTTGTCTTTATTGGGATATATGAGTTTTGGGTTGTATGTTCTTATAAGAAATTTCTCCGTGGACTAGTAATACGTTAATTTGGACAGATCATTAGTCTTGGTATAATTACCTTTCCTACTGTCCTTACTGAATTTCTTCTCAAATGACCTCTCCCCACCTTTTTTTCATGTAACTGAAAAATTTCTTACTGAATTTGGTCAACCCCTTGTAATTATCCTGAAAATCGAATTCAGAGGTATCAGAGGTGTCGATACTTTTATATTTAAATTAAATACATATTTTTTGTAGGCTCCTCATCATCAATGTTTTTTAGCTCAAGATCATATTATAGTAGGGATCTAATTTGATCGTAAATAGTATATTATTTTAGGTTCTTACTCTCATTGATGGCCACCTTCTTTGCATGTCATCTATTTGGAAGACCTCCCAATACTCTTTCTAAAATAGAACATTTTTATACAGGTTCACCATGACCAATAATCCCATTAGTTATTCTCATAATTTGATGGAACTTTTGGTTTATATATTATTCATCACTAATTTAAAATCTTGGTTTTCTTCTCAACGTATACCCAAATAGGATCTCTATATCTTTTCATTTCTATAATGGGTCACTTTTAGAATCCATCATATTTCATGGGATGTCTTACAGGTTGATACCTGGTTATATACAATCCAACTAATGGTATAGTACTATATATTTTTGACGTTGTAATTTAAAATTTATCTCACCATTTCATTACAGGTAAGAGTCTTTGTATCGATTTAATGTAACTTGAATTTTTTATCCTTTGTTATCTATTGTTTAACAAATAGTTTCTCTAGGTATGAATCAATTATTTCCTTCCAGTAAACTTAGTGAGTCCCATTAATGAATGGGGGTTTTGTGGTGTCCATCCATTATTTTCATTAATACCTTCAATTATAAAATAAATATTATTTTTTTTCTAGAAAATTAAGCCTGTAGTTTTGGGTTAGCAGTGTGATGCCAAATAGGCATTAAAATAATTGTGTTTACAAAAGTTATATAGTGCCAAAAACCAGATTTCCCTCTAATAAAAATTGATCGATCATTATAAGTATGGAAAAAATAATTGAGGGGGTGAATAGTTGTTTTAAAAATTTAATCATAGTTACTAGTAATTACAAGAGTTTCTAAAATAAAACCTTATTGCTGTTGGAATCTTGTGAATAAATGGATGTAATAGAAAAACAAATAAAATTAACACAATGAATTTTTATAGTCGTTAAGATATAAAGATTTTATTCCACTCATTAATCACCTCTACTCCTCAAGGATACTACTACACACTAAACCTAACTTTTAAAATTTTTGATAACCTATTGCATACTCTTCCATTTACAAAACAAGAATGGAAAACCTTGTATTCAATATGTGATACTACCCTTGTCTGTTTCCCTGATATTTATTTGTTAGTCACAACCTATGCCTTACTTTTGTGTGTTATAATTACCCTTGAATGATAAAACATACATTTAAAGGGAAAAAAGATAAACAAGGCACCTAAGACTTACAAATAGAAGATTAAATAATTACATGATTTAAAAAAAACAAATAAAAGAAGAAGATACACATATTTTTGTTGATGTATGTAGCACAATATCATGGGTCACATGAAGAAAAATATTTAGGATATGTATTCCTTCTTGTGATCACAACAGATGGAGGAAGCAATAGATGATTGCGGAACAATTTTGAGTGCAGTTGGTATTTCTGAGGTATCACTCAATTCTCATTATATAAAATTTATTCCACTAACTCTTTCGAATGATCTGTATATTCAATTTTATAGGATTCCCATTTAAAAGTTATTCAATAACATTTAAACACAATATAAAAAGTGTGTATCTATATTCACTCATTACATTACATTAGTTAAAATAAAATTAATAATTCTATTACAAGTATGTGAAAAAAATATTGTGAATTCAAAGAAAAACATTTTATTAAATAACATTAAATAATTACCAAAACAATTAATATAACTAGTAACACGGTTGATATAAAGGTATAATCGAAAAAAAATTGAATTAGTCATTTGATATAACTGTGTCAAACATGCCAAAATATGTATTAAAAAAGCATCCTATGAAATATTAATCATCTTGTGTAAGGTCTTATAAAAACATTTTAACATATTAAAATAATTAATTTAATCCTAAAATAATAATAAAAAATATAACATCCAAATAAAAATATTTAATAAAAAGAAAACTTGAAGAATAAGGTTTAACTAAGTATATTTATTTAGTGATGGGTGGTGATCAGTGACTCATTTGACATACCAATTCAGGAATCCAACAGTGAAAAAAATTACCTACCATTATGAGTTTAATAAAAAATAAATCATGTATTAAAAAACCAACTTCCTCATGGTTATCTATGATTCAAAAATGAAGCACCTTGAAAAATAAAAATTTACTCACCATTGGAAGTACATTGGTGACTTACTAACATATTTGTTGTATAAATCCAATGGTAGCTAGCAACGATGAATTGTTTTAATGGGGACTTATTTCAATGGTGACCCATTTCAATGGTGACTCATTTCAATAGTGAATCATTTCAACAGTGACACATTTCAATGGTGATTCGATTAAATGATGACTCATTTCAACGAAATATATTTGAAAATTTAATGAACACAAATTATATGTAATTTATCAAAAACATAATTTAAATGATATCAAATAAATTTTACACTTTTATAGACCTTTAATGCCTTACATATAGACCTATAGTGTCATTTATTGAGATATTAATCTATAAAATGTGGCATCACTCCTGAATTCATCTCTACTAAGAGTCAATTATCGAATATCTTTACTAAGATGCTTGTTTGTGAATATTTTGATTTTTTAAAGAATGAATTGGTGTTATTAAAATTTATATTTGATTATTTAATTTTATTCCATTCATTTTTAATTTAATTTTTATTTTATTAAGGTTTTTATATTTTATTTTATTATGGATATTAGGTGTATTTTTTTCGTAGTTTATTTGAAAAATTTATTCTTATTTATAACATGAATTAATCTAGATTCATTTTTTGGAAATAAAGATAATTTATTTTTAAAATAGAATAATATTATTATTTATGTTAGATAAACCCTAAAACCTAAATGAATATGTATCAATTTGATAATCTTGATATGTGACCTGAAAACCAAATCAGTCATCAAACTACCCAAATTTCACCAACATCCCCTCTTCATGAAGCCGAACCATCACCACCATTCTCTTGATATTTTTCCACCATTCCACTAAGCCTACTAAAATGGTCTTTCCAAGAAAAGTTTTTATTGTGGTTGTAGTTCTTTAATGAAATTTAGAACAAGTGGTGTGTCACATAGAATTTTAGCTAGGAAGGTCATAGATATGGCTTCATTAAGAGAAATAAAAGTGTTCTTGGAAAAAGTATAACAATTTCCATTATTTGAGTTAATCTTTGATGAGAATAAATCATAGTCCTTTCTTATAGAATTGGTAAATTAATTTATCCCTAATGAAAAATTTCATTTTGGAAAAATACAAGACTTACTATCATCAAACATGAATGAATAGTCTATTTATATTTATTTAGAGGCAACAGTTGAGATCTATTAGCTTCATTTTAAGGGAGATTTAAGTTCTAGATGGGTTATACTTGGTATGAGTATATTGATACCAAATTAGTTATTCAAGTTCCTCATTGGAACCTCTTCTTTAAAGAATAATCCTTTGAATGGTCTAGATGCTAAATGTAATTTAATTTTTTATGTTAATTTAGTTTGATGTTAACAAGAGAGAACGTGAAATGGATAAGGTGTTGTTTCAGGACATGTACCTCTAATATGTCTTAACCAACAAATTGGATATAAATATTTCCCTAGAAATGATTTTTTTTATACATCACCGCTTCCAAGGTAAAATGATGTTGAATTACTATCATTATGGATCATATCTCTATAGTGTTAAATAATAAGGAATTTAATTAAAAGGCGGGATATAATGTAAAGTGTCATGAAAGTAATACCCTTCCTTTAGTTATCTTCAAACATTTTATATACAAATTTGATAGATACTAAAACTCTCTTAATGATATTGTGTTAAATGTATGATAAATTATATCACAAACATGGGTGAATCCATCCACTACCTCATCACATAGGGATGCATCATTTATTGATATAGTTCCTGCTATCGATGTTATGGAGTTAGTTTTAGGTACTCCCTAGCCTCAAATTCCATAGGTAATAACTAATATATAAGAACCAATTCATTGATAGGTGGCTTATGTATTCAAAACTTATGAATTTATTCATCATGTTGAGCTGGCTATTGACATAGCATATGTGGAATATGTTGAGAGGCTACTTGAAATTGTGACAAGTGTTACAAGTGATGAGAAAAAATTATAATCTAATGTTGATCATTTAATAGATGATACAATCCACCATGAATCACCAAATGGTATATATAGATTGAGAAATATTACTATATAAGAATATTTTTTTCATTCACATACTTGAGTGTTTGTCTCATCACCTAACAATGTGCATAAACATGCCCCATCCATGAGGAGATGTTTGGAAAGCATGGTTGTATAAAAGAGTATGTATACATTTTATTTATATTTAATATTTAATTTTGATAATATCAAAGTAGATTGTGTGGAATTAGAATGGAATTATTTCTTATAAGGATGAGATAATATATCTCAAATATACTCCGATTTAAAAAGTTTATTATTACATGCTAGTTGGGATTATGGAAATCGAAACAGACCTAATAAAAAACCATCATAAAGTCCCTCACCTAAAACTAGTTAGATATTATGTGAATATAAAACCTCTTAAGTATATCAGAGCCCATGTAAGTGGACAAAAAACTATAATCTGTACAAATTAAGAGTTTAATGTGATTGATATTCTTCTAGCATATCAGTGGTACATGATTCAAAATCATCCATTTTTTCAATCAGATATATCTAGGGAACCATTTTATGAGATTTAATATTTTGTGATAGAAATAATAGTGATCCTAAAACCCCTGAAGTGTATTTTTGTGAGTGAGTTTAAATTTCATAATATTATTTAACCAATATTCTCATCTACCTCGGTATCTTATGTGGCTCCATATTCAAATAACCAATTTGATCATCTATTTTTAGATATAAATTCAATTGTTTATTAGATCCAATATTTATAGTTTGACATGTTCAAACATATTTTAATACAATAATTTAAATAATATCAATCATCCTTGTTTCTGGATACCATGAAGGCTTTCAGGAAATTTGGACATGCTACTGATGTGTCTTTAGATATATGGGTTTCCCATCTTCAAGAATGTATTAGTTGTAGAGACCCAATTCTTGAAATACATGGACATTACATTAAATTTTTAGAATACTTAATACATTACAAAAATAGACACCAAAGAACTGTAATAGTTTAGTATCTTTGGAAACTTGGAATATAAATTTCTAATCATGTTGAAAGATCTTCAACATCTCCCATAACGATCATCCCCTTTTTGTTTCCTTACCTAAAACCTTTCATTATTTCCGGGAAAAAAATAAAACATAAAACGGGTGAGCTCAAATGCTCAGTAAGGGAAAACATAGAGATCATACAACAATCCATAAACATTTGAAAGCAAAAACTTGAACATGAAATTTAAACATCAAAATCTTGAGCAAAGACAAAAATCGTGGAAGTACGTAAGGCATGTATCATAATGTAACATCAACCATGATAAAATAAAATGGGAATAAAACATGTAATTGTGGAAACCATTAAGAACATGTTATGATTTCTATAGTAGCCAAGTCATTGCTTCCAAGATCATCATAGTGGACAAAGTCCATTTCTGAATCGAGTTCACTTTTTGTTTCAGTCCTGTAACACTGAACCGGATTAACATAATGTTCCATACATGTCTATCTCATAAGATATAAATCTTTACCCAATGCATTGGAGGGAGATATAGGTCCCACCCATCTCATAATTAAATCAATCTTACTTGTGCCACAAAATAAACAGAAATCTTCCATCATAATCCAAAGAATAAAATGGGTTTCATAAACATCATCCCATCATAACATAATCCTTACAAAACAAATGGATATCATTCTTAATAATAATAAAAAAACCATTTAAATAATAGAGACATTATACTTGAAACATAATCATACTAAATAATTTCATCTTATATGGAAAATATTTTTGATAAAACACTTGAAATGAATTCTTGAGGAAAATATCCTTTATTTTTCAAAATCATTTTCTTTTCACAAAATGACATGAAATTAAAATAAAAGGATTTTGTTTGAAATAATCATGAAATCATGTAGAGTAAACTTCTTTAAGGCGTTATGAAACCTTAAAAATCCGTTCATTCCGTATAAGTTAAAAAAATCATTCTTCACGTACTTTTGCCGGAAAAGTCAAAAAGTGCCTCGTTTGGTAAACAAAAAAAATATTCCTTACGTACTATGTAGTAAAAGTCAAAAATGGGTAAAAAGGACTTTAAACATACATGAAAACATTTTTATAAAACTTGTACATGGATGATAAATATAACCCCAGTAAATACTTATGTATAAGCAATCTCGGATAGATTATAATTGAGATTGAAACATTATCCCTTACCTTAGGTCTAATATGATTCGTACATATCCAAACCTCCTGTATAATGATTTAAATAATGTCATTGAATTTATATAGAATCATATTCATTTTTATGATATCATATATGGTTCACTTATTACTTTATATTACCCGTTCTTTTGTAAATTTCATGTTAAAGCAGCGTTTTGGGTAAAACGTTTTATTTATCGTACGTGTTTGGACTTGTTGTTCTTGATATTATAACATATATACTGATTTACATCATTACAGAATGTAAAAAATGATTTATATATAATTTATATTCAACATATTCATATATATATGATAGATTGATAATGGAATGAAATACACCATTCATCGAGACGGTAGGCTGTACGTATGCATGAACGCTATTTTCGTTTACTTATTTAAGTAGATGACATACATATATATATAAATAAATCCAGTATCATTATTATGTCATATATTTCATTATTATTCATTATATATACTTTATAATCATTGATGAATGGTTAACATGTAGAATGAATCTCATCACGTCGTGGAGACGGTAGTCTGTACGTACGCACGAATGAAGATATCATTCCCATGATCGTGGAATTGTTTTGAAGTGTATGTATAATATTTCAGAATCAATATCACTTTAAAATAATCATATATATTTATTTATTTACACCATTATACCCATCCAAGTAAGGTGGTGGTCGAAAACAGATTACACCACGGCGTGGAGACGGTATTCTGTACGTACGCACGCGCAGTGATTTTGTTTTCCATAGTATGGATAGAAGGTGAAACAGGGTTATTTCATATTTATAATAACATATAAATATATGAGTGATACGGATTTTATTACTTCATAATTAAACAACTAATGAAGAATAAGTAGAAGAAGAAATAAAGTTGAAAGAATCGGTAACGGACATTACCTCTTCTTTAAAGCGCCTCTTCTTAACCTCCTTTTTGGCCACAAAAGATGGTCTTTGAAGAAGAAAAGAACCTCTAGGATGTTTCTAGGGAGTGTAGAATATAAATTTTCAGGGTTTGGATGATCTTGAACGCTCAAAATGGTGTGAATAGAAGTGGGAGTGGGTTCCCTTTTTATAAGGGAGGAGAGGGGCACCTTTGGAAATCTTAAAAATATTAATTTATAATAAATCTAACCCATCTTAAAAAACCTCCAAAAATAACTCATATTAAAACATTATATGATATAGGGTTTTAATCTCATCAACTAATAAAATTTAGACATATAGGGAATTTATTTTAAACATTATCAACTTGATTTATCCTTATTTAATCTATTAAAAAATCTTTTTGTGGTAATAAGATTCTAAATTTTGAATTGTTATAAATAATTAAATATGTGTTTTGAATTATCCATAATTAGATAATATATGACATTTTAGAATATATAAATTTCAATTTTTAATTTTTAAATTTTTTTGTGATTTTTAAACAATTTAATAATATGTTATTTTTATAAAATAACAATAGTGTCAATTTTGACACTATTCATTTATTTGAAATTAAATTAAATCCACCCAGAGGTTATATTCAGAAAAAAATATTTAATATGTTCTTAACATGTTATATTAATCTATAAAATTAGTGGATCAGATTAAATAGTTCATATTATATTTATTTTACTATTTGTAAAACCATTTATTTGATATTTCTCTTAATAAAATAATTATAACAACATTTATGAATAATTATTAAATATACATATTTGTTGCATAAAAATTGAATATAAAATAATAGGATGAAGATAAATCTTATATATTTCATAAGAATGCATTTTGTCAGATTTATCTTCTAAAACACCCACATTTTAAAATGTTATATTTATTAAATTATGAAGGTGACAACTTTGACATCATATAAAATAAAATAATATAAGTGTCATAATCTCTTTTATAAGACTGTAAACGGTCATATATTCTCTCATTGAATGATTATGGTGTATATATACACTACCAATAAGTTTTGGGAAGGTTTTTGAGCCCTTTAATATGTATTACTATTTCAATAAAAACAATAGTATTGATTTTTTTACTAAATAAATAATTTCTACATCATTAATGTATAAACTAATAATGTAATTAAATAACTCTTAAAATTACAAATAAATTATGATGATAAATAAAAACATTTTATATTTCCAATGAATATTTATAACCGAATTTATATTCTGTATAACCTTATATTAAAAATACTTTAATTATTAATGTTTGAGTGAGACATATTTCACTTTTCTTTAAATAAAATAAACTAAAGGTCTTAATCACCACCAAGTGGGTTCTAATGGATTCTATTTAGAACGAAATATGACTTCGGACAAAATATAATAATCCAATTTTATTAAGACAAGTGTTAAGGTAATTTTATAATATTATATTTACCCTTAATTACCCGATTTACCTTTTACTATGGTAAATAAAATTTACCGTAGTTACTATTCACAATGCCCAAAAATAAAAAGTAGTCTATTAATATAATTTGGACCCACTAATTCTAAATATGGAATCCATTTTTCCAAATTCAATACACATAAGTGGTAGAAATTAAATTAAAATTAATCCTGTTGTCGAAAGAAAACGGGTTTTTTTTAAAACATTGCAAAAGATTGAATTGATTTAACCTACGAATTCAATGTAAAATCAATGCTAATGAAATAAATTATATTAAATGGTAAAATTATATTATATTTATACTTTAAAACAATTAAATATTATAATTTAACCACATAAATTATTTTGATAAAAATGTTGTTTTTAATTAAAATATAGTGTGTTTTTACTATTCATTAAAATATGAAAGTTATCAGAATAATATGAAAAATTTGTCCAGCGTAAAATTTTATATCCTGATTCCAAAGAATAATTTTATTTTGTAAAATTTAACTTATAAACATTTCAAAAACTATATTTAATGGGGGTACACCATCAAAAGGCAGCAAAACTGCATTTTTTTAAAAATACATATTTTACCCAAAAAATTTATTTTATTATCATTCCATGTTCTATTAAATGAGTAAGATGAATAATAATGTTATAAAAATAAAAATGTAGTCAATACTATTCATAATGGATAGTTCGTGATAATATTATAACCTTATATCGTTCTTTAGTGAAACATGGTATTGCGTACAACACACACTATCGAGGAAGGTCGCGATTGTGTGTAATGCAATCCAGGCCAGGGTTGCGTGTAGTGTAATCTCCCATTGGTTTTGCGTATAACATACTTCAAAACGTATTTCATTTATACATTAAACCAAATCTATACATAATGTTGCGTAGAATAATTTCTACAAAACGAATGTGAAATTGTGTGTAACATGAGCCAAGAATAGTGTTACGTATACTGCAAGCTAATATGGTGTTGTGTATAGTACAAACTAATATTGGTGTACAATAGAAAAATTAAAAAGAATATATCTCATAAAATCTCAGGGTGTTACATTCTACCCCCCTTAAAATGAATTTCGCCCTCGAAATTTCTCGGGGTTATAAATGGTTTACTACCCGAAAGTTTCTTTAATAGAAACCCACATCGTAAAAAGGAATACCAAAACCAATCTTTAAAAATTAAAGTATGAAACGTAACAGTTACCCAAATTAACTAATTACTGGATTTCCACACAGGATAATATAGGTGAAAATATGGATATGGAAGAGAAATCTAACCATCATGTTCTGATGGAGAGTGGTATAAAACATGGCTATGAAGAAGCCAACAATCAAAAGGCCATAAATTTGTGATGATCTAAGGTACCATCTAATTCATCAGATATAAGGTCACTAGGACAACATTTTTGTTTTTCAAGATCATTTCCTTAAAGTTGAAGAGATTGGAATTAGAAGAATTACTTTCGTGATTTTGGTTCAGTCTCACCATTGGTCGTTCCTTGGACAATTTCCACTTCATCTCTTAAAGAAATGAAGTTAAATTTGTCATTCGTGAAGTGTTAGCAGATCATGTGATAGAATGATGGGTCATTCCTTCTATCTCAAACAAAAGGTTAGAAAAAGTTATCAAAAATACATAAGTCCATCTATAGTGAGATTAGTTATATATGGTTCCTAAAATGGACTTATACTTCATATATCATACTGATTAATATAATAAAACTAGTTTCTACTAAACAGGGACTTCCTGTAGTCCAGTGGTAGGTGGTATAGGTATGTCGTACTTCAGTTGTGGGTTCGATTCCCACAGCCTTGTCTGACACGATGGGTTGTCGCACGTCCTGCAGGTTATCCTTTTTCTAAAACTACATCATTATAACATTCCATTGAAAAAAGTTTTAGCCTTAAACAATACTGTCTCACGTCCAACATAAAACATTCCAATCTTTAGGCTTATCCAAAATACTTCTGTCCAAGTTCATAGTATAAAGAAAACAATTACTAGAAAGGTTATCTTCCAAGAATGTGAATACAAGCATTTATCCCACATATGTCATAAGATATAACTTTTTGGTTACATTCCAAACACATGAATAGCTCAGTCATTTTTTCTCTTGAAAAATAAATTACCATATAACCTTAGTGAAAACATGAATGATGTCAAAGGGTAACTCTTTCTACATACCAAAATCCCAAAAATTTTATATACTCAACCCATAATATCACTTTGTCCTAATATCAGTCATGAGCTCATGAATACTATCAAACATATTATTTTCTCTGTATCCTTTCATCATGCAAATATCTTTTTCTTTCCAAAAACATCTGAATAACCTTTCATGGTTACCAGTACCATTCAACATATACATTCAAATACTTTAGAAAAAACAATAATGTAAAAATCCTTAGATGTTTCTTTATTCCATAGTACCATTAAATTACATATACAACATAACTCTTTATAAACAACAATCATTCCACTACCTTCATAAAACATTGACCGAGATTCATCATTTTATTTATCAAAACTTCTTTCATCTCACATATCATTTGTAGTCTCTTCATCATCATCAACATAAATACAACCCATACAACCATGTTGATTCTCTTCAAGAGATTTTCCCTTAGGGCATCGATTTGCATAATGCTCGTACATTCCACATTTATTGCATTTAACCATTTTTGATGTATTAGAAATAGTATTATCCATGTCCATTGTGTTAACTGATCCTTTTCCTTTGCAATTACTGGCTTTGTGTCCTTCTTTTCCACACCCAAATCATCTTCTAGTTCCTTTGAAACATTCTCCTTGATGCCTCTTCCCACATGATTTACATAGGGAAAATTGAACTTTCTTTCCTCTATGATCATCATGAAACTCCATCTTTCTCTTATTAGCTGAGTCAGGAAACATGCCAAATTTGAGTTTATTGATCATATTATGAGATTGCTGATTCATCATAATAATGATGTTTGGTCTTCCAAATCCTTTTTCATTTGGTTTCACATGAAGAATATCATTCCATTGTCCATCATATTCTTCATTAACATGAATCCTCCTATTTCCTGTCATTTCTTAAAACCCAAAAAGAATAGTATGAGAGGCAAAAATCGTACAAGAAAAACAACATATTTAAGGGGGGGGAGTACTTTAAATCTCTAACATCTTAGGTTTAATTCTATGATTGTTACCGTAATTCTAGGACTACATCCTATACTTATACTTAACCTTAGGGACATCCCTAGACATACCATAGAAATATCTCTAGGGATATCACTAATGTTTTCATGTCCTAGTTTACAAAGGTTAACTAATCCTTTCCTATGATACCAACTGTAGAGACCCAAATCATCACGTACATGGACATTATGAAACCGTAAGAATCTGTTCATGCCGTATAAGATAAAAAATTCATTATTTTTGTACTTTTTCCGGAAAAGTCAAAAAGTACCTCGTTTGGTAAACAAAAAAAAGATTCCTTACATACCATGTAGTAAAAGAAAAAAATGGGTAAAAAGGACTTTAAACATACATGGAAACATTTTTATAAAACTTGGACATGGATGATAAATATAACCCCAGTAAATACTTATGTATAAGCAATCTCGGATAGAAAACAAATGAGATTGCAACATTATCCCTTACCTTAGGACAGATATGCTTCGTACGTATCTGATCCTCCTGTATAATGATTTAAATAATTTCATTGACTTATTACAGAATCATATTCTTTGTTATGATATCATATATGGTTCACTTATGACTTTATATTACCCGTTCTTTTGTAAATTTCATGTTAAAGCAGCATTTTGGGTAAAACGTTTTATTTATCGTACGTGTTTGGACTTGTTGTTCTTGATATTTTTACTTATATACTGATTTACATAATTATAGAATGTAAAACATGATTTATATATAATATATATTCATCATATACATATATATATTATAGATCAATAGATGGAATGAAATACACCGTTCATGGAGACGGTAGGCCGTACGTACGCATGAACGATGTTTTCATTTCGCAATTTATGTAGATGACATAAATATATATATACATAAATATAGTATAATTATTATTTCACATATTTCATTATTATTCATTATATATACATTATAATCATTCATGAATGGTTAACATGGAGAATAATCTCATCGCGTCGTGGAGACGGTAGTTCGTACGTACACACGAGCGATGATATCATTCCCATGATCATGGAATTGTATTGAAGTGTATGTATAATATTTCAGAATCAATATCACTTTACAATAATCATATATATTTATTTATATACACCATTATACCCATCCAAGTAAGGTGGTTGTCGAAAATAGATTACACCACGGCGTGGAGACGGTATTCCGTACATACGCACGCGCGGTGATTTCGTTTTCCGTAGGATGGATAGAAGGTGAAATAGGGTTGTTTAATATTTATAATTACATATAATTATATGATTTATAATGATGTTATTACTTCATAATGAAACAACTAAAGAAGAAGAAGTAGAAGAAGAAATAAAGTTGAAAGAATCAGTAATGTACATTACCTCTTCTTTAAAGCGCCTCTTCTTAACCTCAACTTTGGGCACTACAGATGGTCTTTGAAGAAGACCAGAACCTCTAGGATGTTTCTAGGGAAGTGGAGAAGATAAATTTTCATGGGTTGGCTGAGCTTTAAGGCTCAAAAGGGTGTGAAGATAAGTGGGAATGGGTTCTATTTTTATAAGGGAGGAGAGGGGCACCTTTGGAAATCTTTAAAATATCAGTTTATAATAAATATAACCCCACATAAGAAACCTCAAAAAATGGATCATATTCAAATATTAGATGAGATAGGGTTGTAATATCATTAAACAATAAAATTTATACATGTAGGGAACTTATTTTAAACATTATCAACTTGATTTATCATTATTTAATCTATTAAAATTTATTTGTGGTAATAAGATTCTAAATTTTAAATTTTTATAAATAATTACTTATGTGTTGTGAATTATCCATAATTAGATAATTTATGACATTTTAGAGTATATAAATTTTAATTTATAATTTTTAAATTTTTTTGTGATTTTTAAACAATTTAATAATATGTTATTTTTATAAAACAACAAGTGTCGATTTTAACACTATTCATTTATTTCAATTTAAATTAAATACACACAGAGGATATATTAAAAATAAAATATTTAATAGGTTACTAACATGTCATTGTAATCTATAAAATTAGTGGATAACATTAAATAGTTCATATAATATTTATTTTACTATTTTCGAAACCATTTATTTGATATTTCTCTTAATAAATTAATTACTACAACATTTTTTATAATTATTAAATATACTTATTTGTTGCATTAAAATTACAAATAAATTATTAGGATAAAGATAAATCGTATATATTTCATAATAATACATTTAGTCTGATTTATCTTCTAAAAAACCCAAATTTTAAAATGTTATATTTAATAAATTATGAAGGTGACAACTTTGACATCATATAAAATAAAATAATATAAGTGTCATAATAACCTTTATAAGACTCCAAACGGCCATATATTCGTTCATTGAACGCTTATGGTGTATATATAAACTACCAATATGTTTTGGGAAGGTTTTTGAGCGATTTAAAATGTATTACTATTTCAATAAAAATAATATTTTTGATTTTTTTACTAAATAAATAATTTCTGCATCATTAATGTATAAACTAATAAGGTAACTAAATAACTCTTAAAAATTACAAATAAATTACCATGATAAAAAAAATTTAGCTTTCAAATGAGTATTTATAACCTAATTTATATTCTATATAAACTTATATTAAAAATACTTTAATTATTATAGTTTGAGTGAGACGTATTTCACTTTCATTTAAATAAAATAAACTAAATGTCTTAATCACCTCCAAGTGGGTTCTAATGGATTCCATTTCGACCAAAATATGACTTAGGACGAAATTTAATCTTCCAATTGAATTAATACAAGTGTTAGGGTAATTTATAATATCATATTTACCCTTAATTTCCCGATAAACCTTTTACAAGGGAAAATAAAATTTACCGTAGTTACTATTAATAATGCCCAAAAATAAAAAGTAGTATATTAATATAATTTGGACCCACTGATTATAAATATGGAATCCATTTTTCCAAATTCAATACACAGATGTTTCATAAAGTAAATTAAAATTAATCGCATTGTCGAAAAAAATGGGTTTTTGTTTAAAACATTGCAAATGATTGAATTGATTTAACCTACGAATTCAATGTAAAATCAATGCTATTGACATACATTATATTAAATGGTAAAAATATATTATATTTATACTTTAAAACCATTCAATATTATAATTTAACCACATAAATTATTACGATGAAAAAAGTTGTTTTTAATTAAAATATAGCGTGTTTTTATTATTCATTAAAATATGAACGTTATCAGAATAATATGAAAATTTTATCCCAAGTAAAATTTTATATCCTGATTCCAAATAATAATTATATTTTGTAAAATTTAACTTATCAACATGTAAAAGACTATATTTAATGTGGGTGCACCATCAAAAGGCCGCAAAACTTCAATTTTTGAAAAATACTTATTTTACCCGAAAAAATTTATTTTATTCTCATACCATGTTCTAGAAAATGAGTAAGATGAATAAAAATGTTATAAAAATCAAAATATAGTAAATACTATTCATAATGGTTAGTTCGTGATAATATTATAACCATATATCATTGTTTAGTGAAACCCGGTATTGCGTACAACACACGCTATCGAGGAAGGTAGCGATTGCGTGTAATGCAAGCCAGGTCAGGGTTGCGTGTAGTGAAATCTCCCTTTGGTGTTGTGTATAACATTATTCAAAACTTATTTCATTTATACATTAAACAAAATATATACTTAATGTTGCGTAGAATAATTTCTACAAAACGAACTTGAAATTGTGTATAACATGTGCCAAGAATAGTGTTGTGTATACTGCAAGCTAATACGTTGTTGCGTATAGTACAAACTAATCTTGGTGTACAATAGAAAAATTAAAAAGAATATATCTCATAAAATCTCAGGGTGTTACATTAGTGGTCGAATGTAAGAGACCATTGTAGTGTCTATTAAGATATGGGATATAGTTTCTTATTCCATTGGACCAATCAATAGGAACCATCATTATTTTTTAAAAATTATTATCAACATTCCTAAAGTCATAAAAGATATTTTTATAGACTCTTTAAAAAAGGATTCTAGTTCCCTATAACAAGTTAAATTCCCAATTTTATCTTCTATTAATTAATATAATGGGATTATTTTTTATATAAATATCCCCTCAATGATAACATATTATATTTTTTCAATTCCACTTGATCTTGTTTCTCCTTCTAGTACTCTAATGTCTCTGGTTCCCTTTAAAAAAATTTAAGAGGCATCAAAATTTGTAGTACATAAGATAACCAAATTAGGGAAAAGATAACATATTTAAAGTTCAAACTAATCTTTTTTAAAGTGTCATCACACCAAATTAACAATAAGATCTCTTTAGAGCCTCTAGTTTATATACCTAATCCTAAGGCTACTATTTTAATAGCTTAATAATCTCCATGATTATTATCAATCTAAATTTTAATGTTCAAATGGTTTTTCAAAAATGTTATTCAATCTATTTACCAAATGAGAAGATAATATTTCACCACAATCTTATAGTTCATTATATATGATATCATTATAGGTATTGATTTTTGTACATATTCTCTGTTTTCTCTCATAGGAAGAATATCTATTAGTCCAACTCTTATTGATAATTTTTAATATTATATCAAAAGGGTGTATGTTGTGTTTAATCCATCCCACATCTATTCAAAAGTGAAATCAAATATAGATTATGATTAAGTTGTTGAATGATCAAGAGAATAATATACATTATTGAGACCTCCAAAGAAACACGAATTTAATTGTAATAGTTATTATGATTTCAATATAGTTTCATAGAATATTAAAAATGTGCTTAGAGAACATGCTCAAAATCAAAGATATAGATCATAAGTTATATTTATTGATAATGATGTTGTGGAATATGGTTTAATGTTTCTACCATATTTGATAGATCCTCAGTCAACCTCATCAACCTCTCCAACCATTAAAAAGCCTCCACATAAACTAACACCTCAATTTGATCTAAACCATATACTTGGTTCAAATGACTATGTCTTATATATGTTCTTTTTTGGGTACTGAGTCATTATATTCTTATACCATAGCATATCATTCATAAAATTCTTTTTTGAAAATATATTTATTTTAATTCTTAGTGATTTAATTCATTTAATGCTTTAATTATTTAATTATATTCATTGATGTTTTTATCTTTCTATATTTTATAAAATTTATTCTTGTGACAATTGTAATTCACTTTCATCACTACACACAGCATGTGTATTACTCTATGTTGTAAACTAAATTCCTTTTCATCTCCTTACCCAACTTTTTTAATGACATAAAAATGGGAAGAAGTAAACTTTTGGGGATAAGTCCTCAAAAGTGGGGGGATTTTCTAATGAATAGGGAATATAAATGATAAACACCACATTTTAAAATAAATTGATATACTATATATCACTTTGGAAAAAAATAAATCATTTAAAATTTCATGTTTATTGTTTAATGGCTTTTATGATCATCAAAACAGGGGAGATCGTTAGACTACTAATTTAGATTTAACATATTCAATATACTTTATATTTTTATGATCTTAAAAAAACGTTATATATAATAGTTAATTTATTATGTTTTCCCATCATGTTTTATTACTATTTTATTAACTCACTTATTATTTTTGAATTTTGGATTTTTTTTGACATTTTAATTATAATGGAAAATGGGATAAATGATGAAATTAGCTACAAGGATATATAGATATATTGATAAATCAACTAAATCTTAGATATAAAAAGGAAACACTTACACGAATCACATATATAATGAAAAATACTATATATAAGTCACTATTCCAATTAATCTTCAACATGAAAAATTAGGTACATCAATCAATCGACATTGATAATTTGTTAGATAGAGTAATTGGATACATGAATTGGATATACAGAGAAATAATCTATGTAGTTCCAAATGGCTATGTGATTATTTAACCAATTAAAAATTTGATAACTTGAGAAATAATTTCTTTGTGAATTAATCAATTATTTGAAGAATGTATACATGGATCTATTTAGCTACGTGGGTCTAAATTTTTTCAATTCAACTATGAAGTCATATAGAGTCAACTAAATCATTATGGAAACTTCTATTTACCACCATTATAGTAATTTCCTTCTAATATAGTATTTATTTGCATGTAATAAATATTTTATTTCATATTTAATGTAATATCAATTAAAAAAATGTTTAATGTATTGAAAGAAGAAAAAAGTGTAAGAATAATTTAATTCTTAGTCATGTTTCCATGGTATTTCCTTGAAAACGAAATTATGAATTTAATTAAATTAAACAATATTATGGTTCTAAAGTTGTGAAATTGAAATGGACATCTTAAAATAGTATTTAAAAAAATAATTGTAAATATACAAGAACATAAGAAAGAACTTTTTCTCTATCTCCCTCTCTCCATCTCAAATCATTCATGTTTCCAATATATTTTGAGATAAATAATAATAATATTAAATATATCTACATATTTGATATCAATATCATCATTACTATGTTTTATAAGACTCTCTTTGATCTTATTTTCATTATTATATTCTTTTTTGGGGAACGCTTCTCTTCTGTTAGTGGCATATTAGAACATTGATCTTCATTTATATAATTCTTTTATTATATCTCTCACTATGAAGGTTTCTAATAAAAAACATAGAGAATGGTGTTATTAATATCTTTATTGGTTCCAGGTAAAATATCATAGTATTATTCCATGTGTTGACTGATTTTAATCAGAGATGTGGTCCCTGAGAAAAGGACTTACAATCCTTAGTAAAATAACTAGTCATGTAAATACCACCAATATCATGTAGTTGAGTGTTGTAGGAGTAGACAAGGGTATTTATGTTCCATAAACATTGTTAATTATTTAGTGTTTAATTTTTTTCTTCATTATCTTATTTCATGTGATTTTAGGTGTTAAGAAAATATTTTAAATTATCAACCTTAAATAAGGTAGTCGTCTAAGATAAAAAAAAATTCAAGAAATCAATTCATCCTTCTTTAATCTTAGTGTTGTTTTTATTTAACCAACACATATCATCCGGATTAGATTTATCTATCTTTTCCAAAAAATATAGTTTTTAATTTTTTGTAATGAAATGGTGTTTACCCTTGCCTAAATTTACAACATACATCTTTTTAAAACTCCCTAAATATAGGATATTCTTCAATCAACATCATAGATAAAACAAGATATTCCCCCTAACTCAATAAATTTCCCACATTATTTTCCTTATATGGGTGGTAGTGTGTTGAGAAATCATATTCCTTGAGTACTTATAACAATATTATTTTCCTCGTGTCATGTGCTTTCCAAGATAATATGTACTTGTTGCTTTTATGTTATATCTATACGTATTATATTTAACCATAAAGATCATTCCTTTATATCTTTTGGGGAAATATTTTTGTTACCAACTCAATATCATTATTTGGATAGTTATTTTCATGGATCTTCTATTTCATTGATGTATAAAAAAACAATCTATCATTCCAAATATGGAGAACAAATCTGCCCTTTCATCAATGCATCACTATACATTAGAAACCCTTCCATTATCAATGGAAATTTTAATAGTGGTGAATTAATAAATATACTATTGAGATATTATTAACAATATCACATAACCATGGTCATGTGAATATAACCCCTTTATATTTTAACATGGTTTACAGGTCCGCCAATATAGAATAAAATTTAAAAAAAAATTTTATTGGACCATCGTTGATTGTCATTTTCATTAAAGGGTCTACATATATTATATTATGTGAAACAATATTTCCAAGAAAAAAATCTTCATAGTTCCAAAATTCAAACATACATATTTTTTTATATTATTCCTTTTCTATAAGAGTATTAATAATTATTCAAGAATGATTCTCATACACTTAATGGATTTTAGATTATATGAATCTATCATCAATGAATTACCACAATTAATTTATCAAGTTAATACTTTAATACTCTATTGAACATATCTAAAAAACATATAGTTTATTACACAATCTAAAGGGCATTATCATGAACTCTTATTTTATATAACTTGTATAAAATGTTGTCATGGTATTCCATCCATCTTCTACATTAACTGATGATAACCAAATAAAATATTTATCATTAAAATAATTTATCTAGTTGAAATTAGTCAAATAATAAAAAATACATTGAAAATGACACTTATTCTTTATATTAATGGAATTTATATCTCAATAATAAATGCATGGTATTATATACTTTCTCTTCATTTTCATAAATATGATAGGCCCACCAGTACAAAACACTATGGAAGATAAATCTTTTATCTCACAACTCATGAATTTTTTTATTCAACTCTACTAATTCCAAAAAAATTATATTGTTGTCAGTCTTTGATATAGGTTTATCATAAAATATTCATTTATTAAAATACTCATATTCATGCTCAAGTGGATCTCCCAATAAGTATTATGGATATAAATCAATTTCTTTGATTAAAGCATCAACATCTTCTATTCATCATATGTTTTTACTATATGAATATATAATTTTCTTATCCAATTCAACTAATATTTCATTAAGGTGAGATACAATAGGTATATCCATTAATGATATAGAATATAAAGCTTCTGTATTAAAAATATTGTATTATCTTCCCATTTATAAATAATAATCTATTTCTATCAAAAATAAATTCTTACATTATAATATGAAATCAAATCCATACAAATTATTATGGAAATCTCAATATTAGATTTTAAAACAAAGTTTGTAACTAGGGAATATATATACATATAAATAGAGACTTCTTCATATAATCATTTTGTAATAAGATTCCCATAAAGTGTGTTGATTATCAACCCATTACCAAGAGTTTTAGATAAGTTTCTAATTCAATCCACGAAGATATAAGATATAAAAAGGTGTGTAGATCAATAATAAAATAATTCATTAGATAACATTGATTTTATGATAAAAGTGTTTGTTACCAAGTAATTTGGAACTTCAAACTCACATTTTGTTGTAAAAAATGGTTGGAATTTCATCCTTAACAATTTGGATGGTAAATTCACTTGAAACTCATGAAAATAATTTAAATAATTCCTCATATTTTTAAAATTAAATAATTAAACATTGGTGGCTTCTTTTTTACCCTTTAATTATGATCTCGATGGCATTTCACTCAAAACATGAAGAAAATTGCCATTCCTTTTAGAATTATTCATATTTTTTCTTTCTATAACTATTATATATTGTAAATTAAACTCCTCCATTATTCCCCTATTGTATATGTCTTTTTATAGAGTGATAATCCACCCACAATACTATCTAGATTTACTTAGAAAACATAAGACTTGAAGAATTAATTATCTCCCTTGATGGGATGTGATACTACTTCTAAACACAGTAAAAATATTTTAGTGGCTGATGTATACTGAATTATAGTTTTTATCCCATTATAAAAAAATATCAATATTACTTATTGAATTATCTACATTATCTATGACATGAGTTTCAATCCTTTTAAAGTTATTTTCAAATTAAAAAAACTTTTCATCATAATTTTTCCTTATATTGTGAAATTTAATTTTCATATAATAATGTTTTTCATAGAGAAAGTATTTTTTAAAGAATATATCCTTAAAATTATTCCGTACCTTACATTTAATTACCATAAAATATTTAGTATTATGGTTCAATGATAATTATTTATGAACATATCCCTTTATAAGAAAAACTACCATGATAACAGTCTTTATATCAATAGATTCAAAATAAAGAAACATATTTTATAGGGACAAGGTTGATTTCTAAACAATTAATGTATCAGTAGTACCATCGAAGAATAATTATTTTTTCGCAAAAATAGGTCCAATATTATTGAAAAAATTTAGGCATCATCATATTTCTCTATAAAGTAAATATTATTTCGAGATGATTCATCTAACCTAATATAGTTTTAATACAATCATCTCTATCACCCTAATAACTGAATTCATTAACATGTTCGTGATCACTATAAAAGATATAGGTGTTGTTGTGGTTTATGTTCCTTCCCATAGTATCTATTTTATTTAAAGGATTACAATATTTTTTCTCATAATAATATGAATATTGAATCCTGAAATATGATTCACATATAAGTAAAATAACTTATAATTCTTTATATAAAATCATTGGATTTTATCATAATGTTCACTCTATGTTTTATAATTTTATTCTAGATCTTGTTCCTTATGTTCCAACTAAACATGATCTGATAAAAAGTTTGACACCTCAAATCCAATAACCTATATTAATTAATTACCTAACTACATTAGTATGAAATACATGAAATTTCATCCAATGAGATCAAATGTTTTCTGGTCCTTGGAGATAATCTACATACATGATTCTCACATTATAATCGAAAATATAAAATACAATATAAAATTATAGTGATAAATTTATTATTTCTAATATTATATCACTAAAATCATTATATTCATATATCTGGGTACCCAAAGGAAATGGAAACATAATAATGGGTGATGTTACATGCTCAGTAACGGAAAATATATAGTGAAAATGACATATATTATATAAAAGATAACTAATATAGTGGAGACAAAGAATAATAAAATATTCCATATAAATAACATTATAGAAGTGAAATATATCCATGGAATGGATAACCACATATATAATCATGTGGGTAACAATAAACAGGTTCTTAATGATAGAATTCATAGTGTATGGAATCATAATATTTTTTCATGAAATTGTGTCAAGAAATCATACATAAATAGATAAGGAATACTGAAAAAATCAAAACATGTTTTTTTAATAATATCTATTGAAGTATAAATGAGATATAATGGGTCCCACATTTCACTTACTGTGTATAATTAATTCATTATATAAATAAAATGAATTCCAATACAATATTTAATTAATGTAAAATTTACAATCGAACAACTGGTATATGATATATCAATGTTTTACACAGTTAAAAATTAGAACAACACAATAATGAGACATCTAGAAAAATAAAGTGTATGGTGTCATTAAATGATATCCTAAAAGAATCATATGAATCCCCAAGTCATTTTTAAATAGAGAAAAAATATATTTAAAATAACAATGAACCTTTTTTGAAAACATGGGAAAAATAACATTCTCTTTCGATAACATTTTATATAAGAATTCAAAAAATATTGATAATGTTAATTTAATTGAAAATAACCCTATAAAACTATAATGGAATATTTAAATAAATTTACAGTCACAATGTTAGGAAAATCCCCTTGTTCAGCAAATGATAAAACAAATATTCATTTCAAATTTTTTCAAGTAATAAACAACCTTGAAAAACATTATAAAAATTCTTTTTAATACATTGTAAATAAATTCTAAAATTTTAGAAAATTAATTTGAATAATAAATAGACCATAAAAAATAACATTCTTGAATACATTTTCAAGGACATGTACATGGTAGAAAAAGTTCACTCACAGAAGAGGAAATAAGTATAACATCTACTGAAGATTTTTTCTTGATCATTTTGACTACTAAAGGGACAAATGGCTACCTGAAAAACATTGACACCTCATATATAACTAGTGTTGAATAAATTATATTTTTTTAGAGAAATGTAATTAAATTCCCATTATTTATACATAAATATAAATAATCCCATATAAAAATGATACTAGAATAAACCCTTAGCATGGACTCCATTTTAGTCAAACGTTATACTATATCCTCGATAATAAATTTATAATTCTTATAAATATATATCTTAAACATATTTTTATTTATCCTATTATATACTATTAATTTATTCTTATCCATTTATTAATAATTTGTTTTTAAAATCAATATTTTATTTTCAATCATTCTATTTCCCATAGATGTTTCAGTGAGACAACTTCATTTGATGCAACGTGGTCATGGTTTAGTCATCTATAGAATAATTAAAACGTTAAAATTATCATTTTTAAATATTAATTATAATTTTTTAACTGTAAAATTAATGTATTTATGAAAAATGAATCCAACCATTTCATGAAGACATTAGTTCATCTATTTTCATGAATGATGTTTTCCATTTTAATGTAAGGAACATAATTGAAATAAAAATGGTTATATATATATATAATCATAATCTAATTATAAATTTCATATTTATATATTAAATTCATCCTTATTACCATCCATGTATATAAAAAATAAAAACTAATCACATCGCATTGTGGAGGTGAAAGTCCACACGTACGCACGTGTGATCTTATACTTTTCCAAGAGATGGATGAAGATAAAAATGG
This sequence comes from Viscum album, assembly GCA_963277665.1. Taxonomy (NCBI): domain Eukaryota; kingdom Viridiplantae; phylum Streptophyta; class Magnoliopsida; order Santalales; family Viscaceae; genus Viscum; species Viscum album. Next base: position 241,035,586 of record OY728131.1, read on the forward strand.
GTTTTACTATAATCATAATAATAAGTAAATATATTATTGATATTTATTTAATTATATTATCTTGGTTATGATATGTTTTAAAGAGGTGTAAGATGAAATAAAAATTAAAAAACCCATTTAAGAGTTATACCTATTCTACAAAAAAACCTCTTTTAGCTTACTTCGTAAGGAATCATAGGATGTTATTTTGAAGATACTAGGATATAAATAAAGTGGATAGAATATTCAGGGATTTATTTAGAGTTATTTTTTTATATTAGATTTTCAAAAAAATTAATATGTGAGATGTGGAGGTTCCCATTTATAAGTGAAGAGACATGCATATTTTTAAATATCATTAGCATTAAATAGGTTTTACAATATAACTCAAAATAAAGTAGTAAAAAATTATAAATCTCTATTATAGTTAATATATTAGTCAATATAAATACATAAAATAAATTTTAATCAAGTTTTTAGGAATTTTTAACCCCTATCACTTAGTTTAAAACCACTCATCAACTCTTTTAAGCATTAACTTGGTGTTAAATTTGAACAATATTTACTATTAATTATTAAAAAAATTAAAATGGAATCATTACCAAATTTTATTCTTCCAATTAACAATATAAAATAAATTTCTTATGATTAAATTTATAGAAGTGGTAAATTTTATTATAAAAAACATATTTTTATCATGATGAAAAATAGTTTTTAGAAAAACACTTTTTCAATATGAAAACTTTTTTAAAAAAAATCATGTAAAATTTTGATTCCCAGAGAATTAATTAAATTATATTCAATAAAATTATCTAAAATTTACTATAATATTATACTAAATCCAATGAAAATTATTTTTTGTCATGACCCGTCCTCAGGGCTCGTGCCGTGACTACCCCAATCCCGCCTTCCATAGGTCAGCGGCTGGCGACTAGCACCAAGGTGTAAATCCTGGAAAAAGGGAAGGAATTTCCTTTGTAAAGTAATCAAGCACCACAGAGTAAGCAAGAGGAAAAGTAAACACTATATAAAAACTGTAACAAACTGTGCTGAAATTGAAAGGGGCTGAAAATACAAGTCCAACTGTAAAGTACAACTGAAAGTGAAAAACAACAACTGAAAAGAAAACCCGCAGCGTCGAGCCGTCCTCTGGAAGTCCCTCCTGAAGGGTGGGTACAGATAGCCTCCACTGCTCCTCGGGTCCACCTGACCGCTCCGAGTACGTCCCGCCCAGTGGTCCACCTCCAGGTACCGTCCTGCTCTGCAAGCCTCCACCATGATCAGCGTTGTCCATATTCTGCAACCAACACAACGTAGTGCGGGCATAGCCCGTGCAGGAGTGAGTATAAGCTACTCAGTAGGGACCCCGAGACCCCCGAAGGTCTCCCAGAATCCACAAGGGATAATCCACAAAGGAAAGATACAATCACGAAGTAACATCCGACACGACTTAGGTATATTCCCATACATATACCTAAGTCATCAATCCCCGTTCGGCTCCCACATCCGAGCCCAAGCACAACCCAGTCCACACAGGAAAGAAAACACATACCCACACAGGATAGCTCAACACAACGTATACCCACACAAGATAGCTCAACAAAATCCACAAAGGAGAGAAAACAGTAAATCCACACATGATAGTTCAACACAATCCACAAAGGAGAGTAACACAAGATTCAGCTCCTGCAGGTATACTTCTTCGGATGACGATAAAGATGATCACTGATCCATCTAAGTCGTCAGACCCACAAAGGATCGATAGGTACTAACCCCCGCAAAGACCCACATAGGATCGGGCCCACACAGGACCTGTAGGCGCTGGCTCACACAGAACCGCTGAGCACTGACCCACACAGGATCGGATCCACACAGGATCTGTAGCACTGATCCACGTAGGAACGCTGAGTGCAGTAGTCGTCGCAGTCCATTGAGGATCCCTGCACAGTCGTCGTCGCAATCCACTGAGGATCTCTGCACAGTCATCATCGCAGTCACAGTAGCAGTCGAAGCCAGCTCTAGGGTTCCCGCACACAACAAGCTCGTTCGGGAGGGTCTGCTCCATGAGCCGAGAGGATGATACATCAACTGACACATAGTCTAGAGTTGATGTATCCAAAAGTTCTGTATCGTCAATAGGAACTCAACGTCGCAGACGGCGCATCAATCGGACGCCCGGTCTGAGAGTTATTGGCTTTTTCGTCCCAGGGGCCCGGTTAGTTTTTAAGGCAAAACCAACCCGAACGTACTCCACCTGCATCCAAACCTCGGGTGGAGTGTGCCAAAAGATCCGTCTCACTTAGAGGAATACAAAAAGTCAACGGCACGTCAATCGGACGTCTGAAACTCAAGATATGAGTGTTTCCGCTCCGAGGGCGCAGTTGGTTTTGTGTATGAACCAACCCGGCCGAACCCAAAGTATTCCGAAACTTTGAGTGCGATATACCGAAACGACCGTCTCGATCCAAGGATCGTTTTTCCGCTGACGGCACGAGGTTCGGAGGCCCGTAGCTCATGTTACAGGCAGAAGACCGAAAACTGTCCGAAGACGGGGGTCTGGGCCCGGGTCGACCCGGCCGGACCCCCCCCCCCCCCCCCCGGGTCAGCCGAACCGGGGCGACCCGAACTGGGTCGACCCAACCTGGTCCGAACCGGCTGGACCCGGTCCGGTCCGGCCCGGGCGCGGCCCGGCCGGTCGGACCGGCCCCGCTCGGCCCTGCGGCTCCCGTGGTCGGCCGCGCGGCCGAGCCGAGCCGGGCCGGTCCGACCGGCCGGGCCGCGCCCTGGCCGGACCGGGTCGGACCGGGTCAGGTCAAACCGGTTCGGTCGACCCAGGGGGGGTCGGGCCGGGTCGGCCCGGGCCCAGACCCCCGTCTTCGGACGGTTTTCGGTCTTTTGCCCGTAACATGAGCTACGGGCCTCCGAACGACGCGCGGTCAGCGGCAACGCGATCCTTGGATCAAGACGGTTGTTTTTGTATATCGGACTCAAGGTTTTGGAATACTCTGGGTTCAGCCGGGTTTGTTCGTACACGAAACCAACCGGGCCCTCGGAGCGGAAACCCTCATATCTTGAGTTTCGGACGTCCAATTGGCGTGCCATCGACTTTGTTGTATTCCTCTAAGTGAGATGGATCTTTTGGAACACTCCGCCCGAGGTTTGGATGCAGGTGGAGTACAGTCGGGTTGGTTTTCCCTTAAAAACCAACCGGGGACCTGGGACGAAAACGCCAATAACTCTCAGACCGGGCGTCCGATTGACGCGCCGTCTGCGACGTTGAGTTCCTGTTGACGATACAGAACTTCTGGATACATCAACTCTGGAATATGTTTCAGTTGATGTATCAGCCTCTTGGTTCGTGTAGCGGACCCTCCCGAATGAGCTTTCTGTCTGCGGGAACCCTAGAGCAGGCTGCGACTGCTACTGTGACTGCGACGATGACTGTGCAGAGATCCTCATTGGACTGCGACGACGACTGTGCAGGGATCCTCAGTGAACTGCGACGACTACTACCCTTAGCGATCCTATATGGATTAGGGCTACAGATCCTGTGTGGATCCGATCCTGTGTGGGTCAGCGCTCAGCGGTTCTGTGTGAGTCAGCGCCTACATGTCCTGTGTGGGCCTGATCCTGTGTGGGTCTTTGCGGGGGTTAGTACCTATCGATCCTTTGTGGGTCCGACGAATTACATGGATCAGTGATCATCTTTATCGTCATCCGAGGAAGTATACCTGTGTGAGCTGAAGCTTGTGTTACTCTCCTTTGTGGATTGTGTTGAACTATCCTATGTGGATTTACTGTTTACCCTCCTTTGTGGATTGTGTTGAGCTATCCTGTGTGGGTATACGTTGTGTTGAGCTATCCGGTGTGGGTATACGTTTTCTTTCTTGTGTGGAATGGGTTGTTCTTGGGCTCGGATGTTGGAGCTGAACGGGGATTGATGACTTAGGTATATGTATTGGGATATACCTAAGCCATGTCAGATGTAACTTCGTGATTGTATCTTTCCTTTGTGGATTATCCCTTGTTGATTCTGGGAGACCGTCGGGGGTCTCGGGGTCCCTACTGAGTTGCTTATACTCACCCCTGCACGGGCTATGCCCGCACTACGTTGTTTTGGTTTCAGATGACGGACATCATTGATCATGGTGGAGGCTTGCGGAGAACGACGGTACCTAGAGGTGGACCACTGGGCGGGACGTACTCGGAGCGATCAGGTGGACCCGAGGAGCAGTGGAGGCTATCTGTACCCACCTTTCAGGTGGGACTTCCAGAGGATGGATAGACGCTACGGCTTTTCTTTTCAGTTGTTGTTTTTCCTTTTCAGTTGTAATTTACAGTTGGGCTTGTATTTCCGGCCCCTTTCACTTTCAGCACATCTTGTTACAGTTTTTACTTAGTGTTTACTTTTCTGCTTGCTTACTCTGTGGTTCTTGTTTACTTTACAAAGGAAATGCCTTCCCTTTTTCATAGATTTACGCCTTGGTGCTAGTCGCCAGCCCCTGGCCTATGGAAGGCGGGCTTCGGGTAGTCACGGCACGGGCCCCGAGGACGAGTCGTGACATTTTTAATATCTTACTATAGAAAAAGAAACAAAACATTTTTTATTTGAATAAAAACAATACTTATATTTCAAAAATATAAATCATTGATTTAGATATTCATTATTAGATTTTTAAATTCATAATATTATGTATGAAATATATATTTGGGCTTGAAATAATTTTTCTTAGACTTTCAAGTCCATTATATTCATGAAAATTTCCAAAAAGTGACATTATTTTAATATTTTAATATTTTCAATATTTTAAAAAATATATTATTTATAAAATTCCAAAAAAATATAAACATAATTCAATTTTAATGTAATTATTATAAGAAAAATATCCAGTTTATAACATTATAATTAAAAAATATATAAATTAAACATTTAAATAAATTTATGATTAAAATCTCCTTATGTAAAGAATAAATAGCACATAGAAATAGGTTCAGTTTAACTATTGTATTAGAATCCAAGATATTTCACAACATCTCTATTTGGATGTATTATAATCAGGTTTATACATTTATTTATTGCAGAAAATTTTTACATTTCCTATAATAGTTGGATGTTTATGAAAAAGTTACGTTGAGTATCAATTATATTTTTTATTTAATATTTTCATATAATGAATATATTGTATATAATAAGAGATGGATATTCACCAAAATTTCCTCTTGATGCATCCATTTGTGACATGAGAAAATCTATATTGGGAGTTTGTCATATTCTATTTAGTATTTATTTTGATGAGGTCTTATAGGTACAATTATATTGTGTGACATTGTAAATTTTATCACTATGTAAATCGTTATTGTTATCCATGTGATTATTTATGTGTATATGTCAACCATTTATATATTAATCTTTCATGATTTTATTTATGTGTAATATTATTTCCTTTTTTATCTCTACCACAACTCATTCATCATTTTATTTAATGATAAAATATATAATATTTTTTTCTTTATTTGAATCTGAGGACACCCATCTATTTTGTTTACTATCCCTTAGGAACCTAAAAGTAAAATTTATATGATTTTCTAGATTTTAATAGAATAAATAATAATGTTCTCACTACATTTTTAACTTTTATTTCATTTTTTTATATTAATGTGAGAAAAAATAGCTATTTAGTCTCTCAAGAATAATTATCTATTTTATAACATGAGATATGATCTCTTGTATCTGGATGAAATGTATTATAGTAAACACTGGATTTGGGATACTAGATTCAAGATTTATTCATGGTAATTCTTTATAGAGTACCACTATTTGTTATATCTGATTGAGATCTATGCTTTACATATATGTATTTGATAAGTATCATGAAATCATTAAAGTTAGAGTTAAACTTTTTTACTATGTATAATACTCAGAGCGATTTTTAGTCTGATATGACTAATTATACCAGAAAAAGATATTTTCATATTATGATCATTGTATTTTAGAGGTTTGGGGGTCAAAAACAACATTTCGTCGAATTTTAATATAAAAATATCTTCCATTGGAGAATTATGATGTCTCTTTATTAAAAGAAATTGATAAAGAACTCTAATATACAAGGATAAAGATGGAAAATATATGATATTGGGATATGATCTAGCTAGGTAAGTATAATATAAGGTTAGATACATTTAAAATCACATCAAGACCTATCCATATAGAAAAAAGTGTTATGCTAATCATTATTAGAAAGATATAGAGTTTGAAGTTGGGGATAAGGTATTCCATTGATGATCACCATGGAAGAAAGTTATGAAATTTTGAATGAAAGTGAATCGGATACCTTAATATATCGATCCCATCAATATTATTTATCATATCATTATGGAATATTATCACTTAGAGCTTCCACTATACCTATTCAAAAAACATGATGTGTTTTATGGGTATCTTATGATGAAATAAATTTTAGATCCATCTGATGTACTAAACTCTATGTTTATACTTATAGAGAATGATCACTATTATGAAGAACAACTCATGATTATTTCGCATCGAAGTGATAAATTAATGAATAGTAATAACAACCACTATGTTAATGATTTTTGGAAGAATGGTATGTTTGATGAAATTACACGTGAACCTGAGGTTATAATTAGCCATAATTATCTTCATTTTTTCATTCGAGTAATGGAATTTTGAGGAAGATATACTTATATGGGGGTAGAATATAGCCCCTCTGGATTTTATAATATTTTTTTAAAAAAATTAAACTTGTTATGTTAAAAATACTTTAATTAATACCACACCAAACATAAGGGAATACGGATTTTTTTACAATAAAAAATAAAATAATTTACAAGGTAGTGAAATAAAAAAATTCTCTTGAGAAATTATTTTGTAAAATTAATATAAATATAAATTTCAAAATAAAATGAAATTAGTTTTAGATAAAATATTATGTTGAATTTAATATTTTTGTTAGATTAAATAATTTAAAGGAAATTATGTAAAAAAAATGTATTGATAAAATTATAAAAAAAATTTTAAACTAAATTAATAATATCTATAGATTTATTAGTCTACAATAATGAATGTTAATTTAATTAATAATGAAAAAAAGTTTTTTCATAAAAAATTATGTTTATTTTATAATATAAATTATTATTTATATGTGAGATTTTCCAAATTTATTAATTTTAATCAGATAAAATGAACTTAATATTTGGATTCAACATGGAAAAATTATATTAGGGTGTGTTTCCTAGATTCTTTTAAACTTGATTAATTTTAGTGGTTAGTAAAAATTATAATTTTTAAAAATAGAAAATATATTATCAATATTATTATGATATAATAATGAAATAAAAATATGTGAAACCTTTAGCTCAACCTAATATGTATATAAGGAGAAAAAAACAAATAAATAATTATCATTTTATGATTTTGGAATCCCAGACATGAATTCTTATAATCATTGTAATATATTTTCAAATCAATATCTATTCTATTAATTTTCATTCAATTATGTATTCTCAATGATCTATGTAACACCCAAATATTTTATAATTTATATTCATTATGTAAAATGTTTTATCATTTGGGATATACACATCATCAAGCACAAATGAACTATGATACACTATACAAATATTATTATATAGCTAGGACGGTTGAGATCTAGATGTTGGTTTGGAAGGTATGAATAAGAATAACCATATTTAAAAATATATTTAGTAAGTTTTTCATTAATTAAATGAATTTTGAATTCCGAATTGATTATCAATACACTAGAAATGAAGATAAAAATTGAATGTAAAAGATATATTTTCAAAAAATGATTTTTATGTGTACAATTTATTTTTGATATATGATTAGAATGAAATATTTATATTTTATATCAAATTTAATGAAATAAAATTAATTTAATTTTTTTATTATACTCGTAATAAAAATAATGTCAATTTTTTATTCAAAAATAAGTTTTCTTCAAAAATTATTTTTATATCATTTTGGTGTGGCTGTTATAACTAAATTTTTTCACTTTGATGATTTTTTTGAAAAAATTGATATTTTTTTTAAATTACCATTACATAATAAGATTAATTTATTTCTAAATGAGATTATTTTTTATTCAGTGGTGAAGTGATAAGTTTAAAAAAAATACCATTCCATTCCTTTAAGTAAATTAATTCCAAAAAATAATTATTATTTTTTACTTTTTAATAAATTTACTTAATTCTACTTAGAAATAATCTAACTAATTATAAAATAATTATAATCAAATTCATTTTTTGTACTATCTCTTTTTAGCATAAAAATAAATTTGTTTCTAAAAATGTTTTTTTATTATGTTTTACACATTTATATTAAAAATTATTTATGCCACTTATATAAGTTGATAATTAATAAGTATGTTCCATATTTATAATCATGATGTTAATATTTAGTAAAATGGTACATTTTATATTTGTTAATTAATAATAGTAATTGTGAAAATAATTGTTCACCTCATCAAGGTTAAACTGATGATATAACAATGGGATATGACCTAAAAATATCAATTACAGATGAATTTATTTGATTTTGTGGGTTTAATTAGATAAATACAGCCCTATATTCTAAAATTTAAAAATTTTATAACACTCTCATTTTATTGTTACCTTTATATTATTTTATGTGAGTAATAAATAGAAACTGTAACTCTCAATATTTTAATATCTCTTATATATTTTAATTACTTTGTAAAGAAATTATGATATGTTGATAATTTTTACTTTTAATTTTAGTATATTATTTTATTAGTATTATTTTATTATTAATTTTTTATTATGGTACAATTACCGTAAACTCTTACACAATTCCAATGAAACACTTGTAAAATAAATAGAAACATAAAGGTCAATGATTTCAAAAATAATAAAATTAATATATTTTGGATGAATTGTAGTATTACATGAATTTTATATGTAATAATAAACAACAATTAATGGTAAATGTTTTTATGTTTGAATTCTGTTATTTTCTTGATGTAATTGAATTAAAATTAAATGAATAGTCACAAAATTTAATTTCATGATAATTTTTGTTCAAAATTTATGAAATTATTTATGATGAAAAGAATAAAAGCTGTTAATTGATATTGGAAATGATCTAAAATTATAACCATGTAACATTTTTTAAAAATGATTTAAAAATGTGTTACAATGGGTAATGTTAAAATGTGTTTACAATGGAGAAAAAAATTATAAAGCCTAAAATTAATCATCTTCATGTATAAATTTTATTGGTTGAAATTATATAATCCATTTCATGTACTACCATTGATATTATGGATATTTGGTTCGACATTACCTGATTATGGTATTTATTACATTTCAATGTTCTAAATGTTTATAATTATGACACTCCTTTCACTTATAAAAGGGAACCCAATAGCCTCTCCTACTCACACATTTTAAGTGATTTATTAGAAAAAATTACTACATAACTACATTAAAACTAATCATTCCCATAACCTATAGGGTTTTTTCTTCACCAAAATACCATCCCAAAAGGATTAATATTAAAGCTAAAGGAGGTTTCCCAGAGAAGAGGTGTAACTATTAACTAAGATCATTCATTTTATTTGTTCATCTATCTCCTTGAATTATATCATAAAAAATTGATATAGTAAAATAATTATAAAAAATATAATAATATTTCATTATTTTTATGGTATAACCATTATTTGTATCCATCTCTATCATATGGGGAATGAAAATATCACTCCTTCGTATATGTGGATTACCACCTCTATAAAGTGACATGTTTCATTTTTCATCACCATATCAAAGGATTTTTATTTGGATGGATTTAATGTAAATATATTATATTAACAAAATAATTATTATTTTTTAAGATAATATATTACTTCACTTCTTACCCTTCCTATAATTAAAAAATGATAATGTCACTCATGTTTAATAGTGGACTACCAACTCCAAAAAGAGATGGGTGTCACGACTCGTTCCCCGGGGCCCGTATCGTGACTACCCCAAGCCTGCCTTCCATGGGCCAGGGGCTGGCGACTAACACCAAAGGTGTATTTCCCTATAAACTAGGAAGGAAGTTCCTTTATAAAATGTAACACACACAACCAGAGTACAAGCGGAAGAAAACACTAAGTAAATCAGTATAACAAGTGTGCTGAAAGTAAAAAAGGGCCAGAAATACAAGCCCAACAGAAAGGTACAGCTAAAACTGAAAGAAATTACAACTGAAAAGACAAAGAGTTGGAAGATGGAAGAATCTCCTGAATCATCCTCTGGGTTCCTACCTGAAGGGTAGGTACAAATGTCCTCCTTTGCACTCCACGTCCGTTCGTCTCCTCCGGGTATCGACACATCATGAGGCCCGCCTCCGGATACCATCCAGTCCCCGTACACTCTGTCTCGGTAAGAGTTGTTCGTTGTCTGCATCCAACACAACGAGGTGCGGGCATAACCCGTCCAGAGGTGAGTATAACGATACTCAGTAGGGACCTTGAGACCCTAAAGGTCTCACTAAATCCAACAAGGATGCACCACGAAAAAATCTCAGAACAGATAACCATTACTTAGGTATATTCCCATAAAAATACTTAAGTTATCAAGTAACCCATCTCAATCATGAGTAAAACACAAAGGTCATTGACTCAGCTCAAACCAGGATTTTCATAATCAAAACTGCAACTGCTAGAGAACTCATCCTCTATCGAGTATAGTGGCCCTGCCGCGACTCTGAGGTGCTACTCACTATCCTTAGACTAATGAGGTACTCCTTATGTCAAGTACCATGGGTCTGCTGCCCCAACACAATAGCGCTCCCCGCCATGGGTCTGACACCCCAACACAGTAGCACTCCCCCTAATTGCCTACAGAGATACTCCTTCTATCATGTACCGTAGGTCTGCCGCCCCAACATAGTAGCACTCCTCCGTTATGGGTCTGCCGCCCCAACACAGTAGCGCTCCTCTGCTATGGGTCTCCTCAAGTCAAGTCACTCTGAAACGAATCAGACAAACAGTCATCAGGTCTACCACTACTAGGTCTCCGCACTCCATACGCTCATATCCGGGAGGGTCCATTCCATGATCTATTGGTCGATACTTCCATGTGTCACCTAATCTCACATGGAATTATCTCAAAGTATTGCCTCATCATGGAGTTTAAAGACCCTGAAATTTCATGGAATATTTTTTCTTAAATACTTTGGAATTTTACGAGTCTATGGCTTCTGAAGGCACTTCATTCTGAGGCCGGTGTGCCCGGAATCAATTTCCAAAGTTTATCTCAGGTATGTTTAGTAAACGAACGAGCGAGTTTTTTTATATTTTGAACCAATGCTCGGAATCGAAATCTGAGGGCACCGATGAACTCGCAGCGCCAGTATTCTCTTAAGGGGACCTTCACCGCAGTTGCATTTTATGCTGGTCAAAAGTTAATAATTGGGGAATTAGCCTAAAATAAAGAAAATTGGTGTGTACAATTTAATTTATATCTGAGGTAGTTATATCCTACAAAGGGGAGTTAAGGGTGGGACCCACAACCACCTAACTTCCCAAGTGTGGATGTTTGAGAGGTGGGGCCCACACAAGCCCCAACCATTCATTTTCCCCTAACCTCCTTAAACCCCCTTCATTAAATTGGCAACACCCCTTTAATTTCCACTCTCCACCGCCCTCACTCCATAAATTCTTGACAACTCCTTTAATTTATGAGGACCTTTCCTCTCCCTCTCTATCTCTTTAACTCTTTCCAACATACATTAATTAATGAATGAATCCTCTTCGTTTAAATAATTATGTGTTTGAATGTTTGAATTTTAAATGGATTGTGTAAATAAAATATTGAGGTTATCTTATTATTTTATTTTCAAGAGGGCTTTCGTTGTGTTAAGGAAGAGAGAGCTCTTGAGAGGATAGGTTTCTTCTCCGAAGAAGAACGTTGACTTCTTCGACGAAGAATGCTGGTTCCATGAAGAACAACGACGTGCCAACCATTCTCTTCTCTGCAACAAGTGAGGAGACGCCGCTTCCTCCACGGATGCACCCCAACGTCGCCTACGAATCCTTTCCTCGCGACGCCGTCTTCCGGGAGGCCGGACGTGCAACGTCAATTATCGAGGTAGGGGATTAAGTTCAATTTTAATGGATTAAAATTGTGCCTCAGTTTATAGTTGTATAACATTGATTTTTCACGGCCTATTGCTATCGCTTAATGAGTAGCGTGCGGGTTGAACGAACACGGCCCGACGACCCTCCATTTCATCTTGATTAATTATATGGAATCGACGATTGGAGGCGGAACGTAAAAGAGACTGACGACGCAAGGGCTGTCGTCGCACATTTAAAGAAAAGCCACAGACAAGCGGGCCACGGTGAAGGAAGCACTGCTCTGTCCCGTCGTGCAGGGTACCCGGAGTCGCGGCTAGCGCAGGACGTGGCGGAGGAATCCGACATCGTCGCACCGGCTGTGCAGGAGGAACTGTGGCCCACTTTGAGGGTGGCTTCGGTGGAAGGACCGGCCAGCCCGTCGGCCGGTCGGGCGGAGCAAGGTCGCGGCACCAGGAGGGAGCCGCGCTGGAGAACCCGCGGCCCGCCCATGCGGGCCGCTTTGTGCCAGAAGGCCAGCTGGCCTAGTCGTCTGGTTTGGGAGGGTAGCGCCATAAGGCGCCGCCGGTTCAGACAGCCGGGGGGTTGTGCCCCCTCGGACTGCTCGGCCTTCGGGCCTCGCGCAGGGCCTGGCCGAGCCGGGCCCCAACGGGTCGGGCCACGCCACTTCGGGCCGGGCCACGCTCTCTTCGGGCCAGGACACGCCCCTCAGGCCGAACCATATGAACCTTCGGGCCGGTCCGACACCCCTACCGGGACGGACCCGCAAAAATGGGGTGACCCGACCCACCATCCCACTGGGCTTATCGGGTCGGGCACGTTATTCACTTAAACGTGGATAACATAAAGACCGCACGCCCGATCGACACGCCGTCTGCGGCACTGGGGCCCTATCAACGAGGCAGTCCTTTTGTGATTCTATAAGTGAGTTTTGGACTAACTTGGTAAATGGATGGGTATGGAACGATCATATTTATAATCGGGCCCCCGGAATGAAAAATCTAATATCACTCGGACCGGGCGTTCGATTGACGCACTCTCTGTCGCTTTGAGTTACTTTTGACTAGACAGAACTTTGGGATACATCAACTATGCACTTCGTGATAGTTGATGTATCGACCCCTTTACTCGAGGAGCGGACCCTCCCAGAATCAACTATGATGTGTGCGGGAACCCTAGAGATGGAAACGACTGCAACGACTACTATGCTGGGATCCTCCGTGGGTTCGACGAGGATGATGACTATACATGGATCCTCCATGGGTTCGGCAGCGATGGTTACTGTACTTGGATACTATGTGGGTTTGGAAGTGATGACTTATGTACTAGGATATTACATGGGTTCGGCAGATGGGATGATTCGGAGGCTACATCTAATCATCTCCACCCCTCTTCGAAAGTAGTATACCTGTGTGAGCTAAGTCTTGTCTTTCAATCATTATCACTGATGTGATTGACTTCATTACTATGTGGACCAGATTGTGCTTGGGCTCAGACGTTTGAGTCAAACTGAGATTCATGACTTTGGTATATGTATGGGCATATACCTACGTAGAGTTGGATAATACTTTGTGATTGTATCTTTCCTTTGTGATTTATCATTCTTGGAATCTAAGAGACCTTTGGGGGTCTCGAGGTCCCTACATAGTATCCTATACTCACCCCTGCACAGGCTATGCCTGCACTACGTTGTGTTGGATGCAGACGATGGACATCACTGACTAAAGTAAAGGCTTGTGGAGTAGAATGGTACCCAGAGGTGGAAAACTTGTCGGGGCGTACACGGAGCGGATAGCCAGACCCGAGGAGATGAGGACACCATCTATACCCACCATTCAGTTGGGATATCCGAAGGATGACTCAGTGGTTGATGCTTTACTTACTGCTATTGTACTTTCTTTTTAGTTGTACTGTACTTTAAGTTGGGTTGGTATACTGGCCCATTTACTTTTCAGCACTTACTTTTGTACTCAGTTTTACTTAGTGCTTGCTTCACTTGCGTACTCTGTTGTGTATGTTTACTTATATAAAGGCAATTCCTTCACTTTTTTTCTGGATTTAATCCTTTGATGCTAGTCTTCAGCCCCTGGACTATGGAAGGAGGTCTTGGGATAGTCACGGCATGGGTCCCGAGGTCGGGTTGTGGAAAATTGGTATTAGAGGAGTCGGTTCTACCGTAGAACTCAAGACCCTCATAATTTCTTCTCTGAGAAGCAATAGTGTTAGGAGTATTAAGTGTGGTTTTTAGTCCAGGGAGTCCAGTGTTGGTGCGTCGGCCAGTGTATCCATTCACTAGGACCCTGACTTCTAATTTCCGACTCAGTACTCAAAAATACTTATTGCATTTGTGTTTCAAAAGTTTTCTTTGTGATTACTGTTTTTCAGCCCACCAAGTATACTATTTGACCGTGGTGCACCTGTTTCTTTTTAGGATGGCCCCACGAAGGTAGCCAGCTAGGGTTCCGAGCTACATGCGAGATGGCAGCCCACCGAGCAAAGAGGCCTCGGTGCAAGGCCCCATTACAGCAGAGGCATCAACGGTACCACTACCAACTGGGGCACCGATACCACCAGCCCCGGCAACAGAGAGTGCATGCCGCCTGAGTGCACTGCATGAGTATTAGCGATAGAGGCTGCCTAGGTTCCGCAGAGAGACAGACCCTCAGGCAACTGAGGATTGGCTGGAGGCTATCATCAGAGTCTTCAGATTATTAGGGTCACCAGCAGACCTTATGGTGATCCTTGTCGTGAGTCTCCTGCACGCAGTAGCAGGTAGATGGTCGAGCCTGATGCTCCAGGTGCACGATGAGGCATATCTACTTTGGACAGACTTCGAGAGCCTCTTTCTCTATGAGTTTTTTCCAGCCACCATCCGTGGGTGCGCATCCAGGAGTTACTACAGCTGCGGCATGGAAGCATGACAGTAGCCCAGTACTCGGCGAGATTTACCAACCTCTCTCGAAATTCCACGGACATGGTACATGACCCATTCTTCTGGTCCCAGACCTTTGAGCAGAGACTGAGGCATGAGATCAGGGCTTCGATGATCTCCCTCAGCATTCCAATAGAGGCAGGAGTACTAGAGCGAGCCCTTCTTGTGGAGAGATTTCTTGCTGAGCTGACGCCAACAGCGAGACCCACTTCAGGGTGACACATAGCGGAGTCTTCTGTAGCTGGCAGTAGACAGATGTCGGATGGGTCCATGCGGACCAAGCCATCAGGTGGGCGACCTCAGGATACTGTTTCGGATGTGCAGGGAACACGGAGCAGAGCCAGCCATACGAGGGGTAGGCAATGTTATGCATGCTTCGGGCAGGGCCACATGGCTCGTGACTACCCGACCCACCATACAAAGGAGTAGAAGATAGTAGAGGGACATCCCAGGAAGAGGCGAGGTTGGACCATGGCGATCTGCAGGGAGCAGGCGAACGAGGCAGAGGAGCTGTCCAAGCAGCGGGTGGTGGGTGATGCTTCAAGGCTCAACCACCACCACCACCAGGAGGACCACCCCGACCACAAGGAGAGGGCAGACAGGGGCAGGCTCGGCTCCACGCGATTGAGGCCTACAACCACGGCACACTTGAGATGATTCAAGGTACTATCTTTGTCTACTCCAGCCTTGTTGTAGTTCTTATAGACACAGGAGTGAGTCATTCTTTTATTGTCGTTGCCCTTGTTCGGAGCTCAGAGATTCCGACGGAGCCGTTGGCTCGATCCTTATGGATAGAGACTCCTATGGGAGCAGACTCGACGATTACGCACTGCTTCCGGTAGTGTGAGCTTACTCTAGGAGGCGAGAGCTTCGGCTGTGATCTTCTTGTAGCGGCGTCGGGGCCTTACGATGTAATCTTGGGTATGGATTAGTTATCTATAGTATATGCCCAGATCGACTGTTTTAGGCGGAAAGTGTGGTGTGTCCGCACAGATGAGAGCAGGATCACCTTCACCGACGAGAAGGGAGCCTTTGAAGAGCAGGATGGACTTACGCAGAAGATATGGCAGCTAATCACACATCAGTTGGATAGTCTCATCCTAGGAGTGGTTGATGTGTAGAGTCCGAGTTTTCCTTTGTGGTGGATCAATATTCGGATTTTGTTCCTGACGATGTTCCAGGACTACCTCCTCGTAGAGAGGTAGTCTTCTACATAGACCTGTACCCCGAGACAACACTGATATCTACTCCAGCATATCGGATGGCTCCTGCCGAGCTTCGTGAGCTGCAGGTACATCTGGGGGACTTACATGGAAAGGGATTCATCTGACCTAGTGTTTCACTATGGGCTTCTCCGATTTTATTCACCAAGAAGGCGGATGGGAGCTTACGACTATGTGTCGACTACCATCGCCTGAATCAGGTGACCATAATGAACAAGTACCCACTTCTGAGGATTGACGACCTCTTTGATCAGCTCAAGGGAGCACGATGGTTCTCGAAGATAGACCACAGGTCAGGCTATCATCAGCTCAGAGTTCGAGATGAGGATGTGAAAAAGACACCCTTCAGGTATCGGTATGGCCACTAAGAGTTCTTGGTTATGCCCTTCGGCATAACCAATGCACCAGAAGTGTTCATGAGTCTCATGAACAGGATCTTCCAGCATTACCTAGATTGTTTTGTCATAGTCTTCATCGATGACATACTGATTCACTCGACTACTGAGGAGGAGCACGCCTTCCACTTAAGTGTTGTACTGAACACACTCCCAGAGCACCAGCTTTATAGTAAGCTCTCGAAGTTCTAGTTCTGGATTCGAGAGGTTTAATTCTTGGAGCATGCCATCTCGGAGGTTGGAGTTGTGGTGGATCTTGTGAAGGTCGAGGTAGTACTTACTTGGGAGCCACCTAGGAGTGTGATAGTGGTGCGGAGTTTCCTAGGTCTGGCTGGGTACTATCGGAGATTTGTGCCAGACTTCTCTAGAGCTGCAACACCACTTTCATCTTTGACGAAGAAGTGGAAACCCTTCATGTGGTCAGATAGATGCTAGCAGAGCTTCCAGGAGCTGAGACAGAGATTGACCAGTGTGCCCATCTTGAGGCTACTGGAGGAGGGTGTTGGGTACGTGGTTTACTGTGACACATCAGGGACAGGACTCAGGTGTGTCCTGATGCAGGAGTGTGTAGTGATCGCCTATGGTTCACGATAGATGAGGTAGAATGAGCAGAACTACTCTACCCATGACCTGAACTTAGCATCAATGGTCTTCTCCATGAAGATGTGGCGGCACTATCTGATGGGAGAGTGCTTTACAGTCTACTCTGACCACCAGAGTCTTAGGTATATTTTCACGCAGAAGGACCTGAACCTGAGACAGCGATGATGGCTCGAGTTCCTCCAATAATATGACTTTGAGATAGTCAATACTCCTAGGAAGGGGAACATAGTAGTTGAGGCTCTCAGCAGGAGATTGGGAATTCATCTACATGGAGAGGCGACTGAGCAGTTAGCCACTTTGCAGATATCCTTCGTGGATAGAGATGTTATATCTTTTCTACAGTACCTCACAGTTACTCCTACACTACTTTAGTGGGTTAGAGAGACACAACATGGGGATGTTGACTATGAGATGTGACATGCTCAGATTTTCACAGGGCAGGCGCCTGGTGGATTTTCTGAAGGAAGAGAGCACGTCATCCTCTTCAGGGGACGTACCATGGTACCAGTTGCACTGCAAGAGGAAGTGCCGAGGGAGCTTCACACTTCCCCTCTATCGGTACATCCAGGAGTGGAAAAGATGTACCAGGACCTCAAATGACAGCACTAGTTTCTGGGTATGAAGAAGACTATAGTAGAGTTCATTTCATGATGCCTCACTTGCCAGTAAGTGAAGGTGGAGCACCTGGTACCATCAGGCTTGGTACAACACTAAGAGGTTCTGGAGTGGAAGTGGGATGGGATATCAATGGATTTCATGATGGGGTTTCCATGTAATTATAGAGGACACGACTCCATCTGGGTGATCATAGACCGACTCACCAGGTTTTCCCACTTAATACTGATTAGAGAGCGGGGCTCAGAAGAGAGCTTGGGACGCCTCTACATTCAGGATATCGTACGACTTCATGGTGTGCCATTGTCTATCGTCTCCGATCGAGACGCTCGCTTTACTTCCTCGATTTGGAAGGGTTGTAGGAGGAATTTGGGACAGAGCTACACCTGAGCCCCACCTTTCATCCTCAGACGGATGGCTAGACAGAGAGGACCATTCAGACCCTTGAGGACATGCTCCTTGCATGTGTCTTTGACTTTGGTCGTAGATGGGAGGATCACCTACCCTTGGTGGAGTTTGTGTACAAGGAAAGCTAAAACTCCACCATCGAGATGGCACCATACGAGGCACTGTACGGACAACCTTGCAGATCACCTCTATGATGGACTGACCCTGGGGAGTCAGCATTTGTAGGACCAGAGATGGTTCAGGCTACGACAAAGAAGGTGCAGATCATCCCGGAGCGGATGAGGACTACACAGAGCAGACATAAGTCTTATGCAGATTGGAGACAGAGACCACTGGAGTTTGAGGATAGTGACAATGTTTTATTACGGGTCTCACCTCGATGTGGATTACAGACATGTGGCCAGGGTGGAAAGTTATCTTTGTGCTTCATCGGGCCTTTCCAGGTTCTCAGAAGAGTAGGCAAGGTGGCTTACCGCCTGACCCTTCCACCTCAGTTGCACCAGGTGCATGACGTCCTTCACGTATCTCAATTGAGGAGATACGTGCATGACTCGACCCACATCATTGATCATGGGGAGCTGGACATCGATGATGGGACAACTCTCACGGAGGTCCCAATGGAGATCGAGGATCGACAAGAGCGGGTCCTATGTGGATGTTCGATTCCTTTGTTTCACATTCGTTCATAGCACGGGAACCTCCAGGAGAACACATGGGTGCGGGAGGATCAGATGTGTGCTCAGTACCCTCATTTGTTACCCTAGATTATGTTATAGCTTTACGGGGAAGTAAATTGCTAAGGTGGGAGTAATGTAAAGACCCAGAAATTTCAAGGAAATTTTTTTCTTAAATACTTTGGAATTTTACGAGTCTGTGGCTTCGGATGGAACTTGATTCCAAGGCCTGTTGTGCCCGGAATCAATTTCCGAAGTTTATCTCGGGTACATTTAGTAAACGAATGAGTGTGTTTTTCTATCTTTTGAACCGGTGCTTGGAATCAAAATCTGAGGGCAACGATGTACACTCAGTGCCGATATTCACTTAAGGGGACCTTCACCGCAGTTTCATTTTATGCGGGTCGAAAGATAATAATTGAGGAATTAGCTTAAATAAATAAAATTGGTGTTTACAATTTTATTAAAATCTGAGATGGTTATATCCTACAATGTACAGTTAAGGGTGGGACCCACAACCACCTTACTACCCAAGTGTGGATGTTTGAGAGTTGGGGCCCACACGAGCCCCAACCTTTCATTTTCTCCTAAACTCCTTAAACCCTCGTCATTAAATTGGAAACACCCCTTTAATTGCCAAACTGTCCACCTCCCTCACTCCATTAAATCTTCACATCTCCTTTAATTTATGAGGACCTTTCCTCTCTCTCTCCATCTCTTTAAATCTTTCTAGAATACCTTAATTAATTAATGGAACCTCATATTTTAATTAATTAGGTGTATGAATGTTTGAATTTTAAATAACTTGTGTTAATAAAATAATGAGGGTAGCTTATTATTTTATTTTTGGGAGGGCTTTCGTTGTGTTAAGGAAGAGAGAGCTCTTGAGAGGATATTTTTCTTCTCTGATGAAGAACAGTGACTTCTTCAACGAAGAACGCCGGTTCCATGAAGAATGACGACATGCCAATAATTATCTTCTCTGCGACATGTGAGGAGACACTGCTTCCTCCTCGGACACACTCCGATGTCACATATGAATCCTTTCCTCGGGACGTTGTCTTCCACGATGCCCGACATTCGACGTCAATTGTCGAGGTAGGGGATTAAGTTAAATTTTAATGGATTAAAATTGTGCATCGGTTCATCGTTGTATATCCTTGATTTTTCGCAGACTATTGCTATCGCTTAACGTGGAGGGCGTGGGCCGAACGAACATAGCCCGAAGACCCTCTATTTGATCTTGTTTAATTATATGGAATTGACTATCAGAGGAGGAATACAGAAGAGACCGGCAGCGCAAGGGCCGCTGTCACACACGCAATGAAAAGTCGCGACCAAGTGAGCCACGACAAAGGAAGAACGACATCGTCATGTCATGTCGAGGACGTGATGTCATGGCCAGCGCAAGATGTGGTGGAGGAAGTCGGCATCGTCGTGCCGGCTGTGCAGCAGGAACTGTGGCCCGCATTACGGACCGCTTCGGCAGAAGGACCGGCCTGCCTGTCGGCCGGCCATGCAGAGCAAGGCCGCGACGCCAGGAGGGCGCCGCACTAGAGAACCCAAGGCCCGCCCTTAAGGGCCTCTTATGACAGAAGGTTGGCCATCATAGCCTACCGGTTTGGGAGGGCAGCGCCACAAGGTGTCGCTGGTTCGGACAGCCAGGGGGCCATGCCCCCTCGGACCGCTCGGCCAGCTGGCCGAGCCAGTCGGGCCGCGCCACTTCGGGTTGGGTCGCGCTCTCTTCGGGCCAGGCCATGCCACTTAGGCCAGACCGCGTGAACCTTTGGGCTGGTCCGACAGCCCTACCGGGACGGACCCACCTAAACTGGGTGACCCGACCGGCCAGCCCACTGGGCTCATCGGGTCGGCCATGTTATTCACTTAAACGTGAATAACTTAAAGACTGTGCGTCCGAAGGACGCGCCATCTGCGGCACTGGGACCCTATCGATGAAGCATTCATTTTTCGATACTCTAAGTGAGGTTTCGGATAACTTTGGTAAACAGCTGGTTTTGGAAGGAGCATATTTCCAACCAGGCCCCTGGAACAAAAAAGCCAATATCTCTCAGACCAGACATCTGATTGACGCGCCGTTTGTCACTTTGAGTTCCTTTTGACGAGACGGATCTTTGGGATACATCAACTCTGTACTTCATGACATTTGATGTATCGAACCCTTTACTCAAAGAGCGGACCCTCCCAGAATCGAGAACGCTATGTGCGGGAACCCTAGAGCTGGTTGCGACTCCAACAACTACTGTGCTGGTATCCTCCGTGGGTTCGACGATGATGACGACTGTACTTGGATCCGCTGTTGGTTCGGCAATGAGGAAGACTGTACTTGGATCCTCCATGGGTTTGGCAGCGGTGACAACTGTACTTGGATCCTACATGGGTTTTACAGCAATGGTTACTGTACTTGGATCCTACGTGGGTTCGTCAGCGACGACTTCTGTACTAGGATCCTACATGAGTTCGGTAGAAAGGATGATTCAGAGGATACATATAATCATCTCCACTCCTCTTCTAAAGTAGTATACCTGTGTGAGATGAGTCTTTTCTTTCAATCATTATCATTGATGTGATTGACTTCTTTCCAGTGTGGACCGGATTGTGCATGGGCTCAGAAGTTGGAGCCGAACTGAGATTGATGACTTAGGTATATGTATTGGCATATACCTATGTAGAGTTGTTTGATACTTTGTGATTCTATCTTTTATTTATGGTTTATCCTTCGTGGATTTTGGGAGACCTTCAGGGGTCTCGGGGTCCCTACTGAGTATCATATACTCACCCCTGCACGTGTTATGCATGCACTACGTTGTGTTGGATGTAGACGACGAACAACACTGATTGATGTGGAGTATTGTTGAGCTGGATGGTACCCAGAGGTGGACCACTTGGCGGGACGTACATGGAGAGGATAGCCGGACCCGATGAGCTAAGGAGACCATTTGTAACCACGCTTCAGGTGGGAGATCCGGAGGACGACTCAGTGGTTGCTACTTTAATTGATGTTGTTGTACATTCTTTTCAGTTGTACTGTAATTTCAGTTAGGTTTGTATACTGGCCCATTTACTTTTCAGCACTTAATTTTGTACTCAGTTTTACTTAGTGCTTGCTTCACTTGTGTACTCTATTGTGTATGTTTACCTATATAAAGGAAATGCCTTCCCTTTTTGTTGGGATTTACGCCATTGGTGCTAGTCTCCAGCCCCTATCCTATGGAAGGTAGTCTTGGGGTAGTCCCAGCATGGGCCCTGAGGTCGGTTCGTGACATAGGGGTCTCTATGCAACAGATGGCGCGTCAATCAGACGCCCGGTCTGTGAGTTATTAGCATTTTCGTTCCTGGGGCACAGTTGGATTTCGGGAACAATCCAACCCGAAAATGCTCAAATCACTTCCGAATCATGTGTAGAGTATGCCAAAAGAACTGTCTAATCAAGTGGAATCCAACATAGTCGACGAAACGTCAGTCGGACGTCTGGTCCTGATGTTATAAGTGTTTCCGCTCCGAGGGACCGGTTGGAATTACGTTCGTTCCAAACCCGACCGTTTTCCAATGTCGTCCAAAACTCACTTAGAGTATCGCAAAAGGACAGCCTCGTCGTGAGGGTCCTAGTGCCGCAGACGTTGTGTCGATCAAACGCGTGGTCTTCATGTTATTAATGTTTATGTGAAAACGAGCTCAGCCCATTAAGCCTAGTGTGCTGGCGGGTCGGGTCAACCCAGAGTTGGTGGGTCCGAACCAGTAGGGGGTGTTGAACCGGCCCGATGAAATGCACGGCTCAGATAGAGGGGCACGGCTCATCCCAGCACGGCCAGGCTCGGCACGGTGCGGCGCTGTCCGGCGGGGCATGCCCTGGCCGCGGCTCAGCCAGAGGGGGCCGAGCAGTCCAAGGCGGGGGGCGCGGCCCCCTCGGTAGAACGACGTCGTGGGGAGACGGCGTCAAATCTTTGACGTCGAGGAGGAAGAAGCCGGGGATGGCGCATCGTCGGTGTTCCTTGCGAGTGTCTCATTCTCCTTTGGCATGGCCGAAGATCGAAGGATACGATCGTTGTTCTTCGGTTGTTCCTCATTGAAGGAAGTACCCTTCTCTTATATTTCTTAGGAGCCACCGCAATAGGATATTTTCCAACCCAAAATTATGTGAAGGCATCCCCAATATATTATACTTCCATGCCTTTTCAACATTCAAACTCTTGAATTAATTAATTAATTGTTGATCAATTAATTAACTAAGAGGTGTTGGAATATTAATTAGGGAGAGAGGGAAGTGGAGGGTTTAACCCTAATAAATGGGAGGTGGAGAGGCTCCTCATATTAAAGGAGGGGAGTTGACAAAGAATAAAACAAATGGAGAGTTAAATGGGGGGTTTCAAGGGAGTTGAGGGGAGATGAAAGGTTGGGGCTCATGTGGGACCCACCTCACAAATATCCACACATTGGAAGTTATGTGCGGGTGGATCCCACCATTTACTTCCCCATATAAGATTTAACCACCAAGGTGAATAAAATTGTTCTAAACAATTTTATTTAACTTTTTAATTAAACCACAATTTTTAACTTTCAACCCGCATAAAACGTAACTTCGGTAAAGGTCCCCTTCAGCGAATACCAGCATTGTGAGTTCATTGGTGTCCTCAGATTTCAATTTCGAGCAATAGTTCAAAAGATAGAAAAACCCACACATACGTTCACTAAACGTACCAGAGCAAATCTTTAGAAATTAATTCTGTGAACACCGGGCCTCAGAATCAAGTGCCGTCAGAAACTGCGGACTAGTAAAATTCCATATAATTTAAGAAAACCTTATCCTTGAAATTTTTGGGTCTTTAAATTACTCCCACCTCAGCACTATACATCCCCATAAAGCTACAACACATACTAGGAAAATAAAAGGGGTACTGGGCAAGCATCTGAGCCTCCCACTCCCATGTGCCCTCCTGGAGGTTCCTGTGCTGCCAGCAAATGAGCACCAGAGGAATTGAATGTCCACGTAGGACCTGCTCTTATCGATCCTCAATCTATATTAGGACCTTTGTAAATGTCTCCCTGTCATTGTTTTCCAGCTCCCCATGGTCGATGTTGTGTGATGGATCATGTATGTATCTCTTCAATTGAGTTATGTGGAAGATGTCGTGCACCTATTGCAACTGAGGTGGAAGGGCTTGGAGGTAAGCCACCTCGCCTACCCTGATGAGGACCTAGAAAGTTCCGATGAACCTCAGAGATAACTTGCAGCATTAGCTAAATATCCGTATACCTCAACAATGTGAGACCCGTAGGAAAACGTGGTCGCCATCCTCGAACTCGAGTGGTCTCTGTCTCTTTTCAGCTTAAGACTTTTGCCTGCTCTGTGCAGTCTTCATCCACTCTTGGATGATCTGATCCTTCTCTGTCGAATCTCATACCATCTTTGGTCTGTAGAAGTTATCCGACTTGGTAAGTCGGTCGATGTTCACCCTTCTTCGCCTACGATCTGTAAGAGCTACTAAGATTTCTCCTTTGGCCGAAAAGAGAAATCTGGTCTCATCCCCTGGATGAACCACACCCATTGCCTAATACAATCTATCCTAACATGAACAATACTAATTCATGTCATGGACGATGTTGTAAGTGTAACAACCCAAGATTCCATGGTACAATTCTCTTTGAATAATACAGTAGCATGTGTTGTACGCAACTTCCAGATTTTAACACACCACGACCAATCAAAGTAGCCGTTATGAATAGTAATCCCCACTTTTTGAAATTTTATAAATTTTAACTCTCAAAATGGACTTCATTTTTTGATTTGGAATATCTAAATTATCCTAAGGAAAAATTTTGGAATTTTTCGGATAACTTTTATATTTTGATGAATAGTGAAAATTACTAAATTTTAATTAAAAACAACTTTTTTAATCAAAATAATTAACAGTGATAAATTATGAATTTTAGTGGTTTTAAAGTATATTTAGAATATATTTTTACCATTTAATATTACGTTAGTCATTGGACATAATTTCACAATTAAAACAGACATAAACAAGTTTCAATCTTTTGATAGTTATTATCTCTTAAAAACACGCTTTTTGTTTGAACGACGGGAATTAATTTTCAATCAATTTCTACCACTTATGTGTTTTGAATTTGGATAAATGGATTCCATATTTCGAATTAGGATATCCAAATTGTGTAAATAGGTAACCTTTATTTTTAGTCATTTTGAATAATTATTTCAGTGAATATTTTATTTACCAAGATTAAAGGGTAAATCCGGTAAATATGGGTAAAAAATAATATTATAATAATAATAAATTACCCTAAAACGTGTCCAAACCTTATTTGTTGATACATGTAGGACCATGGGCATCTTTTGGTCTATTTTGGGACCCCATGGATCCAATTTTAGGTGATAAGGACACTTTATATTAATTAAGTTAAAATAAATACAAAAATGGCATAAGCATATATCTTTTAGAAAAACAATTTTTACATAGGGTTATATATGTTGGATTTTGAACTATAAATATTCATTAGAAATATAAAAAGATTTTCTACATAATGGTAGTTTATGTTTAATTTTTATACATTTAATAATTAAATTAATTTATGACACAATAATGATACAGTACTTTCCTTATTAAAGAAAGAATCAAAAAATTGGTATTATAAATGATAAAATAAATATAATTTGAAGGTTTTGATGACATCCACGAATTTTATGGGTTAAGATGACATGTTATTATTGTTTAAATTAATTTTTTTCTAATTAATAAAGTTTTTAAGACTTTAAAAAAATAAATTATTGAATACTGTCAAAATTGACATAAAAGAGTTTTTAAAGCAAATATTATATTATTAATTGATATTCAATTTATAAAAATATAAGGTTCGGCCAAGAGACTTATATCATGATAGGTGGATTATTAATATACCACTTGGGGTCTCTTGGATGTATATGGTTTGTTTATTACCTATATAATATTAAAATACAAAGTTACATGGTAAATGTCAATCTAATTAACTAAGAGTTTAAACTAAAAGATAAGGTTAATATAATGAGAACAACCTGTCTAAAATCTATTGGTTTAGTGGTTTTCAAACTATCCCCACATTAACCTTTAAATAATCTACTTTTTAGCCATTAGAAATCGAATATGAATTTATTATAAAATAATATTTCTAGAATTTCGAAATGTTCCTCTCACCCCTCTTATAAAAGGGCACTCCCCCTTCTAACTAATTCACACATTCAAAACCTTTTGGTTCGGCCAACTGATAGAAGAAATATTTTAAATAATTTTATTCTTAATTTAAATTTTTTTAATCCCAACAATTTGTTATTTTAAAGGGAAATTGTAACATTTTATGTTTTATGAGTAATTTTGAACTTAATTGGAAAAATGGTTTATTTTGGATTTAAACAGTTTTCATTTATTATAATGTTTCGCCCATAACTTTTTCTAAAATGATCCAAATTGAAAAATTCGTCTTTTTTAGGTTTCTATGTTCGATGGGCTTAATTTTATCCTTATGGACCCAATGCTCAATTAGTCATTTGGAATCTCAAATCCAGCTCACAATCGAGGCCTTGAAAACTATGTACAGAACTACATATGTTTATTTCTGGGCTAACATCTCATAAATGGCCAAAAAATGGGAGCTGAAATTTTACATGGAGATAGAGGAACTCCTGAGGAAAGAATTTTCATTAATATGTCCACACATTATTCTTTAATTTTCAAGAACATTAATGTGTTGGAACTTGGTATATTGGAATACAAACAGTCTGCTTGGCAGAATTAAATACTCTGAGTGAGGTGGACATAACTAATTTATATCCTCACCAATAAAGATGAAATTTCGTGAGTAGATAGAGGATATGTAATGGAACAACTTTCAATAAGTACCAAGTCCCGAATTATGTTATTAAAGAGGGAATCCACATGCCTACATTCAGAGATTATTTTTGGAGCCAAATTCTCACCCACTCTCCATATAAAAGAGTGTCTTTTTCCTTCCAAAGGGTTGGAAACATAGGAATAGCCTCTGTTTGTCATTATATTTAGTTTAGTATTTTATTTTATTTTAATTTCATTATCTAATTTAATTTCATATTTTAATTCAAGTTTTCTCCTTTCTCCACTTTTCTTTCTCTCTTTTGTTTTCTCTCCCCGTTTTCTCCATCACTGTGAACTCTTATGCTCATGATCATGAGTAGCTAACCTAAGGAAGTTCCCAGGGGAGTAATTCAGTGATGAACCCAAGTCTTTGATCATTCATGTCTTAATGATTCTTATTTTTTTAGTGTTATACCAAGAGGGATCTTATAAGATAAGGCGCCTTTGTGTCTCCACTTGCCACCTGAGGTTTAGCTTTCACTTCTATCACATTATCCCTCGATCGAGGAGGTGGATATATGGTCTCTCGGCGATCGTTGAGTGTATCGTATGTTTACAACCATAGTAAGAAGTGGATTTTCATGCATAATATAGAGAATGTTAATTAATTAAATTGGAAACTAAAAAAGAGACGATGAAGGTTCACTCTGGATAATCTCCCGGGAGGTTCTCATTTCGGTCTAACATCATTCTGTTTTCATTCATTATGTTTGAACTGCATCTGCATATTTCATTTTAGTATTTCATTCTCATTTTTCAAATATCTATTTATGTTCAATTTATTTCATATATATACATATATATATATAAAGTGAATTAGAAATATTTTGTGATTGATCGCAAAAGTCTCGTCAAGAGATCGACCTAGGTCAGCTACTATGCTACACTTAGTATAAATATTGTTGAGAGCGTGCACAAAAACGCTTCATCAAATTGGCGTCGTTGTCGGGGAGCCATGTGGTCTTCACTCATTATTTTTATTCACATTATTTTAAATTATTTTTCTTCCTTTCATTTAAAAAACACAAAAAAAATCATAAATTTCAAAAACTAAAAAAATATGGTTGTTCATGATGAATGTCAACTCAATTTTTTATGCATGGACTGAAGAATCTCAGGTTACAGAAAACGTTTTAAATGATCTTGATGCTAAATACAAGAGGATTATTAATGTAGTGGAAAAACTGGAGAGTCAAATAGAGTTGATTACTAAATACGTACATGCATGTCAAGAGAAACCTACACCTGATCCTGAGATGGAACCTGAACCAAAACGAGTGGTGGAAGATATTTCACCAATCATTTTTTTGTCAAAGAACCCGAGGAGGGTGATAAGGAGCTTCTAAAAGATTTAATTATATCATCCTGAACTCAACCATTACTCAAGGAGGTCCCTGATGCACACATGACAGCTGATTCACTTATGGGAGATCCACATTTTTTTAAAGAATCATGGAAAAACATTATTGAAGATAACCTAAAACATGATCTTCCCATGCTTGATTTTGAACAATCAGTACCTTTTGACCAAGCTCTTGCTTTGGAAGATGAAGAATAAGATTCACCTGCTGAGATGGATTTGCCATTGGTATTTCCAGAAGAGATCAATTTCCAAGCTGACTTACTTGAAAGGGAAGATTTCTTGATTGATTCATCATGTTTTAGTCTTATTCAAATTGAATTGTTTTCTAACTTCTCCTTTCCTGAAATTTTGGATACAACAAAAACGGAGTAGGCCTTGGTTGATACAAAATACACCACCAAACTGGTGGTGATCATGGAAGAAGAGATGGAGTATCTAGTGGTGGTGTGACTGCCTCCTCTACAACAAATTTCATACCATTTGGAGGAGGAAACCACAAAAGTTCACAGGGAGCACCCATATATTATATTCCCTCCCACTCTGGATCTCAAATTCTATCATTCTTATTTTTTGGGGGTTGGAACTTTCTTATTTTCTTTGGGGTTCTCCAATCTTAGTGTCTACTGATGGACACTGGTAAAACTCATATGTTTTGTTTTGTCTCAAAGAAACCACATCCACCATCTGATTGGGGATAATCTGTGGTAACTTCCTGACTAGGGGTGGTAAAAACCTAGCATCCTCTTGGGGGTTAAACCAAGCATTATCAATTTTTTATACCTTTTCACTTTCTTTTTATTTATTTTTCTTATGTGTTTTCATTTCTTTTGTTTGTGCTTTCATTTTATTTTTCATGTTGTTTTAATAAAAAAAATTTGTTTTTGTTTTTCATTTTTTTGTGTGTTTTTAAGAATATTGAGCTGAAATCGAATAATTGAGAAAATTCAAACCATCGTAGTATTTTTGGAACATTACTTGATTTGAGTATTTGGGGATTTAAATGATTGCTAAATGGATTTTTTTTTCTGATTCCCGATCTATTCATTTGATGACGTTTGATTGATTGTGAAACTCATGTGCACCAATGCTATCCAAATTGAAAATATTTCACAACCCGAGAGGTTTCTAAACCTATTTTATATATTCATATATTTTCCTTTTTCTTAAGAGTATTGAGACATGTTGTATGATCCATAACTTGCAATTTTTCTCTTTTTCAAAGATGTTAGTGTCTATGAAATGTGTCAAGTATGATTGAGGCATCACTTTGAAAGCCCTTTTTCATTAAACTCTTATTTTGTCCTACCTTTACATATGACCTTATTTAAGCCCCTTGTAGCCATGAAATAACTTGTTAGGAAGCCACATTACAAGCCATTTATCCCTTTCCAACCATCTCAAGAAGTTAAATTCATGATTATTGTTGAACTCAAATGTGGGGGAGGGAGAAGATGGGCTCTGTTTTGCTTTCCTGAAGAATCTGTTTGAGATGAATTGAAAGTGTTGCCATATGTATTGCTTCTTGGGTGGAAGAAATTACATTATGGAAAGATGGATGGGTAGCCCAAAATATCATTACACATGGGTTGGGTGTTCACTAATATTTGAATATCAAAAGCTGCATCTCTTTTCCTCAAAAACACGATTCTGAAGAGAAATCCAGATCTGAATTAAAGCTGAAACGATGCTACAAATGGGGAAAAGAGGAATGAAAATAATTGATGAAGAAATTCTATGAGTGAACTTCCCAAACGGAAGAGAATTTTTGTGGTGATTCATTTTTGAGATGATTGAGGAGCACACCATTCTCGAGCAAAACTGTTTTCATGCATTTACTTAACTTTAGAGCTTAACCCTCCTCATTCTGCCTCAGATATTATTACATTTCAAACCTGCCATACCTCAGCCTTATAATAACCCATGAACAATTCCTCATTATTGACACATTTTTGACTCTGTGAAGTGGAAATACTAGAAGGATAACAAGCCTATGGAAATCACACATGTTTTGGGAATGAGAAAAACTCCACATTAAAAATCCTAGAGTGAAGAGAGAAATATTTTTCTGGGAATGTAGGTACGACATGAATGTGATGATTAACATGAGATTTAATAGATTCATATGATTTTTGAGGAGTTCTGAAATTCTTATCCATGTATGAGGCATTATATTTTCTCTGATATGATAATTGGGTTGTGCTGTCAGTTATGCTTTGAGAAGATTGTTTTTGGCCATTGTATAAGATGATTGTCCAGGAGTGAAATGTTTAAGTGTGGGGGAATTTATAGAAGAAATATTTTCAATTATTTTATTATTAATTTCAATGTTTTTAATCCCACCAATGTGTTATGTTAAAGGGAAATTGTCACATTTTATGTTTTATGAGTATTTTTTAGCTTAATTGGAAAACTGGCTTATTTTGGATTTGAACAGTTTTCATTTATTATAATGTTTTGTCCATAAAATTTTCTAAACTGATCCAAATCTAAAACTTCGTCCTTTTTATGTTTCTATGTTCGATGGGATTCATTTTATCCTTCTGGTCCCAAAGACCAATCAGTCATTTGGAAGCTCAAATCCATCTTACAATCCAGGCCTTGAAAAATGTGTACAGAAGTACATAATTTTTTTTCTGGGACCACATCTAATTAATGGCCTAACCATTGGAGCTGAAATTTTACATTGAGATAGAGGAAATCCGGAGGAACAAGTTTCATTAATAAATATGTTCATTATTCTTTATGTTTCAATTACATTAATGCATTGGAACTCGGTATATTGGAATACAAACAGTCTGCCTAGCAGAATTAAATACTCTAAGTGAAGTGGCCATAACTAATCCATTTCCTGACCAATCAAGTTGAAATATCGTGAGTCGATAGAGGGGCAGTACTGGAAGAACTTTCAAGAAGGACCAAGTCCCAAATTCGGTCATTAAAGAGTCCATCCATGCACCTACATTTGGGGATTATTTTTGGAGCCAAATTTTCACCCAGTCTCCCTATAAAAGAGTGTCTTTTTCATTCCAAAGGGTTGAAACTTAGGAATAGACTTTGTTGGCCATATATGTATTCTAGTATTTTATTTCATTTTACTTTCATTCTGTAATTTCATTTCATATTTTAATTCAAGTGTTCTCCTTTCTCCACTTTTCTATCTCTCTTTTGTTTTCTCTCCCCGTTTTCTCCATCACTGTGAACTCTTATACTCGCGATCATGAGTAGCTAACCTGAGGAAGTTCCTGAGGGATTAATCCAGTGATGAACCCCAAGTATTTGATCATTAATTTCTTAATGTTTCTTACTTTCTTAGAGTTATACCAAGGGGGATCTTAGTGGGTAAGGAGCCTTTGTGTCTCCACCTGCCATCCGAGGTTTAGCTTTCACTTCTGTCACATTCTCCCTCGATCGAGGAGGTGGATGTATGGTCTCTCGGCAATCTTTGAGTGTATCGTATGTTCACAACCATATTCAGTAGTGGGAGTTCATGCATACGATGGAGCATGTTCAATTATTAAATTGGAAACTAAAAAAGAGACAATGAAGGTTCACTGTAGATAATCTCTCGGGAGGATCTCATTTCTGTCTAACATCATTCGGTTTGCATTCATTATGTTTTCATTGCATCTGCATATTTAATTTTAGTATTTAATTCTCATTTTTCAAATATCTATTTATTGTAAATTTATTTCACACACACATATATATATAATGTTATTTATAAATATTGAGTGATTGATCGCAAAAGGCTCCTCACGAGATCGACATAGGTCAGCTACTATGCTACACTTAGTATAAATATTTTTGAGAGCGCACACGACAACACTTCATCAAATTGGAACTGTTGCCGGGGAGCCAACTGGTCTTCACTCATTATTTTTTATTCTCATTATTTTAAATTATTTCTCTTCCTTTCATTTAGAAAAAAACAAAAAAATCATAAATTTCAAAAACTAAAAAAATCTGTTTGTTCATGATGAATGTTAACTCAAATTTTTATGCATGGACTAATGAATCTCAGGTTCCAGAAAACGTTTTAAATGATCTTGATGCTAAATATAAAAGTATTAGTAATGCAGTGGGAAAAGTGGAGAGTCAAATAGAGTTGATTTCTGAATACGTACATGCATGTCAAGAGCAACCCGAACCTGATCCTGAGTAGGAACCTGAACCAAAACGAGTGGTGGAAGAGATTTCACCAATAATTTTTTATAACAAAGAACCCAAGGAGGGTGAGAAAGAGATTCTAAAAGATTTAATTATATCATACCGAACTCAACCATTCCTCAAGGTGGTCTGTGATGTACACATGCCTGCTGATGCACTTATGGGAGATCAACATTTTTTGGAAGAATCCTGGAAAAACATTGTTGAAGATTACCTGAAACTTGATCTTCCCATGCTTGATATTGAACAATCAGTACCTTTTGACCTAGCTCTTTCTTTGGAAGATGAAGAAGAAGATTCACCTACTGAGATGGAGTTGTTAATGGTCTTTCCAGAAGAGATCAATTTCATAGCTGACTTACTTGAAAGGGAAGATTTCTTGATTGATTTGTCATGTTTTAATCTTATTCAAACTGAATTGTTTTCTAACTTATCCTTTCCTGAAATTTTGGATACAGCACAAATGGAGCAAGCCTTGGTTGATACAAAAGAGACCACTGAACTGGTGGTGATCAAGGAATAATATATGGAGAATATAGTGGTGTTGTGACTGCCTCCTCTACAAAAAATTTCATACCATTTGGGGAAGGACACCAAAACATTTCACAGGGAGCACCCCTATATTCTATTCCCTCCCACTATGGATCTCAAATTCTATCATTCTTATTTATTAGGGGTTGGGAACTTTCTTATTTAATTTGGGGTTCTCCAACATCAGTGTCTACTTATGGACACTGGAAAAAATCACATGTGGTGTTTTATCTCAAAGAAACCACATCCACCATCTGATTGGGGATAATCTGGTGCAACTGCCTGACAAGGGGAAGTAAAAACCTCACATCTGCTTGGGTGTCAAACCAAGAATTATCCCTTTTCTATACCTTTTCTCTTTATTTTTATTTATTTTTCTTATGTGTTTTCATTTCTTTTGTTTGTGCTTTAATTTTATTTTTCATGTTGCTTTTTTAAAAATTTTCTTATTTTCTTTCTTCATTTTTTGTTTGTTTTTAAGAATTTTGAGCTGAAATCAAATACATGAGAAAATTCAAACCATAATAGTATTTTTGGAACATTTCTTGATTTGAGTATTAGAGGATTTAAATGATTTATGAATGGATTTTGTTTCTGATTACTGATCTTTTCATTTGATGACGTTTGATTGACAGTGAAACTCATGTGCACCAGTGCTGCCCAAATTGAAAATCATGCCCAACCTGAGAGGATTCTAAACCTATTTTACATCTTCTTATATTTCCCTTTTTTGAGATTATTGAGACATGTTGTACGATATAGAACTTGCACGTTTTCACTTTTTCAATGCTGCTAGTGTCCATGAAATGTGTCAAGTATGATTGAGGCATCACTTTGAAATCCCTTTTGCATTAAACTCTTATTTTGTCCCACCTTTACATCCGAACTTATCTAATCCCCTATTATCCATGAAATAACTTGTTAGGAAGCCACATTACAAGCCAATTATCCCTTAACAACCTTCTCTAGAAGTTAAATGCATGATTATTGTTGAACTCAAGTGTGGGGGAGGGAGAAGATGGGCTCTGTTTTGCTTTCCTGAAGAATCTGTTTGAGCTGAATTGAAAGTGTTGCCATATTTATTGATACTTGGGTGGAAGAAATGCCATGGTGGAAAGATTGATGGGTAGCCCAAAATATCATTACACATGGGCTAGGTGTTCACCAATATTTGAAGATAAAAAAGCTGCCTCTCTTTTCCTCAAAAACACGATTCTAAAGAGAAATCCAGATCTGAATTCAAGATGAAACAATGCTACAAATGGGGAAAATAGGAATGAAAATCATTGATGCAAAAATTATATGTGTGAAATTCCCAAAAGGAATAGGTTTTTAGTGGTCATTAATTTTTGAGATGATTGAGGAGCACACCATTCTTGAGCAACACTATTTTCATGCATTTACTTCACTTTAGAGTTTAACCCTCCTCATTCTGCCTCAGATATTTTTACATTTTAACCCTGAAAACCCTCAGCCCAAGAATAAACCATGAAAAAGGCCTAATGATTAAAACATTTGTGACTCTGTGAAGTGGATATACTAGGAGGATAGAAATCCTATGGAAATCACACTTGTTTTGGGAATGAGAAAAACTAAACATTAAAAATCCTTGAGTGAATAGAGAAATATTTTTCCGGGAATGTAGGTACGACATGCATGTGATGATTAACATTAGATTTAATGGATTCATATGATTTTTGAGGATTTTTGAAATTTTATCCATGTATGAGGCATTATATTTTCTCTGATATGATAATTGAGTTGTGTTGTCATTTATGCTTTGAGAAGTTTGTTAATGACCATGGTATAAGATGATTTTCTAGGAGTGCAATGTTTAAGTGTGGGGGAATTTATAGAAGAAATATTTTCAATTATTTTATTCTTAATTTAAATGTTTTAATCCCACCAATGTGTTACTTTAATGGGAAATTGTCACATTTTATGTTTTATGAGTATTTTTTAGCTTAATTGGAAAAATGGCTTATTTTGGATTTAACGAGTTTTCATTTATTATAATGTTTCGTCCATAACATCTTCTAAACTGATCCAAATTAAAAAATTCGTCTTTTTTAGGTTTCTATGTTCTATAGGATTCATTTTATCCTGCTGGAGCCAAAGCTCAATCAGTCATCTGGAAGCTCAAATCCAGCTTACAATCCAGGCCTTGAAAACTGTGTACCGAACTACATAATTTTATTTCTGGGCCCACATACCATAAATGGCCTAACCATTGGAGCTGAAATTGTACATAGATCTAGGGGAAATCCGGAGGAACAAGTTTCATTCATATGTCCTTGCATGATTATTTATTTTTCAATTACATTAATGCATTGGAAGTCGGTATATTGGAATATGAACAGTCTGCATGGAAGAATTAAATACTCTGATTGCAGTATCCCTAACTAATCCATTATCTGACCAATCAAGCTGAAATATCGTGAGTCGACAGAGGGGACGTACTGGAACAACTTTCAAGAAGTACCAAGTCCCAAATTAGGTCATTAATGAGTCCATCCATGCGCCTATATTTGGGGATTATTTTTGGAGCCAAATTTTCACCCACTCTCCCTATAAAAGAGTGTCTTTTTCATTCCAAAGGGTTGGAAACTTAGGAATAGCCTTTGTTGGCCATTATATGTACTTTAGTTTTTTAATTTATTTTAATTTCATTCTGTAATTTCATTTCATATTTTATTTCAAGTGTTCTCCTTTCTCCACTTTTCTATCTCTCATTTGTTTTCTCTCCCTATTTTCTCCATCACTGTGAACTCTTATGCTCGTGATCATGAGTAGTTAACCTGAGAAAGTTCCCGGGGGAGTAATCCAGTGATGAACCCAAAGTATTTTATCATTAATTTATTAATGTTTCTTACTTTCTTAGAGTTATAACAAGGAGGATCTTAGTGGGTAAGGTGCCTTTCTGTCTCCACCTGCCACCCGAGGTTTAGCTTTCACTTCTATCACATTCTCCCTTGATCGAGGAGGTGGATGTATGGTCTCTTGGTGATATTTGAGTGTATATTATGTTCACAACCATAGTAAAAAACTGGATGTTCATGCATACTATGGAGCATGTTAATTTATTGAATTGGAAACTAAAAAAGAGACAATGAAGGTTCACTCTAGATAATCTCTCGGATGGATCTCCTTTCTATCTAGCATCATTCTGTTTGCATTCATTATATTTGCATTGCATCTGCATATTTAATTTTAGTATTTCATTCTAATTTTTCAAATATCTATTTATGGTAAATTTATTTAACACACATATATATAGTTATAATGTGAATTAGAAATATTGATTGATTGATCGCAAAAGGCTCCTTAAGAGATCGACCTAGGTCAGCTACTTTGCTACACTTAGTATAAATATTTCTGAGAGTGCACACGACAACGCTTCATCAAATTTGCACTGTTTATGGGGAGCCAAGTGGTCTTCACTCATTATTTTTATTCACATTATTTTAAATTATTTTTCTTCCTTTCATTTAGAAAAAAACCAAAAAAATCATAAATTTCAAAAACTAAAAAAAATCTGTTTGTTAATGATGAATGTCAACTCAAATTTTTATGCATGGACTGATGAATCTCAGGTTCTAGAAAACCTTTTAAATGATATTGATTATATATATATAAGTATTAGTAATGTAGTGGGAAAATTGGAGAGTCAAATAGAGTTGATTGCTGAATACATACATGCATGTCAAGAGAAACCCGAACCTGATCCTGAGCTGGAACCTGAACCAAAACGTGTGGTGGAAGAGATTTCACCAATAATTTTTTATGTCAAAGAACCTAAGGAGGGTGATAAAGAGATTCTAAAATATTTAATTATATCATCTCGAACTCAACCATTTCTCAATGAGGTACCTGATGTACACATGCCAACTGATGCACTTATGGGAGATCAACATTTTTTGGAAGAATCAAGGAAAAACTTTGTTGAATATATCCTGAAACTTGATCTTTCCATGCTTGATATTGAACAATAAGTACCTTTTGACCTAGATCTTTCTTTGAAAGATGAAGAAGAAGATTCACATACTTAGATGGATTTTTCAATGGTCTTTCCAGAATAGATCAATTTCCAAGATGACTAACATGAAAGGGACGATTTCTTGATTGATTTGTCATGTTTTAATCTTATTCAAACTGAATTGTTTTCTAACTTATCGTTTCCGGAAATTTTGGATACAACACAAATGGAGCAGGCATTGGTTGATACAACAGAGACCACCGAACTGGTGGTGATCATGGAATAAGAGATGGAGAATCTAGTTGTGGTATGATTCCCTCCTCTACAATAAATTTCATACCATTTGGAGGAGGACACCACAAAAGTTCACAGGGAGCACCCCTATATTCTATTCCCTCCCACTCTGGATCTCAAATTATATCATTATTATTTCTTAGGGGTTGGGAACTTTCTTATTTTCTTTGGGGTTCTCCAATATCACTTTCTACTGATGGATACTGTAAAAAATCACATGTGGTGGTTTATCTCAAAAAAACCACATCCACCATCTGATTGGGGATAATCTGCTACAACTGCCTGACTAGGGGCAGTAAAATCCTAGCATCCGCTTGGGTGTCAAACCATGAATTATCCATTTTCTATACCTTTTCTATTTATTTTTATTTATTTTTCTTATGTGTTTTCATGTCTTTTGTTTGTGCATTCATTTTATTTTTCATCTAGTTTTTTTTAATTTTCTTGTTTTCTTTTTTCATTTTTTTGTTTGTTTTTAAGAATTTTGAGATGAAATCAAATACCTTGTAAAATTAAAACCATTGTAGTATTTTTGTAACATTTCTTTATTTCACTATTTGTGGATTTAAATCATTGCTGAATGGATTTTGTTTTTGATTTCTGATCTTTTAATTTGATGACGTTTGATTGACTGTGAAACTCATGTGCACCAGTGCTGCCCAAATTGAAAATCATGCCCAACCCAAGAGGTTTCTAAATCTTTTTTACATATTCTTATATTTCTATTTTTCTTGAGAGTGTTGAGACATGTTGTATGATCCATAACATGCTATTTTTATCTTTTTCAAAGCTGTTAGTGTTCATGAAATGTGTCATGTACGATTGAGGCATCACTTTAAAACCCCTTTACCATTAAACTCTTATTTTGGCCTAAGATTACATCTAAACTTATTTAACCCCACATTACCCATGAAATACCTCATTAGGGAGCCACATTACAAGCCATTTATCCCTTTCCAACCTTCTTTAGAAGTTAACTGC
This sequence comes from Viscum album, assembly GCA_963277665.1. Classification (NCBI taxonomy): domain Eukaryota; kingdom Viridiplantae; phylum Streptophyta; class Magnoliopsida; order Santalales; family Viscaceae; genus Viscum; species Viscum album. Next base: position 241,073,744 of record OY728131.1, read on the forward strand.
ATGATTATTGTTGAACTCAAGTGTGGGGGAGGGAGAAGATGGGCTCTGTTTTGCTTTCTTGAAGAATCTGTTTGAGCAAAATTGAATGTTTTTCCATATTTATTGCTGCTTGGGTTGAAGAAATGACATTATGGAAAGATGTATGGGTAGCCAAAAATATCATTACACATGGGCTGGGTGTTCACCAATATTTGAAGATCAAAAGATGCCTCTCTTTTCCTCAAAAACACGATTCTGAAGAGAAATCCAGATATGAATTCAAGCTGAAATAATGCTACAAATGGGGAAAAGTGGGATGAAAATAATTTATGCTGAAATTATATTTGTGAAAATCCCAAAAATTCGAGGTTTTTGGTGGTGATTAATTTTTGAGATGATTGAGGAGCACACCATTCTTGAGAAAAACTATTTTCATGCATTTACTTCACTTTAGAGCATAACCCACCTCATTCTACCTCAGATATTTTTACATTTTAAACCTGCCAACCCTCAGCCTCAGAATAACCCTAGAAAAAGACCTCATTATTGGCACATTTGTGACTTTATGAAGTAGATATACTAGGAGGATAGCAAGCCTATGGAAATCACACATGTTTTTGGGAATGAGAAAAACTCCACATTAAAAATCCATGAGTGAAGAGAGAAATATTTTTACAGGAATGTAGGTATGGCTTGAATGTGAGGATTAACACGAGATTTGATGTATTCATATGATTTTTGAGTATTTCTGAAATTCTTATCCATATATTAGGTATGATATTTTTTCTGATATGATATTTGAGATGTGTTGTCATTTATGCTTTGAGAAGTTTGTTTTTGACCATGGTATAAGATGATTGCCCAGGAGTGCAATGGTTAAGTGTGGGGGAATTGATAGAAAAAATATTATCGATTATTTTATTTTTAATTTAAATTTTTTTAATCTCACCAACATGTTATTTTAATGGGAAATTGTCACATTTTATGTTTTATGAGTATTTTTGAGCTTAATTGGAAAAATGGCTTATTTTGGATTCAAACAATTTTAATTTATTATAATGTTTTGTCCATAAATTTTTCTTAAATGATCCAAATTTAAAAATTCATCTTTTTTATATTTCTAAGTTTGATGGGATTCATTTTATCCTTTTGGACCCAAAGCTCAATCAGTCATTTGGAAGCTCAAATCCAGCTTACAATCCAATCCTTGAAAACTGTGTACAGAACTACATTATTTTATTTCTGGGCCCACATCTCATAAATGGCCAGACCATTGGAGCTGAAATTTTATATGGAGCTAGAGGAAATCATTAGGAACAAGTTTCATTAATATGTCCATACATGATTATTTAATTTTTAAGGACATTAATGCGTTGGAACTCGATATATTGGAATACGAACAGTCTGCCTGGCAGAATTAAATACTCTAAGTGAGGTGGCAATAACTAATTCATTTCCGGACCAATCAAGCTGAAATATCATGAGACGACAGAGGTGATGTACTGGAATAACTTTAAAGATGGACTAGGTCCCAAATTCGGTCATTAATGAGGCCATCCACGTGCCTACATTTGGGGATTATTTTTGGATCCATATTTTCACCCACTCTCCCTATAAAAGAGTGTCTTTTTAATTCCAAAGGGTTAGCAACATAAGAATAGCCTTCATTGGCCATTATATGTAGTTTAGTATTTTATTTAATTTTACTTTCATTCTGTAATTTCATTTCATATTTTAATTCATGTTTTCTCCTTTCTCCACTTTTCTATCTCTCTTTTGTTTTCTCTCCCCATTTTCTCCATCACTGTGAACTCTTATGCTCGTGATCGTGAGTAGCTTACCCGAGGAAGTTCCTGGGGGGGTAATCCAGTTATGAACCCAAGTCTTTTATCATTCATGTCTTAATGTTTATTATTTTCATAGAGTTATACCGAGGGGGATCTTAGTGGGTAAGGCGCCTTTGTGACTCCACTTGCCCCCTGAGGTTTAGCTTTCACATCTGTCACATTCTCCCTCGATCGAGGAGGTGGATGTATGGTCTCTCTGTGAGTGTTGAGTGTATCATATGTTCACAACCATTGTCAGAAGTGGATTTTAATTCATAATATGGAGCATGTTCATTAATTAAATTGGAAACTAAAAAAAAGATGATGAAGGTTCACTCTGGATAATCTCCCGGGAGGATCTCCTTTCTGTTTAACATCATTCTGTTTTCATTCATTATGTTTGCCTTGCATCTGCATATTTAATTTTAGTATTGCATTCTCATTTTTCAAGTATCTATTTATGGTTAATTTATTTCATATATATATATATATAAAGTGAATTAGAAATATTGAGTGATTGATCGCAAAAGGCTCCTCAAGAGATCGACCTAGGTCAGCTACTGTGCTGCACTTAGTATAAATATTTTTGAGAGCACGCACGAAAACGCTTCATCAAATTGGGGAAATTTCTAGGGAGCCATGTGATCTTCACTCATTATTTTTATTCAAATTATTTTAAATTATTTTTCTTCCTTTCATTTAAAAAAAACAAAAAATCATAAATTTAAAAAACTGAAAAAATATGTTTGATCGTGATGAATATAAACTCAAATTTTTATGCATGGAATAATGAATCTCAGGTTCCAGAAAACGTTTTAAATGATCTTGATTCTAAATATAAAAGGATTAGTAATGTAGTGGAATAATTAGAGAGTAAAATAGAGTTGATTGATGAATACGTACATGCATGTCAAGAGCAACCCGAACCAGATCCTGAGTCGGAACCTGAATCCAAACGAGTGGTGGAAGAGATTTCACCAATCATTTTTTATGTCAAAGAACACGAGGAGGGTGAGAAGGAGCTTCTAAAAGATTTAATTATATCATCCCGAACTCAACCATTTCTCAAGGAAGTCCCTGATGTACACATGCCAACTGATGCACTTATGGGAGATCAACATTTTTTAGAAAAATATTAGAGAAACATTGTTGAAGATAACCTGAAACTTGATATTCCCATGCTTGATATTGAACAATCAGTACCTTTTGACCTAGCTCTTTCTTTGGAAGATGAAGAAGAAGATGCACCTGCTGATATGGAGTTGTTGATGGTCTTTCCAAAAGAGTTGAATTTCCAAGCTGACTTACTTGAAAGGGACGATTTCTTGATTGATTCGTCATGTTTTAATTTTATTCAAACTCAATTGTTTCTTAACTTATCCTTTCCTGAAATTTTGGATACAACACAAATGTATAAGGCCTTGGTTGATACAAAAGAGACCACCTAACTGGTGGTGATCAAGGAAGAAGAGATTGAGAATCTAGTGGTGGTGCGACTGCCTACTGTACAATAAATTTCATACCATTTGAAGGAGGACACCACAGAAGTTCACAGGGAGCACCCCTATATTCTATTCCCTCCCACTCTGGATCTCAAATTATATCATTTTTATTTCTTGGGGGTTGGGAACATTCTTATTTTATTTGGGGTTCCCCAATCTAAGTATCTACTGATTGACACTGGAAAAACTCATATGTGGTGGTTTATCTCAAAGAAACCACATCCACCATCTGATTGGGGATAATATGCTGCAATTTCCTGACTAGGGGTAGTAAAAACCTAGCATCTGCTTGGGGGTCAAACCAAGAATTATCCCTTTTTATACCTTTTCTCTTTCATTTTATTTATTTTTCTTATTTGTTTTCTTTTCTTTTTTTTGTGCTTTTATTTTATTTTTCATATTGATTTTTTAATTTTCTTGTTTTCTTTTTCATTTTTTTGTGTGTTTTTAAAAATTTTGAGCTGAAATCGAATACTTCGGAAAATTCAAACCATCTTAGTATTTTTCTAACATTGCTTGATTTTAGTATTTGAGGATATAAATTATTTCTGAATGGATTTTGTTTTTGATTTCCTATCTTTTAATTTGATGATGTTTGATTGACTGTGAAACTCATGTGCACCAATGCTGTCCAAATTGAAAATCATGCCCAACCCAAGAGGTTTCTAATCATGTTTTACATCTTCTTATATTTCTCTTTTTCTTGCGAGTATTGAGACATGTTTTATGATCTAGAACTTGCTATTTTTCTCTTTTTCAAAGCTGTTAGTGTTCATAAAATGTGTCAATTATCATTGAGGCATCACTTTGAAAGCCCTTTTGCATTAAACTCTTATTTTTCTCTAGCATTACATCTGACCTTTTTTAAGCACCTAGTAGAAATAAAATACCATGTTAGGTAGACACATTACAAGTCATTTATCCCTTTCCGACCTTCTCTAGAAGTTAAATGCATGATTATTGTTGAACTCAAGTGTGGGGGAGGGAGAAGATGGGATCTGTTTTGCTTTCCCGAAGAATCTGTTTGAGCTGAATTGAAAGTGTTTTGATATTTATTGCTTCTTGGGTGGAAGAAATGCCATGATGGAAAGACAGATAGGTATCCCTTAATATAATTACACATGGGCTGGGTGTTCACGAATATTTTAAGATCAAAATCCGCCTCTCTTTTCCTCAAAAACACGATTCTAAAGAGAAATCCAGATCTGAATTCAAGCTGAAACAATGCTACAAATGGGAAAAAGAAGGATCAAAATCATTGATGCTGATATTATATGCGTGAAATTACCAAAAAGAATCGGTGTTTGGTTGTGATTCATGTTTGAGATGATTGAGGAGCACACCATTTTGAGAAAAACTGTTTTCATGCATTTACTTCACTTTAGAGCTTAACCCTCCTCATTCTGCCTCAAATATTTTTACATTTTAAACCTGCCAACACTCACCGTCAGAATAACCCATGGAAAAGACCTCATGATTGACACATTTGTGACTCTGTGTAGTGGAGATACTAGGAGGATAGAAAGCCTATGGAAATCACACATGTTTTTGGGAATGAGAAAAACTCCATATTAAAAATCCTTGAGTGGAGAGAGAAATATTTTTCCTTGAATGTAGGTACGACATGCATGTGAGGATTAACATGAGATTCAATGGATTCATATGATTTTTGAGGAGTTATGAAATTATTATCCATGTATGAGGCATGTTATTTTCTCTGATATGATAATTGAGCTGTTTTATCATTTATGCATTGAAATGTTTGTTTTTGACCATGGTATTAGATGATTGCCCAAGATTGCAATGTTTAAGTGAGGGGTAATTGATAGAAGAAATATTTTCAATTTTTTTATTCTTAATTTCAATGTTTTTAATCCCACCAATGTGTTATTTTAAAGGGAAATTGTCACTTGTTATGTTTTATGAGTATTTTTTAGCTTAATTGGAAAAATGGCTTATTTTGGATTTAAACAGTTTTCATCTATTATAATGTTTCGTCCATAACATTTTCTAAACTGATCCAAATTGAAAAATTCGTCTTTTTTGGGTTTCTATGTTTGATGGTATTCATTTTATCCTTCTGGACGAAAAACTCAATCAGTCATTTGGAAGCTCAAATCTAGCTCAAAATCCAGGCCTCAAAAACTATGTACAGAACTACATAAATTTATTTTTGTGCCCACATATCATAAATGGAAGAACCATTGTAGCTGGAGATAGAGGAAATATGGAGGAACATGTTTCATTAATATCTCCGCACATGATTCTTTCATTGTCCTGGACATTAATGTGTTGGAACTAGGTATATTGGAATACAAACAGTCTGCCTGGCAGAATTAAATACAATGAGTGAGGTGGACATAACTAATTCATTTCCTGACCAATCAAGCTTCAAATTTGTGGGTCAACATAGGCGAAGTACTGGAACAACTTTTAAGAAGGAACAAGTCCCAAATTCGTTCATTAAAGAGGCCATCCATGCGCCTACATTCGGGTATTATTTTTGAAGCCAAATTTTCACCCACTATCCCTATAAAAGAGTGTCTTTTTCATTCCAATGGGTTGGAAACTTAGGAATAGCCTTTTTGGCCATTATATGTAGTTTATTATTTTATTTTATTTTACTTTCATTCTGTAATTTCATTTCATATTTTAATTCAATTGTTCTCCTTTCTCCACTTTTCTATCTCCCATTTGTTTTCTCTCCCTGTTTTCTCCATCACTGTGAACTCTTATGATCGTGATCATGAATACCTAACATGAGGAAGTTCCGGGGGGAGTAATCCAATGATGAACCCAAGTCATTGATCATTCATGTCTTAATTATTCATATTTTCTTAGAGCTATACCGAGGGGGATCTTAGTGGGTAAGGCGCCTTTGTGTCTCCACTTGCCACCCGAGGTTTAGCTTTCACTTCTGTCACATTCCCCCTCGATCGAGGAGGTGGATGTATGGTCTCTCAGTGATCGTTGAGTGTATCATATGTTCACAACCATAGTAAGAATTGGATATTCATGCCTACGACGGAGCATGTTAATTAATTAAATTGGAAACTAAAAAAGAGACGATGAAGGTTCACTCTGGATAATCTCCCTGGGGAATCTCCTTTCTGTCTAACATCATTCTGTTTGCATTCATTATGTTTGCATTGAATCTGCATATTTAATTTTAGTATTTAATTCTCATTTTTCAAATATCAATTTATGTTCAATTTATTTCATATATATATATATATATATAGTGATTTAGAAATATTGAGTGCCTGATCGCAAAAGGCTCCTCAAGAGATCGACCTAGGTCAGCTAATGTGCTGCACTTAGTATAAATATTTTTGAGAGCTCGCATGGCAACACTTCATAAAATTGGTGTCGTTTCTGGGGATCCAAGTGGTATTCACTCATTATTTTTAATCACATTATTTTAAATTATTTTTCTTCCTTTCATTTAAAAAAACACAAAAAATCATAAATTTCAAAAACTAAAAAAAATCTATTTGTTCATGATAAATGTAAACTCAAATTTTTATGCATGGACGGATGAATCTCATGTTCCAGAAAAAATTTTAAATGATCATGATGCTAAATATAAAAGGATTAGTAATGTAGTGGAATAATTGGAGATTCAAATAGAGTTAATAGCTGAATACGTACATGCATGTCAAGATCCACCCGAACTTGATCCTGAGCCGAAACCTGAACCAAAACGAGTGGTGAAAGAGATTTCAACAATCATTGTTTATGTCAAAGAACCTGAGGAGGGTGAGGAGCTTCTAAAAGATTTTATTATATCATCCCGAAACCAACCATTGCTCAAGGAAGTCCCTGATGTACACATTCCAAATGATGCTCTTATGGGAGATCAACATTTTTTGGAAGAATCATGGAAAAACATTGTTGAAGATAAACTGAAACTTGATCTTCCCATGCTTGATATTGAACAATCAGTACCTTTTGACCCAGATCTTGATTTGGAAGATGAAGAAGAAGATGTACTTGCTGATATGGAGTTGCCAATGGTCTTTCTAGAAGAGATCAATTTCAAAGATGACTTACTTGAAAGGGAATATTTCTTGATTGATTCATCATGTTTTAATCTTATTTAAATTGAATTGTTTTCCAACATATCCTTTCATGAAATTTTGGATAGAACACAAATGGAGAAGGCCCTGGTTGATGCAAAACAGGCCACTGAAGTGGTGGTGATCAAGGAATAATAGATGGATAATCTAGTGGTTGTGTGAGTACCTCCTCTACAACAAATTTCATACCATTTGGAGGAGGACTCCAAAGAAGTTCATAGGGAGCACCCCTATATTCTATTCCCTCCCACTCTGGCTCTAAAATTCTATCATTCTTAATTCTTGGGGGTTGGGAACTTTCTTATTTTCTTTTGGGTTCTCCAATCTCAGTGTCTACTAATGGACACTGGAAAAACTCACATGTGGTGGTTTATCTCAAAGAAACCACATCCACCATCTGATTGGGGATAATCTACTACAACTGCCTGACTAGGGGCAGTAAAAACCTAGCATCTGCTTGGGGTTCAAACCAAGCATTATCCCTTTTCTATACCATTTCATTTTCTTTTTATTTATCTTTCTTATGTGTTTTCATTTCTTTTTTGTGATATCATTTTATTTTTCATGTTGTTTTTTTAAATTTCCTTGTTTTCTTTTTTCATTTTTTTGTGTGTTTTTAAGAATTTTGTGCTGAAATAGAATACATGGGAAAATTCAAACCATCATAGTTTTTTTGGAACATTTCTTGATTTTAGTATTTGTGGATTTAAATGATTGCTGAATGGATTTTGTTTCTTTTTTCTGATCTTTTCATTTGATGATGTTTGATTGACTGTGAAACTCATGTGCACTAGTGTAGTCCAAATTGAAAATCATGACCAACCCGAGAGGTTTCTAAATCTATATTACATATTATTATATTTCTCATTTTCTTTAGAGTATTGAGACATGTTTTATGATCCAAAACATGCTATGTTTCTCTTTTTCAAAGCTGTTAGTGTTCATAAAATGTGTCAAGTATGATTGAGGCATCACTTTGAAAGCCCTTTTGCATTAAACTCTTATTTTGGCCTACCTTTACATATGACTTTCTTTAGGCCCCTTGTAGCCATGAAATGCCTTTTTAGGAAGCCTCATTACAAGCCATTTATCTCTTTACAACCTTCTATAGAAGTTAAATGAATGATTATTGTTGAACTCAAGTGTGGGGGAGGGAGAAGATGGGCTCTATTTTGCTTTCCTGAAAAATCTGTTTGAGCTGAATTGAAAGTGTTTCCATATTTATTGCTTCATGGGTGGAAGAAATGCCATGATGGAAAGATGTATGGGTAGCCCAAAATATCATTACACATGGGCTAGGTGTTCACCAATATTTGAAGATCAAAAGCTGCCTTTCTTTTCTTCAAAAACACGATTCTGAAGAGAAATCCAGATCTGAATTCAAGCAGAAACAATGCTAAAAATGGGGAAAATATGGATGAAAATCATTGATGCTAAAATTCTATGTGTGAACTTCCCAAAAATAATAGGTTTTTGGTGGTGATTCATTTTTGAGATGATTAAGGAGAACACCATTCTTGAGAAAAACTCTTTTCATGCATTTACATCACTTTAGAGCTTAACCGGCCTCATTCTGCCTTGGATATTTTTACATTTTAAACCTGACAACCCTCAGCCTCAGAATAACCCATGAAAATGTACTCATGATTGACACATTTGTGACTCTGTGAAGTGGATATACTACAATGATAGCGGTCCTATGGAAATCACACATGTTTTTGAGAATGAGAAAAACTCCTCATTAAAAATCCTTGAGTGAAGAGAGAAATATTTTTCCGGGAATGTAGGTACGACATGCATGTGAGGATTAACATGAGATTTAATGGATTCATATTTTTTTGAGGTTTTTTTAAATTCTTATCCATGTATGAGGCATGATATTATCTCTGATATGATAATTGATCTGTGTTGTCATTTATGCTTTGAGAAGTTTGTTTTTGACCATGGTATAAGATGATTGCCCAGGAGTGCAATGCTTATGTGTGGGGGAGTTGATAGAAGAAATATTTTCAATTATTTTATTCTTAATTTCAATGTTTTTAATCTCACCAATGTTTTATTTTAAAGGTCAATTGTCACATTTTATGTTTTATGAGTATTTTTGAGCTTAATTGAAAAAATTGATTATTTTGGATTTAAATAGTCATCATTCATTATAATGTTTTGTCCATAACATTTTCTAAACTGATCCAAATTGAAAAATTTATCTTTTTTCGTTTTCTATGTTCGATGGGATTCATTTTATACTTCTAGACCCAAAACTCAATCAGTCATTTGGAAGCTCAAATCCATCTCACAATCCAGGCCTTGAAAACTGTGTACATAACTACATAAATTTATTTCGGGGCCCACATCGCATAAATGGCCAAACCACTAGAGCTGAAATTTTACATGGAACTAGAGGAAATCCGTAGTAACAAGTTTCATTAATATTTCCGTGCATTATTATTTTATTTTCATGGAAATTAATGCGTTAGAACTAGGTATAATGGAATACAAATAGTCTGCCTGACAAAATTAAATACCATGAGTGAGATGGAAATAACTAATTAATTTCCTGACCAATCAAGCTTCATTTTGATGGGGCGATAGAGGAGAAGTACTAGAATAACATTTTAGAAAGACCAAGTCCCAAATTCTATCATTAAAGGGGCCATCCACACTCCTATATTCAGGTATTATTTTTGAAGCCAAATTTTCACCCACTCTCCATATAAAAGAGTGTCTTTTTCATTCCAAAGGGTTGGCAACTTAGGAATAGAATTTGTTGGCCATTATATGTAGTTTAGTATTTTATTTTATTTTTACTTTCATTCTATAATTGCATTTCATATTTTAATTCAAGTGTTCTCCTTTCTCAACTTTTCTATCTCTCTTTTGTTTTCTCTCCCTGTTTTCTCCATCACTATGAACTCTTATGATCATGATCATGAGTAGCTAACCTGAGGAAGTTCCCGGGGGAGTAATCCAGTGATGAACCCAATTCATTGATCATTCATTTCTGAATTTTTCTTATTTTCATAGAGTTATACCGAGGGGTATCTTAGTGGGTAAGGTGCCTTTGTGTCTCCACTTGCCACCCGAGGTTTAGCTTTCACTTCTATCACATTCTCCCTCGATCGAGGAGGTGGATGTATGGTCTCTCGGCGATCGTTGAGTGTATCGTATGTTCAAAACCATAGTCATAAGTGGATTTTCATGCATATTATGGATCATGTTCATTATTTAAATTGGAAACTAAAAAAGAGACGATGAAGGTTCACTCTGGATAATCTCCCTAGAGGATCTCCTTTCTGTCTAACATCATTCTGTTTGCATTCATTATGATTTCATTGTATCTTTATATTTAATTTTCTTATTTAATTCTCATTTTAAAATATCTATTTATGTTAAATTTATTTCATTTATATATATATATAAAGTGAATTAGAAATATTGTGTCATTGATTGCCAAAGGCTCCTCAAGAGATCGACCTAGGTCAGCTACTGTGCTACACTTTGTATAAATATTTTTGACAGCGCGCACGACAATGCTTCATCACCAACCCTATCCCAAATACTCTATAAACTTCCCTAACTTCAAACTCAAGGCCTTAGTTGGATCATAAATCCATCCTAAGGATCCCTTTTGATCAAATCAAAAGGAAGAACCCAAAGAAGAGGTAACGTTTTCATCACCCTCTTTCAAGTTCCTTTCTTCTTCCACTTATTCTTTATTTGTTATTTCCATTCTAAAAAATAACTCCAGTATCTTCTATATAATGTGATTTTATTATAAATATGGTACAACCATATTCCGTATTCTATCCATCCTTTGAATGACATGTCACCATACATGCGTATGTACGGCTTACCGTCTCCATGTTGTGGTGTAATTGTTATTCAATGCACTATTATTTGGATGGGTATAATAATGATATTTAATTAATGTAAATAATCAATATAACATGATAATGATTCTGTATATATGATATACCATCCAATTATATATTATTATAATATCAAAATAATGATATTGTCGCTCGTGCGTACGTACAGACTACCGTCTCCACCATCGCGATGAGATTCATTCCCCATCACATCCATGCAATTATAATTCACATTTGATAATTAAAAATAATGTTTAAGGACTTGATATCATTCTGGATATGAATAAGATACAACCTATCCATAATAAACATGACTTATGTCATAAAACATGTAAAATAAAACGAGTAAGTTAACACTCGAAACGACGATAATACTAAGATATTATTAACAAAGCAATGTTAAGAGATCATATATGATATCATATTAATGTATATGTTTCTTGTATAATTTAATAACAATTATTTCACCATTATACATGTGTTTAACCTACCCTCAACCAAGGAAATGTACAATGTAAGGGTTTATTTCACAATATCTTCATTATCTGAGGTTGTTTATACGTAATTATCTACTGGGACCTCTTTATCATCCACATCCATGTTTCTTAATAATGTATTTCAAAACATTATTACTATTTTATAGACTATGGGTTAAAGTCATTTATAACCTTGTTATATTTTTATAAGATGTTTATAAAGGAATCTTTCTGTCATTTTCAAACATGTTCTTTTTAACCTTTTCGACAAAATTAAGGTAAGAATGCTTTTTTAACTTATACGGCATGTGTGGCTATTTTCCACCATTATAACATCATCAAAGCTTCCCTTACAATCTTATAAGGATATTTTTAAATTAAATGTTTTATTTTATAATTATGTGTCCTTTAAATGAATTCAAAAAAAGAGACATTTCTCTCAAATAGTTTTGATTTCATCTATGTCAACATCCTTTGATGGATTTTATGTTTATTTGAAGTTTATTTATTATGATACAAAACTTCCATATTTTAATTAAGTTTTTGTGATATTTTTTACTGTGGATGTTCTATTTTTATACCATTCATGGTTTATGGTTAAAGTGTTGACATTTCGTATGCTAGTTTTAATACGAATGTTTATGATATGTTTAAACCTTTTCATATGTGGAATGTATTGGACTTAATAAGTGACGGGTGGAGCCCGCTATAGCTCCTCGATGCATCTGTAGGTCTCATGAGAAAACAAGACGTGTAATTGGCAGAGGCCCTTTCCCAATTTTATTTATGGTTTTGGCCGAGGCCTTAATCATTTTTAGACGTCTTGGCCGAGACCTTGCCAAAATTTTTCAGAATGTCCAGCATTATACATTCCCTCATTATGGAAATAATATTTATGGTTCATGTGGTAATTATATTAGTAGAATACCCATGATTAGGTTTTATTATGGCATTATTTACTCATCTCATATTCTTTCCATAAAAGTATTCATGTTTATTATTGGTAAATGCATGTGGTTTCAATTATTTACCATGCTTAATATTTATGTCATTTTCTGTTGTATTACTTACCCTTATTGAGCATTTGAGCTCACCCCTTTCAATGTTTTATTTTTCCTAGGATGAAGTTAATTTTGATTGAACTGCAGGCATAATCTAAGAGGCTTGGATTTTCCGAATAAAAAATATTTATGTTGTATTTCTCTTCAATATGTAAAGTTGAACATATGTATGAATCTTGTTTCCAATAATACTAAAATGATCAGTCATTCGAGACATTATCTCCTTGTGATCATGCCAATGTTATGTAATAATGCACCAACTCTGGGTAACTAGGGACGGGGCGTTACAGTAGGTATCAGAGGAAGTTTAGTAAAAACCTTGGAAACTAGTTTTAGATAAACTCTGATTAGAACACATAGCCCTAATATAGACTTTGAAGATTAGTATTGAAGAACATCCTAGAATTTTGGTATTGTAGATATTTTGTGAGTTTTCCGAGCAATACATCCATGTCTGGATACGAGTATGTAGAGGCAACTCTGGCACAGATTTACCTAGGGGTAAAACCCAAAAACACAACTTTGAGCTAGACTCGAATGTGAATGGGTGCATGACAACGGGCCTTGCTGCACTCTTGGTTACGACACTCCCAGGGGATATGCTTAGGATATTTCTCATTTTCTTTACAAACCATTATGAACGGTTATGAGTATATAATTCCTCAAAGAAAACTTTTTTTATGATTATGCATTATATCTATAAATAGTTGAATTTATGTTAAGTATTTTAAGTTTGGAATTATATATTTCGATTCATAAACTAATATAGTTTATGCCATTTTTTAGAAATGGCACCTAGTGGAAGAAATGGAAACCGAATCAATGCATGCACTCCAAGTAGGGATTGCTCTCCTGCTCAAGATAATTATAGTGGATATGGTGATGCAACTGGTGCTGATCAGCTAATCACCATACTAGAACAGCTCACTCAGGTTATGAATAATAACTTTACCTGTATGGAACACCCTGATCTGTAGCGTGGAGGATCAATGTTAGATTGCTTCATGAGGCAACAACCAAAAACATTCAATGGGATTAGCAAAAGGGAAAAAGTTGTCATGGCATTTTACCGCCTAATTGGAGATGCTGACCAATGGTGGTCCTTGATTCAAAATACAAAGGAAGATGATGAAGTATCAAATATGGAATGGATGAAAATTAATGATATTTTATTAGAAAAAAAACGTTCCTTGTGACCATCGAGTTGATATGGAAAGGCAGTTTCTGAGTCTGAGGCAAAAAGAGGATGAGAATGTCGCGAAGTATGAGGCTAACTTTAAAAGGTTAGTGAGGTATGCTACAGATTATATACGTAACCCAATAAGTAAGATTTATTGTGTCTTCGATGGGTTAAAAACATTTCTCCATCGAGCATTAGTATCACAACCCTTCTCATCATACGGAGATATTGCCTCATGTGTAATCAAGACAGAAAAGAAATTTTCTACGTCTTATGAATTTAAAACAAAGAAAGAGAAGAAGAGATCTGCTGAACACACTGGGAAAGGAATTAAGGAAACAGAGAAGAAGGGAAGAATTGAATTTCAACCCTGTAAAAATTGCATAAGTAAGCACCCCGGTGCCTGTCTAAAAGGAAAAGGAGTGTGCTACAAATGTGGAAGAAGGGCCATATATCTGGTGATTGTAAAGGAAAGAAATATGTTACTGATTTTCAATGCTAAAATTGTAGGGAGATGGGACATTATGCAATTGAATGCCCTAAGAGTCAAGGAAAATTACCTCAGAAAAGGACAAGGGATCCAGGCCAAGCTTATGAAATTACTAATGTTGAGGTTGAAGACTTGAAAGACGTGGTGGCAGGTAATTTAATGGTTTCCTCAAGTTTAGAAATGCATTATTTCAGGGCGGTGGGGTTGCAGGCAGTGGTGTGTGTGTTGCTGATGTTTGTGTGATGTGTCGAGGGTTTCTGCCTCGTTGCTTACGGTTTTGGTCTGAAGCGGTGATGTTCTGGGTCATGTTTCCTACGACAATGATGATGCTGAAGGTCGGTGATGTGGTTCGCCGGCGTTAGACGACAATTGCTGGTGTTTTTCGTCGGCATTATGTTTTGTTCGGGGACGACGGGATCTCGCCGGCGTTGCTCCGTATGGTGAAGGTCCGGGGTGTCTCGTCGGCGATCTGGAGGGAGGGGACATTGGGATTCGTGAAGGCTCATGTCTCGAGGGCGATGCAGATAAGACAGAAGAGCGTCTGAAGGTGACGCAGTATTCGATGGTCCTCGGTTTTCGAGGTCGGCGCGTGAGTGGCGTGTCGGGACTCGTGTGATGGCGGTGGAGCGGTTAATTGAAATTTGAATTTGAATTTGATGTACAAGGGAACCAGCTACCCTCAAACCGGCTTTTAGAAAATCAAAAAAAAATGATTTGCATGCATATCTTCCCAGTTTGCTAAGAAAATTAGATATTTCCAATTTGATTTAACTAGGGTTTTGTCAATCAAAACCCCTAAGGTAAGTATCACTGCTAAAATGATTTTTCAATCAGTCCCCATTAAGGCATATAAATTTTTATTATCTGCTGATCTCATCATCATACCTATGACTGAATTTGATATAATCCTTGGTATGGATTGGCTTTCAGACCATGATTTGAAGATTGATTGTAAGAATAAGGAGGTTACGATTTTTGATGATGATGATAAGGAACACCTTATCTTTATAGCATAATTGTCACCAACTAATTCTTATCAAGATCCACCCCCAGTAGCTCAACTAAATTCAATTATCGGGGAGGAAGAGAATGAAATAACTGTGGGTGAGGAAAGGAATTTTCAAATAGAGGATGTACTTATTGTGAAAGAATATGTAGACGTGTTTCCCGAAGATTTACCTGGACATCCTCCAGAATGAGAAGATGAGTTTTCCATTGATTTAATTCCTCGATCAAGGCCTATATCGAATACCCCTTATAGAATGGCCACTGTATAATTAGTGGAACTAAATAAACAACTAGAGAAATTGAGTAATAATGGATTTATTCTCCCTAGTGTTTCTCCATGGAGATCCCCTACTATTTTTGATAAAAAGAAAGATGGATCTATGAGGTTATGTATCGACTACAGGGAGATCAATGATATAACAATAAATAACAAGTATCCCCTACCTCGCATTGATGATTTATTTGACTAACTACATGGAGCTCAATACTTTTTCAAAGATTCACCTTAGATTGGGATACCATCAATTGTGTGTAATGAAGGGAGACATTCCAAAGATAGCATTTCGAACTAGGTACAGGCATTACGAGTTTACAGTAATGCCTTTTGGGCTGACTAATGAACCCTTTGTATTCATGGATCTAATGAATAGAGTTTTCAAGGAATATCAAAATGATTTTGTGGTGGTATTTATTGATGATATCTTGGTATACTCCAAAAGCTATGAAGATCATGAAAATCGCTTGCGCATTGTCCTGAAGACTCTCAGAATACATGAATTATATGGGAAGATTAGCAAGTGTGAATTCTGGCTATAGGAGATTCCTTTTCTTGGCCATATTGTCTCTAAAGATGCAATCTCTGTTGATCCTTCTAAGACCAAGGCAATCCCAGAATGGCCAGCACCTACGAGTATAATTATGGTACATAATTTTATTAGTTTAGTAGGTTATTATCGACGTTTCGTCAAGAATTTTGCTTCATTGGCTAACCCATTAAATAAGATCACACGTTAATGGGTTAAATTTGTTTGGACAAAAGATTGTGAAGAATTTTTTGAAGAACTGAAGAGAAGATTAGTCAATGCTTTTATATTGACTCTACCATTAGGGAATGATGGGTTCGTTATTTATAGTGATGCATCGAAGAAAGGACTTGGTTGTGTCCTTATGCATAATGATAGGGTTATTGCCTATGCATCACGATAGTTGAAAATTCATGAGCAAAACTATCCTACTCATGATCTCGAGTTAGCAGTTGTGATCATTTCATTGAAGATATGGAGACACTACCTCTATGGTGAAAAATGTGATATTTATACTGATCACAAGAGTTTGAAGTATATTTTCTCCCAAAAAGAACTAAACATGAGGAAAAGGAGATGGCTTGAATTAATCAAGGATTATGATTGTATGATACACTACCACCCAGGAAAGGTAAATTAGGTGGAAGATGCTTTGAGTAGAAAAGATCATGGAGTTTTAAACCATATGAGAATTGAAAGGGATCCAATTTTCATGGATCTAGTGAAGATGAACATGGGAATAAACATGGAAGGTGAAGCATCAATACTTTTTCAAATGGTTGTCGAACCATCTTTATTAGAAAGTATTAAGTGTTCTCAGTCTGATGATGAAGAATTTCAAAATAAGATTAAAGCTGTGAATGATGGTAGAGTGAGAGACTTTGTGTATGAAGAAATAATTTTGAAATTCGGGAAGAGACTTTGTGTTCCTGATATACCTGATTTAAAAAGGGAATTATTAAATGATGCTCATATGTCAAATTTCTCTATACACCCTGGGAGCACCAAAATGTATAGATATTTAAAGGCACATTTCTTGAGGGACAACATGATGAGGGAGATTGTTAATTTTGTGTTAATATGTATGGTTTGTCAACAAGTGAAAGCCGGAAGGCAATAGCCTAGAGGAGTCATGCAACCTATTCCCGTACCTAAGTGGAAATGGGATAATATCACTATGGACTTTGTCATGGGACTACCAAAGACTCCTAGAAGGAATGATGCAATATGGTTCGTTGTTGATAGTCTTACCAAGTCAGAACATTCTCTTTCTATAAGTGAAGATTTACCACCGGAACGTCTAGCAAGACTATATATTAATGAAGTTGTGAGAATTCATGGAGTACCGCTATCGATTTTTTCGGATCGAGATCCCCGTCTTACTTCGAGATTCTGGAAGAGTCTTCAGAAGGCCTTGGATACTGAACTTCTTTTGAGCACTGCTTACCACCCTCAAACAGATGGAAAATCATAATGGACTATTCAAACCTTAGAAGACATGTTGAGATTTTGCTCACTTGACTTTCATGGTATGTGGGATCAATATTTACCTCTGGTAGAATTTTCCTATTAAAATAGCTTCCATTCTAGCATTCAAATGGATCCATATGAAGCGTTATATGGAAAGAGATGTCACGCATCAACCTGTTGGGATGACGTTGGTGAAATAAAACTTGTAGGGCCAAAACTGGTGGATAAAATGATTGGGAAGGTGAAGGTAATCCAAAAACACATCAAAGAATCTCAAAGTAGGTAGAAGAGCTATGCTAACAACTGAAGGAAGGATTTGGAATTTCAGGTAGGAGATCATGTTTTATTGAAGGTATCTCCATGGAATGGAGTTATAAATTTCGGCAAGAAAGGTAAATTGAGTCCTAGGTACGTAGGACCTTTTTAAATTCAATAAATAATTGGGGTTTTAGCTTACCGTTTGGAAATTCTGCCAAGTCTCTCCAAAGTTCAAGATGTGTTCCACATATCATTATTGAGAAAATACATGCATGACCCAACGCATGTACTCACTTACGAGGAATTAGAAGTGGAAAACGATCTGACTTATTGCGAAAATCTCGTCAGGATTATTGATACAAGATAACAAGTGCTGAGAAACCAGACGACTCATTTGGTAAAGGTTCTATGGAGAAACTATAAGATGGAAGAGGCAACGTGGGAACCCGAGGAACTTATGATGAAGAACCACCTGAGTCTTTTCATGTAGTAGTATTCTAGAAATTTTGAGGATGACATAATTTGAAGGAGGGTATAATGTAACACCCCAAACTTCCACGGTATGATTCTCTTTGAATAATATAGTAGTGCGTGTTGTATGCAACTTCGAGATTCTAACACACCGTGACCAATCAAAGTAGCCGTTATGAATAGTAATACCCACTTTTTGAAATTTTATAAATTTTAACTCTCAAAATGGACTTCATTTTTGCATTCGGAATATTGAAATTATCCTAGTGTGAAATTTTGGTACTTTTCAGATTACTTTTATATTTTGATGAATAGTTAAAATTACTAAATTTTAATTAAAAACAACTTTTTAATCCAAATAATTTATAGTGATAAATTATGAATTTGAGCGGTTTTAAAGTATATTTAGAATATATTTTTACCATTTAATATGATTTTAGTTATTATACATAATTTCACAATTAAACCAGACATAAACAAGTGTCAATCTTTTGATAGTTATTATCTCTTAAAAACACGCTATTTGTTTTAACGACGAGAATTAATTTAAAATTAATTTCTGCCACTTCTGTGCTTTGAATTTTAAAAAATGGATTCCATATTTGGAATTAGGATGTCCAAATTGTGTAAATAGGTAACCTTTATTTTTAATCATTTTGAATAATTACTTTGGTAAAAAAATATTTTTACCATGGTTAATGTGTAAATCCGGTAAATAAGGGTAACACAATAATATTATAATAATAATAAATTACCCTAAAACGTGTACTAACCTTATTTGTTGATAAATTTACGACCATGGGCATCTTTGGGTCAATTTTGGGACCCCATGGAGCCACTTGTAGGTGATAAGGACACTTTATATTAATTAAGTTAAAATAAATAAAAAATGACATAAGCATATATCTTTTATAAAAACAATTTTTACATAGGGTTATATATGTTTTATTTTCGACTATAAATATGCATTAGAAATATAAAACGATTTCCTACATAATGGTATTTTATTTATAATTTTTATACATTAATAATTAAATTTATTTATGACACAATAATGATGTCATATTTTCCTTATTAATGAAAGAATCAAATAATTGGTATTATAAATGATAAAATAATTATTATTTTAAAGTTTTGATGAAATCCACGAATTTAATTGGTTAATATGACTTTTTAGTATTGCATAAATGAATTTGGTTCGAGTTAATAAAGTTGTTAATACTTTATCAAAACTCAATTATTGAATAGTGTCAAAATTGACATAAAAAAGTTTTTAAAACAAATATTATATTATTAATTGATATTCAATTCCTAAAAATATTAGGTTCAGCAAAGAGACATATATCATTATAGGAGTATCATTAATGGACAACTTGGGGGTTTCTTGGATGTATATGGTAAGTTTATTAACTATATAATATAAAAATACAAAGCGACATGGTAAATGTCAATCTAATTAACTAAGAGTTTAATCTAAAAGACAAGGTTAATATAATGACCAAAACTTGTCTAAAATCTATTTGGTGAGTGGTTTTTGACCTATACCCACCTTAATCTTTAAATAATCCACTTTGGAGCCATTATAAACCGAATATGAATTTATTATAAAATAATATATCTAGCTTTTCCAAAGGTGCCCCTCACCCCTCTTATAAAAGGCCCCCTTCCCACTAATTCACAATTTAAAAGCCTTTAGGTTTGGCCAAACCCTACCCAAATACTCTCTCAACATCCCTCAATTAAACCTATAAGCCTTAGTTTAATAATAAAGCCATCATAAAGAGCCCTTTATATCAAATCAAAAGGAAGAACCCCAAGAAGAGGTAATGTTTTCACCACCCTCTTTCAAGTTCCATTCTTCTTCCACTTCATATTTCTTTGTTATTTACATTATAAAACAATAACACCAGTATCTTCTATATACTGTGATGTTATTATAAATATGTTTCCACCATATTTAGTATCATATCTATCCTTTTAATGACATGTCCCCATACGTGCGTACGTACGGCTTACCGTCTCCAGGTCGTGGTGTAATTGTTATTCAATACACTATTATTTGGATGGGTATAATAACGATGTGTAATTCATGTAAATAATAAATATAACATGATAATGATTCTTTATATATGATATACCATCCAATTATATATTATTATAGTATCAAAAAAATGATATTGCCGCTCGTGCGTACGTACAAACTACCGTCTCCACGAATGCGATGAGATTCATTCATCGTCGTATCCATGCAATTATAATTCAAATTTGATGATTAAAAATAATTTTTAAGGACTTTATATCATTATGGATATGAATCAGATACAACCTATCCATAATAAACATGACTTATTTCACAAAACATATAAAATAAAACGAGTAAGTTAACACCCAAAACGACGATAATACTAAGATATTATTAACAAAGAAATGTTAAAAGATCATATATGATATCATATAAATGTATATGATTCTTGTATAATTTAATAACAATTATTTCACCATTATACAAGATTTTAACCTACCCTCAACCAAGGAAAAGTACAAGGTAAGGGTTCATTTCACAATCTCTTCATTATCTGAGGTTGTTTATACGTAATAATATACTAGGACCTCTTTATCATCCACATCCATGTTTCTTAATAATGTATTTCAAAACATTCATACTATTTTATAGACAATCGGTTAAAGTCATTTATACCCTTGTTGACTTTTTATAATATTTTTATAAAGGAATCTTTCCATCGTTTTCAAACAAGGTCTTTTTAACCTTTTCGACAGAATTAAGGTAAGAATGTTTTTTTAACTTATACGATGGGTACGGCTATTTTCTGCTGTTATAACATCATAAAAGCTTACCTTACAATCTTATAAGGATATTTTAAAAGTAAATGTTTTATTTTATAATTATGTGACCTTTAAATGATTTCAAAAAATGAGATATTTATCTCAAATAGTTTTGATTTCATCTATGTCAACATCGTTTGATGGATTTTAAGTTTATTTGATGTTGATTTATTATGATACAAAACATCCATATTGTAATGATGTTTTTGTGATATGTTTGACTGTGGATGTGAAATTTTTATACTATTCATGGTTTACGGTTAAATTATTGACATTTCGTATGATAGTTTTAATACGAATGTTTATGATATGTTTAAACCTTTTCATATGAGGAATGTATTGGACTTAGTAAATGACGGGTGGAGCCCGCTATAGCTTTGCAATGCATTGGTAGGTCTCATGAGACAAATAGATGTGGAATTGGTCGAGGAGCTTTCTCAATTTGATTTATTGTTTTGGCCGAGGCCTTAATCATTTTTATATGTTTTGGTCAAGGCCTTAACAAAAGGTTTTAGAATGTCCGGCATTATACATTCCCTCATTATGGAAATAATATTTATGGTTCATGTGGTAAGTCAAGTAGTAGAATACCCATGATTATGTTTTATTATGGCATTATTTACTCATCTCATATTCTTTAATTAAAATTACTCATGTTTATTATTGGTAAAGGCATGTGGTTTCAATTATTTACCATTCTTAATATTTATGACATTTTATGCTATATTAATTACCCTTACTGAGTGTTTGAGATCACCCCTTTCATTATTTTATTTTTCCCTGGATATGAAGAAGTTAGTTATGACTGACCTTCCGGCATAATCTAGGAGGCTTGGATGTTCCTAATGAAAAATATTTGTGTGGTATTTCTCTTCAAGATGTAGAGTTGAACATATGCATGAGTATTATTTCCAATAATACTAAACTGATCGGTCTTTTGAGACATGATTTCCTTGTGATCATGCCAATGTTATGTAATAATGCACCGACTCTGGGTAACTAGGGTCAGGGCTTTACAGTAAGGCCTTGATGCTACTAACATGATATCCAACTATTACTCTCGCCTCTAAGGTTTGAGTCACATTGTTGGCATCAGTGTGTGGTTACAGGGTCTCGTCCAGTGGAAATATCGAAAGTGAGGGTCAAGTGAATGGTTTTAACCAAAACCTCTTAGTATTAACCACACAAAAAAGCAGAAAAGAAAACATCACAAGGAATAGTATCTTTTATTACTATAGCTCAAAGTACAAAGACACAAAGCAAC
The DNA here is from genome assembly GCA_963277665.1 of Viscum album. Taxonomy (NCBI): domain Eukaryota; kingdom Viridiplantae; phylum Streptophyta; class Magnoliopsida; order Santalales; family Viscaceae; genus Viscum; species Viscum album. Next base: position 241,096,324 of record OY728131.1, read on the forward strand.
CACAACAACAACATTAACGAAGCTAGAAGCATCATGATAAAAGACCTCTATGCCTAGAACTAGTCCCGCTCTTGTCCACCTGCTTCTGTTGCTCAAGGTGAACTGCCTCAGGGTGGGAGTTATAGTTCTTGATGGATCAGACCACCATCCGCTGAAAGACATGCTCCACTTCCTTGTCCAATGCTCAGATAATTCTCAAGCTCCCGCCGCTGCTTCTGTCTCGGTGGGCCCTCCAACGCCTGTTGATCAAGTATGTGGGGAGTCAGATAGTCATGCACTTTTTTACCCCATTCCATGTAGAAATAACATACCCTTCTTTGTTCAGGTCTTCTTAGGCATCAGGTGCCCCACACCCCTGTTTCCATATCTTGGGGTCGTCTGTCAGTATGTCTAACCCACTCGTGCCCCTATGTAATATGTCTACTGCATACAGATTAATTGGATACTAATGGAATGCCCTGTGGCAGGAGAAGTAGCTCCTAAGCATGCACAGAGTGTATAGTCTTTCGTATAAACTCCACCCTGAAAAAACCCTCGAAGTTTCCCTAGGTGAAGGTCATCTCATCGCAAAACTGTAGCATCTAGCTCTAGCACCTCTCAGCTGCTCCCTGAAAGAGACTAATAGCTAGGTATACCATCAAGTCAGAAGGTGTCCCAATTGTGTGGAAATATCGTGCTACAAACTCCAACTAGAAACCAGCCATATGAAAGTCTGTCTCACCTCAAATCCTCCGAGGACTCTTTCACATGAACCCGTGCAATGCACTCAAGCGGCGCGTACCCTCTGCTGTTGGGGATGGTTATAATGGTATTTCAACGGGTAATGGTACCGCCGGTACCTCTACAGTGATGGGGCCCTACACCGTAGCCTCACTGCTCGGTGTGCTACCATCACGCTCTCCACTCGGAACCCACAATGAATGACTAGGTGAAGACATCCTCGAAAGAAACAGATACGACATGGTCAGAAGACTATATCTGGTGAGCCGACCTAGTTTGAGATGACTTAATGAAAACATTTGAAAACTCACACACAATCAGTGTTTTTGTGCACTGAGTCGGAAATCAATAGTCAGGGTCCTGGTGTATGGATACGTCGGCCGTCGCACCAACACTGGACTCCCTGAACTGAAAACCACACTCAGTACGCTTAACACTATTGATTCACAGAAAAGAAAATATCAGAGCCCTAAGTTCTGCCGTAGAACCGACTCCTCTGATACCAATTTTCCATGACCCGTCCCTCGGGGTCCATATCGTGACAACCCAAATCTAGCCTTCCATAGGCCAGGGGCTGGGGACTAGCACCAAAGGTGTATTTCCCAAAAAACTAGGAAGGAATTGCCTTTATAAAACGTAACACACACAACTAGAGTACTAGCGGAAGCAAGCAATAAGTAAAGAAGTATAAAAAGTGTGTTGAATGTACAAAGGGGCCGGAAATACAATCCCAATAGAAAAGTACAGCTACAACTGAAACAAAGTTCAACTGAAAAGATAATCAGCTGGAAGATGGATGTAGCCCCCGAATCATCCTCTGGGTTCCTACCTGAAGAGTAGGTAAAGATGTCCTCCTCAACACTCCATGTTCCTCCGTCTCCTCTGGGTACCAAATCGTCATGAGGTCCACCTCTGGATATCGTCCAGTCCTCATACACTCTGCCTCGGACAATGCTATCCGTCGTCTACATCCGACACAACGAGGTTCGGTCATAACCCATGCAGGGGTGAGCATAACGATACACAGTAGGGACCCCAAGACCCTCAAGGTCCCACTAAATCCAACAAGGATAAACCAAAAAGAAATATCTCAATAGATAACCTTTACTTAGGTATATGCTCATACATATACCTAAGTTATCAAGTAACCCATCTCCATCACGAGGAAAACACAAAGGTCATTGACTCAGCTCAAACCCGGATTTTCATTATCAAAACCACAACTACTGGAGAACTCCTCCTTTATCGAGTATAGTGGCCCTGTCATGACTCTGAGGCGCTACTCACTATCCTTAGACTACTGCAGTACTCCTCTTGCCGAGTACCGCAGGTCTGCCTCCCCAACACAGTAGCACTCCCTACCATGGGTCTGCCGCCCCAACACAATAGCGATTCCCCTAATAACCTACAGAGGTACTCCTCCTGTCGAGTACCACAGGTTTGCCGAAGTCAAGTCACTTCGAAATGAATCAGACAAGCAGTCATCAGGTCTACAACTACTATGTCTCCGCACTCCGTACGCTCGTCTCCAGGAGGGTCCGCTCCACACGATACGAGTCGATACTTCCAAGTGTCAATTAATCTCACGTGGACGTATCAAAAATGACTGTCTCATAAAAAAGGTCTCTACACAAAATACAACACATTAATCGGATGCCCGGTCTGTGAGTTATTAGCATTTCTGTTCCAGGGGCCCTGTTGGATTTTGGGTACAATCCAACCCGGTAATGATCAAATCACATCTGAATCATGTGTAGAGTATTCCAAAAGAACTATCTCATCATGTGGAATTCAACATAGTTGACAGAACGTCAATCAGATGTTCGATCCTTACGTTATAAGCATTTCTGCTCTGATGGCCCGGTTGGAATTATGTTTTTTTCCAAACCTGGGCATTTTCCAAAGTTATCCAAAACTCACTTAGAGTATCGCAAAGGAGCTCCTCGTCGCGAGGGTCCCAGTTCCATAGACGGTGTGTCGATCGGACGCACAATCTTCATGTTATTAATGTTTAAGTGAAAACGGGCCCAGCCCGTTAAACCCAGGGGGCTGGCGGGTCGGGTCAACCCAGAGTTGGCGGGTCCGACCCGGCAGGGGTTGTCGGACCTGCCCAATGAAATACACAGCTCGGACTGAGGGGCGTGGCCCAGCCTGGTGCGGCCCGGCCCGGCATGACCCGGCCCACAGCGGCCCGGCCCAGCGCGACCCGGCCCGGCACGACGTGGAGTGGTCCGGCGGGGCGTGGCCTGACCGCGGCTCAGCTCGAGGGGGGCGTGCAGTCTGAGGTTGGGGGGGGGGGGGGTGCGGCCCCCCGGCTACCCGAACCAGCGGCGCCGCCCTCCCTAACCGGCCAACTAAAGCCGGCTGACATTCTTGGCGCAAGTGGCCCGCACAAGTGGGCAGCAGTTCATCCGGCGCGGCGCCCTCTCGGCGCCGCGGCTCTCCTCCGCCCGGCCGGCTGATTGGCCGATCGGTTCTTTCACCGAAGCGGCCCGCGGAACACGAGCCGCGGTCTTCCGCAGTACGACACCGCTGGGCACCGCGGTTCCTCCCTTCGGCCAAGCTGACTATGGTCGGTCGGTTCTTCCTCAGTCTAGCAGCCCGCGGTTTTGGGCAGCAGTTCTTCCGCACGCGGCCGGCATATGGCCACCGCTTCTCCTATAATAGCCTCTTCCAATTCACCTCAAACAAAAACAAGGAGACTGCGGAGGATCTTTGGGCCATGTGCGTTCGGCCCGTGTCCTCCGCGTTAAGCTGTAGCAATTAGACAAAGATAAACAAGGTTTCACGAAGAACGAAGAAAAAGTTTAATCAAATAAAAATGAAGAAATCCTCCCTACCTCGATTATGACGTTGGATATCGTCGAGTCATGGAAAGAGGTAGGCATCGTGAAAGAACAGCGTCACGGGGAGACGGTGTCAACTCGTTGACGTCGAGGAAGAAGAATCCGAGGATGACGCGTCGTCGGCGTTCCTTGTGGGTGGCTCCTTCTCCTTTGGCTTGGCCGAAGATTGAAGGAGACTATCACCGTTCTTCGGTGGTTCCTCATTGAAGAAATAACCCTTCTCTTCTATTTCTTAAGAGCCTCTACAATAGGATATTTTCCAACCCAAAATTATGTGAAGGCCTCCCCAATATATTATACTGCCATTCCTTTTCAACATTCCAAATATTGAATTAATTAATTATTTGTTGATCAATTAATTAACTAAGAGGTGTTGGAATATTAATTAGGGAGAGAGGGAAGTGGAGGTTTTAACCATAATAAATGGGTGGTAGAGAGGCCCCTCATATTAAATGAGGGGATTTTTCAAATAATCAAACAAAGGGAGAGTTAAATGGTGGGTTTCAGGGGAGTTGAGGGGAGACGAAAGGTTGGGGCTCGTGTGGGACCCACCTAACAAATATTCAAACATGGGATGCTATGTGGGGGTGCCCCCCCCCCAATTAACTTCCCCATGTAGGATTTAACCACCAAGGAAAATAAAATTTTTCTATACAATTTTATTTCACTTTTTAATTAAACCCCAATTTTTAACTTTCAACCCGCGTAAAACACAACTGCATTAAAGGTACACTTAAGAAAATGCCATCGTTGTGAGTTCATCGGTGTCCTCGTATTTCAATTCCGAGCTCCGGTTCAAAAGATAGAAAAACCCTCACATACGTTCACTGAACGTACCTGAGAAAAACTTCGTAAATTGATTCCGAGCACACCGGGCCTCGGAATCAGGTGCCGTCAGAAGCTGCAGACTCAAAAAATTTCAAAGAATTTATGAAAAACATTTCCTTGAAATCTATGGGTCTTTAAATTGTAGTTCATTTTCATGCATTCCAATCATGGGAGATTAAAATATTAAATTTAATTTATAAAAAAATATTTTTATTTCATGATTAACTTTTTGGATATGATGGGACCATGAACTCTTTGACCATTGCCAACTAACATAATTTGATTTTCTTTTATGAGCTGAACATCATCAAAACATAAAATATGAACATAACAATTTTAATTACTATATAAGGAACAATAATAAATGAAATATATGGTATAAAAATAAATGAATAAACATTATAACATTTTAAAACAATTATTATATTTTTATATGTTTATTATATATGATATAAAGTATGTGTGTGATGAGTCGGACTCGAGATAATGGTTTCTCACCACACATTTTTTGTATGAGACATATGTCAAATTACCCACTAGTTTCTTAAATGTGGTCTATATACTTCCACATTTAAAATTAATAAAGTGAATATATTTATATTCATGGTATATAAAGTTTCATTTAATGTTGTTTATTTTATGGGGTTTAGGACTCAAAATTTATCGAAGCAGTAAGGGTTTATTTTAAAATCTTGTTTATTAGAATTGTTTATATTTATAGATACATTGAATAATTTTATAAAATATTTATCTTTAAAAAATCCATTTATCTTATTTTAAAATAATTATTTCTATAAATTAAATATTTTTATTTCATTTTCCACTCTCTGAGTACTCAAAATCTAGAAATAATTTCTGTAATGAAAAATAACATTATTTCTATCTTTGGAAGGGTTTTGCTTTCTCTAATGTCTATGTTAACCTTAAAATGTTATCAACAATGTTATTTATATTCTAAAATTATTTATAAATGTAATATGTACCTACGTTTTACATTCTAAAAAAAATTTAAATGGAAAAAATCTTGTCCAAATGAGATACTTTTTACTAATTTTTTGAAAAAAACATTTTTTAATGTCTATCGCATGAACTATTTTTCCCCAAATCATGCATATTATTTTCTTTTATTATTCCTTTATAGGTTTTCATCGATATTTTAAAATAAATTCTTACCCTTCTATTTCGAAATTTTTATATTTTAAATAAGTTATTTCAAAATGAAAAGGGAATTTTCCTCAAGAAAAGATCCAATGATCTTTTAAAATTATTTCTTTTTGTATGTATATTGTTTGATGAATCATATGATTTAATAAGTATATAACCTAATTATAACATCCACCTTACCTATATTTATGTATTCTTATCATGTTTTTTATTTATTGAATAAGGAAAATATTAAAATTTCATATGCTTGTTCTTCAATAAAAATGATTTTTTATTTTTATGATGAATTTTTATTCATTTATTTCATATGATGAATTCTTTGGAATTATTATGCAATGGGTGGGGCCAATTATATCCCCAGATTCCTTGGTAGGATTCAATTAACAAAAATGTTTGGTTATTTTGTGTATTCCTTACCTATTTATTTATTTGTCTTGCTTTGATTCCTTGATGGTATGATTATGAAGTATATTATTATACATTCCATCATTTTGAGACTATTTAATATTATCCATGTGATTATTTATATTATTAGGGAATCCATGGATATATTAAATTTTTTAAAATATTAATAATATGATATATTTTACTATAGTTTATCTCTAATATATTATTTAGGATTAATTTATCATGCGATACTTTCAACTGTATGGTTTCTCAAAAAAGAATCTAAACTCACCCTTTATTATTTCTTCCTTTACCAAGGTTACCAATTATGGATTTTTGATTGAATTTAGTAGTATAGTATAATGAATTACAATGTTAACACTATAATTTGATGTTTTATTTCATTTTTTAAAATGTAATGTAAGAATCATGTAAGTATATAGTCTCATAAGTCAACATATCTATTCAATCCTTTGGGATGGGATCTGTTGTATCTTGTGCCGATTTAGTAATGTAATCATCATCTTTGAGTTAGTTGATTCTAGGTATAATATTTTGTATAAAAGGAATATTATTAGGGAATGTGAGAACTAGATTTGGGAAATCATATATTATAGAATATAACCCTATGTTATATTGTAAGGATAAGTCTCTAAAGAGTGTAATTTTGAAATCTACTCAAAATGTATAGTTTTTATGGTTTTCATGGAATATTCAGCAATTTCTGGATACTGAAATGTGGTTTTATCTATGTCAAAAATACACCTAGGGGTAAAAACTAGGAATGTGGTAGATTGAGTTTTAAATTGATCATATCTTATGTAAGACAAGTGGTCATAAGATTGATTACCTTATTAGACACTGATGTGGAATATGCATGGGTTAATTCACATTTAATTTTTGAACCATTATGATGAATGAGTGGATCAAATTTATGTTTACCTATTATATTCTATAATGACATGGGATAAACTACAGTGGTATGTGTCATCCTAACCTATAAGATTACAGGATTGATGGTGGATGGGTTTAAAGTAGGTTTTGAGGAGGGTTCAATAGAGTTTGAGCTCTAAGTGTGATGTATATATTTTTCATGATGTTATAGTGGAATTTAATTCATGAGTTTGGGTTTCAAGGTATGTCATTCTATTTAATTCATGGCTTTCAAGAAGGTGAGGTGTGATACGTGAAACAGAATCCCAACATGAAATCGAAATTCCTGGAAAGAATTTAGTACATACAAGTTTCCCTGAATTTTAATGGAAACTGAAACATTGGAAACTCATTACTTATATGGATTAAATGATTTTATTTCTATGACCCTATGGAATTAATGATATGAATATGAAATTCATGCCATAAATGAGGTGTGTTCCATCCTATTTATAAGTAATGTGTTCTACTAATTCATCATTTTAGTCTATCATTTCTTATTGATTTTGGGTGAACCCTATATAATTATGGTATACCTTCAATACCATATTTCCTTACTTTGAGCTTTGGTATTCGATAGTATAATGTTTTTGATAAAAGGTTAGTTCTTTTTATCTCTTTAGTTTCCTGTGTTCCTTCCGTAGGGATTCACTACGATGTTGTTGGTTAGGGTTTAGGGATAGTTTAGGATTTTTCTGTGGTCATTTGGTGTGGTTTAGATTGATATGAGGTTTACTAGGGAATTATTTGCCAGTTTAACATTTTTTCTTCATCCTATGTGGAATATTGGATCAAAAATTATCTCAGAGGTATGGGTCCATGCTCTCCCCCTATTTATGTCTATATGTAGAGATTGCATTTTTTTCCCGTATATTTATTTGATTTTAAGAGTCAACATAATATAGAAAACAAAATTATTATAATATAAAATTGATGTAAATGGGGATTAATCACATGTTTTTGTTTTATTATGTAACAACCCAAGCTTCCACGATACGCTTCTCTTTGATTGATACAGTAGCATGTGTTGCACGTAACTTTGAGTTCTAACACACACCACAACTAATCAAAATAACTGTTATGAATAGTAATACCCACTTTTTGAAATTTTAAAAATTTTATCTTTCAAAATAGACATCATTTTTGGATCTGGAATATCAAAATTATCGTAGGGTGAATTTTTGGTACTTTTCGGATAACTTTCATATTTTGATGAATAGTGATAATTATTAAATTTTAATTAAAAACAACTTTTTTGATTGAAATAATTAATAGTGATATATTATGAATTTGAGTGATATTAAAGTATATTTAGAATATATTTTTACAATTTAATACAATTTTGGTCATTAGACATTATTTAACATTTAAACAATACATAAAAAAGTGCCAATCTTTTGAGAGTTGTTATTTCTTAAAAACACGTTTTTTGTTTTGACAACGAGAATTAATTTTAAATTAATTTCTACCACTTTTGTGTTTTGAATTTAGAAAAATTGATTCCATATTTAGAATCAGGAGGTCCAGATTGTGTAAAAAGGTAACTTTTATTTTTAGACATTTAGAATAATTACAACGGTAAATATTTTATTTACCATTGTTAAAGGGTAAATCCGGTAAATAAGGGTAAAAAATAATATTATAATAATAATAAATTACCCTAAAACGTATTATAACCCTATTGGTTGATACATGTCCGACCATTTACATATTTGGGGCGATTTTGGGACCCCATTGATCCACTTGTAAGTGAAAATGACACATTATATTAATTAAGCTAAAGTAAATTATAAAATGACATAAGCATATATCTTTTATCAAAAAAAATTTTACATAGGGTTATATATGTTATATTTTTGACTATAAAAATTCATTAGAAATATAAAAAGATTTCATACACAATTGAATTTTTTTTATAATTTTTATACATTGAATAATTAAATTTATTTATGACACAATAATGATGCAATATTTTCTTTATTAGTGAAGGATTCAAATAATTGGTATTATAAATGTTAAAATAAATATAATTTAAAAGTTTTGATGACATACAGAAATTTTATTGGTTAATATGACATTTTAGTATTACTTAAATGAATTTGGTTTGAATTAGTAAAGTTGTTAATACTTTATCAAAATTCAATTATTAAATAGTGTCGAAATTGACATAAAGGAGTTTTTAAAACAAATATTATATTATAAATTGATATAGTATCCCTAAAAATATATTTCTCGTCCAACGGACTTATATAATTATAGGTTTATTGTTAATTAACCACTTGGGGTTCACTTGGAAGTACATAGTAAGTTTATTAACCATATAATATAAAAATTCAACGAGAAATGGTAAATGTAAAGCTACTTAACTAAGAGTTAAATATAAATAATAAGGTTAATATAGTGTCACAAACCTATCTAAAATATATTGGTGGAAATTATTTGGACCCATCCCCACCTTATCCTAGAAATAAGTCACTTTGGATCCAATATAAACCTAATATTAATTTATTATGAAATAATATTTTAATTTTTTTAAGGTGCCCCTCACCCCTCTTATAAAAGTGCACTCCCCTTCTCTCAAATTCATACGTTAAAATACTTTTGGTTCGGCCAAACCATGCCCAAATATCCTCTAAAATTCCTTCACTTTATCCTAAAGGCCTTCCTTTAGTCATAAATCCAACCTAATGATCCCTTTTGATCAAATCAAAAGGAAGAACCCGAAGAAGAGGTAATGTTTTCACCACCCTCTTTCAAGTTCCTTTCTACTTCCACTTCTTCTTCCTTTTTTATTTCCATTATAAAATAATAACTTCAATATCTTTTTTATACTATGATGTTATTATAAATACGTTACAACCATATTCAGTATTCTATCCATCCTTTTAATGACATGTCAACATACGTGCATACGTACGGCCTACCGTCTCCACATCGTGGTCTAATTGTTATTCAATACTATATTATTTGGATGGGTATGATAATGATGTGTAATTGAAGTAAATAATAAATATAACATTATAATAATTCTCTATATATGATATACAATCAAATTATATATTATTTTAATATCAAAAGAATGATATTGTCGCTCGTGCGTACGTACGGACTACCGTCTCCACGAACGCGATGAGATTAATTCCCCATCATTTCCATTCAAGTATAATTCTCATTTGATGACTAAAAATAATGTTTAAGGACTTTATATCATTATGGATAAGAATAAGATATAATCTATACATAACAAACAGAGCTTATGTAAAAAAACATTTAAAAGAAAACGAGTAAGTTAACACCCGAAATGACGATAATACTAAAATATTATTAACAAAAAAAATGTTAAAAGATCATATATGATATCATATTAATGTATATGATTATTTTATAACTTAATAATAATTATTTAACTATTATAAATGAGGTTAACCTACCCTCGATCAAGGAAAAGTTCAAGGTAAGGGTTTATTTTACAATCTGTTCATTATCCGAGATTGTATATACATAATTATCTACTAGGACCTCCTTATCATCCACATCCATTTTTCATAAAAATGATTTTCAAAACATTCTTAATATTTTATAGACTATGGGTCAAATTCATTTACACCGTTGTTTAACTTTTATAAGATGTTTATAAAGTAATATTTCCATCGTTTTCCAAACAAGGTCCATTTTAACCTTTTCGACAAAATTACGGTAAGAATGTCTTTTTTAAAATTATATGGCAGGTGTGGTTATTTTCCACTATTATAACATCATCAAATCTTCCCTTAGAATATTATAAGAATATTTTCATGTGAATGTTTTCTTTAATAATTATGTGACTTTTAATTGATTAAAAAAAGAGATATTTCTCTCAAATAGTTTTGATTTCATCTATGTCAACATCCTTTGATGGATTTTAAGCTTATTTGAAGTTGATTTATTATGATAAAAAACTTCCATATTGTATTTAAGGTTTTGTTATATGTTTTACCGTGGATGTGTTATTTTTATACCATTAATGGTTTATGGAGAAAGTATTGACATTTCGTATTCTAGTTTTAATACGAATGTTTATGTCATGTTTAAACCATTTTATATGAGGAATGCATTGGACATAATAAGTAATGGGTGGAGCCCACTATAGCTCCTTGATGCATTAGTAGGTCTCATGAGACAAACTAGTGTCTTGGCACAAGGCCTTGAAAAAATCTTATTTGTAGTCTTGGAACAAGGCCTAGACTATGTGGTTACAATAGTCAGGCATTATGAATTCCATCATTATAAAAGTGGTTATTGATATTGCAGGTGATTATTCAAAAAGTAGAATATCCACGTGAAGAAGTTAGTGGAATTATTTAAATTTATTTATGCTATATTATGCTGAAGTTCAAGTTTAAAAGGCTTTTGTTTTAGTTATTCATTTTTTTAAATGTTTATGTTTATTTATGATAGTTTCAACTATATTTTTATCTTTACTGAGCATCTGAGCTCACCCCATTCAATGTTTTACTTTTTCCCAGGATGTGAAGAAGTATTTTATGAATGACCTGCATGGATAGTATGAGGAGATATGAAGACAAGATGTAGTTGTAGTTTTTTCCACTTTATGATGTAATGTAAGACTTATGAATATATCCAGTGTTTCCAAGGATACTAAACTAATCAGTCTTTCGAGACTTGATTTATTGTGATCATGCCAATGTTATGTAATAATGCACCGAATCTATGCTTCTGGGGTCGGGGCGTTACAGCTGGTATCAGAGGAAGTTTAGTGCAACCCTTGGAAGCTAGATTTAGATAAACTCTAATTAGAGAACATATCCATAAGAGAGACATTAAGGATTAGTATAGAAGAACTCCCTAGATTTTTGGTATTGTAGAGATTTTTTGAGTTTTCAGAGCAATAAATCCATGTCTCGATACGAGAAGGTAGAGGCGGCTCTAGCACAGATGTACCTAGGGGTAGAACACCAAAACACCGCTTTGAGCTAGACTCGAATAGGAACTGGTTCATGACAACGAGCCTTGCTGCACTCTTGGTTACGACACTCCCAGGGGATATGCTGAGGATAATTCTCATTTTTTAAAAACCATTATGAACGGTTTATGAGTATATAAATCCTAAAAGAAAACATTTTTATGATTATGGATTATATCCATAAACTGTTCAATTTATGTTAAGTGTTTTACAAGTTTGTATTTTTCTATTGTGATTCATAAACTAATCTATTGTATGAAATTGTTTGGATATGGCGCCTAGTGGAAGAAATGGAAATTGTATCAATGAACACACTCTATGTAGGGATTTCCATTTTTCTCAAGATAATTATAGTGGAGCTGGTGATGAAACTGGTGTTGATCAGCTAATCACCCTATTGGGACAACTCACTCAGGTTATGAATAATAACCTTACCTGTTTGGAGCACCCAGATCCACAGCATGGAGGATCAATGTTAGATCGCTTCATGACTTAACAACCACCAACATTAAATGGGAGTAAAAATCCACTAGTAGTTGAGAAATGGATAAATTCCTTAGATAAAATATTCCATGCCATGGGGAGTAGTGAAAGGGAAAAAGTTATCATGGCAGTTTACCACCTAAATGGAGATGCTGATCAATGGTGGTCATTGATTCAAAACACGAAGGAAGATTATGAAGTATCAAATATGGAATTGAGGGATTTCAAATAGTTGTTCATAGAAAAATACTTTCCTCGTGACCATCGAGATGATATGGAAAGGCAATTTCTATGTCTAAGACAAAAGGAGGATGATAATGTCACAAAGTATGAGGCTAACTTTACAAGGTTAGTGAGGTATGCTACAGATTATATAAGTAACCCAAGAAGTAAGATTGATCATTTCTTTGATGGGTTAAATCCATTTCTCTGTCGAGCATTAGTTTCACAATCCTTCTCATCGTACAAAGATATTGTCGCATGTGCTATCAAGACAAAAAAAGAATTTTCTAAGTCTTATGAATTTAAAGCAATGAAAGAGAAGAAGAGATATGTTGATCACTCTATAAATGGAAATAAAAGGAAGAAGGGAAAATTTTAATATCCATCTTGCAGTAAATTTGGGAAGAAACATCTTGATACTTGCTTGAAGGGAATGTGAGTTGGTTACAAGTGTGGTGAAAAAGACCACCAAGCTGATGATTGTATGGGGAAGAATGAAGCTACAGATCTTCAATGCTACAACTGCAGGGAGATGGGGCATTATTTCAATGAATGTCCTAAGAGTCGGGGGAACTTACCTCAGCAAAGGCCAAGGGATCAAGGCCATGGTTATGCTATTACAACTGCCGAGTTAGAAGCTCTGAAAGACGTGGTGGTAGGTAATTTAATGGTTTCCTCAAGTTTAGAATATGCTTTATTTGATTCCAGATCATTTCATTGTTTCATATATTTATAGTTTTTTAATAAAATTAGATATTTTCAACTTGATTTAATAAGGGAGTTGTCAGTTAAAACTCCTAAAGGAAGTATCATTGCTACAAAGTTCTGTGAATCAGTTCCCATTAGAGCATATAAATGTTCTTTATCTGCTGATTGCATAGTCATACCTATGATTGAGTTTGATATAATCCTCAGTATGGATTGGATTTTGGACCATGATGTGAAGATTTTTTATAAGAAGAAGGAGGTTATGATTTTAGATGATGATGATAAGGAACACCTTATCTTTAGAGCAGAATCGTCACCACCTAGTTCTTATCTAGATCCACCCCCAGTAGCGCAACTAAATTCAATTATTGGGGAGGAAGAGAATGAAATAACTATGGGTGAGGAAAGTAATGTTCAAATAGAGGATGTACTTATTGTGAAAGAATATGTAGATGTGTTTCTGGAAGATTTACCTGGACATCCTCCAGAACGAGAAATTGAGTTTTCCATTTATTTAATTCCTGGTTCAAGGCCCATATCGAAGACCCCTTTAAGAATGGCCACTGTGGAGTTAGTTGAACTAATGAAACAAGTAGATGAATTGAGTAATAAGGGATTTATTTTCCTTAGTCTTTCTCCATGTGTAGCCCCTGTCCATTTTGTTAAGAAGAAAGATGGATCTATGAGGTTATGTATTGACTATAGGGAAATCAATGATATAAAAATAAAGAACAATTATCCCATACCTCACATTGATGATTTATTTGACCAAATGCATGGAGCTCAATAATTTTAAAAGATTGACCTTTGATCTGGATACCATCAGTTGTGTGTGAAGAAGGAAGACATTACGAAGATAGCATTTCGAACTAGGTATGGGCATTACGAGTTTATAGTAATTCCTTTTGGATTGACTAATGCACCCTCTGTATTCATGGATCTAAAGAACATAGTTTTCAAGGAATTTATCGATGATTTTTTAGTGGTATTTATTGATGATATATTGGTATACTAAAAAATCTACAAAGATCATGAAAATCACTTGCGCATTATCCCGAAGACTCTGAGAAGACATGAATCATATGGGATGTTTAGCAAGTGTGAATTCTGGCATCAAGAGATTTATTTTCTTGGCCATATTGTCTCTAAAGATGGAATCTCTGTTGATCCTGATAAGACAAGAGCAATCCAAGAATGGCCACCACCAACGATTATAACCGAGGTATGCAGTTTTATTGGTTTAGAAGGTTATTATCGACGTTTCATCCAGAATTTTTCCCGGTTGGCTAACCCCTTAACAAATCTCACACGTAAAGGGGTTAAATATTTTTTTGGAAAAAAGAGTGTGAAGATTGTTTCGAAGAACTAAAGAAAATATTAGACAATGCTCCTATATTGACTCTACCATCGAGGAATGATAGGTTCGTTATTTATAGTGATTAATCAAAGAATGGACTTGGTTGTGTCTTTATGCTGAATGATGGGGTTATTGCCTATGCATCACAACAACTGAAAATTCATGAGCAAAACTATCCTACTCATGATCTTGAGTTAGCAGCTGTAATCATTGCATTGAATATTTGGAGACACTATCTCTATGGTGAAAATGTGAGATTTATACTGACCAAATGAGTCAAAGTATATTTTCTCATAGAAAGAACTCAACATGAGGCAAAGGAGATGTCTTGAACTACTCATGGATTATGATTGCACGATACACTACCACATGGGGAAAGAAAATATGGTGACAGATGATTTGTGCAGAAAGGATCATGGAGTTTTGAACGTTATGAGAATGGAAAGGGATCATTTTTTATAGATCTAGTGAAGATGAATATTGGAATTACCATGGAAGGTGAAACATTGATACTTTTTCAAATGGTTTCCAAACCATCTTTACTAGAAAGGATAAAGAGTTCTTAGACTGATGATGAAAACATTCAAAAGAAGATTAAAGCTGTTAATGATGGGAGATTGAGTGACTTTGTCTATTAAGGTGAAATTTTGTAATTTGGGAAGAGAATTTGTGTTCCCGGTAAACTTGATCTAAAAAGGGAATTGTTGGACGATGCTCATAGTTCCAATTTCACTATACACCCAGGGAGCACCAAAATGTATAGATATTTGAGGGAACATTTTTGGTGGGACAACATAAAGAGGGAGATTACTAATTTTGTGTCAAGATGTATGGTTTTTCAACAAGTGAAAGCTGGAAGGCAACAGCCTGGAGGAGTCATGAATCCTCTTCCCATACCAGAGTGGAAATGGGATAATATCACGATGGACTTTGTCATGTGATTATCAAAGCCTCCTAGAATGAACAATGCAATATGGGTCATTGTTGATTGTCATACCAAGTTAGCACATTTTCTTACTATAAGGGAAGATTTAACACTTGAACATCTAGAAACAATATATATTAATGATATTGTGAGACTTCATGGAGTAACCTTATTAATTGTTTCAGATCTTGATCCCCATTTTACTTCGAGATTCTAGAAGTGTCTTGAGAAGGTCGTGGATACTGAACTTCATTTGAGCATTGCTTACCACCCTCAAATAGATGGACAATCAGAACAGACTATTCAATCATTAAAAGACATGTTGAGATCTTGCTCACTTGACTTTCAGGTTGTGTGAGATCAATATTTACCTCTGGTAGAATTTTTCTATAAAGATAGCTTCCATTATAGAATTCAATTGGCTCCATATGAAGCCTTATACAAAAAGAGATGTCGTACACTAACCTGTTGGGATGACATTGGTGAATGAAAACTTGTTGGGCTAGAACTGGTGGAGGAAATTATGGAGAAGGTGAAGGTAATCCAAAACCACATCAAAGCAGCTCAAAGTAGGCAGAAGATCTATGCAGACAACTGAAGGAAGGATTTGGAATTTTAGGTAGGAGATCATGTTTTCTTGAAGGTATCTTCATGGAAGGGTGTTATACGTTTCTGTACGAAGGGAAAATTGAGTCCTAGGTACATAGGACCATTCAAAATTCTAGAATGAATTGGGGTTGTAGCTTACCATTTTGCAATGCCGCCAAGTCTCTCAAAAGTTCACGATGTGTTCCACGTATCACTATTGAGAAAATACATGCAATACCCAACGCATGTACTCACCTATGAGGAATTAAAACTAGAACCTGATGTGTATTATTGTGAAGATCCCATCACAATTCTTGATAACAGAGAACAAGTTCTAAAAAACTGGACGACTCATATGTTAAAAGTTCTATAGTGAAACTATAAGATGGAAGAGGCAACGTGGGAACTCGAGGAACATAAGATGAAGAAACACCCGAGTCTTTTCATGCAGTAGTATTCTAGATATTTCTAGGATGAAATTATTTGAAGGAGGGGATAATGTAACACCCCATGCTTCCATGGTACTCTTCTCTTTGAATATTACAGTAGCGTGTGTTGTACGCAACTTCGAGTTCTAACACACACCACAACTAATCAAACTAGCCGTTATGAATAGTAATACCCACTTTTTGAAATTTTATAAATTTTATCTTTCAAATTAGACTTATTTTTTTATTCGGAATATTGAAATTATCTTAAGGTAAATATTTGGTACTTTTTGAATAACTTTCATATTTTGTTGAATTGTTAAAATTACTAAATTTTAATTAAAAACAATTTTTTAAATCAAAATAATTAATAGTGATAAATTATGAATTTGAGTGATTTTAAAGTATATATAGAATATATTTTTACCATTTAATACAATGTTGTTCATTGGAAAAAATTTCACATTTAATCTAGATATAAGGAAGTTCCAATCTTTTGATAGTTATTATTTCTTAAAAAACGCTTTTTGTTTTGACAATGGGAATTAATTTTAAATTAATTTATGACACTTCTATGTTTTTAATTCAGAAAACTGGATTCCATATTTAGAATCAGGAGGTTCAAATTGTCTAAATTGGTAACTTTTATTTTTATACATTTTTAATAATTACTTCAGTAAATACTTTATTTAACATGGTTAAATGTTAAATCCAGTAAATAAGGGTAAACAAAATAATATTATAATAATAATAAATTACCCAAAAACATGTTATAACCATATTGGTTGATACATTTCCAACCATGGGAATCTTTGGGTCGATTTTGGGACCCCATTGATCCAATTTTAAGTGAAAATGACACTTTATATTAATTAAGTTAAAGTAAAATAAAAAATGACATAAGCATATATATTTTAGAAAAACAATTTTTACATTGGGTTATTTATGATATATTTTCATCTATAAATATTCATTAGAAAGATAAAAATATTTCCAACATAATGGGATTTTATTTATATTTTTTAGACATTGAATAATTAAATTTATTTATTACACAATAATGATGCATTATTTTCCATATTATTGAATGAATCAAATAATTGGTATTATAAATGTTAAAATAAATATAATTTGAATGTTTTTATTATATATAAAAATTTATTGGTTAATATGACATGTTTTTATTACATAAATGATTTTATTTCGAATTAATAAGGTTTTTATGACCTTAACAAAAATCAATTATTAAATAGTGTTGAAATTGACATAAAGGGGTTTTTAAAACAAATATCATATTATAAATTGATATAATATCCCTCAAAATCTATGGTAAGGCCAAAAGACTTATAAAATGATAGGTTTATCATTAATTGACAACTTGGGGTTCTCTTGTAAGTATATAGTAAGTTTATTAACCATATAATATAAAAAACAAATAGACATGGTAAATGTCAAACTACATAACTAAGAGTTAAATATAAATGATAAGGTTAATATATTGACACAAACCTGTCTAAAATATATTGGATGAAAGGATTTTGACCCATCCCCACCTTATCCTCTAAATAATTCACTTTGGAGCCACTATAATCTGAATATGAATTTATTATAAAATAATATTTTATGTTTTTCCTAAGGTTCCCCTCACCCCTCTTATAAAAGGTCACTCCCCCTTCTCTCAAATCCATACCTTCAAAGCCTTTTGGTTCGGCCAAAACCTGACAAAATATTCTCTCAACATTCCTAAATTCATCCTAAAGGCCTTCCTTTAGTCAGAAAGACAACCTAGGGAGCCCTTTTGATCAAATCAAATGGAAGAACCTGAAGAAGAGGTAATGTTTTCACCACCCTCTTTCAAGTTCATTTCTTCTTCCACTTCTTCATTATTTGTTATTTACATTAAAAAATAATAAATCCAATATCTTATATATACTGTGATGTTATTATAAATATGGTACAATGATATTCAGTATTTTATCTATCCTTTGAATGACATGTCACCATACGTGCGTACGTACGGCCTACCGTCTACACGTCGTGGTGTAATTGTT
Source organism: Viscum album (assembly GCA_963277665.1). Classification (NCBI taxonomy): domain Eukaryota; kingdom Viridiplantae; phylum Streptophyta; class Magnoliopsida; order Santalales; family Viscaceae; genus Viscum; species Viscum album. The sequence goes on from OY728131.1 coordinate 241,114,927, forward strand.
ACTCAAGACATTATTATTTGGATGGGTATGATAATGATGAGTAATTAAAGTAAATAATAAATATAACATTATTATTATTCTGTATATATGAAATAACATCCAATTATATATTATTTTAATATCAAAATAATGATATTGTTTCTTATGCTTACGTACGGACTACTGTCTCCTTGAACGCGATGAGATTCATTACCCATCATATCCATTCAAGTATAATTCTCATTTGATGATTAAAAATAATGTTTATTGACTTGATATCATTCTAGATAACAATAGGATACAACCTATCCATATCAAACATATCTTATTTAACAAAAAATATAAAAGAAAATGACTAAGTTAACACCCAAAACAACGATAATACTAAAATATTATTAAGAAAGCAATGTTAAAAAATTATATATGATGTCATATTAATGTATATGATTCCTGTATAACATAATAACAATGATTTAACAATTAAAAATCAGTTTAACCTACCCTCTATCAAGGAAAATTGCAAGGTAAGGTTTTATTTCACAATCTCTTCATTATCCGAGATTGTTTATACGTAATTATCTACTAGGACCTCTTTATCATCCACACCCATGTTTCTTAAAATTGTAATTCAAAACATTCTTACTATTTTATAGACTATGGTTTAAAGTCATTTATACCCTTGTTTTACTTTTAAAAGATGTATTTAAGGGAATCATTCCGTCGTTTTCCAAACAATTTCCATTTTAATCTTTTCGAAAAAATTAATGTTAGAATGTCTTTTTTTAACTTATACGGAGAGTGCAGTTATTTTCCGCTATTATAACATCATCAAAGCTTCCCTTACAAGCTTATAAGAATATTTTAAAAGTAAATGTTTTATTTTATAATTATGTGACTTTTAAATGATTTAAAAAAAGATATATTTCTCTCAAATAGTTTTGATTTCATCTATGTCAACATCCTTTGATAGATTTTAAGCATATTTGAAGTTGATTTATTACGATACAAAACACCCATATTGTATTGATGGTTTTGTGATATGTTTGACTATGGATGTGTTATCTTTATACAATTCATGGTTTATGGAGAAAGTATTGAAATTTCATTTGCTATTTTTAATATGAATGTTTATGTTATGTTTAAACCTGTTCATATGAGCAATGCATTGGACTTAATAAGTGACGGGTGAAGCCCACTATAGCTCCTCGATGCATCGGTAGGTCTCATGAGACAAACTAGTTCTTGGCACAAGGACATGAAAAAATCTTATTTGTAGTTTGGGCACATGTCCTTCACTATGTGGTTATGATAGTCTGGCATTATGCATTCCATCATTATGAAAGTGGTTATTGATATTGCATGTTATTATTCAACTAGTAGAATATCCATGTGAAGAAGTAAATGGAATTATTTCAATTTATTTCTTTCCATATTATGCTAAAGTTCAAGTTTAAAAGGATTTTTAGTTATACATTGACTTAAATTTTTTATGTTTATTGATGAATGTTCCCGCTATATTGTTATCCTTACTGAGCATCTAAGCTCACCCCTTTCAATGTTTTACTTTTTCCCAGGATGTGAAGAAGTATTTTATGAATAACCTGTAGGGATAGTATGAGGGGATTTGAAGGCAAGATGTTGTTGTAGTTTTTTTTTCACTTTATGATCTAATGTAAGACTTATGAATATATCTAGTGTTTCCAAGGCTACTAAACTAATCAGCCTTTCGAGACATGATCTTTTGTGATCATGCAAATGTTATTTAATAGTGCACTGACTCTGAGTTTCTAGGGTCGGAGCGTTACACATTAGAATATTATTGATTATTTTAAGCCTATTGTTTCCATTTTTAAATATCAATGTTGTTTAGAAGACTACTTGTGATGTAGATGATATGTGTGATACCCTCATGTATGATTTACTTGATAGTACTGTAAATAAATTCTACATATTTTGTATATGTATAATCAATTGGTTTGCCCTAGAAATTTGGTTTGTGTGATAATATCCACTCTAATAATGATGTAATATAATATATGACCTGGCATAAAGTATGGATGATTTGTTGTGCGTGTATGTTCTTGTTATGTTTCCTCATGTGATGTGATTCGTGGTACGATTATAATGGTTACTAGATGGGATGTGAAAATAATCATGGTTGTAATGTGTGGTGTGGTTATTTTTATGTGTGATGAGGTTAGTTGACATGAGATACAGTATGGGAAGTTTCACAGTGATTTTTTTTTGATGTGGTTATGGTGAGGTATTCAATATGAGTTAATGTCATTGTGAGATGGCATGTGTGTAATGGTGATGTAGAAATAGTGGATGTGCGATAGGTGAGTTGTTATGTGCTTTGGTTGTTCTAGTTTCCCAAATTTCCTCATAAAAAATAAAATAATGATAATATAATACGAAGCATTGGTAAATAAATAGGCATGAGTTTGAATTTATGTGAGATGATTGGATTTGATGAATTAAATAAACGGATGATTTGTGATAATTTGAAATGTAATGTGTCTATACACAAAAGTTTGTGAAAACATGTTAGAAATTATTAAATAGTGAAACCTAAATTAAAATTGGGATTTTTTGGATTTTTCATGTGGTTTCTTGGTGAGTTTCATATTGTTTTGGAAGTGGTTTTGATGGTTGATGTATGATTTAGTGGTTTTGGTGTGATGTACATTGGTGAATGTTTTTGTAGACCCATAGGATGGGATTTTTGTGTTATATATATATATATATATATGTCACATATATTATATTATTTATATATGCAATCCACCTGAGTTTGATAATATTTCCAATTCTCAATGGTTTTGGGTTCTGTGTGCATTCCCCAACATTCAGGATGATGGTGATATGAATGGTTAGCTACCCCCTTATCCATGTTATTCCTTCAACAATTTTGGAATAGTTTCATGCGGTATATTACACCATGGGGATGGGTTTTTGATATGTGGTGGGGTTAATTCATGGTAGGATGATCTCATGGGGTTAATGACCTTCATGTTTATGATACCCTACTACCTTGGTTTTGTGATGGTCTAGTTTTCATTGGATAGGATGTGATGTGATAGTCCCATTGTGTTCTAGAGAGATGAGATGCGGTGATTCATAATTCTATCACTAGATGTCAGAACATAAAGAGTGGGGTAGGTAGGGATGAACCTAAAACACAAAAAATATGTATAGTTAAGTGATGTGATGTGTATGGAATGTATGGAAGCACATGACATTCAATATTGGAAAGGGAGAGTGAAAAAACAACAAGGAATTAGTTTCAGGGTGACTGGATTTGTATTCTTTAAATATTGGGTTACTATATAAGATTAGTGCTTTTTTGAGTGATCCATTGTGAGAATCGATTTGGTTATTTGACTTATACAGGTGCTTGTTCATTATACTATTTGTTCACTGGTGCATTAGTATTCTCTTTTCACAAGTGAACATGAGACCTTAGGTATGATCCTAATAAGTATATATGTTATGTTCACTATTTTCATATAAACCATTGTTTATGGTTTAAGACTTTGGGGACTGAGTTGGGAATTACTATCCTGGGATTTGGAGTTTTTGTTAGGTCACTACACTAGGACTTGTGTTTTGGTACTTTCTTGGTGACAGTTATTGTATCTGTTGACACTGTTGATTCATTTTTAGATGGTTTTGTGATTAAATTCACATTATATACGAATTTTTTATCAAAATTTTATATCTTATATCGTGTTCATATTTTTTATAGAGGGTAACACCTCAAATTCGTGAGATTATTTTAAACACAATTCTTGTCTCTAACCCATGGCCTACTAGAGGCATGAATCACGGGCCATTATCCAGATGCCTTTATTTCCAACCAATGATGGGAATCTTTGTAAGTATATTTTCAGGAAAGAGTCATATCAGAGGTTTTTTAGGGATATGATGGATTTTTCTCTTGGGTACTTTTTATATTTGACATGTTAGTATGGAAATGGTTCCAGTTGACCATAATATCTTACTTGTTCTAGAAAGACTAGCTTGTTCATGGTATTTTAGGGTCCCTCATTATCTGATGTATAAATAATGATCTTGTTGAATAACCAAATGAGATGATCCAAAAATTCAGAGTAGATACCTAGGAATGGTAAATGCATCATGATTGATTATGCTCCGGTATGAAATTATTGGATGTGTTGAAATGAAAATAATAATAATATATTCAATAAACCTATGATGAGATTTCATGCTACCATGGTTAAGATTCTACTTTTTTTAGGAATGGATCATGTTTGATATCTATGTGTATGTCAGGTATTTGATTCATTGTAGGATGACCTAGTTGATCATCAAAGGATCGATCTAACAAAGGAGGATGAGGCCTAGAATAAGACCTTGTGTTCCTTTCAATGGCATAGTCTGGGAATGCATGAGGGGAATATATCTCATATAGAGACAAAGCATAGGTTAATGGAGACCAATACCAAGATTTATCTAATTCATGGTCAATAATAGTTCAAGGATGCATTGGTAGTTAGTAAAATGTATGGATTCATTCATCAATTGTGGACATTATATATTGGTAACTGAAATGAGGTTGATCTGTTGTGTCTTGGATTTCATCAGAAGTTTTATTCAATGTTCCTTTCCTTACTGAAAATGGTAGAAAAGTGAATTTATTTTATCTCTCTTTGTTAGGGGATCCTAACTATTTGAGATATTGGAATAATTTTAAGTACTTGTTATAAATCACCCCATATTTTTTCCCATTGAGGGTATACATCATAGAATCTAGAGAAGGATTTTCATCCAGTGATTATGTATATAGTCTCTTTGTTTACAATTTATGTATTATTATATGTGTATAAAATGTTATAGGTTATCATGAAGATTAATTTCATGGGATTTGATCCTTTATAAGTTATAAAACATTTATCTTATAGAAGTATATCTATATAAATTGGACAAAATATGTTCAGGTAGTTGTGATTTTGGCTAGTGGGGAGCTGACCGTGACAGATATTTTCTCAGACATCTGAGATAGTTGGATTCTATATACCTATCATGGGATTCTGGTATTCATGATATGTTTATATGGACATGGGGTCCACTAGGTTTGGTGTCTAGCTACTCAGAGTGGCCAAATTAATATAGGGTTTTTGGACCCTTTTCAATAGTAGTTGTTTCCTTCGAGGATATTTTAGGGGTAGGTACCACCAATACTTCTTAATAATCAAAATTAAAATGGTGTTGTTAGGGGATATCCTTGTAAATAATCCCTAAACATAGGGACTTAGGCTAGTGCTAATTCTTAGAGTCTGATAATGATGAGGTAGAGAGGATGGGTGTGGACTGATTTAAACGATGGAAGCATTAGTGCCAGTAGAGATTAGGTTTTCTGACCTATGATCTGAATATCATTTACTCTTTTTTATAGATTATTTAATTCAATATCCTCACACTCCTTTGATTGTCATTATTTTTTTCATAAATTGTGATAGGATTTTGAGAGGCTTATATTTCCTCGGGTTTTATATATTTTGATTCTAGATCAGGCTATGTTGTTTTTCGTTTTTTGGGGATGTTTTCTAGTGATGGGGTATAACTAGTCTATGGGAGATTTATTCTGACTATAGATATAACCATACTATTTAATCATTTACATGGATTGCATGTATTATGTATATGTATTCATAAACTCGTACCATGTGAATGTTTCATTTTCTAAAGTGTGGGTCCAACGTGCCTTTCTCTTTGGCGACTGAGGTTATCAAATGTTTGGATGATAAGTATAGCCTGTTTTGTCTCAGTTGTAGTAGGTGTCAGTGGATGCCTATTAGTGATCATTATTAAGGTTAAGTGGAGTTATTTATATTTTTTTTATATGAGGTTTTGGAACTACCCCATGACACAACGTTGTTTTTAGGATATAATTACAACCAAGAAAATATATAATTATGATGGTACCCTATCTAATAGTTCATATGGAGGTGTGTGAGTTGAGGTCATATGAGGATGATATGATACATAGGGGTTTCATCTAGCTGATGGTTCTTTCTTAGGATTCCCCAATGTTTTTTCAATTAAAAATATGATAGTCTAATTTTTTTTCATAGACTACAAATGGTTATATTGGGTAACGGTCAAGAACCATCAAACCCTTTCAAGGATTGATGATCTATTTGACCAGATGAATGGAGGTAGTTTATTTTTAATGTTCTATATGTGTTTCTTATATCATTGAATAAGGGTGAATGATGATGATATCTTGAATACTATCTTCCGGTGTAGGTATAGGGCCACAAAGTTCGTGGTTATGTAGTTTGGTGTCATGAACTCACTAGTTATGTTCATGGAGCTCATGATCATCATATTATGCGAGTTACTATACTAGTTTGACATAATGTTCAATGATGATATTTTGATCTATTTGAAGTTAGTGGATGTGAATTCCTATCATCTTAGAATGTATTTTAGGTCCATTAACACCACCATCTGTATAGGATTTTGTCCAAGTATGTGTGTTGAATAATAGTGGTGTGTTTCCTTGGATATGTGGTGTTTTGTAATGGTGTTCTTGTGGACTGGTAGAAGATCAAAACAGTTGTTTCTTGAGAGGAACTCAACAATGTGGCAGTGTTTTTTAATTTTATTTATCTTTCTAAATATTATCTGAGGTTTTTGTCTGATTTATATTGGATTTCATCCCCATCAACACATTTGACTAGAAGGAATCTAGAAATCATGTAAACTAGCTAGTGTTGAGAAGCATTTATTTAACAAATGGGGAAGTCGGTGAAGTCTCTTGTGTTTTGGATTTTGTAGGAGTGTGTGTTATTAATGTTTTTTATGATTAATCTTCTATGGTCCGGGTATTCCTGTTGTAGAATCATAGGGATGTGATTTCTAATGGTTCATGGAAATTATGACCCTACAAGTTTAATAATGACACTTATGATCTTGAGTTGGTAATAGTAATGATCACATTAAAGATGTGTTTACTTGACATTAATAAGAAGAACATTATGATTTTAATATACCAGAAGACCATGAAATCTGAATTTTCTTAGTGTTTTTTAGATCAATCGCTTTAATGGTTGAAGAAGTTTCTCCAGTATTATGATTTGGAGATCTCTTAAACCATTTTAATGAAGAATGTTGTTTCTGATGTGTTATGTAGGATCTCTCAAGAGGATGAATCAAGATTTTGTGGATGTTTTGAAAGTTATGGGGGAACTTACAGTGATGAATCTCATCATAGGGTTAAGTAATGGATATTTCTGACAACATATTATGACAATGCAGTCTTCCTTGATGTATTATGTGGAGGAGTATCAATGGGGGACTCAGATTCATGACCATGTTGTACATAGTGACGATCTATAGGTATGAGAATTTGTTGGATGGAACTATTTTTTATTTTAGGGGGGATTTTCTATTGTATTGTAAATAAATGTGGGGGTTCTCAATGAGTTTCACAAATCAACAATAGTGGTACATCCTGGGGTGAATAATTTGTATTGTTGATGGAAGAGGAATCTTGGTTGGTCGATGATGAAGTGCTCAGTAGTAGAGTATATTGAAATGTTCATGTTTTATCATTAGGTGAAAGTGGAGAACCATGTTATTAATTTTTTGTTTTAGTCCATGGATGTTCCTAATTTATAATGGGAGGAAAGATCAATTAAATTTTCAGTGGGTTACCCCATGCTCATGGAGGTTGGGATGCCTTTTGAGTGATAGTGAACTGACTGATAAAGTTAGATAATTCATGGGTGATCACTAGATCTAGTTCTATGGATGTCCTGGTATGGCAGAGTATAGATCATATGGTTTGCCTTTACGGTGTACCAAGTACTGTCATCTCTAATATAAATTCTTGATTTACCTCATGGTTCTAGTGTGGATTTTAACATTTTTATGCTTCTGGGTATCCCTTAAGAGTACTTCCACCCTCATATGAATGGATAGATGGAGTAGACTATCTAGATGTTGGAGAATATGTAGTGAGCATGCTTCTTGTGTCTTAGTGGATCACGGATAAGGTACCTACCTCTAGTTTTTTTCATGTACAAAATCAACTATCATACATCTATTGGTTTGGATCAATTTGAGGTGTTTTATGGGAATCTATGTAATTTTCTATTTTTATAATGGAAGATATGTATTTATAATTTGATTATCATTATGTAGTGTAGTGAACTGCTAAGAATATAAAGTTATTTTAATAGAGAATATAAGAATCATATAACATCTGAAGGCCTATATCAATCACAATCTAAGGCCCATGGAGTTTGAGGTTAGAGACCATGTTTTCATTAGAGTCCCCTATCTATGTGGGAAGAAAATTTATGACAGGGTGAGTATTATTTCTCCCTAATTCCTTATATATTTTGAGTTGATGGGGTGATTTGGTATAGTGTAATGTTAGTTGGGACTCCCACCATGGATAGATAGTATCCACAACTTATCCACAATGTCTTAGATTAATCTATATCTTCATGATAGCTCCCACATCATTAGGGAGGAAGATATGTATATCTAGGATGAATTTATATTCAAGGAGAGACCTTTAGAGATCTATAATTTTAAAGAGAATATTATGCATGGATGGACCATTTCCTTGGGTCATGTGTTTTGGCGGATTAATTACCCCGAAGAGGGTAATTTGGACTGTGATATGCTGATGTGTTGATAATACAAATTTTTTTTATACTTTCCTTATTTCTATTTTTCTTGATTTTGTGATATTTTGATGTTTTCGTTTTATTATATCTTATTTCTTTAATGATGTGATTTTTTATGAAACTTTTGCAAATATGATTTGGGGAAAACATGATTTATAGTAAAGACATGCTATACTTTGACATGTTTGAAACTATATAGGTGAGTCAGTTCTAACCAAAGTGGATAACATCTTGATATGGAAGATGTAGTTACATGATTTTTGTTCAGGATTAGTGCTTCATGTTGGTTTGGGGAGGATATTTTCTTAGGCATTGTGGAGGTTGGTATGGATGTGCATATTGTTGTCTTGGAAAGTTATGGATTGTGGCTGGTTCTCAAGGAATTTTTTCTGTTTCCAATTAATGGTCTTTAGTTAGTTATTTGGTGTGTTTTCTAGATATTTAGTTTTGGTGTGTTTGGATGGTGTTAGTGTTTATGTTGTTGTAAGATCCCTGAGAGGTATATCTTTGGAAGTTTGTTATAAACCTCTTATTCCTTTTGGCTTTGGTTTTTATTCTTTAGGATTATAATCATTTGATAGGTATCGATGTAATTTTCCATGCCACCCCATCCCATCACATTTCCAATGTTATTGTAGGCAGTGTTCATAAGATTTTTGAGAAGGTTTTGGTGGATTTGGAGTTGCGAGTGTGCCGAAATAGGTAATTGAAAACATTAAAATAAAATTCACATTGTGATTCTATGTTTTACTGTATGTGGGGCTGGTGAATTCATGGATTTTATATGGTATAGGTGAGGTTTTTGAAACAAACTCATGATGTGAAATCATAATTAATAACGTGAAATAAATGTTGGAGTTGGTGCCCTAGAACCAAATTATTTGTCTTTTAGGATAAACATGTATTCATTGGATGGATATCCATAAAATCTTTGTCACATCATGATTATTCTTCTGCATAAATTTTCATGTTATAATGTTTGAGGTTTATTTATCACACTAAAAGGTCAGAGCAGTTCTCCACTATGATGAGAACTAGGAAGTGCTATAACACTATTCTTAGAAATATTTTGTATATCTAGATGATATCATTGGAGGTAAACAAACGATACAGGCTAACAATGGTGGATACTTATATGACATTGAGACACCATCTCATGTTGTACTCCCTAGGCGATATCCAGTAGGATATTAGGATAATGAGACCTAGTAGAAGGAAATACACAATTATAATTGTAATTGGATGTTCATATCTACATATGTGTGTATTGGTCCTTAAACATTCTGATTATTATTAATGGGTATTATGACTTATTCACTTAGATGTATTAGAGAAAACCATGACAAGATATGTCTCTAGTGAGGTAAAATATGTTGGGTCTGTCATGAGTAATATTGCATTAATTAATAATGTGAGAAAGGATTCTCCTCTTCTATTTAATAATGGAAGTGCATATCTATGTTCCTTTGATAGAAATGATATTTCCTAAATAAATTCATGGAAATTGTGTTCTATATGCAATATCAATTATAAAAATTCAAAGAATGAGAAATATAACACATGGGTTGATGGAACATGCATGCATCAAACTTTATTGGAGATATTGAGACAAATGGATTATATTACATGGTAAGCATTCGTATGAGGTGGAATGTTGTTGCAGCATAAAATTCATTCCTTATGGGTACCTTGGCGATTTTTTAGATGCTAGCTTTGGACTTTACGTAGGTTCGCCGATTTCCACTGAGAAAGTGTCCTAGACTGTCACACACTAAGTGTATCTAGAATCTCAGTAAAATAATTTTTATATAACAAGTAGAATAAATATTATTTCCAATTATGGTTTATTAATTATTCAAATATGCTTTATTTGTTTAATTCTATGATTGGTTATTCTTGAGAATATATTGTGAGTGGAATATTGAATTATTTAATGGTGAATAATGCAGTTAAATTTATTTTTTTATTTAATAAATAAATAGTTTTTATTCAAGGCCTGATAAATATAAAGGTGGATGGGAGGACCAAGTTTAATATTCTATTGAGTAATAATATTAAATATTATTTTATTAAATAATATTTAAATATAACTTGAAATTCAAGAACATGTCATGGATAAAATATTATTTCTTTGTTTATTAGAGATGGGGGTTTCACATGGAATGATAAAATAAGTAATGACACTTGTGAAAATTATTTATTATTACCTAGTCAATTAAATTCCCATTTATGTTATTATTTTCTCATTACCCTAGGGAAAGAAAGATCTAGCCAATTGGTTATGGAAAACAATTTGGATAAATCCTCTTGAGCCTAGAGAGTTCGTTCCCCTCCAAGAATTCTCTCACGAACGAGAGTGGCCCTCATCCACTTGATCAAGGAGAACACTTTGGAAGAGGTTTTCAAGGTAAACGAATGAGAATGTCACAAGTGCAAGGATATTCTGTGATAGCTCCCAGAGACTCCTTCAGCAATGTCATGAGATTTGCAGAGCATCTGTGGATCACCTATAGAAGAAATCTACTCTTTATCTTTACAATACAATGATTTCTCATTGTAGATATGTTGTTGAATCCATCAATGAATAAAGAATCATAATTGAGTAATTTATTTAATTTAATTAAATTATTTATAATCAAAATATGTTGATATTATCTATGGGTTCCATGGGTAATTATTATTTTTATACTTTTCTTTGATTCAATCTGTGGATGATAGCATTTATCGTCATATTGATCCCAGATTAATCATTGATTACAGAAAAATTAAAGATCTCTACCACCCATTTCATGCAACCACTACACCTGAAACCTAGAAGTTGTAATAGAGCTTACATATTATTGTTTATAATTATTTAAATATTATTTTTATGATTTATGCTTTAATTATTCAGTTTTTTATTTTAGGTTTACCCATTATTTTAAATATATTTCATCCTTCATATATTCTAAAAAATCTAACAGAAATCATCAATTTTATGTATATAATTAAATCAAGGATCTCATCTAAAGGTTCCAAGGATCTTGGTCGAACAACACCAGACTACATGTCATGTAATTGGAATTACATATTGTGTATTATTTTTCAATTCATCAATATTTGGTTCAGTTATCAATTTTTGATCTTGCATTAATTAGGCATTAATTATACCATTAATGAAATTTAATCCACATGTTGTTGACCAAGATTAACTGGTGCATGGAATCGAGACTACACACCATGTATCCCACTAAACACAGTATGTAGTCTCCTTGAGTATGGGTCTAGTCGTGTATCCCATACATGGCTTTCCCAACCGGCGATTGTGTAATGTGGAGTCTATACAGTTTCTATCCCCCTTGAAACACCATGTACTCCAAAAATTTCTAAATTACACCACACATTCTATTTCCCCATGTGTGTACATCATATGGATGGTGAGGAGGGTACATATCGTGTAGTCAGATCTACATGTCATGTACGCTTTCCAGATTATGTACATTTAAAATTTATTAATATATTATGAAAACCTTGAGACATATACCTTTGTGTGGGCGTAATACTGGGACCCAACATGTGATAGGTGTTTGATTTATATATATATGTGTGTGTGTGTGTGTGTGTGTGTTTAATTAAAATCTGTATCATAGTCAAATATCATCACACCATTTATGAGTTGTCTTACAATTATAATTCTTTGGGCCTGCTTCATGTCACAATATATAAATTTTATACAAGAATAATACATATTTGATAGTTTTTGGATGAGTATTGACTAGGTTACCTCCATGGTACAAGTTATGTACATAGTTAATTTTAAATGAAATTATTAATTTGTTTAAAATCATAATGTATGAAAATATCAAGTAAATTTAGAAAAGGGTTTAAGATAAAAGTATTGATTAATTAAACAAATTAATTAATCGATTCAAGAATATGTTATCTTAAATAAAAATGATTGAAGAATTTAATGATTGAATTATTAAATGTGTAAATTTATTTCATGTATTTGGATTATTGTGAGATAGACTAGACCTTTGTATGTGATTTGATTACTATTAATTTGTTATTAAATCAAATTTTTTTCATGTGTGCCTTCTATCCTCATTAATACATTGGGTCTTCATGCCCATGGTTTTTTATGTAAACCCTATTTTACACCTCTCCTTTGTGTGAGTAAAATCATATGTAATGGATAGAGCTCCCAAGATAGAGGAGGTAGTCCATGTTAGGAGCTGAGGTGAAACCAATCCAAGGAGATACAAAGGTGGACTAGTGGAAAGCTCTAAACAAGAACCTAATTGGTTCAATGTGTGTCTCCCCTAGGTCAATGATTAGTTTATCAACAACTAGATAAACTAACAATTATAAAAATTTTATGATCATACCCTTTCATTTAATTTTGTTAGTTTCCTGGTTTATACATTATGGATGTATTATCACAATCATGTAATTAATGAATTAAACAATCATAAAAGATGGAACTAAAATAAAATTTCTTATGCATAAATATTATCTAATACATGTTTAGTAAATTAATGTTATCCCATATATTATTAATAAGAATGTGAAAAGATAATAAATGGAAATTGATTCATAAAGGACAAAATTCCTCAATAAAATATTAGTTCGATGTAGCCTTCCATTACTTCAGTTAGAATCAAACCATAGTTTAAAGTGATTGACCAGCCAATGTTGGGGTGCTTTTAATTATTAAGGAATTCAAATTTGATGTTATGATTTCATGGACTTCTTTTACATCAAGGGATGACCTCAAAATTAGGAAATAATGTAACTAAGTTGAAAAGCTTGAGGAAATCAAAAATTAAGGATTTCAGGATTGGGGAGTCAACTAAATATACCAATGAGCTGTGAGTTAATGGAGTTCACATTTGGATTGCCTACCTAAAACCTTTAAAATTTCTTTACCAACCAAATTTAGAGTAATTCTAAGGGAAATATAGATCCTTGTTGCTATAATTTCCATGAAATGGCATAGTCTGAAGCCAATGGTGAGGGATATTTGGTTTTGTTTTAATAGTGGGAGACTAATAAATATTTATTTATTTTATTTATCTTAATTTTATCAGATAAATTACTAAAAACAATGTTCTTATTATATGTATTAACGAAATTAAATATGGCATCGAAAATATCATTTTGATCCATACATGAGAAGTAATGCCTTATCACCGACACTTATTTCCAAGAGTGGAAAAGGCACCTTTTTATCCTTCTCTATAAAAAGAAACTATATGTGTTAGAAGAAACATCAACAGTTTCACCTAGAAATGAGGGGAGTGATGGGGATCTCTATGTGTATAATAAACATATGAATGATTCTATAGATGTTCGGTGCCTAATGTTATCATCCATGACCAATGATATCTTGAAGAAACATGAGGAACTTTATGATTATAGAACAATGTCTCACCTTCAAGATCTCTTTAATGGTAAGGTGATATAGGAGAGGTATGATATCTCCAACTACTTGTTCACCATTATGCTTGGAGAGTGTGTGCAAGTTGGGATACATTTAGTGAAGCTTATTGGCCACATTGACTGTATGAATATCTTAGGGATTAAATTCTCAGACAAGTTGCATACAGATCTTATAATATCAACCATGTCCAAGGCCTTATCTAGTTTTATTATAAATTGTAATATAAGTAATAATGAGAAGAGGTTATCAAAACTTATGAACATGATTTTCCAAGTGGCTAAGGACATGGAGTGTGAAAAAACCCACATTCATTATGGTAAATAGGAATCGGATGGAAAAGTAAAAGGGGACTAAGACTTATAAACAATATAAAGCCCCCGTGAACTATCTGACCAATAATAATATGTTCCAAAGGAAGGGTAAAAAGGATTCATTATTCTTTTCATGTATCATGTCAGGCAACTAGAAAAGAAACATCACCCAAATGTAGTGGGAAGCCAAAAGTGAGTTCATTATCGAGTACAATCCTTCCAATTATACACGTTGGGTATTAGATACATCTTCTGGTGCTCACATATATATTCAAATAGGGGAAACAAGAAGATTTTGTAAATTTTCCAGAGGAGAAGTGGATATGTGAGCTTTTGATGGTGCAAGGCTTATTTCTCTTTCAATTAGAGACTACCACCTCACATTACCAACATAAATGATCTTGGTTTTACATTTCTGTTATTTTGTACCTAGTGTTACCAAGAACATAATTTCTATATCATGTTTAGATATACATGGATTTATTTTCCTATTTGGAAATAAATAGTGTTTATTTTATAAGGACAATATATGTTATGGTATGGAACATTTAAATAATTTTCTGTATGTATTAAATTATGAAAACAAAATGATAGAAATTGATAACGAATCATGTTCATATGACTCATATAACACCTAGTTGTTGCATCACTGTCTTGTTCATGTAAATGAGAAGCAATTGGTAATGATATTTCTTTATGGTTATTTAGAATCTCTTGATCTGAAACAACATGATAGATTTCATGCTTGTTTATAAGAGAAAATGAACAAACCACCATTTTGCGGACAAGGAGAAAGGGCCACACATATTCTATGATTGGTACACACTGATGTGTTTAGATCATTTCAAGTAGAAGCTATAGGTGGATATTATTACTTCAAAACTTTTACTCATGACTTGAGTAGATAAGTATATATTTACATGATGAGGTATAAGTTTGAGCCCTTTTTAAAATTCAAGAAATTAAAGAATGATGTACAAAATCATCTTGTTAAGAAGATAAAGAAGCATTGATCAGATCGATGTAGGGAATATCTTAAACAATATTTCATTGAATTTCTGTTGGGGTTTGGTATTCTATCTCAACTCAGTCCACATTATACTCCACAATGTAATGCTATTAGTGGAATGAGGAATCGTACCTTATTGGACATGGTAATGTCGATGTTGATTCATTAAGATCTTTCATTATACTTTTGGCGATATACATTAAAAATGGTGGAATAAATATTAAAATGAGTACTAACTAAGGCATAAAATTCAATTCCCTTTGAGTTATTTAGAGGAAATAAACCCATTTTTATCACATACATATGTATGTGGGTGAGAGGTGTTTGTTAAGGCTTTCTCAGGCAACAAACTATCACCCTAAAGAATGAGGTGTATCATTATAGGTAATCGTATGGAAATAAAGGGATACTACCTATACAACCCCTCATGAAAAAATGTAATTACCTATTGGAAGGTCTTTTTTTCATGAGAGGCATCACATCATTAAAAATAATACTGGGAGAAAGATTTACTTTTATGAAGTTGATGCTTAGGATACACATGACTTGGTACTGGAACAAGTTCAACTATTCCCTATGGAAGAATTATTTCCTAAAACACAAGTATTGTGTGTGACTGTAATAGAAGGAGGGGAACCAGAGAGATTTGGTTTTTTTGTCACCAAGGATGGTAACTCATTATTGTTGGAAGATGATGAAACTTTTTCTCAAGTTTCCATGTTTTAATCCATCAAAATCATATTTTCCATAAAATATTACCATGGATATGAGATTTGGATTATGGATTCCAAAATTGTATTCCTTAACCTGATCCTTTAGGAAGATGTATATATGACACAACCAGATGGTTTGTGACACCAAGTGGTGCCAAATGGATTTTTAATTTTCATAGATCCATCTATGGATAGTAGAAAGAACATTGGTAATGGAACATTCAATTTTAGGAATCTATAAAAGAATTTTATTCATTAAAAATGAATGTAAGTTGTGTGTTTACATAATGGTTAATGGGAAGGTTATTTTTATTCTATTATTATATGTTTATGATATATTACTTATTGGAAATGACATACCAGTCTTACAATCTGTTAAGGAGTTGTTGAAAAAGTGCTTCTCCATGAATGTCTTAGGTAAAGAATCTTACATTCTAGTGATAAAGATCATTCATGATTGATCCAATAGGTTTCTTGAACTATGTCAGAGTAAATATACTGGCTAGATACTAAATTGATTTTGTATGGAACAATCCAAGAGGGGATTTGTTCAATTATCACATCACATACATATTTCTAAAAAAATGTGTCCCCAAACACAAAAAGATAAATATAGAATGAGTAAGATACCATACGCTTCAGTGATAGGATTTATCATATATACCATGTTATATAATACAATTGATGTTGTGTATGCACTAACCAAGGTAGGAAGATATCAATAAGATCTATGAGAATAACATTGGACTACTATTAAGACTACGATTATGTTTCTGTGATGAAATAAGAGTATATTCCATGTGTATGGAGCAGATGGGGAGCTTTTGATCAGTGGGTATAATAATTGTGGTTTTTAGATAGTTCAGAATGATCTACAGTCACAATCAGGAAATATTTTTGTATGAATAGAGGAGCTACGAGTTTGAAGAGTTCAAAGTAACTAGTTTTTTATGAATCTATAGTATAGTTTAAATATATAGTAGATTCTTATGCAACCAAGGAATCCATCTAGATTCATATCTTTGTCCAAGATCCTGATATGGTTCTTAATAATAAAAAACCAATCACATTATATGGTGATAATACTGCATCAGTGGCTCTTGAAAAAGAGCCAAGAAGACATCAATAGATAATGAACATACTTCAGAAGTATCACCTCTTGAGAGATTTAAATAAAAAGGTTGATGTTTTAGTGAGCAGAGTATCCACTGAAGATAACATGGTAGACCCCTTTACTAAAGCCATATTTTATTAGAAGCATGAATCTCATGTGAGAGATAGTGAGATGATGATTATTAGAAGTTGGTTCTAGTGTAAGTGGGAGTCTATTGGAGTTGGGGCCCTAGAACCAATTTATTTGTACATTCTGATAAACATATATTCATTAGATGGATTTGAATAAACTCTTTATCACATTTTGAATATTCTTCTATTTAACATTTCATGAGATAATGTTCCAAGAGTAGTTGTCTCACTAAAAGGTCATAGCAACTCCATACTATGATGAGAACCCAGAAGTGTTATGAAACTATTATAAGATTTATTTTCTATACCTAGATGATATCATTTGAGGGACACAAATGATACAGGCTATCATGGGTGTAGAATCATAGAAATTACATTTGTATGTTTCCTTATACATTTAATATTATTATTAATGGGTATTATAACTCAAGAACATATAAGTATTGGAAAGAACTATGAAGACATAAGTTCACGGTAAGTTATGATATGATGGGTGCCTCACGAGTAATACTGAATTAATGAATAATACGAGAAAGGATTTGTACATTATGTTCTATATCGTAAGTTTATATCTCAATACCTTTGATATAAATTATATAGAATAAATAAATCCATTTCCATGGTTTTCTATAGGCATGTTAAATTAAGGGAAGTTAAAGAATGAGAAATCGAGCACATTGGTTTGTAGAACATGCATGCAACCTGGTTGACTAGAGATATAAGGAAAACAAGATTATATTACATGGTAAGGGTTCATATGATGTGGCATGTTGTTGTGGAATCATGTTTTTCTTTTATGGGTGACTTAGCGTGTTGGTAGACACTAAAATTGTACTTTTGGTCGGTTCACCTAATTTCCCTAAGAATGTGTCTTAGAGGGTCACAAACTAAGTGTATCTAGGATCTCAGTAAAATAATTTATTATTTAAAATTTTGAATAAATATTATTCAAATTTGTGGTTTAGTAATTATTCAGGTATGGCTATTCAAATTTTATTTGTTCTATTCAAGAGAATATATTGTGAGCATAATATTTTATAATTTATCAGGGAATAAAGTAGTTAAATTTATTAATTCATTTAATAAATAAACATTCTTTATCAAGGACCGATTAATATTGAGGAGGATGGGAGGACTGAGTTTAAGGGTCTAGTGAAAAGTAATATTAAATATTATTTGATTAAATAATAGTTAAATATAACATGCAACTTAAGAATATATCATTGAAATAATATTATTTCTGTTATTATTTGACATGGGGGTTTTATGTAGAATAATAAAATAAGTAAGAACACTTGTACTAATAATTTATTATTACCTAGTGAAATAAATTCTAGATTATGTTGTTATTATTTCTTCAGCATGGGGAATGAAAGATCTAGTCAATTGGTTGTGTAAATAATTTGGAGAAATCCTCTCTATCTTAGAGAGTTCATTCCTTTCCATGAATTCTCTCAAGAATAAGAGAGACAATCCCCCACCAGATCAAGGAGAATTCTTAGTAAGAGGATCTCAAGGTGAACAAAGCTGGATGACGAAAGTGAAAATATCATCCATGTTAGAAGTTAGAGACTCTTTCTACAACATTCAGAGATTTTTGGAGCATGTGTGTATCACCATTAGAGGTGATCTACTCTTGTTATCTACAATTAAATAAAGGCTCAATAGAAATTTTTGGTTGTATGCATCAACCATGAAAGAATAAACTTGGAGGTATTTCACTAATTTATTTAAATTAATTATAAACAAAATATGTTGATCCTCTCTTTGGTTTTCAGGGGAAATTCATAATTTTATTCTTTTCATTGATTGAATTCATGGACACTGAAATTCATCATCATATTAATCTGGGATTAAACATTGATTATGGAAACATTATTTTTGGGAACCGCTGATCCCTTGATTTCACTACACCTGAAACCTATAATAAATATAGTCAATATTCAATGAATTTAAATATAAACTAAAACATTGAGAATTCAAACATTAAGTGGGTTTAACAATGTGCATTTTAGGGAACCTATGGAACTTGTGATATGAATATGAAATTCAATTTTTTGATAGAGTGAGTTGTATTATATTTTTTATCTTTTATTTCTAAATCTTGTAATTCAACTATTATTTCCTTCATTTTTTTGGTAAACAATAGAATATTTTAGAATTTTATGAATCCCATCATCAATGTTTTTTAATTTTTGGATTCTGAAAGTTGAACATTTGTGATTAGAGGTGACGTATTCTCATTATACCCTTTATTTAATGCATTTATTTTTCAAGGACTCATAAATGTGTTGTTGGTTTTGGTTTTTCCTCAGTTCGAGATGTGTTTTTTATAATCATTTGGTGTAGTTCATGGTAATATATAGTTTCCATGTGAGTTCATGTTATTATTGTGAATTTCTTTTTTACACTATGTTGTGTAGTGAATCAGTAATATTTATTAAAGTGGGGGATCCGAATTCTCTCACAATTAATGTTCTATGTGTAGGTATTTCATGATTATTCATTCCATTTTTTGGATAATAAGGGTTATCTTGATATAGAAAATAAATTTGGTATATTCTAAAAATTATTGGAATGGCAAGTAATCACCTTTTTTTCTTTCCATATTTCGTGATTTGTTTGTGCATGTTATTTTCATTATGGATAATCATAATTTTTTAGAGCCTTGATTTTACTATAACTAATATCTATGAGACCATTGGGGTTTTTTATATAACCATGAATAAATGTATTCGAATATATATATTTCTAATTAGTTTTCTGCCCTTGGAAATATGGTTAGTTTAATAACATCCATATTGAATAATGAAGTAATGAAATAAAATCCCATGAATAAATTATGGAATCAAGGATTTGTTTTTATATGTGAAAGTGCATATTGTTCTTCCTTGTGTGATGTGGGTATTGGTATGATGATAGTGGTGGTTTTTTAAACTAAAAAAATAATCTTGGATGTGATGTGTGATGTGGTTGTTGTGATTTGAAATGTGGTTGGTTGTCATGGGGTAAAATGTGTATAGTTGTGTGGTGGTTGTGATGTGTGGAATTTTTGGTGTGGTGGCATATACATGGGGTTATTATACAGATACAAATTCGTTTTTTTTATTATGTGGTAATGGTAGATGTGTTATGGGTGAGTGTTTTGTGGGGTGGTTATTCTAGTTTCATAGTTATCCTTCTAATAAATTTAAATACAAATAATGAAATATCATGGGTTCGTAAATAAATAAATGGGATAGAATTGATGTGTGGTAATTATATTAAATTAATTAAAAAATGAATGGGAATTTTAAATGTGAAATTTAATGGTTTGAATAATATAATATTGTGAAAAATGGTTAAAAATAGAAAATGGTGGAAAATGGATAAAAGTTGGAATGTGTGTCTTTGTGTGGTGGTTTCATGGTGAGTTTTATATAGTGGTGGCCCTGGTTGTGATGGATGATATAGGGATTAGTGGTGGTGGTGTGGTGTATGATAGTTCATGTATTTGTGGACACATATGTTTGAATTTTTGTGCTATCTATAGATCATGTACCTTATGTTGTTTATATATTTGACCCACATGAGTTGGATAACCATACCAGTTACCAATGGTTTTGGGTTATTGGTGTTCTTCATAAAATCTTGGATGGTGAAAATATGGATGGTAGACTACCCCATCTTCCCCACTCTTACATATACAGTGATGATATGGGTTTGTGTTGGATATTGCCTAGTGATTATTGGTATGTGACGTGTGATGGGGGTCATGCGTGGTATGAAGAGATAATAGGGTTTATTTACTTCATGTTTATGATACCCTATTACTCAGGGTATCTAGTGGCTTATGTTTCTTCTAGTAAGATCTGATGTGTTAAACCATGAATCATTTGATGAGATGATATATGGTGATGGATGATGATATAACTAGATTCTAGAGCTTATGAGGGTGGGGTAGGTAGATAATAATCCCTAATGACATTAGATATAAATTTTTATGTGGTTTTATATTTACATAAGGGACGGATTCAAAATACATTAAACATTAGGGCTTGCAAAACGAAAACGAGTGGGGATGTAGTAGTAGAGAACCTTGTTTTGTACCCTTTTCAACCTATGTCACTATATTAGATTTTTGATTTGCTGTTTCAGTTATGGTGATGTTAGGTTTGATTTTTTAACATATACATGTTTTTTAGGTATAGTTTTTTGTTTACCGGTGCATTGGTATGTTGTTTCCACAAGTTCCCTTGATACCTTGGTTATGATCATATTTGGGGTACATGATACACTCACCTGACAAATATAATTTAGTTTTCATGTTTTTATGAGTTCTTTGAAACTGATGTAAACATTACTAGCCTAGGATTTGGAGATACTATTGAGTTACTATTAGAGAACATGTGCTTTGGAACATGTTTTGAGATATTATTTTTTATTTTAACACTGTTAATTAATTACCAGATGGTTTTTGGTTTACTTTTATATTATATTATAGATCATTATTTTGGTTATTAATCTTATCTCCCTATCCTATTTATCATAGATGGTCATGCCTCCCATTTCTAGTATTTTTATTCCCTTGGTGCTTGTTTCCAACCTGAGGCATTTTGAGGCAAGACTCATGGGTCATTATCTCCCTTCCACTATTTCTAACCCAAAGGGATATCTTTATAGTGAGGGGTTTTGAAATAAACCTCATGTGTCATGGATTAATTATTCTATGTTTGGTTATCAATTTAAATTCATAAAAAACCATTTAATGTTTTATGTTGTTGGAGTTTAAGATGATTAAGGATATTTTGGTAGACATTTATGACAATAAGACAATTTGGTTTATTATGTGTTATGGTGAAAATGAAATTTGAAGAAGAATGATTCTATATTTTATTATAAAAATATGAAATTTATTGATATCCTTTAGGTTTAATAAGTTTTTTGATGTTAATATGGTCAGTTGGGGGAAAAGGTCATTAAATTTAAGAAATATATATTTGGAAATAAAGACAATAATGGGATTAGAAATTTATTTAGTGATAGTGTGATTATTGTTTTTTAATAAATACATTGTGTTGGGAACATTATATTATTAAGGGAAAAATGATGAATAATGACTGTGTTAAATTATGGAATCATGTATGATTTTATTGTGAATTTATAGAGATTTGGGTTATTTAAGAATAGATTATAAAATTTTAGAGATTATAATATTATATAATATATTTTTTTTTGTGAAATTATAAGTGATTAATGTTGCTTGATGATAAATTTTAGGTTGATAATGAAATAATATATTATATATTCATTCTTATTTTTTGTGTACAAATTGATAGGCATAGTATTGAACTGTTTTAAATTCGTTTATTTATGGAATGGTGTATGCTGAATTTTGGGAGTTATTGTTGAGGTTTTAGAGATTAAATGTATTATTTATTTATTTAAAAATCTATTTTGGATATTTTATTCACTTTTTTTTATCATTTTGGTTTTAGTAAATGTTTATATCTGAGCGAAATAATGTGTAATATCTCTTGGGGATATTATGATTTGTTGAAAGTTAATTTTATTGCTGATGCCATGAAATATTCATCATTTATCAATTATAATATGGGATGAAATATAACTGAAAAATATTGTTAATTCATAACTGAAGGATGAAATTTCCTTTATGTAATAGAAATAAATCATGTATATTTTCTCATTTCCTCTATCTTAATGTTAAATGAATTTCCTAAGTCTTAGAAAATGATTTTTAAATAAAAATATTATCATTTAAATAAAAAATTAAATGAGTTTATGGTCTTCTTTATCCCTAACTCATTTATGGTTTTTTAAATTAACTTTTAAATGATCATGTTCTCCCTCAATCTTTATTATTTCTTGAATTTTTTTCCTTTTTATATCCATATTTTTAATTCCCAAAATTGTTCTCCTTATTTGGGTACCTGATTATGTGTTATTTCAGGATAGCATCAAATTTCCTGTTGTCTCTTTTCAAAATATTGTTTGATTATCCCTTTTTATGATTCAATTTATCAAGAAATATATTTATAAAAATTAAAATGTTTTTATATTTCTTGATCATATGTTTTATCTTCCACGGCATAAAATTATTTTTAAAAAAAATTAATATTTTGTCATACATAATATAGAGTTGAGATCATGTAATTTATATATGGGTGTAGAGAGTAACACCACATGATTTTTTAAAATATTTTCTATAGCTAATATAATTGATAACATGTGGTATGTGAAACATAGAGTATAAATGAACTGAAATATACTACAGAAACATTAATATTTAAATATGACTATTATGACCTAGCTATTACATTCAGTATATGAATATAAATAACCATATTATGAAATATATATGTAATTTTTTTCCTTAATTAAATTAATATTCAGTCATACATTTATTATAAATTAGTTTGAAATGAAGAACAATATTTTGATGGTAAGATATATATATTTATAAAAACTATTCTTATTTGTGAAATGTATTTTTATGAATTATTAAAATTAAATATGTATATTATATATCAAATTTAATTAATTAATATAAATTTAATTATATTTATGAGATAAGTAATGATAATAAATTCATCATATGATTAAAAAGTACTTGTACTTCAAAAATGATTTTCATTAAATTTATTATGTGGATATTATAATTAATTTATTCCAATTTTATAAATTATATCTAAAAATGGGTATAATTTTTGAAATAACTATTTTATAATAGTCATATGATGATATTTTATATTCTGTTTAAAAGGTAAATTTTTGAGTGAATAAATAAAAATTTCGATTTATGAAAAAATATCATTTCTTATTTTTTTAAAATCATGCAAAAAAAATTCTATTTCATTATTATCATAAATTAAACTAATTATAATTTAATTATAAATAATATAATAAATTTAAAACATTATTATAATCATATTTATTTTTTGTATGAGCTCTTCTTTAGGATTAAAAATACATTTTCAAAAACACTTATTTTATTGTGTTTTATAAATTTATATTAACATTAATTTCATTAAATTTTGGAAATTGAATTTTGAAAGATTTGTTCCATATTTGGAATCCAAAGGTCCTAATCTTCTAGATATGTTCCATTTATTATTTTCATTATGAATAGTAAAAATGGTAAATATTTGTCACCTCAAAAACATAAAATAAAGGTTAAAACTATAGTATAAGACAACAATATATCCCAATAAATTTTATTTATTTAATTTTATGATTGTAATTCCATATATATAGTCCTATATTTTAATTTTTTTCCATTTATTTCTACTTTTATTTGAATATAAACTATATATTTTTTAGGTAAATAATAAATACAAATTGTAGCTCTTTTTATTTGAATATATTTAATACATTTTAATTTTGATATAAATTATTGATGATCTGTTATTTGTGTTTATTTTTAATTTGAATGAATTATTTTAATTAGTTTAACTTTAAAAAAAATTGTGATGGTATAATTAACTAAAATTATTACACAACATTGATATAATGCTTTTGTATGGAGTATAAAAATCAAGGTAAGTGATATTAAATACAATAAAATTTATATTTTTGAGATGAATTCAATTATTCATAGAATTTAATATTTAATTATAAATTATAAATAATTATAAACATTTTTATATTCTAATTTCATTTTTTTCTTGATATATTTGATTTCAAATTATATTAACAGTCTATAGATGACTTTGATAATATTTTGTGATAACAAATTTTATACATAATGAATTAATAATAATAAATATATTGAAAGATAACAATTGGGATGGTAAATGGTCTAAAAATCCTCAATGGAATATTTTGGTCCATTCTTAACCTTAAAAGTAAATTTATAACCTCAATGAGTAAAAAATGTGTTAGTAGGGTTATTGTTTAAAATGGTTAAATAGGTTGTTAAACCAAATGATAATGTCTTAAAATAAACTTATACATTTATTATTTTATTAAAAGAAGTATTTTTTAGCTTATAAGGACCTACATTCTAAATTATTTCAATTTTGGTCCACATTATTGGATGATGATATTTATTATATTTCAATGTTTTTAATACATAAAAATATGCCACTCCCATCACTTAAAAAAAGAAACTCCTTGTCCTCAATTATTTAAAAATTTTAAGTAGTTTATAAAAATAAATATCTTCCCAAATAATTAGAACCATCTAACCCTAGACATAAAAACTTTTTTCTCCCCAAAATACCTACCTAGAAGGCATAATTTGTTTGCAAAATAGGTTTCCCAAAGAAGATGTATAAATATTAAAAAAGTTATTTTATTTTACTTCTAAATATATACCATTAAATTATATCATAATCATTTTTAAATAGTAAATTGAGTATCTAAAATATATTGAAATTTTATTTTGTCTATGTTATAACCATTATTCATAAATATCTTCATCCAATTAGAGATTAAACCATTGGTTTTACATACAAGTGGACTACCACCTCCAAGAAGAAAAATGTTTCATTTTTCATTATCACATCACAGGGATTTTTATTAATAAGAATTTAAGGAAAATTTATTGTATTATTGAAGTAATTATAAATATTATAAGTGGATATACTACTTAACTTCTTCACCTCACACACATTAAAAAAGAAAACCTTTATTTCATGTATGTGTAAACTACCACCTTCATAAATCTATATGATTTAGCTTTCATGTATTCCATTTTAGATGATTAAAAAGTTATTTATAAATTACAGAAATTATAATTTAATCATTATTAATGTTTTTATAAAATAGAACCATGATCCCTATATCCATGTTCAACCAACCATTCTTAATTTGTGATTCTGAATCGAACATCCTGAAAATATTTGACATGAATTTAAATAATTTAATAAATATATGAGGCATGATAATAAATTAAATAAAATGGATATTAATAGTGTAACAAATATTAAAAGTTTTGTATGAAATTATAAATTTAATATAATTTTATTATACATGATATAAAGCATATACGCATAGTATCAGACTTGAGGAAATGTTTTCTCAAATCACATTTTTTTCTGTGAGACATATACCATATTAATAACTTTTTTATATAGTTTATAAAATAAAAAATATATATGATATATCATTAATATTTTTAAATTAATATTATTTAATTTTTCATTTTAATTTAATTCTTTCATGGGAATAATGTTAGAACTAGGGCTATTCTATGCATACATTGGTATATGATTTGTGTTTGTTGTCAATCCTCAATGGAAGTTCAGAATGTGTGCCAGTAAAGTGATCATACAGATCAAGAAGACAACAGTAATGAAGGTGGCACTGTTTCCCAGTGTTTGAAAAAAATTTGGGCCTCAAAATCAGAAAATAAAGACATGGATTGTTGGTAAAAGTAGGTGCGTGCAAAGAGGAAGTGGTGCATGAAAAAAGTGGTTTGTGCAAGAAATATTTGAGTTGGGCGTGAAAAACAGCGTGGTGCATGAAATAGTGGATCGAGGTTTTTCACACAAATAGTGTTTCAGAATCGGAATGTCGAAAAATGGCAATGTCACGGGCTGCGCAAAAAATCTGGAGAAGTGCGCAAAAGATGGTACATGCGTGAAATATTACTAGATGAGTGATAGGTTTTTCGCGCCATAGGGGGTTTTGCATACGGGGGGTCTGAGATGCCTATAAATAAGAGGTGACTCCCCTCATTCAGAAGGGTTGAAGACTCAGAGAGGATCCGATGTCTGATGCATCTAAAAATTTAATGTAAAGGGAGTTGTGTGAAAACATTAATCTTGTGAGAAATATTCCAGCATGCGTGGAAAAATTTAGAGCGGAGTAAAAAATTGTGAACATTGCCAAAAAATACTGGCTCATGTGGAAAAATTGAGAGTTTCCTGAAATATTCTGGCTTGCACAAAAAATACCATGTTGTGTGAAAAATTCCATCTTGCACGAAAAATTCCAAGTTGCACAAAAAATTCCGGCTTGTGTGAAAAAGGTGAAGTAACGCGAAAAACTTAAGGTTGCACGTAAACATTGGTGTTGTGAGAATTTGTCAGTGGAACCTGTTTGAGCGTTTCTGATAATCTGGTTCAGTGGTTCAGTGCATTAAAGTTCATCATTTCTAGACTTCGATGTAAGCAAAGTCTCATGCTAAGTAGAGATAAAGACTTCAATTCAAATATATTGAAGAGACCTTCATGTCTATAAACTGACTGGGACTTCACCAAAGGCTGTGAGCTAGGGGGAGTCAACGGGAGTGACCTGAGGGACGCAATGGGTTATCCCTGAAACATTGTAAAGTTAGTGAGTCTGGGATAGAGTTACTGTTCCCAAACCATTGTAATCCACAACTAGTGAAGAGTAGTGTAATTTGGTACGACCGACAAAATGTCTGCGTATGCTCCTTGGACGTTGCCCTTAGCGGCGAACCAAGTAAAAAAGTGTTGTTTCATCTCTTTGCATGTGAATGTTTGATTGCTTCTCATATCCATCATACAAGTTAAACTAGTTCCTACCAACATTGGAAGAGGATCCATCAGTTTAAAAGAAAAAGTTGACACCCTGATTCACCCCTCCCTTCTCAAGGTGTCACGGGGTCCCTAATATAATGCTCGAAATTTTGCAAAAGAGATATGGTTTTAATCTATAATCTATTTTTTAATCAGAATTTCTAATGTTTGATTTACCATTAAAATAAATTGAAACATTTTTCTATTTTAAATCCAACTATATTATTCTCACATAGTTATTTCAACAAAGAGAGTTTTTTCTTTTTATTATTCTCTCTCTGAGTACTCAAAAGGATGATTTTTTTTTTACAGAAAACCAATAATATTTCTATCTTTAGTGGTGAATCATTTTTTTCAATTTCTATATTTTATTTAAAATAATTTAAAAAATAATTTTACTATTCTAAACTAAATTATTCTAGTTATTTTACACATGTTTTACTTTTCATAAAATATTTTAAAAGAATTTTTTTCCAAATGTGGAAGTTTCTATAAAATGTGTGAATAATATATTTGTTATAACATTTACCTCATTAAAAAATTTCCATCTATTATAATTATTATTTTATAAAATGATTAATTTACAATATTATAGGGTTCTTTTCTAGGAATATTCTTTCCAAATATTTATTAAATTATTATATTTTAAATAAGTGATTTTAAAATGAAATTGTATTTTTCTTAATAAATATTCTAATGGTATTTTAAAATTATTTCCACTTATGCAAACATTATTGGATGAATATATCTATTTTCTAGGTATGTACTATAATAATAATCTCATAATTATTTATTTGGATGTTTAGTGATCAGCTTTTTATTTATTAATGTGTAAGATATTAAACATTAGTTATGACAGTTTTTCAATATGAATGTTTACATTGATTATGTGTTGAATTTTTTGATATTTTTTTCTTATGATAAACTCATTGGGATTGATAATAATTAATATGGACCAATTATACCTCTCATACATATCAGTAAGTCTCATGATGAAAACTATGTTTGGGGTTTTTGTATAAAACTTATATATTTATGTACGATGTCTTTACATAAGGACTTGATAGTAATGTTATGGTTTCCAACAATATGAATTATATCATTATGAAACTTTTTATTTTTATACTTATTATTATTATTGTTTTTAATTCATCCATGAATATATTTACCTTTTTATGATTTTATTTATATGAAATGATTTATTGTTTTTTATCTCTTTCAATTATTCAGGTTTTCATTATCCCATAATACCATCTTTTATACGCTTTCCCTTATTAATAATTTGAGCTCTCCCTTTATTAGATTTCCTTTACCTAAAATTAAATTATGGGTTTTATGAATTATTTTAAAGATATAATTTAATAAATTATAATGTTCTCACTAGAATATTAAGGTGTATTTTATGATTTCAAATATAATTTCTGGATCAAGTATGTATATAGTATCATAATACTACTAAACTATTTGATTCTTCATGATGTGATTTCTTGTATTTTTTTAAAATTTATTCAAATAATAACTGGATATGAGTTTCTATATTTGGGGTGTAACTTTTTTTTAATAAGAATGATATTAAAACATTTGGTAAATATATTTAAGAAAAAAATAATGAACATATAACTTTGATTGATTCTTGGGATAAGTTTATGTGGTGGGTAATATCATGAATGTTTGGTAAAGTAAAGAATATATGAGTTTCCTAGAAAATAAATCCAAATATAGATAATGTAAAGTGAATGTATCCATAAAATAGACACGTATATGGGTGATAACAATAGATGGGGTATAATGGATAATAACTCGATCTTTACAAATGCACAATCAGTGGGCCTAAGACTAAACACCATGCTAAAAACCAATGAGAGATACTCATATGTTAATTTACATTTATTTGTGAACCATTATGATGAATGAGATGATATATTCTATGGATAACAATGAAATTTAATAGTGATATGGTATCAATACAATGTTTCATGGGTTGATAAATTTAAGTTGTATCATATGTTCAAATTCATAGATATTACCTTTTAAGGATTATTTGGTGGAAGTTTAAGATGACTAGGGATGTTGTGAGACACATTAATAAGAACAAACACCCATGTATTTTTACGATCTTTAGTTAAAAGTTTTTTCTAAGAAGAATGGTTTTATATTTTATTGACATAATATGAAATGTGTTGAAATTTTTTTGGGTTAATATGTTCCTTGATATTAATATTTTTAATTTAAAGAAATGGGATATTACATTTTTAGAACATATATTTTGTCATATATTTAAATATGGGATTTAAAATTTATTTTTTAACTTGTGATTGATGTTATTTTTGAAAAAGTAAACTATATTGGGAACAATATAATATTAAGGTAAATAGAATTTGAGGAATAAATAATTAGCTAATTTATGTAATAATGGATGATTTTATTAAGTATGTATCGAGATGTGGGTTTTTTTTTCAAATATTAGTATATTTAAGAAATTAAATGATTACACAATAAAATTTCATTCAATTTGGATTCATGAGTAACTAATGTTTCTTGTAGATAAATTTGACATTGAACATGAAATAATATGTGATAAATTGTTTCTAATACTTTTTTCAAATTGACCATGAAATATTTTTTGATGAGTTTGAAGGTCAGTTCACTATGGAATGATATAAGATTTGATTTGGGTGTTATTATTTATTTTTTTATATATTATATGTAATATTTATTCATTTTAATATTTATTTTTTATATTATTATTACCTGTGAAATTTTTTTTTCTATTACATGTTTATAGATAATAGTAATAAATTGTAATCTATTTTATGGATCTTAAAATAAAATGAATATTAATTTTATTTGTTTGCGAATAAAAAATTCAACTTTTATTATTTATAATATTTGATGAACTAAAATTGTAAAAACTTCTCCAATCATCACCGATAAATAAAACTATTAACATGGAATAAAAAAAGCAAGTAATTATATTTTCTCATGCTCTATATCATAGTGGTAAATGAATCCCCCAACTATTAGAAAAGGAATTTGAAAAAAAAATATTATCAATTTCCCATCATTATTATTAGTCGATGGATTTATTTATGCAATATAGATTTATTTTTATTTCATTTTGTTTTTTAGGATCATGTTCTCTATCATTATATAATATTTCTTGAACCTTATTTTTGATATATGTTTCTATATTTTCATTTCACCTCAATTTTCTATTTTTTTTGGAGCAAGACTATGTGGTGTTTTAGGTGATCTTCATATTTCCCTTTTACTATTTTTCAATGGATGTTTTATTTCCCTTTTTAGGATATGTATTTTCAAAAATAGTAATTTCAAATATTAAAAATTATATTTACATTCATCAATGGATGTTTTAACTTCCAATCCATGTAATTGATTTTAAAAAAATTAAACATTTTATAAAACACAATACATAAACTAATTAATCAATTTATATAATTTGGGAAGATTGTAATACCCCAAAACATTAGAATTAAATTTATTTTTTTAAAATATTTGGTAGAATGTGGTATACACTACATTGAGCTTAAAAAACCAAATTATCCTCTAGAAATATTATTCTCTAAAAATGAATATTTTGAACTGGTTTTTGTTTTGGTGGGTATAAATATAAATAACCCTTTTATGAAATAAATATTTATTTTTTCCTTAATTAAATTAATAATCAATCATAAAATGTTTTTTAATTGGTTGTAAATAAAGATAAATTCTATTAAAGGTAAAATATATATTTTTCTGAAAACATTAATTTGTTTGAAATCTATTTTTATAAATAAATATAATAATAAATTTATATTATATATCTAATTAATAAATACAAATTCATTTAATTATTTTTACTAGATAATTAATGATAATAATGTAATTTTAATCTTTTAAATTACATTTTTTAAATATTGGGTTTTTATGGCATCTTTTCCGAAAGTATTAAAATTATTTCCATATATATATAAATAAATTCTGAAAAAAGGGATATAAATTTTAACTCACAATTTCATAATAATACAGGATTAATATTTTAGGAATTTTTTTAAAATGTTGATTTTATATTGAATTGTTAAAAATGATGATTTTTTCAGTCCAATCATTTTTTGTTTAAATGATTTATTTTTGTTTTACCATTATGTTTTCAATTTTTTATTAAATTAAATTAAGTATAATTTATTTATATATAATCTAATTAATTAGAAAATAATTATAAAAATATTAAATTTTGGAACATTGTCATTTTTAGGCTCAAAAACGTTTATAAAAGAACTGTTTTTAATTGTCTTTTACATATTTAAATTAAAATTAATTTATTAAAATTAAAGATAATAAATCATGAAAATTAGTTTACTAGTTCTAATCTAGAGATTAAAATTTGTTAAATTTTTCCCTTTTATTTTTGTTCATTATAAATAATAACCATCGTAAATATTTGTCACCATAGTAAGGGTATAGAATGGTTTAAACTATGGGATGAAACCTAAAAACTCCCTAATATCTAAATTTATTTTATTTCATGAGTTTAATTCTACAAATATAGTCCTATATCATAATGTTTGTCAATTTATTTCCAATTTTATTTTATTATTACATTTTTATTATTTAAAGTAAACAATAAATACAAAATGTCAATCTTTTTCTTTTAATACCTCTGATAAATTTTAATTTGGATAAAAAAAGGTAATATCATTTATAAAAAAATTTAATAATAATATATTATTTTTATGATTTTAATTTATTTTTAGTTTATAGTGATGGTGTTATTATAATAAGGTCTTACGCAAAGCTAATACATCACTTCTTCAATTAATAGAAAAATCGAGTTAAATGATTTTAAAAACAATAAAATTACCATGTTTGGGATGAATATTATTATTACCAAAAGCTATAAGGTAATTATAAATGTTAATTACTATTAAATGTTCCTTTATTATAATTCAAATGTTTTTTAGCATCAATGATGTCAAGTTAATTGAGTAGTAACAAAATGTATATAATGATATTTTATTACAACAAAATTTTATTCAATGATTTTTTATAAATATTTAAAGAGGAAACATGGGAAGGAAAATGCTCAAAAATTTCCTCCATGGAGCATTTTTTGAGCTACTTTCCACAATATATATAAATTTATAGCACCAAATATGTGAAAAATATATTATCATGGTAAAAGTTAAAAAGTGTAACAAGGGGTTTCAACCAAATGATAATGTTTATAATGAAAACAATATATGTTAAAATTTTATTGTTTATGGTATTTCAATATTATATCATATTACCTTATAATGTATTTCTATTTGGTACCCCATGTAATTACTATGATATTAATTCTATTTCAATGTTCTTAATATTTTCAATTATACCACCACCTTCACTTATAAAAGGGACCCACTATCATCTCTTTATAAAACCATTTGATACATTTATATCAACCAATATCTACCCAAATTTCTTCATAATAATAAACCTGATAACATAGAGGTTACGGTATCAACAAAATACCAACCTATAAGGATTAATACTCAAGACATTGACGGTTTCTCAAAGATGGCATGTAACTCTTAACTGAGTTATTTCATATTATTTTTTCTTCTACCTCCTTAAATTATATTAGAATGATGTTAAACAAATATCTCAATTATAACAATATGTTATTATGGAAATGTAATGACCCTTTGTAAACTCTATCTCTATCATATGGGAAATGAAAACATCACTTGTGTGTACTTGTTGACTACCACATCTACTGAGCGATGTGTTTGGTTTTTCAACACCACCACACGGGGATGGTTATTACGATTGATTTAGTGAATATATATGAAACTAATGAAATAATATTAATCATTGTATTATAATATATTAATTACATTCTTACCCTTCAATTCTTTGAAAAAGATAATATCTTCTATGAATATGTATGGACTACCCCTACACGAAGTGATGTGATTTATTTTTCATGTATGATTTTCAAGGATAATTCTAAATTTTTATTAATTGTATAAAAATGATAATTAGTGCATCATTAATATTATAGATATGATTGTAACATGATCCATTTGACCATGTTCAACCTAAAAAGTTATATTGAGATTATGAACAAAACATCCTCAAAACATCTTACTTCAACTAAACTGATTCAATTACTATATAATGCATGAAAATAAATTATTAAAAGAGATATAAATAATTTAATACCCCATAAAATATTATTAATAATATAATAAATTAATATAAGATCATTATAGAATATATAATGTGTGTCAATTGTGATTCCATCTCGAGGTAATATTTTCTTATCTCATTTATATATCTATGATACACAATCCATATTCACCAATTTTTTCATTCATGTGTTGTATATACTATCAAATTTATTTTTTTTGTTTAATCTATTTATATTCATGGAATTTTAATTTACATTTGAATTTATATCTTGTATGAGGGATATGATTCAAAATTTAACAAAGCGGTAAGGGTTTCTTCTACAATATCATTTTTTATATGGGTTTGGTTAGGATTGAATTTTCATTGAAGAAAATTATAAGATATTCCTATTTTAAACTAAATTTATTTTATTCTATAATGGTCATTTCTATATAATACATGTTTTTTCGTTTTACACTCGCCATTTTCTCATAAATCTTAAATAATGTTTTATAAATGAAAACAAATATTATTTATCTCTTTGAATGGGGATATTTTTCTTATATCTTGTTATTTTCATTAAAATATTCTTCAATGTTCTTTTTACTATTCATAAAATAATGATTAAAGTGATATTTACACATTTTTTACATTATAAAATTTTGTTTAAGGGGAATTTTTTATTTTGGTAACTAGATACATTTTAATGAAGGTGTGAAAAAAATAATTTTAATGTTTACCATGTGAAAAAACTTTTCCTATCATCATTAAAATTCCTTTATTTTAATCATTCGTTTCAAATTTCCATGGTTATTTTAAAATATATATTTTTCATAATGTTCTTTAATTTTTTATATTTTAAATCTCTGATTTCAAATTGAAAATATTGTTTTCTTAAGAAGTATTCCAGATATCATCTAGAAGTTTTTCCATCTATGTCAATATATTATAATGAATCGTTTGATTTACTGGGGATATTCCAAGAAAGCAATGAGACAAGAGAACCTGCTCCTGAGGAAATAAAATAAAATAAAATTAAATGTATATTACAAGCCATCACAGAGACACTTTACAAATATGATAATAAACCTCACCACAATAATTCGCTTGAATAAGATTAGCACAGCAGTCAGGCGCCACAAATAACCATGAGGAGGTAACCTCACTGATTTCCCTTTTCTCAAGAGCATCGGCCACTTGATTAGCTTCACAGTAAACCTACGTTACTTCAATGAAGAGCATGCCAAGAAGCTGAACAAATTCACTCCATGAAAACAAATTTATATTAGTTTAACGTTAATGTTTTCTACAGGGGTTCCACTCCTCCCACTTATAAAAGTGTACATCCACTCCTCATTTCATTACACACG
Source organism: Viscum album (assembly GCA_963277665.1). Lineage (NCBI taxonomy): Eukaryota > Viridiplantae > Streptophyta > Magnoliopsida > Santalales > Viscaceae > Viscum > Viscum album. Next base: position 241,150,285 of record OY728131.1, read on the forward strand.
TTGAGAACAATAGATCATACAATATATAAATATGACACTTAATAAATATACTATAAAATCACTATAGGTTTTGTTCCCTCCAAAAGACCAATTGAACAAGGATTAAGGAAATATCCCAAGGGTGATACCCAAATAATTTTTATTTATCTTAAATGAATTATTTAAATATTATTTTTTCTTCCACCAAATAAAATTATTATATAAAGAAATCAATATAATAGAATCAAAATGATTATTCTAGTAAGATAATATAATTTTTACATAATAATTATTATTTACCAACTTCTATATAATGAAAAATCGAAAAATTTCTTGTGTGTACATGAAGACTTTCGCATCCATGAAACGATACAATTAATTTTTCATTACCGATATAGATTTCTTGTTATAAAATTTAAAATAAGAAATAAGTTTGACATATATTACATGACTTGGATTCTATAACAATTTCTATAGAACAAGGATGGTTACAATTGAACCAAAACCTGCATGAAAAACAGAAGAGTTAACACACAAATATTGTTACTTATAAATAATATATAATAAACATGTAATGAAAAATTATATGTGATTATATATAATAAAATAAATATTAATATATTTCTAATATTGATTTATAATAAATTATAATTTATTGTAAAGTTGTTTAGATCTTGTTAAAATTAAGAGAAGACTATGGTAAGGGTTTATGTTGTTGTCTCAATTTTATTATTATTATTTTTGTTTCAATTTCCATGATAAGGAATTTTTTTTATTTCTTTCATAAACCCCATATATTCAAATATAATATAGTTATTTATTGTTTTTATATGTATTCAATCCATGTACCACCATTTTTGTACGTAAAAATATTGACATATTTTTTAGTATAAAGCATGCCATCTTTCTTCTTCTAGGTCTGAAATCAATTTATTCCAAATCCATGTTCTTAAAACTCATTAAATACTATTTCTTATAATACTAGAGTTATTTTTAATTTTATTTTAAACTATATTTTATTATTTTTACAAATATTTAAATTTAAATATTAGTAATTATTTCCCTACTATTTATATTTTAATTTTTACAAAAGTTTGAAAATTATATTTTTTGACATTTAGAAAATAAATTCGATTACCTCCATCAAGTCCATTATTTTTTGAAAATATTCATTTAAATGTTTCCATATTGTTTAAATGAAAATAATATTTCTAATATTTTATTATTTTTTAATATTTTTAAAAAATTATACTTCATCTTTTTTTAAACATAAATCTAATGATTTTAGAAAATGTTTTCTTCATTTTGGTAAATATACATGATGGATTATTATACTTTATAGAAGAAATTATTTAATGATACCATCTACATTCAATATCTAGTTGTCTTATAATGAAAATTTTTTTAGTTTGATTTCATGTATCTCATTACATTCCCACTATTTATTAACGAAATTATAAAAAGATGATTATTTTATGATCTTATAGAACACATATTTATGGTTTTCATTATATTGGAATAGGTAATGTAATTATATATCTATAAAATTTATTGGGTATAGAATTATAACTCATGATATAATATGTAAGGGACTTTTGAGTGAACCCAATCCATTATGGTGCTATATTCACTGAGGTTTAAATGGGACTAGAGAGTGATCTCAATCCACTATATGATGATGGTATTTACAGTGATCCATTAAAAAAAGAAATTAGTTTTTATTCTATTGTGTATTAAATGCTATTATGTAATATTTTTATGCTTATGAAATGTTGTTATGGATCATCAATTACTAATGATGTCTTTGCACCCGTATGACTCATGTTTATTAAGATGAATCCTTATGACCTAACTAATGATATATGAACTATGAATTATTGGCTATGATTGTCAAATTTTAATCTCACAAACCTTAACTATACTACTATACTAGTATTTTAATCATATTCTCAGAGATTATCATTAATTTTTATCTCCCATGATAACCCTTAATGAGTATATTATTTGGATATTTATTATGCTTCTATATATTTAATTGATAAAGAAATAAGATATATAATATATGTATAATAATAGTACATTATGAGAATAACGTTCTAGGTGATATATAATTTCTTTAAGGAGGTATTTTGATAATATATGTAGTCGAAAGAGAGATTTAAAATTTATGGATATAGGGAATGAATTATTGTGAGATGTATTATGATTTCATATAAAATGATTGTATCTAAATATATATTAAGGTTGTTCCATATGTGAAAAACTATAAGTTTTTTAGATGTTTTGAATTTTATTTCATGTCTATTAACATGATATAGAGAAGATTTATATGTGGTGTTGTGGTGGTTTGTGTGTGGTTGAGTCATAAATTTTGAGAAATAAGAAATGTTGCAAAAATTAATGAATTTATTAATAGAGTCGGTATGCCTTAATATTTAATTAAACAGGAATAATTAAATGACATTAATGATTATCCAAAAGTGGATCAAAATATAGTATAATAATTTAATGTCATAATTACTTGTTTTTTAATTGATGATATATGGTAAACTTAATTAATATAATTTAGGTGGAACTATTTTAATGAATTTATAGTGGTTAGAAATTGAAATAAAGGTTATATATATATTTTTATGTGTGTGTGTTATATAATAGAATGAATATAATGTTGATAAATAATAATGTGTACAGTGGTTTATTAATATTAATATTTATTATGATATGGGGAAATATACTATTATGGTTGTTATGTAATATGGGTGGAGTTGGTTGTACGATGGTTTGTGGTGGTAGTGATATTGATGTGTAGTGGTGATAATAATAGTAGTAGTGTCATAAATAAATGTACATGACCCTTAATAATGAATTGTATGCTATTATAAAACTTATTTTATTAATATTTATTTGGAACAACCAAACAAGTAGCATAACATAACCGACTCCCATAATAAGTTTTGGGTTTCAGTAGTTTTCTTCAGTATCAAGGATAGAGGAGACACAGTTTAAAGAATCATCCCCCTTCCTTAATCTATATTCTATAATTCTAATGGGATTCAATCATTTGAGTATGTGGTGCATGGTAATGTGGGGTCACACTAAGGGAGCACATATATAGAGGATGTCAGGATGTATATGTCTCTACTGATTAAATATTCTATATTAAGGGTTTAGTGATATTTGGTTGTGCTACATTATATGTTTTTCTAAATATGTGGTTACAGTCTATAATAGATTATATGTTAATGTGGATATATAGATATAGATATTATGTGATAAAGAATATGTATTCCATTGGGATATAAAAGAGACTAGTTATGTAGAGAACTAGATTTCGTTTACATTAGCATGTATTAGTTTTGATTTTATATTACTATACTTGTGTGTGGATTTGGATGAATGAGTCTTGGAGAGATTAAGTAATTTATTTTACCATGTTTAGGTAATCTTTTTCTAAAATAACTTATATAATAAAGCATTATTATGATTCATTAAAATTTATAAATAATTTTTTGGGGAGGATCTTACCTAGTGTACATTTATTCTCACCACTATATTATATATATCTATTTTTAATATTTTTAAAAGGGGCATAATTAATTGGAAGGACATTAATATATTTTTATGTGGGGTTAGTGGTTATTATTATAGTTTATTCCAAATGAGTTTTTCCATAGTATTTTACTTGGTAACTCTATTATATATATATATATGATATTTTATGCGTTATAGATTTTCTATTATTTATTTTATATGGATTTTATTGGTGTTTTCAAACTTTTTTCCAAGGATTTAGATAGTGAATTCCTCCTATTATGCACAGTCCACACCCTTAGTTCAATTCTCCATCTTGAGGCTTATGTAATATAGTCTATGTGGGTCATTAAATTCTTACTATAATCCTAGAAGGGGTTTTTTTGTAAACGTCATGAAAGAGTTTCATAAGAGATCAGGTTACAGTTATAATAGAGTTTGAAGTTAGGAACTAAGGAGGATTTCATGGGTTTTGTTAGACAACAAGATTGGTTAAGAATAATATGTAATTTAGAAAAAGGAGACCAACTAGGACTCAATATATTTGGAATCCCAGTGACCTAATGCAATTAAATTATATTCTTTTAAAAAACTACGTGAAATGTATCCAATTTTTTGGTAGAGACCTAGGATTGGTTCATGCATAATTCTTGGTAACACTTGTTTTTTAATTAGAAAATTAAATTTAATTAAAATGAATTTAGTTTTATAATATTAATAAATTTCATATTACTTATCATTTATATTATTTTAATTTATTTTATTACACATTATATGAGGTTTCAATTAGTGGTCCAGGTGAATGAGGTTCAATAGGATGCTCTAGATGACTCAAGGAGTTTCGAAATCTAAGAAGATGATTCATAGATAATGTCAATACATGATTTTTAGTTCCATGTCATATTAGTGTATGCTTGTTTTTTTAAATTAAGTAATATATTGTATGTTAGAGTGGCTAAAGAGCACTTATATTCTTATTCATTCTAGTACATTGCATTTTATTTTTTTGACTATTAACTTGTTTTGGGGAGCTGATCACCAGAGCTGGATCTTATTCCTTAGAGATCATGAGGATTCAAATATATAATTTTATAATTTTAACACTAATATATAGGCTTATTTTCCTTTTTCAATGTAAATGGTAGTGAAGTGATAATATTATCTTTTTCTTCAATATGGTATCCTCAAGTGTGGGATTTTAGACTATTTCTAAAGGATAGTCTTCCTTATGGTTTTGATCTTATTCCAAATAAAGAGGCCAGGTATTCTTATTTCATAGGGTCATCTCATCCTTATTTGAAATTTTAGGTCACCCCACATCGTTTTTTAACATATTAGAATGTTATTACAAATGTAGAGGTAAAATAGAAAATTATATAGTGAATAATTTAATATTTATATATTGGTCATCTGATCTTACAAAGTAATATAGTTGAGGATTAATATTATTGGTTGTCTTAGAATATGATGTTTTATCTAAAAAGGTGTTGGTATTGAATCTATATTTCTCTATTAATTTCATCTATTAGTTATAAAACCCCTATAAAAAGTTCGATAGTTTTTTAATTTTCTTTTGAGGATAATATGCACTAATAGTTTCAATGTCCATCCATGCCTAGAGGTTAGTGTATAACTGGAGGAACAATTTAGGTACATCCTTTGTAGTTATAACATATGATTTATTATCAGTATTAGTGTCCTCATACTATTGGTAAATAGAGAATTGAATAGGAAATTATAAGGTTTCCATTTTTTGTTTTATATCCTCAATTATATAGGTAATAACAAGGTCATGTTGGTAGTTTTCATCATGTACAACTAGAAATATGATCTTTCAATTATTAGATGGATAATGTAAATTTTCTAGAACATATATGAAGAAATTTTATTAAATGTTCCATCTATTTTTTTCTACCCAGGTCTATTTTTTATTTTATTCATGTTCTTTTTATTCCTTTGTTTCATCTACCTTGGTCCAAATTCTGTGACTTCATATGTGTATAATTCAAGTTCCCTTGGTGTTAACTATATATGTTAGATTTCGTTATAGATTTTATTAAGTGGTTTGGTATCATAAAATGTTAATGGGGATATACTACTTGATTGGGGCCTTCTACATAGTGTCTAGACACTTAGAGAAGCTAACATTTGATGGGTTTTCAAGGCACTGCTTGGTTATATAAGTAGTTTCTTTTGAGATAGTTTTAGTGTATGGGAACAATGACACATATCCAGCAGTCATGAGTAATTTTTATTAAAACAGGGTAGCTTCATGACATTCCCTTTAAATATGGACCTAGGCTAGAGAATGTTTGTGGAGTTCAATTATAGAGATGAAGAAAAGTTTCGTGTGGTCAGATGAACCTGTTTGAGATAACAATGGAAGCATAGATGGGAGTTGTTTGAGGTAAAATTATCTTAACATCTACACTTTTTTTTATCTTTTTGGTTTAAGAGTGTCACAATCCTTTTTTTCATTTGGTCTATTCATTGGGAATGGATGTGGATATATTTCTAGTTCCCCTGGTGTTATCTACACTAGTTGGAGGCCTAGAATTTTTGTTTTATGATTACTAAAAATATAGACTGGTGGTGGAGAAAACTAGTAAGTGGATAACTTCTTTTTTATATAGATACAACCATATGATGTTATCCTTGGTATAGGTTGGTTGTATTCTAGTTGTTCAGTGATAAAAATTTTCTTGAGGACTGTAACATTTTCTGATTTGGTTGTCCAGAAAGTTGAGTTTCTTAGAAAGAGATGTTATCTGATGGGTGGTAGGAAAGTGGAGCTTATTTTTTCATAGCTTGACGAATTATCAATGGATCTTTATTTTGGGTATGTTTATAGGGTTTTCAGGAGTTCCTAGATGTTTTCCTAGATGTGTTTTTGACCCTACCCCTATAAAAAGTATTGAGTTAGGGATACAGTTGCAGCCAAGTGCATCTGTGATTTTGATAGATCCCTGTTGAACGGGACCTACAAGGTTGTGAGACTTGAGGATGTGGGTGGATGATCTATATATAAGGGTTCTATCAAACAATTTGGGTCACCATGGGGTTCTAAATTTTTTCCATAAGGTTTATAGTAGTATGAGGTTGTGTATAGATTACTAGTAGTTTAATCATGTGATGGTAAATTACCATTACCCTCTTCTAACGATAGAAGGTATTTATAATAAGCTGATATAAGATATTTGGTTTTCAAATATATATATGTGGTCGTTATACCACCAGTTGATGGTGAAGGATGAGATTATTCTGAAGACATACCTTATGTTCATGTATGGAAACTTAGAGTTTGTAATCATGTCATTCTATGTTATGAACACACCATCTATGTGGATAGGGATCATGAACTCTATGTTCTGACAATTCATGGAATAGTTAATAATAATGTTAATTGACAATATATTGATATTTATGATGTCCTAGTAGGATAATTTCAAGAAACTTATAGTTTTTTTATATATCCATCAACAAAAAACACTCTATAGAAATTTATCTAAGCATATGTTCTAGAATTGGGTAGTGAATTTTTTATGATATGTGGTGTCCTTGAAGGTTTTGATAGTGGACCTGTCAAATATAGGGGTGGTTTCTTCTTGGGATGTATCCAAGAACATGCTAGGGGTTTAGTGTTTACTTGGTATCGCATGCTATTATTAGAGGTTTGTGCATGGTTTCTATCAATTTGTATCCACGTTAATAGAATTGACTGGGAAGGAAAATTATTATTGTATTATATGGTTAATACTTAATCAGTGTTTAGTTATATGAAGGAGAATTTTTTTAGTGATCTGGTTCTTTTATTGGCTAATGAGGTGGTGTTTTTTGATTCTCCAAAGAGTTTCACATCTCACCTTTATTGGAACATCCTAACATTAAAAATATATAACATGGTTTGAAGAGACAACTTTGGTGCACATGGATTAAATGGTTTGTAATAGAGTTTATGTTGAGGTGTTTGGTTTACCAGTAGGTGAACATAGAGGAGTATATTCTCAGAGGTGTATTATAGTCCTTGTATGTTCCATATTATAAATAAGAAGAATTATAAATAGATTTGATCACTATATTACGCCCAATATCAAGGTGGTTTCTATAAGGCCCCAGCCTTAAACATCACTTAATCTTGAGTTACATCAAGAATACACGTTGAGGATCTTTTCCGGATTAGAGTTTTAGAGAATTAGATCATAAAACATGCATTAAATTCCACATTTAAACAAAGTGGTAACATAAAAGATAGTATTAATTTTTCCCATCAACGGAAACATATTTAAAATAAAACATGGATTCTTTCTTGACACTTCCTTGACACTATCATCATATCATGTACCTTTCCCTTGTCCTGGGAAAAACATTTCAAAAAACTTTGGATAGGCATAAAAAGCTCGGTAAGGGATATAAAAATATTTAAAGGAAATATGAGTACATGTATACATAAGAATAAATGAAATCATACTTTTCTCATAAAACATAAGAACTTTAACATACCTCATCAAATCATGAATAAAGCATAGAAATCATAAGACCTAAAGGTAACATGAGGCTTTCATATCATTCTTACGTAGGGAGTAACCCTCTTGGTTACGTTTGGAATACCCATCACAGTATATTCCCTAAATCTCTTCGGAGAAACCTTAACGTTTAACTCCTTCGCCTTATCCAATGCATTGGAGAGCTATATCGGGCTCACCCTCCCTTAGTTTATCACGAAACCACTCGTCTTCATAATAATTCTCAAGAACCATAACATAATCGTATCACATAAAACATGCATAAAGGAAACATAACATTTCCACCTTTCAATCACAAGATATCAATACAACACATTGATATAAAAACATTATGAAAACCATTTTCAATACCAAAATAAATGAAAAGTAAAACATGTTATTTATTTTTCTTTTAAAAAGAAGGTATGGCTTATAGAGGAATCCAAAACTCAAATAATTGTCACAGCGGAGGAGAAGTCATTGTCTCCGCATACGTAAGACAAAAACATCCCTTTTTTGTTTAGTAAAATGCTTCGTATAAAAAAGATTCCTTTTGGATAAATGTAAAAGTAAAAGGGGTTTATACACCATATAAAATAAATTTGTGTATAAAACAAAATATTCCTCAATGAAAGGAGATTGAGACGAAGTCCCATACCTCAGGTCCGACTTGACTCGATCGTTCTTTAATGTCCTGAATAATAAACTTGAGTTACTTTCTACTTTCTTAAGAACCTTTTTCAAGTACATTATTCCTTTTATATCACTTTTTACCATGTCATGAACACTATGTAATTATTTAAGATAATAACGATCGTTTTAACGATCATTGGTACTTGAGTCAAAATTATGCTCTTTATAATTACAAGTTGTTCATGTATCCATTATATCCAGAGTTATACTCATGTTTTATATATCGTATATATCACATATATCCAATATATACATGAATTTACAATATTACATAACATTTATAGGTAAGAAATAAAATGCACCATTCTTGGAGACGGTAAGCCATACGTACGCATGAATGCTACTTCTATTTCTATTTCATATTTAATGGAATTAAAACATAATGATACATAATAGTATTATAATTCCAGTACTTTATCATATATAATATCATTCAATATATCCTTTATACGTACCATATATGGTATTAACGAATCAAATCACTTTGAGGGGCGGTAGTCTGCACTTCCTAAAATGAAATTATCGTGTTTACCAATAATGGAAACCATAAAGGTATGCCACAAATGAAAAATACAGAAGAATAAAGAAAAAAATAAACATAATATGTATCATATATAAATATAGTGACATCTTAATGTCCACCTTTGAAGGTGTTGTATGAGTGTTGAACAGTCATCGTTTCGTGAGGCAGAAATTTGCCATCGACGGAAACAGTATGTTCTTTAACCATTACATGTAGGAGTGTGTAAGTGTATCTCGAATACATCTTATAACAACATCCTAGTATATTTGTGATACTGGTGTTGTTACAAAATAATGGAATAAAAAGAGTTTAGAGTGTTGGAGAAGCAAAATAAAACATAAGAACACAAGAGAAAACACAACCTTCAAAACGGGTAACTCTTTTTTTGATTTGAGCTCAAAGGCATCCCTGGGAAGACTTATACTCAATGTGAGGCTTCAACGAGTAAGAGAGAAATATTTAGAGAAAAAATGGATAGGGTTTGGCCGAGCCAAAGGCTTGAGAGGTTTGGTTAAGGAGGTAGAGGTGGGGGCCTTTTATAAGAGGAGAGGAGGGGAATTCTTGGAAGGTTATAAAATATTGCTTTATTATATAATGATTTTTGGATTTTAAAGGTCCCACGTTGATGTATTTCGAGGATACGGTGATAAGGGTTCTAAATAAAATCATCCAATAGGTATTTGACAAGTTTAAGTCTTAGATTTTACATTATATTTTCATTTTATTTAAATCGTTTATTAATGAGGTAATCGTTGCATCATCATAATGTCATAAATAATTTAAATTATTTAATGTCTAAAAATTATAAAACAAATACCATGATTTAAGAAATTGTTTTATCTTTCTAATGAATATTTATAATAAAAAATATGACTTGTATAACCCCATTTAAAAATTGTTTTAGTAAAACAACTCATGTTTGTGACATTTTTATTTTTACTTTAAATAAAAAAGGTATTAATGTTATTTTCCTACCAATGTGGCTCCATGGGGTCCCCAAGTTGACCCATGGATTGTCTTGGTCGGCCATGACACATCCAATAAGGGTTGGACATGTGTCTAGGTCATTTCATATTATTAAAACATTATTTTTACCTTAAATTACACTAATTACCTCTAATCGTGATTAAAAACGTAAAAGTTACTATTCACCGAAAAATTATTTTAATCCCATTGAACCACATTTTAATTTTTAATGAAAATCATGTATGTCGGATTTTTGAAATTCAAAACACAGAGGTGGTAAAATTTCATTTAAACGGAAAATCAGTTTTTATCAGTACCACTTAATGGTTTCACTATTCATCCAAAAAATTGAAGTTTTTCATAAAAATACCAAAACATCACTCTAATCTATATTTGATATTCTGAATTCAAAAATGATGTCTATTTTGCAAAATTCAAAACATATAAGTTACATTAATTAATTTAATAATTAATTCTCATTGTCAGAGAAAAGAGCGTGTTTTTATGAAACAATATGTACCAAAAGATTGACACTAGTTTAAGTCCAATTTCAAAGTGAAATTAATTCCAACAACCACTATTGGATTAAATTTTAAAAATATATTTTAATTGCACTTTAAAACCAATTAAAAAGATAATCTAATAATATAAATAAATTAGATTAAAAAGTGGTTTTGAATTAAAATACAACAGTTTTCACTATTCATTAAAAAATGAACTTTATCGGAAAAATACCAAAAATTTACACAAATTAAAATTTGATGTCCCGATTCTAAAAAAGAATTTTATTTTGTCCAATAGAATGTATAAGAGTGACCATTACTATATTTATGGATGGTTTGCCATCAAATAGCGATATGTTGATCTTTAGTGAATGTTAGAGTATATATGCCTAAAATTGAATTTTTTTTCATATTTTAAGCCTTTATCCTTTATTTTAACAAACATATATAATCATATTTTAGTTATTTTCATTCATTCTTTCCAATACAATGGCTACATGTTAACTACCATTTAAAATAATATTATTTTATTACTAGTGTGCAATGTAAGATTTCAAAGAAACCCTTTGTTGCGTATCAGGTACGCTTTGAACATAGCAATCCCTTTAAAGTAAAATTAATATTTAATTCATAAATATTAATAAAAATGAAAATTATTTATTCGTTATTTACCTGGGAAGTTACATCCTTCCCCCCTTTTGGAAATTGCGTCCTCGCAATTTTACTCACTTATCAAAATAATTGGGGGTATTTATCCCTCATAACATTTTCAGATTCCCATGTCGCCTCTTCAACCATATGGTTTTTCTACAAAACCTTTACCTGGTGAATTACCTTATTCCGCAACACTTTCTCTCTATGGTCAAGTATCTGGACTAGTTGTTCTTCATAATAGAGATTCTCCTCCATCTGAACTACCCCTGGGCTCAAAACATGAGATAGATCTGGCATATACTTTCTCAACATCGAAACATGAAAAACATTATGAACCTGAGATAAACTCGGGGGTAAAGCCACTCAGTAAGCAACTGATCCAACTCTCTCCAGAATTTCATATGGTCCAATGAGACTTGGAATCAACTTTCCTTTCTTTCCAAATCGCATCACACTTTTCCATGGTGAAACTTTGAGAAAAACATTATCACCTACGTCGTAAGATAGATCATTCCTCCGGTTATCCGCATAACTTTTCTGCATGCTCTGAGCTGTTCTCATGTGTTTCTCTATCAACTAAACTTTTTCTACCATCTCTTATACCAATTCTGGTCCCATCAGCTTCCTTTCACCCACTTCATCCCAAAAAGCTGGAGTTCGACACCGCTTCCCATATAATGAATCAAATGGTGCCATCTGTATATTGGAATGAAACCTGTTATTATATGAAAATTCAACCAAAGAAAGATGTTGGTCCAAACTTCCCTGATAATTCGTCGAACAATCACGTAGCATATCTTCCAAAGTCTGAATTGTTCGTTCTGATTGCCCATCTGATTGAGAATGAAAAGCTGTACTAAAATTTAATTCAGTACCCAATGACTTCTGAAGGCCTTTCCAAAAGTTAGAATTGAACCTGGGATCACGGTCAGATACAATGGAGAGAGGAAATCTATGTAACCTGACTACCTATTTAAGATACAAACGATAAAGTTGATCTAGGGAAAAAGTATATCATGTAGCAAGGAAATGAACAGATTTAGTCAAGTGATCAACAATAACCCAGATTGCATTATTACCTCGAGCTGTCTTCGGCAATCCCACAGTGAAGTCCATGGATATATTATCCAATTTCCATTTTGGTACTGGTAAAGGATGAAGCATCTATTTCGGTAACTGCTACTCTGATTTAACCTGGTGAAAAGTCAAACACTTCATAGTAAAATCAACAATATCCCTTTTCATTCCGTCCCACCAGAAATACTCCCGAAGATCTCTATACATTTTCGTACTGCCTGGATGAACTGATAACGGAGAACTATGAGCTTCACATAACAACTCTCTCTTAAACTGTTAATCACATGGCACACACAATCTCTTCCCAAGTCTCAAAACACAATCATTATCAATGTTGAATTCAAGTAACTTACCCTTTTGAACCAGCTCTACTTTTTTCTCCAACTCACTGTCTTGCTTCTATGCTTGCTTAATTCTGTCTAATAGAGAAGATTTCACTGATACCTGAAACAAAACAGAAGGTCATCCTGCACCAACACCTATTATGCCAAATTTTATCAAAACCTCTACCAAAGGATCATGTTCCAAACACAACAGTGTTAATGAAGCATTAATTTTTTGACTCAAAGCATAAGCCACATTATTTGCTTTTCCCAGATGGTAATGAATTGTACAATCATAATCCTTCATTAATTCTAGCCATCTCCTCTGTCTCATGTTGAATTATTTCTGAGTGAATATATACATTAAACTTTTGTGATCGGTATATATTTCACACTTTACTCCATACAAATGATGCCTCCAAATTTTCAAAGCGAAAACAACAGAAGCTAATTCAAAATCATGTGTAGGGTAATTTACCTCAATATTTTTCAACTGTCGTGAAGCATATGAAATTAGCTGATCATTCTGCATTAAGACGCAACCAAGTCCTTTCAATGAAGCATCACTGTAGATAAAAAACTCCCCATTCCTGGTAGGTTGTGCCAAAACTGGAGAATTCACCAATCTTTTTTTTCAGTTCCTAGAAAACAATCATCACATTCTTTTGTCCAGATAAACTTAACACCCTTCCGAGTTAGCAAGTCATTGAACTATATAACCGTGAAAAATATCTATCAAACCTTTGGTAATAGCCTACCAAACCAAGGAAGCTACGAATCTCAGTTACATTTGTGGTTCTTGACCATTCTTCCACAACTTTTGTTTTTGTAGGATCCACAATTATCCCATCATTAGAAACAATATGACCAAGGAATGAAATTTGATGCAACCAAAACTCACACTTGCTGAATTTCCCATAAAATTTCTTTTCTTTTAAGGTTTGAAAAATAACCCTTAAATGTCTTTCATGCTCCACTTTACTTTTAGAAAGCACCAAAATATCATCAATGAAAACAACCACAAACTTATCCAAGAACTCATGGAAAATTATATTCATTAAGTCCATGAATACAGTAGGTGCATTGGTTATCCCAAAAGGCATTACTAAAAATTCATAATGGCCATATCTTGTACGGAACACAGTCTTCGGAATATCTACTTCCTATACCTTCAGCTGATGGTACCCCGATCTCAGGTCAATATTTGAAAAATACTGAGCTCCCTGGAGCTGATCAAACAAATCATCGATATGAGGCAAATGATATTTGATCTTAACAATGATGTTATTAAAGGATCTATAATCAATTAAAAGTCTCATAGAACCATCTTTATTTTTAATAAATAAAACAGGAGCACCCCATGGTGATGTGCTAGGTCGAATGAAACCTTTCTCTAATAAATCTTGCAATTTCTCCTTCAACTCTAAAAGTTCAGTTTGAGCCATTCGATAAGGGGGTTTTGAAATTGGCTTAGCATCAGGAACTAAGTCAACAGTAAATTCAACATCCCGATCTGGTATTATTCCAGGAAAATCATCATGAAAAACATAAGGATACTCATTTACCACAGACAGATCATTAATCTGAACAGTTCCCTTGTTTTCAACGATATGTGGAAGGAAACATTCATTTCCATCTTTTACAAGTTTCTCGGCCTCTTGATAAGTTATCAATAGTAAGGGTTTATTCTTGTACACAAACTGAAAGTCGTTCTAAAAAGAAACTTCTTTATCTCTACAGTCAATCATAGCATGGTAAATAGAGAGCCAATCCATACCTAGGATAACATCAAACTCTACTAGAGGTAAAACAATAACGATTTCAGGTAGGTTCTTTCCACAGATAAGGATAGGAAGATTCTTATAAATTCTTTTTTTCCTTCATAATTTCCCCCAAGTGTTTTTACCAAAAGTTCAGGAGTCATTTCTTGAGATGGTATTCCCATTTTACTAGAAAAGTTTTCAGAGATAAAAGAATGTGTAGACCCCGAATCAAACAACACACTGGCATAATCTGAAAAAACAAACAAATTACCCGGTACAACTTCATTTGATGGCCCGACATCTGCTCAAGTAGTTGCAAAGGATTTCACCACCCCCTTTTGCTTGTAGTCTAAATGCTTCACATCACTTGAGATCTTTTTCGGACACTCGTTTGCATAGTGACCCATCTCATTGTACTTAAAACATTTCCCTAATTGTAAATCAAATATGTTCTTACCATCACCCTGATCTTTTTCAGTGAAATAACGAGCCTTATGTCCCATCTTACAACATTGGTATCACGTTCCAGAATTCAGAAGACATTCCCCAGCATGCCTTTTACCACATTTATCACAAACTGGAAACTTAGTTTTCTTACCATCAGACTTTTTTGAAGAAATCTTTCCTTTCTCCTGCCACCTCAGTCTCTTCTATTGTTGGTTGTTATAGAACACTTGATCATCGGAAAACTCCATTTTCACCTTCTCAGCACATCGAACAAGCTTTTCATAAATTTTGATCTCACGAGAAGCTAATGCACTTCAATATTTTGGCTTTAATTTTGAGTAAAAATGATTGATTTTACTATCAAGGTCTCGGATAAAATTTGGAGCATACCTTGCCAATCAAGTGAACCTATCTTCATAGGCAGCCACTGAGTCTTCCTCTTGCCTCAATTCCAGGAATTGTTTTTACATCCTAAGTCGAACAGCCTTAAGAAAATACCTCTCAAGAAACATACCTTTGAATTCATCCCAGTCGAGAGCATCAATCTCATCAGCGTCCCAGATATTTTTAACCATCGACCCCACTTATCTGCTTCACCCTCCAAACGATAAATATCAAGACAACCTTTTGATTGTCTGAACACCCCATGAAATTGAAAATCTTCTGCAGTGATTTAATCCACCCTTTAGTTCGAAAAAGGTCAGATGATCCTCTGAATGATGGGGGATGTGGCCTCATGAAATGTTCCACCACTGACATGTTTCTCTGCAGTTGATCTGGCTGATCTCATGCATGGATACCACCACCATTTATCGCTTGATTCAACTGCACCATTACTACAACAAAGTGTTCAGTTCCAATTTCAACCATCTCAGGATGCTGATTCGGAAGGTTATTTCCTTCTGTATGCCTTCCTAGCACTGCTTCCCTATTTCCTCTATGGAAAACCATTCTGAACAAACATGTCATAGATGAAGCAACATAGTAATATTCAAATGCTATATCATTTCAATTTGACCATAAAAAAAATATTTTTGGATAATAATTTAATAAAATTATAACTCCTAAAGTTATCTAAACCAACCTTTGATACCACCTATAAGGCCCCAGCCTTAAACATCACTTAATCTTGAGATACTTCAAGAGTACAAGTTGAGGATCTTTTCAGGTTTAGATTTTTAAGTAATTAGATCATAAAACATACATTACATTCCACATTTAAACAAAGTGGTTACATAAAAGATAGTATTCATTTTTCCCATCAATGGGAACATATTTAAAATAACACATGGATTCTTTCTTGAAACTTCATTGAAACTATCATCATATCATGTACCATTCCATTGACCTGTGAAAAACATTTCAAAAACTTGGGATGAGCATAAAAAGCTTAGTAAGGGATATAAAAATATTTAAATGAAACATGAGTACATGTATACATAAGAATCAACGAAATCGTACTTTACTCATAAAACATAAGAACTTTAACATACCTCATCAAATCATGAATAAATCATAGAAATCATAATACATAAAGGTAACTTGAGGCATTCATAACATTCTTACGTAGGGAGTAACCCTCTTGGTTACGTTTGAAATACCCATCACAGTATATTCCTTAAATCTCTAAGGAGAAACTATAAATTTTAACTCCTTCATATTACCCAATGCATTGGAGATATATATCAGGCTCACCCACCCTTATTTTATCATGGAACCACCCGTCTTCATAATAATTCCCAAGAACCATAACATAATCGTATCACATAAAACATACATAAAAGAAACATAACATTTCCACCATTCAATCACAAGATATCAATACAACACATTGATAAAAAAACATTATGAAAACCATTTTCAATACCAAAATAAAAGAAAAGAAAAACATGGTATTTAGTTTTCTTTTAAAAAGAAAGTATGGAATGTAGAGGAAGCTGAAACTCAAATAATGGTCACAGCGGTGGAGAAGTCGTTGTCGCCACATGCGTACGACAAAAACATTCCCTTTTGTCGTTTAGTAAAACGCTTCGTATAAAAAAGATTCATTTTGGTTAAATGTAAAAGTCAAAGGGGTTTATACACCGTATAAAAGAAATTTGTGTATAAAACAAAATATGCCTCAATGAATGGAGATTGAGACGAAGTCCCATACCTCGGGTCCGACTTGACTCAATCGTTCTTTAATTTCCTGAATAATAAACTTGAGCTAATTTATACTTTAATAAGAACATTTTTTAATTTCATTATTCCTTTTATATCACTTATTACCATGTCATGAACACTATGTAATTATTTAAGTTAATAACGGTCGTTTTAACAATCATTGGTACTTGAGTAAAAAATATGCTCTTTATAATTACAAGTTGTTCATGTATCCATTATATCCAGAGCTATACTCATGATTTATATATCATATATATCACATATATCTTGTATATATATGCATTTACAATATTTCATAACATTTAGAGGTAAGAAATGAAATGCACCATTCATGGAGACGGTAAGCCATACGTATGTATGAACGCTACTTCCATTTCTATTTCATATTTAATGGAATTAAAACATAATTATACATAATAGTATTTTACTTCCAGTATTGTATCATATATAATATCATTAAATCTATCTTTTATACATACCACATATGGTATTAACGAATCAAATCACTTTTAGGGGGCGGTAGTCCGCACTTCCTAAAATGAAATTATCGTGTTTACCCATAATGGAAACCATAATGGTATGCCACAAATAAAAAATACAGAAGCATAAGGAAAACATAAACACAATATTTATCATATATAAATATATTGACATCTTAATGTCCACCTTTGAAGGTGTTATATGAGTGTTGAATAATCATCGTTTCGTGAGGCAAAAATTCTCCTCCATGAAAATAGTATATTATTTAACCATTAGATGTAGGTGTGTGTAAGTGTAGCTCGAATACTTCTTATAACAACATCCTAGTATATTTATTACACTGCTTTTGTTACAAAAGAAAGGAATAAAAAGAGTTTAGAGGGTTGGAGAAGCAAAATAAAACATAAGAACACAAGAGAAAACACTACCTTTGAAAGGGGTAACTCTTATTTTGATTTGAGCTCAAAGGCTTCCTGGGGAAGACTTCTGCTCAAAGTGAGGCTTCAAAGAGTAATAGAGGGATGTGTAGAGATAAAATGGACAGGGTTTGGCCAATCCAAAGGCTTGAGAGGTGTGGGTAAGAAGGTAGAGGTGGGGACCTTTTATAAGAGGAGAGGAGGGGCCCTCTTGGAAAGTTATAAAATATTACTTTATTATATAATGCTTTTCGGATTTTAATGGTCCCACATTGATGTATTTCGAGGATAAGGTGATAAGGGTTCGAAATAAACTCATCCAATAGATATTTGACAAGTTTATGTCTTATATTTTACATTATCTTTTCATTTTATTTAATTCATTTATTAATGAGGTAATCGCTGCATCATCATGATGTCATAAATAATTTAATTTATTTAATGTCTAAAAATTTTAAAAAAAATATCATGATATAGGAAATCTTTTTATCTTTCTAATAAATATTTATAATAAATAATTTGAATTTTATAACCCGATTTAAAAATTGTTTTAGTAAAACAACTCATGTTTGTGACATTTTTATTTTAACTTTAAATAAAAAAGGTATTAATGTCATTTTCCTACCAAAGTGGCTCCATGGGGTCCCCAAGTTGACCCATGGATTGTATTGGTCTGCCAAGACACATCTAATAAGGTTAGGACATATTTCTAGGTCATTTCATATTATTAAAACATTATTTTTACCATAAATTACACTAATTACCTCTAATCGCGATTAAAAATTTAAAAGTTACTATTCACCAAAAAAATTATTTTAATCCCATTGAACCACATTTTACTTATTAATTACAACCATGTATATCAGATTTTTGATATTCAAAACATAAAGGTGGTAAAATTTCATTTAAACAGAAAATCAGTTTTTATAAGTACCACTTAGTGGTTTAACTATTCATCCATAAAATTGAAGTTTTTCCGAAAAATACCAAAACTTCACCCTCAGCTATATTTGATATTCCAAATTCAAAAATGATGTCTATTTTAAAAAATTCAAAACATATAAGTTACATTAATTAATTTAATAATTAATTCCCGCTGTTAGAGCAAGTAGCGTGTTTTTATGAAACAATAAGTATCAAAAGATTGACACTAGTTTAAGTCTAATTTCAAAGTGAAATTAATTCCAACGACCACTATTGGATTAAATGGTAAAAATATATTCTAATTTCAATTTAAAACCAATTCAAAAGATAATATAATCATATATATAAATTATATTAAAAGGTGGTTTTGAATTAAAATACAACAGTTATCACTATTCTTTAAAAAAATGAACTTTATCGGAAAAATACCAAAAATATACACAAAGTAAAATTTGATGAACCGATTCTAAAGAAGATTTTTATTTTTTCCAATAGAATGTATAATAGTGACCAAAACTATATTTATGGACGGTTCGCCATCAAAGGGCGATAATTCGATCTTTAGTGAATGTTAGACTATATATTCCTAAAATTGAATTCTTTTCGTATTTTAAGCCGTTATCCTTTATTGGAAAAATGTAAAAACATTTAACAAACATATATAATCATATTTTAGTTATTTCCATTCATTCTCACTAATACAACGGCTACGTGTTAACTACCATTTAAAATAATATTATTTTATTACTAGTGTGCAACGTAAGATTTCAAAGAAACTCTTTGTTGCGTATCAGGTACGCTATTGAACATAGCAACACCTTTAAAGAAAAATTAATATTTAATTCATAAGTATTAATAAAAATGAAAATTATTTATTCCTTATTTACCTGGGATGTTATAGTTTCAATGTAATTCGTGTGATAATGGAGAAATTGACAAAGTTATATAATTTTATAGGGATTTAGGAGTCGGTTATTGTTGATGATTTTGTTAGGTGGTACATGGATGATTTGGTTTCACTTCATGGGGTACTTTGGACCATAATATCTAATCAAGATCCCCATTTTACCTCTTGAGTTTCATGGGGACTAAAATATTAATTTTGTTTTCCAATTATTCCTTAGCACTTATTTCCACCCTTAGATATTAGGGAAGATAGAGTAGAATATCCAAATTTTGGAGTACATATTGTGATATTCTATCATTGAATTTGACGGATCATGGGTAAGTAAACTACATGTAGCTTAGTTTTTTGAAGAAAACATGGATCACTTATCCATTAGAATGTCTCCATTTTGAGGTATTTTATTGATGGTAATTTTATTCAACATTATGTTACATGAAGGTTGGGGAGTAATCAGTTCTTAGTCCTGATTTTTTTTATATAATGATCAATAATATCTTGTTTGTTTGAGAGTATATTAGGGAAGAATAGTACCATGAAAAGCCATATGTTCACCATAGCTTGGGGGTCAATAGAGTTTGAGGATGGAAACCATGTGTTCTTAAGTCCCTTTGATGATGACATTAGTGGCTTTAAAGGGGGATTAAAATTTATCCCCAATTTTTTGGTCCCTTTTATGTGTTGGGATAGGTTGGTTTATTGACATATTGGTTGGATATTCCTCCATGGTGGGAGAGGATCCATGATGTTTTACACAAGTCCTAGATTAATCAGAATGTTCATAATGAATCCCACATCATTGATAGGGGAGAGTAGGATGTCAAGGATGACATGATGATTTTTGAGAAGAAAGTAGAGATACAAGATCATCAAGAGAAAATGTTACATGGGATAACCATTCCATTAATTCACATGTTATAGAGGAATAGTTTCATGGAGGAGAGTACTTTAGAATGATAGATGCATAAGTTTACCCATTACCTAGATCATTTTGGAGTTATTATTAACATTGTTTTACTTTTCCTAGATGATGTAATATTTAGATATTTTTATTTAATGAGATGTAATATTTCTTGATGTTTTGATGTGTGATAAATCATCTGGAATATGAAATAGAACTTGCTTCATAATCTTGTTGTGTTATACATTGCCATATTTAATTCTGTGAGTGTGAGTTAGTGCCACCCAAAGTGAATAATATGTTGAAATGAATAAAGGAACTCCATAATTTGTTTGTTTGGGGGAAGTGTTCTGTGTTGTTTTTGGATATGGTTTGTTTGTGGTTAGTGAATGCTAATACATCAACATAAAATATTATTTGGAAATGTGTTGTCTTGTGGATAATATAATATGATGTGGTGTTATTCCTAGTGATAGGTGTTGATGTCATTATGTACTGTGTTTTGTAGGCATTTTAGTTGGGTGTGTTTGGCCAATAGTTTTTTAGGTGTAATAAGATCCTTGATAAGTATCTCATGGGGTCATTATTGGAACCCCTTTCCCTTTTTCTTGGTTTGGTATTGATTCTTGAGGACAAAAATCATCTGAGAGGTATATGATGTAATATTCTAGGCCTTCCAAAACTTTTAAACTTCCAATTTTCTGGTTTTAATGTGTTTGGAGGAGGTCCTTGAGGGCCTGGGGATGTTGGAGCTATATCCATGTTGCAGAAAAATGATTATAGAGTAAAAAATATATTAAACCATATGTTTTTGTTTTTTCCATGTCATGTTTGTGGTTTAAGACTTTTTTATAGAGAGGGGATACAACATGAAATGTGTTTACATCATAAGAATGGGTTTTTATATGTAATTATATTCTAGAATATCATTATATATTGATTAGAAAAAAATGAATATATTTAAAAAAGGATGTAATTAAACTGTAAATTAGTTGATTTCTATCATGTTTATAGCTATGAAATGTTGAAAAAACTTCTCAATCAGTTTTCATTTCCCTTTAATTTTGAGATAACCCCAGATAGTTTTTGTAGATATTCTTTCCCCTATCCTTCATCATTTATCTATGGGTTCTAATGGTTTATTATTAGTGGTTAGTTGTATATTATTTTCCCTTTTTATATTGTTTCCCTATATCCCACTTTGGGGGGGATTCCCTGGAACGATGTTACTTTGGTTTGGGATGAGTTTGGGATGTGTTTTTGATGATTACCCTGATGTGGTGTAAGTTTATACATGGTTTTTGTATGTGGTTTTGGATTCTAGTTAGTTTGAAAATTTTCTTATGGTGTTTAGAGAAATCAAAAAGGTTTTTTGAGGTATGGTAACCTCATTCTCTCTTGATTATGTACTATGTGTTTGTATTACAAGTTTATTCATTCCTCTTAGTGGATTGAAAGGGTAATAATAAAAAATTACTTGTAAAAATAATTGTTTATTGTTATAATGAGATATCACATATTTCAATGATTTGATATTGTGGTTCAGGAAATTATTCCATGTTGTTTCATTGAAAAAAAAATTGTCTTTTGGAGTATTTTTTGTGTAATAGATGACATTACATGAGACTCCTAAATTGTTTTGGGAATAAACTATAGATAAAAGGATAAAGAACATATATTTATCCAATGAATTGGTTACCTATGACATTTTGTTAGTTTTATAATTAAAATTCTAAATAAAAAAGTAATGTAATGAGAACAGTTGAATTATTGGTGGAATATGGTATGTGATGTTATTTGGTTTCCTTATGCATGTTGTGATTCCTTCATATTTAGAGAAGTATTATGGTAAAGGTGGTTTTTGGTTAGGCCATGTGATGGGTGGGGGATGTGATCTGGTGGTTGTATTTGTTGGATATGTCATGGTACATTTTTTGATGTGGGGTGTAGTAGTTGTAGTGCATAATGGTGATGATGTGTTGTGGAGTGCAATGGTGATAATTTGGGGTGGTGATTTGGGTTTGTTCAATTCAGAAATGTTTTTGTGAGATATGGTTAGGATGTGTGATGTGTGGGTTCTTTAATGAGATGGATTGGAATGTGTGGTGTGCTGATAATGGTTGATGTGAGTTTTTGTGGCAATGATTATTTGAGAAGGACTAGTTTTGGAATGGTATAGTTATGTTAGTTTCCTGGTCATATATAAAATAAATTTTTATTATAAAATGAAATTAAATAGGTTGGGGAAAAACTGATACAAGAAATTAATTTATGGGTCATACATTGTATTAAATGATAATAAATTTGAATGAATTGTAATTATAAATGTGGATAATGTGTCATAGTAAATTGATGTGGAATCATGTGGCTTGATTAGGGGTCGTGCGATGTTTTTTATAAAGTCATGTAAGTGGTTTTGATGGATAGTTTGTGGTTTGTGGGGTGATGTGTTTTTCACTTGTGAAGTTGTTGTGAACTCAATGTTTGGGTATTTTTTTGTTATCAATATGTTATATATCTTTTTTTTATTTCTATATGGTCTACTCCCAAGTTGGATAACCTTAATAAAAATCTTAGGTTCTTGGTTTTTGGTGTTTTCTCTAACATCTAATATAGTGGTGATATGGGCAGATTGATACCTGCTCTTCCCTGATCTTCTTTTTGCAGTAACGATTGATGACTTGTTTGATTAGATATGTGAAACCTAGTACTTCTCTGAAATTCTCCTTCATTTGGGATATTATAAATTAAAGGTAATGAAGTGGGATATTCCACGCCCCACTATTCAAACAAGGTATGGATACTATGATTTCATAATGATGCCATCAATACTCACTAACTCTCAGCAATATACATAAAATTTGTGAAAATATTCTTTAGATATTACCTTAACAAATTTTTGAATGTCCTTATTGATGATAAATTTCACAACTGAATGATTATAAAGAAACATCAAGAGAATTTTAGTATTGGGATAAAGACCTATAGAAATGAGAATTAATATTAAAAGTATATTAAATATAATATTTTCATGAATTAAATAGAATCATTTGAATATTTCATCAATGAAAATGGGATATAAATGTGGATTCTTTGAAGATGGTAGTGAATAAGGAATCATCTAATCCAAAATCTACATATTATATCTATAATTTCAATAGATTATTATGATACTATCAATGATTTGTTATAAAATTATCTTGATTTTTGAAACCATATAACCATGATAACTCATAAGGGAATGAATATTTTCTAGATTAATGAATTCATATAGAGATTTAAATATTTAAAGATAAATGTAATCAATAAAGTTATCACAATATACATATTGTAAGATCCTCGAATACATATTATCACAATATGTTATCAACATGAACCAGTGAAGGTGGTCAGATATACTAAAGGATTATGGTTTTCAATCCATTACCATATTTGGAAGGTGACTAAATTTCCAAATTATCATATTATAATAGATCCAAAAAAAATATTTATGATGAGTATTCTGGGAGACTCAATCCTTACAGACCTTAAAAGAAAAGAAAATAGAATTATAATGGATGTAAAATCATTATTCTTTTCTCAGATGACATCTCAACCATCCAACCTTGTGAATATAAAATATTCCTAGAGAGATTATATAGATCTACAGAGAATGGCAGTGGATATTCGAAATTTTATCTTTGAAAAATATGGGGTTAAAATTTTTGGAACCCGAATATGTGTCCCACAAAAACCAAAATTGAAGATTAAGATTTTGTATGTTGCACATAACTCATCCTTATCTATTTATATAGGGATTTAAAAGATTAATAAATATAAAAAGAAAAAATTCAGTTGATATAATATAAATATAATGTTTTTAGATTTTTTTATCTATCTACTTGGTATGAAAATAATTTAATGATAAACGATATAAGTCTATATGTATAATACAAAAATTAACTATAACATTATAGAAACTGGTAAATATCTCCAGGTATTTATTTTATAGGAAAACCCAATAAATTAAAATTTTGTAACTCAATTTTTTTGTATTCATTTTCATTACTAATTCAGTAAATTTTATTTTAATAAAATAATATTTCTCCCTTGTCCATCTGGCTAGGATATACAAAAGAGAAGTGGAATGTATATACTTTTATACGATTCTTTACTATATTATATTGATATTTTAGGTTTACCTTGAGGTTTTGGATAAGTATTCAACAATTATTGGATAAAGTGATGAGTTTTACCATTTCTTATTAGAGTAAAAAAGATGGAAAATTGGAAAGATCCATTGAAATTCTAATGGATATGTTGATATCGTATTCAATAACAATGATGTTGGGATTTGAACCTTCCCTTATTAGAGTTCTCATATTACAAAATATTCTATTCTGGATTCCAAATGGTACATTATGAGGTTATTTATGTAAAGAGGCGAATGAATCCAACGCTTCAGGACGAATATTGAGAAATAAAGATGATAAGACTTGATCTGTCCTAACAGATGGCATAAAATATTTAAAAATTCAATGTTATATGAAATAATTAGAGACTTCATATAAAATAAATGATAAAAATTCTTAAATTTGACATATAGTTTTAGGTAAGATGTATAATTTTCCATATCTTATCACCATTTAATAAATATATGAGGTTTTGGATGAAGGGAAAGATAATTCCAAAATACATTAACCCCTTGGACATTATTGATCAAATCAGATCCATGGAATGTTGACTATGACTCCCACTAAACATATTTGAAGTACATTATGTGTCCTATATATCCCACCTAATTAAGTACATATCGTATCCCTAACATGTAATGAATCTGGTGGTGGGTTTTTTAGAGAATGATCATTCTTATTAAGAGCATATGGTGACGATCTTGGATTATAGAGAAAATGTTCTACAAAACAAAACAACTCACATAGTCAAAGTACTATGGAAAATAATTATGAAGAAGAAAATTTGGATCATAAAGAAACAAAGAAATATAATAATCCTTATTTACTTCAGGTTTTGAAATAAATATTTAAGGGTGAAATTTATGAAGGGGATAATAATATAACAACCCGAAGTTTTAAAAATAAAATTTACATTTTAAATGAATATATTTTCCATTAATTAATATACTATAATATATAACACATACACAATGAAATGAAAATAAAAAAGTATATTATTTTAAAGTAAATCTATATTATACCCATTGGGAATTATGAGCATTCAACATTACAACCATTGGTAAAATAACTGTCAAAAAGTGACCTTTAATATTAATATATATTAACTATACTAAAAAAGAAAAATAATATATAGGGAAGAATTTATAGCCCCAACCAGTAGGATTATCTTTTTTGAATATCATATATAAAATCTTCCAAAGGAGATAGAATCATTAGGTCCTAACCATTAATATGTAAAATCAAGGACTTAACAACTGAAACATGAAAAAAAAATTATTTATAGAAGAACATAAATATTATATAGGATACCACCTAGTCAATGTTCACCAAACCACCCTATGAATGTAATACCATCACTCACCATACCCTTAGAGAATATTTTGGGGTAATTAGGTT
This sequence comes from Viscum album, assembly GCA_963277665.1. Classification (NCBI taxonomy): domain Eukaryota; kingdom Viridiplantae; phylum Streptophyta; class Magnoliopsida; order Santalales; family Viscaceae; genus Viscum; species Viscum album. The sequence goes on from OY728131.1 coordinate 241,176,607, forward strand.
TTATATATTTAGAATTTATTAATATGATGGTTCAAAATATCTTTATATAAATGAAATCATGGGAACCATGAACCCATAATCATTATTATGAAAAATGTACCTATATATAATATGATAATGATAAATACATTGTTTTCATACATATAAAAAATTTATATTTTGAAAAATATTTGATATTATTAAATTACTCTTTATTATATATTAAAGATTTATATATAAATATTATTTACTTAAAATATACTACAAACACTATTTATTTGGATATAAATGATAATACATTTTTATAAAGTCTCATGTAATTTTTGTAATGGTTAGAATTTTAAATATGTCATAACAAGTAATATTTTTTAATAAATATAAATGTTAACATAAAAAATAAATTTACAATATTTTGAAAATTATTTTATTAAAATAAATTTAATTTTTGAAATGAAATCATTAAAAGTATCCAATGTTGATTTTTTATAATTTTCTATGAAAAATGAATTTTTTTGTTAAAAATAAATATGGTAAAAATATATGGTATATATTATGACATCATAACGATTTAAAAGTGATGTAATAAAAACAATAAATTTATTTATAATAAATAGTATGATACATTAATATACCTCATTTTAAAATCATATGATTAATTCTCCAAACATATAATAAAATTTTCAAAAATATTATAAATATTTTAAAAAAAGTTTTATTTCAATTTTTCTAAAATAATTATTTTTGAAAATATAAACCTTGAAACTATAAAAATATATTATTTAAATAAGTTTGTTAATTAAGGTATTAAAATTTTAAAAACCACTCCCCATGTAAAATTCCATAGAAAAAACACTTGGGGAGAGCAATGAGTTTTTATTTTTTATCAACTAGATTTCAAAGGCTTAAGTTATAAATTAATAAACATTACACCAATGTTTTCATAAATACTCTCCCATTATCTAATTACCTTTGACTAAAAATTATTTGATAATGAATTTCATATTATTCTTTCTACCAAGGATTGCCTCCTAACATTTAATAAGTAACCTCTCTGGGTAATAAAAATATCTACCTCCTCTTTTATATTCAAGCACTTCCTATATAATAAGAATTTTTTCCTTGACCTGGCCTGCCGACCCCAAGAACCTGGTCATTTAACTACATAGGAATCTTGTAAAACCATAGATTCATTACCATCACACCATAGGGTACTGAATACAATGGTAACTTATTAGATTCAAAACTATCCTCACATCCAAATATATTTTCTTTTATTATGATTTGTCCTTACTCACAATAAAAATTTTAAAATTCCTAGGATTTCACCCATATAGACACTAGTCCAGGATAGTCCTCATATAAATGTGGAGTTATAATTAGGTGGGATTATAAAAGGAAAGGTGGGTTGTATTAATATAGTTAGAAACATTTATCATTTCTATGTCTTACTTTTCTAGTGGTGTTACATTCGACCCCATTTAATGTAATAATACATCGTTATGGACCCCAAACCTCAAATACAAGAAATGAAACAACAATTTCTATTGGGTATTTTCTCTGATAAAATTTTGAAATAACCAGACCCAAAACACTAGGTGTGATCTAGGATACCAAACAAACTCATTAATCCCCCCATACACAAGAGGATACCAATTAGTGGTGAGTTCTAAAAAGGAATCACGTGGATAATTTTACTTTAGTTACATGTAAACATCCGAGTAAAATAAAGTTTATGGAATCAAGAGTCAGATAATAATTACTAAGTTGAAAAATAATTAGAGTAGAAGAAAAAAACTAAATCTCCACCCACGTAGTAATAATATGTCATGTCTGTAACTTAAACCAAAAAAAAATAATGGATCTCAACAAGTGGGGTGTGGGGGGGGGGTAAAGGTATTACGTATAGGTCCAAAATTGAAAATTTATCCGACATCGTCATAAATCTATCATGTGACATGTCATCTTCTTTCTAACCTACTCAACCATACACCATAGGGAATTTTCCCATAATCAGATCCAAATATGGATTAGAATATACATGGCTTATTCATTTCAATGGAATATATCAAACATGTTTTATGAACAATCATGTTGATATAGGGGATGTGCAAGATATGGTTGGTTGTCATTTTTTATAGCATGGTTATGATACTAGTAATCACAATCATTCAGAACCTAGATCACTATTTCTTCTTTTCTGAATTATTTTATACTAGTCTGTATATTTTTTAATTTCATGAATTCACTGTTATGTCTTATAGACATATGTTAAGGTTCATTGGTGGTTCCCTATGGAGTCTTGTAATCACAGTTCTCTTGGGCATTTCAGTGAACTTATAGACCTCATGAATATGGATCCAGGAAGTTAAAATTCCCTTTTGATGGACTATAATGTAGGTTTTTATGAAGATTTTCCATCACATGATGGATTTAGTTTTATTTCTACTCCATGTTTTGTTTATATTTTTAACTTCATGCATTTATCCACCACCTTTTCAAATCCATTAATTTTTATGGGTCATGTGGCCGACATTCCATTTTATTACTAAATGGGTTTAGATTAATTTTCTATGATTCTAATCTGATTATTTATGTATTTAATCATTATATCATGGTTCTTTTTATCACTTCCATTATTTTACATGGAATTTTACCTAGTATTGAGAAAGTAGTCTCACCATGATTTCATCTGGTCCCTCACCACTAATTGTAATCCTCTTGAAAACGGGGTGGCATGAATGAGACTATTTATATATATATATATAATATGTATCAGTATATATATACTTGTGTGTGTGTCTATGTGTGTGTGTGTGTGTAAAGTATTTAATGAATGGTTTAATTTTTTTATGAAGAGAGTGAAAAATAAATGAAGTGAAATAAATGATTTAGATGGAAGATAAATAAATGATGAAAATATAATTGAAAGAATATAATAAATGATTAAATAATTAATTATTAATATAATATGGTGATTGTTGTGTGTTATATTGAAATAATGAAGAACATTAAAGGGTGATTCATTTAAGTCATGAGGAGATATAGAAACTTAATAAATAACAATTTTAGAAAATAATTTTAGAGTGGAAATAGGAAGGAACCAAAGGGAGAAACATACAAGGGGAATTCTTCCCCACCCCCATGACTCATTCCCACCCACCCTCCCTCCCTCTACCCATAACACTCTATTATATTCTTGTATTTTATCTCCATAATTCTCTCCTCAATATTTCTTCGGATACTGATCGAAATGATGTTTTATCAGTGTCATTGGGTTCTTCTCAATAAGTAAAAATTAATCCCTGAGTTTGGATTTGATGGAATAATGGTATTTTATTCATATTTTATTTAATAATGTTTCATAATTTAAATTTATAGTATGTATATAATTATAATAAATGACTTTTCCATTAGTAAATTTTTCTTATTGGTGAAATTGGAATCAGTTAACAACCATTGTCTTATACACATAATTATACCTATGGTAGGAAACCCTTGGCTTTAACACATGATTCATATGGGTTCATTGAATGATTGTTTTGTGTGCATATATATCCCCATGAAACATATGTTCTATGATTTCTCATATATGGTTTTTATGGTAGTGACACATATTTTTTATGATGTGATTTTTTATTTTTTATTTTTTATACTTGTTTTTAATATTCTATTTTCACGATCTAATAAAATTGATGTTGGTGTTTTTATATCGACTATTCCCCCATAAAAGGGATTTGTGAGATATTTATCATCATTTACATTAGATATACCTTTTAGTGTTATGTTTCATGCATTTTTTTGAACAATCCCACTAAGGAGGGGTTTTCTTCAAACATTAATAGTTTTTATTCTATCTGGTATAGTGTCAAAGTTGGTACATTTAGCCTTTAAAGACCTAGAATATGTTTTTTGTTTATGTGATATATTTTATTAATATCAATTTATGGTTTACCTATATTCACACACAAATATATTATATTCACTTATGAAAAGGGAAATTGGTGGTTTTCTACTTAGTCTTGTACTCACTCCATACATGGAAATTCATGTGAAAATATAAAATTCATCACCTTGGATCCTGTTAATGGAAAATAAAATTTGGAGGATGGTCAAGCAGGTTATTAGGAGGATGCAGCAACATATAATGGATTCAAGATGATGCCTATTTCTATTTTTTGTGTAGGTGCATTACTTCATACATTGAACCAATTATTGTGGGGATAATTTTTTCGGGGTCATGTGACTGAAATCCCATAATATTACTTCTTGGCTTGGAATTTATTTCATGTGGTTATACTCTGATTATTTGTTGAATTTTTAAATATATTTTTTTCTTGTTATTATGTCCATTTTTATAAACTGATGTTCACCATGTAACAAATGCATAATATCCCCACGATTCCCATTTGGCCCTCATTTATAGTTGTAATCCTCTGGAATATGGGAAGGCACACATGAGGTTGTGTGGAATTGTGACTCAAACATAGTAGTTTGGGTACTGGTTTTACACCATTTTATTCTGTTTATAAATATTCCTTCACTGTTCAAAAGATTCCAAAATAATCACAGACAACATTCATCTCTCATTAATCTATTCCATGAAATTTTTTGTATATCCTTTTTGATACCAAAACTATATCTTGATATTCCTTGCCATAAATTTGGTATTTTTCATATCCCATATTATTTTTCATGCATGGGAATTAACTGAGATGAATGTTCTTATGTTATATATTCTATACAAAACACATAATGTCTTCTATATTAAGGGGTTTCCCAAATAGTTCTCCAATGAATTTAGTAATGTTTTAATCTCACAAGAAACCATCTATAGAGCATGGGAATTTTTCTTAGAACACAATGGTATGAGGTCTTTGTGGGGATCCTTGATTTATACTTATTATATCATGTTTTATTTGGTTTAAACATTCTTTTTATTACATTATTATATGACATCATATTTTATATTCCATTCGTTTGGGAAAAAATTCTCATTTACATCATAATTATATTTATTTTTTCTCAAAAGTATCATGATTTCTCTACTTGAGCACTTACTATTATTTGTAGCTTAGCGTTTTTATATGTTTCTCCATGTTATCCTAATTATTTTTAAGAGTTCATGGGATTCATGAAACACTTTGTGGATATTTGAAACAATGATTTCATTTTTATTTTTATGTTGTTCATATATTTTAATAATTTCTAAAATGACGTAGGACTATTTTATCTTCCTTATTGTTTTTATGGATATTAATGTTAAAAATAATGAAATCAAATGCATAAGAGATATTTTGTCATAAAAAATCTTTGGTACATATGGGTAGTTCAAATAAAAGACTAATATTTTATAATTTCAGGCATGGATAAGGGTTTTTACAACATCGAGAATGGAAAAATTGAATATTATAAATTATAAAATATATATATGAGTAAATTTGGAGAGGTATCTTTAGAAAAGAGTAAACATAAGTGTTTTAGAGACCATAAAAACTAAAAACTAAGGATGTAACTATGATTTAACATAAAGATACATCAATTTCGTGGGTAAGAAATGGTACACATGTGATGTATTTAGATTTGAAGAAGAAATATGTCACTCAATAATACATCAAGGTAACTCACATTGGATAATTAAAATTGATTATACGGAATAGAATTTTGAAATAATTCAAGAATCATAGTAAAATATAACGGTACTAAAAGGTTTCAAATTTTTGAATAATATATTACTCATATGTATATCTAAATGAAAACCATGAGTTGATCCAAAAAAATATTAAGTATTGGGTTATTTAAAGGAACATAAGGTCTTTTCCTTACTCATTAAATAAATATTGGAAAATTATTAGATCCATACATTGATATAAGATAACTAACATAAGGATATATAGTTTATTAACAATTAGATAAAATGTAATATTATTAAAATTTTAAAATAAATTATGATAGCTTTTTTATTTAGTAAAAAACATCACAATATAGTTCTTAATTCATTATTCAATATGATTTTGGTATAGATTTATTGAATAAGGATTACAATATTAATTTAAGTATTAAACTATAATGGTCTCTATATAATACCATATATGTAACATCCCAAGGTTTTCTGAAAATAAATTGAAAATGCTTGAAATTTTGTTTATGGTATATATTTATAAGTATCCTTTAAACACAATTTTATTTCTTCTATGATTTGAATTTCAAGAAACTGTCATCTACAATTGGGTTTAGTATGTTATTTAGAGTCTGATGAAACAAACTTGTTTCTTTGGTGAATAGTAACATGCCCTTATGAATAGTAATATGAATAGTAATATGAATAGTAATATGAATAGTAATATGACCTCATGAATAGTAAATAATATTATTATTTTATTTTCCCAAGGCAATAGGATAATGGGATCATAATAAATTTTCCAATGTCACATGAAACTAGTTGCACTTAAATATTGTTATTTTTCGAATTCACTGTGACCTTATTTAAAAATTAAATTAATAATATTTAGAAAATTATTTTTGAAAAATTGAGTTCATTTTTGAATTCTACACATCGGAAAATGGTTGGGGTAAATTTTTGGTATTTTTCTGAAACTCTTGAATTTTCGGTGAATAGTGAAATACGATAAAATACCGTATAATCAATTTATCGGTAAATATGCACTATTTATGATATCATAAGTGATGAAAGGCCACTTGCCTAGAACTCACTTGATATTTTCACTAATTAAGGCCACTTTATTTGAGATTATTCATAGTATTGATAAAAATATTATAAAAATAATTAAAATAATCTAAAATACCTCCCCTCCTCCACTATAAATATCACCCTCACTCCCCTCTTCCTCCCACACCTCTCAAGCCTTGAGAATTGTCTAATTTCTGCCAAATTCCCTCCCCAATCTTCTTCCCCACGTCCTAGAGCTACTGGTATCACCAAAAGACCAAAATCAAAGCCCTTAAGAAGGATCTCAAGGAGAAGAGATCAAGAGGTAAACATCCTCTTTCATTTTCATTCTTTCCTTCCATTTTATGTTATTATCTTCCTTTCCCTTTGTTTTTTGTTGGGATATTTCATTAAATATTTCCCCTTACTATCCAAATTTTGAATGAATGATGAGATATTCCATTCCTCTCATCAATCTTATTTTTATGAAATTTTAAGAGACGCCGTTAGGCTGTCGAATTTCCGTAAGAAATTTCTCATGTTTTCATTATTTCATGATTCCTTTTCTTCTTCTTTCACCCCCTCTTATCCAAGAGGCATGAAATGTCCAGAATCTTGTATATTCTAGATGTTCTCATGTTTATGGAAAATCACAAATCTTTATTCCTCTCCTCTCTCACTTATTTAAAGAATCAAAAAACATTGTCCATTTCTGTCGAATTACCGATATCGTGGACGTTGTATTTTCAATCTCCATTAATTCTTTAATGTCTGGTCATGAAACCATTTATATGGATGAACCAGGTTATAATATATGTTTTATGAATCATATAAGGTTCTGTAATTCATTTGTACTCATGATTCAAACTTATAAGACTAAATGAAGTTGTAATTATCAAAGAACCACTTAAATTATCTAAACAAACATAATTAATGTTTTAACTTATAAATCATCATCATATAAAGAATCAAAGTGGTAAATGGTATCATTTATGGTACTGTAAATATGTAAATACTACTCCATTCCAATTCTGGAGTTTCACTTCCAATCAACAAGAACGCTTCATCATGAACCGATTGTGAAAATCACAAAAGAACTCACCCAAAATAATGCAAGGAACAAAATACTAACAAATAAATGGTGAAATGAGGTTATGAAATGACCATATAAGATGTTATAAAAATTAACATGTTTCTGTAAAATACTAATAACACTCTTTTAACCATTATACAGGAGGTTTAAACAATTTTTAAGTAAGACAAGCCTAAGGTAAGGGAATTCTTAACCCGATTTCCATTCTTTGGGTAAACCTTCTATTTATAATTTATCTGCTATTTAAATTGTTTGTGTGATGGGTTCTGTTTATATTATGTTTAATTATGTGTATTTACAGATTATATACATATTCCATCCACTCAATTAAGTCTCACTTCAAGTATATGATGTTTATAAGGGACTTTTCTTCCAAAATCCTCTTTTAAAATTCTGTTTTATAAGATTCAAAGGCAATGTTTTTATGCTATTGTTTATGTTGTATGATTATGTTTTTGTTATTGGGCATTGTTTATGATGAAGGGTGGGACCTATATTTCCCTCCAATTCATTGGGTATGAGTAAGTTGGAGGTCGGCCGTATGGTTACTCCAAGTGTAATTGTGATGGTTAAACAAAGTAAGGTAGCCGTGAGGGTTATAAATTTTAAGGTAGCCATGATGGTTACAAGATTATGTAAGTAATGCCCCAATATACCACTATGATTATAATTATTTTTGTGTTGATCTTGTGTAAATCTCATGTTACACAAAGTAAGATTTTATGGGTGTAAAGCATGTATTTTGAAAATGTTTTCATACGTCTTGCGTATTCATGGACTAATGTGATTTTTTCCTTCTTTTTCATACCTTACTGAGCCTTTGTGCTCATCCCAAGTTTTTAAATGATTTTTCACAGGTTAATGGATGAGTAATACAAGGAAGTAAGACATGTTAAATGTTGAATAATTTTCAAGGAGTCTTGTTTTATGTTTTACTGTTTTATATTCTGAGGAAAATGGAAACTGATTTTATGGTATCCACTATGTAACAATGTGTAATGTTATGAATGTTTTGTCTTAATTATCTAAATCTCTAAACTTGAAAAGATCCTAAATGTAAACTGAAGTGTTTTATTGAATAAATTAAAGATTATGTATGAAATAAATGTGGGTCCTTATAGTTGGTATCAGAGGTAGGTTTAGACAACTTTAGGGATTAGGAGTTCTTGTGAGACACGTGATTAGTCCCTATATCTACTATTTCAGTTAAATCATTGTTTTATAACTTTTTTTTTTAGGTCAAGTAATGTCGGTTACGAATGGAAGGAGAAGGATCTCAAACGACATTCCTATCTCTTCCTGATGACATGCTTGCAATAATTATTGCAAAGTCATCTTCGGATGATTGTGAAACTTTTTCTAGCATACAACTCACTTGCAAGCAGTTTTTTGAGATATCAAACACCTCCTCTATACCTCGTTATCATAGTGGATCATGGGTTGATTTTAGACAAATACTATCTTCACAATATTCACATAATTTCAAGAAAGGTAAATATTATCAAGGTATTTTCAAATATTTTACCTTATCACAAGTATTTGAAGCATATTATGATTTTTAAAAATGGTGCCGAGGAAGGAGACCCTTGTGCAACCTATTTATATTTGATTTTAAACTATAGTCTCACATCACATACTTATGGTATTTTAAAAGGACCAAAAATAGAAAGTTTCAACTCAATTTCGGTCCGACTATTTTATAGAAATCATGTTTTATCAGATGTTTTGGAATTATATGTCATACATGATTATTTTCCAAAACTGTTTTTCTGTGAACACCCATATGACCCATATTGTACGAGGTGTATTTGGATGGAGGAAGCAAATGATTTTGAAGGATCTCTAAATCATTGTTGTAATGCATGGGACTTCTAACTAAGTGAACAAGATGACGATGAAACCGAGTGGACACCTTGATCAAGGTACCCTCAGTTGTTTAATAAGTAAATAAAATTGCGAGGACGCAATTTCAAGAAGGTGGGGATAATGTAACATCCAAAGGTTTTCTGGAAATAAATTGAAAATTCTTGAAATTTTGTTTAAGGTATATATTTATAAGTATCCTTTAAACATAATTTTATTTCTTCTATGATTTGAATTTCATGAAACTGTCATCTACAATTGGGTTCAGTATGTTATTTCGAGTCTGATGAAACAAACTTGTTTTTTTGGTGAATAGTAACATGCCCTTATGAATAGTAATATGAATAGTAATATGAATAGTAATATGACCTCATGAATAGTAAATAATAATATTATTTTATTTTCCCATGGCAATAGGATAATGGGATCATAATAAATTTTCCAATGTGACATGAAACTAGTTGCACTTAAATATTGTTATTTTTCGAATTCACTGTGACCTTATTTAAAAATTAAATTAATAATATTCAGAAAATTATTTTTGAAAAATGGATTTCATTTTTGAATTCTACACATCGGAAAATGGTTGGGGTAAATTTCTTCTATTTTTCTGAAACTCTTGAATTTTCGGTGAATAGTGAAATACGATAAAATACCGTATAATCAATTTATCGGTAAATATGCACTATTTATGACATCATAAGTGATGAAAGGCCACTTGCCTTGAACTCACATGATATTTTCACTAATTAATGCCACTTTATTTGAGAATATTCATAGTCTTGATAAAAATATTATAAAAATAATTAAAATAATCTAAAATACCTCCCCTCCTCCACTATAAATATCACCCTCACTCCCCTCTTCCTCCCACACCTATCAAGCCTTTAGCATTGTCTAATTTCTGCCAAATTCCCTCCCCAATCTTCTTCCCCACGTCCTAGAGCTGATGGTCTCACCAGAAGACCAAAATCAAAGCCCTTAAGAAGGATCTCAAGGAGAAGAGATCAAGAGGTAAACATCCTCTTTCATTTTCATTCTTTCCTTCCATTTTATGTTATTCTCTTACTTTACCTTTGTATTTTGTTGGGATATTTCATTAAATATTTCCCCTTACTGTCAAAATTTTGTATGAATGATGAGATATTCCATTCCTCTCATCAATCTTATTTTTATGAAATTTTAAGAGATGTTGTTAGGCTGCCGAATTTCCGTAAGAAATTTCTCATGTTTTCTTTATTTCATGATTCCTTTTCTTCTTCATTCACCCCCTCTTATCCAAGAGGCATGAAATTTCCAGAATCATGTATATTCTGGATGTTTTCATGTTTATGGAAAATCACAAATATTTATTCCTCTCCTTTCTCACTTATTTAAATAATCAAAAAACATTGTCCATTTGTGTCGAATTACCGATATCGTGGATGATGTATTTTCAATATCCATTAATTCTTTCAAGTCTGGTCATGAAACAATTTATATGGTTGAACCAGGTTATAATATATGTTTTATGAATCAAATAAGGTTCTGGAATTCTTTTGTACTCATGATTCAAACTTATAAGACTAAATGAAGTTGTAATTATCAAAGAACCACTTAAATTATCTAAACAAACATAATTAATGTTTTAACTTATAATTCTTCATCATATAAAGAATCAAAGTGATAAATGTTATCATTTATGGTACTGTAAATATGTAAATACTACTCCATTCCAATTCTGGAGTTTCACTTCCAATCAACAAGAACGATTCATCATGAACCGATTGTGAAAATCACAAAAGAACTCACCCAAAATAATGCAAGGAACAAAATACTAACGAATAAAGGGTGAAATGAGGTTATGAAATGACCATATAAGATGTTATAAACATGAAAATGTTTCTGTAAAATACTAATAACACTCTTTTAACCATTATACAGGAGGTTTAAACAATTTTTAAGTAAGACAAGCCTAAGGTAAGGGAATTCTTAACCTGATTTCCATTCTTTGGGTTAACCTTCTACTTTATAATTTATGTGCTATTTAAATTGTTTGTGTGATGGGTTCTATTTATATTATGTTTAATTATGTGTATTTACAGATTATATACATATTACATCCACTCAATTGAGTCTCACTTCAAGTATATGATGTTTATAAGGGACTTTTCTTCCAAAATCCTCTTTTAAAATTCTGTTTTATAAGATTCAAAGGCAATGTTTTTATGCTATTGTTTATGTTGTATGATTATGTTTTTGTTATTGGGAATTGTTTATGATGAAGGGTGGGACCTATATTTCCCTCCAATGCATTGGGTATGAGTAAGTTGGAGGTCGGCCGTATGGTTACTCCAAGTGTAATTGTTATGGTTACACAAAGTAAGGTAGCCGTGAGGGTTACAAATTTTAAGGTAGCCAAGATGGTTACAAGATTATGTAAGTAATGCACCAATATACCTATATGATTATAATTATGTTTGTGTTGATCTTGTGTAAATCTCATGTTACACAAAGTAAGATTTTATGGGTGTAAAGCATGTATTTTGAAAATGTTTTCATACGTCATGCGTATTCATGGACTAATGTGATTTTTCCTTCTTTTTCATACCTTACTGAGCCTTTGTGATCATCCCAAGTTTTTAAATGATTTTTCACAGGTTAATGGATGAGTAATAAAAGTAAGTAAGACATGTTAATTGTTGAAGAATTGTCAAGGAGTCTTGTTTTATGTTTTAATGTTTTATATTTTGAGGAAAATGGAAACTGATTTTATGGTATCCACTATGTAACAATGTGTAATGTTATGAATGTTTTGTCTTATTTCTCTAAAGCTCTAAACTTGAAAAGATCCTCAATGTAAACTAAAGTTTTTTCTTGAATAAATTCAAGATTATGTATGAAATAAGTGCGGGTCCTTATAATATAGACATGAAGTAATGAGAAATATGAAATTTAAAATGATAACATACTTTAAAAATTATAAGAATATTGCGAGATATGAAATATAAAATATGAACATCTAGTCTTTTTTATTAAATATTTAAATACTAAGAATATAGATAAGTACACTTTGTACCAATTTAAGGTAGATTTTTTATATTAAAATATGGAATATGATTTTAAAAATATTTTAAGGAGAAGAACAATAGAGAAAATTTACAAGATGATTCATAGTACTAAAAAATATTTTTTACTATCGAATGGATATATGAAGTCGATAAAGTACTATATACATATATAGGAGTATCCAATAGATAAAGTAGATAATGGATAATATATTCATGGTGATAAATCCATGTGTAAAAATATATAAACCTATGGAAACTTCTATTATAGATCCTACCTGTCGAGCAAGATAAATAAGAATGGAGAGGAAGACCGAAAATGGAGAAAAGTAACAATAAGGAAAAAAAGTTAGAATTCCTTAAATATGATTTCTCTATATTATAGAAGATGGTAATGATAAAGATAAGAACTGTGGATTGATGACTTTTCTATTTCCCTTTTATATTTTTTTCGGAGAACATAACTATGAATGACTAAGAAGATAATGTTAACAATTATACTATTCATATAAGGTTATCATTATGAGATTGAGTTTAGAAACAGTACTAATGTGTGTAATCTAGTATAGGAAGGTTGGTTGGTAGTTAAAACATATTTACATGGAAGAAGATCTTATTATTATAATTTATTGACAACCTATAGTATAAGGATGGAATTTTGTAGTTTAAATTTAGAACACTAAAATAATAAAGATATCTAGAATATCTATTTTCATACTAGTTGGGAGACAGAAGAACTACCAAGAGATAACTGTTGTCATATAGGATTAGAAGATGTGTTCTTCAATAAAATTTTAATCACATTAAAAGACTTATTAGAGTAATATATGCATCCTTCCCTCCTCATATGGACATCAAAATATTTAAGGTTGTATTCTTACCTTCTCTTATATTTAGATGGTAATATAGTTACTATTATTGTTCTAAACATTACCTGAACACAATAAGGATTAGATTCCCACATTTTTGTGGAACATTATAAAAATACAAGTTTTCTGTTTTCTCTTGGTTGTTTACTACTTTGGATGACGGGTTTCTATTCTTAATAAATAGATATATCTATCTATATTAATCAATATATAAATTCTAATATCAGTAGGGTATAATTAAATAGATTGGAATTTAGAAAAACAAAGTTACCATGACTCACCCCTTATCTCAATGTAACTAAATGATCTATTAGATAATTCATGTGTGAATATAGATAATTCTTGTTCTAGTTTATTAGATATACTTTTTTTGGGTTTTTTAGAAATTATCTATAGAGTATAGGTTTGAAGAAGGATTATAATATCTTCGGATAAAGAATAAAATTTACATTCATTTTAATGAAAAAATTGTTGTTCCATCCAAAACTATAAGGGATGGGGAATAGATAGTATAAAATAATTTAAAGAAGGGTTGAAAGAATAATGTGGATGCACATAAAATTTAAGGTAATTGTTGTAACAATTCATGTTTAATGTCTTTTGAGAATTGTCCTCAAAAAGAATTTTTTCTAGCTATGAAGAGTGTGAGTCTATTGAATTAGTTGAAAATCTATAATCTAAAGTCATGGATTGTATGATGAATTTATTTATTTATTTTTTAACTATTTTATTTGGTTTTATAAATGGAATATATAGTCATAAATATTTGGTGATGATAGAAATATATGATAAGGATAAAGATTCTCCTAAAAGGTGTAAAAGTAAAGATGTCTCAGAAAACATTTTCAATCAAAAGAATAATCCTTATTTAAAAAAAAATTATAAGAAATATGATATTACTAAAAAATTAGAAGATATGATCTAGGAATTAGAATCTATTATCAGTTATAATGATGGTTATTTGGAGATCAAACCCCCAAGGGTGAAGGAGCTAGAAAATTATTCACAAAAACTAAATCAAATAACTGAATATGAAATTGTGATGATGAATAAAGAATGTGATGATAGAGTTAAAAAATTACAAGATCATAATAACACTATTAATTTAAAATTTATTCTCTTAGGGGGGATGATAAAAAATTGAATTGATTATTGTAGTTTATTCACAAAATGATGATATGATATGTTCTTCCATGAATAATTGTAACAATATTTTTTCTATGAAAAAGATTCATCTTAGTAGATAGAAGGTCTTGATGTCAATTTATTATTGGTCTAATTAAACTATAAGTAATTTGGAAATGAATTATATACAAAAATATGTAGTTCTATGATATTTTTAAGTAAGACTATGTTTGATAGCATATACCACATGCCACTTCAAGCGTAAACAAACAAAAAAATATTATAATTTAAATATGATGATTATAAAATAGTTATTCATTATGTGGGTATGAATAGGATAAATATAATAAATAAATGTATTTAAAGGACCAGCTCATAACAAATGTTTTGATTTATGTTTGGGGAATATGTAGAAATTTTTTAATAAAGACATTTTATTTTTCAAAATATGTTTTCTTCAAAACTTATTTTTATTGATTCTTATCAGATATTATATTAATTAATTTATAGAACATTTTTAAAAATTACTTTATAAAAAACGTATAATTTTTAAAATCAACATTTCAAAACTATCTTATATTTGATTTTATATATTTTTTAAAAAATATTGATTTAAAGTGAATGGGGAAAATACTGATATTCATTGAAAATGTTATTTCTCTTCAAAAAAAATCAAAGTTTCATTTTGTTTTAAATTAGATTTAAAGGAAAATTACTTCTATTATATTATTTATAATAAAATTAAATTCATTGTATTCAATTTTATTATCTAACTTGTTATAAAAATAGTTTTATAATTTGAAATGGAATTTCTTTTACAAACTTTTTTTATCGCATTTTTTTAATCCTAAAATAATTTCTTCGACTTATAAAAATTGAATATTGAAAAATGGATTCAATATTTTTAATTAGTAATTCCAATTTAGATCAATAAATCACTTTTATTTTTTGGACATTATGAATAGTAACCATACAAAATTATTTTCATTGTAGTAACAGTAAATCTGGTAATTATGGATAAAAATAATATAATAAGGACTAAAAATGATCCCATATATTTACTATATCCTATTTTATTGGTGTATTCCGTCAATTTCCAAAAAAGTTTCTAAAATTTTGAAACATGCAGCCACATTGTTTTGATTTTGACCATTTCATTTTTATGTAAATGATAATGTCAGAAATATTCGTTTCTTACTTTTATTTTCAATGGTGTTTCTTATGGATATAAACATATATTTTTAAGTTATAAATTTTTGGTTTTAGTGATAAATTATTTTTTATTATCATGATAATTTATTTCTAATTTTTAGTGGTTAAAGAAATTCTATAAATGCTTATGGAATATCGATGTAATAGTTATTCAATTAACAGAAAAATAATATAATTAATTTTAAAAACACAAAAACTAATATGTTTTGACTATGATACAAAACCTAATGAATTTTATTGATAAATATAAAATTTTAGTGATTTTTTAAAGGATTATATTATAATTCCATTTTTTATTAATGTATTTGAAGTAAAATTATAACAATGGTTTTAAAAATGACATTAATAATATTTTAAAAAAAATTATTATATTATTAATAGAATTTAAATTATTAAAAAATATATGGTTGGACAAATGAATGGATATTGGTTTAAAATATAAAAAATGGACCATTTGTGGGGTTTTTTCAATATATGTTAACATTCATGATCCTTAAAATGTATAAATCAATAATTCTAAGGTAGTTTTCAAAAGGGTTAACATGGGGTTAAAAAAGATAAGGATGAAAACATGACAAAAACATGTCAAAATTTTGTTTTTTGAGATTTTTTAGACTCCTAATCATATTATATATTAATTAAATCTATTAAGATACATTTTATATAAAAATTTATTTATATTAATTAAATACTATAATAAATTCCAGGAATACCCCTCACCTCACTTATAAAATGACACCCCTACTCTCTTTTCATTACACCACATTGAGAAACATTTATTTACCAAATTATTCCTAATTATATTATAAATAACCTTATATATTTTATATAGGTTCTAAAAATTCTAATATACTAACTCTATGTCCCTTAAGAAAAAACTTAAGGGACCTTTTTCGAAGAAGTGGTCATCATCTTTACCAACACTTTATAATTATTTTCTTTCTCAACATACTTTAAATATATTTTAACCAAAAAAAATCATAATTATAATATCATAAATATAATTATATTTTATTATTATTGTTTTACAATAATTTTTGTCTTGCAATAAGAGAAATTTTCACTCATATGTATACATGGCTTACCGTCTCCAAATAAGGGAGTAATTATTTTCATCACCATATTATATGGATGGTTATAAAGATGTAACTAATAAAATTAATTTATAATTATTAAATAAATATTATTATTTAATTATAATATTCTATATAAGTTCTTTTCATCAAATCGATTTGTAATTGATAGTGTCACTCATGCATACATATAGACTAATTCCTCCAAGAAGTGATGCTATCATTTTCTTCATTTACGCTTTACATAGATGGTAATAAGGATAGATTTAACGCATTAATAAGTTATTAATATCATGATTATAATTATATATATTATTAAATCATGATCAAATTTTAAAGACCACAACATATAAACAAAAACTTTTCTGAAAATGAACCAGTTATCACCAGAAAAAATGATTTTAAAAAAGAATTGTTTATAAATGTGTGATAAAAGGTTATAAGTATATAATATACAGTAGGATATATACATATATATATATATATATGGTTTTATAATAGATGTATAACAAATAAATATTCATTATATTTTAGTTTCAAACACATACGATGAAACTTAGACTTGAGATATGGGCATATTTCTCAATATCATTTTTATTTTAAGTTGTTTATGTTTTAGCTCCCTTGGTGAAATTAATTATTATTTATATATTAAACCCTAACAATTTTATTATATTATGGTAATTTATTTAAATTAAAAAATTTCCATTCATTTTACATTATTTACATACTCAATAAACTAAAATTTGTTTTTTTAAGGAAAATAGACCTTGTTTTTCTACTTGATCAGGAGTCTTTTTCCTCTAAATCCATATTTTATGTAAAATGTTTTAGAGAATATTTCTTAAATTTTAAAATTATTTATTAAAAATTTACCCATTATTTAATTTATTAAAATATTTTTAAATGTAATATTATTTTCTATTTTCTAATCATTTACTTTTTGAATTTTTTTACAAATGTGTGAAATGTATGTTTTTTATCATATACAACATGAAATAAATTTACCACTGTTATGACCGATCAATCATTTTAATCTTCCATTAGATGTTTAAATGGTTATTTCAATGAAAATATTGTCCTTACTATTTTGGAAATGTTTTATTTTAATATTGAAAGGGGTATTTTACTCAAGAAATTTCCTATGATATTTTAAATGAATTTTCATCTATGTTAAAATATTTTATTGATTCTTATGATTCACTAAGGATATTATATAGTGATAATATCATCCATATTTTTGTGGATATATTAAGTTATGTATTTATGAGGAAGGTATTTACATTCCTTATGTTAGTTTATCTAATACAAGTAGTTATTGTTTTTTATGCCATTTTGACTAATTTGTATTATTTACTCACATGATGAATGAATTAGACTTATTGTGTGATGGGTGGGGAAATAAATTAAATATCCCATCTATTAATCAGTAGATCTCATTTTATAAACTAGTTGAATATCCTTATTTGTTTTGGTTTTTTGTGTATACATACCCATAGTGTAAATTATATTGGAACATGGTCCCAATGGAAAATTTTATATTTCTATATTTATTTATTATACAATTATGAAATAACTTATTAATTTACATGTGATTATTTTGAAAAATATCTATGTATAATTTTCAATCTCATGAAAAATTCTATATGTAATTATTTTATTTTCATTTATTCATGATATTATTCATGTTATTTTTTAAGTGGAATTTTATTAGTTATTTAAATATCTATATTGTTTATTTCTTATTTATTCAATATAGATTAAACCATATGTACCCCTTACTAAGCATCCAAGATAACCATTTATTTTTTTTCCACATGATGTGATAAAGTGTATTATGATTGATACATATGTATATACTAAAGTGAATAATGATGTTCAATAACAAAATATTATATGTATTTTATTTTTTTATATTTAATATAAGATTCATGTATGTATCAATTTAACAATGAATAATAAACTATTCAGTACATTGTTGTATGATCACTTAAATATAGTGCTAATGTAATAAAGTAACCACCATCTTTGTACTATTAGATTTGGGGTATTTATAGATGATATTAGAGGTTGTTTATTATAAATATTGGAAATAAAATTTATAAAAAGAACTATTATGAAACATAACCATATAACAAAATTTTAGGAAAAGAATATGTATATGACAAAATATTAAAAAAATTTAGTGTAAATATTAAATTATTTTCCTATAAATATATCCCTATCTTTATAAAACAAGTTTAAATGATTTCATAACAAATTCCTCTTGGAGAAATAAACTCAAAATGTGTTTTTAGTATATCTTTGGCATCATTTTGGTGCATGGTGATTGTTCCCTTACTTTGAACTTGGTTTTAATCTCCCATGAGATTATTCTAGAGTTAATTATCATTTTCATTACAAGCCATTATAAATTATTTGAATTGATAATGACCAATATTAACCAATGGTAAACATATGGTGTCAAAGATTGTAAAGAATATTTCATCACTTAGACATCCAATAAATTATTTTCATGATTATGTGGTTTCCAGTGATGATTATTGTTACTCATACTATTATTCTTGGTTGAAATTTATCGCTAGAACTAGAACAAACCTTATTAATATTGAATGTGATTGACAATGAGGTGACTATGCAAAACCAAAAACGATGATGAGTTGAGTGAATGATATTGTGGTTATTCCTAATCAGTTATCATGATGTATTATTAACATCTTTCACCTTAACCAACTCTCGGAATTATGAAATAATATATGGATACAGTTTTTAGAGTGATCGGGTAGTCGAGACCATGGATGAACTATCATGTCAGAATTATAGAAAGAGACACTCGAGCTAATGTCTCAAAGGAAGTGTTATATTTATTTATGGAGATGAATTTCATCGAGAAATAAATTATCAATGATTTTATCACCATATACATGGGGATCATGGAAATTTTCTGAGCCAATTCCCAAATCTAAGGGTTTAATCCTAAACTAAAGAAGGATATATGTCATCTCCACCATTGAAGTGTATTGATTGAATATTTTATATATTAATATAAGATAATTATGTTGTAGAAGAGTTTTTTCAATGAAATGTTTTGAATAAGAATCATGAAACATCTACAGATTCCTCAACACTAGTTTTCTAAGGATTTGGAATCATATTTTTAATGGTACTCATGACAAAAAAAAGTGATTTAATGGTATGGTGATATTTATTGAAAAAAAAATGATTAGTGGAATGATAAACCTTAATATGTTTTGGGGGATGAAGTAATAATATTTATCTGGGACAAATAGTTTGTTGGCACTTATGAAATAAATTAGATATCTTTGGAGTCCCTGAAAATTATTAGTGATTTTATTGAAAATAAATTTATTATTGAGTTTAAATCATTTTATGATTCTTAGAATAAATTCTATTATCAAGGATTATATTATGTAATAATTATATACTAACCTTTTTGAAGTAGTTTTCTTTCTAGTTATGTATAATAGTGATTAAGGTAATGAAAAAAATGTGATATTAAAAGTAACTTTATAATGTTTATGGGATTATTGTTAAGTTAATTTTGAAAATATAGTGACACCCATTCTAAATTTTTTGATGTGAAATTTGGTCAGACATATTTCTGAAGCATTTTAACGATATATACTTATATAATTGATTTTATTATACTTTGGTTATTACTATTGAGTTTTTATAGATATATATATCATATTGGATAGCTTGTTCAAATCATTTTTTTGATAAATAGTTTTAGATAGACAAAAATAATTTTAATTATTTTATTGATTATGTGATCACTAAAGGTTAAGTTTTTGTGCATCATGAATAATAAAATTCACCTTGATTATTCATTTCTTTGAGTGATAGAGGAAGTCAAAATTGATCAAATCATAACCAAAGGATGAAATTGTGATTATAAAATAAAAATATGTCAAATAAGTACATTTTCTGGTGTTTTCTCTCTTGATTTTAAAATAATCCCTAATATTTAGAAAATCTATATTGAAATAAATAATTTATACTTCCAAATTCATTTCTAATGGATCAATGTAATATTCACCCATTGTAGATTTATAGTTTTTTGGCCCTAACAATATCTTGGACATGATTTATTTCACTCAATATAATTTATTGGGAAAGGATTTTATACTCTATGTATATATAATCACATCACACAAATTTCATCCAATTTGGAAACCTATTTTCTGGTTATTTAAATGATCTATTTATTCACATTTCACTATTTTTTAGAATATTTTTTAATAAACTTTTTTACAATGTGGGTTTTTAACAAAGGTATTTTTAAAAATCACACCCTGGACTAACAATGAAAATTTCAATGTATGATAATTCAATTTATTTATGTAAAGTCAATATAACACCACATTATTTTAAAATAACACTATGTTTAATAGAATATATATCATATAACACCAAGCATCTTCAAATAAAAAAATTCTATTATTTAAATATGATGGTTATAAAATATCCATTTAATTTTCAGGTATTAATTAGATTAAACACTATATTAAATTCATATAAAATACCAAATCAGAATAAATTTATCGATTACTATATAATATATAATAACCAACTTTTTAATATTGAAATTTTATTCAATAAAATATTTTCTCATCAAAATTGGTTTTTATTACTTCTAATTGGATGATATTATAATAAATTTCTAGAAAATTTATAATTTTTTGTTAAAAATTATATAAATTTAAAAATAAGAATTTAAAAATGTGTTATAGTGAATATTTTGGATTTTTATTAAAAGATTTATTTTCTAATGAATAGTTTATAATATTAAGTTTCCTTGAAAACTGTATTTTTGTTTCAAGAATTTATGAATATCCATTTTTTTCTAGAAATATATTCAAAGAAATTTTAGTTCTATTATATTATTAAAAATAAAAAAAAATTATTTCCATCAATTTTATGTTTAAATTTTGGTATAAAATAAAATTCATATTTACAAATTAATTTTTTATAAAATTTGTTCTTCATCAAATTTTTCATTTTAATATTAAATAAATTTCTAAAACATATATAAATTAAACCATGAAAAAATGATTAACTTTTTTTAATTAAGAGGTCTAAATATGGTAAATATAGACTTTTTATTACGAATAGTAACTACAATAAATAATTATAACCAAGGTAAAGTTAAATTAGGTAATTAAGGTTAAAAAATAAGATAATGGCTAAAAAATATCCTTAACACCTTACTTAATCATATTTTATAAGTGAAGTTATTATATTTCCTTCCAAATTTAGAAAATATGTAATCTTTTTTCCATATTTATATAATTTTTATTTTTATAATATTTATGTTAAAGATAAATTCAAAAATTGTCACTTTCTTAGTTTTAATTTCTATATTATTTTAAAAAGGTATAAAAATAAATTATGTTCAGTTATAATTTTTTTATTTTAGGGATAAATGTTTTTTATCATGTTAATTTCTTTATATTTTTTAGTGATTAAATAATTACCTTAAATTATTACACAATACCGATTTAATAATTGTTAAATTAATAGAAAAACAATATAAAATATTTTAAAAACTCTAAGTAATCTTTATTTAGTGATTTATAGAGCCCCATTTTTTATAGATATAAATGAAATTTTAATTTTTTTTAATATATTATATTCCAATTACCACTTTTTCTCACAGTATTTGAAGTCAAATTAAATGAATAGAATCAAAAGTGACATTAATGATATTTTATAATAAATATTATTTTATTAAATGATTTAAAATTCATAAAAATAGTATCATCACGACAATGAATGGGATATTGTTCAAAATATCATTAATGGGACACTTAATTTTTCCAATATCCCTTTATGTTAACATTCTTGACTCTTAAATGGTAAAAGTATTTAATATTTATTTAATTTTTAAAATGGTTAATGGGGGATAAAACTAAATGATAAGGGTGAAAAATAACCGAAACATGTCCAAATTTTTTATGAGTTAATTTATAGTAATAATCATATTATAAAATAATTATTTCAATTTGGATCTATTTTGATTGAGTAACATAATTTACATTAATTTAATACTTTATTAAATTCTAAGAAATCCAATATACTCACTTAAAAATGGATGTGCCATCTATCTTTTTTTTTCAAAAAAAATAAGCATCCAAGATCACCAAAATCCTAACGAGTTAAATTCTAAAAATCCATTTTCAATTTATATAGGTTGTGGTAATTCTACGATAATTACCATAGGTCACTTAATATAATATTTAAATGATCTCTATTAAATAATATGAAATTTTCTTTACCAAAAATTTCTAACTTATTTCTTCATGAAATTCTTCAAAATATTTTGTTACCATTCTAAATTAAAAACTATAATATCTAAATATTTTCTTTATTTTTTTTATGATTATGTTACAACAATTTTCCATCTTATAAAAAGTGAAAAAAAACCCTCTCGTGTTTGTACAGTTTAGCATCTCTACATTGGGGGTAATTTGTTTATCATCACCACTTTTCTAGGATGGTTATAAAGATATATTTAATGAAATTATATTATACTTATAAATTAAATATTATTCTGGAATTATAATATCATATTTAACTTCTTGACTTCCAACCTATTGGAAAATGATAAGGTCGCTCTTATGTAAGTGTGGACTACAACCTCCTCGAAGGGATGTGATCTATTTTTTTGTTACACTTTAAATGGATGGTAATAAATAAATATTTCATTAATATATATAATATTTATATCATTATTAAAATTCAATATATGATAAAATAATGAACAAAGTAAAATGACAAATACCTATAAACTAAAACATATATGAAAAATGAATTACTTATCACCCTAAATAGCGATTTTAATAAACAATTATTAATATATGGTTGATAAAATAATGTAATTAAAAAATATGTGGTATGATATAGTTGATAATGGTTTTATAATAGATCAATAATAAATATATATTTATTATATATGATTTTCTAACACATATGTAGGAACTTGAACCCAAGGTAATGGTTTATTTTGGATTTTCATCATTACTCGAGATTGTTTATGTTTAAGTATTTGATAGGGAACTTATTTGATATTTCAATCATTAAAACAACATATTTTTTATCCTATAGTTATTTATAGAAATATAACGTTTTCATATCATTTACCACTCTTTATTTACTCAATATAATAAAATCATGTTTTTAAAAGAAATTGACATTTTTTTTCTAATTGATCGGGAACCATTTTATTCTATAAAACTATTTTTGTTAAAAATAATTAAAAATATTTTTAATATTACCCAATGATTTATTAATTAATTTTTTAGCCATGTTTTATTTTTTATAAAATTATTTTAAATGTTTATTCTTTTCATTTTCTAAAAGGGGGACTTGTTAACTTTTTAACAAAAGTGTGAAAAGAATGTTTTTTTACTTATACGACCAAAATTATATTTACAACCATTATTACCATAGAATTATTTCAATAATCATCTTAAATTTTACAAGGTTTTTTCAATGAAACTATCTCCTTTAAAATTTGGTAAATTTTTTATTTCAATGTGAAAATGTGTATTTTACTAAATAAATTTTTTAGTTATCTTTTTAAAATATATTAATATGTATTAGAATGCTTTACAGAAACTTATTCTCTAATTATGATATACTTCAAATATGGCATCTTTTGTATTTATATGGATGCTTTAGGTTCATGTTTTCTTAGGAATGTATTGACATTCTGTATACAAGTTCCTCTAATATAAACAATAAATTTTTTAAGTCATGTTTATTATGTTATATTTTTTATTCATATTATGAATTCATTAGATATATTAAATAATGGTTGGGGCCTAAAATTATATATTACCATAATAAATCAATTGTAATCAGGAAGAAATTAGTTTTATATCATTATTAAATGGGTTTTCAGTGTATACCTACCAATAGTTGAAATATTCTTGGAATAAGGCATCAATAGTAAGTTTTAGATGTTCAATATTAGCAATTAAATCATTAGTAAATCATTTATTAATATACATGTGATTATTTTGAATTATATCCATTGATAAATTTTAATATCATTTTAATATTTATATGAAAACTTATTATATTAATTTACTCCTTCCATATTTTCTTCATTTCCATGTTAGTGATTAAAGGAATGTGTTTTAATTTATTTTTCTTGACATATTTATCATGCCATATTTATTTAATACGAATTCTGGAATATGTAAAACTTTATTATAATATTATGTTACACTTTATTTTTTTTACTTTCCCTTGGATTCCAAGATTTTTATTATGATTGATATGAAGAGATGCCCTAAAGGTAATAATGATGTTCTCAAATAAACTAAAATGTTTTATTTTATTTTTTAAACTTCAATTTGATATTCAATTATGTATATAATTTACCAAGAATACTAAACTATTTAGTTTATTGTGATTTTATCACATTTATCTTATGTCAATGTAATAAAGTAACCACCAACTCTAGGGTACTACAGATAAGATATTTACAAAAAACTGTTTTTATTAATGTTGATTAATAAATTAGTGTAGGCTAACAATTAAAATGTAAGAAAATATGGGAGAAGAAATGTTATGGGAAACATATTACTATATAAAGGGTGGACGTGATCAGGACTATGCAAAGTTGACCCCCAAAAAATCTTATGAAAATTGTTTTCTATCCTAAAAACAATAAAATAGAAAATATGGCTATACATAAACATTTAGAATGAGAAAAATGTCTATTGACCATTTCTGTAGATTTTTGTGGTTTAGACACTTGGGGATTTAATTCTTGTATAATTTTTTAATTATTATGTTTCAAAAAGGAAAGAATTATGGGTGAAAATTTTTTAAATTAAGAATAAAATTGATGGAATGAGGTTTCCAACAAACAAAAAAATTGAATCTATCATTAACAAAATTGGGAGCATATAAAATTTATTTTTAAATTGAAATAGATGTGGTCATTCCAATGATGAGTGTTAGATATCATGGATGAATAATTATTCATTTGAATACGATGATATAATACCACACATTTTTAGAAGAAAACAAAAAAGTGAAAAAGGGTTTCCCTTATGGTGTAGATTAGTGATGAAAAGTGTTTAAAAAACCCATCCAAAAATAATGATAATAATAATTTCACACCAAAAATAAATAGATAATTCAATTTTGGGAGAAAAGAATACAAAATTGATTGCTGTTTTTAATAGCTAAATAATATTATAAATGAAGAAAATATGGAATAAATAAGGGAAACAATTTTTGTGAAAAATAATATGATCAGTTTTGTAGATAACTTACAATAGGAGAATAATAAGAAGTTAACAAATAACGGTAACTCAAAAAAGAACAATAATAGTGTGGGTGGTGAAATTTTTTTTGACACACTTCAAGTAAATATATCCCTTTGATTCTAGGTCATATGTAAATGATGAGGTGAAACATAAGAATATAATTGATTCTTTGTGGAAAACCCATAACGGTTATATATGTTATAAATTAATTCAAGACTATTTGTATTTGAAAATTTGATACTAAAAGAGGATGGAGAATGTACAAGGAAATGTGATTTCTATCAAATATATGATTAAAAATTATATTCTATACAATATTAAATTTTTCGGTAAGAGTAATAAAACCATATTTACAAAAGAAATTAGTATTTGGGAGATCAAGGGTGGAACTATGAAAAAAAAGTGGATCTAAAAAGGGGATAGATTATAGTTTGATAAATATCATCCAATATTGTGGATCTAAACAATATATTGAGGAAACACAACATAATCCAATATATATTTTTCAATGTTTTTAAGTTGTGAATTTAATTTGATCAATATAAGAAGATAAGTGGAATGTTTTTAAAATATTATAGCATTGAGTTGTCCATCCTAGAGTGATTTGACTATTCCATACTTAAACCATTAAATTATGTACCATAAATGATGTGTATAGAGTATATTCTAATGAAGACCATCCCTAATGATTAATGATAGAGTGTATCCCTTGAAGATGAGATGACAGGAATATAATCTATTAGATGGTATTACGTCTTATGAATATAGATATTAAAAAAACAATTAAAGAGATATAATATGAAGGTATTGAAATATCACTTTTCCATTCTTCTATTGATTTTATAGAATCAAATTATTATGTGTAAGTATTTTTCATGATAGAACATAATATAAATAGGGATAATTGTTTCATATGAAAGATATTAATGTGTTTGTAGAAGATGAGGGTCCCGGGTTCTTCCTTCCATTCTCTAATCTTGATTTCCTTCCACCTTTTCCCAATGTTTCAATTTTACCTAAATCCCCGATGCTCCTCGATGGATACCCAAACCTTCAGATCTCGACCTCGGAGTTCTCGGAGTCTTTGTTGCTTCTGAACCTCACTCTGGTGGCCCGTTTCAAGCATAGGCGACCATCAGTTTATGCTTTTGATAGGTTTTTGTTTGGTTCTTGGGATCTGCAAGAATGGACGGTGGTTGGATTCCTCAATAGATTCCAGATCATGATCCTCTTTGAATCGGAGGCAGCCCTCATTCAGGCATGGTCAAGGGCTCCGCGAAGTTTCAACAGGATGAGTTTCATTCTCCTTCAATAGACATTAGATCATCATATGAAGTTGGATTCGCCATAAATGGCAGTTTGGGTATGTTTACCTAAACTTCCACTTCCTCCCCAGAATCCTGTTATACTTCCGATGATTGGTAATATGGTAGGAAGGTTTCCTTGTTCTGATAATCGTACCGCGGCTGTGTGTCATCCAGTTAATCCCTAGATCTATGTTGAATTAGATGTGTCTCGCCTGCCATTCGATTTTGTATGGCTTACCATTGGTGAGGAGTATAGGTGAAAACATAAGGTGTTATATGAAAACTGGATGGAATTATTCTCTTTTTGTAAGCAGTTGGGTCACCCTTCATTGGTCTTCCGAATGAGAGCTCCCTTGAAAAAAGTTGAAATCTAATGATAAGAAGTTGAAGGTTGATGTGATGAAGAGCCCAGTTCAAGGGGCTATGGAGATGGTCACAGTTGAAGACACCCATAACTCTGAATTATATAAGGGTATGGTGTCCCTAGTGCATCAAATGATTGGTGAGACTCGGTGTGGTGAGCATTCTATTTCTATGAGGATAGAGGATGATTCAAGAAACAAGAACTCTGAACAAGAAATGGTGACAGATCATGGTCAAGATGGCTTGGGATTGATGGAAGGAGGGTGGGTTTCTCTACTATCTAACATTGTTGTGGAGGTCCAGCCGCCTAGTACCCACCAGGTTACCTGTGGAGAGGTCCATGATTTAGAGGCGGCTGGAGGTCTGAGGCTGCATTTGAACCCATTTTTTTCTAATGTCTTCAAAAGGCTGAGGCATGGTTTGGAGAACATAGCTAGTTCCATTGTTAGAAAAGATACCAATCAGAATGGGGAGGAGTGATGCTCCAGCTTATTGAAGATGGTCTTTCCTATCTGTGCTATGGGTACTAAGGGTTTGGATCTGTTGTCCAGGCCCATCCTTACTCGTAGCAACTGGTTTAATGACCTCTTGATTGGCATGTTGGAGGATGGAATGGTTGGGGATGATGTTACAGGGATGGAACGTGGAGTGAAAACACCAGATAGTCTACAGGGTATGGGAAAGGAGACAGGGTCCATGGTCGTGGAGGAAGCTACTACTAAGCAGTGGCGGCTTCCTTTGATGGAGAGTAACACTCAAGACCAGAGGCATGGGATCAACTCTGAGTCTCCTTCTACTGTTTTGGGGGTGCGAGCTGATAATGGAAGGGAGAGTTCTGGGAGAGGGAAGGAAAATGAGAGTGTCCCATTTGGCTGGTCATTAAGTGATGTTGTTCAAAGTGGAAATCAGATGATGGCTATAGCTGATAGACCCTTTTCTACTTCTCCAATATGAAGGATAAGGAAGGATTACTCTTATCTTCTATGACTGATGCAGACTAGATCATCTTCTAAATGGAATAGTGAGGTGACTGTGGCTTTTAAAAATGTTAGTGTGGTCAAGAAGTCATCCTTAGATCAACCCAGTCTTGGTCTTCTTAGGAGTTGTGTTCAAAGTGAAATATATCGAAGTTCTCCAGATTGAAAATTATCTACTGAAGAATTGGATCTTACATGGGGTGTGGTGATAAGTCGGGTTACTTTCATGTGTATATTTTACTTATTTGTGTTTTGGTTGTAAGTTGGGGAACTGGAACCCCATAAACCGGCTTTAAAAATGAAAAAAAATTGATTTTCATCGATGGGAACCACAGAAGGGTTATATATCAAGATAGCTCAAGTATACATATATTTGAATAATTTATGAATATTTATTAAGATAATTTTGATTACACCCCTTTCTCAAGTGGATCTAGTTTTAATGTGTGGAAATAATAAAATTTTAGTGCTATTATATGAGTATAAATTTCCATTTCTATTGAAAATTAATATTTATTGAAAATTTGGGGGATATAATAAGATAAACACTGAATATATATTGATTGTGATATGTGGTAGTCCATTAATTTTACTAACAAAAAATCCAAAGGGAAAAAATCATGGATTCCAATGTATTGTGATTTATATATATATTGCAGATGTGTAAGCTAGTTGTCATCATGTTTTGGGTGATGAAGGATGAGCATCATGGTTGTAGAACTTGTCATCCTTGATAATGGGAAATTATTAATGAAATATTGACTTCATAGAAACATAAATTCAAGGAATAATTCCATTAAATGTGATGATTTTAGGTAATATCTTATTGGATTCATGAAAAGTGTTATTAAATTAAGAGATTATTGTTTATTGCATGTTATTTATGAAGTTTAAAACCCAACTATATTAGTGAAGAATAATTATAATTGGGATTGATGTAGAATATATATTCTATGATGAATATAAAATATGGCTAGAAGTGTGAAATCATCCTCATATTATCAAGTATTATGGTTTTATAAATTATTTTGATTAACAATCTACGATGATGATCAGAGAATGTTGAGTTTGAAACAGGATGTTTTTTTATATTGATATTTCGCAGAAATACTCAAATAGAGTAAAAATATGCTATAATGTACTTTGGGAATTATGTTAATTTTTTTAAATATTTTTAATATATTCCCAAATTAATTTATGTTTTTTTAGATTTAATTTCTTGATTAGAGTTATCTTTAGAATTTTATAATAGATTCTAAGATGATTTAAATAAATTGTGAAATTTTGAGTTTGAGGTGATAATTTGGTAAATTAAAAAATATTTGGTACATATGGATAGTCTAGATTTTATAATGGAATTTGATATGGGAATGTGATACATAAGTGGAGTCCAGAACCTACATATTAGAATATTACAACTGTTTAAACCTACATTATATGTATGATTCACTATAGAGATGAATATGGATTAAATAAAAATTGTGAGGGTTTCCCTTATATAGAATAATGGATGTAAGAAAATTCTGTATGACTTCTAAAAGCGATATGTTAATGTAAAAAATTTTATAATGGTACTTAGAAGAATGATTGAGATTTTAAAAATTACCAGGTCACACTGATATTTATCAAGGTATCTCAAAATGGATGCAAAGAGGTACTCAATGGGAATGTAATCTGGAAATGTCTCGAGTCTCAATATAAAATTTATGGGTAAACCAAGGGGATGAATATTTATGAATTGAAAATTATATGGTATGATCTTCATGAAATTTAAGAGTTGATCTATATAAAATGTAGTGTGTATGGGTTGATCTAAATATAATGTAAGGGGTATATATTACATGATCGTCGAAAATTAGAAAATTACAAATCCATCACTGTGATACACATAATTTAATATAATGATATTTATTCTACTAACATTTAGATAAATTGATACATTTAAAGAGTTTGAAATGTGATGATTCTAATCTACTATTCATGTCACAAATATCACATGTTAGACATTAAGATATTATTCAACATTATATTAGTGTATAATTAAAGGAAATGTTTTTAATTTTATTAATATAAGTATCAGATCATGCGGGTTTCTATACATACCTATGTATGTTTTTTTACACTATAATTATTTGATAAGAGAGTGTTAAATCAATATGTCAAATATTTATTTTGATTTGAATGGATCTTTTCCACACATTGGTAGGATCACATTAAACTTATAAAATTGTATTTCATGTTCACTAAACACAAAAATATAAAAATAAATGACAAAAATACTAGGTTTACCACTGAGATATTTTATAAGGGTATAAGCTGAAGATTTGTTACTCATACCTGAATCCACTATGCTTTAATAGTTTTTAAAGATCACAATTATTCAACAATGGTCACCCCATTCCATTTACACTTTATTTTAAATTAATTGAGTGATAGAACACTTCATTCATCATATAACTTCTATCAACCAACCTTTCTATCCATATTGGATTATTTATTCTGCAATTAAACAACCTAAAAGATCATTCCTCATTATCGAAAATTCACATAAAATATTACATCTAGATTTCAATAATATGATACTCTAATGCACTCAATAATTTTTAGAATAATCAATAGATAAAGATATATTAAATGTCATATCAAAAAGATTCCATGAAGCAAGTTTGATTTGATATACTTCTCACAACATACTGTGCTTTGTGAAACACCGATTGTGCTATACACAAAACCATACGCTTTAAAGTATAGTTCCTCATGAACTACATCATTTTATGGTCTAACAACTTATTTGGAATCTTTTTCTATATGGTCGACCCCTACCATGTGGATGAAAATTTTTATATGGTCTACCTAACTTCTCCATTTTTCTATCAAATATTCACATCTTCATAAAATTTTCCTCAATGAATAATGATTATATTATCAATGTATTTATAGGAAAATGTATATGAGAAACTCATTAAAAATTGAAATTCCACTCAATTACCTTCATGAACCAGCACACACTATGTAGGTTCTCATTGTATAAAAACCTCCATTTCAAACTACCTTTATATTTTCCCCAAAATCATGAAATCTCAATGAAAATGATTTTCTTATGAATTCTTCATGAACTACCTTTATTACTATGAAGGATTTTTATGATTATTTCTACAATCCAGGGGAAAATTTCCATTTCAAAAATATCAATCGATCTTTTCATAATTTCTATATATAAAATCTCGCATTGGCTATAATCCGTTACAAAATGTCAAATAAGACCCCTATTATTTAAAGCACACATTTTCCATTAATCAAGATCCCATGTCATTACTACTCCTTGATCAACCCATAAAGGATTGAAAAAAATAGAAAACACAATCATTATCAAACACAGATATCCATGGTTCCAATATACTATATAAGGCCCCAGCCTTAAACCTTACTTAATATTGAATCAAATGAATAATTCACATTGAGGATCTTTTCAGGTTTAGAGTTTTAGATAATTAGAACATAACTATTACATCTCAAAAGAATACAAAGTATACACTTCTACTAAGTTTCCATAAAAAACTCATAAAAAGAAACATGTCTAGTTCCATGTTTTATATATCATGACATTCCCTTAATTCCATCCTTGACCTTATTCCACATTAAGTCCTATGAAAAACATTTCAAAAAAAACTTGGGGTGAGAATAAAAAGCTCAGTAAGGGATACACAAAGAATGAAAACAGTTAGTTTTTCAAACATCAAGTAAACCATGTATACTCTATCAAAGTAATACCTTCACCTTCATGAAGTAGTAAAAACTCTTCACTGAATAAAGTATCATTACTTACCTTTTTGTAACCAAAGGATTACCATAAAACCCATATAAAGAACACATAACATATATAAAGGTATCTCGGGACATAAACATACTTAAGTGGAATAACCATACGGTCGACTTCCACACATATCACTTAATGGAATAGCCATACAGCCAATTTCCATACATATTTAATAGAATAGCCATACGGCCGACTTCCATACCCAATGAATTGGAGGTTATAACGTAACCACCCGTCCTGGTATTCATGGAACCACCCGTCATATGGTTTATCACGTAACCACCCGTCAAATGTCCACGTACTAATATAAAATCATAAAACATAAAACCAATATAAAGGATTGATAGCATTTCCACATTTCAATCACAATATATCATTTAAATATATTGACATAATAGAATCCTTTATCAAAACCATTGTCAATACCAAAATACAGAAAAGATTATATGGTATTTATTTTATTTTAAAAACATTACGGCTTGTTGAGGAAGCCAAAGACCAAATAATACTCGCGGCAGCGAAAAAGGTCGTTGTCACCGTGTACGTTAAAAAAACATTCCTTTTTGTTATTTAGTAAAACACTTCATAGTAAAATATTCCTTTTGTATAAAAGTAAAAGTCAAAGGTTTTTATACACCGTATAAAATAAAGTTGTGTATAAAACTAAATATGCCTCAATTAAAGGAGATTGACACAAAGTCCCTTACCTCGGGTCCGACTTGACTCGATCGTTCTTTAATGTCCTGAATAATAAACTTGAGTTAATTTCTACTTGATTAAGAACCTTTTTAAAATTCATTATTCCTTTTATATCACTTATTTCCATGTTATAAACATTATGTAACTATTTAAGTTAATAATGTTTGTTTTGTCGATATTTGGTTCTTAAGTCGAAAGTGGACTTATTACAATTACATGTTGTTCATGTGGTCAAATGTTCATTATATCCAAAATGACATTCCTGATTCAGATAGAATATATATCATATATATCCAGAATATACATTTATTTATTATATTACATAACCATTTAGAGGTAATAAATGAAATGCACCGTTCATGGAGACGGTAAACCGTACGTACGCATGAACGCTACTTTCATTTCTTTGTCA
Source organism: Viscum album (assembly GCA_963277665.1). NCBI lineage: Eukaryota > Viridiplantae > Streptophyta > Magnoliopsida > Santalales > Viscaceae > Viscum > Viscum album. The sequence goes on from OY728131.1 coordinate 241,210,418, forward strand.
TATTAATGGAATTAAAACTAAATGAGAGGTATGTATATTTTAATTCCAGAATTATATTCATCATTTATATGTATCATTGATCATATATATCCATTATATACATGTACTTTTAATAGTACATTACATTTGGGGATATGAAATGAAATGCACCGTTCATGGAGACGGTAAGCCGTACGTACGCATGAACGCTACTTTCATTTCTATCTCATACTTTAATGGAAAGAAATAATAATTATATAGAGGTATATTATAATTATAGTATAACATCATATATAATAACTTTAAATCCATCCTTTACACGTCCCACGTATGGCATTAACGAATCACATCACATTGAGGGGGCGGTAGTCTGCACTTCCTTAAATGAAGATATTGTGTTTACCCATAATGGAAACCATAATGTTATGCCCAAAATGAAAAATACAGAAGATTAAGGAAACCATAAAAATATTATATATCATATATAAATATATTTTCATCATAATGGCCACCTTTGAAAGTGTTAAAAGAATGTTGAACAATCATCGTTTCGGGAGGCATAAATTCGCCATCCATGGAAACAGTATGTTATTTAACCATTAGATGTAGGTGTGTGTAAGTTTAGCTCGAATACTGATTATCAAAACATACTAGTATATTTAGGATACTGGATTTGGTACAAAAGAAAAGAATAAAAATAGTTTAGGGGGTTGGAGAAGCAAAATAAAACAAAAGGACTCAAAAGAAGACATTACCTTAAAATCGGGTAACTCCCCTTGGTTTGAGCTCAAAGGCATCCTTGGGAATCCTTCTACCCAAAGTGAGGCTTCAAGGAGTAAGAGAGGGATGTGGAGAGCCAAAATGGGCAGGGTTTGGCCGAGCCAAAGGCTTTGGGAGTGTGGGTAATGAGGTAGAGGTGGGGGCCTTTTATAAGAGGAGAGGAGTGGCACTCTTGGAAAGTAAAGAAAAATCACTTTATTTTAAAATGGTATTCGGATTTAAGAGGTCCCACATTGGTGTATTTCGAGGATAAGGTGATAAGGGTTAGAAATTCACTCATCCAATAGGTTTCAGACATGTTTAGGTCTTAGATATTACATTATCTTTCCATTTTATTTAAATCGTTAAATAATGAGGTCATTGCTGCGTCATCATGACGTCATAAATAATTTAATTTATATAATGTCTAAAAATTATAAAATAACTACTATGATGTAAGAAATCTTTTTAGTATTCTAATGAATACTTATAGTCAAAAATCTGACTTCTATAACCCCATGTAAAAATTGTTTTAGTAAAATATCTTATGTGTGTGTCATTTTTGCTTTAACATTAAATAAAAAGTTATTTATGTCATTTTCCAATCAAAGTGGCTCCATGGGGTCCCCAAGTTGACCCATGTCTTGTCTTGGTCGGCCATGACACATACAATAAGGTTAGTACATGTGTCAAGGTATTTTCATTTTATTATAATATCATTTTTGCCTTAAATTCAACTAATTACCTCTAATCACGATTAAAAACTTCATAAGTTACAATTCACCAAAAAATTATTTTTATCTCATTGAACCACATTTTACTTCTTAGTGACAACCATGTATGTCAGATTTTGGAAATTCAAAACACAGAAGTGGTAAAATTTCATTTAAACGAAAAATCAGTTTTTATAAGTACCAATTAATGGTTTCACTATTCATCAAAAATTGACGATTTTCATAAAAATACCAAAAATTCACCCTAAGCTATATTTGATATTCCGAATTCAAAAATGAAGTATATTTTACATAATTCAAAACATATAAGTCAAATTAATTAATTTAATAATTAATTCCCACTGTCATGACAAATAGCGTGTTTTTATGAAACCATAAGTATCAAAAGATTGACACTAGTTTAAGTCCAATTTCAATGTGAAATTGATTCCAATGACAACCACTGGATTAAATGGTAGAAATAAATTCTAATTTCACTTTAAAACTAATTCAAAAGATAATATATTCATATAAATAAATTATATTAAAAATAGGGTTTGAATTAAAATACAACATTTTATACTATTCATTAAAAAATGAACTTTATCGGAAAGATACCAAAAATTTACACAAAGTAAATTTCGATGTCCCGATTCTAAAGAAGAGTTTTATTTTGTCCAATAGAATTTATAAGATTGATCAAAACTATATTTAATGAGGGTTCGCCATCAAAAGGTGATAAGTGAACCTTTAGTGAAAATTAGGGTATAAATGCCTAAAATTGAATTCTTTCCGTATTTTAAGCCTTTATCTTTTATTGGATAAATGTAAAAACACTTAGAAACATATAAAATCATATTTTAGTTATTTCTATCCATTCCCGCCAGTACAACGGCTATATGTTAACTAACATTTAAAATAATATTATTTTATTACTAGTGTGCAACGTAAGTTTTCAAAGAAACTCATCGTTGCGTATCGAGTACGCTATCGAACGTAGAAACCCCTTTTAATTAAAATTAATTTTTATTCCGTAAATATTAATAAATATGAAAATTCTTTATTCTTTAATTACCTGGGATGTAGCATTCTACATTTTTGGTATGTTAGAAATAAATATAACATTCAATTCTATATAGATTATCCAATTGATGTAGATATAAATAGAATAAATCATCCACTACTATGTTTCTATTAATTTAATTCCTTGTATAGAAACATTGATATCAAGAAATTATTTCATTACTCATGAAATTCCAAATGCAAGAACTCCCTCAGTATTCATGCCAATAGAAAATTTATCCCATTATTTAAAATAAATTACACCCTTGATCAATTATCCCCTGACATTAACACTAATAAAAAACTCCATGAATTTTACACACATGTATCCACAATTCATAGTAAAACCAACGTGAAAGGGAATATGTCAATTATAGAGAAGCGTTTATATCAATATGTAAAATGTTGATATAGGAACTTCTTACCCTATATAAGGTGTGGTAAGTGGTATAAACTGAGTTTTAACCAATTTTTCCCAAATTTTGGTGTGACCAGTCTCTTAGTTATGATGTCTGGCCCTTGGTATTCAATTATAACATGTTCAATGTTTACCATTCCTTGATCCACCTTTTCATTAATAAAGTGATACTTGATCTTAATATTCTTTCCTTGAGAGTGTTGTTCTATTTTTTAAAGAGAATAATTCCACTCATGTCATCATATAAAATGACAATTGTAAGCTACACCTCTTCCCCAGTATATTACAATAGTTTTTTCATCCACAAAAAATGTTTTCACGCTTTAGTCATTGAGGTATATTTCACCAATTTGGTACTTATTTAGGTTCCTTCTTATATATTTCTCAAATAGCCATAATATTTTCTTGTAATATTGACAGAACCATCACTTTTAGACTTTATATTCACAACATCACGTGGTTGATCTACATTATAAAATGTTGATAGCTTATGATTTTTCTAAGCATCAAATATTATGCAAAAATTGGGATTATCTTGTATGTATCTCATTATTTTTTAACTACTACATGTTTTTTTCCATTAGAATAATTTAGAAATAGGACTCTAAAATGTTTTCAAACACAATATCTATACGTGTCCCTATAAAATACAATAAGTTCACAATAATACTCTTATATATATTGGGGTCCATAAAAATTTTATAATCTTGTTTCCCAAGATAGGTTCCAACAGAAATCTGAGTAAACATTATTTTAGAATCAAGCATGTTAAATTTATTTAGTAACTCTCTTATGTACTAAGTCTTACTGAAAATGGAATATCTTCTTCTTTGGACTACTTGAAACCCTACAAAATAATTTAGTTCACATAATATAGATATTGTAAACGCTTAGATCATCATTAAATAAAATTTCCATATAATTTTATTTCCATCCACTAAAATGATATATTCTATGTATATTATCACTATAAATTGTTCTTCATGAAATTTATTCATATATAGACTATGGGAGACACCACCCCTTTTGAATTATTTATTAATCGAGTGTAAAACAAGTAAATACTATCACTATATTTTTGCTTGTCTGGGTTCATGCATATCATTTTTTAATATGAATGATGATCTTTCGTCATCACCAATTTAGAATCCCACTAGTTGTTCAATATTATCCTCCTCTTGACAGACACCATTTATGTATATTTTTTTGACATACATATAATAAATCTTATAACCTCTTCAAATTTTAATTAAAATGAAGTTCAAAATAATGTCGAGTCTACTCATTAGTAAAAAAAATATTCTTCAACATCATCTCTATCAATCTACGCATCTCCTTTAAAAACAAAATGTTCCTTATTCTAAATCGAAATTGAATTTTTTTCAAACATATTCATAAATATCAAAATTTATCAATAAAATTGTGGTGTTTTAGATTCATTACAAGTTATCAAGTATGTTCTTTTGCAATTTGATACAGTTTATAATCCATTAATCAATCATATGACTCATCCTCCACCACATCTTTAAATGATATTTCACCAACCATTTAAAGAAGAAAATCATGATTGATATTCAAAATTATTCTATTATATATATTAGTAGTTTATTCTCTAATTATTATAAAAAGGTCAAATTATTTTATCCAATTTCTATAATGTGAAAAAGGTTTTTACCCTTTAATAATCTTTACATATTTCAATTCAGTGTCAAAGACATAGTTTTATGTATAAATTTTCAAAACCTCGTGATTTGGAATATTTTCATTCTATTATTTTTCGTCATCCAAAAAACATCATCATTTTGGTTTCTAGTGTTCATTATATCTTTATCCTCAATGGATATTATTTAATTACATTCTCAATAAAATTTATCCTCCAGTTAATGAAATCGTAGGCCTTATAGTTCATTTTATAACCTAGAAACCATCCTTCATTAACAATATTTTCATATATACATAGATTACATGTTTTTAATTTTGAAATATAGAATATGAATCTGCAGAAATGAAATATTTTTATTTGGGGTTTCCCTCCATTAAAAACTGTATATAGTTTCATATCATCCCATAGGTGAACCACTGTCCGGTTTTTTTGTTGAATGCTTATTTTAGTACTTCATTCCAATATTGATGAGAGATTAAACTTATAATGACTATTTTCATAGCTATATTATCCACTTCATAATTTATCTATTCAATAAACTATAATATATTGTGTATTTATTACCAAAGATACAAAATGATTAATTTTGTGATTCTCAAGGTAGTTTTCAATTTTAATAGAGGAGAATTCATTTCTATTATTAAATTATAGGATTTTGATTATGTGTCTAGTCTCAATTTTTACTCTTATGTTCTGACTATTTATATATCCCATCCCATCTATATTTTTGTGCATGAACATCCAGTATTCCATTCTACAATAATCATCAATTAAAATAATGAAATACATTTTCCCATATATGTAAGATATATTCATTGGTCCATAAACATCGGTATAACTTTGTTAATAAGATTAGATTCCCAATATTTTATCGATGTAGATTCCAATACATTTTACCCAGGATAGAATAATTACTAGTCTAATCAAGATATTATTTTTTATTCAGAATGTCTATTATATCCTTTATCTTAGGAAAAAAATTCCATGATAATTTGTTGAATATGGCCAAGTATCTTGTCCCAAAAGTGTTTCTCCTCTTCTATTGTAAGGAACCAAGTGTTCTATTTACTATTAAACCTATTCTGATTTTCATATTTCCTCTATACATTCATAAATTAATTCCTATAAATTCACTTTAAAAAACATTTCTTATTAAATGAGACAATGATTTTAGAGTCACAAAGTTTACTCATGATCAACAGGTTGTGTCAAAGTCCATCCACAGAGAGAAAATTTGTATAATTGTGCCAAAAAATTATGAGGAAAGTACTACCAACCCCTTAGATATTTATGGATCCATCATTTTTAAACTAGAACATACAGTTAACTCTTCCCTTCAAATTTTCAGGATATTTTAATTCCCAAACATGTTTAATGAACACCTTCTATCAAGTATCCATAGATAGTTTTTCATTGTATCTTTTAGATAAATGTCAACTAGATTAGATGTATCTTTAATATAATTCTCATTCCAAATGGTATGTCATTAATTCAAGTAATAATATGGTTTATCCAATCTTCCTCACTTTGATACTGGAAGTATACTAATATTTAACTTTATATTATAAGGTTGGAGGGATCTATTTTCCAAATTAATATTGTAAGGATTTCTAGAATTCTCATATCTCTGAATACCATGATGGTAATCATTACTTCTTCAATAATTGTAACAAATTGATTTATACCAAATTCAGAAAAATAAAAACTATATGTATAGAAATTATGCAATAAATGAGACCTAATAAGAGTAGGAAAACACTATATATAGAAAATTTTCACACAATTCACACTCTATCACAATAAAAAGTGACTTTATCCAAGTATATAAAATGAATTTATAAATCATGTAATTTATATTTGATAATAAAGAGTTCATTTCTGAATTCACCCTGAAAAATTATCTTAGGATTGTTTTTTAAAATTTTTCTAAAATAATTGACTTTTTGTTAAATAGTGTAAAATTTATTTTTAACTATAATCATAATGTTTACATGTATACCAAGAATTAAGTGAAACATAAATAATTATAAAAAATTTATTATTATATATGTATTTAAAGAATAAAAATATAATTTTCAAAATACTATTGTGAATTTATAAAATCTATGTTTAACATTTTATAATATTATGTAATATTTTCCCAGAATAGAAATTATTTTAGTATTTTATTTTAATAAAATGATATTTTGAGAATATTAGGTTTTTATTAATTTGAAATAGACATATATTATAAAATAACATAACTTATATTAGAAAAATAAAAACACTAATAAATTTATCCTAAACATAAATTTGACCATACAAAATATTGTTCCTAAAAATGGGGTTCTACATGTTACATGCGCTAATGTTAAAATTTAATTTTTATGACACATTGAATTATTATTTGATAAAATATATCTATTATTTATAATATTTATGAAGAAATTATGTAATATGTAATATTTTATTTTTAACCATTATAATTAAATTACATATGTAAATAATAATTTCCATATTCAAAACTATACATCATAAAAGTGAAAAATCTAGAGTAAAAGGATTTAAAATTGTTTAAAAATTCTATTAAAAGGAATATTAGGTGTTTTATATTCCATATATATCTGTTATATTAATAATATATCACTTTATATTCCTTTACCATTTAATAGTGTCAAGTCATAATTTAAAAAGGATTGGGTATTTGCAATATTAAATTTGTATTCACTTATAAAATGGGATCAATTAAACTAATTCATGCTACATATATAACTTTTAATTTATTCATAAAAATATAAAATTTTGATCATTTTGGAAACTCATATATGTTTTATAAAACTATAGTCTTAAGTAGATATCCTAAATCCTCTATTTTAGATGAGTTTTCCCTGAGAAATATTATGTTTACAATATACATATTTTATACTTCTTAGTTGTCATGGACTCTCCCTCAGTGCATGTGTCATCACTACCTTAAGCCCGCCTTCCATAGGCCAGGGGTTAGCGACTATCACCAGAATGTCGTGTCCCTAAAACGGGAAGACATTGTCATTAAACATGTACAAACACACAGTCAAAGAACACAAAAAGATGAAACCACAAAGTAAAAATGTTGTAGTGAAAGTGTGTACTGAATGTATAGGGGCTAAAATACAAGCCCAACTGAAAAGATACAAATAATAATGAAAACAAAAAATAGAAAACAAAAAACATCTCCTGCGATCATCCACTAAGGATCTAACCTGAAGGGTGGTTACAACATGTCTCCAAAAATCTCTATGTCAACCAGTCACCTCCATGAACCATCTGTTCCTCACTCATAAATTCTTAGCCAAGCTTCTCATTATCCGCACAAGACACAACAAGGTGCGGGCAAAGCCCGTGTATGGGTGAGTATAACAATACACAATAGGGAACCTGAGACCCCTATAGGTCACTCATAATTCTACTATGGTAACCATAAAGAATGATCTCAATCACAATGCACAAATTAAATAACTCATCTCAAACCAGGTATATAGCTTAATTATATAAATACAGATTATTCGTTATATGGCTAGAACATCTTATTCTACCGAGAGGCTCTGCTGCTGACCCACACATGATCATATGTCACTAATCCACGACGGGCTACTCTAAGGCTGGTCCTCATTGGGTCGTAAACTTCTGATCCATAGAAGGGTCTCAATAATGTTGATCCACAAAGGGTTGCTAGATTATTGATCCACACAGGGTCGCTGAATGATGATCCACACAGGGTCTCTATAATGCTGATCCACACAGGGTAGCTATGATGTTTATCTACACAACATCACTATAATGGTGATGCACACATGGTCTCAATAATGTTGATCCACTTAGGGTCTCTATAATGTTGATGCACAGAGGGTCTCTATAAATCTAATCCACACAGGGTTTATTTTCAATTAACATCCAGCCACAGGATTCCCCACACCTGGTGTACTTGAGTTCCTTAGTATCTGATCCACAATATATCAGTTGTGCCTAACCTACCACGATGCTCACAAAAGGAGTAACACAAAGCACTGACATGTTGTAAAGGCCCCAAGGAGATAGACAACGTGTCAATCAGATTCTCTGTCTATGAGTAATATGCATTTTAGTGCCGAGGGCCCAGTTGAATTTGGGTTCGATCCAACATGGTCGCACACCAACTTTTTCAAAAACTCAAGTGGTGTATCTCAAAAGAACCATCTCACTCCAAGGATTTCGATGCTGTATATGGTTTTTAAAGTGAATGTTTGGTACGTGAGATACGGAATTTTAATCATATCTGGGGCAAAACAGGATCTGGGTCCGGTCCGACCCGATCGGACCGACCTGACCCAACCATATTCAGATCAACGCGACCCAGTCCGAGTCCAACTTGGCACGGCCCAAACCGCCTTGGAAGGGCCGATTAGGCTGGGGCCACGACAGGCTCGGCCCACTGAGCCACAGACTGACCCATCCCGCCTTGGCTAGGTGTGGCCCACCGAGAAACCTGTACAGGTAGGGTCTCTCTTCCTTTCTAAATAGATTTCAACCATTCAGTTTTTAAAAAGGCAGTGCCACGTGGAGTCGCCTCCCTATTAGTGGGACCCGTGGGGCGTGGGTCCCCTTCGACTTCGACGTGGCTTCAATGTCGCGGCCAACTCTCTGGGGAATGTGATGGAACTCCGCCATCCGCCAATATGGTCATCAGAGTGCCATCTATTCCTACTTCAGGCAACTCCCTTTCATAGAGTGCGATGGTGTGCGGCCCCCTACCACCACCGCTGGCGCTCGTCGACACCGGTGTTGCACCGGAGGACATTCTATGAGCCACCGGGTGAGCTACGGTGGTTTTTTTTCCTTTTGAACGTTCCTAAAGGCCTCTTGGGTTGTTTTTGTCACTGTGTGGCTCTCGTATTTGAATTTTCGTCAAGTTCAAACTTTCCCCACATAGAACGCGACAAAACCGAAGTAGCATAGGGTTCTGGCCTTGTTCATTTGGCCTTCTCCCTCCATGTTAGAATCATAACAAGTGAGTAGCAATTGATTTAAATTAGATAAACTATATTAATTATGTGTTTCATCATTCTTTTCAAAAACAAAAAAAATAGATTCACTTGAATTTAAACAAAACCATTACCTCAGTTTCGCAGGTGATGTCGTAGTTGTGGAGAGAGAATTTGTGTTTGTTGAAGCCGCTAGCATTCTTCGATTCCAGATCAATCCCTCAATTGGCATCATCATAAATTTTTCCTTCTTTTGAAAGGTTTATTATTAGAGCTTCGTGGGAGTTCTCCCACAATTACTCCACCCTCTCCCATTCTCCAATGTTTTTAATAACTAAAGGGAGAGTTAAGTGATTAATACAACAATTAATTAAGGTCAAATTAATTAGTGTAATTAACTAGTCACATTAATTAAATGAGGAGTGGTTATATAATTGATGGGTAACCAACATTTAATTTCCCTCATTAAAAGTCTATCCACCTCTGTGGTCCCCACCAGCATCACTCAAGAAGAGGTAGCAAAATAAAATCACACATATGTTATTTTACTATACTTTCAAAAATTCGGAAAAACTATGTTTTTCTCCCAACCTACTACGGTAAAAGTTAATCCTCCCTTAAGTGAATTCTAGTTTGGTGGATTAAATAGTGCTCTAATATTTTTAATATGAGAAGCAAGTCATATGGTAGAAAACACATCTACATGTTTACTAAACTTACCTAAAAAAGTTCAATATTCTGTTACGGTCACACTGGGCCTCGAAATCACTTACCGTCATTTTTCTCAAGCTCGTAATAAAATTAAATAACATAAAAAATTAAAAGGTATTTTATTTCTTTTAATTTGCCCTATCTTAAGGCTTTTCATCCCTGAAATCATTTACAAAACTAGGTGAACAAATGGTGGTATTGAGCACATATCTGAGCCTCCCAATCCTAGGTGCTCTCTTAGAGGTTCTCATGCTACCAAAACTCTCGTACCAGATTAATTGACTGCCCACAAAGGAACTACTTTTGTCAATCCTTGATCTCCATTGGAAACTCTTCAAACATCGCCCCATCATTGATGTCCATCTCACCCCAATTGATAAAGTTGGATGGATCATGAACGCACCTCCTCAGCGGTGACACATGGAAAACATTATGCACCCGGTGCATCTTTGGGGGAAGAGTTAGATGGTATGCAACCTCACCTACTCTACTAAGAATCTAGAAAGGTCTGATGATCCATGAATATTGTTTTCCACCCCAGCCAAACCTATGTTATCCTCATCGGGGTGAGACTCATTGGTAGACATAGTCTCTTTCCTCAAACTTCAAGGGACTCTGTTTCCTGTCAGCATAAGACTTATTTTGGCTTTGTGCAGTCTTCATACTCTCCTTGATGATCTGAACCTTATCTGTGGTAGCCAGTACCAACTCAAGACCCATAATTGTGGACTCCCCTAGGTCTATCCAGTATAGCGGTGATCTATATGGTCTCTCTATAGGGCCTCAAAAGGATCCATGCTGATTGTGGAGTGATAACTGTTGTTGTAATAAAACTCCATCAATGGTAGGTGGTCCTCCCAACTGTAGCCAAAATCACGGAAATAAGCACGAAACATTTCCTCGAGTGTCTTTATGGTCTGATTTGTTAGACCATATATCTAAGAATGGAAGTCGGTGCTCAATCTTAGATGAGTCTAAAATGCCTCCTACATTCTCTTTCACAAGTTGGATGTAAAATGAGAATCGTGATTTGAGACGATCATCATCTGCACCCCGTGAAGCCATACAATCTTCTGTAGGTAGCGATGTCTCAATATTTCTAATGATCTCTTCTCTCCAATGGGTAAGAAGTATTCAGACTGGGGGATTTGGTCAATGATCACTCAGATGGAATTGTGGCCCTTGGATGTTTGTGGTAGCCCCATCATGATGTTTGTGGGTATACTGTCTCACTTCCACTCTGGTACCTTAAGTGGCTGACTCAAGGTGACTGGTAGCTAATTATTAGCCTTCACTTACATACAAGTAAGGCATCATGATACGAACTCTGCCACAGCTTTCATCATCCCTGGCCCGCAGTACTGATGCCGAATGTCCTGGTAAATCTCCGCCCCTCTATGATGTAGCACCAATTGGGATGTATTGATCTACCTCAACAACTCCTCCCGAAGTTTCACTGGTACCATAGTGCATCCTCTGAAGAGGATGACCTACTCCCCACCTTCATAAAATCCATCATGTGCCTATCTTGAGGATATCTGAGTATGTCAGGCCTCATAGTCTACGTCCCCAAGTTGTGCCTCCCTAAATCACTGAAGGAGTGGGGGAGTAACTACCATAGACTGCAGATAAGTTGCTCCATATCCATCCACAAAGGATATCTGCAAAATAGATAACTACCCTATCGCCTCACTCAGTAACTATAGTCCAGTCCTCTTGCTGAGTGTGTCTGCTACTATGTTCCCATTCCCAAGAGTATAGACTATCTCAATGTCATAGTCCTAGAGGAACTGTATCCATAGCCACTATATCAAGTTGAGGTCCGTTTGTGAAAAGATATACTATTGACTCGTGTGATCAGAGTAGACTATAAAATGGTCACCCATCAAGTAGTTCTACCACACCTTCAAAGCAAATACCACTACTACTGACTCTAGGTCATGAGAAGGGTAGTTATGATCGTGATGACTCCACTATCATGAGTCGTAGGAAATCACCTCTCTATCCAGCATTAGGATACAACCCAGTTGGGCCCCTGATGTGTCGTACTAAACTATATACCCAATGCCCTCTTCTGCCAGCCTCAAGATGGGGCACTCGACAGTAAATGCCTTAGCTTCTTAATACTCTGCTATCATCTCTCCATCCACAAAAATGGTTGACCCTTCATTTATAAAGATAAAAAGGTTTTCACAACTCCGGAAAATTTTGGTTTGAATCTCCAGTAGCACCCAGCCAATCCCAAGAAACACCACACCTTGGTCACACTCTTAGGTCGATCCCAAGAATGCCCTACCTCTATCATTTTCATATCCATAATAACTCTAGACTCCGAGATAATGTGCCACAGAAATTGGACTTCCCATATACATTACTAGAACATCGAGAGCTTACCATAAAGCCGGTGATCTCGAAGTGTATCAAAAACAGTATGCATGTGTGTGGTGTGATCCTCCTTTGACTACAAATATACCAAGATATCGTTAATGGAGACTACCACAAAGTGATCGAGGTAATTCTAGAAGTTTTTATTCATGATCCATATAAAAACTATTGGAGTGTTGGTCACACTGAAGGGAATTAATAAGAACTCATAATGGTCATACTAACATATTTTGGATGTCTTCAGTATGTCCTCATCCTGTACCCTGAGATGATGATAGCCGGATTTAAGGTATATCATCAAAAACCATCGAGCACCCTTCAGCTGGTTGAAGAGATCTTCAAACCTCGATAGTGGATACGTGTTCTTCACAGTCACCTGATTCAGGCGCTGATAGTCCACACAACGCTTCAGACTCTCATCTACCTTCTTGGCAAACAAAATCAGGGATGCCCATATAGAAACACTGGGCCTTATGAACCCCTCCCTTTGCAAGTCCTCCAACTGTACTTGCAACTTAAGAAGCTCTGTGGGAGCCATCCGATATGCTGGTGTAGATATTGGTGGCATCCTAGGTTTCAGGTTGATGTAGATGTCTACCTTTTTACGAGGAGGTAGTCCCGGAATATTGTCAGGAAAGACATCCACATACTGGTCCACCACTAATGGATATCATAGAATCCTCACGTTAGCTATTCTAGGGGTAATGCTAGCCAACTAATGAGTTTTTTGAAACACCCTCCTCTGAGAATGACCATCATTTACTATAAAGTTACCCTTCTCTCTGGTGAAGTAAAACCTAATCCCATATTCGCAGACATGCCAAACTTCGCGCCTAAAACTTTGGATCAGAGCATGTACCGTTAATAACCAGTCCATACCCATGATAACATCCTAAGTCCTCGACGTTGATACTAAGAGATACCAACCAAATCTCTCACCTCCAAGAGTAATCTCGTAGTGATGGAACTGTTGTGTAATCATAGAATCCTTTCTCGTATGAGTCTCTAAATGTAAATATCAAGTCAATAGATATACCAGAATCTCTGAGCTCTGAACGAGAGTCAAAGAAATGAAAGTGTGACAAGAACCTATGTCTATAAGTTCTTCAACTAGGGTGGAGTAAACACAGATCATAACTCAAATCATCTTTGGAGAACCATGGTCATAGGCCTCAGCTGCCTGAAGTTGTGCTCATACTTGTCTTCCTGCTCCCGATGTCAACGTGCACCACCTAGAGGTGGTAGTGGTAAAACATCAAATCGCCACCCACCACTGGCCACACGGACTTCTCCTCTACCACGTCTTCCACCCTATGGACCTCCTTGCTTGAATCTCTGCATCATCCTCAATGGTCCCTCGACTGTCTGCTAATCATCGGTATGGCGGGTCTGGAAGTTGCAACCCATGTGGCCATGCCTACTATACATGAAGCACTGTCTGCTCCTCTACTGGCCCACTCTACCTTGAGAGCTTCGCACCTCTGGCCCTACGTCCTAGGGATGTCCTCTAGAAAATATGTCCTACTTGGACCTATGCTTAATTTTCCTACTGGCTACTATAGATGAATTGACAACCTATTTTCTGGTGGTGGCTCTAACTATCGGCACCTGCTCAGCTAAGAATATCTTCACCAATAATGCTCACCTGAGCACTCTATCATGTGTCAAGATATTGAGAGTTATCATTGAAGCTCTGATCTCCTACCAGTGACCGTTCCCATTGGTTTGGGCCCTAAAGAAAGGGTCTCGTAACAAGTCGGTGGAGTAGCACAAGACGTCAGTGAATCTCACAGAGTACCAGGCCACTGTCTGGCCGCCCTACTTTAAGAGCAAGATCTCTTGAATATGAGTAGTTCTTATTGTCACTATAATGAACTCCTCCCTAAATAGGATCTATAAGTACATCCAGGTGAGGGTCACCTCATCATGTATCTAGAGCATCAGGCTCCAACATCTCCCTGTTGTGCTCTAGAAGAGGCTAGTAGCTAGGATCACTATCTGATCAGCTGGAGTCCAAATTAGGCAGAAAACTCTAGCTACAACCTCCAACCAGTCCTTAGCTTCCTAGGGATCTATCTCACCTAGAAACATTGAATTCCACTATCGCTGGAACTCATGCAACATGCTCAGTCAGCATGCATTGTCCGCTCTGGGGGCTAGTGATAACTGTTGCCCAATGGGTGGTGGTACAACCAGTGCACCACCCGAAGTTGCTATCATTTTAAGTGGGCCCTACACCGAAGCCTCGTCGCTCGGGGGGCTGTCATTTTCAACTCTCTCTAGAATCCTAGCTAGTTTTCTATGTAAAGGTATCCTGAGATAAACCCATGTTCCACAGTCAATAAGATATAAATAGTGAGTTGACTCAAAAATGATCAAAAGTAAAACATTTTCAAAACACAAAGAATTAGGGTTTTTGTGCACCAAGATGAAAATCAAAATTCAGGGTCCTAGTGTATGGATACGTCGGTCTCAGTTCCAAAACTGAACTCCCAGAAAATAAAATCACACTAAAAACACATAACACAATTGCTCCATTATAAAGATCATATTCCTAGTTCTTAAGTAGAAGTGACTCCTCCAATTCCACTTTGTCACAACCCGTCCCTTGGGGCCCGTGCTGTAACAACCCCAAACATTCCATCCATTGGCCAGGGGATGGAGACTAACACCAGAAAGGTGTATCCCTAAAATAGGATGGTGTTTCCTTTGAAAATATACACACACATTGTCCAATAACACAACAAGATTCACCCATGGAGTAAAACTGTTGTAGTAAAAGTGTGTACTGAAAGTATAGTGGTGGAAATACATGCCCAACTGAAAAGATAAAACTAAGAAAGAAATTATAAAACAACTACTGAGATAGTCTAGGAAGGATCCTACCTAAAGGGTTGGTTCAGATCATCTCTATAGATGTCCATGTCAACTAGTCACCTCTATGTACCGCCTGGTCCTAGCTCCTAAAGTCTCAACAAATATGCTCATCATCTTCACAAGACATAGCAAGGTGTGGGAAAATCCCATGTACGATTGAGTATAACAATACCTAGTAGGGACCCCGAGACCTCTAAAGGTCTATCATAATTCCACAAAGGAAAACCAAAAATCTTGATCTCAATCAAAAATCATAAATTAAAATACTAAACTCATACCAGTTATATAACTTAAATACAGAAATACATATGATTAGTTGTAAGGCTAGATCATCTTATTTTGTTGAGAGGCTCTACTACTGACCCACACAGGATCATATGTCACTAATCCAAAATGGTCCTCTCTAAGGATGGTCCTTGTTGGGTTACGCACTACTGATCCACATAGGGTTTCTAAAATGTTGATCGACATAGGGTTTATAGAATTCTGATCCACACATGTTCGCTAGAATGATGATCCACACAGGATCTCTATAATGATGATCCACACAGGGCTTCTATAATGTTGATCCACACAGGGTCTCTATAATGTTGATCCACATAGGGTCCCTATAATTTCAATCCACACAGGGTCACTATAATGCTGATCCACATAGGGTTTCTAAAATGCTGATCCACACAAGGTCTATATTTAATTGACATCCATCCACAAGATTCCCCACACCTAGTGTGCTTGAGTTACTTAGTATTTGGTCTTGAAGATATTGGCCATTACTTAACTACAGCGATGTTCCACAAAAGAGTAACCCAAAAGACTTCCATTTTGTAAGGTCCCCAATGTGATAGATGGCGTGTCAATCGGATGCTCGGTCTGTGAGTTATAGAAATATTAGTTGCTAAAGGCCTAGGTGGATTCAGGTTCAATCCAACCTGGGTCTACTACAACTTTCTCTAAAACTAAGGTCAATTATCTCAAAAGTATTTTATCATTCTTAAGATTCCATCACCGCATACGGTTCACCAAATGGACATCTAGTTCATGAGATACGGAATTTTAAGTGTATCCGGTCCAAAAACATTCCAGGTCTGGTCTGACCCGGTCAGACCGATCCGACCCGCCAATTTGGGGCTGACCTGCCCCTTTCTGAGCTGACCCGGCCAGGTTCCAGTTGGCCCAACCCGGTTCGGGTCTGACCTAGCCCGGCCCAAAATTTCTAGACTCGGCCACGGCGGGCTCGGCCCGCTAAGTCGCGAACCGGACCAAACCACCTGGGTTGAGCGTGGCCTGCTGAGCATTCTGGACCGATGGTCGGCACAACCTGCCAGCCCAGCAACCTGCGAGAGGAGGGTCACTCCCCCTTCCCGAACACCTTTCAACCATTAAGTTTTTGAAACGGTGGCACCACGTGGCACCGACTCCCTGTAAGAGGGACCTATGGGTCACGATTCTCTTTTGCCTCTATCGTGGCTTCGAACCCGCGACCACCTTGCCACGGAGCGTGACGGTGCACCTCCTCCCACCAATGCGGCCGGCCAAGAGTTAAACCACCTTGTTACCACTGAGGCTCCCCTCCGTAGTGCACGATAGTGCGCCGCCCACTGCCACCATGGCCAAATGATGTCAGTCGCAGCCGGAAGACCATCCATGGGCCACTAGGTGAGCCTTGATGGTCCATTTTCCCTTATGAACATGCCTATAGGCCTCCTGGGTTTCTTCTGTCATGATGTTGCTCCCGGATTAAAAAAAATTTCGAGTTCAATCTTTTTTCATGTAGAACGTGACAAAATCAAAGAGGCAGAGGTTCTGGGCCTTGTTTGTTTGGTCTACGCCCTCCGCGTTTGCATCAAAAAAAGAAGGTAGCAATTGATTAAACATAGATAAACTATATTAATTCCATGTTTCATCATTATTTTCAAGAATGGGGGTAACAAACAAATTCAATTGAATTTAAACAAAACCCCTACCTCAATTTTGGAGGTGATGTCATGGTTGTAGGGAGAGAATCTATCTTTATTAAAGCCTCTAGAATTTGTTGATTCTAGATCGATCCCTCAATGGGTGTCGTCAGAACATTTTTCTTCATTGTAAGGGTTTATTATCGGTGCTTCTTCGGAGTTCTCCAATAATCCATCCACCCTCTCCCTTTTTCCAATGGTTTTAATAACTAAAGGGTGAGTTAAGAGATTAATCCACCAATTAATTAAGGGTACATTAATTAGTGTAATTAATGAGTTTCATTAATTAAACGAGGTTTGGTAACAAAATTGATGTGTAACTTTAATTTAATTTCACTAATTAAAAGGTTGTATACCTTCATGGTCCCTGCCACCATCACTCAAGAAATGGTAGCAAAATAAAATATCAAATATGTTATTTTATTATTCTTTCAAAAAGTCTGAAAATGTATCATTATCACCCGACCAAATACGGTTGAAGTTAAGCCTCCCTTAATCGAATCTCAACCCATCAGATTCAACAGTGACCATGTATTTTTTATTTGATAACTGGTTCAAATTATGGAAAATGTTGCTCGCACGTTTACTGAATGTACCTAAAAAAGTTCAAAATTCCATTTCAGTCACACTGGGACTTGGAATCACGTGGCGTCAATTTTTGCAGACTCGTAATAATTTTAAATAACTTAAAACAAATTAGAAGAAATTTCAGAGACTTTATATTAGTGTTTTCATCTTAATATTCCCTTATAATTTATTCTATTGCCACTATAATATAATTAAATGAATACTATTAATAGACTATAAAGTAATTGTATTAAGGGATCACCATTATTAAATATTTTTCAACCATTAATAAAAACTACAACATCGATCATTCATACATGAAAACTACCTCAACCATGGATCGATGTTGGTTTTATTCCATCACCACAGCTCTAGGTTGAAAAAAAGGTGTATTTAATACATTAATATGTTTCAAAGTAACAATTGTTATTTTGAAATGATAAGGGATCATATCCCATAATTCTGTCTAATTTATTGAGAAATGGAAACGTTAATCATGCGGATGTTTGGGCTATCACCTCCAAAAATGTTGAATATCATTTTTCACCACCACAATTCATGGATGGTTTTAATAATGTATTTAGTCATTTGAAATTATAGTTATGATGTTTTTATATTAAAATTATATAAATACATAACCTTATCCATTAAATAATTATAACCTGATCTTTATTGGATTTGTTTTACCACATATAAGAACAATGTTATAATAGTTATTTCATGAATGATTAAGGACTATTATATAATTAAAATATCATGTAATTATATATTTTTAAATAATTTTATTTGAATATGTAATGGTTTTATAAATATTTAATACATTTATTAATAGATTTCCATTCAATTTTCAATCACACTGAAATTATTTCATTATAATTTCCTTATTCTCAAACAATACCTTTAACATTCACAAAATTAATCTTGGAAATATTTAATCCTTAAAGAACGATTATTCTAATATCTTGGATTACAAGTAAATTCTAAACATTAAACCCATGTTTAAGATTCAACCCTATCACTATGGTAATTTTATGAAGAAAAAAATTAAAATTTACTATGATCCAATGATGGAAATATTTAATAACTAAGTAACATATTTTTAATTTATTATTATAAAATAATTGTATAAAAATTTATAGGTATGAATATGGTTACGAAGTAAGTGAATAAGATAGTAATTTTTGTTATAAAAAACTTTAAATCAAATTCATAGAATTTAGGTATTAAGGTAGGGTTTTTCCATCATTGTTTTGGTTCAGTGACATATTATCTGTATTCACTAATTATTTCCATTGTGTGATGTTTTAATTATTGTGGATATACTTTTACAAAATTCAAAATGAATATTATAGGACTTTTAGTCTATATATTTATCCCTTACTCATATTATTTTTACTCAAGGATTACTATAATCATTATAAAAATCAAACTTTTCCATTGTGGCATTATAAATAGTTCATGAAGTATAACTTTTTGTAGTTTCCTTGCTCTTACATCCATGTTTGGATAATATAATTTGGACATTGTTGTAGTACAAATTAAAATAGTGGTAATAACCCAAAACAATTCTAATATATTTTAAATGAAATCTTCACTCGATGAATGATTAGTGTTACTAAGACTATACACTTGGATTGGAACTCCCTAGGGACATGCTATGGAAAATTCACAAGCTCTCATAGAGTATAATGATGTATTTACTTAAAAATACTATGGTCTCCTACCATATAAAACTATTGAAATAAATTAAAAAATTCTATCGATAATCCAACACTTTGAAAGTACCCATCACTACTAACTTATAATTTTTTCTTTGATAATGATACTTTTCATTACATCAAGAATTTTCCTATGGTTGTATATTCACTTATTTAGATATAATATTCCATTGAAAATGGAAATATTTAGAATCCATACGGATACTATTTCAATAAGGTTAATTATTGATTACTCGACCAAGATCACAGATGAGTTTCAAAAAGTAATATCAATATATATATAATATAACCATCCAACTTCATTCTTAGGATGGTTTTTTAACATTTTACCCCTTTTATTAACATGGGTAAAAGTATGAATTCTTTAAATAATGTTCTTCACGTATGGATGTTTATGAAGGAATGTTGATTATTCATAATAATTTTTCATATAACTCGTATATGGAATCTAATGGGATTAATGAAGTGACATGTGGGGCCCATGATTATATATCCCCTCAATGTAATAGTTGGTCTCATAATAGTTTTTTGGATATTTTTTTATGGAATCAAAATTCACAAATGATGTCTTGGAAATGGCCTTAATGGATATAATTATGTCTCATTTCTTCCATGATGATAAGAATAATTTATTTCTTTTGGTCTTCATGGTAATGGACATGATATATAGCATTATGCATGTCATCAACTTGAATTCAGTTATTTTTATCCATGTGATTATTTTATTTGATATGGGTTCCATATATATATTTCATTATAAATATATTTATTTTATGTCTTATTTATTTATTATTTACTAAACCATAATTTGTATTCATAATATGTTTACTTTTGATATAATTTTACCCTTACTGGATGTTTGATCTCGCCTTTATTATGTTCAAATTTCTCCATGGTACCAAGAAGTGGACTACAAATAAATTGAATAAGGAACTAAAAAGAATATGTATGATTTATAATGTTTTTATATTATATTTTTATGTTTCATTATAATACATAAATAATATATTTATCTAGTCTCCCATGAATTCATAGTTGTTTGGTCATTTTTGATGTGGTTCCATATATCATATACCCATTTAATAAAGTAATTGTAAACTCTGAGCTAATGATCTGAGATGTTACAATTAGTATCCAAGGAAGTTTAGTAGGAACCTCAAGAACTATATTTTATAATTACATCAACATCATAAGAATTATGATAAACCATTTAGATGATAAAGAAGTTTTACTTGCATAAGGATTTTTATGTATCAATATTCATAATGTTATGAGAAGATTATGTAAATTCCATTATTTAGAGATGGATCCTAATGACAGGAAGGAAAATAATATCACTAACTATATCCATTTTATGGATTTCATTCCAGATAAATTTAATATAACTTTTTTTATAAATTAAATGATTAGGGATATATTAGGGATGTTGACTCATGAAATTTCTATTGACTATTCTTGTAAGGATAAACCAACTAATCTATAACATTGTACAACAATTATGGACAAATTAATGTGATGGAAACAATCATTTGTCAATGATACCACTAATCCCTCATTACTTGAATATTATTTAAAGTCTTTATAGAATATATTTCTCTTCATGGGATGTAATTAATTTTAGAATGTTTTCATAGAGGTTTATCAAATAATGGGTCATTATGATAAATAGTGTCCCTTAATTAAATATACTAAGGGCTGGGAGGTGATAGCAAATATGTAATGTAATACATTGAAGATGATATTCTTTTTGACTGATTTCTATCAAGATAGATAGGCTCATATGGAATGAAAATGTAATACAAGAATAATTATTATTCTATACTGATGGAACTGGATACTATATAATTATATAATAAAATGAATGAGATTTTTTACAAGTGTTTAGATATGGTCCTTCTAGAGCATAAATTAATATTAAATAAGTCTATCACTGATATCTAGTTCCTCACTTGTAAATATATAAGAAAATACTCAAACCAATTTTCTAATAATCACAATAATACACTAATAGTGTAGAATTAGTGGAAATTACATGCTTTTGTGGTTACCATAATTGAAGTCAAAGTTCCTAAAGATGTAATAATATGTAAATTGATCGTAAACTCAATGATATATGTTTATTTATTTGATTCTAGATCTTATAACTCTTATATATCCAATATATTTATTAAAAGTATTAAAAAATACTTATAAGGCTGACAAATAAAAGATTAATCAAGACCCCTAATAGAAATATTATTTTAATGAGGGTATGTAATTCAGTTATTATTATGATGCATAGACACAATATACTTCTAAAATTTATAATCATACATATGGTCAAATATGACATAATCATGGGTATGGATTGGTTTTACAAGTATAATGAAATAATTTATTACCAAAAGAATAATATTATAATTCATTAAGTAGAAGTAGAGTTACTCATATTTTTTTGGTGATGCCCTATTATCATAGTCATATATAAATCAACCACCAGTACCTGTTTATAATTAAATACTTTTAGATGAAATAAATATGAAACATACAACTAAAAGGTAAATATTATGAATTGATTGTGTGCCTATTATGAATTAATACATTTATGTTTTCCATAAATAAATTTATGTTCATCTACCTGAATAAGAAGAAGAGTTTTATATTAAACTCATCCCCTAGGAGAAACAATATCTAAAAATCCATATGGAATGAACCTAATGGAATTAATGTAGTTAATGAAATAACTATAGGGTTTTTTGAAATTAGGTAGTTTTTCTTCCATAGTATTTTACATTGGGGGGGAATTTTTATTCTTTTTAATAAGAATGATGGTTCTAGAAAGTTGTGAATCATTTATAGCAAGATAAATTCCAATAACATAAATAATTAACATCCCCATCCATACATTTATGACTTATTTGATCACCTATAGGGAGACCAATATTTTATAAAATATTTATCACCACTTTGGATATCATCAATTAATGGTGAAAAAATTTGATATATCAAATATGAAATTTCATATGAGGTATGGGCATTATGAGTTTACAATGATTCCATTAATTCTAACTATTGTACCATCTATGTTTATAAATCTATTGAATAGGGTATTTACTGATTATTTTAATTTTCTAAATTTTATTAAATGATTTTATATGTATATACTCTAATAGCTTTTGGGATATAGAGAACCCTTTTTGAATCATTTCTGAAAATCAATGAAAATGAATTGTATCTGAAATTCAGTTACAATGAATTTTAGCTCTATGAATTTTCATTTATAGGTCATATTGTCTCTAAGGATAGAATATGTTTTGATAAAAATAGATGTATGCATTAATGGAATGACCCACAATGATGAATATATTTGAGATACATAGTTTAGTTTTATTAGAAAATTACTATTGATGATTTGTTCAGAATGATTCTTGATTAAAAACCCGATAACCATATTGTCAAGTAAATTTGTAAAATTAATATAGTAAATGGAATGTGAGGCAAGTTTTGAGAGTCTAAAGTAGATATTCATAAATGAACCGTTATCGAGTCTACGATTAAGAATGGAACCATTTTTAATATATAGTTATTCATTAAATATATCATTGGAGTGTTATTTTAGAAAATAATAGAGTCGTTTCTTTTGCTTTAGGGAAATTGTAGATCTATGAATATAACTTTACAAATCAAGTTCTTGAATTAGTCTCTATAATAATTTTCATGATGATATAGAGTAATTATATCTACTATGATAGATATGAGAGATATATATATATATAAAAATCATAAGAGTTTAAAATACATACTAAAAAAAGAACAACATGGGACAAAGGAGGAAACTAAATCTACTAAAGTAATATGACTTCTTAATATACTACCATGATAAGAATAAAAATAAGGTAGTTAATTCCTTCTTTATAAATTATTATGGAATTATAAACAAGATGAGGATATATAAGGACCCTATATGTGTGAAGTTAGTAAAGTTAGACATGTGATTCATTAAGAAAAGGGAAACAACATTATTTTTCATAATGATTTCCAAGCCATATATACCATAGTAGAAAAAGAAATTAAAACATGAATAAAAGGGATTTAAAAATTTATTTAAATACATGATGGATGGGATATTAAATTACTTTTTTAGAGACCCTATTATCTTACATGACTATTAAATCATTTTAAGAAAAAAAACATAAAAGGTTACACAATTAGGATCCAAAGGATTAGTATCTTTGGAATATTATAACAATAAATTTCATTTATATAATAAAACAGAAAAATTTATTTAATTCATTATTATTTATCTTGTTAGTGGCCCTCATTTCTTCCTTAGTAAAAGTAATCACCTGGGATATACAATAATTAAATGGGTGAGCTAAAAGCTGAATAAAAGTATAGATAAAGACATAGATCAATATAACATGGGGTGATAATAATCATCATAACATAATTATCATAATGATGAGATGAAGTATTAAAAAAGGCATTTAATGTGGCAATAAATAAAAATGAAACATCATGTATTAGTGGTCAAATAACACACATAGTTATGAACAAATCTTGCATCATGTCCACGCATATTTCACATTATCTAATAAGATAAATAAATTACCCAATGAATTTTAGAACAATATAATTCTAGGTACATCCATTACATCATTTCATTTACATGAAAAATATAATTCTAGGTTCACCCATCACGTCACAAAATTCACATAATATGCATGCCAAAAATAATGTA
Source organism: Viscum album (assembly GCA_963277665.1). Classification (NCBI taxonomy): domain Eukaryota; kingdom Viridiplantae; phylum Streptophyta; class Magnoliopsida; order Santalales; family Viscaceae; genus Viscum; species Viscum album. The sequence goes on from OY728131.1 coordinate 241,234,924, forward strand.
AATGAATCTTGGGCATAAAATAACCTCAATAATAGTAATTGGTTTAGATTCATAAAAAATACATTAATGAATTAACTTTAGTGTTATCATATGAAAAAGGGAATATCATACTTGGAATAAGAATCATTAGTCTTTATTGAAGAATAAAAAATTTCACAATAAATAAAATATCTATTGTTTGAATGGTGATTTCTTTGGAAAAATCATTGCATTTGTCATAAAACTAAACTGTAAACATGTACATAACATAAAAGAAATTGTATGTAAAAATATTATATTTAAGGAACATTAAAGGAGAATTTACACTGAATATTTCTTGAAATAGGGATAACCCCAAAGAAGGATAGTTCAGTTCGAGAATCCCCAGACCTTATGTCTGAATGATTTGTTCACTTCAATGTCCATGATAATCAAATTACAGTCATTTATTAAAAAATACATTACTTTTTATACACTAATTTGATTATTTTTTTGTTTATATAATTTATGAGTTTTTAAAGAGTTATTGAGTTTAATTTCATCATTTAGGAGTATTTGTTTTTTTGGTTTTTAGGATATGTTTTTTTATATATGAGTGTGGAAGTTCACATAATGTTGGAATAGTTATCTATAATTAAAATTATATATTATTAATGAACTTTAATAAGATTAAATTATCTTATATATATCATATATTATTTTATTTCACTAATCACAAAAAAATCAAGTATTTTAGAAAAATACAGAAATTCACTCTAACCATTTTAAATTCCCCAGATCTCAAAAATGATATCCATTTTATGAAAAAAATCGATGTATAAGAAATATAATTTTTATTTAAATTCCTTATTTACATAGAAAATTCTGAATTTAAAATTATAACTGATTTTATAATAGTTTGAGAAATTAATTATGGTCTCATAAAATTATCTTATAGTCATAATAAAAAAAATATAATTTAATGAATATAATTTTAAAAAATAATCAAATAATTATATTAATAAAAAAATTATTAGTAAATAATTAATTTTTATAAAAATACTGACACTTAATTAATAATTTTTAAAATATTAATTTACTTGTAAATTGATATACTTATATCATACTTTCATTTATAAGATTCATAAATTTTATTTATAATTTCCTGGATGAGGTTACTATTCTATTATAATATTTACTAATACAAATGGTCACATTAGTATTCCAAAGGACATTTTACTGTTTCATTGGTAATGGTTTTTTATCCTCTAGAAATACCCATTATTTCATTCAGTCTTCATTTGTAAAGTCTTTATTATGTTCTAAAAGTTATTTTATGTTATTTATAAAATATGAAAAAATTATAAGAAGGGAGTTTCCATTGATAAAATTTTGGTTTGAAACATTCTTCCCCCCATAGGAAATTTCACCCATAAAAGTTTGATTTACATTCTATGTTGAAAATTGTTGAGGGTGCTTCTCCTTCATTACGTCATCAAGTCCCCGTTTTTCCACTTTGTACTTATGGTTCCTCCTGAGTACTTTGAATATGTGAGTAGTCTTCCTGAATATAAGCTTATTGTTACAGTACAATATCTTCATTGGTTGGTCCTCATAAGATAGATCGTCTTCCAACTGTACCACCTCTATATTCAGTACATGTGGGGATATGGTATGTACTTCCTCAAGAGGGTGACATTGAATACATAGTGTAATTGATGAATTTTTGGTGGAAGTAAACCTTGATAGGACACAACTCCATATTGATAATAAATATCCTAGTGACTGGTGTAAATGGGACACATTATTCCTTTCATCTCAAATATTACTATCTAATTCAATGGAGATATGTGGAGGAATACCATGTCTCTAACCTTAAACTTCTGGTTCCTAAATGATTGTCTACAAATATCATATGTCAAATTTTAGATTCCTTAATGTACTAATAAAAGGTTTTTAGATTTTCTAACAATTTTTGACTATTTCATATCCAAGAAGCTCAGTTGATTGACTTCAACCCAATACAATGGTGTTCTGAATCTTTTCCTATACAAGGATTCACATAGATCCATATGGATTCATAAGTGGAAACTATTATTGTAAAAGAAATCATCTAGATGAAGATGTTGGTCCCATCCCTCTTTGAATCACATATAATATGCTATCAACATGTCTTCCTATGTCTCAATATTCCTCTATGATAGGCCATTAGTTCAGGTTTAATAATCTGTACGGAAGTTTAGCTTAGTGTTTAGAGTATGTTGGAAAATTTTCTAGAACATGGTGGTAAATCTTGGATCTCAGTCAGATACAATTAATAGTGGTACTCAATGAATCCTTGCATGTTACCTTATTTATATCTGTGAAATTTCATCCAATGATAATTCATCTCAAATTGTGATAAGGTGGGTTGTCATTTTAAGATGGTCCACAACAACCCATATAAAATGTTTTCTATGGATTTATTTGGAATTCAAGTGACAAATTGCATTGTGACGTTTTCCCATTTCCTTATTGGTATGGGTAATGGTATTATCATCCCCTTACCCTTTTTCCTTTTATCCTTAACTTACTAACATTCCAAGAACATTGATATATATTATTTGATAAACTTCTCCATATTTCCCCACTAATATTTCTCTCAGAGATCTCAATACATCTTTGTGATTTTTGCGAGAATAGAGAAGATTGAGCTATGTGAATCATTCATAATATCATTCCTTATCTCTAGATTAGATGGTACACATACTCATGACCCAAATCATACAATTCCATCCACAACAATTATAAATTTTGAGGATTTATATTTTCTTATACCTTCCACATTCTTCTAAATTTACACATCATTTCATTGAGAATACATTATTTTTTCATGATGAATAGTTGAGAAATCATTTTAGAATGGATTGGTGGTGTTACATTCTTAATTATTCCCATCTCCATCTTTTTCAAATCTAATAATATTGGATCCTTCTCAATTCTCATCATTTCCAATGTTGGAAGATTCTTTCTACATAGTGCATCTTCCACTTTATTCTCTTTATCATGATGGATGTGATTTGAGAATTTATAGTCCTTGAAGATATCTAACCATCTTTAATTGAGAATATTAATATCTTCTCTGTGAATATATATTTGAGGATATTATGATTAGTTCATGTTTCACACTTCTCCCTATAGAGATAATGCCACCATATTTTCTATGCAAAGATCACAACTGTCAACTCCCGATCTTGTGTGATAGTTATGCTCATTTATTTTTAACTACCATGATGAGTAGGAAATCACTTTATCACTTTTCATCATCAAATATCCTAATCCCTTATTTGAAGCCTCACTATATACCACAAATACATCCCTACATATTAGAAGTGTGAGTATTTGAATGGTGATAAACCTCTTCAATAATGCTTTGAAGAAATCATCATATTCATTGGTTTAGAGAAATATTTATCCCTTCCAAGTTAGATTTGTTAGTGGGTCTGAAAATTATGACAAGGTCTTCAAAAAGCACATGTAATTCCCAACTAGATCAAGAAATCTTTTGATCTTTGTTACAGATGTTGGCATGGGCCACTCTTCAATTGCCGTTATATTAAATTGGTCCACATATATTCCATTACTGGTGATAACATACCCCAATAATGATACTTCCACCATCCATAACTCAAAATATTTGGTACTTTACATATAATTTCTCACATCACAAATCCTTCGGAAGAGTATTCAAATGCACATCATGTTTCTCCTTACTCATAGAGTGTATCATAATTTCATACATAAATACTACCACAAATTAGTCTAGGTAATCATTGAAGACTCTATTTGATAATTCAATGAATATTTCAAGATAATTAGTGATTATAAAAGTAATAAATAATATCTAATAGTTTTTATACCTTGTTTGAATGGAATTATTTGGAATATCAAACTTCCTCACCTTTAATTGGTGATATCTCAACGAAACTTCCACCATAGTGAAATACTTTTTCCCACATAGTTGATCGAACAAATCATACATCTATAAAAGGGGATACATGTTCTTTATCATCATTTTGTTGAGATAATGGTAATAAATACAGAGGCACATTGATATATCATTGCTCATGATGAAGATAACCGGTGCACCCCCATGGTAAAGCACTCTGCCATATTAAACCCTTATCCAGATTCTCTTGAAATTACTTATTCTTTACCTCCAACACAATGGTGGTCTTTCGTTAAGGTTTATTTGGTATAGGTAGAGATCCATGAATATTTTCAACAAATTACTCAACCTATCGATCGATAATAAGACCATGTAGTTATATAGAGAACATTTTATTGTAGTCCCTCATAGTGGGCATGTCTTTGATCATGGTTCTCTCTTTTGTATCAGTCATTTGAGTTATATATGCTTTCTCATAAAGAAATAATATTCATAATTGTGAAAATTATTCTAAATGATATTTATCTTCCCCTTTATACTTTTACATAATTGGAGTATTCCAAGGGATATGAAGAGTTATCTCCCTTTCCGGACAACTGTTGTTGGCTCTGTATAAAGGTAGTCAATCCATGCCTAAAATAGCATCAAACTCTAACATAGTATGTAGAAAAATATTTTCTTGAAGTTAATTCCATAAACATTTACTGGGTAAGATTCATATACATTATATTTGATAATTTACCCATTTTTTATTCTCATAGATATCTAAACATACATATTTTGTGTTGATATTTGAATAGTTCTACTAAACAAGAAAGATATGAAAAAATATGTAGAACTAGAATCAAATAATACATTCTATATTATTGAATTAATAACAAAAATACCTATCACCATATAATTTTTAGTATCCACTTCAGTGGTTGTAATGGCATAAAATGTCTGTTGATCCTTTGGCATTGGTTGTTAAAAATGATGATTTCCCTCAAGGACTCATAGTTTAGTGCACTAGCTTGCATAGTGCCATTTCTCCATACTGTTGAAGAATTTAACCATGGGTGGTTCTCTTTTTTACTCCATCATATTTAACAACTTTTTTATGTCTCCTAAAAATTCATGAGTTTGGTGTACTTCTCTCTCACACTTATAGAATTTCCCTGTCTCATTGAGGCAGTCCCCGTGATGCCTCTTCCCACATTTTTTTAATGTGAATTGTTGAGTTTTTTTTCACCTTTCTCATTATATATCCCATCTTTAAACTCAATTTTTTCATTTATTGTCATCATATCCTTGATAAATTATCCAAATTCCATCTCCATATTGAGATAAAATCAAAAAACATATTCGTAACACCCAATGTATTGAATGTCTAGGGCCATTTGAAGGTGTGATTTTATACCAATAAAGAATATGTCGATTTTTCAATCATTATTGGTAACTAAATCCAAATATTACATTTAAATCCATAATAAATTTGATATGTATTCCATGATAGATTCACCTTCCTTTTTCATCGGATATATGAATTCTCTCTCCAAATTTCTATAAAGATTTTAAGGGAAATACTTATTAATAAAGATTATCATAAAGTATTTCCTCTCCTTATATTCAATTCCATCATCCGTCTTGGTGCTTTTAGTCAACACCAAACAAGGATCGACCTCTCCATCGAGATGAAAAACAACTAGATTCACTTTCTCCTTCTCAGAATAGTGCAACACCAAAAATATCTTCTCCATAATGTTGACCCTTTGTTCAATGATTATTGGATCATAAGATTTACTAAATGGTGGCAGTTTTTGTTGCATAAAAGACTAGATATCTAGTTTCTCCCTCTTAGGTGAAGAATTGTATTCCACCTTATTCATTTTATTGTTAATAGTGTAAGGACCTGATCCCAGTTGCCCAAAGTCGTTGCCTTATTTGATTACATTGGCATATAAACAATGAATATACATCCCAAACGACCATGTAGTTTAGTAATATTAGAAAAAATATACATAAATAAGTTCATATTTCCATCATAAAATGAAATACAATACTAATTTATTCCATTATAAACATTTGTGCCTCCTAAATTATTCTTGCAAGTCATTCATAATTTAGTTCTTTATATCCTAAGAAAATGAAAAATAAGAAAGGGGTGAGCTCAAATGCTCAGTAAGAGAAATAAATACAGCGGAAGATAGAATAAACATAAGACAAGGTGAATAATTGAAAACACATATCTTTAAAAATAAACATGAACACATTAATGAAGGAATATGAGCTAAATAAATAATACCATAATAAAACATAATCATGGGTATTCTACTAGTTGAATAACCACATGATATTTCAATTACTAGATTCATAATGAGGGAATTGCATATTTCGGACATTTTGGAACATTTTTTCAAGGCCTCATTCAAGATGTCCAAAAATGATTTAGGTCTCGGCCAAAATCCATATATTACATTGGGAAAGGCCTTGTCAAATTCTATGTCTATTTGTCTCATGAGACCTACCAATGCTTCTAGGGGATATAGAGGTACCAATCCATCACATAATAAGTCCAATGAATTCATTATATTAGTGGTAAAAAACATAAATAACATATTCAGTCATATTGAAACTGTCATATGAAATGTAAAAAACTTTCCCTAATCATTAAATATAAAACACTAACCATTCTGACTAATATGGTGAATGGTTTTATGATAGTTAATCCATAATAAAAATAGTCATTAAAATATTCATTCAAATATGGTAGATGAAATAATAAATTATTAAACCCAATAATACATAATAATCAACAAGAGTCTTGAAGCAGACAAAAACACTCTTATAAAATCTTTAAATAATTCTTGAGATAAATGCTCTTTATTTTGAAAGGAAGAGTTATTTTGGAAATATCATTGTATAGAACCAAAAGTGTATTAAGATAGTATTTTAATACTAAATTGAGTTATTTTCTATAGATAATGGTTTCCAAATACATATTATAGATTTCCCATGAAAATAGATATGAATTTGGGAAATTCCCTTCAATCAGGCATGTATTTTGGAAACAGTTTTGAAAGTTTCTTTTAAACCAGTTAACAATCCATAAAATAGGGAAGGATTCTGGTTGGTGTAAATATATATAATAATCACACAAAATATATGAGGATTACATAATAAGACATCGGAATTTAATTAAGTTAATTATACAATGAAAGTATCCTAAATGAAAATGGATGTTCGGGTGGAAACCCCTTACTTTAAATTTGAACGTGTTCCCCTATTGAACTTAAGCTCTTGGAATATGAAATTATAATTATTAATAACCTATTTCATAACCTATTAGACATGTATTTAGTTTATCATAATTCTATTTAGTTCATTTCTTCTCTTATTGATAAGTTATTATATTGAATTTCTTCGTTCTGCTGTGTTTGTTTTCTTTATTTTCATAATCGGTTAACCTATTCTTAAGTAATGGAGTTCATGTGGGGTGGATGTGAATCTATAGAATTGAAATTAAATATTATTTATAAAAATACATAATTGATAATTCTCATTTTAATCATTTGGTTACATGAGATGAGGATGAATTATTATATAGAATACTAATGATAATTGTTTGGGTTAATGTAAGGGTTTTGATTACAACAAACTAATTTTTCTTTATAACTTAATACCATTTGTAAAAAGGGATTAAAAACCTTAAATAGAGTATATTAAATATATAATAATTTTTTCAACCATAATAGGAATGGTTTTATGACCATAATTGAGAATGATAATAGAAATTGAAAGCCCATCGTCCTAGAATGTTGTAAATTGACACATCTCGGGTGGTGTTCTTACTACTAGTATAAAAGAAACTAAAAGGATGAGATTATGATAACTTATTCCACTACCATGAAAAAATTCTAGTACATGTATGTTACTGAAGTCATCACAAGATTTTTTTATGTAGAGGTAATAATATAAAAATAAAATAAATGAGCTCGAAAGGAAAGACAAAGAATTGAAAAGAGGAATTAACCTCTTGAACCAAACTTACTTTAGAACCTTCTTAAGAGAGAGTTTTTGGCCTTTTTATGATACCAAGGCTTGATAGACGTGGGATAGGAGGTTTTTAGGGTATTTGGATAGAATTTGGAGAAGGCACAAGGCTTGAGAGGAGTGAAGAGAAGAGGGAGTGGTGGGGGTTATAGTGGAGGGGAGAGGGGATTTCTCAATTTTATATCCATTAATTTATTATTTCTCCATAGACAAGGAATAATGAGTCGTTGATGACCAAAAATAGTAATATTATCATGTGAGTCAAAATTAATTGGGCTTATATCAGCAGAACATCATACATTACTCGATAACTAGTGTATTTAGCTTATTTTGTAAATTATAGTATTTCACTACTCATAAAAAAATTCATGTATTTCGGAATATTACAAAAAATTCCCCCTCACCATTATAGATGTGCAGAATCCAAAAATGAAGTCCATTTTTTAAAAAATCTTATATATGATTAATTTAATATTTAATTAAAATCATAATTTACTCTAAAAACAACACTTTTAAAACATTTATTTACTAATTCCAAAGAATATGTATATCGTACTTTCACTTGAATATTATTTATACACTATCATATGTAAGTTTACTATTCATTATGGTATATAACTATTTATAAGGGTATGTTACTATTCATAATGGTAGGTTACAATTCCCCCAAAAATTATGTTTTCCTATCAGACTCCAATTAACTAACTGATCGCAACTCTATATGTCAGATTTTCGAAATTCACATCATCGAGGTGATAAAAATATGTTTAAAGGACACATAAAACTTATTATTTTATTATGTTTTGATTTCATGTGACTATGACAAGTTTATAAGAAATGAATTCCCATTGAAATGTATTGAGTTGTTACACGTAGCCTATGAAATTTGGGTAATAATAATCATGAAATTTTGAACTCCACATCCCAAAGAATTGGGTATGCCATTTAAGAAATCACTATATTGTACCTAACATACGTTTATGGTCTAGTTTCTCCTAGTTCCCATAATTTTCTGAAATAGAAAATGTTTGAAAAAAAATTCTTCAACAAGTCATGATTAAATATATATTGCATTTTTCAATTAATTCTAAATGAATTTCTTGTGGGTTCGCTCATTTTGTCAATTTTTATAAAGAAATGATTCTTGGGTGGATATATATACATAGTCTCATAACATGAGTTTTAACTAATATTCTATAATAATAACTACCAAATTGACCTAACTATTCTCTCATACCAACTATAGTATCCCTAGCTTTCTTACATGATTATTACATCATTTTAAAGATAAAAAATCATAAAACGTTACACGAACAAGACCCAAAGGTTTAGTATGTTGGCAAAATTAGGACCATAAAAAACATTCAGATAACAAACCATTAAAATTTATTTAATTCAATTTTTTTAATATTCATAGTGGCCCTTTTTTCTCATTAGTACAAGTAATCTCTATAGGATGTACAAAAAAATGGGTGTGCGATAAAAGCATGATAAGAGGATAGATAAGAACATGGTTCAATATAACATTGGGTAACTATAATACTCATAATATCATCATCATAATCAAGATAGAAATCTTTAGATAATGGCCTGGAATTAGGAAATGTATAAAAAAGAAACATCATGTCCTAGTGGTCAAATACCACACATATTTGTGAACAAATATATCATCATGTTTACATATATTTGAGTTTATATCATGAGATTCATTAAATTACCCAATGTATTAGATCCATATATAATTTTGGGTGCACCCGTCACATCATAATATATACATGAGCTATATAAATCTTGGCACACCCATCAAATATTAATATTTACATTATCATTCATACCACATAGAACATATATAAATTATGAACATAAAATAAACAATGGATCATAATGGGTATCATTAAATAAATAATAAATTAATTAATATACATTGGGTTATGAAAATTTAATAGGTATTATCATACTTCATATAAGAATCATCAATCTTGGGTGAAGAATAAACATCCTCATGAGAAGAAAACAATGTATTTTTTGAAATAAGGGTTCTTTTGGAAAAATCATTGAATTTGTCATAAACCCATATTAGAAAAATGTTTATCTGATAAAAGATAAGGAAATTAATAAATAGATGATATTTAAGGATCATTAAAGGAATGTATATAATAAAAATATATTGAAAGAGGGAAAACAACAAATAAAGGGAGTTGGGTTTGAGAATCCCATTACCTTATTTCTATATGATTGTTTTTAATTTATTATCCGGGATAATAATATTGAATTAATTAATAAACTAACACATAAACTTTTATATATGAATTCTATTCATTTTAGTTTTATTAAGTTTATTTATGGTATTTTTGATGAGTTATATTGTTTAATTTCATCATTCAGGAGTCTTCATTTTCTTGGTTGTCATGATCAGTTCGATGGTATATGAGTGTAGAAGTTCAATTAAAATTAGAATAGTCATCTATAGTTGAAATTATATGTTATAAATAAAAATTAATAAGATTAAATTATCATATATATATATATATATAATTTTTATATGGTTTGAGGTTAATTTATTATATTGAATGTTAATTACAATTATTTAATTTATTTGCGTGGTTTTTGGACCATTATGAGTTTATATCATTTTATTTAAAATCATTTTTATATATTGTTTCTAGAAACTATATAACATATAATATATATAATAAAATATTATTTAACACTAATATTGGTTTTATTACCATCCTTGAAGGTATTAGTGAAAAAGAAAAATGCAATGTCCCAGGTGGTGGTAAATCGACACACTAGAGACGATATTTTCATGTATAAAACAATAGGGAAAAGGGAATTAACAAGAAGATTAATTATTACATTAAAAAAAATAAAATTATCTAATATATAATATAATGGAGTTATCATTCCTCTTTTATAGGAATATGTGAAGCTATGATAAGAAAAAATTGAAATTGAAAGGAAAAAAGAGGATTTATGTTCTTGAATTTCTACTCATGGAGAACCTCCTTAGGGAAAAGGGTTTGGTATTTTGATGATACCAAGTGATATAGACATGGTGGAGGGTATTTTTTTAATTTTTTTTCAAAATTTTAAAAAGGCTGAAATCATGGAAGGTGTGAGGTTAAGAGATGGAGAGGGTGGTATTTATAGGGGAGGAAAGGGGTGTTTTCTCGTTATTTTATTCATTAGATTATTATTTTGGCTCATAACAGTGAATATTTTGAACCATATAACTAGATATATTACAATAATTAAGGGGGTCAGAAATTATAATTCTTACATCACTTATTAATAAAATAATAGTATTTTTTACATTAATGTTTTATACTATAAATTACCGTATTTCATTATTCACCAAAAATTAAAGTATTTTAGAAAAATCCAAAAAAAAATCACCCTAACCGTTTTAAAAAATTAAGAATTCCAAAATGAAAATTATATTAATAAAATAATTTTCTTACAATAATAAATTTAATTTTTAATTACAGCCCTTATTTAAATGGAAAATACTAATTTTAAAATTATAACTAATTTTATAATACTTAAAAAAAATTATTAAGGTCTCATAAAATTATCTTATTGTCATAATACAAAAAAATATTAGACTTGGAATCTATTTTATGAAAATAAATTCTTTTAGATCATTATATTATTAACAAAATTTTAAATAAACATTTTTGTTTTATAAAAATACCACCACTTAATTAATAATTTTTAATATATTTATTTACTTGTACTATGATATTATTATATAATATAATAATTTATAAGATGCATAAATAATATTTATACATACATATATGTGTTTATATTATATTTTAGAATTTACTATTCATAATGGTCACATTACTATTACATTGGTCAGTTTACTAATTGATTGGTAAAGGTTTTATAACTTCAAGAAATATAGATTATATAATTAATTCATCATATTTAATGTTTTATTGTTTTATCAAAGAGATTTTTGGAGATTTTTACTATATAACATAGTTATAATAATAGAAATTCCATTGATAAAATTTTGGTTCATTAAAACTCTACCTATGAAGATGTTTTGTTAATATTTGGGATGAGATTTTATTTTACATGCCTACCTAATATGAAAAGGTAATTACTTGATGAATCACATATAATAAATTTTCCGATACACTATGGTAACACAAAGTTATATAGAGAGTTTAGAGAATATTTCTCATGAGATATTCTGAAGATAAAATTATTAACTATGTTACTAGAATCTTGGTATACTAGAAAGAAAATGGTGATATAAATCATCCAAAAGGAGTCATGAAAACATTCCCTATAATAAATTGGAAGTGGGAAAATGATAATATTAGATTTTTCACTCAGACATTAAATTCTAAAAAAAATGAATACTATTATATTGGTAATTATTTATCTTATTTATAATTCTATACATTTCAGTGAAATATGGTAGGACTTACCTGTTTAACATTTTACACAACTTTATATTAATTAATTAGTGACACTATATATCATTTGTATCTGATTCTGACCCTTGGTTCGTATAAACTTTTATAAGGAGCTTTTAGGTGGCTCTCAACACCTAGATACATGTGAGAATTGCCTATCACCATCTTTATGATGGTCTATTTAAAATGATTATTCATACATTATAAGAAAATATATGTTCACGACCTCCTCACTTTATAGGTGTTTGTGTGTGATTAGTATCTACATTTGTTAAAATTTTCATATAATAATTACTCTTATTCTAGTATCAAGATTCCACTTTTTAAATCATTGTATGTGGTGATATGTGATACCCCGAATTGATGTGATAATGTTGGAGAGAGGAAACTAGTTTTCCTAAATCATATTGAATAGAGAAAAATCAAAGTGACAATTATTCTAAATTACATTATGATGGATCAATGAAGATAGAATAGATATATTGATAATTCAATAAATGGTCTAGAATTTCAAATCTGGGATCATGTATTCTTTAATTTATCTCTATGTAATGGAGTTATTATTTTTTGCAATAAATACAATTTAAATCAAAGGTACATCATTCCTTTTAAAAAAAAATTAATAACTGGAGTTGGATACCACCATCTTTCTATGCCACCCTACATCCCTAATGTACAACATTTTCTTTATAAATCATTAAAGGGGGGTATTTTCTAGACCTAATGGATGTAACCACAAAAAATGGAATAATATTGTATCTTCAATTATATTATAATGAAGAAAATTTCCAAATTTTTAACATGGGAGAGAAAGTGTTATAGAATTAGATGACTATGCTAGTGAAAGTGATTTAGAGAAATCACAATTAGGGGAGGCAATGTGTAAACAAAAATAGGCATTAGTGAATAATTACATAGTTCTTTTATGAGTTTATGTATATCCAATTCTGAGGATGGAATCATTTAGGGGGATGTAATACTGGATAACCAATTGATGTATATAAACATTGTATCTTAAAATTATTGCACAATTTACACTATCACAATAGAAAGATACATTATTCTTGTTTATAAGAAATATTTATTAATATTATAATATATATTTGATAAAAGGAAGTCATTTTTTAATTCACAATAACATAATTATCTTAGGGTTCATTTTTTATATTTTTCTAAACAAATAATTTTTAGGTGAATAGTGAAAAAATAATGTTTTTGTTAAAATTGTCGCATTTATAATTATACCAAGATGTTAGTATTACTCAAATAAATATAAAACAATTTCCATGATAAAATATGTATTTACAAAATAAAACTATGCATTTTCAAAAAAATATTATAAATTTATAAATCTATGATTAAATGTTTTTAAACAGACATAACATTTTACAATAAAGGAAACACTTTTTAGTTATTTATGCAGATTTTTTTTTTCACATTTCAATTTTTTTCGTTAATTTAAAAAAACTTATATTTTGTAATAAACAACTTTATATTATCCAAATCTAAAACATTGATAATCTTATGAGACATAAAACAAAACCTTTCCTAAAAATTGTTATTTACATTATACATATGCTAATATTAAAATTAGTTTATTTTACACATTTATGTATCATTGGGTAAAATTTATATCATATTTTTAATAAATATTTTGAAATTATACAATAAATACTATTTTATTTTAACTATTAAAATTATACAACTCAGGTAAAACTAATTACACAATTAAAAACAAAACATGTAAAATTTATAACTCTAAGTGTAAAAATACTGAAACATGTTTAAAAAATGTGTTAAAATAAATGGTAGAGGATTTATAGACTTTATCTCACCCCAAAATTCATTATTTCTTACTATGGATCTATATACTCTTGAATAATGTAATTTAGTCATTGAAATGGTAATGATGGTTTACAAAAATTCTATTTGCTTCACTTTTAATAGGGGATCACTTATACTACTTCGTTCTACAAATATCCATTGGATTTTAATCTTGAAACTACAAAATTTTACCACTCCCAAAATCTCAACAGAATTTTATATGCCTCTTATATAAACATAGTCTTATCATATATATATATATATGAAAAAAAAACTATATGAATATTCATTACATTAGATAGATAAAATCATGAGGATCATAAAGGTACAGTTCCTTTCGAGACAATGTACACAATCATCTAATTTGGTGAAATATATTAAATATATCCCATAAAGATCATAAACATTATTACTCTCCACAAATATAGCCTACATAAAACCTTTCACAATAAAATGGGATATTTTAACATAAGAATGTGTTAGCTTAGATTCTTAGTAAGGGTAATAATATGAGATATCAAAGAAAACATAAATATGACATGAGCATAAGTGTATGAGAACATGATCTTAAAATATTAAATATATAACTTGAATCCAAAAGATCATAATCTTGTGACAAGACAAAAATATTTGCAGTCCATAAGACATGATTCATTAAGGAAGTCAAAGAGATTGATCCATGATAGAAATTCATTGAAATAAGACATGGAATTGAGGAACACACATAAGTATGAAAAATAATTTCCATAGTAGTCAAGGATAAGTTATAAGTCTTTCATAGGGAAATGGGATCACTCTAAATATCATTGTAGTTGTCAGGGGTCAATCTTGTAATTATAGCTCACAAAGTCCCATACTGATCTGGTTTAACTCCCTATTCCAATCCTATCAATATCATGAGATATAAATAAATCCCCAATTCATTGGATGGAGATATAAGTCCCACTAATAATAAAATTAAAATCATTTGATTGTGTGCCACAATATCATAAAAAATTCATTATATCATAACACATGAAATGAACCATCTTTCATAGACATTTCATCATATCAAAACCTGTATAAAATAGCAATGTTTCATAATCATTTCATCAAAGAGTAATTGGTGAAAAAAATGTTTTTAGAAATGTTTTAGGGTATAAATATTGGAAGAGAAGCAAGTTTAATAAACATCATTCCATCATAAATATAAATTATTTATAGACATAATAGTAATTGTATCCTTATATTATCTCTCTATTAAGGAATAGGTAACATCAATGAATGTCATCTTAGATGAAAATTGATTTTTAAAAGATTCTTACAACATTTCTTATGAAAAATTAATTTCATATGGAAATATATTTTTAAATATAATAATTCATCAAAAATTATAAATCATTTTATTTGAAAATAAGCATAGAAATTTGTAAAGGAATCTTTAGAAATAATGAAACAATTTCGTAAGAAAAATATCCTTCCCTCATTGAAAAACACAATTAAAAATTTATAACATTTTGAAAAATATTTTATTTTAAAGGAATCATGAAAAATAATAAATTATTCATAAAATAAAATAATTTTTATAAAATTAAGAAATTCCATTCATTTCATACACCTTGTAACTATTATTCCTTTGAAATTTTCCATAAAATCCAAATGGTCATTTTTTGGAAATTAATATGAAGATTTGTTTCATAAAAAACTAAAAACTAAAGAATGGTTAAAAATACCTTTAATAAATCATTTTAATAATGGTAAATTAGTTTGAAAACATTTTTTTAAAACTTGGATTTGGATAAATAATTGGTTTTCAACCATCGAGAGAAATCAAGATGATTTTTATTAAAAACTTATTTTTAATTCTTGAGTAAATAAATATAGGAAAATGAAGGAAATGTTTTTATTCTCTATAAAGAAACAATGTATGAGAAAATTAATCAGTTTCTTAAGATATGGATCATAATATTTCATTATCAGGTGTATAAACATAAAATATCCTGATAAATGATGGGATTGTATCATAAAACACTTACTGAATTGGTGAAATTGATTCGTAAGCCCCATGAAAGAATAATATTTAATGAAACATAAAATATCATGATAATGAAATAAATTTATTATGTTATAGGTCTAATAGTTTTTATATAAACCTGGTAAAAAAGGATAGTTGAATAACACAATATATGTGTCAATGAAAGACAATTGAGACAAAATCACTTACTGCTTTGGTAATCTCTTGAACCATAAACTCCATTAAATATTAATATAAAATGAAATGTTAAATATAAATAAAATAATTATATTCATGATATGACATGTTAAATTTTATTTATATACCCCACAAAAATTTATTGAGTTGTGAATATGGAATAAGTCTCTTATAAATAAAAAAGGGACTAAAAATCCCTTATGTTATGACATCAGTTACTTTGTATACATTTGAACATAATTTATTTTAAATATACTTTCCTTATAAATATATTAAATAAAAATACTTATATATTAATTAAAATATTTAATATAATTATGACCTTTTATTACTTATTTGTTAAAATTTTCTTATTAAAATCATATTTCGGGTAATTACTGCATTAAATTTCTAGTATGTTTTGATTTTTTTATTTCCTATAATTTTAAAAGGATCATATTTTATTCATATACATAATTATAGAAAATTATATAAACATGATATATATTTATTATACATTTATTTAGATATATTCATGAAATTTATAGATGGAAAATGAGATAAAACGTTCATGGAGACGATCGGGGGTACGTATGCATAAATTTTGTTTTCATTTTATCAAAAAATTGAAAGAAATAAATTTTAATGATATATTAAAATTATATACTAATTTTTATGTTATATATATCAAATATTTTTAATAAAACCATCCTTATTACTATCCTTGTTAAGAACGAACGAATCACTCTACTTCATGAGCGGGTAGTTCGTTGTACATACAAATGACCTTATTGTATTTATAGGAAATGAAAGATAGAGTTAAAATGTGATAGCCAGATTAAAAACCATTATAAAATCATTTATATCACATATAAACAAAAAATCCATCCTTATGCCATCTGTGAGAGGTGGTAATGAAAAAATTAATGATATTAGTTTGCGAGATAGTGGTATGTCGTACACACGAATGATGATCTTGTAACCCATTTGGTTGAAGTGGAAAAGTATGTAGGTCATGAAAATAACATATAAAAATTTAAATATATGAAATATCCGGATTTTATTATATCATCATGTTTTAATAATACTTTTATGAGGTGGATAAAGAAATAAATTAAGTTTGCTTTTTTAAGAACATTTCCTCTTTTTCAGGTATCCCTCATAGGTGCACACCAAAAGCCTTCCTAAGTTAGACTAATTCCAAAAATAAATACTATTTTATGATAATATGAAACTAAGTAAGGTATTTTGGCATTCATTAGTCGAAACAATGGGTTTTGTATTTGTGAATAGTGTCATGAACCATATCGGGTCGCCGTCCAACCCGATGTCCGACATGTTCCACGACAAGACCCGAGGGGTGTTCATGATCTCTGTAGGCGGGATAAGTGCCCAAGTATCAGAATAATACAAGGGAATGATTTACCCAAAATAATAACCACAAATAACCAACAAGATAAATAAACTAAAACTGAAAATAGAAAACCAAACATGCAACAAAACTAAGATCAAATATATGGTTTAAAACTCAACTCAAAAGCCAATGTAAACTACAATAAAGAAAAAAAACTAAAACTACAACACAAAACTCCATGAAACACAAGGTGAAACATCCTCAAGCTACCAACACCAACCAACATGAAAATACCATCATCAACCAGAACCACCATCACTAAGCACGATGCTACAACATGGAATACACAAGGAACAAGGTCTATATACACCCAAAGGAGTATGTAGGGTGTAATCTAAGATCACATTAGGATGTCACCCAATAAAAAGGTTTCATGCTACAAAATCGAAGAGATAATTTAATATGGCTATTCAAAAACCTGCATTTTAAAAAATACTTTTAAGCAAAAAATTTACAAGTTGAAAGTAAAAAAAGGAAAAGAATGTTTGAAGAAAAACCATTTCACAAATACTACCTTTAAGTCGATGATAAAATACATAAATAATACACACACACTTAAGTGGTATTCTGTAAACATCCCGAGGGCTCACGTCATGAATAGTAGAGCACTTTGGGTGAATCCCCTATGGTAGAAAGTATGTGCGAGATGTTAGAGACATCATACCTCGGTGTTAACATGGAATTGGAACCACAACAGTATATGTACTCGTGCATGAGCCACTAGTAGGGAAACACATCCATATCCTAGTGGTCTCTAATCTTCATAAAAGCTTAGTTAGTGTTATAACATCAAACATGCTAGATGAAAATGGAATGAACCACTTCTGTAACATCTAGCATACAAGTCATAATCTTCCCACCTAGGTACTAGGGGTTTTCCATTAAGCTCAATCAAGTTACACATTCACATAGTATATCACATTCAAATATCATAAACAAAACAGAACATTACACAAAAAATCCACCACATGCATACCCAAACACCATTTAAAAAAACATCCACACCAAAATAACAATATAAAATACACCTATCTTTACATAATAATTTCAAAAAACCCCATTTGGAAACACTCAAAGAATAATATTCAATTTTCACAACTTAGAAAACCTTTTTAAATAACACAATAAGGACTTACACAATAAACACACCTAATTTCAACTACGAAATCCATTTTTAAACCACTTTCTTAATAAATTATTCTTAAAACTAGTTTTGCACCACATAGACAATTAAATGAACCATTTAACCACTTACAAAACCCTACAATGTGTCCCAAAGAGGGTTTACACAAAATAAATGACCCACTTCATATATACATGCTACTTTAAATTTAAATTCATATTCAACTCATCCAAAATACTACTTTCACACCATCTAAATAATTCATTAAAATATTTAAACTGTTTTTTAAGTCATTTCAAGAAAAACAAAGGAGTCTTTACACCAAAAACCACTTGATTCCATATAGAAACGTCACATTAAAACCATGTTCACAATATAACCACACCTAATATGTTTTCCACTACTCAAACAATTTTCAAATCAATTTCAAAGATGAACAACAAGTTTTACATGCCAAGGGAACATACATTTTATTAGAAATCACATTTCCAACACATTATGACTTAGATAAAATTTAATAAATAATTATAAAAATTGTAAAAAAACTATCAATAATCACCCCCAAATGTTTTACACACAAAATTTCACCCGAAACCCTCTTTAAAAAACTACCACACATCCTAACCATAAAAAAACGCATTTCACACCATCCAAAAAAATCTTAGAACACATTATAAAAACATTACATCAAAGCAAAAATAGAAAAAATGACCAATCCCTATATTAAAAATCCAATTCAAACCGTTAAACACACAAATAATTTCAAAAACATCAAACAGACCATAAAATAAACCCAAATAATAAATAAATAAATTTAAACAAAAATATTAAGTTAATATAATAATTTAATCAAATGGAAACACCTACCACGGGTGAATAAATTACATAAATTAGTTTAGTACTTCAATTTCTCACTAAACACACCACAAGAAAACAAAATTTTCCCTAAAACAATAATTTTAACAAAAAAAAGATTAAAAAATTACCTGCAAATGAACTTTGTATCAGTTAGATGGAACAAAAACTCAAATAAAAAATAAATAGGGACCTAACCAGAGAGAGACATAAGGGAATATAGGTGTGAATGGGTAAGTTCACAGATGGCAAGTGGTCAGGTGGTGGTTGGGTCACACAACCGAGAGAGGGGGAGGCGAGTCTGAAGGGTGTCCGTGCGAGAGAGCAGATGAGGGAGTTTCCGGAAATGAGCCCTGTGAGGGAGGTAGGGTGCCATGTCTGGGGGGTGGTTTATCAGATGGAGTTGTTTGCCGGGAGATAAGGTGACACAATGGGTTGTCTGGGTATAAGGGGAGCAGAGTGAGGGGTTCAAGGTGGAGGCGTCAAGTTGGGTAGGAGGGGATAATCGGGGCTACATGTGATTCAAGAAGGCCAGGCGGGAGGGAGGTGGTTGGTCTGTTGGATGGTAGTGCCATGTGTGGAGCGGCCAACCAGGCATGCTAGGGTTAAAGTGGTGTGACGGGAGAGAGAGAGGGTGGAGGAAGGGAAGAGGAGGGAAAAAATAAAAGAGAAAAAAAGGAAAAAGGAAAGGGGAAGCATTAAAATAAAAAAAATAAACTAAACTAAAACCAATATATAATATAAAAACTGGTAGTAATGAAATAAAATAAAAAATTTTCTAATCATAATAATAATAATAATACCCTCTAATAATATTATTATTATTATCATTAAAACAATTCATTTAACTTTTTATCACCCATTTCATATTTAATTTAATTTATTTTATTTTATTATTATTATTTTTTATCACCCCTTTAAATTTATTTCTCTATTATTATTTTATTATATTTAATTAATTGAACATCGGGCTGTCCGTGTGGTAAACCAGGAGAAGTCGTGTAGCTTCGACCATGATGCACTATATGCTGCCAAGGAAAAACATTTGTTTTTAAATAATAGCTCAAAATTTTGAGTCAAAATTTATCTTCAACTACCTGATGCCCAGAAAAATAATAAAATAAATAATTTAAAATCGGCAGGTGTGAAAATTATCCCCACCATAAATCTTTTTTTCCCTTAAAATCCATAACTAGGACTGAACTGCAAATCCGAACCCGATACCCCCTTAAGATTCAAAAAAGGATCCTTACAAAAAAAATTGAAAAGAGGCGAACACACCATGCTCATAGAAATTTACCTAAAAGAAAACCTTTAGAAACTCATAAAAAGACTTTCCATTATGTGTCACCCATCCCAAAGAGCTAGAACATCTCTAGTTGATTGATCATGGAAAGGAACTCTCACAGCCATGGAAACTAACATCAAAAATTGAAACACCTCGAGCACCATTAAATAGAAACAACACCGTTTAATTGGAATGAACAATAAAGTTCAAACCACATCGAAAGAACACTCTTATCACCTACCACAAAGTCATCTCTAGGAATAGAACCAAAAGGACAACATGGGGAAAGCCTAAAGGGTCTCCCCATATTTAGAAACCTACCAACACCTGATATGAGACTGAAAAACAGACACGGGGAGGCCTAGGAAAACTCCCCACCATTATAAAAAATGAGAAATCTATTCATTCTAGACACATCTGAGTGAGACCCATTGTGGGTCTTCCCACCATTAGGAGTACCAGATATACACAAACATCAAAATTTTTCATTGACCAAACACCCCATCATAAGGGGTGGGCAGGGTAGGGCCCAACTACCAGGTCATCAAAACCATGGCCATAAACAACCAACAGCTTCACATTCCCAGATAAATAGGAAACAAATTTGGCACTGATTTACCCAAACAGTCCTCATAAGGGACATTAAGTAGGGGCATGCACTCGTCCAGACACAACTACTGGGATTTCACAAAAATGAAATGAAAAAACCTCCACATAGCCCAAGTGATAACCCTTAAATTCAAATAGGCCACAACATGGAAAGGGCGTCCTCCCGCCACTCTCTACTAAACAAGAACAACCGAAATAGTATAACAACACCGGATATTTAAACTATTCCTATATTCCACACAAAGAATAAGAATTAGACACAAGCCTTTCATGGACCTGGATTTTCCCTGACTACATGCCATCTTTACTCCAAGGCCTATAGGTAGATCCTGTATATTTGAATCATTTCATGCCTCACAGTCATGAATTAAAGTCCCATTAATAGAGCGTTTCCTTTTGGTTCCACACACAACCAAATTATAACCTATACAATATTAACAAACACAACACACCTTGACATCCACTTAATCCTAGATGGAAAATTCACCAACAGAAGATCTAAAATGGTGCATGTGCATCACCCCTTATTACACTGAATGAGAACATGACACAAAAAATTATCACCAAACATGAAAATTGTTGTTGAGAAAAAAATTACTTGGAAAGAGACTTTAAACTGAGTCTTAAACAACATGTGATTCTTGAAAATGACCATAACAGCCTCATGTGACTTGGTCTACCACACTAGTGGCCTAACATGAACATTTTCTTAAAAAATTTACAAAAGACCAATGTTCATTTAGAATAGCAACCCACATTAAAAACTCCAGACTGCTTCCACCTTTCCCCACTGGAATCTTCTTCACCACTTCCAAATAAGAATTTCATCTTAATGAGGTTAAACATAACCCTTAACTATCAAATGAATCATGAAAACGAAAGTTTAATTTGGCCTCTCTCGCATCCATCCTCCTAATGCAATAGAATCCACTTGATTGGAAAAAGGGAGGTGGATTCAACTCTAGAATTCAAGAAGAGAGTCCTTTGATCAACTAGAGGGTCGGCTAGCAGCGAATTGCACATGGTAACACTTCAATAACATATTAGCACCTTATGGGGGAATAAAATGTCCAAGAAATAAAACCATGGACCAGATCAAACTGGTCCAATCGCCAAGACATACCCAAAACAAACACAAAACATGTATGGGGTACCACAGTAAGGGCTTCCAAAAGTGCTTTTCAAAATAAACCACTTACCACATGATTTTACACCATCATTCCTATAAGAATTCAAGCTCAAGAAAAAAATAGTCCAAAAATTATTATTGGATTAAATATCCTCACATCCAACATTTCCAAAATACCAGGACACACCACACAATCACCGGTTATTAAAGCACCAAATTTTCCATTAACATAAATGTTTGAAAATAAATGAAGTTGGTGGGTTGCACAAACACTAATGGTGTCCCATGGGCCTCACACATTCATATTCCCATGCCACACTGGGCACCCACCTCATGTCTATCAAGACACTCATCTTCTCTTACCAATGACCATTTCACCTTCCATATATACCCATGCATGTGGTTTCCCAAGAGAACAGTGAGGATCAAAACTAGACGTTTCCATTTTTCAAAACCAAAAAATTCAAGCCACACTTTTCAAGCCTCAAACATCATTATATTTTTAAATCACTTCCTTAAAAAACCCCAAAACCAAATCATTTTTAAATACAAACGAGATTTCTATGTTTCCAAAAAAAAGAGACAAGGAACAATTCAAGAGGAAACTAGTGTCAGCGGGTGACTAGAGAATATGGTTGGTGGCCATATGCTAATAACGCCACTACCACAAAGAGTATTCTAAGACAATGTCCCCAACTACCCATAGCATTCCCGACCCTACGATCTCACTAGAAATACTAATCCTACTCCCTTTTCATTTCCCCTAAACAAGATTAATGATAAGGACTAATTACTCAGACAACCCTCACCTTACCCTGGTAACCCGAGTCCTGCTACGAGGTGTGCTGGACATGCGCCTTACTTGTAGCCAAGACATCGATTACCAAAAAACCTAACTTTGTTCTATCATGACTCTTTCCCAAAAGAACACAACCCAAGAGACCTAACCTGTCTCTGATACCATTTTTTCATGAACCAAGTTGGGTCGTCGTCTGACCTATTGCCTGACCCGGTCCACAACAAGACCTGAGGGGCATTTTCAATCCCTATGGGCTATCACAAGTGCCCGAGTGTCAAAATAATATGATGGAATAATTTACCCAAAATAATAAACACAAAGCACAAACAAGATAAATAAAATAAAATAGAAAATAGAAAACCAAACATTTCCTTAAACTATGATCAAATTTAAATTTTACAACTCAACTCAAAATCCAAATAAAACTAAAATAACGAAAGAAAACTAAAACTCCAACACAAACCTCCAAACAACACAAGGTGAAACATCATCAAGCTATCAATATTAACCCACATGAGAAGACCATGAACAATCAGAACCACCATCACCATGCATGATGCCACAACATGGAGTACACAAGGAACAAGGTCTACATACACCCAAAGGTGTATGTAGGGTATGATCCAAAGCCCAATAGGAATTAATGCAATAAAAAATTTCAATGCCACAACATCTAAGAGATAATTTAATATGCATATTCAAAAACATTATTTTAAAAAATATATTTTTAAGGAAAACATTTACAGGCTGAAAGTAATAAAATGAAAAAATGTTTAAAGAAAAAACATTTCACAAATACTACTTTAAAGTATAAGATAAAATACATAAATAAGACACAGACACTCAAGTGTTCCTCTATATACCACCAGAGGGAACCACTTCATGAATAGTAGAGTACTATAGGTTAATCCCTTAAAGTAGATAGTATGTGTATGAAGCTAGAGATATCTTACATTAGTGTTAACGTGGCATAGGAACCACAACTATCTAAGTTGTAGTTCATGAGCCACTAGTAGGGAGACACTTCTATAACCTAGTGGTCTCCAATCATCATAAAAGTTTAGTTAGTGTTGTAACATCAAACATTCTCTATGAAACTAGGACAAACCACTTCTGTAACATATAGCATACTAGTACTAATCTTCTATCCTAGGTACCTAGGGTTTTCTCTTGCAATCAATCAATTTCCACATTCACATAGTATATCACTTTCATATATAAAATAAAAAAAATAAGACATTACACAATAAATCCACCACTTGGATACCCAAACACAATTTAAATAGAAAATAATGCAAAATACATTTCCAAAATACATTTTCAATTATGTAATCATTTTAAAAATTCCCACTTAGAAGCACTCAAAAAAGAATATAATCAATTTTCACAACTTAGAAAACATTTTTAAATAACATAAAAAGGGAATACACAATAAACACACCCATTTCCATGTAGGAAATCTATTTTAAAAACACTTGATTAATAAATCCTTCTTAGAAGTAGTTTTTCACCGCTTAGAAAATTAAATGAACCATTTTCACCACTTATAAAACACTATAATGTGATGCAAAGAGGATTTACGCAAAAACATGACTCTTTTTATATATACCATCTAATCAAAAAAAGAATATTTGACTCTTTTAATATACTACTTTGTCTCTACCTAAATAATTCAATAAATCATTTGAAATGTTTATTAAGTCATATCAAGAATAACCAAGGATAGTTTTCACCATAAACCACCTGATTCACATAGAAACATCGCATTAAATCCATGTTCACACCATAACCATACCAAAACAGTTTTTCCACTACTCAAACAGTTTGGAAATCAATTTCAAATATGAACAACAACTTTGTCACACCAAGGGAACACACTTTTTTATTAGGAATCTCATTTCCAACACATTTCACCTTTGATATACTTTAGTAAATCATTATAACAATTGATAAAAATAATTTCAATAAACACACCAAATTTTTTACACCCAAAGTACAACCAAAATCCTCTTTAAAAATCAACTGCACATCCTATACCATATAAAAAGGCATTTTTTACCATAGAAATAACTCTTAGAACACATTATAGAAATATTACATCAAATCACACACAAAAAACAGAACCAATCACTATATTAAAAATAAAATTCCAACTTTTAAACAAACAAATCATTTCAAAAACATCATACAGACAACATAATAATTCCAAAAAATACATTAATGAATATAAAAAAACATATTAAGTTAATATAATGATTTTATAGTGTGAAAACACCTACCTCAGGTGAATAAATTCCCAAAATTGGTGTGAAAATTCAATTTTTCACTAAATTGAACATAAAAAAATGTAATTGGAGCCTAAAACAATAATTTGAACTAAACAATGATTCAAAAATATCCCCTAAACAAACCTCATATCTGTTAAGGGAAAACTCAAAAATAGAATAAAGAGGGACTAAACCGGAGGGTAGCGCAAGGGAATTTGGGTGTAAGGGGGCCAGGTCACAATTGGTAGGTGTTCCGATGGTGGATAGGTCATGAAACTGGGAGAGGGGGAGGCTGGTCCGAAGGGTGCTGACACACCCAAGAAGAAAAGGGGGGTTTGGGAAGTGAGTCGTGTGAGGGAGGCAGGGAACCAGGGTTCTCATTGGATGGAGATGATGGTTGGGAGGCAAGGCAGCGTGATGGGCTAGCTGGGGGGAAGGGGTTCGACATAAGGGGTTCAAGGGGGAGGCGGCAAGGTGGGTAGGAGCAGATGGCTAAGGGGGTGTGAGCGATAGAAGAAGGTTGGATGGGAGGAAGGTGGGTGGTTAGAAGGATGGTCTAACTTGGGGGGTGGAGAGGCCAACCTGGTGCACTAAGGTTAGAGTAGTGTGAAAGGAGAGAGTGGGGGGAGGAAGAGAGGACAGGGGATAAAAATAAAAGAGAAAAAATGAAATAAATAAACTAGGAATAATAAAATAAATAATAATAATAATAACCTTGAACCTAAATGTAATAAAAAAATTGGTAAAAAAATTTAAAATCAAATTTTCTAACCATTATAATAATAATAATATCCTATGATAATAATATTATTATTATCATTAAAACAATTCATTTAAATTTTTATCACCCTTTTCTTATTTTTTATTTCATTTTATTTTATTATTATTATTTTTTTATTAGTCCTTTAGTTTAATTTATTTCTTATTAGTTCATTTTATTTAATTAATTGAACAAAAGGCAGGTCGTGCGGTGAACCGGGCAATGTCATGTGGCTTAGATCGTGGTCCGCTAAACGCTATCAAGGAAAAGAATGTGTTTTTAAATAAGAGCTCAAAAATTTGAGTCAAAATTTAACCCAAACTACCTGATGCCCAAAAAATTTGTAAAATAAATAATTTAATGTTGGTGGGGTGTAACAAAGAGGATATGACTGTGGGTAGCATTTTATTAGTGATGTGAGTGGTACATCTGTAATGTTTTAAAATAAAAACTAGGTCCCCTGTTTTTCAAATGTAAAACTGCTCTAACTTTGGCCATTATAGATATTATAATATATAAGGTCTAAATATAGTTATAATATGTGTTTTTTAAATGTTTTTAATCATTTAAAACCCTTACCTTTTTTGTTTAAACCCCCTGCGGTAAACCCATTTTTACCTTACATGCAGTAAATACTTATTATTACTATTATTATTAATTATTGTAAAAAATTAATTTGACCTTATTAGATAATGTAAAATTTTAATATTACAAATATGGAATCCATTTTTTCAAATTCAATTAATATAATTTGATTATTTTAATTTAAAATTAATCATGTAGAAGTGATGTGAGGTAGGTTTTCGAAAAGAAAATGTTCAAAAGATTAAAATGAATTTATATCAAAATTATATATGAATATTATTCCAATAACCTAAATTTTATTAATAGATATATAATTGAACTAATTTTTTATACAAATTTTTTATTTTTAAAATCTTTATAGTAAATCAAAAATCATAAGAAGAAATCAGAATCTTTCATTATTCGTCAAAAAATTACCTTCTCAGAATATCCTCAAAATATGACCCTAAGATATGTTTCACATGAAGATTTCAAGAATTAAATTTATATTTTAAAATAAATTTTCTTAAAGTATCTGAATTATTTATTACAATAGTATTCCAAAATGCAACAAAAGATATTTTTAGAAAAATATAATATTTAATTGTAAAATTGAATTCATTTTTATATTTTGTTTATAAAACACATAAGATGAATGTTAAATCTTTTTAATCAATAAATAATATATATATATATGTAATTTAAATGATTCATCAAAATTGGTTTTTTATTTTATTGTGGTAAAATTAATTTGTTTTTTAAGAAATGGCCTTTCATAAAAATATTTATAAATACGTTTTAATTTCTTTTATAATTAATTATTCACCAAAGATAGAATATTATATCCTTGGGTAAACCATGTATTATCATAATTTATTTAATCATATTAATACCCACCATTCCAATGGATAGTTTATAAATATCATCTTAAATAATAATATTTTAACAGTATGTTACATTTCATTTAAACTCATTGTTGCATGTAATGGAAGGTAAACTAACTATTTCATGTGACACAAAATATTGAAAAAGATAATTTAATTTGAAAAAAAATCACAAAATCTCATATTTTTCACCATACCCCCCTTAAATAAATTATTTCCTTTAAATTTGATCTTTTTCTCAGTAAACAAGTGTTAAAATTTTGAAAATTCATTTGTGGAAAACCCACATAGTAAAAATGTTTAAAAAAATTCTTCTTGAAAATAGATAAAAGGTTGTACGATGGTCATCTAGAATAACACATACCAGGTTTAAAAATAGTTGAACATAGGTAGGAAGTGAAAACGTGGATATAGAAGATAATAATAACAACCCAATACTGATAGAGACTTCTAGAGAACTTATTTAAGAAAAAGATAACGACTACAATGAAAAATAACAAAGTGATGTGAAAAAAATTATTGATATCAACAATAATTATGATAATAGGATAACATTTTATTTTGGGATCCTTTTTCTAATCGTGTGTAATTTTCATGATAATATATTCTTACTTGATTTTCTTCTACTTCATAATCTAAATCTAACACTATTGTTATTCCTTGATCAATTTCCACTTCATGTATTACACTAAGAGATGAATTTTTCATATATAAGAACTAAATTAGATCCATAAAACAATAATAAGTAATTCTATATATCTCTAGTTATTGAAAACAATATGGTTCACACAAGTCACGCATAAATATTCATATTTTAAAATAATACATTAATATCTAAAAAATGATCCAAAATCATACTTAAAACATTCTATAAATTGACAAAATCGTAACCCTTCAAAATTAAGAAATTATAAATAACATAACTAAATTTCTTAAATTGAACATAACATTAATCAATAAAATATCAAAAAGTAGCTATTGTTTGTCACATATCAAATAAGTGAATACCATAGTCATATATTTTCATGAATCATGGTCATAAATATAATTACCATAAAACCATAATAAAAACATACACATTTACTCACTCTTATTATTAAAATATTAATTATTTAATATATACCACAAATCCAATAATTTTTTATAATTCATAATTTTTAACAAAAATCACATTGCCCATAAATAATTAATCAGTTACAATGTCATAAATAATATCCAATTTCAATTATTCATAAAAATCATATAATTATCTAAAATGAACACAATTTTATCAATATCAAAAACATATTAAGGTTTATCAAAATATAAAAATTATATTAAGTTAATTTTTTAGGTTATCACACCATTTATCATTTTTTTAAAAATAAAAAATAAAAAACATATACTAAATAATCATTATATATTTCATGATTCATATAACATAATTCCTTAATTATAAAATAAAAACACTTCAATAATTAAACTTCTTTATCAAATTATTAGATAGGTCTCATCATATTAATCCATAATACCACTTTCTTATAATATGAAATGCTAATCATGACTTCACATTCATCAACCTCAATTTAGTGATGATTCTCATGTTTAACATAAAAAATACTATTAGAACATCCCATGAAGTTTAATATCATTTTTTTGTATTTTTATCATCAGTATCAAAACCATTACTCATATGACATTGTTTTTTCTCTTTGTGATATTTCCCATTAAGAAATAGATTTTCACAATGCCCATACATTCCACATTTGAAACATTTAAATGTCAATATTATCATAGGGATTCCATTATTATCAATCATTATATTGACCTAAATTTTCATTTTTCCTATAAAATTAATTTAATTCTGTCCTTAATTTCCACTCTCAAAAAATATTATTGTTCTTTTGATATATTACTTTGAGTTATTCTTCCCACAGTCATGACATATGGGAATCTGATTTTCTTTTACTCTATAGTCTCCACCCCCAGATCTCTTGATGAACTATATCTTTCTATTCTTTTGTGAGTCCAAGAGGTTATTAAAGTAAACGATGTCAATCATATATGGATGTAACATATTAATAATAATTTCAATATCCTTTATTCTATTCATCGCAAAATTTAGTTTCTCATCAACACATTTTATTATAAATTCATCATTAATAGAGTTCCATATGGATCCCATCATTTACTAAAACCAAAAATCAAAGTCTGAGTAACAATATTCATAGTTTCAAACAACGAAATCATAAAAACTCACTTATGGTATTTAAAAATCGTGTCACCTTTTCAATCTTGGATACCTTTGTCTTGACCTAGGTAATTCATGTTCATTATTGAAATCCTTCATGATTGTTTTTGAAGAGTTTTTTAATTTTGAAAACATATCCCCCATAATTGTCAAACCCATTGATCAGTAAGTCTCAATGTCATTCATTAGGTAAAGATCGAGTCTACATTAACATTCCCTTTTTGAAGTTATTACCCCTAGATTCCTATGTTCGAGAGCTACATCCACTTGTAATATCTAGACAAGGATGTAATTTCTTTAAAACCACTTCCTCTATCCTTTTTCAAAATTGTTGTAAATGATTATATGCATTGACTAATCCTTATACTTATCCTTAAAAGTATACCTATTAATATCCTTAGAAATATCCCTAGGGATCTCACAAATGTTATATAATAATATTTTAAAAAGTTTTACTAAACCTATCATATGCTACCAAATATAGAAACCTAGGCATATCATTCAATGATATTACATATTTCTAAATGAATATTAATTAAATTACACAAACACCTTCTCAAGGATCATAAAGTTATATTTAATTTGGAGACTAAGTATATAATATTTTAATTTGATGAATAATATTTTTCAAATCCCATAAATATCTTCTCTTTATCTACTCTTCACAAACCAACCATGCTCAAAATCTTTCTTCAAACCTTGTGAAAGAATACAGAATATAGTGTGAGCTTGGATGCCTAGTAATGAAAAGAAACTAAATATATAAAATATCATGTAAGCATGACATTAGAATAAGGATATTATAACCTGAAATTAACATTTTAAATCCATTTCATGTATATCAAAGATCATAATCTTGAGAACTGGAAAAAATTTTGGAAGTTCATTAAACATGAATCATAAAGGAAATCAAAGAACATGAACCATGGGAGAATGAAATTTACATAAGACATGGAATTTAGGAGAACATATAAGTATAAAACCTTATTTACATGGCAGTTAAGTATTACTTCTAAGGTTATCCTAGTGGAATTAGATTACTTCTCAAACTATCATATTAGTCATTGTTCAATTTCAAGACCATTCTAGAGAAAATATGCCCTTACTAAACTGGATTCACTCCCTGATTTAGTTCTATATTTATAAAGATATATATAAATATATACCTAATTCATTAGGAGAGATATAGGTCCCACCCATCACATAAAAATAATAATATGTATGTGTGCCAAATTTTATAAAAAATTCAACATATTATAACCCATGAAATGAAATTTATTTCATATAAATTTCATCATGGAAGAAATTTTGGAAAAGAGATTGGTTTGAGAATAATTTAATCTTTTCATTAAATTATAACCCATTCAAAGAAGAGAGTTTTATAATAATTTCTATATTATTTTACCTATTTACTAAAAACCCATTTCATAAACATCATGTCCTTATAAATATTATCCATTAAAAGAATAAATATGAATGGTATCCTTGTAACATCTACCTAGTAATGTATAGGTATCATTAACAGATGTCATTTTAGATGGAAAATTATTTTGAAAAGACAATTAGAAATTTTTTTTGATGAAAATAACATTAATTTGAAAATTATTTTTCAAAAATAAAAATTTGTAAAACAATTTTGAAATCCTTTTCATAGAAAATAATCTTTGAAATGCATTAAGGACACTTTAAAAAAATTTAAAAAAAAATCTAGAGGAAAATATCCTTTTCCACATTAAAAAACATTTTAAAAACATAAATAAATTTGAATATCATTTTCTTTTGATATAACCGTGAAATTTTATAAATAGATATTCAAATAAAATATTTTTTATGAAAAATTTCTATTTCATTCATGTCATACATGTTAAAACAAATATTACTTTCACATTTTTAGTAGAAACGAAATGTTTTTTATAGGGAAAAAATATGTATATTTTTTAAAAAATATATTATAAAAAATATTATAAATTTATAAATTTTTCTATAATAAATCATGTTAAAATTTTAAAAAAAAAGTAAAACATTTTAAAAAAAATGTTTTCTGAAGAGAAATAGATTTTCGTCTGAAGACATAAATCAAGATGATTTTTAAAAAATTATTTTGAAATATTTAGTACATATAGAGAGTAAAATGAATGTAAAAGATTTATTCTCCAGAAATAACCATAATATAAGTAAATTCATGTTTTTATTGAGATATGGATCATAATATTTTATCATCATAATTATGAACATAAATAATCCTAGTAAATAATGAGACTGTATCATAAATCCCTTACCACAATGGTGACTTTAAATCATGATCCACATGAAATAATAACATTAAATGAAATATAAAAAATCATTATAATGGAATAAATTCATTATATTAAATTTATATTGGTTTGTATATACACCTCATAAAATAATAAAGGTTCATAATAGAACATATTTCTTAAAGAAAGAATATTGAGACAAAAAACCCTTGCCGCTTCAGAAATCTCTGGAATCATGGGCCATAACAAATAATAACATAAAATTAAACATTTAATATCATGAAAATAAGTTTATTCGTGACATAACATGTTAAATTGGTAGTAAATACTCTTCAATAAATTATTTATTGGTGAATTTGGCATAAGTCTTCCAAAAATAAAAGGGAAACCAGAAATACCATACCTAAGTTCATAACTTTTTTCACATATGTTCAAACCTTATGTATAATAAATCTATTTTTTTATACATTTATTATGGAACCATAAATATATATATATCATTCAATATATGATTTACTTATAACCTTTTATTACTCATTTATTAATGATTCCTTCTTAAACACTCGTTTCGGATAATAACTACTTTTTTTCACGTGTGTTTGGATTTGTTATTTATGGTACAACTAAATTGATATTATTTTCATCATATAAATAATGATATCCATTATATAAATGTAATATATATTTTTTATAAATGTATTTATAGTTATCAATAATATTTATATATAGATAATGAGATACATAGTTCATGGAGATGGTAAGTCGTATTTAATCATGATCCTTGTTCCCATTTTCTCAACGGAATGAATGAAATAATAGTAAATAATATATTAATATTATATAATAATTTTTATGTAATATATATTAAATATTTTCAATAAAATAAATTGTATTACATTCCATGTAAAGCGTAAATGAATCACATCTCTTTGTGAGGTGGTAGTCCACCGTACACATGACCGACATTATCTTATTCATATGGAAAATAATGTAAGGATTTACAGTTGGTATCATGATTATAGAAGAAAAATAATACCATAGATATCATATATATATATAATAATTACATCATTATATCCACCCTTGATATGTGGTAATGGAAATAATGAATGGCATCAGTTCACAAGGTGATTGTTCGCCGTACTCATGAATGTTTATTTTGTATCCATTTTTAATGAATTGTATATGGTTTTTGGTCATTAAATTAACATAAAAACGTGTAATTATAGTTAACATACTTATGATTTTGTATCATAATTTTTTAATAAAAATTTTATTCTGTGGAGGATGAAATAATGTAAAAACCCTCATTGAGGAACATTACCTCTTATTTAGGTAATCTCTTTAGGTTTACACCAAAATCCTTCCTAGGTTAGCTTTATTCATAAAAAATGATTATAGGAAAATATTAGTGTATTAATAATGTATTTTTGTTGTAATTTATTGATTCAATGAGTTTTGAATGTGTAGATAGATGATGTGATGGGGTGGCCTTTTATAAGTGAGGTAAGTGACACACATGTAATTTTTTTAAAAAAATAGTGTGCCCATGTTTTTCATATTAAATATGAATCCAAAATGAGAAATTATCGAATTTAGAATGGATATTTTCTAAATATGGACATAAAATTGGTGTTGGGTATGTTTTGGATCATTGTTTTCTCTTATCTGTTTAGTTTAACCCCTAGTAATCCCATTTTAACCTTAACTACAGTTAATAATTTTTATTATTTTTAACATTAAGTATGATAAAAAAATAATTTTACCTTATTATATGATATAAATTATTCTTATTATAAATATGGAATATATTTTCCAAATTCCATTCACATATTTTGGAATATTAACATAAAATTATTCTCACATGCGTGATGAGAAAGTTGGTTTTCGAAGATAACGTGTTCAAAAGGTTATAAAGTAATTATATAAAAATTCAATATGATAATGATTCTAATAAAAAAATTGAATTAATAAATATATATAACAATTAATATTTCTATTAAAACTATATTAAAAAATATTTTATTTCAAATTCTTTAAAATAAATGACAATTCTTAATAAAATTATTATTTTTTACTATTCATCTAGAAATTTTTCTTCTCAGAATATTATCAAAAATTCACCCTAATATATTTTTTACATGATGATTTAAAAAATGAAATTTATTTTTTCAGATACCTTTTCTAAATTTATCAAAAAATAGTTTTAAAATAATTATGCAAAATTGTAGAAAACAAATTTTTAGACAAATTATTTTTAAGTATAAGATATGTTTTTTTCATATATTTTGTATCAAAATAACATAAGATGAATGTTTAACATTTTAATTAAAATATAATATATATGATTCATTAAAATCCTTAAATAAATGTGTTTTTTTATTTATTGATTAGAACTCGTTTGATTTTAAAAAATAGTTTTTTTAAAAGATTTAAAAATATATTTTATTTTCATTTATATATATATAAGGTGTTAGGGGGTTTAATTAAATTTAAACTTACACACCTCAAATAAAGGCTAGAAAGGTAGTCCATATCCCCTCAGGGGATAGCCCTCCCATAAAGCCTTAATTATTTAGTTCCTGTCCCATATGCCTAGTGAGCACGAAGTGCATTATATGGCCCTATAGGCCCAATGAACATGAAATCCCATTACATAGACATGAAATCCAATAATTTTGACCCTGAGGACCTATAGTGAATATTTATTCTACATTAACTAGGTTTTTATAGTAATTTCTATAGTGTGTCTGCCCCTATAGTCTTGATATAGTTCCCTCCACCATTAAGTGCCACCAATGCTATACCCCGTGAGTATTTTTAACACCTTAGTCACTTCTCCTAAGTCTTACTCTTCCAAGTTTATTATAATCATCCTAATATAATGACAGAATTATTATTCATATAATTTAATGTAATTACATTAATATAAAACCCAATATTCAATCCCTTCAATCCATTAAGAAAAAAATGACATCAACTAGTATTACATGTAGATTACAGATGTAACAAGATGATACTCAAGTTTATATAATTTCATTTAAATTTTTCTTAATTTTATATCTTTCATCACATGAAATAAATTTAATTTCATGATAAATTATTTCTATATGATATACAATTTTAAAATTATTTATATATAATATTTTTTTGATAGAATATATTAATGATTAATAATGCCTTTTTTAATAAAATCAATTTATCATTATATTTTTAATTTTATATTAAAATTAAAATATATAATTGATAGAAATTTTATTATAAAAAAATATTTTTTTAATTTAGAATACCATAATCAGTATAGTTTTAAATTTTGGGATTTTTAACGAAATTGTTAACTATTATATGAATAAAAAATACTATTTTTGGATACTTTTATAACTATTTATGATATTATCATAACATTAGAATGATATAAATATTAATAAAACATTTTTATCTGAAATTATTTATTTATATTTTATATATCATTTTCACTAACCCATAATTCCTTTTATGAACATAAGAAAAAATAACTAATGTATGGTGTATTTTCCTCATGTGGAACACATAAGTATTATTTATATTATGATATGTGTGGGTCCATAATTATATATCCCTCTAATTAATTTGTTAATATTTTCATATCATGAGATATCATGGTGTATGGTTAGTGATCCTAGCCAACTATGGTACTTAGCATTCATCCTAACTTATTATTTTATGATAACGATTCAGGGAGCATTGACTTATTCAAATGATGACATATTTATAGTGTTTTCGTATTCCTATAGTTCAATGTTCTTATGATATGAAAACCTTTAATCCTTTCTCTTATGTTATCAATTATTCAAGATATGATTACATGATTATGATAATTCTCATTATGATATTGTTTTATTCCTCCCATGTTATTCTTCTTTATCATATTTATTCCCTTACTAAGATTATTTCCCATATGTTGTCCTATGTGGATTTAAGAAGACCTACAGATGTTAGGAACACTCTAATAATATTAAATTAAAAAATTGATATATTTTTTTAATATATTTTATCTATGTTTCTAATAATCAAATGAAATTAGACCTTAGATCCTTAATTTTTTTTGTTTTATAATTTGTCAAAATCTATGAAAAAATATGTGTTTATGTATTGAGTTTCCATAGTTGGTATCTAACAAAGGGTTAGTTATTTTTTAGAGATTAAGATTTGATAACATTTTAGAAAACCCTAAGGAAAATACTTTACATAAGATAAGATCCAGAATTATTGGTAAGGTAGAGATTATGTAGTTTTACTAGAAATATTTCCATATAAAAATAATAAATGTGCATGTGGTTTTGGTATAGATTCATCCAAGAGTAATAACCCTAAAAAGTGATGGTTGATTATATCTTCATCTCCATTTTGGCACATGGTGAATGAGCCCTTACTGCGCACTGGGTGAGACACTACCATGTGATGTTATTTGGTTATTTTCCATTCAATTTTAAAACTATAATGAGGGATATAATCATATTTCATTAGTAGTCATAGTTAAGGAATCAAATTTTAGGATGACCATGTATAACCTAGATTGAATCCTATAGATTGAAAAGTTAGGATTTTCCCATCATCTATGAGTTACTCCTTATATATTAATTGTTTAACTAATAAACAACTATTTACATATTCTAATATATATCATTCTGTCATTTTATAAATTGATTGGTCATGGTAGTAATCATACTAATGATATAATTAATGAGAAATGTGATTACTAATTTTATAAAATTCCAAAATATATTTGAATTGGAGATGAGAACTTCATGGTTGTACTAGAAAAAATAAATCATGTTATTAATAAATAATGAATAAAAAAGAATGCCCTCCAAGTGGGGAATCTATTGTTGATCTCTTTATTCGACAGATGCCTCCAAAATTAAGTAAATCTGGTGAACCCATAATCACTTAACAAAGTATTGACTCTATATATTTTTTAGACTCTATCTGTCAATTCTCTGAATAAGATAAACATATACTATGGTCTAAAAAATTGAGGGAGAATTTTATCGGTGGTGGAAACTGATCAAGAATGTGAAGAGTTGGGAATACATAGAATCTATTAAGTGAGACTAATTCAAGAGGATTTTTATTAGAAAGTACTTTGGATAAACTCTGCATATAAAAAAGAAGAAGTTGAATCAAGAAATATAATATGAATCATTTGGGTATTATAAAATAAGAATCATGAGATATTCACATTTGATTATAGTCTTTTCATGAGCCCTATAATTAATATTTATTTTTTCCCTAGTGGTTTTTTGCTTAGACATTGAAAATATTTGGTAGTTGTGGAAATTGATAGTAATGAATCATTTCCCTATGTTACTTAGAAGTGGATATAGAAATGTTTGATTCATAGGGGAATAGAGATAAGAAAAGGATAATGAAGATTAACCTTGTGGAATACCAAGATAAAAACCATGATGGTAAGAAGTCCCAACATCCCACCAATAAATTTTATGGGAATTAAAATCCAAAAAATAGTATCATTAGGACCAGGAATTAAATCATGTGTGTAAATTACGTGTATGTACCAAACACATGTAAAATTTAGAATGAAAATATCACTAATGAGATTGAATAAAAAAATCTAGATCAATCCTCATCTTTTCATCCAATGTGAAAACTACAAGGAACACGGACCTTATGTAAACCAATTCACTATGAAAAGGGTTCACGAAGCTAACCAATGATAAAAACCTCTAATTCGAATAGATCAACAATGGGATTATTTTATCACTATAGTGGCGATTGATTAAGGAAACGATGCAGTGACAAGTACATTATTTATTCATTCAATAATAGTTAACATGATATTTCAATCTACATCCAAAAAATTTATTATATCATGTACGTTTAGTATAACTATTCAATCATCACTAAAAAACATGGACGTTAAATTGTCCATGAAAACTATAAATAGAGATATTATCACATCTAAAGAAAATAACTTTTTACCCACTTGTTATTTTTGCGAAGAATCCCCCTGTGGGATTAATTATAATTTCTTTTATATAATTTTATATTATAGTGTGAATAGACTATCCATAATTTTATAGATCTCATACAAGTACATGGCTAAGGATAAATTTTCTTCAAAATATTCACTAGATAATGGATATTGTTTCCGTATTATAAATAGTAACTTTTTAAAATTATTGAATCATATGAGATATCTCTACTAGAAGATGATCTCATTATAAGAGAGTATATTGATGTCTTTCTAGATGTGTTTTATGTATTCCTCTTAATAAGACGTTGAGTTACCAATTTAAATTTTACCTAAATATCTATTCATATCCAAGAATCCAAATAGAATGGCCCCCAATAAATTATAATAATTATTGAATAATTTAAAAGAACGCCATCCCATCGGGCTTATATGCCTAATTCCTTCAATTTGAGTTGAATTGGTTTCCTTTTTCATGAAAATGGATGGTTTGGTGTGTATATTTATTTATTATCATGAAAAAAATAATATCATGATAAATAATGAGTTTTAATTATCATATATTTATGAGTTTTTTAATTAGTTCTGTGAACCTCAATACTTCTATAAAGAGGACCTTTAGTTATGATATCATCAATTAATGGTTAACAAGAGAAAGGATATTCATAGCACTTCCTTTTATAAAATTTATGATATTTATGAGTTTATAGTCACGGAATTCAGACTCATTAATCCTCCAAAAATCATAACAGACATAATATAGAGAGAATTTCAATATTAAAATGAAAAACTAGTCTTATTTTTTATATATGATATAATTTTATAATATAAAATAATGGACATACATGTTTCAGTACTATATTAATAAATTGAGTAAGGAATTTTTTTATTTATAGTATACTAAATATTAGTTTTAGATGGAGAAAGTGTATTTACTTATGAATGATATCAAAATTTAGTAAATATATATCTTTATCAAAGACTAAATTGATTGAAGATTATCCTAGACCATCATTTGTAATAGAGATATATATATTCAATGGATTAAAAGGGTAATATTGGTGATTTTTTAGAAACATAACAATATTCTCAAACCCACTAGACATTCTTACTCATAAGGTATTAAATTATGTTTAGATAGATGAATGTTAAGAGAGCTTTAAGGTGTTAAAGATAAATATAACCACAAAACCTATAATCACTATACACACAAGTGAGTAAATATTTGTGATTTATAATGACACTTCAAAGAAGGGATCAAGATGTGTAACCATGTAGAATGATAATTTAATTTCATATTTCTTAGGAAAGATAAATGTGATTGAAAAAGAACTATCTAATGCATGACATGAAGTTCTTTGTAATAATATACTCTTTCAATATTTGGAGATATTTTATATATGGATAAAAGTGTGATATATATGAACCATTAGAGCCTAAAATATATATTCACATTGAATGAGATCAAAATAAATCAATGAATATAGTTATATTTGATCAATTATTATGATTTCATAATCCAATAAAATCATGAGAAGGAAAAAAGTTTTAGATTCTATATGTAGAAAATATTCTACAACCTTATCTAAGATAACAATTGATAATGATGAAATATTCTTGGATATGAAAAGGATGTACATGGGAATCATAAATAAATGAAAATAATCCTACCATTATCCAATTATTTTTCTACCATATCTACTTAAGAATTTTAAGAAATATCAAAATGATGATCTTGATATACATAAGAGAATAGATTTTAAGAGGAATGTAAAAACCACTACATTCACATTTTATGATAATGGAGTTACCAGATTTGGTAAATGGATATGTGTATCCTCTAAACAAGAGTTTAAATGGGGGTTGTTGAATGATACTCATAGATCAATATTCTCCTTCCACCAAGGAAACTAAAAAAATATATAGAGATCTCTGAGAATAGTATTGGTGGAACAATATGATGAATAACATTGGAAAATATACATCAATCTAAATGGTGTATACAAATTTGATGGCTTAGTAGTAAATTTTTAAAAGGGATGATGAACCATTTCCTATACCTATATATAAATGGGATAACATCATAATTGTTCTTTTCAAGGGTCATCAAAATACATTAAAATTGAAAAATGCTATATGTGTTATGGAGGATCATCTTAAAAATATTTCTTATTTAATTTCTATTCAAGAGGACTTCTCACTTAATCTCCCCAAGAAGATATATATTATAAAATTGGTGAGGCCACATGGGACACCACTATCAATTTTATCAACTCAATAACTAATTTTTCACCTCAATGTTTTCTAATAGTATTTGTCATGATCAAGACATAGAATTGAACTTTTTTTTATAATATCATCCATAAATAATGTAAAATATAAAATAAAATTATATAAACATGAATATTTGATGAAAAAAATTATCTAGACACATAAAAGTAGGATAGTTACAACATATTCCTCTATTAAATTTCTCTTATAAAAAATTATCCAATCGGTCTTACAAATGGCCGCATATAAGACCCTCTATAGGAAGAGAGGCAGGACACCTATTTATTGGGATGATGTTGGTGAACTAATTTTTTTGGGAACTGATATGGTCAAAAGAATGGTAAAAATTTCAACATTATTCAACGAAACATAAAAGTACCATAGAGTCAACATACAGTTTGTAATAATAACCTACAATGAATATTATAGTTTGAGGTTCGTGATAAATTGTTGCACACAATATCTACCTAAAATCAATTCATAATGTTTGGGAAGAAATGGAAGCTATATATCATATATATTAGCACCTATGAGATCCTTGATCAATTTACAGATATGGAATATCAACTCAATCATTTTGTAAATATGACCAATTTAAAAGATTGTTTCCACATAATCCTCTTATGGAAGTACATACCATACCCCTCACATGTATTGAATATAAAATTGGTTCAACAAGAGGGTGATCTATCTTATAATGATTAGTATGTGGAGATATTGAACTACAGATACAAATTTCTATGCAACAAGACAACTAACCTTAACACATTAAATTATAAAAACCATATGTTTAGTGAGGTAACATGAGAACCTAATGAAATAATGAAACAAAATTACCATAATCTTTTTTCACCTTTGTATATGTAATGAAATTTTAAGGGAAAATTTCTTAATGAGGGAAGAATATAATATCCTGGGATTCCATTATATTTTTTTCCTTTAAATGAGTATGTGTTAAATATATTTCTTTAAAAAAGCTAAAACTAAGGTCATGATACATTATGAAAACATGATATAAGATATTAAAATTAATTAAATGAAGAAATTGGTGTGATATAATATCTTATTGTATAAAAAATCATTTTTTAATAAATAACATATTTCATATATTTTTTATTATTATATTAAATTTTAAATATATAATTTTTAGAAATACAATTAGATAAAATAAAATTTATATTTAAATTTACACTTCCAAAATCATCTTAGTATGAATTTTTAGTATATTTGTAAAATTAATAATTTTTAGGTGACTAGTTAAAATACATGATGCCGATATTTTTATAGATATTTATTTTATTATCATTATATAACATCAAATTCAATATTTATGTAAAAATTTTATCTAAAATTATGTATTTATAATTGATATATCATGTTCAACACCCATGATTAACATTTTTTAAAGTAAGCAGTATTTTTTTATAAATATTGTTTTTCTGTATATTATAAGATTTAATTTAAATGTATTTTTTCCCTTAAATATAATACATTTTTTTATTAAATAAAGGTATTATTGGGATTAATAACATCAAAAATTCACATGAAGTTCCCTCATATATTTTTTAAATAAATTAATTACAATGACTAATATTTAACTATTACTAATTAATGTTTACATTACTAATCTAAAGTTCCTCAAATTTTCCTAGGTTTAATTAACCTTCATACACTATAGAATCACTTTTTTGGTTTCAAATTATTAACC
Source organism: Viscum album (assembly GCA_963277665.1). Lineage (NCBI taxonomy): Eukaryota > Viridiplantae > Streptophyta > Magnoliopsida > Santalales > Viscaceae > Viscum > Viscum album. Next base: position 241,277,402 of record OY728131.1, read on the forward strand.
ACATGTATCACCAAACATAAAAAACCCGATTTACCTAAATTTCATGAACATATATTCTTACCCCTTATATAACATTCTTTTACAAGTAATGCACCCTTTTCTTCACTTATAAAAGGAGAACACTTCCCCCTCTTCGATACATAAAATCCTATTTGAATTAATCTTGATAATACACCCTAATTTACTCTCCAAGAATTCCCTCACACTAAATAAATCCCTTGTTCACCATAATATATCTAATTATATAAATTTCCAAGAATAACTTCAAGAAGAAGTTCACTAACTAGAAGATTGTTTCACATTATTATTATTTCTTATTTCTTATTTTTTATTTCTTATAAAACCTATAATATATTTTATACATGAGATTATGATACCATTATTATTAATGATATTATTATATGTGATTATACTAATTGAATATCCATTTTATTCAGTCCTTTAAAACAATTCAATAAATGAAAACATCATCATGTGTATGTACGGCCTACTGCCTTCTTGCACGACGTGTCCTATTTTTCATCATGTTCATTCATGGTTGGTTAGAAATAGTTTTTTAATGAATAAATATTTTATTTATAACATTATTGTGAATTTTAAATGAAAAATAAGTTTACATTCATATGTTATACTTTTTTATGGAAAATTATTGGCCATATGTGCGTGTAGAATTACCACCTCCATGTAGTAATGCAATTTTTTTCCATTAAAAATAATCATGGATGATGTTAAAAACTATTTGGAAATATAAAAATGATATTTAAAAAATTATATATATTTTATTGTTTTTAAATTTATTTTAAATATAAACATACAAATGGATAACATGTCAATAGAATCATGAAAAAAATAATCAAACTACCATAGGTAAGTGATAGGAGTAGAAATGTTTTATTAAATGAACCAACTATTATAATAAATAGTACCCAAGATACTAATGATATATTAATAATGTTTTTATTATGTTTTTAATGAACATAATTAATTACAAGGAAGTTAAGTATAAGAAAAGAATGCATTGGGACATAAGGGTAAGGGGCCTTCTATGCTCCAATCGTATCTTACTAGTTATTCTTTCCCTATCTTTTCTATCCTCTATGGAAACTTCATATTTTTCAAATATATATTTTCTGTATAATTTCACATAAATATTTATCTAGTTTAATATACCTACAATTTATAGAGTTATATATATTTTTTGTTTATTTGAAGTACCCACTTTTAGGGAAACACAATTTTATGGGGATGTTTATATTCTGATTTCTCTTCAAAAATCACCCATATATAAATACATAAACCCTGACTAGATTTTAATATTCATTAAAAACTTATTTTTAACACTTTGGGACCAATTTTAATTTTAATTGTAATTTATGATCCCCTCTATATAAAATAATATTTGGTTATTTCGAGAAGTATAAAAAAAGTGTCTCACTTCTTATTCTTACTTATCATAATTTTTACATTAAATTTCAAACTATAGGATTCCATTAACATTACTATTTACCTTTCAGATATTTTTTTTAAGGAAACTTAAATTCATTTTTATTTTTTAAATTCTTATGTTATAGCATTCATATATTCTCTAAAATAAGATATCGAAATCTAGTTCTTTCTCATGGCGTTTTACCATGTAAGAAACTTATGTGTGATTTATTTTCATCATGTGGCACACATATTATTTTTTCATTATGTGAAATTTATAATCAGAATTATACATACCTATAATGAATTGGGTAATGTTTTCATCTCATTATATATCATGTTTCATGGGTTGTGATCCTAACCAACAATAGTGTATGGGTAGTTATTCTAGCCAACTACTTTATGTTAATAAGGAAGGGAGGCATGAATTATTTTTATGATCTCATGTTTATAGTATTTCCATATATCTTTGATTCCATGTATTTAGGATATGATTATGTATACTCCATGATATTTTGCATTCATTTTTATTTTTCATTGATAGCACACTTGTCTTGGGGTGTGTCAAAAGAATTTTTCTAGATCTTTAAAGTGTTAAAAAGTAGCTGACTAGGTTCATCTCACTTGAGAGGAGCATGACATGAATTATCATGGTTTTATCTAGTGAGAGGATCAGGACATGAATTAGAGTAATGAAATTCCACTAGGAGTGAAAATATCATGTTGAGTACTGATTTATGAGTTGTTTCAAAATTATTGATTTTTGAAAATTTTGAAATAATTTTCAAATGAATGATTTTAAAAAAGACCATGGATATGGTATTTTAAAAAAAATTGATTTTCAAGAGAAACTATAAATTTTTCAAAAATGGATTAAGTAGGAAAGTTTTATTTTTGAATGAAATGTTGTGATAGTTGATGTGATAAAATTTGGAATTCAATGACATTATTTTCTAGAGAGTGAGACTTGTAACAAAATTTCATACAGAAAATGGAACTTAGTAGGTGTTATAGAAACCAATTAGAATAGAATGTGAATAATGTGGTTTCACCTAAGCCATAGGTGAACAAAAAACTTGTTCAATGTATTTTCCAAGTGATTTAGGATGTGTACATAGCAACCCTGAATGATGTGTAATGATATGTAAATCATTTTTTCTAGTTCCAGATGAAGAATCCACCCATATTCTAAGGTGATTTTAAACCTAAAAGGGCAGTGGTTTTATTGAATAAGATGAATCATATCTTCCATTTTATCAGCACACTAATAGAGATAAATTAAACCTGGGGACATATATGCTTGAGGATCTTTCACGCCAGTGGTGGGATCTACCAGTGTAGGCAAAAGTGGATTAAGTCCTGGGTTGGGAGGATTTTGAGGAATTTTTCAATAAATAAGTATATCCACGCAAATTCAAGATCCAAATAATGACATAATTTTTCAACTTGGGGAAATAAAATCTATCTTTAACCGAGTATGTGGATAAATTCGTGAATTTAGTGCACTGTTCACATGATATTTGGCTATTTCATCCATAAAGACACATATCATTGAATCAAGACTATGGTAATACATTCATTCAATGATAGTTGTTCTTTGTATTATGGATTATATAGAGATAGAGAATAGAGTAATGGTGGATGAATTGGAAATATCAATAGCTTTGGGGGCCGATGTTTATTGATACCCATTGGAACCAATGGAAACTCTAATTTTTGGGAAATCAGAAAAATGGACACCTACATCTACTATGTGAGAGTGAATCAAAACTGAATAGTTGGATCGGTGAATCTTCCTCCATGAACCATAAAAAAATAAATATATTTCCAATGTGGTTCATTTGACCACATAAAGTGGAAGTGTATGGAACCACTATGATCATTCCTTAATTTCAACAATATAGGGCATGTTCCATACTATTGTCATAGTGCTCTAAGGTCAGATGCACAAGATACTTCTCAGGTATCATAGGCATCATATAATTCTACGGAGAGAGGGAAGAAGAATGAATCTCATCAATAGAATAGAGTTATCCATGGTGATTCTAGAAATACCATTAATCCTCAATAAGGGCAGTATTATTAGGGAAATAAAGAACAATTTGTAGTGATGAATAAATTATATGGAGATGAAAAGTGATTATGGATGATTAGGCTAGGTCATCCTTGGTGTGAAGTATGATCATTTTTAATTCTACCCTTATATAAGTGTTATATGTTACTATTGAATATCATTACTTTATTACTTCTCATGTTGTTGATTTTTTAAGATTATAACATGATATGGTGCATTTTATAATAAAACATCAAACCCCTCTTAGGAAAAGAGAATGTAGAACCTTTTGGTACAGAACATGTTTTATAACTGTTGATTGAGATTAGCTGAAATGGGACTTCATAATGCTGGAGATGGATGTCTATGAGTTAATCCTTTTTATGTATTGGTTGAATTTATCCAAAATTCACATCATCTATTACAAAAGAATGGGTTTTTTCATGACTGGGGATGGAATCGATCATCTCTTTAGTGGAGAATGGAATGTGAAAATAGGTGCAACAAGTTTTTTGGAACTAGAATTTGGAACAATATCTTTCCAGTTTGAGATGTTAACATTGCCATCGATGGAAGAAGTCGGGAGTAACTATTTTCTAGTAGTAATAGATTAGGTTTCAGATGTCTTTTCTAAAACATTTTCTGAGTTACCACTAGTAAGAGAATTGGATTTTTTTATTGATCTCCTCTAGGGAACTAGTACAATTTTACTTATGTATTATGGAATGGGACCAATAGAAGTAGGTGAGTTTAAAGTGTAGTTTGAATAGATGGAAACCAAGTGTTTTATTTGGCTAAAAATGTCTTTATGGGCATCACATGTCCAGTTCATGAAGAATGCAGACTGAACACTAAGGATGTGTGAGGAATATTATAAGATTAATAATGTTAAAATAGATAATTAGTATCCACTTCCACACATTGATGATCTATTAGATCAATTGAAGGGATCTCATTGGTTCTCTAAAATTGACTATTGATCGGGATTTCACCAATTGCGAGTTCAGAATGAAGATGTTACAATGACAACATTTAGAAGCAGATATGGCCATTATGAATATGTGGTAATGCCTTTTTGTCTTTAGAATTCACTATGGTATTCATTGAATTGTTGTATCAGATATTTTCATAATATCTAGATTATTTATTGTGGTGTTTATGGATGAAATTTTAATGTATTCAAGGACATGGGAGGAGTATGTTAAACACAAGGTGATAGTGTTAAAAATATTGAGAGATCCTCATTTTTATTCCAAATTATGAAAGTTTTATTTTTGGATATAACAGGTATGCTTTTATGGCCATGTTATTTCTTAAATAGTAATTTTAGTGGATACGGATGAGATAGAAGTTGTTATCTCTTAGCAACCACTAACAAATGTTTTTTAGATAATGAGTTTTCATGGTATAGCTAGTTATTACTGATTATTTGTGTGTGATTTCTCATGATTGGATTCACATATTACACAATTAAAAAATAATATTTCTACTTTATAATGAGATGAATAATTCTATATGTCTTTTCAAGAGCTAATGGTTCACCTTAGATCCTCACCAATTAATATTTTACTGTAATCAGAACAAAGGTTTATAGTGTATTATGATTGTTTGGGATATAGTTTTGGGTGTGTCCTCATACTAGGAGACCATGTAATTTCTTATGGTTAATGGCAGTTAAAGGTGTATGAGATGAACTACCCAACACATGATTTGGAGTTAGCTGTCATAGTCTATGCATTGAAGAATTGGCTTCATTAGCTCTTTGGTTAAAAATATACTTTGTTCATAAATCATAAGAGCTATAAATATATTTTTTCACAATAGGATTTGAATCTAAGGAAAATAATATGGATGAATTATGTCTAAATATTTGACATTTAATTGATTTATACACTGGGAAAATGCAATGCCATGAAAGATTCATTAATCAGAAATTCGTATACTCAGTTGGAAAAAGAATCTTTAGATGGGGGGAAGCTGATGTTGGTCATAGTCAACATGCATGTAGAATGTGAAGACCTAAGTGATTTTACTTTTTTCCTTCCAATTTCTCTTGTTATTGATTTGGTAAAGATGGTTAAATAGGCACTGAAGTATGATTCATAATGTCATGCAATGAGATCAAAAATAAATGGTTGGGGCCATTAAGGGATGGAAGATGGATGAGTGATCAGTGTTGTGGTTTAGAAATCAGATGTTTGTACCTATGGATTGTAAAAAACAATTTCTTCATTATTACCACCATTCAAGATGGGATATTCATATGGTAATATAGAATTTTTATAAGAAATTGAATGGACGGTTTTGGTCTGTCAGTAAAAAAAGGAATGTGGGTGAGTTTTTTTGAGATACTTAATTTTTCATAATGTTTTTGCAGAACATCAGTGACCAGCAGGTATATTGTAGAATTGACCTATTCCAGGGTGGAAATGGGAGCATATATATATGGATTTGGTAATAGGTCTCAAAAGATAAGTTTGGAATAATGGTTATTCATGGGTGATAGTGGATTTTCTTACGAAGTTGGCTCATTTCATCCCTAATTGTGAAACTCAAATGATGGACAATCTATCCAAAATATATATATAACAAGTTTTAAAGATACATGAAATACTAGTTTAGATTGTATTAGATAGAAATCCATGGTTTACATCTCATTTATAGAAATCATTACAAAAATACCTTGGTACTCAGTTGACAATGAGTATGACATATCATTACCAAATAGATAACCAATTTGAATGTACATTCCAAACATTGGAAGATATTTTTTGGGCATTTTAAATCGATTTTGGTGGATCATGGGAAGAGAAGATTACATTAGTAGAGCTATTATATAATAATAGCTCTCAGACCTCAATATATATGGCTCTCTTCAAAACATTGTATTGGTGTCATTTTCATTCTACAATTTGTTTGTGTGGAAATAGTTGAGACTTCACTTTTTGGGTCAATCCTTGTCCATGAAACAATAGAGAATGTCTATTTGATTAGAAAATGGAAGGAAATGACTCAAATTCATTAGAGATCTTATGTAGATCATCATCGACAGCTATTTTCATTCACAGTGAGTGCTCTTATTTTCTTGAGGATTTGTCTAGGTCTTGGACATCGATATTTTGGGAAGTAGGGAAATGTATCCCTTCAATACATAATCACTTTTAAGATACTATAATGGGTTGGATATTTGTCATATCGGTCGGAATTTCCACCAAAGTTTAGCGTTGTACATACTGTGTTTCACATTTCTCAGTTGAAGAAGTGTCAGCCTAACCAAGAACATGTTATCATATGGGATCATGTTGACCTAGAGTTGGGTGATTTGTTGGTATATATCCCATTGTAAACATTTTATAGTAAAGAGAAACAATTTCTAGGAAAAAGAATTGGTCTAGTGCGGGTTTTGTGGAAACATGGTTAGATTAATGAAGAAATAAGGGAACATGAGAATGAAATGAAATAATAATGGACATAAGGCTTTAGAGAATAATTGGTTTTATAATTTCTATAGATGTAAGGACTCATGGTTGTGATATTGTAGAACACCTATTTTTTTGTATTTATCCCTTTCTTTATGATTTTTATGTATATAAAAAATAAGAATGTGGTTTGGGTGATTTTTTTATACTTTTTTGGGAGATTTTGGGGTTATTCTATAGGTGTACAGGTGGTGCATAGATTTTGAAAACCATGAAATAGCCATAGGAAAATGTGCACCGTGAGATAGGGAAAATAAGAAGTTTCATGGGAAGTGCATGGTTTTTTTCCAAATCATAGAGCTGCCTAGTATAAATTGGGAACATTGAAAATTGGTTTTGGTATTTTTGAGGTAGTGGATTTTTCATGGTTGTCACACTGTTTTTAGACCATGTGAGATGACCACATGAGGGCTTTCCTCAAGGTAGAGGTTGAGGAATGGTTTTCCTAATAGTGTGACAAAACCATCTGCATCAAGAAAACATGCCCTTAAAAGTGGATCTCACTTTTTCCAATCTAACTCACTCATTTTCTCTACTATGCATCCCTAAATTAGGATTTTTCTTTCCCAACATCAAGGAAAGTTCTCCCATCAATTCGTAGGTGATCTGGAGGCTTCCCCTATTTATTATAAGTCGTCTCCTCAAAGGTATGTGATCTTTCATCATTATTCTTGATATTTCTATTATATCTACTTCTCCCTCTCTCTTGGTTTCATGGATCTATGCCCACTATTGACAGATCTAAGATAGTGGATGAAAATATGTTTAGTTATTGTCTTGTTGATGATAGGTTAAGATATCTATATTGAGTTCAAGAACATTCCAACATGGTTTTGTGTTGTTTTTTTCATTTATTAGTCACATAAAAACTCTTGAGGTGGGTGGCTTTAATCTTGATACCTCTTACTAGAACTGATTTTTTTCGTTTCAAATTGATTTAATTTCAAGAAATTGGTTTTGAAATATATCTAAAAATCATTTTTGAAACATTTTTTAGTGATGTTTTGGATTTTTTTTTGAAATTTTGGATTTTTTATAGAATGTTTTTTGATAAAAGTTTTCAAAATGGTAGTTTGGTTTGATTTATATAAAAAATAAATCAACAAAAATTTTGTTTTGTTGAAATGGTGTTTCCATTGAAGTGATTTGAATGTTTTTATTGACATGGTTTTTGGGCAGACTTGGTGTGTTTGTGTGTGTGGTCATATTTTAATTTATGAGTCTTGGTTTAAATATGACCTTGTGTTCGGTGCCATGGGTATAATTGAATATGGGATATAATTACCTTGTGATTAATTGTTAGATTAATGAGAAAAAACTTATTAGTATATAACTGTCTCAATGATTCATTCATTGTTAGATATGTGGAATGGAATAGTTATGCCAAATTAAATATGTGAAATGGTTTTAAAGCATTGTTTGGTATTTTCATTTGAAAATTGAATTTTTGGAAAAATGGTTGATATAGAGATGTTTTATATATAGTTATAAATGGATTTGGAAATTTTTTTATATAAACTATTTTATATAAATGTTTCTAAATTTCTTATCTAATTTTCATTATTAGGGAATTCATTAGAGAAAGCCTACTTTGATTAGTCACCCCTACATTGGAATTTTGGGGCTTTTGAATATGTTATCTACCAGGACTTTGGGAATGGAAAAGTATCACAAATCTTTAGAACTACCTCATGATACTTAGTTTGATGGTGAAGTTGGAACATAGTGCTTGTGGAGGTTGGAGTTATGTGGTTTTCTTAGAGATCTATTAGTTTTTCATTCTCTATTTACACTGATATTTTAGTCTTGTGGTGTGGTACTTAATTTACTATGACTTTGATAAATTAAATGTTGAGTTTCGTTTCATTGATATCATGTATCATGTAGTGGTTTGTTTGGTTATGGAACTTTGGTTAGTTGTTTTTATCGTAATGTTAAAATAATCCCCTGAATTTATTGAATCCCTTGGGTATGTATTTCTTGCCTTTGGAATCTTGGGATGTCACTTAAGTCCTAGTAATCTCTCGCTACCCTCTTAATCAAATTATAAGTGGTGGGATGTTACAACGGATCACCATGGATTTTCTTAGAATTGGTTTTACCCCACCAAAAAAGAATTAAACATTTATTTAGGGGAAATGATAAAGGAAGAGATGTATTGTTCATGTCTTATGATGTTTTTTCTCATACACCTCCATAGATTCTTCAGCTTTTTCTTGAGATCATGTAAATCCCTTTCCAATTGAATTTAGAGAGTGTAAGGAAAGAACTTATCAAAAAATTAGAGGCTTCATTCAACTTCATTTCTTTGATCACTTCTTCGGGCTTAATATTCATGATCAATGTCCACCACTAATTTTATTCTTTCTATATATGATAAACCACCCGTAGAACCTTCTCTTATTCAGGGAATTGTAGGATAGAGAAGATATTCTCAACGAATTTGATCAACTATTATATGATTAAGGGATAAGATAATCAATTTAATGTTGGAGGCATTTGTCACATGAACCACTAAATTACATCTTGTTTTATCTAAGTGGGTTTTAGGAACTCCTCCTTATCAATGTTTTAATGTAAAACCTTAGTCAACTGAAAGATTATCAAAATAAATTTCTCGATTCCTTCTTCTATTGGGTTGGGAATTCTATTGGGGCATTCATCACATTATTCTTCACATTGATTGATAACCTAATTCCTCATATTCTTTCCATTGGATTTAATAAAAGAAGAATTATGGATGATTATTTTTAAACTATTAAATAAATAAATCATGTATCCAATGAAATTAAAGGGATAAATTATAGATTATATTTATTTCTTAACTTATAGATTTCTAGGGTTCAATCTATATTATCCATGATTTATTTACTAACATATATTCTTATAGGAATATTTTTGTTCCCATAATAATGGTTCATTATGAGCTTATGAATTTACCAAAGAATATCATCTAGGAGTTTAAATCTAGGTGCGTAGTATGGCCCATTGTCGTGTAATCGATTACCCCGAGTGAGGCCTGAGAAACCATGTTAGAGATGTTACCCCTATGCACATCTATTCAAAAAACACATCCACTTGTAGTATCCAAATAGGTATATATTTTCTGGATAAACCACATAATATATATTTATAAGATTTTAGGGATGTTTTCTTATACCTAGACTTATCCCTAGGTCTTTTTTTGGAGTTTTATAATAATAAACCCTAAAAATAACTAATCTTTTCTTCTAATTCAAACTATAACAACCATGATCTTTATTACATATTAATATATGAGTAATTAGATAAAATTACACATAATAAAACCTAGATGATCTGGAATTTTAGTGTATTTGGAAGTTAGGTAAATTACATAACAACATAAAACATGAAATACTTCATCTTTATTGAAAGCATCCATGACACCCTCATAATATTACTACATACTAAACATTAAATGGAAAAATTTGGGGATATATAAAAGAAAGGGTACATCTATAAGGCTCAATAAGGTAATACAAAATTCATAACTGGAAGAATATTATACATGTTAGACAACAATAATATCAATTGGTCATAAAATGAACTTGAACAATAAGGCATGATATAACATGATAATCATAACATAGGAAATGTGGAAACAACTTAACACACTTCATTATAAACATTGGTCAATGATAAACTGCCATGGCATGATGGTGGAAAAATTATCATAATGGAATTAGGTTCACCTTCTGTCGAAACATAACATATCATGATATTAATCATTACCCAATACATTTGAGCATCGTATAATTTCAGGCACACATGCCACATTAATTCCATTATCATTCTTAAGTGTTCCACGTAGATCATACAACATAGATTCATTCATCATAATAATTTATCCCATCATCACGGATTGTGGAATAAATATATATTAGTCCCCAATTAAAATATATATCTTTATAAATGTGAACACCCTTGATAGTTAATGGGTATTGTATTCACTACACAATTGTTTTAGCATGGAAAATCACAGTGAAATTTCAGTAGAATAACAACGTCACTTAAAGATTCATAAAAATTTATCCATGAGAGAGTATTGGTTCTCTCATCACATATAAATAAAATGGGAAGTAATATCAACATGTAAAAACATATCCCATAATTATAAGATAGATAAAGAAGGCATAAGTTAATTAAGAAACTTGAATAAAGAAAATAATCCTAACAATATTTCATCATGGTAAAAGGGGTACACAAAGGATCATGGGAGGAATAATAAAATTGAAAGGGGAATCTCATAATTTATACATTGAATGTAAAGTAATATTAATATGGAAGAACATATTCCAACATAAGAAAATTTAATTTAAGAGACATAATATAAAAGAAGTGCTTGAATGGAAATGAGAAGAGAGAAATATTTTACCTAGGTGTGTGACTCCAAATTCATGGGAGAGGATTCTTGAGAGATTGGGAAACCATTAAAAATCTACTAGGAGGGAATTTATGAGTATGTGCATTTTCTAATGAGTTTTAATGAGTATAAATGGGATCAAGGGTAGGGTTTTATAAGAAAATAGGTGGATTTATTTATTAGTTATGTTTTGGACTCTATGTAATAAAATAACCAAAACCACAAAACAAACCCATGTTTATTCCCATGGTTTCATTGAAATGGGAATTTTAATCATTATTTTATAATTCCAAGGTCCACACATAATAAAATAATGACCTTTTTTATGTGGAGGTGATTCACACTCTTGAAGAAATGATTTAAAACCCTTAAAATATATTATTATTTTTTAGAAATTTATAATGGATTTATATAATAAATAAAATAAACATAAACTATATTTTTTTAAATTAAAAACATTTATTTATTCTTCGATGGATTTTATAGTTTTTATTAAATAACGTTTGGGTCATTGGGATGTCATAATACACAAAGTATATTTATAAAATATTGAATTTTAACTTAAAATTTTGATTTTATCAGAAAATTACGAAAAATTCACCATTGGATAATTTAGACATTCTGATTACAGAAAATAATATTTATTTGGTAGAAATAATTATCTAATTATTTTAATTTAATCTTTTAAAATAAAATATACATTTATAAAGAAATTTTGGGTTTCTATAAAATAACAGTTTTCGAACCCTTATGAAAATTACATTAAATTTTTTAAAAACAATATGATCATTTATATTTAATAAAAAATGTTTAATAATGAGATTTTATTACAATATTATTTATTTTAAAGATCCCTTAATTAATCAAAATTAAATAATTAATTGAATTTGAATATTATCCAAAAATATTGTTTTTGTTTTATTGTATCAAAATAAAAATAATTTATAAAGTAACTAGAATAGAATGAGAATATATCCATTATTATATAAAAAATAATGTACATAATAATATCATTGGGTTCCTAAAACAAATACCTTTCATACTCCATAAAAACACCTAAGGGTTAGTTGCTTGATGGTGGGACTTTCTTGGGTCAGTTTGGTGAATTAGGTTTGCTTCATGATCTCGATGAGCTTGAACTTCTCCCAGAAATGATTTCTCTCATGCTTATGTTTTTTGATATAATAATGGGCTCAGTAGAGGGAAAATCTCAGTTATGTTTCCACCCTCCTATTTTCTATTAAATGGGTTTTATAGGGTATGATCCTACTTGTTAATATCATGAATTTCATTGTCTTAGTGAATTGGATTTGTTAAAAACCTATATTTATATTGACCATATGATCATTGTTTAGTTTATATATTATTAATGTTAATGAAAAATAATAATATTTTAAATAAAATTGGATATAATAAAACAAAATATGTGCATGTGTTTTCTATAATAATATTATATAAAAATACATTTAATTAAATCAAATGGTCAATTTAGTTTATCATAGTTCGGGTTGTTACACTTCCTCTTAGAGATTTCATGGTCACTAGGCTCTCGTTTTATCATATTGGTGTCTTTCCTTTCCTTATATTTTAGGTATTCTTTAATAGAAAATATTTTTTCACTTCAAATAATTTAAAATACATAAAACAATTTATAAACACATAACAAAATATCATTCAAAATTTATAAATAAAATGAATATTCTATATTCCAAATTCTTTATTCATATAAATAAATTTTAATTATTTAGTTTTAAACTCCCAATTTTGGATAAAAAAAGAAATAAATGTGTGTTTTCATTAAAAACATTCAATAATATCATTAATTATTTAAATAATAGCATGTAATTATGAGTGGTCCAACCATGATTCTATGCTTATGAACATTCTCTATATGATATTATGTCATACCTCCCATGTTATTCTCTTTTATAATGCCTATTACCTCAATAGGTCATCTTTCTCAACCATTTTCTTATGTATTTCTCCTAGGTTATCCTATACAAATTAAAGAGGAAGTATGGGAGTTAGGATTCATCTATAATGATTAAACAAAGAAAATAATTTCATGTTTAAGATGTTAGGTTTTTTTCTGATCATAAAAATAAACTAAAACTTATTTATTTATATTATGTTTATTGTAAACTATTTTTAAGTCTTATGAAATAATATGTGTTCGAGTCTTGGGTCACTATAACATCGCCCATGAAGTGATGTGATTTATTTTTCATCACGGAATCTCAGTGCTAATATAAATTATGTATTTAATGAATTAATTTGTTTCTCAGGTCAAAATAATAATTCCAATATGATAATTTATAATATATATTTATTCCATCAAATTCATTGAGGAATGGAAATGTTAATAATGTGATCATGCTTAATTATTCCTCCACGAATGATAATTTTTTTTACATCGCCACACATCATGTATAGTTTTAATAATTAATTTAATTGTGGTAAATGATATTTATTTCATAGTTAATATTCTATAAATGTAATATTAATATTATAAACAAATAATTTCATACTTGTTAAATCATTATAGCATGCTTTCAATTTGGTTTATTTCACTACCTATGAGAATGATGTTATAATATTTATTTCATGAAAGACTGAGGAATATTATAAAATTAAAATATCATATAATAATAATTTTTTTATTAATTTATAATTATTTTGGAAGGGCTTTGTTAATATTTAATACATTTATTAATATATCACCTTTCAATCGTTAATCATGGTAAAACTAATTCATTACAATTTCCTTTTTCATGAAACATGCTGTTATCATTCACCGAATGGAAATAGATTATGATAAAACATTAGAAACCCATTATTAATGTATTGTAAATTATATACGAATGATAAAAATCGGTCTAATAAATAATAATCAACTCTATCATTGTGGTACTTAGATGAATCAAAGAATCAAAATTTCTTAAGAGACAATGTTAGAAATAAAATATACTAATATTTTTAATATATGGTTATAAAATAATTTTTAAAACTTTTATAGGTATTAATTAGTTTTTTATTATATGATTAAGAAATAAAAATCATAAACATTCATGGATGCCGATAATTATTAAAATGGATTTTTCATCAATATTTTGATTCATTTAGATTGATTAGTATTCAATACCAGTTTGCATTTAATTGTGTTTACATTTCCATGTATGTCCTTTCATCATATTCCACATTAATTTAATGGTATTTTTGAGTATATATCCTTATAATCCCACATATTATTTTGATTAGGATTTACCATAACCATTCTAAAACTCAAACTTTTACATAGTGGTGTCCTTAATTTTTAGCAATGTAATAGTGTGTGTAGTTTCTTCTCTATTACTGCCTTTATGGATACTATGATGTGGATTAATTTTTGGTATAGATTCACTTAGTGATAATCACCCTAAAAATCTTTTATTATCAACTCAATCATCACTCAATGCATTATCAGTGTGTGTAAGACTATACGCATGGATAGACACACCTGGGGAATATGAGTTAAAGAATTTATACATTTTTACTGACCATAATGTTGGATTTTTATACCATTTTTATGGTTTCCTACCATTGAAAACTATTATACTCAAATATGATCTTCTATTGAAATCTCAACACATTGAAATTACCCTTATCCATTGCCTTCAATTTATATCATTAATAATGGTACTTTCCATTTCATCATGATTGATATAGTGGTATGATATTCAACTCACGAGCCACATTATTCCATTGAAAAGGTAAATATTGAAAATACATATTGATAATATTTTTATATGGATAATTGTTCATTAAAAATCACTGATTATAGTTAAGGTTACTTATGGAACATAAATATATATATATATTTTAACCATCACCTTTCTTGTTATGGATGGGATATGATCGTGTTATACCTTTTATTAAAATGAAGAAAAGTATTAACCTTTTATTTTTTTATTATGATACTATTTTTTAAGGATAGATAAATATTCATGGTATTGTTATTAATATATTTTATAAGTTGAATGCATTATACATAAAAATGTGCTAGGTGGGGCCTGAGATTATATATCCCATTGATGTATTGATTGGTTTCATGATAAAAAATGGTATAGTTATTTGGGTTATGCCTTCCCTGTTCAGGCATGATGGCTCGGTTGCATCTTTGATGAAAGGAAAGATGCCTTGATTTAAACCTTAATAAAAAAGAATAATTTTTTGGTTAAGACCTTGATGAGAAAGATCAAGATGTTTGAAATTATTCATTTCATTAGTATAAATTTAGATAAATTTATCCATCTGATTATTGATATACTATCCATGGATATTTTTCATGATTAACATATTTATTATATTTTATGACAATTATTTATCAAATCTTCTATAATGTGTATGCCTTTTATGATAGATTCTATTATACTAGTTACCTTGCATTTCTTTTAAGTTCACCCTTCTAATGTTTCCATTTACCAAGGGTTACATGAAGTGGATTATGAAAAAAATTGGGGATGTAGTAACAGGAATAATAAATTTTCAAGAAAGTTTTATGTTGTATATTAATTTTATAATGTAATTTTTAAATCATGTATGTTTCTATTCTCCAGGTACTATTAAACAGTTTGTTTCTTTGAAGAGGATGGCACCGTATCTAGAAAACTAAGGCACAATAATTATAAATGAATGGGTTTAGAAATGACTAAAATATAGAAACAAATTAAAACCCTTATTATGAATGGGAAGTAAATCAGAAGGAAGATCCTCAAGACAAGGGATATCTCGGTTGACTCCCTTGTTGGCAGGTACATTAGCAACCATGTTGGCTTCATGATATATATTAGTGATGATGAAGTTAATATCGAGAAGCGAGTGGGTCCAGTCCATCCAACAAGTGGTGATCAACCACGCAAGGTGTATCACACCATTCTGTATTTCCTTCATGATATTGGTTGAGTCTCCCTCAATCTAGAGGTTCCTCTGACCATGTTACATAGAAAAATAAACAGCATGAATCATACTCATCATCTCAGCCTCTAGTGAAGAAGCAATAACAAACCTATCATAAAATCATCTAAGGATCTAACCAAGATGGATCCTGAAGATGGGTCCACTGCCCATTAGGCTCAGATTACCTTTGGATGCACCATACATGTTGACCTTAATACAGACAGGGAAAGGAGCATGCCAAAAAACTTAAAAGGTATAGTGGTTTGGAAGAAGTTCATTTTATGTAATGAAAGATAATATTCAATTATCCTTTAATTACTATTAAGAGCATATAAATTCTAATAACTCCATTAATATTCACAGATTGAAATTTTATAGCTCATAACTCCATATAATTGTTTCTTCATGAGAGATAAAATCATCTCTCATTCGATCATCAACATGACCCAAACATTTGAAAACCTTGTGACTATCGATGGTCAACCCTTAAGGAATGAAGAATATTTTCTTACCTAGGATTTCCATTGATAAGATTTATCTTATTCAAAGTAAATTTTCTTTGATTTAACAATAGTTTCACCCAACTTATTATTTCTTTTTTTCCTACAAATTGTTGTTGATTATTTTTATCTTTAATCACACCTAAATCCACTTATACTTAAAATTGGGAATTTATTCATTTAGAATATTTTTTACACCATATAAGACTCAATTGACTCTTTTTATTGGTTCTTTATTTTTGAACCTTTTTAAATATAGCTCCTTCCATGATTAACTTGATTTCATCTCAAATTTATTTTTTTTATCTAAAAACCACTTATTTAATAGATTTTTTCTTCTCTATTCCCTCTTTTAAACATTAATTAAGGGTAAAAATAAACATAGTTTTTATTCACACATCATATTGAAATTTAAAACATCATATAAATTTACTTTACTATACAAAATATCATTTAATTATTTATGAAACCATTAAATCACTACATCAATATGGTCTATATATTTAGAGAATTCCTTCAATAATCTATTAACATTCTGTTTTTTCATTCATTGAAGATCGAATCATTTAAGAGCTCCCCCATTTTCCAGCTTGATATCAACCACATCTACTATTTTATTATCTTCCTACTTTTTAGGTTCATATTTTTAAACTGTATACATCATGGAATAATCAATATCATATTTAATCTCTATTTCCACTTCAACTATATAGTCTTTATCATCACTTTCCCTTTCTCTTATAATGATCTTCCACAATAATTTCGTTCCATATTTGATGTTACATTTTTTTAAAAACTCATATGAGGCCTATACATGATATTTATATAAAGTTATTTATCATATAATTAAATTAATCACCTTACAATGATTTTTCACACATTATGACATAAAAAATATAACAAGGGTACATTTTCTTTTAATATTATCGTTCCTCTGTTTATTTTTTAAGAAAAAAAAGTAATATGAATTAACAATCATCATATTATTATGCTGAACTATCATTAATAGTTCTATTTCCTTCAATTTATTTCAAATTAATATCCTTATTTAAAATATTGGATGATCCTTCCATCTTAACAAACATTTCATAAGATACTATAATGCACAAAATATAATCAAAATACATCTTTTACAAATCTCTTTCTTCAAGAACTAATAGTTTTTTTATTATATTGAGGTGATATTAGATAAATAATGTTACACATAATATAGTTATTATTAATTTCTTCTCAAATCCCCCTAATAGATCCCAACACCTCTGGGTTTTTTAACGAAACTATATGAATTTTTATTATAAAAAATTTTTAAATCACAAACTCTTTTATGTATCACTAAAATCTCAAATTACGTTACTTTAATGTCACCACCATAAATTATAGAAAATTATTCCCATATTTAATGGAACTAGGTTATCTAATCACCTTAATATAAATTAGATTGATTGGTCACATGTTATATAATTTCAATCTATACAACCATCATTTAGAATTGTTTTATTATATTTTATCATAGACTATCTTATCACATCAAAAACATTAATCTCATCAATGCAAGTGGAAAAACAATATAGTATAAGAGATATTATATAAAATCTCATCCCCTATTTACAAATCTTATAGTTGTTCCCATATAAGATAGGAACTACTTTTATATTAACTGAATTTTTTGTAATGTGCATCAAATGATAGATTATTCTATGAAAATATTCTATCTGCTACAATGTGTTATACCATAGGATTCCTTGAGATGGGCGGGGTGAATATGGGTATTAAATTTTATTTGATTTGAAAATATATTTTCCCCATGATTCAATTAACATTATAAACCTATATTATTTTTTTTCACATTTTCCAAACACAAAAATTCATAATTAATGCAGGGCACAATAATTTTTCACTTGTTGACCACTAAGGGATAGTCTAAGGAGAATATGTCAATGATGTGTCATTTGAACATGAATACAATATTACTTACAATTTTTTTTACCAAAGTTGTTCATCAATGCTTACTATGTTCTTAGAATACTACCTTTAAAATGAATTTATAGATAAAAAACTACATATATCAGTAATTCTCATTGACTCCCCCTTTCTCATTGTTTTTTATATACACTTCCGCAATTTAATGACTTAATGGCCCTGTCATAATTATCACAAATTAGATGAATATGTTTATTTAGTGATGATATAATATTATGATCCAATACACTCCAAAATCATTTGACTAATCATCAAGTAAATCTATGTAAAATTATGGATCCAAATATTTTCACAAAACAAGTTCTATGTAGTACATTGTTCATCACATACTTTCATTCACAGAACACCCATTGTGATATTCATTGAAACATTTTATTCATGTTATAGTTCATAATATAATGACCCAAGCTAGATTTACATGATCATTATAATAATTTTTTGAAATACTTAATACATAACACAAACAGATGCCCAAATATCATATTAGTTTAGTTACTTTGGAAATATGGAACAAAATTTTCTAACATGGTGAAAGATCTTCAACATATCCCATAAGAATATTCTCATATTGTTTTCTTGCCTAAAATTGTACTTTATATCCTTGGGTAATGAAAACATAAAAAGGGTCAGCTCAAATTCTTAGTAAGGGTAAACATTGAGAACATAAAACAAGTCACAAAAATAAGAATGTAAAAAACATGAACATAAAGTTTAATAATCAAAATCATGAGTCATGTAATTAATATTTGTAGTATGTAAGGCATAGATCATAAAAGAATAGTAACCATAATAAAATAGAAGTGTAATAAAACATGTAATTGTGGAAAATGAGTAATCTCATAATATGATTTCCATAGTATCCAAGGCATTGCTGCCAAGACCATCATAGTGGACAAATTATTTTACTGAACCGACTTTAATTGTCGTTCAAGCCATATATTACAAGACCAGATTTATATGTCATTCTAGTCTGGTATATCTCATGATATATAAATCTTTACAAAATGTATCTGAGAGAGATATAGGTCATACCCATATCATAATGAAATCACTCTTACATGTTCCATAAAAACATAAATCATTCATCATAGCATAACCCATGAAATAAAATAGGTTTCTTAAACATCATTCCATATTAACATAATCCATATAAAATAAATGGATTTCATAAAAATAATTCCATCATAAACATAATAAAATCAATATATTATTAGGGATATAAACATAACCCTGTGTCATTTTACATGGAAAATACTTCTGTTAAAACACTTAAACTTAATCCCTAGGGAAAATATCCTTTCTTCTTCAAAAAGATTTTTTCCTAAAAATTCCACACAATTTTAAAAGAAAATAATTTAGTTACAAATACACTTGAAAACGGGTATAGGATAATCTATACAAATAAGGTGGTCTGAAGATGTAAAAAATTCATGTCATATCAAAAATCCTCCTCCTCATACATTTACAAGAAAAGTCAAAAAGTATCTTGTATGGTAAACAAAAGAAATATCCCTTCCATACCATGTAGTGAAAGTAAAAAATGGGTACAATTTACTTTAAACATACATAGAATAATAGAAAACATTTTATGACATCTTTTTTATAAAACATGTACATGGAAGATAAATATATCCCTAGTAAATACTTATGTATAAACAATCTCGAAAAAAATAATATTTGAAATATTGTCCCATACCTTAGGTCTGAAATGATTTCTATGTGTATGAACCTCTTATATAATAATTTAGATAATTTTATTCACTTATTTTAGAAGCATGGTCATCATATATGGTCATATTCTTCTTTGTTTGTTTGTAACAATTCATTGTTACTAATTATTCGGATTTTAACTACTTTATGACCGTTTTCATGTTTATATTTCTCATTATTAGGTCATATTTATATCATTATAAAATTATATTAACATAATTTGTACCATATTTATTAATTTTTTACATTTATAAAATCATTCTTGAGTGGTTATCATGTAGAAAAAATCACATCGCACCATAAAGATTGTAGGTCATACG
This sequence comes from Viscum album, assembly GCA_963277665.1. NCBI lineage: Eukaryota > Viridiplantae > Streptophyta > Magnoliopsida > Santalales > Viscaceae > Viscum > Viscum album. The sequence goes on from OY728131.1 coordinate 241,298,188, forward strand.
TACGCACGAACGACGTTATCATTCTCATATTTTTTGAATAATATTGATTTGAATGTTTTATTATATTTAATAATCAATATCATTTTATGATAATTTTATATATTTATTACATCCATTTTTATACCAATCCAAGTTATTTGGTGGTGAGAAATAGATTACACTATGGCATGGAGGCGGTAAGACGTACGTACGCATGCGTGGTGATTTTGTATTTCTTAGGATGGATAGAAAGTTGAATATGATTGCTTCATAATTATAATTACATCTCATTATATAAGTTATACTTGATTTATTATTCTATAATGAAACAACTCATAAAGTAAAAGTAGAAGTATAGATAAATATGAAATAATCGGTAGAGGAGATTACCTCTTCTTTGATGTTCTCTCCTTAGATCCCCACTTAATGAAACAAGAGTTTGTATTTTGAGAAGACCAGAAAATCTAGAATGTGACTAGGGAATTTTATAAGCAAAATGGTAAGGGGATGGAAAAATTTTAAGGCTTAATTAGTTGTGGATAAATGAGGTATGAGGTTCTCTTTTATAATTTAGGTGAGGGGAACTTTTGGAAACCTCAAAACTATTAATTTATAATTAAAAAACCCACTAAAAAACATCAAAGATGTACTAATTTAGAATATTAGATGATATAGGGTTGTAATATAATCAACTAATAAATTATAGACAACTTTCTATGTCCATTAAAACCTTATCCTTTAAATTTATCACATTGTTATTCTATTTCATTTTATTTAGGGTAACAAATATTTCCAAATTATAAGGGTAAAATATTTACTTATTTGAGGTTAATTTGATCATAAAAAATATTTCATAATATATTATACAATATAATTATTATTATATAATTTTAAAACTCTTTTATTATTTTTTAAATAATTTAATAAAACATTATTTTTACAAAATATTATTTTTGTCAATTTTTACAGTATGCATTTCATGGATTTTTATAAATATCAAGATAAGATGTTATCCTTGAAAAAAATTTATAATATTCTAAATGGGTTAATTTAATATAGAAAATTAATTAGACAAATTTATTATTCAAAATTATATTTATTTTATTATTTTTAATAACTTTTGTTTGATATTTTCCTTAATAAAATAATTACTACATCAATTTTTGGTAATTATTTAATATACCTATATGTTTCATAATAATTAAAAATTAAATACTAAGATGAATATAAATCCAATATATTTCAGAATAATACTATTTGAATAATTTATCCTCTAGAAAATAATCCTTTAAAAATTTTATCTCTATTAGATTATGAATGTGACAACTTTAACACCACTTGAAATTAAATAATATAAGTGTCATAATCTCTTATATAAGGACACAAATGGTCAATAACTCAACCCTTGGAGGATTGTGGTCTATATATACTTGACCAATAAAATTTGTTAATGTTTTTTCACCCTTTAATAGTTATTATCATTTTAATAATACTTAGTTTATTGATTTTTCATCAATTAAATAATTTATACATCATCCATATATAAAACATTAAGGTGATTATTTATTTTATAAATATTAATAATTAATTACTCTGATAAATTTAAAAATTTAGATTTAAAATAATTATTTATAGTCATATTTAGCTTATGTATAATTTTATTTTAAAAATCATATATTATTTAAAACATGAATGTGACATCTTTAAATTTTCATAAAATATATTATTATAAATACCATTATATCTCCAAAATGAGCCCAAAACATCAAAAATTAATTTATATCAGGTAAATGAGTTTATTAAGATAAAAAATAACAATTTATATTTGTTGATATGACCCATTTTTTCATATGTGTAAACATAATAGATATTAAAGACAAATAAAATGACACTCTGTGTCTTTCTTTGATTTAAATATTATATAATTCATTTTCATGGAAAAATATTCATTAAATGACATTATTTAGATCCTTAAGTACTAAGGGTCAAATTAAATTAATCAAATAAATTTGTTTCGTTTGATTTGATCATTTTATAGTCATTATAAATTTTTTAACCTAAATTTCTTAATTTACCCTTTACTGCGGTAATAAAATTTACCATGCTTACTATTCATATTTGTCAAAAATAAAAGAGACATACTTACCAAATTTGGACCTCGTGAATCCAAATATGAAATCCATTATTCAAAATTCAATCTATTGAATATTCAAAATTAAATTTAATATAAAACAGTTAAAATTTTCATTAAAGAAAGTTTTTTGAAAAAATCCTCTTTTTAAATGGAAAATGTTTTTATAATAAATTCATATATAAAATCATTTTCAGAAACCATAATTAGATAAAAATGAACTGATTAAAACTTAAAACTAATCTGAAGCATATTTTTACTGTTTAATGACTTTAACATAAAATTTTTTTATGTCCTTATTCATCAAAAAAATGACCCATAACAAAAATAAATTCATCAAAAGAAAATTTTTATATTTCGAAATAAAGGAATCAGTTTATTTTGTAAATTTTAATATAAAAAATGGTCAAAACTAGATTTAAAATGGGCGCACCTTCAAAAGGCATCAAAACATCATGTTTTTTGAAAAGTACTTTTATCTAGAAAATTCATTTTGTTCTTATAAAATGTTCTAGAAAATATATAAAATAAATTTTAATGTTATATATAATTCAAAATGTGGTTAATACTATTCATAAAATCTAGTTTATATCCCATTAAATAATTATATTTTAATAATATATCATTTTTTAGTGGAACTTGGTATTACGTACAGCGCAAGCTATCTAGGAAGGTCGTCCTTGCGTGTAACACAAGACAAGCTAGTATTGCATGTAGTGAAATATTAATTTATTGTTGTGTATAACATAATTAAAATATGGTTCTTTAATACATTGAAAAAATTATATACTTAGTGTTTTCTGAAATGAATTTTATCAAAAAAAATTAAAATTGTATGTAACACAAGCCAAGTATGGTGTTGCATATACTGCAAGCTAATACGGTGTTGTGTATAGCTCAAGATAATACTAGTGTAATAGATAAAACAAGTTATTAAATAAATTAATGATAGTATATCTCATAAAAAATTAGGGTGTTACAATTAACCCCTAATAAAATTAATTTCACCCTTGAAATTCATCAAGGTCATAAATAGTTTACTATATAATAGTTTTTTCATAGAAACCCACATTGTAAAAAGTATTACTAAAAATTAATTTTAAAAAGTAACATTGGAAACATAATGGTTAACCAAAGTAACTCATCATTGGGTTTTCACATTGTAGAACATAGTTGGGAAGTGAAAACATGGATATGGAAGAGAAATCTAACTATCATGTTCTGATAGATAGTGATAGATAATAAGTTTTGGAGAAGGTTAACTACTAAAAATCCATAAATCTGTGATGATTTAAGAAATAATCTGATTCATCATATAAGAAGGTACTAATATAACTTTTTTTCAAAGTTTTTTCCCTAAAGTTGAAGAATTATTCATGAGAATAAATACTTATTTTATTTTGGTACAATCTCACTATTATTTGTACCTTGATTAATTTCCACTTAACCTATTATTTAAATAAATGATGTTGAATATTTCATTCTTGAAGTGTTAGTAGATCATGAGATATAATGATAGGTCATTCCATCTGTCACAAGTAATAAAATGTGCATAAGTCCACTTATACTTAGATTAATAATATATGGCTCTAAAAAGGGACATATACTTCTTTTAGCATACCAATTAAATAAAATAAAATTAATTTATACTAACCATGGACTTCTTGTAGACCGGTGTTAGGAAATAAAGGATTGTCTCACTTCTGTTGTGGGTTCGACTATCACATCCTTGTCTGACATGTTTGGTTGTCTCCAAACATGGGGGTTATCTGTTTTCTAAAACTATACTGTTATAACATTCTATAAATAATATAAAAAATAATTTAGACATAAAAAATACGATGTGATGTCCACCTTAATACATTCCAACCTTTATGCTTATCCAAAAAAAAATTCCCAAACTTGCATTACCAAAAAAATTAATTAAAACAATGGTCATATAACAAGCATGTAAATACCTTAATTTATCCCCCATAAATCAATATCATGTTTGTCACATTTCAAATATTTTAATGAGTTCTTCGTGAATTCTCTTCAATCATGGTAATAACCTAAATTACTAAATATCCTTATTGAAAACATGAATGTTACCTTATTTCAAAACTTCTTGGATATATTCTGTATGTCACAAAAATTTGTATACATCATCCATGATATCATAACCCAATTTTAAATAACACTATAATTAGTTCCCAACAAACTATCACTATCCATTTTACTTATTCAAATCCAACATATCTTTATCCAAACATCATTATCTGAGTATAAGGGTTATATTAAGGGTTATATTCCAATTAATCATGTGTTATCCAAATATATCTCTATACCCATAAATCACTTTTTGTATCTGTATAAATATTCAACATATCCTTTATAATCATTAATTAAATACATATACTGAAAACAGTTATATATTTTATCATTCATATAATATAAAATTTGAAATCCAAAACATATATACCTCAATCATACAACTTTATTCTTAAACTATTACTCAGGATCCACTATCTTCGTCTTTCCTAAAATATTACTCAGGTCTTAAGGTTTCTCAAATTCATTCTACTTAGGTTTAATGTAAAAAATACTTGAAGAACATCACATACCATTCACATGTCATATAAAATCTATTTATCTTCAATAGTATAAACAATTCTCGTACCATATTCAAGATTGTATTCATGAAATTTCCACTGAGGAAATTGATCATTATTATTCCCATAATTTCCACATCCTAAACATTCAATGGTTTACTATGTTTTATGTAATTCTAGTTATTGACTATGACTAGAAAAAAATGTTTTAGAAATAAATATCATATATTAAAAACACATAAGTAAGTTACATTACTTATAATATTTCAATCTATGATATCCTATGCTTAATCCATGGTTATTTAGGGTTATCATAAAAACTCTAGGATTGTAACATATACTAGACTTATTCTTATAAAATTCCAAGACACAACCTTATAAATATCTCTAGGGACCTCACTAAATTCTTCATATCCTATTTTCCAATGTTTAACTAAACCTTTTCTCTGATACCAACTCTAATGACCCAGGCTTGACGTACATGTAAATTACATTTATTTTCTAGAATAATTAATAAATAACATAAACAGAAACCCAAATATCATATTAGTTTAGTTCCTTTTGAAACTTGGAACAACATATTTGAACATGGTCAATGATCTTCAACATCTCCCATAAAGATCTTTGGCTTTTTTCCACCCTAAAACATTTCTCTATATCCTAGGAAAAATATAACATAAAAAGGATCCTCTCAAATGATCAGTAAGGGTAAAAATTGAGAATATAAAACAACACCATAAACATAATAATGAAAAAACATGAGCATAATGTTTAAATATCTAAATCATGAGATATGAAATAAATATTGGCAGTAAGAAAGACATAGATCATAAATGAAAATTTACCATGATAAAATAGCATTAGAATAAAACATGGAATTGTGTAAAAACATTAGTTCATAATATGATTTACATAGTATCCAAGTCATTTAATTCATGCCCATTATAGTGGAAAAAGTCCTTTACTGAACTAGGTTTAGTTCTTATTCAAGCCCTATATTACTGATCAAGATTTAATTTCTATTCTAGTCATGTCTATATCATCAGATATAAATCTTTACCCAATGCATTGGAGGGATATATATGTCCCACACATATCATAATTAAACCATTCTTACATTTTCCACAAAAACATAAATCATTCATCTTTGAAAAACCCATGAAATAAAATGGGTTTCATAAAAATCATTCCATCCTAACATAATCTCTAAAAAATAAAATTATTTCGTAAAAATAATACTGTAATAAAAAAATAAAATCAATTCAATAATTGGGATAGAAACATAACCCTATGTCATCTTAGATGGAAAATAATTTTGATAAAACACTTGAACATAATTCCTGAGGTAAATATCCTTTCTTCTTCAAAAACATTTTATTTTCTCAAAATTACATGAAATTTTAAATGAAAATAATTTATTTTAAAATAAAATTTAAAACATATAGAGTAATATTTATGGAAATAAGGCATTATTAAGATTAATATTCATTTTGGGTGTATAAAAAACATTATCCTCATACTTTTACCAGAAAAGTCAAAAAGTACCTCGTATGGTAAACAAAAGAAATATTATTTCCATACAATGAAGTAAAAGTAAAAAAAGGAAAAAATGACATTAAACATACATATAACACTAATAAACATTTTATGAAAACATTTTTATAACATTTACATGAATAATAAATATATAGACTGTAAATACTTATGTATAAACAATCTTGGAAAAATGAGATTTGAAAAATTATCCCTTATCTTAGGTCTGATATTCTTCTTTTGTGTCTGAACCTCTTGTAAAGTGATTTATATAATGTTATTAACTTATTAAAGAATCATTGTTATTATATATGGTCATATTTTCCTTCGTTTGTTTATAACAATTCATTATTACTCGTTATAGTGGTTTTAACTACTTTATGATCATATGCATGGTTTCTCAAATAAGTTATGGTTTTCCTTATTAGGTCATATTTATATAATTATAAAATTATATTAACATATTAAATACCATATTTATTTATTTTGTGCATTTATATAATTTTTCTTGAGTGGTTATCAGGTAGAACGAATCACATCGCATCGTGGAGACGGTATGTCGTACATACGCACGAGCGAAGATATCATTCCTATAATTATTAAATGGTATTGATTTATATAGTGTACTATATTTCATAATAAATATCATTTTATAATAATCAGATAAAGTTTATACATCAATTTTTAATACACATCCAAGTAATGTGGTGGTGAAAACCATATTACACCACGACGTAGAGATGGTAAGTTGTACGTACACATGCGTGGTGATTTCATCTTTCTTAGGATTGATAGAAAGTTGAATATGGTTGTTTAATAATTTTAATAACTTAAAATTATATAATTTTTGCTCCAGTTATTATTTTATAATGAAAAAACTCATTAAGTATAAGTATAAGTAGAAAGAAATATGAAAGAATCGGAAGATGGGTTTACCTCTTCTTTGGCGTTCACTCTTTAGATCTACCCTTAATGTAACTACATTTGGTATTTTGAAAACACCATCACCTATATAACGTAACTAGGGAAGCTTATAAGACAAATAGGCTGGGGATTAATGAACATTAGGGTTTAATTAGTTGTGGATAAATGAGGGAGGAGGTTCCCTTTTATAATTGAGGTGAGGGGAACTTTTGGAAACCTCAAAACAATTAATTTATAATAAAATAAAACCCCACTCCAAAACCCAAAAAAATGTTCCAATTTTGAATATTAGATTATATAAGGTTGAAATATCATCAACTGAAAAATTACAGACAAGTTCCAATGTCCATTAAATCCTTATCGTTTCAATTTAACATTTAGTTATTATTTTATATTTTAACTACGGTAACAAATATTTCAATATAAAAATGGTAAACTGTTTAATTATTTGATGTAAATTTGATCATAAATAAATAATTTAGAACATATTAATCTATATAATAATTATTATATATTTTTTAAAATGTTTTATGATTTTTAAATAATTTAATAAAACATTATTTTTAAAAAATATTAGTTGTGTCAATTTTGACACTGTCTATTTAATGGTTTTTTATATATATAAAGATAAAATTTTATTCTCTAACAAAATATTTTTTAATACTTATAATAGGTCAATGGAATCTTTAAAATTCGCAAGTAAAATTAATTATCACAAATTATATATATTTTATTGTTTTTAAAAACATTTATTTGATATTCTCCTTAATATAATAATTACTACACTAATTTTGTGTAATTATTTAAAATACATATTAGTTTCATAAAAATTAAAAATAAACTACTATAATGAACACAAATTGATTATATTTAATAATAATATTTTTGGTAGAATTTATCTTCTGTAAAATCATCTAATAAAAATGTTATACTTATTATATTATGAATGTAACAACTTTAACACCACTTGAAATAAAATAATATAAGTTTCACAGTCTATTATATAAGGCTCAAAATGGTTACTAACTATACCCCTGGATGCTTATGGTTGATATAAACTTGACCAATAAATTTTTTTAATGTTTTTCCCTTTATTAGTTATTATCATTTTAATAAAACTTAATTTATTAATTTTTCATCAATTAAATAATTTATGAATCAGCCATATATATACCATTAAGGTAATTATTTATTTTCTAAAAAACTGAAAATAAATTACCATGATAAAGATAAAAAAATATTATTTAAAATAGGTATTTATAGATGAATTTATATAATAAGTAGGGTTGTTTTAAAAATGATATATTATTTAAAACATGAATGTGACATCTTTTAATTTTCATTAAATAAAAACTTTTAAATATCCTAATATCTCCCAAATGGACCCAAAATGTCAAAAATAAATTTATATAAATTAAATATGTTTATTAAGTTAAATATGACAATTTATATTTTTTTATACCACCCATGTTTACATAATTGGATATATAATAGATATTAAAGACAATGAAAAGGACACTTTATGTCTTTCTTTGATTTAAATAATACTTGAGACATTTTCATAGACAAGTATCCATTAAATGACATATTATAGATCCTTATGTGTTTGGGGTCAAATTACAATTACAAAATAAAAAATTTCAATTGTTTTTGTCATTTTATAGTCATTATAATTTTATTTTTAACTTAAATTACAATATTTACACTTTACCGTGGTAAAAAAATTTACCATGGTTACTATTCATATTTTTCAAAACTAAATAGGACATATGTACCAACTATGAACCTCTTAAATCCAAATTTGACATCCATTTTTCAAAATTCAATACATAGATGTTTCAGAATTAAATTTAATATAAAATTGTTAAAAGTGTCACGGAATTGTTTTTTGGAAAATGAACTTTTTAAATGGAAAATGTTTTTTTAATAAATTCATCTATAAAATCTTTTTCAAAAACCATAATTTGAAAAAATGAAATCATTAACATTTAAAACTAATATATAACATAATTTTTCTTTTTAATGACTTTTACATAAATAAAATTAGTATTTTCATTATTCATCAAAAAATGAAACTTATCAGAAAAATACCAAAAATTAACCAAAGTAAATTTTTATATTCCACCCTAAAATAATAAGTATATATTGTGAAATTTAATATAAAAAGTTTCAAAACTAGATTGAAAATGGGTGTCACATCAAAAGGCAGAAAAACAACATGTTTTCTGAAAAGTACTACTTTTATCTGAAAAATTGATATTGTTCTTATATCATGTTCTAGAAAATATATAAGATGAATTTTAATGTTATATAAAATTCAAAATGTGATTAAAACTATTAATAATGGCTAGTTAAAATCTAATTAAATGATAAAATTTTAATAATATATCGTGGTTTAGTGGAACTCATTATTGCGTACAACGCAAGCTATCGAGGAAGGTCTCTCTTGCGTGTAACGCAAGCCAAGTCAGTTTTGTGTGTAGTGAAAGATTACATTATTTTTTCATATAACATAATCCAAACACAGTTCTTTTATGCATTGAAAAAATTCAAAAAACATTGTTTCTTGAAATTAATTTTATCAAAAGAAATTGAAATTATATATATTACAATCCAAATATGGTGTTTCGTATACTGAAAGCTAATACGGTGTTGCATATAGCGCATCCTAATCTTGGTGTATCATACAACACAAGACATAAAATATATTAAAATTAATCTAACTCATAAAATCTCAGGGTGTTACACCTAATGAACTTGATTTTATATACAATTTATCCTTTTAGTTAGGGAACCCTTACTATATGAAAAATCCATTATAATGCATTTAACAATAGATATATGGATGTCCCTTTCAATGATGTCTACATGAGTTCTATAATTTTATAAAAACTATTTAGATATTTGAAAAGTTTTCTTAGATTCCTGTTGATCATATTAAAGAGGTGTTTATATAAAAAAATTCCACAAAACATATAAATAGCTTAAATTCAACTTAAGATAATTAATGAACCAGTGTAAATGTTATGTTTTTGATCCTATGTATTCCATCCAAAAACACTATAAACATCCATAAAATAAACACCCCTCACAACAAAAAAACATTCATATGCGGTATTTATGAACTAACTTATGTGATATACATTCTTTATAAGCTTACATCTAAACAACATGATAAACCATACATTTTCAAAATTGATATGTGGTTTCTCATAATTTCGATTTATAACATACCCATTTTGATCTGCTCCTTCACGTAATTTCTCCACAAACACTTATTTGTCAAACCCAAAAATTTGACATACACTGAGAAATATCACCACACTGAACATTCTTTTGGGAACCCATTATCTTTCAAATAACCTCCATTGGATTTAAATTTTTTATATCAACCAGGAAAGGGTTAAAAAATAAAAAATACACCCTCATTCTCTAGATTCAATAATTATTGTTCCAACTCATCTAATAATGAAAAACATAATTTTTTTAGAATAGTAAACCAAAAATATTATAACAATAATGTTAGATATGGAAATTTAGTGATGCTGATACAATATTTACTACTGAACCTTAAAAAATACAATAGTCATGTTTTCAAATTTTTTATATTATACTTTTTATGTCGCAATGTATATTGGGAAAGATAAACATATCCATAAATCGTAACCAAAACTATGGTTAAAATATCACATTGAGATAATTAAAGGGGGTATAATTTGATTAATGGGTTACTTTGATTTACCACTTTTTTAGAAATATCATGTTCTACTGGATAAATAAAATTAATTAATAATACAGAATGTTCTGAAAACTATTTCAATTTTTTTAGAATTATCAATTTATAATTGATATGTGGAATTGTGAATAAAATTCCCTTGTATTAATATTAAATTTAGAATATTTTTCAAGGTTGAATGATATTTATAAGAACTATATATTGAAACAATTCCTTCACAATATTTAAATTGGAATTGGAATAGATAATATAATGTTATAGAAATCTTGGAATTATTCTAAATAAAAATAATAAAAATGATATATCTTCAGTACAATTGAATGAATCTCAAAACCTGAAAAACAAATCATAATTACAATGATATATTATTAACCTCATAGCATATTAGTATGGATACTCAATATTTTTATATATCTCAACATGAAAAAAATATTTTTTTTGAAATGGAAAACTCGATAAAAGTTATAACATATTAGTAGATGCTCTTTGTGATTTCGTAGATACAATGGAAGATATAATATTATTAAAGAGATAATTGTTTATTTTTAATTAGTTGATGATTGAACTTGTGAGATTCATAGTGGATGATCCAATAATTCAAATCTTTCTTTTATACATCATTTATACTATATGACTATCCTTTCTAGGATTACATGTATAGAAATGAATATTAAATTATAATCATTACTTAAAAATTTTCATGAAGCTAATATCATTATATCTTTTTAAAACACAATGAATTTTATATAAAATCATGTCCTATGATGAATATAAATGTTTATACAAATTAATATAATAAATATTAGGAAGAAAATTTGATTGGATAAGAGTGAAAAAATTGATTTCATGATAGATTTCAATGAGTAATGTTTATTTTTTGAAAAAACACACTACTATGAAGAAGTATAAGAAGAAAAATCTTATCATGGTTTTATACCCCTGATTAAAATCATTATTTATATCATATAAAACCACTATCTATTTGAATTTTAATGTTATGGAAATAAATATTTATTAGCTCAGGAGAAATTTGAGAGATTCAAAATCGCAGAAAATATTTTATTCATTACATTCAATTTTTTCACACTATATAAGTAATGTATGATTGGGGTTTTTTCCAATTGATTCTACCTGATTACGAAATTAGATACATGTTTTATAATGTGAATGATTTTTCAAATCCCTTATAGTTGTGGAGGTTCCCCATATCTTCACACTAATATCTGGTTAAAAACATACTTTTCACCCTAAATTTAATAACATGTGTGATGACAAGAACATAAGATATATATATTTTACATAATTTTCATATTTTAGTATAAAATATCATAATCAAAATCACCATCCCATCACCCAATTCATTACTATCATTGGATACTATCCATTTAAATATCTTATTACACATTATTTCTTCAGTTTCATTAACAAACATCTCCGTAGAAGAATCCCTTCTACAAATAGTTCATAATAAAAAATCGAATGAAAATGGGAAACATAAAAGTGAGTGATATTAAATTTTTGGTAAGGAATTATATTTATTAATTAGTAATAAAAGGTTAGATCATAAGCATTTCATAAATCTTTAATCTAGAATAAATATGTAATTAAACAGACCGTGGGATGATAAGAGATAATTAGAATATATTATAGGATATTATAGATCATGACATTTTAAGTATCATCAAAGAAGTATAATACATATTAAAAGAAATGTAAACATGTAAAGATAATTATAATCTATAGAAATGTGACATTGTAATGTGGAATGAACATAAGCATAGAAATCATAACATGTCGTATCAAGTATCATTACAAGAATCCCCTAGTATAGTGTATCAGACATCACCACTAGAATCCCTTGGTATATTGGATCAGGGAACACTACTAGAAACCCCCGGTATAGTGTATTAGGTAACACTAAAAACATACCTCTATATAATATATTATTAATCTCTACAAACATCATGTACTAAGTGGATCAGGAATCACTACCAGTATCCATTATTATAGTGGATATGACATCACTATAGACATCCCTATAAAATCTCATGAGATATAAAAAATACCAATTCATTGGAGAGATATATAGTACACAAACCATTGTATAATGATAATAAATACATATTTTTTACTAATAAAATTAATAAAAAATCATATTTTGGAAAAAATCGTGAACTGAAAATTCATTTTATAACATTTTGAAAGGGTACAGTATAAAATGACATTAATAGTTAGATAAATGTCTTCCAAAAATCATTTTAAAAAATAACTATATCCAAAAATTTATTATTGGTTGATAATTAAAATTAAACCCTAAGAGATATATATTTCAATAATAGATATTAAAATTGCATAAAATTATAATAATTCATTTTATAAAACTCTACTTTTTATATGTTTTTTAAAAAACTAATATACTATACACTTTCAATAAGTCATTTATGTTAAGCTGATATGGGAAATTTTTAAAACATCACACTCAAATATACAAAATAATATATCATTGATAAGAAATAATTTAATTTAATTAATTATTTTCTTGAAGATAAATTGTATTGAAAAAATGTGAAAATATTCTTTTTAATTATATTAGGTAATTTTAATATAAACCACATCGATGAACGAGTTGAAAAATTCCCCACTTATAGAGTGATAATTTAAGATATTAAAATTTTAAAATATGATATTTGTTTTAGTTTTAAAACTAGAATATAAATTAAATTTTTTAATAAGAATATGGAAATTAAGGCGAGAGAGTCAACATAAATTATGTGAATTATTATTAAAAAGGTATTATTTTTATAAAGAATGAAATCTATAAAATAATATTTTTTTAAGTGAAAATGAAAATATCATTAAGAAAAATAAAAAAATACATATAAAATATATTAATGGAGTAATTTAAAAATATTATAATAGAATACACGTTGAATAATGTATGTTGCCTAATGTAAATAAAATTAAGTTGATAAACTCTTTTTGGATTTAGTAATAATTGAACCAAAATAATATGAAGGGGGTCGTCAAAATCATTATAAATCCATGATAGAAACAATATAAATGAGAATAGATTCCAATGGTGTGTTAAGAACACCCTTTAAAATAATAATAGGTGTATAGTTTTAAATATTTAACAAAGAGTGAAACTTGAGGAAAACAACCCCTACATCTTTATTAATACACAAATGCAATGAACATAAAAAATTTATAAAAGTTTTATAGAAATCACAGGATTAAAATTGATTTATGATAAAAAAAATTAAATCGGTATTAAATACACAATCACAAATTGGAATTGGTGAATAAATTGTAAACAAGCCTCAACAAATTGGAATTGAATGAAAACCATTATCACAGATTCATTCTTGTTTGGAATGATATAACATCAAAGTAGAAATACTATCTTCTTTTTGAATCCTTCTCATGTTGAAGGAATTAAGGAAATATATTGAGTGTATAAGTTACCCAAGATGAGAGAAATTTTTATGGATGTAAATATAGATGGGTATATGGAGGAATTATAATTTTAGGAGTGTCTTTAAGGGGTGATGGTGGGGTACTTTTATAAGTGAGGAGGAGTAACATATTCATAAATACTTATTTATTAATGCATAAGCAATGTAATTTATCATGTAAAGAGGATCCAATGTTCTAAACAATGTAAATTAGATAATTTTTAGATGAAAATTACCTCATCCCCCAACTATTATATAATGTTTTGTGCTATATTGAGGCTTCACCACAAAGTCATGTTTTTTTATCGAGTTTTAGATTAATAGAGTATACTCATTTTTTTCCTCAACCACTTATGTATTTTCCCTAAATTACATTTAAATTACTACCCAAATTGAAAATTTAGATTCTAAATATGAAATATATTTTATTTTATTCAATTTCTAAAAATTATCAATAATTTTTTTAATAAAAAAATGCACAACACAATTTTTTTAAAATAATTTTATTTCTAAGTATAAAAGAATTTATTCTTATTCTATTCCAAGTTAATATATTTAGGTTAATATTAATATATATATATATATATTCAACAAAATTTATTTATATCATTACTTGATAATGACTATAATATTTTATAAATATAAATATAAAAAATATAAAAAAATATTTGAAATTGGATTTTTTTCATCAAAAATATTGTTTCTCTATTATTTAATATCAGTTTATTTGTTAACAATGACTAATAAAATTATCAGTTTATTTATATTAAATATAAGTTTTCTTTTTTAAATAAATTCGTTATTAAAACCTAAAATCTATAGAAATTACAAATATTAAAAATAAACATATAAAGGAATATATATATATATATATTTTATTACTTTTTTATTTACTTTTTTTATAATTCTAACTTCTACATAAAAACCCCCTATGACCTCTCCATAAGACCTAAAGGTATGATACAAAATTTTGGTAGTGCCGGGTAGTGATTCTACTAGAATTAATTTTGTAATATCATTCATGTTCTTAAAAATCTTCTATAAAAGATGTTTCTCTATATCTAAATTTCAAGTTCATCACAATAATTGTCTTGGCAAAACCCTGGTGAAGTCACTTCCTTAATAATATTATAAAAAATATCCTCATAAGGAAGGCTTACAGTATTTGATTCCATAGTTTTCTATTTTATATGATGATTTTGTAATGTGACTACATCTATTTTTACTAACCAATTTAATGATTTTGTCACAATAGTATTATATAAATAATATACTACTTATAATTTATCTCATTAGTTATTCAAATACATAATGATGATATCATTTATCTATAAAAATTTATTTTCTGAATAATCCCAACATCCATATATACTCAATGAATATACAATTGAAATAACTATATAATATATGTTTAGATTGTATAAATACATATATATATATATATATATATATATCTGTGTGTGTGTGTGTGTCCTTGTATATATCACAAAAATAATTTATTGAATTAATTTATTTCCCTACAAACATGACTATTATATTTCTAATTATTTTCCTTAATTCTATATTTTCAATACACATTAAGATCATCATGAAAAAAATAACTATAATGAATTTATATTAATAGTATTTATATTTTTATGTAGATTTATCCCACTTTTAATTTTCAAATTAATGTTTCATATTTTATTCTCATAATTTAATAATTTGTATCATCCATTGTGTTATTTTACATCAATAATGTTTATCACGATTCATTTTAGTTTATTACTACCTGAGAAACAAGTTATTCAACATAGTATTTATTTAAAAGGGAAATTCATACTAATATCGTGGTGTGTTAAACTCTATAACCCATAAATAATTTGTGTCCTCAGAATTTTAATTATATCTTAGGGATGAAATTAGTTATGGGTAACAATACGAACAATAAGAAAAATCATATAATTCATAAGAAGATATTAAACTCACGATCTTAGGTAATACTATGAACCTCATCTTTTTCATCATGAAATATATATCCCTAAAATCTAGTTTCTTACAAATCATTCGAATTAAATAACCATTAGGAGTTGGTGTTAATCTCCATATAATTTTATTTATTCCAATAGAGTCTATTGTGATCCTTGTATTGATAAATAACCATATATTGATATGTGATATGAAATGTGACTTCTGTATCCTAATAATTAATATGGAATCTATTTGGATATAATGAATCCATGGTGAAAATCACATTAAATTTACTATAGGGTGAATAATCATATTTTAAGTTAGTATATTTTCAAAAATTATTCTCAAAATTTTTTTATATACTTGAGGTGAAATTGTCACACCAATAGTACTTTTCACCACTAATTTAATATCTAACCATTGGGGTAGTGATTTTATTCTCTTAGAAACATTATCAGATATAGAGGAGAGAGTAGATCATGGATCACATAAGATATTTAATGTTCTATAGTGAATTTTGAGTGAACATTACAAATATTTATTTTCATGACCCATTATAGTAGTTTTGATTTCATAAGATTTCCCATATAACCCATACATAGTAGGTTAATGGAAATATTTGTAATAATTAACCCTTAGATTAGTTCAGGAGTTACTATTTTTTGTTTACTTACTTTAATTGAATATTTATAGTGTGGGGTGAATTTAGTTAATTATTAATTTCATTCATCATATACTTGTGACATTTAAGTTATTACTAGAGTTATATACCACACATGAAGTATTTACCTTTTCGATTGAGAAAATACCTTTATTCTTATTCTAGCATCTTTGAAATTAATATTAATTTTCTTTCTTCTATGTGTTTTATCATTTGAGTTTCTTAAAACCATCATTTTTCACTTTTTACCCTTCAAATAGTGATAATATTGGTAGTAACCAATCTTTATTTATACCAAGATATAACATCAAATATTATCATCATATATACCAATGTCTATAATATATAATACCTTTTAGAGACCTGGATTTAGGGAAATAATAAATTAGTTGGTTTTTATTTCAATATCAATAATAAAATTAAAATATTACATTAAAAGTATTTTGATTATTTCTTAAAAGGTACCAATGGATTCATCTTCATTTTGACAACTATAGGAATTCTATATCTATTTTATTCTGAATAATTTGTTGTAAATATTTATTAAAAAATATTTCCTTTAGCGCTTCTCATTTCATGGAGATGTTTTCTTCCTTTGGCCTCATGTTATTCATCAAAGTCCACCATTGGTTTATATCACCTACCAAATGATAAAAAACTAGGATTAAGTGTTCATACATTTTGAATTTTTAAATAGAAATTATACATTATACCACATTAATACATTACTTATAAATTAGTGGTTTTGAAATTCAACTAATGGTTAGTAGTCGTCGACACGTGAAGCCTCAATTTTGAGTTTCCCTTTCTTTGTTGAATTAATGTGCTCAAAAATTGTAGAAGATACTACTAAAAAACTAAGATAGAATTCTTATAAAAAAATTTACACTATCTCTCATCAAATTAAGTTTATAACTGAGACAATCATCACAATTTCCATCACACATATTTTTAACTCAATTCCTCATGCATACAACACTTTTAAAAATTAAAAATTTTTAATGTGAATAATAAACCATAATTTTATAAAAAAATTAAAAAGAAAAACCCTATAAATTTTAATGTTATGTATGTTGATGTCTTACAATATGAAACCTTGATGTTATCCAATGATAATTTTATCTCGATATAGGTTACTTTTTGTTGTATTTTATTATAAATATATTTATAATGCCGAAAAATAACTATACATCACTCTAATACCAACATAGTGTCCTCAAAATCATACTCCCAAATTCATTATTATAAACTAAAACTTACACAATATCTTTGATACTATGTGAGATGAAATGAATATAACATGAATATATTTTAAACCATTTCCATAGATTAACAGTAAATATTGAAAAAAACACAACCCCAGAACATAATTGTTTAACATCTTTGGTGATTAGCAATATATATAAATATATATATATATATAAACATTTTTTTGCCTCATCGGTCAAAAAAATTACATATAATACTTACTTCTATACAAAATTATACAACTAATTTCTTGTAGAAATTGGAAACATTAAAATGTGTGATCTCAAAAACTCAATAATGAAAAAAATATCAATGAGTCATAAAGAGTAAAATCATAAGAATATTAGAATATATGAACTTGGTATAAATATTATACTAAATGGACGATGTGATGATAAGAGATAATCATAAGAACTAAAAGGATATCATTGATCATGAATGAGAACATAAAAAAATAAATGGATTATCACATTAGTGTAACACATATACCATGGATTCAGAACAAGTGATATTAATTAGAAACCATAGAAACATAACATTAGAATGTGGAATAATCAGAATCTTATAAATCATAACATAGTGGATCATGAATCAGTATCAGAATCCATGGTATAGTGGATCATGAATTAGTACCATCATCCCATAAGAGAGTGCATTTAGAATCACTATTATCATCCCTTAGTATAGTTAATTGGTAGTCACTACCACAGTCCCTTGGTATCATGGATCAGGTATTACAGTAAACATCCTTCAGTATAGTGGATCAAGTATTACTACTAGCATCCCTTTGTATAGTGGATCGGGCATCATTACCAGTATCCCTTGGTAATCTCATAAAATATAAAACATTTAAAATGAAATTTAGGGATTCAAAGGACCAAATCAATCATATTGATACACCATACATAATTCTGCCACAAAAAATTATTCAACTCTCATATTATGAATAACACATAAAAATAAAATGGGTCTTATAAAATTTTCAAATGGTGTAACATAAAATGAAATCAATGGTCTGATCAAATGATATGAAAATTCATTTTCCTAAATAATTATATCATAAAATTACTTAGTTTATGATCATAAACATGACTCAATAAGATATAGATGTTTTGGATATACAAAGTAAAATGGATGCAACATCATAAAAAGAGATTTTATAAAAATACATTTTTTAACATTGTTACAAAATGAGGTAACAAGTCACATTTAAAGACTTAACAACAATAGAAAATTTAAACATAGTAGGTTTTAGGTAAATAAAATTTGATTTAGAAATATAGAAATGATGAAAAGTGAAAAAAAGTTTCATTCTAATCTTTTTAGGATGTTTTAAAGAAAATCCACATTGATGAAAGAGTTGAAATATTTTTATTTTATAAAGGTATAATGTGAGATATAAAATTTACATAATATAATATATAAATTTTCTAAACAAATAAATGAAATAATTTTTTGTAGGAGGAATACAGAAATATAAGATAATGATCCATTATAAAGGATGAGAATTATTATTTAATTCGATATATTTTTATGAAGAAAGAAATATATCAATGAAGAAGATTTTGATGTGAAAATATAAATTTACCAAAAGGGAAATAGATAATAAAATATAAAAAATTTAAATTCACTAATATAATATATTCATAAGTAAAAATACAACTAATAATTTCAATGAATTAGTGAAATAGAAATTGAGTTGGTGAAACCCTTACAACAATAGTAATAAATGAATCAAAAGAATTAGAAGGAGGGTTATGAAAAAGATTTTCAATTACATAAATGAAATTTTAATAATGAGAAGATACATCCATGGGTTAGTAATTACACCATTTAAAAGAATAATAGTTTCATAATTTCAAATACCTCTCATGGAATTGAAATTCAGTCCAAGAACAATAAAAATTTGGGTATTATATGAATTCAAAGAAACTGGAAAGATATTATTAAATTGATGTGTAAATCACATGACAAAAATTAATTTAAGATAGAATACTTAAATTAGTTAATAAATAAACTATTTCAAAGAAACATAGTAGATGTACATGAAAATAATACTTGATGAAGGTGGATTGAGAAAAAAAATTATTTTCCTTGATTTCCTATTTTGTTGGGCATGATTTTACTTCATAGATGATATCATATCTTCTCTTAGAATCCATCTAGGATTTAAGGGAATTAATTAATTATACTACGGACATAAGATACCCTACATGGGATATTATTTTTAGTTTAGTGAGTTTGTAAGATTATATATATGTGTTCAAATGTTAGGGAGACTTTTTTGGGGTGGTTAAGAGGTCCTTTATAGGAAAAGAGGAGTGAAATGATTGAAAATTATCATTCTTTAATGTATAAGAAATGTATTTTTTGTATTGAAATCGTATCTAAATTTGTATAAAATAAAAAAATAGATAATTTTTGGTTGATAATTCCCTCATCCAAGCATCTATAAATATTTTTTCTATTCTATATAATGGATTGACCCCTAAGATGAAGCATTTTTTACTTTAATTTACCTTTATAATGGTAAATAATTTTTTTACATCAATAACATATTTTCATACCTAAAAAAGTAATTTTTTTTATTTTTTAAATTATAATATATTGAATAAATATTAAAAATCTATTTTATTTTATAATATTTATAAAATCGGTAGAAATTAATTTTTATATAAAAAACACATACAGTTTAAGTTTTTTTAAAAAATGTATTTCTAATGACAAAAATAATTTATTCCTCATCAATTACAAGTAAAATTCATTAAATTAATATTGTTTTATTTTCATATATATTATCAATATATTTCATTAATATCATTACATGGTATTGATCAATATGGTTTATTAATATAATAATATACAATTTATAAAGAATATAATTCTTTGACAAATACATAATTAATAGTAAATGATTTTATTTATAATTATTCAATATTGATTATCTGTTTTAATAATAATTAATTAAATTTTATCAATACCCTTTTTTATTTCATCTTTTATATGTTTATTATGTTCTTTAATTAGATGTTAATTTTATGAAAATTACAAATGTTAAAAATACACAAAATAATATATATATATATATATAATTTATTACATTAGTATTTACATGTTAATATATTACTAACTTATTCTTAAAACACCACTTAATACCTCTACGTAATATATAAGGATAATATATTATATGGTGTAAGTTGCGGGGAGTGATTCATTTAGCATGGATCTCATAGTAATTTCCACAAGATTGAACTTCTCACACAACTGATCACTCTTAAACCATACCTATGGATGTTTAACTTTGTCTAAGTTTATGAAAAGCCATATAAATGATACATCATTCCTAATATCAGAAAAATCAAAATCCTAAGTAATACATACACTACTTGATGCCATTAATTCCCCTTTTCTATATAGATTTCATAATATAGTTACTTCTATTAAAACTCCTTATTTTAAAAAAGTCTTATAAAAGTAAAATGTTAAAAAAATAATACTTATTTTTTACATCATTACTTTTTTATTTTTCTACCAATTGTATCATTATCCCTATATGTCCATTGACCGTACAATCCCAATGCCCATATAATTCCAATGACCTTAAAATTCAAGTGACCATATAATATAATGATAAAATTTCATTCCTATATGTGGCTATATACACATTAATAAAATAATTAATTTAACTCATTTATATCCTCCTGAAATTTTCCATTATATTTTAAATTATTTTCCCATCATATGTAGTATCAATCTGGGTTATGATCTTCATAGAATACTATGAAGTTAAATATTTTATGTTCATGGTATTCTTATTTACTTATAGATTTATTCGACTTATATTTTTCATTATTATGTTACATATTTTATTATTATAATGTGTTAATAATTATGTTACATTGTAATATCTAACCTCAATAATATTTATCAGGGTTTTTTTAGTTTTTTATATTATTTCAACAAATCAATTCAATATAATAATTATTTAAAGGATAAATTTGTACTAAAATATTATAGTGTTAATGAAATCCTCCATGTATGTCTAAAAATAAATTATAATTCATTCTTATAATAATTTTTTCTATTTTATAATTTCTTAGAAATAATATTATTAGGTAATTTCATCATTTAATTCACGAATTGATGGATTTTTGGAATAATAAAGTAGAGACATATGATGGATTTACTATGAAAATATTATAAACCATGGCACTATACTGTGAACCATTAATGAATTCCCTGGACCAAGAGAATTTTCTTATTAAAACAATTATACTAGTTTATCTATCCACGTTCATAACATAAATATTTATTTATAACAAATCTATTATAGAAAAAATATACTACTTATATGATCATAAATTAATTAATGTTTATTTATTTGCATCCCTCTCAATTTATTCCTTATTCCATATCTCCCAAATATTCCCACCTTATTGAGACTTCATCTATTTCTTCAGCTTCCCTTTATTCTGGACTCTCCATTTTTAAATCCACATTGGGAATTTTTTGATGGTGTTCATACTATTTTGGGATGTACTGGTGTTCATTAGTGATGTAACCTTTTGGATTTTGTAATGTTATATTTCTACAAGAATAGTTATATTCCATATATTATATCTCTTTATTTATATATATCACACCCCAATAAACACAATATTATCCATGGGTGACCAAATTATTGATGTATTGGATTTATGATGCGGATGTGCCTGTTATCTCTTCTCATTTCTCTCTTTCTGTCTCTCCGATCACACTAGGCATGGTGCACACTAATGTTTGTGGCCTGGACTAGGGTATTCCATTTGAGGGTCCTGATTTTATATGACATTTATCAATCAATTAGTAAATAATTTAGGTGTTTAAATTATAAAAAGAAAATATGATTTGTTTAACATGTTTCATAATTGTAATTCCATTTGATAGAATGAGTCTTGATCAAATATAAAATATTTTAGGTCTAAAAATAGTAGATAACATGGTTGTAAGGAGTTCAGTGAATTATATTATAATAATGTAATTTAGTGGTAAGGTAATATTCTGTGTACGATGTAGCTAAATGGTTTATCTTAAAGGATGAATAGCAGACTAAATGAGTGTTCCTAAAGTATGCGGAGACACTTGGGATTACCCAATTCTTTATAATAAGTGGCATTGAACTTGGAATCATATCTCATCAACATGAATCAATTTACACAAATGAGGGAATATATACCAAAGAATATATGGTTATAAAATGAGGTTATAATATCTCATTTATGATCCCATGGTTGTTTGTAATATGTTCATATATATGATGATTGAAGGAAAAATTTAGACGGTAATTAAAAATGAAGTTTCTATATAGTCTATAGGGATGAAGAGTTTGGTTATCAATTATGGGATGATTAAAAATTATAACCATCAAACATTAGAATATTAAATTTAATGATTGTTTTTTACATGATATTTTCCATTTTTTTGAAACTGATGGAGGGAATAAAGAATCAGAATTCTATGTGGGGGTGAATCTTGAAGGTATGACTGAGCATGTGACCACAAAACTAGTAGTTCAAACTTCTCATGTTGAGTTAAGGGGATCAAAAAGGGTGGTAAATATTTTTTAGAGTTATTAATAATCCATAAAAAAAATTATTGATTTATAGTTGATATTAAGAATGTTTGTAAGAGGTAATTTTGTTGATAGAGTCAAGAATGTTGGATTTTTCTATAAAGGATGAAATTTATTCATTACAAGAAAACAATACATGGGAGATGTGACTATTAACACAAGGAATGAAATAATTGAAGAATAAATTATTATAA
This sequence comes from Viscum album, assembly GCA_963277665.1. NCBI lineage: Eukaryota > Viridiplantae > Streptophyta > Magnoliopsida > Santalales > Viscaceae > Viscum > Viscum album. The sequence continues at coordinate 241,322,201 of OY728131.1, forward strand.
ATATTTAGGGAATAACATGATGGCTAGATGATATATAAGGAAAGGCTATTGGTGAAATGATTTCAAAAGAATTATAGTGTGGAATTCAGTTAAATTTAGTCACCTATAGTGAAGCTCACCACCATATGGCTGGTTGTTTATATTGTAGTATTAGAGTACTTTCATCATGATAATCTTGGTGTATAAACTCATTTCCTTTATCTAGATTTATATTATTACTTTAATATAAATAACCCCTAGGGATATGTTGTGCGATGAAAAGATTACCTAGTGTGAATCCACCATAAGAAGTTATATGGGTTAATGTATACACCTAGGCATTTGAATATGATATTTTATTAATTCATGAGAAATAAATTTATAAAAAATTAGTGGAATGGTTCAATGATAATATTAAAAGTATTATTGGTGATGTATAAATTAAATTAATTCTATATGTGTATTATATAATTATTATAATATTATCTAAACAGAGGATTAATGGGTAAAACTAGTTGATTCATAATGAGTTCATGTTGAAAGATGATGGGTAAGCTAGAAAGATTTTTGGGATAGAGATCAAGAAAGACCAGATAGTTGGAACATTTATGATATCACAAACTGACTACATTAGAATGGTATTGAGAAGATTTGGTATGTGGTAAGAAAATCATGTTTTTATTCCCATGGAAATACACAAAAAAAATTCAAAGGAGATCACACCAAAAGTAATAGAATATTATGAGTAGATGGAAAAGGTTTAATACAAATCCACTTTTTTATGTATGAAATAGTCCATTGTGGGTACTTGACCTGATATTTTTCATGTAGGGTGAGATATAATAATTTTTATTGTAATGCCCTGACCCCAGTTACCCAGAGTCGGTGAATTATTACATAAAATTGGCAAGATCTCAAAAGATCAAGTCTCAAAAGACCGATTAGTTTAGTAGCCTTGGAAACACTAGATACATTCATAAGTATTACATTAAATCATAAAGTGAAAAACTAAAACAACATAGTCTCCATAGTCCACACTCATATCCCCTTAGACTATCTCTGCAGGTTAGTCATAAAATACATCTTCACATCCTGGGGAAAAAAATAAAACATAGAAAGGGGTGAGCTTAGATGCTCAGTAAGGATAACAATAGAGTGGAAACTTTCATAAATAAGTATAAACATTTAAGGCAATGTATAAATAAAACTGAAGCCTTTTAAATGTGAACTTTAGCATAATATGGAAAAAATGAAATGAAATAATTCCATTTACTTATTCACATGGATATTCTACTCGTAGAATAATCACATGCAATATCAATAACCACTTTCATAATGATGGAATGCATAATGCCAGACTATCTTAACCACATAGTCAAGGCCGTGTTCCAAGACTACAAGTAAGATTTTGTCAAGGCCTTATGTCAAAACACTAGTTTGTCTCATGAGACCTACCGGTGCATCGAGGAGCTATAGCGTGTTCCACCCGTCACTTACTAAGTCCAATGCATTCCCATATGAATGGGTTTAAACATAACATAAACATTCGTATTAAAACTAGCATATGAAATATCAATACTTTCTCCATAAGCCATGATTGGTATAAAAATAACACATCCATAGTCAAACATATCAAAAAACCTTTAACAGAATATGGAAGTTTTGTATCATAATAAATCAACTTCAAATAAGGTTAAAATCTATCAACGAATGTTGACATAGATGAAATCAAAACTATTTTAGAGAAATATCTATTTTTTGAAATCATTTAAAAGACATATAATTATAAAAAACATTTAATTTGAAAATATTCTTATAATCTTGAATGGGAGGCTTCGATGATTTTATAATGACGGAAAATAGCCGCACCCACCGTATAAGTTAAAAAATGACATTCTTACCTTAATTTCATCAAAAAGGTTAAAAAGGACATTGTTTTTGGAAATTATGGAATGATTCCTCTATAAACATCTTATAAAAGTCAAAAAAGGTAATAAATGACCATAACCCATATTTTAGTAAATAGTAAGAATGTTTTGAAATACATTTTTAAGAAACATGGATGTGGATGATAAAGAGGTCCCAGAAGATACTTACGTTAAAACAACCTCGAATAATAAAGATATTGTGATATTAACCATTTCCTTGTACTTTTCCTTGTTAGAGGGTTGGTTAAACTCCTGTATAATAGTTAAATAATTATTATTAAATTTTACAAGAATCACATATATTAATGTGATATCGTATATGATCTTTTAACATTGCTTTGTTAATGATGTCTTAGTATTATCATCATTTCGGGTGTTAACGGAATCATTTTCTTTTATATTATTTGTTATGTGAGTCATATTTTTTATGAATGGGATGTATCTTATTCATATCCAGAATGATATCAAGTCTTTACACATTTTTTTTAATCATCTAATGAAAATTAGTCTTGAATGGATACGATGGGGAATGAATCTTATCGTGTTCATGGAGACAGTAATCTGTACGTACGCACGAGCGACAATATCATTATTTTGATATTAAAATAATATATAATTGAATGATGTATCATATATATAAAATTATTATCATTTTATATTTATTATTTACTTGAATTACAGATCAATATTATACCCATCCAAATAATAATGTATTGAATAACAATTACACCACAACGTGGAGACGGTAAGTCGTACGTACGCACGTATGCTGACATGTCATTCAAGGTATGGATTGAATAATGAATATGGTTGTACCATATTTATAATAACATCACATTATATATAAGACACAAGAGTTCTTATTTTAGAATGAAAACAACAAAGATAAAGGAAGTGGAAGAAGAAAGGAACTTGAAAGAGGTGGTGAGTTTTTACCTCTTCTTCGGATTCTTCATTTTGATTTGATCAAAAGGGCTCTTTAAGTTATCTTTATGACTAAAAGAAGGCCTCTAGGATAAATTGAAGGAAGTTTAAAAGATATCTGGTCAGGGTATGGCTGAACCAAAATGTGTTGAAGGTATGAATTTGAGATAAGGGGGAGTGCCATTTTATAAGAGGGGTGAGGGGCACATTAGGAAAAACATAAAATATTATTTTTTAATAAATTAATAGTCTGTTTATAATGGCTCCAAAGTGACTTATTTAGAGGATAATGTATGTATGGGTTTAAATCCTTTCAACCAATAGATTTATGATAGGTTTGGGTCACTATATAAACCTTATCATTTATATTTAACTCTTAGTTAAATAGTTTGACATTTACCATGTCTCTTTGTATTTTTATATTATATGGTTAATAAACATACTATAACAAGAAAATATAACCCCAAGTGGTTCATTAATGATACACATATCATTATATAAGTCTCTATGCTGAACCTTAGATTTTTATAAATACAATATCAATTAATAATATAATATTTGTTTTAAAAACTCTTTTATGTCAATTTTGACACTATTTGGTAATTTATTTTTTTAAAGTCCTAAAAACTTTATTAATTAAAAATAAACTCATTTGATCAATCCTATCATGTTATATTAACCTATAAAATTCTTTTATAGCATCAAAATCTTAAAATTATATTTATTTTAACATTTATAATACAATTTATTTTATTATTTCATTAATAATGAAAATATTGCATCATCATTGTGTCATAAATAAAATTTATTATTCAATGTCTAAAAATTATAAATAAAATTTTAATCTATAGTAAATTGTTTTATCTTTATAATGAATTATTATTTTTTAATAGATAACATATATAACCCAATGTAAAAATTATTTTACTAAAAGATATATTCGTATGTCATTTTTGTATTTAATTTAACTTGATTAATATAAAGTGTCATTTTCACTTTAAAGTGGATCCATGGGGTCACAAAGTCGACCCAAGGATGACCATGGTTTGACATGTTTCAGCCAATAGGGTTAGGACACGTTTAGGGAAATTTAATATTATTATAATATTATTTTTTCCCTTATTTACCGGAATTACCCTTTAACCATGGTAAATAAAATATTTAGCGAAGTAATTATTCAAAATGTCTAAAAATAAAAGTTACCTATTCACCCAATTTGGACCTCATGATTATAAATATGGAATGCATTTTTCTAAATTCAAAACACAAAAGTGGCAGAAATTAATTTAAAATTAATTCCCATTGTCAAGACAAAAAAGTGTGTTTTTATGAAATAATAACTACCAAAAGATTGACACTTGTTTATGTCAAATTTAGATGTGAAATTACATAAAATGACCTAAGATGTACTAAGTGATAAAAATATAATCTTATTATAATTCCAAACCATTCAAATTCATAATTTATCACTTTTAATTATTTCAATTAAAAAGGTTGTTTTTAATTAAAATTTAATAATTTTCACTAATCATCCAAATATGAAAGTTATCAGAAAAGTACCAAAAATTCACTCTAATCTAATTCTAACATTACGTATCCAAAAATGAAGTCCATATTAAAAGATAAAATTTATATAATTTAAAAATGTGTGTATTACTATTCATAACAGCTAGCTTGATTGGTTGTGGTGTGCTAGAACTCGAAGTTGCATACAACAAACACTATTACATTATTCAAATAGAAGCGTATTGTGGAAGCATGGGGTGATACATTCTCCCCTCCTTCAAATAATTTTGTCCTCAAAATTTCTAGAATAATACTATATAAAAAGACTCGGGTGGTTCTTCATCATAAGTTCCTCGGGTTCCCACGTTTCCTCTTCCATCTTATGGTTCCTCCATAGAACTTTTACCAGATGAGTCATCTAGTTTCCCAATACTAGTTCTCTCGTATAAAGAATCTTGATGGGCTCTTCGCAATAAGACAGATCGGGTTCCAGTTCTAATTCCTCATAGGTGAGTACATGCGTTGGGTCAGACATGTATTTTCTCAACAGTGATACGTGGAATACATCGTGGACTTTGGAGAGACTTGGCAGCATTGCCAAATGGTGAGCTACAACCCTAATTCATTCTAGAATTTCAAAATTTTCGATGTACCTGGGAATTAATATACCCATATTACCGAAACGTATAACTCCCTTCCATGGAGATACCTTCAAGAAAACATCATCTCCTACCTGAAATTCCAAATCCTTCCTTCGGTTATCAGTATATCTCTTCTGCCTAATTTGAGCTTCATTGATATGGTTTTGGATTACCTTCACCTTTTCCATCATTTCCTCCACTAGTTCTGGGCCTACGAGTTTTCTTTCACCAACATCATCCCAAGAGCTTGGTTTGTGACATCTATTTTCATATAACGCTTCATATGGTGCCATTCGAATACTCGAATGGAAGCTATTGTTATAGGAAAATTATACCAAAGGTAAATATTGATCCCACATACCTTGAATGTCAAGATAGAAAGAACTCCACATGTCTTCTAAGGTTTGAATAGTCTATTCTTAGTTTCCATCAGTTTGGGGGTGGTAGGCAGTGCTCAAACGTAGTTTAGTATCCAAGGCCTTTTGAAGAATTTTCTAGAATCTTGTTGTAAAACATGGATCAAAATTAGAAACAATCGATAGGGGTACTTCATGAAGTCTCACTAATTCATTAATATATAGTCTTGCAAGATGTTCAAGTGTTAAATCTCCCCTTATAGTAGGAAAATGTGCTAACTTGGTAAGACGTTCAACAATGACCCATATTGCATCGTTCCTTCTAGGAGTATCAATTAGTCCCATGACAAAGTCCATCATAATATTATCCCATTTCCACTCAGGTATGGTAAGAGGTTTCATGACTCCTCCAGGCTATTGCCTTCCAGCTTTCACTTGTTGACAAACCATGCATCTTGACACAAAATCAGCAATCTCCCTCTTTATGTTGTCCCACCAAAAACGTTCCTTCAAATCTCTATACATTTTGGTTCTCCCAGGGTGTATAGAGAAATTGGAACTATGAGAAACATAAAACAATTCCCTTTTTAGATTAGGTATATTGGAAACACAAAGTCTCTTTCCAAATTTCAAAATTCCATCTTCATATACAAAGTCAATAAATATCCCATCATTCACAACTTTAATCTTCGTTTGAAAATCTTCATCATTGGTCTGAGAACTCTTTATCCTTTCTAGTAAAGATGGTTTGACAAACATTTGAAAAAGCATTGATGTTTCACCATCCATGGTAATTCCCATATCCATCTTCACTAGATCCATTAAAATAGGATCCCTTTCAACTCCCATCTGGTTCAAAACCCCATGATCCTTTCTACTCATAGCATCTGCCACCTTATTATTCTTTCCTTGGGTGGTAGTGTATCGTGCAATCATAATCCTTGAGTAGTTCAAGCCATATCCTTTGCCTCATGTTGAGTTCTTTCTGTTAGAAAATATACTTCAAACTCTTGTGATCAGTATAAATCTCACATTTTTTTACCATAGAGATTGTGTCTCCAAATCTTCAAAGCAAAGATTTTAGATGCTAACTCATGATCACAAGTAGGATAGTTTTTCTTGTGAATTTTTAGTTGTCGTGATGCATAGGCAATGACCCTATCATTCTGCATAAGGACACAACCAGGTCCTTTCTTTGAAGCATCACTATAAATAACAAACCCATCATTCCCCAATGGTAGAGTCAAAATAGGAGCATTGACTAATATTCTCTTCAGTTATTAAAAACATTCTTTACACTCTTTTTTCCAAACAAATTTATCCCATTTACATGTGAGATTTGTTAATGGGTTAGCCAATTGGGAAAAATTCTGGACGAAACCTCGATAATAACATGCTAAACCAATAAAACCACATACCTAGGTTATACTCGTTGGTGCTGGCCATTCTTGGATTTCTCTTGTCTTAGAAGGATTAACAAAGATTCCATCATTAGATACAATATGGCCAAGAAATGAAATATCCTGAAGCTAGAATTTACAGTTTCTAAACTTCCCATATAATTCATGTCTTCTCAGAGTCTTCAGGATAATGCACAAGTTGTTTTCATGATCTTCATAGCTTTTGGAATATACCAAGATATCATCAATAAATACCACTACAAAGTCAACAATATTTTCCATGAAAACGATGTTCATTAGATCCATAAAAATAGAGGGTGCATTAGTCAGCCTAGAAAACATTACTATTAAATCGTAATGCTCGTACCTAGTTCGAAATGATGTTTTCGGAATGTCTTCCTTCTTCACACACAACTGATGATGTCCAGATCGAAGGTCAGTCTTTAAAAAATATTGAGCTCCATGAAGTTTCTCGAATAAATCATTATTGCGAGGTAGGGGATACTTGTTCTTTATTGTTATAGAATTGATCTCCCCAGAGTCAATGAAAAACCTCATAGATCTGTCTTTCTTCTTATCAAAAAGAACAGGGGATCCCCATGGGGAAACACTAGGGAAAATAAATCTCATATTACAAAATTCCTCTAGTTGTTTCTATTGGTGAGAGTGGATACTCAAGAGGGTCATGAATTAAGTTCCAATTAAAATTTCTGTTAAAATATTTCTATTAAAATCCCCCAATTTAAAAAAAAGTTAAACTGTAGTGAATTTGTAAATCTGTAAAGGTTAAATTAGATTCTAAAAAGATTTATTAAGTCACAGTTAATTTAATTAGAGGAGTAAATTGACTTTTGAAGCTAATCTACTAATTTACAAATGTTACAAACACTTACTAATTTAATTATCAGAGTAACATTAAAATAGATTTGTATTTCGAAGTAAATAGAAGTGGGATACAAAATATATAAAATATAATTTAATCTTAATCTAAGATTCATAGCAGATATAACCAAGAGGTTCAGTCTCAATCTGCGACTTAGTCCTCTCAAACAATTTATATAAATTTTATCCACACCCTGGATCGGGGAAAACAACAGTACATAGACTGTTCAGGTCCTAAGACCTCTACCACAGTTCTTTAGTGAGAAAAACAAAATCAACAGTTCTCAGGTTGTCCTGGTCACACTTGACCTCTTCCAAAACTCACACTGGGATACAAGAAGGTATAGAAAGTTTGGTGTGAGGATTTAATATCCTCCAGTTCAACTTAGGAGATAGTGTGTATCTAGAGTAGACAGATGTACACACACTGCTCAGAATGTTAAGAAAAGGGATACAATAGAGGAAATAATAGTTTTTAGAAATCTCTGTGTAATTGTAGATATGCTCTGGACTCGTTTTGATGTTGCAGATGGAGGTCAAGTCCTTTCTGGTGAGCTTGACTCAAAACAGAGTATTGTTGTTCTTCTCAGCTACAGCTATCCGGACGTGTGCATATGATTTTCAGTAAGGCAGAGCTAATCGTCTTTGTGTTTGTTTCTAGTGAAACATCTTCTTGATGCTCTCTGTTTTTTACAGGTGATCTTCAAGTTCTTCTTATATTCTGTGGGACTTGATACACGTGCAACTTCATTCGTGTGTTTTTCTCCTTTTGTTCAGCTCTGTCTTTTTTTAACTGTAGATCTTTCTTTTTATTCCTTGAGATTTGGAAAAAAGAATGATTACCTTTTTACAGGTACGAGGTATGGTTTCTTGACATCCAACACCCAACATTAATTAATAGCAGGTGAATTTAACTAATAAAATATGACCGTTGGAATCAAAAAGGGTTGGTATAAAGTTCAAAAAATTTTCTTAACTATCGGTGCGTTATGAGACCTGTAAGTCATTTTGAATTTGCATCGGTATTGGTAGGGAATGTGATCAGCATCAGATTCGGTAGGTTATTTGATCAGCATCGGTTTCGGTAGGTCATTTGATCAGTATCAGTTTCGGTAGGTATCATCAGTGCGACTGTTCTTCATCGGTGTGACTGTTCTTCATCAGTGCGACCATTCTTCATCGGTGCGACTGTTCTCATCGGTGCAAACATTCTCATTGGTGCGACTATTCTCATCGGTGAAACCGTTCTCATCGGTGCAATCTTTCTTCATCGGTGTGATCATTCTCATCAGTGCGACCGTTCTTCATCAGTTTTAACTAACAGTGACTCGTGAAAATAACTAACGGTGCGTCAAAAACATGGAATATGCACCAAGTGTCTGTTCAAACCAGAACACTTCCAGGATAATAGAAAAACAAAAATAATCATATATAGACATATGTAAACATGATTAAACATATATAAACACATTTAGAATAGAATGAATAGTTGACTTAATTTACTTATAAATAGAAAAAACAATGATTTTTTATTATTAAAATAACCATTTCACAGAGGGTTCAACAGTTTCTTTAGTTCCACTAATTTTACAATGGCCATTATATAAGGGGTCTTCGATATAGCCCTTGATCCAGGAATTAAATCAATGGAAAACTCAATTTCTCATTCCATAGGATGTCCAGGTAAATCTTTTGGAAACACAACAACATATTCTCTCACAATATGTACATCATCTATTTGAACATACCTTTCCTCACCCACAGTAATTTCATTCTCTTCCTCCCCAATAATTTAATTCAGTTGAGCTATTGTGGATGGATCTAGATAATAATTAGGTGGTGATGAATATGCTCTAAAGATAAGGTGTTCATTATCATCGTCATAAAAAATAGTAACCTCCTTCTTCTAACAATAAATTCTAGCATCATGGTCTGAAAGCCAATCCATACTAAAGATTATATCAAATTCAATCATGGGTATGACTATTAGATAAGAAAATAATGAAAATTTATATACCATAATAGGAACTGATTCACAGAACTTTGTAGCAATGATAATTTCCATTGTAGTTTTGACTGACAACTCCCTTATTAAATCAAATTGGAAATATCTAATTTTCTTAGAAGACTGTAAAGATATAAAACAATGAAACGATCCAGAATCAAATAAAACATTGTCTAAACTTGAGGAAACCAATAAATTCCCTAACACCATGTCTTTTGGAGCTTCAACCTCAATAGTAGTGATAACATAAGCTTGTCCTTGATCCCTTGGCCTTTTCTGAGGTAGGTTCCCCTGAAGCTTAAGACATTCATTTGCATAATGTCGCATCTCCCTGCAATTTTAGCATTAAACATTGGTATCTTATTTATTCCCCTTATAATCAACAGCATGGTGGCCTTTTTCACCACAATTATAACAGACTCTCATTCCCTTCAAGAAAGAACTGGGGTGTTTCTTCCCACATTTACTACAGGATGGAAATTCAACATTTTCCTTATTCCCCTTATTTCCATTTCCAGAGTGATCAACAAATCTCTTCTTCTCTTTCTTTTCTTTAAAGTCGTAAGACTTAGAGAATTCCTATTCTACCCTGATAGGACATGAGAAAATATCTTCGTATGATGGTAAGGATTGTGACACTAATGCTCGACAGCGAAAATGGTTTTAACACATCAAAGAAACGAACAATATTACTTCTTGGGTTACGTATATAATCTGCAGCATGCCTTGCTAACCTTGTAAAGTTAGACTCATACTTTGAAACATTCTCATCCTCCTTTTGCCTCAAACTCATAAATTGCCTTTCCATATCTACTCGATGGTCACGAGGAAAGTATTTTTCCAAGAAATGCTCTTTAAAGTCCCTCTATTCCATATTTGATACTTCATCGTCTTCCTTTGTGTTTTGAATCAAGGACCACCATTGATCAGCATCTCCAGTGAGGTGGTATGAAAATGTTTTCCCTTTCACTACTCCCAAAGCATGGAATATTTTCTCTAAAGAATTTATCCATTTCCTAGCTACAAATGGATTTTTACTCCCATTTAATGTTGCTGGTTTTTGCTTCATGAAGCGATCTAACATTGATCCTCCACGCTGCGGATCAAGGTGCTCCATACGAGTAAGGTTATTATTCATAACCTGGGTGAGTTGTCCCAGTATGGTGATTAGCTAATTAGCACTAGTTACATCACCAGCCCCAATATAATTATCTTGAGCTGTAGGAAAATCCCTACATAGAGTGTGTGCATTGATACGATTTACATTCCTTCCACTATGAAACATTTCTAAATAATGGCATAAACTAGATCAGTTTATGAATAGAAATACATAATTCCAATCTTATAAACACTTAACATAAATTGAACAGTTTATGAATATAATCCATAATCATAAAAATGATTTCTTTGAAGAATTATATACTCATAAAACCTTCAAAATGGTTTGTAAAGAAAATGAGAATTATCCTAAGCATATCCCCCGGGTGTGTCGTAACGAAGAGTTTAGCAAGACCCGTTGTCATGTACCAGTTCCCGTTCGAGTCTAGATCAAAGAGGTGTTTTTGGGTTTTACCCCTAGGTACATTTATGCCAGAGCCACCTCTACCAACTCATATCCAGACAAAGATGTATTTCTTTGGAAACTCACAAAATCTTTACAATACCAAAATTTTAGAAATTTATTATATACTAATCCTCAAAGTCCATCTTAGGTCTATCTAATCTAATCAGAGTTTATCAAAATCTAGCTTACAAGGTTTGTAATAAACATCTTCTGATAGAAACTGTAATTCCCCGACCCCAGTTACCTAGAGTCGGTTCATTATTACATAACATTGGCATGATCATAAAAGATTAAATCTCGAAATACCGATTAGTTTAGTATCCATGGATACAATAGATACATTCATAAGTCTTACATTACATCATAAAATGAATAACTAAAACAACATAGTCTCCATAGTCCACAATCATATTATAGAGACACATACTTTACATACATGGTTAATACTTCAAAATTGAAGCATACTTATTACAACATATAACAAAACCATTAAAGGACCATATAGGTATATTGTCTTTAGAAACTGGGAAACATAAACAATTGGTTCATAAAGTATCTACACTGTCTCCCATTTATTTCATCATATCTATAGTCCATTTTTGGCATATCTTACTTAATACCCTTCTTCCTGACCTGGGGAAAGAAAACATACAAAAGGGTGATCTCAAATGCTCAGTAAGAGTAAACAAAAGAAATATCAATTACATCAAATTCAAAAGAACATAACATTTTGAAAATCTTACCCTGCAAAAGAGATCATAATTTCATAACATGGGATAAATCATGGTAGTGAAATGTAATCCCAATAATCATAACATAAAACATAAAACGTTGTGGCATACACACATAATCATAGAGAATCATTTCTTATTAGTCAAGACTCATTTCCAAGACTATCTTAGTGGACATAGTCCATTTCTGAACCGAGTTCACTCCTCGTTTTAGTCATGTTTCACTGAACTGGTTTAACCTTCCGTTCCGGCGATGTTTATCTCATGAGATATAAAATCTTTACCCAAGGAATTGGAGGGAGATATAGGTCCCACCCATCTCATAATGATACCATTCTTATGTGTGCCACAAAATCATAAATCATACATCATTGCATAACCCATGTAATAAAAATGGGATTCTTAAACATCCTGACATCATAAAACAATTCATATAAGATAATGGAATTCACAAAAATAATTCCATAACAACATGATAAAATCAATTTAATAATAGGGATAGAAACATAACCCTATATTATCTTATATGGAAAATAATTTTGATAAAAAAAACATGAACTCCATTCTTGAGGAAAATATCCTTTCTACTTCAAATTTTTTTTCCTTTCATAAAATGTCATACAATTTTAAACTAAAAGAAGTTGATTAAAAATAAACATGAAAACATGTAAATAAAGCTTCTTGGAAATAATTTTTTAAAAATCCATTCATGTCGTATAATTTAAAAAAACATTCTTCTCGTACTTTTGTCGGAAAGTCAAAAAGTACTTCGTATGAAAAACGACAAAAGATTCCTTTCATATTCCTTTAATAAAAACTCAACGAAGGGTAAAATTGGATTTATAAAATTGTAGGTGGATGGAAACAATATTACATATTGATGGAACATGGATGTGGATGATAAAATACACCCTAGTAAATACCAAAGTATAAATAATCTCGGATAAAAATGAAATTGTGATATTTTCCCTTACCTTGGGTCTGATTTGCTTCGTAAGTGTCTGAAACTCATGTATAATGATTTAAATAATGTTATTGACTTATTACAGAATCATAATTATTGTTATGATATCATATATGGTCATATTTTTAGCTTTTTATTAGTAATATTTCATTATTACTTGTTATTCGGGTGTTTATTACTTTTTGTTCTTATGCGTGTTTTGTCAAATAAATTCGTATTCCTATCTTTAGGTTATAGATACCTCATTTCCAGAATGGTATTAATGTACTATATATCATATTTATTCATTCAATTCATTTATATAATCATTATGCAATGAAGATCATGTAGAACGAATCGCATCACATTGTGGAGACGGTGTTCCGTATGTACGCACGAGCGATGATATCGTTCCCATGATCGTGGAATTGTATTGGAGTGTATGTATACTATTTCAGAGTCAATAACACTTTCAATAATCATATATAGTTATTTATTTTCAAAATTATACCAATCCAAGTAAGGTGGTGAGGGAAAATAGATTACACCATGGCATGGAGACGGTATTCCGTACGTACGCACGTGCGGTGATTTCGTTTTCCATAGGACAGATAGATGGTGAGATAGGGTTGTTTCATACTTATAATAACATATCAGTATATGAGTGATACTGATGTTATTAATTCATAATGAAACAACTAAATAATAATAAGTGGAATAATAAATAAAGTTGAAAGAATCGGTAACGGACATTACCTCTTCTTTGGAGCGCCTCTTTGAGACCTCCTCTTAGGGAACTAAAATTGGTCTTTCAAGAAGACCAAGACCTCTAGGATGTTTCTAGGGAAGTGGGAAAGTGTAATAATCAGGGATTGTCCGAGCTTGAAGGCTCAAATTGGTGTGAGGAGGAGAGGGAGGAGGTGCTCTTTTATAAGGGAGGAGAAGGGCACCTTTGGAAATATAAGAAATATTAGTTTATATTAAATCCCAACCCCATGTAAAAACTTCCAAAATGACTAATATATGAATATTAGATGAGATATGGTTGTAATCTAAAAAACCAATAAAATTTAGACATCTTAGGAATTTATATTAAACACTATCAACTTGATTTATCCTTATTTATCAATTTAATTTTATTTGTGGTAATAATATTCTAAATTTTAAATTATTATAAATAATTACATATGTGTTGTGAATTTTCCATAATTTGACACTTTATGACATTTTAGACCATATAAGGTTTATTTTATAATTTTTAAATATTTTTGTGATTTTTAAACAATTTTATAATATCTTATTTTTATAAAATAACAATAGTGTCAATTTTGACACTATTCATTTATTTGAATTTAAATAAAATATATACAGAAGATATGTTCGAAATAAAATCTTTAATAGATTCATAAAATATCATAGGTTTCTAGAAAATTAGTGTAGAACATTAAATAGTTCATATAATATTTATTTTAATATTTTTAAAACCATTTATTTGATATTTTAATTAATAAAATAATTTCAACGTCACTATTGTGTCATAATTAATGATAATTATTTAATCCCTAAAAATTCGAAATAAATTCATATGATGTAGATAATTGTATTAGATTTGTGTAGATTATTCATGTTCTATGTTTTATTAAGCTTATCACGAAATTAATATTATTATACTTATAAGATTTACGAAAGTGACATGTTGTCACATTCTTTCGTTTTAATAATAATTAAATTATTTTCATGGAAAAAAGTCAATTAAATGAATCTAATCCAACCCTTAGATGATATGGGTCGACTTTTATTCATCCAATATGATTTTTGAAGGTGTTAAGGTAATATTATAATCTTATATTTACCCTTAATTACCCGATTTACCTTTTACTATGGTAAATAAAATTTATCGTAGTTACTATTCATAATGCCCAAAAAATAAAAAGTAGCCTGTTAACATTATTTGGACCCACTGATTCCAAATAAGGAACCAATTTTACAAAATTCAAAACACATAAGTTGCAGTAATTAATTTAAAATAAATCATGTTGTTGAGAAACATGATTTAGAAGTTAAAACATTGTCAAAGATTGAAATGTTTTTACCTATGAATTCAATGTGAAATTAATGATAATGACATAAATTATATTAAATGGTAAAAATATATTCTATTTATACTTTAAAAACATTCAGTATTATAATTTAACCACATAAATTATCTCAATGGAAAAAAAAATTTAATTAAAAATTAGCGTATTTTTACTATTCATCAAAATATGAAAGTTATCAGAAAAAAATCAAAAATTTATCCAAAGTAAATTTTTATATCATGATTTAAAAGAGAAATTTTATTTTGACAAATTGAACTTATAAAAGTTTCAAAAACTATATTTAATGTGGGTGCCCCATCAAAAGGTGGAAAAACTGCATTTTTTTAAAAATACTTATTTTACTTGAAAATTTTATTTTGTTCTCTTACCATATTCTAGAAAATGTGTAAGATGAATAATAATGTTATAAAATTCAAAATGTAGTTAATACTATTCATAATGGGTAGTCCATAATAATATATTTTTGTTTAGTGAAACCCGGTATTGCGTACTACACACGCTATCGAGGAAGGTCGTGATTGCATGTAATGCAAGCCAAGTCTATATTGTGTGCTGTGAAAGATTCCTTTGGTGTTGCGTATAACATAAGACATAAAAAAATATTTCTCATAAAATCTCAGGGTGTTACATTCTACCCCCCTTAAAATGAATTTCGCCCTCGAAATTCGTCACATCATTACAAACAGATTAGGATACCTCTCCCTCATCATATCCTCATGTTCCCATGTAGCTTCTTCTAATTGGTGGTTCCTCCATAAAACTTTCACCAAGAGAGTGGCCTTGTTCCGTAAG
Organism: Viscum album; assembly: GCA_963277665.1. Taxonomy (NCBI): domain Eukaryota; kingdom Viridiplantae; phylum Streptophyta; class Magnoliopsida; order Santalales; family Viscaceae; genus Viscum; species Viscum album. Next base: position 241,337,951 of record OY728131.1, read on the forward strand.
ACTTTTTTTCTACAATCCAGAATCTCAATCCACTGTTCTTCATAAGAAATATCTTGCTCCAGCGGTACAACTTCTGAGCCGAGTCCATGTGAAGGATCAGGTATGTACTTTCTTAGGAGAGATACATGGAACACCTCGTGAACTTGAGAGAGATTCGGTGGAAGCGCCAATCGGTAAGCTACCTTTCCAACAAGATCCATAATTTCAAAAGGACCGATATATCTAGGGCTCAACTTTCCCTTCTTTCCAAATCTCATGACCCTCTTCCAGGGAGATATTCATAAGAACACTTTATCACCCACTTCAAACTCTAGGTCTTATCTTCGGTTGTAGACATAATTTTTCTGTCAACTCTGAGCTGCTCTTATGTGTTGTTGAATAGATCTGACCTTTTCTTCCATTTCATCAACAAGATCTGGTCCTAATAGCTTTCTTTCCCCAACTTCATCCCAGCAAGTTGGAGTCCTTCATTTCTTTCCATAGAGAGCTTCATAAGGAGCCATATGAATACTGGAGTGAAAGCTATTATTATAAGAAAATTTCACCAAAGGTAGGTGATGATCCCAACCACCTTCGAAATCTATAGAGCAAGATCTCAACATATCTTCTAGAGTTTGAATTGTCCTCTCAGACTGACTGTCTGTCTGAGGATGATAAGAAGTGATGAAACTCAACTCTATATCTAGAGTATGCTGAAGACTTCTCCAGAACATTGAGGTAAACCTCGGATCCCGATCAGATATAATATAAATTGGCACTCCATGCAATCTTACCACTTCCTTTACATATATCCTGCCAAGTTGATCTAGAGAGAAATCCTCTCTAATAGCAATGAAGTGTGCAGACTTTGTAAGACGATCAACTATGACCCAGATAGAATTATTGCCTTTGGATGTTTTAGGAAGTCCAGTGACAAAGTCCATAGTGATGTTTTCCCATTTCCATTCTGGTATGGCTAATGGTTGTAACATCCCATTAGACTTTTGTCTCTCTGCTTTAACTTGCTGACAAACCAAGCATCGAGAGACATATTCAGTAACATCTCTCTTCATACCATCCCACCGGAATTACTCTTTCAAGTCCCTATACATCTTCGTGCTTCTAGGATGAATAGGGAATGAAGAACTATGAGCCTCATCCAGCAGCTCCTTCATTAATTCGGGGATGGGAGGAACACAAACCTGATTCCTGAACTTTATTTTCCCATCACAATCATGGTTGAATTCAGGAACATTTCTCACCTTCTTTTGTAACTCGACATCTTCTTTTTGTGCCTCCTGAATCTTCACATGTATAGATGGTTGAACATTCATTTGAGAAAGATAAGATTTCTCCCCTTCCATTAAAATTCCAAGATCCATCCTTTGTAAATCCATAAATATTGGATCTTTTTTGATCCTCATCATGGATAATCTAGCATGGTCTTTTCGACTTAATGCGTCAGCTACCTTGTTTGATTTCCCAGGGTGGTAATAGATTGAGCAGCCATAATCCTTAATCAGCTCCAACCATCTTCTTTGACGCATATTCAGCTCCTTTTGTGTGAAAATATATTTTAAACTTTTATGATCAGTATAAATATCACACCTTTCACCATAAAGGTAATGCCTCCAAATCATTAATGCAAAGATTACTGCAGCTAACTCCAAATCATTAGTTGAGTAATTTTGTTCATGGATTTTCAACTTTCATGAGGAATAAGCTATCACCATATCATTTTGCATGAGAACACATTCCAGTCCCTTCTTGGATGCATCACTGTAGATCAAAAACCTTTCTACCCTACAAGGTAGTGTGAGCACAGGTGCATTGGATAACCTTCTTTTTAGCTCTTTGAAATTTTCTTCGCATTCCTCCATCCAAACAAACTTAACTCCTTTTCAAGTCAACTTGGTGAGTGGGTTAGATAACCTTGAATAATCTTTCACAAAACATCGGTAATATCCAGCCAAACCAAGAAAACTTTGGATCTCAGTTACTGTTTTTGGTCACGACCATCTTTCGATAACCTCCATTTTTGCTAGATCCACAGATATCCCCTCTTTTGAGATTATGTGACCCAAAAATGTAACTTTTTGAAGCCAAAATTCACACTTGGTAAATTTGGCATAAAGCATCTCCTTTGTTAGGGTCTTTAATACAATTCTCAATTGATCTTCATGTTCTTCCTTTCTCTTTGAATAGACAAGAATATCATCTATAAAGACTACCACAAACTGATCACGATAGTCTCTAAATACTCTATTCATCATATCCATGAAGATAGCAGGGGCATTTGTGAGACCAAATGGCATAACTATAAATTCATAGTGTCAATACCTTGTACGGAAAGCCGTCTTTGGTATATCCTCCCTTTTTACCCTTAATTGATGATACCATGAACGAAGATAAATCTTGGAAAATTATTGAGCTCTGCGTAGTTGGTCAAATAGGTCATCAATGCGTGGGAGAGGATATTTGTTCTTGATAGTGATCTTGTTAAGTTATCGATAATCAATGTCGAGTCTCATTGATCCATCTTTCTTATTAACAAACAGAATAGGTGATCCCCAAGGTGACGCACTAGGGTGTATGACTCCTTTATCAAGATTCTCTTGGAGTTGCTTCTTCAATTCCTACAACTCAATTGGGGCCATTCTATAAGGTGTCTTTGGAATATGCAAATCACCCGGTACGAGTTATATTGAAAACTCAACTTCACGATTTGGTGGAAGACCTGGAAATTCCTCTAGAAAGACATCATCAAATTCCCGTACAATGGGCATATTAGTAATAGTGAGTTTCTCTCCAACCATTTGAGATAAAGAACCTTCATTTAGTGGAATCAAGACCCTTAAGATGGATGAAATTTCCACTAGAAGGTTATGTTCATCCTTGCATCGATAGATGATCATAGATTGATCTGGAATATGAAATGCGACTTCCCTTCTTTGTAAATTGATATGAGCTCCATATAAATAAATCCAGTCCATGCCAATAATCACATCAAATTCCACTATAGGAAGGATCACAAGATTTACAGGAAGCACTTTACCACAAACTTTAATCAGAGAAGAATTGTAAACTTTTTATGCGACTGTTGTGCCATTAGGATTTGTCACAGCCAACTCAACATCAAATTGTTGAGGTAATATGGTGATACCCATAGAAAATTTTTCAGAAATAAAAGAGTGGTTGGATCCAGAATCAAATAAAATATTTGCTACTTTAGAGTTGATGGTAAGTGTACCTCTCACCACTTCGTTGTCGTACTCCACATCGTCGATAGTAATTGCATGTGACTTTCCTTTGTCTTTGGCCTTAAGAGTTTTTTGACGTCGATCATCTTCATCAACCCTTGGATTTGGGCATTGATTCGCATAATGCCCCATCTCCTTACACTTGAGACATTGAAGTTTCATAGGTTCATTCTGTGTATCCCTTCCTTTATTTGCATCATTAGACATCTTCTTCCCATTATTTCGACATTCAATTGCCCGATGACCATATTTTTCACACTTATAAAATTTTCTTTTCCCCTTTATATAATTTCCTCCATGTTTCATTCCACACATTGAGCATAAGGGAAAACTCATCTTCTTTTTAGTGTGGTCTTTAGATTTTCCTTTGAATTCCATTTTCCTCTTCTTATCAAACCCTTGTGACTGATGGGTAACACTAATCTCCATCTCAACCTTGAGAGCACATCGAACAATTTCCTCATAGCTATTGAAGTCCTTTATGGATAACGCCCATCGAAGACTTGGTTTTAAGCCACTAAAGAATCAATTGATCTTACTCTCAGGTTGGATAATAATTCCGGAAGCGTACCTTGCGAGTTTTGTAAAATTTTCTTCGTAGGTACCAACAAATTCATCATACTTTTGCTTCAGTTCAAGAAACTCCTTATCCAACTTTGTTCGAAGAATACGATGGAAATACTTATTGAAAAATAAGTTCTAGAACTCGTCCCATTCCACGGATTCAATTTCATCCATTTTCCTTGTATTCTTAATAATATTCCACCATTGATCAGAATCACCTTCCAAACGATACAATACTAAGATGACTTTATCATGTTTATAACATTGAAGAACTGAAAATATCTTTTCAGTGGTACTGATCCATTGTTCTGCCACAAATGGATCAGAAGACCCACTAAATAAAGGTCAACACTGCCTCATGAAGGATTCGACAGAATGTTGCTCCTTCCTTTGCTCATTTGGAAGTCCTGCATGATTCATAGCTTGAGAAAGTTGTGTGAGAATAGCAACAGGATTTTTCATTCCAGCTCCCATAACGTTTGGTTCCTCAGTGGGACAATCATTTCATTGCCCAACGCATTCTGCATTAACAGAGTTTCTTCAGGTTCCATCCATTGACTAAAACCAAGAAGAATAGTGTGGGAAACACTAATTATAATAGGAAAACCACATAATCAAGAATAAAAGTTCACACTTAAGGTCTTATCATAGGTTGTTCATGGCTATTTATAATACACTAAGATTGTGTTCTATTCTTAGACGTATCCTTAGGTTTCTTACTAAGGCTTTCACATCCTAGTTTCCAAAGGATGATTGTAGCTTTCCTCTGATACCAACTATAGCGACCCATAATTTACATTCATGGTTAATACTTCAAAATTGAAGCATGATTATTACAACAAATAACAAAACCATGAAAGGACCATATAGGTATAGTGTCTTTAGAAACTAGGAAACATAAACAACTGGTTCATAAAGCATCTACATTGTATCCCATTTATTTCAACATATCTATAGTCCCTTTTTGGAATATCTTTCTTAATACCCTTCTTCCTGACCTGGGGAAATACAACATACAAAAGGGTGAGCTCAAATGATCAGTAAGGTTAAACAAAATAAATATCAATTATATAAAATTCATAAGAACATAACATTTTGAAAATCTTACCCTGCAAAAGAGATCATAATTTCATAACATGGGATAAATCATGTTAGTGAAATGTAATCCCAATAATCATAACTTAAAACATGAAACATTGTGGAATACACACATAATCATAGAGAATCATTTCTTATTAGTCAAGACTTGTTGCCAAGACTATATTAGTGGACATAGTCCATTTCTGAACCGAGTTCACTCCTCGTTTCAGTCCTGTTTCACTAAACCAGTTTAACCTGTCGTTCCAGCCATGTCTATCTCATGAGATATAAAATATTTACCCAATTCATTAGAGGGAGATATAGGTCCCACCCATCTCATAATGATACCATTCTTTTGTGTGCCACAAAATCATAAATCATACATCATTCCATAACTCATGTAATAAAAATGGTATTCTTAAACATCGTGACATCATAAGACAATTCATATAAGATAAAGGAATTCATAAAAATAATTCCATCACAACATGATCAAATAAATTTAATAATAGGGATAGAAACAGAACCCTATATTTTTTTAGATGGAAAATAATTTTGATAAAAAAAACATGAACTCCATTCTTGAGGAAAATATCATTTCTACTTCAAAAACATTTTTCATTTATTAACATGTCATACAATTTTAAACTAAAATAAGTTGATTCAAAATTAACATGAAAACTTGTAAAGAATGCTTCTTGGAAATAATGTTTTAAAAATCCATTCATGCCATATAATTTAAAAAACATTCTTCTCGTACTTTTATCGGAAAGTCAAAAAGTACTTCGTACGAAAAATGACAAAAGATTCCTTTCATATCCTTTACTAAAAACTCACCGAAGGTTAAAATTGGGTTTAAACAATTTTAGGTGGATGGAAACAATATTACATATTGATGGAACATGGATTTGGATGATAAAATACACCCCAGTAAATACCAAAGTATAAACAATCTCAAATAGAAATGAGATTGTGATATTTTTCCTTACCTTAGGTCCGATTTGCTTCGTAAGTGTCCGAAACTCCTGTATAATGATTAAAATAATGTTATTGACTTATTCCAGAAACATAATTATTGTTATGATATCATATATGGTCATATTCTTAGCTTCTTATTAGTAATATTTCATTATTAGTTGTTATTCGGGTGTTTATTACTTTTTGTTCTTATGCGTTTTTTGCGAATAAATTCTTATTCTTCTCTTTAGGTTGTAGATACATAACTTCCAGAATGGTATTAGTGTACTATATATCATATTTATTCCTTAAAATCATTTATATAATCATTATACAATGAATATCATGTAGAACGAATTGCATCACATTGTGGAGATGGTATTCCCTACGTACACACGAGCGATGATATTGTTCCCATGATCATGGAATTGTATTAGAGTGTATGTATACTATTTAAGAATCAATACCACTTTAAAATAATAATATATAGTTATTTATTTTCACCATTATACCTATCCAAGTAAGGTTGTGATGGAAAATAGTTTACACCACAGCGTGGAGATGGTATTCCGTACGTACGCACGCACGGTGATTTCGTTTTCCGTAGGATGGATAGATGGTGAAATAGGGTTTCTTCATACTTATAATAACATATCAGTATATGATTGATACTGATGTTATTAATTCATAATGAAACAACTAAAGAAGAATAAGTGGAAGAAGAAATAAAGTTGAAAGAATTGGTAACGGACATTACCTCTTCTTTGAAGCGCCTCTTTGAGACCTCCTCTTAGGGCACTACAATTGGTCATTGAAGAAGACCAGGACTTTTAGGATGTTTGTAAGGAAGTGGGGAAGTGAAATGGGTAGGGATTGGATGATCTTGAAGGCTCAAATTGTTGTGAGGAGGAGATGGAGGAGGTGCCCTTTTATAAGGGAGGAGAAGGGCACCTTTGGAAATAAAAGAAATATTAGTTTATATAAAATCCGAACCCCACTTAAAAACTTCCAAAATGACTCATATCTAAAGATTAGATGCGATAGGGTTGTAATCTCATCAACCAATAAAATTTAGATATGTTATGAATTTATTTTAAACACTATCAACTTGATTTATCCTTATTTATCAATTTAATTTTATTTGTGGTAATAATATTCTAAATTTTAAATTATTATAAATAATTACATATGTATTGTGAATTTTACATAATTTGAAACATTATGACATTTTAGAACATATAAATTTTAATTTATAATTTTTAAATATTTTTGTGATTTTTAAACAATTTTATAATATGTTATTTTTATAAAATAACAATAGTGTCAATTTTGACACTATTCATTTATTTGAACTTAAATAAAATATATACAGAAGATATGTTCGAAATAAAAGCATTAATAGATTCATAAAATGTTATATGTATCTAGAAAATTAGTGGAGAACATTAAATAGTTCATATAATATTTATTTTAATATTTTTAAAAACCATTTATTTGATATTGTAATCAATAAAATAATTTCAACATCACTATTGTGTCATAATTAATGTTAATTATTTAATCCCTAAAAATTCTAAATAAATTTCTATGATGTAGATAATTGTATTAGATTTCTGGATACTATTCATGATCGAAGTTTTATTAAGTTTATTACTGAATTAAAATTATTATACTTATAAGATTTAAGAAAGTGACATGTTGTCGCATTCTTTGGTTTTAACAATAATTAAATTATTTTCATGGAAAAAAGTCCATTTAATGAATCTATTCATACCCTTAGGTGATATGGGTCAACGTTTTGTCATCCAATAGGATTTTATCTGGTTTTATTGTAATTTTATAATCTTATATTTACCCTTAATTACCCGATTTACCATTAACTATGGTAAATAAAATTTACCGTAGTTACTATTCATAATGCCCAAAAATAAGAAGTTGCCTGTTAATATAATTTGGACTCACATATTCCAAATATGGAATCCATTTTTCAAAATTCAAAACAAAAAAGTTTTAGTAATTAATTTAAAATAAATCTCGTTGTTAAGAAAACAGGTTTTAGAGGTTAAAACATTGTCAAAGATTGAAATGTTTTTACCTATGAATTCAATGTGAAATTAATGCTAATGACATAAATTATATTAAATGGTAAAAATATATTCTATTTATACTATAAAACCATTTAATATTATAATTTAACCATATAAATTATCTCAATGGAAAAAGTTGTTTTTAATTAAAAATTAGCGTATTTTTACTATTCATCAAAATATGAAAGTTATCAGAAAAATATAAAAAATTTATCCAAAGTAAATTTCAATATGAAGATTCAAAAGAGGAATTTTATTTTGTCAAATTGAACTTATAAACGTTTCCAAAACTAGATTTAATGTGGGTGTGCCATCAAAAGGCATCAAAACTGCATTTTTTTAAATAATTATTTTACCTGAAAATTTTATTTTGTTCTCTTACCATATTCTAGAAAATGTGTAAGATGAATAATAATGTTATAAAATTTAAAATGTAGTTAATACTATTCATAACGTCTAGTCCATAATAATATATCGTTGTTTAGTGGAACCCGGTATTGCGTACTACACACGCTATCGAGGAAGGTGCTGATTGCGTGTAATGCAAGCCAAGTCCGTATTGTGTGCTGTGAAAGATTCCTTTGGTGTTGCGTATAACATAAGACATAAAAAAATATTTCTCATAAAATCTCAGGGTGTTACATATATCCCCTTAGACTATCCCTACATTTCAATCAGAAAATACTTCTTCACATCCTCTGAAAAAAATAAAACATAGAAAGGGGTGAGCTCAGATGCTCAGTAATTATAACAATATAGCAAAAACATTCATAAATAAGCATAAACATTTAAGGAAATGTATAAATAAAAAAAGCCTTTTAAACTTGAACTTCAACATAATATGGAAAAAATAAAATGAAATAATTTCATTTAATTATTCACATGGATATTCTACTAGTCGAATAATCACATGTAATATCAATAACCACTTTCATAATGATGGAATGCATAATGCTAGAATATCATTACCACATATTCAAGGCCTTGTTCCAAGACTACAAATAAGATTTTGTCAAGGCCTTGTGCCAAGACACTAGTTTGTCTCATGAGACCTACCGATTCATCGAGGAGCTATAGCGGGCTCCACCCGTCACTAAATAAGTCTAATTCATTCCCATATGAAAATGTTTAAACATAACATAAATATTCGTATTAAAACTAGCATAAAAAATGTAAATACTTTCTCCATAAACCATAAATGGTATATAAATAACACATCCACAGTCCAACATATCACAAAACCTTCAATACAATATAGAAGTTCTGTATCATAATAAATCAACTTCAAAAAAGCTTAAAACCCATCAAATGGTGTTGACATATATGAAATCAAAACTATTTTAGAGAAATATCTATTTTTTGAAATCATTTAAAAGACACATAATTATAAAATAAAACATTTACTTATAAAATAATCTTATAAGCTTGTAAGGGATACTTCGACGATTTTATAATGGCGGAAAATAGCTGCACCCACAGTATAAGTTAAAAAAATACATTCTTACCTTAATGTTATTAAAATGGTTAAAAAGGACCTTGTTTGGCAAAAAACTGAAAGATTATTTTATAAACATCTTATAAAAGTCAAAAAAAGGTATAAATGAACTTAACCCATATTCTAGTAAATAGTTAGAATGTTTTGAAATACATTTTTAAGGAACATTGATGGGGATGATAAAGAGGTCACAGTAGATACTTAAGTAAAAACAACCTTGTATAATAAAGAGATTGTGAAATTTACCCTTACCTTGTACTTTTCCTTGGTCGAGGGTAGGTTAAACTCCTGTATAATAGTTAAATCATTGTTATTAAATTATAAAAGAATCATATATATTAATATGATATCTATATAATCTTTTAACATTTCTTTGTTAATAATATCTTAGTATTATCGTCGTTTCGGGTGTTAACAGATTCATTTTCCTTTATATTATTTGTTATGTGAGTCATATTTGTTATTGATGGGATGTATATTTTTCATATCTAGAATGATATCAAGTCTTTAAACATTATTTTTAATCATCTAATAAAAGTTAGTCTTGAATAGATATGATGGGGAATGAATCTCGTCTCATTTGTTGAGACTGTATTCCGTACGTACGCACGGGTGACAATATCATTCTTTTCATATTAAAATAATATATTATTGGATGGTTTATCATATATACATAATCATTATCATGTATTTTTTATTATTTATATGAATTACACATCATTATTAAACCATCCAAATAATAATGTGTTGAATAACAATTACACCACGACGTGGAGACGGTAAGTCGTATGTACGCACATACGGTGAAACCCCATTCAATGGATGGATAGAATAATGAATATGGTTGTACCATATTTATAATAAAATCATAGAATATAGAAGATACTGGATTTATTATTTTATAATGGAAACAACAAAGAGAAAGGAAGTGTAAGATGAAAGGAACTTGAAAGAGGTGGTGAGATTTTTACCTCTTCTTTGGGTTCTTCCTTTTGATTTGATTAATGTGGCTCTTTAAGTTGGATTTCTGACTAAAAATGCCTCTAGGATGAATTTAGGGAAGTTGATAGGGTATTTGGGCAGGTTTGGTCTGAACCAAAAGGCTTTTATGGTATGAATTTGAGAGAAGGGGGACTTCCCTTTTATAAGAGGGTTGAGGGGCACCTTAGGAAAAACTTAAAATATTATTTTATAATAAATTCATATTCAGTTCATAATGGCTCCAAAGTGACTTATTTCTTGGATAAGTTAGAGATGGGTCTAAAGCCTTTCAACCAATTTATTTTATACAGGTTTGGGTCACTATATTAACCTTATCATTTATATTTAACTCTTAGTTAAATAGTTTGACATTTACCATGTCTCTTTGTATTTTTATATTATATAGTTAATAGACTTAGAATAACAAGCCAAGAGAAGACCAAGTGGTTCATTAATGATAAACTGATCATTATATAAGTCTCTTGGCCGAACCTTATATTTTTAGGAATAGAATATCAATTAATAATGTAATTTTTGTTTTAAAAACTCTTTTATGTCAATTTTGACAATATTTAGTAATTGATTTTTGTTAAAGTCATAAAATTTTATTAATTCTAAATAAACTCATTTGTTCAATCCTAACATGTCATATTAACCTACAAAATTAGTGGATGGTATCAAAACTTTCAAATTATGTTTATTTTAACATTTATAAGACCATTTATTTTATTCTTTCATTAATAATGAAAATACTGCATCATCATTGTTTCATAAATAACATTAACTATTAAATGTCTAAAAATTATAACTAAAATACCATAATGTATGAAATATTTTTATATTTATAATGAATATTTATAGTCAAAGATATAACATATATAACCCTATGTAAAATTTTGTACTAAAATATATATGCTTATGTCATTTTTGTATTTACATTAACTTAAATAATATAAATTGTCATTTTCACTTACAAGTGGCTTCATGGGATCCCAAATTTGACCCAAGGATTCCCATGGTCGGAATTGTATCATCTAATAGGGTTAGGACACATTTTCGGGTAATTTAATATTATTATAATATTATTTTTTACCCTTATTTACCGGATTTACCCTTTAACCATTGTAAACAAAATATTTACCGAATTATTTAAAATGTCTAAAAAAAGATACCTATTTATAAAATTTGGACCTCCTGATTCTAAATATGGAATCCATTTTTCTAAATTCAAAACACATAAGTGGCAGAAATTAATTTAAAATTAATTCCCGTTGTCAAAACAAAAAGCGTGTTTTTTTTGAAATAATAACTACCAAAAGATTGACACTTGTTTATGTCAAATTTAAATGTGAAATAACTTAAAATGACCTAAATTTTATTAAATGATAAAAATATAATCTAGTTATAATTTAAAACCATTCAAATGCATAATTTATCAATATCACTTATATCAATTAAAAAAGTTGTTTTTGATTAAAATTTAGAAAGTTTCACTATTCTGCAAAATATAAAAGTTATCAGAAAAGTACTAAAAATTCACCCTAAGCAAATTTCAACATTATGAATCCAAAAATTAATTCCATATTAAAAGATAAATTTTATATAATTTCAAAAGGTGGGTATTACTATTCATAACGGCAAGTTTGATTGGTTGTGGTGTGTTAGAACTCAAAGTTGTGTACGACACACGCTATTGCATTATTCAAAGAGAAGCGTATCGTATAAGCTAGGGGTGTTACATTTATGGATAGCCTAAAAACGAAACATTGGGAACTATAAACTGGACACTAAGGTATCTGAAAATAAGGACTAAAGAATCATTGTTCTTTGGAAAAGGAAGATAATTACAAGCATATGTAGATTCTAACCTTAGAGATAATTCTGATTTTAGTTAGATTTCCACACTTTATATGATTATATGTGGATTATATAATATAATTTTTGTAACTCAATAAAAATATTTGGTAGAACTACCCACCCCATAGGAAGAATACATTACAAAAATAGAATCTTGTAAGAATTTGGTTTGGAGAGTAAAATGTATTACATTGTGATAGTCAAGGTGTAATACATCTTGTAATGAACCCAATATTTCATGCGCGGATGAATCATAATCTATTGAAGTACCATTTCATTAGCGGCTTAATAAAATATAGACTGTTGGAATTATATAATATCCATGGTTAAAATAATCTAGAATACATGCTAATAAACTTTATATTGATTGAAATGTTGGGGATTTATTGTACTCTTATTGGTCTCTATTATTAAAGGGAGATAAGAGGTAGAATATAGTAGAAAATAAAAGGATAATAAATGTAAAATGACTCATATTTCATGAATAATTATCTTAAAATTAAAATCTTTGATAGGAATCACACATTGGAAGGTAAATAAGAGGGTAAGTTTATATTTAGTATGTTATATATATTGGAACCATGGTTGGATTTCATATTTCTATATCAGTCTCTTAGTGGAAGATTCTTGTAATGGTGTTTCCTGATCCTTTGTATGAATTGGGACAAATTTTAGTGGACCAAAATGTACATTGGACGGTAAAACACATGGTTGAACCGCTTTTGAGAGGTTTATAGGGGTATCTGTGTGTTGAATTCTCCCATGTAGGGGTCTAGGAAAAAAACCCCACCATCCCAAATTTTGGGACACCTTATCTTTATTGAATCACTTCATAATTTCTAACTGGAATCATCAATGTGGAAATATATCAGTGTGTACTTCAACATGGAACTATAGTATCATGTGACCGGTGACACTAATATATCACTATAGATCTATGGAATTATAGCCATCAATTACAGTATCACCCAGTGGAATAACTATACAATTGGTGGCATTATAGAAACATGGGTTATTGTATTTCTAAGTTTCATTATGATCTCATTTGATTTACAGTTTAAATTTGTGTGAAAATATGATGTTCAACTTGTAATAATTCTCTTGAACATAGGGAAATTTCTATATCTCTAGCATTAGAGTAATCTTTTATTGAACTACATAAATCTATGTTTCTTGTGATCTTCTTCTTGTTCTTTTTTTCCTTTTACTCTTCTTCAAAAAATTATCTTTTTTCATTCCTATATACAATTATAAAGTAATTTTTTCATAAGTTATTATCATATTATCATACTATTATTCTTATATTATTTTGATTTATGAACAATTAATTATATCTCTCATGTTTACCCTTAATCAATATCTTTGGTCACTATATCTTATGTTTCAATTTCTCTGGGTTATGAAGGAAGTTTAATATTAGGATATATCTAAGAGGGGTTATGTGTGAGGGGAACTTTATTGGGGATGTTTCAGAGCATCTATGAAATAAATTTCGTATATACATTGTCTATAATTCCCAAAACCGTTACGATTATCCTAAAAATATTATTTTTTGATGTATGAATAATAATATAAAATGATGAGGTATTTATGTAAGTGATACTCATGTTTTATCATTTCATCTACCTTTAATAATTTTAATCATTTTTAGATTGGTTTTATTATAGTTAAAACACACCCAAATTAAGGTTATGTGACAGTTTTCATAATTATTTTTTGAAAAAATGTATTGTAACATATATTAATAATATATGAATTTACACCTATATCACAAAATTTTAACAATATTCTTTTATTATTTGATATATATATTGAAACTAGACGTGTTTTATAAATTATTTTACATTTAATAATTTTTATGTTCTTTTTACAATTTTAAATAAACATGACTTATTACTATTTATTTTTTTGTTAGATTAACTTTTTTGAAAAATTTCATTCATCATTTTTTTGTACTATCATAGTTCTTTGTATTGAAAAAACTCAATTCATGGTTGATCATTATTAAATAAAAATACAGTTCATCATTATTTTCAATATTTTTTCTCTCTCCCTTATTTTCATCTTGTTTTGTATATCATTGAGGATGATATGAATGAATATAAACAGTAAAATTTTGTATCCAATTTATATATAAAATCACTTATACTGACCCAGGTTTAACATACATGGATATTACATCATTTTATATATATATTCAGTACATTCCCAAAAACAAATTCTTGAGAACAATAATAGTTTTTTTTCTTTGGAAACATGGAACAAAATATTCTAACTTGTTGAAGCATATTAAATGCTTCAATCCAAGATATTCCCCTTTAGTACTTCTATATTAAATTTTTCTATTTACATGGGGAAAGGAAACAAAAGAAAGGGGTGAGATCAAATGGTCTTTAAGGGTAAACAAGAGAGATATATAAGCATAAACAAGAGAAAAAGGGTATGATAATGTGATCATGAAATTATAATATCATACCCTTTATATAAAATATCATAAACATGAATCATGGCATTAATATTGGCAGTTCATAAGACATGAATTATAAGGGTGATAAATAATCATAATTCACTCATGAACCATAAGCTCATTTTATATAAGGCTGGTACCATAATACATGTATAAAATCAGTCCATGTGACAAGGTTAACTACCAAGACCATAAACATAGTGGATCAGGACACACATTCATCCCGTAGTGAATTAGGACGCACATGTTTCCCATAGTGAATTAGGACGCACATGTTTCCCACAGTGGATCAAGACACACTAGTTTCCCATTGTCGATCATTATGCAACTATTTTCCATTGTGGATCATGAATTGTGACTTGTTTCAAGTCATTTTCTCATAAGATATAAATATTTACCCAATTAATTAGAGGGAGATATAGGTCCCACCTATCTCATAATGAATTCATACATACATGTTCTATAAAAATCTCATTTTATCATGACCAATAAAAAGAGTTAGTTTACATAAACATCATAACATAACCCATGAAATGAAATGATAATCATAAATATTTAATTATATCACAACCTATAGAAAGTATATAGGTTTTACAATCATTTCATCCTATAATAACTCATGAAAGGAATCAGGTTTCATAATCATATTCCATGGAATAACCCATTGAAGATAAACGAGTTTAATAAATATCAATCCATAAAAATATATAAAATTAAGATAAATAATATGAATAGTATAATTGGATCAAATACCTATTAAATAATAAACTATAACCAATTATTTCATATTATATGGATATAGATTTTTAAATATCAACTGGAATATAATTTTTCGTTGAAATTCGATTTTATAAAATTATAACATTTCTAAAATTATTTTCCTTGAAAAAAAATTTAAAAAAATTAGTGAATCCTGAAAAATAATTTAAAACATTTTTTATTAATATTACCTTTTCAATTCTAATAAATTATTTTTAGAATATAAACAATTTTGAAAACCAACTTCCTTGAAAGTAACCTTGAAAACAAAAAAGAAGGTTGAAAACTTTTTAAAAATTTTTTCCCCTTGAAATCTTATAAAGGAAACATGAATATATTTTGAAAACACTTTTCCTTGATAATAATTATAAAATTTATAAAGGAATATTTTATATCATTTAAATTATTTTATTTGAAATAATCTTTTTGAAAACATATAAAGGAAACTTTGAAATCATTTAAAACACTTTTTAAACATAAAATAATTTATGAAATCCCTTTCTCTTTAAAAAGGTGTTTAAAATAAAAAAAATTACAAAATATTATGAAAATAATTTCCATTAAAAAATAAAAATTTTAAAAATATAGAGTAATCATCCATGAAATAATGGTCATGAAATTGGGTAAGTCCATATACGCAGAACATTCCTTTTCCACCTTGAAAGTTTAGAAAAGTGTCTTGATCTGAATATGACAAGAAGATTCCTCTTAGAAATTTTTATAACAAATGAAATAAAATGGTAGAAAATTATTTTAAACCTAAGTGGATAATATTATAAGTTTTATGAAAACATTTTTATAAATCATGGTTTTGAAAACACTTGGATTTCTGACAAAAAAGAATAAATAATGTCGGATTTTCATAAAAACATTTTTCTAATTGTCATTAGTACAAATGAGTGGTAAAATGGTTCCACTAAATTGATATTACATGAATAATAAGTGGTTAAGAAAATTTATGAGATTTATTGAGATATTTATCTTTTTATTTTATCAATGGATACATAATCATAAATAATCTCAATAAATTATGGGATTATAGCAATAAACCCTTACCACTTTAGTAACGTATAATCATAATAAAATAGAAATAATAACATAAATTAAGCTTAAAATATCATTAAATAATTACATTCATGATATAAAATTTCAAATGTAGTATATACACCTTATAGAAAAATATAGGTGCATAAAATGGCATGTGTCTCAAAGAAGAAAAATTGAGATAAAATTACATTACCGATTTAGTAACATTTAAAACATAAATAACATGAAATAAATATCATAAAATGGATATGTAAATACACAAAAATTTAATTATATGAAAAGTATAACACATACATGGGTAGTATAAACACCACTTAAAAAGATTATGAAGTGAAAATGGCTTGTGTCTCATGAAAAATAATAGTGAGATAAGAAAAGAAATACCTTATGTCTTGGATTTCATTTTACACATTCGAACCTCATATATAATAAATATAAGTTTATTAAAAAATGAAAATATAACCATATTATTATATCTAATACAATTTATTACTTTTTTATGACTTTATGTAACCAATTTATTAACAACTCCATGTCAATGTTGCATTTTTGGTAATATTCGCTTTCTTTTTTGTATATGTTTTGGATTTTATTCTTCATCCTCTTACATATATCATGATTTAATTTTATCAAGAATATTAAACATAATATAAATATAATATATATTTATTATATATTTATTTATAATAATATTTAAAATATATAAATAAGAAATGGAATACATCGTTCATGGAAACGGTGGGTCGTAGATATGCATGAATGGTATTTTCATTTTATTATCATATTGAAAGAAAGTTAGTAAATGATATATTTGTGAATATATATTTAATATAATTCTAGTAGAATTATTGTGTCATATATATCATATAATCTTACTAAACTCGTACTTAATACATTCCATGTATTGTGTGATTTAATCATAATGTTTGAGGAGGCAGTGATCCACACATCCACAAACGAAGTTATCATATTTACATAAAAATGGTTAGCATGAAGATGTATTTTATATTATAATTAAATTAGAGTAAATAAATCATTAATATAATATATATCATATAAAAAGAGTTTACATAAAAATTCTTAACCATGATAGGTTGTAATGGAAAAAGGAGAAACATCATTTCGTGAGGTGGTAGTTCATCATACACAAGACCGGTAAGTTCATTGCCCATTAACTGGAAGTGTATATAAGTGTAGGTATAACCCTTATAATAATAACATATTAGTATTTTTATAAAAATTATTTTGTTATATAACAATGGAATAATGATAATTGAAGTTTTTTAGAATGAAAATAAAACAAAGTATCTAGAAGAAGGATGTTACATCTTCTTTAGGTAACTTATTTTGGTTTGCACCAAAGGGATTCCCGAGATGGATTTATGCCCAAAGTTAGGCTTCTAAGATGAAAGTAGAAATTTTTGGGGATTAGTTTATCATATTTTGGGTCATATAAAAGACTTTATAGGTGTGAATTAGTGGGATGGGTTAGTGACTTTTTATATAGAAGGGGAGTGGAATTATTATAAATTTTGGAAAAGGAGATTCCTCCCCTGTTTTATCTATTATGGTGGATCCAATAATTGTTAATTTCAAATTAAAGTGGATATAAAGTCTAAATATTAGTATTAATATGATTTTTTAAAATTTTATAGGTCATTTTGGGCCTTAATAATAAGCTTTAGTCCTTTGTTAACCTACTTTTCTCTTAATCAGTCTAATTAATTTAAATCACATTCGCTAATATTATTTGTAAAAAACTAAGTTTAAATTATTATATATTATAAATTATTATGATTCCAAATATTAGATCCATTTTGAAAATTTTAAATCATATTAGTGGAATAAATTACTTTAAATTTAATCTTATAGACATACCATGATAGCGGGTTTTAAGCGAAAATATCCAAAAGTTTGAAATATTTTTTAATCAAATTTCAATGTAAAATTGGTTCCAATGTCATAAATTGAATTAATTTATATAAAATTAATCTAATTAATATTTAAATACAAACTAAAATATAATTTAACTATAATGATAAATTAGAACAAAAAAATGATTTTTGAATTAAAATTAACTATTTTTCACAAGTCATCAAAAAAATATAACTACTAAGAAAAATAACAAAAATTATCCCAAAAACAATTTTGATATTAATATTCATAAAAAAATTAAATAAAAATGTTAATAGTATTAAAAACAATATATAAAATGAGTTCATTTTCAAAAGTTGGTAAAAAAAATTTAGAATACTACATATTTTTATTCATAAAATTGGATTTATTCTTATCTTATACATATCAAATATATTGTATGAGTGTCAAAAATATTTATGGAATATAAAACAAAACAATTTTTTTGAAAACATTAATCAAAATTGGTTTGTTTAATTTATTTATTTTATATTTTTTTGTACATAACAAAATATTTTTCATAGAAAGATAATTTCATTATTTTAAATCGTTTCATACATTCTGTTATACTAATTGATAACCAAAGGATTAATTTTATATAAATGTGTAAATACTATTTTCACAATTTTATTTTATCTTTTTCATAACTTCCATTACAATGTCTAGGTGGTATCTATAATAGTATTTTAACAAAAATAATAAAATTATTTTATAGTTTGGTAAAAATAAACATGTCGTGTAACACAAGCTATGGAAGGGACTCAAAATTATGTGTAATACAATACGAACA
The DNA here is from genome assembly GCA_963277665.1 of Viscum album. Taxonomy (NCBI): domain Eukaryota; kingdom Viridiplantae; phylum Streptophyta; class Magnoliopsida; order Santalales; family Viscaceae; genus Viscum; species Viscum album. The sequence continues at coordinate 241,357,188 of OY728131.1, forward strand.
TTGTATTTCATGTACTAGAAGGTAATATATGTTTTGTTTTTAGTGCAAGATTGACTTGTTGTGGTGTATAATTCCAGCCAGACTTAGTGATTTCCTATAACAAAAGTTATATTCAATGTTTTGTGAAATGTAAAATATCAAATTATTAAATTAAATAAATAATAATAATTCAAAAATACCATGGGGTTACATTATTCCCCACATAAAATGAATTTCACTTTCAAAATTCATCTAGGTTATCAAAGGTATAATACTTAAAGTTCTTTTCTTAGAAACCCACATCATAAAAATTAATATTAAGACTTCCTTTAAAAGGGAAAAGTTGGAAACATACCTGCAAACCAAAGTAACACATAACTAGGTTTCCACATAGGATAAAATTGGTTAGAAGAGAAAACATGGACATATAATATAAGCTTAACTATCTTGTTATGAATAAGAGTGATAGTGAACATTATTAGGATAAAGTTAACGATCATAAATCTATAAACATGTGATGATCTAAGGGGTCATTTAATTCATTATAAACGAAGGTACTAGGATAAATATTTTGGTTTCAAGATTTTTTTTACAAATGTTGAATACTTTTAATGAGAATAAATACTTACAAGATTTTGAGACATCCTCACCCTTTATTGTGTCTTGATCAGTTTCCAGTTCATCCCTTTTTTCAATAAATAAAGGTAAATTTTTCATTCCTAAATCCTTAATATGTCATGAGATTCAAAAATATAATAATAGTCTATTCCATCTATCTTCTCATAACTTAACAAAAAATGGATGTAAAAACTTAAAAATATGTATAAATCCTCATACGGTGATATAACACTTTAATCACTAAAAACTTATCTAAATTTTAGCATAAATCATTCCTTAAATAGTTAACCTTGTAATACTACTAAAAATATAAAATAAATCCAAAACATTATAAATAAGTTAACTGAATAAACTTAACATTCATAACTTGTATATCCTGAGGTAGGCCTTGGTTGTCTCATACCAAACATTTGAATACCCTCATCGTATATTCTCTTTAAACAAATTAGTAACCGGAATTTCCATAAATCCTTTTATAAAACTTGCATTATCCCTTATTCCAAAGATTATTTGATATATTCCATAAATCCAAAAAAAATTAAAATTCATCCATGATAAAATGGACCACTTTTTAAACAAAATCCTTTATGAGTAATGAGATAAAAAATAATATCCAATTTACTTTATCTAATTCATCATTCTCTTTATCAAAGCTAAACACAATTATCTCAACATAATGAACACATTAAAGGATACCCTCCCTTAATTAAAAATATAACATTTCCATTAAATATATATTCTAAGTCCTCATCACCAGTCAACATATCCTTTTCAAAAATTAATGAAAAAATTATACTTAAAATTCTTATATATTTCATGATTCATATAACATAATATTTGGATTCCAAAACATATAATCTTCAATCATCCATCTTTATTCTTAAACCAATACTTGAAAACTAGGCTATAGACACCATTTTCTAAAGCATGGATAAATGTACTTATACCAAGGATATATCCACTTTTCGATGAAATTGTGGCTATATAATTTTTTTGTGATCTATGGCCATAATTTGGGTAAAACCATGGTTATGGGGTCTTTTTTCAAGGGATATAGCCTTGGTTTTGGTAACAAAGTAGTTGTAGTATCTTTTTCTAAGGGTTATATCCATATTTTGTGTAATATTGTGGCTATATACCAAATCAATAGCCACGGTTTTATACCAATCAAGGATATAGAGTATTGTTTTCATTTTCTATAACTAGGTTTTCTCAAAACCATGGATATAGCTCTCCTGCCATTGCGTGGGAAATAATTAACCTGTGAAAAAATATAAAGAAGAGTCATATACATATTTAACAAGTTCTACCCATAGTTTTTAATAATATATATATACCCAAATTCATCTATGGTGTAGTAGTTAGGTTGTCAGTGCATAGAGAAAAAGTACAAAGATCGAATCCTACTGGGAACATATTATTTTTGGAGTATAGCCACATTTTAATTGGGCTATAACTGTGACTTTTAACCATGGTAATAGCTTTCCTTCCATGGTTTTCAACCGTATCTATATCCCAACTTCCAGGATTGACAAATATGGGAGTTACTGCCACGGCTTATAAAACCATGAAAATAGCCATGTTTCCATAATAGACAACCATGGAAATATCCCATAGAACTTTAGATATATATTTTATCAATATCCATGACAATATGTGCCATGGTAATCTAGAACTATAGTTATTCCTTATAGCTACAGTTTTGACCCATATAGCCATAGTTTTGGGTCATGGCTATAGCCAAAATTTATATTTGTGAACCATTACCCAAGCTTCATCATCTTATTTCTTAATACCACTTATCCTAGAATATGGAATATAAATCATGTCATAAGCTTACTCAACCTCAATATAATCATTTTTCTTATGTTTAATATAAACAATACAGTTTTTAATATCACATACCTTTCACATGTCATTTCTGGTCTCTTTATCTTCAGAAGTATAACCAATACTCATACAACCTTCTTGGTTATCTTCATGAGATATCAACTTACGACATAAATTTTTATAATGAACATAATTTCCACCTCTTGAAAATATATTTTTAGACTTGTTCCTTCTAGTTACTACTATTAAATATCAATATAATGCATAATGTGAGCAATACTTATCATAGTAGAAAACCACATAATCATGAAAACAATTACCTATAGGATGTCTAATTCATGACACCTAATTTAGTAATCTATGAAATGTTAGGTTTATCCTAAGTTATTCATAGTAATCCTATATTTAAATCCTTCATGATGGTTCGAAAAAAGTTGGTAAATTCACAATGCATATCCCATGGGAGTGTCAGATTGGGTGTGCAGCAAGGCTCATTGGCATACACCGGTTCCCGATCATGTTTAGATCAATATGGTGTTTTTATTTTTTGTTACCCCTATATAAATCTATGCCAAATAATATTACACATATATTATCCAATCAAGGTTATATTTATAGGAAACTACTCACCCTATCCATTACCAAAATTCCAGAACATTTTCATAAAAATTAACTCATCCTTAGACTCGTCCTTAGATACATGCCTAAAGACATCAATAGAAATATCCCTAGGGATCTCGTTAAACTTTTATCTTCCTAGTTTCTAAAGGACGACTAAAAGTTTCATTTATATGAACTATATCAACCCAATATTATCATATATGGATATTAAATCATTTTAGATGGATATTTAGCACAATATAAAAATACATGCCTAAGGACCATAATAGTATAGTGTCTTTGAAAACATGTAAGAAAATATTCTAACCTGGTTAAAGATCATTAATATTCCTATAAGATATCTTTCCATTTAGTACCAATACCTAAACCCTTTCCTCATAACCTGAGGAAAAGAAACATAAGAATGGGGTGAGCTCATATTCCCAGTAAGGGTAAACAAAGAAGATATGCAAGAATAAAAATAAGCTTAAGTGTATGAAAATGTGATCATGACATTAGAATATCATTCCCTATATAGCAAAGATCCTAAACAAGAATCATGGAATAAAAATGGTATTTTATAATATATGAATCAAAAGGGTGATAAATCATCATATTTCAACCATGAACCATAAGCTCGTGTCATATAAGTGTAAGACAATAATACATGTTGAAACCTATTTCATGATTTGATATTAAATACTATGACCATAAACAAAGAGGATTAAGACGCACCTATTTCCCATAGTGTATTATGAAACACTTATTTCCTATAGTGGATCAGGACACACTAATTTCCCCAAGTAGATTAGGACGAATGTGTTTCCCATTATGGATCCAGGCACACATGTTTACCATTATGAATCAATATCATCAACCTATTTTCCATCATTAACTAATTAGATATATATCATTAACCAATGTATTTGAGGAATATATATGTCCCATTGATCTCATAATGAATTCATATATACATGTTTGAAAAAAAAATCATCTTATCATTACCCAAAAAGGATTGGTTTCATAAACATCATATCATAATGCATGAAATGAAATGGGTATGATAAACATTTAATCATATCATAACCTATGGAAGATATATAGGTTTCATAATAATTTCATCCTCGAATAATCTTTGAATGGAATCAGGTTTCATAATCATTAATCATTGTAAAACCCATTAAAGAGAAACAAGTTTCAGAAACATCCTTACCTGAAAACATAGAACTTTACGTGGAATAATATGAATTATAACCTTTGATAATATACTTATTAAAGAATAATCTATAACCAAGTTTTTCATCTTATATGAAGAATTATTTTTAACAATCTTATAGATTATATATTTTCTAAGAAAATCTCTTTTTAAAACATATAACATTTTAAAAACCATTTTCCTTGAAACTAATTTTACAACATATAAAGGAATAATGAAAACAAGTTTAAAAATTTTCATCACAAAATTAAACTTTCTTCTCTAAAAAATCATTGTTAAAACATAAATCATTTTGAATACCATTTTTGTTGAAAATAACCTCCAAAATAGAAAAACAAATCTTAAAAGTATTTTTGAAAACATTTTTCCTTGAATACTTATAAAACAAGATTTAAAATATTTTTGAAACACTTTTTCATTGAAATTAATTTTAAAAATTATTAAATAAGTTTTTATATTATTGAAATCCATTTATTTGAAAAAAAACAAATTGAAAACATATTAACGAAGCTTTGAAAATTATTTAACACACCTTATAATCATAAAATAATTTTCTAAAACACTTTCTCATTAAACCCAATTTTGAAATAAAAAAATTCCAAAATATTAGGGAAAATTTTATTTTTAAAAAATAACCTTGTGAACTTATAAAGGAAGCATCATAGAAATTATGGTCATAAAGGCAGTTATGTTTGTACTTATCAAACATTCCTTTTTACCTTAAATGTTTAGAAAAGTGACTTGATTAGAAAATAAAAAGACGAATACTTTTAAAATATTTATTTATAAGGTAATATACCAGTAAAAAATGCATTTAAACATTATAAGATAATAAAAGACTATTTTTGAGAACATTTTTACAAAACAGGGTTTCGAACAAACATTGATTTCTTATGGAAATTAGTAATAAAGTAAAATTTTTAAAAAACAATTTTGTTAATTAAAATAAGTACCAAATAGTATAAAATAGTACCAATATTAGATATAAACTTAATAGCCATAAGGTAAAAAAATTCATGATATTTAATGATATACGGATCATAATATTTCATTAATGAAATCATAATCATAAGCAATCTTGATAAATGGTGAGATTGTAGCAATTAACTATTACCACATTTGTAACTTTGAATCATAATACAATGAAAATATTAACATACATAAAGCATAAAATATAATGAAAATAAATATATAAATTATATAACATTTCAATGTGAGTATATACACCTCATTGAAAAATATAGGTGCACAACATGTCATGTGTGACAAAGTAGGAAAATTGAGACAAAATTACTTTAACTATTTGGTAACTTTTGAAACAAAAACCAAATGAAAGAAATATCATAAAATGGATATGTGAATACCAACATATATAATTATAAGAATCATATAACACATCCATGGGAATTATACACACCTCGTATAAGAAATAGAAGGTGAAAATGTCTTGTGTCCCATGAAAAATAAAAGTGAAACAAGAAAACTCTTACCTTGAGTCTTGAAATTCAATGTACATGTTAAAAAGTCATCTATAATAAATATAAGTTTATTATAAATCTACCATAGAACCATATTTTTATATATAATAACATATATGAATTTTTTTGACTTTATGTTTCCATTTTATAAAAAAAATTCCATGTTAATGGTGCGTTTTGGGTAATATCGAACTTGTTTCTCGTGTATGTTTTGGCTTGTTATTATTTATAATCTTAATTAGATCATTATTTACATATTTTAAAAATTTAAAACATGATATATATATATCATATATATTTATTATATATTTATTTATAATAATATCTATAAATATAAATATGAAAATGAATACACCATTCATGGTGATGGTAGATCGTATGTACGCATGAATGTTGTTTTTGCTTTATTATCATATTTAAAGAAAGAAATTAATTGAAATATTTGTATATATATAATATAAATTAAGTAGAATTATAATCTCATACATATCATATAATTTCTCCAAACTTATCTCTAATACATTCCATGTAAATTGTGAATGAATCACATTGCTTTGAGGAGGTGGTACACCACACATCCACAGAAAAAGTTATCATATTTACACCAAATGAGAAGAATGAAGGTATGTTTTATATAAAAATTATAGATGTTTAAATAAATAATAAATATCATATATAGCATATAAAAATATATACTTCATCATAATTCCCAACCTTGATAGGTGGTAAAATAAAAATGAACAACAACATTTTCTGAGGCGGTAGTTCATCGTACACAAGAATGGCATGTTTGTTACCCATTAGATGGAAGTTTGTGTAGTTGAAATTATAACCCATATAATAAAAATATATCATTATATTTATGATGATTAATTTATTATATAATTATTTAATAATACTTATTGGGTTGGTGGAGAATGAAAAGAAAACAAAGTTTCTTAAGGAAGAATTTTACCTCTTCTTTGGGAAACTCCTTTTGGTTTGCACAAAAGGGGTTATTTGGTTGGATTTATTTCCAAATAAATGATTCTAGGATTAATGAAGGGATTTTAGAGATTATTTTAGAATATTTTTTTTGATACAAAAGGATTTAGAGGTGTGAATAAGTTGGAGGGATGAGTGATTGTTTATAGTAGAGGGGAGTGGTATTCTTGTGAATTTTTTAAAATAAAATTCCCACCAATTTTCCTCCTTACAATTAGTTCAAATAGTAGTAAAAAATATAAAAAAATATTATAGGGTATAAATATTAATATAAAATGGATTTTGGACATGTTTCTAGGTCTTTTGGGGCCTTATGTTTAAGGTTTAGGCATTTGTTAATATAATTTTTCTATTAATCAATGTAATTATATTTAATCACTTTCAGAAATATGTTTTTTTCAAAAAATAAATTGATATTATTATAAATGATAAATTATATGATTTATAAATATTAATCTATTTTTAAAAATCCAAATCATAGAATTGGTATAAATTAATTTAATTTAATCTCGCATACATGCCAGGGGAGCTGATTTTTATGTGAAAAGCTCCAAAAGTTTCAAATGATTTTATATCCAATTTAAATGTAAACTTGGTTCTAATAAGAAAATAGATTAATTTATTTACAATTTATGTAATTGAATTTTAAAAATAAAATTTAATATAATTTATCTATAAAAATAAATGAGATGAAAAAAAATTTTTGAATTAAAATTCAGTGAATTCATTATTCCTAAAAAAATGAAACTTCTCAGAAAAATACAAAAAAAAAATATTTTTTCAGATAAATTTTTAAATTCGTTTGAAATCATATTTAGTATAGTTACACCATTAAAAATATTTTAAATTAATGTTAAGAAAAATACATATTTTTATTTGTAAAATTGTATTTTTTATATCTTATACCTATCAAATATAATGGATGGGTATAACAAATATTGATTGAATCTATAATATTTAAATTTTATTGAAAAAATTAATCAAAATGGTTTTTTAATTTATTTAGATATTTTTTTATCATATAAAATTACCTTTCTTATAAAATTAATTTATTTATTTCCAAATGGTTATTACATTCACTTATAATACTTTATTACCAAACGATTCAATTAATATATACATGTAAATAATGATTCCACGATTTAGTTAATCATATTCATATCTTCCATTATAATGGTTATATGGTAGAAAAAATTGTATTTGAATAACATTATTATTATTAATAGTATCTTTTAGTTTGGTAAAACTCGACCTTGTGTGTAACACAAGATGTCAAAGGGACTTGAAATTGGGTGTAATAAAATCCAAAAATAGTGTTTCATGTACCAAAAGTTAATTTATGTTTTTTTTTCAGAAACATGACTTGGTTTTGTATATAACATAATCCGCACTTAATGCTTTTATATAACAAAATCTATATTTAGTGTTCTGTGAAATGTAAAATTTCAAAATATTAAATTAAATCATCAAAATAATAAACAATATCTTGGGTGTGTTACATTAACATAGAGTAAAAGATATACCATAATAATGATAAATTAAATACTCCTGGCATTATAGTTATGATAATTGACCATACCATGATGTAAGGGAAACCATATATCTAAAGAATATGATATAAAATAAATAATAAATTAAGGGGTGAGGGTTGGTACTAAAATCTAATTTAATTATTGATGATGTTAATTTACTTTATTTTTATTATAAATTTTTAAAAATATATATTGGTATTTTGTGATGAGTTAATTTTATTATATAAATATTATATTCTCTATAGGCAAGGTGTGGTCGTTTTTTTAGTGTCTTTTTTATATATATTGTACTATAATAGTTTTCAAATATAATTTATCAACATTAATAAATAGAATTGATAAATTTTTACCTATATTAATGTAAAAATATGCCAATAATAAAGGATTTTATTAATCAATTATAAACTAGCACATATAAATTACACATCCATTGGTGTTTGTTTAATACTGATAATGTTTTCCCATATTTGTTAAGAAGAATATAACATGAAATAGTTGGATATGTAGTGTAATGTTGTGTAATTTTAAAATTAATGTTTTATCATGGAAGGTGTACAATGGGACTATTATAAGTTGGGGATGTAAGTAAGATGTAAAAATATAAACAAATATAGGAGTGTGATGCAAAAAATGAAAAAAATAATAACAACCCAAACTTTATAGGTGGAATGTTGTCTGCTAATTTATAAAATAAGTTTCTAAGAATGTTAAAAAAATTTATATATCAGTATAACATTGGGTGTTGGTATACCCTTTAATAGGGATGTGACAATAATCATCATGGAATTTTTTAATGTGTTTATCTTATTTCAATTTTATTCTACCTAATACCTAACACTAATTATTATTGTTTGATTACTCATGTATATATTTTTTTGTTTGGATAGTAATTAAAATTACATTTTAGAACAATTTATTCCCATTAAATATTCAAAATTTAATATTTTGTATTGAAATTTGTTAAAAATACAAATTCATAGTTCATATAGTGTAATGAATGAAAATTAAAAAATTAATAATAAATATTCCTTAAAACATATTATGGAAAAAAATCATTTTCGTTTCTTTAATTAAATTGATTTAATGTTTGAAAATTTAGACAAATGGATTAGCTGAGCATAAATTCATCTGACACTCAGTTACCTAGAGGATCAATTCATATGATGTTCACTAATCAATTTTTTTGGTTATTGGTTTTTTTAAATTTTAAATATTAAAAAAAAATATTTCTATTTTATTCAATGTTTTTTATTTAATGTAGTAATTTTATAAATATTTTTTTAAAATTTTACATCCTTTAAATTTTATAAATGATCAAAATATGTGTTTTTTAATTAAACTGGTCTATGTTATTTATAAAAATCGATCTCCATAGTTCCAATTCATTTGGTGCACTTAACAATGTTTTTTAAATTTTTTAAAAATATATTTATAATCATATAATATCATTGATATAATATATTTATAAAATATTTCACTACAACCTATGAATGAAGATAAATTTGGTGAAAATTATCATTGTCAGTTGTGATTTGGAATTTGGGCATAAAAAATTATTATAATTTATTAAATAAAGTTAATGCACTATTATATTTTTTTAAATTATGGATTATCTTTAAAAACACTATATAAATATTTAAAAAACATTATATAAAGTAATAATTAAAAAAAAGTGGGAAGTTAAGTGAGTTCATGTTTTAAATGGATATTATGTTTGAGGTTCACATTTAGATTTGGGTATTGTTAAATAAGTATTAATTTTTTCTAGGTATTTTTTTGTCAATCATGTTTGAATTAAAATTTAATTTGGTGGAAAATATTTATATAAAATCAAAAAATTTATATTCTTTAATTATATTTAATTTTATAAATATTTTTATATTCCTATATTTTAATAAAATTAAATATATATATATATATATAATTCTTTTTATATATGAATATTTATAAAAAAAATTAAAAATATTTTTTTCTCAACACATTTTATAATATTTATATAACTTTAAATGTTTATATAATTTAAAAAATATAATTAAAAAGGTTTCGTATTTATTATTTATATAATATTTATTAAAAATATATTTTAAAATTGATATCTATATTATATTATTTTAGTTTTTAAATATTTTTCTATAAATATAATTTAATTACATTCATTATATTTAATATCATAAATATAGTTATATAATTTTATGAATTATATATACATCATTCCCACTACATTGAAATTGATGTAGTCAATTGTGTTATACCCTTTCATTCTTTTCTATTTTGTACTACCTCGTTGCAATGAAGGATTTCCACTATAAGTGATGTATTTACTTCTCCATTAAATTTTTCATTCTATTTCCTTTCTTATTCTTTTCCAATAAATTTGTGGGTGTGACTGCTTTTTTTGGACTATTAATCATTAATAATTCAATGGCCAATGTTCACACTCGGTGTTCATATTTCATGTGTTTGTTTCCTCGCAAATAATGGGGTTAATACTTGTTTCACTCTCATGCCCTATGGAATTATTCCACCGATCCAATGCATCTATGTCACCTTCGGTTACCTGAACAACCCTTTTGATTTGGGATATCCATGCAATCTTTTTCCCTTACCTTTTCATAATCTTTTGGAATCTTCACCAGCTCATCACCATTACTCTCATGACATCATCCCTCTTAGTTAGATTAAATATATTCATTATCTCATGTTATACATAAGGGATTTTGTTGAGGGAACTCCTACATCATATTAAGACCTTAATGAAGAAGAGTGGAAACATTTGTTTCTCGATCTTTCTTCTCCCTTCGATCCATATAGTATCAAAATCAAGTAACTAGTACATTGTTTTGGTGGATAATTTGTGGAGACTTATATTTCATGGGTGTTAGATGAAAACACTATATATCAAAGGCCCTACACTTGGTACCTTTTTATAGTAACTAGGTTCCGATAAATAAACCTATATTTGTAATAAAATATTTTTTTTATGACATGACTGTTATTTTATCCTTTTTTTAACTTGCATGAATTTGACCATGAGTGGATAATGTTGAATCACTATGAAGTGTTTCATCACCACCACATTATTCAGTTTGGTTATCCTCCTTAGAAATTTTATCTTATTTATCTTCATTTACTTTTTGAGTCTATATTTCTCACATTCTTTTCATAGTAATAAATTTTGTCATGGGGCGGTGTTATCTTGGGGCACATAAGATCACTTTGATCAAAAACACATTACATCATGGTTTTTTTATTTCTTTTATGCAATATTTTTTTATAATAAATGAGAATGATAATAATATTTCTGAAATTTAATCACAATTATGTAATTAAAACAACATACCTATTTAATCTATCACAATCACATACTAATTAGTGGGTTTTGGGAATTATAAGGGATGGTTGTGATAATGTTATCCCCAAAAATTAGTATCATGAACGTATAGATCATAAATTATGGGATATATAAAAATTATACAGATAAATTTGATGGTTAAAAATATATCAACTTGTGGAAAGTAAATATCATTTCTATTTTGAATTAAAATGAATCGGTTGTATCGCTCGGTGGTTCTAAAAAGAAAATCACCACCCAAATCACAGATGGAAAAAGTAATGCTACCTGTATTTATTTTTCTGATGATTTCCATTGGAAATACTATAGATTAATTATATTATAATTATGTGATAAATAAATTTGTGGTATAATTTAAAATAAAAAATGATTATATAATTTTTAATTATATCCTCGAAGGGAAATCATAGCTCTTGTTGAGGAATTTAAGAAAATATTATTAAATCTTTCGAACATAAATTTTTAATTTTGGATAAAGGCCAGAAAATAATAAAATTGACATCATTAGATTATTATTTTAATTTCATTAAATATTATATAATATATGGTAATGAAACTCTTACTCTTAAACAAGTTAATGATAATTTTTTATCCAAAGATATTCAAAATAGGGGTTGTGTTTAAGATGAGTTTGGGGGTCTTAATGTTAGAAGCATAGGTGATTCCATGTGTAGAACAAAATATATAATTACACTTATAAAACATTGGTATAAGTGTATGAATAGTTTTATAAAATGTTTTCAATATAAGAAACATGGGAACATAAAGACGAACATTACTAATAAAACCAGTTACTATAAAAAGAATATTAATGACCACTATTTCTTAGTTGAATATGAATTTAGAATTAATTATGTCTTGAATTTCTATTATCATTCCATCTCTAGGTTGTGGATCCATGATTCTAGGTTCAACTTTCATATATGTACTAAGAGATAATAATTCAATGAATTGATGAAAGTTGAGTTGGGTAAAGCCTTATTAAAATATAATTAGAGTTTTCTAATTATGAGGATAAGTTCTATTTCACTATAACTTAATGATAAGAAATTAAAAACCCTATAAGAGGTTATATGGTTACTCTAGTTGAAAGGAAACATCATCTCCCAATGGGTATTAGATTTGAAAGTATTTACTTTCTATTTAGGCACTGGTAGCCTGATATTTTCCCATGGATCCCTTAATATCCTGAATGGAAATATCTTAAATTGATTATATGTAATAGATTTTAAAAATCACTTTAAATAGTTGAATCCCACTAGAGTTTCTAGGTTAGATAATATAACCCTTTAAAATAGGTGTCTTGGGAACATGATTGAAAAGGGCCACAATATGTATAGGAAGCAAGGGATTTTGAATGATGTCACACATAGTTGTATTATATTTTGAAAGGATTATTTTAATGGTAAATAAATATGAGTTGGTTATAGTAATTTGACATATAATGTTAGCGTCCCTCTGTAGTGTGTTCACATAAATTTTTGGGACCCTTTTAGAATTTATTCCAAAGGTGGGTCCTATTATTATGTTATGTTCCATGATGATTACTCAAGGAAAGTCTAAATTTACATTATAAATTTAGATTTTGATATTTTTTACAATTTCATGAACTAGAAATATAATTTTACAAATGAATCATATAAGAAACATAAAATTCCTAAAACTGATAGTGGTTTAGTGAATTTATTCAATGAATTTATTGAATCCTATAACATTTAATGAATTAAAAATATCAAACTATTGTGGAAAAACTGAAACAAAATGGTTTAGTCGAGAAAATGAATAAAAATATATTAGAAAGTGTATGATACATGTCGTCTCACTCTAATAAATTAAGGTCTTTCTAGGTTAACGTTGTTGCTATGAAAAAGTATTTTATTAATCTATGTTCATCCTCTACCAATTTTTTTATGACCCCAAATGAACATTGGAAGAATTTTACCCTAGTCTTTTACACCATTGGATTTTTGGATCCACAATTTCTATATATACCAAAAATGAAAAGATTTATCGTATGGTTGTTAAGTGTATATTAATATAATATTTGGAGGGTACTATGTGATACATGATATGGATTGATAAAATTGGTTATGAAAAATGTATCATAAACATTGGTGTTTTGTTTTATGAGTATGTTCTATCAAAATAATGGACTATTAAGTCCTATGAGTTCTTTCCAACACCCCAATATATGGGTGTCGATGTTTCCTTAGAGCATAGTCAGTATCTCGGACCTAGAAATGTTTCCACTAACCTCCCTCACATAATCAATATAATCTTGTATTAAGGTCATTTTCTAAACAATAGGTAGTGTAAGGTGAGAATATTTGGGATTTTAAGCTTATGAGAGATGGAGAGTGGTGGTTCAATATTCTTCTATCCCGATTTCTGCATACTAATGTGGTTGCCTACACATTTAATGTATCTCATGATTAGTAAATATGGGAAAAAAACCTAAAATAATGATTTTGAATCAAAAGAATTTATACATTAGTTAGATAAAATGAAATATGGGATAAACTCCTTTCTCTATAATAAAGCTAGGATTCATATAACATAAAATTTTAAAAAAAAAATTATAAGTTCGAAATGGATATTAAAACAAAATAAATACGATATTAGGGAATCTAAAATCATATATAAAGCTTGATTTGTTTACAAAGGATTACATAAATAAAAATATATTGATTATGGTAAAATTTTCTCTCTTTTTTAAAGATTTAATATATATATATGTGTATATTATCCTATTTGTCTTCAAAATTTTATTTTTAGATTGAGGAATTAGATATTAAAACTTCTTTTTAACATTGTTCAATTTATGACCAAATTTATATGATTCATCATAAATATTTTTAAATATATTAAAAACTAATGAAATATGTGTTTTAAATAATAAATTGTGTGTAAATAGTCATTTTCAAGTCACTATCATAAGAGTTTCAATTCATTTATGATTAAAAATGGTTTAGAATAATTAAGTTTGGTGTGTGCATCTATTTGAATCATGTTAATCGTGAATTTATTTTCCAAATTTTATTTTTTGATGAAATTCTCACAACATATAAAAATATTAGGCTAATTAATCATGTCGAATATCAATATGATTCTATCATTTGGATGATGGATCTATGAAACAATAAAAATTCTTGGTAAGGAAATAATAATTAATATAATGGAAAAAAACTCACATATTTCTCGACATGATTATGTGAAATTTTTTTAAAACAACACTACTATAGGCACAGTAAATTGGATTACATTCCCCTAGGACAACAATTAAAATTAACCTTGAATAAATCCCCTGGTAATTAAGTTGATAAAACTTTTATGAATAATAATATATATTCTATTGTAGTAGAAAGTCTTATTTATGAAGTGGTCTTTTAAATCCTTAATATTTCCTTTATTGTATATACATTGAGAGGGTTCGTGGGGATTCATATTAAACCTTATTTAAATTATTTAAATTAACTCCACAATTATGTTCCTATTTCTTCTAATACATGCATTGGATATGGAAAAATGATATTTTTCATAATGAAATTATTGGTTTTATGGATTTTGGTTATCGTTCTACCATTAATACTCATAAATCACACACTTTTTTTGTATTTATAGTTTATATAGGACTTATATTTTTTAAATTCAATACTTAATCTATTGTTTCACTTTATACCACTATGGTGGAATAGATAACATTGACCAAGGCAATAAATAAAGTTATATTGATGAGAGTTTTGATTGACATGTTATTTTTATCATTTGAAAGTATAATAGTTCAATTTGATAACCAAATATCATTATTTTTAAATATATTTTCCTTGGTATATCAAATAAAATAGATAATAGACTACATTTCATTAAAGATTTCGTAAACTATAGGATGGTGTGTCATGAAGATACACACTGAGGAAAAACTAAAAGATAGTTTGACTAAGATCATTCCCTTTTATATAATAATTTTTTTCTAAAATTGATTAATATAGTTCCAATTCTGTAATTTAGGCTGGGGGAACACTATCATTAAATAAATTCAAGTTCAAGGTAGTGATATTTTCAATTATCTCTGTATCATTCCTAATTCATTTAAATTTATTTAATAAATTTTACTATAACCTTTCATGATTTACTATCTTATAATACTTTATTGTATGAATTTTTTCACAAGTATGTGCATTGTTTCTTTTTACATGTAAATTTTCATTCCATATAAAAATATCTACTTTTCCATAATTTTGTTGGTTATTTCTAATTTTACCTATACGGTTGATCATTAAAAATTTAAAGGACCATGTTTGTTCATCATGTTCTTGTTTCCAATATTTTTTCCTATCATAGAATGAGATTGATCACCATAATGATTCTACAACCTATATAATTTATCTTTGTGTCCCAACAATCTATGTCGCCATAAATAGACCTTTTGATCTAGGATTTCTAAATAAACATCATCTTGTTCCTATGGATTCTCTAATTTACACCTCTTCTACTCATCATAAATACTCACATAGATTCATCTCTCTTAGTTGAATTTAATCCCTTCATTCTATCTATTTCTATTTGATAGACTTTAAAGAGAAAAATCCTTACACATGTTATGTTTTTGTGGAATAAGAGGGGAAACTGAGTTTTCTTGGCCATTATTCTCCCTTTGGTCCTTATTTTACCATCCTTCAGTGACTAGTTTTTTTAGATTTAGTTGAGATGTTTGTTTCATGGGTGTTGGATGATGACACCATATATTAAAGGCCCTACAATTCACACCATTGAATAATAACTACGTATAAACTAAAAAACCTATCTTTTTAAGGGAATTCAATTCATTTCTATCATGACTACTGATGTATTTTTTTTGTGCATATAAGGTAGTTTTTCTAAGACAAAGCTACAGAGACTCCTCATGAATGGTTTTATCACATAGACCTGGTTTTGTAAGGTAATCTAACAAAAATACTTTCTATGCTTTATCCACTACTACTTTTTAAAACTATATTTTCCTCCAACTTCAATTAGTAATAAATTATTTCTTAAGGTGGTGTTGTAATCACACATGTAGGGTCAATGTGATATGAAACATATTATATATTGGTTATTTTTCATTATTTTCTGCATTTTTTTCCATAATCTTGAAGAATCATAATTTGTTCTCAAAATTTTATTCATGGATTTTTAAAATGATAAAACATTCTAATTTATTTTTTAAGCATCTTATACGAGTCATTGGGTTTTGACCATTTTTTGTATAGTCACGAAAACACTACCCCTAACATAATTATACAAATACTATAGTTATATTATTGTACTAATAATATATATATACATATAATTTTTAATATATTTAAATAACTCTTGATATATATTTATATATCTGTATGTTTATAAATATGTTTATATATATTAAAAAAATTATTGTATATAGTTGTATAAATTTTTTTACAAATATATATTTAATTATAAATATAAATATATTTACAATTATATATATAATTATTTATAAATATATGTAAAAAATATTTATTCACATCCACATCATAGATATCAAACAAAAATTGTTGTAAATATTAATATAATTATATAAATATATATTTATAAAATTTATCAATATATTTATAAACTTTATAGTGTTTATAAAATATAATATTTAAAAGGAATTTAAAGATAAACCCAAACCTATTGATCTAATTGATGCACAATTAAGAAGCATGAACTATAATATATATATATATATAACATTTAGAACATTTATAAAATATAACATTAAGAAAATTAAAAACACTTACCTTAACCAAAAAATACTAAACTAAAATTAATTTATAATAGTTCTAAAGAATAACATTTAAAATCTATTAAAAAAAAAATTCGAGAGCCTCAATCCATTTCAAACATTCCCAAAAAGCCAAAAAATATATTTATAACATTTAAAAATTATAACATTTAAAAAAATATAAAAAAAACATAAACCCAAAAAACACTTAAACTAAAATATATTTATAAAATTTATAAAATATAAAATTAAAAAGTCCCCAAAAAAAATTTATGGGTTTTAAATGACAAACTTTTAAATTTGGTTCCTAATTTACATTTATATGGTTTATGTGTGAAGTATGGGATTTTTAGTCATTTTCATACAAACTTGTGTTTTTTTCCCCTAAATACTATAGTATATCAGCAACCGATGTTTTATCCCAATAGAACTACACTTTATGAGTTTCTTTGGCATGTTTTTTTATTATTTTTCAAATTTTTAAAAATTTCAATAAATTTATATGATTGTAAATCAAGTTACTCTAATTGTCAAGCATAAATAGGTTAAAATAGTTAATAGAACAAAGTATTAAAAGTGTTTGAAATTAATAGAATAAAGGGAAGTGAAAAAATTGATCAGAGCCAGTAAATTTCATTGATTAGTCTCTCTTTATATATTTTAAATGATTTCACAATTATAACTCTATAAATGATACTAATGAAATATCAAAGATCTTGGATCTCATTAAGATTATTAAATTGAGGAGAATATCCTAGATCTCAGTTGTTGGTCTCCCTTCAGTCTGAATTGATCAATGTTCTCAATGATATTCAAGAACAATGAAATAGTTAACTCCCTCTATTATCACAATCCTCTATCGAGGATTGAGAAATTTAAACATATATAATCAAGATCAAACTCTTCCTTAAAATGAATTAATAATCTGTATTAAGAGATATTTACAATCCATAAGAAAATGTGTCATTATCAGAATGGATAAACAAGAAATAAAGTGAAAAAAAGTAAAACCTCACTAAATTATTGTATTTCAAAATTCATTTATATGGAGTTAATTATAATTGAAATATTAAATAAAATTATAACTTAGATACAATTTTATATTTAAAAATACTAGTTCTAGCCACTAGGAATCAAGCTAGACCTGATCATGAAGTGAAAATGACCTATAATCATAATCTTACTCAGATGTTTTAGTAGCACTCCAGAATATTTTCTTTTTCTTAATCCAACTACTCTACATCAAAAAATGTGTCTAGTTTCTCTCTACTCATTTCCTTCTATAGAATACTATTTTTTCGTTATTTTAGGACTATTCATATACCACATGCACCATCTTAACTCGTTCTTATGTTCTTCACTGATCACAAAGAAACATTTTAATTATTTCATAACCTAAACATGACATGAATAAATCCTAAAAATACATGTGAAAGACCCATGTGCTAAAGCTCGTCCTACTTATATAATGAATATGTATTTGTTTTAGCTTTACTCACTCCATGTGATATCTTTGTCACTACCCAAAATGTGACTTTTAAATAGTCTTGTGTTAATACCAACTTCAAGTTCAATGCTTCTAGGACTGAGTCTCACTCGACACAATTTTTTCTTCTCAATTTGATTATTTCATTGAGCTCAATGGTGGACTATTGACCAAAAAAAAATTAAGGGATTCAAAAATTAAACTTCTAACTCAGTGATTTACACCTAAGTCTTAAAAACATAAATCAGGTAAACCTTTATTAAGGTGGAACATCATCACAATAGAACCTAAAATAATGACAACACTATTTTTCCTCTTCATTCAAACCTTTAAATAATGCATTATTTCAAACTCCTTCCAAGTGAAAACATAAATTAATATGTCTACGACATTGGAGAACCTTGATTCCCCTCCAAGAATAAATATATGGAAAAATAAGACATTGATACAACATCAAAATAAAAATTCACATGAATATTTATCCATATGATCCTTCTACATCAAAGTGGTATCATGGTAGTCTCTTTCTTAGTTTTGCATCTAGTTTCATTCATACGAAAATTTCCTCTTATCCCAAACCCAAATCGAATGTTTTGACATCAATAATTCAACACAAGTGTTTTCAATTCATTAACCATTGGCATTTACCACCTATTTGGTTTCCATAGTCAAAAGACCTCATTATCATCATTTTCATCATGAAAAGATGCCACTACATCATGCATGGGAATAAGACAAACTCACATATACTGATATCTAAAACTAGACTCTTCAAAACACAAATCTACAATGTTGGTGGCCTGACGTCAACAATATACATCCCCAATTCTAGGTCATCATCCACAACAAGAATGGGTTCAACAGTGGTCATCTCTTTCTAGGGTGCATGTATTGACAACAATTTAGGGTTCTATAATAGGATGTCTTATTTTAGTAGACTCAACTCAAATATATATAAGGCTTAATTTGGTCTTGGTTATGTAGATATAGAAATTTCTAAGCATGTGAGTTTGATTTCCCCAAGCTATGTTGCAGATCAACTTGACCCAATTCATCTTCTTTAAATCAATATTCAGTGATACTTTGAGCGGTGTTCCTCATATCTGATGGTCACTCTTAGTTCGTAAGATTTATTTATGTCTTCTTTGATTTATATCCTCAAAATCCATAAGATATTTGACAACATTCAGATCAATATTTACAATAGTTGACCAAAAATGAAACTCAAAATCCCAAGATCAAATGAGGTCATTAGCCATACTCCACATCCTATCACCACCATCGGGAGGAGTTGGATTTATATTTCATTAATAGTGAGTCTCAACATGGGATTTATCTTTATATGACATTAACTTAATCTTCTTGTGGTATAAAGGATTTTCCATGTGGTAAAATGCCAATCGTCAATCCTTATAAGATAACATTTGATGGAATTATTCATTTTTAATGTAGTTTTTTTATTTTTCTAGATTTTAAATCTTTTGATAAATATTCTAAATCTTCATGTAATATTTCTTTTACTAATTTTTACCAGATCCCAACCCTAACCCATTATCTTTGGAAGAAGAGGGTGGGTGTTACTGGCTATAACTGACATACCTAAGACACCCAATGTTGGAAAAAAAATTCAAGACCATCATAATATATTGGTGGTTGACATTCCCTTTTGAAAATGGAATAACCAAACCAAAATAACCATAACCAAAATAAACTATATACGATGTATGAGTACAAAATAAAATTCAAAGAAAACCAACGTAATCCAAACAATATCGTAGAATAATGTGGAAACCAAAACCAACAAAACTTAAAGACAACCAATTCATCCAACATCAACTCCCAACAAGCTCTAATTTCCAAATCAATATTCCATATCAAAGTTATCATGACACATAACTAAATAATTTATACACATTTCCTCTACCTATTTCTTTATATAAAATATTTGTAAATTTATAAATTTCATGATTAGTGGGTGAGCATAAAACTCAGTAGGATCCCCCCTCCCTAATGACTTCCCAGCACATGACACTAGGATAAAGCATATTGTAAATTTTATATAAAATCACATAAAAATGTAAAGAAGTTTATATGAATGCACAAACCATTATTCTCAATCAAGTAGTTTCCTTGGAAAGCAAACAAACAAGTATTTACATTATTTCATAGTACTATTTGGCATACCCAATACATGGTTAAAAAATCCATACAACCCCACATGCATGTCAAGTTGATAGTTTTATACTCATGAGAATTCTCTCATAGATCTACCAATCCATTATAAGATGACTATTACCAAGTTGACCAATGGCACACGCCTTTTTTATAGGGTCACATCCATTCAAATTAATACATGCCAACCATGTATGATAAAACCCATGTCAATCCATTTCAATAAAACATTTATTTTTTTGAAAACAATTCATCAAAAAAATCATGCATCAAAAGATAACATTACTTTGAAAATCATCATTTAATAATCATGAACCAAAACCCTTTCCACAAAACCATCCAATATCAAAATTTCATAAAAACATCACCAAAGTGATTTTCCATCAAGAATTAAAAAAATTCACAATTAAATTAAATCAATTAAGTACATTTTTAACCAATCCTTATATTTATAATAATAAGGAATTGATAGTGACACCACCTTCCTTGGAACCATTGGAGAAATAAAATAACAGTAAAAACTCTAAAAACCAAACTTGAAACTCTTATGTACAAATTTAGATCTTCTTCCCTTCAATAAAAACAAACATATATCATCATGATTGACATAAAAACACTTTTATTTTTCCCTAATTGATTAGATATGTGATTTTAAGAGACAGAAGAAGTTGAAAATTAAGTAAAACAAGATGAATAGTCACTTACTAAAAAATCAACCCTCCAACACACTAATATTCACCTAAGAATCACTCTTGGATCAAGAGGAATGGTATCCACATCCTGGGGAGGGAGAGTAATTTGATATATAACATTTTAGGGTAGAAAGAATAATATTAGGGGGTAAATTATATTATATCAATAATTTTTAGATATAAAACATAATGGTGCACGATTTGGGTGTACATCCGGAAATATTGTGCTATAACTATGCCCAAGCAACTACCTCCAACCCACCCTTCATGGATGGGTCACAAATATTGACAAACTATAAAACAACCATGATATTCCCCACTATCCATCCATGAATTTTTTTAATCTAGGAAACCATAGGACTTGACCAAACTTCAAACCTACCCAGTGCCCACTATTTTTGTTTCACAGTTTCATTGGAGTTGTTGCACAGTTTATACTAACAAAGAACCTCTATAAAAGCCCCAAAAACAAGCCAAAAATTTTATGGAAATCATGACACTACATCCAAAAACATTATATACGTAAAA
The DNA here is from genome assembly GCA_963277665.1 of Viscum album. Lineage (NCBI taxonomy): Eukaryota > Viridiplantae > Streptophyta > Magnoliopsida > Santalales > Viscaceae > Viscum > Viscum album. The sequence goes on from OY728131.1 coordinate 241,379,422, forward strand.
TACAAAACATAAGGGTCATTTACCTAAAATTTGGTGTGCTATAATTTTCAAGTGCTACAAATCGCCGCTTAATTTTTCCCACATGCGGTCAAAGCATGATGTCCTAAGGTCACTTTTCTCTTCGATTTTTTTAAATCACCTATAGAACAACCATAAAGGAAAACACATCAATTAAATATTGTAAAAAAATTATTAAGTATTTAAAATTATAAATTTAATACTAAACTGGACTAATAAATTAAACCATAAAATTAAATAAAAAATAAATAAATAAGTTAAAAATGAATAAAAAGTAATAAATACAATCATGTTTCATTAAAAAATAATTAATTTATTCAAAATAAGGAGTGGTAAAATTTACTAAAGTGTTTAAATTATAAATGAAGGTAATTTATTCTTAAATTATTAAATATAAAGATTGAATATTAAATTAAACTATTCAAAAATAATATATTATTAAAAATAAAAGATTACAAATTAAATAAAAATTCCATATAATTATTATATAATTAAAAAATTAAGAAATTAAAATTTTAATTAATATAATACATTAACTAATTCAAAACATTAAAAAATGATATTTAATAGAAAATTAAAAATAAAATAAAGAATATAAATCTTGACATAGTTTAATAAATAAAACAAAAAAACATAAATTTAATCATAAAATTTTTAATTTATTATTTTCCATAAAAAATAATATACAATATATAAAAATTTAACGTACATTTTAACATAAAAACAAGATTACACTATAAAAGGGAATTGAAAAAGGAAATTATTTAAACGACACATCAATGTCTGCCACACAAGAACTTTTCTTGTCCTCAAGCAATCATCTAGAAATACTCAGTTCAAGAATATTAACATAAAAACTGAAAAATTATGGTGCCAAAAAGATTCAATATAAAAAATGATTTTCCCCATGCATTATCTTGATTAAAAAATAGTTATTTACCTCTTAAAAATATGTTCTTTATGAAATATTGGTTACTGTTTTACAAAGATGATTGAGTTTGAAATTGTTTGTCTTAAATTAAACCAATATAAATATAATTTAGACTATTAATTCAAAAAAAATTACATACTAGTGAATAGATACACAAAATTTAATATGTCAACATAATTAGACATATTAATGGATGATTGAGAATAAAATAAATACTATGATAATATAATTAACTCATCTATTTCTTGAAAGATTAATAGAATAAAAAATAATGAATAGAAGTTCAACCTGGATTATAATTTTCATTTCATATCCCATTAAAATACATATCTTAAAAGTTTATATTGAAGTTTAAAAGTTTTTGGACTCAATGATAATTTTATAAAATTATACAAAATATGATCAAATATAAATAATTACAAGTGGTCATGAAAAATGATATTCTCAATAAAACCCATGAATTATTAAAGTAAACATCCTCAAATTATAAAAAATTATTATCATGTTTGAAGAAAAAAATTCAACATTTTAAAAATACAAAGATGCTATTGAAAAAAATTAAAAACACATACAATTTTTTTGATTGGTTGACTTTTAAAACCAAGTTATAACATAAAAGATGCCTCCCAAACACATAAAACCCACCATTATCTCCAATAATGGATCTTAAATTGGGAAAAAAATTTAAAATATTTATTTAAAAAGATTTTGAAATGCATTACAAACTAATAACATTTTAGGGGCAACCTAAAATCTTATAAAATAATTTTTTCACACAAATATCACCAAAAAAATTCAAAAAAGTTACCAATTTGACACTAATTTAAACAAAAAATATATATAATAAGTTCCATGATTTTATATCATTATTAAACACAATTATAAATCAATATAATAGAGTAACAATAAGATTTTAATGAATCATATATATAATTTTAATTCAGATATTAAAAATATATTGAAACAAACTATCAACTAGTATCATCAGAAGATATTAAAAGATAATAAAGAAAAATTCAAAAAGTTAAAATAGGTACTCCCCTTAATGATGTTTTTTAATGATTATTTTGAATTAAAGTATGTGTAACCTCCTTTGAGTTCATTAAATAAATCCCTAATTATAAGTCACACATCCTATAAGAAGAAAATAACACATCGAGGTTCGGAATGATAAATCTAAAGAACTAAAATTAATAGATATAGATATAAAGGTAGTGTTATCCAACATTATCCCCTGGAAACTCTTTTGATCCTTGAAGTATAGTCATGTAAAATTTTTATCTTTAACAAAGATCTAACAAATCGACCACATTAACACAAAACCTAATCACTTCATGTGTGTCTTCACTCTATCAATGAATTACAAAATGCTAATGCTTTAATTGTATGATGAAGTGGAGTACATGACTTATAGAATTATTCCCAGTGAAAAGTAGAATCAATAATCTCATGATATTATATATTAATAATATGAATGAAAAGAAAAGAAAAAACTAAAACTACAAAAGGTTTTGACCATCCCCACATATATTCTATAAAACAAAGAATAGGGGAAGATGAAACCTAAAACACATAGTGGTACTCATCTTTAATAAGAAGGATATCCTCCCTTAGAGGTTCCACAATATTATCTTGAAATGGATTTTTTTTATTTATATTTACAATGAATAGAATATTATACCCAATATCTATAATCTATATAGAACCAAAAGGTAAAAAAAATATTTATAATAAAAGGGATATCTATTTTGGAATAAAATTTTACATGTACAAAAATTATCAAAGATTAAAAAAAACAAATTATGTATAATATTCAATTATTTGTTCAAAATCATTTTTTAAGGAACAACCTTTAATTTATCTATAAAACCCTTTCATTTACATTATCATTGTTCATTATTTCTTCCAACTCTTGCAAACACAACTCCCTATCTTTTCTAGCTTCAAAAATATTCAAATTACATTATTTTAAAGCACAAAAATACTTATGCTCCAACTCCATAGTTAAATTAAAATATCTTAAAAATATTATCTTATATGGTTCTATTAGTATTTGAGTCTTAAAGAAAGTCATATATTCCCAAAAACTATCCTTGAGTCTTAAGCTTCAATCTCTCCTATCCAAGTTAACATTTTTCTCTATAAAATGCATAATTTTTCTATTCCAAAATTCATACATATCATTAATTTAAGGAAAATAGGTTTTAGAAACATTATAGCTACCTCCATGTCATTTTAGTGAACCCTCCAAAGTTCTATTTACAAAATTAGTACATTGGATTATTAGAATAAATTGTGGCATCGTAAATATACAAAACAGATTTTTTTGTTATATTAGGACAAAACCCAAACATCATCAGTCCTGGTGGGTATATATTTAATTAATATTTATATATTTTCTACTATAATAAGGGTGTAAAAATATCCAATCGATTATTGAAAGGGACCATAAAATACCTTCCTAAAAAATAAAGAGATCACAAAATAAAATAAGTTGTTGTGGTGTTTCATGTCATTTTGAAAAGATTCCTTGGAATTGAAAAGCTTTATAATTCCTAAAAAACTAATGACAATCCCAACAAATAGTGGGACCAAATGGACATAAATCCAAAATTTTCCTAACTTTTCATTATAAACAAAATGTACCACCAAAACTATAATAATGGTAGATATTCAGAACTGATTATATCTTCGAATTTGGTATACATATCTTAATAATTTGATCAATTACCTTATGCAAAAATCAAGGATTGTCCAAAAAATATTTCCTTAACTCACCCATCAATTTAGTAACCTAGTTCATGGTAGTCCAGTGAGTAATAATTTCAGTATCTATGTAATTCACAATGTTAGAAAAACATGGGTTCATATCTATGACCATATAATAAAATTTCTCCAAATGGGGAAATTCTAAAATTGGTTCAAAAAATAATTATCTTGAAAAAATCTAGTATTTATGAAAACAAAATGATTATCCATAGTGTTCTTAATTCCATTCCAATCATGGATCTCTATATAAAATTCTTGAAGTAATAAAATCTACCTAAATATACTTGGTTTTGATTGTTGATTTTTTATAAGTTATCTAATTACAGAATGGTCAGTGAAAACCACAATTTTAGACTCAAAAATATAGATTTTAAACTTATCGATGTAAAAAATAGCTAATAAACATTCTATATTTTTGGAGAAATTCGATTTCTAAACATCAAGAATCCTAGAATCATAGGAAATTAAATGTGATTTATACTCCACTACTTGTCCAATAACATTCCCAAATAATAATTCTAAATCATTAGTAATCATCTCAAAAGAAATTTCCCAATTATGGGGTTGAAAATTTTGAGGGGAAACAAGATTTTTTTTTTGATTCCAATAAATTCTTCCTTACATTTCCCATTTAAGAAAAAAAGGAATTTATTTAAAAATAAGTCTTGTTAATGGTACAGAATTTTATCAGAAATCATTTTTAATCCTCACATAAAACCCATAATGGATAAGAAAATATAAAATATAAATTATAGTCTTAGGTAACAATAATGAAGATATAATATCCACCTTATATTATTCCACATAAATCCCATTTATAAGCACTTAATTACTAATTAAAATTCCACTCTCAACTATAAAATGACATTTCTAGAAGTTCAGAACAAGGCTACTTTTAATACAAACTCCACAAAAAAACACTTAACTTCTCAGTAAAATCATGAAATATGGAACATACACTATAAATTCATCCATAAATCCCTCCATAGATTCCTCAGGAAACATATACAAAACAATAAACATACATCTACAGAAGCTAGAAAGGTAATTAAATTGTCTATATGGAATTAATCAACAATAAAGGGAACCAAAAGAAAAATTTAAATATATTTAATATTATTCCTCTAGAGCTATGTGAATATAAAAATATCTATAAAACCTATCTAGAAAAAAATAATGGGGTTTAATATCTAATCAGTCAATGATTTGATCAAGAAAAATAAAGTGAATGCATTCTTTTTCTAGTCACTAAATCACGTCTCTTATAAGCAATGCATGCCCTACGTATATTAGGAAAGCTATTATAAAATAACTCTCAAAATTATTTCTTAACAATTCTGAACCCTCCTTTTTTGGAAAATTTTTAACAAGACTTAACTAATGATTATCATGATTAACTTAAATAATACCAGTTACTAACAAGGTAGTCACCCCTTTCTTATCCTCTTCAAGAATGGTAGGATTTAATATTATTTGAAATTGACTAATTTTTTTTGAAATTTACACTATGAGAATCCTATGCAAATACATAGAAGAACAAATTCTTGGTAAAATAACTAAAGACTCACCTAAAGCATTCCTTTTCTCCCAAAGGACCTATAAATTTTGGTTCTATTGAACACTAGAAAATCCAATTTCAAATATAATAAGTAATTTTTTTACATCTATATAAGAATATTTCAGATTTTTAGTAAAAGGATTAAGTTCAAATGTAGTCGTCTTTTCCCCTTCAGAAAAACCAGTTTTTATGATTTCTTTGACTTCATTTTTATCCTCTACAATTTTATGCAAGATAATAGAATTAGAAACTTCTAAAATTGAAGTGAATTTATTTTCAAGTAGTAAATATTTGTCTTCCTCAAAATATATTTCATACTCATTTTCAAAAACATTACATTACTCTTTAATGATATTTTTCATATATTTTAAGTTTAAAACATTGGATTCATTAGAAAAAATAACATATAATTAATAATTGTCAATATTTTTTTCATGTTGAGTAAAATTTAAATGAATTTCATCCATACTAAGTTCCATTTCACATTGAAATTATGAATTTTTTGAAGTAGTACATATTCTAATAAACTCAAAAATTATCATTCATTCCATTGTAATTTTCAAAAAAACATTACCCTTTATATGTTTATAATATTCAAAATAACAATAAATTTCTTCAAAAACTAGTTTCAGAATGATTTTAGAAGATTTCAGGGTTTTCACATTTATAAGCTTCATTATCAAGAAAAAAATCATTTCTTAAAGAATTCAGTGGTTTGTTATATTGAATAAGATTAATAAATATATCTACATATGAACCATTAAATAATATTATCTTAGTTTGCAGAACACTCCTCCATGAGATGGTTCATTGATTCAAATGTAAAAAAATTCCCTATATTATATCCAAATTGTATATAAAGTATCCCGATAGGTACATTATAATTTCCTTAACATTTTCAAGAATTTTATTCATTAAATTATTGGTGATTGTGAACTAAATGTATCACCCCCTATGTCTAAAATATAAAAATTAGAAGGGAAAACAAGATTATTTACCCTTTCCAACACATACTCAATGACTCCATCGGGATTAGCTAAGCTCTTATTAGCTAGATGTATGACTATTCCAGAATTCATTATCTCTCCAGACAACATGGATAAAAAGATATAATAAGGCATAACTTTTATGGAACCTACTAAATCCATTATTTAATCTTCTAACTAGTGAAGTTTATTTACATAGCTGATAGAAAATTTACCTATATCTTTACATTTAATATGGAGGGAATTTCAGATAATTTAAGAAACATTCTTCCAAAATTGAGTTTATCACCTTCCATGATAATTATTTTTTGAGTACACATATCCTTATAAAATTTACCATAATGAGGTATTAGATTCAGAGAATCTAACAATGGCATGTTAACATAGACATTCCTATCAATTTCAAGCACTTATTTTTCCTTTTTAGTTTCAATAGTGTTATTAATAGGAGGGATTCCTTGAGGATAATTTAATGGATCCTTATACATTTTTCGATTATATTCAACTTATTTTTTCAATTATAAGAACCCCTTAGATTTATAAAATCTATATAGGTCCTTTCAAAAATGATTTCTTCCTTTCTATTTGATTTTTATTTATTTAACTGGTTTGTGGAAAATATGTTTTAATACAAATTTAGTAGGTGGTCATAAAAATTCAATATGTGTTTTTATCACTTCATCATGTAATATTATTTTAGTTTCATAAGTATAATAATACTTTCCATGTACTTGTTAATTTTTTTATCTTGGGATTTTTGAATTTTGGTTCCACTTATCAGAATAATAAAATTTACATTCTATATTCCCCTTAGGTTCACTTGATCTTATTATGTAAAATTACCAATTATTTTATTATTCAATACACTACATTTTATTTCCATCTACCCATTTTGGTTATTTGTGTTGTTTAACAACACTTGTGTTTTTTTAGAAATATCTTATTTTTTTTAACTATTTTATAAGGTGTGATTCATTTCTTTAATTACATTGTTGTTTCTGATTTTCAATATTTTTGAAAAATTGAGTAATTCCCACCATCTTGGATTCCACAGTGATTTTTATTTTACCATGGCATCTAATCGAATTTTTGAGGCTAGAAACTCTTATTTTATTGATCATTTGTCCTAAAACTATTATTTTTTTGGTAGTTACCACCTTGTTAAAATTAGTATTAGATTGAACATTTTGGTAGGGAAATTGACTATTCAGGTTGTTCAGGAATAATTTTTTAGGAAATATTCTATTCAGACATTCAGACGTATCTTCCTACTATAGAAATTGATAATTTAAATGTCCAGTAGCTGGAAAAATTCCCCAGTGTATCTGAATGGTACAAACATGTTATGGTTGAATATGTGATAGTACAGAGCTAGTCATAATATATCTTGTCATGCTTGGAAGATCACCCAAATGAATTTACATTTTTCTATCCATAGAATTGGATATAGACACATCCATAGATCATTTTACATGAATTAATCCCCTATTATATATATTTTATGATTTTTAGGTCATGTTTTATATGAAATTTATATAATGAACAGGAGTCTTATTAAAATTTTATCCTCCTATCATAACATCTATCAAGATCTTATCCATAAAAAATAATCCCTCATAAAAGTATTGGATAAAGATTTGGTTAGAAATATGGTGGTGATTGAAGTTATAACATGGCTTATTAAATATATCCCACTACTAATGAAAAGTATCTCTTTGTATCTTCCTAATACCACATATATCATTTCTCAAAGAAGTAGTCTTAAATGTAGGGAAAAATTTCCCTAGAAATATATTTTGATGTTGGTTTTAACTCCCTGTTGAGATTGATTGGAAGTATCAAACCACTCTTTATCCACCCCCATCTAAATAAGGGAAAGGCCCTCAAATTCTTGTAGGTACTTATGTGAATATTTTCCTAGTGGACCATAAAATAGTGGAAAACGTTAGATCAATCCTGCCCTATGTTTGAATCCTATTTCTATATCTATGAATAAAAGATAGTATTGTTTTTTTCTTTAAATCAGGACCATCTTTATTCATCAAAGTTATCTTGTCATCTATTTTATCTTGGTATTGAATGTCTTATTTATTTAAGGATGTTTTATTGTGTGTTTTTGTGTTTTAATACATTCTAGAGTTTAAATTTATATGAATTGTTTTGTTTTTTTTTCACTGTTCTAGTTCTATGATTATTGGAGTTTTCAATTTCAAAACAATCCATATTATTGTTTGACAAAACATCATATTTCTTTTAAAAATCATTTTTTTTAAAATTTAACTTCTTTTTTTACCAATAACATCAGGTGTTTTGTAAAAATTTTTAAGACGCCTTGGAATCCTCCTAGGTAACAATAACAATTTAAGATAAATGTTTTTTATAAATTTTTTACCTAACGTGATTTTTATCCCTTTAATACTTTGGTATGGCACTACCCAATGTTGTCTCCCAGTGAGACTACCCTTTAGGGGATTCTTTCTCACAATTTTTATTTTAATTATTATTCTATATTTATAATATTTTTGAATGGTTTTCTACGGCTGTGAAATAAATAAATTTAGTTAATAATAATATGGTTAAAATAGTTGAATAAAGAAAACATAAATATAAAAATAAATTAATAGAATAAAGATAAGTGAAAACAATAATCTAAGCTATTAATTTACATAGATCACTATATATTCATTGTTTTAGAAAGTATTTCATAGGTAAAATATCTTAATGCATAAAATGAAATCTAAAATCATGCATCCCATTAATTTCATTAAATTTAGGATAATAAATAATGTCTCTTCCTTTAGTCTCCTTCCAGTAGGAGTTGATCAATTTTTTCAATAAATGTTGGGAAAATTGACTATAGAGACTCCCTCAATGCCAACAATCCTCAATAAAGTGCTAAGAAATTTAAATATGGAGAATTTAACTTAGAAAACTCCTCAATTTCAATTAATTATCCACATTAATATATCAAGGTGCTCTAGATGGAAATGATTCATTTTCATTATGAAATAGAAAAATAAATTATGTGAATTAAATTAAAATGTTGATCAGTGATTGTATTTATATATTTAACTATTTAGAGTGAATTTTAATTTTAAAATTAAATAAAATTTGAACAGAGAAAGACATCACTATTTGAAACTACTAGTTCCAAAAATAAAGAATCTATTTATACATGATTACAATGATTAAAAATCCTTCAATCTTTATCTACCTTAGAATAAGCAGTTTCTCCCCAGATGATATTGTAGTTTTCAATAATATTTTTGTTCATTTAAAATTTCATCTAATTTATCTCTACTAATTTCCAAATATATATATTTTTTCTCTTAATTTTTTTAAATATTGGTCATGCACCACATGGACCAACTTAATTAATTTTTTTTTTTCACTGACTATATGGAATAAGTGTTGATATTTCATCATTTGCATATGAATTTAAAAAACATCTAATTTTATGAAAGTAACCCATATAATAATGCTCAGCATACTAATAGAATGAATATTAATGTGTTTCTGGCTTGATCTATTCCAAGTGAAATATATTTCCTTGTCCAACACATGACCTTTTTGTAGTCACATGATAATTGAAATTAAAAATTCAATGATGCTCAGACTCAATCTCACGTGACTCATATTTTATTTCTTCACTGTAATTGGATCTATTCTAGCTTAGTAGTAGACCTGTGCATATCCAAAAATTCAAGGCTCAAAAAACTAATCTTCAGGCTCATTGGTTTAATCCTGGATATAATAAATATGGCTCGAGAACATCTTTTCAAAGGTGAAATATTATCAAACCACCACATAAATTCTCAGAGACATTATTTCACCTCTTTATTCAAACATTTGAATAAAGCAGTATTTCAAGCACCTTCTGAGTTCCAACCTCAACTCATACTGCTACAACATTAAAAATCAATTATTCCCCTCTAAACATGAAAAATATTAAAAAACGAGTAACAATAAAACTTCAAAATAAAAACCTATTGGGAAATATGGAAAGCGATGAATGCGTAAACAAAAGAAAAGTGATCGTGAAGCAGAAATAGAATTCCTTCCCTCTAAATAAAATAGGATGTTCAGCAAGTGAATAATATGTCTATGTAGAATATAAAAGAATGACATATAAAAATTTTACTTGGAAAACCCAATGTGGGAAAAACCACGGGACCTAGTCCATAAATGGGGATCCACTAAAATCAGGAGGTACAAAGTAGAGACTACCCAAAAATAGAAAGTATTTTTAAATTAATACTCAAAATAAAATAGTTGATCAAAGGAGAAGAGAATGAAAAATAATCATCGAAAAATTCTGATCACCAAAATGAATCTACTCTTCATGGTGTTTGTGTATCTCCAAAATCATATGATGTGTCTCTTTTATAAAAAACAACCCAGGTGATGATTTTTAAATCCACAAAAAAACACTTCTTTCACCAAACATTTTTATTTGATGAAAATGTGTCATGCATCATTTTAGGGGGTGCCCAACAAACTCCTCCTATTACTCATGTGGGGATCACTAAAAACCTTAAAATCAATCGTAAAGTCTCAAATTTACCTCTGGGTAAACTCTTGGTCAACATATCAAATCCATTGTCATCGGTGTGGATCATCTCAGGCTCTAAATGTCTCAAATCAAAGACATTGGGGTTCCAATAATACCAAATATCCATATGTTTCAAACTTCAATGAAAAGAATTATTCTTTCCAAAAACAATAATGAAAATTATCACAAAATAAAACATACATGTCTTGATTAAAATTGAGCTCTCGAATAGAAGTTTCCATCCATGTAAATTATTTGGATGCTTCTCTAGCTATAATAAAATTTAAATTTGTTGTAGATAAAGCAACACATCTCTCCAATGAATACTTCTAATATATATCCCCTAAAAATCTGATTGTATAACCTGAAGTAGGCTTCCTTTAATTGATATACCATACCATATCTAAATTTTTAATGTCATAAATCATAGGTTCCCCTTTTCAAAAACACAATATCAGATCATATGTACCATAAAAAATAATGAATTATATACTTCACTTTTATTCAATGCTCTCTACCTGGTTTAGACAGAAAATGACTTACCACACCATCTCCAGGACCTATATCAGGTCTAGTACATACCATCTCATACATCAAATATCCAATGGTAGATTAATAATGTATTTGATATATATCTCTCTCTATTCATTAGTAATAGGTGACTAACTTTTACTAATCTCAAAATGTAAAGAAATCGGATTACGTAACACTTTCATACTAACCATAGAAAATATATATGGAACCTTTTTAATATATCTCTCAGGATAACCACAATTTCCTAGCCTTCCTATCACAGGAGATCGATATACTAGGAGTCTACTGTGATGGCCCCAAATATTTCGTCAAAAATGACTGAAAAATATCCTTATTCAATCTGTCAATTCTAGAAGCATCATAGCCAATAATGAGTATATTATAAATATAATTCAATAGTATAACAAAATAATTATTATTAAATCTATAAAAAACACTATGATTAGAAGATATGTTCTAAAACCCCTAATGAAAAATGACATATTCAAACATATTATACCACTACCTCTGAGCTTGATTCAAACCATAAAAACACTTCTTTAACCTGTATACATGATTATATTTTCATGTTTCAACCAAACCCTCTGGTTGGCCCATATAAATATCTTCCCCTAAATATCTATTGGGGAAATATGTCTTCACATACATCTTCTCAATCTGTAGATTCAAACTAGACACAAAACCACGAATACCCTAAATGGAAGACCTTTTGACAACAAGTGATAAAATCTCATCAAAATGATTACCTTTATCTCTAAAGAAGACTTTAACAACTAAAATTTCCTTGTATTATAGAAATTAACTATATTATTCATTTTTCATCTGATAAATCCACCGATGGTATAAAGATATATTACCTATAAGAATCTTCACCAACATTATAGTATATTTGTACTTCAAGTATCTCATGTCATCATCTATTTCTACAACCCATTTTCCTTTCTGATCACTTTCCATTGCCTCATCAAAATATTCCGATTCTCCCCCTTCATCAAGAAGTACATACTCATCAGGTGAATACCAAGTAGAAGTGATATAATGTCAAGATGACCTCTAGAGTGGAACTATGGTTCATTAATAACCCCTAGAACTATATAATTAGAAATAGAAGGTGAATAAAATACATAAAATCTAACCTGTTCACCCCAAACAACATTATGCACATCCATATGATCATCAAAATCAGTAATATTAGCTAAATGTGAATTAGAACATGGCTCAATACTGAAAAGGCCATCAAGAATTTGAGATGTATTATTTTTTATCCATTATCAATATCTATAATAGTGTGATCCTCCATAGATTTTTCATCATAGCTTCTGGCATGTTTCATCAAAACAGTGTCATAGAACCTCTACCCAGACTCATGATGTCCATAGTCAATAAAAATACACTGGTTTCACTTACTATCCAGCTTTGATCTCTCAACTCTAGGCACATAAACAAGATAATTGTTACCAAAAACATGCAAGTGATTGTACCTGGTCACTTTTCCATACCAAAAAAATAGTGTTTTCCATATATAATCCAACCATAGGTGATAAAATGATAATATAAGACGCCGTATATAAATCCTCACACCAAAAATGTCTAGGAAAATATTCTTCCAAAAGTAAAAAATGAAAGCATTCAAACAAAGTATCAATCATCCACTCAATTACACCATTCTTATAATGTGTCTTGTGAGGTGTCTTATGATGTTGAATACCTTCCTTCCAACAATACTAATCAAATAGACCATAATAATCACCCCCATTATTAGTGTGAATACATTTGAATTTCTTTCTTTATCCCCTCTCACTAACAACCTAAAATTACTAAAAAACAATGAGTGCATGATTTTTGGAATTCAAAACACAAACCCAAATATTACATGAGTATTCATCATTAAATTTCACAAAATAAAGAGTTCTACTAAAGGTCTTATATTTAAAAGACCCAAAATTTCAGAATGTACTAATTCAAGTACATGTGGCATCCTTTGTAAAGGATGAATGATGAAACTCACCCTCCTTTATTTTCCTTCTATACAGTGATCACACATGTCTAATTTGACAATATTCAAAACTAGAATAATATTTATATTATCCAAAAAACCATTTCCTTTGTCACTAATATTACTAAGCTTCTTGTGCCATAACATTGAAAAAACACTACACTCAATAATACAAGTAAAATCACAATAAATTGAAGATTTATTATAGTAAAAAACTAACTAACTCTTCCATTGATCCATAATCAAAGAACCCTTGGAAATATTCCATTGGAAATATGCAAAAGTACTAATAAACACTTCATCATCAAGATCACTGGTATAAATAATATTCAAGAGAACTGCATACGCATGTTAAACATTATTCAAAATTAGCATACTTTTTATAATGGCCACTAAACAAATAGTCTTGATACCGAAAACATCCATATGATCGTCATTACCCAACTTTAAAATCTCAAAATTACCTGGGCTATAGTATGTAAAGAACACATTCGTCAATATCATGTGAAAACAGGAACCACTATTAATAATCCATCAATAATCATTAGAATCGATATTCATGGAGTCATAAACAATAACAAGATCCCCCCTGTAGAGGTGGCCACACGATAATCTACATCACCATTTCTCTACAGCTGATGTTCCTTCATTCTATTTTCCCTTTTCATCTAATATAATAACTTCTTTACATGTCCTTTCTAACCAAAATGATGACATTCAGATTCTATCTACTTTGACATGGATTTTCTTCTGTCTTTTCTCTTACCATAATTGCTCTATCTCTGTTCTTGGATTCTTACTCAATTATCTATTACTAAAATCTATAAAGAATATTTATCCTAAATATCCCTCCTGACTACTTCATTTGAAATATAAGACGTAATAAAAATAAATGTCACAACACCATTAAGAGAAGAAATAGATAGAGTAACATCTAAATTCTCCCAAGAATTAGGTAATGTGTTAAGCAACAAAATCACTAAAACCTCATATTAAAAATTAATACTCATACAAAATAATTGATCAAAATAACCCTGATATTCAATCAAATATTCCAAAATATAATTACCTTATTTGTACCTCAAATTAATTATTTCAATGAAAAAAGGGGGAGATGATATTTTGATAATGATTATTCAAAGAAAAAAGGGTGAGCAACCATTAAGGGAAACAATCAAACCAGAGGTGGTCCTATCCAGACAGACTGTGAGTATCCGAATGGTGGTCTGGTTCATTTTATTTTCTTTTGATGAAGTGGAAATAAAAAACTATGAATCCGTGACTAAGAGATAAAATTTTCTTAATGAGGAATCAAAACTATTAGAGACCATAATCTGCTTTGATGAAGGCATTGATGATGGTGAGGTAATCAGATTCAATATATATAGCATTAAATCTATAATATAGTGCAAATATCAAACTAGCAAGGACATTGTGGGCTTCAGTAACTGCGGGTTCCCAAAAGATGTGGCATGACTCATGTCTGGTAGAAAAGATCTTACCCCAAGGATCAAAAACCATCAAACTAGCCCTGATAACTCCATCCTTTGAAATAATCGTGTCGACATTGATCCTGAGAATCCATTTGGGGGGGACACATCTAGTATTAGTTGAGAAAATACCAGAAAACTCATTCTAGGAAAAATAACGATACTATGCATCAATCCAAGAAGTTTCTCGTTTAATCCATAAAGCCCCAAATTTTGATGTGTGGTTAAAAATGAAATCATTTTGTGTAACCCAAATAATCCAATCCACCAATCATAATGAGGTGAACTTATTGGAAAAGAATGTGGAAGACCACATCGTCAAAAATTATGGGAGATTTGACACCTTATACATCAGAAGCTCCATAGATGATCCATATGCTATCAAAACCTCCTTAGCCCTAATAGGGTAGATGATAGAATGCATTAGAGATTCTATATTTTTTGAACACATGGTATATCGATGGACATTAAAAATATGTCAAAAGGATAGAAAATACAATATGGGAAGAATTCAAAAACAAATCTACCACCAGAAGTATCGTATCTTTGTGGGAACCTTCATTTTCTATAATGTTACCCAAAGTCCCTCCCCATCTACAATATGAGCATCTAGTGCAAGTCTATTTATTTATTTGACGAAATATAATCCTAAAATTTCATTTCCCTAAAATAGAAAATCTTTCCTCATATCCATCATGCAAGGAATGATAAGAATAATATTTTTATCCCTTTTACTGAACCATGAATTAATTTTATCTATGCACCAACCATTATTGTCATCATAAAAAAGGTAGTGGACAATTCAATTCGCAGATCTTGGAAAAATCACGGAAGTAGCCAACATGTCATCATTATCTATCAACCAATTATCAATCCAACTATTGAATTTCATGCCATCCCCAATCCTCTAGCCATTTTTTTTAGCATGTAATTTTCATGATCCCCATAAAATTCTCTAGTGGAAGCTCGGGTGGGGACCAAGAGATGAGTTATGAAAATTCATGTGGGGAAAATATTTTTCATTGAGAATTCATGCACGGAGAGATGATATTTTAGTCGTAGGATGTCATCCCTACTTCTCCAAAAGGGTGTCATTAAAAAGACTAAGATACCGGAACCCCATTCCCCCACCCGCTTTGGGGTTGAATAGTGATTTCCATGAAATCCAATAGAATTTATTTCTTCTATTAATGTGGCCTCATTTAAAGTATTCTATACGAGAATGAATTTGATCAAAAATCACTCCAGGAATCTTGAACAGTGACATGATGTTTCTTGGGATCGATTGAAGAGACGCCTTGATAAGGGTTTCTTTTCCTGCTTTTGATATTCTTTTAGGGATCAAACCAAGGGTTTTTTTGTCAATTCAATCCAAAGTAGATGAGAAAATTTGTTTTTTTATTTCTAGATATAATAGGGAGACCAAAATATTTATTATGCTTATCAACCATTTAGATACCTATAGTGAGTAAAATATCTGCTCTCTTGATCGGTGGAACACTAACATTGAGAGAGATTTATGATTTGGCCTGATTAACCTCTTGTCCGGGATCCCTATGATAAAGGTGATTCAAATGATTGATTTTAAGGAATTATTCATGTGTGACTCT
Organism: Viscum album; assembly: GCA_963277665.1. Taxonomy (NCBI): domain Eukaryota; kingdom Viridiplantae; phylum Streptophyta; class Magnoliopsida; order Santalales; family Viscaceae; genus Viscum; species Viscum album. Next base: position 241,395,866 of record OY728131.1, read on the forward strand.
TAAAAATAAAATACTGTCATCCACAAATAATATATGATAGATAGGTGGGCTTATCTAGAATAGATTTTCCCCATGAATCGAACGAGAAGAAGTTTCTAAAGAAATGATATTGGAATAAAACATCAGCTACCAAAAAAAAAAGAAAGGGGAATGGAGGTCACCCTAAAAAGTACCATGATAAGGGGTAAATCCTTGGGTAAGTCCTCCATTAATATTGATCTTGAAATACACATTCGAAACGTAGTATAAGATCATTTCTGTCCCTTTTGAGTAGAAACCCATTTTATTCATGAAAATATGAATAAAATTCCACCACAATATTGTATGCATTAGTCATATCTAATTTTCAATACAAGATTCATATTTTCACAACAAAGTGTGTTTTCATAGAATGAAACACCTCATGGGACACAATATCATTATTAGTGATAAGTATTTTCTCCACAAATATTTTCAGAGATAATAGAAGGTAACAACATGCACAGTAAATTGACTAAGATATTTGATAAAATCATGTAGGAAACATTTCATAAGAAAATTGACCATATGTTTGAGTCTAAGATAGGTTTCTTGATCTTTGGGATGAGGGTAAAAAAGGTCTTATTGGGAGACAAAATATTGATATTGACAATATGGTCTTTTTTTGGAAGCATAGGTAGCATCCAGCTTCTCCCCCAGAGTTCTGGTGTGAGATATGTTGACAATATGGTTCATCACATTATCTTAATCCCATTAGAAACTGAAACCTCTACCCATATCATGCTTAAACAATCATTCCCCATTTTACATATTTCCTGGATTCCAGGTACTAAACACCAGACGATAGACTCTCTTAACAAAAAGAAAATCCTTTATTTTTAGTCGCCACATATGGAAGCTGGTACCATTAAATAAAATCATCTGACTGTAGTTATATTCCATAATAAATATGAAATATAAACCAAGACCTTTGATATCATATGTTGGGAAATATTTAATATAAGAATGCACAAAAATAGAAAAGATATCATGCAGTATGTATAAAATTCTTTCCCTCCAAACAAAAGGGAATGTGTAGCGAGCAAATAATATGTGTGTGCAGAATATAAAAGGTTGACACCATAAATTTTAACATGGAAAACCAAATGATGAAAAAACTATATTACATAATATATAAAGTGGGATCTACAAGAATATAGAGGTACACAGTAGAGACTCTCCAAAAATAGAATATATCACAAAATTAATACTCAAAATAAAACAATGGATCAAAGATAGAGAGTAGGAAAATTGATCATTGAACAAAGCTGATCACCAAAATAAATTTGCTTCACCTAGTGTCGGTGTATCTCTCAAATCGTCTATTGCATCCCTTTTATAATAAAACAAATGAAAAGAAGATTTTTAACTTCACCAAAACATGCTTCTCTAAACACAAGTTTTTATTTAATGAAAATCTATCACGCCTCATTTGAGGAGGTGCCTACAAAAACCCATGCAAATAATTATCATATGCATCCCCCAAAACCCATTTTTTGTCATGGTAATCCCCCACCTAATTTGGCAACAGCTTTCATTGGCCTTCTAAATTCTTCTTAACCTAATGTTTTTGGCATGTTTTGACTTCAATATTTCAACACAAGTGAATATATGGATCTTTAAACATCATCATTGAAATCTTCTTTTGTGGACATAGTGAGTATACCTCGGTTCACAATGTTTTCTTCATGTGATGATGCCACCGCATCATGTTAGGAAAGACAAAGAACTGAAGAACATGAAAACAATAAAAAAGAGAATTCACAACAGAAATAAAATCTTTCCCTCATAAAATATTAGTAGATTTTCTGCAACAAAATTAAGTGAAAAAAATAAAGTTAACATGAGATAGGTTTACATGGAAAAACCAAAAGGGAATACCCACGAGACCCAGTCCAAGAAGTGGGATCCACTAAAATCAAGAGATAAATGGTAGAGACTCGCAAAAATGGAAGGGATATTAAAAGTAATACTCAAGAATAAAAGCAGTGATTAAAGGATGGAGATCAATAAAAATGATCGTTGAAAAAGGAATTCACTAAATGATATTTTCTCTTAGTGTTGCTGGCATCAGTGTGTTAAAATGCCTTGTTGCTACCTCATTATATAGGAAAAAGAATCTGTATCAAATAATGTATCTTCTTCAAAAGTGTTTCACCGCGTGAATTAATTCATGCAGTCTTGTCCCACATTAAAACACCTCATTAATAGCGAAACTGCATGGTGCACTAATTGAGGAGGTGTTACGTGGTGCACTAATCAAGAGGGATCCCATCAAACTCCCCCTCTGACTCAAGTGGTAATAATTTCCAACCCTAAAACCAGTTGGAAAGTCTCGAATATTTCTTTGGGTAAACTCTTGGTCAACATTTCTAACCTGTTGTCACCAATTTGGGTCTTCACAAACTCTAATTGTCTTAAATCAAGTACTTTGTGGATCCAATGATATCAAACATTGATATGTTTAGACCTGCAATAAAAAGTGGAATTATTTACCAAAAAATAGCACTCTGACTATCACAAAATAAAACAAACCTACCCGTATTTTAATTGAGCTCTCAAGTAAAAGTTTTCATCCAAAAACATTCTTTGCATGCCTTTTTACCTGTAATAAACTCGGACTCCACTATAGATAATGAAACACATCTATGTAACCTATAATACCAAGATACAAATCCCCCTACAAAAGTGATCAAATAGTCTGAAGTAGACTTTCTATAATCGATAACTCCTACCATATCTAAATCTATAAAGTCACAAAGCATGGGTTCCCCTTTCCCAAAACAAAATATCATATCAAAAGTTCTATGAAGATAACGAAAAATGTACTTCACTGCTCTCAAATGCTCTCTTCCTTGATTTGAAAAAAAAGACTAACCACACAAACTGCATGAGCAATATCAGGTCTAGTACATACCCTAGCAAACATCAAATAACAAATTCAAGATGAATATGGTATGTGTTGTTTCTCCTCTCTCTCTCTTCATCAGTAGAAGGTGACTGATTGGTACTGAGCTTAAAATGTAAAGTGACAGGTATACTAACCAATTTATCTCTATCAATAGAAAATATCTGAAGAACCTTCCCAATGTATCTCTCTTTAGATAACAACAATTTTTTGTCCTTCCTATCACAGGATATGGTTATGCCCAGAATCAGTCATGTTAGCCCCAAGTATTTCATCGCAAAAGACTGACAAAGAACCTTCTTAAATCTATCAAATCTAGAAGTATCATGTCCAACAATGATCATATCATTAACATAAATCAACAGTTTAATAAAATCATCATTAATGAATCGTTGAACAAAAACAAAATGATAATAAGATGTATTCCTAAAACCCTGATGATAAATGACATATTCAAACTTCTTTTACCACTTCCTTGGAGATTCCATCAAACCATACAAACTCTTATTCAACCTGTAGACATGATTTTCTTTACCCATTTCAACAAAACCAACTGGCTGATCCATATAAATATCCTCCTCTATACCTCCATGGAGGAATGTTTTCTTCACATTCATCTACTCAATCTGCGGATCCAAACTATCACCAAAACCAAAAACAACCCGAATGGATGAAATTTTGACAATATGTGAGAAAATATGATAAAAATTAATACCTTTCTTCTGAGGGAAGCCTTTAAAAACAAACATTTCCTTATATAATGGAACAAAACTAGATTCTTAATTCATAATCACATAAATCCACTGATTTTTCAATGCTCTCTTACCTATCTGTAACTTCACCAGCTAAAAAGTGTGGTTGTTATGCAGTGATGCCATCTCATCATCCATTGTCGCAACCCAGCATTCCTTCTGTTCACTTTCTATTGTCCCATCAAAAGATTCTCGTTCTTACCCTTTAGCGAGGAGCACATAATCATCAGGTGAATATCAAGTAGAAATGGTGTGATATAGTGATGACCTCTGAAGTGGAACTGTGAGTTCATTATTAACCCCAGGAACCAGATCATCAGAAACAAAAAGTTCATAGGAAACATCAACTCTAACATGTTCACCATGATCATCATTATAAACATCAACATGATCATTTGAATCAAAAATATATGTTAAAGTTGAATCAGAACCTAGTTCAAGACTGAAAAAAACATCAGAAGTTAGAGAAGTATATTTTTCTCCCTTATTAATGTCTATAATATTCTGATCCTCCATAAACACTGCATTATGGATGTGGAAAAGTTTTTTTAAAACACGATCATAAAACATGTACCCAAACTCATCATGTCCATATCCAATAAAAATACACTTGTGTGTCTTACTATCCATCTTGGATCTCTCATCTCTATAAATATGAACAAAAGCATTATAACCAAAAAACATGCAAGTGATCGTACCTGATCTATTTCCCATTCCAAAATTTTTTGGTTGTTCCTATCTGCAAACTAACCACGGGTGATAAATTGATAATATAAGAAACAGTAATTAAAGTCTCACCCCAAAAATTTCTACGTAACTTTTCTTATGAAATAAAACAAAGAATTATTTCCAAAAAATTCTTATTCATTCATTCAGCTACACCTTTCAGTTGAGTTGTCTTGGGTGGTGTCTTCGGATTCCAAATACCTTACTACCTGCAATACTGATCAAACAAACCACAATACTCTTCCCCATTGTGAGTGAAAATACATTTCAATTTCTTCCTTAATTCTCTCTTAGAAGAAACATGAAATTCATTAAAAACATTGATCATAAAAATTTTGGCATTAAAACATAAACCCATAGCTTTCATGAGTATTCATCAATAAATGCCACGAAATAAATACTGCCACTAAAGTTCTTATATTTAAAAGGAACAAAAATGTCATAATGTACCAATTCAAGTACCTGTGACTTCCTATGTGGAGGATGACTACTAAAACTAACTCTACTCTATTTCCCAGCCATTCAATGATCACATGTGTCCAATTTTAAACTCTTCAAATATGGATGAATATTTCTCTTTACTAAACAATCAATACCTTTCTCACTAATGTGACTGAGCCTCTTATACCACAACATGGACTAAACACTGCACTCAACAATGCAAGCAGTATCACATTAAATAGAATCTTTATTTTAGAAAAAACCTTATTGCTTATTCCTTCGAGCCACAATCAATGATCCTTTAGAAATATTCTAATGGAAATCACCAAAAGTGGTAATAAACCATTCATCATCAAGAAATATGGTAGAAATAAGATTCAGATGATCCTCAGGCACATGTCGAACATTTTTCAAAATCATCTTACTTTATGTATTGATATCTAAAAAAACACTTGATGCCTACAATGTTAGCATGACCATCATTTCCCATTTTGAAAATAACAAAATTACCTAGGGTGTAAGATGTAAATAACTCCTTTGATTTCATATGAAAATAGTAACCACTGTCAATAACCTTGAAAGAATCATCAGAAGAAATGTTAATGGAGTGTTAAACAATAACAAGATCACCCCTATAGCTCTGGTGACATGATCATCTCCATCACCATTCTGATTCTACTGATTTTTCTTCATTTTATTCTATATTTTCTGCTAAAAAAACTTATTAACATGTCCCTTATTACCATAATGAAAAAATTAAAAATATCTCTACTTCGGTCTGGAATGGATTCTGCCTCTACTCTAACATCGACTACTCTGCATCCGGTCCTGGCTGTTTCCCCTATTCTCTATGACTAAAAGCTCTGAAGAAGATTTCTCTTGAGTGTTTCTCCTCACTTTTTCATTTAAAATAGAATACTTTACAAAACTAAATTTCACAACACCATTAAGATAAGAACTGGTTATAGTAACAAGTAAATTCTCCTATGAATTGTGTAAAGTGTTAAGCACCAAAAGTGCTAATATATCATCTTCCAAATTGATACCCATGTCAGAAAACTGATCAAAACATCCTTCATATTCACTTAAGTAGTCATAAATAGACTTAAATTATTTGTACCTCAAATTCGTCATTTTTTTGAGAAGAAACAATTTATCATTTCCCTTCATGGAAGTGTAGGTTGTCTTAAGCTTCTCCCAAAAAGTTCAGGCATGAGAGATGTTGATAATGTGGTTTATCACATTGTCTTCAATCCATTGGTGAATGAATCCACAAAACATCTCATTCTCGAATTCCCATTCTTTATCTGACAACATTTCTGTCTTTTGTGTAATAATCACTGGAAGGTACATTCATTTGAAAAAAATAAGATCCTTCATATTAAGTATCCACATATGGTAATTGGTACCATTCAAAAAAATCATCCGACTGTAATTGGACTTCATTATAAACATAAAATAAAAACCACACCCTATGATACTAGATGTTGGGAAAGATAGGAAAGTGATGAATGCGCAAATAATAAAAAAGCGAACGTGCAGTGGAAATAAAATATTTCCTTACAAAAATAAATGTAGATGTGCATCGACAAAATTAAGTGCAAAAAAATAAAGTTGACATAAGAAATTTTTATGTGAAAAACCCAAAAATGGAAAAACCAGGGGACCTAGTCTAGGAATATAGATCCACTAAAATCAAGAGATATATAGTAGAGACTCCCCAAAAATTGAAGGGATATCAAAAGTAATTCTCAAGAATAAAATAAGCGAATCAAAGATGGAAAACAAGAAAGATGATCATCGAATAATGGTGACACCAAATGAGATTTTCTCTCAGTGTTATTGGGGCCGATGTGTGAAAATGCCTTACTGTTGCCTTCTTATGTATGATAAAGAATCCATGCCAAATAATGTCTTTGTGACAAAAGTGTGTACCCGCGTGAATTAATTCATGCAGTCTTGGCCCACATTAAAGACAAGTCATTAATAGAGAAATCGTGTGGTGCTCCAATTGAAGATTCATTACATGGTGCGCTAATCAGAAAGGTTCCCAACACACCGTGCACATGATTAATCCAGAATTGATTATACCGATCTCCAGAATTAGACACATTAAAAATAAAATATTCAACAGTGACATGTCATGGACAACTATACATATCCCCAGTTTAGGTTCATCTTCCATGGATTCAACATGTTTCATGGAGTTTGACTTCTCTAGTAGTTCACAGCACAACATCAGTTTGTTCTTTTTCAATAGGATGAGTTCTTCCAAAACCTTCAACTCAACTCTGTTGAATGATTCATTCAGTCTTTGTTGCACACATCTAGAAATTTAAAAACTCATGAGCTCAATTTACCCAAACTAAATAATAGATCATCTTCACGAGGTTTGTCTTCTTTAACTAAAGCTTTTGTGTGACTTTGAACGATGTTCCTCATCCCTGATGGGTGTTCTTAGTTCGTGTGGTTTGGTTGTGGCTTCCTTGATTTCTAGCCTTTGCAACCATCAAACAGTCTTAAATGTTCAGGTCATCATCTAGATCAATATATCGAAATCAATACTTAGAATCCCACAATCAAGAGATGTCATTAGCTACAATCCACAACCTCACACCACCTTTGGCCAGTTTTGGCTTCTTCGTTTTCTTACAGGGAGGCTCAACTTGGAATTCAACATTATATGGCATCGATGTTGTCTTATTGCTGTAAAGTGAGTTAAATGTGTGGTATAATACCCAATATCGATCCATATACAAGAACGGTCTATGGGTGTATTCATGTTCGATGCATTTTTTTACATTTCCAAATTATTTGTCTTGTTGTCGATCATCTCAAGCTCTGCGATAGCTCGGCTTTACCAATTCTTAAGTACTACAGGCATAGTCGCCTGATTTTTTTTAAACGTGTCATCAAAGAGTGACTATCTCCATCATCATTTTTTTAAATCACTTATAGATCAACCCCAAAAGAAAAATACACAGATTAAATATTATAAACAAATTATTAAACATTTAAAATTATAAATTTCAAACTAATTTGGACTGATTAAAATATAACTAATAAATGAAAGTTAAAATTAAATAGAAAACTTAAAGAAATCAAATAATAAATAAAATCATGTTTCACTAAATAAATAAATAATTTATTAAATAAAAGCATGATAAAATTTATTCTAGAATTTAAATTATAAATTAATGTAATTAATTATTACATTATTAAAGAATAAGATTAAAAATAAAAATAAACTATTCAAAAATAATATAATTGTTAAAAGGAATAAAAATCAATTAAAAATGAAATCTATCAATTAATTAATTAAAATCTAAATTAAATAATTTTAAAATTAAATTAATAGAATACATTAATTAATTCAAAACATCCAAAAAAAATTTAAAATAAAAAAATAAATAATCGAAGGACTTAAAGATCAACATTATTTATAAAATCAAACATAAAAACATAAATTTATTATTTTATTATTTTACATATAAAAATCCACTATACTATAAATACTCATTTAAAGGCATATAAAAATTTTAAAAAATTATTGAACTACAAAAATGGTGTGGAGAATTATATGATTTAAAGGCCACATAAATATGCTCTCAATTGTTATGTTATCCTGAAACATATTTTATTCATTCTATTTGAGGATCAAATTCATGTTATTTATCCTTCAATTGTTTTGATTTAAATGTTAATCAAGTAGTATTTTATTCTCGACCCAAGACTTTTTTTTTCATTGAGTCGTGAAATAACTTCCTGATTTTTATCATCCAAGTCTCTATTTCCTACTATTATCTTTTGAATTGATTTATTTCTTTTTTCCCTTTTTATATTAATTATATTTATTTATATTAACTTATTGGATAAAATACTTCATCAAATAAAAACACAATGTTGATTTGAATAACTCTTATACATTCTCATGGATATTTTCTTCAATATCTATGTTTTACATATTAAATATATTTTATATTAAGTTGTAAGTGACCTTCATACATATTTTCACCTTTTTAAAATGAAAAGTTTTATCATCCTTTTATGATGTGGGTATCTCTAAATGGTTGTAATAGATCATTAATGTTTTCTACATGAATAATTAATGAAAAATTGTTTCTTCTAAAGTAATGTTTTAAAATATTCCAAAATTCATTATTTCCAAATTGTTTTAAAAAAAGATAATTTCATGTACCTTGAATTTCTTATTTTTTTAAAGTAAATCATTTAAATGTTTCAATATGGGTAATTTTTTGTTATAATGAATATCTATTACATGTTTTTATGTGAATGACACTTTAAATTCTTTTTTCATTTTCTATGAAACTTACTTGCTACACATTCATTTATAAAAAATGAAATTATTATTCTCATAGTTTAATAAAAATTTTATTTTTAAATATTTTGAATGGATATAAGAGAATCTTGTATTTAAAGAAATTTTCCTTATACTTCTAAGATTATTCTTCATCTATGTCATATGCTTGATCAAGGTTATTTTTAAAATGATACCATCCAACTTCCTTATCAGGGTGGATTAAGAAATTTTCTTTCACAACAATGGTATGACCCATCACTATTTTTTCCATTCCTAATCCTCTAATTTTAAATGCATGATTTACTTCCACTTCATTTCCACTATGAATTCCTTATAACTAGATTTAAGGTTGCCCACCTAGATTCCCAATACATTTAATGATTGGGAAAATTTTTGTATAAACTGTATATATATTTCCTATATGATGTGAATACCATATACTTAATTATCATTATTGATTGATATTTACCTAGAATTATTCTTAATATAATTTGACAAAAAAAAATTTCCATGGGTTTTTTAGGATATTTCAATTGATGGAATTATGAATGCCTCCTTAGGGAACCACTTGAAAAGCATATAAAAACCATTTTACTTCCTTTTTTTGTTTATAATATGTCGATTGAAATAATGGGCCACACATATGATTAATTTTTTATAATGATGGGTGCACCCAAATAGTGATCCAATGAATTCGGTAATAAAAATGTCTCAAGAGAATATATGTGTCAGATTAAGCAGTAAACATAATAATTTTTTAAATCCTTAGGAGTAATCATTGGAATATGATAATGGCATTGGGAGTAATCCTTGTTATATGATGATGGACTATGGAGTAATCCTTAACATATGAATATGATTTCATAGAGAGTAATCCTTGGTATATTCTTATGATATCATTTTTATATTGTTTCCATATTTCTATGATTCCATTATCTAATGTTATAATAATTGTTCATTACAAGTATTTTTGATATTATCTCTTTATTCCATGATCTCAAGCATATCCTCACTTTCATTATGATGTTATCTTATGCATCACGCCCCTCATGTATTCTTTTTTGTTATGTTTACCCTTTAAAAGCATCTGAGCTCACCCACTCTTATGTTTCCGTTCCACTTGGTTATATGACAAAGTATAAAGAATTTTTTTCCTAGAGGACAGTCTTGTATATAAAATTTATGGTTGATGTTGAAGAATCATTATAGATTAATTAGGTTCATATATATTGGGAAAATTTTAATTTGTTAAGAAGACAAGTGATTTCATTTTTTATTCTTTTTTCTTACACTCCAAAACTCTATTATAAAATGTACTTGGATTATAAATTTTAGAAAGATATTGTGATCATAGATGTGTATCAAAACTAGTTTTTTATGTTATGTGTTTTCTGTGTAAGATTTGAGAATGTGGGTCTGGGGGTGTTATAGTTAGTATCAGAAAAATATTTAGAAAAATTTAAAGGTTATGATGTTATTGGTTTAGGATGACATAAGATTTTGGAATAAAATAAATGGTTCATGAGTTAACGATGATCTTATTTTCAATGATATAAATAAACATATATGTCATAGGTGTTGAATAATTTTTTTTAGTGTATTAGGATAAGAGAGAATTAGTGGAAACACAAGATATAATTCTAGGTGGAGGAAAAACTCTTGAAATATTGATATAGAAGTGATTTTATAGTTTTCCAAGAAATTAAATCCATGTTTGGATACTAGAAAGTGGATTTGGTTTTGGTATAGAATCATCTAGGGGAATTAATCCCAAAATGATTTGGGCAAATATATATTGTTCATCATTCTAGTGCATGGTGAATGTTCCTTGACTAGTCACTATTGATGGACATGTTTGGGTTAATTATCATTATTTTTAGGAAAAATTATTTATGATTTGAATGTATTATTTAATGGAAGTTATATAAATTATATAACCCAATTGTAAAATGAGCATGGGAGACATATATTAATGAAAAGGACTCATAATTTTGGTTATTCGTGTCATTTAGGAACTATTTTCACTAAACTCGTTGTTTTCAATTTTCACATTTTCTAATTTAAGTATTATCATCCAAAAACATTCTTTTGATGCAATGGATATAGTCAAAATTAACTATGATAACAAATGATGGAATGGGTAATGTGTTGATTACCCCAACCTACAATCAATGGAGACTTGAACTAGGGTTATAAAACATGTAATTATGAAAATTAATCATTCCAAATTTATGATTAACAAAGTTTACATGATTTAATTCCTTATGAAACCAAAAAAGGAAAATATGAAGTCTTGAGAAAATTCAGGTGATGAAGAAGATGAAGTTAAAAATTTTCAATTTTCTTATTGTAAAAAATATTGGAAAAATAAAACTATTTAATATCTAAAAGGAAATAAAAAAATGTTTTATGCATGGAATAGGAGGACAGAAAGCAATTATAAACTAAGGGAAAATGAAGTATTCAGTTAAATTGATGGTTGGAGAAGTTTTGTATTCTTGATTTACTTCATATAAAAATGTAGAAATTTAAATTTAAATTTTATCTTAATTCATGTTAATTTTTTACATCCTTAAGTAGTGTATATTAATAAATTTCAAAGAAATAATTTATTGAATGGGGTATAATTTAATGACTGCGGTTTTTTTATCCTTTAAAATATAGAGTGTTCTAGAATTTGTGTTACACACAACACTCAACATAGACAAACCACAACACATTAAGATGAAATTATTCAAAAAGAGATAATAAACACTAACAAGGTAAACAATTTATATTTGTTTCCATTGGAAGGTAAAAAATTACTATTATTTAATATTTAAAAGTTCATTTTCAATAAAGGTCATTTTCATAATATTATATACATTCATTTAAAAATAAAAATTTATAAATTTTAGAAAATAAATTGATCAATTAAAATTCACTTTTGAATTCCACATAAAGAAATTATCTTAGGATTTATTTTTTATGATTTTTCTAAAATAATAGATTTTAAGGTGAATAGTAAAAAATACAATCTTTTCCAAAATAATAATTAATACTAATATCAATATATATTCACTGTATAAAATTTTATGAAATATTTTAATTGATAAAATATATATTTTAATAGTATAAATATAATGAATACAATGTTATTTTGAATTCAAAATTATATTTTTTATATTTTAGGACATAAGAAACCTTTTATAAAAATTTAAAGACTGTTTTCATTTGTTTCATTTAATTAAAACATCTCATGGTGAAATTAAGTTTTGGATTTATTTTAAACATTAATACCTTTTATTTTTTATAAATAATCAATTACTTTAAGGAAAATTAGTAACCATAAAAGCTTTATCTTATACATTGGTTTAATTTTAAAAATACACATTTATTTAAAGAAACAAATTTAGGTGTTACATGAGTTTGATTTAAAATATCTTTTTTTCATATTTCTTGATTAAGTAGGTTAAATAAATAAAAAATTCATAATCATAATTTTTTATTTTAGTAATATGGGTCTTATAATATTTTTATTTATAAAATGATTAATATAATGAATATTTACTAATAGTAATATGTATTTAAATAAATAATCAATGTTAGGTTAAATTTTCATAAATAAAATTGACATTTAGACCATATAAAAATCATTTGAGAATTTTAAAATTCTTATATACAGTTAATACTGACCCTAATTCACTTAACTCTTATAAATTTCATGACATTCCATTCTTAACCCATACTTAACATTATTTTCCATAGAAAAGTCCCTTCTCATCACATATAAAAGAGACCACTTACACCCTATATTTAAAACCCCATAAATTATAAATAATTAGTAAAAATATTACCATTCTTTCATCCTATAACCCAGTTTCATGAAACATAGCTTCCACCTTAAATTACACTAATCTCATCATTTCCAAGGATAATTCAAAAGAAAATCAATGTCCCTGATAGGAGTATTACACCCCTATTTGTATTAATTTTTAATTTTCCTCTCCCCAGTCATCTCTAACATTGTTAACATAATGATTTTAGTATAAAAAATACATAATTATTTTAACATAAATCATTCATTAATTTCATATCATCCTCTAAGAGAAAAAAACACATCAATAATGATTATATGAAGACTATTGCATCCATGACATGAATTAATACTCTATTACAAACCTGCTATGAATCTTAGGTCTTATTTTATATGAATTTACAAGAATCAAATAGAGTCTTATCAAAATTTTCTCCTCCTTTCATAGCATCTTTCAAGATCTTATCTATAAAAAATAATCCCTCACAGAAATAATGGACAATGATATGGTTGGAAATCTAATTTTGAGGGAACCTATAACACGACTTCTTAAATATATCCAACTACTATTGAATATTATCCTACTATGTCTTCTTAATAACACATACATATTTTTTCAATGAGGTAGTCTTAGAAGAATGGAAATATTTCCAGGGAAATATCTCTTAATGTTGGTTCTAACCCCCTTGGAGGCTGATTAGAAGTAGTAAACCACTCCTTAGCCACCCCATTTAAATAAGGGAAAGGCCCTCAAATTATTGTAGGTTATTATGTTAATATTCACCATGTGGACCATTAAACCTTAAAAAGGTAGATATCATAACATATGTATGAATATTGGTTCTATATATTTTAATACTAGATAGTTTTGTTTTTTCATTAAATCATGATAAGCTAGATCCTTCAAAGTTATCTAGTCATCCTTATTTTCTATGTTTCGAATGTTTCAGTTATTTAAGAAATTTTTTTAGTTTTTTCCAGTGTTTCAAATTTTTCTAAGATTATAAATTTATATAACTTGTTTTTTTTTCCACTATTATATTTCCATGATTGTAAGAGTTTTAAATTTCAATACAGTCTAGATTATTGTTGACATAAAATCATATTTTTAAAAAATTACATTTTACTTATTTTTGTATCAAGAATATCAAATGTTTTTAAAAAACATTTTAAGACGCATTGGGATCCTCCTAGGTAATAGTTCCATTATAAGATCAATTTTTTTTATAAATTTTTAACCTAACTTGAGTTTTATATCATTAATAATTTGGTATGGAACAACCTACGATTGTCTCCCAATAATACTACCCTTTAGGAGATTCTTTATCACATTTATGGTTTTAATTATTTTTTATATATTTATAATATTATTGAATGGATTTATATGATTGTAAAATAAATCAATCTAATTTATAAGAATAAGGAGGTGAAAATAGTTGAATAAACACAACAAAAATAGAGAAAGAAATTAATAGAATGAAGATAAGTAAAAACAATAATTAAAGCTAGTAAATTCTATAGATTAGTCAATATTCATCATTATAGAAAGGATTATATAGTTAAAACTATCTTGATGCTTAAAATGAAATCTAAAATCATGCATCCCATTAATTTTTTTAAATTGAGGATAATATATAAGATCTCTTCTTGTGGCCTCCTTTTAGTAGGAGTTGATCAATGTTCTCAATGACTGCTAGTAGATTGACTCTAGAGACTCCCTTAATGCTCAAAATCCTCAATCAAGGACTGAGAAATTTAAATATGAAGAATTTAACCCAAACACCTCCTCAAATTCAATTAAATATCCACATTAATAGATCAAGACGCTCTGGTTGGAAATCCTCCATTCTCAGAATAAATGAAAAAAAATGATGTGATAGAAATTAAAATTTTGATCAAAGATTTTATTTATATAATTAATTATTTGGAGAGAATTATATTATAGAGTTAAATAAAATTTAAACTCAGGAATGCATCACCATATAAAACTACTAGCTCCAGCAATAAAGAATTTAGTCATACATGATTACAGTGCGTGAAAAACCATCAATCTTAATCTACCTTAGAAGAAGTAGTTTCTATATATATGATATTATATTTTGTGATCTAGTTTCTATACATCTGAAAATTCATCAAATTTCTCTCTAATAATTTCCAAATACAGATAATTTTTCTATTCATGATTTTTAATATTGGTCAAGGACCACATGCACTAAATTTATTCATTCATCAGTTATTCACTGACAATATAGATGAAGTGTTGATATTTCATCTTCTATATGTGAATTTAATAAAACCTCTAACTACATGTCACAGAACCACATGTAGAATGAATCTACATGTGTTTCTGGCATGATCTACTTCAAGTCAAATATATGTCTCTACACAAAAAATAAATTTTTTTAGTCACATGCTATTGAAAATTGAAGCGGAAATTCTTCTCAGACACAGTCTCACTATGATCATATTTTTTTCATCATATTTATTGGATAAATTCAAGCATTGTAGAAAACTTGTGATCATCCAAAAATTCAAGGATTCAAAAATTAATCCTCATGATCATTGGTTCAAACCTGAGTCCAAAAAATATGGATTTAGAACATCATTCCAAGGGTGAAACATTATCAAACCATCATATAAATTCTTAAAGACACCATTTAACCTATAAATTTAATCCTTTGAATGAATCACTCTTTAAAACAACTTTTGAGTTCCAACCTTAATTAATACTTCCTCAACATTATAGAGCCCTTATGCCCCTCTAAACATGAAAACAATTAAAAATACAGTAACAATACAAGTTTAAAAAAACCTATTGGAAAATATTGAAAGTGATGAACATGAAACCAAAAGATAAGTGAACATATAGCATAAATAAAATTCATTCCCACCAAATAAAAGGGGATGCACAGCGAGTGAATAATATGCATGTGTGGAATTTAAAAGGTTTACACAGAAAAAAATTCATGGAAACCACAATGAGGGAAAACACATTGGACCTAATCTAGAAATAGGGATTCACTAAAATATAAAGGTACATGGTAGAGACTCCACAAAAATAGAAGGGATCTCAAAAGAAAGACTCAAAATAAAATAGTTGATCAAAGGCATAGAGTAGGAAAAATGATCATCGAACAAAGTTAATCACAAAATTGAATCTTCTCATCATAGTGTTGGTGTATCTTAAAAAGCATCTGATATGAAACTTTAATAAAAAACAACCCATATAAATATTTTTAACTCCACCAAAAATTATTCATTAACAACATGAGTTTAACTCCACCTTTGGACAGTGTTGGTTTCGTCTTTTTCTAGCAGCAAGGCTCGAATTGCGATTTTAATTTATATGGCATTGAAGTTATCTTATTATGGTCAAATGGATTAACCATGTGGGAGAATACCAACAATCGATACTTATGCAATCATGCTCAATGGGTTTCTTCACGTTCGATGAAATTTTTTTACTTTTCCAAATTCACAGTCTTGAGGTCGATCATCTCAAGCTCTAAGATAGCTTGGATTTCATATTTTTCAATCAATATAGGCATGGTCACCTTATTTTTTTTAAACATGTAGTTGATGTGTAATTTCCTATAGTTTATTTCCATCATCATTTTTTTAAATCGCCTATAGAAGAAATTTTTTTAAACTGGTTTTTTAATTTAAAAAAGATAGGATAAGGTTTGGGGTGTTTTCAAAAATAAGTCTGGAGATGCATGAAACTTGTTCACGCATCTTCACATTCTAGGATGAGATAATAGGGTTCACATGTTCAATGTAATTTTTTTTAGGAATAGTGAACCCCATTCACTCTCCCCCCCTAGAATTCTTTAATTATTTTAATTTTCTATATATTTAAATTTTTTATTTTTATTTTTTTTGTTATATATATATATATAGAAATGAAATAAAAAATTTCAGAAAAATTTATCTGTTATTTACTATCTAGTAGTACTACCATTACAACAGTTTGGATTCTGACAGAAACCCTCACCCATGGCTCCTTTTTATAAGATGGTTTTCCCTAAAATCATTCTGCATTTCCAATATATGATTCAGAAATATTTCAAATATGTGCATTTAAAAGTATATAAAATATAAACTATAAGTCTAATATTAATGAAACTTAAAACATGGTTTAAAAATATAGGAAATAATTGAAAATAAAAAAAATTCATAAAAAATGTTGATTAAAAATAATTTATAAGCTTTCAAAACCACAAACTTGAAACATATAAATGTTTCAAGTATGTTACTTTGAAACCTTATAAATATAAACTATAAGATCAATATAAATTAAAATTAAAACATGGATTAAAAATATAACAATAGTTGAAAATAAAAAAAAATCATAAAAATGTTGATGAAAAAAAATTATAAGCATTCAAAATAACCTACATGAAACTTAAAAATGATTCATGTATGTGGCTTTGAAAGTGTATAAAATATAAACTAAAATATGATTATAATTTAAAAATAAAACATGGATTGAAAATATAAGAAATAATTAAAAAAAATTCATAAAAAATTTTGATGAAAAATATTTTATATGATTTCAAAACCACCTTCATGAAACATAAAAATGTTTCAAGTATGTGGCTTTGAAAGACTTTGAAATAAAAACTATAAGACGAATATAAATGAAACTTAAAACATGGATTAAACATATAATAAATATTTAATAATTAATTAGTTGATTAGAAATATAATTATTAATTATTAATTACTAATTACTAATTACTTATATTAAATAATTAATTAGTTAATTTGTCATATAATTATATAATTTTTAATAAGTTAATTAGTAATATAATTATTAATTATACAATAATAAATTATTTAATTATAAAATAATTATTTATTTAATTAATAATATAATTAATAATATTAATTGTTCATTATTATTTATTATTTATATAATAATTAATTAGTTATTTAGTAATATAATTAAGAATTATATAATAATTAATTAGTTAATTAGTAATATAATTATTAATTATAACTATTTATTATTTATTATATAATAATTATTTAGTTAATTAGTAACATAATTTTTAATTTTAATTATTTATTATTTATTATTTATTATATAATAATTAATTGGTTTATTAGTAATATAATTATTAATTATACAATAATTAATTAATTAATTATTAATATAATTATTAATTATAACTATTCATTATAATTATTAATTATTAATTATTAATTATTAATTTGATAATAATTAATTAGTTAATTTGTAATATAATTATTAATTGTAATTAAAAATACAATTACTAATTATTAATTATTAATTATATAATAATTAATTGGTTAGTCAGTAATATATTTAGTAAATATAATTATCTGTTTTTATAAAAAAATAATTATTTAGTTCACTAGTAATGTAATTTTTAATAATAATTATTAATTGTTTATTTTATAATAATTAATTAGTTAATCAGTAAGGTAATTTTTAATTATACAATAATTAATTAACTAATTAGTTTTTAATTATTCATTGTAATTAATAATTATAATTATTAATTATTAATTATTAATTATATAATAATTAATTAAATAATTATTCACATAATTATTAATTAGTTAATGAATTATTAGTTAGTTATTAATATAGTTATTAGTTTTAATTAATAATATAATTATTAATTCTAATTAGTAATTATTAAATATATAATAAATAATTATTTAATTAGTAATATAATTATAAATTATAATTATTAATTACTAATATACAATAATTAATTAGATAATTAGTAATATAATTGTACAATAATTAATTACCTAAAAATTCCAGGCCAGGGGTCATCCCCATGGCCCAAGAAATTTTTTATAAAATTAAAAGCAATAAAAAAATGAAGAGTTCTGGGTAAATGTGCCAAGTATCACCAAACATGGAGCATATCAACCCTTATTTCTACCCCCACGACCATGAAATCATCTTCATCCTCACAGGTATTGTCCCCCCTCCACTCCTTTTAGGTCTTCCACACACTAGCTTGATCATCTGCATCCATCTCATTGAGGTCCACGAGAGCAGTGGCAGCAACCTCTAAGCCTTTATCAACTTCAATAGAATCCACCGACAGCTCCTCATTGAGAGGATTCCATAGCTAAAGCTCCTTGATGATGTCCTATTTTGACAAATTAGGAGATGTCACCATAGGATCAACTAAGGTCTACTTGCGTTTTCTCTCCCTACTCTCTTTATAGAGCCTGTCAAAATTAGGGAAGTTAATAGAATCCAACATATAAAACAATTATTCTTCACAGGTTCTTTTGATGATAAGTCTGCTATAGAGGCAGGAGAAGCAACATTAAAAGAGCTACCACTAGCCACATTCATTATTCCCATGTCATGGAGAGTAGCATCAAGTGACGCCGCTTACTCCGATAGAGAGTGTAACGTCCTAGTTCTGGGTGTCGTCCAAAGGTTCCCTGTACCCAGTTGGTCACATGACATCATGTGCGTTTCCCCAAACACCATAGGTTTCTGACTAGTAGCAAGTCCAAGGTCTGATAATGGGGAAATTATTCCCTCATTGGAAAAACATACACAGCGGAATGACAAATAGTAATCGATAATGGGGGCAGTAATACCATACAACAAAAAAACAGCAGAATACTAACAGTAATATAAGAACTAGAGCATATATATAAATGATACATGTCACATGTGTCTAGGAAAATAAAACAAATTTATCACAAAACTGGAAATAAAATACTGAAACCAAATTACATAAAAGTAGTAAAATCCAATAGCATTTTAAGCCTCAGCTTGTTCTCTTACTCTCTAGCTCCAACAGCAATCATGTACTTAATGAAGAAGGGTACTTGATGAAGAAGGATACTTGCCCTTATCTATACCTATATCCATATAATCTATTTGGGTCCAAAAACAGGACCCAAACAGCGTGTGAGATGAATCCCAGAAGGAAACTACCAAAAGATCTGTGACTAACTATTAGCGAATATATATAGCAGGGAATTTACATAAATGAAGAAATAAACTAGGAAGTACTCAAAATTAAACAATCTAGAAGTTTTCAATTACATTCATTTATATTATTTATTCATCCTTGGAATCATTTAGTCCCATCATCTCTCCTAAGCTCTATATCCCTCATGTAATAATAATAAAATAGATGTCTTAAAATACCATCAAAATAAACAAGTAAGACTGAGTACAAGCAAGTTATTTGGCTTGGTAGACTTGTGACAATCATTCAGTCATTCATAAACAACCCTCTGGGAAAGCTCTCACGATCTAACCCCTTTGGTCTAACATAGCACTGATCAATTACAACCGACCACCTGGGAAACTCACATGGTCAATACCCCTAGGTCAAAAAGGCATCAATAAATTATAAATGACCTCTTGGTTACCTCTCATGGTCAATGTCACTAGGTCAATATCGACACAAAGGCTCTCACGGTCCTGGGTAAAAAAATGAAAGCCCCCACAGTTTTTCTAGTGAAAGGATCTCACACTCCATTGGGAAAAAATAGCATGAATATCATATCAAAGAAGTACATGTAATGTATAACTACTACACGGCTAAACATTCACAAATCATAAAACATGCATTTCATATAAACATCAACTCCATCCTAATCAACCAAGGCATGGAAAACAAGGTACTCCTAACAGGCATTCTAGATCAAGCGGCCATAAATAGACAATCAAGGGAAAATGAACCCATGGGGTGTCCCATATCAAGGTATTTAACCATACTTATATGAAACAACCCTTTATCAATCAATCAAACTATAGTTGGTAATAGCCAAGGTTAAATTCCAAATCAAGCGATACCCCCATTCATGGTTATATGGAACTTTTAACATATAAAATCCAAATATGAACAATGGAATACACAAACCATATACCTTGATGTCGTATGATCAATAATCTTGAACTTTGACCCTTGAATCAGCCAAGAATTTCGTAGATCTACAAAAAGGTGAAAAACAATCAACTATGAATAACTCACGAGAGAGGATGAATCAGGAAGAAAGGACCTATTGGAAATGAGAACTCACTAGTGGGATTCCAACGCACCATACAACGTCTCAATCAGAGCTCGAATAGAGAATTGAGAGGGGTTCAGAGTTCGTTGGCCCTTCCATCTCTCTCTTGTACAAACCAAGGGGAGAAAAAGATGTTTCTGAGGATGAGACGCGACCCCACAATGATTTATCGAATAAAAATAAAACTACCTGGAATGTTCAATAAATTTACACACCGTGTAGTGAACTTAATCA
Organism: Viscum album; assembly: GCA_963277665.1. Lineage (NCBI taxonomy): Eukaryota > Viridiplantae > Streptophyta > Magnoliopsida > Santalales > Viscaceae > Viscum > Viscum album. The sequence goes on from OY728131.1 coordinate 241,417,093, forward strand.
GTCCCTGCCTTAAGAGGTATTCAAGGTCACCACATGACCATGTACTCGTCCATTACATGGCTAGTATGCGGTTGTACGCATTACCCGGGTACACGACGTGTACTCATAAGTACAAGGCGTTTACATAGAAAATTCCCATTTCTTTCTTTTTCCTCAAACACAACCCGAAATAAAGATCCATACCTGAAATAAAGATATGGATTCTAACAAACTTCCCCCTTAAAAAAATTTGTCCTCGAATTGCTTCTCCAAGGGTAGTGAAGAAGAAGCTTCAAAAAACTCTGGCCACTACGATTGTACATCGGCCTCCCTCTCCCATGTCTTGTCCTACACTCACATGTACTTCCATAGCACCCATACCAAATAAATAGACTGGTCAAAGAGAACTTGCATGCTATGATCCACAATCCAGAGAGGGTGTACCTCGAAGGATGCATCCACCTCTAACTCAACCTCCATGGGTTAAAAAACATGAAACAGATCTGAAAAGTAACACAGTATCTGAGAAACATTAAAGACATTGTGCATATCCCGATACCTCTGAGGTAACTACAACTGATAGTCAATCAGTCCATCTCTTTCTAAAACCTCAAAAGGCCCTACATATATTGATGAAAGCTTCCCCTCTCTCCTAATCCTACTATGTCCTAACCTCAGTGTGACATATAAGAGAACTATATCTATGACCTTGAACTCTATAGGTCATCTCCATCGACCAACATAAGATTTCTAGAGATATTTTGTAGTATCCATCCTTCTCTGAATCAACTCCACCTTCTTCATGGTCTCCTATACAATATGAGTCCCCAGCATAGCTTCCTCTCCTTCCTCCAGCAAACATAGGGGTGATCATCATGGCCTACCGTACAAATTATCATAAGGTTCCATCTAAATAGTTTCCTAAAAATTGTTATTGTAGGAAAACTCCACTGGGGGTATGTGTCTCTCCCAAGAGCCCCCGAAATACAGGATGCATTCTCGTAGCATGTCCTCCAAAACCTGAATTGTGCGCTCAGATAGACCATCTTTCTAGGGATGGTAAGTTATTCTTAGAAGTACCTATGTACCCAAATCCCTCTATAGTCCCCTCTAGACTAGAGAAGTAAATCGGGCATACCTGTATGAAGAGATTGAGTGTGGAACCCCATTCCAATTTACAATCTCTCAAATGTATAACCTTTTGAGATCATCAACACTAAAGGTTTCTTTAATCATTAGGAAGTGTGAAACCTTTGTGATCCTATCGATAATAACCCAAACTAAATAATACCATTGAGGAGACCTTGGTAAACCTATCACGAAATCCATTGTGATATCATTACACTTCCACTCAGTAGTGGTTAACTACTGTAAATGCCCTTCTGGTCACTAATGTTCCACCTTCACCTGTTGATTGGAGGAACATCTCATAAAAATTAGCAACATCCCTATTCATGCATTTCCACCAATACTAATGGTGTAGATCTCGATACATCTTAGTGACGCCAGGATGAACTGCCAAAATGGATGCATGAAAATCTCGCAATAGATTTTCGTTTATGTATTCTAAAACCTATACACACCCATGAAAATTAAAAACTACATCCTCACCTACAGTCCACCCAGGAGTAGGGTACTCTTCTAACAAACTCTCTCTTAGGACTAGGAATTCTGAATCTAATAGTTTCCTCATTCGCACTTAGTCTAGTATAGTAGAGGTAACAGATATACAAGAAAGAAACATCTGCCTTATTTTATCGTGTACCTACAAATTCATGTTAAATAATTAATCCATAAGCTTCCACTCACTACTAGTCTCCTGGACTACCTGTATCTGAGTCATTCTTCTTAATGCATCAACCTCTACATTGCCTTTCCCATGCATGTAGGAAAGCTCAAAGTAAAAGACCTGAAGGTACTCAACCCACTTTTGTTGTCTCAAATTTCTATCTAATTGAGTAAAGATATACTTCAGGATTCTGTGGTACCTATATACCACAAAATTCTCCAAAAAGATAATGTCTCCAAAAGCGTAAATCATGCACAACTTTTGCTAACTCAAGATCATACATCTGGTAGTTCCTCTCATGTAGCCTCAACTGCCAAGACCTGTTCACAATGACTCCTTCCCCGGCATAAGCATTGCTCCCATCCCGATACTTGATACATCGCACTAAATGGTGTAACTCTTTCCCGGCTCTGAAAAAATCCGTATTGGTGCTTAATTCAATCTCTATTTCATCTCCTAAAAGGATAAATCGCAGTAATATATCCCCAATAAATTCGCACCCTTCATTGTCAGGTCCATTAGTGGCACTGATAAGCATGAAAAGTCTTATATAAAGTGCCTGTAGTAACTAGACATCGCTAGAAAACTTCATACCTAAAATATGTTATTCAGATACTACCCGAAAACTACTACTCTCTCTTTCTTTTGGTTTACTGATACTCTCATCTCTGAGATAACATGACCCAAGGATTGAATAAAGTAAATCCAAAAGTGGCATTTTGAGAGCATATCATATAACTGATGCTCTCTCAGGGTACTCAATATGATCTCAAGATGAATGGCATGTTCATGTTGAGTGTGAGATTACACCATAATATCATCCACAAAGACTACCATAAAAAGAATCCAAGAAAAGATGGAAGACTTGGTTCGTCAGTGCCACGAAAACTGTGGGTGCGTTCGTGTGACCGAACAGCATAACCAAATACTCTTATAGACCATACCTGCTCTAAAAGGTTTTAAGAGGTATATATAATGGTATAAAATGCAAATGATGATAACCGGATCTCAATTAAATCATTGATAACACCTGGGATCCTTGAAATTGACCAAAGAGATCATCACTCCTCATTAAGGGATATCTGTTCTTAACTATCAAGTGGTTCATATTCTGGTAATCCACACAAGTTCAGAGGGTATTTTCAGACTTCTTCCCAAAAAAGGATATGATAACCCTAAGGAGAAGTACAAGATCAGGTGAAACCCTTCTCTTGCAACTCCTTTTACTACTTCTTGAGCTCCTGTAACTTTAGTGTAGCCATTCTATATGGAGTAATGGACACTATTCCTGCTCCTAGAATAAGATCAATAGAGAAATATATCTCTCTCACTGGAGGTAAACCTAAAAATTCATCTGCAAATAAATTTCTAAAATGATCCACCACTGGAGGAAAGTCCATCTGTGAAGTACCCTAGAAATCCAAATATAAACTAGAAATATGGGATGTAATTCCTCCCAACCCATGATGATCGGGTCCAGCTCTGCTCATATAGAAATACAATTCTCCTTTGGGTAGAAAATACACACCCTCTAGTGATGTGAAACTCACCCTACAGTGATAGGAGTCAACAAAGGCCTGAAAGGAGACCAACCAGTCCATTTCTAGAATGAAATCGAAACTTATCATCTATAAGACATAGAGGTCCCCTAAAAATTGACACCAGCCAACCACAAGAGGGAACTCCATGCAGAGACATACACTAGCTGTCCTAATCCCCAATAGAGTGTTTAGAAACATAACATTATCAGAAGTAAAGATACAAATCCCAGGGCTCTCCACAATGTTAATAGAAATAAAACTATGGGAAACCCCTATATCAAAAAGAGTAAAATCTAAAAATGAGGAAACTAAAATCATACCTCTAAATGTAGAGGTTCTAGGATCCTACTTCTATCGGGTCTACTCTATTGCAAAATTCTGACATGTACCGTGACCCCGTGACCCTGCCTAGCTACACTGAGGTGATCCACCCTACTGTCACTGAAAGACAATAATCTATCTACTATAGCCACAACTACCTCCTCAACCTGAATGGCCTGACAAACTTTAGTTCTCTAACTGATGAGATCCTAGTAGTCCTACTCCTGGATGTGGAGTCATAACAGATCCCCTCTCACTTATTTCTAGTAATAACTTCCTCCAAAATTGAGGAAGATAACCCATCTTACCACAAGATCGACACTCCACTAGGTGTCTCGGGAACTAAGGTCTTGTATGACCACTCTTTCTACACTGGTAGCACACTACTTGGATACCTGAATAAATATCATGTGAAATATCCCTGTAGAACTTCCAAATATCTATCAAAAGTGTACCAACCCTGAATGTTGATCGCCCTGGCTTGCAAATCCCAACTCTCTAAAATTGTTCTCAGTAATCAGTGTCTAGTTTACTATATCAGTCACTAAAATCCTCATGAAAACATTCATCTTCGATTAGATTTCATACCTGAGACCATCCTCAATAGCTTATCTAAAGGTAACTCGTCAACTCTCAAAACAGGTGTGAAGTGCTAAAGCTTTGTAAAGCGAGAATAGTAATCCGTCACTAAAAGAGCGCACTGCTCCATATGTAAGAACTCCTAGGCTCGGTCGGCCCTCAACATCTCAGGTAAGAAGTAATCACATAAGTTATTCTGAAACTATTCCCAATAAATTTCCCAATGACGTCTTTCCCGTGAGATAACACTAAATCATATCTTGAAGAATAACATATCATGTATGTCTTTTTTTTAACCTCATCTCCAGAGGTGTCTCTAAGTGCTTGAAGATAGACAAAATCGCCTCCAACCATGACTTTGAATCATGTGATCATCCATCCCTTGAAACAGTAGAAGTATACTACTATTGGAACACCTGCATCAACTCTTCCATAGTCAAGGACAGATTTGGTGCTCTCTAAAAAGTCTGCATCATCCTCATAAAGCCTTCACAGAACGGTGCATCAGCACCTACATCTAGTATAACAGTTGGTACCAAAACGGGCACAATGGGAGGATTTGTTGGTAGTCTCTGATTTATAATTTCTGATGTCTGATCATCACCCTATACCTAGTGTAAAATTGGAGTACATAATGATGGCATGACTCTGCAAGGTCAAGCGCACACCTTAGTACAAGATTATCAACAACTAAAACTTATAAGTGGAAGATCAGAACAATAGTAGGAAGGCATTCACATTTTCCAAAAGTGGGTTACATGATGTGTAGAACCACTACACGATGTGTTCCCTTTAAGCCTTAACGTGGGCATATAACCCTACCAACTTATTCGTGTAATGCCCTATACACACGGCCTATGCCTCCTGAGACATGACGTGTACTTGAAGACCCCTTCCTGTCAAATTTCTTCTACATGGCTAGAACTATATAGTTCTATCTTGTTGTAACACTACAAGGCATCCACACTCTAGACATGGTGTGTACTAGTTATGTTCTAATCCACCTTTTTTCCCACACGTCTCGATATAATGTTGATCTTTACACAGCATGTACAATCTTGACACAGTATTTACAACCTAAGTTTCATCCACCTATATCATTAATCACATGACCAAATACATGGTCCTTCACAACATTGTGTGTAGAATCTAGAGACAGAATGTTCTACCAAACGATTTTTTTACCAACCCCGTTTCATTGCTCACATAGTCAATCACACTATCAACAACTACACGGCGTGTACATAAGGTACATGGCATGTACTTAAGAAAATAATGTTCTTCTAGAATAGAAGAACATATAACATGTATTAATAGCATCACATGTTGTGTTGTATGGGTTCCCGGATAGTAATCCTCTATAACTTCTCCAAAACCCTTAAAAACATATAAATTATCCCACTGTATGACAAATTCTGATCTGTGAGAGCCCATACTCCCTGAAAATCGAATTTTGGCATTCATTTTTAAATCATAACTTAACATAATTAAATTTAATTTAATGAAAATGAAACATTACATATACCGGTACCATATAAAAATATCAGGTATTTTTATTACAACATCATACATATCAAAAACAATGTCTATCACAACAATATATAATCAGTAATGCTCCCTAAATTGCATGGAAAGAATGCATGACATGTGATCTCTAAAAAGTACCTATATGATGCATGAGATGAAATACCTACATCCCATAATATTTAAAAATAAATAAAACCACAGTGATATCAATAATAAATGCACAAAACAAGTGCTTTACCCAATAGTAAAATCAAATCAACTGTAAACAATTGAAAAACTAGAAAAATTACAATATTAGAAGTAAATTGGATTTTCCCTGTACACAAGTAGCTACTCTTGAGCACATATCATTACCAACAACCAATTTCTTCCTATCTTAGTTTGTATGATTCAAATAATAAGGCAAAGCATAAAAGTAAATCCTATGAAACCACTTTGTAATGTCCTAGTTTCGAGTGCTTCCCAAAGGTGCCCTGGACCCGATTGGTCACATGACCTCAAGTGCCTTTACCCAATTGCCAGAGGCTGCCGACTAGCAGTGATGGATATGATGTGATAATAGGGAAACTATTCCATAATTGGAATATTATACACAATATAAATAAAAAGTTAAACAATAAAGGAAGAAATAATACTATTCAACAAAAATAAATGACAGAAGACTAATAGTAATATAAAAAATGGTGGATATATATAAATGATACATGTCACATATGTCTAGGAAGTCATCTAAACATGTCACAATGCTGGAAATACAATACTAAAACCAAAAATAGAAAATATGTAAACTCCAACAGCATCACAAGCCTCAGTTTGGTCCCTTTCTCTCCAGCTCCAACATCAAACAAGTACCTGATGAAGAAGGGTGCTCTCCCTTATCAATACCTATAACCATATAATCTATTTGGGTCCAAAAACATGACCCAAATAGGGTGTGAGATGAATCCATATAGGTAACCAACAAAAGATCTGTTCCTAACTATCAATGAATATATATAGTAGGCAATATACTGAAACGAAGTAATAAACAAGTTAGTAATGAAAAAGTAAACAATCCTGCAGTTTTCAATAACATTCATTTGTATTATTTATTCATCCTTTGAATCATGTAATCCCACGATCTATCCTAAGATCTATATCCCTCCATGTCATAATAACAAAACATAAATCTTAGAATTCCATCTAAACAAACAAGTAAGACCAAGTCCAAGCTTGTGCTTTGGCTTGGAAGACATGTCACAATCATTCAATCGTTCATAAACAACCCATTGGGGAAGCTCTCATAGTCTAACCCCTGTTGTATAACATATCACTTATCAATTACAAACGACCACATGGGAATCTTTCACGGTCAATACTGCTGGGTCAACATGGAATCAATAAATTATAAATAACCTCAAGGGTAGCTCTCACAGTCAATACCCCTAGGTCAATATCTACACTAATTCTCTCAGGGTCATATATAATAATTTAGAAACCCCGACAGTTTTCCAAGTCCAAGGCTCTCACGGTCCATTGGAAAAAACAACACACATATCATATCAAATAAGAATATGTAATATATAACTACTAGATGGATAAACAATCACAAAGCATATCGCATGCATTTCATATAACAATCAAATCCATATTAATCAACCAAGGCATGGATAAAAAGGTTTGCCAAACAAGAAATCTAGAACAAATAGAAAAAAATAGTCAATCTAGGGGAAAAAACCCATGCGGTATCCTATTAAATGTTATCTTACCTTATGCCTAAGAAACAACCCTTTATCAATCAATCAAACAATAGTAGGTAATAATGATAGTTAAATTCCAAATCAAGAAATACCCCAATCTTGGGTATGTGACACTTTTATCATATATAATCCAATGAAGAACAGCGAAAGGCACAAACCACCTACCATGATTTCATACGATCAATAATCTTGATCTTTGACACTTAAATTGACCTGGAATGGCATAGATCTACAAAAAAGTGAAAAAATGTTGAACCTTAAATAACTCATTAGAGAGTATGAATCAAGGAAGAAAGGTCCAAGGGGAAATGAGAACTCACTAGTGGGATTCCAACACACCCGACAGCATCTCAATTAGAGGTTGGATAGAGAATTAGGGACGGGTTAGCAGTTCGATGGCCCTTCCATTGGTCTCATGTATGAACAAAGGGGGAATAATATGTTTCCGAGGATGAGACGTGACCCCATAATGATTTATCAAGTAAAAATAAAACTACATGGTCTGTTCATTAAATGTACATGTTACGTAGTGACCTTAACTGGTCCCCATCATAAGTGGTCTTCCAGGTCACCGCACGGTCATGTACTCAGCCATTACACTGCCAGTACGTAGTTGTACACAGTACCCGAGTACATAAAATTCACTCATAAGTACATGGAATGTACTCATAAGTACATGGATTTTACTTAGAAAATTCCCATTTCTTTTTTTTTTCTCAAAAACAAACCAAATTAAAGATCCATACCTGAAATGATGATCCATGTTCTTAGAGAGAGTTTCTTGGTGTAGATGGAACACCAACAGAACATGCAGGCTAAATAAAGGAGCCCAGCAAAGGGACACTAAAAGCAATAGGAAACGGTTCTAAGATCATAGAAACACCCACAGTAGAGATCACAACATGTAAAGCAATGAGAGAGGTTGTCACATGCTCCATATTTCTATGTACATCATGCATAACACCAACTGTAGAGGAAACCATAACACACTCAATGGAGTCCCCTTGTAGGGGGCCACTAATTTTACTTATAGATAATAATTTCTCCTCCAATAATAATATAGGATCTAATATAGTGTCACGTTTTTTACCAACAAAACCAACATCACCCTACTTAGAGGTCTCCCTATGAGTGAAAGGATTAGCTAGAGTGTGAGTGGAGGGTTTGAAATCACCTAGAGGCAACACACCCCCACTAAAATTAATTACATGATGACTATAAGGGAGCATCCATCCATCTAAAAACTCAGAAATGGTGGTCATTCCCTCATTTTGTTAGCTAGTAGTTCAAAGAAACATAGGGCCCTTGGTGGGTGAAGGAGGAACAAACTTCACACCATTCGATGTATCCTTCTTTCTGGAGACACTAGGTAAATTGAAAGTGCAAATTCCAATAATATGCCCATAAAGCTTCCAATTAGAGCATCACAAACCCCTGTAATAATATTCATTAACATGACCAATTGATGAATAATTAAAACAGATGTCTGGAATATGTTCTAACTCAATCTCGAGTTCAAACACAATCTCACCAGCAATGAAGTACATAATCTCTATAATAGGAAATGACAAATCAAACTCATATAAGATGCGAGAAAAGTGACCATATCAAACCGATACATTTTATTTATCATGAATGGTGGGGGTACCAACTGCCATAGTAATGTCCGATAGAATGCTCAGATTCCAAAATACCCAGCTTAATCCTTTGACATGAATCCATGATTCAGCTACGGTATTCTTGTCTTGAAACAGGTCAAACGAGGGATCCGAGTTTTGAATCCTCATGATCTATGGATTTAGGTTAACAAATCCACGACTCTAGTCCCTCGTTTTCAATTCATGTGAATATAAGGTAAAATGATAAAAGTTTATACTAAGAGAAACCATCTTCCAGTCAGTGAATCCTTATATCACTTGGAGGTGCTTTCGCAAATCCTCAAATTTCCACGACATGCTCATATGCGTACTAAGCCGAGCTATAATAGAAAACTCACAAGCATCAATTCTTTCTAGAAAGATAAGAGGGTTGGCATCGACAACAACTAGTTCCCCATTCCTTGAAATTCGGTCGTGATAAGAAGAGTCCCTAGATCAGAAACTAGAGAAGAATTTGTCAAAATCTGTAACCTGTAATGAGTTCGCGCAAGAAGGACCAACTAACACCGAAGGCAATGGCTGCTTCAGACGAGATCCACCATCCATTTTCTGTAAAGGTCCAATGAAGACCTCTGCAAGATTGAAGAATTTGTTTGAAGAAGGATTCATCGTGGATCAAAACCCTAAGCATCATTTTCAAAGATAGAGAAACTCTCAACCAATTCTCTCTCTATCTCCTTATATAATAATTTATTTGTTAATTAGTAATATAATTATTAATTATATAATAATTAATTTATTTATTAATAATATAATTATTAATTATAATTATTCGTCATAATTATTAATTATTAATTATTAATTATATAGTAATTAATTATTTAATTTGTAATATAATTATTAATCATTATAACAATTAATTAGTTAATTAGTAATATAATTATTAATTAAAATTAATAATACAATTATTAATTAAAATTAATAATACAATTATTAATTAAAATTAATAATACAATTATTAATTAAAATTAATAATAGAATTATTAATTAAAATTAATAATACAATTATTAATTATAATTAGTAATTAGTAATTATATAATAATCAATTAGCTAATTAGTAATATAACTATTTATTATAATTATTTATTATTTATTATATAATAATTAATTAGTTAATTAGTAATAGAATTATTAATTATATAATTATATAATTAGTAATTATAATACAAAATTATATTACTAATTAACTAATTAATTATCATATAATTAATAATTATAGTACTAATTGAATAATTAATTAGTAAATAATTCATAATTCATAATTCATAATTATAATGAATAATAGTATTACTAATTAACTAATTAATTATTATATAATTTATAATTATTTTACTAATTAACTAGTTATTTACTATGTAATTAATAATTATTATACTAATTAATTATTATATAATTAATAATTATATTTCTAATTAACTAATTAATCATATAATTAATAATTATATTACTAATTAACTAATATATAATTATATAATTAATAATTATATAATTAATAATTACATTACTTATTAACTAATTAATTATTATCTATTTATTATATGTTTAATCCATGAATTTTATTTCATTAATATTTATGTTATAGTTTATATTTTATAGACTTTCAAAGTCATATACTGGAAACACTTTTAAATTTCAAGTAGGTGGTTTTGAAATCATATAAATTATTTTTCATGATTATTTTTTATGAAATTATTTTTACTTTCAACTATTTATTATAATTTTAATCCATGTTTTAATTTTAAGTTATATTGGTCTTAAGGTTTATATTTTATAATCTTTCAAAGTCACACTCTTCAAACAATTTTATTTTTCAAGTTGGTGGTTTTGAAAGCTTATAAATTATTTTCTCAGAATTTTTTTTATGAAATTTATTTTATTATCAAATATTTCTTATATGTTTAATTCATGTTTTATGTTTCATTTATATTGGTATTATATTCTATATTTTATACTCTTTAAAATCCATGTACTTGAAACATTTCTGAATCCCACATCAAAAATGCAAAATGTTTGGTATATGAAAGGGAGAACTAGAATCCCACATTAGAAATGATGAATGGTTTCCAGGGAAAGCCCTATGATAAAAGGGAATTCTGGTTGAGTGCTTCTGCCAAAATCTAGACTGTTGTAATGGTATTAATACTGGATATTAAATACTAGATAAATTGCTGAAAACGTTTTGTTATATATATATATATATATATATATAAAAACAAAAAACAAACAAAAAAATAAAAAAAATCTAAATATACAAAAAAATAAAAAAAATTAAAAAAATCCTACAAGGAGAGTAAATGGTGCTCACTCGTCCTTCAAATAAATCACACTGGATGCATGGGCTTTATTCACGCATCCTTGCGAGGGGAGATGCGTGAATGGGGTTCACACATCTTTGGACAGATGTTTTAAAATACCCCCTTCTCTATCCCATTTAAAAAAAGACACTTTAAATATTTATCCTGCCTATATAGCAACTGAAAAATCAAAATACACAGATTAAATATTATAAATAAATTATTAAACATTTAAAATTATAAATTAAAAAAAAATCATCTAATAAATATGAAACTCAAAATGAAAGTTAAAATTAAATTTCACAGTTACATTAATGAAGTAATAAATAAAATAGGGTTTTATAAAATAAATAATTAGTTGAGTAAAATCAAATAATGATAACATTGGCTCTAAAATTTAAATTTTATATTATTATTATTAATTAATAAATTATTAAGGAATAAGATTAAGAATAAAATTAAACTATTGAAAAATAATACAATTTAAAAAAAATCAATTACAAATGAAATATATCCATTAATTTATACATAACTAAGTTAAAGAATTCTGAAATTAAATTAATTCGATGCATCAATTAATTGAAACACTTAAAAAAATTTAAAAAATGAAAAATTAATCAAAGTACATAAAGATCATCATTTTTTACAAAATCAAACATAAAAACATAAATTTAAACATAAATTTATTATTTTATTATTTTACATATAAAAAATCACTATACTAAAAATACACATTTAAATTAATATATATATAAAAAATTATTGAACTACAAAAGTGTTGTGGAAAATTATATGATTTAAAGGCTAGATAAATATTCTCTCAATTTATATGTTATCATGAAACAAATTTTATTCATCGTATTTAAGGTTCAATTTAAAGTTATCTATCCTTAAATGGTTTTGATTTAAATGTTAATCAAGTAGTATTTTTTTCTCGACTCAAGTATTTTTTCCATGAATTTTAAAATCACTTCCTGATTTTGATCACCCAAGTCTACTCTTTTCTACCAATATCTTTTGAATTGGTATATGTCTTTTTTATCTAGTGATATTATTTATCTTCATTTATTTTCTCATCTGGGATGAGACACTTACTCAAATAAACACACAATGTTCATATGAATAACTCTTATACATTCTATTGGATGTTTTCTTCTGCATCTATGTTTTACCAATTGAATATATTTTATATAATTTTGTAAGTGACCTTCATACATCTCTTCACCACTTTTCAATGAATGGTTTTATAATCCTTTTTATTATGTGGGTTTCACTAAATAGTATTAATGGACCTTTAATGTTTTCTATGTGATTAATTTTAAAATATAGTTTCTTCTGAAGTAACATTTTAAAAAATTTCAAAATCCCTTATTTCCAAATTGTTTTAAAAATGGAATTTTTAACTACCTATATTTTTTTATGTTTTTTAAAGTAAATAAAATAAATATTTTAGAATAAGTCATTTTTTACTAAAAGGATTCACTATTACATGTTTCTAGGTGAATTTATATTTCCAATGACTTTTTCATTTTCTAAGAGACTTACTCTCTACACTTTCATGTTTTCAAAAAAGAAAAGAAATTATTAATATCATGGTTTAATAAAATATTTATTTTTAAATTTTATGAACATATATGGAAAAATATTATTTTTAAACGAATTTTCCTAATACTTATAAGAGTATTATTCAACCATGTAAAATTCTTGATTATTGTTATTTTTTAAATGATACCATCCTAATTCCTTTTCTAGGTGGCCTATGAAATTCTCTTTCACGATAATGGTATGACCCATAACTAATTGTTTTCATTCCAAATCATCTACTTATATATGCATGATGTAATTCTAGTGCCTTTCCACTATTAATACTATATAAGATGATTTAAGGGTGTCAAAATAGATTCACAACACATCAATTGATTGAGAAAATTGTTGTCTGAATTTTATATCAAGTTCCAATATAATGTGAATACCATATACTTAATTATCATTATTTAGTGGTATTTACCTAGAATTTTTCTTAAAGTAATTAGACAATAGATTATTTTTCCATGGGTTTATCATGATATTTCCATTGATGGAATTATGAAGTCCTCTTTAGGGAACCAAATGAAAAGGATATAAAAACCATTTTATTTCCTTGTTTTTTTATAATATATTGATTGAAATAATTGACCACACATATGTTTGATTTGTTAAAATGATGGGTGCACCCAGAAAGTTCACCAATGAATTGGTAATAAAAAATTCATTGGAGAATATATGTATGGGATTAAGGAGTAACCCTAATAATTTTGGATATCCTAGGAAGTAATCATTAGCATATGATAATGGTAGATGGAGTAATCCATGGCATTTGATTATAGACTATGGAGTAATCCTTGGAATATGTAGATGATGTCCTAGAGAGTAATCCTTGTTATATTCTTATAATATCATTTTTATATTGTTTCAATATTTCTATGATGGCATGATCTTATGTTATGATATTTTTCTATTACAAGCATTTATGATATTATCTCTTTATTCCTTGATCACAAGACTATTCTCATTCCCATTATTATTTCATGTCATTCCCCACATCGCTCATGTTTTGATTTATTGTAATGTTTACCCTTAATGAGCTTCTATGTGAACCCACTCTTATGAATCTATTCCCTTAGGTTATGTGATAATGTTTTAATAATTTTTTTTTCAAGAGGATTATCGTGTATAAAAACAGATGGGTGATGTTAAATAGTTATTATGAATTAATTAGATTCATATAAATTGGGAAAATTTCCCATTTGTTTAGAATACATCATATATTTTTTTTTGTATAATTTTTACATACACACTAAAACTATATTCTTATATTTCCTTGAATTTTAAATGTTATAAAGATATTGTGATCATTTATATGGATTAAATCTCGTGTTATAAGTTTTTTTATGGTGTAATATTTATGAGTGTGGGAATGGGAGTGTTACAATTGGTATTAGAGTAGTTTTTATAAATCATCGGAGGTTATGATGTTAATTTTTGGGGATGAATTATGATTTTGGAATAAAATCAAGGGTTGATGATTTAATGATGGTCTTAGTTTCAATGATATAAATAATCATATAGGTTATTGGTTTCACATGCAGGATTTATTTGGAGGTATTTTTTCTATTTATTTTCATTCTACCATTTTCCCATTCAGTTTCCATTGAGTTCCTAGAGAAAAGAGATAAAATTTGGGTTGATAGAATGTGGCGCATGGTTGGCATGTGGTTAGTGGAAACCATGATTCACTACCCATGAAAAAATGTGGTAGGTGACCGGTTGAGGCAGTGGTTATCTTATAGCTTGTGCATAGTAAGTCGGACCATGCGGTAGGTTCTACATCGATAATAGGGGGAGGATGATTATCACACTGTTTGTCAAACTGTGCATCTATTCCAGGTCCTAAAAAATTGGATTTTTTGCTTTCTCTCTCCCCAATTTTAGACTAAAATCTACCTAACTCTACACCCACATGGTATTTATACCCTAGGCACTCCTCCCCCTCCTTCTCCCCCCCCCCCCCCTTGGGCTATTTCATGGTGGAATTTTTGGTGATATTTCCCTCTAGATCCTCAAGTAATTGTCTCATCTCTTAATGTCAATCTCTATTCAAATGTTTCCTTCCTATTTCTATAGGGTTTCTCTCCTCCAATGTTTTTGGTGCTGATTTTAGTATAATATTATGGTTCTCAAGGTTTAATCTTGATGTTATAGGTTTTATATTTTTTCCCTCAGCTTCCATTGATGTACGGTTGAATTTGTGTACTAGACTCCATAAGTTTCTACACCCAAGGTAAGTGATTCCGTGTATAAAAACTATTTTAAAATTTTAATATGATTTCATGAATAATTAAATGTGTTCTATGGTTAATATTTGTCGTGATAAAGGTGTTTTTAATGGATTTTATGTGTGTGTGGGTCAAAAAATGTGTTTTTTCTCATGGAAATTGGGAGATTTTCAATTTTGAACCCTTGGTGTGAATGTTGAATATGTTTTATAAATTATGTGACATATTTAGTAAAATGTGAATGTTGTGTGAAACGTGTTTTTGAATGGTTTTGGTGTGCATTTGTACTCAAAATCAATTTTTGTTAAGGAAATTGTGATTTAATTTGCATGTTTATATTTCATGGATTTTGTGTGTGATAGTGATAATTTATGTGGCATGTGAAATGAGAAATGAGCACAAAGGGAATCCTATGTGACAAGGTGGGTGGACTACAACTACTATTCTAGTGATTTAGAAGTAGCTTCAGCCCAGTTTCACATAGCAGGATTGATAATGACAACACTAACTAAATATGGATGATGTTTGGAGACTATTAGAATTTTGGATGTTTCTCTTCTCTAGTAGATCATGCACGAGAACATGGATTTCCATGGTTACTATACCACTTTTCACTGAGATATTGTGTCTGTAGGGTCCCTCTCGTAGCTAGTGACTATAGGTTTCTCCCATGACATGGTGTGCTCTTGGGATACATTACTTTCCATCGGTATATGGTATACCTTGTTGGTTATTTCGAAAGAAATTATGTTTTCTTTAATATTGATTTCCTTAAAAAAATTCTATTCATTATTTAATAAAAAATACTATTTTATTTATCTTATAATGTTTATAGAATTGAATCATTAGTTGGGTGGCTTCGTACAATCCATTGGATTACACCCTACTTAATCCCTTCGGTGGAATTAGACTTGGTTGTGTTTGACACTAGTAAAAGAAAGGTTTTTTTGAGATGGTGGTTCAGGTTTCTAGAGGTATCCTTTTTGTAGGGTTGATGGTGGTGGATTTTGGTAGATTCTACTCTAATGATATGGTTGTTTTTGGGATAATTTTTGTTCCCCTTTGTTTTAGACCCTTTTTGGATTTTGATTAATGTTGTAAAAGGAATTCAAGATAATTAGTTATGTTATATTTGGTTGTGTCTTTTTAGTGTTGGATTATTTATTTTTTTGTTGTTTTATGATTATAAAATCATTTAGAATCATTCACATGTTTTATTATTGATACTCGGTAACTTTCTGCTAGCCTCTGGGGATCTGGAATGCCCTTTGGGCCTTGCCATAGGTTAGGTCAAGCACCAGTTTGGATGATTTCCGAGCTTGGTTTGTGAAATATTGTATCAGATGTGTTTAAGATCTTTTGGGTCATGTTATTTGGGATGATTTTGGATAGAATGGAGCTAGGATTATCAGGGATCTGTGTTTTGGTTGTGAGTAGGGTTCCTGGCCAACACATATTGTGACAAACCTCGAGTCACCATGGGATGTTGGGGATTTATATTAGAATTCTCCTACAGATTATACCTACATGCTATAGACTTCACATGAACACCGAGGGGTGAAGTTGTTTGGTTGTTATGTTATAATGACATGTTTGGTTTATTTTTATTTGTTGTTGTTGCTAAAAAAATTTATATTTGTTGTATTGATGGGTTTTCTTGTAATATTTGTTTTGTATAGAAAAATAACTCCTCGGAGAATTTTCTTTCAACTGTGGGCAGAATCTAGAGAAAGTTATGTTTGATCTAAATCTAGATATTATACACAAGAGGGGGGTGAATTGTATCTTTTTCAAAAAAAATTAGTAAACCATTGATTGAATGAGTTCTGTCCTCTATACTTTATCATATTTGATCATCCAGCGGAATAAGTAAAAAATAAGAACACAAAGATGTATAGTGGTTCAGGGAATAGAAGGACCGTAGTCCACTCCACCAATGCTCAACTCCACGAGCTTGGTGATTTTCACTATCTGGTCCTCCTTTCCACAGACTGGTTCAAAACTGAGCACAGGCAGTTGACACCTTTACAATCCAACGAAAAACAAAGCCTTCTTGTTCAAACATGAACCAACATAGATTAGAACGAGAAGCTGATTACTTAAGAATAAAAACAATTTCAGAAAGAATTTTTCCAGTTGATCTTCACAATTTCAACAGAATGCAATTGACAGCAGATGGATCGTCATCTCTAGAAATATTTATTTTCAAAACAAAGCAATTCTGAATCGATCCAGTTGCAGTAGATATAGATATATAGTTCACAACATTAGCATTATTATATCCATAGTAGATATTTGATGAAGAACAGGTGAATCTTCTATTGAGTTCTTTCTTCTTAAACAAAAAAAGCTTTGATGCTCCTAATGAATCAGCAGAACTGGGTGCTTTTTACAGTCTCGATTTTCCACCTTTTTGATAATAGATTTATTATCATACACGCTTGTTCCTAGTGTTTAAGAGAAAACATATATAATAAGGCTGAGAATATCTCATACACATTTAGATCCATAAAAGTCTCCTTTTTATTCGTGATATTCAAAAATTTGAATTTATAGAGAATTCGTAACTTCCCTTAAGACTCGGCATAAAAAGATCATTTTAATTCGATCATAAATCCATTGATAAAACGGCTTTGAATCAGTCAAATTCGTATTTTAAAAACGACTTTAAATCTGGCTTGAAATCCACCGAATAATCAGCTTGCTGATCACTGCATAAAAAAATCGTCTGCCAAAATTTCGGACGCCAAACTTAAGGTTGATGACATGGCCTCAAAATGTAGGGTTGACAACGTAAGTTTGAACATAAACATAGGGTTTATCATCCATACTTTTTTCTTCAACTCTCAAATGCACGGTAAAAGATCCATACTTTTACTTGATACATACTTTTCTAAGAACATATTGTTGTTCACAAAAGTAAGGTTTATGAACCATACTTTTGAGAAACAAACGTAACATTTAGTATTTATGTATGGTTCTCCTTTCATAATTTGCTGATAACCAAAACATAAGGTTCCTTCCTAACGTAAGGTTCTTCTTCCATACTTTGCTGAAAATGTATGGTTGTTTAACCATACTTTTCTCTTATATCAAAAATTTTACACGCTTTTCATCCTTACGCTACGTTTATCCATGTAGGGTACGAAAAGTGATTCCAGAACGTGCTAAAGCAGATTTCACACTACATTTATCCAGGTAAGGTTTGAAAAATGATTCCAGGATGTGCTTAAAGCAAATTCCAAATAAGTAATAAATTCTTGTTATTTCAAGAGTAAAATAAATTAATAAATTCCAGAAAAATACTAAATAAAATTATTAGAAAATAACTAAGGTTATTTGTGAGGATCAAAATTATCATAAAGAGATAGAGTATTATATTCAATAATCTCTCCCTTTAAATAACATTAATATTTATTGTTTAAAACAATACTTTTCTCAATAATCTCCCCCTTTTTGATGATCACAAAACCCATAAGATAATAAAATTATTTAAATGAAATTAACTTTCAAAATTAGTTACATAAAGTTCTAGAATTTTGAGAGGATGAAACAATACTTAATTTTAGAAAAATTATTTCAATAAAAATATCTCCCCTAGAGATAAAAAAATTATTTATAAATAAAAGTTTTTTAGTTTTATCCAAATTTCTCCTTCTGAAAAACCTTTATAATAAACAATCTGGATAAGTACCCAAAACATTAAATATACAGAAAACTATTTAAATAATGTTTTGTAAAATAAAATGTTGTGGTTATCCTAATTTCTCATGTAATTCTCCCCCTAAATAAAAATATGATGTTGTATGTATCCAAATTATCCCCCTTTTGTGATATCAAAAAGAATAAAAAATCATGGATTTTAATACTTTTAATATTTTACTGAACTGTTAGTAAATGCTATAATGAACTATTTAATAGTAAATTTATCTGATATACTAGAATATGTTAACTCAAAACAGTAACAAACAAATAGAGAAAGAAACAAATAAACAATGAAGGAAATTTTGATTCAAAAATAGAAGTATATACATGACAATGATATACATAGGAATCACGGTTTGGGTAAGATAGGAAACAGTTTCTATCTTCTCTGGATTGCAGACGTGATTTCTGTAAACTGTTCCCTGAGTCTCTTCATCATCCCATCTCCAAGTTTGATAATGAGCTCTCTGTTCTCATGAGTCATATGAATATCCTCAATTAAATTGAATCTGAAAAACTCATGCATTCTTTTCTCTTTTTCGACAAATACTGACAGGTTCTCTGATAACTAATTTAACAGGATTTTGATCAATGGCTCACTAGATGTCGGTTGATCAACTAAAAACTTCTGATTATCCAGCAACACTGATAAATAAGCACTGTTACATTGAATATCTTGTAACCTATCATTCATGTTTCTCATCGCAGCTGTGATAGCTTGAAACTTTCTGATTAAATCAGGTGAAGTACCTGATCCACTAACAGCATTATTTTCCACTAATTCGAATTGGTTCTCCATAAACGACTTTAGATCTGATAAATCTGACTTCATAACCATTTTAGATTTCAATTGAGCAACTGCAGTCAGCATATCCTCTTTAAACATTTCAACTTCTTGCCTTGAGACTGTAAACTCCTTTAGCTTTTGAAATCTCAATTGTTCAAAGGTTAAGGCATTTCATAGAGTGACATTCTTAGATTCTTACTGAGACACCTTTTTGTACAGTTCTTCAACTTCTTTCTTCCTTGAAAAAAAGGCACCATGTACCTGATTCGCATTCTCAAGCTCGGGATATTGCAGCAGTACCAAAGTTAGTGATTCAGCATCATATTTCTCTTTTTCTTTGTCCTGAGTAGGTTGGTCCATAGATTTTTCCTTAGAGTCCCCAAACTCCTCCACAGAAAAATCCTCTTGAGGCACTTCTTTGTGAACTTCAAAATCATACTCACCCCAAACATCAGCACCTTGGCCTTCTATGGGGGTTTCGAGAACAACATTTTCAGGAGTTTCTGGAGGTCTATCCACTTCTTCACTAGGCACTTCCTCCTTATCTTGGTTCTGTTGAAGTGTAACTTAAACATCAGCTACAATTTATTCCTAATTCTCCCTTTGAGCTTTATCTTGAGCTCCTGATCCCTCTACTGGTGTTGTTCTTTCACTAACAAACTCCATGGTCTTATCAATAATAGCTTCTCTTATAAAAGAATAAGTAAATAAAGCTTTTATTATTATTCCCAATATAGGGGAAGTAATTTCCCCATTAATAGGTCTCTTTCTTTTTGATTGAAGTCCCTCCTGACTTCTGTATTCCTCAACATCTTCCACTTCAAATCAAATCCTTCTTGCTATATTGCCGACTCTTGATTCATGTTGTCCCTCCTTGAACATAGCAGGTTGAGCCTGAGTACTCTCTGAGTCTTCCTCAGCTCCTACTGGAAAAAGTTTTCCTTTAATGGTGCACCAGAAATATACAATCTTCCTTAATGTTATAGCATTAAACACATTACTATGATGACAGTTTTCTCAGGCATCCACTAATCTCACCATGTCTTTCTTAAGCATCAGTTGAGAAATAAATCGATCGAAAGGATAGAAGTTCATCCGGGCATCGCTTTGACATCAGTAATTGAGATACCTTATCATGTACCTTGGGAAGTTTAACTTGATATCACTTAATAGAAGATACATTATGTACATATCAGGGTACAAAATCCTTTCCATTTCTTCCATTCTTGGAGCTATTCCAGTCTGAATAAATTTGGCCAAAATTTTCTGATCAGGCTCCAAATCCTTGATAAAAATTTTCTTTATAGTCTTAGTACCAAAAATAAAACACATGATGTCCTTGGATTTATGAACAGAATCTCCAATATTTTTCAAATCAAAAATAAAAACACCCTCATGAGGGAAGTTGAGAATCTGAACCATCTCTACTGATGAGAATGAGAAATCCCTATCCTCTATCTTAGCCATCGTACTATCCTCGGTATCTCCCAAACTAAACTGTACAGATTTGAAGAAGTATCTAGGTTATACTTCATACAGAAAATTTGTATTTTCACTGTTGAACATTTTTTCATGATTATGAAACGACAACGCTTTCTTCAACAACAGATTGTTCTGAAATAACCAGTCAAGATCGATTACCTTGCCCTGTAAGATTTTTCTTCCCTCGGAGTGTTGTCTCCTAGAATTTCTTGGCTTGGCTTCACTAGCTCTTTTATTTATTACCATCTCTGCGAGAATCTCTGAAGGTTTAAAGGTTAGGGTTTCAGAGGTTCAGAGATTAGGGTTTAGGAGCAGAAGTGCGATTTTCAGAATTCGAAAGGGTTTCGATTGAAGTGAAACGGTTTAGAAGTCGAAAAGGCTCTGACAGCCTTGATTTCTGTGTAATCACTAATCATTACATATATTTAAAACAAATAAAATTTTCATATGGCAAAAGAAAAAAAATCTTAAATAGTAAAAAAAATTACACAAATAAATAAACATAAAGAAAAATAAATATTATTTAAAATTAAATAAACCTAGCTCCCCCTTAATAAAATCAAACCTTGCAGAGGGAAGTGGTTTATTAAAAATATATACTAATTGAATTTTTTTATTTATAAATTCTAAAAATATATCCTTTTTAATAACATGATATCTTGAAAATTGATGCCTTTTATCAATGTGCTTAGTTCTAGAATGACTAATAGGATTTTTTGAAATATTAATTGCACTTGTATTATCACATAAAATATATGTATTATTAAAATTCAATCCAAAGTCCATAAGAGTGTTTTACATCCATAATACTTGTGCACAGAAACTGCCAGCAGAAACATATTCTACCTCAACTATTGACAGGGCAACTGAATGTTGTTTCTTTCTAGACCATGATACTAACAACTTGCCTAAAAAGTGACATGTTCCTAATGTGCTTTTTCTATCTAATCTACAACATCCAAAGTCAGCATCTGAATATGAAATCAAAATAAAATCATAATTTTTAGGATAAAGAAGAGATTGAAAAACAGTTCCTTTTAAATATCTAAAAATTCTTTTAACAATAGTGAGATGAGATTCTTTAGTATTTGATTGAAATCTTGCACAAAGACATACTGAATACATTATATCTGGTCTGATAGCATTAAGATATAACAAACTACATATCATACCTCTATATAACTTGTTTTCAATTGATTTCCCAGTTTCATCCAAATCAAGTTTTATATTAGTACACATAGGATTTGAAAATGGCTTGCTGTTTTCAAGTCCAAATTTCTTAAGTAAATCAGTAATGCATTTTCTTCAATTTAAAACATTTCAAAAATCTTTTTGAAATATTTGAAGACCCAAAAAGAAATTTAATTCTCCCATCATACTCATTTCAAATTCTCCTTGCATTAATTTTGAAAATTCATGACAAATATTTTTATTATTTGATCCAAAGATTACATCATCAACATAAATTTGAACCAATAAAACATTATTTTTCACAGTTTTCTTAAAGAGTGCTGGATCTTCCAATCCAACAGTAAAGTCATTATTGAAAAGAAAAGAACATAATCTTTCATACAAAGCTCTAGGTGCTTATTTAAGGCCATAAATAGCTTTAGTATGTTTAAAAACAGAATCAGGTTTTTGAGAGTTTTCAAAACCAGGAGGTTGCTCAACATAAACTTCCTCCATTAAATAACCATTTAAAAAGGTAAATTTAACATCCATCTAAAATAATTTAAAATTCATATAAGATGCATAGGTTAAAAGGATTCTAATGGATTCTAACCTAGATATAGGTGAAAAAGTCTCATCCTAATCTATTCCTTCTTCTCGATTATATCCTCTAGCTACTAATCTTGCTTTATTTCTATTTATTGTGCCTTGGTCATCTTGTTTATTTCTAAAAACCCATTTGGTTCCTATTACAGGATAATTCTTAGGTCCTTCCACTAATTCCCAAACTTCATTTCTTTTAAACTAGTTTAATTCATCTTGCATTGCTATTACCCAAATATAATCATCTAAAGTTTCTTCTATAGTCTTAGGTTCTTGTTGAGATAGGAAGGCAGAAAATTCCACTATGTTTCCTGAGTTTCTTCTAGTTTGAACACCATTTTCTAGGTCATATATTATAGTTTCTAAAGGGTGATTCTTTAGGGTTCTAGTCTATCTTGGTAATATATTTAAAGGTTCTTAGTATCATGTTCCTCTGAACTGGACTGAATTTCTTTTATATTATTTTCAAAATCATTCTTTAAGTTCTCAAGTCTCATGGTATCATTAGATTAAAGTTCATCCATTTGATCTGTCCTTTTCTCAAAGGGATCAGATTCATAAAATTCAACATGAACTGATTCTTAGACAATGCTTGACTTCTTATTATAAAATCTATAAGTTTTGGAGGTAGTAGAATATCCTAAGAAAATACCTTCATCAGATTTTGGATCGAACATTACAAGATTATCATTGGTGTTTAAGATGTAAACCTTGCATCCAAAAACTTTAAAGTAGTTAACATTTGGTTTTCTATTATTTTATAGTTAATATGGTGTCTTTTTCAAAATAGGTCTAATTAATACTCTATTAGTTATATAGAAAGCTTTATTCACAGCTTCTACACAGAAATATATAGGTAGGATATATTCATTTAACATAGTTCTAGGCATTTCTTGAATTTTTCTATTTCTTGTTTCTACAATCCCATTCTGTTGAGGTGTTCTTGGTGCAGAAAATGTATGTTTAATACCCAATTTTGAGAAAAAGGAATTAAATTCCAGATTCTCAAATTATCCACCATGATCACTTCTCAATGTGATTATATTAAAACATTTTTCATTTTGAATAGATTTGCAGAAACTTTCAAATAAAGTAAAAGATTTATTTTTAAATTTAAAAAAGAAAATCCATGTAAATCATGAATAGTCATCAACTAAAACATATACATATAATTTACCAGCTAAGCTTGCTACTCTTGAGGGTCTAAAAAAATCCATATGAATAATTTCTAGAGGGTTATATGTAGAAACTTTTTTAACAGATTTGAAGGATGATTTGTATTGCTTGCCAAGTTGACAAACATCACAAAATATGTCACATTCAAATTTGACACTCGGTAAATCATAAACTAAATGTTTCTTAGATAACTTATGTAAAACATATACATTGCAATGTCCAAGTATCCTATGCCAGATCCATGATTCACTTACTTTAGCATTCAAGCAGTTTACTTATTGTTTACACAATGAATTTAAATCCAAAGTATAGACATTTTCAATTCTTGGTGCTTTAAATTTAAAAAGTTTATCTTTAGAAACAGTACAAAAATTGTTAGTAAAATCAACAGTATATCCATCATCACATAGTTGAGAGATACTTATCAGGTTGTTCTTTAATCCTTGTACATAAAGTACTTTGTTGAATGAGACTGTTTTTGGATCTCCAACAGTTCCAATGCCAATGATTTTTCCTTTGGCATTGTCACCAAATGTGACAAGTCTTCCTTTCTTTTGAGTGACTGAAGAAAAATTCAATTTGTTTCCACTCATATGTCTTGAGAATCCACTATCCATGTAATATATATCTTTTCTCCTCTGGTGGCCTGATACCTGCAAATACATTCAAACAAATTGTTTTGGTACCCATATTTTGTTGGGTCCAGGGGTGTTAGCTAGCAATGATCTAGGTATCCAAATTTTCTTTGTTCTTTTAAAATCAGTTGAATCATATAGGTCTTTTGAAACATAGGCATTCTTAATACCACAAATTTGAGGTTGTCTTAAGAAACATCTTTTAACTATATGTCCCTTTGTCCCACAAAAGATACAAGTAACCTTTTTAGAGCTAGGAACAAAATAATTTTTATATACCTTAGGTTTTTCTACTTTACTGCCAATTCCTAATATCTTCTTTTTAATGACAGTTTTTCCAAGAATTTCATTTAATGAATTTTCTCTTTTTGTACCAACCAATGCAGCTTGTTTGTAAGATTCTACATCATACTGCAGTGTTGTTATTCTTGATTCAAAATTAATATAGTTAGTGTTAATCGAATTATATTTATCAGTTAATTCCTTATATTGTTTCAGCATTTTATCTCTTTCATATGAAATGGATTTATGTTTATTTTTTAGTGACTTATGTTTCTTAAATAGTGAGTCATATCTTTCTTCAAGCATATTGCAGTAGGATGCACGTTATTCATTTGTGTAGATTGATTCAGAATTTGATTCAGAGGAGTAATATGAGTGTACCTCATCAATTACTTCCATAAAACACATGTTTTCTTTTAGATTGACTTCTTCTTTCTCTGATCTTGATTCAGGAGAGCTCCTGGAGTCTTCAGATACACTCCAGGTGTCTTTCATAGCTTTCTTGTCTTTCTGGTCATTGTCATTTATTTTGAAGAATTTCTTCTTCTTTGCATCCTTCAATTGTGGGAAATCTGGTCTGATATGCCCCATCTTCTTACATTCATAACATCTTACTTCTTTATCATCTCTCTTAAAAGATTTTTTAAGACTCTTTTCTTGCTATAGAACTTTCTAAATTTCCTAGCTAGCTGAGCCATCTCTTCATCTGAGTTTGATGAGTCAGAGCTCTCTGATTTAGTTTTGACCTCTGTTCTTCAGCTTTCTATTCTTTTGTTGTGAAGTTACATTTAAGGAAGTATCTTCTCTTTTGATAATCACTTTATGTTCATTATCCTCATCTTGCATTTCAGCTTCATACATCATCAGTGTACCAATCAGATCTCTCATGGTTAGTTCTTTGACAGGTGTTGATTGTCTGATTACTGCAGAGATACCATTCCATTGAGTAGAAAGTACCCTTAGAACTTTTAATGCTTGATCAGCCTGCTTGATAGGTTCTCCAACTGCTATTATATTATTGAAAATTTCGGTTAATCTCCCATTCATTTAAGTAATGCTTTCACATTCAAACATTCTGAAAGTATCAAATTTCAATTTGGAAATTGCATATCTCATTTGTCTCACATTGTCTGTTCCTTCATATGCCACGGCTATTATTTTCCACATCTCATATGTTGTCAGGAATTGAGATACTCTGTTAAATTCATTTGATCCTAGACCGCAGATAATTTCATTCATATCCTTCAAATTCATATTTTACTTTGCCTCTGTAGCAGCACTTCGTGTCTCAGGATTTTCAGGAATTTCATAAGGAGTCAGAATATTTGAATAGACTTTATATCCGAGGTTTTTCAGATATATTATCATGCACAATTTCCAGCAGCTATAGTTGTCTCCATTGAAATCTGGCGCTCTGACCATTGACATCCTTTCTCTTGTATCAGTCATGATGCTCTGATATATAATATTTTAAAATCATGTAGCGTGCTAAGGATCTATCAGAAGCTCCTCCCATGATACCAATTGTTGGATCTGAATCTACAGATTATACACAAGAGGGGGTGAATTATGTCTTTTTCAATTTTCTTCTGTAACTCTTTGATTTAATGAGTTCTGTCCTCTATACTTTATCATATTTGATCATGTAGTGAAATAAGTAAAAAATAAGAACACAAAGATGTATAGTGGTTCGAGGAACAGAAGGCCCCAAGTCCCTCCACCAACGCTCAACTCCACGAGCTTGGTGATTTTCACTATCTGGTCCTCTTTTCCACAGACGAGTTCATAACTGAGTACAATAAGTTAAAACCTTTACAATCCAAGGCAAAACAAAACCTTCTGGTTGAAACATTAACCTACACAGCTTAGAACGAGAAGCTGATTACTCAAGAATAAAAATAATTTCAGAAAGAAGTTTTCCAGTTGATTTTCACAATTTCAAGAGAATGCAATTGACAATAGATGGATCGTCATCTCAAGAAATATTGATTTTCAAAAAAAAAATCAATTCTGAGTCGATCCGGTTGCAGTATATATAGAGATATAGTTCACAACATCAGGAATAATAGATCCATAGTAGATATTCGATGAAGAACAGGTGAATCTTCTACCGAGTTCTTTCTTCTTAAACAAACAAAGCTTTAACGCTCCTAATGAATCAGTATAACTGGGTGCTTTTTACAGTCTCTATTTTCAACATTTTTGATAATAGATTTATTATAATACACACTTATTCTTGGTGTTTCATAGAAAACATATATAATAAGGCTGAGCATATCTCCTGCACATTTAGATCCATAAAAGTCGCCTTTTTTATTCGGGATATTCAAAAATTTGAATTTACAGAGAAGTCGTAACTTCCCTTAAGACCCGGCATAAAAATATCATTTTAATTCGATCTTAAATCCATTGATAAAACGGCTTTGAATCATTCAAAGTCATATTTTAAAAATGACTTTAAATCTGGCTTGAAATCCACCCAATAATCATCTTGCTGAACGCTGCATAAAAAAATGGTCTGTCAAAATTTCTGACTACAAACGTAAGGTTAATGACGTGGCCTCCAAACGTACGGTTGACAATATAAGGTTGAAAATAAACGTAGGGTTGATCATCCATACTTTTTTCTTCAAATCTCAAACGCACGGTAAAAGATCCATACTTTTACTTGATCCATACTTTTCCAAGAACGTATGGTTGTTCACAAAAGTAAGGTTGATGAACCATTCTTTTGAGAAATAAATGTAACATTTTGTATTTACGTACGGTTCTTCTTCCATACTTTACTGATAACCAAAACTTAAGGTTCCTTCCAAACGTAATGTTTTTCTTCCATACTTTGCTAAAAATGTACGGATGTTTAACCATACTTTTCTCTTATATCAAAAATTATACACGCTTTACATCCTTACGCTATGTTTATCCATGTAGGGTATGAATAGTGATTCCAGAATGCACTAAAGTAGATTTCGTGCTACATTTATCCATGTAAGGTATGAACAGTGATTCCAGGATGCGCTTAAAGATGATTCCGAATAAGTAATAAATTCTCGTTATTTCAAGAGTAAAATAAATTAATAAATTCCTGAAAAATACTAAATAAAATCATTAGAAAATAACTAACTGTATTTGTGAGCATCAAAATTATCATAAAGAGACCGAGTATTATATTCAATAATCTCCCCCTTTAAATAACATTAATATGTATAGTTGAAAACAATACTTTTCTCAACAAGTTCTCCCTTATTGCATGTTTAGAGACTAATGGAATTTGTTCTGTTCAAGATTTGGGACAGTGAGTGGTTTCTAGTCCTACTCCAGATAGGGAAGTTCAACCTAGCCTTATGAAGGAAATGCACAAGAGTTCTTTAAGAACAATCAATTTTCTTTCTAAGGAAGCACAATGCCTCATAAAGAAAATTAGTTTCTTGAGAAGATAGCACGCATGTTTGAATTCCTTGAAACTCATTAAAAAGTCAGAGTGAAATGTGACTCCTATTTTCTAGAAGCTCCAAGCCATAGGTAGTGTGACTCAGTGGTCAAATGGTAAAGAATGAGCAGATGAGATGAAAATACTTCCAAGCTCTGCTCAATGAATAGTATTTCCAAGAGGTATTAGACTATTCCATATCCCAAGAGTTTATGGATCTCATTCATAGGGACTAACTAGTAAGGGAGCATAATAACCTCTTTTTGGAGCTAGTTCAGTATACACCCAAAATAGATTCTAATGAGGAGATTAAGGCTCTGAGGTTCGAAAGTGGGTTGCAAAAAAAGATTTATTCTCAATTCTTTCTGTTCAATATAATGACCTATGCTGAATAAGTTGATCGATCATGTATGGTGAATATTGACCAAAATGGAATTTATGGTTTATTCGGGGCTATGTCAGTAATGGGTAGTGTCATTTCATCAAAAAAGAATAGGAATCAAGATGAGTAGCGAAAGAAGGGAGGTAGTAGTTCATGCCACCCTTCCTGAAAGACATCATCTATAGCATTTAATTCAGTGTCTATGGTGCTCCACTAGTGTGGTAGGGTAGGTAACATTTGAATAGCACCCAAAACCTGTCCCTAATGCGGAGTGATGGGTCACATGCAGCAATTCTGTTGAGCCATATGTTGTTATTAGGGTGGTGGAGGATCTATGGCATCTAGGGGGATGTCAGCCCAGTCATATCCATATAGGATAGTGGGATCTCGTTTGGTGGTCATGGTGATAAGACCATATCATCTTTTGTAAAGAGATTATTCAAAGAAAATTTCTAGACGAGTGGTCATTCATAGGATCAGGCTGAGGTGGAGCATCTTTATGTAGTGGATCAGCGACTAGTGGGACCTAATACAGGGCCTTCAACAGTTTGAGGAACCACTTTGATTGAATCTTCTATAGAAACTATTTGATATGACACTAGTTCTTAGATTTCATTTATCTATGACCGCCTTGTGAATATGTTGAATTTTCCCACCATGATTATATCTTTTTAATGGAGTTAGTAACACCTCTTGGTAAAAAGAAGGATAAGGGTCTCTGATGTCCATATTGTGCATTCATTGTTTCAGGGGTTGAGATGGAATGTGATTTTATGGTCTTGGATATAGACCTCTTTGATATAGTCCTTGGTTTGGATTGTATGGTGTGCTTCCAGTCACATATTGATCCCTATAAGAAACAGATGAGTTTTATGTCATATGATGGAAATACCCAGGTTTTTCTTGGATAATGGGATCCTCGGTTGAGTCATGCTAGACCTCCACTCCTGAAATTGGGTAATCTTGTTTTTTAGTTATCATCTCTTGTGCTAGAGGATTATGGTGATGATTTTTAGGGAAGATTACCTCCTACAATGGATGGGTTCTCGAATTTTCTAGTCTGTCAACAAAGTGGGATGTGGAGTTCTTGTTTGATTTTCCACTAAGGACACAAACTATATCTCTTCTATCCTATCATATGCCCCCATCGAGTTGAGTGAATTAAGGATATAGCTGGATTATTTGGAATTCCATGTATTCATTCACTTGAGCGTCTCCCCTTGGGATTCCCTAGTCTTATTTGCAAAGAAGGCCGGAAGATCTCTC
This sequence comes from Viscum album, assembly GCA_963277665.1. Classification (NCBI taxonomy): domain Eukaryota; kingdom Viridiplantae; phylum Streptophyta; class Magnoliopsida; order Santalales; family Viscaceae; genus Viscum; species Viscum album. The sequence goes on from OY728131.1 coordinate 241,447,254, forward strand.
CAGTTGTGTATCGACTTACGAATGTTGGATAAGGTAATCATCAAGAACAAGTAACGCTTTCCTGAATTTGATTACTTTTTTGATAAGTTAAAAGTGGAAGGATGGTTCTCTAAGATATACATGCACTTTGGTTACCACCAACTATAAGTGAGAGAATTAGATATACCAAAAATAGATTTCCAAAGTTGGTACGGCAACTTAGATTACTTGGTCATGCCTTTTGGGATAAAAAACACTCTAGCGGTGTTAATGGATCTTATGAATAAGGTTCTCCAAAATTATCTTGATTCTTTTTTCATGGTTTTTTTGGATGACATCCTGGTATATTTGAGCTCCGAGGAGGTGCATAAGTGGCATTTGAGGATCATGTTGGGAACCCTTCAAGATCATTTCCATTATTCCATGTTTTCAATGTGATCTTTCTAGATCATGGAATTGACATTTTAATCCATGTTATCTCGGACTAAGGGGTTTTAGTGGACCCCAAGAAGATCAGTGCACATTTTTCAGGGGAGTAGTAGAAGAAAGTGTTTGAAATCAAAAATTTTCTTGGACTGACAAGTTATTATAGATGGGTTTTCTAGGACTTCTCTTAGCCTGTTTCATCCATGATAGTGCTCACCAAAAAACGGTTGAAGTTTGAATGGCATCCTAAATTCCAAGTTTACATTGAGTACATTATGTGGAAGTTGACTACCACACCTATTTTAATCTTTTTAAAATTTAGAAAGGGCTACGTGGTTTATTGTAATGTCTCATGTATGGGTATTGGATGTGTTCTCATGAAAGATGATCTTGTGGTGGTATATGGCTCTCTCCAACTCCGACCATATGAGAATAAATACTTGGCCCGTGACTTGGAATTTTTATCCTTGAAGCATTCCCTAAATACATGGTTTCACTATTTTTTTGGAGAGAAATATATGGTTTAATATGATCATAAAATCATAGCCTACAACTTCACCCCAAAGGATTTAAATTTGAGGTTTCATTGTTTGGTTGAATATGTGAATGGGTTAGACTTTGAAATATTTTATACCCCAGGAAAGGGTAATGTTTTGGAAGACACCTTGAGTAGAAAAGTGCCAGTGAAATCTTTGAGGAATTCTAGTAATTAGTGGACCTTGACGGGGCTTCTTTCCCAGATGCACTTGGGGACCAAGGAGCACAGTGGAGGTGTGTTCATGGAATGTGTTCAGTTTGATCCTTCTTTTATGGAGTTAATTCAGTGAGAGAATACAATTGATGATCTATTCCAGTAGTCTACTTAGTTTATTTATGGTGGGGAGACACCTTGTGATTGATCATTGTCTCCCAAGGGAGTTAAATATTTCAAGGGTTGTTTTTTGGTGACGTTATCTCTGAAGAAGGTAGTGATATATGATCTCCACCAGTCTTCGTGGTGTATTAATCATGAAGTACCCAAGATGTATTATGCTGTTTTGAAATAGTTATGGTGGTTTGGTATGAGGCAATATATAGTTAAAATGATATATATATGTTATATGTGTCATTATGAAATAACAGAACATCAAAGGATTTCTGGTTTTCTCCAAACACTACCCATTCCTACCTATAAATTGGATGTGGAATCCATGGATTTTATTATTTTATTACCTTATACACCTCGAGGAAGGAATTAAATTTGGGTGATGATTGATCGTTTGGCCAAATATTCCCACTTCATTATTATCAAATATTTAGTGAAGGTAGAAGAATTGGACTGGTTATACATTTAGAAGGTTATAAGTATTCATGGTTTGTAATTAGAAATTGTTTTTCATAGAGACCCTTATTTTACTTATTGGTTATATTAAGTCCTCAATAATTAATTGGTATCACAAATCAAGATGAGTATGACATACCATCCGTAAATAGATTGTCAAAAAGTGCGGTAAAACCATATTCTTGAAAACATTCTTCGGGCATGGGTATTGGATTTTGGGGGATCATAGGATATCTATTTGGGATTGATCAAACATTAACATAATAATAGTTACAAATAATCAATTCAAATAGATTTATTTGAGGTGATCTATGGTTGTTCATGTATGTCTCCTTTGTGTTGGGCTGAGGTAGGTGATATCTCACTATTCGGATCAAGAATTGTGCAAGAAAAATCTTAGAAATTAAAGTTGAATAGGAATTGGTTTTTGACATCCCATAGTCACATCAAATATTATGTTCCTCTGAGGAATCGAGATCTTGAGTTCTCTATGGGTTACTGAGTGTTCATGAATGTGGAACTTTGTTAGGGTCATTGTCGTTTGGGAAAGTTCGGGAAGCTAACGTCAAGGTATGTCACAACTTTAGAGATCACTGAGTAGGTTGTCAAGGTACCATACCGGTTAGCTTTACTCACTCATTTTAATTAAATTCAAGACATATTTCATGTATCTCAATTTAAGAAATATAATCCAAATCCATCCCATGTGTTCAATTGAGAAGGATTGGAGATAGAGTATGATTTATCCGTGTTTGAATAACCAGTGAAGATTATAGATTCCCAAGATAAAATGCTTCATGGGAAGTCTATTACTCTAGTTTGAATCCTTTTGTATCATGATAATGATATCAATGAGAATTAGGAATGGAATTCATGGGTTGAGCAAGGGTACCTATTGTTATTCTCTGATCAAGCTTCGAGTTGACTTTCTAGGGATGAAATATTTTCATAGTGGGGAGAATTATCATGATCATGATTTATTTTGTGGTATTTTACTATTTATTTTTGGTCTACCTTTTTCTCTTTTGGTTTCATTTTTGTTCTTGGATAAAAGTAATAAAATTTGTGTGGACATAATGTGGTGCACAAATGTTTCATGGTTAATGAAAATTGTGCGCCCATGCCTAGGAAATTGTGTGGTAGGTGGCCAATTGAGGTAGTAGCTACTACATGGATTATGCACAGTAATTCAGACTATATAAGATAACCATGCAATAGGTTCTTCTTGGATACGTGAAGAATCACAGTCATTGTATGGTTTTTCAAACCAGGCGGATTAACCATGCAGCCTATACAAGTCATTAAAAATTAGATATTGGGTTTTATCTCTCCCTAATTTAAACCACAAACTCCCCTAACATTGTTCCCACTTGGGATTTCTACCCTAGGTGTTCCTCCCCCTCCTTATATTCTCCCTTGGGATCCTTATTTTTTTTAATTTTTCATGTCATTTCTCTCAGAGTACTCATATAAGTGTCTCCTCTCTTGATTTCATTATCCATTCTACAGTTTCTTCTCTCTTTCTCTATGGTTTCTGTCCTCTAGTGATTTGAGTGTTGATTTTATTATTCTATCATGGTTCTTAGGGTTTAATATTGATCTTATAGGTTCTATATTGTTTCTATAAGGTGCAGTTGAGGTTCAGTTGAAGTTTTACACCAGATTCTGAAATTTTCTACACTGAAGGTAGGTGATTCCATGATTAAACACTAGACGAAGAATTTAATATGTTTTCCTGAATAACTAAACATCTTATATGATTTATTTTTGTGGTAATAATGGTTTTTCTAAAGTACATTGATGTTTCTATGGATCAAAAATGGGTTTTTTCTAAAGGAAGTTGGGTGATTTTCAAGTGTGACCCCTTGTTGTGAATGTAAAATGCCTTTTATAAATTATGTGACATGTTTAGTAAATTGTGAAACTGGTGAGAAAAATGTTTTAGAATGTATTTTATGTGCCTTTGGACTCAAAAAAGATTTTGTTTGTGGAATTGGTGATCTAATTTTCATTTTTATATTACTTGGCTTGTGTCTGTGCAAGTGGTAATTCATGTGGCACGTGGAATGAGAAATGAGCACAAAGAGAATCCTAGGTGACTAGGTGGGTGTACTAGGACTAGTATGCTTGTGATTTGGATTTGGCATCATCTTGGTTTCATTTAGCAGGATTGATGTTGATAACACTAACTAAATATTGATTATGTTTGGAGACCATTATAATTTTGGATGCTTCTCCTCTCTAGCGAATCAAGAACGAGAACATGGAATTTTGTGGTTACTATTCCACTTTTTACCAAGATACAATGTAACTAGGGTCCTACTCATAGCTAGTGCCTATAGGTATCTCCCGTGACATGGTTCTCTCTTGGGATATCATACTTACCATTTGAATATGGTAGACCATGTTTGTAATTTCAAAATCATGTATGTTTTCATTAAAATTATTTTCTATAAAAATGTTTCTAGTAGTTATTTTATAAAACATTCATGTTTATTTATCTTATAATTTTTAGAGCATGGAATCTTTTGTGGGGTATAATCCTTATAGGATTTGGATCACATGCCCACTTACTCCCTTTGGTTTAATTAGGCTTTGTTGTGTTTGACACAGGTAAGGGAATGTTGTTTGATGATAGTGGTTCGAGTTTCTAGAGGGATCTTTTGTACAGGGTTGATGGTGGTGGATTGAGGGAGAGGCTCCTCTTGTCATATAGTGGTTTTTGGGATTGTTTTTTTCCTCTTTTCCATATCCCCATTTTGGATTTTCTTTAATTTTGTAAACTAAAACATAGAAAATTGGTTATGTCATATTTGGTTGTGTTTTTTTAGTTTTGGATTATTTTTTTATTGTTTTATGATTATAAATTTGGTAAAAATAATTCCCATGTTTTATTATTGATATATGTGAGCTTGATTCCAACCCTTGGGTATCATAAACTCCCTTCAGGCCATGCCATAGGTCGGATTAGGTGTCGGTTCAGATGACGTCCCAGATTGGTTTGTTATAAAAGGTGTTGAGTAATTTGTGTTTTCTTGGGCCTTATGATAAGATATAATTTGTGAAAAAAATTGTATAAGTCTAAGTGGAGGAGAAAATCCTGAAATTTTTATAAATTAGTGATTTTATGGTTTACCTAGAAATCTTATCCATCTATGGATACTAGAAAGTGGATATATTTTTTCCACAAAATTATCTAGCAGTAACAATCCCAAAATTATTTGGTCATTTGTAGCTTGGTTTGCAGTATAGTGCCTGGTGAATGGGACCTAACTCTTTACCTGACTAAACACTATTTGGGAATATGTTTGGGTAAATAAACATTCTCTTTACAACCAATTATAAAGGATATGAAAATGTTCATTTATAGAAGTTATCTAGATTAGAGTACCTAATATTATAATGATCATGGAAAACCTATTCTGAAGCTAAAGACTAATAATTTAGGGCATGCACATCATTTAGGAATTATTTTACTAAATTAATTTTTTTCCATTTTTGTATTTACTAATTTTAGTATTCCCATCCCAAAACATTATTTTAAGGTAATGGATAGAGTCAAAATGAACCAAGATAACAATTTATGGAATGGGTAATTTGTTGATTACCCTAACCTATAGTCTATTGGGACACAAACTGGGGGTTAAAAATCATTTAAATATGAAGAATCCTCAATAACAAATTATGATTAGAAAAGTTAACATAGTTTAATTCCCTATGAATTCAAATAAGGGAAGAATGAAGTCACATGAAAATTAAGGTGATGAAGAGAGTTAGGTAAAAAAGTTACAATTTTCTTCTAGTAAAAAATGTTGAAAAAAATACTAGTGAATATCTAAAAGGAACTAAACAAGTCTTATGTGTGGAATAAGAGGACAAAAAGCATCTACATACCAAGGAAAATGAATAATTCAGTTAAATTGATGGATATAGAAGATTTATCTTCTCTATTTACTTAATATAAAAAAATGGAAATTTAAATTTAAATTTTAACTCAATTCATGTACATTTTTTACATCATTAATTTTTGTATTTTAAAAATTTTCTAACTATTAAATGAGGTAGAATTCAATGATCGATGATTTTTTGATCTATTAAAATACATAAAATGTTCCAGAACATGCGTTACACACTAAACTCATAATAGAAAAACCACAACCTATTAAGAAGAAATTATTAATAAAGATATAATAAACACTAACATGGTAAACCAATAATAGTTTTTTCCATAGGTAGGTAAACAATTAATATTATTTAATATTTAAAGGGACATGTTCAGTAAAGGCAATTTTCATTATATTATATGTTTTCTTTTAAAAATAGATGTTTATAAATTTTAGAAATTAAATTGGTAAATTAAAATTCTTTTTTTAATTCCACATGAGTAAATTCTTTGAGGATGTATTTTTATGATTTTTCGAAAATAGAACATTTTGAGGTGAATAGTGAAAATTAAAATCTTTTCCAAAATAATTACTTTAATTGCAATATTAATTTATTTTCAATGTATAAAATTTTATCAAATATTTTAATTGATAAAATATATATTTTAGGATTATAATTATACAATATAAATTATTATTTTGAAATTATAAATTTTATTTTTCATATTCTAGGAGTTAATAAATATTTTATTGAAATAATAGAAAAAAATTTCATTTATTTCTTCCTATTAAAACTTCTCATTGTGATTTTTGTTTTGAATATATTTTTAAGTCAAATACCTTTTATATTTTATAATTAATCAATTACTATCATGAGAATTTTAAACCATAAAAAATTTATCTTATACACAAGTTTAATTTTTAAAAATACCCATTAATAAAATAAATATTTTTAGGTGTTATGTGTGTTTTACTTAAAATAATATTTTCACATATTTATGTGATTAATTAGGTTAAATTGATCAAAAATTCAGAATCATAATTTTTAATTTGGGTAATATGGCTCTTATAATATTTCTATTAATAAAATATTTTATATGACTAATATTTTACAAATAGTAATAAGTGTTTAAATGAATAATATAAGGTGGGTTAAATTTTCATAAATAAACATGACATTTAAACCATCTAGAAATAAGTTTTTTGGTTTAAATGTCTTATTTATACTTACTACCAACCCTTATTCACCTAACTCTCAAAAAAATCATGACATTCCATTATTAACCCATAATTAACATTATTTTACATGGAAAAGTCACTTACCTTCACTTATTTAAGGGACCAATTACACCCCGTCCTTACACACTCATATATTATAAATAATTAGTGAAAACATTCACATTTTTTCATTCTATAACCCACTTCTATGAACTTGATCTTCCACCCTTAGTTACCCTAATCCCTTCATTTCCAAGGATATTTTAATGGAAAATCTATGTTTTTTATGTGAGTATTACCCTCCTCTTAGTCTACCATTTTAAATTTCTTCTTACTAATATTTTATAATATTTTTAAAATAATGTTTTTAGTATCAAAAATATACTTAGTTATTGTAACATAAATTATTCACTAATTCCATATCATCCTCTAAGAGAAAAAAAACACATCAATCATGCTTACATGCAGACTACCATGTCTACGAAAAAAAGAAGGTTGTTTTTCATCAACAACTCTTAAAGATAGTATCAAGGATTTTTTAAAGAGTAATTATGTTGTTAATGTCACTTATAAAATTATTAAATGACCACAATTTCCATTTATGTATGTTCCATCCATTAGTTGAGGAATGATATCATTAATCATGTGTATAAGAGGACAATCACCTCTACTAGTAACGTGTCGTATTTCCCTAAACCAGATGACATGGATGAACCAAAAATTTTAATTAATAAACTAATATTATTATTATAAAATTTTGTCTATTGATGTAATTAGGAATTCATCCTTAGTTACCCAATTGAAAAGGATATAAAACCCATTTTATTTCCAAGGGGTTTTATGATAAGTTGATTGAAATTATGTGGTCCATATTGTAAGAACCCAGATCATATTTTCAGGAATGTTTTTCCTTTTCTTGTCGTTTTTGGAGAAAAGTGGAAATTCTGGAAATTTTTTAAGTACACATCGTGTACCTTATGAGTACACGTTGTGTACTTTCATACCACAGCAGGTCGTGTACTGGTCGTGTAGTAGCCATACACATAGTAGTGTGAGAGTGACTTGGAGACAACCTAATGCAGAGTACGGAAACAGAAAGTACACACTGTGTACTCAAAAAGTACATGTCGTGTACTTTTTTTCATTAAACACACTAAGGTCGCGTCTGACGGACATAACACAACTCTTTTAGGTCTCATTCATCTGTGAGAGCCCACACGGCCGTAAATCTTTGACGAGACCCTGAGCCTCCATCTGCCCTCTGATTCGAACACTGCCGGTTGCGTTGGAATCACATCGGTGAGTTCTCTCTTCTGCTAGAACCTCATTTCATGTTTCCTCTTCTTTTCCAAGTTAACTTCGGTTGAACGTTTTAGATGTTTTCTTAGATCTACTACGTTCCAAAGAAATTCAAGCTTCAAGGTTCATGTATAGTGATCTCTTAACCCCGAGGTAGGTGGTTTTTTCCTTTCCGTTAAAATTCCTTGAGTTTTATGTGAAAATTCAACCAATACCCTTGAACGGTGTATTGCGTGTTTACCATTTTACCCCTCTTGATTTCCTGCCATGCTTGTATGCTTGTGTAGAGTTAATTTTGATATGAAGTGGGTTAATTGCTGTGATTTGGATTTTTTCCCTTGCATGTTCTGTTTACAACCGTTTGGTCCTGTTTAGCTAGTTTGGATACCTTGCCTATTTTCTATGCATTTTTCTATAGGGTGGAGGGTTTTTTTCTAAAATGCTTGTATGTTGTAGACCGATTAGCCAAGTACTTCTATAGGTTTACTTTGGCCACTTTATATTGCTATGCTCATTTCCCTACATAGGGCCATGAGAACCGGGTGGAGTATACTATAAGGGGAATTGATAGGGTGAGCTTCCTCATAGAGAGTTGAGAACTTTAGGATATAAGGGGGATTGACCGTGTGAGCATCCTCAGAGAGCCTAGAACCACTTTGGGATATAAGGGGAATTGTAACGCCCCGACCCCAGCTACCCAGAGTCGGTGCATTACTTCTTAACATTGGCATGATCACAAAAGATCAAGTCTCGAAAGACCGATTAGTTTAGTAGCCTTGGAAACACTAGATACATTCATAAACGTTACATTACATCATAAAGTGAAAAAACTACAATAACAAAGTCTCCATAGTCCGCACTCATATCCTCTTCTCACAATCCCTGCAGGTCATTCATAAAATACTTCTTCACATCCTGGAAAATATTAAAACATTGAAAGGGGTGAGCTCAGATGCTCAGTAAGGAAACAATATTGCGGAAGCTTTCATAAATAAACATTAACATTTAAGGAAATGTATAACTAAAACAAAAGCCTTTTAAACTTGAACTTCAACATAATATGGCAAAAGTAAAATGAGATAATGCCATTCACTTCTTCACATGGATATTCTACTGGTCGAATAATCACATGCAATATCAATAACCACTTTCATAATGAGGGAATGTATAATGCCAGACATTCCGAAACATTTTTTCAAGGCCTCATCCAAGACGTCTAAAATGATTAAGACCTCGGCCAAAACCATAAATCAAATTGGGAAAGGGCCTCAGCCAATTCCACGTCTAGTTGTCTCATGAGACCTACCGATGCATCGAGTAGCTATAGCGGGCTCCACCCGTCACTTATTAAGTCCAATACATTCCTCATATGATTTGGTTTAAACATAACATAAATATTCGTATTAAAACTAGCATACGAAACGTCAACAATTTCTCCATAAACTATGGATGGTATAAAAATAACACGTCCACAGTCAAATATTTCACAAAATGTTCAATGGGAGTTTTGTATCAATTTCAATTAAACTTAAAACCCATCAAAGGATGTTGACATGGATGAAATCAAAGCTATTTGAGAGAAATATCTATCTTTTTTGAAATCATTTAAAAGTCCCATAATTATAAAATAATATATTTACTTTGAAAATATTCTTATAAGCTTGCAATGGAAGCTTCGACGAAGATATAATGGCGGAAAATAGCCGCACCCGCCGTATAAGTTAAAAAAAACATTCTTACCTTAAATTTGTCAAAAAGGTCAAAAAGTACATTGTTTGGAAAAAGACGGTAAGATTCCTTTCAAAAACGTATAAGGGTATAAATGAATTTAACCCATTTTCTATTTAATAGTAAAAATGTTTTGAAAGGCATTTTTAAGTAACATGGATGTGGAAGATAACGAGGTCCAAGTGGATATTTACGTATAAACAACCTTGGATAATGAAGAGGTTGTGAAGTAAACCCTTACCTTGTACTTTTCCTTGGATGGGGTAGGTTAAACTCCTGTATAATGGTGAAATGATTGTTATTAAATTATACAAGAATCATATACATTCATATGATATCATATATGATATTTTAACATTGCTTTGTTAACAATATCTTAGATTTATCGTTGTTTCGGGTGTTAACTTACTCGTTTTCTTTTATATGTTTTGTTACGTAAGTCGTGTTTTTCATGGATAGGTTGTATCTTATTCATATACAGAATGATATCATGTCCTTAAACATTATTTTTAAATCATCAAATGATAATTATACTTGAATGGATACGACGGAGAATGAATCTCATCGCGTTCGTGGAGACGGTAGTCCGTACGTACGCACGAGCGACAATATCATTATTTTGATATTAAAATAATATATAATTGGATAGTATATCATATATACAGAATCATTATCATGTTATATTTATTATTTACATGAATTACATATCATTATTATACCCACCTAAATAATAATATATTGAATAAAAATTACACCACGACGTGGAGACGGTAAGCTGTACGTACGTACGTATGGTGACATGTCATTAAAATGATGGGTAGAATACTGAATATGGTTGTTCCATATTTATAATAACATCACATTATATAGAAGATACTGGAGTTATAATTTTATAATTGAAATAATAAACAAAGAGGGAGTGGAAGAAGAAAGAAACATGAAAGAGGGTGATGAAAATGTTACCTCTTCTTCGGGTTCTTCCTTTTGATTTGATCAAAAGGACTCTTTAGGATGGATTTCTGACTAAAGTAAAGCATCTAAGATTAAGGGAGAGAATTTGGGAGAGTATTTGGGCAGATTTTGGCCGAACCAAAAGGCTTGAAAGTGTGAATAAGGTGGTAGAGGTGGGGGCCTTTTATAAGAGGAGAGGAGGGGCTCTTTTGGAAAGATTGAAATGTTACATTATTATACAATGCTTTTCGGATTCTAAATGTCCCACACTTCTATAATTCGTGTATAAGGTGATAAGGGTTCTAAATATCCTCATCCAATAGGCTTTGGACAAGTGTAAGCCTTGGATTTTGCATTATCTTCTCATTTTATTTGAATCGTTAAATAATGAGGTCATCGCTGCATCATAATGATGTCATAAATAATTTAATTTATATAATGTCTAAAAATTATAAAAAAACTACTATGATGTAGGAAATAGTTTTATCTTTCTAAGTAATATTTATAGTCAAAATTTGGACTTGTATAACCCCACTTAAAAACTGTTGTAGTAAAACAACTCATGTTTGTGTCAATTTAATTTTAACATTAAATAAATATATATTAATGTCATTTTCCAACTAAAGTGGCTCCATGGGGTCCCCAAGTTGACCCATGGGTTGTCTTGGTCGGCCATGACTCATCCAATAGGAGTAGGACAAGTTTCATGCTCATCTCAAATTATTAAAACATTATTTGTACCTTAAACTACACTAATAACCTCTGATCGCGATTAAGAACTTAAAAGTTACTATTCACCAAAAAATTATTTTAATCTCATTGAACCACATTTTACTTCTTAATGACAACCATGTATGTCGGATTTTTGAAAATCAAATCACAGAAGTGGTAATATTTCATTTAAACGAAAAATCAGTTATTTAACTACCACTTAGTGGTTTCACTATTCATCAAAAATTGAAGTTTTTCAGAATAATGCCAAAATTTTACCCTAAGCTATAATTGATATTCCGAATTCAAAAATGATGTCTATTTTACAAAATTCCTAACATATAAGTTTTATTAATTAATTTTATAATTAATTCCCGCTGTTACAAAAAATAGCGCGTTTCTAAGAAACAATTTATATCAAAAGATTGGCAATTGTTTATGTCCAATTTCAATGTTAAATTAATTCTAATGACCACCATTTGATAAAATGGTAAAAATATATTCTAATTATACTTTAAAACCACTAAATAGTATAATTTATCACTATAAATTATTTTTATTTAAAAAGTTGTTTTTAAGTACTTTTCACTATTCCTAAAAAATTAGAAGTTCTCAGAAAAATAACAAAAATTCAAAATAGGCTAATTTCGATATTCCGAATCCAAAAATGAAGTCCATTTTCATAAATAAAATTTATAAAATTTCAAAAAGTAGGTATTACTATTCACAAAGGCTAGTTTAATTATTTGTGGTGTGTGTTAGAGCTCGAGGTTGCGTACAACACACGCTATTGCATTATTCGATGGGAAACGTACCGTGGAAGCTTGGGGTGTTACATTCTACCCTCCTTCCAATAATTGCGTCCTTGCAATTTCTAGGGTATTACTGCATAAATAGACTCAGGTGGTTCTTCATCGTAAGTTCCCCAGGTTCCCACGTTACCTCTTCCATTTTATGATTTCTCCACAAAACCTTTACCAGACGAGTCGTCCGGTTTCTCAGCACCTTCTCCCTCACATCAAGAATTCTGATCGGCTCTTCGCAATAAGATAGATCAGGTTCCAGTTCTAATTCCTCATAGGTAAGTACATGTGTTGGGTCGGGAATGTATTTTCTCAATAGCAATATGTGGAAAACATCGTGAACTTTGGAGAGATTTGGCGGCATCGCCAAACGATAAGCTACAGCCCCAACATGATCTAGAATTTCGAAAGGTCCGATGTACCTGGGACTCAACTTACCCTTCTTACCAAAACGTATAACTTCCTTCCATGGAGATACCTTTAGGAAAACATGATCTCCCACCTGAAATTCCAAAACCTTTATTCTGTTATCGGCATAGCTCTTCTGCCTACTTTGAGCTGATTTGATGTGGTTTTGGATTACCTTCACCTTTTCCATTGTTTCTTCCACCAGTTCTGGTCCCACAAGTTTTCTTTCACCAACGTCATCCCTACAGGTTGGTGTACGACATCTCTTTCCGTATAAAACTTCATAAGGTGCCATCTAAATGCTTGAATGGAAGCTATTGTTATAGGAAAATTCAACCAGTGGTAAATATTGATCCCACATACCCTGAAAGTCAAGAGAGCATGATCTCAACGTGTCTTCTAAGGTTTGAATAGTCCGTTCTGATTGTCCATCAGTTTGAGGGTGATAGGCAGTACTCAAACGAAGTTCAGTATCCAAGGCCTTTTGAAGAATTTTCCAAAATCTTGAAGTAATACTAGGATCACGATCAGAACCAATCGATAGGGGTACTCCATGAAGTCTTACAACTTCATTAATATATATTCTTGCTAGACGTTCAAGTGGTAGATCCTCCCGTATAGCCAGAAAATGTGTTGACTTAGTAAGACGATCAACAATGACCCATATTGCATCATTCCTTCTAGGAGTCTTTGGTAGTCACATGACAAAGTCCATTGTAATATTATCCCATTTCCACTCAGGTATGGTAAGAGGTTGCAATACTCCACTAGGATGTTGCCTTCCAGCTTTCACTTGTTGACAAACCATACACCTTGACACAAAATCAGCAATCTCCCTCTTCATATTGTCCCACCAAAAATGTTCCTTCAAATCTCTATACATTTTGGTGCTCCCAGGGTGTATAGAGAAATTGGAACTATGAGCATCATCCAGCAATTCCCTTTTTAGATCAGGTATATCGGGAACACAAAGTCTTTTCCCGAATTTCAAAATTCCATCCTTATACACAATGTCCCTCAATCTTCCATCATTCACATCTTTAATCTTCTTCTGAAATTCTTCATCATTGGTCTGAGAACTCTTAATACTTTCTTGTAATGATGGTTTGGCAACCATTTGAAAAAGCATTGATGTTTCACCTTCCCTACTTATTCCCATGTACATCTTCACTAGATCCATGAAAATTGGATCCCTTTCAATTCTCATCACATTCAAAACTCCATGGTCTTTTCTACTCAAAGCATCTGCCACCTTGTTTGCCTTCCCCGGGTGGTAATGTATCGTGCAATCATAATCCTTGAGTAGTTCAAGCCATCGCCTTTGCCTCATGTTGAGTTCTTTTTGTGAGAAAATATACTTCAAACTCTTGTGATCAGTATAAATCTCACATTTTTCACCATAGAGGTAATGTCTCAATATCTTTAAAGCAAAGATCACAGCTGCTAACTCAAGATCATGAGTAGGATAGTTTTTCTCATGAATTTTTAGCTGTCGTGATGCATAGGCAATAACCTTATCATTCTGCATAAGGACACAACCAAGTCCTTTCTTCGATGCATCACTATAAATAACAAACCCATCATTCCCCGATGGTAGAGTCAATACAGGGGCATTGACTAATCTTCTCTTCAGTTCTTCAAAACATTCTTCACACTCTTTTGTCCAGACAAATTTAATCCCTTTACGTGTGAGCTTTGTCAATGGGTTAGCCAATCTGGCAAAATTCTGGACGAAACGTCGATAATAACCTGCTAAACCAATAAAACTACGTACCTCAGTTATACTTGTCGGTGATGACCAATCTTGGATTGCCTTAGTTTTAGAAGGATCAACGGAAATTCCATCCTTAGAGACAATATGGCCAAGAAAAAAAATCTCCTGAAGCCAGAATTCACACTTGCTAAATTTCCCATATAATTCATGTCTTCTAAGAGTCTTCAGGATAATGCGTAAGTGATTTTCATGATCTTCGTGGCTTTTGGAGTATACCAAGATATCATCAATAAATACCACTACAAAGTCATCAAGATATTCCTTGAAAACTCTATTCATTAGATCCATGAAAACAGAGGGTGCATTAGTCAATCCAAAAGGCATTACTGTAAACTCATAATGCCCGTACTTTGTTCGGAATGCTGTCTTTGGAACGTCTTCCTTCTTCACACACAACTGATGGTATCCAGACCGAAGGTCAATCTTTGAAAAGTATTGAGCTCCATGCAGTTGGTCAAACAAATCATCAATGAGGGGTAGGGGATACTTATTCTTTATTGTTATAGCATTGATCTCCCTATAGTCGATGCACAACCTCATAGATCCATCTTTCTTCTTAACAAAAAGAACAGGGGCTCCCCAAGGAGAAACACTAGGGCGAATAAATCCCTTATTACTCAATTCCTCTAGTTGTTTCTTTAGTTCAACTAATTCCATAGTGGCCATTCTATAAGGGGTCTTCGATATGGGCCTTGATCCAGGAATTAAATCAATGGAAAACTCAACTTCCGTTCTGGAGGATGTCCAGGTAAATCTTCCAGAAACACATCAACATATTCTCTCACAATAGGTACATCCTCAATTTGAATATTCCTTTCATCACCCTCAGTAATTTCCTTCTCTTCCTCCCCAATAATTGAATTTAGTTGAGCTATTGGGGGTGGATCTAGATAAGAGTTATGTGGTGACGATTCTGCTCTAAAGATAAGGTGTTCCTTATCATCATCATCAAGAATCGTAACCTCTTTCCTCTTACAATAAATTTTTGCATCATGGTCCGAAAGCCAATCCATACTGAGGATTATATCAAATTAAATCATGGGTATGACGATGAGATTAGCAGGTAAAGAACATTTAGGTGCTCTAATGGGAACTAATCGACAAAACATTGTTGCAACAATACTTCCCTTAGGGGTTTTGACCGACAACTCCCTTGTTAAATCAAATTGGAAATATCTAATTTTCGTAGCAAACTGGGATGATATGAAATAATGCGATGATCCAGAATCAAATAATGCATTTGCTAAACATGAGGAAACCATTAAATTACCTGCCACCACGTCTTTCGGAGCTTCCACCTCAGCAGTAGTGATAGCATAAGCCTGGCCCTGATCCCTTGGCCTCTTCTGAGGTAAGTTCCCCTGACGCTTAGGACATTCATGTGCATAATGTCCCTTCTCTCTACAATTATAGCATTCCACATTGACAGCCGCTTTCTTTCCCTTGCATTCATGAGCTTGGTGGCCTTTTTCACCACACTTGTAACATACTCCTTTTCCCTTTAGACAGGCACCAGGGTGCTTCCTACCACAATTATCATAGGTTGGAATTTCATTTCTAACCTTCTTCCTTGTTTCCTTATTTCCTTTCCCGGAGTTTTCAGCGGATCTCTTCTTATCTTGCTTTGATTTAAAGTCATAAGACTTAGAGAATTCCTTTTCCATCTTGATAGCGCACGAGACAATACCTTCGTATGAAGAGAAGGTTTGTGATACTAAAGCTCGACGGAGAAATGGTTTTAACCCATCAAAGAAATGATCAGTCTTACTTCTTGGGTTACGTATGTAATCTGTAGCATACCTTGCTAACCTTGTAAAGTTAGCCTCATACTTTGCGACATTCTCATCCTCCTTCTGCCTCAGACACAGAAATTGCCTTTCCATATCCGCTCGATGGTCTCGAAGAAAGTATTTTTCTAAGAACAGATCTTTGAACTCCTGCCATTCCATGTTTGTTAATTCATCATCTTCCTTTGTGTTTTGAATTAGTGACCACCATTGATCGGCATCTCCAATGAGGTGGTAAACTGCCATGACAACTTTCTCCCTTTCACTACTCCCCGAGGCATGGAATATTTTCTCTAAGGAATTTATCCATTGCTCAGCTACTATAAGATTTTTACTCCCATTGAAGGTTGGTGGTTGTTGCCTCATGAAACGGTCTAGCATTGATCCTCCACGTTGCGGATCAGGGTGCTCCATACGAGTAAGGTTGTTATTCATAACCTGCGTGAGTTTTCCTAGTACTGTGAGAAGCTGATCAACACCAGTTGTATCACTAGCTCCACCATAATTATCTTGAGCAGGAGGGAAATCCCTACACGGAGTTCGTTCATTGATACGGTTTCCATTCCTTCCACTAGGCGTCATTTCTAAACAATGGCATAAACTAGATTAGTTTATGAATCAAAATACATAATTCCATACTTGTAAAACAATTTACATAAATTGAACTATTTATGGATATAATCCATAATCATAAAAAGAAATGTTTTCTTTGAGGACGTATATACTCATAACCCTTCATAGTGGTTTGTAAATAAAATGAGAATTATCCTAAGCATATCCCTCGGGAGTGTCATAACCAAGAGTGCAGCAAGGCCCGTTGTCGTGCACCAGTTCCCGTTCGAGTCTAGCTCAAAGTGGTGTTTTCGGGTTTTACCTTTAGGTACATCTATGCCAGAGCCGCCTCTACCTACTCGTATCCAGACAGGGATGTATTTCTCGAAAAACTCACAACATCTCTACAATACCAAAATTCTAGGAAGTTCTTCTATACTAATCCTCAAAGTCTATCTTCGGGCTATGTGCTCTAATCAGAGTTTATCTAAATCTAGCATCCAAGGTTAGTACTAAACTGCCTCTGATACCAACTGTAACGCCCCGACCCTAGCTACCTAGAGTCGGTGCATTACTTCGTAACATTGGCATGATCACAAAAGATCAAGTCTCGAAAGACCGATTAGTTTAGTAGCCTTGGAAACACTAGATACATTCGTAAACGTTACATTACATCATAAAGTGAAAAACTAAAATAACAAAGTCTCCATAGTCCGCACTCATATCCTCTTCTCACAATCCCTATAGGTCATTCATAAAATACTTCTTCACATCCTGGAAAATATTAAAACATTGAAAGGGGTGAGCTCAGATGCTCGGTAAGGATAACAATATTGTAGAAGATTTCATAAATAAACATTAACATTTAAGGCAATGTATAACTAAAACAAAATCCTTTTAAACTTGAACTCCAACATAATATGGAAAAATTAAAATGAGATAATTCCATTCACTTCTTCACATGGATATTCGACTAGTCGAATAATCACATGCAATATCAATAACCACTTTCATAATGAGGGAATGTATAATGCTAGACATTCTGAAACATTTTTTCAAGGCCTCAGCCAAGACGTCTAAAATGATTAAGGCCTCGGCCAAAACCATAAATCAAATTGGGAAAGGGCCTCGGCCAATTCCACGTCTAGTTGTCTCATGAGACCTACCGATGCATCGAGGAGCTATAGCGGGCTCCACCCGTCACTTATTAAGTCCAATACATTCCTCATATGATTAGGTTTAAACATAACATAAATATTCGTATTAAAACTAGCATACGAAACGTCAACAATTTCTCCATAAAATATGGATGGTATAAAAATAACACATCCACAGTCAAATATTTCACAAAATGTTCAATGGGAGTTTTGTATCAATTTCAAATAAACTTAAAACCCATCAAAGGATGTTGACATGGATGAAATCAAAGCTATTTGAGAGAAATATCTATCTTTTTTGAAATCATTTAAATGTCCCATAATTATAAAATAATACATTTACTTTGAAAATATTCTTATAAGCTTGTAAGGGAAGCTTCGACGAAGATATAATGGCGGAAAATAGCCGCACCCGCCGTATAAGTTAAAAAAAACATTCTTACCTTAAATTTATCAAAAAGGTCAAAAAGTACATTGTTTGGAAAAAGATGGTAAGATTCCTTTAAAAAATGTATAAGGGTATAAATGACTTTATCCAATTTTCTATTTAATAGTAAAAATGTTTTTAAAGACATTTTTAAGTAACATGGATGTGGATGATAACGAGGTCCAAGTGGATATTTACGTATAAACAACCTTGGATAATGAAGAGGTTGTGAAGTAAACCCTTACCTTGTACTTTTCCTTGGTTGGGGTAGGTTAACCTCCTGTATAATAGTGAAATAATTGTTATTAAATTATACAAGAATCATATACATTCATATGATATCATATGTGATCTTTTAACATTGCTTTGTTAACAATATCTTAGATTTATCGTTGTTTCGGGTGTTAACTTACTCGTTTTCTTTTATATGTTTTGTTATGTAAGTCGTGTTTTTCATGGATAGGTTGTATCTTATTCATATACAGAATGATATCATGTCCTTAAACATTATTTTTAAATCATCAAATGATAATTATACTTGAATGGATACGATGGAGAATGAATCTCATCGCGTTCGTGGAGACGGTAGTCCGTACGTACGCACGAGCGACAATATCATTATTTTGATATTAAAATAATATATAATTGGATAGTATATCATATATATAGAATCATTATCATGATATATTTATTATTTACATGAATTACATATCATTATTATACCCACCTAAATAATAATATATTGAATAACAATTACACCACGACGTGGAGACGGTAAGCCGTACGTACGCACGTATGGTGACATGTCATTCAAATGATGGGTAGAATAATGAATATGGTTGTTCCATATTTATAATAAAATCACAGTATATAGAAGATACTGGAGTTATAATTTTAGAATTGAAATAATAAACAAAGAGGGAGTGGAAGAATAAAGAAACATGAAAGAGGGTGATGAAAATGTTACCTCTTCTTCGGGTTCTTCCTTTTGATTTGATCAAAAGGACTCCTTAGGATGGATTTCTGACTAAAGTAAAGCTTCTAGGATGAAGGGAGAGAAGTTGGGAGAGTATTTGGGCAGAGTTGGGCAGAACCAAAAGGCTTGAAAGTGTGAATAAGGTGGTAGAGTTGGGGGCCTTTTATAAGAGGAGAGGAGGGGCTCTTTTGGAAAGATTGAAATGTTACATTATTATACAATGCTTTTCGGATTCTAAAGGTCCCAAACTTATATAATTAGTGGATAAGGTGATAAGGGTTCTAAATCTCTTCATCCAATAGGCTTTGGACAAGTGTAAGCCTTGTATTTTGCATTATCTTCTCATTTTATTTAAATCGTTAAATAATGTGGTCATCGCTGCATCATAATGATGTCACAAATAATTTAATTTATTTAATGTCTAAAAATTATAAAAAAAAATTCTATGATGTATGAAATCTTTTTAGATTTCTAATTAATATTTATAGTCAAAATTTTTACTTGTGTAACCCCACTTAAAAACTATTTTAGTAAAACAACTCATGTTTTTGTCAATTTAATTTTAACATTAAATAAATATATATTAATGTCATTTTCCAACTAAAGTGGCTCCATGCGGTCCCCAAGTTGACCCATGGGCTGTCTTGGTCGGCCATGACTCATCCAATAGGAGTAGGACAAGTTTCATGCTCATCTCATATTATTAAAACATTATTTGTACCTTAAACTACACTAATTACCTCTAATCGCGATTAAGAACATAAAAGTTACTATTCACCAAAAAATTATTTTAATCTCATTGAACCACATTTTACTTCTTAATGACAACCATGTATGTCGGATTTTTGAAAATCAAATCACAGAAGTTGTAATATTTCATTTAAACGAAAAATCAGTTATTTAACTACCACTTAGTGGTTTCACTATTCATCAAAAATTGAAGTTTTTCAGAACAATGCCAAAATTTCACCCTAAGCTATAATTGATATTCCGAATTCAAAAATGATGTCTATTTTACAAAATTCGAAACATATAAGTTGCATTAATTAACTTTATAATTAATTATCGCTGTTACAAAAAATAGCGTGTTTCTAAGAAACAATTTATATCAAAAGATTGGCAATTGTTTATGTCCAATTTCAATGTTAAATTAATTCTAATGACCACCATTGGATAAAATGGTAAAAATATATTATAATTATACTTTAAAACCACTAAATAGTATAATTTATCACTATAAATTATTTTGATTTAAAAAGTTGTTTTTATGTATTTTTCACTATTCATAAAAAATTAGAAGTTCTCAGAAAAATACCAAAAATTCAACATAGGATAATTTCGATATTCCGAATCCAAAAATGAAGTCCATTTTGATAAATAAAATTTATAAAATTTCAAAAAGTAGGTATTACTATTCAAAACGGCTAGTTTAATTAGTTGTGGTGTGTGTTAGAGCTCGAGGTTGCGTACAACACACGCTATTGCATTATTCGAAGGGAAACATACCGTGGAAGCTTGGGGTGTTACAGGAATTGAATGAGTGAACATCCTCAGAGAGTCCTTGTTTGTTGTATACAATAAGGGGATTGACTATGTGAGCATTCTCAGAGAGTTTTTGTTTGAATTGGACAACCTGGGCTATAAGGGGAATTGACCGAGTGAGCTTCCTCAGAGAGTCCTAGACCTTGGGGATATAAGAGGAATTGACATGTGAGCTTCCTCAGAGAGTCCTTTACTACCCTAGACTATACGGGCAATGGACTGTGTGAACTTCCTCAGAGATTCTTACTTTACCTTTGACTATCAAGGGATAGACTGTGGGTGCTTCCTTAGAGAGTCTTATTATATTCATATGTAGAACCAGAGGGGTTAGACAAAGTGTGATGCCCAGAGGGTTACTTGAACCTTTTTAGGTAGGAACAAAGGGGGTGGCCATGAGTACTTCCCTAAGGGGTACCTGTTTGAGGTTTAGCTGTTTGTTTCATTGTTTCTTCCTTTGAAACTGTGGAATATTTACTTCTTAGTACCTTCCTATTTACTATTTTCTATACTTTTACCAGCCATATACTCACTGATTGTTAGGCACAGATCTTCGGGTGGTCGCCTAGTGGGATTTAGTCTCACACACTATTTGGGTCATGCTTTCAGGCCCCAACAAATTATATTGTTGCAGGTATAGTAAAGGGCAGGCACCCTTCTACTTCAGATACATGATTTGCTATGGAGCTGGAGAGAAATAGACCAAGCTATGCTTTTGATGATGAGGATCTGTTTATCTTTTATTTTGTACTTTGGTTTAGAACTATTTTTATTCTAGCATTAAGATTTGTTTGGCTTCTTTCCTAGACATATGTATCATGCATTATTTATAGATGTGCTCCAGTTGTTTTATTATTCCATTATTCTGCTATTTACTATTATTGGATATTTAGTGCTTTTGCTATTGTATATATTTGTTTACATCTTCTATGTACTCTGTCAATGAGGGAGTAGTTTCCCCACTACCACTCCAAAGGCCCTCGCTACTAGTCGGCAGCCTCTGGCGTTCGGGGAAATGTGTTTGAGGCCATGTTACCAACCGGGTATGGGGCGCCTCTAGGTGGATTCCGAAACCGGGATGTTACAAAGTGGTATCAGTGGAATTATTTTCTCTTGATTTAATATTTAGAGCCTTTATCCAGGGATAGGAAAGAATAGGTACTTGTTAATAAGCTCTGGCCGGGAGTAGCTAACCCTTGTACAGGGAAATGCCAATCTACCACGTTTATTGCGATTTCTTCTGGTTTTGTAAGTTTATGGTTGATCTTATTTTCACCATTTGGTGACTCACATGTTTTTTATTATTGTTGATGTTATCGAGGTTCTATTTCTGTCACAACCCGATGAGATGAGGATTTTCCATCTCATGCATCATATAGGCACTCGTTAGAAATCAAATGTCATGCATTCATGCCATGCTATCTAGGATGCATTAGCAATTGCATGTTGTTGTGATAGATGTTGTGTAGAATATGGATGATGTTGTGATATATTACTTAATTAAAATACCTTCTTTCTAATAGGGTATTTTTTGTGTGATTGTTTTCTTGAATGAATGCCAAACTTTGGTTCTTGAGGTGTTACAGGCCCTCATCGACCAGAATTTGGTGGATCATTGCCTTGTTGACTTGCTATAGCATGTAGAAGATGCCAAACTTTGATTCCCAGGGAGTATGGGCCCTCACAGATCGTAATTTGGCACTTTTTTTCGTTTTAGTGTTTTCTGTGATCTGAAGTAGTTTCTGAGGCTTACTACCCAGAAAAACCCAGAATACATGTCGTGTAGTTTTGACAACATGCCATGTTTTCTTCTGTTCGAGAAGAAATTATTTTTCTCAAGTACACATTGTGTACTTTATGTACACATCATGTAGTCTCTAAACCGTGTCATAGGCCATGTGGGAAGAGACACGGAATGGGGAAATCATGGAGTGAACACGTCGTGTATCTTCCATACACGCTGTGTAATGTCGACCACGTGCCCACCTGTGTCACTAATAACACAGGTTGACCGAGTCGTGTCTAATACATGTCGTGTGCCTTATAAACATGATGTCTAGTCTGACTCATGAAACTGGCCATGTCACGAACAACACAGGTTGGTGTCACGCCTTCTCATACATGCCACATCTGTATGGAGCACGCTGTGTAGTATGACTCGTGTGTCAGGCCATATCACTAACAACACGAGCCATGTGAAGCTTTTCTAGTACATGGCATGCAGTAATTGTGCATTCCATGTAGTCTTGCCTTAGGAGAGCCGTGTGTCTTAACAATGTAGAAGGACTTAGGCAGGGGAATAAGATTCAAGTACACGCCGTGTGTTAGAAGAACACATTGTGTGTTTCAGGTGTTACATGACCAGTTTAGGTAGGAACACATGCCAATGTAAATGAAGTGAGGGAACACGCCGTGTAGTAATTGTACACGTTGTGTAGTCATGTTTTGTGAAACATGAATTATTTCTTTATCTTGTTCCCTTATTACCCTCCTTGTTTTTATTCCTTGATAACCTTGATCTATGCTGTGTGATTGACCTTGCAGAGTCATGCCACCAAGACATCCTTTGGTTGTGTGCCTATTGCCAGATGGTGATCAGACACCAGACATGGCTGATCAGGGACTTCCAGTAGATCTCTAGTTGTGCCATCCTTGGCACCAGCCTTTGTAACTGACATAGGTTAGGATGCACAGTTCAGGGAGGGCATTCTGAGGATGATGCAGATATTTTAGGGAAAACATCCCCCTGCCCCGTCGATGGTTGATTTGATGCGGGTATTTTAACAACGGTATCCTCCTACCTTCTAAGGAGATGGAGTACCATAGACTGCAGAGTCATGGCTAGAAGCCACGCTGACGATTTTTGAGCATCTGAAGATACCTCAAGAGAAGAGGGTGAAGCTCACTACCTACATTCTTCGAGACTCCACCAAGAGGTGTTGGGATGTGATCTCACAGGTGGGACTCCAGTAGAATATGGCTTGGGAAGAGTTTCGGTGCATCTTTTATGATTAATTCTATCTGGAGGCCTTGAGGGTCGATCGAGCCCGAGAGTTCATGAGTCTAGAGTCAGGTACTCTTACTATTATGGAGAATTCCTCTCACTTCATAGAGTTGCAGTGTTTCACGCCTATTCCAGGAGGTGATAAGTAGTTCCTTGCACAAAAATTTGAGGATGGTGTGAGACACAACATCTGATCTCAAGTGAACATCTTCAGGTTGACTTCGATATCCACTATCGTCAACCAGGCTCTGATCACAGAGCGCAATCTAAGGGATTTTGGAGTAGTGAGCCAGGGTGGTTCGACATCCAGAGTTAGTATTCCTCCTACTGGTATTAGGAAGCAACGCATGGACCTTTCACAAGAAGATCAGAGTAGGCGGGATGCATCTTATGGAATCCAGGTGGTGTGCTACCAGTGCGGGAAGAGCAGGCATATGAGGCCATGTTTTCCAAGATACCCAGTGGAGAGCTGATCTTGCGGCAATATGGGTCACCTTTAGCGCTTCTGTTAGTTTTTCTCACCAGTAGCTGGTGATAGGGGTTCTTCGATGACTCCTCGTTCATGAGCATCACCACTAGTTCTTCATCATTCAAGGAACTATAATTCTTATGGATGTTCAGGCTAAGGTGGAGGTCATGGCCGAGGTAGGCAGTCGCCCAGTTTTCAGTGACAGTAAGGTGGATCAGCTCAGAGTGGTCAGTCAAGGTCACAAGGCCGCGATGTAGACCAGAATTTTGTAGTGGAGCTGACCCAACAAGATAAGGATCCCAAACCTTTAATAGTTCTAGGAACGATTCTAGTTGCCTTAGTTTTATCTTCATCCCTTTTTGATACAAGGGATTCCCATAGCGTTATGTCTGTTGTTGTTGTGGAGAGCCTTCGGCTCTAGTCCTTTATTATGCTGATATCTTGACACTAGACACACTGTTGGGGACTAGAACGGATAGTATACGTCAGTGAAAAGAGTTCCCTCTTGAGGTTGGTGGGTGTCACTTTCTATGGGACCTCATTGTCCTAGATATGACAGGCTCTGATTTCATTCTCGGAATGGATGGGCTAGTTCCCTTCCAGGAAATCATCGACTGTTATCACCGCAGGGTGAGTTTCATATCCCCAGAGGGTGTGTCGATTCTTCATAAGGGAGAGTGGGATGTCTTGGTGAGCAGAGTGAGTCCAGAGCATCATGGGTTCGGAGAATTTACAGCCCATATTTCTAGTCTATATCTAGATAACCCGGGGCTACACAGTTATACTTTCCTCCAATGATGAATCATTTCAAATATGTCTTTCTAGAGGACTTTTCAGGTTTTCCTCTAGAGTATGAGGTGGAATTTTCTATTGATCTCATACCAGGGGCGGCACTGGTTTACATTCCTCCTTATAGGATGGCTACACCAAAGTTTCATGATCTCAAGAAGCAGTTGGGGGAGTTGCAAGTTAAGGGTTTCATCTGAACTAGTACTTCTCCTTGGGGTTTTCCTGTCCTATTTGTGAAGAAGTCAGATGGAACCCCCAGGCTTCATGTGGACTATCAGAAGTTTAACTAGTTGAAGGTCAAGAAATGATATCCCTTACCTGGGATTGATGATCTATTTGATCATCTTTTAAGAGCATGGGTGTTCTCAAAGATTTACATGAGATCTGGTTATCAACAGTTGCGCATTAGACCATCTGATATACCACTCACAGCCTTCTGGAGTAGGTATATTCTATATGAATATATGGTTATGCCATTCAGTCTCACGAACGTGCCTGTATTTTTCATGGAACTAATGAACCGGGTGTTCCATCCATACTTGGATTCCTTCATGGTGGTATTCGTGGAATATATCTTTGTGTACTCTCAAAATTGATGCGGCCATGATACCCATCTTGAGATCGTTTTGAGTACACTATGGGAGAATCTGTTATATGCTATGTTCTCAAAGTGACACTTCTGGATGGATCAGATTCACTTCCTGGGTCATATTATCTCAGAAGTAGGAGTATCAGTAGACCCAAAGAATGTGAGAGCAGTAGTTTCCTAGGAGAATCTGAAGAACGTCTTTGAGGTATGGAGTTTTCTAGGGATAGCTAGATACTACAGACATTTCCTACAGGACTTTCATGCTTTGTAACACCGCTTACGGGTCTGACCAAGAAGGGTGAGAAGTTCATGTGGTCAGATTCTTGTGAGTCAGCCTTTCAAGAGCTGAAAGGGTGGTTGAATTCAGCACCGATACTAGTATTTCCAGAACCGAGAAAGAGCTATATTATTTGTTATGATGCTTCAGTTTTCGGAATGGGAGTTGCGCTTATACAGTGAGATGGAGTCGTTGCATACTGGTTTCAGTAGTTAAGGCCACATCAGAGTAATTATCAGATGCACGATATGGATTTGGAAATAGTTGTTCATTCCCCGTGTTGTTGGAGACATTATCTTCTGGGAGATCATTTTGTGGTTTTCACCGACCACAAAAGTCTCAAGTACATCTTCACTCTGCGTGATCTGAATTTGAGACAGTGAATGTGGGTTGAGTACCTACAGCCCTTTGACTTTGATCGTGCCAATATGTCGGGGAAAGGCAACGCAGTGGCTGATGCGTTGAGCAGGGGGACCTAGATACAGGCAGTTCGGGAGGCTAGAAGTGAGTGGAAGCTTATGGATCTATTCTCTAAGAAGAATTAATGACAGACAAGGGAAGACTTTTCTATCTTCTGTAGCTATTACCTCTACTCTTATTGATCGAGTTCGAATGAGGAAGCTATCAGATTCTGAAGGCCTAGTCCTAAGGGATATCATTTCAGGAGAGGACCCTATTCCTGGATAGACTATAGGTGAGGATGAGATCTCGCATTTCCAAGGGTACGTATGAGTTCCATCATACTAACGCAAGGATCTGATGTGGTACTTTCATTCCTCAGTTTGGGAAATTCATCCCAACGTCACCAAGATGTATCGTGATCTAAACCTTCAGTATTGGTGGCCAGGTATGAAGAGAGACGTTTCTGGTTTCATCATGAGGTGTTCCACTTGTCATCAGGTGAAGGCGGAGCTTTAGTGACCAGCATGGCTCTTACAACAGTTAACCATTCCCGAGTGGAAGTGGAATGACGTCGCTATGGACTTCGTGACCATTTTTCTGAGGTCACCTCGAGGTAATGATGTAGTTTGGGTTGTCATTGACAGACTCACAAAGTTTTCTCATTATTTATTTTGAAGGAGACCTTAAATGTTGATGATCTAGGACGGCTGTACATCCGTGATGTTATACGTCTGCATGGAGTTCCACACTCCATTGTTTCAGATAGGGGTGCACGTTTTCTTCTTGGGTCTGGAAGGGGATTCATAAGGCTTTGGGTACACAGGTACTTTTGAGTATATCTTACCACCCCCAGACTGATGGTCAGTCCAAGCGTACAATTCAAGTTCTTGAAGATATGCTCCGAGCATGCATTTTGTATTTTGGAGGTTCTTGGGAGAAGCAGATACCTCTTGTATAGTTTTCCTACAATAATAGTTTTCATGCAACTGTTCAGATGGGGCCTTATGAGGCTTTGTACAGTAGGTCATGATGATCACCCTTATGTTGGCTGGAGGAAGGAGAGGCAGCTTTGCTGGGACCTCTTCTTGTCCAGGAGACCATGGAGAAGACAGAGTTTATTCGAAAGAGGATGGCTACTACACATTCTCGTTAGAAGTCTTATGCTTATCAACGGAGACGACCTCTATAGTATGAGGTCGGGGATCAGTTTTCTCTACGTGTCACACCAAGGTTAGGGCATAGAAGGATTAGGAGAAATGGTAATCTTTCATCAAGGTATGTTGGGTCATTTGAGGTATTAGAGAGAATCATGTCGATTTCCTATCAGTTGCAGTTACCTCAGAGGTACCAGGATATTCATGATGTTTTCCACGTTTCTCATCTTCAATGTTACTTCTTAGACCCATCTCATGTCCATCAACCTAAGGAGGTTGAGTTGGAAGTGGATGAATCGTTCGAGGAGCATCCTATCTGGATTTTCGATTACAGTACATGGGTTCTCTATGTCCATTATGTTACTCTGGTATGAGTGCTATGGTAGTACGAGCTGGTACAGGATGAGACTTAGGAGAGGGAGGCCGATGTAAAATCCCAGTGGCCAAAACTGTTCAAGGGTTCTTCTTCTACTCCAAGGTAGGGAAATTTGAGGACAAATTTCTTTAAGGGGGGAAGTTTGTAAGAAATCGGATCATCTTTTCGGGTATTTTTTTCCTTTTCTGGTCATTTTTTTATAAAATGGATATTCTGTAAATTTTATGTGTACACGTTGTGTACCATATGAGTACACGTCATGTACTTTCTTGTTGAAATAGGCTGTGTGCTGGTCATGTAGTAGCCAAACACACAGCTGTGTGGGTGTGACTTGGAGGCTGCCTAATGCAGAGTAAGGAAATAGAAAGTACACGTTATGTTCTCTAAAAGTACATGTCGTGTACTTTATTTTTTTTCATTAAACACACTGGGGTCATGTCTGACAGAAAGAACACACCTCTTTTAGGACTCGTTCATCCACAAGAGCCCGTATGGCCGTGAATCGTTGATGATCCCCCGATCCTACATCCTCCCTCTGATTTGATAATCGTCGGTTGCATTGGAATTGCATCGGTGAGTTATCTCTTCTACTAGAACCTCTTTTCATGTTTCCTCTTATTTTCCAAGTTATTGTGGGTCGAATTTTTTAGACATTTTCTTAGATCTACAACGTTCCAAAGACAATCAAGTTTTGATGTTCATGTATAGTGATCTCCTAACCCTGAGGTAGGAGGTTTGTGCTTTTCTGTTCAAATTCCTTGAGTTTTATGTGAAAATTCCACCAATGCCCTTGAACGAGGTATTGTGTGTTTACCATTTTACCCCTATTGATTTCCTGTCATGCTTGTATGCTTATGTTGAAGTAATTTGGATATGAAGTGGGTTTATTGTTGTGCTTTGGATGTTTCTGCCCTTTCATGTTCTGTTTACGACCGTTTGGTCTTGTTTAGCTAGTTTGGCTGCCTTGCCAATTTTCCATGCCTATTGCTATAGGGTGGAGAGATTGTTTTCTGACATGCTTTTATACTGTAGACTGATTATCCAATTAGTTATGAAGGTTTACTTTGGCCATTTTATACAACTATGCATGTTTCCCTACACAGGTCCGTGCGAACCAGGTGTAGTAGACTATAAGGGGAATTGACCGGGTGAGCTTCCTCAGAGAGTCTTGAGCACTTTAGGCTATAAGGGGGATTGATTGAGTGTGCATCCTCAGAGATCCTAGAACCACTTGGGGCTATAAGGGGAATTGAGCGAGTGAACTTTATCAGAGATTCCTTGTTTTCTTTAGATTATAAGGGGATTGACTGCGTGAGATTCCTCAAAGAGTCTTTGTTTTAATTGGAGGACCTGTGCTATAAGGGGAATTGACCGAGTGAGCTTCCTCAGAGAGTCCTAGATCTTGGGGATATATAAGGAATTGACATGTGAGCTTCCTCAGAGGGTCCTTGACTACCCTAGACTATATGGGGAATGGACTGTGTGAACTTCCACAGAGAGTTTTGATTTACCTTTGAATATCAGGGGACATAATGTGAGCGCTTCCTCAGAGAGTCTTTTTATATTCACATGTAGAACCAGAGGGGTTAAACTAAGTGTGCTGCCCATAGGCTTACTTCCACCTTTTTAGGTAGGACTAGAGGGGGTGGTCGTGAGTACTTCCCAGAGGGGTACCTGTTTGAGGTTTAGATGTTTGTTTCATTGTTTCTTGCTTTGAAATTGTGGATTGTTTACTTCTTAGTACCTTCTTATTTACTGCTTTATATACTTTTACCGGCCATACACTCAAAAACTGTTAGGAACAGATCTTCGGGTAGTCTCCTACTGGGATTTAGTCTCACACCCTATATGGGTCATGCTTTCGGGCCCAAACAGATTATATTATTGTAGGTATAGATAAGGGCAAGCGCCATTCTACTTCAGGTACATGATTTGCTATGGAGATGGAGAGAAATGGACCAAGCAATGATTTCGATGATGAGGATATGTTTATCTTTTATATTGTACTTTTGATTAGTACTATTTGTATTCTAGCATTGTGATTTGTTTGGCTTCTTTCCTAGACATATGTATCATGCTTCATTTATTGATGTGCTCCAGTTGTTTTATTATTCCAGTCTTCCAATGTTTACTATTTTTTGATATTTACTGCTTCTGATATTTTATATATTTTTTTACATCTATTGTGTACTCTGCCAATGAGGGCATAGTTTCCCCACTATCACACCCAAGGCCCTCGCTACTAGTCGGTAGCCTCTGGCATTCGGGGAAATGTGCTTGAGGCCATGTGACCAACCGGGTATGGGGTGCCTCTGGGTGGCTTCTGAAACCAGGACGTTACAAAGTGGTATCAGTGGAATTCTTTTCTCTTGATTTACTATTTGGAGCCTTTAGCCGGGGATAGGAAGGAATAGGTACTTGGTAATAAGTTGTGTCTAGGAGTAGCTAACCCGTGTATAGGGAAAATCCAATCTACCTCGTTTAATGCAATTTCTTCTAGTTTTGTAAGTTTATGGTTGATCTGATTTTCACCATTTGGTGACTCACATGATTTTTTTTATTACTATTGAATTTATCGTGGTTCTACTTCTGTTGCAACCTGATGAGATGAGGGTATGCCATCTCATGCATCATATAAGAACTTGTTAGAAATCACATGTCATGCATTCATGCCATGCCATCTAGGATGCATTAGCGATTGCATGTTGTTGTGATAGATGTTGTGTAGAATATTCATGTCGTTGTGATTTATGCCTTAATTAAAATACCTTCTATCTAATAGGGTATTATTTGTGTGAGTTTTTTCTTGAATTAATGACATACTTCGGTTATTGAGGTGTTATGGTCTTTCATGGACCAGAATTTGGTGGATCATTGCCTTGTTGCCTTCCTATAGCATACAAGAGATTCCAAACATTGATTCGCGGGGAGTATGGGCCCTCACGGATCGGAATTTGGAACTTTATTTTTTGTTTCAGTGTTTTTTGGGCTCCGAAGTAGTTTCTGAGGCTTACTTCCCAGAAAAACCCAGAATACAGGTCATGTAGTTTTAACTACATGCCATGTGTTCTTATATTTGGGAAGAAACTATTTTTCTTAAGTACACGCCGTGTAATTTATGTACACGTCATGTAGCCTCTAAACCGTGTCATAAGACATGTGGTAAGAGACACGGGATGGGGAAATCATGGAGTGAACACACTGTGTATTGTTGACCTCATGCCCACCTGTGTCACTAACAACACAGGTTGGTCGAGTCATGTCTAATACATGCAGTTTTCCTTATAAACATGTTTTGTAGTCTGACCCAGGTACTCCGCCGTGTCAAGAACAACACAGGTCGTTGTTACCTCTTCTCATACACGTTGTGTCCGTATAGAGCATGTTGTGTAGTGACAGTTATGTTTCAGGCCATGCCACTAACAACACGGGCCAGGTGAAGCATTTCTAGTACACGTCATGCAGGAATTGTACACACTGTGTAGTCTTTCCTTAGGAGAGCTATGTGGCTTAACCGTGTAGAAGGACTCAGGAGGGGGAAGAGCATTCAATTACATGCCGTGTGTTATAAGAACATGTCGTGTGTTTTGGGTGTTACACGACTAGTTTATCTTTTGCCCTTTTTGATACAGGGGTTTCCCATAGCTTTATATATGTTGATGTTGTGGACAGCCTTGGGCTCTAAATCCTTTCTTCTACTGATATCTTGACTCTAGACACACCGTTGGGGACTTGAACGACAAATGTACATCAGTTCAATGAGTTCCCTCTTGAGGTTGGTGGGTGATACCTTCTATGGGACCTCTGTGTCCTAGTGATGATAGGCTATTATGTCATTCTCGGAATGGACTCGCTAGTTCCCTTCCTAGAATTCATGGACTCTTATCACCACAGGGTGAGTTTAATATCACCAGAGGGTGTGTTGTTTCTTCATAAGGGAAAGTGGGATGTCTAAGCGAGTAGGGAAAGTCCAGAGCATCATGTGTTAGGAGAAGTTACAGCATAGATTTCTAGTCTATATGTTGATGACCAGGGGACTTCACAGTTAGACTTTCCTCCAATGGTGGATCATTTCAGATATATCTTTCAAGAGGACTTTTTAGGTTTGCCTCGGGAGCACGAGGTTGACTTCTCTATTGATCTCATGCCAGGAGTGGAACCAGTTTCCATTCCTCCTTATAGGATGGCTACACCTGAGTTTCATGAGCTCAAGAAGCAGTTGGGGGAGTTACAGACAAAGGGTTTCAACTGAACAAGTACTTATCCTTGGGGTTTTCCTGGCCTATTTCTGAAGAAGGCAGATGGAACCCTCAGGCTTTGTGTGGAATATCGGAAGCTGAACCAGTTGAAGGTCAAGAACCAATATCCCTTGCCAAGAATTGATGATCTATTTCATCATCTTCAAGGAGCATGGGTGTTCTCGAATATTAACGTGATATCTGGTTATAATTACTTTCACGCTAGACCATCTGATATACCTCTCATATCCTTCCGAAGCATCTGTGGTCTATATGAATATATGGTTATGTCATTCAGTCTCATGAACACGCCTATAGTTTTCATGGCACTAATGAACCGGGTGTTCCATCCATAGTTGGATTCCTTCATAGTGGTCTTCGTGGATGATATCTTGTTGTACTCTCAAACTCGACACGGCCATGCTACCCATCTTGAGATCATTTTTAGTACACTGAGGGAGCATCATTTATATGTTATGCTCTCAAAGTGCCACTTCTAGATGGATCAGATTCACTTCCTGGGTCATATTATCTCAGAGGCTAGAGTGTCAGTAGACCTAGAGAATTTGAGAGCAGCAGTTTCTTGGGATAATCCGAAGAACGTCTTTGAGGCATGGTGTTTTATAGGGCTGGCTAGATACTACAAACATTTCATATTGGAATTTTCACGCTTATCAGGACAACTTACGGGTCTGATCAAGAAGGGTGAGAAGTTCATGTGGTCAGATTCTTATGAGTCAGCCTTTCATGAGCTGAACGGGAGGTTGAATTCATAACCGATACTAGTCTTTCCAGAACCGGTAAAGAGCTATATTGTTTATTGTGATGCTTCAGGTGTCGGGCTAGGATTTATGCTTATGCAGGGAGATGGAGTCGCTGCGTACTGGTCTCGGTAGTTGTGGACACATCAGAGGAATTATCCGACGCACGATCTGGAGTTGGCAATTGTTGTTCATTCCCCCATGCTATTGGAGACATTATCTTTTGGGAGATCATTTTGTGGTTTTAAGCGACCATGAAAGTCTCAAGTACATCTTCACTCAGCATGATCTGAATTTGAGATAGTGAAGGTGGGTTGAGTACCTACAGTCATTTGACATTGATCGTGCCTATATATCAGGGAAAGGCAACGCAGTGGCCGATGCGTTGAGCAGGAGGACCCAGATACGGGCAGTTTAGGAGGCCAGCTGTGAGTGGAAGCTTATGGCTCTGTTCTCTAAGAAGCATTTGGAGGTTCATGACAAACAAGGGAAGACTTTTCTATCATCTATAGTTGTTATCTCTACTCTTCCTGATCGATTTCGAATGAGGTAGCTATCATATTCTGAAGGCCTAGTCCTAAGGGAAAGCGTGTCAGGAGAGGACCCTATTCCTGGATAGACGATAGGTGAGGATGAGATATTGGGTTTCTAGGGGTGCGTATGGGTTCCAGCATACATATGCAAGGAGCTTATGTGGGACTTTCATTCCTCAGTTTGGGAAGTTCATCCTAGCGTCACAAAGATGTATCGTGATCTACACCATCAGTATTGGTGGACAGGTATGAAGAGGGACATTTTTGGTTTCGTTATGTGGTGTTCCACTTGTCATCAGGTGAAGGCGGAGCATCAGCGACCAGCAGGGCTCTTACAAAAGTTACCCATTCCTGAGTGGAAGTGGAATGACATTTCTATGGACTTCCTGACTAGTTTTTTGAGGTCACCTCGAGAGAATTACGTAGTTTGGGTTATCATTGATAGACTCACAAAGGTTTCTCATTATTGATTATGAAATATACCTTTAGTGTTGATAATTTAGGATGGTTATACATCTATGATATTGTACGTCTACATGGAGTTCCACACTCCATTGTTTCAGATAGGGGTGCATGTTTTACTTATCAGGTCTGGTAGGGGCTTCAGAAGTCTTTGGGTACACAGGTACATTTGAGTACAACTTACCACCCCCAGACTGATGGCCAGTACAAGCGTACAATTCAGGTGCATGAAGATATGCTCCGAGCATGCATTTTTTATTTTAGAGGTTCTTGGGAGAAGCACACACCTCTTGTGTATTTTTCCTACAATAATAGTTTTCAAGAAACATTTCAGATGGCTCCTTATGAAGCTTTTTTCGGTAGGTCATGACGATCACCATTATGTTGGGTGGAGGAAGGAGAGGCAGCTTTGCTGGGACCTTGTCTTGTCCATGAGACCATGGAGAAGATAGTGTTAACTCAAAAGAGGATGGATACTGCACAGTCTCGTCAGAATTCTTATACTGATCAACAGAGATGACCTATGGAGTTTGAGGTCAGGGATCTGTTTTCTCTATGTGTTACACTGAGGTTGGGGCACGAAAGGATTAGAAGATAGGGTAAGCTTTCGTCGAGGTATGTCGGGCCGTTTGAGGTGTTAGAGAGAATCATGCTGGTTGCCTATCAGTCGCAGTGGCCTGAGAGGTATCGGGATATGCATGACGTTTTCCATGTTTCTCAGCTTTGACGTTACTTCACATACCCATCTCATGTCCTTCAACCAGAAGTGGTTGAGTTAGAAGTGGATGAATCATTCAAGGAGAATCTTATATGTATTGTCAATCACAGTAAAAGGGTTCGCTATGGCCGATATGTTACTATGGTACGAGTGCTATGGTAGTACGGGTGGGTACATGATGATACTTAGGAGAGGGAGGAAGATGTACGAGCCCAGTGGAAGGAACTGTTCAAGATTTCTTCTTCTACTCCGTGCTAGGGAAATTCGAGGACGAATTTCTTTAAGAGGGGAAGTTTGTAAGAACTCAGATCATCTTTTTGGGCATTTTTTAACATTTCTGGTAGTTTTTTATAAAATAAGATATTCTGAAAATTTTCTATGTACATATCATGTACCATATGAGTACATGTCATGTACTTTCTTACCAAAGCAGGTTGTGTGCTGATCATGTAGTAGCCAGACCCACAGCCATGTGGGAGTGACTTAGAGGCTGCCAAATGCAGGGTATAGAAATAGCAAGTACATGTCGTGTACTATAAAATTACACATCGTGTACATTCTTTTTTTTCATTTAACACACCGGGGTCGCGTCTGACGGAAAGAACAAACCACTTTTAGGTCTCATTCATCCGCAAGAGCCCATACGGCTGCAAATCTTCGAAGATCCCCTGAGCCTCCATACACCCCCTGATTTGAACACTGTCAGTTGCGTTGGAATTGCATCGGTGATTTATCTCTTCTACTAAAACCTTGTTTCATGTTTCCTCTTCTTTTCCATGTTATTGTGGGTTGATCGTTTTAGATGTTTTCATAGATCTACAATGTTCTTAAGAGATTGAAGTTTTGAGGTTCACGTATAGCGATCTCCTAACCCTGAGGTAGGTGTTTTATGCTTTTCTATTCAAATTCCTTGAGTTTTATGTGAAAATTACACCAATACCCTTGAACGGGGTGTTGTGTGTTTACCGTTTTACCCCTGTTGATTTCCTGTCATGCTTGTATGCTTGTGTAGAGGTAATTTGGATATGAAGTGGGTTTATTGCTGTGATTTGGATGTTTCTTCCCTTACACGTTCTTTTTACGACCATTTGGTCCTGTTTAGCCAGTTTGGATACCTTGAATATTTTCCATGCCTGTTGTTATAGGGTGGAGAGTTTGTTTTCTGACATGATTGTATACTGTAGACCGATTATCCAAGTTGTTATGTAAGTTTACTTTGGACATTTTATTCTGCTATGCATGTTCCCTACACAGGTCCGTGATACCCTGGTGTATTAGACTATAAGGGGAAATGACTGGGTGAGCTTCCTCAGAGAGTCTTGAGAACTTTAGACTATAAGGGGGATTGACCGAGTGAGCATCCTTAGAGATCCTAGAACCACTTGGGGATATATGGGGAATTGATTGAGGGAACTTCATCAGAGAGTCCTTGTTTGGTTTAGACTATAAGGGGATTGACCGCGTGAGCTTCCTCAGAGAGTCTTTGTTTGAATTGGACGACCTGGGCTATAAGGGGAATTGACTGAATGAGCTTCCTCAGAGAGTCATAGAGCTTGGGGATATAAAATGAATTGACGTGTTAGCTTCATCAGAGAGTCCTTGGCTACCCTAGAATATACGCGGAATAGACTGTGTGAACATCCTCAGAGAGTCTTACTTTACCATTGACTATCAGGGGATAGACTGTGAGCACTTCCTCAGAGAGTCTTATTATATTCATATGTAGAACCAAAGGGGTTAGACCGAGTGTGCTGCCTAGAGGTTTACTTGCACCTTTTTAGGTAGGACTAGAGGGGGTGGCCGTGAGTACTTCCTAGAGGGGTACCTGTTCGAGGTTTATCTGTTTGTTTCACTATTTATTTCATTGAAACTATGGATTGTTTACTCCTTAGTACCTTCTTATTTACTGCTTTCTGTACTTTTACCTACCATATACTCACTGACTGTTAGGAACAGATCTTCAGGTGGTTGCCTATTGGGATTTAGTCTCACACACAATTTGGGTTAAGCTTTTCGGCCCAAACAGATTATATTTTTTCACGTATAGATAAGGGAAAGCGCCCTTCTACTTTAGGTACATGATTTGCGATGGAGCTGGAGATCATGGGACCAAGCTATGCTTTCGATGATGAGGATTTGTTTATATTTTGTTTTTTACTTTGTATTAGTACTATTTTTATTATAGCATTGTGATTTGTTTGGATTATTTCCTAGACTTATGTATCAAGAATCATTTATAGATGTGCTCTAGTTGTTTTAGTATTCCAGTCTTCCGTTGTTTACTGTTGTTGGATATTTACTACTTCTGCTATTTTATGTATTTGTTTACTTCTGCTATGTACTCTGCCAATGAGGGCATAGTTTTCCACTATCACACTGAAATCCCTCACTACTAGTTGACAGCCTCTGGTGTTCGGGGAAATGCTCTTGAGGCTATATGACTAACCGAGTATGAGGCGCCTCTGGGTGGCTTCTGGAATCGGGACATTACACATATATTTACTTTTTTTCATTATGATAGAAGTGTCCAAATAGTTCTCTAATTCATTGGATATTGTTGATGTATTAGGGGAATCTATTTTTTGTGTTTAAGGAGTTAACCTCGTCCTTTTTATAGCATATGGTGTAGTTCTTGGAATATGATGATGGCCTAGTCAGTAAATATTTTACATATGATGATGGACATAGTAGTAATCTTAATAATATTAAGTTTAGGGAATGGGTAGTAATCATTTAATAAAATTTGATATCATGTTTATGTTGTTTCCAGACACCTAACATTCCATGTTCTTATGATATGATCAGTTTTTAATAAATTTATTTATGATATCATCTATTTAGGTCATGATCACATGAATATTCTCATTTTCATTAGGATATCATTCCATGGTCTTTTATTTAGAACTTATGGGTGATTTTTAAGACTCATAATAGATTAATTATCATATTGTATATTTTAACCAATTTCCATTTTGTTGGGAAGACATGTCATTTTTAGTTTATTCATTATCACAACTCTCTAAAACTATAAACCTAAAAGTATATAAAATGTAGATTTGAGAAATCTATTTTAATCATATGTGTGTATCAAATAATTTTTTTTATGTTTTGTGTTTTTGATATATGGTTTGGGATCGTTGATTTCACCACGATTTACAGTTTTATTTCATTCTTACACCACTATTTTAACCTCATTCTATATCATAAATTCCAAATTAAATAATATATTTCAATTCATTTTTGACTACATTATTTTATATAATAACTATTAAAAATATTAATTTCACTTTTTTGGACTCCTTCATTGTAGTTGGAGCTTATTTGGTGGGCCCAGAAGAAGTTGAAGAAAAATGGGCCAAAATATACAAGATTTCATGAACAACAGTGGACTCAAACAGACACTACAACTAATATATGCATTAAATAGAGAATATATTTAGTGATATGATCCAAAATAAATTGGTATAAACTCTTTTGGATACACCAAATCCCAATTCTTCCATTAATGTGACCAACCAAACCAATATGTCCAAGCCAATGAATCTGAATGAATTCAAAAGTTGTATGCTCTATTTCATCCATATCTCAAATTATTGACCAAAAAATGATGTAATATTTTTTTTGGATATATTTAATAAGTGGTTAATAATATTTATTGTTTTTTTAAAAGAAGTATAATACTTTTGGGATGCCGAAAACTATGGTACAAATGGTTTTATGAAATCAGTGTGCCCAAAACTACCTTCCACTTTGTCTATAAAATGGAACATTGAGAACTCCATTTGTATGTTTGGACAAAGAGTAAATTTATACCATTTTGGTGTTTCATATAATTCCTCTCATAATAATATAAGTTCTTTAATCCTATATCCTTATTTGGGGTCAAGGATGAATATTGAGATCCACCCGAACTTCCTTCTCTAAATGATGGGTAAACGGTGAGCATTTATTATAAGGGATATAAACACATGTAAATGGAGTTACAATGTATATATTGTCTAATGATTTGGTTGAATTTGGATATAAAAATATTTCATTTCCTATATTTTACATTCTTTCATATTTGAATGATTTTTTTGATACAAGTGATGGATATGCTCTTAATTTCTCACTGATCGGTGTGCGGTTTTGATTTCGTGACTTGTGTTTTTATAATTAGACAACCCAAGAATCATTTAATTACAAAATTTATTGATATTTTAATCTTATTTGGAAGATATTATTCCATGAATATGTTCGTTACTTTTTCAACACAATTTTTATGTCAAGGTTTTATTTTTCAAGAATTAAAATAAAATCTTAGGAATTAATCGGGATTCCAATTAATTTTAACCAAATAACTACTCCAAACCTAAATGAATATCTATGACCAATTAACTTTAATTTTTTTAGTTAAATAAAAATGACCCCTTTATCTAATATTTTTTAAAATACACTTGGTTTTTAACTATTAAACTCATTAAATTAAGTTAGTTTCTTAACAAAATTTCAAAACAACCCCCTATTTTAGTACTTTTTATAAAAAACACACACTCTAAACCTATAAATGTTCCTTTATAGTTGAGAGGTGTGTTTCAATATGGATTTATCATTAACATGATAATTTTTCTCGAAAATTGGTTTCTTGTCAATGATATAAATGGTTGAAAGATTTTGAAACCTTTATGATGAATGGAAACCTTTGTGTGAGACAATTTTGAAAAAATTGCATCCCCAAATGTCTCCACATATCTTTTCAACCAACCATGAATTTTGAGTTTTTATTACTCAATAGAAGGTAAATACAAATTAAGTTAATATTTATCAGCTTACCAAAATTATTTTTCTCTACATTTGTTCTCTATCAAATATTTTTCATTAATGTACTGGATTGAACTATACATGTGTAAGTATTATGCGACTGTTGCACACCCTAAAAAAAACCCAAAATATCATAAACATGTAGGTTGTGTCTTGGGATGGTCAAAACCCACTCTTCATCGACCTTCGATCCTTTCATGTCTATTACAATTAGTGTCGTGAGGAGATCAATCAAGGCTTATGTGGTGAGTGTGTGATTCGTCCCAAGTTCAACTATTGAAAAAAATAATAACAAATGCGAGGAGATATGAAATGTAAAACTTATGAGGATATCTAGGTTAGGATATCATGGTTTCACTTATGGTAATTCTTAAGTGAGTGTGTCTTGAAATTTTATTGTAGAGGATATAGGGCAGTTTCGATGGATAAAATCATTTATGCATAAATATTTAACAAGAAATATATTTATTAGATAGAATGTGGGAAGAATATAATAAAATAGTTTCCACACATACACATGAAGAATTAGTGGCACTGATAACCTAGATTTACATTCATAGATTGGTATCATGAATCTATTATAATATCATTATGATATAATTTATGAGATATATTTTTACATTATCACTGAGAATAAATCCTTGGTGTGATTTTTTTCTATGATCACATTGATATAACGGATTAAATTTTCATTGAATGTAAAATATTAATGAAGTTGTGAATATATCAATGCATAATTTTTAAAAATGTGACTTTTACTAGGAGTGAAATTGTTTAAGAGTGGGTGTGTGATCGTACCATCATTCATTGTTTTATTTCACCCTCACACAACTGTTTTATACTGATTTCATATCATAAATTCAAAATTTAATAACATATTTGAGACTATTTTTTATTGCATTATTTTTTAATTAATTGTAAGAATTTTAATTTCAATTGGTTGTATGTTTTAATTATAGTTAGAAGTGATTCAGAGGGTCTAGATGAAGTTGAAGAAAAATGGGACAAATTGTTCATGATTCCAAGAACACCTATAGACTCAAATGAACAATTAATATGATCCATGAATTAATTTTTTCAGATATTTGGTGATAATATCCAAAATTAATTAGGATAAAACTCTTCTGAAGAAACTAAATCCCAATTCTTTCATTAAATGACCCAACTGAACAGATATATCAAACCCACTGAATCTGCATGAAGTCAAAAATGATGTGTTGTGTTTTTTCCATATCTGGAGTTATAGACTTAAAAATGATTCCAAATTTTCTTTGGAGATATTAAAGAGGTGTTGTAAAAATTTTATAGTTTTATTAATAAATATAAAATGGTCTGGATTCCTAAAACCATGGACCAATTGTTTTTTTAGGAATTTGGGTGCCAGACCCACCTTACACTTTGCCTATAAAATGGAACATTTGTCACCTCATTTATAATTTCTAAAAAAGAGTGACTTTTTTCCATTTTGGAGTTCTATATAAGTATTCTACTCATACTATATGTTTTGAAGGCCCATATTCACATAGGGGGGGTCAAGGATAAAGAAGGAGATCCAATCGAGCTTACTTCTCCTCTCGATGTTCGGCTCAATAGTGGGTATTCGTTGTGAGGGAGCTATACACATGTCAAGGGTGTTATGAAGCTTATATTAGATAATTGTTTGGTGTAATTTGGGTATTAAAAAATTTAATTTCTTTTATCCTACATTATTTCATATTTCAATTCTTTTTTTGATACATCTTATTGATATGCTCTTAATTTTTAAACGATCATTGTGAGTGTTTTGAGTTTGTGACTTCTGTTTTCATGATTGGAAAACAAAATAATAATTTTCTTACCCTATTTATTGATGTTTTAATCAAAATTGGAATTTATTATTCCATGAAAAAAATTTGTACCTTTCTAATATGATTGTTATTTCATGGTTTGTTTCTTCTTGCATTGAAAAAAATAATAGGAATTAATCAGGATTTTAATTAGTTTAAACCAAATAATCACTCTAAACTTGAGTAAATATCTAATAGAAATGAACATGAAATTTG
Source organism: Viscum album (assembly GCA_963277665.1). NCBI lineage: Eukaryota > Viridiplantae > Streptophyta > Magnoliopsida > Santalales > Viscaceae > Viscum > Viscum album. The sequence continues at coordinate 241,488,808 of OY728131.1, forward strand.
TGTAGTAAAATCACAATGACCCATTTATCTTAAATTTTTTAAAATTCACTTGGTATTTTGAATATTAATTTATTTAAATTAAGTTATTTTCATAAAACTGATTTCAAAATCACCCCCCTCTTTTAATACATTTTATTAAAAATATACACACTAAACCAATCAACTCAACCTTGAGAGATGATCTAGGGTCTTCCCTAGAATATTTCATGTGGTTTTAACATTTAAAAAAATTATTTCAACGATAAAATTTGTGTTTTATCCCTAATTTAACATTTACATGTGCCTTTTTCAAGAAAATTATTTTCTTTTTAATTATATAAATGTTAGAATCATTATGAAACCTTTGTGAATAATAGTACCCTTTGTGTGAGTAATTTTTAATAAAATTGTTTTACTAAATATCTCTACACATATTTACAACCAACCATGATGTTGGAATTTTTTGTACTCAATAAAATATAAATATAAGTTAGGTTAATATTTATTAGCTTACCAAAAATATTTTTCCATATTCTCATTACTTATCTGATCTTTTTCATTAATGTACCAGATTGACTTGTGTGATTACCCATTATCAGAATTTTTTATTCCATAAAGAAACTTAAAAATAAAAAAATAAAAAATAACTCGAAAAAAGAAAAAAACATCGATTATTTTTTAGGAAGGTCATAATCCACTCTTCCTAGACCTTTGATCTTGTTATATCTACAACAATTAGTGTTGTAGGGACATTAGATAAGGGTTGAGTGATGAGTGTGAGATTTTTCCCATATCCAACTATTAAAAAAATTAATAATAAATGATGAGAGTGATGAAATGTAAAAAATATTGGGATATCTATGTTGGGAGATTATGTTTTTTACTTTTGATAATGCTTAAGTGAGTGTGTGTTGAAATTTTATTGCAAAGGATAGAGGGCAGTTTTGGTGGATAGAATCATTTAAGAATAATTTTTTTAAAGTAAAATATATTTACTGGAAAGAAATTGGGAAGAATATCATGAAATGGATGTCACACACACAAATGTATAATCAGTGACATGGTTATGTTCTAAATTACTTATTCATATTGGTATCATTCATCACATAGAATATCATTTGGATACAATTTATGAGACATCTTTTTCTGTGATCACTAAGAATAACTCCTCGATGTGATTTTTTATTTTATCAAATTGATATCAAAGATTAAATATTTTTTGAATAAAAAATCTTCATAAAGTTTGGAATATCTCAACAAATATTTTTTTGGAAATATGAATTTTTCTAGGAGTAAATATTTTTAGGTGTTGTCTTGTGATTTCACCATGATTCACTATTTTATTTCACCCTTACACCACAATTTTGAATGGATTTTATATCAAAAATTCCAAACATAATAAATATTTGAATCATTTTTTGATTCCATTATTTTGTGTTAATCAATTTAATAAAAGTTAATTATAATTTTTGGATGTTTTCATTATAGTAGGAGGTGATTTGGAGGGCTGAGATGAAGTTGATTAAAAATGGCCCAAAATGTGAAGGATTCCAAGAATAGTAGTGGACTCAAACGGACACTACATATGATAAGTGTAATCAATTGGTAAGATATTTGGTGATATGATACAAAATAAATTGTTATAAAAATCATATGAACTAAAAAAATCCCAATTCATCCATTAATGTTCCCAACCGAACTGATCTGTCCAAGCCACTGAATCTGCATGATGTAAAAAGTGGTGTCATATGTTTTGTCCATATCTCAAGATGTAGAAATTAAAATGATTCCAAATTTTTTTGGATATCTTAATTATATTTGGAAACACATTTTTTACTTTCTTAAATATAATTACAATACTGTATGGATGTTGAAAACCATGGGCCATGTGGTTTTAAGAAATATGTGTTCCCAAAACCACCTTCCACTTAGCCTATAAAATGGCACTGGGCACCCCATTCATAAGTTCAAAAAAGTAGTAGAGTGATTCCATTTTGGAGTTCCAGATTAGTACTATACTCATACTAGAAGTTCTGTTGGGACCTTTCTAAATATGTGGGTCATGGATGAAGAAATATATCCACCTGATCTTCCACCTCCTCTCAATGTCGGGTTAAACAGTGGGTGTTCATTTTGAGTGAGATACACACATGTCAAGGGAGTTATGCTGCAAATATTATCTACTGGTTTGAAGTAATTTGGTTTTTAAAAAATTATATTTTTTGTATTTTACATTATATCTAATTTTAATTCTTGTTTTAATAGATGTGATTGATATACTCTTAATTTATAACTGGTTAGTGTGAGGTTTTTTAGTGCATGACATGTGTTTTTACTGTTGGATAACACAAGAATCTTTTTATTAACCACCTTCAAGATATTTAAATCTGATATTGAATATATTATTCCATGAATATGTTTTATACCTTGTTAATATAATTTTTCTGTCATTTTTTGGTTCTTCAGGAATGGAAATAAATTTTTAAGAATAAATCAAGATTTTTAAATTTCAACCAAATAATTACTCCAAATTCGAATGATTATATTAGAACAATGAACATGAAAAGTGTGTATTGAAATAAAAGTGACCCCTTTATCTTATATTATTCACAATCCACTTGGTTTTCAACTATTAAAATCTTTAAACTAAATTATTTTATTAAATCTATTTTCAAAACCACCCCTCATTTTAGTACTTTTTATTCGAAATACACACTCTAAAACTATCAAAATACCTTCAGTGATGGACTAGGGTTTTCCCTGGACTATAAATCAATTTAAAAAAGATAATCAATTTTAATTTTCATGAAAACACATTCAAGCGTATGTATGGGGGTTTTATAATAGGTTTATCTTGTGCCCTACCAATGTGAAATATTTATTCTTTTCTAGTGTTGGAAACCCCTATTTACATGATCTATCCTAATTATGTATATTTTACCATGTAGTAATGAAAAAATTACACAAATGAGTGGATTTAAAATAATATATAATGAAATTTAAAAAAAATCAAAATAAGTATTTTTAAAAATTTATGTTAACCATTATTTCTATTCCGTGTTTGGTTGTGTTATCTTTGGAGAATGATTACTTCTTAGGTATCATTATCCAAATTATAGATACCACATTATATAATTCTATTTCAAATCATTTATTTTCTATTTTTTAAAATGGTAAAATGATTACTAGATGTCATGACTGATACCCTAGGTGATTGGAATCAACCTATAGAGATTGAGAATATGATTAATGACTTATGGTGAGATGCATTGAGTAATGTTAAAGGGTAAAAGTGGTTGGTTCATTAAACAAATACACTTACAATAAAATTATTTCTAAAATGATAATGGTAAAAATTAATTAGGATTCACTTCCACTATCTAGAATAAGAACATGATGAATCGAACTTGAGTTAAGGGAATTCATCTCAATTTCCTTTCATTGGGGTATATTTTGATTTTATGTACCTGTATTATTTTATAAGGTTTATATACAACCCATTTGACATGTTATATTAATAATTTATCAATGATAATAGTATTTAATGTTATTTTAGTGTTATTATTTCATGGGGATTATGATTCAAATATTACCAAAGTGATAATAGATTTTTCATTAAAAAAATTCCCTTTTAATGTTTTTTTATAACTGACTATTTTATCAATGTGTATTCTTTTAAAATTATTTATATGTAAATGAGTGTTTTGTAAGGGTAATTTTTTTTATTTCCATTATTTTTTTAATGTTAATATTTGTATGTAATGTGAAACCTTTATTACAAATTAAAACATCAAAGTTTTAATTTAACATCCCATTATTTTATGTTTGAATTCATTTACAATAAATCATGTATTAGTCAAATAAAAAACACTCATTCCATTTTATTGGGTATTTTATTATTGAATTTTTTTAAATAATAGAGAGTTTTGTTACTAAAAATTGGTTTTTAAAGAAAATGGTATTTTTATATCCAAAAGTTATTTTCTTATGAGTTTAAAAGAGGTATGAAAATTTTATATGATGAAAAACATAGAATAATAAAATGTTTTATTAATGACATGGTACTTGATTATTATATGAAAAATGGATTATTCAACATAGTACTGGTGTTTTTGATATAGATTAAATGATGTTTGAGCCCAAATAGCAATCCAATTCATTAGTGAGTGTTCATATTCCTAATAAGAAATAATTATTGAGTAACTATGGGTTTTAATGATTTTGTTTGAGAAAAAACATTGTTTTTTTCAAGTGAAATTTATTTATTTATTTCACAAAAAGAACATTGAGATAAAGGTAAAACATTTCATCAGTTTTCATGTTTTCTACTATAAAAATATTTTTTTATTTTATGACCCATTATAGAATTTATTTTCTCATCAAATGTTTTAAAATGTTTTCAATCAGGTTTAGGGAAAGGTAAGGGGATGGAATATGTATGGATTAATGTCATGACAATTTTACATGAAAAGAATAATTCTTTATTTTAAAAGCTCTATATTATAAAGAAATTTACACTAACTATAAGTTTCGAGTTTTTAATTTATGGTTTTTGTTAGGTATGATTTATGATATAATTATCAAAAACATTAAATGTAAAAAATCCTCAAATGTAAGAGAAAGAATAATTTACTTAAAACTCAATGTTATGTAATGATTAAATTCAATTCCTTATAGTTGGTATCAAAGGTTAGTTTTGATATATTTTTACTTTGGGATAATGATAATATATTACCCTTTAAATATTTCACTTTATGATTATGTTAAAATGATATTGACCTTAAATATTTAAATGTTTCTTCATCTAAACCGTGTGTGTTCAGAATGGTTTTATAAAGAGAAAAGAGTGAAGCTGTATTGGAAAGGAACCGAGAAAAAAAATATCCTTCCAAATCCGAATATTGAGATGGTTGTGATTGGAATATAATAGTTTTTTATATTTATGTATTAGTGGACACATGATACAAATGGTGGTGGTATCCAAGCAAGAGTGGAACCTGGTCTACCATGAAATAACATGTCTATTGTAGAGAATTTTATGAGGAAATATCCCCCACTATTCAGTGGAACATATGACCCTATGATAGTAGAATCTTGGATATTATACTGGATATGATATTTAAAGTCATGGGATGTTCATAACATCAAAAAGAAATTGTTTTAGTCTATCATTTTGAAGTTGAAGCTGATAGATAATGGTATTTATTTAAGAATACCCAAGAGAACGATGATCCCAATTCCATGGAATGTGAAATATTTAAGGATTTTTTATTTGATATATATTTCCCTGAGTTTTTTCATCTCTGAATGGAATAAATATTTGTAGAATTAAAGTAAAAATATGAAGATGTTTCAGCTACATATAGGGAGGACTTCTCAATATTAGACATGTATGTGCCAAATTTTATTCAAAAAAATAACACTAAAATTCATATATATTTTACTCAAGGTTGTAACTTATTTTACAAACATCATTGAATTCCTAAGATGTAAAATTTTACGATAAAGTGGTGTATTATTATATAAAATTTGAGGTAGATTTTTTTGATATGTACATTCCTTGAGTTGACAAGAGTAAAAAAGGTCATGTTGAAAACAAATAGAGAAGCAACCGACCAAGAAATCTAAAGGTAAGAACCTAAAATGTTCAAAGTGTGGTAAATGAGATTTTAGGGAATTTTTTACCATATTTGGAAAGTGATTCTGATGTGTCTAGTTTGTTCATAGGGCTCATGATTGTATTGAAAAGAGTCCTAAACAATAATAGAATAGGGTAACCAGTAGCCATCTAATAGCAATTTTATTTAATTGAAATGTTTTTGGTCATTATGATAATGCATATATGAAGTTAGTTACTCAAGAGGAAAATAATAAAGCTTTAAAATAAAAGGGTTTGGTAAAATAATTTACTACTACTACTGTAGATGATATGTTGTCAAATGAAGTTGTGACATATATGTTATAGGTTTATTCGAATTATGAAAATACCCTTTTGACTCTCAATTTTCACATTCATTCATTTCTGAGAAATTTTTAATTTAACTCGGAATATCACCTCATGAAATTAATATATAAATTTTTGAGGAAACTAGGGGTGGAAATATTAAAGAAATAAAACTTTAAAGAAATCTTACTATTGTTATTAGTGAGATAGTCTTTCTTACAAATCATATTGAACTGGATATAATAGTGTTAAATATCATTATTGTAATGGATTGGATTTTAGCTTATCATGATAATATAGATTATAAAGCTAATAGTGTTGTCTTAAATGATTTAAATCCTTTTATAATTTATGAATAAGTTTAAAATTGATTAAATATGGTAGTGAAAGTTTCCTAGCTCAAATTATTGAAAATAAAATATGTGATGTTCAACTAGTGAATGAATACATGGATGTATTTCATAATTATTTTTATAGTTTTATTCTTAATTTAAAGTTTGAGTTTAATATTGACTTAATATTGAATTCTTCCCATATTTCTAAACCCCCTTATCAAATAGCTCAAGTAGAACTTTTACAATTGAAAAATAAATTATAAGACATATTAAATAAAGTTTTCATTCAACCTAGAACTTCACCATGGGGTGCTTCTATTTTTTTGTTAAAATAAATTATGTTTAAATTATACATTTCACTAATTATAAAGTCTTGAATAACATCAATATTAATAAAAAGTATCATTTTTTTCATATCAATGATTTTTTTAACAGTTATAGTGAGCTCAGTAATTTTCAAAATTTGATCTAAGGTCTAAGTACCATCAACTGAAGTTGAAGGAGGATAAAATTATGAAGACATAATTTTAGACGTGATATGGGCATTATGAATTTGTAGCTATTCCCTTTGGGTTTTCAAAGAACCTGATATATTAATGGACCTCGTGAGTGGTGTTTTTCAAGATTTCATGGATAGGATTGTGGTTGTGTTTATTGATGAAATTTTTTTATATTATAATATTCAGGATGAACATTATAATAATTCTAAGGATTCTTATAGCAACCAAAAATTAAATTATAATATATGTTATTTTTAGTAAGGGTGAATTTTGGTTGTAATAAATTCCGTTCCATGGACATAGTTTTTCTAAATATGGCATAACTTTTGACCCTACTAAAACAAAATATATTGTAAAACAACCAATACCAATAGATATCATAGTGATTCATAGTTTTCTTATCCTTGAAGGTTATTGTAAGAATAATTTTTTTTTGAAATAATTTCTATGTTTTCTAGCCCACTGACTAAGTTAGCTTGAAATGGAGATAGATTTTTCTAAAAATAATAATGTGATGATTTTTTTCAAGAACTAAAAAGAAGATTAATAAATACTCAAATTTTTCCCTGCCTTTCAGAAATGGTGTAATTTTTATCTACATTATTTCTTCATTGAAAGAACTTATTTGTGTTCTGATGTTGTATGATTAGATAATTTTTTATGACTCATGTCATTTGAAACCTCATGACTTATATTACCAAGCATGTGATCTGTAATTAGTTTCTGTGTTTTCTTAAAAATATTAGAAGCATAATTTTTATGGATTAAAGTATGAAATATATATTGATCAAAAATTGTAAAGTATATATTCACTCGGAATGAATTAAAAAAGACATAGATAAAAATAATGGAACTGATCAACGATTATGAATTCATTTTTTATTACCATACTAGTGAATAAAATTGAGTGAGTGATGCATTTATTTTGAAAATAAATGCTACATTAACTATATTGTGTTTAGAACATTATTCATTAGTCAAGGATTTGATGAATTTTTTCATATAAGTTGTGAATATAGGGACATCCTCTTATTTATTTTAGGTTTCAGTGCAATAGATTTGGTCAGAAAAAATTAAGAATGCTTATAATGAGGAGAATGCTTTACTAGAAATGGAAGAATCCATTAAGATGGGAAGTTACAATATTTTAATACTTATGGAAGATGTTTTATTAGTTTTGGAAAAAGATTAATTTTTTTCTTGAATCTCCCTGTTTTAGAAATAATTATTGAGTGAAGCTCATAGATCTCTATTTTCCATTCATTATGAAAGTACTAATATGTATCGAGATCTTTGGTAGTATTTTTTGGGATTTCATGAAAAGAGACATTGTAGATATTACCATGAAATGTTTTACTTTCCCATAGGTTAATATAGAATTAAAATTATTGAACACAATGCTTCAACATGTTATATTTCTAAATTATAAATGGTAAAATAAATCTCTTGATTTAATGGTATTATTTCCAAGGATATTAGGAGGTAACAATGCCATTTGGTTTATTATGGATCAATTAACTAAATATTCACATTTATTACCTATTCGAGATACAATTATTTTAGATAATCTTTCTCCACATTATATAAATAAACAATTTAGGTTTCATAGAGTTCCTATCTCCATTATATCATTCTAGGGTAATAGGTTCACATGTAATTTTTTGGAAGGACGTCAAAAATCATTCAAAGCTGAATTAAATTTCAGTAAAACAATTCATCCTCAAACTGATGGGAAATATGAGTAAATTATTCTATACATGGAATGTATGATTTGTGTATTTTTAAGATTATAATTGATTTCGGGATCAACATCATTATTTGGTTGTGTGTTCATATAATAACAGTTTTAATTGTTGTATAGAGATGGAACTATTTGAAGAATTATATAGAAAGCAGTGTCAAACACCATATTTTTTGGATAAATTAGGATAAAAGATGTTTATGTGACGCAAGTTAGTATATTAAATTTATGATAAGGTTTAGTTGATTTAGAAACATATGGGGACATATAAAAATATATAGAAAATATTCTTGGATAACCAGAAGAAATATCTTTCTTTTGAGGTAGGTTCTCATGTTTTTTTATCAAAGTATCTTTATGGGAAAATGTATTGTATTTTTGTAAAAAGAGAAATCTAAGTATATATTTAATTGGATCATATGAAGTTCTAGATAAACATGGATCAGTTTCTTACCAAGTTTCTTTTCCCCCTATTTTATCCCAAGAAAACAACACTTTTTATGTATCGATGTTAAGAAAATGTGTATTAGATTCATCTAATGTTTTATTCCTTCAATTATTTTAGTAGGAATAAAAACATTATTATGAGGAACATACTATTCATATTTTTGACCATCGATATCAAGAGTTTTTTAATAATTTTATTTATTATGATAAGGTTTTATGGAAAAATCATATAGTTAATGTGGCAACATGGGAATCTGAAAAGCTATTAGGGGTAAATATCTACACTTTTTTAATAAGTGAATAAAATTTTGGGGAAAAATTTAAAAGTGTGGGTAAGGTAATTAAAAAACCTAGGTAATAATATAATAAATCACTTTAATGACTATTAATATAGTTATTTTCATTATAAAAACATAAGGTAATTTTTTATATAAAAAAATATATTATTTTAATTAAACACCTTTTTATAATGATTTATTTAAAATTTTAACTTATAAATAATAATTTTTAATTTGGAAAAAATAATTTCTTTTTTGAAATCATCATATCAAAAAAAAATAGGAGGATAATTTTTTATTTTTCATAAAATTTTTATTTTTCAGTGAATATTGAAAACTACTATTTATTGTAAGAGTAACTTCTTTTTAATAAATTATGCAATTTAAAAGTACCATTTTGTATTTTATATTATATAAAGTTACATGATTATTATTTATTTTTATTTAATATACTTAATTTATTTTTAATCAAATTTTTATTGGATTTTATTAAAAGTTCGTTTTGGGGTTTAAAAATGGTTTTTTTTAAAACTATTTTAAAGTGTATAATTTTTCTCCATTTAAAATAATTACGATAATTTGTAAGGACAAGTTTTTTAGAAAAAATTTATATATTATATACCAATAGATATTAATTTATATCGACACAATTATTATTTTTATTCCTAGAGTAAATATAATATCATCTTTTTCTTGAAAAATACACTTATGGAAAACCTGATTTTTCATCGTATCTACGGGTTTTGTTTTAAATTAAATTTCAGAAATTATGTGATTAAAATTTGGTAAAATGGATTCATTATTTGTAATCATAATAATTTATATTATATAATAATTTCAAATTATTTTATTACCATAATTAATACTAAAAGTATTAAAAATGAATTACCACAGATAATGTAACAATGGTTTTATTAGGGGTTAAACTAAAGATATAAGGTTTAAAATGACATAAAAACTTGAATAAAACATATTATATAGATATATTTATAAATTTTAATTTATAAATTTTAATAATTCTATATTTTTATCCCTGTTCATGTGAAAAACATGGTTATACAATTTTTTTAAAAACATTACAAGTGTGTTTCCCACCTCACCTATAAAAGGCCACCCCTATCCTCTCCTCTTCACACATTAAAAGAACATCATATTGGGTATGGTTTACCCAAATAAAATCTTATATTACATCACAAAAACCTATAAACATTAGTTTTATTAGAAATCAATAAAAATAATTTTCTTGGTGCTTATATAAGAAGGTTGTCTGAAGAAGTGGTATTGTGCATTACCAAACATCTTTATTTTGTTTCCTTATAAAAAATACTCCAAAAATTCTTCACTTATGATACTAAAATAATAACTTTTTCCCGTATTATTTTAATTTAATAAAAAAAATAAATCTCATCTTATATAAAATATGGTATGAAATCATTACTCAAGTGTACGACAGACTACCGCCTCGCGAACCGATGTCATTATTTTTCCATCATCACTTATCACATATTATTTTAATAATTGATTTAAAGCATATATATTGTATTTTTAGAGTATTTTTACTTATTTAGTTATTATATCATAGATTACTTCTTACTTTCCGTTCTATGTTTGATACGATTACATCATTTGTTTATATAGAGGACTACGGCCTCACGAAGTGATGTGATTAATTTTTCATAAATATTGATTTACATGGGAGGTAATAAGGATAAATTTAATGAATATGTGTGATATAAATGAAATAATTATGATATTAATGACATTTCTATCATTATATAAATATAATATATGAGTTTAATTCTTACACTAAAACATGATAATATATTTCATGTATGTATAGGCTACCATCTCTACGAAGTGATATGACTATTTTGTCATCACTAAATCAAATGGATGATATATATGAGTATATTTAAATAAATAAGTTATTAATTATGATACTATTAACATTATTTAAATATCAAATAATACATACATTCTTTCCATAATGATCATTGGAAAATGGAAACATTACTGATGCGTATGTACGACCTACAGTCTTCATGTTCGTAACAAAGTTCATTTTTTCAAAACCATATTTCATGATTGGTTTTAAAATTATAATAGACGTATTAATATGATAATTATATCTGTATTATTGTTATATTTATGTTCAATTATGACATATTTGACCAATACTCAACGTATCGTTGTCATTTTTGACATATAATCCCAATACCGTCAGAACTTTTGAAGTAAAATTAATTAATTAACTAATTATAAATGACTTGGTAATAAGTGAAATAAAAAAAATAATGTACTTGTAAAATGTTATAAATAACGTCTATAATTATCAAAAAAAAAATTATTTAGGATAATAAATAATGAGCATGATGAATCAAACTCAAGGTAAGGGGCTTCATCTCAATTTTCATTTATTGAGGAATGTTTTTATGTTATAAAGATATATTATTTTACGAGGTTTATATACAATCCTAATGGTAGGTTATATCATGAATTTCTCTATAATCATGTTATTTACTGTTTTGTTTAAGGTTATTATTTCATGGTCTTTATGATTAAAATATTTCCAAAGTAATAAGGGGATTTCCTTTAAAAATTATATTTTAATGATTTCCTTCTAACTCTCATTTTATTCCATGTACATGTTTTTAAAATAATTTTATTATATATATGAGTGTTTTATAAAGGTAATTTCTATCTTTATTTCAATGTTTTTCAAGCAAAGGGGATATTTTTATGGAATTTGTATCCTTCTTTACAAATGAAAAATGAATGTTCTATTTTAACGTACTCATCGATAATGACTTTTACGCCACCATAATCATTAAATGAAGTTCAATTACTTTAAAATAATACAATTTTTATTCAAATAAACACAATAATTCATTTATTTTTTATTTTCGTATTTAATTTTTTTAATGAAAATTGTATTTTGAAAATTAAAATCCTGTTTTAAAAGAAAAGGGTATTTCAATATCCAAAAGTGATTTTCATATGGGTTTCAAAGCATTTTTCAAATGTTTTAGGATAAAATGAGTGAATAAAATGTTTTATTCATGATAAGGTACATTATGATTATATAATAAATGGTTGTACCCAGAAATATTTGGATGATCTTGATATAGCTTATATGATTGGTGCACCCATATAGCACCGAGTGAGCCTCATAAACTATATACGATGGGAGTACCTGGATATCACTCAAATTCATCAGGTAATGTTCCTTGTACTAAGAGTTAATAATTAGTGAGCTACCAAATGGTTTCTCAAATATATTTTACTAGGATATAGTTAATTCTTATATATTTTTAAAATAGGTTATGAATTTTATCCTTTATGTTTCCAAAATGGGTTTCAAATTAATTGTTATCGGTTTTAATGATTTATTTGAGAAAAACGTCTGTGAGTTTTAGGTGAAAATGATTTATGTATTTTGATCAAATAAAATTGAGATAAAGTTAAAACATTTAATGGGTTTTCATTTTTTCAATGTACTAATGAGTATTCTTGCTTTTTTATCCCTTACTGAGCTTTTTGTGTCCATCCCACATTAATAATGTTTTCCAAAAAGTTTAATAATAGGTAAGGTAAAGGAAGAAGTTGAGTTGAAATTAATGAATATTTTCTATGAAATTAAATAAATATTTATTTTAAAAGTTTTATATTTTTGGAAAAATGGATACTAATAAAAATTTTCTACTTTTTAATTATTGGTTTTTATTATGAATGAGTTATAACCTAATTTTCTAAAACTGTAAAAATAAAAATATCCTCAAATCTAAGAGAATGAATTCTTGTATTAAAAATAAATAATATGAAATATTTAAGGGTGGGTTATTATATTTATATATTGATTAAAATTATGGGTATTATATAATCATTATCAATTTTCAAGTAGAGGATCTTCTGAACTAAAATTCTTATGAAAATTAAATAGTTAACACTGAGAAGTGGATATTTTAATAAGGAATTATAAATAAATGGGTGTTGGAAAACTATAATTGGATCATATATGATATTATATGCCTTTTATTTGTTTGTAGACTTATAATAAAGTAAAATTAGTTAAATATGAGTTTAGATAACTTTCTAATAAAGTCAAACTTGAGAAAATAGATTTTTATATCACTTCTTTTCATGAGACACATGCCATATTCAACACTAATTTATTTTATGTGGTGCATATACTATGCCAGAATGTATTTTATGATAATTATATTGCTAATTATTAGTATTTACAAATCTATATTAGGTTATCTCTTTCATGAGGATTTTATTCGAAATTTACCAGTGTAATAAGGTATTTATGTTTCAATCTCATTTTAATCGTTATCATTTATGATTGAGTTTAAATTGAAAAAAATTTATGATCATTTTCTATGTAAAAAACTAGGTATTTATAAAATTATACTTTTTTATTTCTATTAATACATATAAAAAATAAATTAATTTTAGGTTAATGTGGATGCTTTTTCTGATAGTTTACTCGACACATAATAAGGGATTTCCCCAAAATCTTACCTTTCACACAACATTGAGATATACCGAAAAATAATACAATAAAACAATTATTATTTTAAATGGTAGTTAACACCTAACCATTGGAATGGAGAGAATGAATAATATCAAATCAATTTTGATATATGGTTTACACATGTTTAAATAATGATTCATTGGTTACCAAATTTATTAGAAATGGAAATAAAAACCAATTGAATATAAAGTATGTGTTTTTATGAGAACTTATTCAAAATAGAATAATTGTTTTTTTATATCACTCTTTATTGATTTTTATTTAATTAAAAATATATTATTTATATTAAATTTAATGTTTTAAATTTATCTTATATGTTTTCTAGATATTATATAATCACAAAATCATGTTTTTTGATTAAACACGTATTTTTTAAAATGCAGTTTTACCGCCTTTTGATGGAGAACCCTTTTTAAATCTATTTTTTTGTCACTTTTATATATTCTATTTCACAAAATAAACTTTTTATAGAATAATGACATAAAAATATACTTTGGATAATATTTTGGTATTTTTCTGATAAAGTTCTTTTTTTAATGAATAGTGAAAAAATACTGAATTTTAATTCAAAATTGTCTTTTCATCTAATTTATTTATATAGTTATATTTTCCTTTTAATTGGTTTTTAAGTATCTTTGGATTATGTTTTTATAATTTAATTAAATATTAGTCATTGAAATTAATTTAACTTAGATCTTTTATATAAAAACATTTCAATATTTTGATTGTTATTACTTCTTAAAAACCCACTTTTTGGTTTTGACACCGGTAATCAATTTTAAATTAATTTATGTGAATTATATGTTTTGAATTTGTAAAAATGGATTCCTTATTATGAATCATGAATTATAAATCATGTTAATAAGTTCCATTTATTTTTTACATTATGAATAGTAACTTTAGAAATTATTTTATTTACCATTATAAAAGGGTAAATCTGGTAAATAAGGGTAAAAAAATAATATTAAATTAATATTGAACTACCCTAACACATGTCCTAATCCTATTTTATGTAATATTTATGACCATGGTTATTCTTTGGTCGATTTTGGGACTCCCTATATCTACATGGGAGTGATAATGACATGTAATATTAATTAATGTAAAGAGAAATATGACACAAACATGTATTTTTTATTAAAATATTTTTTATATGGGGTTATATAAGTGATATTTTAGACTAAAAATATTCATTATAGAGAAAAAAAAATTTCCTACGTCATGGTATTTTATTTATATTTTTTAGACATTATATAAATAAATATATTTATGACACAATGATGATGTAGTGATTACCTTATTAATGAAGGATTTAAATAAATGAGATTGTAAAAATTTAAATAATTTTATTATGAAAATTTTTATGTCATAAAAAAATTCAAGGGATGTTTATAATTTTTTATATTTTATTTAATTAAGGTTTTTATAAATAATAATGTTATTGTGGTTTTTTAAAAAGTCATGATATAAATAGTATAAAAATTAACATAAATGAGTTTTTAAAATAAATACTATTTTATTAATTGATAGAATAGTCCAAAAAATATAAGATTCATCAAAATTACTTAGATAATTTTTAAAATTTCATTACTTAACCAATTGTGGTTTGATTGTAGTTCTATAGTAACTATATTAACCATATAGTATGAATATACAAAAAGACATGGTAAGAGTTAAATTACTTAACTAAGGGTTAAAGATAACAGATAAGGTTAAATTTGTGACCTAGAATTGTCAAAAACCTATTGGTTGAGATATTATCAAACCAATAGAATCTGATATTTTTAATTAGTGACTTTGGTTAATTTTGAAATGGAAAATCATTTTATAATAAAATAATACTTCAAAACATTCATAAAGTACCCCTCCTCCCTCTTATAAAAGGGAATCACCTCTACCCATTTAATGGAACCTCTAAAGGCCCTTCTCTTGTCCAAATTATATCTAAATAAGCTCCCAACATCACTCACTTTCTACCAGAATTATTACCTTGGGAATAAGGCAATTCAAGAAAGCCTTTTGGCTCAAATCAAAGGGAGTTAAATGTTTTTGGGGTAGTGTCTTCTCTGAAGTTCCTTTCCATTATTTTTCCTTCTCCACTACCAATTATATTATTATCATATGATTAAAGAAAAACACTAGTATTATAAATTTACTAGTATGTTATTATGATAATTATTCTAACTACATTTACACACACCTCTGTCTAATGTTTACAAGAATACTATTTCTGTAGATGGCGAACTACTACCTCATAAAATGATGATTGTTCAATTTTCCCCTACCACCTCTCATGGTGGCCATTATGATGGAACTTTAGTAATATATGATATATATTATATTTATTTTTTCTCTATTATTATGTAGTATTATTTAAGACATACCTTTATGCCTTCTATAATGTGTAAATACGATAATTTCATTTGAGGAAGTCAGGACTACCTCCCCCTAAAGTGATATGACTCATTCATTCCATACATGGAACATATAAAGAATGGAATTAATAAACTTATGTAATGTATATTCATATGATATTATAATGTAATTATAATATACCTATTTACCATTTAGTTTTCATTTCATTAATATGAAAAATAAATGAAAGTAGCATTCATGCGTACATACGACTTACCGTCTCCATGAACGGTGCATTTTATTTCTTCTCTCCAAATGTTATGGACTATTATAAATACATATATACTGGATATATATGATATTTAAATCATTAATATTATTCTGTATATAATGTACTTTTTACCACATGGGCAATTTTTAATTATAAAAAGGTCATTTTCGACTCAAGTACCCAATATCGACAAAACGATTAATATTAACTTAAATGATTATGTAATTTTAATAACGTGGTAATAATTGATATAAAAGGAATAATAAGATTGAAAAATGTTCTTGAGAAAGTATAAATTAACATAATTTTGTTATTTAGAAAGATGAAGGAACATAAGAGATGAATCAGACTCAAGGTAAGGGAACCTTTCACCCTCTTCTATTTGTCAAAGACTTCTTTTATGTTATGTCTTTTAATTTCTATTTTTTTATGTTTTGGTTTGTGTTTCAATGTACTTATTTATTTCTATTTTCTTTCCAATTTATTATAGACCATTTTCACTATCATCAAATCATTTTTTGAATTTTCAAGTGACGTCGTTAGGCTGCTGAATTTTTGTAAGGGAACTTTTTAACTCAATTTTCATTCTTTGGGTTAATCATCTACATCTTTATTATGTCGTTATATGATAATGTTGGAAATAACGTTTGATATCAAATATTTTATTTATACTTGATACACATAATTTTTAACATACCAAGTAAGTAATGAATAATATATATTCTTATATATGTCTATCTATGAATTAGATAGTGTTTTAGAGTCTTAAAATAAGAATAAATCAAATCTTATGCACGGAATACACTAATATTTTTTAAAAGATTGTTTTACTGCCTTTTGATGGCAAAACATTTTTAAATATAACTTTTGACAATTTTATAATCTCTATTTGTCAAAATAAACTTTTTCTTTATTATTGGGACATTGAAATTTACTTTGGATAAATTTTTGGTATTTTTCTGACAATGTTCATTTTTTAATGAATAGTGAAAAATACTGCATTTTACTTCAAAACTATTTTTTCATCTAATTTAATTATATGGTTAAGTTATCTTTTTAATTGTTTTTAAAGTTTAATTAGAATATATTTTTACCATTTAATCCAATTTTGGTCATTAGGATTAATTTCACTTTGAAATTGGACATAAACAATTGTCAAACTTCTGATAGAAATTGTTTAAAAAAAACCCGCTATTCGTTTTGACAACAGGAATTATTTTTCAATTCATTATTGAAATTTCTAAGTTTAGAATTTGGTAAAATTTATTCCATATTTGGAATCATAAGGTCCAAATTATTTAATTAAGACTCTTTTGTTTTTTGGACATTATGAATAGTAATGACGGTAATTATCATTAATTATCTTGATTAATTAGTAATCGGGTAGTTAAGGATAATAAAATAATATAATAATAATAAAAAATGACCCCAACATGTGTCCTAATTCTACTAGTTGTGTCATGGAAGACCATGGGCTCCCTCATACCAAACTTAGGGACCCCATGGAATCACTTTTGGGTGAAAGTGACACTTTATCATGTTATTTTTAATGAATGGAGAATATCACTAAAGAATTTATCACCCAAGTAAAACATTTTTAATTTTGTCTACATAAATTATCTCTTGAACTATAAATAGTAATTGTAAAGATGAAACGATTTCCTACATCATAGTACCTTTTTTTATAATTTTTAGACATTAACTAAATTAAATTAATTATGACATCATGATCATGCAGCGATTACCTCATTAATGAACGATTTAAATAAAATGAAAAGATAATGTAAAATCTAAAAATTACACTTGTAAAAGACCTATTGGATGAGTATATTTATCACCCTTATCACCTTATCCTTGAAATATATCAATGTGGGACATTTAAAATCTAAAACTCATTTTAAAATAAAGTAACATTTCTTGACTTTCCAAGAGTGCCCCTCCTCTCCTCTTATAAAAGGCCCCCACCTCTACCTCTTTAAACACACTTCTCAATCCATTTTCTCGGCCAATATCTACTCATTTTATCTCTAAACATCCCTCTCTTAATCCTAGAAGCCTTACCTTAGGCAGAAAGCTCTGCAAGAAACCCTTTTGCTTCAAAACAAGAGGAGTTACACGATTTAAAAGTAAAGTCTTCTCTAATGTTCTTTTGTTTTATTGTGCTCCTCCAACCCCCTACACTCTTTTTATTCATTTATTTTCTAACAAAACCAGTATATTAAATATACTAGGATGTTTTTATAAGAATTATTCGAGCTACACTTACACATCACCATGGGGTGCTCCTGTCTTATTTTTTAAAAAGAAAGATGGTTCTATTGGACTTTCCATTGATTATAGAGCCTTGAATAACATCACTGTTAAGAACAACTATCCTTTGCCTCATATCGATTATTTGTTTGTTCAGCTCCAGGGAGCTCAGTTGATTGACCTGAGATTGGGGTACCATCAGTTGAAGTTAAAGGAAGCAGATATTCCGAAGACCACTTTTCATACAAGTCATGGCCATTATGAATTTGTAGTTATGCCTTTTTGTGCTAACCAATGTACCTTTTGTATTTATGGAACTTATGAATATAATTTTCCATGAGTTCTTGTATAAGTTTGTGGTTGTTTTCATTGATGATATTTTGGTGTTTTCTAAAAGTAAATAGGAGAATGAAAGACATTTAAGGGTTATTCTGAAAACCTTAAAAGAAAAGAAATTGTATGGGAAATTTAGAAAGTGTGTGTTTTGGTTGAAACAAATTTATTTCCTTGGTCACATTGTTTCTAATGATGGAATAACTATTGATCTTGAAAAAAAAGGTTGTTGAAGAATGGCCAAGACCCACAAATGTAACCGAGATTCGTAGCTTCCTTGGTTTGGTAGGCTATTACCGAAGTTTTGTTAGAAATTTTTCCCAGTTATCTAGTCCAATGACTAAGCAAACTCATAAGGGTGTTAAGTTTATCTAGAAAAAAGAATGTGATGATTTTTTTTAGGAGTTGAAAAGAATATTGGTGAATGATCCAGTTTTGGCACTACCATCTAGGAATGGTGAGTTTGTTATCTATAGTGATGCTTCATTGAAAGGACTTGGTTGCATATTAATTCAGAATGATCAGTTAATTGCTTATTTTTCACGTCAGTTGAAAACTCATGAGGTAAATTACCCTACACATGATTTGGAATTAGCTGGTGTTTTTTTCACTTTTAAAATTTGAAGGAATCATTTGTATAGTGTAAAGTGTGAAATATATACTGATCACAAAAGTTTAAAGTTTATATTCACTCGGAAATAATTGAACATGAGACAGAGGAGATGTCTAGAATTAATCAAGGATTATGATTGTATAATTCATTACCATCCAGGAAAAGAAAATAATGTGGTTGATGCTTTAAGTTGAAAAAGTAATGGTTCATTAACAATGTTGTGTTTGGAACCTGATCCTTTGGTTAAGGATTTTATGAACTTTGGCCTAGAAGTGGTTGGTGCAGGATGTCCTTCTGTTTTGTTTCAGGTATCAGTGAAATCTTCTCTATCAGACAGAATTAAGCAAGCACAGAAGCAAGACAATGAGTTGCAGAAAAAGGTAGATCTGGTTCAGAAAGGTAAGTTGCTTGAATTCAACATTGATAATGATTGTGTTTTGAGATTCGGGAAGAGATTGTGTGTGCCTTGTGATTCATTGTTGAAGAGAGAGTTATTATTTAAAGCTCATAGTTCTTTGTTTTCAATTCATCCATGCAGTACTAAGATGTATAGATATCTTCGGGAGTATTACTGGTGGGACGGAATGAAAAGAGATATTGTTGATTTTACTATGAAGTGTTTGACTTGTCAATAGGTTAAATCAGAGCAATAGTTACCAAAAGGGATGCTTCAGCCTTTACTAGTGCTAGAATGGAAATGGGAGAATATATCCATGGACTTCATTGTGGGGTTGTCGAAGACACCACGAGGTAATAATGTAATTTGGGTTATTATTGATCGCTTGACTAAATCTGCTCATTTCCTTGCTATACGATATACTTTTTCCATAGATCTACTTTCTCATTTGTATCTTAAAGAGATAGTTAGGTTACATGGAGTTCCCCACTCTATTGTATCTGATCGTGACCTCAGGTTTACTTCTAACTTTTGAAAGGCCTTCAGATGTCGTTGGGTACTAAATTAAATTTTAGTACAACTTTTCATCCTCAATCAGATGGGAAGTCAGAACGAACAATTCAGACTTTGGAGGATATGCTACATGCTTGTTCGGTGGATTATCAGGGAAGTTGGGACCAACATCTTTCTTTGGTTGAGTTTTCTTATAATAACAATTTTCATTCCAATATACAGATGGCACCATTTGAGGCATTATATGGGAAGTAATGTCAAACTACAGCTTTTTGGGATGAATTAGGTGAAAGGAAGTTGATGGGACCAGAATTTGTTGAAGAGTTGGTATGAAAAGTTCAGATGATATAGAGACACATGAGAACAGATCATAGCAGGTAGAAAAGTTATGTGGACAATAGGAGGAAGGATCTCTCTTTTGAGGTAGGTGATAATGTTTTTTTCAAAGTAGCTCCATGGAAAAGTGTGATGCGATTTGGTAAGAAAGGATAGTTGAGTCCAAGGTTCATTGGACCATATAAAATTCTGGAGAGAGTTGGATCAGTTACATACCGAGTGGATTTACCTCCGAGTTTATCTCAGGTACACAATGTTTTTCATGTTTCAATGTTAAGGAAGTACATGCCAGATCCATCTCATGTTTTGAGTCCAGAGGTAGTTCAGCTGGAAGAGAATCTATCTTATTAGGAACAACCGGTCCAGATTCATGACCATAGGGACCAAGTGTTACAGAATAAGGTGATTCATCAAGTAAAGGTATTTTGGAAAAACCACTTGAGTGAAGAGGCAACATGGGAATCTGAAAATGCAATGAGGGATAAATACCCTCACTTATTCGAAAAGTAAATAAATTGCGGGGATGCAATTTTCTAAAGGGGGGGAGGATGTAACATCCCAAGTAAGTAATGAATAATATATATTCTTATCTATGCCTATTTATGAATTAGATAGTGTTTTAGAGGCTTAAAATAAGAATAAATCCAATATTAAGTATGGAATACACTAATATTTTTTAAAATATTGTTTTACTGCCTTTTAATGGAAAACCATTTTTAAATCAAACTTTTGAAAATTTTATAAGCTCTATTTGTAAAAATAAACTTATTCTTTATGATTGGTACATTGAAATATACTTTGGATAAATTTTTGGTATTTTTCTGAAAATGTTCATTTTTTAATAAATAGTGAAAAATACTGCATTTTACTTCAAAACTGATTTTTCATCTAATTTAATTATATGGTTAGATAATATTTTTAATAGTTTTTAAAGTTTAATTAGAATATATTTTTACCATTTAATATAATGGTGGTCATTAGGATTAATTTCACTTTGAAATTAAACATAAACAATTGTCAAACTTCTCATAGAAATTGTTTCAAAAAACCCGCTATTTGTTTTGACAACGGGAATTGTTTTTAAATTCGTTATTGAAATTTATATGTTTGGAATTTGGTAAAATGGATTACATATTTGGAATCATAATTTCCAAATTATGTAATTAATAATCTTTTGTTTTTTGGATATTATGAATAGTAACAATGGTAATTATCTTTAATTATGTTGATTAATTAGTAATCGGGTAGTTAAGGATAATAAAATAATATCATAATAATAAAAAATGAACCCAACATGTGTCGTAATGCTACTGATTGTGTCATGGAAGACCATGGGATTCGTTGTGCCAAACTTAGGGACCCCATGGAATCACGTTTGGGTGAAAGTGACACTTTATCATGTTATTTTTAAAGAAAGGAGAATTTCACTAAAGAATGTATCACCCGAGTAAAAAAAAATAATTTTGTCTAAATAAATGATCTATTGGACTATAAATAGTCATTGGAAAGATAAAAATATTTCTTAAATCATATTATTTTTTTATAATTTTTAGACATTAAATAAATTAAATTATTTATGACATCATGATGATGCATTAATTACCTCATTAATGAACGATTTAAATAAAATGAAAAGATAATGTAAAATCTAAGACTTACACTTGTCAAAGACCTATTGTATGAGTATATTTCGAACCCTTATCACCTTATCCTTGAAATATATCAATGTGGGACCTTTAAAATCCGAAACTCATTTTAAAATAAAGTATCATTTCTTGACTTTCCAAGAGTGCCCCTCCTCTCCTCTTATAAAAGGCCCCCACCTCTACCTCTTTACACACACTTCTCAAGCCATTTAATCGGCCAATATCTACTCATTTTATCTATACACATCCCTCTCTTCATCCTAGAAGCCTTACCTTATGCAGAAAACTCTTAAAGAAACTCTTTTGGTTCAAACCAAGAGGAGTTACCTGATTTAAAGGTAAAGTCTTCTCTAATGTTCTTTTGTTTTATTTTGCTCCTCCAACCCCGTAAACTCTTTTTATTCATTTATTTTATAACAACACCAGTTTATTACATATAATAGGATGTTTTTATAAGAATTATTCGAGCTACACTTACACACACCTACATCTAATGGTTAAAGAACATACTGTTTCCGTGGATAGTGAATTTATGACTCACGAAACGATGATTGTTCAATATTCTTATAACACCTTCAAAGGTGGCCATTAAGATGTAACTATATTTATATATGATATATAATGTTTTTATGTTTTCCTTATGCTTCTGTATTTTTACATTTATGGTATACCTTTATGGTTTCCATTATGGGTAAACGTGATATCTTCATTTTAAGAAGTGCGGACTACTGCCC
This sequence comes from Viscum album, assembly GCA_963277665.1. Classification (NCBI taxonomy): domain Eukaryota; kingdom Viridiplantae; phylum Streptophyta; class Magnoliopsida; order Santalales; family Viscaceae; genus Viscum; species Viscum album. The sequence continues at coordinate 241,512,017 of OY728131.1, forward strand.
CCTCAAAGTGATTTGATTCGTTAATGCCATATGTGGGACGTATAAAATATGGAGGTAATGATACTATATATTATAGTGGAATTATAATATACCTTTATATCATTAAGATCATATTCCATTAAATACTAAATAGAAATGAAAGTAGCGTTCATGTGTACGTAAGGCTTACCGTCTCCATGAACGGTGTATTTCATTTCTTACCTCTAAATGTAATGTAATATTATAAATGAATGTATATACTGGATATATATGTTATATAAGATATCTAAATCATGAATATAATTCTACAAATAATGGATATTTTACCACATGAACAACTTGTAATTTTAAAGAGTTTATTTTTGAGTCAAGTACCTACGATCGACAAAACGACTATTATTAACTTAAATAATTACATATTGTTCATAACATGGTAATAAGTGATATAAAAGGAATAATTAACTTGAAAAAGGTTCTTAAGAAAGTATAAATTAACTCAAGTTTATTATTCAGTAGGTTAAAGAATGATCAAGTCAAGTCAGACCTGAGATATGGGACTTCGTCTCAATCTCCTTTCATTGAGTCATATTTTTTATTATACACAACTTTCTTTTATACGGTGTATAAACCCCTTTTACTTTTACATTTATTCAAAATGAATCTTTCTTTTATATGAAGATTTTACTAAACGACAAAAGGGAATGTTTTCTTGTCGTACGTATGCGTCGACAACGACTTCTCCGTTGCCGTGACCATTTTTTGAGCTTCGGATTCCTCTACAAGCCATAACTTTTTTTTAAATGAAAAATAAATACCATGTTTTACTTTTACATTATTTTGTTATTGAAAATGGTTTTGATAATGTTATTATTATATCAATGTGTTATTGATATCTTGTGATTGAAATGTGGAAATGTTATGTTTCCATTATGCATTTTTTTATGTGATACGATTATGTTATGGTTCTTGGGAATTGTTATGAAGACGGGTGGTTTCATGATAAACTAAGGGAAGGTGAGCCCGATACAGTTCTCCAATTCATTGGGTAACGCGAAGGGGTTAAACGTTAAGGTTTCTCCAAAGATATTTAGGGAATATACTATGATGGGTATTCCAAACGTAACCATGAGGGTTACTCCCTACGTAAGAATGTTATGAATGCCTTAAGTTACCTTTATGTCTTATGATTTCTATGATTTATTCATGATTTGATGAGGTATGTTAATGTGCTTATGTTTTATGAGTAAAGTATGATTTTATTAATTCTTATGTATACATGCACTAATGTTTTCATTTCATACTTTCATATCCCTTACTGAGCTTTTTATGCTCATCCCAAGTTTTTGAAATGTTTTTCATAGGTCAAGGGAATGTTACATAATGTGATGATAGTGTGAAGGAAGTTTCATGAAAGAATCCATGTTCTGTTTTAAATATGTTTCTTTTTATGGGAAAAGTGAATATTGTCTTTAATATAACCACCTTATTTAAATATAGAATGTAATGTATGAATTATGATCTGATTATCTAAGACTCTAAACCTGAAAAGATCTTCAATGTATAATCTTGTAATAACTCAATATTAAGTAATTTTTAAGGCTAGGGCCTTATATAATTGATCTATATTATTTACAAAAATGATCTTTGTAAGGGATTTCGTCCCAATCTTCTTTCATTAAGGCATATCTTGTTGTTATGTACATCTATTATCATAAAATGTCTAAATAAAACCCTTTTGACTCTTAATATCATGAATTAGTATATTATCATGATATATACAGTGTTTTTTAATTTTATTCCTTAATTATTTTTATTCAAGTGGTTCTCAAGTGTTAAGTGACTCTTTAATTAAAACATCATTTTAAATGTTTTAAAGATTTATTTGTTTACAAACTTCTATTTCATGTCCATGTTTTCAAAATGGTTTTTAAAATTTTATTTATATGGACTTGAATGTTTTTAAATGATAATTTATATCAAAAGTATCAAAGTGGTATGGGACACTTTAATTAAAAATTATCTTTCTTATATATTTTAAATGCTTTTGGAAATAGATTGGATTTATTATATCATAAAATGCTCTCTTGTGGTTACAATGTGGAAATGTTATTTTTCTTTTATGCTTTCTATATATATTATTATTGTTAAATAGACATGGACATTTTATGGGTGGTTACGTGATAAACCAATATGGGTGTTTATGTGATAAACCAAATGAAAGGTGGTTCTATGATAAACTATGGACGGGTGGTTACATTATAACTTATAATTCATTGGGTATGGAAGTCGGTCATATGAATATTCCATATAGTGATTTTTGTGGAAGTAGAAGGTATAGTTATTCCATTTATGTATGCTTATGTCCCAAGATACCTTTTTATGTTATATTTTTCTTTCTATGGTCATTATGGTAATAGTTTGGTTACAAAAGGGTAAAAAATGAGCTTTTATTCAGGGAAGTTTTTTTATACTTCTTAAAGGTGAAAATTATTGCATTATGATAAAGTTTTCATGGTTTACTTGTTTTTGAATGACTAATTGTTTTTTTCATTATGTATCCCTTACTGATCTTTTTATGCTCATCCCATGTTTTGAAATTTTTTCATAGGGCATAATGAAGAATAGAGTAAAGGATGGGATCAAGGAAAAGTTATACTGTTAAAAAATGAAACGATGTAATATTTCGTCTTAAAGAGTTTTTGTTTTATGAGAAAAAGGGATAGTTATTAGAAGTGTCTAATTGTAATATTAATGATGTTATATATATGTTATGACCTAATTCTAAAAAATTCTAAACCTGATAAGATCCTCTATGTGAATTAATGTCAAATTATCGACATATCTCTAGATTAAGTGGTGTTAATGGATGGGTCTTTATAGTTGGTATCAAAGGAAAGTTTCAGACAACTTTTGATGTTAGGAGTTTTCATTAAACACATGGTTAATCCTCATGCCTATTATTTCAATTAAATCCTTGTTTTATAATTTTGTAGATCAAGAAAAGTCATTTACAAATGTAAGGAGAAGAATCTTAAATAACATTCATATATCTTCTTGATGAGATGCTTGCAATAATTATTAAAAATTCATGTACAAATGATTGTGAAACTTTTTCTAGCATAAAAATCACTTGCAAGTAGTTGTTTGAAATATCAAACACCTCCACTATACCTCGATGCCATCGTCAATCATGGGTTGTACTTAATCTAATCCTATTTTCTCAATATTCTCATATTTTCAAGAAAGGTAAATATTATCAAGTAATTATAAAATATTTTACCTTATCACAATATTTTGAATCATATTAGGATTTTCAAAAAGGTGTTGAATAAGGAGACCCTTGAACAACCTATTTATAAATTCTTTTAAAATATACTCTCTCAGAAAATACATATGGTATTTTAAAAGGACCATTGATTGGAAGTTTGAACTCAAATTCTGTTTGACTATTTTATAAAGATCAAGTTTTATCAGATGTTTTGAAATTATATGAAATACATGATTATTTTTTTAAACTATTTTTCGGTGAACACCCATATAACCCATATTGTAAAAGCTGTATTTGGATGAAGGAATAAAATGATTTTTAAGGATCTCTAAATCATTGTTTCAATTCATGCACCTTATACCTACGTGAATAAGATGATGATGAAAACATGTAGACACCATGATCCATGTATGATGTTATTTATATTAGGAAAAGCTTTGTTATCATATGGAGGTGAAATAAAAAAATGGAAATATTTATAAGACTTCATGAATTAAGATGTTGGGGTCTTAATAAATTAGGATGAAAATGATATTTATAAGACAAAATTTGAAGTTAAAACATGTTAGGTTTATTTTTGAGTTTTATAAAAAGGAAAAACTATAATATGGGTGACAACCCATTTCGTCCGGCAAGTCCATAGGAATCAAACCCACAACTGAAGGGTGACAAGGGCGCATCACCTACTATTGACCTACATGAAGTCCCTAGTTAGTATGAATTGTTCTTTTTAGTTAAATTATATTATGGATTAAGAATGAATTGATTTTGGGAAATTATGTTTTATCAAATGGATATCCTTATTATAAGAAAATGATTTGGTGATTAAGTGATAAAGGTTATTTTAGAAGGTGTTTTCTCTTTTGGGAAACTATATGCCTAAGTAAAAGAGAATACTATGGGATTTCATTTTAGGAGTAATGGTTGAATTTTATTTTATAAGAATCTATGTTTTTATTACGGAATTATATCAATTTGGGTTATTTATGGAAATTATTAACCTATATTTGAGAATATGTGATTTGGATAATTACTTTAAAGTTTGATACTTTAAGAGTATTCAATGTTATCTAGAGATAAATGTTATGATTTATCGAGGAAGACTATGTGATCAAATTCTTCTGATTTTTGGGTTTCAATCTTTATTTAGATTATATTGAATAATTTTAAGTACAATTGTGTTTTGAAAGGTATTTTTTAATCTTTGGGTATTGTTTTTTAAATTTTGGAGATTAAGAGTAGTATTTATTTATATAAAGTATTATCCTTTTGTGGGATTATATGATCTCGTACTAAACATTTTTGGTCTTTGTTAATGTATAAAGACATGAGAAATATATAGTTCATCTTTTGTAGATTATGTTATTCTCTAGAAGATGATTCTAGTGCTTTATATGTGACCAAGTCATCTTAGAATACTCATCATTTAGAGAAAATATGAGGTTTTGGTAAAACAATATTAAAATATAAAACGCTACTGGAATTCGTGGTATTTATGATGACTTATTTGCAACAGGATCCCGTCGCAAATAGCCCGTTGCAGAAAACACTGTCGCAAATAAAATTATTTTTGACGGGCCCGTCGCAAATAATTGTATTTGCGATGAGAAATGACATCGTCGTAAATAAGTCTTTGAATATATGCATTATATATACATAAAATTTTTCACGACAGATCCGTCGCAAATAGTTTCTGCGACGGGCCCACCGTCCCGTCGCAAATATATATATATATAACATTCTGTGATAGGCACGTTGCAACAAAGTATTTGCGACGGGAAAGTAGTCTCGTCGCAAATATGTTTTTTAATAATATTTATTCATACTATTTGTGATGGGGTCCCGTCCCAAATAATAAATTAATTTAAAAAATATAAATATAATAAAATTACGATTAATGAAAAAATAATATTACTGTTATTAAAAAAATAAAAAATATAAATATTCTAAATATTCACAAAAAAATAAAAAAATCATAAAATTTTATTATTATTAAATAAACAAAAAAACAGAAAATAATACTAAAAAAATATTTTTAATAAAATAATATTAATATTACTAAAAAAATAAAAAAAATAAAAAATATTAAAATTATAAATATTCACAATATTATATAAATAAATAATAAAATAATATAAATTAAATTATGTAATATTTGCACCGATATAAAAGACATAAGATGTAAATAATTCATATTACAGTGTTAAATTCAAATGTTTTTAACATAAAAAAAATCAATGGGGGGTCGTCTTCCAGAGAAGGTAGAGGAGCTGAAGGAGATGGTGGGAGAAACTTCATCCCTAAACTACGAGTCAGATGGCGCATGTACAACGTTAAATTCAAATGTTTTTAACCTCTGTGATCTAATATTTTAAAATAGTTCAAGTTCTGGTCACCTGAAAATTTGGGCAAGATCTAATCATTCCATTATAGTATCTTTTGTCTTACCTGGTGTATCCAAAACTGTATGAAATAAATTATCAAAACAGTTCTTCTCAATATGCATAACATCCAACATGTGGTGGACCAACAAATCAGACCAATATGGAAGATCCCAAAAAATGCTTCGTTTTATCCAATTATGTTCTTTCCTAAAGCAATGAATTTTCTGTTGGTTTACTGTTGGTCCAAATGTGATGGGAGGTAATGAAAATACAACTGATTTTAACTCTGTACCTGAGAACATCTTTAGAAGTTCATCCCTTTCAATTGTACCTTTTCTGAAATGAGATTTGTTCCTTCAAAAAGGATGATCGGTTAGAAGAAATCTACAGTGACAATAAAAATAGCAAGATTTTTTTCCATTGATGAGCATAAAGGATTTTTTGTCTTTCATACAGTATGTACATGATTTTGGACCATGTTTACTCCAACCAGATAACATGTCATATGCCAGAAAGTCACTAATCATCCACATCAATGCAGCTTTTAATATGAAATTTTGTTTCACAGCAACATCATATGTATTAACACCACCACTCCACAATGCATTTAACTCATCAATCAATGGTTTCAAATAAACATCAATATTCTTTTTTGGATGTCCTTGGATTAATAGAGTCAAAAACATATAAGGCTCCTTCATCAACATCCATAAAGGAAAATTGTACAGAGTTATAAAGATAGGCCAACATGAATACTGACTACCATAAGAACCAAACAGACAGAAACCATCAGTAGAAAGAGCCAATCGCATGTTTCGGGCTTCTATAGAAAAAGACGGATGCAGACTGTCAAAATTTTTCCATGAATCACCATCAGATGGATGATTCAAGCTTCTATCAGTTGAAATCTTGGTTTTGTGCCATGAAATCATTGATGTTGTATTCTGAGACATAAATAAACGATGCAACCTGGGTGTAAGAGGAAAATATCTCAAATGTTTTACTGGAATCGATCTATACTTTCCGAGTTGAGCTTCTTAATACCTCAATTTTCCACATGTGGGACAACTATCCAAGGACTCATTTTTGCCAGAATATAAGATGCAATCATTTAGACATGCATGAACCTTCTAATAACTAAGGCCCAGATTATGAACCAGCCTCTTTCTCTCATAGTAATTTGCAGGAAACACATTTCCTTCAGGTAACAGTGTTTTAACCAAGGAAAATATCTGATCAAAATAATTGTTTGACATTGCATTATCTGACTTAATAGCCATAAATCTTGCAACCGCTTCTAATTTTCTTACCTTGCAACCAGGATATAATGCATCCTCAGCAGACCTCAACAACTCATAAAATTCAGATGGTTCCAACTCAGGAGTTAAATCAATATCATCGTGAGTTTCAGTTTGTTGCATAGATGGACCTGCAACATCATGTACTAAATTTTGAAACCATGATGGATCCAAAATCAAGTTATTAGGAACTTCTCTGGAACTGCGTTCACCGTGTTGATACCAAAAAACATAATCTTGTTGGAAACCAAACCGCAAGAGATGTCCCCCAAAAATTTCAACTATGTCAAACGTTCTCAGGGCACATTTTTTACAAGGACACTTAATTGTGACTTCTGAAACATATTTTGGTTTTGATGATGCAAATTCTAAGAATGCTTCAACTCCCTCCATATATACAGGATTTAAAACAGAACTATTTTAATATCTGCACTGATTTATCGAAACGCGATCATATAATAATGACTGATGCCGACTTCCTTGTTCCATATTTTTCTAGATAAAATATAAAATCATCACTAATTTTGAATAATTTGAAATTATAAAAACACTATCTAAAAAAAGAAGATAAATAATTACAACTACTTCTTAATAATTACTATTATTGGTAATTATTACTAATTATTGGTAATTATTACTAATTATTGGTAATTCTTACTAATTATTGGTAATTATTACTAATTATTGGTAATTATTACGAATTATTGGTAATTAATACGAATTATTTCAAATTATTGCTAATTATTGGTAATTATTACTAATTATTGGTAATTATTACTAATTATTGGTAATTATTACTAATTATTGGTAATTATTACTAATTATTGGTAATTATTACTAATTATTGGTAATTATTACTAATTATTGGTAATTATTACTAATTATTGGTAATTATTACTAATTATTGGTAATTATTACTAATTATTGGTAATTATTACTAATTATTGGTAATTATTACTAATTATTGGTAATTATTACTAATTATTGGTAATTATTACTAATTATTGGTAATTATATCCAATTATTGGTAATTATTACTAATTATTGGTAATTATATATAATTATTGGTAATTATATCTAATTATTGGTAATTATATCTAATTATTGGTAATTATATCTAATTATTGGTAATTATTGGTAATTATATCTAATTATTGGTAATTATATCTAATTATTTGTAATGATATCTAATTATTGGTAATTATATCTAATTATTGGTAATTATATCTAATTATTGGTAATTATTGGTAATTACTACTAATTATTAGTAATTATTACTAATTATTTGTAATTATTACTAATTATTGGTAATTATTACTAATTATTGGTAATTATTACAAATTATTTGTAATTATTACGAATTATGGGTAATTATTACAAATTATTGGTAATTATTACGAATTATTGGTGATTATTACGAATTATTGGTGATTATTACGAATTATTGGTGATTATTACAAATTATTGGTGATTATTACGAATTATTGGTAATTATTACTAACTGTTGGTAATTATTACTCATTATTTATAATTATAACTAATTATTGGTAATTATTACTAATTATTGGTAATTATTACTAATTATTGATAATTATTACTAATTATTGGTAATTATTACTAATTATTGGAAATTATTGGAAATTATTACTAATTATTGGTAACTATTACTAATTATTGGTAACTATTACTAATTATTGGTAACTATTACTAATTATTGGTAATTATTATGAATTATTGGTAATTATTACTAATTATTGGTATTTATTACTAATTATTGGTAATTATTACTCATTATTGGTAATTATTACTAATTATTGGTAATTATTACTAATTATTGGTAATTATTACTAATTACTAGTAATTATTAATAATTATTGGTAATATTACTAATTATTGGTAATTATTACGAATTATTGGTAATAATTTCTAATTATGGGTAATTATTACTAAATATGGGTAATTATATCTAATTATGGGTAATTATATCTAATTATTGGTACTTATATCTAATTTTTGGTAGTTATATCTAATTATTGGTAATTATATCTAATTATTGGTAATTATTCCTAATTATTCCTAATTGTTACTAATTATATCTAATTATTCCTAATTATTCCTAATTATTCCTAATTATTACTAATTATTTCTAATTATTGGTAATTATATCTAATTATTGGTAATTATATCTAATTATTGGAAATTATATCTAATTATTGGTAATTATTACCAATTATTGGTAATTATTACCAATTATTGGTAATTATATCTAATTATTGGTAATTATTAATAATTATATCTAATTATTGGTAATTATTGGTAGTTATTGGTAATTATTCCAAATAATATCTAATTATCACTAATTATATCTAATTGTTACTAATTATATCTAATTATTACTAATTATATCTAATTATTACTAAATTCTGCTAATTATCTATAATAATCTCTAATTATTACAAATTAACAATAATTATTTATAATTATCACTAACAATATCAATTTCTTACTAAAAATAAATAAAAATAAAAATCAATTTAAATCTAATATAATTAGAACTAATAAACCACAATTAAAATTAATATAGAAAATAAAATAAAACAATAAAATATAAATACCTTAAACTTTGATATTATGAAGTATTCACGCCTTCCAAATGCTCTTGTATAAATAACTTCAACTAAAAGAAAATTTTCTTTTAAAACTAAAGAATGAAGAGAGAAAGAGAGGATGATCTGAGTGATTTGAAAAAAATTGATGGGGGTATATAAAGGTTAGATTAGTTGCGACGGGTTTATTTGCAATGGGCCCCGTCATAAATACCCATGCCTGCATTAATTACGGAGCGCGGTTAAAAGGGTATTTGCGATGGGTCCTGTCGCAAATACAACCTGCCGAAATACTATTTGCGACGGGCGGATTTTTCCATCGCAAATAGTATTTACCGTGTTGGGCTCTTGTGACGAGCCCGTCGCAAAAACCCTCGCCCGCATTAATTACCGTCGGCGGTTAAAACCGTATTTCTGACGGGGTCCGTCGCAATTAGTTCCTGCCGACACTCCTTTGGCGATGGGGCGACATCCCATCGCAAAAAACTATTAACCGCCGCCGGGTATTTCTGACGGGTAACGTCGCAAATACTCTTGCGCGGTTTGGCGCGCTGGCCGCACGGTTGTGCGCCCAACTATTTGCGACGGGGAAATTTCCCTGTCGCAAATATTGATTTTTCCCGTAGTGAAACTCTACTTGAAAGGTAAGTGTATTTTTTTATGTTCTTAGTTAATATCATAAATAAATTCCTCAACATTATGAAAATGAACGTAAAAAATACATTTTCCATTCACTTTTCCTACCGGGTAATCAAAGATTGTTTAACCCATCACAAGTTTATGGTTTTCTAGTAGTCAACATTCTCCTGATCATGTTTTCTATTACTCTCCATCATAACTTGACACTTAGTTTCTCATCTATATCCATGTTTTCCAACATTTGATCCTATTATGTGTTATCTAGGGTGACCTATTTACATACTTTTCTTTCTTTTAAAGTGATATTTTTATTGACTCATTTTCAAATGTGGGACTTTCAATGAAGTTTCTCAGCCCAATTTTAAAATTGCGAGGATACAATTTTCAAAAGGAGGGAAGGATGTAACGACCCATGTATTTATAGAATAATACATTTTTATATCTATAAATACTTATAAATAATATATTAATTTTATGTTAAATGGTATGCTTTTCTGATAGTATACTCGACATGAAACAAGTGGTTTCTCTGAAGACTTACGTTGCACACAACATTAAGATATACCGAAAAATAATATAGTAATAATATAATTATTTTAAATGGTAGTTAATTCCTAGATGTTGGAATGGTAGGAATTAATAATATAAACTGAATTTTGAAATATTCTTTACACATGCTTAAATAAAGATTCATTAGTTACTAAATTTATTTGAAATTGAAATAAAAATCAATTGAATATAAATGATGTGTTTTTATGAAAATATATTTAAAAGAGAATAATTATGTTTACATATCACTCTTTATGGATTTTTATTTAATGAAAAATCTATGATATATGTTAAATTTAATGTTTTGAATTCATCTTATATGATTCCTAAATATGATATAAGAACAAATTCAATTTTTTGGATAAAAGAAGTATTTTTCTAAAAATGCAGTTTTACCGCCTTTTGATGGTGAACCCTTTTTAAATATATTTTTTTTCATGTTTATATGTTCTATTTAAAAAAATAAACTTATTTTATATAATAATGACATCAAATTTTACATTGGATTAGATTTTGGTATTTTTCTGATAAAGTTTATTTTTTAATGAAGAGTAGAAAATACCGCATTTTAATTCAAAACTCTCTTTTCATCTAATTATTTATATACTTATATTATTATTTTAATATTTTTTAAATTATTATTGAATTATATTTTTATCATTTAATTCAATTTTAGTCATTATAAGTAATTTCACTTTGAAATTGGACATAAACACTTGTCAATATTTTGATAGTTATTACTTATTAAAAACCTGGTTTTTGGTTTTGACAACAGGAATTAATTTTAAATTAATTTCTGCCAAGTATGTGTTTTGAATTTGGAAAAATTGATTCCATATTTGGAATTAGGTGTTACAAATTGTGTTAATAGGTACCTTTTATATTTGGACATAATTAATAGTAACTTCAGTAATTATTTTATTTACGATTGTAAAAGGGTAAATCTGGTAAATAAGGGTAACAAAATAATATCATAATAATATTAAACTACCCTAACACATGTATCAATCCTATTTTATAATATATTTCCCACCATGGTAATCCTTGGGTCGATTTTGGGACCCCATGTATTCACATGGGAGTGATAATGACATGTTATATTAATTAATTAAAGTAAAGAGAAATATGAGATAAACATGTATCTTTTACTAAAACAATTTTTATGTTGGTTTATATAAGTTATATTTTTTACTCAAAAATGTAATTAAAAATATAAAAATATTTCCTATATTATTTTATTTTATTTATAATTTTTAGACATCATATAAATAAACATATTTATGACACAATAATGATGTAGTGATTACCTTATTAATGAAAGATTTAAATAAATGTGATTATAAAAATTTAAATAAATTTATTTTGAAACTTTTCATGCCATACACAAATTTCAGGGAAGCTTATGACTTGTTATCATTAATTTAATGAAGGTTCTTTAAGAGAATCAAGTTGTTATGAATTTTTAAAAATTCATGATTTGAATAGTATAAAAATTAACATAAATGAGTTTTTAAAAAAAATACTATTTTATTAAATGATATAATAGTTATAAAAATATAATATTAGTCCAAATTAATTATATAGTGTTGAAAATTTCATTAACAAACCACTTTAGGTTTGGTTTTAATTTTATAGTAACTATATTAAAATTATAGTATGAATACACAGGAAGAAATGGTAAGAGTTAAATTACGTAACTATGGGTTATAGCTAAAAGATAAGGTTAAATTTGTGAACTAGAATTGTCTAAAACCTATTGGTTTAGAGTTTTTTGACCCAAAAACATCATATCATTTTAATAATTTAATTTGGGACCTTTTTAAACCTAAAATCATTTATAGTAAAATAATACTTCAAAACATTCCTAAAGTGCCCCTCCTCCCTGTTATAAAAGGAAATCACCTCAACCCATTTAATTGAACCTCTCAAGCACCTTGGATAAACTAAATTATACCCAAAAAATATCCCTACGTCCCTCCTTTCATCCAAGAATCATTTCATTTGTAATATGGAAATTCAAGAATGCCTTTTGGCTCAAATGAAAGGGAGTTACACATTTTAGAGTTAGCGTCTTCTCTAATGTTCCTTTCCATTATTTTTCCATCCCCACTCCCTATTTTATTATTATAATATTATTAGATAAAAAAAAGTATTATAAATACACTAAGATATTTTTATTATAAAGATTCTAACTACACTTACAAACACCTCCGTCTAAACGATACCAACATACTGTTTCTGGGGACGGTGAACTACTGCCTCACAAAATGATGATTGTTCAATTTTTCCCCACCACCTCTCATGGTGGACATTATGATAGAACTGTATTTATATATGATATATATTATATTTATATTTTCTCTAAGCTTCTCTATTTTAATACAACATTCTTTTTTGCTTTTCATTATGTGTAAATACAATAATTTCATTTGAGGAAGTGTGGACTACCACCTTCTCAAACTGACATGACTCGTTCATTTCATATATGGAATGTATAAAGTATGGGGTTAATTAACATATGTAATGTATATATAATATGATATTATATTTTAATTATAAAATACCTATGTATCATTTAGCTTTCATTTGTTTAATATGATAAATAAATGAAAGTAGTGGTCATACGTACGTATGGCTTACCATCTCTATGAATGGTACATTTCATTTCTTATCTTCAAATGTTATGGACTATTATAAATACATATATAATGGATATATATGATATTTAAATCATGAATACTATTTTTTATATAATATAATTATGACCACATGATCAATTTGTAATTATAACAAGATCATTTCGACTCAAGTACCAAATATCGACAAAATGAATGATATTAACTAAAATATTTATTTACTTTTTATAACGTGGTAATAAGTGATATAAAAGGAATAATAAACTTTAAAAAGGTTCTTAAGAATGTTTAAATTAAATTATGTTTATTATTCATGAAGGACAAGGAAGATACATGACAAATCAGACTCGAGGAAAGGGAACCTTTCACCCTCATCTGTTAGTCAAAGACTTCTTTTATGTTATGTATTTTAATTTTCGTTTTATTTTGTTTGGGTATGTTCTTATATGTCCTTATTTCTGTCCATTTTATGTCCAAATGATGAGATACCCTTTTATCACTCATCAACTCATTTTCATACTTTTTATGTGACGTCGTTAGGAAGCCGAATTTTTGTAATGGAAATTCTTAACCCAATTTCCATTGTTTGGATAAATCTTATACTTCATGGTTATGTCATTATATGAATATGTGTGAAATAAATTTTGATATCATGTCTTTTATTTATACTTTCTACAAATAAATTATCTATTTTATTTACAAAATGTACTTTTTAAGGGATTTCATCTCAATCACCTTTCATTAAGGAATATCTTGTTGTTATGCACATCTATTATCCTATAATGTGTATATACAACCCTTTTTGACTACTTATATCATAAATTAGTATATTCTCATGATATTTAAAGTTATATTTAATTTTACTCCTTAATTTTTTTTATTCAAGTGTTTCTCAAGTGGTAAGGAACTCTATAATTAAAACATCATTTTAAACGTTTTAAAGATTTATTCACTTAAAACCTTTAATTTCTTGTCCATGTTTACAAAATGGTTTTTAAAAATTTATTTATATGAACATGAATGTTTTGAAATTATATTTTTTTTCAAATGTTTCAAAGTAGTATGGGACACTTTGATTCAAAATTCTCTTTATTATATGTTTTAAATGCTCCTGGAAATGGGTTGAATATTTCTACATCTTAAAATGATCACTTGTGGTTACAATGTGGTCATGTTATTTTTCCTTTATGATTTTTTATGTAAAATGATTATTAAATGGTACTTGGACATTTTAAGGGTGGTAACGTGATAAACCAAGATAGGTGGTTACGTCATAAACCAAATGATGAGTGGTTCTATGATAAACCATGGACGGGTTGTCAAGACCCATCCCCCAGGGCTCGTGTCATTACTACCACAAGACCACCTTCCATAGGACAGGGGATGGCGACTAGCACGGAAAGGCATATTCCCTAAAACTAGGAAGGAATTGCCTTTATAACCTGTAAACTCACGCCACCAAGAACAAATCAGGATACAAACGCGAGGAAACTGAATTGTAAAAAACAGTGTGTATAGTAAGTAAAAGGGGCCATAATACAAGCCCAACTGGAAAGTACAAGAAAACTAGAAAGTACAAGTATGATCAACAGCTCCAGTAAACACCCACCAAGGATCCTACCTAAAGGTTAGGTACATCACTTGAATAGTCGTCTATAAATTACGCCTCGTCTACGGTCCACCTCCGAGCTACCTCCAGTCCCGGTACCCTCATCCTCATTTAGCGTTGTCTGTCGTCTACACCAAACACAACAAGGTGCGGGGGTAGCCTGTGTAGGGGTGAGTAAAACGATACTCAGTAGGGACCCCAAGACCCTTAAAGGTCTCTCAAAATCCACAAAGGATAAAACAAAAATCATGAATACAACTAAAAACCCTAGTTAGGTATATGCCCATAAATATACCTAAGTTATCAATTATACTCATCTCATTCATGATGAAACACAAGGCCCAACTCATTAGCCCAAAACTCAACTATTCCACGAACGAAAGAATACCACGAAGGTAATTACCACAAAGTTATGCCACACAGAAGAATACCACAAAGGTTTCACATTGAAGGTAAGTACCACAGAGGTACACCACATGAAATATTACCATAAAGGTATCACCATGAAGGTATGTACCACAAAGGTACGCCACATAGAAGATTACCACAAAGGTAAAGACTCAGCTCACACCTAGTATAACTTAGGTACAATAGTAAGGTTGATTAGATTTAACTACTGAATCATTTTACTCTGTTAAGAGGCTGACCCACATAGGATCTTAAATCATCAGACCCACGTAAGATCCTAAATCATCAGACCCACGTAGGATCCTAAATCATCAGACCCACATAGTATCCTAGTACATCATCAGACCCACATAGGATCCTTGTACCGCAGAACTACGTAGGATCCTAGAGTATCCCCACGTGGATTCCTAGAGTGGATCCAAGTGAGACTCTCGAACACAGACCCACAAAGGATCCTAAGCACAGACCCACATAGGATCCCTTTCTCATGTTACAGCTAGCTAGATGGTTCCTGCACTAAGCTCGCTTGTTTCCGGGAGGGTTCGATCCTCAATCCACAGGTCAATACTCCAACTTCCATGAAATCCCATGATGAATTATCTTAATGTACTTGCACATAAAAGGGGTATCAATGTAACAGACGGTGCGTCAATCAAACGTTTGTTCTGTAAGCTATTGGTCTTTTAGTCTTGAGGGCACGGTTGAATTCATGTTCGATCCAACCCGGCCATACCCCAACATTATCCAAAACTCAAGTTGGGTATACCAAAATGGTCCATATCGATCCAAGGTTTCTGGAACCAGAGACAGGTCTTCAAACGGATGCCCAAAGCTCAAGATATGGGTGAAAGAGAGAAAATGGGTCGAAGTTGGTCTGTGTCCGGTCCAACCCGGTCGGACCGACCCGACCTGACCCAGCCTGGGCCGACTAGACCTGGGTCAACCCAGACCGCTGGGTCTAGCCCACTAGTTCCGGCCCAGCCTACCGGCATGGTCTGAGGTGCGGCGGCCCGCAGTGGCTCAAGGTGTCGTGGCTCGCCGGTCGGCCACCCTTCCTCTGTGCGGCGTGGTCGCGCGCAACGACTTCACCGGTGGCTGGTGGCGAGCCGAACTCCCTTCTCTTTCCATCGCGGCACAAGTTCATGGATCTTATCTGCCGAGCGGAATAGACGTGCGCTGTCGCCCCATCACGCGGTCGGCCTCCACCCGTGCTTTGTCACAACAGACGGGTTATAGCACTTCTCTGGTAGTGCGGTCGTGCTGCTGCCTTCATCACGACCAGCCAGAGTGCTGGCCACCAGTCCTGATTCCCACCAGTGCCAGTCGCCGGCACCGTTATCCATCCTCCTCCATCGCAAATAACAAATCATAAACCAAAAATATTTGCGGAGGGGTCAAGTCGTGTTCATTTGTCCCACACCCTTTGCATTAGAACGGCAGCAAGCGGCAATATTTTTCTTGAATCAAGGGGGGAAACAAGAATAGTGTAAGGTGGTATAAATGAACAATAAACCCTACAAGTTACTCCAGAACGAACTCCTGCGAGATGAAAGAATTGTGAGTCAACCCGATAGTCGGTTTCCCCATGTTTTTCATATAAATTCAAGAACGGGGAAGAGGAAAATCAAAAACGCACAAACAAAATAACCACCTACCTTTTCGTTCATTGGAGATGTCGAGATATAAAATCTGAAGTCGTTAAAGAGCATCAGCATTCGTTGCCTTCGCATGGTGCTTCCGATTCGGGCTCGAGGTCGGTTCCTCGTTCTTAGTTGGAGAGGCTTTTTTATTGGAGAAGCATTCTTCATTGGAGAAGAAGAGTTCATCCATATTTACCCCCCAATACCCCTTTTCCAAATAATCTTCTCAATGGTGAAGTGGAGACAATATATATTAAATTAAATTTAACAAATTAATTTATGTTGGCAAAAAATAATGTAGGCACAATTAATTATATTTCATTGACACAATTAATTTTATTGCGTTGGCATAATTAATTTTATTGTGTTGGCATAATTAATTGAATTGTTTTGGAACAATTAAAATGAAGGATTCCAAGGGTCTTCCCTACATTAAATAGGGTTCAAGTGGTCCCCACCCCCATAACTCATATATAGAGGTTTCATTAAAAATAAAATAATACATGTTCTTTATTTTATTTTTATTTCCATGAAAAACACAAAAAAATAACATTCACCCTCGTCCTACTACCGTTGATGTGAAAGTTTCCTTAAGTGAATATCAGAATTGTGAGTTCAATGATGTCCTCATATTTCAATTCTGAGAACCAGTTCAAAAGTTACAAAATCCCTCTTGCACGTTTACTAAATGTACTGAAAACAAAGTTCAGAAATTAATTTCGAGAAAACTGGGCCTCAGAATAACACATTGTCAACATTTTTGGTCTCATCAAATTCCCATATAATTAAAAAAATTACATGGAAATTTTTGGTTATTTACATTCTCCCCACCTCAGTGATTTGCGTACCAGTAAGCCACAACTAAATCTATGGGAACAAGTGGGGGTACTGAGCATGTATCTGAGCCTCTCGCTCCCATGTTCTCTCCTGGTGGTTCCTATGCTGCCAACGTACACACACCAAAGGTATAGATCGCCCATGAAGGTATCTATCCAATCGATCCTCAATCTCCACTGGAACCTCCATAAACATCACCCCATTGTCGATGTCCAGCTCACTGTAGTCGACGATGTGTGATGGGTTGTGCACCTATTTCCTCAGCTGGGATACCTGGAAGACGTCATGCACCGGGTGAAACTGAGGGGGAAGTGATAAGCGGTAAGACACCTTTCCAACTCTGTTGAGGACCTGAAAGGGTCCGATTTACCTCGAAGATAACTTTTTGCCCCGACCAAATCTCCGCAAACCTCGTTGGGGTGAGACCCGTAGAAAGACGTGGTCACCATCCTCAAACATCAGAGGTATTTGTCTCCGATAAACATAAGACTTATGCCTACTATGTGAAGTCTGTATCCGCTCCTTGATGATCTGAACCTTCTATGTGGTAGCTCGTACCATATCTGCTCCCATTAGTGCTGACTCCCCTAGGTCAGTCCAGCACAAAGGCGATCTGCAAGGTCAGTCATACAAAGCCTCAAAAGGTGTCATCCCAATGGTGGAGTGATATATGTTGTTGTATGCAAACTCCACCAAAGGAAAGTGATCCTCCCAACTACAACTGAATTCGAGGATGCAGGCACGCAACATGTCCTCGAGGGTCTTAATGGTTCGCTCAGTATGGCTATCTGTCTGAGGATGGAAGATGGTGCTCAAATGAATCTACATCCCAAAAGCCTCATGCAACCCCTTCCATAGCCAGGAATTGAAATGTGCATCACTATCAGAGAAAATCATCGAGGGTACTCCATGTATCTGCACAATATTCTTCAAATATAGGCGTCCCAATCTCTCTACTGAACCCTTCTCTCTGATCAATAAGAAGTGGGCCGACTTGGTGAGTTCGTTGACGATCACCTAGATAGAATCATGATCCCTAGATGTATGTGGAAGTCCTGTCACTAATTCCATGGATATCCTATCCAACTTCCATTATGGGACCTTTAAAGGCTGAACTAAGCCTGCTGGTAACTGATGCTTTGCCTTTACTTGCTGTCAAGTGAGGCACAGAGAGACAAAATCTAGTACTGCTTTCTTCATTCCCAGCCCCCAGTGCTGTTTGTGGAGGTCTGGGTACATCTTCGCTACTCCTAGATGTACCGCTAGAGGGGATGTGTGGAACTCCCTCAAAACTTCCTCCTAAACTGACACTGATACCATGGTACGTCCTATGAAGAGGATGAAGTGCTCTCCACCTTCAAAAAATCTATCAAGTGTATGTCCTGTGGATATCTGAGCACGTCGAGTCTCACAGTCAACTTCTTTACACTGCACCTCACAGACTCGCTGAAGGAGTGGGGGAGTGACTATAAGAGACTGAAGAAAAGCTTCTCTATCACATTCTACAAAGGATATCTGTAAAGTGAACAGATGCTCTGTTGCCTCACCTAGAATCTATATACATGATCTTTTGCTGAGTGCATATGCTACAACGTTCCCCTTCCCAAGAGTATAGACTATCTCAATGTCATAGTCCTAGAGGAACTCAAGCCAACGTCATTGTCTCGGGTTTATATCTTTTTGAGAGAACATATACCTGAGACTCTTTTGACCAGAGTAGACTGTAAAATGCTCTCCCATCAAGTAATGTCGCTACATCTTCAAGGAAAAGACCACTGATGTTAACTCCAGGTCATGGGTTGCGTAGTTCTTCTCACGTTATCTTAGTTTTCGAGAACCATACATGATAATTTCTCACTCCTACATCAGGACACATCCGAGTCTGATCCCTGATGCATCGCAATAGACTACATACCCAACACCCACCTCTGGAAGCCTCAATATGGGGGCACTAGTAACCCTCTATCTCAGCTTCTGAAAACTCCATTGGAATCTCTCTGACCACATAAATGGTTTCCCATTATTTATTTAATACTGATAAAGGTGCTACAACTTTAGAGAAATCTGGAACAAACCTCTGGTATTATCCGGACAAACCCAAGAAACTCTATACCTCTATCACACTCCTAGGTGGCTCTCAAGAAAGTACTGCCTCATTCTTCGTTGGATCCACTGAAAATCCAGCCTCTGAGATGACATATCCCAGAAAGTGAACCTCTTGGATCTAGATTTGGCACATTGAGAGCTTACCATAAAGCTGGTGCTCTCGGAGTGTGTCCATAAATATCTACAAATGATTGCAATGATCTTCCCCAGTAGCTGAGTAGATCAGAATGTCATTGATTAAGACTACTAGAAAGCGATCAAGGTATGAATGGAAGATCCTTTTCATGAGTTCCATGAACACTGTTGGAGCATTGGTCATGCTAAAAGGCATTAACAAAAACTCATAATGGTTATACAGACATCTAAAAGTTGTCTTCTACACATCCTCGTCTCATACTCTAAGCTGGTGATAGCCTGACCTAAGGTCTATCTTTGAAAACCACCGTGATCCCTTCAGATGATCAAAGAGGTCATCAATCCTCAGAATTGGGTACTTGTTCTTCATAGTCACCTGGTCCAGGAATCAATAGTAAACACAAATTCCCAATCTCTCATCCACCATCTTGGAAAAAATCGTGGCTACCCAAGGAGAAATGCTGGGTTGGATGAATCCCTTCTCATGTAAGTCCTCCATCTATACCCGCATCTCAAGAAGCTCCATGGGATCCATCTGATACGCTGGTGTAGATTTCAGTGTCATCCCAGAGTACAATTCAATGTAAAATTCTACCTCTATGGGAGGAGGTAGACCCAGAACATCATCAGAGAAGGCATCCTTGTACTGGTCCACCACTATAGGATAACTCAGACTCTCCACATCAACCACACCGAGGGTAAAGCTAGCCAACTGATGAGTGATCAGCTTCTCTCTCTTCCGGGTAAGTCCATTCTATGTTGAAAAGGCTCCCTTCATGCCGATATAGGTAAAACAAGTCCCATCCATGCGGACACACCGCACTTTTCTCCTAATAAAGACAATCTAAGCATGGACTATAGATAACCAGTCCATACCCAAGATGACATCATAAGGCCTCGACACCGCTACGAGGAGATCACAACCAAAGCTCTCACCTCCTAGAGTAAGCTCACACTACCAGAACTTGTTTTTAATCATCGAATCATCTCCTGTAAGAGTCTCTAGCTGTAAGGATCAAGCCAACGACTCCATAGGAATCTCCGAGATCTGAATGAGGGTAATGGTAATAAAAGAATGACTGAA
Organism: Viscum album; assembly: GCA_963277665.1. Classification (NCBI taxonomy): domain Eukaryota; kingdom Viridiplantae; phylum Streptophyta; class Magnoliopsida; order Santalales; family Viscaceae; genus Viscum; species Viscum album. The sequence goes on from OY728131.1 coordinate 241,533,195, forward strand.
ACCTATGTCTATAAGTACTGTAGCTAAGGTGGAGTAGACACAAATCGTACCTCGTATCATCTCCAGAGCACTGCGGTCGTAGGCCTCAGCTTCCTGGAGCTGAGCTCACCCCTATCAACTTACTACTTGTAGTTGGGGTGGACCACTTGGTGGTGGTGATGGTAACATCTCAAATCATCGCCCACTGCCAGCTGTAGGGCCATCTCTTCTACCACATCCACCTGCTCCCTGTGGACCTCCTCAGTCGAACCACTGTCTCTACTTAGGTGGTCCTTCGAATTTCTATTGATCATCCGTACAGAGGATGGGGCAGTCACATGCCATGTGATCCTGGTCGCGGCATGTGTAACACTACCTTCTCCTCGCATGACTGACCCTATCTCCGGTGCTCCGCACCACTGACCCAGAATCCTGTGATCGTCCACCTGTAGGTATGGTCATCTTGGACCTCTATGACATATGTCTACTACTAGCTGTAGAAGACTCTACTACGTGACTCCTGATGGTGGGTCTCGCTGCTGGCGACTACTCAGAAAGAAAACTCTCCATTAAGAGGGCTCACTCAAACACCCCCACCTGTGTCGGGATGCTATGATAAATCATCAAAGCCCTGATCTCCCACCCGAGTCCATGTTCGAAGATCCAAGCTCTGAATAATGGGTCCTAAACCATATCAGTGGATTAGAATGAGATGTCAGTGAATTTCATTGTGTACTGAGCCACAATCATGTTCCCCTACTGCAGATGAAGAAGCTCCTTAATGCGCACTGCATGAAGGGTCGCTGGGACAAACTCTGTCCAAAGCAGGCTCTCAATGTCTGCCTAGAGAAGTGTCACCTCATTGTGAACCTAAAGCATCAAGCTCCACCATCTGATAGGACAAAATTGTTAAGGTGGGGTGTCTGTGCTCTCATAGGGTCCCAGTTGTTACATGGGTGGTTATGTTATAACCTCCATTGTATTGGGTATGGGATTCATCTATATAGATATTGTATTTAGTGATATGTATAGAAGTCGACCATATGGTTATTCCATTTATGTATTTTTATTTCCTAAGTTACCTTTATATGTTATATGTTTCTTTCTATGGGATTTATGGTAATATTTTCGTTACCAAATGGGTAAGAAATTAGGTTATATTCAGGGGTGTGTTTTTGCTAATTCTTAAAGGTTAAAAGTATAAATTTATGATAAATTTTTCATGGTGTACATGTTTTTTCAAGACTAGCAGTTTTATTTATTTATGTATCCCTTATTGAGATTTTTATTCTCAACCCAAGTTTGGAAATGTTTTCCATAAGACATAATGAATAATAGATTCAAGTATGAGATCAAAGAAAAGTTATGATGTTAAAACATGAAACGATGTTATATTTCATTTTAAATTGTTTTTGTTTTATGAAAAAGGGATAGTGAGTAAAAGTGCCTACTTTTAATATTTAATATGTTTGTATAAGTTATTACTTAACTCTATAAAGCTCTAAACCTGATAAAAGCCTTAATTTCAATTAAAGTCAAATTATCGACTTATCTCTAGATTAAGAAATGTTTAAGGCTGGGGCCTTATATTCTAACATACCAATTTTATTTTATAATACTCAAATTTTCCATAACATTTCCATGTAATTGTACCATTTTATAATCTTTAGAACCTATAATGATCGATAAAGTTTTTTAAGAAAAAAAAGACTATATTTCAAATTCGGTTGGGAATATTTTCTTTTCATATCCCAACATTTATTTAAAATTTTCAAGATTGTTTTTATTATCATATGAATTTTTAAGTAATTATTAATCATATTTGACTTTTAATAAAAAAAATAAAAGAATATTATTTTTTTTAATGATTTACATTTTATTTTTATCAAAAAATGTGAGAAGAATCACATTTTTAATGAACATGATATGAACAAAATTTCCAACCATCATGACTGAACAATGATTTTAAATATCCTCTATATGTTTTCTATAGTTATTTCTGAAAAAAATCCATAATATTTTTGAAGTTTTTTATTATAAATATATTATTTCAATATGAATAGGGTATTTTTTTCATAAGAAATGTTCTAGTTAACTTATAATTTAATTTTTCATATATAATTACATCGTTTGATGTTAATTATGCTTCACATGGTATATGATAAAATGATACCATATTTATTATTTTTCAATATGGTTTATTTTTATTATGATGTGATGTTTATAAAATGAATTTATTTTGTATGTTTTATCTGATGATGAAATGTTGAAATTTTTATGAAAATCATTTTTTCATAGGATATGATATATAATAAATGATTTATGATCATTTTTTTACACTTATGAATGAATTAAAGCTTATATTATGGGTGGTCATAGAATTATATATTACTATAATGTATTATTTAAATATGGATATCTACTTGGTTAATAAGGATGAGAGCGATGAGTGAATCCAATTCACTATATAACTTTTTATACTATAATTGTCTTTGGATTGAAGCTTGACTAAGGGTATGATGGAATATAGAGTAAACTTATGCCACAATGATAGTATTGGAATTGATCCTTGAATAACCAAATATTTTTTTGGATTATGTGTATCCAAAAAGTTATGTCTTTTATCAATTTTTTTCTCTCATGGATCTTGTTATTTGATTTCATTATGATTCATATCACATATAATTCCATGATTTATACCGTGAATCAAGAATATGATCTATGATATACTAGGAATGTTTTTCAATTTTTAATCTCATGTTGTCAATTAATTATGCTCAGCTTATGTTCACACAATCATAGATATCTTAAATTACTTCCCTTACTGAGCATATAAACTCTCCCTTTCTTATGTTTCATTTTCCTAGGTCATGAATAAGGTTTTTAAGTATGATATGTCAAAGAAAATAACCCTGTGAGAAAATATTGTTTGGATATATTGATGATCTTTCATGAAATAAGAGGAATGTGTATCTAGTATCCAAATATTATAGACCTTTATGGTCTATAGACATGTATTTGTATAAAACATTTAATATTCATTTATTCAGATGCAATAATTAGGTCTAAAAATCATGGGTCTCTATACTTACTATCAGATGATGGATAAATCAATGATTGTAGATTTTTATTAATGAACTTTATTGAAAACAATGGGGATAAATCTATGAATAAGATAAAATCCTAATTTTTTTATAAGGTATATTTTATATGGTTTTCCTAATAATAAATACCCTTCTAGATACTACAAGTAGAAGTGGTTTTAGAATAGATTCTACTGTGAATAATTACCATGAAAACAGTTGGTCAAGTATATCTCATCAATAATTTTGGTGAATAGTGTGTGTTTCCTTACTATACACATAATTTGACACTCTCATGGGATATTATTAGGTTAATTAACATTTAATTTATGACCCATTATGATGTATTGTATTATATTATGATCATGGATGGCCAAATATAAACATAAAATATCATAGATTGAGAAGGTTACATGATTTTGAAATTATATAAATGATTTTTCATGAATATATGCTTTATCAATATGATTATTATATATAAAAATATTTTTTAGTCATATAAAATGGATTTATCCTAAAGGAACTGTGTTAATGTATATTGTGATAGATAATGAAATGAATTTACTCCTCAGAAACCAAATTTTAGGGGACCTGGAATGTGAACGTTTATGTTCATTCCAAAAATTTTATCTAATTATATAATTAATAATATCAACCTAGTTGAGTTTCTTAAAACACCTAATATGAGAAAAATGAAGCTTCATGAAGGTTATGGGGGAAATATGGATCAATTTACTTCATGTCTAAAATGTTATAATCTTTTCCCAGTATAATCTATCATAGAAACATGGAAACATTTTATGTGTGGAAATAAGGGAATAAAATACAAAATTGATGTAAAATATAGTATGATGGAAGGAATAAAAATTAATCCTAGGGAACCATTTACAATTCTTTTTCTCGAATGTGGAGAACAGAAGAATTATTTGAGTTAATTTGATATTCTATAGGCTAATTCCTAGACCAAGGAAGGGCATATAATAAGGTGAATATTGTAATAATGTTCCTTATTGAAATATTACAAAATTTTAATTAGATTTTATCTTAGACATGGATTTAATTTCATTAAATAAATCTCACATAAATTTCCATGGGATAGAAGTCACATTTTAAATTCTGAAAAAATTTATAATTGCATATAAGTGAGATAGTAAATATGAAATTTTCATAGAAATTAAATCCATTGTATGGTTCTTTATTCATATTCAAAATAGGGTTTTCATTTTAGATGGTTTAGAAGAAAGTCAAAATAAAAAATATTCCTAATTTTCTGGATTTCATTGATTTATTTTTAGAAAAGTTATATATTCTTCCACAAAATCATGAATTTTTGTTTCCAATATAAATCATAATTATTGATACACCTATTTTAAAGTATCGTTTTATAATATATCCAATTGATTTATAGGATTTTTAGAAGAAACTTCAAGAGAATATTAATAGAGGATCCATTCAATTAAGTGTGTCGTCATGGGTGAACCTATTGTTTTTTAGGAATTAGGACAGATCAATGTGAATCTATATTAACTACTAGAAGATTAATAAGCTCATAATCAAGAATGAGTATCCTCTATCCCATATTGATGATTTTTTTAATTAATTATGAGGAGTTCAATATTTTTCCATGATTGATATTTGGTCTGGATATTATAAATTATGGGTTAAAAGTAAAGACATAACCAAGACAACATTATGTATGTGGTATGGAAACTATGAATTTATAGTGATGAAATTGTTCTTAGTAATTCCCCTTTATATTCATGGATTTGATGAATAAATTATTTAGAGATTACTATGACCAATTTTCTATATTATTTATTGATTATATTCCTATATATTCCAAGATAAAGAAGAGAATGAATATCAATTAATGATTGGACTGAATACCTTAAGTAAGGATAAATCGTATGAAAATTTTACCAAGTGTGAATTTTTCCCAAATAAAACATCATTTTTTGTTTATATACTCTTAAGTAAGGTTATATCTTTATATCTATCAAAGAAATATATTATTGAACGTTGGAATAGACCAACCGCTATGATTGATATATATAGTTTTCTTAGTTTTGTCAATGATTTTAGGATAATTTTTCATGGATATCTAATCTAATCACCAAGTTAACTCGAGAGGGAGTATTTTTTCATTTAGACAGATGACTATGAGGAAGGCTTCAAGGAACTAAAGAGAATGTTAGTTAATTGAACAATGAATATAATACCATAAAGTGGAGATGGATTTGTGATCTATATTGCTACATAAATAAATATAATGGGTTGCATCCTCTTATATAATTATATTATTATATCTTACACATAAAAAAATTATTTTTTAATGATAAGAATAAACAAAATGATGATTTGGAGTTGGCTATGGCATTTTTTTCATTAATGTTAATGTAGAATTATAATGATAAAAAAATAATGTGACATATATATTGGTCGTAAAATTTTATAGTATATATTCTATATAAAATAGTTGAATATGTTACCAAAAAAATGGTTTGAGTTGATTAATTATTATGACTTCTCAAAACATTACAACCCTGAAAATAAAAACAACATGGGTAATGCTTTGATTTGAAATGATGAATCAATATTATCTATAATGAGGATTAGAAAATAACCAATATTTATGTATTTTTAAAGTATTGATTTAAAAATCATGATTGAAGGTGAAAATATTTTCCTCCTCAAATGACTATTCAACCGTATATACATGTAAATATTAAATTGGGTAAAAATGAAGATTTAAGCTGAAAAAGAAGGTGAAAAATATTCTAGAGCCCAACCATGACTATGATGATATGATAATGTTTAGGAACTGAGTAGGTTTTCAAAAAATACCATGCTTTAAGAATGATTTGATTGATAAAGATCATATTTCATAATTCTCTATTCATCCTTGAAGTTCAAGGATATATAAAGATATGAATGGTTATTTATGAAGTGATAAATTTAAAATATTTCATTCATATTATATACCTTAGTTCTTGGTATATTAATAAGCTAATGTTGAGAGTCAAAGGTTCAATGGGATGTTACAACTATAATTCATACCTGAATTAAAATGGAAAAAATCACTATTTATTTCATCATCATACTCCCCAAAATTTATAATGACCCTAATATTATTTAGTTTGTAGTAATTATCCTTATGAAGATCACACATATAATTTATATTAGATAATATTTCTATCTTGGTCAGTATGAATGAATATATATTAATGATATAGTAAGATTATATGGAGTACCAAATTATATTTTATTTATCTATGATACTATACCTCAATGTTTGGGGAATATTTTCACAAAGCTCTGGATTCATAATTTTATTTTTATAGTACATTTAACACTTAGACATATGGTCATCCATATAGATCCATTTAGGCCTTGGAGTTCATGTTGATATCTTGTTCTATGGATTTCAAAAAAAAATGGGATCATCAACATCCTCATTCCAAGTACTATTAAAATAATAGCTTTCACTCAATAGTTCATATAACTCCTTAGGAATCCCTATATTGAAATAATTATAAAACTACAATGTTTTTGGATTATGTTTGAGAAATAAATATATTGGGACCTATGTTATTTGAGGAAATTTAAGATAATCTCAAAGCCACTCAGTAAAATATCAAAGAATATCAGAGTCGATCAAAAGTTAAATTAACAATAATCTGTGAAATATGGAATTATAAGTTGGTGGAAAGGTATTACAATGATTTTATTCATGAAAAAAGATTATTATATTTGAAAATAAGGGAAATCTCTTCTTGTAATATTTTCCCCTTCTAGATTCTTGATTGAATAGGGATAGTAGTTTAGCACTCGACACATCCACCGAATATCTCCCATGTTGAAAATATATTTTATATATCTCTCTTGATGAATTATATACATGATATTCCAAATATACTGAACCAAGTAGTTGTGTAACACCTTGATTTATTAGAATTTATTTCTTTTTAAATAAATTTATTCTCATTGATAGCTTTTGACACACACAACTTTTAGTCTAAAGGAATAATACCATAGCATACCATTATAACCATGTCATAAATTTTATTATATGAATTGAAAAAAATAAATTATAAATATATATTTTTTAATCTTGTATAATTACATTCAGTGGTTATCAATTTATTATAAATGAAAACATAAATCATTTGAATGTGGAAGAAATGTTTTTTCTGAAATTTGTTTTTATGCATGAAATGTGTTTTTAAATTAATAAATTAAATAAATTACCATTGGTTAATGAATGTAATTAATTTTATATAATATATATTCAATAAAATAATTATAATCCATAAAATGTTTTTTGAATTCATGAGATAAGAATAAATAGAATTTTATGCTAAAAATTTTATTTTTTCTAAGAAGCGGGTTCTTCACATTTTTTTCACTTATATTAAAATTAAAATTTTTCAAATATAGAAATTTTTTTAAATACAATAAGTTTTATGTTTTAATTAATTATTTGAAAATTATATAATAGTGAATTTTGAAGAATTTGTTTATAGGATTAATATTTCAAAGAATAATAAAAGTATAAATTTTTATTGAAAATTGTATTTTATTTTAAAGAAATTAAAGTGTAAATTTTTTTTTAAATAAAACCAAAATTGGTAAAATTATATTATAAATAATCCAATATAGTTCAATTTATTTAATTTTTTACTGATATTTGATTAAAAAAATACTTAAGAAAGTTTTCTTTTGGAAAAGCATTTCTTTATGTGTTTGTTAGTTTAAATTAAAATTAAAAATTTCCACTAATATGAATTGAATTTGGTAAAAATTGTTCCCTATTTTGAATTAGATTAATTAGTGTTATTTACTATGTTTCAATTAAATTTTTTTAATAATTAATAATAATAACTGTAAATTTAATTACCCCTATTAAAGGTAAAATTGGTTTATCAGGGGTAAAACCAAAAGATAGTGGTATATATTACAATTAAACTTGTAATTTTTTTGGATATACATATTTAAACCTAATAATCTCCAAAATTTTAATTTGAGGTCATTTTCAGTTATTATGCTTGGAAATTATTGTATCTTTTTTCATTCTTTTGGGAAATTTCCAACTGATTTCCACGAATGTCTCATACCCTACTTATAAAATGGAATCCTCCCCTAATTTTACCACACTTATAAAACAATATATCATGACAAAAAACTACCAAAATATATATCCACCATCATTATACACATTATGTTGGTGTTTTACTTCCCAAAAATACCAACCCTATGGTCATTAATAAGAGATATAAAAAAAATTACATATCATATATTGAGATGATTAACTATTTATGGAATAATATTTATCTTTTTCCTTCTCCTATAAATTGGAAACAAAGCCATCACTCATGTGTATGATGGTGGGATACCACAGTTAAAACCAATGAAATTTGTTTTATATCACAGATTAAAATTTATAGAAACAATTATGGAAATAGTGAATATATTTTAAACATATGAAATAATATTAACTATTTAAAATTAATATATGATCCACTTCCTTACACTTTTAACCATTAAGGTAATGACATCATCGCTCGTGTGTACATACAACCAACTGTATCCATGAAGCGATGTGATTCATTTTCAATGTAGTAATTTAAATAATGATTATAAAAAGGTGTATAATTAAAAATCTGATATTTATAACATTAATATCATTAGAGAGATGATGTATCTATATCCTTTATATTACCTTTACCTTCTGTGACAAAACATGCATGAGAAAATGAAGTACTTAACACATGAAACAATGGTAATAATGAAATATTATTAACCAACATATAGAAAGATTTTATAATAGGATGGTATATGATATTATAAATATATATGGTTATAATATAACGTAATAAAATTCATAAAACTATTATAAAATTTGTAAAATCATGTTCATATATAGGGAAACATAAGATAAAGGTATTTGTCTGAATTTCTCTTCAGTGAGGCATATTATAATGTTATGCACCTAGATTCATTTATAAGGTATATATAAGGTCACTTTTATATGTTATATTAAGAATAATTCATACTTTATGTGATTTTATGTTTCAATTAAAATTATTCTATTTATTTTGATTTGACATGAATGTTACCATGTGGTAATGGGTTCATTAATCAATTAATTTTTATTTGGTTATATTAATTATTAACTTTCATTTATATTATAAGATTATGTGTGAATTAAATTTTGATTTATTTGTTATTTTATTTTCACTTGTTCAATATGGATTTACATTGTATTAACATAATAAATTCATTTATTAATTCACACATCAATGTTAGGATCTTTTAATGGGGTCTCATCACAACTTTTATTTCATTGAGGATTATTTGTTACTATACACCTATTCATTTTTATATGGTGTATATACTAATCCTTTGATTTATTTAACATGAATACATATTTATTAGTGATGATTAATTATTTAATTTTATTTTTTTATTTCAAGGGGTTACATTTGAAAAGTTACTAAATATGTAAGAAATAATTTCACAATCTCACTTTATTTTGGGATTGATTTTATTATTGATGATAAAATATTATCCTTTATCCTTCATATTATCCTATAAATTTCATATTTTTTGGGTATTTAAATAATTTTTAAATTTTGTTCAAAAAATTTATCACCTTTTTTACTTGAATAATGAAAATAAATTTTTAAAAGGAAAACTGATTTTATTGCACTATTAATAAGATATATTTTTCTACCATGTCCAGGCTTTTAAAAATTGTTTTAAAGAATTATTTTTATTTACATAAATGATATACTAAAGAAATTTTATATTATCCTTTAATTTTATAAAATTATTTTAAATGAATATTTATATATTTTTAATTGATGTTTTTTATATTCTTCACAAAAAAAAGTTAAAAGGAATGTTTGATAACGTATAAAGTGATAACAGGCTTCACCACCATTAACCATTTTAGAAAATACATCTTATTCTGCACATTTTCAATGGTTTACAAAGAAAAATATTTTTTGAAATATTATTTTAATATTTCACATCCTGCCCCTTTATTCGTTTAAAGGGCATAATTTTATTAAATAAACCTATATTTATGGTGAAATGATTTTCATCTATTATCTCTTATTATTATTTGGGTCATTCTCTTATCATAAAACATTGAATTTCTTGTGATCATTGGATATTAAATTTCTTTAAAATAAAAATAGTTTTATCATTTATATTATTATTTCAAAAACTATATATCATTTTTACAAATAATGTTGTTCTTTAAAAGTTATTTGATTGACTACGGAGATATTAATGTTTAGTATTCTATATTAAATATAGAAATTTATTGATAAATTGCATTATTAATGAATTAAATTGATCATTAAATATATTAGGAATGCACTAGACATGCAGTGATGAGTAGGGAATAGAATTGTATAACCCTCGATGCATCAACAGATCTTATTAGACAAATTAGTTATCCAAATTAAGTAGGATTTTACCTATAGTTTTATACTATCTTGGTGAAAGTTCTTGATGGTATTGATATCATGAAATCTAAGATCATTAAATAAAATATGAAGAATTTCATTAATTTATAATTCAATCATTATTATTAATGATATTGTTGCATATATATTATCCATGGATGCGTTTTGGGCTCAAGTTATTTATTAAATGGAATGCGTATTCATTTATTTATAATTTCATATTTATAATGGATTATTTAATAATGATAGATTTCATTATATGTAACCCTTACTAAGCATTTTATATCACCCTTGTTTTCTTTTCTTTCCTAGGGATATGAAAAGTATTTCTTTTAATATGTTCATGATTGTTGATTATTTTTCATTACTATGTTTTATATTTTATCCCCAATTTAAAATGTGTATCATGTGTGTATCTATATCTCTATTACTAATATACTGATCAGTCCTTCAATATTAAGAACCCTTATGTCTATTAAAATTTAATAATGTAACCACTATCTCTGGGTTACTAGAATCAGTGTTTTTAAAGTTGGTATTAGAGCATGTTTAGTATAAATATTAGGAACCAGACTTACGAAATCATATATTTGGGAACATAACCCTATGAGATACTTTTAGGATATGTTAAAATGTGGTATAATACCCTAATTTTTTGTAATGTAGATATTATGAGTATTTTACTAGAAATAATTACCTATATAGATACTACAAGAGGCTGTGGCTCTGATAGATTTATACCTAGGGGAAATAACTCTACAAAGGGTGCATTAATAATTGACTTGATTTTTATCTGGTGCATGAAAACTGTTCGTACAGTGCACCTGATTCCAAACTCTTGGGGGATATTCTTAGGATATTCACATTTTCCTTACACCCATTTTAAAGGAAATAATTTTTTTATGATTTAATAATATTCCCAAAGAAACCAATTTTAATAATTTCAGATAAAAAATGAATAAATATTCATTTTATGTTAATTATTGCCCAAAATTTAGAATTATACATTATAATTTAAAATATATAACTGAATTAGATACACTATCATATTCCATTTTTTAAAAATGAAACATGGAATAAAAAATTATTTTAACACTTGTCGTCATTATAGAAATTTATCTATCAAAGAATCCAATACAACTAGTATTAGAACTGAGTAAATAATTACTATATTAGATAATATCAATCAGGATATTGTGAATAACCTAGTATAAATGAAGTATCATGTTGTTCCAAAACATTATTCTCTTATATTGGATTGCTTCATGAGAGAGAATATCCCATCCTTTAGTTGTACTATTAATCTGGTGGTAGATGAGAAATAGATTAAGTCTATTAAATAGATATATCTAGAAATAGATGTGATGAAAAGGAAAATGTTATACTATAATTATATTATCTCAATAGTGATGTAAGACCTATGTAAAATAATCTTTATATAATCCCCACTATATAATTAGTGAGGTTTATGAAAAAACTAGAGGATTCATGAACTCTATTCCTATTAATATGTGGAAATGGGTTGACATTATAATAGACTTTTTCATAGGACCGCCAAATAATTCTAGAGAGAATGATGAAATATCAGTTATTGTTGATCCCTAAAAAATATGTAAATTTTATTTATATAAGATAATATTTACCTCTCGAATTAATATAATTCTCAATAGTAATAAAGTTGTAACACATTAGAGAACACTCATATAATTTTGACTAATCATCATCCTTGATTTACATCAAAACTGAAAAATATTTTTTATAAGGATCTTGATAATTATAAAAATTTTAGCACTAACTACCATGCTCAAACTAATGGAAAATCCAAAAGCACTATTAAAACATTGGAAAATATGTTGAGTTTATGATAACTTTAGTTTAAAGGTATATGGGCTTGGTATTTACCTACGGTTTAGTTTTCCTATAACAATAGTTTCTGTTCATGTATTCAAAATGTAATCTTATAGAACATTATATGGAAAAAATTCATACTCAAACTTGATGGGATAAATTTGGTGGAAGGATTATTTTAAGCCCAGAACATTTGGAGGAGACTAAGACAATGGTAAAGACTGTTAAGGATCATATTAATGTAACTAAAAGTTAGTAAAAGATTTGTGCCATTAACACGAGGAAAGATTTGTAATTTCAATTGGGAGATGAAATTTTATTGATTGTACTTCCATAGAATGGTGTTATAAGTTTTAGTAATAAATGAATACTATGCCCCATGTACATTTTACCTTTTGAAAATTTGTAATGTATTGGATTTGTGCCTTACGATTAACAATCCCACCATGTCTCTCTAATGCACAATATATGTTCTATATGTCATTGTTAAGGAAGTAAATTCTAGACAAAATACATATTACCAACTCTAAATAAATAGATTAGAAACATTATTTATCTTACTATGAGGTTCCCATATTGATTTTGGACACTAGAGTGTCTGTATTTTGGAATCAGGCAACTCAATAGGTAAAGGTACTTTGGATAAATCATAAAATAGAGGAAACAATGTGGGAACCATAAGATTTTATAAAGAATAAACAACCTCATTTTTTAGAAATTGATATCCATGAAAAATTTATAGAATAAATTTTTTAAGGTGGGATGAATGCAACACCCTGAGACTTTATGATATATTTATTTTTAAATAAATTTAATCTCTTCGACGGCTTATGAATAATGGAACCCTTAGTCTAAATAAAGAGTAATATAGTATACCATTATATCCAACACACTAAATTGGTGAGTTTGAATAAGAATTAACTAAAAATTTACAATTATATGATTTACACATGTATAAATAAATTTATTTGTTAAGAAATAATTATAAATTAAAATATAAATCATTCTAAAGTAAAAAAGAAATTTTTTTCTAGAAAAAATGTTTTCATTTGAACAATGTGTTTTCATCATAATAAATAAAATTAATCATGGTAGGAAAAATATTTCAACGAAAAATATATATTATATTAAGAATACATTTTTTATCATTCAACTTATATTATTTCAAATAATGATAGAATAATAAATATCGTTTTCCTTAAAAATGGTATTTCTCTAAAAAGCGGTTTCGTCGTGTTTTTCATTATTATTTTAAAATTAATTTATTATAATTTTATATAATGTATTTGAAAATTTGAAATAAATTATGGAAATAAACATTACCAAGTTATCAAAGAGTGTTCTTTTTATAATTTTAAAATATGATTAATATTTTGATTAATAGTATAAATAAATTTTTTACTGAAAAGTTCCATTTGTTTTATAGAATTTAAGAAGATAAATGTTGTTCTAATGTTTTTTTAATTTAAAATTAGATAAATTATATTATATTTAATCCAAATTAGGTCATTTGAATTAATTTTATTTATATTTTTTATATAAACCCTATTTATACTTAAAAAACATTCCCTTTATAAAATTATTTTCCACATGTTTAGGGGTTTAATTTTAAATTTAAATTTTCTAATTAAGTGGTTTGAATTTGATAAAATGGATTCCATAGTTTGAATAATATTAATTAATATTATGTAATAATTTTAACTTATATTTTTATAATGAATAGTTAAAATAGTAAAAATTATTTACCCCATTTAAGGTTAAAATGAGTTTAGCTAGGGGTTAATTCAAAAGTTAAGGGTATGTGTGTAAATTAAACTTGTAGAAATTATATTTTATGGATATATATAATAATTATCCTATCAAAAATTTAATTATAAAGGAAATTTGAGGCATATTTTATAGGAATTACTTTATCATTTTGTATTGTTTTAGGGAATTTTCATGTGCTTTACATGAAGGCTCACTCACCCATTTATAAAAGGGAAAATCCTCCCCTCACTTATTAAGACATATAAATATATATATCTTCAAAAAAACATGAAAAAATCCCTCAAAAACATCCATATAAATATTATATTGTCTTTTTTTCTTCCCAAAATATTAACACTAACGTCCATAATAAGATATCCAAAGAAGGTTCTTCTAAGAAAACATAATAGTCATCGCTAAGATATTTGTTTTTAACTTCTTATTTTACCACTATAAATTATTTATTAATAATAAGAATATAATAAAATAATTATCTAACTTATAATGAGATTTTATTATGTTTATTTCATCATATTTATCAATCTCCTCCATGAAACGTAAAATGAAGACATCACTAGTGTGTGTGGAAAAATATCACTTTATAAACCAATATACTTTTTTATCCATCACAAACTCACATGGGTAGTCATAAGGATTGAAATAATGAATATATATGATAATAAAACATTATATTATTTCTTTAAAATTAATATATCATCTAATTTCTTACTCTCTCACCCACTAAGGGTGAGATATCGTTGCTCATGTGTATGTATGACCCACCGTCTGTAGGAATTTATGTGATTAATTTCCATGTAAAACATTAAATAATGTTTATAAAAAAATATCTAATATAGAATTTGATAGTTAAAACCTTAATATCACATTGGATATTGTGTATTTATATCTTATGCACAAGTACTAAAATATCAATGAAAAAACATCTATGACAAAACAAAGATGTTAACAACCAAATAATTAGAAGTAATAAAATATAATCAATGAACGGGTTGTAATATCCAATAATAGGTTAATATAAGACATTATAAATATGAATATAATTCTATTATAAATTAATAACATACTTAAAATTGTTATAATGGATGTTAAATCATGTTCATCTGATGCAAACCAAGTGGCAGGGGACATTATCTCAATTTTCCTTCATTGAGGCATATTTCAATATTATAAACCTAATTTTCATTAAACGTTATATATACTATCCTTTTTAATTGTGAAATCATGGATCCCCAATATTTCATGGAATTTTATGTTTCAATTAAAATTATTTCATTTAAAAAGATTTCACGTGAATGTTACCAAGTGGGAAGTGGTACATAACTCAATTTATTTTCATTGGGTTATATTATTTATTCATTGTATTTGACATTATAATATTATACATAAATTAAATTTTTATTGTTTTATGTTTTATTTTTTATTTTTTATTCTTTAAATTTTATTTTAATTTTACACACATAACTAATTCATTGATTAGTTTTCACTTCAAAAGTATGCTTTTTGTAAGGGATTTCATCTCGATGTCAATTACAATGAGAGTTATTTGTTATTTGGAACCTATTTCCCACTATGTTGTATATATAATTCCCCTTAGATGTATTTTAAAATAATAGCTATTTATTCCTGATTATTAATTTCTGAATACATTTTTATTTTTTTCAGGTATTACAATTCAATAGTTACCCAAGAGGTAAGAATTTATTTTAATATATCACTTAATTTTGGTATTGGTTTTATTTTTATTAAATAAATATTATCATTTAACCTTCATAAGATCTAATAATTTTATTATCCTATAGATAATTAAGGAGTTTCTATATTTTATTCCTAATTTTTCTCTATTTGTAACATGAATCAAGTGAATAAATTTTTAAAAGGAAAACTAAATTTATTTCTCTTTTGATTGGATATGTTTTTCTTCCAGTCCATGTTTTTTAAAATTATTTTAAAAAATTCCTTTTATTTATATAAATGATTTTTTAATTTAATTTTAAGTTATACTTAAATTTTAAAAATGATATGAATGAAATCTATGATTTGTTTTAAATTATTGTTTTATACTATCTTTACAAAAAATTAAAAATTAATGTTTTTTAACATAGACAACGGACTTCCCCACCACTGTAACCATTTGATGAAAATTATATTCTTGTAAATTATTTAAAAAGTTTTACAAAGAGAAAAATTTCATGGATAATAATTTCAATATTTATTTATCATTACATTTATTCCAACAAAGGACGTGATTTTATTACAAAACCTATATTCATGGTGAACTGATGGTCATATCTTATCTCTTAAAAAAATTGGTCAATATATTCTCATGAATCAATAACTTTATTATGATAATTTGATATTAAATAACACATTAATACCCATATTATTTATCATGTATATTCTAATTTATTAAACCAAATATCTTTTCTACACCCTTTTTTTACATATCATTTTATTTGATTGATTGGGGAAATATTGATATTTAGTATTACGTTTTAAATATGAGTATCTATTTATAAGGAATATTGTTCATGAATTAAATATATCAATAAATATATGTGGAATTTATTGGTTATGTACTGATGTGTGGGACCCAAAATTGTATATCATCTTGATACATCAATAAGTCTCCTATGAAAAACTATTCGGAAAAATTTAAATTTTTTTATCAATAAATATAAATTGTGTTAGATCAAGGTCTTGATGGTATAGATATCATGAAGTCGATGATCCAGAAAAAATATATTAATAATTTCTTTTATTGATAATGTAGTAATTATTATCCATGAGATTATTATAATGATATTATATGTAGATTAAATTCATGCTCATGTTAATGATTAAATAGCTTGTGTTTTCTATTATTTAAATTTTTTGTATTAATTATGCCTTATTTACTATTCATAGTTTCTATTGTACATAACTGCTACTGAGGATTTAAGATCACCCGTAATTTTTTTACTTTCTTTATTATATGAAGAATAATTAGTTTAATGATTTCGTGGGTGCTTAATTCTTCCCACTACTATGTTTTATATTTTATCCGAAATGTAAAATTGATATCACTTGTGTATATGGCTATCTAAGACTACTAAACTGATTAGTCATTTAAGATTAGAACCATACTTTCTATTACAATATAATAAATCATCTACAGGCTCTAGGTTACTTATTTTAGGGTTGTTATAAGTTTTACCACTAGATAATGATCATTCATATGAATAAAAACCAATATATATAATGGATAATAGAGATAATTTTCAATTTAATAATACTAATCAATATGTTAAAGATCTAAAGAGGAATTTGAAATTTAAAAAATCAACATGGGAACCAAAAGATGTGATGAAATTGATATATCCTCATTTTTTTATATCGAAGTAATGGAATTTTGAGGGGGGAAATTAATTTTTGGGGTGGTTAGAATGTAACACCCAAAGATTTTATTATATATTTATCTTTAAATAAATTTTATTTCTTAGATATCTTATGATACATGGAAACCCATATCCAAAAGAAATATAATATAGTATATCATTATAACCTAGCAATTAAATTGGTGATATAAATAAGAATATAATAATTAAGAAATTTATTTTTAATGGTTTAATATAATTAAAATATATTGATAAATAAGTAATTAGTTTTTATAAATGTATTTATCTGATTCAAAATTACATTTTTGCTGAAAATTTATTTTTATTGATTTTTGTGATAAAATATATAATTAATTTTTAAAACTTTTATAAAATTTATTTAAAAATAAATTAATTAATTTTTTAAAACATAATTCCAAAATTATAATAAAGTTACGTTTTGAAATTTTTTTAGAAATATTTTTTTCAGTGCTTAGGGAAAAATATTGATTTATCTTGAAAACAATATTTTTGTTTCAAGAATTTACACTGTTTATTTATGTTTTAAAATGATTTTAAATTAACATTAGTTCATTAATATAATTAATAATAAAACTGTGTTAATTATAATTATTTTTATGTTGTATTTTGGTATAAAAACATTTTTATACTTAGGGAATATTTTTCATTCTAAAAACCCTTATTTTTTCGTGTTTTTCCTTACAGAGTTTAAATTAAATTATTCTAATTCAGTAATATATTTTGATAAAATGGATTCCATATATTTAATAATCATAATTAATATGATAAAATATATTTATTTTCATTTTTTCTGTAATGATTTGTAAAAGTTTTAAAATTCTTTTACCATGATTAAGGATAAAACTATTTTGTTTTGTGGGGTTAAACAAAGGGATAAGGGTGAGATTGCATATTAAATTTTAATAAATCCTATTGGATATCCATACATGAACCTAATAATTTCCCACATTATAATCACTATAAATTATGAATCATTTGGATTCAATAATATATTATTATATTTTAATATTTTAAAAAATTCTATGTTTTTCCTCTCCCAGAATTATATAAATCCACCCATCCATTCTATTATTTACATACCATTATACCATCTAGATTGACCAAAATATAATAAATTATATTCCCAACATATTGATACACTATTTAGAGGTACTTTTCTTCTTAAAATATCATTCCAATGATCCTTGTGAAAGAATCTAAAGGAGGCCTATCAAAGAAGAGGTAATCATCCAACCCAACAACATTCAAATTAGTTCTTATTATAATGCGAATAAATCTATGGTAATCATTATGAAATTAAAAATTATATTTTATAAATATTATTAAATGTTATTATAATTATTTAACCACCATTATTCACCCTTTTTCTCATCAATTGGGGATTGAAGGTATCGCCCGTGTGTACATATCAACTATCGCCTCCATGTAAACATACAATTCATTTTCCATTACAATCATTATTGGATGGTTATTATGATGGGTTTGATGATTATATATGATATTTATTTCATAAATATTATTTAATTATAATATCATATCTACCTTCTTACCATCACACCCATTGGACAACAATAACGTCGCTCTTGTGTATGGGTGGACCACCACCACCACAAAGTGATGAGATTCATTTTTCATTTTTCATTTACATGTATGGTAATAGAAATAGATTTAATTTTTATATATATGTAATATATTATATTATTTTATTTATTTAATGATAAATTTTTTTAACACTCTATCCATCTTTTTTATCATAAAAGGAGAATAGTATTCATGCCTATGTATAGCCTATCGTCTCCTTGAATAGTATAAATTATTTTTATATCTCACCATTAATGGATGATTATAAATATATATATTATATTTATATTTATATCAGGATTAAAATTAGGTATTTTAGGGAAAAAATGGCCAATTTTAAATGATATGATCTTTTGAAATTAGTATCTCAGGAAAAATAAACAGTAAACACTTGAAAATGGTGTATTTATTAAGGAATTACAAATAAAATGGTGTTGAAATGTTATAAGTGGATCATATAATATATTTTAGGTATGTAAATTTTTATGTTATAGTTTTTTAATAAATTTAATTATATTCTACTAGAGGATTTAAATATTTCAAATATAGTCAAAATTTTCTTAATGGAATTTCATTTCACTTTTATTTCTGGGAGACACATGCCATATTCAACACTAGTTTCCATTATGTGGTGTACATTGTACCCATAAATATCTTTTATAATTATTTTCATTAAAAATATGGGAACTTAAATATCAATATATAATTTAATCTTTCATGTGGTTTTCATATGATTGTTATAGTAGCCAAACCATTTTTTTCATTTTCTAATACCCAGTTTAGGGGTTTCCAGTACCCCAAACATCCCTCCAAAACGCACAGTCAAACAGGCACAACATCTCACTTTCAAAGTAAAAATTCGACATTCAAAAAATCACCACTCGCCACCTCGATCCACGAACCCACGCTGCAGCCTCGAAGCACGGGACCCCTCGAAACCTGAAACACCTCGAACCACGGTCAGCCTCGAAACCACCGACATTACTGGAGAATCTGCAACGGACCACCGACGAGCTTCACCGGCGTTCCTCATCATCGTCATAGAGGAAGAACATCACAAGCGGCCACCGCCCATCTGACCGTGCAGGCGCCACCTTCAACGCGAAATCCATCCTTATGCCTCCGGGGAGACCCCGGACCAGCCACTGTCAATCAGCGTCGAATTGACGATCGCACACCACCTTCACCGGCGTTCCTCGCCGTTTCCACCATCAACAATCAACAGCACAGAAACCAGAAGAAATCACCATTTTTAAAACAAGAATGAAACAGATAATTGAATATAAACTGAGAAAACCCCACTACAGCCACCCCAACCGCTGAAGAAACCCTTGCAGATCCTCAAATTACTCAGCCGCCGCACATCAGGAGACGAACTCCACATGCTAAGAGACCGCCGCAGGATAACAACCCATAACTGGGAGAAAACCCTCGAACGCTCCATAGAGTATTCCATTGAACAAACCGGTCTTACGCCCGTGGTTCAGATCAGTGGAGTCGAAGCCCGAAGCGTTCGGTCATAGTAAGGAGGACGAATCCCGATACCGTCACAGAGAACACCCTGGTTTGACTCTCGTTTAATCGTCTCCTCCCCGCGGATTGGTTGGCTTGGCGCGACGATTTCATCATGTGTGGGCTTGGATTTTGCGGAGGTGATCTTTTCATTGAGGTTGATGATGGATCTGGAGTGGCCCAGGGAGGGGGGGGGGGTTTCGTTCTCGTTTCTTGTTTTCCTTGCTTGTTTCTAGTGTTGATGATTTACTCGTAGCGATTGCGTTTGAACCTGGCAGTGCTTGGATTTTCTTGTCGCCGCCTCATCCCTGTGGTGGAACCCTGTTAATAATATTCTCCACTTTTTATTTAGTAATTTTTCAAATAATAATACAACTTTCAAATATTTTCAACATAAAAATATTTGGAAAATGTATTTAATAAAACAAACATTATTTATTATTTGGTTAGGAATATTTTTCCCATGTCCAATTTTTTTAAAAATGTTCTATATATTGTTTTTTCTATTATTATGTAAATATTATAGAGATTTTTAACACTATTTTATTTTCTATAGAAATTTATTAAATGATTATTCTTGTCATTTTCTAAATGAGGAACATTTTACTTTTACTAAAAATGTGAATGGGATGTCTATTTTAACATGCACCATATGAATAGAATTTCACAATATCATAAACACTCAGTCCTTTGAAGATTCCATTTAAATAATTCAAGGATATTTTCAATGAACATATTTTCTTTAATGCTTTGGATATTCATAGATTATAAACAAGTGATTTCAATATAAAATTTTTATTTTCCTCATTAAGTTTCCAATGATCTTTTAATTATATTTTTTATCTATGGTAATATCCTTTAATGTTACTTATGATTCACTATCATATGACCCAAAAATATGATTCTTATTCTTTAAATGGATGGGTTATAATTCTGATTATGATACATTTGTAAGACACATTTATTTTCCATTAGTTATTTTATGATTAAAGGTTGAAATGTTTTTTAGACCCATTTTTTCTACCGGTTATGAAATGTGATGAATGATTTATGATCTTGTGGAAAAAAATAAGTATTTATTATTATTAAGTTATTGGTGGGATCATAATTATATATCCCACTAATTAATTTGGTAAGTATGGATATCTCAATAGATAATAAGGATGTGAATGTGGAGTGAAACTAGTTTATTAAGGGACATTTCCCACTATGATAATTATTAGAGAAGACCTTGACTAAGTATATATTGGGATGGATAGTGAACCAAATAAACTGTTATGGTCTAGGAATTTATCCTTGACTAAATAAAATATTTTCAATGATTATGTGTATTCCATTAATTTATTTCTTATGCCAATTATGTTCCCTCATGGAAAAAGTTCTCCAAATCATTTATTATTAATCTATTATGAATGGAAAATATTTATTACATGACTCAACATAATGTTCTATGATATATTGGGTATGGTTTTTTAATGTTAGTATCATGTTCTCATACCGCTATGCTCATTTTATATTTAAGTGATCATTGATATCTCCCATGTATACCCTTACTGGGTATATGATCTCTCCCTTTCTTATATTTCATTTCCCTAGGTAATAAATAATGTTTTTTAGTATAGTATTTCTATGAATAGTAGTATGTGGGATGATATGTGTGAGTGGTGTTGAAAGTATCTTTCCTAAAAAAATATTATTGTTTTTCTAGTCCCAATAGACACATAACCATTACAGTCCTCTTATGTGTATTTGTAATATATATTTAATATATTTTTATTAGGAATTAATATCAATGTATAAAATTCATGGATATATATATTTTTTAAAAATTAAATCACACTCAATCATTACATAGAATGTAGTTTCAATGGAACATGGGACAACTTAGGTGGGGGAATTTATGGCCTCTTTTTTAACAAATTATCCTTCTAAATTCAAACACCATAGCTACTTTCAGACCTGATCGATTAAACATTATGTTTCTTAGCCTCACCCTGGTTATGAAGTAAATAAGTAAATAAAACAAAAATATTTAAGATGTTTTATCCATAAAAACCTACCCTTTGTCTAGATATATTATTTAACCTAATCAAGGATTCAAAACTATAATGTATCATTGACTATGGTAGTTGATTATTCCCATAAATGTATAATATATCACCATGATTATTATTTCTTTATTCATATATAAAATCTAAAATATATGATTTATACTAAATTCATATCTTCACCCTATTTTATTCATGAATTCTTTGAGTCAAACAAGTTCTATATCATCCACAATGTATAGAAAAGTATTGTTTTTCATCTTATTTTAATGTAGTTCATTGGCTAACATATGGATACATCTGCATTCTAAAATTGGATCTCATTCATATTAACAATAGAGTATTTGAATATAAAATGATAATTAGTAATAACAAAGTACAAATTGATCCCTGATTCATCTTGGCTTCATAAATCCCCAGTACTCACCTATATTTCTTAATTCAGAATGCTTCAATGAAAATTATTGAATCTTAAATCTCTAAAAATTGAAAGTCCTAACACTGAGATCATAAATATGCACATCTAGTCAACCTATCAGTCAAAATCTTCTTTATTATTCAGCTTTATATAGAACAACATGAAAAATATAGATTACCATATCCTTATACATCCATTCTCAATGATTTTTTTCATAATAGGATTTAAATACTCTTCCTCTTAAACTCCTTTGAGTGTTATGAGATATTCCCACTTATTTTCAACTCTTAGTTCATGATTTTCACTTACACTCTCTCACTATTTTTCTTTTTATATAAATGTCACTAACATTTTTATTTTATAAATATATAATATAGACTATTTAATCATGTATTTTTTTCTATGATCCTTAATTAATTTTCCCATTACTTTTAGTACTTGGTAGTGCTCCATGATATCAAATTATATTTGTATCTCATTTACTTTTGGTATATTTAATTATTAAAACCTATACATTTACTATAGTTCCCTAGATTTTACTATTCCTATTCATTTTTCTCATCCAATTGATATTATGGACTCTTCTTGTTGTAGTATTGAGTTCAACCAATTATTCATATCATAAATATTTCAAAAGGATCAATGAATCAACACTATACCAAATCTGTAAGAAAATTAGGGGGAAAATATTTGTAGAATTACACATTTTTTACTACATCAATGATTTAGTTAATAAAAGTACATGCTTTACTCTTAAATATATATATCATGAGTATAAGCTCATCTAATTCATCTTTATATTTTTAAAATTAAAAAAGTGTTGTGATATTTAGAATAATCTAGAAGAGATTAAGAATCACTAGATCTATCAATTTATGATTCGATAATATGTAATTTCATATTGAATATTATTTTATTTATTAAAATATCCCATGTACTTGATGTCTTATATAATTATCTCAGAGATCATTTATTAACTAAAAAATTCTAAAACCATTCATTATGTTTATATTTTTGGAAAAATGAAAAGAATCATGAGAACTATTTAATTTTTTTCCATCAGAATTAACAATTTCGAAA
Source organism: Viscum album (assembly GCA_963277665.1). NCBI lineage: Eukaryota > Viridiplantae > Streptophyta > Magnoliopsida > Santalales > Viscaceae > Viscum > Viscum album. The sequence goes on from OY728131.1 coordinate 241,557,384, forward strand.
ATAAAATTTTATATTTGAGATGTATTTTAAAAAATCTATTGACTTTATCTTCTCTTTATCATACTTGGATATTAGAATCTCTAAAATTTATTTATTGTATAAAAATATTTTTGTGGTGTTATGATCCATGATAAGTATCTTTATCATGATCACAACCCATATATTTATTCATATTTTAAAATATAAAATTCCACATTAAATCTGAAACATTATAAAATTTTAAATATTTATAGAATATATACACCAAAAATTGATACTATTTCATATGAATTCAATGTTATAAAAAATTAATCTAATTAATATGCACTCATCCTTTGTAAAATTTTGTCCAACTCCAAAAGTCTTGTGTAATTACACTAAGTCTAAAATAATCTTCTTGGAGACATAAAAAAATTGTGAGGACTTATATAATCACTAATGATGTCTTAAAAATATGTAGAATCATAAAAAAACATTAGACTCCATAAAAATAATTTCTTATGGATTTTTTCTGACATGGTCATTTTTCTTCTATGAACTCAAAATATTCAGACATCTTTGTTGAATTACAAGTATTCATTAAATAGAGTTCAACATTTTATTGATTATGAAAATCACTTTAGAACACTTTTTGGAATATGTAAAACATTTAAAAACAATCCTCCACTCTTCTTAATAAACTAATGAATGTTAAATACCCAAATATGGGGAATTATTGAACCTTCAATTACCTTATAATTCACACATTAAAAACCAATATTCAAAACCTTAATTCATGGTATATTAATCACTATAACCATAAAAATCCATCTATAACATTCATTGGATGGTTTATCCATTATTCCAGCACCTTAACTATACATTTAATCTCACTGAAAACATTAATATAAAAATCTATTAAATATTCTCACTCAACATGCACTTAAACCTTTTTTAAAATAATGTTGAAAAAATATTCACACAACCACCACCTTTTTTGAGCTTGAGGACCAGAAAAAATAATTTTGTGATATATTCATTTCCAATTATTTATAATGTGAGTGACTAACTCAATGAATAATGTAGTGGATATTCTCTCCATCATCAATAACACTTATCTCTTATCTCTATAAAGATCAGTGTAAAAATAACCTAATGAATGGGGTTGGTATATTGAATCATTCTAGTTCTGTTTTTCAAGTAGAAATCATTATTCTATTACATTTATATATATTCACAATTATATCCAAATATAATTATTTATCCTTCATTGGGTCGATACATAGTACACAACCCATTTCTTATATATTCCTATTGATATACACAGAGAAACCCATTAGAAACAAACATAACCATACACATCTTTGGGAACATCAATCACTCCCTTTTGTGTTTGTTATAAACAACATTGAACAAAACCACTCTCAATTCTAGTCAATAAAGGTGTAATTTTCCTCTCCCCATTAATAATAATAAATCAAAAGGATGGAAAGCTTTTTCTACACCATATTTATATCATTAATTCAAGGTAAATACGCTTATAATCCTTAGTTATTATTTTCCCACACATAGTGATCTCTACAATAGTTGGGAATGACGTATAATCATTTAATATTTCAACTTCCTTTACCCTTATTTTTTTATATAGTTTTTAATTTAAATAAAGAACCATAGTATATCTCAGTAATGGGAAATTAGTAAGATTTGTATATTTCTTCCTAAGTCAACACAGTGTAGAAATCAAGAGTGATTTTACTAAATCATAAATGCTTTCCAATAAAATTTATTAATGTGGTACCAAATAAAACATAATTTCTATTATGGTATATGTAATAATACATTAAATAAACATTATAAATCCACACCAAATTTTGAAGAACATATTTCAAAATTTATGTGTAAGTAAATTTTTTTCCCGTTTGGTTTTTATATCACCCCCACTTAATTAAATTATAAAATATATTGAAATATTTGATTTGGAGAGAGAAAATCATACCTCAAAATTTAACTATTGATAAGAATTCTTAGATTCTATATTTATGTGAAAATAATGACCATCTAAGAGATTTATCACTTTTCATATCTCTCCATCAAGGTTATATTTTCATATTTTATTTTCTTGAATTCCATTAGTCAAAATTCACAAATAAAAAGTGTGATAATTAGGTGGGTCACCTTATGTTTCTTAGTAACTGAACAATGGTTTAGAGTACTTTCTTATCCCTATAACCTTTTTCATTATAACTGAACTATTTTTTATTTTCATCATGATTACTTCATTATTCACTCTCCAAAACTATTCAAGAAGAGAAAACATGGTTTTCTATTCCTTCATTTGTTTCTTTATTGAAGAAAATGGTTTCTTCTGTTGAGAAACTAGAACAGGCTCAATTTCTTAATATTTATCTTATTGTTTATCACATTCCATCTTATTAGGTTAGGTTTCCATGAAACATCACTCACATGGCTATCATGAAACTATCTATAATGGGGAATCCCATGCCTAATGGTAATTTCCCAAGATAATCACACCATATCATCATTGTAAAAGTTGTCGTGATAGGGGGAGAGTCCCACCCTTCTTATTAGACATCTGTGAACTCCCCAACACCCTAATGCAGGCATCATGTTTTTCTAACAAGAGAACACCAATATTATGGAGGATAGTTCATATCATGAAATCCTAAGTGGGGCATTGTGTATACTTTGGTCAAAAAAATCCACCCCTCAATTTTACCATATGAGATTTAAATATATCCCCAAATCTTATAATAGTTAACAATGTCATGATTTTTTTAGAAATGTGTCAGGTCTTTTGAAACCAAACTCATAATAAATTTATTTTTGAATCAAATTTATTTGAAACCATGTCAAACTACTCATATAATTTCTCTTATACTATGATAACATTACTGTGTCTTTCTTGGAAAGTCTCACCTTTCTATTCTATGTAATGACCCTAACTCCAGTAACCAAGATTTGGTGTCTACATTATTATATTTGAACTAGATAAAAGAGATTGTATCCAGAAATACTAAATATTTTTGTAGCCTTGATGAAATAGAAACATACATAATACCAATTTTATATTGGGAATATAAAATAAAACAAAATATAATACAAAAAAATTATTTTCATCCTTTAAATTTATTAAAATATTTCTTCTTTATATCTTAAATAAAGGAAAAAAATTAAGGGTGAGAACAAATGATCAGTAAGGATTAATTAAGTGGAATCTGTTATATGTAAATAAATTATAATCAATATGGTAAGTTATATATCTAAAAAAACGTTCAATTTAATCAACAAATTTTGTATGAAATAATTCACAATCAATGTGAGAAGGTATCAAACTGAACCCACATGAAATTTAATCAATAAACTAAGAATGAAAAGTATCCATAGATAATATAAATAAAAAATATCATGGATTATAATAATAATAATAATACCTAAATTATAAATTAATTAAATTCTTAATTATTGGATGTAATCATCTCAAGAATCATGATACCTCTAATGTAAATACCTTTCACAAGATAGTTTAGAACTACGGGTAAAAACCCACCTGATTTGGCCAACCGATTTGATTCATGAGACCTATCGATACATCACGAGGATATCTATAACTAGAACCACCCATATATTCCTATAAAAATCATTCCTCATATATCTAATAATCAATTTAATTTATTAATCAATATTTCTTATCAAAAAATATATTTATTGAGTAAATGAGTCATATTTATCAATATTTCCCCAGTTAATCAAATAACCTTCAAAGTAAACACCGTATATAAAAATGGTATAGAAGTTATTAAATAATATTATAAATCATAAAATAATTTTTATATTTAATAAAAATTTAATTTAAAATGAAAAAATTGATCATAATAAAGTTTTTTCAGATAAATTAAATAATCACAAAATAAACTGAGATTTTACAACAATTTTTACCTCATTGGTATATTTTAAATTGGAAATCCATGATGATTAAAATTGAAAATTATTATTAATAATCAAAAATAAATAATTATTCATGTTAAATACATTAATGTTGAAGTATATACACCACATAAAATTTAATAGGTTCTTATTAACAAATATGTCTCAATGAAATGGAAACTGAGATGAAATCTCGTGCCTCATGCTTTCCTTCAGTTAGAATTGATTTTCCTCCTACATAATAGTTTTAATCATGCTATTAATTTATAAAAGAAATATATTAATTTTTATAGCATCATATATGATCATATTATAACATTTTACCACCCATTTGTTAATAATAATTCATTATTTTCACTGTTTTGTGTATTAATTATCTTGTTTTATCATGCGTGTTTTTTTTGAAAGTTTTGGTTATTATACATAATTAATAATTACATTATCTACATAATTTTAGTACTGTTATAAAAATAATATGTATTCATTAGATACATTATTATAACAATTCATGAATTTTGGGCATGGAAAATGAATCACATCGCTTCATGGAGATGATAGATTATACATACGTACGAGCACTGGCATCATTAATTTTACAAGTTAAAGGGTAATGAATGGGGTGATATATTAATTTTATAAAATAAATATCATGTCATATATATTACATATATATATTAACATTATCCATATTACATTTCATTTAAATAATAAGTAACAAATGAATCACATCGCTTCTCGAGTCAGTAGTCCTTTGTACACATGAGCGATGTTATCCTATTTTAAACGTTATAGAATGTAAAACGGTATGTGTGATATTTTAATTAAAGAATTATTTTAATTTCATAAATATCATAAAGATGCATTAAATCCATAATTATTAACAATTATGATATGTGTTGATGGAAAATGAGTCATATCAGTTTGTGAGGTGGTAGTCCGCCATACACACGATCGACGATTTCATTTATCATTAGATGGAAAAGAAGATAGATGTTGGTTATGACACTAAAATAATAACATTTATGTATATTTTAAATTAAAATTTTAATATATTATCATTATCTAATAATATTTTAATTATGTGGAAGAAGAAAAGAAATAAAAATGATCATTTTTGAATTTTACCTCTTCTTTGGATGACCACTTTAGGTTTGCACCAAAATCTATCATAGGATGTCTTTATGATAAAAAAGAGAAATAAGATGTTTTATGGGATTACATATTTTACTTTGATGTGACCTAGATGAAGGAGACAATATTGGATCTATAAAAATGGCAGGAATGTTTGTGGCATTTTATAAGTGGGGATGGGGAGATACGCGGAATTTTTGAGAAGAATAATGTGTACCCAATTTTCTCACATGTAAAAAGATACCATAATGGGAAATTATAGATCTTTATAGGTTATAATGTTAAAATATGTTCATATTATGGGTGTTTAACATGTTTTAGGTGATTTTTAACACTTATCTTCTTATTCTAGCCCCTAGTAAACCGATTTTCACCATAACCAAGGTAATTAATTTTTACCATTTTCAGAATTCATTATGGCCAAAAATTAAGTTAATCTTAATAGATAATATAAATTATTCTGATTCTAAATATTTTAACCATTTATTAAAATTCAATTCATAAAATTGTAAAATTATATTTTAAAATTAAACCTGTAGAGGAATTGAAAAACAGTTTTTTCAAAGAAAAGCATTCAAAATATTAGAATGTTTATATAAAATAATTCAATATGAAATTGATTATAATGACATGATATTTCTAAAATTTAATATTATTGAACTAATATTAATTAAAAACCAATTTAAATTATAATTTATATTTGTAAATATTTTAAATGAAAATGTATTTTTAAATTAAAATTAGTATTTTTCACTATTCATTAAAAATAAACTTTTTAAAAATTCTCAAAAATTCACTCAAAGATAATTTTGTTATTATGATTTCAAAAATGAATTTAATTTTAATAAATATTTTTATAAATGTGGGGAAGATTTATTTTATATGATGTGCACAATGCGAAATGAAACAATATTTTAGAAAAATATATTTTTTTGTGAAAATGTTTCTTTATCTTTCAAACGATTCTTATTTTATTTCTAATCCGTAAGTTTACATTTAATTTATTTTATCCCTTTTTATCCATTTAATTTTCATAATTTATTCAATTCTATTCATACACACTAATTTAATGTTGAGGTTATAACAATATATTATTTTACGATTCTATTAGATTTAGGGTTGCGTGTATCCCAAGAATTTTAAGAGACTAAATTTATTTAAAAGGAAATATATCATGATATATCAAGATGATAAATTCTTAACTCCATCATAAATAACAATCTTAAAATTTCTTGGATATTTCCTTCTAAAAAATGACGATATTTCTTCTTCAAAACATCCTCATGTTCCCATGTTGGCTATATTTATTGATTTTTCCAAACTATCTATACTAATAAAGTCATCTGATTCCTCAATAATTTCTCTCTAGTATAATGAATTTGGATAGGATCTTCACAATAATAAATATCTAGTTCTTATTCCATTACATTAGAGGTGGGAACATGTATTTTCTCAAGCACGTACTTTTTTGACAATGATATATAGAACATATCATGTAATTTTGAGGGATTTTGTGAAATTGTCAAATGGTAAGAAAAAATCCAATTATTTCAAGGATTTCAAAGGACCCAGTGTACCCATGTCTCAGTTTACCTTTCTAAATAATATGACACCACTCCATGAATATACTCTCTTGAAAACATGATCTATGTAGTGTCTTGGATTGTTTTTTGTATTATTTCTAAATATTATATGGAATTATTATGAGACTAGGCGCAGAGATGACACATCATTCTGAGGCCCGATGATCCTGGAATGGTGGTTTGAACATTTTTTTAGTTGGCACTTGTGCGTGGTTATGGAAGTTTCCAAACGGATTCCCGGATTAAAAATATGATATCACCATTGCGTACGGGGTGACAACATTACCTAATAATAGGTCTAACCATGACTGGTTATGGTCAAGGGAAAAAGTTAATTTTTGAATGTTTTTAGTAAAATAAAATAAATTGCGACATTTTTTTTTTATTTTGGAAACATCTGCTGCAGCGCAGCGACATGGCTGCTATTTCAGTAATTAATTTAATTTCATAATGACTTAGAAATAGAAACACCAACTCATTATTACCATAGCATAATGGAATTCCAAACTTGTTTCCCTTTTTATTGGGATGTCACTCATTGGCAAGGATTGAGAGGAAACTCTGGAGAATATGTGGGGCTTAGAAGAAGACTCTCGGCGACGAACGGCGACGAATCTAAGCTATGATCATTGTGCCAATGAATTTGAAGGATCTCAACAATGACGAAATCATGACCCTTTTTTCAATGATCGATCCTTTCTTAAAGTTAGGGGTTATTATTTCTTTCCTCTTTCCTCATTTTTGAATTTAAACGGTGAACGTGGATCAACCACGAACAAGTTGATCCACAGATTCATACATTCTTATGGGAGGGTTTTTATTGGGATGATTTGGGTAATTGATCCATGTTGATTATTTTGGTTTATTTCTACTCCGTTTAAGCCGACTAACTAGAGAAGATCAACATAGCGATGAATGACAATGGAGGTTATCTCCTCAAAAAAAATTTATTATATTTTCTTTCCCCCTTTCCTTCTCGTGCGTTCTTCGTGTTCCTCGTGTTCTTCGTGGGGCAATAAACAATGGATCGTTGCGCACCCATCTTGTAACGCAACAATCCCAAACTGTAGATTCGACACTACAAAGACTTTGTGGAGGTGCGACGACGATAGCGGATGACAAATCGGACTGGATCGGGAAGGACCGTTCTTCAAGCGTTCTTTGCGTGGGTGGATCGTTGCACATTTTTGGAGCCGATCGGAGGCTCGAAAAAAACAGAATCGGCTTCATGGTGTCAAGTAAACCAAAATCAGGGACTTTCATGGCAATTGGACGGCCGAATCAATGATCAGGGTAGCAGGGGGGCGCACCGGCGAGGAGTGTCGTTTTTGGAAAATTTTGAGATACATGGCGTGTACTTCCGAAGAACACACCATGTAGTACTGGTGGCGGCTAGGGTTTCAGGAGCCAGAGAGGAATCACACGGCATGTGGCCTAAGTCACACGACATGTCGGACTTTCCCAAAGCTTGGCATGTATCTAGGGGATACACAGACATGAGATAAAGTACACGGTGTGTACTCCATCACACGGCCAGGCAAGGCCAGTAACGCGGGTCACCTCATGAACCGATTACACAGGTTGGCAGACATGGGTTGAGGCTATTTACTGGAACATGGAAATCGTACATGGAGCCGATCCCAGTCACTCGGACATGGGGTGTACACCATACTACACATCATGTACTCACTTTTCTACATGGCCATCCTTACGACACGAGTCGTTGTATATGGGTAGTACCCATAGTCAGACAACATAGCGTGTAACATTTTTATAGATCATGTAAATTGTGGAAAATGGAATGGTCCTCTTGTTCACCATATCTTCGACATCTTTCGTTTGGGTTAGTGCCACTTCTTCTCGTTCCCCTGAAGGTCAGGCATGGTTTCCTTCTACATGAGTATGATCCCTTCAGCAGGACTTTCTATGATAGAGTCGGTATCCCTCTAAGAGGCCCAGAGCAAGATCCTATATCCATTCCTAGCCCTAGGTAGAGTCAGACATCGACGTGACCAACTCTACCAGGCATTTCTTCTCTACCTAGATGGTGAATCACCTATCTGGTGAATCCGGATGAGTCGCGGTATCCGCCATGGCCCTCACAGTGATCCTCATCTATGTATCGTGATCTTTCCCACTCAGGAGTGTGTATCCCGTAATGATTTCTTGTATCTATCATGATCTTCCCACTCAGAAGTGTGTCTCCCTTAATTATTTTAATTACATCTCATGACATTTCTCGAAGAACTGTACTTCTCAGACGGATTTCATCGGAGCTACCTGAGTCGTGGAGTGTGCTCTCCCAGAATGAGTACTTCATTAAAATCTTCGAACTGAATCTCTAGCGGGGATATGTGGTTGTGTGACTTGTCTCTAGACTACGGGTCTAGGTTATGAGTATATCTAGATTTTTATATCCTATTATAAGTTCAGTAGACATATAATATATTGAGATGATTGTGCCTTTCCTTTTGTGTACTTTCTTTGTGTTTTTCGGGGTCCTCTACTGAGTATTGTTATACTCACCCCTGCACGGGATTTTCCTACACATGTCATGCCTTGTGTAGACGAGCAACCTTTTGAAAAATTTTATGGTGGACCAGGATATGACTGGGATTTCTGAGATCTCTGTTGGCCTAGGCAATCCTTTGGCTATGAGTAGCAGTCCCAGTATCTCTTTGTGTCTTCAGGTTGGACTTTTCAGTTTTCAGACTCTTGTTTTTGATGGGCTTATATTCGGGGCCAGTTTACTTTCAGTACCTTACTTTCTGTTGTAATCTGTTGGTTGGGTTTAGTTTTATGCATGCGATTTGTTCCTTAGTGGTTTTTACATTTCAGAATTTGTGGGCTTGGAGATGTGTGTGTGTGTACAGGTTCATAGGAAACACCTCCCATGTTAGTAATATGCCTACTCGGTGCTAGTCACGAGCCCCTGGCCTATTGGTGGTGGGCTTGGGGAGTCACAGCATGGGTCCCACTAGGATGGGTCGTGCCAGAGTGGTATCAGAGGTGGTCGGTTCTACCTTAGGACCAAGAGTCTGTATGATTGGTTTGGGGCAATAGCATTGATTGTTTCAAGTTCAGCTTTAAGGCAAGGGACTCCATTGTTGGTGCATCGGCCGAAGTGTCCATACATGAGGACTATAATAACCTTATTTTTGACTTCGTACATGAGAACACTAGTTTCGGGGAAATAAAATAATGTTACATATAATAATAGGTTGTGTTTTTCATATCCTTTGTTTCAGCTATCCAGATATACTCATTGACCATGGTACATCCGGTTTCTTAACAGGATGTCTCAATAATGCATACCCGCTAGGATTCAGTAGCAAGATCACGAGGATGACCCCCTTAGGACAAGGCTTCTATACAAGGACCAGTTCCTCAAGAGTTTCCACCAGGTGGTGCACTTTCTATACCACCACTAGTGGAGAATCCCGTGGTACTCGTAGTATTGACTGACGAGGAGTGTAGGCTAAGCGTGCTCCATGAGTTCTAGAGACAGATACCCCTTAGGTTCCGAGGCAATCCTAACCCTCAAGCGGTTGAGGATTGGCTTGAGGTGGTGACCAGAGTTTTCCATCTAGTGAGGACACTGGCAGACTAGATGGGTGATCTTAGATGCGAGCCTTCTTCAGGGTTCGACGGGATGATAGTCGATTCTGACCACATAGACTCACGACGAGGAGACTCTTTCATCGGCGGAGTTCGAGCGAATATCCAGGGAGAAGTTATCTCTGGTTAGGCTGAGATCCATACGCATCCTAGAGCTTCTTCAGCTCCAGCAGAGCTATTTGACGGAAGCAGACTATTCATATAGATTCACCAACCTCACCTCATACTCGATGGATATGGTCAGGGATCAATACTTTGGGGCTCAGACCCTCAAGAGAGGTATACAAAGAGACATCCGAGCTAGTTTCGTGACTCTATACATTCTGACTTATGATGGAGTGCTCGAGTGGTTTTTTGTGATTGATAGATTCTTGGCGGAGTAGAGACAGCCGACGACAGTCAGCAGCAGGTAGACAGGACCGGAGACCTTGGCAGCAGGGAGCTGACGTCAGACACATGGATCAGGATGTGAAAGAAGTCAAAGGAGGACCCAGGATTGGGGATCAATAGTCCAGGGCTCTCAGGCTAGATCTAATCATCCAAAAGCGAAGCAGTGCTACGCGTGTGAAGATAGGGGACATCTCACTAGAGATTGTCCGACCCGGCAAGCTGCTGACAGAGAAGCGGTGGATGGACCATCGAGGTAGAGGCATAGAGTGGAGCAGACGGACCCTCTAGGTGGAGGATGTTGCAGAGGAGCAGGAAGAGCTGCAGGTGGTGGTAGACGCTTCGACTTACTTCCACCACCACCCTAGGATGTCCGCACTAGGCTCAGGGATAAGGGGGACAGGGGCGGGGACAGCTGCATGCAGTTAAGCCATACGACCCAGGGCCTCCAGTGATGATCTGAGGTACGATATGTGTCTTATATACCTTAGATGAAGTACTTATAGACACAGGTGCAAGTCATTCCTTCATAGCCACATTTCTTGTGTGAGACCTTGAGATTCTGGTAGAACCATTGACTCGAACCTTACGCTTGGAAACACCTACGGGAGGAGACTCGACGATCACACACCTTTGCAGACAGTGTGATCTTACCCTTGGAGGTGAGAGTTTTGGTTAGAACCTCTTGGTGGTAGCGTCGAGGCCTTACAACGTCATTCTCGGTATGGATTGGTTATCTTCAGTCCATGACCAGATTGACTATTTTAGGAGAAGGGTGCGGTGTGTCCCAATGATAAGACGAGTTTTTATTTTTTTTAGGGAAAGGGAAACACAGGCAGCACAGAATGGGATCATATATAGGGGGTAGAACCAATCACTCATGAGATGGCTAGACATACCCTCGGAGTAGTAGATGTTGTGGTCTCTCAGTTCCCAGTAGTAGTGGTGGAGTACGGGGACGTCTTTTCCCAATATGTTCCAAGATTACCTCCCTACCGGGAAATCTACTTCTGCATCGACCTACACCCCGGGACGACACCGATTTCCTCACCAGCATATCGGATGGCTCTCACAGAGCTTCACAAGCTGAGGGTGCAGTTGGAGGATTTACAGAGCAAGGTTTTCTTAAGACCCATAGTTTCACCCTGGGTGGCCCCAATCTTGTTTTCCAAGAATGCAGATAGAAGTTTGAGGTTTTGCATGGATTACCGGAACCTCAATCCAGTAACGGTGAAGAAAAAGTATCCACTGTCGAGAATCGACGACCTCTTTGATAAGGTAAGAGGGGAACACTGGTTCTCGAAGGCTGAACTCCAATCATGTTATCACCAGTTATGAGTACAAGATGAGGACATACCGAAGACGGCTTTCAGATACCGCTACGACCACTATGAGTACTTGGTGATGCCTTTCGGTGTGACAAACACCCCCGCAGTGTTCATGGGACTGATGAATCAGATCTTCCAGTCATACCTGGACTGATTTGTGGTGGTCTTCATCAACAAAATCCTTGTGTACTCAGCATCAGAGGAGGAGCACTCGAGACACTTATAGATAGTTATAGATGTACTATGAGAGCACCAGCTTTATAGGAAGCTCTAAAAGTGCCAGTTCTGGATTCAGGAGGTCCACTTTCTGGGACATGTCATCTCAGCAGATAGAGTAGTTGTGGACCCAGCCAAGGTGTAGGTAGTGTTATCATGGGATCCACCTTGGAATGTGAAGGAGGTTTCAAGCTTCCTTGGATTGGTAGGATATTACTAGAGGTTCATTATTGATTTCCCTGGAATGTCAGTACCAATGATAGCCTTGACTAGGAAGGGGAAACCCATTGTGTAGACAGAGAAGTGCCAGTAGGCTTTTGAGCAGTTGAGACAGAGTCTGAAGAGCACCCCAATATTGACATTGCGGGAGGAGGGTGTCAAGTAAATAGTTTTCTGCGACGCATCAGGGACCGGGCTTGGCTGTGTCCTGATGCAGAGGCAGGTAGTGATTTCTTGTGGTTCATTTTAGCTTAGGCCACATGAGCATAACTATGCGACCCATGATCTTGAGTTGGTTGTAGTAGTCTTTGCATTGAATATGTGGATACACTACCTTATGGGAGAGCAGTTCATCGTATACTCTGACCACAAGATCCTCAAGTAAATCTTCTCATAGAAGGATTTTAATCTGAGGCAAGAGGCCTTTGGGACTCTGCTACGCTTGAGCACGACGTTCCATCCCAGACCGATGGTCAGATGGGAGAACCATTTAGGTTCGGGAAGATATAGTAAGGGCTTGTATCTTGGACTTTGGTCACAGTTTGGAGTACCACCTACCACTGGTGGATTTTTCATATAATAATAGCTACCACTCCACCATTGGTATGGCACCGTTCGAGTATTTGTATGGGAGACTCTGTCGGTCACCGCTTTACTGAACCGACCCTGGAGAGTCAGCACTCATGGGTCCAGAGTTGGTGCGCACTACTACGAAAAAGGTGCATATCATCTAGGAATGGATGAAAACTGCATAGAACCGGCATAAGTTTTATGCTGATAGGCGTCGGAGACCCCTGGAGTTTGAGTAGGGAGACCACATCTTTCTTCGAGTCTCACCTCGTCAAGGGTTATGGAGATTTGGTCGGGGCAGCAAGCTATCTCTGAGGTTCATCGGACCTTTACAGATACTGTGCAGAGTTTTGAGGTGTTGTACTGCTTAGCTCTACCGCCATATTTGCATCAGGTACATGATGTCTTCCACATGTCTCTGTTGAGGAGGTACATGCATGACCCATCGCACATCATCAACTAGGGCAAGCTGGACATCGAGGATGGAGTGACCATTGCTGAGTATCCGGTGGAGATCGAGGATTGGCATGAGAGGATACTTTGTGGGTGATCAATTACCTTGTTTCACATTCATTGTCAGCAAGGGAATCTTTAGGAGAGCACGTGAGAGTGGGAGGCTCAAATCCGTGCCTAGTACCCACATCTTTTTAAGTAGACTTGTTTTGGATTTTCAGGGATGCAAAGCCCCAAGGTGGAGAGAGTGTAGTGTCTTGGATTTTTTCATGTATTATTTTTTAATATTATATAAAATTATTACAAGACTAGGCACAGAGATGACACATCATTCCAAGGCCAGATGATCCCGGAATGGTGGTTCAAACTTTTTTTAGTCGACACTTGTGCGCAGTTGTAGAAGTTTCCAAACGGATTCCCGGATTAAAAATCTAAGGGAACTATTGCATCCGAGATGACGAGTTTACCTAAGAACGGGTCTAACCTCGACCGGCATAGGTCAAGGGAAAAAGTTATTTTTTTGACGTTTTTAGTAAAATAAAATAAAATAAATTGCAACATTTATTCTATTTTTATTTTGAAAACATCCCCTGCAGCATATTGATGGGGCAGCTGTTCCAGTAATTAATGTCATGTCATAATGACTTAGAAATAGAAATGCTGACTCATTATTACCGCATCATAATGGAATACCAAACATGTTTCACGTTTTATTGGGATTCAGCTCATTAGAAAGGATTGAGAGGAAACTCTGGAGAATCCATGGTGCTTCGGAGAAGACTCTCAGCGACGTAGGATGACGAATCGAAGTTGTGATCATTATGCCAACAAAGTTGAAGGATCTCGACAAAGATGATAGCATGTCCCTTTTGTCAATGATTGATCCTTTCTTAAAGGTAGGGGTTGTTATTTTTTTTCTCTTTCCCCATTTTTGAATTTAAACGATGAATGCAGATCAACCACGAACAAGTTGATCCATGGATTCATACGTTTTTGCAGGAGGGTTTTTATTGGGATGATTTGGGGAATCGATCCATTTTGATTATTACTGTTGATTTCTGCTCCATTTAAGTCTACTAATGGGCGTAGATCAATGTCTTGATGAATAGAGGTGGAGGTTCTCTCCTCAAATTTTTTTTATTGGATTTTCTTTCCCCCTTTCCTTCTCACGCATTCTTCGCATTCCTCGTGTTCTTCGCAGGGCGATGAACAATGGATCATTTCACACCCTTCTTGCAATGCAATGATCCCAAACTAGAGATTCGACGCCACAACAATCTTGTTGAAGTGGGACGATAATAGCGGATGAAGAATTGAACCGGATCGGGAAGGACTGTTCTTAGAGCATTCTTCATACTGGTGGATCGTTGCACATATTTGGAGCCAATCAAAGGCCCGAAAACAATGGAACCAGCTTCATGGTGTCAGGGAGACCAAAACCTCGGAGTTTCATGGAAATTGGATGGCTGGATCGGCGATTGGGGTAGCATGGGAGGCGTGCCGGTGAGGAGCATTGTTTATGGAGAATTCTGGGATACACGGCATGTACTTCCGAAGAACACGTCGTGTAGTACCAGCAGTGGAAACTAGGGTTTTAGGAGTCATAGAGGAATCACATGGCATGTAACCCTGGTCACATGGTGTCTTGGACTTTCCCAGAAGCTCGGTGTAATAACCCAGGTTTTTAGAATGGGTCAAAATCCCGATCCTGTTTGAATTTTGACTGGTTTCTGAGGAAACTGGAGAAAAATAGGAAGTTTTTAGAAATTTCTAGAATACATTCCATGTACTTTAAGTAAACTCCATATCTATGTTAAGAGAGTGTTGGTCGTGTTCTCACCGAGTACATGTCGTGTGATGACCATGTAGAAATTTTTTACTACACGCCATGTAGTTTTAGACACGTCGTGTACTATTGATCATGCGGAGGCCATACATGGCGTGTGGGTCTGTTGGCTGGGTAGAACTAAGTGCATGTCGTTTCCTCCTTAGACACGCCGTATAGTTTGGCCGTGTATGAGAGAAATACATGGCGTGTGGGTAAGTCGGTGAGGAAGAGAAGAGAAACCAAGTACACGTCGTGTACCCCTATGTACACGCCGTATACTCATGTCGGCTGGTTTTGGAATGAACGTCAGTGGAATTCCAACTGCCATATGAATAGTTAAATGATATACATGGCATGTAGTCTTTAATTAGACGCCGTGTACTTTCTTTTTTTCTTAAAACGGTCATAGCCTCATTTTGAGGTTCTAGACAGAACCTCCTCCCCCAAGTCGGCCGAATCATTGTTACCCTCCCGGTTCTTCATCCAAAGTTATTTTTGATCATGGTTGGATGAATTGGAACACCCTCGGTAAGGCTTCATATCCTCTTGAGCCGTTTTTTTATTTTTATTCTAGAATTTGTCGTAGGGGTCTGAGTGGTTTTGATTCTTTTTTAGATTTGCCGCATTTTAAGCCAAATTGGAGGTTGTTACTAAAGAAGTGTCATCTTACGAGTCTCAGGTAGGTGGTGTATAGCTGTTTTTTTATTTTTGTGGTTTTTTGGGTGATGCAGCCTTCGGTGCGTTTTAAGGTATTTGGAGCAGGACCCGTTTTATCTGCTATTTCATATTGAATTGATTATTGGACCTATGGGATGCCTTTGGGTATTCCCTGTTACCAGTTTTTCTTGAGCGGGGCTCGGTGAGGGGTCATTTATCATCGGGGAATTTTGGAAAGTGGATTCCAAGATGGTTTAAATTGAAATATTAATGTTTTAAACTATTGAGTTTAATTTATTATACCTGCTATAAATTGTTAGAGGCATTCAAGACCTCGGTGTTGTGGACTGATAACCATTGGGTTTGGGAAATTCTACTATTTTAATGTTTTTCCTATTTATGTGTCCTGTTTAAATTTTTTATATATGGAATTGATGAATTGAACATGCTGGACCCTTTGGGCTGTGTTGGGCATGGCTCAGATATTCTTGAGTGATGCTGATCACAGTTTGGACTTGGTCGAGGTTATGTTGGGTGGTTCTGACCACAGGATTGGGCGTCATGGACATCGGTTTGAGGTAGGATGACTGTCAGGTTGGGAATAGCCCGGGTTACTAGGATGGGGATGCCATCAAACTTGAGTGACGAGGTCGCACGGACACGATGTGTCAAAGGTGTTGTGTGTTGTTTACTATTTCGGTGATTATCGCTCACCCAAAAACTTTGAGTAGTGTGCAAACAGAGATACTCCATGATGAGGTGGTTTTGACCACCCGTGTGTGTAGAGGCCACCATAGTTGTGTTTTAGGTATTTTGGTTGGGGTGCTTGTTGTGGGAAGCCACGTGGAAGGTGAGGAGCCTTCGAAGGATTGCATCGAGACTATCGGGTTGGGGGATGAGGCTCGCCGTGATTTGAGGGAAGACATCATTGTCCCTCCATTTACATTATTTGAGGGGCAGATATCGATGTCCCTTCGGTTTCATATTGAGGACAGGTATCATTGTTCCTCCAGGTTACTTCTTGGGCGTGCCTTCAGGACGTCGGTACTTGTGAAACGCGGTGTCAGATGGCACATGGTGTTGGGTTACATGACAAATATTCCAGCGTTGGCTGAAGCAGGTGACACTCCATGGTGGATACTGAGCACCAGTGGAGTTAGTGTTTATTTGTGCATTGTACTTTTTACTGCTTTCATTATAAATTCATGACTGCTTAAACACTCATATTAGGTATGCACCGTTGGGTGGTATCCTACTAAGATATTTCTCACACCCTACACGGGCCCTTTGGGACACGTGCAGGCTTTATGGATTTACGTGCAAGAAAGATGCCAGCTTCAAGACTTGGGTTGTGTTAGTTGTTGCATGGAAAAGGTATGGACCTTGAGGTCTTACCTAGCTAGGGTTACTCTGTTTTGTTTTCTTTACTTGTATCATCATGCTTACTTGTTTGTAGCTATTGTTGGTTTTCCATTATCTCCCCCTTTGTTTAGTGACTTCCTATGGATGCATGTTTTTTTAGTAGTTACCAGTGATTATCATGTTGTTGTGTTTACTTTTTGTGGCAGTTTTTTATATTTATTGCTCTTCTCTTTATTGATATTGAATGTGCTTCTGTCTGCGGGTCTGGTTTGAGTCTGCTGAGTCTTTTATTCTGCTGCATCTCTACTATTATACATAGACCAGTACCATTATTATTATTATTCGAGAGGGTATAGACTCCCCACTATACCTATCAGACCTTCACTGCTAGTCGGAATCCTTTGGAATTCAGTGAGGTTCCCCTAAGGTAGTAGCACCCGACACGTTTATCACTATTCAGGTGGTTATTCGGGTCAGGGTCGTTACAAAGTGGTATCAGAGGAGTTCTTGATAGGGATTTAGTAGCAGTGTTTTACTAAATACTAATGAGATTGAGACTTCTCTTTTATTTCTACTGGTTTTACTATTTGGGATACGGTAGACTGAATATATTTTGTTACTGGAACTGGGTTTCTACCTTGTTCTTGGGTGCCTGCAGCCCCAGGTACGAGGGATGGACCAAGTTTCCATGGTAGGAATTTCTATTTTTTTTCTCATATTACAGTTGATATGATTTCCACATCAGTGGCTCACTTGGTATGTGATGATATTGACTATGTAACCCTTGACCCGGTGTACTATGGGAGAATTGTACCTTTTCCCGGTATGGCAAGGCTTGTTTTCTTGGCTTTTGATAGACATATTTTTAGGGCATTTCAATTTCATATCTGCACGTATGCATTGTGAAGTGATAATTCCTTGTGAATAAAAATCAATTTCCATGCTTTGTATTATTGAAATGTGAAAAGGTGAAATTCCAGATAGAATTGCTTGTTGTAACAATGTGTATGTCATGATTTTTATATTTTTATAATTGAATGTGGTGGGATATTTGAGTCTAGCTCTTGTACGAGTAGGAAATTACTTTAGTTGAGGTGGTTTTGATCACCAGGATTGGGCAACTCTGTCGTCAGTTTGAGGCAACGTTGATTGTCAGGATGGGCATGGCCCATGGTACTTTTGATACTTGGCTCTGTTAAGGGCGGGTAAGGAGACCATAAGGCCGGGATCTCGTGGTCATGGGTTGCGTTGGGGAGAGTAAGGGTAGTAGTTATGCACTGTATTTTACTAATTTCTTATCTATGTTGAATATATATTGTTATATATATGGGTTGTCTAACCATTTATGGTATTCAACGGGTTCCTTTTTGGGAAACTCAAATGGAGTGTCATAGGAGAGATGATATAGTTCCATAGGTGTAGGATCAGTTTTAGGATTCGGTACAGGAAGAGCATGAGCCGCAGGTACAGGCTCAGGGATAGGATCAGGTCCAGGATTCAGTACAGGCAGGATAGTTGTCAGGTTTGGAATTGTTCGGGCCATGGCTCGACGAGAAGCTCCGAGCTAGTCTGGTGTGGGTCTTGTAGGGGATCGATAGAGGCACACATGGTACAGGTCCCTCTATGACATATCTAACATGGGAGTTCTAGTAACAGCACCTACCAATTTTTCAGGGTGATGGTGGTCCGCAGGAGGATGGGAACTGGATAGAGAATATGAATATGATCATCAAGCAGCTCGAGACGCCTCTAGGGCGGATGGTCAAGCTGGAAAAGTACATGCTAAGAGGACCGGTGAAGAGTTTGTGGGATGTACAGGTTTAGTCTCGTAGGCATGAGGGACTGGCATAGAAGGACTTCGAGGACAGGTTCTTTGAGAACTTTTACCCAGAGACACTGAGGTAAGGGAGAGCTCAAGAGTTCTTGAGTCTTTGGTAGGGAGACATTTTGGTCATGGACTATACAACCACTTTCACTGAGCTATCTCAATTTGCACCTGGTATGGTAAGTGATGATGCAGCTAGGGTGAGGCTCTTCGAGGATGGATTACGACATGCTATTCGAGTCTAGGTGAATATCTTCAGGCTGGGTTCTTTTTCAGAGGTGGTGAATCAGGCGCTCATAGTGGAGGGAAACTAGAGGGATAGGCCCCAAGTGGGTCGGCCGATAGCTTGAGGTGAGGGTTCAGATAGCAGGAAGCGAGGACATGATGAGTTCTAACAGGGCAGTCAGGCTATTGATTCATCTTGACCACCATGTGGTAGTTCTTCAGTGATTTGCTTTTAGTGTGGACAGTAGGGACATGTTCAGACTCAGTGCGATAGGCCTCATAAAGAGTACCGGTCATGTGGATAGGTCGGACATCTGGAGAGGTTTTGCAGGCAGCCTTCTCAGACAGCCAATAAGCAGGGACCAGGACAGATGGTGGCATCTAAATTTGGTTCAGGTTTGTTTCTAGGAGAAGGTAGCTGGGTTTCAACTGCATGCGGAGGACATGATAGAGACAGTGGGATCTAGAATAGGGGTCAGTGGCTTGTTGCTGGAGTAAAACCATAGGGGGGTCGACATCAGGAAGCCTTACTTCAGGCTAGGTGCATGTTTTGGAGATACCATAGGCTGAGCAGGCGGGTGAGCCAACGAAGGTTAGAGGTACACAACGGTGTGGCCGTGATTTCCATGTTTCCTTTTTGGCATGACCTGAAGAGTCATGTCCGTTTTGAGTGCACGTGATGCACATGATCTATATGGACTGACTAGATGCTAGTCAGTGGGATTGGCACCATATACAGTGCGTGATATATATATATATATATATATATATATCTGTGTGTGTGTGTGTGTGCATGTATGTATGAGATGCGTAGCATCAGGGCATCGATGGTGCAGGTTACTTGGGGTGTTGTGGGCATCAAGGCATCGAGGATGCGGGTTACTTGGAGTGTCGTAGGAATCAGGGCATCGAGGATGTGAGTTACTTGAGGTGTCGTGGGCATCTTGGTATCGAGGATGTGGGCTACTTGAGGTGCTAGGCACCAGGTTCGTTTTTGAGCATCCATGGGATACAGGACCTCGTGGAGGCATACACTGATGCGGTGCGAGATACATTGGGTGTCGGGAATGACACAAGAGCACCAATAAGGTGCAAGGGTGATGATGCATCACGGACGGACTATGCATATGTAAAACAGGTTAGTAAACCTTGTTTCTTTGAGTTTTGTTGGGTTGAGACTGGGGTAGTCGATTCCTAAGGTGGGAAGCCCCTTGATTAATTTAGTTGGGACCTTTGAGACTGGGGAAGTCCGGGTTACTTTGAACGGGGTGGTATGTTTGGTGTCATCTTCTATTTTCATTAGATAGCTCTGGGACGAGCTATGTTAATGTGGGGAGATTGTAAGAACCTGGGTTTTTAGAACGGGTCAAAATCCCGACCCCATTTGAATTTTGACTGGTTTCTGAGGAAACTAGAGAAAATTTGAAAGTTTCTATAAATTTCCAAACTAAACATCATGTAATTTAAGTACATGTTTTGTATATGTTAAGAGAGTGTTGGTTTTGTGCTCGCCGAGTACATGACGTGTGATGACCGTGTAGAAATTTCTTACTACATAGCATATAGTTTTAGACACGTCGTGTACTCTTGACCGTGTGGAGGACATACATGGCGTGTGGGCCTGTTGGCCGGGTATAACTATGTACACTCCGTGTCTTCCTTGGAAACTCCATGTAGTCTAGCCGTGTATGATAGAAGTACATGGTGTGTGGGTAATTCAGTGAGGAAGAGAAGAGAAACCAAGTACACACCGTGTACCCCTAGGTACATGCCATGTAATCATGTTGGTAGGTTCTGGAAAGTAAGTCGGTGGAATTCCATCCACTATATGAATAGTTAAATGATATACATGGTGTGTATTCATGAATTACATGTTGTGTACTTTCTTTTTTTTCTTAAAACGGTCAGTAGCCTCTTTTTGAGGTTCTGGACAGAACCTCCTCCCCTAAGTCGGTCGAATCTTTATTCCTCTCCCAGTCCTTCGTCTGAATCTTTGTTCCTCTCTCGGTCCTTCGTCCGAAGTTGTATTTGATCATGGTTCGATGCGTTGGAACCCCCTTGGTAAGGAGTCGATTCCTCTTGAGCCATTTTGATTTATTTCTATTCTATAACGATTTATAGGGGTTTGATCGGTTTTGATTCTTTTGTATATTTATCGTGTTTTAGGCCAAATTGGAGGCTGTTATCGGAGGAGTACCATTTTACGAGTCTCATGTAGGTGGTGCATACCTCTTTTTGTGTTTTCATTGTCTTTTGGGTGATGCGGCCTTCGGCGCGTTTTCGGATATTTTGAGCGGGACCTGTTTTATCTGCTGTTTCATATTGAATTGAACGTTAGCCCTATGTGATGCCTTTGGGTATACCGTATTACCAGTTTTTCTTGAGTGGGGCTAGGTGAGGGATCATTTCACATCTGAGAATTTTGGTCGGGGGATGCCAAGATGGTTTAAATTTCTATATTAATGTTTTAAACTGTTAAGTTTATTTTATTACCCCTGCTGTAAATTGTTAGAGACATTCAAGACCTCAGTGTTATTGACTGATAACCGTTGGGTTAGGGAAATTCTACTGTTTGAATGTTTTTCCTGTTTATGTGTCCTGTTTAAATTTTTTATATATGCAATTGTTGAATTGCACATGATGGACCCTTTGGGTTATTTTGGGCATGGATCAGATATTCTTGAGTGATGATGATCACAGGTTGGGATTGGCCCGGGTTACGTTGGGTGGTTCTAATCACGGGATTGGGCATCATGGACGTCGATTTGAGGCAGGATGACTGTTAGGTTGGGCATGGCCTAGGTTACTGGGATGGAGATTCCATCAGACTTGAGAGACATGGTCGCAGGGACATGAGGTGTTAGAGGTGTTGTGGCTTGGGTACTATTTTGGTGATTACCGCTCACCCAGAAACTTTGAGTAGTGTGCACATAGAGATACTCCGTGATGAAGTGGTTTTGACCACTCGTGTGGGTAGAGACCCCCGTAGTTGCGGTTTAGGTATTTTGGTTTGGGGTTCTTGTCGTAGAAAGCCACGTGGAAGGTGAGGAGCCTTCGGGGGATAACATCGAGACTAGCAGGTTTGGGGTTGAGACTCACCGTTATTTGAGGGAAGACATCGATGTCCCTCTGGTTACATTATTTTAGGGAAGATATCGTTGTCCCTTTGGTTTCTTATTGAGGAAAGGTATCGTTGTTCCTCCGGGTTACTGCTTGGGCATGCCTTTGGGACGTCAGTACTAGAGACATGCGGTGTCAGAGGGCACATGTTCTCGGGTTACATGACAGAGATTCCAGCATTGGCCAAAGCAGGTGACACTCTGTGGTGTCTTCTAAGCACAAGTGGAGTTAGTGTTTATTTTTTCATTGTATTGTTTACTGCTTTCCTTATAAATGCATGGCTTCTTAAACACTCATATTAGGTACGCACCGTTGAGTGTTATCCTATTCAGATTTGTCTCACACCCCACATGGGCCCTTCAGGAAACGTGTAGAATTTATGGATTAACGTGCAGAAAAGAGGCCAACTTCAGGACTTGGGTTGCGTTAGTTGTTGCATGTAAATGGTATGGACCTTGAGGTCTTACCTAGCTGGGGTTTCTCTGTTTTTTTTCTTTACTTGTATCAGCATGCTTACTTGTTTGTAGCTACTGTTGGTTATCCATTGGTGCCCCTTTTTTTAGTGACTTGCTATGGATGCATGTTTGGTTTGTTTAGTATTTACCAGTGATTAGCATGTTGTTGTGTTTACTTTTCGCTATTGTTGTTTATATTTATTGCTTCCGCTATTTATTGATATTGAATGCACTTCCACTCTACGGGTCTGGTTTGAGTATGTTGAGTCTTTTATTCAACTGCATCTCTACTATTATACATGGACCAGTACCATTATTATTATCCTCCGAGAGGGTATAACCTCCCCACTATAACTATCAGACCCTTGCTGCTAGTCGGCAGCCTTTGGCGTTCGGGGAGGTGCGCCTAAGGTAGTAGGTCCCGACCCGTTTATCATTGTTCGGGTGATTGTTCAGGTCTGGTTCGTTACACTTTGCATGTATTCGAGGGATACACGGACACACGATGAAGTAAATGGCATATACTTCATTACACAGCCAGGCGAGGCCAGTAACGCGGGTCACCCCATGTACCGATTACACGGGTTGGCACACATGGGTTGAGGCTGTGTATGGGCACATAGCCAGCGTACACAGAGCTAACCCCAGTCACTCAGACACGGGGTGTACACAGTAATACATGTTGTGTACTCACATTTCTACATCACCAGCCATATGACAAGGTCTGTTGTACACGGTCAGTACCCGGGGTAAGACAACACATCATGTAACGTTTCTACACACCATGTATATTGTGGAAAATGACATGGTCCTCTTGTTCGCCATATCTTGGACATCTTTTTTTGGGTTAGTGCCCCTTCTTCTCATTCCCCTGAAGGTCAGGCATTGTTTCCTTATACTAGAGTATGATCCCTTCACCAGGACTTTCTGTGATAGAGTTGGCATCCCTCCGAGTGGCCCAGAGCAAGATCCCTTATCGATTCTTGACCCTAGGTAGAGTCAGGCATCGATGTGACCAACTCTACCGGGCATTGATCTTCTACCTAGCTGGTGAATCACCTATCTGGTGAATCTGGATGAGTTATAGTATCCTTCATGTCCCTGGCAGTGATCCTCATCTTTGTATTGTGATATTTTCTACTAAAGAATGTGTCTCCCTTAATGAGTGCTTCTATCTATCGTTATCTTACCACTCAGGATTGTGTCTCCCATAATGAGTGTAATGACCTCTCATGACATTTACTGACGAACAATACTTCTTCGATGGACGTCATCAGAGCTACCTGACTCGTGGAGTGTGTTCTCTCGGAATGAGTACTTCGTGCAAATCTTCTAACTGAATCCCTAGCAGGGGTATGCGGTTGTGTGAATTGTCTCTAAAATATGGGTCTGGGTTATGAGTATATCTAGATTGTGATCTCCTATTATATGTTCATTAGACATATACTATGTAGAGATGAATGTGCCTTTCCTTTGTGTAGTTTATTTGTGTTTTTTGGGGTCCTCTACTGAGTATTTCTATACTCACCCATGCACGGGATTTTCCCGCACGTGTCGTGTCTTGTGTAGATGAGTAGCCTTTTGATAGAGTCCAGGGCGGACTAGGATAGAACCGAGATTTCTGAGTTCCCTACAGGATGAGGCATTCCTTTGGCTATGAGTAGTAGTCCCAGTACCACTTTGTGTCTTCAGGTAGGACTTTTTAGTTTTCAGACTCTTGTTTTTGGTGGTCTTATATTCTAGCCCAGTTTACATTCAGTACCTTACTTTTTGTCATACTCTATTGGTTAGGTTTAGTTATATGCATTCATTTTATTCCTCAGTGGTTTTTGCATTTCAGAATTTGTGGGCTTTGAGATGTTTGCGTGTGTATTGGTTCTTTGGAAATGCCTCCCATGTTAGTAATATGCCTACTCAGTGCTAGTCACCAGCCCCTGGCCTATTGGAGGTGGGCTTGGAGAGTCATGGAACAGGCCCCACTGGGACGGGTCGTGACAGTATACCACTTGTAATTTCAAATACTTCATTTGATTTTCAACATAACATGTTTTCCTATATTAAGATTCTTTAATATAAGCACTAATAAGAATTAACATTTTTGTTTTCTATTCAAAAATTTAGAGGCCTATAAGTTTTCTTTTAAAAATCTCATTTCTACATGTTAGAGTATGACCCTTCTTTCCATATAATTCTTTATAGAGTTTTATTTGAATACCTGAATGGAATATATTATTGTATGAAAGCTCTACCAAATGTTTATACTTATCCCACATACATATAAACTTAATTAAAAATTAACTCAACATGTCTTACATTGTTTTTATATTTTTTTCAGATAATCCATTGGTTTTAGGATGTATTTTGTTCTCAAATAAAACTCGGTATCAAGATCTCATTAAAGACTCTTCCATAATTCTGATGTAATTAAGGGATCAGGATTAGACATAATTGAAGGAGGTGTTCCATGAAGTTATAAAAAATTATTAATATAGAGCCTTATGAGGTAATCAATAAGTAAAGCTTCTATTATAATAAGGAAATGTTAAATTTTGGTTATGAGATCAATAATAACCCATATTTCATTATTCTTTCCAAGATTCTTTGGCAGTACTATTAAAAACGTATATAGTTATGTCATCCTATTTCCACATGGGAATTGGAATAAGTTGCATGACTCCACTATGATGTTTTCTCTCAACTTTCACTTGCTAAAAAACAAACACTATGAACACATAATCTGTAATTTCATACTTTATGTTACCAAACCAAAAATGTTCCCTCAAATCCCTATACATCTTAGTAATACCAAGGTGTATAGAGAAATTCTATCTATTAGCATCATCCAACAGTTCCATTTTGAGCTCTGGTGTAGAAAGAACACATAATATCTTTCTAAATTTCAGAACACAATCTCCACAAATGATGTTTTATAATTTCCCATTATTCACATTTTTATTTTTCTTTGGAAATTTCTCATAATCATATTTAGAAATTTTTATCTTTTCCAATAAAATGGTTTCAAAAACATTTAAAAAAGGAGTGATGTTTTATCTTCCTTAATAATTTTCATATCTATATCTACTTGATCCATGATCATTGGATCAGTCTCAAAACTCATTTGGGTCATAACTCTATGATCTATCAAACTCAATATATTCACTACCTCATTTTCCTTCTTTTATAGTACTATATTAAGAAATAATTATCCTTTAGTAGCTCAAGCTTTCATTTTTCCTCATGTTGATCTATTTCTATAAATATATTCATATTATGTTGTTATGGTCTATGTATATCTCATATATTTCACCACATATAAAATATATATTCAATGTAACGATTATAACTGCTAAATAAAGATCATGGTTTGGATAGTTCTTTTTACGACTCTTCAAACTCCATGATTTATATGTAATAATATTTTCATTTTGAACAAGGACACAACCTAATAATTTCTTTGATGAATCTCTATATATCACAAAACCATAATCTATAGATGGTAGATTTAGAATCATATGATTGAACAATATCCTCTTCAATTCCAAAAAAATCCTTTTAATTCTCTTATTCAAACAAACTTAAACCCTTTACGTGTAGGCTTGTTTAATGGGTTATCCAATCAGAGAATATTCTGAATGAATCTTTGATAGTATCCTTCAAATTCAATGAAATTATGTACCTAAATTATATTTATTATTATAGTCCATTATATTAATTACTTCTTCTTTTTAGTATGAACTGAGATTCTATCCATGGAGACAATATATCCTAGAAAATAAACTTCATAAATCTAGAAATCACACTTAATAAATTTATCACACAACTCTTTTATTTTAAGAGTCTTAAGAATAATCCATAAGTGATTCTCATGGTTATCATAGATTTTATAATACACCAAGATATCATTAATGAATACCAGAAAAAAATATTCAAGATATTCCTTGAATACTCTATCCATTAGATGCATAATAATATAGGGGGAACTAGTCAATTCAAATGGAATTATTGTAAACCCATAATTCTCATACCTCATTCATAATGTTACCTTCAAAATGTATTCCTTATTAACTCATAATTGATGATACCCATAATAAAGTAAAATATTTCAAAATTATTGATCTCGATGATGTTAAATGAATGATTCATCAATTTGAGTGAGATCATACATGTTCCTTATCATAATAGTATTTATTTCCATTTAATCAATGCACGACTTCATAGATCCATCTTGTTTATTAATGAATATAAAAGGGTTTTCCCATGGTTAAAAACTAGTGAATATAAATCCCTTATCATAAAAAACTCATGTTGTTTCTTCAACTCCACTAATTTTATCATGTAAATTCTATATGTATTCTTTACTATTGGTATTTCATTATGGATTAAATCAATGTAAAACTATAATTCATACTCTGGTGGGTTTCCATGTAATTCCTTAGAAAATACATCAATTTATTCTTGTACAATAGGTGCATACTCAGTTTGAAGATTATGTTTTCCATCCAAAGATTATAATTACTCCTCTTCCCCATGAATCGCATTCATAATATCTACTATGGGTAGATCTATACATGACATAGATGATGAAATCTCAACTCAAAAGATAAGGAAATCAACATTTTTATCATGAATCAAAATTTACTTCTCCTTTCAATAATGTTTTAATAATATTTTGAATGATAGTATACACCAAGGATTATATCATGGTTAACCATATGTATGATAATAAAGGCCACAAAAAAGGTAAGTTTATGTGTATTAATGGGGACTCCCTTACACATCCTTATTTTATTGAGACATACACTAGTAAATTTGGCTGAAAACTCCCCATTTAAGGTGATATGAGGATATTTAATTTTCTTATAAAACACGGAAGTTATCAAAGACTGTGAATATCCGAAATCAAATAAATTATTGGCTAAATTTTAGTATATTGTTAAATTACCTACCACCACATCATTGGGATCTTCCACATTATTTTTCATGACATAATAATCTTTTCCTTCTTCCATTGACCTATTATATGATAGATTCAATTGATGAGTGGGGTATTATATTGCATATTCCACATCTACCTACTGTAGAGAAACATGATAAAAGTGTTTTATTTTTTCCTATTTCACTATTTTTCCAACGACCCTTATCTCCACACTTATAACAACCTCCCATGACATTGAAGCATTTTCTAGGATGATTCATTCTAAAGTTTACACAAGATGGTAATCACTTCATTCTCTTCCTCTTCTTTGACAAATTCTTATTTTATTGGTTCTTAGTTGACCTATTATTTTCTTTGTTCCCATTGAACATATATGGTATATAGTATCTATTCTATATTTTATTTAATATAAAAGTATTTCATCATATGGAAAATGGTTTGTGAGACCAACACCATTTATTGACTTGGCTTAAGACCTTTAAATAAATTGTTAATATTTTTTTTTTTTTTTGTATGTAATCTGTAGAATACCTGGATAAGCTTGTAAAGGTAACCTCATACTCTAAAAAAAATCTTATTCCTTTTTCTTTAAGTTAAGTAACATTATTTCCATTTTAAATTTTTTTAGATGCAGTAAATATTTTTTTTAAGAATGTCTCCTTATAATCATTCTATTATATCTATTATACTTTCTCTTTTTACATTTTATTATAGATCAATTACCATAATTGATCAACATGTTATTTGAGAAAATACACTATTAGTTTAAACTTTGAATTTTCATCACACCATAAGGCCATAAATATATTCTCAAGAGACTTAATCCATTTCTCGGCTACCATGGGATTAGTTTTCTTACCAAATGAAGGGGGATTATGTTGTATGAAGTGATTCATCATAGGAGAGTCATTCTATGGAACAATGGGCTCCTCTATTCAGGAAAGTTTATTTTTCATATTTTTATTAGGATGACCTAATATATCCATGTCCTTATTAGATCTAATAACCACTTTATTGGATTGATAAATAGGGAGATCACTACATTTTTATGAGAATTGGTAGATATCTTTCATCTAGAATCCATTTATAAATAATGGAACAACTAGATTAAGTTATAAATTATGAATTTTACAACATAATGTATAAATATTAATATCATTTAAAACATAACATAAATTTTAAATTTATGCATTGTTATTCATTGAATCAAAAATATGGTTTCACTGGAATATTCTTATTTTCAAATAATTTATAATGGTTTTTAAAGAAAATGTCAATTATTCTAGGAATATACTCTTAGAGTGTCAAACTAGGTTTGTAGTAAGACATGTTTTCATATACCATGTAAAACCCTAGGATTTCATAGTACGTTATCTCTTTAAAGTAATTTAATAGCTTATATTTCATACAACACTGACTTGGCTTGTGTTATACACAAGATTGAGTTTCTACAAAACAACACATTAGTATTATAATTATATAAAAGATATATTTATTTATCAATTAAATATTTTAATATAAATAGTAAAAAATAATTTATAAATGTTATTTATAATGTTTTCTCATAAATAAAACATATTGATAATGAAATTTTTAAGTTTTGTTGAATTAGTAATATATTTTGAAAAACTATTTTCTTAAAAGAACTACTTTTTATGTCCTTTTCTGAACAATAATAAATTTAATTTTAGACACCCCTAAAAATTTAGTTTGGTAAAATAGACTTAATTTTTGAATTTGAAATATCAAAATTATCTTAGGGTCAATTTTTTGTATTTTTCTGAAAACATTCAATTTGTTGATGAATAGTGAAAATACTGTATAGTACAAGAAAAACCAACTTGTTCATTTAAATAATTTTTTTTATTAAAATGTATCTCAATGTAAAAAATAGATACATCATACATATATTATTCTAATTTAATTCATTTGAGTAATTTTATAATAAGATTAAATATATAATTTTATTGAACTTTTTAATGTCATTTACCCACCTTAGAGGAACATTTACAAATTTCCATAAAACGTAATTTTTCCACTTTAATGAATTGAATTTCAAAAATCTGATAGACATAGTTTTCGTTAGTAACTAAAATTTGGTTCAATAGGATGAAAATAATTTTTTTTGAATAGTTACTTTTGAATTTTACTAAACACGGTTAAAAATAAATATGGTAATTAAAGATAAAAATAATATTATAATAATATAAAATTACCCAAACACTTTTCCTCATTCTATTGGATAAGTTATTTTCAAAAAAAATTAACCTTATGATAAAAATATGATCCTTTTTTATCCACTTGGAATAAATTAAAACATTTATTATATTTTATTTAAAGTATAGTTAAAAGTGTTAAATTCAAATTTTAATAATTAAACCATTTTTAATAGAGGGTTATACATAAGATAAATTATACTATATATATTCATTATAAATTTAAAATATTTTATATGTCATAGTATTTTATTTATAATTTTTAGAAATTAAATAATTCAATTTATCTATGACACAATGATGATGTAGTAATTACCTTATTAATGAAATATTAAAATAATTGATGTTATAATCATTAAAATAAATGTAAATTAAAACTTTTGATTCCATACACTAATTTTATAGTTGAATATGACATGTTATAGTTGATTCAATGTATTGTTTTCGAAGGAATCAAGTTGTTAAGACTTTCACAGTAACCAAATACTAAATAGTGTCAAAATTGGCATAAAAGAATTTAAAAAAAAATACCATTTTATTAAATGATATAATATTCATAAAAATATAATATTTGTCTAAATGACTTAGATAATGCTATATATTTCATTAATGATTCACTTTAGGTTCTCTTGACATTTTATGGTAACTATATTAACCATGTAGTATAAAAATAGAAGAAGACATTGTAAAAGTTAAACTATTTAACTTTGAGTTAAATCTAAGAGATAAGGTTGATTTTATGAACTAAACATGTATAAAACCTATTTTTTTTAATTATTTATACCCATACCCACCGTATCCTATAAATAAATTCATTTGTAGATATTATAAACTGAAATTAATTTTATAATAAATTAATGTTTAAATCTTTTCATAAAGTGTCACTCACCTCTCTTATAAAAGGGTACTTCCATTTATCTTAAATTAAAATCTCCAAATCCATTTGAATCAGTGAAACCCTACTCAAATATCCTCCCAACAACCCTCAGTTCAAACTATATGCCTTATCATGAGCAAAAATCCAACCTATGGTTCCCTTGTGTTCAAATCAAAAGGAAACACCCGAAGAAGAGGTAATTATTTTATCACCTCTTTCAAAGTTCTTTTCTTCATCTACTTCATATTTATTTGTTGTTACCATAATAAATTAATAAATATATTACCTTATACATAATTATATTTTATTAAGATTATGGGACAACCATATTCCTCCTTTTACCCATCCTATAAAAAACAATATCACCATGCATGCGTGCGTATGGATAACCGTCTCCACACTGTGGTGTACATTGTTTTTCATATACACTATAATTATATGGGTATAACAATGAGTATAATGGACTTAAATAATAAATATAACATGATATTGTTTCTTTAAAATTTATATTACATCCAATTCTATAACATTTTACCATTAAGTAAATGATATCGTTGCTCGTGTGTACATACAGCTTACCATCTCCACGACGCGATGAGACTCATATTCCATGTTCACCATCCAAGAATGATTATAAGAATAGATATTATTAATAAGTATAAAATATATGAAATTATAATTATACTAATATGATATATAAATATATACATATATTTCATTCACTTACTTTCATTTAATATGATAAGAAAACAGAAACAGCGTTCATGCGTACGTGCGGACTACCGCCTCTATGAACGGTGTGTTCTATTTTATTTATCTATCCATTATATATATTTATATGAAGAATGTATATGATATATAAATCATATTTTAAATTATATAAGTTATTAAATTGTTCCCTAATTAATATGATTAAGAATAACACGTCAAAATATAAATGATAAACAAACTGATTATTACTCAAAATGTTTCATTAACTTAGAATTGTTAATAAACGGGTAATATAAAGTCATAAATAAATCATATATCATATAAAAAATGTCATTATGATTCTGATATGCGTTAATAATATATTTAAACACATTATACAGGATTTTTGGACACATATGGAGAGTATCAGACCAAAGGTAAGGGTTAATTCCCCAATCTCATTATTATCAGAGATTTTTTATGTGTAAGTATTTACTGGGACATATTTATCATCCATGTACATGTTTCATAAAAAAATTCAAAAGTAATATTTTAAGGTTTTTTAGAAGGTGCTGTTTATAAATATCATAATTTTGAATGTTTAATAATTTATCTTTCTAAATCTTTTTAATTAATGTCCATATTTTCACAATGATTTTAAGGATTTATTTATATGGAAATGATTGTTTTAAATGTTAACTACTTTAAAAAGTTTCAAAGTGTTATGGGACGCTTTGATTAAAAAACCTCTTTTAAATAGATATTTTTATAAATTGTGTGAATTTTAAATGATTTTGTGAAAGATGGATATTTCTCTAAAAGAGTTTTACTGATATATATTACTCATTATATAGATTTTTATTGAAAAGAAAATATAGTACATATCTGAAAATAAAAAGGGAGAAGACACATCTATGGGGGTCTAAAGTATTGAAGTCTGAGGTCATCCCCTCTAATGATATGAACCCCTATCGTCTTTAGACTTTAAAACTTGTGGATACATAACTGCTACAAAGAGTTACTAATTATTTTTTGTCTATTTCAACATCCTTTATTGGATATTATTCTTGATTGAGGTTTATTTATTATAAAAAAATCTTATATATTGTATTGAATGAGTTATGATATGTTTGATTGTAGATGTGCTATTTTTATACCATTCATGTTTTATGGTTAAAGTATTGATATTTATTATGCTAGTTTTCATACAAATGTTTATGTTATGCTTTCGCCTTTTTATATAAGGAATGCATTGGACTTAGTAAGTGATGGGTGGGGCCTGCTATATCCCATCGATGCATCAGTAGGTCTTATGAGATAAACTAGTGTCTTGGCATAAGGCCTTGACAATATATTTTTGAATGGTCTTGGAATAAGTCCTTAACATAGTAGTTATTATGTTTGGAATTATGCATTCCTTCATTATGAAATTAGTTATTACATGTGATTATTAAACTAGTAGAATATCAATGTGCATGTTTAAAAGGTAATTTTTGACTTACTTCCACTATATTATGCTCATGTTTTATGTTTAAAACGATTCTATTTTTATTATATATCTTGCCTTAAAAGTTTATAGCTTCATCTGAATTATTTATCCTTACTAAGCATCTAAGCACACCCCTTTCTTATGTTTTATTTTCTCAGGATTCGAAGAAGTTTATTATGATTGATATGCAGGGTTAATCTAAGAGAATAAAGGATTTCTCAAAGGATTATTTATGGCATGTTTTATCTTAAAAGTCTAATGTTATGTTTTTTATGTATTCTATTTTCTAAAACCGTTAAACTAATCGGTCCTTCGAGACTTAATTCCTTATAATCATGCCAATTTATAAAAATAATGCATCGCCTCCATGAAACTAGGTTCGGGGCCTTACAGTTGGTATCATAGGAAGTTTAGAAATAACCTTTAAAACTATATTTAGATGAACTATGATTAGAGAATATTACCCTACGATAGAATTTGAGGATTAGTATCGAAGAACATCCTATAATTTTGGTAATGTAGAGATTATGTGGGTATTTTAAAAAATACATCACTACCTGGATACTACAGGAAGACGTGGTTCTGGAACAGATGTACCTAGGGGTGAAAACTATGATAATGTGTTTCGGTACTAACTCAGGGTATTCTGGTACACGAAAATGGGCCTTACTGTGCACCTAGTTTCACACTCTTGGGGGATATGATTACGATAATTCTTATTTTCATTACAACCCATTATGAAGAATTTATGATTAAATATGTCTGAAAAGAATCCATTTTTATGATTATGAAAATAGATATGCATAAAGGTTTCAATTTATGTTAAGTATTAAAATAGTTTAGAATCATGATTTATGATTCATAAACTAATGTAGTGTATGAAATTGTATAGAAAGCACTCCTAGTAGAAGGAATGAATACCCCACCAATATGCGTGTTCCAAAGAGTAAGAAGGATCTTATCTTTCATGGTCTTAAGCCATCATTACGAAGGGAAATATCCACCCATGTATTCTCATCCTATGAGTAAATAGTATCATGTTTTAACAAGATAAGTAAATAATAATCTGAGTCATATGAATTTTAAGGGAATATGGAGAAAAAAAGGATGGTGGAGAGAAATATGAATAAAGGGAAGAAGGGAAAGAAGGATTTTCGAGTATGTGATAACTATGGAAAGAATCACCCGGGGAAGTGCTTGAAAAGAATGGGTGTTTTTTATAAATGTGGAGAAAAGGGTCATCTGGAAAAATAATGAAAAGGAAAGAAATAAAAGATTAATATTCAGTGCTTCAAATGTAGTGAAATGGGGAATTATGAAAATAAATGTACTAAGCATCAAATAAATATAGTTTAAAAGAATCAAAGGGATAAAGTTCAAGAATAAGATGTTACTATAGTTCATGTAGAATAATTAATTTATTTTTGTTTTGAAGAATTATGTCATTTGAGTGTTTTATTAATGATGTACTAGTTATATGAATTATTTAAATAAATACGGATTTTACTATAGTACTATTTAATTGAGGATTTGATATTTTATGGTACTAAGAAAAGAAACTCAATAGCAAGTTAAACATTTTGTAAAATACATGGTTGAGGGAAAGATAAACCTTAATATATTCCTGATACTGAGTTTGTGATTTTGGAATAAGTGATGATTGATTTGGATAAATTATATTCGATATTCTTGACTACTTTGGAACTTATTAATTGCGTGTTTATTCCATAATTTTTGGAGTTTACAAATTTTGATATAAAGAGTATATCTAGTATTTTATAAAAAATAAGGGAGAATGAATGTATTCAATAAGGTTTTATGGTAATCCATTGTGTTACCATGTTTCAAGAGAATACATGATGAATGTATTCACATGTTATTATGTGGAAAAAAGAGATCTTTATTATGTTTACCTCCCATATAAAATTTTTTTACAATGAGTATGGACTCATGTATTTTGGATAAGTTTGAATCTTGGAATGGATTAAGTTGAGAACTTCATATTTTTTAAAGTTTATATTATAATTTTTTTAATACTTTGACCCAACCATTTGGATTTCGGTTTACATATAGAGGATTAAAGAAATACTTGTGGGCCTTATGATTTATAAAATGTGTTTAAGGCATTAAAAAAATAATAATTCATTTTGAATATTCATTTCCTAGTAAAAGGGATGAAGTGAAAATAGATCTAAGAAAAACCAAATGATGAGAATATGATTATGACAGGTAATGAAATCAAGTAAGTTTTCATGAGTTCTTATCTTGATAGAAAATTAATCCCTCTTATTCAAAAAAAGTACCTAAAAATGTGTTATCAAAACACCATATGTTTTGTTGAACCGATGATACTTTAAATCATCACATATTTATGGATTTGAGGCCCTAAATTTTCCATTTAGTGTTAACTTGTTTATGATTGATGACCTCAATCACTCCCTATAAATATTTATGTTTTCCCTACAATTATGTGTCTCTAATTGCATCTAATGTTCTTTTATTCAAGATCCCAATTTGGTGGTGAATTTTTCATTTCTATTTCCCTCTTATTAAGACTAAATTTTATTAACCCTATTTCGGATGTGGGTTTTTTTCAAAGGTATTTTCTATTTTCAACCTTTTATTTTCAAAGAACAATTTAAAATTGAGAGGACTCAATTTATTGAATCATAGGAAAATGGAACACCCCAAGATTTCATAGTATTTTATCTATTAAAATAATTTAATATCTTATATTGCTTATAACACCGACTTGGCTTGCATTATACACAATATTGAGTTTCTGCGAAAAAACACATTAGTATTATAGTTATTTAAACGATATATTTACTTATTAATTAAAAACTGTAATATGAATAGTAACAAATAAATTTTAAATGTTTTTTATAATGTTTTTACATTAGTAAAACATATTAATAATGAAATGTTTAATTTTTTATAAATTAGTTATATATTTAGAAAAACTATTTATTTAAAAGAACTACTTTTTATGTCATTTTCTGAACAATAATAAAATTAATTGTAAACACTCTTAAAAATTTAATTTGGTAAAATTGTCTTCAGTTTTGAATTCATAATATCAAAATTACCTAAGGTTCAATTTTTGGAATTTGTCTAAAAATATTCTTTTTTTGATGATTAGTGAAAAATACTACATACTACATAAAAACCAAATTTTTCATTTAAATAATAATTTTTATTTAAAATTTATCTTAATTTCAAAATAGATACATAATACCTATATTAGTTCAATGTAAGTCATTTGAGTCATTTTATAATAAAATTAGATATATAAAATTTTATTGAACTTTTTAACATCTTTTAACCACCTTCTAGGCACAATTGTAAATTACCATAAAATGTAATTTTACTGCTTCTATGAATTGACTTTCAGAAATTTGACAGAAATAGTTGTCATTAGTAAGTAAAATGTGATTCAATATGATGAAAATAATTTTTGGTGAATGGTAACTTTTGAATTTTATTTACCATGGTAAAAAGTAAATATTGTAGTTAAAGATAAAAATAATATTATAATAATATAAAATTACCCAAATACATATTCTAATTCTATTGGATAAATTATTTTAAAACAAACTAAACCTTAGGACAAAAATATGATCCTTTTTAATCCACTTGGAATAGATTAAGACATTTATTATGTTTTATTTAAAGAAGAGTTAAAAGTGTTAAATTAAAATTTTAATACTTATATCATTTTTAATATAGGGTTATAAGTAAGATAAATTAGACTATAAATATTCATTAGAAATATAAAAATAATTCCTATATCAAAGTAGTTTATTTATAATTTTTAGACGTTAAATAATTAAATTTATCTATGACACAATGATGATGTAGTAATTAACTTATTAATGAAAGATTAAGATAATTGATATTATAAATATTAAAATAAATGTAAATTGAATGTTTTGATGCCATAAAATAATTATCTAGGTGAATATGACATTTTAGGGTTGATTAAATGTATTTTTTTCTAAGGAATCAAGTTTTTATGAATTTCACTAAAACCAAATACTAAATAGTCTCAAAATTGACATAAATGGGTTTTTAAAACAAATTGTATTTTATTAAATGATATAATAGTCCTAAAAATATAATATTCAGACAAATGAATTACATAGTGTTATATATGTCATTAATGAACCACTTGAGGTTCAGTTGTCATTTTATTGTAATTGTATTAACCATGTAGTATAAAAATACAAGAAGACATGGTAAAAGTTAAACTATTTAACTAAGGGTTAAATCTAAAATATAAGGATAATTTTATGACATAAACAATTCTAAAACCTATTGGTTGAGATTATTTCTACCCATAACTAACATATCCTATAAATAAATCCATTTGGAACTATTATAAAAAGAAATTAATTTTATAATAAATTAATATTTCAAGCTTTTCCTAAAGTGCCCCTCACCTCTCTTATAAAAGGGTACTTCCCCTTATCTAAAATTCACACATCCAAAGTCATTTGTCTCAGACAAAACATGCTCAATTATTCTCCCAATGACCCTCACATAAACCTATAGGCCTTAACATGGGCATAATGTCATCTTAATTAGCCCTTTTTTTCAAATCAAAAGTAAACACCCGAAGAAGAGGTAATTATTTTATCACATCATTCAAAGTTCTTTTCTTCTTCTACTTCCACTTTCTTTGTTGTTACCATGATAAAATAATAAATATAGTAACTTCTATATGATTATATGTTGTTAATATTATGGTAAAACAATATTCATCTTTTTATGCATCCTATAAAAAACAACACCACCATACGTGTGTACGTATGGCTTACCATCTCCATGATGTGGTGTAAATTGTTTTTCATGTACACTTTATTTCTATGGGTATAACGATGAATATAATGGACTTAAATAATAAATATAACATGATATTTTTTATTTAAAATTCATATTCCATCCAATTACATACCATTTTATCATTAAGGAAATGATATTGTCGCTCGTGCGTACGTACATCTTATCGTCTCCATGACGTGATGAGACTCATCTTCCATGTTCACCATCCAAGAATGATTATAAGAATAAATATTATTAATATGTATGAAATATATGAGATAATAATTCTATTGTGATGATATATATATAAACATATATTTCATTCACTTAATTCCATTCAATACGATAAGAAAACTGAAACAACGTTCATGCATACGTGCGGACTACCGCCTCCATGAACGGTGTGTTCCATTTTATTTATCTATACATTATATATATTTATATTCAGAATATATATGTTATATAAATCATATTTTACATTCTTTAAGTAATTAAATTATGATCTAAGTAATATGATCAAGAATAACACGCCAAAACACATACGATAAACAAACCGATTATTACCCGAAATGTTGCATTAACATAGAATTCTTAATAAATGGGTAATATAAAGTCATAAAATAATAATATATAATATCATAAATATTATTATCATTCTTATATAAGTTAATAATATGTTTAAATACATTATACAGGAGTTTTTTATATGTACGGAGAGTATCAAACCTAAGGTAAGGGTTAATTTCTCAATGTCATTATTATCTTAGATTGCTTATGTTTAACTATTTGTAGGGAAATATTTATCATCCATCTCTATGTTTCATAAAAATGTTTTCAAAGAGAATATTTTAAGGTTTTTTGGTTTGAACTCTTTAGAAAGCTAATCATTTTAAATGTTTTAATGATTTTTCTTCTAAATCTTTTTAATTAATGTCCATGTTTTCAAATTATTTTAAGGATTTATTTATATGGAAATGATTGTTTAAAAATGAAAATTCCTTTAAAAAAATTTAATGTGGTATGATACACTTTTATTCAAAAACCACTTTTAAATGACTTCCTTTATAAATTTTGTTACTTTTAAATGATTTTATAAAAAATAGTTACTTATCTCGAAGAGTTTTACTTATTATTTTCAACTATGTCAGCATCCTATATTGGATATTATTTTTAATTGAGGTTGATTTATTATAATACAATATTCTATATTGTATTGAATGAGTTATGATATGTTTGACTGTGGAAGTTCTATTTTTATACCATTCTTGGATTATAGTTAAAGTA
Organism: Viscum album; assembly: GCA_963277665.1. Classification (NCBI taxonomy): domain Eukaryota; kingdom Viridiplantae; phylum Streptophyta; class Magnoliopsida; order Santalales; family Viscaceae; genus Viscum; species Viscum album. Next base: position 241,596,580 of record OY728131.1, read on the forward strand.
TTGACATTTTGTATGCTAGTTTTAATAATCATATTTATGTTATGTTTACCCCTTTTCATATGAGGAATGTATTGGACTTAGTACGTGATGGGTGGGGCCCTCTATAGCTCCTTAATGCAATGGTAGGTCTCATGAGACAGACTAGTGTCTTGGCACAAGGCCTTGAAAAAATATTTGTGAATGGTCATGGCACAAGGCCTTGACATAGTAGTTATTATGTAAGGAATTATGCATTCCCTTGTTATGAAATTAGTTATTACATGCGATTATTAGACTTGTATAATATCCATGTGCATGTTTATATGGTAATTTTTTTATTATTTTTACGATATTATGCAGAAGTATTATGTTTAAAGGGTTGTTGTTTTTATTATACATCATTCATTAAATGATTATAGCTTCCACTGAATTATTTTCCCTTACTATGCACTTGAACTCACCCATTTCTTATGATTTATTTTCCTAGGATTCCAAAAAGTGTATTATAAATGATATTCAAGGTTAAGCTAAGGGAATAATGGGGTTCTCGAAGGATTATTTATTCTATGTTTTATGTTGAAAAGTTTAATGTTATGTTCTTGTATATAATATATTTTCCAAGACTGTGAAACTGATCAGTCCTTCGGGACATGATTCCTTGTAATCGTGACAATATATTAAAGTAATTCATTGGCTTTGGGTAACTGGTGTCGGGGAATTACATACCAGGTAACACTTGATAAAATTCTTACAGACCTTTTTAGATTTATTACCCTTAGGCACATCTGTACCAGAACTATGTCTACATTTAGAATCTATACAAGGGTTTATTGTAAAGAAATACTAAATAATATCTTCCTAACGAATACTTTTGGATATTATTTTATACTTATCGTAAAATCATATCATAGGGATATGTTCCCTAATCTATTTTACATTAATATAGTACATAATGTTTCTACTAAAATTTCTCCATTACAAATTATAATGACCCCTACTACAGTAACCTAGAGTCAGTGTACACTTTTTGACATCAGAAATAGATACAACAAATTGGATCCCAAAGGACTGAATAGTTATATAATATTGAAGAACCAATAACAAAAATGATACCCACATTACTCTGGGAATAGAAAATAAAACATAAAACATAACCAAATAAAGTGATCTATATCCTCGAAACTCATTCAAAGATTTTTTCTTCATATCATGGGGAAAGGAAACAAAATAAGGCTGAGATAAAATTATCAACATAGGTTACATACAGAGGAATCTAGCATGATTAAATATATAATATTGAATATGGAAAATTAAATATGTCAAAACAACTACTATTTAATAAATAATGTCTGCATGTAATAATGCATAATAAATATGGAAAGGTAACTAACTGAGAACCCATGAAATTTAATAAATAACCTAATAATTAAATGAATTCATAGATAATATCTGTTAAAAATATATATTGGATAATAATAAATAAATTATAAATGAATTAAATTATCAATTATTAGATGTCATGATCTCAAGAATCATAATTCCTCTACAAAAACTATGGTTAAAAACCAACCTAATTTTGGAAACTGATTTACCACATTAGACATGTTGATGCTTAAAGGGGATATCTATAAATTACCCCACTAATAAATCCATTTATAAATAATTACTCATATATTTAATAGTATATTAATTTTATGAATCAATACTCCTTATAAAAACTATCCATAATGATAAAGGAAAAAAATTATCAATATTCCCCCATTTAATAAAATAATATTCAAAGTAAATACCATATGAAAAAAATGTATAACGTATTGAAAATAGTCATATAAACAATAAAATTAGATTTATATTTATGAAACATTTAATTTTTAATAAAAAAGGTTATCATAATAAATTGATTGTTTCAAGAGAAAGTAAATAATCATAAAAAAGTGAGATTGTCCAATAATTTTTACCTCTTTGGTGACATTTAAATTGTAACATGTTGAAGAATAAACATTAAAGGAAACATTAATAATCATTAATAAATAGTTGTTGATGTTCAATAAATCACTTACCATGCACTTTCTTTTAGTTTGGTGTGATTTAACATCCTTTATAACGGTTTTAAGAAATTTATTAATTTATAAAAGAAGTATATTCATATTTATAATATCATATATGATCATCTTATACCATTTCACCACCCTTTTGTTAATAATATTTAATTATTTGCATTGTTTCGGGTGTAAATTGTCTTTTTTTTATCATGTGTGTTTTAACATGATAACTATGGTTATAGTAAATAAGATATTAATCCATTATATAAATAATTATAATAATGTTGTACATATCATATTTACTTATTATATACATTATTATAACATTTCTTTAATGTTGGGAATGGAAAATGAATTGCATCGCTTCATGGGGATGGTAGGCCGTACATATGCATGAGCGATGATATCATTACCATAATAGGTGAAAGGGTAAGAAATTGGGTGTTATATTAATTTTAAATAACCAAGATCATGTTATATATATCACATATATTCAATAAATTTAACCTAATTACTTTCCATAGAATGTGTAAATGAAAAATGAATCCCATTGCTTTGCAAGGTGGTAGCCCACTATACACACGAGTGGCATTATCAAATTTTAAATGGAAAATGAAGTAAGAAGGTATATGAGATATTACTAAACCATAAGTATATTAATTTTATAAATAATATATATATATATATATGTATTAAACTGGTAATTAATTACAATAATGAGATAATTTGATGGAAAACAAGTCATATCATTTCGTGAGACGGTAGTCCATTGTACACATAGTCGATGATTTGATTTACCATTTGATGGATAAGGGGATTTATATATGTTATGAAAAGAACATAGAAAATATAATTATATTATAGATACTTTTTTTATTATATTACCATTATTTAATCATATATGATGGAGGTGTAAAAAAATAAAAATGATCATTTAATAACTCTACCACTTCTTCGAACAACCCCTTTAGGTTTTCACCAAATCCTTCCTAGTATGGATTTATGATAAACCTAAGGGATGTAAAATGTTTAAAGGGTATTATTTAAGATATTTTTTTAGTTATTTTCTAATCCAAATGTATTCTGAAGTGTAAATAGGGACAATAGGGGGTGACCTTTTATATGTGGTGGAGATGACACACATGGAATTTTTGAAAAAAAAATAATTTGTACCAATGTATTTCAAATTTAAATTGACCCAAAATGGTAAATTATTTATACTTAAAGGTTATAATGTCTAAATAATTTACAGTTCTTAGTCTATTTGTAACCCTTATCTTCTCACATAACCCCTGATAAACCCTTTTTCACAATAATCTCGGTAATTAATTTCGACTGTTTTCACTATTTATTATAGTAAAAAATTAAGTTTAAATTTTTAGATAATATAAATTAAACTTATTAAAAATAAGTAATTCATTTTCTAAAATTAAATTCACATAATTGTTAGAATTTAGTTTGAAATTAAACATACAGATACTTCAAAAAAACGTGTTTTCCAAATAAAAACATTAAAAAGTTTAAAAAGTTTTTATATCATAATTCAATAAGAAACCAATTAAATGGAAATAAATAAGTTAAATTTTAATTAAATTGAACTAATATTACTTTAATATAAAATTAAATTTTTATATAACTTCTTAAACAGTTTAAATGAAAAGGATGATTTCCATATAAATCAGTTTCTTCACTATTCACTAAAAAATTAATCTTTTCATAATATTATCAAAAAATAACCCAAAGATAATTTTTATATAATGATTTAAAAATTTAAGTTTATTTTTTAAAATCAATTTTTTAAAAGTGGTAAAATATAGTTTTAAATTATGTGTTCAAAGTGCAATAAAACAACCTTTTCGTGAAATATTGTTTTTTAGAAAAAAAAATTTCTTTCAAACGATTCTTAATTTATTTAAAATAATTAGGTATACATTTAATAAATTTTATACAAGTGTAATCCATATAATTTTTAAAGTTTTGTTATTTCTGTTATTACCCACCAATTTAATGGCTAGGATATAACATTATATTATTTTATAGTTCCCTAAAATGATAGATTCCATTTATTGCAAGCATTCAAAGAGATTAAATTTATTTAAAAGGAAATATATCATAAAGTATTTGGGTGTTACATTTTTTCATAACCCCCCCCCCCATTATATTTCTAAATCATCATTTCCATTATTAAATGTTATATGAATTTTCCTCTCATATAGTAGTACAAGTTTTTTCTTAATTTATGTTGTGGGATATTTTTTACATTATCTTTATAATTACTTCACATGAGTGTCTTTATCAACATTCCTCCTCGGTTTAATCCTTAATGAAAATATTTCATTCTCTATTAAAAACTTATCCAATTGAGGAATAATCTTATCATATACATATGAGTCATTCCAGGTTGGTACAAAAATAAATTCCTCATAAGAGTGTTTATATACATTTAAATATATCCATAATTTAACATGTAACATCCCAGGTAAATATAGAATAATAAATTTTCATATCTATTAATATTTTTGAATTTAATGTTAATTTTAGTTTAAATGGGACACTATTTAAAATATCATACTCAACACAGAACAATGGTTTTCTTCGAAATCTTACATTGCACACAACACTCAGTTATACTGAAAAATAATACAACAATAATATTATTATTTAAAATGATAGTTAATGCCTAGAAGTTTCATTGGTAAGAATGAACATAATTAAATATATTATTATTTTACATATTTTATAATTTTTTTACATTTATCCAATAAATTTTAGAGGCTTAAAATGAGAATGAATCCAATTTTAAGCATAAAATACTGTAATATTTTTAAAAGATCATTTTACCAACTTTTGATGGTGAAGCCTTTTTAAAAATAGTTTTTTTCAATTTTATATGATCTATTTGATAAATTAAATTTATTATTCTGAATAATTACATGAAATTTTACTTCTGTTTAAATTTTTATATTTTTATGATTAAATCCATATTTTTAAGAATAGTGAAAAATATTGTATTTTAATTCAAAACTATAGTTTCATTTTATTTATTTTTATAGTTATATTATCCATTTAATTGGTGTAATTGGATTATGTTTTTATAATTTAATACAATTATGGTCATTTTAATTAAAATCACATTTAAAGTGGATATAAACACATGTTAATCTTTTGATAGTTTTTACTTCATAAAAACCCGCTTTCTGGTTTTGGAAACAGGATTACTTTAAAATTAATTACTGCAACTTCTGTGTTTTGAATTTAAAAAAATTGATTCCACATTTGGAATCAGAAGGCTTAAATTGTATAAATAGGAATCCTTTATCTTTTTACATTATGAATAGTAACTTTAGTAATTATTTTTTTACCATCGTAAAAGGGTAAATATGGTAAATAAGGATAAAAAGATAATATTATAATAATATAAAAAAACCCTAATAGATATCCTAATTCTATTGGATGACATATTTCCAAACATGGGAATCCATGGGTCAATTTTAGGACCTCAGGGAACCAATTGGGTGTGATAATGGACTTTTATAATATTTATTTTAAAGAAAATGGAAATGTAACATAAACATGTTTCTCCTAACTAAAATAATTTTAATTTGGTTAATATAAATGATCTATTAGAATATAAATTTTAATTATAAATCTAAAAATATTTCCTAAATTATTTTATTTTATTTATAATTTTTAGACATGAAATAAATAAATTTATATATGACACAATGATGATGCAATTATTACCTTATTAATGAAATATTCAAAAAAATGATATTATAAAATTTAAAATAAATGTAAATTGAAAATTTTTATGTCATCCACTATTTTTTTGGATGAAATTGAAATTTTAGGGATGAATTAATTTCTTTATTTTGAAGGAATAATGTTTTTTTACTTTAAGAAAAAACAATTACTAAATAGTGTCAAAATTGACATAAATGAGTTTTTTAAAACAAATACTAATTTATTAAATGATATAATTGTCCTAAAAATATAAGATTATTCCAAAGGAATTATATAATGTTAAAAATTTTATTAATTGTCCACTTCTGTTTCTATTATTATTTTATAGTAACTATAGTAACTATATATTATGGAAATACAAGAAGACTTGGTAAGAGTTAATGTTTTTAACTAATGGTTAAAGCTAAAAGATAAGGTTAATGTGGTGACATAAACTTGTATAAAACCTAATTGTTTAAATTATTTAGACCCATACTCATCTTATCCACTAATTATATCAATTTTTATCTATTATAATTAGAATATAAATGTTTAATAAAATAATATTTCAAGACTTTCTTAAGGTGCCCCTCCTCCCTCTTATAAAAGGTCGACACCTCTACCCAATCACTAACACCTCTCAATCCACTTGGATCGTACGAATTATTCTAAAATAAGCTCCCAAAATCCATATCTTCCTCTTATAATCCTTACAATGGGCATAAGTAAATTCAAGAAATCCTTTTGGCTCAAATCAAAAGGAGTTACTCGATTTAGAGGTAACGTCTTCTCTCAAGCTCCTTCCCTTTATTTTTTTTCTCCACTCACTATGCTCTTATTATTATATCATTACATAAAAAATAGTACCATAAATATACTAATATGTTTTTATGGGAAGGATTCAAACTACAGTGACACAAATCTCTATCTAATGGATATGAACATATATTTTCTGTGTACGGCGAACTACTACCTCACGAAACGATGATTGTTCAATTTTTACCTACCACCTATCATGGTGGACATAATGATGTAACTATTTTTATATATGATAAATATTATATTTATATTTTTTATATGGTTATATAATTTTTATTTAAAACATATACTTATGCTTTCAATAATGTGTAAATACGATAATTTCATTTGAGGAAGTGTGGACTACCACCCCCTCAAAGTGATATGACTCATTCATGCCATACATGGAATGTATAAAGGATGGAATTAATAAAATTGTATAACATATATAACATATATATTATTATAGAGTTTTACTATACTTATTTATCATTTATTTTTCTTTCCATTAATATAAAAAATAAATAAAAGTAGTATTCATGCGTACGTGCGGCCTACTGTCTCCATGAACGATGCATTTAATTTCATATCACCAAATGTTATGAACTATTATAAATACATATATAATTGATATATATGATATTTAAATCATTAATATAATTATATATATGATGGAATTATTACCACATGGACAATTTTAATCAAAATAATTTCATTTTTTACTCAAGTATCAAACATCAACAAAACGTATGATATGAACTTAAATAATTAACTAATTGTTATAACATGGTAATAAGTGATATAAAATGAATAAAATCATGAAAAAGGTTTTGAATTAAGTATAATTTAACCTATGTTTTTTATTTTGGAAGATAAATAATGAACAAGACATGTCGGACTCAAGGTAAGGGACTTCGTCTCAATCTCCTTTCATTGAGGCATTTCTTAATAATATGCACCTTTATTCTTTTATAATTTTTATATAAAACCACTATAAAATTTAAAATACCTATTTTATCTATAAAAATGTTTTTTATTAAATCATTTAGATTAATATTTCAATTTTCATAGTGGTATGGGACCCCTTGAACGTTTAAAGATTGAATTATCAAATTTTTTTATGATATTAAATTACATATTTATTTATATGAGTATAAAAGGAATATATAGGAAATTTTATGTATATAATGAATTTAATTCAATGTTTTGAAATGGAATATTTTTATATTAATTGTATTACATTATTTACAAAATTACCAAAGGAATGCTTTTTTAACATTTAAGGCAACAATGGCTTCTCTGTCACCGTGACCGTTATTTGATAGTTGGCTTTCTCTATAAGCATTTATGTCTTTTAAAAGAAAAATAAATATCTTATTTAATTATTTGGGTATATTGGTGTTTAAAATGGGTTCATAAATGATAATGGTATTTTTATACGAATATTTTTTCATGTGGGATTAAAATATTTTTTAAAAATAGTTTTGTGATGAATGTGCTTTTGAAATTGTAATTGAGTATTATATGAAATGGGTCAGCCCGACACAGCTTATACGAAGGGTTGAGCCCTATTATAGCTCAAAGGTGAGCCCAACGTAACTTATATGAAGGGTTAAGCCCCATTATGACTCACAGGTGAGCCCATTATAGCTTATATGAATGGATGAGCCTCATTATAGCTCATGGGTGATCCCGATATAGCTTATACGAAGGGTGATCCCCGTTAAAGATCTTCAATATGGAAGTTGATCATATCATTATTCAAATTGAATGGGATTTTAAAGGGTTTTATTTATATTATTCTCTAAGTCACCTAAATGTTTTTTAATTCCTTATTATTGGTTTTAATTTTTTTTTTGAGAAAAAACTATGATCGTTATTCATGTGAAAATGGATTGATTCATTTGTTTAAAGAACATTAAATTGGTTACCTTGTTTTAAAAAGATTAATAGTTTTTATTTTGTAAGTCCGTTACTGAGATTTTTGTGATCATCCCAAGTTTTTAAATGTTATTCATAGGATTTTAGGGAGTTAAGATTCATGGATTGAATCAAATAAAAGTTATGATGATTAGAAATGAAAAGAAACCATGTTTCTTTTTAAATGGTTTTATGTTATAAAAGAAGGTTATAACATTGGAAGTGTCCAATTTGTATTTCTATGGGTTTTTATGTAATATTTATGGAACAATTATTTAAATATATAAACTTTAAATAATATTTTATGTGGATTAAAGTCAAATTCTTGACTTAACTCAAAATTATTTAATGTTTAATGTTGGGGCATTATAGTTGGTATCATAGGATGGTGTAGAAAACATTAGAGATTAGAATTTTTTTAAGGTATATGGATATCATCATGGGTGTATAATTTTAAGATATATCATAAGTTCAATTTCTTAGAAACCCCTTTTGAGGCTTTAAGATCTGAAATATTCAGGTGACTGATGGTATTTTTTGGAGACATCTACCATGGAGAAAATTATGGGTTATTAGTTTGGGGATGAAAAATGTGAGTTATGGGATAACCTTTGAGGTTAAAATATTTTATAGATATTTTTGATGATTTTACCTAATTTTTTGGAATTTTATAAAATTATATAGTTTTATAAAAAGTAAAACACATAAATTGTGTAACAACCCGTCACGTCAGACAATACTGTGGGAATAGAACTCACAAACAAAGTGAGACTAGAATTTATCACCTACCACTGTCCTACATGAAGTTCACGGTTATTATGAATTATAAATTTTAGTTAAATGACTTTATGGATGAAGAATAATTTGATTTTCGGAACATATGTTTTATCAAATGGATAACCTTAGTAAAGAAATATGATTTATTGATTAAGTGATAAATGTTATTTTGGAAGACGTTATCTATTTTGGGAACACTATATGCCTAAGGAAAATAGAATAATATGGGATTTAATTTGAGGATTAATGGTCAAATTTTATTTTAGAAGAATTTATGTTTTTATGGTGGACATGTGGTGATTTAAGTTATTTATGGAAATGATTAATTTATCATAGAGAATATGTTATTAGGTTAATTACATTTAAGTATGATACTTTAAGTGTAATCGATGTTATTTGGAGATAAATGTTAAGATTTATCATGGAATACTATGTGATCAAATCTTTTTTAATTTTTAGTTTCAATCGTAGTTTGGATTATTTTGAGGAATTTTAAGGAAATTCGTTTGTTGAATGGCCTATGCAGAGCATGGGTATTACTATTGAATTTTAGAGATTAAAATTATTCCTTATCCTTATAAAGGATTATTCTTTTTGGGGTATTATTTGATATTGTACTAAACATTTTGGTTTTGGTTAATGTCTAAAGATAGGGTAAATATATAGTTAATTTTTTGTGGATTCAGTGATTCCGTAAAAGTTGATTCTAGAGCTTCAGGTGTGACTAATTCAACTTAAATACTCATCATTTAGAGAATATATAAATTTATGGTATATATTTATTAAAGGATGAAACTCTACTTGACATGTAAGTATATTTCCATATGTTTTTAGTCAAGATCATAAAGAAATTATTCAACTTTATGAAATGTATATTAAAACAAAAACGTTTTCTATTTACTTTTCCTATTGTTAAATCAAATATCTTTTAACCCATCATTATTTTATGGTTTTCCAGTTATTAAATTTCTCCAGATCTTGTATTTTATCACTCTTCATCAAAACTGGATGGTTAGTTTTTCTTCTATATTCATGTTTTTCATACATAGAATCCCAGTATGTGTTATATTGGGTGACCTTTGTTCTTCTCTTTGTTTCTTTTAAAGTGATAGTTTTATTGTTTCTTTTTTCTGATGTGGGGTTTTCAATGAACTTTCTGAGCCCTAATTTTAAAATTGAGAGGATTCAATTTCCAAAATGAGGGAATGATGTAACATTCCAGGTAATTATAGAATAATATATTTTCATATCTATTAATATTTTTCAATTTAATATTAATTTTAGTTTAAATGGGACACTATGTATTATTTCATACCTGACATGAAACAACGAGTTTCTCTAAAATATTACGATGCACACAACACTGAGTTATACCGAAAAATAATACAATAATAATATTATCATTTTAAATTGTAGTTAACGCCTATTCATTGTATTGGAAAGAATGAACAGAATTAACTATATTATGATTTACATATTTATTAATTTTTTTACATTTATCAATTGAATTTTATTGGCTTAAAATTATAATGAATCCAACTTTAAGCATAAAATACTCAAATATTTTTAAAAGCTCATTTTCCCACCTTTTGATGGAGATCCCATTTTAAAAATAGTTTTTTTACGTTTTATATGTTTTATTTGATAAAATAAACTTCATATTTAGAATTTGAATATCAAATTTTAATTCTGTTTAAATTGGTATTTTTCTTATAAAATCTATATTTTTATAAATAGTGAAAGATATTGCTTTTTAATTCAAATCTGCATTTTCATCTAATTTATTTTTATAGTAGGATTTTACTTTTAATTGGTTTAAAAGTGAAATTTGGTTATTTTTTATTATTTAATCAAATTATTTTTGTTTTAAGTAATTTATCATTTAAATTGGATATAAATACATGTCAATCTTTTGGTAGTTTTTACTTCTTTAAAACATGTATTCTGATTTTGACAATGGGAATTAATATTAAATTAATCACTGCAACTTTTATGTTTTTTATTTGGAATATTGGATTATATATTTCGAATCAAAAGGTCCAAATTGTGTAAATCTGTATCTTTTATTTTTGGACATTATGAATAGTAACTTCAGTAATTATATTTATTTACCATTGTTAAAGGGTAAATCAAGTAAATAAGGGTAAAAAATAATATTATAATAATATAAAACTATCCTAACACATGTCCTAAACCTATTTGATGAGATATGTTAGACCATGGACATCTTGGGTCAATTTTAAGACCCCATTGAGCCACATGGGTTTGATAATGACCATTTATAATATTTATTTTAAATAAAAGAGAAATATAACATAAACATGTATCCCATAAATACAAAAACATAATTTGGTTTATATAAATGATATATTGAACTATAAATATTCATTATAAATCTAAATATATTTCCTAAATAATGGTATTTTATTTATAATTTTTAGACATTAAATAAATAAATTTAATTATGACACAATGATGATGCAGTGATTACCTTATTAATGAAGGATTCAAATAAATGATATTATAAATATTAACATAAATGTAATTTTAATATTTTTAGGTCATCCACAAATTTTTTGTATGACATTGACATTTTACAGATGAGTTAATGCATTTATTTTGAAAGAATAATGTTTTTATAACTATGAAAATTCAATTACTAAATTGTGTCAAAATTGACATAAATAGGTTTTTTTAAAACAAATATTATTATATTAAATGATATAATATTCCAAAAAATTGTAGATTTATAAAAATTACATATATAATGTTATAAAAGTCATTAATTGTCCACTTGTGGTTCTATTTTCATTTTATTTCAACTATACTACCCGTATATAATAAAAATACAAGAAGATGTGGTAAGAGTTTATGTTTTTAACTAAGGGTTCAAGCTAAGAGATATGGTTAATTTTGTAAAATAAAATTTTCTAAAACTTATTGGTTGAGAGGATTTATACCCATACTCATATTATACTATAATTATATCACTTTGGACCTATTTCAATTAAAAAATAAATTTTTAATAAAATAATATTTCAAGACTTTCCTAAGGTTCCCCTCCTCCCTCTTATAAAAGGACACCACCTATACCCACTTACTCACACCACTAAAGACTCTTGTATCATCCAAAATCTTCTCAAATAATCTCCCAACATCCCTCCCTTACTCCCAAAAGACTTAACTTGGGAATAAAGAAATTCAATACATCCTTTTGGCTCAAATCAAAAGTAGTTACCCGATTTAGAGGTAACATATTATCTCAAGCTCCATTCCTTTACTTTACTTATCCACTCCATGTGCTATTATTATTATATAATTACATAACAACACTATTACCCTCAATATACTAGTATTTTTGTATGATAATTATTATAACTACACTTACACACACCTCTATCTAATTGATATGAACATTTTGTTTCTTGTACGACGAACTACTACCTCACGAAACAATGATTGTTCAATTGTCTCCTACCACGTCTCATAGTTTCCATTATAATGGATCTGTATTTATATATGATATATATTATATTTATATTTTCTCTATGCTTCTATAATTTTTATTTACAACATATCTTTATCCTTTCTATAATGTGTAAATACGATAATTTCAATTGAGGAAGTCTGGACTACCGCCCCTCAAAGTTATATGACTTGTTCATGCCATACATGGAACGTATAAAGGATTGATTTGATGAACATATGTAACATATATAACAGATATATTATAATGTAATTATAATATACCTATGTATCATTTAGTTTTTATTCCATTAATATGACAAATAAATGAAAGTAGCGTTCATGCGTACGTATGACCTACCATCTACATGAACAGCGCATTTCATTTTTTTATCTCAAAATTTTATAGACTAGTATAAACACATATATATGGATATATATGATATTTAAATCCTTAATATCATTCTAGATATGATAAAATTATGAACAATGTACAATTTTAATCAAAACACGCTCCTTTTAAACTCATGTACCAAACATCGACAAAACATCTGATATGAACTCAAATAATTAACTAGTTGTTATAAAATGGTAATAAGTGATATTAAATGAATAAAAACATGAAAAGGTTTTGACATAATTATAAAATAATATAATTTTATTATTTAGGAAGATAAAGAACGAATGAGACTAGCCGAACTCAAGTTAAAGGACTTCGTCTCAATCTCCTTTCATTGAGGAATTTCTTAATAATACGCACCTTTATTCTTTTATAATGTGTATATACAGACACTATGAAATTTCATATTTTTATTTTATCTGTACTAATATTATTTATTAAATCATATAGATTAATATTTAAATGTTCAATGTGGTATGGGACACCTTGAACATTTAAAGATTTAATCATTAAATCTTTTTCTTCATAATATTTAATTACATATTCATTTATATGAGTATAAAAGGAATATACAAGAAATTTTTTGTCTATATTGAATTTCATTCAATGGTTTCATAAGGAATATTTTTATATTAAGTGTTTTACTTTTATCACAAAATGAAAAAATGGTTTTGTGATGAATGTGTTTTTAAAATGGTACTTGTGCATTATATGAAATGGGTGAGCCAGACACAGCTTATACGAATGGTTGAACCCTATTATAGCTCATGGGTGAGCCTGACACAGCTTATACAAAGGGTTGAGCCCCATTATAACTCGCAGATGATCCTATTATAGATTATATGAAGGAATGATACACATTATAGATCACAGGTGAGCCTAATATAGCTTATAAAAAGGGTGATCCCCATTAAAGAACTTTAATTTGGAAGTCAACTGTATGTTTATTCCAATTAAATGGGATTTAAAATGGCTTTATTCATATTTTCCTATAAATCACCTAAATGAGTTTTAATTTCTTAATATTGTTTTTAATGTTTTTATTTGAGAAAAACGTATGAGTATTATTCATGGGAAAATGTTTTGATTCATTTGTTCAAAGAACATTTAATGGGTTACCATGTTTTAACTAGATTAATTGTTTTCTTTCTTTATGTCCCATAATAATCTTTATGTTCTCATCCCAAGTTTTTAATTGTTATTCATTGTATTTGAGAAATATTAGATTCATGTATGGAATCTAGGGAAATATGTTACTATTAGACATGAAAAGAAACCATGTTTTTTTTAATGTTTTTGTGTATGAAAGAAATAAATACTATGGTAAGTGTCTACTTTGTATTTCTATGGTTTTGTTATGTAATAGTTATGACTTAATTATATAAATATTTAAACTTGAAAATATCCTCTATGTGATTTAAATTCAAATTCTAAACATAACTGATGATTGGGTAATGTTTAAGGCTAGGTCCTCCTATAAAATTCTTTCACATGTCTTTCGATGAGATATATTTCACATTATCACTGACAAATGGTTATAAATAGATAATTTATTTCTCATGTTTAGAACTAATACACCTATATTATTACTTTATATATGTTTAAGTACATTATATATCACGAAAAGAGTCAATGTCAATATTCTCAATCTTCTAGAAACACCAACATATTTCATAAAACCACTTTCACTTGGTAATTAATGCAGTTTGTCTAGATTTTGTACCATACTATCTTAAGATAGGTTCAAAAAAAATTTGGGTTTTTTAGGGGAACTTTTCACCATAAAACTTCTATAATACACCCTTAGTGGTATTATTTATATATTATCTTTTTTACTAATCTATATTTTTATAGATGTTGATTTTTACATACTAGTGTTGTTAAAAATAGCTTTAGTACAAGATGAATTATTAGCATTGTGGGTTTCCTTTTTCAATGGGTTTTAGTTGGGTACTACTCCAAATATTCCAATGTTGTTGTTTTCATGAATTTTAATCCATTTTAATGTAGAAAAGTTACTTTAAACATGATTGTAATAATCCTTTATTCTAGTTTCTTGGGAGGATTCTACTTGAGAAATTTTCAAAATTTTCAACTTCTCATCAAACAATATGAAATTTTGGTTTTAAAAATATTTTTTTTCTCAAATAATTTAATAATTATCTCCCAATCCCTATTAAACTTCCATAATTTCGATTCACACATATATGTAATCACATTGAGTTAATTTTCAAAATCCTTATCACCGTTTTTATTATCATCAAACAATGAATCCATGACATTTATAGTGAAATTGTGATTTTTAACTAATTCATGAAACACCACAATTAAAAAATAATTAATGAATTTCATCTCAAATACTATTATATATATGTATTCTATAATTTTAAAACTTCTTTATTTACAATGGGATTCATTTTATGAATATTATCTCATTATTTTTTATTTTGTTACAACACCCTACATTCTTAGCTAATGCGTCTTCTATTAAATATAATTCTTCCTAGAGAAGTGATATTTTATCAAAAAGTTCCTTGATAAAACATATTAGACAATATACTAACTAAATAATAACCTTAACTAAAAAATATACAAGATAAGAGTGGAATTATTCAACTGATTCCATCACTTCAAATGCACTATAACTACTTGAATCATTAAAATGATCATGGAAAATATATTCAATAAATGTGCACTAAAACATTTGATAAATTTGAGTAAGTAGTATATCCTTATACTTATTTATATTTTCTTTTTCCTTGTTTTAAACGTTTTCTATCAATTCATAAATTAATTCTATGAAACTTCTATTTCTGATTCAATAGAAATATATATAGAATTATTGTTCTAATATTATTCTTCAGACATATCAAATATAAACATCATCTAGAGGAAGCTTGGATATTTTCTGAGGTAACATTAATTTTCTCTAATACAAGTTTATATTTCCCATGGATTAGTGGAACACTGTGATTTGGTGGTGGGGTGAATCAAAGGTATATATTTTATACAATTTATCATTTATAATTCAATCCCATAAATTTATTCTTGACTTATTCTTATAATATTTGGGTCTCTCATCCTTACCTATTCTATAAAAATAAATAAAAAAATAACTTACAAGGATCAACCATAAATACCCTCCCTTTTCATTTATTGTTTATTCACCCAAATTAAGGAATTACAATATTAATTTTTTTACTAAACTGGTTGGTACTTCCCAAACCTACACAACATATCACCATACATACAATTTTCCTTTTATAATAGGACATCCATAAATTCAACTTCACACTAAAATAATTTCCTTAAACTTTGTAGTACTTACATACCATTATTCAAATAGATTAAAAAGTATCCAATCATTTGCACACATGTGTTTATTTTCAACTCCATTCAAATTATATCACTAGTTAACACTGTGATCTCTCAGTATACACAAAATGAATCTCATTATTCTAAACAAAAACAACCTGAAATAAAATATTTTAACTAAGAATATCATCATATTACTCGATCTTTATTTCAACCCTGATTAACTAAAAATTAAAAGATCATCTAACATAGAATTCTCACTCCACTGAGATTTTGTTATCTACTTGAATATATGAGTTTATTACTGTAAAAGGATCAATACCAAGATGAGATTCATGAAAAAAAGGTCGGTCTATTACTCAATATTTTCTTTTTTATTTATCCTTATCTAGAACTTCATAAGATATCCAAATCTAATTATCCAAATTCTTCGATACCCAATGATATTCTCTTTAGAATTGGAACAAGATTCTCCTTTTTCACTTCCTTTGAGAGTTCCAAGTTCCTCTCACTTAGCTTTAGCTCTCAGTTCTTGAACCTAACTCAAACTTACTCCTTTTTTTATATTTTTTTTACTAAAAGTTTTATTTTTATTTTGTAATATCAAATATCCCATTATGCATTGATTGACCATGATAATTCACTAATTTATCACACAATTACTATAACATGGTTTTAATCCATGATATAATATTCATTTTGTCTCTTATTTACTTTGTTTCTCCTCAATAGTTTTCTCCTATAAATTTATAGGATTTCCCTTAATGTTTCTTCCAAAACTCATTTTCCTTAACCAATAGACATTCTAGATTCTTCTTGTAACAGGATTTATTTCATCCTTATATTCATATAAAAAATATCACACTAAAATCCATAGCTCAAAATTCTATAATATCCAAATTAAAAATTAAACATATTTATGGATTCATTAGTTTTTAAAGACTTGAGAGCTACAAGTAATAATAATAATAATTCCATCCATGAATATGTATATTTTGAATATCAAATCCATTTATTAATCTCTAGATTTATTTATCTTCAATTTCATAGTTTTTGGTATTTATAATACTCTTGGTCCACTGATGCATCATTATATACAACATTTATTTATTTAGTAATTAAATTCCCCACTTTAGGATTAATTTTATTTATTATAAACTCATCCTTCCTTGATCTCCAACTCAACCAACTCAAACAACTTTTTCTCACTCAATAAGTCTTGAATATCATGTCATTTTTTAATTTTTATAACAATGAAAATGAACTAGATCACCATATGATCTATTTTCATTAGAATTAAAAATTTTAAGATGAATCATTCTTAGACTTGAAAATTCTATAAAAAAATATCTATATTTGATATTCACTATCTCAGACTTGATGATAATAATCTCCAAAATTTATTTCATATATCATATTTATTTTTTTGATGTTTGGATCCATGAAAACTAGCTTTACCATCATCCAAATCTAGTTATTTAAGTATATTTTAATATCAAGAATTCCACTGTCAATAAGTAAAATTTTAAAATTTTTACTATTTATTGAAGTCATATGCTTTTAGAGGATACCATTTCATATGAAATTGAAGTCATATAGTTTCTTTCAAAGTCATACATGGTTAGTCTATATCAAAAATCAGCTATCTTGAGATGTATTATTTGATTCTATAGACTTATATGAAACCACATGAAGTCATATGAAAATTATGAATAATTAGGAAATCTAAGATGAAGTATTTACAAATAATATAATTATGAATAAATCATTTATAATAAATATAAAAAAATTATTATGGATTTTTCACGTCTTGACCATTTTTAAATTTAAGCTCCAATTGTATAAAAATAATCAATTACTTCCAATAGTTATTTAAATAATCTCTAGTAATTCTAAAATAATGTTAACAATTTAATTTTTTTTTTTGAATTTATAAATCCATCATCAAAATCCAAAACCATTTCCATTATATTATAGCATGTTTCATACCCAAACATGGAGTATTCTTAAACCATAACATCCCTTTTAAATCATACATTTATAATCATTATTCAAAACCATAATCTATATGAGACAGTGTTTATAAAATTACTTGGATTGTTTTCTTAATATTTTATTACTTTATCTCTCTATTTTAGTTATCTTTTAATGATGATAATTAAAGATCCTAAATTTTTTTACTTATCTAGCACTTCATCATTATTTTAAATGATGTAGACAACACTTTTAAAACTAACACCTATCATGAGATTAATAAATAACAAAAAGACATCTAATATATTCCATTCCCATTTAATATAATTGTATTTTCTCACTCCATGTATCATATAGTGTATAATTCATCTATCATCAATAATACTTGTATATTGTCACTTTGAAGATCATTGCATTAATATCTCGATTTATGGGGCTAATACATTGAATTTATCCAACCATATATTTCATCTAAAAACCTTTATTCCCTTGAATTTTCATGTATTCACCTTGATAAAAAATTCTAATTCCTTATCATTTATTGGGTGGATGGACATTCTATCATCCATCTTCTCCATGTTTGTACCAATATGCTCATAGAATATAATTGGTAAAAAATAAAACAAAACACAACCATGTAATGTTTATAGAATAATAAATTTATATGAAATATTTTCAGGCTACTTCTCTCATGTAAACCAAGTCATATCCCATTCATAGATTTTTTCCATCTTTTATTCATTACCATGATGAAGAATAAAATTTCACCATTCGAACATCATTATACTTAACACACACTCTATATGTTATCCACCCTACATTGATAGATTTTTAGTGGTTTTAAAAATATGTCTCACTAAAATAATTTTCCCAAACATACTCACTCTATGTGAGAATATAAAATAAACTGTATTTAATTCATATAAAAAACAAATCATTCACTGAGTTTTTTCACAAAAAAATTTATTAAGAATTTATTTAATCATTTTTATCAAAAATCATGAAGGGGAAACTAATTCCTAATCATAATTAATCAATAAATAATAATTTAATTTATCTTTATAAAGAACGTAATAATTCCATCTATATTGATAAAATTTCATATTTTCTTCCACAAGTGATTAAATTAAATTTCTTTTCAAGGTTAATAGCCATTTCCTTTCATAGAAATACTCTAAAAATCCAAATTAATGTAAAATAAGTCAGTAACACCATTTATAGTATATTTTTCATGAATCATGATATATTCAAGTTAAACAGTATAACTCTCTTATTAAGAGTTATTGAAAGTGGTGAGTAATAGAGAAAAATTTCTGGTGTGCATCACATCCCATGTGATAATTTGGCACAACCAATGCTAAATATTGTATAATCTTCATTTAATGACTTATATGTGAAAAAAAATTATAAGATTTTTTTTATATTAAATTCATACCTTAGAATAATTTATAAAATTTTATAAAATTTATAAAACACTTCGATATATATATTGTAATCCCCAACCAAACTCAAACCCTCTAATTTAATTTCATTGACCTAGCCTCTAAAATACATCTTCTTCCATAAAATAATGAGCAGTTTCTCAAAAATAATTCCATAAAACTCCCACTCCTCTAAATTATATACATACACATCAATCCACACATGACTACACCATAAAATAGCTAAAAAACAAACATTAAATTCCTTAATTTACATATAATATCTATTCAAAATTCTACACATTCAATTTTCCCAATTTGAATTATTATCTCATTCTCTATTGATATTCATGTAAATACCATAATATGATTTAAAACCGGATATTAAAATTATATAAAACACCATAAATAAAATTGTTCAATTCCCATAAATTTATAATTTTATGTAATTTATGAACATAAATTTCATAATTTATATTGGGAAATTAATTTATAATAACCATAAATTCCCAGAAAAAGAAATAAAAAACACATATATACTCCCATAATTTAATTATTTAAAATATATATTAAATAATCAAACTGTCATGTTTTGTAATAAAAATAAATAAATACCATAAATCTAATTAATGATTTATTTATAAATTATTTTCCAAATTAATTCTCCCAAATTAAATCTCCTACCATTATACTAAAATAAATTTATTTTGTAAATTTAAAAATACATTTTATTTATTAATACTAATGTAATTCTATATACCAAAAAAATCATTATTTACCACATGATGTGAATAGTGATTTATAATTAAATAGTTTTTAATTATATATTTTAAATAAAAACATTTCGATTGATAAACTGAACTTAAAATATATTTAATTTAATAAAATAAAAAAACATACATTTCACATTATTTATATAATTCCCCTTTACATTAAATTTCTTTTGATGTTTTTTTTACTTTATTAGTCTTGTATAGAGTATTGGATCAATGATAAAAGGTTTTTTCTGTTAATGTTGTTCAAAGAAGTAATATGTGTGGTCTTAACTATAAGAATTTGTTTCTATATATTGTTTTATAACATCATGTGTAGGTTTCACTATAAGGTACCATAGATATATTTCCTATATTGGTTATTATTAGGAAATGTAATCAATGTGGGTGTTATTGATCATTCCATTGATGAGAAAGTCAAGTGAGTAAGTAGGATAAGACAACTTTTTATAGGTAGATTGTTTTGATGAAATAATTACTTTTGTTTTATGTTTTCTTCTTAAATTAGTATGTTGGTACTTTTTATTTCTAATAGTTTCTTTTTAAAAATTATTTGACCATTTAAATTACAAATGATATCATTACATAAAATTTTTATATTCCTTTAAAAATATTTTTATTCATAAACATTACACTAGTTCTACTTTAGCTTATTTTTTTAATAACTTATTAGATTTTATACTAATGATAATTTATATAGGCTTTCAGATCACACCTAATACATGATCCTTGGTCTGTATGTAGACAAAGATTTACTTGATTTTGGTAAAGGGAATATTTAACTTTGATATGGTGAATGTTTATATAATTGGTCTTGTTATGAATGAGGTGATAGTGTAGGGTGATGACTTATCACATGCATAAGGGTGATTATTAATATCATTTTCTTTAAGTATTTTAGTCTTTTTTAATCTACCTTATCATCATTCCCTCTTATTCATCCTTATTTTTTTACATTGATTATTGTATATAACTAACTTATTTTATATGCATATATAATTGTCTCTACCAATTATATTTGGATTTATATTTTAGGGATACTATAAATATCATTTTAAATTTAATTATTAATGATAATCATTTAATAAAAAAATTATTATAAAATTTTATTATTGTCATTTTTTTAAAATATAATAAATATTATAATATATATTGCATCTAAATCATATAAAATGGTTCCAAGACAACATGAAATAGAAGATAATAAGGATATGTTATTAACATAATTATCCAGTAAATTCTTTATTGTTTTTTATATAATTTTAAAAAACGTATCTTTTGGTTTATCCCCTTTGTTTACTAATTTTAACCTTAACCATGGTATTAATTTTTTTTAATATTAAAGGGGTCATAATTTCACTTATAAGGTAAAATTTGAATCACAAATAGTCAACAAATGAATCTTAAACCATTTATAATTATAATTTTCCTCTTTAAAAATTTTTATGATTTTTAAATAGTTTTATAAAATATAATTTAACATAAAACATAATTAATGCCATATTTGACACTATTCCTTTAATTTGACTTTGAAAATAATATGACATCAAAGTAAATTCCAATATAAAACTTACACACATCCCTAATATGTTAAATTTAGTTAAACAATTTTTGGAATACAATAATTCATTCAAATTATATTAATTTTAATACTTTTAATATCAATTATTTTATTTTTATATTAACTAAATAAAAAATTGGGTTGGTGTTGCATAATCATTTAAGGTCATTATTTCATTTCTAACAATTTATAATAAAATTTCATGTAAAAAAATTACTTGTTATTAAAATAAGTATTCATACCTGATTATAAATTTTCTTTATCCTTCTCATAAAATATAATAAAAATTAATAACATGGAAGTGAAATTTTGACATTATTGCTTACTTAAATATTATAAAGGTAAAAATAAATTAAATAAGGTATAAATTTGAAATATTTTCAAAAACAGATAGAAATGGAAAAAATAAAATCATACAATAGGATAAATAAAAATTTTAGGGTCTCTTGTGTAACACCCCGAGTTTTTATGAAAAATATTCTTTTTAATTTAATTAATGTCTTGTACGCTACACCAAAAGGAGCTTGCACAACACGCATCCTTGACTTGCCTTGCATTACATGCAATCGCGACCTTCCCCGATAGCATGTTTAGTACGCAATACCGAGTTTCACTAAACAACGATATGCTATTAAAATATTATTAAAACTAGCCGTTATGAATAGTAATAACCACTTTTTGAAATTTTGTAAGTTTTATTTTTTCAAAATGGACTTCATTTTTGGATTCTTAATATCGAAATTAGCTTAGGGTGAAATTTTGGTACCTTTCGGATAACTTTCATATTCTAATGAATAGTGAAAATTACTAAATTTTAATTAAAAAAAACCTTTTTCATCGAAATAATTAATAGCGATAAATTATTAATTTTAGTGGTTTTAAAGTATATTTAGAATATATTTTTACAATTTAATACAATGTTGGTCATTGGATGTAATTTCACATTTAAACCAGACATAAACAAGTGTCAATCTTTTGATAGTTATTATCTTTTAAAAAAACACACAATTTGTTTTGACGACGAGAATTAATTTTTTTTAAATTAGTTAATGTAACTGATATTTTTATTTTGTAAAATAAACATCTTTTTTGAATTCATAATATAAAATATATCTTAGGCCTAATTTTTTGTATTTTTTTGAAAACTTTCAATTATTGATGAATAGTGAAACCACTAAGTGGTAGTTAAAAAAACTGAATTTTTCATAAAACTTAATTTTACCTCTTCTTTGATTGGAATTTCAAAAATCCGAGAGACACGGTTGATGTCAGTAATTAAAATGTGGTTCAATGAGATGAAAATAATTTTTGGTGAATAGTAACTTTTTACTTTTATTTACCATGGTAAAAAGTAAATAGGGTAATTAAGGGTAAAATTGATATTATTATTACCCTAACACATGTACTAATTCTATTGGACAAGTTTAATTCGACCAAAAAAAACCTTAGAAATAAAATATGACCATTTAGGCCCACTTGGATTAGATTAGGACATTTATTATTAATTTATTTAAAGAAGGGTTAAAATAGTTAAAATCAAAGTTTAATAAGTATATCATATTTAATATAGGGTTATAAAAAAGATAAATTAGACTATAAATATTCATTATAAAGTTAAAAATATTTCCTACATAATGGTATTTTATTTTAAATTTTTAGACATTAAATAATTTATTTTATTTATGACACAATGATTATGTAGTAATTCCCATAATAGTGAAAAATTAGAATAATTGATATTATAAATACCCAAATAAATATAATTTGAGACTTTTTATTGATTAAACTAATTTTATAGGTTAATATGAAATGTTAGTATTGATTTAATTAACTTTGGTCGAAGTAATCATTCTTTTATGAGTTTCACAAAAATCAACTATTGAATAGTGTAAAAATTGACATAAAATAGTTTTTAAAACAAATATTATATTATTGATTGTTATTTTATTCCTAAAAATATAAGGTTCTTCCAAGATACTTATATCAAGATAGGTGTATCATTAATGGACAACTTGAGGGTCTCTTGGATGTATATGGTAAGTTTATTAACTATATAATATAAAAATACAAAGTGACATGGTAAATGTCAATCTAATTAACTAAGAGTTAAAACTAAAATATAAGGTTAGTATAATGACATAAACTTGTCTAAATTCTATTGGATTAGAGGATTTCTACCCATCCACACTTTAGATTCGAAATAAATCAATTTGGAGCTATTTAAAACCGAATTTGGCTTTATAATAAAATAATATTTTTAGTTATTCCAATGGAGCCCCTCTCCTCCCTTATAAAAGGGCACCTCCTCCCCCTCTTCCTCACATCACTTTTAGCCTTCAAGCTCGGCCAACCCCTGCCAAATTATCTTCTCCAATTCCCTAGAAACACCCTAGAGGTCCTGGTCTTCTTCAAAGACCAATTTTAGAGCCCTAAGAAGAGGTCTCAAAGAGGCGCTTCAAAGAAGAGGTAATTTCCGTTACCGATTATTTCACCTTTATTTCTTCTTCCAATTATTCTTCTTAGGTTGTTTCATTATAAAGTAATAACATCAGTATCACTCATATACTGATATGTTATTATAAGTATGAAACAACCCTATTTCAGCATCTATCCATCCTACGAAAAACGAAATCACCGCGCGTTCGTACGTACGGAATACCGTCTCCACGCGGTGGTGTAATCTATTTTCCACCACCAACTTACTTGGATGGGTATAATGGTGTAAATAATAACTATATATAATTATTATAAAGTGATATTTATTCTTTAATAGTATACATACACTCCAATAAAATTCCATGATCATGAGAACGATATCATCGCTCGTGCGTACGTACGGAATACCGTCTCCACGACGCGATGAGATTCATTCTCAATGATTAACCATTCATAAATGATTATAAAGTATATATAATAAGTAATCATGAAATATATGAAATAATAATGATACTGGATTTATGTATATATATATATTTATTTCATCTACTTAATTCCATTCAATTCAATAAGGAAAAGAAAACAGCGTTCATGCGTACGTACGGCCTACCGTCTCCATGAACGGTGTATTTCTTTCCATTTATCAATATATTATATATATGTATATTATGAATATATATTATATATAAATCATGTTTTATATTCTGGAATTAATTAATCATGATCTGAGTAATCATATTAATAATTACAAGTCAAAACATGGATGACAAATGAAACGATTTTACCCAAAATACTCTTTAACATTGAATTTACAAAAGAACGGGTAATATAAAGTCATAAGTGAACCATATATGATATAATAACAATTAATATGATTCTGTAATAAGTCAATGACATTATTTTAATAATTATACATGAGGTTTGGAAACGTACGAAGCATATCGGATCTAAGGTAAGGGATAATTTTGCAAATCTCATTTTTATCCGAGATTGCTTATTCGTAAGTATTTACTGGGGTTATTTATATCATCCATGTCCATGTTTTATAAAAGTTTTTTCATGTATGTTTAAATTAATTTTTACCCATTTTTGACTTTTAATACATGGTATGTAAGGAATATTTCTTTTGTTTTCATTACGAGGTACTTTTTTGACTTTTCCGACAAAAGTACGAGGAGAATGTTATTTTTAACTTATATGGCATGAACGGATTTTTACGGTTTCATAACGCCTCATTTTCATGAAGTTTTATATACATGATTTTGTGACTATTTTCAACAAAATACTTTTATTTTAAAAGATCATGGAATTTTTTGAAAATAAAATGATTTTGACGAAGAAAGGATATTTTCCACAAGAATTCATTTCAAATGTTTTATCAAAAACCATTTTCCATCTAGGATGACATTATTTGATATGTGTATGGTTCAAGTATAATGTCTATATGATTTACATGGTTTCAGTTTTCTTATGATGAAATGATATCCATTTGTTTTATATGAATTATGAAATGATGGGATGATGTTTATGAAACCCATTTTATTCTTTGGGTTATGATGTATGTTTTAAGATTATTTTGTGGCACAAGTAAGAATGATTTCATTATGAGATGGGTGGGACCTATATCTCCCTCCAATGCATTGGGTAAAGATTTATATCTCATGAGATAGACATGGCTAGAACGGCAAGTTAAACCGCTTCAGTAATACAGAACTGGAACGAGGAGTGAACTTGATTCAGAAAGGGACTTTGTCCACTAAGATGGTATTGGCAGCAATGCCTTGGCTACTAAGGAAATCATATCATGTGCTTAATGGTTTCCACAATTACATGTTTTATTCCCATTCTATTTTATCATTCTTAATGTTTCTTTATGATCTATGCCTTACGTACTTCCATGTTTCATGTCATTGCTCAAGATTTTGATGTTTAAACATTATGTTCATGATTTTAAGTTCAAATGTATATGGTATGTTTTATTTTATCCATGCTTACCCTTACTGAGCATTTGAGCTCACCCTTTTTATGTTTTCATTTCCCCAGGATATAAAGAAAGGTTTTAGGTAAGAAAAAAAGGGGGAAATATTTATGGGAGATGTTGAAGATCTTTCACCACGATTAGAGGATTACGTTCCAAGTTTCCAAAGACACTAAACTATTACGGTCCTTGTTTGTCTATTTTTGTTATGTATTAAGTATTCCGCAAAAGTAATGTAATTTCCATGTACGTCAATCTTCGGGTTTCCACAGTTGGTATCAGAGGAAAAGTTTAGTCAACCTTTGGAAACTAGGATGCGAAAATGTTAGTGAGATCCCTAGAGATATTTCTAAGGTATGTCTAGGGATGTCCCTAAGGATAAGTATACGTATAGTATACAGTCATAGAACTACGATAATGATCATAGAATTTAACCTAAGATGTTAGATATTGAGGATACTCCCCCTTTACTATGTTGTTTTCCCTAGCATGATTTTTGCCTCTCACACTATTCTTTTTGGGTTTTAGAAAATGGCTGGAAACAAGAAGATTCACGATAATGGAGGATATGATAGACAATGGAATGATTTTCGTCATGAGAAACCAAATGAAACGGGATCTGGAAGCCCAAACATCATTATTATGCCTAATCATAAATCTCATAATATGATCAATAATCTCAACTTTGGTAAGTTTCCCGACTCAGATAATAAGAGAAAGATAGAGTTTCATGATGATCATAGAGGAAAGAAAGTTCAATTTCCCTCATGTAAATCATGTGGGAAGAGGCATCAGGGAGATTGTTTCAAAGGAACTGGAAGATGCTTTTGGTGTGGAAAAGAAGGACACAAAGCCAGTAAGTGCAAAGGAAAAGGTTCAGTTAACACCATAGACAAGGATAATGGTATTGCTACGACATCAACAATGATTAGATGTTTTAAATGTGGAATGTACGGGCATTATTCAAACCAATGCCCCAATGGAAAATCTCATGAAGAGAATCAGCATGGTCTTATGGGTAGTATTTATGTGGATGATGATGAGGAGACTACAAATGATATATGAGCTGAAAGAAGTGTTGAAGCTCAGTCGGTTGTTTTAGAAGGTAGTGGAATGATTATATGATTATCGAGAGTTATGTTGTATAGTTAATGGTACTATGGAATAAAGAATCATCTAAGGATTGTTACACTATTGTTTTTCCGAAAAGTTTTTGAAAGTATATGTTGAATGGTACCAGTAACCATGGAAGGTTATTCAGATATTTTTGTAAAGTAGATGATATGCGCATAATGAAGGAATAAGAAGATAATGAGATGTTTGATTGTATTCATGAGATCATGATTGATATAAGGACTAAGTGATATCATGGTTTGAGTATATAGAATTTTGAGGATTTTGGTATGTGGAAAGTGTTAACTTTTAACTGCATTCATGTTTTCACTAAGGTTTAATGGGTATTTATTTTTTTTCAAGAGAATACATGATTGAGGCCTTTGAATGTTTGGAATGTGACCAATAAGACATATCTCATGATATATGGGGATCAACAATGGTATTAACATGCTACTTGTTTGAACTCTTTGGTAATCGTTTTCACTATAATATGAGATTAAACAACATTATTTTGGATAAGCCTAAAGATTGGAATGAATTATGTTGGACATAAGTTAGTATTGTTTAAGGGTATAACTTTTTTCTATATTATTGATGGGATGTTATAGTAATATAGTTTTAGAAAAAGGACAACCTGCAGGACGGGCGACAGCCCATCGCGTCGGACAAGGCTGTGGGAATTAAACCCACAACCGAAGTGCGACTGGCCTTTATCGCCTACCACTGGCCTACAGGAAGTCCCTGGTTTGTAGAAACTAGTTTTATTTTATTAAGTGGTATGATATATGAAGTATAAGTTCATTTTTGGAACCATATACGATTAATCTAACCCTCAGATGGACTTATAACTTTTGCTAACCTTTTGTTTGAAAAAGATGTAATGACCCATAATTCTATCACATGATCTGCTAACACATCACGAATAACAAATTCAACTTCATTTCATTAAGGGATGAAGTGGAAATTTTTCAATTCATGAACAACTGTGAGATTGTACAAAAATCATGAAAGTATTTCTTTTAATTCATCAACTTTAGGGAAATGATCTTGAAAACCAAAAATGTTATCCTAGTGCTCTTATATCTGATGAATCATATGGTACCTTAGATCGTCACAAATTTATGGCTTTGTGATTGCTGGCTTTTCCATAGCCATGTTCTCTACCACTCCCCATCATAACATGATGGTTAGATTTCTCTTCCATATCCATATTTTCACATATGTGGAAACCCAATGATTAGTTTATTTGGGTAACCGTTACTTTAGTTTTTAAAGCCAAGTTTTGGTATTCCTTTTTACGATGTGGGTTTCTATTAAAGAAACTTTCGACTAGTAAACCATTTATAACCCCGACGAATTTCAAGGGCGAAATTCATTTTAAGGGGGGTAGAATGTAACACCCCAAGTTTTTATGAAAAATATTGTTTTTAATTTCATTAATGTCTTGTACGCTACACCAAAAAGAGCTTTCACAACACGCATCCTTGACTTTCCTTGCATTACACGCAATCGCGACCTTCCCCGATAGCGTGTGTAGTACGCAATACCGAGTTTCACTAAACAATGATATGCTATTAAAATATTATTAAAACTAGCCGTTATGAATAGTAATAAGCACTTTTTGAAATTTTGTAAGTTTTATTTTTTCAAAATGGACTTCATTTTTGGATTTGGAATATCAAAATTAGCTTAGGGTGAAATTTTTGTACTTTTCGGATAACTTTCATATTCTGATGAATAGTGAAAATTACTAAATTTTAATTAAAAACAACCTTTTTAATCGAAATAATTAATAGTGATAAATTATTAATTTTAGTGTTTTTAAATTATATTTAGAATATATTTTTACAATTTAATACAATGTAGGTCATTGGATGTAATTTCACATTTAAACCAGACATAAACAAGTGTCAATCTTTTGATAGTTATTATCTTTTAAAAAAACACACTATTTGTTTTGACGACGAGAATTAATTTTTTTTAAATTAGTTAATGTAACTTATATGTTTTGAATTTTGTAAAATAAACATCATTTTTGAATTCATAATATCAAATATATCTTAGGCCTAATTTTTGGTATTTTTCTGAAAACTTTCAATTTTTGATGAATAGTGAAACCACTAAGTTGTAGTTAAAAAAACTGAACTTTTCATAAAACATAATTTTACCACTTCTGTGAGAGGAATTTCAAAAATCTGAGAGACACGGTTTATGTCAGTAAGTAAAATGTGGTTCAATGAGATGAAAATAATTTTTGGTGAATAGTAATTTTTTACTTTTATTTGCCACGGTTAAAAGTAAATAGGGTAATTAAGGGTAAAAATTATATTATTATTACCCTAACACATGTCCTAATTCTATTGTAAAAGTATAATTCGACAAAAAACAACCTTAGAAATAACATATGACCATTTAGGCCCACTTGGATTAGATTAGGACATTTATTATTAATTTATTTAATGAAGGGTTAAAATAGTTAAAATCAAAGTTTAATACGTATATAATTTTTAATATAGGGTTATACATAAGATAAATTAGACTATAAATATTCATTAGAAATCTAAAAATATTTCCTACATAATGGTATTTTATTTGTAATTTTTAGACATTAAATAATTTAATTTATTTATGACACAATGATGATACAGTAATTACCATATTAGTGACAAATTAGAATAATTGATATTATAACTACCCAAATAAATATAATTTGAGACTTTTTATGAATTAAACTAATTTTATAGGTTAATATGACATTTTAGGATTGATTTAATTAACTTTGGTCGAAGTAATCATTCTGTTATGAGTTTCACAAAAATCAACTATTGAATAGTGTCAAAATTGACAAATAATAGTTTTTAAAACAAATATTATATTATTGATTGTTATTTTATTCCTAAAAATATAAGGTTCTGCCAAGATACTTATATAGTGATAGGTGTATTATTAATGGACCACTTGGGGTCTCTTGGATGTATATGGTAAGTTTATTAACTATATAATATAAAAATACAAAGTGACTTGGTAAATGTCAATCTAATTAACTAAGAGTTAAAACTAAAAGATAAGGTTAGTATAATGACCTAAACTTGTCTAAATTATATTGTATGAGAGTATTTCAACACATCCACACCTTATCTTCAAAATAAATCAATTTGGAGCTATTTAAAACCGAATTTGGCTTTATAATAAAATAATATTTTTAGTTATTCCAAAGGAGCCCCTCTCCTCCCTTATAAAAGGGAACCTCCTCCCCCTCTTCCTCACACCACTTTGAGCCTTCAAGCTCGGCCAAACCCTACCAAATTATCTTCTCCACTTCCCTAGAAACACCCTAGAGGTCCTGGTCTTCTTAAAAGACCAATTTTAGAGCCCTAAGAGGAGGTCTCAAAGAGGCGCTTCAAAGAAGAGGTAATATCTGTTACCGATTCTTTCACCTTTATTTCTTCTTCCACTTATTCTTCTTAGGTTGTTTCATTATAAAGTAATAAAATAAGTATCAC
This sequence comes from Viscum album, assembly GCA_963277665.1. Classification (NCBI taxonomy): domain Eukaryota; kingdom Viridiplantae; phylum Streptophyta; class Magnoliopsida; order Santalales; family Viscaceae; genus Viscum; species Viscum album. Next base: position 241,627,761 of record OY728131.1, read on the forward strand.
TCATATACTGATATGTTATTATAAGTATAAAAAACCTTATTTCACCATCTATCTATCCTACGGAAAACGAAATCACCGCGCGTGCGTACGTACGGAATACCGTCTCCACGCCGTGGTGTAATCTATTTTCCACCACCACCTTACTTGGATGGGTATAATGGTGTAAATAAAAACTATATATGATTATTATAAAGTTATATTGATTCTGTAATAGTATACATACACTCCAATAAAATTCCACATCATGAGAACGATATCATCGCTCGTGCGTACGTACGGAATACCGTCTCCACGACGCGATGAGATTCATTCTCAATGATTAACCATTCATAAATGATTATAAAGTATATATAACAAGTAATCATGAAATATATGACATAATAATGATACTGGATTTATGTATATATATATTTATGTCATCTACTTAATTCCATTCAATTCAATAAGGAAACGAAAACAGCGTTCATGCGTACGTACGACCTACCGTCTCCATGAACGGTGTATTTCATTCCATTTATCGATCTATTATATATATGTATATTATGAATATATATTATATATAAATCATGTTTTATATTCTAGAATTAATTAATCATTATCTAAGTAATCATATTAATAATTACAAGTCAAAACATGGATGACAAATGAAACGATTTTACCCAAAATACTCTTTAACAAGGAATTTACAAAAGAACGGGTAATATAAAGTCATAAGTGAACCATATATGATATAATAACAATTAATATGATTCTGTAATAAGTCAATGACATTATTTTAATCATTATACAGGAGGTTTGGAAGCGTACGAAGCATATCGGATCTAAGCTAAGGGATAATTTTTCAAATCTCATTTTTATCCGAGATTGCTTATTCGTAAGTATTTACTGGGGTTATTTATATCATCCATGTCCATGTTTTATAAAAGTATTTTCATGTATGTTTAAAGTAATTTTTACCCATTTTTGACTTTTACTACATGGTATGTAAGGAATATTTCTTTTGTTTACATTACGAGGTACTTTTTTGACTTTTCCGACAAAAGTACGAGGAGAATGTTATTTTTAACTTATATGGCGTGAACGGATTTTTACGGTTTCATAACGCCTAATTTTCATGAAGCTTAATATATATGATTTTATGACTATTTTAAACAAAATAATTTTATTTTAAAATTTCATGGCATTTTTTGAAAAGAAAATGATTTTGACGAAGAAAGGATATTTTCCTCAAGAATTCATTTCAAATGTTTTATCAAAAACCATTTTCCATCTAGGATGACATTATTTGATATGTGTATGGTTCAAGTATAATGTATATATGATTTAAATGGTTTCAGTTTTCTTATGATGAAATGATATCCATTTGTTTTATATGAATTATGAAATGATGGGATGATGTTTATGAAACCCATTTTATTCTTTGGGTTATGATGTATGTTTTAAGTTTATTTTTTGGCACAAGTAAGAATGATTTCATTATGAGATGGGTGGGACATATATCTCCCTCCAATTCATTGGGTAAATATTTATATCTCATGATATAGACATGGCTGGAACGGCAAGTTAAACTGGTTCAGTAATACAGGACTGGATTGAGGAGTGAACTCGATTCAGAAAGGGACTTTGTCCACTAAGATGGTCTTGGCAGCAATGCCTTGGTTAATATGGAAATCATATCAGGCGCTTAATGGTTTCCACAATTACATGTTTTATTCAGATGCTATTTTATCATTCATAATGTTTCTTTATGATCTATGCCTTACGTACTTCCATGTTTTATGTCATTGCTCAAGATTTTGATGTTTAAACATTATGTTCATGATTTTAAGTTCAAATGTATATGTTATGTTTTATTCTATCCATGCATACCCTTACTGAGTATTTGAGATCACCCTTTTTATGTTTTCTTTTCCCTTGGATATAAAGAAAGGTTTTAGGTAAGAAAAAAAATGGGGAAATCTTTATGGGAGATGTTGAAGATATTTCACCACGATTAGAGGATTACGTTCCAAGTTTCCGAAGACACTAAACTATTACGGTCCTTATGTGTCTGTTTTTGTTATGTATTAAGTATTCCAAAAACGTAATGTAATGTCCATGTACATCAAGCTTCGGGTCTCTACATCTTGTCAGTACTTATCAATTTATTTTTAACTATACTTACATAATTTACCCTTACTGAGGTAAAAATAATTTACTACTATTTTTATTTATAATGAATAAAATTAAAGGAATCTATTTAAAAAATATATACCACATCATTTTAAATATATAATTTATTTATCATTATATTAAAATAATTTATATAATTTAATTTAAAATTAATCCCACAAAATGCGATGAAAAAGAGTTTTTCAGAAAAATTATTTTATATGTATAAAAATATATTTATACCAAATTAAAATATAAAATTTATTACAAATAAATTAATTGGATTATATCTAATCAAAATAAACAAATGAAATTTTAAAACTAATTCAGTTAATTAAAATAAAAAAAATAAAAAAAAACATTATTTTTTAGTATTTATTAAAAAATCCAACATTTCAAAAAATTCTCAAAATATAAAAATAAGAAAATTTTGATATGATTATTTCCAAAATTGAGTTTTTATTACAAAATTAATTTTCTAAAATTTATATAAATTAAATAAAATTTTTGTTCACAAAAACCTATAGAAATTATTTTTGAAGAAAATGAATGTTTGAAAAATAAATTCACATTTCTAAAAATGGAGCAATTTTTTCCTAATAATTGTTAAATAAATATTAAATGAGTCAATGATATATATATTTCATAACTTAGTTAATCTTATTCATACCAACTAATTTAATAGATATTTTATAATAGTTATCTTTAAATAATAATATTTCTTGGTTTTTTTAAGATTGATGTTTTGTGTCATATACAGTATGGAACATATTGTTCATTTAAAATTTTAGGGTATGACATTCTCCCCCTCCCACCATTAATAAATATTTCCCTAAAAATTTTAAATTGATCTCTGTATTTAAGTGTTTAACTTTTGAATTCACCTTTTTTGAATTCTCACATCGTAAACATAGTTAATAAAACATCCTCTTGAAAAGGGGGAAAGAGAAATATGATGTTTATCTAGAATAGCACATAACTATGCTTCCAAATAGTATAAACTTAGTGGTAAGTGATAATATGGTTATATAGAATAAAATTAACTTCCAAATAATTATGGAGAGTGATGATAAACATTTATCACTAGAAAGTGAACAATCAAAAAAAGTTGGAGACCACAAAACCATATACAAATGAGGTGTGAAAAAGATCATTGATTCATCATAAATGAAGGTAATAATATGAATTTTTATTTTTGATCCTTTTATTAGCATTTAATAATTTCATCACCATCTAGACTATAAAGAAATATACTTACTTTACAAGTATAATTTCAAATTTTAACCAATTTCCACTGCAGTATCATATTTCTCTCCACTTGGTGAGTATTAAAATTGAATTTTTCATACCTAAATCAGTAACCATTACCATCTAGACTAGGAATAAATATAATTTACAAGTATAATTACAATTTTAATCTATTATTTCTATAATATCATATTTCTCTTCACATGATGAGTATAAAAAATTAATTTTTCATACGTAAATCACTAAAATAAACATCTAATGGATCCCATTATCCAAAAAAAGGATAAAAATTTATTTCTCCCATATTTAAACATTAACAAAATCCAAAATAGTTAGTGAAAGGTGATATAATTCACATTGTGAATAAACCTTCATATTAATCATAAAATCCTCAATAATAACACCCAAAGTTCAACTTAGATCATTTGATAAATAAATTACCATAATATTCATCAAAATATTGCTTCCCAAGTTTAAAACCCAAAAATTAGAAGGATTTGATAATAATTTTTTATGAGATTAATATAACATTAATTTGTAATCAAAATTATTCAATCATAAATTCATATACAAAAAAATAATGATGTATTAATAAGATAATCTATTTAATAAGATAATAATTTCCATAAATAACATGACTCAAAATAAATCTACATTAAAACCATATCTACTTACAGAAGAAATTTTTCCTTTATTCCTTAAATAATATCCCATAATATTCTATTTATCTTTATTATACAATTTTCCCCAAAATCATAGTGGAATTCTTATAAATAAATTATCAATTAATCACCCAATCGCTTTTCAATCACATAGTTATGGAAAAAATATGTTATGAAAATATAATTAATCTTTATCTATAAAAAAATTATGTAAAAAATGTCTTATTAACTAGAACATCATTAGGCTAGTGGTAGGAATTTCTCCCTTATAACCCATTTGTTGGGAGTTTAGGCCTCATTTAATTTTTATATTACATATGTTGTCTCCTGAACTGTGGGTTTCCTTTTTAATAAAAATATATTATTACAATTTCTCTAATTTTATCAAGAATATAATGAATATCCTAAAAAATAACATTAATAACTTCACTGTTAAAGAATTTTTTTAACCTTAATAATTATATCATACCATTCAATATAGAACTCTAAAAATGTAATAATATTCCTCCCAAATAATAATTTATTTAAAATCTAAAGGTTATATTTACCTCAAACCAATAAAATTTCTCCCAAAATATCATTAGTCACCTTTAAAACTGAAAATATCATTAGTCACTTTAACATTTCATCATTTAAAACCTCAAATAGCCTTTGATCAGGTGATCATCCTTAATAGTATAAACCCATGATGAAATCTATAAATATTAAGTTAAATTCATATGAAAAAACTTAATCTCAAAATTTATATAAACCTTTTCTTTGATACCAACTATATGAACCTAGCCTTAAAAACATGTAAATAAAATCTTCAAAATAGAATTTACTTTCTTCAATTGTCAAAATATTTTTAGGTTTATAGTTTTTTAGAATTAGGTCATTATTCTTATATAGTTAAATCATACATAATAAAGTTAAAACTTATACATAGTATCCATTTTTACCATAATTCAATGCTTTTAGAAATTAATTTTTTTTATTTTCATGAAAAATATTCATGACTCTCAATTTTAATTATTCTTTATTCCTACCCATCCATAAACCCATTGGAAAACATTTTAAAACATGGTATGAGATTAAAAATATTAGTAATTGACAAAAAATAAGAAATATCTTAGTCCAATGAAAAACATTAAAACCCATACAATGCCTACCTTTATCATATTATTCTTTGAGCGTATGAAATAAATCATTTCTACATAAAATAACACACTATTTTTATAAAAAAAACTTTAAAACCCATAGAATGAAATTAGAACCCCTTTTGGGTATCTGAGAGTATCATATTCACAACCTATGTCGAATCCTTGTTAGAAAATAACTGGTGTAAGATCCTAGTTTTTTCAACGAGGTACGAATCCTTTTATTTATGGTTATGCTCTAGTTTGTGGTCTATTTTGGTTTAGACCCTTAGGTTGGTCCCATGGGCTAGTTGGGTTATTTTTTTAAAGGAATAAAATATGGGGATAAAGGTTGGATGTAGGCCAAATACATTATGTGTATTTGTAATACACAATGTATATCAGATACATGATGTTTAATGGTTTGTCCAAAACCTTTCATGATGTGCAATGGTTTTTCCTTGGAGGAAAAGACCCAAACTTTGCACGAAATTTAATGTTTACACGATGTGTAATATCCTTGGGTAATTTTTTTAAAATAATAGTAAGGGACTAATTTCTCAAATAATTCATCACCTATCTCACATAGGAGAACCCCTTGAAGTCCAGCACTAGTCTTGGGTGAAAGTTCACCATTCAGCCTCTATTTCTTCCACTGTTTGTCTCATTAGATCTGTGATGGTAAGTTCTATGTTCATGATGGTTGTTCTTTGTTTTAATTAATGTCTATATATTTATTTAAATACAAGATAATATGAACTATTTAAAGGTTTTTTTTTCTAAACATCCCTTTTCTCTTTATTTAGACCAAAACTGAGGCTGATATAGGATGCATGTTCTACCATAGGTATAAAGTAGGTGGTCTATACCTTTTCCCTTATGGTTTGGTTGTTATATATCTTTTTTCAGTTGTTTCACACATCAAACCTTTTTAATAATTACCCCCTTAAATTAATTCAATTTATTTATATAAATTATTGGTACTTGGTTAGGTTTCCAGCTATTTCCATTGTGATCATTGGAGGTAGTTAACCCCAACCTTGGAAACCTATGGGGTGTGTTATTCTATCTATCAAATTTTATACCAACCCTAAGGCTGAGTGTGAGATCACCACTTATTTTGGGAGCATTAATAAATTGAAATATAATTTAATTAATGAGTAATATAAGGTTATTCCTCCTTTCCATGTGATTACATGATGTTAAATGATTTAATTTTTTAAATGTAAATGTGAAAATGGGTTAGGTGAACTAGTGGATTATAATGGGTTATGAAATCATTAAATAATATATTGATAAACTTATAATGGTATTGGATAACTTGGATAATCTAATTGGATCCATGTTCCATTAGATGTTGTTGACATTTCTACTCTACAGATCTTGATAATGGTATTGGATGCTTTAGATGAGTTCCTTGGATCCTGGATCCATTTCATTCTATAGAAATTTCTTCTCCATGGATCTATATTGATTATGATAGTGTATTACATTGAAATTTATATTCATTAGATCCTGATTCTATAGTATTCCAAGGTAATTACTACCCCTTGTATCATTTTTTCTTGAACTCACGTTTCATAGGATCTATTGACATAGTCTTTGGATGAATTCGTTACAAGCTTCCATCGAGATTCTCTAGGGACTCAATGTGTATTACTTGGTCTTCTATAAATTTGACCCAAACCATCATGGTCAGATATTTGATTATATAACATAGAATAATGTGGAAGTTGACACTTGATTACATCAAATTTCCAATATGGATATTTTTTATGCTTACATATAGCCCTGGTATGGGTATCTGATTCTAGTTGATAGACTATAGAGTATCATACCTTTATTACTTTTTCTTTATAGCTTTATTTGTTAATATGAGATTTATTATTGTTTATAAGGATCCATTTTTGTCCATAAAAGATCAAATTTTCATTTTGAAACTTTACTTTTAGTACTATTATACTTGTGATATATTTCCCATTGTTTGTGTTTATATTATAAAAACTAGAATTGTTATAGACATCATTGGTGGTGGCCAATAATGTGTTATCTCAAACCCTATTTGGACCATCATTGGTTACACTAATAGACTTTATGGATAGAATTATGGACTGGGGAAAGAACCAACTTTATGATGCTTGATCCATTGCTTAGGAGAAGGGGAGAACATGACTGAGCTATGATCGTGATGCAATCTAGGGTGGTTCCTTTTTTCCTTTTTTTTTATTTTGGTATATGTATTGTACTGGATTCATTTTTTCATGTATTTCATGCCATTTTTTATAGGGACAGGACATGATCAGTATATTGTATATGAAACTTGTTTTATTTTTTTTACTGAAATATTCTTGATTTTATCTTCTGTATGCTATTTAGTTATGTTATCTACTTATGATACATGATTTACATGATAATTACCATTGTATCAAACTCTGAAAAGTGGAAATAGTTTCTTTAAAGAAACACCATAGTCCCTTACTGCTAGTCTTCACCCTTGGGCATATGGGGAAGCATGATTGACACCATGTGACCTAATGGATCGGGGAACCATTTATCAGCTCTCGGGTCAGGATGTTACAAAGTGGTTTCAAAAGGGTTTTTCTTTAATTGATTTATATTCTAAGACAATAGGAAATATATTAGGAAGGTATTATAATTTCATAATGATCAATGTCTGGGATTATCTCACCCACGTAGAGGAAGAATCCAAATTTCATAGAACAAAACATGTTTTTATGGATTATTCTTATTATAGTTGATTTGATTCTACCATTGGGTGATGCACTTGATTAGTGATGTTATTATTTCTATGATTGAGGCTATTATTTTATCTTGCATGATGAGAAGAAGGAATTATTTATCATTAATCATTTTAGGCACCATATAGGATTCACATTCCATGTATGTTCTAGGCCATATTGGATGTATTCCTTGACTACATGACATTATTATGTGTGCCTTGAGTAATATACCATTTGTTTGATATAAATTTTGTATAGGGAACTGATAAATATAGTTGGTACATATAGTTCCTACCATAACCTAAATTGGGGTTTCCTTCTTAGACTAAAAAAGGCACCCTAAGAAATTGACTATGGGACATTTAGTAATGGACCATTGGTCGTATGGATTGGAACAAGATATGGTTTGGATTAAGTGGACACCATAATTTAGTTTATGTGGTGTATGGACCCTTATATATCAGAAGTGGTCACCCATTTATTTAAACCATTAAAATAGAATTTTAAAATAAATATGGATCTCAATTAAATGGGAATTGTGAAAATATAGAACTTGACCTTGGATTGGAATTAGAGTGGATAGTAGGTAGTGTCTCTGGTTCTTTTTAAAGTTGTTTCTCTTAGCCAGTAATATTATTTAGAGAAGACGTAGGGGAGTGACTTTTTTATAGTAAGGATTTGACCTATACTATGATTTAAATTTCAATATTTTGTTAAAAAAAATTTCTTAGGAATGTGATTGAAATTGTAGAGATATTCCACCACGATGACCTCCAGTTGTATATTAGGGTGATGGAGATAACCATGCTCTAGGGGTGGTGGTCTATGGACTAATAGTAGATCCACCTTTAGTGCCAGTTTTGGAACTAGTATTTGTACAAGATGGATGTTATGATCCCAATTCTATGAGTGTAAATTATGTTTCATACACACCTTTTAGGGATCACCACAACATTCCTCATCTATGGAAGAGTTGATGCATGTTTTTTAGCTGTATTATCCTCGCACATTTTTGAGGGATGGTGGTACATAGGATACTAAGATGTGTCTTGAGAATATCTTTTATACCATTGATAATATAGAAACACCTCCTGAGAGGAGATTGAATCTCATGAAATATATTCATTGGGGAGAAGCAAATCCCTGGTGGGATGTTTTGAACTAGGTTGATACGCTCTGAGATTTGGTTTGGAAGGATTTCCAATCAAGGTTTTATGATTACTTCTTTCTTGAGACCCTAATAGTTGAAAGGGAAAGTGAGTTTATGTATTTGGTGTAGGGATTGATGGTCATTATGGATCATTCAGCACACTTCATGGCGATTCAGTTTTTTTCACTAATTTATCCTGATGATTATCTATCAAGGGTGAGACACTTTGAAAAATTTATCAATAATTCCATTAGATTATAGGTCAATGTGTTTTTTTTAATTATTTTTTCATAGATAGTAAATCAGGTGCTTATAACTGATTAGAACTTGAGGGAAGATAGTGGTGTAGAGAAGGGTAGTTCAGCCTCTTGATCTAGTAGTGTAGTGTAAAATAGATGAAAACACCATTTTGATGCTTCTTGTGAGGGTATTACCATCCATATTGTTAGCGTTGGTAGTTATGTCCTCTATAATCAGAGTGGGAGATAAGGAAATATGAGTAATAAATGTGATAGAGACCCATTAAAGTGCCAATAATGTTGTAGGATAGGTGATGTACAAATTTTCTACAGGACCTTCCCACTAATAGTTACTGAAAGGGGATTGACTCTGACTCTAGATTTAGGAGCGGGATTCACAACTCTACATCGGGTTGAGATATTTGATAGTTCCATTCATTATAGCTCTGGTTGTGGTCATGGACAAGGTAGCCAGACACCAATTTTACCTAAAGAGTAGGGTGTGTGTACCTGAGGTAGTGAGGTTATTTCATAGGGCCATTGTTCTGTCCAAATATATTTTGTACATCCAACACCTAAGAAGCATAGAACTGGGCCATCTATGGTGAGAGGTATGATCTTGGTATAATATACTATATTATTTTCTATTTTTGATACAGGTGCATCATATAGATTCATAGTGATGCCTATAGTGGAGGCCCTTAAGATCATTGTTCAGTTTACTAATTGTATTATGATGCTTAATACTCTATTGGGGTCCAGGATGGATGGTGTACACCTATGAAAGGAGTTACCCCTTGAGATTGGTGGGTTTAAATTCATATGGAATCTTTTATGCCTCCTAATGAAAGGTTTTGATAACATATTTAGGTTGTAATGGAGAGTTTCTTATCATTCCCATGTGGATTGTTTTCACTAAATGGTGAATTTCATGTCACCATAGGGAAGGTTTGTTATTCACAAGGGTGAATAGGATGTATAGATGATTTGAGTTGGACTTGAGAATCATGGTATGGGTAATATGACTGCCCAAGTTGTTATCTTATATCAATATGGTCAGGGATCATATCAAGAACATTTCCCTCCATTGGGTTATCTTTTTAGGGATGTTTTCCTGGATGGCATTTCTAGTTTACCTCTTAAGATATAGGTGGAGTTCTCTATCGAGCTAATTCAAAGAGCTCTAATGGTATACATTTATCCTTATAATATAACAATTATAGAGTTATAAGAGCTCAAAATTAAACTAGATAAATTTAAGGAGAAGGGTTTTATTCAACCAAATACTTTATCATTGGGTTCACTGTCATTTTTTTTGGAAAGGCGGATGAAACACTTATTGTACGTATGGATTATCAGAAATTGAAGCAATTTAGGATTATTAACTTGTATCCTTTCCCACATATTGACGATATCTTTGAATAGATATGAGGATGTAGGGTTTTCTTAAATATTTATTTAAGGTCAGGTTATCACCTGGTAGATGTTCAACCTATAAACATACCTCATGTAGGTTTTCATAGTAGGTATGGTCTATATGAGTATTTGGGTATGTTGTTCAGTCTCACAAAAAAATAAAAAAAACATGTAATTAATCAACATAGTTTTACATCATTATCTATATTAGTTTTTTTCTATATTCATGGATTATATCTTTGTGTATTCTCATAATCGACTTGACCATGCCAAACTTCTTAAGATCGTTTTAGATACAATGAGATAGAATCATTTATAAGCTAATATCACAAATTGAGACTTTTAGATGGATACGATTAACTTCATGGGTCATATTATCTCATAGGAAGGAGTATCAATTTACTTAGAGAAGACCAGAGATATATTTTACTAGGATCATTCCAAGAAGTTATTTGAAATATGGAGTTTCTTGGGGCTATCAAGATATTACTAGAATTTAATAAAGGACTTATCACACTTAGAGGAACCTCTTATTATCATGAATAAGAAGGGTGTGGATTTTTTATTAATGGATACCTCTAAGACAACCATTCAAGAGATGAAATTGAGACTAAATTCAACACCAGTCCCAATTCCATCAGTTGTGGGAAGAAGGTACATTTTGTATTATGATGCAAAAGGAATCAGGCTAAGATAATTTTTAGTATAAAAGTATAGATTTGTGATATATGGGCCTTATTAGTTGAGTCCATTCAAAAGGAACTACATGTTTCATGATATTGATCTAGTCATTGTTGTATATGCCTTATGCTATTAGAGGTGTAATTTACTTGGAGAGAATTTGGTGGTGTGCACATACCAGCAAATCCATAAGTACATTTTACATAGTGTGAATTGTGTTTGAGGAAATTAATGTGGGTTTAATACCATTAATATTTCTACATCGGTCTTTTATATATTCCTAGTAATTTAAATGATGTTTCCAATGCACTGATTAGGAATACTCAGATACTAGAAGTTTATGAGGCTATTAGTGAGTGTCATCTTATGGCTTCATTATCTGAGATGGACTTGGAGGTGAAACATAGTCCTGGGAAAAATTGTATTTTTCCCTCATAGGTTACTTCCACTATTCTAGATAGGGTTAGGATGCGACAAATATCAGATTCTAAGAGTGTAGTTATATGGGAGAGTGTGGTAGTTGAGGACTCACCTCCTAGTTTGACCAATAGTGAGGATCAAATTATGCATAATCATGGTTGAATTTGGAATCCAACATGCATACATGAGTAGTTTATATGAGAGTTTCATACCTCAATTTGGGTAGTACATTTTAGTATTACCAAGTTATATCTAGAATTGCTTCATAAATACTTGTGGATGGGGATGAAATGAGATGTAGCTTGTTTTTTAGGATATATTCCACCTATCAGCAGGTGAAGGAAGAGAATGAGTGACCAGCTGGGCTTTTGCACTAGTTACTCAACACTGAGTAGAAATAAGAATATGTTGTGATGTATTTTGGGACATAGTTTTTTGAGGTATCCCTGAGGTAGTGATTCTGTGTAGGTTATTTTGGATAGGCTCATAAAGTTCAGTCATTTCCAATTGACCAGAGTGACCATATAAGTAGATGAGATTAAAAGGCTTTATATCCGTGAGATTGTGTGACATAATAAAGTTCCTTAGAAAATTTTATTTAATAGGGATGACTTGTTTACATTTAAATTCTAGAAGATTTTTCTGGGGGAATTGGGTACATAGGTGATCCAAAGCATGTCATACCACCCTCAGACCAATGGATAGTTAGATCATACTATACAGGTTCTAGAAGACATGCATAAAACATGTATCCTTGGTGTTGGAGGCTCTTGGGAGAGACACATTCACCTTTTTGAGTAATCATAAAATAATAGCTATCAATATACTATACAGAAAGCACCTTATGAGGATTTATATGGTAATCCATGTTGATATCATCTATACTGGTTAGAGGTAGAAGAGGTGGTGTTGCTTAGACATTATCTCATTTAGGATACTTAGGAGAAGGTTTAGTTGATTAGAATGTGGATGGATACTGAATAGTCTAGACCAAAATATTATAAATGTCACCATTAAGGAACACTATAGTTAGAGGTTGGGTATATGGTATTTTTATGTATCTCACCAAGGTTGGGAAACATATGTATTAGAAGATAGGGTAAGATTTTACCACAATAAGTTAGACTATTCTAGATTCTAGAGAGAGTTGGGCCAGTAGCCTATTGGTTGTAATTACGTTCGTGGAATTGAGCCATGAATTATGTATTACATGTATCTCAGCTTCACCATTATCAATTTGATCTGTCTCATACTCTTCAAATGGATAAGTTTCATTTAAATGTGTAGATTTTTCTTTTGAGTGGCATCATATTTGTATCATTTACTAGGGCATGAAGGTTATATCATTCTGGTTAGTTTGTCTATTATGGTTCATGTGGAAGCATGAGATTTTTTTGGATTATAAATTTGAGCAGGAGTCCAATTTATGTCCTTAGTGGAGGGATTTATTCTCATGAAATTCTTGATCATCCTTTTAAGTAAAATTCAATGATGAATTTCTTTAAGAGGGGTGATTTTATTATCATCGGTTTTTTATGAGGTATGGATCCTTTTATATATTTTCAAACTCTTAATTATTTTATCCATTGGATTAGAACCTATGGCTAGGCCTATGGGATGGTTGGGATTTTTTATGAAAGGAATAAAACAAGGTGATGATGGTTGGTTGCAGGCCAAATACATAGTGTGTTTTAGATAAATGGAATGTAATGGCCTGTCTAGAACCTTTCATGATGTATAATGGTTTTTACCTAGAGAGGTAAAATATGAAGAATATTAGGCATGATAATATTATATGCTATGTTATCTTACAAGGTTAGTTTTTTTTAAAATAAGATTTCAGAACTCATTTTTTTATAGAATCCCTCACCTCTCTCATGCAGGATCTCCCCTTGAATCATTGCATTATGACTGGTTGTCACTTCAGCATTCAGACTTGTTTTCATATATCATTGGTCTCATTGGATCTGTGCCAATATCTTCTATATTCATCATCTTTATTTCTTCCTTTTTATTTGTATCGAAGAAGTTATATTGGTGAATGTTAATATTCCCTATTTATAGTGTTTTCATATGTTCTTACCTTTTCTCTTAATCTATACTAAAACAGAGGTTTATACTCGATGAGTGTTCTAACACGGGCATACAGTAGGTGGTATATACCTTTTCCATTATGGTTTGTCAATTTTATAGCTTTTCCCTATTTACGTACACATCAAACCTTCCTACTATATCCTCTAAAACTAATTGAATTTATTGATATAATTTTTTGGGGCCTGATTAGGTTTCCCACAATTACCTTTGTGATTGTTGTAGGTTGTTATGCCGAACCTAGGACACCCATGGGATGTGTCTTTGTATCTTCCCTATTTTATACCACCCCGCTCGGTGAGTGTGAGCTCATCACATATTTTCGAAAGCCTTAATAAATTGAAATATAATTGAATGAATGTTTTGGAGAAATTTTTCCACATTCTGATGTGATTACATTATGTTAAATGATTTTATTATTTAAATGGAAATTTAAAAATTGGTTGGATGAACTCATGGAATTTGATTGTATATGAAATGATTAAAGAATTAATTGATGAATTGAAAATGGTAGTATATTTCTTGGACGAACTCCTTGGATCCCATTTCCATTAGTTTCCATTTACAGTTCACCTCCACATATCATTATAGTAGTAGTGGATTCCTTGTATGAGTTCCTTGGATCTTGATTCCATTGGATCCCATGGAAATTTATAATCCATGTTGTTTATAATAGGGGATGCCTTGTACATTTCTACTCCATGGATCTTGATTCCAAAAGATTCCAAGGGCATTACAACCCCTTGGATTTGGGTTTCTTATAATTGCATTGGACATGCTATGTTGTCATGCTCCTTAGAATCCACCAAAGTTGTTACCGAGTTTCCATTGAGATTCTCCATGGAATCGATGTGGATGCCTTGGTAATCCATACCATTGATATAGCTCTTTATGGTATGTCACTTGATTTCATGGCATAGGCCTGTGTGGATGTTGAAACTTGATTACACTAAGTGGACATTTTGGATATTTTTTATTCTTATAGATTTCCCTTGTATAGGTATCTGATTTTAGTTGTTAAACTGGAGGGAATAACACTTTCTTTACATCCACTTTACAATTGTCCTTGTTTATGGGAGCTTGACTATTGTTCATAGAGAGCTATGTTTGGATTGAAAAGTTGAAATTTTAATTTTCAAAATTTAATTTTATTAATATTGTTCTTATGATATATTTCACACAGATTCTATTTATTTTACATATAGTAGAATTTTTATAGACACTATTGGTTGTGGATTACTAAGTGTTATCAGACACCATGTATTGGCTGCCTTTGGGTACTAAGAAATATTTCTTGGAAGTAGGTAGGGACTGGGGAAAGCACTAAATTTATGATTCTTGATTCAATTCCTGGTAGTAAGGGAGAACATTACTATGATATGCTCATGATTCTAGCTAGGATAGTAACTTTTTTGGAATTTTTCTTTCTTTTGGTACATTCTTGGTAATTGATTCCTTTTTCTATGTATTTCCTTCCATTTTTTATTGGGACAAGAAATTATCATCATATTGTATATGAAACTATTTTGGTTATTTATTACCATTGTCTTTTAGATGTTATATTTGGTTTCTTATTCAATTATTTTATTTTCTTCCTATAAATGATTGTTATGATTGTTATTGTAGTGGTACACTCTAATAAGAGGTCATTGTCTCCACACAAGAACACCATAGGCCCTCATTGCTAGACACAAGCCACTGGAATATGGGGAAGAGAGTGTGAGGCCATGTGACCCACCATATCAGGGAACCGTTTAGTTACTCCTAGGTCTAGGTGTTACAATTTCATCCTAGTTAAATTTATAGGAGAAACCAAGATGGTTAACTCCCCATTCCTACCTTTGAACACACACAAAACATTACCCAATGTATTGGAGAACTATAATGGGTCTCACCCATTATATAATCTATATAGGGCTCACCCATTTATCATATATAATTTTTAAGTACCATATCATAAATAAAATAGTTTATTATTACAAATTTTCATCTTAAACCCTTGAAAACTCCTTTGTATCCGTTTTTAAAACACTTTTGATTAATAAAATACCATTCCATTTATAAACCCGTTTTCAAAACCAAAATATTTAGAACATGAAAAATAGAGTTTTTATTTAATGAAGATAATAAATATAATAAATAAATCAAAATATTAAATAACTATTGTGGAATCGGAAAACCATTGATTACATATGTGATAAAAAACAATATTCATGTTTTCCGTTTTTCAAAACATTTCTTATAATGTATTTGAAAATATTACTTTTCAAAACATTTGAGATAAATTCAAAAGTAACATAAATTTTACTTTTATAATTCATTTATATCCATATAACTAAACATAAAATATATTTTTAATAAAATATACTTTTATGAAAAATATTTAGAGAATAAATCATTAAAAAAACTAGGTTTTAAATTATTTATACCATACATTGACTCTAAATCATCATGTACATTATTTATCATATTTAATAATAAAATTATATTAATTATTTAAATTATTAATAACCTTGATAAATTTTATTATTATATTTTTTTTAGTTATTACAAGTTTATATTCGATAATTTAGTCATTTAAGTTCACATCATTAATTTTCACAATATTCAGCTTATATATCAAAAATGACTTTGGAAGGTCAACTATAAACAAAGAAGTATTTATTCCATCATCTCTAAAATAATTATCATGAAATAATTATCATTTTTATACGTCAATTATACTTTTAAAAAAACATGGAATATGGTAATGAAAAATGAACTATGTTACAATCGTCGAGATGGTTGGCCATACACACACATCGGTAACAGTTCCAATTTTCTGTGGTCATTATAGATAGTGAGTAATTATTATTTTGCCTTTATAGAATTATTATTATTTCACAAATTCTATATTATTTCTTTAAATATTCTTATATATATCATCCATGTGATTTGGTGATGAAAAATTATTCACATCGTTTTGTGGATGTGGTAGTCCACACATACAAATGAACGACGTTAATATGTTACAATATTATAATGTCATGAATATCATATATAAACATTAAATACATAATTATAATCATCCTTGGTATGTGGTAATGAAAAATTAATTTCATTGGTTTGTGAGGCGGTTTTCCATATTAAGCACAAATGATGGTTTCAGATCACATTTGATGGAAGAGGAGATAGATATAGGTTATTAAATTAATATAACGACATCCTAGTATATGTTAGATATTGATTTTATTATATAATCATGGTTTTATAATATTATAATGATTTATAACAAGAAATTGAATTATAAAACTTACTTAAAAACCCAAACCTCTTTTGTAGACAACCTCTTTAGGTTGATACCTAATACCTTTCTTGGTTGGTTATCTGGTCAAGGAAATACCTCTAGAATGAATAAATTAATTTAACTTATTTTTGTAAGTATTTTCCAAAATAATTTTTTATGTGTAAAGAGAAGAGAAGAGTAAGTTCCAATTTATAATTGAGGGGAGGGGTACTCTTTGGATTTATTAAATAATTAAATTAATTTAAATTTATTCACATATTCCAAAACCTCTAAACTGGTCTAATTTGAATATGAGATGAGTAAGAGTCTAGATTATCTCATAAAATAAAAAATAGACATGTTTAGGTGATTTATTCACCCTCTTCATTTTGTTTTATCCCTCTGTGTACTCAATTGATGATTACTATGATAATAATGTTTTTTACTCATTATGGATCATGATATTTATTATAAAAGAAAAATTTTATCATAAACAGACTATGGTTGATATTTTTGACCATATATAAATAAATTGAAAAAATCAGATTTTTATTAATTTTAAATCATTTAATAAAATATTTTTTATTATAAAATATGATTATATTAATTTTAGTAAATACACCAAATATAATAAAATATTATGTGTCTAAGTCATGTAAAATGGTATAAAAAATGAAATTTATGTTATGGAGTATATGGATTTAATCTTAAACATACTTTTATATGGACTTAATATAATTATAGAAGAAAATTTTTATGGGTTTTTATATCATTTTAAACCTTATATTTTTATTTAATACCATTGTTAACCAATTTTAACATTAACCATAGTAATGAATTTTTTAATATTAAAGGGTTATACATTTACTTATAATGTGAAAATTGGATCATAAATGGTCAATGTATGAAATTATAGACCAGTTATCATTATAATAATCTTATTTTAATATTTTTATGATATTTAAATAATTTAATTAAATATAATTTTACATAGAATATCATTAATGTCATATTTTACACTATTCATATAATTTGACTTTGAAAACATCTTTAAAACAAATAAATTAAAATATAAACCTTTAAAAATATATAATATGTTATATTTATTTAAAAAATTTGTAGAAAAAAAATAATTATTTCAAATTTCATTACCTTTAACAATTTTAAAATTATTTTAATTTATTTTTCTATTAATTGAATAAATATTGTGTCATCATTTCATAAGAATTTAAGGTAATTATTTAATCCCTAAAAATTAAAAATTAATTACCATGTTAAAAAAAATAAATGTCAAATACGAATTTATAACTAAAAATAAGTGGTCTTTATCCATATCAAATAATATTACATAAATTAAAAAGTAAGAAAGCGACATTTTTTTACTTTACCATTAAATTAAATATTATAAAGGTCAAAATCAAATAAATATGGTATCATGTTTCCATATTTTTTAAACATGGACATGAATGGCCCAAAAACACTCATATAATAAGTTAAAGGAATGTGTAAGGGTTATTCTTCAAGTCCTTATCATATCTTTTTTTACTAGAATTACCAGCTTTACCCTTACTGAGGGAACAAAATTTTAATAAGGTTACTATTCATAATGAAAAAAAAATGAAAGGATCCAATTTAAAAGAAATTTAATTCTTGGTTAAAAATATTGAGTTTATTTTTTCAAGATTCAATTCATATAAGGGGTAGAGCTAAATTTAAAATTGAACACACAAAATGTTCTGAATGAATTTTTTTCACATAAATGATTTTTATGTATAAAAATTTTTTCATAAAAAATTAAAAAATAAAATTTATACCAATTTATATAACTATATTATGTTTAATAAATGGAACTAATTATCGCTTTAAATAAATGCAAAATATAAATTGACTTAGTAAATACTTTAAAATAAAATATTGTTTAAAAAAAATAAGTATTTTCACTGTTCATTGAAAATCAAGCCTCTCATGAAATTATAAAAATTTAAACCTAAGATAATTTTGTTATGATAATTTTAAAAAATAATTTAATTTTATCTATTTAATTTTCTAAAACTACTAGAAATTAATTATAATATTTATTAAAAAATAAATAAAAATCATTCTTGATGAAAATGTATTTTTTTAAGAATATATATACTTTACTAAAAAGTAAGTAAATACTCACTAAGAATTCATAAATAAATTTTTATTTAGTAGGACCTAAATTATATTTCATAAATTTTTTAATCCTATGAATACCCCCTAGTTTAATGGTTATGTTGTAACCATCATATTTAAATGATAATATTTCATGGTTTTCTTAAGCATGGTATTGCATGTCTATTTCCAACAAAAAACTTGTGCGGATTTTACTAAATGGTTTATTTTAGGGTTTAAATGTTTCATAGTCATTCATTTTAGGTTCACTATTTTTGAGTGGATTCTAATTGGTTTTTATCATGGGTTTGTAAACACCAAATGTGGTTCCCTTATTCGATATGGTTTGTGAATCTACTTTCTAAAGGAAGGTGGTCATTAGGAAATGGGTCTAGAGACACTTTGGGACCCACATTGTTCTAGAGGATGAGATCTTGCGCTCATAAAACCCTTTTGTGGGGAATTATTGCATACTTCATGACTCTCTTAAAGATTTAATACATATTCATGAATATTTTATTAACTCCCAAGTATAACATGGGTCTCTTTTAAATTAAAAATCAATTATTCACATTTATAGACATTAGAATAATTTGTATATATTTTTGATTCTTCATCAATAGATACATTTATATGTATCTTATTATCTCTATCGATGGTACCCTTTTGTGAATATATTAGATATTCTCTATTCATTTATTATCACAATGTTGGGTTTGAGCGACAAAGTAGGGTGCTCGAAAATATATTTTCATCCTATGAGAAAAGAGTTGTTTCAATGTCAAGATCAACCTCATGATATGGTATTCCTAGGTATCCCTATAAAATGGATAAAAAACCAATATAGTTCAGTTTCACTTAATATGACACATCATACCTTTTATGGTCATGTGACAAGGACCAAACCAAGCAATTTAACAGCATGTGGTAAGAACGCCTAAGAGGAAGGTGCCTAGTCAATGTTTGGCTGTAAGAATTGGTTTTAAGTGGCCCATGGAACCCACAGAGAATGTATCCTACTATGATATATTTTCCCCTACCATTAATTTTACCTAGAAAAAAATTGGGCTTTTAGGTTTGGACCTCAAGAATGCTACCTATGTGTCCCATTTGTACAGTAATAAAATACCATGTTGTCTGAAAAGTTGGGGATTTAAATAAATAAGGGGACCATTTAGGATATGTCTCAAAGGAGATATAACCCTTTAAATAAGATCATTATTTATAGTACTAATTCCTATGGTGGCCCTATGTGTTTTTATCATTCAATGGATATAAACCGTTAGGATGGATACTGGTCTTTGAGGTACCTTGCCTATGGAGGACCTCTAAAGGAAGGTGAGAGGAAGATCAGTGAAAGAATTACTTGTCTATATATACATTTGATCATGGGGATAACATGAACATCATTAACCTCTAACCCCACATTAGTCATTCTTGATGTGAGAAAAAAAGGAAGTGGAAGATCTGATGAACAACACATTCCCCATTTCCCACTAGTTGATAAGGTTAGGGTTACGGGAGAGAGAAAGGGAATTGATGTTTCCATATCCTATGTTGTTTTTGTAACCCACAGAATGGAGATAGGAGGGGTATGAACTCTTCAATTAAAGGATAGGGGACTACTCTTAGAGGAATTCCCTATTCTCATTTTCAGAGAAGAATAAAAAGGATCCATCACAAACCTTCATCGAAAAGAAAATAAAGCATCCCCTTCCTCATCGTCTGAAATAGGAAGGTCCCTTTCATTAGAGACAATGGGGGAAGGAAAAGAACCTAGAAATAATTTTTGAAACTGGGAGGTCCTGAGCACTGACCCTATGATTTGGTTCCTCATTAAATAAGGAATTGGCAACCGTAAACACCCTAAGAACCCTACCCATCATGTAGGACAAGTGAAAGAGAAATATTATAGAAGGAAGGAATAACTGAATGGGAGAAATTATAATGTTTATTTTTCCATGGTCATGCAGATTTTAAGGCCTCGTGATAGGTTTTGATTTGGTATCCCTTATATGAGAGTCCCATAGAAAGAGGTTCCCTACCATTAGTGGAGTGAAAAGAGGGCTTAAATGAGTCTTGCACAGGTAAAGGATGGGTGAGATAAATATAGTTCACATAGGTCAGGGTTGGGTGAGAATAAGAGGTCCCACAAAGTGATTTACTACATGGATTAGAAGTTACTCGCATATGTTATACATACCAGAGATAGCGATTCCATGGGAAATAGAAAACCTAGGTAAAAAAACTTGGTAAATTTCTTTATCTATGATCTAAGGGTCTCGTTAGGTGTCCCTAGAAGGGTATCGCATAGGTCCCGAGTTTGGGATGATATATTCATGCTAGTACTTTTCAACTGGGTGGAAATGGTTCCTTTCATAGGTTTCTGGTGTTTCACAAACAGTAGAAATCATAATACCACTATTACTTTTAATTATATCTTATATATGTTTTTGGAGAGTTACCTAGATGGTTTTATGTTCTTGGGTGAAGGATAAGGTTGATAAGAGCTTCAGGGAATCTTCTAATCTTCTAGTTCTATCATATTAGGAGCCACATAGTCTTATTAATAAGAAAATATGGAACCCTAAGTGAAGAATTCCACTTGTGAAAGTACACTGTGTCGGGCCACTATTTAGGTTTCTTGTGAAGGAGCATCAGATAAGGGTGGATTATCTTTATGGGCCATCTGGGTTCTGTTCATGTAGGTCGACCTAGAAAATAATTATCCTTGTTTCTCATTACCTTTTTAATATTTGAGGTTTTTTTATTAAATATATCCATCCCCATGGTAAAACAATTATTGTAACCCCCCCCCTAAGGATTGGATATGATTGTAAGAAGTGGGTATGATCCTAAGGTAGAGGGATGGGATGATCCTAAGAGTGGAGTGAGTCATCCGAACAGGTAGTCCATGCATGACTTCTGTAATGTTCATCCCTACATGTCATCCTCAAAGGCCATCCATGTCTACAAATATTGTAAACCACCTGATTATTTTTTCCTCCAATTCTTCTGCTCTTCTACACCCACTGTGAAAGTCATTCTCAATGTATTGATCTTCATTGTGCTTTTCCTTCATGCAGGATTTTCGGATATTTTTGTCACCTAAACACTTGGTACTACTTTTCCCGGGTGATATAAACCCATGGATGAGTGACTTGAGTAGGGACACATAATATATTTTCCTACATGACTTCACTCAAGAGACTGATATACATGAGGTCCTCCTTTTATAAAAATCATATAATTTTTCAAAACACCATATTTTAACTTCTTTGAAAATATTGATTCTTATTTGCATCTTTTCTATGGGTGATCAAATGGCTTCCCATGAACATGATTTTTCACATGTTTCATATATGATCGATACCATCAATCCAATTTAATATGACTTATGTAACTCCACCCTCCCAAAAATAGAGAAACACTTGAAGAAGTACTACCATGAGTATCCTCAGAGTGATTATATTCCACCATATAATCAGATAATTCTGCAAGATGTGCTCATATAGAAGCTTTAGGATTATTTGATAAAGTCATTGTTCTCATAATACACAAATATTTCCAACACTAATGTCTCCTCCAAGGGTATATTTATCAAAAATGGTCCAGTTCCTATTACATGTGTTGTGCACTACATCCTGTGAGCCCCAGACCTGAAGCCTCACACCCATGAATTAAAACCTCACTACTACTAGTCGATATTTATTACATCCAAGATGGACCAATCAAAAGGGTGAATAGAATATTGGGACTTTTGTTTTGGAGGATAATTCAAGCCTGTATGGATGATGGTGTATTGGTTACAGTAAAACTACATAGAATTTAAGACTAAGCTGTAAAAAGTTAGTATTTATGAGTTCATTTGGGTGGCACAAACATATGTTTACAAAACCCTAAAAATCATCTCTAAATTGTTAATCTGATGGATCCATAAGATGAAAAGTTTCTATATAATTCATGGTGAAGTCATCATTATATTATGGAATTTCTATAAGATCTTAAGGGTTCCAATTCTCATAGAGATGTATAATGAGTTAATTCCTCTAAAAACCATATAGAATGATGTTTAAAGGATGATTTTTTCAGATTTTGAGAAATTAAAGATGGCTTTGAATATTAAGAATAGATACCATCTCCCAATGTGTGACATTTATAATGAATCATTGATAAAGGACTTAAATTAGCCCGAAGGAGAAGGTCATACATTCTAGTGTCCAACGAGATGTCCCTCATTAGAGAACCACAGAATTCCTAGAAAATATGGCCTACATTATTGGATATAAAGTATCACCAGTGGGGTTATAAAGTCATGTATGACATATCTAAAAGTACCCATATCACTGGATTTTATATATTTTGGTTATATACTTATGTACTAATGATCCATTAATCTAATGGTGGCGTGAGGCCAAATATGTTATTCATAAAATATAATTAGAATAAGGTAGAAACATAGGTATTCCTAAACCTATTTTGGAAAATATCTACCAGTGTTTACTAAATGTGTAAACTGGGAAGGACCCGTATCATATTTCAAGTCTATTTCAAGCATTGTGGTGGTGAATTATAGCACACTTCAGCTCTTATGTCATGATAAATGGGTTGTAAGTTCTTGAAGGTCGGCTTCACCCATTCATTTTAGTTGTTTCTAGTATCCAGCCTTTATCTCTGAAGTACATCGATGCCCAAGTGAATATGAACATACTAGTAGTGTTCAACTTCTTCCCATTCAGTTATCCTCAAACTAGAATGTTCATTGAAAATGGGCAAGATAATGATGACTTGAGGTCATACATGATTACATTATGAGATAGTGTGATGGTGACCCATATTAACAGTGAGATCATATATGATACATATGATCCATATCGATTTTGCACTATTTGAGGTGTCTGTAAGAGTAAATATTCTCACCCCCCACCACACACATTCATTTTGTAATTTATCTGATGGTGTCCTGGAAATTTTGGATCCTCTTGGCATTTATTGTATCCCAAGAATTGATCAAGATACCCTATCAAATTCATCCATCTGTCTAAACTCTAGGTATATCGGTGGTGGGATTTCTTCTTCCCACCAGGAAGTATTTAAAATAAGCGTCCCTTGAGTCAAGGATATGATGATTGATGGGAGTGGAAAGTATCATAAGAAGTTTTATCCCAAGGGTGACAATGATGATTCTATAAAGTCTTCATAACAATCTTGGTAAAGGGCCATAAAGTGAGATAAAAGTTGACAAGAACACATCTTCTAGGAAGAGGAAGTCTATTCATCACTGATGTGAGGAGCCCCGAGCCCCCAGCTACCCATTCTCCTATTAGATAATAGAGACCTAAAAGGTATTTAACGTTGAAATATTTGAATAATTACTCACAACTGGCTTCATTAGCATCAGATTATGTGTGGACTTTGGCAATCTAATCTTGGAAGGACCTGACCCGGGGCATAACAGATCTATGTTTGTCTCTCCAGGATGGTATACATATCCTAGAGCTTGGGGATATCCATTAACCCTCTGAAATTCACCCTGAAATAAATTTCACTAAGATGTAAAAATATATTTGGGAGTTAAAGATATTGATATATTCCACTGATGATCAAATCCTAGCTATGAAGTGGGTTACCAACATTCTAGACTGAGATATTACTAAGGGAATATCTAGACAATATGATAGGGATTAGGATGATTTCATCAATGTGGGTGAGGTATCTCTCTATTTACCTTCTCCTTTCCCACTCTCATCCATCATCGTTGATATTTTCCAGATTTTTTGTGTACTTGGGTGGAGAAGATGGAGTACCAAGGGTGATGCCTAAGTCACCCACATATAGGACAGCGGGTACCCCCATCCGAGTGTTTGATGAGTCTCCTAAGTCCTCAAATCTATCCATGGGTCAAATAATGATGTAGGAGGAGATTTAGATAGGTACATCTTAAATACCACCACCCACATCTATAACTGAGTGGATAAACATGAGTCCATCACCATCTCTAGGGAAGAAATTGAATAGGGAAAACATATAAAAAGAAAATTTGGGTGGATTAATGTATATTCAAACAATGAAATCCTCTAGTTTATAATCCCTTTTAGTGTGATACTTATAGAAATATGATTTCGGGAGTATCAATGTATAATCAGAATAAAGGTGTCCTCAGGAATCCAGCAGTCTATTCTTGATAGTCCAGGAGTTTGTTATGATATAGATTCCTCAAGGCCACAAAGGGTGGTCTGTGAAGGGAATGGATCTATTAATTAAGGGAGGTTTTATGTCGACACTAGCCATGAATGGTAAACCATGCCAATATAAATTTGGCTTCCGTAAATGAGAGGTAGTTTTGTTTAAAACCTATTATTGATAATTAGGGGTCTTAGGATAAGTATAATACCTCCCACCTAGACTGGGGTTTTTTCCAGGAATATTGGAACACACATGTTTTTGATAATATAGTATTTGGGCCTAGAATGTAAGATATAAAAATTATAATGTGTCTTAATGGAATGATCATCATTTTGTACATAGTTCATTGGTGTGATATGGTGGGTGACCAACATCAATAATCAACAGGAAAGTATTATTCTTGAATATTTTTTAAGCATCATCATGTTTAATGAAGTGCAACCAAGGAATTTACTATGTATTTTAACAACTAACGAAATGTATTTTAAAGGGATATAGTTTAAGTTCATTTAGATTTGACCAAAATATCATTACTTTTCCCTTTCATGGTAATCTTTCCATAAATTTTCTATGATTTTTCAATCATAAGGGGAAAGGTTGTAATCTAAAATTTGGGGGTTTCTGAATCTGAAAAGTTATATTGGAGGGGAAAAAATTAGATCTTACGGAGATATAATTGGTCTCTTTGGAGGATGAATGTGCCTCCAGTTGATGTGCCATTTTGGTGGGAAACTTCTAGAAATCCAACTAGGTTGTATTAATTAATAGTTAAATAATAATATCCTATGGTTGGAAGGCCCTTTTGGCGGGCAAATTATGTAAAGTTGAATTTGGTGTATCAATGCATAATCAGAACAAAGGTATCCTAAAAAATGAAATTACACTACCAATGTCTAAATAAATCTTATAGAGATTATGATTTTCCTAAAAACAATGTTTTTTTGTGGAGGTAATGTTCTTGAATATGGATGGATAATTTCATATAAAAATATCCAATAATGAGGATAATTGTTTTCTTATGTGGGATTGACTCATATATAGGAAAATGAGATTTATTACAGTGACCAAACCCAAGTTATAGGATCTGAGGATCACAATGTATCCCGAAAAATAGAGAATCAGGACACGCAAATTTTTTATATAGATTCCGCACATTGATTGAATTCTTGTGCAGAGATGGATTATTTTTTTTAATACGGTTTCACAAGAAAGGTGATAATCCTTATAAGACCCACCGGGGTAAATACAACTCATACGTAGGAGATTGGGGTTATTTCAAGTATTGAATCTAGACCATAATGTATTATTTAAGTGTCAATATGTATCTCATCAAAGTGAAAATAAATCCACATTTAGTTCATGAATTTAATACATGAAAGAGTCATCAACCCTGAAATTTAACATAATGTGGTGTGGAAGTATGTTGTTCCTTTTATGGTCACATATCCAAGTCCTTTTTAACCCTAACATAGACTGATATTTCTTGATCATATAAATAATCCTTTAATTAAACTCTTAATAACATGTGATATTTTCTCAGTGTGATAAAAAATGAATAGAAAATGTTTTTTCACCACATATATGCGATTAAAATAAATGTTTGTGGAATTTTTATATTGTAGTTTTTAGGATATGATATAGGATCTAGGAATCAGTACATATATCATGGAAATGATAATCAATCTATATCTAGTTCTAGGATTTTAATAATGAATATGAGTGGTGTTAACCATGAAGTTTATAATAATGCGGTAAGGATAAAGGTTGCCTTATTTAAAAAGAAGGCATGAATCCCTATAAATGTTATTAGGCATTTAGGGAATCACCTCAAGAAAGGTATCTCATGTTTCTGACATGAGTCTTCCCGAGTTAGTTTCCCAAGGCATCTTATTCTTAGTACAGAGGGTAGGAGTACATTTTAATGTCATGTGTTGAAGATGTTTTCATATAGTTTAACATCATGTTAGTAGGATAACATGGTTTCTTTTTGCTTTTAGTTCATACCACCATAACCATATTTCACGAAAATGATGAGTTGTATGAGCCTTACCAGGCCAAGGATATATCAAAGTTATAAACCATGATCTTGGGGGTCATCAAATCTGTAGATGTGATATGGGAAAAAATCTAAATAGATAACCACATAGAATGTTCAAAAAGAGGTTTCCATCATGATGTTATCAAGGCTTACTGAGATAGAAGAGGTCTCTCATAAGGATGAAAATACATTTGGTTAATAGGCCCTTTTGGTGGAAGACTTATGCAAATCTATATAGGGGTGTATCAATGGATAGTTCGAACAAAGTTGTCCTTAGGAATCTTACATTATATTACTGATGGTCTTCGAAAGCTTATGGAGATCAAAAATTTCCCAAGATAGGGAGTATGATGTGTGGAAGGAATATATATGAGCACAAAGGGATCATTTAGACTAGAATTGGTCGTGTGGGATAAAGTCCCATGCAAGGATTTTTATTCTTATGTGGGTGAGGGATATTTTGGTTTCCTTAACGGGCTCTTTAATAAGGGAACCTGAGTTAAGACCTCCTACATAGAACTCAATTTTTATGGTATAAAGAAGTGGGGGAATTTTTTCTTACTTTTTGGGTAGGCCTAGAATGTGAGTTCTATGTGTTAAGACGTATCACATTTAGATGAGTATCAAGCCATATGTATTTTTGGTATAGAGGTCTCATGGGGGACCGAAACCAAATATTATGATTCGCTCAATCATGTACTGAAATGTTGTTATGTTTTCCATCATGTAACTAGGACCTGAACTATCCAGTATAATGTCAAAATTCAAGGATGTAGGATGGGTCATGCCTTTTATGATTTTTCAAAAAGGACCTAACTATGTAGTCTAATGTAATGTGGTAAGGATTATGGGGTGTTTTGGAGTTTAATATCATTTTCAACAGATGAAGAAAACATGGTTTAACATTATATAATGAGGAAGTTGTTATATGATTTAAAATATTGTGACTATGAACTTTTATTGTAGTTTAACATCATGTTACTAGGATGTCAAGCTACATAGTTTAGAGACTTATAGCTCAGAAAATTGTATCCCTTAGTTTTGGGCCATATGAATAGGACCATATGATGGTCCTTTTAATGTCCTAAATACATGATCAGGATGCTATGAAGTTTAACATTATATAACAATGACAAGGGATACATTTAGTTTTACATCATGTGGAAAGGATGATCTTGTGTATTTACCACATGAAGTGTTTTTCTGAGGAATAATTCATTTTTATGGGTTGTAACGAGTTCTACATCCATTGAACCTAAGTAATAATCTCCGTTAGAGTGGACATTATATACAACATAAGGATCCTCCCATTTATTCCCATGATTTGGTGTTTTTCTCTCTAGTAGCATCAGAGTCCTAAGGACCATCTTTGTTTCTCCTTGGAGGAACGAGAGGAGGTGTAATTTCTTATTAAAATCTCATGCTATCCGATTTTTATGGACCTACATGTTATTAAAAAATGTAGTATTTTTTCATCAATTCACTATAATTCATGCACCAGTTTTTGGTATTTCAAATCTATAAATAGTTGATCACATATTACAGCACAATGTGAGGGTAATTTTACCTCAATAGAGAGAACCTCTTCTTTCCCAGATACAATTGAGTACAGGGTCACTCATGTGGAGATGTGTGTTGTGGTTCTATAAGCCAACAATGGATGCAATATCTTGTTATTCCATGAATTATTTTCTATACCATCCATCTTTAGGATTATATTTAATAGGGTCTATTTGAAGTCCACTATATGTCTATTAGCCCCTTCATGATAGTGTGACGAATGGTTGGATTTGATATTATAGTTCTAATATAGATTCTTCTACTCAACAAAACCGAAATTAGTGCCATTTTCCATCAATATTGTATGAGGGACACCAAATATAGTAATTATGTTAGATTTCATGAAGATGAAAATGATTTTTGTCTTAAATTATTTAAGGGGTATTACTTTTAACCCATTTGGAGAAGAATTTGGTAGCAGTAAGGATGTATTTGAGTTTCATGGTCATAGCTAGAGGATACATCCCTACAACATCTATTCCCTATATGGAAAATGTCGAGGGGTATTTAGATGTGTGTAGCAACTCTAGGGTTTAATGGATGAATTTGATGTGCACTTGGTAGGAATGAAACTTCTTGGGGAACTTGGTGTAGTTATGTGTCATTGATGTCCAAACGTATCCCAACCTTCTAATATGATTGGAAATCTGGAAACCTGACTAGTGGGGATAAAGGGTCAGTTATGTAATTATTTCATGATAGTAGTAGTATCTTCTCTATCAGTTCTCCTAAGAAGGATTCCATCAAATCCTTCCTTATATAAGAGTTTATAGTGATTTGAGCTGTCATAAAGATTAATGTTGGTCACTCATCATTAGATTATAAATTTTATTTCTTTGTTCGGTGATAGAAATCAATTTTAGAGGTATTACACAATGGATATCATCCAACTAGTTGTCATAACATCTAGTTCAGGGATAGAATTAACCTCTTTATTTTCATCCAAGTTGAAATGAACAAAATGTGAGACCATTTTATGGAATGAAATGCTAATAGTCATTTATTCCTAGTCTGGATCTCTTAAATCTAAGGTTGTGTCCAAAAATACATTATCCTAGGCATTCATTGAAAATGGTACATGAGTCAATGTTGGGTCTGAGGGAAATTGTTCCATTAATTATTAGACATAATCAAGAAGGAGAATTAGCTCTCCCTTTTTAACAACATAAAATATGTTTAACTACTTGCCTACTAACTCTGAATCACCATTCATTGTCAAGTGTTCGACTGGAATTTGGAGTTCCAGTTCTAGTCCTATAATTAGGGATATATATTCTACCTAATTATTTTTAAATCCTTCCTATAATTGGAAGGAGTAAGGAAAAGCTGCATTTTCTAGAGAGATTATCATAACTCCCAACCAAAATTTTTTAAGCATGGAGTCTTCCATTCACTCAACTGTTGGGAATCTAGATGCATTGTCAAAATACATATCCCATATCTAGGGTCCCACTTGAATAGATAATATCTCTTCATCAAGAAATTTGGTATTCTATGATTTTGTTTCTATATATCGATGTTCTACAAGGGATTATAATAAATCTTAGCCTTTTAATACTTTCTAAGGAATAAACTAAATGTAAAAATATTATAATATAACCAAAAACCAAGCCAAAAATCCATTCATCAAAGGAGAAATGAGGATTTATTTGAGAGGGATATTACAAGAGACCAAATTAACATCATAGTGATGCAAGTAATGCCATATCTTCTAAATAGTGAAGATTATCACTAGTCATCTCTTCTCAAAATATGAATGAAGAGTCTCCCTATTGATTATGGCTTGAATAATATAATATAAGTTGTTATCATTATCAAAATAATTATTTTATGTGAGGAAAGAACCCAATAATCTTTAAAGGTTTTTCATGTAAATGATGATTGGCTTCCCTTAAACATGTTGCATTAACACTGGTGGACTCAGGGCATAGTTCTTGAGAATTTTGAATACTTCATGATAGTAATCATTCCACTCATATGTTACCCCCATTTTTCATAAGCTTCATGAATGGAAAACAAATTTCCACAAGATTCACTATAAAGTGATAAATGTAGTCATGGTGTCCTTATAAACCCCTAAAAACTTTGAGGTTCCAAGGTTGTGACATATTTAGGATATCATATATCTTATGAGTGTAAAGTTTGATCCCATGATGGAATATGAAGAATCTAGGAAATTTACCTAAGGTAACTCTGAAAGAACATTTTAAGGGGTTCATCTTTAGGCTATACTATCACAATTTGTTGAATATGCTCTCAAGATCATCCATGTGGTCAAAACATTATTGATACATAACAACCGAATTGTCATTTTAGAATTAAAGAAACCATTCCAAGAGGAGTTTTAAGCTTTGAGGCATGGAATTTTGGTATATAGTGACAACATTTTTTAATACAAAGGTAATTACATGATAGAAAAATACCCCTTTAGTTTCCTTTAAGATAGTTGATTCTTCATCTTCTTAGGATGTTAGGATTTTATTATACCCTAAATAGCCATCCATGAGGGCAAGGGATTGATATCTAGCTATATCATTAATTAGTAGTGTTGTGATTTGAAACATGAAATCATCTTTCAGATAGTTTATTTTGAGATCTAAAAAGTCGATGCAGAACCTCATTTTCCCATTATTCTAATTTACTAGGACTATGTTGAAAAACCACTTCATATACTAGTCTTACCAAATGAAATTGGATTTGATAATATTTTCAACTTTAGCCTCAATTATGGTGGTATGATTTGGGTGTGTCCTTTTGGATTCCTAATAGTATCCCTAATGGTTTTCTAGAAGGCCCAAGTGGTTAGTGGAAACCTTTGGATTGGGGCCTATAATTTCTGTGTAATTCTAGGAAAAAATATCCTGATTTTTCTTTATAAAAAAATTTATATACCTATTATTCCTTATAACACATGGAAAAACTAATCAAGGTGGGTTATGGGTCCTCATCTACACCCAGGTTTATTTTCTTAGGTTCATCAATGGTGGTAGATAAACCTTCCTAGAATGGTGGAGGGGAATCCCTATGGTCCTCCTACACTTCCTCTTCTTCTTTCTCTTACACATATGCCTTATTATTAGGGGGAGTATGTGAAGAAGTAAAATTAGGATAGGATTAATAAAAATTATATCTAGAAGGTGAAGTAGCTTCCTCCAACCCAACTAAAAATGTGGGGTTTCTATAAATATTTGGAGGAGAAATGTCTAGTAGAGAATGAGAACCTTCAATCTCTCTTAGATTCATGAAAATTTATTCTAATTAACTGACGGGGAATGGATTTTTTGATGCTTTGTGGTTGGAATGAGGAAAATTTCCTCTAATATTTTACCACTTTTAGAGATTTAGGGATCTTTTAAACACATTTGGGTTTAGTTATCATGATTGATATCATGAATGTTTCTAAATGTATTCTCGAATTTGGACACGTACCCTTGATCTGATTTCTAGAAAATGCATATTCTTCATTGATCTATTTTAAGGAATTGGTTGGGGTCGTTTCTAGACCATTTGGAGTAGTGACCCAGGCAATACCGCCAGTCATGGGTTATTTAATTTTCCTCTAGTAGAATCATGCATCAATGTATTATTATTTAAAATATTTAAATGGGGATGTATCTCTATGAAACGACCCATTTTTCCATTAATGAAATATTTCAGGAATTGGTGGTATGATGATGATATATACACATAATTATGAAACTAGGGCCTTCCTAGTAGACTTTTTAATAGTGTATCTTTTCAAACAACAAGAAATTCTGATTCAAATATAAGTTCCCCAAACAGGGCCTTCAGAATGATCCTAACAAGAGGATTTTACTCAATCTTTTCAAAACCCTGTAGGATTAGATAAGAAGGTGAATAGTGGGGTATACTATAAGCTTGATGAAAAAGTGTTTGTACTAGAAATAGTTTTACTCCCTATTCATTATCAATGAAATCTCATCATATATTAATTTTATTAATTCTACTAGATACACAGAGTGGTTTAATGTATCCCTATATGAGATCATCTTCATCATTCTCTGTGACGAAGATGATCGTGTCACATTTAAGAGGATCTAAATTTTAATGATATATTTTAGCAGTGGAAACAATATCTTCAAACTCTATAGGTCTTAAAAAATCCACTATGAGTGCTCTCAAATGTCTTTTGATAGACATAGTGCATCCAAGATCAACACCATGGATGGAACCAAGGAAAATTTATAAATAATTCCATTATTATTGGCTAAAGTCAAATTCTTCCCAATATGATGATGCTCCCTCATAGGCACATTATGAATTGATTCACTTGGGGTAGTCAGATCGACCCTTAGAATAGGAGTTGAAGGCACTCATATCCTTGGTGTGTCAGGTCAACTAGGTCTTCCTACACATCATTGTTGATTTGGAAATGGTGGCCTATCCAGTCTATCCTCATAGAATATTGGGGAAATTTATCCCCTGTTATATTTTAGAAAACATTATTACCCATCATATACTCATTGGAGGGATCTCCCATGAATTATGGCAGCATAGATGGTCTGATTGGGGGCATGCTCAGAGTATTTCTTTCTTTCTTTACAATGCCTTCCCTAGTATCCTTGACTCATATAGCCTATACCTCTAATTCCATAATCAGGTATAAGAAAATCATGTTCATATTCATACTTTTCATTATATAATGGATCCATTAATTGAATTCCATTAATGAAACTGAAGATCGATTATTTATTGGATGAGGATTCTCTCTGGTGGGTCAACACTTGTGGTACCATTGGGAGGGGTGGTGTCCATTGTAAAATATTGGTGGGGTGCCTCCCATTCTATCAGAAATAAAAGAATTAATTGTGAGAGATTCAAATAAAAAAAATCTTTATAAATACTCATCTTCATGTATTTTTTACCACCCTTCAATCAATGTTTTTGTTAGTATACTCAATGTTATAGAACAACAGTGTCAGTGGATTCGGCTTTTCCATAGTGGAAGTGGCTGGGTGCATAGTTGGTTTCTTCAACTATTCTCTAAGAAATTCATGAGTTTGTTTGATTTTATTTTGAGTCATCCAATAACCAAACTTAGGATCACTTTTCTGGTAACTTATTTTCACTCCCAATATTCTTATGGGTTGGTAGAATAAACACATTCTACTTATGTAGGTGGTTTTCTAAGTTTTACCTTCCCATGCTCCACAATTGTTTTCTAGATGTATTTGAAAATAATAAATCCCAAGATCTTGTGCTCGGATTTTAGGTGAAAGGGGGAAATGATTAGAAGAACTTCGAGTCTAGCATGATCATGCCTCTTGGTCTTTTAAAACATGATCTGGTTGTTTTCACAAGCTATGATGAAGTAGATATAGACTTGGTTATATTAGAACGAATACAATTTATTCATTAATTCCATTAATTTATTTCTCCTAATATCCCTTCACTTTTACAAATCAGATTATAATTTTTTATGAAGCTCAAGAGGGTGTGCTTCAAAATATGGAATGGCCTTTGAAACTGGAGATGGTGTAGGGGTTATCATAAGCATGATGACCACAAATAATCATTTTCATATTCTCTTCCCTTTATCTGATAGAATTACTCACGACTTAGCCTTGGTTTAAAATATAAAATCTTCTAATCTTTGAGAAAATACAGTGAGATCCTCGAAACCTCCTTTATATTTCAAAAATATGATTGTTGTATGAAATTAATCATGAAGATTCCTTATATATATGAAAAAATCATCTTCAAGAAGTTTTATGTTTAAAGAGTCGGTCAAACCCTTCCATTGTGAAATAAAGTTAGATACCCTATTATTCTCTTTATTTTTTGTAGTTTGATATGTAAAGGACTATTGTCTTCTATATAATTGTGATTAATTTAAAGACAAATTTTCAATGAAGATATTCTCATCCTGTGATTGACTTAGTCGGAAAACTATTATACCATATGAAGGATAGCGCTTTCAGTGTTTTCATGAGGCAACTGAGTTTCACTTCTAATTGTTTAGGGGTTCCCACCATGGGATCCCAATGGAACACTAAATACCTCAAATGATATTCCAAATTTCCATATCTATTGAAGATTGGAAATGTATGGCTCTTAAAATTTGGTGGAGGATAGGTTGGATCAACCCATTTAGGGTAATACTTTCTTTCTGGATACACTAGTGCATTCCATTCTTTAAAATCTTTCCATAGAGATTCTAATGAATCAATGGTATTTATAATCCCTTGATGTATGTCTGGTTTAATATGAGATTGATTATGGGTAACAACAAGTAGCACCCTTTATGGTGTCTCTGTTTTTTACCAACTGTGGGTAGCTTATAGGGGATAATACTTGAGGATGTGTTTGAACCAACCACGGTTTTGTGCCCAAGGTAGGGAACTCTTGATATCATGCTTCTATGGGGTCTGAGTATATTGGTTGTTGGTACCCCAAATTGAGAGGATGTTCTTGATCCATTTCAGCTGCTAGGAGAAACCCTCTTTTTTGGAGTGTCATCTAAGAGTGTGAGTTGAGGCTCCACTTGTAGATTATATCTAGTAGGGACTTTTTCATGAAGTATTTCTGTATTGAGTGTTCTCAACTCCTTTATCTCTTCCTCCTACTGATAAAATATTTCCCCAAGTGGGACGAGTTAGACCTATTCGGGAGGTGGGTGGTATGAATCCTTAACTTTAACCTTCTCCTTGGTTGAATCTCATCGAGGAATTAGTAATTAAACAGTCAAGGGGATCCATGAATTCATTATGGTCCTCTGGTTTTGGGTATACTCACCTTATTCAATAATTTTGGTGTGTACCATATTATGAATATAAACTTTCTCCTCCTATTACTCTATTTTAGAATCATGTTATGCAGTGCCTATTGGGTTGGTGTTAATGATGTTCACTTATTCATAATTAAATAAGATCAGTTCAGTAGTTTCATTGAGAGACTGATTTTTTTGTGCACACCATGCGGCCTCGTCCTCTCCTCAACTGGTCCTCTTGGGGTTTCTCGGTGAATGATAATCCAAAGGTAATCTCTAGAATATTTTATTGTGTATTTTACAATCAAATAAATCAGTTCATGGTATGGGACGAACAAGGAGAATCCATTTTTTAGTGATTCCCCTAATTGGGAGAAGACTATATTCCACTAAGGAGGAGGAGTTTGGGGTAAAAATACACCAACCTTATGGTTTGGGTCTACTCCCATTTTATTTTACAACCTTTTGAGCATGTTTTGTTGACCGTGAAGGTTGTGTTAAGAAATACCCCAGACCTGCAGGATGTGTTTACTCTTATATTGTCATGGTTATTGCTGCTATAGATTCTTTCTTGATTTTATAGATCCTAGTTAAAATGTGGGTTGGGTGTATTGTAAAGATTTCACTAATACACCTTCTTACAAAGATATTGGTGACACCTAATGATTATCCTCCCATTAGTGAGAGACTTTCTCAAAATTTTCATCTGCTTTTCAAATGATTTTTTTCCTTGGTTCTCTCTATTATAGTCTTATATATTCAAAAGTTAATCAGGGCCATCATTTATTGATCATACTAGCTATAGAAAATCAGAGTTGATATTATGGGTGTTGGGTTTGACCTCAGGTTGTATTCTTATGTATTCCATTTGTATTGGAATCAAATACCACATTGTTTGAAATATTGGGTATTACACTGAATAGGAGTCCCATTTAGGGTGTGTCACGTAGGGGATACGGTCCTTTGAGCTAAATTGGTATTTTGAGGACACGCACCTATAGAGGTCCTATGGGGATTTTTCTCACAGGGGATGTGTCCCTCTAAGAAGTATAGATGGATTTGAGGACCCATTTCTATAGAGTCCCTCTAAAAGAAAGAAAGCGAAATTTTCGAGAAAGGATTATTTACTGATACATGTATCTGATTGTGTAGATGTCATGATGATCACTAAATTATAATCCCATGGAAGTAATTAATTGTGTGAGAAATAATTTTAAGTGGAAGATTTGATAAACAACACAATCCCCTTCATCAGCTATTTTATGATTTCGGGGATACGGGATAATGAAATGGCATTGGTGTTCTCTTATCCTATTTTGTCTATGTAACCCGAGGGGTGGAATATAAGAGGGGTATAACATTATAAAATAAAGGATAAGGTCTAGGGGGTTTCCCTATTCACGGTTCTAGAAAAGTTGAAAGAAGAATCCATTACTAACCTTCATCAAAAGGAAATGGAAGAGTAACCTCCCTCACAGTCTTAAATGGGAAGGTCCTTGGTATTAGAGACAATGAGGGAATAATATGTCCCTAGCCCTCGTGCCTAAAATTGGAGGTCCCTAGAACTTCCCCTAGGGTTAGGGTCCTCACAACTGAAGGTTTGAACTACTATACATACCCTGAGAACCCAATCCATCAGGTAGAAAAAGTATGGGACAACTCTTATTGAAGGAATTTACACCTATAAGGGAGACATGATGGTGTATATTTCTTTATGGTCATGAATATCTTGATGCCTCTATAGAGGTTTTGGTTTGGTCTCCCTCAGTAAGGAGTCCCAATCAAAGAAGGTTCCCTACCATCAGTGGAATGAAAAGATGGGTCAAAGGAGGATCACAAATATAATGGTTGGGTGAGCTAAATATGGATCTCACAGGTCAGGGATGGGAAACCAAATGAGGTCTCTCATAGGGTAGGCCTTCCTAGATTGGAATTACCTCACACCAGGTGTTATTATGAGAGATTAACATCCCTTTGGAAATGAAAAACCTGGGAAAAAACACTTGGTTGAGGCCTTTCTCTAGGCTCCAAGGGTCTCCTCAGGTTTCCCTATTTGAGTCTCACGTAATCCTAGGTTTGGGAGGAGACCTTCACTCTAGTAATTTTTGACTATGGGGGAAGTGGTTCCTCATGTAGGTGTCTGGTGTTTCACACAATTGAGGAACATTATTCCAACTATTCCCCTTAATTCCCTCTTATATTAGGTACTCTAGAAAAATTGGAATGGTTTCAAGGGCCTAGTTTATGGATAAGGTCAAGAATATATTCAAGGATTCTTTTGAACTTCAAATTCGTTCATATGAGGATCCCTAGTTTCGTATTTATAGGAAAAAAATAGGACCTATGTGAAAGGGGATGATTATGTAGGTCCACCGCATGAGTCCTCAATTAAGGTGTCTTAGACTGGAGCCTCATGTAGGGGTGGATGCTCCTTCTTGGCCACACAAGCAGGGCCTATTCAAGTCTCTTAAGGCATTGGATATGTTTTCTCAAGTCAACATTGTCAATATCCTTTATTCTCCTTGGTTCTCTTTACCTCTTTATTATTTGATTTATTTTACATTAATTATTTTTATCCATATGTGAAAAAATAGTTTAAATAGTGTAGTATATTCTATCAAATAAATATTTGTTATTAAATCTCAAGGTGTTAAAAAATGATACTATTTTACATTTACTACTTATTATAAGAGTTTGAGGGAGAATTTCATCAAATAATCCCATAGTGATGTGTTCGGAATTACATAGAGATAAAATGAGTTTAAAAAACCTTAATAGTGAAGAATCCATAGGGAATATCTAGTGGTTTATCATATGGGATATGAATATATATGAATTTATGTCTAGTATTTATATAACTATTATAATATTTTAGGAATAAAAATGTATCTTGTTATAAAAAATGAAATATTTTATTAATTGTTCTATCACATTAAAATCATATATTAAATGAAATTAAATGATAATTATCCTCTCAAATTATGACATTGAGTTATCCCTAACTGATTTTCATCATGGGGTATTATATGTTTCTATTAAATATTATGGTTATCATGAGTTGGATTTTCTATAAAGATACAAAATATACTCATGAGAAATAAATTGATTTTTTTTGTGATGGACTGCCCTAGAATAATACCACATAGAATGTAATACACTATGACATTGTTATATTATGGGTGCATGTTTCATATTTGGATTTCAATAATATATCATATTGGTGTGATACCAAGAATGATAATCTTAATACTTTGATACCTTTCTTCTACAACCCTTAAAGACTGGCTAATCAAGATATATTTGGGTGTTTCTAGTCATATTTTGAGATGAAGATTAAGTTTGATGATAGTTTCCCTCTCATATGATGAGTATGATATTTGTACCATATTTTGAGATAGGATAAGGAACTTTATGACCACAAATATATCATATATATGATTTTATTATCTATTAGATGTTGAGAATTTTATGTTATCAACATTTAGATGAATAAAATATTATGTATTCATTGAAATTCTTTGTCTATACTTAGAGTATCAAGAACATATGTGTAGTTATATGAAACTATGATACTATGTGTCCCATTTTTATGAGATTTATGGTAAAAATTGATCATTTAAAAATGGTTTCTTGTACATGATGCAACTTGTGGAAACTGGTATAGAGATACTTGTGTTTTGTGGAGATCGTATCATATCCCTTTTCTGATTGAATAGAACTAATTCATTTCCTTAAGATTCTCTTTGATTATATTTATGAATTTATAAATTCATATTTTTTTCAAATAATACAATGGATTTTAGAGTTACACCTTTTAGTTGACTAAATACGGATTGAGTGTAAGAAACTTATAGTTCCACTATAATTTTTTTAGATTTTATCCAAAAGGAGTCTTTGATAGGTATTCACAAGGTGCTGAGTAGGATGTGATACATGGTGAATTTAATGATATATTTTCAAAATATTTATGGAACATATCCAAATATTTATTTGGATATAGATTCATAACTTCTTTAATATGATACAATATAAGGTGAAATGG
Organism: Viscum album; assembly: GCA_963277665.1. Lineage (NCBI taxonomy): Eukaryota > Viridiplantae > Streptophyta > Magnoliopsida > Santalales > Viscaceae > Viscum > Viscum album. The sequence continues at coordinate 241,667,635 of OY728131.1, forward strand.
TGAAAATAGTCAATAAAGCATTAGTGTCTGTGGGATATAGATAGAGACACCCCTTAAATCCTATTTATATGAGATTTTTTAGATTATATCATATTGTATTATATTATCATATCATTTGATATAAAATTATTAATCTTATGTCATATTTTATGATTGTATTTTTATATTTCACTGGGTAATATATATATATATATATATATTACACCAGTATCCCTACCAAGTCATATTTTATGACTTAAAAATATCATAAAGTGTAAAGATATATGAAGAGGCTACTAAATATTATGAATTATTATTTGGAATCATTAATGTGAGATTATCATCGACTGTTTCATATTATGAAATACTTAGGTAAAACCATATTTTATTTATATACATATTGGTCAAAGGGTTTATAAAGAATCGTATAACCAATGAATTACTCATGTGTTTTATAATGTATGAGTTACTTCATGAAGACTGTGAAAGGCTATAAATGGCTGGCCATATCAGGGAAATGAGATTCTATTCTTTTATGAAGTTCTTACTATTTATCCCTCTTCCCAAAATCTCTCTTCTTCATTCTCTATATACCTTGAAATGAACTAGTATATCATGAAAATTTAAGCGATTATTGTCCATATGATGGGTAATTAGGGTATATTATTGATACACCATTGGGGAGAGAGTTATATAGCTTTCATTGAGTGATATTTATCAAGAACTTATATAGAGAAATGCAGAAGTGTCCATTAATGTTGTTAGGTAGAACGACTCTATCTATTATGGGTTTTACATTTTTTTGGTTTCATTCATGGTTTTTATTGTTAAAAGTGTCTTCTAATTACTTATAAAACATTTATTATGTGTTAATATATCCTTAAAACCCCATAAATTTCATCCCTCTCAAAGAAGTATTCAACATATATTATGGGATTAAAAACAGTTAATATATTATAGAGTAAACTCCATGACACCCAAAATATAGATAAGAAAGTAAATGAATAATAGTTGTAAACATTCTAATATTAATTTAATGATATCTGACTGGGATAAGATAAAATTGTGGATGAGTTATTAACTTGAGTGCATGATATTTTTAACTCGATTTGAAGAAATGGATAAATTATTTAAGATTCGATCATGATGAATAAATTTATTATAATTATACCTGATAAAATTGATATAAGTATTTTTACCCTTGAGTTTCAATACAAAGATGATTGGACAAAAGATAAAATAAAAAATGTATTGATTTATTATTATATGATATTGAGTCTATCCACAAGTGAAAAGTAAAATATGAGAATGCATCAAATTTCAAATAATTAAAATGTTCCACACATATTGATACAAAAATTAACATGAATAATAAATTGAAGATAAAGATATAGTCATGGGATTTTTTGAGTTTACATCATTCATTTAAAAAAGGAAAGTATTGATTAAAGGGAAACCATGATAGTAATATTTCATTAAAGTGTTTTAGTTATGGAATTATTACACACTTTTCAACTAATTTTTTTGATAAGGAATAAGATGATGATAATGATTATTAATTAAAAAAATTATCATGAAGTAGAAACAAGTTGGAAAGTAGTCAAAATAGAGTAACTAATTCAATGTCAAGGGAAAGCCTAATAAAGTAATGAAAAATAAAATTATATCAAAACCTAATGCCATATCTTGTTATAAGAAAGTGAAAGATTGAAATAGGACTTAGAGGATGAAGGGAAACTAGATTTAATTTCCAAATCAATTTTCCATAAATATCCATTGATTGAATAAGATGAAGAATGAAGTACTGAAGATTAGGAACAAAGTGATGAGGAATCACCGATGGAATTCTAATTAAGGATGACGCTTTTGGTGTTCATGGATGAAATCCAAAATCCTAAGAGGGAAAATAAAACTTTTAAAATCAAGAATAATTGATTAATTAAATATATATATATATAAATCAAATGGGAAATACATTTATAAGATTAAATTGGAGTTCGATTTTAATATGGGAGGTCTAAATCTAATCTTTGAAGTTGGGTATAGGATGGTTGAGATTATCATATAATGTTTCATGCTTATGATTAAATAAGTAAAGGATATTGAGGAATAATTGATATATGTTAAAATTATATGAGTTGATTTCTGTTTATGTTTAAAAATTCTATCAATGGTGTTGGTGAAAACTCAAAAAATAGTATAAAAGTTTATAATGTTATAAAAAATGTATATATTGTCCAATTGTTCCATGGATTATCTCTTTTGACACTCAAGAATAAAACATAAGGTTACTTAAGAAAAATATAAATAATTATTGAATCATTTTAGAGTAATATTCATTACATAAGACAATTATACATTACCCAAAACCGAAAAGGTTTAGTGACTTTTGAGCTTACACAAAAAAAAACATCTAATTTCATAAAGGATCTTCAAGATTTCTCATAAGGTTATTCATATTATTATAGTTATCCCATATAGGTTAAATAACCTATGGTGGGGGTGAATCAGGGTATGACAGAATAAAAAAACTGGACCATCAGATCTGGTTTCTTCTTAAAAACACTCTTCTATCCCTTTCCATAGAAATTTATTAAAATAAATAAAATCAAGCATATGACACAACAATTTTTACATAGTTCACCCTTATTGGGATACTTACAAGGAATATACAATGAAAATGTGCTGATGTACAAAATTTACTAAGCATCACTACCAAAAAAAGGTTCAGGGTAGATCACTTTTATATTAAGGCTCACTTCCTTTAAAATGTTTAGGGTAAGCTCACTACTTTCCCAAGGGTCACACCATAACTCTCTTTAGATGTCTCACTACTGGTGGAATGGATCAAATTATTCCACCTTCTTTTCTCACTACTCTATATAGGATCCACACCCAATTTATAGACATGTAGGTCCCTTCATTATCAACAATGAATACATACTCAAGTTATAGGTAGATTCTCTATTAAATCCATGTTTTTACCCAGTAGATGAAATAAACTTTTCCCTTTACTATTAGATTGTAGAAATTTCTTTTAAGAACTATTTTTATCCCTTCAAAACATTCTTTCTCCCTTTGTGAACTCTCTTGCATCCTCTGCGATCTACATTGCACCGCATGGCACAAGTGCTTCACAGAAATCCATCCCTTTGAGGACTAACTCTACATTGTGGAAGACTAATTCCTTATGAACTACAAATGAATCAAGAACTACCTTCACTTTGAGGCCCCTTTTACTTTTTGATATATCATTCTCTATAAACACATTTTTTGAATTATTTTTGTAAACTTACACCTTCGCATAATTTCTTACTTTCAAAACACTTCTCCTTCATAGAATCCTCCATCATTAACTAATTCGGACTTACCTGAAGTCTTCTAGAAGAGGTGATATTATCTAATAAAATTTTCTTTTTTAATAATTTAATTATGTTCCTTTATATAATAAAATAAATCCTTCAAAACCTACTAATCACAAATACCCAAAACACTGATCTGGTACAGCCTTCACCGTGATCTGTTATGTGGTTTTCATAACACCTTAATCTTTTGCAGTGATCAATATCATTTCAAAAAAAACTTTTCAAGTTCTTAAATCACCACATCAATTCTAAAATCTATGAGCCTCCCACAAATGATGATCCTCCCATTAACTTATTTCACTACATGGTTTGCACAGCATGCTTCGCTATCCACATAACACTAATATGAAAAAAATATTACTTTGAATATTTTGCATCACCATTAAACATACCTCCTTTGTGGTCTACATATCATATTTACACTACTGTACTTCCATGAGCTCAATGATTTTTGGTCCATGAATTTTGTTTTTGTGAACTACTTTGTGGGAAAAAAATCCATAAAACAAAATCACTATTTTAAGGCCCATAAATTTGGAAAACTCTCAGAAATTGTGCCGCCTTAAAAAATCTACTTTAGAAAGACCAAATATACTAAAATGTGGTCATTTGGATTCTTCAACAAACACAATCAACCCAAAAAACACAGAGATGATGGCTTGATAGATATTTTCCCAACAATATCCCCCTCTAGGTTTGTTGACAACTTTTCACATTTGGATACCATGTTAAATATTTCTCCATATTCTACCAAAATTACATCTTATGATTCCAATAGAGATCAAGGATTTACTCAAATCACACTCTAAGCCCACATGAGATTTTCTTGGTATGAGAAACAAGTGTATTATTAAATGATTATCAATGGATCACTTTATTCAAAAACCACTCAACTGCTTTCATCACGAACCCCATCTATCATGATATATAACTATTGGTCGATCATCTTTAGCATCATAATATTTAAAACTCCCATTATTTATTTATCCCTCTATTATCTTCTCCCATTATCTTTATTAATATATTTTATCCTATTTTTTATCCACTATTTCACACCCTTTTTTCAAATAACCCAAAGGTCACTTCGTTGAGGTCTGTAATAGGGTAAAGAACACAGATAATCACATTAGAAAAAACACACCATACCTTGGGGAGAGAGGGTCCCACATCCACACTTTTTCATGTATGCGGAGTCAACTAAACTCTATGATCTAGTCAATTCCCTTAAAATTTTACTTTTGGTAAGGCCTTCATCAATATGTATACAACCTGTAGTTCTAATGACACATACTCCACCTTCACAAGTCCTTTCTCTACCTTCCCCTTTATAAAATGATACATGATTTCAATGTGATTTTTCATTAATTGATGGATTATTTTTTTTATAAGATTTATAGAAATTTATTTATCATAATGGATTCCAACCAGTGATGTCACTTTAACTCTCATATCACCATGCTACTGTTTCATTCACAATAACTATGTACACGCTTGAGTAGCTAAAATATATTCATCTTCTGTAGTTCTCAAAGAAATTAAATAATGTTTATTTCTTAATAAATACATAAAAAATACTCTAATATATAATGCACCACCTAATATTTATTTTCTATTATCTGTTTATTTGACCCAATAAGAATATGTATAGCCCAATAACTCTTCCTAATATTTTTTATTGTACAAAAAACTTAAATCTACAATTCCCTTGATATACTAAAGCATTTTTTAACTGAACCTGAGTATATTTATTTGGGATTTCTTTTATATCATGCTACATAGGATGTGAAAAAAAAATATTTGGTTGTGTTGTTGTTAAGTACAATAGACTTCCAATGATCTACAAGTATTTTTTGACTTTAATATCTTTTCCTTCATCATCCTGTGATAGTTTCATCCAAGTAGCCACCAGATTCATCATCTCCTTATATTTTTACATTCCAAACATTCTAAAAAACTCCTTGGAATATTTAGATTTAATATTGAATGTTCAATTCTTTCATTTTTTTCACCTGTAAACAAAGGAAAAACATAATTTTCCCAATCATTCACATTTAAAATTCACTTTTCATGAATTATACTAACTATCTGTATTGAAATTCATCTGATCCACCAAATATTATGTCATCAACATATACCAGAACCATCATCCTTTAATTACTATCATTTTTTACAAATATATTGTATTCAACTCCATGACTCTGAAAATCGAGCTTCTTCAAAAATAGATCAAGCCTTGAATATGACACTCTTGGTTCTTGTTTTAACCCATACAGTTCCATATTCAGCCAACAAAATAAGTTTACAACATAATGAATGAGAAAACCATCTAGCTTCTCAATATAAAATTCTTCTTCAGGAACCCCATTTAGAAAGGATGACTTGTTGTACATATGAAAAACTATGAACCTTGTTTGCACTGTTATGGCCAAGAGTAATATGATTGCCTCTAGACTCACAATATGTAAAAATGTTTCATCAACATCAATACCCTCTATTTAGGAGTACCCTTTTCACATTAATCATGAATTATCTCTAATCACTTCTCCATCTTCATTCATCTTGTTATGGAAGACCTATTTGGTCCTAATGTTATTTTTATATATTGTTCCTAAAACAATCTATAATGTCTAATTCTTATCAATTTGTTCAAACTCTTCATTTGTATTCTATAACCAATTCTCATCTATAATTAATTCATAAAAAAACATTCTTTAGCTAAGATAGGAATGATTGCTATTATAATGAATTTATTCTTTGTGTTTAAACATTAACTACATGATCACCAATTAGGTTCTTTCTTTCAATTACAGCTCGACTCTTCAGTTTTCATGCAGACATAGATTTGACTTCTCCCCACTCATTATTAGTATCTTTTTATGAATCATCATTTTTCACTTCAAATCCCCTTGAGGTGATTACCTCATCATCACTGTCCTCTTGAAACTTATCATGGATTTTCTGAATATTCTATTCATTCTCTACTATAGTGACACCATTTATTTCAACAACCTTTACAATCCTCTTATTGAAACATTTGTATTATTTTATTTTTTATAAATATCCATGAAATATCCCCTCATATCCCCATTATTCAAGTTTTTTATGTTTCTCCTTATTGAGAATAAATCATTTAATTCAAAAGATTCAAAAGTTTTATAAAGTTGGATTATTTCTATACCACATCTTATACAGAGCCTTTTCTTCCTTAAAGCCCAATTGAGCCCTATTATATATATATATATATATATACTGATGTCAAGACATCTTCATTCAATAATTGCATTGGAAGGTTCTTTTCAGTAATCATTCTTCTATAAATGTATTTGATGATCTAATTCCTCCTCTCAACCAATCCTTTTTTTAGGAGTTATTACTATTGAAGCTTGATTCTTTACCCCGTGTTTCTCAATATAATCATCCACATGACTTTATGTGAATTCCATACCATTATCAGTACTAACATTTAAAATATTTTATCCACACATTCTTTTATATTCCTTCTGTTAATGTTTTATGCAATTGAACACATCATACTTGGGGGAAATGTAAAATACCCATTCCATCATAGTGAAATAATCAATGAATATAATTTAATACCATTTTCTATTAATGTATCTTAGTGATATGGGTCCACATAAATTTTCATGCAGCAATTCAAGAACTCTAGTTGATATTTAATCTTTTTCATAGTACATCTTTCATAAGACCATTCTTTACTTACAAGAATCATGTGTTTGAGAATTATCATATGATATATTAGTGATATCTCAATTTACATCACATTTGACCAGATATTCCAGGGATTTTTGGAATATATTTCCAAGTCATTTATACCACAACATGTTTTCTTCTTCTCTGGATAAAAAGAACATATTTTCTCCACAACATAGAAGTTAGAGATTATATTTTTTTGTTTTTAACTTTATAAAAACATCACCATATCTTCCATTTACATTATAATTTTTATATAATTACCTAAGTAATATAGTTGGGTGACACTAAGAACATTGTAACAAAAAACTTCAAAAACTAAAGCATCAACACATCTCATTTATTTTTTTCAAAATTGGATTTTCATAAGCTAATAATGTTCATTAATTCATCATTTCTAAATTTTAAAACACATTCATTATAATATTTTATGCTTTTAACAAGATTATTATTTTCTGTCATATGGGATGTTCATCCTCTATCAAGGATCCATACACTATAATGATCTGATGATTTAAGAGAAATATTCAAAACCACTATTTTCTCTACTATTTAATTTTTTATGCATGTTTTTTACATCATACCTAGCATGGAATGATAATTTTGATCTTCCTTATAATATGATGGACTACATTCATCTTAAAAAATGTAATTCGGTTTTTCATTTCCATCTCATTTGAAGATACATTGAATGGATTCTTATGACCAAATTTACTCTTCTTCATCGCAGTTATCTATATTGTTGATGAGAAATATCTTTCCATGTGTCCAAATCCTTCACACCTGAAATAGTGACCATCAAATGATGTTCTAGAATATTCGTCTATTTATGGCTACCTATGCGGGTATTTTCCCATTCAGCACCACTTTTCTATAAAAAAACATCTTTTGAGTGTCTTATCTTTCCAAAATAATAACATCTCATTTGAGATCCATTACTATGTGTCAATAATACACAAATGGTTTTCCCTTGGGTTCTCTAAATCATCTAGTTCTAAATCATACTCAAATCAATATTCAATCTCATAAAAAGTTCTTGATTTCTAACTTCAACCATTACTACTTTCTTTTTTAATCAAGTCCTATACCAGCCTTATAATTTTGATTTTATGGTTGCTTCTACTCCGCTATCCATCTATGCTCTAATTTCATTTTTAGGTTTTTTGAATGATCTAATTTCCTGATATTGTATCAAGTTTCAATATATTTTCTTGATCCTTAACACTTCATCACAGGCTTACAGCATACTCTTCATATTCTTTGATACGTTTGATTTTATTTGTTCTAGTGTTTTTCAATCTATTAATTTCTATTTTCTATTCCAAAATTTTTATCTTTTACCCAACATGTTTTTCTGACTTCTTTGGAATTGAAGACTTTATTTTTTCAATTTCTTCATTCATATCATACTTATCTCCTTCCAACATCATCATATAAACTTTTTCATGACGAACCACTTCGTTGGATTTCTTCGTTTTGGATCTCCAAACATATATCTTCTCAAGAGTGGCTTCTAATTCAACGTGCATATCAACTCTTCCTTTGACTTATTCGTCATCATTGTTAATCTCATCCCTTTTCATGGAGCTATAAAATAATTCCACTATATCATATTATCCATGATCTTTATATTTTTTTATCTCATCAACCATAGATTCTTCTGAACAGTCGTTTTCTTATGAAAGATAGTTCTTCTTTTTGAAGAAATTTTTCATGAACATTTTCTTACATTTCACATAGGCTGCAGACTTTTTCCTGGGAATTTCAATTTCATCATCATTATCTTCTTGAAATTTATTTTTCCACTTTTATAAAATATTTACAACCATTCTAAACTAAAAAATGCAAGTGGGAGTTTCCCTTTGAACTTCTCTTTTATTCATTGAAGATTTGAGGAATTAAATGAATTCACCTCATTTGTTTCTTCTTATTATCCATCCTAAATTGTGAGATTATTCATGCCCTTTAATTCCACTTCCTTGGAATTCCCTTTTTCTATAGTCTCATATTCATGAATTCTCATCTCGTATGCAACAAGGGTACTATACAAACTATCAAATTTAATCTCATATGGATATTTATCTTCCAATACATAAAATTTTAAATTAAACCAAGGAGAAAGTCTTCTCAATATGTGATTGGAAATACTTACATGTTCAATAATTTCCCTAAGACCACATTTCTACCATATTAACATTCACCTGGTTGAAGAATTAATCCATAGACTTATTTCTGTGCATTCTTAGATCAACATACTCATTTTATAGAACATTCAACTTCACTTATTTGACTTTTGAGTTACCCTGGTAAATATTTATCAACTTTTACTCATAGAACATGATGAATTACATGAAATTAAGTTCATATATATTTCATGGGATAAGGATCCCCCTAAATAATTTATTCCTTTGGCATCTATATCTAATTCCCTTGATTAGCTTTTGATAAAGAAATAGGGTTGTCTTTAGCTAAAATACCATGAATTTCTATTGTAAAGACATATATTCCTAAATATCATATGTATTAAAGAATCAAATTCTTCCATAATTGAAAATTATTTCCATAGAATATCATAATCCATTTATGATTGATAACCTCCATTGAAATCCTTTGGAGAGACAAATTGAAATTAACATTTTTTTATTATACCAATTGTTAGCCTAACTAGGTTAAATATCCTCATAGGGGGTGAATAAGGGTTTGAATGATTAAAAAAACTACCCCTTTGGATCTTGTTTTTTCTTTAAAAAACACTCTTCTCTCCCTTTCCCTCATCAATGTATGAAAAGAAATGAAATAATGCATGAGGCACATTGATTTTTTACTTGGTTCACCCCCACTATGCTACATCCAAGGAGCTTAAAATTATAGTGTGTTGATGTACCATATTTAAAATGGCTCACTTCCAAAACAATTTTCAGCTAGATCAATTTTATTACCAAGATCAATACCTTTACAATGTTTAGGGTAAGCTCACTACTTTCCCAAGGGTCACACCCTAACCCTCTTTTAATGGATCACTACAAATAGAAAGGAAAAAATTTATCCTCCTCCTTTCCACACTATGTTTGAAAGGATCCAAACACAATTTTGGACATGTATTTCCCTAAATTATCAACAATTAACTCATCCTAAAATGTAGGTAGATGCTCTATTGATGTTTTATTTTCACCCAGTATATGAAATCCACTTTTTCAGATAATTTTATTTTGCACAAATTAATTTCAAGAACTATTTTAGTCTCTTATAAAGCATTCATGCACCCTTGGTAAACTTTCTTGCGTCACCCACAAACTTCCTTACACCGTGTGGAATGAGTGCTTCATAGAAAGCCTTCCCTTCATGGGCCACCTCTACTTCATATATGGATAATGCATCATGAACCACTGATGCTTCGTAGACCATCCTTTCTTCATGGCCCCTTTTCCTTTGTGAGATATAAATCTCCACAAACCCATTTCATGAACTATATTCATGAACTACCACCTTTGTGAAATTACTTCCTCATGAAACACTTCTCTTTCATGGAATACTCCCTCGAGTACTACATCTGACATACTTAAATTCTCCCAGTTGCGATGAACTTCCCTAATGAAATTATCTCTTATAATGATGTGATTAGGGTCCTTTATATTGTAAAATAAATCCCTCAAAACCCTCTAATAAAAAATAAACAACACTCTGATGTAGTACATCCTTCACCGTAAACTATTATGCGGTCTACATAGAACCATAATCCTATGCAGCGGCCAATGTCATCCACATACAAAAACCCATTACGACTTCTTAAATCATCACCTCAATTCTGAAAACAATGATCCACCAACGAACAATGATCCTCCCTTGAATGATGAGCCTTCCACGAACTAATTTAAATCTATAGTTCATGTAGCATGATTTTTGGCCCACATAGCATGGCTATGAGAAAACACTTCCATTGACGATTTTCCATCACCATTATTCATACCTTTATTTCAATCCACATAGTGAGTTTGTTCTATAATATGGTCCATAAATTCCATGATTCATGGTTGTAACGACCCAAAATTTTGAATAAATATTGTTTCCTAATTTCATGTGTTATTTTATTTTATTTTTATACTGAACAAAAATGTTTTATTTGATAAACATGATTATAATTAAAATGAGACCATTGGGTTCTGACTGTTATATGACCATCGGTCAATATGACCGCTGTGAACAAAATGTTTTGATTATTGTCTCTAAATACAAGTAATCTTGGTTAATTATTATAGAAATAAGATTCTATGGCCTCACCTAGTAGTCTTGGACCGATCGAAGCCCATCTAACAGAACTTGGGAAGGAGGTAGCACCACTGGGCTTTGCTCTGGACCAAACCCAAGCTGAACATCATCATGTGAAGCTAGAACGGGATCGCCTTCGCGAGAAGTTCAAACTGATAGAAATTACTACTCGTGCGATGTTGACTGAGCCGCCCCAATATTCTATCACCTATCACACCTTACTCTTAGGTCCAATGCTGGTATTATAAGAGGCTATGTAACGAGACCGTAACTGCCTTGTGTAATCCTTGTTTTAAATAAAAATTGGGATTTCTTCTTATGATGAAGTTTATGAATTTTCAAATGACCAGATAAAAATAGTATGCATATTTTGATGAATTTTCAAAAGGATATTTTAAAAAATGTTTATGTAAACCTTAAATAATTTAAAATGTGTAATGATTTTCGAAAAATGGTCTTCTACAATTATGTTCAGTACGAAATTTAGAGACTAATAAGATCAACTTAATTTTTGATGAATAGTAAAATATGAATAGTGATTTTATGATTAGGATTAGTAATGTGTCCAAATGGATTAGTAATCTCACTTAAAGAAAGTATTAATATAATCTAGGCACCTTGATTAAGTAATGTGATTCAATAAAATGGTTAAATAACAGTTTCATAAATTATTATTCAAGTATTAGTTTTTTCGGGTGAATAGTGTTTTTTAATTAAAAATTAAATTAAAAATATTTAGAAAATTATTTTTATAAAATGTATTTCATTTTTGAACTCAGAGCACCGATATTATGTTATGGTAATTTTTGAGGTTTTTTTCTGAAAAAATGAATTTTCGGTGAATAGTGTATTTATTTAAAAATAAATTTAAAAATATTTAGAAAATTATTTTTATAAAATGGAGTTCATTTTTGAAATCAGAGGATTGATATTTGGTTAGTGTGAAATTTTGGAATTTTTCTGAGAAAGTTGAATTTTCAGTGAATAGTAAAAATGCAGTTTTAGGGTTTCGGTATGTTTAATGACATCATAACTGTGTCATGATGATGTCATGAGATCTTTTAAGGGTTGGCCGGCCAAGGGTGATGAATTATTGTTTTGGGGGCCCCATGTGGCCTAACTCCATGATAAATGCCAAGGGAGAGCACATGGGTTTGAGAAAAGCACATGTGAGGTGTCCCTTGGCCATTAATGCCTTGTCCCCTCACTTTCCCTATAAATACCAAGCCATACTCTCATCTATTTCGACTCCTCACTCTCCCCCAACGAAGTTCTGGTCTCATTACCTCCCAAGGAGTCCTCCCAAGGTGCCCCCATGCCCTCAAGGTCCCAACCTTTGAGTTTTAAGAGTTACGTTTTAAGGTAAGGGATCCGACCTCTCTCTTTCATTTCAAGTAATCTCTTTTATGTCATTCCTTTTATGCTACATGTTCTTATGTTGGAGGATGTTCTTTTATACTCCTCTTTCTGCCCTTTTTGTGTTCATATAATGAGATATCCCCTCTTACTCTCATTATTTTGTTTTATGAAGTTTTAAGTGGCGCCGTTAGGCTGCCGAAATTTTTATAACGGACTCTTTCTCCCTTCTCATTTTTCAAGATCTATTTTCATGTAAAGTATTTCAAGTTCCTTTTTATTATGTTGGGGTATGATATCTACATTTATCATACTGATCTTTTATGATCATATGATGAGAGACCCCATTTTATCTCTTCAATTCAGTATTTTGAAGTTTTAAGTGGCGCCGTTAGGCTGCCGAATTTTTAAGTGGTTCTTCACCCTTCTCGTTTTGAAGTTCTACTTTCATGTCAATTCTTTAAAGTGCCTTTTTGTTATGTTGGGGTATGATCTCTATATCTATCATTCTGGACTCTTATTTTCATATTATGAGAGACCCTATTTTATCTATTCAATTCAGTATTTTGATGTTTTATGTGGCGCCACTAGGCTGCCGAATTTTTAAGTGGTTCTTCACCTTCTCGTTTTGAAGATCTACTTTCATGTCAATTCCTTCAAGTTCCTTTTTGTTATGTTGGGGTATGATATCTATATCTATCATACTGGACTCTTATGTTCATATGATGAGAGACCCCATTTGATCTCTTCAATTCAGTATTTTGATGTTTTAAGTGGCGCCGTTAGGCTGCCGAATTTTTAGGGGATTCTTTCACCCTTCTCATTCTTTTCAAAGTTCTACTTTCATGTCAAGTCTTTCAAGTTCTTTTTTAATTATGTTGGGGCATTATCTCTATAGCTATCATACTGAACTCTTATGTTCACATGATGAGAGACCCTATTTGATCTTTTCAAATCATTGTGTTTGAAGTTTAAGTAACGTCGTTAGGCTGCCGAACTTTCATAAGAGAAATCTAATTTTTGTCTTTCTTCCATGTTTTTCATTTCAAATGGTATGTCCTTGAAATTTCATTACCATGATCATGTATTCTTCTTATTCTGTCCATATACTGTTTTATGGGTCATTTATGAATGTTTGACCCATATTCCCTCTCTTTTTAATGTCTTCTAAAACCTCGTAACATAGCCGTTATGCTGCAGAATTTCCATCTCAAAATGTCTCTCTCTTTTTCTAAAGTTCTTTTATATTATTAAGTAAATACGCAAAGCTCTTTATTCTAAAGGGGTATTCACATATATACCAAAATGTTCTATTTTAAATTCTGGGATTTATATACATGAGACCCACCTTCCTTTTTTGTGGGTTTTAAAGTGACGTAAAGATCATGTCTTTAAAGCAGTTTTTAAAACGTTGTGATTATGAAATGAAACCCATTTATTTTATGCTATATGGGTTATTTATGAAATGTTTGATTATGATATTTGTGGCTCACATTATAATAAAGGCAAATTTAAGGGTGCGCCCTGATAGCGCTCCAATGCATTTGGTAAAGACTTAATCTCTAGAGATGACTATTTTTAACGACGCCATGGTGAATAACCTTGGTAATTTTTAACGACACCTTTGGGATGGACCTTGGTGAAACGAAACGATGGTCAATATTAAATGATGTAGCCACATCTTAAAGTTATGAAATTTTTTTTATTATGATATGCCTCAAGATTTCTTTCTCATTCCTTAAAGTTCTTTTCATGGCCTTATTGAAGTATCTCAAGTTCACATGTAAAATGATTCTCTTGTTTCCATTACTGGGCTTTCTGATCACCCTTTCTTTTTATGTATGTCCCTAGGTTATGTGATGCAGTAATGAACCTAGGATGAACATGAGGAGAAGCCTTTCAAGTGTTTTATAAGAATGATTTATGTTTTCATGTTTTATGTTCCTGGTTTCCAAGACACTAAACCTTAAATATCCTCAGTTTTGTATAATGTAATGAAAGTTTATGTGATAAAAAGGCGGGATTCTATAGTTGGTATCAAAGGATGGTTTAGTTATTTGTGGAAATTAGGATATAAAAAATCTTGGAAGAACCCTATAGAAAAGTTTAAATATAGGACATCTTCCTGGTATTTTGGTGAGTATTGAGTAAGGGGTTTCCAAGAAAATACATCCCTGTCTGGATACGAGCAGGTAGAGGTGGCTCTGGCACAGATGTACATAGGGGTAAAACCCGAAAACACCGCTTTGAGCTAGACTCGAACGGGAACTGGTACATGACAACGGGCCTTGCTGCACTCTTGGTTACGACACTCCCGGGGGATATGCTTTGGTAAATTCATAAGCTTAGTATGAACCACTATTAAAGGAACAAGGATAAAACAAAATAAGGATTCACATAAGAATATATGATCATGGATAACCTAGATTGGAACCTAGGGGACCACAAGTTAGGATATACTTTTATCCTACATGTTTATCCTTTTATGCTTAAAGTTTCCTTTTCATGATTATTATCTAAGTAAATAAGCCCCTAATTATAGTTTCTTTTCTTAGTTAATGGGGGAAATGGAAGAACATGTCCCAAAAACCAATGTGATAGTAAATGCGACGATTGTCGTATTAATATGACAGAGGTGATTAGGGGATTAAAAGATGATTATTATTTTGGAATACGTTCACTATTTTAGGGACCCTATATGATCGAGGTAAATAGATTACTATGGTATTTTCAATGAGGAGTAAGGTTGACTTATATTTTGAAGAATAGATAAATTTATGGTGGACTTATAGTAATTTAGGCTACTTATGGGAATGATTAACCTATCTTGGGTAAAATATGTTTAGTTTAGATGTTAGGAGTGGTTGATGTTGTTTGGAGATGAACAATGAAGTTTATTTTGGAAGACTATGTTATCAAATCCTTCTTGTATTTTGGTTTCAATCTTAGTTTGGTTTATTTTGAGGAATCTTAAGGACCATTATTTACGGAATGGTCTATGATGAACTTTGGGTAGTACCACGGAACTTTGAAGATTTAAAAGTAGTTTTCATTCCTATGGGATTCTTTTTGAAGAGTTGTTTTACCTTACCCTTTCTATTTTTGGGATAATGTTTAAAGATAAAAGAAATAGATAGTTAATCTTTTGTGGATTATGTGATTCTCTAGAAGATGATTCTTGTGTTTTGATGAGACCAAGTAGTTTTGAATGCTCATAGTTTGGAGAAAAGATTAGTTTTGGGTAGAAACTTATTAAAGAATGAAACTCTAGATGAAGGTAGATATATTTCCTTATGTTTTTGTTCTATGTTGTAAATGATTTCCTCAAAGTTATGAAAAGGAACGTAAAACAAAAATGTTGTTGGTTTACGTTTCCTACTAGGTAATCAAAGACCGCTTGCACACATCATAATTTTGGGATTTTCTGGTGGTTAACTTCCTCCTAATCATGTTTTCTATCACTCTCCTTTAGGACAATACCCTTTGTTTTCTCCTCCATGTCCATGTTTCCTACATGGAATCCTAGTATGAGTAAACTCGAGTGGCCTTTGTACTTACTTTTCTTTCTTTTAAAGTAATGGTGTCACTGACTCTTTTTCCGATGTGGGACTTTCAATGAAATTTCAAAACCCAATTTTTAAAATTGCGAGGACGCAATTTCTTAAGGGGGGAAGATTGTAACGACCCGAAATTTTGAATAAATATTGTTTCCTAATTTAATGTGTTATTTTATTTTATTTTTATACTCAACAAAAATGTTTTATTTGATAAACATGATTATAATTAAAATGAGACCATTGGGTTCTGACTGTTATATGACCATCGGTCAATATGACCGCTGTGAACAAAATGTTTTGATTATTGTCTCTAAATACAAGTAATCTTGGTTAATTATTATAGAAAGAAGATTTTATGGCCTCACCTAGTAGTCATGGACCGATTGAAGCCCATCTAACAGAAATTGGGAAGGAGGTAGCAGCACTGGGCTTTGCTCTGGACCAAACCCAAGATGAACTTCATCGTGTGAAGCTAGAACGGGATTGCCTTCGCGAGAAGTTCAAACTGATAGAAATTACTACTCGTGCGATGTTGACTAAGCCGCCCCAAGATTCTATCACCCTAGCACACCTTACTCTTAGGTCCTATGCTGGTATTATAAGAGGCTAAGTAACGAGACCGTAACTGCCTTGTGTAATCCTTGTTTTAAATAAAAATTGGGATTTCTTCTTATGATGAAGTTTATGAATTTTTAAATGACCAGATAAAAATAGTATGCATATTTTGATGAATTTTCAAAAGGATATTTTAAAAAATGTTTATGTAAACCTTAAAGAATTTAAAATGTGTAATGATTTTCGAAAAATGTTCTTCTACAATTATGATCAGTACGAAATTTAGAGACTAATAAGATCAACTTAATTTTTGATGAATAGTAAAATATGAATAGTGATTTTATGATTAGGATTAGTAATGTGTCCAAATGGATCAGTAATCTCACTTAAAGAAAGTATTAATATAATCTGGGCACCTTGATTAAGTAATGTGATTCAATAAAATGGTTAAATAACGGTTTCATAAATTATTATTCAAGTATTAGTTTTTTAGGGTGAATAGTGTTTTTTAATTAAAAAGTAAATTAAAAATATTTAGAAAATTATTTTTATAAAATGTATTTCATTTTTGAACTCAGAGCACCGATATTATGTTATGGTAATTTTTGGGGTTTTTTCTGAAAAAATGAATTTTCGGTGAATAGTGTATTTATTTAAAAATAAATTTAAAAATATTTAGAAAATTATTTTTATAAAATGGAGTTCATTTTTGAAATCAGAGCATTGATATTTGGTTAGTGTGAAATTGAGGGATTTTTCTGAGAAAGTTGAATTTTCAGTGAATAGTAAAAATGCAGTTTTAGGGTTTCGGTATGTTTAATGACATCATAACTGTGTCATGATGATGTCATGAGATCTTTTAAGGGTTGGCCGGCCAAGGGTGATGAATTATTGTTTTGGGGGGCCCATGTGGCCTAACTCCATGATAAATGCCAAGGGAGAGCACATGGGTTTGAGAAAAGCACATGTGAGGTGTCTCTTAGCCATTAATGCCTTGTCCTCTCACTTTCCCTATAAATACTAAGCCATCCTCTCATCTATTTCGACTCCTCACTCTCCCCCAACGAAGTCCTGGTCTCATTACCTCCCAATGAGTCCTCCCAAGGTGCCCCCATTCCCTCAAGGTCCCAACCTTTGAGTTTTAAGAGTTACGTTTTAAGGTAAGGGATCCGACCTCTCTCTTTCATTTCATGTAATCTCTTTTATGTCATTCCTTTTATGCTACATGTTCTTATGTTGGAGGATGTTCTTTTATACTTCTATTAATGCCCTTTTTGTGTTCATATAATGAGAGATCCCCTCTTACTCTCATTATTTTGTTTTATGAAGTTTTAAGTGGCGCCGTTAGGCTGCCGAAATTTTTGTAACGGACTCTTTCTCCCTTCTCATTTTCAAGATCTATTTTCATGTAAATTATTTCAAGTTCCTTTTTATTATGTTGGGGTATGATCTCTAAATTTATCATACTGATCTTTTATGATCATATGATGAGAGACCCCATTTTATCTCTTCAATTCAGTATTTTGAAGTTTTAAGTGGTGCCGTTAGGCTGCCGAATTTTTAAGTGGTTCTTCACCCTTCTCGTTTTGAAGTTATACTTTCATGTCAATTCTTTCAGGTTACTTTTTGTTATGTTGGGGTATGATCTCGATATCTATCATACTGGACTCTTATGTTCATATGATGAGAGACCCCATTTGATCTCTTCAATTCAGTATTTTGAAGTTTTAAGTGGCGCCACTAGGCTGCCGAATTTTTAAGTGGTTCTTAACCTTCTCGTTTTGAAGATCTACTTTCATGTCAATTCCTTCAAGTTCCTTTTTGTTATGTTGGGGTATGATCTCTATATCTATCATACTGTACTCTTATGTTCATATGATGAGATAACCCATTTGTTCTCTTCAATTCAGTATTTTGATGTTTTAAGTGGCGCCGTTAGGCTGCCGAATTTTTAGGAGATTCTTTCACCCTTCTCATTCTTTTCAAAGTTCTACTTTCATGTCAAGTCTTTCAAGTTATTTTTTAATTATGTTGGGGCATTATCTCTATATCTATCATACTGAACTCTTATGTTCACATGATGAGAGACCCTATTTGATCTTTTCAAATCATTGTGTTTGAAGTTTAAGTAACGTCGTTAGGCTGCCGAACTTTCATAAGAGAAATCTAATTTTTGTCTTTCTTCCATGTTTTTCATTTCAAATGGTATGTCCTTGAGATTTCATTACCATGATCATGTATCCTTCTTATTCTGTCCATCTACTGTTTTATGGGTCATTTATGAATGTTTGACCCATATTCCCTCTCTTTTTAATGTCTTCTAAAACCTCGTAACATAGCCGTTATGCTGCAGAATTTCCGTCTCAAAATATCTCTCTCTTTTTCTAGAGTTCTTTTATATTATTAAGTGAATACTCAATTCTCTTTATTCTAAAGGGGTAATCACATATATACCAAAATGTTCTATTTTAAATTCTGGTATTTACATACATGAGACCCACCTTCCTTTTCTGTGGGTTTTAAAGTGACGTAAAGATCATGTCATTAAAGCAGTTTTTAAAACGTTGTGATTATGAAATGAAACCCATTTATTTTATGCTATATGGGTTATTTATGAAATGTTTGATGATGATATATGTGGCTCACATTATAATAAAGGCAAATTTAAGGGTTCTCCCTGATAGCACTCCAATGCATTGGGTAAAGACTTAATCTCTAGAGATGACTATTTTTAACGACGCCATGGTGAATAACCTTGGTAATTTTTAACGACACCTTGGGGATAGACCTTGGTGAAACGAAATGATTGTCAATATTAAATGATGTAACCACATCTTAAAGTTATGAAAAATGTTATTTTTATTATGATATGCCTCAAGATTTCTTTCTCATGCCTTAATGTTCTTTTCATGGCCTTATTGAAGTATCTCAAGTTCACATGTAAAATGTTTCTCTTGTTTCCATTACTGGGATTTCTGCTCACCCTTTCTTTTGATGTATGTCCCCTGGTTATGTGATGCAGTAATGAACCTAGGATGAACATGAGGATAAGCCTTTCAAGTGTTTAAGAAGAATGATTTATGTTTTCATGTTTTAAGTTCATGGTTTCAGAGACACTAAATCTTAAAAATCCTCAGTTTTGTATAATGTAATGAAAGTTTATGTGATAAAAAGGCGGGATGCTATAATGGTCCACAATTTTTTTTCTATAAACTAATTTATAAAATAAAATCAATTTCCATAAAACAAACATCATATTCTCAGTCCCAAAAATTTGGAAAACATTAGGAAACTATGGCACCATAAAAAAATATGCTTCAGAAACACCAACCATACTGAAACATTATCATATGTCTTTTCCAACAAACACAATCACACAAAAACAGTTAGATGATTACTTGAGGTATTTGTTTCCAAAATAAACCATCTAGACATATCATACATAGAATCTTCCATCAAAACTAGATGGTGGAAAACATAGTAAGGGTGAGAAAATATTATCAGTAAGGGTAAATGTGGTATATGTCAATCAATGATCATATGTAAGAATATCATTATCATAAGGGTATGATAACATGTAATTATAAAAATAAAATCATACCTAGTAAATTAAATATATTTATTAATGAGTTATAGTATAAGTATTTATCATAACCGGAAGGAAAAGTTCATAATAGTGAGGAATCATAAATAATCAGTCATGATCCACGAGAGGATATCATAAACATTAGAATGTAGAAAACACATATCCTTAAAATATTGTATATAAGAATAAAGAGTGATATGTTCACTTGTTAACTTAAGGACATGCAATAAATTCCATGCATAAACATTGGATATGAAATTGGGTCCACACATAAGCTTATAGACATAAAACCAAGTACAGACATTAACTTATAGACATGAAACTAGGCCCATGCATAATGTTATGAACAAGAAATTATGTTCACTCATAACATAGTTATCTCATGATTTTTCTATATTTAACCAATGATTTGAAGGGTTATAATGGACCCCCATCATATAACCATAAATAATAAATATTCCACAATATCATAAAATAATTCATCAATTCATCTTATGATAATTTGTGTAAATGAAATGTGATTCATAAAAATTTCTTCATAACATAGTTAACCTAGGGTAAAAATATAGGTTTCATAGAATCATAATTTAATAATACTCTTAATAATCCATTATAATAAATAATTTGGATGGTATCATAATGTTTACCTCTTTATTTTAATTATCACAAAATTATGATTCTAACAATACTAACGACTTCGATATTTTCTTTAGGTACTTTATGTTATGATACCGGTGGTGCAATTGCCTAAGTTTGAATCATCGCCAATCCCTATTAAAGACAAGACACCATTGAGGCTCACACTAATTCACCACTAGTCCCTATTAGGTAATCCATTTTATCAAATTCAATATCAATCAGTGGTAGAAAATATTTTTTAAATGAACTCACAAAACACGACAAAAAACTTTTCTCCAAAAAAAAGAATTTTTAAGTATAAAAATGTTTTTATAATAAAATTAATCATAATAGTTATGCAAATATAATTGGTTTTATTTTTAATGGAAATTAAATAATGAAATTTTGAAATCATTTTAAAAAAATGAGACTTTTAAAATAATTTAAAATAAAATAATTTTTTCCATAAAATCTGTATTCTTTTACTATTCACTGAAAAAATAATCTCTTCATAATAATATCTAAAAATAACCTTATGGTACTTATTATATATTGATTTATAAAATGATGTGTATTTTATAATTTTTTTCCCAAAAGTCATAGAAATTAATTATAATATTTTCTCATGAAAATAAAAAAATTTTGAAGAAAATGTATTTTTAAGAATAAAATGACTTCATAAAAAAGTGAATGATTAAATAATATGATTTAATAAATAAATTTATATTGGTTTTTAACATTATTCATTTATTTTATAATTTTTTTAATCCTATTTATAAATTCTAATCCAACAGCTATGTTATAATGGTATACTATATCATGATTCTTTTAGACTTGTGGTTTATTGTAAAGAAAGTTATCAAATACATCATGATTCTTTCAAAGGAATATACATTTAAAATATTATGGGGTGGTTTTGAAAATTTCAAAACTAATGAGGTTTGGGAGAAAAATAAAACCAAGGATTACATGAAAGGATGTAAAAAATTAGATCTTATAAAGAAATTTAATTGTGATATTTTGGTTTTATTGGTTCATCAATAATGTATAAAGAAACTTTTGTGGGGTTTGAGAAGAAATCTCATCTATAGGAGGATCTTGTGATAAAGATATGATGTTTGTAGCATGGTATATTTTCTTATGATATGGTTCGGACCTTGCGAAATAGGGTCCTAAAGATGTTGTGTGTTAGTGGGTCTAAAAATTCTAAAATGGTGCTGGTATAGAGTTGAGTTTTTAAATGGATACAACAGAGTTTGTTTTTTATGTCTCTACTATTTTGTGGTGGTTAAATTATAGTGTGTGGGATGAACAATAAACTAACCTTGGGATTATAGGATCTACCTGAGATCTATTTCATGGACTCTATAGGTTATTTTGTATGAGTCCTTTTACAAAATAGTAAATGAATCTATTCCATTGTTTGAGTAAAAACCCTAACTTCTATAGTGTGTTTGTGGTTTTTGCTCCATGGTTCCTTTAAAATATACTGGTTATAAATTCTTATACGCCTTCAAAACTCATCATTTTTTCAAATTTCCATATTCTCTTGGGAGACCTAGTGTTTATTTTGGAGGCCTTTCACCACATTTTTAGTGTATTTGATCTCTAACCTCAATAGATTGGTTATTGGTGATCTAAAGTGATTTCTTCTTCTTTCCTATCTTTTTTTCCTTCTCCTTTTCTATCTGGAAAATGTTTTAGTTATGGGAATGAAAGGCTTTGGCGATGTTGTGGAAATTGATTGATAAATAATTTTTTGTCCTATGTTACTAATACCATATTTTCTTGGAATTATGTGATTCCATCCTACTAATCATATTCTTATTTCATTGATCTTTCACTTCAAATTGGAAATCCTTTTTAAAGGTAGGGAATGATTTTTCTATCCTTGTTTTTATTCATCAATGATATTAGAATCCATTTATTTTACCTTGGGTGAATGGTATGGACTAAAACAATAATACAATTAACTCTTTGAAAGAAATTTAAGGGGATGGGATGAACTCAAATGTGTTTACTTTATTTTTTTATTCTACTTATGAGATTATGTCTCATTGATGACATAAATTAAAAATAACTATTATTGTTGAAACTTTTGTGTGATGTAGATTTTGTGAATTGAGAACCCTTATCATAAATAATTATTGAATCCACGTTTTATAAAAGGTTAAGTTTTAATATATGTATAATTAACCAACTGTTTTTTAATATGGAATTTTATGAAAGAAAATATATAAAATATGTTCAAATGTTATTAAATACCACATTAAATAGAAATTTTCAGATTGGTTGTAAATGATATATACTATGTATGTAGTATTGTGTTCTTTATATCATGTTCATTTGTGTGGGATCTTATGGGGGATTGTATAGTGATTGTGGTGACCAGCTTGGATGTAGAATTTGTTAAGGTAGTAGTGTTATGGTTTGTTTTATATGGGATATGTGGTGGTTGTTTTATTCTTGTTAATGTGGTATGGTTGATCTATTATGATGAATGTTGAGTGATATGTGGCATCTATGTTGTGATATATAGAGGATTTTATTTTGTTATATGTGTTGTAATTTTTGGGTAGCTATTGGATGAGATTGGTAATAATGAAATGAGATTTCCAAGGGCTATAATTAAATAAGTGTGTACTAAAATTAGAAAATTGGTAAGTGGATAATGAATTCAATATTGATAGACATGTTGGAATTAAATGGTTAGTGACTAAAATTACATAAATTTATTTTAGGGTGGTTTTCTATAATTATGGGACTCATAGGTTGAGTGAATGAAACTTGGTTCTTAATTAATTTTGAAAATGTTGATTTTTTAATAAATAAGGGAATAGTGGGATGTTTTTGGGGGCAGTTTTGGGTGGTGAGTTTCATTTATTAGTGGTGGTCATTCGAATTTGGTTTCATGTGGTGTCATGGTAGTTTTATTGATACATTTTCATAGTTTTATGTGAACACTTAGGTTGTTTACTCTACTTGTGACTTTTATACTTTTATTTTCATGTGATTTATAAATAGACTTCACCTCAGTCAAAAACATCATGTTGAATTATAAAAAGGGTTCTAGGTTTTAGGTTCCCCCTTATCCTTGGTTATAGATATGATGGATAAGTTGTTGGTGTTTCCTAGAGATGATGGGTCATTTGGTGGAAATTCCAAAAGATGAATGCTCTGTCGGTTGTGATTCCTAAAGACAATGTCTTAGTTGGTTTTGATTCCTAAAGATGATGGATCAATTAGTAGTGATGATAAGTAATTATGGGTAAATTGGATGTGATTAAAATTGATTATTTCTTATTTTGTGGTGATTCTTAGTAAAGATTGATTTTGGGTTGGTGGTAGTACTTTATACCATTCTTGGTTGGTGTCCTGAATAGAAAGACCGGGGCCCATGGTTGAGTTAATTCAAATTCATAATACTCTACTCCATTGGATATGAGATGCTTGGATGATGATGTGGTTGAAGGTATTTATGATTAATGGGTAAGAGGTTGCGGGGATCTTTAATTTACAATATTTCTTATATTATCTTACTACATTGGATAAATTTTCTGGTTAATGATCCTTGGTCAGTGTAGGATTGGGTAGTTGACCTATTTAGTTGCTTTTTGTTTTAATATTTATTCACAAGATCATTAATATTCTTTTTTCATATTTTAATGAGAGACCTTAGGTATGATCTAGCTATGTATACCAATTATGATCACCCTATATATATAAAAACTAATTTTCAAGTTTCTTGAGGGATGTGATGCTCAAGATGGATAATAATATATTAGTAGTTATTATCATTGTGGATTCGTTGACATATCATATCCTTTTATACTGTTCTATTTTGTTTTTTATTTTTATCACTTGACATTCATTGTGAGAGATAACTAATTATAAATTTATCAAATGTTGTTGATAATTGGACTAATATTATCTATAGTTCATGAATTATATTATAAGGGAAATTATCTCATTATATTTTTTATAACCTCTAATCCAATCGTGAACCTGGGGCCTATTGGAGATGATCTTTGATGGTTACTCATTCTCTTCATTATTAGACCATGAGAGGTACTAGTGTTTTGGGGGTCATCACAGAGTGGTATCTGAGATTTTAGTTGAGAGATTGGATGTAGAATAGGGTTACTCACATGTGAGTATTTAATGGATCGATAGGGAAATAGTGTCATTTGAGATTAGCATGTGATGTAGTCAAGTAAAACTTGTTCAAAAATATAATTTTTGGCCCCTTGTGATATAAAGTAAGTATATTAAAACTATTGATTGTGATAATTGAAGTTATTTTATATTTTGTGAAAACCTAAGATATAGAAAAACATAATTTTTTATTTGTGATTATGATTGAACATGCTAATATTAAGAAATTAAAATATGTTTTTCCTATATTTCATTCTAATAGAAATATAAATTCTCTTGTACCTTATTTCTAAAAATTGATCATTGTTATCATCCATGTGTGGTTTCGGGAGGAGAAGTTCAGTAGGCTGATCTAGTGAATCATCAAAGCATTGATCTGACTAAAGAGAATGAATTACATAAAAATATATTGCATTATTTTCCAATTTTAGAGTTTGGAAATGTATAAGGTGGTTGATTTTGATCTGGGTATGGATCACTGGCTAGAGGGGTTTTAGATTTCCTTTAGTCAAAGTTGTTCCTGATGTGATTACTAGGTTCTGCTGATGATCAGTTAGATTTTTGGAGTGTCACATTGAGGGTGTACATTGTATCTTACAGAGTGGGATGTTAAATCTATATCATGTGATATGTTATAGAGGAATTATGTAATAGACTAATGTTGTTTGACCCATAATTTCACATGTCATATCCCACCACAAGGCCCTAAGAATGTTCCTGATCACCACAGGCTAGAGAGAAGAACCATGGTATCATTCAAAGAAAAATGAGAATGATTTCACCCACTAAAAATATATGATAGGATATAAACAATCAGAGTATTGTAGAAGATAAAAAAAATATCATATGACAAAAAAACCAAACCATAAAGGTAACATCCAAAAAGTAGATAATAATATCAATGTAAATAATAAACCAACACCAACATAGAACCTGAGGTAACCCATGGGTTTATATCCACATGACCATATGTCACATCCTTCCTAACCCACCAGAAGGAAAAATTAACTAAAATATTAATCCTTTTATGCCACTCCTTGCGTTACATGTATCCTATGAATCTAATTCTAGAAACATCCAAAGGAAAAGGGTGTGGACACTAAATATCAATTGGATACCACCAATAAATATATATAGTTTTTACACCAATCCATCACTTAATTCATGTAAAAACATATTTCTAAAACATTTTAAATGAAATGATTTTTGCATAAACAAAATCATTTAGCTATATTTTTAAAAAAACATTCCATATTATAATAAAAAACAATATGACATAAAACAGATCAATAAAGAATAAGGAGATAAATAAAAAAAAGTTTCAACATCAATATCCATATGAAGTGGTTAAATAAGCATATCAAATAAACATGAACATAATTTATCGACAAATCATCAAATGTTAATCCATGATATGATTATTTACACTAAAATAAATCATAAAGTAACACTAGCTGGTTTCACATCATAACTTAGGATCTAATAAAATGGTTCCTTGAGCTAGTTGGAAACGAGTCCTTAAGCACCTCTCATCGTATGCCAAAGACTGCTAACTAAAAGGGATGGTCTAATAGTGGTACAGTGGGGATATTTTACCTTCAATATCGGTAATAAATATAGTGGAAGCATAAATAAATGGAAGTAAGTGGAAATAAACAGTCCCAATAATAATAAAGAGCCAAAATCTACACCCTGAATCATGTAGAAATGGTGGCATGATGATACATAAATGTAATTGGAATACATTGATACAAGGTTACATGTAATAAAAGTAATATAGACAAGGAAAACCCCAAAAAAATCTCTATAAGTATCCTAAGAACAGGGATCAGTCTTCTTCTCCCACCCAAAGATATCAAGCATCCATAATAGGTAGCTTCCCTTTTTTTGACCTGTAACTATGAGGTCTTTCTGAGTACCAAATGATGCCCCAAATATGGTGTGAGTATAAATAATTAGGCCACCACCAATGGTGTCTAATTCTGAGCTAGTATATATATATAATTTGGATTAGTGTGTAGTTATATCAAAAGTAGATGATTAAAGTAAATATAAACCATGTTAGTATTAGGCTCCTCATAGGATCCATGACCAATTATACCAACGTCATCCAAATCCAGAATTTCCCAAAATATGAGAACATTAAGGATATAAAATTAGGTCCATGGATATAATCAAATGATTCAAAGTGTAACATAAGTCATTTGATATCCAATGAGAACCAAGGAACCAATGAAATGAAGATCATAAGGTTCTATAGAAAAAAATGGTCATGAATCCGTGAATCTAAATCAAGGGGCATGGAGTGTCATGTCAAACAAATTTCAATACATAATGATAAGGAATTCCATTTCCTATAATTTTAATGGATGATACTGAACCCCATGTACAATAATCTTAATAATAATAAGAAACACCATGTGTAATAATGAAGAACACCATGTCCAATAATTTCATGTATTAATAATAAGTAAATCCATGTCTGATAATATCAATAAATGATATGGAATTCCATGTATGATAATTATGAATGTCATGTCCTATAATTTCAAGAAATCGGTGATGATATTTATGTCCAACACCAATCAACCGTTTATAATTCATAAATCCGAACATTCCATACAATCATATAAAAGGTACTACATATCGGGACCCAAGTATCAATTAAGGTATTCTATAATTAATATTAATATTTCCTTAAACAATTTACCATAGGCCACATGAGACATCCATTCCAATATAGAATCAACATGTTTCACTACATACCATTATACCATTTCATTTTAAAAAAATAGGATAGCCATGGGAAACATTCATTTCATTTCACAACTAATCATGATTCAATTCATTACTCAACTCATTTAAAAGTTATAATAAATAAGATTTAATTATGCATTCTAAATTAAAAATCAGAATAATTCATTTAATTTATCAATTCACGTCAAGAGGTAAGGCATGCCATGTAATGAAACATTCTATTTAACAACTAATTCATAAATTTTAAGTGGCCCATGTCTATTCCCATAATACTTAAACATAATTTAATTCATTTATGTCATCCAAAAAACAAGTATAAAGTTAAACACACCCAAGTGGTTGTTTGATAGAATAGGTAAACAATGACCATTATAATCATTTAACCAAACTCACATTCAGTGAAGGTCTAGGTTGATGTCGTTGACCTCAAACTATATTTAAGGGACACATTAACATCACAATTGTGACATAAAAATTTAATTTAAGTAATTTTACATTTTTTGAGAAATGAGTGGAAAGTCTAATGTGTGGAAAAATAAAAAAAAATATAGATAAAGAAACATTAAGTAAACAAATAAACTAGATCACCTAACAAAATCCAAATAATATTTAATCATTCATTATCAACCTTTTATTTGATCCAAAATGAGAGAAAAATAATAACCTAGAAAAGTAATTAAACATAGGTCATATTATCTCACACAATGATAAAAAATATATGGACAAATAAATAAAGTAATGGAACTAAGAAGAGTTGTTGATGTACCATTATGCTTCCCATGCACTTGAAAGAATTTGATTCAGACCAATAATGTGGGAGAACCACTCCATGGAAGTGGATAAGTAAGAGGGAATATGTGGGGGTCTTAATTTCTGAATGGTGGAGGAAAAGGATGTAAAAACCCTATTAATACTCAAGGGTAAAATAGTAATTTTCCCCTTTTAAGATAGGATGCACGGTTATGAAACTCGTGTGTCAACCATGAGACTCACTCTATATAAGAGTCACATCCCAAAATGATTTATGCACATATTTAAGGAAATTTTTTTACAACCATGCCCTTATAAATATCTAAATCCTACACCCCTACACATTCTTGGTGAATAGTTAGGAAAACCATGTGCAAGCTATGTGGTTTACCTATGCAATTTATTGAAGGTCTCTTGCTTGTTTGTGTTACCCTAGGAGAATGGTTTTACAAACTATGTGACACCATCTAAAGACCAAAATTTTATGGTACCACATTTATAGATTATAAAAACTTTTTGGATCATCATAATAAGCCTCATTGTTTATCAAAACATTTTTTACTAACTATACACCAACTATTCACTCAAGGATGTCTCTCTTGTAATTAATCCCTCAAAGCCTGATGCTCTCAAAACTCATTTGGGATTTAGAGGCACCTCCCGAGCCTTAAAACCCTTCCAAAAAAACCCTATCAAATGTTCCAAATATTGGAATTACATTCCCATTCTTGATTTAATAATTTTTCCATCCAACAAAAAATAAAAATTACTTTATAATTTTCATTCCATCCCACAACATGGGATCTTAAAACCTCCCCACATTAGAACTTCTTATCCCTAAATAGCCTTAGAAGACAATGGTAACATCACCAGGCCTACTTGGGTCATGAATTTATAATAAATGGTTTTATTTAAATTCCCAACACCCAACATTCCTCTAAGATTCACTTTTGATAAATAGAATTTAGGACACTAAAACCCAAGATGACGATCTTAACCATTGAAATAACACAAATACGATGTTTTCCCAATCCTATCTAACCTGATACATTATTACATCACCATAGGTTCTAGTCTATACTAGCCAATTATGATTCATTGTGTGACCAATGTTATAAATTTTTATTTCATCACTCTGTCACCATCCTAACGAATCTCCTTACATGATTATTTATTTGATCAAATGGTCAAATATGAATTGAACCAAATTAGACTTTTTGTGTCAAATTTTCCTTGAAAATACTTAGATGAACCTTAGACTATATCTATCTCATACAAATGACCTGTATGATTTGGATCCTCACCGATTTCATCAAACTATTTTAGAAAACTCTTGTTGAATTTTATACTGATGATTATATTCCAAAATTATCGACATCAATGGTCGACACATCACCAAAACCAAATTATAAAGCCTTGGTTCCAACATATACTAATATCATTCAGAGTATGCTCTCCAAATATTATACCCAACTTCCAAAGATGTTTTCTATAATAATCATCCCCTATACCAAACTATCATCATGCCATAGCATAAACACAAGTACATATCTGAACCTAAAATCCTTGGACCATCACAAGCCATCTCAAGCCTGATCCCTACACCTAGACTCCACTAAGTCTATACTCGAACTCATACGTAGAATTTATTAAGAAATCCATACATACATTTTTTATAATTAGTAAATAGAATATAATATCCAAAATAAAAGTAACATAATTGGTCTTAAGGTCCCATGAACCTTCCCACAAGAGGTTCACCAACTAGTGATTGACAGACAACTCCCCACCATTGTAAACTCCCTCTCTTCACACCAAAAAAATAATTTTTTGATTACTAAAACCCATTCTCTATCTATACCTGTACATAATTATGAATATGATAAGGACCCCTCTCAATTTTTAGAACTAAATCAATGTCACACGTCACTTGTCCCCAATTATTTAGAATGGTTTCCATAGCATTTAGAAAATTTTAAATTTTCAGTGAGGGTTACCACCCTCAAACATCCAATGATGTTATCCCCACAATATGGATTTCCTTTAAACATCTCCTTGAGAAAAACACCCATGGAGTCCTTTCATCAAAATAAGAAAGAATTTTATATAGCTTTGTGTATATCCAATGTTATCTCAGTGTACTCAGGACAAGGTCAATATATTGGGAAAGATCATCTCTAAGTTAGGTGTACACCATGATTCCATCAACATGTATGTATCACTCTTCCTGATACAATCTCCAAAAAACGTTCTATACATGACTTTAATGTTCTTATGACATCAATTCTCCTGACCATGAGTGTCTAGGTCCACCCATGGTTCAACCGTCTCATATAACCCACTTTATTTACAATTTATCCCTCATCACTTGAAATATTATTTAATTTACCCAAGTTGGGTCACCACGGCTGCAATAATTATATATAAAACCATAAATTCTCATCCCATGCTCAGTATTTCATTGATAAATCATTTAAAAGGTACCACATGCAGCCGACACATACCAAACCTGATATACTCAGTGTGTTTACACCAAGTGTCTCCCAATTCAAGGCCCAAATCACCTTTACAAAAGTTATCCATCAACGAGGACATGTTAACCATCATAAATAGAACAATGGTAATTACAATCCTTGAGATACCATATAAATCCTTTTAAAAATAGGGAAACATCCTATTCCATGATTAATTATGAATTCCTACCACACAACATTGTTTTATAAATTTTAATGTCATCCACATAACCAATGCTCCACTAGGTCAGGAACCCAAGTAGTCTATCCCATCAAATCTACTCTCGATACCAAATATTACTAGTATATTTTATGAAAAATGGAATCATAATACCTATATCAAAAAATATAAACACCTATTGTGCATCCGTCTTGAAACGAGTGTAAAACCAAGTTCATTTCCTTTAAGGAAAACCTAAACCATATGCCAAAATCTCTCACAAATATCCATTAATCAAACTAAACATATATGGATCATCAAGTATTTGATTCTAAAATAAAGGCCTATGGGTCTCCCACCTATCCTTACAAATCAAACCACAAAACATGGACACTAGGTCCATCCTCCTAGCCCTAAGGTCTCTCATATGATTAATATATACCACATAAGGGTCTATATTACACAACATGTAGCATGATTGTAAACCCTCTATAAGGAGGTAAATTGAAGTTATGTAAAATGATCATTGAACTATTTGGGTCAAAACCTACCAATGTTGGAAAAAAAATTACCCTTCATATATCATCTTACGATTCCCTAATTCTCTCTAAGCATCTTTATTGGGGATTTCCCCTAGAGGTTCCTAATATTAACAAAAAAAATCAAGATATAACACTCATAGAGTGTATATATATATATAGTAATATCCCCTTCATGTTTATCTTAGAATAAAACCTCCCACATCCCCAATGTATCTTTTCATTATCTAAGATTCTTACCTAACACAAATGGTTAAAAGAACAACACTTACCATGCCTAAAAACTCATATCACAATTTTACAAGTTTCACATTTACAAGGGCACTAGAACAACCAGATAACCCCTAACTTTAACATAAAGTATCAACATAAAAAATAGATTCATGCATTAAAGGTCACTAGGATCTACCATCTTAAATTTAGGTATAAAGGAGAATAAAAATTCCAACTAAACATACATGATACATCCACATTCCAATCTAAGAAAACTTCTCAAGTAAATATTGGAACTAAAAATTACATGATTGTAATTTATAGTAATCTCCACTAATGGCTTTTATTTAAACCCTTTCACATCTTCAAATTTACTATAAACATTAAATAGGATCATTTATATGAAATGTCACATACCAAGGATAAGTGAATTTTTTTTCAAACTATACTCATCACTTTATCTTGCTAACTCTATCCAACATTCCAAAAAATTCCTCATAATTTCCCTTAGTCTGTTATCTATCAATAACTTATCATAATTTGGCTCATCGAAGAAAATTTCAATTCCAAGATATATAATAAAACACTCTTTAGGTTTTAATTTTCATTTTAATTTACCAAAATCCCATATTTATAAAGATAAAAATAATATTTAAAGTCATTAATCAATTTAAATGGGATTTATAAAATATGGTGACATCATATATTTATATGTAACAGCCTATAAGTGGATAATGAAACTTTGTGTAACCATCCCATTTAACATGAATATACTCCCATGGGGTTAATCACTATGTATGAATAAGAAATAAAGGTGGCCAATGAGTGTCCCAAAATTCATATATGTGTTTATTTATATGGGAATATATTCCAAATTTATAGATTCAGCATTCTATAAACTATAATTTGAATCCCATCTATGTTAAAACCAACAAAAGTTATTTTATTAATGACTTATCACCCATTAATGGGATTATCTCATGGGAAAATAATGATAAAAATATCCAATAATGGATGAGGGAACCATATAAGGATTAAATTATAAATTTCATTATTCCCATGTTATAAAGTTACAAGCCTTTATAAGTTTCAATTGATAAACATTTTAACTGAAAACCGTAAGAAAATATTTGTATGTATTAATGAAAAATTACTAGCTCATCATTTAAGAAAATCCATTAAAGCTATCTCATTAACCATTTTAATATAATTTCATTTATAGAAATAATTTTAGTCTAATTAAATATAATTAAACCATCATTAAATGTAGGAAAACACTATTTAGTTTAATATAGATACTTTATTTAACCAACCATATATCATTCCATTACACAAAAATTTATGACCAAAATAGATAATTCAAGTAATCATGGAAATAATCACTCAAACACGGTATATAAATAATCATTATAAATAATCACCCAATCCTGGGGTATAGATAATCATGGAACATAATAACATAAGCATAGTATATAGATATGCATGCTAATGACATGTGAATCCTATGTGTCTGAAATGATGCAATAACACACCCCAACTCTTTCCATGCCAAGAGAATAGGTAACTCTTGTAAATAAATTACTATTTGGAAAGTACATTAATCACTCAAGGTGAAATAATATCAACTATAGTAACAACAACACAAATAACAATCCCATCTTTGGAAACTTAATCGTTTCCCTATGCATGGGTTGGTTGAACCGAAACATGATCTATTTACCAAGGTTCAACACATTCCTATTCTCTTTTCTACGAAACCCAAATTGTAAGGTAAGAAAAAAATCTATCATACCAATTTTTTATGTCCCAACCCAGGAACCACTAAAATGGTTCCCTATGCTGGTTGGAAATAAGGCCTTAAATGCACCTCCTGGTATGCCAGACGTTGCTGACTATCCATGAGAGTTTAAGGGTGGTATATTGGAGATAATATACCCTTTGGATCAGTAATAAATACATTATTATCCTAAATAAATGTAATTCAGTGGATAAAAATCAACTTAATGATAATTAATGGCTAGAATCCACACTCAATATCATGTAAAAATAGTTTCATGATGATACATAAATGTAATATGCATTCATGGAAGAAGAAATACCTACAATATAAGTATAGAAAAAACAAAAAACACAATAAAATAACTCCATAAGAATCCTAATCACCTGGATTAGTCCCCATATCCTATCCAAATTAATCAAGCATCCATAATAGGTAACATCCCTTTATCCTAATATGTAACTATGAGGTCTATATAGATACCAAAGTGAAGCCTGGTCAAGGATTGTGTAAATCATAGTAGGCCACCACCAACGGTGTGTAATTCTATTCCAATCCATGAATATAAATTTTTTTAGTGTGCAAGTATATAAAAATTAAATTAGAGAGGTAAATATAATCCATGTCAGGCTAATTCTCTTCATAGGATACATGTCTGACTATACCTACATTAGCCTAAACCGTAATTTCACAAAGCATGAGAGTCGTAAGGAAATAAAATAGGACCCATGGCTATAATACAAGGCATCAAGGTGTTACAAAAGTCATGCGGTATATAATGAGAACCAAGGCATCCAAATATAATGATGATCATATGGTTCTACATTTAAATAAGGTAATCAATCAATGCATCTAAATCAAGGGGTTTGAAGCATCATGTCTAAAAAAATTTAGTACATAAATATAAGGAATGTCATGTCCTTTAATGTTAATGGATGATATTGATAAAGAACACCAATTCCAATACCTCACCAATGATAAGTAATTCCATGTCCAATAATGAGGAATACCATGTCCCATAATTTGAATGAGTAATAATAATTAATTACTTCTCTGATATCTCAATAAAAGATAAGGACTTCCATGTTCAATAATGAGGAATACCATATCCTATAATTTCATTAAATCGATGATGAGTTCCATGATCAGCATTGATCAACCATTCATAATTCATACAACTCAACATGGCTTATGGTACCATCTATGTAATTATATATCAGGACCATATTATTGATCAAAGCATACTATAATTAATATACATGTTGAATTTAATAATTTATCATATTCCATGGTAGGAACCCATGCCAACATACAATCAACATGTTCACTATATACCATTAGACCATTTCATTTATAAACCAACAAGAATGACATGTGAAACATCTATGTTGTTTCACAATTAATCAAGATTAAATTCATTACTCAACTCATTTAGAAGTGATAATAAATATCATGTAACTATACACTCTAAATTACAACTCATCAAAATTCATTTATTTTATCAATTCACTTCAAGAGGTTAGAAGGGCCATGTTAAGAAACATTCCATTTAATAGAACATTCATAAATGAAATGGGGGATAATTATGTTTCATAACACTTAATCTTCATTTAATTAATTTAAGGTATCCCAATAATAAGTGTAATGTTCAACACACCCAAGGTGTGGTTTGATAGAATTGTCCAACAACAACCATTATAATAATTTAATAAAACTCACTTTAATTTGAGGATCAATTTGATGTATTCGACCTCCAACCATGTTAAAGGGTTTATGTAACATTATGTTTTTGGTATAAACATCTAATTTCTGTCATTTAACATTTTATAGCAATGTGTGGGATTGTTAGTGTGTGGCATAATGAAAACATTTAATCAAAGATGAAACATTAATAGAAAAGAAACTAGACCACCTACCTTATTCTAAGGAACCTTTACTCGACCATGGTTGTCCATTTATTTGATCTTAAATGAGAGAAAATAGAGAACCAAGAAAACACCCAAAAAATAGTACATATTAGCTTTCACAAACATAACAAATATAATGAATAAGGAAGCCAGTAGAGGAATATAGAGGAGTTATTGAATTGTTATTACACTTCCATATCATCTAATAGAATTCAATTCAGACTAAGAATAAGTGAGATCCACTCTAACAATGAGGAGAAGTAAAGGAGTATGCATGGACTTCATGTTGGCTGAATGAGGGTGGAAAATGGGGTAAACCACCTTTAAATACTGGAGGGGAAAATAGTAAATTTTTCCATTTTTAATACCTCCATGGTAGGCCACACAGTTATGAAAACCATGTTCCAAATGTATGTCTCACTATATAAAAGATATTCAGCCCCACATAGTTCATTAACATGGTTAGGAAAACCATGTTCCAATAATTCCTTTGGAACTATCTCAAGCCCACACCTTGCACGGACTAGGCACACAGTTTGGAAAACCATCTACAAGCTATGTAGTTTAACTTTGTAATTTATTACAGGTCTCATACATGGTCAAGTTTCCCTAGGCTTATAGTTTTACAAACCATGTGACACCCTCTAAAACTCTCACTATTTTTTGGGACTCGCTACATGATTTAGAAAAAATGTGTGTTTTATCAAAATAGGTTTCACAGTTGAGCAGTACTGTTAGTACTAACCATATTTCAATTGTTCACCCATGGGTGTCTCTAATAGAATTGATCTCTCAAATCATGAAACTCCCAAAATTCATTTGGGTTTCCAAGACACCTCTCATGCCTTAAAACCTATATAAAAAACAACACTTTCAAAAGATTTAACTCTTGTAATTACATTATGAATATGATTTTATGATTTGGATAGTACAAAAAATTAAAATTAAAATTCATTTATAACATTCAAACCTCCCCAAAACACATTATAATATAGTTGTCATAATCAAATCATAAAGTCTCAAAACCTCAATCCCCTGATAAGGATATCCACTAGTAAACATAGAATCATGGTAACCAGCCTCATTGATAGCTTACTCTAATATGGTTTGTCAATATTTTATTTTTTTCCTATACCCCAAGTCCTCCCAATGTGCTATATAACGTCATTATATTTCAAGAAAACCAATAAAAAAATTTATATATCAATTTTTATAGTGATATAACACTGCCTTCATGCTTGAAAACCGATTTCCAATTCAAAAACATCTTGATAGTATTAAAACAAAAACATCATGTGCATAAAATCTAGTTTTCAAATAAAACCCATTTTGAAACCACTATTCATTTACACAAAAGATAAATGTCAATATAAAAGTTGAATTTAATAAATATAAACAAAAGGATTT
Source organism: Viscum album (assembly GCA_963277665.1). Taxonomy (NCBI): domain Eukaryota; kingdom Viridiplantae; phylum Streptophyta; class Magnoliopsida; order Santalales; family Viscaceae; genus Viscum; species Viscum album. The sequence goes on from OY728131.1 coordinate 241,704,806, forward strand.
AATCATAAGAAAAAAAATCATGAAAATGTATTGACCAAAGGACAGAGACACCTACCTCACAAATGGAGAGAACGATGTAACCTTTGACACTGATGATGGGAAATGAATAGATCTGGTCCATATAAACCCATATTTACAAATAAATAACCCCATAATAAAGGATTCTCCTAAATATTCTTCTTTATAAAATATAAACTCCCCTAAACCACTTCCTAGAACACTCTCAATCAGAAAATTGAGCCAAAGGGTGGAGAACATTCAGTTTAATAGATGAAAAAAATCAAAAGATACATTAAAACCTATCCTATGGTTGCACATCGCTGGATTAACCACCCCTGAAATATAAAGTAGTTATTTGGATGTTTCAAATTCTAAAAAACCCACCACCATGACTTGGTGGAATAACCACAGTCATGGTGGCTTTGATCAAGAGAAAAATGAAGGGGACTAGTTATGGCATGGTGCAGAAACATAAGTTGTCATAATCTCACCACAACCTCTTACATGGAATGGTGAGGTTTTCATAGTCATGTTAAATAGGAATAATATAAATTCATTCCTTCCATGACCACTTCTTATTATTGTTAATTTTAGCCTTTCTCATTACACACAGAAGACCCATAGGCACACCATAGCCTCAACCATGATCATGGTCCTACCTGTTATTAATAAATGTTTAAAAATTGATTTTTAATCCACCATAAATATTTAAAACAAATGTAACTAAAAATAAAAAGGTAAAAGTGGCTACAAAACTGATTCCATATATATATTTTAATATATTATCATTTGGGGAACTTATCATCGATGATGAAGGTATTAAAGATTATAGTGATGATCTCCCTTTATTAAGGGAACCTAAGCTTGTGGGATCTTGGGATATAGTTCAAGGACCTTATTTATTTCTCTCCTAAACTTTTTTCAGATGAGTTTTATTAAGTGGTTTTTCTTGAGGAGGAATTATGTCGGTGATCAGATATGTAGTCACCCCATTTATGATTCATATGTATAAGTGGTATAGAAGAATGTTAATGTGATAGAAAAGATTCACTCGCATGGAGGTGTGTCTTGGTAATGAGGTCGAAAAATCATATTGAGGGGTGGAGCTTAATATGAGGGATCAAAAAATTTAGGAAAATTGAGGCTTTTTCAAGTATGGAGCTGAACTCAATATTCTAATTCATTTTATTCTTAGGATAAAAGTTCATGGGTACCCTCTGTTGTCCATCATTAATATGGTACAACAACATAGGTCATGGAAACCATTAGACTCTGTTCTCGACTACTAAGGGATGTTAGTTTGGTATGGGTGGTCAGACCCCTTTTTAGAAAGAGAAATAATTCATTTCCATGAGAACTTATTCATGGTAGGGACCTACCATGTCTCCTCATTAGTATATTTAGAAATATTATTCCCACACCAAGGCGGGATAGAGCTGGTAATGGAAATACTCATGATGATCCTCACCCTTAGGGAACTAGATAGAGGAATGGCCATGGAAGCTTTAAATAGTACGTAAGATGAGTTGGGTATAGAAACATTCATGCTATAGAGGCACTGAAACTAAAGGGTCTTGAGGTTTTTTGATGTATGATTGGTTTATCATATACCGTAGTCATTTATTTGTTTGTTTTCAGAACTTAAAACTTACTTTTTCACCTTCTCTATTCTATACATTAGTACTAGATGTGGAAAAACATCTAGTTTCCCTAGAGTTATCCCCATCTATAAGAAGTCATTATATTTTATGTGTACCTAGTTTATAGACTAATGATGGGTAATAAGTAGTAAATGAGGTATTTCTATTTATTATAGACACATCCCTAAAATGCCATCCATGGAATGGATTGTCTATATTCCTTATGAATGCTTTCTAGATTCTTTAATAGGATAGTCATATTATCTAATTTATACGTCTAGTGAGTTGTATTTTGAGAAATACTATTGAATTCATAGTATGAATGTAGAGCCTATTATATATCATTTGGTGAAGTTATCAGTGGAATTCTTGGAAGTGGGGGTTCTTAGAGTTTTTTAAGAGTTCCAATTTTTTTTTCTGGATGAGGTTGTGACACTACACCCATTACCCCCAACCCGATTGCAAGTTCAAGATAGAGTTGCAACCAGGTGCCTCTCTGATTTTTATAGAACCCGATCATATGGAATTCATGGAGTTATAAGAGTTGAGTGTACAGTTAGATTACCTGTTGTAAAATTTCTTCATCTAGGCCCATATATCTTTTTGGGGTGCTCCATTGTTCTTCACTAAAAAGTGAGATGATAATATGAAATTTTATATTGAATAATGGAGGTTGAAATATGTGATTGTAAAGAATTATTACCCGAATTATAGGAATAATGATATTTTTGATCAGTTTATGGGATAGTGTTGGTTTTTAAATATTTTCCTAAAGTCAATATATCATCATATGAAAGTAAAAGAGGAGGATATCTTGATTAATTTATTCTGATATAGGTATTGGAAATTTTATTTCATATTCATGCCATTCGGTGTCATGAACATGCCATATGTTTTCATGGTACTCAAGAAATCTATGTTTCATCAATTCTTAGACTAGTTTAATGTCATGTTTATCAATGAAATCCTCATATAATCGACGTTAGTGTTGAATAAACTAACAAACCATAGAGGTATCTTATATCTTCCTCTTCAACATCATCTATATGGGAATATATATAATTTTATTCATTTAATTTAGTAGGTACACTTCCTTGGACATGTAGACTCTCAATAAGGTGTTGTTTTGGATATAGCAATGATTGTGGTAGTTGTTTCTTGGGTTGTAAACAAGAATAAAACATAATTTCACAACAACCATGGTCTTACAAGATATTATTAAAGATTTATTTTCGACTTCTCTCAAATTGAATCACCATTAAGAAAATTTAACAAGAGGGACCAGCCATTCATATAGACTGATCAATTTCATTTAGCATTTGAAAACCTGAAGGAGAGGATAATTAGTACCTTTATGATTTGGTTACCTGAGTAGGGAGTGATGCTCTATGTATTTTTTAATACTTACAATATAGTCATGGGATTCCTATTAATTTAGGAGAGGTAAGTTATTTACTATAGGATTAACTATTCAATCCACGATCCAATTATTTAAGTAGTGGTATTTTCTCTGATGTTGTGTTGATATTTCATTAGAGTGTAGAAATTTTTGGTCTTCATGGACGATAATAATATTAATAATGTTTTCTCTCAGTGGTATCTGAACCTATATCAATATAGGTGGATAGAGTTTATCCCAAAATTTGAATTTGAGATCTCATACACTAAAGGAAAAAAATAATGTTATTGATGACACAATATGAAGAAATTCATGAGAAGATATTCGATAGTGAAAGGATGGTTGGTGGGTTATGGAAGAGTTAGTGGCTCTAAACTGTAGATAATGGGTCCATTGGTATGATATGATTATTTCAGATAGAAGTGAAATCTTCCATGTTGTAGTAGATAGAGGAGTCTCAGTAGGGAAACCAATAAGTGGGAGTCTTGATAGACCATTTAAATTTTGGTTTCACTCATATGGGGTGGTTAAAGCATGGCCATCATTCACTACAAATTCAAAGGAGGGTCTATATTTTGTTGGCCATGTGTGATGGAGTTCTTCATGAGTTCGAAATTTCACCCTTAATAATGCATTGGGAAATTTTGAAGATACAACATATCCTAAGGGGTCATATTTGGTGGTCTGTGATGAAATAGTTTGTGGAGAAGTTTGTTACACAATTTTTGGTTTCCCAGTAGGTTAATTTAAAACTTAGTTTCCCAAGAAGGTTATTGAAACCATTGGATATCCTTGTATGAAAGTGGGAGGATATATCTATGGATTTATACACTACTTTACCACAATATAAGGGATAATAGGACATCGTATCGATGATCATGGACTGAATATTGATGTCATTAATTTTTTTTGGGGATTTAGGAATTGAGTGTGGTAGATGTTTGGGCATTGCAGTATGAGGAAGAAGTGGTGAGGCCTAATGGGGTACTGAGGACCATCATCTCTAATCAAGATCCTTTATTCAACATAAAATTATAGAGAGTATTGATGTATGCTTTTGGATTAAAGATAAACTTGATAACTAATTTCTATCACGTGTCGGCTATCACCTTCAAGGAGGCTAGCACACATCGGGGTCTGATAGACACAATTCTCAACCCTGATCAGAAGAAAATTTTCCAAAACATTCACTTGATGGAAGAACTAGACTACTACTGCTTCACTGGATCGGCTTCTGGTAAATTCTCCAGCAGTGGTTTTAGAACTTCCACCCATATGCAGAGGGAGAGTGATTCTCTGGCCACGAACCTCTGGTGCAAAGGTATACCCACCAAATTAAATTTTCCGGTCTGGTGTATTCTTTATAGGGCCCTCCCGACAGATGAGAACATCCAGCGCAGAGGAGTGACCTCAGTGTCCCATTTCTACTACTGCACCATCCCCCGGATGGAGTCAACGGAACATCTGTTTGTTCACATCAATTGGGAAAAGTCCTTGTGGCATTACATGGGATCTAGTATGGCCATTGAGTGCAGTAGAAAGACCTGTTAGGAGATTTGTATAAGCTGGTTTTGGGATGTTGGCTCGCGGGACGTTGAAAGGAGAATTCATGCAACTGTTGTGGATGTTTCATGTTGGAGTATCTGGGAGGCAAGGAACAAATCCAGAGAAGGTGTAAAGACCTCCATCTTAGCAATGCACGTGAGAACCCGGGCAATGGTGGTCGAGCTGGTCAAGATTCTTCACAGCTACTGGGATTCACCCTCCTTCAAAAGGGTTATCCCCAGGTTGAATTCTAATACAAGCACGTGTTCTAATACCAAAGGAAAGTGGGTTTGGTGGTTACCGAATTGCAACGGCTTAAAGCTCAATTTTGATGGCTCCTTCATTTATGGTGAGTTGAGGGGAGTCAGACTGGTTAGGAATGCTAACAGCTCAGTTATCTTTGGCTTCAGTGCCTTCTATGTGTTAGGATCGTCCTTGGTTGCCAAGGTTAGGGCCTTGTTCATATGTCTCTCATGGTGCAACTGCCTCAACGTCAAGGTGGACAGTATTGAATCGGACTCCGCTGCATCCGTCTTATTCCTCTAAGGAAAAGACGAACCTCTGTGGGATCTATGCTATCTGGTGGGATGTTGTAGGACCATTATTGGTCAATGATGTTCTGTCAAACATATTTTTCACGAAGGAAGTTTTGCTACGGATAAGCTGGCCCGTGAAGATAGAGCTGATGAGGACATCATTATCTACAACCGGATGGGTTCTCTTCCAAAGAGCTGCTACAAGGTTATTCTCGAAGATTCCCTCAGCCTTCATCATTTTAGGCCACCTTGATTATGTCGATCCGGTTGTGAGGTGTTGTTCTATTCTCATTAAATAAAAAGATAATTTTCAGTCAATATGATGGGTTTGGGGAGTCAATAGGCCTTGGTCATGATGTGGTATATGTTTCATGGAGAAAATTCATATGGTTTGTGAGTGGTTGAAGGTTGGGTAAGACCATCTGAATTCATAGTATAACTATTATTTATTTATTTATAACTTTTTATCTACTACCTTTACTTATTTTCTATGAAAATTACATAGTTGGTGTGAAATAATAATGTTTTAATATTAAATATAATTTTTGAGTATTATTTGAATTAATCCATATTCAAGTTAGTTTAATGTTTTAATCATAACTATAATACTACATATATAAATTGTGTGATTATTCTTTTTTAGGGTTACTTATTCAATTTAAAAAATGTCATTAGAAAAAGACATTTTTCCAATTCATCCATTTGAATGGTCATATACTCCACATAAGAAGGCCCAGAGAATATGTGAAAAAACTGGACCATCCTTGATGTTTTAATTTCTGGGCTCAATCTAGAAACCCAAATTTTATGAGACTCCACCATATATTCTTTATTACCCAAATTAACCATGGGAAAAAATTTCAAATCTGAACTCCAATAAAAAGTGGCCCAAATTATGCTTTAAATTCTATCCCACCATTCTGTCTGGGAATTAAACTTTTCACACAATTATTGAATTTTGTCCTGATATAGACATCCCTTAGAGATGATATCTTGAAATGTAAAATCCATGATATTGGAGGCCTAATTTTTATAATAAATGGTTTGGATTTTGGGGCATCTTTTTATTCAAAACCCCATTCACATTTTGGCCTTTGAAAAAGTATGGATTGAAATGGACAGATTAAAATTGCTCAATCAAACCGCCATAACATTGGATAATTAAGTTAAATGGCCAAAAAAAATTACGGTTAGACTCTAAACATTAATATTTAAAACTTTTAAGAAGAACAATTCTATATATTTTTCTCTCTATAGTATAAAAGTTGCAATACAAGTGGAGGGGATGATTTGGAATGCAAACAGTCCAACTCCTTGGGCTATAAATACATCCCCCTCCTCTCTTTACAAGGAGTTGGAATTTAAGAAGTTAAGGATGAGTTTTGGCATTAATATAGTCTTTCCATGGTCTTATGAGTACTCACCTTGATCTTTTTTCAACAAGAGATACCTCTCCTCCACTTTAATTTTTTTTCTTTGTGTTTGTTTTCAATTGTATTCACGTAAGCTATTTTCAATTTTGTTTCAATTTTAATGAAAGTTTATTCTTCATATTATCTTTTAATCATACAACCTCTATTTTTAAATATTAATAATATTAAAATAATTTAAATCTAGTTGAAACCTTTTCCCTTATTTTGTTTTCTCATTTAATATAAAGTGTGATTTTACTCATATTCACCTTTCATGTGTGTGTTTGACACACCACTATTTTTTTGTCCTGTAATTTTTATTTTATTTGAAACTAATTAACATAAGAATTATAATCATATTAATAACCATCTCAATTTCTGAGTAAATATCCCATTGGTTTGATTCATAATCTTGGGATATTAAGTGATTGAGAGTTTTTCTCGATGAATATTCCTTAAATTAACATTATGTATGTTGAACTTAAAATTTCATGGATTAATGACATGATTTGTTTAAAAAGTGGTTTCCATGGATTATTGGGACCATAAATACACTAAAATAAACAATTTTTAATTGATATTAGAAGCCCAGTTAAGTTAGGGCTTGGATTAAAACCTTAACACATAGGTATTCCGATCAAAATTATCTTGTGAAGTGGGTGTTAATTTAATGCAATATAAAGAAAATCTCAGTGATATCATAATATTAAATCCCCAATAATTAATTAACCCTAATATTTATAAAATTATTAAAAAAATTTAAATCAAGAAATCATTTCATTTTAGCTCTGTAACCCCCCCCCCCCCCCACAATAAAAAAATTAATAAATAACAATCGACTATTAAAAAGTATCATCACTGAGTATTTGACCCGAGTACCTCTATACACATTAGTAGAGAACCAGAACCTTGAGCAGTTGATAAAAGAGAAATAGGCACACTTCAAATGGTTCCATTTTCTGGGATAGTACTATTTATAGTTGGTAGTTTTTTAATTTTTTTTAAAAAAAATTAACAAAATAAATATGCAAAAAAAACATAAAAAAAACCCACCTTCTCATAAAAATCATAAATGAAATAAGCCACAAATAAAAACATGTCTTCCTCATCCTTCCCAAACATCCCTGAATGCCTCATAGCCTACCAAATAATCCATCAGATTTATTTGACCAGAAAATTGAGTGAACTCTTTACCGACTTAGAAGGGATATTCAGAATAATCAAATCACTCTAGAACCAATCAGTGTCCAACCAATAGTTCTAGATAGGGATAATATTATGGAACAAACCCTTAAAGAACTCACTACCCCTTATATTAATTAACAACCTCTTGGTATTGAATATCTAAATATTGAAGATGATTTTGAACTCAAATCAGTTTTGATTCATCTTCAATCTCATTTCCACAGGCTATCTAGTGAGGATCCTCATCTTCACATCAATGAGTTCGAAGTGGTGTGCTCTACCATAAAGTCTCAAGGGGTTTCTGAAGAAAAAACTCAAACTTTTAGCATTCCCTTTCTCTCTAGTTGACTTTTCCAAGTCATGGATCTACTACCTCCCTTCTGGTTCCATAAACTCACAGATTTACATGAAGTGTCTTTTTGTAGAAAAATTATTTATTGTTTGTCATACAGCTTATACCCGAAAGGAAATAATTTGTATACATAAATTCCCTAATGAATCCCTCCATGAGTACTAGGAGAAGTTAAAAAAATGTGTGTCAACCTACCCACACCCCCAAATCCCTAACCAACTCTTGATTTAATACATCTATCATGGGTTATTGTCTATAGAATGGACTTTAATTGATGTCGTAAGAGGTGGTTCTCTTGTAGAAAAAATTCATGCAGTTGCATGAGATATCATAAGCAATATGGATTTAAACATGTGCAAATTCCATACTCGAGCACATGATCATGTAAAAAAAGTCCAAGAGAATCAATCCATAGATCCCAATAAGATGACCTAGTGGATGAGTGAACTTACAAGTCTTGTGAGGTGACTAGCTCTGGCTACCAAATCGTAAACCTTATCTTGTCCAGAGTCTCTATTCCCTGGACCTATCAAGAATTGTGGAATTTGTAGCTCACTGGATCATCCAACTAAAATGTGTCCCCAAATTCAAGAGGATCTATCTGATTCAATAGCATAAATGGAGCTCAATGCAGTATATGATAAGAGGAACTCCAACCCTCAAAAATCAGGAAAAACCATTAGAAACTTCAACCAACCCCACCCTAGGCCCTTCCTTCTACCTTTAACCTAGGCTTGAGGTATGGTAATACCATTTTTAATCCCCCTTAATTCCCTCCTCAAAATCCAAACCAATTCTAATATGGTCATGGTGATGGTAACTTCCAACAACCTTATCATTTTGTTTCTCAACCTCAACGGATCAATCCTCCTCTTGATCCTCCAGGATTCCACTATCCTAATTAGTCTTCTCAATTCCAAATCCAATACAATCACTTTCCCCAGAACCAAAATCAAGGTAATTGCAATGCGGGATATACATATTCTTCTAAAAAACCATGGGAAAGCATTGTAGAATATCTTGCCTCCTTCACCTATTCTATCCTCAAAAACATTAAAACCCAAATGGGTCAACATGCATACCACCTTAGCCATTAGAAACCATCCAATTATTCCAAACTCCCAGCTCAACTTTTACCCAAATTCAAGGGTAATATAATTGAAATTACACTAAGATCAGGAAAAAAATTCCAATCCTTATGATAGATCTTCTAATGAACCTTTGGTTGTTAATCTTGAAAATAAAAAGAATATAAAACCAAAAAATGAACCTGAAGCAGCTGCCTCACCTCCTTCTATCCCTCTAAGAAACCCAATTCCTTTTCCTCAAGCCATTTCTAAGCTAAGGAAATCCTTTGAACCCTGTTCGTAAATGATCGACATGTTTAGAAGTGTTGAATTAGACATTCCACTCTTATATGTCATCAAAAAAATTACTAAGTATTCCAAGTTTATTAAGGAATTGTGCACTCATAAGAGATAACTTAGGACCATTGAGAATGTTTCAACACAACAGTCTATACCCATAAACTGCAAAGATCTTGGGACTTTTACAGTTCCATGCCAGATAGGAAGTTAAAAATTCGATGATACACTCATAAACCTAGGAGCCTTGATAAATTTCATGCCTAAATCCATATTCTCTAACCTTGTTCTAGGTCCCTTGCATCCAACGAGTATTTTTATTCAGATATCCTATCTAAGGACAGCTAGTCCCGAGGGAATAATTAAGGATTCCCTTGTCTAAGTCAATGATCTTATCTCCCCATCTGATTTCTAGGTCCTTGACATGGAAGGTGAGATAAACTCTTGTCAATATCCCAAAATTTTAAGAATATCATTCCTCCTAACATCTAAAAAAATTATTTCCATGTAGGCATCTTATCCATGGAACTTGGTGACCAACTGTTCAAGTTCAATATCTTTCAAGCCATGTGATACCCATCAGAGGATCACGCTTCATTCTCAATCCATCATTTTTAGGACATCACTAAGATTGTGTTGAATCCCAATCAATAATTTTATTCCTATTCTAATGATAAAGGAGTTTGTGAATATTTCATCTTGATTAACCAAGTCATCAATGGATAATTTTATGTTGACATTTCAAATGTAAACTCCGATGATCTAAATGATCTTGAAAAGTATTTGGAATACCATCTCACCTATGATCTCCACTAATTCATGTAGGATGATAGTGATGAAAATTAACTAACATTCTCATTTATTGATTCATATCATATTATCCAATATTCATCATTTATTATCCGTGATTCTGAAAATTATATTATATGTGAGGTGAACCCTAAACCAATGTGTTTATATAGTCTCTATGGCAGTGGTGTTTGTGATATTTTTCCCTAATTAATAAATTAATCCCTGGTGAGGTTGAAATTGACCATTATTTGGAAAATAATATTGATATAAAGGATATTAAAAAATTTATTCAGTCTTATGACTCCAATAATCCACATTATTGTACTTCAGTGAGTGATGAAATAAATGAGCTAAAAACAACTGGGATGTCATACTCTGATTTCATATTATCTAGAGCTTAAATAAATGTACCATTAGAATTGAAGCATCTTCCTGAACATCCAAGCATAGAAAACCAACACTTAGTGGACTGCATAATACCTCAAGTTGAAGACCAAATGGAGGATAGTAATGTTATCCTTCCACCCCCATTTAATTGAAAGCACAACATTAAGGAAGGGAGAAATTATCCAATGAATACTCAGGAAACCCAAAGGATAAGTTTTTATAGAATAACAATGGATTTGAGAAAATATGATTTCCACAACTGGACTATGGGTAGTCTTAAGCAACTATCAAGTTGTATAAAAAATAAATGTTGAACTTCTTGGGATGCAACCCATGTTTTCTTTTACTTTTATGAAATTTTAATTTATTTTTAGTTTTTTATTAAATGAATAATGTTTATTTTTTTTATTCTCTTTTATATAATGTTAATTTTCTCAAGCATCACCATGAGAGGAAACAAATCACGGGAACCACATCGATCTCTATCAGATCCCCAACATATACAGTTGACTAACCACTAGATGGAGATAGTAACCCACCAAATCCAAACTAGGGTCACCTATTTCCCTTTAACTTTCTCACTCTTTATTTTTATTCCTTTAGTTTTTATTTTTTTCACACTTCCTATATCAAACCCTTTCTTTTTCTCTTTCCCTTTTTTTGGGTTTTTATGTTAAAAAAAATAAAGAAAAAAAATAAAAAAATAAAAAAAATGAGAAGAGTTCTACTTACCGTCCACTTTTGAAATTTTGTCCAACAATTTTGGGGAGTCAAAAAGACATGTTTTATTTCAATTTTTTTTATTTTCATCATGAATTTGGATAAATAATTTTGTTTCATGAATAATAAATTTTGAATGCTCATTTTTAGATTTGGAAAATAATTATTTCCCAACTGCGAGGAACAACATTGGATTTCCTTCCAAGGTCACCTATAACCATTATTTCAAAATATGTGTTTTCAACCTTGATTGTGAGTCTTGATTTTGTGAACCTTTGAGTATAATTTCCTACTTTTATGTGAATTAATATGATAGAGGCATTTTCTGAACCACATGAAAATCACAATAGCCAAATATCCTCACATTTACCTTATATTAATCCTTATTTGGAAAGTCTCTTCGATCCTATGAAAACATTTTCTTTGATATCCACATTAAAATACTAATAACTTGTCCTACCTAATATCTATATATAATTACATTGCATAATTTATTGAAATTTAAGTGTGTGGAGGGGATCAATTTTATTTTGGGTTCCATTTCCTTGATTTTCAATGTTTTTTCATATGATTTAGTACACAAATCCATTTTAGTGTGGGGGAGAGGTTTTCATTTAGTGATTTTTGGGTAATGGACATTCATTTATGTAATTTTGTAAATTTTATTAACCGGAATTCAGAAAAAATAATAAAAATAATAATAAATAATAATAAATGTTTTGGGTCTTGGGCAAGCCAAAAATCACTCTTCCTAAACCATTTATCTTTTTATAAATATTAAAATTAGTGTCATTATGAGATCAAATATGGGTTGGTATATGAGTGTGAGATCTTTTTCAAGTTCAACATTCGAAAAAAATGCAAATAAAAAGGAAAAAAGAGAAAAAAGAACAGTTATGTCATTGGGATAAGTTTTTTGTTTTTTGAATACTTCATGTTCTCATCCACTTCAAATTTTCTTCCTCCTTTGTGTATTTCTCCACATAATCATTCCCTTGTAAATATGTGTTTCCATTTCCTTCAATTTTTCATTTCAAAAAAATTGTGCATTGTTTTACCCATGATGTTGTTTTACCCCTCTTATCCTCTCACTTAGACATTAAATTCCTACCATTTCATAGCCATAAAAACACCAAAAATAACTCTTTTATTGGGGACTTTAGGATAGGGAATGGATGTTGTGATCTCATTAAAACCCTAATATTTTCACTTTTGTTTGGTAAATGAGTGAACCTCCAGAAATAAATTTCTATCATCTTGAGAGGAGTATGTTTTGAGTGCCTGCATTATCTATTTCTAATTTGAGCATAAAAAATGAATAGTTTTTGGAATATTATTTCTATAAAAATTTGTGTTAGAATTCAATACAGATGAGTGAAATGGTCTAAACCTCCCAAGATTGGGGAAACAAAATTTTAATATTTTATTGGTGAGTGGGAATGATTTAGATATGTCATTAAATTTATTTTACATGAGGACATGCACAAGACTATTTGTGGGGATTTGATGTTATTAATTTATTTATAACTGTTTATTTACTCACTATAATTATTTTCTATGAAAATTTCATAATTTTTGTGAAAAATTAATTTTTTAATATTAAATATAACTTTTTAGCATTATTTGAATTAATTTAGATTCAAGTCGGTTTAATGTTTTAATTATAAATCTCAACCTGCTGATCCAAATTGAATGATTATTATTTTTTAGGGTTTCTTATTGAATTTAAAACATATCATTATAAGGAACATTTGGAAAATTCACTCATTTAAATGTTTATATGGTTCAAACAATAAGGCTCAAAGAATATGTGAAAAAAATGGACCGTCTGTGATGCTTGAATTTATGGGATCAGTCTAGAAACCAAAATTTTATGAGAATCCATTATATGTTTTTTATTATAAAAAGGAACCATGGATAAAAATTTCAAGGGCCAAATCTAATAAAAATGGTCCTAAATGATGCTTTGAAATCCAACCCACCATTCTGTCTGGGAATTAAACTTATCAAACATATATTAATTTTTTTACTAATATATACATCCATTTGAGCTGATATTTTGTAGTGTGAAATATAAGATATATAAGGCTAACTTTTTATAATTAATGGTTTGTATTTGTGGGAATATTCTGATTCAAAAACATATTCACATTTTGGTCTTTGAAAAAGTTTGTATTGAAATGGAAATATTAAAATTGTTTTATCAAACCACCATAACCATGGATCCATAAGTCTAATGTCTACAAAACTCTTATTGTAGACTCTCAACATTAATATATAAAAATTTTAAGAATATAATTTCTCCATATTTGGTGCTATGGAGTATCAAATTGTTGATACAAGTGGAGGGATAAAATTTGAATGCAAATGGTCCAACTCATTGGGCTATAAATACATCCCCTCCTCTCCAAATAAAGATTGGGAATTTCAGCACTTATGGATGATGTTTGAAATGAATAGATCCTTTACACGGGCTTGGGAGGACTTGTATTGATCTTTTTCAATAATAGATACCTCTCTTCCACTTTTATTTTTTTTGTTCCTTTTTGTTTTTTTTCAATTGTATTCGTGTAAGTTGTTTTCAATTTTATTTCAATTTTAATGAAAGTTCCTTCTTTATATTCTATTTTAATCATACACCCTATATTATTAAATATTAATTCTCTTAAAATAATTTAAATCAATTTGAAAACCCTTCCCTTCTTTTATTTCACCATTCAATATAAAGTGTGATTTTACCTCTCTTTACCTTTCATGTGTGTGTTCGGTGCACCACTCTTTTCTTGTCCTGTTATTTTTATTTTATTTTAAACACATTAACATAATCAATAAAATAATATTAAAAACCATATCAATGTATGAGTAAATATCCCATTGGGGTGATTCCTAATCTGGGGATATTAAGTGATTGAGAGTTTTTCTCGATTAATATTATTTAAATTAACATTGTGTATGTTGAACTTAAAATATCATGGATTAATGATGTGATTTGTTTAATGAGTGGTTTACATGGATTATTGGAACCATAAATACACTACCATAAACAAGTTTTAATTGAGATTAGAACCCTAGTTAATTTAATTCTTGGATTAAAACCTTAACACTATGGTATTCTGATCAAAATTATCTTATGAAGTGGGTGTTAATTTAATGCAATATAACGCAACTCACAATGATATCATAAGATTAAATCCCCAATAATAAATTCACCTTAATCTTTATAAAATTGATAAATCAATCTAAATCAATCAATCATTTCATTTTAGCTCTACAACCCCCCCCCCCACCCATTAAAAAGACAAATAAAAAACAATCGACAATTAAAAAGTATCATCATCGAGGATTTGACCCGAGTGATGCTATACACATTAGCAGAGCACAAGAACCTTTAATGGTCGATAAGTGATAATAATCTACACTTCAATAATCATAGGTGAAGGAACTTGGAGTTTGAAGTTATACACCATGTTTTTTAAAGGTTTTCCCGCATTGGGGGGGAATTAAGGTTTGGTTGGGAAGTAAGATATCTCCCCGATTTATCATGATTTTTGAGGTGTTAGGACACATTGGTGAGGTGGTGCATCAGTTATAACTTCCACCATGACTATATAGAATCCACATAATCTTCGGTGTGTCATAGATTTATCAATATCTTGAAGATTACTCCCATTCCATCAACAGGGGAGAGTTATATATAAAATAAGGCACAATGTTTGTTGGGTGGTCGGTCAATATCAAGGATCAGTGGGAGAAGGGTTTGTGTTAATGTTTTATTTCTCTAGTTCACTTTTTTTGGAAGCATAGTGGTTTGGAGGAGAGTATGTGGGATAATAAGACACAAATACATGCTCAGTACCCTGAAATTTTTTGAAACAATTTTTTTTTTGTTTTTTATGTTTTTTGTGTGTGTGTTGTAATGATTGATGTTTTGTTGGTTTATAAAAAAATAAATTATTTCCTATTAATGTTTGAGTTTGGTTTGTGGATTTTTTTTACTGTAATGATATTTATTCGAGGTACCACATGGTATATTTGTTCATAATTCTACCTTTCTCATTATTTTTGTGGGTTGTTTTTGAGTCTCGAGGACATGAATCGTTTTATAGGTATCTAATGTAATGGTCTGGATCTTCCTAGATAGTTACATTGTGATATTTGGGTGATGTAGGTTCCTAAAAGACTTTGAAGAAGAAATTATTGGGGTTTTATCTAAAATATCATCAAAAAGAAGATATTGTTGTATGGATTTGAGGGTAGTAACATAGTGGAAGATAATGTAATGTGGTTGAGGCCATTTTTCATAGGGTCCTGGTGATATTGGGTTTTCATGTCTCAGTCAATTCTAGAATGGAAATTTCCTAGAGTTGAGTTACATCATAAATTCTACAAAGGTTGGTTTTTAAGTCTCTGTCAGTTTGGGGGTTTTTATGAAATAGTGTGTGGGTTGCACCGTAGCCTTGTCCCAGGCATATAAGATCTGTATGGGCTCTACAGTGTGGACTATAAAGGTGAGTTAGGTTGATGTGAACATTAGTGTAGGAAAGGGGGCTATGTTGTAGTTTGGGTGAAATTACTTTCTACTATGGCATGGTTGGGGGGTTCACCATGGTATTTTTATAATACGCTAAGTATAAATTACTATATGCCTTCATAAGTCAACATTCATTTTAATTTTCTCTTGACTCTTAGGAAAAAAAGTTGTGTCCTTTAGAGTTCATTCGCCCTCTTTTCACTGGATTTAATCTTCCACCTCAACATATTATATCTTTGTGATCTAAGTAGAGCTCCTCATCTTTCCACTATTGTTTTATTACACTCCTATAATTTGAAGGATTTATTTGTGGGAGTGTATGGTTTGGGTGAAGTGTTGGCTAGATAATAATGGGTAAATTTGTTTCTTAGGTTTCTAATACCTTCTTAGTATTACCATGAGTAATTTTTTCATAGTGATCATCTTCTTCTTTCATAGATCCTATGAATTGAATCATAATTCCCTATTTGATGCGGGGGATCCTTATTCACTCCTTTCTTTTATGAATATATGATATTTTTATTCCTTTTTTTTCTCTTATGTGTATAGTAAAGACTAAATAAATAATATAATGATCTAGTGTGAATAAAATTGATGGAGAAGACATGAACGCTCATGTGTTTATTTTTTTATGATACTTTTTATGAGAGTATGTCTCATTGATTCCTTTGCTAAAAATAATTATAACTATTGAGCCTTGTGTATGGTGTGGAAATAGTGAATTTAGAACCTTTATTGTGATTGATTATTCAATCCACCATTCATAATAGGTTAATCTCTTATATATTTATAATGAACTATTTATGTGTGAAACTATAATTGTGTAAAATCACCCAAATAATAGATGATGAAATGAATTAAAATATCTATTTGATTTGAAATTGTGGGTTTGGTAGGGGAAATAATCTATTTTTTACATTAGATAATTTGTCTGTTATCATGCTCTTTTGTGTGGGATCTTATAGAGGTTTTTATAGTGATGGTGGTGACCTTATCAGATATTGAATATACTAATTCATAGGTATTATGATTGGATTGTCATGGGATATGTGGTGGATAGTTGGTGTATTTTTTTCCAATTATTGAGATTTTGTGATGACCTTAAAGTGAGATGTGGCATTGATGTTTTGATATGAATTTTATGTTATGTTGTGGCATGTGTTTTAGTTACTAGATATCTATGGGTTGAGGTTGGTAAAGATGATATGAGATTAGTATGGTTTGGAATTAAATAATTTTGGCCTAAAATTGAATATGTAAAAATTGGATATTCAATTAAATGTTGATAAGTATGTTATCATTAAATTTATAGATATAGAAATTATATATATAGTGGGTTTAAGTATGGTTTTCAGTAAATTTTTCAACTAGTTGTTAAACTAGAACATTGTTGATAATTAATCATGAAATAGTTTAATTAGTAACTAATATAGAGAATTGTTGAATTTGTTGTGGTTTTTTTGTGTTATGAATTTAATTAGCCATTGAATCTGTTGGTGGTGGATGTTTTTGTGTGAAATGGTAATGTTATGGCCTTATTATTTTAGTTATATGTGAAAACGTAGACTATGTATTGTGTTTTAATATTATACTTGAATTTTCATGTGATCTCTAAATGTATCCCAGCTATGTCGAGAACTTTGTTCTAAAATCCAAAAAGGGTTTTTTTCATGTGTTTCCCTTGATATATCCCTATATGTATACATAATGGATCATTTCGTGGGAAGTTTAGGATATGATATCTCAATTGTTGTTGATACCTAGATATGGTGTCTTAGTTGGTGGTGATTCCTAGATATGATGACTCTATTGGTGGTGATACCTAAAGATGAAATCTAAATTAATGGTGATTCAAAAATGAAAATGGATTTATTAGTAGAGATGCCTAGAGATGAAGAATTAGTTTGTGGTGATTCATATTGATGATAGATTATGGGATGGTGGATATAATATTTCTGATTCATAGTGTGGGTCATGCATGGAAGGAGTAGGGAATGAGGTTGATACCCTTTATGTCCATGATACCCAAATGCATTGAATATGAGATGCTTACATGATAATAAGGTAATGGATACTTATGATCGGTGGGAAAGAGTCTAGGGAAATCCTTGATTTATAATATTTATTATATAATCTTACTACATTATATAAATTTGTTTGGTGAGTGTTAATTTTTTAGGCTGGTATTGGGTAGTTGACCTATTTTAGTGCATGTTTGTTCTATTATTTATTCCCTGGAAGTAATAGTATTATTTTCTGACATTTTCTCAAGATAATTTAGGTTTGATCCTACTGAATATAAATTTTATAATCACCATATATACATAAAAACTATTTTTAAATTTTTAAGAGGGTTTTAGAGAATGAGATATACATTACTAACTTTGAGGTTGGTGATGTTTTGGAGTCACTACCGTAGGATTTCCTGTGGTACTTGTTTATTTTTTTGTTTTTATTTGTATATCTTGACATGCATTATTAGAATATTTTTTTTATATTTATGAAATGGTAGTGATAATTGTCCTAATATTATCGATTGTTCTTGACTTCAATTATGAGTGAAATGTCTCCCATTGTATATATTCTATACCCTGGTTGCTAGTTTCCAACCTGGGTCCAATTGAAGGTGGGATTTATTGATTGAACCTTATTTTCATTTTCATATTGTGACAATTATATGTGTTAGGGGTGACATGAAAAGGTCCAAGTTGATTTTGAAAACACCTAAGTATGATTATTTTGAAGAAAAGTAGCAGATTTCAAATCAGAATAAATGACGATCAGTATATTATGAAGAATTTATATACTCCCTGATGATATATCACATTGAAAAAAGGAACTAGTGTTTTATAGTGTATGAGAAAAAAACCTATGTGTTAGTATATTTTTTCCATTCCCCAAATGGTGAGAGGATATAAATTGAGGTCGATTAAACCCAATGTTCTTATATGATAGCTAAAAATATATCCAAAAGAGAGAATTCAAATTTATAATAGTATTTATTCTCTTTAGGAATCTTTTGGAAGGTTTTATTAACAAAGACACATGATCAATAAGTGTCTCACTAAGTTTCTAGAGGAATTCAAGAAAAGGGATGATTCTATTTGTATCAATGGGATGAATAATCGAGAGTAAGAAATGGTTGTTGAGGACGATTACAGTGTTTGAAAATGAGAGAATTATTGTATACTAGATTGTGTTTTCTCATCAAACAAGATTGATAATAACAATCTCTTCAAAACGTCCTGAGGTATGATGGTGGGGAATTTACGTTTGGAAATTATGGACCACTAAATTTGAAATGAGTTAGATTCACTATGGTTTGTAAGAATAAATCTAATGATTTTCTCTATATTGATGTACTCAGGAACAACCTCTTGAGTGTATCTAAGATTTATGATGATGAGAATAATGGGATATTTGGAAATAATTAATTTTACATTTATAGGATGAAAGATGGAATAATTCTGATAAAGGGAATAAAAACAAGTGATAATCTATTTTAGGTTTCCAATAATAAAAACATATTACATGATAATAGAAGAGAAAATTAGTTATGACATAGAAAACTTGGTCTTTTTAGGTAAATGAATATGTTTTATCTTTTCAATTTTGATACTATGATAAAACTAAAATATTTTATATTCAAATGCTTGATAGTTGTGACACATGTCACAAAGTAAAAATGGTGAAAAATAGAAACAAGATGGTAGATTTCAAGGTTAAAAACCCACTTCATTTTCTTCACAAGGATGTATGAGATCCAAAGAGATTTAAATCGAATAATGAATATATATAATTAATATATTTTATTGATGATTTTAATCATATGACTTATATCTATGTTATGTCATGTAAATCACAAACCCTTAATAGAGTCAAGAATTTTAATAGGAGTGTTGAATAGTTTGAGTCATATCATGAGAATCATGAAATAAAGTATAATTATAGTTCTCCACACATACCCTAAAAATGTGTAGTAGTCAATTTAAAGAAATAATGATCAATATATATCATAAGAACCAAGTTTTCAGAGTGTGATAGATCAAATTTATTTTTAAGTAAAGCTACAACAATATTTTTTTACATATTGAAATGATGTTTAATCTAACAAAATTCAATAAAAATGCCATATTAGTTGTGGTTTGGTAATAAAACAAACATAAAAAACCTAAATTTATTCAAGAACCCATGTTATATCACGATCAAAGTTAAAAAAATGAATAATGTTTGATGAGATAGATAATAAAGGTATATTTTTTGATACAAAGTTGGTGTAAGTACTTAATATTGTTAAAAAAATAATTTTTTAAAAAAATGATAGATTTTATGTAATTCTATTTGAAAATAAAAATACTTCACTTGAATAATTATCAATTGATAATGTGAAGGTACCAGGGTGCGCATAGAAAGTAGATGGGCTAAGGACTTAAAATTTTCATCACCGTCCAATGTAACTGTGGCATCCCTCCTTTTTATAACATAAACTTTCATTACATTACACAAAACTGAGGATCTTTAAGGTTTAGTGTCTTGGAAACCAGGAACATAATACATGAAAACAACATAAAACATTTCTCTTAAACACTTGAAATGATTATCCTTAAGTTAATCCTAGGTTCATTACTGTATCTCATAACCTGGGGACATACATCAAAAGAAAGGGTGAGTAGAAGGCCCAGTAAGGGAAACAAGAGAAACATTTTACATGTGAACTTGAGATACTTCAATAAGGTCATGAAAAAAACATTAAGGCATGAGAAAGAAATCACAGGGCATATAGAAATAACATTTTTCATAACTTGAAGATGTGGCTACAACATTTTACAAAGACAATCATTTCCATTTCACCAAGGTCCATCCCCAAGGTGTCAATAAAAATTACCAAGGTTATTCACCAGGGTATCTGTCTAAATGGTCATCTCTAGAGATTAAGTCTTTACCCAATGCATTGGAGCGCTATTAGGGTGCACCCTTAAATTTTTCTTTATCATCATGAGAGCCACATATATCATCATCAATAATTTCATAAACAACCCATATAGAATAAAATAAATGGGTTTCATTTCATAATCATAACGTTTTAAAAACTGCTTTAAAGACATGATCTTTGTGTCACTTTAATACCCACAAAAAAGGAAGGTGGGTCTCATGTATGTAAATCCAAGAATTCCAATTAGAAAAAATTGGTATATATGTGAATACCCCTATAGAAGAGAGAGCTTTGAGTATTCACTTAATAAAATAAAAGAACTTTAGAAAAAGAGAGACATTTTGAGACGGAAATTCTGCAGCATAATGGCTATGTTACGAGGTTTTAGAAAACATTGAAAAGAGAGGGGAAATGGGTCACCCACTCATAAATGATCCATAAAACAGTAAGGGAACAGAATATAAAGGATTTAAGAACATGGTAATGAAATTTGAAATACATACCATATGAAATGAAGAACATGAAAGGAAGACAAAAATAAGATTTCTCTTAAGAAAATCCGAGAGCATAACGGTGTCACTTAAACTTCAACAAAAATGAATTGATGAGATCAAATAGGGTCTCTCATAATATGAACATAAAAGTTCACTATGATAGATATAGATATCATACCCCAATATAATAAAAAGGAACTTGAAATAATTGACATGAAAGTAGAACTTTGAAAAATAAGAAAAGTGAAAGAATCCCTTAAAAATTTGGCAGCCTAACGGTGCCACTTAAACATTCTTAAAACGAATTGATGAGAGGAAGAGTGGGTCTCTCATAATATTAACATGAAAATATAATTAAGAGGAATATAAAAGAACATCCTCCAACATAAGATCATGGAGCATAAAATAAATGACATAAAAGAGGTTACTTGAAAAGAAAGAGAGAGGTAGGATCCCTTACCTTAAACGTAACTCTTAAAACTCAAAGGTTGGGACCTTGAGGGCTTGGGGGAACCTTGGAAGGACTCCCTGGAAGGTAAGGAGACCAGAACTTCGTTGAGGATGTGTTTTGAGTCGAATGGATGAGAGGTTGTCTTGGTATTTATAGGGAAAGTGAGGGGACAATGCATTAATGGCCAAGGGACACCTCATTGGTGGTATTGGAAAAACCATGGCCTTGCCCATGGTATTTGCCCATGGTATTGGACACTTGGGACACCTCATACAATAATCCATCCCCTTTAGTCGACCATCCCTTAAAATATCTCATGACATCATCATGACATAGTTATGATGTCATTTTAACATACTAAAACCCTAAAACTGCATTTTTACTATTCCCTGAAAATTCATCTTTCTCAGAAAAATCCCAAAATTTCACCTTAATAAAATATCAATGCTCGGATAAAAAATATGAACTCCATTTTATAAAAATAATTTTCTAAATATTTTTAATTTAATTTTTAAATAAAAACACTATTCACTGAGAATTCATTTTTTTCACAAAAATCAACAAAAATTACCATAACATAATATCGATGCTCTGAGTTCAAAAATAAAGACTATTTTATAAAAATAATTTTCTAATTATTTTTAATTTAATTTTTAATTAAAAAACACTATTCACCTAAAAAACTAATACTTGACTAATAATTTATGAAACCGTTATTTACCCATTTTATTGAATCACATTACTTAATCAAGGTGTATAAATTATATTAAAACTTTATTTAAGTGAGATTACTAATCCATTTGGTCACATTACTAATCCTAAGCGTAAAATCACTATTCATAATGTACTATTCATCAAAAATTAAGTTGATCTTATTAGACTCCAAATTCCTTACTGAACACTTTTGCAGAAGACCATTTTTTGAAAATCATTACACATCATTAATTATTTAAGGTTTACATAAATATTTTAAAATATCCTTTTTTCCAAATTCATTAATAAAATACATCCTAAAATTATCCGGACATTTGAAATTTCACAAACTTCACTAAAGAAGGAAATCTCGATTTATTCATCCCAAAGGATTACACAAAGAAGTTATGGTCTCGTCACATAGCCCCTTATAACACAAGCATATGACCTAAGTGTAAGGTGTGCTATGGTGAGAGAATCTGGGGGAGGCTCAAGTAACATTACCCTAGTAGTAATCTCTACTAACTTGGACTTCTACCGCAGGCGTCTCCGTTCAAGCTTGACACGCTGGAGTTCGGCATGGGATTGGTCCAAAGTGAAGCCCAAATATGCCACCTTCTTCCTAAGCTCTATTAAGTGGGCTTCATAAGGTTCGAGTCTACCATATGAAGCCATCGACTCCTCTTTCTGTATTAACCATTAACATCTCTATTAAATTGCTAACAGTAAGTTAATATACTATTCAAAAAGTTTGGGTCATTACATTCTTCCCCCCTTAAGAAATTTCGTCCCCAAAATTTTATACTTGAGGCCTAGTCGAATAGGTGAGGGTACTTTTGCTTCATTGTTTCCTCAGGCTCCCAAGTCGCTTCTTCATACTTATGATTCCTCCACAACAATTTCACAAGGTGGGTAGTCTTGTTTCGTAGAACCTTGTCTCTACGGTCTAGGATCTCCACTGGATGCTCCTCATAAGAGATTTCATGTTCCGGTTGTACCACCTCTGGGTTCAGTACATGCGAAGGGTCGGGTATGTACTTCCTCAAAAGAGATACATGGAAGACATCGTGAACTTGAGCTAGGTTCGGTGGAAGTGCTAGTCGATAGGCCACTGCTCTTATGTGATCAAGGATTTCATAGGGGCCAATGTACCTAGGGCTGAGCTTCCCTTTCTTCCCAAACTTCATGACTCTCTTCCATGGAGAAATTCGAAGGAAGACTTTGTCGCCAACACCAAACTCCAAGTCCCTTTGACGGTTGTCAACATAGCTCTTCTGCCGACTCTGAGTAGCCTTTCTTTGTTGTTGGATGGCATGAACCTGTTCTGTCATCTCTTGCACAAGATCTGGCCCAAGAAGCTTTCTCTCACCAGTTTCATCCCAACAAGTAGGAGTTCTATATCGCTTTACATACAGAGCTTCATAGGGTGCCATCTGAATACTTGAATGGAAGCTGTTGTTATAGGAGAACTCAACTAATGGGAGGTGTTGATCTCATCCACCATTAAATACCATTGAGAATGATATCAGCATTTCTTCGAGTGTCTAAATAGTCCATTCAGATTGGCCATAAGTTTGAGGATGATAGGCCGTACTAAAATTCAATTCATTATTCAGAGCATGTTGAAGTCTTCTACAGAATTTTGATGTGAATCTTGGATCATGATCAGACACGATGGATAGTGGTACCCCATGCAGCCTTACCACTTCCTTTACGTATATCATGGAATGTTGATCCAGAGAGAAATCTTCCCGAATAGAGATAAAATTGGTGGTCTTGGTGAGACGGTCCACAACAACCCATATTGCATTGTTTCCTTTGGATGTTTTCGGGAGACTAGTTACAAAGTCTATAGTGATATTATCCCACTTCCATACTGGTATGGGTAGCGGTTGTAATACCCCCTTAGGAATATTTTGTTCTTCCTTTACTTGTTGACACACCAGGCACCTTGTAGTGTAATCAGCAATCTCCCTTTTCATGTTATCCCACCAATAATGATCATGAAGGTCTCTATACATTTTAGTGCTTCCCGGATGTATAGAAAAAGTAGAGCTATGAGATTCATCCATCAGTTCTTTCTTTATCTCTGAAATAGATGGAACACATAGTCTTGTACGAAATTTCAATACACCTTCATGATCAATATTGAAATCAGGGAACTTCCCATCCTTTACAGCCTCAAACTTCCCCCGCAGTAAAGGATCTTCTTTTTTAGCCTTCTTGATTTTCTCTAGTAATGAAGGTTGAGAAATAATTTGGGGTAAGGTTGATGATGTCCCTTCCCTTACAATTCCCATGTCTAGTTTTACTAGATCTTTAATCAAGGGATCTCCTAGGATCCTCATTATTGCCAGAACAATAGGTTCTTTCCTGCTTAACGCATCAGTGACTTTGTTTGCTCTTCCAGGGTGATAATGAATTGAACAATCATAAGTCTTTAATAAGCTCCAACCATCTCCTTTGTCTCATGTTCAATTCTTTCTGCATGAAAATATACTTTAAACTTTGGTGGTCAGTGTGTATATCACATTTCTCCCCATAAAGATAGTGCCTCCATATCTTTAGAGCAAAAACAATCGTCACTAGCTCTAGGTCATGCGTAGGATAATTCTGCTCATGAATCTTTAACTGTCAAGATGCATAAGCAATTACCTTGTCATTTTGCATGAGGATGAACCCAATCCCTTTCAGAGATTCATCGCTAAAAATAATGAATCCTTCTCCGATAGAGGGTAGTGTTAACACAGGTGCTGTAACCCATCTCTTCTTCAGCTCTTGTAAACTTTCCTCGTATTCCTTTGTCTAGATGAACTTAACCCCTTTTCAAGTCAACTTGGTTAGCGGATTAGAAAGCCGTGAATTTTTTTTCACAAACCTCTTATAATATCCCGCTAAACCAAGGAAACTATGAATCTCAGTTACTGTTGTGGGTTGAGGCCACTCCTCCACAACCATTGTCTTTGCAGGGTCAACTGAGATTCCTTCATTGGTTATAATGTGTCCCAAGAAAGCCACTTGTTGTAACCAAAACTCACACTTTCTGAAATTTCCAAAGAGCCTCTCCTTCCATAGAGTTTTCAAAATAACCCTCAGATGATCTTCATGCTCCTCATGACTTTTTGAATATATCAAAATATCATCAATAAGAACTACCACAGAGTTATCAAGGTAGTCCTTAAAGACTCTATTAATCAAATCCATGAAAATATAAGGAGCATTAGTCAAGACGAAGGGAATAACAGTAAACTCATAATGCCCATATCTTGATCGGAAGGAAGTCTTTGGAATATCTTCCTTCTTCACCCTCAGTTGAGGATAACCAGATCGAAGGTCAATCTTGGAGAAGAATTGCGCTCCACGAAGTTGGTCAAATAAATCATCAATTCTTGGAAGAGGGTATCTATTCTTCACTGTGATCCCATTAAGTTCTCTATAGTTAATGCATAGCCGCATTGATCCATCCTTCCTCTTTACAAAGAGAACTGGTGCTCCCTAAGGAGACACACTCGGTCGGATAAACCCCTTCTCCAACAAGTCTTGGAGTTGTTTCTTTAACTCTTCTAGCTCCATATTTTCCATTCTATATGGGGTCTTTGATATCAGTTGAGATCTAGGTACAAGTTCAATGGATAACTCTACCTCTCTTTCTTGGGGGAGGTCCAGGTAACTCCTCAGGAAATACATCCATGTATTCCTGAACAATCAGAACATATTCTATTTGTATACTCCCTTTTACTTCTTCATCATCACTGATTAACTCCATAAAGAAAGATATAGGAGGTGCTTCTAGATAGGGATCAGTTCGGGATATCTCTCCTTGGAAGATAATTGTAGGTCATTCATTCAAGACTACTAAGATTTCCTTACTTCTGTATTTGATCATAGCATTATACTTTGAGAGTTATTCCATCCCTCGTATAACGTCGAATTCCAACATAGGAATGACTACTAGATTTGTGATAAGATTGTACTCACTGAAGTAAACACTAGAGTCTCTAAACATTGTTGATGCATGGATAATCCCACTTGGAGTCTTGACTGACAATTCTACCTCAAGCAGTTCAGGGATTGATTCTATATTCTTTGCAAACTTGGAGGAAATAAAGGAATGCATAGAACCAGAATCAAACAAAGTACTTGCTAGTTTTGAGAGGACAAAAAGAGTACCTGCTACCACGTCATTCAGAACTTCAACTTCAGTTGTTGTGATAGCAAAAGCACGACCTTTCTCCCTTGTCCTTTGCTGAGGTTGATGGTGATTCCCCTCCACAACCCTCGAATTTGGAAAGTGATTAGAAACGTGCCCAAGCTGTCCACACTTGAAGCATTTGACTTCGGGTAGGGCCTAAACCATCTTTCCTCTATCGTTAGTGTTGGGAAGTTGAGGATTCACCTCACTATGACAATTCCGAGCAATATGGCCTTCTCTTCCACACTTTTAGCACTTTCCACTTTTGATCAAGCAGTTCCCCGGATGCTTCTTCCCATATTTATTGCATGTGGTAAGTTGCATTTTCTTTCCACCTCTTCCCTGATCAAAAGACTTCCCTAGACTGGGCTCCAATGATCTCTTCTTTTCATTTGATTTATGAGACCACTGTGTCTCACCAAACTCTAGATCTACTTTCATTACACTCCTCACGATCTCCTCATAGAAATCGTAGTCCTGGTTGGCTAGATTCTTCCGCATAAGACGTCTCAGTCCACTGAAAAATCTGCCAACCTTCCCACTTGGATCCATGACAAAGCTTGAGGTATATCGTGAAAGTCAGGTGAAGTTCATCTCATAGATTCTGATAGATTCATTCTCCTTCTGCTTCAGCTCGAGAATCTCTTTCTCCATTCTCGTTCTCATGGAACAAGGGAAATACTTATTAAAGAATATTCCCCAGAACTCTTCCCACTCCATAGCTTACATCTCTCCTCATGGCTTCTTGTTTTTGATCAGTGACCACCACTGGTCAGCTTCTCCCTCTAGGCGGTAAACAGCAAGGGTGACTTTTTCTTGTTCAGGACAATGAAGTACATAAAAGATCTTTTCAATGGAGCTTATCCATTGTTCTACAACCAATGGGTCAGTAGATCCACTGATTGTTGGTGGTTTTTGACACATGAAGGACTCAACAAAATGTTGTTCCCTTCATGGTGAGATTGTCCTCTCAGTTTGATTCAAGTTATTACTCATAACTTGAGTCAGTTGGTTCAGCATTCGCATGAATGTTTCCATTCCGGCTTCCATCGGAGGGCCGTCAGCACATGGTGCATTGTGGTCACCATCTGCATTGTTCCTCCTATTGCCCGCCATTTTATAAAAGAATAAAACCTTAGTGAGAAACTTATTTCATTTGTGAATCTTTTAACTAAGACTTCATGCTTAGACAATTACATTTCTCTATAATTCCTTCATAATGATTCATAAAAAGCTTGTGATTAACCAAACATATCCCTCGGGAGTGTCGTAACCAACAGTGCAGCAAGGCCCATTATCGTGCACCAGTTCCCATTCGATTCTAGCTCAAAGAGGTGTTTTCGGGTTTTACCCCTATGTACATCTGTGCCAGATCCGCCTCTACCATGTCGTATCCAGACAGGGATGTATTTGTTTGATAAACCACTTACTCAATACTTACCAAAATACCAGGAAGTTTTCCTATATTTAAACTTTTCTATAGGGTTCTTCCTAAATTTTTTATATCCTAATTTCCACAAATAACTAAACCATCCTTTGATACCAACTGTGGCATCCCACATTTTTATAACATAAACTTTCATTACATTACACAAAACTGAGGATCTCTAAGGTTTAGTGTCTTGGAAACCAGGAACATAATACATGAAAACAACATAAAACATTTTTCTTAAACACTTGAAATGATTCTCCTTAAGTTCATCCTAGGTTAATTACTGCAACTCATAACCTGGGGACATACATCAAAAGAAAGGGTGAGCAGAAGTCCCAGTAAGGGAAACAAGAGAAACATTTTACATGTGAAATTGAGATACTTCAATAAGGTCATGAAAAGAACATTAAGGCATGAGAAAGAAATCATGGGGCATATAAAAATAACGTTTTTCATAACTTGAATATGTGGCTAAAACATTTTACAAAGACAATCATTTCCATTTCACTAAGGTCCATCCCCAAGGTGTCAATAAAAATTACCAAGGTTATTCACCAAGGTATCAGTCTAAATGGTCATCTCTAGAGATTAAGTCTTTACCCAATGCATTGGAGCGCTATCAGGGCGCACCCTTAAATTTTTCTTTATCATCATGTGAGCCACATATATCATCATCAATAATTTCATAAACAACCCATATATCATAAAATAAATGGGTTTCATTTCATCATCATAACGTTTTAAAAACTGCTTTAAAGGCATGATCTTTGTGTCACTTTAATACCCACAAAAAAGGAAGGTGGGTCTCATGTATGTAAATCCCAGAATTAAAAATAGAACAACTTGGTATATATGTGAATACCCCTATAGAAGAGAGATATTTGAGTATTCACTTAATAAAATAAAAGAACTTTAGAAAAAGAGAGACATTTTGAGACGGAAATTCTGCAGCATAACATCTATGTTACGAGGTTTTGGAAAACATTGAAAAGAGAGGGGACATGGGTCACCCACTCATAAATGATACATACAACAGTAGGGGAACAGAATATAAAGAATTTAAGAACATTGTAATGAAATTTGAAAGACATACCACATGAAATGAAGAACATGAAAGGAAGACAAAAATAAGATTTCTCTTATGAAAATTCGGCAGCCTAACGACGTCACTTAAACATCAACAAAAATGAATTGAAGAGATCAAATAGGGTCTCTCATCATATGAACATAAAAGTTTAGTATGATAGATATAGATATCATACCCCAACATAATAAAAAGGAACTTGAAAGAATTTACATGAAAGTAGAACTTTGAAAAATGAGAAAAGTGAAAGAATCCCTTAAACATTCGCCAGCCTAACGGCGCCACTTAAACATTCATAAAAAGAATTGATGAGAGAAAGAGGGGGTCTCTCATCATATTAACATGAAAAGGGCAGTAAGAGGAATATAAAAGAACATCCTCCAACATAATATCATGGATCATAAAAGAAATTACATAAAAGAGGTTACTTGAAAAGAAAGAGAGAGATAAGATCCCTTACCTTAAATGTAACTCTTAAAACTCAATGGTTGGGACCTTGAGGGATTGGGGGAACCTTGGAAGGACTCCTTGGGAGGTAAGGAGACCAGAACTTAGTTGAGGATGAGTTTGGAGTCGAATGGATGAGAGGATGGCTTGGTATTTATAGGGAAAGTGAGGGGACAAGACATTAATGGCCAAGGGACACCTCATTGGTGGTATTGGCAAAACCATGGGCTTGCCCATGGTATTTGCCAATGGTATTGGCCACTTGGGACACCTCATACAATAATTCATCCCCTTTTGTCGACCATCCCTTAAAATATCTCATGACATCATCATGACACAGTTATGATGTCATTTTAACATACCGAAACCCTAAAATTGCATTTTTACTATTCACTGAAAATTCATATTTCTCAGAAAAATCCCAAAATTTAACCTTCACCAAATATCGATGCTCTGATTACAAATATGAACTTAATTTTATAAAAATAATTTTCTAAATATTTTTAATTTAATTTTTAAATAAAAACACTATTCACCGAGAATTCTTTTTTTTCAGAAAATCCCCAACAATTACTATAACATAATATCGATGCTCTGAGTTCAAAAATAAAGTCCATTTTATAAAAATAATTTTCTAATTATTTTTAATTTAATTTTTAATTAAAAAACACTATTCACCCAAAAAAACTAATACATGACTAATAATTTATGAAAATTTTATTCACCCATTTTATTGAATCACATTACTTAACCAATGTGTCTAAATTATATTAAAACTTTCTATAAGTGAGATTACTAATCCATTTTTTCACATTACTAATCCTAAGCGTAAAATCACTATTCATACATTACTATTCATCAAAAATTAATTTGATCTTATTAGACTCCAAATTCCTTACTGAACACTTTTGTTGAAAACCGTTTTTTTAAAATCATTAAACAACATTAATTATTTAAGGTTTACATAAATATTTTAAAATATCCTTTTTTTCAAAATTCATCAATAAAATACATCCCAAAATTATCCAGACATTTGAAATTTCACAAACTTCACTAAAGGAGGAAATCTTGATTTATTCATCCCAAAGGATTACACAAAGAAGCTACGGTCTCTTCACATAGCCCCATATAACACCAGCATATGACCTAAGTGTAAGGTGTGCTATGGTGAGAGAATCTGAGGGAGGCTCAGGTTACATTGCCCTAGTAGTAATCTCTACTAACTTGAACTTCTCCCACAGGCGTCTCTGTTCAAGCTTGACACGCTGGAGTTCGGATTGGGCTTGGTCCAAAGCGAAGCCCAAAGATGCCAACTCCTTCCCAAGCTCTAATAAGTAGGCTTCATAAGGTTTGAGTCTACCGGATGAAGCCATCAACTCCTCTTTATGCATTAACCATTAACATCTCTATTAAATCGCTTACAGTAAGTTAATATACTATTCAAAAAGTTTGGGTCGTTACAGTAACTATATTATATCTAGTGATGCATAGCCCAGTATGAAGAATTGAGGATCCCATGTGAATATTTTGAGAATGAAAAATTAAATCAAAAAATATCTCGCGCGATATGATGACGTGTTTGACAACCACTAATAACTGATGTCCCTTTCTCAAAGGAACCAATTTCATATCCCTCTAAATCATCCATATATGATTCAACATTATATGGGATCATCAATTTTCGAAGTATAGGTGATAACATAGAAGTTTTATGAATCATTTGATTGCTCGATGATCACTACATTGATGATCCTTCAATCCGTGTAGGACAACACAAATTGATTACTTGGATCATCGACTTCTCTATCTATGAAGTGGTGGATGATAGAGAGACACTCAATTATCGAATGATGAATAGTTACATCAATGAAAGCCTCCTTCTCCTTATATAGAAATTTATAAAATTACTGCATAAAGGCTCCCCAACCCTTGAATATTTAATAGCCACTAAATAATTCATAAACAACATCAGATGACTATTTAACTAAATCATAGATATAATTTATTTTTTTATCACATTCTTATAATATAATATATTTATTACATGATAAAAGCGATCCATCTACTCTACTTATCATTCCTAAAAATATTAAATGAACCTTGATTATTAAAATAATATTTTGTAATATAATATTTTTCCTTGTATTCACTTAATATCTTGTGAATAATTTAAATAAATAAATTCAATACCAATTATTCAATACTTGAATAATTTTAATTTATTTTTTAATTGATAATCATACTTTCTTGGATAAATCACAGCACCCATGGTGGGGCCCATGATGTTCTAAATTTCTATTTATTAGAATAAGACAAGCTTTAGAATACACTTAGACTGTGACCCTCTAAGATGTTATCTTGATAGCAGTTAATGTTATTCATAGACCAAGAGAGGATTCTAGAAACCCATCAAGACCCTTAAGGAGAAAATAAAAATTCATAAAAATGAAACCTTTCTTATGAACACACACTATTAATACAGTCTCTTTGTCTCTTGATATCGCATAATTTATGATTCAGAACTTGTTCAATAATCATTTTTTGTTCTATTGTTCATTGAATCAATTAGATAGACTTACCTTCTTCTACCATGTCCTTGAATTTATTGAAGGTACTACCATCCTGATGAACAAGGATAGATATATTAATACCTATGTGAAGTGACAATTTTTATCTTGGTTATTCAATCAATTTCATACAACCAATGATGCACCTGACACAAGCTACATCACTACAAAATCAATGCCATAGTTTTCATCTCTCGGCATAGTACATGAGAAAATTGTATACACTGATAACAATATCAACTCAGGAGGCCATTACAAGTGTTCACATAGAGAAACTACTAATGAAACGTAAAACATGTGGTGTTCCTATTGGTGGGTATGTCCCCATGATATCATCTACTCGAGATCCCCTTGTGAGAACATTATGAGGAGATGTCTCAATGATTATGATCCCACAGTTGATGATGGTCACACATCATCCATTTCTTATCATCATGATGTATCACAACCATTAGTCATATATTTAAGATTAATGTTATAGTATCTCAAGATTCTCATTATATCATAGAATCTATTATATAATTTTGATGTGGAAAATAATCTATATAAATTATTAAGTAAATAGTGGATACATAAATATCTACACTATTATGTTAGGTATACATCTATCATTACTAACTGTATACAGGATATGGTAACTTAAATTTACTATTTGATTTGGGTCTAGGGAACTCACTATTAAAACACTCATACTTTAACTAGATCCAACTTGGCAAATAAAAATTTTATATCTCACATGATTAGGTCATGGTTCTACTGAGTTATGGCATTATTAGTTGGGCCTAACAAGTATCTGTTGTGTGAAAATTCTAAAATTTATGACTTCACCTCCTTGAGTTTGAATTCTCAATAGATGGAATCCCTAAGTATATTACTTCTGTCCAAAGTAAAAAAAATTTGACATCATGGATAGTATTAGTAATAGGATTATCATAATTTTTATTATGATAAAACAATACATTGTTGGTGGAATTCCACAAAATGGAAGAAATTAATGCATATTTTTTGTGCTTCTTCAGCTTCATTCAAAGCCACAATGCACTCAATATTTATAGATATGACTACAACTAGATTCAAAGAGCTTCTCATTCTCATTAATTGAGCCTATCTGTGATATTAGATCATATTTGTTGAATGGAAGATTACATTTTGTTCCATTTTAACTAGTTTCCCTTCCAATCTAAGTACAAATAACATATCCATTTTACCCTCTCAATTACAATAGGATAGTTTTAACTTAATCTCATGAAATTATCTTAGATATAACTGATATCTTCCTACCATAATTTAAATGTTATAAATATCATATCTTTTACACAACACGAAATATTTGATTGAACTATTGTAGAATTGTATGTAATTTATACTTTCCACATGAATCTCATCGTATATATCAAAAATATATTATTTGATAGATTTATTCCATGTGACATTTATAACAATTTTCTCTCAAATTATTTCAATATTTTTCAATAACTTATTAGATTCCATAATTTTTCATGGTCTAAGAAATTCACAAAATCTACCACATTATATCATGTTCCATAAAACTTAGGTCTCTACATTAAGTCAGTCTTTGCAGTGTTACCTCAATTCTTGACAGAACTATTTATTGGAAAAATAATTATTCTCTATATGAAATAAAACATATTTTCCATGTAAAAAAGTAAACCCATCACTAACCACTTGTAGGATCATGTAAAAAATCTTTATAAATTAATATTCTATGATATTGTTACTTACATAAATCTACAGATTTATTTTAGTAACTTACACCCAATATTGGCATTCTATGGTGTCACCAATTGGCATTCTATGGTGTCACCAATTCATTCTGGTTGTATCATATAGATACTTTCCAAGAAATGTTGTCTTTATATCCAATTATATATAAAATGATCCTAGAAATTATCCAGGGCAAGGATAATTATAATAAATTTAGGATTAAAAACATGGTATAACCAATTGAGCCTCATTTGTACCACTATACCACCCATGTAATGTTTCTTTTGAATACGATTATAATATCATGATTTTAAAAATTCAAAATACTAAACAGTTGAATTTTGATACATGGAAGCAATTATTGAATTTTAATTTAACTTTTCAATATTATCTAATTTACATTTACTTCTTCTTTATGGAATTCATTATTCTCCATGAAAAATGTAGGACTTTATGTGGTGACTGTAAAACCACCAATATCTTTTTTCCTTACTATGTAGTATATGTCTTAGGAACATTCCTATTCCACAAACTCTTATGGAACTTATTCTTATGGGAACCTCTTAAAAATCTACAGCATTGACTAAATAAAAGTCAATCTTTCTAACATTATCTCAATTAGATATGTGCAACCTTTTATAGAATTATAGTTTAACACATTAATATATCTTTTCTATCTTATGGATTTAAATAATATCTAATATAAACTTTAGGATGCTAATAGAGATGCACTTTGTGTTTTTCATGATACTTGTTTGTTTATATTCTCAACATAATCTTTGCATATAAACACATGTTATAATAAATTATGGATTTATATCATATTGTAACTCATATTATATCCATTTCTCATTATGGTTGAAAAATGGTTATGATATAATTACACTATTTATGAATCATGTCTTAAAAATGGATATTTCTACAATACATATTAGTGTTAGAATTGATTCCCATTTAATTACATTGTGAATTCGATGTGTATGAGTAAATGTTCATTTAGGAATTACTCCATGATACATTTTTATTGATAAATTTTTACAAGTAAGACTCCTAATCAATCCCATTTAATAACATCATTTATTTTATGTATATAAGGAAATGTGAGTATATGAATAAATCCACTCTACATTTCATGATCGATGAATGCTTGGTCAAGGTATTTGTAATGTCCCGAATTTTTTCCATGTATTATTTTAATATTATATGGGAATTAATTCAAGACCAGGCTCTAAGACGGCGTGCAGTTCCGAGCCCCGGTGAGCCCGGAACAAATGTTTGAATTTAATTTAATAATTAAATAACACACGCGTGCGATTTTCCTGAAAAAAGTGTAATAACTCCCGAACGGGTGCTCGGATCAAAAAAATGATGGCACCGTTGCATTCAGAGCAGCGGTTTTACCCTAGAAAAGAACTAACATCGGCTGGCGCAGGTCGGTGGTGAAATCTGGTTTTTGGATGCAACCGTAATAAAATATTTAATTAAAATATTTTATTTAAATCTTTGTTGCAGCAAAATATCTCATTTCCTTTTTAAAGTAGATTTCACAGGGGATCAGGTTTACTTTTCTCATAACCCTGAATCTCCCTGGAGAGCTCTGGAGAAAACCTCCCAACGCGGCGATGGTGTTCTTGACGAGCCTCATCGGCGACGACGACGTGGTGACCAGATCTTTGCCAATGAACGTCGTGGATCCATGTAGGATATTTAATTTGTGATTCCTTCCCTCTTTTTGATTTCCGCGATGAACATGGACTAATCCACGAACAGATTATCCTGAAGATCGATCGTTCTTGCGGGACGGGTTTTGCGGGGATTTTGAGGTTTTTCGGCTTTGATCTAACAGTGACGAACCCGAATCGTCGTGAACAACGATTGAGGTTCATCCCTCTTGTTTTATTCTTGTGTTTTTCTCCCTCACATTCTTCATTGCGTTCGACGCGTTCTTGGAGGAAATCGATCATTGCACATTTGTTTGTTGGTGCAACGATCCGAGATTGAAGATCTAACCCCAGAGCGATGTCACGGAGGTGCGACGGCGGTTTTGGCAAGCGATTCGGAGCAGATCGGGAGATATGAGTTTTCAGGAATTTTTTTTCGGATGGATAGTTTGAGGTTTATGATCCGTTTTAAGAGCTGAAAACACCTGTTACGATATTCGTATGATGAAACAAACAATTCCCTGGAGTATCGGGACGAACGGACGAGAAACCGGGGATCCGGAGGTTCAGCTGCGGCGCGAGGAAGAAGACGGTGTTTCTGGAAAAATCCCGACTACACGCCGTGTAGTATGGGCTACACGGAGTGTGTTCATCGGCGGACCACATGGCATGTACTCCGGGGGTACACGGACATGGGTTTGGTATACGGTCAAGGACATGACGTGTATACCCTTCCCCGGCCAGACCCAGCCAGATACACGGGATACCCCATGTACTGGTACACTGGCATGCAACACGGACACGGACAGAGGCTGTGTACGGGCGCATCATCAACATACATGGAGCGATCCCCAAGTTCTCGGACACAGCGTGTGATTCTTCTAAACGTCGTGTAGTTACTTTCTATCCGACAAGCCGAATGACATGGGCCGTTTACACGGGCAGTACCCGAAGTCTGGAACACGGCGTGTACTTTTCTACACGTCGTGTAGTTGAGTTTTACACAGTCTGAACGGATAACACTGGCCGTTTACATGGTCAGTACCCGGGGTCAAGGAACACGACGTGTAACCATACTACACACCGTGTAATAAATTCTTCAAGGCTTGATCCAGTTGCCTTCTGTGACTTGGGTTAGTTTCCTTAGGGTTTTTCCCCTTAGTCTTTCTCCTGAAGGTTTCCAGTATCATTTCCAACATATAGGAGCATGATCCCTTTAGCAGGTCTTTCTAAATAGTGTTTTTGGAATCCCCTCTCTTAGACTTGGAGCTGGATCCTCTATTCATTCCTGGAACCCTAGGTAGAGTTCTCAGTATTGACGTGACCAACTTTACCCGGGCACCGATCCTCTGCTTAGTGGATTAGCTGAGACTGAGTTGTCAGAATCACCCCATGACTTGGTTGTGATCCTCATCTGGGCATCGGGTTCTCATAGTACTTGTGGAGTGTGTTCTCCCAAAATGAGTACTTCGTATATCTCTCTCTTCAGACCTCGGAGTGTGTTCTCCTTGTTATGTGCTTAGTGGAATCTTCGAGATGGATCTTAGTGGTGGTTTCACGATAGCCGATCATGTATGAGTATATCTGGATATTCTTGTTATATGTTCTGTAGACATATACTGTGTGGATCTCACTGTATCTTTCCTTTGTGGTATTTTCCCCTTGTTGTATTTCCTTTGTGGTTTCGGGGTGTCATACTGGGTATTTTTATACTCACCCTTGAACGGGCCTTGCCCGCACATGTCCTGTATTGTGCAAACGAGCGAGCCTTCGACAGGATTCTAGGTGGACCAGGACTGGACGGTGCATAGTGAGATCAGGCAGGCTGAGGTGTGTTCATATGGCTACAGATTGCAGTCCTAGTACCTTTCCTTACAGGTTTCACTTTGTTACAGACTTTCTTTTGGTGGGCTTGTACTTTTGGCCCAGGGTTTTACACTTGTTGTATTTTACTTTCCTGTCATACTCGGTTGGTTGAGGTTTTTAGTGTATGCATGCATTTCCATTTTTAGTAGTTTTCACTTTTCAACTTTATGGGCTTGGAGATGTGTGTGCATGTGTATAGGTTTATAGGAAATGCCTCCCATGTAATTAGCATGCATACTCGGTGCTAGTCACCACCCCTGGCCTATTAGAGGCGGGCTTGGGGAGTTGCGGCTCAGGCCCCACTGGGACAGGTCATGACAGAGTGGTATTAGAGGTGGTCGGTTCTACCTTAGGTCCAAGAGTCTCTGAGTTGGTTGGGGCAATAGTGTTAAGTTTTTCGAGTTCAGCTTTCAGGCCAGGGACCCCAGTGTTGGTGCGGGTTGCCGACGTATCCGTGCACCAGGACTCTGATAACTTTCTTTTCGACTCGGAACATGAGAAAACTAGTTACAGGGGAAAATAATGGTACATGCATCATATAGGAATGAGTTGTGGTTTCCATGTCCTTCTTGAGTCAGTTATCCAGATATGCTCACTGACTGAGATACATCTTGTTTCCTTACAGGATGCCTCCGCGACGCATACCAGCTAGGATCCAGCAGCTCAATCATGAGGATTACCCCCTCTATGATGAAGCTTCAATTCAGGGACCAGATCCTCTAGTTTTACCATCAGGTGGTGTGCCAGTTATCCCGCCACCTGTGAAGCAGTGTTTAGTGGCTGTTGTACCAGTGGAGGAGGACGCAGGCTGAGTGCACTCCACGAGTTTTAGAGACAGAGACCCCTCAAGTTTCAGGGCAAGCGTAACCCTCAAGCAGTAGAAGACTGGCTTGAGGTAGTGACCAGAGTCTTCCGTTTGGTCAGGACACCAGCAGACCAGATGGTGATCCTGGCAGCTAGCCTTCTACAGGGCTTGGCAGGGCGATGGTGGAGTTTGTTTATCCAGACCCACAACGAG
Source organism: Viscum album (assembly GCA_963277665.1). Lineage (NCBI taxonomy): Eukaryota > Viridiplantae > Streptophyta > Magnoliopsida > Santalales > Viscaceae > Viscum > Viscum album. The sequence continues at coordinate 241,743,232 of OY728131.1, forward strand.
ACGACTCTTGCGTGGCCGAAGTTTGAGCATCTCTTCAGAGATTAGTTTTCACCAGTTACCCTGAGAGCAGTGTGTATACAAGATCTTCTTCAGCTTCAGCAGGGGACCATGTCGGTGGCTGACTATTCATCAAGGTTTACCGACCTCTCACAGTACTTGATGGATATGGTCAAAGATCAGTACTTCAGAGCATAGACTTCCGAGCGGGGCTTGCGCAGAGATATCTGAGCTAGCATCATCCCTATGATCATTCCCACTTATGATGGGGTGCTTGAGCGGGCTTTGTTGGTTGAGATCTTCTTGGCATAGCAGAGACAGCCAGCATTTGTCAGTAGTGAACGAGCTGGAGCAGAGACCTCAGCAGCAGGGAGCTGACGTCAGGGACCCAGGCGTGGGAGACGTTTTCAGAGGAGATCCCAGGACAGGGGATCTGTCATACAGGGTTCTCAAGGCGCATCCATCCAGCCTCGAGAGAGGTGATGCTACTCATGTGATGGCAGAGGACATCTCGCTCGAGATTGTCCGACCTGCTGTACTACTGACACGGGAGCAGTGGATGGACCACCGAGGTAGAGGCAATGTGTGGAGTAGACATATCTGTGAGGCGGCAGACACAGTAGTGGATATGGGAGATCAGCTGGAGGTGGTCGACGTTTTGACCCTTTACCACCACCACCCCCAGGAGGTCGACCCCAGGCTCAGGGAGCTGGTGGACAGATGCAGGGACAGCTGCAGGTGGCAGAGGCTTATGACCCAGGTACTCCAAGAATGATTAGAGGTACAATCTGTGTCTTTTCTACTTTGGCTGCCGTACTGATAGAAAAAGGTGCTAGTCATTCCTTTCTAGCTTCTTTTCTTGTTCGAGACCTTGAGATTCCAGTTGAGCCGTTGACTCGACCCTTACGCTTAGAAACAGCGACTTGAGAAGATTCAGAGATCACACACCTCTGTAGACAGTGTGACCTGACCCTTGGAGGTGAGAGTTTCGATTGGAACCTCTTGGTGGTAGCGTCAAGGCCTTACGATGTCATTCTTGGTATGGATTGGCTATCCACAGTTCATGCCCAAATCGACTGTTTTAGTCGAAGGGTGCAGTGTGTCCGCAGTGATGGAACGAGGTTCTCTTTTGTCGGTGTGGGAGTGACCCAGGCAGTGCAGGATGGACTCGTTCATAGGAAGGCACAACTGATTTAACATCAGTTGGCTAGCCTAGCCCTCGGCGCGACAGATGTTACACATTTCTAGTTTCCAACAGTAGTGGCTGAGTACGAGGACGTCTTTCCGGAGGATGTCCCCGGACTACCTCTCTATCGGGAGATATATTTCTGCATTGAGTTGCAACCTGGGACGACACTGATATCAGCATCAGCATATCGGATGGCTCCTGCAGAGCTTCGTGAGCTGAGAGTGAAGTTGGATGACCTGGAAAAGAAGGGCTTTGAGAGACCCAGCATTTCACCCTGGGCGGCCCTAGTGTTGTTTGCCAAGAAGGCAGACGGGAGCTTGAGGCTATGTGTGGATTACCAGCGCCTGAATCAGGTGACCGAGAAGAATCAATATCCACTACCAAGGATCTATGACCTCTTTGACGAGTTGAGAGGGGCGCAATGGTTCTCTAAGGTTGATCTATGATCAAGCTATCACCGGTTGCAGGTATGGGATGAGGTTATACTGAATATGGCTTTCAGATTCCGTTACGGTCACTATGACTACTTGGTGATGCCCTTCAGCATGACGAATGCCCCGTCAGTGTTCATGGGACTCATGAACCGGATCTTTCAGCCCTATCTAGATCGGTTCGTAGTGGTCTTCATCGATGATATCCTTGTGTACTTTGCGTCCAAGGAGGAGCACATGAGACACCTAAGGATTGTTCTGGACACACTCCGAGAGCACCAGTTGTACGGGAAAATCTCAAAGTTCCAGTTATGGATACAGGAGGTCCACTTTTTGGGACACGTCTTCTCAGCAGATGGTGTAGTAGTGGACCCAGCTAAGGTTGAGGCAGTACTAGCATGGGAACCACCCTAGAGTGTGACGGAGGTGCGGAGCTTCCTTAGGTTGGTAGGCTAATATCGGAGATTCATTCTTGATTTCTCTAAGATTTTAGCACCCATGATAGCTTTGACCCGAATGGGGCAGCCTTTTGTGTGGACCGAGAGATGCCAGTAGGACTTCCAGTAGTTGAGATAGAGTCTAACGAGCACCCCGATCTTGAGGTTACTGGAGGAGGGTGTCTAGTACGTAGTGTTCTGCGATGCATCAGGAACTAGGATTAGTTGTGTCCTTATGTAGAGGAAAGTAGTGATTGCCTATGGCTCACTTCAATTGAGGCCACATGAGCAGAACTATGCGACCCATGATCTTGAGTTGTCAACGGTAGTCTTCACGTTGAAGATGTGGTGACACTACCTAATGGGCGAGCGGTTTATCGTCTTCTCTGATCACAAGAGTCTCAGATATATCTTTTCTCAAAAGGATTTGAATTTGAGACAAAGTTGATAGCTTGAGTTCCTCCGGTATTACGACTTTGATTTCGTTTACACACCTAGGAAGGGGAACGTTGTGGCAGATGCTCTCAGCAGGAAATCCAGTTTGCAGTTGCTGGATGAGGCGACGAGGCAGTTGGCCTCTTTACAGTTATCCTTCATGGATAAAGATGAGGGATCTTACCTTCAGTTGATGGTTGTTACCCCTCCACTCCTACAGTGAGTTAGGGAAGCACAACACAAGGATGCTAGCTTTGAGACTCTACGTGCCCAGATATCCACAGGTGTCGCAGCTGATGGATATTCAGAAGGTAGGGAGCACGTTGTTCTTTTCAGAGGGCATACAGTAGTACCAGTGATGTTGCGGGAGGAGGTTCTGAGGGAGTTCCATACATCCCCTTTGGCGGTGCATCCAGGTGTGGCAAAGATGTACCAGGACCTCCGACGTCAGTTCTGGTGGCCAGGAATGAAGAAGTGTGTGGCAGAGTTTATTTCTCGGTGCCTTACCTGTCAGCAAGTAAAGGCTGGGCACTAGGTGCCAGTAGGCTTGACTCAGCCCCTTGAGGTGATAGAGTGGAAGTGGGAGGGATATCCATGGACTTCGTGATAGGTTTACCACGTATTTCCAAGAGACACGATGCCATCTGGGTGATCATTGATTGACTCACCAAGTCAGCCCACTTTCTAGCCGTACGGGAGTAGATTTCAGTAGTGAGCTTGGGTCGCCTCTATGTGTAAGAGATAGTTCGACTTCATGGAGTGCCATCCACGATCGTCTCAGATCGTGATGCTCATTTCATATCCCGGTTGTGGAAGGGATTGCATGAAGCTTTTGGGACTCAGTTACGCTTGAGCACAGCGTTTCATCCCCAGATTGATGGTCAGACAGAGCGGACCATCCAGGTCCTGGAGGATATGCTTCAAGCTTGCATACTCGACTCCAGTTGTAGCTGGGAGGATCACCTACCACTGGTGGAATTTTCTTATAACAACAGTTATCATTCCACTATTGGTATGGCACCATTCGAGGCTCTGTACGGGAGACTTTGTAGGTCACCGCTTTACTAGACTGACCCAGAAGAGTCAGCACTTATGGGCCCAGAGATGGTGAGATCTACTACAGAGAAGGTGAAAGTCATCCAGGATCGGATGAAGACTATACAAATTTGGAAAAAGTCTTATGCCGACAGGAGGCGGAGGCCCTTGGAGTTCGAGGAGGGGGAATATGTGTTCCTTCAGGTCTCACCTCGATGGGGATTGCAGAGATTTGGACGAGGCGACAAGCTATTTATGAGGTTCGTCAGCCCTTTTTAGATTCTTAGTAGAGTTGGAAAGGTGGCATATCACTTGACCCTACCTCCTCAGATGGACCAGGTACACAACGTCTTCCGTGTGTCAGAGCTGCGGAGGTACGTGCATGATCCATCGCACGTTATCGACTGGGGTGAGCTGGACATCGATGATGGAGTGACCATTGCTGAGTACCGAGTGGAGATCGAGGATTGGCAGGAGAAGATCCTTCGTGGGTGAGCTATTCCCTTAGTGTGTGTCCGGTGGCAGCATGGGAATCTCTAAGAGATCACGTGGGAGCGGGAGGCTCAGATTTGCGTGCAGTACCCACATCTTTTTTAGTAGCCTTTGTTTTGGCTTTTCAGGGACGTAAAAGCCCTAAGTTGGATGTGATGTAATGTCCCGGATTTTTCCATGTATTATTTTAATATTAGATGGGAACTAATTCAAGACCAGGCTCTGAGATGGCGTGCAGTTCCGAGGCCCGGTTATCCCGGAACAAATGTTTGAATTTAATTTAATAATTAAATAACGCGCACGTGCGGTTTTCCTGAAAAAGTGGAATAACTCCCGAATGGGTGCTCAGATCAAAAATCGGATGGCATCGTTGCGTTCAGAGCAGCGGTTTTACCCTAGAAAAGACCTAACATCGGCCGACACAGGTCGGTGGTGAAACCGGGTTTTTGGATGCAACCGTAATAAAATATTTAATTAAAATATTTTATTTAAATCTTTGTTGCATTGAAATATCTCTTTTCCTTTTTAAAAGAGATTTCGCAGGGGATTAGGGTTACTTTTCTCATAACCCTGAATCTCACTGGAGAGCTCTGGAGAAAACCTCCCAATGCGGCGACGGTGTTCTTGACAAACTTCGCCGGCGACGACGACGCGACGACCGGATCTTCGACAACGAATGCCGCGGATCCAGGTAGGATGTTTAATTTGTGATTCCTTCCCCATTTTTGATTTCCACGACGAACGCGGACTAATAAACGAACAGATCATCTTGCGGATTGATCATTCTTGCGGGATGGTTTTTGTAGGGATTTTTAGGTTGTTCGGTTTTGATCTAACGGCGATGAACCTGAATCGTCACGAACAACGATCGAGGTTCGTCCCTCATGTTTGATTCTTCTGTTTTTCTCCCTCACATTCTTCATTTCATTCTACGCGTTCATGGAGGAAATCGATCGTTGCGCATTTGTTTGTTGGCACAACAATCCGAGATTGAAGATCCAACCCCAGAGCGATGTCACGGAGGTGCTACGACGGTTTCGGCAGGCGATTCGGAGCGGATCAAGAGATACGAGTTTTCGGGTGTTTTTCTTCGGATGGATCGTTCGAGTTTGATGATCCATTTTAAGAGCCGAAAACACCCATTACGATGTTCGTATGACGAAACGAACCAATCCCTGTAGTATCGGGATGAACGGACAAGAAACCGAGGATCCATAGGTTCAGCCGTGGCGTGAGGAAGAAGACGGTGTTTCTGGAAAAATCCCGACTACACGTCGTGTAGTATGGGCTACACGGCGTGTGTTTATGGGCGGACCACAGGGCGTGTAATCCGGGGGTACATATACACGGGTTGGGTACATAGCCAAAGACACGGCGTGTATAACCTTCCCCGGCCAAATCCAGCCAGATACACGGGATACCCCGTGTACTGGTACATGGGTAGGCGACATGGACACGGACAGAGGCCGTGTACGGGCGCATGGCCAGCGTACACGGAGCGAGCCCCAGGTGCTCGGACACAGTGTGTGATTCTTCTACACGCCGTGTAGTAACTTTCTATCCGATAATCCGAATGACATGGGTCGTTTACACGGAAAGTACCAGAGTCAGGAACACTGCGTGTAATTTTCTACACGTCGTATAGTTGAGTTTTACACAGCATAAACGGATGACACGTGCCGTTTACATGGGCAGTACTCGGGGTCAAGGAACACGGCATGTAACCATACTACACGCCGTGTAATAAATTCTTCAAGGCTTGAGCCAGTTTTCTTCTGTGACTTGGGTTAGTTTCCTTAGGGTACGTCCCCTTAGTCTTTCTCCTGATGGTTTTCGGTATCATTTCCTACATATAGGAGCATGATCCATTCAGCAGGACTTTCTAAATAGAGTTGTTGGAATCCCCTCTATTAGACATGGAGTCAGATCCCCTATTCATTCCTGGAATCCTAGGTAGAGTTCTCGGTATCGACGTGACCAACTTTACCCGGGCGCCGATCCTCTGCGTAGCGGATTAGCTCAGACTGAGTTGTCAGAATCACCTCGTGACTTGGTTGTGATCGTCTTCTGGGAATCTAGTTCTCATAGTACATGTGGAGTGTGTTCTCCCGGAATGAGTACTTCGTATCTCTCTCTTCAGACCTAGGAGTGTGTTCTCCTTGTTACGTGCTTAGTGGAATCTTCGAGCAGGATCTTAGTGGTGGTTTCGCGATTGTCGATCGTGTATGAGTATATCTGGATATTCTTGTTATATGTTCTGTAGACATATACTACGTGGAGCTGACTGTATCTTTCCTTTTTGGTATTTTTCCCTTGTTGTATTTCCTTTGTGGTTTTGGGGTGTCCTACTAGGGATTGTTATACTCACCCATGCACGGGTCTTTCCCACACGTGTCGTGTCTTGTGCAGACGAGCAAGCCTTTGACAGGATTCTAGGTGGACCAGGACCGGACGGTGCTCAGTGAGATCAGGCGGGCTGAGGTGTGTTCCTACGGCTACAGATTGCAGTCCCATTACCTTTCCTTATAGGTTGGACTTTGTTACAGACTTTCTTTTGGTGGGCTTGTACTTTTGGCCCAGGGTTTTACACTTGTTGTATTTTACTTTCCTGTCGTACTCTGTTGGTTGAGGTTTTTAATGTATGCATGCATTTCCATTTTTAGTAGTTTTCACTTTTCAGCTGTGTGGGCTTGGAGATGTGTGTGTGTTTGTATAGGTTTATAGGCAATGCCTCCCATGTTAGTAGCATGCCTACTCGGTGCTAGTCACCAGCCCCTGGCCTATTGGAGGCGGGCTTTGGGAGTTGTGTCCCGGGCCCCACTGGGACGAGTCATGATAGTATTCATCGGCACACAGAACAAAACCTACTCATATATTCTAACCATTCAAATTTCATACATCAATTTTACATTCCATAAAACTATTTAAGGAATATTATGATGTATATAAATTTATCTCTAGCTTAACCTTGTAATAGTCCATGCTCTCTATCTGAACTAATTCTGAAATAATTTTGGACTACCCTTAATTCCAAATGATTCCTTATCCAAATACAAACAAGTAAATATATCAGTAATACCTAAGGTCTTTAGCTATAAAGAGTATAAAACCAAATGAGGTATATAGTTGACCAATAATTAGTTTTACTATAAAAGTATTTATCTTTCCATTATTGGTTATAAGAGACATAAATGTTATAGTCAATAGTTATTTCTAATTATTCAAGAATTAATGAACTATTAGTTGAGTATTATACACCACAAAAAATATTCCTTCCAAAAATGGAATAATTTATCCCTATGTACTGCAGACAAGTGTGATAAATGTTTTAGTAATAATTAACAAAAATTCAAATAGAACCATTAAACGTGGAAAATAGAAGTTGTGTACTTCTCTCTGATTACTTAGGAATCACCCTTTCTCATTTGCTTAGAAAATTCACCATGATTCTTGTAATATTTCATTTCGTACTTGGTTACTATATTTACATAAACATATTCGATAGGATTATTGTATTTAATACCCAATAAGCATGATAGATACATCATATACAATGATGATTATATACTAAGTGGAACCCTCTTCTTGGTTCTACTTCAATTCATTTTATTTTATCTTCTGGAGAGTAATCTCATGACATGAAAATAAAATAAATCCATGTATGATGATTTACCACAATTCTTTAGAGGTTTTTGAGAAGGTTCCATTGGTTTCAAACATTCCATCAGCCTTTTCACATTGTCTTTTAACATGTTCACCATAATAACTATTGATTAAATTTTCTTTAAGTTCTTATGAACTTGGTGTAGCTTACCCAAAATGTAATGAAGCATTTTCCCATACCATTCATTTTTTAATCCTAAAAAAATTGGGGTAATTGGGTGGAAATTATATAAGAAATGTATGTATTGAAATATTTTCATACATCTTTAAATTTAAACATATTCAGTGTAATAATCACCCCTTTTAATGTCCCACTTCACTTTCTACTCATATGCTTCACAGAGATGAGACAATATGTGAAATCATCCATATTATAATGTTGCTTCCACAACTAATTTGATATTGATGATATAATTTTGATCTAAAAATCAAATTCATCATAGATGAGTCTCTAATAAGCGTATTTCACACCCTCACTTCGTACAACGGCTTAGTAGGTAATGGGGACTCTATCACTTAAAATTTCCCTTCACTTTAAATTAATTTGCACAAGCATCTATACTAGTCTTAAAAATTTATTCCCGTTTGGATAGGTTCTTTGTCTAAAATTAATCACAGCGTTTCTATGGTATTACATTCCATTTTTCTACAAAATAAATTTTAGCAAATTCGTAATTTATCTTGATTACTGATTATCCATTGCTGATTAATTAAATCATTAAATGTGTCTCATTATTTTTTTTAACCCTAGTATCCCTCACTACAAGATTCGAAATACTCTTTCACTAGAGTATTCTAGAGGAAAGGATTCCTAAAACCTCTACTTATATTCCTATCAATGGTTATTCCAATAATCATAGAGTTTTAAGGTAGGCGTTTGACTGGACATCTACATTAATTTGCGTCTCCCTGAACTATTGAGTGAAGTCCCGCCTTTAATAAATCATAAACTTTTTTACTTAACACTTCACATCTAAAGTAGAAATAAGCCACCTATGAATAATTCTTTATAATATTATTTAATTTTGTCAACTCATCTCTCTTATAAGAACTCCCCAGTAGTAAGAGGCGCCCTCAACTAGGGATGACGGGCGCCCAATACAACTGATTTTCTTAAATTTCAATGGAAAGAATGCATCAAAACATAATATATCTCTATGTGTTTTTATTATTACTCAATGAATGAAATCATTTTATTTTCGATATACACATACAATGTGATTATACTCACAACTCTATCATGTAGTAAATAGAAAATATCCCTCATGACTTAATTTGATTAAATATATTTATTTTGGTTTATTAATTTATGTGTTTTCATAAACAAACATATTCACAAAAATAATAAACCTTTCATGAATTAAATAAGCAACGCATCTAATATTGTTCATTAGATATTGGATGATCTATTTATACTTAATTGATCAACTGTGATCTATGGGGTAAACTACCTAAGTCATGTCTGACTCGTATCACAGCTCACGCCCCGATCCAATGTATCACTCTCTTATGGAATACTGTCTCACCTCAGCATGGTCCATATCATTATCCATCATTTTCAAAACACATAAATACTCAAACAAAGGGGAGGGGGCCTTTGGAGTGCATAATAAAGATAGACAACTTTTATCTGAATTTCCATGACTTTATACATATAATGACAACTATAAGGGATTCATAGACCATTTTAAATAAAATAATTAACTACATACCATATGCAATGAAAATAATTAAATAAATAAAATCTAGACATACATTGGTTAGTCATTTCCCAATACCAACTAGCATGGAATTAAATGTGAAATAAAAATTAAATATGCGAAAAAAATATAGAAAGGGAATTAAATAAATTAAAATAATTCATTGTAAATTCTAATTTAAATAAAACTTATCGTATGATCCGAAATGAAATTCAATTTTATTCCAAAAAATTTATGACCTGTTTTTTAAATTTAAATTTTTTTTCCAGACCCCAAAAACCACTAAGAGAGGTTTCAAATCTATTTTTGACCCCAAATTGGCTTGGCTAGTCGTAAATGGCCTAACCCACCCCGGATTGGGTCGGGCCAACCTTAATTCGACATGGGTTGGTTGGAAGGGACCGCATGGGGAATGAGTCGGCGCTGCGGGAGTTTTTTTTAATACGTTTTTTTAAAAAAATATTATAAAAAAACGGTCAGGTTAAAAATATTTTTCAAAATGCCCCTCAAAGGCGGCATCGCGGATGCCGCCTTTGGCCTTTACGCGAAAGGCGGCATGCGCGATGCTGCCTTTCCCCTAATTTTTTTTTAAAATTTTTATTTTTATTTTTGTTTTGTTTTGTTTATATATATATATATATAAACGAAACAAAATATTTCAGCAGAATTTTTCTGCTACTAAATATCCAGCGGTACTGCCATTACAGCAGTCTGGATTCTGACAGAAACCCTCACCCAGACCTCCCTTTTATAAGATGGCTTGTCCTGGAAATCATTCTGCATTTTCGATGTGGGATTCAGGTTCTCCCTTTCCTGTGCAGTACATTCTGTATTTGCAATGTGGATTCTGTTTCAAATGCATGACTTTGAAAGACAATAAAATATAAACTATAACACCAATATAAATGAAATTTTAAATATTGATTAAACATATAAGAAATTATTGAAAACAAAAACAATTTCGTTAAAATTGATGATGAAAAATAATTTATAAGCTTTCAAAACCGCCTACTTGAAATTTAAAAATGGTTCAAGTACGTGAATTTCAAAGACTATAAAATATAAAATATAAAACGAATATAATTGAAACTTTAAAAATTGATTAAAGATATATGAAATAATTGAAAACAAAAGGAATTTCTAAAAAAATGTTAATGAAAAGTAATTTATAAGCTTTCAAAACCGCTTACTTGAAATTTAAAAATGTTTCAATCACATGAATTTGAACGACTATAAAATATAAACAATAGAACGAATATAATTGAAACTTTACACATTGATTAAACATATAATAAATAGTTGAAAACAAAAAGAATTTCATAAAAAATGTTGACGGAAAATAATTTATAAGCCCTCAAAACCGCCTACTTGAAACTTAAAAACGCTTCAAATACGTAAATTTGAACGACTATAATTACATAAGTAATAATTAATAAGTAATAAGAAATAATTATTAATTAATAATTATAATGAATAATAATAATTACTAATTACTAATTAATTAGCAATATATTTATTAATTATATTACTAATTAACTAAATAATTATTATATATGTGATAATTAATAAGTAATAAGTAATAATTATTAAGTAATAATTATAATGAATAATAATAATAATTTATATTTATATTACTAATTAATAATTAATAATTACTAATTACTAATTAGTAATTAATTAGTTATAATTATTAATTATATTACTAATTAAATATAAAATAATTATATATATAATAATTAATAATTAATAAGTAATAATTATTAATTAATAATTATAATGAATAATAATAATTAATATTTATATTACTAATTAACTAATTAATAATTACTAATTACTAATTACTAATTAATTAGTTATAATTATTAATTATATTACTAATTAACTAAATAATTATTATATATCTAATAAGTAATAAGTAATAAGTAATAATTATTAATTAAAAATATAAGAAATAGTTGAAAACAAAAAGAATTTCATCAAAATTGTTGATGATAAATAATTTATAATCTTACAAAACCACCAACTTGAAACTTAAAAATGTTTCAAGTACATTACTATCAAAGACCATAAAACATAAAATATAAGACCAATATAAATGAAACATAAAACATTGATTAAACATATAATAAATAGTTAAAAACAAAAAGAATTTAATCAAAATTGTTGATGATAAATAATTTATAATCTTTCAAAACCACCTATTTGAAACTTAAAAATGTTTCAAGTACGTAACTATTAATTATATAATAATTAATTAGTTAATTAGTAATATAAATATTAATTATAATTATTCATTATAATTATTAATTATTACTTATTACTTTATAATAACTATTTAGTTAATTATTAATATAACTATTAATTAAATAATAATTAATTAGTTAATTAGTAATATAATTCTTAATTAGATAATAGTAAATTAGTTAATTAGTAATATAATTAGTAATTATAATTATTCACTATAATAACTAATTAGTAATTATTAATAATTAATTATGTCAAAATTAATTAGTTAATTAGTAATATTATTATTCATTATAATTATTAATTAATAATTATTACTTATTACTTATTACTTATTAGATATATAATAATTATATAGTTAATTAGTAATATAATTAATTATTATAACTAATTAATTACTAATTATTAATTATTAATTATTAATTAGTTAATTATTAATTAGTAATATAAATATTAATTATTATTATTATTCATTATAGTTATTAATTAATAATTATTACTTATTACTTATTAGATATATAATAATTATTTAGTTAATTAGTAATATAATTAATAATTATAACTAATTATTTAATAATTAGTAATTAGTAATTATTAATTAGTTAATTAGTAATATAAATATTAATTATTATCATTAATTATAATTATTAATTAATAATTATTACTTATTACTTATTAATTATTACATATATAATTATTTTATATTTAATTAGTAATATAATTAATAATTATAACTAATTAATTAATAATTATTAATTATTAATTATTAATTAGTAATATAAATATTAATTATTATTATTATTATTCATTATAATTATTAATTAATAATTATTACTTATTACTTATTAATTATCACATATATAATAATTATTTAGTTAATTAGTAAGATAATTAATAATTATATTGCTAATTAATTAGTAATTAGTAATTATTATTATTCATTATAATTATTAATTGATAATTATTTCTTATTAATTATTAATTATTACTTATGTAATTATAGTCGTTCAAATTTACGTATTTGAAGTGTTTTTAAGTTTCAAGTAGGCGGTTTTGAGAGCTTATAAATTATTTTCCATCAACATTTTTTATGAAATTCTTTTTGTTTTCAACTATTTCTTATATGTTTAATCAATGTGTAAAGTTTCCATTATATTTGTTCTATGGTTTATATTTTATAGTCGTTCAAATTCACGTGATTGAAACATTTTTAAATTTCAAGTAAGCGGTTTTGAAAGCTTATAAATTACTTTTCATTAACATTTTTTTGGAAATTCCTTTTGTTTTCAACTATTTATTATATCTTTAATCAATATTTAAAGTTTCAATTATATTCGTTTTATATTTTATATTTTATAGTCTTTCAAATTCACGTACTTGAAACATTTTTAAATTTCAAGTAGGCGGTTTTGGAAGCTTATAAATTATTTTTTATCATCATTATTAAGGAAATTCTTTTTGTTTTCAACAATTTCTTATATGTTTAATCAATATTTAAAATTTCATTTATATTGGTCTTATAGTTTATATTTTATTGTCTTTCAAATTCATGCACTTGAAACAGAATCCCACATCGGAAATACAGAATGTACTGTGCAGGAAAGGGAGAACCTGAATCCCATATCGAAAATTCAGAATGATTTCCAGGACAAGCCATCTTATAAAAGGGAGGTCTGGGTGAGAGTTTCTGTCAGAATCCAGACTGCTGTAATGGCAGTACCGCTGGATATTTAGTAGCAGAGATATTCTGCTGAAAAATTTTGTTTTGTTTATATATATATATATATATAAACAAAACAAAACAAAATAAAAATAAAAAATTTTAAAAAAAAATATGGGAAAGGCGGCATCGCGCATGCCGCCTTTCGCGTAAAGGCCAAAGGCGGCATCCGCGATGCCGCCTTTGCCCCAAAACACAAAGGCGGCATCGCGGATGCCGCCTTTGAGGGGCATTTTGAAAAATATTTTTAACCTGACGGTTTTTTTTTAAAATATTTTTTTCAGAAAACATATTAAAAAAAACCCCGGCGCTGCAAGAGGACAGTGAGGCGATTGGAACCGGAGGCGGAGGGGGAAACGGTCGCACCAAAAAAACTGGAGTCTGTTGGAAGAAGCCCCACGCCTAACCCTATATACCCCTGAAGCTGGCGGGGTCACAAGACGGTAGGGCCCTAGAATGGTTGGCCATGCTAAGGAGGGTGGTCTATGATGTGAGGGGAAAATGGCATGGGAAAGGGTTGCTAAGAATGGTTGGCCAAGCTGAGGGACCGGGTTGAGGGCAGCAGGGCCAGTCAGGGAAGCCCACGACGACGCTGGCTATCATGGAAGATGGGAGGGGGCGGCCTGGCACTAGATGGATGGAAGTTGGGGTGTCTGGTGGCACTACCACACTAATTGTTTTTATTTTCTTTTATTCTTTATTTATATCTTGTTCATTGTAAAAAGGCCCCACCATTTTTTTATGTTTGTCTACCAGTTTAGGCTAGCTCACCCCTTTATTTTATGTGACTTCCTTAATAGGGGAATAAAGCAGGTGGCCATTTTTTATTTAATTCTTTAGCTGGGTTTTTATGTCGAAATTGCAATTCGTACAATAATTATTATTTTCACCAAGATTTAAATTAATTAATTTATTTCAAAAAATGTGTGGAAAACGTTCAACTGAAAATTACTATTCCGGTCACCAAAATCAAGTTGGAGTTTCATGGGTTTACAAGAAACACCACAACCAATTATATTTGGGTAAAAATTACACAGACACATAAATATATATATATATATATACATGTTCTTCATAATTATACCCACAAATTTAATGATGATCTCATTTTTGATATGGTCATATAATGAAAATCTGATATCGTATTGGATCACTGTCCAAGGTTTTGGGAACACAACAACACCCTCTTCATGAATTTAAAGAAAATTTAATTTTATTAGGCTTAAGAATTTCACATGATCCCTCTGATGCCTTTTGAAGGTATCGGGGTGTGTAGTGGAATGGTCTTGGGATTTAACAAATTTCATCATCGACTGACTTTTCTACATAATCTTCCACGATGTGTACCCCAGTACAAAGGCTAGAGGATCTTGCATGAAGATTTTATGCACAAAAATTTAAATCAGAAAAATACCTTGTTCAATATGATAATTCGCTCGACAACCGATCGTCGTTCGAAACCAATGCTCGAAAGAACCAAATCTAATTCCCTATAGATCATCCACATGTTCATTGAATGTCTGTGGTAGCATCATTTGTTTAAATCTGTGTTCTATCATGGAGATCCTATGAAGCCTTTAATGTCCAAACGATCACCTCGGTTATGATTGTTCAATCCATGTAGGAGTATGTTTTCCAGTTACTCAGCTAATTGGATTCTCTCTCTAAGAAGCGGGGAGAGGAGGGCGAGGCTACCAAAAACTGAGTGTTGAATAGTTAAATGAATGTGTGCCTCATCCTTATACATTGAGTCATAAAATTACCCCGTCAAGGCTCCCCAACCCCCAAATATTTATTACCCACTAAATTAAGCCATAAACAACATCTTAAGACTATTTTACTAAGCCATAAATATCATATATATATATTTTTATCACTTTTATTTTATATAATAAATATATTATGTGATAAAATTGAGCCATTAACTTGACATATCATTCCCTCAAATATTAAACAAACCTTTAATATTAAAATAATATTTGTTCATATAATATTTTCCCATGTATTCACTTAATGTATTGTGAATACTTTTATGAAATAAATTCAATTCCAATTATTATATACTCTAATAATACAAATTTTTTTATTCATTTTGTATTGTACATTCTCATACAAATACCATACCCCATGGTGGGGCCCACCATGTCCTAAATCATATTCATTAGTATAGTCTAGGATATTGAAATTTTTTAGTGTGTGACCATCTGGACCATATCTCGATAGCAGTGAATACAATTTAGAGAACAAGAGCAGAGTCTAGCAACCCATCATGATCCCTAAGTAGATAAGGCGAAGTCATAGAAATGACAACCTTTCCTATAAACACACACCATGTAATATAATCTCTTTCTCTCATGATGCTTTATAAATCAAGGTGCACACGTTATTTCATTATACTTTTTTTCTTTATTATTCATTAACCTAACTAGATAGACATACCTTCTTCTCCATGACCATGGATTTAGTGAAGTTATTACTATCCTGATGAACTATGCACAAGATATCCCTTCCTTTCAGAAGAGACAAATTCTATCTTGATTATTCAATCAATGTCATAATCCCAATGACGCACCCAACATAATATACCTCTCTATGACATCAATTCTATAGTTTTCATCATGCATCAAATTACATGATCAAATATTATACAATGATAATAATCTCAATACAAGAGACCATTACACATTTTCACAAATAAGAACTTCCAAGGATCCCTGAAACATGTGGTGTACATATTGGTGAGATTTTACTCATGATCTCATCTAGTCGAGAACACCAAATGTGAAATTTATAAGAAAAAGTCACAATGCTTTTAATCCCCCTACAACGGATGGTCATACATCATCTGTGTCCTAATAGCATAATGTTTATGGACCATAGGACATATGTTTAATATTAGTGTCATAGTATCTCTAGGATTTCATTGTAGCTTGGGAAATGATAAAACCTTTGATATTACAAATAATCTATGGACATTACCCTATAAATAGTAGACATAGAAATATCAACACTATTATGGTAAGTATACATCATGAATACGTCACAATATACATGATATGGTAATTAGAAATTACTAATTATGTTGGGTCTAGGTAACCCACTATTACAACATGATGTAGACGAATAAGATCTTGGAGAAGATGCTGGAAAATAGGGAATCATTCCAAATGCACAAATATATTTTCAAAACTCACATATTAATTCTAATATATATATTTATGAGGAAATACCTTAAAATAGATGAACTGAGTTTGTGAGACTTATAAAGCATGTTCAATGAGATAACGTTCATGGAGAGAACATCAAGGGTGTTTAAACATGGAGAAGTTTGAAGCATTCCAATTATACTATATTGCTTTATCAAGTTTTATTGAGGTTTGATGAATAATATTTTCAACATAAGGATTAGTTAAGAGTTATGGAAGAAGAGTTGAATAAAATTGATAATAACGACACCTACAATTTGCAATATATCCTATATAGAAAAATGTGATCGTGGAAAAGTGTTTTTTAGAAATAATCAAAATGAGAAAGACGAGGTAGAAAAAAAAATATTATCTTTTTTAAAGGGATACTATCAAATTTACGGTATTGATTTTGATGATACATTTTCTCCAATCAAAAGGAACAAAATGATTTTTAATATTTCTTATGATATGTTATTAAAGGAATTAAAAAATTTTCTATATAAAAGAATTGAGAGAGGTCACATATCCAATAAAACATAAGATAAAATTGTATATTGATGAAGAAGGAAGAAGTGTGATTAAAATAGAGTTCATAGGTTTATTGGTAGCCTTCTTCATTTTATGACATCTAAACTAGATATCGTATTTATTATTACTTTATCTATATGATACTAAAGAAATACTAAGGAATTTCATCTTGTAGGGGTGAAATCACTACTGCAAATATGACCTTTATCAGTGCTAGAAAAGTTGATTTACAACGCTAAAAAAGCACTGTTAATCTCAAAGAAGATAAGGGGTCCCTTTTATCAGCACTAAAAAAGCGTTGATAAAGACTCCTTTTATCATCGCTAAAAAAAGTACTAATAAAGACCCCTTTTATCAGAAATAAAAAAAAATGATAAATAGGTCCTTTATCAGCGTTTTTTAGCACTGATAAAAGATAGAAAACAATAAAAAAATAAAATAAAATTTATGCAATTCGGGGAGGGGCTTTAACAGCGCTAAAAAAGCACTGATAAAGACCCCTTTTATCAGCGCTAAAAAAGCAATGATAAATGGGTTCTTTATCAACACTTTTTTAGCCCTGATAAAAGTAAAAAAAAATTAAAAAAAATTAAAAACTATATTTTCAATCCAGCGCGCTCGACCTGCCTTCTCCTGGATTCGAACTCGGGACCTGTTGTCTGTGCACCTAAGCCTCTACCACTACACCATATTGCTTTGATATTTATTTATTAATATATCTATATATATAGTTATATTTACTCATATATTAATATATGTTTATTTTAACATATATATATTTATATTAATATATATATAGTAATATTAATATATATATATCTGTATATTAATATATATAGTTAAATTTATATATTAATATATTTATTTGTATATTAACATATATTTATAAGATTAGTTTCAAATACATTTATAAATTATGCTTTTTTGTGTGTGTGTTTATAAATAAATAAATACATATATACAACATATACATACACACACAAACATATATATATATATATATATATTATACATGTATCTGTAAGTATAATTATACATATGAATATATATTTACAAATATTATATATTAATATGTATATGCATATGTTTAGAATATATAGATTATATATATCAGTTTGTCAATACAGATGCACAAACAAACACACACACACATATATACAAGTACACATTATATAGGTATATAAATATTCGTATATTTGTATTTTAAATAAAATGGATATTATTTTTTTATTTAGATAAGGCTTATATATTGAGAAATATATTTTATATGTAAATACGTTTAATTATATATTTATAAAATTAAATTTTTATGTGTGAATATATAAAAAATATGTATATATTTTTATATATTTGATTCTAAATAACAGTACATTATGAAAAATGATAACATGTCCTGAAAACCTGAAAAACAGGTAAAAAATGGAGAAAATCTCATAACCCGTAAATACAGTCAGAAATACAAATAAACCCTAAACACAGGGTAATGATGAAAAATTATGATCTGAGAGTCCATTCTAGCTATGTGACCAGTCAAATCAAAGATCATCAAGTGATATTTGATATGATAGGTGGTGGAGGCCGAATGGATAGTCAAATAATAAGATACAACTGTTTGAAAAAATAGCAAACATGAAAAAAGTGTTAGAAATGGGGACTTGAAAAACCTAACAAACCGCATAGTCACTAAAACAAGCATAAATTATTATCAAGGTGTCTGTTTCAGCTCCGTGACAAGTCAAACCAAAGATCATGGAATGAACTACGATATAAAAGGTGGAGGGGGTCAAAAAGACACACAGATAAGAAGTTATTACCATTTTTAGAAAAATTTGACAGGGCACCGGACATGGAAACAACGTTTTGAAGGCCTTAGGATGGGTTTTTTGGAGTTTTAGGATCTATTAAATGATTTTAACTTTGTTATATTCATCCTTCTGTGTAGATTCCTTTTCTTCCTTAGATTTGATATGTGGTAGAGCCCAAACAAACACTCGAAGCGAAAGTTATGGTTGTTTGAAGTTGGAGTTTTTTTTAAAGTGGTATAACTGATACATCTTTCGTTTCTTTTTGCTTATCATAGTTTCTATTTGACATGGACCTCACTCATCTCACGAGATTCGATTTGACTAGTTGTGGCACTCAAACGGACACCGAGAGCAGATGTTATTACTGTTTTAGTGAGTTATGGGTTTCTTAGGGTTTTAGGCTCTAGGAGGGTTTCTCAATTTCAAAAAATCATAACGTCTACTCTGGGTGTCCGTTTTCACTCTACCACATATCAAATCGAATATTGTGAAAATATATACACTCTTGTGACCACTGGAACCCCTTCTCAAATTCCTCAAAACCAGAAATGGCCCAAAATTCCTCCCAATGGTCATAAGTTTTTCTCTGGGTGTCCGTTTTTCCTATACCACATATCAAATCAAATCTTGCAAATAAAACTACACTCCAGTGACCACTGGGACACCTTCTCATTTTTTTCAAGGCCCTAAAAGATCTTTAATCCTTCTAAACGACCATAACTTCTGCTCTGGGTGTCTGTTTTGCGTCCACCTCATATCAAATCGATCTAAAACATATTTTAAAAATAAATATTGTATTTATATTAATATAAATATACTTATATATCAATATATTATTTTTTATTATTATTTTTGATATATACACTTTACCAATGCTAGAAAAAAAGCACCAATAAAGCCCCCCCTTTATCAGTGCTACTAAAAAAGCGTTAATAAAGGGTGGTGCTGCAGAAACCCAGTTTTTTGGTAGTGAATAGATCTTATGATACATTAAATGGATTATATATTTTGGATTAAGGTGTGCTAAAAACACACCATTTCAAATATATTGACATTATATTGCAGATTTAGGAAGAGATGTGGATGATCATAAGTCTACTTCGTGAGGTGAATGATTTATTAGAGGATTGCGTGTCTCCTTGAAGTCTATGAAAAACAATTATATCAAATTGAAAAATATAATCTAAATATGATTCAAAAACTAAAATCATTAAAAAAAATTATGTGGATAAATTCATAACTCAAATACATTTGGGTGGATGTTTTAAACCCATTGATGATTGGGTGTGATAATTAAAGTAAAATCAACATATAAAAGAAATCAATAAAACATTCATGGTTGAATTATATTGAAAGTAGGTACCACTTCATTATGTAGATGGTGGAGTATAATGAGATTTAATTAGAGTATATTTTAACCAAGGAGCAAGTCATGGATATCTTGATGTGGCCCTTAATAAAGGATGTTTTCTAACACTTGACTGTTTTGTATGGAGTGAATTCTTTTTGAAAATCCTAATAATAATTATTTTTTATTTTCTCTATTTTATTACTCTAAATTTAATTAAAAAGGGGGACAATATGAAAGTATGTATTCTATAAATGTTGGAGTAATATATTTTATTTATGTTAATAGTGTTTAAGGGGGGTACTTTAGGTGTTTGTAGTTAAAACTGGATCTTAGAGAATTGAATATACATTGACTCAAAGGTTTCCAAAAAATAGAAATGAGTACATTAAAGAGAACATGATGATTATGGTAAGTTGACGAGTATTATATTTTGAGTAATACCCTCATGAAGTGAATTGAAAAAGGGGAGTTGTGAGTAAATCTCAATCGAGACATGGTCAATATGAAATTGTTCTTAAACTAAGGGTTGGATTACTCCCATAAATACCATTATATCATATAGTTTTGTGTTTGAATTACCTTCACATTAGAGACATTTCATAACGTGTTTCTTATGGAAATTAATTCCTGAGTATTAGAAGTGTTTTTATGTGTTACTTATTGTAAACATTCTCATGGATGGTTGATAAGATATTTGTAGTCAATTTGGAATACAATGAAATGAAAAAATTATAAGAAGGAACTATATATATTTTTGTGGATAAAAAATGGGAATCTTGGGGGAACCAAATGGTTTGTAAAATATTCTAATTTTAATGACCATTTTTGTGGTTGTTTTAGTTCACAAGATCTTACACTACGACATAGGCAAAGGTGAAACATCCATAAGATAAGGAATTATCATATAGAGCTCTAGAGGTAGGCTATAGAGAGGCCCAAAATGGTTATTCTAATGTTTCTTATATATTTTGGATGATCATAGAATCCTTTGTATTGATCATGAGGAAGGTACTAATGTTTTCACCTATAAGTCTCGAAGATGGAGATGTGAAGTCAATAATGGGAAACCCATTTGGGAAAAATTGTTTCTGATACCATGGTGTGATGGATCCATCCCTGATTGAAATGTATTAATGTAAAATAGTCATAGTGCTTGACCATTTTATAATAGATCCATGATGAAAAAGACAAAAGGTATAATTAAACATGACATAGTGGGTCTGGGAACTACTGAGGTAGACCATGAGGAGAAAAATGAGCATTGTGTTTGGTGTATTTAGTTCAGGTTTTATATTATATATAAAATGGATTAATGATATATTGACCTAGATGTGGGATCTAGTTAATTCTGAAATGAGTGTTTTAGAGGCCTCTGTTCCACTGTAAATCCATATATATAAATAAAGTATGAGTCTCATAAATGTTATTGTGTGTTTAATGAAAAAGGGATAAATATCTGAAATAATAATTCACTCTTTCTTGGAGGGGTTTTACTGGGATCGATGAGATGAACAATGGTTCACACATGATCTAAATTCAATAGAAACACGAGGTGAATGGAAGTGAAAATTGATTGTCTTGTTAAATATTATCATTCTTTCTTTTAGATGGTTATTTAGGGCCATCTTCCATCTACATTTCCCTTTCTATGTGAGAAAAAATAGAAATTTTCATAATAGGATCAAAAACATTTTTAATTAAGGATTATCCAGTTGATAGTAGTAGTTCATAAACTATTATCCCCCCTTGTGTGGTGTGTGTTATTTACCACTCTATCTTTTATCATCACACCGTCCCTTTTGAGATATAATGACACTAAATAATGTTAAGAATAACTTTTTTGGTTGAGAGTTTGTGTTTTATTTTCACCATTGATTCATCCCCCCTCTTAGTGGTGTTTTTGTATGTGTTAATTCATTGTGGATATTTTTTTTATTATAATATATGAGTTTTTGTAGTTTGTTAAATAGGATAGAAACATTCAAATATACTTGTAAATTACTTATGGAGGTACCAAAATACATAGGTAATGGTTTATATGGGCATATAATGCGATCCTTACTAGTTGTTGTTATTTTTTTGTACATATGATTTCTTAAAGGTATAATTTAGTAAGAAACAAAGATATCTTTCTATAAATTGATTACTTGTTCCTAGGGTCTTTGATGAAGGTTCCAATGAAGAGATATATGGGTGTGACTATATAACATAATACGTTTTCCAATTCCATTTTATAGGTACACCAATAGATCATGATTATTTTACCTCTTTCCCTATAAAATTGCACATATTCTACATAATTACTTTTTCCTCTTCCCTTATATTGATGTTCCTATGGATCATGATTATTTATCCCCCATTTGAAAATAATGAATTATGGGAGTGGATAAATGATTGTGTAGTTGTTTTCTATAGTGTCTTAGTTGACACATGGAATCCAAAGCCCAATGTAAATTATTTATTCTATTTGTAGTTCTTACTTGATAAAATGATTATTGGTATATTTTTATTACTTTATTACTTATTTATATTACTACATGAAGTTGGTATTATCTAAGATACATCATGGTTGAATTAAGACATTGAATATATAAATTATTTAAAAACCAATATGTTGATCAAGCGAGGGTTAATTCCATTGATCTTTTTTTCTTTCTTCCCCAACATATCTTGACAAGGCCGACCCAAACTTCACTGGTCTCTTTTCACAACCCCAATGTAAATTTTTCTCAAAAACCATGGAAATATTATTACACAATTTTATTATCCATATATATCTTTGAATTCACTTATACATATAATAACCTATAAAGTATTTTTAATCCCTAAGTCAAGGAATACATTTTTGTTTTGAAAAAACTACATTTTTAATTACATTGTATTTAAGCCTTCTTTTATGTTTTAATATGTAACCCACATTAACCAAAACATGGTGCAGGAAAACATGGTTTGGTTAACTAAAACCTTAACATCAAACCCATACTATAAAACATAATGATAAGGTTTATAAACACATCATTTTTTACCAAATTCTTAATAAAAATACTAAAACCCCATTTTAATATTTCTCTACCATGTCATGGTATTGAGAAAACCATGTAATGGTTCTGATTAGTTAGGGAATAAATATAATAATTCGAAGGGATATTACCATTTAACCCTAACTCTTCTTTAGATCCCCAGTCTCCTACAATCTTTTTTTCCCTAACCATATCCATTAACCCTTGATTAACCCTCCCCCATTTCATTAATTAACCCCATTCATTACAACTTTCAAAAATCTATAATCCCTAACCTTACCTAAATATACACCACACCCATTTAGCCAAACCTAACAAGTTATTAAACCCACAAAATCCTATTTTTCTCATACTTATGGTAAAACTTTCACCATGGGCCGTAGAACAAATACTTCTCAGAGTATGTGGTGTATGAAAATCATTGAAAATTGCAAGGTAACTGCACTATTAACACATGAAATAAAATCCAAATTTTCAATCCAACCACCTAATTAACTATTTACCAATCCTTAAAAAAAATTCTCACACTCTAATATTCCTAAACACATATATCTTCTTCCCAATGCCAAAAATATATCGAACCATAAGACTATTCATCGTCTTTATACACTAGGTAAGAGTTGACCAATTCAATGATGTTATAACCATTGATAGTGCATCGATATTTTAAATCTATGAGGGACACCAACTGAAATGCTTTCAGGATTCTAGCTATATAGAATATAAAAAGTGATATGGTGTCAAATCCAATTTTTTTGGGTTAATTGGTTTAGAGTCAAATGTGAGGGGGATTGAAAATTATTATATTTGAAGAATATTATTAAATTTTTAGAGGAAACACACTAATAATTGATGCTTGATTCTATTTTAGCCCGATTTGCATCATACCAGGGTGCAGAAAAAATGGCCCGACAGACAGTAACTAGTTGTCTGTTATTATGAAGGGTTTCACATAAGGTATGATGTCCTCATATGGTCTTTAATGGGTTTATTTGTGGATCCAAAAACAGCAAACAAACCTTATATCCATGATTCATGGTCCTTCTTTCCAAATCCAGCCACTCCTTGGATGGAGATTTATCCAACAACACTTAAGGACTCCATTAATAAAGAGGATGGGAGGTTGGGCTCATCACACCCATTTGAGTGGAATTATAGCCTACTCCAAGACTCTCTAATAGATTTAAGAAATATTCATATATTCATGAATTCTTGGTTAGTTCCCAAGAATGTGTCCGCAAATTACCCCCGGGGTGAAATATTAACCATATATACAGATGGATTGGGAATTACTGAGACAACACTAGTTTAAGACCTATGATGAGGTGATCTGGAGTTTATCATCATAAAGGGAGGATGGAAGTTTCTTGGATATCAGGATCTAACCCATGAGATGGGATTCCTTTGTATCATTGTGAGAGAAATCAAAACCCACGTAGTTCTATGCCACTTAACTAGACACATCACCTTTTGAGGTCATGCGACGAGGACCCATCCATGCAGTTTAACATCATGCAACTAAGATGGCTAGGCATAATATTCCTAGTAAATATTTCATGTGGGAATTACACCAAAATGTCCTAGGATGCTCAGGAGAGGCATGGTCTCTTGGGTGGATATAGACCTACCAGGGATATGGCCCGGTGAACACTAGGGTGATTCAGGTGCTAGTTTTGGACCTTAGGGAGGCTTCCTATGTATTCCAGTTAGTTGGGAATCAAATCCCTTGTAGTTTGATTTAAGTTGGGGCACTATGGGAAAAAACAATTATTGCAACGGGGTATTTGCAACGGGCCTTATTCCCACCACAAAAACTCCGATGAAAAGAGTTTTTGCGACGAAAATATATTCCCGTCGAAAATAGTCAGTTATTTGCAATGGAAATAAAGGTCCCGTCGCAATTGCAATGGCGCGGTTTGCGTGCCAAAACGCAGGAAGCCTATTTGCGACGGGTAGAAGGCTACCCGTTGAAAGTACCCGACGGTGGTAAATAGTATTTGCGACGGGGAAATTTCTCCGTCGCAAACAAATATTCACCCGGTGTTATTTGCAACGGGCCCCGTTGCCAATACTGGCCGCTGTAAAGCCTATTTGCGACGATCAAATTCAACCCGTCGCAACTACCCGCGGTGGTAAATACTTTTTTGCGACGGGACTATTTACTCGTCGCAAAAGAGAATCCAACGGGTGGTATTTGCGACGGGTCCCATCGCAAATACCGGCTGTGGTAAATAGGAATTTGCGATGGGGATATCCACCCGTCGCAAATACCGGTGGCGGTAAATAGTAATTTGCGACGGGGATATCCGCCCGTCGCTAATGGTGTGGCATTTGCGACGAGACCTTCGCAACAACCCTTTTACCCGCCACCTGTAATTAATGTGGGCGAAGGTATTTGCGACGGGACCCGTATCCAATACCGGCGTAGGTAAATAGAAATTTGCGACGGGGATATTTGCCCGTCGCTAATGGTGGTTATTTGCGACGGGCCCATCGCAAAAGTCCTTTTACCCGCCGCCCATTTTTAATATGGGCGAAGGTATCCCGTCACAAATACTAGGTATTGCGACAAGATACCGTCAGAAATACGACCGTCACAAATAATCTAACCTATATATACACCCCATTCATTTTTTTCCATAACATTCAGATCTCTATTCTTCTCTCTCTATAATTTTCAGTTCTGAGTAGAATTTTTTTTTGTTTTAATTTTTTTCTTTCAAGAAGAGGAAGGAAGGAGTTAGAAGGCGAAGATTAATAAAGGTATTTATATTTTTTTAATTGTTAATTTTATTTTTAATTGTTAATTTTAGTTTTTTTAATAGAATGTTTAGCTATATAGTAAAATTAGTTTATTTGGTTGTACCAAATAATCCTTTTCTGGATACGAACAAGTAGATGCGGCTCTGAAACATATGTACCTAGGAGTGAAAACTCTTAAAAGGTGTTTCGAGCTTGACTCGGGGTAACCTGGTACACGACAATGGGCCTTGCTGCACTCTTGGTTCGACACTCCTGGGGGATGTTTTGGTAATAATTAGAAATAAATATATAATTATCAAATAATTAAGAAATAATTAGATTTAATTAAAATAATTATCAAATAATTAGGAAATAATTAGATTTAATTGATTAGAAATAATTAGAAAACAATTAAAATAATTAGGAAACAATTAAAATAATTTGGAAACAATTAGATTTAATTAGGAAACAATTAGATTTAACTAGGAAAAAATTATATTTAATTAGGAAACAATTAGATTTAATTAGGAAATAATTAGATTTAATTACGAAACAATTTGATTTAATTAGGAAACAATTTGATTTAATTAGTATATTTAATTAGAAATCAATTACATTTAATTAGGAAACAATTAGATTTAATTAGGAATCAATTAGATTTAATTATGAAACAATTAGATTTAATTAGGAAAAAAATTAGATTTAATTAGGAAAAAATTAGATTTAATTAAGAAACAATTAGATTTAATTAGGAAACAATTAGATTTAATTAGGAAACAATTAGATTTAATTAGTATATTTAATTAGGAATTATGAAACAATTAGATTTAATTAGGAAACAATTATATTTAATTAGGAAACAATTATATTTAATTAGTAGATTTAATTAGGAAACAATTAGATATAATTAGGAAAAAAATTAAATTTAATTAGGAAATAATTAGATTTAATTAGGAAACAAGGAAACAATTAGGAAATAAGGAAATAAGGAAAAAATTAAGAAATAATTATAATAACTAGGAAATAATTAGGATAATTAGGATAATTAGGATAATTAGGAAAAAATTAGGATAATTAGGAAAAAATTAGGATAATTAGGAAACAATTAGGATAATTAGGAAACAATTAGGATAATTAGGAAATAATTAGGATAATTAGGAAACAATTAGGATAATTAGGAAACAATTAGGATAATTAGCAAGCGTGATTGACCGCTCATCTACCTCAATTTTATTTTCATTTGTGTGTTGAGGCTTGATAGGAAACTTCTGCCTCCACATGTAATATCTGCTTTTACTGTCAAAATTATCAACCTCCTCGCCAATATAGAGGTGAGAAGGTTTATAATTTTGACAGTAAAAGCACATATTACATGTGGGGGTAGAAGTTTCCTGTGAAGCCTCAAAACACAAATGAAAAGAAAATTGAGGTAGATGAGCAGTCAATTACATTTGATTTTCTATTCATTGATTGATTAACCACCTGACCTATATGCATATCTTCACATTTATAATTAGTAACATAATTAGTAACATAATTAGTAATATAATTAGTAACATAAACAGTAACATAATATAAAATATTATATTACTCTAATATTAATAGTTAAATAATACTTATAAGATAATTATTTTATTATTATATGTTTAATATTTATAAAAAAATATTAATATTATTAAAATTATAAAAAATTTATAAAAAATTACAATTATCAATATTTTCAACAAGTTTTTCTTTATTCTTAACAGTTCAAATCTTAAAGGGTCGCTAATTTTTAGGTCATGCCCAATAAAAAGTTTGCGTCAACCGTGTCCAATGTAAACTCTATAATTGTTCTTACTTGGTTGATCACCTTGCAAGTAGCGTTGTAATAAGACAACCCAAGTCATTTCTTTCTCATTACTTGTGTCGTCCTATTGCAACACTACTTGCAAGATGATCAACCATGTAAGGAAAATTATAGAGTTTAAATTGGACATGGGTGACACAAACTTTTTATTGGGAATGACCTGAAAATTGATGACTCTTTAAGATTTGAGCATGTCAAGAATAGAGCAAAATATGTTAGAAATATTGAGATTTTTAATAATTAGTAATGATTACTAATAAAATTAATCAAAAATCAAATAAATTAAAGTACATGGTTATAAATTGGCACAATTTCCAGCGGATTGATGGCTACCTTTTGTTCAATGTCTCATATCTTTGCTACTTTCCCCAACTGAAATCAGTATGAAAAAGGTGCTCTAACGTATGTTAGAGCAGGTTTTTCATACTGATTTCAGTCGGGGGAAAGTTAAAAAGAGATGAGTCATCGGACAAATCAGAATAATTAGTAATATAATCTCAACAACAATGATTACAAAATTTTATTTCATTATTCAAGAATATTTCATTTTTCCAAGTATTTCTAAGTATTGTTAAATTAATAATAATTAGTGGGGATGATTACAAACTAACTGTGTCGCCTATAATTATTATTAATTACTAATAAATAACTATAATTATGTATCTTCTTTTTTTAGGATATTGTTTCTTATATCAAATTATTTAACAACAGTAATGGTTTTAAATTTTTTAGAAACATATATATGAATATGGAACAAGTAAATCAACATCAATCATTATTAGATGATCGTGATTGGATAAATCAGCACAGAAATCCAAACGGTTCTTGTTCAAATCCTGTATATGTTGATGGTGTTGAAGATTTCTTATCATTTGCATCATCAAACCCAAAATTTGTTTCAGAAGGGAAAATTAAGTGTCCTTGTAAAAAATGTGCTCTGAGAATGTTTGAGACATTTGACATCATTGGGAAACATCTCTTGCGTTATAGTTTTCAATCAGATTATATTTTTTTGTATCAACACGGTGAACGCAATTACAGAAAAGATACTAATAATTTGATTTCGGATCCATCACAGTTTTAGAATTTAGTACATGATGTTGCAGGGTCATCTATTCAACAAATAGAAATCGAGGATGATGTTGATTTACCTCCCGAGTTGGCACCATCTGAATTTACTGAGTTGTTCAGGTCTGCTGAGGATAAATTATATCCTGGTTTCAAGATAAGAAAATTAGAAGCAGTTGAAAAATTTATGTCTATTAAATCAAATAATGGAATGTCAAATAACTATTTTGATCAGATATTTTCTTTGTTTAAAGCATTGTTACCTGAAGGAAATGTGCTGCCTGCTAATTATTATGAGATCAAAAGACTCATTCGTAATCTAGGCCTTAGTTATCCAAAGATCCATGCATGTTTAAACGATTGCATCTAATATTCTGGTGAAAATGAGTCGTTTTATAGTTGTCCCACATGTGGAAAATCGAGGTATAAAGAAGCTCAATCAGAGAATTCTGGATTAATTCCTGTAAAAAAATTGAGATATTTCCTGCTTACACCCAGGTTGCAGCGTTTATTTATGTCTCAAAACACAACGAAAATGATGTCATGGAACAAAACCAATATTTCAAATGGTAAAATATTGATTCATCCATCTGATGGTGATTCATGGAAACATTTTGATCAAGTGCATCCGTCTTTTGCTTTAGAATCCCAGAACGTGCGATTGGGTCTTTCTACTGACGGTTTTTGTCCATTTGGATCTTTTGGTAGTCAGTATTCATGTTGGCCTGTCTTTATAACTCCGTACAATTTTCCTCCATGGATGTTGATGAAAGAGCCTTATATCCTTTTTACATTATTAATCCCAGGACATCCGAAAAATAATATTGATGTTTATTTAAAACCATTAATTGATGAGTTAAATTTATTGTGGATTCATGGTGTTGGTACATATGATGCTGCTGTGAAATAGAATTTTATAATGAAAGCCGCTTTGATGTGGACAATTAGTGACTTCCCGACATATGGTATGTTATCTGGCTGGAGTACACATGGTCCAAAATCATGTCCTTACTGTATGGGAGACAACAAAGCATTTATGCTCGTGAATGGAAAAAACCTTGCTATTTTGACTGTCATCGCAGATTTCTTCCAATCGATCATCCTTTTCGGAGGAATAAATCTCATTTCAGAAAAGGTAGAATTGAAAGAGATGAACCTCCAAAAATGATCTCAGGTGCAGAGTTACAATCAGTTGTATTTTCATTACCTTCCATCACTTTTGGACCGACAATAAACCAACAGAAAATTCATGGTTTTGGGAAAGAACACAATTAGACAAAACGGAGCATTTTTTAGAATCTGCCATATTGGTCTGATCTATTAGTCTGACACATATTGGATGTCATTCATATTGAGAAGAACTGTTTTGATAATTTATTTTATACAGTTTTGGATACACCGGGTAAAACCAAAGATAATGTAAAGGCACGATTAGATCTTTCCCAAATTTGTAGGTGACCAGAACTTGAATTGTTTTAAAATGTCAGATCACAGAGATTAATGAAGCCAAAAGCATCTTATACACTGACCAAAGAGAGTCACTTATTATTTTGTCAATGGATTGTAGATTTGAGACTTCCAGATGGCTATGCTTCCAACATGGGCAGATGTGTCAAAAATGGTCATATTACTGGATTAAAAAGTCATGACTGTCATGTTATAATGGAAAGTCTTATGCCTATTGGATTAAGAGGTTTGTTGAATTATAAGATTTGGGATTCGATAATAGATATATCATATTTTTTCCGAGACATGTGTGTGGCGAAAATAGACTACGATACACTAAGAAAACTGGAAGAAGCTGTTGTTGTAATTATATGCAAATTGGAAAAAATATTTCCGCCGGATTTCTTTGACTCAATGGAATATTTGATATTACATTTTCCACATGAAGCAAAATGTGGAGGTCCAGTTCTGTTTCGATGGATGTACCCATTTGAGAGATGCATGCAGAAATTGATGAAAAAAGTCCGTAACAAAGCATCAGTTGAAGGCTCAATTACTGAAGCTTATTTGAAAGAAGAAATTTCTTTATTATGCTCTCATTATTTTGAATCTGAATATACCTCAAAATTTAACCGCATGGGCCGGAATGAGGGTAATGTTGATGATGATATGAAAAATCAATTATCAGTTTCCAATCAGCCTGAACTTGGCTTTGGTGGAGTTCATGATAGATGAATTTCAGATGATGAACATCATAGAGCTCATACATATGTTCTACTCAACTGTGAAGAAATGTCACCAATTGTACAGTGAGTGCTCTTATCTCTTATTCTATTGATTCTGTTACAATAAATTAATCATATTGTATTTGTAGGTTATATGATGATCATATCAAGAAACAATTTCCAC
This sequence comes from Viscum album, assembly GCA_963277665.1. Lineage (NCBI taxonomy): Eukaryota > Viridiplantae > Streptophyta > Magnoliopsida > Santalales > Viscaceae > Viscum > Viscum album. The sequence continues at coordinate 241,774,481 of OY728131.1, forward strand.
AAATTACAGCAGCTGACTTAGAAGAACGTCGGCAAAAAAAAATTTCCTACTGGTTTCAAAAATTGGTAACATACATTATTTTTTGGTTTTACATATAAAATCAATTTATTACTTGTAATAGTGATAAATGTTTTACAAATTTTCAGGTATCTGTACATGCTGATAAGATTGATAGTCGATTGCGTATATTGAGTAGCCCACCATCCAAAATGGTTAAATCATATAATGCATATGTGGTGAATGGTTATCGCTTTCATACACATGCATATGGGGAATCAAAGAAAACAATGAATAGTGGTGTTTGATTGAAGGGATCACATCATAGAGATATTAAAGTTTACTTTTATGTCATGCTTGAAGAAATTATTGAACTGTGTTATTTGGGACAGAATTATTTAACAATGTTTAAATGTCGATGGCTGGATACTGAGAGAGGCTTGCATATTCATCCGACTCATGGAATTGTTGATATTAAACATAAAAGTCTTCTTGCAGTAAATGAACCATTTTTATTGGATCATCAGGCACATCAAATTTATTATGCAAAATACTGTGCTACTGCAAAAGAGTTGGATGATTGGTGGAGTATAATAAAAGTTAAATCTCGAGAAAATCAGTTTACTCAAACTGAATGTGGTTCCACTGAAGTGCAAGGAAATGAAATTTTTCAGGACACTCCTCAAAACACATCTTTTTCACAAAGAGACATGAATATAGAGGATGACACCCCACAGTTAAGGGTCTATGGTGACAATGTTGTCAATGATGTTACAACTGAATTTGAAATGACAAGAGATGATGAAAGTGAAAATAATATTGAAATTGATGATGTTGATGAGGAAGATGAAGAAATTGACATTGAAAACTATTAAGATGATGATTAAGATGAACATTGACATAGTAAAATGATGTTTAGAATCATAAAAAATATATATCTATACATAATAGTTATTTTCAACTATTTTCTAATAAAAATCATTTCATGTTTCAGATGGACTCGGAAACGTATCATCAGTTGCTGGAGGCTGATCTACCTATGGATGATGAGGTTTTTGAGTTATCTGACCCTTAGGCTGTTGGCACTACAGGGATCACTTAGAGGGGGCGTGGTCTTGCCAGACTGATGATTCTAGATCCTATCCCGGAGCAACGTCCACCTCTTGGATTCGATGCGCACACACAGTGGTATGGTAACCTGTGTATTTTAGTTATTTTTCATTATAATTTATTAATATTCTAATTGTTTGATTATTTGTTCTTTTTCCACAGTTTTAAACATATAGCTATTGGACAGGGGAGCGCTATCTTGCACAATTATTTTTCTCAGCCCTGGCTCACATGGGATCAGATTCCCGCTGATGTGTAGGCCGCCATGTTCGATCATTGGCTGGTGCATAATTAAATATTATTTATTTTGAAATTTAATTCACTAATAACTTTATATAAGGGTTTATGGTATCCCATCGACGAGATCATTCATGCCACTATCCATGCGGCATGGGTGGTTTCTATGCGTGACCGTTTCCGTCAGTTTTTGCATAATTTGAGAAAAACGGCGGTGAAGAAAGCCGGAGTGACAGAATTTGATGAGTCCTGTAGAACCCAAAGACCAGAGTACATTTCATCTCACATTTGGGATGGATTATTTACACAATGGTTCGGTGGTGGGTTTCAAAGGATATCTGCATTGGGTCGACAGAATCGGGGGAGACAAGAGGTGACGCATCGAGCCGGTAGTCATACATTCAGTGCGCATAGAGAGCGTCTGGTAAATACTTTTTTAATATTTTATACAACTTTAAATATAAACAGTTTATTTTATATTCATATAGAAAGCCGAGCAGCCCTATATTTCGGCGTACATCGTTTATCGGAGGATGTACACTGACCCGGCTACTGGAGAGATTAGGGGTGACCGCCAGCGTCAGATTGTGGTCAGTATTATTTTCTTTTCAGTTTGCAAATTAAAAGCATATAATATTTTCATTATTTTAATTTCTAATTGAAACATAAGGAGTCATATGAGGCTGAGACCTCTCAGACATAGGCTGAGAGTCAAGACGAGACGGGTGATCAGACTAGTGCCCACCATTTTGATGAGACGGCATGGATGCAGGCGACCCAATATGGCTTCGAAAAGGGCCGAGTAGTTGGTATCAGCTCTCATTTGACTCCTGCAGCTTATTATGGTACTGCTGCGATGTCGGCATCTAGCTCGAGAGGAGCTCGTGGAGAGACATCATCTTCTGCCTCACAGTATCAGGAGCAACTGCGTGCTCAGAGTCAGCTTATAGAGGATTTGCGTCAGGGGCAAGAGCAGATGTGTCAGCAGCACGATGAGGAGATGCGTCGATGGCAGGAGCAGATGTGTCAGCAGCAGGATAAGGAGAGACGTCGATATGAGGAGCAACATCAGGAGTATATGGAGTATATGCGTCGTCTGACTCATAGTTTAGGGATGGAGTTTCCCCCACCACCTCCTCCAGGTTCTCCAGGTCCTCCAGATTATCTACCCCCAGTGATTTTTTTAGATGTAATAAACATTTGAGTTCGTAGTTTATTGTGATATCAACTATTTACAATTCCTCTTTCATATTGGTACGAATATTACGTGATTTAATTTGTTTTTTATTTTTTTAATATATTATTACTTATTAGTATTATTTTTAATGTCTGCTTATTTTAGTAATATTACTTTTAATATTTTATATTTATTGTTAATATTGAGAAGATTATAAATTTATAATTTTATTAATATTAATAATATTAATATTATTTTTTCATAAATATGTATGTTTATTTTAATAATAATATTATTATATTAATTTTTAAATTAATAATATTAGTACTATTATTATTATTTTTTGATATTAATATTTCATAATATATAATATTATATTATTTATATTCATATTATTATTATTTTTTGATGTTAATATTTCATAATTATATTATATATATTTTTTATTATTAATATTATAATAATATAATTTATTTATATTATTAATATTATTATTATTATATAGATAGTTTAATAATAATATTATTATATTAATTTTTTATATTATTAATATTACTATTATTATATTATATTATATTATTTATATTCACATTATTATTATTTTGTATTAATATTTCATAATCATATTTTATATATTTTTTTATTTGTATTATAATAATATAATTTTTTATATTATTAATATTATTATTATTTTTATATAATATTATACAATTTGTAATAATTATTTTATTTCTTTTAATTTATTTAATATTTGCGATGGGATTTCCCGTCGTAAATGTTTTTTTACTGTACCATTTGCGACGGGACGAATACCCGTTGGGAAAACCTTTCTGCGACGGTCCGTCACAAATACCTTCGTCGCAAGTATTTTTTTAAATTTCGCTTTTGCGACGGGATTTTGACCCGTCGCAACTAATATATCTACGACGGCCCGTCGCAAATACCTTTTTTATATATAAACTAAAACTCATTTGCGACGGGGGAAAAATACCGCCGCAAATACTCTTTTTGTGACGGGACTGTCGCAAAAACATCTATTTGTGACGCCGTTTTCAGCAACGGGCGATTTGCGACGACGCCCCGTCTCAAAAGACCTTTTGTGACGGGATCCCGTCGCAAATCACCCGTCGCAAATATTCAGTTTTCCTGTAGTGGGGCTTATACCATAGAGGAGGACCATTTGAGAAGACAATGTTGGGGATTTCACCATAGAGGAGGCCTTTCTTGAAAGATTCATGTCAAGGATTATTCCTGAAGAGAATGACCTAGTGAGTTGGTGGGAATTCTTATTAGGACTAACTTTTAAGGAGAATGTCTCTTGAGATCGGGCCTTTAGACAGGAATCTTAAATATCCTAGTCAGAGTAGGAATCAGAGTTCTCTTAGTTCATTTAGGGGTGGGGCTTACATGTAGGATCTTCCCACATGAGCATGAGCCTTCATAAAAGCATCATACATATCCTAGTTAGAGTAGGAATCATAGTTTTTATAGTTCATTTGGAAGTGGTGAGGATGTTGGATCATCTTCAAACTCTAAGCCAACATGAGCCATGATCAGTTTGACAAAAAATAGGTAGCGGTAGATCCAACAGACTACACACCTTTACTTCTCCATTGATGGAAAAGGAGGATGATGACAGAAGAGGCTGGCGTGATGACTTGATGAGACAGAGAGAGAGACTTTGAATGTGCCAACTTACACCCATGTTGATATCCAGGATAGTCACATTTAGAAGTCAATCCGAACATGTCCTTGGATGATCCTGAGAGGAGCAAGAGTGTCACATCTTGTAGAAATACTACGGGGTCACCATAAGGGGGAGGGGGTCCCTAGAGATGGTTCTAGGAAAGGGGAGAAGCATCAATCCTCTTCAATGGGAGATGCAGGCTTCATCCCTTTGCCTTACCACTATCCATCATTGAATTGAAAAGCCATTGATTACCCAAGATCCCTAGAATGGGAAGGTTCATATGATTATTCCAAGGTTAGGCCCCAGGTTACCATGGGAATGTGGACTTAAAGACATTTTGGGGGTCCACATCCTTGGTAGGATTATCCACATGACTCTACAAACTATGGGTATGTAAACTCATAAGGATGCGCTGTTGTGGCTGATGGTTTTATCATACGGGTCCGATGAATTTGGAAGAGGCTTTGGTCTGATGCTGATGGACTGGTTAGAAGAGGGGATTCGTAGGATGGGATTGAAATGGTAGGGAATGATTGGGACCGGAAGGAGGAAATACTGAAGGTACCCTACACGGCATATCATTTGTTCATTCAGGTTGGGTTACCCTTCACATTACATATTGTTATGAGGTTGTAGGGGCCATCCACATAATGATGTGGTAGATGGACCTGGACACTATCTGCATACCGTAGTGGTATACGATCTTAGGTTCTATCCACATAGGGTGGTGGTATGCGGTGCTGGAGTCTATCTATTTGGCGGAACGCTACGTAGGGCAGGGTTTCTTCCGCATAGAGATGTGATATGCGGTATGTTAGATTAAAGATGGGGGATTAGTCCTATATTTTATGGGAATTTCATATGCGAAAGAAGTATTCTTTTCAATTTTCCAATTAAGTTCATAGTTTTCCCATATTATTATGCGGCTTTCTTTTTATGGTTCGTGGTGTGTTTATACCTACTAGAAACCATTTGCGGTTATGTACTTTGTTGATCATTTTATTTTGAAGTCTTCCATTCGTAAACTCCAAGATCTCTAAAAATATGACCCCCTCTATCCCTTTTTGGCTCCCCTTGGGGTACTTTTATAGAGTGCTGAGGAGGATGTATCTATGGGTCACATGATACCTTTTTCGGAAGCCCGTGAGGAAATCATCTGGCCTATAGACGACTCTGTCAACAAAGATTTGTGGGGATGTGGTTCACAGTGGTATAAATCACCGCCTCAACCCTGAAAACGATGCGGTTTAGGGGATGATGCCAGCCCCTCTTTATCTGCGAACTAAGTTTGCAGGGACGATGTGTGGGGGCATACTACTCCGTCACATTTTCGCTAACGACGTGGTTCACAGGTGGAATTTATCTTCTTCCATTCCTCCAACGACATGGTTTGTGGGGTTGTGGTTCGTGGGTGGAATTTCTAGGCATCCATTCGACCAATGACATGGTTCATGGGGCCATGGTTTGTGGGTAGAATTTCTTTTCCTCCATTCCACCAACCATGTGGTTCATGAGGCCATGGTTCATGGGTGGAATTTCTCTTCCTCCATTCTTTCAATGATGTGGTTCGAGGGGGATGGACACCATTCCTAATTTATTCCAAGAACTACCTAGTTCGCTGAACAACACCTCATAGGCCAGTGTTTCGTAGTCTGTCCACATATCATTTGGTTTGTGGGAAATACCATATGTGTACCATTCTCAAAAATCAGTATGCAGACCACTTTTTCCTTTTCTAAATTTGATTTCTTCAATATTCTTCTCAAAATTTCAATCGAACTTATATCTTATTCCTTCATAAAATTTGAAGGAGTATCTTCCTTCCCTTTGTGGAGTTAATAGGATTCTATAAATACCCCCATCAGAATGGGTTCCAATCAGGATGAAGAGGAGGATATTATGACGTAGAAAGATGTTTTAAACTGAACTGGTTTTTGGTAAAAATGTGGAACCGTTGGGGGGACCACACCTATATATAGGGGGCCCATGTCAATTTTTATTTATCAGATTTATCAGTGAAAAGTGATCCGTAAAGTTCTCTCAAATTTACCTGCTTCAACATGCTAGTTCCTTCATGAAATCCATCATCCACAAACCATGATTTACATTTCATGAACTGATAACTATTCATGATTGTTCTCACCTATGAAATGACCTTTGAAACCATGAACTAAACCGTGAAATGTAAAATGTGAGTTTAAACTACAACATAGTAAATCACTACGTGGTTCACCTACACCACAATCTAAAACTCAATTCAGAAAACTGAAATTTAAATTTAGAACATATAATTTTAAGTCTTCACTTCGGATGGCTGCGTAGCGATCCTTGATATGTGGTTCACCTAGTCCACAAACCATTCCATTTGCTGACAATTTTTTCATGGGATAACATCTTGTGGAGTATTCTGTGAACTAATGGTTTGTGTGGAATTCATTCCATGAACTGTTTCTAGTTTTTAGTACATGGAGCTTTGTCACGTGGACTTCTTTTATTCCTTTTATTTTTTTTAGTTTTTTTCAAAAAATATTTTGTTTGACTAACCCTTTTGTATGGTCGTTTTGATGCAGGATAATGACCCTTCTTCTTATCTCAATAGAAGCGATCAAGAGGAGGGTATATATGGTTGCGAATTTTGAATACAACCTTCATTTCTACATCATTCCTCAAGTGGTTATTCTCATATACCTTATTTAACCATAGATCATGGCCTATCCACTATCTGTCCAGTCGCCTCTTTATAACTTTGGCCTCCTAGATGGTGTTCCCTTTCCATTGGCCAATCAAAACACTCCTATTATTCTCCTTGAGGCATACCAAGGGCGTGATTGTTCCAAAATTTCATCAATTGGATAACTCGTAACATATTTTACTCAAGAGTGTGTGTTCACACTAAAATGATCTATGTGGAATCAGGGTAATCGTTGTCATCACAACACCTATTTGAGGTCGGTTATCCTACAGTACCCATACATCGTCAATATTTCTCGGGAGAATCCCAATGTTGGGTGTAGCACCAAATAGGACTTGAGATCAAAGGGATGCTTTATCAATGAACAGGTCTGGCCATTCTGGGTGAATTAGATTTGTTTAGAGTCCCCTGGATAGTTGTAAGTAGTAAACTTGTATTAGGAAGCACGAGTTTCCCAATTTACTATCTATTCACCCGGTGAGATATTTCCCAAACTTCTTATCCATTTTTTTTCAAGAACCAATACTTTCTAACTATTTCATGGGGAGGTGGGGATTAGTTTATGAGATATCCATCAACTCAAAGGGATTCCCATTATAGGAAACATGTATGATGAGTTTCTTCTTGTGGATAATTCCTAGGGGAATATTGAACAAGTATCTCCACTGGAAAGGAATTTTTTTTTCATGGAATAGGGATTACTCAATAAAACCCTCCATGCTTGTTTTATTATTTCATTTGAAGATGGGATCAAGATGTTCTTGCAGGTGAACAGTCATAGGCTGAGGGTTCTCCGCTTTCAGACTCACCTGACTCAAAAATCATGGAAAAATATGGGCTCATACTACGCCACCCTCGAGGTAGGTCAATACACCACCTAGGGGTATAAAATTTGGTCATATATACATTCTGATCTTAGATTGGCATGTTAATTTTCTATGTTTTTGATTGGATCGATCTTCCCCTTTCATGATGTTTATAGCTGTGTTAAGGCTTACACTTTGATAATGGAAGCCACATTGGTAGAGGTATAACCCATTAAATTGTTTGTTCCTACCCTTGCACAAATCTATGAATTTTTAGGGAAGACACAGGATGGGAAACCCCCGCATCGTCTTACCAGGAAATTTAATTTTTTTTATGGCTGGATGGTAGAGTATTTCCTCTGCTATGAGTATCAACATACTATGATGGTTCCTCATTCTGATTTTTTTTCATCTCTTCTCAAAATTTCTGTTGTTCATCCCCAATCATTGAGTATTGATTATGTAATAAAACTATTGAATGATGTTTCTTAGTTTTCATTCACACCTTATGTTGCGTCCCACATATCCATGACGGATAATGGAAGGGGATATTTGGAAGATCGTTATTATATAATTACACTCCAATAAGGAGTTTTATCTTCTTGTATAGATAGGGTAACCATTTGTGAAACCTAAACTCTATAGGTTTTCCAAGAAATTTGGATGCCTTCAACATGCCACACCTATCCTTGACATTTTGGTTAAGAGGGAGTATCATCCTATGATTCTTCACCAATTTTGGCTAGCCATGACATGGTAGGATGCTAATGTGGAAATCCTCATTCCACTCATAGTATCCTCAACTAACCTATCATTAGATTATACCCAGTTGCGGGTAGCTAGCTACCCTGATAGGGCGTTGGGAAGGCCAGTTTGACAGTTTCAGAGACCAATGGATATTTCCAATACTGCCTCAAATGTGCAAGTTGCACTATCTATTCCCCTCCCTATGGTGAGAAGGTATTCTACCTACCATCACATGAATTTGGAAGGGGTTTCACCCACAAAAACCATCTCCATGGAAAATGACTCAAATCCTATATCTTTGGACGATATGGACTATGGACCTACCAAAGCTGGTTTGAGTGGGACATCACCAAGTGGTCTTGAAGTTGTTTCCATCCCCCCACATTTAGTTCCTATGGATGAACCACATATTGGAAGGGAATGTCCCCCTGCTTGGGTGACTCGACTCAGGGTTCTCCCGTCTATTGTAAGATGCTTCTTGATTACATACCTATCACAGTGGTAGAGGATCGAGATTTTGGTGCCATTAGGAGGCATTGAGCTATGTGGAAATGAGCATGGTGTCAAATCCATACTCTAGATGAGGAATATACCCTAACAGACATTTCCAAAGAAGAGGATAATGTTCAATGACTATTTTTCGATCAGGGTTTGGGTGGCTTTGATTACTGATGCCTATATCCTGTTATGTACCAAATTATTATAGCTTAAGAGGATCTCAATGCTTATGATGGTGACCTCACTCCGTTCAACTCTTCTCACCACAAAGGTCATAATTTTTGGGATATTATTGAAGAGTTTCATCATCTAGAGGTTGAGGAAGCTAGTGCTCATGACCAGGTGAATTCCAAGACGGAGGACTGTGTGAGTGCAAGGCTGACATGGCCAAACTAAAAATACAACTGGAATCATAAAGTGATAATTTTGAGGCCATAAAATAGAAAGGTAAAGACATCCAAACTATTATGAATTGAGTACTACTAATTTTCTAAGTTGAAGTTTAATGGAGGTATTCTTTGGAATAGGCACTTAATGGACCTCATCGAGCAGTTATCAACCAGATGTAAAGAGAAATTCGGGCCTCATTTTAATCCTTTGGGTTTCCCTACACCACCTTTGTTTTGACATCAGGTATATACTCCATATTGTGGAATCCTCCCTCCCCCACTCTCACTTCTTTTGATAGAACACAATCATTTTTTTGAGTGTTCCTATTTTACCTTTTCCTGCAATATCATTCATTTTTGATCAACTGAATTTTAAACCATAATCTCAACCGAATATCAATTTGAGTCATAATCTGGGATAAAAGAAATAATCCAACCATGCCTTAATTTTTTACTAAGAGGAGGGGCTAGTGAGCGTAGTTTGACTCTTGCTAGGTTCACATGGATACCCTATAAACTTTTTGAGTTTTTTGTTATCACACTAATTTTTTCCTAATCTTGTTATGGTGTGGAGTTAGTGGGTATAACTTTAATTTTTATTAGGCCACCCTTTATAGGTTTTTGACCTAACAAGATTTACTTCTCTTGATTATTTTTTTGTTTGCTCGATGTTTTTCTGAAACCATATGTAGTATAGGTTTAGTGAGCTGGTAATCAACATTTTTCCAAGGTTCCCTTTGCGGGTTTTAACCATGCAGAGTGTTGTGTATTTTTCATTGGATGTTTAGAGTATTAAAAACTAGACTATCATTACTAATGTTTTAGGTCAAACAACTTTGACCATGAATTATAGGGAAAGTGCCCCAATTTTGGACTCATTAACCGAGAATGTCTCGGAAACTTTTAGACATGAATGTGGGATTTTTCTTGACCCTGACTTGTGATTTATGAATCTGGGACATGATATGGGGCATGGAATCCATTGGATGTATGAAATCGGGAAAGGCCTCAATTGAGGATGAATTTTCTCATGGTTAACATGCCATTGTTGGGGGAAAAAATATGCATAGCCGTTGAGGCATTGTACGCATAGTCAAACAAAGGTGTCTGTAAGAAACTGTCCATCCATTTCCGATGGCCAAGAAATTTTTATAGAATTTTGGATGTGTTTTTTTTGTTGACGTCCATAGTGGGTGGCCTCTTAAGGGAGAAATGTATGAAAGTATGTGGAATTTATATTGGTTATGGTTTAGAAACTGCTCCCGCGTGAATTTGGCTTATGCAAAGGAGGGATAGTGCATGATGTTTTTTAACATCATACAATTGTGAATTTTGAAAATAATGGTTTAATGTCCTTATTTTTTTACTCTAACCAGAGGGGGGAAACAATTTGAATTTTGGAAAATAGTTTGACCATCAATGTTCTATAACCTTCAGGCATGAGGGGGGGAAGATGTAAACTGTAATCCAGGGGGTTTTTGAAACCGAGGAATGAGGTGAGACATAGATTTTATAGGGGTGTACAGATATAGGAAAATGATATCTTAATGATGAAATTGTATTTTTTTTTACATGCCATTTTTTAGGTTACATGTGCAGAGCCGTCGTGGAATTGTGTTCATAGTCAAACAATGATTTCTGTGAGAAGATAACGATCCATTTCTGATGGCTAGGGATGGTTATGGGGATTCATACCATTCTGAACACAAAGTATGGAGTGTGAATAGGGGTGCCTGATCATGAAAAGGGGTAATTTTAGGTTGAACTTTTCTTGGAATACCGGGAATTTGGTGGAGTCATTTTTATCCTATCCACATGAGTTTTTTCCTTACATAGGTTTGAACCTTACAAGGGTAGGGATATGAAAATATTATTTCATGAATGGATCTAAGATATGAGATTATAATGTCACTACGTATCCTATGATGATAGGAATAAATCTATATGGATTTCTTTTAAGGCTCATTCATATGTGGATCTAATTCATTCATATGGATGGGGTATTTTTATTTTGGATATAGATTCACCAATGAGGCAGAGTGTGTGTCAAACTTTTATGTGTAGATTCATTTTTTGTGCAGGGTCATGAGGGGAAATACCCTTTAACGTGACATGGCCTAAGGGTGAATACATGGTATCGAGTATTGTGTAGTTTAAACATCATGCGATTAGGACGTTGATATAGAATCCTCGATTAACTGGAGGGTAATCGAGCCAAGACGTTTTGGAATGCCCAGGACGTGGGTAGGGAGGATAGTGTAAACCATGGTTTTGAGGGATCTTAAATCAAGAGAAATTACATGGGGATTAGAATTTGTTAGGAGTAAAAAAATAGGAAAAACCTATCCTGGCGATGAATTTTCCTTTGGTTGACAAGTTGTTTTATGGGAACTGTATTCAGAGTCGCTGGGGCATTATGTGAATAGTTAAACAAACGTGTATGCAGGACACTAACCTTCCATTCTCGATGTCCATGAAGGATTATGATGATCCAATATTACTCAAAGCATGGAGTTCGACGAATGGTGAAATTTGGTTTGGACATATCAGAAACACTTAGTCCGTGATTATTCACAAAATTGGGAGTCTCTCAACATAGATTTGACCAGTATGTGAGGCGGTGCATTTTGACTCCCTCATCAGATCGGGGCTCAGTTTTGAAGATTCAGGTGTCCCAAGATCACATTCTCTACAGAATTTTGGTCTGTGTGCAAGGAGTGGGGGTATTGTTATTCCTTTTTTGGGGCCAGACCTGAGATTGGAGATCTGGATGTCCCAAAATCAGGCTCCCTACACAGGATTGGTATGTGCACTAGGGAGGGGGGGATTTTAGCTATATTTAAGGTACCTTGGAGTTTAATTTAATATGGTTAGGAATTTAGGTTTCCCAATATGGAGGGGAAAACATTAATATTCATTTTAAAGTTGTACTAGTAGAATCAATCATTGCAAATTGATTCACCCTGGCTCTATGGAGAATCCCCTATCGAAATTCCCATGTCCAAATGAACTATGCTCAGTGTGATAAAAAAGAGATGAAAGGGTTTCACTCATCCACCTAGTGATGGTAGGATCAAATAAAATAGTATTGTTGGGCCATGGAGTTTAACATCATGCAGTTAGGACACAGGTGACATGATGTTAATGAGCCATCAATTGTGGGTCCATGTAGTTTCAAGTCTTGTAGAAAGGATGTTGACAACATATTTTACCATCATTTTGTAGGGATGAAATATCAAATGAATCATGCACAAATATGAGATAATAAATCCAGGATCTCCATGGTACACCCAAGACATGAGCGGGGGAAGAGGGTGTAAACCATGATTTAGGGATCCCTTGAGCTAGGGGGGATGATGTGAGGAATAGAATCCAATGAGTGTAAATAATTAGGACTAAACTCTCTAGGGGAGAGAATTTTCTTTGGTTGATAGGAAATTTTTGTGGGAAACATATACAGAGTCTCTGGGGAATTGTGTGCATAGTCTAACAATGGTTTCTATAAGACACTACTTGTCTTTTTCCGATAGCCTTGGGTGATTATGGTGTTCTGAGATTTCTCAGGGCATGAAGTTTGATAGATGAAAAGGGGATGTATGGTTATATGAGAAATATCTAGACCATGATTAGTTTTGAGGTTTGAGATCCTCTATATATATCTGATTTGTATGTAAATGGAAGCATGGTCTTTTGATACATTATATATGTAAGAGTCCAGATTTTAAATCCCCTACATCTATTTTTATTTCACAGGCAGGGGGGATTTTTTTTTGTTTTGTGTGGTTGGACCTGGGATTTATAGCATGAGTGTCACTACATGTCTCATTATATTGAGAATCATGCCACACATAGTTCTTAAGATAACTTATAGTTTAATGTCGTGTGGTTAGGAATTCTTTGGCCATACAGTTTAACATCATGTAGTTAAGACTCATGAATTTCCCTGTGAATGTCTGGATTATATGTATAGGAAGGCATTTGTTTCATGGAGGCTAAACCCATGAAGGATCAAGTGTCACTAGGTGTCCCCTTGATGGATGGGAATTAAGTCACATGTAGTTCTGGAATCCTATATAGTTTAATGTCATATGGTAAGGATGAGAGTGAACTGATGTGAAAAGGATGAGGTGAGTGAAGTTTTGGGCTTGAACCTCATGGAGGTTTCCTACACATCCTAGTCAGTTAGGAATCAAATTACTCTTAGTTATGAAAACATGTTCCATATACCGGTATGATCTATACACATGAAAGGAGTAGTTTTTTTTGAATGATGGATGGACCAGGATGAAGGATCCGTGTGTCACTACGTATCCTGTGAGGGCAGGAATCAAGCCACACATAGTTCTTGAAAACTCTCCGTCTTAGTATGACCTATGCATAAAGATGGGGTAATTGGTATCATGTAGTATCTAGGACAAAACATAGGGTCAAGGTGTCTATATGTAGCATATGAGGGCAGGAATCAAGCCGCATGTAGTTCTTGAGGTACCCTTCACTTTAACGTTGTACAGTTAGGATTTTTCATGGATTCCCCAATGAAAGTCTGATCTGTAAGTAGAGAGAGGGGAATTGTTGACTTGGCTACTGGCTGGAATTAGATGTAGAGTCCAGGTGTCACTATGTATCCCATTGATGAATGTGAATTAATATATATATATATATATATATATATATTTATATATTTATACGATACACTCTCTATTCCGGTCTGACTTGTACACAGAAGGGGGGGGGGATTTTACCTTTCCCTCACATAGATCTGATTTATGAAAAACAAGTAATTGTATTATAAAAAATGATCACCGTGAAATTTAATGTCTTATGGTAAGGATAAATATTTTATGTAATTTAATTTCATACAATGTGGACACATATTTCACTATGTAGTTTAACATATTGCAGCTAAGATGGATTCATCATGCAGTTCAATGTCATGTGATCGGGACCATTTTCGTACAATTTAACATCATGTAACATAGATGTAGGAGTAACTACATAGTTAAACATCAATTATCTAAGAATAATTTTATTCAATTACACAAATTACTTCTTCAGGAACCCCGTATTGGTGGGAGAAATGGTGAGCTATCCATCCATTGAAATTAAGGCATATTCTCCAATAGAGTGTAACATGTGTATAACATATGGTCCTTCCCACTTTGGTTCCATATTTTGAGGTTTCTTTTTTAGTATTATTAGGGTTATGAGGAGTTTCATAATTCCTCCTTTGAGGAAAGATCAGAGGAGAACCTTCTTATTGAAGGATTGTGTAGTCCGATTCAGGTAAACTTCCGAATGGTGCAGAGTGTGAAATATTTTCTCATCCAACCATTCCATCTGATTGAACTATTTCTAGGACTGCTCTTTTATGGATAATTGATCTGAAAGATGATGATAATTTAACTTCAATGGGTAGAACTGCATCAGTCCCGTATACTAATGAGTATGGGGTTCCTTGAGTGGCAGTGCGGGTCATGGACCGATAAGCCCACAGAGCATAGAAGAGATTATCTAGCCATGATTTCTTGTCTTGGTCTAACATTTTCTAGAGTATATTAGATATGGTCTTTTTGAATGCCTTTATCTTCCTATTGGCTACTACATGATTGAAGGATAAATAGATGGCCTTGGTGCTATGCTCATAATATAGATTGTCCAATTAAATAGAGCATAAATTGGTTTCGTTGTCCATAAGTATTGTGTGAGGGACACCAAGACTAGTGATGATGTTTTCTTTCAAAAAGATGACAATGCTTCTTTCCTTGACCTCATTGAGTGGTACATATTTTTCCCATTTGGAAAAGAAGTCGTTTACTGTGAGAATATATTTTAATTGTCTAGCTGTGGCGGGAGGGTATGGTCCCACGACATCCATTCCCTATAAAAAATGGATAAGAGTACATGGATATGTGAAGTAAATTTGGGGGATAGTGGATGAACATTTTCATAAACTTTGTAGGAAAGAAATTTTTAGGTGAATGTGGCTCAATACTACATCATGGAGGGCCAATAGTACCAAAGACTTTGAATCTACTGTGAGATCTTGGATGCTGATTGATGTGCTCCACAAGTTCTGGAATGAACTTATTTTACAATGACAACAATCTCTTCTCCATCAATGCACCTGAGAAAGATTCCATCATGACCTCACTTATAAAGGACCTTCTGTCGATTTGTGTTGTCATACATCATGAAGTTTATTGCTCGTCTCTAGATTTTCTCCCTTCCTGTTCTATCTGGTGGGAGTTCTCCCCTTTGAAGGTAAATTTTAATGGGATTCATCCAGCCGATGTTAGGACCATAAATCTAATATATGGGACTAATTTTATTAATTTCTTCCATGTTGACATGAATGAATGGTAAAACCATCCATCAGTGAGAAATAATGATGAATTTTTTCGTTCCGATCTGGGTTGGCTAGAGCCGTGGCTATATTTTCCTATGCATCAGCTTGCACATTTTGTAACCGGGGGTTATAATTCAATTTCAGATTTAATGGGAATTATTATATCAGTTATCATACATGGTTCATCAAAGATATTATATCGTATTTCTTGATAGCATTTTCAACATATACTTTCTTTATAACCAATTCTAAATCACCTTTAATCTTTAGGTGTTCAGATTGTGCTTGAAGTTCCAACTCAAGGCCTGTAATGAGGGCCCGATACTCTACTTAATTGTTTGTGCATCCTTATGAAAATATGAAGGAATAATGAAAAATTTCTTTTTATGGGGATATGAGTATGAATCCCATACACACTTTTTTGAGTCTGGGTTCTACTATTATTTTTTCTGTTGGGCTTCTAGAGGCACTGTCGAAGTGTATTTCCCATATCTAGGATTTCTATTGAATAGAGAATAGTTCCTCATTAGGTATCTCAACATATAATGGGTAGACCTCTATTGAGGGATGCTATGTGAGGAAATATTCTAATGCATGGCCTTTTATGGCTTTCTATGGTATGAACCGTATAAAAAAATGTTGTAGGATGACCACCCATCGTGACAGGTGTCCATTTAACATTAGATGTCTGAGAATATACTTGAGTGGGTTGCTACGTGATACCAAGTGGACTTCATGGTGCTCCAAGTAATGAATCATCTTCTGGACCACAAATATTAATGCATGATATCTCTTATTGATATTCAAATAGCAAGTCTCAACATCGATCATGGTTTGAATGAGTTAATAGAGACTATTATCACTGCCGACAATATTCTTTTATGCGAGAAAGGCACCTAGGGATCTCTCCAAGGATGTTATGTACAGAATGAGTGGTTTTCCTTCAATATGTGGCATTATCACTAGTGGGATTAATAGATATTTCTTGATATTGTTGAATGCTTCCTGATAGTCTTCAGTCCATTGATATTCTACCCCTTTCTTCATCAACCTGGTGAAGGGAAAAAAATTTCCTGCGTGGTTAGCTATGAAGTGACGAATGTAGGTTAAATGTCATTGGAGTCCTCTCAACTATGTGACGTTGAAAGGAGGAGATATGAAAAGGATGAAAATTTTCTTCTCAGGGTCGACTTTGATGCCCCCGTGTCATATGATGAAGCAGAGGAATTATCCTGAGGTAACACCAAAAGAACATTGTAGGGGGTTCATTTTCAGACTATGTTATAATAGTTTATTGAAGAAGATTTCAAGATCTGGCATATAGTCTAAGAATTTTCATGATTTAACCACCAGATCATCAACACATCATTCAAAAAAATTTCCCAAGAAGGGGTTGAAAATGCGTTGTATGTCGTGCTAATATGTGGCATCGAAATTTTTCAAACTAAAATGAATCATCATATAGGAAAACACTCTCTAGGGAGCCCTAAAGGTGGTGGATTCTTCATCTTCTTAGGCCATTCCGAGTTGGATATATCCTGAATAGCCATCCATGAAAGAGAGAGTCTCATTTCTAGCAGTTGCATTGATTGGAAATTTAGTGATCCGGACTGGGAAATCATCTTTCAGAAATTACTGGTTGAGGTCCATAAAATCAATGTAGAACATGTTCTTCTCTTTTTTTATTCATGACAAGGAAAATTTTTTCAAGATAGATGGGGCATTGGACCTCTCGAATGAAGCTAGCTCTGATAAGCTTGTTTAATTTAGCCTTTATTTTAGAAACATGTGTCGGGTGTGTCCTTCTAGTGGCTTTCTTGTGACCATGGTGGTCCTATGGAAGGACCAGGTGGTGAGTGGACACCTCTGGATTGAGACCTAGATTTTATGTATAATTCTAGGTGAAAAAATCTCGATTCTGCTTCTAGAAAGAGGTGTATACCACTTGCTCTTCAGAAGGCATGGACACACAAACCAGAGTAGGTCATGGGTCTTCTTCTATACCCAAGTTGATTTCCTTGATTTCATCATTGGTGGTAGATAATCCTTCCTTAAATGTTGTATGGGAATCCCTTAGGTCTTATTCTTTTCATATACATATTCATCATCTTCATCTTCATCTTCTGACGGGGAAGAAATCATTGAAACTATTGCTCCATGGTTGAGGGAATAATTAAAATTTTTGTGTCTAGGAGGTGAAACTGTCTCCTCTACCTTTAACATTGGTGGGGGATTCTCCAGAGAAGATATAGTGAGGGGTAAAAGAGTTTCCTCATATTCTTTGTGTGAGAGAAAATTCCTCTCACCTTAGTGGGTGAGTTATAATTTTTTTTTTAGATTTTTGATGATGGTTCGGGGGAATTTTCATCAAAATAACCAACATTATATTGAGAGCCAGTTAGTTTTTTAACATTATCAAGCTCGACGACCGTAACTGAAATCACTAGGACTACTGAATATGCATCCAAACATGGAATTGTGCACTAAATTTGATAGATGGGAAGTACATGTTCCTCCCCAAGCTACTTGAGGGGATTGGTGGAAACCATTTCCAAACCATTTGGGGTAGTGACCCAATCAATTCCTTCAACTGAGGGTTATTTCATCTTCATCTCATGGAACCCTGCATCAATATAGTGTGACTCACAGGACTTGAATGGGGCCTTATTGGCATGTATTGTCCCACTCGGTTCATTAATTCTATATTTCAGGCAATGATGGTATGAGTATGGGATTCCTACATGTTTATGGAGCTAGGGAATACCTAGTAGGGCATTGAAGGCCATATTTTTTCAGACCACTAGAAATTATGGGTGATCTATGAGGTCACTGAACTGGGTTTCGAGCATGATTTGGCCTAATAGCTTCAACTCACTTTTGTAATATCCCAACATGGTCGTGTTAATGAGCATCAGATAATCCTCATTGTATACTAGCTGGCAAAGTGTCTAGAGTGCAAAGAGAGTATCCCCATATCCTTTTTTGAAGAATTATTTTTGGATATCAATGCCATTTATTATTCCAGAAAAATATAACGGTTTGATGTGTCTTTTCATGATGAATTCTTCATCTTGATCTGTGAAGGAGATAAATACATGGAATTCTGTATGGTTGGTCTATATTCGATAGAATTCAGTGGAGAACACATTGTCTTTGAACTCCTGGGGACTTAGAAAAGCTTTGATGAGTGCTTCCCTGAGATATTATGATAGATTTAGTGTATCCATGATTGAGAGATTAGGTAGTAATAAAGAAAACTATTTCAGAATGTCATATTTCTTATCTAAATGTCAGCTCTTTCCAACTTCTGGATGATCTTTCACAGGAACATTAGGGTCTTGAGAATTTGATGAAGATGGGTTAGACCTTGGGGTCGGAGTTAGAGTAGATTTCGTCCTTTGAAGATTGGGTTGGGCAGGTATTCTATCACGCCAAGGGAAATTAGTCATTGGATCTTCCTCTAAAAGATATTTTTGAAGGATTGGATCGGGGTGGATTTTTTATGGGGATAAGAAAAATTTTCTGTCCCTATTGGATCTGCTGGAGGGTCCTTCTCTAGGTTTCTATGATACTAACAGTTTGAGAAATAGTGTGTCCATAAGCTAGATTTCTACCATGGATGTATCTCCCTTGATATCCCTAGATTCTATGGCCTCTTCTTTTAGTCACCCAATTGGGTGTGGGGAATTCTAGTTGATAATCATATTCATCATTGGAGAATGGATCCATCAGGTGGATGAAATTGACGGAGCACAAAATCATTTCCCCTTCTGATAACGACTTTTACTTATCACCTTCCCCTAGTGGTGCCATTTGGTGGGATGGTGCTCGTGTTTTTATATTCGATGGCATAAAATCTGATAGTGTCAAATACAAATTTGGTTTTTGTGAAAGTTTATCTTCTTGCACTTACTTTCCACCCTTTTTATTGGACTTCGTTTTGAGTGGTCGTCCTTTGGAGGATTTTGGGGCTGAGGATGTCATTTGTGTTTCCTTATGAGCTATTGGAGGCACATTTAGTTTCTTCAACTGTAAATAGATAATACTCTGGTCTTAGTTGATTATTTTACAATTCAACCAACTATTTAACCCTTTCTCCTTCTGGTTAAAAACTTTTTGCACTCTCCCTATTCATCTGGATCAATGGTAGAATCATACGCCACATGTGATGGTGGTGGTCCCAACCTAACTTGTTCAGAATATATCATCTTTTTGCAAGAGTTCCTTGAAGAAAAAGAAATCCTGGATGTTTGGCCCAATATCTTGTCGAATAAATAATAATCTAGCTGGTCATCAAGACCTACTTCATCAGCCTGCTTTGCCAATGTAAGATAGATAAAGTCTCAATTCATGGAGGCTATGAAGTAGCCACGGACTTGGTCATCTCAGAATGAATAATTTTTTTTCATTATTTGAATTAATTCATCCTTGATCCCTTCACTCATCTTGTCTATGTTGGGTAAGTTGCTGATGTCCAGGCCCACCCACACTTTTTGGTGTGATCATGGGAGCCGGAGCTGGTGAAGGGGTGGATTAAGCATAAAAAAATCCTCTTCAGCTATTCCTTCTCTTTTTACTGGGGCTGATGGGGATGCTCAGGACATGATATTAGTCCACTGTAAGGAATCTTCTATCTTTTGAGCAATGTAGAAGAATTCCTAGAACCCACTTGTATATTTCACCGAAATAAGTGGTTTTCACAATTCATCACAGAGTTTTTAGATTCACATGGCCTACATATCATCTTGGGGGAGTTATTGGTTCATGGATCAAGTCATACCCTTCTATCTAGAAATAAAGTCTAAAATTCTCTTTTTCTCTCACTATTTTCAGTTCAAGAGGTCACTGACTGTTGTTCTTATAAACATTGCATTGAACTGGAACAGGAACTGGTGTCAAAGATCCTCCCATCATGTTATTGAGTTAGATTTCAAACTGGTGTACCACACAAAGGATGAACCTTACAAGGTTTTTACAAATAATCTAAGCTTCAAAACTTCTTGTTTCTATGGGGTTCCCATAATAGGATCATAGTAAGAAGATTAGTGCATTAGATGCTACTCCAAGTCCCACTATCCATTGAATACTAGGAATACGGGGTTCTTGAGATTTGGCGATGGAGGGACATTGCTTACTTAATCAGGGTAGCGCTTCCGTTCTGGTTTTATTAGAGCGCGCCTTCCTTCCATTGCTTCTATTCGAGTTGTTAATAACTTTATGGTATTCATGATTTGTTGATGTATTCCCTATTGGACCTAAGCATCAGCGGGTGTAGTAGGGAGAAAGATTAGACGTGTCAACACTACTAGAACTTGAGGTGGATACCTAGTTGGGGGAATCCTTTTTTAGATTCTCCAAAATATATTTTTCTTACATCCCCAACGGAGGGAAATTTTAACATCCTACTGGGATTGGGTTACAGTAGAATGATGGTCCCAGCACTGCATTGAATGAGATTTCCAGCCTTGCTTCATCTGTCGAGATGAGGCTATAAGGAAAAGGTACATCTGATGGAAGTGTGTGTTGAATCTTCACCTAAGGGACATACCCAGTAGAACAGATTTATCTTAGAAGACCAGTGTTGATGCACCTTATCTCTTTCATTTCTTTCTCATGGAGAGTAAATCTCTCCTCAAGTGTGGGGAATCATTTTCATAATTATAAGGATGTGGGTCATAGACTTTTCTCTTATTCTTCTTTTTGTTGGGGTTTCACATGGGAGGTGGTGGTAGATTGACATAGGGGTGACAAAATTTAAGAAAAGCCTTTATTTTATAGTGTGCACACCTCTAGGATTGGTGTGGACTATCTCCGATAGGGAACCATATTTTCTTATTTATATGTTATTTGTATCATTTTTTGAAAGGTCTATTGGGATTATGTCCACGATGTTTAGTGATGCATACCACATTATGGTGGCATACCAGGTTCTAAATGATAGGAGAGATTCTTGCACCCTTTTTTGGATCTTCCCCAGTCATTCGGTGATACTCTTTGGGTTTCTTGGAAAAGAGTGACATGAAGAGATCCATGATATGGCCTTATAGTACACCTCTATTCTGGGGGATTTGATTCACAAGATGGGATGAAATGGGTTACCCATCTATCTGTTCTTCTCCCCAGTCGGGAGAAGACAGATGTCCATTGGATAGGAATTTGAGGTAAAAATTCTTCTATCCCTATGGGATGGGGTTTCTCCTGTTCTTCTTTTGATTTTTCTCATCCTAGATTTTCTGGTCTTATGGTGGAATTTTATTTCAAAAATTCTCCCAGCCTTGCAGGCTGGGGTTGATCTCGTGTTGTTGTTGTTGCTGATGCTATTGCTGCCTTCTTGATCTCACACATTCCCATGTGGGTGTGAGACGGATATGGTGTCATGTATGTGCATGAATTGTTTCCTTTTGAAGACATGAGTAGTTCTTTTATATTGTATTCTCTTATATGTGATACCTTCTATATGTTCTTAGGTGCCTAGTTTATGAGCTTCTTGATGGCTTTCTCTCGTCGGGCCTAACGCTTCTGTGGCATACTCAAGGCCGATTCTTGTCAAGCGTTCCATCTTTCCTGAGTAGGGAAATAATTTTACTGCCATATGGGAATGATGAAAATTCAATATATCACTTCCATTGGGTTCTACTGGATGGGAATTGGGGTGATGTGTAGATCTACATGTTCTCACCATCCCTAGATATGAACATTAGACGGGGTGTTACCAATAAGGCAGCGCAACCTATGTAGCACATAGAGGTAGGATAGTTCATGGCCTTTCTTTCACCTTTATGATTATGTTCATCATGAAAATGGAATGTATTTTAGGTCTATTTGACCGTGAAGCTCTCCCAGGACATTAACATTGTCTGCATACCCATCGTAGGGTGAAAACATTACTTTTAACTAGCGGAGAGTTTCCCAAATATTGAGGAGAATATTATGAATACATTCTTATGACAAATATCTTGGAATGTTGAAATAATAAGTGGTTGTGGACCAATACATCACTATTATGTCATCCCTAGTTAGTTGTCTTCTCACAAACAACATATCTTGTTGTCGTTCTTCCAGGGTCTCTTATGCTTGATCTGCCCGATTTGACTGCCTCTTAATGATTTCATTCCAAGAAGTGGGGTTAGCAAAAGTATTGTTGACATGTGAATGGTATGAGGGTGGCTCAAAAGATGAGGGTGGCCCTGATCCATCCTTTGATTGAGAAAGGATGTTGCTTGTCATGGAGAGAGTATCCAACATGTCATACTGTATTTTTTCATACACCTCAGCATATGAGGGCTTTCTCGCATTTGACCCGATGAGGGGAGGACCTTCTCACCTGCATAAATTTTGACTTTAGGGAGGACCTTAGTAGTTGGTTCCGTGAGGGAGAGGACTACCATCTCGGATTAGTGTATAGTCGTAGAGAGGACTTCTATGGTGTATACCTTGGGGAGGACCTTCAGGGTGGACTGTAGCTAGGGGAGGACCTTCTTACTACTTGGCGTCATTGAGGGGAGGGCCTTCACAATAAATGATATCATGGAAAGTACTACCATCATAGATATGGATAAAGGGAGAGTATCTACATTGTATATTATGGGGAGGGCCTTTAGGATATACTATAATTATGGGAGGACCTTCTCATTGCTTGATGTCACTACGTGGAGGGCCTTTGTAGTGTCTATCATCATGGCAAGGACTACCATCACATCTTGATGTCAGACTAAGTAGAGAAAAATATCTGCAGTGTATACCCTAGGGAGGACCATTAGGGAGTATGACAGAAATAGAAGAACCTTATTATAGTTTGATCTTCTTGTCAAGGGGAGGGATACCCTGACACGCATCAGGACACAGACTCCCATGATTGATCATTTCTGGACCACGGAGTAGGCCCCCATGGGTGCTCTAGGGAGGAACTTCAAAGATGCTATTAGTGACATTGTGGAGAGGACCTTTACAATGAATACTTCCACTTCCATAATTTAGTAATGGACTGATAATATCTTGATCTTCTATTGATAAATTTTTGATGGCATCAAGAACTCCATCTTTAAATAGAGCAGAATCATGAGTATGCTCTATAATTTTCAGTTTCCTTGGACACCTTTCATGTTTGGGTGCTCTTTTTTGGGAAACCATGGATGCATGTTTTTGGTAGAATCCTTCATATATGGGTCCCTATTTGGTTATTTCCTTTGATGTCGTCGGGATACACCGATGAGCATCTTGTGTTCTGGAAAGAGTATACGCTTGCCCTAGATTGGCCACCACATTGGACTGGTGTCCCCTAGTTGGAATGAGTGCTTGTTCCCAACTTAGTTGTCCTTGTATCACAGAATATGGTTGTCGATCCTCCTGGACTAAATCGGGGATACGAGCCTACTCTGGGGAGACTATATGATTTTTTGGATGAATCACCCCACTCGAGGAGACGATATCATGGGCCCAACTCCTCACTTTTTCCACTCGAACAACGACGTCTTGGAAAATCTAGAGGATATTGTATGGGATTGATGTCTGATCCTCTATCATGTCCAAGATATGTTGAGATACATATTTGGATGGAATGGGTATGAATTCCCATTCTGATGTCGAAGCAGGAGTTTGTGCCAGCTCTGGTCCTCTATGGGTTGCTAGTGGGTACTGACAGTTCTCTTGTGCTAGGAAAGAGGAATGAGTCTTCCACTGAAGGTCTTCTCCAGTTTCCACCATATTTAACTGGTGGGATTTGTGTTCATGTATAGTAATTTTAATTTTCTTATATTTTCATTCCATCGTATTTTACTGGTGGGCTTTGTTGTGGTATGTAGTAATTTGCATCTGCCTATAGATTACCATCATATTTGACTATTGGGATTCATATGTATCATCACTGTTATATGAATTCCCATGGTTTGTCTCCCTATTTTGATGGTGGGATTGGTGTTGATCAGTAGGAATTTTTTCCTAATTATAGCTGGGTTCCGTCCTTTTTGGATGACAGGATTCCTATGAGTTGGAAGAGATTTTCATCTACCTATAATTTTTGGCTCTATCTTTGTGGTGGGACTAGCGAGAACTAGTAAGAATGTGAATTTTATCATATTTTGCAACCCTATTTTTATGTTGGGATTCATAGGAGCGAGCGGGGATATGCATTCTATCATATATTGTCATCGTATTTCTATGGTGGGATTCAATAGAACGGAATAATTGTATGCATGCTCATTATATGCCTCCTCTACTGTGTGGAGAACCTCCTCCTTATGAACCATGGTGATAACATGCTCTTGATTATGTGTTTTCCTCCATCAGTGGTAATCCATATGGGCCTATGTTCATTGGACTTCAATAGGTTCCCTCTACATGTGATCCTATTTAGAGAGAGGATATCGGGTTGTACGTCACTATTGGTGATGTACTCCGGTAGGAGCCCTTGGGATGAAGAGGCAGTGAAGCCATCCGGTGCTAGATTGCTGGCCACGACTGAAGAGGAAGTTGGAAAGTATTCACTGATTGGAGGGCCTTCCTTGCAACCTCCACCATAGAGAGAGTACTATTTTGGTGGTACTTATTGATCAACACATTTTAAACCCATCATTGAAGATGGTGGGTAGGTGAGGGAGTCCTGTTCTTTATTAGATACCCAACCAACTATGTGGTCACTGACATTTGTGTCTAAGTAAATTGTTGGGATTCCATTTGGATCAAAGAGAGCTCTACGAAATGACTGCAATATATATATGACATATATAGGCAAAAAAATTCCATCAATGTAGCATCTCATGATCACATGCATAATTGATGATCTTTCTTGGCCCTTTTCCTTTTCGGATGAAAGGGGATTGTGGTGGTATAATACCTCCACGTTGGGTAAGGATTTAGGTTGGGTTCACTATTTTTTGTTCCGACCTGATTTTCATCATATCATTAAAAAAATATTCCAACAGATAATAGACAATTTATTGTCATTATAGTGTTTCATATTAGGTTAACCATTTTTGTTTCGGCCCAATTCGCATCGTACTAGGGGGTAGAAAAATTGCCCGATGGACAGTAACCAGTTGTCCTTTATTATGAAGGGTTCCACATTAGGCATGACATCTTCTTATGGTCTCCAATAAGTTTATTCATGGATCTATAAACACCCAAAAACCCTTGTATCCGTGATTCATGGAACTGGTTTCCAAAGGTATGTGCTCATTGGATGATTATTTGACCAATGAAACTTGAGGACTCCATTGGTCGAGAGGATGGGAGGTCTGGCTCATCACAACCTTTTTGGGGGAATTATTTCGTACTACTGGGTTCTATTATAGATTTACAAAATGTACATAAATTCTCAAATCCTTGGTTCTTTCCCAATAATGTGTCTGTGGGTTACCCCTGGGTTACAAGATTAACCATATATATATGCATGGGTTGGTAATTACTGAGACAAAGCTAGTTTAATCCCTATGACAAGGAACTATGGAGTTTATTATCATTTAGGGAGGAAAAAAGTTTCTTTGCGATCAGGATCAAACCCAAGATATGGGTTTCCTACATATCCTCATGAGAGGAATTAGAACCCACATAATTCGATGCCACTTAACTGGACACATCACATTTTATGGTCGTGCGACGAGGAACCATCTATGAAGTTTAACATCATGTGTCTAATACATCTAGGTGAAATATGAAGAGTAAAGATTTTGTGTGGGAATTAGACTGAAGAAAACCAGAATGCTCATGAGAGGCATAGTATTCTAGGTGGATATGGACCTACCAAGGATATGTCTCGTTGAATACTAGAGTGATTTTGGGGTTGGGATTAGACATCATGGAATCTTCCTATGTATCCCAATTAGTTGGGAATAAAATACCACATATTTTGGTTTAAGTTGGGGCTTATAACATATAAGAGGCTCATTTGAGAAGAGATTGTTGGGGCCTGAACTGTAGAGGAGGCCTTTCTTGAAAGATTAATGTAAGGGGTTATTCCTGAAGAGGATTCCCTATTGAGTTGGGGGGGAATTCTTATTGGGACTAAATTTTAAGGAGAATGTCTCTTGAGCTCAAGCCTTTAGACATGCGTCTTGTATACCTTGGTTAGAGTAGGAATTAGAGTTCTCGTAGTTTATTTGGGGGTGGGGTTTACATGTGGAAGCTTCCTAATTGAGATCAGGCCTTCAGGAAGACATCATACATATCCTGGTTAGAGAAGGAATTAGAGTTCTCATATTTCATTTGGAAGTGGTGTGTATGTGGTGATCATTATCAACCTCTAAGACCACGTGATTCATGTTCAGTGTTAGAAACAAGAGGAAGTATTAGATATAGTAGACCACACACCTTTCCTTCTCCTCTGATTGAAATGGAGGATGGAAATAGAAGAGGTTGATGCATCAGCTCGACAAGATAGATAGATGGGATTTGAATGTGCCAAATGTCACCCATGTTGATATCCAGGATATTCATGTTTGGAAGTCTATCCAGACATGTCCCGGGCCGATCCTGATAGGATAAAGAGAATAACCTCCCATAGTAATATTACGATGTCACCATGGGGGGGGGGGTGATCTAAACCTAGTTCTGGGAAAGTGGATAAGCATCGCTCCTCATCAAAAGGAGAGGCAGACATAATCCCTTTAATTTATCACTGTCCCTCATTGAATGTAAAAGCCTGTGATTACCCTTGATCCCAAGAATAAGGAGGTTCACATGATTATTCCAAGTTCATGCCTCAAGTTACCATGATAATGTAGACATAATGACATTTCAGGGGTCTACACCCTTGATAGAATTACCCACGTGACTCCACTTACCATGGGTATGTAAACTCAGAAGGATGCGCTAAGGCACCTGATGGTTTTATCATACAAGTCCGGTGGCTTTGGAAGAGGCTTTGGATTGATATCGATGTATTGGATAATGATGGGTATTCAGAGAATGGGATTGAAATGGATGGTCACGATCAAGATTGGAAGGCGGAAAGCTCGAAGGTACCCTACATGGTGTGTCATTGGTTCATGTGGGGTGGGGTATGCTTTGCATGGTGTATTGTTATGCGAGTGGATGGGTTGTCCACGTATTGATGTGGTACATAGACCTGTACACTATCCATATAACGTAGTGGTACACAGTCTCAGGTTCTATCTATATAGGGTACTGGTATGCAGCGATGGAGTCCATCCGTGTGGTGGAACGCTATGCAGGGCAGTGTTTCGTCTGCATAGAGATGTGCTATGTGGTACGGTGAATTAAATAAGGGGCACTAGTCTTATAATTAATGGGAAGTCAATTTGAAAAGGGAGAATGTTTTTTGTTTTTCCAATTAGGTTTTCAGTTTTCTCATATTATTATGCTTCCTTATTTTTATGGTTCGTGGTGTGTTTATACCTACTAGAAACTGTTCACTGTTCCGTACTTTGACGATCATTTTCCTTTGGAGTCATTCGTCTGTTAACTCCAAGATCTCCGAAAATTTGATCCCCTCTATCACCTTTTGGATCCCATCCAGGTCCATTTATAGAGTGTCTAGGAGGATATATCTATGGGTCACACAACACCTTTTGTGGTATCCCATGGGTAAATCATCTGGCCCTCGGACGATTCAGCCAGCAGAGATTTGTGGGGCTGCGGTTCGCAGTGGTGGTAATCATCGCCTCAATCCCACAAATGACATGGTTTGTGGGATGCCTCCAACCTATAATTTTCCATGAAATGAGTTTTTTTGGATAGTGTATGGGGTCATACCTCCCCATCAAATTTTTTCCAATGACGTGGTTCGTAGGGCCGTGGTTT
Source organism: Viscum album (assembly GCA_963277665.1). Lineage (NCBI taxonomy): Eukaryota > Viridiplantae > Streptophyta > Magnoliopsida > Santalales > Viscaceae > Viscum > Viscum album. The sequence goes on from OY728131.1 coordinate 241,802,926, forward strand.
ACTAGTGGAGTTTCTTCACCTCCATTCTGCCAACGGCATGGTTCATTGAGCCATGATTCATGGGTGAAATTTCTCTACCTTCATTTCTATAATTGTGTGGTTCATGGGTCCATGGATAGTAGGTGTAATTTCTCCACCTCCATTCCGCCAATGACATGGTTTGCGAGGGATCAACATTGTTTCTCATTTATTCTGCAAAATGCCTGGTTTGATAGCCATTTCCTCATGGGCCAACATTTCATGGGTTGTCCACCTAAAATTTGGTTCATGGTAAATCCTATCTTAATACCATTCTTGGAAATCGTTATACAAAACACTTTTGGACCTTTTATAAATTCTATTTTTTTTTCAATCTTCTTCTCAAAATTTAAATCCAACCTGTGCCTTATTCCTTCATTATTTGTGGGAGTTTTTTTCTTCCCTTTACAAAGTTTTTAGGACCCTACAAATTTCTATAATACTCTATCTTATGATCCAAAATTCGTTTTCCATTTCTTAATATGAAGGAAATTTTATCCAATCACTTCCCATTCTATAGTGACAGTTGGAATTTCTTCAGAGAGGTATGTTTCCTCTTAATCATATATAAGGCTAGTTCTTGATCAACAAAGACATGATGGATTTTCCCAATGGAGGGACTTAAAGGATTATAAGAAACCAGAAAACAACCTAACTGTGATAAAAATTTTATAATTTAAGGATGTGAAAATGAAAATAACTCATGGATCCAAAGACACTTATTTTCTACCCAAAGCAGACAACCAAGGAGTGTCCACCCAATTAGACATGTGTATCCTTCATTAATTTTTTTAATGCCCTACACTGATTATATCATAGTAATTGATCCTTTATTATTATTTATATGAGTGAAATTAATGGCATCAAAATGTGAGTACACTTCATTATGATTATAGCTAAATTCTGAAAGGGGTTTTACTCATCTTATCGCATCACATATTTGTGGAAGATTTATTTAATTGATTTACCAATGCTATAAAATATGGGAAATATGATCAATGTGGGAATGATATTTTGTATTAAATTAGTTCCCCCAATCTAACATGAGTAATATTTTTATTCCTAAGACTGTATGGTAGTTAAGTTTGTGTCATCATTCAATTGTTTTAAATCTCACCATCCAAATCCCCCTCAAAATATTATCTTATTTCAAAATTTATAAACCTTATAGATAAAGTTGACTAAATGTTTTAAATACATAATTATACAATTGAGAGCATCATTTTAATTGAAAATAAATCTTTAATTGGTCTTAATATGAGGCATAAGCCACCTTGATATCTAAAACACGAGGAGAAGTACCCTATATTTTTAGAACTTATAATAAATTTGGTATATTTTTGTAACCCTTATCAAAACCACCATATGATGTTACAAAAATATTTTAGCCAATATATTCTTCATCCTATGATACTCCTTCAACTAAGGTATTTACATTATCATAGCATACTACCACATCATATTCTAGTGTCCTATTGACTCCCCTTGAAAAGGATGAATATTACATCACTATCAAATTTTCTAAATAAATAGATGATAATGGGTCCAAAAAGAAAAATTAAAATGAAGGGAATAAGTAAAGGAATGATGAATCAAATAATAAAAGGGAATAAGGGAAAATTAAGACATCCTTTAGATGAAATCCAAAGAATATAGATGTGGTTATGGACCTTCATAATAATAGAAATTATCTTATTACAATCTAGGATCCCACTACGTAACTTATATCATCTATTATTCAACTCAACATTTTTGTGATTTACATCACAATATATACTATAACTTGAAGGTTTCTTTTCTCACCAAAATTGGGAGAACAAAATTTTATCTATCCTTTTTACTGTTATCACCTACAGTTATAGAGGTGATAACACCTACTTTTTCAGAGGCCCAGAAGATTGTGATTGTTTCAAATCTTATATCTACTACTCCCAAGTAAATAAATCATGTGACACCACCAACTATAGTGTGGGTATCACCATCATTATATTGGAAACTATAAGAGAAAAAATAGAAAATTACCCCACACTTATCCAATTAGACCACCCAGATACTACTTTTCATGGAAAATTGTATAAGGATGATTATTAGAACCTGATTTTTGACTGAGGTACATATCCTCAATATTTTGGTCTAATTCACTATTATAGACCTAAAATGGATTCCTAATGAGTTCACGAAGGTCTTACGGGTGTCCAAAGCTCCTTCGAATCCCAAAACCCAATTTTTTTTAAAAAACGACCATATCGCATGGTTAGACTAAACCATGTGAGGAAACAATGTTATTCTAAACCATGTGGATGATATGCATTTTTTATTAGAGCCATATTTCATGGTTGGTTCATGGTTTCTCAAACCATGTGTCTTAACCATGTAAGTTTCCCTATTCTCGAAGTACCCATGTAGGGTTGGCGCACAGTTTGGTAAACCGTGCGACCAAACCGTGCACATGCTAATTTTTTGGGTAATTTTACTATTTTAACCTTAATGATATAATTATCCTCCTCTATATTCCCTAATCCAATTTCTAGTGGGATGAACATCTATTTCTCCCATTTTGGATCTTTTTAAGGCTAAATCAAGGGATTTAGAGATCTCCTTCATCCGGGTTATGATTGATATTCCATCTATCATGTTGGATATGAAATGGTAAGTACTCAAGTCCTTTTTAGTAATTATTCATCTCTCTTTCTCACAACCAAGTTATCATGGTTTAGGATGTTATACTCATTTTATTGATCTACACCAATACAATCCAAATCATAGGCCTATACTAGAGTAGTAAAGTCATATGAGTATTAGGTGGGTGGTCTATAACATATCCATCAAGTTCATTGATTTTGGTTTTGACATATGGGCCCTGTCAATTTCATCGGGTGCCATTTATTGCAATTATATTTCATTATTGTATTCATTAGAACTATATTGTTATTCTCTTTAATTAAATGTTATTATTTTTAGGTTGTTATATTAATAACATATAACACCCCATGTAGGCTCATATGACATAACTTGGTTTTTAGTGTTTTGACACTCTTGAGCCACGTTCGGGTGTGTTTGAGCTTGAACACACTAATGGTAAGCCTCCTTACATTAATTTCCTCTTGAATCATTAAATTTTGAATAGATATTTCCTTGTCAATTCCATGTGACTCTCTTGTGGTATGTGCCTAAATGTAAGTAATTCATTCAAATGCTATAATGGAAAGCATACTTAAGTATATGACTTAGCCTTATTAAATGAAAATAACTGATAGGTTTCATGTATGTATAACACCTTTACATGTTAAAGGAATGAAATAGAGTGAACCTTATTAATTAAACTAACATACATTTTTTAATTAAAAGGTTTCATGCTACATGGACTTTTCAAACTAATTAAAGGAAAGGCATGAACCAAGTGATTTTTTAAAGGCATAGTTATCATATGACCAAATTAATTATAGTTAATTAAATTTAAGGTTAATATTTATGCACATGGACCTTGACATCTTTATAGTAAGTATTGAATCATTTTAGCTATTATATTCCCAAAGTAATTCCTTTGGTACTTGAGGATATCATTCTGATTCAAGGATTCTAGTTGCCTTTGGTGAGACCTATCGGGGAAATGATCATTTACTACCTTTTGATTCCCTATATGACACCATAGGATACCTTCATTATTATTACAAGACATCTTGAATACACTCCTTAGATCTAGCATGCCATAAGGTTACTTGGTTACACCCTTTGGTCTGGACACTATTTATCTCCCATTTTACCTAGGATGAATTCCTTGGACTAAGTTAGAAATATTATTGAGGGAATATATTCAAAGAATCTATTTGGATTATAATATTATCCCTTAGCTAGACTCAACTACTAGTAATTTAGCAGACCGCGAGGTCTAGGTTTCCTTGGTGATTACCTTGGAACCACTTCCAATTTAGGTATCAATCATGGTTTCCTTGTTACAACTTGAAACATTCACTATTTATACTATCACAAGGTGATGTAAATTCTAGATATGCCTCATGTGACCTATTAATATAAATTGGTAATTACTTAATTAATGAACTGGTTACATGTCAAAAAGCATACCGAGGCCTACAGAATGTACAAGGGTATTTAGTAACATTGTACTACTTTACTTTATATATGCATTCTTGGACATTATTACATTTCCATTACATGGGTCAAATGTTATAAACACCATTGGTGGTGGCCTATTTTTATTTATCTCACACCCTCTTTGGGTGCTGTTTGGTACCTGAGGTAGATTACATGTATGCATCTATTGATAGAGGGAAGTGTAATTCTTCATACACTTGATTGTTTTCCATTCCAGGATGAACCTGGTAGAAGATGACCGAGTTATAACTTAGGATTCTTAGGATAGTTTATTTATTTCCTTTTTACTACATTGGGTATTTCATGTATGCCCTTTAATTTCTATCCACGTTTTAGATCATTCTAATGGAATGAAATATATCATCATCAACTATTGTATGTTATTCCATTATTTTTACTTATTATTAATTGGTCTCTTTTCATTGTGCATTATGTTTACCTATTGCTTCCACTATTTACCTATGTTTATAATTATCCATTATGATACACTATGGTAATGAGGGAATAGTATCCCCATAGACACACCCTAGGCCCTCGCTACTAGTTGGAAACCTCTAGAATTATGGGAGATGCGCTTGAGGTCATGTGTCCCACCAGGTTCATTTCACCTTCTAAGTGGAATTTGAGCTTGGGATGACATAAAGCGGTATCATAGGGGTTTTTCTTTCATGGTTTACTATTTCGAGACAATAGATTGGAGATTAGGAATTCTTTTTACTTGTTCATAAGATTTTCTTGGGCATCATGAACCCATGTTCTGGGTATTGGTTGAGTTTCCGAAAATGTAACTATTGTTCAACTTTTTCCTATTAAAGTTGATATCATTTTATCATTGGGAGACACACATGTTGTGTGGAGTTGTTGATTATTATTCTGATTAAGAATTTCATTTCATTGTTGGAATGATTATATGAGGGAAATGAGCATTATTACGTGCATCATTTAGGAACCTAGAATTTTTATGTCATGCATATTGACATACCATATAGGTTCATTTTACATCTTTTAATTTCTTGTTATGCCTGTGATTAATGGGTGAGACTTTCCTTGTTTGTATATTTCTTGTGTTTTTACCAGTTGTGATTGAGTGATTTTTTATTTCAATTCCCATGGTTATATGGGCCCTCATGGGTTGGAATGAGTGATTTATTGAATCAAGTATTTAATTATAAATTAAAGTGGGTGTTAATCTCAGTGATATAGAGTATGGGACCTGGATCACTATCATAGACAACTCATTTAGAAATAACTTTGATACAACTTCTAAGAAAGTGAAAACATAAAAGTTAAATGGTTTCATGTCCTTATCCTATCTTTTCATGTTTTTCAAAGGTAAAGGAGTAAAACATGCAATTAAATGTTAAATGAAATGAAATAGTTGTTAGTAAATGATTAGGTGAGGTACTATTGAACCCTCATCTAATAGAACCCCTAAAAATAATATCTGAGAACTTTCCAATACCTAGCTATCTAAGAGTGTATTTAGGGTAGTATTCCTTGGGTAGTGATCCCATTATTATGTTCATATTCAGAAAGAGTTTCTATATATATTCTTAAAACTTTTTTTGAGTTGTGTTATTGGAAAAATTGTTGACCAATATCGCCAAGACGTCCCCGTGTGATATGCAAGGAAGGTGGAGACAACCTTGCTCTAGACATGGTGGGACCTAATCCATGAGTCTTACCACCAATAATGCCACTAGAGGCACCCTTGTTGTACCGAATCAAAGAACTGATGCAACAACCAATGATAATTTTCTATGTCTAATGCATTCCATGAATAGTTCTCCACAATTTTCACCTACGATGGTTTATTTGACTTGTGAGTTCCAGATGCAGTATCCTCCCACCATTTCAAGGGATATTGGTCTATAGGCTACTAATAATTGTCTAGAGGACACCCTGTATATCTTTAAACGTCTAGAGACACCTCCATATAGTAGGTTCATACTTTGAACTTACACGCTGCATGATTTGTCCAAGTGCTGGTGGTATGTGATTACCTAGGCTAGTCTCCATCAGTGCATGTTATGGGATTATTTCCTAACTACCTTCTATGATATGTTCATTCCTCAGACAAAGAGAGATGATATATCTAGAGAGTTAATGAATACCGAGTAGGGTTATATGTCACTTATAGAGTATTCAACGTGTTTCAATGAGCTGTAGTGATTTGAACCGCTTCTAGTCGATGATGAGATTTCAAATGCGAGACGCTTTGAGGATGGCCTCCAGTATACCATACTTACTTAGGGAAATGTATTTCTCTTACTTATTTTTTTTTAAATAGTATATTAGGATCTTATCAATGATTGAAACATGATGGAATGTGATATTAAAAGGCATAGAAGACTAGTGACGTGTCAAGCTATTATTTCTTCTGGTTTCAGGAAGAGTTCCCCAGATGTTTCTCCTTAGAATAGTGGAATCTAGTGTACCAGTGTAGGTAGCTCTATTGTGTGTCACTAGTATGGACATGCAAGGCATCTAAAGCCTTAGTGTTATAGAGACCCACTAGAGTGTTGAGGTTTCAGCTGTATGGGGAATATCCAGAATTTCTTTCATTCCTTTCCATTAGCTTCTAGTGGATGAGGATCTACACCTGTTCTATCTTCAGGGGCATGTTATTTTATACATCATCATGTGGGTATTTGGATTATCACTGACAGTACTGGCTGAGGAAAAGGTCATGGCCATGGTAGGCAGACCTCTGATTACCAACAACACAAAAAAACAATTTTGATCATGGTAGTCTAGCTATTTCATAGGATTGTACATCAGTAAAGATGCATTATTTAAAGCCAATACCAAATGATCAGGCTACAAGACCATATAAAATATGAAGTACAATTCTAATAGCCTCCATGATAGTATATTCTTTATTTGATACAACTGTTTCACACTCTATCACCTCCTTATCTATTGGAGAAATATTTGGTCTAGAAATACATTTTTATTATGGTGTAATGACCCAAGATAAACCATTAGGGGTATGATCAAATGGAATACACTAGTGTAGGGGCTGTCCTCTTGAGGTGGGTAGTTACCCTTTATTATGGTACCTTTTTTCTCAAGATGATGGGCTTAGATAGCATTCTCGGGATGGATTAGTTGGTTTTCTATCACATATTTATAGAGTGCTATCGTCAAAGGGGATCTTTTACATCACTAGAGGGAATTAGTTATCTAAATAATGGTGAGTGGGATGTAATGGATAGTAGATCCAGAATAGAGCATCATGGTCTAGGTGGAGTAACCACCATGATTTTCAATCTCATCATAGAGGATTAAGGTTTAGGCTAGGCTAAATTACCTTCAGTAGTAGATCATTTCAAGGATGTTTTTCTTAATGAATTTTCTGGCTTACCTCATGATAGGGAGGTAGAGTTTATTATTGATCTTGTTCCATGGGTTGTGCAAATGTGCATTCTTCCATATTATATGAAACATACTGATCTATAAGATCTCAAGTGGTAGTTAGAGGACTTAGAGGCTTAGGGTTTCATATAGACCATCACTTCTTCTTATGGTTCACCTGTGATTTTCACCAAGAAGGAGGATTGGACCCTTAGTTTGTGCATGGAATAAAGATGGTTGAACCGTCTTATAATCAAGAACTGGTTTATAATACTTCAAATAAATGATATCTTTGACTAGCTATGAGGAGCTAGGATCTTCTCTAAGATCAACATGAGATTAGGCTATCTTTAGGTGTGATTCATGTAATCAAACATACCTCATATAGCTTTCTTTAGATGTTATGGTCTATATCAGTACCTAGTTATACCATTCGGTCTTATGAACACACCCTTTGTTTTTATGGCTATGATGAATTGGGTGTTCCACCTCTATTTGTATTCTTTTATCATATTATTTTTGGAGAACATCTTGGTGTATTCTCACACTCATAGAGACCATGCCAAGCACCTTGATATTGTTCTGAGTACACTGGGAAAACATCATCTTTATTCTAATCTTGCTAAGTGACACTTCTAGATTGAAACAAGTCACTTATTGGGTCATATTATATCATAATTGGGATTCTCTATTGACCCAATGATGGTGAGTGTAGTGGTTTCTTGGAAAAAACCCAAGAACGTGTTGTATATATGGAATTGTTTGGGGATGGCTGGATATTACATGCGTTTCATACAAGAATAAGCACGTCTTTTTTCACCTCTTACTATCCTCACAAAGTAGGGGGTTAAGTTCATGTGGCCAAAAGCATGTGAGAAAGCCTTTTAGGAGATGAAAGGAAGGACTTTCTCGGTAATAGTTCTGACTCTACTAGAGCAAGTTAGAGGTTATATAGTTTTCTTGTGATGCATCTAGAATCAGCTAAGGACCAGTGTTGATGTAAGGGGACATAGTCACTACGTATAGATCTCAGTAGTTGATGTCTTGGGAGAGAAATTACTCAATGTATGACCTTGAACTAGCACTAGTTTTTCATACCTCGATGCCAGTATTGGTGGACTCTGATGAAATATCATATAGTAGGATTTATCATTAGGTGTTACACCTGTCAGTAGGTGAAGGTGGAGCACTAGAGTCCTGCAGGCTTGTTACAGTCACTTCCAGTCTCACAATGGAAATGGGAAGATATTCCTATGGATTTTATAGTGGAATTACATAGTTCACCAAGAGGTAGAGATGTTTTGTGGATAGTTATTGACTGACTAATGAAAGCATCCCACTTCATTCCTAGTTGGGAGAATTTCTTAGTTGATGAGATGAGAAGAATTTATGTCCGTGAGATCATATGAATACATGGGGTCCCTAAAACTATCGTTTTATATAGGGATGCTCATTTCACAACACGATTCTAGTAGGAATTGCAGAAAACTATGGGTCCACATGTGCTTCTATGAACATCTTCTCTCCCTTAGACCAATGGACAGTTAGAACATATTACAGAAGTTTTAGAAGACATTTTATGGGCATGTGTCCTTGATTTTAGTGGGTCTTGGGAGAAACATATCCCTCTTATTGAGTTCACCTAAAATAAAATATTTCATGTGACAATTATGATGTATGCTCTTAAGTAATTATATGGTAGGCCATTTCATTCACCCCTCTGATGACTAGAGGAAGGTTAGGTGTCCCTAATAGGTCATTGTCTCATACATGAGACTTTAGAGTAGGTTTAGATGATCGGGAAGAAGATATATACTACTAAATATAGATATAAATCTTATGCTGATCGCCATTAACAACCTCTATATTTTGGGTTTGAGGATCATTTTTTCTTTTGGGTGTCACCCAAGTTAGGGCATAGATGACTATAGAAGCAAGGGAAGTAGTCACCTCATTATGAAGGGTCATTTGATATCTTATAAATACTTGGGCCAATATCCTATCAGTTGATACTACCTCAAGGGTATCATGATATGAACGACATATTCCACATTTTATAGCTTCACTATTATCCTAATGACCCATATTATACTATTTATCCTGAGGAATTTTTGCTTTATACTAATAATTCTTTTTAGGAGTATCCTATAGCATCATCGATAAGAGCAAAAAGTCTCTCTGAGTCTAGTTTGTACCTCTAGTATGGGTGCTATGGAAGTAAGGCTATGTGAAAAATGAGACTTGGGAGCAGGAGGCTGATGCACATTCTTAGTGACCAAATTTATTCTTTTATTGTTTCACCACCCCTGGAAGGTGAACTCGGGAACGAGTTACTTTAATGGGGGAATACTGAAAGAAAATAGTTTTTAATTAGGTACTAATCCTCAAAAGATTGGACCAATTCACTCTTATTAACATAAAATGGATGTAAAATGAGCTCATGAAGGTCTCATGGGTGTTTGGGGCTCATTCAAAGCCCTAAACACAACTTTTTTTTGGAAATACTAGCCCTGCCACATGGTTATAGTTAAATATGCGACAAGGATGCATGAATTGTCTAAGTAGTGCATGTGTTTTTCATTTTTAGGTAGTTCCATATCATATGGTAAGCGCATGGTTTCTCAAACCATGTGTCATAATCTTTTGAGTTCCCATTTTCTCTAGGTACCCTTTCATGGTTGGCACATAGTTTGGAAAACCGTTTTCATGCTAATTTTTTTGTTAATTTGACTATTTTACCATCAATGATCTAATTATCCCCAACTTTCTTCCCTAATCCAATTTCTAGTGGGATGAACCTATATTTCTTTGATTTAGGGGAATTTTAAGGCCACATCTAGCGATTGAGAGATATCCTTAGACCATGGTCTGATCAAGATTTTGTCTCCCATGTTGTATGAAAAATAGTAATTAATTGAGTCATTTTTATACGTTCTTCATCTCGCTTTCTCTCAACCAAGTTATTGAGGTTTAGGATTTTATACTCATTTTTAGATCTACTCAGACCAAATACAAATTAGAGGCCGATACTGGGGGAGTACATGCATAAAATTACAAGGTGGGTGGTCTATAACTGATCTCTCAAGTCCATTGGTTTTGGTTTTGATGTGTGGGGACCACTGATTTCGCTGGGTCCCATTTATTGAATTTATATTTCATACTTATATTCATTATAACTATATGGTTATACTATTTCTATAAATTTGATAAGTTTTTTGTAGTTATATTAATAATGCACAACAACCCATGTTTTTTTAAAGGTTGGTGCCGAAGCCTCATTTTTTATTTAAAGCAAAGCCCTCTTTAGATTGGGTAGAGGGAGACCCATTACATAGACCGAAGGCCCAGGGTCAAGTGGCCTAAATACTAGGCTTGAAAGCCCATTTTTTTTGCCCAAAGGGCCCCTCGGTGAATAGTACTGCTATAGTACTCGGGTTGCTACAGTACCTGCTATAGTACCACCATCGCTACAGTTCCTACTACAGTGCCTCCGCCACTACAGTGTTGCCGCCGCTACAGTTCCACCGCTACTACAAGAGTGTTGGAGATTCACCACACTAATGGAAAGACTCCTTACATTAATTTCCTATTGAATCCTGAAATTATGAATAGCTTTTACCTTTTCACTTCCACTTGACCCACCTAAGGTATGTTCCTAAATATAAGTAATTAATTAAAATTATATTATTTCAAGCATACCTTAGAATATGAATTGGCTTTATTAAATGAAAATAAATGTTAATTTTTATGTATGAAACATACATTCCCATGTTCATGGAAGATATAAGAGTGAGCCTTATTAATTGGACTTGACTTAAAGGGTTTTAACTAAAAATTTTCATGCTACTTGGTCATGTAAAACTAATTAAAGGCCATACATGAACTAATTGAATATGTTAATGGAATAGTTATCGTATGAAAATATTAATTGTATTGAATTAAATGTAGGGTGACTTTATGAACATGGACCTTGAAATATTTATAGTATGGATTGAATTGTGTTATCTCTTGGATTATTAATGGAATAGCTTGGGATCTTGAGGAAGTCATTAAGATTCAAGGATGTCGGTTGCCTTGGGTGAGACCTACTCGGGACCCGATCCTTGTCTACCTTTAGATGCCCAATATGACACTGTAGGATCTATTCATTATTATTATAGAATTTCCCAGATACACTTCTTGGATACAACATGACATAAGGTTTCCTAGTTATATCCATGAGCCTGGCCATTTCTTATCTCCCATTTTACCTTGGCTGAATTCATTGGACTCAGTTAGAAATATCATTGTGGGAATGCCTTGGATGACGTTATTTGGATTACACTCTTACCCCTTAGTTAGACTCAGTTACCATTGAGTTAGTGGTCTATGAGGTCTAGGTTTTCTTGGTGATTACCTTGTAACCAATTCCTATTAAGTTATCAATCATCATTTCATTGTTACACCTTAGAAAAATCAAAATTTATACCATCACAAGGTGATTTTAGTGTTGGATATGAATCATGTGACTTATTAATATAAATTGGAAATTACTTAACAAATGAACTAGTTAAAAGTTCAGAAAAAACTAAGAGTTGAAGTTATTACTTAGGTATTTAGTTACATTGTACTGCTTTACTTTATATATTCATGGTTTCACACTGTTACATTTCCATTACATGGGTCAGATGTTATATAAACCATTGGTGGTTCCACACTAAGAATTATCTCATACCCTATCTAGGTGTAGTTCGGTACCCTAGGTAGATTACATGTATGAAGGTGTTTATGAAGGAAAGCATAATGCTTAGAACTCCTGATGGATATCCATACTAGGATAAATATGGTAGCAGATGCCCGATCTGTAGCATGAGATTCTTGGGATAGTTTATAAATTTACTTTTTTTATATATTGGGCTATTTATGGATTCCCGCTACTTTTTATCCATGTTTTACAGCTTTTTATTAACATGACATACATAATTATCATCTATTATATGTTATTCTATTTGTTTTAGTTATTATTAATTTCTCTCTTTTCGCTGTGTATTTTTTTTACCTACTGCTTCCACTATTTACATATGTTTATAATTATCTGTTGTGATACACTCTGGTAATGAGGAAATAGTCTTCCCATATACACACCCTAGGCCCTCACTATTAGTCGGTATCCTCTCGTGTTCAGGGAAATGTGCTTGAGGATGTGGCCCACCAGGCTTGTGGAGCCTCCTAAGTGGAATCCAGGTCTAGGACATCACAACGATATTGAATTTCAATATAATATGATGAGTGAAAATCCTCTAATATCACTATAGAAAATTATAAGGAGGAAAATGTGGAATATTTTATAGATAATTATAAAGAAACTTTTTATTTTTATTATCTCTTAATATCATTATTTTAAAATTGTCAATACCTATATATATTCATTCTATTTTTGAATCATTATACTCTCATTTTAAAATATAAAATTAAAAATTAAAAGTGAATGTGTTTTTTTATTTCATGTAATTCATTTTTATTTTTCATTGATATATATTTTTTATAATTATTATGATATACTCCACACATAATAGGGATTTTTATAGAAAGGTATTGATATTCTAGGAATAAGTAACCATAATTTAAATAAAGTATCAAAGTATTATGAGGTTTCAAATTCAAGAAAGTGAATATTTTAATTGTTTTCCATTAATTAAATTTTATGATTGAAAATAAAATGGCACTCCTTCATATTTGACAAAAATTTTAAGAATAAAATTTAGATTTATGTGTGGTGCAGGGTTCTTTGAAAATCAAAATTAATATATATATTTTTTAGTTTTTTTCATTTATTGAAGAAATAAATTTCTTAGAAAAAAATTCTTGATTTATGGAAAATTAAATGATTTTGAATATATAATTAATAGATAATGGTAAAAATTTATAAATATCAAATAATTTTTTTATTTATTGGTTAAAACATGAAAGAGTTATTAAATTGTTTCATTTTTCAGATTTTAATTCTCTAAAATTAACATTTATTAACTTGGTATTTTATATTCATCGATTTATTGATTTTACAATGTCAAAATTTCCTTCCTAGGTGGTAATATAAACCGCTTTCCATATTTATTCTTATAATCACTTTCAAGAGTGATTCATGAAGTATATATAACTACAAAAATATTTTTTTTTCTATTTTTTAAAAAAACATGAGTGGAATGACATTAAAATATTTAACTTCATTAGTTTGAATTTTTATCCAATTTTAAATTTGATCAGACCTTGTATTTTAAATCTCCTAGAATTAGAAAAAATATATATATATATATTATTAGGAATGTTATGTTATAAACCCATTTTCCTTATTTCAAAATTATTTAGTGTTTTTGCATGACTTAATTTGAGGTAAAATGTAAAATTGGTTAGTTTCATGATGCTTATAGAGAAATAATTTCTTAGAAAATAAAAAAGTGTTAGTTATTTTTTACTAGTTATAGGTTAATGGTTCAGAAAATAAATTTTAATTGTTCTTCCATGGGTCCTCTATGATTTTAAAAGAAAAATAGCAATAGAAAGGTAAATAAATTTTTTATTAAAAGTGGAATAATTATTCATTGTATTAGATATTTTGGTTTTTGAACACATGAGGTAAAATTTATAAAATATATTAAGAATTTTTTTAATTCAAAAGGAAGAGTATTTTTATAGATTTTTATTGAAAATAATTCATTATAATTAAATCATTAATCTTTATGTTTTAGGCTTTTGAATTTTGATGTTATTTATCCAATTAACTTTATACATAGAGAAACCTTTTCAAAAGTCCTCTTGATTTGGGTTATTTGATTTCTAAAGTGGATATTAATAAATATTTAATGATAATATATAGAGTATAAAAACATTATATTGAGTATAACTCTAATTAAATGATCTTTATTGTAAGGGAAAATATCTTCCAATAAGGAAAGTCAAAAAGTGAGTTTGAATATTTAAATAATGTTGAGAGATGGAAGTGTAAGGGAAGATAAAGTTACAAATCGAGTTCAATAATTAGTCATTTTTGAGTACCTAAGAAGTTGAGTATTTGATTTTTGAGAATTTTCAGTTACAAATTTTAATTATTGGAATGTTCATTCTTTATTTCATTGGTTAATGAGATGGTTTCATTTAAATCAATGTTTGTATTTTTTTTCTCGAGGATAATAAAAATATTAAGTGTAGGGGAATTTTTTACTTTGATTTTTTAATCATTTATTCATAGAACTTTTATTATTAAATTTAGTACATTATTCCTATATTGTGTTATTTTTTATGTTTTATAGGTAAATTGAAGAATTTAAGGAGTTTGGAACATATTTGAGGAAGTGGAAGAAAACTAATAAAAACTATTGCATGCATATAATAAATTGAACTATGGTTTTTTTTATTTTAGTGAAGATGAAGGAAAAAATGTTAGGATATTGAATACACCTTGATTAGTGAACAACATCATGGTTGATGATAAGAAATATGTTTTTTATAATACATGTTTTAATATAAATGAAGATATATTCAAAGTAAATATCCCTATTTTCCACTTCATATAGCTTATGGAATTAAAATAAAATTTAAATTATAGATATAACCATGCTATGGTGGATGCTTAGAGACATATGATATTTTAGGACTATGAGTTTCTTCAATGAGAGACACATTAATAGGGTGAATTCAGTAATGTAGATCATTCCATGTTATTCACAAACTACTCAAACTCTCCCCACCCTAACTAATATTTACCTCATAACTAGTTGTTTTACACATTAGTTATTACTCTAATAATGATGGTCTGGTAGTTATCTCTCTAGTTTTTAGTCCTTAATCATTTTACTCAATGAATTATTCACCAATACTCACCAATTCATGTCTTGTAGAATGTAAAAAAACCATGCACACATGACATAGTTATTTTATTTAGCTCACCCACATAGGGAAAATCCAAGGAGTATGAAATATGAAATATTTTAATGAACCATAATATAGTAAAAAAATAGTTTTGTGTGTGGGGGGGGGGTAGGAAGTTACTGGGGTTACTCACCTTACAAGGGTTATGGATGGTTCAATGACATCCATAGGGCCACTACTTTAATCATCTCTCTTTCACACCACTATAATAAATTAAATCAACTTTTGTATGAAATGAAAAATATAAAAAACACAATTTTTATTTTACTGAGTAAGGATGGTGAAAAACCACTCATGATATCGAAGAAATCACTAGGAGGGGGTGCACCAGTGATTAGAAATTTATTTTTTACTTTCCCCTTTGAAAAAAATTCATTATCAGTTAGAGTAAAATGAATTCACTATTAAAAAACCCATATAAATAATCTTACAAGGAACAATAGATTTTAAAATGTTCACTACTCAATAAGAGTATATATTTTTTAGTATACTCTAGAAATAACCAATATTAAATAATCCACTAGAAATAATCATATTTATTATAGTAATAATGGTATAACTATTACATTACAATACACTATAGTCTCTCGATAGTGAAATTTCATCATGTGAATTAATGATATTTTAAAGAGTTTTTAACAATAAAATAACATCTTTAAGATTCAACAGTTATGTTTATTATTGTAGTATTTATTCCTTCTTCATTACATGTACTATAAAAAGTATTCATTTGTCATTATTCAACCTATTTCATTATAGAAATCAAGAATGAATTCATCTTATTGTTCCTTATTTCTGATATCTTATTTTCTATATATAAGAAATTTTTTATTCTAGTGTTTCTGCGATATTGGTGAGAACATATTTATTCATTTTCACTACAAATTTATATTCTCAAAAAATTATATCATGAATAATATTATTTTCTAAATATGTTTTTTTGGAAACTAATTTATATTTATATGTAGTAGTGATCTGAAAATTCAAATTTCATAAAATTTGAAACTTATTTTGTTTCCCTTTGAATTCTCATTCTTATATTTATTTAAACCTCTTGATAACTCAATAAAAAACATAATTCTTTTAATTCTCCACAAAACCCACTTCTTTAAAATCATTCAAAAATTTAACTTTCATTACATCACATGTTTCCTCTAAATAGAAAACCATATTGTGACATGTAAATAATTCCTCTTCCTTCATCTCCAAAGGATAATTCCCCAAAGAATATTTCCCATGTGCATAGTATAATAATAAAAAGTATAATTCTCACATAAGATTAATTTATCTTATAGACCTAATATATATTATGAATCCGCAATTATCTTTCCCCAAAATATATATTGAGGTCCCCCAACTATATTATATGCATAAGATAAATTCCTTTTATAAATTTCAAATTTCCATCTCCAGGTGAGTGTATCATTCTTATTAAAAATACCTATCCAAACTCAAAACCTAGGATCAAAATAATCTCAATGTATCATGATACTAAACACATGGAGAACATCATCATAATTGTATAATTTGAAACTCTAAAAAATATATAAATTCTAGAAACACACTACATCAACCAATATGTTCATCAAAAGTTTCTTTAAGTCTAGATTGGTTGTGTGAAGCTATCGTGACGGGATCAAAATATTTTAGTTTGAATCAAACATGATTCAAAATTTTTCATTTTTTCACAAAGTATCAGATCAACCGTATGAGTAATTTTAATCAACTGCATGAAAAAATAATTCATAGGTTTAATTAATCAACTGTACATATAAATCCAATTGTCCATGAGAATCTATGGCCCTTGGATCTACTATATGAAAAAAATTTCAATAGAACATGACTGTTTTATTTAGGAAACCATAAATATGATTCATTTCAAAATAAAAACCCCTCAAACTAATTCTAGCTTTCTTATAATAGAACAAATCTTCTTCAAACATGTTGTATATAGTATCTATACATACTTAGAATATTTTAATTGGTTTTATTTGAGAATTTTTTCATGATCATCACATTAATCATTGAATATGATTTATGAATTGGAAAAATCTAATACAAGAGTCCATATCTAATTCAACCTATATCAAAAGAAAATATCTCCAACTATAGACTTAAAAACCTCCCCTTTGTATTTTTATGGATCCCAGGGAACATAAATATCCTTCATGATAAAGTAACTTAAAAATTAATCATAATTCAATGGTTGTAATAGTACATGAGTGAACTCACTTTAGGATATAAGAAAATTTAATAAAAATATAAAATAGTCCATAAAACATGTATTTTCATTTGACCTCTTCAATATCATATTTTATTCATTAATTATCTTCAAAAACATTTCCAAAATATTACATATATTTACTTCAACATAAACTACTAAGATAATTCACACATAAATAAGATTAATGTTCATCTTACCCATTTTACTCATCCTAAGTAAATTCTCCCCACCGATAAGTCACATATATCTTGAATTACTACTAATGTTTTCCTATCCCTTTATAAATATATTTTTTAATGCATAAATTAAAAACATAGGAATATTTATGTTGTAATTTCCCAATATATGAGAGGGAATATTGAACTCCCATTTCAAACCTAAATATTTCAAAATAATCCTTTCAAAATGTTTTGGTGAATATGTTAGGTATTTTCTCCAAAGTATAAACAACTTCTAGTTTTAGGTGATTTCTTGACACAATCTCATAAATGAAGTGATATTTAATATCAATGTTCTTCATTCATGAATGTTGAATGGTGTTATTTTGATTGGTTTATAGAACATTGATTATCACAAATCAAGAGAATTGGTAACTTCACATATTCCTTGAGATCTTTCAACTGAGTTTTTATTTACATTAATTGGTTAGTGGATTGACTTATAGATCTATAATATACATCATTATTTTATAGGGTACAAACATTATACTTCTTTTTGTGTGAAAAAAAACCTATCACTATGAAATAACACTCCAATGAACATGGATTTTCAGTCATCAAAAATTCCTCCTTGATATTCATTTAAATATCCATATTGATTAAACTCCCCTTTATTATTATATTTTAATCAAAAGAAATTTTGATTTTAATATTGCTAAGCATCATTTTAACTTCTATAATATTTGAAATTTTTTTATGTACATTGTAATTTGGAACAAAGGGTGATAGTATATATAATATCTATCCTTGAATTTGTTAAGTATAAAATATATCTAATCATTATTTGCAATTTTATATAATATACTTAGTTTCCTTTATCATATTAAAAAAATTTATTTTCTACTATGATAGGTGATGAAATTGGCCTTTAATACTCCAATCCAAAACAATTTAATTATTTATTTTGCATACTTTTATTTTGAAAGAGTGATATGATATTTGTATTGAGTAATTTGAAATATAAGAAAATATCACATCTCAACAAGCATGTAAATTTCAAGAAACTATTTATTTGTTTGGAATAATCATTACATATTTATTCATAATTTTCATAAAAAACGAAATTATATACATAAAAAATGAAAAAAAAGATACAACTTTTTTTTATATTTGATACAGATATTGTTTCCCACTATAACATTTCTAAATTTCAACTTCTTCAATTTGGTTTTGAATATATAATACCATGATCCTTGAGTTTTTTTCAACCCATATAAATCTTTATTTAACCTAAACATAATTATTTAATATTTTCTTATAAATAATGCATAATGTTTATAAATAAGAACCTTCTCTTCTATCTCAGCATTGAGGAAGGAAAGAATAAAATCCATTTAGAAAATATTTTATTGTCTTTGAAAAAAAATAATAAGAAATATCTTTATTGTTTCCTTCTTATAAACTTGGGGAAACACCTTATCAAAACCCCTCTTTTATATTGATAATACCCCTTACACACATGTATTGATTTACTACTAATATATTCACCTTTATTATTCAACTTATTTCTAAAAACCCATTTTTTCCAATGATTCTATTGTATTATGGTTTGGGTACTAAATTCCATGTGTTATTCTTATCTATATGATCTAGTTATTCATTTAGAGAAATACCCCATTCCTAATAATCCAGATCTTCTTGAAAGTATCGCATGTCAATGTATAGAAACACTGATATATTTGATATTGTATGTAGAGTTATCTTGGTTTGAACTTATTATTCTTGATCTCTAATAATGTTTTGGGATTCCAATTATCTTTTAAACATTGGATGAGATGAGTGGAGTTTCTATTCATCACTTGAGTTGGATAAATAACCATCTTCATGATGAAATTATTCAAAAATTATATCTTTTTATATAATATCATCATACTATTTAACCAAAATAAAGTATTATTCATCATATCTAATATATTTTCGTTTCGTACGTGTCTTCATTAATTATATGATCCATCACTTTAAAATTTTCAATATACATGATCTTATGTATTTACTTATTGTAGAATCTATATCCTCTTCCATTTGAAGGATAACCTAATACAATACCATCAACACATCTTATGTCAAACATATCATGATTTTTAACTTTAACATTGATTATGTTGGGTCTTATAAATACCCTTCAACACTTAAAAATGGGGGTCTTCTTATAATATATATTTTATAGTGAAATGTGAGAGTTTGGTATTTATATAAAATGATTTTGTATGTGAATTGAGACTCTAATATCCTATCACTAAAAATACATGTAAGTATTTTTATCTATGAATATTTTTGAATCCTATCCACTAAGATTTTACTCTTCTATTTTCCACACCACTTTTTGGAGTTGTATACAATGAAATGAGATCATGATGAATACTATATTTCACAAAGTAATACTTGAATATTACATTTTTGTACCCAATAACATTTTCTATTTTAATCTTCTTAAGGGGTGACAACACTATTTTTCAACACTTTTCTAGAAACTCTCAGACCACTTAAGGGACTAAAATTTACAATTAATAAATATAATGTATATGGTGTGAGTAAATTCATCATTAATGGAAATAAAATACATATCTCACTTTTTATTGCATTCTTATTATTCTGAAGATGTCAAAATGAATAATATATAATAGATGATATGTTTAATTCTCAATTTTTTTATGTGAATAATTAGTAATATTACACTTATTGCATGTAGAGAATATTGAGTCCATATAATAACTCATATTAGGAACATAAAAAAACTTTATATATTATTAATATTACACATATTACTTTGGAAAATAATCCCATTCCTCACATTCCATTATTCATTTTTTTATTTAATACTGAGGTAACATGAATTTTTAGCATGTGCAATTTGAAACATGTTTTCCTTAATTCGATGCCCCTACCAAAATCTAGTCACCATCAAATGTTTTCCCTATAATACCATTTATCCTAAAAAACCTCATTATATTCATATATTAGTTGATAAAAACATAAAATATTTTGTTTCAAGACATAAAAAAGGTACCCCTTGACTCTTTCTTTTATTACCAAAGTCCACTGAACCAAATCCTTTTATTATGAGTGACCAATGATTATGAAAATTTTCAAATAATTATTTATAATGTTAAACATTATTAAATATATTAATGTATCCTATCGGGTTTAAATAATGACCACTATCCAAAATATTTGTAAATTTAACTTTTAAAGCATTGAGAGAAACTTCAATGACATGGGACATTTCCATATCATTACTATTTATCCCTCAATGGTTTTGAGAATTATAATTTATACAATATTTTTCTAGTAGAAGGATGTGAAATTTATTTACAATATGAGAAATACTTCTAAAATATACATTATACTTCCTTAATCACTTTAGACCTTTTCACAGGCTTTTTTCTAGTATTCAGTACTTTATTCAGAAAATGTTTAATTTGATTAGGATGATTCCTCCTCAATATTTCTCTTAAAAAACTAGTAGATTCATAGGAATGTTTATGTTTACAATAAAAAGTTATATTTGTATGTCTAAATCATACACAATACCATCATTATCCATAAAGATCATACTTTCCTTTGTAAGCTATTTTATTCCCAATCACTCTCCATTTTTCATTTTTATGACCACTAATTTTGTATTCTTATTCTAGAAAAAAATTATTTTTATTTTATAAAATTTAACTTTTTAATATAGATATTTTTTCATCTTCTTTTGTGCCACCAATTTTATAAGTTTTTGATTTTGTGTCAAGGATTCAAAAATATAGATCTTTTTCATCATCATCATCATCACTAGAAGTGTTAATCTTCTCTTCAACTTTGCAGTCATTACTTATTTCATGATTTGATAAGATATTTTATTTTTATTTTTTGAGAACATATTATAATTACCTTTGAATCTTGTTCTTAACTTTACATCATTATTTTTAAATGATCTTCTAATTATTTTATAATCTTCATCACCATATTCTTCATTCTACTTGGTTAGGTTGTTTATTATAATGTGTTCAATGGACCCACACTTAAAAAAATTTAGAGGATGATTCTGTATGTAATTTTACATGAAATTTCTCAATATTATTTATAATAATGATAAAAGTTTATCAAACTTATCATTCACTTCTTCTTCAAATTCAGAATAACCAAATCCATTATAATTTCCTTTATTTTTACATTTCACCTTCTTAGAGGAATTAAATGAAATATCTTTTTCAGTTTTTTCATTATTCTTAGTAGCATTATCCCTCCTCATCTATTAAGTAATGAGGATATTATATAGATTATAAGGAGGGATATAACTTGGATATTTATCATAGTTTTGAAACCCTTTTATCAAATTTATATGATAGAATCCACATAAACCTTCTCAACCACTATTGAATAATATTATTTTTCACTAATACTCTTCATAGTGATTATAATATCATTCACCATTACGATGAATTATTTAATCGATTCATCATTACTCATATTCAAATGTTTATATTTTAATATAAACATTGGTAACTTTTATTTATTTAATTTTATGTTCCCTTAATATTTTTTTTTCAGATTATTTAAAATGGATTTAGCCGTGGTGATTCATTTCACATTCAGAAATTCACTTTTATAAAGAGAAGATAATATTTCATTTCTAGTGAATCAATCATTCTCAAAATTCTACATATCAATTTCATTATAAAATAACCTTTAGTGAGTGGTGTAAAACCATCAGTAGAAACTACCAAGAAACCATTACTAAAAGTCATTAGATATAAAAACATCATGTCATTATAAACATGAGAATTAATACTATAAAATGTGGGAATATCTATACTATGAATAGAGTTTATATTTTATATTATTAAAAACATAAACCACTAATATAAGTACTAATTCATCAATTTTCATATATCCATGAGTTAATTAAAGAAATATTTATCTATTTCTAATTGAAAAACCACTCATGTGATCGATGAAAACACTGAGAGGGGGTGAGTCAATGATAAAAACTTTATTTTATGTTTTCAATTTTGAACAACCATCATTAAAAGTTAGAGTAAAATGACATCATTTTTAAACTTACCCATATGAACACACATATAAGGCACAACATAATTTTTAAGGTTTGATAATCCACAAGAGGTGTAGTCCCTTGGTTTGAACAAGAACTACCAACGATCACAGAGTCCACATGAAAAAATCATATAGATTACAATAAGCATATGATAAACATGAACTTTTAGTACAACATATTTTCTTAATGGTGAAAGTTTATCCCACACAATAATGATTGGTTAGATTGTTTTTTGAAAACATGAGTGTCTCCTCAATATTTAGAATTTATGTATGTTTCTACAATGCTAATTTTTTATTTGAAACTATCACTAGAGATAGTCTTCCTTTTTATTACTTCAACATCTCGTACAATAGTGAGAAAGAGAAGATTCTTTTACCTTTTTCCGTCTATATCCTATAATTTTTTTGATACACAACAAATATTCTATTATAGTGTTAAAATAATATTTATGAGAACACATTTTTTCTTTTTTTCACAAATATATATATTCTCACAAATAATATTATTTTCAAAATAGTTTTTTTGAAAAATCAATGATTTTTTTGATACGGGCATGACCTCGTCATTCAAAATTTGTCAAATTTGATCCCATTTTGTTACTATTTCTATTCTTATTAAAATATTCATTTTAAACTCCCAATGACTTTATAAAAACTTATTTATTTAATTTTCCACAAAACCCAATTATCTAAAATCATTTAAAAACATCACATGCATGACATTATATTGTTTTCCATGTGGTCCACCATATTGTGATGTGGAACATATAGCTTCTATCTTAATATTTGTAGGAAAATTACTTATATAATATTTTCCATGTGTATATTATAATCCTCCATTTAATTATTATTATGTAGGATAAATTTATCTTAGGTCCATCATTTATATTTTTTATACTTTATAATCTTACACCCTCATTTATCTTACATGTCATCAATTATCATATACGTATAAGATAAACTCCATTTCCCAAAATCTAACTTCCATCTCCAGGTGCACTTATCATTCTCTTTAAAAATATTATCCAACCTCAAAATTTGGGATCCATATTATGTCAATGGATCATGATTATTAACCCATGAAGAATTCCACCAACATAATATGATTTGAGACTCATCAGAAATATAAAAATTATAGAAACCCACTTATTCCACCATTAAGTTAATCAAAAAAAATTTCTATGTCTCGATCAACCATATAAAGATATCACAATTATATCAACCAAAATATTTAGTATGAATAAAACATTAGTTAGAATTATGAATTTTTCTCCAAGTGTGGGATCAACAACATGGTTAAAGTCAAACAATCACATGAAAAACTCATACATATAGTCATTTTATCGACTATACATACAAATATATCAACTATAAGAATCAATGGATAATGGAGCAACCACATGAACAACCTTTGGATAATCCATGTCTATTTCAGTCTGGAAACACCAGATTTTCTTCCTTTCAAACAAAAACATCGAAAAAACTTCTCCATTATTCTTTCAATATAACAAAGTGTCTTCACATAAGTTGTAGTTAGTGTTTCTACATATAATAAAACTTTACCTAGATTTTTTATTAGGAATAGATTCAATGTAATAACATTTTTATATGAATCTGATTTATGCATTGGAAATAAAATCCAACAAAACATACCATATACACTTTATAATTTACAAAAAAACTCTCTTCAACCATGTACTCAATAGATGGGTTCCATTAATAATTACATTTCTTCTTTATATAATTATTGTGAACTTCTACATGAACAATTTCATCTTCTTTCCAGGATTCATCATAAATACTTATCCTATTTCTTCATTGGAAAATATTCAATGTGTGTCAAGATTCTTTATTTTATACATTAATCTCTTATGTAATAACTCTCACATAGGTTTGTATTTATCAATATTATTATTCTATTTCTCACCAAAAATCTATAATATTTACAAATATAGATACCTCCACAATTATCGTCTTCTAAAAATACCATATGTCTGATTAAATAGTCGTTATTTATGTTTCCCTCGTGAATGATATTCAATTATCTATAATTTTTATGGGAAAATACATCCATCAAGATTCTTTAAAATAAAGTCAAACTCACCCATTTAATTCCCAAATTTCCCTCTTAAAATGTATTAAATATGCACATAGAAATATACTAACTCAATTCCTCTAAGACACGACTATTTAACATCATGGTGTGATGCCTATTCTCTTTTAAAACCATGAGATCAAACTCAATAACCTCCATGACAAGAAAATATTCACAAAGACTTTTTTTCTCAATATCCTATTATCATGGTTCACAATTGAAAAATAAATCATCAAAAAACCATTATTGTTTCCTTTTACTTTAACACCACAATGTGATTATCATCATTTGAACATGGTCTCCTAGAATCCATGAAGAGTAAATCCACACCCCAAGTCTCCATGGTGTGGTCCTTAACCAAAGTATGGAAATATACATAATGAAAGAACCATAAAAATATTCCTCAATCACATCCTTGCATGGATATCATCTTCAATGTTGTGATTATGAAAATATCTCTAAAATATTGTAGACTATAAATCTCATGAGTTCCTACTATGGAATGAAATATTCCCCATGATACTATAATTTATAATTAGTCCTTAAAAATAGCTTACTCATGGTGTGACCTATGTTCTCACAATGCGACTTCTATTTATATATCAACAAAAAATTATATAACACCACATATGATTCTAATGACTCTTATGTATACAAATAACCCATGATTTTTTCAATTACTTGGGTACTCTCATTGCATCCTAACCTATGTTTTCATGATAATAATATATCATGTCATTTATATTTTTCTTTTAGATATATATGGATTCTTTAACTAGAGTTTTCCAAATATTCTACTTCTAGATATCTTATACACTACCCTAAATATTTTAATTATTAAAAGACTGGTTCATGCCCTTAATATTTTACTGGAAACTCGAGGGAAAATATCTTACCCAATTGATGGATGATTTTCAGTATCAGCTAATGATTTTTACTATTTCAGTTTTATAAACATTGGAAAATATTATGCATCATCCAAAACCCTCATACAACAGGATTTACCATTTATAAAAACTCCAATCAACCTGGCGTCACACCTTTACACATGTCATGGTTTCCTCCTACAAAATCCAAAATATAATAAATACTTATAGAATCTTGGACAATAATGGTTTTATTCTATAATCTAAAGATCATAAATTCTATAACACTTGCTTCCTTATCAGGATAACTTCAAATTCTTCTTCCAGAATAATTTTTGAAATAAGTCCATAACCAATAAATCAATAATTTATTCATTAATTTGGTTTATAATAAATAAAAAACTCAAAATTCACCTTTTGGATTCCAAAAATCCCTCATTTTAATTTTTTTTAAACACTATCATAAATCCAATTCATCATTAGATCTTTAGGATGCTTCCTACTCCCCCATTTGAGTGATGATGAGATTAATGGATTCATGATGCTTCCTATTCCCCCTATAATAATAAATCCTAATCATATCAATTTTTATGATGATTCAAATATTATTATCATTATCCCATATTGTCTTGATATAAAATATAATAAACTCTAAATTTAATTCCACATGCGAGCCTCTTTGGGGTACTAATTGATACAAATTTTTAAGATTTCACTCGTCAGTATACTGCGTTGACTTGATCCTAAATATCTCTAAGTATTTCAACATAGTTATTGCATCATATTAATAGAGAATATACTCCAAATATTCAAATACTCTTCATGTATGATTTAATTTTATTTTATACTCTCCAGTTTTCAACCATAATTCCATAGTTGAATTTCAAGATCAAAAAACTCCATTAAACCTGATTGTAATCTAAAGTATCTTCAGTGAGTGAAATTACCACTTATAAATGATCCAAAAAATAAACCTTTAATCCTACTAATTCAAAATTCAGTTTAGGGAACAATTTATTATGCCATCAACATAATTTTTTTCATTTCACTTCACCTACTATGAAAATTTATAAGCAGTCAAAATATAAATATTTTACTATAGAACTCATTATATCAACTCAATCACACTTCATAATACTTTTAGTGAAAAACATTAATTTTAAAGGGTGTGATAAATACCATATTTAATCTTTATTGATAATCTCCAAACAATAATTCTAATAGCAATTATCAACTCGAATATCACATGAAAAAGAAAATTTTCACATTTAACCACCGAGTGTCTTTCCTTGTTTAATGGGGATACAAACTTTTGGAAATTATTATATGAAATACATATGAAGATCTTAGATTCAACATTTAATATAGATTTTATATTGAGAATGAGAGTCATTTATCTATAACAGACTTTTATATCTTGAAAAATAATACGTTGATATCACATATTACTATCAAACAAATAAATTATGAAAAACATTTTTGTTGATAAATATCAATAAAAGTACATTATTACACATTCAGGGTTTATACCAATTGATTATAAGGGTTATTAACATAACAATTTAATTAAACATTGATAAATATTATCATACTAAAAGTCAATGCTATGATACTTCTTGTTTTACTCATATACATTTCATTACATATTCAACAAGACACTATGGACTACTATAATAATTAATAATAACTACATAACATATCAAAATATCAATTTCATATTTTGATAAAACTTTCTCATGGATTGTATATCTCCTAAAATTTGAAACACTTCAACAACATTAAATAGAATTTAAATACATTGGGGGATGGGATCTTCGAGTTTCTATAAGTTTAAGAAGATAGATTTTCACTATAAATCAGATATTCTTCTTTATCCACTAATTTGGAATCCATATTTAGATATGAATTATTATTTTTACATTATAAATTCTATTATCTTTATTTTGGTTTTTAATTTTCTCCATGAACCAATTCAAAGCTCTTCTTTCTCAGGTACTCATATCGATGAGGATATATTAACATGTTACTATTTGGAACTTTCTTCTCCAAATATTATTGTTCCCTTATTTATAACTAAATGTTTTATTATATTTATCAACATATAACTTCTAGTAACCCAGGTTTAACAAACATGGATGTTGTATCATTTTAGATGAATATTTATATCATTATATTAATACATACCAAAGGATAGTAATATTTTAGTGTCTTTGGAAACTTGGATAAAAATATTATAAATTGGTGAAATATATTCAATGTTTCCCACAAATATATTTTCCTTTATTAAATCAACTTAAAAAACATTATTTATAACCTAGATAAAGGAAACATAAGAATGGGTGAGCTCAGATGCTCAGTAAAGTCAAACAAGAGAGATACATAAAAATAACATGATCACAAATGGAATGAGAACATGAGAATAAAATTTGAAGATCATACCCTTAAAATGAAAGATAATATATATGAATCATGGCATAAAGATTAAAAGTTTATAAGGCATGAATCATAAGGTAATCAAGAGAATAAGATGTGAAAGATTAACATAGAAGTAGGATATTGAATTTGTGGCAGACAAATAACCATATAAAAATATTTCTATAGTATTCAAGGAATCACTTACAAAGCCCTATTAGTAGTGTAGGTTCACTCCCCATACCATATTGGTATACATGGTTAACTCCCAGGACCATCTTAGTAGTTAAGGTTCACTTCTATGATGAGATTATTAGATAAAGTCCTTTACTGATCTGAGTTCACTCCTCATTCCAACCATGACTATTACATGAGATATAAATCTTTTTTATAGTGCATTAGAGGGAGATATAGGTCCCACCAATCTCATAAATAAATCATATATATGTTTTCAATTACATCATAAAAATTTATAATATCATAACCCATGAAATGAAATTGGTGTCATAAACATGTAATCATATCATAACCTATGAAAGAGAGACACGTTTCATAACCATTTCATCAAAGCATAACCTGTGAAAAGAAGTGGGTTTAAAAAGTATATAACCCAAGAAAGAGAAACAAGTTTCATAAAAATATAACTTTTTATAGAGAAATAGGTTTCATAAATATATAACCCATGATAGATAAATGGGTTTTATAAACATCATGATATCAAAAAACAAATCATTCAATGAAAGAATATGAATGTAATATTTGAATAATTTCCCTAGAAAAGCATGAGTAACACCAATAGATTTCATCTAAGATGGAACATATTTATTTAGAAAAATTTAAAAATATTTTCTTAAGGAAAATATAATTCATTTATAAAACATTTTAAAAATTATTCTCCTAGATAATAACTAGGAATAATTATTAAGGATTTTTTAAAAAGTATTGAAAACCTTTTTCCTGGAAAAGATAATATAAGATTGAAAACATTTTGAAATCCATTTTCAATCAGAAATTATAAAAAATATTGAAAAAAATTTTTAAACCATTTTTTCTTGAAAATAAATAAAATATCATTAAAAAAATTTTCAAAACCTTTTTACTTAAAAACTTATAAAATAAGGTTGAAAAAATTTTGAAAACCATTTTCCTTCAAAACATATAAAATAATCTTTGAAACGTTCAAAATTCATTTTTATTGAAAACATATAAAAGAATATTAAAAAAATTTAAATCCATTCTCCCAAAAAACATATAAATTATTCTTGAAAAAATATTGAAAATAATTTTCCTCAAAAACTTAAAAAATAATCTTGAAAACATTTTTAAAACCATTTTCCTTGAAAACTTATAAATGAATCTTGAAAACATTTGGAAAAAACTTTTTATTTGAAAAAATATAAAGGATTATTAAAAAAAATATTTTTAAAAAATATTTTACTTGAAAATATTATTAAAATAAAATTTTAAAACATTTTGGAAGCCTTTTTTGAAATCATGGTTTCTTGAATAAAAAATATTTCCAACCGAAGAGAAAAATTATGTTATATTTTTTTAAAAAAAATTCTTAATTATCTTAAGTACCAAAGAGTGAAAAAATAGTAATAATACATGGATACAACATAAATAACTATACAAAAATAATATCCATGAGGGTTACTATGATATGGATCATAATATTTCATCAATGGAATCATAATCATAAATAATTATGATAAACGATGAGATTGTTGCAATAAACTATTACCACTTGGAAACTTTGAATCACAATCTCCATGTATGGAAATAAAATTAAAATAAAATTAAAATATCATTAAAAGAATTATATTCCTTATATATAATGTAAAATGTAAATATATACACCTTTTAAAATAATATATATGCATAATAAAATATGTGTCTCAAAGAAGGCAAATTGAGACAATATTACTCAACCAGTTTGGTATCTTTTGAAATATAATCCTTACCAAAGATAGATAATAAAATGGAAATTAAAATAAATATATAGTTAAATATAATTGTCATATAATATATTCATGGGAATTATATTTACCACACAAAATAAATAAGTGGTGAATAATGCATAAATATCCCAAAAATAAAAGTGAGATAAGAAAACCCTTACTGTATGTCTTGACTGTCATCGTAATCATAAAAAAATCCAGAATAATAAATATAAGTTTATTATAAATATATAAAATAAAAATATTCTTATATATAGTACCATATTATTTTTATGTAATTATATTATACATTTATTAAAAACTACATGTTAATGTTTTGTTTCAGGTAATAACCGTTTTGTTTTTTCGTACCTGTTTTGACATGTTATTCTTGATCATATTACATATAAAATTATTTAATAAAATAAAAAATTTAAAAAATGATATAAATATCATATATATTTAAAATATATGTATTTATAATAATCTATAAAATATAGAAATATTAAATGGAATATACTGTTCATGGCGACAGTAGGCCGTACATACATATGAACACAGTTCTCTTAATGTTATCATATTGAAAGAAAAAACTAAATGAAATATATGTATATATATATAATATAATTACAGTATAATTATTATATATATAATATAGTTTCACTAAATACATCCTTAATACATTCCATGTAATGTGTGAACGAATCACATCACTTTGAGGTGGTGGTAGTCCACACATCCGTAAACAATATTATCATATTTACAAAAAAATGGGAATAATGAAGATATGCTTTATATAATAATTACAAAAGAATTAATACATCATAAATATGATATATAAAATTTAAAAATATATTTTTAATTATAATTACCAACCATGATAGGTGGTAAATGAAAAATTAACAACATAGTTTTGTGAAGTGGTAGTTCTCCATACACAAAAATGGTAAGTTTGTTATCCATTAGATGGAAGTGTGTATAAGTGTATGTAAAAAACTTAGAGAAAACAAATCAATATATTTATTATATAATTATTTAATTACCATATTTGAGGTGGTGAAGAATGAAAATTAATGAAAGGATATTGAGGAAGGATGTTACCTCTTCTTTGGATAACTCCACTTGTTTTGCACCAAAGGGATCCCTTGGTTATCTTTATAAAAAAATTTAGGATTCTAGGAAAAAGGGGGTGATTTTTAGAGGATATTTTGGAATGGTTTTGCTAGAAAATGTGTCTTGAGAGGTGTGAACATGTAAGGTGGGTGAGTTCTCTTTTACAGAGGAGGAGTGACATTCTTGTAAATATAAAAAGGTAAAGACTATTGACAGGTCTCCCTTACATCATGATCCTCCAAAAATTGTTAAAATTCAATAAAAGATGGTAATTGGTTTAAATATGTCCATAAAATGGCTTCTGAATATTTTTTTAGGTCACTTGGACTCTTAAGATTAATGTTTAACCATTAAGTAATCAAGTTTTTACCATAACTGCTATAATTATTTTTGATTAATCCCACTAATATTTTTTGTAAAAAAACTAAGTTTATCTGATTATAAATTATAAGTTATTATTAATAAAAAATGTAATCCATTTTCTCAATTTATAATCACATAATTGGATGAAATTAATTTAAATGTAATCCCTCAGACCAGACGATAAAGCATGTTTTAAAAGTAAAAATGATCAAAAGTTTACTATGTTTATATATATATATTTAATGTGAAATTATTTAAAATGAAATAAATTGTTTTAAAATATATAATATTGATCTAATTATAATTAAAAAAAATTAAAAACACTATTTTTCAAAATAAATAAATTGGAATAATAGGTAGTTTTGAATTAAAATTCACATTTTTTACTATTCATTAAAAAATGAAACTTCTTAGAAAAATACCAAAAAATTATCCAAAGTAAATTTTGATATTTTAATTTAATTAATTATGATTATTTTTAAAAAAAAAAATGGTTCCAAAAATTAGATTTAAAATGGGTTCTCTATTAAAAGGCGGTAAGATTACCTTTTATAAAATACATCTTTTTATTCATAAAATTAGATTTATTCTTATCTTATACATATAACATCTATTGGATGAGTATAAAAAATATTTATTGAATATATAAAATAAAAATTTTATTTAAAATATTAATAAAAAGTTATTTTATTAATTTAATGAGATAAAATTGTGTTTTTTACATAAAAAAGTAGTTTTCTTAGAAAAGTAACTTCTTAATTTTAAAATAGTCCATACATTCAATTATACTAATTGATAACCAAAGGATTTATTTTATATAAATTTTAAATCATATTTTAATATTTTAATAAATCTTATTTATAACATCCATTTCAATGTCTAGTTGGTAGATATAGTAATATTTTTAAAATAATATTAATAGTGTATTACAGTTCAGTAAAATCTAATCCTTGGGTGTTATAAAAGCTATCGAAGGGACTAATTATTGTGCTTGAAAAAAATCCAAACATAGTTTTTCATGCACCTAAAGATAATATAATTATTACATGTAGTGAAATATTAACATGGTGTTGCGTATAACTCAAGATAAACATAGTTATTTTATAAAAAAACTATATTTAGTGTTGCCTAAATGAAAAATATCAAAATGATTAAATTAATTCAAAAGAAATTTTTTCTCAAAATCTTGGTTTCTTGCATTCTACCCCCATTAAAATTAATTTCACACTAGAAATTAATTTAGTTAATTAATGTTTTAGTACATGAAATTTCCATTTATAGAAACCCACATCATAAAAATGAATACTAAAAATCTCTTTAAGAAGGGAATGCTAGAAAAATGAAGGTTAAAAAAAGTGACTCATATCTAGGTTTCCACATGGGAGAACATAGGTGGAAAGTAAAACCATGGAAATGGAAGAAAAATATAACTATTAAGATCTAATGGAGAGTAAGAGAGAACATATTTAGGTGAAAGATATTAATCTAAAATCAATAACCCAAAGAGGCTTGAAAAATGTCATTAATATAAAAAAAATGATGATAAATTAACAATATTTTATTTCAAGAACATTTTTACTATAGTGGAGTAATATTCATGAAAAGATATACAGAAGAGATTTCATGACAACCTTACCCTTTATTGTGCCTTAATCAATTTCCATGTCATCTCTTATCACTATGAAATGAAGGTGAGTTTTTAATCCAAGCATTATCAGATCATGAGATCCAAAAATATAGTTTTAGGTCATTTCATTTGTCCTTATGACAACCAAAAGGAAATAAAAATTTTTCCAATATGTATAAATCCCTATACAAGGAGATAATACCTTTAATCTCTAAAACCTCATCATATGATTAACATTAACCATTCTATAAATGGTTATTCTTATAACACTTTCAAATGATGGAAGTCCAAAACTTTATATATAAGGCCACTGAATTTCTCAAAAAATAGCATATCATTGATCCATTGTATAATATAAGGTATCTCTTTCTTGTCACATACCAAACATGTTAATACCATCAGCATGCATTCATTTGAGACATGGTAATAACCTAAATTACCAAAAATCGTTATTTGAAACATGCATGTTTCCTTAGTAAAAATTTATTAGATATATTCCTTAAATATGAAAATTTTGTAAAAATTATCAATTATAGAAAACGACACTTATTTTCAAATCCTTAATTAGTGCCAAGGTAATTAGAACCATCTAATTAACATATTCATATCAAACATATCTTTATCCAAAAAAAGTTATCATAACATACAAAATGTATTAAAGGTAATCTTCACCATAACCATGTGTTTCCCATAAACATCACAATTTCATTTAATCACTTTTCTAGTCCATTGGATGCATTCATAATATTCTTATAAATCCTTATAGAAAAAACCTAAAATGATAAATCCTCATATATATTTTCACATTCATATAACATAATTATTTAATCCATATACATAAAAACATCAATTATTATACTTTGTCCTTAATCTATTAACTGTGCTGCCTCATCCTATTTATTAATACGTATTTAATTTTAAATTTCACTCTTAGTCATATCATCATCATCAATATAACCATTACTTATACAACCTTGCTAATTATCTTCTTGAGCTTTCCACACGGGACAACGATTTACATAATAACCATTAATTATACACTTAAAGCATTTATCATTCGATGATGTTTTAGGGACAAAAATATTCCCATCCATTGTTTTAATTATTCCCTTTATTTTTTCCATTTCACTTACTTTGTGTCCTTTTCCAAATCAAAAAATCTTATTGTTCATCTAGGACATTCACTTGGGTGATTCTTTTGACATTCATGACATAAAGGAAACTGAATATTCATTCCTCAATTGCCTCTATTATCTAAACTATATGAAAACTCCTTCCTTATCTTCTTTGGTGAGTCCAAGATTTAGTTAAGGTATACATTGTTAATCGTGTTCCATTAAAATCGATTAGGCATGGACATAACATCATTTACTCTAGTGATCATCCTATTAGAATATTTATTAACAAATTTTCCATGACATTAAGTGTTAACCTAGTTACTTATGGATCCATCCATTGACTAAAACTAGAAATCATAGTGTGAGAATCACTTTTTATAGAGGAAAACCACAAAATCATGAAAAATAACTTCTAGGTTGTCAAAATTATGAAACCTTCCTATGGAACCTTAGTCTTATCCTTAGAGACATCATTAGAAATATCCATAAAAATATACCTAGTGATATCCCTAAGGTTTTATCATCCTAGTTTCCAAAGGATGACTAAACCTTTAATTTGATACCAACTACAGAGACCCAGGCTTAACATTCATGGACATTACAACATTTTAGATAAATATTTAGCACATTAAAAAAAATTCCCAATGACCATAATAGTTTAGTGTCTTCAAAAAAATAGAATAAAATATTATAACATGGTGAAAGATATTAAAATTTTTCCACAAAGATGTTCCGAATTAGTACATATACTTAAAAACCTTTCTTCATAACCTGAGGAAAGTAAATATAAGAAAGGGGTGAGATTAGATGCACAATAAGGGTAAAGAAGATAGATGCATAAGAATAACATGTGAATAAGGGTATAGTTACATGATTATAAGATTTTAAGATAATACTATTCATATAAAATATTATATACCTGAGTGAGGGAATAAATATTGTAAGGTCATAAGACATGAATAATAAGGGATTCAAGAGAATAATCCATAGAAAACAACATAGGAATATGACATAGAATATATGGAAGACATATAACCATATAGAATTATTTACATAGCAGTAAAGGCATTTTAAACTATGCCATATTATTAGTGTAGGTTCACTCCCCATACCATCTTGATAGACATGGTTTACTCCCACGACCATATTAGTAGTCAAATTTTTCTCCCAATACCATCTGAGTATAAAAATTCATTTTCTAAATCGATTTCACTCCATATTCCATCCACATATATATCATGAGATATAAATCATTATCAAATGCATTGGAGGGGATATATGTCCCTCCCATCTCATAATTAAGTCATAAATACCTTTTCCACTAGATCATAAATAGTCATCATAACCATGACATGAAATGGGTGTCATAAACATGTAATCATATTATAACCTTTGAAAAATTAATTGGTTTCATATCCATTTTATCAAATCAAAACCCATGAAAAGGATTTGTTTCAATAAGCATACAACCCATGAAATATAAAATGTTTTCACAAACATATAACCCACAAAAGAGAAACTAGTTTCATAATTATATAACTCGTGAAACAGAAATGGGTTTCACAAACATCATTCATGAAAAACATAAACCATTCAAATAAATAATATGAATGGAACCCTTGAGCCCTTTGCCTAAAAATAAATGATTAACACCAATATATGTAATCTTATATGGAATATAATTTTTCATAAATATTTTCAAATTGTTTCTTAAGGAAAATATCCTTTCGTGATAAAAAATTTTAAAATTAACTTTCGATAATTATAAAAGATGCTTGAAAAAAAATTTAAAACTGTTTTCCATATAATTTATAAAAATATATTAATAAAATTTTGAAAAACATTTTCCTTGAAAACTTATGAAAGAGTTTGAAAACATTTTTAAAACCATTTTACTTAAAAACATATTAATGCGTCTTGAAACATTTTAAAAACAATTTTATTTAAAAACATATAAAATTTTCTTGTAAATATTTTATAGACCATTTTACATGAAAACATATAAAATAATCTTGAAAACATTTAAAAGCAATTTTTCATAAAATATTTAAAATATTCTTGAAAACATTTTTGGAAACCATTTTCCTCAAAAAATTATAAAATAATCATTAAAACAGTTTGAAAATAATTTTCCTCAAAAACTTATAAATGAAAATTGAAAATATTTTGAATAAGTTTTTGTATGAAAAATTATAAATGAATTTTGGAAACCATAATTTTTGTTTTAAATCCTTTTTCTTAAAAATTGGGATTAAAATAACATTCTAAAACATTTTTTTAATGAAATTTCTGAAAACAAATTTTTTGAAAAAAATATTTATGACCAAAAATAGAAATGAGGTTAAATTTTCTTAAATAAATTTTATTAATTATCATAAATTCCAAATAGTGAAAAAATGGTACTATTTAATTAGGGAATAATGAATACCTAGAGGATAAGAAAATTTAGGAGGGTTCTTGAGATATGAATCATAAGACTTCATCAATGGAATTATAATCATAAACAATCCCTATAAATGATAATATTGTTTCAATAAACTCTTACCACTTCATAACTTTGAATCATACTCACCATATAAGAAAAATTAAATTACGTGAATCCTAAAATATAATTAATATATTTAGATTCATGATATATCATGCAAAATTAAAATCTATACACTCTGTGAAATAATACAGGTGTGTAAAAAAATATGTGTCTCAATGAAAGAAAATTGAGACTAAATTACTTAACTCATTTAGCAACATTGAAATATAATCCCCATTAAAGAGATATCATTAAATGGATATGTAGATACCAAAAATTTTAATTATAAAATTCATATAATAAAATCATGGTAATTATATGTACCACACAAAATAAATGAGTATTTAATAAGGTATAAATCTCATATAAATAAAAATGGGATGAGAAAGACCTCACCTTGTATCTTGAAGCTCGTCGTACTCGAAAAAACATCCAGTATAAAAAATATAATTTTATTATACATCTATAAAAGAACCATATTATTTTATATAATACCATATATTATTTTTTTACAACATTATATTACCTTTTTATTATTAACTCTATGTTAATTTTATGTTTCAGGTAATAACTGCTTTGTTTTCGTACATGTTTTGACATGTTATTTATGATCCTCTTTCATAGATCTTTATTTAATTTTTTCAAAAATTTAAAACAAGATATAAATATCATATTTATTCAGAATATATTAATTTATAATAATATAAAAAATATAGAAATATGAAATAGATTACACCGTTCATGGTGATGGCAGGCCGTACATAAACATGAACGTTATTTCGGTTATATTGTTGTATTGAATGAAATAAAGTATATTAAATATATGTATATATATATAATATCCCTATATTATAATAATTATTCCATTATATTATATATGTTAACTAAACCCATATTTAATACATTTCAGGTAATGTGTGAACAAATCACATCGCTTTGAGGAGGTGGTAGTCCACAAATCCACAAACGAAGTTATCATATTTACAAATATGTAAATCTTGAAAGCATGTTTTATAAAATAATTACATACATACTAATACATCATAAATATCATACATAACATATAAAAATAGAGTTTACATCATAATTTATATACCTTATATGTGGTAAAGGAAAAATAAAAAACACCATTTTGGAAAGTTGTAGTTCATTGTACAAAAAAATAGTAAGTTCGTCACCTATTATATGGATGTATAGGTAAGTGTAGGTATAACCCTTAAAATAAAAACATATCATTTTATTTAGGATAATTATGTTATTATATAATCTTGTAATAAAAATATTTTAGGTGGTGGAGAATGAAAATAAAATAAAGGGGTTTGGGTAAGGATATTACCTCTTCTTTGGGTAACTCCTATTTGTTTGAACAAAATGATATGCTTGGGGGGATTCATTACTTTTAGGGAGGATTATTGTATTATGGTAGGGTGTTTTGGAGGATATTTGGGTAGCGGTTAAATGAGAGAAAGTGGCTCTATATGTGTGAGGAAATGAGGGGGTGGGTTTCCTTTTATATAGGAGGAGGAGCGATATTCTTATAAACTGTAATGACTTATATTTTCCTAATTTTATTTTTAGAAAATTTCTAGGAAAATTATGAGAATAGGCTCTGAGATGGTGTGAAATTCTGAGGTTTGGTGTTCCTAGACTAGTTTTACAAAAAAATGGTATGTTTTTAATAGTTTGCATGAGTGATTTTCCTAAAAAACTGGAATAACACTTAAATAGGTGCCCAAATCAGAAATTCGAGGGCACCGTTGAGCTCAGAGTAGTTACATTACCCAAGGAGCGACATAACTTTAGTCGGAGTGAGTCTTCTATGGAAAAAACTAAATGTTGAATAACCATAAATAAAATAATTAAATAAATATATTTTATTTTTTTAAAATCCTAATAAATCATAAACAGTAACTCGGATTAGAAACACAAGACCACCTTTGAGTTCATTAGGGAGATGTTTTCCTTAGGGGAGGCCTAACATTGACCGGTGTGGGTCGACTGTGAAATATAATTTTTGTACATTCTAATATAAAATAAAATGAACTGAAAAGGTTTATTTTATTTATTTTGATGTTTCTTAGCATCACAGCGATGCTGCGACGCCATGATGGGGCATCACATTTTTTTTCATAAATGAAACAGTGTGGTGGAACTACAACACAATGACACAACAATGATGAAACATGTTTTCTTCTTTTAACATATTGGAATGGATGC
Organism: Viscum album; assembly: GCA_963277665.1. Taxonomy (NCBI): domain Eukaryota; kingdom Viridiplantae; phylum Streptophyta; class Magnoliopsida; order Santalales; family Viscaceae; genus Viscum; species Viscum album. The sequence goes on from OY728131.1 coordinate 241,842,082, forward strand.
ATGATTAGATTTACAATCCTAGAGAAATTTTCTGGAAGATCTAGAGAAGAAAAGTGTTGTTGAACGTCGAACACCGAAGACACAACAGAATGAGATCGCTCGTGGAAGGATCACTGAAGATGAAGAACGTTATTCACTAATTAATCCAAACTCCGGGTAGGGTGTGAGCTTTGTTTAATGTTCCTTCCCCATTCTTTATTCCCATGAATAATTTAGATTGGCCAATGAACAAGCTAATCCATAGATCGTGAATTTTGTGGGAGGATGTTATTTTCCGTTGCGGGGATTTTTATAGGGTTGAAGCATGCTAGAATTGTTTACTATTTCCCCATTTATTAAATTAAAATATGAATGGATCAAGGTCAATCCGAACAAAGCCATGGTCTATTCATATTGGGTGCTCATGTGATTTTCCACCTTCCCACAAATTTCTTCCCATTCTTTGTTGGATACATCGATCCAGAACAAGATCAGAGACCACAGTAGCGTAAGGTAGCTAAAGTGTTCGGAAGCGATCAAATATAAAGGCTCCGATCATATAGGTGGGCCGCAAATAGGCAAGGCCATCAGTGGGTTGGCTGGCAGCAGAGGTGGCACCAGCTCGACAAGGCCACCATGCCAGGCAGACTTGGAAGAACAGCCATCGGGTTGACGGCCAGTGGCGGCAGCATCCTGCGGCCTAGGAGCGACTATGGTGGTAGGATTACCTGTGGAATGTTAGTCCATGGGAAGATATGGAAAGGCTGTTGAATCAACAGACGACAACTGGATCCTTTGGTGGAAGGGGTTGTGGGAGAAGATCGGGAGCCGCGACCAGGCGGGCCACGTCGGTAGTGAGTTGACGAAGCGGCAGGTGCCACATTGTCCAGGTGGAGGAACCCGATCCAGGACCATGTGCAATAGGGTGGGGGTGGGGAACTGGGAATGTGGATGTGTACCGACACCGTGTGACCTCAGTCCACTGGGCAATGACGTGGTTGGTGACTGCGTTGGCCGGACGAGGTCGTAACCTAGGCAGGCCATGCCCGGTTGGAAGATTCCAGCCCACATGCACGGGTCAGACTGGAGGAACTGGGCTGCTCTAATGTCCCAATAGGTCCAACAGGGTAGTTCAGACTAGTCCAGACCAAACCGGGTTGGTTTGGTCCACCTGGGATGGGTCGAACCCAAACCCAACCAGTCCCTTTTTACAAATAAGGTTGTAACCATCAAACGACAGGTCCTTTTGATGAGTCATCTGTGGAGTTGGGAACCTTATGACGAGACAATCATTTTTATATGTCTTGGTGGGTTTTTATTATTGACTAGTGTAGGTTCATAGTTTCCCTTTGTTCTTTCCTCGAGTGTTAAGTGCGACATTACATCCACATCACTGGAAAAAAATCCCCTATAGAGGCCAAGTCCTGAATAGAGTTCTAGAATCCCTCATTAAGAGTTGATAGATCATATATCACTCCTAATAAATTTTTTTGGGAATTGAAATGACCTTATAACATATATAATTAATCATCCATATTGTGGGATGCATCTGTAGGTTTCTTGGTATTCTCGGTATAGAATCTCATACATTATGAGCCACATCGGTCGGGTTGTTGGTATTCTCTGAGAAGAATCCCCTAAGTTGAAAATTAATACATACCGGGTTGTCAGTATTCTTTGAGAAGAATCATCTATCTATATATCATGACCTTGACCAGTGTGTTCTCTTTGGGTGAGGCCCAAATTAACAGGACCTCTTTATAAGAGTCTCTGATGATATCAAGGGTCGTGGAGTGAGTTCTCCCGGAATGAGCATGCCCAGAGAAAAATATTTTGGCTAATTTTTTTTTGTGGTACCAAGACTCTGTGTCTTATAGAGACTATATTTCTCAAAAAATTTCATGACGTATCGAGACTAGGTGTTCTCTTGGATACATTTGGTTGACCTATTCAATGTTCTTACAATCAGATGGCTCGAGGAGTGAGATCTACCAGAAAGAGCATGCTATGAGCGGAACTATATGGATGGTAGTGGAGGAGACCTTGAGTCTTGGAATCCTTTTTGATTATACATTGATGTTCTTGTTATATGTTTTGTATATATATACCTACATTTATCTGACTGTATCTTATTAGTGATGTTTCTTTTGTGGTCTATTACTTTGTGTTTTGGGGTGTCCTACTGAGTATTGTTTTACTCAGGATTGTACGAGCTTTTCCCACACATATCATTTCTTGTGCAGAAGATTGGTTCTTTGATAGGTTACTTGGTGGACTAAGGCTAGGTGGTGTTTATAGAGACATGAAAAATGAGGTGTGCTTCTATAGCTTGAGACAACAATTTCTGTACTTACCTTTCATATAGGGTTTTCTGCAAAGGAGTTCCAGGGACTTGTAACATTTTACTCTTCCTTTTTTTGGGCTTGTATTTTGGCCCTGTTTACTATAAGTTTTATACTTTCTTACTCTATGTTGGTATCCTAGTGGTATGATTGTTTGTTTGCTTAGTGTTTCCAATTTTATCACTTTTTCTTGGAGACGTGTGCATGTGTACAAGTACTTAGGAAAATTCCTCCCATTTGTGGGATATTCCTATTTGGTTTTAGTCGCCAGCCCCTGGCCTATGGGAGGCCAACTTAGGGTAGTCATGATATGGTCTCCTTTGGGATAGGTCATGAAATAAATATAAAAAGGTAAACACTATTTAGAGGCCCTCCTTACATAATCTGACTCCAATAATTGTAAAAATTCTTGAAATGATGGGACATGGTAAAATTATGTCTATAAAATGGATTTTCAACATGTTTTTTGGCCATTTTGCCTCATATGATTAATGATTAACCATTAATTAATCTAGTTTTTACCTTAATCACTATAATTAATTTTAATTACTCCACTAATATTTTCAGTAAAAAACAGGTTGATATTATTAGAAATTAAAAATTATTATGATTATATATATTTAATTCCTTTCTCAAAATAATAATCATATAAGTGGAAGAAATTAATTTAATATTAATTTGGCTGACGAGATGACAAAGTGTGTTTTTAAATTAAAAAGGTTCAAAAGGTTTCTATGTTTTTTACATCCAAATTTAATGTGAATTTTTTTAATCCCCTAAATTGGTTTAAATAATATAAAATTTATTGTTTTCATACAAAAAACCAATTATTTACCTATTTAACTATATAAATAAATTGAATGAAAAATTAGTATTGAATTAAAATTCATTGTTTTTTACTATTTATCAAAACATGAAATGTATCATAAAAATAATAAAATTTACCCAAAGTAAATTTCTATATTTCTCTTTAAAAAGTGAAGTTTATTTATTCATATAAAAATAATAAAAGTGTAAAAAATTAGATTTAAAATGGGTTCACCATTAAAAGGTGGTAAAATTGCCTTGTAGAAAAATACAACTTTTTATTCATAAAATTTGATTTATTCTTATATTATACCTATAAAATATATTATATGAGTATAAATAATTTTTATTGAATATATAAAACATAAATTTTATTTAAAACAATAATAAAAAGTGGTTTGTTTTATTTAGTTAGATAAAATTGTTTTTGTACATTTAGAAAAGTAACTTCTTTATTTTAAAATAGTTCATACATTCATGTAGACTAATTGGTAACCAAAGGATTGATTTTAAATAAAATTTTAAACTGTATTGTCATAATTTAATTAAAATTATTCGTGAAATCAATTTCAATGTCTACATGGTTTCTATAATAATATTTTAATAATAATATTAATAGTATATTTTAGTATGATAAAAACTCTTCCTTTCATGTTACACAAGATATCTAAGGGACTCAGTATTGTGTGTAACACAATCCAAACACATTGTTTCATATACCCAAACCTTGTCTAAGTGTTATATTTCATACAAGATTAACTTGTTGTTTCATATAACACAATCCATACTTATTTATTTTATAAAAAACTATACTTAGTGTTGTATGAAATGAATAATATCAAAAAGATTTAATTAATTCAAATAAAATTATTTCACAAAATCTAAGGGTGTTACATACTTTTCCTTGGGAAACTAATTTCTCATGCTTTTTATCATATTTAATAGCATGTGAAATTTTCTCTCTTTCCCAAATATTATTTTTTGTTTTTCCAAATAAAGTTTATTAAATATAATATTTGGAACTCTTCTCAAAACTAAATTCATCCTGGATATCTTTATTAACCATCCAATTAAATATCTTTCTCAAGAGAATACTATTTTCATCAAATTTTACCCAATACTCTCCTTTCATTCAAACTAAATCTCTTCTATGATATCTATTAGATATTTAGTTAGCATGATATTAATTATTAGAATTGAATACATACCATTTTTACTACAATTGGATAATTCATTTTTCAAACTCTCAATCATCTTTAGACAATGATATATTTTCCAATTTTTTTTGAAAAAACTACAAATAATTTTATGCAATTCACAATATAATAACATGTCTCCATACCTTTTTTTAACTCATTTGTTTTCCTTTTTTTATAAGTTCCTTCATTAGTATGTTTCATGTACTTCCATTATTATCTCTTTTCTTAGGAAGACTCGTAGTTCGATTCTTAATGTTCTTTAAAGGGGTTCCACCATGTCCTGGTCTATTTTTTACCATGGAATATGATATTAATAACATAACAATTATTTTTTTTATTCTCCTATAATATAACATAATTTATATTCATGTCACTTTATTTCAAAAAAGGATAATAAAATAAAAAAAATCAAGGAATCTTTTAAAATTAGATTACATGTGGAACTTGATTTTTTCATTATTTTATTAACCGGGATTAACTATTCTTCAAGTTAATTGAATTTTCATATCTTTACTTCAAGATTATCTTTCATGTATTTATTGAACATATTCACCTAATATATATCATCCTCTAATGAATAAACATATTTATCTATGATTTCACTCTATTGTTTCATCATGGTGTTCATCTATAAAATGGAATCCATAAGGCTTACCTTCTCTTGGTTCAACCTCTATTCCTTCTCAATTAATTATTCCAGATGTGTAGTAATTTTATCTATATTGGATTTAATATTTTAAAATTATTTTGAGTCTAATCCATTTTCCTTAGATCCAAATTTTATATTCTACAATCTTGAAGGAATCTCTTCATATTTCTTAGATTAGTAATCATTACATTCCCTTATATTAGTGTCCAATTCATCTTGTATATTTTTTAATATTTTCAACTTTTCAAACTCAATTTTTAGTATAGTAACATGGATACCATTATACATATTATTCTCATTAAACATAATATTTCATTTTGGAAATGTATTTTCAATATTTTTTTATAAGTAGATAGATTCCCCCTTTGGACTTTTTGATATTTTACCAACACCAGATGATAACACCTCACTTGGAACATAAGTATCATCAAATATTCATATAGAATCAATGGAAAAATTAATATATTTACAATTTTAATCATCCATTCCTTCTTTTCGAGTTTTTCTATATTTTATAATCTAAAAATAACATTTTACATAAACTATCCCAACATACTGAACTCTCTTGGATACTTTCTTCAGCATATGATTCTTTCCCTTTTCTATAGAACCAACAAAATATATGGGCAAAATAGAATACAGCTATAAAAAACCAACTAGATAAATTCAAATAAAAATAAATCCAAAAATTAACATATTCCCTCACACCAATTATTAGGTGCATAAGGGGCATCAATTATAATTACTCTAAAATTAGGGGTGAATTAGGGTAAAAATATCATTCAAAATTATTTAATTATTCCAAAAATTATAGCCACTCTAACTAATAATTACCTCATAGTTAGAATATTCATAAATTAATTATTACTTTAATGATTATGATTAAATGTTTATCTTTCTATTCATTATCCCTTAATTAGTTTGTTTAATGACTACATGACCGAAACTAAAACATTCGTGTTATGAATAATATAAACAAATCATGAACATATAAAACAAGTATTTAACTTAGTCACCCACATTTGGATAATATAATGATCATGAAATTAAAAATTCACTGATTAAAAAGAATCTACTACATGAATTGTTTAGTTACGGGTTTGGCCTATGTCATGGGCCACTTCATTTATATAGTTTAGTGATGATTCACTTACCTTTATAGGGATAGTCTCTTTTCTCATCTCTATTACTCACTACTAAAAGAAAATAAAACTCTTTTGGAATTTTAGACAACATATAATAACATCACTATTATTGTTACACTAAGTAATCATGGGTTAATTTCATCTACATGCTTATCCTTTAAAGGCATATTGTGAACATAAAAATGAAAAACATCATCATATTTACATATTTCATAATGAAAATTCTTTCTCTTTATTTGGAACATTATTCAATGATTTATAATATTCATCATTTTATCTCTTCTTATATTTTTTAATATCTATATCACAGGTTCATATATATAAATATTCATCTTTTATTTAAAATAAATAATCTATAATATTTATGGAGACAAATATCTCCATGATTCATGAATTCTTGAAAACACATATCTATAGTTCAAGATAGATTCTCTATATTTCTACCATAAAAGATATTTAATAATCCATGTATATTATAAAAAAAATAAATCCATTAATATCATTTGAAAATAATTCAAAATCCCTAAATTAATCCCTAGATTTTTCTATTAATTGAACAAAAATATGAATATAGAAATATGCTGATTTGATTCCTTCACAACGTGACTATCAGCTTCATGGTGTAAACTTTTTTATCTTATAAACCATGAGATAAAAATCAACCAAAACTATGGCATAAAATTCTTCATCGTGATGTGTATTTATCAATCTATAATTATAAAAAATCTAACCTAGAAGATAAATCAATGAAAAATCCTCATGATTATTTGTAAATTTTCCCACCGTGACATGGATATAATTATCCCAATGTAGTCACATTGACTCTATGAAAAAAATAATCTTTCACACTAAATATCTATGTAATGATCCACTACCATAGAATAACCATCTCATTAATAACATATCCATTAAAATATATGTCAACCTTTTTAAGGTGTGGATATCATTTACATGAAGTGATTACTATGTTACATGTAAAACAACATGAATTATAACTATCATAAGTTCCTTTTATAGTGTGCAATATTCCCCATGTTACCAACTTATAGAATTAATTCATTGACATATCATGCTCATTGTGTGAACCAATTTTTCATAGTGAAAAATTTATTCTTCCACCAAATTAATTGTAAAAATACTCACATATGATTCTAATATATATTACCTATATGAGGAAACCAAATATTGTCTTTTACTTGGGAACTCAAATCATGTTCTGACATGTGTTCTCATGAAATTAATCACCCATATCCGTTTTATGCTACTTTTACATATATAGGGACAATTATTCATGAATTTTCTTAATCTATGTATTTTTAATATCTTAAGAACTTCCCTAAATGTCATAAGTATACAAGGAAAGGTTCATGTCATTGTGATTTTTATAGAATTTTTGGGGAACACATATAATGAAACTGATAAAAGATATTATGGTTTCTATTAAGAGTTTCATTTTACATTTTCCAAACATTGGAAAATATTATGCATCATCTAAAAACATCATGCATCAATCTTCACAAGTTATAGAATCTCCATTCCCTCTAAAAAAATAGTTCTAAGTGGAATCTTATTATTAGAGGTTCTAATAACAACCACAAAATAAATCATATTAAAAAAATTTTCTATAGTAGAAGTTTAATATGACCACCACTATATTTTTTTATTTTTATATTTAGAATAAATTTTATTTAAAACAATTCTATATATTTTAAAAAACCTTAATTTTGACCTCATACTTATGAAGCCCTTAACCCCAAACCCACCCCTCTGTCTCCCCTTAGAGACACCTGACCCCAAAACCCCTTCTTCCAATGGTGACCATTGTGACCCCAACCCCCCAATTAGTGACCATTATGACCTTGAAAACCTACTCGAAACAGAATCCATTGTGACCCTGACCCCTTGTTGGTGACTATTAAGACATAAAACCTCCTTTTCAATGAACGTTGTGACCTCAACCCCCCTATTGGAAACCTTCGTGACACTGACACCCCTTCCAATCACCACCCATAACTCAAACCCCCTTCTGGTGACCTCCATGACCTATACCCCCTATGGATGACTGTAATGACCCTGAATCCCCTATCATTGATCATCATGACCCTAAATACTCTATTAGATACCACTGTGACCCCGGACCCCTACTCACATCGATGGTTTTCCCCTATAATACTTGTAACCCCAACCCCCATTATACCTGAAAGGACCTCACATTGAGCCCCCCCACTCCTCAACGGTGCCCCGAAATGCCTCTCTTCTAATTTTTCTTATGAATTCAACACCCGACATCATTAAAGGGGAAATATAGAATTTTTCTAAGGGTTGTAATTAAATTATATAATGATCAATGTAGTTGAGTGTTTTTATGTTTTTATAGTTATATTGAATCATTTTTATGTTGAATTTATATTATTTCAAATAATGAACCTACCCTAGTCAATGAATAAGTTAGGAGATATTTAATTTTGAATATATTTTTTTATTAAACATTTGTATATTTATATATGAATATAAAAGAATATGAATGTAATACAATACCTATGGATAAAATATGGGTTAATATACCTCGAAACACACCTCGATATGCCAATGTTTTGGAATAAATTTTAGATTATATAATTCGAAACCAAATAGTGGATGGTAGAATTAAATATTTGTGTCTTGATTTTAATTTCAAGTAGTGGATGAATATAAATTAAGTATATGAGAAATTTATATTGAAACATTTTCCTTCTTAATATGTATGTTATATTTGGTATGGGGAATAAAATATTATGGTAAATCAAAAAATGAAAATCCTATCAATGAAACACAGTGTGACCCACTAGAGGAGAATTCAATTAAAAATTTAATAAATGATGCATTTGGATTTTTAGGATACAAATTTCAATATTTTAATAGAACAATAGAACCTTCTGATTATCTAGAGTAGTTAAATATTATCCATAACTTTAGAGAAAAAAAAATTGAGTTTTATGAATAAGTTAGATACAAAAAATAAAAAATGTATGAAGAGTGAGATAAGTATTCCATGTTGAATTTTCTACTTATTTTTTATCATATCAAGTGTCTCTATGAAATTAATGACAAATAAATGTACATAATTTTAGAGTCTCTTCATGATGAATTTAGTGAAGCTAAGATCCCTATATAATTATATGTGATGAATAATTTCATTAACAAACATTGTCATGATTATAAAAGTTACATAAATACATACATGCCCTTATGATTGCATGCTTTACTAGGGAGAAGAGTCCAATAATGAAGAACAAATAAGATGTCAAAAAATAATATAAAATTCCATAAACAACAAAGAGACAATAAATTAATGAAACACGAGGAATAAAAACAAAAGATAATTCCTACAAAGGTATGGTGTTTCTTTCCTATGAAACGACACTTGAAAAGATTTTTCATGCCTTTTAAGACTACATAAGTCATGAAATATAATGCTACAAATAGTAATGATATCTTGATGAGACATAAAAAAGACAAAAAATCAAGTAAAATGTTTGATTAATTATATGAAGTTTTTTATTTAGATCAAGGGAATATTTTTTTCATTTTATTCTGAGGGTTTTAACCCTTTTGGTACTATAAGTACTAAATATTTCATTTGGTCACTTGTTTTGATCCCCTATAATCTACATCCATGAATGTATATGATCAATACTTCTTTCATTATTTTCATGTTCATTATTGTAAATAAAATTATTTGATATGTCATTGATGTATACCTTAAAACTCTAATAAAATATGTGCGAGAATTATGGAATGATGGCTTGGAAACATGTGATGCTTCAATGAGAAAACTATTCAAAATCCATGATACATTAATGTGTAAAATTAGTGAATTTTTTTAAACTAAGAACTTTATATGGATAGAAATATCATAATTCGTTGGCTTTTGGGTTTGTAATTCTGATTTTGAACATCAATGACTACCTCATATATGAAAATGGTGTTTTATGTGTTATCGTCAATTTCATAGTACTTCTCATAAATTCAGGTTTAAAAAGACATAATTAAATGGATATATTGAATTGATAAATCTACAAAAGCTATTCTCTAGTTCATAAATCTTGTGAAAATTAATGAATTTCACTGAAGAATTGGGAAAATGACATCAGTCTAGGAGGGGGGGGGTACAAGGTACAATATTCAAAGAATATAAAACACAACAATAGATAGAAAAGAGTATTTTTTTTCAATCTTCCTTATTTGGAGTTTAATTTGATATGTCATAACATTGATGTAATTCATATTGATAAATTTGTTTGTGACAATGTAATTTTTTTATTTCTTAATGAAAAGGGTAAATCAAAGGATCACCTTAATGCTCATAAGTATTTGGAGTCAATGAATATAAAGAATGGTTTGTGGGAAAATAATAATTGAATGTATACATTGGATATTTTTACAATAAAAAATCATGAGAAAGATGTATTCCTTTGAACATGTAAGACTGTATAACTACTATATGGATATTCAAGTAACATATCTAGGTGTGTTGACTTAAAACATAGAATGATACATGGATTGAAAAGTAATTACTCACATATTCTGATGGAGTGGTTGTTGTCATTGGCCTTGCATAATACATTACTTAAAAAGTAACTATGGTTCGTGTCGAGTGTTATACCCTGTTCATAGATATTTTTTGGGAAAAATCTAAATCCAATTAAGCTTCGAGAAATAATTTTTTTGACGCTTTTTCATATGAATATGGTATTTACCACTATATTCCTCCCAATCATGATTCATTTGACTATTCATTTGGTTTAGTAAAATATACTTAGTGGACTGGTACACAATCAATTGATGTATCCAATTACGAGGTACCATGATATTGTTTTTATTTTCATTGGTGATTTAAATTTTATCAAATCATTGCATATGCTTTTTTAATATGATTATTTTTTTCATTAGGTACATAGGTCATTTGAAATCACATGTAAGGAATAAGGTTCAACTAAAATGATCGGTTGAAGAAGGATACATATCTGAAGAGTGATTGACCTTCTATTCTAGGTATTTGGATAGGATTGAGAATATAATCAATCATGTTAGACATATTGATGAAATCTCCACTAATTATCATTTTGAAACATAGTCATCAGTATTTCCAACTATTGGATGACCAATTGGAAAGGGTTGGATTTTACACTGACTAAATTGGAGTTTATACAGGCACATTGATATATGATACGGAATAGTCTTATGGAAGAATAATTTATTAAATAATTTTGATTTAAAACAAAGAGAAAACTAAGTGTTCGAGCTCAAAATGAGTTGGAATAGGAAAAGTTGTTAATAATGAGATTTTTGAATATTTCTCCTGTCATGTAAGTATATAATCATATTCATATTATTAAAGTGTATTTATTTTTTTTATGTTAAAAGAAAAACCTTATATCATATTATTTAGATAAATAATGTTGATAATTGAGATGAAATATCAATTGATTTGACGATTTTTGCTCGAGGTCCTCTAAGGAAGGCTAAGAGATTCGATGCCTAAAGTATTTATTGCTTCACGATTAATATAATTTAATGTGAAAATGCTTGAAAACTCAAAATGGTGATGTATTTTAATTTGAATAGGTGGGATAATATGAAAAAATGAATGATATAGCTAAATTAAACTATCATGGTCAGTTTTTAGTTTTTTTTCAAATGCATGTGTGTCAATATTGATTGGTGTATAATGAAAGATTCATCACATTTTTATTATGTCAAATTATCTCACTTGATCTATAATGATGATCGTGTGGAGCACAATCCATTTGTATTGGCTTCATAAGTGAACATGGTTTATTATAAGGATGATAAAATATATGAAGGTTGGAGTGTTGTTGTACACTTAAATTAGAGAGACTTATATGATATGGGTGATGAAGATAAATTGGTAATTTGTGACAATGAATCTCAACAACCAAAAATCATCGAACAATTCTTTTCCTAATAATATTCAAATAATAGAACTTCCAAGAGAGGGTGAAAATGAAGCACTTGTCACAATATAGGTTGATAACAACGAAGCCAATGAAGATAAAGAAAATTGAATGTATAAAGTGGTAATGAAAATATATTAAAATATCTCAATGATAAGTGTTTCATACATATATACATTGTTATATTTCTTCTTTTTTTGTAGAAATATTTAAGTCTTATATTTTTTATACATTTAATATATATGAACAATTTAAATTGTAGTAATGCCGAGAACAAAATTCCAGACCCAAGATGATCATCATCTTAGAGCATGCCATCACTACCATCACCTTCAATGGATCTGAGTGATTCCATTGTACCCTAGACTAGTAGTGAGCTGGCCATTTCCACATTTTTTTGATTTCCTATCATCCGATTCACCTTCAATAATGGAGCAGTTGGACACCCCCATCTAGGGGATGTTGAAGAGTTATCGTTACTAGAATGCATGTCATTGTACAAAAAACTATATATTTTATTAATTGATTAATTGATTTTTCAAAAGATAAAGATAATAATATAAGGGATATAAATATTAACACAGATTATGTATGGGACATAAAGGACTTCAACATTATCATTCTATTTGACGAGTTTGGGCTGACAACCAGTGACACTGTAAGAATCTATGGATAGATTCTTCGACAACTTGCTTACGAGACGATGATATTTTCAATTAATCATAAAGATTAGATGCATATTCCCACAACATGAAAAAAATGAGCACTATGGGAAAATTGAATATTAACGATGGGGATTAGGTTCCTGTCGCAAAAGGTTTGGCATAGGTTGGTCGCCAAACCGTTGGAAGTGTATTTGCCAAGGGCATCCCATCGCAAATACTCCCGTCACAAAAAAATCCAACCTATCTATACCCTCCATCCATTATTTTCCTATTCCACTTCTTTCTCCACCTCTTTCTCCCTCTTTACTTGTATTTTTCCGCTCAAGATTCTTCAATGTTTAAGATTCTACATCTGATCAATATTCAAGTCTTACATCCTACGAAAGCATCAGTTTTAAGGTACTTACCTTTTTCTTTTATATTTTAGACAATTCATTTTATTTTATATTTGTTATAATTATTGTTAATTAACTACAATTAAATTACAATAGAATATAGATCATTTAATTTTTCATTATTTATTATTACAAATAATTAGACATGATTAGTATTAATTAGTATTAATATATATTTACTATATTAATTATTATTAATTATTAGTCATTTGTATTAATTAGAAAAATTATTAATAATTAGTCATATTTAGAAATAATTAGTTATAATTAGTGATAATTATTAAAAATTAGTAATATTTAATGATAATTAGAAATAATTAGAAATAATTAGCGATAACTATTAGAAATTAGTAATAATTAATAGTAATTAGTGGGAATAATTAATAATTAGATATAATAAGTAATAAATTGTAATAAATAGTAATAAATAGTAATAAATTTTAATAACTAGTCATAATAAGTAATAAATATGAATAATTAGTAATAATTATTAATAAATATGAATAATTTGTAATAATTTGTAATAATTAAAAATAAATAGTAATAATTTGTAACAATTTGTAATAATTTGTAATAATTTGTAATAATTAGCTAACAATTAGTTAACAATTAGCAATTTGTAATAATTATTAATAAATTGTAATAAATAGTAATAATTATTTATAATTAGAATAATTAATAGTAATAATTAGCAATTAACCGTAAATTAAAAGTAATAAATAGTAATAAATAGTAATAAATCATAATAATTAGTAACAAATAGCAATAAACAGAAATAAATAGTATGAAATAGTAATAAATAGTAATAAATAGAAACATATATTAACAAATATTAACATATAGTAATAAATAGTAATAAATAGTAATAATTGGTAATAATTGGTAATAATTAGTAATAAATGGTAACAAATGGTAATAAATCTTAGTAAATGGTAATAAATAGTAATAAATAGTAATAAATAGAAATAAATAGTAATAATTTGGAATAATTTGGAATAATTAGCAATAATTAGGAATAATTAGAAAAAATTAAGAATAATTATGTATAAATACTAATAAATACTAACAAATAGTAATAAATAGTAATAAATAGTAATAACAAGTAATAATTAGTAATAATTAGTAATAATTAGGAATAATTTATAATAAATAGTAATAAATAGTAATAAATAGTAATAATTAGTAATAATTAGTAATAAATATGAATAATTTGTAATAATAGGTTAAAATTAGTAAAAATTAGTAATAAATACAAATAATTAATAATAATTAGTAACAAACATGAATAATTAGTAATAAATACAAATAATTAGTAATAAATATGAATAACTAGTAATAATTAGTAATAATGAGTAATAATGAGTAATAATGTGTAATAATTAGTAATAATAAGTAATAATGAGTAACAATTAGTATTGTTAAGTAATAATTAGTAGCAATTAGTAATAATTTGTAATAATTAGTAATAATTAGTAATAACTAGTAATAAATAGAAATAACTAGTAATAATTATCAATAAATACAAAAAATTAGTAATAATTAGTAATAAATATGAATAATTAGTAATCATTAGTAATAATTAGTTATAATTAGTTACAATTAGAAAACATTAGTAATAAATAGTAATAATTATTAATAAATACTAATAAATAGTAATAAATAGTAATAAATAGTAATAAATAGTAATAAATATTAATAAATAGTAATAAATAGTAATAAATTGTAATAAATAGTAATAAATTGTTATAAATACAAGTAATTAGAAATAATAGTGATAAATTCAAATATTTAGTAATAATTAGTAATAATTAGTAATAATTAGTAAAAAATACCAATAAATAAAACTAATTAGTTAAAAATACAAATAATTAGAAATAATTAGTAACATAAACAAATAAATAGTAATAATTATTAATAAATATGAAAAATTATTAATAATTGTTAATAAATACAAACAATTAGTAATAATTACTAATAATTAGTAATAATTAGGAATAAATAGTAATAAATAGTAATTAATAGTAAAAATAAGAATAAATAGTAAAATTTTTAATAAATAGTGATAAATAGTAATAAATAGTAATAAATAGCAATAAATAGTAATAAATAGTTAAGATTAATAATAATTTGTAATAATTTGTAATAATTAGTAATAATTAGTAATAATTAGTAATAATTAGAAATAATTAGGAATAAATATAAATAATCTGGAATAATTAGTTACAATTAGTAACAATTAGTAACAAACTTATAAAAATTAATAACAATTAGTAACAATTAGTATCAATTAGTAAGAATTAGTAAAAATTAGTAATAAATACAAATAATTTGTAACAATTAGTAATAATTATTAACAACTTGAAATATTTAGGAATAGTTAGAAATAATTAATAATCATTAGGAATAATTTATAATAATTAGTAATAATTAGGAATAATTAATAATAATTAGAAATATGTATTAGTAATTACCAATAATTTGTAATGAATTGACATAATTCCCAGTGAAGTAATAATTACTAATAAATTGGAACAATATATAAAAAATTGGAAGCATCTATTTTTCCCAATAACTAATCTCCTTGAATCTTTCTCCCACTGAAATCACTATGAAAAATAATCTCCCATGTATAGATATCCATTTTCTTATACACAAGAATGAAGAGCAGGGTGGTGAGGCCACCATGCTCTATATTCTTATGTATACAAAAATGGATATGCGTATGTTAGACAATATATTTCATATTTATTTTTTAGAGAAAGTTTCAAGGAGATAAGCCATCGTGGAAAAGAGAATTTGTCAATCTACTTGAAATTATACCACCTATAATTAGTATATATTAGCTGTAATAACTAATAATTTATGGTAATTAATATAAATTATTATAAATTATTGTAGATTTGTATAAATTTTAAAAAAATAATATAAATAAATATAAAATAATATAAATTATTATAAATTACAAGAAAAGTGAATTTAGTTTTTTTTTATCTTTTTTAGATAGAGTTTTTCTCAAATAAAATTATTAAAAAATTAATTATTTTATATTTTTAGGGAAATATGGAACAAGGAAGTTAAAAACAGTCATTATTAGATGATCTCACATGATTAAATCAGCATAGGAATCAAGAATGGTTCTGGTTTAAATCATGTATATATTGAGGGTTTTGAAGCTTTCTTATTATTTCCATCATCAAACCAATTTTTTGTTTTCAAAAGGAAAAATTAAATATCCTTGTAAAAAATGTTCTCTAATGAATTTTGACACATTTTCTAATGTTGGGTGTTATCTATTGTGTTTTAGTTTTCAACCAGATTATGTTTTTTGATATCAACATAGTGAACATAGTTCTCAAGAAGATACTAATACTTTGGTTACATACCCATAATGGTTCTCAAATTTAGCACATGATGTTATAGGTATGTGTTTTCAACAAACTGAAACTCATGATGATATTGATTTAGCTCCTCGGTTGGAACCATATAAATTTTATGAGTTGTTGAGGTCCTCTAAGGATTCCTTATATCCTAGTTGTAAGATAAGAAAATTTGATGTGGTTTGAAATTTTTTGGCTATTAAATCAGATAATGGAATTTCAAATAGCTATTTTGATTAGATATTCTATTTGGATAAAACACTGTTACATGAAGGAACTGTGGGGCCTATAAATTTCCATGAGAGCAACAGTTTAGTTCGTAAGATGGTTCTTGGTTATCAGAAGATTCATACATGTTAAAATGATTAAATATTTTTTTATGGTGAAAATGAGTTAATGGATATTTTTCCCACATATGGAAAATCGAGATATAAAGAGGCTCAAATAGGAATGTTTGGATTGATATCTGTAAAGCATTTGAGATATTTCCCACTTATACCGAGATTGTAGTGTTTATTTATGTCTTAGAACACAAAAACATTGATGTCATAGAACAAAACCAATATTTCAACTGAAAAAGATTTAATCACCCCTCTGATGGTGATTCATAGAAAATTTTTGACCAAGCGAATTCAAATATTTATTTACAAGCTCAAAACGTGCAATTGGGTCATTCTACTTATAGTGTATATCCATTTGGTTCTTAAAGTAGTTAGTATTCATGTTGTCCTATCTTTATAACTCTGTACAATTTACCTCCATGGATATTGACGAAGGATCCATATATCTTTTTGAACTTATTAATTTCAGTAAATCCAAAAAAGAATATTTATGATTATTTTAAACCATTAATTGATGAGTTAAATGCATTTTGGAGTAATGATGTCAGTACATATGATGTTGATATGAAACAAAATTTCCTACTAAAAACTACATTGATTTGAAAAATTAGTGACTTCCTAGCATATGACATGTTATCTGGATGGAGTACACATAGTCCAAAATCATATTCGTACTGTATGGGAGACAAAAAAGCATTTATGCTCTCGTCAATTGAGAAAAACATTTTTTACTGTCATCATAGATTCCTTTTAACCAATCATACTTTTCAAAGGAAAAAATATCATTTTGGAAAAGGAACAATTGAAAGAGATGGAACTCCAACAATGATCTTAGGTATAGAGTTAAAATGAATTATGTATTTATTACCTCCCATTAAATTTGGACCAACAATAAACCAACATAAAATTTATGTCTTTTGGAAGGAGCACAATTGGAAAAAACATAGCATTTTTTGGGATATACTATATCAGTCTGATTTGGTGGTCTGTTACATGCTTGATGTCATGCATATTGAGAAGAACTATTTTGATAATTTATTTCATAATATTTTAATTTTCCTTTACTAATAATTTGATATTACAATTAATTTATAGGGTTTATGGAATCTCATCGATGAGAGAATGTGCGGCACTATCTAGAAGGCATGGAAGGGGTTTATGTGTGAGGATTGCCTTCAGGTATTTCAAAATCTGTGAAGGATAGAAATGACGAAAGTAAGAGTGAAAAATTGTGATGAGTCTTGTCGTGTCCACTGACCTTATTACATTTCGTCTAATTTGTTGGATGGATTATGTTCACACATGATGGGTGATCATTTTCAGAGGAGATCACCAGTATGTTGACAAAACCGTGGGAGACAGGTGGTGACACATTGATCCGGTAGTCGTACATTCAGTACGCATAGGGAACATATGGTAAGTAATTTATTAAATAATTTATATAACCTTAAACGTCATTAAAAAAATTGACCACTTTATAGGAAGTTATTTTTTACATAAAAAGGGGTTATAACCCCTTCTAAAGACATTAGCGGTGGTTGTGAGGAATCACCGCTAATGTGCCCAACTACTATTAGTAGAGAAGGTTGTGAGTAAGCGCTGATAAATTCATAGTGAATTTAGAAGTGGTTACAGTAGAGGGGGTTTAAACCCCCACTAATGTTGCTTGAAATTTATTACATTAGAGGCAGTTATAATATGAAGCACCTCTAATTATAGGGATTTAGGGGTGGTTTGAACCGTCCAAACCCTTGACACCACTAGGGGTGCCAGGTCATCCCATTGACACACCCACCCTTGTCCCCCATAACCCCCTTTGTTTACACCACCCAAGACACCACATGACACCGCCCCTAACACCCCCACCCCATGACCCCTGTGTTGACACCGACCGAGACACCCACATGACACCACCCCCGACATCCACCTTGACACAACCAGACACCCCCACCCTTGTCCCCCATAACCCCCTTGTTGACACCGCCCTGACACCCCCATGACACAACATGACACCACCTTGACCCCCCCACCCTACCCAGGATAGCCCCTTGACACACCCACCCTTGTCCCCCATGACCCCTTTGTTGACACCGCCCTAGACATCCCCATGACTCCGCCTGGGACACCGCATTACATCGCCCCGACACCACCCAAACACCGGAGGGACACCACCCGACACCCTCGGGACACCACTGTGACACCACCCGACACCCCCGAGACACCGCCAGACACCTCTGTGACACCGCCTGACACCCACCGCCACACTTGTCTTTTAGAGAACCCAAAGCCCCCCGCGTGCGCCTGCGCATGTGCCTAGTGCCCCACCCTTATCTGACTAGAGCCCTCACGCATGCGCGCCTGTGCCTATGCTCCACGCCCGATGTGTAAAAATGCTCTAGCAGGGATTGAATCCCCAGACCAGTTCTAGAGAGCACCACCACAGAACCACTAGGCCATCCACGATTTCCATTATCATATATACTACATTATATTTATTTATATTCTGAATTGTTATATATATATATATATACTTGTTTTTAGAAATATAAATAATATATTTTATTTGGATATATATAATATATTTCTTTATAATATAGTATATTTTTGTGTATAATATTTATATATAATATGTAGTTATGTATAATTATAATATATTTATGTATATTTAATATATATAAATACATATTTATAGTTATATTAATAAATATATTTATATTTATATGTGTGTGTATTTTTATTTATAGATATAATATAATTATAATATATATTATACATATAATATTTTAATTATATTTATATTACATATTAATGAATGTAATTATATTCATTTATATTATATCATCAACACACATATATATGCACACAAAATTAAATGCATTCATATAATTGGAAATAAATAATATAATTAAATGATATATATATATATATATCTACTAAATTAATTTATAATTAATATGCTATACTACAATATACATAAAATAATTATATAATACATATAAATTTATTTACATTAAAATATTTGTAATATAATATATAATATAAGTAAATAATATATTTATATTTATATTTATATTTATATTTAATTTTGTTTAAATTATATAAATTAGTATACATGACCTTATATAAATGTATTTATACGTAAGTATATAATACAAATGTATTTATGTATGTGTGTGTGTAACAATAATATTATTAATTATCATATGATATATATATACATGTACTAAATTAATTTATAATTAATATACTATAATACAATATACATAAAATAATTATATAATACAAATAAATTTATTTCAATAAAATATTTATAGTAAAATATATAATATAAATAAATAATATATTTATATTTATATTTATATTAATTTTTTGTTATAAATTATGTAATTTAGTATACATAATATAATATAAATTTATTTATACATAAGTATATAATTCCAATGTATTTATGTACGTGTGCGTGTAATAATAATATTATTAATTATTATATGATATATATATACTAAATTAATTTATAATTAAAATGGTATAATACAATATATGTGAAATTATTATATAATATATATAAATTTAGATATATTAAATATTTATAATATATATATAATATAATTATATAAAATATATATGTATATGTAAATTTATATTTAATGTTGTCTATATTATATATATTTGTATACATAAGATAATATAAATGTATTTATAAAAAAATATACAATAAAAACGTTTTTAATATAATATATGTATAATATAAATCATAATATAAATGTATAGTATTTATAAAACCATATATAAATTTTATAAATTTGAATAAATATATTTATAATTACATTTATATTATGTATATCAATATTTATATATATGTATACATTTTTGTTTATATGTATAAGTATTTATTTAAAATATTTATATAATGTCCTTATATATATGTGTTATACTGTATTTAAATACATTTATATAATGTGTTTATGTAATATATACACACACACACATGCACACACCCACATATATATTAAAAAATTTAAATTTATATGAGATCTATTTTAGAAAATAAATAAAAATTTAGAGGGAGTTTAAAACCCCCTCTAATCAAAGGGATTTATAGTGTTTCATAACCACCATAAAATTTCTTGAATTAGGTGTGGTTAACAACCCCCTCTAATATCATAAATTAGAGGGGTTTTAAGCCCACTCTAATGTCATCAATTAGAGGGGACTCAAAACCCCATCAAATTTCTTAAATTAGAAGGGGTTTAAAACCCCCTATAATTTATTAAATTAGAAGGGATTCAAAACCCCCTCTAATTTCTTAAATTAGAAGGGGTTGAAAACCCCATCTAATTTTTTAAATTAGATCGGGTTCAAAACCCCCTCTAATGTCATGAATTATAGGGGGTTCAAAAGCCTCTCTAATGTCCTGAATTAAAGGGGGTGAAAACCCCCCTCTAATGTCATCAATTAGAGGGGGTTCCAAACACCTACTAATTTAATAAATTAAAAGGGGTTCAAAACCCCTCTAATCTAATAGATTAGCGGCGTTTCATGAACCCCCTATAATATCTTAAATTAGAGGGGGTTGTGAACCCCCGCTAGTGCCTTTTAAAAAATTATATCTATATATATATCAAAACAATATATATATATATATATCTACTCTAAAATCCAAAATTATATATAATGCCACTAATTATGAAATTAGTAGTGGTTTTGATATAACATAATCTAAAGTTAAACCAAATATTTAATAAAAAATGATAAAATATTTAGATGGGGTCATGAACTCCCACTAAATTTGATGATTAGAGAGGGGGTTGTGCATAATACCTCTCTTTTTTTATATAAAATGAATTTATAGGGGATTCATAACCCCCTCTAAATTCGATTATTATAGGGTGTTGTGCCGAACCCCCTCTAATGTTATAGAAAATTAATTTATAGGGGGATGTGCATAACCCCCTCTAAAGTACTGTTTTTTTGTAGTGTGTAAAATATTTATTTTATATTCATATTGGTAGTTGAACGAACTGATATTTTTGAGTTTGACGTTTATAAGATGATGTACAGTGAACCAGTCATTGGGGATATTAGAGGTGATCTCCCACGTTAGATTGTTGTTAGGGTAATTTATTTTTGAGTTTTAAAATTAACTGCAAATAATATTTTAACTATTTTAATTTTAAATTGAAATTGATGGAGTCATATGAGGCCATGATGTCTCAGACACAGACTGGGAGTTAGGCTGATAATGAGGGTCAGACCAATGCCAACCGGTTTAGTGAGTCATCATGGATGCAGGTGACCTAGTATGGCTTCGATAAAGGATAAGTTGTTGGTATCAAATCTCGATAGAAATGGGGGAGTTATTATAGGACCACTGCAATGTCGAAGTCCAGCTTGAGAGGAGGCCATGGAGAGTCATCGTCATCTGCTGCACATTATCAGGAGCAATTACGAGCTTATAATGAGCTTAAAGTGAATATATGTTTGGAGAAGGAAGAGTTATGTCGACAACAGAAGCAAGAGAAGATGTGTCGTTGGTAGCAACATAAGTACGAGCATATGATGGAGTACACGCATCATCTGATTCATTATTTAGAGATGGTGTTCCCTCCACCATCTTCTCCATCTCATATAGAAGACCCTCATAGTGACATCGGCTCTTCCCGAAGACCCCAAGTGATGTCAGCTCCTCCAGAAGACCCCTCAGTGATATTTTTACATTTTATAATAAAAAATTTGAATATAATTTTGTTTTGTAATATTATACACTTACATTTATTTATAGTGCATTTTTTTATAATGTTGTGAATATTGTGTGTTTTTTATTTTTTATTTTTTACTATTTTATCAATTTATTATTTGTTTAATTTTTTTTATTTTACTTATTTTATTATGTATTTATTATTTTATTAAAATTAGTATATAATATTATTTTATTATTATTATTATTATTATTACAATTTTTTTTTATTTTTGTGAATATTGATGTTTTTAATTTTTTTTTGTTATTTTACTATTATAATTATTCTTATTAATATTAATATTATTTTATTATTTTTATTATCATTATTATTATTTATATTATTAGTATTATTAATATTAATATTAATATTTTATTATTATTATTTGTATTTATAATATTATTAATTAATTATTATTATTTTATTAATATTATTTTATTAATTTTTTTAATTTTATTATTATTTGATATTATTTTATTAATTTTATTTTATTAATTTTATTTTATTACTACTAATATTTTTTTTATAAATTTTATTAATATGTTTTTTATTTTTTTAAAGTATTTACAACTAGCCCATCACAAATAATTTCTTTTTGAATACCACAGGTTAGATATTTATGACATGCTCCCAACACAAATGACCTATCGAAAATATGTAAATTTTTAGTAGTGGAGGTCTTTAATAATTAATTAAATGTAATATTAATTTAATATTCATTTATAAATAATTTAAAATATATGAGTAAATTTTCCATTATTATGTTTTTTTATTTCTACATGTTTTTTTATTTTTATGTGCCTGAATCCGTTTCATGATCATAGACTCTTAAACATTTGGTTAAGAAATAGAGAAATTGTAAATAGATATTATGGAATGAGTTTAATGACACATCTTTGAGCTCACAAAAGATGTACGAGAAAGTTCCTGATGGCAATTAACATAAGCAATGGAATTTGATTGTTGATATTAACAGAGATCCATCTCATGATGTAATTTCACATTTTATAATATCTCAATAACATAAACACTATAAAATTATTTTTTTTAGTAATTATGCTTTTTTGTAGTAATTATCTAAAAAAATATTGTGTATCATGAGACGAAAGTCATTCCTCATATTTTTGGGTGACTGAGTCTTTCAAGAAATTGAAATTTTTTTGTCTTTATTTTATCCATTATTTTTACTTTTTTAGATGAACAAATTTGTGGTTTAAAATTAATAGGAAACATAACAGTAATTCTTTAAATTAACTTACCAAAGATGTTGGAGTAAGTACTTTTCATTATTATTTATTAAAATTTCATTATTATAAAATAATAACATTGAAAATTAAATTTTAAAAACAAACAAGTCATAAAACTAATTAAAACGGGTTGGCTATATGGATCAAACTATGACAATTTGGAATTTTTTGATACATTTAACCAACCCCAATTAATTAGGATTAATACTTTTTTGTTGTTATAATTTATTTTTAAATTTATTTTTTATAGTAATTAAATAAAAATAAATAGTAATGAAAAAATATTAATTATATAATATTATGTATTTTAGATATTTTTAAAAATTATTCTTAATATTTTTTTGTATTAACAGATAAAAATTCATCAAGTTTGGGATGCGAACACTTCATAATCATCATCAGTTTCAGAGAACATTGCAGTTCCAAGCTCGTGTACAAGGGATGGTTTCTGTGCCCACTCAATCATCTTTATTGGGTAGGTCATTTTCATTATTTACTACTATATCCATTGGGGGTTTGAGTTGGGTTTTTGATTGAGAATCACAAAGAGAAATTAAAATTTTCAAAGAAAATGAGTAAGAACAAGATTCTTATAGGAAAGCAAAGGATCAATGATGGCCGGTAGTGGGAAATGATTTAGTTTCTTTATTTCTGCAGGTAATCAGCCTTATCCTTGTGTAAATTTCCTTCCTTATAGCTCATCCAACCAAAGAAAATTATAAATGCTACAGATCATTCACAAATTTGAAAAGAACAAATACAACTTCGAAAAATAAAAGTAAAATGAGACTTTTTTATTGAAAATATACACATCAAGTCATACTGACCATATACTGTGTTTGATTAAAGTGTGGATGATTCTTACATGTCAAAAATGAATTATATATTATTATCATTATGTTTGAAAACAATCCAACCTTGTCAGATTAGTTTTAACTTGGTAAATAGTTTTTAAAGGTACAAAAACCCTTTAATAATGTGTGTTGTTGGATCAAAACTAATAAAACAACATTTTTTATATTAAATTATTATAGAATTATAGTAAATTTATTTTTTAAATGTAGGAACCAATGATATGTGAATCTAAGTTATGGTTTTCCCATGATACTCGTAAACATGTTTTTAGTGTTTTAAAACACTAGAATGCATGATTAATTGTCAAAACCATATAAGATGAATATATATTGATGTGAAATCATGGGAAAACCATTTTTGAGTTATTTTTGATGTATACACATATATAACATGTCAGTATGACATGCAGTGTGTTAATAATGACTCAGTAAATAGTTTTTGAAAGTACCAAATCCTTTAGAAACATGTTTCAAGGGGTCAAAACTAGACAAAAGATGTCATATTTCCATAAAAACATAGTAAATTTACTGTAGATTGATTTTTGAAATGTAGTAGCTGACACAACATCATTTTTAGTAACATTTTTCTTGGGATTCAATTTTTTGAATAAAAATGTATAGACCGATATATGATTTTAAGGGGTTTGAATCTTGTGCACTAACTCATGTTGGGATCACAATTTCTAAATGAATTTTAACAAGATTTTTTTGTGGATCTCGTAACACCCAACGCTTCTATTCCACGAGGTACCTAATTTCCAAATATAGGTGCATGTTAGGGATTTTTTACAATGAAACTTTAGAACTGACATCGGTTAAGAGGATGGGAGGTCAGGGTCACCAAAACTATTTGAAGATATTTAATGCCTAATCATGGAATCTATTATATATTTAATATATTCTTTCAAATAATTCATTAAATCCAAGGTATGACATGGTCCACTCTTTAATTAGAATTAAATTATTAGCATGTATGGAATTTAAAACCATCTATATGTATCTGAGGTTATTCATCAATGGATATATCAGTTTGTATTTGAGTTTCTCCATCGATGTTATACTATTATGTATTGATTATACATTCATTAATAGTTATTAAAATAATGATTGTTTTTTCCACACAGTGGAAAACTCTAGAGTATATCATTGTCCATGTAGATGAGAGTTGTTTTGGTATTGCAATCAGACTCATGGATGAGATTCCAATATATCATTGTCAGAGGAATAAAAATACACATATTTTGGTGCCACTTAATAGGGAACATCAAACCTTTAATGGTAATTTTTTCAAGACATAATCATTTAGTTTAATGTTATGTAGTGAGGATGTCTAGGTGGATGGTTCCAAGCCAATGTTTAGTGCGGGACTTATGCCAAATCATCCTAGGGAACCTAAAAGGGATTTGGATTCCCAAGGTGAATAAGAGTCTATTAGGAATGAGACTCATAGATAATTAGGGTTGGCATGGGGTGTTGGGTTTGGACCTTGTATATGCTTCCTACATATCCCATTTGGATGATAATCAAAGCCAATGTATTTCGGTTGTGAGGACTCACGCCTATATGGGCCCTCTGAAAGTTTGTCTTACAGGGCAGTATATCCCTTTGAGAGGATTAAATTGGGGATTAATTCTAAGGAGGATTCCTTGATTATTCAAGGTTTGGTTGGGTCTTACAACTATGTAGGGTTCCAAAATTATTGGTTTTTAATTTGTCTTATAACAAATAAGAGGCCCATTAGTTTGGATTTTCGGGATTATACCATGTAGAAGGATCCCCTTGCGTGAGATGTTGGGTATTATACCAAGTAAGAGGAAAAAAGGTTTGGTTTGGATTTACACTTGGAATCTTTCCCAAAAATAGTGGATTTTAGAAATTTCATGATCTAAAATAACATCTAGTCCCAAAAGAGTCATGATTGGTGTAAGAAACTAGGGGAAGTTGTATAATCAGTGGACCACACAATCTTCTTTTCCACAACGTCTAATATAGAGCCTTATGGACCCATTCCTATGGAGGCCCATTAAAGGAAGGAAAAAGTAATATACAAGAAAATATTATATGCCAAAACATGCACTAGACCATGTAAATGAGATGTTCTCTACTAACATATAATCCCATGTGATTCATTAACGGTGTGAGAAACAAGAGGAAGGAGAAGATCCAGCAAACCGAACAATCATTCTTCCACTGGTGGAAGTGGTTTGGGATATGATAGAATAAGAAACCATTTTTTTGGGTCGCTTACCTAATATTATAATGACCAAATATTGACATATATAGACGTTACATCAATTTTTATAACACTTGAAACATTATACAAATATATTCCCAAAATACCAAATTAGTCTAGTTCCTTTGGAAACATTGAAACATAAACACTAGTATACGAGCGAGCTATATTATCTCCCACTAGGTTTTCTAGGTCTATAACCCCTCTTAGACATATCATAAATTAAATATATCTTCATAAATTGGGGAAGGAAACATAAAAGGGTGAGTTCATATTCACATTAAGGGTAAAAAATTGAGACATGTAAGCTTAAACATGAGTATAGAAATATGAGAATGTGATCAAAACATTTGAAGATCATACCCTACATATCAAAGATCATAAACAAGAATCACCTAATAAATTTTCTTCTATATAAAACATGAATAACAAGTAAATGATGAGCAGAAGAAATGAAATGATAACCTAGGAATAAAAAATAGAATTTTGGAAAACACATAAGCATATATAATTATTTCTATAGTAGTCAAAGAATTACTACTGGAACCATCTTAGTAGACAATGTCCACTATTGAACCCGGTTCACACCTCATTCTATCCCTTTAATACCAATCTATGTTCACTCCTTGTTCTATACCTATAATACTGAACTCAATTCACTCTTTATTCCATCCCTGTAATACTAAATCAAGTTCACTCCTTATTCCAGACCTGTATAACAAAACTGAGTTCATTTATCATTCCTTCCATTTCTATCTCATGAGATATAATTCTTTACCCAATTAATTTACGGAAGATATATTTCCCACCCATATCATAATTAAATCATACACACATGTTCCACAAAATCATAAACAATCATTTTACAACCCATGAAATGAAATGGGTGTCATAAACATTTAATAATATCTTAACCTGTGGAAAAGATATAGGTTTCATAATAATTTAATCAAACCATAACCCATGAAAAGAAGAGGGTTTTATAAGCATAAAACCTGTGAAAAAGAAATAGATTTTGTAAACATCAGGACATAAAAGGTAAACCATTCAATGAAAATATGAATGGTAACATTGTATCATTTCATAAGAAAGGCATGATTAACACCAATGGATGTTATATTAGTTGGTAAATAAAATCCAAACATCTTTTAAAAAAATTTCTCAATGAAAATATCCTTTCTTCTATGAAAAAGTATTTTAAATTCATAAAACCATTTTAAAAACATTTTTTTGAGAAATACCATGAAAACATATATAGAAGACTTGAAATCATTTCGAAAACCATTTTCATTGAAAACCTATAGAATATGATTCAAAACATTTTAAAAACATTTTTTATTGAAAGAAATTTGAAAATTTTAAAAGAAATCATGAAAAAGTTTTGAAAACCATTTAATTAAAAATAAATTAAAAAACTATAAATAAATCTAGAATTTGTTTTAAAACCTTTTTACTTATTTTTTTTGAAAATTCCTTTTTCCTCGTAAACATTATGAATAAGCTGGAAGAAATTTTGAAAACCATTTTCAAGAAAAATAATTTAAAATAATGAACTTAAAAAATATTAGGAAAATTTTTTATTAAAAAAAACCTTTTAATCATCTAAAGTAAACTTTAATGGAATGACGGTCGTGCATGCGGGTAAATCCGTACATGTTGAACACTCATTTTTCATCGTAAAAAGTTTAGAAAAGTGACTCAGATAGAAAATTAAAAGAAGATTCCTTTTTGAAAGACATTTTGTTTTAAAAATGTAATAAATGGGTAAATATGGAATTAAAATATTATAGGATAATAGTTGAATATTATTGGAAACCTTTTAGAAAATATGGTTTTGAAGGAACACAAATTTCCAACCGAAGAGAGGGTAAAGTTGGAATTTCTTAAAAGTAGTTGCTTAAATGTATTATGTACCAAAGAGTATAAAAATTGAACCAATACATGAATATATAATGAATAAATATAGGAGAATAAAAATCATGAATTTTCTTGAGAGATTTATCAGACGATTTCACCAAAGAAAGAATAAACATAAACAATTTCAAAAAGTGATTAGATTGTTTCAAAAAACTCTTACCACTTAGTCAATTTGAACCATAAAACCCATGTAAGAAAATAAAATTACATGAAGCCTAAAAAATCATGAAAATAAATATATTCATGAAATAAAATTTAAAATCTAATATATACACCTCATGGAGAAATATAGGTGCATAACATGGCATGTGTTTAAAAGACGAAAAATTGAGACAAAATTGCTTTGCCGATTTGGTAACTTTTGGAACAAAGTACCCATTAAATAAATAAAATAAAATAGATATGAATATACCCATAACTTTAATTATAATAATAATTTAATTCATCCATGGGAATTATAAACTCCACATAAAATTATTGGGTGGTTAATAAAGCATGTATCTCACAGAAATAAAAAGTGAGATGAAATCCCCATACCTTGGGTCTTGACTCTCATTGTAATCATTAAAAACACATGTATAATAAATATAAGTTTATTATAAATATTTTAAAAAACAATATTATTATATATAATACCATATATGGTTTATTATGACCATGTATTACCTACTTGTTAACAATCCTTTGTGAAGGTTTCACTTTGGGTAACATCAACTTTGTTCTTTTCATGTGTCTTAATTTGATATATCTTTCGTACTTATAATTATATCTTGATTTAAATAATTTAAATCATGATATAAATATAATTTATATTTATTATATTTTTGATATAATAATCTATAAATTATAGAACTATAAAATTGAATACACTATTCGTGGAGATGGTAAGTCGTACGTACACATGAATAATTTTTCTGTTTTTATTATCATATTGAAAGAAAGAAATAAAATGAAATAAAATGAAATATATTTATATATGTATTTTTTATAATTTCATTAGAATTATTATATCAATTATATAATATATTTTTAGTAAAACCATCTTTAATACATTCCGTGTACTGTGTGATCAAATGACATCGCTTTGATGGGGCGGTTGTCCACACTTCCTCATACTAAATTATTATATTTACACAAAAAAGAAGGTATAAAAATATGTGTTATAAAAGGATTAAAAAAGATTAAATACATAATAAATATAATATATAACATATACAAACTTAGTTTCCATCATAATGTCTGCCATGAGAGGCGGTAAAAGAAAAATGAATAATTATTGTTTTGTGAGGTGGTAGTTCACCATACACATAAATAATATGTTCATTAAGCATTAGATAGAGGTGTATGTAAGTGTAGGTCTAACCCTTAGAATAAAAAAAAACCTATTATATTGAATATAAATGTGTTTTTATACAAACATTGAAAAAATATATTAGAGGGGGTGGAGAAATAAAATAAAAGAAAGGAGTTTGAGAGAAGTCATTACCTCTTAATCGGGTAACTCTGTTTGGTTTGTTCCAAAAGGATTCCTTGGATTTTTTTCTACCCATGTAGAGAATTATGTAATAATTTTGGGATGTTGTAAAGTTTATAGGTAATATATTTTAATAAAATAAGTGGGTTTAAATGTTTTAGTAAGTGGGAGGAGAGGAGGCCTTTTTATAGTAGAGGAGGAGCGACACTCTTGTAAATATTTGAAGATTGAATTCCACCCACGTTTTTCATGTTAAAAGTAGATCCAATAATGAATAAAGGTATATAAAAGTAATTATATGGTTTAAATATTTCCATAAAAAGTCTCTTTAGAAAGTGAATAGGTCGTTTTGGGACTTAAATTAATGGTTTAATCCTTCTATAAGCTAAATTTGACCTTAATCGATGTAATTAATTTTAATTACTATCACTAATAATTTTCAACAAAAACAAAGTTGACCTTATTATAAAATATATATATTGTGTTTATACCAAATATTTAATCATTTTTTCCTAATTCATATCACAAAATTGGTAGAAATTAATATAAAATTTGTCCCACTAACGGGACGACACTATGAGTTTTTAATGTAAAAATGATCTAATGTTTGCTATGATTTTATATTAAATTTCAATATATAATTGGTTCCAATGAAATAAAATAGATTAAATGATAAAAATATAATATAATTAATCTTTTAAACCAATTTAAAATTTAATTTACCCTAATAAATAAATTATATCAAAAAGAAGTTTTGAACAAAAATTTAGTATTTTCACTATTAATTAAAAAATGATACTTCACAGAAAAATAACAAAAATTTACCCTAAGATAATTATTATATTACAAATTAATTTTTTTTACATATTAAATCTATAAAATTTCAAAAAATTGTATTTAAAATTGGTTCTCTATTAATGGGTGTAAAAAATTCCTTAATAAAAATATTGGTTTTAAGCATAAAACTGGGTTTGTTATTTTCTTATGTAGATGAAATCTATTAGATTAGTATCAAAGTTATCATACTGAATATATAAAATATATATTAAAATAATATCACTCAATAATTTAAATTAAAAAAATTTATTAGGGTAAAAATATTTGTAATGATAAAAATAATATTGTTTTCCTTTGTATAGAATCAGTTTTTCTATTCCTTTATAATTAATTGGTAACCTATAAATTCATATTCTATTTGTGAAACCCATATATTTTCATAAATTAGTAAATATTATTTAAAATATCTAATTTAATAGCTATATTATAACTTTTTTATTATATAATAACATTTTAATAACATATTATTGTTCGGTAAAACTCAGTCATGAATGTTACATAAGCCAACGAGGAAAGTCATTATTGTGTTAAACAAAAGATAACCTCATTATTTGAAGTAAATAAATATAATGTTTATGTTGTATATAGTGCATGATTAACTTGGTGTTGTGTATAATTCAAACAAAACATATTACTTTAATATAAAATAATCTATCTATAGTGTTTCATGAAATGAAAAAATCAAAAAGGTTAAATTAATTAAAAAAAATTCAAAAAATCTCAGGGTGTTGCATTATACCCCCCCATAAAATGAATTTCTACCATGATATTCTTCCGGGTTATCAAAGGTTTAGTAATTTAATGTTTCATTCATAGAAACCGACATCATTAAAATAATTACTAAATCATCCCTTAAAAATGGAACGTTTGAACCATAATAGTTACCCAAAGTAATATATAAATTGGTTTCCACATAGTGGAAAATACATGGGATGTGAAAACGTGGATATGAGAGAGAAATAGAACTATCATGTTCTGATGGGGAGTGATAGAGAACATTTTTAAGATAAAGTTAACAATAAAAAATCCCTAAATATGTGATGATCCAAGGGGCCATTTGATTCATAAAAAAAGAAGGTACTAGGATAATTTTTTTGGTTTTGTTGTCCTTTTTCTCTAAAGCTGAATAATATTCATGAAAAGATATACTTACATGATTTCAGTACAACCATACCATTTTTTATTCCTTGGTCAACTTCTAATTTATCTCTCATTCCATGAAATGAGGGTCAATTTATCATTCCTATAAATAGATCATAAGATCCATGATAAGTCATCCTATATATCTTCATCTAACATCAACATAAAGTGGTTAGAACAAGTTATCCAATATACCTGAATGTTATTATGGTGAGATAATAATTTAATCTCACCAACTTCATCTGAATTTTAACATAAACTTTCCATAAATGGTTAAAATTATAACACTTTTAAAATTTAAAAATGCAAAATCATAAAAAGAAGGTCACAAAATCATATTAATTTTGATCCACATATATCAATAAGTAACTATTGTTTTTACATTACAAACATGTGAATACCTTCATCAATCATTATATTAAAACATGGAAATGACAGGAATTAACCTAAATAATTATTGAAAATGTGAATGAATACTTATTCCAAAGTATATTGTACTTATTACCTAAATCCAAAATTCTATAAACTTCATCAATGGTAGCATAAACTACCTATCAATGATTCATTACTTAGTTCAAAGTTAATCAATACCATACAATTCACTTATCAATATCCCACATATCTTTATCAAAACAACATTATATTATAATAAATAACATATTAATGGTTATATTACCTTATTCAAGATATAATATTATCATTAAATCACATTAATTTTCCATCATAAAAATTCAAAATAAAATTTTAAATACCGAGTAAAAAGAGAGAGTAGAAAATCCTTTTAAATTTCACCATTCATATAATATAATTTTTGAATCCAAATACATAAAAACTATGATTATTCCAATTAATTCATAATCTTTAAGAAGGATACCTCATCCTATTATTTAATATTTTTTCCCTTCACATTTCATCTTTAGTCTCATCATCATCAACAATGTAACCATTACTTGAACCACCTTTCATATTCCCTTCAAGAGATTTCCTCTTGGGAAATTGAGTTTCATAATGACTGTTTATTTCAAACATAAAGCACATAACCATCGATAGTGTCTTT
Organism: Viscum album; assembly: GCA_963277665.1. Classification (NCBI taxonomy): domain Eukaryota; kingdom Viridiplantae; phylum Streptophyta; class Magnoliopsida; order Santalales; family Viscaceae; genus Viscum; species Viscum album. The sequence continues at coordinate 241,875,435 of OY728131.1, forward strand.
GGTAAGATAACATTCTCATCCATTTCATTAACCAAACTCTTATTTTTTCCTTTATAGTCAATTGTTTTCATTATTTATTTTTTATAGTAAAAAAATCTTCTTGTTCCTTTAAGAAATTCACTTGGGGGATTATTTCCACATTCTTAACATAAAGGAAATTGAATCTTCTTTCCTCCATGATATCCTTTAACAGAAATCTCAGTGAACTCCTTCCTTATCTTACTTGGGGAGTCTAAGAGTTGGTTATGTTACACATTTTTAATTAGGTTTCGTGGAAGCTGATTAGACATAATAAGAATATCCTTTACTCGAGTGATAATCTCACTTGACTTCTCATCAGAAAAGAATCCACCACATTCAATTTTAATATAGTTACTTCCAGTTACCTCTATTGAATAAAACTAGAAACATAGAGTAAGAATTAATTATCATATCATAAAACCACATAGTCATGAAAATAATTACTTATAGGATGTATAAATCAATACACATTCCTTAATCTATGACACCGCAGTTACATCATAGGTTATTCATATCCAAATTATATATAATTAATTCAAGATAGTTCATGATGAGTTCTGTGAATTATCAAAAAATATCCCCCAGGAGTGTCAAAACATATGTGTATCAATGCCCATTATCGTGTACCAGATTACCCTGATTCAGGCTCATAACATCATGTCAGAGTTGTAACCCTTAGGTACATATGGTACATATCCATATCCACTTTTAGTATCCATACAAGTATTTATTTCTAGGAAAACACTCACTCTATACTTTACCAAAATCATATGTCATTTTCCTAAGCATTAGCTCATCCTTATACTTATCCTTAGTGATATCCCTAGACATATCCTTAGAAATATAACTAGGGATATCACTAATTATTTTTCATCATTGTTTCTAAATAAAAACTAAATCTTATCTCTAATAAAAACTATAATGAACTACTATTGACATACATAGACATTACATATATTTTGTGTGATACTTAAAACATCATACAAACAGATTCCTAAAGAACCTATTAGTATACTACCTTTGGAAACATTGAAATATAAAAACCGGTATATGAGAGAGAGTAAATTATATCCCACTAGCTTCTCCAAGACCAGAACGCCTCTTAGATATATCATATAAGAAATATATCTTCATAAATTGGGGAAGAAAACTTAAGAAAGAGTGAGATCAGATTCTTAGTAAGGGTAAACAAGGGAGACATGTACGCATAAACATGAAGAAATGAGTACGATAATTTGATAAAAACATCTGAAGATCATACCCTACATATTAAAGATCATACACATGAATCATGGAATAATTCTTGGTAGTTCATAAATCATGAATCATAGTGAAATAATGACTATAAGACAAAAATCATAACATAGTAATAAACCATAGAATTGTGGCAAACACATAAGAATTTATATTTATTTCCATAGTAGTCAAAAAATTACTACTGAGATAGTATTAGGGGACAATGGTCTTCACTAAAACTCATTTAAATCCCATTCCAACCTTGTATTACGTAATTAATTTCACCCCTAATTTCATCCCTATAATACCGAACTGATTTCACTTCTGTTACATCACTATAATACTGAACCCACTCCACTCCACATTTTCTCTATATCTATCTCCAGAAATATAAATCTTTACCAAAATAAATTGAAGGGAGATATAGGTACCACCCATTTCATAATGAAACCATATATACATGTTCCACAAAATCTTAAACAATCATATCATAACCCATGAAATTAAATGAGTGTCATAATCATTTATCATATTTTAAAACGTGGAAAAGAGATAGTTTTCATAATCATTTAATCAAAGAAAAACTCATGAAAATAACTGATTTTTATAAGCATATAACCCATGAAAAAGAAATTAATTTTTTGTATATCATTTCCATAATGGAGAAACATCTAGAGAAATAATGTGAATGGATACATTGTATCATTTCCATATAAATCCATGAGTAATAGCAATAAATGTTATCTTAGATTGAAAATAATTTTTAAAGATGTTTTAAAACATTTCTTAAGGAAAATATTATTTCTTGTTTGAAAAAGGATTTTAAATGCATAATGATATTTGAAAATCATTATCATAGAAAATACCTTGAAAACATACAAATAGGACATTAAATCATTTTGAAAATCTTTTTCATCGAAAACTTATTGAATAAGTTTCAAAACATTTTAAAAATATTTTTTCTTTGAAAAAAATTTAAAATTTTAAAAGAAATCTTAACAAATATTTTAAAACTATTTCATTGAAAATAATTTGAAATATTGTAAGGAAATATTGAAAAAAAATTTAAATTTTTTTTTGCTTGAAAAACTTATGAAATAATCATGAATATTTTTTGAAAACCTCTTTTCCCTTGAATAATTAAAAATAAGCCTAAAAAACTGAAATTATTTTTTTTGAAAAATATTTTAAAACGATAAATTTTAAAAAAATTTCTAAAAAATTTTATTAAAAAAACTTTTTAATATTATAAATGAATCATCAATGGAATGAAATTAGTGACAACAAGTAAATTTGTATCTGTCATACATTCTTTTTGCACCGAATTGTTTTTAGAAAAGCTCCTCGATTGGAAAACGACAAGAATATTACATTTTAAACCAATTTTTTAAAAAGGTAAAACATGGATAAGGATTTTATTTAAATATCATAGGATAATTTTTTAATTTTTTTGGATACATTTTAGAAAATATTGTTTTGAAGGAACACAAATTTCTGACCGAAGAGAGGGTAAAGTTAGGCTTTCCTAAAAACACATTCTTAACTATTTTATATACCAATGAGTAGAAAATGGCACCAATACATGAATATATTATGAATAAATAGAGGATATAAAAATTAATGGATGTTATTTTGATATGGATAATAATATTTTATCAAAGGAAGCATAAACATAAACAATCTCAAAAAGTGATGAGATTGTGTTAATAAACTCCTACCACTTGGTAAATTTAATCCATACTCCCCATGTAATAAAATGAAAATAAATTAAGTTTAAAATGTCAATAAAATAAGTTTAATCATGATATAACATTTCAAAGGAAGTATATACACCTCATGGAAAAATATTGGTGCATAACATGGAACGTGTCTCAAAGAAGAAAAATTTAGACCAAATTACTTTACCGATTTTGAATTTTTTGAAACATAGTCACCATGAAAGAAATATAAACAAATTAATATGTAAATAAATATAAATTTAAGTATTATAATAATATAGTAAATCTATGGGCAGTATACATAGCACCCAAAAGTAATGGGTGGTGAATAAATAATGTATCTCAGGGAAATAAAAAGTAAGATGAAATCCCCTTACCTTCGGTCTTGACTCTAATAATACTCATTCAAACCACCTATATAATAAATTAACATTTATTATAAATATTTTAATGAACAATATTTTTATATATAATACCTTATATGGTTTTATTATGACCTTATACTACACGATTGTTAAAAAACCTATGTTAAGGGTTCACTTCGTGTAACATCCGATTTGTTATTTTCATGTGTCTTAATTTGTTATATATTGGATCCTTACACTTATACCGTGATTTATAAAAATTAAATCATGATATAAATATCATTTATATTAATTATATGTGTGTTATAATATTCTATATAATATATAAGTATGAAATGGGACACACCATTAAGGGAGATGGTAAGCCGTACGTACGCATGAATGTTGTTTCTGTTTTTATTATCGCATTGAAGTAAAGAAAGAAACTATTATATATGTGTATATATATATATATATATTATAACTATAGTAGAATTATTATTTACTAAATATCTTATAAGTTCACTAAAACCATCCTTAATATATTCAATGTAGTTTGTGAATGAATCACATCGCATTGAGGGGGTGGTATTCCACACTTCCTAAAATGAAAATATTGTATTTACCCAAAATAAAATTTATAAATATATGTGTTGTAAAAGTATTATAGAATATTAAAGATGTAATAAATAATATAAATAATATATAAATAGAGTTTTCATCACAATGTTCACCATGAGAGGCATTAAATAACTAATGAACAATCATCGTTTTGTGAGGTAGTAGTTTACAATACACATAAACAATATGTTCATTACCCATTACATGGACGTGTTTGAAAGTGTAGGTTGAAACCTTATAATAAAAATTACATTTTATATTTATGATAATTGTTTTGTTATATAATATTGGAATAAATATATTTATGTGGGTGTAGAAAAAAAATAAAATAAAGCATCTTGAGAGAAGTCATTACCTCTTAATCAGGTTACTCTTTTGGTTTGTAGAAAAAGGCTTCCGTGAATTTATTTTGCCCTAAGAGGAGGATTCTAGGAGTAAGGGATAAATTTTTTAAGTTTATTTTCAGAGATTTTCTGAACCTGAGTGGTTTGAAAGGTTTGAATAAGTGGGACGAGATGAAGCCTTTTTATAGCGGAGGAGTGACACTCTTGTACATATTTGAAGATATAATTCCATCCAAATTTTTCATTTTGAAAGTGTATAAAATAATGGTAAAAATAAAATAAAATGGATTATAGGGTCTAAAAATGGATATAAAAATACTCTTAGACTATTTTTTATGTCTTTTTGGGTCTTAAATTTAAGGATTAGTCTATAGTTATGCTTAATTTGAACATAATCGATGTAATTATTTATATTTACTTTCACTAATATGTTGGGAAAAAACTAAATTTACCTTATTAGAAATTGTAAATTATTATTATTCCAAATATGGTATCCATTTTTATAAATTCCAATCAAAGAAGTGGTTGAAGTTAATTAAAATCAAATCTTGGTGATGGGATGACACTACACGTTTTAAAGTAAAAATGATCAAAATAATTCTATATTTTTATATCCAATATAAAATTAAAACAGGTTAAACAACCTAAATTGGATTAATTGGTAAAAATATTATGTAATTATAATTTGAAAACAATTTAAAATGTACTTTAACCCCATAAAGAAATTAGATGAAAGAGTAATTTTTAACTAAAATTCAGTATTTTCACTATTCATTAAAAAATGAAACTTCATAGAAAAATACCAAAAATTTACCCTAAACTAATTCATATGTTCCTATTTCAAATATGAATTTTATATTAACCTATTAAATCTACTAAAGTTTAAAAAATAGTATTTAAAATGGCTTTACCATTAAAATCTTGAAAAAAATGCCTTAATAAAAATATTGGGTTTAAAGAAAAAATTTGGTTTGTTCTTATCTGATGTCTATAAAATCTATTGGATGAATATAAAAATTATTTTATTTAGTATATAACATATATATTACACTAATTTCACTCAATAACTATAATTAATTTAATTTATTATGGAAAAACATTGTTGTGACCATAAAAATAATAATTTTTCCTTTATATGTAATCAGTTTTTGTACTAATTTATAATTAATTGTTAACCTATTAATTAATTATATATTTTTATAAACCATATATATTTACAAATTAGTTTATAATATTCATAATTTCTAATTTATCACATATATTCTATATTATTATATTAAGTAATGACATTTTAATAATATACTATTGTTCTGTAAAACTTGGTCTTCCACGTTACGCAAGTAATAAAAGAAAGTAATTGTTGTGTGTAATCCAACCTATCTTCAGTGTTCCTTGTAGAGAAAATTAAATTTTATTTTTTTTGTGTAGTGCATGATTAAATTTGTGTTACGTATAACTCAATCCAAACATAGTGATTTAATATAAAATAAACTATCTTTAGTGTTATATGAAATGAAAAATATAAAAAATGATAAATTAATTGGAAAAAAATAATTCTCAAAAACTCAGGTTGTTATAACTATCATCATATCCAAGATAGTCATATCTAACTACCCATATATACACAACCCGTGGTCATGGAGAAGAAATAAGGGTTGGAGTAGAAGAGTTCATGAAATAAAGTTTAGGGGCTTTCTCTAGGAGGGATTCTCTAAAATTAGTTTGATGGGAAGAGAGAAGGATCTCATTCCATGTCTCCCCACCTAGATCTATAGTTACTTGGTCATAGACATGATTCGGTAAGAACATGGTTCTAATATTAGAATCAATGACTGGGAGTTCCCTTACATCACCTCCATGGTCAAGGTCCCCATGACCAAGGGAATGCATACTCACATCCACATGAGGAACCTACCTGTCAGGTTGGATAAGTACGAGACACCTCTGACCAAAGGAATGCATACCCAAATTGGAGACACACTAGTGTTCCCATTTCCATGTTTTTTTTCAAGTCTTAAGGCTTCAATATTGTCTCTAATTTTATCCCATTTATAAAAGGGAGTATAAGGGAAAGAAGCCCTGTTATTAGTGGATTAGAAGAGGGCCTGAGAAGTGGATTGAATATGGTAGAGGATGGGAAATCCAAGGGTATATCTTACAAGGTATTCCTTTATGACATGGGAGTAGTTTACATTGGTATGCATGAAAAATATTAAGTTACTTTGGGTGATAGATCACATAGTAAAAAACACTTGGGAGAGGATTTTTTGAAGGCTTCAATGGTTTCCTCTGATGTTCTCAGAAGTATCTCACATAGGTCCTTAGTTTGGGAAGGGGACCTCACACTCTTGTTCATAAACCATGGGGAAAGGGTTATATATAAATGTGTTATGTATTTTAGACCCTAAGAGTAATTTTTTTCCAATAAAATTTATAATTACCTCTTCATCAGGTTTGAAAGGGATCTGTAATATGTTTTTAAGGGTATGGGTGAAGGGCTAAGGTAATCAAATTATCAAGAGTTTATCAGGATTTTTCATCAGTAAAAAGAAAAATCCCCATGATCCTATTTATAGGAAAATATGGGACCATAATAGAAGTTTTTGGATTATTTAGTTGTCACATAGGACGATGCACCTGTTTTTCGTACATGACGATGTGTAGGTCTGTTTCTCAAGATGATTCATAGGTACCCTATGCACCGACGATGCTCTGGGGTACCAGCATAGATGTATTTTACTGAAGGTTTTTGTACCTTTTCCCTTCTTTTACTCTCTTATTTTATTTTCCTTTATTTATTTCCCATTTTTACTTTTTAATACATGTAATAAAATGGAGTTTCAACAAAAGCCACCCCCTCAGGATTGAATTTGATCAAAAGAAGAGGCTCTGATCTTGAGGTAAATGGATGAAAATGGATTATGGATTATGGAGGTAATTAATGTAGGTTTCCCATATAGATCACATGTGTAGGTCCGTCATGTTGCCATGTCACGCATGTGGGTCACGCATGCGGGTCACGCATAGGGGATCATGCATCTATAAATAGGGCCACTAGTTTTAGCAGATGATCTTTACTCTATTTTATATACAATTTATCCATTCTATTATTAAATAAAAACCTTATGCATAGAAATTATTTCTAAAGAACCTTTCACCCATATAAGTTTTTCACATACATGTGTGATACATACATCATAGCGAGTGACTTGCACAAGGCCTCTTGGGTTAGGGACCTACATGAGTTCACTGACATGGGTACCCTACGTGATCTCATTCCTTTTCCAAATTAATTTTTTTTTATTTTTTTGGAAAACAAGACTTGTTTCTAATGAAAATAGTGGTTCTTATTTGTAGGTTCAATGGCTTCTCAAAAGACTAGACTTTCTAATGAAAAATCTGTAAATTTCATTGAGGAGATTGTAAATGTTGTAGTGTTTGACTACAATAATTTGAATGAAACCACACTACTGGATCAAGAAATTCATCTGAAGAAGAATCATTATGGTTACCCTGAAAGTAATTATCCACCTATTTACATCCACAATCATTTGATAGAGTTATTCATACTGAATATGAATAATTACACTACTCTATCATGGTTTTGAGACTATAGGAACTTCACCACAACAATTTGTTTTGGCATAGGTTCATACATTAACACTATGACATCATCCAAGAAATGTGTCATACATCACGAAAAAAGTGATTTGGATTGGAAGTCACACAAGCCTAAATAAAAGCCACACTATTTCCCGTCCTTCCTCTATGATCCCTAGATAGATCAGTCAAAGGGTTGGAGTAATTACTGGGATATCCACCCAAGAGTGTGTGTTAGGTATGAGTGGATGTGGTTATATTGGGTTCTCTATATTTTTTTACTTTGTGAATGATTTTAATTTAACGGTAATCAACCAAAATGTCTAGGAGGACCATAAATAAGTATATAATAACTTAGAATTCATCCTTGTGCTTCTAAGATGATGGAGCCCATAAAAAAACTCATTCCAGTTGATGTACAGAGAAGTTGGTATCAACCAGTGGGATGCCCAAAAAATTATTTGGGATCCTTTCCTTGGAGATATGTATGATGTGTTCACCCCACCAAGAGAAACGTGGGATGGCAATAAAAGAACACCAATTCTAGAACATGATCTGTTGAATATTTCTCGGTAGATTAATAAGGAATACCCATGCTTGAGTGGGGGATATCCATAATGATTCATGGATGAGTACTTTCATGGAGTTGAAGGGGAATGACTACACTTAGAAACATCCTATTTGTTGTCTCAAGATGGAAAATAGGGGTGTTTTGGGTATGTTTTAGCCCAAATTGGAAAGTACAACCAATAGGGGTACAAACCCAAGACCAACATACCTCCAAATAATTGTCTTGTAGGATTCTTATACACGTGGTTATGTGTCAATGTACATCCTATTCGACACTCCAATAGTGGCATGAGGATATGGACATTCTTTATTGTGTCCAAGTTAGAAGAGAAAAATCATTTAGGTATAAAAATATATATCCTCAAGAAAATTTGTAGTTGAATGCTATATATTCATGTAGGGAATTCCCCTTTTGAAATTTTCATGCCATTAAAGGTCTTGTGGGGATCGTTCGAAGTCCACTTTAGATCCTATAACATGTTAAGTGGTGTTGAAAATCTATAGGGTCAATTTAAAATATTTTCTCAGACACTTTATGGTATCCATCCATTACCCCTAAAGCCAAGAGAAACATTGGTAAGTATGAATATTTTTAAAGATTTCAATTTATTCCCATATATAGATGTGCATATGATTAACTGATGATGGGAAGTCAATCAACAAAATTAGATTGTTCATAATTTCCTTTAGGGATGGAAAACTAGTGACCTGTATTGATAGAGAGGTTATATGTGAGGAATTTTTTATATATAGGTTTTCACTCCAATTATAATTCCTACAAAAAATAACAAATATCTCCTCTAGTGCATGTATGATAAAAAAATCACACATTGGTAGCCTAAAAGATGTGGATTATTACAGCGATATAGCTAATTTGAGTTGTAATCAACCTACCTATAGAGGGTGAATCCACTGGATTAACCTCTTGGTATGTTGAGGCTTATATTTTATAAAATATTGAGGGAGTTTGAGGAGAAGTTTTCCATAGATTTAGGGATATAATAACTGCAGGGTGTGTAAATATAGGTAAATAGGCTCCTCCCCCTCCAAAAGGTCTATTTCTTCCCAGTGGGTGCTTCGTCCCCTTCAGAGGGTGTAGATGATGAGATCCCAAACTCACCTAAATGAACTCATGAACGTTTTTGACTACCATCTAGAATTAAAATTTCTATACCAACTAAGGATGATCCAAAACGGTATAGTCATCATCCTTAATAATAGATCCAGACTCCATTTTCATATCCCTCAAATGTGATGAAGATAGGTGGAAAGCCTTTGAAATCAAAGATTATAAAATATGATTCCTGAATGGCTGGGACAACCCCTGAATACATGTAACTGAAGGTAGTCCAATTTTAGTAGGACATCCCTTATGATACTAAAAATAATATTGTTACTTTCTCATGCTGGGAAGTGGATTCTAGAAATTGGAGATGCTCGAGCCACACCAAACCTTTTCTTTGAGTATTATCCAACTGAGGTGGTAATTTATATCTATGAACTTGAGATTCTCATTTATTCAATTGATAATTAGATCCCTACCATGATACTAGTGGAGGATATGTTGAGATGGGGTGCTGCTAAAGTGGTTGACCACCTAAATTTTGAGGAATTGTCAAACAATGTCAATCGTGAGGATATAAATTCCCTTTTTTTATGTCTCCAATTTATTTTATTCTCTTCCTTTATCTCAAAAAATTCATTGTTTCTTAGGGTAAGGTCATCTTGATTGGTATCTATCCAGAGGGAAATCAGATGAGATTCCATCATCAAAATACTCTCTGAATGGTACCCCACTTAGATCCAATGAATCATCCACTGAACCAAGAGAGATATCACTAGGATAATAAATAATGAAAACTCATATGGTGGGAGAAACTATACTTACCCCTCTGATACCTATTTTTTAAGTGTATGGTGCAAGATATCCTCCCTCAAAAAATAAAGAAAGTCAGATAACAAAACATTGGAAAAACACCTTGTTAGAGGTGGTAAGTCTATATAGTATCATTTATCCATGATTTATCCAAAAAAAAAATTTAACGATGTCTTTAGTTATAAAATTTTATTCACTCTTCTATCTCAAGGGGATTGTAAATAATCTACCAATAATTTAAGAGGTCACTCTAAAACAAATGTGGATTTCTATTGAAGAATTGGATCCCCTGATAGAATAAGTATTGAGAGTTGAGGGTACATCATCTTCTCATATAACCACCCATACAATGGTAGAGAGGGAAGATTAATGTAATGTCAAATCTACATCAAAATGAATTATATGACGACTGGTCACTCTTAATACTTATGATATTTTAGGTTTGTCTTACGAAATAGAGGACCCTGTGATGACTGATGCTGGCCCTGCAACTATCTCTAAGGAAGCTATTCGGTGTATTAGGTCATCAGAAGAGGGTGTTGTACTAGGTCCCCAAAACCTGTTTTGGTTATCCCCATGGGTGATACTATCATGGGGCTTGGTATATTAATTATATTTGATGAAATACTAGAATATATTCATCTTCCCTCCTAATTATAAGTGTTTCATGAATTTAGTATGGAATTTAATAGACGTGAGTCCTTATTTTCTACATAAACAATTTTATTTCCATGGTGTTTTAATCAGGACAGGTGGAATTGTGAAACAGAATCCATAGAAAATGTTGTGGTAGTGGTGTGAGGAAGATTTTCTAAAGTCCATCTCACTATCATGGTTGAGGGGGGAATGACTCAAGTGAATCTCACAATAAGGATTCTTCTTAAGCCTCTCTTAGAGAGCTCTGGGTACATGTAGAAGAGTGCGCCTCATCAAGTTGTTCTGACTCAAACTACTATTTTCTAGGACCCTGGGGAAGAATCAACCCAAGACACTAACTTGTCCCTGTGTATGTTTCACTAACTACTTTAATCATCCCATGAATCTTGTATTTGATTTCTTCTTGAGGATGTCAATGATTATTATCTTTTTCTAGTGCCATCAACTTCTGTAGCCATGCGTGAGGGAGGTGATTATATGCCGCTGTAAAAAATACTAGAATGAAATACCAATACTTTCCTAGAGGAATCAAGGTAGGGTTCCTCATTGAGGTCACTAATCTGATAATAAACTTCTCCCTATGATAGTGGATCTGAGTCAAATTTGGAGGTACACAATTATATTCTCATTACAAGATATGAAGCCCAAAGGGACATCTGAAAGATAATATATGAGATGAATTTTGAATACCATACTTTGTGATTCTGTAAACTTCCATGACTGTTTAGTATTCTAGGATACAATAGATTTTATTATCACATGATTCAAGCAACTATCAAGGATACTATTTACAAATAGGAGTGATACCATGAGCTTCAACAGAAACTCATAAAGAAGAATATGCTTGTCAATAATGATGTTCTAAAAGTTGTACTATCCCATGTGGATGTTGAAATTTCTAATAATTTAGTTAAATTTAGACAAATGTTTAATGAGAAGGAATTTAAAATATTACACCTTCAGCATGAACTGAATTCTACCCATGTGGAGCTTATATTACTTCAACATTCCCTAGAAGAAACCCAGATTGAAGGGCCAACTACTATTATGACCATGATGAAGGATCTTCATAAGGATGAGGAGACTGAAGCGATTCAATTCATTGGGCATCGAGAGGTTATTGATGAGTCTTGGGAGGCTATTCAATAAATTAAGAGTTATGTTTACTATCTTTAGTAAAGTGTGATAGAGATAATCCATCTATGGAATCTCCCTCGATTTTGTTTTGTACCATGAATTATTTTTTTCTTCTCATCATCTATTTATTTATCCCCATTTTCATCCTTTATTCAAAATATTACATTTAATCTAGTTTTTACTGATTGATATCTTTACATTGGCTAGTCATAACCACATTGATAGGGATGGAGAGATGCTCTAATTTTTTCCGAATCCATTGGGCTTAGAGAGTATAGTTTAATTATTTATAGGGTAATATGATAAACCAAAAAAACATGGAATATTTTGTGTTATCACCCTATTTTTTTCTAAGTCCAATATAAATAAGACATAGAGGGTTAGAATTGGATTTTTCTTAGACAACCCTTTTCAGGTTTTCATCCTAACAAGTTTTGTGATTATTTCATTTAATTTATATATTTTTTATTAAACCAACTGGATTGTATGTCTAGAGAGATGAGACTCGACTTTTATTTCGTTTCCCTTTGTAGGTTTTCAAAAATACTAGTACCATCACTCTATGTGGGTAGTTTAAAGTCTTTAAAGTTTTACTAATGGGACTTGTGTTTTCGGTCGAACAACTTTTACCAGAAGTTTTTAAATAATGACCCAAAAAATCTTGTTGTTGATGAATGTTCCAAATTAATTAATATAACTGATGTACTATTTTGAGCCATGATTTTTTGGTCCTAAAAAAAAACCAAATAAATATGAATATCAGAGTTATCTCCTGATGATGAAATTACAACTATTTAAAAACCCATTTTATGGGAAACTTTAGAAAAATACAATTGGGGCATGTTAATTCACTGTAAAATAGTGGACTCCTTAGGCTACTAGGCCATGAAAAATTGTGGGTGACTTATGAAAAGTCATATTGGGCATTTTATATCATATTCAATCAAAGGTTTTCTCATAAATTCCGATATTCTATTTCTAATGGATGAATTTTTTTTACGATGATTTGGATTTATCAAGACCAATATGGGTGGTTTTTCCAAGGGAAGGTATCTGAAAATTAAGATAGAATCTATATTGGAATTATACATGAATGGGAATCTTCTATTATATGAATTTGTATTTTGTGAAAGAAGGTATATTTTTTTAAATGATAGATGTCAGGGGTAAGGCCATTTTTGACAAGGGATGAAGTATCATGAAGTTTAATGCCATGAAATAGGGACAATCACCATGTAGATCAATTTCTTACTCTGATGATGTTGTTGTACAATTTCACATCATGTGACTAGGATTTTATTCTATGAATTTCAATGTCATACCCAAATAATATTAGGTTTTGTAGTTTAATTTTGTACAATATTGTCATTAGGGGATATATATTATGGTTTATAGATTTGATATAAATTTTAATAATTCCCCCTTTTCATGGTAATTTATTTGGGAATGTGGAATCACTTTTTGGTATTATGATGGGAATGTTTTTATTTATAATCTAGGTATTTTCAGATTTGAAGAGTGGTATTTGGAAAAGGGATTATGGAAAAAGAAGAGGTCCCTCATGAGGACGAAGTTACTTCTAGTTGAAAAACATGTTTTGTTGGATAATTTATGAAAATCCAAATGGGGAATGTTAAAAAAATAGTTAAATAGTAGCATCCTTTTTCTGATAGGTCCTAATACTTTTCAGGTGACTTATAAAAAGAAAACTGGGGTGTGTTACAACATAGTCTAAAAAATGAGTTCTCATAAATTCTAACATTGTATTTCCCATGTACAAATGATTTTGATGGATTTTAGGATTTATTTAAACACAAATTTCAGTTTATGGAATGAAAGTACCTGAATATGGGAGGATAATTCCACATTAAAATTACCCAAGAATGGAGGCAAAGGGTTCAGATGTAGGTCTGAACCCGAACGTGGTAATGAATGTTTCCTATAGTTTTAGGTCATACATCCAAGACCATATCATTATGGAAACGATAGATGATATGTGGCCTACCAGACAAAGGTTTTTCTGACATACTTAGGTCACGGGGGAGGAAATTATATACCATTTTTTTGGGGGTACTCATATCAGGAGAAAGGATATGGGAATAATATTCAAGGTATGACTAAGGAATGATTTGAATCATGGGTTCCAACATAATGTTACAAAGTTTATGAGGAAAGAAGAGTCTTCTACTGGGAGAAAAGTTACCACTGGTTGAAAAACCTATTTTGTGGGATACTTTATGTAAATAAAAAATGGGTAATGTTATAACATAGTCAAATAGTAGAATCCTATGGTTGAAAAAATGATTTTTTGGTATCCTTTATGCATAGAAAACTAGGGTTTGTTTTTACATATTCATGAATAGAAGTCCTCAAAAATTATACATTCTATTAATAGAAGCTGAAAGAAGATTATAAAGATCTGATAGTCTCCAAGATTATGAGTATGATGTGAGGAAGGTGTGTGTATGAGCATAAGGGAAGAATTTGGAATAATTTAGGACATGAAGTGTAAAGTCCATTGCATAGATCTGACTCATATGTAAGAGGATGATGTCTTTATTTCCTTGGGTGACCCATTAATGAGGAGACCACAATTAAGAGATCCTACATATATCTTTATTTGTACACATGAGGGGGGGAATTTTAATTTACCAAATGGTTGGGATGAGGACATGAGGCTTAGGTGTCTCTACATATCTCACTAGAATGATAAATTAAACACATATTTTTTGAGGTATTGTGGTGTTTAAAGTCATGCGTCCATCACATCAGATTTGTAGTTTAACATAATGTAGTAAGTATGTTTAGGTAGAAGGTGCCTTGATGTGGTTGTGGTTAGATCAGGGTATAAGACCAGAGAATCAGTATGTATCTTGTTTGATTATGATTCAAGACACTTTTAGTTCTTATATAAAGACCTCAAACTGATTGAATTTATGTGTGGAGGAAAAATGGATTTTTCTTTTTTTTTAATATGGGATCATGTATAGGGTGAGAACCCATATTGGATACTCTCATGTAGATCTAACTCATATAAAGCATAACGAGGCATTTCCTATATCATGATCTATCTAGGCCCATGATTGATGATTTTTTATGTCACTATATATCTCATTATAATCACAATATAACCACACATAGTTATTGGGGGAGTCTATGCAATTTAACATCATGAGACAAATACATATAGTGAGCCTTTTAAGGTCTTATGTCCAGAACCATGATAAACCCAATGAAGATTTACGTGTCTTACTTATGAAGGGAACTATTTTCCCAAAAATCCTAAGCCCACTTGAGCTATGCTTGACATGTTAAAAAAGGATCAGTAAAGGCTTATTCCTCTAGAAAGTGTCAATAAAAATGGTAGGGGAATTTCGATTTTGTGGTGGATAGAACAAGATAAAAGATTTATGTGTCACTATGTACCTCATTGGAATAAGAATCAAGCCTAATGTAGTTCTGAAATACCATGAATTTCAATGTCATGTGGTGAGGATGAATATAACACAATATGAAATAAGGAAAATGTTTTGACTGGGTAAAAAAATAGAGATCTAGGAATCACTATGTATTCCATGATGGGAGGAATCACGTCACTCATATTTCTTGAAAGGATCATGAATTTTATCATAATGAAATGAGGATGTTTTCTGTGTATTTTAACCTCTTGTAGTAAATAAATGAGTCACCTAATGGAGAAAAGAATATTTTTGCTGGACTAGGGGATATGACATGAACATTAATACATATCTTTTGAGGGAAAGAATCAAACAAAATACAGATCTTGAAAATTTCCCCCACATATATTAGGATTTGAAATGGGGAAATGAGGGATTTAGTTTTTCCTAATGTATGAATGTATCTAATAATTGAGGTCCATGCATCACTAGGTATCTAATATGAATCAAAATAAAGCTTTATGTAGTTTAGGGAACATTTATTATGTAGGTTTGATTCATACACATGGAAAGGGGGATTTTTTCTTTATCATTGCTGGACCTAGGATGTAAAGTCTGGGAATCACTATGTTTCTCCTTGGAATGAGATCAGGCCATACATAGTTCTGGAATAAAGGTGAGGAAGGGGTACTGACATCAAATATGATGATCTGCTCAAATACGGATAAAAAATATTGTATAGTTTTATGAAATTCAATAAGGATGTGAACCAGGTAGTTTATCATCATATACTCAAGATGATATGCTACACATTTTAGAGTCTTAAATCTTGGACTGTATATGGTGATGTGCAATAGAATTTCCTTCAGTTAGGATGAGTGTCATGACTTTTATGTTCATGCGAAAAAGACTAACTACATAGTTTAACACCTTGCAGTTGAGACGAGGTTCATGTGATTACATGAAATATTTATTTAGGGACCTTTCATTGGTTGGGTTTGTGATGATCTCTCTATCCATTGAGATCAAGTTACAAGCTCCATTAGAGTAGAACTTATGTATAGAGTAAGGTCCCTCTCACTTTGGTTCAATCTTTAGAGGCTTATTTCTTGGTATTATTGGAGTCTTAAGTATATATACATGTTCTCAATAGAGGAATGGATAGTGGTGGACCTTATTGTTAAATGATTATGCTATCCAATACTGATATATATACAAGTGATGCAAGATGTCCAATCTTTTCTCATCAAGCCATTCCAATTCATCCTATCATTTCTAGGATTGATCATTAGTGGATATCTGATCATAGATGGCAATAAAGAGTGGTGGAAATTGATCCTCAATGGAAAATAATGCTTCTGTTCTATATACCCATGAATATGGGGTCACTCATACAGTAGTAAGCATAGTAGTCTGGTAATCCCATAAGGCATATAATAGCTTATTAAGCCAAGAAATTTATCTTTATCCCCCAAAATCTGGAGTACGTTTGACGTGGTCCTATTGAAGTAATCCATCTATCCATTAGCCACTTCATGATGTAGAGATGAATGGTTGGATTTGATATTATACTCTTGACACTGCTCTTCCACCTTAGCTGAACAAAAGTTGGTGCGATTTTGTATTAGTATTTTATGAGGGATACCAAATCTAGTAATGATATCAGTTTTCCTAAAGTTGGATATGATTTTAGACTAGGATTCTTAGAGGATATCTACCTCATCCCATTTGGAAAATAATATTGTATATGTTATGATGTATTTGAACTTATTGGCTGTATATGGATGGTATTATCCCAAAAAATCCATTCCTTATATGGAATATGTAAAGGATTTTTAGGATGTATATAAAAACTCTGAGGGTTGATGGATGAAGTTCGAATTAACTTGATAGAAATGACATTTCTTGGGTAATTCTATGAAGTCCTACGTCATTAAAGCCTAGAAGTATGCAATATATCAAATTTGGTTGGAGAGCCTGTATCTTCACTGGTGGGAACCATACGATCTCTTGTATAATTCTTTTGTAACAACCACAATCTCTTATCCTTCAATATATATGATAATGAATCAATCAAACCCTCATTTTTAAATGACTTTCTAGAATTTTCATCCACCATAACAAGTATAGTTATTATCTCACTGGTTAATTTTACCTTTAATATATTTGTTCAATGGAAGTATTCCATTTTGGAGGTAGTACATGATAGGAATCATCCACCTAGTGGTAAGTCATACAGTTCTCATATAGGAATGATTTTTTTGATCTCATCCATTTTAACTTAAAAAAAGGTGAGACCATTTAGTGATGGGAAATGAGGATGATTTTGTTCATCCTGGTTTGGATCCTCCGGAGCTGTAGCTTCATTTTTCAATGCATCTTCTGTGGAATTATATGATCACAAGACATGATTTAATTTCAATTCCAAGGGGAATTCTTCCATTAACCCTTGTACAAATTCAATAAGGGGGATTATCTCTTAATTTCTAATGGCACAATCCTTCTTGATATGTTTTATTACCAAATACCAGTGGTATTTAACCTCTAAATAGTCCATAGATATTTGGAGTTCTAGTTATATGCCTACAATGAGGGCTTTATATTCCACCTCGTTGATAGAACAACCTTCTGATAATAGGAAATGTCAAAGGGAAGGTTTTTTTTGGGAAAATGAGCATGACCCCTAACCCAAATTTATTGAGATTAGGGTCTTCTATTCACTTCCATGTTGGGAAATTGGATGTGACATCAAAATACATCTCACATATTTAGGGACCTCCATTATTAGAAGAAATATCCTCTTCCATAAATTCTGTATTTAACAACGTTTTATCTATTGATGGGTGTTTAGCTAGAAATTATTCCTCGGCCTGACCTTTCACTATGTTCTATGGCACGAATTGTATACCAAAATATTGCTGAATTATCTCCCACCATTCCAATAGTCTAATCAACATAGGACGAATAATAATATATTCGAGTGGGTTATTGTGATATATTGATTGGAACTCATGGTTCTCTATGTATTGTATCAGTTTATGAACTAAAATGAGTAATTCTAGATCACTCTTCTTGTTATCTGAATAATGAGTATTAGTTTCAAGTGTGGTTGCAATGAGATAATAGAGGTTGTTTTTATTCTGAGCACCATTCTTTTGCATGAAGAATGATCCTATAGATATATCTTGGGATATCACATATAGAATGATTTTATTTCCATCAATAGGTATCATTAATACTATTAAGATCAATATATATTTCATGAGGTTGTCAAATTTTTTCTAACAGTCACTATCCAATGATATGAAACCCCCTTCTTTATCAGTTTTGTGAAGGGAAAACACTTGCTTGTAAGGTTGGATATGAGGAACCGGATGTAGGCCAAGATTCCTTGATGTCCTCTCAACTATTTAAGGCTTCAAAGAGGTTACATGATAAGGATATAATTTGTGTTATCAGGGTTGACTTTGAAGTTTCAATGGAGTATAATGATGCCAAGAAAATTTACCGTGGTTACCCTGAAATCACATTTTAAGGGGATCATCTTCAAGATATGTTATTGTAGCTTGAAGAGGATGGTATCAAGTTCAGCCAAGATTTTTTTGGGAACGTAACCACTAGATCATCAATGTAACATTTGAGAAACTTTCCCGGGTAGGGTTTGAAGATGCGATGCATGGAACATTGTTATGTGGCACCAGAATTATTCAAGGAAAAGGGAATTACCATTTATCAAAATAATACATGGGGGGACTAAAATAAGTGTATTATTGATCTTATATGACCATAAAAATTTTATGTATCCTGATTACCCATCCATGAATGATAAGGATTCATAAAAATCCATCACATCGATCCAGATTTCTGTGATTGGAAATGGAAAGTAAAATTTTGTTTAGTTCCATTTGATCTATCTGAAGTTGCTGCCAAATCTGATTTGAACATTTTTCTTTTTTCTTATTCTTCACAGAAACAATTTTGAATATACATTTTAGATATTTTACATCCCAAATAATGTCATCCTTGATTATCTTGTTCCCTTCAGTCTCAATTTTGGAACCATGAGTGGGGTGTTTCCCTCTGGTTGCATTTTTGCATCCCTGATGGTCTTCTAGAAAACCCATGTGATGGGTGGCCAACTCAATATTGAGTCCTAGAATATCTATATATTTACAAGTGAACATGTTACTATTTTCTTCAAGAAGGAAGTATATACCACTTATTCCTTGGAATTCATGGCCACACTGATCAATGTAGTTTGTGTATCATCAATTATTCCCAGATTTATTTCTCTATGTTCATAAATAGTGGTGGAGACACCTTCCTCAAATACTATATTGAAATCCTTTGGGTATTACTTCACTTCCTATCCCTCATTTTTACTTATTCCACATTTACTTAGGAATTAGGTGATTAAGAATGTCTCTCAAAGTTAGGGGAGGAGTCAAAATGTGGACATCTAAAAGATAAAATAACCATTTCTGGCTCAATTGATGGAGCAAGGAATTTTTGGAGGTCTAAATGAGAGATAAAGGGCTGATAATGATCATCTTCATTTTCTTCCTTTATCATAAAATTTCTTCCAGCCAAAATGAAGGAATATAATTTTTTTTGAATCTATGGGGATGAAATGAAGAAATTTTTATATGAGCTTTCATTATTTCATGAAGATTTGACAACTTCTCAAGTACTACTAGGTTTAGTTGACACAACTGACATCCTGGAAGTTGTTGGATGTGTGCTTGAATTCAGACCCACCACTTCGATTCAGTTGATGTGAGAAAGTATAATACACTAATATTATTGAATGGATTATCTAGAATCATATCAAGACCATTTAGAGCATTGATTTGATTGACATTGTCAATCATGTATCATTGAAATTCCCTCTGGTATAATCATGCATCAAGGTACTGTGATTAATAGAATTTTAATGGGGATTTTTCACCATGAAATATCCTAATTTTACCATTGATGCAATATTTGAGGAATTGGTGATATGATGACGGGATATCCAAAAACTGATGTAGCCAATGTCTTCCCAGTAAAATGTCAAAGTTTGTATCCTTCATAAAAACCCTAAATTCAGATTCCAACAAGAGATCCCTAAATTTATTCCTGAGTTTTATTTGTCCAACATGTTTTTTCTCATTTTTTTCATAACCCTATAATATTAGAGTACATGGGAAAGTGATATTCATAGAAACCTATTTGAATTAGTGTCTAGCCAAAAATTAGGTTGAATCCCAAGCTATTTTTGTAATGAACCAAACTTGTGAATAATTTTTCCCTAAATTTGTGTATTATTTTATTTTGTACTCAATAAAACTATATACTTAAATCAATGAAGTGAGTATAATTAAAATAAGACCACTGGGTTTCGACTGTTATATGACCATTGGTCAATATGAACGTTAAAAACTAAACTATTAACTTTATTATTATTTTGTATAAATACAAGTGACTGTGATTAATACAGAAAGAAGAGTCGATGTCCTCATCCAATAGACTCAGACCGTACAAAGCCCTTTTTTCGGAGCTTAGAAAGAAGGTAGCCTCACTGGGATTTACTATAGACTAATCCCAAGCTAAAATTCAACATCTGAAGATTGAATGAAATCGCCTATGGGATAATTTCAAGCTGATAGAAATCACCACTCAGACAATGTTGTCCGAACTACCCCAAGATTCTATCACAATAACACACGTTACACTTATGTCTTAAGCAGGTGTTATAAGGGACTATGCAATAAGGCCTTAGATACATTGTGTAATCCTTTTTTACAAATAAAGTTGTTATTTTATCATTCTTGTTTCTGGAATAGCTTTTCTTAATAAAGTATATATTTAATTAAGGTAAATTTGATAAATTTATTTTAGAAGTAAAAAATGTACTTTACAAATATTTCTCATACATAGAGAATTATTATGGTAAAATAAACATCATTTTTGAATTTCAAATGTCAAAATTAACCTAGGATAAATTTTTAGAAATTTTCTAAGAAGTTTCAATTTGATGAATATTGTTTTATGAATAGTGTTTATTTGAAAAATAGTATAATAACATTTAATTATTAAATATATTTTTCTGTGAATTGATTTTCAAAAATTAGACATACATGATTGTAATTAGGGTGAAAAACGTGGTTCAATAAGATCAACATATTTTTTGGTGAATAGTAAATTATGAAAAGTAACATACCCTTATGAATAGTAATGAATAGTAAATTGACCAAAAAAATAGAAACTTCACCCATGAAAGTATAAATATAATTAAGACATCTTAAAAGTGAAACAAAGATCATAGTATAAGTTTTAGTATTTTTTTATGTCATAAATATTTTATTTACAATTTTGTAATTAAATTAATAATTTAAAATGGAAATGTATTTTCATAAAATGTAATAATAAATTGTTACATTATTTTCTTATGGTTATATGATAATTTAATGGGACCATGATTACCTTTTCAAGGTGTTAAAAAACAAGTTATTGTTTTACAGTTGTTTTTTTGAAAAAATAATAATTTTATTTAAAAATTAAATTAAAAATATTTCAAAAAATATTTTCATAAAATGGATTTCATTTTTGAAATTAGAGCATCTATATTAGGTTAGGTTTAATTTATGATATTTTTAAAAAAATATTTTGTTTTCATATGAATGGTAAAAATATAGTATTAAGTTTTAGTGTTATTAATAACATCATAAATGATGTAATCATGATTTAATAATTATTTCAGTCATGTGAATAGTAAGATATATTACGAGGTGTCCCAAGTGGCCAATACCATGGGAAATCCCATGGTTTTGCAAATACCACCGATGAGGTGTCCCTTGGAAATTAATTAAATATTCCCTCACTTTTCTTATAAATACCAAGCCATTCCCTCATTCATTTCATTCCAAAATTCCCTCAACAAAGTTCTAGTATTTTTACCTCCCAAGGAGTCCTCAAGCCCCCCAAGGTTCCAACCTTCAAGCCTTCGAAGTTACTCTTCAAGGTAAGGGAACCTTCCACACTTCTCTTTTAGTCATGTTTTTTCTATAAGTTATGTCTTCCAGTTTCCGTCAGTGGTGGGAACTAATTAAAAACACAAGACCAAGAGTGGAGGTTGAAGCTGTGGAGTGGGAAGAGTTCAGAGGGATGTTCTTCAGTAAGTATTTCCCTTGTTTGATGAGCACAAAAATGGAGAAAGAGTTTCTCGAGATGAAGCAGAAGGAGATTGAATCTGTTGGAAGCTACGAGATGAACTTCACCATAATTTCCCATTACACATAAATCTTTCTCATGGATCCTAATGGGAAGGTTGATAGATTCTTTGGTGGACTGAGACCTCATCTAGGAACAAATATAGCCATCTGTGACGATGAAATCTATTAGGAGATTGTGCGGAGTGCGATGAAAGTCGAACTGGCATTTAGTGAGATGCAATGGTCTCACAAATCCAATGACAAGAAGAGATCAATGAAGCCAAGCTTATGGAATAGATTCAATTAGGGAAGATGTGGAAAGAAAGTGCAATGTCCCACCTATAATAAATGTAAGAATAAACACTCGGGGAACTACCTACTCGGGAGAGGGAAGTGCTACAAGTGTGGAAGAGATGGCCATATCGCATTGAATTTTCATAGTGAGGGGAAGCCACAACTCCCAAACACTAAAAAACGGAATATGGTGTAGGCCTTAACTGATGTCCAATGAAATAAGTGTGGAAAACTTGGGAACTTTTCTAATCACTATCCAAATCCGAGGGCAGTGGAGGGGAACCACCATTAGCCACAACAAAGGGCCCGATTGCAAGGTCGTGCTTTTGAAATCACTACGGATGAAGTTAAAGCACCAAATGATGTGGTGGAAGGTACTCATGTTGTTATATCAAATATATCAAGTAATTTTTTTGTTTCTGGTTCTAGGAATTCTTTTATTTCCTTCAAGTTTGAAAAGAATTTATAATCGACCCTGAATTTACTAAAAGTAGAGATATCAGTCAAGACTCATTGTGGGATTATCCAAGCACAATCAGTGTTTAGAATCACTAGTATTTACTTTATTTGGAACAATCTTATCAGAAATCTAGTAGTCATTCCCATGATGGAATTCAAAATTATACTAGGGATGTACTGTCTCTCAAAGTATAATGTTAATGATCAAATGTAGAAGAAAGGAAATCTCAGTAGTCTTGAGTGGAAAACCTACGATTATCTTATAAGGAGAGATATCTCAAACTGATCTTTGTCTAGAAAAAAATCTTATATACTTCATTATGGAGTTGATCAGTGAAGAAGAAAAAGAAGAAAATGATAGTTTAAGGATAGAAAATGTATCCATTATCTAGGAATACTTGGACGTATTTCCTAAGGAGTTACCTGGAGCTCCCCTAGAAAGATAGGTAGAGTTCTCCATTAAAATCATACATGGATCTCATCTGATATCAAAGACCCCGTATATAATGGAAAATGTGGAGATTGAAGAATTAAAGAAGTAACTCCAAGATCTCTTGGAGAAGTGGTTTATCTAACAAAGTGTGTCTCCTTGGGGAGAACATGTTCCCTTTGTGAAGAAGAAGGATGTATCGATGTGGCTATGAATTGATTATAGAGAACTAAACGAGATCACGGTGAAGAAAAAATACCCTCTTCCATGAATTGATGACTTATTTGACCAGCTTAGTGGGGCACAATTCTTTTCTAAAATTGATCTTCATTCTGGTTATCATCAATTGAGGGTGAAGAAATAAGATATTCCAAAAACTACCTTCTGATCAAGATATGGGCATTATGAGTTTATTGTTATGACCTTCAGAATGACTAATTCACCTGCTATTTTTATGTATTTTATGAATAGATTTTTTAAATACTACCTTGATAACTTTTTGGTAGTTTTTATTGATGATATTATGATATATTCCAATAATCTTGAGGAGGATGAGGATAATCTAAGGCTTATTTTTCAAACTCTATGGAAGGAGAGGCTTTTTGGAAAGTTTAGAAAATGTGAATTTTGGTTACAAAAAGTTTATTTCTTGGGGTACATTGTTACCAATGAAGGAAACACAGTTGACCATGCAATGAAAAAAGTTGTAGAGGAGTGGATTCAAAGTACAAAAATAACTAAGATTAATATTTTCCTTGGATTAGCGGGATATTATAAGATATTTGTGAGAAACTTTTCACGAATTTCTAATCCATTAACCAAGTTAACTAGAAAATGGGTCAAGTTCATCTGAACAAAAATGTGTGAGGAATGTTTCCAAGATCTGAAGAAGAGATTGGTTACTGCACTCGTGTTAACTCTTCCCTCAAGTGGATAAGGATTCATTATTTTTAGTGATGCATCTCTGAAAGGGCTTGGGTGAATCTTCATGAAAAATGAAAAAGTCATTTCTTATGTATCTCGATAGTTAAAGACTCATGAGCAGAACTATCCTATGCATGATCTGGAGTTGGCTGCAGTCATTTTTTCTCTGAAGATATGGAGGCACAATCATTATAGGGAGAGATTTGATATATACACAGACCATAAAAGTTTGAAGTATATTTTCAAACAAAAGGAATTGAACCTGAGTCAAATAATATGGTTGGAAATTTATAAAGACTATGATTGTTCAATTAATTATCATCATGGAAGAGAAAACAAAGTTGTTGATGCATTAAGCAGGAAATACCCAATTGGTCTTTCCATGATTAGGATTCAATGAGATCCTTTAATCAATGACCTAGTGAGGTTCGACATGGAAATTATAAGGGAAGGGATATCATCAATCCCAAACCAAATGATATCTGTACTGTCACTACTATAAATGATCAAGAAAGCTAAGAAAGAAGATCCTTTATTGTAGAAGAAGTTTGAGGCTATGAAGGATGGAAAGTTTCTTGAGTTCAATATTGATCAAGAATGTGTACTTAGATTCTGTACTAGACTATGTGTTCCATCTATTATGGAAATAAATATGGTGTTGATGGATGAAGCTCATAACTTACTTTATATATACATCCTGGAAGCATGAAAATGTATAGGGACCTTTGTGATAATTATTGGTGGGATAATATGAAGAGGGAGATTGATGACTATATTTCAAGGTGCCTGGCATGTCAGCAAGTGAGGGAAGGGAAACAACTTCCTAAAGGGGTATTGAAACCACTACCCATACCAACATGGAAGTTGGACAATATCACTATGGACTTCGTCACTGGTCTCCCAATAACATCAAAAGAAAACAATGCGATATGGGTTATTGTGGACTATCTCACCAATACTGCCCATTTTTTCTCCATTCGGAAAGTTTTCTCTCTTGATCAACTTGCTTGGATTTACTTGAAGAAAGTGGTAAGTCTACATGGAGTTCCATATTCTATCGTATCTGATCGTGATCCAAGGTTCACATAAAAATTATAGAGAAGTCTTCAACTTTATCTGAGTACCAAATTGAATTTCTGTACGGCCTATCACCCTCAAAATAATGGCCAATCTGAAAGGACTATTCAAACACTTGAGTATATTATGAGAACATGTTCAATGGAATTTAAAGGTGGATGGGATCAACATCTCCCTTTAGTTGAGTTCTCTTACAACAACAGATTCCACTCGAGCATTCAAATGGAACCCTATAAAGCTCTATATGGGAAGCGATGTAGAATGTATACTTGTTGGGATGAAGCTATTTAGAGAAATCTTCTTGGGCCAAATCATGTGCAAGAGATGGCAGAAACGTTTCATGACATCCAGCAACACATTAAGGCTGCTAAGAGTCAGAAAAAGAGCTATGCCGAAAAACATCGAAGGGACATGGAGTTTGATGTTAGTGATAAATTATTTCTTAGAATTTCACCTTGGAAGAGAGTCACGAGGTTTGGGAAGAAAGGGAAGATCAACCCTAGGTACATTGGCCCCTATGAATTCCTTGATCACGTAGAACCAGTGGCCTATCAGCTTGATGTTCCCCCAAATCCAGCACATGTTCCTGATGTCTTCCATGTATCCCTCTTGAGGAAGTACATACATGACCCTAAACATGTACTAAATCCAGAGGTGGTACAACTAGAACATGACCTCTCTTGTGAGGAGTAGTCGGTGGGGATCTTGGATCGTAGAGATAAGGTTATACACAACAAGACTAACCACCTTTTTAAGGTGTTATAGAGGAACCAAAAATATGAAGAAGCCATGTGGGAAGCAGAGGACTCTATGAGGCATAAGTACCCACACCTTTTCTCTTCTGAGGGTACGATTTAAAATTTCAAGGAAAAAATTTCTTAATGGGGGAAGAATGTAACGACCCAAACTTTTGAATAATTTTTGTTTCCTAAAATTGAGTATTATTTTATTTTGTACTCAATAAAACTATATAATTTAATCAATGAAGTGAGTATAATTAAAATAATACCACCGAGTTTCGACTGTTATATGGATGTTGGTAAACATGACCATTGGAAACTAAAAACATAACGTTATGATTGTTGTGTATAAATAAAAGTGACCATGGTTAATTCAGAAAGAAGAGTCGATGGCCTTATCCAGTAGACTCGGACCGTATAAAGCCCATCTGTCGGAGCTTGGGAAGGAGGTAACATCACCAAGATTTGCTCTGGACCAAGACCATTCCAAACTTAAACATGTGAAGCTTGAACACAAACACCTACATGATATGTTCAAGTTGATAGAAATCACCACTCAGGCAATGTTGTCTGAACCACCCCAAGTTTCTATCACCATATCACACCTTACACTTAGGTCCTATGCAGGTGTTATAAGGGGCTATGTAACAAGGCCTTAGATACTTTGTGTAATTATTTTGTATAAATAAAGTTGTTATTTCATCATTCATATTTTTGGAATAGCTTTTCTTAATAAAGTATATGTTTAATTAAGATAAATTTGATAAATTTATTTTATAAGTAAAAATTGTACTTTTAAAAGATTTCTCATACATATAGAATTATTAAGGTAAAATAAACATCATATTTGAATTTCAAATGTCAAAATTAACCTAGACTGAATTTTTAGAAATTTTCTAAGAAGTTTCAATCTGATGAATAGTGTTTTATGAATATTATAAAAATATTTAATTATTAAATAACTATTTTTGTGAAATGATTTTCGAAAATCGGACATACATGGTTATTATCAGGGTGAAAAAATGTGGTTCAATAAGATTAAAATAATTTTTATTGAATAGTAAATTATGAATAGTAACACACCCTTATGAATAGTAATGAATAGTAAATTGACCAAAATGATAGAAACTTCACCCATTAATGTATAAATACAATTTAGACATCTTAAAAGATAAAAAACGATCATAGTATAAGTTTTGGTATTTTTGTATGTCATAAATATTTTATTTAAAATTTTGCAATTAAATTAATAATTAAGATGGAATTTTTTTTTTCATAAAATTTAATCATAAATTATTACTTTATGGTTTTATGGTTATAAGATAATATTATGGGACCCTGATTATTTTTTCAAGATGTTACAAAACAATTTATTGTTTTAGAGTTGTTTTTTGAATAATTAATGACTTTATTTAAAAAATAAATTAAAAATATTTTGAAAATTATATTCATAAAATGGAGTTTATTTTTGAATTTAGAGTATTAATATTAGGTTAGGGTGAATTTAGGATATTTTTATAAAATATTTTGTTTTTCGATGAATAGTAAAAATAATGTTTAGAGTTTCGGGTGTGATTAATGACATCAAAAATGATGTAATAATGATGTAATAATTTTGGTCGACTTTTTAATAGTAAGATATATATTATGAGGTGTCCCAAGTGGCCTATACCATTGGAAAATACCATGGGCAAGCCCATGGTTTTTCAAATACCACCGATGAGGCGTCCCTTGGAAATTAATAAATTATTCCCTCACTTTTTCGATAAATACCAACCAATTCCTTCATTAATTTCATTCAAAATTCCTCTTCAACTAATATATGGTCTTTTACCTCCCAAATATTCCTCCCAAGGTTCCCTAAAGCCTCCCAAGGTCCCAAAATTCAAGCTTTCAATGTTACTCTTCAAGGTAAGGGAACCTTTCACCCTCCTCTTTTAAGTCATGACTTCCTTTATGTTATGTCTTCTAGTTTCCATCTTATTATGTTGGGGTATGTTCTTATATATTCTAATTACTTTCCATTTTATTTACAAATTATTAGAGACCCTTTACACTCTCATCAATTGATTTTCCAAATTTTTAAGTGACACTGTTAGGCTACCGAATTTTCATAAAAGAAATCAAAATTTCTCTTTTTTCAAGTTTTATTTTCATGTGGTATGTCATTCAAATATCCACAATATGATCTTAATTATATTTTATTCTATCCCTATATGTTAAAATGATATGCCTATTTATCTCCATGATCTTATTGATATTTCTCAAGTTCACATGTAAACTGTTTCACTTGCTTTCTTTACTAGGCCTCCTGTTCACCCTATCCTTTTATGTATGTCTCCAGGTTAAGAGATGAAATAATTTGATGAACTTATGAAGAAGCCTTAAAATTGGATTAGAATAATGTTTTATGTTATTTTCATGTATATTTTTCCCGATTTCCAAGACACTGGACTTTAAAGATCCTCTATTTGTAAAATGTAATGAAGAGTTATGTAATAAAAAGGTAGGATGCCATAATTTTCTATGAAGGATCATCATATATCAATTTCATTTATCCTGATAGAGATATACAGGGGTCTAACCTGTCTCTATATTATAGAATCAGAATCATAGACTATGAAAGAGATTACTATGTGGAATTCTTCATGATTATTCTCTACACGATACACTTTGGAAGTATCAAGATCAACTTAAATTCTTTAGGTCCTGATAAGGCCTTAATCAGTGATTTGTGGAGGTCTTATGATAGACTCATAGAATCCATGATTGAATGCATGGTTGTAATTAAGACTAATTTCTTTAGAACATCATACTTATTATCCAAATGATTGAAATTATTACCATGTGGATGCACGTTTTGGTGTTATTTAGAAGATTATGTACTTGTTTTGGATGGATACGACCTTGGAATAAGAGATTAAGGTGCTTTTTCTCTCGATGGATTATGCCAACATGGTCTTCCTACAAGCTGGGGTTGATTAGGAGATGATGTGACCTCTAGCTGATCTTCTAAGATGATTGTGTTAGTTAAAACACTAAAATGTTTTAGGGAACATTTTTCTCATGATATGTTCATTTGAGAGATCTCCCTTGAGTTTCAGTCGTGTAGACAGATCGTGCAAGTATGTGGTTAGAGTTGTGAGTCCTTTCTCAACCTCCTCTTCCCATGTATCCTCTATTGTGATGACACATTCTCCCATTTCCCTAATAAATTTTAGAAGATTTGGGTTATAATCACTCTCATAATATGATAATGGATCAATTAAGTTCATAACATCAATGTAACTGAAGATCAACTCTTCATCTGACAGAGATTCCACCGGGCGGGTTGACTCTTTTTGGGCTGTTTGGTGGGGTGGTTCCCATTCTCCTAGGACTGTTGGCATGATGTTCTATAAAACAAAGATTTAATTGAAAATGACATTAAATTTCTTTATTTTTTTCTTCTTTCCATTACAACCATTAAATTTTTTGGAAGACTGAATTTTAGAGGACCCAATGGAGTTAGTTTTGTTATTGAATAAGTAGATTAGGTAAGATTCAACTATTTCAAATATGCTCAAAGGATGTAATTATTTTGGTTGATATTATTTTTGTCAATGGAATCATTGGAATTCACATTCTATTTCTGTTAACTTCAATCCATTCACTCCCATCCTTTTGTTTGGCTGTAGAATCACAATCTACTTGAATAGGTGGCCTTCCCAACTTCACTTACCCGAGTGCAACATATTCCATAGAATGTATTTTAAAATGAAACATTCCAAGATATTATTCCAAACTACCTGAAGGAAGGGTAATAATTTCATGAGATATTCATCACCATCCTTACTGGGTTTCTTTTGTTTTGAAAACAGAATCAAGATATTTTTCAATGGAGAGATGAAGTAGCTAGGGACTTGGTCACTTATAAAAGAATATACATTGTTATTTATCTCCAAAAAATATTTTTTCCTTTTCTCTCTTTGATCATCCCAACTAGTCGGTCTTTTTTTCTAGCACTCACGAAGAGGAACGACATGATACAGTTCTAGATTTGGAGTGAGAGTAGTAAAAGGGGCCTGCATAAGCATAACAGTGGAAGCCTCTTCTTTCCCAGTTCCATTTCCTTCTTCTGATGAAATTAATGAGAACATAATCATGTTACGTGTGATAGAGTTATCTAATCCTTGAGTAATCACCCTAAGGTACCAAAACCCTACTCTGTATTTCACTGGGATAAGTGGTGTGCGAAACTCGCAATAACGATTTTCTATATAGATGTGAAATGAGTATTCTTGACAAGTTATTTGTTTAATAAGTATGTAAATACATTCCACCAAGCAATGAAATATGTGAACCTCTAATTCTCTAACATTTTAAGTTTGAGAGGATAATGACTATTGTATTCTGTAATGTCGAGTTTAATTGGAAGATAAACTTATAATGAAGATCTTCTTACCCTATAATTGACTACTCCTATAAGCTAGTGTACCATACATAGGATCACCCCTGTAGTAATTTCATGAAGAACCTGTGTTTTACTACCACTTATTGTTCATGGGACCTCATCATGGGATCTAGTGAGAGACAAAACATGTCAAATGTTTCTTTAGGTCTCCCGAGACATTGAAAATTGGAACTTTAGGGTTCCCAAAATTATGCAGGGGAAGAGTCAGATCTAACCATTCAAGGTAAGGTTTCTTCTCTGGTTTCACTAATTTTAGTCATTCATCCATGGTATCCACTCGATCTTTGAGTAACTAAATGCTATTCATGGGACCTTGAGGAATGTATAGATCAGAAGGAGCTTGAATAGGGGAAGCAGTTGGTAGGGCCATCTATAGAGGCACTATTAGTATCTATCATGGGTAACTTATAGGGGAAGACCTGTAAGGTTGTTCCTAGAACTATTCTGGTTCTGCACCCAATAGAGGTAATTCATGATCTGCTTCTTTGGGATCCATGTATATTGGTTATTGGTGTCCCATATTGAAAGGATATTCTAGATATAACAACCCTTCTCTTTATTTCACACTTAAACATAATTTATTACATAAAACCTTCACTTGATACAACATAAAATATTGAGAGGTCTAGTGTATTTGGGGCTTAGGAGCATTACATAACAACTTAAAACATAAAACAAAAAATCTTATTGAAAACTTCTTTTACATGACCATGTAATTCCTTCGTACTTAGCATTGCATGGGATAACTTGAGGACATGCATAATAAAAGTCTAAGCTATAAATCCTAGTAATGGAGTAAAAGTAATAACATGAGTAATACTATACATGTTAGGAAATAGGCATATCAATGGATCATAAGAGAAACCTGAACATAAAAAATGATATAACATGATTATCATAACATAGAAATGTGGTGAAAACACTTAACATGGTATTACCCGGAGCCAAGATCATTGCACATGGAGCACAAGTAAACCCTCATTTCACGTTAATTAGCATGAGAAAACCCTCATTGCACTTGACGTATCATGATACAAATCTTTACTCAATGCATTGGAATGCTATCTGGGCTCACCCTTCTTAATCATTTCATTTCATGCATAATTGTTCACACATGGATCATATAACATGAATTCATTTGTAACTTCCCGGATTTTTCCATGTATTATTTTATTATTATATGGGAATTAATTTGAGACCAGGCTCTGAGACGACATGTAGTTCCAAGGCCCGGTGATCCTGGAACCAATATTTGAATTTAATTAAGTAATTAAATTACACGCGCATGTGGTTTTCCTAAAAAAGTGGAATAACTCCTAAATAGGTGCTTGGATCAGAAATCTGAAGGCACCATTATGTTCAGAGCAGCGGTTTTACCTTAGGCGAGGCCTAACATCGGCCGACGCAGGTCGGTGGTGAAATCCTATTTTTGGGACGTAAGAGTAATAAAATATTTAAATAAAAAATATTTTATTCTGCAGCAAAATCTTTTAAAACTGCTGCAACAGATATCTCTTATCTTTTTTAAATAAAGGCCTGTGTAGGGGTCTAGAGTTACAAACCTCATAAACCTGAAACCCTTGGCGGCTCTGGAGGCTTTGGAGAAGACCTTCCGACGTGGCAATGACGTTCTTGACGATTTTCGCCAGTGACGATGATTCGGTGACCAGATCTTCGACAAAGAATGCCGCGAATTCAAATAGGATGTTTGTTTTTGTTTTCCTTCCCCGTTTTTGATTTCCACAACGAATGCGGACTAATCAACAAACAGATTATCCCGCGGATCATGATAGTCAATCGTGTATGAGTATATCTAAATATTCTTGTTATATGTTCTCTAAAAATATACTGTGTGGAGCTGACTGTATCTTTCCTTTGTGGTATTTCCCTTGTTGTATTTCCTTTTTGGTTTCGGGGTGTCCTACTGGGTATTGTTATACTCACCCCTACACGGGATTTGCCCGCACGTGTCATGTCTTGTGCAAACGAGCGAGCCTTTAACATGATTCTAGTTGGACCAGGACCAAGTGGTACTCAGTGAGATCAGACAGGGCGTGGTGTGTTCCTACGGCTACAGACTGCAGTCCCAACACCTATCTTTACAGGTTGGACTTTGTTACAGACTCTCTTTTGTGGGCTTGTACTTTAGGGCCAGGGTTTTACTTTCTAGTACTTTACTTTGCTGTCGTACTCGGTTGGTTGGGTTTTAGTGTATGCTTGCATCTTTTCCTTTTAGTAGTTTTTACTTTCAGCTTTTTGGGATTGAAGATGTATGTGCATGCATACAGGTTTATAGGAAATGACTCCCATGTTAGTAGCATGTCTACTCGGTGCTAGTCACTAGCCCCTGGCCTATTGGAGGTGGGCTTGGGGAGTTGCGACTCGGGCCCCACTGGGATGGGTCCTGACCGAGTGGTATCAGAGGTGGTCGGTTCTACCTAAGGACTGAGAGTCTGTGAGTTGGTTTGGGGAAACAGTGTTAAGTGTTTCGAGTTCAGCTTTTAGGCAAGGGACCCCAGTGTTGGTGCAGGTGGCTGACGTATCCATACACCAGGACTCTGATAACTTGCTTTTTGACTCAAAACATGAGAACACTAGTTGGAGGGGAAAAAATGGTACATACATCATATAGGAATTGGTTGTGGTTTCCATGTCCTTTTGATTCAGCTCTCCTGATATACTCACTGACTGAGATACATCTTTTTTCTTTAACAGGATACCACTGCGATGCGTACCCACTAAGATCCTACATCTTGATCACAAGGATGACCCCCTCAGTGATGAAGCTTCGATACAGGGATCGGATCCCCCAGTTTTACCATCTGGTGGTGTGCTAGTTATCCCGCCACCTGTGGAGCAGTGTTTAGTGCTTGCTGTACCTGAAGAGGAGGAGCGTAGGATGAGCGCACTCCGCGAGTTTTAGAGACAGAGACCCCCAGGTTTCGAGGAGAGCCTGACCCTCATGCAGTAGAGGATTGGATTTAGGCAGTGACCAGAGTCTTCCATTTGGTCAGGACAACAACAGACCAGATGGTGATCCTGGCAGCGAGCCTTCTGCAGGGCTCAGAAGAACGATGGTGGAGTTTGGTTATCCAGACCCACGATGAGGCGACTCTTGCGAGGTCATAGTTTGAGCGTCTCTTCAGAGAAGTGTTTTCACCAGTTACCCTGAGAGCAGTACGTATACAAGAGCTTCTTCAGCTCTATTAGGGAACCATGTCGGTGGTTGACTATTCATCGAGGTTTACCGACCTCTCGCGGTACTCAATGGATATGGTCAGAGATCAGTACTTCAGAGCTCAGACTTTTTAGTGGGGATTTTACCGAGATATCCAAGCTAGCATCATCCCTATGAGCATTCTTACTTATACTGGGGTGCTCGAGCGGGCTTTGGTGGTCGAGAGCTTTTTGGAAGAGTAGAGACAGCCGGCAGTTGTCAGTAGTGGGCGAGCTGGAGAAGAGACCTCGACAGCAGGGAGTCGACGCCAGGGACCCAGGCATGGGAGATGTTTTCAGAGGAGATCCCATGATAGGGGATCTGCTGTACAGGGTTTATAGGGTGCATCCAGCCAGCCTCGAGAGAGGCAATGCTACTCATGTGATGGTAGGGGACATCTCACTCGAGATTGTCCGACCCGCCGTACTACTGACACGAGATCAGTGGATGGACCACCAAGGTAGAGGCAACGTGTAGAGCAGATATATCAGTGGGGCATAGGACCCAGTAGAGGAGAAGGGAGAACAGCTGGAGGTGGTCGGCGTTTTGACCCTTTACCACCACCACCCCCAGGAGGTCCACCCCAGGCTCAGGGAACTGGTGGACAGAGGCAGGGACAGCTGTAGGCGGCAAAGTATTATGACCCAGGTACTCCCGGAATGATTAGAGGTACAATCTGTGTCTTTTATACTTTGGTTTCCGTACTAAGAGACACATGTGCTAGTCATTCCTTTCTAGCTGCTTATCTTGTTCGAGACCTTGAGATTCTAGTTGAGTCGTTGACTCGACCCTTACTCTTAGAAACACTGACTGGAAAAGATTCAGAAATCACACACCTCTTTAGACAGTGTGACCTGGCCCTTGGATGCGAGAGTTTCAGTTGGAACCTCTTGGTGGTAGCGTCGAGGAATTACGATGTCATTCATCATATGGATTGGCTATCTACAGTTCATGCCCAGATCGACTATTTTTGGCGAAGGGTGCAGTGTGTCCGCAGTGATGGAATGAGGTTCTCTTTTTTCGGTGAAAGAGAGACACAGCCAGCACAGGATGGTCTCGTGTGTAGGAAGGCATAACCGATTTCACATAAATTGGCTAGCCTAGCCCTTGGCGCAATAGATGTTACGAGTTTCCAGTTTCCAGCAGTAGTTGTTGAGTACGAGGACGTCTTTCTGGAGGATGTCCCCGGACTACCTCGCCATCAGGAGATAGATTTCTGCATTGATTTGCAACCCAGGACAACACCGATATCAGCATCCGCATATCAGATGGCTCCTGCAGAACTTCGTGAGATGAGAGTGCAGCTGGATGACTTGCAGAAGAAGGGCATTGTGAGACCCAGCGTTTCACCCTGGGCGTCCCCAGTGCTATTTTCCAAGAAGGAAAACGGGAGCTTGAGGCTATGTGTGGATTACCGAAGCCTGAATCAGGTGACCGTGAAGAACCGGTATCCACTACCTAGGATAGATGACCTCTTCAACCAGTTTAGAGGGGCATGATGGTTCTTGAAGGTTGATCTACAATCAGGCTATCACTAGTTGTGGGTACAAGATGAGGATATATCGAAGACAACTTTCAGGTGCCGCTACAGTCACTATGAGTACTTGGTGATTCCCTTTGGCGTGATGAACGCCCCAACAGTGTTCATGGGACTCATGAACCGGATCTTTTAGCCCTATCTTGATCGGTTCGTAGTGGCCTTCATCAATGATATCCTTGTGTACTCTGCGTCCGAGGAGGAGCACGCGAGACACCTATGGATGGTTCTGGACACACTCCGAGAGCACCAGTTGTACAGGAAACTCTCGAAGTGCCAGTTCTGGATACAGGAGGTCCTCTTTATGGGACACGTTATCTCAGTAGATGGTGTAGCAGTGGACCCAACTATGGTGGAGTAAGTACTAGCATGGGATCCACCCCCGAGCGTGACGAAGGTGCGGAGATTCCTTGGGTTGGCATGCTACTATCGGAGATTCATTCTTGATTTCTCCAAGATTTCATCACCCATGATAGATTTGACTTGAAAGGAGAAGCCTTTAAATGGTTGTTACCCCTCCACTCTTACAACGATTCAGGGAAGCACAATGCAAGGATGCTAGTTGTGAGACTCTATGTGCTCAGATATCCACAGGTGTTGCGGCTGATGGATATTCAGAAGGTGGGGAGCACATTGTTCTTTTAAGAGGATGTACAATAGTACTAGTGACGTTGCGGGAGGAGGTTCTAAGGGAGTTCCATACATCCCCTTTGGCGGTGCATCCAGGCATGGAAAAGATGTATCAGGACCTCCGACGTCAGTTCTGGTGGCCAAGAATAAAGAAGTGTGTGGCAGAGTTTGTTCCTCGATGCCTTACTTGTCAGTAAGTAAAGGCTGAGCACCAGGTGCCAGCAGGCTTGATTCAGCCCCTTGAGGTGCTAGAGTGGAAGTGGGACGAGATATCCTTGTACTTTGTGACAGGTTTACCATGTACGTCCAGGGGACATGATTCCATCTGGGTGATCGTTGATCGACTCACCAAGTCGGCCCACTTCCTAGCCATACAGGAGCAGAGTTCAGTAGAGATATTGGGATGCCTCTACATACAGGAGATAGTTCAACTTCATGGAGTACCATCCATGATCGTCTCAAATTTTGATGCTTGTATCAAATCCCGGTTGTGGAAGGGATTGCATGAAGCTTTTGGGACTCATTTAGGCTTGAGCACAACGTTTCATCCACAAACCGATGGTCAGACAGAGCGGACCATCTAGGTCCTGGAGGATATGCTTCGAGCTTGTATACTTGACTTTGGTCATAGCTGGGAGGATCACCTACCACTGGTGGAATTTTCTTATAACAATAGTTATCATTCAAATATTGGTATGGCACCATTCAAGGCTCTGTACGGGCGACCTTATAGGTCACCGCATTGCTGTACTGACCTAGGAGAGTCAGCACTTATGGGCCCAGAGATGGTGAGAGCTACTATAGAGAAGGTTCAGGTCATCCAGGAGTAGATGAAGACTGCACAGAGTTGGAAAAAGTCTTATGCCGACAGGAGTTGGAGGCCCTTGGAGTTCGAGGAAGGAGACCATGTGTTCCTTCAGGTCTCACCTCAATGGGGATTGCGGAGATTTGGCCGAGGTGGCAGCTATCTTTAAGGTTTGTTGGCCCTTTTAAGATCCTGAGTAGACTTGGAAGGTGGTGTATCGCTTGGCTCTACCTCCTCATATGGATCGGGTACACAACATCTTCCATGTGTCACAGCTGCGGAGGTACGCACATGATCCATCACACATTATCGACTGGGGCGAGCTAGACATCGATGATGGAGAGACCTTTGCTGAGTACCCAGTGGAGATCGAAGATCGATAGGAGAAAATCCTTCTTGGGTGAGCTATTCCCTTAATGCGTGTCTGGTGGTAGCACGAGAATCTTTAGGAGAGAACATGGGAGCGGGAGGCTCATATTCGCATGCAGTACCCACATCTTTTTGAGTAGCCTTTGTTTTAGCTTTTCAGGGACATAAAATCCCTAAGGTGGGTGTGATGTAATGTCCTGTATTTTTCAATGTATTATTTTAATATTATATGGGAATTAATTTGAGACTAAGATCTGAGACGACGTGTAGTTCCAAGGCCCGGTGATCCCGGAACAAATGTTTGAATTTAATTAAATAATTAAATTATGCCCGCATGTGGTTTTCCTAAAAAAGCGGAATAACTCCTAAACGGGTGATCGAATCAAAAATATGAAGGAACCGTTGCGTTCAGAGCAGCGGTTTTACCTTAGGCGAGGCCTAACATCGGCCGGCGCAGGTCGGTGGTGAAATCTAGTTTTTGGGACATAAGAATAATAAAATATTTAAATAAAAAATATTTTATTCTACAGCAAAATATTCTAAAACTTCTGCAACAGATATCTCTTATATTTTTTAAATAAAGGCCTATGCAGGGTTCCAGGGTTACAAACCTCATAACCCTGAAACCATTGGCGGCTCTGGAGGCTCTGGTGAAGTCCTCCCAACGCGAAAACGAAGTTCTTGACGATTTTGACCAGTGACGACAACCAGATCTTTTCCAATGAACACCGCAGATTCCAGTAGGATGTTTGTTTTTATTTTACATACCCATTTTTTATTTCCACGATGAACATGGACTAATCCACCAACAGATTAGCCCACGGATCGATCGTTCTTGCGGGACTGGTTTTTGTGGGGATTTTGAGGTTGTTTTGGTTTTGATCTAACAGCGACGAACCTGGATCTTCATGAACAACGATCGAGGTTTATCCCCCTTGTTCGATTTTTGTGATTCTTTCCTTACGTTCTTTGTGTGCGTTCTTTTTTCTTCGTGGGATAATAACAATGATTGATTACACCTCCGATCTACGACGTAATGATCCAAGATTATAGATCTGACACCGGGATGAACCAACGGAGCTGCAATTGTGACGACAATGGACGGATCTAAGCGATTCCAGAAAAATTGTTCTTTGAGCGATTTTCCATCGGAAGATCATATGTTGATAGATGAGACGATTCAAGGCCCAAAACCCTCAGATTCGGCATCACTATGTCGAGGCGACCCTTGATCTTGAGTTTCATAGAAAACAGACCAGAGAAACGCGATCCGGAAGATCGGCCGAAGCGTGAGGAAGAAGACGACGTTTCTGGAAATTTCCCGACTACACGCCATATAGTATGGGCTACACGGCGTGTGTTCGTCGGAAGACCACAAGGGGTGTACTCCAAGAGTACACGAGCATGGGTTGGGTACACGGCCAAGGACACAGTGTGTATACCCCTCCCCGGCCAGACCCGGCCAGATACACTGGATGCCCCGTGTACTGGTACACGGGCAGGTGACACGGACACGGAAAAAGGCCATGTACGATCACATAGCCAGCGTACACGGAGCGATCCCCAGGTGCTCAGACACAGTGTGTGATTCTTCTACACACCGTGTAGTTACTTTCTATCCGATAAGCTGAGTGACACGAGCCGTTTACACGGTCAGTACCCGAAGTCAAGGAACACGGCGTGTGATTCTTCTACACGCCATGTAGTTAGGTTTTACACAGCTTGAACAGATGACAAATTCCATTTACATGGGTAGTACCCAGAGTCAAGGAAAACAGTGTGTGGTCCTTCTACACACTGTGTAGTCTAGTTTTACACAGACTGGACAAATGACATGGGCCGTTACACAGGAAGTACCTAGGGTCAAGGAACACGTCATGTAACTATAATACACGCCATGTAACCAATATTACATGGCTTGAGCCACTTGTCTTCTGTGACTTGGACTAGTTTTATTAGGGTTCGTACCCTTGGTATTTTCCCTTAAGGTTCTGTTATCATTTACTTTATATACGAGTATGCTCCATTCAGCAGGACTTTCTGAATAGATTTTTTGGAATCCCCTCTATGAGAGTTAGAGCTGGATCCTCTATTCATTCCTGCAACCCTATGTAGAGTTC
Source organism: Viscum album (assembly GCA_963277665.1). Lineage (NCBI taxonomy): Eukaryota > Viridiplantae > Streptophyta > Magnoliopsida > Santalales > Viscaceae > Viscum > Viscum album. The sequence goes on from OY728131.1 coordinate 241,915,205, forward strand.
TTGGTATCGACATGACCAACTTTACCCAGGTGCTGATCCTCTTCTTAGAGGATTAGCTCAGACTGAGTTGTCAGAATCACCCCATGACTTGGCCGTGATCCTCATCTAATCATCATGTTCTCATTGTACTTGTGGAGTGTGCTATCCCGGAATGAGTACTTCACTTCTCTCTCTTCAGAACTAGGAGTTTGTTCTCCTTTTTATGTGCTTAGTGTAATCTTTGAGTTGGATCCTAGTGGCGGTATCACGATAGTCCATCGTGTATGAGTATATCTAGATATTCTTGTTATATATTCTGTAGACATATACTATGTGGAGATGACTTTATCTTTCCTTTGTGGTATTTCCCTTGTTGTATTTCCTTTGTGGTTTCGGGGTGTCCTACTTGGTATTGTTATACTCAACCCTGCACAGGCTTTTCCCACACGTGTCGTGTCTTGTGCAGACGAGTGAGCCTTTGACATGATTCTAGGCAGACCAGGACCGGATGGTACTCAGTGAGATCAGACAGGCCAAGGTGTCTTCCTATGGCTACAGATTGCAGTCCCAGAACCTTTCTTCATAGGTTGGACTTTGTTATGGACTCTCTTTTGGTGGGCTTTTACTTTTGGCCCAGGGTTTTACTTTCTTGTACTTTACTTTCCTGTCGTACTCTGTTGGTTTGGTTTTAGTGTATGCATGCATCTTTTCCTTTTAATAGTTTTTACATTCAGCTTTATGGGCTTGGAGATGTGTGTGCATGCATACAGGTTTATAGGTAATGCCTCCCATGTTATTATCATGCCTACTCAGTGCTAGTCACCATCCCCTGGCCTATTGGATGCGGGCATGGGGAGTTACAACTCGGGCCCCACTGGGACGGGTCGTGACATCATTAAACACCATAATTTATTCTATGATAGTGGAATATGGAATTAATACATGAAACTCTAAAATAAATTAGTAAATGTGCATCAAGGGTAATACCCTTGATAGAGAAATGGGTATGGTATTCACTACACAATGACTTTGGCATGGAAAACCGTGTTGTAATTTTGGAAGCATAACGACGTGACATAAGAATTCATAAAAATGGTTAATGAGTGAGAAAGGGTTTTCTAATAATATGTACAAGAATTTGAAAGTAAGGGGTCATATAGATATATGTCCCAATATATGTAATGAAATTTATATTCATAATACAATAGAATTGCTTGAATATAAATGGGGAGAGAGAAATTCCTTACAGAATTTTGACATGGTAACGGGTGTACATAAGAGAAATTAATGAGATAAAAAGTGGTCTATCATAAATTAAAAATAAGGAGGGAAGTATGGGGGGATGCGAAATTATACCCCAAAATCTTTAATTGGAAATAAAAGGGCTCAACAACATAAAGAAATTTGGACAAAAATTAGAAAGGAATTAATCCATTACTTGGAAGTGTGATCCCAACATCTTGGAAGAGGATTTTTGGGAGCCTGGGTCACCTTGAGGGGATTCCAGAGAGAGGAAGGATGAGGTTTGTTGAGCTCCAAATTCATTGAGTTAATAAGAATTGGGATATTGGGTAGGTTTATATAGGAAAAGAGATGGATTTCTTTTTATTATTTAGGTTTTGGACACCACACATTAAACTAATCAAAACCACAAATCAAACCATGGTTTCTCCCATTATTTTTTCCAAAGTGGAGTGGAATAAATTTTTTTATAATGCCAATGAACTAAATTCTTAAAATATTAGGCTTGATTATGTAGAGGCGAGTCACACTCTCAAAGAAATCAATTTAAAAAGTTAAAAAGTTTTATAAGTTTTAGAGGGTCCACTAATGCTTTGTAAAATAAATCAAACAAATATAAAATCACATTATTTTAATGGTAAAACAAATATTGGATGAAAATATCATTTATATTATTTAATTACATCACTATTGGGTCATTATGATGTCATAAAACACATTATAAAATTAAACAATATTTAATTTTTACCTAAAAATTTGACTCTCTCAGAAAATTATGAAAAATTTACAATTAGAAAATTTCAATGTCCTGATTCCAAAAATAATATTCATTTTATCTGAATAATTTTCTAAATATGTGTTTTTACTTGTAACATAAAAGAGGACATTTATAAAAAATTCATGGGGGTTGATAAAAACTGCTTTTAAACCTTAATAAAAATCACAATTGTATTCTTGAAAATTATTTGATAAATTTAAATTTAATAAAAAGTAATTTAGTAATAATATTTTATTAAAATGTTATTTAATTCAGAAATCCCTTAATTGATCAAAATAGATTTTTTAATTGAATATAAACTAAAAATACTATTTGTTCTTTAAAAAACTATCTACAAAGTAACAATGAATGTATATTATTTATTCTATAAAAAATAAGGCAAAAAATCATAGTTTTAGGGTCTTGTTACATAACCACTTATAACACTCACATAAGATCAAAAGGTAAGGTGTGTGATGATGACAGACTCTTGAGGAGGCTCTGATAACATCGCTCGGGTGGTAATCTCTATTAACTTCCACTTCTCCAGTAGGATGTTCCTCTAAAGCTTGACATGTTGAAGATCTGTTTGGGCTTGGTCAAGATAGAAGCCCAGTGACACCACATTCTTTCCAAGCTTATCCAAATGAGTTTCGTACAAAGAAATTCTACTAGATGATGCCATCGATTCCTTTTCCTGAGTAAATTAGATTCGTTAAAGCCCTATATTAATACTAATCACGTGATCACTGTTCAAAGACTATATTAGCAATGGTAACAATTCATAATGGTATTTTGAAATCCAAAAACATAAAACAAACGAATTGCATATGTTTTACACAAAAATTTTACATAATAATACATTTAATTAGATCTAGAATAATTTTCATTGATAGAAGTTTGGGTTGTTACTATCTTCCCCCCTTAAGAAATTTCTCTCTCTATTTTTTCCCTCACTAAAATATATGCAGGTAACTCTGTTTCATCACTTCCTATGATTCCCACTTTTCTTCTTCAAACTTGTGGTTTCAGCACAACACCTTGATGAGGGTAATTGTCTCATTTCATAGAACTTTTTCCCTACAATATAATATCTTCACCGACTTCTCTTCATAGGAGAGGTCATTATCCAATGGTACCACCTCTGGATTGAGTACATTAGATATTTCAGGTATGTACTTCCTCAAGAGTGATACATGGAACACATCATGTACTTGAGGTATGTTCGGTGGGAGTGATAGTCAATAAGCCACTACTCCAATGTGATCAAAGATCTCAAAAGGCCCAATGTACCTTGGACTAAGATTTCCCTTCTTCCCAAATCTCATAACTATCTCCCATAGTGATATGAAAAGGAATACCATGTCCCCAACATCAAACTCTAGGTCTATTCGATGGTTATCAGCATAACTATTTTGTCGACTCTGAGTAGATTGAATGTGCTGCTGGATGGTCTTAACCTTTAACACCATTTCTTTGACCATTTTAGGACCTAGGAGTTTTATCTCCCTAACTTCATCCCAACATGCCAGTGTTCTACACATCTTCCCATAAAGGGATTCATAAGGATCCATTTGGATGATTGAGCAGAAACTATTGTTGTAAGAGAACTCAATTAGAGGGAGATGTTGATCCTATCCTCTTTTGAAGTCTATTGAGCATGCTCTCAACATATCCTCAAGTGTTTGGATAGTTCTATAATATTGGCCATAAGGTTGAGGATGATAATCTGTACTGAAGATCAGCTTCGTATTCATAGCATTTTGGAGACTCTTCCATAACATAGAGGTGAATCTTGGATATCGATCAGATATAATAGATAGTGGTACTCTATGCAACCTAAAAATTCTCTTATATATGTCCGTTCCAATTGATCCAATGAAATATCCTATAAAATTGAAATGAAGTGTGCATTATTTATAAGATGATCTACAGAAAACCATATAGCAATGTTTCCTTTGGATGGCTTCAGAATCCCAGTGACAAAGTCCATGGAGATGTTCTCCCATTTCCATACTGGTATGGGTAATGGTTTCATCATCCCCTTAGACATATGCCTCTCAGCCTATAATTTTTGACATACTAGGCACTTTGATTTATACTCAGTAATCTCCTTCTTCATGTTGTCCCACCAATAATGATATCATAGATCTTAATATATATTTGTGTTTCCTGGGTGAATGGAGAAATTCAAACAATATGAATCATGTGAAAGTTATTTTTTTTACTCTGAATTTTATGGAACACATAGTCTTGTCCCAAATATCACAATTCATTATTCATTAACTTTGAAATCTAAATATTTACCTTTTCTAATAGTTTACACTTTATTCTAAATTCACACATCATCCTTTTGAGCATCCTTTAACTTTTCCAAAAGAGACGTTTGAGAAATCATTTGTAAAAGGATTGATGGTGTTACCTTCTTTATGATTCCAGTGTCCATATTCATCAAATCTAAGAATATTGGATCCTTTTCATTTCTCATTATTGATAGAATTGATGGGTTTTTTCTACTTAGAGAATCCACCACCTTGTGTGCTTTTCCAGGGTGGTAATGGATTGATCAGTGATAGTTTTGATCAACTCTAAACATCTTCGTTGGTTCATGTTCAACTCTTTCTGTGTGAATATATACTTGAGGATTTTATGGTCCGTATATATTTCACACTTCTCCACAAAGAGTTAATGTCTCCAAATTTTCAAAGTGAAGATTACTCATCCAACTCCAGATCATGTGTTGGATAGTTTTTCTAATGAACTTTCAATTTTCATGAAGTATAAGCAATGACTTTGTCATTTTTCATCAACACATAGCCCATGAACTTCTTCAAAGCATCACTAAATACCATAAAAATTTATCCACTTATGGATAGTGTGATCACGATCACGGTGATAAGCCTCCTTTTCAACTCCTTGAGGCTCTCTTTGCATTCATCACTCTAAGAAAACATTATTCTATTCCGAGTTAGCTTGGAAAGAGGTTTGGAAAATCATGAGAAATTTCTCACAAATAAGTGATAATATCCAGATAACCCCAAGAAGCTATAGATATCATGTTACTAATGTTGGCCTCATCCATCTGTCTATTACAACTATCTTAGAGGGATTTAAAGATATCCCATTTCTTGTGATGATATGGCCCAATAATGAGACCTCCTTCAACCGGAACTCACACTTTATGTAATTTTCATAGAGATTATCCTTTCACAAGGACTATATTACAGTGCTTAGATTCTCCCCATGTTTTTCCTTGGTTTTAGAATATATTAGAATATCTCCCATAGAGACTACCACAAATTTGTCGAGGTAATCTCTACAGACTCTATTCGTCATATCCATAAAGATTACTGGAGCATTAGTGAGTACGAAAGGCATTAATATGAATTCATAGTGCCCTTAACCTGTATTAAAAGTAGTCTTGGGGATATCCTCCTTCTTCACCCTTACTTGGTAATATCTCGACTGCAAGTCCACCTTGGATAAGTATTGTGATCCACATAGCTGATTGAACAATTCATTAATTCGGGAAATAAGATACTTGTTCTTTATCGTGATTTTGTTGAGCTCATGATAATCATTATAAAGGCGCATTAACCCATCATTCTTCTTGATGAAGAGGACCGGCGCACCCCATGGTAAAGCAATTGTGCGTATAAACCCATTATCTAGATTCTCATGAATTTGTTTATTTAACTCCTCAATCTCCACAACATCCATTCTATATGGAGTCTTGGATGTTATCAATGCCCAGAGTATAAGATCAATTGAGAATTCAACATATCTTTTAATAGTAAGACTATGAAATTCCTCGTGAAACACTTTAGTGAATTCCCTCAAAATAGGCATGTATTCAAGGATGGTTTCTTCCTTAGACTAAATAATTTGAGATAGATATGCATGCTCATAGGACAGTAGTATCCATGCTTGAGATGATGGTGCTAATAAAGATTCATCTTCCTCGCACTTGTACAGAATTGGAGGTCGATTCTCCATATAGAGAGTGATTTCCCTATCACAACAATTTATGTTGGCTTTATATAGAGAAATCCAATCCATTCAAAAAATTGCATCAAATTACACTAGATGTTGTATGAAGAGGTTCTCTAGGAAGTTAAAAACAAAAATTATGACAGGGGAGGATTTATATTCATGGGATGCAATGATTTCCCCATTTGGCGTTCTCACCGTCATCTTTACTTCCATGATTTTTGGTGGTTTTGGGATTGTTAAACTAAAATTTTGGGATATAAAAGAATGTTTAGAACTAGAATAAAAAATTAAGTTCACTATTACTGAATGACTAACTAGCGTACCTGTCACCACTTCATTTTCGGGGTTCACTTCAGTGGTAGTGATGGAAAAAGCTCGCCCTTTCTACCTTGGAGGTTGTTGGTTGCCTCCAAAACCCATTGCTTAGGGAACTAGTTTGAAAAGTGCCCCAATTATTTTCAGTTGAAGTAATGAACAATGAATTGAGGTTTGAACGGAGCGTTCCACTCCTATGTCGTAGCCGAAAGTTTTTCTTGTCAGTAGTTAATAGCCAGGTGACCTTTTTTTCCACACCTAAACCATTTCCTTACCCCCTTCAGGCAATTTCCGAGGTTCTTCTTTTCACACATTTGGAAACTAGGGTGCTGGATTTTCTTAGCACCATTGGATTTATCAATCAGACCGCCAGAATTGAAATCCACCTTACACTCCTTATCCCCATGATACCCCTGAGATTCCCTAATCTTCATTTTGACTTTAAGGTAACATAAGACTATTTCTTCATAGATATTGATGTCATAGATTTCTTGGGATTTTGGTAGGCTAGGTTTTATCCCACCAAAGAAGCCATCAACCTTGAATTTGGGGGTAATGACAAAGCCAGAGGCATGTCGTGCAAGCCTTTTAATGTTTTCCTTATATGCTCTGATGGATTTGTCGTCTTTTTTTTGAGGGAAAGAATGACTCTTTCTATCTTTAGTTGGAGGGTGTGAGGAAAATATTTGTGCAAAAACATTTTCTGAAAATCCTTCCATTCTAACATCTTGATCTCCTCCTCAGGCTTTAAATTTTTTATCAATGTCCACCACTGATCAGCTTCACCCTCCATTTGATAAGCAGCTAGAAGTACCTTCTCTTGTTCAGCACATTTATGGATGGAGAAGATAATTTCAATGGAGTTGATCCATTTTTTGGAAATTGAGGGATCAAATTATCCATTAAAAGTAGTAGGCCTTTGTCTCATGAAGCTCTCAATGGAATTTTTTTCATTATTATTGGAATGGGGGTTAAATGTTCTTCTTTACCCATGTTTTTAATTCAAAACTTGAGTTAACTGGGAGAGTATCATGACAAAGTTCGCGATTCCCATTCCCATAAGATTGGGAATCTCATTATAATAGTTATCACATTGATCTTTGCATCAGTTGTTATCCCGAGTCCTCATATTACAAGAAATTGGATAGAATAAAAGGAAAGTTAGGGGTAACACATAAAGGGTAATCCAAAAACAAAAAACGGGTGACTTATAAATTACTTTCATTTCCTTATCTTAGGAATTTATAGGCTTCAATCTATGTTATCTATGATCTAATTCCCAAAATATAAACTTAGTGGCATTTTTTATTCCCTTAACAATGGTTCATACTAATCTTGTAAATTTACCAAAGAATATATCCTGGGAGTGTTGTAACAAAGAGTGCAACAAGACCCATTGTCGTGCACCAGTTCCTGTTTGAGTCTAGCTCAAAGCGGTGTTTTTAGGTTTTACCCCAAGATACATCTGTGCCAAATCCGCCTCTACCTGCTCGTATCCATACAAAGATGTATTTTCTTGATAAACAACTTACAAAATACTCACTAAAATTTAGGGATGTTTTTATTATACTTAGTCTTATAGTTAAGTCTTTCACTAGGGTTTTCTAATCCTAATCCCAAAAATAACTAAACCTATTATCTGATACCAACTATAACAAACATACTCTTTATTTCACACTTAAAATTAATTTATTCCATAAAACCTTCACTTGATACAAAATAGATTATTGAGAGGTCTAGTGTATTTGGGGCTTAGGAACATTACATAACAACTTAAAACATAAAACACAACATCTTATTGAAAACCTTTTTTACATTACCACATCATTCCTTGATACATAGCATTGCATGGGATAACCTGAGGACATGCATAATAAAAGGGAGAGACATAAATACCAGTAAGGGAGTAAAAGGAATAACATGAAAAGTAAAGTACATTTTAGGCAATAGTCATATCAAAGAATCATAAGAGAAACATGAACATAAAGGCATGACATAACATGATTATCATAACATGGTAATGTTGAAACCACACTTAATATGATATTTGCATGAAACAAGGATTATTGTAAATCTAACATGAGTTAACCATTCATAATATTTAATTATCACGAGTAAAACCTCATTTCACTTGACATATCATGATGCTAATCTTTACTCAATGCATTGGATCGCTATCAGGGCACACCCTTCTCAATCATATCATTTCATGCATAAGCGTGCCACATGGGTCATATAACATGGATTCAGTAAACATTAGAATTTATTCCACGATAAAGGAATGTGGAATTCATACATGAATCGATATAATAAATTAGTAATTGTGAATCAAGGTGAAAACCCTTGATAGAGAAATGGGCATGGTATTCACTACACAATGACTTTGGCTTGGAAAATCACGGTGCAATTTCGGTAGCATAACAACGTGACATAAAAATTTATAAAAATGGTTAATGAGAGAGGAAGGGGTGTCTCATCATATGTAAATGAAATGGAAAGTAAGGGGTTCTTATAGATACATGTTCCAACATATTTAATTTAATTTAGATTCATAGTATAAAATAATTGCTTGAATGTAAATGAGAAGGGATAAATTCGTTACGGAATTTCGGAATGGTAACAGGTGTATATGGGAGTAATTAATGAGAGATAAATAGGTCTCTAATCATTCAAACATATGGAGTAAAGTATGGGAGAGGTTATAAATCACACCCCAACATTTTTAATTGAAAATAAAAGGGCATAACAACATAACGAAATTTGGACAAAAATTAGAAAGGAAGAAATCCCTTACTTGGAAGTGTAATCCAAAAGGATTTAGAGAGGCTTTTTGGGAGCTTGGGGTACCTTAGGGTGATTCTAGAGAGAGTAGGGATGAGGTTGGTTGAGATCCAAAGGCTTTTAGGGAAGAGTAAGTGGGAGCTTGGGTGGGTTTATATAGGAAAATAGATGGAATTCTTTATTATTTAGGTTTTGGACACCACACATTAAACGAATCAAAATCACAATCCAACCCATGATTTTTCCCATGGTTTTTCCAAAGGGTAGTGTAAAAAATTATTTCATAAGTACAATGGACTAAAATTTTAAAATATTAGGCTTTATTATGTAGAGGTGAGTCACACTCTCAAGTTAATCAATTTAAAAAGTTAAAATGTTTTATAAGTCTTGGAGGGTCCAATAAATCTTTGTAAAATAAATAAAACAAACCTAAAATCACATTATTGTAATGGTAAAGCATATATTGGCCGAACAATGAATTTATAATATTTTATTACAACACTATTGGGTCATTATGATGTCATAAAACACATTATACAATTAAATGGTATTTGTTTTTTACCCAAATATTTGACTATCTCAAAAAATTATGAAAAATTCACTATTGGATAATTTAAACATCCTGATTCCAGAAATAATATTCATTTTATCTAAATAGTTTTCTAAATATGTGATTTTTTACTTTTAAAATAAAAACTGACATTTATAAAAAATTCATGGGTTTTGATAAAAACAGCTTTCAAACCTTAATAAAAATCACAATTGTATTCATAAAAATTGTAAGATCATTTATATTTAATAAAAATTAATTTAGTAATAATATTTTATTAAAATATTTTTAACTAAAAATTTCATTAATTCATCAAAATATATTTCTTAATTGAATATTAACTAAAAATATTATTTGTTCTTTAAAAAACTATTTACAAAGTAATAATGAACGAACATTATTTATTCTATACAAAAATAATGCACATAATTATAGTACTAGGGTCTTGTTAGATAACCCCTTATAAAAACCACATAAGACCGAAGGGTAAGGTGTGCGATGGTGACAAAATCTTGGGGAGCCTCAGATAACATCACTTGGGTGGTAATATCTATTAACTTCCACCTCTCCCATAAGTGGTTCTGATCAACCTTAACATGTTGAAGTTCAGATTAGGACTGGTCAAGAGTGAAGCCTAGTGATTCCAACTACTTTAGAAGATTAGATAAATGGGATTCATACGGAGAAATTCTTCTGGACGAGTCCATCCTTCCTTTGTCTTAGTAAATTGGATTTGTTAAAGCCCTATATTTATATAAATCATGTGATCATTGTTCAATGGATATATTAGCAATGGTAAAAAAATTTAACAGTATTTTGAAATCCAAAAACATAAAACCATGGAAGTGCATATGTTTTACATAACCATTTAACATAATAAGACATTTAATTAGATCAAGAGGATCTTTCATTGATAGATGTTTTGGTCGTTACACCATATCCACATCATCCTCTACGGAGGACCCTCTTTGATAAGGTACGCCGATTGGGAGTGTAAGTTGAGGATATTCATGAAAAATATATCTATCAAGAAGGCTTCATAAGGGTTTTTTTCATTGAGTCTGTTCAATTAAATCATATATTCCACTTGTTGAGAAAATATTTCCTCAAGAAAAATGGGATCAACCTCTCTAGGAAGTAGGTGAGGCACAAAAATGCACTTACCCTTTTCCTTTTTGGTTCATTTTGAGAAGGTAATGGTATAGTTATTGAGGTTACAACCAGATACAAGGTGAGTCTCTAGTTTTTTCAAAGGAACACCTACTTCAATCATTTCAGTGTGTACCACATTTTGAACCCAAACATCCTCCACTAATTCCTCTACTAAATTGTCCTCATGTTCTGTATGATCAACATGGGTAGTGTTAATGAAATTCACTAAAATGTAATACATTATAGTAGTTATATCAGTGTATTTTCACGAATATCTTTTTTTACTCCATCCATGAGGTTTTTTTATCCTTTTATGATTCTTTTGGAGCCATTTCAAGGATGATAATATGAAAGTAATCTCCAAATAGATCTATTGTGAACATTCTAATAGAGGGTAATAGATCATAGGATGAGACAAACCAGAAAGATCAATTTTACAGTGTTTCCCTTAATTAGGAAATAATTGAATTCCACTAAGGATGTGGTTTCTTAGGTGAAAATCCCCTTGCCATGAGGTCTGAGGCTATTCCTATTCCACTTTCAGAACACTTCTTGTATAGTTTTCTGACCTTAAAATATGGGTGTAAAAATCCCCAACCCTATGGTACGGGGTTTCTAAAAAACTACTATAGATTCTACTAATGCTATTTCCCTTCATATTTTGTGGATTTTGTTTCAAACATGGGCTGGGTGCATCATTTGGTATGGACCTGAATCACTCGATTCTAAATATCATTGCACTATTTCTGAAATTTGTGTTATCTAACAGCTTCCTTCCCCTAAGTGGGAGGATTTAATGATTTTTTTAGATTCCCAGTGAAAAATAATTTCAATATTCTGATATATTATATCCTGACATCGATAAGAGTCGGCCATGACCTATTTTTTTAGAATATCTATGGTTTTGAATAGAGTAAATTTTTTAAATCCATCCTAAAGCTATAACATTGCATGATACCACCATCAATGGGATTTTATGGTTAGGGATCATGGTGAAATTTAATCCTCTATGTCCATGCCAACCTCTAATGTGAACACTAGATCAGGGATATGTGATCTTCAATCAAAGTCTTTTTAATGCACTTAGGCATGCACATTGAATTTGTCCTTTCTATTTCTCAATCTTTTGATGTTGTGCAGCTTGGAGACCTACAATTTCAATTTTATGTTGCATTCCTTTTATTACCTTGATGTGAATTCCATACTAATTGTAGGGAATTCCTATTTATCTCATGTTATACAGATTTTCCTCTATATGGAGGTGGGTTTTAGGTACATAATTTTCCAAAAATACCTCCGGAATTCTATTTTGATGGGTAGATAAAGACTAAAACATGACTGGTATGTCATATTTATCAATATGTTTCCACGTGTTTATAAATTCACGTTCATCTTTTTTCAAAGTCTCCTCAACTTGTTCTGACCATAGAGGATTAGTTCCTATAACTTTATCATAATTTGTGATATTGACGGGGACATTCTCTATTACATTAGAAGAAAGGAGATCCAACGGTTGTTCAGAGAGTGACCATCACCTTGGTATATCTTCAGGCAGAGAAAGAATTTTACTTTTCAGTGATAAGGAATCATAAACTACTATAATTATTTTCCCATGTGCCTTATGGTAGGAGGGATTTCTCATTACCACATCTCCAAGGGGAGGACTCTCTTGATGATATGAAATACTATTGTGGAGAGAACATTTATAGTGAATGCCATCATGGAGAGTATTACCATGGTGGATTAAATAAAGGGGAATAAACTCTTACTCTTTGATCTTATATAAACATGGAGGGTTTCCGTGACTCTCATTAAGAGATGGGATCTTGATATTGATTATATTTTGGACATGAAGCAAGCCTTTATAGTGAATTGTTTGGGAAGGACATTTAGAATAACTGATACTTCTCTCATAATTTGGTAATTGGAGAGTAGTATCTTTAGATAACATCGATAAGAATCTATGGGATTCATGAACTCCAACATTAACTAGATATGGATCATAAACAAGATCTTCAATTTTTAGTCATCTCTTAGAAGGAATATTTTTGAATGACTTCTTGTGAGTGGAATGGGCCACTTACTGGAGAATGTGGTTTTCAGGTCTGGAATCTTACTTGACAAGATCTCATTCTACTATCGGAATTTGTAGACAGGATTATAGAATTTTGGAATGGGACTATTCATACCTTGGAGTGGCCATTGTAATAGGACAATTATCACTTGTTGTAAATGATGTATGTTCTTGGTCTAGTTGTCTGTATATCGTTGGGAAGTTTGTCCCATGACCCTCCAGGATAGGAGTAGGGGTATGTGTCTACACCGAGGTGACATACTAACGATTCAACCCATTTGTGGTGATAGATATTTGTTTTTTTCCCTTTTGAACTAATTTTTTCTTAGTTATGATGTTCTATAAGGTTTTTAAGATGTGGGTAGGAATTTTCAAACTCTCATTCACCATTGTTCAGATCTTCTTGGTGAATTTTGTGACTGGAATGGGGATATATGCCAATTTTTTTATCTAATAAAGGGTTAGTTGACTTCTCCGATCTTCCTTTTTTTCCAATGGATACTAATAGTACTCATGTGTGGGGTTAGAGTGTATATTATTCTTTTATTCATCACCGAGACTTTCTGAATGACTTCTATAGGTGACTCTATAAGAGGCTGCAGGTAGGCTTGATAAGTGTGGGTAGGCTTGGCTTGGTTGGTGTGGGAAGGTGTATTTTCCTTCTCACTATTTACCACCAGATTTTAAGGGAGGTTTTCCTAGGATGATACCAAATGATTCTTGTTTCCAGTAGAATTATTGTGGTCGGGAGTATGTTCTCACTCATAGTTTTCCACCATGTTTAATTGGTGGGATTATCCAGAGGGTAAAGAGATGTAGATCTATTCCCTATTTTTCGGTTTCTTCCCATGGTGAAAGACTTTCCTACCCAGGTCTGGATGAAATGGGATAGACTACCAAGGATGGAACCCTAATCATTCAGAGGGTTCAGTGCCACACAATGTTGGTGGTAATGACTGATGGAAGGGGCCCTATGGAACGAACCATGCATCTCTTAAACGAGGCCATATATGGGATCATGATTCACATTTCTAAGATAATTCAGGGATTGGTTTTCGTGTTTCAGGGATAATCACTTGAAATGATTAAAGATGGAGATAGGTTTCATCTTATTCTGGATCATTGGTCATCGCTGATTTAGTGATTGGTGGGATTTGTGAGCTGGAGGGCTTATTAGGTGGACTGTAGGGTTGAGATTGTACCATTATAGTGATAGTTATATACCATTTCATTCAAGAACTAGCATTGAAAATTCTATGTTGGTGACAATGTCATTTTCATAGATGAAGACACAACATGAACAATTTATTGGGAATATGTTGGTGAGAGTCGATATGAAACTATTTAGATTGAAGGGTGATCCTGTTGGAATTGCTTGGAATATATGAAAAAAACACAAATGAGAAAAACTTTTCAAATAAACATCTCATTAAATGAATACATGTGAAATTGATTGTCTTTCTTCTCCCTATTTCAATTTGGGAGTGAAAGGGTCCTGAAAGGTGCGAGACACTATCATTTTGGTTAAGGATTCACATTGGGTTCACTATTTTTTGTTTTTAAAGAAAACCATGTCACCCGACAGTTTATTATAAGGGGTTTGAATCTTGTGCACTCACTCGTGATGGTATCATTATTTATGAATGGATTCCAATGGTATTTGTTTTTGTATTAAAAAACATCCAATAATTCTATACCCATGGGGGACCTGCTTTCTAATAGCAGGATCTCATTGGGTTGTTTAGACAATGATACATAAGAACTCATATTGGTCGATAGGATGTGAGGACAGACTCATCATAACTTTTTTCAGAGAATAATTTCCTACTTCAGGAATCTCTCATAGATTTATGATATGATCGTGAATCCTTAATTAAATCGCAATTATGATATGGTTCACCCATGAATTAACATTTAATTATCATCATGTGAAGAATTTAGAATCATCTATATTTATCATAGGTTCTTCATCAATTAATATGTCCATATGTATTTGATTTTATCCATAGATGGTTTCCTTTTATGTATTGATTAGATATTATTTGATCACTGTTACGATGATTCTATTTTTCACCCACATAGTTGGGTTCTTTGGAGTGTATCATCATCTTGGGTGACAAGAGTTGATTTTTTATCAAGATTAGACCCATGGATGGGCTTCTTACGCATCCTTGTGAAAGGAATCACAAACCATATTGTTTGGTGCCACTTAATGGTGGACATAATACCTTTTATTTATATATGTTCAGAATCAAACTATGTAGTTTAAAATCACGCAACAAGGATGTCTAGGCAGAATGTCCCATGCCAAAATTTGCTATGGGATGTATGCCAAAGTGTCCCAGGGATCCTAAAAGAGATATGGATTCCCATGTTGAATAATACTCTATTGGGAATGTGGCCCAAATATAATTTAGTTTTGTTTGGGGTATTGGGTTTGGACCTCAAGTATTCTTTCTATGTATCCCGTTTGAATGAGAATCAAAGCATACACAGTTGGGATGTGATGATACACACCTATGGAGGACCTCTGATGGGTTGTCTCATAGGGGAGTATGTACCTTTTAGAGGAGTTTATTGGGGTTACTCCTAAGGCAGATTCCCTGGATATTTTTGGTTTTTTGGGGATTATTCTTAAGGAGGATTCCCAAAGTTTTGGTTTCGATTTGGATGTATACTGAATAGGAGGACTATAAGAATAGATTTTGGGTCTTTTACCGTGCAAGAGGATTACCTTTTTTGAAATTATGGGTCCTATACTAGTTAAGATCCCAAAAATGTTTATTTGGGAATTACAATTTCAATGATGCCAAAAAAAGGTGGATCGTAAGAATTCCATGATCTGCACCACCCTCTAAGACCATGTGAGTCATGCTTGGTGTGATAAACAAGAGGTAACTATATATATAGAGGACCACACAATATTATTTCCCTAAAGTCAGATACATGGACTTATGTAACCAAACCTGGGAAGGACCATTGAAGGAAAGATAGATGAGGATCGTAGAAAATATTATCTATGAAAACATGAATCAGACTATGAAGATGCCAAGATCTCCACCAACCTTTAAGCTCATGTGAGTCATTGTCAATGTGAGAAACAAGAGGAAGTAGAAGATGCAGCAGACAGAACAATCCTTCTACTACTCGAGGAAGTGGTCGAGGATACTAGAGAAGAAGAAAGTTTCGTGGTGACCCCTCCCTCCTTGTATCATATCCATGATATTCATATCTAACTATTCATATGGACACAAA
The DNA here is from genome assembly GCA_963277665.1 of Viscum album. Classification (NCBI taxonomy): domain Eukaryota; kingdom Viridiplantae; phylum Streptophyta; class Magnoliopsida; order Santalales; family Viscaceae; genus Viscum; species Viscum album. The sequence continues at coordinate 241,931,303 of OY728131.1, forward strand.
CCATGGGCATAGAGAAGTAGGATTCAATAATCATGAGAGGTCCTGTAAGAAAGGATATAATATTATACTTTAAGGGATGCCCTAAAACTGATTTTGGGGGAATAGAGGAGGATTTCATTATATGTCTCCCCATATTGAACTAGGGTTCCCTAGTCTTAGAGATTATTAGGAAAGTACATGCTCCTAACCCTAGAATCCAATATATAGAGTATTATGACACTACCCATAGAGTTGGGGTCTTAATGAATGAGGTAATACCTAATCACATGCACCCTGAGGACCCTACTTTTTAGGTAGGACAAGTGATGGAAACCTCTGAATGAAGGAATGCATTCCGAAATGGGAGACACATAGGTGTTCCCAATTCCATGGGTTTTCATGTTCAGAGGCTTTAATGGAGGATTCAATTTGATCTCTCTCAGACAATGGAGCCAAAGGAAGATAAGGCCTGCTATTGGGGGATTAATTGAGGGCATGCAATGTGGTTCATATAGGGTATAGGTTGGGTGATCCAATGGGGACTTGTGTAGGGTATGCTTGCATGTCCTTGTAGTGCATCACACAGGTAGGCCTTTCCAAGATGAAGGTACTCTGGGTGACAAAACACCTGGGAAAAAACACATGGGTGAGGGTTTTCTCAAGGATTCTAGGGTTTTGTCAGTTATTTCGAAAAGTATCTTGTGCAGGTCCCTGGTTAGGGAAGGGGACCTCACACTAGTGTTATTAAACTATGGGGAAAAGGGTTTCTCAGATAGTTGGTTTGAATTTTAGACACTGTGAAGACTTTAGTTCCACTTCACTACATTAGTTCTCTATTATTCAGGTTTTAAAGGGCTATCTGGAAGGGTTCTAAGGGACTGGGTGAAAGATTAAGGTGAGAAGAGTGTCTAGATTTCTTTCTGATATTTCATCCATACAAATGAATATCCCTGGGGTCCGATTAATAAGTAAGTATGGGACCACAAATGAAGGTTCTAAGTCAGACAGGTTAGCCCCATATGTTGATGTTCAAGTTTGTTGTGCAGGATGTTGTGTAAGTTTGTTGAATAGGTTGATGCGCAGGTACCCTGTGCACCGATCCTACATGGGGGTACCTATGTAGAGGGTATTTTACAAAGGGTTATGTACTTTTACCATCTTTTATTCTATTATTTTATTTTCCTTATAGTATTTACCATTAACATCTTTTCATCCATGTGAACAAAAAAATTGTCAACATTCCTATAAAGACATTTTTATTGTTTTAAAAAACTAGAAAGTGCATGTAATGGTTGGAACCATATAGAATGAACTATGATTAATGATAAATCACAAGAAAACGTTTGTTGAATTATTTTTTATGTGTATACATAGAAAACACATCAATTCTACTTGTGTTGTGGTCGAAATGTCTCAAAAATTAGTTTTTAAAGGTACTAAATACTATAGAAACATGTGACGTGGGTTCAAAAAAAGAAAACGATATAGGATTTCCATGAAAAGAAAATGAAAAATAAATTATTTGGTGAAATTTAGAAACTGATGGGATGTAATTCTATGTTATGATTTGACTAGGATTCCTATAAATTAGTTTTTAGTGTTTAAAAAAACTATAATATGATTGTAATTGTAAGACCATAGAAAACAACCTCATATTGAAGCGAACTCATGGTAAACCCACCTTTTAGATATTTTTTATGTGTATATTTAGACAACACATCAATCCAACATGTGGTATGGTAGGAATAACTCAGTAAACATTTTTTAAAGGTACTAAAACCTTTAAAAATGAATGTTTGGGGTAAAAACTATACAAAAAATGTCGTATTTACATGAAATGACAGGAAAAAAGACCATAGAATTATTTGTGAGATATAGGAATAGATGGCCCATCATTATGAATAATTTTTTTTCTGGGATGATCATAATCATGTTTTTTGTGTTTTAAAACAAAAAAACATGCATGTAATGGTCAAACCCAAAGATGAAAATCCTCATATTGATGTGAAATCATGGGAAAACAACTATTTATTTATTTTTTATGCATACTCATAGACAAAACATCAATCTGACTTATAGTGTGGTTAGAATGACTCAATAAATAGTTATTAAAGGTATCAAAGAATTTAAAAACATATATCGGAGGTCCAAATAGGACAAAAACATCATGTTTCCATGAAATCATCAGTCAATGACTATATATTAATATTTTAAATATATAATCTAACATCCCTTTACACCATGTTATCATTTTACTAAGATTATCATAAATGAGTTTTTAGTGCTTTAAAATAATAAAACGTGTGTGTAATTGTCAAAACCCTGAAAAAATACCTCTTATTGAAGAAAAATAATGGAAAATCACCGTTTAGTTGTTTTTGATATGTATTCATAAAAAAATATATCAATCCATCAATTGTTGTAGTTGGAATAACTCAGAAAATTGTTTTTTAATGGTAAAAATGTTTTTAAAAACACACGTGAGAGGGTCAAAACTAATAAAACAACTTCAAAATTCCATAAAATTATAGAAAAATGATTGTAGATTGATATTTAAAATTTTAGAACTGATGGAATTTCATCATGAGTTACAGTTTTTCCAGGATTCCTATAAATGTGTTTTTAATGTTAAAAAACATCAAAACATGTGTGTAATAGTAAAGACCATAGAATACAACCTCATATTGACAAAAAATCATGGGAGAACAACCATTGAGTTATTTTTTACATTTATACAAAGAAAAAATGTCAATCTATCATGTGGAGTGGTCAAAATTACATGGTATATAGTTTTTAATGTTTCCAAAGACATTAACAACTTATGTTGGGGGGGGGTCCGAAATTGAAAAAAAAAATCAGATTTCCATTGAATAAAAAGAAAAATAATATATAGATTTATTTTCATAATTTAGTAAACAATGAAATGTTTTTCCAACTTACGGTTTTTTCGGGATTCTCGTGAACACATTTTTAGTGTTTCAATAGAAAAAAAAGTTTTAGAAATTCTAAAAAGCCTATAAAATGATGTCATATTGATTTGAAGTCATCGAAAAACAACTATTGAGTTATTTATGATGTGTATGCATATGGAGCACATCAATCTAATAGGATGCATTGTCGGAATGACTCCATAAATATTTTATAGAGGTACCAAAGCCTTTGAAAATGTGTGTCGAGGGGTAAAAACTTAGAAATATTGTTTTATTTTCATAAAATCATAAGAAAATGACTGTAGATTTATTTTTAAAATGTAGAAACCTAAGGAACATCATTTCGAGTAACAGTTTTCCCAGGACCCCCGTAAATGCATTTTTATTGTTTTAAAACACTAAAAAATGTTTCTAATGGTCAAAAGTAAAGAAAACGACCTCACATTGATGTGAAATTAGAAGAAAACCAAAATTGAGTTACTTATTTATGTGTATGCGTAGAAAACATGTCAATACGATATGAGATGTGGTCAAAGTGACTCGATAAATAGTTTTAAAGGTACTAAATTCTTTAAAAACTTATGTCGGGGGGTTAAAACCCATAAAACAATGTCATATTTAAATAAAATCAAATTAAAACAATGATAGAGTAATTTTTGAAATGTGTGAGTTGAAAACATGTCATTTTGAGTAATAGTTTTTCTAATAAGCCCATAAATGCGTTTTTAGTGTTTTAAAATAGTTAAATGTAAGTGTAATGATCAAAACAATATTAAAAACCTCAAATTGATGTGCAATCATGTGAAAACCAAAGTTGAGTTATTTTTGACATGTACACAAATAAACATGTCAATTCAACTTGTGGTATTATTTGAATGGCTTGGTAAACTATTTTTAAAGGTACCAATGCCTTTAAAAATATGTTTTAGTATTCCAAAACTAGGTAAATGATGTATGATTTCTATGAAATTCAAGGAAATAGATTGTAGAATGGTTTTTTAAATCTTGGAAATAAAAAAATATCATTCCGAGAGTTTTCAAGGGATTCATGTAAACTTGTTTTTTGTCACGACCCGCCTTCACCAAAAGGAGGGAAGGGTCAGCAGATTTCCATGCCCTTCCTTCTTTAAGTTGAAGGAGAGATAATGACCCCAGAAACCCGCCTTCAGTAGGTCCCAGAGTGGCGACTAGCACCAAGGGTATAGAAATTTCTCACAAATGGAAGGCATTGCCCTTTTTATTTTATAGGATCGAGAGACAAGGAGAAGAAAACCCAACAACACCAGGGTAGAAAGAAAAGTAAATCCCAAAAGTAAACCATTCCCACATGCATGTTTCAAAAGTAAAGGCCACAAAGTGCAAAATGGTGACTACAAGGTAAGTACCAAAAAGAAAAAAAAACAACTGCAACTGCTCCAAAAGTCCGAGCTAGCAAGGTCCTGCGTAATACCTGAAGTCCTCCTAGAAACCTGAAAGCAGTTTTATATACGTAGGGTGAGCATACAAGTACACTCAGTATGGAAAACCAAAGACTCCCGTGCACAAGTGGGGGAACGCAATAAGGTCCTGTGAGAAAAAGAGTAAACCAAACACCTATCAAGGTAAACTATCCACCCAAGCCTCAACAAGGCACACTCCCCAAATAACGCAAGTCAAGTAATGTAATATATTAGCACATCGATGTTTGGGTACCCCGCGCCACTTTCCCACTGGTTATTGAGACATCCTACGCATATGACCAATCCCGCCATTCTTACCGCAGTCCCACTCCCACACCCGCACGCACACACCTGGGCCAAAACCACACGCAGTCCCACTGCCGAAATCCCGCCCGCACACACCTGGGCCACAACTGTCACATGTAACCATACCTGCAAACACCTAGGCCAGAACAACCACCACCACGCTTGATGACACATGGGCAAAAGGATCCACTGCCACGCCCGAAGACACCTGGGCCTCATCCCGAAGACACTTGGGAAACCACCTACTGCACACACCTGACCAACCACCACACCACCCCGCCCGAAGGTTCTTGGGCTAATAATGGAGCTCAGGCCATCACAGCCTGCCCGAAGATACTTGGGCTATCATGGAAAGGGAGAAGAAAAGGAGCTAATAACCATCCACTATGAATAGTGTTGGGAAAACACCCTTCCCCATGAAATGGGGGTGTTCGACACTAAGTGCTCAACATGGGTGGGACGCGAATAAGAAACACAAAGCTACAAGTATATATATAGATAACAAGCACTCACCCAAAGTTAGGTTTTTCTCCAGAAAACCAACAGATCACAACAACACTCAAGTCCAAGTCATGACTCACGCCAACAACCCATGTGTCCCCTTTCTTATTTCACATTCAGTAACAATGTTTATGTTTAAGCACTACTGGTCAACTAGTAGGCATAGGCATAATTCCAGAAAAGTAAACAGTCAAACATCACCCAAAACGTCCACACCTGGTTCTCAACAACAGAGGATCCCACCCCAATTTGTGATATGAACAAGTAACCTCCCGGGTTTAAAACTCACAACCACCGAATCCACACCAATAGGAGATCCCATCCCCCAAAATAAATTCACACGACCACCGAGAGTATAAAAGAATAGGGGATCCCATCCCCTCTCACATCTCCAACAATCATCCCGAAGGGAAAACAACCAACTACCACCACAAACACAAGAAGGGCCTTGCATGTATTTACAGATTTAAACGACTTAACACACTCCATGATTCAAATTCCGTGTGTTCTAACCAGGAGTTATCACAGAAGGGTTGATCCTGGTGCTTTCAATTATTCAGCCGGATATACGTGATTAACCGATTCATTTGTCACAGTAGGAGTTTACAGCCACAAACAAGCCATTTAAAACATCAGCAGGGTTTATTAGTGCACAAACAACGACCACCAATGGCCTCGATTTTTAGGAGGTGTAAGCCAGCACAAATCAACAAGATGGTCATAAAAGAAACAACATCAAAATATAAAACACCATCAACGATCACAACCCCCACTTCTTTCTTTATAGAATTCGTTCGTTATCTTATTTAGGTCAGGTTTAACCAATTCTATAGAATAAAAAGCACGCCCACCCCGCATGATACACAAAAGAGAGAGTCGAAGGAGAAATTACCTCCTTTTTGATAGATGATCGACGTTTAGGCCGGGGGCACGGAACTTTACGGATAACGATGCGGCTGGTTCGACGCACCAGAAGCTGTTTGTGAAAGTCACGATGGAGTAATGGAGAAACCACGACTATACATTAGTTTATAGGAGCCGGGGACGGTTGAGGTGAAAACGCGAATCCGCGTAAGGCACGGGGGTCGTGGGTTGATCACGCGGCTCCACTCGTCACAAAAGGGGGTCGGGTGGTTTAATCCGACTCATAAATTGATGAAGAATTTAATTAAAACTCTTATGGGTGTTACGGGTCTTAAAACACGGTTAAATGAGTCAGAATAGGGTTTAAAACCCTATTTACGCAAAGGAGCGCTACTGGAAACAACTTGACAAGGCCGGGTGACGACGATTGGTCTCACCGATCGGTCTCCCCGATCGGTCTCGCCGATCGGTCTCGCCGATCGGTCTCACCGATCGGTCTCGCCGATCGGTCTCGCCGATCGGTCTCGCCGATCGGTCTCGCCGATCGGTCTCGCCGATCGGTCTCGTCGATCGGTCTCACCGATCGGTCTCAACGAGACGCCACTCCTTTATAACCCGGATTTTGACAAATGGAAGGACCAAGAGAGTCTGGGTCATCACATCAGATACCTCTAAAACTATTCTCATCACCGAGAATTTAAACAACCCAGAAGTAACGGGCGGGTCCGAACAACCACCCCAAAAGATACCTCTCAAGAGAGAATCTCATTCCTAACCAAGAACATCTTCCCATCACGCACCAATAAACATACCATGCCAAACTGCCCGGGCATGTGGGTTGGGGAGTCTCTTCCCCCATGTCAAGATATTATCTGCTTTGGGCAGCACTGACTCGCCCGCACAGGTTTAATTGCATCCACCTTAATGCGTCTTGATTAGGGGTCGGGTTCTCTCCTTCCCTATAGCCGGGGGTTTTCACACACAAGTATAGGAAAGAAACCAGTACATTTCATATACAAAGGACTAAACGTTCTACCACAACAGGTACAACAAGGAACAAAACTCAAAACAACTCTAGGTACTGGGTACGCATCTGTTCTTCCGTTTCCCACGTACTCTCCTCAAGCCCACCATGTATCCACAACACACGAACCAAGGGAATGGTTCTCCCATGAAGCACCTTCTCCTTGAGATCCTCGATCATCACTGGTCTCTCCAAAAAGGTCACGTCGTCCTCGATGTCCAGCTCGCCCCAATCAAGGACGTGCAAATCGTCGTGCAGATACCGATGGAGCTGGGACACATGAAAGACATCATGTATCCTTAGTAGCGGTGGTGGAAACACTAGCTGGTAAGCCACTTCGCCGACCCGCCGCAACACTTGGAAGGGTCCGATAAACCTACGGGAAAGCTTACTCCCCTTGCCAAACCTCTGCTGCCCACGCCGAGTGGAGACCTTCAAGAACACGTGGTCCCCAACCTCAAACTCGAAGGGCCTCTTCCTGGTATCAGCATACGACTTCTATCAGTCCTGGGCTACCTTCATCCTTTCCCGTATGAGCTGAACCTTCTCTGTCGTGTTCTGCACCACCTCTGGACCAAGGATGCCTACCTCTCCTACTTCGGTCCAACACACAGGCGAACGACATGGCCTACCGTACAAAGCCTCAAACAGGGCCATGCCAATGGTAGAGTGGTAGCTATTATTGTAGGAAAACTCTACCAGAGGCAAGTATTGCACCCATGAACCTCCTGAGTCCAGAACACATGCTCGCAGCATATCCTCCAAGGTCTGGATGGTGCGCTCCGTTTGCCCATCCGTCTGGGGATGGAAAGCAGTGCTAAAGCGTAACTGGGTGCCAAACGCATGTTGCAATCCTCTCCAGACCTGCGAGGTAAACCGTGCATCCCTATACGAGACTATAGACCTCGGAACTCCATGCAACTGCACCACCTCATCCACATACTTTCGTGCCAAAGCATCCACAACACTCGACTCCCTGATCTCTAGAAAGTGAGCCGATTTCGTCAACATGTCCACTACCACCCAGATGGCGTCGTACCCTCCTTGGGCCTTGGGTAGTCCCGTGACGAAATCCTTTGAGATGTCATCCCACTTCCACTCGGGGACATCTAGGGGCTATAGTAGGCCACCTGGAACTCGGTGTTCAGCCTTCACTTGCTGACACACTAGGAACTTGGCCACAAACTCTGCCACCGCTCGCTTAACTCCGGGCCACCAAAACTACCTCTTCAATCGTTGTTACATCTTGGAAACTCCAGGGTGTACCGCTAGGGGTGAGTTGTGGAACTCACTGAGAACCTTGCCACGCATCGCCTCTGGGACAAACAACCTTCCCCAGAAAAGCATCTGGTTCTGACCATCCTCGATCCATCCTTCTGGAGCATTTCCCTGGTCAACATTGTCACGTGTCACTTCGCACTCTAGGACTCCCCACTGAGACTCTTCCACCTGCTGAAACAGGGATGACTGCACTGTCATCTGATATAGGCAGCCTCTGCCGCTATCCATCTTTGCATCTAGGTGTAAGGCAGCCAACTCTTCCATTGCCTTCCAGGAGTCCGCCGACTCTCGGACCACATCCTTCTGTGTCCTCCTGCTCAAAGAATCGGCCACCACATTTCCCATGCCCTCAGTATAATAGATCTCGAAGTCGTGATCCTGGAGGAACTCCACCCATCTCCGCTGTCGCAAGATTAAGTCCCACTGGGAGAAGATATACCTGAAGCTTTTGTGATCTGTAAAGACCACAAATAATTCCCCAATGAGGTAGTGCCGCCATAACCTTAGCGCAAAAACGACCGCTGCAAGCTCTAGGTCATGGGTGGCGTAATTACGCTTATGGGAATGCAGCAGCCTGGACCCGTAAGAGATCAAACCTTGTCGCTGCATCAACACACATCCCAGGCCCTGTCCCGAAGCATTGCAGAATACCATATATGCCTCCCCTTCTTCTGGTAATCTTAGCACTGGGGCACTGACCGACTTCTCTTTCAGATAGCTGAAGGCTGACTGGCACTGCTCACTCCATACGAAAGCCTGGTCCTTCTTGGTCAGAGCCGTCAAAGGGGCTACTACTCGGGAGAAGTTGGGTACGAATCTCCGGTAGTAACCCGCCAGCCCGAGGAAACTTCGGACTTCTGCCACATTCTTGGGTGCTTCCCAAGAAACAACTGCATCAACCTTTGATGGGTCGACCCCTACCCCCTACTCAGACACTACGTTCCCGAGGAAGTGCACTTCTCGTGTCCAGAACTTGCATTTTGAAAACTTCCCATAGAGCTGGTGCTGTCGAAGGACCTCCAAAACTGTCCTCAGGTGCTCTGCATGATCCTCCTCTGATCTAGAATAGACCAGGATGTCGTCGATGAACACAACCACAAACCGATCCAGGTACTCCCAGAAGATGGAGTTCATAAGCCCAATGAACACAGCCAGGGCGTTCGTAACACCGAAGGGCATGACTACGAACTCGAAGTGTTCATACCTGCACCTGAATGCTGTCTTCGGGATGTCGCTCTCTTTCACCCTCACCTGGTGGTACCCAGACCATAGGTCGATCTTTGAGAACCATCCTGCCCCTTTCAGCTGGTAAAAAAGATCATCTATCCTTGGGAGAGGGTAGTGATTATTGATTGTCACCTGATTCAACCTCCTGTAGTCTATGCACAGCCTAAGACCTCCATCTTCCTTCTTTGCAAACAAGACCGGAGCACCCCTCGGTGACGCACTCGGACGAACATAACCCCTCTTCATCAGATCGTCAAACTGTATCCGTAACTCTCGTAGCTCCGAAGGTGCCATCTGGTAAGGAGCCATCGATATTGGAAGAGCGCCAGGCTGTAGGTCTATCCCGAACTCGATATCATGTAGAGGGGGTAGAGTCGTCACCTCCTCAGGAAAGATGTCCATAAACTCTCGGACGATCGCTGACACTTCCACCATTTCCGCATCTACTGATTCTACCGTCAGCTCGGCCAACAAGGAGAGGAGAGGTTCCTCTCTCCTGTTTCCCTTCGGACTGCTCCGCTCGCCGGTGAAGGTAACACGCCGACTGTCTATGTCTGAGAACACCACCCTCCTTCGAAAACAGTCGATGACGGCGCACAGAGAAAATAGCCAGTCGATGCCTAGGATGACATCGTATGGCTGAATCTGTAGCAGAAGAAGATCCCGAACCGACTGATGTGGCCCTATCATCAGTCTACATCCCTGACAAACGAACAACAAGTTGGTCTGACCTCCAACTGGCGGGCTTAATACCAGGGGAACTGGAAGTCGCTCGGCATCTAGAACCAAGGCACGGGCTAGACTAGGTGCGACGAAGGAGTGCGAAGCTCTGGTATCGAACAAAGCATAAGCAAGAGTGCTAAATAGACTGATCGTACCTCGAACAACCTCTGGCCCTGTTGGGACTACTACCTCTGCAGCGTGCAACATTCCATGCCTAGATCCCCTGCCCCTCGGCTGTCAGCCACCTCCCCAACCATGCCCTGGTCGAGGTCCCTATGGAGCGCCCTGAGGTCAGCCTCCTCCTACGTCTGCCCTCGGAGGAGCGGGAGCCCGCTGTCCCTACAGCTGCTGCTGGAAAGGTCTGGCTGGAAGCTGCTGCCGGGGCGGGTGCTAGGGCTGACTGCCACTGCTGTACTGCACCCGGTATGGGCACTGACTCCGAGGATGCCCAGGGCTCCCACAGATGAAGCATCATGGTCCCGGGCCCGTAGGAAAAGGGTGAGGACTGGGGGACCGAAACTGAAACTGCTGCGGCCTGCTCCCTGTGGGTCGGAACCTAGAGGGTCATGATGCTGGAGGCCTAGTTCTGACGGCCTTCCCCTTTGATGGTCCCAGCTGGATCCCCTCTCACAACACTCCCTCTAGAGCATGCATCCGTTCCACCACTTCGGCCTTTTTCTGGACCTCCAAGTACATCGGCAGGGTAAAGGGGGTAACATCATACTGGAGGGAGGGTCGGAGTGCCTCCTCCAAACGTCTTTCCTGAGACTTCTCATTAGGAAAGAGGTCCGAAGCAAAACGTAAGAGTTCCTTGAACTTGATCCCTAGCTCCCTCACAGACATACTCCCCTTCTAGAGGGAGAGTAGTTCCTGCCTCTTTTCTGCTTTCATCGTCTAGGAGAGGAATTCTGCCCAGAACTCCTTCTCGAAATCCACCCAAGACACCTCAGATTCTCTCCTCTCCCCCAGGTAAATCATCCACCACTGACTTGCCGCTCCCCACATCTGGGTAACGGCCAGGGGAACCCAGTACTCGGTCGGGGCCCGAATCAGGCCGGAGGCTATAACTAGCTCCTCTAGCCAGCCTTCCGTCTTCATATCGGAGGTGATGCCCTCATACTTCTTGAGGGCCTATCGCTGGAAGGCTCGAAGAGTCTTCTGCCACTGGTCATCCTCTTCCTCTCGATCATCTCTCTGCCGATTGGCCAAAGTAGTCTCTGGGGCCTCTATCGCCTATACCACATGTGGTCGCCTTCTAGGTGCCATAGCTTCAAGGTAAACAAGGAATGCCTAAGCCCAAGTAGTGCGGAATATCATTCTTAAAACTTCTTAGAATTTTATTTATTCTTAACCCCCAAGACATCCCAAAAAAACAAGAACACAAGTCATTATGATGCATGTACCTTTCCCAGGGTCTCTACCCTGCAATCAGTGTGGCCTCACTTGGTCGTTCGGTAGGTCCAGAGTCCATGCATCGGATCACGGGGGGACCTAAAATCCCATGTCCTAGCCGGTCTTCCCTAGCCTAATTCACGCGCCAAGGTCACCCAACACTGTTTCCATACCATCCCATGCAATCCTCACTGTGCCTAACTCCAGACTCCATCCTATCTCTCAACCATCACCTCTGATACCATTCTATCACGACCCACCTTCACCAAAAGGAGGGAAGGGTCAGCAGATTGCCAAACCCTTCCTTCTTTAAGTTGAAGGATAGATAATGACCCTCGAAACCCGCCTTCAGTAGGTCCCGGAGTGGCGACTAGCACCAAGGGTATAGAAATTTCTCACAAATGGAAGGCATTACCCTTTTTATTTTATAGGATCGAGAGATAAGGAGAAGAAAACCCAACAACACCAAGGTAGAAAGAAAAGTAAAGCCCAAAAGTAAACCATTTCCACATGCATGTTTCAAAAGTAAAGTCCACAAAGTGCAAAAAGGTGACTACAAGGTAAGTACCAAAAAGAAAAAAAAACAACCACTGCAACTGCTCCAAAAGTCCGAGCTAGTAAGGTCCTGCGTAATCCCCGAAGTTCTCCTGGAAACCTGAAAGCAGTTTTATATACGTAGGGTGAGCATACAAGTACACTCAGTAGGGAAAACCAAAGACTCTCGTGCACAAGTTGGGGAACACACTAAGGTCCTATGAGAAAAAGAGTAAACCAAACACCTATCAATGTAAACTATCCACCCAAGCCTCACCAAGGCACACTCCCCAAATAACGCAAGTCAAGTAATGTAATATATTAGCACATCGATGTTTGGGTACCCCGCGCCACTTTCCCAGTGGTTATTGAGACATCCTACGCATCAGACCAATCCCGCCATTCTTACCGCAGTCCCGCTGCCACACCTGCCTGCACACACCTGGGCCACAACCACACGCAATCCCACTGCCGAAATCCCACCCGCACACACCTGGGCCACAACTGTCACATGTAACCATACCTGCAAACACCTAGGCCAGAACAACCACCACCATGCCCGAAGACACCTGGGCTAAAGGATCCACTGCCACGCCCAGACACCTGGGCCTCATCCTAAAGACACTTGGGGAACCACCTGCCGCACACACCTGGACAACCACCAAACCACCCCGCCCGAAGGTTCTTGGGCTAATAATGGTCCTCAGGCCATCACAGCCAGCCCGAAGATACTTGGGCTATCCGGGAAAGGGAGCAGAAAATGAGCTAATAACCAGCCACTATGAATAGTGTTGGAAAAAACACCCTTCCGCATGAAATGGGGTTGTTCGGCACTAAGTGCTCAACTTGGGTGGGGTGCGAATAAAAAACACAAAGCTACAAGTATATATATAGATAACAAGCACTCACCCAAAGTTAGCTTTTTCTCCAGATAGCCAATAGATCACAACAACACTCAAGTCCGAGTCACAACTCACGCCAACAACCCATGTGTCCCCTTTCTTATTTCACATTCAGTAACAATGTTTATATTTAGGCACTACTGGGAAACTAGTAGGCATAGGCATAAGTCCAGAAAAGTAAACAGTCAAACATCACCCAAAACGTCCACACCTGGTTCTCAACAACAGAGGATCCCACCCCAATTTGTGATATGAACAAGTAACCTCCCGGGTTTAAAACTCACAACCACCGAATCCACTCCAACAGAAGATCCCATCCCCCAAAAGAAATTCATATGACCACCGAGAGTATAAAAGAACAGGGGATCCCATCCCCTCTCACATCTCCAGCAATCGGCCCGAAGGGAAAACAACCAACTACCACCACCAACACAAGTAGGGCCTTTCATGTATTTACAGATTTAAACGACTTAACAAACTCCATGATTCAAATTCCGTGTGTTCTAACCGGGGGTTATCACAGAAGGGTTGATCCTGGTGCTTTCAATTATTCAGCCAGATATACGTGATTAACCGATTCATTTTTCATAGTAGGAGTTTACAACTACAAACAAGACATTTAAAACATCAGCAGGGTTTATTAGTGCACAAACAACGACCCCCAACAGCCTCGATTTTCAGGAGGCGTAAGCCATCACAACTCAACAAGATGGTCATAAAAGAAACAACATCAAAATATAAAACACCATCAACGATCACAGACCCCCCTTCTTTCTTTATAGAATTCGTTCGTTATCTTATTTTGGTCTGTTTTACCCAATTCTATAGAATCAAAAGCACGCCCACCCCGCATAATACACAAAAGAGAGAGATGAAGGAGAAATTCCCTAATTGTTGATAGATGATCGACGTTTAGGCCGGGGGCGCGGAACTTTACGGATAATGATGTGGCCGGTCCGACGCACCAGAAGCTGTTTGTGAAAGTCACGATGGAGGAAAGGAGAAACCATGGCTATCCATTAGTTTATAGGAGCCGGTGACAGTTGAGGTGAAAATGCGAATCTGCGTAAGGCGCGGGGGTCGTGGGTTGATCACGCGGCTCCACTCGTCACAAAAGGGGGTCGGGTGGTTTAAGCCGACTCATAAATTGATGAAGCATTTAATTAAAACTCTTATGGGCGTTACGGCTCTTAAAACACGGTTAAATGAGTCAGAATAGGGTTTAAAACCCTATTTACGCAAAGGAGCGCTACTGGAAACAACTTGACAAGGCCGGGTGATGACGATCGGTCTCGCCGATCGGTCTCACCGATCGGTCTCAACGAGACGCCACTCCTTTAGAACCCGGATTTTGACAAAGGGAAGGACCAAGAGAGTCTGGGTCATCACATTTTTAGTCTCATCAAAATCATGGAAAATGATCTCAGATTGACATAAAATCTGAATACAACCAGCGTTGAGTTGTCTTTGACATGTACAAAAAAATGAAATTAATCTGATGTACGGTGTGGTTGAAATGACTCAGTAAATAGTATTTAAATGTACCAAAGCCTTTGAAAACATGTCTCAGGGGGGTGAATTAAATTAAAATGATATCTTATTATAATTAAATCAAATGAAAATGACCATAGATTGATTCTTGAAATGTATGAACTAACAACACATCATTCTGAGTTATGCTTTTCCCATGATTTCTTTAAATGCATTATTGGTGTTTTAAAGCACTAAAATATGTGTGAAATGTTCAAAAGCATATAAAACAACATAATATTAACATTAAATCATTAGAAAACCATTTTGAGTTGTTTTTAAAATATCAAACATTATTTTATATCAATTTTTTTAATTTTTTTAAATTTCTATCACACCACAAATCAATTTTAAAATTAATTTGAATTCTATATACTTAACTCTTTTCAATTCCAAGTGTTGAATTATATATATAATAGTCATGTATATGTTTTCAAAGTGTTTTTCATGATATTTTATTTGATTTATGTCAAAATGACTTCTATTTTATTAAAAAAATAACTAAATTTAATGTGAATTTTTTTGAATATATTATCTGCCTTTTCTCTTTCAAAAATTTCCTTTAATTTTTTGGTTTTTATTATTGGTGACAAATGTTTGTAGAAGGTAAAAGGTTTACATTTATAATTCATGAAATTATTAAGAATGATTTAATGATGGTTCTTATTTTACATGGTATATATAAATTTTATCAATTATTTTACTTTAATTATGATTAATTATGTTCTATTATAATTTCTTTATTCTTTTTTGTTACAAGTGATGAGATGATGTGGTCGGTTCCAGTTGATATGATGATGTGGAGGCATATGAAAAATTAAGAGGTCATTATGTGGACTCAGATCAGTCATGTATTGTTGTTTCACATATTTTATATGCATATATTGATGACAAAGGTATTGATATACTGAGGTTATCATTTGGCTGAGCTTATGGTGACTGATATTATGGTGATTGTGGATGGATATATATGACCATGGATTAATGACATATGACATATTTATGATGGGTTTCCTAGTTATTTATGTTTTAATTCATTACTTATCAGTGTTTTTATATTTATATTTTTTATTAAATATTTTGATATTTTTTTTAGAGAAATATTTAGAGGTGATTTTTAAAAATGAATGTTAAATAAAAAAATGAAATCACTATTTAGTGATGGTTTATCTTAACCACCACTAAGCATAACTGATGTTACATATATTATTAGAAGTTGGGTTCATTTTACCTAATTTATTATTGAATTATTTTTTTAAAAAAACACCTCTAAATAAATTAAAAACGACTGCCAAATGCTAAAAAAATGAAACACATCGAATGTACCACTAATTGACTTCCAATCATGAAATACACAACAGTTTTAGTAACCATTATTAAAATTTTTAGTAGCGATTTAAAATAATTCTAGTAATAAAAAAACTACTTATAATGCCTCATTTTTTTGTAGTGTCTTCATAGTGTTCCATCTATACACATGTTGTGGTTTCCTCCTACAACCATTAAAATATGATAATTTCTTATAATTTTTTGAACATCCTGGATTTACATCCCAACATCTACAAATCATAAAATTTATCAATTTGGCATCCTAAATCAAATAACTTCAACTTATCCTTACAGAATACTTTTTGTAATATATATATCCCAATTTTTTTTATTTATTAATTACATCTATTTCCAATAAAACCAAAACTTAAACATCACTATATATGACCTGAAAAAATTAATCATTTTTGGTATAGTCATGCTAAAAATTTAGAAATTTTTAGTCTTAGATAGAAAATCCATATAATGGAGTAACCATTTATTCCATGTCTTATTAAGTGTTACAATTATATTTTTTAATATACTATCATTATAGTGACTAATTATTTACATACCTTGATATCAATTCATAATTGAAGTATATTTATTACAACATATAAAAAAACCATGACAAGACCATATATGTATAGTGTCTTTAGAAACTAAGAAACATAAACAATTGGATCATAAAACATCTACATTGTCTACCAATTATTTCATGATAACTAGAATCCTTTTTGGAATATCATAATTAATACCCTTATTCATGTCTTGGGGAAAAGAAACATATAAAAGGGTGAGTTTAAATTCTCAGTAAGGGTAAAAAATGAAATAACAATCATATCATATTCATAAAATCATAACATTTAAAAATCTTATCTTGCATATAAAGAATCATAATATCATGTCATGGGATAAATCATAAAAGTGAAATGTAATCCCAATATTCATATCATAAGAGATGAAATTTTTTGCTATACACAAATAATAATATAAAATCATTTCATATTAGTAAAGGCTCATTTTCAAGAACATCATAGCGAACAAAGTCCAATACTGAACTGAGTTCTCTCCTCGTTCCAGCCCTATATCATGGAACAAAATTAACTTTCCATTATATAAATGTATATCTCATGATATATAAATATTTACCCAATAAATTATAGGGATATATAGGTCAAACCCATCTCATAATGAAACCCTTCTTATGGGTGCCATAAAAAACATTCACCATAGCATATCCCATGAATTCAAATGGGTTTCTTAAAGATCATTCCATTATAATCGATATAAAACAAATATATTTACTAAATAAAATTCCATCATAAACATAATAAAATCATTGTAATAACATGGATAAAAACAAAAACCTATGTAATATTAGATGAATTTTTTTTATAAAACACTTGAGCTTCATTCTTGAGGGAAATATCATTTCTTCTTCAAAAAATTTTGGTTTTCTCAAAATTTCGTTCAATTTTAAAAGAAAAAAATTTAGTAAAAATAAACTTTTAAATGTGTAGAGTAATATTCATGGAAATAAGGCTTTATGAAGATGTAAAAACCTGTTTATAGCATATAAGTTAAAAAACATTCTTCTCGTACTTTTTTCAAAAAAGAAAAAAAGTACCTTGTATGGTAAAAAAAGAATGATTCCTTCCAAACCATGTAGTAAAAGTCAAAATGGGTAAAAATGTATTTAAAAATACTTAAAATATTAGTAATAATTTTATAAGAAAATTTTTAGAAGAAATAGACATGGATGATAAATATATTCCCAGTAGTTACTTACAAATAAACAATCTTAGGTAAAATGAGATTGGGAAAGTTATCTCTTACCTTAGGTCCAATATGATTCGTATGTATCCAAAACTCCTGTATTATGATTTAAATAATGTTACAGATTTATTACAAAATCATAATAATTTTTATGATAACATTTATGATCATATTTTCATCCGTTTATTAGTAACATTTCATTGTCACTCGCTATTCGGGTATTAAGTGCTTCGCATTCTTATGTATGTTTTGCCAGATATGTTCATATTCATATTTTTAGGGTATAGTAACATAATTTAAATCATGGTATTAGAATAATATATATTATATTTATTCATTCAAATTATTTATATAGTCACTTTTAATGAAGAATATGTAGAAAAAATCACATCACATCGTAGAGATGGTAGGTCATATGTACTCACGAGCAATGATATCATTCCCATAATTGTTTAACGGTATTGAAATAGATGGTGTATAATATCTTAGAATTAGTATAATTTTATAATAATCATATATAGTTATTACTTCCACCATTATACCCATCTAACTAAGTTGGTGGGGAAAAATAGATAACACCACGACGTGGAGACAGTAAGCGGTACGTACGCACGCACGATGATTTATTTTTTCATAAGATGGATATAAGGTGAAATATGACTATTTCATATTTATAATAAAATATAATTATATTAGTGATACTTTTATTATTACTTTATAATGAAACAACTAAAGAAGAGGGAGTATAAGAAGAATGAAATTTGAAAGAATTAGTAGAAGAGATTACCTCTTCCTCGACGTATCTCTTCTAGATTTCCTCTTAGGGAACTAGAGTTAGTCTTTTTAGAAGAATAGAACCACTAAGATGTAACTAGGGAAGTTGAGAAGAGATATAGGTAGGGTTTGGCTGATTATGAAGGCTCAAAATGGAGTGAAGAGAAGAGGGAAGAGTTTCCCTTTTATATGATAGGAGATAGGAACTTTAAGAAACTCTCGAAATATTAATTTATTATAAATTCAATTTCAACTAATAATTGTCCAAAACTTATTTAATTCAAATATAAGATGATTTTGGCTCAAATACACGTCATACAATAATTTTTATACAAGTTTTGAATATTTTTTTATCCTTATCTTTTCGGTTTAACCCTTGTTTTTACCCTTTTAAATCTTATCGTGATATCATGTTATTTACACCTTGTGGGTTAATGTAACTACCATATCATTTAAAAGAACTCAAAAAATTATTTATGAAATATTTGGACTTATAGTAACCATTTGGTTGAATCTTACATTTTTAGACATTTAAAATCATTTAATAAACTATTTTATGTTTGAAGTTATGAATTGTGTCAATTTTTGACACAATTTATACTTGACTTGTTAAAAAATTAATAAAAATTTTATTCCTTAAAAAATAAGGAATCAACTCAAAGTTAATATGTCAATATCATTCAAAAAGTTTTTATATGAAATAAGAATAACCAAATTATATTTGTTTTAATATTAATAAGTTCATTGATTTTAATCTTTCATTAATGAGGTAATCACTACATCATAAATGATTCATAAATAAATTTATTTATCTAATGTCTAAAAATTATAAATAAAATACCATGATATAGGAAATATTTTCATACTTATAATGAATACTTATAGCCGTAGAGATCAGTTTTATAATCCTATATTAAAATCCATTTAGAAAAATATATATGTTTAGGTTATAATTACCTTTACTTTAAATTAATTCTTATAAAATGTCATTTTCACATATATATAAATCCATGGGATCCCAAAATCGACCTAAGGATGCCCATGGTAGGAAATATGTCATCCAATAGGATTAGGACATGTTTTAGGGTAATTTTATAATATTAAATTATTATTTTTTACCCTTATTTACCAGATTTACCGTTCAACCATGGTAAATAAAATAATTACTGAAGTTACAATTCATAATGTCCAAAAATAAAAGGTAACTATTCATAAAATTTGTACCTTTTTATTCAAAATATGGAATCCATTTTTTGAAATTCAAAACACAGAAGTTGCAGTAATTAATTAAAAATTATTCTCGTTGTTGAAATGAGAAAATGATTTTTAAAAGTTAAAACATTACAAAAGATTTAAATGATTTTACATATGAATTCAATGTAAATTAATGATAAATACATAAATTTTATGAAATGGTAAAAATATATTCTATTTATACTTTCAAACCATTCATGATTACAATTTAACTATATAAATTATCTCGATAAAAAATGTTGTTTTAAGTAAAATTTAGAGTATTTTTACTATTCAACAAAACATGAAAGTTATCAGAAAAATATCAGAAATTTATCCAAAGTGAATTTTTATAACCCAATTCAAAATAAAATATTTATTTTTTATATATCAATAATTAGTCTTCCAAAATCTTAATTTAAAATGGTTTCTCTATTTGAAGGTGTAAAATTAACCTTAAAAAAATAGGTTCTTATACATAAAATATGGATTTATTCATACCCTATGACCAAAATTTCCATTGTATGAATATAAAAACACTTTATTAAGTATATAATTCATATATATCATTAATTTCATTACCAAATTTAATTCAATCAAAAATAAAAATATCTAATTGATTTGAATTTTTCATAAACAATTAATAGCCAATGAATTCATAATGCATTTTCATAAGTTAGTTATAATTATTTATGATAACCTAATAGCTAGGATATAATGGTAATTTTATATTAATGGAATCTCATGATTCTTTTAAACTAATTATTTAGTTCAAAAAAACAAACTAATGAAAAAAAATATTTATATAAAATATTTCATAAAAACATCTGGGTGTTACATTTACCCCTTAAACTTAATTCCACCACCGAGATTCATCACTTGGAAATAAATAGACGAGGATACCTATCCTTAATAATATCATCAAGTTCCCATGTATCTTACTCTAATTTGTGGTTCCTCCATAAAACTTTAACGAAGAGATTGGTCTTGTTTCGTTGAACATTTTCACTATGATCCAGAATCTCTATCATTTGTTCATCATAAGAAAGATCTTGCTCCAGTGGTATGAATTCTGAGATTAGTACATGTGAAGGATAAGGTATGTACTTTTTCAATAGAGATACATGAAATACATCATGAACATGAGAGAGATTCAGTGGAAGCAACAATAGGTAAGCTACCTTCCCAACACGATCTAGTATTTCAAAAAGACCAATATACCTAGGGCTCAACATACCCTTATATCCAACTTTCATTACTCTATTCTATAAATATATTCATAAGAACACCTTATCACCCACTTCAAACTCTAGGTCTTTTCTTTGGTTTTCAACATAACTTTTTTTTGACTCTGAGTTGATCTTACATGTTGTTGAATAGATCTGACCCTTTCTTCCATTTCATCAAAAAGATCAGGTCCTAATAGATTTCTTTCCCAAACTTCATCCCATAAAGTTAGAGTTCTGCACTTCTTTCCAAAGAGGGATTCATAAGGAGTAATCTAAATACTGGAGTAAAAGATATTATTGTAATAAAATTACAATAATGGTAGGTGTTGATCCCAACCCCCATTGAAATATATATAGAAAGCTCTCAACATGTCTTCCAAAGTTTGAATTGTCCTCTTAGACTGAAAGTCTGTCTAAGGATGATAGGCAGTGCTGAAACTTAACTTTGTATCCAAAGCGTGCTGAAAACTTTTTCAGAACTTCAAGGTAAACCTTGGATCCTGATCAGATTTAATATAATGTGTTACAACTTGAAATCTTACCACTTTCTTTACGTATATCTGGGAAAGCTGATCAATAGAGAAATCATCACTAATAGCAATGAAGTGTGCCGACTTTGTAACATGATCAAATATAACCCAGTTAGAATTATTGCCTTTAGATGTTTTGGTAAGTCTGATGAAAAATTACATAGTTTTGTTTTTCCATTTACATTATGGTATGGGTAATGGTTGTAACATCCCTACAGACTTCTATCTCTCAGCTTTAACTTTTTAACAAACCAAGCACTAAGAGACATATTCTGTGACATTTCTTTTTATTCCATCCCACTAGAAGTACTCTTTCAGGTGCCTGTATATCTTTGTGCATCGTGCGTGAATAGAGAATGAAGAACTATGAGCCTCATCCAATAGCTCCTTCTTTAATTCTGTTATGGGAGGAACACAAACCCAGTTCCTGAACTTTATTATTTCATCACAATCAAGGTTGAATTCAGGAACATTTCTCACATTCTTTTATAACTCTACATCATCCTTCTCTGCCTCTTTAATCTTCACTTGTATAGATGGTTGAAAATTCATTTAAGAAAGATAATATTTCTTCCCTTCCATTAACATTTCAAGATCCATACTTTTTAAAACCATAAATATTGGATCGTTTTTTATCCTCATCATGGATAAGCTAGTATGATCTTTTTGACTCAAAGCATCTACCACCTTGTTCGCATTCTCAGGGTGGTAATGTATTGAGAAGTTGTAATCTTTAATCAACTTCAACTATCTTGTTTGGCACATATTCATAACCTTTTGTGTGAAAATATACTTTAAACTTTTATGATTAGTATAAATATCGAACCTTTTACCATAAACATAATGCCTTTATATTTTTAATGTAAAGATTACCGCAACTAACTTTAAATCACGAGTTGGATAATTTTGATCATGGATTTTCAAATGTCATGAGGCATAAGCTATCACCATATCATTTTTCATGAGAAAACACCCCATCCCATTCTTGGTCGCATCACTGTAGATCACAAACCTTTCTCTACTACAAGGCAGTGTGAACATAGGTGCACTGGCTAACCTTCTTTTTAGATCTTTTAAATTCACTTCACATTCCTCCGTCTAAATGATCTTAACTACTTTTAGAGTCAACTTTGTTAGTGGATTAGATATTAGTGAAAAATATTTCAAAAAATGCCGATAATATCCAGCTAAACCAAGAAAACATCGAAGTTCAGTTACTTTTTTTGGTCTTGACAATCTTTTAATAACCTTTGTTTTTTCGGGATCCACATATATCCCCTATCTTGAGATTACGTGAACCAAAAATGAAACTTTTTAAAGCCAAAATTCACACTTGTTAAATTTGGAATAAATATTCTCCTTTATCAGCTTATTTGGTAATATTCTCAAGTGACCTTCATGTTCTTCCTTGCTATTTGAATAGAAAAGAATATCATCTATAAAGACTATCCAGAATTGGTTATTTGTGAGGGTATGGAATTTTCCATTGGTACCAGACCCATGAATCCCTGCATGGGATAGCTAGCCGAGTAGCGATGAGATGGTGGAAGCTGGTCTTCATGTTTTTATTGCTAGGAAGGGGCCTTTCTTTGTAGGCTTGAATTCGATTGGTTTTGGACTTGGGCCTTTGGTCTGTGGGACATTTTTTTTGTTTTTTTGTCTTTGATGTCAATTTGGGTTCCCCCTAACCCCTTAAGAGGGGGTTTATATTAATAAAAAATTAATTTTCATTCATTATATCCATTAAGATAGAAGGGGAATTAGGAAGACCAAAAGACAACACTATAAATTCATAGTGTTCATACCTTGTACGGAATGCTATCTTTGGTATATCATCCTTTTTCACCCTTAATTGATGATACCCTAAGTAAAGATCAATCTTGGAAAATTATTGAGATCCAGGTAGTTGGTCAAATAAGTCATCAATGCGCAGGATAGGATATTTGTTCTTGATAGTGATCTTGTTAATATCTCGATAATCAATGTAGAGTATCATTGATCCATCTTTCTTTTTAACAAACAGAATAGGTGCTCCCCAAGGTGATGCACTAGGGAATTTGAATCCCTTATCAAGATTATCTTGGAGTTGCTTCTTCAATTCCTGTAACTCAAATGAGGTCGTTCTATATGGTGTCTTTGAAATAGGAATAGCTCCCGAATTGAGTTCTATTGAAAACTCAACATTAAAATTTGGTAGAAGACCTAGAAATTACTGAAAAAAAACATTATCAAAATCCTATAAAATGGGCGTATTCTTAATTATGAGTTTCTCACCAACCATTTTAGATAAATAACCATCATTTTATGGAATCGAGACACATAATATTGAAGAAATTTCTACCAGAAGGTTGTATTCTTCCTTGCATCAATAGATGATCATAGATTGATCTGGAATATGAAATGTGTCTTCCCTTATTTTTAAATTGATTTGAACTCTATACAAAGAAATAAAATCCATGCCAAGAATCACATCAAATTACACTATAAGAAGGATCACAAGATTTTTAGTAATTAATTTCCCACAATTATCAATTAAAGAAGAATTGTAAACTTTTGATGTGGTCGTTGTGCCATTATGAGTTTTCACTGCTAACTCAACATCTAATTGGTGAGGTGATATAGAGATACCCTTAGACAATTCTTTATAAATAAAAGAGTGGGTGGATCCAGAATCAAATAAAAAAATTTCTACTTTATAGTGGATGGTAAGTGTAGCTTTCACCACATCATTATCGTACTCCATGTCACCGATAATAATTGCATGTGAAATTCTTTTACCATTGGCCTTAAGAGATTGTTGATGTAAATCATCATAAATAACCCTTGGATTAGGGAATTTATTGGCATAATTCCCCATTTCCTTGAACTTGTAACATTAATGTGTAGGAGGTTCATTATGTGTAGACTTTTCGTTGTTTTCATCATTAGATATCTCTTCCCCATTACTTCAACATTTAATTTCCTGATGACATTATTTTCCACACATAAAACATTTACTATTCCCATTAAGACAATTCCCTTAATGTTTCTTTCAACACTTTGAGCATAAGGGAAAACTCATCTTCTTTTCAGTGTGGTCTTTATATTTTCCTTTGAATTCTATTTTCTACTTCTTATCAAAACCATATGATTGATGGGTTACTCCAATCTTCAAACCAACCTTTAGAGCACTTAAAAAATTCCTCATAGCTACTGAAGTCCATTATGGCTAATTCCATTTAGAGACTTGGTTTTAAGTCACTAAAGAATTTATCAATCTTACTCCCAGGTTGGATAATAATTCCATAAGCACAGCTTGCAAGTCTTGTAAAATTTTTTTCGTAAGTACCAATGGATACATCATCTTTTTTCTTAAGTTCAAGGAACTCCTTCTCCAACATTGTTTAAAGAGTATAAGGAATGTACTAATTGAAAAATATGTTTTCGAACTCATCCCATTCCCTGGACTCAATTTCATCTCTTTGACTCTTATTCTTGATAAGATTACACTATTCATCAGCTTCAACTTCCAAACGATATACTTCCAAGATGATTTTGTCATTTTCAGAACATTGTAGAAATGAAAATATTTTTTTAGTGGTACTGATCCATTATTCAGCCAACAATGGATCAGAAGTCCCACTGAATAAAGGTGGACGCTGCCTGATGAAGGATTCAACAGAATGTTTCTCCCTTCTTTGTTCGTTTGGAAGTATGGTATGATTCATAGCTTGAGAAAGTTGTGTGAGCATGGATACAATATTTTTCATTCCATCTCGCATAACATCTAGTTTCTTAGGGGGATAATCATTTCATGTTTTGTCACATTCCACATTAACGATGTTTGTTCGGGTTCCAACCATTGACTAAAACCAAGAATCATTGTGTGAGAAACACTAATCATAATAGGAAAACCACACAATCAAGAATAAACATTAAATTTCAGAAACTTTAGGATTTGTTCTGGGTTATTCATGGTCATTTATAAAACAATATAATTGTATCTTATACTTAGACATATCCTTAAGGGTTTCTCATCCTAGTTTCTAAAGGTTAACTATATGGTTCCTTTGATACCAAATATAGTGACCCATTATTTAAATACATTGATATCACTTCAGAATTAAAGTATATTTATTACAACATATATCAAAACCATGATGGGACTGTATAGGTATAGTGTCTTTAGAAACTAGTAAACATAAAAAATGGGTTCATTAAACATTTACATTGACTCTTGTTTATTTCATCATAACAAGACCCGTTTTTGGCATATCATACTTAGTATACTGCTTCATATACTTGGGAAAAGAAACATATTAAAGGGTGAGCTCAAATGATCAGTAAGGGTTAACAAATGAAATAACAATCATACAATATTCATAAAATCATTACATTTTAAAGTCTTATTTTGTATATAAAAGATCACAATATCATGTCATGGGATAAATAATAAAAGCGAAATGTAATACAAATATTAATAAAATAAGACATGAAATTTTGATGCATACACACATAATCATAGAAAATCATTTCATGTTATTCAAGTCCCATTTCCAATACCATCATAGCATACAAAGTGCACTACTGAACTGAGTTTCTCCTTGTTCCAGCCCCGTATCACTGAACCAAATTAAATTTCCATTCCAGCTATGTCTATCTCATGATATATAAATATTTACCCAATTTATTATAGGAAGATATAGGTCCCACCCATATCATAATGAATCCATTTTTATGTGTTCCACAAAAACAAAAAAACATTCACCATAACATAACCCATGAAATCAAATGAGTTTCTTAAACATCATTCCATAATAATAAATACAAAAAATGGAATTCATAAATACCATTCCATCATAAACACAATCAGTTCATATTAATAACAAGTATAGGAACATAAACCTATGTAATCTCAGATGGAAAATAATTTTTATAAAACACTTGAGCTTTTTTCCTAAAGAAAATATCATTTCTTCTTCAAAAACGTTTTCTTTTCTCAATATCACAATCAATTTTAAATGAATAGAATTTATTTGAAAATAAAATTTCAAATTTTTAGAGTAATATTCATGAAAATAAGGCATTATGAATATTTAAAAACCCATTCATTCCATTTAAGTTAAAAATAAAACATTCACCTTGTACTTTTTTTTAAAAAGTCAAAAGTACTCGTATAGTAAAAAAATGACTTCTTCCAAAATATGTAGTAAACGTAAAAATGGGTAAAAATGACTTTAAACATACATAGAAGTACAAGAAACATTTTATGAGAATATTTTTAGAAATAATGGACAGGGATGATAAATATATCTACAATAGTTACTTATAAATAAACAATTTGAGGTAAAACAAAATTGGAAAAGTTATCCCTTACCTTAGGACTGATATGGTTTGTATGTATCTGAACCTCCTGTATGATGATTTAAATAATTTTATTGATTTATTAAATAATCATAATAATTTTTATGATAACATTATATTCATATTTTCATTCTTTTTTAGTAACATTTCATTGTTACTCATTATTCAGGTATTAACTGCTTTATGTTATTATGCATGTTTTGTTGGATATGTTCTTATTACTATTTTTAGGTTATAGTTTTATCATTTAAAAAATGGTATTAGTATAATATATATCATATTAATTCATTAAATTCATTTATATAATCATTCTTTAATAAAGATTATTTAGAACAAATCACATTGCATCGTGGAGACGGTAGGTCGTACGTATACATGAGTGATGATATCATACCCATAATTATTGAACGTGTTAACATGGATGGTGTATAATATATCATAATAAGTTTAATTTAATAATAATCATATATATTTATTATTTACCCCATTATACCCATCAACGTATGGTGGTGGTGAAAAACAGATTACACAACGGTGTAAAGACGGTAAGTCATACGCACATACGCGCAGTGATTTCATTTTTCATCGGATGGATAGAAGGTGAAATAGGGATGTATCATATTTATAATAACATATAAGTTTATTATTGATAATTATGTTATTAATTTATAATGAAAAAACTCTATAAGAGGATGTAAAATAAGAATTAAATTTGAAAGAATCGATAGAAGAGATTACCTCTTCCTCGATGTGCCTGTTTTAAATTTTCTCTTAGGGTACTAGCGTTGGTCTTTTGAGAAGACAAGAACCTCTAGAATGTAACTTGGATGTTGAGAAGAGAAATTATTAGGGTTTGGCCAAGCTTGAAGTCTCAAAATGGATTGAATAGGACAGGGAGGATGTTCCCTTTTATAAGAGAGGAGAGGGGAACTTTAGAAAACTCTCAAAATATTAATATATTATAAATTCAATTTTGACTAAAAATTGTCCAAAACTTATTTAATTCTAATTTAAGATTATTTTTGTTCGAATACCAATGATCCTATAATTTATATACAAGTTTTGAAAATTTGTTTTATCGTTATCTTTTTGGTTTAACTCTTATTTTACCCTTTTTAGTCTTACCATGATATCATGGTATTTACACGTTTTGGGTTAGTGTAATTACCATATTCGGTCAAACGACCAAAAAAAATTATTTATGACATATTTGGACTTATATTAACCATTTGGTAGAATATTATATTTTTTGATATTTAATATCATTTAATATAATATTTTATGTTATAAGTTATGAATTGTGTCAATTTTGGACACAATTCATACTTTACATTTTAAAAAATTCATAAAAAATTTATTCCTTAGAAAATAAGGTAATAAATCAAAGATAATATGTCAATATAATCCATAAAATTCATGGATGAAATACAAATAACAAAATTAAATTTGTTTTAATATTTAGAAATTAATTTATTTGAGTCTTTCATTAATGAGGTAATCACTACATCATAAGTGTGTCATAAATAAAGCAATTTATCTAATGTCTAGAAATTATAAATAAAGTACCATGATTTAAGAAATATTTTTATCTATTTAATAAATATTTATTTGAATAGAGATAAGTTATATAAACATATAATGAAATATATTTATTAAAAGATATATGTTTAGGTTATAATTATATTTACTTTAAATTAATTCTTATAAAATGCCATTTTAACATCCATGTGAATCCATGGAGTAACAAAATAGACCCAAGGATTCCCATGGTTGTAAATATCTAATCCAATGGGATTAGGAAACGTTTTTGGGTAGTTTTATATTATTAAAGTATTATTATTTTACTTATATTTACTAGATTTACCCTTTAACCATGGTAAATAAAATAATTACTGAAGTTACTATTCATAAGGTCAAAAAATACTATGTACCTATTCAAAAAATTTGGACCATCTGATTCAAAATATGGAATCAATTATTCCAAATTCAAAAAAAAATGTTGCATTAATTATTTTAAAATCATTCTCATTTTTGAAATGAGAAAACAAGTTTTAGAAGATAAAACATTGCAAAAGCCTAAAATGTTTTTACCTATAAATTCAATATAAAATTAATGATAATGAAATAAATTATATTAAATAGTAAAAATATATTCTATTTATACTTTAAAACCATTCAATATTATAATTTAACAATATAAATTATATCGATGAAAAAAGTTGTTTTTAATTAAAATTTATTGTATTTTTACTATTCATCAAAACATGAAAGTTATAAGAAAAAAATAATAATTAAAAGTATATTTTTATAACCCACATTAAAGTACCATGTTTATGTTTTTATATAGAAATTATTTAGGAGCCAAAATATGAATTTCATGTGGCTTCTTCATTCAAAGGTGTAAAATTAACCTTAAAAAATAGGTTTTTATACATAAAATAGGGTTTTATTCATACCCTCTGACAAAAATATCCATTAGATGAATATAAAAAATATTTTATTAGTTATATAACACATATATCTCATTAATTTCATTACCAATTGTAATTCACTCAAAAATAAAAATATCCAATGAATTTATATTTTTAATAAATAATTAATAGCCAATGAATTCATAATGAATTTTTACAAGTTAGAACTATTCCTACTAACCTAAAATCTAGTATATAACTGTAATTTTATATTAAGGGCATCTCTCATTTAATTTAAACTCACAATTTCATGAAAATAAATCTAATGAAGAAAAAAAATTATTTTACAGAAAATATATCATAAAAACATCTGGGTGTTACATTAATAATACATGTTATATATTTAACTCTATTGTAAACAATTTTTTTCCAGGAATCTATTTTTAATAATTTCTACATTCATTTTTAGTGGGGTTTTATTCTATTCATGATTTTTTCCAACATTATCAATTATAATTTATTCCTTAATTTTATATTCTTGGTTAAAAAGATGACTAGTCGATTAATGATTAAATTTACATTGATCATGAGCATTTAGTCTCTTAAAAATTTATAAGACAAGAGTGGATAAATTTGTAGTTAATATTCTCAACCAATGTTATCAATAAATATATATTTTTATTTTTTAATCATCATATGACTTCATTGTAATCTCATTCATTAATAACTCTATTATAAAGTGAGATTTCAAGAAAGGATTTCTTGGATTTTAGAGAGGTTTAAATTATGAAAAAATAATTTAGACTTATCTTTTTACTATAATGTATAACATAATACATTTACATTGATTTATTTATTAAACCCAAAGAGTCATATTAATTTATTTTTAACTCATGTATTTGTTCTTGTTAAAATAAATAATAATTAAAAAAGATTTCAAATGACTAATTTAAGGGATTTATGGATGAATAAGAATATAAATTTTTATGAAAATTATTTAAAATTTGTTTATTACTTCTTCCTTAGTTAATTTGGCATCATAATTATAAAAAATAATTTTTATAGTTTATTATATTCACTTTTATGGTTTTTAATCTGAGTTAATAATCAATCAAAACATAGTTTTTATTATTATTTCATTTTTTTGTTAAGAACAACCTCATACTTCAATTAAACACTATAAAAAAAGTTAATTATACTAACAAAATTTCAGTGATAGATAATAAATATTTTGGTAAAAATGAGTAATTCCAAGAGATATTATGTTTTTTTATATTAACTTAATGTATTGATGGGGTTTTTTCTAATAGATATATGAAATAACAATAAATCTAAAATATCATAAAATATTTTACTAATAGTTAAATATTTTTCTTTATTTTATTAATACCAACAAAATTAGTAACATAATATTATATTATTAATAACTATTTATTCAAAAAAATTATTTAATATAAATAAAATATGTTTCAATATTATATTCATAATAAAAAATATTATATTACTAAACCTTTAAGGAATAATATTTTAAAATTATAATTTTTAAAACCAATATTTGTATCCAATTTTTCATTTTGGGTGGTTTTGTTAAAATATTCCATTATATGTAATAATTTAAAATTTTAATTTAAAATTTTTAAACATTAAAAAATAAGAAATCAAGTAAATATAATAAATTGTTAATTTTAATTTAATGAATAAAAATGAATAATAATAAACTATATAATATTATTTTATTAATAATTATATTCACTTGAATAATTTATATTGAAAATTATAGAACAAAATTAATAATTATTATGAAAATTTATACAATTGAAAATTATACTAGAAGTGATTTTCAATAATTTAATGTGCTGAATAATATTTTCAATTTAATTTTCTAAGAAATTATAAAATAAAGAATAACTATATAAATTATAAATTAACCGAATTTTCAATCAATATATTTTAATTAAAATTTAATGAATAAATTTATTAATATGTTATGCCAAACACCCCCAAGAGATCCCAAATTGAAATATTAACATACCACACAATCACATCCCTTAAAAAAGTCATTTAACACCACCAAAATCTGTTCCCCCTTGAATTCATTCATACTACCATTCATGTTTGTCTAAATTCATCATTCAATTCATTATTAGTGAAAAATAATTTCTTGTAACCCATCACACCCTAAATTGTTCATTTCTACGAGGGATTCTTTTTTCCATTTCCATTTTGGTTTGAGTTCATCAAATTTTCTTCATATCAGATCATCTTTAACCCATTAATGCCTTGCTCCCCCCTCTAATACTATGTGATATGTAATTTCTATTTAAATTATTAGTCTCTTCCGCAACCCTAAAAATTAACAAAACAAATGAAAAATAATATTTTTTTATGAAATCAAAGGACTAGGTTGTGAATATATTATTAGAAGGGGAAAAATTATAAAAATGGGGCCATAATTTTCAATACTCCATTTGATATTTCATCACTGACATATAGAACAACTTTATAATTAATCATAAAAGTAATAAATCCTATGTACCATTTATTATTAAATGATTATTACCCAAAAATGTCAGATTTTAAGAATTTTTTTATCTATTATAGTAGAAATTATGGAGTGAATTTGAAATCTTTATTACTAATATATTCATCACTTTCAAAATAAATCAATACTTTACCCAAAAAAATTATTTTTTAAAAATTATCTTTGTTTTTGAACAAATGAAATGGGTCCATTTTAATGGATTATATTTGATATTGAATTATAAATTGACAAGACACTTTTGTTTTTTTTATCCAAGGTAAGAATTCCATTTTAATGACACTAAATTGTTTTATTATATATATTATATTAAAATATAAAATCAAATTAAAAATTTTAACTCTTTAATGAGTGTGAATTAAATTATTTATATATTAATGGACCCCCAATAATCCAATAAAAATGGGGTTCATTGTCACACTTATAAATTGTGTTTACATGTTTTGTACTTGGTTATGTTTTTTATGTTGTTTGTTTTTTGTAATGTCATGATTTCATTTATTCTATTAATTAATGATTGATTCCAACTATGGGATTCATTAAAATACTTAATAATTAAGTTTTATATTGATTTTTATGGATAATTCATACATCTATGAGTTTTTTATAATGTATAACTTATGTAAAAACTTTTTCTTAGTTATCCTATATATAAAACTTGATAACTAAATTGAATTTTATTTTTTTGAACATCATAAAGATATATTTACATTATTATAATCTATTATAGTTTTGTTTTAACGAAGTATAATTTATTTTATTATTTAAAATTAATTTTTTATTATATTATTTTTATGGTAGTTTTTTTTCAGTACAAAGTTGATATTAATTTATTGTTTAATTTAATTTTTAATTATTATTAGTTTCATTTTCCATATTAATTAATTATAAAATTTATATTAAAATATAATAATATTTAGTCATGATTCTTTAATTTATTATGATTAATCACTTGAAATTTTACTAATTTATAGGAACTTATATGATGAATATATTTAATGAAAATTGAAGGCTTAAGTTAAAAATAATAACCAAATATTATTTAAGTGCTTTAGATATGTTCACTGATTTTATTTAGAAACCATAGAAAAGGATAACATGATTACATGATCATGTCATAGATGTGATAATTAAAATTATCAATGTTGAGAGGTTGTTATATTCCACCTAATTATGAATGAAATGGATATTGATAATAAAATATATATTTATCATTTTCATGGGGATCCAAGGGTCATTGATTATAATATCATTTTTAGTGTTGAACATAAAAATTCTTTTAATGATGATATGATTGAGATGTTTGGTTATCCCTTTGAATTTGGGATACCAAATAAAACCTCAAAAAATCATACTAATAATTAAAAATTATTTTTAAATTCATTAAAGATAATAGGAAAAATATATACCTTGAATGTAAATATTTTAGTAAATTGTATTTTTTAATTGAAATGTATATCTTAATTGTTTATATGGGATCATTTATGTGATAATTAATTCACTTAAAAATACTTAAAGATATTAGTTTACAAGGATTAAACATCACCTAAATCATTTATAATGTTTAAATGGACCATTAAGAAACCTTTTCTTCATTAAAATAAGATTGATGCATGTCACAAGGATTGTGTACATTTTCATAAATAAAAACATTTTCTAGATAATTTATTAAATTTAAGTGCTTTGTGGTGGATTACCCATATTTTATCTAAAGTTTCATTAAATTTCTAAAAAACAATTACATCGAACCAAAATTCTTAGGAATATTGAAATAAAATATTTATATTCCAGAAAATTGTGATGATAATCAAGTATATGTATAGTAACATACATACATATGGATTTTTTTATAAGTGTGATGTTTCTAAAATTTTAACATAATTACCATATTCTAGGGAGTACATTGAATAATTCTTAAAAAATATAGTATGGCACTATAAATATTTGATGGCAACCATAAAAATGTGTTTTGTAAATTGTTAGTAGATCATGTTCATTTTGAAACATACTTTGAATTTAATTTTTTTATTTACTTAATTACTTATTACTATAGATTATTTAGGTTTCAAATAATATATTATTTGATACTTATATAAAAAATTATTTAAAAAATTTAATCCAGTTTCCTAAAATGTGGATCAAAATGATCATGTGGGTCATTTTTAATTATCACAGATGGAGTGTGAAATATGTTGATAAGAGGAGTGTGACTCAAAAATTTTCTATTCTTCTAATTTGTTGAATAAACATGGGAAACATATCATATTATTATTTTTTACTGAAATTATTAATTTTAGGTATTTCATTAGAAGAAGAATTATTTTATTTCAACATGATTGGGTAAATATAATTAACGGTTTAAAAGAATATAAGTTTTTAATCACTATTTTAATACATATGGATTTTGTGAAAATAAATGTCTCCTTTATTTCTTGCATATCAATATTTATATTTTTTTGATGCATCTATATCTAAAGAAAAAATTTCAATTTTGTATCCATTAATAAACCAAGATATTTAAATTAAATTATAGAATATATCATACCATACATGCATGAATTATAAAAAAACATGTAAAGTGATGAAAATGTGACAATTTCTTCTATATAGGATGTGAAATATGTTAAAAATTATTATACTACACTTTAATTAATTTGAATTCATTGATGGGATTCAAGATGAACAATTCAATTAGCGTGACTTAGAGTTTCTATCCATTACATTTTTTTGTATAATTTTTTTGTGTGTGTATGTACTTTTTTCGTTAAACTAGTAATGTGATTAATTTTTTTAAATGGTGTATTGTTTTTAAATTATTTATTTTTATGAAATTTAATTGGTATATAAATAATCAGTGTGTAAGTCATTTATTAAAAATTTTTATTTTAAATTTTATAAATCTGTTTAATCAAACTAATTTATGTGTAAGAGAATCCTTTCAATAAGATGATTTTTTTGGATAATTTTTATTTTATATCATGAATTCTAATGAATATTTTTATTTTATTATTTAAATTTATGGAATCTATATATTGGACTTTATTATTCTCCTTTCATTTTCACCTCTTTTTAATTCACATTTCTACTATTCATTTGTATATGAGAAAAAAATAATAGTTTTGAGTAGATGCATCACTATAGTATTTTGAAATCAAAATTTTCCCCAAATTGACCCATGTCCCTTTATGATATTATTGAATTAATCATAGGTTCCTCACCATGGAATATTTATTAATTAACAATGGTTAAATCACTTCCCAAGTATTTTCATTTCAATAGATTTTTGTTGTAACATGGAACATTAATCTCAATTTCATTATGGGAAAAATTGATATTATTTTGGTCTACAAAGGTTACCGTAAGATAATTAAAAATGGTCATTTTCTCCTAGGGGTTTTAATATCTTCTATGATTAGATTATGATTCTTCTATAATTTTTCCTCAATTTTTTTATTCACTGCTCGAAAATAATCAATTCTATAGGAATAATGAATTTGTAGTAGATGTCCTCATGGGGATTCCTCTTCACTATCCATGTCTCGTAAACTTTGCTGGATATTTTGTTGATAGTGATCAAGGATTATATTCTATAAATACATTCCAAATGGTTCTCTAAAGAATCATATTTTGTTATATATCTGTTGTAAATGAAGTAAAATTGGTATTCAATATTGTACAATATACCTATTTTTGTAACCTATGGTTTGGAATGAATATTATTTTATCATAGAATATTACTAGTATCGATCATAGGGTATGATTTGATATTAATATAAGATATC
This sequence comes from Viscum album, assembly GCA_963277665.1. Classification (NCBI taxonomy): domain Eukaryota; kingdom Viridiplantae; phylum Streptophyta; class Magnoliopsida; order Santalales; family Viscaceae; genus Viscum; species Viscum album. Next base: position 241,966,863 of record OY728131.1, read on the forward strand.
AAGTGCATAACCATTTCCACATCTTCCAAATATTTCATCTTCAGTTATGAGTCAATACGCTGATTCGTTTATAACTACAATATATGTTTTTGTCATTAAAAATGTTTAAATGATTACACTCTAACATGAATGCATTATGGTTACTTCATGATAACTACTAATCATTGGATTTCTACCCTAAACCCCCATTATTGAATGATAGGAGACTATATAAAGGAGATAGTTCTTCCTATAGGGGTCATGCCGATTTAACTATTCATTAAGAAAAATCTATTTTTTCTTGGATCTCTATCTTTTTTTGAAGAGAAGGTTATACAACACCTATAAATTCTAGGGGTTATCTCATAGCATATGAGGATCCTAATAGTTAGTGTAGACCCTGTAAAGGTTTGAGTTCATTGGTTGTATCTAGGTGATCATGATCATGTGTACTCCATCAATCAAAGAAGATATGAATCACACTACATATGAGGTATGCCTACTTTTTTATGTCTTTAATAATTAATGTCAGTTTGGGGATGATAGATCATGAAACCAAATTAGGGTTTCCACCATATTGTTCATATAATGATCATTCAAAATTATCAGTGGTGTCATATCCACCATCATCTTTGAATCATTATTTTTTTCTAAAATATTTAGGAAGAACATGAATGTTGTAATGTGTGAGTGGTTCTGTTTTTTATATGTTATAGTATATGATTAGTGTGTATTGTAGTGTATAATACGTCAAAATGTGATGTGTTTTTTTGTGTCATAAGAAAAGATATCGGTTATGTAATAAGCTATAAATAAAATCATTGGTTTCCCAAAATAGTGGAAAAAGTTATAATAGTGATATAGGTTATATCAAAAATTATGATTCGCCCCTGTATAAGAGTTATCAATATTCTCTCTGTTAGTTGAAATGCAAACAAACTGTTAGTACTCAGTCTATCACAAGCTATAAAGGTGATCTCACGTTAGGATACAACATCTGATTAAACTTGATGGATTATAAGAAACATCGAATTATTTTAAATACCTTTGTATGAATCATCACAAATTAAGTCATGCATCACGATAGGGAGTTGCATATAAATAATTATAAGGTTTAAACACTTATGTATGGTGCATAGGTGACTTGTGTAACATCCCAGAAAAATAAAGAATATGAAATTTTAATATTTATTAATATTTTTGAATGAAATATTAATTTCATTTCAAAGGGGATTCTATATTCAATGGTTTACCTGACACGCAACAATGGGTTTCTCTGAAGTCTTATATTGCACACAATGCTGAGTCATACTAAAAAATAATAATAGATTATTATTTTAAATGTTAGTCAATGCATAGCCATTGTAATGGTGGTAATGAATAAAACTAACTACTATATGATTATAAATGTTTGTTAAATGTTTTTACATTAATCTAATAAAATTTAGAGGCTTAAAATGTAATGAATCTAATTTTAAGCATAAATACTATAATATTCTTTAAAAGGTTGATTTACCACCTTTTGATGGAGAACCCTATTTAATTCTAGTTTTTGTCACTTTTATATGTTATATTTGACAAAATAAAATTCTTCTTTATAATTAAGACATCAAAATATACTTTGGGTAATTTTTTGGTATTTTTCTGATAAAGTTCATTTTTTAATGAATAGTGAAAAATACTACATTTTAATTCAAAACTGCATTTTAATCTAATTTATTTATATGGTTAGATTATCTTTTTAAATGGTTTTAAAGTGAAATTAGATTACATTTTTACCATTAAATCCAATTTTGGTCATTGGAAGTAATTTCACTTTTGATAGTTATTATTTCTTAAAAATATGCTTTTTTGTTTTGACAATAACAATTAATATTAAATTAATTAATGAAACTTATATGTTTTTAATTTGGTAAAATAGAAATTATTTTTTAATTCGTAATAAAAAATTTAGCTTAGGCTGAATTTTTGGTATTTTTCTGAAAAAAATCAAATTTTGATGAATAGCGAAAAAACTAAGTAGTAGTTAAAAAACTGACTTTTTCATTTAAATGAAAATTTACTGCTTATGTGAATTGAATTTATAAAATCAGACATAAATGGTCGTTATCAGTATGTAAAATTTGGTTCAATAAGATGAAAATAATTTTTGATGAATAATAACTTTTTACTTTTATTTACACCGGTTAAAGGTTAATAGGGTAATTCAAGGTAAAAATAATATTATAATAAAATTAAATTACCATAACATGTGTACTAATCCTATTTTTTGATACATTTCTGACCATGGGAATCCTTGGGTAGATTTTGGGACCCCATGGAGCCACTTCAGATTGACAATGACACATTATATTAAATAATTAAAAGTAAAGACAAAAATGACAAAAACATATTTTTTTAATAAATAAATTTTTACATGGGGTTATATAAGTTATATATTAGAATATAAATATTCATTTGAAATATAAATATATTTCCTACATCATGGTATTTTTTTATAATTTTTAGACATCAAAAAATAATATTAATTATGACATAATAATGATGTAGTGTTTACCTCATTTATGAATGATTTAAATTAATAAGATTATAAAAATTAGGAAAATATCCAAAACCTATTAAATTGTTATTTGATGATTTTATTTTTAACATGAGTCATTTTATATTCGACTTTAATGAGTTTTGGACCTTTAGAAACCAAATATCATTATATAATAAAATAATATTTTCAAACATTCCTAAATAGCCTCTCCTCCCCCTTATAAAAAGCAATCACCTCTATCCCATTACTCAAACCTATAAATCCCCTTGGCTCATCCACACTCTACCCAATTAATCTAAATACATATTTATCTTCCACCTATAATCCTTACCTTAGGAAGATGGATCTTCAATTTTTTTTTGGTTCAAACCAAAGGTAGTTACCCGATTTAAAGGTGACATCTTCTCTTAAGTTCTTTTCTTTTATTTTACTTCTCCACCCATAAAATCTTTTTATTACATTATTTTATAAAAAACCAGTATCCTAAATATACTGGGATGTTTTTATGAGAAGTATTAGATCTACACTTCCACACACCTCCATTTAATGTTAAAAAAACATATTGTTTCTCTGGACGATGAACTACTATCTCATGAAACGATGATTGTTCAATCTTATCTTAACACCTCTCATGGTGGAAATTATGATGAAACTGTATTTATATATGATATATATTATGTTTTTTTCTATTTTATTCTATGATTTATTATTTTACAAACATACCTTTATGCTTTCCAATATGTGTAAACGTGATAATTTCATTTGAGGAAGTGCAGACTACCGCCCCTCAAGGTGATATGATTCGTTCATGACATACCTGAAACATATAAAGGATAGATTTATGAAATTATGTAACATATATATATTTTATGATATTATAAAGGAATTATAATATAACTATGTATCATTATGTTCTCATTCCATTAAATATGAAATTGAAATGTAAGTAGCATTCATGCGTACGTACGACTTACCGTCTCCATGAAAGGTGAATTTCATTTCTTATCTCTAGATGTTATGTAATATTATAAATACATATATATACTAGATATATATTATATATATGATATTTAAATCATGAATATTATTTTGGAGATAATAAAATTTTGACCGCATGGACAATTTTTAATTATAACAAGTTCATTTTTGACTTAAGTTCGGAACATTGACAAAATGTACAATATAAACTCAAATAACTAACTAATATTTATAGAACGTTAATAAGTGATATAAAATGAATAATAAACTTGAAAAGAGTTCATAATCAAGTAGAAATTAACTTATGTTTATTATTCAGGAAGAACAAGGAACAAACGAGTCAAGTCAGACACAAGGTAAGGGGTTTCATATCTCACTTTTAATTCGACGAGATTTTTATTATTCACCACTTATTTATTGCATGTGGTGTATTGTGTACTGAAATTTGATATATATTATCATGATTATATTTATATTTATGGTATTCTGTGATTCATTTGGTGGTTATTAACTTTTGGTCATACGACTCAATTGATTACAACGTGGTAAGGGGTTTTTATCTCACTTTTTATTCCCGTGAGATTCATGCTATATTTTCCATGATTTCCATTTATGTGGAATATGTAATGCCAATGATTGTATTATTTGTGTAATATAATTTAATTTATGGGTATTTATATCTTCATTTTATGATCCTTTTTCATGGGGTGTATGTTTTATAAGTTACCAAATCAGTAAGGGAACCTTTCACCCTTCTCTTTTAGTCAAAGACATATCTTTTGTTATGCCTTTAAATTTTAATTTTAAAATGTTGGGATATGTTATTATATATCCTTATTTATATACATTATATTTCCATGTGATGAGATATTCTTTTCTCTCTCATCAACTCTTTTTCTTAATTTTTAATTGACGTCGTTAGGCTGCTGAATTTTTGTAAGGGAACTTCTTAACCCAATTTCCATTATAGGGGTTAATTTTATACTTCTTGATTATGACATGATATTATTATGTGTGGATTAACTATTTATTTATTTATTTAATAATTTCCACTTCTATTTGTGGGAATATAGTTTTGATACACATAATCACTCCATTGATAATTTCTCAAATCATTGATATGAACTTGATATGAGTAATTTTAACTCAATTTCCATTCATTCAGTTAAACATCCAACTAATTAGTTTTGTTTTTAAAATAAAATGTGTGAATGTCCTCTTATTGATTTACATTTAATATTCAATCATATTGAGTGTATTATTATTTTTCACAAATAATTATTTCATTGATTTATCCTTAATCTAAGGATATGATCTTTGTAAGAGACTTTGTATCAATTTACATTTCATTTAGACTTATTTGTTCTTATACACCAACTCACTTTTATATGGTGTGTATACTTCCCTTTGACATATTATATCATGTATATCCTTATTCTCATGATATTATAAGATTTTTGTAATGATATTCTGCAATTATTTTTATTCAAGTATTTTCTCATGTGGTAAGGGACTCTTTAGTTAAAAAATTATTTTAAATGTTTTAAAGATTTATTCTTATAAATATTTATCATTAATGGAAATGTTTTCAAAAAAATTTTAATTATTTATTTATATGGACATTAATGTTTTAAAATGTTAATTCCTTTAAAATCTTCAAAGTGGTATGAGGCACTTTGATTCAAAAATCTATTTATTAAATGTTTTGAATTATTTTGAAAATGGTTTTGATAAATCAATGATTATGTTAATATCTTGAAATAATTTATTGTGATTTAAAATTAAATATTATTAGTGAAATGTTTATATTTTTAATATTTTATGTGTTATGATTTTACAATATTACTTGGACATTTGACCGGTGGTTACGTGATAAACCAAATGACAGGTGGTGCCGTGATAAACCAGGATGTGTGGTCATGTTATAACCTCCAATACATTGGGTGTAGAAGTCATCCTTATGGCTATTCCATTTAGTGGTATTTTTGGAATTTGACCATATGGTTATTCCATTTAAGCACATTTATGTCCCAAGTTACCTATATATGTTATGTGTGATTTCTACGGGTTTTATGGTAATCTTTTGGTTACAAAAGGGTAAGCAATGATATTTCTTTAGTGAAGAGTATTTACTACTTCATAGAGGTGAAAAGTATTAATTATTATAAAGTATTCATAGTTTACTTATTATTAAGAAAAAATAATACTGTTTATTTTTTGTGTATCCCTTACTGAGCATTTTTCTCATCCCAAGTTTTTGAAATTTTTTTCATAGGACATGAAGTGGAATAGAGACAAGGATGGGATCAAGGAAAATTCATGATGTCTAAAACATGGAACTAGACATGTTTGTTTTTATAAGTTTATATTTTATTAAAAAATGGATACTGAGTAGTAGTTTCTACATGTAATTTTCAATCTGATATGTAATAGTTATGGCCTTATTCTCTAAAACTCTAAACCTAGAAATATCCTCACGGTGAACTCTTAATTTAAATCAAGATTATGTAATTTTTAAGTATGGGTTCTTATAATTAGTATAAAAGTTCGGTTTAGATAACTTTAGAGGTTAGGGTGTTCTTAAAACATATGTGACATAACCATAATGGTTAGGATTTTAGAAAGATTCATAGTTATTTTAGATAATGTTAATGAGTTTAAGATAAAATGAATAAGTATATATCAGTATTTAACCTCTTAATAAGATATTATATTACAATTTTATTTATATACTCACATTTACCTTTTTTGGTTTTAGTAAATGGATGGATCTAGCAGGCACCAAAGTAACAGTGGATGTGAAGAAAACTGTGATGGTTTTCTTGAATAAGAAACTAAATGAAATGGGAGCTTCAATGGGCAGTCTTGTGGTTAGTCTCAACCAACTATCTGGAGTCATGATTGACCACTTGAACCTTGGTGATCTTTATAAGGCATCGTATATGTGAGAAAAAAATCCCTATAGAAGTTCAAGTAATAATCATAAAAGTATGTATATTAAAAAAAACCAATGTTTTAAAGATGTGAAAAGAAACACTTAGGAAAAAGCTTCAAAGGGATGGGAAGATGTTTTAAATGTGGTAATGAATGTCATGAAGCAAGAACCTACCATAGAAAAATGAAGTGTCTAGTTTACTCCAAGAAAAGGAAACAAGTTATTTATGAGGGGTCAATTGAATGTTTTAAATGTGGTGTGCATGGTCGCTATGCAAATAGATGTCATGTGAAGAAGTTTTGGGAAACAGATCAGAAAGATCATACAAATATACATTTATTGATTCTAAATTCTATTCCAATTGAAGATGAGGAAACTGATAATGACCTATGAAAGGTATGGATAATTTGTTAGCTCATGTTTTAAAATTACTGAAATTTTAGGACATTATGCATGATTTCATTTGTAGGAAATAAGTATGAAATAATAAGATGAAAAAACATGGATAAAATATCTAAAAATATGTTTAATGATTAAGATGTCTACATTTTAATAATTGAAGAGTTATGGATAATGATATGTTTGAATGTATTAATGATGTGATTAGTTTGGAAACTTTTTCTATTATGTGTAACCCTGAAGTTTGATATGTGAACATTTTTTTCAAATAAGAGTTATCTTTTCTTTTGTGGATATAGTTATAAATAACCATTTGGGTTTATATTATCCTTGAATTTGAAGAAATTACAGGTTTTTACATTTTGAGATGAAAAATGAAAGTTATTAGATAACCTTTGTGGTTAAAATATGTCATGGTTATTTTTGATGAATTTATCTCATTTATGGAAATTTTATAAAATTTTATAGTTTTTGAAAAAGGACAACACGTAGACCGTGGGGAAATCCATCGTTTTAGAGAAAGCTGTAGTAATCGAACCCACAACCAAAGTGTGATTAGGATTTGTCACCTACCACTAGACTACGGGAAGTCCCTAGTTAGTATGACTAATTTTGTTAGTTAGATGATTTTATGAATCAAGAATAAGTTTATTCTGTGTTATCTATGTAAATGATTAACCTATCATAGAGAATATGTGATTAGGTTAATTACACTTCAGTATGATACTTTAAGAGTAGTCATTGTTATTTGGAGATAAATGTTGTGATTTATCATGGAAGACTATGTGATTAAATCCTTATGAGTTTTGGGTTTCAATTTTAGTTTATATTATTTTTGAATAATTTTTAGGATAATTGTATATTGAATTTTATTTATTAAACTTTGGGTACTTTTTATTGAATTTTGGAGATTAAGAGTAGTTTCTATTTTTATAAAGGATTATCCTTTCTAGGGATTATCTGATCTCATACTAACCATTTTGGTTTTGGTTGATGTCTAAAGACAGGGTGAATATGTAGTTCATCTTTTGTAGATTATGTGATACTCTTGAAGTTGATTCTATTACTTTTAATGTGACTAAGACAGTTTGAATACCCATCATTTAGATAAAAGATGAGTTTGTGGTAGAAATTTAGTAAAGAATGAAAGTCTTTATGAAAAGTAAATACGTCTCCTTATGTTTTTAGTTAAGATCATAAATAAATTCCTCAAATTTAAGAAAATTAACTTAAAATAGAAATGTTTTCTATTAAATTTTTCTATTGGGGAATCAAAGATCGTTTAACCCATCGCAAGTTCGTGATTTTCTGGTGGTTAACTTTCTCCTAATCATGTTTTCTATCACTCTCCATCAGATCTTGATGCTTTTTCTTCTCCACTATATCCATGTTTTCATGGAATCATAGAATTTGATGTCTCAGGTGACCTATGTACTTCTCTTTATTTCTTTTAATGTGATAGTTTTATTAACCCTTTTTCTGATGTGACACTTTTAATGAAGTTTTCAAGCCCAATTTTAAAATTGCGAGGACGCAATTTCCCAAAGGGGGGAAGGATGTAACATCACAAGAAAATAAAAAATATGACATTTTCATTTTTATTAATATTTTTAATTAAATATTTATTTTAGTTTAAAAGGGATGAAATATTAAATGGAATACCTGACATGCAACAATGGGTTTCTCCAATGTCTAATGTTGCACACAATGCTGAGACATACTGAAATATAATAATATATTAATGATTTAAATGGTAGTTAACGCCTAGCCATTGTAATGGTGGTAATAGAAAAACTAACTACAATATGATTATACATGTTTGTTAAATTTTTTTACATTTATCCAATAAAAGTTATAGGCTTAAAATGTAGTGAATCTAATTTTAAGCATAAATACTCTAATATTCTTTAAAATGACGGCTTACCGCCTTTTGATGGAGAGACCTCGTTAAATATTGTTTTAGTAACTTTTATATGTTATATTTGATAAAATAAAATTCTTCTTTAGAATCAGGACATAAAAATTTTCATTGGATAAAGTTTTGGTATTTTTATGATAAATTTCATTTTTTAATGAATAGTGAAAAATAATGCATTTGAATTCAAAATCACCTTTTAATCTAATTTATTTATATAGTTTTATTATCTTTTTAAATGATTTTAAAGTTTAATTAGACTATATTTTTACCATTTAATCTTATTTTGGTCATTGGAAGTAATTTCGCTTTGAGATTGGACATAAACAAGTGCCAATCTTTTGACAGTTATTATTTCTTAAAAACACGCTTTTTGTTTTGACAACGAGAATTAATTTCAAATTAATTAATGAAAATTCTATTTTTTGAATTTGGTAAAATATACATAATTTCTGAATACTTAATATCAAATATATATTAGGCTGAATGTTTGGTATTTTTTTTTGAAACACTTCAATTTTTGATGAATATTGAAATCACTAAGTAGTGGTTAAAAAACCAACTTTTTTCATTTAAATGAAGTTTTACCACTTCTGAGAATTGAATTTCAAATATAAAATATATATGGTTGTTATCATTAAGTAAAATTTGGTTCAATAAGATGGAAATAATTTTTGGTGAATAGTAACTTTTTACTTTTATTTACCACTGTGAAAGGTAAATATGGTAATTCAAGGTAAAAATAATATTATAATAATATTAAATTACCCTAACATGTGTCCTAATCCTATTGGATGATATATTTATGAAAATGGGAATCCTTGGGTTGATTTTGGGATTTCATAGAGCCACTTAAGAGGGATAATGACACTTTATATTAATTAATTAAAAGTGAAGACAAAAATGACATACACATATATTTTTTAGTAAATCAATTTTTACATGGAGTTATATAAGTTATCTCTTCGACTATAAAGATTAATTTGAAATAAAAAAATATTTCCTACATCATGGTATTTTTTTTATAATTTCTAAACATTATATAAATAAAATTATTTATGACACAATACTGATGCAGTGTTTACCTCATTAATGATCGATTTAAAAAAATAAGATTATAAAAATTAAAACAATATACAAAACCTATCCAACTCTTATTGGATGATTTTATTTCGAACATGAGTCATATTATATTCGACTTTAATAAGTTTTAGATCATTAGAAACCGAATATAATTATATAATAAAATAATATTTCTAAACTTTCCTAAAGAGCCCCTCCCCCTTTATAAAAAGACATCAACTCTATCCCATTACTCACACCTCTCAAGCCTTTTGGCTTGTCAAAAATATACCTAATTAAGATCCATAAATCATTATCTTTTACCTAGAATCCTTACATTAGGTAGAAGCCACTTCAAGAAATCTTTTTAGTTCAAACCAATGGGAGTTACCATATTTATTGGTAACATCTTCTCTTAAGTTCTTTTCTTTTATTTTACATCTCCAACCCCCTAAACTATTTTTATTCCTTTATTTTATAACAAAAATAGTATCCTAAATCTACTAGGATTTTTTTATGAAAATTATTCAAACTACGCTTCCACACACCACCATCTAATGGGGAAACAAAATACTGAATCTGTGGATGGCAAATTACTGCCTCACGAAACGATGATTGTTCAATAATCTCCTACCACCTCTCATAGTGGCCATTATGCTGGAACTGTATTTATATATGATATATATTACTTTTATGTTTTATTTATTCTTATGTGATTTTTTATTTTAAAAACATATCTTTATTCTTTCCAATATGTGTAAACAAAACAATTTCATTTGAGGAAGTGGGGACTACCGCCCCCTCAAGGTGATATGATTCATTCATGACATACATGGAATGTATAAAGGATGAATTTATAAAATTATTTAACATATTTATATCTTATGATATTATATAGGAATTATAAAATAACTATGTATCATTAAGTTCCCATTCCATTAAATATAAAATAGACAAAAAAGTAGCATTCATGCGTACTTACGACTTACCATCTCCATGAATGATGCATTTCACTTCTTATCTCTAACCGTTACGTACTATTATAAATAAATAAATATACTGAATATATAGGAGATCTATGATATCTATATCTTGAATATTATTCTGGAGAAAATTTAATTTTGACCACATGAACAATTTGTAATTATAACAAGTTCATTTTTGACTCAAGTTCCGAACATCACTAAAATGTCCAATATAAACTCAAATAATTAAATAATTTTTATAGAATAGTAATAAGTGATATAAAAGGAATAATAAACTTGAAAAATTTTATTAATAAATTATAAATTAACTTAAGTTTATTATTCAGTAAGAAAAATTAACAAACGAGTCCATTCAGACACGAGGTAAGAGGTTTCTTATCTCACTTTTAATTCCTTGAGATTTCCATTATTCACCACTTATTTATTTCATGTGATGTATTGTGTATTTCAATATGATATATATTATCATGAATCGCTTTATATTCATGGAATTATGTGATTCGTTTGATGGTTATTAACTTTTGGTTATAGGAATCAATTAATTACAACATGGTAATGGGGTTTTATCTCACTTTTTATTCTCGTGAGATTGATGCTAAATTGGCTACTATTTCATTTTGTGTGGTGTATGTACTGCCCATGATTGTATTATTTGTGTAATATAATTTAATTTATGGGTATTTAAATCTTAATTTTATGATCCTTCTTTCATGGGATGTATGTTTTATAAGTTACCCAATCGGTAAGAGAACCTTTCACTCTTCTCTTTTAGTCAAAGACATCTCTTATGTTATGTCTTTAAATTTCAATTTTAAAATGTTGGGATATGTTCTTATATATCCTTATTTATGTAAATTTTATGTCTATGTGATGAGATACCCTTTTCTCTCTCATCAAATCATTTTCTGAATTTTTAATTAACGTCGTTAGGCTGCTGAATTTTCGTAAGGGAACTTATTAGCCCAATTTCCATTATTTGGTTTAATCTTATACTTATTGATTATGTCATGATATTATTATGTGTGGAATCACTATTTATTTATTTATGTAATAATTTCCAATCCTCGTTGTTTGGATGTAATTTTGATACACATAATCACTCCATTGATAATTTCTCAAGTCATTGATATGAACTTGATAAGTGCTATTTTATCTCAATTTCCATTCATTGAGTTAAAAAACCAAGTCATTGGTTTTGTTTTTAAAATAACATGTGTAAATGTCCTCTGATTGATTTACACTGAATATCCAATCATATTTAGTGTATTATTATTTTTCACAGATAATTATTTCATTGATTTATCCTTAATCTAAGGATATGATATTTGTAAGAGACTTTGTCTCAATTTAATTTTCATTGAGACTTATTTGTTGTTATACACCAAATCACTTTCATATAATGTATATACTACACTTTGACATATTATATCATGAATCCCCTTATTCACATGATATTATAATATTTTTTTAAGGATATTTTGTAATTATTTTTATTCATGTATTTTCTCAAGTGGTAAGAGACTCTTTAGCTAAAATATTTTTTTAAATGTCTTAAATATTTATTCTTCTAACTATTTATCATTAATAACCATGTTTTAAAAATTGTTTTAAGGATTTATTTATATGGACATTACTTTTTTAAAAATTTAATTCCTTTAAAAGCTTCAAAGTGTCAGGAGACACTTTGATTCCAAAATCTCTTTATTAAATGTTTTAAATGGTTTTGAAAATGGTTTTGATAAAGCTTTGATTAAGTCAATATCTTGAAATGATGTAGTATTATTTCAAATGAAATATTATTACTGAAATGTTTATTTTTTTAATATTTTATGTGTTATGATTTTATAATAGTACTTGGAAATTTCACGGGTTGTTACGTGATAAAAGAAATGACGGGTGGTGACGTGATAAACCAGGATGTGTGGTTACGTTATATCCTCCAATACATCGGGTGTGGAAGTCAGCCTTATGGCTATTCTATTTAGTGATATTTGTAGAACTTGACCATATGGTTATTCCATTTATGTACATTTATGTCCCAAGTTACCTATATAGGTTATGTGTGCTTTCTATTGGTTTTATGGTAATCTTTTGGTTAGAAAAGGGTAAGCAATGATCTTTTTTTAGTGAATAGTATTTACTACTTCATAAAGGTGAAAATTATTACACATGATAATGTATTCATAGTTTACTTGTTTTAAAAGACTAATAGTTTTAATTATTTGTGTATACCTTACTATGATTTTTTGTCATCCTATGTTTTTGAAAGGTTTTTCACAGGACATGAAGTGGAATAGGGACAAGGATGTGATAAAGAAAAAGTCATGATGTCTAAGACATGGAAGTAGATATGTTTCTTTTTAAGAGTTTATATTTTCTGAAAAAATAGATACTGAGTAGTAGTGTCTACATGTAATATTCAAGCTGATATGTAATATTTATGGCCAAATTCTCTAAAATTATAAACGTGAAAATATCCTAAATGTGAATTATTGATTTAAATCAAGATTACAAAATGCTTAAGGCCGGGTTCTTATAACCTTTATAGTATTAAATAGGCACCTATATAAATTTATATAAATTATTTCTATATAAGATACAAGGATGAACTACATAAGATTAAAACAGGTTTATTTTACGACTGATATTTCCCCATCAATCAGAATATATTATTTAACTATAAAAATGATAAATGTTTTTTTTATGAAAAAATATTATGGTTTATAAAAAGCATATACAGGTAAGAGTTTCACATTATTAAAGGGATGTTTTAATTACTAAATTAAATATAAAATGTTCATATTAATATATCTGGTTGATTAAATAAATAAATCATTTATTTATTTATTTATTCCTTTTAAATATTATTTTTTATAATTTTTTTTATCAAATTTGAATATTATGTATGATAAATTTATGTGATAATTTTCTTCATATAAATTTTCATTCCAAAAATTACATGACAGGTATGAAAAAATTAGATTTATTTTCCTTCAACTTTGATGCCATTTTGTAATTAGAGTTATTATCTTAAATTTAGTTATTGAATATTGTTTATAAATAATTTATTTTATTGTTATGATATATTTTTAATATCTTATAAGTAAAGTATCTGTGGGTACAGGTACTTTGGGGTTGACTTCTCACTATCCTGGGAAATTGTTACTTTAAAATTAAGGGGATTGACTATATGTGGATCTAGGTTTACTCTTTCAAGTATATTCAATTTCATATAATTATAATCATCATCTTGAAATGGGAATGCTCTTTATATATAGGGTTCATTAGGATATGTGTAAATTGTTTTGCTTTTATATTTGGGTGAGTGACACAAACTACAGTTTGTGTAAAGAGTTACACATTAAAATTGTGAAAAAATATTAGTTTCATTAATTAAATAGAGATTAAAAAATAAATTAGTTATAATAATGAATACATAAATGAATAAAACATTTGATAATAATTATTTCATGTGATTTAATAATTAATGAATTATTTTTCGTGTAATGTATAATTAATTGGTGATAAATTTATGTGAAAACTACTAAAATATTATGATTGATATTCCTTTCAAATAAAACACCTATAAAGACCAATATAATGTAGAAATGTATTTTCATACTAAATTTGAGTGCCTATGGAATATCATGTTTAAGAAATCGTGGAAATGGATAAATCTAATAGTTTTTTAACCAAATAAAACTATAAGATTTAGATGAAATATATTTGGAAATCCCAGTGAGATAAAATAAAATAAGAATAGTGCTAATATATTCCATATATTGTATTTTAGAGAAGGGGTTTCTTCCCAACTATATGAGAGTCATATATGATATTGTTAGCATGATTTCTCACCTAAATAGATGTGATTTTAGATTAGTGCTAAAGTAGAATCAAACATAGATTAATATAGATCTTGGCCAATTAAACGTAATGATATATATTTTTTCCAATTTTTGTCAGATATATTTCATTAAAATTCCATAATAAAAATATATAAGTCATGGTCCTGACCCATATATATTTCTTTGTTTTAGATCATGTCAGACATCATGTGTATCATTTCTAGTTCTCTTATAAGTATGAATAATAAAATTATTCTAGAGTGGTATCTAAGGTTGATAAGTGTTCTCAAATAGAATAATTATGAGAATATGAATGTGAATATTATAAAAAATTATTTCTCAAATTATTACTAATGGGTATTAGATATCACATGTGTATTGTACATCTAGGATAATAAACACAAACTCATAGATATAAGATAATTAAAGAAAGATAAATTAGATCTACATGTTGGAAATTATACACGAGTTGTTTCATTGGATGTCAGTATATATGATATAATTCTAACTAATATATTCATTATGGAATTAAAAAAATATTATTTTTTTCCTTCCATGGACAAAAAATGTTATTTTTTTATCTTTTTTTGGACAATATGGAATTTTCATTCATTATTTATAACAAGAGTTATTTTATATATATGAATGAAATGTTTAATAGAATGTGGATTATGTTGACTAGTATATATATTCTGGATATGGATAATCCTATACATAATATTCAAAATAATAAGTTCATGGGGGATTCACACCCCAAATACCATTGAAATTATTGTCTTGGATGTATTAATGAGAAACACACTCAAATAATTCATAGATAGGTATTATTAATATAATTAGATTATGAATTATTTTATACATATGATTCTAGTTCATCATGAAATATTACCAATAAATATTTAAGCTGTAAAAGTGAAATATGTTTACTATTGGATCTTATACACAACGATGTGCGTGGACTAATGAGTACCCAAGTAAGTTGTGGGTTTAGGTACTCCATGACCATTATCAATAAATTTATTCATTATCTTCATATATTTATAATGATATTTGTTTTGAATATTTTGAAAATTTCAATGAGTTATAGAATAAAATATATAATTTAAAAGGAAAAAGTTTTAAGACTCCCCAATTATAATAGGGTGGTAAATACTTATTCATGGAATTCACTGATAATTAAGGATATTGTGGAATTGATTAAAAAATCACTCCTCATAGAACAGCACAATGTAATGTTGTGTTAAAGAGGAGGAATAATACCCTAGTAGACAAGGTTTGATTTATGATGAGTTATTATAAACATCTTATTTCATTCGATGGATATACTCTGGAAATTACTACATTCCTACTTGACTGTTTTCAATGTAATAGAAGATCCAATTGGTCTGTGAACAGTTAAGATTATTATCATAATCAAAGAATATTTTATAATCTACATGATAATAATCATGATGACTAACTAATTAATTCATAGATTAATTGGTATGTATGTTTGATTAAATAAGATATGATCATTGTCATGTTAAATATCTAATTATATGAAGCAATAAGAATTACCTCATCCATGAGAATTATTTCTTCATAGAAGATATAGATCATTTGAATTTATATTTGGTAGTACCATTATTGCATCGAGTGGATCTAAACTTAAATCCCTCCAGAAGTGATCTAAAACTTTTCACATGATCTTAAAGCATCATCCATGGTATTATGGGTGTTATTACTGTGGTACCAATCATTTTCATCGCCTACATTGATCGAAACACAATAATTTCAGGGATTGGTTCTTATTATCTCATTCTTGAGATAAGGATGAGGGTGTAATATCTTAGAAATTTATAGAATTATAGAGAGTATATTCTCTATTTTTGAGAGAATCTCTAGAAAAAATGTGTTTTACACCACAATGCATTACTCTATGACTATTTTAATAATTTCATATATCTTCATAATTATTATTTAAATCCATAAAGAATAACATGTATAAAACATAATATTTATATTATTATTTACTTGACATGAACTAAACTTGTGGATAACATATTTATGATTTCTTTTAAGAAATAACTTTGTATTTATTTAAAATGATATTTTATAAATCATTCCAGTCAGTCTTGATAATTTGGTCCGCACATCCTCTTCCAAATTTAATGAACTCTAAATAAGAAATATCATTATTTTGAATAATATAAAAATATTTATAATATTCATGGTATTGTGAATAAATATTTATTTTCATATTCAAATCAAACATAAATATAGTGACTGGATATTTATGATCAATTAATCTCTAATAAATATTACATCATAGTATATTGAATATTATTTGTTCCAAACAATTTAAATTCAATTATAATTTTATTATGATCATTTGAATCACTAACTGTGTGAGCCTTTAAAATTCTTTCCCAGTGGCATTACATGGGTTTGCCTAAAATCCAATAATGGTGTCCAAAAAAATAGATAAAGGCACCCATGATGAAGAATTTAATATCACAATGTTGAAAACCACATATGAATACTAAATGTGAAATATAATCCTTTCATCTTAATATCTCATCATGAAAGTTTCATACATGTTTCATCATTTTATATGATGGATATATCTTTTCCTGACATACTAAAATGAACCCATCCATAAACCATGGTCAAGGAATTTAATTTGACACTTTCTTTCAAATAAAATGGATTAGATTTCATCTTTTATAAGTTATGAGGGAAAAAACTTCGTTAACTTATTCATTAACAACATATCATTCATTACACACCCAACTTCACTATGAACATATTTTATCACAATTTATAATAATTGATAATATATGTGATTCATGATATGTTCGAAAAATAATACTAAAACCTAATTATCATTAAACATTCTCACAAACAAAAATATCCAATGAGATGTGAACATGTGGAACTCCTACTATTGGGGAAGTTCTCATAACCTCCTCTCTTAGAGATTTCTAAGTGAAAACTTCATGATATGAGTTCACATCTTCATGTAAGTACTTTCCCTTGAAACTCAACATATTATTTTTCCCATCATAGAATTTTATCTAACCATAGAACAATATTTAAGATTATCATCATAGAATTTCTAAAATTTCATCCTAGAAGGGAACTAGTATGACATTTTTCTAGGTGTAAAACACTCTATAACATTATCACATTAAAGTCACATATAATAATATTCAGTATGTGATATTATATTTCTTAATATTCATATCCATTAATATAAAATTAACATGATGTATAATGTAGTCAGTTCTAGTACATCAACTCCAACGTATACCCACTTCCACTAGAGAAAAAAATTAATTACTTTTAATTAACTAGATCCCACATGATATGCATACTTATTGTAAAAATGGCTATAACTGCAAGGCCTACCATGATATTTTATGGAAATTGTTGGTTTTTCAACCGGCCTATGTTTGTAATATTAATATTGTGACTTCAGTCCCTTGAAAAAATCCATAAAGTTGTAAAATCACCAAGTATAATCCATTTGTTCCCTTTTCATAAAAAATAAAACATAACTAATTCCATATCGTTATCTCATAATAGTAATTATAATTCTTTTACTATTAGTATAACTAAAACCTAGAACATGACACAACTAAGTTTCTTTTTAATCTGCATCAGAAGCCACAACATACTTATATACAATAGATATTGAAACTATTATGTGTACTATTTTTTACATATATGTTACCTTATCCTAACTAATATAATAGATCAAATTGATATAAATGAATGATTTTTTAATGCCCTTAATCTTTAGTTTCATCAGTTATCTAGACTTCCGAAACTCATCCTGTTCTACTCTTTCTTGTACTGTTGGATTGATATAAGTGCAAGTCAATGAAGTTATCATTTTTTTATATTCATGTAATATAAATCATTCATAATTAATAGAAAACATCAACACATATCATGGAATATGATATTGATTCCTAGCATATATGATTGTGAAATTATATATATCCAACAAATCTCTTCTTATTTCCACGAACGTAATACAATAAAATATTATATGCCGACAACAAATTGGGATTGAATTATTTTATTTTTTATTATTAATAAATTAAAAATATATCTATTATGAATAAATTTATAAAACCCATGAATTTATATCTAAATATATGATTCCCTGGAACTTGGTTGTTAATTTAAATCATTCATGATGAAATTAATTACTTAATCTCAAAAAAAATATAAAGACATACCTTTTTTCATATTTTATTAATATATTTATCTTGAAAAACTATAGCATTTATACCAACCACTTATATACATAACAGACTACTTCATTCCAAATTAATATTATAGGATAACTGCGTATATTCTTATCCATAAATATATTTATGTATCTTACATATATTATTGAAATTTGTTGATTTCTCTAGCACATTTTTTATTCCATATGGACATGTTCCATAGGGCTTCCCTTTTGGTCGTGTCATATGAAAGTATTCTATAAGGTATCTTCTAAGGGATGAGGCCTTGGAAATATATATCCCAATACAATGAAGTAATAAAAATCATTAAGTAGAATTCAAACAAATTTAGTATGAAAATTGGTGTATAGGGTTTTTATTGATTATACCTAGAAATTTCATAATCCTTTTGACAATAAATTATGACTTATCAATACTATATTTCACCATCCATGTACATTTTTTGTAGAATAATCACCAGTAGAATCAAGTATAGAAACATAAAAAATATAGATCCCTTGAAATTTGGTACATCTAATCCATTATTATGTTCATACATACCTCTCAATAATAGAATTATTCTATTTATTTTTTCCAAGTTTGAATAATTATTATTATAGAATTATATACATGTATCACACATCTTGGTGAATATAAATAACCTATTTGGTTATGATTTTCTATCAAGTTTGTGTCTCTAGAATAAATCATCCCATTGAGATTTTTAGAGTATTAGGTTCCTATTCCAAATCATATATTTCTAGATCTGTAACCTCAATATAGTTAAGGATGTTCCCACTTTCTCAAAATAATTGTTCTTCCCTTATAGAAATATAGTGAAATCTAAAAAAACCCTTTTTATAAAGGGGATGTGAATATTCTAAATATCTATAGGATAGATAATTGAGATAAAATTTCTACTTATTTTTATGTTAATTTTTATAAAAATGTTATCATATATCACCTAAGGATATATAATAATATATTTTTTAACATATAGTAATTAGTATGATATCCATGAGTTAAAATAATAGGCATATGGTAAAACGTTTCACTACTATTTGAAAGATATACCTGAGAAGAAAATATAGAATACATGAAATAAATAAAACATTCATCATTATCTTAATTTTACTACAATAAATATATTTATATGTATAAGGAAATGTAAGTTTACAAATACCATTACTCTGCATGTATATGATAAATGATTACTTACTTATGAAGTTCTATAATAAGCCATCCACGTGGATCCTATATCATTTCCAATGATTCATTATTTAATTCACTAATAATTCTTAAAATTTCTTAATGAATTCTCATAAAGAAATTTAATATAACTATTCCATATTATTATAATAGTTCACATGTACGTTCAAAATGAAATCAAAAATATTTTTGGCACACCTAAATTTATAAAGGAATACTTTTCTTAAAACAAGGTATATAGTTTTTTGGTATACCATGTATCATAGATTAATAGAGTCTGAAATACTTTTCTATATATTAAAAACATCACTACTACAAGTTTTTTATGAAAAATAATTATCTTTCCCTAATCAGGTATTTTTTCATTATATTTTTTCATCATTGTTACTAGTTGGATATCCATGATTCCAGAATTACTAAACTATTTGTCAAGTATGAAATACTAAAAAAACATAAATTTTAAATATAAAATAATGTTTCATTATTTCTAAAATTTATATTGAGATAAAATATTTGGTAATACTCAATAAAAAATAGTAGTTTAACTTATATCATTCTACCATAAAATCTAGAAATTGTGCACTTCTGTTGAATGATATAAGAACCAAGCTTCTTCTTCTTTTTTTGAGAATTAACCTTAAATCTTATAATATTCATATACTCACTTGGTTCCTATATTTTTAAATACAAATTTGTGAATAACCTATACTCAAAGATTATATGAAAAAAATTATGTGTTATTATGAATTTACATAAAGTAGAAGCATATAATTTATTCTTCTTAAATTCATTGACATGACTATTCTAATGAACTTTATTTCCATGTGAGAATAAAATAACCTCATGTTCATTTTTCCCCTTGAATATTTCGTCTCTTTGAGGACTGTCATAAAGGTAAAATTGACTTTGAAATGGTTATGGTATTTTCAACTATTTTTTTGATTCACTTATTATGGATGAGAAAACATGTTTCAATAAAACCATATATGTCCAATGATGCATAGTCCAATGACTTTAAAATGATATATCCATATTCTTCATCTATTCCTTAATTAATAAGGGTAATCACGGTGGTGAGGATGATGACATGACAGTAGTGGATAATTTCTTATCCAAATGGAATCCCAATTTTTACAGATGATCAATTTATTCAAACATTTTGAAGGAATAATTAGTAGTTTGATGTCCTTATTCATGTTTATATCCATACGGTGTAGTGACTATATCATTTATCACTTACACATGTTTTTATTGCTCATGTGATACGTGATAAGATATTATTGTATAAGAATACATTGTCTTTATGTTGAATCTATTGAGAAAGTGTTGTTTTCAACAAGACTCTATACTACTATGATTGGGGGATATTGTTGAGCATACATTGTTTCAAAAATACTCTATCTTTTTATGATGATTTTGATGCTCACAAATACCCTTGTTTGTTATTCAAATGATTTTATTTTGAGTATATTTCCGGAAATTAATATTCTTTATATTTCTATTTTGGAATAATATTAAATAATTTAATTTGTGTGGAATATTTCACAAAGTGTTAATAAATAAGTTTATAATGTTATGGAAATATTGTTCATACCCTACGTCGAAGATCATAGCGCAAGGATAAAATTTTACTTTTTCTTTACAAGAGTTCAGAAAATTTTGCTAAAATAACCATATGTTTGGAAGAAACCATATGTTTTTAATATCACAAAATTATGAAATAAGAACCTTATGTAATTATGGAACCCAACATTTGCTTCATGATAGTATGGATCATCAACCTTACTTCTTTAATGAATCCTACAATCTATCGAAAAGTATGGATCATGTATCTTATGTTTTGATAAAGTGGAATGTATGGATAATCTAACAATCTTTTGAAAGATGAAGAGGAAAGTATGGATGATCAACCTTACATTTGAGATCAACCTTACATAGAAGGAGATTAATCATTGCAAAAAAGAGATATACGAGTCACACATATCGGCTGCTACCAAGACCAATCATACTCTATTTTTCTGAAGAAAAGGAAAATTGTTAAAGATTCTTATTCTACATCTAAGATATATCGTGAACCTATTGTAGTTAATGTTGATGATTTTATTTCAAAATATATTTGTGACTAGATCGACTCAGAACTTCTCTTACCAGAAGAAAATATTTTTTAAAGATGAAGATCTATCTACTACCAGTTGTGTGCTGTTGTAACTATGAAGAACAAGTGGAATGTATTTTTAAACATGTAAACTTTTAATTTTGAGTAACTGGATTATCATTATATGCTGGGTATTTGGTTTTGTGCATGAACCAGAAGGCTCTGTTTTAGCCTTATCTTGTAAAGGGGTCAACTTATTACACTCTGTTTTAGACCGTCTATTTATAAGAGGACCAGATAGTGAAAATCATCAAGCTCTTGGAGTAGAGCATTGATGGAGTGGAATAGAGGCCTTATGGTCCCCAAACCACTATACATCTGTGCATCCTTCAATATATTTATTTTTTGCTACATAAACATTCTAATAAAGTTAAAGGACATATGTGGAAATCATCACGATTCTTGAAGAAATTTTAAAAGACACAATTCATCACCCACTTGTGCATATTTGGTATAACCTAATCCAATAATTGGTATCAGAGGAGGTTCCTTTGGTAGAGATATAATAAGATGAAAGCTTCAAAGTATTATAATCAAAGATCTCAATGGATGATACATGAGAGGTAATGTTAATGGTTATAGCTCCATACTTTAATGGTAGAAACTATGGATGTTGGAAGTCAAGGATGATCATATATCTGAAAAATCTTTGATTCAGAGTCTGCTAAAAAAATCATTCTCCTTATAAAATTTATGAGAAATCTGAAACATGGAGTGTAGCTACTGAAGTAGAGTATGACATAAATTCAAAAGCTATGAATTATATAATCTGTGGTTTATAAAAAGATTAATTTAATCGAGTATCTCAATGGCCTACTGCATTTGAGATGTGGTAGAAAATTTCAGTTTCCTATAAAGGAAATGACAATGTTAGACAAATAAGGTATGCCACAAAAAAATTAAAATTTGATACATTAAGAATTCTTGATGGTGAAAGTATCACTCAGATGAATGGAAGGCTTACAGAAATAGCCAGCAAAATAACTTCCTTGGGAGATCCTATCAAACAAGAAGTTTAAGCCCTAAAAGGACTGAGAGTACTTCAAACCCAATGGAATGTAATATCGTCTTCCATTAGTCAATCATCACTAGTCAATGATCTTTCTATTAGAGAATTAATTGGAACCCTAATGATTTATGTATTTGAGATGCAACATAAAGAAAATGAGCATAAAGTATTGATCAAGAGAGAAAATAATTCTTTGAATGTAACATCCCAAAAAGAGGATTAGAAATATAAAGCAAGAGATCAATAGAAAACCAGAAAGTTATGATTCATCTGATTTAGATAGGGAACTAGATTTGTTAGCTTGGAAATTAATTTAATTATACAGAAAGAACAAGGGATTTAGAAAATCCTTCAAGAGAGATGTTAAAGAACCAAAGGAAGTCAGATGCTATGAATGAAAAAGATGGGATACATAAGACCTGACTGTCCCCAATTAAAATGATAAAAGATGAAGATTTTTTTTTCAAAAACAATGATTATGAGCAGGAAGAAAAAAGAGAAATGAAAGTTACTTGGAGTGTTTCGGAAGACTCCAGCAGCTCATCAAATTCTGACTCAGAAAAGGAAGAATCAAATCTAAAAGAAAATATGTGCTTTATGGAAGAAGATGATGAGGTTCAATATTATTACTCATCGTATTCGAATTCTAGTTCTAGTTTCTCAAATTATAAACATGAATCCTACTATAGTATTATCGAAGAGAAATATTATTATTCATTTAAGAAATATAAATCACTGAAAAATATTCACACTACTATATTAGGAGAAAGAGAGACTCTACTAAAACAAAATCAAGAGTTAATTGAAAAATATAACTCATTAAACACAAACTGTATAGATAATTAAACTAAAATAAAAACACAGCCAACAAAAGTAAAGACATACAAAAGTGCATCATTTATTTTTACAAAAGGAGAAAGTTACCTAAATGAAATTCTTAGAAAGAATTTGATTAAAAAGGAAAGATATAGAATATCCAAGAAAGGTGTAAAACCCAAACTGTATAAGATGCATTTTTTTCCAAATAAAAATGTTATAATTTTATACTACAATAGAATATAAGGTCACATATCTAAAAAATATTACACAAGGAAACCTTAAATAAGTGGGATTAAGAAATACTATGTTGCAAGAAGTTTATATGATTCTCTTGATTATAGAAAAAAAGAAAGTTTGGAATCCCAAATCTTAAATAGCTAACACTGATTGACCAAATAGAATATGGGTACCAAAACCAAATTTTGTTTGAATATATTTGTAGGAAGTAGGTCATAGAAGCCGAACTGAAATATGGTATATGGACAGTGCCTTCTCTAGGCATATGAGTTGGAATTCATTGAACATTAAAACATTAATTCAAAATGATGGAGGATTAGTCACATTAGGTGACAATGCTGAAGGTAAAATAATTGGCATTATAACGGTTGGAGATCTCAAAGTCGTATCAATTAATAAAGTACTCTATGTATAAGGATTGAAACACAATCTGATAAGTATCTCTCAACTATGTGATGATTTATATTTTGTTGATTTTTTCAACAATTTCTGTTCTTTTTTAATGATAAAATGATTAAATTTATGACACCCATAACTGAAAATGTTTATACTCTAGTCATAAATTCCTTTTGTAAACAAAATTAAATTGTTTAACTGATAAGATAAATGAATCTTGGATCTGGCATAGAAGACATGGACATTGCAATATATATGCATTATATAAATTATCTAATAAACAACAAGTTTTTGATTTACCTAATATTAAATTTGATAGTGAATGATTTTTTGATGCATGTCAACTTAGAAAGCAACTCAAATCTATTAACAAAATTTCTACATATAAATCTCTAGAACATATCAACATGGATCTATTTACACCTTCAAGAGTAGAAAGTTTGGCTGGTAAATTATATGTATATGTTTAGTTGATGAATATTCTAGATTTACTTGGGTTTATTTTCTAAAATATAGAAATTAATCTTTTACTATATTTGATTTTTTTTTGCAAAGTAGTTCAAAATGAAAAAGATTTTAACATAATTTCACTAAGAAGTGATCATGGTAGAGAATTTGAAAATTTGTAATTCAATTACTCTTGAACAAATTTTGGTATTAAACACACCTTCTCCGCACCAAGTCCACCTCAACATAATGGAATTGTTGAATGAAGAAATATAAGTATTAAAAAAATGGATAGGACTATACTAAATTAATACAAACATCCTACCTATTTCTGGGAAGAAGTTGTAAGCACAACTTATTATATAATTAATAGAGTTTTAATTAGACCTATTTTCAAAAAGAGATCCTATAAACTTTGAAATAACAGAAAACCTGAAGTAAAATAATTTATAATTATTGGATGTATGGTTTATATTTTGAACACCAAGGACAAGATTGGTAAGTTTGATCCCAAATCTGATAAAAGAATTTTTATAGGATACTCTCCAATTTTTAAAGCTTATAGACTTTTTAATAAAAATTCAAGGATTTTTGAAGAATCAGTTCATGTGAAATTTGATGAATCTGCTCCCTTTAAGAAAATGAAAGATCAAATTGATGAATCTCACTCTAATGATAACATTA
Organism: Viscum album; assembly: GCA_963277665.1. Lineage (NCBI taxonomy): Eukaryota > Viridiplantae > Streptophyta > Magnoliopsida > Santalales > Viscaceae > Viscum > Viscum album. The sequence continues at coordinate 241,992,680 of OY728131.1, forward strand.
TACTTGAGAACTTTAAATATGATTTTCAAAAAGATATAAATAAAATTCAGTCCAGTTTAGAGGAACATGAAACTGATGAATGTAAATGTGTCTTACCTAGACAATATGAAACCCTATATAATCTCCCTTTATGAAATGTTATAGGAGACTTAGAAACTGGAATAAAACTAGAAGAAATATAGGAAATCTTTTTGAGTTTTCTGTCTTTATATCCCAATTAGATCCTAAGACATTAGAAGAAGCCGTAGATGATGAAAGATAGATGATAGTAATGAAAGATGAAATAAATTTGTTAAATGGAAATGAAGTTTGGAATTTATTTGAAAACCATAGAACTATCCAGTTATTTAAACTAATTGGGTCATTAGAAGTAAACAATATGATCAAGGAATAATAACTAGAAATAAAGCAAGGATAGTAGATAAAATATACAATTAGGAAGAAAGTATAGATTATGATGAGAAATTTGAACCTATAACTAGACTAAAATCCATTAGAATATTCATATCCTATGCATCTCATATGAACTTTAAATTTTTTCAGATAGAAGTTAAATCTTCATTTTTAAATGGTTATTTAATGGAGGAATTTTATGTTGAGAAACCTCCCAGTTTTGAATATTTTCAAAACCCATATTTTGTTTTTAAACTTACGAATGCTGTATATAAAATTAAATAGGCACCTAAAGCTTGGTATGAAAGATTAAGTTCTTTTATTTTGAAAAATTATTTTACTGTTGGAATGTAAGATCCATCATTATTTAAGTAAAATGTTAACTCTAATATTTTATTGGTTCAAATTTATTTTGATCATGTAATTTTTGGTACATTAAACAATAAAAATTTCATGGGTTTTAAAAGTTAATGAAAAAAGAATTTGAAATGAGTATGATGGGAGAATTAAATTTCTTTTTAAGACTTCAAATTTATCAAAAATATATTTGAAATGTTTTGAATTAAAGAAAACACATTACCGATTTACTAAAGAAAATTGGACATGAAAACAGAAAGACATATACTACTCATATGGGTTCTAATATAAAACATGATTTGGATGAATCTAGAAAATAAATTGACAACAAGCTATACAGAATTATGATTGGTAGTTTATTATATCTTACAACTAGTAGGATAGATATAATGTACTCGGTATTTCTTTGATAAATATTTCAATAAAATCCTAAAGAATCTTACTTAAGTGCTGTTAAAAGAATTTTTAGAAACATAAAAGAAACTATTTTTTAATATATTCTCTATCCAAAAACCACTAATTTAAATTTGATTTCATATTATGATGATGAATTTAGAAACATTAGATTAGGTAGAAAAATCACCTTAGGAACCTATCATTTTTTTAGTAAAATATTTAGTTTCATGTTCTAGTAAAAAACAATACTCCTTTGCCTAGTCAACAACCAAGGAAGAATATGGGTCTCTAGGTAATTGCTGTGCAAAATTGTTTTGGATGAAAAACACACTTATGGAATTGGGACTAAATTTTAATAATACACATATTTTATGTGATAATACAAGTGCAATAAATATTTAAAAAAATCCTATTAATCATTCATGGACTAAGCATATTGATATCATACATCATTTTCAAAGAGATTATTTTCTTAAAAGTAATATATTCTTAGAATTTGTAACACCCAAGATTTCATAGTGTGTTATTTCATCAAAATAATTCAATAAAAAGGACTACACGCAACACCGAGTTCAAGCGCACCATGACTTACCAAACAAGCCGTTCAAAAGAGGTTATGAATAGTATTAACTAACTTTTAAACTTTATATAATCCTTATAATTTTAGAATCCATATTATGAGACATAATGTATGAACAAATTCATTTTCAGTATTGCACTTTTACCAACTTTTAATAGTGAACCCTTTTGAAATACAATATTTTAAACTTTTTGACTAAATGGGGAAATCAAAAAAAATTAAAATGAAACGTCCCAAGCTTCCACGGTACGCTTTCCTTTGAATAATACAGTAGCGTGTGTTGTACACAACTTCGAGTTCTAACACACACCACAACCAATAAAACTAGCCGTTATAAATATTAATACCAACTTTTTGAAATTATATATATTTTATATTTAAAAATGGACATCATTTTTGGATTCGGAATATCGAATTTAGCCTAAGGTGAAATTTTGGTACTTTTCGGATAACTTTCATATTTTGAGGAATAGTGAAAATTACTAAATTTTAATTAAAAACAAATTTTTTAATCAAAATAATTAATATTGATAAATTATGAATTTGAGTGGTTTTAAAGTATATTTAGAATATATTTTTACCATTTAATATAATTTTGGTCATTGGACTTAATTTTACAATTAAACCGAACATAAACAAGTGTCAATCTTTTGATAGTTATTATCACTTAAAAACACGTTTTTTGTTTTGACAGCGGGAATTAATTTTAAATTAATTTCTGCCACTTCTGTGTTTTGAATTTAGAAAAATGGATTCCATATTTGGAATCAGGATGTTCAAATTGTGTAAATAGGTAACTTTTATTTTTAGACATTTTGAATAATTACTGCGGTAAATATTTTATTTACCATGGTTAAGGGTAAATCCGGTAAATAAGGTTTAAAAATAATATTATAATAATACTAAATTACCCTGAAATGTGTCCTAGAATTATTGGATGATACATGTTCGACCATTGACATCTTTGGGTCGATTTGGGGACCCCATGGTGCCACTTGTAGGTGATAGGGACACTTTATTTTAATTAAGTTAAAAAGAATACAAAAATGACACAAGCATATATTTTTTAGAAAACATTTTTTTACATAGGATTATATGTTGGATTTTAGACTATAAATATTTATTAGAAATATAAAAAGCTTTCCTACATGAGGATATTTTATTTTCAATTTTTAGAGATTACATAATTTAATTTAGTTATGACACAATGATGATACAGTAATTATCATAATAGTGAAAAATTAGAATAATTGATATTATAAATATCCAAATAAATATAATATGAAACTTTTAATGAATTAAACTAATTTTCTAGGATAATATGATATATTAATATTGATTTAATTTATTTTTTTCGAAGTAATAAATCTGTTATGAGTTTCAAAAAAATCAACAATTGAATAGTGTCATAATTGACATAAAAGAGTTCTTAAAACAAATATTATATTATTAATTGATATTAAATTCCTAAAAATCTAAGGTTCGGCCAAGAGACTTATATCATGATAGGTTAATCATTAATGGACCACTTGGGAGTCTCTTGGAAATATATAGTAAGTTTATTAACCATATTATATAAAAATACAAAGAGACATTGTAAAATTGAAACTAATTAACTTAGAGTTAATACTTAAAGATAAGGTTAATATAAGTACCCAAACCTATCTAAATTCTATTTTTTGAGTTGTTTTAGACCTATATACACCTTAACATTTAAATAATCAACTTTGGAGCCATTAGAAACCGAATATTAATTTATTATAAATTAATATTTCAATATTTTCCAAAGGTGCCCCTCACCCCTCTTATAAAAGGGCACTCATCCTTTTCATTTCTTCACACCATCAAAGCCTTTTGGTTCGGCCAAACTCTGCCCAAATACTCTCCCAACTTCTCTCACTACAACCTAGAGGCCTTAGTTTGATCAGAAATCCAACCTAAGGAGCCCTTTTTATCAAATCAAAAGGAAGAACAAGAAGAAGAGGTAATGATTTCACCACCCTTTTTCCAAGTTCCTTTCTTCTTCCACTTATTCTTCCTTTTTTATTACCATTCTAAAATAATAACTCCAGTAACATATATATACTGTGATGTTATTATAAATATGGTACAACCATATTCAGTATTCTATCCACCCTTTGAATAACATTTCACCATACGTGCGTACGTACGGCTTACCGTCTCCACGTCATGGTGTAATTGTTATTCAATATATTATTATTTGAATGGGTATAATAATGATATGTAACTCATGTAAATAATAAATATAACATTTTAATGATTATTTATATATGATATAACAACAATTTATATAATATTTCAAAATAATGATATTGTCGCTCGTGCGTACGTACAGACTACCGTCTCCACGAACGCGATGAGATTCATTCTCCATCGTATCCATTCAAGTATAATTATCATTTGATTATTTAAAAATGATGTTTAAGGACTTGATATTATTCTTGATATGAATAAAATACATCCTATCCTTTACAAACATGTCTTACATAACAAAACATATAAAATAAAACAAGTAAGTTAACACCCGAAACAACGATAATACTAAGGTATTATTATCAAATCAATATTAAAAGATCATATATGATATCATATTAATGTATATGATTATTGTATAATTTAATAACATTTATTTCACCATTATACAGGATGTTAACCTACCCCAACCAAGGAAAAGTACAAGGTAAGGGGTTTTCATCTCACTCCTTATTTCCGTGAGATTCATGCCAAATTGCCACCATCACCTTTTGTGTGGTGTATGTACTGACCATAATTATATTCTTTGTGTAATACACTCTAATTTATGTGTATTTACACATTAATTGTATGATACATATTTCATCGGTTGTATGTTTCATAAGTTACCAAATTGGTAAGGGTTATTTCACAATCTCTTCATTATCCGAGGTTGTTTATATGTAATAATCTACTGGGATCTCTTTATCATCCACATCCATGTTTTCTTAAAAATGTATTTCAAAACATTTTTATTATTTACAATAATATGGGTTAAAGTCATTTATACCCTTGTTTGACTTTTTATAAGAGGAATCTTTCCATCGTTTTCAAAACAATGTCCTTTTTAACCTTTTTGACCGAATTAACGTAAGAATGTTTTTTTTAAACTTATACGGCGGGTGCGGTTATTTTCTGCCGTTATAAAATCTTCAAAGATTTCCTTACAAGCTTATAAGAATTTTTCAAATAAAATGTTTTATTTTATATTGCTCTTAAATTATTTCAAAATTAGAAAGAGATATTTCTCTAAAAAGTGTTTTGATTTCATCTATGTCAACATCCTTTGATGGATTTTATGCTTATTTGTAGTTGATTTATTATGATACAAAACTTCTATATTGTATTGAAGGTTTTGTGATATGTTTGACTGTGGATGTTCTATTTTTATACCATTCATAGTTTATGGTGAAATTATTGACATTTCGTATGCTAGTTTTAATACAAATGTTTATGTTATGTTTAAACCTTTTTATATGGGAATGCATTGGACTTAATATGTGACGGGTGGAGCCCGCAATAGATCCTCGATGCATCAGTAGGTCTCATGAGACAAAATAGTGTCTTGGAACAAGGCCTTGACAAAATATTATTTGTAGTCTTGGCACGAGGCCTTGGCTATGTTGTTATGATAGTCTGGCATTATGCATTCCATCATTATGAAAGTGGTTATTGATTTTGCATGTGATTATTCGATTAGTAGAATATCCATGTGAATAAGTAAATGGCATTATTTCATTTTATTTATGCCATACCATGTTTAAAGTTCAAGTTTGAAAGGCTTTTGTTTTAGTTATAAATTGCCTTAAATGTTTATTCTTATTTATGAAAGTTTCCGCTATATTGTTATCCTTACTGGGCATTTGAGCTCACCCCTTTTCTATGATTTATTTTTTCCCAGGAAGTGAAGAAGTAAATTATGAATGACCTACAGGGATATTATGTGGGGATAAGAGTGTGGTTTGTGGAGACATTATGTTGTTGTAGTAGTTTTTCATTTTATGATGTAATGTAAAACTTTTGAATATATCTAGTGTTTCCAAGGCTACTAAACCAATCGGTCTTTCGAGATTTGATCTTTCTTGCGATCATGCCAATGTTATGTAATAATGCACCGACTCTGGGTAAATAGGGTCGGGGCATTACAGTTGGTATCAGAGGAAGTTTAGTACAAACCTTGGAAGCTAGATTTAGATAAACTCTGATTAGAGCACATAGATTTAAGATGAATTTTGAGGATTAGTATAGAAGAACTTCCTAGAATTTTGGTATTGTAGGGATTTTGTGAGTTTTCCGAGAAATACATCCCTGTCTGTATACGAGCAGGTAGAGGCGGCTCTGGCACAGATGTACCTAGGGGTAAAACCCTAAAACACCGCTCTGAGCTAGACTCGAACGGGAACTGGTGCACGACAACGGGTCTTGCTGCACTCTTGGTTACGACACTCCCAGGGGATATGCTTAGGATAACTCTCATTTTCTTTACAAATTATTATGAAGGGTTTATGAGTATATACTTCCTCAAAGGAGACATTTTTATGATTATGGATTATATCCATAAACTATTTAATTTATGTTATGTGTTTTACAAGTTTGGGATTAGGTATTGTTATTCATAAACTAATCTAATGTATTCCATTGTTTAGAAATGGCGCCCAGTAGAAGGAATGAGAAATCTAGCAATGCACATGATACAAAGAGAAAGAGGGATCATATATTTTATGGTCTTAAGACAGAATTTACAAGAGAAATAGTCTCACATGTATTATCATCATATGAAGAAATAATATCATGTGTTGATAAGATAAGTAAAGAGTTTACAGAGTCCTATGGATTTGAAGGGAAGCAAGAGAAGAAAATGATGGAAGAGAGAAAGATGGATAAAGGGAAGAGGGAAAAGAAGAATTTTCCCATATGTGGTAACTGTGGAAAGAAACACCCTGGAACATGCCTGAAAGAAATGAGAGTTTGTTATAAGTGTAGAGGAAAAGGGCACAAAGTACGTGACTGCAAGGGTAAGAAAATGGTTTCAAATGTACAATGCTTCATTTGAAAGGAGTTTGGACACTACGCGAACCTATGTCCCAGTCATCAGACTATGCCGCAAATGATGCTATTGGATAATAATCAAGTTATGCTACTACTACAGATGAAGAGGAATGATTAGAGTTCTTATGTTGAATATGTCAATTGAGTGTTGTATCAACAATGTACTTGTTTTAATAATTATGGAGTATATAAGGATTGTACTGCAGTACTATTTCATTAAGGACTTGAGATTGTGTGGAACAAAGAAAAGTGACTCAATAACAGGATAAATTTTTGGAAAATATATGGTTGAGAGAATGATAAACCATAATATAGTTCTGATACCGAGGTAGTGATTTTGGAATAATACATGATTGTTTTGGATAAATTATATTGGATATTCTTGACTACCTTGGAACTGATTAATGATTTGTATATTCCATCATTGTTGGGGTTTAAAACATTTTTGGACTGATGAAGTATATCCAACATTCTATATGGAATAAGGGAGCATGAATGTAATCAATAAGGAATATGGTAATTCAGGATGTTTCAGTGTATTAAAAGAATACATGATGAAGGTATTCATATGCTATTATGGGGTAAAAATGATCTACATTATGTTTACCTTCCTTATAAATGTTGGACTGTGATTTTGGACAGAAGTATTTTAGATAGTTCTAGTTTGGATTATTTTTAATTGCCATAAAAGGACAACCCGGAGGTCGGGCGGCTACCCGTTGCGTCCGATAAGGCTGCGAGACTTGAACCCGCAACCGAAGGGTGACAAGGGTGTATCACCTACCACTGGCCCATGAGATGTCCTGGATTAAATAATGTAGTTTTTTTAAAAGATCTGGTAGATGAATTATAAATTCATTTATTTTGGAACCCTGTACGAATAGTATAAATAGAAATTTTTTTTACGTTCTATTATCTTTTAGAGTGAAATATGAGTTTGTGGTAGAAATTTATTAATTGATAAAACTCTAATTATAAAGTAAGTATATCTCCTTATGATCTTAGCCAATCTCATAAATAAATTCCTCAACATTAATAAAAGTAACTTAGAACAAAAATGTTGTCCTAGATGGTACCTTAAATCATCACTAATTCATGGCTTTGGGATTTTTGGCCTTTTCATAGCCATGTTCTCTACCACTCTCCATCAGATAATTGATGGTTAGATTTCTCTTCCATATCCATATTTTCCTACATGGAACCCTAGTATGTGTTATTTTTGGTAATCTTCATACATTCCACTCTTTATCTTAAATAGAGGCCTCATTAATTCATTTTTCGATGTGGGATTTCAACTAAGATATTTTGAAACATCAAAAATGTGTTATCCCAATACCCTATGTTTTGTTGAACCGATGGTATTTCAAATTATCATAGATTGATGAGTTTAAGGACCTCAATTTTATACTTGTTTGTGATTGATGACCTCAATCACTACCTATAAATATTTACGTTTTTCCTCCAATTATATGTCTCTACTTTCCACCAATGTTCTCCTAATCGAGATCATAATTTGGTGGTGACCCTTTCATTTCTTTTTTCCTCATTTTAAGGCTAAATTTTAGTAACCCAATTTCCGATGTGGGTTTTCCCACAAAGTTATTTTTTATTTTTTATTTTCAACCTTTTATTTTCGAAGAACAATTTCAAATTGTGAGGACGCAATTTATTGAAGGAGGGGAGAATGTAACACCCCAAGATTTCATAGTGTGTTATTTCTTCAAAATAATTCAATAACTTTCACTACACACAACACCGAGTTCAAGCGCACCATGACTTACCAAACAAGCCATTAAAAAGAGGTTATGAATAGTATTAACTAAATTTTAAACTTTATATAATCCTTATAATTTTAGAATCCATATTATGAGACATAATGTAAGAACAAATTCATTTTCAGTATTGCAATTTTACCAACTTTTAATAGTGAACCCTTTTGAAATAAAATATTTTAAACTTTTTGACTAAATGGGGAAATCAAAAAAATTTAAAAATGAAACGTCCCAAGCTTCCACGATACGCTTTCCTTTGAATAATACAGTAGCGTGTGTTGTACGCAACTTCGAGTTCTAACACACACCACAACCAATCAAACTAGTCGTTATAAATAGTAATACCTACTTTTTGCAATTATATATATTTTATATTTAAAAATGGACTTCATTTTTGGATTCGGAATATCGAATTTAGCCTATGGTGAGATTTTGGTACTTTTTGGATAACTTTCATATTTTGATGAATAGTGAAAATTACAAAATTTTAATTAAAAACAACTATTTTAATCAAAATATTTAATATTGATAAATTGTGAATTTGAGTGGTTTTAAAGTATATTTAGAATATATTTTTACCATTTAATATAATTTTGGTCGTTGGAAATAATTTTACAATTAAACCTAACATAAACAAGTGTCAATCTTTTGATAGTTATTATCACTTAAAAACACGATTTTTGTTTTGACAACGGGAATTAATTTTAAATTAATTTCTTCCACTTCTATATTTTGAATTTAGAAAAATGGATTATATATTTGTAATCAGGATTTTCAAATTGTGTAAATAGGTAACTTTTATTTTTAGACATTTTGAATAATTACTGCGGTAAATATTTTATTTACCATGGTTAAGGGTAAATCCGGTAAATAAGGGTTAAAAAATAATATTACAATAATACTAAATTACCCTGAAATGTATCCTAGCCTTATTGGTTGATACATGTTCGACCATAGACATCTTTGGGTCGATTTGGGGACCCCATGGTGCCACTTGTAGGTGATAGGGACACTTTATTTTAATTAAGTTAAAATCAATACAAAAATGACACAAGCATATATCTTTTAGCAAGACAATTTTTACATATGGTTATATATGTTGGATTTCCGACTATAAATATTCATTAGAAAGACAAAAAGATTTCCTACATAAGGATAGTTTATTTTCATTTTTTAGAGATTAAATAATTTAATTTACTTATGACACAATGATGATGCAGTAATTATCATAATAGTAAACAATTATAATAATTGATATTATAAATACCCAAATAAATATAATATGAAACTTTTAATGAATTAAAATAATTTTATAGGATAATATGATATATTAATATTGATTTAATTTATTTTTTTCTAAGTAATCAATCTGTTATGAGTTTCACAAAAATCAACTATTGAATAGTGTCAAAATTGACATAAAAGAGTTTTTAAAAGAAATATTATATTACTAATTGATATTAAATTCCTAAAAATCTAATGTTTGGCCAAGAGAGTTTTATCATGATAGGTTAATCATTAATGGACCACTTTGGAGTCTCTTGGAAGTATATAGTAAGTTTATTAACCATATTATATAAAAATACAAAGAGACATTGTAAAAGTGAAACTAATTAACTTAGAGTTAATACTTAAAGATATGGTTAATATAAGTACCCAAACCTGTCTAAATTATATTGGTTGAGTAGTTTGCGACCTATCCCCACCTTAAAATTTAAATAATCAACTTTTGAGCCATTAGAAACCGAATATAAATTTATTATAAATTAATATTTCTAGCTTTTCCAAAGTTTCCCCTCACCCCTTATGTAAAAGGGCACTCCTCCTTCTCATTTCTTCAGACCTTCAAAGCCTTTTGGTTCGGCCAAACACTGCCCAAATACTCTCCCAACTTCCCTCAATACAACCTAGAGGCCTTAGTTTGATCAGAAATCCAACCTAAGGAGCCCTTTTTATCAAATCAAAAGGAAGAACCCGAAGAAGAGGTAATGATTTCACCACCCTTTTTCCAAGTTCCTTTCTTCTTCCACTTCTTCTTCCTTTGTTATTACCATTCTAAAATAATAACTCCAGTATCATATATATACTATGATGTTATTATAAATATGGTACAACCATATTCAGTATTCTATCCACCCTTTGAATAACATGTCACCATACTTGCGTACGTACGACTTACCGTCTCCACGTCGTGGTGTAATTGTTATTAAATATATTATTATTTGAATGGGTATAATAATGATATGTATGTCATGTAAATAATAAATATAACATCTTAATTATTATTTATATATGATATAACAACAATTTATATAATATTTCAAAAGAATGATATTGTCGCTCGTGCGTACGTACGGACTACCGTCTCCACAAACGCAATGAGATTCATTATCCATCGTATCCATTCAAGTATAATTATCATTTGATGATTTAAAAATGATGTTTAAGGACTTGATATCATTCTGGATATGAATAATATACAACCTATCCTTTACAAACATGTCTTACATAACAAAACATATAAAAGAAAACAAGTAAGTTAACACCCGAAACAACGATAATACTAAGATATTATTATCAAATCAATATTAAAAGATCATATATGATATCATATTAATGTATATGATTCTTGTATAATTTAATAACATTTATTTCACCATTATACAGGAGGTTAACCTACCCCAACCAAGGAAAAGTACAAGGTAAGGGGTTTTCATCTCACTCCTTATTTCCGTGAGATTCATGCTATATTGCCACCATCACCTTTTGTGTGGTGTATGTACTTCCCATAATTATATTCTTTGTGTAATACACTCTAATTTATGTGTATTTACATATTCATTGTATGATACCTCTTTCATGGGTTGTATGTTTCATAAGTTACCAAATTGGTAAGGGTTATTTCACAATCTCGTCATTATCCGAGGTTGTTTATATGTAATAATCTACCGGGATCTCTTTATCATCCACATCCATGTTTTCTTAAAAATGTATTTCAAAACATTTTTATTATTTACAAGAATATGGGTTAAAGTCATTTATACCCTTGTTTGACTTTTTATAAGAGGAATCATTCCGTCATTTTCAAAACAAGGTCCTTTTTAACCTTTTCGACAGAATTAAGGTAAGAATGTTTTTCTTAACTTATACGGCGGGTGCGGTTATTTTCCGCCGTTATAAAATCTTCAAAGATTTCCTTACAAGCTTATAAGAATATTTTCAAAGAAAATGTTTTATTTTATATGGCTCTTAAATGATTTCAAAAATAGAAAGAGATATTTCTCTAAAAAGTGTTTTGATTTCATCTATGTCAACATCCTTTGATGGATTTTATGCTTATTTGTAGTTGATTTATTATGATACAAAACTTCTATATTGTATTGAAGGTTTTGTGATATGTTTGACTGTGGATGTGCTATTTTTATACCATTCATAGTTTATGGTGAAATTATTGACATTTCTTATGCTAGTTTTAATACGAATGTTTATGTTATGTTTAAACATTTTCATATGGGAATGCATTGGACATAATATGTGATGGGTGAAGCCCGCTATAGCTCCTCGATGCATCGGTAGGTCTCATGAGACAAACTAGTGTCTTGGAAAAAGGCCTTGACAAAATCTTATTTGTAGTCTTGGCACGAGGCCTTGCCTATGTGGTTATGATAGTCTGGCATTATGAATTCCATCATTATGAAAGTGGTTATTGATTTTTCATGTGATTATTCGATTAGTAGAATATCCATGTGAATAAGTAAATGGCATTATTTCATTTTATTTATGCCATACCATGTTGAACGTTCAAGTTTGAAAGGCTTTTGTTTTAGTTATACATTGCCTTAAATGTTTATTCTTATTTATGAAAGTTTCCGCTATATTGTTATCCTTACTGGGCATTTGAGCTCACCCCTTTTCTATGATTTATTTTTTCCCAGGAAGTGAAGAAGTAAATTATGAATGACCTGCAGGGATATTATGTGGGGATAATAGTGTGGTTTGTGGAGACATTATGTTGTTGTAGTAGTTTTTCATTTAATGATGTAATGTAAAACTTATGAATATATCTAGTGTTTCCAAGGCTACTAAACCAATCGGTCTTTCGAGATTTGATCTTTCTTGTGATCATGCCAATGTTATGTAATAATGCACCGACTCTGGGTAACTAGGGTCGGGGCGTTACAGAATTTGTATGTACTGAAATTCAATTAGATGATATTTTTACTAAACCACTTCCAACTAGAAGGTTTTCTTTTATTAAGGAGGATCTAGGTTTATTTTATTTTAAATGAAGCTTTAATTTTAATTTTACTTATCTTATTATATTAATTCTTAATTTATTTTAATCTTCACTATTTTAAATAATTTAATTATTTGTTTTTAGAATAATTTAAAATTTCGTCTATACTACTATAAATTATTTTTCTTTTCACATATATTTTTTTATAAATAATTTAATGATTATTACGTACGTAATGACACAGAAATCAAGGTTGTCAGAACCCATTTCAAATTTAAAACCCATTCATTTTCATAAAAACTTTCGAAACACCTAAACACTTACTGCCTTCCTCTACCTTTGACAGAACCTTTGAAACCCTAAAACTTCGAGCCTTCAGAACTTTGAGACAGAAATGGACATGATAAATAGAATCAAGGAAGGAGAGGCTAGTAACACCAAGCATCAACATTCGATATGAAAGAAGATCTTACAGGGCATTGTAATTGATTTGGAATGGCTATACAAGACCAATTTAATGCTAAAAAAATATTTTAATTTTAATAATCTCAAACTACAATTTAGTGATGAAAACACAAAATTTATATACGGGGTAGAGTTGAAAATTTTCTTTAAAACTATTCAGTTCAGTCTTGGAGATACAGAGGACTCCATATTCGTGAAAATTGAAGATAGGGATTTTTCGGTTTCATATATGGAAATAGATAGAATCTTAAACTGGCCTCATGTGGGAGTTTATCACATTGATTTGAAATCCATTGGAGATAATGAACATAATTTAGAGTACATTATGTCATTTTTATTTGGTTATACATATATCAGAAAGATGTTAGTCAAGAATCTGGAGCAAGATCATAAAATTCTTGTAAAATTTGTTCAAACAAGGATTTCCCCAAGGATGTCTGAAATAGAGATAAAGTTGTATCCGGATATGTATTTGATGTTTCTATTTCTATGTAACATCAAGTTTAATTTTCCTCGTTATATGATAAGGTATATAAACTACAGTTGTCAACTAGATGCTATAATGAACTTCTATCCCTATGGGAGGATCATTCCAAAATTATTTTTTAATTATGATATAGTGAAATTAGTAGATTCAAGAGTGTGATGCCATTATAGTAATGTGTTCAATGCTTGAAAATTAGAAAAAATAAGATTTTTCTAGAGCACTATGAATGAAAAGTTATTCTGGTTGGTGCTGATGAAGATCAGGAGTCATCTCAGGGAGACAAAACTGGAAAAACCAAAGAAGGAATAGCAGAATCAAGGACCAGTGATGTTTAAAAAACATGAAGAAGAATTATATTTGAAGTAATCATTGCACCTAAAAATGATGAATGTCAAGAGGGAATTCAGACGAAAAGACACAGAGTGACTCAAGCTGGTGAGGAGCCTATTCAAAGAAATACTTTTATAACTGCAGATCTTTTAAGGTATAGATTTGTAAGAGAAGTTGTTTCTTAGATTGAGGTGGTACATTAAATTAAATATGAAGGTGTACCTTAGGAATAGGAAGATCCTAGATAAGTTAATGTGGATAAAACTGAATCTATTCAAGAACAGTCTTCAAAACTTACTAAAGTTATTCAAGAATAAATATTTCAAGAAGAACCTGTTTTAGAGGAAGAGAATGCAGATGCTCGTGAGGAGCATCAACATGATGAAAATGTGAACATAGGAGAGAATCTATCAAAATCTAATACTAAAGTCTTAAATGAAATTTTTTCTAAGGATGGGTCAGTTTATGACTCTGAGGAAAAATCGGTTGAGCAATGAGTGGAGAAAGATAAAGCTCAAAGATCTGATGTTCAATCATTACCTTTAATTTTGTTAAATCAAGTTGATACTCATGAAAAATGTGCCTATGATTCTAAGAATAATCATATGGAGGAGTTAATCATAAAATTTAATATAATTCAAGCTAAAAATGCTCCTTTGCGAAGAGAATTAGATAAGGAGAGTCAAAAGCTTCAGAATAGTAAATAAAGTTTATTTTAAAAAAGAGAAGTGGAAGAATTTAAAGAGATGTTAAATGATGTTGGGAAATTAAAATCTGAAGTTGTACTAAAATAAAATTTTGATAAATCAAAACTTTCATAAAAGAATAGTTCACAACTGTCAGGGGTAGTCAAGAAAGCTCACCATGTACTTCACCTGATATGATCATGAGATTCTAGGCCATTACAACTGTAATGAGAAATATAAATGATAGGTTGCATGACTTATAATGTAATAGTGCTCTAATTTCTATTCTATTGAATATTTAGAAGATTATTTTTGACCAAATTACATCAGATGAACTAGGGGTAAGTGAGTTATAGAATAGGTTCACTGGAAAGAAAAATCAGTTCATGGAAAAGGAAAAAAGATTGCATGATTTTTTCAGAGTCAATCTGATTGAAGATATTCATTTGACTTGGGAAGGAAGAGATTAGATAATTTAGTTAGGATTTGGTCTGATGAATAGGCTGAGAATGCAGTTACCAGAACTAAAAAAAGTTGTTTAGAGGCACTGAAATGCCCTTTTCAATCCCTTTAAGCCAAAACTTGATTCATGTATCAATTATGTTTTTACATTTTCAATACACTATTTCTGAATCTCATTTTATGTGTTTTTAATTTGTTCTTCCATTCTATCTATGTTATAATTCCAGACTCCAGATTCAATTATTGATAAATAGTTTAGGATAACATTTACTAAAGTTCAGTGCTATAATAAATGTGTTATATTCCTTATTTTATCATTCTTTTTGATATAACAAAAGGGGGAGAAATTGGTTATTTTTTTTATTTTAATATTTTTCTCATGGGGAGAAATTTAGATTCAATATGGTTTTTTATATTGTTTTTATGTTTGACCTTTATGGGAGATAATTGGATAAATGAAAAATTTTATTTTTTATTTTACTTTTAAAAGGGGGATAAATTTCTAAAAGATTTTTCTTTTTAAAAAATCATTTCTTTATAAGGAAAAACTTTTGATAACACTTTCTTTTTTTATTTCTTGTTAAAATAAATCTGTTAAAATAAAATATTGTTTTATCCTTAGTAAATTTAAAATTATATGTAATTAATTTCATGGTTTATTTCATGGGTTTTGTGATCATAAAAAGGGAGAGATTTTTGAGAAAGTGTTTTTTTCAACAATACTCTATACTGTTATGATTGGGGGAGATTATTGAGCATGTATTGTTTCAACGATACTATCTCTTTTTATGACGATTTGGATGCTCACAAATACCCTTGTTTGTTATTTTAATGATTTTATTTTGAGTATATTTCAAAAAATTGATATTATTTATATTTTTATTTTGGAATAATATGAAAGTGTTTAATTATCTTGGAATATTTGAAAAAGTTTTCAAAAATCAATTTTGTGAGTTCTGGAAACACTGTTCATACCCTACGTTGAAGAGCGTAGCATAAGGATAAAATTCTACATTTTCTTTACGAGAGCTCAGAAAAGTATGTTAAAAGAGCCTTACATTTGGAAGGAACCTTACATTTATAATATCAGAAAATTATGAAATAATAACTTTACATAAGTATGGAAGCTTATGTTTTCTTCAGAAAAGTATAGATCATCATCCTTACTTTTCTAAGGAATCTTATGTTCTATCAAAAAGTATGGATCACATATCGTACATTTTTCTAAAGAGGAATGTATGGATAATATACCATAAGTTTCAAAGTTAAAGTGGAAAGTATGGATGATCAACCTTTCATTTGAGATCAACCTTATGCTTGATATCAACCTTAAGTTTGAGATAAATGTTATGTTTGAGATCAACATTACATTTGAAGAATAGATCATCAACCCTATGTTTAGCATCAAAGATTTGAAATTCAACTTTATTGAGGGACGATAATTATGAGGAATATCAAACTGATTTCAATCCAGATTCAAAGCTTGATATTAAAGAACATCTTTGACTAATTTAAAGCCATTTATTTTTTATTCAAAGGATCGACTTAAGAGGAGGATTTAATGACAATTATTAATGGAAGTTACATCTGGTCTATTATTAAAATTTTGAATATCATGATTCCTAAGGTGGAATTTGTGGATATAAATTTTAAAGGAAAATACTCATCTCTATTCTTTATATATCTATATTATTTTGAATTATATAGCAGGAGATGAATCATTGTGAAAAAGAGATATATGAGTCACACAGATCTTATGCTATCAAAACCAATCAGACTCTATTTTTCTGAAGAAAAGGAAAAGTATTAAATATTATTAATCTATATCGAAGATATATCGTGAATCTATTGTTGTTAATGTTTCTCATTTTATTTCAAGATCTATTTGTGACTGGATTGACTCGAAACTACTCTTACCTGAAGACAGTCTTTTCTGAAGACGACAATCCATCTACTATCAGTTGCGTACTGTTGTAACTGTGAAGAACAACTTGAAAGTATTTTTAGACAAATAATATTTTCATTTTGAGTAATGGGATCCTTATTATAAGATGTGTATTCAGTTCTTTTCCTGAACTATAAGGATTTATTTTATCCTTATCTTATAAAGGTGTAAACTGCTTGCACTCAGTTGTGGACGGTCGGTTGATAAGAGGACCAGATAGCGAAAATCACCAAGCTCGTGGAGAAGCGCGTTGGTGGAGTAGACTAGGGGACTCTTATTCCCTGAACCACTAGACATATATGTGTCCTTCAATCTGTTTATTTCCCACTACATAACCATTCTGATAATGTTAGAGGACAGATTTGGAAATCATCACTATTCTCAAAGAAATTATAAAAGACATAATTCACCCCCTCTTATGCATATTTGGTATAACCTGATCCAATAAAATCATTAATTTTAAGACATAGATAATATCATGACAGATCTAACATAATAAGAATAATCAATTTACCTGTTATATACATCATTTTAACATTTTCTCACATATTATGGAATCTGGTCTGGCATAGAGATTCAAAAACATAATAAAAATTTTCTAATTTTAAATTAGTATGTGAATGTTTATGCCACCCAAGAAAATTGGTGCATATTAAGACATAATTAAAGTCATGGAATTACCACATTGGTTTCATGATTTATTTTTCCATTTTACAATAATAATGTAAATCATATTTGAAGTACCTTTCTTGATTACTAAACTATGTGAGGAGAAATAATTTCAATTTTATTATTTATATCCCACAAGTTTCTTAATTATCAAAATACCTCGCTATTAAAATAAAAATAAATATTAAAATGGAAAATATAGAGGAAAGGATCTATATTTTTATTTTTATAATCACAATAGAGGTAATAAAAATTATAATAAAGTATTTTGGTATGGGGTCTTGCCAACTGCTAGCTTGTAGTTCCTTGATCTGTTGAGTAGAATCCCATATCCTAAAATCCTAATCTAGATTTACTGAACAAATTTTCTAAATTTTAATTAAATCAAGTAAGTGAATTATATCTAATAAAATTTCATAAAGTTGACCCACTACCTTTTTTAAAACTTTATAATAATTAAAAGTGTCTTATATGAAGGCTTGAACCAACACATCAACTATGAGAAAATATTAATTTAGATGATATAATGAATACACTGAATTGATATTTTATTAAGAGATTATGATTATTATTTATAAATTATTAAATTTTACCCTTTTTTTAATTTTTTACATTATGTGGATTTTACTTTAGTGATTAACCATGTGTTGATAAAATATTTACGCATAATACTTTTATTTTATTCCATTAAAGTATTATTGTTACTGAATTAATTTATTTATGTTATATCAATAAAAAATAAATAAAACTAATATCCTTGTAAAAGAAAGAATGAAATATGTAGAATGGTAATTAGTTTTATCTACTAAGCCAATGAACCTAAGGGGGAAACTCAATGAGCATGTCTTGGATCAACTTACAACATTCCTCCTCAATCTTGTGTATCACCAAGGTTTATTTCACCTTATATTCCTCTTCAACATTATCTTATTTTCTTGTAGCTCCATCCTTACATACTCTTTACTCAAATGTTGGTGAGGGGGGCTAATGGAATGGGTACATGGCTTAAAAAAGAAACAGTGGGATTTTAGGTCCATACATAATAAAGAGATGGTAAGACTTATAGACCTTTATTTTTAATTTAATAACAATAATTGAAATAAATAATGAATGAATTAAAATTTTAAAATATCCAAACCCTAAATAGGTCAGTCAAGTTCCTGATCATTTAATGAATGCAATGAATTCACATTTAATAGATAATCATTCATTTCAATTATTCGTAATTAAGATAAAATTTTCCCAATGTATTTAACTATGTTAATTAATTAGTTCATTCATTTATCTTAATATCCATTCAAATAGTCCTATAAATTCCCATCCATTATTATTTTTTAAAAATTAAATTAATTAAATTTATTTAAAATTATCTATATACAGTGAATGTGCATTGAGGAAACATAACATATACTCATCTGTAGTATATGATGCCTATTACATTAGTGTATTATAACACATACAGAAATATAGAAAACACTAAATTTACATAATTAAAGATTGATTACTATCAGTAAATGATACATAAGAATGTGTTCATTTACATGACATGTAATTCTTTTAATGCACACTTATTATTCTACGTGTTAAGACTATAACTGGTATATAGTTCTAAATATTATGTAAAAATTAGTTAAGATTTTAATATTTTAATATAACTTATTTCTCAATGCATACTATAAATTAATGAAACATGGAAACACGTTGATTAGATATAATATAGTAATTAATTAATTCATTATTTTCAAGTAAATTGGTATGGGGTATATGGGGTGCACAATCCAGATACACTCCATGCATTATGGTCACTGTATATTTCCACCACATGCCAAATTATGTGATGTGTTTATCATCCATATACATATATGAGTTACAGTACATGTACATTAGATACACACCATGTGAAGTTGATGGATTTTAGTAAGATATGTAACGTAATTATGAAAATACAGATATTTGAATATATGATTTCTACTATAAAAACACATGGACTACACAACATGTATGCCAGTTGCACATTGTCTCATCTGGTGAGCTACATATAAGGCCCCAACCCTAAACATTACATAATCTTGATTTAAATAAAGACTTCACATTGAGGATTTTTTCATGTTTAGAGTTTTAGAGAATACGACCATAACTATTACATAATAACTCAAATATTACAAAGTAGACAATTCTAATCACTATGAACTTTCCCCCCCACAAAATGTAACTCTTTTAAAAAATATGATTTATTTTTATTGATAAAAATCTTTAAATGATCCCTCTTGACTTCTTCCTTTATTTTACCCATCCTTATACCCTGTGAAAAACATTTCAAAAACTAGGGATGAGCACAAAAAGATCTAAAAGGAAATATAAAATAAGGAATGAAAATGTTATTCCATGGATACTTATAGACCCATGAAATCAAACTTTTCACCCATAAAACATAAGCACCTTAACAGAAATCATGAAATAATAAGATACCTAAAAAACTCATAGCAATCATAAATCCAAAAGGAAACTTGTGGAATCCATATCATACATACATTGTTTCTTTCAAATCTACATAGTTTGTAACCTTAATGGAAAAATTTGGAATACCCATCATAGTATATTTCCTAAATATCTTAATAGAAACCCTAATTTTTAAATCTGTATCATTACCCAATGCATTGGAGATCAATCATGGGCTCACATTCCCTTGTTTTATTATGGAACCACCCGTATACATAAACAATTCCCAAGAACCAAAACATAATCACAACCCATAAAACAAACGTAAATAAAAAATAGCATTTCTATATTACAATCACAAGATATCATTTCAAGATATTGAAATAATCAATACCTTCTCAAAACAATTTACAATACCAAAATACATGAAAAGAGAATATCTTATTTTTTTTCTAAACGTACATCTTTTAGTGAAATCCAAATATCAAATAACAGTCATGGCGATGGAAAAGTCATTTTTAACGTGGATGTAAAAAACATTACTTTTGTTGTTTAGAAAAATAGTTAATATAAAATGATTCATTTTGAAAACATTTTAATGAAATTTAAAAATAAATGGGGTTTATTATACTAAACATAATATAAGGTAGTGTATAATATCAAAATATGACTTAAGGAATGGAGATGGAGACAAAGTTCCTTAACTCGAGTCCGAATTCTCTCATTAATTATTTATCTTTCTGAATAATAAACATAGGTTAATTTAGACTTTATTGATATCCTTTTTAATGTTTATTATTCCTTTTATATCACTTATAACCATTTTATAACAATTATATTATGATTTAACTTCACATCAGATGTTTTGTTGATATTCGTTACTTGAGTCAAAATCTGATCTTGGTACGATGTCAATAGTCCATGTGGTCACAAGTCCTTCATATATAGAATAAAATTAATGGAATAATAATAAATTTTATACATCAATTAATCTTTTTAAATCAAACCATTCATTTATGGTATGAAAAATTAGCAACGTTAAAATCATGGAGATGGTAGGCCGTGTGTACGCATGAGTAATATTTCCATTTCTCATTGATCATTATGAAAATAATGTTATTATAATTTTTTTATAGAATGATCATAATATAATTAAAATAATAATAATAATTTAAATATACTTATATATATATCATACACATTATATAATTAATAAAAATATGTCACATCGCTTCATAGAGGTGACAATTCAAACATATGCACGAACGGCGTTATCATTTTTTGTACATGAAAAGTAAAAAAGGTAATTGATATATTATTATATAATAATGATTAATATGTAATTAATATCACATATTAACATTAATTCTATTATTATAACCAGTCATGAGAGATGGCTATGGAAAACAAATTAAATCGGTTCATGGAGGTGATAGTTCACACGTACACACGAACGAATAATTACTTTTCCATTTAATATAAGTGGAGATAGATTTAGGTTATTATATTAAAATAATAACATGTAAATATATTTAGGATACTATAGTTATTACTTATTCTTAGAAGATTAATATTTGAAGTAAGTGGAAGAAGAATTAAAATTTAAATACTTAAAGAAAACAATAACTCTTCTTTGATTGATCACCTTTGAAGAAAACCTTAACACCTATAATAATGGTGTTATGTCTAAAATAAGGCCTCAAGAATTTGTAGAGAGATTCTATATATGGTTTTGGGTAGATCGTGGATGAAAAAAATTGTTTTAGAAGTGTGAGTATTAGAGAAGTATGGGTACATTTTTATAGGAGACTGGAGATGCACCATTGGAAACTCTTAAAATACTAAATTAATATAAAATGATTTTTTAATCCAAATGACATAAACTTGAGTTATGTCAATGTTAATATGATGATATTTTGAAATCCTTTAATCCAATAATTTTTATATATGTATTGGTTTTAATTAAAACCTTATCTTTTTGGTTTACCCTTAAACTTTCTCTTTTAATTTTAATTGTAGTAAAATCATTATAAATATTAAAGGGCTGTAAATTATACTTATATGAGATAAATTTCCCATATTTGTACACTTTATGAACTTTTAGACCTTACTATATCAAATTTTTAATTTTAAAATATTTTTAGTATTTCTAAATAATTTAATAATTTTTTATTTTTATAAAAGATCAATTACGTCAATTTTGTCACTATTCATATTAATTAGTTTAAATAAATTCCAAATAGGAAGATAACATCTAAAAAATCATTTAATAGACTTTTAACACGTAATATTCCAATGTAAAATTCATGTATGGCATAAAATATTTCAAAATTTATTAATTTTAATATTATTAGTATAATTTATTTGATTCTTTTTTTAATAAATCTATTTTGGCATCATCATGGTGTCATAGTTGATTTTAGTTATTTATTTACTAAAAATTATAAATAATTTACCATGATATAGGTAATATTTTTATATTTCTAATTACTATTTATAGTCTAAGATATTATTTATGTAACAACATATTAAAATTGTTTTCATAATAAAAGACATGTTTATGATATTTTATCATTTACTTTAAATTAAATGTTATAAACGTCTTAATCACACCCATGTGGCATAAAAAAGAAATATTTTATGACCATGGATTTTATTTTTCTTCCATAACTCATCCAATAAGGTTAGGACAAGTGTTATGGGTGTTTTGAATTATTATAACATTATTTTAACCCTTATTTAATTGATTTACCCTTTATTCGTGGTAAATAAAATACTAAATTTACTATTCACCAAAAATTATTTTGACCCTATTGGAACAAATTTTTTATACTGAGTACAACCATGTATGTTATGTTTTAAAAATTCAATTCACAAAAGTGGTTAAATTAGGTTTAACACTAATCCTGCTGATGGGTAGAATTTTTTTAAGTAAAACGTTCGAAAGTTCACATTGTTTATCTATTTAAACATAAATTGAAACTACATCCAATGAATTAAATTATATTAAATGATAAAAACACCATCTAATAATACCTTAATATCCTATAAAAGGATAATATAACAATATAAATAAATTAGATGAAAATAAATTTTTGAATTAAAATGCATTATTTTTCACTATTAATTAAAAAATGAATATAATAAAAAATGTACCAAAAATTAAACAAAAGTAAATTTTGATATCAGGCATCCAAAGTGGAAGTTTATTTTTCCAAACATGACATATAAAACTTAAATAACTATATTTTAAAAGGGTTCTCCATCGAAAGGTGGTAAAACTACATTTTAATAAATACTAGAGTAATTATGCATAAAATTGGACTTATTATAATTTTAAGACTCTAAAATTTATTATAAGAAATTATAAAATTTAATAAACGTTTATAAACATAATATAGTTAGTTTTGTTCATTCCTGTCAATACAATGGTTAGGTGATAACTACAATTAAAAATAATAATATTAATAATGTATTATTTTTCAATATATCTTAGTCTTGTGTGCAACATAAGATTTCAGAGAAACCAATAATTTCATTTCGAGTATGCTATCTGAAATATCATCTCGTTAAAATTAAAATTAATATCTAATTAAAAAATATTAATAATGAATTATTCTATAATTACCTATGATGTTACATCCTTCCCCATTTTGGAAATTGCGTCCACAAAATTTTATTCACTTATCATATAAGTGGGGGTATTTCTCCCTAATAACATTTCCAGATTACCATGTTGCATCTTAAACCATATAGGGTTTTTAGAAAAACTTAATATGATAAATAACCTTACTCTACAACACATTCTCTATATGGTAAAGAACTTCGACTTTCTTTTCTTTATAATAAATTTTCCCTTCCAATTGAACTAATTTAGGACTCAAAACATGAGATGGATCTGGAATATATATTCTTAACATTGAAATATGATAAACATTTTGTACTTAGGATAAAATATATGGAAAAACTATACTTAGTATAAAACTGATCCACTTTTTTCCAGGATTTCATAGGGACCAATGAACCATGGTCTCAACTTCCCCTTAATACCAAAAATGCATCACACATTTCAATGGTGAAATTTTTAGAAAGGCATGATCACCTACCTCGAACGAATGATCCTTATTCCAGTAATCTGTATAACGTTTCTTCCTATTTTGAGCTATCCTCATGTGGTTCTGATTCAACTAATTTTTTTACCATATCATCTATCAATTATGGTCCCATAAACATCCTTTCCTTGAATTCATCCTAGAAATATGGGGTTCAACACTACTTTTCATATAATTACTCGAATGGTTCCATATGTATACTGTAATGAAAACTATTATTATAAGAAAACTAAGATAATGAAAGATGTTGGTCCCAAAATCCCTAGAAATCCATTGAACATGCATGTTTCATATCTTCCAATGTCTGAATTGTTCATTCTGTCTACCCATATGATTACGGATCAAAAGATGTAATAAAATTTAATTCAGGACTCAACAAATTCTAAATGCCTTCCCAAAAGTTTTAAGTGAACCTAGGATCACACTCATATACAATGGAGAGAGGAATTTCATGTAAACTGACTATCTATCTAAGACACAACTGACAAAGTTATCAAAGAGACAATTTTTCTTGATTAAGACGAAAATGAGAAGATTTAGTTAGTCGATCAATAACAACACAAAATCCCCTTGTTACCTCAAGAAGTATTTGTTAACCCCACTATGAAATCCATGGATATATCTTCTCATTTATAATATGGTACTTGAAATGGATAAAGCATCCATTTTAGTAACTAATTCTCTACATTAATCTATTGACAAGTCGAACATATTAGGGTAAAATCATCCATATCTCTTTTCAATCAATCCCACCAGTAATACTCTCGAAGGTCTTTGTACATCTTTGTACTGTGAGGATTAACTTAAAATAGAGAACTATGAGCTTCACATAAGAACTCTTTCTTCAACTATGAATCACAAGGCACACATATTCTCTTTCAAAATAATAAAACACTATCTTTATCAATGTTCAATTTAGGTAACATAACCTTTTGAATAAACTCATCCTTTTTATGCAATACAACATCTTCCTTCTGTTCTTGCTTAATTATATCAGATAGAGATGATTTCACTGAAACCTAAAACAAAAAAGAGGAATTCCCTGCACCAACAACTTCTAATCCAAAGTTCATAAAATCATTAATCAAAGTGTCATGTTCTAAATGTAACATTATTATTGTATAATTACATTTCCTACTCAAAAACATCAGCCACTTTGTTTTATTTTCCAGGATGGTAATGAATCATTCAATCATAATCCTTGATTAGTTCCAACCATATTCTATGTCTCATGTTAAATTTTTTCTATGTGAATATATACTTAAAAAATTTGTGAGGAGTATATATTTTACACTTTAAAACATAAATATTATTCCTTTTATTTTTAAAGTAAAATCTATAGCAGCTATTTCCAAATCATGTTTAGGGTAATTTAACTCATGTGTTTTCAACTAATGTGAAGTATAACAAATTACTCGATCATTCTACATTAGGACACAACCAATTCCACTAAAGGAAGCATCACTATAGATATCAAATTCACCATTTATAAAAGGTAGTTCCAAAACTGGGGCATTCACTAATCTTCTTTTAAATTCATGAAAAAAATCATCACATTATTTTATCCAGATGAACATATCACCTTTTTGAGTAAATAGAGTCTATGGGATAGATAACTGTTATAAATTTTCAACAATACCACTGCAATAGCCTACTAATCCATGAAAACTACGAATCTTGGTTATATTTTTAGGTCATTTCTATTATTCAATAAATTTTATTTTAGTTGGTTCAATAGTTGTGCCATCTTTAGAAACAATGTGACCAAGGAAAGATTTTATTTTGTAAACAAAACTCACACTTTCTAAATTTACCATAAAGTTTATTTTCTTTTACGGTTTTAAAATAAACCCTTAGATGAATTTCATACACCTTAATAGTTTTGGAATGTGCTAAAATTTCATTAATAAACACAACTAAATATTTATAAAAGAACTCAAAAAATATTCTATTGATAAGAACCATAAATATAATTGGTGTGTTGGATAACCTAGAAGGAATAACTATAATTTCATAAAAGACATATCTAGTACAAAATATTTTATTTAGAATTTATACATCATTTACTTTCAATTGATGGTACCCCAAACTCAATTTAACCTTCAAAAAATATTATGCTCCCTACATTTTATCAAAAAATCATTGATATGAGGGAAATGATACTTTTTGTTAACAATGATGTTATTTAGGGCTCTATAATCAATGTAAAGTCTCACTGAACCATATTTCTTTTTAACAAACAAGATAGAAGAACCCCATGGTGATGTGCTAGTTTTAATGGATATTTATCTAATAACTCTTGCAACTGATTCTTTAACACTAAAAGTTCAATTTTATCAATTCGATAAGGGGGTTTTGAAATTGGAATAGCATCAGAAAATATGTCAATAGTATAGTCAACTTCTCGATCATGTATAAAACTAGAAAACTCATCAGGAAGAGCATCAAGATACTCATTTACCACTACCACATCATTAATATGAACAGTTCCTTTTTATCCAAAATATTTTCATGATAAAATTCATTTATATATTTCAATAATTTCTTAGCTTCCATATATGTTATGAAAGGTAAGGTTTCATTATTGTATACAAACTAAAACTCTTTCTAAAAATCAACCACTTTATATCTATAGCCAATATTAGCATGGTAATAAAAAATCCAATCTATACAAAAAATAACATCAAAATCTACTAGACAAAAAAAAGGTTTTTAGGAAAATTATTTCCACAGATAAGTTTAAAAAGACTCTAATAATTTCTTTTTGCCTTGACATTTCGCCCAGTTATTTTTACCACAAGTTTTGGAATCATTTCTAAAGGTGGAATTCAAAATTTACTAGAAAAGTTCTTAGAAATGAAATAATATAGAGTCCCCAAACCAAAATACACATTATCATAATCTGAATAAACAAAAAATGTACCTAATACCACTTCATTTGATGGACCAACATCTGATGAAGTAGTTTCAATGTATTTCACCAAACCTTTGTACCTGTAGTATTGCTACTTTATATTATTTGATTATTTCATAAAATATTTATTTGCATAATGAGCCATCTCATTGAACTTAAAACATTTTACTGACTGTAAACCAGATTTTGTCTTACCACTACCTTGTTCTTTTTCAGGGCAATTATGAGCCTTATATCCCATCTTACCATAGAAGCACTTACCAAAATTCAAAAGCAATTCCCCAGTGTTTTTACCACAATTTTCACAAACTATAAACTTAATTTTCTTACTATCAATTTTTTTTGAACAATTATTCCCATTTTAATGACACCTCTACCACTTGTTCTATTTTTTTTCAAAGAACACCTGATCATCTACAAACACCATTTCCACCTTCTACTCACATCAATCAGGTTTTTCGTAACATTTGAACTCATGAGAGGACAGTTCCCTTAGATAATTTAGATTTAGTCCTGAGTAAAAATGATTGAATTTACTATCAAGATCTCAGATGATATTTAGAGAATACATTGTTGGTCGAGTGAATTTTTCTTTATATGTATCCACTGAGTCATCCTTCTCTCCCAATTCCATGATTTTTTTTCCATCCTAAGTCGAACCATTGTAGGAAACCATTTATCAAGAAATATATTCTTAAATTCATCCTATTCTATGGAATTAAGATTTTAAATATCTCATATATTCTGAACCATCAACCACCACTGATCGGATTCACCTTCAAAATGGTAAACAAAAAGACTAACCTTTTGATTTTCTAAACACCCCATGCCATGAATTTTTTTTTGTGCTTTAATCCACCCTTCAGCTAGTATAAGGTCAGATGATCCTCTGAATGATGAAGGAAGTTGTCTCATGAAGTGATCAACTACCGACATGTTCCTCTATATTTTATTTAGATAATCACATAGATGAATATCATCACCATTAATATCCTGAGTCAACTATTCCATAAGTGCAACAAACTATTTAGTTTTAATTCATACCATACAAGGTTACTGATTTGGAAGGTTGTTTTCCTATTGAGTTTTTCCTAGAATAGATTCCATGTTTTCACTATAAGAAACCATTCCAAACAAACATATCTTAGATGAACCAATATTGTAATGAAAAAAATTCTATATCATTTTAATTTGGTCATAAAGTGAAAATCATTTATGGATATTCTATTAAAAATATCCTAACCCATAAAGTTATCTAAACCAGCCTCTAATACCAACTATAAGGCCATAGACTTAAAAATTACATAATATTTAGTTAAATCAAGAATTAATATTAATTATTTGTTAAGGATTAGTGTTTTATAGAATTTGGCCATAACTATTACATAACAACTCAAATATTAAAAAGTAGATACTTATACTCACTATGCATTTTTTTCACCAAATGAAACTCTTTAAAATAAAATATGACTTTTTTCTTGGTAAAAATATTCCTAACATTCATATTGACTTATTCAATTATGTTAACAATTATTATACTCTCTTAAAAACATTTCAAAAACTAGTGATGAGCACAAAAAACTCAGAAAAGGAATATAAAATAACGACTGAAAAATTTATTCCATGAATACTTATAAACCCGTGAAATCATACTTTTCACCAATAAAACATTATCCCTTTAACACACATGATGAAATAATAAGATACCTAAAAAACTCATTGGAATCATAAATCATAAAGTAAACATGTGGCATTCATATCATACATACATTTTAGATTTCATAACTACATAAGAATTAAACTTCATGGCAACATTTGGAATATCCATAATTGTATATTACCTAAATATCTTAAGAAAAACTCTAATATTTAACTCAGTCTAATTACCCAATGCATTATAGAGCTATCATAGGGCTAACCCACCCTCATTTTTTCACGGAACCACCTGTATACATAAATAATTCTCAATAACCATAAAATAATCATAACTCATAAAACATGCATAAAAGAAAAATAAAATTTCCACATTGCAATCACAAGATAACAACTAAAGATATTAAATTAATCAATAAATTATAAAAACCAATTTCATTACCAAAATACATGAAAGGCTAATATGGTATTTATTTTTCTTTTAAAACCTTATGAATTATATAAGAATACAAATATCAAATAATAGTTATGGTTTTAGAAAAGTCATTATTACTGCCTATGTAAAAAACATTCCTTTTTTTATCTTGTAAAACACTTTATAGAAAAAGATTAATTTTTTAATCCTTTTAATTAAATTAAATGTAAATGTGGTTTATTATACACTCTATAAAATAAGACGGTGTATAATATCAAAATATTCCTCAATTAAAGGAGAATAAGATGAAGTCCCTTACTCCGAGTCCGAATCATCTCATACGTCATTTATATTCCAGAGTAAGAAACTTAGGTCAATTTTTATATTCTTTAGAAATTTTTTAATTTTCATTATTCCTTTTATATAACCTATTACTATGTTATAGAAACTACATAATGATTTCAGTTCACGTCAGATGTTTTGTCGATATTCGGTACTTGAGTCGAAAATGAACATAGTACAATGTAAATAGTTCTTGTGGTCATAATTAATTCATCTCTAAAATAATATTCATGAAATAATAATCAATTTTATTCATCAACTACTTTTTTTAAATCAAACCATTCATTTATGGTGTCAAAAATAAACAATGTTATAATCATGGGGACGGTAGGTCGTACATACGCATGAGTAACATTTCTATTTTTTATTTATCATTATGGAAATAAATAAATTAATATTTTATCTTTCCATAATTATTATTATATAATTTAAATAATAATAATTATTTAAATATACTTATATATATTATACAAGTTTTATAATGAATAAAAACGAGTCACATCACTTCGTCGGTTTGACAGTTCACACGTACGCATGAACGACATTATCATTTTAATGTGCATAGAAAGTGAGAATGTAATTGATATAATATATTATTATAATGATTTATAAGTCATGAAGGTTACATATGGACTTAAATTCCATTGTTATAAATAGTCATGATAGATGGATATAGAAACCGAATTAGATAAGTTCATAGATGTGATAGTTTACACATACTCACAAACAATTAATTCATTTCCAATTTAATGGAAGTAGAGATAGAATTTGGTGATGATATTAACCTAATAAAATCTTAGTATATTGAGGATAATAGAGTTATTATTTCATCTTGGAAGAAGAATATTTAATGTAAGTGGAAGAAGAAATTATTTAGAAATAATTAAAGAAAACAATACCTCTTCTTCAGTTGATCACCTTTGATGAACACCTTAACACCTCTAAAAAGGATGTTCTTGATAAAATAAGGCCTCAAGAATTTTTAAAGAGATTATAGTAAAGGTTTTGAGTGGATATTTTTCAATCCAAAAGGTTTTATAAGTGATATTAGTTGGAAATAGTGGGTACCATTTTATAGGAGATTAGTGGTGTACCCTTGGAAACTCTTAAAGTATTAAATTAATATAAATTTTTTTAATCTAAATTAATCAAACCTGGGTTATTTTAATGATAAGATGAGGATTTTTCTAAATCCTCACATCCAATAACTTTTATACATGTATTGGTTTTAATTTAAACTTTATCTTTTTGGTTTTCCCTTAATTTTTCCCTTTTAACTTCAATCATGGTAAAGAAATTTTAAATATCAAGAGGCTATAAATTTTACTTATATGGTGTCAATTTCCAATAATTGGACACCTCATGAAATTTTATACTTTATCATATCCACTATTTAATTTTAAAATATTATTATTATTTTTATATAATTTAATAAATAATTATTTTTATAAAATATCAATTATGTCAATTTTGACACAATTCATATTACTGAATTTAAATTAAATCAAAATAGAGATATAACATTGAAAAAAACTATTTAATAGAATTTTAACATGTCATAATTACATATAAAATTTATTTATGACATCACATATTTGAAATTATATTTATTTTAATATCATTTGTTTCATTTATTTGATTTTTTGTTTAATAAATATATTATTACTTCATCATTGTGTCATAATTTAATCTAATTATTTATTACCTAAAAACTATAAATAAATTCTCATGTTGTTGTTAATATTTTTTAACTTTTTAATTACTCTTTATATTCAAATAGATCACTTATGTAACACCATAATAAAATTTTTTATTAATAAGGTACACGTTTAGGATATTTTTACATTACTTTAAATTAATAATTATACATGTCTTAATCACACCCAAGTGGATTAAAAAGTCAAAGAGTTTGGCCCAATGATTTTATTTGTCTTCCATAACTCATCCAATAAAGTTAAGACAAGTTTTATGGTAGTTTTGTACTATAATAATTTTATTTTAACCTTTTTTTACCTAATTTACACTTAAAAAGTGGCAAATAAAATACTAAAGTTTATATTCACCAAATATTATTTTGATCCTATTGGACCATTTTTTTCATACTAAGTAAAACCATATATATCCATATTGAAAAATTAAATTCAAAAAAGTGGTTAAGTTAGGTTTAACACTATTTCTGTTGATGGATTGAGAAATCAAATTTGTTAAGTAATACATTCAAAAGTTCACATTGTTTTTCTATTTAATATTAATTTTAAATTTCATTCAACTAATTAAATTAGATTAAATTATAAAAAAATATTCTAATTATACATTAAAACATGAAAAAAGATAATATAATAATATAAATAAATTATATGAAAAGACAGTTTTGAATTAAAATGTGGTATTTTTCACTATTCATTAAAAATATGAGTATTATGAAAAAAAAAATTAAACCAAAGTATATTTTGATGTCCCGCTCTCAAAAAAGAAGATTATTTTTTAAAATATAAAAAATAAAAGTGAAAAAAAAACGATTTAAAAAGGGTTCTTCATCAAAAGGCTGTAAAACTACATTTGAAAATATATTAGAGTATTTATGCTTAAAATTTGATTTATTATTATTTTAAGCCTCTAATATTTATTATTAAAAAAGTAAAAACATTTCATAAACATGTGTAAACATAATATAGTTAGTTATGTTTATTCTCACCTATAAAACGACTATGTGATAACTATCATTTAAAATAATAATAATAATAATAATGTATTATTTTTTGGTATATCTTAGCCTTGTGTGAAGCATAAGATTTTGGAGAAAACCAGTTTTTGTGTGTTGGGTATGCTATCAGAAATAAAATCCATTTTTAAGAAAAATTAAAATCTAGTTCATAAATATTAATACTATCATATTCTATAATTACCTGAGATGTTACACTATGTTTCAACATAGCCTAACCAACACATGTTTTTTAATGCAATCATGTTCCATTTATTTATTAAAGTATCAAAATAAATTTATGTCTAATCCAAATTCAATGAACAAGGATACATAGAATATAAGGATAAATTTTGTGTAATCCTATGTTATCTAGATAGATGTCTTGGAACCTTAGGATGTGTTCTTTAGACGTTCTGTATGAATTTTTAACAAATTTTCTGTTATATAAATGAGAATAAAGAAGTACGAGTAGAGATCCTAACATTCAGATTTAAAGAATAAATTTAGAGAGTGTGAAATTAATGAAAAATGTGTAAATTGATCAACTTATAATAAATAATTATAAATTTGAATGTGACTGCTCTAATACCACATAATGGATCTAGATATAGTGGATGTTATTATCTGGCCATGTATAACATAAAATTTTGTTATAATTTATGAATAATCTAATATATATATGAGAATGATTAATCATGACCAAAAAATTAGTTCCAAGGTTAATTGACATAGATAGAATAATTAGTAATAGAGATTTATTTTGATAAATTTATAATAAATTTAAAAAATAATAATTTCCCTAGTCTTGAGAATTCTTTCTTTGTCGAAGATGTCAATCCTTTAAACCTCCATTCGGTTGTATCTTTATTTAATTAAGATGATTAAAATAATAATCTCTCTAGCTATTATCCATATGTGCTCCTATGATAATGAATCATCATTGATGGCACTCTGGGTGCTAGAACGTTAGTATCAATCATATTTAAATGCTATTACTGATCAAAACATAGTCTATTAAAGGATTTATTCATGTTCTATCATTATTTAAGGAGGTGGAGGGTGAATGGTCTCAATTTTTTAGTTATTTCTCAAGAATTTCATCTCTATGGTTGATAAAATATCTATAATGGATTTATTGTTTGCAATAACATCTTACCCTAGGAAATGATATGATATAGTATTTATTGATCTTGGTTATAGAATAAATAATTACACATATTTCCATTATTATTATCTCCAATACCTATAAAACCTAATTTATAAAATAATAATAATATTAACATGAATTGTGATGAACTCATTTATAAAACAAGTATCATTTATTTAGGTGAAAATAATTAAAGTTATATAAATCATATTTAATATATCATTCCCATCGCACCTGATTACTCTTTATTCACTTCCTATTTTTTATTTTCCAAACCTTTAACAATAAATATTATTCATTTGATAAATAAATAAATATTTATAATATTCATGGTCTTGAAAACAAATATTTATTTTAATAGTCAACTCACATGTAAATATTCTAACTAAATATTTTTAATAACAAATTCGCGAATGAATATTATTCCTCAATCTGGAGAATTTTATGTTTTCAAAAATTAAATTCAATAAGAATTTAAATCAGATATACATAAACACTAAGAGTATAAGATTCTATGTTTCTTACTTAGTGTCATTAAGTGTGTTTTCCTAAAGTCCAACATCAGGGTCTAACAACACATAAAGGAACCCAAGAGGAATAAGTCAATGACATAACATCAACAACTATATATAAATGATCAATGTTTAATAAAATCCCTTTTTCTCGATATCTTATCAAGACAGATGGATACTCATGTCATCATCATATATTCTTGATACATCTTTATTTAACATTTCAAAATGAACCCATCTATACACCATTACCATGGAGTTTATTTCAAAAGTTTCACATCATACTAAAGGATCAAGATATTAACATTCAAAAGGTTGAAAGGATGAAACCTTTATTTACATATTCGTTAATAACATATCAGTCATGATTCAACCAATATACCCAACTTCTCTATGATCAAATATCGTCATTCTTTATAACAATGAATTTTAGTATGTGAAACATAATATTTATTAATAATATCTTAATATCTATGAATCATTACACATTCTCTCACCCAATAATATTAAATGGCTTCTGAATATGTGGAATTCTAAAAATTGGGACAGATCTACTTACCAACACTACTAGAGGTTATCAGGTGTGAACTTCACGAGATGAGATCTTATAAGCTTATGAATAATCACACCCATCGTTCAACATACTATGTGTCTAATCATATAATTTTATCTCACTATAGATAAATATTTAAGAATATTATCATAGAATTTCAAGGGTCTCATCATAATATGAGAATTATAAAAATGTTCTCAATATAATACATACTCTATGACATTATCACATTAAATTTATGTTGAAAAATCATCAATATCTGATGAGGTATTTTTTAATATTCAAATCCATGATTAAAAATGTTACAAAATTAAAAATTAGTTTTTTCTCAAAAAGTAACTCTAATGCTAATTAACTAAATTCCATCTAAAGAATTTATAAATACACTATATGAGATATTAAATATTAAACACCTAATATGTATTTTATGTGGATTTTTGTTTGTGAAGAATTATATAAAATTTGGATTCTGATAAAATTAACCCTAAGGAACCAACTCCAACACTACAAAACTGCATTCCATCTAAATCATTCCAAAATAAACCCTATGAGATATGGATTTTTGAACACCCCAATAGGTATTTTATATGAATTTCGGGTTCTGAATAACTTATATGGAATTTGGAATCTTATAAACTTAACCCCAATTTTGGAAAATGTATAATTTTTCATTATCTTTAGAAAACTATGGGATATTATTTCTATAATTCTAATTAACACAATGGTTTTTTGATTGATATAGTGTTTTTTGTGAAAATAAATACAATAATCGTGGATTATATTGGAGGAATGTTGTACTTAGAGAAGTTCAATACAAAAAAGTGTTCTTGAGATGAGATTCAAGCTGGTTCCACAATGATTTATAAAATAATAACAAATATACATTACATAATAACATTGAAGGTCTGCTGGTATTCATCAAGATAATAAGAGATATGGGTTTTTTAGGGAAAATGATAATAAATTAATTTTAATATATTAGGAAACTACTAAAAACATGGGACTATTGGGAATTCTTATTCCATGAAATGGCTAAATTCAAAGAATTCCGAAATTGACTCCATGTACACAAACCATGTTTGGATCCTAGTGGATGTACATGGAGGGGTGAGAGCTATTTGGTTAATGTAGGTTTTCTATAAGAAAATATTTAGGGATGGTATAATATATACTAATAAATATTTCATGGTGGAAAAGGGTTAGTAAGAAAATCGTTGTATTTACTAAGAAAAAAACATATCTCCATTTTTGATGATAAATACCATTTACACATTGTGTATATAATATATACTTATGATTATGAGACATATCAAGTGGATGTCAAAGCTAATTTTTTTACTATATTTTTTTGAAGATGTGTATATGATAAAAACCATGGTTCTAGGTTTTAATTGATTTTGATAAGGTTTATAAGTTTGAATGACCTTTTTATAGATTGATCCAAGCTTATTAGAGTTAGAATATCTTCTTTGACAAGGAAGTAAAAGTGTTTTGTTTTATTATAAATGTGAATAATACTTATGTATTCAATATTATAAGTGGGCGTATTTTGGTATTTAAGGAATTGTATGTCGATGAAATACTACTCAGAAATGATGCCTCTAAAATTTATTCTATAAAGTTATGTTTGACAAAATGATTCTAAATGAAAGCCATTGCTGAATTTTCCTACATACTAGGTATGGATATATATAAATATATATCAAATAAGTTTCATGAACTGAGTGGAAAAAATATGTTGGAAAATTATTAAACAAGTTTAGCATATTAAACTCAAGGAAGGAGTCCATATATGTGCCTCATGGAATGAATCTGAAGAAGATTCAAAATCATTCTAAAGTTTTATAAAGGTTGAATAATATTTATATTTGTAAATAATAGGATATTTCATGTATTTCATGATATTTACTTGACACGATTTCACTTATGATGTTATAATAACAAGTAGATACCAATCAAAGCTTAGTGAGAGTCACTATATTTTTGTCTAGAACATCCTTAAATAATAAAAACGACGTCTGTATATTTTCTCAGTATTTAGAGTAAATCATGAGTTCATTGTAAAGGGTTACATTAATTTTAGTTTCAAATACGATGAGGATGTTATAAGAGCTCAGTTTGGTTTTATGTTTTTCCAAAATGGTGGAGCTATGAGTTTTAAATGTTCCAAAAAAGAAATTGTAGAAGACTCAGTGATAGAGTGAGAGTGCGTAATTATATTAGATTACATGAAAGAAGTTGTTTAGATCAATATTTTCATCTCTGAAAATTTGTTAGTTCTTAGTATTGAGGGGAAAATTAAGGTGAATTGGGAAAATATTGAGTTATTTCTTAGGATAAGGAACAACAGTCTCACCAAATGACCTAACACATCCTTCGCAAATACCACGCCATTCAATACATCATTGAAAGGAGAGATATAAATATATATTGGGAGGATACAAATGAAAATTCACTAGATCTATTAACAAAACCAATATAATTGAAAAAAGAAGGGGCTTATATTGAATCTCTTGGTATTTTATACATTGAAGATTAAATGAAATGGTTCTAAACCATTTCATGGTTTTATTATAAAGGATATATCTACTTACCATTCATTAACGTGTGTTGTATTTATATTAATTGAATCATGGAATGATAAATATTTCCTTAAATTAAGGCTATGAGTTCTTCCTAACTGATTATCATTATGGATAATCATGGGTTGCGATGATATATTAAAATTAACAGGAGTATAATTTTTTAATTAATACATAGAGTTGTATATAATATAGAAATAATATATTCATAAGGTAATAAGTAGATACTTATTATCTATACTGACCCTCCAAATTATAACACATTGAATATTATATGGTCATTTATATACATAAGCATGTATACTTATTATAAATATGCACTACCTAAGGTTTGATAGATACCTATCATGAAAACCCTTATACATTGATATATTTCTTAAGAAAAACTTGAGGATTTACTAATTAGGGGGTAGTGGGTATGTTTTTTAACCTATAATTTCATTAATCTTGACCAATGTTGGATTTTTCTACTTATATGAAATGAAAATACATCTAGAAACTTGTTTTAATTAGAATGAGAAAATTCAAGATCATGATTAATTAAGTGATATGTGAAAATATTGACTTATTTTATGTCTAGTGGTCAGTTGAGCTCAGAGACAAAGGGGTTATATAGGTATACATATGATGTATATGATATATCTTATGGTGGACATGTTCATATTAATAACTGAGTATGTTTGACAAAGATCACACCAGTACCCTTTGTATCTTGATTTTCATTGATGTTTTCAAAGAAACTAATATTTTCTTACTTCTAGGAAATCTGGATTTCATATTTATTATCAATTATAAAAGTCCAAAAAAGTAACACTGTTAATCTATATGATAAGGATTAAATTTTGTACAATGTGTGTGTTCCAAAATGAAAATATTTTAATGAACTGAATCCAGAAGAGTTTTGATGGAATCACAGAGTTGTAGAGTTTTTCATAAAGTAATAATGGGATTTTAAACAACTCGGAGATGATTAAAAATTTAAAAAATGGATATTTTTTATTGGATAACTTGATTCATATGATCTAATATAGAATATAGATTCTATTATGTTATCATATGATTGGTGGATATAAAAATGATTGATTGGATATCGATAGTGGATATTGGGTGCATAGCCACACCCATATCGTTTAAATGGTGTATCTTCACTTATGAATCAATGGGTAGATTAATTATTGATTCAATATCTTATTATAGAATTTTTAAATGTTTAATAATTTATACTATAAACTCATTTGTCACATCTACTAAATATTAGTATCCAATTGTGGGAAGGAGACCCTCAATCTACTTTATTGAATGATGATAACATATATTAAGGAGTTATTTCTTCCTATTAAGGGTGTGTGAGTCAAAATTCTAATAGTTACAACTATTTTATGCACTAAACATTTACCTTTTAGGAGTATGTTGAAAAAATCACTAGGTTTTGGGTGTCCTCTCAAAGTGTACAAGGATATTAGTGGTCAGTGAAATCCTTATGGAGGATAGATTCCATTAGATTCCATTAGGCAATTACAATCAAGCATAATCCATCAAGAAAGGCATTTGTGGGGAACAAAACATATAAGGCACGCTTATTTTGTTTTTATTTATTATTATTAATGTTTTTTCAGTAATGATAGTTTTAGAAAAAAATGGGTTTCTGCCACTGGATTTTTTATACGATGCTTATACAATACCCATGAAAATATTTATTTTCCATTCATAAATTACAAAAAAAATGATTCATCAAACAATCAATAGATAAAAGAAACTAGGAGTAGTTGGGGGTATTTTAGCATCTAATCTATTAATTTTAAGAAATATATAAACCAATCGGTGAGTGAAAAATGAAACTTCTTAATAATAAAAAAATTAATAACACTATTCACATGTACCATAAACCACTAACATTCTACATCAACTTTACTCTAAAAGGTTGATAAAGATAAAAAAGTGGTATTAGGATGATATCCCTACTCTATGGTGTATTCATAGGTTATCTTGAATCACCCAATAGATTTTATATGACCCTTTTCAAGCTCATGGTATGGTATTACCTATTAGAGTAGAGGGATGACGGGGAAGAGGGATTTCTGGTGTAAAGATTATCATACAAGAATGCACATGAACACACTACCTCAATGGTAGGGCATGCATATATAGGATTTGGGACATTCTCAATACTTTCATCAATTTTACTCAAACATTATGTAATGTTCCAGCAACTAGTGTGTGTTATCTATATATAAAATTGAGGATGAACTACTTCATGATTCTAGTATGATCTTAACAAAGTTGATCACCATTGTGATAATGTGATAATTGATTAGGTGAAATACATGTATGGGATGTAACATGAATGTATGTACCCAATCACTAGTTCTAACCATGATAATTGTGGTTGATATTTGAGAGAAAAAAATAATGGAAAAATATTTACAGAGTTTCCAAAAAATCCTCATTTAGCCTAAACAACTTTTAACATGTTTCTTGGAGTTTTATGTAAATCAATTATATAAATAATATATATTAATTAAAATACATATAATGTAAAATTAAATTAATAAATATATTATAATGTTTTAAAAACATATATTGTAATTCAAACACCAAATTTTTCATTCAAAAACTAATTTATAAATAAATATTAACAATTTATATTTCTTATAATAACAGATAAAATTATATGGTTTAAAATACTACCAATGAAAATAATAATGTTGGTAATAATATTTCTAAAAAAAATTGTTCTAAAAATTTGATATAAATTATTTTGACCAATAGTTATATAAAATGAAAGAATTATTATAATTATAATAGAATAATTATATATATCACTATATATTTCTGTGAAATAGTTTTTAATAACAATTTAGGGATAAGGACATATCCATTGACAAAATGATTTTTTTAAAAAAAATTAACTTTTATCAATAGATGTACCCAATTTGGGAAAAGATAAATATTTTATAATGATACTTTTACGTAGTAATTTTAGTTTTGGATCAAGCATAATAATTTTAAAAATGTAAACCTTTTTTGATGTTAGAAAATTGTAGGGGTGGTAAATAATTATTTATTAATGATATAAAATAAGTATGCCTAATTATGTTTAAAATAGTGGATAAGTGGAAATAAATTCATAGATTTATCTTCCCCATTTTAATGTATTGAGATCTAGCCAGGGTCCCCTCTAATTGTGTATATTTATCAGGATACTATTAACATCTCATTTTATTTATTGGTTCAAGGTTCACTCATGTGGGGAAATTTTATGTTTTTTCTTTCATCATATTCCATTCCGAGTTCCATGTTTATGAGACGATCAATTTATATGAATTGAAAATGAATAAGTAATTAGTTGAAGAAGTATTTGGAATATTTCATATAAAGGAAATGATAAATATCAAGATTCTCATTAGTTTATTCTATGATTTTTTAAGTTAGAACTTAAAAAAATGGATGTATTAATATATATATATATATATATATATATTACACAAAACATTTGAATTTAGTGATATGGGATTTAGGTGATCTATATACCATAATCAAACTTGGTTTAATAGACAAAAAAAACTTGAATAAGTATACACATGTTTGAATGGATGATGCTGTACCTTTTATTAGATTTTTTAGAATCATGAATTTGATTAATTATTTATACTAACTCTTTTTGATGAGAAGAATCATTTAAAAAAATAATAAAAATTTTAAAAAAGTTTAAATGTAGTGGTTTCCAATTTAAATATTTCCATTTCACATAATCTTATCACATATGACTATAATTTTTGATGGTTCATTGAAAAAATAATAAAAAATAATTTTTCTATGAAATATTTGTCCTTCATAAACCTATATTGAAAATATTATTTCATAAATGGAATAAAAATTTCTTCCCATGACTATTTATTATTATTATTGTATCTATATTAAAAATATGTGGAAACTATTTATCATAGAAAAGGTTAAAATGATCAAATTAAAAAATAAAACAATGTAATAAACATTTCTTAAAATATGAATACATTAGAAATTATAATAAATAAATATTTATTAAAACTATATTAGAATATCATTTTCTCGATTGAAGACACATTTCCTTTTCTAGGATGATGGATGGGATATAAATCATATATGTTGATTCCATAGATCCTACATGGTTTTTGGGGTGTACATTTTAATCTTCCCAAATCCTCCCTTACCCTACCTAACAGCCCAATGAGTTATTAATCATCTAGTAATGTAGGCCACATTCAACGCCATACAAAATGATATAAACTGCATGGGCTAGTCCTACACTCATCCAATAGTTTATTATCACCCTGCTCCCATATAATATATTTTCACTTTGTTTGTTACACTCTTTTCAAAAAACCATATAAAAAGTGGTTGGAAATAAGGGACCATTTTTTCTTGAATTGTAGTTTTTTTTGTATATCATATATTTTATTGATTTTATACACCAATGAAAAATGTATGTTATAGTTTAATTATAATGTTAATAAATAAAACTAAAAAAGAAAATACATTAAGGGTAGGTTGGGCATGATTAACATTGATATAAGAGAATAGTTTGTGCTAGTGGAAAGTTAAATGTCATAATATCTTTCTCTGAAAGCATAGAATCTTCATAATAAAGAGATATATAAGTTTTGTAACATCCAAAATATTGTATTGGTTCTATAAATATATTTATAAAATATTAATAATATAATATCGATGATTTATTTGAAATTATAGATGCTAAAATCACTTGAATTCCTTGTTTTGAT
Source organism: Viscum album (assembly GCA_963277665.1). Classification (NCBI taxonomy): domain Eukaryota; kingdom Viridiplantae; phylum Streptophyta; class Magnoliopsida; order Santalales; family Viscaceae; genus Viscum; species Viscum album. The sequence goes on from OY728131.1 coordinate 242,034,674, forward strand.
GTAATATTTAATGACTATATCTTTAGGTTTCATTCTTCCTAATAATTTATGACACAAATGAACCATGATTTTATAAATTTTTAAATCCATATACATTAATTTTATAGACCTAAAAAATTTTATTACTATAGAAAATAGAATTTTTAAATCCATAGTACACTTGATGGATCACTTGTTTAGAAAGATTTAGTTATGTGGTCTTATACATTATAGATGGATGTCCGCATTGAATGGTATATGGTGATTTTGAAATGGTGCATCAAAAATTGATGTTGTATAGAGGGGTATATCAGAAGGGTACAAATTGATATATTGTTGAGGAATTCATTGAATTATATACTAACTACCTATCTGATGTGGATAGAATAGATATCTGAAAATCACGCTGCAATGGGTTTTATATGGGTGAAGTAATTTATGAAAGATATGTTTTTAGAATTACCATGATATTTCAAAAGTAGGCCAACCTTTATGATTTACAAAACAGTATATAGGTTTTACCATTTTTTGGTAATTATTATGCATTTTAATACATAAAGGGATCAATGTTTGTTATTACATACACATATTCAATAGTTTATAATATGTTTTCAAGACCATATTACTGAAGAGTTATTTTCAATTCAAAATTCAATTTAAAAATGAATTTTATGGATAACCATAGGTCCAAGTGTACATGTGTTATATTATAATGGTTATGTAATTAATGGTTAAATATTCTATACAAAAAACTGGAATAAACATGTTATAATGGAAAATGGGGGAGTTACTAGTGTGCCAAAAGTAATATATGTATCAGGTTCCAATGATAGTAATACAATTTAAGGAATAGGTCATATATTGGTATTATCAAACTGTTGGGTTATTTTTATTATAAAACATTCTAAGTTATATTTTTATTACGTAAATGGGTTAATAATAAGAGTAAAATTAAAATTAATTAATCAGTATTCATGAATGTGTTTTTTTGTAAGGAAGGGTATTGAGATGAACCATTCATAATGGTATCACATGAATTACAATAATTTTATGTCTTGGATCCTATAAGTATATATTTTTCAATTTTACTATTGTTGAATAAACTAAATTTAAGCTCAAATGAAAACTCCATTGAGTAAGAACCTTTTACTAGGATTTCATGTTCCTATAGTGATGGTTTAAACATAAATGATTCCATATATATCAATGGGACCACAATGAGGTGATTTTTATACATGATAGAAGGTCAAAATCTTTTCGACCTCTAAAGAAAAAATCGAGAGTTCAATTATTTGGCTAATGTTATTTAAAATAAAATTTGTTATCTCGTAATATTATGTGTTTATGGCTACATTTAAATAATAAATTTTTTTAGCTAATTATATATATAATGTATTCTACATAATCTTATGATAACAATATTAATTAACAGAATTTTTAAATTTTTAGAATCAAGGAAATGTTATAAATTGAACAAATTTTGGTTGAAAAAATACGTTATCATTATAGGGAAATAGTCTTTTAAAACACTATTAAGGTAAGAATAAAATTAATAACATTTCATATTAGATAGAATGAACATGGCTGGCCTTTTGACCTCAATAAGTTAATGTTTATTGTCATATATGGGTCACTACTCAAATTCTCATGCCAATTGATATAGATTCATATAATAATTTTGTGCCTTTATTGAAGATGATAATTTGTGAAGACATCAGGGTAACATTATGATATTCTTTCACTATATTTATGAAAAATAAAACTAAGAAAGGGTGATTAACTCTTTATTTTCCCTTTTAGAGTACATTTATATTTTATTATTGTTCAATGAAATACATATTAATGGTTTCTATAAAGAATCATAGATTATTTTAGACACTTATTACAATGAAACATCTTAGGGATGTTGATGTGAAGGTAAACCCTAACCCACTAGCCTTATATAGACACATGATAACTTAAAAATAAGGATTTTTTCATTGGTTTTTATGATTAGGTATCATTTCATGTACATTATAATTGGTGATATATTTTTTGAAATTACATTTATTAATCTCTAAGATTCATAATTATTTATTTTTGTAATATTAGTGTGTTGAAAATAATAAATGTACATAAAATCCAATATACCCATACCATAAAGTAATGATGTGGTATGATTACCATGAAAAAGAAATAGTATATATTTTAAATTAATATAAATAATTATATGTGATATGAAACAACAACATAATTATGCTTTATTTCTTATATATAGATTAATGAATCAGAATTTAATCCACTTACATCTCTTGTCATGTGCTTTGGATGGAGGCTCATGTAAAAAAAATGACAAATAGAATATGAATAAATAGAAAGAATATAGGAATATTGAGTATTTATGATGTTAATAAAATTTTCTCTTCTAAATAAGTATTTTATAACAATTACTATATATTTTTAAATATTATTTATCTTTTTTAAATACAAGAAGTCATATCGGTTGAACCTAATGAAAAACTTATTTCAATGACCTTAACGTGATCAGAAAAATATGGTTTCATCAAATGTGTTGGTTTTTTAGTGTCACCATGATCATAATTTTGGAAATAAAATAAAAATTGAAAGATAGATATGAAAATGAAAGACGTGCATGTTCAAAAGGATTCCCTAAAATAAGAAGTTTGTTGGTAGTCTAGTTTCTTAGACAAGTTAATTGGAAGGGTTTAAGGATAAGACAAAACACACTGAAAATCACTATATTATAACCCACTCATAGTATCTTTTAGGATATCCATTCACCTCAAAGTCCAACCATACCTAAGGCAATCAATTTTGTGCTATCTATTTCATATAAATGTAAATAAAATGATTACTGATAACTTTTATGCACTAAAATTCGATAGGGTTAAATTGATTATAATTTATATCTATAGACACACATTCATCACCTTATTTTTAGGGGTACAACTTAAAAATACAATGATATATTAAACACAATATAAAACATCTAATAGATCATGTGAGGGTAGGGATTCATGTAACACATGAGTTGAGGGTTGAACTAACTGTTCTCCATGATGATCTAGAAGTTAAAGAGATAAAAATTTCTATTAGAATTATTATAGAATGGACATATAATCTTATAAATATACATGATGATAACATGTAATTTTATTTCCACTTTGTTTATATTAAAAACCATATCTATTATGGAAAAAGGTATGAAATGAGGTATGTTTTTAAATATGGTTTGACAATAGAGGGAACAAAGTCTGAGTTAAAATAATCTATAAAATCAACCAGTAAATAAAAAATTAATTATGATAGTACCTTTACCCCACCAATTATAATACACTATTTTTAACATTACTGGTTCATGTGAATATGATATTCTAAGATCATAATATTTCAAACATTGAACATGAAGAAAAAATATACGTAGAGTCCATTACATAAATGATTCTTCTTGAGAGTCCTGTAAATGAAATTCTAAAAAACGAATGGTTGGAAGGAATAGTTATGAATGTATACATGAGTTACATTTTCAAAATATATTTTTCCAATGACGATCTAATATATTAATTACTATTCAATACTATTCATTTTCTCTATATGTGTATCTATCACTACTATATAAAGGGTAACAAATATGAAGAATGTTGTTATCATAGGGTGGTGTTTACTTATCAGAAAAATCATAGTATGAGGATAACCAATACACACCTGAAACCTATGGATTTCTGTGACTCGATAAGTATTAAGAAATATATATTAAGATATAAATATTGAAACAGATATCCAAATAGATTATTGATAGTTCTAATTATTTTTTAGTGTTTAAAACAATGTAATGACAATGATTTTTGTTATTATATTTATAAATTTATGTAGGATAACTTATTTCACTAAAAAACGACCATCCATGATGAGGTATTTATGATGATAATAATAATATCATATAAAATATTTATTAATATATATTTTATTTATATTTTTATAGTACTACCATGAATATTGTCAATCAATGCATTCAATAGATATATTATATTTTTCTAGAAATGAGTGGGAATATTACATGGTGATAGAATGTTTTCAGACATTATAAAGAGGTGATTTCCAACTACAAGTTTGAGTTAGTTATCTCACAGAGATAATTAATATTTTTTGTATCTAGTATTTATTTAGTTAATTTTTTTATCATTTTATATAATTCATATTTAGTTTTTTTATCATTTTTATCTACTACTTAATTATTTAATCTTCACAAATATCATAGAGGTGATTTCATTCTAATTTTTCTCCCATGATTTTGTGCCTATCCTCAGAATTGATCGAAGGCCTTATTTTTATTTCTATTATGGATAATTACCCTTTTAAGGGTCTAAGAGGAACCCTTACATGACCCGTATGGCCAAGGAACAAGGCCCAACATGACCTGAAGGCCAATTAAATGCCTCGAAGGCCCAAAGCCACACTATACCCATTACATGACCCATAGGCCCAACCAATGAGAACTACCCCTCCCCAACTTCTGAATCATTGATCACCTAGCTCCCCTCCTTGAATTGATGATAGGATAACATTTACCCCTAGAAAGATACATGGTTCCTGGTCCCAATAGCGGTTTCCATACCTTCTTATTCTTCCAATACGGTTATCTCTACTATGGTGACTACTACTCTTTGCTCTGATCCTCTTCTAGGGCCTACTCTATGTGAATTGGGCGAATCCATGGTCTCTATGGATTGAATTCCCTGAGGCCCTAATTCCATTGATTAACCAAATTCCCTAAGACCTACAGGCCCAAAATGGTGGCCTAAAGGCCCGAATCGGGTCAATATTTCCAAATACTACAGTACCGAACATTACATGCTATGGTACTGATATAATACCTACTACAGTACATACTATGGTACCTATAAATTCACCTCCACCTGACTTTGAACATGGGTCTCTTGGGTGCCAAGCATGATCCATTACTACTCAGTTACGGGCTCATTAGATTTTATGCCTATGAAGAGCATAAAATTCTTCTATATAATAATCAAGGTCTTTATTGAAGACTAAAATTATATCCATGGATAAATGCACTAAAGTATAAATTAGAAATGATTTGGTGACATGATGTGGGTTTTTATGAGGAAATGATATTAGCCTTCATGGATAGAGAACTCTATATAGAGTTCTTTTTTTCTCTTCATAGTTATAAAATTTATGAAGAAAATAAATTCTTGATAAAGGCTTCAAAAATAAAGAAGCACTTAGGTACTATTTAAGGTTCTATATATAGAGATTTTATATTCTTTATTTGTTTATGTTCATTAGTTATGGAATGAATTACCATTATGGTTCAAGAAATATTAATAACCTAATGGCGAGACAATTTTTCTTACTGATATAAAATAATGTTTTTGATTTTATTGTAGTAAGTGAATTTTTTATACAATAATCACATAAATTAATTTCTTTCTACTCAATTTGGGAGAATTTTATACATTTATTCCTGCTCCCTTCATGATTCTCAAAAACTATTTGAGGCTATCTAATTCACTAAGACTAAAATTTTAGCTCACAACATGTCTTAAGTAGTCAAAAATAATAAATTACAAAAAAATATATTGATACTTAAGGAAAATGATATGTGATTAATTTTTAATGGTTATAAATCCACCTCACGTCATTCTGAAAAATGGTGTGGATGATATAACTCAAAGTATTTTTTTCATTTAAAATTTATATTTTCATTCAACACACACACCACACACTCAAACTTGATAAAATACACTAAAATTTTATTAATACCTTATAATAATAGTCCTTGATTCACTTGTATTTGTGTAAATTAACCAAAAGTAAACCGAACACATGGTGTGGTTTGTATGGTCAAAAGAGTGTGTTTTCATTTAAAATATTACATTTTTGTTCAAAACATTCATCACATATGAAAAACCAAGTAAACAAACTTAGATAGTCGTGATATTTTAGTTCATTGATTTATATTTTATTTTTATTTTTTAGAAACTAATAATACATCAATATAAGACACAATATGGGTAGTATAGTTGAATGTGTTTGTTTTCTTTTATAGTGAAATTTAATTCAAAACATGCACCCCACACTAAAAACCATGAAAATGCATTCATATTGTGTTGATATTTTATAAAAATGATCAATAATTAATTTGTGATATGTTGAAATAAATATCATATAAATATGAAACATGGTGTGGATAGTGTGACTGAATGTGTGTGTTTTTATTTAAAAATATAATTTTAGTTCTAAATGTAAATTACATACTTAAAATCATGAATTCATAAACTTAATAATTTATAAAAATAGTCCATGATTCATTTTTATTTATAGGAATTAAACACACAAAAATATGATACAAGATATTTTTGGTATGAAAAAAATGTGTGTTTTAATTTAGAATTGACATTTTTGTTCTGAATGCATGTCACAAACACAAAACTATGAAAGCATGCTTTAATTACCATAGTAATTTATGAAATTAGTTATTGATTAATTTTTGTTTAATAGGAATTAACTGTACATATATCTAATACATGGTGTGTCTAATATGAATCAAATCATTTATTTTCAATATCAAAGTAACATTTCAACTCACAACATGGGACACATATTCAAAACTATGAAAACACACGTAGATTGATTGAAATTGAATGTTTTCAATTTAAAAGTGATATTTTAGTCTAAACACATTTAATATAGTCAAAAAATCAAAAAATGTTCTTATATTATCTTGATACATTAATATAATGATCTATGATTCATTTTTTATGAGTAAGAATTAACTTTTTAGTCAATATGATACATGGTGTGGCCTATAAGGCTGATAGTGGGTGTTTTCATTTAAAATTGACATTTTAGGTCAAAAAATGTCTCACACACTCCAAATTAAATAAGAACACTAATATTAGCATGATATTATTGAAAAAATATAAATAATTAATTTTTGATGTTTAGTAATAGACTGCTTATTTTTATAACACACAATGTTATCAATGTGAATGAAAGTACATGTTTTCCATTGAAGGTGACATTTTAGTTTCAAAAAGCGCTACACGCACAAAACTGAGAAAAATTTCCTTGATTGTATTGAAAGATTATTAAAATAATTTTTGATTAATTTTTTGTGATTTGAAATCAACCATTCATCAATATAACTTAATGTTTGTTGTTTATGACTTAAAGTGAGTGTTTTTAGTAGAAAAGTATGATTTGAACTCATAACATGCGCCAAAAAATCAAAATAATCGAAAATAATAGGATCACCTTGACAATTTGGTATAATGATCTATGATTTATTTCTGATTTTAGGAGATACCCATTCATAAATATATTGAATGGTATTGATGGATTGATGAGAAGTGTATGATTTCAGTTTAAAAGTGACTTTTTAGTCAAAATCATGCATCACATACTAAAAAATGATAAAATGAACTTGAATTACCAAAAAACAGTATTAAAATGATCTGTAATTAATTTTTTGACATTATGGAACTCACATCAATCTGGTACACAATGTGGTAAGTATGACTGATAGTTATTTATTTAATTTAAAAATGATTTCTAAGTTCAAAACATGCATAAAAATAATCTAAACTAAGTAAACACAAAAAAAAATGTCCTCATATTATAGGAAATATATTGATAATTCATTTATGATATTTTGGAACTAACTAGTTTTTTTGATATATAATGTGAGTGGTATGAATGGTAGTGCTTGATTTCAATTTAAAAGTGACATTTTAGTTCAAATCATGTATCACCTACAAAAAACAGATCCAACAAGCTCTAATTGTCTTAATATTTTAAGGGAAAGATCTGTCATTCATTTTTGATGTGTAGGAATTAATTGTTTATCAATCTAATACATTATCAGTATAGTATGACTCAAAGTGAGTGTTTTTAATACAAAAGTAACGTTTCAACTCACAACACACATCAATTAATCAAAATTTAACAAACACACTTATATTGAATTAATACATGAAGAAAATTTTATGTGGTTAATTTTTTAATTGTAAGAATTAACATCACACAAATTAGACACAATTTATTCTATTATTTACTAAAATTGCATATTTTCAATTTAAAAGTGATATTTTAGTTAAAATACAGCCACATAATTAAATTGAGAATTTTTTGGATTGTCTTGATGCATTAAAAAAATGATTTATAATTTATTTGTAACATGTAAAAATTAACCTCCAGTCAATCTGATTCATTGTGTGGTCGATATCATCTATAGTGAAAGTTTTCATTTAAAATTGATATGTTTGTTCAAAAAATATTAAAAATAAAAAATATTAACATAAATTTTTCTAATATTTTTAGAAAAAGATTGATAATTCATTATTATGTGTAAGAATTAACCACAAATCAAACTAGAACATGGTGTGGCCCACATGACTAAAAGTGTGAGTGTGTATTTAAAAGTGAAACTTTAGTTCAAAACACATGTCACATACTCAAAACTAGAAAAATTATCTTTTATTATCTTGATAATTTGTGAATAATGTTCTTGATTCTTTTTTAAGGTGTAAGAATTAACACTATATCAATCCAACACATGGGGTGTCCATTATTACTCAAAGTGTGTGTTTTGAATATAAAAGTAACATTTCAACTCACAACACGTGTCATAAAGTAAAATATGAGAAAAAAACTCATATTTCATTGATACTTTAACATAGTTATTTACGATTCATTTGAGATGCTTAGGAATTAACTGCACATCAAACAGTTATGTCAAATTTATTAGAAGTTCATGTATTCACATTAAAAGTGACATTTTATTCTAAAACACATGTCACGTACTCAAAACCATGAAAATGTGCTTGGATTTTCTTGATACATTAGGTAAATGATATTTGATTCAATTTAAAATATAAGAATTAACCACAAGTCAATGAAATTCATGGTGTGACTTGTATGATTTCTAGTGTGTGTATTTTTTAAATTAATTTTTAGACCAAAATATGTGTCACATACTCAAAATCGAGCAAACTCACCCATATTGTTATGAAATGTTAGAAAAAATGATTCATTATTTATTTTTAAGTGTAGGAATTAACCACCCATCAATTTGACACACAATGTTTCTAGTATGATTGAAAGCATGTGTTTTCATTTAAAAGTGTTATTTTATTTCAAAACACACATCACATACTGAAAATCTTGATAACATGATTGAATTGTTTTGATAGTCTATAAAAATTAACCATTATTCATTATTGACGTGTAATAATTAACCTCACAGAAGTCTAAGATGTAGTGGAGTTGAATTGATTGGAAGTTAATATTTTTAGTCTAAAAGGGAAATTTTAGTGTAAAAACTCACATACTCAGATATGATAAACTTTACTCATATTATCTTTATAATTTATAAAAATGACTTTTTATTCATTTTTTTGTGTAATAATTAACCTCATTTTGATCTGATACCTGGTGTGGCAAGTATGACTGATAAAGATTGTTTTCATTTAAATATGAAATTTTAATTTAAAATGTGCATAACATACTCAAAACTGAGAAAACACACTTGATATTTCGTTATATTCAAGGAAAAAATTCAATAATTAAATTTTTATATCTGGATTTTGACCACATGTTAATATGATACATGGTGTGGTCAATATAAATAAAGGTTCCTATTTTTTTTAAAAGTGACATATTATTTCAGAGAACACATCACATACTCAAAACCAAGAAAACATGTTCAAATTTTATAGAAACTTTAGGGAAATTATCTATGATTCATCTTTGACATGTAAGAATTAACTGAACACAAGTCCGGTACATGGTGTGACTGGATTGATTAAAAATGCTTGTTTTCAGTTTAAATGTGAAATTTTTGTCTCAAACACACGTCACATTCTCAACATGGGGAAAACTCACTTGGATGGTATTGATAATTTTTTACAATGATTCGTTATTAATTTTTGATATGTATGAATTAACCCTAGGATAGTCTAACACATGGTGTGGTCAGTATGAAAAAAAGTGTGTGTTTTTATTTTAAAATAAAATTTTAGTTCAGAATGTGCATCACAACCAAAATATGATCAAATGATCTCTAATTTTTATAATATATTATAAAAAATTTATATAATTCATTTGACATTTAAAAATTAACCACAAATAAATTTGACACATGGTGTAGTTGGTATAATTAAAATATCATGTTTTCATTTAAAAGTTATATTTTATTTCAAAACTCATGTAACATAATCAAAAAAAAGAAAATATTATTAGACTATCATGATATTTTATAAAAATAACCACTTTTTTATTTATGATTTTTATATAGTGATCTCATGTCATTCCAATTGAAATTTATAATAGATTATATATTATTTCTATTGTAATTTGTTTTTATTTTTTATTTAATATTACTAAATTATACATTGTCTTTATTATTGACACACACATCTTTTGTATGAGGTGGGTTTAACATTGTAGAAGTCATAAGAGGAGAAGTTTTTTTATATTTTGGTTGTCTTTATTTTTTGTTTTTAATTGAATTTTACATCAATATAAATGTATCACTACTACAAATACGGATTTTATCAGTGCTAAAACTATCCTTTATCAGCGCTAGAAAAGTACTGATAAAGCCGGAGAAGATAACAGAAGGGTCCCCTTTATCAGCGCTCAAAAAAATGCTGATAAATACCCCTCTTATCAGCGCTAAAAAAGAAATAATAAAAGGGGTCTTTTATCAGCCCTAAAACAAAGCGCTGATAAAAGGGTCCTTTCTCAGTGCTTCGTTTTAGCGCTGATAAAAGACCCCTATATTAGCGCTGATAAAAGGTAAGGAAAATTAAAAAAATTAAAAAAAATTAAAAAAATTTAAAAAATACTGCCAATCGGGGGGGGCTTTTATAGCGCTTGAGCCCCCCCTTTTACATCTCTTTTCTTCCCATGTACAACAGCCCACACACACCCCTTCACCCTTTAACATCGCTTGCTCCAATATTCCCCCATGTGCACGCGCCCCTTCCTCCATCAGGATTTGAACTCAAGACCTCCCCCCTAGCGCGCCTATGCCTTTACCACTACTCTATTTTGATTTGTCTTCCAATTCATGATATCTCTATATATATATTTATATATTTAGTTATATTTATTCATATAGTAATATATATTTATATTAATATATATATAGTTATATTATAATATATATAGTTATATTAATATATATATATAGTTATATAAATATATATATATAGTTATATTTATTGGTTTAGTAATATATATTTATATTAATATATATATAGTTATATTAACATATATATAGTTATATTTATATATATATTTATATTAAGGCTAAAATGTATATATATATATGTAGTTATATTAATATATATATATATAGTTGTTAGATTAATATATATATAGCTAGATTAATATATATATATATAGGTAGATTAATATATTGGTATATAAACATTCATATATTTTTATTTTAAATAAAATGGATGTCAGTTATTATTTAGCTAAAGCAAATATATTTTATATGTAAATATATTTTATTATTTATATTTATAATTAAATTTTTAGGTGTGAATATATAAAAAATATGTATATATTTCTATATATTTGATTATAAATAGCAGTGCATTATAAAAAAGGATGAAATTTCAAAGACATGATATAAATATGAATGTAATACCTTGTAATAAATTCAATCTCCACCATAAAATCCAATAATACCCACTTAAACGAGGCTAAAAATCCACAAAATTTTAAAAAATCGGGGTACCCCGACAAAAAACTCAGTTTTAGAGGCCTTATGGGCCACTTTTGGCCTCGAAAGTCCCTTGACCAAGGGCATACCAGGTCATAATGACATATATCTCGTCACAGGCTTCGATTTGATATGTGGTAGAGCTCAAACTGACACATGGATCAAACGTTATGGCCGTTTGAAGTTTGAGTTGCGTTTTCAACATATTTTGGATATTTTTTTAATTTTTTTTAAATTTTTTTAGTCTCAAAATTGTTATTAAATAACTATTACTCCATAATGATTATCAAATTATTAATTAAAAATATTTTCATAATTTTTTATAAGGCATTTTCACTAAATATCTTATATATTAAGTATATTATAAGTGTAAATGTACATTTATACTTATCTAAAATATATTTAAAAATTATATATTATATTTATATCAATAAAACTATATTTATATATTAATATATTAATATATTTTTAATTTTTTTTGAAGTCGACCCCTTATCAGCGCTACTAAACAAGCACTAATAAAGGGGGTCCCTTTATCAGTGCTTTTTCGTTAGCACTGATAAAGGGGGGGGGGCACTGCGAAAAACTATTTTTGTGGTAGTGTATTGTATAGAAATTTGGTAATGAAATATTTGTATTTAATTGTAATGATTTGAGCACCTTGTTCTATGAACCTGGTTATCTGATCTCAAGGATCTTCAATAATACCATGGTTATCAACCCCTCAATCCACCTTCAATTACACAGTAGGGTCACTTACCAAACTAATAACTATCCTCATAGGCAGAAATACATTCTTTCAACATTCTTTTTCCTTACTCACATACACCCTATAAAACTTCTCTAGAGATCACACATCCTCACACTACTCCCAAATAATCATGCTTAACTTTGAAGTTCTAATCACGTGTGATCCCAAAAAGAATCATGCACCTTGTTGACATGATTAGTAACATTTAGTCCATTAATTATCACTTTTAAGGGGTGTTACATTTCCCCATTTTAAAGCACAATTTCTTTATTGGGGACCCCAAAAATCAAATACATGTAGTGATTCGACACATTATGTTGGGTATTGGATCCGATATCATTTTTTCCATCCTAGCCAACTCAAGCCATAAAAAAAACAGCTAACCCCATGGGTATCCTATAATACATTAGATTCCTTCCTAGAACACCATAGGCTATTACACACCTCAGCCACATATCATACTAATGAATATCTCCACAAGCTAACAAATGATCTTTTAGTGTGTGTTTTCCCACTGACGCACACCCTAATTTTTTTTCCAAAAGGCCGCCCAACCTAAAACTACTCTAGGCCATCACACTTAATTATGGGCTTTGAATTAGGTAGGATCAAAAGTAAGGTTCACCTTATTGACATGGATAGTAACATTTATTCCTTTTAGTATCACTTTTCTCGAAGTGTTTCAGGAATGAAATATAAATATAATTTTATTTTTTATGTTTAATTTAATATTCATAGTTTAATTGAAAGTTTTATATTATTTTTATATGATTTTTGTTTTCTAATATAAATGATATAGATATAGCATTAAGAAATAAATAATATGTTTTTTATCAGATCCAGTGATATTTATGATAAAAGGGAACCTTTAACAGTGCTAATGAAATGGATTATATATTTACCTTTTATTAGTGCGAAAATCATGACTACAAATTTGACCTTAAAAAAAGTGAAAATTTTTTAGTACTTTTTTATCACTGAGAAAAGAAAACATTTTTATTCAATTTTTATGTGTTGATAGAGACTACAATGTCATGTCACCTTGATAGGTTTTAATTAACCCATGTTTTTAATCATTCTTTGGTTGGGATTTGTTTGGGACCATTTTGGGTTGAATTTTTTAAATGTTTTAAAAATTATGGGCTAGTACATGGTTGGAGTACAGTTTCCCAAACTACACACCCACTCAAGAAAAAATGTGAAGTCCCAAGTAGTATGGTTTTTCATTTAAGTGTGTGGTTTGTCAGACCTTACACCCTCTATGGAGAAACTGTATACCCCATTTAAAGTTGTATATGGCTAGGTTACGCAGTTTGTTCTAACTATATGCATCTTCCGAGTTAACCATACCTGAATTTTAATTAATCCAAAAATATAACATTCAAGTCCCAAAACCCACACATTAGGTTCTTGTTAGAACTATCATAAACCCATATGATTTATTATTCCCCAAAATAATTTAAGAGACAATTTTCCCCATTTACACCCTCCCAGAAGCGGACAGAATCTTGAAGAGCTCTATTTGATCTCATCACCATTAGTTTCCTCACCTCATTCTCTATCTACCTATCCCTCATTTATTATCCACAGGGTTTTATAAATCTGCATGTTTTTTTGGATGATCTAATAACTAATGTTTTGGATCTAACCTAGGTTTGATTCTTAATTTCCCAGATTCCATGATCATCATTCTTCATTGATGAATCCTGACAAGGGCTTGGTGAATCAAGATCTTGTGATCTTAAGGTAGGTGGTTCAAGTTTTATCGGACAATTTTATTAACCTTAAATTTATTTATTTGATTAAATTTCATTCAATTAAATACATGGAATTTAATTCTTATGAAATTGAGTTTGTTAAGACCTAAATTACTTTAAATTAAGAGACTTTGTTTTTGAAATTGGATTTTGGAATGAAACTAGGGAAAAGCCCCTTTTCCAATGAATTAGTGCATAATTTTGAAATTGATAGAATTTGGTGGAATTTAAATTTGTGAAATTGATGGAAAAATTTTAATATATAAATTAATTAATTTATTTTTTGAAAAATAATTTTAAAATTGAATTGTGAATTTATGTCAAATTATTATTTGGGAAAAATGGCTTAAAATGGTTTTGATGGAATACTTTTAGATTTATCGTGAAAAAGTGCATGTTTTGGATTAAAAACCCATTTTGTTTTTTAAATGGAAAAGTATAATATTTGAAATATAGAATGGGTTTAATGTTATTTTAAAGTTTCATAAATTAAAATTCTCATAATTGATTTGTTATTAGAGAACATGCAAGCCTTATATAGTTTGTGAGTTATTGGATAACACTCTATGATTTACAATGTTCTAAAAAATAAATGGAGCACATCACATCCCTGATAGAATGGTGATGAATTTTCATTTGTCCGTACCAAAGGGATGTGTGTATACACATATTTACATGTCACCTTTAGTGTGTGGATTCCCTTATCATATAACTATCCTACCTTCATATTCATATGACTATGTTTCTCTCTAGTTTGTATTTTAGAGGAATATATTTTATTCTAGTAGTATATTTTGTGTGGATTTGATAAAAAAATATTTTATTGAATATTTTAGTGATAATAAATGAAATAATTTTCTCACATTGTGCTAAATATGTTAATTTATAGATTATTTGGGATTAGATCATTTAGTTGAAAATTCGATTGAAATTCAAGTTTTACCATTTTAAAATAAACTGTAGTATTCTGGGAATAAATATTGTTCTATAAATTATTTTGACTTAAAATTTTTTAACAGTGTTCCTGACACAATGAGATACAAATTCTATTGATGACAGGGAATCTGGATCGTCCATTTTAGTGGAGTAAATGGGCCATGAAGACAAAGTTGGACTGAACCATCCATATTGGGCATCACATCACATTTGGGCCATATCATCTTTATTTGGACTTAGATTCAGGCCATATTTTGAGGGAAGATTAGGGAAATGATTAGGAACAAATAATCAGGCTATAAGGTCAGCTAATTCACACATTTTGGAGGGAAACTATGAGGTTCAAGTGGGATTAAACAGTTTGTCCGAATTTCCCTTTAACAATTAAAATTTTTTTGTAAACCTAGCCCTCACCAACTCTATTTAAAGGATGTTTCAATCTTTAGGAGGTCTGGTAGAGTCTTTGGGAAGGTGTGTCTGAATAAGTGGCTCTTGGGAACCCCTCAAAACTCTTGGAAGAAGTAATTCCTTGTGCAAACATTTCTTTCAAAAAGGGCTCTCCTCTCTAACCTCCACTTTATTTTTATTTGTTATTATTATTGTAACGTGATTTTTTTTCAATAAATATTATGTGTTTTTCTATTTTAATATTCTTATTTTTCTTCTATAGATGTAATATATGAGTGGAGACAATATTGGGTGTTCCCCTTTCAATCCATTGCTTATACAAAACGTCTCCATGATGACAACTCCACCCATGGATGATTGATTTCTTTAGTAGTTGATCTAATACCTAATATATTTATTCCTTTATTTTGAATCCATAAACATATTATAATTCATAAATTGTGATCAATTAATTGAGTTTAAATTTTTAAGTTAGTCAATCGACTTGCACTTGACCGTGTGGTTGGGGTTGTGTAAACCGTGTGAGTGAAACCTCAATCACAAAATCTAGTCACTTTAGGATAGAATTGTATGGTTCGAGTCTCATCCCTTAAAAAAATTAATTATCAAATCTAGGGTGAATATTCTACCCTAATTGACCACTAAACAAAAGTTGGATTTTTGATCACAATGAAAGAAGGGTGCTGCGATTGAAGGTCCTGAAGTAAACCTAGGGTTAATTTTCACAAATATTTGTGGATATATTAATTTCAATAGGGTTTGGAGGTTAACAAGGTTAGGGTATAATAATTAAATTAATTATAATTATATGAGATACAGATAAATTAATGGTGAAGGGGTTTGATTAGATCAACTACATCTTTATATATATGTGTTTCTAAAGAAATTGTCTCTTGATTGTCAGTTCTCTTTTTCTTGTTTAATTAACTATTTGAAAGGTCACAAAACAAACCCCCCATATTTCTTTTCATATGTTTTGAAATATTTAAATAATTACTTAAATCATATTAATAATTTTTTAATTCACTTCCTCCTTGATAGAACGTCCTAGGCCATCCACTATGCTGCACTTAGTAAAATCACAAATAATTATTTTTGAGATGGTGTGTGACAATGTCCTTTCAAATTGGTGTTGTTGCAGGGGGGTCAAGTAATTATTTCAACTAATTAGAGGTTATTTTTTTCCCTTTCATTTTATCCTTTTGTTTTCTCTTCTTATCTCTCCTTTCCCCTTTCTCACAATTTTTTTGTTTGTATTTATTTGTTTCCTATCTTTTTTCTTATTTTTCGGACCATCAATTGAAACATCATTTAATGATATTGGCATCCAATTATTTTCCTTTATCTATTATGATTTATGACATGATCCAATCCTGAGGATCTAATTAATCTTGACCTAGAGATTAAGCATAGCGTTAGGGCTCGAATCAGACAATCTCGGTCTATAGGAAGTGTCGACATTCACCCAACTGAAAAATTCCTCTAATCTAGGAATTTTGAAATAGGAATATCTTATAAAACAAATATAAAACAATAAAAAATGGATGAAAATGAAAAAAACGAACTAAATAAGGCTATTAGAGAGTTGGCTGCACCTGATATTAATTATCAACCTACATGCATTGCATATCCAACTCTTGAATCAGACTTTGAACGAAAATCTTTGTTAATTCACATTCTTCCAAAATTTCATGGCTTATCTGGTGAGGATCCAAACAAACATTTAAAATAATTCAATGTATTATGCTCAATAGTGAAACCAAGAAATGTCTCTGAAGATCAAATAAAACATAGAGCATTCTCATTCTCACTTGATGGGACTGCTAAGGATTGGATTTACTATTTATGACATGAAGATGTAACATGTTGGAATGGTTTGAAATGTCTTTTCTTATAGAGATATTTTCCAGCATCAAGGACCACATCCATCTAAAAGGAGATCTCAGGGATTAAGAAAGCATAAGGGGAGTCAATGTATGAGTACTGGGAGTGATTCAAGAAGTTGTGTACAACCTGCCCACATCAAAAAAATTATTGATAAAATCATCATACAATACTTCTATGAAAGACTCACACCTATGGAGAAGAGTATGGTGGATGCCGCAGCTAGAGGAGAATTGGTCGATAAGACACCAACAGCTGCATGTGCATTGATCAACAAGATGACCCGAAACTCAGAACAATTTGGCGATAGAGGTGCAACGCATGTCAGGGGAGTACATTAGGTAAGTCCTTCTTCTCTTAAGAGTCATTTAATTGATACCAAGTTAGAAGAATCAGCCACTATGGGGAGGCAGATTTCTTTGGCTCAAAATACGTCACAACCCACTCTTGTGAGACTTTGTGGCATTTCCAATGAGACAAGCCACCCAATTAATAGTTTCGCCAAACTACAAGAAACAGAATATTGTGTAGTAGTGTTTCCTATAAGACCATATTCATAGAAACAATAACTATATATTTAAAATAATTTTGATTCAATTGCATCAGCGTACAACCAAGGGTGGACGTTTCAATCAGAAATAAGGTATGCATCTGGAAAACAAAAATCCCCCCCCCCTTTCAACAAAACATTCAGCAGCCTCCACCTTACCAATTGGGTTTCCAACAACCCAAAATAAGATTTGAAGCCCAAGAATAAACAACCCAACAACAAGGGAATCCCCTTCCCATGGTAGATTCTAATACTAATGATCTTTTGAAACAAATTTTTCTTAATCAATAGAATGAGTTGAAGAGTCATGGTTTATAGCTAAGGGAGTTGATAATTCAAATGAGCCAGATTTCTACTGCCCTCCATGAAGTAGTAAGTATGAATTTTGGAAATCTACCTTCCAATCCTACTCAAAATCCAAAGGGGAATTTCGGTGCCATCACATTGATAAGTACAAAGAAAACAACTGATTCTTCACTACCTACCATTCCACTGAGATTCACCTCAACTCCAGAGAAGCCCCATTAAAAACCGATTGATGAGCAACCCAAGGAGAAAGATAATGGTAAGAAAAAGATTAATGATGTTCCTCCTAAACCCCTTTCCTTTTAAAATAAGTTTGTTCAAACCAAGAATATGGTTGAAGAGGCAATGCAAAAGGAGGTTTTGGACACATTCAAGTGTGTAGAGATAAACATCCCCCTTATTGAGGCCATGAAAAAAATCCCAAGGTATGTGAAATTATTAAAAGAAATTTGTACCAATAAAATAGGGATCAATGGAAATGAGTGGATAAACCTTGGAAGGAATGTGTCAGAACTCATTACACCAACTCAAGTAATGCCAAAAAAGTACAAGGATCCAGGGACATTCACCATCTCATGCACAATATGAGAGTTATACTTTTTTGATGCTTTATGTGATTTATGAGATTCCATAAATGTAATGACTCACTCTATATTCGCTTCTTTGAAGGTTGGTGAGTTGAAACTGATGAGAGTAGTGGTCCAGTTAGAAAATAGAGCTACAACATATCCAACGGGAGTCCTTGATGATGTACTTGTCCGTGTAAGAGACGTGGTCTTTCCAGCATACTTCTACACTCATAAAATGGAGGACGATCAAGTAAGTTAATGTGCCTCCATTATCATAGGTAGTCCCTTCCTCAAAACAATAAAAAATATCATAAATGTCAATGAGGGTACACTATCCATGGAGTTTGGAGATGAAGTTGTGATATTTAATATTATGGATTCCATGAAGTACCCCTTAGAGAACCATTATTCTTTAGTTATCTCCCATTTTTAACAACCAAATAAAAAACCCATTGATTTTGATTGTCCTATTCTTAAGGATATTATGATTTTTGGTTCTAGTTTGATGTCTAAGAGTACTTACACACCTATTTATAATGCACAAGACTCTCTTAGAATTAATTTTGAAATGGAATCATATTCTGATTTTGATCATGTGAACTCTGATTATGACATGTCTGTTGAGTATGATGATGGATTTTATGCTTTGTTCTCGATTTTGATGATTCATATTCTGATACTAATGTTCATTGTGCACATATTTTAGTTCCTTCAATTTATCCATCCATACACCACCCCCTATATTGGAACTCGAGCCATTTCCACCAAATCTCAAATACTCATAGTTGTTAAGTGGTGAAAAATTACATATTAAAATTGATAACAATATCCATTTTGAACATGAAGAAAAACTTTTGAATATTTTTAGGGAGAACATCAGGGCAATCAGGTGGACCTTGGATGACATATTAGGTATTATCCCCTCTATTTGCATGTATAAGATTCTTTTGGAGGATGGGGCTAAACCAGTTAGGTAGCCACAAAAGAGACTAAATCCAACACTTTTGGGGGTCGTTAAAAAGGAGGTTGAAAAATTTCTTGAGGTAGGTATAATATATCCCATTTCAAATTCTTAGTGGGTGAGTCCTATTCAAGCTGTACCTATCAAAAGTGGTGTTACTACTTTTAAAAATGATAAAGAGGAGGTAGTTCCAAAGAGGGTGAAAAACAATTGGTATATGTGTATTTATTATTGGAAAATAGTTGGGAAGACACAATATTGTTTCTTGGATGGAGTTTTTGGATATATTTAGATTATTATAGCTCTGTAAGATTAGAAGAAGACTACATTCACCTATCCCTTCAGTATATTTTCCTACCAGAGGATGCCATTTGGACTTTACAACGCCCCAAGAACCTTCCAGAGATGGATGGTGAGTATTTTTTCTGATTTTCATGAGACCTTCATGGAAGTATTTATGGAAAACTTTATAGTGTATGGATCCTAATTTGATGAATTTATAAGTAGTTTGGAGAAGGTGTTGAATCGTTTTATTGACAATAATCTGGTCTTAAACTTTGAAAAGTGTCATTTCATGGTAGAGCATGACATTGCCTTAGGGCATGTAGTGTCAATGAGAGGGATAAAGGTTGATAACTATATGGTAGATATCATTTCATCCTTACCCAATCCTTTAGGTGTGTGTGATGTTAGATCTTTCCTTGGGAATGAAGGATTTTATCTGCGCTTCATCAAAGACATTATTAAGATTTCTCTTCCTATGTCACAATTACTTTAGAAGGATTTTGATTTTGTGTTTCATGATTATTACAGGACATCCTTTGATGATCTAAAGATGGTTCTGACCACTCAACCAATCATACATCCCCCATGATGGGAGATTCCTTTGGAGATTATGTGTGATGCCTCCAACTTTGTAGTTGGATCTGTCTTATCTCAGAGGGTGGAGGGACGTTCACATGTGATTGCCTATGCATTGAGGACACTGGATTTGTTACAATAAAATTACACAACCACAGAAGAAGAGTTTCTTACTATAATATTTGATTTATATTAATTCCATTCATATTTTTTGGCCTCTAAAGTAGTTTTTTTCTGACCATGCATCTCTGAGGTACTTCTTAAAGAACCTAGATGCAAAGCCCAGACTTATCTGATGGATGATCCTTCTTAAATAATTTGATATTGAGATAAATGAAAAGAAGGGTTCAGAAAACTTGATGGTAGAACACATGAGTAGGCTTACTCACACACTAGAGGATGACACCTTAGACTAGGTACCACTACCGGAAACTTTCGTCGATGAGCATCTTTATTCCATCTCAGGTACACATCCTTGGTATACTGATTTAGTGAACTACCTTGATGCATCTAAAATCCTTACAAATTTAAAGAAACAACAATTCAAAAAATAAAAGAGTGATTCTAGATTTTATGTTTGGGATGATCCATACATCTAGAACATGTGTAGTGATCAAGTTATTAGGATGTGTGTTACTGATCACAAGTTTGAGTCTATTTTACATTTTTGTCATACACTTAATTTCGGTGGACACTTTGGACCCCAACAGATAGTAAGGAAAGTTCGATACTCTGGATTTTATTGGCGTAGTTTATTCCATGAAGCTCATGTGTTTTGTAATTTGTGCTCATGTTGCCAACACACTAGTAATATTTTTAGGAGACACAAGATGTCCCAACAACACATACTATTCTGTGAGATATTTGATGTATGGGGAATTGATTTTATGGGTCCTTTTCCAAGTTTATTTGGTTTCCTGTATATTTTGGTTTCTATTGATTTTGTGAGAAAATGGGTGGAGGCTAAGGCCACCATGACTCATTATTATCATGTTGTAGTGGACTTTGTCAAGAATTTTTTTTGTAGGTTTGGAGTTCAAAAGGATATCATCAGTGACCAGGGGATACACTTATGCAATCAAAATTTGGCTTCCCCCCTTAGGAAGTATGGCATGACACACAAAACATCAACACCATTCCACCCCCAAACAAATTTCCAGGCTAAGATTTGAAATCATGAGTTGAAACAAAATTTGGAGAAAACCGTGCTGCCGAATAGGAAGGATTGGAGAAAGTGCTTGGATGATGCATTGTGAGCTTAAAGGATAACATACAAGATTCCCATTGATATGTCCCCATTTTGGATTATCTTTGGGAAGGCCTATCATCTCCCTATGGAAGTCTAGCATTGGGCTTATTGGTTTATAAATAAATACAACATTGATTTGGCCCAAGATGGAATTCAAAGAAAGATACAAATTCTAGAGCTTGAGGAGATTCGATTATCCCCATATGAGAACTCAAGGCTCTATAAGGAAATATCAAAGGAAGTTCATGACATAATGATCCAACAAAGGGAGTTTTATGTTGGAGATAAGGTCTTTCTATACAGTTCACAACTGAAGCTGATTCTTGGTAAGTTGTGTTCTAGATGGTTGGGTCTTTATATTGTATATAATGTTTTTTCTTATAGTGAAGTGGAGATCACACAATAATATAGAAAAAGGATCTTTACTGTCAATGAGAAATGTTTGAAGAAATACATTAAGGTAGTTCTTACTGATGCAGTGGATTTCATCACACTACATGACCCCATCATCACTTGAGCATATCAGGCTATTCCTAACCCTTTCACTTTTATATTATTTGAACTATTTAAATTATGCATTTTATTTGCACATATCATATAATGGGTTCACATTGAGGAAATTGAAATATTTTAAGTGTGGGGGAGGGAACATTTTAGTTTATTAATTTCAATTGTTTTCCTATTTTTCAATGTTCTTTTAAAAAAACAAAAAAAAATTGAGTGTTTTTCAAAATTTGTGTGTTTATTTTTCTATTTTTGGTTGTTTTTGAATCTTTTGAGCTGAAATGACTCTCATCATGATTTTAAAATCCATATCACTAAGTGAAACAAATTATCCCATGAAACTAAGCTTAAATGAATGCTGAAAATGACTTAGTTTGATGTTCAAATATTTAGTAATTTCATGAAAAGTACTCTGAATTTTGAATCCCATACCACTTATCACTGTCTTTATATTTGAAATCACTTTTCTATGAGGCTTATGAACCATTATTTTCATATTCTTTACATTCAACACACTTCTTGAGAGAATGAAACCATGATTTATTTAACTAGAATTTGATTTATTCTTATCAATACTTGAGGGATTGAGGTACTCATGATTAAATGATTGAAGCATTTGTTTGGTATGAAATCCCCTATTTCATAGAATTCTTTTTATAATGGCCTACCTTGAACATTTAATCCGTGTATCCCTTAGAATCCATGAACAACATGTTAGGTTAGCCACATTACAAGACAATTTTCCCTATCTAACCAAATCTTGAAGTAAAATTGCATAATCTAGTTGAACTTAAGTTTTGGGGGGAGCTGTCTGGTGTTGTTCTACCACATTCTGTGATACTTCATGTATAAAATTAAATTCTGAAGAGATGTGTTTGCTGCTAAAAAAAATCATTCTGTAGAAAGTTGTGACTTTATGTAGCTTTCATGATAAAAGAAGTTGTGCCTTTCTAGAGCTTCGGATGAAGAAAAAAAAGTCGTGCCTCTCTAGAGCTTTCATGAAAAACTATGTTTGAGAGGATTGATATTTTTGTTGCTGAAATGATGAATGGTGTAAACATTCCATGATATTTCATGATGATAGAGATGATTTGATAGTAAGATGAGTGAGGGGGAGGCCATACTTGAGTGAAAATTAGAAAAATGAAATTTTCCCTCAAAAAGAGTCAAGCGCCCCTTATTCATCCTCGTAATTTTTTTACATTTAAATCCTACCAACCAAATGCCACAGAAAAACTCTAAAAAGTTTCCATGATAAAAATATGTCCTTGAATCACATTGGGTGGAAATTTAGGCATTTATCAAGCCTATGGTGACCCTTGTATGAGTTTGGATGAGAAAGACATTGCTGAAAAATTGACATTTGTGTGATAAGAGAAAATTCAAGTGAGGTAAGTGTTTTTTGCATTGGAGGATAAATGATGTGGAAATATATTGAATGATATAAATGGTGAACTTGAAATACTGTTTTTCTATAAGGCAAGATATCTTTTGTTTCTTGTTGTGGAAATCTTGGATCTCAAGGATATGTATTTTAAGATTTGTATTGATTTGATATTGATGTTTACTTGATATGGGGTTTTGCCCAGGAGTGCAAAAGGGTAAGTGTGGGGGAGTTGATAAAACACTATTTTGTTAAATATTTTATTGATAATAAATTAAATTTTTTCCTCACATTCTACTAAACATGTTAATTTATAGAATATTTGGGATTAGATCATTCATTTTAAAATTCGATTGAAATTCCTGTTTTACCCTTTTAAAATTCACTATACTATTTTGGGCATTAATACTATTCTGTAAAATATTTTTACTTAAATTTTCCTAACTATGTTCCTTAATTAATGGGATATAAATTCTATTCAGGCCATGAGAGCTGGATCCTACATTTTAGTGGAGTAAATGGTCCATGAAGACAAAGATGGACTGAACCATCCAGATTGGGAATCACTTCACCATTTGGGTCGTATATTCTTTATCCAGACTTTTATTAAGCCCAAATTTTTATGGAAGTTCTGGAACATGATTGGGAACAAATAATATTTCTATAGGGCCAGATAATTCACGCGTTTCGGAGAAAAACTATGCGGTGCAAGTGGGATTAGATAATTTCACCGAATTTTCCTTTAACAATTAAAAACTGTTTTGTAAACCTAGCCCTACCAACTCTATTTAAAGGATTTTTTCACTATTTTGGATGGATGGTCTAGGATTTGGATAGTTTTTGAATAATGGTTGGCTGTTGGTAACCCCTCACAACTTTTGGTAGAAGTAATGCCTTGTGCAACAATCTCTTCCAAAAAAGGATCTCCTCTCCCACCTCCACTTTGTTTTTCTTTGTTCTTATGCTTGTAATTTGAATTTTATTCAATAAATATTATGTTTTTTTCTCTTTTCATCTTGTTATTTTTATTCCTGGGATGGAATATAAGAGTGGAGATGAGATTCAGTGTTCCCCTTTCAATCCATTTCTTATAAAAAATGTCTCCACGATGACAACTCCACCCCTGGAAGAGTGATTTCTTTCATAGTTGATCTAATACCTACAACCTTAATTAATTTATTTTGAATCCATAAACATACTATAATTAATAAATTGTGATAAAATAATTTTTTTTTAATTTTTAAGTTACTCAATAGTCTTTCACTTGACCACGTGGTCGCGCTTGTGTAAACCGTGTGAGTGAAACCTCAATCGCAAAATCTAATCACTTTGGGATAGAATTGTAGGGTTCAAGTATCACACCTAAAAACAATTAATTATCAAATCTAGGGAATATATTCTTCCCTAATTGAACATTGACCACAAGTTAGATTTTGGATCACAACTAAAGTAGGGTGTTACGATTGAAGGTCCTGAAGTTAACCTAGGGCTCATTTTCACAAATATTAGTGGTTGTGTTAATTTTCGTAGGGTTCGAAGGTTAACAAGGTTAGGGAATCATAATTGATATAATTATAATTATATGTTATAATGATAAATTAATGGAGAAGGGGTTTGATTAGATCAACTACATCTTCTCATATTAGTGTTTTTAAAGAAATTGTCTCTTGATTGTTGCTTCTCATTTTCTTGTCTACTTTTCTATTTGAAAAGTCACAAAACAAACCCCCATATTTATTTTAATTTGTTATGAACTATTTAAATACTTACATAAATCCCATTAATTGTTGTTTAATTCACTTCCTCCAGGAGAGAACGACCTAGGTCATCTACTGTGTTGTACTTAGTAAAATCACAAATAATTTTTTTGAGAGTGTGTACGACAACGTCCTTTTAAATTGGTGTCATTGCTGGGGAGGCAAGTAATTATTTCAACAAATTAGAGGTTATATTTTTTCTTTCATTTTATTCTTTTTTTCCTCTTCTTATTTCTCCTTTACCCTTTCTCTCAATTTTTTTGTTTTTATTTATTTCTTTATTATCTCTTTTCTTATCTTTCAGACCATCAATTGAAACCTCATTTAATGATATTGGTGTCCACTTATTTTCATTTCTCTATTTTCTATAATTTTTAACATGATCCCATCTTGAGGATCTACTTGAAATAGACCTCGAGATTGAGTGTAGCCTTAGGGATTGAATCAGACAATCTAGGTCTACGGGAAGTGTCGACATTTACCCAACTCGGGAATTCATATACACTAGGAATTTCGAAATTGGAAAATCTTCCAAAAAAATATAAAATAAGAAAAATGGTTTAAAATGACAACAATGAACTTAATAAGACTATTCTAGAGTTGGCTGAACCTGATATTAATTATCAAACTACATTCATTGTATATCCAACTCTCGAATCAGACTTTGAAATAAAATCTTGGTTAATTCACCTTCTTCCAAAATTTCATTGGTAATCTGGTTAGGATCCAAACAAACATTTAAAATAATTTAATTTAGTATTCTCAACAATTAAAACAAGAAATGTCTATGAAGATCAAATAAAACATTGAGCATTACCATTCTCACTTGATGAGACTGCTAAGGATTAAATGTATTATTTATAACCTGAAGATGTAACACGTTGGAATGATGTGAAATGTCATTTCTTGTAGAAATTTTTTCTATCATCAAGGAACGAATCCATCCGGAAAAAAATCTTAGGGATCAAGCAAGAATAAGGGAAGTCAATGTATGAGTACTAGGAGAAATTCAAGAAGTTGTGTGCAAGCTGCTCACATCAGTAAATTAGTGAGAAACTCCTCATACAGTACATCGATGAAGGACTCACACCTATGGATAGAAGCAGGGTGGATTCCGTAGCTGGAGGAGAATTGGTCGATAAGACACCAACATCCACATGTGCATTGATCGAAAATATGGCCTCAAACCCATAATAATTTGGTGATAGTGGTTCACTACATGTCAGGGGAGTACATCAGGTAGTACTTATTCTCTTGAGAGTAATTTAATTGATACTAAGTTGGAATAATTTACCACAATGGTGAGGAAGATCAATTTGGATCAAAATACATCCCAAACCACTCTTGTGAGACCTTGTGGCATTTTCACTAAGACAAGCCACCCAACTGAAAGATGCCCCCAACGACAAAAAATAGGAGATTGTGCAACAGTGTCTCCTGGGAGACCTTATTAGCAGCAACAATAACCAGATCCTCGATAGAAGTTTGATTACCTTGCACCAACATACAACCAAGGGTGGAAGGATCAATCAGAAATGAGGTATGTATCTGGAAAACAAGAAAGGCCCCTCTTTCAACAAAACTTCCAGCATCCTCCACCTTACCAACAGGGTTTCCAACAACCCCAAAGAAGATTTGAAGCCCAAGCATCAATAATTCAACAACAAGGGAATCCCCCAACCAAGGTAGATTTTAATACCAATGATATTTTGAAACAAATTATTCTTAATTAACAGAATGAGTTTAAGAGTCAGGGTTAAGATATAAGGGAGATGAAAACTCCAATGAGTTGGATTGACACCTCTTTCCATGAACTAGTAAGTAATAATTCTGGAAATATACCTTTCTAACCAACTCCAAATACAAAGGGGAATGTTAGTGCCATCACATTGAGATGCGGGAAGCAACCAACTGATGCCTCTCCACCTACCATTCGACTGGGATTCATCTCATCCTCGGAGAATCCGCATTCAAAACTGACTAATGAACAACCCAAGTAGAAAGAGAAAGGTGAGAAAAAGATTAATGATGTTCGTCCTAAACCCCTTCCTTTTCCAAATAGAGTTGTTCAAATCAAAAAGATGGTTGAAGAGGTAATAGAAAAGGAGGTTTTGGGCACATTCATGAGTGTAGAGATAAACATCCCGCTTATTGAGGCCATTAATCAAATCCAAATGTATGTGAAATTCTTAAAAGAACCTTTTACCAATCAAAGATGGATCAATATAAATGAGAGGATCAACCTTGGAAATAAGGTTTCAGCACTCATTACACCAAATCAAGTAATTCAAACGAAGTGCAAGGATCTAGGGACATTCACCATGTAGAGATCCAAAGCTTGACGTAAATGGAAATTACATTACTTTTGTGGAATACTTAATACATAACAAAAATAGACACACAAGGACCATAATACTTTAGTGTCTTTGGAAACTTGGAATTTAATCTTCTAATCGTGGTGAAAGATATTCAACTTCTCCCATAAATATCTTCCACTTTGGTTTTCTTACCTAAAACCTTTCTTTATATCCTGGGGAAAAGAAAACATAAAAAGGGTGAGCTCAAATGCTCAGTAAGGGTAAGCATAGAGAACATAAGACATTCCCTAAACATTTAAATGAAAAAGCTTGAACATAAAATCTAAACGTAAAAATATTGAGCAAAGACATAAATCTTGGAAGTACGTAAGGAATATATCATAAAGGAACATCAATCGTGATAAAATAGAATGGGAATAAATCATGTAATTGTAGCAACCATTCAGCACTTGTTATGATTTCCATAGTAGCCAAGGCATTGCTGCCAAGACCATCTTAGTGGACAAAGTCCCTTTCTCAATCGAGTTCACTCCTCGTTCTAGTCCTGTGTCACTGAACCAGATTAACTTACCATTCCATCCATGTCTATCTCATGAGATATAAATCTTTACCCAATTAATTGGAGGGAGATATAGGTCCCAACCATCTCATAATGAAATCATTCTTTCATGTGCCACAAAATCATAAATCATACATCATAGCATAACCCATGTAATAGAATGGGATTCTTAAACATCATGCCATCATAACAGAATACATATAAAAAAATGGATATCATTTCATTATAAGAATAATCAAACGGTGTAAATAATGGAGAAATTATACTTGAAGCATAAACATATTAAATAATGTCATTTTAGATGGAAAATAGTTTTGATAAAACACTTGAAATGAATTCTTGAGGAAAATATACTTTCTTCTTCAATATCATTTTCTTTTCACAAAATGCCACACAATTTTAAAAGAAAAGTATTTTGTTGAAAATAGTCATAAAATATTTTTGAGTAAGCTTCATGAAAACGAGGCATTATGAAACCGTAAAAATGTGTTCTCGCTGTATAAGTTAAAAATAACATTCTTCTCGTAATTTTGTCGGAAAAGTCAAAAAGTACCTCGTATGGTAAACCAAAAAAAGATTCCTTACATACCATGTAGTAAAAGTAAAAAATGGGTAAAAAAGGACTTTAAACATACATGAATAAATTTTTATAAAATATGGACATGGATGATAAATATAACCCCAGTAAATACTTACGTAAAAGCAATCTCGGATATAAAACAATTGAGATTGCAACATTATCCCTTACCTTAAGTCTGATATGATTCATATGTATCCGATCCTACTGTATAATGATAATTTCATTGACTTATTACAGAATCATATTCATTTTTATGATATCATATATGGTTTACTTATGACTTTATATTACCCATTCTTTTGTAAATTTGATGTAAAAGCAGCGATTTGGGTAAAATCGTTTCATTTATTGTTCGTGTTTTGACTTGTTGTTCTTGATATTATTACTTATATCATTATTTACTTAATTCCATACTGTAGAACATTATTTATATATAATATATATTCAGCATATACATATATATATGATAGATTGATAAATGGAATGAAATACACCATTCATGGAGACGGTAGGTCGTACATACACATGAACGCTGTTTTTGTTTCCTTATTGAATTGAATGGAATTAAGTAAATGAAATAAATATATATATACATTAATCCAGTCTCATTATTATGCCATATATTTTATTATTATTCATTATATATACTTTATAATCATTCATGAATGGTTAACATGAAAAATGAATCTCATCGCGTTGTGGAGACGGTAGTCCGTACATATGCACGAGCGATGATATCATTTACATGATCATGGAATTGTAATGAAGTGTATGTATAATATTTCAGAATCAATATCACTTTACAATAACCATGTATATTTATTTATTTACACAATTATACCCATCCATGTAAGGTGGTGGTGGAAAAACCGATTACACCACGACATGGAGACGGTATTTCATTCGTACGCACGCGTGGTGATTTCATTTTCCGTAGGATGGATAGAAGGTGAAATAGGGTTGTTTCATATTCATAATAATATATCAGTATATGAGTGATACTTATGTTATTACTTTATAATGAAACAACCAAATAAGAATAAGTTGAAGAAGAAAGTAACTTGAGAGAATCGAAAGAAGAGATTACCTCTTCTTTGACGCACCTCCTTTAAGCCTTCTCTTAAGGAAGTAGAGTTGGTCTTTTGAGAAGACCAAAACCTCCAGAATGTTTCTAGGGAAGTGGAGTAGAGAAATGGGCAGGGTTTGGCCGAGCTTCAAGGCTCAAAAGGGTGTGAAGTGAAGAGGGAAGCGGTGACCTTTTTATAAGGGAGGAGAGGGGCACCTTTGGAAAAACTTAAAATATTATTTTATAATAAAGTAATATTCGGTTTATAATAGCTCCGAATTGATTTATTTATAAGATACAGTGGGTATGGGTCTAAAACCTCTCAACCAATAGATTTTAGAAAAGTTTAGGTTACAATTTTAACCTTATCATTTAGATTTAACTCTAAGTTAAATAATTTAACTTTTACCGTGTCTTCTTGTTTTCTTACACTATATGGTTAATAAACATACAATAACAAGCCAAACGAACCCCAAGTGGTTCATTATTAATATATATATCCTTATCTAAGTCATTTGGCCGAACCTTAGATTTTTATGAATAAAATAACTATTAATAATATAATATTTGTTTTAAAAACTATTTTATGTCAATTTTGACACTATTTGGTAATTGATTTATGTGAAAAACATAACAACATGATTAGTTCGAACAAAGTTAATTAAATAAATACTAACATGTCATATTAACCTAGAAAATTAGTGGAATTCATAAAAAGTCTCAAATTACATTTATTTTGGTATTTATAATATCAATTAATTTAATATTTCATTATTTAGGTAATTACTGCATCACCATTGTGTCATAAATAACATAAATTATTTAATGTCTAAAAATTATAAATAAAATACCATTAGGTTGGAAATATTTTTATCTTTATAATTTATATTTATAGTCGAATTTATATTATGTATAACCCTATATTAAAAAGAATTAGTTATTAAACTTTGATTTTAACTATTTAACCCTTCTTTAAATAAATTAATAATAAATGTCCTAATCTAATCCAAGTGGACCTAAATGGTCATATTTTATTTCTAAGGTTGTTTTTGGTCTAATTACACTTATAAAATAGAATTATGACTTGTGTTAGGGTAATAATAATATCATTTGTACCCTTAATTACCCTATTTACTTTTAACCGTAGTAAATAAAAGTAAAAAGTTACTATTCACCCAAAATTATTTTCATCTCATTGAACCACATTTTAGTCCTTAATATTAACCATGTCTCTCGGATTTTTGAAATTCCACTCACAGAAGCGGTAAAATTAAGTTTTATGTGAATTTCCAAATTCTTCTAGGAGGTGGGTAAAAGACGGTGAAAAGTTCAATAAAATTTTTATATATCTAAAATTATTATAAAATGACTAAAATGAATTAAATTGAACTTATATAGGTATTATGTATCAATTCTGACCTAAAATAAATTTAAATAAAATAAATAATTATTTAAATAAAAATTCAGTTTTTAAATAGTAACTCAGTGTTTTCACTATTCATAAAAAATTGAATGTTTTCAGAAAAATACCAAAAATTCACCCTAGGATAATTTCGATATTCCGAATCCAAAAACGAAGTCCATTTTGAAAGATAAAATTTATAAAATTTTAAAAAGTGGGTATTACTATTCATAATGGCTAGTTTATATAACATATCGTTGTTTAGTGAAACTCGGTATTGCGTACAACACAGGATATCATGGAAGGTCGCGATTGCGTGTAATGAAAACCAGGTTAGGGATGCATATAGTGCAAGCTCATTTTGGTGTAGTGTACAAGACATCAATAAAATTAAAAAAAATTCATAAAATCTCGGGGTGTTACATTCTACCCCCCTTAAAATGAATTTCACCCTCGAAATTCATCGGGGTTAAAAATGGTTTACTACTCAAAAGTTTCTTTAATAGAAACCCACATCGTAAAAAGGAATACCAAAACCAATCTTAAAAAACTAAAGTATGAAACGTAACAGTTACCCAATTAACTAATCACTAGGTTTCCACATAAGAGAACAAAGGTAAAAATATGGATATGGAAGATAAATCTAACCATCATGTTCTGATGGAGAGTGGTAGATAACATGGCTATGAAAAATCCAACAATCACAAAGCCATAGATTTGTGATGATCTAAGGTACCATCTGATTTATCGGATATAAGGGCATTAGGGAAACATTTTTGGTTTTCAAGATCATTTCCCTAAAGTTGAAGAAACTGGAATTAGAAGAAATACTTTCTTGATTTTGGTACAGTCTCACCGTTGGTCATTCCCTGGACAATTTCCACTTCATCTATTAAATAAATGAAGTTGAATTTATCATTCGTAAATTGTTAGAAGATCATGTGGTAGAATGATGGGTCATTCCATCTGTCTCAAACAAAAGGTTAGAAAAAGATATCAAAAATACATAAGTCCATCCATAGTGAGATTAATCATATATGGTTTCTAAAATTGACTTATACTTCATATATCATACTGCTTAATATAATAAAACTAGTTTCTACTAACAGGGACTTCGTGTAGGCCAGTGCTAGGTGATAAAGGCATGTCGCACTTCAGTTTTCGGTTCGATTCCCACAGCCTTGTCCGACGCGATGGGTTGCCGCCCGTCCTGCAGGTTGTCCTTTTTCTAAAAGTACATTATTATAACTTTCCATCAATAATATCGAAAAAGTTCTAGCCTTAAACAATAATATCTTGTGTTTAACATAATCCATTCCAATATTTAGGCTCATTGAAAATACTTCTATCCAATCTTGTAGTATAAAGAAAATGATTACTAGAAATGTTATCAACCAAGCATGTGAATAACATCATTTATCCCCCATATAAGATATATCTTGTTGGTCACATTCCAAACATGTGAATACCTTAACCATGTATTCTCTTGAAAAATGAATACTCATTGAACCTTAGTGAAAACATGAATGTTGTCAAATGTTAACTCTTTCCACATATCAAAATACCAAAAATTCTATATACTCAAACCATGATATCACTTAGTCTTTATATCAATCATGAGCTCATGAATACTATCAAACATCTCATTATCTCATTATCCCATCATTATGAGCATATCATCTACTTTCCAAAAATATCCGAATAACCTTTCATGGTTACCGATACCATTCCACATATACATTCAAATACTATAGGAAAAACAATAGTGTAATAATCCTTAGATATGACTTTATTCCATAGTACCATTACCTATTCAACATAACTCGTGATAAACATAAATCATTCCACTACCTTCTTAACCACTTACTGAGCTTCGTCATTTATTTCATCTCATATATCATTTGTAGTCTCTTCATCATCATCAACATAAATACTACCCATACGACCATGCTGATTCTCATCATAAGATTTTCCCTTTGGGAATTGGTTTGCATAATTCCCATACATTCCACATTTAAAACATCTAATCATTGTTGATGTCATCAAAATACCATTATCCTTGTCCATGGTGTTAACTGATCTTTTTCCTTTTTTCAATTACTGGCTTTTTGTCCTTTTTTTCCACACCCAAAGCATCTTCCAGTTCTTTTGAAACATTTTTCTTGATGTCTCTTCCCACATGATTCACATGAGGAAAATTGAACTTTCTTTCCTCTATGATCATCCTGAAACTCCATCTTTCTCTTATTAGATGAGTCCAGAAACTTACCAAAGTCGAGATTATTGATCATATTATGAGATTGATGATTATGCATAATAATAATGTTTCGCCTTCCAAATCCCATTTCATTTTCTTGATCATGAATAATATCATTCCATTGTCCATCATATTCTCCATTAACATGAATCTTCTGGTTTCCATCCATTTTCTAAAACCCAACAAGAACATTGTGAGAGGCATAAATCATGCTAGAAAAACAACATAATCAAGGGGAGTACTTTCAATCTCTAACATCATAGGTTTAATCCAAGGTTATTCATGATCGTTATCATAATTCTAGGACTATAACATAAGCTTATACCTAACCTTAGAGACATCCCTAGACATACCTTAGAAATATCTCTAGGGATTTCACTAAATTTTTCACATCCTGGTTTCCAAAGGTTAACTAAACCTTTCCTCTGATACCAACTGTAGAGACCCAAAGCTTGATGTACATGGACATTACATTACATTTGCATAATACTTAATACATAACAAAAATAGACACACAAGGACCGTAATAGTTTCGGGTCTTTGGAAACTCGTAATTTAATCTTCTAATCGTGGTGAATGATCTTCAACTTCTCCCATAAATATCTTCCCCTTTTTTTTCTTACCAAAAACCTATCTTTATATCCTGGGGAAAAGAAAACATAAAAAGGGTGAGCTCAAATTCTCAGTAAGGGAAATCATAGAGAACATAAGACAATCCGTAAACATTTGAATGAAAAAGCTTGAACATAAAATCTAAACATCAAAATATTGAGCAAAGACATAAATCTTGGAAGTATGTAAGGCATATATCACAAAGGAACATCAATATTGATAAAATAAAATGGGAATAAATCATGTAATTGTGGCAACCATTCAGCACTTGTTATGATTTCCATAGTAGCCAAGGCATTGCTTCCAAGACCATCTTAGTGGAAAAAGTCCCTTTCTGAATCGAGTTCACTCCTCATTCCAGTCCTATATCACTGAACCCGATTAACACACCGTTCCAACCATGTCTATCTAATGAGATATAAATCTTTACCCAGTACATTGGAGGAAGATATAGGTCCCACCCTTCTCATAATGAAATCATTCTTTCATGTGCCACAAAATCATAAATTATACGTCATAGCATAACCCATGTAATAGAATGGAATTTTTAAACATCATGCCATCATAACACAACCCATATAACAAAATGGATATCATTTCATCATAAGAATAATCAAAACATGTAAATAATGGAGAAATTATACTTGAAACATAAACATATTAAATAATGTCATTTTAGAAGGAAAATAGTTTTGATAAAACACTTGAAATGAATTCTTGAAGAAAATATTCTTTCTTCTTCAAAATCATTTTCTTTTCACAAAATGCCATAAAATATTAAAAGAAAATTATTTTGTTGAAAATAGTCATAAAAATTTTAGAGTAAGCTTCATGAAAATGAGGCATTATGAAACCGTAAAAATCAGTTCACACCGTATATGTTAAAAATAACATTCTTCTCGTACTTTTGTCGGAAAAGTCAAAAAGTACCTCGTATGGTAAACAAAACAAATATTCCTTACATACCATGTAGTAAAAGTAAAAGTAGGTAAAAAGGACTTTAAACATACATGAAAACATTTTTATAAAACTTGGACATGGATGATAAATATAACCCCAGTAAATACTTACATATAAGCAATCTCAGATAGAAAACAATTGAGATTGCAACATTATCCCTTACCTTATGTCTGATATGCTTCGTTGGTATCTGATCCTCCTATATAATGATAATGTCATTGACTTATTACAGAATCATATTCATTGTTATGATATCATATATGGTTTTCTTATGAATTTATATTACCTGTTCGTTTTTAAATTCGATGTAAAAGCAGCGATTTGGGTAAAATCGTTTCATTTATTGTACGTGTTTTGACTTTTTGTTATTGATATTATTACTTATATCCTGATCTAATTAGTTCCATAATGAAAAACAGGATTTATATATAATATATATTCGTCATATACATATATATATATATGATAGATCGATAAATGGAATGAAATACACCGTTCATGGAGACGGTAGGCCGTACGTACGCATGAACGCTGTTTTTGTTTCCTTATTGAATTGAATGGAATTAAGTAGATGAAATTAATATATATATATACATAAATCTAGTATCAATATTATGTCTTATATTTCATTATTATTCATTATATATACTTTATAATCATTCATGAATGGTTAACATGAAGAATGAATCTCATCGTGTCGTGGAGACAGTAGTCCGTACGTACGCACGAGCGATGATATGATTCCCATGATCGTGGAATTGTATTGAAGCATATGTATAATATTTTGGAATCAATATAAATTTAAAATAACCATATATAATTATTTATTTACACCATTATACCCATCCATGTAAGGTGGTGGTGGAAAAACCGATTACACCACGGCGTGGAGACGGTATTCCGTACGTACGCACGCGTGGTGATTTCATTTTCCGTAGGATGGATAGAAGGTGAAATAGGGTTGTTTCATATTTATAATAACATATCAGTATATGAGTGATAATTATGTTATTACTTTATAATGAATCAACTAAATAAGAATAAGTTTAAGAAGAAAGTAACTTGAGGGAATCGAAAGAAGAGATAACCTCTTCTTCGATGCACCTCTTTTAAGCCTTCTCTTAAGGAAGTAGAGTTGGTCTTTTGAGAAAAAAAACCTCCAAAATGTTGCTAGAGAAATTTAGTAGATAAATGGGCAGGGTTTGGCCGATCTTCAAGGCTCAAAAGTGTGTGAAGAGAAGAGGTAAGGGGTTCCCTTTTTATAAGGGAGGAGAGGGGCACCTTTGAAAAAACATAAAATATTATTTTATAATAAAGTCATATTCGGTTTATAATAGCTCAAAATTGATTTATTTCAAAGATAAAGTGGGGATGGGTCGAAATCCTTTCAACCAAAAGATTTTAGACAAGTTTAGGTTACAATTTTAACCTTATAATTTAGATTTAACTCGAAGTTAAATAATTTAACTTTTACCGTGTTTTCTTATTTTCTTACACTATATGGTTAATAAACTATAACAAGCCAAACGAACCCCAAGTGGTTAATTATTAAAATATATATCCTTATCTAAGTCATTTGGCTGAAAATTATATTTTTAGGAATAAAATAACAATTATTAATATAATATTTGTTTTAAAAACTATTTTCTGTCAATTTTGACACTATTTGGTAATTTATTTTTGTAAAAATCATAATAGCATGATTAGTTCTAAAAAAGTTAATTAAATCAATACTAACATGTCATGTTAACCTATAAAATTATTTTAATTCATAAAAAGTCTGAAATTACATTTATTTGTGTATTTATAATATCAATTATTTTAATATTTCATTATTTAGGTAATTACTGCATCACCATTGTGTCATAAATAACTTAAATTATTTAATGTCTGAAAATTATAAATAAAATACCATTAGGTAGGAAATATTTTTATCTTTATAATGAATATTTATAGTCGAATATATCTTTTGTATAACCCTATACTAAAAATGAATTAGTTATTAAACATTGATTTTAACTATTTAACTCTTCTTTAAATAAATTAATAATAAATGTCCTAATCTAATCCAAGTGAACCTAAATGGTCATATTTTATTCCTAAGGTTGTTTTTGGTATAATTACACTTATCCAATAGAATTAGGACATGTGTTAGGTTAATAATAATATCATTTTTTCCCTTAATTACCCTATTTACTTTTAACCGTGGTAAATAAAAGTAAAAAGTTACTATTCACCAAAAAATATTTTCATCTCATTGAACCACATTTTAGTCCAAGATATTAACCGTGTCTCTTGGATTTTCAAAATTCCACTCACAGAAGCGGTAAAATTAAGTTTTATGTGAATTTTCAAATTCTCCTCGGAGGTGGGTAAAAGACGGTGAAAAGTTCAATAAAATTTTTATATATCTAAAATTATTATAAAATGACTAAAATGATTTAAATTGAACTTATATAGGCATTATGTATCAATTTTTACCTAAAATAAATTTAAATAAAATAAATAATTATTTAAATAAAACGTCAGTTTTTAAATAGTAACCCAGTGTTTTCACTATTCATAAAAAATTGAATGTTTTCAGAAAAATACCAAAAAATCACCCTAGGCTAATTTCCATATTCCGAATCCAAAAATGAAGTCCATTTTGAATGATAAAATTTATGAAATTTTAAAAAGTGGGTATTACTATTCATAACGGCTAGTTTATATAGCATATCGTTGTTTTGTGAAACTCGGTATTGCGTACAACACACGCTATCATGGAAGGTCACGATTGAATGTAATGCAAGCCAAGTTAGGGATGCGTGTAATGAAAGATCCTTTTGGTGTAGTGTACATGACATCAATAAAATTAAAAAGAATATTTTTCATAAAATCTCGGGGTGTTACACACCATCCCATGCACCATAGGGGAGTTACACTTTTCTGATGCTTTATGTGATTTAGAAGCTTCCATAAATGTAATGCCTCACTATGTATTCTCTTCTTTGTAGGTTGGTGAGCTGAAACCGACAAGAGTAGTTGTGCAGTTGGAAAATAGAGCTACGACATATCCAGTGGGGGTCCTTGAGGATATACTTGTCTGGGTAAGAGACATGATCTTTCAATAGACTGCTATGTTCTTAAATTTGAGGATGACCAAGTAAGTTCATGTTCTCCCATTATCCTAGGTAGGACCTTCCTCAACACTACAAAAACTAACATAAATGTAAATTAGGGTACAATTTCAATGGAGTTTAGAGATGATGTTGTGATATTTAATATTATGGATTCCATGAAGTACCCCCATAGAACCATTCTTCTTTTGTTATATCCCATTTTGAACCACCAAATAAAAACTCCATTGATTTTTATTTACATATTCTAAGGGAGATTATGAGTATTGGTTATAGTTTTATGTCTAAGAGTACTCCCAAACCTATTAATAATGCACAAGACTCTCTTAGATTTGATTTTCAAATGGAATCATATTCTGATTTTTATCTTGTGAACTCTTATTATGACATGGTTGTTGAGTATGCTGATGGATTTGATGCTTTATTATATGATTTTTATGATGTATATTCTGATACTAATTTTAATTATACACATATTTCAGTTACTTCAATTTATCCATCCATACATCACCCCCTACATTGGAACTCAAGCCATTGCAACCAAATCTCAAATACTCATACTTGTTATGTGGTGAGAAATTACCTATTATAATTGATAAAAATATCCTTTTTGAACATGAAAAAAAACTTTTGAATATTTTAAGGGAAAACATCAGGGTAATCAGGTGGACCTTGGCGGACATATCAGGCATTTTCCCCTCTATTTTCACGCATATGATTCTTTTGGAAGATGGGGCTAAACCGGTTAGGTAGCCACAAAAGAGACTCAATCCAACACTTTTGGAGGTTGTTATAAAAGAGGTTGAAAAATTTCTCGAGATAAGTATAATCTATCCCATATCATATTCTCTATGGGTGAGTCTTATTCAGGTTGTACCCAAGAAAAGTGGTGTTACTGTTGTTAAAAATGACAAAGAGGAGTTAGTTTTAGTGAGGGTGAAAAATAGTTGGCGTGTGTGTATTTATTAAAGAAAACATGTTGGGAAGACACATTATTTTTTCTTGGATTGATTTTATAGATATTTTCAATTTCCTATTGCTCTGGAGGATCAGGAGAAGACTACATTCACCTGTCCCTTCGGCACATTTGTCTTCTGGAGGATGGCATTTGGACTCTGCAACGCCCCAGGTACCTTCCAGATATGCATGGTGGGTATTTTTTTTGGATTTTCTTGAGACCTGCATGAAGGTATTTATGGATTACTTTACAGTGTATGGATACTCTTTTGATAAATGTCTAAGTAGTTTGGAAAAGGTGTTGAGTCATTGTATTGAGAAGAATCTGGTCTTGAACTTTGAAAAGTTTCATTTCATGGTATAACATGGAATTTTCTTAGGGTATTTAGTGTTAAATCATGGGATATTGGTTGATAGATATAAGGTATATATCATTTCATCCTTACCCTACCCTTCATGTAGGCGTGATGTTAGATCAGTCCTAGGGCATGAAGAATTTTATCAGTGCTTCATCAAAGAATTTAGTAAGATTATCTTACTATGTCACGATTACTTCAAAAGGATTTTTTTTTGTGTTTGATGATTCTTGCAGGACTTCCTTTGATGATCTAAAGATGTGTCTGACCACTCCACTGATCATACAACCCCTACGGTGGGAGATTTTTTTTGAGCTTCTGTGTGACGCCTCTAACTTCGAAGTTGGAGTTGTCTTATCTCAGAGGGTGGGGGACGTTCACAAGTGATTTCCTATACATCGAGGACACTAGATTTTTCCCAATAAAATTACACAACCATAGAAAAAGAGTTTCTTGCAGTCATATTGTATCTAGATAAATTCTGTTCATATTTGTTGGGTTCTAAAGTAGTTTTTTTCTGACCATGTAGCTCTGAGGTACCTCTTAAAGAAGATTGATGCAAATCCTAGACTTATCCGATGGATGATCTTTATTTAGGAATTTGATATTGAGATAAAGGACAATAATGGGTCATAAGACTTTGTGGTAGACCATATGATAAGGCTTACTCACAAACCAGAGGACGACACATTGGACAAAGTACCACTTCAGGACACTTTCCCTTATGATCATCTTTATTCAATCTCAGGTACATATCCTCGGTATGATGATTCAATGAACTATCTTGTTGAATCTGAAATCCCTACCAATTTAAAGAAACATCAAGTCTAAAAATTAATGTGTGAGTATAGATTTTATGTTTGGGATGATCTATTCCTCTGGCACATGTGTCGTGATCTAGTTTTTAAGAGGCGTGTTACTGATCACGAGTTTGATTCTATTTTACTTTTTTGTCATACACTTGCTTATGATGGACACTTTTTACCCCAATAGATAGCTAGGAATGTTCTGCACTCTGGATTTTATTGTTCTAGTTTATTCCATGAAGCTCATGTGTTTTGTAAGTGATGCCCATGTTGCTAACACACAACTAATATTTCTAGGAGTCACGAGATTCCCTAACAACCCATACTATTCTGTGAGATATGTGATGTATGGGGAATTGATTTTATGGGTCCTTTTCTAAGTTCTTTTCGTTTCTTGTACATTTTGGTTTCTGTTGATTATGTGAGAAAATGGGTGGAGGATAAGACCACCAGGACTGATGATTCTCATGTTGTAGTGATCTTTGTCAAGACACAAATTTTTTTGTAGGTTTGGAGTTCTAATGGCTATCATTAATGACCGGGGGACAAAATTCTACAATTGGAATTTGGATTCCCTTCTTAGGAAGTATGGGGTGGCACACAAAACATCAACCCCATACCACCCCCAAACAAATGGCCAGGCTGAGATTTGAAGTCGTGAATTGAAAATAATTTCAGAGAAAACTGTGCATCCAAATAAGAAGTATTAGAGAAAACTCTTGGATGATGAATTATGGGATTATCAGACATCATAAAAGACTCCCATTGTTATTTCCCCATTTCAGATTGTCTTTGGGAAGGTTTTTCATCTCCCAGTGGAAGTCGAGCATCGAGATTATTGGTCTATAAAGAAATGAAACATGGATTTGGCCCAAGATAGAATTCAAAGGAAGCTATAAATTCAAGAGCATGGGGAGATTCTATTGTCCTCATATGATAATTCAATTCTCTAGAAGGAAAGATCAAAGGAAGTTCATGACCGAATAATCCAACAAAGAGGGTTTCATGTTAGAGAGAAGGTTCTTCTATACAGTTCACCACTAAAGTTGATACCTGGTAAGTTACGTTCTAGATGTTTGAGTCCTTATATTGTATCTAATTTTTTCCTTATGGTGTAGTAGAGATAACACAAAAGGACCGAGGAAAGAGCTTTACAGTCAATGGGAAATGTTTGAAAAAATACATTGAGTGACCTTTTACTGATATATTGGATTTCAACACACTGCATGATGCCATCATCACTTGAGCATATCAGGTTGTTTCTAACCCATTCACTTTTATATTATTTTTAATA
This sequence comes from Viscum album, assembly GCA_963277665.1. Lineage (NCBI taxonomy): Eukaryota > Viridiplantae > Streptophyta > Magnoliopsida > Santalales > Viscaceae > Viscum > Viscum album. The sequence goes on from OY728131.1 coordinate 242,076,574, forward strand.
TTTAAAATTATGCATTTCATGTGTACATATCATCTCATGGGTTTACATTTAGGAAAATGAAATATTTTAAGTGTGGGGAAGGGAACCTTTTAGTTTTGTAATTTCAATTGTTTCCATATTTTTCAATGTTCTTTTTCCAAAAACAAATTGTGTGTTTTTCAAATTTTGTGAGTTTATTTTTCAAATTTTAGGGAATCTTTGAATATTTTGAGCAGAAATGATTCTCATAATGATTTTAAAATCCATATCAATAAGTGAAAAAATTTATCCCATGAAACTAAGCTTAAATGAATGCTTAAAATGACTTTGTTTCAAGTTCGAATCATTAGTAATTTCATAAAAGGTACTCTGAATTTTGAATCCCATACCACATCCCACTATCTTTATATTTAAAATCAATTTCTTATGAGGTGTCTGAACAATTATTTTCATATTCTTTACATTCAAATCACTTCTTGATGGAACCAAACCATGCTTGATTTAACCATAATTTGATTTAATCCTATCAAAACTTGAGGGTTTGAGGTACTCATGTTTAAATGTTTGAGCCATTTGTTTTGTATTAAAGACCTATTTCATAGAATTATTTTTATAATGGCATAACATGGACATTTAATCCTTTTATCCCTTAGAAGCCATGAAAATTCTATATGGTTAGCCACATTACAAGCCAATTTTCCCTATCCATTCAACTCTTGAAGTGAAATTTCATAATCTAGTTGAACTAAAGTGTGTGTGTGTGTGGGGGGGGGGTTCTTGTGTTGTGCTACCACATTCTATGATAACTTAGGTGGGAAATTAAATTCTAAAGGGAAGTATTTGCTGCTAAAAAAATCATTCTGTTGAAAGTTGTGCCTTTATGTAGCTTTTGTGATAAAACAAGTTGTGCATTTCTGGATCTTTTGATGAAGAAAAAAATTTCTCCTCTATATATTTCATGAAAAACTATGTTTGAGAGGATTGAAATTTTTGTTACTGAAATGATGAATGGTGTAAAATTTCCATCATTTTTCAGGATGATGGGGCTGAATTGATACTAAGAGGAGCGATGAAGATAGATTACATGAGTGACAATTAGAATAATGCAATTTTTCTTCAAAAAGTGTCAAGACCTCCTCATTCAGCCTCATATTTCCTTCACATATAAATCCTACCAACCGGAAGTCATAGAACAAACCTAAAAAGTCGTAATGATAAATATATGTTCTTGAATCACATCAGGTGGTGATGTAGTAAGTTATCAAGCCTATGGTGACCCTTGTATGAGTTTGGATGAAAAAGACATTGTTAAAAAATTGACATTTGTGTGATAAGAGAAAATTCAACTGAGGTAAGTGTTTTGTGAATGGGAGGATAAATGAAGTGGAAATATGTTGAATGATATAAATAGTGAACCTGAAATAATTTTTTTCTATGATTCATTCTATCTTTTGTTTCTTGCGGTGGAATTATTGGATCTCAAGGATATGTATTTTAAAATTTGTTTTGATTTGATATTGATGTTTACATGATATGAGGTTTTTCCTAGGAGTGAAAAAGGGTAAGTGTGGGGGAGTTGATAAAACACTATTTTTTGAAATATTTTATTGATAATAAATGAAATAATTTCCTCACATTGTGCTAAATATGTTAATTTATAGAATATTTTGGATTAGATCATTTATTTGAAAATTCTATTGAAATTCCAATTTTACCATATTAAAATTCACTATAGTATTTTGAACAAAAATATTGTTATGTAAAATATTGTGACTTAATCTTTTGTAACTATGTTCCTGAATTAATGTGCTACAAATTCTATTTACGACATGGGAGTTGTATCATGCATTTTAGTGGAGTAAATGGTCCATGAAGACAAAGATGTACTGAACCATCCAGACAGGACATCACTTCACCATTTGAGTCGTATCATCTTTATCCAAACTTGGATTGAGCCCCAATTTTGAGGAAATCTCTAAGACATGATTAGGAAAAAATAATACTTCTAGAAGTCTTTCGAATTCACGCGTTATGAAGTTAAACTATGAAGTACTATTGGGATTAAACAATTTTGAGGAATTTCCATTAAACAAGTAAAAAATGGTTTGTAACTCTAGCCCTCCCCAAATATATTTAAAGGATATTTTAACTCTTTTGGAGGTCTGTTAGAGGATTTTAGAAGTTAGGGATGAAAGGGTGGCTCTTGGTAACCCCTCAAAACTCTTGGAAGAAGTAATTCCTTGTGCAAATATCTCTTCCAAAAAGGCTCTCCTCTCTCACCTCCACTTTGTTTTTCTTTGTTCTTATGTCTGTAACATTAATTTTCTTCAATAAATATTCTGTATTTTTCTCTTTTAATCCTTTTATTTTTCTTCTTGGGATGGAATATAAGAGTGGAGATGATATTGGGTGTTCCCCTTTCAATCCATTTCTTATCCAAAACGTCACCACGATGACAACTCCACCCATGGAAGAGTGATTTCTTTTTTAGTTGATCTAATCCCTACTCCCTTAATTAATTTATTTTAAATCCATATATAATTTAATTCATAAATTGTGATCAATTAATTGAGTTTTAATTTCAATGTTACTCAATCGACTTGCACTTTACCGTGTGGTAAGGATTTTGTAAACCGTGTGAGTGAAACCTTAATTGCAAAATCTAATCACATAGGGATAGAATTATCGGATTCAAGTGTCATCCCTAATCACAATTAATTCTCAAATCTAGGGATGATATTCTTTCCTAATTTAATACTGATCAAAAGTTATCTTTTTTATCATAATAAAAGTAGGGTGATGCGGTTGAAGGCCCGATAATTAACATAGGGACCATTTTCACAAATATTTATGGTTTTGTTAATTTCTATAGGGTTCGGAGTTTAAAAAGATTATGGGATCATAATTTAATGAATTATAATTATATCAAATAATGATAAATTATTTTTTGAATATGTTTGATTAGATCAACTACATCTTCTCATATAAGTGTTTCTAAAGAAACTTTCTCTTGATTGTCGCTTCTCATTTCCTTGTTTAATTTACTGTTTTAAAAGTCACAAAAGAAACCCCCCATATTTCTTTTCATTTGTTTTGAAATATTTAAATACTTACTTAAATCCCATTAATATTTGTTTACTTCACTTCCTCCATTAGAGATCAAAGTAGGTCATACACTGTGCTGCACTTAGTAAAAGCAAAAATAATTATTTATGAGAGTGTGTGCGACAACGTCCTTTCAGGCTTTTAAATTTACATAAATAATTTTATATAATTTTTTTATTTAATCTATTTGATTAGAAATTTCCCACCAATTTATATGTGAATCATGTTTTAATGTATTTTTATCATTTTAAATGTAATGTATGATTGATTTAAATATGATTTTGAAATGTAAAAACTATTTATTTGAGAATAGAAATATCTATTTTTGGTTAAATAAATTCTAGAATATTTTAATGGAATCCTTGGTAAGAACCTAATGGGATTTTAGATAACATAATACCCCTTCCTTTAGGTGTTTGTATATGTTTCCTTAGATGTTTCAGAAAGGGTGAATCACCACATAAATGTGGTTCTAGCTGTTTAACCATAGACATGGAATGTTTAGTCCAGTAGAACTTCTGATATATATCTATCCTTTTTACTAGAAAAATTCTATAGTACATTTGGGTTTCATAACCGTTTGGATTATAGTACACTTCTCATAGAGGATTTTATTTTGTATATATACTGATTTTTAGAGTTTCTCTTAAAATATCTGTGGAAGATTAATTACCACATATATTTTTTATGATGTGAGGTGCTAGTCACCAACCCATGAGGATTGAGAACGTTATTCAGGCCATGTTGGGATCAGATTAGTTATCAGGTTACTAGGGTACTCGGGTATGTTCATGATAAAGTTTATCATATTTCTAGGTTATTATTCTTATCTTGAAATTAGTTTATAGTTATGTAATTTTGATGGAAAACTGGTGTTAGTTTCAATTGAGTGCATGTCCATCTCTCACTGCAATGAACCTTAACTCATTAAGGGTGGTTTGAGAAGGACTTTTAGGGATTAGTTTTAGAATTTTCATTGTTTTTTATTTGGATATGTGAAATCCAAATCATGTTTTTCTATCTAATGGGATTTATTTCCATTGTTCTTCAGTTTTAGTGTAATATGATTTTTTTGTTGTTGTCTGCTAATTTTTTGCAGAATTATGTCTTTAAAAAAATGTGAGAAAAAGATTTAGGTGGAATATTCCTCTAAACATCAGTGAGAAAATCCTATTGTTGAATAAAACCTAGTTTTCTATATTGTGTGTATTATCTAGGATTTTCGATAGACACATTAACCAATTACAATTTAGACTCCATCTGTGAACCCTCAAAGTGATTTTCCCTAAAATTGTTCTCGATAATTAGTTCTTCAGAATAAATCACCATTAAATGCATAAAATGATCCTCATGTTTTTGGGGAATGGTTGAGTAGGATAGAATTTTTTTTGGGTACTTGGATACACCTGAAGAAATAAAGGTGAAGTGTTTCAGCTTCATTATGGAAGGACTAAGAATGAGATGGTGTGACAACATTGTGAAGAAAAATAAGCATGAGGGGTAAAAGAGGAAAGAATTAAATGTTCTTTTCACTAACCATTTCCATCTAGAGTTGATACTATTGACCAAGAATATGGATTTTTTCAAACTTGAGCCTGCTGAAAAAACCATGACAGAGAATGCAATATATTTTGCTGAACTTGTGAAATTAACACCTGATATATTATCAGATGAGAAGATTATGACTTGAAGGATAAAGTTTGTACTATAATTTGATATTAATTCTCGTGACTTCCTGCTAAATATTCATTCTTATATTGATGTACTAGATAGAACACTAATGGTCAAAATGGACCTATCTAGAAAGTTAGGGTTTCTTGGAGTTTTGTTTTCTCCAAGTTGAGGTGCCTATTCCTTCAAAGTAAATAAGAAGCATGATGAATATCATGGTAGTTATAATAAGAAGGGTTTTTCTAAACCTCATGTGTTTTCTTTAAGTGGCCCTTTACTGTGTTACTATTGTGGAAATCCAGGGAATTCAAAGAGGGTTTGAACTGAGGTACCCATGGTATGTGGTCCTTATAGATGATCAGGTCACCAGGAAAAGTTCATTCATTTATATTCCTCTTCTTTATAATGACTTGGGATTATAAGAACCTTCTAAATATGCGGCAAAATCAGATTATTCACGTATTAAAGGGTTCAATCCACATGCATCAAAAATGAATATTATTCATGTAGTGGAAGAGTGTCCAGAGGAAGCAGATATGGGTTCAACAACCATGAGAGGTACCATTACTATAGATTCTTCATTAGATAATTCTCTATTTAATACTGGTTCATCTAATTAATTTATTTCATCACATTTTTTTAATCATATAAATCATCCTATGAAGCTTTTTTCTTATCTTATAGATATTACTACACCCCTTGGAATAAATATATAGAAGAATATTTGTAGTCCCTCTTATGTTTTCTCTCTGTCAGATATCAAACTCATTTAGAGTTTTTTATTTCTTGAGATGAAACCACTTTAGGTCATATTTGGTATTGATTGGATCATTTCCAATAAATCCTGGATCGATTGTTTTCATCAATGAGTCTCCTTTACTACACCAAATAGTGTGTTCTATGTCCTTCCAGGAGAATGAGACCCAAGGTCAAGCATGTTCATACATTCTTATCTGGAGTTGGGGAATGCAATATCATTGTTTTCTTTTGATCTAGATTGGGAATCATTGCGCAATTATTGAACTATAACTTTCATCGAGTTTCCAAATGTGTTTTATTCTGAATTTTCTAATTTTCCATTGATAAGGGAAATAGATTTCTCTCTTAACATAGTTCCTGGTACTCAACCAGATTCTATTCCTTCTTACCACATAGAAGAAGCTGAATTGAAAGAGTGGAAGACTTAGTTAGATGATATTATAGGAAAATGATTTATATTTATGAGTGTTTCACATTGGGTGGTGGCGGTTCTCTTTGCTAAAAAAGTTGATGGTTTATTTATATAATGTGTTGATTATCAAAAGCTCAATCGAGTGATGGTAAAAACAAATTATCTATAGATGCAGTTTGATGATCTATTTAATTCGATTAAAGGGGAGAAGTGGTTCTCAAAGATTGAAATTTGATTCAGCTACCATCATTTGAGGATAAAAGAATCCAACAATCCTAAAACCATGTTTTGAAGCATATACAATCATTATGAGTACCTTGTTATGCTCTTTGGTCTAATCAATGCTCCTGAAGTAATAATAGATTTAATGAAAATGATTTTCCATGAGTATCTATATACCTTCATGCTATTCTTTTTTGATGACATCCTCTTTTACTCTAAGTCTTAGGAGGATCATGTGTTTCATCTAAGTGAAGTTTTTGAATTATTGAGAAATGAACATCTTTATGAGAAGATTTTAGAAATGTGATTTTAGGATTCAGGTAGAGAAGTTATTTGGACCCATGGTGTCTACAAAAGGGATATCAGTTGACCCTAAAAAGGTGAAGGCTATTATAACATGGGAATAACCATTGATTTTTTTTATCGGTGGATTCATAGGTTTGGTTGGGTATTTTCAACAATTCATTAAGGACTTATCAAATTTGGATTCTCCAATGAATAATTTAACTATAAAGGGAGTAATTATTTAAGGGGATGATGAATCTCAGAGTTCTATTGTTCAATTGAAATGTATTTTGACTAATGCTCTGATTTTTACTCTTCTAGAGGATAGGAATAGTTATGTGGTCTTCTATGATGCATTAGATTCATGTTTTGGATATGTTCTTATACAAGGTGATCATGTTGTTTCTTATGGATCCCATCAAGTTAGGCCACAATGAAAGAATTATCCCACCCATGAACTGGAACATATTGATGCGATTAAATAACTTACGAATTATAAAAATTAACATTATAGAAAAATTATAACCATGTTTTCAGAAAACAAGAAGTTGAGTTATATCTTCTTTAAAAAATACTTGAATCTCTACAAGTGGGGTTGGGTGGAATACCTAAAATATTTTGACATTTACATTGCCTATAACCTGGGAAAAGGGAATGTAATCTCTGATTCATTGAGCATGGAACTTCTAACCCATTTCATGATAGAATCTTCATAAGATTGGAACTTGATGGATCTCTTTGGATAGTTGCAAATTAGAATCCAAAAATTAGGGTTGGAGCTTTATTTGGCCAGTTTTTAGTTGATATATATTATTCTCAAGATGATTCCTCTAGAACAATAGATTCATTATGAGTTCTATATAATTGGAGACTCTCTTTATAGAGGGGAGACAATTTTTAGTGGCCATTTTCCAATGAGGTCATTTTATGATATTGGAATCGCTTTGTTGCGACATTATTAGCAAGGAAAGTTATTATGTGGGATTTGTATAATTCTTTGTGGGAAGTGCACCTAGGAACCATGAAAATTCTCCATGACATGCATCATCGATTCTAGTGTCTAGGTATGAGAAAGAGTAGTTCTAGATTATTCATTTATTTATATATGTGTCAACAGGTTAATGCCAAGCAGCACAAACCTTTGAGTTTTCTTTATCCAATATCAGTGCCTACAAGGATGTGGGATGAGGTCCTTATAAAATATATGGTATTGTTTAGTTTTACCTAAATAAACATGAATGAAATATGTTTTATGATCAATCGGCTATTCAAATAATCTCATATTATACACATTTGTGATACAAGAAACTATGAGGATATAGAAAATATATATTTGAAAGAAATTACTAATTTTAATGTAATTCCATAAATAATAGTTTCTAATAGGGATCCTATATTCACTTATTACTTTTGGAGAGGGCTCCATTAGGCACGTTGTTCTCATGTCCATTTGGGTACATCATACCATCCATAATAGGATGGCAAAAAAGAAAGAGCTATACATATTCATGAGAATATTATTTATGATATTGTTGTTGACATTGATGGGGCTTGAAATGGTTGTTTGGGTCTGGTTGACCTTTATTATAACAACAGTTAACTGTACATGATTATAATGGATCATTTTCAGGTTTTTTGTGGTTAAACTTGCTAATATTCATTGTGTTGGTTAGATATTGGTGAATGCTACTTGGTTGGACCAAGATTGGTTCAAGAGAAGAAAACAGATTCATTTGATTCATAGGTTGATGTTTATTGAATAAAGATGATAAAAGTTTTATGTTGATCATAATCACAGGATGGTAGAGTTCTTAGTTGGTGATTAGGTTGTATTGAATGTTTCACCCCGTTTGGGTCATTGATGTCTTTGGAGGCAAAGAAATCTCACTCCTCTCTTTGTGGGACCTTTTAATGTTTTGGAGATTGTGGTAAAAGTTTGTTAAATTTTTTCACTTCCACCATAGCCAAAGTTGATACATAACATGTTCCTTGTATATCAACTGCTAAAGTATCTATCTGGTCAATCTCATGTTCTGATATGGTGTGATCTTGAAGTTGAACCTGATTTATCCATGAAGAGCTGACAAATCAAGACAGTTGATTCTGAAACCAAGGTACTTCGTGGGAGGACTATACCTTTGGATCAAGTGATATAGAAGAACATTTCTGATAATCATGAAATTTGGTAGGGGAGGCACTATTGATTGGGTTTTGGAATCATATTTTTGGAATGGAAACTTCTGAGTAGTCTTTATAGCAATATAAAATTTCTATGGTGGGGATGTTGTAAGATCTTGTTACAATTTTCAGGTAATTTTGAACACATTTTATTAACTTTGTTTTGGGTGGGGTTCGTTTAGGGTTTTTTCTGGTTGAAATTTTTAAAAGTTTTTAATATTATGGTCTTGTTCGTGGTTGGTGAACAATTTTAACAAACCATGCACCCTCTCCGTCCAAATTGTGAAAACCCAGGTAGTGGGGTTTTTCACAATTGGTGCATAATTTTTCAGACCGTGCACCCTCATAGGAGAAACCATGTGGCCCATTTAAAGGGGAACATGGCCAAACCACACGTTCTGTTCTAACCATGTAGATCATTATAGATAACCATACACAAGTTTTAATTAATCCAAACATAAAATAATAAAATCCCAAAACCCTCACTATAGGTGATAAATAGATCTATCATGATCCTATATGATTCATTATTTTTTAGGAGCACCCAATAGACATTTTTTTACACTACAACCTCCCAAAAAGAGGATCTAATCATAGTAAACACCATTTGATACCTTCCTTGTTAGTTTCCCCACCCCATTATATATCTCCCTCTATCCCCTCTTCTCTCCCTAGGGTTTTATTAATCTCAATGTGTTGTCATATGATTGAATAACAACTATTTTTGATGTAAGCATATATTTTATTCTTTTTTTTAGATCCCTTGATTTCCATTCTTCATTGATGAATCACAATTAGGGTTTGGTGAATATATATTCCATGATCCCATGGTAGGTGGTTCTATATATATTGTATAATTTAATTAAACCTAAATTGCTTTATTTGATTAAAGTTCATTCAATATAATGTGTGGAATTTTATTCTTATGAATGCTAATTTGTTAGAAACCTAGTTCCTTTGAATTGGGGGAGTTGGTTTTGGAAATTAGATTTTGAAATGAAATTGATAAAACCACAAATTCCATTGAAATAGGGTGTAATTGTGAAAATGATGTAATTTCATGGAATTTAAATTGTTGAATTTCAAATTTGGAAATTGATGGAAATTGTTTGAAATTTAAATTGATAAATTTAAATTGTGAAATTAAATTGTGAAAACGAATTTTGAATTTATTTCAAATTCTTATATGTAAAAAATTACTAAAATGTTTTTGATATAAATCATTGGGTGTTATCCTAGAAAAAGGAATTTTTTTGATTAAAAACCTTTTTTGGTTTTTTAAATGGGAAATTGGAATATTTGAAATAAAGAATGGCATGAATTGTTTTTTTAAGGATCTTTAATGTAAATTTTCCATAATTAAGTTTTTTATTAGAGAAAATTAAACCCTCGGGTATTTTGTGAGTTACTCGACAACTCTCTATTATTTGAGACATTCTAAACCATAAATTCATCCTGTCACATCCCTAATAAGAAGTTGATGAAGTCACCTTCGGCTTTCCTAAAGGTACGTGTGTATACACAAATTTTCATGTCACCTTGAGTGTGTGAATTTACTTAGCTAGGAACTATCATACCTTCTTAGTCATATGAAAATTTTTCTTTTTTTTTCTATTTGAAATGAATATATTCCATTGCTATAAACAATATTACATGCAATTTTAATTTATATGAACAATTTTATATAAATTTTTTTATTTTATCTATTTGTTGAAAAGTATCCCATAAATTGAAATGTGAATATTTTTCTATATTATTTCCATCATTTGAAATTTAAAGCATGATTTATTTAAATATTCATTTGAAATACCCGAACTAATTATTTTAAAATTGAAATATATTTATTTGGTTAATTAAATGTTGGAATATTATTATGGAATATATGGTGAGACCCTATTACGATTTTAGGTCATTAGCTACCTGTTACTTTAGGTGTTTTTATATTTTCTACTTCGTCATTTGAGCACGGGTAAAGCCCCACATGGAGGTCATTCTAGCTATTTGTCCATGGACTTAGAGTTACGTCCTTTGGGACTTGATCTGTTTATATATCTTTTTTACTATTTATTTATAATAGGAATTTGTGCTTTCATACCTATTTGACTTCTGGTACACTTCTCCCAATATAGTTTCTTTTGTATGAAAAAAGATTTGTTATCCTGCTTCCTCAATGTTTGTGGAAAATTAATTCCCACCTTCATTTTGTATGATTCTAGGTTTTAGTCAGAAACCTCTAAGGATCATGAATTTTTTTAGGCCATATCATGATTATCTTGGTTTTCAGTATACCTGGGTAGATGGGTCAGTTCATGACAGAGACAACCTTTGTCTGTGCCTTTTTTAGCAGACCTTCATAAAATATTATATATGATTAAAAATCATATTTTAATATAAAAAATATTTATATATATAATATAGCTTAAATATTATTTATATAATATTGAATATGTATTTACACATATTATATAATATTTTTTTGTGAAAAATTGTTTCTAAAATATTTGAAAAATAATATTAATTAAAAACTGGTTAATTATTATTGAGTAATATAAATTCAAGAACATTTTGGTTAGAGGAAAAATTAATAAATTAATTAATATCTTAAGATAGTTTGAAAACATTAATTGAATGCTAAATATCCCTAAACATTGATCACTGTGTCTTTTTGGGCTCCATGACATATCAAATTGATGTTTGTGAAGAAATATATGTCATTTAAACCTAAGGGAACCATAGTCCCTATTTTTTATCAGTCAGAAAAGGTATAAAAATGATCCAAAAAAGTGTTTTTAGTTGGGATTCCCTAATTTTTTATTATTTAATAAAATTTCATATTCATTTATGTTAATAATCATTTTTTTGTGGAAACTAAATATATTCACAGAGAATACATTCATATGGATATTAGGGTGGTCAAAGTTTATAATTTTTATATTGTAATTATATATAATATATATATATAGATTTATTTTTAAATATAAAAATTTAATTTTAGGAATAAATATTTATATATTTTTTCATTTAAATTTTTTTTTAAATATATGAACCTTATGAAATTAATTTTTATCAAATTTAGTTATAAAAATATCTGAACATTTTATTCACCTTATGAAAATGTGTATATAATTTTTATATTTAAATATGTGTATGTGAGTGTGTCTTTATTAACAAATAGATATATATTTCATTATATTTTCTTACATGCATAGATTAATATTAATATATAATATATTTAGATAAATATATATATTATATATATACACACATAGACAAATGTGTTAATATATATATAAATAAGTAGGAATATAGATATAAACACACACACAAACATGTATTTTATAAAGTTATCGAGAAATAAATATATAAAAATATATAAATGAAAAAAATTGTATGTAAATATATATAAATAAATAGACATGTCATAAAATATTGAAGAAAAGGAGATAAAATAGTGGTAAGTGTGTTCTCTTTGCACATGGAGGTCTTAGATTAGAATCTAGGTGTGTGTGGAAAACCATTGGGGGGGGTCTAACAAAGTTAGGGAAAGGATAGTGTTGTCAAATGGTGGGGCAGTATGGGCATCATGTGTGAACATAGTGGTGGCTGGGGGTGAGAAATAACAAAGGGGTGGTGGGAGTTGATTAATATATAGCTGGGGTGTTAGAGGACTACCTAATTTATTTGAAAAAAATATATATTTTTCTCATTTTATTAGTGTTTTTAGCACTTATGAAGACCACTTTATAAACATTTTTATATAATGGATAAAAGAAAACATATTTTAAAGGTGATCCTCACATTAGTGATTTTTTAGCATTGAAAATTCCCATTTTTAGTACTGACAAATGTATATTATATATTAGTTAATAATCATTGATAAAGGGATCTATTATTAATATTTTTTCTTAATGCTGATAAAGGATTCATTTAGTAGCGCTTTTTTGAGTGCTAATAAGCATGATAATATTTAAATTTACTAGAGAACGTCAATTCATTTTTAGTGTTAGTAAAATTAATTTATAGCATAGATAAAAGCGTGTTTTTTATTAGTGGTTGTTTGTAATATGATTTACAAAACAAAAATAAATTTTCAACAATGATGTACCCTTGTTGAAAATTCTAAATATTTTATAGTGACACTATGCATGAAATGACCCGAGCATTTATGAATAAATTTCCATTTATTTTGACTTAATTAATTGAATTATGCTTATAAAAAACACATTCACTTCTTTTATTATATACAATTATATTTTAAATTACCATTAAGTATCATTACCATTGATAATATAATCAGTGGCAATGATCACTTGATTATTATAAATATAGGGTTTTAAAAAATTCATTCAGAACATTCAAATGAAGTGATGGCCTCACCCAGTAGGATCATACCCTATATAGTCAATTTATCAGAGATTACGAGGGAGATATAATTTTTGGTCTTTTCACTAAACCAACCCCAAGCGAAGATCCAACACCTTAATCATGCACAAAACTGTTTATGAGAGAATTTCAATCTTATCGAGATCACGGTCCAAACCATGTTCACTAAATGTCCCCATGAAATACCCACCATCATGCACCTTACTCGTAGGGAATATGATGGTGTAATAAAAGGATATGTATCAAGACCCTAGCAATAAGATTATGTACATTTTTTTTATATAATAAGGAATATATTTTCTTCAAATTAATGTTAGTTTGTAAATGATTTTTGAAAGAAAAAATATTATTATTGAGAATCTATTTGGATGAATTAATGGAATTTTGAAATAAAAAATATTTTATTAAAATATTATTATGAAATAAATTTTTTAAATATAAATGATCATATAATTTTTATGAATTCAAATGTAAATACTATTAGGTTTTGAAACCTATTGTTGACAAAAGCCATCTTTTTTAATAAATGTCACTTTTTATATTAAAAGTTAAAATTAAAATATTTATAAAATTATTTAGGTAAAATGAATACTATTTTGGGAATCAGTACATCAAAATTATCCATTGGTTAATTTTTCATATTTTTCTGAGACAATCAAATTTTTGGGTAAAAATTAACTACCGTATAAATATATGATGTGTGTTATGACATTATAATGGATCAATAGTGATGTAATAAATACAATAAAAGGTATCTTCAAAAGAATATATGTTTTATATTTAAAATAATCTCGTTTTAATTATATTTTATTTATTTTTTAAATCCATTATGAATCCCCCAGGATATATAATATATTTTATGATGTTAAATTCGTTTTTTTAAGAGGGTAAATCATCTCAACATAAGAAAGAGAAATATTTTGATATGTTTGGAAATTTTACACATAATATAATTTATACCACTCCCCTTTTCCATAAACCATGGTAAAAACCCATGTTATGTTTATGGTTTTGAATATTTTATTTTGTAGTGTCCAAAGCCAAAATAATAAAGAAATCATCTTCCTTTCCTATATAAACCCACCGAATATCTCATTTCTCTTCACTCAAAATACATTAATGTCGTCCGAAATATTCTCCCTACTCCCTAGAGTCCTCCCAAAGGTCCCCTAAGATCCCAATAAGCCTCTCCCAAGCCTTTGGAGTCACACATCCAAGTAAGGTATTTCTCTCCCCACCATTAAATTCAAGAACCTTATTTGAGATTAGTTATTTTAATATTAATTTATTGTATTTACATTAATTTGTAATCATTAACTTACTATAAAATTTATTTTATTTTTGCGAGGGATCATTTATCCCCCCTCATTTTTCCCTTACATAAGATGTTACTATACAGAATTTCTATAAGGGATTCTCTATCTCCTCTTTAAATCAAGCACTTCATTTATGACATGCCTTTGTAATTTCCATTCTATTTTGTTGAGATACATTCTTTCCTATCGAAATTACATCCCACTTGATGTATAAATGATTATATCCACTTTAACTATCATTTAAGCATCCTAATAACCTTTATGTACACCCGTTACCATGACGATATTTTGTAAGAGTTATTTTGCTTTCTCCTACTACTTCAAGACTCTTTATTATGTTAAAACTTATATTTACAATTATTTATGTTGGTGGATTTCTTTAAATGTCACTATTACTGTCCAATTGATGATTAAATGATGATATAACTGTTTGTCTCTCATTAAACCATTTTTTTAATTTCTATATGACACCGTTATGATGCCGAAATTGCACAACAATATTCCATGCCAAAATCATTGTGTAGTGAATACCATACTCATTTATTTATAAAGGGTATTCACCTTTATGAAGATATAATTATTGATTGTGGATCTATATTTATGTATTACTCATTTCCCTAATCTTTTAATAAACTATGGTGATTAATTAATCCATGTTGTACAATCTATGTGGAACACTTAAGCATGAAAACAAAATTATTATGAAGGGTGTTCCCTAATAGTGATCCAACACATTGAGTAATGTTTTGTATTGTGATACATCATGTGAAATGAAATTTAAATCATGATCCTCCATGCCAAATGATTTTTACTCATGCTTCTTCATGTGAAATGATATTTTACTCATGCTTCTCCATGTGCAATGAGCTTGGACTCATGCTCCTCCATGTGCAATCAGCCTTGAATCAGGCTAATATCATGTATTATGTTGTTTCCACATATCCCATGTTATTATTTTCATGCTATATCATTCCTTTTTTTCATTTTTATTTTATGTTTCATTGATATACCTATATTCTAACATTTATTGTATTCCTTATGTTTTTCCTTGTTTATTCCCTTACCGGGCTTTATAGCTCACCCATTTCTTATATATATCCTCAGGTTATCCCATGTAGTATTATGTATTAAAAAAATGTGTGGTAATTTAAAATAATTCTTCAATAATGATATTTATTTTCATGTTTTAAGTTGTTAGGTAATTTACCTAATTTCACTGGGACACTATACAACTCAATCTTATGAGTTGTATTAAGTGATTTTTTTTATAATAAATAATTTTTAAATATGAAATGAAGAGAAGGGTTGTTATAGTTGGTATCAGAGGACATGTTTAGTTATTTTTAGAATTGGGATTAGTAAAATATAGTGTAAACCCATAGGTATATGAATAACTATAAGAAAAAATCCCAAAATTTTGTTAAGTACATAGTAAGTGGTTTATCAAGAAAATACATCCCCATATGTATACTACAAGTGGATGTGGTTCTAGATAATATATACCTAGGAGTAACAACTTAGACAAGGGGTTCTAGTCTTGACTCGGGGTAACCTAGTACATGGTAATCAGCCTTAGTGTGCACCTGGTATGACACTCCAAGTGGATATGTTTTGGTAAAATCATAACCTCATTACACACCAATACTAAGGGAAAAATAAAAAAATTCCCATAATAATTAAGGATATGAAGTAGATCATGGATAACATGGATTGTGTTAACAATTGATAGTAATCCCCAATTTCTATTAACATGTTTAATATTTTAAGATACTAATCCTTAATTTCCCTTTTATTCAAACTAATGGAAGTAAAAAAGAGGAATTATGTTAACAATTGATGTGAAGGGAAATGTGAGGACTTCCCCTATGTGATTCCAAATCTGATGGCTGATCAAGTAGAAAATATCGTTATTATCCCAAATAAGCAATAAAAAATAACAATTTTTAATTCTCACATTGTTCATTTCCTAAATACTTCAAGAAATAAGAAGATGTAATTTCATTAAAGTCTCTCTAAAAATGTTAAGGGAAACTAAAACCCAATTTACTTCATGAAAAATTTGTGGAAAGTGGCACCATGGGAAATATCACAAAGGGACTGGGAGATGTTTTAATTTTCGAAAGTTAGGGCACAAAGTATCCAATTTCCTTGAAAAAGGGATAACGTGATTTATGGAAATAAGAATCATTATAAGGAATCATATATAGATCTATTTCATATATGTGGTGAATTTAGGCATTATCCAAAATAATTATCTAATATTAGGGATGAGAAGAATGCTGAGCATTAAAAATCTCTAAGATCAAGGGAGAACCGAACGTTCTATGCTGATATGAATAATAATCAATGAATTACATGTAACCACTACTTCAAATAAGTGTATTCCATATTGTATATCGATTCATGTCATATTATCATGTATTATATGTTTTCTAAGAATGTAGATTCCACACCAAAAGTGATATTAACATATTTGGGAAATATTCTATAAATACGGTATCACATGTTGATGTTTATGGGAATTTTATTTTTGAAAAAATTAAATGTTTCACTTTGGTGTATTTTGATGCACTTCTAGGCATCAATTGGATTTACCTATGTAAGGACAACATAAATTTCCATGAGAGGTATATCACTATCCAAATGGTGAATCAACCCCTGATACTATACAAGTGGAAGGAGGAGGATGAATCTTATTTAGCACTATCACATACAACATGGATATTATTTCTCTATGAGTTAGAGTAACTAGCTCAAATGATTGATTCTAAAGAAATAACCATTCTAAAAGGCACTCATATTATGTGTTTCCCAAAGAATTTATTAGTTTTCCTCATAATAGAGAGTTTAATTTTTCAATTGAGCTTATAATAGGGGAGTTTTCAATATCCAAGACACTATATTGAATGATCATTGTGGAACTTGAGGAACTACAGAAAAAACTATATGAGAATATGGATAAAGTTTTTATAAACCCTTACCCTTCAACATGGGGTACACTAGTCCTCTTCTTCAAGAAGAAGGATGGGCCAGTGCACCTTTTTGTTGATTATTATGAGATAAAAAATATCAAAATAAATAACAAGTATTCTTTGCCACAAATTGAGGACTTGTTCGATCAGTTATGTGGAGAATAATAATTATGCAAGGTGGATATATTGTTAGGATATTACCAATTAAAGGTTAAGATGTAGGATATCCCCAAGACTACTTTTCTTAAAAGTTACATGAACTATGAGTTCATAGTGATGTATTTCAGAATCACTAATTCTCTAAAAATATTTTTGGACTTGATGAGTAGATTATTTAGAGATTACGTCAGCAAATTTGTGGTTTTATTTATAGACTATATTTTAATATTCTTCAATACCAATGAGGATCATGAAGAGTATCTATGAACTATGGTTAAGACATTAAGAAATGAGAAGCTCAACGAAATATACAATAATGGTGAGTTCTGGTTAATGGAATTCTCTTTCCTGGGGTACATCATAACAACAATGGGATATCTATAGATCCTTCCAATAAAAAAGAAATTTAGGGATGGATGAGGCCAACATTTGTGATAGATATCCATATCTTCATTGGGTTAGGTGTATATTATCTCCAATTTGTGATAAATATACCATGATTTTAAAACCCTTTTACCAAGATAACTCAGAAGGGAGTCAAATTTTCTTAGAATGTTGAATGTGAATAAATATTCATGGATTTGAAATTGATTATTTTCACTTCCCCTGTGCTCACAATACCCACAAGTGGTGAACTATTCATGATTTTTAGTGATGCTTCAAAGAAGGGATTGATTTGTGTGTTGATGAAAAATGACATTTTCATCACCTATACCTTTAGGTAGTTGAAAATACATGAGAAAAACTATCCTATGAATGATATGGAGTTGGAAGCTATTATCTTAGCATTGAGAATTTAGTAGCATTATCTCAATGAAGAAAATTAAGAGATATATACTGATCACAAAAGTATCAAATATATATTCACATAGAAAGAGATAAAAAAGAGCCAATGAAGATGGTTAGAGCTCATAGAGGATTACAACTGATCAATCCACTTCCATCCGGGAAAAGAGAACAATGTGGGAGATTATATATGTAGAAAATACACACCAATTTTAACATTGATGATTTTATATAAGGATCCAATATTCTTATACTTGAAGATGATGGAAATTTGATTCTTAAAGAAAGGAATATCATCAATCCTTTCAAAAATGATTGCCCAATCGCCTATTTTGGAAAAGTTAAAGGAAGATAAAAAAGACAATGTGGTAATTCAAAATAAAGTTGAATCTATTAGAAAAGGGAAATCCTTTGTGTTCATTGTTAATGAAGTAAGAGATGTGAGATTTGGGTCAAGACTATGTGTTTTATCAAATCCCAAGTCAATGGAAGAAATTTTTGATGATGCACATAGTTAAACATTCTCTATTCACCTGGAAAACAGAATGATGTACTGAGACCTCTAATAACACTAATGGTGGGATAAAATGAAGAAGGTTATTGTTGAATAAACATAAATGTGCCTGGTATGTCAAAAAAGTGAAAGTTGAAAAATAAAATTCTAAGGGGATGTTGCAACCATTACCCATACAAACATTGAAATGAGAAAATATCATCATGGAATTTGTCTCCTGACTTCCGAATACATCCAATAGAAAGAATGTGATCAGGGTTTTTATGGACCATCTTACAAAGACTGCATGCTTTATTTAAATGAGTGTGTATTGCTCATTTGATCAACTAGAATAGATAAACATTAGATAAGTGGTAAGACTACATGGAGTAGCACTATCGATTATGTATGGTCGAGATCCAAGATTCACCTCTATGTTTTGGATAAGTCTCCAACATGCTCTAAAAATTGATCTGAATTTCAGTACGACTTATCACCCTCATACCGATGGCTAATCTAAGAGGACTATCCAAACACTTGAGGAAATATTGAAAACTTTCTCAATAGAAATAAAAGGTAGATGGGACCATCATCATACCTTGGTAGAGTTATCTTTCAACAATAGTTTCCATTAAAACATCTAAATGGCCCCCTTATGAAGCCCTTTATGGGAATAGGTGTAGAATAACAACATTATGGGATGATGTTGGGGAGTGAAAATTTCTAGGTCCAGAAATGATCAAAGAAATAGTGGAGAAGGTTATAAGACCATCCTAATTTCAGTCAAAGCTACTTAGAGTCGACAAAATAGCTAAGTGGACAATCATTGAAATGACCTATAGTTCAATGTTGGATACATGGTATTCCTCTATATATCTCCATGGAAGAGATTGATGTGGTCTGAGAGGAAGGTAAATATAATTCCAAGGTACACCAAGACTTTTGAGGTCCTTGATCACATCGAAGTAGTGTCATATTGACTAGAACTCCCACCAAACCTATATCAAGTATATGATGTATTCCATGTATACCTTTTAAGTAAGTACATCCTAGACCCATAACATATACTCAATCAAGAGGTTGTACCATTGGGGAATGAAATTTCTTATGAGTAGTCAGTGATGATCATATATCAGAGAGAAAAATTTCTACGAAATAAGACAATTCCTTTCATCAATGTATTGCGGTGGAACTACAACTTTGAAGAAGAAATGTGGGAACCATAGGAGGGGATGAAGCAGAGTTACCCAAACCTGTTTTAGTGTGGGAAATGGAAATTTCCTGGGTGAAATTTCTTAATGGGGGAAGGTTGTAATGACCTGAACATTTATGAATTAAATTCCATTTCTTTTGACTTAATTAAATGTCTTATAGTTATCAAAAATACATGCACTTATATCATTATATATAATTATATATTAAATGACTATTAATTATATTTATTATTGATAATATAGACATTGACCAATGATCACATGACTAGTATAAATATAGTGTTTTAAAAATCCTTTTGGAAAAAACAATGGAAGTGACAAGATCACCTAATAAGATCATACTGTATGATGTCCATTTATTAGAGCTTCCGATGAAGATTTCATTTATGGTGTTTCCCCTAGACAAATATCAAGCCAAGATCGAACAACATACGCATGAGAGAAACCATTTATAAGATAAGTTAATGCTCATCGAGATCACTGCCCAAACCATGCTCACTAAAATGACCCCATAAAATCCCCACCATCATGCTCCTTACTCTTTGGGTATACGATGGTTTAATAAAGAGCTATGTATCAGGACCCTATCCATAATATTATGTACATTATTTTACATAGAATAATAAATATATATTTTTTCCTATTATTGTTACATTGTAGATGATTTTTGTAAAAAAATAATATTTTTTTAAAAATTTATTTTGATTAATTAATGAATTTTTGAAATAAATGATATTTTAAGAAAATTTTATTATTAAATTATTTTTTAAAATATAAATGTTCATATATTTTTTATAAAGTCAAATGTAAGTATCATTAGAGTTCAAAAATATTTGTTGTAAAAAACCTGCCCTTTTCAATTAGTGTCGATTTTTATTTTAAAAGTGAAAATCCACATATTTAGAAGATTATTTACATAAAATGAATATTATTTTTTTGAATCAAAACATGAAAATTATCCAACAGTTATTTTTTCATAATTTTCTAAGAATCAAATTTTTTGGTAAAAATTAAATACCGTATAAATAAATGGTGTGTTTTATGACATCATAATGGATCAATAATGATTTAATAAATGAAATAAAAGGTATATTCAGACAAATATATGTTTTTATATTTAAGATAATATATTTATATGTTTATTTTATTCATTTTTTAAATTTATTTTGAATCCTTAAAGATGTATAATATATTGTATAATTTTAAATTCATTTATTTAAGAGTGTGACTCACCTACAAAAAATAAAGTGAAATATTTTAATAATTTCGACTATTTACATAATAAAATAATGTATGCCATGACCCCTTTTATAGAAACCAAGGGAAAAAATATGGTATGAGTTGTTGTTTTGAATATTTTATTATGTAGTGTCTAAAACTAAAATAATAAAACCCCCAGCCTTTTCAACATAAACCCAACTAAACTCCAATATCTCTTTACTCAAACTCCTTGAATATCATCTAGACTCTTCTATATACTACCTAGAGTCCTAAAAAGGTTCCCCAAGCTCCCAATAATCCTCTTCTAATCCTTTGGACTGACATTCATGTAAGGTTTTTCTCTCCTCACATTTGAATTCAAGAAAGTTCATTGAGATTAGTTATTTTAATTTCAATTGCTTATATTTTCATTAATTTTTATAATTACCATACTATCCAATTGATATTATTTTTATGAGGGTTAATTTATCACCCCCATTTGGTCTCTTAGATAAGACATTACTATACCAAAATTTTATAAGGGATTATCTCTCTCTTCTTTCTATCAAGAACTTTATTTATGATATACCTTTGAAATTTCCATTTGATTAGTTGATATATATTCTTACCCATGCAACATATTTTCCACTTGATGTATACATTATTATATCCCCTTTAACTCTCATTAAACCCTCCTAAGAACCTTTACGTAAACCCATTACAATGCTGAATTTTGTAAGAGTTCTTTTGATTTTTCCTCTTACTTCAAGAATCTTTATTATGATACGCCTTCTATTTATAATTATTTATGTTGGGTAATGTCCTTTCATGTCCCTATTACTTTATATTTCATTTCTAAATTATGAGATAACCCTTTATCTCTCATCAACATATTTTATAAATTTCTAAATGATTTCGTTATACAGTCGAAATTGCACCACAATTTTCAATGCGAAAATCATTGTGTTGTAAATACCATAAACCATTCTCTATAAATGACATTGAATTTTTTTCACATATACTTTAAATATTTTAGATCTATATGTATGTATTCTAAATTTACATGATTATAGAATAAACTATGGTGATTAATGAATCCATGTTATGTGATCTATGTGGTACACTTAAGCAGGAAAATGAAATGATTATGATGGGTTCACACAAATAGAACTTCAATTCATTGGGTAATGTTTAGTATCATGATAAATCATGTGAATTGATATTTGAATCATGATCCTCCATTTGAAATGATATTTACTCATTATCATTCATGTGCAATGGTATATGAATCTTACTCCTCCAAGTACAATGTGCTTAGACTCGTGCTCCTCCATGAACAATGAGACTTGACTCATGAAAATATCATGTTGTATTTTGTTTCCAAATTTCTCATGTTATGATAATCATATTGTATCATGCCTTATTATTCATCTTCCTTTTATGTTCTATTGGTATTCCCATTTTCTAACATGTAATTTATTCCTCATGTTATGCCTTGTTTATTCATTTACTGGTATTTATATCTCACCCCATTCTTATGTATGTCCTCACCTTATCCCATGCAGTGTTAAGTATGAAGAACTATTATGGTCATGTAAAATAAGTTTTCAATAAAGATGTTTCTTTTTATGTTTTTTTCCATGTAAATTACCTAATTTCTCAAATACACTAGACCTCTCGATCTTTTGAGTTTTATGATGTGGAATTTCATGTAATAAATCATGTTTAAAGATGAAATGAATAATAGATTTGTTATAATGAATTAGCATTTTTAGTTTTGTATCAAGCATAATATTTTCTAAAAAATAATTCTTGTTGAAATTAACAACATTTGAGGGGAATTGATCCTTTATTTATCAAAGAGAAAAATATTTTTTCATGATTATGTTTCAAATAGTGGATAAATGGAAATAAATGCATTTATTCACCTTCCCAATTTCATGTGGCATCACTAGGATCCTTTTTAGGGTCTTTATTCATTCTATTCCATTTTCTAGTTATGAAATTACGAGGTGGTCATTCTCTATATATTGATCATGGGTTAGACATTAATTAATATCATATTTTGAAAGATCCATTTTGGGGCATGTTAAATATCAAGATTAACATGTATACATTCATCAATAGTGTATCAATCCATTGGGTTTATCTTCCTAGAACAAACGAATATCCAAATTAACTATGATTGTAAAAATATAGTGGGAAATAATATCTTCAATTGAAAAATCATAGACAAGAATCATTGTCTAATTTTTTCAACCATATTATTGATGTATAATTTTTTCCAAAATCACTTATAAGAATGAAAACACATCAAATATAAATAAAATTAATGTTTTTTAATGAGTTATAAAATTAAAATGGTAGAAAATACTTCATCTGAATATTTGAGTGATGACTATTCAATTTATGTAAATTTTGATGTTTTAAGTAAACACACCGTAAAATGTTACTTCAATATCCATATGTAACATTATATTATTTAATGTTTAAATGAGTATGTATTTCTCATGAATTCTAATTACAAATATAGTTTAAGGACAACACTATAGATCAAGGCTATACCCACAGTTTTTGAAATAATGAGGGGTATAGGTCACCCCTATATTCATGGTTTTCATATAACCATGGGTATAAGATTTAATTCATAAATATACTAATGGTTTGTTAAAAACATGATTATAGGGTTTGGTTCAAGACTTATACACCCATTTTTTTACAAAACCATGGGTATATTCCACCCATATACCCACAGATTTTCAACACCATGGTTATAGGGTTGGTTCAAGAACTATACCCATGGTTATCCAAAAAAACATGGGTATATTGTTTGGTAAAAAACCTATTCCCATTTTTGTACAAAAACCGTGGGTATAGGGATAAAATATACAAATAGTTTTGGTAATCCATGCCTATAATTTTCCCACACAAGCACGGGGAAAACAATTTCTAAAGGTAAAAAGTTTTTTTTAGGAAAACCTATTTCCATGGTTTTCCACATATAACCATTTTTATAAAATATTTATAAGTAAATATATATTTATATACCAATAAAAATATGTGGTGAATTGGTAAGGCATGTTGATTTTATGAGGCGGTAAAGGGTTCAAATTAGGAAGGACACATTTTTTTAAATCCTATACCCATAGTTCAATAACCATGGGGATAAGGTTATTTAAATGGTAGAAAATTTCCCATACACATATTCCCATAGATCATAACTATGGGCATATAAATTTAAAATAGTTAGTATATCTAATAGATATTAATTCTGATGCTTTCCACTAGGGCATGCATCGTCGCTAGGACATGCTGATTGTTGCCCTGCATTTTCACTTTCTGAAGGCAGGTGACATCCATCTCTTATTTAGTGATGTTTTCTCCTTGATTGAAATATGATGATGGGATGTTGGTTCCTCCTTCCATTGATTCCTTCTCAAAATTCGTCACCCAGTCTATGTCTTCCTCATAGATTAAGACATTGTTCATGAATCTCGTTCCCAATGTCATATATTTGTAAACACCGGTTAATTGCACTGATTCTGTCTAGACATTGTAATAGGTATTGAAATTCCAATAACGTTAGTTCAGAGTAGATGTTAACATTAGGCATGTTGGGGAATCTTTTAATGCAGGGACATTGGTTAACTATATTATTCCTCAAAGGAGGTCATCTCAAGGGTATAGGAACTCGATGGATCCCACATCAATTGTGGGAAATATTATTTATGAGGAATGTATATGAGGTTTTCCTCAGATTCCCATGTTTAACATGAGGCATTCCTCAAGTTTAAAATCTAGAGGATATGAATTCCTAAGGCATAGTTTCTGTGGTCTTCCTCAGACATACCATGTTCAACATGGGGTAGGCTGCAAGTTTAAAATCCTGCCGAGATGAAAAGAGAGTTATCAGAATTCCCATTAGAGATGAATCAGATAGGTACATCACTGGGGGGGGCACTTGGATGGTTTATTAGATGGATGGATAAAAAATACCAATGAGGACATATCTGGGGTCATGTGTCCCAAAAAGAGAAAATGTCACTCCATGAAGGCTGATCTGGACACCACAAACGGTGGATCATAGAGAGCGCACCATAGAAAGGGGGACACTTGATAGATGTATCAAAATTCCTAATGATAGCTAACCAAGAGTGGTGTGTCCCAAAAGAGAAGATGTCAGACCATGAAGGCTGATCTGGACACCACAAAAGGTGGATAAGGGAGAGTACACCCTAAAACGGGGACATCATATGGATGTAATAGAACACCCAATGAGAGCAGACCTAGAGTGGTATGTCCCAAAAATGGAAGATGTCACACCATGGATAATTATCTAGACACAGCAAAGGGTTGATCATGGAGAGTGCACTCCAAAATGGGGGACACGAGATTGATGGATTAGAATGACCAATGAGAGAGGACCCAAGGTGGTGTGTCCCAAAAAGGGAATATGTCACACCATGAAGGATGATCTAGAAACCAAAAAGGGCAGATTAGGGAGAGTGTACCCCAGAAAGGGGGACACATGATATTTGGATCAGAACACCCAATAATAGAAGACCTAGGGTAGTGTGTACCAAAAAGGGAAGATGTCACACCATGAAGGATGACATGGAAGCCAAAAATGGTGGATTAGGGAGGGTAAAACCTAGAAAGGGGGACACTAAATGGATGTATCATAATGCCCAATGAGGGTGGACCTATGTAAGTGTGTCCCAAAAAGGGATGATGTCACACAATAAAGGATGATCTAGACACCACAATGGGTAGATTAGAGAGAATGCACCCCCGAAAGGGGGAAACTATATGGATGGA
Organism: Viscum album; assembly: GCA_963277665.1. Classification (NCBI taxonomy): domain Eukaryota; kingdom Viridiplantae; phylum Streptophyta; class Magnoliopsida; order Santalales; family Viscaceae; genus Viscum; species Viscum album. The sequence goes on from OY728131.1 coordinate 242,102,526, forward strand.
TTATAATTCTCAATGAGAGTGGACCTAGGGTGTTGTGTCCCAAAAAGGGATTATGTCACACAATTAATTCTAATCTTGACACCACAAAGGGATGATTAGGGAGAGTGCACTTGAAAAAAGGAGAAAATGAATTGACGGATCAGTACGCCCAATGAGAGTAGACCTACGACGGTGTGTCCTAGAAAGGGAATATTTCATACTATAAAGGATGATCTGGACACCACAAATGGGGTATTAGGGAGAGTGCACTCCCGAATGGGGGACACTGGGTGGATGGATTAGAACACTCAATGATAGAGGACCCAGGGTTGTGTGTCACAAAAAGGTAAGATGTCACACCATAATGGATGATATAGACACCAAAAAGGGTGGATGAGGTAGCCTGAACCCAAGAAAAGGGGACACCAGATGGATGGATCATAACATCCAAGAAAAGATGACCTAGGGTGGTGTGTCCCAGAAAGGGAATATTTCACACTGTGAAGGCTGATCTGGACACCACAATGGGTAGATCAGGGAGAGTGCACCCCATAAAGGGGGACATGAGATGGATGGATCAAAATGACCAATGAGAGCAGACTCAAGGTGGTGTTTCTAAAAAAGGTAATATGTCACACCATGAAGTCTGATCTTGACACCACAAAGGGTGGACCGGGGAGAGTGCACCCCAAAAAGGGTGTCATTGGATGGATGGATCAGAATGCCTAATGAGAGCAGACCAATGGTGGTGTTTCCCAAAAAGTTAATATGCCACACTGTTAAGGCTGATCTAGACCCTACAATGGGTGGATTAGGGACAACAAACCCTATAAAGGGGGATACTGGTTGTATTTATTAGAATTCCCAACAAGAGAGGACTCATGGTGGTGTTTCCCTAAAAGAGATGATGTCACATCATGAAGGCTGATTTGGACACAACAAAGGGAGGATCATGGAGAGATCACCCCAAAAAGGGGGACACCAGATGGATAGATCAGAACACCCAATGAAAGACGACCTATGGTGGTGTGTCCCAACAAGGGAAGATGTCACACCCTGAAGTCTAGTATAGACACCAAAAATGGTGGATTAGGGAGAGTGCACCCCAAAAAGGGTGATGCCAGATGGATGGATTAGAATGCCTAATGAGAGCGGACCTAGGGTGGTAGTTCCCAAAAAGGGATTATGTCACATAATGAAGACTGATCATACCAAAAATGGTAGATCAGGGTGGTGGACCCCAAAGAGTGGGACACAAAGGTTTACCATTGTGTACTACTGAACCTACGGGGGGCTCCCTATGTACACTACTTAGAATATAGGGATCAAAACCCATGTAGTTCAAATGGGTGGTTTTGGGATTACACGTTGATATAACCCATGTTCTGCTTGAAAAAAAAAACAATATGGATGAATGGAATTGTCTCATCGAGATGTGGTGGCCCACATATGAATTTGGGTGAATGATTTAGGATTTAATGAAGTGTATGGTGAATGAGATGGAATTTTCATTAAGGTGAAAAAATAGTTGGGCTTGATCCTCGGGGATATTTGTTACGTATCCCCATGGATGAGAATAAAAGGTCATGTAGTTCAAGATGGGGTATGGAATTGGGGTTTACACAAAGGATAAAAAACTGGGTATGTGTTGGGGATTTTGTATGGATAATGGTCCACCATAATAGGGTCACTCTTAGTTGAAGGTGTATGGATTGAAATAAGGTCATATGCATGGTCGGCTTCCTAAGAACTAGTCTGAAACCACTAAGGGGAGGACCTAGGATGTGGGTCCCAATAAAGGGGACCCCAAATTTTACTAGTGTTTGGGGTTGAATCTCAGGGAAACTTCTTATGTACCCTGTCTAGGAGATAGAGATCAAATCCCATGTAGTTCAAAAGCATACAATTTAATGTCATGTTAGATGAAAGGGAATATATTTTAACATCATCCAGGACAAGCCTGAATTGACTTGAAGTGGTCGGGATTGAGGGGTGATGGGATTAAATTTCAAAGAGGCTTCCTACATACCTTGATTGAAAAGGAAAAGGATCAAAGTCCACGTAGTTCATCAAAAAGGGGAATGGATCTTACACAATAAGGCATCGTAAAGAGGATGTCTAGGTCACTGTTTACTCTAAGCTCTCATGAGTCATGCTCGGTGTGAGAAACAAGAGGAAATAACAAAACTAACGATCGTGGTGCAAAGGTGCATCAACGATGGGTGTTGAAGGGGGATTAATCATGGGAGCAACCCATGATCCACTAATTCATAGAAATTATGGATGGGGATTATGCATGGAAGCTACCTGGGTGCCACTTTGTAGGGGAAATTATGGATGGGGATTATAGATGAAAGAAACCTAGGTTTTTCTACGGAGTGGAAATAGTGCATGGAGCTTGCCCATGGAAGATTCTAGGGTGCCGCTAGGGAGTGACAATGATGGGAGAAGCTTACACCTAAAAGATACTCAGGTGCCACTATGGAGTGGAAATGTTGGATAGGGATTACGTATGGATAACTGACTGGTTTCTGTTAAGGAGGGAAAATGGTTGATGGGGCTTACACATGGTTAGATTTCTAGGTGCCACTAAGGAGAGGTAATGGTGAAATGGGTTTACACATGGACACTGCCTTGGGTGGCACTAAGGAGAAAAAAATGATGGATGATGTATATGAATGGGAGCTTCCTAGGTGTTGCTAAGGATAAGAAATGATGGATGGGGCTTACACATGGAGGATTCATGTAATGTCTTATTCATGTTTGGACATGAGGGAATCACATTTCAGGGGTGGGTTTAATAATATAATTGGGACCTACACTTATGAGCTAGTGCATGAGAATGATAACTCCAAGGGCATTGGTATCAATCCAAATAAAGGGATATGAAAAGTGTGAATCATATGAACAACATTCGAAATATAATGAGTATGTCGTGATGAAGGGAGATAACTACTGACCATATTAAAAACATATCATTCACATCATGTTAGCCTGAGATAGAAGAAAACAAAAAAGGGTAATGACATACCATATTTGTAATATGAGGCCATACATGAAGTGTCTTCCAAAGTATTCTGGGGTGTTGGCCAAAAAAGGTAGGTGAGTCAAAGTGGCATGGGACCGGGATATTAGGGGGTCTCTTCTTAAATGAAAGAGGATGAAGATCTGAATGAAGGACACATGAAGCATGAGGTGGAGTGATGGAATGCTCAAATAGATTCAAATGCTCTTGAAATAATGCCACTGTAATCATGGAATTACACATATTATTATTTTCACATAAATAATCTCTTATTTGGAAAAAGATTCATCCTATTATTAAATGATAGGTCAGGTTATAGTTTAAATACATATAGTGAGGACTATTGGAATCTTATGCTTGGCACCTAAGGAATATCTTATTTGGAACAAGAGGCATCCTATTTTTGTCATACAAGGTGTAATACAGTTTATCATCATGTAGAGAGGAATATTAGGAATAGTGTTCCTAGCGATGGATGTTGGGGGACTTATGCAAGAGAGGATCTTTTTGGTCTAACCTAGCATAAGAGCCAGTTGAGGGGTTTTGGAGGAGTTTCTTGAGAAATGGTTTGACTCAAGGTACTTGAGGAATTGATGATGAGAATATCAACACATGACATTAGAAAGTGATAAAGGTGAATATGTTAAACCATGGTGTTTCAAGGAGTTCATATAAGTATCTCAAACCATGGTATTCCATAAGTGGATGTGAGGTGCACGTAATATATCAAGGTATAATTTATCCAATTGAAAGACAAAATATTTTATAAAAATCTCATAAATTTACCCTATCCTAATATTAATTCTCTGAATTAAAAAATGAAATCCATTTTATGAATATAATTTTTAAAATATTTTTTATTTAATTTTTAAAATATTTTATATTTAATTTTTAAATAAATCCATTATTTATGAAAAAAATAACATTAAAACAATAAATTTTTTGTAACACCTTGAAAAAATATTCAAGGTCCCATAAAATTATCGTATAACTATAAGACAAAAAAGTAACAATTTATGATTACATTTTATAAAAAAACATTTCTATTTTAAATTATTATTTTAATTACAAAATTTTAAATAAAATATTTATGATATACAAATATTGAAAATCTTATACTATAATGGGTTTTTTACTTTTAAGAAGTATAAATTTTATTTATATATTCATGGGTGAGTTTCTATTTTTTTTGTCAATTTACTATTCATTACTATTCATAAGGGTATGTTACTATACATAATTTACTATTCACTGAAAATTGTTTTGATCTCATTGAACCACATTTTTCACCCTGATTACAACCATGTGTCTTATTTTAAAAAATCATTTCACTAAAGAAGTTATTTAATAATTAAATGTTTTTTTACTATTCATAAAAAAACTATTCATCAAATTATAACTTCTTATAAAATTTATAAAAATTCAACCTACGTTAATTTTGACATTTAAAAATCAAAAAAGATGTTTATTTTATCATAATAATTCTCTATGAATGAGAAATCCTTGAAAAGTATAATTTTTAATTCTAAAATAAATTTATCAAATTAATCTTAATTAAACATATAATTTATTAAGAAAAGAAATTCCAAAAACATTAATGATGAAATAACAAATTTATTTATACAAAAGAATTACAAAAAGTATCTACAACCTTGTTACATAGCCCCTTATAACACAAACATAGGACCTAAGTGTAAGTTGTGCTATGGAGATAGATTCTTGATGCGATTCAGACAACATTACCCGACTAGTGATTTCTATCATCTTGAGCTTGTCCTGTAGGAAATTTCATTCAAGCTTCACATGTTGAAGTTCTACTTGGTCTTAGTCTAGAGGAAAGACCAGTGATCATACCTCCATTCCAAGCTCTGACAGATGGGCTTTGTATGGTCCGAGTCTACTAGATGGGGCCATCGACACTTCTTTCTGTATTAACCATGATCAATTATATTTATACACAATAATCATAACATTCAGAGTTTAGTTTCCAACTGTCTTATTGACCAATGGTCATATAACAGTCGAAACCCAGTGAACCTATTTTAATTATAATTATTTCATTGATTTAAGGATATTGTTTTGTTGAGTACAAAATAAAATAATACACAATTTTAGAAAACAAAAATTATTCAAAAGTTTGGGTCATTACAATACATGCACCTATCTTGAATGTTTGAAATTATTTCCACAATTACTTCAAGAGGATTAATAACTTCTTTGAAGTAGTTTGTATTCATTTTCATTCTAATTATACTATTATTTGGTGAAGAGATAATGGAATCAGAAGAAACACTTGTCACTAGGGACTAGTAGGACATGAGGATCCAACATTTTATTTTTTAGTAAAAATAGTTTGTTAAACATTTATAACATCCAAATCTATATCAAAAAAGATATTTTTGATGATCAGGATTGATATTATCGATATCCTTCTTCATAGGATTATATTTCAGATTCACTATGAGTTACAAAATTTTGAGATTATGAAGATAAATAAGTTAATGTTTTAGCTGACATTTATTCTAAATTTTAAACCTTTTTCAACTATTGAGAAATATCATCATTCCTATTTGCTGATATTTGGGTGAAGACTATGTGTTTTATCAAATCCTAAGTTAATGGAAGAACATTTGGATGATGCACATAGTTTAACTTTCTCTATTCACTTGGGAAACACAATGGTGTATTTAGACCTCTAATAACACTAATAGTGGGATAACATGAAGAAAAATATTGTTGAATATACATAAATGTGCTTGGTATGTCAAAAAGTGAAGGATGAACAATAAAATTCTAAGGGGATGTTGCAACCATTACCCATACAAACATTGAAATGGGAAAATATCATCATGGAATTTGTCACCTGACTTCCGAAGACATCCAATGGAAAGAATACGATCATGGTTTTTATGGACCATCTTACAAAGACTGCATGATTCATTTCAACAAGATTTTATTTCTCACTGGATCAACTTGCATAGATAAAAATCATATAAGTGTTAAGGATATATGGAGTACCATTGTCGATTGTGTATGGTCGAGATCCAAGATTCACCTCTATGTTTTGGAAAGGTCTCCAGCATGCTCTAAAAATTGATCTAAATTTTAGTACGACTTATCACCCTCAAACCGATGGCTAATCTAAGAGAACTATCCAAACACATGAAGAAATGTTGAGAGATTTCTCAATGGACATCAAAGGTAGAGGGACCATCATCATCCCTTGGTAGAGTTGTCTTACCACAATAATTTCCATTCAAAAATCCAAATGGCCCCTTATGAAGCCTGTAACACCCGAGACTTTTATGTTATATAAATCATCAAAGGAATATTTTTCTACACAACACTTGCTCGGCTTGCTTTACACGAAATCGCGACCTTCCTCGATAGCTTGCGTTGTACGCAATACCGAGTTTCACTAAACAACGATATGCTATTAAAATAAAACTACCCGTTATGAATAGTAAAAACCACTTTTTAAAATTTTATAAATTTTATTTTTCAAAATGGACTTCATTTTTGGATTCGGAATACCGAAATTAGCCTAGGGTGAAATTTTGGTATTTTTCTGAAAACTTTCAATTTTTGATGAATAGTGAAACCACTAAGTGGTAGGTTAAAAACTGAATTTTGCATAAAACTTAATTTTACCGCTTCTGTGAATGGAATTTCGAAAATCCGACAGACACGGTTAATATCAAGGACTAAAATGTGGTTCAATGAGATGAAAATAATTTTTGGTGAATAGTAACTTTTTACCTTTTTTTACCACGGTTAATAGTAAATCGGGTAACTAAGGGTAAATATGATATTACTATTACCCTAACACATGTCCTAATTCTATTGGATAAGTGTAATTAGACCAAAAAAACCTTATGAATATAATATGACCATTTAGGTCCACATGAATTAGATTATGACATTTAATATTATTTTATTTAATGAATAGTTAAAATAGTTAAAATCAAAGTTTAATAACTAAAACATTTTTAATATGAGGTTATACATAAGATAAATTCGACTATAAATATTAATTAGAAAGATAAAAAGATTTCCTACATAATGGTATTTTATTTGTAATTTTTAGACATTAAATATTTTATTTTATTTATGACACAATGATGATGCAGTAATTATCTTATTAATGAAATATTGACATAATTGATGTTATAAACACCAGAATAAATGTAATTTGAGACTTTTTATGAATTCCACTAATTTTCTAGGTTACTATGATATATTAGTGTTGATTTAATCAACTTGGTTCGAACATATAATTCTGTTATGACTTTCACAAAAATCATATATCAAATAGTGTCAAAATTGACACAAAATAGTTTTTTAAATCAAATATTATATTACTAATTGTTATTTTATTCCTAAAAATCTAAGTATCGGCCAAATGACTTAGATAAGGATATATACATTAATAATGAATAATTTGGGGTTCGTTTGGCATGTTATAGTAAGTGTATTAACCATATAGTGTAAGAAAACAAAAAGATACGGTAAAAGTTAAATTATTTAACTTAGAGTTAAATCTAATTGATAAGGTTAAAATAATAACCTAAATTTGTCTAAATCCTATTGGTTGATAGGATTTCGACCCATCCCCACTTTAGATTCGAAATAAGACCCTTTGGAACCATTATAAACAGATTTTGACTTTAATATAAAATAATATTTTGAGATATTCCTAAGGTTCCCCTCTCCTCCCTTATAAAAGGGAACCTCCTCCCCCTCCTCCTCACACCAATTTGAGCACTCAAGCTCGGCCAACCCCTGCCATTCTCTTCTCTCCACTTCCCTAGAATAATCATAGAGGTCCTGGTCTTCTTCAAAGACCAATCTTATTTCCCTAAGTGGATGATTCAAAGAAGCGTTCCAAAGAAGAGGTAATATCCATTACTGATCTTTTCAATTTCTTTCTTCTTCAACTTCTTCTTATTTAGTTGTTTCATGATAAAGTAATAACATCAGTATTACTTACATACTGATATGTTATTATAAATATGAAACAACCCTAATTCACCTTCTATCCATCCTACGGAAAAATGAAATCACTGCGCGTGCGTACGTACGGAATACCGTCTCCACGCCGTGGTGTAGTCTATTTTCCACCATCACCTTACAAGGATGGGTATAATGGTGTAATGAGTAACTATTTATGATTATTATAAATTAATATTGATACTTAAATAATATACATATACTCCAATAAAATTCCATGATCATAGGAACGATATCATCACTCGTGCGTACGTACGGAATACCGTCTCCACGATGTGATGCGACTCGTTCTACATGATCATCATTACATAGTAATTATATAAATGAATTGAATGAATAAATATGATATATGTTACACTAATACCATTCTGGATATAATGTATCTATAACCTTAAAAAAAGAATAAGAATTTATTCGGCAAAACACACATAAGAACAAAAGGCAATAAAGACCCGAGTAACAAGTAACAATGAAATATTACTAACAAGAAGCTAAGAATATGACCATATATGATATCATATCAATATGTATGATTCTGGAATAAGTCAATAACATTATTTAAACCATTATACAGGAGCTTCGGACACGTACAAAGCAAATTGTACCTAAGGTAAGGGAAAATATCACAATCTCATTTTTATCCGAGATTGTTTTTACTTTGGCAATTACTGGGGTGTATTTTATCATCCACATCCATGTTCCCTCAATATGTAATATTGTTTCCATCCACTTACAATAGTTTAAATCCAATTTTACCCTTTGGTGAGTTTTTAGTAAAGAATATGAAAGGAATCTTTTGTCATTTTTTCGTACGAGGTACTTTTTTTGACTTTTCCGACAAAAGTACGAAGAATGTTTTTTAACTTATACGACAAGAATGGATTTTTAAAACATTATTTCCAAGAATATTCCTTTATAAGTTTTCAATTTTATTTTTAATCAACTTATTTTAGTTTATAATTGTATGACATGTTAAGAAAAGAAAAGTGTTTTTGAAGTAGAAAGGATATTTTCCTCAAGAATGGAGTTCAAATGTTTTATCAAAATTATTTTCCATCTAAGATAATATAGGGTTCTGTTTTTATCCCTATTATTAAATTGAATTGATTATGTTGTGAGGGAATTATTTTTATGAATTCATTTACCTTATATGATTTGTTTTATGATGTCATGATGTTTCAAGAATCCCATTTTTGTTACATGTGTTATGTGATGATGTATGATTTATGATTATGTGGCACACATAAGAAAGGATTCATTATAAGATGGGTGGGACCTATATCTCCCTCCAATTCATTGGGTAATGATTTTATATCTCATGAGATAGACATGGCTGGAACGGTAGGTTATACCAGTTCAGTGAAACAGGACTGGAACGAGGGTGACTCGGTTCAGAAAGGGACTTTGTCCACTAAGATAGTCTTGGCAAATGAGTAATGACTAACAAGAAATGATTTTCCATGATTATGTGTGCATGCCACAAAGTTTCAAGTTTCATGTTATGATTATGGGGATCTCATTTCCACTTCTATGATTTGTTCCATGTTAAGATATTATGGTCTCTTTTGCAGGTTATGATTTTCAAAAAGATATGATATGATTTTTATTTCCTTTATTTGCCCTTGCTGAGCATTTGAGCTCACCCTTTTATGTTTTCTTTTCCCCAGGTCAGGAAGATGGATATTAAGTAGAATATGCTAAAAGGGACCCTAGATATGATGAAATAAATGGGAGACACTGTAGAAGATTTATGAACCAGTTGTTTATGTTTACCAGTTTCTAAAGACACTATACCTATACGGTCCTTTGTGGTTTTGTCATATGTTGTAATAAGGGTGCTTCAATTTTGAATTATTAACAATGTATGTAAAGTATGGGTCTTTATAGTTGGTATCAGAGGAAAGGTATAGTCAACCTTTGGAAACTAGTTTGTGAAAGCCTTAGTAAGAACCATAAGGATAAGTCTAAGCATAGAACACAATCTTAGTGTTTTAGAAATGGCCATGAATACCCTAGGATAAGACCTTAAGTGTGAAATTTTATCCTTGATTATGTGGTTTTCCTATTATAATTAGTGCTTCTCACACTATTCTTCTTGGTTTTAGTCAATGGCTGGAACCCGAAGGAACCGTGTTAATGAGGAATGTGATGGGCAATGCAATGATTGTCCCCCTGAGAAACCAAACGATATGGGAGCTGGAATGCAAAATCTTGTAGCCATGCTCACACAACTTTCTCAAGATATGAATCATGCAGGACTTCCAAACGAGCAAAGGAAGGAGCAACATTCTGTTGAATCCTTCATGAGGCAGCATCCACCTTCTTTCAGTGGGTCTACTGATCCATTAGTTGCTGAAAAATGGATTAGTACTACGGAAAAGATATTTTCAGTTCTTCAATGTTCTGAACATGATAAAGTCATCCTAGCAGTGTATCGTTTGGAAGGAGATGCTGATCAATGGTGGAATCTTATTAAGAATACGAGGCAAATGGATGAAATTGAGTCTATGGAATGGGACGAGTTCAAGAACTTATTTTTCAATAAGTACTTCCCTCGTATTCTCCGAACAAAGATGGAGAAAGAGTTTCTTGAACTGAAGCAAAGGGATGATGAATCTGTTGGTACCTATGAAGCAAATTTTACAAGACTTACAAGGTATGCTTCTGGTATTATTATCCAACCTGAGAGTAAGATCGATCGATTCTTTAGTGGCTTAAAACCAAGTCTTCGAAGGGCGTTAGCCATAAGGGACTTCAATAGCTACGAGGAAATCGTTCGATGTGCTCTCAAAGTCGAGATGTAGATTGGAGTAACCCATCAGTCACATGGGTTTGATAAGAAGAGGAAGATGGAATTCCAAGGAAAATCTAAAGAGCACACTAAAAAGAAGATGAGCTTTCCCTTATGCTCAAAGTGTGGAAAGAAACATGGAGGGAGTTGTCTTAAAGGGACAAGTAAATGTTTTAAATGTGGAAAGGAAGGTCATCGGGCATTTGAATGCCGCGATGATGGGAAGAAGATGTCTAATGATGCAAACAAAGGAAGGGATGCACAGAATGAACCTACTACACTTCAATGTTTCAAGTGCAAGGCGATGGGGCATTATGCCAATCAATGCCCAAATCCAAGGGTTGATGATGATGGTCGACATCAACAAAATCTTAAGGCTAAAGACAAAGGAAAGTCACATGCAATTTCTATCAGCGATGTGGAGTACGATAACGAAGTGGTGAAAGGTACACTTACCATCCACTCTAAAGTAGCAAATGTTTTATTTGATTCTGGATCCACCCACTCTTTTATTTCTGAAAAATTTTCTAAGGGTATCACCGTATTACCTCAACAATTAGATGTTGAGTTAGCTGTGACAACACCTAATGGCACAATAGTCGCATCAAAAGTTTATAATTCTTCTCCGATCGAAGTTTGTGGGAAAGTGCTTCCAGCAAATCTTGTGATCCTTCCTTTAGTGGAATTTGATGTGATTCTTTGCATGGATTGGCTTTCTCTACATGGAGCTCATATCAATTGCCAAAGAAGGGAAGTCACATTTCATATTCCAGATCAATCTACGATCTTCTATCGATGCAAGGATGAATATAACCTTCCAGTGGAAATTTCTTCCATCTTATGGGTCTTGATTCCACTAAATGAAGGTTATTTATCTCAAATGGTTGGTGAGAAACTCACGATTAAGAATATTCCCATCGTACTGGAGTTTGATGATGTCTTTCCGGATGAATTACCGGGTCTTCCACCAAATCGTGAAGTTGAGTTTTCAATAGAACTCGTACCGGGAGCTTTGCCAATTTCAAAGACACCTTATAGAATGGCCCCAATTGAGTTGCAGGAATTGAAGAAGCAACTCCAAGAGAATCTTGATAAGGGATTCATACACCCTAGTGCGTCACCTTGGGGAGCACCTGTTCAATTTGTTAAGAAGAAAGATGGATCAATGAGACTCTGCATTGATTATCGAGAACTTAATAAGATCACTATCAAGAACAAATATCATCTCCCACGCATTGATGACTTATTTGACCAACTACGCGGAGCTCAATACTTTTCCAAGATTGATCTTCGTTCAGGGTATCATCAATTAAGGGTCAAAAGGGAGGATATACCAAAGACAGATTTCCGTACAAGGTATGGACACTATGAATTTATAGTGATTCCATTTGGTCTTACTAATGCCCATGCTATCTTCATGGATCTAATGAATAGTGTCTTTAGAGACTATCTTGATCAATTTGTGGTAGTCTTTATAGACGATATTCTTGTCTATTCAAAGATCAAGGAAGAGCATGAAAATCAATTGAGAATTATTTTGAAGACCCTGAGAAAGGAGAAGCTTTATGCCAAATTTACCAAGTGTGAATTTTGGCTTAAAAAAGTTGCATTTTTGGGTCACATAATCTCAAAAGAGGGGATATCTGTGGATCCAGCAAAAAAAGAGGTTATCGAAAGATGGTCAAGACCAACAACAGTAACTGAGATCCGATGTTTTCTTGGTTTGGCTAGATATTATCGACGTTTTGTAAAGGATTTTTCACGATTATCTAATCCACTCACCAAGTTGACTCGGAAAGGAGTTAAGTTTGTTTGGACAGAGGAACGTGAAGAGAATTTCAAGGAGTTGAAAAGAAGGTTATCAAGTGCACCTGTGCTCACACTGACTTGTAGTGGAGAAAGGTTTGTGATCTATAGTGATGCATCCAAGAAGGTATTGGGGTGTCTTCTTATGCAAAATGATATGGTGATAGCTTATGCCTCATGACAGTTGAAAATCCATGAGCAAAATTACCCAACACATGATTTGGAGTTGGCTGCGGTAATCTTTGCATTAAAGATTTGGAAGCATTACCTTTATGGTGAAAGGTGTGATATTTATACTGATCATAAAAGATTAAAGTATATTTTCACAAAAAAGGAGTTGAATATGCGTCAAAGAAGACGGTTGGAGCTGATTAAGGATTATGACTGCTCAATCCATTACCACCCTGGGAAAGCAAACAAGGTGGAAGATGCATTAAGTAGACAAGACCATGCTATTTTATCCATGATGAGGATCACAAAGGATCCAATATTTATGGATTTACAAAGGATGGATCATGGAATCATAATGGAAGGGGAAAAATATTATCTTTCTCAAATGAATGTTCAACCATCTATACATGTGAAGATTAAAGAGGCACAGAAAGAAGATGTCGAGTTACAAAAGAAGGTGAGAGATGTTCCTGAATTCAACCTTGATTGTGATGGGATAATAAAGTTCAGGAATCGGGTTTGTGTTCCTCCCATCCCCGAATTAAAGAAGGAGCTGCTGGATGAGGATCATAGTTCATCATTCTCTATTCATCCTGGAAGCACGAAGATGCATAGGGACCTGAAAGAGTACTTCTGGTGGGATGACATGAAAAGAGATGTTGCTGAATATGCCTCTCGATGCTTGGTTTGTCAACAAGTTAAAGCTGAGAGACAGAAGTCTAAGGGGAAGTTACAACCATTACCCAAACCCGAATGGAAATGGGAAAACATCACTATGGACTTTGTCACAGGACTTCCTAAAACATCCAAAGGCAATAATGCTATTTGGGTCATAGTTGATCGTCTTACAAAGTCTGCACACTTCATTGATATTAGAGAGGATTTCTCTCTAGATCAGCTTGTCAGGATATATGTAAAGGAAGTGGTAAGATTGCATGGAGTACCAATTTCTATTATATCTGATCGGGATCCGAGATTTACCTCGATGTTCTGGCGAAGTCTTCAGCATACTCTGGATACAGAGTTGAGTTTCAGCACTGCTTATCATCCCCAGACAGACGGTCAATCTGAGAGAACAATTCAAACCCTAGAAGATATGTTGAGGGCTTGCTCTATGGATTTCAAAGGAGTTTGGGATCAACACCTACCTTTGGTGGAATTTTCTTATAATAATAGCTTTCACTCCAGTATTCGGATGGCTCCTTATGAAGCTCTCTATGGAAAGAAATGCAGGACTCCAACTTGCTGGGATGAAGTTGGGGAAAGAAAGCTATTAGGACCTGATCTCGTTGATGAAATGGCAGAAAAGGTCAGATCTATTCAACAACACATAAGAGCAGCTCAGAGTCGACAGAAAAGTTATGCCGACAACCGAAGAAAAGACCTAGAGTTTGAAGTGGGCGATAAAGTGTTCTTACGAATATCTCCCTGGAAGAGGGTTATGAGATTTGGAAAGAAGGGGAAGTTGAGCCCTAGATATATCGGTCCTTTCGAAATACTGGATCGTGTTGGGAAGGTAGCTTACCGATTGGCGCTTCCACTGAATCTCCCTCAAGTTCACGATGTGTTCCATGTATCTCTCCTGAGAAAGTACATACCAGATCCTTCACATGTACTCAGCTCAGAAGTTGTACCGCTGGAGCAAGATCTTTCTAATGAAGAACAGCCGATAGAGATTCTAGATCGTAGCGAAAAAGTCCTACAAAACAAGACCACTCGCTTGGTGAAAGTTTTATGGAGGAACCACCAATTATAAGAAGCTACATGGGAGCTTGAGGATATGATGAGGGAGAAGTATCCTCATCTGTTTGTTACAAAGTGACGAATTTCGAGGGCGAAATTCATTTTAAGGGGGGTAGAATGTAACACCCGAGACTTTTATGTTATATAAATCATCAAAGGAATCTTTTTCTACATGACACTTCCTTTACTTTCTTTACACGAAATCACGACCTTCCTCGATAGCTTGCGTCGTACGCAATACCAAGTTTCACTAAACAACGATATGCTATTAAAATAAAACTAGCCGTTATGAATAGTAAAAACCACTTTTTAAAATTTTATAAATTTTATTTTTCAAAATGGACTTCATTTTTGGATCTGGAATACCGAAATTAGCCTAGGGTGAAATTTTGGTATTTTTCTGAAAACTTTCAATTTTTGATGAATAGTGAAACCACTAAGTGGTAGGTTAAAAACTGAATTTTGCATAAAACTTAATTTTACCGCTTCTGTGAATGGAATTTCGAAAATCCAACAAAAAAGGTTAATATCAAGGACTAAAATGTGGTTCAATGAGATGAAAATAATTTTTGGTGAATAGTAACTTTTTACCTTTTTTTTACCACGGTTAATAGTAAATAGGGTAACTAAGGGTAAATATGATATTACTATTACCCTAACACATGTCCTAATTCTATTGGATAAGTGTAATTAGACCAAAAACAACCTTATGAATATAATATGACCATTTAGGTCCACTTGGATTAGATTATGACATTTAATATTATTTTATTTTATGAATAGTTAAAATAGTTAAAATCAATGTTTAATAACTAAAACATATTTAATATGAGGTTATAAATAAGATAAATTCGACTATAAATATTCATTAGAAAGATAAAAAGATTTCCTACATAATGGTATTTTATTTTTAATTTTTAGACATTAAATAATTTATTTTATTTATGACACAATGATGATGCAGTAATTATCTTATTAATGAAATATTGACATAATTGATGTTATAAACACCAAAATAAATGTAATTTGAGACTTTTTATGAATTCCAATAATTTTCTAGGTTACTATGATATATTAGTGTTGATTTAATAAACTTGGTTCGAAAATATAATTCTGTTATGACTTTCACAAAAATCATATATCAAATAGTGTCAAAATTGACACAAAATAGTTTTTTAAATCAAATATTATATTACTAATTGTTATTTTATTCCTAAAAATCTAAGGATCGGCCAAATGACTTAGATAAGGATATATACATTAATAATAAACAATTTGGGGTTCGTTTGGCATGTTATAGTAAGTGTATTAACCATATAGTGTAATAAAACAAAAAGACACGGTAAAAGTTAAATTATTTAACATAGAGTTAAATCTAATTGATAAGGTTAAAATAATAACCTAAACTTGTCTAAATCCTATTGGTTGATAGGATTTCGACCCATACCCACTTTAGATTTGATATAAGACCCTTTGGAACCATTATAAACCGATTTTGACTTTAATATAAAATAATATTTTGAGATATTCCTAAGGTGCCCCTCTCCTCCCTTATAAAAGGGCACCTCCTCCCCCTCCTCCTCACACCAATTTGAGCACTCAAGCTCGGCCAACCCCTGCCATTATCCCCTCTCCACTTCACTAGAATAATCCTAGAGGTCCTGGTCTACTTCAAAGACCAATCTTACTTCCCTAAGTGGAGGATTCAAAGAAGCGTTTCAAAGAAGAGGTAATATTCATTACCGATCTTTTCAATTTCTTTCTTATTCAACTTCTTCTTCTTTAGTTGTTTCATGATAAAGTAATAACATCAGTATTACATACATAATTATATGTTATTATAAATATGAAACAACCCTAATTCACCTTCTATCCATCCTACGGAAAAATGAAATCACCGCGCGTGCGTACGTACGGAATACCGTCTCCACGCCGTGGTGTAATCTATTTTCCACCATCACCTTACAAAGATGGGTATAATGGTGTAATGAGTAACTATTTATGATTATTATAAATTAATATTGATACTGAAATAATATACATATACTCCAATACAATTCCATGATCATAGGAACGATATCATCACTCGTGCGTACGTACGGAATACCGTCTCCACGATGTGATGCGACTCATTCTACATGATCATCATTACATAGTAATTATATAAATGAATTGAATGAATAAATATGATATATGTTACACTAATACCATTCTGGATATAATTTATATATATCCTTAAAAGAAGAATAAGAATTTATTCGGCAAAACACGCATAAGAACAAAAGGCAATAAAGACCCGAGTAACAAGTAACAATGAAATATTACTAACAAGAAGCTAAGAATATGACCATATATGATATCATATCAATATGTATGATTCTAGAATAATTCAATAACATTATTTAAACTATTATACAGGAGCTTCGGACACGTACAAAGCAAATTGGACCTAAGGTAAGGGAAAATATCACAATCTCATTTTTATCCGAGATTGTTTTTACTTTGGCAATTACTGGGGTGTATTTTATCATCCACATCCATGTTCCCTCAATATGTAATATTTTTTCCATCCACTTACAATAGTTTAAATCCAATTTTACCCTTTGGTGAGTTTTTAGTAAAGAATATGAAAGCAATCTTTTGTCGTTTTTTCGTACGAGGTAATTTTTTTGACTTTTCCGACAAAAGTACGAAGAATGTTTTTTTAACTTATACGGCAAGAATGGATTTTTAAAACATTATTTCCATGAATCTTCCTTTATAAGTTTTCAATTTTATTTTTAATCAACTTCTTTTAGTTTATAATTGTATGACATGTTAAGAAAAGAAAAGTGTTTTTGAAGTAGAAAGGATATTTTCCTCAAGAATGGAGTTCAAATGTTTTATCAAAATCATTTTCCATCTAAGATAATATAGGGTTCTGTTTTTATCCCTATTATAACATTGAATTGATTATGTTGTGAGGGAATTATTTTTATGAAGTCAGTTACCTTATATGATTTGTTTTATGATGTCATGATGTTTCAAGAATCCCATTTTTGTTACATGTGTTATGTGATGAAGTATGATTTATGATTATGTGGCACACATAAGAAAGGATTCATTATAAGATGGGTGGGACCTATATCTCCCTCCAATTCATTGGTTAAAGATTTTATATCTCATGAGATAGACATGGCTGGAACGGTAGGTTATACCGGTTCAGTAAAACAGGACTGGAACGAGGGTGACTCGGTTCAGAAAGGGACTTTGTCCACTAAGATAGTCTTGGAAAATGAGTCATGACTAACAAGAAATGATTTTCCATGATTATGTGTGCATGCCACAAAGTTTCAAGTTTCATGTTATGATTATGGGGATCTCATTTCCACTTCTATGATTTGTTCCATGTTAAGATATTATGGTCTCTTTTGCAGGTTATGATTTTCAAAAAGATATGATATGATTTTTATTTCCTTTATTTGCCCTTGATGAGCATTTGAGCTCACCCTTTTATGTTTTCTTTTCCCCAGGTCAGGAAGATGGATATTAAGTAGAATATTCTAAAAGGGACCCTAGATATGATGAAATAAATGGGAGACACTGTAGAAGATTTATGAACCAGTTGTTTATGTTTACCAGTTTCTAAAGACACTATACCTATACGGTCCTTTGTGGTTTTGTCAAATGTTGTAATAAGGTTGCTTCAATTTTGAAGTATTAAAAATGTATGTAAAGTATGGGTTGTTATAAAGCCCTTCATGAGAATAGGTGTATAGTAAAAAAATGATGGGATGATTTTGGGGAATTAAAGTTTCTATGTCTAGAAATGATCACTGAAATAGTGGAGATGGTTAAGACCATCCAACATCCCATCAAAGCTGCTTAGTGTCGACAAAATAGCTAAGTGTACAATCATCAAAATGACCTAGAGATCAATGTTGGATACATGGTATTCCCCCTCATATATCCATGGAAGAGAGTGATGTGGTCTGGGAGGAAGGTAAATCTAAGTCCAAGGTACCCAAAGACTTTTGAGGTCCTCGATCACATTGAAGTAGTGGCCTATTGACTAGAACTACCATCAAACCTGTCTCAAGTATATGATGTATTCCATGTATCCTTCTTAAATAAGTACATCCTAGACCCATAACATATACTCAATCAATAGGTGGTACCATTGGGGAATGAAATTTCTTATGAGGAGTAGTCAGTGATGATCATAGATCAGAGAGAAAAATTTCTACGAAATAAGACAATGCCCCTCATCAACATATTGTGGTGGAAACACAACTTTGATGAAGAAATGTGGGAACCAAAGGAGGTGACGAAGCAGAGTTACCCAAACCTATTTTAGTATGGGAAATGGAATTTTAATGGGTAAAATTTTTTTAATGGGGGATGGTTGTAATGACCTGAAAATTTATGAATAAAATTCCATTTTTTTGACTTAATTAAATGTCTTATATTTATAGAAAATACATTCACTTATATCATTATATCTAATTAGATATTAAATTACTATTAATTATATTTACTATTGATAATATATCCATTGACCAATGATCACACGACTAGTATAAATATATGGTTTTAAAAATCCTTTTTGCACAAATAATGGAAGTGACGAGATCACCCAATAAGATCGTACTGTATGATGTCCATTTATTAGAGCTTCTGATGGAGATATAATTTATGGTCTTTTCCCTAGAAAAATATCACACCAATATCAACCAACATAAGCATGAGATAAACCATTTATAGTAGGAGTTAATTCTCATCGAGATCACCGCCCAAACCATTTTCACTGAATGACCCCATAAAATCCCCACCATCCAGCTCTTTACTCTTTGGGTATATAATGGTGTAATAAAGAAATATGTATCATGACCCTATACATAATATTATGTACATTATTTTTCATAGAATAATAAATATATTCTCTTCCTATTATTGTTACTTTGTAGATGATTTTTAGATGAAAAAATAATACATTAAAAAAATTTATTTTGATGAATTAATGAATTTTTGAAATAAATAATATTTTAATAAAATATTATTATTAAATTATTTTTTAAAATATAAAATATCATATATTTTTTATAAAGTCAAATTTAATTATTATTAGTGTTTGAAAACATTTTTTGTAAAAACCTCCCATTTTTAATTAGTGGCGGTTTTTATTTTAAAAGTGAAAATTAACATACTTAGAAATTTATATAGATAAAATGTGTATTATTTTTGGAATCAAAAAATCCTAATTATCCATGATTTATTTTTTTCTAATTTTCTAAGAATCAAATTTTTTGGTAAAAATTAAATACCGTATAAATAAATGGTGTGTTTTATGACATCATAACAGATCAATAATGATTTAATAAATGAAATAAAAGGTATATTAAGACAAATATATTTTTTCCCTTTAAAATAATATGTTTATATGTTTATTTTATTCATTTTTTAAATTTATTATGAATCTTCCACGATGTATAATATATTTTATAATTTAAAATTCATATCATTAAGAGTGTGACTCACCTAAAAAAAATAAAGTGAAATATTTTAATAATTTTGACTATTTATATAATAACATAATGTATACCACGACCCCTTTATAGAAACCAAGGGAAAAAAATATGGTATGATTTGTGGTTTTGAATATTTTATTATGTTATGTCCAAAACCAAAATAATGAAACCCCCACTCATTTCTACATAAACCTAACCAAACTCCTATATCACTTTACTCAAACTCCTTGAATATAATATAGACTCTTTTATATACTCCCTAGAGTACTACAAAGGTGCCCTAGGCTCCCAATAATCCTCTTCTAATCCTTTGGATTCACATATTCATGTAATGTTTTTCTCTCCTCACATTTGAATTCAAGAACCTTCATTGAGATTAGTTCTTTTAATTTCAATTTATTATATTTTCATTAATTTTTAAAAATTACTTAACTATCCAATTGATGTTATTTTTATAAGGGATCATTTATGACCCTCATTTGATCCCTTAGATAAGACATTACTATGCCAGAATTTTATAAAGGATTATCTCTCTCCTCTTTTGGCCAAGAACTTTATTTATGATATACCTTTCAAATTTAAATTTTATTATGCTGATATATATTCTTACCTATTACATATATTTTCCACTTGATTTATACATTATGATAGCCCCTTTCACTCTCATTTAACCCTCCTAATAACCTTTATGTACACCCATTACCATGCTGAAATTTTTTAAGAGTTCTTTTGCTTTCTCCTCTTACTTCAAGAATCTTTATTATGATACACCTTTTATTTACAATTAATTATGTTGGGTAATGTACTTACATGTCCCTATTACTCTATATTTCATTTTAAATTATGAGATAACCCTTTATCTCTCATCAACACATTTTTTAAATTTCTATATGATGTAGTTATACTGTCAAAATTGCACCACAATTTTCTATGCCAAAATAATTGTGTAGTAAATACCATAAAACTTTCTCTATAAATTATATTGACATTTATTCAAATATACTAATTTGTTTTAGATCTATATGTATGTGTTCAAAATTTACTTTATTATAGAATAAACTATGATGATTAATTAATCCATGTTGTATGATCTATGTGGCACACTTAAGCATGAAAATGAAATGATTATGAAGTGTTCATTCAAATAGAACTTCAATTCATTGGGTAATGTTTAGTATCATGATAAATCATGTGAATTGGTATTTGACTCATGATCCTCCATGTGAAATGAGCTTGACTCATTCTCATTCTGGTGCAATTGTCTTTGAATCTTGCTCCTCCAAGTGCAATGTTCTTAGACTCATGCTCCTCTATGAACAATGAGACTTGACTCATGATAATATCATGTTGTGTGTTGTTTACAAATTTCTCATGTTATGATAATCATATTGTATCATGCCTTATTTTTCATGTTCCTTTTATGTTCCATTGGTATTCCAATTTTCTAACATGTATTTTATTCCTCATGTCATGCCTTGTTTATTCCTTTATTGGTATTTATATCTCACCCCATTCTTATATATGTCCTCATATTATCCCATGTAGTGTTAAGATTGAAGTATTTTTATGGTCATGTAAAATAAGTTTTCAATAAATATTTTTCTTTTTATATTTTATGTTTTCATTTTATTTACCTAATTTTTCGAGGACACTAGACCTCTCGATCTTCTGAGTGTTATCATGTGCAATTTCATGTAATAAATCATGTTTAAATATGAAATGAAGAATAGAGTTTTTATAATGAATTAACATTTTTAGTTTTGTATTGAGCATAATATTTTCTAAAAAATAATTCTTGTTGAAATTAACAACATTTGAGGGGCAGTGATCCGTCTTCTATCAAAGAGATAAAATATGTTTTCATTATTATGTTTCAAATAGTGGATAAATGGAAATAAATGAATTTATTCACCTTCCCAATTTCACGTGGTCTCACTAGGACCCTTTTTATGGTTTTAATACATTTTATTGCATTTTCTAGTTATAAAATTATGAGGTGGTCATTCTGTATATATTGATCATGGGATAGACATTAATTAACATCATATTTCGAAAGATCCATTTTCAAACATGTTAAATATCAAGATTAACATTTATACATTCATCAACAGTTTATTAATCCACTAGGTTTATCTTCTAAGACCAAATGAATATCCAAAAAACTATAACTATAAAAATATAGTGGAAAATAATATCTTCATTTAAAAAATCATAGAAAAGAATCAATGTTTAATTTTTTCAACCATATTAAAAATGTATACTTTTTTTAAAAATCACTTCTAAGAATTAAAACACATCAAATATAAATACAATTAATGTTTTTTTATTGAGTTATGAAATTAAAATGGTAGAAAATATTGTATCTGAATATTTGAGTGATGATTATTCAATTTATGTAAATTTTGATGTTTTAAGTAAACACAGCTTAAAACGTTAATTGAATATCCATATGTAACATTATATTATTTAATGTTTAAATGAGTATGTATTTCTCATGATTTTTAATTACAAAAATAGCTTAAGGACCGTACTACAGAACAAGGCTATACCCACAGTTTGGGAAATAACCATGGGTATAGGTCATCCCTATATTCATGGTTTTCTTATAATCGTGGGTATATGATTTAATTCATAACTATTCTAATGGTTTTTTAAAACCATGATTATAGGGTTTGGTTCAAGACTTATACACACATTATTTTGACAAAACCATGGTTATAGGCCACCCATATACCCACGGGTTTTCAACACCATGGGTATAGGGTTGGGTTCTAGAACTATACCCAAGGTTATCCAAAAAAACATGGGTATAGTGTTTGGTAAAAAACCTATGCCCATGTTTGTACAAAAACCATGGGTATAGGGATGAAATATACAAATATTTTTGGTAATACATGCTTATAATTTTCCCACACAAGCGTGTGGAAAACAATTTCTGAAGGGAAATTTTTTTTTTAGGAAAACCTATTTCCATGGTTTTCCATATATAACCATTTTTTATAAAATATATATAACTAAATATATATTTATATACCAATAACAATATGTGGTGAATTGGTAAGGCGTGTTGATTTCATGAGGCATTATAGGGTGAAAATTAAGAAGGACACATTTTTTTAAATCCTATACCCATAGTACATTAACCATGGGGATAGGGTTATTGAAATGGTAGACTATTTCCCATACACATATTCCAAAATTTCATAACTACGGGCATATAATTTTCAAATAGTGGATACATCTAATAGCTATTAATTCTGATGCTTTCCACTGGGGTATGCATCATCGCTGCGACACACTAATTGTTGCCATGCATTTGCACTTTCCGAAGGTAGGTGACATCCATCTCTTATTTAGTGATGTTTTCTCCTTGATTGAAATAGGATGATGGGATTTCGGTTCTTCCTTCCATGGATTCCTCTTCAAAATTCATCACCCAGTCTATTTATCCCTCGTAGATTATGACGTTGTTCATGAATCTCATTCCCTATGTCATATCTTTGTAAACACTAGTTAATTGCGCTGCTTCTCCCTAGGCATTCTAATAGGTCTTGACATTCCAGTAACATTAGGTCAGAGTAGATGGTAACATTAGGCATGTTATGACATCTTTGAATGCAGTGACATTGGTCAACTGTATTATTCCTCATAGGAGGACATCTCAAGGGTCTAGGAACTCAATGAATCCCACATCGATCATGGGAAATATTATGTTTGAGGAATGTATATGATGTTTTCCTCAGATTCCCATGTTTTACATGAGAGATGCCTCATGTTTAATATCTAGAAGATAAAAATTCCTAAGGTATAGTTTATGTGGTTTTCCTCAGTCATTCAATGTTCAACATGGGGTAGGCCACAAGTTTAACATCTTCCCGAGATGGAAAGAGAATGATTAGAATTCCCCATGAAGACGAATCAGATAGGTATATCACTGGGGGAGAACCTAGACGGTTTATTGGATGGATGGATAAAAAAGGCCAATGAGGACGGATCTAGGGTCATGTGTCCCAAAAAGGGAAAATTTCACTCCATGAAGGCTGATCTAGACACCACAAAGGGAGGATCATAGAGAGTGCACCATAGAAAGGGGGACACTAGATAAATGTATCAGAATTCCCAATGACATCAGACCTAGAGTGGTGTGTCCTAAAAGAGAAGATGTCACACCATGAAGGCTGATTTGGACACCACAAAGGGTGGATAAGGGAGAGTTCACCCTATAAATGGGGACATCATATGGATGGATTAGAACACCCAATGAGAGAATACCTAGAGTGGTGTGTCCCAAAAATGGAAGATGTCACACCATGGATAATTATCTAGACACAACAAAGGGTCGATCATGGAGAGTACACTCTAGAATGGGGGACACCGAATTGATGGATCAGAATGACCAATGAGAGAGCACCCGAGGTGGTGTGTCCTAAAAAGTGAATATGTCGCACCATGAAGGCTGATCTAGAAACCAAAAAGGGCATATTAGAGAGAGTGCATCCCAGAAATGGGGAAACATTATATATGGATCAGAACACCCAATAATAGAATACCTAGGGTGGTGTGTACCAAAAAGGGAAGATGTCACACCATGAAGGATGAGATGGAATCCAAAAAGGGCGGATTAGGGAGAGTACACCCTAGAAAGGGGGACACTGAATGGATGTATTAGAACGCCCAATGACAGTGTACCTATGTAATTGTGTACCAAAAAGAAAAGATTTCTTATAGTGTAGGCTGATCTAGACACCACAATGGTTATATCAGGGATACTGGACCCTATAAAAGGGGAAACTATATGGATGGATTATAATTCCGAGGGAGAGTGGACCTAGGTTGGTGTGTCCTAAGAAGGGATGATGTCACACAATGAAGGCTAATCTTGGCACCACAAAGGGCTGATCAGGGAGAGTGCACCAAAAAAAGGGGGAAAAGGAATTGATGGATTAGAATGACCAATGAGAGTAGACCTAGGGTCGTGTGTCCTAGAAAGGGAAGATTTCACACTATTAAGGATCATCTGGACACCACAAAGGTTGGATTAGGGAGAGTGTACCCTAGAAAGGGGGACACTGGATGGATGGATTAGAACACTCAATGAGAGAGGACCCATGGTTCTGTGTCACAAAAAGGTAAGATGTCACACCATGATGGATGATATAAACACAAAAAAGGATGGATGAGGTAGCATGCACCCGATAAAGGGGGACATCAGATGGAAGGATCATAACACCCAACAAAAGATGACCTAGGGTGGTGTTTCCCAGAAAGCGAAGATGTCACATTGTGAAGGATGATCTGGACACCACAATGGGTAGATCAGGTAGAGTGCACCCCATAAAGGGGGACATGAGATGTATGGATAAAAATGCCCAATGAGAGCAGACCCAAGGTGGTGTTTCCCAAAAAGGTAATATGTCACACCATGAAGTCCAATCTAGACACCACAAAGGGTGGACTAGGGAGAGTTCACCCCAAAAAGGTTGGCACTGGATGGATGGATCAGAATGCCTAATGAGAGTAGACCCATTGTGGTGTTTCCCAAAAAGTTATTATGCCACACCGTTAAGGCTGATCTAGACCCTACAATGGGTGGATTAGGGACAATGAACCCTATAAAGGGGGACACTGGTTGTATTTATTAGAATTCCTAATGATAGAGGAATCAAGGTTGTGTTTCCCTAAAAGGGATGATGTCACATCATGAAAGATGATTTAGACACAACAAAGATAGGATTAAGGAGAGATCACCCTAGAAAGGGGGACACCAGATGGATGGATCAGAACACCCAATGAGAGACGACCTATGGTGGTGTGTCCCAACAAGGGAAGATGTCACACCCTGAAGTCTGGTCTAGACACCACAAATGGTGGACTAGGGAGAGTGCAAACCAAAAAGTGTGACACCAGATGGATGGATTAGAATGCCCAGTGAGAGTGGACCCAAGGTGGTAGTTCCCAAAAAGGGAAGATGTCACATCATGAAGGCTGATCACACCATAAATGGTAGATCAGGGTAGTGGACCCCAAAGAGTGGGACACCAAGGTTTACTATTGGGTAGCACTGAACCTCAGGGGGGGGGGGGGTTCTTATGTACTCTACATAGAATATAGGGATCAAAACCAATGTAGTTCAAATGGGTGGTTTTGGGAATACATGTTGAGATGATCCATGTGCTGTTTAGAACATCAATCAGATGGATGAATTGAATTGTCTCATTGCGATGTGGTGGACCACATATTAATTTGGATGAATGATTTAGGATTTATTGAAGTCTATGGTGAATGAGATGGAATTTTCATGATCCTCAGGAATATTTCATACATATCCCCATGGATGAGAATAAAAGGTCATGTAGTTCAGGATGGGGCATGGAATTGGGGTTTACACAAAGGATAAAAAACTGGAGATGTGTTGGGGATTATGTATGGATAATGGACCATCATAATAGGGAAACTCTTAGTTGGACGCATATGGATTGAAAGAAGGTCCTATGCATAGTTGGATTCTTAAGAACTAGTCTGAAACCACTAAGGGGAGGACCTAGGATGTGGGTCCCAACAAAGGGGACCCCAAATTTTACTAGTGTTTGGGGTTGAATCTCAGGGAAACTTCCTATGTAACCTATCTTGGAGAGAGAGATCAAAACCCATGTATTTCAAAATCATACAATTTAATGTCATGTGAGATGAAAAGGGAATATATTTTAACATCATGCAAGACATTTGTGAATTGAATTGTAGTGGTCTGGATTGAGGGGTGATGTGATTAAATTTTAGGGAGGCTTCCTATGTACCTTGATTGAAAAGGGAAAGGATCAAAGTCCACGTAATTCATCAAAAAGTGGAATGGGACTTACACACTAAGGAATCCCAAAGAGGATGTCATGTTCACTATTTACTCTAAGCTCTCCTGAGTCATGCTCGGTGTGAGAAACAAGAGGCAATAACATAACTGATGATCGCGGTGCAAAGGTGCATTAACAAAGGGTGTTGAATGGGGATTTCTCATGGGAGCAACCCATGTGCCACTAAGTCATTAAAATTATGGATGGGGATTATTCAAGGAAGCTACCTAGGTGCCACTTTGTAGGGGAAATGATGGATGTGGATTATAGATGGATGTTGCCCGGGTTTTTCTACATAGTGGAAATATTTGATGGGATTACACATAGAAGATTCCAGTGTGCCGCTATGGAGTGACAATGATGGGTGGGACTTGCACATGGAAGCTTATCAGGTGCCACTATGGAGTGGAAATGTTGGATGGGGCTTACGTATGGATAACTGACTGGGTTCTGTTAAAGAGAGAAAATGGTTGATGGGGCTTATGCATGGTTAAATTTTTAAGTGCCACTAAGGAGAGGTAATGGTGAAAAGGGGTTTACACATGGACGCTGCCCTGGGTGGCACTAAAGAGAAACAAATGATGGATGATATATATGAATGGAAGCTTCCTAGTTGTTGCTAAGGATAATAAATAATGGATGGGGCTTACGCATGGAGGATTTCTGTAATGTCGTACTCATGTCTGGACACGAGGGAAACCTATATCACTAGTGGGTTTAAGAATATAATTGGGACCTACACCTATGCCCTAGTGAATAAGCTTGATAACTCCAAGGGAATTGGTATCAATCTGAATAAAGGGATATGAAAAGTGTGAATCCTATGACCAACATTAGAAACATAATGAGGGTGGCATGATGAAAAGAGATAACTGCTGACCATATTAAAAACATATCATCCACATCATGTTAGCCTGAGATAGAAGGAAACAAACAAGGGTAATGACAGACCATATTTTTAATATGAGGCCATACATGAAGTGTCTTCCAAAGTATTCTAGGGAGTTGGCCCAGAACGGTAGGTGAGTCAAAGTTCCATGGGACCGGGCTATTAGGGGGTCCCTTCATAAATCAAAGAGGATGAAGATCTGAATGAAGGACACATGAATTATGAGATGGAGTGATGGAATGATCAAACAAATTCAAATGCTCATGAAATTATGCCACTGTAATTATAGAATTACACATCTTATGATTGTCACATAAATAATATCTTATTTAGAACAAGATTCATCCTATTATTTAATGATAGGTCATGTTATAGTTTAAATCCATATAGTGAGGACTATTGGAATCTTATGCTTGGCGCATAAGGAATATCTTATTCAGAACAAGAGGCATCTTCTGTTTGTCGTACAAGGTGTAATACTTTTTATCATCATGTAGAGAGGAATATTAGTAATAATGTGTCTAGCGATGGATGTTGTGGGACTTATGCAAGAGAGGCACTTTTTGGTCTAACCTAGTATAGGAGTCAGTTGAGGGGTTTTGGAGGAGTTTCTTGAGGAATGGTTCGACTCAAGGTACTTGGGGAATTGATGATGAGAATCTCAACACATGACATGAGAAAGGGACAGAGGTAAATATGTTGAACATAGGTGTTTCAAGGAGTTCATAGAATTATTTCAAACCATGGTATTACATAGGTGGATGTGAGGTGCACATAATATTTCAAGGTAAAATTTCATCGACTGGGCCTGAAATGTTCACAGTGCAACTAAGCATTTTTCATGGGGGTCAGTGGAAGTAGGGAAGGGACTATCCTAACACTAATCCATCATGGTGGTGTGGGGGCTCAACCCCCACAGTATGGATTAATGGGAATGTAGTTAGGGGATTTATGAAGGCTAGGGATTTGCGAAGGATAAGTATTTACGAAGTAAACGGGTTCACAGAGCATAGGGTCTCGCGAAGGATGGGGATTCATAGAGCTCAGGGTCTCGTAGAGAATAGGATCCCATGATGGATGGACCATCATAGAGATAAGTGTATCCTGGCTCATAGGGTCTCATAGAGGATGGGGATTTGTGGAGATCATGGTCTCGTGAATGATCTTCATGAAGGAAAAGTGATCACAAAGAATGGACTCACCTTAGCATAAGGCTCATTATTAGGAGAGTGATTTGTGAAGGATTAATGCTTCGCAGAGCCTTAAGCAACCTGAAAGGGGATTTCTCTTTTATAAAAAGATTAGGCCTTCACAAAGGGAATCACTTCTCGATGCTTGAGAGCACTGTGAAATGGGAGATCAACTGACAAAAGGGTGACATGACCATACTTATGAGGGGGGGGGGGTGAGACTTGTATTTATAGACAAAGGTGGTAAGTAGGATTCATGGGGATTACCATGAAGAAAAAGGACACTAAGAAGGACATATGTTCATAAAGGTTCATGGAAGGAAAATAACATCGTTGAGGAAATATTTTCTCAACCAGACATGTGAAGGAAGATGTATGATGTATAGGAGATACATTCAGAATATGATTCTCGAAGGAAGACAGACGCTGTAGAGGAGATCCATTTGTGATTGGATCCACAAAGGTAGATATATTTTGTGGAGGAGACACGTTTGAGATCAAATCCACTAAAGAAACATGACTCTGTGGAGGAGACACATTTGTGATCAGCTATATAAAGGGAAATGGACACCATGAAGGAGACACATTCGAGATCGGCTCCATGAATGATCTTCAAAAACCATTTTTTCAGCCTAGCATTGAACATCCATAACTTCTAATCCATAACTCTGAGCTCTATGACTAGTAAAATAGAATCTTGTGAAATAGAATATTCATTAGGAACAAGTATGTTTGTGTTAGGTGAATGTTGTGGTTTTTTTCCATTTCCAACAAATAAGACCTAATAAAAA
The DNA here is from genome assembly GCA_963277665.1 of Viscum album. NCBI lineage: Eukaryota > Viridiplantae > Streptophyta > Magnoliopsida > Santalales > Viscaceae > Viscum > Viscum album. The sequence goes on from OY728131.1 coordinate 242,132,273, forward strand.
GGTCCTAAAAGGATGAGGAGGGTGAGGCGACCCACATTATGAGTAAAAAACTAAAGAAAATACCTATCATAGGGTCCACTGTATATCAATCGCATTGAAAAAACCACCATCAAAATCATTAAGCCCATGTGAGTAATGATAAGTATGAGAAACAAGAGACAATATATGATGATTCACATATATTATAGTGGTAAACAATAGATGTTGTGATAGGATTGGAATGGAATATCAATCACCATTGGGAGTACCTGAATGAGAGGGGTTTCAACAAGAGAGTAGGGATCTATGGACTACCAACTTTCTATTCCCAACGTGCTCCAATGCATGAGAGGCATAATGCCTGGGGCATTGGAATTCAATCCATAAAAAGGGGAATGTGGACTGTGAATCACAATACCAAAAATTTGGAGCAAAGTGGGAGTGACATAACAATGGGGAATAACCATTGACCATATTCTAAACAATGCATCCATATCTTGTTAGCCTGAAATGGGACTAAACAAATGAGGGAAACCTATTGAATGTTTTTTAAAACATGGGGCCAAACTCGAAGTGCTATCTGATGTGATTTGGAATGTTTACCAAGGAAATTATGTGACCACTTAAGTATGATAATCCTAACCTCTAGGGGGTTTGTTCAGATGTGAGAGGTAATGTGTATCCAAAATAGAGGGCATGGATAGTGTGGGGTGCAGTTATGTGTTGTTCGAATGAGGTAAAACAATCTTGAAATTATGCCACTGTGAAAAAAGCACATTTATTGAGAATATCGATCTGAAAAAATGATCAAACCTACTCTAGACATGACTTCTCTAGTGAGGGATTAAAATTTATCGATGTTTTACGTCATGAAAAAGAGGATGATATACACATAGTTTAATGTCATATGGTAATGATAATGTATTAAGTAGTTTAAAATAATATGACTAGGACATTGTACATTATTTATGGTCATATGGACTGGACCATGTCCAAAATTTTAGAGTCATGTTACAAGGACAATGGTATCCTAGTTTACGTTCATAGATTTTGGACTACAGTCAGGGCCAAAGGGCATTAATGGTTAATGAACCCGGGTATGGGCCCAATGTGAAAGGTCTGGGTGTTCCTACATATCATGTAAGGGTAGAAATCAATACATACGTAGTTCTTATGATTTTGATGGATTTTAACATCATGAAGTAAGGACATAAATGGAAGGGAAAACCCCTAAAGAGTGAGTACATTTTGTGGCTGTTGCAAACCCAACGCGACTGAGGACAGAAGAAGTCCACTCCACGCCACATGCTCCCAAAAGGAATCTCATGATATAAGACTGAAAACAGGGGAACATGGGGTCGGACCCAAATATCGGTGTTCCTACATATCCCATGATAATGAGATTAAATACACACATAGTTCTTAAGATTCCATTCTGTTTAACATCGTGTGGTAAGTATGAAAAGTTGAAACCCAATTTAATGTCATACAGCTACGACATGGGCATTCTAAAGGTGAAATTGGTGGTGAGACACATAACCTAACATGAATGCGGATAAAAGTAGTCCACATGAAACACAACGTAATCCCATAAGAATCAGGGCTAAGGGGATGAACAAAAGAGATAATTTGTGCAGCCTGGGATAGGCCCGGGGAAAAAATATTGGGGCATTCCTACATATACCATATGGATGGGAATCAAGGCATACATAGTTCTTGAATTTTGTGCACTTTAACATCATATTGTAAAGACTCATGCGGAAGAACATGTTTATAAAGGGAATTCACATGGCATGATAATGCACTCCTGATGCGAATGAGGGTAGAAGAATTCCACACCACACAGTGCATAATCACAAGAGGGAACATCAGGACAAGGAGATAGAAAAAATCGAGTGACCTAGGCTAGACCCAAAGATGAAATTTCTAGGTGTTCCTACATATCCTGTGAGGGCACGAATCAAGCCACACATATTTATTGAAATTACATGCAGTTTAACGTCGTGAAGTAAAGACATAAGGTAAAGGGGATGTTCTAGAGGGAGGGGCACATGGTGTGGCTATTAAAAACACGACATGAATGAGGAAAAAATAATTACACATCATACCATATGCATCCCTCAAAGAGAACAAAACCCATATGGGGAACCAAAGAGATGGAATGATTTTCTGGGTGAGAACCAAAGACCAAATGTCTGATCATTCCTACATATCCCATATATATGGGAATGAATCCACATGTATTTCTCGAAATTCCATGTAGTTTAATGTCATGCATTAAGGATGAGAAAAGGAGAAGATCCCTGAAGAGGATACATGACATAGTAGTTGTAAGACCAACGTGAATGAGTAAAAAAGAATTCCACATGGAATCACGAACTATGGGATAACTAGGCTGGGAGGATTGAAGGAAGGTAGAGTCCATGGTACTAGGGATGGACATGAAGACAAAGTGTCTGGGAATTCCTATATATCCTATAAGGATGGGAATCAAGCCATACATAGTTCTTAATATTTCACATAGTTTAACATCATTATGTAAGGATAAAAAAGATCTTAGATTTTGGTTGTAGAGCTCAGAATGTAGATGCATAGTTTAATGTCATGTGCGTGGGACAAAAGGGAAGAAAAAGTTAAATCACCAAACCCGACATTTGAGACATTGTGGGGATGAATATAATGATAAAGGATAATTTTTTAAAATGTTCGCGATATAGTAGAAATATCATGTGACCTAGAATGAGAAAAAAAATTGAACATCGACCGCTGGCCATATTTTTAACATAGTAAATGTATCAATTTTTCATTTGAGATCCTCTAGGTCATTGGCCCAGAAAGGTAGCTGAGCCTAGGTGGTATGAGACCAGGCTTCTAGGGATTCCTTTTTATATGTGAAAGATGATGAAGACCCAAATGAAGGTCACATGTGAAGCATGGAAGTATCCATGTACTTTACCATATTATAGTAATTATGAGGGAGATCTTAGTTTAAGGTTATAGAACTCGGACCATGAGGTATGTCTACCGCTTGTAGTTTATCATAATGAAAGACGAGGGTGCTGGGTAATTTTCCATCATGAAACTAATGGATCATGTAGTTTATCATTGTGTGGTAAGTATGGAAATGATCTTAGTTCAAGGTCGTAGATCTTGGACCATAAGATGTATTTGTCTTTTGTAGTATATCATCATGTAGGACGAAGATGAATAGTTTAATGTCATATAGGATGATCTAACAGTTTAACATCATGCGGGTCAAAGATGAATATTTTAACGTCATGTAGGATTATATAACATATAAACATCACACGGGACGAAGATGAATAGTTTAACATCATGCAAGATGATTTAAAAGTTTAACATCATGCAGGATAAAAATGAATATTTTAGCGCCATGCATGATGATATAATAGTTTAACATCATGCAGCATGAAAATGAACAGTTTAACATAATGCAGGAAGATATAAAAATTTAACATCATGTGGGATGAAGATAAAAATTTTACCATCATGTAGGATGATATAAATGTTTAACATCATGCGGGATGAAGATGAACAATTTAACATCATGTTGGATGATATAACAGTTTAACATTATGCAGGATGAAGATGAATAGTTTAACGTCATGAAAGATGATATAACAGTTTAACATTGTGTGGGATAAAGATGAGTATTTCAACATCATGTAGGATGATATGACATTTTTTCATCTTTCAGGATGAAGATGAAAAATTTAAAGTCATGCAGAATGATATACTAGTTCAACAGCATGCAGAACGAAGATGAAAAATTTGATGTCATGCAGGATGATATAATATTTTAACATCATGAAGGAAGAATATTAATAGTTTAACACCATGTAGGATAACATAACTATTTAATGTCATGTTGGTCTAAGATGAACATTTTAACATCATGCAGGATGATATAACAATTTAATGTCATACATGATAAAGATGAACAGTTTAATACCATGCATGAAAATATAACAGTTTAACAACATGTGGGATGAATATTAACAGTTTAACATCATTCATAATGATATAATAGTTTAACGTCATGCAGGATGAATATGAATAGTTTAACATATTGTAGGATGATATAACAATTTAACATTATGCAGGATGAGGATGAAAAATTTAACATCATGTAAGATGATACAACATTTTAACATCATGGCAGACAATGATGAAAAGTTTAACATCCTGCAGGATGAAAAAACAATTTAACATCATGCATGAGGAAGATGAACAGTTTAACGTCATGCAGGGTGACATAATAGTTTCACATCATGCGGGTTGAAGATGACCAAGTTAACATCATGCATGATGATATGACAATTTAACATCATGTGATACGAAGATAAAAATTTAAAGTCATCCAGGATGATATAACAGTTTAAAATAATGTGCGACGAAGAGGAACATTTTAATGTCATGGATGATGATATAATAGATTAACATCATGTGGTAAGAAGATGTAAAATTTAGTGTCATGCGTGAATATATAACAGTTTAACATCATGCATGACGAATATTAACAACATAACGTCACGTAGGATGATATAATAGTTTAAAATCATGCGGGATGAAGAGAAACAACTTAACCTCATGTAGTACGATATAACAGTTTAATGTCATGCAAGATGAAGATAAACAATTTAACATCTTGCAGGATGATATAACATGTTTTTCTCTACTGTATCAGTACACATCCTACCAAAACTACTAATCCCACACAAGTCACTCTCAGTGTGGGAAACAAGGAGTAGTCATGGGATTTTCTTGAAACATGGAAGAACACATCAAGGGAAAGAGAATACTGGGTGAAATACATCCCAATGACACATACCTGTAAACTCAATGCACATTGATGAATTTAGGGGTGACACTGATAGTGTTGGAGTTCTACATAAACATAAATGGGTGGAGCACTGTGAATCAAGGTGCACAAGAATTGGATTATAGTGAGGGTGACATGATGATAAAGGGTAATTACTACCATATTCAAAACATAGCACCCATATCATTTTATCCTAGAATAGAGATAAAAAAACTAGGGCCAACCATTGACCATATTCGAAAACACGAGGCCAAACTCAAAGTGTCTTCCAAAGTCTTCTATGGCTTTGGGCCAAGATGTTAAGTGGGACAAAGTGGAATGAGACCAGGACATTATGGGGCCCCTTCAGAAATGAATGTATTTTGGACCCAAATAAAGGGATTGTGAAATAGGGACACGAAATGGGGGAATTACCACGTGGAGTCCAACACTATAGGTTCTACACAAAAATACATTTGAGTACGTCACTGAGACATGCCAGATATATGGGATCAAACCCATTCTCAATGAAGATGGTCCCGAGGAAGTACACTTCATGTTTAAGGTCATAAAGTGAACCAATAGATCTCAGTTTAATGTCATTGTGTTTGGACCATTTGGAGGGGACTTGATTCAAGGGAATGTGCATAGGGTGTAGAAGTAGTAAAACCCAAAATGAGTGAGGGAAAGAGTGGCCTTCATCCTTATGACACATTCTGGTGAAAACCTGCAAATTTTTTAATGTTTTGATGATGTGACTAAGGGTAATCTATTTAATGTCATACAACTAAGACTGTAGAAACACATATTAACATCATGTTTTAGGGATGAGAGGAGAATTTCCTTTTAAGGTTGTGCAAAAAGGGCCACAATTGCTATGCAATTTAACATCTTATAGGTAGGACATGGCAATTTAACATCACATGATATTGGGTATCATAGTTTAAGGTCATGTTTCTTAGATGAGAGGGATCTTAGTTTAAGATCATAGATCTCGAACTGAAAAAATGTGAATGTGTATTTTATCATTATGGAAGATCAATCAGATTCATAGTTACAAGGTCATAAAATTTATATCATTAGCTCTTAGTTTAAGATCATAGAGATTGGACCATTCTTGTGGGTCTCTTAGATGAATATGAATAGTGTTTATGAGTGGAGAAACCAATAAGAATGAGGCCTAGGAGGGCCAATTCCACACAACACATCCCTAAGAGAGCACACATAAATTTTAAAGTGACGATGCTTAAACATTAATTCCCAGTTTAGAATCATGTTTCTAGTATTTATGGAGTACATTTTATGGTCATGTTGCGAGGACCACATTTGATTCATAGTTTTATTTTTGAATTTGGATGATAATGTCGTATAGTTTAATGTCATGTGACCATGAAGTGTATTCTAGGCATTTTTACATCATGGATATCAGACAGAGAAGAAGTTTAACGACATGTGAGATGATATAGCAGTTTAACGGCATGCACGACACTAAATTGTGTGTTTCTCAACCATATCAGTACATATCTTAGAAAAACTACTAATCCCACATGATTTATACTCGGTGTGGGAAACAAGGAGTAGTGATGGGATTTTCCTGACACATAGAATCACACAAAAAAGAGACCAAGATATGTCTGTCTCAGAATATCACATTGATATTGGCTCACTTACTCAATGTGAAAAGATGCACGGAAGGGTCACACCAAGGTTGTTGGAGTTCCATGTAAACATAAGGAGGTTTAATGGGGTGAATCCTAACATATAATATCTGGATCACAATGACTGCGACATAACTATGAGAATAACTATTGACCGAATTCGAAACACAACATTCATATCATGTTACTTGGAATGAGGATAATAAAAATAAAGTCGATCACTAATAATGTTTGGAACATGTTATTGAATTCAAAATTTCTTTTGATGTTTTCCAGGGAATTGGCCTAAGATGGTAGGTGATCCAAAGAGGAATGAGACCACACCTCTAGGTGGTACCTTTAGACATGAAAGAATATGGGGTGCTAGATAATGGTATACAAGAATCATGGGAATGGATTAAGATTATGTCCATTTATAGTCCAACACTCTAGGTTCTATGACACAATGCTTTTGAGATCATCAACATGGTCTATTAGAAGGATGGAGTTGAATACCTTCTCAAGGATGAGTGTCTTGATGTAGTTTTTTTGAGAGTGGCATGGTAGTAGACCAGTGATGAATTCAGAGCACTCTCTCATTTGGGATGTCATGGCATTGTTCAGTTTTACATCATGTGCTAGGGATGTAAATCCATCTCATGAATATCATATGAGGCCCCCTATTACCAACATAAGTAAGTCAATAGTTTAAGGTCATGTGTGGAGGATGATAGACACGTGTAAGGAATTTTCGTCATATATTTTAATGTCATGTGATTAAGACAAGCATTGGCTGTCATTTATGGTTGCATAGATTTGACCAGAGTTGCTGCAGTTTAGGGCACATAACTTTGACCAAAATCTCATACATTTTAACATCATGTGACAATGAATCTCACCCGTAGTTTAACTTTATGTGACCAAGAAAATGGTTGTTATGTAGTTTAACATCATTTAACTAGGATGTGGAACTACAAGGATTTTGTCTCTAGAGGGATGGTCATCTCATACCCATTATAAGGGTCTATGATCCTTGAGTATGATGGGTGAATCCATATGATGGGATTACCCAAAAATTCCCCCAATGTATTCATTGTTTTTCTCCATGCGTAAGCTAGTTTATCCCGTAGTTTACATTCCAGAAGTTGGTGTCAGGGTCACAGGGAGGACCTCTTCCGTAAATGTAATCCAATAGTTGGGATGCCACAGAGTGTCCCAAGGGTGGTAGGGATTGGTGTATTCCCTCAATCAAGAGGGGGTAATGATTCCTAGGATATGTGGAAGTTTAGATAATATGTATGATGGGATGATGGAGCCTAGAAGGTGTGAAAGCATGGTGCATCGGCATGACGGGGTGATTGAGCTCGTAAGGCATGGAATCCTGGAACATCGGTATAATGAGGATATGGATCCCAAAAGGTATTTGATGTATAGAATGTTGATACGATGGGGGGATGTAGCCCGAAAGACATGGCAGCTTGGAACATCGGTATGATAGGGAGATAGAGCCCGAAAGGTGTGGAAGCCTGGAGTGTCGGTACAACGGGGAGATGGATCCAATATAGTGTGGAATCTTAGATAATCATCTCACAATTCAAATCAAATAAAGTAGGGATCTGATTGAACTATTCATAGTATTGGTTATTCAGAGAAAGGCATGGATTTGAAATGAGGAGGGCCTCTATGATGGCTCTTATAGATTCATGGGGAGGGCCTCCAGGATGATAGATGTTGGAGACTAAGAGGACCTCCATGAGTAATGGTAGGGGTGTAGGGAGGACCTCAATAGTGGATGATTATGGATATGGGGAGGACTTCCATTCCTGATAATAGCGGTGCGGGGAGGACCTCCACAATGGCTGATGATAGAAACGATGAGAATCAATATGCATGATGATAATAGTGCTTGGAGGACCTCTGTAATTGATTTTGGAACTATTTACAGTGCTTCATTAGGTTGGAGGTGGCTTCCCCCTTTTCACCCTATGAGGGTGGAGTCAGTGAGGAGATGATAGAGTCAGGGAGAACATACCCCTTGTGCAGCCTGTGGAGGAGATAGAGTTAGCGACGAGATGATGGAGTCAGGGAGCAGATTCCCCCTGCCCGGCCTATGAAGGCAGCGTATTCAACAGGGAGCTGATGGAGTCGGGGGAGGATTCCCCCTCTGCTACCCATGAGGATGAAAACTTTGGCGAGGAGCTGATGGATTATGGGGGTGGATTCCCCATACTCTTCCCATGAGGGAGGCAACGTCAGTGAGGATCCGATGAAGTTGGTGGGGGGATGCACCTGTGCTACCCATGATGATGACAGATTTGGCGAGGAGAAGATGGATTTGGGGTGTGAATTCCCCCTGCGCTTCCCATGAGGGCAGAAGAGTCAGTGAGGAGCCGATAAAGTGGTGGGGGGGTATTCACTCTATGTGGCCTATGAATGTGGTAGAGTCGGTGATGAGCCGATAGAGTATGAGGGCAGATTCTCCTTAAATGGCCTATGAAGGCGATGGAGTTGGAAAGGTGCCGATGTGGTCGGGGGGGGGGGGAGATGCCCGCTACATAGACAATGAAGGCGGTGAGGTCATTGAGGAACTGATGGATTCGAGGGAAGGTGTTCCCTATGCGGCCTTTGAAGGCGATGAGGTTAGCGAGGAGCTGATGGGGGCGGGGGCAGATTCCCCCTGTGTGGACGATGAAGGAAGCATAATTGGTGAAGAGCTGATGGAGTTGGGAGAGGATTCCCCCTGCATGAACCATGACGGTGGTGGAGTCGGTGAGGAGACGATGGATTCAGGGGAGGTATTTCCCCTATGAATTCTATGAAGATGGAATAGTTGGTGAATATCTAATGGAGTTGGGGGGAGGACACCCGCTGTGTGACCGATGAAGGTAAAAGTGTCGAAAAACAGCCGATGGAGTCTGGGGTAGATTCCCCTTGCACAACATATGAAGGTGTATGAGTCAGTGAAGACACGATGGAGTCGGAGGTGACGGTTCCCCCTATGCGGTCAGTGAAGTCAGAAGAGTCAACAGAGATCAGGTTGAGTTGTATGGAGGATTCCCCCTATACGGCCGATGAAAGTGGTGATGTCGGTGATGATCAGATGCCCCTATTAAGCCCAAGAGTCCATAAGTGTCGGAGATGATTCAATAGATTGTTGGGGATAGTTTCCCCTGCACTGACCATGAGGATGGAAGATTCGGTAAGGAGACAATGGAGTCGGGGGGATGGTTCCCCTATGCGGCTGATGTAGATGGTGGAGTCAGAAAGGAGCCGATAGAGTCAGGGGTGAATGACCAATGTGCAGCCTATGAGGGAGGATGAGTCAATGAATAGCCAATGGAGTTGGGGGGATGGTTCCCCCGACATTGTTGATTAAGGTGAAAAGTTGTAATACAGTCCATGGAATAGGGGGAGGATGCCCCCTATGAGACCAATGAAAGGGGAAAAGTCAGAGGGTGGATTCCCCCTGCATGGTCTATGAAGGCAACGGGGTCAGCGAGGAGCTCATGGAGTGTGGGGTGGATTTACCCTTCATAGACTATGAAGGTAGTGGAGTTGGTGATGAGCTGATTGGGTCCCAAGAGGATGCCCCCTGTAGGGCCTATGAAGGTGATGGAGTCGCCGGAGAGCTGATGGAGTCGGGGGAAGATTCCCCCTACATGGCCTATGAAGACAACAGAGTTGGTGAGGATCTGATGGAGTTGGGGGAGAATTCCCATTTAATGACATATTAGGTAAGATGAGTTGGTGTGGAGTTGATGGAGCTGGCGGGCGGATACCCCGTACACGGCCTATGGCTGTGGCGGAGTTGGTGAGGAGGTGATGGAGTCGGGGGAGAATGCCCCCTTTGCGTCCCATGAGGGCGGAGGTGTAACACCCCGAGATTTTATGAAAAATATTTGTTTTAATTTCATTAATGTCTTGTGTTGTACGCTACACCAAAAGGATCTTGCACAACACACATCCTTGACTTGCCTTGCATTACACGCAATCACGACCTTCCTCGATAGCGTGTGTAGTACGCAATACCGAGTTTCACTAAACAACGATATGCTATTAAAATATTATTAAAACTAGCCGTTATGAATAGTAATAACCACTTTTTGAAATTTGGTAAATTTTATTTTTCAAAATGGACTTCATTTTTGGATTTGGAATATCGAAATTAGCTTAGGGTGAAATTTTGGTACTTTTCGGATAACTTTGATTTTCTGATGAATACTGAAAATTACTAAATTTTAATTAAAAACATCCTTTTTAATCAAAATAATTAATCATGATAAATTATTAATTTGAGAGGTTTTAAATTATATTTAGAATATATTTTTACAGTTTAATACAATTTTGGTCATTGTATGTAATTTCACATTTAAACCAGACATAAACAAGTGTCAATCTTTTGATAGTTATTATATCTTAAGAACACACTTTATGTTTTGACGACGGGAATTAATTTTTAAATTAATTAATGCAACTGATATGTTTTGAATTTGGTAATATAGACATCATTTTTGAGTTCATAATATCAAATATAGCTTAGGACTAATTTTTGGTATTTTTCTGAAAACTTTCAAATTTTGATGAATAGTGAAACCACTAAGTGGTAGTTAAAAAACTGGATTTTTCATAAAACATAATTTTACCGCTTCTATGAGTGGAATTTCAAAAATCCGAGAGACACGGTTGATGTCAGTAAAAAAAATGTGGTTCAATGAGATGAAAATAATTTTTGGTGAATAGTAACTTTTTACTTTTTTTTACCACGGTTAAAAGTAAATAGGGTAATTAAGGGTAAACATGATCTTATTATTACCCTAACACATGTCATAATTCTATTGGATAAGTGTAATTCGACCAAAAAAATCCTTAGGAATAAAATATGACCATTTAGGCCCACTTGGATTAGATTAGGACATTTATTATTATTTAATTCAAAGAAGAGTTAAAAGAGTTAAAATCAATGTTTATTTACTAAAAAAATTTTAATATAGGGTTATACATAAGATAAATTCTATTTTAAATATTTATTAGAAATATAATAAGATTTCCTACATAATGATATTTTATTTATAATTTTTAGACATTAAATAATTTAATTTATTTATGACACAATGATGATGCAGTAATTACCATAATAGTGAAAAATTAGAATAATTGATATTATAAATACCCAAATAAATATAATTTCAGACTTTTTATGAATTAAAATAATTTTCTAGGTTAATATGACATGTTAGGATTGATTTAATTAACATTGGTCGAAGTAATCATTCTGTTATGAGTTTCACAAAAATCAACTATTGGATAGTGTCAAAATTGACATAAAATAGTTTTTAAAACAAATATTATATTATTAATTGTTATTTTATTTCTAAAAATCTAAGGTTCGGGAAAATGACTTAGATAACGTTATATATATTAATAATAAACAACTTGGGGTTCGTTTGGCTTGTTATAGAAAGTTTATTAACCTTATATTGTAAGAACACAAGAAGACACGGTAAAAGTAAAATTATTTAACTTAATGTTAAATATAAATGATAAGGTTAAAATAGGAACCTAAACTTGTATAAATTCTATTGGATGAGAGGATTTCGACCCATACCCACCTTAGCTTCGAAATAAATCAATTTGGAGCTATTTAGAAACGAACTTGACTTTATAATAAAATAATATATTTAGTTATTCCAAAGGTGACCCCCTCCTCCCTTATAAAAGGGCACCTCCTCACTCTCTTCCTCACACCACTTTGAGCCTTCATGCTCGGCCAACCTCTTCCAAATTCTCTTCTCCACTTCCCTAGCAACATCCTATAGGTTTTGGTCTTCCTCAAAGACCAATTATAGTGCCCTAAGAGGAGGTCTCAAAGAGGCGCTTCAAACAAGAGGAGGTTCAGACACTTACGAAGCAAATCGGACCTAAGGTAAGGAAAAATATCACAATCTCATTTTTATCTGAGATTGCTTATACTTTGGAATTTACTAGGGTGCATTTTATCATCCAGATCCATATTTCATCAATATGTAATATTTACATCATTATACAATAGTTTATATCCAATTTTACCCTTCGGTGAGTTTTTAGTAAAAGATATGAAAGGAATCTTTTGTCGTATTTCATATGAGGTACTTTTGGAATTTTCAGACAAAAGTACGAGAAGAATGTTTTTTTAACATATACGGAATGAACGGATTTTTAAAACAATATTTCCAAGAATATTCCTTTACAAGTTTTTATGTTTATTTTTAATCAACTTCTTTTAGTTGAAAATTTTATGACATGTTAAGAAAGGAAAAATGTTTTTGAAGTAAAAAGGATATTTTCCTCAAGGATGAAGTTCAAGAGTTTTATCGAAATTATTTTCCATCTAAGATAATAAAGGGTTCTGTCTCTATCCCTATTATTACATTGATTTGATTATGTTGTGATGGAAATATTTTTATGAATTCCTTTATCTTATATGAATTGTTTTATGATGTCACGATGTTTAAGATTTCCATTTTTATTACATGGTTTATACAATGATGTATGATTTATGATTTTATGGCACAAAAAAGAATGGTATCATTATGAGATGGGTAGGACCTATATCTACCTCCAATGCATTGGGTAAAGATTTTATATCTCATGAGATAGACATGGCTGGAACGGTAGGTTATACCGGTTCAGTGAAACAGGACTGAAACGGGGAGTGAACTCGGTTCAGAAAGGGACTTTGTCCACTAAGATAGTCTTGGAAATTAGTCTTGACTAATAAGAAATGATTATCTATGATTATGTGTGTACGCCACAAAGTTTCATGTTTTAAGTTATGATTATTGGGATTACAATTCACTACTATGATTTATCCCATGTTATGAAATTATGCTCTCTTTTGCAGGTTAAGATTTCCAAAATGTTATGTTCTTATAAATATGGTGTTATTGATATTTCTTTTTTTTACCCTTACTGAGCATTTGAGCTCACCCTTTTATGTTTTTTCCCTAGGACATAAATAAAGGATTTAGGTTTAAAAAAAAGATCTTTATGGGAGATGTTGAAGATCACCACGATTAGAAGATTATATTCCGAGTTTCCAAAGACACTAAACTATTACGGTCCTTGTGTGTGTGTTTTTGTTATGTACTAAGTATTCTGCAAAAGTAATGTAATGACAATGTACGTTATGATTCGGGTCTCTACAGTTGTTATCAGAGGAAAGGTTTAGTCAACCTTTGGAAAATAGGATGCAAAAACGTTAGTGAGATCCCTAGAGATATTTCTAAGTTATGTATAGGGATGTCTCTAAGGCTAAGTATACGTATAGGTTATAGTCCTAGAATTGTGCTAATGATATTATAATTTTACCTAAGATGTTAGATATTGAGGGTACTCCCCCTTTACTATGTTGTTTTCTCTAGCATGATTTTTTCCTCTCACAATATTCTTTTTGTGTTTTAGTTAATGGAGGGAACTAGAAGGAATTCAGTTAACATTGAATCCAATGGACAAATTGGTGACTATGAGCAACAAAATTGTGTAATTACTAGAGAGAAAGATATTGTGATTATGCCGAATTAGTCATCACGATATATGACTAACAAGGTGAAATTTATTGGTATGCCTAATTCATCAAAGAAGAGGAAGATAAACTATTATGCATGTTCACATGTTGAGGAGCATAAAGAAAGGAAGATTTATATTTCTAAAGAAGGGAAGAAGAACCTTGAGGAATACCTCAAATGGGGGACCGATGTTATCTGTGTGGAGAAAAGGGTCATAGAGTGACAGACTGTTATGGAGATCAATGTAATATTTGTTTAGAACATGGGCATTACCCAACTCAATGCCCTGACCTAAAAAGTTACTTCTAAATCAACGAAGGATTTATTCCAGGACAATAATTGAAGAGGATGGATTGAAGTGTTTATGTATTGGTATTCAAGAATAATGTTGTTGAGGTACTTTTATTGGGTATTAGAATATTTTTGTATTATTCTATTGTGGTTTTCAATAACTTTAAGGTACCGGTAACCATGAAAAGTGAATCAAATATTTTGGAAAGAATATGATATGTGCATAATGAAGGGATAAGGAGAAAATGAAATGTTTGACAGTATTCATGAGCTCGTGATTGATATAAGGACTAAGTGATATCATGGTTTGAGTATATAGAATTTTGAGGATTTTGGTATGTGGAAATAGTTAACTTTTAACAGCATTCATGTTTTCAATAAGGTTTAATGGGTATTAATTTTTCAATAGAATACATGATTAAGGCCTTCGAATGTTTGGAATGTGACCAAAAAGACATATCTTATGATATATGGGGATCAACGATGGTATTAAATCTTTGGTAATCGTTTTCAATATATTATGAGAGTGGACTGCAGTATTATGGATAAGCCTAAAGATTGGAATGGATTATGTTGGACATAAGTTAGTATTGTTTAAGGATAGAAATTTTTTCGATATTATTGATAGTATGTTATAGTAATATAGGTTTATAAAAAGGACAACCTGCAGGACGGGCGACAGCCCATCGCGTCGGACAAGGCTGTTGGAATCGAACCCACAACCGAAGTGCGACTGGCATTTATCACCTACCACTGGACTACAGGAAGTCTTTGTTTAGTAGAAACTAGTTTTATTATACTAAGCAGTATGATATATGAAGTATAAGTCCATTTTAGGAACCATATATCATTAATCTCACTATAGATGGACTTATGTATTTTTTGATAACTTTTCTAACCTTTTGTTTGAGACAGATGGAATGACCCATCATTCTATCACATGATCTGCTAACACATCACGAATGAAAAATTCAACTTCATTTCATTAAGAGATAAAGTTGAAATTGTCCAAAGAACGACAAACGGTGAGACTATACCAAAATCAAGAAAGTATTTTTTCTAATTTCAATTTCATCAACTTTAGAGAAATGATCTTGAAAACCAAAAAATGTTGTCCTAGTGCTCTTATATCTGATGAATCAGAAGGTACGTTAGATCGTCACAAATTTATGGCTTTCTGATTTCTGGCTTTTCCATAGCCATGTTCTCTACCACTCTCTATCAGAACATGATGGTTAGATTTCTCTTCCATATCCTTATTTTCACCTATGTGGAAACCCAGTGATTAGTTTATTTGAGAAACCGTTACGTGTCATAATTTTCTTTTTAAAGATTTCTTTTGGTATACCTTTTTACGATGTGGGCTTGTATTAAAGAATCTTTCGAATGGTAAACCATTTATAACCCCGACGAATTTCGAGGGCGAAATTCATTTTAAGGGGGGTAGAATGCAACACCCCGAGATTTTATGAAAAATATTCTTTTTAATTTCATTAATATCTTGTGTTGTACGCTACACCATAAGGATCTTGCACAACACGCATCCTTGACTTGCCTTGCATTACACGCAATCACGACCTTCCTCGATAGCGTGCATAGTACGCAATATCGAGTTTCACTAAACAACGATATGCTATTAAAATATTATTAAAACTAGCTGTTATGAATAGTAACAACCACTTTTTGAGGTTTGGTAAATTTTATTTTTCAAAATGGACTTCATTTTTGGATTCAGAATATCAAAATTAGCTTAGGGTGAAATTTTGGTACTTTTCGGATAACTTTCATTTTCTGATGAATAGTGAAAATTACTAAATTTTAATTAAAAACATTTTTTTAATCGAAATAATTAATAGTGATAAATTTTTAATTTGAGTGGTTTTAAATTATATTTAGATTATATTTTTACAATTTAATACAATGTTGGTCATTGGATGTAATTTCACATTTAAAACAGACATAAACAAGTGTCAATCTTTTGATAGTTATTATATCTTAAGAACACGCTATATGTTTTGACGATAGGAATTAATTTTTAAATTAATTAATGCAACTGATATGTTTGAATTTGGTAAAATAGACATCATTTTTGAGTTCATAACATCAAATATAGC
This sequence comes from Viscum album, assembly GCA_963277665.1. Taxonomy (NCBI): domain Eukaryota; kingdom Viridiplantae; phylum Streptophyta; class Magnoliopsida; order Santalales; family Viscaceae; genus Viscum; species Viscum album. The sequence continues at coordinate 242,148,660 of OY728131.1, forward strand.
TTAGGCCTAATTTTTGGTATTTTTCTGAAAACTTTCAATTTTTGATGAATAGTGAAACCACTAAGTGGCAGTTAAAAAACTGAATTTTTCATAAAACTTAATTTTACCGCTTTTGTGAGTGGAATTTCGAAAATACGAGAAACACGGTTGATGTTAGTAAGTAAAATTTGGTTCAATGAGATGAAAATATTTTTTGGTGAGTAGTAACTTCTTACTTTTTTTTCCACGGTTACAAGTAAATAGGGTAATTAAGGGTAAAAATGATATTATTATTACCCTAACACATGGCATAATTCTATTGGATAAGTGTAATTCGACCAAAAACAACCTTAGGAATAAAATATGACCATTTAGGCCCACTTGGATTAGATTAGGACATTTATTATTATTTAATTCAAAGAAGAGTTAAAAGAGTTAAAATGAATGTTTATTTACTAAAACATTTTGAATATATGGTTATACATAAGATAAATTAGATTTTAAATATTAATTAGAAAGATAATAAGATTTCATACATAATGATATTTTATTTATAATTTTTAGACATTAAATAATTTAATTTATTTATGACACAATGATGATGCAGTAATTACCATAATAGTGAAAAATTAGAATAATTGATATTATAAATACCCAAATAAATATAATTTGAGACTTTTTAGAAATTACAATAATTTTATAGGTCAATATGACATTTTAGGATTGATTTAATTAACTTTGGTCGAAGTAATCATTATGTTATGAGTTTCACAAAAATCAACTATTTAATAGTGTCAAAATTGACATAAAATAGGTTTTAAAACAAATATTATATTATTAATTGTTATTTTATTCCTAAAAATCTAAGGTTCGGCCAAATGACTTAGATAAGGTTATATATATTAATAATAAACAACTTGGGGTTCGTTTGGCTTGTTATAGTAAGTTTATTAACCTTATAGTGTAATAACACAAGAACACACGGTAAAAGTAAAATTATTTAACTTAATGTTAAATCTAAATGATAAGGTTAAAATAGGAACCTAAACATGTCTAAATTCTATTGGATGAGAGGATTTCGACCCATCCCCACCTTAGATTCGAAATAAATCAATTTGGAGCTATTTAAAACCGAACTTGACTTTATAATAAAATAATATATTTAGTTATTCCAAAGGTGCCCCTCTCCTCCCTTATAAAAGGGCGCCTCCTCCCTCTCTTCCTCACACCACTTTGAGCCTTCATGCTTGGCCAACCTCTGCCAAATTCTAATCTCCACTTCCCTAGAAACATCCTATAGGTTCTGGTCTTCCTAAAAGACCAATTTTAGTGCCCTAAGAGGAGGTCTCAAAGAGGCGCTTCAAAGAAGAGGAGGTTCAGACACTTACAAAGCAAATCAGACCTAAGGTAAGGGAAATATCACAATCTCATTTTTATCCGAGATTGTTTATAATTTGGAATTTACTGGGGTCCATTTTATCATCCACATCCATATTTCATCAATATGTAATATTTACATTATTATACAATAGTTTATATCCAATTTTACCCTTCGGTGAGTTTTTAGTAAAAGATATGAAAGGAATCTTTTGTCATTTTTCGTACGAGGTATTCTTGGACTTTTCCGACAATAGTACGAGAAGAATGTTTTTTTAACATATATGTCATGAACGGATTTTTAAAACAATATTACCAAGAATCTTCTTTTACAAGTTTTCATGTTTATTTTTAATCAACTTCTTTTAGTTTAAAATTTTATGACATGTTAAGAAAGGAAAAATGTTTTTGAAGTAAAAAGGATATTTTCCTCAAGAATGAAGTTCAAGAGTTTTATCAAAATTATTTTCCATCTAAGATAATAAAGGGTTCTGTCTCTATCCCTATTATTACATTGATTTTATTATGTTGTGATGGAAATATTTTTATAAATTCCTTTATCTTATATGAATTGTTTTATGATGTCACGATGTTTAAGATTCCAATTTTTATTACATGGGTTATACAATTATGTATGATTTATGATTTTGTGGCACACATAAGAATGGTATAATTATGATATAGGTGGGACCTATATCTCCCTCCAATGCATTGGGTAAAGATTTTATATCTCATGAGATAGACGTGGCTGGAACGGTAGGTTATACCGGTTCAGTGAAACAGGACTGAAACGGGGAGTGAACTCGGTTCAGAAAGGGACTTTGTCCACTAAGATAGTCTTGGAAATGAGTCTTGACTAATAAGAAATGATTATCTATGATTATTTGTGTACGCCACAAAGTTTTATGTTTTAAGTTATGATTATTGGGATTACATTTCACTACTATGATTTATCCCATGTTATGAAATTATGCTCTCTTTTGCAGGTTAAGATTTCCAAAATGTTATGTTCTTATGAATATGACGTGATTGATATTTCTTTTGTTTACCCTTACTGAGCAATTGAGCTCACCCTTTTATGTTTTTTTCCAAGACATAAAGAAATGATTTAGGTTTAAAAAAAAGAAAATCTTTATGGGAGATGTTGAAGATCTTCCACCACGATTAGAAGATTATATTCCAAGTTTCTAAAGACACTAAACTATTACGGTCCTTGTGTGTGTGTTTTTGTTATGTACTAAGTATTCCGCAAAAGTAATGTAATGACAATGTACGTTAAGCTTCAGGTATCTATAGGAGGATTCGGGGAAGAGCTGATGGATTCAGGAGGATGGTGACCCCTATGAAGACCATAGGGGGGGGTATTCAACAACGAGCCGATAGAGTCAGGGGTAAGGTGCCCCCTGTGCGGACGATGAAGGCGGGGGAGTCGGCGAGGAGCTGATTGAGTTGGTGGGGGGGGGGGGGATTCCCCCTGCGCGGCCCATAAGGATAGAAGGGTCAGAAATGAGCCGATGGATTTGGGGGGAGGGGGTGGTTCTCCCGATGCAGCTGATGAAGGCAACAGAGTTAGCGTAGAGCTGGTGGAGTTGGGGGGAGGATTCCCCATGTGAAACTGATAAAGGCTGTACAACCAGTGAGGAGCTGATGGAGTCAGGGGAGGATACTGTTGTGTGACCTATGAAGGTGAAGAGGTTAGCGAGGAGGAAATGGTGTCAAGGAAGGATTAACCCTATGCAGCCTATCAAGGCGGAGGAGTTGGCAGGAAGCCAATAAGGTTCGGAGCGGATGCCCCCTGTGCACCCTATAAAGGTAGTGGAGTCAGTGAGGAGATGATGGAGTTGGGGGTGGATTCCCCCGTGAAACCTATGAATTTGGTGAAGTCAGAGAGGATCCGGTTGAGTTGGGGGGGGGGGTGGATTCATCCTATTTGGCCCATGAGGGAGGCAGACTTGGTGATGAGACGATGGAGTCAGGGGGTATAGTTCCCCCTGCACGGCTGATGATGACGTCAGATACATTGAAGATATGATGGGGTCAGGGGGGAGGATTCCCCATAAACGATCAATGAAGGTTGAATAGTTGATGATGATCTGATGGATTTGAGGGCGGATTCCCCTATGTGTCCTATTAAGGTGATGGGGTTGGTGAGGTGCTAATGGAGATGGGGGTGGATGCCCCCTACGCAGCCCATGAGGGTGGAAAAGTTAGTGTTGGGCCAATGGTGTCGGGGGGGGGGGGGACGATTTCCCATATTTATCCCATGAAGGTGGTAGTGTTTGTGACGAGCTGATGGAGTCGTTGGTATGGTTCCCCCTATGCGTCCGATGAAGATGAAAGAGTCAGTGAAGAGATAATGGAGTCAGGGAGAGGATTCCCCCTATATGGCTGATGAAGGTGGCAGAGTCAGCATGGAGCTAATGGAGTCAGGGGTGGATTCCCCTTTCACGGACTATAAATGTGACATGGTCATTGAGGAGTCGATGGAGTCAGTGGAAGTTCCCTCTATGTGGTCTATGAAGGCGAAACAGTCAGTGAGGAGCTAATTGGGTCCTATGAAGATTCCCCCGGTGTGGACTTTGAAGGCAGGAGAGTTAGTGAGGAGCCAATAGAGTTGGAGGAGGATGCCCCTCCACGCAGCCTATAAAGGCGGTGAAGTCATCAATGAGCCGATGTACCATAGTCTTGATGCACCCCTTGTTAATCATCCTACGACAAATGAAGGAGAGGGGCTTCACATGGGTGACACCTCAATTTGGTCATGCCAAACATTTTTCATCTGCTCACAGTCGATGGAGAAGAGAATCACGTTGGGTTCATCATTTTTTTGATGCTTTCTGCTGGGGCACGTATCGTCACTATGACACACTGATTATTTCCTTGTATTTCCTCTTTCCAAAGACTGGTGGCATCCATCACTTTTTTAGCGATGTCTTCTCTTTGATCTAAATGGGATGATGGGATGTCGGTCCTCCCATTTATGGATTCTTCATAAAAAAATTTCACCTAGTCCATGTCACCCTCATAGATTAAGATGTTCTTCGTGAATATTGTTCTATGTTTCATATCTTTTTATCATCAGTTAATTACACTGCTCTTGTATGGACATTTCAATTGGTGTTGATATTGAAGAAACCTTCTGTCAGAGTAGATTGTAACATCAGGCATGTCGGGGCATCTCTGGATGCTAGAACATTTGTCAAACTATATTTTTCTTCCTAGGAGGGCATCTCAAGGTCACAAAAACAAGAGTTATCCCACATAGATCTTGGGGAATCTTGTTCCGGGGGAATATCTTTGAGGTTTTCCTCAACATACCATGTTTAACATGTTGTACACCATGATTTTAATGTCTAGTGGAGACAGATGCCTATGGCGTAGTTTTTTAGGTTTTCCTCAAACATTCCATGTTCAATATGGGGTAGAACATGAGATAAAAATCCTGTGAAGACATAATGAGAGTGATCAAAATTCCCCATATAGACGAATCAGATTGGTACATCCTGGGATGGGGGGGGACCTCGAAGGTTTACCAGATAGATCTATCAAAATTCCTAATAAGGACAGGTTTGGGGTGGTGTGTCCCAATAATGGAATCTTCCACACTGTGGAGGCGGATCTGGATACCATAATGGGAAGATCAGGAAGAGTGCACCCCAGAAATGTAGACACTGGATGGATGGATCGGAACACACAATGAGAGAGGACCCAGGGTTGTGTATCCCCAAAAGGGAAGATGTCACATAATGACGGTTGATCTGGACACCATAATGGGTGGATGAAGGAGATAGCACCCTAGAAATGGGGACACCATATGGATGGATCCGAATTCCCATTGGGATCAGACCCAAGGTGGTGTGTCTGAAAAAGGGAAGATGTCACACCATGAAGGTTGATCTAGACACCACAAAGTGTGGATCAGGGAGACTTCACCCTAGAAAGGGGGACACAATATGGATGGATTAGAACACCCAATGAGAGTGGACCCAGGGTGGTGTAACCCAAAAAGGAAAGATGTCACACCGCGAAGGCTGATCTGGACACCAAAAAGGGCAGATTAGGGAGATTACACCCCAGAAAGGGGGATAACTAATGGACATATCAAAACTCCCAATAAGAGTGGACCTAGGGCAGTGTGACCGAAAAGGTAAATATGTCACACCATAAAGGATAAATTGGAAACCACAAAGGGTTGATCAAGGAGAGTTCACCCAAGAAAGGGGGACACCAGATGGACGGATCAGAATGCTTGATGAGATCTGACCCAGGGTGGTTTGTCCCAAAAAGTGAATATTTCCCAATTTGAAGGATTATCTAGACACCACAAAGGGTGTATCAGAAATAGTGCACCCAAGAAAGGAAGACCCCAGATTGATGTATCATAAAACCCAATGGGAGAAAACCAAGGGTGGTGAGTCCTATAAAGGGAAGATGTCACACCCTGAAGGCTTATCTAGACACAACAATGGGAAGATCTGGGAGATTGCACCCCAGAAAGGGGGAAACCATATAGATGGATCACAACTCCCAATGAGAGCGGACCTAGGGTGGGGTGTCACAAAAAGGGAATATGTCGCACCATAAAGACTTATCTGGACACAACAAACGGTGGATTAGAGAGAGTGAACCCTAGAAAGGGGGACACCAGATGGATGGCTCAGAACGTCCAATGGGAGCAGACCCCATGTTGTGTGTCCCAAAAAGGGAAGATGTCACACCATGAATGATGATCGAGACGCCAGAAAGAGTGGATCAGGGAGAGTTCACCCTAGAAAGGGGGACACCATATGTACATATAACAATTCCTATGAGTGCGCAACGAGGGTGGTGTGTTCCAAAAATGGAAGATGTCGATCATGGAGGTTGATTTTGACACCATAATGGGAAGATCAGGGAGAGTGCACCCCAAAAAGGGGGACACCATATGAATGAATCAAAATGCCGAATGAGAGCAGACCTAGGGTGGTGTGTCCCAAAAATAGAAGATGTCAAACCATGAAGGCTGATATGGACACCAGAAAGGGAGAATCAGGGAGAGTGCACCTCATAAATGGGGACACCAGATAGATGGATCAGGACACCCAATGAGAATGGACCTAGGATGGTGTGTCCTAAAAAGGGAAGAGATCACACCATGAAGGAATATCTGGACACCACAAAGGGTGGATCAGGGAAAGTGCACACCAAAAAGTGGGACACATGATTGATGGATTAGAATGCCCAATGAGAGGATTCCCAGGGTGGTGTGTCCCAAAAAGGGAAGATGTCACACCATGAAGGATGATATAGACACTACAAAGAACAGATCAGGCTGGTGGACTCCAAAGAGTTAGACACCAAAGTTTAACCTTGGCTGTGATTTTACCTTATAGAGGCTTCATATGTATTCTTTTTAGAATATAATGATCAAATCCCACATAGATCAAATGGTTGGTTTAGGGTTTGTTCACTAAGATGTCCAACATGATGCTAAGAGAAACAATCATATGGATGAGTGGAATGATCTCACTAGGATTTGGTGGCCCAAGTAAAAATTAGGATGGATGATGGATGACTTAATGAAGTGGATGGTGAATGTGTTGGAAACATCATGATGCTGATTGTAGTGTTGGGATTGAACCTCAGGGAGGATTCCTACATTTTCCCTTGGATGGGATCAAAGTCAACCTAGTTCGAGATGGGGCATGGAATCGGGGAACACACAAAGGAAAACAACCCAGAGACATGTTGTGGAATTCACATGGATAACTGCCCATCATAAAAGGGACAGTCTTGGTTGGATGAGTATGGATTGAGGGTGGGTCCTATGAATGGTTAGCTGCCCGAGAACTAGTCTGACACAACCAAGGGGTGTACCAAGGATGTGGGTTCCAATAAAGGGGACATCGAAGTTTAGCAGTGTTTGGGGTTGAACCTGAGAGAGTAATTCTACATACCCTGTCAAGGATATAGGGATCAAAACCCACATAGTTTAGAAGCATACAGTTTAACATCATGTGAGACAAAAGGGGCATACATTTTAATGTCATGCCGGACAAGGGTGAACAAATGTGAAGTGGTCGAGACTGATGGGTAATGGGATTAAACCTCGGGGAGTCTTCCTATGTACCTTTATTAAAAAGGTCAAGGATCAAAGTTCATATAGTTCATAAAAAATGGGCATGTGGATTACACACTAAGACATTCCAAAGAGAATTTCATGGTCGCTGTTTACTATAAGCTCACTTGAGTCATGTGTAGTGTGATAAACAAGAGTAAAAAATAGACATAATGATCATGGCACAAAGGTACTTCCATGAAGGGTGGTGAATGGGGATTATGCATCTGAGAATCCCATGTTCCACTAAAGAGTGGCAAAGATGGATGGGTCTTATGCATGGAAGATACTAGGGTGCCACTAAGGAGGATAAATGATACATGGGGATTATGCATGGAAGCTGTTTAGGTTCTGCTAAGGAGCGGAAATAGTTGATGGGGCTTGCACAAAAAATCTCCCCAAGTGCCTCTATGGAGAGGTAATGATAGATGGGACTTACGCTTGGAAAATTCCAGGGTGACACTATAGAGCAGTAGTGTTGGATGGGTCTTATGCACGGTTAGATGCTCGGGTGCTTCTAAGGAGTGAAAATGGTTGTTGGGGATTACACATGGTTATTTTCTCAAGTGATGCAAAGGAACAACAATGGTGAATGGGGATTATGCATGGATTTTTCCCTGGGTGCCTTTTGGGAGCAGAAATGATGGATACGACTTATGTAGGGAAGCTACTCAGGTTCCGCTAAAGAGTGGAAATGATGGATGAGGCTTAGACATGGATGATGTCCATAATTAATTCCTCATGTATATCAACGAGGTCATCCCAACTCACTGGTGGATTGAAGCATATAATTGGGGCCTAAACCTAGGCACTATTGCTAGAGCGGTTGTTTCGGTGCGGATGTGCGTCGGGTTACGCTGTTCCGCCAGGACGCGTTCGCGCGTGCACCCGTCAACCCGAGGGGATGGGCGCGCGGCTTGTGGTCCCGCAGTCCCTCTTTCCAAGGGCGGGCGGCATTCGTCCCTTATTCAGGGGCGTCTGCTCCTTGATCGAAACCGGGATGATGGGATGTCGGCTCCTCCTTCCTTGGACGTCTCCTCGGAACTCGTCGCCTAATCCGGGTCTCCCTCATAGACTTAAGAATGTTCGTGAATCTCGTTCCCGGCGCCATATCTTCATGGACACCGGTTAATTACGCTGCTTCCGCCCGGACGTTCCAAGGAGTCTGGGCGGGGCAGCAACCTGCGGTGAGAAGGCCGGGTGGCTCTGGGTGCTGGGGGCGTGTCGTAGCACTGCGGCTCTGCACGTCTGTCTTCCGTCCCTAATAGGGCTTCTCGAAGGCATGATGGCCTGAGGCATCCCGTACTAGGTGCGGGGAACTGTGTCACCTGAGGTTTTCCTCAGCTTCCCATGTTTAACACGGGGTATGCCGCGCGTTTAACGTCCGGCGGGGACGGCATCAGACCGATCAACACGAAAAGTGGATCAGATGACAGAACCCCTTGCGGGGAACCTCCGACGCTGGGGCTAGCACATGGGTGGCTTCCCAAGTAACGTGGAGTGGAGTGAAGTGGCATGACCCCACCGGGATGTGGCGGCCCGGGTAAGGATCAGGATGGATGATGGAGTGAAGAGATTGGACCCCGTAGAGGCTTCCTACGTACCGCGCGTTAGCACGGATCAAAGTCAACGTAGTTCGGGTATACAGTTTAACGTCATGCTGGACGTCGGCAAGCCGACTCACGAAGAGGTCTAGGCCGCCGGGCGGAGGATTGAACCGAACCACCTCGCACAGAGGGGGATGGAACGGCTGGGTGGATCACAGTTTCACGTCATGCTGGACGATAAAATGAGAAATGGGAAAAGGGGCTGTGGGGAGGCACAGTGGAGATACACACGGGCAGTCTCCCACAGGGGCGGATTCATAGGTGAATTGACGCAAGCGTGAACCCTGGAGGGGTCCACTGATGGACGAACCGACGTGAATACGACCGGGACGACCAGGTGGCGGGCTTGAACCTCAGGGAGGCTTCCTACGTACCCTGTATAGAAGACAGGGATCAAAGTCCACGTAGTTCATTCTGTCAGGACTTACGCACTTGGGGCAGCCCGGGTGGCAAGACTCAGTTGGAAGGGACTTGGACCGAAAGCAGAAGACACCTCGATCCCAGTCACACCCTCTACTGGCTTCGGCCGTGGGGAGGCGCAATGAAGATACACATGTGCAGCCTCCCACGAGAAACTAGGGGTTTGTAATACCCTGCCCCCGTAGGGAAAAGCCGCTCCCATTAAATCGTCCCAAAAGGGGGATAATCCCGACATCCCTGCAGAGACGAGCGGGTGGGGGCCACATCCAAACCGGGGGAGACCCTGCGTGCGAGGCACGGGATCGAATGATGCGGACGGTTTAGCGTCTTGCCAGACGAAGTACAGTTTAACGTCGTGTGTTGAGGACGAGGCGGACGGTTTAAAGTCTTCCCGGACGAAGTACAGTTTAACGTCGTGTGTTGAGGACGAAGCACTTGGCAGTTTAACGTCTTGCAGTGCGGACGATGGGGGCTAGGCAGTTTAGCGTCGTGCAGCTTGGACGTATGTGCAGTTTAACGTCATGCTGGATGTATCTGCAGTTTAACGTCATGCTGGACGAATATACAGTTTAACGTCATGCTGGACGTACGTACGTGTCACTTCGCGCAAGCCTGGAGGGCCGCACGGGAAGACAACGCACGGTGCGGGCACCCAGGATGAGGATCATCGGGCGCCACGCAGGCGGGTACCCTCGGGGGTCAAGGGAGGCGACCCTGGCGGATTGCGTGCAAAAGAGGAGATTTGCGCGCAAAACCGCGGGTCGGCGCGCAAAATGGCGGGCTGGCGCGCAATTGGGCCAGCGCTTCGCGCGCGGATGGTTGGGATTGCGCGCACCGGGCTTCGGATAGCGCGCGGGGGCAACGGCTCATTCTCTAACGAATGGCCACTTTGAAAATGGGGGGTGCGCGCAATCGGGCTGGATTGCGCGCACCCGGGGGGCAATTGCGCGCAAGAGGCTTCTTTTGCGCGCAAAGGCCTTCGGGTTGAAATTTATTCAAAGGAAATGAGCCAAGGGGATTGCGCGCGAAGGCGGACCCCAAGGCTCTATTGCGCGAAAGAAAGGAGGTTACCTGAAGATCGGCATTGCGCGCGGAAGGGGTTGAATTGCGCGCGCGGGAGACCGTTCGACTTCCAGCAACCTCTGAAACGTTGGGGGTCGCCTAGTATTTATAGGCAACCCCGGGCGCGGAATCCAAGGCGCGAGCGCGGAATCCTCCTCGCGGGCGCGGAATCGGGCACGGCGCGCAAGGGAGTTGTGCGCATCCCGGGGGTTTTGCGCGCGGATCATCATCTTTGCGCGCAGAACTCTGAAATTCCGCGCAAGGCCTCCGGGCCCTCCGAAACATTCTTCCGACTCCAAATATGACCTCGCTTTCCGCATCCGGAGCTTCGTTTGGGAACAACGGACTTTTCCGGCGTCTACAGCGGTATAATGCCAAGGGTTTTTGAATCAGTCCAAATAAAGGGATATAAAACGTGTGAATAGTATTACCAAAATTTGGAACACAATGAGGGTGTCATGAAGAAGGGATATAACTGCTTACCATATTCAAAATGCAGCATCCAAATCACATTTTCTTGAGATGGAAAAAAATGAGGGACGAATGCTAACCGTATTCGAACCATGGGGCTAAACTCAATGTGTTGTCCAAAGTCATCCAGGGAATTGGCCCAAAATAGTAGGTTAGCCGAAGTGGTATGGCACTAGGCTATTAGGGGGTCCATTGAGACATGGAATATGATGAATATCCGAATGAAGGCCACTTAGATCTTAAGGTGGAGTGGTGGAATGCTTGAAATAATTCCAATGCTCTTGAAATTACACCACTGTAATCATGGCATGAAAAATCTTATGCTTATCGCATAAGGAATCTCTTATTTAGAGTATGAGTCATAAAATTATTGAATAATAGGGAATTATATATTTTAAAGACATGTAGTGAGGTCTATTGGAATCTTATGCTCGGCCTATAATGAATCTTTTATTCAGAATAAGAGGCATATTATATTTTTTATATAGGGTGTACTATAGTTTATAGTCATGTAGAGAAGACTATTAGGAACAAGGTTCCTGGTAGTGGATGGTGTCAGACTTATGCAAGAGCAGCTCTCTCTGGCCCAAGATGGCATATGATCTAGTTGAGGGGGTTTTGATGAGTTTCTTATGAAATGATTTGACTCAAGGCACTCAGGGAATTGATGATGAGAATCCCAACTCACGATATGAGAAAGGGACCAAAGGGAATATATCGAACCAAGGTTTTTGAAGGAGTTAGGTGGAGTATACCAAACCATGGTATTCCATAGGTGGAAGTGGAGCATGAAAGGTAAAATGTCACTGATTGGGCCTAAAAAGATGGTGGTGTGACACTTTATTTTTCATGGGGATCCATGAAGTCAACGAAGGTACCGACTTTGCAATGATATGAAGTGCGGGTGTGGGATCGGAGCCTAAGTTGTATGAACAAATGGGCATTAAGGCAGGTGATTTGTGAAGGATATGGATTCACGAAGGAAATGGGTTCATAGAGTATAGGGTTTTGTGAAGGATGGGGATTCTCTGAGCTCAGGGTCTCACAGAGTATAAAGTGTCATGAAGGATGGGGATTTATGGAGCTCTGGGTCTTTCTAAGTATAAGGTCTCACGAAGGATGGGGATTCATATAGTTATGGTCTTTTGGAGGAGCTTCAAGAAGGAAAGGTGATCGTGGAGCATGGAATCACCTTACCATAAGGCTTATTATTTGAAAATTTCTCTACAAAGGGTTAATTATTTACGAAGCCTCAAGCTACCTGAAAGGGGATACCTTTTTCATACTGAGATAAGGCCTTCTTAAAGGGAATCACTTCATAGTGCTCAAGAGCACCACAAAATGAGATATTGGCCAATGAAGGGGCGGTGTAACTGTTCTTATGAGGGTGGGGGGATTTATATACAACGGAGGTCAGCGAGATTCATGGGTCTCACCATGAAGAAAAAGGACTCTGCAACGAACATATGTTTGTGATTGGCTCCACAAAGGAGCTTTGAAAACAATTTTTTCTACCTAACGTTGAACGACCATAACTTATAATTCATAATTCCATCTGGGATTTATGAATAGATAAATCAAAGCTTCCCAAATGGGCTATTCTCTTGGATCAAGTTTGAAAGAGTTTGGTGAATCTTCTGGATGCGTTTTATTTTTTGCAATATCTATACTGATGGCTTAAGTTCCAATGGATCTCTGAACTATAGGTATATCCTATACTCATGGTTTTATAGGCTATACCGATGGTTCCAAACAATGGGAATCGAGTAATGTTTCATTAGCGGGATACTTTTCATTATCATTTTCCCATGAAAAAACAATTTATATTCATTAGTTCCTTATAATCAATAAGGTGATCCTTCAATTTACCTCACTCATTATGAAATATAGAAATTAATTTATCATAGATGTTCTTCTCAATATGAATTATGTCTGTAATATGAAATAGAAAATTAAAATCTCCTTAATAACATTTGAAAATTTTACTCATTTTATTATAAACTTTTATTCCATGTGCTTTAGATATTTTATCTCCTACACTTTCCCCCATATTTCAATTGATTACATTTTCCAAATTCTATAGTGAAATTAATTAATTACCTCAAAATTTATAAACTAGATAAAACCTTTGATGGGTTTCTCAATTCAACATCTCCATTTAATTATGTCTTGTTAAACCTGAATTTATGAGATTCATCATTAAATTTATGATGACACATATAGTAGTATTTTTTTCTATTAGGTAATTCGTGAGGTTCAAAATAAATATTAAAAACTGTATAGAAAAATTTTATATTATCATTCTAACTGGGTAATTTTCTTATTTCAGGAAAGTCACTAATAGTATAAATTAATGTAAAAAGTATTTTGAATAGTTTTCCCACTGATGAATCAAATGCTTCAATACCATAATCCCAAAATTATCATAATTATTCTATTAGAGGATGAATGAATACATTAAAGTCATTTATTGTCATTTGATTTCATAGAATAAAAAAATAAGTATTCTTCATTCACATCCATGGAGGTATACTATACTGGATAAAAAAATTACATATGCTATAAATAGTACTTAAATTATTGAATTGGTTAATAACACCAAAAGTTAATCCCAAACATACATTATTATTATCCAAAGAAAAATAAATATATAATGAATCAAACACCTTCCATGATGTTGAATATTTTGTATGGAACATCAATTCATCATTTTTATGTTTCAATTCAGACAATCCATACTGTATATGACCATATATGACATGAATAACCATTCCTTGTGTGTTTTCAGTGGAATGTAATGCAATACCTTCATATGATTTATTTTCTTCTTCTTCTTATTCATAGTGTTACAGTCATTTGTAATCACACTTATGCTCGGTGATCTCCATCTACTTATATATAATCTTATACATTATTCTTTATCAAAAAATTCATCCCAATAAATCATGAAATCATTATGGCATGAATGTATTTCTGTATAATCAAGGCCAAACTTATTGATGATTTTGTTCACTCATAGAATGATGGATGGATCTTAGATTCACCAACTTCATCATGAAAAAACTCCAAAATCATAGAAAATTCTTTATCATTAACTCCAAAGACAAAATTGATATGGTATAATTTGAGCACCAAATACATATTTGAATACTAGGAACTCCCTTTATACAATTCTGGATAGTAATCATTAAATAATTTATAAAACTAATTTTTGAAAATTGATGTTATAATTAATATAAAACTATTTGAGTTCAAATAAATCTTTTTTGATCTATTAAAATGTTGGTAACTATATCCTGCTAATCTAAATGCTTCTTTTATAATGTTTTAAATTTAAATATCTATTATTGATCCACTTTGTGTTTATTTTACTAGATAATCATTACATTAAATTTCCACAACATTTTCTTTTCCATGTCAAATCAAACAAAATTATATATGAGGAAACTACTTCAATATTAGATGTTTATACAATTTTTCCAACCATCAATTGAAATTATAATTAGGACAAAAACAATTTATTATATCATCCACTGATTGACTTATAATTACATAATCTAAATATTATTCCAAAACCATATCATACCATAGTGTGTATAAAGTTATGTTAATCATAATTTTCTGAAAACATATTATATTTGAACTCTCCCCCCTATACAGTAAAAATATATACAAATTTTTAATCAAACAAGTTAAATCAATTATTAAAATGACTATGTAAACAAAATTTCATAAATAAAATTATACAAATATGAAAGGCTAGTTTAAACTAAAATATTAAAAATAAATTAAAATAATAATTTACATACTATAAAATGATTAGAAAAAATCTCTGTTACTAAAATAATATAAATAATTATTGAAAACTAAAACACTAAAACACTGCTTGATTGGTTAGGGGATGGATTTCATGGGATAAGGTATAAGCGGTGAGGGGATGAAAGATTGTGAAGAGAGAGAAATGATTGGTGAGGGGGGGGGGGTGAGGAGGTGAGGTTTCTATCTTTAGAATCATGGAAGGATAAGTGATTTGGTGATCGAGTTCAAATAAGATGGTGAAGGAGGAAGGGAGGTTAGGAGATCATGGTCATTGGGAGAAGTGAATCATCAACAATGAGGAGACGGAGAATTTTGGGAAAGGGGAAAGGATTGAGGGGATTCTATGGGGGGTAAAGGAGAGGTATATTGATAAGGGTCGGGATCATGGTTAATTATGTTTTTTTTTCAAAAAATTAACAACGATTTCTCTAAAACAGCTATTAATAATCCATTATGAATAGGTATTTTCATGTGGAATTTGTAGAAATTTTATCCATACTTTTTTCTTATGTATTAAAAATTAATTTATTATATCCTATGTGAGGATTAATCTATGTGTATCAACTATTGAAACCTAAAATAAATTTTTGTGTGAGATTAAACCAATCACATAATTTATTGTATAGTATTAACTCTATGTACTACAACCTATGTATGAATAAATGATAATGGCCATGTATCATTAAAAAAAGAACATCCTGGTATTAACTCTGATTGATAGGTTTTTTGTAAAAAAACTAGGCCCTATTTTTATAAAAATGATAAATAATTTTTTTGGCCCATGTATGATTAATCTAGTGCTAGTATTGTCAATGTGATATTAAATATTTCAGCACCTAGTTATATAATACCACCGATAAAGTAATGCTGCTACAATATGCAGTAACCTAATCTCTTTATTTTCTAAAAACAACTTGCGATTCCAACACCATGGTAATGAATTGATATCACAATTGGGTTTCTTTTGATATATTTAGGTTAATATATGTTAAAAGAGATTATTAACCCTTTACGAAGCTATCCATGAAAGAATATATGAGACTATAGAAAATTATAAATGAATAAAATGGTCATGTACCTTACAGTAATGTTATTGATTCTTCATATTTAACCATTTTTCATGATGAAGCTCACCAAGAGGCCCCCAATAAACTCCCACCATTATCCCGCATTCATTGGATGATTCTAAATAAATCATTGCATGAGAAAGACCCTATCATCATACAAGGAATGATATTGTTTCTTGAGGTAAAGAGTAGAGGAAGAGAAATTTTCAGGGAGAGGGAAAATTATGAAGGAATATAGTATGGGTACTACTAAATCTATGTCTAGGACACTCCTCGAGTACCATGGATTTACTCATACGTTACAAAGAATTAGTAAATGGTTTAATCCCTTTTTATACTAATCATTTGAATGAAATGATTTCTAATGGTAGTATGTAGAGTATAATTGAGTGTTAATACAATGAACATTCTACTTCCATCATGAAATACTATATAACATTAACAGTGTTAAATGATATCACTATATCATTTTATATGATATTCTTAATCCCAAGAAATAAAGAAAAATTCACTTTCAGAATTTCATATTATATGACATGTGTGTGTGTGTGGTTTTAGGAAATTACTCCAATCCATAACTCATTTGACTTATTGGTTTGAGGAACATTCATCATGGGAACATTTCAGTTTTTTCTTTCACCCTATGAAATTCTATAGATATATGATTTTTTCATGTTCATTGTATATGTACTGATCATTAGTGAGACATTGTATGGGCTTTTATCTGGAACAATCAAAATAAAGGACATGTTAGATATCAATATTCTCATTTATTTATATGCAGAAGTTATATAAAAATATATAAAACAATGAATATGTATATATATATATATCCATTTTATATGATGAGATAAGAGATGTATTTGAGTTGAGTGTTATTGGGTTAACATACTCATCCTTTTGTTGGATGAGAAATGAGATATGAAGCATATACAATGATTCCACAGATCCCCTATGGTTTTCTTGAAATATCCTTTTGAGTCCTATCAGATTATCTCATTCCCCAACTCATTCTTCATGAGTTCTTAGTCAGCCAGTAATGGGGGACACCTTCTACTGCATAACTGACAATGGAAACCACATGGGTGAGGTTTATGCTTATTGCAATCATCCTATTAGAATCCATGACCACCACTACCATCAATTCCCAACAACATCATGATGTAAAACCCTAATCTTGTTTCATACAAGATAAAATTCTATATGCATTCTAAAACATTTGTGTAGTGAAATTTTTAGTCACATATTATCATAAAAAGGGATTATGAAGCTATAAAATTTAAAAAACCCTATTATAATTGTGATTTCCTAGATCATATTTAGATATAATTATTAATGTAAAATTATTTTTACTGGTGGGGTAAAATATTTTAATACATTCATTATATCAAAAATATCATGCAATAATAGTGTAAACCATCATTTTTTTACAATAATCAACACTATGATTAATGTAATGTTATTTTATGTTTTGACTATTGGTGAAAAATTAATAACTATAATATTAGTATGATATTAAATATTTATTAGTAAAATATAATTTTATATTTTAATATAACCTCATTAATCGATAAAAATGTCATGTTTTAGAGTGGATAAAATTTAATGGGTAAAACAATTATGTATAAATGATATGTTTTATAACAATATTTTTTTATGCTTTTTAAATTATTTTTTGTTTATTATTTTATTTTGATTTTCAATAAATCTTTATATTTTTATTCAATTATTTAAATTTGATTTAAAATTTTTCTCTACATTATGTTTTATAATAATTTATAATAACCTTTATGAATCATAATAAGGTTTATGTGATATAGAATGGTTACACAATATAAACCATAGATAAAAACTTATTGAAATTGTAAACATTCATTTAACACATAAAGAATAATATAATGAAAATTATAAAAATATAACTCAAATAAAATATAACTGACACATCACATAGTTGTTTTAAAATATACATTTCATACTTTAATAAAATTAATTAGGTGAATTTATAAATAGAAATACTATACAATTATTTTTTTTATTTTGTTAATTTTTTATGAAAAGACATCAATGAAATCCCTTATATCCCATAATTAATGTTAGTGGTTTGATACACATATATTTTTATAACCACCCATATATATATTTATAATATTCATGATCAAGAATGTGTATGAGTTGGGAATTATTTTCTTGAAAATTTATGAATTTAGGGTAAAAATATTATATATTTTACTATAAGAGGTTTGTAGGGGGGGGTGGTAAATTTTAGTTTATAAAAATTAAAAATACAATTTTCTATAACCTCTTTGAAAAAATATATCAAACAAAAATTTTTATGATTCACTTTATAATCAGAGTAAGAAAATGTTATAAGAAACCATATAAAAATTTTATATACAAATGAATAGTGGGATTAGAAACATTTAAAAAATAGGTAGTATCACATACAAATTATATTAGAAATACTTACAGAAAATTTTATAATAACATGGAGAAACATTATCCTTATGTTTTAAGGAATTCGATGAAATATACATAATGTGTTCAAGATATAAAATTTAATATAAATGTATGTTTTTCTTACACAAATAAATCCATAAATACAATGATTAGACACAGCCTATGTTTCTCTTAGCTCTGAGAACCCTCAATTAAATGATTGGAACAATCATTTTATTTTTTATCCACATAATCCCTTGATCAAACCAAATCAGAGACAATGATTAAAAAAATAATAAATTAGGGCATTTCCAAAAAACCTCCCAAATGGATACCTGAAGGAAACAATATAAATATTTAAATGATGTTCTCTCCCATAGAAATATGTTAAAAAACTCTTCACTTCAACTTCAGATCATCGGATATAGAAGATAAATATCACAAAATATCCCCCAATGAATGAAACTATATTTTTTTGTGAACATCCAATGTTTATATTACACATAACAAGAATTTAGTTTCAAAAAAATCAGATGATCTCTTTTTCCACATCAAATGTTCATCAATACATATCTATCTAATGTTAATAATGATTTAAACCACTACAATGTATATCGGTTCCTTTGGGAAAAATGATATATCTTCATCTAGTTGAATATATTTTGTTCTTTCACTCTATAAGGACCTGGCCTTAAACATTACAAAATATTGAATTAAATGAATAATTCACATTGAGGATCTTTTTTGGTCTAGAGTTTTAGAGAATTAGGACCTAACTATTACATCTCAAAAGATTACACGGTAGACATATCTACACATTTTACAGTTTTTTCATAAAATAAAAACTCTTAAAAAAGAGTCATTTCTAGTTCCATGTTTTAGACATCATGACTTTTCCTTGATCCCATCCTTGACCCTATTCATCTTTAAGTCCTATGAAAACATTTCAAAACTTGGGATGAGCATAAAAATCTCAATAAGGGTTATAAAACAAAGAATGAATTTTTTTCATAAATAAATACAAAACATGAAATCATTTACTTATATCACAAAATCATAAGATTTATGAAAGAAACATAGAAATCATTAATCATAAAGATAACTTGTGGCATCCATATCATACTTATAATGTAGCTATCACAGCTACATAGGGAGTTACTTTGGAATACCCATCACAGTATATTCCCTAAATCTCTTTGTAAAAACTTTCACGTTTACCTCTGTCACGTTATCCAATGCATTAGAGAGTTTTCTCGGGCTCACCCTCCCTAGGATCATCATGGAACCACCCGTATACATAAATAATGCCCAAGATCCATAACATGATCACAACACATTACATAAGCATAAAAGAAACATAGCATTTCCACATTGCAATAAAAAAATATCATTTCAAGATATTGAAATAATAAATCCATTCTCAAAATCATTTTCAATACCAAAATACATAAAAAGAGTATATGGTATTTATTTTTCCTTTTACAAACATTACGACTTGTTATGGAAGCCAAAGATCAAATAATAATCGCGGTGACAAAAAGGTTGTTGTCACCGCTTAAGTTAATAAAACATTCCTTTTTGTTGTTTAGTAAAATGCTTCATATAAAAAGATTCCCTTTTAATAAAATGATAATTCAAATGGATTTATACACCGTATAAAATAAATTCATGTATAAAACTAAAAATGCCTCAATGAAAGGAGATCGAGACGAAGTCCCTTACCTCGTGTCCAACATGACTCGATCATTCTTTAATCTCCTGAATAATAAAAAAAAGTTAATTTTTACTTTCTTAAGAACCTTTTTCGAGTTTATTATTCCTTTTATATCAATTATTACCATGTTATAAACATTATGTAATCATAACTTCCTTTTTGTCGATATTTGGTACATGAGTCAATAATGAACACCTTATATTTACAAGTTGTGCATGTGGTCAAAGGTTCATTATATATAGAATTATATTCATGATTTTGATATCATATATATCATATATATCCAGTATATCCATATTTATATAATAGTACATAACATTTAGATGTATGAAATAAAATGCACGGTTCATGGAGACGGTAAGCCGTACGTTTGCATGAACGCTACTTTCATTTCTATTTCTTATCTTAAGGGAAGTAAAACATAATTATAAATAAGTATATTATAGATCCAGTATAATACCATATATAATATCATTAACTACATCCTTTATAAATCCCACAGAAGTCATTAACGAATCAAATCACTTTGAGGGGGCGGTAGTCCACACTTCCTCAAATGAGATTATCGTATTTACCCACTATGGAAACCATAAAGGAGTGCTATAAATGGAAAGTACAGAAGCATAAAGAAATAATAAACATAATATATATCATATATAAATACAGTTCCATCATAATGGCCTCTATGAGAGGAGGTAAGATGTAATTGAACAATCATCGTTTCGTGAGGCCTTAGCTTTCCATCCACATAAACATTATGTTCTTCATCAATTAGATGGAGGTGTGCGTAAGTGTAGTTCAAATACATCTCATAACAACATCATAGTATATTTATTATACTGGTTTTGTTACAAAATAAATGAATAAAAAGAGTTTAGAGGTTGGAGAATTAAAATAAAAGAAAACAATTTAAGAGAAACTGTTACCTTTAATTTCGGTAACTCCCTTTGGTTTGAACCAATGGAATTTTTGAAGTGCCTTATTCATAAGGTAAGGCTTATATGAGGAGTATAGGGATGTTGGGAGCTTAATTGGGCAGATGTTGGACATGCCAAATTGCTTGAGAGGTGTGAGGAATTCGTTAGAAGTTGTCTCCTTTTAGAAGGCGGAGGAGGGGCTCTTTTGGAAAGTGTGAAAATATTATTTTATTATAAACTTATCTTTGGTTTAAAAAGGTCCAAAAACAATTAAAGATAAAGACAAGATGACTCATGGTCGAAATAAAATCATTCAATCAGAATTGGACATGTTTTGGATAATATTTTAATCATTATAATCTTATTTATTTAAATCATTTATTAATGAGGTAAATACTGCATCACTATTGTGTCATGAATAATTTAATTTATATGATGTCTAAAAATTATAAAAAACTACTATCATGTAGGAGACCTTTTTATATTTACAATGAATATTTATAGACAAAAAGATAATTTATATAACCCATTCTAAAAATTAATTTATTAAAATATATTTTCTTTTACTTTAAGTTAATTAATCTAAATTGTCATTATCACTCCCAAGTGGCATCAATGGGGACCCAAAACCGACCCAAAGATGCCCATGGTTACAAATGACTCAACCAATAAGGTTTTGAAAAGTGTTAAGGTAATTTTGAATTATTATAATAATCTTTGAACCTTGAATTACCCTACTTACCTTTAACCGTGGTAAATAAAAGTCAAAATTTACTATTCACAAAAAATTGTTTCCATCTTAATGAACTAAATTATACTTCTTTATAACAACCATGTATGTTGGATTTTTTAAATTCAATTTACTATAGTGGTGAAATTTCATTTAAATGAAAAAGTCAGTTTTTTTAAATACCACTAAGTGGTTTCACTATTCATCAAAAATTGAAGTTTTTCAGAAAAATACCAAAAATTCAGCCTAATCTATATTTGATATTCCGAATTCAAAAATGATTTATTTTTTCCAAATTCAAAACCTATAAGTGGGATTTTTTAATTTTAAAATTAATTCTTGTTATCAAAACAAATAGCGTGTTTTTAAGAAACAATAACTATCAAAAGATCGACACTTGTTTATGTCCAATTTCAAAGTGAAATTAATTCCAATGACCAAAATTGGATTAAATGGTAAAAATATATGTTAATTTATCTTTAAAAACAACTAAAAAGATAATCTATCCATATAAATAAATTATATTAAAAGTTTCTTTTGAATTAAAATACATTATTTTAACCTATTCATTAAAAAATGAACTTTATCCGAAAAATACCAAAAAATTACCCAAAGTAAAATTTTATGCCCCAAATCTAAAGAAGAATTTTATTTGGTCAAATAGAACATATAAAAATTACCAAAATATATATTTAAAGAGGGTTCTCTATTAAAAGGCGGTAAATAGACCTTTTAATGTAAATTATGCTTAAAATTAGATTCATTCACCTTTTAAGCCCCTAAATTTTTATTGGAGAAATGTAAATACATTTAACAAACATGTATAATAATATTGTAGTTACTTTTTTTCATTCTTACCAATAAAATGTCTAGGAGTTAACTACCATTTAAAATTATAATATTATATTATAAGTTTCCAATGTTTGATTCCAATGAAACATGTTGTTGCATATCGGGTACCCTATCCAACATAGTAACCCCTTTAAAGTAAAATTAATATTTAATTCACAAATATTAATAAATATGAAATATGTATTATTCTTCATTTACCTGGGATGTTACATCCTTCTCCCTTTTAAGAATTGCATCCTTGTAATTTTTATTCACTTATCCAAATAAGTGGGGGTATTTATACCTCATAGCATTTTCAGATTCCCACGTTGCCTCTTCAACCATATGGTTTTTCCACAAAACCTTTTCCTGCTGAATTGCCTTATTCCACAACACTTGCTCTCTACGGTCAAGAATCTGGATTGGTTGTTCCTCATAAGAGAGATTCTCTTCCAACTGAACTACCTTTGGGCGCAAAACATGAGATGGATCTGGAATATACTTTTTCAACATTGAAACATGAAAAACATTTTGTACCTGGGATAAAAATGGAGGTAAAGCCACTATATACGCAACTAATCCAACTTTATACAGAATTTCATAGGGTCCAATGAACCTCAGACTCAACTTTCCCTTCTTACCAAAACACATCACACTTTTCCATGGAGAAACTTTGAGAAGGACATGATCATCTATCTCAAAGGAAAGATCCTTCCTCCAGTTATATGTATAACTTTTCTTTCTGCTCTGAGCCGTTCTCATGTGCTTTTGAATCAACTGAACTTTCTCTCCTATCTCTTCTACCAATTCTGGTCCCATTAGCTTCCTTTCACCTACTTCATACCAGAATGCTGGAGTTTGACAATGCTTTCCATATAATGCCTGAAATGGAGCCAGCTGTATGTTGGAATGAAAACGGTTATTATAAGAAAATTCAACCAAAGAAAGATGTTGGTCCCATCTTCCATGGTAATCCATCGAGCAAGCACGTAACATATCCTCCAAGGTCTGAATTTTTCGTTCTGACTACCCATCTGATTGAGGATGAAAAACTGTACTAAAATTTAATTCAGTACCCAAAGATTTCTGAAGGCCTTTCCAAAAGTTAGAAGTGAACCTCAGATTATGATCAGATACAATGGAAAGGGAAACTCCATGCAACCTGACTATCTCTTTAACATACAACCGAGCATGTTGATCTAGAGACTAAGTATCTATAATAGGAAGGAAATGAGTAGATTTAGTCAATCGGTCAACTATAACCCAGATGGCATTATTACCTCGAGGTGTCTTTGGAAATCCCACAAAAGTGACCATGGATATATTTTCCCAATTCCACTCTGGCACCGGTAAAGGCTGAAGCATTTCTTTCAGTAACTATCGATATGCTTTAACCTACCAACAAGTCAAACACTTCACAGTAAAATCAGCAATATCTCTTTTCATTCCATCCCACCAGTAATACCCCCGAAGATATCTATACATCTTAGTAATGCCAGGATTAACTGAAATCAAAGAACTATGAACTTCACAAAACATCTCATTCTTCAACTGTGAATCACAAGGCACACATAATATCTTTCCAAAACTCAAAACACAATCATTATCAATGTTAAAATCAAGAAACTTACCCTTCTGAACCAACAGAACCTTTTTCTGCAACTGATTGTCTTCCTTTTGCGCTTGCTTAATTCTGTCTGATAGAGATGATTTCACTGACACCTGAAACACAACAGAAGAATTTCCTACAACAACAACTTCTATACCAAAGTTCATCAAATCAAAAACCAAAGGATCTTGTTCCAAACGTAACATGGTTAATGAATTATTACTTTTTCGACTCAAAGCATCAGCCAATTTTTTTGCTTTCCCCGGAGGATAAAGGATCGTGCAATCATAATCCTTGATTAATTCCAACCAGCTCCTCTATCTTGTGTTCAATTCTTCATGAGTGAATATATATTTTAAACTTTTGTGATCAATATATATTTCACAGTTCACTCCATACAAATGATGCCTCCAAATTTTTAAAGCAAAAACAACAACAACTAATTCCAAATCATGTGTAGGGTAATTTAACTAATGATGTTTCAACTGACGTGAAGCATAAGAAATTACCTAATCATTCTGTATAAGGACACATCCAAGTAATTTCAAAGAAGAATCATTGTAGATAAAAAACTCACCACTTCTATAAGGTAGTTCCAAAACTGGAGCATTCACCAATCTTCTTTTCAATTCCTGAAAACAATCATCACATTCTTTTGTCCATATGAACTTAACACCTTTTAGAGTTAACATAGTCATTGCACTATATAACTATGAAAAATTTTCAAAAAACCTCCGGTAATAGCCTTCCAAACCAAGAAAACTACGAATCTCAGTTATATTTGTGGGTCTTGGCCATTCTTCAACAAATTTTGTTTTAGCAGGATCAACAGTTATAATTTTTTTGAAATAATGTGACCAAGGAAATAACTTTTTTGTAACCAAAAGTAACACTTGATGAATTTCCCATAAAGTTTCTTTTCTTTTAATGTTTGAATGAAACCCCTTAAATGAATTTTATGTTCCTATTTACTTTTGGAATAAACCAAAATATCTTCAATAAAAACAACCAACATTTTCCACCTTAGTCAACTGAGCCATCACTACAAAAAACTGTTCAATTCTGATTCTGACCATCTCAAGATACAGATTTGAAAGGTCATTTCCCTCTCTATGCCTTCCCAGAAAAGCTGCTCTGTTTCCTCCACGAAAAACTATTCTTAACAGAGAAATATCTTAGGTGAAGCAACATGGTAATCTGTAAATGGTATATCATTTCAATATTAACATAAATTACGTTATGGATATTAATTTAACAAAACCCTAACTCCTAAAGTTATCTAAACTGGCCTCTGATACCAACTACAAGGACTCGGCCTCAAACATCACATAATATTTAATTAAATGAATAATTCACATTGAGGATCTTTTCAGGTTTAGTGTTTTGGAGAATTTGTACATAACTATTACATATCAAAAGATTACAAAGTAGAAATATCTAGACAGTTTCCAAATTTTCATAAAATAAAAACTCTTAAAAAAAGGACCATGTCTAGTTCAATGTTCTAGACAACATGAATTTTCTTTGATCCCATCCTTGACCCTATTAATCTTTAAGTATTCGGAAAACATTTCAAAACAAGGATGAGCATAAAAATCTAAGTAAGGGTTATAAAACAAATAATGAAAACATTTGTTCATAAATATATAGAAAACATGAAATCATTTACATACCTCATGAAATCATAATATTTATGAAAGACACATAGAAATCATTAATCATAAAGGTAACTTGTGGCATCCATATCATACTTACATTATAGCTATCACAGCTACATACGGAGTTACTATGGAATACCCATCATAGTATATTCCCGAAATCTCTTAGGAGAAACATTCACGTTTACCTCCATCACGTTACCCAATTCATTGGATATCTATCTCGGGCTCACCCACCCTAGGTTAATCACGGAACCACCTGTATAAATAAATAATGCCCAAGATCCATAACATGATCATAACACATAACATAAGGATAAAGGAAAGATAAAATTTCCACATTGAAATAACAAAATATCATTTCAAGATATTGAAATATTAAATCCATTATCAAATTCATTTTCAATACCAAAATACATAAAAAGAGTATATGGTATTTATTTTTCCTTTTACAAACATTATGGCTTGTTAAGGAAGCCAACGATCAAATATTACTCACAGCAGCAGAAAGGTCATTGTCACCGCTTACGTTAAAAAAATTCATTTTTGTTGTTTAGTAAAATGATTCATATAAAAGGATTCCATTTGAATAGAATGAAAAGTCAAAGGGGTTGATACACCGTATAAAATAAAGTCGTGTATAAAACTAAAAATGCCTCTATGAAAGGATATTGAGATGAAGTCCCTTACCTCGTGTCCGACTTGACTAGATAGTTTGTTTAATCTCTTGAATAATAAACTAAAGTTAATTTCTACTTGCTTAAGAACATTTTTCAAGTTTATTATTCCTTTTATATCAATTATTACCATTTTATAAACATTATGTAATCATAACATCCATTTTGTTGATATTTGGTACTTGAGGAAAAAATGAAGACCTTATATTTACAAGTTTTCCATGTCGTCAAAGTTTCATTATATACAGAATGATAGTCATGATTTGGATATCATATATATCATATATATCCAGAATAAACATTTTTTTTAATATTACATAACATTTATAGGTAAGAAATGAAATGCACCATTCATGGAGACGGTAAGCCGTACGTATGCATGAACGCTACTTTCATATGTATTTATTATTTTAATGGAAATAAAACATAATTGTACATAGGTATATTATAATTACAGTATAATATCATATATTATATCTTTAACTCCATCCTTTATACATCCCACATAAGGCATTAACGAATCAAATCACATTGAGGGGGCGGTAGTTCGAAATTCCTCAAATGAGATTATCGTATTTACCCACCATGGAAACCATAAAGGCGTACTATAAATGGGAAGCACAGAAGCATAAGGAAATCATAAAAATAATATATATCATATATAAATATATTTCCATCATAATGGCCACCATGAGAGGTGGTAAGATGTAATTGAACAATCATCGTTTCGTGAGACCTTAGTTTTCCATCCACAGAAACATTATGTTCTTCATCCATTAGATAAGGGTGTGTGTAAGTGTAGTTATAATTATTCTCATAAAAACATCCTATTATATTTAGGATACTTTTGTTGTTACAAAGTAAATGAATAAAAAGAGTTTAGGGGTTGGATATGTAAAATAAATGAAAACAATTTAAGAGAAACGGTTACCTTTAATTTCGGTAACTCCCTTTGGTTTGAACCAAATGACTTATTGAAGTGCCTTATTCCTAAAGTAATGATCCTAGGAGGAGGAGAGGGATGTAGGGAGATTTAATTTTGTAGAGGATGGATGAGACAAATGGCTCGAGAGGTGTGATGAATTGGTTAGAAATGGTCTCCTTTTTTAAGGGGGAGGAGGTGCTCTTTTGGAAAGTGTGAAAATATTATTTTATTATAAACTTATCTTAGGTTTCAAAAGGCCCCAAAATAATTAAAAATGAAGATAAGATGACTCATGGACGAAAGAAAATAATCCGATCAGAATTCGACATGTTTTTTATAATATTTTAATAATTATAATATTATTTATTTAAATCATTTATTAATGAGGTAAATACTGCATCATTATTGTGTCATGAATAATTTAATTTATATGATGTATGAAAATTATAAAAAAAATACCATCATGTAGGAAATATTTTTATATTTCCAATTAATATTTATAGAAAACAAGATAATTTATATAACCCCTTCTAAATATTAATTTACTAAAAGATATTTTCTTTTATCACATTTTCTTTTACTTTAAGTTAATTAATCTAAATTGTCATTATCACTCCCATGTGGCTCAATGGGGTCCCAAAATCGACCCAAAGATACCCATGGTCGTAAATTACTCATCCAATAAGGTTTTTAAAAGTGTTAAGGTAATTTTGAATTATTATAATATTTTTTAAATCTTGATTCACCCTATTTACCTTTAACCGCTGTAAAGAAAAGTCAAAAGTTACTATTCACCAAAAATTATTTTCATCTTAATGAACCACATTTTACTTATTTATAAAAATAATGTATGTTGGATTTTTGAAATTCAATTCACAGAAGTGGTAAAATTTCATTTAAATGAAAAATTCATTTTTTTAACTACCACTAAGTGGTTTCACTATTCTTAAAAAATTAATGTTTTTCAGAAAAACGCCAAAAATTCAGCCTAAGATATATTTGATATTCCGAATTCAAAAATGATGTATTTTTTTTCAAATTCAAATCATAGATGTTGCATTAATTAATTTTAAAATTAATTCCGGCTATCAAAACAAATAATGTGTTTTTAAGAAACAATAACTACAAAAAGATCGACACTTGTTTATGTCCAATTTCGAAGTGAAATTAATTCCAATGACCAAAAATGGATTAAATGGTAAAAATATATTTTAATTTCACTTTAAAAACAACTAAAAAGATAATTTAACCATATAAATAAATTAGATTAAAAGGCACTTTTGAACTAAAATACAGTATCTTTCACCATTCATTAAAAAATGAACTTTATCTGAAAAATACCAAAAATTTACCGAAAGTAAAATTTGATGTCCCAAATCTAAAGATAAATTTTATTTGGTAAAATAGAACATATAAAAATGACCAAAACTATATTTAAAGAGGGTTCTCCATTAAAAGGTGGTAATTCGACCTTTTAATGTAAATTATGCTTAAAATTAGATTCATTCACATTTTAAGCCTCTAACTTTTTATTGGATAAATGTAAATAAATTTAACAAACATGTATAATCATTTTGTAGTTACATTTGGTCATTCCTGCCAATACAACGACTAGGAGTTAAATACCATTTAAAATAATAATATTATATTATTAGTGTGCAACCTAAGATTCCAAAGAAACCTATTGTTGCGTATCGGGTACGCTATCGAACATAATAACCCCTTCAAAGTAAAATTAATATTTAATTCACAAATATTAATAAATATGAAATATGTATTATTCTTCATTTACCTGGGATGTTACACATTCAGTTGGTTTTATAAAAGTTTATCTATAAGGCATGTCTGTCTTCATCTAACAATGTTTGTTTGGTTGACTTTGTAAAAAATTATCCAGTGAGAAATTTTTATATTTCATCAAAAATACATTATAAATCTTCATTCATTGAGTTTTATATCCATTAATTTGTTGTAAAATATATATGCCAATTTGATAAGTATGTTCTGTCAAATTTTATCTTTCTATAAAACATTAAGAAAGCTCCGTACATTGTAATGAATATTCTCCATCAGATAAAAAAGTTAATTTTCCAATTTAAATATCATAAGAAGTTATAAATTATAAAATTTAAAAATATATAAAATTTTAAAGAACTGGATTTTAATTTTTAAAATCTAGTCTAGATAGTGTAAGAAGAATTATTTCGACTTCAAAATATCCCCTTTTAAAAAAACCTAAAAATATATTTAAAATATAAAAACTAATGTTAAAAATTTAAATAAAGTTAATCCCCTTATCATATATATTCTTCACTTTTTTCTTCATTCTCCCCATTTTTTCAAATAAATATATCTTCTCCCAAACATTTCTCTCAATTATTTTATATCTGCTTCCCCCCTCTATCATATCAAAATGATTTATTAAAGGTAGAAAGTGTTACCTGAAAATTTATGAAAACATTCTACATGAAAAAATTTCTATTAAAATAAATATAAATCTCTTAGAAACACATTAATCTAAAATAAAATATAAAAAAATATTCATTCAATGATATTTGAAAACATCCATTTAAAAAAATTATGAAAGAAATTTCATAAAAAAATATACACCAGAAACCATTTGAGTTTTGTAATTAAAAAAATACAAGATTCTGAAAAAAATTAAAAACTTTAATAGAAATATTCCTAATGATAAGATTCATATTATTTAGATCTTCTTGATTCTTTTTAACTTCCTCTATATTTTTTGAGATTCACTAAAAAAAAATTTTAACATGGAAAATTATTCTTCCAAATCATCTATCTTATTTCCTTTCATAGTAATATCTTATTTTTCTTTTGAAATATCGTCATCTTGACACATAGAATGATAATTCATATTATCAATAGCCTTCGAGCATTCACAATCATCAGAATTAATGCTGATCACCAATTTTTAAATAGTTTTTTCCTTTTTTGACTCCTTCAACTTTTATAACAAAATACTTTATATCACCTCTAGTGTGTTTAATTCACCTTATAATACTTTTTAGTTTACTCAATTCAACATTGTATTTTCCTTTTAGGTCTATAAAATATTTATCATTTTTAATGAGTAACTTGGAATGTTGTTTCTAGTAACATTAATTTTCCAAAAAATCAATTTCCACTTCAATATACATATGGAATCCCCCTTTTTTATTGCATAACTTTTCATTAAATTTTAAAAATAGAGGATCTTTAAAGTCTAGTGTCTTGGCAATCAGGAAAAATATACATGAAAAAAACATAAAAAATTATTCTAATCAACTTTTTAGGCTTCATCATAAGTTCATCCTAAGTATAATTATTTCATCTCATATCCTGGAGACATACATCAAATGAAATGTTGACATAGAGGCCCAGTAAGGAAAGTAAGTGAAACAGTTTACATGTGAACTTGAGAAATATCAATAGGATCATGGAGATAAAGATGAATATCATAATAATAAATTGAAACATAACATTAAAGTGTGGCTAAAACATTTAATTTATACATTGATAAACATATCACCGAAGTATGTCCCCAAGGAGCCATAAACAAATTACTAAGGTTATTCACCAAGGTATCCTAAAACTTGTCATCTCTAGGGATTAATTGTTTACCCAATGAATTGGAGTACTATCAGGGAACACCACTAATATGTCATTATTTTTATTTTATCCACATAGATAATAATCATACATTTCATAAAAAACTCAAAGAGAATAAAAGAAATGGGTCTCATATCAAAATCGTGACTTTTAAAAAGTGCTTAAAAACACGATCATTAAGTCATTTATAACCCATATAATGGGAATAATAGTTATATGTATGTCAATTATAGAATAAAATATATCAAAATTATGTCTTGATGAATACCCCTAGAAATAAAATAGGCTTTGGTATTCACATAAAAATAATAATTTCTTGAGAGAAAGCGCGAAATTTTGAGATGAAATTTCTACAGCAAAATGGTTATATAACATGGTTTTAGAAAACAATAAAAAGAGAGAGTAAAAGGGTATCGTATCCATAAATTAATAATTTTATAGTATAGGGATAGAATAAAATATAAATAAGATCATGGTGTGGATATTTGAATGACATACAACATGAAAAGGAAACATGAAAGAAGATAAAATGCGATTTAATTTACGAAAATTCAACAGCCTAACAACATCACTTAAAAATTCAGAAAATAAATTGATGAGAGTGGAAAGGGTCTATAATAATTTGGAAAAAAAATTTATAGTAATCAGGATATATAAGAACATACCCTAACATGATAATAAGGAAACTAAAAGACATAACATAAAAGAAGTCATGACTTAAAATAGGAGGGTGAATGGTTCCCTTACCTTGAAGAGTAACATTGAAAGCGTGAAGGATGGGAACATGGGGGGTTGAGGGAACTTTAGGAGGACTCCTTGTTAGGTAAAAAGACCATAGATATGTTGAGGAGGAATTTAGAATGAAATTAATGAAGGAATTGGTTGGTATTTATAGCAAAAGTGAGGGAATAATTTATTAATTTCCAAGGGACACCTCATCGGTGGTATTTACAAAACCACGGGCTTGCCCATAATATTTTCCTATTGTATTGGCCACTTAAGACACCTCATAACATAGCTTACTTTTCAAAAGTCGACCAGAATTATTACATCATTTATGATGTCATTAATCACACCGAAACTCAAAACAGTATTTTAACTATTCACCAAAAAACAAAATATTTTATAAAAAATTGATAAATTCACCCTAATCAAATATCATTGCTCTGAATTATGAAATGAACTCCGTTTTATGAAAATAATTTTCTAAATAGTTTTTATTTAATTTAATTAAAATCATTATTTATCAGAAAAAACAACTCTAAAATTATAACTTGTTTTGTAACACCTTGAAAAAGTAATCAAGGTCCCATAAAATTATCATATAAACATAATAAAATAAAGTAACAATTTATGATTACATTTTATGAAAATAAATTTCCATTTTTAATTATTAATTTAATTAAAAAATTTTAAATAAAATATTAATGACATACAGAAATACCAAAACTTATACTATGATAGTTTTTTCACTTTTAAGATGTCAAAATTGTATTTATACATTCATGGGTGAAGTTTATATTTTTTTGGTCAATTTATTATTCATTATTATTCATAAGGGTATGTCAACATTCATAATTTACTATTCACCAAAAATTATTTTGACTTTGTTGATTCACATTTTTCACCCTGATTATAACCATGTGTGTCCGATTTTCGAAAAATATTTCAATGAAAAAGTTAATTAAAAATTAAACATTTTCATACTATTTGTCAAAAAAAACTATTCATAAAAAACTATTCATTATATTGAAACATCTTAGAAAATTTCTTAAAATTCATCCTAGGTTATTTTTGACATTTGAAATTCAAAATTGATGTTTATTTTACCATAAGAATTCAATATGTATGAGAAATATTTGAAAAGTACAATTTTTACTTCTAAAATAAATTTATAAAATTTATCCTAATTAAACATATACTTTATTAAGAAAATCTATTCCAAAAACATGAATGATGAAATAACAACTTTAATTATAAAAAATTATTACACAATTTATCTAAGGACTTGTTACATATCCACTTATAACACCTGTATAGGATCTATTTGAAAGGTGTGCTATGGTGAAAGAATCTTGGGGCGGTTCGACAACATTTTCTCGAGTGGTTATTTCTATCAGTTTGAACTTATCTCGTAGGCAATTTTTCCCAAGCTTCACAGGTTGAAGTTTGGCTTGGGCTTGGTCTAGAGAGAAGCCTAGTGATTTTACATCCTTCCCAAGCTCTTCCAGATGGGATTCGTATGTTTTGAGTCTACTGGATGAGGCCATCAAATTTTCTTTCTATATTAACCATGGTCACATGTATTTATACATAATAAAAAAATGTTAAGAGTTTAGTTTCTTTCAGTCATATTGATCAATGGTCATATAAAAGTCAAAACTCAATTGTCTTATTTTTATTATACTCACCTCATTGATTAAAGGATATTGTTTTGTTGGTTAAAAAATAAAATAATACACAATTTTAAGAATAAAAAATTATACAAAAGTTCGGGTCCTTACATTCCTCCTCCCTTAAGAAATTTCATCCTCAAAATTTTAACTTGTACCCTCAGAAGATAAAAGGTGTGGGTACTTCTACCTAATAGAGTCCTCTGGTTCCCACATGGATTCTTCATATTTCTGGTTCCTCCACAACACCTTAACAAGGTGGGTAGTCTTGTTGCATAGATCCTTGTCTCTACGATCCAAGATTTATGCCGACTGGTCCTCATAAGAGAGGTCATGTTCAAGTTGTACTACCTCTAGATTATGTACATGTGTAGGGTCAGGTATGTACTTACTCAAGAGGGATATCCGAAAGACATCATTAAATTATGAAAGATTAGGAGGAAGTGCAAGCTGATAGACCACTGCTCCTACGTGATCAAGGATTTCATAGTGTCCAATGTACCTAAGGATAAGCTTACCTTTCTTCCCAAACCTAATGACTCTCTTCTAAGGTAAAATTAGAAGAAAGACTTTGTCACCAACTGTAACATCCCAGGTAAATAAATAATAAGACATATTTCATATTTATTAATATTTGTGAATTAAATATTAATTTTACTTTAAATGGGTTTCTATGTTCGATAGCATACCCGATACGCAACAACTAGTTTTATTGAAATCTTACATTGCACATTAATTATATAATATTAATATTTTAAATAGTAGTTAACTTCTAGCCATTTTATTTGAGGGAATGAAAGAAAATAACTACAATATTATTATACATGTTTTTTAAATGTATTTACTTTTTTCCAATAAAAGATAGAGGCTTAAAATGTGAATAATCTAATTTTAAGCATAATATACATTAAAAGGTCAATTTACCACTTTTTAATGGAGAACCATCTCTAAATATAGTTTTGTTCACATTAATACATTCTATTTGACCAAATAAAATCCTTCTTTAGAATGGGGACATCAAAATCTACTTTGTGTAAATTTTTGGTATTTTTCCGATAAAGTTTATTTTTTAATGAATAGTGAAAAATATAGTTTTTTAATTCAAAACTGTGTTTTAATATAATTTATTTATATTTTTAGATTATCTTTTTAATTGGATTTAAAGTGTAATTAGAATTAATTTTTACCATCCAATCCAATGTTGGTCATTGGAATTAATTTCACTTTGAATTTGGACATAAACAAGTGTCAATCTTTTGATAGTTATTGTTTCTTAAAAACACACTATTTCTTTTAACAATGAGAATTAATTTTAAATTAATTAATGAAGCCTATATGTTTAGAATTTGGTAAAATAGAAATCAATGTTGAATTCAGAATATCAATTATAGCTTATGATGAAGTTTTGGTATTTTTCTAAAAAACTTCAATTTTTGATGAATAATGAAACAACTTAGTAGTAGTTAAAAAACTGACCATTCATTTTAATGAACTTTTACTGCTTCTGTGAGTTGAACTTCAAAAATCCAAGAGACACGATTAATATCAAGAAGTAAAATGTCATTCAATAAGATGAAAATAATTTTTGGTGAATATTAACTTTTGTGTTTTATTTACCACGGTTAAAGTTAAATATGGTAATTCAAGGTAAAAAGAATATTATAATAATATAAAATTACCTTAACACTTTTTCTAACCTTATTGTATTAGTAATGTCTGACCATGGGTTTTTGGGTCGATTTTGGGACCCCATAGTGC
The DNA here is from genome assembly GCA_963277665.1 of Viscum album. Lineage (NCBI taxonomy): Eukaryota > Viridiplantae > Streptophyta > Magnoliopsida > Santalales > Viscaceae > Viscum > Viscum album. The sequence goes on from OY728131.1 coordinate 242,183,819, forward strand.
CACTTATGAATGATAATGACACTTTAGATTAATTAATTTAAAGTAAAGACAAAAATGACATAAACAAATATCTCTTCGTAAATTAATTTTTACATTGTGTTATATAAGTTAATTTTTCTACTATAAATATTACTTGAAAGGATAATAAGATTTCCTACATCATGGTATTTTTTTATAATTTTTAGACATCGATTAAATTAAATTATTTATGACAAAATAATGATATAGTGTTTACCTCATTAATAAATTATTTAATTAAATAAGATTATGAATATTACAATAACATCAAAAAACTATCCAATTATTATTAGAAGATTTGCTTTCAAACATGATCCATTTTATCTTCGGCTCTAATTATTTTTGGACTTTTAGAAACCGAATATCATTATATAATAAAATAAAATTTACACTCTTTCCTAAAGAGCCCTTCCTCTCCCTTATAAAAGGATACAATTTCTATCTAATTACACACTCCTCTCAAGCCTTTTGTCTCATCCAAACTCTTCCCAATTAAGCTCCCTATATCCCTCTCCACCACCTAGAAGACTTACCTTAGGTATAAGTCGCTTCAAGAATTCCTTTTGGTTCAAACCAAAGGAAGTTACCCAAATTAAAGGTAACCGTTTCTCTTAAATTCTTTTGTTTTATTTTGTTTTATTTTAATTATCTGACCCCTAAAATATTTTTATTCCTTTATTTTATAACAACACCAGTATCCTCAATATACTATGATGTTGTTATGAGAAGGATTTTAACTACACTTACACACACCTTCATCTAATGGGTGAAGAATATATTGTTTATGTGGATGGAACACTAACGCCTCACAAGACAATGATTGTTCAATTATCTCCTACTGCCTCTCATGGTGGCCATTAAGATGACAATATATTTATATATGATATATATTATGTTTATGTTTTCTTTATGATTCTATATTTTTGTTTTATAACACACCTTTATGGTTTCCATTATGGGTAAATGCGATAATTTCATTTGAGGAAGTGTGAACTACCACCCCCTCAAAGTGATATGAATCGTTAATGCCATATGTGGGATGTATAAAAGATATATTTAATGATATTATATATGATATTACACTGGAATTATAACATACCTATATATCATTATGTTTTAATTCTATTAAAATAATAAATAGAGCGTTCATGCGTACGTACAGCTTATCATCTCCATTACGATGCATTTCATTTCATACCTCCAAATGTTATTTACTATTATAAATACATTTAGATACTAGATATATATGATATATAAATTATTAATATCATTATAATGATAATTGATATCTTACCACATGAACAACTTGTAATTATAAGGTGTTCATTTTTTACTCAAGTACCAAATATCGACCAAATGACCATTATTAACTTAAATGATTGCATAATGTTTACAACATGGTAATAAGTGATATAAAAAGTATAATATACATTAAAAATTTTCTTAATCAATTAGAAATTAACTTTAGTTTATTATTCAGGAAAACAAAGAACAAACGAGTCAAGTCAGACACGAGGTAAGGGATTTCTTATCTCACTTTTAATTCTGTGAGATTCCATTATTCATCACTAATTTATTGCATGTGGTGTATTGTGTACATAAATTTTATATATATTATCATGATCCTATTTATATTCATAGTATTCTGTGATTTATTTAGTGGTTATTAACTTTTGGTCATATGCCTCGATTGATTACAACGTGGTAAGGGGTTTTCATATCACTTTTTATTTCTGTGAGATTCATGTTATATTTGCCACTATTTTCCTTTGTGTGTTGTACATACTGCCCATGATTGTATTCTTTCTATAATATAATTTCATTTATGGGTATTTAAATCTTCATTGAATGATCCTTCTTTCATGTGGTCTATGTTTCGTATGTTACCAAATCGGTAAAGGGAACTTTTTGACCCAATTTCCATTCCCTAGGTTAATCTTCTAATTCTTAAATATGTCATGATATGATTATGTGTGAAATCATTGTTTATTTATTTATGTTGTAATTTCCAATCACCTTTGTGTGGATATGCTTTTTATACACATAATCAATCCATTAAAAAATTCTCAAGTCATCGATATGAACTTAATAAGAGTAATTTTAATGCAATTTCCATTTATTGAGTTTAACATCCAAGTCATTGGTCTTATGATAAAAAGAACATGTGTGAATGTCCTCTAATTGATTTACATTTAATATCCAATCATATTGAGTGTATTTATATCTGTCACAAATTCTTATGTAATTTATTTATCCATAATCTAATGATACCATTTTTATAAAGGATTTCGTCTCAATTTACATTCCATTTAAACATTATTGTTGTTATTCACCAATTTAATCTTATATGGTGTATATGTTATCCTTTGGCATATTATATCATGAATAACTTTATTCTCATGATAATATAATGTTCTGATTAAATTTTCATTTCTCAATTATTTGTATTCTAGCGTCTATCATTTTGTTAAAAAAACATTAACTAAAATATCGTTTTAAATGTTTTAAATATTTATTCTTGTCAATATTTCTCATTAATGTCCATGTCTTCAAAAAATGGTTGTTAGGATTTATTTATTTTTATGGACATTAATGTTTTCAAATGATAATTCATTTAAAAGATTTAAAGTGGTATGTGACACTTTGATTGAAAAATTTCTTTAATAAATGTTTATATGGTTTTGAAAATGGTTTGATAAAGCCTTAATTATGTCAATATCTTGAAATGATATATTGTGATTGAAAAGTGGAAATGTTATAGTTCCATTATTCTTGGTTTATGTGTTATGAATATGTTTTGGTTATTTGGAATTCTTTACGTATACGTGTGGTTCCGTGATAAATCTAGGGTAGGTGAGTGCGAGATAGCTCTCCAATGCATTAGGTAACATAACGAAGGTAGACGTGAATGATTCTCCTAAGAGATTTAGGTAATATACCATGATGGGTATTCTAAATGTGACTCCTATGTAGCTGTGATAGCTATAATGTAAGTATGTTATGAATTCTATAAGTTACCTCTATGATTTATGATTTCTATGGGTTATTCATAAATCGTATGTTTTCTTAAGGTATGTTATGATTGAAAAGTATTGGTTTCATTGATTTGTATTTATTGATGGGTTAATGTTTCCTTTCCTTATTTTATAACCCATACTAAGATTCTTATGCTCATCCCAAGTTTTTGAAATGGTTTCCACATGACTTAAAGATGAATAGGGTCAAGGATGGGATCAAAGAAAACTTATGCTGTCTAAAACATAGAACTAGACATGTTTCTTTTTAAGAGTTTTTATTTTAAAAAAAATGGATACTAAGCAGTACTGTCTATAAGAAATATTCAAGTTGTTATGTAATAGTTATGACCTAATTCTCTAAATCTCAATACCTGAAAATATCCTCAATGTGAATTATTCATTTAATTCAATATTATGCAATGTTTCAGGTCAGGTCCTTATAGTAGGTTTCAGTGGTCGATTTAGACAACTTTAGGGATTATGAGTTTTTTTAGACACATGGTTAGTCCCTATGTCTATTATTTTAGTTAAATCTTAGTTTTATAACTTTTTCAGATCAAGGAAAGTCAGTTAAAAATGGAAGGAGGATGATCTCAAATGACATTCCTATCTCTTCCTGATGATGTTCTTGCAATCATTATTGTAAAGTCACGTTCAGATGATTGTGAAACTTTTTCTAACATACAAATAACTTACAAGAAGTTGTTTGAGATATCAAACACCTCCACTATACCTCGTTATCATCCTGGATCATGGGTTTTATTTAGACAAATCCTATTTCCACAATATTCTCATATTTTCGATAAAGGTAAATATTACCAAGGAATTTTCAAATATTGAACTTATCACAAGATTTTGAAGCATATTATGATTTCAAAAATGGTGATGAAGAAAAAGAACCTTGTGCAACCTATTTATATTTGATTTTACAATATAGTCTCTCAGAACATACCTATAGTATTCTAAAAGGACCATTAATTGAAAGTTTCAACTCAAATTTGGTCAGAATATTTTATAGAAATCTTGTTTTATCAACTGTTTTGAAATTATTTGTCATACATGATTATTTTCCAAAACTGTTTTTTGGTGAACACCCATATGACCCATGTTGTACAAGGCGTATTTGGATGGAGGAAGCAAATGGTTTTAAAGAATCTCTAAATCATTGTTGCAATCCATGGACCTTCTACTTACGTGAACAAGATGACGATGAAACCAAATGGACACCATGATCAAGGTATTATGTTCTTCATTTTGGGGATTGTTTTATTTTATTATATGGTTGTGAAATAAGACATCAAGAATTAAGATGTTGAGATCATAATGAATTTTGATGAAAATGAGAGGCATAAGGAAACCATTGAGGTTAAAACTTATAAGGGTTATTTTTGAGTTTTAAAAAAAGGAAAACCCTTGGAAAGGTGACAAACCGTTGCATCTGGTAAGGCCGCAGGAATCAAACCCACAAATGAAGGGAGACAAGGGCGCATTGCCTACCACAAGCCTACTTGAAGTCCCTGGTTAGTATGACTTATTATTTTAGTAAAATGTTTTTAAGGAATGAGAATAAGTTGATTTTGTTAACTTATGTTTTATCAAATGGATATACTTATTATTGAAAAATGATTTAGTGATTATGTAATAAAGGTTGTTGTGGAAGACTTTCTCTTTTTTGAGGAAACACTATATGCCTAAAGAAGATAAAATACTATTGGATTTATATTTTAGAATAATGGTTGAAATTTTATTTTGGAAGAATATTTTTTTTTGTGGACATATGATTATTTTGTTTATTTATGAAACAGATTAACCTATCATGGATAATATGTGATTAGGTTAATTACTTTTCAATATGAGATTTTATGAGTAACTGATGTTATTTGGAAATAAATGATGAGATTTATCTTAAAAGACTATGTAATGAAATCCTTATGAGATTTGGGTTTAAATATTACTTTGGATTACTTTTATAGAATTTTTTTGATCGTTTTTTATTGAATGGTCTAGGTTGAACTTTGGGTATTGTTTTACAAATTTTAAAGACTAAGAGCGGTTTTTATTTTTGTAAAATATTATCCTTTTTGGGTATTATCTGATCTTTCACAAACCATTTTGGTTTTAGTTGATGTCTAAAGACAAGAGAAATATATAGTTCTTATTTTTTGGATTATGTGATTCTCAATAAAATTATTCTTGTGCTTTTGATGTGAGCAAGTCTTTTTGAATGCTCTTTTTTTGGAGAAAAGATTAGTTTTTTGTAGAAACTTAATAAAGGATGAAACTCTACTTCAAGATAAGTATTTTTTTCTTATGTTATTATTATATATAGTAAATTAATTCCTCGTAATTATGAAAAGTAATGTAAAAAAACATTGTTGGTTTACGTTTCCTACTAGTTAATCAAAGACCATTTAACACATCATACATTTGTGATTTTCTGGGGGTCAACTACCTCCTAATCATGTTTTCTATCACTCTCCATCAGAACTTGACCGTTTTTCTCTCTCTTACATATCCATGTTTTCCTACATGGAATCCTAGTACGGGTTATCTCAGGTGACCATTGTACTTTTATTTCTTTCTTTTAAAGTGATAGTTTTACTGACTCTTTTCTGATGTAGGACTTTTAATGATGTTTCCAAAACCATTTTTAAAATTTTGAGGATGCAATTCCCAAAAGGGGGGAAGGATGTAACATCCCAAGTAAGAAAAGAATAATACATATTTCATATTTATTAATATTTTTGAATTAAATATTAATTTTACTTTAAATGGGTTGCTATGTTCGATAGCGTACCCGATACATAACAATGGGTTTCTTTGAAATCTTACATTGCACGTTAATAATATAATATTACTATTTTAAATGGTAGTTAACTCCTAGCCATTGTATTTGTGGGAATGAACAAAAATAACTACAATATGATTATACGTGTTTTTTAAATGTATTTACTTTTATCCAATAAAAGTTAGAGGCTTAAAATGTGAATTATCTAATTTTAAGCATAATTTACAATAAAAAGTCAATTTACCACCTTTTAATTGGGAAACCTCTTTAAATATTGTTATGGTCACTTTAATAAATTCTATTTGACCGAATAAAATCCTTCTTTATAATGGGGACATCAAAATCTACTTTGTGTAAATTTTTGGTATTTTTTCGATAAAGTATATTTTTTAGTGAATAGTGAAAAATATTGTATTAAAATTCAAAACTGCATTTTAATATAATTTATTTATATGGTTAGATTATATTTTTAATTTTTTTAATGTGTAATTATAATATATTTTTACCATTTAATCCCATTTTGGTCATTGTAATTAATTACACTTTGAATTTGGACATAAACAAGTGTCAATCTTTTGATAGTTATTGTTTCTTAAAAACACACGATTTTTTTAACGGAAATTTATTTTAAATTAATTAATGAAACTTAAATTTTTATAATTTGTTAAAATAGACATCAATTTTGAATTTTTAATATAAATTATAGCTTAGGCTGAATTTTTGGTATTTTTCAGAAAAACATAAATTTTGGATGAATAGTGAAACCACTTAGTAGTAGTTAAAAAACTGACTTTTTCATTTAAATGAAAATTTACCTCTTCTGTGAGTTGAATTTAAAAAATATGAGAGACATGGTTAATATCAAGAAGTAATATGTGGTTTAATAATATGAAAATGATTTTTGGTGAATAGTAACTTTTGACTTTTATTTACCGTGATTAAAGGTAAATAAGGTAATTCAAGGTAAAAAGAATATTATAATAATTCCAAATTACATTAAAACTTGTCCTAACCTTATTGGATGAGTAATGGATGACCATGGTAATCTTTTGGATCAATTTTGGGACCCCATGGAGCCCCTTATGAATTATAATGACACTTTATATTAATTAATTTAAAGTAAAGACAAAATTGGCATAAATAAATATCTCTTTGTAAATTAACTTTTACATGGTGTTATATAAGTTTCTTTTCAACTATAAATATTAATTGGAAATCTAAAAAGATTTCCTACATTATGGTATTTTTCATAGTTTTTAGAGATTGAATAAATTAAATTATTTATTACACAATAATGATACAATGTTTACGTCATCAATAATTATATAATTAAATAAGATTTTAAATATTAAAATAACATCCAAAACCTGTCCAATTCTTAATGGATGATTTTATTTAGACCATGAGTCTTGTTATATTTGACTCTAATGATTTTTGGACCTTTAGAAACCAAATATCATTATATAATAAAATAAGTTTTTCAGGCATTCCTAAAGAGCCCCCCGTTATAAAAGGAGACCATTTCTAACCAATTCCACACACCTCTCAAGACCTTTGGCTCATCCAACATCTTCCCAATTAAGATCTCTTAATCCCTCTCCTCCACCTAGAAGCCTTAACTTAGGTAGAAGGAACCTCAATAATTATATTTGGTTCAAACCAAAGGAAGTTACCCAAATTAAATGTAACAATTTCTCTTAAATTTTTTTTGTTTTATTTTGTTTTATTTTACTTCTGCAACCCATAAAATCTATTTACTCATTTTTATATAACAACAAAAGTATACTAAATATACTAGGATTTTGTTATTATAATTATTCTAACTACACTTACACACACCTCCATCTAATGGGTGAGGAACATTATGTTTTTGTGGATGGCAAACTAACGCCTCACGAGATGATGATTGTTCGATTATCCTCTACTGCCTCTCATGGTGGCCATTAAGATGACCGTATATTTATATACGATATAAACTATGTTTATGTTTTTTTTATGATTCTGTATTTTTCATTTATAGCATACCTTTATGGTTTCCATTATGGGTGAACATGATAATTTCATTTGAGGAAGTGCGGACTACCGCCCCCTCAAAGTGATATGAATTGTTAATGCCATATGTGGGATGTATAAATGATAGAGTTAATGATATTATATATGATATTATACTGGATTTATAATATTCCTTTCTATAATTATGTTTTAATTCCATTAAAATAATAAATAGAAATGAAAGGTGCGTTTATGCGTATGTACGGCTTACCGTCTCCATGAACGGTGCATTTTATTTCTTACCTCCAAATGTTATGTACAATTATAAATAAATGTATATACATGATATATATGATATATATGATATCTAAATCATTAATATTATTCTAAAGATAATGGATATCTTACCACATGAACAACTTGTAATCATAAGTTGTTCATTTTTTACCAAAGTACCAAATATCGACCAAACAAACATTATTAAATGAAATGATTTAATAATGTTTATAACATGGTAATAAGTGATATAAAAAAGGGTAATAAACTTGAAAAAGTTTCTTAAGAAAGTAGATATTAACTTTGGTTTATTATTTAGGAAAAAAAAGAACAAACGAGTCAAGTCAGACACGAAGTAAGAGATTTCTTATCTCACATTTAATTCTGTGAGATTTCCATTGATCGCCACTAATTTATTTCATGTGGTGTATATTGTGTACTTACATTTGATATATATTATCATGATCATGTTTATATTCATGGAATTATTTTTTTTCATTTAGTGGTTATTAACTTTTGGTTATATGACTCGATTGATTACAACGTGGTAAGGGGTTTTCATCTCACTTTTTATTTCTGTGAGATTCATGTTATATTTGCCACTATTTTCCTTTGTGTGGTGTACATACTACCCATGATTGTATTATTTTTGTAATATACTTTCATTTATGGGTATTTAAATCTTCATTGAATGATCTTTCTTTCTTTTGGTATATGTTTTGTAAGTTACCAAATCAGTAAAGGGATCTTTTTAACCCAATTTCCATTCCTTGGGTTAATCTTCTAATTCTTAATTATGTCATGCTTTTATTATATGTGGAATTATTGTTTATTTATTCATGTTTTAATTTCCACTCAACTTTGTGTTGATATAATTTTGATACACATAATCACTCCATTGATAAATTTTCAAGTCATCGATATGATCTTTATAAGAGTAATTTTAACTCAATTTCCATTCATTGAGTTAAACATCCAAGTCATTGGTTTTGTCTACAAAAGAATATGTGTGAATGTCATATGATTGATTTACAATGAATATCCAATCATATTTAGTGCATTTATATCTATCACACATTATTATGTAATTGATTTATCCTTAATGTAAGGATACCAGTTTTATAATGGATTTCGTCTCAATTTACATTCCATTGAGAATTTATTATTGTTATGAACAAATTTACTCTTATATGGTGTATATATTGTCCTTTGGTATATTATATCAGGAATACCTTTATTCTCATGATTTTAGAAAGTTCTCATTAAATTTTTATTTCTCAATTATTTGTATTCAAGCATCTCTCATTTTGTTAAAAACTCTTTTACTAAAATATCATTTTAAATATTTTAAATATTTATTCTTCTAAACATTTCTTGTTAATGTCCATGTTTTCAAAAATGGGTTTTAGGATTTATTTATTTATATGGACTTTAATGTTTTCAAATAATATTTCATTTAAAATCTTCAATGTGATATGGGTCACTTTGATTAAAAAATTTCTTTATTAAATGTTTTAAATGGTTTGATAAAGGCTTGATTATGCCAATATCTTGAAATGACATATTGTGATTGAAAAGTTGAAATGTTATCTTTACTTTATGCATTGTTTATGTGTTATTAATAATTTATGGTTATTGGGAATTGTTTACGTATATAGGTGGTTCCGTGATAAACCTAGGGCGGGTGAGCCCGAGATAGCTCTCTAATGTAGTGGGTAACGTGACAGAGGTAAACATAAATGTTTCTCCTAAAAGATTTAGGGAATATACTATGATGAGTATTCCAAATGTGACTCCCTATATAGCTACGATAGATACAATGTATGTATGTTATGAATTCCATAAGTAACCTTTATGATTTATTATTTCTGTGTGTTATTCATAAATCATATGATTTCATAAGGTATGTTATGATTGAAAAGTATTGGTTTCTTTGATTTGTATTTATTGATGGGTTAGTGTTTCTTTTCCTTATTTTATAACCCTTACTGATCTTTTTATTCTCATCCCATGTTTTTGAAATGTTTTCCACATGACATATAGATGAATAGGTTCAAGGATGGGATCAAGGAAAAGTCATGTTGTCTAAAACTTGAAACTAGACATGTTTCTTTTTAAGAGTTATTATTTTATGAAGAAAATTGATACTGAGTAGTAGTGTCTACATGAAATATTCAATTTGTTATGTAATAGTTATAGCCTAATTCTCTAAAACTCTAAACTTGAAAAGATCCTAAATGATAATTACTCATTTAATTCAATATGATATAATATTTAAGGCCAGGTCCTTATACCAACATCAAACTCCATGTACCTTTGTTGGTTGTCGACATTTCTCTTTTTACGACTCTGAGAAGCCTTAATGATTTGATAGATGGCATGAACCTTTTCTTTCATCTCTTGCACAAGACCAGGACCAAGAATCTTTCTCTCACTAGCTTCATCCCAAAAAGTATGAGTTCTACATCACTTCTCATATAGAGCTTCATAGGGTTCCATTTGAATACTCTAGTGGAAGTTGTTGTTGTAAGAGAACTCAACTAAAGGGATATGTTGATCCCATCCACCTTTAAATTCCATTGAGCATATTCCCAGCATGTCCTCAGGTTTTTTAATAGTCCATAGATTGGACATTATTTTGGGGGTGATAGGCCGCACAAAAATTCAATTTGGTACTCAGTGCATATTGAAGACTTCCCCAGAATTTTGATGTGGACCTTGGATCATGATCAGATTCAATAAAAAGTAGAAATACATGCATCCTTAACAGTACCTTTATGTAAATCCTAGAAAGTTGATCAAGAGAGAAATCTTTCCGAATAGAGATAAAATGGGGTTTCTTTGTGAGATGGTCCACAATAACCCATATTGCATTGTTTCCTTTGAAAGTTATCGAGAGACCAATGATGATGTTTATAGTAATATTTTCCCACTTCCATGCTGGTATGGGTAGTGGTTACAATACCGCTTTAGGAAGTTGTCACTCTGCCTTCACTTGCTGACACACCAGGCACCTTGAAGTGTAGTCAGAAATCTCTCTTTTCATATTATCCCACCAATAATGATCACGAAGGTCCCTATACATATTTGTGATTCCAAGATGTATAATGAAAGTAGAGCTATGATCTTCATCCATCAGATCCTTCTTTATTTATGAAAAATAAGAAACAAATAGTCTTGTACAAAATTTCAGTACACCTTCTTGATCAATATTGAACTTAGGAAAAATTCCATCCTTTACGTCCTTAAACTTCTTCTTCAACAAAGGATCTTCTTTCTGAGTTTTCTTGATCTTTTATAGTAATGGAAGTTGAGAAATCATTTGGGTTAGGGTTGATGATGTCCCTCCCTTAAAATTACCATGTACAGCTTTACTAGATCATTGATGAAAGGATCTATTTAAATCCTAATCATGGAAAGAACAACTGAGCCTTTCCTACCTAATGCATCAGTGACTTTTTTTCCTCTTCTAGGATGATAATAAATTGAACAATAATATTTTTTAAGAAGTTCCAACCATATTCTTTTTCTCTTGTTCAATTCCATTTGTGTGAAAATATACCTCAAACTTTGATGGTTTGTGTATATATCACATTTCTCCCAATAAAGATAGTGACTCCATATATTCAAATCAAAAAACGAACGCATCAAGATCCAAATCATGCGTAGGATAGTTCTTCTCATTAGTATCGAACTGTCGAGATGTATAAGAAATGACTTTTTCATTTTTCCTGAGGACACACCCAAGCCCTTTCAAAGATGCATCACTAAAAATAATGAATCCTTATCCACTTGAGAGAAGAGTCAACATAGGTGCAGTAAACAATCTCTTCTTCATCTCTTGAAAACATTCCTCACAATCCTTTGTCCAGATGAACATGACCCCTTTTCAAGTTAACATGGTTAATGATTAGAAAGTCATAAAAAGTTTTTCACAAACCTCCGGTAATATCCCGATAATCCAAGGAAACTAAAAATCTATGTTATTGTTGTAGGTTTAGGCCACTCTACAACTTTTGTCTTTTCAGGGTCAACTGTGATTTTTTCATTGGTAATAATGTGCCCTAAGAAAGCAACTTGTTGTAACCAATAGTCACATTTGCGAAACTTTTCAAAAATCATCTCCTTCCACAGAGTTTTAAAAATAACCCTTAGATGATCCTCATTCTCCTCACTACTTTAGGAATATATCAAAATATCATTAATAAAAACTACAAAAAAGTTATCAAGGTAGTTTTTAATGACTATATTCATCAAGTCCATACAAATATCAGGAGCATTAGTCTTGTCTAAGGCCATAACAACAAACTCATAATGCCCATGTCTTGATCAGAAGGCAGTTTTTGGAATATCTTTTTTCTTCACCCCCAATTGATGATAATCATAACGAAGATCCATCTTGGAGAAGAATTGAGGCCCACGAAGTAGGTCAAATAAGTCATCAATTCATGGAAGAGGGTATTTATTCTTCAATGTGTTCTCGTTTTGTTCACTATAATCAATGAATAACTGTATATATCCATCCATCTTCTTCACAAAGGGAACAGGTCCTCCCCAAGGAAACACACATGGCCAGATAAACCCATTCTTCAATAGAAGTTGGAGTTTCTTATTTAATTCCTCCAACTCCACATTTTCCATCCTATGTGGGTTCTTTGATATCTGATGAAATCCATGTAGGAGTTCAATGGAGATCTCTACCTCTCCTTCTGGGGGAGGTCTGGGTAACTTCTCATGAAATACATCAATGCATTCCTGGATGATGGATACATTTTCTATCCTAATAATCTCATTTATTTCTTGTTATTCACCAATAAAATCCATAAATAATGATATAGGAGGTTCTTCTAGACAAATATCAGGTTGAGGTATCTCTCCTTGGAAGATAACTATAGGTTTTCCACTCAAGACTACTGAGATTTCCTTGCTTCTTCATTTGATATTAGCATTATACTCTGAGATCCAGTGCATCCCTACTATAATGTTGAATTACAACATGTGAATGACTAGTAGATTTTTGATAAGATTGTGCTCAATAATGTAAATACTAGAGTTTCTAAACACTGATGATACTTTGATAATCCTACTATGATCTTGACTGATAATTTTAAATTTATTAAATCAGGGGTCGATTCTAAATTCCTTGAAAACATGGAGGAAATAATGGAATGTGTATAACTAGAATAAAAAAATGTACTTTCTAGAATTGATATAACAAAAAGAGTAACTTCCACCACATCATTTGGTGCTTCAACTTCAGCCGTAGTGATTGAAAAAGCACGAACTTGCTCCCTAGGTTTTTGCTGAGTCTGATGGTGGTTCCCCTCCACTGCCCTCTGATTTGGATAGTGATTGGAAAAGGGACCAAGTTTTCCACAGTTATAGCATTGGACATCAAGTATGTACTACACCATCTTCTCTTTTTCATTATTGTTTGGGAGTTGTGGCTTCACCTCACTATGACAATTTTGTGTGATATAGACATCTCTTCCACACTTGTAGCTCTTCCCGCTCTAAAGCAAGTAGTTCCCTGAGTGATTCTTCCCACATTTATTACACATAGTATGTTGCACTTTCATGCCACATCTTCCCTGATTGAAACTCTTACATAAGATTGGCTCCCTTGATCTCTTATTTTCATTAGATTTATGAGACCATTACATCTCACCAAACTCCTGTTTGACTTTCATCGCACTCTGCATGATCTTCTAAAAGGTGTCATAATCTTGATTGGATGGATTCTTCCATAGATAAGGTATTAGTCTACCAAATAATCTTTTAAAATTCCCATTAGGATCCAGGAAAAAGATGTAGGTGTAACATGAAAGTTGAGTAAAGTTCATCTCATAGATTCGAACAGATTCATTCTCCTTCTACATCAGCTCATGAAACTGCTTCTCCATTTTTGTTCTCATCGAATGAGTGAAATACCTATGAAAAAGATCCCTCTGAACTCTTCCCACTCTATAGCTTAAACCTATACTCTTGGCCTCATTTTTTTAATTTTTTCCCACCACCGATTAACTTCTCCCTCTAAGAGGTAAATAGCCAGGGTGACATTCTCTTGTTTCGAACAACGGAGCATAGAAAATATCTTCTCGATAGAGCTAATACACTATTCATCAATCAATGGGTCGATAGATCTACTAAAGGTCAGTGGTCATTGATGCATAAAGGACTCACCATAATTTTTTTACCATCATGGTGAGATTGGTATCTCACCTTGATTTATGTTTTTTGCTATAACTTGAGTTATTTGGTTCATAATTCTTATGAAGGTTTCCATTCCCAATTCCATTGGAGGGCCATTAGTGCATGATACATTGCAGTCACCATTTGCATGGTTCCTCCTTTTTCCTAAAATTTTCTAAATGAATAAAACCTTAGTGAGAATATTTTTTCATTTATGAATCTTTTAACTATAAAGGATTTTATTTCTTAAAACTTCATGGCTAACAAATTACGTTTCTTTATAAATTCTTCATAATGATTCATAAAAAGAATATAATTAACCAAAAATAACCCCCAACTGTTTCAAACCAAAAGTAAAACAAGGCCCATTTTCGTGTACCAGAATACCCTAGGTGTAGCCCAAAAATCCTTGCCGAAGTTTTCACTCCTAGGTACATTTATTCCAAATCCACATCCACTTGTTCATATCAAGGCATGGATTTATTTTTCGAAAACCACTTACTTAATATTTCATAAAAATACCAAGAAGTTTTACAATATTTATACTTTATTATAGGGTTCTTCCTAAATTTTTCATACACAAATTTCCATTTATAACTAAACTATCCCTTGATACAAACTATGGAATCCTGCCTTTTTATTACATAACTTTTCATTATATTCAACAAATAGAGGATTTTTAAATTCTAGTGTCTTAGAAATCTGAAAAAATATACATGAAAAAAACTGAGCACATTATTATAATACACTTTTAAGGCTTCATAATAAGTTAATCCTACGTAAAATTATTGAATCTCATAATCTAGAGACATACATAAAAGGAAAGGGTGAGCAGGAGGCCCAGTAAAGAAAGCAAGTAAAACAATTTACATGACAACTTGAGAAATATCAATAAGATCATATGAAAAAGAGGAACATCATAATAAAAACATGAGAAAAAATTGAAAGTGTGGCTAAAAAATTTTATTTAGACATTCATGAACATATCACTAAGGTATATCCTCAAGGTGTCATAAAAAAATTACCAAGGTTATTCACCAAGGTATCGTGAAACTTGTCATCTCTAGAGATTAAATTATTTACCCAATGAATTGGAGTGATATCAGGTAGCACACTTAATATTTCTATATCTTCATGTGGGATACATAGATCATCATAATAAATTTTATAAAAAACCCAAAGAGAATAAATTAAATGAGTTTCATATCGAAATCGTGACGTTTTAAAAAGTGCGTAGAAACAAGATCATTAAGTCATATATAACCCATGGACATGGAATAAGGGTTATATGAATTTCAATTAAAAAATCAAATATATCAATACTATGTATTCATGAATACCCTAAGAAATAAAATATATTTGTATATTCACATAATTAAAATTAGATAATTTCTTGAGAGAAAGAGAGATATTTTGAGACGAAATTTCTACAGCAAAATGACTATATATCATGGATTTAGAAAACAATACGAAGAGAGGGTAAAATGTTATCCATTCCATAAATGAATCATTTTAAAGTATAGGTACAGAATAAAATATAAATAATATCACGGTGTGGATATTCAAATTATATACCACATGAAAAGAAAACATGAAAAAAGAGGAAATGTGATTTCTTTTATGAAAATTCTGTAGCTTAACGACATCACTTAATAATTCAAATCATCAATTGATGAGAGTGGAAATGGTTGTTAATAATTTGGAAATGAAATGGATAGTAATAAGTATATATAAGAACATAACCCATCATAATAAGATAGAAACTAGAAGACATAACATAAAGGAAGTCATGACTTAAAAGAGCAGAGTGAATGTTTCCCTTACCTTGAAGATTAAATTCAAAAGCATGAAGGTTGGGACCGTAAAGGGATTGATGGAACCTTGGTAGGACTCTTTTGATGGTAAAAGGATCAGAGATTCATTGAGGAGGAATTTGGAATGAAATTAATGAAGGAATTTATTGGTATTTATAGCAAAAGTAAGGGAATAATTTATTAATTTCCAAGGGAAACCTCATCAGTGGTATTTGAAAAACCATAGGCTTTCACATGGTATTTTCCCATTTTAGTGGCCACTTGGGACACATAATAATATATATTACTATTAAAAAGTAGACCAAAATTATTATATAATTATTACATCATTTATGATGTCATTAATCACAACAAAACTCAAAATTGCAGTTTTTACTATTCATTGAAAAACAAAATATTTTATAAAAATATCATAAATTTACTCTAACCTAATATCGATTCTCTGAATTAAAAAATGAAATTAATTTTATGAAAATAATTTTTTAAATCTTTTTATTTTTATTTTTAAATAAAATCATTATTTATATAAAAAACAACTTTAAAAAAATAACTTCTTTTGTAACACCTTGAAAAAATAATCAAGGTCCCATAAAATTATCATATAACCATAAGACAATAAAGTAACAATTTATGATTAAATTTTATGAAAATAAATTTCGATTTTAAATTATTATTTTAATTACAAAATTTTAAATAAAATTTTTACGGTATAGAAATATTCCAAATCTTATACTATGATAGGTTTTTCACTTTTAAGAAGTTTAAATTGTATTTGTACATTCGTGGGTGAAGTTACTATTTTATTGGTCAATTTACTATTCCTTACTATTCATAAGGGTATGTTACTATTCATAATTTACTAGTCACCGAAAATTATTTTGATCTCATTGAACCACATTTTTCACCCTGATTAAAACCATGTGTCTGATTTTCAAAAATCATTTCACAGAAAAAGTTAGTTAATATTTAAATGTTTTTATACTATTCATAAAAAAACTATTCATAAAAAACTATTCATCTAATTGGAACTTCTTATAAAATTTCTAAAAATTCAACCTAGGTTTATTTTGACATTTGAATTTCAAAATTGATGTTCATTTTAGCATAATAATTCTCTATGTATGAGAAATCATTGAAAAGTAAAATTTTTACTTCTAAAATAAATTTATCAAATTTATCTTAATTAAACATATACTTTATTAAAAAACCTATTCTAAAAACATAAATGATGAAATAACAACTTTATTTATAAAAAAGGATTACACAAAGTATCTAAGGCCTTGTTACATAGCCCCTTATAACACCTATATAGGACCTAAGTGTATGGCGTGCTATGGTGATGGATTTTTGATGTAGTTCAGACAACATTTCCCGCATAGTGATTTCTACCATCTTGATCATTTCCTATAAGAAATTTCGTTCAAGCTTCACATGTTGATGTTCTGCTTGGTCTTGGTTCAGAGCAAAGACCAATGATGAAACCACCTTCCCAAGCTCTGACAGATGGGCTTTGTACGGTTTGAGTCTACTAGATGAGGCTACCGACTCTTCTTTCTATATTAACCATGGTCAATTGTATTTATACACAATAATCATAACGTTAAGAGTTTAGTTTCCAAATATCTTATTGACCAATTTTCATATAATAGTCGAAACCCAGTGAAACAATTTTAATTATAATAACTTTATTGATTTAAGGATATTGTTTTGCTGAGTACAAAATAAAATAATAAAAAAATTTAGAACACAAAAATCATTCAAATTTTCAGGTCGTTACAATACATGCACCTAACTTGAATGTTTGGAATTATTTTCATAATTACTTCAAGATGATTAATAACTTCATTAAAGTTGTTTGTATTCATTTTCATTCTATTTATACAATTATATGGTGAGGAGATAATGGAATCAGAAGAAACACTTATCACTGGGGGAGTATTATGACATGAGGATCCAACATTTTATTTTTTAGTAAAAATAGTTTGATAAAATTTCATAACATTAAAATATATATCAAACATAGATATTTCTGATGATCATGATTGATATTATCGATATTCTTATTTATAGGATTTTATTTCTGATTCAGTATGATTTACAAAACATTGAGTTTGGGAAGATAAATAAGTTAATGTTTTAGCTGACATTTCTTCTAAATTTGAAACCTTCTTCAACTATTTATAAATATCAACATTCTTATTTAACTGAATTTTTCTTAATTTTTCAATAGCTTTACCATCTTCACCATAAAAATTCTCAGACTCAATTTTATCAACAATATCTTATTTTCATTTTTTACATTCTAGAGAACAGAGGTCTAATGGAGAATTGAGCTAGTTGTCAATTTGGTTTAATAGATAGATGTTATTCCAACTTAAAGGTTATATATTGATAAGACTTAGTAACTAGTCCTTTTTTCCCAAAATCATCTTTAAAATTTAATTTTTAATAGCCTTTAATAAGTGTCTATAAATTTCATATTTTCTCTCTTTTTCTTATTTGTTATTCATATTATTTTATTCTATAATATTTTTATATGATTTGTCTTACTGAGCTGAAGACTCTGTTTTATCTAATCTGAATGATAAAATATCACACCTCTTTTCTCCATCAATTTCATGAAGCACCAAAAAGTCTTTATATAACATTGTCTTTTCCTACTTCCTTAACATTGGATGAATTTTTTCACAAGATTTTTTCATTTCAAAAACTATTTCTATATGTTTTTTAGATTCAATAATGGAGAAAAAATTATTCATTTTGTTAGTAATTTTTTTTTGGAAGAAAAAAACTATCATCATCTTGTTGTATGTTTCTTCTCCAACATACGATTCCTTCACATAGACATGAGATGTTTTATACAAAATATTTTAAAGAAACATATATTTTACCAAAACATTTTTTTATAAATCTTGGATAAAGAATTATTTTTAATTTCAATGACCCATGTTTCACTACCTCTATGCAACATAACATAAAATTCACAATGTTGAACATGCACATGTTCAATAATAAATAAAATATATAAATGTATTTAAATTTTAGGGTAACTTAATCACCTTTTATCAGAATAATATATTTTTTGGATTAAAAAACAATTCTATTAGCTAGAGATAGATGTGAATCATCCCTTTCTCATATCAAGATTTTTTTTTGGTTTTTACATGAGACTTCCCAAATCACTCATGTTTTTAGGAAACATATGATTCACAAGGTTTTTATATCACTCAAAATGGATGTCAACCAAATTATCTACTTTACCGATGATTTTTATTTATGATTTCTCAAAAGAGGTAAATTAAAAATTCATTATGAAACCAACTTAATTGAACATGAAAATGTATCAAATTCTTATACAGTCATGAGATAATGAAAATTTAAATTGTCATTAGAAACATTTAAATATTCTAAACCATGAAATACTATTGTTGAATTCTGCAACAAATCATACATATCCAAACGTTACATAATTTTAAACCTTTATTTAGTTTCCATATTTTGAGAAACATTATTTTGAGATTATATTTATTAATTAGAATAACTTGATGGATGAAATGAATTTAGAACAAAAATAGATAGAAGAAAGTATATATAGTGAGGGTTATCTACAAAAAACTATAAGAGGTAAATATTTGGGGATCCACAGATTATTTATTTAGAACCTAAAGGGATATTTGGTCTAAAATCATAAAATCAAGAGATTGAGATTTAATACTTCAATCTTATCAATGTCTAATAATGTTTCTCAAAAGATGAGAAAAAAAATTTGAACTCTTGATGTTGTGTAAATTTTTTTATGTGTTTTACTGAGGAAAAATTTATTTCAATGAATCATAATATTTTGTAAATATATAGAAATTTTTTAATAAATAGAATAAAGAACTTATAATAGAATATTAAAAAATATTGATTAAATTACCCCAAAACATTGAAAAATTTATCTTTTGGAGAAATTTTTATCTAAAATTTCTTTCAATTTTTTTCCAAAAATATAAACATTATATTTTACAAAAAAAATAAAATCGAAATTTTATGTTTGTTTATCTTCAGGATGGATATCATTCTAGTTAAATATAATAATTTTCAATAAAAACATTTTAATTTTTTTAAGAAATTTATTTTTTGAAATGTTTTTTGAAAACATTTTCCTGAAAATTATAAATAATTTTTTTTCCACTTTTTTTAGGAAACATTTTCAATTTTTTTTTATAAAAACTTCATACAAATTTTTTTTAATAAAATATTGAATGAAAATATTCAAAACATAGGAAATTTTTTTTGATTCTTTTTTATGGGTTTCGTTATAATAATAAGATAATAAATTAAGAATTTAATAAATAATAATTTTATTTTGATTATTCTATGAATCTGTGTAATATATTCAAAGCTATCAAAATTGAGTATTGTTTTAAGAACCTTAGTAGGTTATTGTTTCATTTCTATGAAATGTAATATTATATTTATATTTTGTGTGTGATCCCAAAAGAAATTATGTATTATATCGATATTATTCTCTTGTGATTTATGTGTTATATTTTTACTTAATGTTATGGAACCTGTGTTATCACAAAAACTAATATTTTTACTAGAACACATGTTAATGTTAGTCCATGTTATATCCAAAACACATGAGAACCCATATTTTTAGCTACTACATATTAACGGTAGTAGTGATAAGTTCTACTTAGTGTTGTTTCTTATAACAAAGAAACAAAATATTCTCCTATGAAATGAAATGATTCATATGTATTTTTATATCCATTTTACATCTTCCAAATTCATCATCCAAAAACTTTTTTTGTTCAAATTCATTTAAAAAAGAGTTAAAAAATCAAATATACATCGTTTCCTTGAGATATAAATAAATTTTCTACATCTTTAATATTAAACTCTATTGGATTAACTTAAACTATCACAAGTAGTCATACAAATAACATTTATTCACCTGAAATAGTTGTAATGTATTGTAAACTACCAAACATTCCTTTTAAATTCTTCTGATCAACTAGTTTTCTAGATTGATCATGATATACTATTTTTGCAGTTCTCAATTGAGTATTAGTAATTTTAGTATTATCATATAATTTTTTTAATAGAATATTTTATATAATATTTGTGAGACATAAAACTTCATTCTGATTATTCAGATATTTTAAAACCTCTGGAAAAATCAAACCCATTCAACATGATCATTTCAAAACAAAATTTTATAATATCTATAAGAGAATATGAAATTGATTTTTGATTTGATCCAAATATAATGTTTTTGATATAAATTATAATAGTGATGGATTTATTAAAAAAAATTAATAAAAAGTGTTGGATGAGAAAATTTATTAATAATTTTTTTTTGAAGAAAAAATCCTACAAGTCTATCATACCAGGATCTTGAAACTAGGTTACATTCATAAAGTAAATTAGTATGTCTAAATGAATTATTCAGTGTTTTTATATTTGAAAACGAGGTGGCTGTTATAAATGAAATTTATCTTTTACATATATGTTATGAAAATCACACTTAATATCCATTGGATAAATTATAAAATTTAAGAAATTAATATGAACTAGAAGTTTAAAAATAACTTTATGTATATTTAATAGAAGAAAAATTTCATCATTTTCTATTCCTTCTCATTGGATATAACCATTATAAACAATTAAATATTTTTTTCTTTCTATAATATCATTTTTATCAATTTGATTTTCAAAAAATCATTTTATTCTAATTATAAAAAAATATTTACGATATTCTACAAAAGTTAAGACTCTATTACACACAAATTAATTGAATTTTTCCTTTTCTAGTTAAATCCAATTTCATCAACTAAGGATTAATCATGAGTATTAGGTTCAAATCTGGATAAAAATTCACATTTTCCACATACTTTTCTTATGTAACTTATAGTTTTAACAATTTGACCTATATGATTATTGATATTATCAATGTTATGATTCATTAATTTTTTTTGATTCCATGGATTTGTAAAAGTATTTTTCTTTAATAATAGGTTGTTTTTTTACAGAGTTATAAATTTAAGAAAAAAAATCTTCAGTTATTCTATCATGTAAAGAATTTATCAACATGGGATGAAAATTAGTTTTATGAAAATCATCCAAAGAACAAAAGTGTTGGGTTCATCAAATTTAACATGCAATGTTTCTTAAACTATACTAGTTCTTTAAAAAAATTATAACCCTTACTTATTATAGAATAGCCAAGGAAAATTCCTTCATCTTATTTTATAGAAACATTTTTTAAATTACATATAGTATTCAAGTAAACTACTTCACATAAAAAACTACAATTTAGTAATATTTTGGATTTATTTCTATCCAAAAATCACAATGTGTTTTATTAAGAAAAGGTCGACATAAAAATTGATTTATAGTATAACATGCAATACTAACTGTGTAATAGTTTGTTTCTTATTGATCCATCACTTTGTAGGTTTTGGTGGTTGGAAGTGTTCGAAGGAGGTTTAGAAGGAGTTTGGAGAGGTTAGGTAGCTAATGGTCATAATTAGGGTGATTACACATTGTGAAATCATGTTACACAATGTGAGTCCCTATTTCAAATATTGTCATATACTTTTCATGATGTGTAGATATTTTATACAGTGTAAAGAAAAGTTTCAAGATGTGTAATATTTTTGGGTTTGAAAAATAAAATATAACTGAGAAGCGTTGTGTTTTTTAGTGGAAACCAAACCATGTGTATTACCTGAAGTGACATAGTATTACAGATCGTGTAATACCCCCATCATGTGTAGTTTTAATAATTCTTTTTGGAAGAATCGTTATTAATTTGGCTATGGTTTTCTAATCCTATCATTCCAGATGAACCCAAGGTTCCCTGTGGTGTCCATCAAACCCAACCACTTCCTCCTTGATCTATCATTCCCAGTGGTTGTTTGTTGAAAATATATGATCAATTCATGGTGATTTTACTCCTCATTCCCTTCCATTTCCTCTTGTTCATTCCTTGGGATTCTCTTCTATGGTATAGATTGGATTGAGTTGGATGTTTGGGATTTTTTTGATAATCTTATGTTGTGGAATAGGTTGATCTTAATTCATAATGTTGTGGTTATCGCTTGTGTTCATTCTTCTTTGCCCTGTAGTGAACAGACTATTTAAAAAAATTATTCAGGTAGGGTTTTCTTTTATTTCTCTTTTATTGTGAATCATGTGGGCGGTATCTACTTTTTTGAGGATCATATTTCTTCCAAACTAGTCAAATATAATAACTGGGAAAAATTAATTTAAAGGGGTAGATTGATCTGATGCACATGTTTTTATGGATTTGATGTTATTGTGATGTTGAAAACTATATAAGCTAAATGCCCCACTAAAAATCATGGTTGTTGGTGGTCCTTGGTTGTGCACTAAAAAATTTTCATGTTCTGTTATTTTTATTTAATACTTGTATATAAAAATTTGTAAAACACATACACATGGATAATAAAAGGATTCCCCATGATTAACCAATTTTTGTGGAAAACCTTGAATTAAAAAGTGTAATTAATTAGGGGATGCCTCTTTAAATTCATAATTATGTTATTATTTTGTATGTGGGGTGATGTGTTTTGTGGGATAGATGTGGTTGAGTTTGTTGGAGAAATAGAATCTGAATTGCCTATTTTGTGAGGTGGGGATATAATCAGGTTTGTGTTGTGGTACGTTTTTGAATCATAGGTGTGTGTTGTGGTTTGGTTTGGGTAGTTTGGTGGATAAAATTGTAGATGATACTTCGACCTGACCAAGTAATGGAATCTCATGTTGAGATATTGATTTAATCTGGAATGAATTATAGATGTATTACAGTGGGGCTACAATTTGGTTGTTCGGTGACGTGTTATTGTATTTTTTATTGTGTTTTATGCTTGATAATTTCATGGATACTTGAGGAATAAATGAATAAATAATTGGTTAATAACATTTGGAATTCGATTGGTTTGGTTTGGTTAACGGAATTAATAAATGAGTTGTGAATAAATAATTTTAATGGTTATTTATGTTGGTTGGAAATCGAAAGGAGATTTTGGCTTGATGTGTAGTTTTGTGCATTTAGAGGTAGAAAAAAAAGTTGGAAATATGGTGAGATAGTAATTTTTTAGTGAACCCATAGGTTGGATTGAGTGTTTGGTATCATATATGCATATAATTTTATTTCCTTCAGGATTTAAATATGCACCCCACTGTAGTTGATCACTATGTGTTGAACACCCCCATCATTAAATGGAATACTGTTTTTCCCAAACAACCTAGTGGGAGGATAGATGGCTGGCTTCCCATTCTTCGCAACTCTTTCTTCTATGAGGTGATATCCAAGATTCATTGGAAATGTTGTAGTTTTGAGTCCTAGGGATATGCGAGTAGGTTGTGATGTGGTTCTTTCGGTAGAGGTGGGAGTGAGAGGATGTTTTATATTATGAAAGAGAGGCTAAAACAATGTGAAGTGGTGTAGGGTACCCAAATCATCGATATGCTTACTATATTACTTTACTTGACACATTATATTTAGTGATCATTACTTGGTGAGGACTAGGATGGTTAGTATAGATGTTTGGTGCTGTTTGGTTCTATTGTTTTATCATAGGGTCATTAGCATTATCTGTTTCACTTATTCATGAGAGATTTAGAATTTTCCTAATGATTATATATGTATATTCACCCTACCTATATAAAAATGATTTCATGTTTCTAGGAGGACCTTGCAGACCTTTCTAGAACATACTAGCTCAGATCCTAACAGCTATTGAGTCACTGCATAAGATTTATTCTGGTACATTGGAGTTTTATTTCAGTTGTAACAATTTTATTTTCAACATGCTTGTGAGGAGGATTTTTGTTATAATATATATATATATATATATCATGGAGTTTTTTTTGAGATGATCCATCATATCTCATGATCTTTTTTTCTAAAAGGGAAATGTCTCCCATTTTTTTTGAAGATTGTATACCCTTGGTTCTAGTCGTAAGCCCAAGGCCAACTAGAGGAAGGACTCGGGGGGGAGTCATGTTCTTTTTTTATTATTTCTAACCTAGGAAGGGTATCTAGAGATTGAGGGTTCGTGACAGAAGAATATCATATTTAAGTGATGGTTAAGGGATAAGATGGATTTAAGGGTTAGGCACTGTGAGTATTGAATGGGTTGGTAGAGAAATAGTGTTAGGAGTTATTGGTGTGTGACATAGGCCTAGGATGCCTGAATATGATATAATATTTTACAGCCCCATGTGATCCAATGAAAGGTATCTGGGCCTACCGAACGACCAATTTAGGTTATCCTAGTTGTAGTGTAGTGTCCCTATGAAATGTACATTCATCTTAATTACTTGTGTTCTTGTCAAAATTGGGTTTTTTGAGAAATTGGGAATAAATTACAAGAAATGAGTTAAAACGAATTAAAATGAATCTTAAATAAAATTCAACACTATTCAGGCTTATTAATTCCTTGATTACCTTTCAAGTATGGAACTCAGTCATCATTCCTATGTGGCACAGGATGTTGAGGGTCAGTATTCTAATTGAGTTGATCAACGAAGGTTTGATCTGGTGGATAAGGATGTCCAGTGGCAGAGAACATTATGTGCTTTTCTACGGTAGACATTGGGAATTCATGAGGGATGTTTTTCCTACATGGAGGCAGAGAGATGGCTTGAGGAGATTTATATATCCTTTAGCTTGTTCTGGGACCTGAAGGAGTAATGGGTTTCATTGGTGGTTAGTCAGATGCGAGGAGTTTCACATCAGTGGTGGATGCTATACCTAGGGGAGAAGAAGAACGCTAACAATTCATGGGTCGATTTCTAGAAGGGGCTCTGAGTATAATTCATTTCATTCACCATGAAGTTTGAGATGTGGCATGAGTTACTCTCCCTCCATCATGGGATTAGGTCAGTAAGAGAGATTGGGATCAAGTTTAAGGATCTCCTCTATTTTCCCCATATCTTCTTCTGAATGAAGAGTCTCATGTGAAACATCTAGGGGATGCACTTCATCCTTTGATCTAGTATGACATTACTCCCTTTACCTTTCCAACATATCTGTAAGTTCATAAAATAGAACAGGTGATCGAGCAGATGTACTCGTGAGGGGGTTTACTGTGAGAGGGGATCAAGATGGGTTCTTCGAGAGGCAGGGATACCAGTGGAATGGATCAGGTGCCAAGATCATCAAAGTTTTGATAGGTAGGTATTCTACCTCAACATATTCCTTTTCAAACTTATGGTTCTCATGCATTTTTTTTGAACTTGGGAACAAGGTGATTCTTCTAGTTAAGCCATTTCAGCACTGGGGAGTGCAGTCTCATGCTCCACCTAAGGGAGATGGAGGTAGTAGTGTTTGAACTCAAGATGTCCCCAAGGGACCTCAACTCAGGCATAATCATAGAGGTTGTCGTTAACAGAGGGGCAGAAGAGCTTGGTGTGGTCAGTTAGATGTAGTAGAGGTAGTAGTTCTAACCGGACCGGATATCGTTAGAGGTACGATAAGTTTTTTTATTACCCTTTATTTTGATTTTTTTGATTTGGGAGTTTCATAATACATTATTTTACCTTATCAATTCCACGCTATGGGGATAGAGATAGGGAAGCTTCCCATGCCCCTAATGTTGAGTATGCTAGTCAGGGGTCAGACCATCTTGTTTGATGTGTGCTAAGGATGTAGACTAATGATGGGACTGCATTAATCCCATGGGTTTCTTTTCTCGAAACAAATGTAGCCAAATGATTTCATTCTCAGTATCTACTGGTTGTATTCTATGCATGACATTATCGACTGCTTCTATATGATATTTGTTTTTTCAGATATGAATGGAAAATGTGTTGTTTTCATCAGTGAGTGGGGTTGTCAGGTGGGAAGTTGATGAGTAGAGAATCTTATTTTTTTTATTTAATAAGCTATCAGTGGAATCATAATACATAGATATAGTGGAAGTTCCCATGGATTTTGGTGTAGTTCCTAGATTTTTTTCTCGAGGAGGTTATGATGGTATCCCATCGATGGGATTTTGAGTTTGGGATAGACCTATAGCATGGTCCTTCTCCAATTTTGATGGATCCTTATCGGATGACACCTTATGAGTTTTGGGATTTGTTGATTTAGATAGATTATCTGATGAAGAAGGGATTTATATAGACAAGTGTATCATCATGGTGTGCTCTAGTTTTGTTTTGAAAAAAGAAAGATGGTGGTCTATGGTTATTCATAGACTACAGGAGGTTGAATCAAGCGACGATCAAGAAATATTACCCTCTTCCAATGATAAAATATCTTTTCCACTAGATGATAGTGTAAATTTAGTTTTTTATGATCAATCCATGATCTGGATACCACTAGTTGAGGGTGAATGATGGTCCATATCCTGAATATTTATTTTAGGTGAATGAATGGGACATAGAGCTTGTATTCATGTCATTCAGCACTATAAACACACCATCCATGCTCATGGGGATTAATAACACTATTTCCATGAGTTCTTGGACCAGTTTGTCATCATGTTCATAGATGATATCTGGATCTACTCAAAGTCAGAGGCGGAACATGTCGAGCATCTCATGAATATTTTCCATCTTCTTCGACGCCACCAGCTCAATTTAATTCTTTCCAAGTATATGTTTTAGAAATTATAGGTGCATTTTTTAGGCATTTGGTCTCATATTAGGGCATGGTAGTGGACTTGTATAAATTCAAAGAAGTTGTTTCTTAGGGGGTAACCATGAATGTGATAGAGGTTCTTAGTTTTCTTGGTCTCTTAGGCTATTATGGGAGGTTTGTTCTAGATTTCTCTCAAGTGATAGCACGGTTGGAAGATCTGACTAAGAAATTTCAAGATTTTTTGTAGAGTGAACAGTTCCAGATAGCTTTATTATATATTATGGGTATGAAGGTTAGTGCTCCATTGATCCAATTTCTATATTAAGCGGTGATGTTTGAGGTTATTTTGGACTTTTCCAGTCTGGATTGGGATGATTCTTGATGAAGCAATGAGAGGTAATCTCTTATAGGTCCTAGAGTTTATTTCCCCATGAGAGTAAATATGCCACCCGCGATATGAAGCTAGAAGCGGTCTGGTTTGCGCTTAAGTTTTGTTGGAATTACATCATTGGGGAGCACATTATGGTCTTTACATATCAAAAGTGTTTGAGATATATCTTTTTCCAGTGAGATATGAACTTGAAGCAGCGAAGGTGGATGGATTTTCTTCATGACATTATTTTTTAAATATTCTAATACTTTGGAAATGGAAATGTTGTGGCTGATGCTCTGTGTAAAGAACCAGAAATTTCAATGAATTTTTCTTTCATAGTTTATTTGTAATTTTATGAGTCCACAGTTTCTAACGGTGCCTAATTTTGAGGCCCGGTGTGCCCAGAATAATTTTTTGATGTTTTGTTCGGGTACGTTCAGCAATTGTACATTTGGGTTTTTCTATCTTTTGAACCGATGTTCGGAATTGAAATCTAAAGACACCGATGAACTCGTAGTGCTAGTATTTTCTTAAGTATACCTTTACCGTAGTTGTATTTGGTCAAGAGTGGAAGTTATAATTTAGGGATTCATAATAAATTAAATAAAATTGTTCTGTTACAAAAATTTATTTTAAGTGGTGGTTATTTCTTCCAAAGAGGAGTTGGAGGTGGGGCCCACACCCCACATAACTTCCCATTAGAGGATAATGTGTGTGGGGCCCACACGAACATCAACTCTTCAACTCCTCCTTGAAACCCTTGGAACCCCCCCCCATTGATGAGGGTTAAACCTTCCACCTTCCTCTTTCATTTACTATGCCAACACTCTCTCAATTAATTGTCTAGCATGCAATTAATTAGTTGTCTCATCTATTTTGAATTAATTTGAATTAATTAAGTGAGCATAATAATATGGGTTTTATTATTACGTTTGAGGGGCATAATGTTTTTGGTTGGGAGAATTGGAGGAGCCTCGGTGAAATAGGAAGAGCCTTCCTCCAACGAAGAATGCCCATTCCACCGAAGAATGATGACACGTCTTCTTCTACCTTCTTCAACTGGGGCAATATCACGAGGCAACACACATGAGGAATTCCTTCATCCTTCTTCATCCTCTGCATCAAGGGAGAAGACACCACCGACAAGGAACATCACCAAAAACAATGACTTATCCTCCAACGTTGACGGAATGACACCATCTTCCACGACACCATAATCCGCGACACTGATTTCTTCATCTACGATCAACGCTGATTACGAGGTAGGGAGATATGTATAATATCTAATTGAATAAAATTGTACATCATTCATCATGGAATACCTTGCTTTGTCAATGGCCAAATGTTATCATCTAATACAGAGGATGCGGGCCGAACCAACACGGCCTGACGTTCCTCCATTGCTTGTTGGGTTATTTGGCGACGGAGGTGGAGATGAAAGGGTACGGTGTCGTCGCACCTCTCCAGAGGAAGAGATTACAACCATGATGCAGAAAATGAAGGTCGCGGCCAGATTGGGCCGTGGCGGTGGAGGAGAGGCATTGTCACGCCGGTCGCGTGGAGGAAACCGCGGCCCGCGGTGCGGGCCGCTCGGACGGAGCAGACCGACCGGGCATAGACGGCTGAGCTGGAGGACCATGATGCCTCTTTGGAGCCACGCTATGGGAAGACCGTAGTGCCGCTTGGCGCCGCGCTTCGAAGGAGACCGTGGCCCACACAGGGCAGGCTGCTTCGACGGGCGAACCGGCTGGCCGCCTGCCGGCTGGACGGAAGAAACCACAGCGTTGCATGGGAGAACAGAGATCCACTATGTGGGCCACTACCGCTAGACAAAATGGCCGGCTACGAAGCAAGGAGGGGCGATGCCACTCGGCACCACCGGGCAAACTGAACAGGCCCACAACAGAGGGCCTTCTCCACGGGGGGGGGGGGGGGGTGGCGTAACCCACCGGGCCAGGTGACCCCCAAAACAAGTCGGACCAACCGGGCCGGGTCCCTAGGTAGACCGCGCTCCACTATGCCTGGACGAACCCCAACTGGGTCGGACCCACCAAACTAGGTCGGGCCTACCCGCCAGCCCACTGTGCTTGATGGGCCAAGCCCTTCTCTCTTAAACACAAATATCTTCTAGACCGCGCGTCCGATTGACGCGCCGTCTGCGGTACAGAGATCCTATCGATGAGGTGGTATTTTTGAGATACTTGATGTGAGTTTTGGATAACTTTGGAAAATGGCTGGTTTTGGATCGAGCGTAATTCCAACCGGGCCCCTGAAATGGAAAAGCTAATAACTCTCAGACCGGGCATCCGATTGATGAGCCTTCTGTCGCATTTGGTTACTTTTGATTTGACAAAACTTCGGGATACATCAACTCTGGATTTTGTGATAGTTGATGTATCGACCCCCTTTTCTTGAGGAGGGAACCCTCCCGGAATCGATCATGCTATGTGAGGGAACCCTAGAGCTCACTACCACTGCGACCGTGACTGCGACAACTACTATACTGGGATCCTCCCTGAGTTCGGCAGTGACGACTACTGTACTGGGATCCTCCGTGGGTTCGGCAGCGACGACTACTATACTAGGATCCTCCTTGGGTTCGCCAGCGACGACTACTGTACTAGGATCCTACATGGGTCTGACAACTTAGATGAATCAATAACTACATTTGATCATGTCTATCGCTATACGAAAGATGTATACCTGTGTGAGTTGAGTCCTGAATTTCAATCATTATCATCAATGTGATTGACTTTACTTCCTGTGTGGACAAGATTGTGCTTGGTCTTGAGAGTTGGAGCCGTACTGAGATTGATAACTTAGGTATATGTGTGGGTATATACCTATGTAGGGTTGGTTGATACATTTCAATTGTATCTTTCCTTTTTTGGTTTATCCTTCGTGGATTCTAGGAGACCTTAAGGGGTCTCGGGGTCCCTAATGAGTATCATTATACTCACCCCTACAAGGGCAATGCTCGTACTTCGTTGTGTTGGTTGCAGATGACGGACATCACTGATTGAGGCCGAGTGTTCTGAAGCAGGACGGTACCCAGAGGTGGACCACTTGGCGAGACATACACTGAGCGGACAGACGGACCTAAGGTGCTGAGGAGGCCATATGTACCCACCCTTCAGGTGGGATTCCCAGAGGACAACTCAGTAGTTTCTATTTACTTTTCTACAGTTGTACATTACTGTTGGGATTGTATTTCCAGCCCATTTCCTTTCAACATTTACTTTTTTATCAGTTTTACATAGTGATTATTTTCAGTTTTTTCCACTGCTGATTGTGTTTAGACTATGTGTGTGTTACAGGTTAAAATTTAATGCCTTCTCTTTTATCGGTATTATACCTTTGGTGCTAGTCTCCAGCCCCTGGCCTATGGAAGGCGGGCTTGGGGTAGTCACAACACGGGCCCCGAGGAAGGGTCGTGAAAAATTGGTATCAGAGGAGTCGGTTCTACCACAAAACATAGACTCTGATTATTTAAACAGCAATAGTGTTTAGTGTTTTGGGTGTGGTTATCAGTTTAGGGAAACTGGTGTTGGTGCGGTGGCTGACATATCCAAACACCAGGACCCTGACCTCTGATTTCTGACTTAGTGCACGAAAACGCTGACTACATGTGTGTCTCCTTTGAAAGATTTTTCTTCATGATTAAATAGTGTCAGCTCACCAAGTATACTTTTTTAACTGTGGCACACCAGTTTCTTTTTAGGATGGCCCCACGAAGGCAGCCAGCTAGGGTTTTGAGTTACGTACAAGATGTTAGCTGACCGAGCGACAAGGCCTCGGTGGAGGGCCCCATCACAGCAGAGGTACCAGCGACACCTCTACCCTCTGGACCATCGATACCACCAGCCCCAGCAGCAGAGAGTGTACACCACCTGAGTGTGTTACATGAGTTCCAGCGCTAGATGACACCCATGTTTTGGGGAGAGACAAACCCACAGGTAGGTGAGGATTGGCTGGAGGCTGTCGTAGGCGTTTTCAGATTGGTAGGGACACCATCCGACATTATGGTGATCCTTGTCTTGAGTCTCCTGCAAGTAGTAGAAGGTAGATGGTGGATCTTGATGCTCCAGGTTCATGACAAGGCATCATTGCTCTCGACGGAATTTGAGATTCTCTTCCGATCGGAGTTTGTTCTAGCCACCATTTGTGCAGTGTAGATTCAGAAGTTACTAAATCTGCAACAGGGCAGCATGACAGTAGATCAGTACTCAGTGAGGTTCAACTACCTCCCACGCTACTCCACAGATATGGTATGGGACCTTTTCTTTGGGGCCCGGACATTCGAGCAGCGACTCAGCCATGAGATCAGGGCTTCGACGATTCCCCTCAGTATCCCGACATAGGCAGGGGTGCTGGAGCGAGCCCTTCGGGTGGATAGTTTCCTCACTGAGTAGTCACTAGTGGCGAGATCTTTCACAGGATGACACGTAGCAGAGTCTTCTGCAGGTGGCAGTAGACAGTTGACGTAGAGGTCCATGAGGACCAGGACATCAGGTGGGAGACCTCAGGATATAGGTTTGGTTGTGTGGGGCACACAAAACAGATCCAGCCATACAAGGGGAAGACAGTGATATGCATGCGGCGGGTAGGGTCACATGGCTTGAGACTGCCCGACCCGCCATGCGAACAAGCAACAGATAGTAGAGGGACCTCCCAGGAAGAGGCAGAGGTTTGACCGTGGGGGTCCGTCAAGAGCAGGCAGACATGGTAGAGGAGCTGGTCGAGTAGCGTGTGGTGGATGACGTTTTGAGGCTCTACTACAACCACCCATTGGAGGTCCACCCCGACCACAAGGAGTTGGCAGACAAAGGCAGGATCAGCTCTAGGCAGTTGAGGCCTACGACCATGGCGCACCTGAGGTGATTTGAGGAACTATCTATGTCTACTCCACCCTTGCTGCAGTACTTATAGACACATGTGCGAGTCATTATTTTATTGCTTCTGTCGTTGTTCAGTGCTCGGAGATTCCGACGGAGCCGTTGTCTTGATCCTTATGGCTAGAGACTCCTACGGGAGCAGACTCGATGATTATTCACTGGTTTCGGCAGTGTGAGCTTACTCTAGGTGGCAAGATCTTCGGCTGAGATCTTCTTGTAGCGGCGTCGAGGCCTTACGACGCCATCTTTGGAATGGACTTGTTATCGATAGATCATGCTCAGGTGGACTGTATTAGGCACAAAGTGCGATGTATCCACACAGATGGGACCAGGTTCACCTTCACCGGCGAGAAAGAAGCCTTATAAGTGTCAGATATACTTACATCGAGGAGGGGGAAGTCGATCACATATCAGTTGGCTAGTCTCATCCTCGTAGCGGTTTATGTGTGGAGTCTGAGTTTTCCTATTTTGGTGGATCAGTACACGGATGTTTTCCTTGAAGACGTTCCAGGACTACCTCCTCACAAGGAGGTAGACTTCTACATTGACTTGTACCCTGGGACAGAACTGAT
The DNA here is from genome assembly GCA_963277665.1 of Viscum album. Taxonomy (NCBI): domain Eukaryota; kingdom Viridiplantae; phylum Streptophyta; class Magnoliopsida; order Santalales; family Viscaceae; genus Viscum; species Viscum album. The sequence goes on from OY728131.1 coordinate 242,217,361, forward strand.
ATCTACTCCAGCATATCGGACGACTCCCACTGAGCTTCATGAGCTACCGTTACATATAGAGGACTTGCACGGGAAGGGATTTATTTGACCTAGTGATTCACCCTGGGCATGTCCGATTTTGATCGCCAAGAAGGCGAATGGGAGCTTGTGACTGTGTGTCGACAACCGTCACCTGAATTAGGTGACTGTGAAGAACAAGTACCCACTTACAAAGATTTATGACCTCTTGGATTAGCTCAATGGAGAATGATGGTTCTCGAAGATAGGCCTTAGGTTAGGCTATCGCCACCTCAGAGTTCGAGATGAGGACGTGCATAAGACAACCTTCAGGTGTCGGTATGACGACTACGAGTTCTTGGTTTTTCCCTTCGGCATAAAAAATTCTCCAAAAGTGTTCATGAGTCTCATGATGCCGATATTCTATCCTTACTTCAATCGATTGTCAATATTCTTCATCAATGACATACAGATTTACTCGAATACTAAGGAGGATCACGCCTGCCATTTGTGGGAAGTACTAGACACACTCCGAGAGAACCGGCTTTGTGGTAAGCTCTCAAAGTGCTAGTTCTGGATTCGAGAGGTTCACTCCTTGGGACACAACATCTCAGAAGATGGAGTTGCATTGGACCCAGTGAAGATCAATGAAGTACTTTCATGGGAGCCACCCAAGAGTGTGACGAAGGTGCAGAGTTTCCCGGGTCTGGCTGGGTACTATCAGAGATTTGTGCCAAACTTCTCTATAGTTGCAACACCACTTTCAAATTTGAAAAAGAAGGGGAAACCCTTCCTGTGGTCAAAGAGATGCCAGCAGAGCTTTCAGAAGCTGAGGCAGAGGTTAAACAGTGCACCCATCTTGAGGATACTAGAGGAGTGCGTTGGGTACGTTGTTTATTACGACACATCAGGGACCGAACACGGGTGTGTCCAGATGCAGGAGAGAGCAGTGATTGCATATGGTTCATGGTATTTCAGACAACACAAGAAGAACCATGCTACCCATGACCAGGAGTTACCAGTAGTGGTATTTTCCTTAAAGATGTGGCGATACTATCTGATGGGTGAACGTTTTACAGTCTACTCTGACCACCAGATTCTCACGTATATCTTCTCACAGAAGGACCTGAACCTGAGACATCGGTGATGAATTGAGTTCCTCCAGGACTATGACTTCGAGATAGTCTATACTTCTGGGAAGGGGAACATTGTATTATATTCTCTCAGTAGGAGATCGGGCATTCAGCTGCTAGGAGAGGCGACAGAGCAGCTAGTCGCGTTGCAGATATCCTTTGTGGATAGATATGGAGCAACCTTTCTACTGTCTCACATAGTAACTTTTTCACTCATTCAGTGAGTATGGGAGGCACATCATGGGGATATTTACTGTGAGATGCAATGTGCTCAAATATCATTAGGGAAGGCACCTGATGGGTTTTCTGAATGTGGGGAGAACATCATCCTCTTTAGAGGACGTACCATGGTACCAGTTGAATTACAAGAGGAAGTGCTAAAGGTGTTTCACAGTTCCCCTCTAGCAGTACATCTAGGAGTGGTGAAGATGTATCAGTACTTTAGATGACAACATTGGTGGCTGGGTATGATGAAAGTAGTAGTAGAGTTTGTCTCTTGATGCATCACTTGTCAGCAAGTGAAGGCGGAGCACCAGGTTCCATCAGTCTTAGCTCAACCATTAGAGGTTCCAGAGTGGAAGTGGGACAAGATATCTATCGATTTTGTGATGGGGATACCACGTACATCAAGAGGAAATTACTCTATCTGGGTTATCGTAGACCGACTGACAAAGTCGGCCCACTTCTTACCGATCAGAGAGCATGGATCAGTAGAGAGCTTGAGACGTCTCTAATTTTAGGATATCGTACGTCTTCATGGTGTGCAATTGACTATCATCTCTGATCGAGATTCTCATTTCACTTCCCAGCTATGGAAGGGGTTACGTGAGGCTTTTGGAATGCAGCTTCACTTGAGCACCGCCTTCCATCCTCAGACGGATAGTCAGACTGAGAAGACCAGTCAGACTCTCGAGGACATGCTTCGTGCATGTGTCCTTGACTTTGGTCACAGCTAGGAGGATCACTTACCCTTGGTGGAGTTTGTTTACAACAACAGCTACCACTCCACCATAGGGATGGCACCTTACGAGGTACTGTACGACCGACCTTCCAAATCACCTCTGTGCTGGACTGACCCAGGGGAGTCAGAACTTTTATGACCAGAGATGGTGCAGGCTATGACAAAGAAGGTGTACATCATCCAAGAGCGGATGAGGACTGCACAGAGCAGACAGATGCCCTATGCTGATAGGAGACGGAGACCACTAGAGTTCGAGGATGGCGACCATGTCTTCTTACGGGTCTCACCATGATGAGGACTATAGAGATTTGGGCTAGGTAGCAAGTTGTCTCCTCGAGTCATTGGACCTTTCTAGGTCCACAGTAGAGTAGGCGAGTTGGCAAACCTTCGGGACCTTCCACCTCCGTTGCACCGGGTGCATGATGTCTTTCACTTATCTCAGCTGAGGATATACATGCACGAACTGTCCAACATCATCGACCACGAGGAGCTGGACATCGATGACGGGGTGACATTCATGGAGGTCCCGGTGGAGATTGGGGATCGAAAGGAGTGGGTTCTGCATGGCCGGTCGATTCCTTTAGTGCATGTTTGCTGGCAGCACGAGAACCTCCAGGAGAGAACATGGGAGCGGGAGGCTCAGATGTGTGCTCAGTACCCCCATTTGTTTCCCTAGCGTGTGTTGTAGCTTTACAGGGATGTAAAGCCCTAAGGTGGGGGTAATGTAAAGACCTGGAAATTTTAAGGAATTTTTCTTTCTTAATTTATTTGGAATTTTATGAGTCCGCAACTTCTGACGATGCCTAATTCCGAGGCCCGGTGTGCCCGGAATAATTTTCGGAAGTTTTGTTTGGGTACGTTCAGCAAACGTACGTACATGATTTCTTATCTTTTGACTCGATGCTCGGAATTGAAATTCGAGGACACCGATGAACTCACAGCGCTAATATTTGCTTAAGGAGACCTTTACCGCAGTTGTGTTTGGTCGAGAGTAGAAGTTATAATTTGGGGATTCATAATAAATTAAATAAAATTGTTGTGATACACAATTTTATTATAAGTGGTGGTTATTTCCTATAAAGAGGAGTTGGAGGTGGGGCCCACAACCCACATGACAACCCAGGATAAAATAATGTGTGTTGAGACCACCCAAACATCGACTCTTCAACTCCCCCTTGAAACCCTTGGAACCCCCCATTGACGAGGGTTAAACCTTCCACCTTCCTCTCTCATTTAATGTGCAAACACTCTCTCAATTAATTGTCTAGCATGAAATTAATTAGTTGGCTCATCTATTTTTAATTGATTTGAATTCATTAGGTGAGAATACTAATATGGTTTATATTATTATGTTTGAGGGTCATACTGTTTTTGGTTGGGAGAATTGGTGGGTCATCGGTGAAATAGGAAGAGCCTTCCTCCAATGAAGAACGACGATTCCACTGAAGAACGACGACACATCTTCTTCTACCTTCTTCAACCGGGGCAATATCATGAGGTGACCCACATGGGGAACACCATCATCCTTCTTCTTCCTCTGTGTAAAGGGAGAAGAAACCACGTGCGCGGAACGTCTCCAACGACAACAACTTCTCCTCCGACGTTGACGAAACAACACCATCTTCCGCGACACCATCATCCGCGACACCATCATCCGCGACACCGATTTCCTCATCTAAGATCAACGCCGATTGTGCGGTAGGGATATATGTATAATTTTTAATTGAATAAAATTGTACCTCATTCTTCATGGAATACCTTGCTTCATCAATGGACAAATGTTATAATCTAATACAGAGGATGCAGGCTGAACCAACACGGCCCGATGTTCCTCCATTGCTTGTTGGATTATTTGGTGATGGAGGCGGAGCCAGAAGGGAGTGGTGTCGTCGCAGCGCGCCAGAGGAAGAGGCCACGACCATGAAGTGGCAACCGATAGCCGTGGCCAGCCCGGGCCATGGTGGTGGAGGATCAGCGCCGTCATTCTGGCCGCATGGAGGAAACCGTGGCCTACGGTGCAGGCCTCTTGCTAGACGAACCAGCTTGCCGGGCAGGAGACCGCGGCACCGCTTGGCGCCGTGCTGCCGAGAAGACCGCAGCCCGCGCAGGGTGGAAGAAACCGTGGGGCCGCTTGGCGCCATGTGGGAGGAGAGTGGCCTGCTGTGTGGGCTACTCGCACTGAAAAAACTGGCTGGCTTTGGCTGGCTGGGCAGCAAGGAGGGGTGGCACCGGTTGGTGCTTCCAGGCCAACCGAACCGGCCCACAACTACGGGTCGGGTCCGTGGGTGGGCCCCGTCCCATCGGCCCGGGCCGACACCCCAAAAGGGTCAGACCCACCGGGCTGGGTCCCAAGGTGGACCGCACTTCACCAGGCCAGGACGACCCCCTTCAGGGTCAGACTCGCAAAATCGGGTCGGGCCGACCCGCCATCCCACTGGGCTTGATGGGCCGGGCCTGTTTCGCTTAAACAAGAATATCCTCTAGATCGCGCGTCCAATTGAACAGCCATCTGTGGCACATGGTTCCTCTTGATGAGGAGGTCCTTTTGCGATACTCTAAGTGAGTTTTGGATAACTTTGGAAAATGTCCGGGTTTGGAATGAGTGTAATTCCAACCATGCCCCTGGAACATAAAAGCCAATAACTCTCAGACCGGTTGTCCGATTGACGCGCCGTCTATCGCGTTGGGTTCCTTTTGATGTGTAGGAACTTCAAGATACATCAACTATATATTTCATGATAGTTGATGTTTCTACCCCCTTCGCTCGAGGAGTGGACCCTCCCAGAATTGAGTGTGCGGTGTGCGGGAACCCTAGAGCTGGTTGCAACTGCGACTGTGACAACTACTGTACTAGGATCCTCCGTGGGTTCGGCAGTGACGAATACTATACTAGGATCCTCCAGTGGTTCGTCAACAATGACTACTGTAATCAGATCCTTCGTGGGTTCGGCAGTGACGACTACTGTACTGGGATCCTCCAAGGGTCCGACAGCTTAGATGAATCAGTGACCTCATCTGATCATCTATATCACTATACGAAAGATGTATAACCATGTGAGCAGAGTCTTGACTTTCAATAATTATCATCAATGTGATGGACTTTACTTCCTGTGTGGACTGGGATGTGCTCGGGCTCAAGAGTTGGAGTCGAACTGAGATTGATAACTTAGGTATTTGTATGAGCATATACCTAAGTATGGTTGGTTGATACTTCATAATTGTATATTTACTTTTGTGGTTTATCCTTCATGGATTATGGGAGACCTTCGGGGGTATCGGGGTCTCTACTGAATATCGTTATACTCACCCCTGCATAGGCAATGCCCGCACATCGTTTTTTTGGTTGCAGACAACAGACAACACTGATCAAGGCAGGGTGTTCTGAAGCTGGATAGTACCCGGAGGTGGACCACTTGGCGAGATGTACACCGAGCGGACGAACGGACCTGAGGTGCTGAGGAGGCCATCTGTACCCACCCATCAGGTGGGTTTCCCAGAGGAAAACTCAGTAGTTGCTGTTTACTTTTCTGCAGTTGTACTTTACTGTTGGGATTGTATTTCCAACCCCTTTCCTTTTAGCACTTAATTTTGTATCTATTTTACTTATTTATTATTTTCAGTTGTTTCCTCTACTACTTGTGTTCAGACTGTGTGTGTGTTACAGGTTAAAAGGAAATTCCTTCCCTTTTATCTGGTTTACGCCTTTGGTGCTAGTCACTAGACCCTGGCCTATGGAATGCGGGATTGGGGTAGTCACAGCATGGGACCCGAGGATGGGTCGTGACACTTTGATCAGAAAGTTTTAGAAGGAGGTTGTTCATGAATCTACAAATTATTGGAATGTGATAGAGGAACTGGCATCCTTTCACTTAGATTCAAGGGTTGAAGTTGGTTTGACATATTTTTTAGATGATAGTTAAATATTATCTGATGTATCAGGTGGAAGATTCTCATTGTGGAGACTCCCAAGTAGAGGTGTTTAAAAATCATTTTTTCCATGGTGATGCTTCGAGGTAATGGTCAGAGGATGGTTAGAACCGGGTGTTGTTCCCTGGAAATTTGTTTATTCTGATAGAAGTTCATGATGGGGTTATTCTTGACTTTTATATGTCACCTTTATTTGAACAATAATGAGTTTATAATATGTATGGTGGCCTGATTACATAGTTTCGGTGGCTCATGATGAAATGAGAAGTGGCAGAGTTTGACGTAAGGTGTTATGTTTTCTAGGAGGTGAAGGTTGAGAACCATGTCCCCATTGGTTTGTTGCAGCCCTTGGATATCCCCAAGTGGGATTGGATGAAATAATAATGGATTTTATAATAGGGTTACCCAAATCCTTGGGTAGCTATGATGTTATCTGGCTGATAGTGGATTGAATCATGAAATGGGCTAACTTCTTAGTGATCAAAAAGTTTGGAGTAGTTGATGCTTTGGATAAAAGGTATGTGGATGAGGTGGTGTATTTGAATGGAGTACCAAGATCCATTATCTTAGACTGAGATACACATTTTACCTCATGAGTCTGGAGGGTATTGTAGTATGATTTGGGCACTTAGTTATGCCTCTGCACTTCCTTCTAGCATCAGACAAATGGGAAGAAAAAAATGACTATCCAGAAAGTAAAAGACATGTTGAGAGCATGAATCATGGAATTTGGAGGTTCTTGGGTGAGATAATTACCCTTGGTAGTATTTTATTATAATAATTTCTATCACTCTTCCATTGGGTTGGATCCATTTGAATATTTATACAGAATATCGTGTCAATCTTCATTGTGCTAGACATAGGTTAGGGAGAGAGTGTTTATTGGAGTTGAGGTAGTGCAGATCATAACAGAGATGGTTCATCTTGTTCTTGAGAGGATTAAAGAAGTGTATAACCAAAATAATTTATATTTTGATCGTAGAAAGATGCCATGGAGTTTGAGGTTGGGGACCCCGTGTTCTTTAAGGTTTCACCTTGATGTCAGTAGGAGAGGTTTGATAGAGGGAGTATTATTTCTCCCAAATCCATTGGATACTTTGAGTTGTTGGGGAAAGTTGGTGAGGTGGAATACCAATTAGAGTTTCCAGCACAATTAGATAGGATCCATGAAATCTTCTATGTCAATCAACATTATCGATATCTTCACAATGACTCCCATGTCTTTGAACTAGGGAGAGTTGGATATCGATGACAACATGACATACGTGGAGTGGTCAGTAAAGAGCCAGGATCATCCGGTGAAAGTGTTTTGTGGATGAACCATTCCATTGGTTCATGTGGTGTTTAGGCATGGTAGACTAGAGTATATTACTTGATAGTAGAGAATGTAGATGCATTCCTAGTACCTATATTTTTTTAAGTTTTGGCATGTTTTGTTTTGTTTTGAAATTTAATTTATTATCATTGTTTTATGAAATGTGTTGTTTTACCTTGTTTTGGGATTTTTATGGTGAAATGTGTTGTAAATTCCTAACATGTTAAAAGGGGAAGACCATATATCTAATCTAGAAATATTTACTACGATATAATTAAACCCATGTGGTTAAGTTAATTCCACCAAGAGAAGACATTATCTTGACATGGAGGACAAAATTCCATGATTCAAAATTTTAGACAGTATGGTTATTGTACTTCTGTGGTGTTCCTTGTTGTCGTTGTGTATTAGCAGTCATAAGAGGTGTTCTTGGATGTGGGGGGTTTCAATCCTATTTTCAAACAACACAAGGTGATTTATCATTGAATGTTAATGTGTTTGGTTTTTATCATTATTTCAAGCATATCATGATACTTGAGAGGTATCTCATGGGGAGGTTGTCCGGACCCCTCTTTTGTCTGGGCTTGGTTTTCGATTATTTAAGGAAAGAATAATTTGAGAGGTATATAATATGATGACATGTGTCCTCCCAATCGGTTACTTTGTGGTTTTTTTGTGGTTGAAAGTGTTCGAAGGAGGCTCAGAAACAATTTGGAGTGGTTTAGTTCTTATAGGATTGATGTAGTGTGATTACACATTGTTTAATATTATTACACAATGTGAAACCCTATTTCATGGATGGTCTTAGAGTTTTCATGACATGTATAAATTTTACATTCTGTGAAGAATATTTTCACAACATTTAATATTTTAGGGTTTGAAAAATAAAATTAGATCAAGAGGTGATGAATTTTTTGGCCGAAATGGAACCCTAGGTATTACATGACACGACATGGTATTACACATCATGTAATTCCCCAATCATGTGTAGGTTGATTTTTTTCAGCCGAACCATTATTCATTCAGCCATGGTTTTTATTTCCTCTCATTCCAGATGAACACTAGGTGACCTGAGGAGTCCTTTGAGCCCTAATCCTCCCTCCTTATTCTATCAATCCTAGTGGTTGTTCGTTGGAAACCCGTGGTCGATCTGTGGTGAGTACACACTTTTTTCTCATCTATTTCATCTTTTTATTTCCCCAAGATTCACTATCGTGGTGTATTTTGGATTGATTTTGATGTTTGGGTAGTGTTTTTATAACATTTTAGTGCAAAATAGGTTGATCTGAATTATTAGAGGTGCAGATTTATTTTGTGGGCTTTCTTCATTACCCTATGCTGCACATATGAGTTGAAAATATTATTCGGGTTGTATTTTCCTTCATTTCTCTTTGTTCATAAATCATGTGGGAGGGATATACATTTTTTTTCCAATGGATCATAGTTGTTTCAAACTAATCAAAGATAAAAACTATGTAAAATGAATTTAATAGAGCATAGTAATGTAATGCACATGTTTTTATGGAATTTAGGTTTTTGTGATGTATTGAACTATATAGTCTAAACACCCCTAAAAATCATGTCATTTGTGGTACTTGGTTACACACTAAATAATTTTCATGTTGGATTCTTCATATTAAATACTTGTATATGAATGTTTGTAAATCATATACACCTGGAAAATAAACGGATTTCCCAAGATTACCCAGTTTCTATTGAAACCCCTAAATTAAAAATTGGAATTAAATATGGGATGCCTCATTAAATAAAAAATTATGATATTCTTTGGTATGTGGGATGATTTGTTGTTAGGTACAACTATGGTTGTGTGTGAGGAACAATTGGAATGTGAAGTGGCTATGTTGTAATATGTGGATACGATCTGGTGTGTGATATGGTATGTTTGTGTAGAAAAGTTGTATGTTGGGGGTTGGTATGGGTGGTGTGGTTGATGAACATGTTGATGAAACATCAACATGAACATGTAATGGAATATCAGGTTGGGAGATTGATTGATCATGGAATGGATGTGAGGTGTCTTTCAGCAAGGTGAGATCTGGTTATGCGGTGATGTGTCACTATATTTATTATTGTGTTATGTGCTTATTAGTTTCCTAGATAGTAGTGGAATAAATGAATAAATAATTGGTTAATTTTTTTAACTAGATTGGGTTGGTTTGGTTAATGTAGTGAATAAATGTGTTTTGAATAAAGAATGATAATTGTTATTGAAGTTCATTAGAAATTGGAAGGGGGTTGTGGATTGATATTTGGTGTTGTTCATTTTAAGGTACTAGTAAATATGGTAGTGTGGTGAGACAGTTGATTTTTTGATAACACATAGGTTGGGATTGAGTGTTTAGTATCATATATGTATGTACTTTTTTTTCATTTTGATTTTAATACACACCACGACCAATTGAGCAATACGTGCCGAAGACGCCCATAGTCATGGGGGAGGGTATCTTTACCAAACAACATGGTGAGAGGGTGGATGGCTTACCACCGGATCTTCCCTTCCCCATATTACACATAGATATAACCCAAGATTCTTTAAGTAGGTTATTGTTTATGAGGCCTAGGTGTGTGAGGGTAGCTTGTGGTGGGGTTCTTTACGAAGAGGTGGGAGCACGTGGACATTTTCCATTATGTTAGAGCTGCTAAATTGGGGGGAAGTGGTGCGGGTTACACAGATCATCGATGTTCATACTATATTACTTTACATTATTTCTTTATTTGTTGAGCACGCCTTGGTGAGGACTGAGATGGATAGTATACATATTAGGTGCTATTTGGTTCTACTGTTTTCTCACAAGGGATTTAGTATGCCCCCTTTCACTTGTGCCAGAGAGGCTTATGGTTTTTGAACTAAGTATATTTGTATACACACCCTATATATATATATAAAATATTTTAGGTTTCTTAAAGGACTTCATAGACCATACTGAACCTTACATGCTCAGACCATGATAGTTGCTGAGTCACTTATTTAACTAGATTTTGGTATTTACTTTGGAGATTTATTAGACTTGTAATACTTTTATTTTAGACATGCATGTGGGATGGATTTTCATTTTCATATATATATATATATATATGTCTTGGTGTTTTTTTGAGATGAATCATCTTATGTCCTGATCCTTTTTTTCTAAAATGTGAAATTCCTTCATTTTTTGTAATATTATATACCCTTCATTCTAGTCACCACCCTAGAGCCAATAAGAGGTGGGACTTAGGGGTCATTATCTCTCTTTCTTCACTGCCATCCCAAGAGGGGAATCTTTAGAGGGAGGGGTCGTGACAAAATTCTTCAACCCATAAATGTTTACCAAATGCCTATTCACTTAGCATGGTACTAGTTATTTATCAAAGAAATATATTTCTTAATTCGATGAAAACACTTTTATACGGTGTTATGGGTGATGAAAATTTATGTATAATGATTTTATTACTAAAAAATTATTCAAAATATGAAAATTTTAAATTCTCCATCATGATCAAAAAAATGGTAACCAATTATGGGGTTTTTATCATTTATAAAAATGGATACATAGTTCTTAAAATAATTTTTTTTATTACTTTTCACTATAAAATAGACCCATTAATATCTATTTTAGTCATAAATTACGACATATTTAAATTATTTTCCTCTAGAACTTACATTTTTTTGGAATAAATAAATTCATGTGAACTAACTGTAAATAATCAGTAGTTAAAATATCACTAATATATTTATAACATTATTTAAGTTACTTACCATATTGAAAATGATAACAAACTTTTGAATAATTCAACCTAAGCTTTGATAGATCTTTAACATTCCTTAGAATGTTTAGTTAAAGTTATTACATTACTATGTACAAAACATATATTCCATAACCACGATTGATATTATAGGACACTAAAATAAGGTATATTGTGGAATCTAAGGTGTTCTATGTTTAGGGTGTATACATTCACATTTCAATCGGCAGAATTAATAAATTTACCTTTTGAACTATGAATAATAAATTTATCATTCCCGAAGTTCACAAGGTAACCTTAATAAAATAATCGATTTATGTTAAGGTGGTTTTTCATGATGTCTTACAACTTATATATAAAATACAATTAAAGATTAACCAAGAAGTAAAGCATAACATGTACCATATATTTATCCTTGAACATTATCTTTGATAGTGAATTTTACACAATTCGTTATGACTATTTTATTAAAGAGTATTTTTTTTGTTAGTCATATACCTATAACATCCACTATCCATGTATCATATTTTTTTATGTTGGCACTTTTATTTTCTCCTAGAATAAGATAAATTATATTTTTGGAACCCAAACATACTTTGGTTTAATTTTTTTTGCGAAAAGAACATTTGTAATCCATATCTATAATACTCTTCTATATTGTATATATTCTAATTATTTCGCAATATAATTTTTTTCAAATTCAAAGCATTTCACTTTATTTAAGGAACATGTATTATTCCAGTTTCCAACTCTTTAAAATTTAACGCAGATTCATGTACTAGTTTGAACATACTAGTTATTTTTAAAATGAGGTTTGGATATTGTAAAAATAATCCTAGAATTATTTATTTATGGTTTCAATATTTGATACATGTTATCAAAAAATTAATTCTAAGAAGTTAAGTTTGAAAATATTCTTTTAAAAAAATAATTTCAATGTTTAGATTGAGAAATAAATTATGATCATATTCAGATAATGTATAACTAAATTTTTTATCTAATTCATTATTAAGAGTTGAAATATATGAGGAATATTTCAAAATTATAGATTTTTACATGGAATGTTTTTCCTTAGAATGTTTATAGCTATTATTTTATTTAATTATTTTTGTTTCTAAAGAAATTGTTCAAATCTTGAAACTTCTTAAAAACATGGTAAAGTATCCCATAACAAAATGAATTATCTTTATCTTCTTTAAAATAAGTTCAATAATTATCATTTAAATTGAAATAATTTGCATTCAAAGTTAAATTTATAAGATATTCAGTAGATACATTTTCTATTAAGAATTAGAAAATCTTTAGAATTGCAACATATAATCCCAAAATAATATGACTATCACTGTTTTAATCAGAATTATTCTTTAATGAAATGTATCCACCATTTTCACTCAAAGTATATCATGGTTTCAAACTTTAATTTCCATTTTTATTGTAGAGAATTGTTGGATTTCAATCATTCTTATTCTATTTTTTTAGTCTAGAAAAATATGGTATAACAAAATTGGTTTTTTATATTAATATTATAATTAACCAATATTTTAAAAAGAAATACTATGTTTGATAGTGCACAAGATACTAAATATCGATCATAAACAAATAATGAAGTATTATTATTTAAACAAGGTTGTTATAATATAGTAGTTAAATTATAGGGTATGAAAATAATATAGAAATTTTAAAATATATAATGATCCTAATCATTTCCAAATTATTAATTATACCTTTGTAAATAATAACTCAATTTTTTAGTAAAATTGTTTTATGCTTTATAAATAAGTTTTCATCAAAAAATGGGTTTTCGTTCATTTTATGAGTGAATATTATAATTAATTTTTTGATATTTTAGAAAATAAATTTCATAAAATTATATTCACTTTTGTATTAAGAATATAATGTTTGAATTTCATGATTTTTTGTTTATTTTTTTCAAATATTTTGTTTTTAGTTAATAATGATACATAATTATTTCTGTAAAAATATAATTTCTTTTATTTAAATTAAATAATTTAAAATTTCCATTATGTTTTTATTTTGATTTAAAGCAAGAAAAATACTATTTATTTGTATTTCATACTATTAAATTATTATTAATAAATTTATATTTTATTGAAAACATTTTTGATTTGAGATTTTAAAAAATGTATTTAATGAAAACTGTTTCAAAGAACAAAATGTATATTATTTTTAATTAATTTAAATAATCCATAATAGAGAATGGTTAAAATAAAATTTATATATGATATAATATTTAATATTAAATTATTTTTATACAATGATTATTATTAGTCATATAGTTAATTTAAAATTATATTTTTCATGAGAAATACACTTCTTGAAAACCCATTTTTTCATCACCTCTGTATGTTCTATTTTAAATTTAATTTTACCAATTTTATGAATTAAATTTCATGAAATAGATTACATATTTTGAATCTTGAGGTCCAAATTAGGTATTATGGCCATTTTATTTTTTATTCATAATAAATTTACCCTGATAAAAACCTATTTACCAATGTATAGGTAAAATAATGAATCAAGTTAATGATAAATGGTAAAAACATAAAATAGCTTAAAAAAATGTTAAATGGATAGTTTATGTGTTAATTGAAGATAAACAGATTTTAAGACACTAATTATCAATCTAATACATTGAAATTAATTCCACCCAAATGTGGGTGTCTTTAAATATAAAACAATCATTATTTAATTACATAAAACCAAAAGTCCACAAATGTAAACACCACCAACCCACTACCCATTTATCCAAAAAAGACATAAAGCTATTAAAATATCTAAAAAAACCTCTACTACCCACTCTACCCACATCCATGTTGTTTTGTTGTAACAAAAAGACTAATTCCAAAAATCCTTAATGTTTCCTTCAAATAGGTGATATTCAAGTGCTCAATTTCTCAAACCACCTCTCTTAATTTTTTTTTCTTATTCTACATTATCCTCAACTCCTCCAGCTATAAAGTAAATATAAATTTGGTATAATTTAAATTATATAATATCATATTTCTAATGAAATATTTTATATCCATTTTATTATCTCCTCAAATTCAAATAAATTAAACCATTGTTTAAATAATGGTGGTTAACATTTTCTGTGGATAATGAGTTTTCATTTTCCATTTTTGCCTTTAATGGTAGTAATAAAACTATTATATTAGTTTAAAAAATTTAGTATGTTTATATAACTTATTTAATGTTATTGAAATAATACATTGAAATAATATTAAATAAAATGAAACTATTTATTGATGGTTGGAAAACTGGCAAAATAATCTAAACATTTTCCATTTCAATTTTATCAATTAAATGATATTCATTTTATAAAAAAAGATATATGGGACTAATAATACATATAGAAGTAAATTAATACAATTTAATTAAACATATAGATTGTAATTAAAATTTTAAATGAACACCCATAATTATACACAAGTGAACCAACCATGTTACTATGAAATGAATGCTCCTAGAAAAAATGAAATTAAAATTTATAACTCATATAAATGGCCACAAAGAAATGTAATAAAATTATAAATAAAAAAACATATGTTTAATAGGTTTTTAATTCAGTAATTAATAAATAAAATTTGATTTTTCATAACATTAAAATAAGGTTTCAAACACATTCCAACACAAGGTTGGGAACTCTTTAACTAAAATACCTCATTTTAAATATTTTGAAGATTTATTTTACTAATCAAACACTTTAATTTCCATGTTTTTATAATTATATTTATGAATATATTTAGATGGACAAAATTTTTAGAAAATTAAATTTTTTAATTTCTATAAAATGTTTTAAAAAAAGATTCTTTTTTTGTTTTATGTATGGTACCTTCTTTAACAAAACCGTTTTAGATATTATTTTTAACGAATTCAACAAAAAAGTTTTTTAAATATATGGAATGAAAAGAATTTATATTTTTCTTATTACAATAATATTTTTGAACTTAATTTATATGTTTATTTAGTTACTTTCAAATAATTTTTTCAATTGTACGTGCATAGTTTTTCAAAATATTTGATTTCAAATTGTAAAGTTTATTTTCATTAAAAAGTGTTTTTTATGATACATGATTCCATGATTTATGTTTATGTTATGATTCGTGGGAAGTTTTTATGATGATAGGTGGTTATGTTTTAAACCAATGACGGGTGGTTCTCTAATAAATTAGGGATGGGTGGTTACATTATTAACAAATAAAAGGTGTTTACATGATAAACCATAGTTATATGGTTATGTTATATACTCCAATGCGTTTTGTAATATGTAGTCGGAAGCTTTCCATAATGGTTACTCCTTTAAGAGTGATATAGAAAATTATTTCCTAATTTACCAACTTATATTGTATATTATTTCAAATCAGTTTTAATGTATACCGATATATTTTTAAAAGGTAAGGAAATGATATATTTGAAAAATGATTCCCTTTTTATGGTGAAAATGTATGATTTTACAAAAACATTTTTATGTGTTTTCTGTAGACTAATGGTTTCCTTTATTATTATCAATTACAGAACTTTCTGTGCTCATCCTAATTTTTTGAAATGATTTTCATAAGGTTTAAGTATGATTAGAAAAAAGGATGAGGTAAATATGAAAAGTGAAAAGATCCATCATGAAAAGAAACCATGTTTTATTTCAAAAATGATTTCTTTGTTAAAAAAAGGATACTAGGTTTATGTGTACTATTTGTAATATAAGGGTTTACTTGGTATGATATTAACCTTATAATATAATACTCTAAAATTAAATGATCCTATGGTTTAAAATAATGTGAATTTTAGTAATAATCACTAGAATATGTGACATTTAAGGTTCGGTACTTAAAATAGGTATCAAATTAGGGTTGGAAAAACATTTTTTCTTTGGATGTTTCCTTATAATATTTTATTAAGAGTTATAGATATTTTCATTGGTTTACAAGATTAAGGATGATTAGAAGTTCCATGTCTTAGAAACCCCTTTAGTGGTTTAAAGTAATGGATTTATAGGAGGTTAATGATATTTTTGGTGATTTTATTATTAAAGGTAATTAATTTACGTATAAACGATTTGAAGGTTAAATTATTAAAGTGTGTCAAGGGTTATAATATTTAAAAGTACTATTTTTTATTTTAATATTTAATAACTAATTTATTTTATTAATAATGTTATTTTCTATAGATGGAGGATCATTTATCAATATGGAAGGAAAATGAACATTCATAGCCTTCTTATCTCTTTTGGATGATTTGATTATTTATTTTGTTGAAAAATATCATTCAAATGATTGTGATATCATTATTAGTATTCGAATCACCTGCAAAAAACTTCTTTACTTATCAAACAAGTTTTCTTTTCTCTACAGTTTTTTTGGGTCATGGTATATTTTTCATTTTTTTAAATTAAACTTTAAAAAATATATTGAAAATGGGAATTCTATAAAGGAAATTACTATTTAAAGTCTTGAAGTTGAAAATTAAGTTAGAAGATAGAGGGTATAACAAAAACATCTTAATGTCCAGACATATGTTATGAAATATTTTTATATGTTTGAAGTATGTATCATATTTTTATTGATATTTATGAATCATAAGGACATATTTTATATCATTGATTGTAAGAATTAAGTATTAATGAATAAGATGAAGAGGTATAGTTAATATTTTAAGAAGGAAGTTGGATGAATGATGTATTAAGTATTGAGTTTTCAAATGTATGATATATTGGTTTTTTATAAATATTCGTGAAATCATGTAATTACTAAGGATTTTTCTATAGTAGGTTTTTTTCAAAAATTTTTAAACATGTGTTAGATGGAATCGATATCTATGAAAAGTGATGAAAATGTGATAATTTTTTGGAGACATTTCAGTTTTTGGTATATGTAACCCAAAATATTAAGATATGAAAATTGTTATTTGATGAACAATGAATTCAGTTTTTTTGGACCTTATTTTAAAGGTATTGGATATTTTTGGTTTATATGATCTTTATATTTGTTCTAAATAGTGATTCGTTCATTTTTTGAATGAAAAATTAATGGTATGATATAACCATTGAGATTAAATATATTATTTTCATTTTTAATGATGTTTCAAACATTTCTATAAATCTATATAGATTACACAAAAAGTGTTCTACAAAAAGGAATACCAATAGGATGGGTGAAAACCCATCATGTGTAGTAAGGCCACATGAGTTAAACCAACAATCGAAGCTTGAAAAGGGTTTATATCCAACCATTGGCTTATGTGATATCCTAGTTAGTATGAATTTTTATCATTATTTAAACTATCTTCCATTTAAATGTTAAGTTAATTTTTGGAACATATGTTTTATCATATTGATAACCATGTGATTGTAATTTTACATGATAATTAAGCGAACAATTTTATTTTAGAAGGTGTTCACAATTTTTCAATCCTTACAAGATTAAGGATAAAAGAATAATATGGGTTTTTATTGGAGAAATAACGTTTGAATTATCATTTTTATAATTATATGATTTTCATGATTTATGTAATTTATATAAATGATTAGTATATATTTAATATGATTTGATTAGTGAAATAATATTTTGGTGTGAAACTTTAAGAGTGATTGATATTATTATAATATAAGTAATACATTTCTCTTTGAAGACTACATGATCAAATAATTATAATTTTTTGGTTTCAATTTTATTATAGAATATTATGTTCAATTTTAAGGATAGTTATTTTTTGAATGATATCTATTGTACTATGGGTATTATTGTTGAATTTTGGGACTAAGTACATTTTCATTTTAAAAATGTTTGTTCTTTTTGGAGAATTAAATTATATTGTAATAACAGTTTTTGGTTAATTATTAAAGAAACATTGAATAGATAAATATTTTTTTTGTATTTTGTTATTGGTAAAAGATAATTCCAATCTTTCAGGTATGAAAAATCATCTTGAATACTCATAATTCGTGAAAAATATATGATTATGGTAGAAATTGAGTGAATGATGAATTTTTTCTTTTAAAGTATGTATATTTACTTAAATTATTATTATAGGTAGTTAAATAATTTCTCAACTCTATAAAATGTATTTTTATACCAAAATGTTATCTTTTTACTTTTTATAATGAGAAATTGGTGGCCTTTTAACCCACCATATTTTTACAATTTTGTTATGGTTAAATTTATCAAGACCATGTTCTCTACCACTACTTATCATTACTTGATAGATATTTTATCCCTTCTATGTCTATGTTTTCCCACATTTAAACTTTGTATGTTTTATTCTAGATGACCTTTATACTTTCATTTCATGCTTTTCAAGGGGAATCTTTATTGATCCTTTTTATGATCTTGGATTTCAACAAAGGTATTTTAAAAAATCAATCCCATAGTTGTTGTTCCTGAGTTAAGATTACAAGGATTAAATTTATAAAGTGGGAGAATGTAACATCCCAATATTTTTAAAGGAAATAATGTGTTCGATATATTACAAGATACACAATATAGATTATAAACAATTGATTGAATCTTTTTATTTAAATGTGATTGTTATAATCTAAGCATTAAATTGGAGGATATGAACAATATTTTTAAAATTACGAAATATATAATGTTTATAAACTTTGATACTTTATTAAAAAAAATTATTTAAATAATAAATAAATTGTTTATTAAATACACTTTATTATACAAAAAACAAATTTTCATCAAAAAATAGTTTTATTATTATTTTAAGAGTGAATTATATAATTAATTTTTAAAGATTATATAAAATAAATTTTAGAAAATTATCTTTTTTTTGAATAATAATATCAAGTTTTAATTGGGGTGATATTTTTGTATTTTTTGAAAAATATTGGGTTTTCAGTGAATAGTGAAAATACAGATTTTTTAAAAATGACATTTTCTTTCGATAAATTAAATAATTTAAAAGTCCCATTATGATTTAAATTTTATTTTAATTAAATTTATAATTATTTATTTATATATCATTAAATTTAATCATTTTTAATAAAATTTATATTATATTTTAGAATAAGACTATATTTGGGTTTAAAAATGAGTTTTTTTATTAAAACTATTTTAATGTACATAATTTTTATCCATTTTAATTAATTAAAATAATCCATAAAGGGAATGGTTTTAAATGAAAATTTTGGATTATATATCATTAAATAATACTTTAGTTTTATTCAATTATTCTTTTTATACATATAGTTATTATAAAACCATATTTTTCTTAAAAAATACACTTCTTCATAACCCTCTTTTCGTCATGTCTGTGAGTTTTATTTTTAATTTAATTTTTCCAAATACATAAAAAGAAATGGGTAAAATTGGTTTAAAATTTGAAATTATAAGGTAAAAATTATTTTGAAAGTTTATATTTATTTTTAGTCATTAAAAATTTACCATGGTAAAAAATGATTTACTACAGTATAGGTAAAATAATAAAAGAGAATAAAGATAAAAAATAAAATCGTAAAATACCTAGTAACTAAAAAAATAAATGGGGTTTTGATGTGTTTGTGAATCATAATTATCAATTAAATCATTAATTATCTATTTATTTTTTATAATTAATTCCACCCAAATGTGGTTGGATTTAAATATAATATTATCATTATTTAATCACTTAAAATCACCCCTCCTCAAGTCTAAAAAACACTCCTCACCACCTCCTTTCTCTAAAAAATAATTGAAGATCTTAAGAATTACGATAAACCATATCATATTCAATATGCACAATTCCTAGTTCTACAAGTAATACTGAATTACTTATTCCCTGATTTTTATGGAGTTCTTCATAGAGGTGATATTCATGAGTTTACTTTCTCAAACCACCTCTCATAATTTCTTTTCTTCTTCTAACACCTCCTAAAATCCTTCATCCATAATGGAATAATAACTAAATTATAAATTATATAATGTTATTATTTATTTCAAATGTAATATAATACATATATCCCGTTTATTATATCCTCTTATTCAATGAAATGAAAATACTATTCAAATTATGGAGGTTAGCCGTCCCCATGAAAAATGAGTATCAATTTTCCATTACCACCTTCAAGACTGAAGAAAAAAATTTATTTTGGTTAAATCATATTTTAATATTTATTTAGATAACTTATTTTTTTTTTGGAAATAATATATATATATATAATTAAATAAAACAAATAAAGTTCATGATGGTTAGAAAAACTGCTAAAATAAACTAAACATTCATGAATAGTGTTTTATCAAATGAATCATACTCATGTTAAGAAAAACTCATATATAAGTCCATCAATACTAATGTATGTTTAATAATACCAATTTTTCCCATTATAGAGTACTATACCCATTTGAAAAGAACATCTATAATTATATGGAATTGAGCCGACCATGAAATGAAAGCTCCTAAAACAATGCAATTGAACTTTACAACTCACCAAAATAGCCATTATGGTACATAATAAAATTTTACTAAATCAAATATATGAGGAAAAGTTTCTCAATTATATAATTAATGAATCTAATTTGATTATCTAGGACACTAATAGAAAGTGAAGAACACATTTGGATACATTGTAAGGGGCTCTTTAAATAAGAAACATCATTTTAAATGTTTTAAAGATTTATTTTATAAATATTACTCAGTAATTTCGATATTTTTATATTTTTTATCAATTTATTTTTATGTAAATTAATTTTTGAAAAGGTAATATTCAAATTTCACTCAATTGTTTTTCAAAAATGGATTTTTTAAGGTTTTATATAATAAAATTAATTTTTTAAAATATATTCTTGTAATTTTTTTTTGAAAAAGTGAAAATGATTTTTTACATATATTTCATGAACATAATTTTCCACCTTCATGTATCTATAATATTTTAAATATTACCTAACAATTTTATATGGTTACTTTAAATGAAAATGTTCTCTATTGTGCATTCACAGTTTCTAAAAAATGTGTGATTTCAAAATGAGAAGATTACATTATTCAAAGGATATTTTTATAACAAAATAAATCATGAATTTTTTTTCATGTTATCATTCATGGTAATTTTTAATGATGATAGTTATTTTCATTATAAACCAATTTTATGTGGTTTCGTGATAAAACAAGTAAATGTGGTTATGTTACTAAACAATGATGAATTGTTCTATGATAAACCAAGGATGAGCTATTATGTCATAAACTCTAATGCGTTGGGTACTCCACAGTTGGAGGTTATCCATATTGGTTACTCTATTTGTAAGAGTGATATGGAAAATATTTTCCAAAGTTCCTTACTTATATTATATGTGACTAGTAATGATTTTCATAAAAATTGACTTATTTTAAAAAGGTAAGATAATGATATTTTTAAAATATTATTACTTGTTCATGGTGAAAAGGTATGTTTTCATAAAAATGTTTATCTGTGTTTTCCCTATACTAATAAGTTCCTTTATTTATTTCAGTTACAAATATTTTTCCCATCCCATGCTTCAAAATGTTTTTCATAGGTTTTATGGAATTATACAATCATAAATCATGATCAATCATTGAAAAATGATGTTTTATTGTTAAAAGGTTATGTCTAGTGGAAAAAATGTATATTGGGTTAAAGTTTACTATTTGTAAAATATGAGTCTAATATGTAAGAGAATTCCCTAATTCTCTAAAACTCAAAATAGAAAACATACTCAATATTGTAATAATGTGAATTATTGTTACAACCACTAGAATATGTGAAATTTATGGTCAAGTACTTACACATAGAATATCATTTGAAATGATTCTTTATTATCACTTATTTATTTATAATTATTCTTATACATGTATCAAATATTTTTTTACAACATTATGATTCATTATTTTTTTCATGTTTGGATAACTCATTCTCACTCTATTATGATAAAAAGATCTCAGTATCAATATTAACCTTCTTTATTTGAGAATACTTAACTACTTTTTTCACTAGGAGAAATTTTTTTAACAACTATAGAAAGAAGAGAAAAATATACCTAATTCTTCTATTTATCTTTTTCATAATATCTTTTTTATATTCCCTTCTAATTATTTAGAGTTATAATAAAATCATCTAATATCAACATTGAAAGATGATTTATTTCATGAAGAGTTGTTCTCTTAGATTCCAATTCAATTAGAATAATATCTATAATTTTCTCAACCAATAGATTGAATGTCATGTATTTATCTTCAAGATACTGTATACTCTGTAAAATTAGCATAAATCATTTATGCATCAGTTCTATAGATTCTACAGGTATAAAATCAAAAGATCAAAAATCAATTCTCAAAATTTCTCTTTTTCGTTCAATGACATTATTTTTTTCAAAATGATTCAGAACAAGTTTATTTGAAATATTTTGTTAGTTTCAAAAAAAACCCTAATGATATATATTTATGGGCATAGAACATAAAAAAGTGTATCTAACAAGATAATTATATTGATATTCAAAATTATCTTCTCTTGTAAAAGTATTAACTTCCTTCTAATGAATTTTAAAATTTACTATCATAATTAAAAACATCTCCACAATAATTGTGATAATGAATCTTTGTATCTGTCTAATATTGTTAATCAGTGACATCAATGATTGGTGGTCTTCATGGATGTATATTTTTAATTGTATCAAGAAACAACACTTTCATATTATAAAAAAGATACTCTATTCTACAAAATGTGTTTGTGTAACCAATTATACTTAGTACAAATCTCCATTGATACCTAATATAGGATCAAATGAGTAAATGTTTGACTATAAAATGTGGTGCATTTTAGTTTATAAAAAAATGAATTTTACTTAACCTATTTGAGAAATTATATCAGACAAGGATTTATATAGTTCATTTTATAATCATAATAAGAAATTTTAAAAAACAAATGTAAAAATATTATAAAAAAATTCACAAAAAAATAAAAAAAATGTAAATAAAATTAAAAAAACATATACAATTTATATAATAAAAACTTATAGAAACAAAGATAATAATTTGTCCACACATTTTCATTAAGTGTTAAATACTTCAACAACCCTGACATAAGGTATCAACGATATAAAATTTTCTATAATAGTCTATTTTTTTACATTATGAAATCTAGAAATACAATGATATGACATCGACTATGTTTCCTTTAGACCTAGGTACCAAAAAAAAAAGAATATCATAATAACATATTTCTTCCATGGATATATAATTACTCAATCAAATCAAATCAGACATAATGATTACAAAATAAAAACATAAGGCATTTTCAAAAATCCTCACAGAAGGACCCCTTAAGGAAACTATTTAAAGATTAAAACAATGAACTCTCTTATAAAAATATGTTACTAAAATTATCATGAAAACTTTAGGTCATTGGTTATAAAATCTAAAATTTGAAAAATCCCCCTCCTCAAATACAACTCTATTTATTGACACACATACAATGGCCATATTCTACATATCTCAAAGGTGGTTGAAATGACATTAGAGAAACCCTTTATTCACATGAAATGATCTACATAATATATTTTCATTGTGGTTATAATTATTTATAGATCTATAGTATATATAGGTTCTATCTGGTAGAAAGAAATATCTTATTTGGTTAGAATGCATATAATTATTCCATATGTTAGTTTTCATTAAAGTTAATTCGTAAATCATGTCTTCCTTTATATGATAATGTTTTTCTAGAAGACCATGTAAAAATTATTCTAGTTGGAATTTGTTATAATCCATCTTTTATAGTTTTTAAAATTTCATCTAGTGAAAATTTCATCCATTTGTTCAATGTAAAAATTACATATCTTCATGGTAAGGAAGTTTCATTTGATTTCATCCACCTAGAAAACCTTATTAAATCTCCATAGTTTTAAAAAGATATTCTTCATCCTATAAATAGTTAATTTTCCAAAAAAAAATATTATGATCTTATGAAGTATAAATGTTAGAAATTTATAAACTCTTAATTAATTGGGTTTTTATTTTCAAAAATAATTACAAAAAGTGTGGAATATTTATTTTGAGGAAATAATGATAATGTATATATATGTCATTGTTGAGGTATAGTTGAGGTATTTAATGTTTTCTTTTGTTTTTTGATTTTATTGTAGTCTTTTGTTGACATTTTCAGCACATTTTGTATATGGGTGTATAATATTTCATGTATTACTATATGAGAAATTTACTTTAGATTATTCATTACCTTGGTAATTTTATCTCACTTATTCCTTATTTTATATAATGAACCAGGATTATTTAGGGAAATTCCTCCCATATGTGTGTTTTTATACCATCAGTTTCTAAGATGAATGTGTAGCCTATTAAAGGTGGGATAGCGATGTCACGTTCAATTGTACTATGGATCTAGGAATAGATATTAGTGGGGTTGGATCATGACATTCATCCCCCCTAAATGTGAATTTCCAATGTAAATTTAACATCTAATTTCTTCTACCTATATACTAGAGAGAAATGGTTAACCTACTGAACTGGATGTAGTTTTTACTTATGCATCACGAAATAATAATGGTCATGATTTTTGAATTCTATTGTTTTCTTATTGAATTTCCATGTTTTATAATTCTACAATTTATAATACATGTATGGAAAATAAGATTTAATTTTCATTGATTATTATTATGATAATATTTTTGATGGACCTATTATACTATTAGGATTCTTAATTCCCACATATTTTTTTGTATTTGTCCATTGAGACCAGCCTATTTGTTTTTCTTCATCCCTATATTATCGACTCATGGATCTTCCATGGTTGAACTCATGGAAGTTGATTATTTTTTACTCCCTTTTTATTTTTTGATCCATATATTGGTAGTTGTTTAATAGTTTTGTTCCATTGTTTTTTAATATAGCACTATAGAGGTTTCTTTTTTTATTTGGTAGTTTCAAAGATCTATAGGTGTTAGTGTAATTTATGGACCCCTGTTCCCTTGAGCCTTCAGGGATGCATCTAAGTTTTGGTTCTCATATCTCCCATATTTCTCTCTAATTTTTCCTCTGGTGAAACTCTAATGTTTTAGATAGATTAAATTGTGTAAGAATCCTTGTTCTAATCCATTCATCTCTAGTTGGTACCATTGGTGAACCACTCCTGGTGGAATCTTATAAAGGCGATCCTTTATTATGAATAAGTGTGACTTTCTATTGAACAAAGAATATATGACAAGGTATTTATTTTATACTAATATACATGAGTATATTTTAATTCCTTAGATCTTATACAAATATTATAATTGAATGAGAAGTTTTCAATACCCCCCAAACAAGATTAAAATCTTTCCATGTTTGTATGTTCATCACTCTTCTACTTATAATAACAGAATTTGTTTGAATCTTGTTGTTCTAGTTTTTTATTTATATTTCATGGGAAGCATTATACTATACATTTTTCTTATTTTTAAATTCCTAAAATACTTGTATGTGTGGGTGGTGTTCTTACTATTCACATAATCCCAATATTGGACCAAATCACATTAAATCATGGGGTTATTATTTACTCCTTTATTATTTCAAGCATCTTGATTGTTATTTACCTCTTGGATTTCAATATTATGATCAAAACACCAAATATAGTTCATTATGGTTCATTGATATTATCCCTTGTATTACACCACCCCCCCAGCAAAGTGGTATCAAATAACCATTGGGTACACTTTTGTTTTTTCAATCTATTTCTTATATAAATTTGGTTTATGTTATAATTCTTATTATAAAACTCATCTAAATTTTTACATGATCTTTTATGTGTATTATTAAAATCATTATAACCTAAACTATTATTTTTATTCAAATTTCTAATTGTATAATCATGCATACCTATTGATCTTTTTTTGTTTCATAGGGGTGTATGCTTATCGTTTCCCACAATAATTATCTATATAATCCTTTGGGTAAACATGAAAATAAATATATTAGAAATCAAAAAAAATATTGTAAAAAAATTTCAATGTATGACTAATTAAGATAAGAGCCTTATTTGTCCAGTAAGGGTTAATTGAAGGATTTTTTGGATCTAAAGACCCTTTTTAATGTGTTTAATACAGTATAAATATATAATTTTTCTCCATTTTATCCACTGATGTTCTTGTTAAGGCCCAAATTTATCTTCTTCATTCATTAGGTGATAATATTCTTAGAGATGTTTATTTTTAATCAAATACTGTTGGTATATGGATTAAGTTAGATAAATCATATATGATATCTTCACTTATTGGTATAATTCCTAAACATCACATCCTTACTTTCAAAATGAGATCTATATATTCTATTAAATCTTAATTAGATTAATTCAATAAATTCATTCTATATTTTTCCAATATAAATGTGAATTTTGATTATGAAGATCAATCCATGATTCTTTTAATTTATTTATACAACGTCAACAAAAAATTAGTGGATAAAATAATGTTTGATCGTGAATGTATACCCATATAAGAGGTTTAATTGTTCATTCTCCCAAAGGAAATAATTTCTAAAAATTGTGTAAAAGGAGAAACTAAGAGCCTTTTACAAGTGGAATATCATAATTTTAGGGTAGGAAAAAAGAATATAATTAAGATGGAGATAATAACACTAAAAAACTGATGTCTCTTTCTAGGTATAAAGAATGAATTTTTTTTTCTTCCATTTTCTTAATATCAAGAACACTAGACCTGAATGTTAAAGGAAAAAAAACCATGAGACTAATAAACCAACTGATTTGTCCCTTTATTAAATCATGGTTATGAAACTACTAAAATGTTTAATGTGTCCATCCATGCACTCATCTATGAGTGGGTACTACATCTAGGCTACTCATTCAATATGAATCTCTTTAAGGAATATTTCCTTTATTTGATAGAAAGGGTAGAATGAGTTTTGTTTTAATGAATAATAGGAGGTTTTATTCCATAAGAATAGATTTTTATTTATTATAACTATATAACCAATCCATAATTTCATTTATAGATTTTTGTTTGGTTCATGGTCTTCCTAGAAATAATATATCCTTATGAATTATAGACTAAAAGGTTTTTAATTTTATATATTAAACATGTTTTCAAAAAATTTCTAATGTCTAAAGGATTATCATATAGGGTTATTTTATTAATGGGTTGTATTTATGGAATGTGAACACCAATTATATACATTTCGGAAGTGTTTATAATATTAATATTGATTATGGAATATGTGATTGGGGAATGTAAGCTCCATGGGTCTTGAAGAATGTAATAAACAATGGATATTGACTAACATTTCACCAAGTATCCTACCCTTTTTTGAAAATCATTTAATTGATAAATCTAAGAGTGTTAGTGGTAATAGGTCGATATTTTATCTAATTTCCATAATAAATATACAAATCCTAATTTATGGAGGCCAGGAAGGACTAAATTCCATGGTAGAGGGTCCTATATTTTCACTTTAATTGAAGAATTTTCTAGAAAAGTTATGATTCACAAATGAAAGAAAAATTTTTATGTGTTTTAACCCTTGAGATCCTAGGAAATCTGTGTATAAAATTAGGTTGGAATTAAAATAAATACTAATAGATAAAGTATTATAATGACTCTATGCAGGTTTCATTGTGTTCCCTCAATCTGAGAGCATTTGAAGACACCAGACTATTTGGGAAACCCATAATCTGAATGGACATTATGAAAGAATGAATAATATTATTATTGAGAGATATTGAATCACTATATCAATATGATGTTTCCATAAATTATTTTGTGAATAAGATGCACTATATTAGTGTTCATCACAATTAGGTTTCCATCCTCTGGTAATCCTTTTAAATTCCCAGAAGACCTATTTAATGAGAAACAACCTATTTATAATCACTTAGGAGTATTTGGTTTCACTGCATATTCCCATGTAAAGACTGATAATCTTGAACCTCAATCACTTAAGTGAAATTTTATTGGCTACCATGAGGGTGTTAAATATTGTAAATTGAGGGTTGATAATCCAGGATACCAAAAATGATTAATTAATAATTATGCAGTGATTTATGAATCATGTTCTCTTAAATATATATAAGTCACAAATAGTAGAAATGATACTAATTTTGTTGGGGTTGATGAAATTGACCCATAAATCCAATTTTTAGGTTTTGTAGAGACTCATCCACCTGATCCTCAACCCGTGACATGAACTTAGTCCAGATCTAATTCTAATTCAGATTCTACAATTGAACCTCCTAATAACAATTCAGACTATATATTGATCCATGATAGATTTAGGGGTCTCTAGACATCATGATCATATTATTCAATATGATATTTCTCCTTTTTTTCACATTTCTTATGATATTGTTGATAATGATCCCCATTCATATAAACAATCCATTAATGGAAATGATTTAAAACACTAGACCATTTCTATGGATGAAGAAATTAACTCATAAAATAAAAAAACACTTGGCCTATCATTTATAAACCTCTAAATTCTAAATTAATTTATTGAAATTTTATTTATAAATAAATGGAGTATAAAACTATTTAAAATAAAATAATGATTAAAGAAGGATTACTCAATAAAGGACCCCCCAAGAATAGGAATAGACTATTCTGAAATATTTATACTAGTTTCACGAATTATTATATGAGGTTTCTTCTTTATTTTTCTACCTACAATCACATGAATTATTCATGAATAGATCTGAAAACTGCCTTCCTTAATGAGGAACATAATGGGAAATTATATATGAAGCTTCTTGATTTCCATTCCAATGAGTTAAAATACAATGGTGTTTTCCTTTCAAATAAATCATTTTATTTTTTAAAATGAGTCTCAATATAGTAATATAGAATGTTTTATTATTTCTTGATAAATAACCATTTTACTAGAAGTCAATATAAACCTGGTAATATTTCAATTAAATTAAATACACCTTGATTTAAATTCTATTATATGTTGATTATATGATTATGATATACAGTAACTTTAAGCTTATAATTATTTTTAAATCTCAATTAAATGGTTTTTTATTCAATAATGTATATATGGAATGAATAAAATTTCATTGTTTGAAAAATATTTGGGATAAACCCAATAAACTCTTGTATCATTCCCAACATTCTTACGTTATAAAAGTTTTCAATAGGTACTTTTCTGAATATAAAAAACCTATAAACACACCATTTGACCAACATTTTTAACTTCCATTAATATGGCCTCCCACTAATGATACTAATGTAGATTTTATCTAAGATTCCATATGCCAACATTGTCAGTAGTTTTATAGATTCCATGATATGCACTAGGCCTGATGTAAGATTTTTAATTTTCACCTTTAGTGGATCTATGTACAGTTTGGTGAAGGCACTTTTTTTAAACCAATGTGAAAAAATACAGTACTAAATATACACTTT
Source organism: Viscum album (assembly GCA_963277665.1). NCBI lineage: Eukaryota > Viridiplantae > Streptophyta > Magnoliopsida > Santalales > Viscaceae > Viscum > Viscum album. The sequence goes on from OY728131.1 coordinate 242,246,794, forward strand.
GTATTTATCTTTGTGTTATGAAAAAATGTTGATACTACATAAATGATTATTTAATACGTAGATGATGACTATGCAAAAAATATTGATACTGAAAAGTAATTGATGGTGTACGTTTTCACTTTTTTTGAGACCCCATAATCTTGAAATGAAATATTCAATATCTGGGTCCCCTTTCATCCATAGAATTTGAATATATTACTTTGATCAGGGCTATTAAAGAAGCCCTATAACTCAAGGGGTTGGCTTCAAAACTGAATATTTATGATTTTTTATAGTATATAGTGATAGTGAATCTTCTCTAAATTTATCCAAAAATTTGGTATTTAATGGTAAATAAAAACACATTGATATTAGATATAATTTTATTAGAGATGTTATTGAATCTAGAACTCTATGTTTTAATAAGTTAAATGATGATAAAAACCGAGATGATAGTTTGAGTAATGATATGATATTTTCTATGTTCAAATACTACTCATAAATATTGAATTTAGTTGTCATTCAATAACCATAGGTGAAAAAGATAAAAAAAATTAATTGAAAATGGTATAGGTTTTTGAATTATAGTGTTTTCATGTTATCATGTTTTATTATAAAATCATTAATAGTGAATTTATGGAAATTAGGATTTAATTTTCCTTGTTAATTATTATTCTCATTTTCTTTTCTAGACCTATTATGTTTCTGGGTTTCTTAATTCCTACATGGGACCTTTGTATTGGGATGTTGAGATTAGAATAATTGTTTTAATTTGGTTTGTACATGAAAAATAAATAATATACCAATGGTGAACTCCTTACCATTTATTATTTATGGAACCCTTTTCATCAGGGTCATCCATTTGTTCAAATTTGTTCAGTGGATTCATTTCATTTCTATTAGGTGAAGCTCTATGGATACTACTAATTTTTCTAGCAGTTTTGAGGATCTATTGTTGTATAGTAGATCAATTACCCCTTTTTACATTTCTTATTCAATGGTACATATATTATGTGGTACTCATATATCCCATATGTCACTCATGTTAATCATATTGTGAAATACTAATGTAAGAGATGGATTCTGCGATGATGAAACCCTTGTTCTATGAATCTTATCTACGGTCTGTACCTTTGGTGCACTGCTCTTGGTGGAGTCTTATGTCTGAAATCCTTCCCCACGAAGAAGTGTGGATTTCCATAAAACCAAGAATATTCAATTAGGTATTGGTTTTTATACATAAACTGTAGACCATTAACATCACTTCAAGATCATACAAATAGTACAGGTGACTGAGAAGTAATCAGGACTCCTAAAAAATTGAGATATATCTAGGTTTTTATGTTCTTCACTCTTTTTATTTTTATTATAAATGTTTTCTTATGCCTATTATTTATATTTTTCATTCATATTTTCTAACCATATTTATACGGTACTTTTTTTCTTTTTAGATTAATTAAATTCGACTGAGGGTGTAGGTAGCACTATTTTATTGCACATAGACCATAAATGGGACAAAATGAAGCCAAACCCTCATGTTATTCATCATTGGGTTACTATTTCTAGAAAATTGAATGTTATGCTTTTTTTGGATTCAAATATTGTAAAAAATCACTCTTTCTGGTCCGTTTGGTTCGTGTGAACTATCCCTTGTAGTGCACCACCCTCAACTAGGATGGATGAAATTATAAAACTAGAAAGGATTAAAAAGATCAAATTAAACACAATTGAGAGATCATAGAAAATAATTTAATGGAAACAACATGATTGAATCTAGTAGAAGGTAAGAAAAAACTAAAATTCTTCAAAAGAACAAAACATCCATTTATTTGATAAGTAAAACATAGAAATTTAAACAAAAAACAATAACCATACCATGAAACATATCAAACATGTTACAAAAAACTACATAAATTAACATAATATTATTGCAAGTATATTATAAATAAAATTATGCTCTCATGTCATTAATATTCCATATTCATGAGTTGGTTTGATTATATTTGGATCTATAAGGGCTCTCTAAGCATAAGACTAATTCATATCTCAGTAACATATCCATAAATGTTAAAATTCACTAAAAAAACCTAAATTTAATTTTATAAGGAATTCAAAAAAACAGAGAATGGTTATGAAACACTTATAATTGATGCAGAAACTGAAATTTAGATCTTGAATTTTAATAGAAAAAGCCTCAACTGAAAATGAAATATGTGTGTAATTTGGAATGATTATTCATATAATCAATTTAATAGTACAAATATTTTCACATGGTACAACATCTCCTCATATCTCATTAATTATTTTATTCATGGAGAAACACTAGAAATATTTTGAAAAAATTATAATAAATAAAATAAATAAATTTATAATGTATTTTTCTAACTTACCTCAGTATCCCTGATTTTTGATTTTAGTCATAAAAACATTTACATTCCAGATAATCATTATTGGGACAAAATATAACCATAGGTGGTCGGAATTAGGGTGTATTTTTAAATGCAACTTCTTTATTTTTATTCTTGTTTGAGATGTGAAAAACTCCACATGACTCAGATCTATGAACCAGTTAACTTTAAAAATATGAAGTTGATTTTTTCTATTTTGAGAATTTATGAGGTGGAGGTTTTTGGGAAAGATATCCAATCCCCACTTCTCCTTATTATCATATACATTAATGTTATTGAATTCGGCAAGCCATTTCTTATGTTGATCCATGTTGGATGAAGTGGTTTTCCATCGGGTATCCCATGACATTGCTTGAAAGATTATCATTTCTCCATTGATGTGGGAGGATAAAAATTCCATTGGAGATCTTATTTAGGAATTAGATGATAATTAATTAAAATTGGTCTTAAAATTGATTCATGAATAGTATAGACGCTTTGGGATATTCTTGAGGAATGAGGTGATCCTTAATTAATACTTGTCATTGTTTCCTCTCTCACTATATAATGACGGAATTACACCTTAACTATGTTTTATATGTTTTATTTTTTAATGTTGTGATTGTCTAAATGTTATGATTTATTAATTTTTAAAATCATTTAATTTTATAAATTTTATAAAAAACTAGATAAATAGTTATTTTATGAATGAGTGATCTACCAATAAAAGGAGTTGTGATTTAAAAAAATCTGCACCCCCAAACCATGTATATAACATTATTTTTTAACTTCAAATCATTACATTATATTTTTATGAAAATTAAAATTTTGGGGTTCAATAGGCATGTTCTGTGAACATATATGTGAACAATTAACACATTCAATATATATAATTTGTCTTTCAAATAAAAAAATACATCAATGTTCTATATTCTTCAGTAAAAATAATTAATAGGAAACAATACCCAATTCTTCTAAATATGTTCATAAAAAGAAGAATTAAAATACTAAATAACTAGTCAATTCATTCCCCATTTTATAATTAAAATAAAACTAATTCCACTCAAATGTCACTGAAAATTCTCAAATCGCACCTGTAAAAATCCAACTGAGCTTAGATTTTGATGTCCACAGAAAATGAAAGAGATTAGTGGTGGAAAATTTGATTATTTTTTTTTTCTATTCATGGGAACTTGAAAAATAAATAGTAAGACAAAAAATATATGTCTCAGTAGTATTTAATGGACTCCACTATGAAATAACAAACATATCCACACATTTATCCCCAAAAAATTGAAACTTTTAGTAGAAAATCCATATTCAAAATTACATTCCACACAATATTTCTAATATATTCTTATTTTTTTATGACCACCATATAACCATATCGAATGGAATATAGTTTATCTTTAGATAATTCTAAAATAACTAATCACAAATATGACTCTAATTAATTGGAGTTTCAAGAATATTAAATAAATAATATTTAATTTTTTCCAATATAGACATATTTATTTGTAATAACACATTTTTTATTGACATATATGTCTTCATCAATAAAATATATATAAAAAGTTTTTATATAAATGTTATTAGGATAAATAAAATATTTTTTGAAATTATAACAATTCCAAAATATAATATATATGTTCTTGAAATTTTTTACGAATATGTATATCTTTTGATATGTATATTAAAAAAATTAATATATTTATACCAGTTATATTATTTAAAATATCAATTTATATGTTAGTGTACACAATAACAACAATTCTATATCTTTTGAATGTATTTTTCAAATATCCAAATATGTGTTTCTATAACCATATGATGATAAAAATGTATATTATATGTATTAATATATACATTGATTTACGAAAAGGAAAAAATAAAGAAACAACTGTAATAAATGCATCAAGGGAGGCTCGAACTCGAGACGTTCCCCACCGAGACCCAAGTTACGAAACTCCTACAATAATTAAAAAATTATTTTGAGTGAAACAACCAAACATATTTATATAATAAATGTTAATTTAATTATATATACAATTTCAATTATTGTTATATAATAATTAAAAAATATTTTTCTTAGTGAGATAAATAAATTAAATATGAAAAAAACAATTGTTTCAACCACTATTTTTATTACTTAAAATTGATAAACTAACAATTAGTTAAAAACACAAAAAAACATACATTTCTACATAAATTATTTAGAAGAATACAACCACACCAAAATAAACTCCCACATTCTATACCCATGTATAGAGAAGAATAAAAAAGTATTTCTAGATCCTAGAAGAAAAAAACCTACTGTTCTCATTGAGCATACATGAGGCAAATTCTCAAAGGTCTCAACATAACTTAAACGAAAACAATATACGCACACGCATGGAATTAATTAGGTTAGTTGGAGTTATGATCATCACCAAATCAGTCATTCGTGTTACATTCATATGTGATACACTTCCCAATGTCACAATACTATCCCTGACTCAATATAAATGAAGAAGAAAACACGATTTCTTTTAAAAAGAATCTCAAAATATTTAATTTTTTTAAATACTACCAATTATTGGTTTTCTTCTTGTGAAATGATATTTCTTGATGAAAAGAAAAAATATAAAATGAGGCATCTTTTAAATACAAACCAAATACACAAAATAACGAAGGACTTGAAATGTATTAAACTAGAATTAAACATTTTATTTCATAAATAAAAACAATATGAGGCATCTAAATCTGTTTTGTGCACACCGGTCAAACGACTAAATATAAAGAAAACTTTCTCATTCATTACATGAAATGAAAAAGAATAAGATGATAAATTTTAAATGACCCAACATATCAAAGTTCCAATTTCATTCATCATGTCATTACCTTCTAACACAGTCAAACGTATTTTGAAGCAATTATATATAGCATCAACAATGCAACTTTCATCAACTGTACAAAATTCAATGAACCCTATAATAAAAAAATTCTTTCTACGGGATCGACATAATCAAACATCCATTAAACCTAAAAAAAATATAAGAAGAAAATACTACTTCCATTACCTTGTAACATTGTTCATGTATTCAATATATATGACGTTTGTTCCAGGTGTAGTCGAATTGATTAGTGGTCGATGATATATTAAATTTTTTAATAATCATTTCATGAAACTAAAAGAGATGATATTTCACATCAAATTTATAATTAATTTATTTAATATTTAAAGAAATAAATTCCTAGGATCAAGAAATATATTCAATGGTTACTGTTGATCCTATGAAAATTCTTGTTTTGTTTATCTTTATTGGTCTATGAATAAGCAATGATAGAATCCCTCTAGCGGTGATCCACATATGCTCTTATAAACTCTGAGAAACACCGCTTGATCTTCGAGTTCTATTGCGGTGAGTCGAATGTATTACGATGTTCATTCCCGATCACTCATTCTTTGATATTGAACAAATTCATCTCATGTTAAGCATTCTTAAGAGGGAGAGAGGAGGAGGCGAAAGATAATTCATTGTGCACAACAATTCACTATTATCATTTTTTGGAAGATCTATAAAATAGGAATAACCATGTATTTATAGTGTTAGGATTTACGTTAAATTATTGTTTAATTTATTATCTATCATTAAATAACATTTATTACCATTAATAAAATCTATCCCACATATTATTATTATTATTTGGAGAACATTAACATTCACAATAAAAAATATAATTTAACTGGCTTGTTAGTTAATATTTTTCATCAGAAACTATCTTGGTATGTTCGAAATCATCTTTCATTTATTGAACACTTGAATAAAAAACTTTTTCATAAATAAATACGCCATTCATATAATTTTGAATAAATATTTATTAAATATACAATAAAATAAATAAATATACTTTTATTTAGATGTGAGGGGATAAATATTTATTTAATTTACATGATCAATATAACCAAGATAAACTTAATCCTTAGACATGGGAATAATATTTATTCGATTAATTAAACTCAAATAGAATTTAATCAAGATCAATAGAAAAAGCTAGTGTGCCACCCTCTAGGAATATTTCTCATTGGAATTATTCGGGACTTCCTAAAGTCCAAGATTAATCTCTAGAAATGAGTCAAGGAACCCTAGAGAAAGAACATAACTTTTCAATTTCGATAACCACATAGAAATGTTCACTACAAAAAATAATCCCTTGGTCAATATATCTCATCAAACTGGTTACATGAAAATTCCATCAACTTATTTACTCGATACATATTTATTTTATTATTTAAAATATACACATAATCACACCATGTACACATGATTTAATGCAATTGTTCTATTCCAATCAAAGAGAATAGATATACGCTCTCATACAGATGGAATGGATTTTTTTTCTTGACATATCCATTAATGAAATATTAATCATGATGCACCCAAAACACCCTAATTCGCAACCACATGTGCCTTGATAGTTTTGGTTAGTAAATATAATTTAGTGATTATAGACATACATTAATAATAATCTTAAATTAAAAGGATCATTAAACATTCTTGCAGATAGGAATACATGTTGAAAAAATCAGAATTTCTACTGGTGGGTCTCTTCTCATAATCTATCATTTTGGAGATTACCTAGTGTGAACATCATGATAATAAGCATCATATATATATGAGCACTCATAACTAACAATCTAAATACAATGTGTCACATCATTTCATTTTATCAAACCAAAAAACTATATTCAGAATATTTTCATAGAGTACCAAGGTTCACATGATAGCAGGGAACTGTTATAACCCTTTCAACGCAAAAAATACTATATGAAATTATGAAATTAAATCTATATAGAAACAATTAAAAATATGTAATAAAACATTATATTAATATTTGATACATCCAACATACATATAATCACTGTACAATCTGTTGGTCCTAGGACACAAACTCTAAAAAACTCCCACTTGTACAAGAGCCAACTACCTATGAATTTCAATCTCTTAGACCTAACATAATAAGCATGTTTCTATGGAGTCAATGATTTAGCTATGTTGTATTCCATGTTTTATTTTTTGGAAATACTACTCACTGAAGCATCACCTATCTGAGAAAAATTCATCAAGAGTTGATAGGTATGATGTATGTTCTTCATCTGTTGATGTAACCCTGGCTATTTTGAGAGAATCACCACTATAGTATTATCACAATTTTTTGTGATAGGATATTAACTTCTAGGTAACACTTCATACTCTTAGATGAATTAACATGTTTATAATACTTCCATAGCTATATCATAGGCTTCAATATAGTCAAACACTACTATATGAATTTATGACCACATTCTTCTTTGTGCAATTCCAAAACAACTCACCTATATTAAATGTGAGGATGTTTCCCATTAATTACTCCATGCCATCTTTATCAGTTTAGAAACACACATGTGCATATCCTTTAATAACTATTTCTTCATCTCATCAACTTACTAGGAACACATCTATATTAGGCCTCGAATAATTACCAATATCTTTGAATTCCTTCTAATGGAAATCACCTATATCAACTTGATATTTTTTAACCACACTCAGTGAATAGAAAATATCTATCCCAGTATACAACATAAAATTTTAAAAGAAAAATTATTCCATTTAACATTGGAAAAAATACCCCTTTGATTGTTCCATACTGAATCTTTTTTGTTTCTTATAATTGTATATACATTAACATATGACAACCAGTCTCTTGGATATATCATGATGGATCTTAATCCCAAGAGTTTATGCTTCTTCACCAAATTCTTCCATGGATAATCATTTATTCAATCACGTCTCAACAAACTATAATACTGGAATTTTATTTCATATAAGTAATATGTTATCAAAAAATACTATTAATAAAACTAATCCAATCCCACTAAATCGTTTGTAGAAACAAGGATCAAATTAATCATTTAAGAAACAAAATTCCGTTATAGCTTCATCAAAATGAGTTTTCCATGATAGAGATGCTTTCATTATTCTATTAATGGATTTTTTTTCAATTTTTATATCTTATTAGAATCCTTTGGATTAAAAAAACTTTCATGTTTATGTCATATATACATCTTCCAGATGGTTCCCATTAAGGAAAGCTATTTTCACATCTATTTGTCTAATCTAAAAGTAATGGTAAGCCTCAATGGAATGTATAATTCTGATGGATTTCATCATTTCAACTGGTGAAATGGTTTCATTTTAGTTAATTCCTTGATTTTCTTTAAAAATTTTCTAATCGGTCTTTCCTTATAGGTATAGGATTTTCCTTCAATTCCTGGTTTCTTCTTGAATAACCATTTCCAACCAATAGGATTTAAATCAGTTGGAGGATCTACCAAAATAAAAAACTTGGTTTTGGTACATTAAATCCATTTTCGAAATAACGTAATCTTACAACTTGGAAATATCTATGCCACTTACATCATCTTTATACGTTATAGGAACATTATTTCCAACTAATAATGAGTCAACTTACTCGGTGAATAGAAAACTATAATCATCTGGTTCTCTAACCTTTCTTGTAATTCTTCAAAATACTATTATCTATAGAACAGTTTCTCTTTTAATGGGGATTTGGGAAGTCTATTCAGGTACCATCTCTTGTATTCCTTTAGTCTTTACTTCATTAATGTCTATCTCACTCCCAATATCCCTTTTGGAGATATTCTCCCCTCAATAAACATGGAGTGTATTTGCACTATAATTTTTTTCTGAGGGGTCATATAGGTAATATCCCATTTTTTCATTAGTTTATCCATTAAATGTACACTTTGTTCCTCAGGGTGTATGTTTATTACCTAAAGTTTCCTTAACAAACATTTATCTTCCACACACATTTAAATTTGATAATATGATATTCATGCACTCAAGAATTCCTATTGAATAATATTTATCAATTTAGATGGAACATTGTTTGTATATGTGATACCTTTTGTTATTAATATCTATCAAAATCCATTTTTTTATTTTCAGAAGCCACATTTTGGTGAGGTGGTAACCACATTGTGGATTTCAATATTCAAACAAAAAAATACCAAAATCAAACTAAAAACATAAAAAAAGTTCATAGATGAGCTGGAAACCATAAAGGATGACATTATACTCCTGAGTAGATGTCAAATGTAAACATGACCCATAGAATCCATCACTAGAAACCATACCCCAGAAGACACCAATGATGACTATAATCCCCAGGAAGATGGAGCTAAAATTTATCAGCATCAGTGAGTAGTTGAACAATGACACCCAAATATGATATTGACATCACCATTTTTAGAATAACGTAGAACCAAATCCAAATCGGGAATTCAAACAAAAAATGAACAAAAAACAACATCTTTTCTTAAAAAAAGCATCTTCATTGCCACTAAAAACCACACACGATCCAAAGGAATCAATCCATTATAAATAGAAGTAGGAAAATAACAAAAACATCATCATTGAGAATTGAGACCTCCAAGAAGTGTTGTAATAATGATGAATAACAAGACCAGTGGGGATCCAAATATAGATATTAATCCACCATGGAAGATTCCTCTAGGGGAATTTTCAGCCACCTGAACCCACCTACCAAGAAACATTGATAAACCACCATCTAATTTACACTAGGATAAGAGTGATATAATTTAAGAGAAAGACTGGATTATAGAGCAGTCAAACGCCTCAATAGAAAGCACCATCCATCGGCATGACCAATAAAATCTACCTCAAATACACCCACAAAAAATAACAAATAAATGGATGCAAAAAACATGCATGACCTGAATTCCAAAAACCCATATTTTTCATCATGGAGAAAACAATGAAACCGGCCACCGCTAGGACACCACCATCATATTATTGAGTTCAAAACAACTCCAACACAATATAAAAGAGATGGAAGCATAAAAACAAATGCATATTGATCCAAAATCAAATACCACACAAAGGGAAACCACAAAGAAAGGATGAAGAAAATAGAAAATTGATAAAATTGGGATGAAGATGCCTTCATCCCTACAACCCCAACAACTCAAATAGGCTTAAAAATATATCACCCTTGACTAAGAATATGCTCTCACAAGGTTGTTAAGGCTATAAGGGTAGACGCAGAAAAAAAAATAGAAGAACCAGATTTGGTAGATACAAGAGCCTAAGGAAAAGAACCCAAAAATCAAGAAATGAATGCAAGAGTGAGAGACTCAACAAATGGCACCACTAACAAAATTCCATATCACTAGAGTACTATCAAGTTAAACTGTGGTGGGGTTTATTGATGATGGTTCCAAAAACTACAGTGAAGGTTGTTGAGGGTGATTTCCTAGAGGAATATAAGGTAATAAAAATAATATAAGAAGAAGCACTCTAGAGAAAAACTTCTCACTGCAAGGATGACGACAAGAGGGTAGAGGCCGAGACATAGGGGAGGAACCGTAGCATGAGGGGAGGGTGGAGACTTTATGAGCGGGGATCCATCTATAATTTTTAATTAATATTCCAAAATGGATAATGTAAGACTTTCATGACCCATAATTGATCTAACCATGTCCAATAAGTGTGATTCCCCATTTAACTTATGCCATTCCACTGAGGCAGATTATGAGGAATGAGTTGGGATGAGATGTATATCTCCAGAAACTAATCAATTAAATATTAATTATGATATTCTCCACCACATTTCGAACATGGTTTCTTAATCTTCATACCAAGATGGTTCTCACCATTATTATTAAATTCCTTAAATTTATCAAAAATAATTGGACTTATACCTAATCATGTATACATATCTGTATCTACTAAAATCATTATAATAATATATGATGTATGAGTACGCAAAAATTTATTTAAAATGGAAATTGTCTAAAAATATTGGTACGAACTAATTCAGGTAGATCCTTCTCACTTTCACCTTTCCCACTAAATTCATATTTGGTAATTGTTTCCCTGAAAACATGTGTGACATAATCCAAGTGATATTAATTAAAAATAATACAAATATACATCTTGGAATAATTTATTCAAGTTCCTTTCATTTATACGACCTATATGATGATGCTCGATTTGGGTGTTTTATGTGTCATGTGATCATTAATGATTTTCATTACTTGGTTTTATAATCTAGTTCATAAAGACCATTATTTAAATGTGAATTTCCATAATAGATTTCATATTTATAAAAGAATAGAAATATGTTTACCAAATTGAAAACAAATCCATTTTTATCAGGTCTATATACAAATATAATATTTTTGGAAATAGTTGTAACATAATAACAACCATTTAAAACAGATATAACTTTGGTTGAAAATGTGAGGTGGTAGTACCTGATAGACACAACGATGAGTTTAGATCCACTGGCTACTCATGGATCTACATAACCTCATCCATAATTTTTTAATTTTATTGGTTCTTTTATTTGAATAAATATGTGATAACCGCAAGATATATCTAATACCCAACTTTTAGAAATAGATTAATTTCACTCGATAAAAAACACCAGAAGCTTTCCCATGCCACTTTGGTTGGGTGATGTTTTTCTTATAGTGTCCCTTCATACCACATGTGAAACATAAAACATCTTGTTCCATTTATTGTCATTTTATCTACCTTTTCATGAAGTGATATGAATAATATTTTAGTTTAAATCTATTCATTTTCACTTACTAATTTTACACAATATGGATAGAGAGAATTTCATGGTTTTTATTCTTATCTACTTGATGAAAAAGAGTGAAATGATATAGAAGAGATTTATCAATTTCATTCAAAGTAAAATTTAAAAAAATACTAGAGAATCATTGAGGGAGTGATTCTAGAATGAATTTTGTGCCTAGTTCTTTCGGGAGTTTAAGCCCTATAACCTCTAGGCCTTAAATGTTACCAATGAGTTTGACTACACGAGGTCAAGCTGGGGAACCCTCCACATGCTTACTTTGAAAGAGTGATTTGAAAATCTAAAATAGCTAATTTCTACCTCTATTATAGTAAAGACCACCGAGGTGGTAAATCATGCTATATGCATCCTTTTTTTCATCAGACTACATGAGTTTAACAGACCTGGAAAAAAGAATCAAACATTGAAAATTTTATATGTTGTTTATATATTTATCATAGACTATAATGCTTCACCACTCGCATCTTAATAAGGTTGATAAGAAATTTAGTATACCAGAATGTAAGATTTCCATTCATGATGTAAAATAATACAAAGGCATCTAAACCGCTCGTGTAAGTTATTATAAGTTTGGAGGTTTTATTTCTCCAAAATTGATTATATGGATATTATGAATGAAATTTTTTACATATTGTTATACAATTATAAATTTCATATTTTTATTAATTTTATTGATTACAAATTATGTGAGAAATAATAACTTAATTAATTTTATTAATTCTCCCAGTGTTTTATCATATTTTAATATCCCTCACTGTTAAACACATAATGTATGGTTTATTTAATATTATGGTGGAAGTGATACATGTTCCTCTTCACATAACCTCAACAAGGGTAGGTCAACCTACGTGAAGGTATTTTGTTAACTATATCTTTTATACCTATCAGAATGCAACTCCTTGATCCCTTGAGTGGAATCCCCAATCCTTAAATCCTGATTTTGATTTCCTAAAAACATTCCTCAAATTACATTAATTATACCAAGGGACAATCATCTTGATTTAAAATGGTTATGTCATCCTAAAACCATTTAGAGAACATCCCTTATAAAATTATGTGTCGGAAAAAGTTTTGGTCAAACTATTATCTCTATTGAGTTTGGTACATAATCATGTAAGAGAAGGCTTATCCAAACATAATATTATAGTTATGGATTTAACTTAATTATGCATAAATTTTATCATTTTTTTATATTTTTCAGGCCTTGTTAATAATAAGTGGATTTTAATTAATTAACCATGTTGGATAAAACGTTATAAAAATTTCATTTATCTTATTTATTATGAATTTATGGTTTTTCTCATTTTTTTATTATTAATATTAAGTGGATGCTACTTAATTAATTTACCACGATGGATAAAACATTGATGCATGAAATATTTATTTAAATTCCATTTTAGTAGATTAATTAATTTATTTATATGACCACTACCTTGAATCCATAAAATAAATAATTGAATAGAAATAAATAAATAAATATATATATAATCTATTCATGATATTTATAAATTGGTTGATTTAATGAGCAAACATTAAATTAACCTATGAAATAGTGGAAACAACTCAATTTTTTGGTCATGGCTTGAGTTATAGCTTTCCAAATTTACGCCATTATATCACTAGATTTGGCATCATTATTTTCCCATCTTGAACCGCTTCTATTCACCATGGGATTCTATATTAATTACCGGTATTTATTACTCACACTTAGGTGAGAGGACATAAAGGATTGGTTAAAGGGAATTACATAAAAATAGTGAGACATGTAGGTCCTACATAATAATGGAGGGAGAGATGACACATTTTACATCAATTAATTTCCAAATAAATAATTAAAAATTTATAAATTAATTATAATAAAACATCCAATGGATAAAAAAGTCCAAGTAAAGCTCATGAAGGGTCATACACACTACAAATAAGGAGAAAATTACCATCTAGAATTATTTAATTTATTCATTATATATTAATAAGATAAACAACCTTGCATTAATTAATTAATTAATTAAATAATTCCCTTTCATCTTAATGACCAACTAGACTTAATTGTAAATACCCATCATTTTTGGTATTCATAGAAAATAACTAATATGACAAAAAATGAAATATTAATTACAATAATTAAATTGATCATTTAATATTATTTAATAACATTAATAAATTTTCAAATGCATATTTATGCATCAATCAATAAAATAATGTTTTAATGATAAAATTTTAAATATAATAAAACCTTTAATTTTTTCATTTTATGGGGGAATACATGGATTGTATTGTCTAACTACACTCAGTGTTCCTCTATTATCATGTATTTGAGCTACATTCCTAGGGATTTAGTGTTTTAACTGATCCGATTACAAGAAAAGTATAGGCCAGCTACATGCTCTCTATCCACCTACCATGTGACATGTTAGACCGGTAAACACATGGTGTGAAATAAATGGACCATGTGTAATTAACTTCATAGAAAATTCATGTACTACGTGCATGGTTATACAACGTATGATCTGTTCATACGCCATGAAACCCGATTTTACTAATCAATGATTTGGCATTTCTAGATGGTATTCTGATCATTCATCATTTGTTATTAATCCTTTTAGAAAATGAAACCCTAAAAACTATTAATATGTTGGTAACTTGTCAACTAAAATCATATTAATGAAACAATAACATGAAATGGAAGTCTCACCACAATTTTACCTAGATCAATAATAATTTAAATAATTATAAATTTAAACGTGACTATTCTAATACTTCTTGATTGTTTCGGGCTTATCAGAAGTGTGTGATGATCTAAGATATATTAAAATTAAATTTAATAAAAATTTATTGAAACCATGAGAAATGATCTTTCAAGTCAAATTTATAATTAATTTATTTAATATTTGAATAAATAAATACATAGGCTCAAGAACTTTCTTCATTGTTGATTTTTGATAGCTTGAAAAGACCATTTTAGATTATCTTCATTGTGTTATTTAGATCCAAAGATATGATACCTCTAATAGTTATACACAAATTTTATTTTTATATCCAAGAAATAATACTGAATCTCAAGGTAGTAGCTTGGTGATTTGAATCTCTTACACTATTCATTCTTGATCGCTCGGTCATGGGTCTTGAAAAAATATCTATTGCGCTACTTGGTCTTTTGAGGGAGAGAAAATTAGTTGTGTGAAAAATTTTATCTAATATCAATTTTGGATGATCAACACAATATACATAGTAATCTATTCATATAGTTAGACTTTAGGTTAAATTATTCTTTAATTTCATGTTTTCCATTAAATAAAATTTATAAATTCTAATAAGATCCATTCGATATAAAAATAAAAATAAAAATTTTATTCTTTGATGTACACTAACTTAAACAGTAACAAATATTATTTAAAAGGCATTTTAATTAATATTATTCACTAGACACAGTCTTGGTCCATTTAAATTCCTCTTTCATTTATTGGACACTTGAATAAACTCTTTGTTTATAAATAATTATTTCATTAACATTTGGGAAAATAAATATTTATTAAATATTAAATAAAATAAATTTATATTTTTATTCACATGAAAAAGAATAAATATTTATTTAATCAATATTAATTGAATTAAATTATTCTCATACTTGATAATAATATTTCATTCCTTAATTAAACTCAAATATATTTTAATCAAGATCAATGGAAACATGTCATATGTGACCCTATAGGATAATTTCATGTTGGAATTAGGCCGGTTTACCTAATGTCCAAGATTATTATCTATCATTGGGTTATGCAACCCAAAATAAATAACATAATATCACAATATCGACTACTTCATATAAATGACCACCGTGTAAAATAATCCCTTTATCATACTATCTTACCGAGATGGATTCATGATGGTGTTATCAACCTATTTACTAGGTATGTCTTTATTTGAATATCTGAAATAAACTTGTCGTTACATCATGAAAATGGACATTAATGTGACAGTTCTATTCTAATCAAAGGGTAAAGATATCATATTTCTAAAATAAGGAAGGGGAAAATCTTTCCTTGTCTGATCCTTTAATGATATTTCAATCGTGACACACCCAACTTCCCCTACATCCCACCAATATATGGAGTAATAGTTTTGGCCAGTAAATCTAAGTCATCGATCCATAAAAAAATTATATATAATATTTAAGTATATGGACTATTACAAAGTTCATATATAGGAATATCTGATGACACCGAAACATGTATAATTCCAATTGGCATATCTATTCTTATAATATTCTATCTTATAGATTACAATGTGAGAACATAATGGGAAGAAGCCTCATATTCTTACAAGCATTCACACACAACGATCTAAATACTATGGGTCCCATCATAGCACATTGTCCAAATACATGGACATATTTAGACTATTTTCATGTATTTCAAGGTTCTCATCACCCTAGATAACTTATATGACAATAAAAATGTGCAAATTAATCTCAGAAATTATTTAATTAATTCAATGAAGAAAAAATGAGAAATATGCAATAAGACATCAGAATAAAATTCCATACATTGAATATACCTGTACTCAAAGTAAAACTAGTTAGTTCTAGGGAAAAAATATTAAATATGATACTAGGGAATTATCGTAGTATTTGATAAAGATGTAGGTATCATGGTAGAAAACTCACCATATTGGGTAATGATGGAGTAAGTTATAATAATATGTCATTATCTATGTCAAATTCATAGTATCTAATATGTTCAAATCATTTGCAGTGTCACCCCATACATTTAGATGTATTCAATAGAAATAACCATGACGTAATGCCTATGGTGAGTTATATATGGTGATATATATTGGATTTAATTGCATGTATGTATTTAGATTGAGGAACCAATTTACTTCTTCACTCTTCATCATGTAAACACAATACATATCAATATTGCATATCACAACATGTTGGTTCAAAATTCTTTATTGAATTCTGTTGATCATTTTTACATTTTCAAAAAATAGAGATCTTAGACTGTTAGAAAAGGATTGGTTATGCAAAAAGGTCCTAGAAAACAAATTAAAGAAATATGTAGTAGGGAAATAAATAATTAAGGGGGAGTAATAAATCTTTTATTCTAAAGGAAATGTTGTAATATTTTTGCGGTAATGAGTGAAAATGTTAATGTAGGGATTGGGAATCTTGATCAAAGGGAGAAAAATAGATAAAGTTACTTCTTTTGGATGATAGGATGGAAAGGGTGGTTCCCTTCCATGATTTCCATCTCTCATGATCATTAATAAGGAGTTGGTTTCCCCCTGTTCAATTCTTAACATAATACATTTTTACATACATTCTTATAATTTTATAGGATTCTTAGTTTAATAATAAGTTGATTAGATTAAATCTCCCTATCTTTTATATGAATTTTTACCTTTTGATTCAATTGTGTTAACTAGTCTAACAATTTTTGTGATTTCATTGAGAGTCAGATGAGAATGTATGATGGAAAGGTTTTTTTCTCAATCGGGCAATAATTCTGCGATTTTTTGACACCCTTTCTCTATGAATTCTTACAAACAAGTCAACTATTCATAAATATCAAGATTTGTGATTGACTATATAATTATTAAACCATGGGTGTCCTTCATGTTTCTTTTTATTGAATTCATACTAGAGTTGAAAACCTACTAGTTTATTTATATTCTGTTTTCATATCTCAACAACATCATTTTAAAGATTCAGAATTGTGTGATCTAGCAAATTATCCCACTATGTCCGATATTCATTTTTGTATTGATATTCTCCTCTGTGGACATGTTTAGTTTCACCAATGTTCAAAGAATAAGTTATAGTAATATGAGAATGTATTTTTAACCATATTTTATACTTGGGGTATAACACATTTCAAGTAATAATGACACCACTTTGTGGGATGATCAACATGTTCGATCTACGACTTAGAGACAAAAATCCACTTTCGAAACTTTTCTTAATGGTAATAACTGTAGCTGTTACACAATTATTCATACATCAGCTAGTTTTCATATAGATTTTCCCCTTCCAATGGTTCTCATGCTATCACCATGTGTGTTGACATGACCCTTTTGGTTGGATCCGAAAGGAGGAAACCTACTTCTTACTCAACCAATATTTTTATGATAAAAATTACATTATTCCTAGATTTTTATGGAATATACTACTCTCAACTAGTTCCCCTCTTGGAATAGTTCAAATCATAGTGTACATTGGGGGTGGGGGATCTAGGATGGCCTTTATGGATACATTTTTCAATGTAATTGATGGAAATCCTATGTGTTTTTTATAAATACCCCTCTTTTTTCCAATCTTATGGATGATTATATTGAGTAATTCAAATAAGGGCTGTTATGAATTACAAGTTTTTTGAAATCCTAGTATATGGGTTTGTTTATGGGATGCCTTCATTTCAAAATCAAGAATAAAATTTCTACCCATGAACCTCCCAATAAATACAAGATGTTGACATTGTCCAGGAAAAGTGGGACCAATATACTAGGGGAAGGCATATTTAAATGTGTTTGAAACATTCATTTTTTCTCTACTGTCACCCATGGTGTTTTACCAGTGACTCATACTCATCCCTATCCTCCTCATTTTTCAAATGAACCATTAGGAGACCAATTATATCTAAAAAATGAATCTTGTCACTCTATTGAGGATTATATATAGCATGGTATATAGATCCTCAGTATACATGGGAAGGACGAACTGAAAAAAAGTTATTTGTTTCCATTGCGCACGTGCATATAGTTTCTACATCAGTGTCTTAATATAAATTTACTGATTTTAGTATGGTATCTTTATGAATAACAAGATAATCCAACCAAAAAATAGAACAAATATTATGATTCTTCATCCTTAACCTATGGCACTGAGCATTTAGAATAACTAGTGGAGTTCCTAAGAATGGGGGAAATCAATCTAATTAATTTATTTTTCATGGGTTTAGTTTTTTCATGAACAATTTTATTGTAATTAATAGTAACCCTAGTAATAATTTTATCTCTAAATCTCTTATCAATTTGGAAAATTTGGTAGTTTCTTGTACTACACCCTTCGACATCGGGTAGGCAATAGATATCTGTCACGACCCCCTCCCACCAAAGATGCCCCTCCTGAGCTGGAAATGGTGAAAGGGAGATAAGGACCCCCGAGTCCAGCCTCCAGTAGGCCCCGGGGTGGTGACTAGCACCAAGGGTATGATTTTTCACAAATATGGGAGGCATTACCCTTTTATTATTTAGGATCGGGAAATATGACAAGTCAACCACCAAAAAGGAAAAAAACAAGTGTATATAAATAAACCCAAACCAATCCCACATGAATGTTTAAAAAAAATTTATGAAAAGGTACAAGTACAAGAATTCTCAAAGTACAGTACCAAAATAAAACAAGAGTATAGAAACTGCAACAACTCCAACTATCTGACTAGTAGGGTCCCGCACGGCCCTGGTAGTCCTCCTGGAAACCTGAAATTAAACGTAGGGTGAGCATACATGTATAATCAGTAGGGAAACCTAAAGCTCTTATGCACAAGTGGGGAGACATCCTAATGTCCCATGAGAACAACAGAAGAAACCTAGCAAGGAATTCTACCCACCCAACCTCACCAGCCACACTCAGCAAAAACACAATCACCACAGGTAGTAGTATATAAGAACAAGATTATAGGGTACCCCGCACCATTTCCCTTTAGTTAGCTGCTATTACTAATGACGAACATCCTGACGCTACCACACTCTCCCCGCCCTCACACACCTGGGCCTAACAACCACGTATCCCTCCCACACACACCTGGGCCTCACCACCACGTATCCCACCCGCACACACTTGGGCCTCACAACCACGTATCCCGCCCGCACACACCTGGGCCTCACAACCATGTATCTCGCTCGCACACACCTGGGCCTCACAACCACGTATCCCGCCCCCACACACCTGGGCCTCACAACCAGGTATCCCGCCCGCACACATGTGGGCCTCACAACCATGTATCCCACCCACACACACCTGTGCCTGATCCTAAAGATTCTTGGGAAATAGTAGAGCCTGCCCGAAGCGTCTTGGGCTAAAACCACCCCAATCAAAACCTACCCGAATATTCTTAGGTGTAAGGTCGCCTTAAGCCATCACAACCTAGGGCAGAAGGAGAAGGAAGGAGCTAGTAACTAAGGGAAAAACACCCTCTCCCATGAAATGGGAGTGTTCGGAACTAAGTGATCAACATGGGTGGGGTGCGATAAAACACAAAAGATACAGATATATATATATACCAAACACTCAGCCCAACTTATTGTTTCTAAACAGAGAAACTTTACACGTGCCTCGGCATTGCTACCATGAAGAATGCATACAAGAAACAACCCCAACCCCATTTAGGTTTTCACGTTTCAGTAGAATTAGTTTATTTAGTTCCATAACTAGTGGGAAACTATCCACAACCAACCACATAGATCATTCATAAAACATATCCCTGCCATCGACAAATCAAGTTAGGAAAACACAAGAAACACAACCAAGTCCTTCTTATCAGCCAACCAACCCATTGATTATTAATCTCGTTCCATTACCATGACACACCAATCATTAACTCTTCCACTTTTATTTATTATTGACAACCCATAGTTCGTTCACATTAAAACCCAACCCTGCAGCCCCGCTGCCAACCACCATAACCACAACTGCACCGTACATCATTATACCTTTAATACCACTTATCGCAGCCCCGCTGCCCGTCACCAACATAACATTCACACCAACCTACAACCAAGTCAACCGCAACCCTGCTGCTCACCCAAACCACAACAACCCACAAAACACCCCCATCACATGCCACGTATCCAAGCCAACACCCACATGTTCATTATTCCATTTTGTTCAACTAGGGTGACCATACAAGGGTTCCATATTTTTAATATCCAACTTTACGTGATTAACCAATTTCCACATTCCACAAAGTTTCCATCCACAAAAACGGTCTAGAAAGATAGGAAAAAATTTAATTGTGCAAGCAAAGGACCCCAACGACCGTTACTTTCAGTAGGCATAAAACTATTCAATTTATAACATATCAACAGCATAAAAAAAGATAAACATAACAACTTTCCCCATCACCGTTCTTTAACCAATTATTATCTTTATTTAATGGTTCAACAGTTTCTAATGAAAACAAAAGGATAACCACCCCGCATGATGAACAAATTAGAGAGACGAAGGTAAGATCTGTACCTCAACATGTTCTGATCGCAACGCTCCCCCAGATCAACTTTAGAAGACGTCCGTTAGCGTCTATCACTTCCGTCGAGTCCCAGAAAAACCTCTTTGGGTGGAATTTGGAAAGGAAAGGCCGAAGGAAAGATAACAGATCCAATCTTAGAAGTTCCACCTCTTCGTTACGATCCAGTGGCAGCTGACAGATCGTAAATCGGAGCTCGGACGAAGAAGTTATGGAAGAAAGAGCCTTCGAGTCTCTTGGGAGAACTCTGCTCAGAGGAAATGGGAGGAGGGGTGAGTTGAAAAGGAGGAGGGGACCCCTCATTTTATAGTTGAGAAAAGAAAAAGTACACGGCGTGTACTTTATGGTACACGGCGTGTACATGGTTATTTTACGCGGTCTCTACACGGCTTCCAACATGGCTCCGCGGTCATTGACTGGTCAACACATGGTTTGAGGGTAACACATATGCGGGGAAGGACTACACAGCTTGTAGTTTGGACACACAGTGCATACCCATTCATTGCACATGGCAAGGACACGACTCCAACACGGTACACGACCGTTGACTAGTAACACATACGTGGGGAAGGACTACACGGCGTGTAGTACTGGACACATGACGTGTACCAATTCATTGACACGGCAAGGACACAGCTCCAACACAGTGTATACCTGGTGAGGGGTACACGACGTGTACTCAAACTACACGGCGTGTAGTTCCAAAATTTTGGAAAGTGTGGGAAAAGTCCATTTTACCCTCCAGAACACTTCGTGGCCTTTTTTGACAAAGGAATGGGCTGGAGAGGTCTGGGCCATTACATGAGATACATCATAAAATATTATCGTCCCCATGAATTCAAAAACCAACCCAGAGGAACCCAACAAGATACCTCTTAGGGTTCTCATTATAATAGGAACTCAACCAACAAACCTAATCATATGTGTTAGGAATTCCTTCTTCTATGTAGAGATATTATCCGCTTTAGGCAGCACTGACTTTCCTGCACAGGTTTAATCGCATCCTCATTAATGCGTCTCGATTAAGGATTGTGTCTTACCACTTTCATACATTAGGATTTTCCAACTTAAACTGTCCCTAACACTGTACAACCCACACATTTCTCGAACACATGGTTTGGGGAAAATTCATTCTTCTATGTTGAGATATTATCTGCTTTAGGCAGCACTGACTCACCCGCATGAATTCAATCGCATCCTCATTAATGCGTCTCGATTAAGAGTCAGGTTTTTTTTTCATTTTCCCACACATACGGACATGCTACACATTTCCAGAGAACAAGGAAACAAAAGGTCTCACAACTGACAAGCCAAGAATTCCATATATCAAAGGTACATAGTACAACATCAACACAATGCTCAGAAGAACAAGGGAAAACACAAGTAAAAACAACTCCGGGTACTGAGCGTGCATCTGGGTCTCCTGCTCCCAAGTGCTCTCCTCGTGGCCGCCATGCCTCCACAACACACGAACCAACGGAATGGTTTGTCCACAGAGCACCTTCTATTTACGATCCTCGATTCTGACTGGTCGTCCCCCAAAGTTCGCGTCATCACCCATATCTAACTCTCCCCAGTCGATAACGTGGGAGTCGTCGTGTAAGTACCGGAGAAGCTGGGATACGTGGAAGACATCATGAACCTTCTATAACTAAGGTGGCAGGGCCAGCTGATATGCCACCTCACCGACTCGCCTCAACACCTCAAAAGGTCCGATGAACCTAGGTGAGAGATTTCTCCCTTTACCAAACCTCCGCTGCCCCCGTCGAGGGGAAAACCTCAAGAACACATGATCCCCCACCTCGAACTCCAAGGGCCTCCTCCGACGATCAGCATAAGACTTCTGTCGGTCTTGAGCCGCTTTCATCCTCTCACGTACAAGCTGGACTTTCTCTGTGGTGTTCTGCACTACCTCTGGCCCAAGAGCACCTGTTTCACCAACCTCTGCCCAACAAATGGGTGAACGACATGGTCTTCCATGCAAAGCCTCAAAGGGTGCCATGCCAATAGTAGAGTGGAATCTGTTGTTGTAGGAAAACTCTACTAAAGGCATGTGTCCTACCCATGATCCTCTGAAATCCAGAACGCATGCTCGCAGCATGTCCTCCAACGTCTGGATAGTCCGCTCTATCTGCCCATCGGTCTGGGTGTGGAAAGCAGTGCTAAGGCATAGCTGGGTGCCAAAAGCATGTTGTAACCCCCTCTAGACTCGTGAGGTAAACCGAGTATCCTGATCTGAGACGATAGTCTTCAGGACTCCATGCAACCGCACAACTTCATCTACATACCTCTGTGCTAAGGTACTCACCGGGCCTGACTCCTTAATTGCTAAGAAGTGAGCGTATTTCGTCAGTCTATCCACCACTACCCAGATAGCATCATAACCACCCTGAGCTCTGGGTAGTCCCGTGACGAAGTCCATTAATATGTCATCCCACTTCCACTCGGGGACATCTAAAGGATGCAACAAACCACTAGGAACACGGTGTTCATCCATCACTTGCTGACACACTAGGCATTTAGCCACCAACTCCGCCACTGCCCATTTCACCCCGGGCCACCAAAACTATTCCCTCAGGCCTCGATACATTTCTGAAACTCCTGGATGTACCGCCAAGGCCGAGCTATGTAACTCACGAAGAACTCCATCACGCATTGTCTCCGGGACAAACAACCTTCCATGGAAAATCATCCGATGTTAGCTGTCCTCTGACCATACTTCTGGAGCATTCCCCTGATCGGCATGATCCCGCATCACTTCCACCTCGGATTCCCCCCACTGAGACTCTTCCACCTACTGCAACAAGGAGGAATGCACCGTCATCTGAAACAAATAGCCCCTAACACCTTCTACCCTGGCATCCAAGTGCAAGGCAGCCAACTCTCCCATCTCCTTCTAAGCATCAAAGGACTCCCGAACCACTTCCTGATGTGACTTCCTGCTCAGGGAATCATCCAAAATGTTTCCCTTACATTTAGTTTAAGATATGTCAAAGTCATAATCTTCGAGAAAATCGACCCATCTCCGCTGCCATAAGTTCAGGTCACACTAGGAGAAGATACAACGCAAGCTATTGTGATCTGAGAAGACTACAAAGCACTTCCCAAAGAGGTAATGTCACCACAAATTCAGTGCGAACACTACTGCTGCAATCTCTATGTCATGGGTGGCATAGTTACGCTCGTGAGGGCGTAACCGCCTAGACCCATAAAAGATCACTCCATTCTTCTGCATCAGCACGCACCCCAGACCAAGACCATAAGCATCACAAAACACCTTATACAACAACCCTTCCTCTGGAAACCTGAGTACGAGAGCACTGACCAACTTCTCCTTCAGGTAGTCGAAATCCTTCTGGCATTGCTCGCTCTATAGGAAGACCTGGTTCTTCCTAGTCAAAGCTGTCAATGGAGAAACAACTCGAGAGAAGTATGAAACAAACCTCTGATAGTAACCTGATAACCCCAGGAAACTACGAACTTATGTCATGCTCTTGGGTGCTTCCCAGGAAACAATTGTCTCCACCTTCGACGGGTCCACCGACACACCATGCTGAGACACTACGTGCCCAAGGAAGTGTACTTATTTCATCAAGAACATACACTTCGACAATTTCCCATAAAGCTGGTTTTGTCGAAGGACTTCCAAGACTGCCTTGAGATGTTCAATGTGCTCCTCCTCTGATCTTGAGTAGATCAGGATGTCATCGATAAACACAATGATGAACCGGTCCTGAAACTCTCAGAAGACAAAGTTCATAAGCCCCATGAACACAGCCGGTGCATTCGTAACACCAAACAACATTACTAAATACTCGAAGTGCCCATACCTGCACCTGCAAGCCATCTTCGAGATGTCACTTTCCTTTACCCTCAGATGATGATATCCAGATCGTAGATCAATCTTAGAAAAAAAACCTGCTCCCCTCAATTGGTCGAAGAGATCATCTATCCTTAGAAGGGGTAACGGTTCTTGACCGTTACCTGGTTCAACCTTCGGTAGTCTATTCATAGTCTGAGACCACCATCTTCCTTCTTCACGAACAAAACTGGAGCACCCCATGGCGATACGCTAGGTCAAACAAAACCATTTTCCATCAAATCATCAATCTGAATATGCAACTCCCACAACTTCGAAGGTGCCATCAGATAAGGGGCCATCTAAATCGGGCGGGCACGAGGCTGTAAGTATATCCCGAACTCAACATCACGTCGGGGGGGGGGGGGGGGGGTAGAATCACAAACTCCTCAAGAAAAACATCGACGAACTCCCCAACAACCTCCGGGACATCCATCATCTTTGTATCAGCTGGAACCATTGATAACCTGCCTAAAAAGGAAATTAAAGTCTTCACATGCCGACTTCCTACCCGATAGCTCCTCTCGCCAACAAAAGATACGCACTGCCCATCCACGTCGGAGAACACAACTCTTCTCCGAAAGCAGTCGATAATGGCACTAACAGAAAACCACCAGTCGATGCCTAGGATGACATCATATGGCTGCATCTGTAACAGAAGAAGGTCCCCACTAGATTGATGTGGTCCTGACGTCAGGCCACATCTCCGGCAAACACAAGATACACTGGTTTGGCCTCCAATTGGTGTACTCACCACCAGTGGTATGGAAAGTCTCTCTACGTCTAGTCCCAAAGCATGGGCTAGATCAGGTGCAACAAAGGAGTGTGAAGCTCTCGAATTGAACAGAGCAGAAACAAGAGTGCTGAACAAACAAATCGTACCTCGCACCACCTCTGGTCCTGCTGGAGCTTTCAACTCTGCTGCGTGCAACTGTCCACACCCAGCTCTTCTACCTCTATGATTTCATCCACCTCCCCGACCATTCCTTGGTCAAGGTCCCTAAAGAGCACCCTGAGGTCAGCCTCCTCCTGCAATGTGTTCCCTCGGAGGAGAATGGTCCTGCTACTGCTGGAAGGGCCTCACCGACAACTGGTGCTGCTGAGGTGGGCGCTGAACCTGCCCACCTCCACCGCACTGATCTCAGGTCAGGCACTGACTCTAAACATGCCCGAAAGCTCCACAAGAAAAACACTTCGGTCCTGGGATCGTGAAAAAGGGATGAGGCTCTGAAGATCTGAACTGGAACTGTTAGGGCCTGCTCCCCACTAGAATAAACCTAGAAGGTCTCGTCACAGGAGGCCTGCTGCTGACTGCCTTCCCCTTCAACGCGCCTGGATGGATCCCCTCTTGGGGTGCACCTCCCAGCGAGTGCATCCTCTCTACAACCTCTACCTTCTTCTGTACCTCCAAGTACGTCAGAAGGGTGAATGGGGTGACACCATACTGGAGCGAAGGACGAAGAACCTCCTCCAAACATCTCGCCTGAGACTCCTCATCCAAAAAGAGATCCGGAGAAAAGCGTAGGAGATCCTTGAACTTGATCCCCAAATCTTGTACTGACATACTCCCCCACTAATGGGAGAGTACCTCCTACCACTTCTCCGCCTAGATCATGGAAGAAAGGAATTCCTCTCAGAATTCCTTTTCAAAGTCATCCCATGGAACCTCTGCCTCTATCCTCTCTCCGAGGTAGGGCGTCCACCACTGTCACGCCGCACCTCTCACCTGACTGACTGCTAGGGGAACCCAGTACTCCCTCGGAGCACGAATCAAGGTAAAAGAGATCCATATCTCCTAAATCCACCCCTCCATCTCCGTATCTGAAGTACTACCCTCGTACTTCTTGAGGGTCTGCTGCTGGAAAGAATAGAGAGTCTTCTGCCACTGGCTATCTTCCTCCTCTCGGACAATACCTAACTGATCGACCGCCTGAATCTACTGGGCCTCGGCCGTTTGAGTCACCCAGGGACGATGTCTAGGTGCCATAGCTGTACGGTAAACAAGGATTGCCTAAGCCCAAGTAGTAGGGAACAAAATTAAGGTTTTATTTTATCATTTTATTTGAATTTATGTCCCAGAACACCAAAATCAAGTAAAACACAATCATGATGATGCATGTACCTTCCCTAGGGTCTATACATTGCAATCAATGTAGCCTCAATTAGTCGTTCAGTAGGCTCAGAGTCCTTGCATCGGATCACGGGGGCCCCTAAAATCCCATGTCCTAGCCGGTCTTCCCTGGCCTATGTCACTCACAAAGATTAACGAACATTGTCACCCTACCATCCCATGCTATCCGCACTGTGACTAACTTCAGACTCCATCCTATCTCTCAACCATCACATATGATTCCATTCTGTCTTGACCCCCCTCCCACCAAAGATGCCCCTCCTGAGCTGGTAATGGTGAAAGGGAGATAATGCCCCCCGAGTCCCGCCTTTAGTAGGGCCCGGGGAGGCGACTGGAACCAAGGGTATGAGTCTTAACAAATATGGAAGGCATTGCCCTTTTTATTATTTAGGATTGGGAAATAGGATTAGTCAACCACCAAAAAGGAAAAGAACAAGTGTATATAAATAAACCCAAACCAATCCCACATGCATGTTTAAACAAATTTTATAACAAGGTACAAGTACAAGAAAGCTCAAAGTACAATACCAAAAGAAAACAAGAGTACAACAACTGAATCAACTCCAACAATCCGACTAGTAGGGTCCCGCATGGTCCTGGTAGTCCTCCTGGAAACTTGAATGTAAACGTAGGGTGAGCATACAAGTATACTCAGTCGGGAGACCTAAAACTATCATGCACAAGTGGGGAGACATCTTAATGTCCTGTAAGAACAACAGAAGAAACCTAGCAAGGTATTCTATCCACCCAACCACACCATACACAATCACCAAAAACACAATCACCATAGGTATTAGTATATAAGAACAAGAGTATTGGGTACCCCGCACCATTTCGCTTTAGTTAGCAACTCTTCCTAACGACGAACGTCCAGACGCTGCCACACTCTCCCCACCAGCACACACGTGGGACTCACAACCACGAATCCCGCCCGCACACACCTGGGCCTCACAACCACGTATCCCCCCCGCACACACCTGGGCCTCACAACCACGTATCCTGCTCGCACACACATGGTCCTCAGAACCATGTATCCCGCCCGCACACACCTGGGCCTCATCCCGATGATTATTGGGAAACATTAGAACCTGTCCAAAGAGTCCTGGGCTAAAAACACCCCAATGGAAACCTACCCGAAGAGTCTTAGGTGTAAGGTCACCTCAAGCCATCACAGCCTAGGGGAGAAGGAGCAGGAAGGAGCTTGTAACTAAGGGAAAAAAACCCTCCCCCATGAAATGGGAGTGTTCGACACTAAGTTCTCAACATGGGTGGGGTGCGATAAAACACAAAAGATATATATATATATATATATATATATAGACAAAACACTTAGCCCAACCTATGGCTTCTAAACAGAGAAACAGAGCATGTTCCTCGACACTCCTACCACGAAGAATGCATACAATAAAAAAACCCAACCCCATTTAGGATTTCACGTTTCAGCAGAATTAGTTTATTTTGTTCCTTAACTACTGGGTAACTATCCACAACCAACCACATCGATCGTTCACAAAACTTATCCCTGTCATCTACAAATCAAGTTAAGAAAACACAAGCAACACAACCAAGTCCTTCTTATCAACCAACCAACCCATTGATTATTAATCTCGTTCCATTACCATGACCCACAATTCATTAACTCTTCCACTTTTATTTATTATTCACAACCCATAGTTAATTCACATTAAAACCCAACCCTGCAGCCCCGCTGCCAACCACCATAACCACAACCGCACCGTACATCATTATCCCTTTCATACAACTTATCGCAGCCTCGCTGCCCGTCACCAACATACCATTCACACCAACCTACAACCAAGTCAACCACATCCCCACTACTCACCCAAACCACAACAACCCACAAAACACCCCCATCACATGCCACATATCCAAGTGAAAACCCACATATTCATTATTCCATTTTGTCCAACCGGGGTGACCAAACAAGGGTTCCATATTTTTAATATCCAACTTTAGGTGATTAACCAATTTCCACATTCCACAAAGTTTCCATCGATAAAAATGGTCTAGAAAGAGAGGGAAAAATATAATTATGCAAGCAATAGCCCCCAACAACCGTGATTTTTAGTAGGCATAAGCCTATTTAATTTATAACATATCAATAGGATTAACAAATATAAACTTAACAACTTTCCCCATCCCCGTTCTTTAACTAGTTATTATCTTTATTTAATGCTTCAATTGTTTGTTATGAAATCAAAAGGATACCCACCCCACATAATGCGAAAATTAGAGAGACGAAGGTAAGATCCCTACCTCAACAAGTTCTGATCACAACACTCCCCCGGATCAACATTATAAGACGTCCATCGGCGTCCGTCACTTCCGTAGAGTCCCAAAAAAATCACCTTGGGTGGAAGTTGGAAAGGAAAGGCCAAAGGAAAGACAACAGATCCAAGCTTAGAAGTTCTGCCTCATTGTTACGATCCCGTGGCCACTGACGGATTGTAAATCAGAGCTCAGATGAAGAAGTTATGGAAGAAAGAGCTTTCGAGTCTCTTAGGAGAACTCTTCTTAGAGGAAAGGGGATGAGGGGGGTGAGTTGAAAAGGAGGAGGGGACCCCTCCTTTTATAGGTGTGAAAAGCAAAAGTACACAGTGTGTACATTATGGTACATGGCATGTACTCAGTTATTTTACATGGTCTCCACGTGGCTTCCAACAAGGCTCTGCGGTTGTTGACTGGTCAACACACGGTTTGAGGGTAACGCATACACGGGGAAGGACTACACGGCGTGTAGTTTGGACACACGACGTATACCCAGCCATTGCACATGGCAAGGACACAGTTCCAACGTGGTACACGGTCGTTGACTGGTAACGCAGACACGGGGAAGGACTACACAGCGTGTAGTACTGGACACATGGCGTGTACCCATTCATTGCACACGACAAGGACATGACTCCAAAATGGGGTATACCCGGTGAGGGGGTATATAGCGTGTACTCAAACTACATGACGTGTAGTTTCAAAATTCTGGAAAGTGTGGGAAAAGTCCATTTTACCCTCCAGAACACTTCGTGGCCTTTTTTGACAAAGGAATGGGCCGGAGAGGTCCGGGCCATTACAATATTACATGATAACAGAGGGAATTTACCAACAGTTTAGGCTATGCTTGGAAAATCTATCTATATCTGGTGATATTTTTTTATTTTCTATTAGAGGTGAAAATTTAATTTTGTTAATGCCATGGATCAAAACATTGGGTTATGTCATTACCAAATAGAGTCAAAAGACAATGGAATTCTCTTGGTACGGGAAGTAGGTCAAATTACAGGGAATCATCAAACTACTTGAAAAAATGTGTAATTTGGATATGTTTTTAAATCAATATACCTTTTATATGGAAGAAAGGGTTTGGAAATCAGAATCAGAGGTTAGAAAAAATGATCCAGCTCTAAAATTGGTGCATTATTTCAAAAAAACTCAAAAATTTGTTAAACAAGTACCACTCCCTTTTTTATGTACCAATAGTTATACAAAAAATATGAATTACTGAACATTAAATTACCATGATTAAGGGGATAATTATGGTCAAATTTATACATTATAACATATCACATCACCTATGAAATGTGGTTGAGAAGCACATAATTGTTTTTCTCAGTCTTTATCTCATCCATCATATTCATAGTCCTTACACTACTACCATAATTATTTTCAAGAAAAATTATGAAGGCTATAGATTATGTGTGAACTATTATTCACTCAATAATCTTATGGTCCCTGATATATTTCCAATCTTGGTCATCAAAGAATTATTGGATGTGTACCATGTTGTTAAATATATCTCTATTTTTTTATTTGAAATCTAGCTTCCAAAAAATTTGGATGCAACATGAATTTCTTAATAAAACATCCTTTAAAACTCACAAGGGTAATTATGATTTCCTTTTTACACCTTTTGGGAGCATGAATGTGACACCCTCATTCCATTCCACTATAAAAATTCATTCAAGAGCTTTCTTTATAATTTTTTTGTATTATTCGAGTATATTTTATGTTCAACACATTTTGGAATGAGAATTTATAACATATTGAATCATTTATTAGCTTGTTTCATAAAAACAGTTGATGTCCAATAGGAAAAAATTTCCTTTCAGCCAATCCTCAATTGAATATTTAGGCTATATTATTTCAAATTATGGGGAGTCTATGGACCCCAAGAATATACAATGTGTTACCAATTGGTCTTGTCTAAAAAAGTGAATGGGGTGTGTGGATTTTTGAGTCTTATAAAATACTACATAAAATTTATTAGGAATGATGAGATAATAACAGAACTGATTTTTGGATTTTTTAAGGATGAATTACTATGGGATGCCCAAGAATAATCAACATTCATCAAAATGAAGTGGATAATTCTTATTTCACAACTTCTGTCCCTTTCTTATTTTCACAGAACCACTGTGAGTGTGATTCATCTAGGAGGGGTCCAGGTTCTAGCTTAATATAGGATGTACACGCAGTATATTATTCTGGCATGCCCCTTTCTGACTCCAAATTTATAAAACCAGCCAGTGAAAAGGAATTGATGGATTTAGTACTATCTTTCAACCATTGAATGCCATATTTGATGGGATTTGTTTTGAAATTTACAATGAACACATGGCACATAAACACCTTCTGAACCTATTTATCCCAACCATTAACCAATAATGATAGCTTGTTAAGTTCATAGTTCTTTATTTTCACAAGATCTATTAGTATAAAGATTCTAATAAGGGTGACGATTAATTGTCACAATTAGATGAAGTAGTTCCTCTAGTAAATTCTGACCCATCTTTACATTGTAAAAACAAATATGAGACTTTTTGAAAGGAAATAGATACTATCAAAAGTGATTTATAGAATGATGAGGATCTCTAACTTTTGAATTCCTACATCCATTAGCATTTCAATTTATGATCTAATTATCATTATGATTATGTCCTACTCTATTACAGTCAAATACTAACTCTTTATTGATGTTTAGCCTTAATTCCAATATTTTCTCATTATCACCATACCTCTTTTTCTAGGGGGTCATTTTGGTTACCTTAAGACATAAAAAAATTATATTGGTTTTTTTGGAAAGGAAATTCCTAGAACATGATTCAGTTTGTTTGGAAGTGTAATGATTTTCAATGGAAGAAGAACCAATCAATTTCCCTATCTGGTATTCTACAATGGTTACCCCTCACAAAGATGGTATGGAATGAAATTTCAATGTATTTTATCTCATTAATTTTTAATTCCCATGGGTTTGATGTCATTGTGGTTGCTGTGGATCAGTTATCAATGTACACACATTCTCTTCTCCTCAAACACTCATACACAGGGATGGTTGTGGTATAAAATTTCATTAAGGAGACTATTCACATTCATGGGATTCCTTGCTCCATCCTTAGTGGTTGAGATCCCATTTTTCTAAAAAATTTCTTGAGGGGGCTCTTTTAAATTGACGAAAAAAATATCAAATTGAGTTATTTTTATCCCCCCCAATAGGATGGAAAAACTGAAGTTCTTTATTGGATCCTCAAGACATATTTACAATGATTTGTGTCAGAGAATCGTCTTTCTTGGGCCATGTAGAACCCATGGGTTGAAAAATACTACAAAATAACTTCTAAAAATTCTTATAATCCAAACCATTTCTATATAGTTTATGGAAGGGAACTTCCCACTGTTTTACAGTATGTTCCTAGAAAAACATAGGTGCAGTATGTAACTACATCTTTGGAGGACATGGATATGGTTCTCACTCTACTTTGTAAGAACTAGTTATGTACTAAAAATATCATGACCTAGTTTCCCATCATCATTACTGGGATTTCATATTTGATGTTAGAAAACTGACCTTCAACAGGATTTGTCCTAACCTTCACACATCATTGACTACTATGTTATGTCAAAAGTAAGTTGTTCAATATAATGAGTAGTTCAAAATTCTAGCTCATTTAAGATCTACTACATTAAGGATGGAATTTCCAAAAACCGTCCACATAAACACCACCCTGTAATCCATGTTTCCCAAAATAGGTTGGCTATGGTAATGAGATGACCTAGTTTTTGAACTATATTTTTATCACTGATATGTTTTTTTGTACATGATGACTTATATACTTATTATTTCTACAGGGTAAGCTAAATAATCTTTGGTGTTGGTATAATATAATACAAAATTGTATAGAAAACACTAAAATGAGGGTTTATATATGAATTGAAAAATATAGTGGATGTGTCACAAATGCACAAATTGATTTTCTATGTTCTTTTAGGTGGACTATATATAGAAATGTACTTCTCAGACGTGTATCTTGGATGAATTATGGGAAAGATAATTTGGATATAGCTAGATCAGTTTACTGGTAAATATATAGTTAGTTTTTCATGGATCCAGGGTATTGAAATGAGGTTTTTATAATAGGTCTATTGTGGTGATGAATTCTGACATGTTATTTATAAAATATCAAGTACTGATGGGGTGATATAGTGGAATCTTGGGTTCTATAAGGAAAACATATCATCTCTCATGCTAGGTGATAAAAATTGTAAGACATTGTATAAAAATTCATCAATACAAGTGATACCAAATACTAGTTTACATACAAAAAAACCAAGCTTTTGAATAAATAATTATTTAACTAGAAATAATGGTTGGAACTACCTTTGAAACACTAAATACATTTGATACATCCAATATATATTCATATCAATAATTGGCCAATTTAATTTTATATTATACACCAATACATAATAGATCAAAAGGACATAAAAAATATATTTTTTTCATTAAATAAAACTATTACACACTCCATCAATCTTCTACTAAATTGGTCATTTTAAATGTTTATTTTTCTGTTAACTATTAATAATAAGAGGAATCTTATATAGGGTCAATTAAATTGTCTCATATACCCACTATACATTTGATATGAATATAAAAATCTATTATTCTATCTCTCACTTTCTTCTATTATCTCTCATACTACCGTAATTCATCTCATATTAGAGAGGATATTGTGTCGGAGAATGGGAAGAGGTGTTGACATGGATTTCATCCCATCCAATAATCATAAATCTATTAGATGAATTTTGTGTGTGTGTGTTCTAGGATGAGATTAGTTTTGTAGAAGAGAAGAGGGTAGGATGGTAATATTGTTTGGAAAAATTTTTATCTATGGATGAAAAACACCCTCTTCACTGTAGTAGAGAAGGTAAAAAATTATATAGATATATTAGAATATACTCACAGGATGTGGGTAAGAGAGAAGAGTCATAATTCCATGCCTAGAGTGAGATGATCATTGTATAGAACTCCAAACAAAATTAGGAAATAAAAATCAGAAGTATTAATAGTTTGATAAATCAATGAGGTTGATACATAAAAATATCTATTATAACACTAAAATAGCCAGGCATGGACAACTTGTTCTTTCTATAGAAAATGGAATTTATCATTTAGAAGCGTCATTATGGTAATATTTTAAACAGAATTATAATAAACCTATTCAATGGTGGATTCATATGAATAATAGTGTGATGATTTATCCCATTTCATCACTGAAGCTACCAGGAACATATTTGGAAATGATGTCTGTGTTAACTCTTACAATGGATTCAGAAATTTTTGTACAGATTGCATGGGTGGTTTGAAAAACATTCCAATTAAAAATGGTGTTTTCATGTTATATGTTTAAAAAAAAATGATATAATAGGTATTAGATACGATTTGAACCATCAAATAAAATTTTTATATCTTAAAGGAAATGACACTCTCTATGTTTTAGAGATTTGGAGTTATTTATTCCACATGATGATCAACAGTAGAATAAATTTCGCTCAAGGCCATTGAAATACCAAAATAAAAGGGTTTTAAGCCTACATTTTGGAAATGGAAACATTTATAGGGTTACCAAATACGTATAAGATAAATAATACCAACCTATTTGGGTCTAATATTATGTACAAGTAGACTAATATGAACAAAAAATAATAATATATAAGAGAATGAGAATAATAAGAAAGAATAAGTATTTTATATTTTTTCCAATGTGTTATTAATAAATGTGGATAAAAATTAGTGATTAAGTTGTTTGAATATTTTAGAGGGAAATAAACTCATTAGTGTTCAAATCCATATTCAGTAAATTTGTAGACCCAATGAAGTTATCAATCAAGAATAAAGAGATTTCAATAATAATTTGAGAATCAGAGATGTTCTTACCTTGATAATTTTTGATATCATTTTCCACATGGTTAGAGAGTTTCAACTATTTGGTAATGTATATTACATATGGATATACCCCATTGAGTGGTATATAATGATTTTGAAATGGTATGTCAATAATCGAAGTCATCCAGAAGGTTTTAATTAAAATTTAAATATTATTGAAGATGTTTTTTGAAATCTAGACTGATTACCTAATAGAAGTTGATAACATCAGTCTGGAAAAGTCTCTCCTTGATGGGAGTCTTATAGAAGAAGGGATTTTCAAAAGAGATGTTACAATTACCACCACAAAGAAGGAGCAAGCAGACATTGACTTTTTACATAATACAATAGAGGTTTCTCCATATGTTGAATCTCCGAAAGTAATTATTATACATTTGAATATATGAAGTGATAATGTATGAATATAAAATACATATAATTATCCATTTTAAGCGGTTATAAGGTCATATTCATAAGTAATTATTTGAAAAAACAAATTTAATTGTCAAACATCTTCAATAGCTAGTCATGGAAAAAAATTTAGATGCTATATCATACATTAATTTTGTAATTAATGGATATAAGTTATTTGAAAATGAATATGAGGAATGAAGTATGATACAATATAGTGTAGTTAGACATATGGAAGAAGCAATTCACATATCTGATTCTAAGGATATAAATACCATTTATGAAAATATGTCATATTTCAGCATCATTAGAAAGATATATGAGCTGGATTATACCACATATTAAGTGATGATTTTCTGTTGCAAAGGGGTAGGAATAATGAGTGCAGTGAAAGACGATGAATTGGGTTTTGTGAAGGTGATGTTCAGTGTGGAAGGGTATGATTATGCTCCGTTCATAATGGAATTACAAGTAGTGCACATATTCTATGTTTTACACCCAGTAAATATCAATTGGTCAATTTTCCTATTAGTGACTAAAAGAACACTTGGGTTATATAAAAACTCAATTGAGAAACATGATTTCGATGGCAGACAACAATTATTTTATGGTGGTCCCAATATACACCACACGTTTTACGTTATAGGAGACCAAAAAGAGTGGATTTGTATACTCTAAAGAGGATACAAATACTTTAATCCTTAAAAAAGTGTTCAATGTTAAGGTTAAAGTGTTTTTAAAATACTACGTTTTTCCACAATATTATGTGTTATCTAAAGAATTTATATAAGAGAAATTAAATGTTCATCTGCTCATACAAAAAATGACTTCTTCACATTACGATGTTACCAGTCTTGAAGAAGAACACATGAATGATGCTAAAACTATGGAATTTCCAGCATATAAACTTGTGGATGAAAAAACAATAATTATGTAGCATAACATTGTTAACTAAAATTTTCAAGACAATAAGAAAGAGTATAAAATATAAAGTCGGCTAGAATCAACATGGCCAACTTGTTGGACCAAACAAGTCAATGTTGATTCATTATGTTTAAAACATAATAATAATGAATATACCATTGATAATGATACAAGGAACTATTTCATTTTTAAATTGAAAAAAAACTATTTTCTAATATATTTATGTATTGTGACAATATAATTTCTCTATTTTAATGAGAATTATATAATAAAATATTGATTTACATTTTATGATAACTTATAGAGTTAATTTATTTTAGATTATTTCCAAAAGAAATATGTTTTGATGGTTCTTGAAAAATATCATAGTTTCTTATAGACACTTTTTACAAAGCATCATCTTATGGATTCTAAATGAAACGTAAACCCTCACCCACCAGTTATGTAGCAAAACATTATAAAACATTAGATTTCATTAATCTTGAGGATGATAAATCATTTCAAGAGTTATTTAGTATATAAAATTTTATTTGAAATTATTTATTTTATAAATTTATTTTCAAAATTATTAATTTATGAAATAATAAATGAGTGCTGAAAATATACATGTAGCAAAACCTGTGCACCCCTACTACAATAAAGTAATGGGGAAAAATTCACTTGAAAATAAAATGGAATTCTTATTAAATATACAATAAATTTTTTAGGTGATATGAAATAATATATCTTCCATTTTTTATATACAGATTGATGAATCCAAATCCTAATCAACATCTATCCAATGTCATGTGATATGGAATGAGGCCCACTCAAATAAAGATTACCTAGATAAAAGTACACATGAAATATGGGGATCAAATGTTAGTATGATATAATATAAATTCATACTGATTTTTAGAAATATTAAATATTAACATATATTTGTGTTCATATTTTTCTATATGGTTTAGACATAAGAAAAAACAAAATATCGACCTAAAAAGAATTACTTTTAGTAGTTTTTAAGTGGTAAGAACAATATGGCCACATTAGTGGTGAAGGTTTTGGAGTGTCACCTCAAAAACATTTTGCGAGTAAAAAGATGTAAAAATATACATATGAGATGATGAAAGGAATGTAGGCACAAAAAGATAGTTAGGATGATATTATTTTTTGGTCTAGTTTGGATGTTCAATATATGAAAAAGGATCAACACGAACCAGAAGTGAAAAAAAGATAAATAAATGAAGATCCAAACAAACTCACCAGATTCAAGGATAACCATCCCCTGAACCACTTACCTCACTCGAGTTAATCAATTTTTTCATTAAAATTTCTCTTAAATGTTAATAAAATAACATATGATAACTTTTTATCACTAAAATTATTTAAGGAGAAGTTATATGTGATTTATATCTATCAATACTTACAAATATCTTTGTTTATATGGGTAATATTTATAATATCTCATGATATAGTGTTCACAACAAAAAAATACCAAAATATCACATGAGAGTGGTGATTGACGTAGATTATGAGCCGAGCAATTGATTCCTATTATTCTTGATGATTTGGACGTTACTATTGTATAAAATTCTTTTGTAACATTCACAACATAACAGTCTAATCAAATAATCAAATATGAGGTATGTCCATAATAATTTTTTACAAATGAAAAACCATTAGCAGTTGATGAAAATGGATAAAATGAGGCATGTAATTATTGTAAAGACCCAACCCCAGTTTCTTAGAGCTAATGCCTTATTTTATTACATTTTCATATAATCACAGAATATGAATCTCAAAGGACTGAGTATTTTAGTAGCTTTGAAAACAATATTCATAAATAATTCCAACAATAAAACTTGAAAATAAACACCAAATATAAATTCCATTGAAAACATCCATATCTCCTAGGTTATCTCTGTAGTTCATTCATAATATACTTATTCACATCATAGTAAATATAATATGTAAGATAGGGGTGAGATCATATTCTCAGAAAGGATAAGTAATACAATGGATTATATCATAAACATAAAAACTAGTCATGATAAATAACTTTTTTTAAAGACCAAGACACAATTTATTTAAAAAAATAAAGGGAACTACATGAGTTCGAAAGAGGGAATTTTATTACAATATTTTTCATAGATAGGGAAAATATAAAGTAGCAAAACATCGCTCCACGTAATGTCTTGGTTGATTTTTTGTTGGAAAGGCCATCAACCATCATGTTTGCTTCACGATAGGCATGTGTGAAAATGTATCTGAGCCCAAGGAGCGAGTTAAGGAAATTCTTCTAACGCACTGTAAGAGGCCATGTAAGGTGTACGACACCATTCAAAAAAGCTTGGATAATGGTAGTGGAATCACTTTTAATCTAAATGTTGTTCCTACCTCTTAGCGTAACAAAGTGGATAGTGTGAATTACAACCATCATCACAGACTCTAGGGAAGAGGCAATCCCACAACTACCAATTAAGAAGCCACGACAAAGCCCAAGAGAGTCCTTGAAAATGTCCCCATAGCTTGCAAGGCCTAGATTTACCTTAGAGGTTCCATCAACGTTGATTTTGATCCAGCCAGAAGTTGGGGCTTTCTAGAACACTTCGAACGATAGCTTCAAATATTTGTAAATCTCATCAATTGTAAGCCGGTGAAGGATCACAATTTCACCAACCGAGTTATTGTAATGGTCTTTCTAAAGTGTGGTGGCATCCATAATGGGAAATTAGAATTATCGTTCTACCTACATTAAGATTGAATGTGTAGTTGTTTTGGATAATGGAATTTATATCACACCATATAATGTGGAGCAACTCTGCAGTGACAGATAATAAAATATTTCTGATTTTCAGCGAAGAATCAAGCTCCACACAAGATTTTAGTAGAGATAAAATAGATTTAGTGAGTAACCATCTGTAGTCAAATATGTCAGTAATATAATTCCAAAGAGTAGTGGTTATGGCACAAGACAAAAATAAATGATTGATTTCCTCCCTATATTGATGACATAAGGGACATCTTGAGCATAGTTGTACACCAAAATATTGGAGAAAAACCTCAGTAGAAATATGATTATGAGAAATACGCCAAAAAAGATTTAGTCTAAATGGTTTGATCCATTGTTTATCAAAATGTTTCATCCAAGTGAAATTAGTTTTAGAGTAAGTAAAAAAAATGGTTGTAATAATTTTTTGATTAAAAAATACCATTGTGGGCTGGATCCCAAATAAGCAAGTCTTCATCATCAGAGAAGAGATACTCATCACCAACATGCTTGATGTTGTCAGGGAGATCTATGTTGTTATAATGAATCACCTCCTTTATGGTGTAGTTGATAATATCTAGAGAGGCATTAAAAGGAAGCATAGAATTATGGGGGGGGTGTCGGTCTAGTTGTAAAGGAATAATTTCATGTTGGAGTTTGAACTAACCATCCATCTAGTATTATGCATGATATTGAAGGAGTCCCTAATGAACAGCTAGAGGGAAGAATTATCATAACTCAAACTTTGGTTTTTAGGTTTTTCCAGGAAAAGATTCTAGAGAAAGGAAATTGAGTCATACTTATGATTTATCAAGTTCCAAGTGAGTCTGTCTTTGAGGGATTCATTAAAAAGCTTGAGGTTTTTGATTCTATGCCCTTTTCTCTCAAGAGGTTTGTAGCAGGTAGATCATGGTATGGAAACAAGATTCCTTTCAAGGATACTACCTGTCCAAAAAAAATTAATGTAGGAATTGATTTTATTTAGGAAGCTGAGAGGCCACCTATAAACCATTCGAGAGTAAACCATTTTGGAGATAATAGATGATTTCACAAGGAAGATTCTACCAGCAATAGAGAGATATTTTCCTTTCCAGGATGAAATTTGGTTAATGATTTGGTCAGAGATAGAATTAATGTATATAGATTTAGGCCTGACCAAATATATGGTACCTCCCAAGTAAATAAAAGGAAAGTAACCTTATTTGACACCAATAATCTAATGATGTATCTTTTTTCTGGAGTTGGAGAAACTTTTCCCAAATAAAATAAACGATTTTTTCTAACTAATAGATTAACCTAAGATCTCTTCATATTGAGATAAGGTAGCTTTGAGGTTAATGATATTATGTTTTCCTCCATTAACGAATAGTATTACATCGTCTTCATAAAGTTGTTGGGTCAGAACATTGAAGTTTCAGGCTGCCTCAATAGGTTTGATTTTAATTTGATGAACAATGATAGGTGAGGATTAAACTAAGGTAATCCATTCGAAATGGAGAAAAAGATAGCATAGAGTGGATCACCTTGTCAAACTCCCTTCGATCATTTAAAATATCCCTTGGGTGATCCATTGATAAGGATAAAAATAAAGGCTGAATGGAAAAGAGAGTTATTCCTACTAATGAAGACATCATTGAAACCAAAACCTCAGAGAACATTGAAAATTAAATTCTAGTCTATTATGTTAAAATCATTCCTAATGTCAAGCATAATAGCTATGTTTCCACCTCTAGAAGCTTTATTAAGAGAGTTGGTGGATTCCGAAGTAAGGAAAATGAAGTCATGAATAGACCTACCCTTGATGAACCCAAAATGAATCCAAGAGATAATTTTCTTACACAAAGAGAAAAGACTATTTTCCAGGAGCTTGATAAAGATTTTGTAGATGGATTTGATGAGAGCAATAGGCCTGAATAGATGAATTTTAGAGGCATTGGACACCTTAGGTATTAAGGTAAATAATTGATCATTGAGACCATAAGGAAGGACACTATTCAAGAAAAAAGTCATAATAAGCTTACAAACATTCATACAAACAACCTCCCAGTGGTGCTGGAAGAAACCATTATTGAAACTGTCTAGCCCTAGAGCACTGCCAGGGTTGATGCTAAATACTGTGGATTTTATATCATGATCAAAGGGAGTTATCAAGAGAAAAAGGTTGTCTTTCTCATGGATCAAATTTTGAATGACCTCAAGAAGAAGGTACTTGTTTATAATTGAAACATTGAAGATAGTGTCAAAATAAGAGACCACATTATTTGAAATGGAAGCCTCAAAATCATAGAGTATTTTATTGTCCTTGATAAATGATAGAGGATGATACACCTTCCTAACCCTTTGCTGGGAATTGTAGAATTTGGTGTTTTGATCACCATCAAAGAGCCATTTAGTTTTGGAAACTTGTTTTAGAATGTTAACTTTAAGAAACAAAAGAGAATTGAGCTTCATTGCAATGTTAACGTCATTTTGAGGGTCATAGGAGAAGATAGTATTGGTGGAATTATTTTGAATCTTATTGAGATAATTCTCAATAGTGGATATATATTTATTAATTAGTTTCGATTTAGCACTCCACCAACCCTTGAGATAAATATTGAGGTACTTGAGATTTTTGATACAAGGAAAAGCATCCATATGATGACTCATTGATTTCCAGAAACTTTGTATAAGATTAGTGCATTCCATTTCCTCTGACCAAGCATTGTTAAATTTGAAGGGAATAATGGGCTTGATACTTTTAGAGTGGAAGCTAACCAGAATAGGATGGAGATTTGAGTTTAGCTTATATATGGTGATGCTAGAGATGGTGTCCCATGAATCCAGAGCTAGGACATTCACTAGAGCCCTATCAAATTTACTTGAAAATAC
Organism: Viscum album; assembly: GCA_963277665.1. NCBI lineage: Eukaryota > Viridiplantae > Streptophyta > Magnoliopsida > Santalales > Viscaceae > Viscum > Viscum album. The sequence goes on from OY728131.1 coordinate 242,289,240, forward strand.
CCTATTATTATGTCTTTTATTCTAAGGGAATTTGGAACCAGTAAGATTGATTTCAACTAGTTTACAGTCTCTTATTGAGGCTCGTAACTCCCTGGAAGATATGTGAGAATGAGAAGGGCCACATTTCTCACTGGGAGAAAGGATATCATTAAAATCTCCAATCACCAAGCAAGGATATTTGATGGAGTTAGCTAAGAGAAATAGTTCATTCCAAAGAGTCCCATGTTTTTGGTATATATTCATAGCATAAACAAGAGTGCAATACATATGAAGCCTATTAAAAATAAATTCACAAGTGAACATCTGATCAGAAAATTTGTGAACCTAAACATCTTTCAGAGAAGTATGATAGAAGATCCAGAGGGATTCTACCTCATGAATATTATTGCAAGCACCTAAAAATTTGTAACCAGAGGTAGAAAAATGCATAAATTTAAAATAGAAATTAACTCTGGGTCCAACAAGAGCAAAATTTTTTAGTTTATGCATCAAAATAGTTCTTTTAAGCATAGAAATAGTGTCATAGTTAGCTATACCCTGACAATTCCAAAAGATAACATCCTTTAAGATCTGTGTTTGGAGTGTGGGATACTTTTTTTCTTCTTATAACCACTCAAAACTTTTTCCCCTTCGATCTTATAATATTTTAAGAAGGGGCCAGAGTTGTCTTCATAATCTTCTTACTCATAGGAGAATCAGGTTAAGTGTTAGTAGAATATGAGTTGACAGTTTCCTTTATTTTAGTAGATGATTTAAGAGCTTTATCAGAGGACCTAGAGTCTCCAACGAGCTCAAGATATGGGCTGGAATCTGAGATATAGTAGGTAGAACATGAACGGCCTGCATGTCTATTGTATTGATAGAATGTATAGTAGGTTCCATACAATTTTGAACAGATGACTTAACAATCAGAGGAGGATTCCAAGAGTCAGGGCATATATCTGAATCAGAATGATTGAAAACTGGTATATTGTGATTTATATTAGAAACAGAGTTAACCGAAGTAAGCATACTGTGAAAGGTAACCTGGAGAGTTCGTGGGTCTTTTGCCAGTACAACCACAACTGGATCTTCTTTCTCAACAGTGGTGGCATGAGTTGCAATTGAAACATCAAAATCTAGATGAGCATGTTGCTTAGTCTTATTCATATGTTGAAGATCTTGGGAGGTCCCATCCTTCCCAGACACCGGGGGATCATCTTTCTCAGAAACCAGAGGGACTCATACATCCTTTGATGGCATAAACAGAGGAAGGTTGAAGGCCCCAAGAACCATTTGATGAATATATTTTAGAATATAAAGCTTAATTTCAGTGTTTTCCTCCTCCTCAACCTGTTCTGCCCAGGTAACACCCATGCTCTCACCTTGAAGGCCAAACCTCTTGAACCAAAAATCTGAGTTCTTCTTATGAGGATTAGGAATCGGCAGAGCCATGGATTTATTTTTCTTCTTGCATTTCTGTTGACTCTCCTTTCATCACAGAATCTAAAAATCGGAAAAGGGAAATGACTTACCAAAAATTGATTCATCCTTTGAAGAAAATAAAAAAAATAGACAAAGGGATGAACAAGGAGAAGATTTCCCATAAGTCGCGCAAGTTTCCTCATAGTCATGCAAGTCCACTTGTGTAACACATTACGGTCGTGCAAGTGACTTGCGTGACCTAAGTGATAACCGCCCGGGGTCTTCTCCTGCCTATAAATAGACCATGTGGGCCTCCCTTTTGAGGAGGATTTTTTCTAGAAACTCAGATTTGAGCTCCCGACGTCCTAGTCTCTTCTCAATGCTTCTGAAACACTTCTAAGGTAATTTCTAACCTAGAACAGAAGATCTAAAGAGGGGGAGGAAGGTGTAAGTGTTGAAACTCATCAACACTTGCGTGCCTGAGTGGCCATCCCTTAAGGGAAAAGGGACACACTTGCGCGCCACCTTACTCCTTCAATATATCTTGGGCGCCCTCTTCTGGAAGAACCTCAAGAGGATTCTGAAGGCTTTAATGAACCGTCTCTCAAGTATTAACCTATTGGTTAACCGTCGAGCAAGTACACCATGTGTTGCACAGGCATACCTGCATGACCAGGACTTGCGCGCCCACGCAGTACCTGCGCCCCTGCCAGGACTTGCACGCCCTTGACTTTTTTGGGTGCCTTTCTTGCACATTTCACCCCTCTTAAGACAATACACCTTTCCTATTCAAGATTCAGTCTTCAAGACAATCTTCAAATCCATTTATGGCATGATTTCTTGATTTGACTTCTTTATCTGAAAGGAATTCTGTGGAATATCTCTCAAAACCTAGTGATTTACACATCTTTATGTCACTAAAGGTTGACATTTCATTCATTCAACCTCATCCTTTAAGATGAGAGAATCCTTAACCTGGGTCTCCTTTTAAGGAATAATCCCTAGTCATAAGTCCTCTAATTTGGGCATCCTCTTTAGGAGTATGCCCCAAGTCCTATAATTTGGACATCCTCCTTTTTAGGAGTAAGTCCTAGTCATAATTCTTAACTTGGGCATCCTCCATAGGAGTAAGCCCCAATTCTTAAAGTTCCCAAATATGGGCATCCTCCTTAGGAGTAAGCCCTAGTCCCCTAATTTGGGCATCCTCCTCAGGAGTAAGCCCCAAACCTTAATTCCCTTAACCTGGGCCTCCTTTTCAGGAGTAAGCCCTAGTCTCAAATATGGGCATCCTCTTCAAGAGTAAATCCCAAGTCCCTTAATTTTTCAAATCTCTTAACCTGGGCCTCCTTTTCAGAAATAAGCCCCAGCCTTAATTTCTCTTAACCATTCCTAATTTTCCTTTGATCTGGGATTCCTTTTTAGGAGTAAAACCCAATAACATGTCTTCTCCTAATTTGGGCCTCCTTTTTAGGAGTAAGCCCCAAGTTATAGTATTCAAAATCTCTATAAAGCACATATACCTTTATGGACCCTATTCCAGGATTTCTTCCCTAAAGTAAATCTTAGCCTTCATTTATCTGGGCAGTCATACATACATAATCGCCACATTATTTCTTATGATTTCATCTTTCATGGCACAATTGTCAAAATTTTACCAATACCTCTTGTTTCTCACACCGAGCATGACTCACGTGAGCTTAGAGTGTAAAAGTAATTGTGACATCCTTCTTTGATCCATAAATCATAAACATCATACTCCCTTACTCGAACTACGTGGGTTCTAATTCCTTTTCTAAACAAATGATACGTAGGTAGCCCGTCTATGGGTTCAATCCCAAATCTAAAAAAATCCATGTCCTTCTGAATGACAATAAATTTAAAGTGCCCCACTGAGTGGCTTTAAAACAAGCATTATCATCATAATGACCAAGAGACTTCTGTATAAATCTGTTGAAGGGTACCATTGAACATGAATCTCTAATAAATACAGATGATTCTCTATCGATGAATAACCTTGAATACATACAAAAGATTCTCTAAATTTCCTACATATTTACTCTTTGATTGTCAGATCTGAAGGAAGCTCATTTTATACTTGGTAATGTAATAAGGATTCACCAACATAACTTAGATCTATAAAGAGAGTCCCGGAGTAGACAATAATTACCCTAAAAAAGGTGTGATGAGTCCGACCTCCCATCCTCTCGACCAATGAAAATTCCTAATCCTCATCTGTCCACAAACTATTGAGCACCATCCTTTGGAAAGTAGGCCCGAATGGATGTGGAATCATTGGATGTTTCCAGTTCTACGAACAAACCCATTAGAAACTGATCGGAATGTTTGAACCTCCCATCAAGACATTCATCCCTGGATTTTGAGGGAAACAAATATGGTGAACCCGATGTGAATCCTTAACCAAGTTAAAATGATGTTTTACCTATTTGTTAGGCCCCTATTTAAAACTCAATAAGAGGGCCAACAAAAATAATCATTGAAATATGTGCTCATCCAAAAGATGTAGTGTCTGAATTTATCTTGATTATGTATGTTATATCAAACAAGCACACTTTTCCCAAGATCTTCTGCATTTCTAGAATGGCTGCTCTCAAGTTGACACCTGTGAATACTGCTGCTGCATATGCCACAACTGCTACTCCTGCTAGATCATCGTCCGCTCTTAGGACGATATCACCTACTCAGCATCTTCAATGCTGGGTATCAAACGCACTGGTTAAGGAGTACTGTCCACACGGTACCATCCCATCTTTGGAGGCTTCCCAACATGCCCTCGAAGTAAACAACTCATATCGGTCGTCCGGACAACGACAACCAGTGATCAAGAAACAGGCGGTGCTGACTACCATCTCTAACCATTTCAGGTCGTTATCCCCGGAACACAATAACCATTCGCTCCATTATTCTGGGGAGGTAAATAAGCAGGTCCCTCAGGACCTTAATTCAAACAGACATGAGTCCTTCCTGAGGGCTCCCACAAACAATCGCTGCCAGACTCGTGCAGCAGTGCGCCCTTAACATGATGAGGGTACCAACTCCAGGCGTTCGGCTAAGGTTCCTCGAACTCGAGAAAGAAAGACGAACCACCAGAGGCAGAATTTGAGCAACAGTGAGTAGGTTCTCATCTCTGCCATCTCCAGAGAAGTCCACCAACCTAACTTGGTGGCTAGCAACAAGAAGGAACATACACCTACCTGTTTTAAACCCGCTATCCAGCAGACTCGTCTAGAAGCATCATGCCAATCCTACCTGGCAATTCCGGCGGAGTACTATAGGCAAGAACATACACCTATTTATACATCAACAGCTAGTCAGAAGGTTCGTCTGACTACATATGATGGATCTCGTCAACCACGTTTGGGGAAGTGCAATCAACAGGCACATAAACCTGCTATTATTAATCAAGCCAACCAAAAGTCTTGTTTGGTAGCATTCGGAGAAGTTAGTTGGAAAGCCCCAATAACAAATAGAAGGCAAACTCATCTCCTGCCCCCACAATTGAGTACTGTTAGGATTCACTGACAGGAAAAGGAGGACACGAGCAGGCACATACACCTGCTCCAAGCCCGGAATGGACATATATTACCGTTCTGGCAGCTGAAGTCACCAAGCATATTCTATCAATGGTGAAAGAGCAGAAGAAAATCCCTGCTCATATTCTGGATGTCTTCCATGATATTATAACAACTTCAGTGGAATATCAGGGAAAGACACATAATTCTATCTCTACCAGTGGAGTGATACATCAAAAATTCACTCCGGAATAGACACACACTACTGTTCCAGTCCAATAGGGTTATGGGGAATACTCCCCCATATCACACGGATGACCAAGTCAGGCACATACACCTGATTTGAGAGGAGATAGTCATCCTAACCTGGACATCTTTCCTAATCAGGCACATACACCTGCTCAGAGTGGCCTCTTTCGTCAATAAGTGGTTTCCAAGGCGTGTAAGAAGGCATCTAAGAAAAAGTCCCGCCCAACGCAGTTAGGAGATCAAGAGCCAATCTGTAACAAGGCCTTACTCGAGGCTAGAGTTCTTGAATCCCTCAGACAATTATCTGTTGGAATTCAAGATTCTACTCCCTCAGTTCCCAATAGTGGGAACATTAATTCTGAAGGTCTTCAACAGACACTTCCACATGAAGGCTTGCTTCATGACAATTCGGTCGATCTCAATGTTTCATCTTCAGATGAGATCCACAGGAACACTCTATGTGGTCAGAAGACCATGGAGCAAGAGATCTCATCTTTTACTGTAACCCATTATGGTGGTCCTCCCCATGATGGTGAATTTCGCTACGAAAGTCCCCTCCGTGGTAGTGATACACATTGCCCGGAAAATTCTCCAGTGGACAATGTAGCACCGAGAAATCCCTCCTATCTTGAGGCACTTGGAAATGCGAAACCAGTCATGTCTGAAGCTTCATTACTAGAAAGTGAAATACTTTCTCAATCAGAAGATAGCCCAGAGTGTAGGTCATTCTCTGAACCACCCCTAAGTCATGCATATTCTAGTTTGATCAATTATTTCTCTACCAGTACTGTTGAATCGAATGAAGCAACAATGAAACACCAACGCTGGTCAAATCAGGTAGAATAATCTTCATCAAATGATAAAGAGGAAATGCTGAATATGAGAAATGAATTGGCGAATGGTGAAGTGACAGTCATGTTTTTGCCTCTACCCAACTCTCAGTATAATATTCCAGAAATGTTGATGGAAGATGAAATTCATGAAATTCATCTCAACATATGGAAAACTCTTTGTCAGATGAAAAAAAAGTATTATCTTATGATGAATATTAAAATAATCTTAAGATAATAGAAGGGTTACAACGTCAGATTGATTTGGAATCTCTATCAGTCTCTTGATATCTGAAGGCTGAAAAGCAGCAGAGAGCCCTTCAACGTTCATGCTTTGGCACACTAAGAAGATTGCCTCAGTTAATTGCCAATGCCCCATCTTGTATTCATGTCAGAGGATGTGGTGTTCATGGAGAACTGCATTTCACGGTGCTCTCCAGTCAGCAAAGCCCACCGAAAATGGTCTCATGCAATGTTATTGCCCATGGCCGACCATAGTCAATGGGATTTGTTTGTAATCAAAAGCTTTCCCAAGAACAGGCTTCAACTAGTTCCTCTCAAAATCAAGAATACAGAGAACAAGTTGTCGAATTACTCTTGCATCAAGCAAACAAGAATACTGAACATGCCTCTCATTTGAAGAAAGCACGTCACCAAGTGACAGAAGTGTTGGAAATCAGCCAATGGTCTTTTGAACTGGGTGATAAAAGCATATACAGATTAATTCATCCAGCTAATTTCCGTAGTATGGTTCACAAGATCAGGAGGACTTTCAAGAAAGTCTCAGACATCGAATGTCAAGAACCACCCCAGCTCTCTAGACTGGGGACTCTTTTAAACCAACCATCGGAATCAACAAAAACGATTCGGGGAGTTGAGCGAGAACAGCAGGAACAACCCCAGTTCAATGGACTGGGGACATTTTCAAATCATCAATCCCGTCCTTAGAGAAATTCAATCTTTTCTCGATTGGGGAAGAATCCTCACGAGGAACGAAGAGCCAAATTATCAAGAGATTCCCTCCAAATTACGATTCATCAAGAAGTTCTTGAGGGATTGAATCAACAAAATACAATGTATCATCAAATACATGGAAGAAGACAATATCACAGAAATGCTGATATAATGGATGCAATGAGTTATGCATCGATTAATGTCATCAATGTCGTTGTTTCTGATCCACCAGATGAGGCTCACTCAGAGGACTAATATGAAGAGGTTCCTACTAAAGAAGATGTACGCACTGTCACAAATGAAGAAGGAGTGCATACATGAAGTCAAAGGATTACTCAGAACCTGGGTAATCCTTCGAGTAACCCACTTCCCCCTCTCTGAAAAGGATCCAACAAAGGGAAGGGAAAGAACAAGGTTACATATCCTTCCTCTAGAGAAGGTCAATTGCTCTCACTAGAGCAGAGGTTTGCACAATAGGAGGAAGAAATGAAGGAATTAATAAGGTTGAATGCAAAACTAATTCAGAGTTGTCTTCTTCTTAAGCATGCTGGAGTCAGTCAGCCAAAGGAATTTATTGCAGCTACTAAGATGGATCAAGAATATCCTCCTCTATCAGTACACCCTCATAGGTCTAATCCTACAGGTCAAGTGAAACAATAGTTGGTAGTGCTACCATCGGTTGCAACACCAATCGCCACATCTGTCGAAGCTCCAGTCATTGCACCTACCCATGTCCAAGTTCAACCAGATGTTTCTCAAAAGTTAATAACTACTATTGAGTCATTAACAGCTCAGTTAGAAACTATGGAAGGGAAGCGTGCGCAAGTTCAACTAGAAAAGAAAGTTTACCCTGAATGGGTAGATTCAATTTCTACTCCATCCAGTTTTGGGAACCCTGTATTCCATATTTTCAATGGATCGGGCAATCTTGAACAACATTTGATGGATTACGTGTCTTGTTGCGATCCTATGAAGAGAAATCCGGAGCAGCAAGAAGCAGTGAAACTCAGATTCTTCGTACGAACTATGCAAGGACCATATTTTGTTTGGTATACAAGCTTTCAATCCCGGTCAATTACCAGATGGGAGGATCGTCACCAAAAATTCATCCTTCAGTTCATCTCATCTTTGCCAAAGACAACAGTTTTCGATCATAAAAATTGTAAGCAAAGGGAGAATGGAAGGGTCTATGATTTCATTGCTCGATGGAAGGGATTAACATATTCCTTGAGTTTATCTCTCCCTCATGATGAATTGTTGCCAATCTGTGTGGAAAATTTGTGTGACGAAGTACGCACGCCGTTAATCCCTATGAAATACATAGGAGGGTTTCAAGACCTTACTTCAATCGATCAGCAGATTGAAGATTAACTTATATAGGCTAAGGCTAAATCTCGTGTAATTCCATCAGCTCCTGGAAGGAGAATGGGTAAAGAAGAAACTGTTATAGTTATGCTTAAACAAGCACATGTACCTATTTCTACCTCAAAACGTTCATCTTCTCGATGGGATCCACCTTCTGAGCACCAACAACAAAGGCCTTTTCATCTAGATGATCAAAAAGATCAAAGATGAAAACAATTTGAGGATATAAAGAGCAAAACATACTCTTTCTGAAATGAAAAAGTTCATGGTTATTTCATTTCGGCTATGGAAAACAATTTGGTTCAATTGCCAATACCCAAGAGGCCAATCAATAAAGGAGATGAAGACCGTCCTAATTACTGCCCTATTCATCAAATGTTGGGGCATCCCATCTAGGAGTGTTTTGTCTCCAAAGACCTCCTGCAAAAGATGGTTGACTTAGGACAAGTGACATTGAAAGGCTCCCTAGCCCAGGTAGCATGTGTCACTGCTACAGTTCCAGAAGAGGAAGATGAATTGCAGGATGTCAAAATAAAAAATTCACAAAAGTATGATGATTGGATGGTCAAAAAGACAATCAATCGAACCAATGATATTTTTCCAACACAATTAAAGAAAACCAATTGTGTCTTCTACCATGAATGTTGCGGCAAAACCCTCTTCGTCAGAGGGAAATCCCTCAAAGAAACTGCATGATTCAAAGAAAGAAAAAGAATCAGAAGAATATGAGTATGTGTCAAAGGCTAAGTTTCTTTGACTTTAGCGGACTTCATGCCATCTACTCCAAAGCCACGGGCACCGCCCCACCAAACGGCACAGCCTAAACAGGCTAATCAGGCAGAGTCTTCATCAGATGAAGAGTTAATCATTGGCTATGATAATATGTTTCAATTAACCGATCCATATTCCAGTCGCAGTTTAAATTTCAATGAGCCTGAATTCCCTATATCAAACAGAGGAATCAGAGGAAGTTCCAGGGGATCAGGATACATGGGAAGACGTGGATCTTTTAGAATCCACTATTCCAAATATACCCCTGCTAGAACTGTGTATGCAGTAGAAACTCATGGTAGAGCCCTTCAGCGAGCTCAGTAAGAACAAGAAAGTTCTTCTACCAATAAAAAATTCAGTCCGGGCACAGTTATTTTGGAAGACTAGTTGAAAGTTCCATATTCTTCCTCTCAGCAAGTAAATGGATCTAATCGGTCTAATCTTCCAAAACAAGGAATATTGCCAACTCCTATCCCAATACAAGATGCATTAACTTCCAAAGCATCTTCTTCCAAGGTACCTGCTAAACCACATATTCCTATTGGGAAACACAGACCTATGAATCAAAAGTATGATATATTGAAACACTTGGCCCATGTTCCAGACAAGTTATCAATTCTAGATTCTTTGAATCTGTCAAAAGATCTTCAGGAAGCACTCGTCGAGGCTTTGTCAAGTCCTCAGGTGTTTGAAACTGAAATTGCTGTAGCTGAAGTCTATCACATAGAGAATAATCTTGTATAATTCCATGCAATAATATCCTTTCCTGATTTAGATGATGATTATGTTGTGCATGTACATATTAGACCATTGTACTTTCCTGGCAAGGTCAATGGCGTGGATGTTCGAAGAGCTTTCATTGACAATGGTTCAGGAGTCAACCTCATGCCCATTCATACACTTCATCGATTGGGCCTCACAGAATCTGATTTATCTTCTTCCACCATGATGCTATAGGGATATGATTAAAATGAACAAGAACCAATGGGTGAAGTTACACTCAAAACTCAGTTTGGAGATCTTGTATCCAATTCAGATTTCATGGTTGTTGATGAAGACTCAGCCTTCAACATTTTGCTTAGAAGACCCTGGCTACATCAACATGTGGCTATCCCTTCATCATACCATCAATGTCTCAAATATTGTTTCGATGGTCAGGTTGGGACATTGTATGGTGATAAGGCCTCGTTCAAGACATGTGAGTGTCAATACATTGAGGCGGAATTTTATCACATGAAGCAAAGGGAGAAATCCATAACAAAGGAGATTACCAAAGTTAATGCTCCACATGGTTTGGAAAAAATTCCAGTAAATCCATTTACACATGTGAGTACAGATTATGTGTTGCCTATCATTCAAATTGACAAGATAGACCCAAATCAAAATACTCTTATGAAAAGATCCATAATGTCAATTATGTCAATCGATCCAGACAACATGGGAGAAATTGGTAATCTACCAAGCAGTGATGAAAGCACAAATGGTGACGTCTTCATTTTATCTGCTAAAATACAACAAGTCTATGCTTCCCCAATTAGGCCAAAAGAAGATATAGCAACATCTGAGGTGAACAATGATGTCAATTCTCAATCCATTATCTCCTCTTTATTACCCAATGAAGACCCTTCACCACCAATCGGGTTGGAAATGGAAGCTTCTTCTTCAAAATATGCAAATTTTGACATCACTTCAGATCATGAGAATTCTACTTTATCATCTACTATGCAAGTAGAAATGGAAGAAATAACACATGATGAAGAAGAAGAGGAAGATCTCAGAGATTCTCCTCCAGCATTTGAAGAGGGTATCTCTACCACTGTAGATGAACTCAGAGAAATAAATATGGGTACAAAAGGAGATCCACACCCCACATTAATCAGTGCGGCCATGACTCTTGAAGAGCAAGAGATGTATATTTATTTTAAAAAGAAAAATAAAGATATATTTGCCTGGAACTATACAGAAATGCCCGGGCTTTATCCTGATGTTGCTACTCATCATTTGGGTTTACCAGAAGAACATCGAGGATTTAAGCAAGCCGCGAGAAGAACACACCCAACTTATGCTTCCAAAATTGAAGCTGAAGTGGATAAGCTTATCAAAGCTAATTTCATCAGAGAAGTTCAATATCCAAAATGGTTGGCTAATATTGTCCCTGTAAAGAAAAAGAATGGACAAATTAGAGTTTGCATCGATTTCAGAGATCTTAATCGGCATTCTCCTAAGGTTGATTTCTTAGTTCTGATTACAGAACATCTAATTGATGTAACAGCTAGCTATAAAGCACTTTCCTTAATGAATGGAAATTCTGGATATAATCAGATCCGAATGGACCTAGAAGACGAGGAATCCATAGCTTTCAGAGCCCCTTAGGGTGTGTTTTTCTACCGAGTAATGCCCTTTGGCTTAAAGAATGCAGGTGCAACTTACCAGCGTGCCATGCATCGTATCTTCAAACCCTTATTAGGTAAGTTTGTTTAATGTTATGTAGAATATTTGGTAATTAAATCTAAACAACGTTCTAATCACTTGGCTGATTTGGAAGTCATATTATGCAAGCTTCGACAAAATAATTTGAAGATGAACCCCTTAAAATGTGCTTTTGGGGTGACCTCAGGAAAATTTCTCGGCTTTGTTGTACGCCATCGTGGTATTGAAGTCGATCCTGAGAAGACCAAGTCAATCCTTAGTATGTCACCTCCTCAAAATTTGAAATAATTAAGAGGAATTCAAGGACACTTAGCCTATATTCGGTGTTTCATCTCCAATTTAGCAGGAAAAAGTTTACCCTTCACCAAATTGATGAAGAAGGGAGTCACTTACCAGTGGACTGAAGAATGTCAAGAAGCATTCGATATTCTCAAGAAATACCTCTTGATTCCACCGGTACTCATGACACATGTTGAACAAAGATAACTTATCCTCTACGTGACAGCTCTAGAGCAATCATTGGGTGCCTTTCTTGCTCAAAAGAATGATGCTGGAAATGAAAACAGTCTCTACTATCTCAGTCAAACCTTGCATGAAGCAGAAACCCGGTATTCAAGTATTGAGAAGTGCTTCCTGGAATTAATCTTTATAGTTCAGAAGTTGAGACACTACCTGTAACATCATGAGGTCCAATTGGTATCTCGCAATAACCCGCTCAAATTTATCCTAAGTCATCCAATGCTTACAGGATGTCTGGCAAGCTGGGCAGTTATTTTGCAGCAATTCGACATTCAGTATGTGTCTCAAAAGGCGATAAAGGGCCATGCTCTGGCTGATTTCCTAGATGAACACCCTTTAGTGGAAGACACATCTTCAGATATTGAACTCCCTGATGAGGAAGTCTTCTCTATTCAAGAAAGTCCTCAGGCATGGGAAAAGTATTTTGATGGTGCTTCCAGAAGTCCAACAGGTAGGAGAATGGAAAATCATAAATTCAACAATGTTGGCTTAGGATTTGTGCTCATTTCTCCAGAAAAGGCAGTGTTACCTTATTCCTTCATATTGTGGGAAGGTGGTACCAATAATGAAGCAGAATACCACGCTCTCATAATAGGTTTGGAATTAGCACTTCAAGCGCAAGTGAATCACTTAAAGGTGAAAGGTGATTCAGAGCTGGTAATCAAACAAGTCAATGGGTATTATTCCATCAGAAAAGAAGAACTAATCCCTTTTTATGATTACGTTAGAGAGTTAATGGCAGAATTCCCTTTGGAACCGACATTTGCTTATGTCCTAAGATCACAAAATGCTCAAGCTGATGCATTGGCTAATATAGCCACAGCTCTGGAAGATCCAAATCGGGACGAGACAACCATCAGTATTGCCCACCGTCGTGCAATTTCACCTTATGTTCGAATCAGAATAGAGGAAATTAATGAAATTTGTCCCATTCATGAACCATATGGTCATACTACAGGATGGATGTCACCTATCAGGGAATACCTTCAAAATGGAACACTTCCACCTGATAGAGCTGAGAAAGAACAAATTCGGAGACATGTGGTTAAATTTACTCTTTATGATAGCCCAGATCACCTAGAGAAAATTCTCCACAAATGTGGTTTTGATGGAGTTCTCTTTAGATGCATTGATGGTGAAGAGACAAAGGATTTCATGAAAGAAGTGCATGCAGGAGTCTGTGGTGCCCACCAGTCTGGACATATACTGTCTGATCAGATTCAAAGGCTTGGATACTTTTGGCCTTCAATGATAAGAGATTGTGTCAATTTCACAAAGAAGCGTCATTCATGCCATGTACATGCCAAATTCATTCATCAGCCTCCAGAGTTGCTTCATACAGCTAAATACTCATGGCCATTTGCCACATGGGGAATGGATGTGGTGGGACATTACCCTTCGGCTACGACCAAGCAGTTTAAGTACATTTTTATTGCTACTGACTTCTTTTCCAAATGGGGAGAGGCAATACCTCTCAAAGAAGTCAGTTCTAAATGCAATTTTTAGCTTCATCAAGTCTAACATCATTACCAGATTTGGTGTCCCTCATACCATATTGACGGACAATGGTACTAATTTATGTTTATCCGAGATGAAGAAGTTGTATCCAGTATACAACATCAAATCCAACCATTCATCTCAGTATCATGCAGCGGCCAATGGCCAAATAGAAGCCTTTAACAAGACTCTTTCAAACATACTACAAAAAATGGTGGATAAATATAAGAGGTCATGACCTGATAAACTCTTTCATGTTTTATGGGTTTATCGGACTACCACCCGCACTGCAATTCGGTCAACTCCATATTCATTGGTATATGGAATGGAAGTCGCCTTTCCCATTGAAGTTCAACTACCCTCGCTCAGAGTTGCCATTAGTGATCAATCATCATTAGATGAACAATCTCAAAAGTAATTGAATGAATTGGAATGGTTAGATGAGAAAAGATTGTGTGCTTTTCACCACTTGGAAGTCTATCAGAATCGAATAGCACGAGCTTTTAACAAAAAAGTTCATCTTCGTTCATTCACTCAGGGAGAATTGGAATTAGTTCTCATAACTCCAATGATACCGGGAAATAAACCTCCCAAGCTTGATCCAAAATGGGAAGGACCTTATTCAATACATAGGGTCTACTCCAATGGAGCTTATTCATTAATCTCAATGGATGGAGAACTCATCACAACTCCAACCAATGCCAAATTTTTGAAGAAGTGTTTTGTATAAACTGCAAATTACCTTTTCTCTTTCGTCCTTTCTATATGATGTTAAACTATACAGCAACAGTCCATACATATGACTTTAAACTATTTGTATTAATTTCATCCCACACAATGTTAAACAATGAAAAAAAAAATCCCTAATTTTTCCTCACTACATGACAGTAAACTGCAAAGTCCCTCTTTCTTCCTTGCTATATGACGTTAAACTATATAGCAACGATCCATACATATGACCTTAAACTATTTGTATTAATTTCTTCCCACACGACGTTAAACTATGAAAAAAATTCCCTAATTTCTCTTCACTGCATGACATTAAACTGCAAAGTCCCTCTTTCGTCCTTGCTATATGACGTTAAACTATATTGCAACGGTCCATACATATGACCTTAAACGATTTTTACTTTCATCCCACACGACGTTAAACTGTGAAAAAGTTCCCTAAATGGTCCAGTACGACCTTAAACTGCAACTAGGTCCTGTATGACCTTAAAATGCATCATCAACGGTCCATGCATATGACCCTAAACTATTTGAAAGTCCCTTACATCTAGAAAGACGTTAAACTGTGACGTCCTAACTACATGATGCTAAATTTTATAAAAGTCCCTTACATCCAGAAAGATGTTAAACTACATAATCATTAAAGGTCCTATATGACCTTAAACTATTCACACTTTCGTCCAACATGACGTTAAACTGTGGAAAAAAAACCCCAATGCGTCCAACATGATGTTAAAATGGTGTACTCTTTTGTCCTCCCTGCATAACATTAAACTGCATAGTCCCCCTTTCGTCCAACAGGACGTTAAACTCTATTTTCCTCATCGTCCTAAGTATATGATGCTAAACTGTACAGAAAGTCCGTGATACGTCTTACATGACATTAAACTGTATTTTTTCCCTGGTACATGACACTAAACTGTGCAGCACCAATAGTCCTAACTGCAAGACTTTAAACTGCATAGTCCCTTTATATGTCCTACATGACATTAAACTATGCATCGTTAAGGTTATTGTTACCTCTTGTTTCTCACACCGAGTATGACTCACGTGAGCTTAGAGAAAACCTCAACCATAACACTCTCTCTGGGCTGCTAACCATGTGTACGTCCAAACAACTTTTTTGAGGTCATTGTCCCCAAGAACAACTTGATCATTAATTCAGTCTTTAATTGAACTACATGGACTTTGATCCTTGCCTTCTAGGCTGGGTATGTAGGCAACGTACCAAGGTTCAAGCCCAAAACCAATCTCGTCAAATCAGTTCACCTCCATCTCAGAAGATGTTAATTCATGAAACCGCCCCTAGAATCAATATCCTTTCATTAGTTCACTTTCGTCCTTGTTATATGACATTAAAATATACAACACTTTTCTCCAGTATGACAATAAACTACAAATTTCTTTGATACCCTCACCTGAGAGGGAACCATTATTTTCATTGATTTTTCAATCATGTTTCATTTCAAAGACTACGTGCATACATGGCAATGCCCGAACCTTTTATCTTGGGTTAAACCAGCATTGCACTAAAGTCCCCTTTCACCCATTACATGTACGAACCAAATTTGTATAGAGGGTATTTCTAGAACTACGTGGGATTTATTCCCATCCTTATGTGATACGTAGTAATGTTCATGTGTCCCTCGAATCCAGTCCCAAGTCTCTGGGCCTAACCCCAAATTCTATTTTTCAATTCCTTGGTTAAAAAGTCCCTATAAAAACACACACTGTGTATTTCTTAAAATGGCCCAAGCTCTATGAACCGAAACTAAGATCTCTAATCCTTTTGTCCCACACGATGTTAAACTATAGTTTAAGAACTATGTATGGCTTGATTCTCATCCTTATGGGACACGTAGTGAAGTCCAACATTTCAATTCAGGACCCAACCACAACATTATTACGGTTAGCATTGATCATTGTATCTCTGTATACATTGAACAATACACATCTTTATGTGTAATAATCCTAACCTTAAATATTTTCAGATCCTCATAACCCTTTTCATGACTTCTAGTCACAAAAATGTCAAACCTCTGAGAGTTCTTTTGTCTGACTATGCAGCACGTGCCCATAGGCGGCCTTGCATATACAGTGTACATAACAGACTTGTTAGCCAAAAGATACTATTATTTGACTATGCAGCCAATGCCCTTATGTGGCCCTGCATAATTCAACCCACTAACGGGTTTTTCGGATAGTGGTAACTTCATTCTTGGGAAGAATTACTCTTTTGTCCTTATTTTCCTTAAATGATAGTATATAGGGATCTGCAAAAATATCCATCCTTAACATATTTGTCCCATATCCTTTTTCATGATCTGAAAGTATTCATGTATATGGTTTATATTCTCCTTCCCTATGTTTGGGTCAGGCCTTCGTAGGAGTAATATTCATCCAGTTCTTCTATAATCTTGTTTGGAAATATCTTCTCCATATTCATGTACCTCTTTCCATATAGCAAACTCTATACTTTGGAAGATTTGAATCTCTATAGACTTTCACCGGCTTTTAGCACTAGGAAAGTACATTTCTGAGAGTTCTTTTGCCTGAATATGCAGCACATGCCCATAGGCGGCCTTGCATAAACAGTCTACATACCAAACTTGCTAGCCAAAAGATAATATTTTATTTAACTATGCAGCCAATGCCCTTAGGTGGCCCTCCATAATTCAACCCCCTAACGGGTTTGTTAAATAATGGTAACTTCATTCATGGAAACTACTTATTCTAATGACTTTTAGCTCTTTTTCATATCATTCCTCATATTCAAATATTCATAAGTTATAGCTTACATATTTTCCCTAATACTTGAGTATGGTAATATGTTTTCAGATGAATTTTCAAGGAATTGAGTCAATTCTAATCCATTTCGGTCAAAAATATTTCGACCTTAAACATTAGCCTTTTATGTCTGACGTGCATGACTTTAAACTGCCCACAAAAGATAGGGGAACTCTGAATAAAACTCAAGTTCCTAGCTCACTAAACATAAATTTTGTATGATTTAGGTAACATTGAACAATTAAAAGGTTTGAAGTTTGTAGGATTATTTACATTAATCCTAGTAAAAATCAAACTATGCTTACTAGGCCTATTGGATTAGGTAAAATCTAAAGCATGTAGAAAAAGAGAATGCAGGTACAAATAAGTGAAGGTGAATGTGTTTTTCATTGATGCACAAGAGTTAGAAGGACATCCACATACTGGAGTCTCTTCTCTTTTTCAAGAATTATAAGAGGCTTTCAACATAAGTCTTCAATTGATGAACCACATCTCGAGCTTCATCAGCAGCTACTTGATGCTCATGAACTCGACGAACTTCACTCTTTTCAGCCTGATGGAGTGCTTTCTTAGCATCCTAAATGGTCTTCATACCATTCTTTTGAACTCCCAATGGTGAATTATTGAGTTGGTCAAGCTCCCCAGTAACAACATCCAACTGTTGCTGAAGGTGCATCTACTGGACGACTTTTTCTTTGATTTTATGCTTCAGCTCCTTCATCTTGGCGAAATAATCAGCCTCAGCTTTGGATACCGCATCCTCAAAATCCCCAATGTTAACTGAGAATTTCACCCTGGTCAGTTCATCATGGCACTTTTGCTCCTGCTCCCTCCTGAAGATGATCTGTTTCACTGTGGTATGGATCTTTTCATATCCAAAACCGCCAAGTCCTAGTATGAAAAATTGGGAAGGCAATCGAGGAATTTTCGATGATAACTATTCTAAAGGAACCTCAGATATGATTTTCCATATGTTGTTCCATGCCTTGCATCATGAAAAGCTGAACGCTTTAAGCATCTCTGGGTCTGATTCAACATCATCATCACAGAGGGTAGGTAATCTGGGATTAATGCACTTAAGGAAGTGCCCTGTTTTGTTCTTTCCCCACTAACTTGTGCTTCTTCGGTTTCAATTCCAGTGGGGGAAGAGGGTGAGGATTCACCTCCAGACATAGCCACTATAGTTTACAGCCCTTCATAATTAATTGAAAGCTTTGGTTAGCCTCAAAGGATAAAAAAGAATCCGTTGTCTTGAGAATTAAGTAGAATCACAATTATTGTTATCCCTTACCCGACGGTGGGTGAGAAACCTGAGAAGACTCCTCCCCATCTTTCATAGTCTCAACAGAATCTTCAATATGGGTCTTACGAGGGTTTACTAGGTTTATCTCTACTTGAGATAATGTTTCTACAATGATAGGGTTGACATCAATGTCCACACCCTCTTCAGGCATTGGAAGTTCAGCAGTTTCTATGGATGGAACTGTGTATCATTTTCAGTCATGATTAGAAGTGTAAATTATAAGAAAATTTATTGGGCAAAGGATAAAACTCACGCCTAAGGTCTTCTAAATTACAGGACAACTTAGCATGATCATAAAATTCTTCAAAAGACATGCCATGATTCATCATTTCATCCAATGATATTTCAGAATCCTGGTTTGTCTCACCAGTGGGAGCGTTTGGTGTGTCTTCTTGACGACTTACATCCTGCATCCCCTGACCCTGAACAATATCTTCGGGTAAAATCACAGCATCAGTTGCATCATTTTCAACAGTCGCTAGAAGCTCTAATGCAGGAGTTGAACATGAAGTATCACAGAATGGAAATCAGTCGGTGTTTCATTCAACATTTTTTATGAAGCATTGTTGACTTAACAGAAACATGTTCTTCTCTTCTTGCAACAGTAGCAGGAGGGATACTGCGAATAGATGCTAGTTCTTCTCCAGGAGCAGCCATGTCAGCTTGGATCTGTTATTTTTCCACAGCACCCTCTGTAGTATTTGAAGGAGGGTCAGTCCTTTCCCTCAGAGGGGAAATTGAAGAAGCCCCTGCAATCCCCATAAATATGAGTAACCATGTGGTCATGGGTATAAACTCATGATTACTCGAAGGAGTTACCACTCTTAATGAAGCGTTTTGCTGTGGAATTCCTCCTTCGTTGCATTTTCTTCTTTGGTTTTTTGGGAGTATCGGTAGTCTCCCTTATAGGCAATTGGATTGGCGAATGGAAGGCTATGTCCAGAGCCTCATTCATGGTCTGTTGGCCTGGAGATATCTCGCCTGGTTCAAGAGGAGAATTAGAAGCAGCCCTGATGGCAGTACCACCAGGGCTATACTATGGCGAAGGAACCCCAGTTCCTTTCTTTGCAAGTTGCAAGATAAAAAAATAACTTCCTTAAGTAACAAATCTTCGACTGAAATCAAGTTGCAAAGAAAATAAGGAAATAAAACTTACATCTTCAGGAGCCACATGCTCATGCCACTCCTCATCTCTAGAACCACCAGCCCCCACAGTGGCACCACAATCAATCATTTCCTTCTCCCGCCTGGTGATAGGAACAGACTCATAAGTGGCATATATGAGCATTTCCAGCTCTTTGATGTAAGCCTGAACTTCATTGGGGTTATCCTCTTATTGAAGATTTGTAGAAGCCATAAGATTACCTATTCCAGGAAGTTGTAGGCCCTCACACAAATCCAGCCAGGCGGTCTTAGTACCACAGTATAAACTCTATCATAGCTGGACAGCCTCTGGTCCTAAATGTGAAGGCTACGAGGAAGGTCCTACAATTTTTTACTTCAATTTCTTCCCAGCTCCTACAACTACAGATAAAGAATAAGAAAGTAAGATATATTGTTTTATAAAGTAGAAGTGATTAAATTACTACAGTGAAGTAACTCACCAGGAGTTGATGGAGTGGGTCTTTTAATTCTGAACGGAGGATTATATCGGGCACGAAACCGCTTTGCCACTGGTTGTGCCTCATCATCCCCATCATGGGAATACGGTGAATCCATTCTAGAGGAGGAGTCTGTTGAATCAACTTAAGGTGGGGAAGCATCACCTTCATGAGGAATGGTTTCTTTCTCTAGAGTCCTCTTCCTTTTCCCCACCTGATACACTAGGTGATTCAATATCCATTTGGGGTATGATGCTATCCAGTGTTCGTCATAATATGTAGTCAAATTATGTGCCGCTTTTTCAACTAGTAGATCAAATACTACCGCAGTCTTCCCCCTTGACGTCAGCAGCCATAGTTGCCGAGCAACCATCAGATGTTTCTCTAACCTGACATGTACTGGAGGAGATACAACAATCTATTGCAAACATCTGAATTGACGTGCAAATCTATATGGATCATAGGCCTCACATATGATTTCTCTATCAATGCTGGCAACTAGCACACCATCCCTACAAGCTAGAATGTATGCTCTCAAATCCAAATGGCCTGTTCCATCATAAAAAAACCTCCCGGTTGGCGTACTTCCATATGGAAAGAAGTTGAATTCCTTAAACATGCTCAGCCTCACTTTCGTGTCACATGAATTAACATCTAATGGAGCAACTCCCGAGAATGCTTTCACTGACGGCCTGAAAGAACTTCCAGGAATTTGTAATCCATTCTGTACATTATAAGTCCTAAAGTGAGTGGCAATCCATCCCCATAAAACATGGAATGGTCCCACTATTTTAAAGGAGATTTACCCATGAAGACATGAAGTAAACTCATGTGAATCTTTGCTAAAACGGGTGTAGCTAACCCAACCATTTTTCCCTCATCCATCTTT
This sequence comes from Viscum album, assembly GCA_963277665.1. NCBI lineage: Eukaryota > Viridiplantae > Streptophyta > Magnoliopsida > Santalales > Viscaceae > Viscum > Viscum album. Next base: position 242,310,098 of record OY728131.1, read on the forward strand.
GCCGAAATGACGAAGGTCTCTGGCCTGACGCCTCCCTTCGAATCCATTACTGGAAAGATATAAACAGTAAGCCACATTGCCAAGAAGCCTGCCAGACGAGTCTTCTTTTGGATTCATTGATTCACATCATATCCCCACTTCTTGAACTCTCCTGCTTCTAGAGTTGGCCAGAATGTGCCAGGAGCACCCCTCTTCTCAGGTTTTGGGCAGGTGGTAGGACGTTTGGGCCTCTTATCCTTGGGTTTCTTTTTCTTGGATCCTTTTTATTTTGGCTCCTTCTCCTTTGGGTCCCTCTCTTTCTTCTTAATAAGAAATATATTAATCCATTCCTCCAGATAAATATCCTTTCTAGAATGAGTTAATGAGGTCTCTGAACTCTTGAGCCTGTGGAAGATCTTAAATAATTCCTAAGCTAAAGCAGGAGTTTTCTCTGAATCATTCCAAGTCACCTTGGGAGGAATGAATTCATCATACATATTGCCTAGAATTGGAGCCCCTGAGATCTTGTGGAAATCCAACAGACTGATGCCAACTTCTCCATGAGTCAGATGGAAAGAATTAGTTGCTGGGCTCTAGTGGCTGAGTATCTCCGGCACGAAGTTATCAAGTCTGTAAACATATGTTTTCCCAACCTAGACAGCTTCGTATATTGAAGATCCCTTCAGATCCTCGACAAACTCTGCACAGGTTTGTCGCACCCAGTATACCCACATCCAAGTTGGCTTCACGCCTCCCCTAGGACGGAAGTCCCAACTTTTCATCCAGCCTTTGGATTGATCTATCTGAGAATTTCGGATGATTGAAGGATGACAATGTGGTTGCAGCTCAGGTGTATGATTTTTCAGATCTGGTGTGCAAGGGCTATGATGCATCATGTAGGCCTTCTCCACTATCCCAGCACTTAGAAATACTCCTCCATCTGAGATATTTTCTGAAGAAATGTTGGTGTAATTCTGGAACCACAAAAATGGAAGATAATTCTTTGCTTCTGGAATGGTGACTTCCTGTAGATGACCATAGCCATACAAAGGCAGATAAGTGCTCTATGGAAAGTCACGATGATATTTCTTCAGGTACTTAGCCAAATCTAGAAGAGTGCTATTTTTGACAGTATAATAATCATGGACAATGATGTCCATCATATCATCTATCCGTTTGCTAGCCATTTCATCAACTATTCCAGGTCTAAGATCCATTGATTCTACACAAGAGTTGAATAAATTAACTCTTAAATGGATTTATTTTTCATAAACATTGTGAAAGAAATTAGTAAAAATGGCTAAGGCATTAAGGCGCACAAGTATGGATTTTCCGCGCATGTGTTAAATGTGTCGCACAAGTTTTTTTGTGCATGTTTTCACCGCGCAAGTCCTATTACCTTGACAGCAGCGCGACGACGAGGAAACAACGGAAAGAAGATGACTTACGTGGTGAGGTTTGTGAATTCAGAATCAGATGGAAGCGTGGCCAATGACCACATATTTATAGGCCAGGCGGCCTATCTGCGTGCCTACACCCAGTGCGCCCAGGCCCTGTGTGATGCGCACTTGCACACCGACCTCTGCACCATCAAGACTTGTGCGCCACCTTTCCTTTGGATGTCTTCGATTTCCTCAGAGTCAAATCCTCATTTCTTTCAGATCCAACTCTAAGGGGGAATTTTGTTGATGCTCCTTTCGTCATAGAATCTAAAAATTGGAAAAGGGAAATGACTTAGCACAAATTGATTCATCCTTTGAAGAAAATATCAAAAATCGACAAAGGGATGAACTAGGAGAAGATTGCCCATAAGTTGCGCAAGTTTCCTCATAATCGTGGAAGTCCACTTGTGCGACGCATTATGGTCGTGCAAGTGACTTCCATGACCTAAGTGATAATCGCCCAGGGTCTTCTCTTGCATATAAATAGACCCTGTGGGCCCCCCATTCGAGCAGGAGTTTTTTCCAGAAACTCAAATTTGAGCTCCCAGCGACCTAGTCTCTTCTCAAAGCTTCCAAAACACTTCTAAGGTAATTTCTTACCAAGAACGGAAGATCTAAAGAGGGGGAGGAAGGCCTAAGTGTTGAAACTCATCAACACTTGCGCTCCTTAGTGGCCATCCCTTAAGGGAAAAGGACCACACTTGCGTGCCGCCTTAATCCTTCAATAGATCTTCCGCACCCCTCTTCTGGAAGAACCTGAAGAGGATTCTAAAGGATTTAATGAAGATTCGCTCATGTATTACCCTGTTGGTTAACCGTCGTGAAAGTACACAATGTGTCGCGCAGGCATACCTGTGCGACCAGGACTTGCGCGCCCACGCAGTACCTGCTTGCCTGCCAGGACTTGCGCGCCCTTTCCTTTTTTGGGTTCCTTTCTTGCCCATTTCACCCCTCTTAAGCCATTACACCTTTCATATTCAAGATTCAGTCTTCAAGACACTCTTCAAAGACATTTATGGAATGATTTCTTGATTTGACTTCCTTATCTGAAAGGAATTCTGTGGAATATCTCTCAAAACCTAGTGATTTACACATCTTTATGTCTCTAAAGGTTGAGATTTCATTCATTCAACCTCATCATTTAAGATGAGAGAATCCTTAACCTGGGTCTCCTTTTTAGGAATAATCCCCAGTCATAAGTCCTCTAATTTGGGCATCCACTTTAGGAGTAAGCTCTAAGTCCACTAATTTGGGCATCCTCCTTTTTAGGAGTAAGTCCTAGTCATAATTCTTAACATGGGAATCTTCCTTAAGAGTAAGCCCCAATTCTTCATGTTCCCAAATATGGGCATCCTCCTTAGGAGTAAGCCCCATTCCCCTAATTTGGGCATCCTCCTTAGGAGTAAGCCCCAAAACTTAATTCCCTTAACCTGGGCCTCCTATTTAGGAGTAAGCCCCAGTCTCAAATATGGGCATCCTCTTCAAGAGTAAACCACAAGTCCCTTAATTTTTCCAATCTCTAAACCTGGGCCTCCTTTTCAGGAATAAGCCCCAGTCTTAATTTCTCTTAACCAGTCCTAATATACCTTTGATCTGGGATTCCTTTTCAGGAGTAAAACCCAATCATAAGTCTTCTCCTAATTTGGGGCTCCTTTTCAGGAGTAAGCTCCAATTTAGAGTATTTAAAATCTCCATGATGCACATATACCTTTATGGACCCTGTTCCTAGATTTCTTCCCTAAAGTAAATCCTAACCTTCTTTTATCTGGGCAGTCATACATTCATAAGCCCCTCATTATTTCTTATGATTGCATCTTTCATGGCACAATTGTCTATCTTTTACCAATACCTCTTGTTTCTCACACCAAGCATGACTCACGTGAGCATAGAGTGTAAATGTAATTACGACATCCTTCGTTGATCCATCAATAATAAACATCATACTCCCTTACTCGAACTACGTGGGTTCTGATTCCTTTTCAAAACAAAGGATACGTTGGTAGCTCGTCTACGAGTTCGATCCCAACTCTAAAATAATCATTGTCATTCTGAATGACAATAAACTTCAAGTGCCACACTGAGTGGATTTAAAATCAGAATGCTCATTATAATGACCAAGAGACTTCTGTATAAATGTGTCGAAGGGTACCATTGACCAAGAATCTCTAATAAATACAGATGATTCTCTGTCGATGAAGAACCTTGAATATATACAAAAGATTCTCTAAATTTCATACATATTTAATCATTGATTGTCAGATCTAAAAAAAGCCCATTTTATACTTGGTTATGTAATAAGGATTCACGAACATAACATAAATCTATAAAGTGAGTCACAGAGTAGACAATAATTCCCCTAAAAAAGGTGTGATGAGTCTGACCTCCTATCCTCTTGACCAATGAAAATTCCTAAGCCTCATCAGTCGACAAACTAATGAGCACCTACCTTTGGAAAGTAGGACCGAATGGATGTGGAATCATTGGTTGTTTCCGATTCTATGAACAAACCCGTTAGAAACTGATCAGAATGTTTGAACCTCCCATCAAGGCGGTCATCCCCGGATTCGGAGGGAAACAATTTCACCTCCATCCACCCATCAGTAGCTGGGAGAACAACTTGAATTTGCACAACTCAAAATTTTAGAAGGGAATGACCCATGATCTTGCAGAAGTCAAAGTATAGTGGCATTCTCTCACATTCAACTCTAATCTCGGTTTTGAAATCATTTGCAGTGAAAGAAATGACATCTAAGAGTTTAGAGGCTATATCAACTTCAACCATAACCCTTGAATAGAGACCAATATCAGCATTCAAATTGCGTTGATCAATTTTAAGTGGTGTACCTATGAAAGAAGTGATGTCATTGAGAATTTGTGGATGCCAAAAGCACTATCTGAGCCCATGTAGACGCACCTTGACCTACACCATGGAGTTTCTTGAAGTGTTTGGGTTGATGGCATAGTCCCAGTCAAAGATGCGAAGAACTCGAGGGCTTAATTTCATATTTCCTAGCCTCCAATCCCGATTAAGTTCATCTTTTGACTTTAGAAGCATATATAAATAAACTTTTACAATTGGAACTATCTTCTAGTCGGGGAACCCCCAGATGTGAACTATCATTGATTTCAGTTTTGGGTTGGACCGGGGTTTGTCACCTTTATGATATGATATACATCCCATGATCGAAAATTTGCACAGCTGCGACCATTTCTGAAGGGCATCGGGGCAGATTCAAACACAAATTTTCCATCTTCCAGTTTTTTTTAGGGAGGAGTACGCACTACATAAATTTTACTGAGATCCACTCCTTTAAGTGCTTAGAGGAAGGAGATCCCATGCGGTCTTTCCATAGGGATAATCTTATACTTTTTCCACGTTGATTTGGAGAACCATATCATCGGTCTCCCTTTTAGGGTCGAATATAGAAATTTAGAGAAGATCAACACAAAACCAGGAGGCAACAACAAGATAAAAAAGAATGGAAACCATATATTTGGCGAGGAAAGCAAGAGATCTCCTCCGAACAATTCTTTTTTTAAAGCTATCAATGTATTTTAAAACGTGGAAGATTGATGAGAAACTACTCATGAGTATGGAACTATTAAAAAAATAATAATGGGTATTATACTAGTTGAATAACAACATGAACTATAAATTACTAGTTTCATAATGAGGGAATGCATAATGAGGGACATCATAACCATACCATCAAGGCCTCATGCCACGACCATAAATAACCATTTTGTCAAGGCCTCATGCCGAGACCTAGTCTGTATCAGGAGTCCTACCGATATTCCAAGGGGCTATAGAGGGCCCCAAATGACACATACTAAGTCAAATAAATTTGTCATGTAAAAGGGGATAAACATAAACAATAGATACATTTATATTGAATCTAACATATGAAATATAAATAACTTTCTCAAAACATTAAGCATAAACACTAACTATTAAGAGTGAATTGGTGAATGGTTTTAAGATAACACATCCACATTCAAACTAATAATAAACCATTAAAATAAATATTTTATATGATATAATTAAAGTTTAATCAAAATAATACATAAGAATCAAAAAGCATATTGAAATAGATGAATACACTTTTATGAAATCATTGATTAATTCTTGAGATAAATACTCTTTTACTATGAAAAAAACAGTTCATTTGTAAAAGTACTTATATAAAACCAGAAGTTATGTAAGAGAGTATTTTTATAATAAGATGATTTATTCTAGAATGCTAATGGTTTCTAAAAACTGATTAATGATTTTTCTTTAAAATAGGCAACGTGTTTAGAAATTCCATTGATTCGGGTTTGTATTTTAGGAAGAATTTTTGAAAGATCCTTTTAATAAATATAACTTCCCATAAATGAAAGTATGATTATGGTTGTAACACATATATATGACATTAAAATAGAATATATGAAGTTTAAACATGTATAAATAAGAATTTTATTGAGGTAAATAGAAAATAAGAGTAACCCGATTGAAAATTGAGGTTCGGGTAGAAAACCCTTACCTTATGTCCAGATATGTTCCTCTCTATAACATAATGTACTATAATATAAAATTAGACTTATTAAGAACATATTTAAGAACCTATTATAAATTTATTTTGTTTATTATAATTTTATAAAGTTTATTTATGGAATCATTTATGCGTTAATAGATTCATTATCATCATTTGTGAGTGCTCATTTCGTTAATTTTCCAATCGGTTCATTTGTATAAAAATAATGAAGTTCATGTAAAAAGGAAATTGAACTCCCGAATTAAATTTATGAGTTATTACTTATAATACATAATTTTAAATGACCATATAAATATTTTTGTTATTGTCGGAGAAGATGAATCAATAGATTAAATTTTAATAATAAACGCTTAGATTAATTTGGAGGTTTTTCGATCACCACGAACTCATTTTGTTTTATAATTTAATAGACTGTGTAAAAAATTATTCCAGAACATTTAGTAGAATATATTACATTTATTATGGAATGGTGAAACCAAAAAAAATGGTTTCATGCCCGAAATTGAAGATGATAATAGAAATTGAAATCCCATCTTTCTTGAATGTGATAAATTATCATGTCTCAGACATTGTTTCCATTTTTAAAATAAGAGGACGGGGGCCTAGAGATGATGATGAAATATTTCATTAGAACTATAAAATTACACTACATTTAAGGTAATATAATTATCATATAATATGGATGAGGAAATGTGAGGAATGAAAAATAAGGAAATGAACTTGAAAGAATAGAAAAAAATAAAAAGAGGAATTTACATCTTGAATTTCTCTTCCTTAAGAGCCTCTTTAGGGGTAAAGATTTGGTATTTTGAAGAGAACAAGGGATTTTAGAAGTAGAGTAGTATCTTGTGAGGATATATGGGAATAATTTAGGAATGTTACAAGGATTTAGAAGAGGGAAGTGATGAGTAAGTGAGGAGGGAGGGGGTTTATAGTGGAGGAGAGGAGTGATTTTTTAATATTTAATTCATTATTTTATTATTTGGATCAAGATAAGTAATAGTGTTTATTATTTAGAAACAAACTATAATATGTGCATGTGAGTTCTAAAAAATGGTTATTGAAATCATCCATGACTCAAGCATGCTGCAGAAATTCACTTAATTAGCATTTTTCATAAATTATCAAATTTCACCATTCAACAAAAATTTTAGTTTTTCAGAAACATCCAAAAAATTCACAGATACTATTTTTAAAAATGAAGAATTTAAAAATGGAATCCATTTTACCAAATTAATTTTCTTATTAAGATAAATTTAATTTTTAAATAAAACCATTATTTACAAGAAAAATAGAAATTTAAATTTAAAACTAATTTGATAATAATTTCAAAGGTTAACTAAGGTCTGACTAAATTATCACAAAATTATAAGACATGTAAATATTTTTTAGTAATAAATTTTATGAAAATTGACTATCTTTTAAATCAATTAATTATTATAAAATTTTAATTAAATATGTATGATTCATAAAAATACCAACACATAATTTTTAATTTCTAAAATACACTATTTCATTTATATGGTGTTGAAATTTTATTTAAACATTAATGGGTGTGACTAATATTCATATGGGTCATATTAATATTCATAAGGGAATTTTACTATTCATAAGTGTCAGGCTACTATTCACAAAAAATGTATGTTTATCATATTAGGCTCTAAATATCTTATTGAACGAAACTGTGTCTGTTAGTTTTTAAAAATTAAAATCAAAGAGGTGGAAAAATTATTTTTACTAGCTAGGTTATAATAAAGATGTATTTTATAGAGATTCAATATTAAATTTATTTATAAATCCTTGGTGTGTTACAATTATAGATAAATAAAACATTGGGGAAACAGATGTCCAGATCAAGAGAATCCAGTGAATCCACCAAAGAATCAAAAGGGCCTTCTATGAGTGCCTTCTCCCCGATAGCTCAAATACCACATATATTAACATTATATGTTCCTTGAGACACACCATTAAAAGATGAAAAATATCAAAAATTCAATATGGTGAAACAATATTTGGAAATGTCATTACATATGCAGTTATTTTGGAGAGTATAAATGAGATTATCAAGTTTGAATGGCTAAGAGTCTGAGTTTTGAATATATACATGAGGGAAATTTTCCAAATTCATCTATCCATAAAATGATCTAATTTGTTCATTACTATTAATAACTATTCAAACTTTCTATAGATGTATTTATTAATACTATATAAATAGAAACCCTATGAAAAATGATATGGGATCATTAATCCCTATATTATTTATACGCATGAAATTTATTTAGAATTTAAAGAAATTGAAAAGAAAAAAATATACACTAAGTGAGGCATTTGAGAAGAAAATAAAAAACAATATACTCTTCTAGATTACTATAATATAGAAGTGAAAATCTACAATATAATCATATAAAATATATTTCCCATATTTCATAACATATTTGTTTTTGTTTTTAAGAAGCACTGGATGCTTATCATTGCCAATTTGGATACCCTAAATGATAATTCTTTGGATATAATTCATGTATTTCTATCAAACTGGCAAAAACTAATGCCTATATTAAATTTTTAATTCATTTTAGTAATTATTTTACAAATAAAAATAGAAATATAAGTTTTAGTTTATGTTTTAATGTGGATTTTTTCAATATAGGGCAATATATAAATATAGGTAAAATCATGGTATGCATTCAGTGAATAATATAAGAAGCCTATTTATTTATTGAAATAAAAATATTTTAAAGGTAAATATAGTCAGATTTTACTATCAAAAACATATTTTAGAAAACTTTATTATTTCAATCAATTTTTATATATCATATGGGTAAAAATAATGACAATTATTGTAGATATTATGTTTGAAATTTTATAAAATATATTCTATATCATCAAAAGAAAATATTCCTCGGACATATAATTTCTCAAGGTTATTAAAATTTCATTAAAAGAATTTTTTTAATCATTTTTTATCTATATTTTCTCAATACTACCAATATTTGAAATAATATATATACTAAAGAAATGAATTACATTTTTTAGAGATGAATGAGCCGAGTATATGGTGTCAGAATGTGTAAGGAAATAAAATTTAGGTAATAAAATGTTATATTTATGATCTAATATGGGATATGATCATAGTGATATATTTGGGAAGTAAAGCATTAGAATTATAATGGTAATATATTATTTTTGACCTATTTCTAAATGATATATATAATGGAGTGTTAGGCTATATATTTTATGGAAGAATGCCAGTAACATGTCAAAAGATACTCATTCTCACGAGATATATGAATCCAAGGCTACTAATGAGATAATAAAGAAAAATAAATGTGTTAATAATGTATAAAAATATCATTAAATTTGTGACTAATAACTAGGTATTTATTTAATTTTCTCATCATTTTATCTACCTTTTTTAGAAAAAATTCCCATTTTTTTAGATATATATTTTGTTAAGATGAAACTGAAAATGGTTGAATAAAAACAAGAAATGGTGCAGCAGTAAAGGATTGGTGCTATCAAAATAATGTTCTATTGAATTGGATCACATCTATGGTGATTTTTTTACACCATAGATTATAACTAATTAAGAAACATCATATTTTGAAAAAAATAAGAAATGATGTGATGTGTAGGTATCAACCACACCGAAATTCGATACCGAGTGTTCCTATAATTAATCAATGTATATGTTATTAGTTGAAAATTGAATATTTAGATCAAAAAATGATTCATATACACAAAAATGAGCATACAAATTTATATTATTTAAAAAATTTATGAAAAAAATCCATAAGTCATTTGTGATATATGAGAATTAGCCACAACTCAATCTGGTATATGGTGCACTTGGTAAAACTCAATGTATATGTTTTTATGTTTAAATTAAAATTTTAGTTAAAAATACAATACATACTCAAAATCAAGAAAACATATTCAAATTTTTTGATACTATATAATAATGATCACAAAGTCATTTTTGACATATAAGAGTCAACCACAACTCATTCTGATACAGTGTGATCTATGTATGACTCTAAGTGTGTGCTTTTAGTTTAAAAACTAAATTTTAGTTCCAAACTCACATAATAGCCTCAAAGTTGAGAAAAAGAATTCAAAATATTTTGAAACATTATAAATAAAATTAACATTTCATTTGGTATATGTAGGAATCAATCACACCAAAATCTGATACACAGTGTGACTGGAATGACTAGAAATGTGTGTTTTCATTTTAAAATTGACATTTTAGTTCAAAACACATGTCACATACTCAACTCTAGGAAAACACATTCATATTTTTTGGAAACATCAAAACAAAAATTCATAAGTCATTTATCGTGTGTTGGAATTTACTACATTTCAAAACAACACACGATGCGACTAGTATGACTTAGAGTGTGTGTTTTTAATATAGAAGCATCATTCATTTTTAAAACAACAATCTCATAACCAAAATTGAGAAAAAAGCTCAGATTGTTTTTAAAATTTTATAAAAAATAATTTTTTTATTTTTGATGTGCTGGTATTGAACACACATTAATATAGAACATGATGCACTCAGTATGACTCGAAGTACATGTTTTCAATATAAAAGTGTCATTTCAGTTTAAAACATGTCACATAATTGAAACCCATAAAATGAGTTCATATTGTTTTCTAACGTTATGAAAAATAACATATAATAATATTTTGACTTGTAGGAATCTACCATAGGTTAATCTTATATAAAATATAGAAGGTATTACTTGAATGATGTGTTTTCAATATAAACATGTCATTTGTGTGTAAAACGCACATTAGATATCCAAAAATGAGCAAATGTGCTTAAATTATATTGAAATTTTAAGAAACATATGCATAGGAATCGAACACATATCAATTAAATAAATTATGTGGTTTTTATGAATCCAATTTTATGTTTTTAATATAAAAGAATCAATTTATTTTTAAACTATCTTTTAATAGCCAAAAATAAGAAAACAATCTCAGTTTTTTTAAACATTTATTGTGGGAAAAATTCCTTGAGAAATGAAGAGAAAAATGATTCACAAAGAAGAAAATGGTAAAAAAACAAAATATTGATAATAAGAACATTGGATAGATAGATTTACATTGTTCTATAATAATACGTATGTCTATGAAGAGGCATAAATATCACTATGATTCGAGAGAAAAAAATATAGGGACATCTCAATGTTTTAGACATTGAAAATCTAGCCCAAAATGGTCAATTAAAGAAAATGAATTACTATCCCACTAAATTTAAAAAATGTCCAAAATTCTATATTGATTAGGGGATGGAAGTACACATCTCTCTAGTCATGTAGCCACACAAGTCCAGGCTACTTGAGTGGATGATAACTGGATGCCTACAGAGCTACAATACAGTAATTTCTATAGCCTGCACTACTAAAATTCCACGATGGTGTCATCTAGTCATCTATACTACAGTAGGAGGAGTTTTAGTTGAGAGGAGTTTCAGTATGGAGGAATCGTCACATGTGGAATGATATAAGTAGAAAATAGGGCATGTGGTTTTTCAATATACATGTTTTGTGAACATATATATGAACAATTAAATCAAACAATGTATATCATTTTTTACAAATAAACCCAAATATATTAAATATATATGTATTTGAGTAAAAATAAATTAATTTACATTCGAAAAAAAATCATCTAAATGTTTCCATAAAAAATAAATGTAAATATACAAAACAATGGAAACCTGATTCCCCTTTCTCTGAATAAAATAAAACTGACTCCACTCAAATATTGTACTAACTTCTTGCAAATCATCTAATGAATGTAGATATTATTATTTTTGTTTTTTCTATTCTTGTACCCTTTAAAAAAATAGTTATGAAATAAATAATATTTTTCTACAACCAATGGAATTCACTTTTTAACAATAATCTTATGCACACATTTTCCCCCAAAAGTGTGGAACTTTTAGCAGAAAATAGATATTACAAATTACTTTCCACATAACATTACTAATATACTAATTTCTATTTACGCAAATCATATAACTAAATCACAAGGAATACGATTTATAATTAGAATATTCCCAAAATTTCCGATCAGTAATATGAAATCAATGAATTTTATTTACAAGAATAATATCTCTATCAAATCTATTGAACTTTTGAAAAACATTATTCCAACACCACCCAGACATATCATCTATGATTAAATCAAAAACAATAAAATCTGAAAACCCTAGTTTGATTTAAGAATTCCAAAAACATACTATTTTTTATCTAACAACCAAATTACTAACCAAATATTAACATTTATCCCATCATAAAAATATAAGATGAAATGAAGAATATCAACATAATAAAAATATTTTGACTTCAAAAAATTCTTATGATGTCAAAACGTGCACTATAAATATTGATTTTAAAAGTTCTAGAAATATATTTTATTAGTTCTAAGAAATATCTCATTTATTGAGAAACCTAAATATTTGACCACTTTTATCAATGCAAAGAAAAATGATGAGAAATGCTCTCTTTATTAGCACACCCTTGAGCTTTGATAAAGGGTTCCATTAGGAGTGCTAATAGAAAAAGGCTCATTAACAAAAATGATAGAACTAATAAAATAATCTTTCAACTAAAAAATGTCTAACTACTATATTTGAAACACTCTATAGGTAATGATAAAAAAACCAACAATTTCAATTGCAATACAAATATGAAATTATATGTTAACAACAATTTAAATTTACATTATTCAATCATTCAAAAAAAATTCATTAAATAATTTCAGAAAAAATTATTAAATGATGTAAAAAAATAAAAATAATTACAATAAAGAAAAAAAAACTCTCATTAGGCCTTTTTCGATGATCAACCTAACCTCATACAAATAAATCATCAACCTCTACAAACCATGGTTATTTTAATAATAGTATATAAATAGATAAAAATATTACATTTGTAATGTTATATAATCTATTATAAATTTCATTTTAAATGATATGTAGTCAACACTTACATGTCATAAATTAATAAATCAATTATTTTTCTAATGAATCAGGAAAATATGAGTGTGTTTTATCAATTTTGAGTGCATGAAAAACATTTTCTACTAAAATATCACTTTAAATTAAAATATTCACATTTATTCCAACTAACCACAATGTGTATAAATTTAATGTGAGGTTGATTTCCATATCCCACAAATTAATTATCAATATTTTAACTTAAATATCATTAATATATAACTTTTTTTGCTCAATTGTGATTATAAAAAATTTGTTTTGAAATGTAATGTCAATTTTAAATAAAAATTTGGAATTTAGGGCATACTAGACACACTATGTATTGGATTTTCGTGAGTTTAATTCTTATATGCCACTCAGGAATCAAATATAACTATATTAAAGAAACTAGAAAATAAAATAACATTTACTTTTGTTTGAGTATATGGAATGGGTTTTAAAATAAAATTCAACATTTAAAATAAAAACATGAAATATCAATAAATCCAGCCACATTATGTGTTATATCTATGGGGAATTCATTTTTATAAATCATAAAGGAATCATAGATAATTTCCCTAAATTATTAATTCAATCCAAGAACATTTGATTAGTTATGACTATGAGACAAACATTTTCTACTAAATAGTCACAGTTAAAAGAAAATGCATATTTATTCATATCGATCACATTGATTTTCATATTGATTTACAGTTAATTTATACACATCCCAAACTAATTATCGATCTTTTTCCTAACATGTAAGGAACATTCTAGTGTGTTTGTTTAGTTACGAGCATATGTAGATTGTTTTTAACTAATAGTTAGATTTTAAATAAAAACACTTACTTTGAATCAAATATGAATCATATTTTGTTATAATAATATGTGTTTGATTCATACAAGTTGAAAATGAATCGTGTATCATTTTCCTAAATTATCAATAAAATACAAGCATATTTTCTTGGGGTTGAGTATATGAAAAACATTTTGAACTAAAATATCTCCTTTAAAAATGAAAAAATTCACATTTAGTCACTCCAGACACACCAGATGTTGGATTAACATGTGGTTAATCCCTACATAGGAGAAATTAATTATGGATTTTTTTATATATTATTAAAACAAAATGATAATTTATAATTGGTTTTGATTATATAGAACATGTTTTGAAATAAAATTTCCCCTTTAAATGAAATCATGCACTTTCGGTCATATTTTCCCCACCATGTGTTTTTAATCAACAAATTCTCATTTCAAGTAATGACAATGTGAGATTTTGTAGTTGAGAACAAGAATTGATATATATATCTATTATCAAAACATTTATTAACACAAATAAGGGAGGAAGTTGTTAACAATCTTTTAATTATAAAAAATGGTTTATTTTTAAAAGGAATAATAACATTTGTTCTTTTTAGTGTCGATGAAATTTATATAATTGATAAAAGACTATTTTGTAGTAGTGTATGTTAGTAATATGATTGACTACCAAGAAATAAATTTTTACCAATAATGTACCCATGTTGGAAACACTAAATATTTTATATAGATACTTTTTTAGTAGTCATATTTTTATATCAAGGATAATTTTTTCTAAACATTAATTCTCTTTGGAAGTAATAACATTAGAGGTGTGATAATGTTTTATTTATCAGGGTGATAAAATATGGTTGCATGATTATATCAGATGAGGTGGAGGAATGAAATAAAATACAATGATTTACCTTCCAAATTTCATGGGATCTCCCCTGGACCCATTTTATTTTTTTCATCATATTCCATCTGATAGTTCTAAGATTATGAAATGGTTATTTGTTTATGTACATATCATGGGTGATACATTCATTGAATCCATATTTGGAATGGTCCATATGTGGGACCTGTTAGATGTCAAGATCCTCGTTGATACATTCTTCGATACTATATTATTGCCCATGTATAGCTTCCTCAACCAAATGAATAGTAAAATAAATAGATATTGTGAAAAATGTAGTGGGAAATCACATATTCAAATGATAAATTGTCAAAAATATTTTCATTGAATTTTATCATGGTCATTTAGATGATGATTTTTTTAACAAAGACCATTGTAGAAGGTGATAAATGGACTATATCTGTAAGATTATATCATTTTCTATGTATGTCATTCTTTGAGTTTTGGTTAAACTTTATTTTTTGGGTTTCCTTCTTGTTTATACCATGGTGGATGAGTCTCTTTTGTGGATAGGGAGATTTTACAGGTGAAAATGGCCTAAATTTTGGGAATGTATGTTTTTTAGAATTAATGGAGTCTGAGTATAAATGTTTCAATTGAATTCGATGGTATTATGTGATTTGGAATGATTTAGTGGTGGCTCAGGTTTTTTTTGTAGAATCTAGGCTAAGAGCAGTCTCCTGGACACTTACACGCCATGAAATGTTACATTATGTGAAATTGTTCCCAATCAGATGTCATAGTCTAGTTCAAATAATGAAATTGTTATATGTTATAAAACCATTTCATGATGTGAAATAGTCTATTAGGGTTATTTTAATGCACTATTCATCATATCTCATAAATCAATAAATTCATATCGTCAAAGGGTTTCATGATGTGAATATCTAAGGACCTCTGGTTTTAAACCACGTTGTGCATAAAATTTTCTGTCATCTATCATGAATCCTCCTCTTTCAAACCCTCGGTTAAATCCATGTGACTTTTGGGAGATTCCTTATCTTCGATATGTATCAGTGTATCTTTTGATATCTGGTGAGTTCATTTTCTTTATTTTCCACCACTTTAGTTAGATCTTTATTATCACAGTGAGATCTCTTAACAACTGTTTAACTAGGTTTTGATATTCTATGATCTAGGTCTTTTCTTGTGATATCCTTCACCATCATTACCCATTCACATTACTGGTTGATATTGATTATTTGAACTACCAGTTATTGTAAGTGGTATATATCAAATCCATTGGTATGTTTCTAATTGTTTACGTATATGAAATATCATGTGATTGCGGTGACACAATGTGCACAATAATTAAAGGAATAAAGGATGATGATAATCATGTGTTTGGCCTACTCCATGTATTCCTTTGGATCCAATAGTATTGGGACATGTCTTGAGGCTACTCATAGGGAGATCCTACCCAAGAAAAATAATGAACATGATAATGTTTTAGACGCGATTTACCATGACATGACACCACATGTGATTTTTGGTGATCAATTCACATTTAAATTCATTACATGATTATTTAATGAATGGGTAATTGAATGAAAATTTGTAATTGAATAAATTGACCATTATGGCTTATGATGCACTGTTGTGGAATTCTTATTGTTATGAATTGTGTTATGATTTATATTTAAATGATTATATAAAGTGTTTTAGAAGATAATGTTGGCATTGTTATATAAATGTATTTTCATGGTGGTTTTGAAATTATTATATATATGTTTTTCTTGGTTATTTTGAAATGATTATATAATTTTATTTTCTTAGTGATGTTGAATTTTTTTATTAAGGGAATTTCTCAGTTAGAATGAAATTATTGTATAAAGGGGTTTTTATAGTTGTTATGTAATACTAATTAAGATTGACCCGGTTGTGTGATTATGCTATAGAATTTTGGTTATAGTTATTATTGTTATGGTACATGCTGTGAGATATTCTAGTATAGTGTCAAATAAAGTTGATTACTGTATCATATTAATTCATTAATTAATATTCCTGATTTTTTTATTATTACATGAAATTATTATCAAATTGGTTTTGTTTAGGCATGATGATGTTGACCTATGGAGTTTTAATCAAATCCCATTTCAACCACCATTTGGTACCTAAAAAGATTATATAGATGAATTTTTGTATAAGGGAAATGACTTTTTTTATTCTTTCTACATAGATGGGTGGGAGCATGGAGATGAGATTGATGTGCGGTTAGAGACCAGGGACGTTTGAGATTATTTGGGTCATCTTGGTCTTTCATATATATTAATTTTATTTTTACAATTAGATTAATTCTGTTCTGTTATTTAATTATTATTAGATTGTTAATTTGAAGTTTATTATTTGTTTTATATGACGATTTTTACTTTTATTCAAATTTTTGTTAATCTAATTTTAGTTTATTTTCACTGTGTTACAACTATTTACATAGGGGTATAGTCTCCACACTATGTACTTTATACCCTTGATGCTAAGTGAAAACCTATGGAATATTAAGATACACACTTGAGTTCAATAAACTAAATTCATTTTGACATGTGAGAGAGTACTGGATCAGGCGACATTACAAAGTGGTATCAAAAGCATCAGGGTTTCCTTTTGTTTTGCTTTACTATTTTTAAATTTTAGAATGGATTATATGATGTGTTGGGACCTGTAAATGAGCCTATGTATGGGATTAGATAAACCATTTATGTTGAAAAATTTGAGTTCCTAGAGATGGGGGTTTTCATCCTATTATTCATCATTACAACTGGTAATATATCACCTTATTGTATTCACATATCTTGAGATGTTATTATTTATTATAATTTGTACTCATGGCCTAGTATTTAATGAGAGGAGTATTATGGAATCATTATTGAAGCATAGTTATATATTTATATATTCTTTGTTTATGATCCATTCACATTTAGAGAAAGTGATATTTTTTATTATATGAATTGTGAGATGAGATTATGGTTATATATATCAAATGAAATGAATGAACTATTATGTCAAGATAATTTATTGGATAATCGATGTTTATAGAGACTATGATCCTGTGGTTCTCTATTGTTGTCACATGTTGAAGTTGATGTTATTGTTATCAAGTGTTATAAGGTGTATTTTTTCTTATAGAGAAAATGACACTTCATTATCATCAATTTGAACATCAAGTGAGTGGAAATTAGTGTTCTGCTTATATAGATGAATGAGAGCTTTCTATATATCACAAGGATCATATGTATGTTCTGATTTCTGAAAGCATCATGAGGTTCATGCGAAGTATGGAAAGGGATGTCTTTCACACTATTAGTTTGATGTCTAAGCCGAAGAGAGAGTTTCAACTAAAGCATTTTCATACTTTCATTGGGAAAGGAGGCCCCCAGGTAGTCGAGTTCTAGATCAAGTCTAGTCCAGATGATCTCAAATAACCCTGATAAATCCATGGATAAGAGGGTTAATATTTCAATACATTATTGTTGGACTATCCAAACACTATTGGGACAATATAGAGAAATATGTGAATAAATATCTGTTATCCTATAAGAACATTATGCATTGTTTCTAAGCCACTTATATCTAAAAACTCAAATGGATGGAAAGTATTTTGAGTTCAATAACACACAACCATAAATTATACTCATGATTTTTTATGGTCCACTCATATTTGACATCTATACATGTGATGTGAAGTGATCAACAACGGGGCTACTCAACAAAAAACACATTATGATTCATTTCTCATTGGTGGAAGACCTGATCATAGATTCATGTAGTGCACCCCATAGCTGTAATAGATATCAGTTCTCGCTCTTCAGATGGAATTATGGATTCTACATGAAGTGTGACTCCACATAAGTTTTCATTTTGGTTAGTTTTTTATGAATTCCTTTACCATTTCAACCCTTTGATTAATATAATTATAGGGAACCTCATTAGTAGATATTTATTATTAGACAATAGAAGTAAATCTGTTTTTCATCTGGTTAATCCCTAAATCTTTGTGGAGATTGATAAATCAAGATTTCCTACTATATATGATTTGGTTTCAGTGTGTGAAGAGTTAAATTGAAGACACCCTGTTGTTTATGATTCATGGTTTTATTCTCGGTCCACCTATAATAAGACGATCTATTCGATGGAAACCTACAGGAGTGGGTCTATGATCCTTGATAAGTATAAGGGTGTGGATATAGAAGGTAGAAGAATGGGATTGAGTTCCAATATTGATGATGGTTCATCTGAACAGAAGAAATTGGTTGTTTATAACAATATAAAATTATGGAAAGACTATGCAATTTGGTACATAAAAGAGTAATCCAATGTTGGTTGACAGTTTTAGTCTATTGGGAAATGATATTTGTGATCCTAATTCTTCTGTGGAAGCACTGTTAGGGTATGTGAGTTCTGATGCAGTGATGGAAACTAGTTTTTTGTACACTAAAAAATTTATGGAGGTTCCTCATGTTGGGGATGTGAGATCTTTAAGTGTTAATGATCTAAAAGTGGAGTTAAAAATAGTATAAAAGTGAGTCTCTAAGACACCCATGATTTCATCTTATTTTGAGGCAATGTTTTTAGGGAGTGTTAATAGTGAATGAGGTCATGTAGTGGTTTCTAATGTCCTAATAGAGTGTTTGACTTCAGGGGAAATGTTCTAGATATTTCCCTAGTGGTTAGGATTTGACTAGGAGAAGGCCGAGATGGTATGTGGAAATTATTGAGATTGGAAGTCAATTTTAAGGATTGGTGAATGAAGATCTATCTCAAGATTAGGAAGTATCTCAAGTATTGAAATCCCATGAAGAGTAGGGGATCTAATGAAATGAGCCTAGAGATGAGTCTTCTATAAAATATTTAGGTGATACTGTAGATGATTTACAATATAGTAGGATTCATATCTTCAAGAGGAGTATGATTCAGATATTAAATCAAAAAGGGAAATAAACTACTCATACTTTCCACTTTTAATGGAAACAATATCAACCAAGAAGTCAAAATTCATGATGATGGAAAATGATCTTATGTTTCATGAAATTTCTATTTTAGATGAGGATGTTGATTTTAGGGCTGGTACCCCCAAGGCAACACCAACTGGTCAGCATCGAGAGTCAGGTACAACTCTTGAATAATCTCTAGAGCAGATATTTCACTCAGATGAAGTGGTGGATGATCCATTTTTAGGGATTAATGATACTAAATAAGAAGCCAGCATGATGATGGGAAGGTTGTTAAGGGTGAATACCAATGATGAAAATAGTATATGGATTGACAAACAAAATCTTATATTGATATTAGAATTCAATTATGGGAGGTTCAATCATGTTGAGTACATTCAGACTTCAGACCAGCTACCATATAATTATGAATACCTTTTAATGGATTCTTTATATACTTAGGTAAATACACCCTCTTAAAAATTATGTAGGGATATTGATTCTAGTAGTATTAATATTAATTTCCAATTTCATTGCAATTTCCTTTAGTGTTTGAACCTTTTAGTTTCTCACTTTTCCCGTAAAAGTGTTTTGATAATAAAAAATTAAATTTCAGTCAGTATTTAATCTCAAATGGGTTCTCAAATCCTCATGGAGTCCCATATAGAATCAGGAAGTAGAATAAGAATCCATGTTTGACACTATCACTCAGGGAACTCCATAGAACCAAAAAACCCCTCAAACATACGTGTGTTCAAGTTCCTCTACCCTGATTGACTCCCTGATTAGAATAATTTGGGATGATTTAATCATATGATCGTCTATAATTCATATGGAATCTTTCCCACTAATAGTATGGGGTAGCCTTATCATGAAATTCATAGATATCTCATCCCACTTCCTCACATTAAAGGGAAATTGATACTATATCCTAGATGATATCTAATATTAAAATTTGATTCAATGTATGGCCAATCACCAAGAAACAAATTTTGGTACCACACATTTTAACCTAGTCCACCAATACCAGAGTTTAAATATATAGAAATTATTTATCATCGAAGTTGTATGTCCCAACGAGAGTTATAAACCTCATGGATCACCTCATACCTTAATATAATGGGAACAAATATACACATTCTAAATATAATAAAAGCATTAGGATATGAATAATAATACCCTATAGTCTTCACAAAATTTATGGCACTATGAAACTACTGTCACTCAAGGTTGGATCACTGATCACCCATAAACCATTGCAGAATAGAGGGTGTAACCTGCACACTGGGAAAGAACACCATCCCTCTATCCTCATGCACGTCATGCCACAGATCAACAAAAAAACTCATCTTACCCTACTCATCCACCTATTTTTGAACTTCCCGCACTAGATGAATATTTCTCAATTTGTTAGTGACCACATTTCCCTTTCTGGGCATATATGTAGACTAAAAATTAAAATTTTTGACATAATCCACCCGGTGTCTCTGTTTGAGGTTCATGTCCTTTTCGAAGAAAACATACGTCAGGATCATGTGATCCAAATACACAATGAAATGTACCACCAAGAGATAGTGTTCCCATGTCTTCAATGGATACATAACACCTTCCATTTACAGGTCATGGGTGGGATCATTATGCCAATGTGTTTTTAGATTTGTTGATCCACATTCTAGCAAATGGTCATCTTACAATATCACCCACCCAAAAATTGTACCGAAAGCATCAGAATACATTAAAAAATATCTCCCAAGACTTGGAGGAATAAAAATAGGGTAAAATTTTCAATGAGTCAAAAACTTCTCAAAATAACTATGGCACTTCTCATATCACTCAAACATAACCCCTTTTCAAGTAAAATCCACCATGGGATAATTCATCCTATATAATTCCTAAGATAAATTCCCAAAATAATTAGCTAGTCCTAGAAAACTATAGATTTAAAACACATTATTGGGATTTTCTAAAGACATGACTATTAAAACGTTCTCTGGATCCCTCGAAACTTATATCTTAGACATCACATGGCCCAATAATTTCACGTTTTTGATCTAGAAAACAACACTTCATCAAGATGGAATATATATTATTCTCTCATAGAACACCCAAAAAATCCGATAGTTGTTTATTGTGCTACACCATCATCATGGAATACACTATTAAGTCATCCTTAAATATGACCATGAAGGATTATAAAAGTGATGGGAGATCTGGTTCATCAAAACCATAAGGACTGTATGAGAATTGTTAAGGCCAAATGTCATTACCAAATACTAAATGTTTCAATACTAGATTGGAAAGGTTCAATTTGTAATATCCTCCCCCTAAATCTTCAATTAGTTGTAGCCCAATCATAGATCAATCCATAAAAAATAATTCGCCCCTCTTAGCTAGTTAAATAGATCATCAATCCTAAAAAATGGGTATTTATTATTCATGTTCACTTTGTTAAGACTACAATAGTCTATTTAAATATAGATTATTGATTCCTATTTCATTAAAAATAACATTAGACAATCCCATTATGACACATTGGGATGAATAAACCCTTTCCCTCATGATCCCATAGATGAACTCTTAGCTTCATCAACTCCCCTGGTGCCATCTGATTAGATGGAGAAAAATCAAGATGGTTTTGGGGATCATATCAATAGTGAATTCAACCTCTCTATTTGGTGAAAATCCTAAAAATCATATAGAAATAGGTCTTGGTACCTATCTATTTCCACTAGATGTTCACCCATCAAACCCTTCTCAACAACATCAAGAAATAAGATGGAAAACCAGCATGAAATAAACCCCATATCTGAAGCAACTGGTCCCACCCTTCTTAAATGTGGATCCTAGTATGGTAGAAATATGTGTGTTCTCATATATTGAGTAAATAAATGGAACCCAATATTTTAGCATACAACCAAAACCATGCATCTGATCATTCAATCCATGTCTACAATAAGGTTGAAAATGTCCATGTTCAAAACAAGAATGTCCCAAATGACCTCTATGATAACTACCACAACAAGTTACTCAGGGAACTGTAATCATTGATCTTTTACCCTACACAATAGTGTTATAAAATCCATAACATATGGCATTAACTAAACTTTTATACCCAAATAATCAATAAAATTAGGTGAAATGAAGGAATGAGATTCATTATTTCTAAATAAAACTAATTATATAAAGGAAGAAATAAACAAAGTACCTCTAATGGGGATGACCCAAAATATTTTTCCTTTGTATAAACTTTACTGTTTAGAGATTCTTGAGATTACATCTACCCAAAGTCTTCTTTCACTCGTGAGAATATAACATACCATGAGGGTGAGATCCTCCTATTAGGGAATCATATAAGTAAACATTAAAGACCTTCAAATAGTTAAGGCCTACCCTGCACCCCCATGGTTCCAAATGAAAAAAACTACATAAAATTCTTATGGCTTCCCAAAATAGTGGAACATCCTTAAAATCACTATGAAATTAAGACTGGTGTGTTCTTCATTCCACACAGATAGTAAACAATGGGAATACTTTGTAAAGAATCCATAGAATATGAACCCATATACTAATAGAAAATAACTACACTACCTATATGAGGCTCATCTTGCTTCCTATTTTACCCTAGTGAAGAAATCTAGATCTTTCCCACCTAATGAAACACTATTGGGACCTATCTTTGCAATAAAATCCAACTCTAAAATATATTCCTTGTAAATAATCATTGACCATTCTATTAAACATAGAGGAATGTGAATATATCTGATTTATAAACTTGTTCCAATCTCAGAAACCTAACCCTTGAGGTAATCATTCATAAGGAGATCCATAGATACATGAGTTAACTCAAAAAAATGTAGTGGCATACTCTCTCATTGAATGATCACCCTACTCTTTAATAACAAATGATCATTCATTTACCTTAATTTATTCAAGCATAACTGATGATTGAGTTCCACCATGAATGTGTACCACATGAGATCCTCATGCTTCCCTAAAAGCACCATCAAATCCTAGAACATATTACATTTTCATTCTAGTATATACATGGAAAATCCAACCTAAGAGGTTTTAGGGGACTTCAAAAACTCAAATATATGCCTGATAAGATCCAAACTCTCCTTAAAATAATTTGTAATCTAATATCCATTGAACATAATTGGATTTTTCTACAAAACAATTATGATCATTTAGACCGCGCATGTATTCCCACAACCTCCATCATGACCTAGGTTTTGGATCATATGAATAACAAACTCTACCAAAGCAGCATCCACATGAGGGTTTTCTTATGGGCTACTCACCATTATAGATTCTATACACCTAGATGAGGTCCTTATAGTATTCATTGTCTATAAGAAATAACGAAAAAGTTTCATCAAGTACATTAGATATTCAAAAAAACCAAAGAAACGATTACTCAAAACAACCCACTATATGGTTCAAAACATAACCACAATCTCTGACCACCCATGGAAACTTGAGGATCGATAGGAAGAAGAGATTTAAATGCACTCCCATTTACTTACCGGTCGTATACCAATTGTCCTAGATCTAGTCTAACAATAAATCAAAAATAATAAAAACATTCTACGATACCAGGTTCTAATTATAAATCCCAAGTTGTACTAACGTTTTACCTAGTACTACCCACCACACACCCTAATGTGCATCCCCGATCTCCATGGATTAGTGACAAGAATTTGGGAATAAAAAATATCACATGGGAATGATTTATCCAAAGTTAATCTAACATTATCCATCCATAAAATTATATTACCGCAAAAAAAACAACATATTCAGTATAATAAGATAAATGAATACCATAAACAATGACATAAATTATAAAAAACATACCGAATCAGGACATATAAATTCATGGTTTCTAAAAGAAATAAAACCTCAAAATTGTGGTTACAATTCAAAAAAAGGACTAAGGAACATCCTAATGTATATAAGGTACCAAAATCACTCCACATTATCCAAAAAATGTGAATCCACATCTCATCTACAAAACATTAGAAAAATTTATTCAAGAAGAGTCACCCATGAATTAGTGACCATGCCTTTACCTATTTCATACAAAATGAAATCTATAAAATCCCAAAGTACTGGGATTATTTAGAATCAAAAAGATCAATTGGATACCAACACGAATCTATTTGATGATTTTACACATGAAAACAAATAAACTTGTTTCAAAACATTTTCCAAAATAATGTAATTTGAAAACATATAATTTTTAAAAACACCTTTAAATCACATTTATTTAAATTTAAAATAAAATATGGTTTTTAAAAACAATTTCCAAAATGGATCAAATAAACAAACAAGGAAAAAAATGATTCATAAAACCCAAAAAACAAGGGAAAGCATCACATAAATAGAAAACATGCATAAAAAATCACATCACATAAAAATGACACTAATAAAATGCATCAAACATATAAAATAATATGTCATGTGTAATGTGAACCTAAGGATATAACAATAAGATCTAACATGAGGGAGTGAACATTATTTCTATATATCTAGGAAAACATAAGATCTAATGATCTTCCTTGGTCTCAACATGGTATCTCTCTATTTCTTCCCACCGAATGGCTCTCACGGTTCAATAGAGAAAATAGTAGTGTATCGAATGTTCCTCAACCTAATGGTTCACATAGACACTCTTACAAACCAATGTGGAAGATCATAAGATCTTATCTATGAAGGATCACATATCCACTCAAACAAACCTCATGATCACACCCTGATTAACCAATTTCCTACTTCATGCCAACGTATTGACAAACATAGGCCCATATCAACAAAGATATATCATAATTCATTTCATAAAAAACACACCCATTTTATAAAACCACCTTTCCCAAGGTAGAAATATATCTAAAACGAATTTTTGAATCCATTTAGATTCATAAAACCCCTTAGGTACATTTTGAAAGACAATTAATGTACCTACAAGAACCACCCTTGTTGGGAAACCCCCTTTTAACCCCTAAATCGCCAATATAATATATAAAACACATAAAAAAGGAAGTAAAATACACCATAAATCATTTAAATATAAATTCCAACAGTACAAAAAAAATGATATTTAAAATTTAATGGTAATCCATGGAAAGAACACCGAAATAGAGATTCCTACCTCGAATTCAGCCCAATGGTCGTTGCCATTAATGATGACCACTTGGAAAAGGTTGAATAAGGAATCACACACCTAATCCAAAAGTTAAAAAATAGAAACAGCAATTATTCAACCTATATTTAGGGTAAACCCCCTAGGGTTCCAAAAATCTCCAAAAATTGAATATCAATCAAGAGGAATGGGGATGCGGAAGAATCTAAAAAGAAATTGACTTACCACAAACCAAAAAAACCAAGATGTCTAATATAAATCCTTCAAGGAATAGTGGAAGAGGATCCATAAAATGTGATATGGGATGTGATTTATGGGGGAAGTAAATGAGAGTCAAAACAATTAAAAATAATATGGGGGAAATGTAAAAACACATTTTTTTGTAACCTAGAAAGGTCATATGGTTTGGCTGCACTGTTATGAAAACCTTGTGCCAATTTCGTGGCTTCCAATGACCACCCAAATGGGGATACATAGTTTCTCATGGGTTTCAAATAGTTTTTGAAACCATAATAAAACTATTAAAGACCTCACTATCAAAAAATTCATCATGCTAACATTGTTAGATTCACTTTTAGACAAATTGTACAGTAACCACGAACCTTGGACCGCATTTCAAAAAACTATTGATTTCCACAACCATCTCCTAGTAACTCTATGAACACAAAAATTGCTAAATAAAACTGAAAATTATTCATTATAGTGACCCAAAGGGTGTCATTAAAATAAAAAATAACTTCACACGAATTTATTTCTTTTTCTTATTCTTGGAATTACATTCATTTTAATCGTACTACTGCCCATTGATTTCCATTTACATATATTAAAAATTATTTTTTATTTTTACCACACCCTTTACCGAAATAAATCATTAAACATTAGGGTATGAATTTATGT
This sequence comes from Viscum album, assembly GCA_963277665.1. NCBI lineage: Eukaryota > Viridiplantae > Streptophyta > Magnoliopsida > Santalales > Viscaceae > Viscum > Viscum album. Next base: position 242,336,723 of record OY728131.1, read on the forward strand.
TTTTATAATCAATTCCAAAATTATTTATGATTTTATACAATTCATAAAATGAATCATGGATTTTTGATTCACTAAATGAATCATGAAGAAACTCTAAAATCATAGACATTTCATTGTCTGTAATTATAAAGAGAAAATTATTATGGTAGAACCTATGTAGAAAAAATAAAACATCAAATATCAGGGAAACCCTTCGTTAAATTATTTATATTCATCTTTAAATAATTTATAAATACCATTTTTTATCCTTGAAGTTATTAGAAACCTTAACATTATCATTATTAAAGGATGGTTATTTTTGTAACACCCTGATATTTTATGAGAACTATATTTTTTTATTTCTTATGTTATACGAAATATCAAAGGAATCTTTCATGGCACACAACACTAGCTTGTCTTGCATTACACGCAATCGCAATATTCCTCGATAGCATGTGTAGTACGCAATACTGAGTTCCACTGAACAATGATATATTATTATAATATTATAAACTAGCTTTTATGAATAGTATTAACTGAATTTTAAATTTTATAACATTATTATTCATCGTACATATTTTGTAGAACATGTTATGAGAACAAAATAAATTGTTTTGGGTAAAATAAGTATTTTAAAAAAAATGCAATTTTGTCGCCTTTTGATGGCACACCCAATTTAAATCTAGTTTTTTACATGTTTATAAGTTCAATTTTACAAAATAAAATTCTTCTTTGGAATCAGGATATAAAAATTTACTTTTGATAAAATTTTGATACTTTTCTGATAACTTTTAAATTTTGATGAATTGTAAAAATACGCTAATTTTTAATTAAAAACAACTTTTTTCATTGAGATAATTTATATTGTTAAATTATAATATTGAATATTTTTAAAGTATAAATAGAATATATTTTTACCATTTAATATAATTTATGTCAATATCATTAATTTTACATTGACTTCATAGGTAAATACATTTCAATCTTTGGCAATGTTTTAACTTCTAAAACCCGTTTTCATAACAACATGATTAATTTTAAATTAATTACTGAAACTTAAGAGTTTTAAATTTTAAAAAATGGATTCAATATTTGGAATCAGTGGGTCCAAATTATGTTAATAGGATACGTTTTATTTTTTGGCATTATGAATAGTAACTACGGTAAATTTTATTTACCATAGTTAAAGGTAAATCGGATAATTAAGGGTAAATATAAGATTATAAAATTACACAAACACCTGAAAAAATCCTATTGGGTGAATAAAAGTTGACCCATATCACCTAAGGGTTGGACTAGATTCATTTCATGAACTTTTGACCATGAAATAATATAATTATTATTAAAACCAAAGAAAGTGACAACATGTCTCTCTCTTAAATCTTATAAGTATAATAATTTTAATTTAGTGATAAACATAATGAAACTTCGAAAATGAATAGTGTAACGCCCCGACCCCAGCTACCCAGAGTCGGTGCATTAATTACATAACATTGGTATGATCACGAGAAAGATCAAGTCTCGAAAGACCGATTAGTTTAGTAGCCTTGGAATAACTAGATACATCCATAAATTTTTACATTACATCATAAAAAAAACATCTTGTCTTCATATCCCCTCATACTATCCCTGCATGTCATTCATAAATTACTTCTTCATAATCCTGGGAAAAAAAATAAAACATTGAAAGGGGTGAGCTCGGATGCTCAGTAAGGATAACATTATAGCAGAAGCTTTCATAAATGAGCATAAACACTTAAGGCAATTTATAACTAAAACAAAAGCCTTTTAAACTTGAACTTCAGCATAAAATGGCAAAGGTAAAATGAAATAATGCCATTTACTTACTCACATGGATATTCTACTAGTCGAATGATCACATGCAATATCAATAACCACTTTCATAATGATGGAATGCATAATGCCAGACTATCATAACCACATAGCCAAGGCCTCGTGCCAAGACTACAAATAAGATTTTGCCAAGGCCTTGTGCCAAGACACTAGTTTGTCTCATGAGACCTACCGATGCATCGAGGAGCTATAGTGGGCTCCACCCGTCACATATTAAGTCCAATGCATTCCCATATGAAAAGGTTTAAACATAACGTAAACATTCGTATTAAACTAGCATACGAAATGTCAATACTTTCACCACAAACCATGAATGGTATAAAAATAGCACATCCACAGTCAAACATAATTCATTCGATACAATATGGAAGATTGTATTGTATCACATTAACCTCAATCAATAATAATGAAGGATGTTGACATAGATGAAAATAATCATCAAAACTATTTGAGAGAAATATCCCCCTTTTCTTGAAAACATTTAAAAGTCACACTATTTGTCAAGAAGCCATTTAAAAGTATATTTTTGAATCAAAGTGTCCCATACCACTTTGAAACTTTTAAAAGGAGTTTTAATTTTAAAACTTTAATGTCCATATAAATAAATCCTTAAAACCATTTTTAAAATATGGACATTAATGAGCATGATTTAGAAGAATAATTCTTTAAAACATTTTAAAATGGTATTTTGGTTAGAGTTTCTAACCAAAAGAGAGACACTTGAATACAAATAATTGAGGTAATCAAAACATTGTAATATCATGAGAATAAAGGAATTCATGATATACTATGTCAAAGTACATTATATACACCACATAGAAGTGATTTGGTGTATATCATCAAAGAAGTCTCAATGGAATGTAAATTGAGATGAAATTTCTCAAAAAGGTTGTATCCTTAGGTTAAGGATAAATCAATGACATAATTATGTGTGACAAATATAAATACACTAAATATGATTGGATATTCAGTGTAAAACAATCAAAGGACATTCACACATATTCTTGTAAAAAAACAATACCAACGAATTGGATGTTTAACTCAACAAATGGAGAATTACTCTTATCAAATTCATATCAATGACTTGAGAATTACCAATGGAGTGATTATGTGTATCAAACTTCTATCCACAGGAAGGGGAGTGGAAATTATGACATAATCAAATGAATAGTGATTCCACACATAATCTTGGGGTAATATAATCAATGAAATATGTGTAAAGCCAAATGAGTGGAAATTGAAATCTCAAATTCCCTTATCGATTAGGTAACTTACGAAACATACACCCATGAAAGAAGTATCATACCATGATGATGTAAATACCCATAAATTAAAGTATATTACACAATGAATACGATCATGGGCAGTACACATACACCACATGCAATAATTAAGTGGTGATCAATGGAATTCTCACGGAATTAAAAGTGAGATAAGAAAACCCTTACATTGTACTTTTTCCTTGGTCGATGGTAGGTTTACCTCCTGTATAATGGTGAAATAATTGTTATTGAATAATAAAAGAATCATTTACTTTAATATGACATCATATATGATCTTTTATCATTGATTTGTTAATAATATTTTAGAATTATCGTCATTTTGGGTGTTAACGGGTTCATTTTACTTTATATTCTTTGTTATGTGAGACATATTTGTTATTAATGGGATGTATATTATTCATATCCATAATGGTATCAAGTTCTTAAACATCATTTTTAAATCATCAAATTATACGATGGAGAATGAATCTCATCGCGTTCGTGGAGACGGTAGTCCGTACGTACGCACGAACGCTACTTCCATTTAATTTTTATTTTAAAAGAATCGAATCCAAATTATACATAGGTATATTACTATTACAGTATAATATAATATTTTATATATGTTACTTAAGTTCATTTACACCATCCTTTATACGTTCCATGTGTGGTATGAACGAGTCATATCATTTTAAGGGGGCGGTAGTCCGCACTTCCTCAAATGAAATTATCGTATGTATATACAACATGAAACGAATAATGGTATGAAATAAAATGGAATTACAGAAGCTTATATATAGAATATATATCATTAATATCATATTTAATTACAGTGCCATCCTAATGGCCACCATGAGAGGCGGTAAGATGTATTTGAACAATCATCGTTTCGTGAGGCGTTAGTTTGCCATCCACAGAAACATTATGTTCATCATCCATTAGATGGAGTTGTGTGAATGTGTAGTTTGAATACTTCTTATAACAACATCCTAGTATATTGAGGATACTGGTGTTGTTATAAAATAAAGGAAATAAAAAGATTTTGGGGGTTGGAGAAGCAAAATAAATGATAATACTTTAAGAGAAATTGTTACCTTTAATTTAGGTAACTCACTTTGGTTGGAACCAAAGGACTTCTTGAAATTCTTTATGCCTAAGGGGAAGCTTCAAGGAGGAGGATAGGGATGTGGGGAGCTTAGTTGGGCAGAGTTTGGACGAGCCAAGTGGCTTGAGAGGTGTGAGGAAATGAGAAGGAGGAGTGCCCTTTTATAAGAGGGGTGAGGGGCACCTTTGGAAAAGCTAGAAATATTAATTTATAATAAATTCATATTCGGTTTCCAAAGGCTCCAAAGTTGACTATTCAAAGGATGAGGTGGGGATAGGTCGAAAACAACTCATCCAATAGAATTTAGACAGGTTTGGGTACTTATATTAACCTTATCTTTAAGTATTAACTCTAAGTTAATTAGTTTCACTTTTACAATGTCTCTTTGTATTTTTATATAATATGGTTAATAAACTTACTATATACATCCAAGCGACCCCCAAGTGGTCCATTAATGATTAACCTATCATAATATAAGTCTCTTGGCCGAACCTTAGATTTTTAGGAATTTAATATCAATTAATAATATAATATTTGTTTTAAGAACTCTTTTATGTCAATTTTGACACTATTCAATAGTTGATTTTTGTGAAACTCATAACAGATTGATTACTTCTAACAAAGTCAATTAAATCAATCCTAATATATCATATTATCCTAGAAAATTAGTTTAATTCATTAAAAGTTTCATATTATATTTATTTGGGTGTTTATAATATCAATTATTTTAATTTTTCACTATTATAGTAATTACTGCATCATCATTGTGTCATAAATAAAATAAATTATTTAATGTCTAAAAATTATAAATAAAATATCATTATGTAGAAAATCTTTTTAGCTTTCTAATGAATATTTATAATCTAAAATCCAACATATATAACACTATGTAACAATTGTTGTTCTAAAAGATATATGCTTGTGTCATTTTTGTATTCATTTTAACTAAATTAAAATAAAGTGGCATTATCACTTACAAGTGGATCCATGGGGTCCCAAAATAGACCCAAAGATTCCCATGGTCGACCATGTATCAACCAATAGGGTTAAGACACGTTTTAGGGTAATTTAGTATTATTATAATATTATTTTTTTTAACCCTTATTTACCGGATTTACCCTTAACCATGGTAAATAAAATATTTACCGCAGTAATTATTCAAAATGTCTAAAAATAAAAGTTACCTATTTACACAATTTTAACATCCTGATTCCAAATATGGAATCCATTTTCCTAAATTCAAAACACAGAAGTGGCAGAAATTAATTTAAAATTAAACCCCGCTGTCAAAACAAAAAGCGTGTTTTTAAGAGATAATAACTATCAAAAGATTGACACTCGTTTATGTTCGGTTTAATTGTAAAATTATGTCCAATGACCAAAATTATATTAAATGGTAAAAATATATTCTAAATATACTTTAAAACCACTCAAATTCATAATTTATCACTATTAATTATTTTGATTAAAAAAGTTGTTTTTAATTAAAATTTAGTAATTTTCACTATTCATCAAAATATAAAAGTTATCCGAAAAGTACCAAAATTTCACCCTAGGATAATTTCGATATTCCGAATCCAAAAATGAAGTCCATTTTTAAATACAAAAATATATATAATTTCAAAAATTAGGTATTACTATTCATAACGGCTAGTTTGATTGGTTGTGGTGTGTGTTAAAACTCAAGGTTGCGTACAACACACGCTACTGTTTTATTCAAAGAAAGCGTACCGTGGAAGCTTGGGTTGTTTCATTTTAAATTTTTGATGTCCCCATTTAGTCAAAAAGTTTAAAATATAGTATTTAAAAAGGGTTCACTATTAAAGTTGATAAAAGTGAAATACTGAAAATGAATTTGTTCTTGCATTATATCTAAGAAACTCATAATATGGATTCTAAAATTATAAGGATTATATAAACATTAAAATTTATCTAATACTATTCATAACCTCTTTTGAACGGCTTGTTTGGTAAGTCATGGTGTGCTTGAACATGGTGTTGCATGTAGTGAAAGTTATTGAATTATTTTGAAGAAATAACACACTATGAAATCTTGGGGTGTTACATTCTCCCCTCCTTCAATAAATTGCGTCCTCGCAATTTGAAATTGTTTTTCGAAAAAAAAGGTTGAAAATAGATAATATATTTGTGGGAAAACCCACATCGGAATTTGGGTTACTAAAATTTAGTCGTAATATGAGAAAAAGAGAAATCAAAGGGTCACCACCAAATTATGATCTCGATTAGGAGAACATTGGTGGCAACTAGAGACATATAATTGGAGGAAAAACGTAAATATTTATAGGTGGTGATTGAGGTCATCAATCACAAACAAGTGTAAAATTGAGGTCCTTATAATCATCAATCTATGATGATTTGAAATACCATCGGTTCAACAAAACATAGGGTATTAGGATAACACATTTTTGACGTTTCAAAATATCTTAGTTGAAATCCCACATCGAAAAATGAATTAATGAGGCCTCTATTTAAAATAAAGAGTCGAAAGTATGAAGATTACCGAAAATAACACATACTAGGGTTCCATGAAGGAAAATATGGATATGGAGGAGAAATCTAACCATCAATTATCTGATGGAGAGTGGTAGAGAACATGGCTATGAAAAGGCCAAAAATCCCAAAGCCATAAATTTGTGATGATTTAAGGTACCATCTAGGACAACATTTTTGTTCTATGTTTCTTTTATTAATGTTGGGGATTTTATTTATGAGATTGGCTAAGAACATTATGAGATATACTTAAATTTTAAGTAGATTTTCATTCTTTAATAAATTTCCACCACTAACTCAATTTTTTTTTTAAACGATGAGTATTCAAGAAGACTTGGTCACACTGGAAGAGCTAGAATAAACTTCTATAGAATCACATGATCCATGCAGGATAAACCATATATTAATCAAAACCAAAATGGTTATTGAATGATCTAATGATCCCCCAAAAGGATATTCATTGAGATAAATATGCACTAATCTTAATTTCTAAAATTAAACCAACAATACCCCAAAGTTAAATAGATACCATTCAATAACCAATTGTCCTTAAAATCCTTTAATATAATCCAAACTAATATTGAAACCCAAAACATAGAAGAATTTGATTATGTAGTCTCCCATGTTACATTGTATCTCCAAATTACATCAAATACTCTTAAAGTCACATACTTAAAAGTAATCATCACATATTCTCTGTTATAGGTTAATCATTTCCATAAATAACCCAAATCACTATAAATAAACAATAAAAATGTAGATAAAAATCCACCATTACTCTACAATTGAAACCTCATTGTATTCTATTTTCCTTGGGCATATAGTGTTCCTAACAAAACGAACATCTTCCAAAATAACATTTATCACTTAATCACCAAATCATTTTCCTATACCAAGGGTATTAATTTGATAAGACATAAGAACCCAAATCATCTTATTATTGATCAATAAAATCATTTAAAAAAAATAGTCACACTAACCAGGGACTTCACGTAGTCCAGTGGTAGGCGATAAATCCCAATCGCACTTTGGTTGTGGGTTCGATTCCCACGGCTTTGTCCGACGCGATGGGTTGTCACACGGTCTACGTGTTGTCCTTTTTCAAAAACTATATTTTATAATATTACCAAAATGAGATAAATTCCTCAAAATAACATAATTTAACCACAAATGTTATATCATACTTTTCATTTTCATCCCAAATTATAATAACTTATCATTTTCTCAAACCCCAATGATCATATAAAACCAAATGGTTATTTATACCTATATCCACAAGATAAGAGACAATTCTTCCTCAAATATCATTCTCACATGGCAAACTGCGGGGTTACAAATACAATAGAAAATTATTCCAAAGCAAACCCATCAACAAGGAGTGCTAATACTTTTTAAATTTTTCTCCAGCCATTTATTTCCACATAGCTTCTTCTTTGACCAAGAAAATATCCTATAAAATAGGACATTCACTCGGGTAATGGCCAGGTCCCCTACATTTACGACAAATGACTGTAAATGGACTCTTGGGACCATTTTTATCTTCTTCCATTGTACTCTTCATTTTTCTTCGGCAATTCTTCACTTTATGTCCTTCCTTCCCGCACGTAAAACATTTCGTTGTCCCATTGAGACACTTTCTTGGGTGTCTCTTTCCACAATTCCTGCATGATGAAAATTGAGGTTTCTTTTCTCCATGGTCTCCATTGCTGGAGATCTTATCATTTATCACCTTTCTCTTCCTTGTTGAGTCTGGGAGTTGGTTAATATATATGTTGTTGATCATATTTTTGGAAAACTGATTTGGCATAAAGACGATATCTTTCACGCCTATCAACATTCCATTTTGTTGCTCATTGCCACCACTGTTCCCAACTTGTACATCATTCTCAAAGTCACTATGACTTCCTTGGAATCCAGCCATTGACTAAAACCAGAAGGCATTGTGTGAGTAATAGTAGTCGTAAAATCATTTAGAGATTAAAATGTCACCATATTCTCAATTTGAAACATATTAGGATTAACCAAGGTCATTTTCTCTCATCTTATGTATATATTACTTAAATCGGTTTGTAAAGAAAATGTAAATTATCCTAAGCATATCCCCCAGGAGTGTCGTAACCAAGAGTGCAGCAAGGCCCGTTGTCGTGCACCAGTTCCCGTTCGAGTCTAGCTCAAAGCGGTGTTTTCGGGTTTTATCCCTAGGTACATCTGTGCCAGAGCCGCCTCTACCTGCTCGTATCCAGACAGGGATGTATTGCTCGGAAAACTCACAAAATCTTTACAATACCAAAATTCTAGGAAGTTTTTTTTATACTAATCCTCAAAGTTCATCTTAGGTCTACGTTCTCTAATCAGAGTTTATCTAAATCTAGCTACCAAGGTTTGTACTAATCTTCCTCTGATACCAACTGTAACGCCCCAACCCCAGCTACCCAGAGTCGGTGCATTAATTACATAACATTGGCATGATCACGAGAAAGATCAAGTCTCGAAAGACCGATTAGTTTAGTAGCCTTGGAATAACTAGATACATCCATAAATTTTTACATTACATCATAAAAAAAACATCTTGTCTTCATATCCCCTCATACTATCCCTGCAGGTCATTCATAAATTACTTCTTCATAATCCTGGGAAAAAAAATAAAACATTGAAAGGGGTGAGCTCGGATGCTCAGTAAGGATAACATTATAGCAGAAGCTTTCATAAATGAGCATAAACACTTAAGGCAATTTATAACTAAAACAAAAGCCTTTTAAACTTGAACTTCAGCATAAAATGGCAAAGGTAAAATGAAATAATGCCATTTACTTACTCACATGGATATTCTACTAGTCGAATGATCACATGCAATATCAATAACCACTTTCATAATGATGGAATGCATAATGCCAGACTATCATAACCACATAGCCAAGGCCTCGTGCCAAGACTACAAATAAGATTTTGCCAAGGCCTTGTGCCAAGACACTAGTTTGTCTCCTGAGACCTACCGATGCATCGAGGAGCTATAGCGGGCTCCACCCGTCACTTATTAAGTCTAATGCATTCCCATATGAAAAGGTTTAAACATAACGTAAACATTCGTATTAAACTAGCATACGAAATGTCAATACTTTCACCACAAACCATGAATGGTATAAAAATAGCACATCCACAGTCAAACATAATTCATTCGATACAATATGGAAGATTGTATTGTATCACATTAACCTCAATCAATAATAATGAAGGATGTTGACATAGATGAAAATAATCATCAAAACTATTTGAGAGAAATATCCCCCTTTTCTTGAAAACATTTAAAAGTCACACTATTTGTCAAGAAGCCATTTAAAAGTATATTTTTGAATCAAAGTGTCCCATACCACTTTGAAACTTTTAAAAGGAGTTTTAATTTTAAAACTTTAATGTCCATATAAATAAATCCTTAAAACCATTTTTAAAATATGGACATTAATGAGCATGATTTAGAAGAATAATTCTTTAAAACATTTTAAAATGGTATTTTGGTTAGAGTTTCTAACCAAAAGAGAGAAACTTGAATACAAATAATTGAGGTAATCAAAACATTGTAATATCATGATAATAAAGGAATTCATGATATACTATGTCAAAGTACATTATATACACCACATAGAAGTGATTTGGTGTATATCATCAAAGAAGTCTCAATGGAATGTAAATTGAGATGAAATTTCTCAAAAAGGATGTATCCTTAGGTTAAGGATAAATCAATGACATAATTATGTGTGACAAATATAAATACACTAAATATGATTGGATATTCAGTGTAAAACAATCAAAGGACATTCACACATATTCTTGTAAAAAAACAATACCAACGAATTGGATGTTTAACTCAACAAATGGAGAATTACTCTTATCAAATTCATATCAATGACTTGAGAATTACCAATGGAGTGATTATGTGTATCAAACTTCTATCCACAGGAAGGGGAGTGGAAATTATGACATAATCAAATGAATAGTGATTCCACACATAATCTTGGGGTAATATAATCAATGAAATATGTGTAAAGCCAAATGAGTGGAAATTGAAATCTCAAATTCCCTTATCGATTAGGTAACTTACGAAACATACACCCATGAAAGAAGTATCATACCATGATGATGTAAATACCCATAAATTAAAGTATATTACACAATGAATACGATCATGGGAAGTACACATACACCACATGCAATAATTAAGTGGTGATCAATGGAATTCTCACGGAATTAAAAGTGAGATAAGAAAACCCTTACATTGTACTTTTTCCTTGGTCGATGGTAGGTTTACCTCCTGTATAATGGTGAAATAATTGTTATTGAATAATAAAAGAATCATTTACTTTAATATGACATCATATATGATCTTTTATCATTGATTTGTTAATAATATTTTAGAATTATCGTCATTTCGGGTGTTAACGGGTTCATTTTACTTTATATTCTTTGTTATGTGAGACATATTTGTTATTAATGGGATGTATATTATTCATATCCAGAATGGTATCAAGTTCTTAAACATCATTTTTAAATCATCAAATTATACGATGGAGAATGAATCTCATCGCGTTCGTGGAGACGGTAGTCCGTACGTACGCACGAACGCTACTTCCATTTAATTTTTATTTTAAAAGAATCGAATCCAAATTATACATAGGTATATTACTATTACAGTATAATATAATATTTTATATATGTTACTTAAGTTCATTTACACCATCCTTTATACGTTCCATGTGTGGTATGAACGAGTCATATCATTTTAAGGGGGCGGTAGTCCGCACTTCCTCAAATGAAATTAGCGTATGTATATACAACATGAAACGAATAATGGTATGAAATAAAATGGAATTACAGAAGCTTATATATAGAATATATATCATTAATATCATATTTAATTACAGTGCCATCCTAATGGCCACCATGAGAGGCGGTAAGATGTATTTGAACAATCATCGTTTCGTGAGGCGTTAGTTTGCCATCCACAGAAACATTATGTTCATCATCCATTAGATGGAGTTGTGTGAATGTGTAGTTTGAATACTTCTTATAACAACATCCTAGTATATTTAGGATACTGGTGTTGTTATAAAATAAAGGAAATAAAAAGATTTTGGGGGTTGGAGAAGCAAAATAAATGAAAATACTTTAAGAGAAATTGTTACCTTTAATTTAGGTAACTCACTTTGGTTGGAACCAAAGGACTTCTTGAAATGCTTTATGCCTAAGGGGAAGCTTCAAGGAGAAGGATAGGGATGTGGGGAGCTTATTTGGGCAGAGTTTGGACGAGACAAGTGGCTTGAGAGGTGTGAGGAAATGAGAAGGAGGAGTGCCCTTTTATAAGAGGGGTGAGGGGCACCTTTGGAAAAGCTAGAAATATTAATTTATAATAAATTCATATTCGGTTTCCAAAGGCTCCAAAGTTGACTATTCAAAGGATGAGGTGGGGATAGGTCGAAAACAACTCATCCAATAGAATTTAGACAGGTTTGGGTACTTATATTAACCTTATCTTTAAGTATTAACTCTAAGTTAATTAGTTTCACTTTTACAATGTCTCTTTGTATTTTTATATAATATGGTTAATAAACTTACTATATACATCCAAGCGACCCCCAAGTGGTCCATTAATGATTAACCTATCATAATATAAGTCTCTTGGCCGAACCTTAGATTTTTAGGAATTTAATATCAATTAATAATATAATATTTGTTTTAAGAACTCTTTTATGTCAATTTTGACACTATTCAATAGTTGATTTTTGTGAAACTCATAACAGATTGATTACTTCGAACAAAGTCAATTAAATCAATCCTAATATATCATATTATCCTAGAAAATTAGTTTAATTCATTAAAAGTTTCATATTATATTTATTTGGGTGTTTATAATATCAATTATTTTAATTTTTCACTATTATAGTAATTACTGCATCATCATTGTGTCATAAATAAAATAAATTATTTAATGTCTAAAAATTATAAATAAAATATCATTATGTAGAAAATCTTTTTATCTTTCTAATGAATATTTATAATCTAAAATCCAACATATATAACACTATGTAACAATTGTTGTTCTAAAAGATATATGCTTGTGTCATTTTTGTATTCATTTTAACTAAATTAAAATAAAGTGTCATTATCACTTACAAGTGGATCCATGGGGTCCCAAAATAGACCCAAAGATTCCCATGGTCGACCATGTATCAACCAATATGGTTAAGACACGTTTTAGGGTAATTTAGTATTATTATAATATTATTTTTTTTAACCCTTATTTACCGGATTTACCCTTAACCATGGTAAATAAAATATTTACCGCAGTAATTATTCAAAATGTCTAAAAATAAAAGTTACCTATTTACAAAATTTTAACATCCTGATTCCAAATATGGAATCCATTTTCCTAAATTCAAAACACAGAAGTGGCAGAAATTAATTTAAAATTAAACCCCGCTGTCAAAACAAAAAGCGTGTTTTTAAGAGATAATAACTATCAAAAGATTGACACTCGTTTATGTTCGGTTTAATTGTAAAATTATGTCCAATGACCAAAATTATATTAAATGGTAAAAATATATTCTAAATATACTTTAAAACCACTCAAATTCATAATTTATCACTATGAATTATTTTGATTAAAAAAGTTGTTTTTAATTAAAATTTAGTAATTTTCACTATTCATCAAAATATAAAAGTTATCCGAAAAGTACCAAAATTTCACCCTAGGATAATTTCGATATTCCGAATCCAAAAATGAAGTCCATTTTTAAATACAAAATATATATAATTTCAAAAATTAGGTATTACTATTCATAACGGCTAGTTTGATTGGTTGTGGTGTGTGTTAAAACTCAAGGTTGCGTACAACACACGCTACTGTTTTATTCAAAGAAAGCGTACCGTGGAAGCTTGGGTTGTTTCATTTTAAATTTTTGATGTCCCCATTTAGTCAAAAAGTTTAAAATATAGTATTTAAAAAGGGTTCACTATTAAAGTTGATAAAAGTGCAATACTGAAAATGAATTTGTTCTTGCATTATATCTAAGAAACTCATAATATGGATTCTAAAATTATAAGGATTATATAAACATTAAAATTTATCTAATACTATTCATAACCTCTTTTGAACGGCTTGTTTGGTAAGTCATGGTGTGCTTGAACATGGTGTTTCATGTAGTGAAAGTTATTGAATTATTTTGAAGAAATAACACACTATGAAATCTTGGGGTGTTACATTCTCCCCTCCTTCAATAAATTGCGTCCTCGCAATTTGAAATTGTTCTTCGAAAAAAAAGGTTGAAAATAGATAATATATTTGTGGGAAAACCCACATCGGAATTTGGGTTACTAAAATTTAGTCTTAATATGAGAAAAAGAGAAATCAAAGGGTCACCACCAAATTATGATCTCGATTAGGAGAACATTGGTGGCAACTAGAGACATATAATTGGAGGAAAAACGTAAATATTTATAGGTGGTGATTGAGGTCATCAATCACAAACAAGTGTAAAATTGAGGTCCTTATAATCATCAATCTATGATGATTTGAAATACCATCGGTTCAACAAAACATAGGGTATTAGGATAACACATTTTTGACGTTTCAAAATATCTTAGTTGAAATCCCACATCGAAAAATGAATTAATGAGGCCTCTATTTAAAATAAAGAGTCGAAAGTATGAAGATTACCGAAAATAACACATACTAGGGTTCCATGAAGGAAAATATGGATATGGAGGAGAAATCTAACCATCAATTATCTGATGGAGAGTGGTAGAGAACATGGCTATGAAAAGGCCAAAAATCCCAAAGCCATAAATTTGTGATGATTTAAGGTACCATCTAGGACAACATTTTTGTTCTATGTTTCTTTTATTAATGTTGGGGATTTTATTTATGAGATTGGCTAAGAACATTATGAGATATACTTAAATTTTAAGTAGATTTTCATTCTTTAATAAATTTCCACCACTAACTCAATTTTTTTTTAAACGATGAGTATTCAAGAAGACTTGGTCACACTGGAAGAGCTAGAATAAACTTCTATAGAATCACATGATCCATGCAGGATAAACCATATATTAATCAAAACCAAAATGGTTATTGAATGATCTAATGATCCCCCAAAAGGATATTCATTGAGATAAATATGCACTAATCTTAATTTCTAAAATTAAACCAACAATACCCCAAAGTTAAATAGATACCATTCAATAACCAATTGTCCTTAAAATCCTTTAATATAATCCAAACTAATATTGAAACCCAAAACATAGAAGAATTTGATTATGTAGTCTCCCATGTTACATTGTATCTCCAAATTACATCAAATACTCTTAAAGTCACATACTTAAAAGTAATCATCACATATTCTCTGTTATAGGTTAATCATTTCCATAAATAACCCAAATCACTATAAATAAACAATAAAAATGTAGATAAAAATCCACCATTACTCTACAAATGAAACCTCATTGTATTCTATTTTCCTTGGGCATATAGTGTTCCTAACAAAACGAACATCTTCCAAAATAACATTTATCACTTAATCACCAAATCATTTTCCTATACCAAGGGTATTAATTTGATAAGACATAAGAACCCAAATCATCTTATTATTGATCAATAAAATCATTTAAAAAAAATAATCACACTAACCAGGGACTTCACGTAGTCCAGTGGTAGGCGATAAATCCCAATCGCACTTTGGTTGTGGGTTCGATTCCCACGGCTTTGTCCGACGCGATGGGTTGTCACACGGTCTACGTGTTGTCCTTTTTCAAAAACTATATTTTATAATATTACCAAAATGAGATAAATTCCTCAAAATAACATAATTTAACCACAAATGTTATATCATACTTTGCATTTTCATCCCAAATTATAATAACTTATCATTTTCTCAAACCCCAATGATCATATAAAACCAAATGGTTATTTATACCTATATCCACAAGAGAAGAGACAATTCTTCCTCAAATATCATTCTCACATGGCAAACTGCGGGGTTACAAATACAAGAGAAAATTATTCCAAAGCAAACCCATCAACAAGGAGTGCTAATACTTTTTAAATTTTTCTCCAGCCATTTATTTCCACATAGCTTCTTCTTTGACCAAGAAAATATCCTATAAAATAGGACATTCACTCGGGTAATGGCCAGGTCCCCTACATTTACGACAAATGACTGTAAATGGACTCTTGGGACCATTTTTATCTTCTTCCATTGTACTCTTCATTTTTCTTCGGCAATTCTTCACTTTATGTCCTTCCTTCCCGCACGTAAAACATTTCGTTGTCCCATTGAGACACTTTCCTGGGTGTCTCTTTCCACAATTCCTGCATGATGAAAATTGAGGTTTCTTTTCTCCATGGTCTCCATTGCTGGAGATCTTATCATTTATCACCTTTCTCTTCCTTGTTGAGTCTGGGAGTTGGTTAATATATATGTTGTTGATCATATTTTTGGAAAACTGATTTGGCATAAAGACGATATCTTTCACGCCTATCAACATTCCATTTTGTTGCTCATTGCCACCACTGTTCCCAACTTGTACATCATTCTCAAAGTCACTATGACTTCCTTGGAATCCAGCCATTGACTAAAACCAGAAGGCATTGTGTGAGTAATAGTAGTCGTAAAATCATTTAGAGATTAAAATGTCACCATATTCTCAATTTGAAACATATTAGGATTAACCAAGGTTATTTTCTCTCATCTTATGTATATATTACTTAAATCGGTTTGTAAAGAAAATGTAAATTATCCTAAGCATATCCCCCGGGAGTGTCGTAACCAAGAGTGCAGCAAGGCCCGTTGTCGTGCACCAGTTCCCGTTCGAGTCTAGCTCAAAGCGGTGTTTTCGGGTTTTATCCCTAGGTACATCTGTGCCAGAGCCGCCTCTACCTGCTCGTATCCAGACAGGGATGTATTGCTCGGAAAACTCACAAAATCTTTACAATACCAAAATTCTAGGAAGTTTTTTTTATACTAATCCTCAAAGTTCATCTTAGGTCTACGTGCTCTAATCAGAGTTTATCTAAATCTAGCTACCAAGGTTTGTACTAATCTTCCTCTGATACCAACTGTAACGCCCCGACCCCAGCTACCCAGAGTCGGTGCATTAATTACATAACATTGGCATGATCACGAGAAAGATCAAGTCTCGAAAGACCGATTAGTTTAGTAGCCTTGGAATAACTAGATACATCCATAAATTTTTACATTACATCATAAAAAAAACATCTTGTCTTCATATCCCCTCATACTATCCCTGCAGGTCATTCATAAATTACTTCTTCATAATCCTGGGAAAAAAATAAAACATTGAAAGGGGTGAGCTCGGATGCTCAGTAAGGATAACATTATAGCAGAAGATTTCATAAATGAGCATAAACACTTAAGGCAATTTATAACTAAAACAAAAGCCTTTTAAACTTGAACTTCAGCATAAAATGGCAAAGGTAAAATGAAATAATGCCATTTACTTACTCACATGGATATTCTACTAGTCGAATGATCACATGCAATATCAATAACCACTTTCATAATGATGGAATGCATAATGCCAGACTATCATAACCACATAGCCAAGGCCTCGTGCCAAGACTACAAATAAGATTTTGCCAAGGCCTTGTGCCAAGACACTAGTTTGTCTCATGAGACCTACCGATGCATCGAGGAGCTATAGCGGGCTCCACCCGTCACTTATTAAGTCCAATGCATTCCCATATGAAAAGGTTTAAACATAACGTAAACATTCGTATTAAACTAGCATACGAAATGTCAATACTTTCACCACAAACCATGAATGGTATAAAAATAGCACATCCACAGTCAAACATAATTCATTCGATACAATATGGAAGATTGTATTGTATCACATTAACCTCAATAAATAATAATGAAGGATGTTGACATAGATGAAAATAATCATCAAAACTATTTGAGAGAAATATCCCCCTTTTCTTGAAAACATTTAAAAGTCACACTATTTGTCAAGAAGCAATTTAAAAGTATATTTTTGAATCAAAGTGTCCCATACCACTTTGAAACTTTTAAAAGGAGTTTTAATTTTAAAACTTTAATGTCCATATAAATAAATCCTTAAAACCATTTTTAAAATATGGACATTAATGAGCATGATTTAGAAGAATAATTCTTTAAAACATTTTAAAATGGTATTTTGGTTAGAGTTTCTAACCAAAAGAGAGACACTTGAATACAAATAATTGATGTAATCAAAACATTGTAATATCATGAGAATAAAGGAATTCATGATATACTATGTCAAAGTACATTATATACACCACATAGAAGTGATTTGGTGTATATCATCAAAGAAGTCTCAATGGAATGTAAATTGAGATGAAATTTCTCAAAAAGGTTGTATCCTTAGGTTAAGGATAAATCAATGACATAATTATGTGTGACAAATATAAATACACTAAATATGATTTGATATTCAGTGTAAAACAATCAAAGGACATTCACACATATTCTTGTAAAAAAACAATACCAACGAATTGGATGTTTAACTCAACAAATGGAGAATTACTCTTATCAAATTCATATCAATGACTTGAGAATTACCAATGGAGTGATTATGTGTATCAAACTTCTATCCACAGGAAGGGGAGTGGAAATTATGACATAATCAAATGAATAGTGATTCCACACATAATCTTGGGGTAATATAATCAATGAAATATGTGTAAAGCCAAATGAGTGGAAATTGAAATCTCAAATTCCCTTATCGATTAGGTAACTTACGAAACATACACCCATGAAAGAAGTATCATACCATGATGATGTAAATACCCATAAATTAAAGTATATTACACAATGAATACGATCATGGGCAGTACACATACACCACATGCAATAATTAAGTGGTGATCAATGGAATTCTCACGGAATTAAAAGTGAGATAAGAAAACCCTTACATTGTACTTTTTCCTTGGTCGATGGTAGGTTTACCTCCTGTATAATGGTGAAATAATTGTTATTGAATAATAAAAGAATCATTTACTTTAATATGACATCATATATGATCTTTTATCATTGATTTGTTAATAATATTTTAGAATTATCGTCATTTCGGGTGTTAACGGGTTCATTTTACTTTATATTCTTTGTTATGTGAGACATATTTGTTATTAATGGGATGTATATTATTCATATCCAGAATGGTATCAAGTTCTTAAACATCATTTTTAAATCATCAAATTATACGATGGAGAATGAATCTCATCGCGTTCGTGGAGACGGTAGTCCGTACGTACGCACGAACGCTACTTCCATTTAATTTTTATTTTAAAAGAATCGAATCCAAATTATACATAGGTATATTACTATTACAGTATAATATAATATTTTATATATGTTACTTAAGTTCATTTACACCATCCTTTATACGTTCCATGTGTGGTATGAACGAGTCATATCATTTTAAGGGGGCGGTAGTCCGCACTTCCTCAAATGAAATTATCGTATGTATATACAACATGAAACGAATAATGGTATGAAATAAAATGGAATTACAGAAGCTTATATATAGAATATATATCATTAATATCATATTTAATTACAGTGCCATCCTAATGGCCACCATGAGAGGCGGTAAGATGTATTTGAACAATCATCGTTTCGTGAGGCGTTAGTTTGCCATCCACAGAAACATTATGTTCATCATCCATTAGATGGAGTTGTGTGAATGTGTAGTTTGAATCCTTCTTATAACAACATCCTAGTATATTGAGGATACTGGTGTTGTTATAAAATAAAGGAAATAAAAAGATTTTGGGGGTTGGAGAAGCAAAATAAATGAAAATACTTTAAGAGAAATTGTTACCTTTAATTTAGGTAACTCACTTTGGTTGGAACCAAAGGACTTCTTGAAATGCTTTATGCCTAAGGGGAAGCTTCAAGGAGGAAGATAGGGATGTGGGGAGCTTAGTTGGGCAGAGTTTGGACGAGCCAAGTGGCTTGAGAGGTGTGAGGAAATGAGAAGGAGGAGTGCCCTTTTATAAGAGGGGTGAGGGGCACCTTTGGAAAAGCTAGAAATATTAATTTATAATAAATTCATATTCGGTTTCCAAAGGCTCCAAAGTTGACTATTCAAAGGATGAGGTGGGGATAGGTCGAAAACAACTCATCCAATAGAATTTAGACAGGTTTGGGTACTTATATTAACCTTATCTTTAAGTATTAACTCTAAGTTAATTAGTTTCACTTTTACAATGTCTCTTTGTATTTTTATATAATATGGTTAATAAACTTACAATATACATCCAAGCGACCCCCAAGTGGTCCATTAATGATTAACCTATCATAATATAAGTCTCTTGGCCGAACCTTAGATTTTTAGGAATTTAATATCAATTAATAATATAATATTTGTTTTAAGAACTCTTTTATGTCAATTTTGACACTATTCAATAGTTGATTTTTGTGAAACTCATAACAGATTGATTACTTCGAACAAAGTCAATTAAATCAATCCTAATATATCATATTATCCTAGAAAATTAGTTTAATTCATTAAAAGTTTCATATTATATTTATTTGGGTGTTTATAATATCAATTATTTTAATTTTTCACTATTATAGTAATTACTGCATCATCATTGTGTCATAAATAAAATAACTTATTTAATGTCTAAAAATTATAAATAAAATATCATTATGTAGAAAATCTTTTTAGCTTTCTAATGAATATTTATAATCTAAAATCCAACATATATAACCCTATGTAACAATTGTTGTTCTAAAAGATATATGCTTGTGTCATTTTTGTATTCATTTTAACTAAATTAAAATAAAGTGTCATTATCACTTACAAGTGGATCCATGGGGTCCCAAAATAGACCCAAAGATTCCCATGGTCGACCATGTATCAACCAATAGGTTTAAGACACGTTTTAGGGTAATTTAGTATTATTATAATATTATTTTTTTTAACCCTTATTTACCGGATTTACCCTTAACCATGGTAAATAAAATATTTACCGCAGTAATTATTCAAAATGTCTAAAAATAAAAGTTACCTATTTACACAATTTTAACATCCTGATTCCAAATATGGAATCCATTTTCCTAAATTCAAAACACAGAAGTGGCATAAATTAATTTAAAATTAAACCCCGCTGTCAAAACAAAAAGCGTGTTTTTAAGAGATAATAACTATCAAAAGATTGACACTCGTTTATGTTCGGTTTAATTGTAAAATTATGTCCAATGACCAAAATTATATTAAATGGTAAAAATATATTCTAAATATACTTTAAAACCACTCAAATTCATAATTTATCACTATTAATTATTTTGATTAAAAAAGTTGTTTTTAATTAAAATTTAGTAATTTTCACTATTCATCAAAATATAAAAGTTATCCGAAAAGTACCAAAATTTCACCCTAGGATAATTTCGATATTCCGAATCCAAAAATGAAGTCCATTTTTAAATACAAAATATATATAATTTCAAAAATTAGGTATTACTATTCATAACGGCTAGTTTGATTGGTTGTGGTGTGTGTTAAAACTCAAGGTTGCGTACAACACACGCTACTGTTTTATTCAAAGAAAGCGTACCGTGGAAGCTTGGGATGTTTCATTTTAAATTTTTGATGTCCCCATTTAGTCAAAAAGTTTAAAATATAGTATTTAAAAAGGGTTCACTATTAAAGTTGATAAAAGTGCAACACTGAAAATGAATTTGTTCTTGCATTATATCTAAGAAACTCATAATATGGATTCTAAAATTATAAGGATTATATAAACATTAAAATTTATCTAATACTATTCATAACCTCTTTTGAACGGCTTGTTTGGTAAGTCATGGTGTGCTTGAACATGGTGTTGCATGTAGTGAAAGTTATTGAATTATTTTGAAGAAATAACACACTATGAAATCTTGGGGTGTTACAAATAGTCTCCAGAACTCTAATAAAATTGTCTACATCATATGAATTTATTTATAATTTTTAGGGATTAAATAATTATCATTAATTATGAAACAATAGTGACATTGAAATTATTTTATTAATTAAAATATCAAATAAATGGTTTTAAAAATATTAAAATAAATATTATATGAACTATTTAATGTGCTCCACTAATTTTCTAGATACATATGTAATATTATGAATCTATTAAAGCTTTTATTTCGAACATATATTCTATATATTTTTTATTTAAATTCAAATATATAAATAGTGTCAAAATTGACACTATTGTTATTTTATAAAAATAACATATTATAAAATTGTTTAAAAATCAACAAAAATATTTTAAAATTATAAATTAAAATTTATATGGTCGAAAATTTCATAAAGTGTCAAATTATGGAAAATTCACCACACATATGTAATTATTTATAATAATTTAAAATTTACAATATTATTACAACAACTAACATTAAATTGATAAATAAGGATAAATCAAGTGGATAATTTTTAAAATAAATTCCTAACATGTGTACATTTTATTGGTTGATGAGATTAAAACCCTATCACATCTAATATTCAGATGTGAGAAATTTTGGAAGTTTTAATGTGGGGTTGGGATTTAATATAAACTAATATTTCTTATATTTCCAAAGGAGCCCCTCTCCTCCCTTATAAAAGGGCAACTCCTCCCTCTCCTCATCACACCAATTTGAGCCTTCATGCTCATCCAAACCCTACCCATTTCACTTCACCACTTCCTTATAAACCTACTAGAGGTATTGGTCTTCTCAAAAGACAAACTCTAGTGCCCTAAGAGAACGTTCAAATGAGGCACTTCAATAAAGAGGTAATACCTTCTACTGTTTTCTTCAAGTTCCATTCTTCTTCTACTCATTCTTCTTTAGTTGTTTCATTATAAATTAATAAAATCAGTATCCCTCATATACTGATATGTTATTATAAATATGAAACAACCCTATTTTACCTATTATCCATCCTACGGTAAACAAAATCACCGCACGTGCGTACGTACGGAATACCGCCTCCATGTCGTGGTGTAATATGTTTTCCACCACCACCATACATGGATGGGTATAATGGTGCAAATAAATAACTATATATTATTATTATAAAGTGGTATTTATTCTGAATATTATACATACCCTTCAATACAATTCCACGATCATGAGAACGATATCATCGCTCGTGCATACGTACGGCCTACCGTCTCCACGATGTGATGCGACTCATTCTATATGATCTTCATTGAATAATGATTATATAAATGAATTTAATGAATTAATATGATATATATTACACTAACACCATTCTATAAATGATATATCTATATCCTATAAAGAGTAATAAGAATTTATTCGACAAAACACGCATAAGAACATAAAGTAATAAACACCCGAATAACTAGTAGCAATGAAATATTAGTTCTAGGAAGATAAAAATATGACCATATATGATATAATAAAAATTAATATGATTATTTAATAAGTATATTGACATTATTTAAACCATATTACAGGAGGTTCGGATTCATACAAAGCATATCGGACCTCAGGTAAGGAAATATCTCGCAATCTCAATTTTTATCCGAGATTGTTTATACTTCATAATTTACTGGGGAATATGTATCATCCACATACATGTTTCTTCAAAATGAAGTATTATTTATATCCTCTTACAATTTTTTAAATCCAATTTTACCCTTTGGTGTGTTTTTGTAAAATATAGGAAATGAATCTTTTGTTATTTTTCTTACGAGGTACATTTTGAATTTTTCGAAAAAAGTACGAGAAGAATGTTTTTTAACTTATAAGGCATAAATGGATTCATAGAACATTATTTCCATGAATCTTCCTTTAAAAGTTTTCAATTTTATTCTTAATCAACTTCTTTTAGTAAAAAATTTAATGACATATTATGAAAGGAAAAATGTTTTTGAAGTAGAAAGGATATTTTCCTTAAGAATGGAGTTTAAGTGTTTTATCAAAATAATTTTCCATCTTAGATAATATAAGGTTCTATTTGTATCCCTATTATTACATTGATTTAATTATGTTATGATTTAATCATTTTTATGATGTCCTTTTATCTTATATGGGTTATATTATGATGGCATGATGTTTAAGATTCCCATTTTTATTACTTGGGTTATGCTATGATGTATGATTTATGATTTTGTGGCACACATAATAATGGTTTCATAATGATATGGGTGGGACCTATATCACCCTCCAATTCATTGGGTAAATATTTATATCTCATGAGATAGACATGGATGGAATGTCAGGTTAAACTGGTTCAGTGAAACAGGACTGAAATGAGGAGTGAACTCGGTTCAGAAATGGACTTTGTCCTCTAAGATAGTCTTGGAAATGATTCTTGACTACTGAGAAATGATTTTCTACGATTATGTGTGTATTCCACAAAGCTTCATGTTCTAAGTTATGATTATTGGGATTACAT
Source organism: Viscum album (assembly GCA_963277665.1). Lineage (NCBI taxonomy): Eukaryota > Viridiplantae > Streptophyta > Magnoliopsida > Santalales > Viscaceae > Viscum > Viscum album. The sequence continues at coordinate 242,360,885 of OY728131.1, forward strand.
TTCACTTCTATGATTTATCCCTTGTTATGATCTCTTTTGCAGGATAAAATTTTCAAAATGTTATGTTCTTGTGAATATGATATGTTTGATATTTATTTTTTTTACCTTTACTAAGCATTTGAGCTCACCCATTTGTATGTTTTATTTTTCCTAGCTTAGGAAGAAGGATATTAAGTAGGATATTCTAAAAAGGGACTCTAGATATGATGAAATAAATGGGAGACAACGTAGATGATTTATGAACCAGTTGTTTATGTTTCCCAGTTTCTAAAGAAAATATACCTATAAGGTCCTTTCATGGTTTTGCTATATGTTGTAATAAGTATGCTTCAATTTTTATGTAATAACCATGTATGTAAATTATGGGTCGTTATAGTTGGTATCAGAGGAAAGGTATAGTAATCCTTTGGAAACTAGGATGTGAAAGCCTTAGTAAGAAACCTAAGGATATGTCTAAGCATAGAACACAATCTTAGTGTTTTAGAAATGGCCATGAACAACCTATGATAAGACCTTAAGTGTGAAATTTTATTCTTGATTATGTGGTTTTCCTATTATAATTAGTGTTTCTCACACTATTCTTCTTGTTTTAGTCAATGGATGGAACCCAAACGAACCGTGTTAATGAAGAATGCGATGGGAAATGCATTGATTGTCCCCCCTGAGCAACCAAACATTATGGTAGCTGGAATAAAAAATCTTGTAGCCATGCTCACACAACTTTCTCAAGCTATGAATCATGTAGGACATCCAAACGAGCAAAGGATGGAGCAACATTCTGTTGAATCCTTAATGAGGTAGTGTCCTCCTTCATTCAAAAGGTCTTCTAATCAATTATTGGATGAACAATGGATCAGTACCACTGAAAAGATATTTTCATTTCATCAATGTTCTGAACATGATAAAGTCATCTTAGCAGTATATCGTTTGGAAGGTGATGCTGTTCAATGGTGGAATCTTATTAAGATTACGAGGAAAAGGGATGAAATTGAGTCCATGGAATGGGACGAGTTTAAGAAATTATTTTTCAATAAGTATTTCCCTCGTATTTTTCAAACACAGATGGAGAAGAAGTTTATTGAACTGAAGAAAAAGGATGATGAATCCATTGGTACCTACGAAGCAACTTTTACAATACTTGCAAGGTACGCTTTCAGAATTATTATCCAACCTGAGAGTAAGATCGATCAATTCTTTAGTGTCTTAAAACCATGTATTCAAAGGGCGTTAGCCATATGGGACTTCAATATCTACGAGGAAATTGTTCGATGTGCTCTCAAGGTTGAGATGGAGATTGGTGTAACCCATCAGTCACATGGATTGGATAAGAAGAGGAAAATGGAATTCAAAGGAAAATCTAAAGGCCACACTGAAAAAAATATGATATTTCTCTTATTCTCAAAGTGTGGAAAGAAACATGGAGGAAATTGTCTTAGGGGGCAAGAAAATGTTATAAGTGTGGAAAAGAAGGTCATCAGGCAATTAAATGTTGAAATAATGGGAAGAAGATGTCTAATGATGCAAACAAATGGATTCATCGAATGAACCAACTACACTTCAATATTTCAAGTGCAAGGAGATGGGGAATTATTCCAATCAAAGCCCAAATCCAAGGGTTGATGATGATGATCGACGTCAACAAACTCTTAAGGCCAAAGACAAAGGAAAGTCACATGCAATTACTATAAGCGATGTGGAGTATGACAACGAAGTGGTGAGAGGTACAATTACCATCCACTCTAAAGTATAAAATGTTTTATTTGATTCTAGAACCACCAAATCTTTTATTTCTTATGAATTTTCTAAGGGCATCACTGTATTATCTCAACAATTAGATGTTGAGTTGGCTGTGGAAACTCCAAATGGCATAATAGTTGCATCAAAAGTTTACAATTCTTCTTTGATTGAAGTTTGTGAGAAAGTGCTTCCTGCAAATCTTGTGATCCTTCCTATAGTGGAATTGGATGGGATTCTTGGCATGGATTGGCTTTATTTATATGGAGCTCATATCAATTTCCAAATAACGGAAGTCACATTTCATATTCCAGATCAATCTATGAACGTCTATCGATGCAAGGATGAACATATCCTTCCAGTGGAAATTTCTTCCATCTTATGGGTCTTTATTCCACTAAATCAAGGTTATTTATCTCAAATGGTTGGAGAGAAACTCATGATTAATAATATTCCCATTGTACTTTAGTTTGATGATTTATTTCCGGAGGAATTTCCAGGTCTTCCTCCAAAACGGGAAGTTGAGTTTTCAATAGAAATCGAACCGGGTGCTTTGCCTATTTCAAAGACACCTTATATAATGGCCCCAATTGAGTTGCAGGAATTGAAGAAGCAACTCGAAGAGAATCTTGATAAAGGATTCATATGCCCAAGTGCATCACCTTGGGGAACACATGTTCTATTTGTTAAGAAGAAAGATGGATCAATGAGACTCTGCATTGATTATCAAGAACTTATCAAGATCACTATCAAGAAAAAATATCCTCTCCCACACATTGAAGACCTATTTGACCAACTACGCGGAGCTCAATACTTTTACAAGATTTATCTTTGTTCAGGGTATCACCAATTAAGGGTCAAATGGAGGATATACCAAAGATGGATTTCTGTGCAAGGTATGGACACTATGAATTTATACTGATGCCTTCTGGTCTTACTAATGCCCCTACTATATTCATGGATCTAATGAATAGAGTCATTAGAGACTATCTTGATCAGTTTAAGGTAGTCTTTATAGATGATATTCTTGTCTATTAAAAGTGCAAGGAAGAACATTAAGATCACTTGATAATTGTTTTAAAGAGCCTAAGAAATGAGAAGCTTTATGCCAAATTTACCAAGTGTGAATTTTGGCTTAAAAAAGTTGCATTTTTGGGTCACATAATCTCAAAATAGGGGATATATGTGGATCCAGCAAAAACAGAGGTTATTGAAAGATGGTCGAGACCAACAACAGTAACTGAGATCTGATGTTTTCTTCATTTGGCTGGATATTACAGACGTTTTGTGAAAGATTTTTCAAGGTTATCTAACCCACTCACCAAGTTGACTTAGAAAGGAGTTATGTTTGTTTGGATGGAGGAATGTGAAGAGAATTTCAAGGATTTTAAAAGAATGTTATCCAGTGCACCTACGCTCACACTACCTTGAAGTGGAGAAAGGTTTGTGATCTACAGTGATGAATCCAAGAAGGGATTGGGGTGTGTTCTCATGCAAAATGATATGGTGATATCTTATTCCTCACGACAGTTGAAAATCCATGATCAAAATTACCCAACTCATGATTTGGAGTTAGTTGTGGTAATCTTTGCATTAAAGATTTGGAGGAATTATCTTTATGGTGAAAGGTGTGATATTTATACTGATCATAAAAGTTTAAAGTATATTTTCACACAAAAGGAGATGAATATGAATCAAAGAAGATGGTTTGAGGTGATTAACGATTATGACTGCTCAATTCATTATCACCCTACGAAAGCAAACAAGGTGGTAGGTTCATTAAGTCAACAAGACCCTGCTAGCTTACCAATGATGAGGATCACAAAACATCCAATATTTATGGATTTACAAAGGATGGATATTGGAATTATAATGGAAGGGGGAAAATATTATCTTTCTCAAATGAATGTTCAACCATCTATACACGTGAAGATTAAAGAGGCACAGAAAGAAGATGTACAGTTGCAAAAGAAGGTGAGAAATGTTCGTGAATTCAACCTTGATTTTAATGGGATAATAAGGTTCAAGAATCGGGTTTGTGTTCCTCCCATCCAAGAATTAAAGAACGAGCTACTAGATGAGGCTCATATTTCTTCATTATCTATTCATCATGGAAGCACGAAGATGTATAGGGACCTGAAAGAGTACTTATGGTGGGATGGCATGAAATGATATGTTGCTTAATATATATCTCGATGCTTGGTTTTTCAGCAAGTTAAAGATGAGAGACAAAAGTATAAGGCAATGTTACAACCATTACCCATACCCAAATGGAAATGAGAAAACATCACAATGGACTTTGTCATCGGACTTCCTAAATCATCCAAAGGCAATAATGCTATCTGGGTTATAGTTGATCATCTTATGAAGTCTGCACACTTAATTGCTATTAGAGAAGATTTTTCTCATGATTAGCTTGCCAGGATATATGTAAAGGAAGTGGTAAGATTGCATGGAGTACTAATTTCTATTATATCTGAACAGGATCTGAGGTTTACCTCGAAATTCTGGAGAAGTCTTCAGCATGCTCTAGATACAGAGTTGCGTTTCAGTACTCCTTACCATCCTCAGACAGACGGTCAGTCTGAGAGGACAATTCAAACTCTAGAATACATGTTGAGAGCTTGCTCTATGGATTTTAAAGTTGGTTGGGATCAACACCTATCTTTGGTGGAATTTTCGTATAATAATAGTTTTCACTCGAGTATTTAGATGGGTTTTTATGAATCCCTATATGGAAATAAATGCATAACTCCAACTTGCTGGGATGAAGATGGGGAAAGAATGAAATTAGGACTTGATCTTGTTGATGAGATGGCAGAAAAGGTCCGATCTATTCAACAACACATAAGAGCAGCTTAGAGTCGACAGAAAAGTTATGCCGACAACCGAAGAAAAGACCTAGAGTTTGAAGTGGGTGATAAAGTGTTCTTATGAATATCTCCCTGGAATAGGGTAATGAGATTTGGAAATAAGGAAAAGTCGAGCCCTAGATGTATCGGTCCTTTTGAAATTCTGGATCGTGTTGGGAAGGTAGCTTACTGATTGGTGCTTCCACTAAATCTCTCTCATGTTCATGATGTGTTCCATGTATCTCTCCTGAGGAAGTACATACCTGATCCTTCACATATACTAAGCTTAGAAGTTGTACAGCTAGAGCAAGATCTTTCTTATGAAGAACAACCAATAGAGATTCTGGATCATAGCGAAAAAAGTCTTACGAAACAAGACCACTCACTTGGTGAATGTTTTATGGCGAAACCACCAATTATAATAAGCTACATGGGAGCTTGAGGATATGATGAAGGAGAGGTATCCTCATCTATTTGTTACAAAGTGACGAATTTCGAGGGTGAAATTCCTTTTAAGGGGGGTAGAATGTAACACCCTGATATTTTATGAGAATTATATTTTTTATGTCTTATGTTATACGCAACATCAAACGAATCTTTCACGACACACAACACTATCTTGGCTTGCGTTACATGCAATCACGACCTTCCTCAATAGCGTGTGTAGTAGGCAATACCGAGTTTCACTAAATAACGATATATTATTATAATATAATAAAATAGCCAATATGAATAGTATTAACTGAATTTTAAATTTTATAACATTATTATTAATCTTACATATTTTTTAGAACATGTTATGAGAACAAAACAAATTTTTCGGGTAAAATAAGTATTTAAAAAAAACAGTTTTGCCGCCTTTTGATGGAACACCCACATTAAATCTAGTTTTTGAAATTTTTATAAGTTAAATTTTACAAAATTAAATTCTTCTTTTGAATCAAGATATAAAAATTTACTTTGGATAAACTTTTGATACTTTTATGATAACTTTCTTATTTTGATGAATAGTAAAAATTCGCTAATTTTTAATTAAAAACAACTTTTTTCATTGAGATAATTTATATGGATAAATTATAATATTTAATGGTTTTAAAGTATAAATAGAATATATTTTTACCATTTAATATTATTTATGTCAATAGCATTAATTTCACATTGAATTCATAGGTAAATACATTTCAATCTTTGGCAATGTTTTAACTTCTAAAACCCATTTTCATAACAACGGGATTAATTTTAAATTAATTACTGCAACTTATGTGTTTTGAATTTTAAAAAATGGATTCCATATTTGGAATCAGTGGGTCCAAATTATGTTAATAGGCTACTTTTTATTTTTTGGAATTATGAATAGTAACTATGTTAAATTTTATTTACTATACTTAAATGTAAATCGGGTAATTAAGGGTAAATATAAGATTATAAAATTACCCTAACACCTTCCAAAATCCTATTGGATGAATAAACGCTGACCCATATCACCTAAGGGTCGGACTAGATTCATTTCATGAACCTTTTACCATGAAATAATATAATTATTATTAAAACCAAAGAAAGTGACAACATGTCACTCTCTTAATACTTATAAGTATAATAATTTTAATTTAGTGATAAAAAACATAAATCTTAGAACATGAATAGTCTCCGGAAAGCTAATAAAATTATCTACATCATATGAATTTATTTATAATTTTTAGGGATTAAATAATTATCATTTATTATGACACAATAGTGATGTTGAAATTATTTTATTAATTAAAATATCAAATAAATGGTTTTAAAAATATTAAGATAAATATTATATGAACTATTTAATGTGCTCCACTAATTTTATAGATACATATGAAATTTTATGAATCTATAAAATCTTTTAGTTCGAACATATATTTTGTATATATTTTATTTAAATTCAAATAAATGAATAGTGTCAAAATTGACACTATTGTTATTTTATAAAAATAACATATTATACAATTGGTTAAAAATAAAAAAAATATTTAAAAATTATAAATTAAAATTTATATGGTCGAAAATTTCATTATGTATCAAATTATGGAATGTTCCCAACACATATGAAATTATTTATAATAATTTAAAATTTAGAATATTATTACCACAAATAACATTAAATTGATAAATAAGGATAAATCAAGTTGATAATGTTTAAAAAAATTCCTAAAATGTGTAAATTTTATTGGTTAATGATATAACAACCCTATCTCATCTAATATTAATATATGAGTCATTTTGTAAGTTATTACGTGGGGTTGGGATTTAATATAAACTAATATTTCTTTTATTTCCAAAGGTGCCCCTCTCCTCCCTTGAAAAAGGGCACCTCCTCCCTCTCCTCCTCACACCAATTTGAGCCCTCAATCTCTGCCAACCCATTCCCATTTCACTTCCTAAATTACTTAGAAACATACTAGAGATACTGGTATTCTCAGAAGACCAACTCTAGTGCCCTAAGAAAATATTTAAAGGAGGCATTTCGAGAAAGAGGCAATACCTTCTATCGTTTTCTTCAGGTTCCATTATTCTTCTACTCCTTCTTGAGTTGTTTCATTATGAAGTAATAACATCAGTATCCCTAATATACTGATATGTTATTATAAATATGAAACAACCCTATTTCACCTTTTATCCATCATACGGTAAACAAAATCATCGAACGTGTGTACGTAAGGAATACCGTCTCCACGCCGTGGTGTAATATGTTTTCCACCACCACCTTACATGGATGGGTATAATGGTGAAAATAAATAACTATATATGATTATTTAAAAGTTGTATTGATTCTGAATATTATACATACACTTCAATACAATTCCACGATCATGGGAATGATATCATCGCTCGTGCGTATGTACGGCCTACCGTCTCCACGATGTGATGCGACTCGTTCTATATGATCTTCATTGAATAATGATTATATAAATAAATTGAATGAATTAATATGATATATATTACACTAATACCATTATTTAAATGATATATCTATATCCTATAAAGAGTCAAAAGAATTTATTCTACAAAACATGCATAAGAACATAAAGCAATAAACACCCGAATAACAAGTAGCAATGAAATATTACTACTAGGAAGATACCAATATGACCATATATGTTATCATAACAATGAATATGATTCTGTAATAAGTCAATTGACATTATTTAAACCATATTACAGGAGTTTTGGATTCATACGTAGAACATCAGACCTAAGGTAAGGAAAAATCTCGCAATCTTAGTTTTTATCCGAGATTGTTTATACTTCATAATTTAGTAGGGAATATTTATCATCCACATCCATGTTTTCTCAATATGTAGTATTATTTATATCCTCCTACAATTGTTTAAATCCAATTTTACCCTTTGGTGAGTTTTTAGTAAAAGATATGGAAGGAATCTTTTGTCATTTTTCGTACGGGGTACTTTTTGATTTTTCTGACCAAAGTACGAGAAGAATGTTTTTTTAACTTATAAGGCATAAATGGATTCATAGAACATTATTTCCATGAAGCTTCCTTTACAAGATTTCAAGTTTATTTGTAGTCAACTTCTTTTAGTAAAAAATATTATGACATATTATGAAAGGAAAAATGTTTTTGAAGCAGAAAGGATATTTTCCTCAAGAATGGAGTTCAAGTGTTTTATCAAAAAAAATTCCATCATGTAGGATCGAAATATATTATGAGATTCTCAATATACAAGAGGGGGGGTGAATTGTATACTTTAAAAATTCCTTTGGAACCTTTAAAGTTAGTTATGAATAACTAGAGTTTCCTTAAGAAAAGGAAAGGCTAAGTTTAACAAAGTTAAACTAAGTAAATTCACAACACCTCTAACACCGAACTGAACTTGGAAAGGGATTCCAAAAGTAGGTTCCGGAAATATGGTTCCGGAAATTGAAACATAACAAAAGTTACAAAATGAGATTCTACCTTAAAGCGTATAGAATCTAAACTTATCATAGTAAGTAAGGAAGTATAAGAAAGTTATACTTTCCTTAACATACAAATTACAGCGGAACAAAACAAGTAGTAAAACTACTAGTAACAAGATAATAGTCTTTTAACCCAAAGAGAAGGGTATCCAACAACTTTGGATAAAGGTCCCTTTATTTATACTTTCATGAAAGTCTGTCTTACCCACACCAGGGTAAGCCCTCGATACGAAGATCGGTGTCTCTGTCTTGCTATCCCCGCAAGCCCTCAACTTCAAGGTAGTTGGCAACCTCTGTCTTTCTCAGCAAGAAAGCCCTCGATCTTTAAGGTAGTCAGAACCTCTGTCTTTCTCAGCAAGAAAGCCCTCGATCTTTAAGGTAGTCGTCACCTCTGTCTTCCTATCCCCGGAAGCCCTCGAATGTAATCACCAACATTCGGAGTCGCACGAAGCTTTGAGAGTTAATAAGAGACTCTCTCTCTAGAAATCACTTTCAACAGCATGTAGGCACAAACTCAGTTGTTTTTTCAACAGCACCGAGCTCTTTCAAATGAGCTCCTATTTATAGGTAAAGTCGGCTCCTTCTCCAACGGTCATATTTTCCTTAAAGTTCGGAGGGACCTGTACACGTGTCACTTAGACAACGGTTAGTTTATAACAAAATGGACGACATCGTTTTATAACAAAACAAGTGAAACAGAATGTACGACATCGTTTTAAACTCTAACATAAAGGTTCGGAATAGAAATTTCGGAGTGAAAGTTCGGAGTGAATGAATTCAGAGTGTATAAAACAATGATAATCAGATTATTTTTAATAGGAGAATTCGGAATGAGAATTCGGAGTAGGAATTCGGAATAGGAATTCGTCATCAGAAATCGTAATGAGAATTCGTCATCAGAATTCGTAATGAGAATTCGGAATGAGATTTCTTCATTAGAATTCGTAGTGAGAATTATTCATTGGAATTCGTAATGAGAATTCTTCTTCAGAATTCGTAATGAGAATTATTCTTCAGAATTCGTAATGCGAATTCGGAATGGGATTTCTTCATTAGAATTCGTAATGAGAATTCTTCTTCAGAATTCGTATCCTGAATCTGGAATAGAACTTAGTCAGAATTCATATCCGGAATTCGGAATGAAACTTCCTTATAGTTCTTGTCCAGAACCGAATCCTAAAAACAGAATGCTTTTATATCAAAGTTTTAATGACTCCGAGAAAATTAATCCGAAACTTATACTTAAGAAAAATATTGATGAAAATTTGATAAGGATAATTTTCCTTATAAAAGCGATTTTCCTTAAGAAAACAATTTTCCTTATAAAAGCAATTTTTCCTTATAAAAGCGGTTTTCCTTAAAGATAAGGTGTTTGTGATTTTCAAAACAAGAAGGAATGGAAAAGTCACAAGGAAAACCTTATTGACTCAACAATCTCCCCCTTTTTGGAAAGCACAAACATCCTTACGAAAAAGCTATTCTAAGAAGAAAGAAACATATTAAAGCTTATCTCCCTTGGTTTAAGAATATAGATGAATACGACTAACTCCCCCTTAGGCTTTGAAACTCTAAGGATCGTATTCATATTTCCGGAGTTATGTTTCTTTAAGAAAAACTCCCCCTTAAACAAACTCTTATTAGAGTTCTTTTTCCTTGGGTATTTTCCTTTCTCCCCCTTTGAAAAAACCCTTATTAGATTTCCTCTTTTTCTTAAGGATCTTTTCCTTCTCCCCCTTTGTGATTTTCAAAAAGAATTTGGAGGGAATGGAAAAAATAACAAAGTACCTGAAAGATTAGTAATGACAACAAAAGGAACAACAAGCACGATTCTCATTAAATTTGAAATGTCAGTAACAAAAAAAAACAACAAAAGATCGGATTGGTCATTTCGGATCTTTCTCCTTCGACATTAGCCCTTTAAGAATCGTCTTGATCTTCTTGAGGTCTTTGTGATCTTCCTCTGCTTGCTTTTCTATGGCAACTATTCTTGCTGACTGAGCTTCAATTATTTCTTCCTGAGCCTTCAACTTTTCTTCCTGAGCTACCATTTTCTCTTCCTGAGACTTTATCCTTTCTAGAAAATTGATCCGATGATCCCTTTCAAATTTCCAACTCTGATTAACGGAGTTGAGCTTTCCATTCAGATCTCTTACTTCCTGACTCCGAATGTTCATTTCCTCTGTCAATTTCTCATCGAATGATGCAGTCATCTCATGAAACTTCTTGTCCTCGGTTTGAAAAGCATCCTTAACATTCTCCTGAAACTCATCCAGCAACCTCATCTCTTCCACATTCTTCTTCAACCAGCTAGTCATCCTTTTGCAAGATCTTTTATGGGCTTCGTAACCAATAAAGAAATTTTTGAACTTGGCTTCTATCTCAACACATTTATCCATAACCATGGATACGGAGTCGGTTTTCTGATTCTTCGTATGTTGAAGCATCTGGCATCTAGAGTCTATACTGGAGAAGGTCGGAATGGTTCCCACCAACTTCTTCAAGGACTGCACAACAAAATCGTGCCCCAACGATGATGACTCCGAATCAGAAATCTTGCTAGGAGAATTTTCTTCCTCAATAAGCTTCAACTTCCTCTTAGAAGAACTACCAGCTTCCTTCCTCATCTGCTTTTCTGAACTCGGGGTATCAGCAAGAATTTTCTTTCCCTTATCTTTTTCCGGAATTGAAACCTGTTCCGGAGATCTGTTCTCACTATCAGAGACTTGAACAATTTTATCTTCCTCATCAGCAACTTCTTGAACATTGTCTTCTACGTTACCCATCTGAGCAGCATCAAGTAAAATATGTTCTTGACAAGTAACTTCTTCTTCTCCCTTTTCTTCTTCCATTGCAGGAGTAGCAAGCTTTGAAGATTGAGCTTCAGATGTTCAGAGCAAGAGGTGTTCCGAAGGAGTTCCCTTATATTCATCTACTTGTTTGAGCACATCTCCTGTCTCACCACTTCCTTCAGCCACTTCTTCAACCTCTTCCACTTGCTCTACTTCCTCAGTAGCAACAGCCTCTTCCGGAGTTACAAGATTTCTTCCTGGAGTCTCAAGTAGAGATTCCAGAGAAAAAGATCTCGGAACGAGAATGGTTGCTGAAACCATTTCATTAAACCTTAACAACGCTTGCACAGCCTCAGGTTCTGACAACTTCTTCTTCAGCTTGTTTTCCTTAGCTTGCTTCTCAAGCTCATCAGCAGCCTTTTCTTTCAGAGCCTTAGCCTCTGAAGGATCCAATCCGAACTGCGGATCTCCTTCCTTCCTCTTCTCCTTGTCAGCTCTCCACTTCGCTACAACCTCATCAGTATATGTCTTCTTCTTCTTAGGCTTAGGAGGTGCGGAATGGACTTCCTTAGACTTAGGTTCCTCAGCATCGACTACCACTTCTTTCTGCTTCCTTTTCCTTACCGGCTTGGATGATTCCGGATCAGCCACTTTCGGAGTCACTTCTACTTGAGGAGGTAGATCAATAAACTTCCCTGACTCCTTATTAAAAGCTATATTCATTCTCTTAAGAGTGGCATCACTGAGCAACATGATCTTACAAACTTTCGGCTTAGAACTGCAAGCCACCTTGAAGGATTCTAGGCACCGAACTATCAGCTTCGACAATATTTCCGGGTACAACACTATCTGAGCTCTCAGATTCCCCTTCTTCAAATTATCAATGTTGAGAAGAATATGCTTCATCAAGTTGAACATTCTTAGATTTATCAAGAAATCCAAGATGTATATCTCACTCTTATTCAAGCTATCCTTATCTCCTTTTCTCGGTACAATAAGCCCTTGCACCCATAACTCCAGAATCCAGAAGTTTGTAGAAAGACTTGCAATTTTCGGAGCCTTGTCATCATCCAATCCGAGAATTTCTAAGGCTTTCTCCTTGGTGAAACTACCCAAGGAGTCTGGCAGAACGTGGGAAATAAACTCATCTTCCCCTTCATAACTCAGCCCTACCAAGCTTGCAGCCTTGGTGTAAGATAGCTTATATGTCTTGCCATACGATTTAAAGGAAAACTTCTCTCTATTATCTTCCATGAAGAAAGCAACTGACTCATAAAACTCGACAAGCAAGTCAGAGTAGACTTCATCTTGGTTGCCGGTTTTTGATACCGCAACATCTTCCCAGCCATTCAGCTTGATATTTTTTGATATAATAGAATCATAGTTGCTGAAGAAATTCGGATGAACTAACCGTTCTCTGTAGACTAACCACTGTGAAATGGGCTTAGTTGAAGACATTTCTTGAGAAGCTAACTCTGCAGACATTCGGATTAGAAGTCTCTGAGAAGTTCGGAACTGAGAAGGCTGAAGTTCGGAATAGCCTTAAATCAGAGAGTCATAGCTTCAGCACGCAAAAGCTTGAAATCGATGTGGGACGATAAAATATGGTCCCCTTTATATAGGCATTGGGATGACGGTTCAACTTCCTCAGTTGATCTAACGGTTTAGAATGATCTGCGATTAGATCTGACGGTTGAAAGCTTGAATCCGATCTTTTTGAGGTTTTATTAAAACAAATATTTAAGAAAACTATAATCCGAAAACAAAATACAAGAAACTACCAGCAAGTAAAATATGATTACGAAAACTTCAGTAAGGAAATCATACCTTTCGGATTAGCTTAGGAAAGTTATTCGTAATGGGTAATATAAAGACGACTACGTAAAATTCAATACGAAAAACTCAATACGAAAAACTCAATATGAAAAACTCAATACGAAAAACTCAATATGAAAAAGTAAAATATGAAAAACAAAACTTGGTACGAAAATCTGGTTATGAAAGTCCCAGTACGAAAGTTGTCTATTCCGGAAATTTTCAATACGAATACTTTCATTCCAGAAGTATTCTGTACGAAAATATCCATTCTGGAAAATGGTAGTTCCGGAAGTTCCATTCCGGAAATTTTCGTTCCGAAAAATTTGAAAACAAATTTTGAAAAACTTTGTTAAACAAACAATCAAATGTACTCCCCCTATGAAAAGGAGTTTATTACTGTAAGGAGATTTTTCAACAGAAAGTTAATTAAGGAAGATTACCTTACGGTTATCATTCCTAACTTCTGTTTAATATATTCAAATCTATCAGAAGGTAAAGATTTTGTGAAAATATCAGCAAATTGATCTTGCATTCCGATAAACTGAAGAATAATGTCTCCTTTAAGTGTGTGATCCCTAAGAAAGTGATGCCTAATATCTATGTGTTTTGCACGGGAGTGATGTCCAGGGTTTTTACTTAGGGCAATGGCACTTGTGTTATCACACAAAATTTGAGTTTTAGTAAAACTCAAGCCATAGTCTGTGAGTGTGTGTTGCATCCACAACACTTGTGCACAACAACTTCCAGCTGCTACATATTCAGCTTCAGCAGTGGAGAGTGCAACAGAATGTTGCTTCTTGCATGACCAAGAAACTAATGAATCTCCTAAGAAATGACAAGTTCCGGATGTACTTTTCCTATCCATTCTACATCCACCAAAGTCAGCATCAGAAAAGATTTTTAAAACAAAATCATTTCCAGAAGTATAAAATAATCCTAGATCCATGGTTCCCTTAAGGTAGCGAAAAATTATTTTTACTGCCTTTAAGTGAGATTCCTTAGGATTGGATTGATATCTTGCACATAAGCATACTGAAAACATTAAGTCTGGTCGACTAGCTGTTAAGTAAAGTAGACTTCCGATCATACCTTTAAAAGATGTTTGATCTACTGGTTTCTCAGCTTCATCAAGATCTAAAGAGTTTGAGGTACCAATGGGAGTACTTATACTCATAGTGTTGTCATAACCATACTTTTTAAGAAGATATTTAATATACTTATGTTGAGATATGTAGGTTCCTTCTGGTTTTTTAGAAATTTGAAAACCAAGGAAAAATGTTAACTCACCCATCATACTAATTTCAAACTCAGATTTCATTAGACTAGCAAAGGAGTCAGTCAAAGATTGCTGAGTTGAACCAAATATAATGTCATCAACATAAATTTGAACAATCAAAACATTTTTCTTATCTTTCTTTATAAAAAGGGTTGGATCTGCATTTCCCTTAACATAGTTATTTTGAAGCAAAAATCCAGTGAGTCTATCATACCATGCTCGTGGGGCTTGTTTAAGGCCATACAATGCTTTGGTAAGTCTAAACACATGATCAGGAGGTTTTGTATCTTCAAAGCCAGGAGGTTGTTCAACAAAAACTTCCTCTTGAACATAACCGTTAAGAAAAGCACATTTCACATCCATTTGAAATAGTTTGAAATTAAAGAATACTGCAAAGGCAAATAGAATACGGATAGATTCAAGTCTAGCTACTGGAGCATAGGTTTCTTCATAGTCTATTCCTTCTTGCTGATTATAGCCTTTAGCAACAAGTCTAGCTCTATTTCTAACAATGACTCCATTTTCATCGCATTTATTTCTGAAAACCCATTTTACTCCAATAACAGAAGTTTCCTTAGGTCTCTCAACCAAGGTCCAGACTTTATTCCTTTCGAATTCATTTAGTTCATCTTGCATTGCTTTGATCCAATCATCATCACCTAAAGCTTCATCAGTGCTTTTAGGCTCTAATTGGGAAAGAAATGCTAGATGTTCTACTTCATTTCTTAAGGAACTTCTGGTCCTTACAGGTTGATTTACATCACCAATGATACTATCACTGGGATGATTCTTAAGAAACATCTGGTTTGGGTTTTGTAAAACCTGTTCATCAACACAGGGTAGAAAGTCTTCTGGGGTAAATGTTTCAGAAGTATCTTCTAGAACAATTTCCTTATCAGAAGGTTCTTCTATCAAAGGTTGATAATCAGTTTTTGAAAACACATCCGAAGATGTAGGTTGGGAGGTTTTAAAAACAAAAGGATCTGATTCATCAAATTTTACATGTACTGTTTCCTCAACAGTACAAGTATTTTTATTAAAAACTCTATATGCCTTAGAGGTTGTGGAATAACCTAAGAAAATTCATTCATCTGATTTTGGTGCGAATTTATGTAAGTTATCTTTAGTATTCAAGATGAATACTTTGCAGCCAAAAACCTTGAAGTAGGAAAGTCTAGGTTTTCTACCATTCCATAACTCATAAGGTGTTTTATTAAGAAAAGGTCTAATCAAAACTAGATTTATAGTATAACAAGCAGTACTTACAGCTTCAGCCCAGAAATGTCTAGCAATAGAATATTCACTCAACATGGTTCTAGTTATTTCTTGAAGAATTCTATTTCTTCTTTCAACTACACCATTCTGTTGAGGAGTTCTAGGTGCTGAAAAGTTGTGAGTAATACCTTTCTTACTACAAAAAGTTTCAAAATCTGAATTTTGAAATTCTCCTCCATGATCACTATGAATAGTTTTCAATGGAAGGTTTTTCTCATTTTTAACTTGAGCTCTAAAAATTTTGAAATAAGAAAAAGTTTCAGATTTCTTTGCTAGAAAATAGACCCAAGTAAATCTAGTGTAATCATCAACTAGAACAAACACATAGTATTTGCCTCCAATGCTTCCAGTTTGTGTTGGACCAAAAAGATCTATATGCACCAACTGTAATGCATCGGTTGTTGAGACTTCACCGATTGACATAAAACTAGATTTATGTTGCTTGCCATATTGACAAGGATCACAAACTTTAGAAGAATCAAATCTAAGCTCCGGTAGATCCTTAACAAGTTTCTTCCTAGAGAGTTTACATAGGTTTCTAAGATTACAGTGTCCTAATCTTCTATGCCATAACCAAGAGTGATCTTCCATTGCACTTAGGCAAGGTAAATCTTGGCTTCTTAGGTCTTCTACGTTTAAGGTGTAAACATTCTCTTGCCTATTGGCTGAGAGAATAAATTCTTCCTTGGAATTGTGAACTAAGCATTTATCATTCCTAAAATTCACAAGGTAACCTTCATCACATAACTGACTTATGCTAATGAGGTTGTGCTTAAGACCTTTAACAAAAAGAACATTTGAAATCAAAGTTTTACCTAAAAGAACAATATTACCAATACCAACAATCTCTCCCTTAGCATTGTCTCTGAAATTTACCTTTCCTCCTTTCGTTTTGATTATCTTTTCAAAAAAGCTTTTGTTACCAGTCATGTGCCGGGAACATCCACTATCCATGTACCAAATATTGTTGCTGGAACTTTCTATATTTTCCTGAAATTAAGAACAAAGTTAGATTTTCGGAATCCAAACTTGTTTGGATCTGAGATTTCCAGACAATAAAATTTTTGGTACCCACATTTTCTTAGAAAAATAAGCTTTATGAAAACCTAAGGATTGGGTTTTGTTTAAAGAACAATTTTTGCCCAGTGACCACCACATTGACACTTGGTACAAAATGGGGCACTTTGAGGAACAAAATAATTGTTGCTGAAAACAGGTTTTGCTTGGGTATAACCAAATCCGGATTTATTTCTTAAAGGTCGTATTTGAGAATACATCTTATCAAAATTTTCCTTACCATGGGTAAAGTTTGATAAACACTTCTTTAAGGAAAAAATTTCGGACTTGAGTTTTACAACCAAGTTTTTATCCTCAAAATCATTAGTTTTGGAACTAGAGTTAGGCTCGAAAACATTTTTATTAGAAATTACTTTTTCTAATTCTTTAGAAAGTTTATTCTTCTCAGAACTTACTTCCTCAAGATTTTTTGAAATATTTTCAAAATCAGCATTTTTCTTATCAAGATCTTTAGAAAGATCTGATATCTCTTTAGTAAGAATAGAATTCCTAGAATTTTCCTTATCAAGTTTCTTGTTGAGTTTGGAATTCTCAATCTCAAGAAGTTCAGCAAACCTAGAGACTTCTTCAAAAGTAGGTAAAGTATTTTCCTCATCAGAAGATGATTCTTCATCAGAAGAGTTATAATACTTACTATCATTAGGATTTAAGGAAACATTAGTCAATGATTCAGCATTTCGTACCTTAGCCATAAGACAATGATTGTCAATAGGTAATCTGGCTATAAGACCAAGATTCTTCTGTCCTGAAGATTCATAATCAGAAGATTCATTTGAAGAGTCACCACCACTGGCACTCCAGGTGTCATTAGCTTTCAGAACTTTCTTAGCTTTGGCTTTGTAATACTTCTTCCTGTTCTTTTCTGAATGTCTTTCCTTCCTTTCTTTCTTTTTGAGCGTAGGGCAATCTGGTCTAATATGTCCAGCTCTTTTACATTCATAACAAGTAACTTCCCCATCTTTCTTATCTTTCCTATCCTTCTTCTTATACTTGGATTGAATGTTTCTCTGTCCAGCTATCTTGTTCATCCTTCGAGAAAGATTGGCTAATTCATTTTCTGAAGCTTCACTTTCACTAGATTCGGATTGGAAAATAACTTTCTTAGATTTGGATCTGGTAACTCTCTCAGGAGTCTTAGCTTTCATATGATTTGAAGTTGAATTAAAAGCAACTGTTCCATTTCCATTCTTCTTCTTGCTGTTGTCAGCATCTCTCTTCATTCTTGTCTCATGTTGTAGAAGAGTTCCAAATAATTTATCAAGAGTAATTTGAGTAACCTTCCTGTTCTCATCTATAGCTGTTCTCTTGGATTCCCACTCATTGGGCATAATATCAATAATCTTGTCCACAAGAGCTTCATCATCTAAACCATTTTCTCCCATAGATTGTAGACTGTTGACGATAGTCATAAATCTTTGTTGAACTTTACAGATGGGTTCTCCATAAGGAAAACTGAAGCCATGATATTCAGCTCTAAGCATAGCTCTTCTAGTCTCAATCACCTTAGAAGTTCCAAAGTGTGTAACCTCTAACTTCTTCCATATACAGTTAGCTGATTCACAAGAAGAAATTTGGCTATATATATTTCTGGTCATTGAACACAGTAAAGTATTGCGTACCTTATAGTTGAGTTGATATTCTTGCTTTTCCTGGTTAGTAAAGGTTCTGACTTCCTTGTCAGGAATTTTAGAGTCAACAGTAAGCATGACAAAGTTATCTACTCCAGTATTGATAACAAAAGTCTTCATACGATCTCTCCAGTATTCATAATCATTACCATCAAAGATAGGTGGTCTTGTAGGATTCAGATTGTCAATAGATCCAACATTCATTCCTGCCATACTTGAAAATAACTTGGAAACAAACTTGTTAATAGCAAAAGATTCGTAATCAAAAAGTTCGGAATGAGAAAAAGTTCGGAATGGATAAATCGGAATGACAAAGTTTGGAATGAAAAAGTTGAGCAAGAAAAACTTGTATGTGAGTACAAGTATTTCAGTAACCTTGGCTCTGATACCAAATGTAAGAATGGTATAGAGTAAGAGGTTTCCAACCTCTGATACCAATTGTAGGATCGAAATATAATATGAGATGCTCAATATACAAGAGGGGGGGGGGGTGAATTGTATACATTAAAAATTCCTTTGGAACCTTTAAAGTTAGTTATGAATAACTAGAGTTTCCTTAAGAAAAGGAAAGGCTAAGTTTAACAAAGTTAAACTAAGTAAATTCACAACACCTCTAACACCGAACTGAACTTGGAAAGGGATTCCAAAAGTAGGTTCCGGAAATATGGTTCCGGAAATTGAAACTTAATAAAAGTTACAATATGAGATTCTACCTTAAAGCTTATAGAATCTAAACTTATCAGAGTAAGTAAGGAAGTATAAGAAAGTTATACTTTCCTTAAGATACAAATTGCAGCGGAACAAAACAAGTAGTAAAACTACTAGTAACAAGATAATAGTCTTTTAACCCAAAGAGAAGGGTATCCAACAACCTTGGATAAAGGTCCCTTGATTTATACTTTCAAGCAAGTCTGTCTTACCCACACCAGGGTAAGCCCTCGATACGAAGATCGGTGTCTCTGTCTTGCTATCCCCGCAAGCCCTCAACTTCAAGGTAGTTGGCAACCTCTGTCTTTCTCAGCAAGAAAGCCCTCGATCTTTAAGGTAGTCTGCACCTCTTTCTTTCTCAGCAAGAAAGCCCTCGATCTTTAAGGTAGTCGTCACCTCTGTCTTCCTATCCCCGGAAGCCCTCGAATGTAATCACCAACATTCAGAGTCACACGAAACTTTGAGAGTTAATAAGAGACTCTCTCTCTAGAAATCACTTTCAACAGCATGTAGGCACAAACTCAGTTGTTTTTCCAACAGCACCGAGCTCTTTCAAATGAGCTCCTATTTATAGGTAAGGTCGGCTCCTTCTCCAACGGTCATATTTTCCTTAAAGTTCGGAGGGACCTGTACACGTGTCACTTAGACAACGGTAAGTTTATAACAAAATGGACGACATCGTTTTATAACAAAACAAGTGAAACAGAATCTACGGCATTGTTTTAAACTCTAACATAAAGGTTCAGAATAGAAATTTCGGAGTGAAAGTTCGGAGTGAATGAATTCAGAGTGTATAAAACAATGATAATCAGATTATGTTTAATAGGAGAATTCGGAATGAGAATTCGGAGTAGGAATTCGGAATAGGAATTCGTCATCAGAAATCGTAATGAGAATTCGTCATCAGAATTCGTAATGAGAATTCGGAATGAGATTTCTTCATTAGAATTCGTAATGAGGATTCTTCATTGGAATTTGTAATGAGAATTCTTCTTCAGAATTCGTAATGAGAATTCTTCTTCAGAATTCGTAATGAGAATTCGGAATGGGATTTCTTCATTAGAATTCGTAATGAGAATTCTTCTTCAGAATTCGTATCCTGAATCTGGAATAGAACTTAGTCAAAATTCATATCCGGAATTCGGAATGAAACTTCCTTATAGTTCTTGTCCAGAACCGAATCCTAAAAACAGAATGCTTTTATATCAAAGTTTTAATGACTCCGAGAAAATGAATCCGAAACTTATACTTAAGAAAAATATTGATGAAAATATGATAAGGATAATTTTCCTTATAAAAGCGATTTTCCTTAAGAAAGCAATTTTCCTTATAAAAGCAATTTTTCCTTATAAAAGCGATTTTCCTTAAAGATAAGGTGTTTGTGATTTTCAAAACAAGAAGGAATGGAAAAGTCATAAGGATAACCTTATTGACTCAACACATCTAAGATAATATAGGGTTCTGTTTATATCCCTATTATTACATTTATTTCATTATGTTATGATGGAATTATTTTTATGATGCCCTTTTATCTTATATGGGTTATGTTATGATAACATGATGTTTAAGATTCCCATTTTTATTACATGGGTTATGCTATGATGTATGATTTATGATTTTGTGGCACACATAAGAATGGTTTCATTATGAGATGGGTGAAAATTATATCTCCCTCCAATCCATTGGGTAATGATTTATATCTCACGAGATAGACATGGCTGGAACGACAGGTTAAACCGGTTCAGTGAAATAGGACAAAAATGAGGAGTAAACTCGGTTCAGAAATGGACTTTGTCTGCTAAGATAGTCTTGGAAATGAGTCTTGACTACTAAGAAATGATTTTCTATGAATATGTGTGTATGCCACAAAGCTTCATGTTTTAAGTTATTGTTATTGGGATTACATTTCACTTGTATGATTTATCCCATGTTATGATCTTTTTTGTAGGATATGATTTTCAAAATGTTATGTTCTTATGAATATGATATGTTTGATATTTTTTTGTTTACCCTTACTGAGAATTTGAGCTCACCCTTTTGTATGTTTTATTTTCCCCAGGTTAAGAAGAATGATATTAAGTAGGATATGCCAAAAAGGGACTCTAGATATGATGAAATAAATGGGAGACAACGTAGATGATTTATGAACAAGTTGTTTATGTTTCCCAGTTTCTAAAGACACTATACCTATATGGTCCTTTCATGGTTTTGTTATATGTTGTAATAAGTATGCTTAAATTTTTATGTAATAACCATGTATGTAAAGTATGGGATATTATAATTTTTATCTATTAAAATATTTGTAATAATATCATATAGAACGAAATACATCATTAATCATGTTTTAAATTGAATTCTCTTCTATTTGATCAATTTTTTCTTCATTATCATGAAATTCGTTTATTTATATTTATTTAACATTCAATTTTCCCTAAAAAATCCAACATACATATCGAGCATGAAACATTTCCAATTTTAGGTGTTCATACACTTCATTTTCTCAAATTATTGATTGAATTTAAAACTAGTATAGAATTTTATTATTCTATCACCCACTAATCATTTTAGATATTCATAATATATAAAATATTCCAAAATTATACTATATGATGGCATGTTTTATATTAATTTAATCAAAATTTTTTCAATGCATATTTGATTACCAATCTTCAGACCAGACATTCAAAAACAAAAAGAAAAATGTTTAATCAAATAGGTAATATCAATTATTATCACACGTTTGAAAAAAAAAATTGGTAAAAAATTAAACTCATTGGACTTCGTAGTTTAAAATCAAAGATAAAAAATAAATAGAAATGAAATGTTACATGATGTAAAATTTTTGGACACAACTAAAATTTTGGGATTATTATATGCTATATTTTATCAACACTATTGAAAAGTGATAACAAAGGTTGCCTTTATCAGTTATAAAAAAATTCTAATAAAAGGGTAACCTTTATCAGATCATTTTCTAACAATGATAATGTTTATCTTTATTAAAAACAGTTAAACCACTGATAAAAATATCACATGAGACCCACATCAGAAATATAGATGGTTGAATGTTATTTTTATATCATTTGCATCATCATGAATTCAGAATCTTATTGTGGGTATGAGTACCCACAATCATGTTCCACATAGACTTATTGGGCTCGTTTCTACATGCATGAACCGACATGGGCCTTTTACCACATTATGGTTTCTATGGACATTGTCCCATCATCTATTCAACATTCCTTCCCCGTTGGGATGCCTAAATGGATGGTTCTTTATGTTGAGGGCCTGGTGACTTAAGAAAATATTTATAGTTAAATTATTATTTTATATAAATATAAATATTGATATATATAAAAATATATTGACATATATATTAAATATTTAAAAATATTCATATTTAATATATTCGTATATATAAATATATATTGATTTGGTGTTTGGGGGGTAAACATACATTAAATACACACACACACACCACACACACACACACACACTAGAAAGGTAGGCCATAGATCCCCTAAGGGGATAACCCGCTAATAAAGACATATTTATTTTATATGGATGGAATAAAGGACTGTGGACTTGAATCTAATTACATTTCCAAAAGGACTAAATACCTTGGGAGCCCCATGTGATATTTTCTATATCTAGGTCAACCGATGCCCAACTGTGTGAGCCCCCTTCCCCTAGATATCTGTTCCCATCATTTCTTCTACCTGCCACCTCAAAAGAGGTGTAGTCTTCCCCACATCAAGATCCACACGTGACATCATGTGCAAGCCCCCATCAACTCGTCATGACCGAATGGTCTGAAATCCTTCTTTTTTTTATTATGGATAATCCTCCTTTTAAGGGTTGACGGGGAACCCGTAAATGACCTATAGGCCTAAGGAACAAGGTCTGACTGACCCGTAATACATGACCTGATGGCCCAAAGGCATACGATGACCATTGCATGACCCGTAGGCCCCTATCCACTAGAACTGCCCCTCCCTAGCTTCTTGCATCATTGATTACCTAGCTCTCCACCTTGAATTGCTGATCAGCTAGCATTTTCCCGTAAAAAGCTGCACAATACCTAGTCCTGATGGCTGCTACCATACCCTCTCATTCTTATAATTTGGTTAGCTCTTCTTCTGGTGGCTGCTACTCTTATTGCTCTGATCCTTTTTTGTGGCCTATTCTGTGTGAATTGGGCTACTCTATGGTCTTTGTTGCCCGAAGGCCCTGTGTTCTGAAGGCCTTTGATGACCCAAAATCCCTTGAGACCCATAGGCCCAAACCGATGGCCGAAGGCCCAAATTGGGTGAACAGTTTTTCAAACTACAATACCAAACAATAACTACTATAGTAACTACTATAGTAACTACTACATTGACTACTACAGTACTGCTACAGTACCCCCGAAAATTCCCCTCCACCCGTTTTTTGAACCTAGGTATCTTGAATGAGAATCAAGATCCAATAACACTTGGGTACAAGCTCGTTGGCCCCATTCACCCGTCAGTCCCTTCACACCATCCCTGCAACTGACCACCACACTGAAGGCCTGACCATCTCAATTTTCGATGAATACACTACAATGACCATCCACCCATATCTCATCAACTGTAGATGTTGTAACCTTCCACTCATCATTCATCACCTCACTAAAGGCCCCACAATATCCACCATTTTATTAAATAATTGTCGCATTGGGCCACCATTTCCGTAGCCCCATCACCTCATCACCTCATTATTTACAGGACAATTAAACCTTAAAAGAGTAGGTATTTAGGATGATTAAATACCCCAATGATGGATGCAGCTATTAGAATATGTTCCACTAAAATAGATTCCCATTTACATTAATATATATATATATATGTTACCATTTTTTAGTTTTTATTTTTGTAGTTTTTTTATTTTTTTCATTTGTAATATTTAATTATATTTATTCATTTTTATAATTAAATTTCTTATTTTATATAAAAATATAATGTATTAATATTTTATTTATAAAAATATATTATATATAAAATAATATATTTATTGAAATATATAATTATAATAATAATAATTAATTTAAAATATATGTACAATTATAGATGTATGTATGTAAGTGTATATACATATTTGTGTATACATATATATGTGTGTATAGATGTGTATGTGTACACATGAATGTCTTTCATGGGTATATGTATATGTGTGTGCAAGTTTGTTTATTTATTTAATAATATTTATTCATTTTTATATCCCCCCATTTTAAGTATTTTCTGTATTTTTTTTATATTTTATCATTTTTATTAAATATGTATTTTATTCAGTTCATCATGATTAATTTTTTTGTTTAATATAATTGAATTTTATTTAATTCGATTTAATTTAACTTTTATAATTTTCTTATAGTTAATATAATTTATTTCTGATAATTTTTTATTTATAATGAAAATAGAGAAAACCATAGGAAAAACCCATGGCCTCATAATCATTATTAATGAAAAAATAAATCAAATGATTAATGGGTATGAAGAAAAATGTGAACACGCATACACCAAACAATGATGATTGATTCTACCACCTCACATCCAAAATAATAAATAACAGAAGACAAAAAGTTTTAGTGCATACCATAACCTCAAGAATGATGTCCCCTCTTCCATTTAGAAGCAACCTAAGGGCCACCACAACCATCCTCTACATTCTCTTGAGGTGATGTCTTCTTTTCCTCCACTCCACGATGCCCATCAGAATAGATTTCAGCTTGTTGCCTTAGTTCCACTTCAATGCCACATCCCTCTTGAAGTGCCGACTGGTCAGCCCCACCATGAAGATCCTGCTTATATCCCTACACACCAGCTATATCCTATAGTGCAATAGTTGGAATTCCCTCATAAAACCACCCCTATAAAAACCAATCATAGAGACATGATCCCCCAAAAATTGCACATGGGTTGTGGTAGCATCAATACTGCTAACATTATCAGAAATAGAATCCCTCAAATTTCACACACCATATTTATATAATACATCAATGTAAAATTGATCAAATTTCACATTGATAATATACTCAAGCATGGAAAATAAATAACCTTTCTGTTTGTCACTAAAGTAATCCTTAACAAAGTCGGCAACAATTAGATATATACCATAACATGTAGTGGATTTATCAACCCCATATTATTTAGATAGATCCTTGTCCTTACTCTATTTACCATGTGTAGCTTTCACTTCTTTCAACATGTCCATAATTTTTTCCTTTTATGGGTGGTAGATAAAAATTTTCATAATTAATATTACCATGAGGAAGATACTGCTCTTCCAGAATCTCCGAAGGGTCTCCCTAAACATCACTACCAAGGTCATCATATTTTGTGGGCTCAAAAATGTCACCCAATTTTATTCAGTGCACATTATTTAAAGAAATAGAATCTTCCTATATGGGACCACTAGACATAGTAATAGAGGTTCCAATATTTAGATGACCATATTTTACAACATTAGGAAATGAAAAAATTACATTAATCGGTTGGTGAAATTCGTCCCCTTTCAAAATATTATACCTGAGAATAAAAGAACGAATCCCCCTTCTTAAAGGTATGAAGGATTTAGAGACCATTGAATATCTATTACAAGCAGACCCCTTACAGCCTTTATTATCTCTATATCAAACAGAAGAATCTGAATCCTATACTACCAATTTAAATTACAAATTTTCAATCCTATGCACATTATTTTGGTAGTTAGAGAACTCAACTCCCTTAATACATTATACTTCAAGATTCCCAATTCAAATAAAGTTAAAAAATAATCTCCAAATTAAAAATCAATATAGTTCTCATTTTTGATGTCATCCACTACCTGGAAAATTGATTCAATAAGCGGAGAAATAAGATCAAATTCTATGGGAACTATGTGATAATGAACATACCTCACCATTTTATTTTCCTTTTAAAATTTTATCAGGATACCAATAGATGAGGCAAGCTCCCATAATATCTAAGGGTGCAAAAAAAAGCAGTTCAACCGCTTAATCCTGATGAAAATCCTAGTGGTTGAATTTCGAGCCCTGGAAGGATCAAACCAAGGATCCCATTCCAACAGCCTGTTTATCCCTACCTAATGTGAAATAAAACAAGAACTGTAGTCCTTATGCATAAAATAATGTGAAGGAAAAATTATATGAGAACAACCCATATCAATTGAAACATGTCCCCAGTCATCGAAACCATACTCTATCGAAGGCGATTCCTCATATCCTCTATCATCCAGGCATTCCTCTAGCTCAATGAAGATATTGTCTTGATGATTAAGTGCTTTATATCATCTAGTCAGTACTAGAAGAATTTGGGGTTGTCTTCAATTAACTCTATGGACCCACTCAAGGTAATTTTAATCTATCGTTGTGCGACGTCACCCCGTGAATCGTAAAAAACAAAAAATTATAAGATCCCGGTGCAATGGAAGTCAAATATCTTCTCAATAAATCCATATTCATGTTAAAATCATGAACCCTACCATCATGAGTCAAGATTCTACCATGATTTGACACCCCATGAGTTGGTATTCAAACCACAAATTCCACTACAACACCATCCCTTTTTGAAAGATCGATGAATACCTCACGAGGATCAAAGACGCAATCCAAATGAGATCCCATCAATTTCTCGATCTAAATGACATGGAAAAATATTGAGGAACATGCTCAGAGCTCCAAAATATCACCCCTCTAGAGTTAGTTATATAATTAATATTGTTTATTTAATCATTTTTTCATTTTTTATTGGTCTTTAATTCACCTAAATGTTATGACTTCACTTTTTGATATTTTTAAAAATTTTCTAATTCTAATTATTCCTTTATTATTGTATATTCATTAATAATATAATAAATATATTTAAATATTTTGTTATTTTTATTTATACATATATTTATTTAATATACTTGTAATATTTTCAATGTGTTTGTTATTAATTTGAATAATATTACTTCAATTTTTGTTTGTTAAGTTTTGAAATTCAAAATAGGTTTGAAATTTATACAAATCATCTATTTAAATGATATTTTAATAATTAATCATTTAAGTAGTTACATATATTATTATAAATTTATATGTATATATTTTAAAAATAAATTATAAAAAAATATATAAAGAAATAAAGAAATAATAAATTATAATAAATATATTTATTATATTTATAATTATATTTTTTTGAATTAATAAATACATATATATAATTATATAAACATATATAACTAGATAAGTATATTTAAAAATAAATATACATTTAAATAATTATACAATTATAATAAATATATTTGAGTATTAAAAATATTTATTTTATTTATTATATTTGTAAATATATATATTTATATCTTAATATATATATTATTAAATATATATATATATATATATAATGTATACATATATATAATTATATGGAAATGTTCTTAAATATACATATTAATAAATAGAACTGTAACAGAAATATATATATTTAAATATTTATAAAATAATATATATATATATATATATATACTATTCTCCTAGGGGTATAAATATATTCAAACACATGCACACCTCATACACACAGGTTAGGAAGGTAGGCCATGACCCCCCAAAGGGATAACCTGCCCATATAACCCTATTTATTTAGATATTAAATTCCTAAAAAACCTATATATTATTAGTCCCAAAGTACCCAATATCAGTATGATTTCATTCAGGACTAGCTCCACACCCCCTGTTAGATGGGTATTATGCAACCGCTGACACATCATCGTCGTCAGGCATTGACATTTCATAGTCATGCAATAATGCTCACTGCACCCATCCTTATGGTTCCATCAAATATAGCCCAAAACAATTCTCTTAGACCTGTACACCACCAGCATCCTTCCCCACATCAATGTCACACATCCTCATTGCCTCCTCTCAAGATCCTCTATCAACCATCATCCGGCTAATACTGGTCCCTAATCTGAACACCCTCACCATCCAGCACATCGCCAACCTCAGATCTCTGTTGGCCACTATTGGACTCCACCGTATACCCATAATGACCAAGAATTATTTTTATCAGTGCTAAAAAACATTAATAAAGTTATTTTATATTAGGTATTACTATGTTTTGTTGAAAAAACTAATCTTTATAAGTGATTTTACAAAATTCATTATAAAAACATTCATGATCATTTAAATATAACCCTAACATAGTCGTTCTCTCTCATGCTACTCAATATATTGTATAAATGAGTCATTTTCATCTCCCTCTCTAGATTATTTTGGAAGAAACAAAACCTAAAAAATCCAAATTTTGTTATCACTTGTTATCCGTAGCCCCCCATGAAGACCATTGTTAGTTTTTAATTTTTGAAATTTATTGAATGTCCCACATGAAGATCGTTGTTTGGATAAATCTTGTTATATTATTATGTAACATTAATGGTCTATTTTCCTTCACATATTTTGATGTTTTCACCTTCATTGATTTATTTTTATAATTGGACAGCTTGTTTGATGTGGTTAGCCTCCAAAACTATTTTTTTGGTATTTTATAAAATCCACTATATGGTTTAGTGGGAAACACCTATTTCTAAAATTGAAAACATCACACCAAAAAATTAAAATAAAAACACCCTAACTCAAAAAACATAACTTCCCCTGGTAAAAAATTCCAATAAAAACATGGATTTCTAAAAGGTATAAGAAACACCAATTCTTGATCCACCAAACCTCCTCATGCCATGAAATCATGAACCATATTCCACCTTAAGCCATGTTCCTGATAGTGAAAGACAATAACAAGATGGTAAGAATCCCCCATTTTTCATTCCATGGAAGAAACCCACATCACAAACCCACAACAACTTCACAAAACATTCCATTTCTAGAATCACATGGAATCAACATCCAACAATGTCAGAGAAAGAACACCCACTTTTTCCATCACCACAATTCTTCACTATTACCTAAATAGTGTCCAAAATGTTTGTGATAGAACCGATAAAATATCATAACAAAAAAAACGTGAATATGAATAAAAAATATAAGATAAACCACTAAAGGAGCCACAGGATTGTGAAAATTACATAATAGGTTGTGTCTCATGGAACACCCCATCACACCCACAATCACCCAAAACCACATTAGGATCCGGCGGACTCAGCTGACCTGGGAGGGTGGAAATGACCTAGAATCAAAAGCAACAAAAGAACGATCAAGAAATAAATAAGGATATAAAACCAAGAGAGCTCCATCATCCCCTCCAGAAAGCATCAAATTTAATATTTCACCAAAAAAACAAGGACTAAAAAGATAAAATGAAAAAACAAAAAAAATAAACAACTCCATTAGATCTGGCATCAGAGAGGAAGTAATGTGGAATCAAATATACAATGGAATAAGGAGGTGATGGAATAAAACACATGTATCATAATGAGAGACTCAGTTCAATGAAAGGAATTCAAGATCAAAGAACCAATAAGAGAACAAAGAGGAAGGAAAGAAGAGAGAAGCACCACCCAAAGGAAAAGAAAGAAGAGAGGCATGAATATGACTCTCTTTTGCTAGTGGAAGAAACCCTTGATTTGGGAGAGGAGAAATAGAGGGAGTGATTTGGGAGATAAGGGGTCCATCCCCATGTGCGGTATTTGAGAGGACTGTAGAATGTAATGTTGTATAATTTTAAGATTAGTACATTATTAGGTTATCAAACTAAACTGAAATTAGAATAAACCATAATGATTTTTTAAAACATGTCATTATCTTTTGTATTTTATTTTTAATGACCATTAGAGTATCACATTCTATTATTTTTTCATTTTTTGAAACCTAAATTTTATGAAATATTGTTTTATTATGGACTTAATTCCTTTCTGATATTGGTGGAGAATTAATTTTAGGATTCATTTTTAAAGGGGGTATTTTTTTAGGTTTTATTCATATTATTATTTTTTAATATCATTATAAATATTATATAAATTAAATATATATTAATATGTTATTTATAATTATGTTTTGTGGAATTTTATTTTTTGAATTGAAATCCCATTAATTATGAAGGAAATATAATATCTATATTTGGTATATAGTATATAATTATTTTGAACATATAACACATTTTCTATCCATTGTTTTTATTTATTATTTATTATTTATACATTATGAATTTATCATAATTTGTCTTATTAACTATAGTCATATTTTTTTTTATTATTTAGTACATTTGTTTTTTGGGAATTTATTTTAAAAATAAAACCACTTCAGGCAAACGTTCTATGCTTTATTACGTCCCAAAATTTGTTCTATATATGTTTCTTGTTTTTAATAAATGATATATTTTATGACATTTATAAAATATATTTTTTAATAGTTTAGTTAATAAAAAAACATGGATTTTTTGATAAAATGATCTATTTTTTAAATTATATTTAATATTTTTTCTCCATATTCTAACATAATATTTCTTTAATATAAAATTATTTTTTCTATAAATTTTGTTTCATATTTTAAAAATTATATTATATATATATATTATTATATATTAATAAATATACATAATATATTTATTATGTTTTTCTATTTTGGATTCGGTTAGTTTTATTTTTAGTTAAATTTTTAATATGTTTTCATATGGGTTAAATCATTTGATAAAAAAATAAACTCTTATTTTTTAATTTTCTTTTTCATATTTCGTTAATTATAAAAGTGTTTAATTTGAATGATTCAAGTTCATTATTTTTCTCATTAGTATTTTTTTTTATTTTAGTCTCTTACTAGGAGAACTAATACTATATTATTTAAACGGTCTCATTTTAACATAATTAAACAATGAGTGAAATTTATAAATTTATTTCTTTATCTAATATTTGATTTCGATTTTTTTAATATTTTTGGCCGAACATAATAGTTATTCTGAAAGAAAATATCTTTATGTAACTGGATAGTGGTAGAACCATTATATATACTATATAACCATGTATAAATGACCCATTAACATGGACTGGATTCCTTAGGGATTGAAACCCCCATTACTTGTCCCAAAAGACCATTTTGGCCTTAAGGACCCTCCAATGAATAATACTGCTTTAGAAAGAGGCTTCTACTATACCCCAGTCTCTATAGTATGTGATACAATACCCACCACCACTATAGTTCCACCACTAATACAGTTCATACACTTCTAATATACTTAGAAAATCAACCTTTATTGGACATAAACATGGGTATTTTGGATGTACAATTATGGGGTTTAAAACTTAGGAACCACTTCAATATCAGAAATGTTACTGATATTTATTGATATTATTTCCATTAAATGATAGAAGACCTATTTTTGGATTCACGCTAGTATTATTATGATTAAATAATCCCTTTTTCTAACAGTAGTAACTCTTTTATCCCCCGTGTTCTATTAAAAACCCATTTTAGTTTATTTTTTACATCATTTATCCTAAATTAAAAATACATCGTTGTACTAAATTATTTGTATTTAATTATAAATTGATGACCAAGGATATGATTTCTTTTTTTGAGATTCTTTTTATTTAGGTTAAGAAAGCCATAAGTATAGGGGAGTGGTTTGGTCATAGTGTGGTGATACATTCTTATTAATTTTATTTTTTATTATTTCATTTTATTATTAATTTATCAATTTATGAAGTCTCAATTTTATGGCTTATTAGAAGCATGATTTGGGGTTACTGTCAATTTCATTGTCGAAATAATATGGGTTATAGTTGGGTTTGGTCTTGAAAATTTTCTTCATTAGGATAAATACATAGTTATTTGAGCATATTTTAATGTTCTTAGCATAGAGTGAGAGTCATAAAAGTTTATAAATTTAATTATTTTAGGAAGAAACATCATATAAAAGGTATATTTTAGTGTTTATAATTCTGAAGATAGTTTAATGTTAGAAGTAGGAAGACCGGTAACTATCTAGGAATTTAAAATAGATCGTGTTGTTAGTTTTCATTAGTCAATATAGAAATTGAGAAAATGATTTTTCAAATTTATTTTCTTATCCAGTTACCTTAAATATGTTGGGTGAAAAAGGAAAATTTATTAATGGTTTGATGTGTGTGGGTTTGTACAAGTTTTATATTTTTATTTATAATGTTATTTCTTTTGATTATGTGACATAAAAATTATTATTATTATTTTGATGTATTGTGTGTCACTGAAAATGGTTTGAGTTTCACCCCTAAAAGGTTATAATTTAAAACAATTTTATCTTAGAAAG
Source organism: Viscum album (assembly GCA_963277665.1). Taxonomy (NCBI): domain Eukaryota; kingdom Viridiplantae; phylum Streptophyta; class Magnoliopsida; order Santalales; family Viscaceae; genus Viscum; species Viscum album. The sequence continues at coordinate 242,393,222 of OY728131.1, forward strand.
GTACATGATTAGAAGATAGTGGATGGATTTTAAAATTATCATTATAATATAACTAAACTAAACATGTGGTATGTATTATTTTAACAATGAATATACTATTTTGGACATAGCTATGAAGGTTTAGAATACTAGAAGTGAGAGACATATCATTCTAATCCACGACATTTTTGGAGGTGGAATCAGAATGTTTTGGATCTCAGTGTGTGAAATCCATACTAACTAAAAATTTGGAATGTTTATTAATGGGATTTATTTATGCCGTTTTTAGAAAATTGAATAGAGGTTTTTGATATTGTAATATATTATAAATATACCCTATATTGATAATGTTAATATTTTTGAAATAAGGGATTGTTAGTGGATTAAAACATTAATATAATAGTTTGTATACCAAAGATGAATAGCCTAAAATAATATAAAAATGGACTAACATGGAATGAAACATCATTTCTATCATAAATAATAGATTCATCCGTTTATTTCATAAAATTACATGCTTCTTAACCCAATACCCAATTCTAGTGATTACATGACACTGTATGTTTCAGGGAAATATATTTCTGTACAAATTTAGAAAGCCCAGTCACATTTAAATGAGATGAGAGAAAAATAATTTTAGATGGAATTCTTCCATACAATAATAAATAATTTTTTTACCAATATATTTACTACCTCCTTTATATCCCATAAATCATAAAATCCATAACCTGGACCAAAAACCACATTATCACCCCAGGATGATATTGTTCATGTCACCCAAGTGTAATATGATAACTTTTCAGGAATTATAACCGATAACATTCTAATGTTTGGTTCCACTTATTAGAATTATCTAAGACATTATCCTTTTATTATGAACATCTTATGTGTATTTACATATTTTATATAAATAATAATTATTTTACGAATCTACTAGTATTTATATTATCTAATAACGGATTCACACAGATCGTATAAAAAAGAGTTTTAAGATGAAGTTATGGAGTTCACCATGTTTGAAATAGATCAAAAATATGACCCATATCAAACCATTTTACCATAATTAAATTGTTTTTATTGAAGAAAAATTTATTCTGGAAGAGTTGACATATCATTTTATTTTTTATAGTGTAGATCAATGTCATAAGTGTTCGACCAAGAATGCGGAAAACTGAATGTTCACACCAATTTGGATGATACTGCAGTTTATGGATTCTTTTATATGAATAAATGTGTCTATGATGATGGAGATCATATACATGAAATGAAAATGTAAATTTAAAATGACCTTAATGATTGAAAAAATACTTTTGAGAAGTTAAATAGTCATGATATGGTACAATTTTGTGTTAGTTGTACTAAATACAAAACCTCATCAACTATATTTAAGTTATATAATTTGAAATATGGAATTAGATGGAGTGAAACCAGCATTATGGAAGTACTTGGTCTCCAAAATGATACACTACTAGAAGAGAATGACCTTCCTTATCGAACATATGACAATAAATTAATACCATTTTCATTGAGAATGGTCTCTATAAAAAATTAAAATATTTTCTAAATGATTGTATATTGTTTTACCAGTACTATGAATCACTCATAAAATTCCCCAAGTGTGGCATGAAGAAACACAAGAAACTATAATCAAGTCTTTCAAAATATTAATGGAACATTTATATAATTCTATAGTTTAGAAGACTATATCGATGTTATGAAATTGTGAGATAATTAACATGGAATAGAGATTAATGAATTAAAGATAGAAATCTATGCGATTCAGAAGACTCTCCTTAGTGGATAAAAATATATTATCGGTAACATCAATTTTCTAAATGAGATGAGAATCATCTATCTTACCTTATCTAAATATATAATAATGCATTTTTGGGTAATTATTAGTACTCATTGTACATGGGAAGTCATTTAGATAAATTATAACATTCCAAAATGATTATACATGATTCAAAAATACATTATGTTGTCACTACATATATTTGGAAAAAAACCTATAATTATATTTATATCTATTTGGATGTATTGATCGAAGATATGGATTGACATGGGATGCATGTGTTAAAATTCAAAATTATAATAAAGTGAATAATTCAAACTATGGGCCATGTTGTATGGGATGATACACGACTATCCTTCTTATGAAATATTTTCGGATATAATATTAAATATTTTTGGGGTGTCCCAAATATGAAGAATCCCAAAACATAATTTGGTTAAAAAATACACAAAGAAATTTTTTTAGGGAATCAGAAATTTATACCTCGATGACATAAATACAAATCCTGTATGATATCATTCATTGGGAATACAATAAATATATAACACCATCCCATTTAACGAAAGATTAGATATTCAATAAAGTAATAGATATTTTTTTCAATAAATGATTTAAAAAAACCTTATGAAATCAAGTTGGAAAATGAAACCAATTTTATTTGAATTATTACACAAGAATTGTTTGATTTCTAAAAAATTTCATGATTTCGTGTATGTAGAAAAAAAATATTTTATAGTTTTATTGGAATTTTAATAAATGTTCTTTGAATAATAGAAATGGAATCAAGAATATGTTATAAATGATTAATAAGTTGGATAAGGAAATAGTTGGAAATAATGAAGGGTAAGAGGTAAAATTTTATTCCTCTAGTAGCTTAAAATCTATCTGAAAATAAAAATTACAATTTTACGTTTTCTTAAATGGTGTAAAATGTTAGGAGTGGTATTCATAAAAATCTATGAATTCCATTTCAATGACTAATTTGATTTTATAAGGTGTAAAATCAGATGAATGTCATGTTTTTATACAAGATTTGATTCTCATTGCTATACGTTATATTCATACTAAAAATGTATAAAATATGTTAACCATACTCTACTTCTTTTTCAATGATATATACAGAAATGTTGTTAACCCAATTAAGTTTCCAAAAATTAATAAATGGGATGTAGTCATAGTATGTGAATTTAATATGTTCTTCCCACAATATTTATTTGATATAATGGTCAACCTAATGGTTCATCTGTATATAGAGATTGAACTATGTGTTTTCATCCATTATATATGAATGTAACCCATTTAATTGTATATGAGTATTTTGGTAGGGAACATCAATAATTGAAGTTATCATGAATGTTGTAATGTAGAATGATATATTTTTGAATAATTAGTTGAATTATATTTTGATTACCTATCAAATATTGATAGATTATGTCTCTCAATGTTTATTTCGATTGAACACCTTATGTGAGAAAATATTTTTAGAAGAGAAATTGTTATAATTACCATTAGCGTGTGGGATAAGGGTAACCTTAACATTTTATATAATATTGAAGATGTTGGTCCTTATGTTGAATCCCAAAAAGCTGTTTGTAAACATTTGTATCCCTCAAGGGGGAATGATGGGTATTAAATTCACATAAATAATAGATTATTGGATGGTTATCAGATTATATTTATAATTATTTATCTAATAACCTAAATTCATTTAATATAAAACTTCTATGTTTAGAAAGGGGACCAAATGAAAATTTTATATCTTACACATGTTTTTAAAATTAATTGTTATATGTTCTATAAAACATAACACGAGTAACACAATATGATGTAGTAAAGTGTATTTATGCTTACAGAATAAGTGATTCACCTATATGGTTCCACATATATAAAACCAATTTATGTGAATATGTCATATTTCAACATCGTTGAACAGTTATACATGTTGAATTATACAATAGTTCAAGTTCCATTTCTTAATCGCAAAGGAGTTACCAATATTAGTGCTATAAATGTTGTAGAAATGGGTTCAATGGAAGTGAATTTCAATATGTATGGGGAAAAGGATGAACCATTAATAGTTGTGTCACATGTACTATTTTTATTTTATTTATGATAAATAAAAAACAATAATTAGTCAATTATCACGACGGTGGTTAAAAAACTAAAAGGGCAGATGAAAATACAATCGATGATGACCCTTTAAATGAGAGATTGATATCATTTCATAGTAGTCACAATGTAGAAAATGTCTTTGTATATCTGAAGGGTCTAGATGGAAGGGATTTGAATTCATTTTAGAAGAAACAAATCTCTTTAACCTTTAAGGAAAAAAATAACATTCAATGAGTTTGTTAATGTTTTTTTTAATATACTATTCTAGTACTCATAATATTATATGTTATGTACTGTATTAATATAATATAAATTAAATTAATGACTACTCGTACAAGCATTGAATTATAGAAATGATGATGATACCAATATTGAGGTAGAATATATTGTTTATACTAAAACTATATAATTACTAGGGTATCAAAAACATGTTGGTGAAAAAAACCAGAATGATTTAGTGTCACCTTGTTGAAAAATATTATCCAGGAAATAATAAAGGATGTAAAATTTGGGTTTGGATGGAATCAATGTGGCCAACCTGTTGACCCAAAAATTTCAATGTTCATTAGTTATATTGTTCTCATAAGGAGATTTAATGTTCCAACTGATATTGATTCGTGGTGCAATTTTTAGTCGGTAATAAATTAAACCGTTTGGGATGATATTAAGGTAATATTATGACATACTTTCACTATTTTATTGAAAATATTTTATAATGAAACAATGAATTAATTTTCAACATCCCTTGAAGTGTTCATTTATTTTTTATTATTTTCATAATAAATATGTATTAATGGACACAATAAATTCACATAGAGGATTATATAAACTTCTTACCATGCTTTATCATAGGGATTCTGAGGGGAAAGTAAATCCTCACCCATCAGCAACTCATTGACATATTACAAAGTATGAAAAATGGAATTATTTCATTAGTCTACCTGATGATAAATCATATTAGGTTCATTATTGTTATATGATATCATATTTTTAGAATGTGTCCCTATTTGATTTTTAAACCTCTTTTTATTTTTTTTAATTATCAAGAAACCTTTGTGGCCCACTTTTTTTTAGAGTTGGAGGGAATTTGTTATGAATGATGACTTAATGTTCTAGTATATATATTTATGTAAATTGTTTTTTGTAAAAACATGTTAAATATGATTCAATGTTTTCCTCATGATTTTGGTAGGTTTTATGGGTAGTTTGTGAACTTTCATAGAAGCTGTGATAAAAAATGTTTACTTGAAAATTAATTGATATATATATGTTACATGACATGTAACTTCTTCCAGATTCATGTTGGACACCAATTCATGACATAAAGTTGTTAAACATTGTGAACATTACTCAACTCATGTAAATATTAATCAGGATAAATATTAAACCAAAGAGATTATCTTTTCAGCATAAATTAAGAATGATGAAATAGATGACATAAAAGTTTTATACACTGTGTATTCCTCGGACTCAAAAATTTTATGTGGGATTATCATATGATTATTTCATTCCTTTAGTGCATCCTTTATACATATGGAACTCATATTATTTCATGACGAGTTTGGGTCCCTTTCCTATATTATTATTTTTCTTCTTATTCATTTGATCTTCTGTGAGTGTTTATTATTAGGTTTCCCTTCTCTCTCGTTGTTCCATATTGTGGTGGTGTAATATTTTGACAAAGGTTTATTATATAATTTGTTCTGGTTGTTATGTGATCTAGGTTTCATATTGTGATGTACCTCACCTCTGTTCTTGCTGAAGATTCATGTTGCAATCATTACATAATTTTCAGATAAAGGTAGGGGTATAAACATAATCCTATGGTACCTTTAATATCCATGTATGTGAAATAATGTGATTTCACTGATGTAACTATGATCAAAATTATTTATTAAGTTATTAATGGAAAATAGTGGATTCAATCATTGGTTGGTCTATTTAGATTCAATTATTTGTGTGTCCTATCTTATGGTTACCTGTTGGGTGAGAAAACCTTTGAATATTAATAACACATCTTACAGTTTTATGTGTGTTTAGAATTACATGATATTGAAGGTTATTTATTGTTATATACTCACATTGGTAATAGAATATAAAATATTGATATGGTTTTCAATAAATTGATATATAAATCAATGTGAAATTGAAATATAAAATAGTAATTTGTATAATAAACCATTGAGGATTATGATTTCAAATTGTGACATCCTTTCTTTTATGAATTGTCGATATGAAGCTGAAATGGTAATATATATAGATTTTCCGAGTGGCTAAAATTCATATATAGTGGGCTATCCAAATGGTACATGATGAAATTATTATATAGTAATCTTGGCCGAGTTTTACATGCTGATGTGCTTAAATTTGAGGACTGGCCCAGTGATACATTCCAAAATGCAAATATAATAGGATATTCCCAATGATACATGCTGAAATACATATATAGGGGGATTAACTAATTTGACGATGAAATGTTTATATATTGGGATACTTACAATGGCTGAAATGATTATATAGGGTAATTTTCCATGTTGGTTGATTATACTAGGGTATATGGTTATGGTTGGAAAATTGGTTCTACATGATCAGAGACATTTTGTCATGGTGCTAAATCATGTTTTTTGATGTATTCTATTAATTGATTAATTAATATATCATCTTATCCCTTTATTTAATACACTTATTATCAGATTGGTTATGATTATACATGGTGGTGTCAACCTAATGAGTTTTTCTCACACACTATTCAAGTTCCATTTGGTTCTTGAGATGATTACATATATATGGTTTGGGCATGGGAAAGAAATTTTTTTTCTGATTAGTTTATTTCCAGATGGGATAGAGTCTATATATGTGACTGACATGAGGCTCATGATTATTTTTTTATATTATATTTTTCTGATGATTCTTTTATTTATATTGTTTATTGTTTTATTATTATATGAATTTAACCTGTTATTGTCTGACTCGTCATTATTGGTTTCTTGATTCCTTTTTTTATTTATCAGTTGTATGATATACTATTTATGATATTTTCCATATACATTAATATTCATTATTATAGATTTTTATACTTTATTGAACTCTATACTAGGGGTTAGAGTCTACTCACTATACATATCAATCCTTAATTATAGTTGGTAGCCTATGGGTCATGGGTATGAATGATTGAGGTATTGTAACTAACCCATTTTGCACAAGTTGGAGAGTACCAGATCGAGGGATATTATAAAGTGGTTCCAAAAAATAATGTTTTTATTATCTATTTTTTACTATCTTTTAGAGGTATAATGGAGATAAGGATGTGTTGTTACTCGGTAATTATATTGTTCATGTCAGTAGTTAACCCGTGTAGGGGGGCAATATGAGTGAATCAGGATGTAATTGTTGTTCATGATGTTCACCTTTTATAATTGATGTTATTTCACCAGGGGTGACTTATATTTGTGTGGTGTTAAAATCATGGGTCTGTATGGCTTCAAATGAGTATTCATGTGTCATGAAAAACACATAGAAATATATATTAATGGGTATTTTTCCCGATAGGGACATATTTATTTAACGCGTTATATACATGCCTATATGATCCATGAAATATGATATCTCTTATATATGATAAATGAAATAAAATGAATTGTTTGTCATGATAAAAATATTTTAAGTCATGTTAGAGATCCAATAATGTCTGTTTCTCAATTTCTTTCACCTGGTGATGTTATCATTATTTGTTATCCATTGTTTTATGGAGTGTTTTTATCATTTAGAGAAAATTACACCTCTTTATATTTGAGTTTAGCATCACAATTGTGGGAATCAACATGGCACTATCATATATGAGATGTACCTTGATATGGTTCTTGAGTATCAGATAACTTTTCATTCTCGTGATAGCTTCTTGAGGGTCATGTAATCCATATAAGGGAAGACTATTATCACCATTCTTTTTATGACTAATATGTTGAGAGAGATTCAACTGTACAATACACCAACATTCACTGTTGATAGATTCCCTAAAGAATCCAAATTATAGAATGATTTAGTCTAGAAGTTATTTATGCACCATGAGAAACCCATATGTAAGAGGGTGAATCTTTTCATGAATATGATTTTTGGAACATCCAAGCATTAGTGGGATATTATAGAGTAGGATGGACAATTGGAAGGGTATCTTGGAAGGAAATTGAGGTGATGTTATTGAGGAACTTATATCCGTAGAACTTAAGGGATGATATGGATTACAATTTAATGAATCTGATATATGAGGGTATGTCAGTGATGGAATTTGATGAATGTTTCACTGACACAAAATGATCTATTCCATATTTTCCTTCTGATGATATCTATAAGAAAAGTAAGTTTCAAGATAGGATTCAATGTAAGATTATCTATAAGGTGAATGTTTTAATTTTAGTATCATTTCATATGTAATGAATTAGTTACTCATCATGGAATGGAATATGGGAGAGTCCCCGAAAAAAGGCCAAGCTGTTTCAGTAGGGTGAACTAGACACTCTTTTTTCTAATGAAAAAAAGTTCCAATATGACAATTAATGCAATGTAAATAGTGTGAAGAGTAGTCAGGTAAGTGGGAAGACATCTGAAGAACATGTTATATTGATTTGATATCAATAAGTAAAGTAGGTCAGAAAATGTCCTTATCATTCCTACCATGCTCTGGAGTTCCATGCTTGCAGCTGGTAGGGTCATATCCATAATTTTTTATTGGAAATTATCACAATAGGGTAGTGGTAGGGGATCACAACAGGTACGAGAGTCTATGAAGAACTTAACTACTCTTCCAAATATATTTATCTAGAGTTCCATAGGATGGTCAAATGAAAGAATGGGATGTGGTACCCTAGGGGATGAACAATAGTACCTGGTGGAGGGGACATCTTAGGGGAGTCATGCTGGAGCCCAGGGAAGAGGGGTGAGATAGTTTCATGCTATGTATACTACTCTAGCTATTGTGGATATAGTAAATTCTACCTTCATAGGTAATATTCCTATATAATATACCATTGCATGTTTTTCCTTGAAATTGGAGAATCACATTACTTTTTATATACTTTTTTATCAATAGTTTTGGGCTTGATTATGAAAATATTTGATGGTCATTTGACCATTGACAAACCGTTGGGAGTGTGGACAGAGAATATCAAATGTTTTGAGGAGTGTTCTCAATATATTATTAGCTACTGTTTCATTTGGGAACCATTAGTGATTGAAATTATAGGTTTTATTTATTCTTATTATGCATTGGATATTACAATACCAAGTTCATTTTGGCTATTACCGAAGGATAATTATCATTCTATCTCTATAAGGATACTACTATTCTTACCATGGTGAATAGGATATTCAGGATGGTCAAGCAAGACCAATTCTATGAAGATTGGATTTTCTCCGGTGTTATATAGAATGTATTATTCTAGATGATGGTGGAATGCAATAATATTATTTTCCTATAGTGTTAGAACATTTTTTATGGTTTTTTCCTTATGAGTTCAATGGGTTACCCCCCCTCCCGGAGTGGGATATCGGGTTCATTATTGAGTTGGTATAAGGCCCCAGCCTCAAACATTACATAATCTTATGTTAAGTCAATAATTTGACATTATTTAACATTGAGGATATTTTAAAGTATAGATATTTAGATAATTATGCTATAACGCATTCATAGCAACTTAAATATTAAAAATTGGACACTTCTACTCACTATTTATTATTTTAAAAAAGTAAAACATTTAAAAAGAAACATGGTTTCGTTTCATATTTAAACATCATAACTTTTCCATGATCTCATACTTGAATCTATTATCTTTTTAATCATGTGATTTTTTTTTCATAATTTGGGATGAGCATAAAAATATCAGTAAGTTATATACAAAGAAGGAAAACTATTAGTCTGTAGAAAACATGTAAACCATGTATACTTTATTATAAAATAATACTTTTCACCTTTATGATTTAGTAAATACATTTTTCCGAATATATGCTAATGATTAACCTTTTTGTAATGTAAAATTACTTTAAAACCCATATAAATAAACATATAACATATAAAGGTATCTTCTAAAATAATTATACTTAAATGGAATAACCATACAATTGACTTCCACACATATCATTCTTGCGAATGGAATGACCATACGGTCAACTTCCATACCAAATGCATTAATCGATATAACATAACCACCCAAACATGGTTTATCAAGGAACCACCCATATTATGTATATCATGTAACCACCCATATATTGTTTGTCATGTAACAACCCGTTAATAGTATAAGATCCATTAGATAATCATTACACATAAAAGATTTCAATTATCAACATTACAGTTATAAAATTTCATATGTAATCACAAGAAATAATTTAAATATATTAAAATAGTCAATAAACAGTAAAAATCATCTTCAATACCAAAATACCCAAACAAACTAATAAGGTATTCATTTCCATTTAAATACATTAAGGCTTATAGAGGAAACCAAATATAAAATAATGTTTATGGTAGTGGAGAATTTGTTGTCACCACATACATTAAAATCTTTTCATTTTTCCTTTTGTAATGTATGTAATATTATTTGTATAAAAATATTTATTTTGAGAACATTTTAGTGAATTGAAATTAATAGTGTTTTATTATACACCTTATAAAAATAGGTGATGTATAACAACAAGATATGCCTCAATGAAAGAAGATTGAGATGAAGTCACCTACCCTAAGTCTGATTCCTCAGATATGTTAATTTTTATTCTTTGATAATAAACATAAGTTAATTTATAAATACTTCACAAAATTTTAATTTTAATTATTCTTTTTATATCATTAATTACCTTGTTATAATAATTAGTTAATTATTTGTGTCAATGACGGACATTTTGTCTATATTCGAAACAAGAGTAAAAAATAAACTCGATATGATGCCAACAGTTCTTGTGGTAAACATTACATCATCTCCATAAAAAAATTCATTATATTATTATGCTTTTTATACATAAATTATAATTTAAAATCAATCCATTATGTATGGTTATTGAAAATGAACATCATTATAATCATGAAGATGTTAAGCCATAGGTATGCATGAGTAACATTTTCAGTTTGTTATTTGTCATTATGAAAATAATGTATACATTATTTTATATTTTCATAATGACTATAACATTATTAATAACATATTAATCATTTAAATACACACACACACAAAATATATATATATATATATATATATATATATATATCATAGAAGTGATATGATGAAAAAAACTGGTCGCATCGCTTTGTGAAGATGATAGTTCACACATATATACAAACACAATTATCATTTTTATGCCCATAGAAAGTAATAAATTAATTGATATTTTATTATATTGTAATTATTAATACATCATAATATCAAATATTAACATTTATTATATTATTATAACTAGTCATGAGATACAGTTATGAAAAAATAATTAGATCGGTTCATGGAGTTGATAGTTCACACATACGCATGAACTACTAATTATATTCCCATTTAATAGAAGAAGAGAAGGATTTTGGTAATGACACAAATATAATAACATCTTAGTATTTTTATGATACTATAGATTCAATTTCATCAAGGATGAAGGAAATTTGAAGGAAATGGAAGAAGAAATAAAATTTAAATACTTAAATAAACACAATAAATTTCGCTCACATGATCACCTTTCAAAACACCTTAACACCTCTAGGAATGGTGTTCTGCCTAAAATAAGGAATTAATAATTTTTAGAGGGTTTATATAAATGTTTTTTAGTCTATCTTGTTTGAAAAAAAGGTTTCGGATGTGTGTGTAATAGATATGAATGAGTAGATTTTTATAGGAGACGGGAGGGGAAACCATGGAATTATTAAAAGAATAAAATTAATATAAATTCAATTTTGATTCCAAATGCTTCAAAACTAATTTAAATGAAATATAACTTGAATATAAGTCTAAATATATTCATCCAATGAAAATTGGATAAGTTTCTTTAATCGTTATCTTTTTTAACTGCTTGCAACTCTTACAATTTTATTAAGTAATTTGAACACAGAGGGTCAAAATAATTACCAAATCATGCCAAATGTCCAAAGAATGAGTAATTAATGAAATTTTTAGATTTATATCATCTTTCTAGTGGAATAATATTTTTTAGAATTTTATATCCTTTAATTAAATATTTTATTTGTTAAAATATAAATTATGTGAATTTTGACACTATTAATTACATGACTATTTTAAAATATCATAACAAATTGAGTCCTTGAAAAAAAATTAATTCAACCCTAAAATTTTATATTTATACAAAAAAGTCATGGATTGTATCAAAAATTTTATATTATATTTATTTTAATAATATTTATATCATTTATTTGATTCATTCCTTTATAAATCTATTACATAGTCATCATTGTGTCAGAAATAAATTTAATTTTTTAATTACTAAAAATTATAAATAAATTACCATGTTTTAGGTAGTATTTTTACTTTTATATTGGACATTTTGTGTAAAATATATCAGTTACATAACCCCAAATTAAAAAAATGTTTAGTATGAAGAGACATAATTATGACATATTTTCCTTTACATTAAATTAAATGTTATAAATGTCTTAATCACACACAAGAGTCTTCCAAAGGGAAAATTTAGGCCCAATAATGTTAATTCTTGATAATAAATCATAAAATAATATTAGGAAAAATGTTAGGGTAATTTTATAATATAATAATAATAATTTTACCTTGAATTTCCCTATTTACCTTTAATCGTGGTAAATAAAATACTAATGTTACTATTAAAAAATTATTTTAATCTTATTGGATTTTTTTATAATGAGTATAAACACATATGTTAATTTTTAAAAATTTAATTCATAGAAGTGATTAAATTCGGTTTAACACTAATCTTGTTGATGAATTGAGAAAAGGAGGTTTTAAGTAAAACATTCTAAAGTTAACATGGTTTTTTAATTTAATTTTAAGTTGATAATACATCAAATGAAATAAATTAGATCAAATGATAAAAAAATTAACTAATAAAACCCTAATATAATGTAAAAGGATAATCTAAAAATATAAATAAATTAGACAAAAATGCAGTTTTGAATTAAAATGCAATATTTTTCAATATTTAATAAAATGAGAATTTTATCAAAAGAATATAAAAAATTATTCCAAAGTAAATTTTTATATCCCTTTTCCAAATAATATTTTTATTTGTTCAAATATGACATATAAATTTTAAAAAAACTATATTTAAAAATGGCTCTCCATTAAAAGGTGTTAAAATGTTTTTTTTGGAAAAATACTCTTTTTATTTATAAAATTAAATTTATTCTAATATCATGTCTACAAAACATATAGGATTAATTTTGAACACCATATTTAATTTATATTTCATTTATATAATCCAACACTAGTGATTTGATTATTTTTTAAACAAAATTATTCACACATAAATAGTTTTTCATAAAAACACTTTTTTTATAGTCAATTGGTTTTTATTTTCATTTCTAATTCATTTTCTAACCAAATAATCATTATATAAACATGTGTAAATGATTTTTTCATAATTTATTTAATATGATTACTTATTTTAATTTCTATGCGATAACTACAAATTAAAATAATAATAATAATAATATATTAGTTTTTAGTATAACTCAGTCTTGTGTACAACTTAAGATTATGGAGAAACCCATTGTTGCACGTAAACACGCTATCAGACATTGAATCATTATTAATATAAAATTACTATCTAAATTATAATTATTAAAAAATATCAAAAGTTATTATCCTATAATTACCTGGTATGCTACATCCTTCCCACTTTTTAGAAATTGAATCCTCGCAATTTTAAATTTTGGGCTAGGTAACTAAGGATTCAATTTTAAATATTACTTCCTTAAAATCCCAAATCAGAAAAAATATTAACAAAACATCCAATTTAAAAGAAATAAAGGAAATTACAAAGGTCGCCTGAGATAACATATACTAGGGTTCTATGTAGGAAAAAATGGATATGGAATAGAAAAATAACAATCAAGTTCTAAGGAAGAAAAATAGAATTTTTTTCTGAATAATGTAGACAATATAAAAACATAAACATGTGGTAGATTAAAAATTTATTCATTTTGTTGTAGGAAACTTTAATGAAAAACATTTTTTATGATGATTTTTAGAGATTTGTGTAATTAATTTACTACCTATAACATGATCATAAGAAAATTTACTTACTTGACATGTAAAGTTTTATACTTTAATCAAAATCCAACACAAAATAATATTCTTCTCCAAATGATGAGTATTTAATTAGAATTTCTTTCATGATCTAAAAACTATAATTAACTTCTAGAGAATCACATAATTGATAAAATATTTACTATCAATTCATCGTGTCTTGAGACATTAACCAAATTGATAATGTTAAGATAAAATAATATAATTCCCAAAATATAATAAACATTAAAATAATAATGAATAATTTAAATCTCAGAAATTCAAAAGTAAAACCCATTATCCAACATATACCATTCAACAAATAAATATCCTTAATATTACTTAAAAATATTATATCTAATATTAAATCCCAAAAATCAGAAGGATTAAATTAAATAATCTTCCATGATAAGTTCTAACATTTAACAACAAATAACATCAACAACTACTAATGTCTCATATGAAAAATTTAATTTCCTAAATAAAAAATTCTCTAAGATAGGTTAATAATATCCATAAATATCCTAAATCAACATAATTTAATAATAAAAACATAAATTCTACCAAAATAAAATTCAACCATTACTCCTTAAATAAAATCCCTTGGTATTCTCTTTTTTTAAGGCATATAGGGTCCCCAAAAAAGTGAAAGTATTCCAAAATAAAATTTATCACTTAATCCCCAAAAAATTTTCATATACCAAGTATATCCATTTTATAAAACATATGTTTAAAAAATCAACTTATTCTTAATACATATACTATTTTATCTAAAAGAATTACATAATAGCTAGGGACTTCGCATAGGTTATTGGTAGTAAATGCACCCTTTTCACCCTTTAGTTATTGGTTCGATCCATACAACCTTTTCAGACATGATAGGTCATCACCTATATTGTGGGTTGTACTTTTTTATAAAACAAAAAAATAACTACAAAATTGTTTAACCTCAAAGGTTATCTCATACCTTTCATTTTGCATCCCAAAATTTAACAATCCTTAATTACAACAAAAAGATCTTATTAAATATAAAGGTTATCCGTTAATTTATAATTATGTCTAGAATAGATAAGGTAATTCTTACTTAGATAACATTTCCAAATAAAAAACATCATGGTTACACATACTAGAAAAAATATTATAAAGTAATCCCATCATAAAAATAAAATTAATACTTTTAAACATTTCTTCATCCATAGATATATCATAACTCTCAAATTCCTTCTATGTAGACTTCTTAGTCATCCAGCAATATTCATGTTACCTTAACAAAAACTTTCCATCTGATTACCTAATAATTATTTCCTATAAACAAAAATAGAAATCATGTCATAAGATTCAATAATTTCAAAACATGATTCAATAAATAATCCATACATTCTAGATGCCATTTTCAGTTTCCTCATCTTCAATTCGAATTTCATTGGGTATTTATAAATATATATTTGTATGTTCCTACAGATCCCATTCCCGTACTTTCTTCATATTAAATCCATTTTCATAATGACCATACTTTCTACATTTAAAACATTAATTTGATAACTTAGAAATAACTTATTTCCCTTTATTGCAGTCAACTGAATGCTTTCATTTTCCTTGGAAGGTTATTTCTTTATGACCTTGATTACCATATATATAACATCTTCCCATCCCATTAAAACATTTTCCAGGGGGTTTATTTCCATATCCGTGAAGCATATGTTGATGAATATGATTTACTTAATGAACATTATTACCTTCACTTCCACAAGGATTTGTTTCTCTCACATATGATGCATTAGGAAAATCGTGAAGTTTCAAGTTGTTAATCAGTAATCCTGATAGTTGGTTTAGAAAACCAACGAGAGTTATCATTGAAGCTCCCTTTTCATTCGGTTTCTTATTTAGAGAAAAACCATATTTTCCTTCACATCCATTTTCAAATTGGTGATTGATGGATCCAAACATTTTCTAAAACCAAAATGGTTAGTGTGAGTATATAAATTAAATCATTATATACGATCTCATGAGGAAGATAAACACTAAAATATACTTATACATGCTGTCTAAAATTTTTTTATCCAAAATAACTATGACTATTTCTGTTATGATAACCATTATGATTATATATAACTTGTAACTTATTCATAAATATCACCTTAACCTTAATACTTGTATAAGCCATCCAATGATTTCAACTATATGGCTTCACCCTTAAACATTACATAATATTGTGTCAAGTCTATAATTTGACTTTATTTCACATTGTGATCTTTTTAACTTTACAGATTTACAAAATTTGTCCATATATAATACATAACTTAAATATTACAAAGTATCCACTTATACGCACAATCCATTTTTAAAAAACAAAAACTTTTAAAAAGA
This sequence comes from Viscum album, assembly GCA_963277665.1. Classification (NCBI taxonomy): domain Eukaryota; kingdom Viridiplantae; phylum Streptophyta; class Magnoliopsida; order Santalales; family Viscaceae; genus Viscum; species Viscum album. The sequence continues at coordinate 242,409,716 of OY728131.1, forward strand.
AAAATAGTTTCGTTTCATGTTTAAACATCATAACGTGTCCTTGATCGCATACTTGACTCTATTATCTTTTAAATAATATTAAATTTTTTTCAAAATTTGGGATGAGTATAAAGATATCAGTATGGGATACACAATGAAGAAAAACTATTAGTCCTGTGAAAGCATATAAACCCTGATTACACTACTATAAAGTAATAATTTTCACCATTAAAAAGTATTTAATGCACCTCACTAAATAGAATATCAATTCATACCATTTTTTAATAAAAAAATTACCATAAAACCCATAGAAATTAATATATAACATATAAATGTATCTTCAGACATAATCATAGTTGAATGGAGTAACCATGCGATCAATTTCAACATATATCATTTTTACAAATGGAATAACCATATGACATAGTTTTTAACACAATGAATTAGAGGTTATAATGTGACCACCCATATTTGGTTTATCATACAACCACACATATTTGGTTTAACATGTAACCACCCATATTTGGTTTATCACATAACCACTCTTCCAATGTCCAATACCATTATATAATCATAACACAAAAAATATTGAATTTATCATCATTTCAATCCTAAAATTTTATTTTCAATAAAAAGAAATCATTTAAAGATATTGAAATAGTAAATACTTTTTTAATTTTTTTTTAAATTTAGAATCAATAAAAATGGAATAAGGGATTCGTTTTACTTTTAATAACATTATGGATTATAGAGGAATCCAAATATTAAATAATGGTTATGGTGATAGAGATGTCATTGTCATTGCATATGGTAAAAAACAGTCCTTTTGTCACGTCATAAAGAAAGTAAATTCCTTCATATAGAAAGAATAATTTTGAAATCCTTAAAATGAATTAAAATTTATATGGATTGATTATACACATTATAAAATATGGTAGTGTATAGCATCAAAACACGCTATAATGAAAGGAGATTGAGATGAAGTCTCACACCTTGAGTTCGATTCATCACATATGTTCCTTGTTCTTCTTGAATAAAAATATTTGGTTAATTTAAAATTATGCTCAAATAAATTTAATTTTTGTTATTATTTTTATATCATTAATTAATATTTTAAAATGATTAGTTAATTATTTGAGTTCATGTCAGACGTTTTGTCAATATTCCGAACTTGAGTAAAAAATGAACCCAGTATGTTGTCAATAGTCCATTTGGTAAAATTTAAATCATCTATGAAAATGTATATATGAAATTATTAGAATTTCTATAAACAAATTTTTCATTTAAATAAATCCATTAAGTACGGTTATGAAAAATGAACAAAGTTATAATCTTAGAGATGTTAAGGTGTACACACGCATGAGTAATGTTTTCCATTTTTCATTGATCCTTATTTTAAGAAGGTAAGTATTATTTTGTCATTAAATAATAATCATAACTTCATTAATATCATATAAATCCTTTATGTACACATATATATTATACAAGTGATATAATGACAAAAAACTAGTCACATCACTTTGTAGATGTGATAGTTCACACATATGCATGAACAACGTTATCATTTTTTTAACATGGAATGTAAGTACATAATTAATATATTATAATTCTATAATGATTAATATTTCATGAATATAACATATGGAAATTAATTTTATTATTATAAACAACTATGAGAGTCATTTATGGAAAATGAATTAGAATGGTTCGTGAGGTGATACTTCCTATATAAAAATTACTGATTAATTACATTCCTATTTAATAGAAGTGGAGAGGGATTTAGGTAATTATATTAACATAAAAACATATAATTGAACATAGGATACTATAGATACTATTTCATCATGTATGAATAAGATTTTAAAGAAAGTGGAAGAATAAATAAAATAGAAATACTTAAATAAACACATTTCCTTTCCTTCATATTATCAACTTTTTAACACCTTAACACCACTAAGAAATGTGTTATACCTAATATAATTCTTTAATAGCTTGTATAGGGATTCTAGGAAAGGGTTTGGGAAGACCGTTACCAAGAAAAAAGGTTTTGGATGTGTGTGTAATAGAGATGAATGAGTTATTTTTTTATAGGAGAGAGGAGGGGTACCCCTGGAATTATTAAATGTATTCAATAAATTTAAATTTAATGTAGATTTAAAATGGGTACAAACTAATTTATTAATTAGATATGATTATTATGAGTCTAAATATAATAAACACATGAAAATTATACAAGTTTTATCCTTATATTTTTGTTTTAACGCCGTTTAACTCATACCATTTTATCAAGTCATTCAAACTTAGAGGGTTACAATAATTACAAAATCATGGAAACATCTAATTAATGAGTTATCAATAACACTTGCAAATTTATGTCAACCTTTTGGGAATATTTTATTTTTATAAAATTTATATCCTTTAATTAAATATTTTAAATTTTAAAATATTAATTATGTCAATTTTGACACTTTTTATTACATGACCATTTTAAAATATGATAAAAACTTGATTATTTGAAACAAACTACATTAAATCATTCCTAACATGTCATATGAATTTTTAAAATACATGTATTGCATAAAATATTTCTAATTATGTTTATTTTATTTTTATTAATATCATTTAATTGTGTATTTAAGTAATAAATCTATTACTCCATCATCTTTTAGTCATAATTATATTTAATTATTTAATTCCTAAAAATTATAAATAAATTAACATGTTGTATATAATGTTTTATATTTATATGGACTACTAATATTATAAGATCTAACTTACATAACCCCATATTAAATTTTTTATTAAAAAGAGACATATTTTGGACATATTTTCCTTTACATAAAATTAAATGTTATAAATGTCATAATCACACCCAAGTGGCTTCCAAATGACACAATTTCTACCCAAGTATTGTCATGGTCGGAAATAACTCATCCAATATTATTTGGACAACTACTAGGAAAATATTATAATATTAATTTTACATTTAATAACCCAATTTAACTTTAACTATAGTAAATAAAATACTAATGTTATTATTACTCAAAAATTATTTCGATCGTATTAGAGAAAATTTATTTAATGAGTAAAACTATGTATGTCCATTTTTGAAAATTAAATTTTTAAAAGTTGTTAAATTAGGTTTAACACTAATTCTATTAATAGATTTAGAAAACATGTTTCTAAGTAAAATGTTAAAAACTCACATAGTTTTTCTATTTAATTTTATTTTAATAAAGAATCCAATGAAATAAATTGGATTAATTGATGAAAAATTAATATAATAATACCTTAAACCATTTAAAAATATAATCTTATAATATAAATAATTTATATGAAAATGAATTTTTGAATTAAAATGTAATATTTTCTACTATTCATTAAAATATGAATTTTATCTGAAAAATTCAAAAAACAGAACCAAAGTAAATGTTTATTTCTTTATTCTCATGAAGAAGTTTATTGTTTCACATAAATGATATAAAAGTGACAAAAAACAAGATCTAAAAGTGGTTCTCTATGAGAAGGCTGTAAAAACCATTTTAAAAAAATACACCATTAATTCATAAAATATTATTTATTCTTTATATCTTGTATGAAAAAAATATAAGATTAATTTTAAAAACCATATTTAATATATATTTAACTAATATAATCCAAAAATATTGATATTATTATTTTTTAAACATAATTATTCTCACTTATATAATTTTTTATAAAAACACGTCCTTTATTTTCAATTGGTTTCTATTTTCATTTCTGATTAATTTTATTACCAATGAATCATTATATAAACATGTGTAAACCCTAATTTCATAATTTAGTTAATATCATTCACTCCCACCATTATATTGGATATTCGATAACCATTACTTAAAATAATATTATTAATAATATATTATTTTTCAATATAACTCACTATTGTGTGCAACATAAGATTTTAGAGAAACTCATTGTCGCGTATTGGGTATGTTATCAGACATAGCATCATTTTTAAAGTAAAATTACTATCTAATTCATAATTAATAATAAATATGAAAACTTATTATTATATAATTACCTGGGATGTTACATTTTGTGTCAAGAGTAGAGCGAGTTTCTATCCCGTCATATAGGAAGAAACCGACAGAGGTTCTGGATTTGAATGTTCAGTTTGAAGAAATAGAAACTGAAGGTTTCACATAATCCAGTTTGTACCCATGGTGTTCTCCAATTATTTTCTCCACGAGGGATGATGGTACCTTATATGTATATGTTGATTATCGAAAATTGAACCAAATGATGGTCAAGAACCTATATCACCATCAAGGAATTGATGATCTCTTTAACAATTTAAGAGGGGTTAATATCTTCTCCAATATTGATTTGAGATATGGATACCACTAGTTGAGGGTGAGACCATAAGATAACATGAACTAATTTTTGGATCAGGAATAGATTTTATGAGTTCATTTTGATGTTTTTTATTCGACCAATATATAAGCAGTATTCATGGGCATTATAAATTACATCATTCATCATTTTTTGGATTTGTATGTGGTGGTTTCATTCAATAAAAACATTATATACTCTCTGTCAATAGACATTCATGTCAAAACATATTGACATCATCTTGAAAACATTTATTGAGTAAAAAATTTAATCGAAACACAATTTAGTTCCTAGATTGTTAATGTGAACTTATTGGTCCATTTCATCTTAGAGGTATGAGTGTCAGCAGACCCAAAAAAGGTTTCTACTCTAGTATCTTAGGATAGGAATGATAATATCTCAGAGATTAATATCATTCTAGGTTTATTATTTCGTTATCATAGACTTTTACAGGACTTCTATCATATTGAATCACCGATATTAGAGCTAAGAAATAATTGAGTGATGTTTTTTTGTAATATTTTTGTGAAGAAAATATTCATTAGATGAAAGGTAGTCTAAACATATAACATATTGTAACATTACCTATTCTTGGTAAATATATACCATTTAGTGTGTTTTATATAGAGATACACTCAGAGTAATTATAATAGAACATGATTGAGTGGTTAATTTTTCTTCTAGATAACTAATAGCACATGATAAGTATTACCTTACTCATTATCTAGATTTGGAATTAGTGTTATATCCTCTAAGATTACAATGTTTCTATCTTATGGGTGATAGGTTTCTTGTGTACGCAGACAAGAGGATCCCCCATTATATCTTTTCCCAGCTAGACCAACACATTCAGCAAGGGAGGTGGGTTAAGTATCTATATTCTTTTGACATCGATTTGGTCTATTCATCGGGTAAGGTAAACATTATCTTTAATACCTTGATCAAGAAGATGCATACATATGAATTATGGGAGTATTTTGTTGTGTGTCAGATGATAGAACTCCTTAAAGACATGAATCTAGATTTTCATAAGTCCTGGGGATGAGTAGTTATAAATTCAATATCTATTCTAATTGTGATTTTGTACTGGATTAAGATAATGTATATATCTGATCTATAAGGATTATTTCTAAGATATTGTTTATATATTTTCATTTTTTAATTAGGATGGTCTCTCAGAAAAAAATATCTATTTTCTATAGTGGAGTATGGGTTCTTATGGGCATGCATGTGGAGTTTATTAGATATTTTCTTAATTTTATATGAGAGGAACATTTTATATTGATAGATATGTATCATGATCTATGAAGAATGTTCTAGTGGTCACGAATTAATAAGGATTCTGAAAGCTTCATGGTGATATGTTTCACCTGTTAGTAATCAAATACTAATCATCAGATTCCATATAGGCTTCTGTAACTTCTTCCCATTTTGGAGTAGAAATGGGATGATATCACAATGGAGATTGTGTCAGTATTACCCATGTTAACATGTAATAACAAGGGATTATGGGTTATAATGGATTTAATGAGGAAGGAATACAACTTATTTCCTATCAAGGATACATTCAATGTTGTTGATCTACGTATTTGTTATGTGCTTGAGAAAGTTCAGTTTTATGGTCTTCTAACGAGTATCATTTCATATATAGATACTCATTTCACATAAAAGTTCTATTAGGTTTTTTGAAAGCATTGAGATCACATGTTATTTTGATCACAACCTACCATCCTTATAATTATGGTCCATTTGAGTAGACTATTTAGGTTGTAGGGGATATTTTATGAGCCTTTGTTTTTAATTTAAGAGGTTAAAAAGAGAAAAATATGAAAATCAGGAAGTTTTCATGTCATAAAATCTTGCACGATTTGATGTGGATGGAAACATTCTAGGATTTGTATGGAAGGATGCGTCATTAACCTATTTGATAGTTGGATGTAGGTGTGTCATCACTTTTGTTGGAACTAATATCATGTTAGAGATGTTTGAAAAGGTTCATAAGATTAGAAAGAGGTGGGTAACCACATAGAGTAAAAAGAATTATTAAACTGACCATCAGAGATGACATTTGGAGTTCAAGGTTGGTCACCATGTTTTCTTTTAGGTGTCTCAAAGGTTGGGGAAATGTTGTGTCAGGAGATAGGGAAATATATAACTAATGTTTTTAGACTAATTTAAATAGTGGATATGTAATGTCTAGTGGAATACTGATTATTCCTTCAATATTGATACAATTCCACACAATACATGCTTCACATCTCACAGAATCATAGATATTACCCCGATACTTCTCATTCAGTAGACATCGAGGTCATCGATCTTCATTATAATTTGTTCATTAACAAGAATTTAATAGTAATTATATACCATTGTGGGAAGTGTCTATATATTAGGATTGTACCACTAATTCTATTAGAGTGGAAATATGGGCATGTTCTGGCGGAGACCTAAGAGAGGAAGAATTATTTCCATGAAATGTGGACATAATTTTTCACCAAATCCTCATAGTGATGATTGGAGTACCTTAGGGGGGAGTATTTATATGGTGTGGAAGTTTTAAGATCTAATAAATTTAAAGTATTTACCTCTTTGATTTTCTTTTCAAACTTATTTCATTGGGTTTTTCTTTTTTTGAAACATTAATTGCCATGTCTTGTTCAGAGAAAAAGATATTTTTTGTGGAAAACAATCTAAATATCATTTATGTGTGATTATTTTAATTAATTGAGTTTTATTATTAATGTGTTAAATTATATTAAAAGGTTTTTTGTGAGTTTAAATGATTTTAAAGGTGGTTTGGGAGCATTCATATATGCAGGGATGAAAATATTCAATATAAAATTACACACTATGTATATGTTACATGATGTGTCATTACTTCTAGACACTTTTTGTGAAATGTTCATGATGTAATTTAGTTACATGTTTTTAACCTAATTCATGATTTGTAAATATTGATCATGATAAATATTAACCCGAGACAAACCGTTTTTATCATAATATAAAAATAAGCAAATACATGACGTGAAAGGATTAAATGTCATGTATTCCTCAGACCTAGTTGATTTAAGTGGTATGAACATATGATTGCAGAATTAGTTTGGTAAACACTTTTATCTCTCAACCCTTGGATGAATTATAAGAAATATTGGTCCCCTTTCCTACATTCTTGATGTCCCCATTATAAATTGGATTATTGGCTAGTGTTTCTGATTATTAATCTATTCCCTTCCTTCATTGCTTGTTGTGGTGGTGGAATATTTTGACGGTGTTTTTGGGGTTTTAATCTCATTTTTTGATGATCTAGGTCCCTTATTGTAATATATCTAACCTATGTTCTTATTGATTATTCTTATTGGAAGCATTGCTTAGTCAACGGATAATGGGATGGGGTCTAAACATAACCCTTTTTCTTGTTTAATTTCTATGTATTTGAAATATTATCATTGTACTGATGTAACATTAAATATAATTAATCTATTCATTTATTAATGGTAAATCTTATATTGGAAGATTGTTTAGATACTTTTGGATTCAATTATTGACAAAACCTTGATTATAGATACCTATTAGATGTGTAAAACATTGAATATTATGAACGTGGATAATTTTTTATATTATGTCTAGAAAGACATGTAATTTAATGTTATTTCTTGATATAGAATCACTATGGTAATATAATATGGTCCATTAATATGGATTTTGATAAATTTATATATAATTTAGAGTTTAATTGAAGGAGAAATGGAAATATTTATAATTAGTCACTGAGTCTTATGATGTGACATTGTGACATCCTTGTCATTATTACTTGTTAAGATGATGTTGAAATGATTATATGTAGGTATTATCCTAGAGTATGAAATGATTTAATATTGGGATATTTTTAGTGACACATGTTGAAATTCTTATATAGTGGACTTGGCCTAATGATACATGTTGAAATCCTTATATAGCAGACCTGTCATAGTGATACATGCCAAATTTTTATATAGTAGGCTATTCCAAGTTGATGCTGAAATGATTATATATGGGGATAAGCTTATATGATGACATAACTATATAGAGGTTTTTGTATGATTGGTTAATTATAATATCATCTCGGGTTCTGGTTGGCATGGTAGTTATACATTCTCTAATACATTTTAGAATGGTGATTAAGAAGGTTGTTGTTGATGAATTATATTAATTGATTAATAAATATACCTACTTATCGCTTTATTTTATACACATTTTATTAGACAGGTTATGATAAGACATGGTGTTTCTCACCTACTATGATTTAATCACAACTTTTTCTATGGTGGTTTGGTACCTGAGCAGATTACCTGGATATAGTTTTTGACAAGGGAAAGGGAGCTTATTGTTGATTGGTTTGTTGCTAGATGGGATAGAGTTTAGAGAAGGGTTTGACATGGGGTTCTAGATGGGGGTATTTTTAGATTATATTATTTCTATTGATTGTTTTTATAAATTTTCCAACTTGACATTTAGATACATTTTAGCCTATCATCAAATGATTCACGATTTTTTTATTTTTCACTTCCCCCTTTTATTTCGCAGTTGTATTATATATTATTTCTTCTATTTTTTTCATCACTCTAATGTTCATTATTATGATTTTTTATTGTATTGTACTCTATACAAAGGGGTATATTCTCCCCACTATACATATCAATCCCCAACTATTATTCGGTATCCTTTGGGTTATAAGGAAGAATGCTTGAGGTCTCGTAACTAACCCGTTTTTTCCATGTGAGAGAGTTCCAGATAGAGGAAATTTATATTATTTTATAATATATTTTTGAAAATTATTATCTTTACCAAATGTTTTCTCAAATTTGTTTATTTATGAAATAATAATCGTGTAATGAAAATAAACAACAGGCATCAAAACCAATGTACCCTGATCAAAAAGAAAAAATATGACACACTTCACTATAAAATAAAATAGTATGTATTTGAAATTTATAATTAATGTTTTATGTGATATGAAACAACTTATATTCCTTGGATTATATAGATAATGATGAATAAAAATATGTTGGAATTTCCATCCCAAATTATATGATATAGGAGGAACATGTAAACAAGGGGTAAACTAGTTGATGAAAATACAAAATTAGAATGGGAAAGATTTAAAAGTGTGAAATAATATAAATTCACAATGACTAATAATAGTATTGAATTAAAAAATATATTTTAGATCATATGTTTTTATATGGTTTGGGAAGATGTGTCTATTATAACTGTATATGTAACGCCCCGACCCCAGTTACCTAGAGTCGGTGCATTATTACATAACATTGGCATGATCACAAGAAAGATCAAATCTCGAAAGACCGATTGGTTTAGTAGCCTTGGAAACACTAGATATATTCATAAGTTTTACATTACATCATAAAATGAAAAACTACTACAACAACATAATATCTCCATAGTCCACACTATTATCCCCTCATAATATCCCTACAGGTCATTCATAACTTACTTCTTCACATCCTGGGGAAAATAAACATAGAAAAGGGGTGAGCTCAAATGCCCAGTAAGGATAACAATATAGCGGAACATTCAAAATAAGCATAAACATTTAAGGAAATGCATTACTAAAACAAAAGCCTTTTAAACTTGAACTTCAACATAGTATGGCAAAAGTAAAATTAAATAATGCCATTTACTTATTCACATGGATATTCTACTAATCGAATAATCACATGAAAAATCAATAACCACTTTCATAATGATGGAATGCATAATGCTAAACTTTAATTTCTTTTCAAGGCCTCGTCCCAAGACCATGGGGCTAACTGTAACCGGAACCCAACCCGGAGTGCCTCTAATAACCGGACACCAACCCGGAGTGCCTCTAATAACCGGACACCAACCCGGAGTGCCTCTAATAACCGGAGACCAAACCGGAGTGCCTCTAATAACCGGAGACCAAACAGGAGGGCTTACCTTTACCAGTCCCTAACTTGGAGGGCTTACATTTACCAGTCCCCAACCTGGAGGGCTTACTTTAGCCAGTCCCCAACCTGGAACATACTTGTCCAACACATTCATATCAAGTAAAGGTTGAAAATAAACATTCTTATTGGAACTAGCATACGAAATGTCAATACTTTACTCATAAACCATGAATGCTATATAAATGACACATCTACAGTCAAACATATCACAAAACATCATTACAATATGGAAGTTTTATATCATAATAAATCAACTTCAAATAATCTTAAAATCCATCAAAGGATGTTGACATAGATGAAAATGTTTTTTTAAAAAAATTATTGAGAGAAATATCACTTTTTCATGAAAACATTTTAATGTTGCACAATTTATAAATTAAGGAATTTAAATACATTTTTGAATCAAAGTGTCCCATACCACTTTGAAACTTTTGAATGGAATTAACACTTTTAAAACATTCATTTTCATATAAATAAATCCTTACAAACCATTTTGAAAATGTGGACATAAATGAGGATGATTTAGAAGAATAAATATTTAAAACATTTAAAATGATGTTTTAGTAAAAGTTCCCTTAGAAATAATCCCTTTGAAAACTCTTTTATGAAATATGGACATGGATAGTAAATATGTCCCAATAGATACTTACGTAAAGACAACCTCAGATATTAAAGAGATTGTGAAGTAAACCCTTATCAATATGGTAACATATGAAACATACAACCCATGAAAGAGGTATCATACAATGAAAATGTAAATACACATAAGGTAAAGTGTATTACACAAAGAATACAATTATGGGCAGTACATACACCACACAAAAGATAATAGTGGAAATATGGCATGAATCTCACGGAAATAAAGAGTGAGATGAAAACCCCTTGCCACGTTAATCAACTGAGTCGTATGGCCAAAAGTTAATAACCACAAAATTATTTATAGAATAACATGAATATAAAGATAATCATGATAATGTATATCAAATTCCAGTACACAATACACCACTTTCAATAATTTAGTGGCGATTAATGGAAATCTCACGGAATTGAATGTGAGATAAGAAAATCCCTTACCTTGTACTTTTAATTGGTTGGGGTAGGTTAACCTCCTGTATTATATTGAAATAATTTTTATTAAATTATACAAGAATCATATATATTAATATGATATCATATATGATCTTTTAATATTGATTTGATAATAATATCTTAGTATTATCTTTGTTTCGGGTGTTAGGTTACTTGTTTTCTTTTATATGTTTTGTTACGTAAGACATGTTTGAAAAGGATAGGTTTTATATTATTCATATCCAGAATGATATCAAGTCCTTAATCATCATTTTTTAAATCATAAAATGATAATTATACTTGAATGGATACGATGGAGAATGAATCTCATCGCGTTCATGGAGACGGTAGTCCATACGTACGCACGAGCAACAATATCATTATTTTGATATTAAAATAATATATAAATGGATGGTATATCATATATACAGAATCATTAACATGTTATATTTATTATTTACATGAGTTACACATCATTATTATACCCATCCAAATAATATTATATTGAATAACAATTACACCACGACGTGGAGACGGTAATCCGTACGTACGCACGTATGGTGACATGTTATTCAAAGGGTGGATAGAATACTGAATATGGTTGTACCATATTTATAATAACATCACAGTATATATATGATACTAGATTTATTATTTTATAATGGTAACAACAAAGGAAAAAGAAGTGGAAGAAGAAATGAACTTAGAAAAGGGTGGTGAAATCATTACCTCTTCTTCGGGTTCTTCCATTTGATTTGATCAAAAAGGGCTCCTTAGGTTGGATTTCTGATCAAACTAAGGCCCCTAGGTTGTATTGAGGGAAGTTGGGAGAGTATTTGGGCAGAGTTTGGCTGAACCAAAAGGCTTTGAATGTGTGAAGAAATGAGAAGGAGGAGTCCCCTTTTATAAGAGGGGTGAGGGGCACCTTTGGAAAACCTAGAGATATTAGTTTATAATAAATTAATATTCGGTTTCCAATGGCTCCAAAGTTGACTATTCAAAGGTTAAGGTGGGGATGGGTTGAAAACAACTCAACCAATAGAATTTAGACAGGTTTGGGTACTTATATTAACCTTATCTTTAAGTATTAACTCTAAGTTAATTAGTTTCACTTTTACAATGTCTCTTTGTATTTTTATATAATATGGTTAATAAACTTACTATATACATCCAAGAGACCCCCATGTGGTCCATTAATGATGAAACTATCATGATATAAGTCTCTTGGCCGAACCTTAGATTTTTAGGAATTTAATATCAATTAATAATATAATATTTGTTTTAAGAACTCTTTTATGTCAATTTTGACATAATTCAATAGATGATTTTTTTGAAACTCATAACAGATTGATTACTTCGAAAAAAGTAAATTAAATAAATCCTAATATATCATAGTATCCTAGAAAATTAGTTTAATTCATTAAAAGTTTCATATTATATTTATTTGGGTATTTATAATATCAATTAATTTAATTTTTCACTATTTTAGTAATTACTGCATCATCATTGTGTCACAAATAAAATAAATTATTTAATGTCTAAAAATTATAAATAAAATTTCATTATGTAGGAAATCTTTTTATCTTTCTAATGAATATTCGTAATCTAAAATAAAACATATATAACCCTATGTAAAATTTTTTGTTCTAAAAGATATATGCTTGTGTCATTTTTGTATTCATTTTAACTTAATTAAAATAAAGTGTCCCTATCACCTACAAGTGGCACCATGGGGTCCCCAAATAGACCCAAAGATGCCTATGGTCGAACATGTATCAACCAATAAGTCTAGGACACGTTTTAGGGTAATTTAGTATTATTATAATATTATTTTTTAACCCTTATTTACCAGATTTACCCTTAACCATGGTAAATAAAATATTTACCGCAGTAATTATTCAAAATGTCTAAAAATAAAAGTTACCTATTTACACAATTTGAACATCCTGATTCCAAATATGAAATCCATTTTTCTAAATTCAAAACAAAGAAGTGGCAGAAATTAATTTTAAATTAATTCCCGCTGTCAAAAAGCGTGTTTTTAAGAGATAATAACTATCAAAAGATTGACACTTGTTTATGTTCGGTTTAATTGTAAAATTATGTCCAATGAACAAAATTATATTAAATGGTAAAAATATATTCTAAATATACTTTAAAACCACTCAAATTCATAATTTATCACTATTAATTATTTTGATTAAAAAAGTTGTTTTTAATTAAAATTTAGTGATTTTCACTATTCATCAAAATATGAAAGTTATCCGAAAAGTACCAAAATTTCACCTTAGGATAAATTCGATATTCTGAATCCAAAATTGAAGTCCATTTTAAAATATAAAATATATATAATTTTGAAAAGTAGGTATTACTATTCATAATGGCTAGTTTGATCGGTTGTGGTGTGTGTTAAAACTCGAAGTTGTGTACAACACACGCTACTGTATTATTCAAAGGAAAGCGTACCGTGGAAGCTTGGGATGTTTCATTTTAAATTTTTTGATGTCCCCATTTAGTCAGAAAGTTTAAAATATTGTATTTAAAAAGGTCTCACTATTAAAAGTTGATAAAAGTGCAATACTGAAAATGAATTTGTTCTTGCATTATATCTAAGAAACTCATAATATGGATTCTAAAATTATAAGGATTATATAAAGTTTAAAATTTAGATAATACTATTCATAACCTCTTTTGAAAGGCTTTTTTTGTAAGTAATGGTGTGATTGAACTCGGTGTTGCGTGTAGTGTAGGTTATTGAATTATTTTGAAGAAATAACACTCTATGAAATCTTGGGGTGTTACATTCTCCCCTCCTTCAATAAATTGTGTCCTCGCAATTTGAAATTGTTTTTTGAAAATAAAAGGTTGAAAATAGAAAATATATTTGTGGGAAAACCCACATCGGAAATTGGGTTACTAAAATTTAGTCTTAATATGAGGAAAAGAGAAATGAAAGGGTCACCACCAAATTATGATCTCGATTAGGAGAACATTGGTGGCAATTAGAGACATATAATTGGAGAAAAAACGTAAATATTTATAGGTACTGATTGAGGTCATCAATCACAAACAAGTATAAAATTGAGGTCCTTAAACTCATCAATCTATGATGATTTGAAATACCATCGGTTCAACAACACATAGGGTATTGGGATAACACATTTTTGACGTTTCAAAATATCTTAGTTGAAATTCCACATCGAAAAATGAATTAATGAGGCCTCTATTTAAAACAAATAGTGGAAAGTATGAAGATTACCGAAAATAACACATACTAGGGTTCCATGTAGGAAAATATGGATATGGAGGAGAAATCTAACCATCAATTATCTGATGGAGAGTGGTAGAGAACATGGCTATGAAAAGGCCAAAAATCCCAAAGCCATAAATTAGTGATGATTTAAGGTACCATCTAGGACAACATTTTTGTTCTAAGTTCCTTTTATTAATGTTGAGGAATTTATTTATGAGATTGGCTAAGATCATAAGGAGATATACTGACTTTATAATTAGATTTTTATCCATTAATAAATTCCTACCACAAACTCATATTTCACTCTAAAAGATAATAGAATGTAATTTGTTTTATATTTATACTATTCGTATAGGGTTCCAAAATAAATGAATTTATAATTCATCTACTAGATCTTTTAAAAAAACTACATTATTTAATCCAGGACATCTCGTGGGCCAGTGGTAGGTGTTACACCCTTGTCACCCTTCGGTTGCGGGTTCAAGTCTCGCAGCCTTGCCGGACGCGACGGGTTGCCGCCCGACCTCCGGGTTGTCTTTTTATGGCAATCCAAAATAATCCAAACTAGAACTATCCAAAATACTTCTGTCCAAACTCACAGTCCAACATTTATAAGGAAGGTAAACATAATGTAGATCCTTTTTACCCCGTAATAGCATATTAATACCTTCATCTTGTATTGTTTTAATACACTGAAACATCCTGAATTACTATATTTTTTATTGATTACAATCATGCTCCCTTATTCCATATTGAATGATGGATATACTTCATCAATCCAAAAAAAATTTAAACCCCAACAATGATGTAATATACAAATCATTAATCAGTTCCAAGGTAGTCAAGAATATCCAATATAATTTATCCAAAACAATCATGTATTATTCCAAAATCACTAACTCGGTATCAGAACTATATTATGGTTTATCATTCTCTCAACCATATATTTTCCAAAAATTTATCCTGCTGTTGAGTCACCCTTCTTTGTTCCACATAATCTCATGTCCTTAATGAAATAGTACTTCAGTACAATCCTTATATACTCCATAATCATTATAACAAGTACATTGTTGATACAACACTCAATTGACATAATCAACATAAGAACTCTAATCATTCCTCTTCATCTGTGGTAGTATCATAACTTGATTATTATCCAATAGCATCATTTGAGGCATAGTCTGATGACTGGGACATAGGTTTGCGTAGTGTCCAAACTCCTTGTAAATGAAGCATTGTACATTTGAAACCATTTTCTTACCCTTTCAGTCACGTAATTTGTGCCCTTTTCCTCCACACTTATATAACAAACTCCCATTCCTTTCAGGCAAGTTCTAGGGTGTTTCTTTCCATAGTTACCACATATGGGAAAATTCTTCTTTTCCCTCTTCCCTTTATCCATCATTCCCTCTTCCATCCTTTTCTTCTCTTGCTTCCCTTCAAATCCATAGGACTCAGTAAACTCTTTACTTATCTTATCAACACATGATATTATTCCTTCATATGATGATAATACATGCGAGACTATATCTCTTATAAATTCTGGCTTAAGAACATGAAATATGTGGTCCTTCTTTCTCTTTGTATCATGTGCATTGCTGGATTTCTCATTCCTTCTACTAGGCGCAATTTCTAAACAATGGCATACACTAGATTAGTTTATGAATCAAAATACATAATCCCATACTTATAAATCACTTAACATAAATTTAACTATTTATGGATATAATCCATAATCATAAAAAAATATTTTCTTTGAGGAAGTATATACTCATAAACCCTTCATAATGATTTGTAAAGAAAATGAGAGTTATCCTAAGCATATCCCCCGGGAGTTTCGTAACCAAGAGTGAAGCAAGGCCCGTTGTCGTGCACCAGTTCCCGTTCGAGTCTTGCTCAAAGTGGTGTTTTCGGGTTTTACCCCTAGGTACATCTGTGCCAGATCCGCCTCTACCTGCTCGTATCCAGACAGGGATGTATTGCTCGGAAAACTCATAAAATCTCAACAACACCAAAATTATAGGATGTTCTTCTATACTAATCCTCAAAGTTCATCTTAGGTCTACGTGCTCTAATCATAGTTTATCTAAATCTAGCTTCCAAGGTTTGTACTAAACTTCCTCTGATACCAACTGTAACGCCCCCGACCCCAGTTACCTAGAGTCGGTGCATTATTACATAACATTGGCATGATCACAAGAAAGATCAAATCTCGAAAGACCGATTGGTTTAGTAGCCTTGGAAACACTAGATATATTCATAAGTTTTACATTACATCATAAAATGAAAAACTACTACAACAACATAATATCTCCACAGTCCACACTATTATCCCCTCATAATATCCCTGCAGGTCATTCATAACTTACTTCTTCACATCCTGGGGAAAATAAACATAGAAAAGGGGTGAGCTCAAATGCCCAGTAAGGATAACAATATAGCAGAACATTCAAAATAAGCATAAACATTTAAGGCAATGCATTACTAAAACAAAAGCTTTTTAAACTTGAACTTCAACATAGTATGGAAAAATTAAAATTAAATAATGACATTTACTTATTAACATGGATATTCTACTAATCGAATAATCACATGCAAAATCAATAACCACTTTCATAATGATGGAATGCATAATGCTAAACTTTAATTTCTTTTCAAGGCCTCGTCCCAAGACCTTGGGGCTAACTGTAACCGGAACCCAACCCGGAGTGCCTCTAATAACCGGACACCAACCCGGAGTGCCTCTAATAACCGGACACCAACCCGGAGTGCCTCTAATAACCGGAGACCAAACCGGAGTGCCTCTAATAACCGGAGACCAAACCGGAGGGCTTACTTTTACCAGTCCCTAACCTGGAGGGCTTACTTTTACCAGTCCCCAACCTGGAGGGCTTACTTTAACCAGTCCCCAACCTGGAACATACTTGTCCGACACATTCATATGAAGTAAAGGTTGAAAATAAACATTCTTATTGGAACTAGCATACGAAATGTAAATACTTTACTCATAAACCATGAATGCTATATAAATGACACATCTACAGTCAAACATATCACAAAACTTCATTACAATATGGAAGTTTTATATCATAATAAATCAACTTCAAATAATCTTAAAATCCATCAAAGGATGTTGACATAGATGAAAATGTTTTTTTTAAAAATTATTGAGAGAAATATCCCTTTTTCATGAAAACATTTTAATGTTACACAATTTTGAAAGTAAGGCATTTAAATACATTTTTGAATCAAAGTGTCCCATACCACTTTGAAACTTTTGAATGGAATTAACACTTTTAAAACATTCATTCTCATATAAATAAATCCTTACAAACCATTTTGAAAATGTGGACATAAATGAGGATGATTTAGAAGAATAAATATTTAAAACATTTAAAATGATGTTTTAGTAAAAGTTCCCTTAGAAATAATCCTTTTGAAAACTCTTTTATGAAATATGGACATGGATAGTAAATATGTCCCTATAGATACTTACGTAAAGACAACCTCAGATATTAAAGAGATTGTGAAGTAAACCCTTATCAATTTGGTAACTTATGAAACATACAACCCATGAAAGAGGTATCATACAATGAAAATGTAAATACACATAAGGTAAAGTTTATTACACAAAGAATACAATTATGGGCAGTACATACACCACACAAAAGATAATAGTGGAAATATGGCATGAATCTCACGGAAATAAAGAGTGAGATGAAAACCCCTTACCACGTTAATCAACTGAGTCATATGGCCAAAAGTTAATAACCACCAAATTATTTACAGAATAACATGAATATAATGATAATCATGATAATGTATATCAAATGCCAGAACACAATACACAACTTTCAATAATTTAGTGGTGAATAATGGAAATCTCACGGAACTGAATGTGAGATAAGAAAATCCCTTACCTTGTACTTTTACTTGGTTGGGGTAGGTTAACCTCCTGTATAATATTGAAATAATTGTTATTAAATTATAAAAGAATCATATATATTAATATGATATCATATATGATCTTTTAATATTGATTTGATAATAATATCTTAGTATTATCGTTGTTTCGGGTGTTAGCTTACTTGTTTTCTTTTATATGTTTTGTTACATAAGACGTGTTTGTAAAGGATAGGTTTTATATTATTCATATCCAGAATGATATCAAGTCCTCAAAAATCATTTTTTAAATCATCAAATGATAATTATACTTGAATGGATATGATGGAGAATGAATCTCATCGCGTTCGTGGAGACGGTAGTCCGTACGTACGCACGAGCAACAATATCATTCTTTTGATATTGAAATAATCTATAAATGGATGGTATATCATATATACAGAATCATTAACATGTTATATTTATTATTTACATGAGTTACACATCATTATTATACCCATCCAAATAATATTATATTGAATAACAATTACACCACGACGTGGAGATGGTAAGCCATACGTACGCACGTATGGTGACATGTTATTCAAAGGGTGGATAGAATACTGAATATGGTTGTACCATATTTATAATAACATCACAGTATATATATGATACTGGATTTATTATTTTATAATGGTAACAACAAAGGAAGAAGAAGTGGAAGAAGAAATGAACTTAGAAAAGGGTGGTGAAATCATTACCTCTTCTTCGGGTTCTTCCTTTTGATTTGATAAAAAAGGGCTCCTTAGGTTGGCTTTCTGATCAAACTAAGGCCCCTAAGTTGTAGTGAGAGAAGTTGGGAGAGTATTTGGGCAGATTTTGGCCGAACCAAAAGGCCTTGAAGGTGTGAATAAATGAGAAGGAGGAGTCCCCTTTTATAAGAGGGGTGAGGGGCACCTTTGGAAAACCTAGAGATATTAGTTTATAATAAATTAATATTCGGTTTCCAATGGCTCAAAAGTTGACTATTAAAAGGTTAAGGTGGGGATGGGTCGAAAACAACTCAACCAATAGAATTTATACAGGTTTGGGTACTTATATTAACCTTATCTTTAAGTATTAACTCTATGTTAATTAGTTTCACTTTTACAATGTCTCTTTGTATTTTTAGATAATATGGTTAATAAACTTACTATATACATACATGAAACCCCCAAGTGGTCCATTAATGATGAACCTATCATGATATAAGTCTCTTGGCCGAACCTTAGATTTTTAGGAATTTAATATCAATTAATAATATAATATTTGTTTTAAGAACTCTTTTATGTCAATTTTGACACTATTCAATAGTTTATTTTTTTGAAACTCATAACAGATTGATTACTTCGAAAAACGTAAATTAAATCAATAATAATATATCATAGTATCCTATAAAATTAGTTTAATTCATTAAAAGTTTCATATTATATTTATTTGGGTATTTTAAATATCAATTAATTTAATTTTTTACTATTTTAGTAATTACTGCATCATCATTGTGTCACAAATAAAATAAATTATTTAATGTATAAAAATTATAAATAAAATTTTATTCTGTAGGAAATCGTTTTATCTTTCTAATGAATATTCATAATCTAAAATCCAACATATATAACCCTATGTAAAATGTCTTTTGCTAAAAGATATATGCTTGTGTCATTTTTGTATTCATTTTAACTTAATTAAAATAAAGTGTCCCTATCACCTACAAGTGGCACCATGGGGTCCCCAAATATACCCAAAGATGCCTATGGTCGAACATGTATCAACCAATAAGGCTAGGACACGTTTTAGGGTAATTTAGTATTATTATAATATTATTTTTTAACCCTTATTTACCAGATTTACCCTTAACCATGGTAAATAAAATATTTACCGCAGTAATTATTCGAAATGTCTAAAAATAAAAGTTACCTATTTACAGAATTTGAACATCCTGATTCCAAATATGAAATCCATTTTTCTAAATTCAAAACACAGAAGTGGTAGAAATTAATTTAAAATTAATTCCCGCTGTCAAAAAGCGTGTTTTTAAGAGATAATAACTATCAAAAGATTGACACTTGTTTATGTTCGGTTTAATTGTAAAATTATGTCCAATGAACAAAATTATATTAAATGGTAAAAATATATTCTAAATATACTTTAAAACCACTCAAATTCATAATTTATCACTATTAATTATTTTGATTAAAAAAGTTGTTTTTAATTAAAATTTAGTAATTTTCACTATTCATCAAAATATGAAAGTTATCCGAAAAGTACCAAAATTTCACCTTAGGATAAATTCGATATTCTGAATCCAAAATCAAAGTCCATTTTAAAATATAAAATATATATAATTTTGAAAAGTAGGTATTACTATTCATAATGGCTAGTTTGACCGGTTGTGGTGTGTGTTAAAACTCGAAGTTGCGTACAACACACGCTACTGTATTATTCAAAGGAAACCGTACCGTGGAAGCTTGGGATGTTTCATTTTAAATTTTTTGATGTCCCCATTTAGTTAAAAAGTTTAAAATATTGTATTTAAAGAGGGCTCGCTATTAAAAGTTGATAAAAGTGAAATACTGAAAATGAATTTGTTCTTGCATTATATCTAAGAAACTCATAATATGGATTCTAAAATTATAAGGATTATATAAAGTTTAAAATTTAGATAATACTATTCATAACCTCTTTTGAATGGCTTTTTTTTGTAAGTCATGGTGTGATTGAACTCGGTGTTGCGTGTAGTGCAAGTTATTGAATTATTTTGAAGAAATAACACTCTATAAAATCTTGGGGTGTTACAGTATAGGAATAAAAACTAATTATAGTAGCTTTGAAGAAGCTGGAATAGAATAGCTACTTCAGCGGTGAAGGTTTTGAAGTGTCAACTAAAACATATTTTGAGAAGACAAAACCACAATAAGATAAATATCAAAGATAAAAGGAATGTAGGTTCATATAGATTGTCTGCAATATATTATTTTCTGATCCATTATATTAGACCAATATATGTGAAATTATCAATGAAAACCATATGTGGAACAAATATCCACACATGAACAACTAAATCAACCCTTTAGAATTGAGGGTTATAATTCCCCTCAAATTCATAACTTACCCAAGTTAATAAATTTTTTTCATTACTATTTCTCCTAAATGTAATCCAAAAACATCTGATAACTTTAAATCACTAAAATTATACAGGATAATGTTTTATTCTATTTCCATTTATAAACACCAAAACATTGTATTATTATAAGGGGATTAAAGTATAATGTATTGGAATACCTGATTGAAAATAAATAACTCCAAAATGATCAGATTAGTGTATGGTTTGAATTATCTTAAGAGTCGAATGATTCTTTTCTTTTTCCAATTAAGTATTTAAATATTACAACAGTCAGTGAATCTGCAAAAAACATTCATAGATTTTCCATTTAATCTTATAACGGTCCATGAGGTATGTTCATAATAAATTTTTTCTGAAAAAAAACAAGTAAAAGTTGATGAAATATGTTTAAAGTGTGGTATAGAATTACAGATGGATAAAACAATATGGAAACATAAAGTCAGACCATCACAATCTAATGAATCAAAAAAGAAACCAAAAATACCTTTCAAGAGTATCTTAACCCCACTAGTTCCACTGCACCATATATTATCAATATGACTTCCTAAAGACACCACATTAAAAGATAGAGATGTGTCTTACATTCAATATAAAGAAACAAAATTTAGATCTTTTATTATATACAAGGTCGGTATCAACGGTGTAAATGAGATTATCATGTTTGAATAGTTTGGAGTCTTAGTTATAAATATGTAGATAAGGTACATTTTCATAATACTTCTATCCAAAAAATGATCAAATATGATCATAAGAGTTAATAAAGATGTATATTTTCAATTTGAATTTATATTAATACTATATTAATGTAAAAAACTACGAATCATGTTAAATATTCATTAATCCCTATACCATTTATACGAAAAAAATATCTTCAGACATGAATGAAATTGATCAAAAAAATATGTGATAACGAAGTAATTTAAGATGAAAATAACATAAGATAGAATATATTTGTTTCTATAATGCAGGGGTAAAACTCTTCGATCTAATCATATAAAATATATTCTTAATTTTTCACTACTTATATTTTTTGTTTGTAAGAAACACTTGATTTTAATTGCAATTAATTTTGATACTGACAATATTTTATTTTTCGATTCAATGCATGGATCTACTTGAAACTGACCACACATGATGCGTATTCTGTATTTTTAACACACTATATTTAACATTTCATAAATAAAATTTTAATTATTTGTTTTAGTATGTATTTTAAAAATACTTTTTTATTATAGGATGATATGTAAATATAGGCTAACTCATGGTATGAGGTTAGTGAATGAAAATAAGAATCTAGTAAATTACTTCAAATGTAATCAAATTAATATATATATATATATAGATATTTAACTATCCAAACAATTTTTCTAAAAAATTAAATACTTTTTTAGTGTTTTTTTAGTTTCTAATGAAATATAACAACAAAGATTATAAATATTACATTTTATATATTTTTGAAAGATATCATATACAATCAAAAGATGAGCATATTAGAACAATTAATTTATAAAGATTGTTAAAATTTTATTAATAATATTTGATAATTGTTTTTCTATATAAATTATATCAGTTCTAATAAGAGTCCCAACAATCTACATCCCCAAAAGAATATGTAAATTTGTTTATAGATGAGTGAGAAGCATACATAGTGTCATAATGTTTTCTGACATCAAATATAGGTGATTACCTGTTATGTGTTTGATCAATTATGTTATACGAACTTAGGGATACACTTGGTATATGAATCATTAGTATTAGAGTGATTATATGTTATTTTTGATATTTTAATCAAGGAGACATATAATAGAGGAAATATATTTTATTAGAAATGAATGTGAAAAATAAATGGTGATAGAATATATACATACATCACGCACATGTTACTTTCAACGACTTATTTTTTATATCATTTTATCAACATTTTTTAGTTAATGTCATTATCATTTGTATCTAATACTTATTTTTAAAAATTTACACATTACTTCATAACACACGTCGCATGATCAAAAAAATGAAAAAAAATAGATTGCTTTCATACTTTAGGAAAGTGATCCATAATTATTTTTTGATGTGTATGTATTTAACAAACATCAATCTGACACTAGATGTGGTTGGTATAACTCGAATTTCTTATTTAAATAACAAAAGTTTCATTTTAGTTTTACATTCATGTCACATTACCAAAAACAATAATATGAGTGTGAATTGTTTTAAAATGTTAGGAAAATTATACATAATTCATTTTTTGACATGTAGGAATTGACCTCACATCAATCTGACACCTGATGTGGTCACTATGACTCAAAGTGCTTGTTTCAAATATGAAAGTGTAACTTTTTTTAAAATGAACATCTCAAGGACAAAACTGAGAAAATGAGAACATATATTTCTAAATTAAGGAAAGAGTTCTATAATTTATTTTTCTCATGTCGAAATTGACAGCATGTCAATTCAACCGATGATGTGGTTGGTATAACTCAATGTATGTGTTTTAAATATAAGATTTATAATAGTTTAAAGCATATATCACAACTCTGAAACAAATTAAATGAGCTCAAATTGTATTCAATCATTAGTATAATGGTTAATAATTTATTTATTAAGTGTATGAATAAAACATGCTTTAATATGACATCAGTTGTTGTTTCTATGACTCTTAGTACATGTCTTATATATAAAAGTGTAATATTAGTATAAAACATGTGTTACATGCTTAAAACTATGAAATGATATCATATTATTTTCAAAAATTAGGAAAAAAATCCATAATTTATTTTTCCATTTTTGGATTTTTCCACATGCCAATATGACACCTAATGTCATCGGTATAACTTGAAGTACGTGTTCTCAAAGTAACTATCATTTTAGTATAAAATTTGCATTACATCACCAAAACGTATAAACCTAGCTCATGTTGTTTTTAATGTTTTTGAAAATGATATATAATTTTTATTTTTTAGGTGTAATAATATACTAAACATCAATTTTACACCTGATGTATTCCGTATGACTTAAAGTATGTGTTGTCAATATAAGAGTCCCATTTCAGTTTAATATATGTGCCACATCATGAAAATTAAGATAAAACGATTTTATTATTTCTAAAATTTAGTAAAACAATAAATAATTTATTTTTTATGTGTAGGAATCCCACACATGTCCATATAAAACCCTATGAGTTTGGTAGAACTCGAAGTTCAATTTTTCAATATAAAAGTGCCATTTTAGTTTAAAACACATGTCACATCACCAATAATGATAAAATGATATTTTATTTTAAAAAAAACTATTAAAATGATACATAGTTCATTTTTCAAAAATAGAAATTTAACACATTCCAATATGATATACGATGTGGTTGATATGGCCTGAAGTATGTGTTTTTAATATTAAAGTGTTATTTTTGTTTAAAATGAATAACATTGAACAATTTGAGAAAACAAGATCTGATTATTCTAAAATTTTATTACAACTATCCATAATTTATTTTTGACATATAAAAATTGACCACACATCAATGCGACATAGGATGTAGTGGTATGGCTCAAAATGAATGTTTTCAATACAAAAGTTTCTTTTTATTTTTAAATACACATTAAATATCCAAAACCAAGAAAACCACTTGATATTGTTTTCAAAATTTATTTAATTAAACATTCCATAAATCATTTGTAATATGTACAAATAATACAAGCATCAATTAGATATATGATGTGATCGATATGAATCAAAGTATATTCTTTCAATAGAAAGGTTCCATTCCAGTTTAAAATGGATGTCACATCACCTAAATCTGGAAAATAAGCTTAGAATGTTTTCAAACATTAGGAAAATGATATATAATTTCCTTTACATTTATGGGAATTTAATAATTTTCTTTTGAAACATGATTTGGACTATATGATTCGAAGTATGTGGTTTCAATACAAATGATTCATTTTTGTTTTAAACACATCACATTGCCAATATCGGTCAAATGTTCTTGATTTGTTTTCAAGCATTCGGAACATGGTATATAATTATCATTGTTCTATAAGAATAAACCATATATCTATCTAACACACGATGTCGTCATTAGGTCTGGAAGTACATGTTTTTATTTCAAAAGTGTCATTTTAGATTAAAATATGCAACAAATAGCCAAAAACTATAAAGATGTCATATTATTTTTAAAATTTAAGATAATAGTGCATAATTAATTTTTGACAAGTAGTATCCAATAATACATTAATTCGACAAACGATGTGACTAAAATGACTCAAAATGTGTGTTTTCAATAGGACTATTCCATTTTAGTTTAAAATGCACATCACATCAACCAGACTATGTAAACGATCTTGTATTATATTCAAAATTTAGGAAAAAAATTAAAAAATCATTTTATTATGTATTAATTTAATGTTTAAAAATACCACCATGATGTGGTTAATATGAATTTAAGTATGTGTTTTCAATATAAAAGATTCATTTTAGTTCAAAATGCATCACATTGACTATGCGAATAAAGAAATATCATATTGTTTTCAAACTATAGATAAAAGAGACAATTAATTTTTTACCTATAAGAATGGACGACACGTAATCCAATGCCTGATGTGGTCGGAATGGCTTAAAGTTCATTATTTCAATAAAAAAGTTTTATTTTATTTTAAAACACACATCAAACCACGAAAATTGGGAGAATAACCCAAATTTTTTTAATATTTTAAAAAATAGACCATAAATCATTTTTATGTGTGTGGATCAACATCACATCAATATGACACATGATATGGCTGATATGTTATAAAGTTTATGTTTTCAATATAAAGGTGGCATTTAATTTTAAAATGTGTGTCACATAACCAAAACTGAGGAAGAAATATTTCATTGTTTTCTAATATTAAGAAAATGATCCCTAATCCATTTTCATGTGAAGTAATCAACCTCACCATAATCATACACTTGATGTGGTCTATATGACTTGAAGTATGTGTTCTATATAAAAAAGTGTAATTTTTGTTTAAAATATATTACATATCCAAATTTTAGAAAATAAGATTTCACTTTATTTAAACATTCATAAAAGGTCTGATAATTCATTTTTTACATGTAGTAATCAGATACATGTAAAATTTTTACCTGATAAGGTCAGTATGAACCAAAATATGTGTTTTCAATACAAAAGTGTCATTTTTTAAAACATGAACCAAAAAGAAAAAAAACAAGAAACCAAGATCAGATTGTTTTTCAACAATTTGTAAATTTAGGCATAATTCTTTTTTGAATTGTTAGAATCAACATCAGATCAATTTTACACATGATGTGACTGATTTTACGCAATGTATGTGTTTTCAATAGAAACGTTCTATTTTATTTTAAATCGCTTTTCAATTTTCAAAAAACTAATACAATGAGATTATATTATTTTCAATCATTAGTAAAATGATTCATAATTAATTTCTCATAGGTATTAATTGACTACACCCCAATATTACACATGATGTGACCTCTATGACTCAAAGTACAATATAAAACAATAATTTTAGTTTAAAACATACATTGAAAAGATAAAAATAAGAAAGTGATATCTTATTGTTTTCCAAAATTATGAAAATGATCTATAATTCATTTTTGATTTGTGAAAATAGACCAAAAATCAACATGAAAAATGATGTGATAGATTTGATTCAAAGTGTGTGTTTTAAAGATAATGTTTTCATTTTAGTTTAAAAATAATTTCACTAGACAAAACTGAGGCAATGATATATTATTTTAAATAATTATAAATATGATACCTAATTTATTTATGATATATCAAAATTGAATTCATGTCAATCTGACACATGATGTGGTTAGTATGTCATGATGTGCCCTTTTAATATAGATGTTTCATTTTATTTTAAAACATGAATCACATCAATAAAAATTATTAATCATTATAATATTTTGTCTTCATTTTATATACAATTATGTAAGTAATTTAAAATCATTGTCATCTGATACCTATTGTGTTCATTTTTATGGATATAATTATTGCAGTAAAACGTGAAATAGTGTGATATTTGAAGGCATGTTCTAGAAAAGAATGTCATCTTAAATACACTCCCACCCGTATAGATTTTTTTATCATCACAGAGTAGATCCAATTCAATAGGACCTTATTTTTAGAAAAAAATGATGTTATGTGTAAGAATGAACTATAACACAATTAAATACACAGTGATCCTATTATGCCTCAAATTATTTGTGTGTTGTTTTAAAATTTTCATTTTTTGTTTAATTTATTTGTTTATAGTATTACTAACATAAGAATATTTTTCTTATATAATTGATTTTTGTGTGTGAATAATTTGTGGTTTGTTCGGAAAATAATTTCATGACCAAGGATTCAGAGTTAAAGATAAAAAAATATTTATGTTTTCAAATGTATGTGATAATTTTTACTTACTCGTGTAATCATAAAAACCACTGTTCTAAATGTTTATAATAT
Organism: Viscum album; assembly: GCA_963277665.1. Classification (NCBI taxonomy): domain Eukaryota; kingdom Viridiplantae; phylum Streptophyta; class Magnoliopsida; order Santalales; family Viscaceae; genus Viscum; species Viscum album. The sequence goes on from OY728131.1 coordinate 242,437,873, forward strand.
AGTGTTTTTTTAGTATTGGGTTGAAAATTCTATTTCAATTAAATTATGTATTCTCTTATTTATTTTCTATTATTAATACTATAGTGTGCTATAATTTTATCAGTACAGTACAACAGTATTCCCCTTTACCAGTGCTATAAAAAGCACCGATAAAGGGATTCTTTATCAATGTGAATAAAAGTGATGATAAAGCCCTAGGTAGTTTAATCAAGATCTTATTTTCAACACTTTATTATGTTTTTAAATTCTTGATGTTTAGTTATGATAAAAAGTCTATGTTACTCAAAAAATGAAAATAATAATTTCTAATTGAAAATAATCAAATATTACTTGACGACTTATGGGTTAACTATCATGGGGGAACCCTGAATGATTAAGGGGTTGAAGGCTTATAAATATCAGACAATGAAATATGGTGCAATTGAGGAGGTGGGGCTATATACATCAATGTCAGGGACATATATGGTCATACGACTAGGGTTGAGATAAAGGGGGAAGGATTGAGGACAAGGGGTTGTTGGATTGTGGTCATGGGGGGAAGTGGTACCTCCATCATTGAGGAGCAGGAGACAGATGGGATCAGGATCAAGGTAGAGGGGTATGTATGAAGTTCATAGGGGTATGTATAATGATAAAGATTGGGTAAAATTTAATTAGTGGATTCATTTATAACTTTATATAATGTTTTCCTAAAACCAATTCCAAAAAAACATAATTAATATATCATTTTATTATTGAGTGTGTGGCATTGGTGTGTTTAATATTGACCATCGTAAAAAAAAATATATTCAAGCAAACTCTATGATGATTAATATGTGTGTCTAGACTACTGAAACAAAAAATATATTTTTGTGTGAGATTAATTCCATCAAAAAATGGATTATGTAGTATAAACATGTTATACTGAAACCTATATATTAATAACTCATGTTAGACAACATATGATTAAAAATATATCTTCACAAAAATAATTCTATGTGATGGGTCTGTGTAACAATAAAGGAGATCTACTATGTAAGAGTGATATGTCATTTTATTTTCATCTGAATGATTACTATATGTATGGTAGGGTCTATGCGATATTAAACACTTTAGTGGCTTGATTAACGACATCAACTATATATTAATAGAGATATAACATATAAAAAAATGGATTTTTCATTTTCTCACATTATTTTGATATTGTAACACCATGGTTAAACATTGACACATATATTGGGTCTAATTGGATACATTCACCTTTAATCTATTTTAGAATCGATTATAGACCCTTTCCCAAGTCCACAATGTAAGATTATCTGAAACCACATTAAATTATAAATGAAGAAAACCATCACATACCTTAAAATAATGATGATGATTTCCTATAATTAACCATTGTGCTAGATGATGTTTTAAACACATTCTAGGTTAGAATTTTGTCTAATTCTATGCTTTATTTATCATTGAGTGAATTATTAGAGTTCTTGGGTGTTGGGGGTTGAAACTAGTAGTTTTTTGTGAGACAAAATGGGGTGCATTCTTAGTACTTCATTCGAGTGTAGTTTTTCAAACCATGTGACACTCCAAATAAAACTGTTTGGCCTATTTTGGGTAGATAGTGGCTCCTGAATAGTTACTTAACAGTTTTCCAAACCATGGGGTTAAATTGTGTTACACTATCCATCTTGTTAAGAGTGGTAAAATTTCCATTTTCACCTATCGAGGTTTTAGACGTCAACAGTCATTTCTTCTTCTCTAAAATGCATAACCCTCTACCTTTGGATATGGATATCTATCCCTCAAACCATGTTATATTTTATATTGGGTTCATGGTTTTTTTTCTTTAGGTAAGTTTGGTTTCCCTTGATTTCTTCTTCCTTTCTCCCCCTCAGGGCTTGTTCTTCCTTTTTGTGCAAATATGGAACCCTAGGGATGGATTTAGAAAAATTTAGTGGTTTAAATGGGGGTTGTGGATTGATATATTATTGTTTATGTGTGTGAATTATAGATCTATCTCATTATGATGGTATTTATTGAGGATGACTTGCTTTGGACTAAATCTAATGTATGTGTCTGTTTTTAAGGGTGTTGTCTTTGTATTACCTTCAATGTTCTAATCACATTTCTTTTATTGTTTAAATTTCATTCTAAATGATTTATTCATTTTTTATATTCCATGTTTTATGTGTTTCATGGACTGTTATGGAAATTTAGGTGTTTAAGTTGGGCATTTACACATAATTGTATCATGTATTCCCACTACGTATTTGGTAAAATGGATCAATGAGGTTTTGTGATTTTTAATTAACTTTAAATGTTTTTAGGAATTATTTTACCTTGTAAATGTTTTTTTCTAAATTTGTCGTGTTCGGTTATGAAAGGGCTTGTTTTATAGCTTGATTGATATGGAAAAGTATGTGTGGATGTTTTATCGCTGAGTTTCACAAGGTTTTATAGGAGTATGAGAAAGGGGTTTGGTTGAGTGACTATGTGAGCCATCGGAGGGAGGAATAGGTGAGCCTCCATTTGTTTCCAAGTGACCAAGTGAGACATTAGGTAGAAAGACCATGTGATCTTGCATGCTGGATACTGAGAGACAATGGAAGCTCTTACAGTCAGTCCATATAAGGATCGTGTGATCTTACATTGGTTAGAGAGCTAAAATTATTATTTACTCACTCATGTGGGACCTTATGGCAAGACCCCCTACCAAAAAAATTTCATACTAGATTGGATTATATTCTTTAATCATTTTATTAGTTCTATTTAATGTGGTTATAAGTGTTATGCCAATTGATTCGTTTTCCAATTATATGTTTATATAATATTAATGTTATGATCAGATTTATTATGCCTTTTTGTTCTATATAAGCTTGTTGTCCCTTGTTTTCTATTTATATACAGAATTATGGTTTGTAAATTATTTTTGAAAACCATGTTTCGTAATCTAAATGAAAAACTTGAAGTGACATAAATGTTTACCCGAATTTATTTTTATTTTAGATGTTTTAGTTTTGAATTTTTTTTAAAACATGTTTATATGTTTCATGCGTAAAATAATTAAATAGATTTATAGTGTAATCATACTGGTATTTGGGCCTCACACACTACTAGGGACCTTTTTAAGGTTTTTGATTTCTTTTTATAAGACACATGTAATGGGATGGGCACCATGTTACGGGGTGTCACATTCTGATTACCCTGATCTAGTTTTTTAGGGTACATGGTCTCAAAAGGATGGACTTATGTGGATTTGTTTTGGTAATTTTTACTCTTTGGGTAATATCTGGGTGGTGTTTCACATTGTACCATTTCTTTTTAGTATGGTTTATTTTTTTGATACCATGTACATTCATTGTTACGGAATGTCTGTACTTGATATATGTCATTTTGTATAGTATATGATTATACTATTCTATTGACTCTGATTATAATGGTTTCACAATCACCTTTTATGGGTTGTATATGCTCATTACCGGTGGTGAATCCTATCCCATGTGCTAGATGGTTATATATTGTGCTTGTTTCCAACTCATGGTGATCATTAATGCTTATCAGGTAATGTGTCAGGCTGACTTGGGTGATGGTTTAAGAAAATATCGGTTGTTTCATTATAAAATGGTATTTGAGTTGGTTTTTATTTTGGAATACGTGGAATCTTAGAGCCAGTATCATTAGGAATCAGGAGTTAGGAATATGGGAGTTCATGGATAACTCTTCTTCATGTTAAAAATCATGTTTCCATGGGTGGTATAGGATTATGGTTATGTTTTGAACCATGTTATGGGTTATTTTTATGATGTTTTCATCATTTTTTAACATTTCTAGTGATTCCAATGTGTGTGTGTGGGGGGGGGGGGTATTTTAGTAATTATATTGGGATTGCTGTTGGATTTTATATAAATAATCTTTTGATTTGTATTTTGTAGAAAAATCCTCCTAGAAAAAAATGGTATAGGAATAAAGTGGGTGAGGTAGAGAGTTCCTAATAGGCTAACCATACTATTGATTTGGATTTTGAGGAATTAGTTATTCATATAATCCAAACCTTGTATCAAATGCATATTCATGAGCGACATAGACATTGGACCTTGCTCAAGAGTTTTCAAGGAAGAATCCACTAATGTTCAAGGAAGATAAGGGAACCAATGAGCATGAGGAGTGGTTAGGCCATATTGATTGTATATCCATGTTTTTGATGATCTATGAGACATAGAATATGGGATTTACCATATACATTATAGAAGGACTATATAGGAAGTGGGGAGAGTCAATGGTTCTTCTGGGGAAGCATGAAGATCCCTTTTATACCACTTTAAAATTGTAATTTAATCAGTATTTGTACCCAAATACCTTGTCTATGGTAATATATGATGAGTATATGAAGCTATAGTAGGGTGATACTTCAATGATGGAGTTCATGTATACACTCAATTTTTTGTTCCATGTATCTCTAGATTTCAATAGAATATATTATCTCAAGAGTCAACATTTTGATATGGGCTTGCTGTAAGAGATCAAAATCTATGTTCATTCATCTATTTCTAGAAACTTATTCCAAGGTGGTTGATTGGAAAATAATGGAAGATGCAGATTTATAGGAATCATAGGTCTCAGTGGTGTTCCTTCAGTAGGAGGTATCAAGATTTCTTCTAGATAGAATCTGATGAAAGATAAGTCTCAGAGAGGCAGTGGAAGGAGTGTCCTACAGTCTTTGGGATTAGCAAATGGGGTTTCTAATGGTCCTAGAATAGTTTCATATTATCTATGTGGGTAGGATGGACACAAAAAGCTCTATTTTCAAGAGACTATGAGTATGTGTGGTCGGTGTGGGTAGTTAGGGTATATCCATTTCTTATTTCAGCTAGATTAGCACGGGATCAGTGTAGGATCCGTTTTCTACAAGGGATAATAATTGAAGTTAAATGATTCTAAGGGTGGAGGATCACATATTCAGAGATAGGGGGATACTTAATATGGGGATAAGTTTTGGAGTGGGTCTGAGATATGGTGATTTCAAGTAGTATAGGTCCTTCTAAAGTACTCAGATTCTGGGTGAGACACCATGATAGGTATAGTGTTTATTGGTTCTTCCTTATAATAAGTATTATTTGAAAAATTTGCATTTAATTATTTAATTTTACTCAAGTAACTTAATTCCTTGGGTATATGTGATGAGTTTATGCCTCAAGTCATAGATTTTCTAACACCGTTGGGTAGTAATAATTAGTAAGGTTTTAAGATCCCTAAGTTCCTTGTTTAGGTAGCTCGCACAAAGGCCATATAGGACTTCCTTATTTTGTGCCTCAATGTGTTAGACCTCATAATTGACATATATTATTTGGTTAGCTTGAAGATTATAGTCTAATTCGATCACTGTATGTAATCATGATGGGGGAACCCACATGTTTCATGGTGAGTGGGGTATGCTATAAGGGAGGGAAAGACCAGTTGCATTAGAGTTTGGGTAGAGATTGTGTCAGTTTTCCGTGTTTTTCTTTGAGTCCATTGAGATTCATTTTTCATGTGAACATATAGAGTTCATGGACAGGTTACCATACATGTTTCTGGGGGACTTCATGGGATTTAATCTCCACTGAGAGTCCATGTCTATCATCGATATTCACCCAAGGATGATTCTTATTTCCCTGATATATTATAGGATAGCTCCATCCAAGATAAAGTAGATAACAGTTTAGATAGATTATTGTTGTACCTCTCGTTCCCCTCGTTGTTTGATTTTCATGATCACAATCACCTTATTATTTGTCTAATATTGTTTGAAGTGTTTTTCTATGATAGGCACAAGGTTGCCAAGAAAATGGCCCAAGAAAGAATCATCAAGTGGACTGAAATTCAGTCCACCGGCCAACCGGTGTGATAGCACCGGCCAGCCGGTGGACCTGGCAGAGGCATTGCCCACTACCAGGTTCCACCGGTCAGCCGGTGGCTATGTCACCGGCCAGCCGGTTGCATCCTGGTTCAACAGTGAGACCTACTGTCTCACCACCGGCCAGCCGGTGGCCTTCTCACCGGCCAGCCGGTGGCTCCTGGGCAGAAGCACTCTCAAACTTCCAAGGCACCGGCCAGCCGGTGGAGATGTACCGGCCAGCCGGTAGCCCATTCAAACTAGCCGTTGGCTTTGACCAGTCAACCCTCTTTTGGCCTCCAACGGCTCCGAGGCCTTTTCCAACGGCTCCAAAGCCCTCCAACGGATACTTGAAGGTTCCTAGCCTATAAATAAAGGCCTAGGAAGCACCGGATCATTACCCAAGCCACCGGACACATTGTTGATCATTTTGGAGAACCTCCGGCGGATTTCCTCAAGGAACCCAACGTGCTCCAATCCAATTCCACATCCAAGAGCACCATCAAAGAAGCTTGGAAGCAGCCTTCAACATCTCCAATCAATCAAAGGCGCCCAAGACTTTCTCAAATACGGGTTTTATTGTTTTATTTATTTTGAGCTTTAAATTTGGGTTTGTGCCTACAAACCCCAAACTCTCTCTTCCTCCCTTTCTTTTGGGTTTCACATCACCATTAAGGTGTGAAGAGGTTCACAAGCTTTTCCTCTAAAAAGCTTGAGACATAGGTGAGCTAGCCTTCACCTGTAAGAAGGCTAGTGGGTTCTTGCTATTCCATTGAAAGCAAGTGGGTTCTTGCTAAACCACTAAAAGCAAGCTGTAATAGGTCCTAGTGCTACCTCAAAGCCTAGTGGGTTTCTTGCTAAAACCATTGAAAAGCAAGCGGTAGGAATCTCTCAACGGTTGAGTTGGGAGCGGAGACGTAGGCCGGGTTTTGGCCGAACTCCGTTATCAATTTTGTGTGTCTTGCCTCTTTATTTCCGCTGCACCTATAACTTTGATTTTAATTTGTTAATCTTTTTTTAAAAAGGAAATTCACCCCCCCTCTTTCCATCACTTCCCGTTTTTTTTTCCGACCCAACAATTGGTATCATAGGGATAATTTGAGTAATACCTTAAACGATTTCAAATTCAAAGATCCATTGTGATGGCATCCACTTCTTTCGCCCCCGAAGGCTTTTCTTTGGGTCGGGCTCCATTTTTTGATGGGTCCGACTATAATTTTTGGAAAACCCGCATGACCACTTTTTTAAGAAGCATAGGATATCCTATTTACAAAATTGTCATGCAAGGTTATACTTTGTCTACTCCCGACGAATCCAAATGGACCCCCGTCGATATTAGAAACTTTGAGCTTGATGGAAAAGCCATGAATTCTCTACATTGCGGCCTTGACCGAAATGAGTTCAACCGAGTTTCCACTTTCACCTCATCTCATGAAATTTGGAAACTATTGGAAGTGACCCATGAGGGCACTAACAAAGTTAAGGATACTCGGTTAGACATGTATAGGCAAGATTTTGAAAGCTTTTCCATGCATTCTTCCGAATCTATTACCGATATTTTTACACGCTTCACTGACATTTGCAATGGAAGGAAATCTCTTGGTGATGATGTTTCAGCCGAGACGATGGTCAAGAAGATCTTATGGGTCCTTCCGAGCTCATGGGCACCAAAAGTGACGGCGATCCAAGAAGCTAAGGACGTCAAAAATATGCCGGTAGAGGAGCTCATCGGATCCCTAATGACATACGAGATTATGATGAGGAGGCAAGCTCAAAAGGAGGGCACACCAATCAAGACACCAAAGAACATCGCCCTCAAGGTACAAAAAGAAGTAAGCTCCTCCTCATCATCCTCTTCATCTTCATCTTCTTCATCATCAAGCGGCGATTCGGAAATGGAGAATCTCGCCCGCCAAATGCACAAATTTATGAAGAAGCACAAGAAGAAAAAATCCCACAAGCATCGAAAGCAAGAACCCACCGCAAGATCCGAGCCCAAGGTAAAATGCTACGGGTGCGGCAAAAAGGGCCATTACAAGCCCAATTGCCCACTCAACAAAAAACGGGCCACGCAAAACGAAAAAGGAAAGAAAAAGGTCCTCAAGGCGACAGGGAGTGACACCTCATCATCCTCCTCCTCCTCCTCCTCAAGCGACCAAGGTACAAAATGCCTAATGGAAAAACCTGAGGTAACTTCTTCCGACTCCTCTTCCTCTAGTTCTTCAAATTCTTTTAATCATTTATCATATGAAGAACTCCAACATGCTAGAGACCAATTAGAAAATGGTTTTCATGAACTTTCTTCTAAATTTGTTGCTTTGAAAGAGTCTTTCAAAAAACTCTCCTCCGAAAAAGAACAACTTCTCAAAGAGAAGGAGGAGATGTCCCTCAAAATCCAGAATTTTCCCGATGTTGATTCTTTGGAATCAACCATTAAAGACCTAAGGGAATCTTTAGCCAAGTTCACCCAAGGGGAACAAAATTTGAACAATTTACTTGGTTCCCAACGCGTTTCCCGAACCACTCAAGGACTTGGCTATACCAACCAAGCCTCCTCCTCCCATGCACCCACTGTTTTTGTAAGGGGGAGCTCTAGTTATAAATTTTGTAATTATTGTAAAAAACCCGGGCACCTTATTTATGAATGTAATTGTAAAAACGCTCGGTATGGCCAACCCAAGTCTATTTACTATAGTGACGAGTTTTATAGGAGAAGACCCGCTATGAGACAAGTATGGATTGAAAAATCCCTTCTTGCGAGTCTCTCCGGGCCAAAATTTGTTTCGTCTCCCCGGTGATTTATTGTTCTTATTTAGGGGGAGTTCGGATCATTTTTGTCTTTTTTACTTTCAATTCAAACTTTCATTTTCAACACTTGGTATTCAATTTTTCATTCAAAACTTTCAAATCAAACTGTTATTCAATTAATTCATTCAAAAATTTCATTTGGTTTCAAAATTCAAATTTCAATTGGTTTTTGATTCAAAACTTTCAATTCAAACTGTTATTCAAATTTACATTTCAATTTCAGAAATCTCAATTGATTTTTTAATTCTCATATCTTGTTGTTCAACGTTTTCCCTCAATCAAGTTTTATGCCCCGTGCTATTTTGATAATCACAAAGGGGGAGAAATTTCTTGATTGATTGGGGGAGAATCTTTTCTATCATGGTTTGATTTATTTTCAAATTATTCTTTAAGAATGTCTTTAATGTCAGTATTTTACTTTGATTATTTTGGTGATTGTGATCATCAAAATAGGGGGAGATTGTTGTACCTCTCGTTCCCCTCGTTGTTTGATTTTCATGATCACAATCACCTTATTATTTGTCTAATATTGTTTGAAGTGTTTTTGTATGATAGGCACAAGGTTGCCAAGAAAATGGCCCAAGAAAGAATCATCAAGTGGACTGAAATTCAGTCCACCGGCCAACCGGTGTGATAGCACCGGCCAGCCGGTGGACCTGGAAGAGGCATTGCCCACTGCCAGGTTCCACCGGTCAGCCGGTGGCTATGTCACCGGCCAGCCGGTGGCATCCTGGTTCAACAGTGAGACCTACTGTCTCACCACCGGCCAGCCGGTGGCCTTCTCACCGGCCAGCCGGTGGCTCCTGGGCAGAAGCACTCTCAAACTTCCAAGGCACCGGCCAGCCGGTGGAGATGTACCGGCCAGCCGGTAGCCCAGTCAAACTAGTCGTTGGCTTTGACCAGTCAACCCTCTTTTGGCCTCCAACGGCTCCGAGGCCTTTTCCAACGGCTCCAAAGCCCTCCAACGGATACTTGAAGGTTCCTAGCCTATAAATAAAGGCCTAGGAAGCACCGGATCATTACCCAAGCCACCGGACACATTGTTGATCATTTTGGCGAACCTCCGGCAGATTTCCTCAAGGAACCCAACGTGCTCCAATCCAATTCCACATCCAAGAGCACCATCAAAGAAGCTTGGAAGCGGCCTTAAACATCTCCAATCAATCAAAGGCGCCCAAGACTTTCTCAAATACGGTTTTTATTGTTTTATTTATTTTGAGCTTTAAATTTAGGTTTGTGCCTACAAACCCCAAACTCTCTCTTCCTCCCTTTCTTTTGGGTTTCACATCACCATTAAGGTGTGAAGAGGTTCACAAGCTTTTCCTCTAAAAAGCTTGAGACATAGGTGAGCTAGCCTTCACCTGTAAGAAGGCTAGTGGGTTCTTGCTATTCCATTGAAAGCAAGTGGGTTCTTGCTAAACCACTAAAAGCAAGTTGTAATAGGTCCTAGTGCTACCTCAAAGCCTAGTGGGTTTCTTGCTAAAACCATTGAAAAGCAAGCGGTAGGAATCTCTCAACGGTTGAGTTGGGAGCGGAGATGTAGGCCAGGTTTTGGCCGAACTCCGTTATCAATTTTGTGTGTCTTGCCTCTTTATTTCCGTTGAACCTATAACTTTGATTTTAATTTGTTAATCTTTTTTTAAAAAGGCAATTCACCCCCCCTCTTGCCATAACTTCCCGTTTTTTTCCGACCTAACAATTATCACAAGGAAAATAGTTTTATTTACACTAGAGTTTCACTTTGGGCTTCGCTGGTGCTATTTTCAATGAATTAAGTGGTCATCCTTTAATTTTTCATAGACTATCATAAGTCTAACTATGTGATATTAATGAATAAATATATGGTTTTTGAGAATTGATGATTTATTTGAAAAATTCAAAGGGACCCATTGGTTGTTGAAAATAATATTGTTATGGGGGTAACATCAATTGTGGACCTGAGAAGATGATATTCCAAAGGAATATTTTAGAAGTTGGTATGTACATTTTTAGTATTTAGTTATGCAATTTGGTATTTTCTATGCTCTAGCAGTTGTCATGGAACTAATGAACTGTATCTTTCATCACTTCTTGGAATCCTTAAATGTCTTGTTTGTAGATGTCATATTGGTGTATTGTTAGATATAAGAGGATCATGGGGACCATATAGAGGTTGTTTTGTGTGATTTAAGAGTTAATAATTTAAATTACATGTTCCCCAGTGTGGGTTTTGGATTTAAGAAGTGATGTTTCTAGGTCAATTTATTTTTGAGGTAGGAGTTTTTATAGATCTAGATAAGGTTTGGGTAGTCATGACTTTGAACCATCCAAGAAACATGATCCAGATCCACGAAATTTTGGGATTGGATGGGTATTATAGGAATTGTTTTTTCTCATTACTCCAAGATAGTTCTCCCTTAACAACATGTACAAGGAAATGTATGATGTTTTAGTGGGACAAGAAGTACTAGGTAGATTTTTTTAGTTTCAAAATAGGTGTACATCCACCCCTAAGTTAATTATACCTATGTTTGGGAGATAATATGAAATTTTTTGTTATTTTCATGGTGTGGATTTTGGGAGTGTACTGATGTAGGATGAACTTAGGGTGGAAAATGGCTCATTGAAACTATTCCCACATATGAAAAATTATCCCACCCATGACATAGAATTGGTAGAAATTATGAGTTCACTAAATATGTGGTGACATTAAATTTTCGATGTGTATTTAATAGTGTATCAGGATCATAAGAGTCTAGAGTAAATTTTCCCTCAGTGGGACCTCGATCATAGGAAGAAGCAGTGGGTGGAGTACCTTCAAAATTTTGAGTTTGAAATGCTTATTTTTCTTTGAAGGGAAATTCAGATGCCAATTCTTAGAGTAGGAAAATCTAATGCAAGATGTATGGGAATTAAGAGATGGGTTGTTTTGGGATGAGTATATTTGCTGATTTGTGGTTGTACATGCAGGAGGATGGATAGAAGGTGTTCATAATCAGAGTTCAAGTCAATCCCTCTATCATTGTGGGAGTTAGGACTGAGAATGTGTCTAAACCTATATTCCAGTGGATTAAAGGTTTTTTTATTGTGGGGAGACCTCAGGTTATTGGTCTTAGTCTCATGGTTCTTCTACTATCTTATCGAATCCATGAATTGTTCCTTTGATTCATATAATATATGTGATTCATGTGGTTCATTATTATAGTTGGGATGTTCCCCATTGGTATAAAATAATGTTTTATACATTTAGAGTCTAGAATTGGTGGACCTAGATGAGACATTCTTTAGAGGACTTTGTTTCTATGTGTTTGAATCACCAGAGGATCAATGTTGAGAATTAGAGATGAGACATGTTACTCTGTACACTTCCCATGCTAGTGTGTAAGGGATAAGAGATATCTATATATTTATTGATTAGGATACCTCATAATTATAATGGGAGAGATTCTATATGAGTAATTTTTTATCATATTAAGATGTTATCCCTTTTTCTACCCATCAAGCGGTTGATGAATGTAGAGTACCTCAGATGCTTGTTTGTTCAATAGGTTGTTTGACATCATGTAATGAAATTGAAGATAATGTCAAACATAGTTTCCCATTTAATAAATATATTTTTAAGAAAATTTATGAGTATTTGGGAACCTATTTGAGGTTGAGCACCACATATAACTCATAGATGGATGGGCAGTATGGTAAAACCCAGAAGACTCTCGATGTTTTTTTATGGCCATGTGTTTTAAATTTAAGGGGTTCAAGGTAGAGGCAGCTAACATATTTATAAGTTTTTGTATAACAATACCTACAAATCCTCGATTATGATGCCCCTTTTTGATGAATTATATGGGAAACCATGCCAACCCCTATTTTACTAGGTTGAGGTAGAGGAGCATTCATCAGTTGGACCGACTCTCATCTAGGAGGTGATTGATATAGTTTGGATGATTAAAAAATGTAGTGATATCTCAAATATTATATAAGTCTTTTATAGAATATTGTCATCGTCCATTAGAGTATCATTTTGGTGATCAAGTGTTTCTCAAGGTATCAGTTGAGTAGGGAAACCATCGCTTTGTGAAGAAAGGGAATTTGTCATCTATTTATGTCAGGACATTTCGTGTTGTGAAGATTCATGGTAAGGTAGCATATTTATTGAATATTTTAACATGTATGACCTTGATTAATGACTTATTACAAGTTTTCTAGATAAACAATTCAATTCAGAGCCATATCACTTTTTGGAGTTGGAAGATTTAAAATTTGAGTATGATGCCACTATAAGGGAGAAGCCTATTTAGGTTGTGGATGTTCAAAACAATGTTCTCCAAAGAAAGGGAATCCCATTGGTCTTTGTTATATTCATGAATGATAGCGATATCCATGAGGCATTGAACTATGATGGTTGGGTGAGGGAGTAAGGGACTCACACATTTCCTTCTACTGATGGCTAATAAATTTCTGGGCATAGAAACTAGTTTGGTGGGGATTTTTTTGACACCCACTGGGTCACTAGTATGTCTAGTTATAGGATTTATTTATCCTTTAGTGTATTATTAGAGACCTCTGGAACCGAGTGTTGAAATCCAGAGTTATGGGGAGATAAACCATGGGTATTTTCAGAACACTATTTTTCTAAACCATGTGAAAACTGTGTGTGGGGTGCTCTAGGTTTTGACAGTTCAGTTTCACATGGTTTGAGAACAATTTTTAAAACAATGTAATTCCCCAAACAAAATTTTGGGATCTATTTTGGGTATATAGTTAAACCAATATTATTGGAACACAATTTTCCTAACCATTCGGCTAAACCATGGTATCCTATTTGGATCATTAAAATGTAAAATTTTCTACTTACCACTATAAGTTATTTATCTTTTCACCTTCATTTTCCCTCCTAAATATGCACAAACCTCAACCCATAGCGTTGGAGCTCAACCCATCCTTGAATTTTTTATTTTTATTGGTTTCATGTAGTTATTCTTGAGTTTAGTATATTTCTCCTAGGTTTCTTCTTTTATTCCACTCCTCCAGTCATGTTCATCCATTTTTCTGATGATGTGGAACCCTATCAGTGGTGTTGGATAAATTTAAATGTTTTCATGGGTGTCTTCATTTTATTTCATGTGGCATAGGTGTGTGAGGATTGGTTCCACCTCTTCTGGGTGGTCATTATCAAGGGAGACGAGGTTGGTCCCAATCTAAGGTAGCTGTCTTTATTTAAGTGTGTTTTTGATGGATTACTTTTAAATTATTATTTCCTTTGGTTTGTTTTGGTTAAATTTTCATTTAAAATAATTTTTTGTAGTGATTATTCGGTGTTTTAATTTTTTTTCATGGATTATTATAGGAATTTGGTTGTTTAATGTGGGGCTTTCTTAATGGGGGTGTCTAATATACAACCATGTGTTTGATCAAATTATTCTAAGAGTTTTTGTGATTTTAAATGGATTTATAATGTTTTTTGAGATATTATTTTATGTTTTAAAGTAATTTTTTATAAATTGGGAATGTTTTATTATAAAATGGAAAGTGTTATAACTTGATTGTTATTTTCCCTTATGTGTGGATGTTTTTTAAATGAGTAGAACATGAGTTAACTGGGGTGTGAGTGAAGGAATTGTTTCTGGGACACTGTGAGCCTTTAGAGGATGGACCATGTGACAAATAATTTTTTTCCAAGGGATTCAGTGAGCCTTTGGGTATCAAGACCATGGGAGCTTCCATATTGAATATTGGTAGACCGTGTGAGCTCTTGGAGTTGGGACCGAGGAGGAACATATGAGCTTCCATTGCTCACCCATCTAATATACATGTCTTGTCACTAAAGTTATACATTATTGTTAGAGAAACTAGTTGAAATTACTAAATATGTTTTGGCTTATAGGTTTCATTCATCGGATTATTTCAATTTAATTTGATGATATGTATTGTGATAATTTGTTCATTTTCTATTTATGTGGTTATATGATGTTAATATTATACTCACCTTTGTTATGAATTTTTATTTTGTTTGATCATGCTGTGTCTTTTGGCCTTGATTATATATTATTTTTCCATGTATATATATTGTTTTAGAAAGCCAAGTTTCATTTTGGAAAGGAAACACAAATACTTATAAATGATTTACTTGAAATTGGGTTTTTAAGTGGTTTAGTTTTGATATTATTTTCAGAATAGTTTTTTCATCGAATGGGTAAAATTATTAAATGGATTCATAGTGGTATCATACTATGCTTCTTTCCTCACACCCTTCATAGGAACTTATAAGAAATTGAAGATCTAATTTTCTAGGACACAGGTAAAGACAAAGAAACCATGTTCTTGTATAGATCATCGGGATTACCATCGTCTGATGTTTTTTGGAGGTAACATGGTCTTACAGGTAAAGAAATATGTGGATCCATTTTGTTATTTTTTACTCATTGGGTTCTAATTAATCCTTTTTTGGAATTGTACAATTTATTTTTATTTTAGGTTGTATATTTTGTAATATCATGTTTATGTATTATTGTGGAATGCCTGTACTTGATGTCTGTCATTATTTGTGGTATCTACTTATATTATGTAGTTAAATATAATTATATTTAGGTGTCCATCCTATTTTATAGATGGTTAATGATTAAAACTGATGTCCAAACAATTCCCAAGTTCTAGTTGGTTGTGTCATTTGCGTGTCTCCAACTTGTGGCGATCAGGACTATGCTTCAGACCATGTGGAGGTCCACTTCAGGTGACAGTTTAGGTCAAAACATGTTGGTTCATTATAAATATCACTAAAAGGATTCTAAATAACTCCCTCCTATATTCAATATTCAAGCGTTGATTTTCAATCAACCATCACATGGTAATTAACCCACAATCACTCATGGAAGGAAAGTGTTTATTGAGGTAAAGTGTAGAGGAAGAGGGATTTTGGGGAGAGGAGAAACTAGCTAGTAAAATATAATAAATCCCACTTAGATCATGACCATAAAACTCCATTTATAGAAGCACTGAAGGACACCCTTTGAGTACCATTCAATTACTCATGTGTTAAATTTAACAACACTATAGATAAGGCCTTTGACTATGCTAGAAAAGAGATTTTTCAAGAAAACATTTTGGAAATATATGTGATATTAATAGTTCACTGCCTTTATCAATTATTTTGAATGCACATATAAGGTACATGAAACTACTACAAATATGGTACAACCCTACAACAACAAAATAACTGCAAACCCAATTACAAACCAAACAAATAGAAATAGAAATGTACCGAAAACATAATTGAAATATAAATATAACATTTAACTATTATTTCAATTGAATATATACACAATAAATTTTTACATTGATGTGATATTTTAAATTAATCTAATATATTATATTCAATATATAAAATCGTAACTTTTAAAGATAGTTTTATCCAAATATCAACCTCGATAAGAGATACTAAACCTATAATAAAACCAATGATGATTTTAGAAACAAAAAATAATAAAGGAACATATTATAATTTTAATGATATATAATGCACATCTGATAAATTATATTTTTAATTACTATATATATTAATGATATTATTAGTTACGTGTGCATTAGATTCATGTGAGATCAATTCATATATGCCAAATATTAATTAAAGAACAATTTTCTAATGTTTGATGATAATGTGTGTGAACTTTCTATGTTTATGCTATATACTAAATGGTTTAAACTAAAATGATACTTTTATATTGAAAAATTCACTTGGAGACATACCTACCACATCATTTGTTGGATTAACATGTGGTAAATTCATAAATTTTATAAAATATTTAGGGATAATTTTACTAATGTTTGAAAACAATTCATGTTAATTTTCGTGGTTTTAGAAATGTAATGTGTGTTCTAATCTAAAATGACACTTTTATTTTGAAAATAGGAACTTCAATTCATACTGACCACATCATGTGTTGAATTGGAATGTGTTCAATTACTAAATTTTACAAATTAATTATGGATAATTTACATAATTATTTAAAACAATCGAATATTTATTTATTTGTTAACAAGTAAAATTAATTTCAAGCTAAAATGATAAAAAATAACTTCAGGCCATACTAGACACATCATGAGTCAGATTGATTTGCGGTAAATTCCTTTATATCAAAAAATAAGTTATAAATAGTTTTCAAAATTTTTTAAAACAATAAAATATCGTGTGATTAGTTTCAACTATAAGATGTGTGTTGGAAACATAGATAGAAATTTAATAATGGAAATACAAACATTGAGTAATATCAGCCACATCATGTGTCGAAATAATTTATTATGAATTAAAACATATCAAAGGTCAATTATGGGTCTTTTTAAAAATTTATGAATACAATACATGATAATTTTATTATTTTTGGCTAGTGAAATAAGTTTTAATCTAAAATGGAATGTTTATTTTTAATAAATTCACGTCAATTCATACGAGGAACATCGTGCATTATATTTTTCAAAAGTGAATTCCTAAATTTCAAAGATGGATTATGAATTATTAACCTAAATTTTGAAAACAATCTAATATTATTTTCTTAGTTTTCGATATGTGATGGATATTTTAAAATAAAATGATGCTTTTATATTAAAAACACACACATAAAGTCATATCTACCACATTAAGTACTAAATTGACATTTATTTGATTCATATGTGTTAAAAATGAGTTATATATATATATATATAATTTTTTTAAATTTTAAAAATAATCCAAGAAAATTTGATCATTTATTACCATGTGATGTGTGTTTTAAAATAAAATGAAGCTTTTATATCGAAATAACACACATGGATTCATATTGAACACATATTGGGTCATATTTATGTGAGGATAATTCCTACATTTTAAATATAAAATGTAGATTTCTGTCCAAATGTTTGAAAAAATTATCGTCTTATTTTATTGGTTTTATGTATATGATGTGCATTTTAAACGAAAATGGAACCTCACTATTGAAAATAATCACTTTGAGTCATAACTACCACATCGTCTCTTGGATTGGAGTAAGATCAATTCCAACATGTTAAAAACGTATTATGGATGATTTATCTAATGTTTGAAATTAGTACTGGCTTGTTTTCTTGGGTATGTATATGTGATGTATTTTTAACTAAAATGAATATATTATATTGGAAATATATACTTTACATAATACCGACCACATCATGTGTCATATTAATGTGAATTCAATTTTTAAATTTCATAAATGATTTATGGATCAGTTTCCCAACGTTTGAAAAAAAATACTATTGTTTGTTTTATTGTTTTTGATATGTGGTACAATTTTTATTCTAAAATAGGACATCTATATTGAAAACACACACTTTGAGTTTTATCGAACACACTATCTGATTGATTGATATCTAGTCAATCCCTACATGTCAAAAATGACATATGTATTTTTTTTCTATGTTATCAAAACAACTATAATTTATTTTTTCATATTTTTTTATGTTCTGTGTGTGTTCACCAAGATGGGAATTTTAGACATCAAACACACATCTCATGTCATACTGATGACACTATGTATTAAATTATTGTGTGGTCAATTCCTACACAAAAAACGAATTATGCAATATTTTACAAATGTTTGAAAATAATCTAAGCTCGTTTTCTTGGTTTTGTCTTTGTGACATGAATTTTAAATGTACATTATACTTCTATTTTAAAAGTACACACTTCAAGTAATACTATTCTCATTGTGTGTAATATTTATGTGTAGTTAATTAATACACATAAAAATGTTGTGTGGATAATTCTATAAATTTATAAAAACAATAACAGCTCATTTACATGGTTCTGTCTAGTGGATTTTATTTTAATCTAAAATGAAACATATATATTGAGAACACACACATTAATTCCTACAGAAAACTGCATGTGTTAGATTGATGTGTGATAAATTTATACATGTCAAAAATTAATTATGGATTTTTTTCCTATAGTTAAAAAAAACAATTGGTTGTTTTCTTGGTTTTGTCTAGTGACACACATTTTAATCTAAAATTTCAATTTTATAATGAAAACATGCACTTCAAGACATAATATCTATATCATGTATTATATTAAAATGTGGTATATTACTAAATGTAAGAAATTAATTATGAATCTTTTTCTTAATGATGAAAATAATACAAGCATTTTTTATTAGCCTTGTCCATGTGACATACATTTTAAACTAAAATGGATGTTTTGTACTAAAAAACACACTCTGAGTCATAACAACCATATCATGTGTTAGACTAATGTATGGTCAATTATTACACATCAAAAATGAATTATAGGTCATCATCCAAATGTTTTTAAATAATATAAACTTGTTTTATTATTATTTCTTATACAAAGTCTATTTTAAACTAAAATGACACATTTATATAGAAAACAATCACTTTGGGCCATATTGACCACATCACATGTCAGATTGACTTGTGACTTATTTCATCATGAAATTAATGAATAATATTTCATTGTTTTCATGGTTGAAAACAACCTAAATCCATATCCTTTGTTTTTAATAGTAACATTAATTTTAAACAAAAATGTTGCTTTTATATTGAAAAGACACACTTTGAGTCATGCTGACCACATTGTGTGTCATAATTATGTGGTGTTGATTACTAGATGTCATAAATAAATTATGTATTATTTTCATAATGGTTGAAAAAAAGTAGAGCTTAATTTTTTTGGGACTATGTCATATGTGTTTTAAGCTAAAATTAAACTTTTATATTCAAAACATACCTGTCAAGTCATATCATTCGTATTGTGTGTTTGATTGATGTGAAGTCACATCCAACATAAAAAATGCATCATTTTTCTAATGTTTGAAGACAATATGATTAAATTTTATCATCTTTGGCTATCTGATGCATCTTTTAAACAAAAATGGACTTTTTTTATAGAAAACATGTACTTTGAATCAAACTGAAGACATTGTGTTTCAAATTTTCATGTAGTTGATTCCAAAAAATTCCGGATTAATTATAGATCATGATCATAAAATTTAAAAATAATCAATCTTGTATTATTGGTTTTTTATAGTGATGTTTATTTTAAACTAAATTGATAGTTTTATATTGAAAACATGAAATTCAATTCATACCATACACATCATGTATCAAATTGTGTATGATCACTTATTACATGTCACAACTAAATTATACATCATATTCCTAAATATGGAAACCAATAAAAGCTCATGATCTTAGTTTTGGATATGTGATACATGTTTTAAACTAAAATGACACTATTATATTTAATAAACAAAATCAAAATGATTCGGATGTGATCATCAAATTGCCTTCCCAAAAATATGGTAATAAATATTCATATTTTTGGGTAGAAGGATCCTCAGGCCATTTTTATCACAAATTTATCAATTGCAGCCTCAATGTCCAATATCTCAGAAGCATGATCAGATTAATTCATGTTATTAGCTCTACCAGAAAATATAGATCATGAACATTCATTTTAATTCTCATTTATAAATAGGTGAAAAAATTATATAAGTTTTATAATAATAATGTTTCACATCCTAAATGTATCTTTAAGAGAATAAATTTTACTATATCACAAACATAACATGTAATCACATATATCTGATGTCAGCAAACATTATAACACCATGTAGTCTTCCCACTCATCAGTAAAAAAATGTAATTTTTTTGAGTACCTAGATTGTTGGAAATCTTGGACGTAATAAAAAATTATATATAAAAAATTAAATAAAAGGGGTTTTTAATGAAATTTTAATTACCTTTAGTAATTAAATATTCATGGATGCTGGTATTTTAATGGTACATTATATCATTAATTTATTTTTACATGTAATATCCACAATATTTGTAATTATTTTTTTTCAAAAACTGACGAAACATTTATGAAAATAACTAATTTTGTTTTAAGTATGTTTTTATAGTTAAATATTACTATATATACCTTATCCTATTTAAATTTTATAGAATCCATTGGATTTTTTGTATAGTCATTTTCCTCATACCATGATAGATCCTATATTTATAGATCACCATATCACAACAAAATTACCATTAAAACTCAAACATAAAAACACAATTTAGTGTTTCTATATAAAATGTATATTTTAGTTCGTTAAAAATTTTCAATAGACATAATATGTGGTGGGTTTCATGGAAATCCATGAATTTCATCCAAAAAATAAACATTTGGGGTATCTTAATTGATTACATTGAGTGTCAAATGTTTTTTAAAAAAATGTAATGAAAAATATATTTTATATTAATAGATTATAGAATTTTTAAACCTTTATTATAAGAATCAAAAAGTGTCCATCGTATTTTTATCAATTTCCTCTAATTCCAAGGAAATTTCATGTGTAGAAATAATATTGGGATTAATGAGCCTAAATAATGATTCATAGGGTTTTCCCTTTAAATAGTAGTATTATATATTCCTGCAAAAACATGAATATTTATTAATAATACTAAACATAATAAATAATTTTCTTGGCTATACATATTAATTAAATAAACCTCATGTATGTATTCACAACTAAGACTCCCAACCATTCAAACATGAAAATCTCATTTATACTCACTATACTAACCATCTATGTAATGATGTCTCAAAATGTTTCTTCATAATATTGAATTTAATTTATATTTACATCTTTGAATGTTTTTCCTAAATGAAATTTTAATGTTTATATATGTAGTAGTAGAAATTTAGGGGACAAGGTACTACTAGTAGGTCCTTTTTATTTCTTGGTTGATTCACTAGATTTTATGTACCCAACTTATGTTTCATATCATCTTATCCATTTGTAATACCATACCTTATTTAAAATTTTTTTTATACCTGTTAAAAGTTATTAAAATCAAAAACAATTAACTACATACCACATGTTTCTTTATAAGATTATATGTTTATATGAAAAATGATCCAATATCATTATCAACCATCGTAACACCCTTATCATCAAGAAGAAAAAGAAAACTGTTGCATGAGTCATGAGATACTTTAATATAAACTCCTATGTGATATTTTTGGATTTTTTATCATGTCTTATTGGATAATAAATATCGTACCCCACACAATAAGGTGATGTGTGGGTGATGAGATATATAAATTAGAACAAACTTCACCCTATAAAATTTTACTAATATAAATATATTAGAAGTTTTTTGATTCACATTAGGAGAAATTATATTGAAAATATTTATTATCGTGGTAATGTTATGTGGTTGGTTGAAAAATATAACCTCCATCTAGTGGGGTCATTTGGATATTCATGTATTAATCATTTAACCATTTCCAATTCACATTGTTCATTTCAAATATATTGTTCCTCCAAACAGTACTAGAAAATAATATCATTCGAACCATCTATTCATTCATTTAGTCCTTTTATTGTCTTATAGGTATCTCATTTACAATTTGTCTTCTCAAAATATGTTTGAGTTATCCCTCAAAAACCCTCACCTATAACAATTCTATATTGTTTTGTAAACTTCAAAGCCACTGAATGTAGTTTTTCCCAAGGTACAGTTGATTCTAATTCTTGTGTCTAATCTATAAAAATACATTTGAACATAAACAGATATTTTTATATAACACTACAACAAATCATACTTAATTAGTATTATGTCATACTTACACATGATTCCTACACTACTTTTATGTTTTCATCAGCATGTTTACCCTCTTTATTTACACATGCCTCCTTCTATAGTTCATGACATGGTATGGAAGCCATTTTATATTGTGATAGATCAATCTACATTAAAAAAATCCCATATGTTGTTTCATATCAAATAAATTATTTATTATATATTAAAAAAACAGTTTTTTTCAAGTGAAGCATTTCCCATTGTGGATTTATGGTATGGATACATTGGTTTAGTTGTATGTTGTTTATTTTTATCAGTCCTTTTATATTTCATAAATTATTTTTTTAATTAAATTGGATAAAACAAATAATATGAAATAAAATATTATTGACTATATTTCATCTAAAATGATTTCTTTTCTTGATAACCAATTAACTCATTCTATGCATCATGTTTTATAATGTTTATATACGTAATTAGTTAGTGGAGGTTTACTTTCCCCTTGATATAACTCACATTATGCTTTGTAAGAAGTGAATGAAATCCTCAATGATATTTTTAGTTGCTATTAATACATATTTCACATGGGAATCATCTTAAAATAATGAACTATGTCCATGATATAGAATATTAAATCAACATCTAATTATATTTTTTTGGGTAAAATAGAGATAGTATATCATAACACTGCCTTCATATCTTTCCAAACGGTTTCTGTTAATAAAATCATGAAACATTTCAATGTATCCATATAAATTCATTTATTCATTGTCATTGTGATACCGACATAGATAATGAGCATTTATTTTTTTTGGGGTCAACAAGAAGGGCATATTGATTCTATTCACCATCAAATTTTATACCATTCTTATTTCCTAGATAATTTTATTCAAAATTATGATGGAATGTCCTTTTTTTTCTTCAAAATTTTATTAATCTCATAATAATTAAGTAGTTTCAATGTCAATCTTGTGTTCTTCCATTGGATTGGTAATATCATCATGAGTAAAAGTCATTATCTTCATGTGTATTGAAGTATTTAATGTAGATTACATAAATGTAGCAGATTGAACATAATATTATTCAAAAAAAATAGTATATCAAAAAAACATTGACATCTTTATTTAATTGGTTTTTACTTAAATAATGATTGGATTTGTCTCCTCTATAGTTTATCCAAATATCCACTTTGTTCCCCCTCTATCGCACAAAACATTGTCTACACTATGAATGTTTTTAAATGATTTTAATATCTCAATGAAAGGGTCATCATCAAATGAATTTTCATATACCCTACAGTTGTTTGACCCACCAATAGTAAAATTGAAAAATTCATATTTTCTGGATCCAAGAAATAAAATACCCTCAATTTTCGTGATTCCATTATGAATGGATCTTTATTACAGATATACCACTAATTTTCAACATCACAAATTGCAATTCATAGAATTTATATGTAATCTTATTGTAAACCTATTTGTAATGGACTATTAGCACCTGAAATTATGTATAATCCAAATCATATATCTATTTGATGTTTCCAAAATATGATGTTTTTGAATAAATTTGATTCCAATCCTTAGAACTAGATGCATGCATTACATTTTCAACAAGAGTAACTCTACAATATTTGATCATACTAAATTCACATTCTTCATTTATATATAAAAAATCACTATCAATTAAGAAAATATTGTAAAATATAACACTTAAATTTGGTCCCCTGGTTATCCATTGATGTCATTACATAAATGAATTTTAAATCTCAGTTAACAACTTACAGATATTTTCTTATAACAATCATATAAACACCTAGATATGTGTATTTTATATCCATCCTTCATCTATTAATGGATTCAAATTCTTAATAATTTATTTGTGGGAATCAATATCAAGATAAACCTATACACTATTATATAAAACATAATGTTTTTCTTTCTCTTCATTTATGATCGTATCTATAACAATGTATCTCTTATAAATAACTTCACCCATAAGTTTTATGATATAATGATAATTTTAGCGATTGATTCTATCAATAGTATATAGTTAATTGGTGTATAATTCAATAGTTTCTTCAACAATTTTCATTATAATACCACCTTCTAATAGACATCAATTCATGAAGTACCAATTAAAAATAATCAAATGTCATTCAATGGGCATACATCAATCTGTAACGGATAAGACTACATAGTTAAACCTCTATGACCAATTGAACTATAAATTAAACAATTATATCAATTAATTATTGTGGGAATAACATCTTTAAGTCACATAATATGATTAGGATGTCTTTATTCATTATTGGAAACGTTATCGGGTTTGTAACATTACTTCATATAAACCTAAAAATTTAGCAACATCTGGTTTATCAATGCCATATATTTTTAGGTATAATGTAACATAATGTTCCATGCATCAATTATGCCATCAAAATATCATAGTCCACTTATTTTATACCATGTGACATCAAATTGGACATTGGAACCACAATCTTGATACATAATAATTACTTCTCTTTAACTTCTACACCATTAAAGAAAAATATAAAATTGAAATTTTTCTGATTTTGATTTAGTGTAAATTACCAGATAAAGAAATTACACCCTTCACCCTTCATCATTTTCAACTCTTCCCTTATCAGGATATTTATTGTGTCTAACTTTTTCTTAATTCCTTATTTATTGTTTGTTATTACAATTTAGTAACATTTGAATAAATCTATCAATTATAATTTTTCTACATTCATGACATCAAGAAAATGGTTGGCAAAAAACATTAGTATGACAACTCAAATAAACTTGGTATTCTTCTTTTAGAAAAATTTTTAATATTTTTTTAAAAAGGTTTACTGAATATAATGTCAATATATTTTAATTTCTCAAATAGTTTATCACCCCTTAGTAGATACTACATTGAACATTGTACTATATTCCCATTGAATGATGTTTTTTAGGATCCAAATTTATGTCATCGAGGTAATAATAAATGCTTTTATAAAAACATAGTCTTCAAAAATGTAATAATTAAAAGTTGTGCATAAATTCATTACAGATGGGATACCCCAACATTCCGTTCATACTATATCTTGACAAATATCCATTAAAATGAAATTTATTTATCATCACAAACAACATGGATCTCAATGTGGATTATTCACTTCTATGAAAATAATATAATGTAACAAATGTATCCAATTTCAATTTCTTTTCTTCTATCAATATATCCAAGTTGAAGTAAATATCATTATCATGTTTTTTGGTAAAAAAATAAGAAGAGAAAACATAATATATTTTAACTTCATGCATAACCATGGATTAAAGTTATAATTTACCAACATAACAAGTCATGTAGTTGGAGTACTACTCTATAAACCAAATATACTTATTCCATATATATATATTGAAAAAATTTTATTTATTTGATTATTTCTAAATTTATTATACTCATAATAAATTTTATTCCACTGAGGAGAGTCTTATGTGTGATATAGTTTCCCATATGCAATTCTCGCATCTGCATTCCATGTATTTTTTTAGTGATTTCTAGACATTTATATACTCTTCTAAATCCCTTAATGATTGTAATATACCATAAAAATTTCAATGGAATTGATTCATCATTGTTATATCAGTCAATTCCAAACATAAATAAATTTCTATGTGATTCATGACCTTGATGAATAATATTATATCATTTGGATAAAAATTTATTTCATTCGGATATCACTCCCATTGAATCTAGTATTCTGCTAGATTCATATGTTTGAAAAGAAATATCATTTTATTTTGGTATCATATCATTCAGGAGACCATGTTGTTCTATAATGCTTGTGGCACTCTATTCACTGCTAGCATTCATGTTATATAACTTTAACATAGCCAATAATGTTGTATATTTAGTACAACCGGTATAAAATTGTCTCTTAGAACTAATATTTAACTTATCAAACAATATTTTTAAATAATGAATCTCCTCTTAAATTTCCATATTCATTTATTCCATTAAATCTCCATCATTTTTTACAAAAGTATTTATTTCAAATGAACCACAAATCACAACATAATCCCTATCAGTATGTACATTCTAATTTCTCTCCATGATTATACCAATATATATAACATTGATCTATTCCATGATCAATTAAATTTTCATCCCATAATTTTATACTAATTTATCTAAAATAATAACAATGTAAACCTAGAAAAAGTATTTAAGATGTTTTGTATGCATACACCATTGAAAACATGATGAAATCTAGATCTTCATCCTCATACTCTTATAGTATATGATTAGTGTTTATCCATTTTTGATTTATATCTATCCTATTATGTTCATAAAATAATAATTTTTTTAAAAATAAATAAATATATATAAAGTATTCATAATCAATGGATAATGTTATTAATATTTATAATAAGGAGAACCCAACATTTCAATGTTATTGGTGATGATTCACAATGAGTTAGAATTTTTTAAAAGGGTGACATGAAATGAAACAACCAAAGGTAAACATGGGGATGTTTTTCTAGGTTATTTATTTTATGTTTTTTGGGAAAAATGGTAGTAATTTTGGGATGGTTTCTATAAAATTGCAATTTAGTAGTCCAAAAGGAGGGAAGGGTTAATGTTTTATTTATTTATTTTACTTGGTTGGTGGTGTCCCAAGCGGTGTTTTAAGAAAAAGTGTTTATGAATAAAACATTTATGATCATTTTTCAGAAGATGAAACAATAAATATTAAAACAAGTTTAGTTAATTTACCAGAAGGGTCAACACAAATAAATATCTAAAAATAATTATTGGAGTATAAGTCTAACTACTTAGGATCACCTAAAAACAATACTCAACCTTAGTGGAACCAAAAAAGAGAATCAAATTTTAAAAAATGTCAGAGTGTAAACTGGGAGGTAGGTTTAAATAATATTATAGAATATATATATATTTTTAATGGGGTAGGTAGGGGGAGAAACTATGATCAATCAAAATTTATAAAACATTGGAACTATGAAGAAAAAATAAAGTGAATTAACTTACTTAATACAGACATAGAACATTATATTATATTCACTAACTATTCTTATCATTCGTACAAGAAGGCATTTTTCAACTGAATATGAGTTTAGTAGTTTTTATTAAAAAATACATATCATAAATGTTCACAATAATGAAAATATTAAAATGTATAGCGTATTATGGACTGTTAGTGGAAGAAAATACATTGAATTATTTGATTTTAATCCATGAGTGTAAGATGGATACATGGAACATGGATAGTTTCCTCTCCTGTTTGATTTTTTATAGAATCCCTTACTCTAAAATTACTCCATGATGAGGAAGGATTGTGAATGACTGAGTAAATTAATCTTATTAGTGATTAAATTCCATGTATGATTAATTTTAAGATATCTCCTATGAAAAAACATATGTGATCCTGAAAAAATAGAAAGATATTAAATTCATATGAATCATTTGGACACTACTTAGTATCAACCACCCAAACATGAAATCAAAAGAAAATAGTAATGATAAGAGGATTTTATCAGATTATATGAAGAACGAATTTTGTGGTAATCCATGTGATATCCCAACATGATTAGAACATTTTCTGTACTGGAGGATATAGAGTGTGATAATGGTTCCATATTAGGAATTCATGAGGGAGGTGATACACATTTAGGATTGTATCATAAGGATAAATACACTAATAAAGAAGAACATGCGATGTTGTCTAAATATATACATTAAAAAAGCAATATACATTAATATAAATCAATTTTCATGAAGTTATAAAAAATATAACATTAAAATATTCACAAATATAATTCTAATAAATGAGTACTAAATATGATCTATAAATATCATTTAGGCATAAGGTATTTTTATAAAATGATTCTAAGTAGAAAATAATATTGTATACTCTTTTTATGAAATAAATCCATGTGATTTTAAAATATAATCTTCATCTTGTTTAAAGGTTCATTTTTATATAAATTTGAAAAATAATAATTTAAAATATTTTGTAAATTTTAATGGGATAATCAATAAATAATTTAATCAATATAAATTAAATTAATATGATAAATATAATATTGGTAAATTGGTAACAACAATATTAATATTATATATGTCATGAACCAACCCGGGTTGACCCTGAACCGGTCACCCGAGCCAGCCTGCGACATGGCCCGAGGGGAGTTCCCGATCCCCACGGGCTGGAAACTAGTGTCGGGGAATCAACAGAGGCTGTGGGAAAGATTTCACCAAGGAAAAATAAATAAATAAAGTAGCAGAAATAGAAAAAAAGTACAAAAAAAATAAACAGAGTAAAGTAACAAAAAAGAACAAAAGATAATAAAATTAACTGAAAAAGACAACCATTATCCCCATGTGACCTCGCAGGTCACTCTCCAAATCACAACCAGACATTGCCCAAGGAAAACACATCCAAGCTCTAGCCAGCACAAACCCTAAAAACAGAAAAGAACTATAGGCTTGAGTATTAAAACTCAGTAGGCTAGCCCAATATCTATTCCCAATGTACTACCTTTAAAATAAAAGAAACATCATTTCAAGTTTGAACTACAATTTATTAAAGTATGTTTTTTTAAATGTTACTCATAAAAAGTACGAGTCATTGCCCCTATTCGTTTCTAAAAAACCCAAGTTATTAATTTAGTGAGACATTAGAATTTTTCAAAGGGGCAGTGATGTTTACATTTTCAATTTTCACAAAAAGCATAAAACAACTTTCTTTGAAAAATAGTTTTCATAAACCACTTTCAAACTACACATCACTTCCTAGTAAAAGCACTACTCATGAAAATTCTACAGTAGTTACACAATAAGGGAAATGAAAAGAAAATATATAAGAGTACCATACTCATCACAGCAAGTAACTAAAAAGTCCTAGACATGGGTGAACCTAGGAGATAAAGAATAATCCAGAAGACAACAATACATGAGAAATCATCCTCCTTGACATGTCACTCACGATGAAATCAAAACGATCCATACGCTCGACCATCCATTCTCAGGAAGGTTGAGGGAAAATACCATAGTAATAAACCCAATATAATCACCTACTATGAGCCACTGGCCAGTACCATAACCTACCAGTGCAACAATCATTCTTAGAATATTATATCAATATGCCTGATTCCCATGTCTCAAGTGTTTGGAATGGGGGTGAGCCAACATATTCCTACCAACCATCCAATCATATATATATAAAGCACAACATGCATCACCCTAAGTCACTCCATGGGATAACCTCTTGCCTTTAAACTACTCCAGTACATGGGCGCCTCTAAGTGCGGCCTCCCAAACAATCAATTGCAACCAAGGTAGGAGAGTTATCCTAGGAGGTTTTTTATCAAAACATTTTCATCATTTTCCATAAAGTGCCAAATGAGCATTAAATACCATTCACAATCAACACTTTAAGAAAATATACATATTATTTAGAACACCAAAACTAGTTTAAAACCATTTAAGGAGCCCCACAACACTATTTCACAGGCTTCTAATATTTTTATGAAACCAAACGAAAACATTTTACTTTTTTTTCAGATGAATCGTAAGAGCAAACCGAGCAATTTCTCAAAATAACCAAAGTACTTGTTAATGATTCAAAATTGATCATTTATCATTAAACCAAAACTAAATTTGATATTCCGTGAATTAGGTTTAAAATCCAAACTGAAATTCTTTTACTATGGGGTGTCCTCTCATCAAGAAAATATTTCACGTGTCCTCTATAAAATAAAAAGATCTTGTTACACAAAATAATAATTTAATAATTACTTTTCTTATATCATCTCAAATTTATTAAAATTAATAAAATATTTATTTTGAAAAAATAGTGTGCACAAACAGAAGGAAATAATGTAACTTAAATTTTAAAAAGCAGTGCAATGGGAACCTAGCACAACTCGCAGCTCGAACGCGACAACGCGACACGCCTCGCACATGCGCACAAACACACGCAAGCTGAAAACCGTAGTATCGTAGGTCTTCCTTGCCGACACGTTGGAACCAACACATAACTAAAACACATACACACAGACTCAAATCAATTAAAATGAACAAATGACGCAAACACCATTCATAAAATTCAATAAATCTTAAATAAAAATTTATACGATAGTTTAGAAAGAATTCCCTTAGCTTTACCTACTCAACGCACATGACGTCTTCAATACCAAACACACAAAATATACCATGTCATAATTCAAATCACAACAGTTGGAGAGATTAACTTTCAACTACACAATTCATTCAAACACAAAAAATTGAAAAATCATAGACTTCCAGAAAAACGCATCCATACCATATGGGACAGCTACTAACCAAATCAGACGCACAATAAACTCCAACAACACCAAATTTTCACCAAATCAAATAATTAAATAACATAGCACATTAATCAAATAATCAAGAAAATCATCATAGACACATGCTAACATAGAACAGGAACCGACTTAAAACATACTTTTAACAAATTGTAAAAATTTCAAATCTCTATAGAAAGATAATTAAGGGTAAAACGAAGCTGAAAAACTAAAAAACGGGCATAAAACTATACCTTGGATGTCGGTGGCGAACTAAAACAACCTCACCTTTGTAGGAGATTTGTGGAACAGACACCAAAGGGGTCTTGAGTGGCCCATGGTGCAACCTTGAATGTTCGAAGAGAATCCAACAACATGGTGGGGGATTCAGAGGGGGGATGGCCGGGGCACAAGCGCAAAAGAGAAGCGGTCAGACAGTAGTAAAAAATAGACCGGACTGCCGACAAGGAGAAAGGAACCAAGGGCGAGGGTTTTTCCTAGACCGGGGAGAAGTCACGCTGGACCAGGAGGGACCAGCTGGGTTGGGTGGGCACTAGACGCAGAGGTGGTGTGGGGTAACTGCCGGGAGGAGGGCGAGCCGGCTGAGGGGAGTGGGGTCACGGAGGCGTTGGGCGAGCCGGCTGAGGGGAACACAGGGAGGACTTGGGGAAGGCCAGTGCTGGGAAAGGGATACGGGGAGGGCCGATGTGGGGGTGCGTAGAGATGGGAGACAAGGTCAGCGAAGGATAGGGAGGAGCATGGGATGTGGGCTTTGCATAGGGAGGAGTAAGGGTAGTGGGCAACATCGCGCAGAGAGGGGGGTGGGTAGCACTGTGTCGTTCTGTGGGGAAGAGGAGGGGGCTGTGTAGCGCTAGGTTTAGATTGTTTTCTTTTTTTTCATTTTATTAAAATAACAATAGTTTCAATAATAAAACAAGTAATAATTTTAGAAATAATAATGATAATAATAATAATAATAGCATTAGTATTATTATAAAAAAATTACTTATTTATTCCATTTTACATAACCTATTATTATTTTATTTTATTCTAAAAAAACAATAGCTTTAATTATTCTGAAAATGGGGTAACCCTGCGGTCCGCGCCCGATTACCTCCAGCCGGATGCAAAGTTGAGTAAGTCGTGCTCAACCCGCGTCACCCGAAACTGCCCGCTTATAGTTCTGAGCCATGAGCTCATCACACAGCTTAGAAAAAACAAACACGCACAACTTGCATGCTGCAACCCACTGCCCTTGGGAATCCATGCGGGCTGACCGCACAACAGTGAAAAGAGCTTCCAAAATTCTAAAACTCGACCCGTCGGCCCCCAAAACTCAAAATAACAATTAAAATAATTAAAAATAATAAATCAATCAGGCCGGGGTGTGACAATTCTCCCCACCAAAAAACATTCTACCCCCAGAACGTCACCAAGCCAACAGTTAACATAACTCGAGTCCATGCCCATACAAAACAGAGGAAAAAATGTGAACGCCTGGATGACCTTACTATCAACAAGTCACACCCGACCAATTCAAGAGCAAACTGATGCCTGACGTTGAGGGGAGAACACAGGAGGGTTCTCCCCACCACAAGAATTCACTAATATGAAAACCTTGGAACCCAAACACACCACCCCTGAGGGGGGCCAACACGGGAACTCCCAAACTGAACCCATTTAATTTCTCCACATAGACCGAACAACACCCAAAGACTTAAATGGAAAGCTTGCTACCAAATGACCCAACAACCTGAGGATAAGGAATTAACTCAACCACTCACACACCAATAGAATAAAATCCCCACTACAACCAGAAAATAGGTAATTCCTAGATCGAACATAGAAAGGACCCTGAAACACTGCCCGTTAATTTCACGAAACCAAAAATCTCCCTAACGAACACAATTGAGACCCAACTCAAAATTACAGTGACCCGTTTATTCGCAGGACCAATACCCTTCAAGGAAATCTGAACGATTTGAAAACACATTGAGAATAGATAAGCGTTCATAGACTGTGGTAGAACAAGTTCATCACAGCACCACAACTATGATGAGCTTACAACAGTGATAAGAACAGAATAAGGAAAATTTGGATATTTCCCTCCCAAAGATGAAAACATTACTCAAACCGAGGTTCCACACACCCTCAGTAACTCCCGACTGTGTGCGATCATCACCCAATGACCTATGGCTTGGGCTCAGATGGCTGAAGCATCCCCTTCCTCATAGTCAGGAACTGGAATTTCTCTGGTCAAAACGTTTTATTCAGGCGACGCTTCTTGCAAAACTTTTCCAATTGACCAAGACATCCTCAATGATGACACATCTTTAGTGGGATGCGACATGAAGACTTCACATGCCAGAACCGACCACACTGGTGTCCCACAATTGAACTGTCCAATGAACTGAAAACCAGAACCACTGCAGATGACTCTTTAGAAATGGGTTCCTCTGGCATGCCCTGCTTGCCAGATGGGGAAACATTACAGGCAACCAAACACGCTGGATTACCAACCATCTGCGCTCCAAATACCAACTCTGCTAAAAACTCATCATCCACCAACATCTAAAAAAAGTTTCCCTAGAAGTGAGGACCATCTCCTTGATCTCTGGCCGAAGACCCCTGATGAAGAGGGAAGTCTTTATCGATCCTTACGATGCTACTTCCGGAGAAAATGACACAAGCTCCTTGAAATGGTCAATATATGTCTTCACTGTCCGTTGGCCTTGTTGAATACGCATGAGCTATTCCTTTTTCTTTGTCTTCAATTCTTCAGGCATAAACCATTGGAAAAAGACGGGCTTAAAGACATCCCATGTCATCCCAACCTACATTTATGGCAGGGCGAGAAACTCTCATACATCCAGAGATGGACCTTCAAAAAGTCCCAAAAAAACACGCACTCTGATAACTTCAGGAGTTCCCAAAATTCTAAAAGTACACTCGACCTCTTCAAACCACATAACTACTTTTAACGGACCCTGATCACCGTTAATTACAGACAATGTCCAAAAAGGATAAAAAATTGGGAATGATTTATTAGAAACTCTGGGGACCATTCTGGGCCGCATTTTCTAAACAACATATAAAACATAGAGCAAAAAATGATATCAGGCTGAAGCAACATCAAATAGAATGCCTTCATCCAAAACAACCAGCTCAAAATAAACAAGAAAATACGAACACAACTCAAAAATTCATCTTTATTTTAGATTTGAAAATCACCTTCTTTGAAGGCCATTTTCCAAGTACCCAAACCCAATTTTCAAATAAAATTCAATTGTTTTTTTTCAAAAATCATTTTCCCTTTATTAAAATCACTTTAGAATAACAAGTTCATTCCTTTAATTCCAAGTACACACCCCAGTAATCCCATGAGCCATTTCACATGTCTTCATCTGCTTTCATCCATATGCACCAACACACACTTCTCATGTATTCCCTCACATATGCAAATGTTCATAAAGAGTACCTGAGGTTGCACCCAAACCATATCTATACCAATTCCAAGAAACCATCGGATTTTTAGACAAATAGATTTCTGTTTTAAAAATCCCTTTCACAAATTTAAAGCCATTTAAAAGAAAACATACTCCTTTAAAAAACTCTTTTTTATTTTAAAAAGTGCACTTACACCCACAAGAACCAAGACAATAAAAAACATGCATCAAATCACCGAATAGAGGGACCAGTAGTCATGCTTAACCTAGAGACATGGTAGTGGGACATTCTTCAAGTAAGCATCAACGACTAGGAAGAACTTAAACCATGTACATGAACTCCACATGGGTCACTACTCCATGTAAAATCACAACGTAACATTGGTTTTCCTTCGTTGTCATCCCTTAGTCAAAAACAAAAGTAGAAGACTCAAAACCCAGACTACCCCTCGTAGCTCAGGTCACATCACAAGTAGTGGTGATTAGGCACTGACCCACAACCTACCTCCTGATCCCCGACAGTCCTAATCTTCATATAATTGACATCCCAAATAACAAAGGGTGCTTGGAAAAGCGATGTCCGCTAAGAGTCAACCTCCCTTTGATACAATTTTTTCATGAACCAACCTGTGTTGATGCTGAAACAGTCACCCGAGCTGGCCCATGACATGGCCCGAGGGGCGTTCTTGATCCCCACGGGCTGGTAACTAGTGCTAGGGAATCAATAGAGGCTTGTGGGAATGATTTCGCCTAGTAAAAATAAATAAATAAAGTAGCAGAAATAGAGCAGAGCAGCGCAAAGCAAATAAACAGATTAAAGTAACTAAAAAAGAACAAAAGATAATAAAAAAAACCGAAAGAGACAACCACTATCCCCGTGTGACCACGAGGTTCACTCTCTAACTCACGACCAGAAGTCACCCAAGGTGAACACACAGAAGCTGTAGCCTGAAAAAACACTAAAAATAGAAAAAAAACTATAGGCGTGAGTATTAAAACTCAGTAGGCTATCCTGATATCTATTCCCAATGCACTACATTTAAAATAAAAGAAACATCATTTCAAGTTTTAACTACAATTTTAAAAAGCAAGGTTTTCTACATGTTACTCAAAAACAAAGTATGAACCATTACCCCTATTCATTTCCCAAATCCCAAGTAATTATTTTATTGAGACATTAGCATTTTTCCAAGGGGAAGTGATGTTTACATTTTCAATTTGCACAAAAATCTTAGAAAACATTTCTTTAAAAAATAGTTTTCATAAACCTCTTTAAAAATATACATCACTTCCTAGTACAAGAACTACTCATAATAATGCTACAGTAGTTACACAGTAAGGGAAATGAAAAAAAATATATAAGAGTACCATATTCATCACAACAAGTAACTGAAAAGTCACAGACATGGGTGAACCTAGGAGATTGAGAATAAACAAAAAGACACCAATACATGAGAAATCATCCTTGTTGAAATGTCACACATGATGAAATCAAAATGCTCAATACGCTCGACCATCCTTTGTCAGGAAGGTCAAGGGTAAATCCCATAGTAATAAACCCAATATATCCACCTACTATTGGCCAATGGTCAGTACCCTAACCTACCAATGCAGCAATTATTCTTATAATATTCTCTCAATATTCCAGATTCCCATGTCTCAAGTGTTTTGAAATGGGGTGAGAAAACTGATGCCAACCAAGAATCCAATCATATATATATATATAAAGCACAAAAGGCATCACCCCAAGTCACTCCATGGGACAACCTCTTTACATCAAACTACTCAAGTACCCCAGAGCCTCTAAACGCGGCCTCCCAAACAATCTATTGCAACCAAGGCATGAGAGTTATCAAATGAGGGTTTTTATCAAAACATTTTCATCATTTTCTATAAAGTACCAAACATGCATTAAACACCTTTCACAATCACCACTTTAAGAAAATATACATATTTTTTAGAAGACCAATAGCAGTTTGGAACCATTTAAGGATCCCCAAATCACTACTTCATAGGCTGCCAATATTTTTATAAAACCAAACAAAAACATTTTACTTTTTTTAGAGGAACTGTAAGAGCCAACCAGGAAATTTCTCAAAAGAACCAAAGTACTTGTTCACGCTTCAAAAGAGATCATTTATCATTAAACCATATCTAAATTTTAGATTCCATGAATTTTGTTTATAATCCAAACTGGCATTCTTTCAATACTGTGTGCCTGCTCATCAAGGAAATATTTCAAGTGTCCTGTATAAAATAATCGACCCTTTTTACACCAAATAATTATTTAAAAATTAATTGACTTCTATCATCTAAAATTTCTTAAAATTAATAAAATATTCAATTTGAATAAATAGTGTGTGCAAACAACCAGAAATAATGTAATAGAAATTTTAAAAAGCAGTGCAATGGGAACCTACCTCGACTCGTCGCTCGAACACAACAGTGTGACACGCCTCGCACCGGAGCACAAACACGCACAAGCCGACGACTACAGTATCGCCGGTCTTCCTTGACAACACGCTACAACAACCGCACAACTAAAACACATAAACACGGACTCAAAACAATTCAAAAGAAAAAATGACGCAAAAACGGTTCATAAAACTCAATAAATCATTAATAAAAATTTATTTGATATTTTAGAAAGAATTTAGTTAGGTTTCCCTACTCAATGCGCACGACATCTTCAATACCAAACACACAAAATATACCATGTCAAAATGCAAATCACAACACATGCACATGTTAACAATCAACTACACAATTTATTAAAATGAAAACAATTGACAAAAAACAAAAACTTTCAGAAAAATGCATCCATACCATATGGGAAAACTACTAACCAAATCAGACAAACGATAAACTCCAACAAAACCAAATTTGGACCAAATAATTAAATTAAAGAACATAACAGATTAATCAAACAAAAAATAAAATCATCATAGGCACATGATAACATAGACTAGGAACCAAATCAAAACATACTTTTAACCAATTATAAAAATTTCAGAACTCTATCGCAAGATAATTAATGGTAAAAAAAATCTGCGAAACCAAATAACAGGCATAAAACTATACCTTGGATGTCGGCAGCGGACATAAACTGCCTATCCTAAGATAGAAATTGCCAGAACACACACCAAAGGGGTCTTGAGTGGCCCTTGCTGAATCCTCGAATGCCCGAAGAGAAGCCGACCACATGGAGGGGGATTCAGCGGGGGGGGGGGGGGGGGGGGGGGGGCTGGCCGGGGCACTGGTGCAAAAGAGCAGCTATAACACCACGAAATTTTATGAAAAATATTCTTCTTAATTTTATTGATGTCTTGTTTTGTACGTTACAACAAAGGAGTCTTGCACAACACGCAACCCTAACTTGGCTGCATTACACACAATCACTACCTTCTTCGATAGCGTGTGTTGTACGCAATACCGAGTTTCACTAAACAGCAAAATACTATTAAAATATTATTAAAACTAGCCATTATGAATAGTAATAACCACTTTTTGAAATTTTGAAAATTTCATCATTCAAAATGGACTTCATTTTTGGATTTGGAATATCGAAATTATCCTAGGGTGAAATTTTGGTATTTTTCTGAAAACATTCAATTTTTGATGAATAGTGAAAACACTGGGTTACTATTTAAAAACCAACTTTTTATTTAAATAATTATTTATTATATTTAAATTTATTTTAGGTCAAAATTGATACATAATACCTATATAAGTTCAATGTAATTCATTGGAGTCATTTTTTAGTAATTTTTTATATATAAAAATTTTATTGAATTTTGACCGTCTTTTACCCACCTCTTTGGAGAATTTTCAAATATACATAAAACATAATTTTACCGCTTTTGTGAATGTAATTTCAAAAATCCAAGAGACACGGTTGATTTTAGTAAGTAAAATTTGGTTCAATGAGATGAAATTAATTTTTGGTAAATAGTAACTTTTACTTTTATTTACCACGGTTAAAAGTAAATAGGGTAATTAAAGGTAAAAATGATATTATTATTACCCTAACACATGTCCTAATTCTAGTTGATAAGTGTAATTCAACCAAAAACAACCTTAGTAATAAAATATGACCATTTAGGCCAACTTGGATTAGATTAGGACATTTATTATTAATTTATTTAAAGAAGGGTTAAAATAGTAAAAATCAAAGATTAATAAGTAAATAATTTTTATAATAGTTTTATACAGAAGATAAATTAGACTATAAATATTAATTAGAAAGATAAAAAATATTTCCTACATAATGATATTTTATTTGTAATTTTTAGACTTTAAATAATTTAATTTATTTATGACACAATGATGATGCAGTAATTATCTTATTAATGATATATTGACATAATTGATGTTATAAATGCCCAAATAAATGTAATTTTAGACTTTTTATTAATTTCAGTAATTTTATATGTTAATATGACATGTTAGTGTTGATTTAATTAACTTTTTTCTAACTAATCATTCTGTTATGATTTTCACAAAAATCAATTACAAAATAGTGTCAAAATTGACATAAAGTAGTTTTTAAAACAAATATTATACTATTAATTGTTATTATATTCCTAAAATTATATGCTTCCACCAAATGAAATAGAAAACGTTATATATATTAATAATAAAAAACTTGGGGTTCGTTTGGCTTGTTATAGTCAGTTTATTAACCTTATTGTGTAAGAACACAAAAAGACATGGTAAAAGTAAAATTTTCTAACTTAAAGATAAATCTAAATGATATGGTTAAATTGGAACCTAAACTTGTCTAAATTCTATTGGATGAGAGTAGTTCGACACATCCCCACCTTAGATGCGAAATAACTCAATTTGTATCTATTAAAAACCGAATATTACTTTATAATAAAATAATATTTTTAGTTATTACAAAGGTGCCTCTCTCCTCCCTTATAAAAGTGAACCTCCTCCCTCTCTTCCTCACACCACTTTGAGCCTTAAAGCTCAGCCAAACCCTACCAATTTCTCTTCTCCACTTCCCTAGAAACATCCTAGAGGTTATGGTCTTCTTCAAAGACCAGTATTAGTGCCCTAAGAGGAGGTTTTAAAAAGGCTCTTCAAAGAAGAGGTAACGCCCGTTACCGATTCTTTCAACTTTATTTCGTCTTCCACTTCTTCCTCTTTAGTTATTTAATTATGAAGTAATAACATCAGTATCACTCATATACTGATATGTTATTATAATTATGAAACAACCCTATTTCACCATCTATCCATCCTACGAAAAATGAAATCACCATGCGTGCGTACGTAGGGAATACCGTCTCTACGCCGTGGTGTAATCTGTTTTTCCACCACCACCTTACATGGATGGGTATAATGGTGTAAATAAATGATTATTTTAAATTGATATTTATTCTGAAATAGTATACATACACTCCAGTACAATTCCACAATCATGGGAATGATATCATCTCTTGTGCGTATGTACGGACTACCGTCTCCATGAACACGATGAGATTCATTTTCCATGATTAGCCATTCAAGAATGATTATAAAGTATATATAATGAATAATAATGAAATATATGAAATAATAATGCTACTGTATTTATATATATATATATATGTATGTAATATACTCAATTCCATTCAATTCAATAAGGAAACAAAAACAACGTTCATGCGTACATACGGCCTTCCGTCTCCATGAACGGTGTATTTCCTTCCTTTTATCGATCTATAATATTTATGTATATAATGAATATATATTATATATAGATCATGTTTTACATTTTGGAATTATTTAAATCAGGATATAAGTAATAATATCAAGAACAATGAGTCGAAACACATACGATAAATGAAACGATTTTACCCAAAACGATCATTAACATGGAAGTTACAAAAGAACGGGTAATATAAAGTCATAAGTGAACCATATATGATATCATAACAATGAATATGATTCTGTAATAAGTCAATGACATTATTTAAGTCATTATACAGGAGGTTCGGATACATACGAAGCATATCGGACATAAGGTAAGGGATAAATTTTCAATCAAATTTTTATTTGAGATTACTTATACGTAAGTATTTACTGGGGTTATGTTTATCATAAATGACCATGTTTTCTAAAAATGTTTTCATAAAATGCTTACTATTCTTCCATGAATTTTTAAAGTCATTTTTACACTTTATTAACTTTTTACCACATTGTATGAATTTAATCTTTCCTTTGGTTACCATATAAGGTACTTTTTCACTTTTCCGACAAAAGTACGTGGAGAATGTTATTTTTAACTTATACGGCGTGAACGGATTTTTACGGTTTCATAACACCTCATTTTCAAGAAGCTTCCTCTACAAGATTGCATGATTATGTTCAACAAAACCCTTTTCTTTTAAAATTTCATTGAATTTTGTGAAAAGAAAATGATTTTAAAGAAGAAAGGATATTTTCCTCAAGAATTCATTTCAAGTGTTTTGCCAAAACTATTTTCCATCTAAGATGAAATTATTTCATATGTGTATGTTTCAAGTAATATGTCTCTATGATTTAAATGGTTTCAATTTTATTATGATGGCATGATGTTTAAGAATCCCATTTTATTACATGGGTTATGCTATGATATATGATTTATGATTTGGTGGCACAAGTAAGAATGATTTCATTATGAGATGGGTTGGACCTATATATCACTTCAATGCATTGGGTAATGATTTATATCTCATGAGATAGACATGGCTGGAATGGTATGTTAATCCAGTTCAGTGTTACAGGACTGAAACGAGGAGTGAACTCGATTCAGAAAGGGACTTTGTCCACTAAGATGATCATGGCAGCAATGCCTTGGCTTCTTTGGAAATCATGACATGTGCTGAATTGTTGCCACAATTACATGTTTTATTCCCATTTTATCATGGATGATGTTGTATTATGATATATGACTTACGTACTTCCACAATTTATGTCTTTGCTCAAGATTTTTATGTTTAAATTTCATGTTCAAGTTTTTGCTTCCAAATGTTTATGGATTGTTTTATGTTATCTATGTTTGACCTTACTGAGCATTTGAGCTCACCCTTTTTATGTTTTATTTGACCCAGGAAGTAAAGATAGGTTTTAGGTAAGGAAACAAAAAGGGGAACATCGTTATGGGAGTTGTTGAAGATCTTTCACCATGATTAAAAGATTTTATTCCGAGTTTCCAAAGACACTAAACTATTATGGTCCTTGTGTGTCTGTTTTTGTTATGTATTATGTATTCTGAAAAAGTAATGTATTGTCCATGTACGTCAAGCTTTGGGTCTCTACAGTTGGTATCAGGGGAAAGGTTTAGTCAACCTTTGGAAATTAGGATGCGAAAACGTTAGTGAGATCCCTAGAGATATTTATAATGTATGTCTAGGGATGTCCCTAAGGATAAGTATACGTATAGGATATAGTCCTTGAACTATGGTAACGATATTAGAATTTAACCTAAGATGTTAGATATTAAAGGTACTCCCCCTTTATTGTGTTGTTTTCCCTAGCATGTTTTTTGCCTCTCACACTATTGTTTTTGTGTTTTAGATGATGAATGGAACCCGAAGGAACCATGTTGATCAATGTAATGGAAAATGCAATGATTTTCCTCCTGAACAAACAAATGTTATCAAAGATGGAGTGAAAAATCTTATTGTTATACTTACATAAGCTATTAATCATTATGGACTTCCAAATGAGAAGAGAAGGGAACAATATTCTATTGATTCCTTCATGAGTCAACATCCACCTTCTTTCAGTGGGTCTTCTGATCCACTTGTTGTTGAACAATGGATCAGTACCACTGAAAAGATATTTCCAGTTCTTCAATGTTCTGAACATGATAAAGTCATCTTAGCAGAATATCGTTTGGAAGGTGAAACAGATCAATGGTGGAATCTTATCAAGAATATGAGGCCAAGAGATGAAATTGAGTCCATGGAATGGGACGAGTTCAAGAACTTATTTTTAAATAAGTACTTCCCTCATATTCTTCAAAAAATGATGGAGAAGGAGTTTCTTGAACTAAAGCAAAAGAATGATGAATCTGTTGGTATTTACGAAGAGAATTTTACAAGGCTTGCAAGGTATGCCTCTGGCTTTATCATCCAACCTGAAAGTAAAATTGATCGATTCTTCAGTGGCTTAAAACCAAATCTTCGAAGGGCATTAGTTATAAGAGACTTCAGTAGCTATGAAGAAATTGTGCGTTGTGCTATCAAGGTAGAAATGGAATTTGGTGTTACATATCCATCTCATGGTTTTGACAAGAAACAAAAGATGGAGTTCAAGGAGAAATCTGAGAATATTGGTGAAAAGAAGATGAATTTTTCCTTATGCTCAAAGTGTTGAATGAAGCATGGTGGAGATTGTCTTAAAGGGACTAGAAAATGTTTTAAGTGTGGAAAAGAAGGTCATCGAGCAGCTGAGTTTCGAAGTAATGGAAAAAGGGTTGCTAATGGTGTGAATAAAGAAAAGACTGCAGAGAACACACCAACAACACTTCAATGCTTCATGTGCAATGAAATGGGGCATTATGCTAATCAATTCCCTAATCCAAGGTTTAATGATGATCAACATGAGCAACCACTTAAGGAAAAGGACAAAGGGAAGTCACATGCGATCACTATTGGCGATGTTGAATATGACAACCATGTGGTGGAATGATTAAGTGTTTATGTAATGGGATTCCAAAATAATGTTGTATATAGTATCCTGGAATATTGGAATATTTATGTATTGGTCAATTTTGTTTTTAAATTATTTTATGGTACCGGTAACCATGGAAAGTGATTGAGAAATTTTGGTAACTAGATGATATGCGCATAATGAAGGGGTAAGAAGATAATGAGATGTTTGATTATATTCATGAGCTCATGATTGATATAACGACTAAGTGATATCATGTATTGAGTATAATGAATTTTGAGGATTTTGGTATGTTGAAAGTGTTAAATTTTAACTGTATTCATGTTTTCACTAAGGTTCAATGGGTATTCATTCTTCAAGAGAATACATGATTAAGGTATTCACATGTTTGTAATTTGACCAAAAAGATATATCTTATGATATATGGGGGATACATGATGGCATTCACATGATTGTTATGTGACATTTCAAGTAATCATTTAATTTATACTATGATCTTAGACCGAAGTATTTTAGATAAGCCTAATGATTGGAATGAATTATGTTGGACATAAGTTAGTATTGTTTAAAGATAGAACTTTTTTTGATATTATTGATGGGATGTTATTGTGATATAGTTTTAGAAAAAGGACAACCTACAGGATGGGCGACAACCCATCACGTCGGACAAGGCTATGGGGATCGAACACACAACCGAAGTGAGACTGTCCTTTATCGCCTACCACTGGCCCACAGGAAGTCCCTGGTTAGTAGAAACTAGTTTTATTTTATTATGAGGTATGATATATGAATTATAAGTTCATTTTTGGAATCATATACGATTAACCTCACCATAGATGGACTTATGTATATTTGATAACTTTTGCTAACCTTTTGTTTGAAACAGATTGAATCACCCATCATTCTATCACATGATCTGTTAACACTTCACAAATAACAAATTCAACTTCATTTTATTAAGAGATGAAGTGGAAATTGTTCAAAGCACGAACAATTGTGATATTGTACCAAAATAAAGTAAGTATTTATTCTAATTCAAATTCTTCAACTTTAGGGAAATGATCTTGAAAACCAAAAATGTTGTCCTTGTTCCCTTATATCCGATGAATCAGATGGTACCTTAGATCATCACAAATCTATGGCTTT
The DNA here is from genome assembly GCA_963277665.1 of Viscum album. Classification (NCBI taxonomy): domain Eukaryota; kingdom Viridiplantae; phylum Streptophyta; class Magnoliopsida; order Santalales; family Viscaceae; genus Viscum; species Viscum album. Next base: position 242,481,687 of record OY728131.1, read on the forward strand.
TTGATTGTTGGCTTTTTTATAGCCATGTTCTCTACCACTCTTCATTAGAACATGATGGGTAGGTTTCTCTTCCATATCCATATTTTCACCTATGTTCTCCTATATGGAAACCCAGTGATTAGTCTATTTGGGTAATCGTTATGTTTCATACTTTAGTTTTTAAATATTGGGTTTGGTATTCCGTTTTACGATGTGGGTTTCTATTAAAGAAACTTTCAAGTAGTAAACCATTTATAAACCCAACGAATTTTGAGGGTGAAATTCATTTTAAGGGGGGTAGAATGTAACACCCTGATATTTTATGAAAAATATTCTTCTTAATTTTATTGATGTCTTGTGTTGTACATTACAACAAAGGAGTCTTGCACAACACAAAACCCTAACTTGGCTGCATTACACATAATCGCGACCTTCCTTGATAGCGTGTGTTGTACGCAATACCGAGTTTCACTAAACAACGAAATGCTATTAAAATATTATTAAAACATGCCATTATGAATAGTAATAACATCCTTTTGAAAATTTGAAAATTTCATCTTTCAAAATGGAATTCTTTTTTGGATTCGGAATATCGAAATTAGCCTAGTGCGAAATTTTGGTATTTTACTGAAAACTTTCAATTTTTGATGAATAGTGAAAACACTCGGTTACTATTTAAAAACTATCTTTTTATTTAAATAATTATTTATTTTATTTAAATTTATTTTAGATCAAAATTGATACATAATACCTATATAAGTTCAATGTAATTCAATGGAGTCATTGTTTTAATAATTTTAGATATATAAAAATTTTATTGAATTTTGACCGTCTTTTACCCACCTCCTAGGAGAATTTGCAAATTTACATAAAACATAATTTTAACGCTTTTGTGAATGGAATTTAAAAAATCCGAGAGACACAGTTGATGTCAGTAAGTAAAATGTGGTTCAATGAGATGAAAATAATTTTTGGTGAATAGTAACTTTTTACTTTTATTTACCATGGTTAAAAGTAAATTGGGTAATTAAGGGTAAAAATGATATTATTATTATCCTAACACATGTCCTAATTCTATTGGATAAGTTTAAATCGACCATAAACAACCTTAGGAATAAAATATGACCATTTAGGTTCACTTGGATTAGATTAGGACATTTATTATTAATCTATTTAAAGAAGGGTTAAAATAGTTAAAATCAAAGTTTAATAAGTAAATCATTTTTAATATAGGTTTATACATAAGATAAATTCGACTATAAATATTCATTAGAAATATAAAAAGATTTCCTACATAATAATATTTTATTTGTAATTTTTAGACATTAAATTATTTAATTTATTTATGACACAATGATGATGCAGTAATTATCTTATTAATGAAATATTGACATAATTGATGTTATAAATTCCCAAATAAATGTAATTTAAGACATTTTATGAATTACAATAATTTTATATGTTAATATGACATGTTTATGTATATTTAAATAACTCTTTTTGAACTAATCATTCTGTTATGAATTTCACAAAAATCAAATACCAAATAGTGTCAAAATTGACATAAAATAGTTTTTAAAGAAAATATTATATTATTAATTGTTATTATATTCTTAAAAATATAAGGTTCGTCCAAATAACTTATATAAGGTTATATATATTAATAACAAACAACTTGGGGTTCGTTTGTCTTGTTATAGTAGGTTTATTAACCTTATAGTGTAAGAACACAAAAAGACACTGTAAAAGTAAAATTATCTAACTTAAAGTAAAATATAAATGATAAGGTTAAAATAGGAACCTAAACTTGCCTAAATTATATTGGATGAGAGTATTTCGACCCATCCCCACCTTAGCTTCAAAATAACTCAATTTGGAGCTATAGAAAACCGAATATGACTTTATAATAAAATTATATTTTTTGTTATTCCAAAGGTGCCCCTCTCCTCCCTTATAAAAGGGCACCTCCTCCCTCTCTTCCTCACACCACTTTGAGCCTTAAAGCTCGGCAAACCCCTACCAATTTCTCTTCTCCACTTCCCTAGAAACATCCTAGAGCTTCTGGTCTTCTTCAAAGACCAATATTAGTGACCTAATAGTAGGTTTCAAAAAGGCCCTTCAAAGAAGAGGTAATGCCCGTTACCAATTCTTTCAACTATATTTCTTCTTCCATTTCTTCCCCTTTAGTAGTTTCGTGATGAAGTAATAACATCATTATCACTCATATACTGATATGTTATTATAATTCTGAAACAACCTTATTTCACCATCTATCCATCCTGCGGAAAATGAAATCATCATGCGTGCGTACGTACGGAATACCGTCTCCACGCCGTGGTGTAATCTATTTTTCCACCACCAGCTTACATAGATGGATATAATTGTGTAAATAAATGATTATTGTAAAGTTATATTTATTCTGAAATAGTATACATACACTCAAGTACAATTCCACAATCATGGGAATGATATTATCGCTCGTGCGTACATACGGACCACCGTCTCCACAAACGCGATGAGATTTATTTTCCATGATTAACCATTCAAGAATGATTATAAAGTATATATAGTGAGTAATAATGAAATATATGACATAATAATTCTACGGTATTTATGTATATGTATATATGTATGTCATATACACAATTCCATTCAATTCAATAAGAAAACGAAAACAGCGTTCATGCGTACGTATGGCATACCGTCTCCATGAACGGTGTATTTCATTCCTTTTATCGATCTATAATATATATGTATATAATGAATATATATTATATATAGATCATGTTTTACATTATGGAATTATTTAAATCAGGATATAAGTAATAATATCAAGAACAACGATTTGAAACACATATGATAAATGAAACGATTTTACCCAAAACGCTCTTTAACATGGAATTTACAAAAGAACAGGTAATATAAAGTCATATGTGAACCATATATGATATCATAACAATGAATACGATTCTGTAATAAGTCAATGACATTATTTAAATCATTATACAAGAGTTTCGGATACATACGATGCATATCAGACATAAGGTAATGGATAAAATTTCAATCTCATTTTTATCCGAGATTGCTTTTACGTAAGTATTTACTGGGGTTATGTTTATCATCCATGACCATGTTTTCTAAAAATGTTTTCATAAAATGTTTACTATTTTTACATGATTTTGTAAAGTCATTTTCACCCTTTATTGACTTTTTACCACATTGTATGAATGGAATCTTTCCTTTGGTTACCATATAAGGTACTTTTTGACTTTTCTGACGATTGTACGAGGAGAATGTTATTTTTAACTTATACAGTGTGAATGGATTTTTAAGGTTTCATAACGCCTCATTTTCAAGAAGCTTCCTCTACAAGATTTCATGATTATTTTCAACAATACCATTTTCTTTTAAAATTGCATGGAATTTTGAGAAAATAAAATGATTTTAATGAAGAAAGGATATTTTCCTCAAGAATTCATTTCAAGTGTTTTGCCAAAACTATTTTCCATCTAAGATGGAATTATTTAATATGTGTATGTTTCAATTAATATGCCTCTATGATTTAAATGGTTTCAATTTTATTATGATTAAATGATATCAAACTTTCATGGTTTATGTTATGATGGCATGATGTTTAAGAATCCCATTTTATTACATGGGTTATGTTATGATGTATGATTTATGATTTTGTGGCACAAGTAAGAATGATTTCATTATGAGATGGGTGGGACCTATATCTCCCTCCAATGAATTGGTTAAAGATTTATATCTCATGAGATATAATGTCTAGAACAGTAAGTTAATCTGGTTCAGTGTTATAGGACTGAAACGAGGAGTAAACTCGATTCAGAAAGGGACTTTGTCCACTAAGATGGTCTTGGAAGCAATGCCTTGACTACTATGGAAATCATGACATGAGCTGAATGGTTGCAAAAATTACAGGTTTTATTCCCATTTTATCATGGTTGATGTTTTGTTATGATATATGCCTTACGTACTTCCACGATTTATGTCTTTGCTCATGATTTTGATGTTTAAATTTCATGTTCATGTTTTTGCTTCCAAATATTTATGGATTGTTTTATGTTATCTATGTTTTCCCTTAATGAGAATTTGAGCTCACCCTTTTTATGTTTTATTTTCCCCAGGAAGTAAAGAAAGGTTTTAGGTAAGGAAACAAAAAGGGGAAGATCATTATGGGAGTTGTTGAAGATCTTTCACCACGATTAGAGGATTTTATTCCGAGTTTCCAAAGACACTGAACTATTACGGTCCTTGTGTGTCTGTTTTTGTTATGTATTAAGTATTCCGCAACATAATGTATTGTCCATGTACGTCAAGCTTTGGGTCTCTATGGTAGAGACCGGACATCGGTCGGAAACGGACCAGACTGCCGGCAAGGAGAAGGGAACCAAGGGCGAGGGTTTTTTTTCAAACCGAGGAGAAGTCATGCCAGACAAGGAGGGATGGACTGAGTCGGCTGGGCACCAGATGCGGAAGGGGGTGCGGGGTAACGGCCGAGAGGAGGGCGAGCCGGCTGAGGGGAGCAGGGTCGTGGAGGCGTTGGGTGAGCCGGCTGGGGGGCACACAGGGAGGACTTGGGGAAGGCCGGTGCTGGGCGAGGGCGATAGGGAGGGCTGGTGTGGTGGGTGCGCAGAGAGGGGAGACAAGGTCAGTGGCAGACAGGGAGGAGCGTGGGAGGTGGGCTTCACACATGAAGGAGCAAGGGCAGCGGGCTGCATCGCACAGAGAGGGGGGTGGGTAGCAGTGTGCCGCACCATGGGGAAGAAGAGGGGGTTGGGTAGTGCTTGGTTTATATTGTTTTCTTTTTTATTCAATTTATTATAATTAAAATATTTTCAATAATAAAACAAGTAATAATTTTAAAAATAATAATGGTGATAATAATAATAACAATAATAATATAATTATTATTATTATCAGAAATTTAATTATTTATTCCATTTTACTTAACCCATTCTTATTTTATTTTATTTAAAAAAAACAATAGCATTAATTATTCTAAAAACTGGGTAACCCTACGGGCCACGCACGATTACCTCCAGCCAGACGCATAGTTGAGTAAGTCGTGCTCAACCTGCGTCACCCGACACTACCCGCTTATAGTTTTGAGCCATGCGCTCATCACATGGCTTTAAAAAAACCCACACGCACAACTTCCACGCCACAACCCAATGCGCTTGGGCATCCATGCGGGCTGACCGTGCAACAACGAAAAGAGCTTCCAAAATTTTAAAACTCAACCCATCGGCCACCAAAACTCAAAATAATAATTAAAATAATTAAAAATAATAAACCCATCAGGTCGGTGTGTGAAAACTGCTAGCATTCAAGTTATATAACATTAACATAGCTGATAATGTTATATATTTAGTACAACCGATATACAATTGTCTCTTAGAACTAATATATAACTTCTCAAACAATATTGTAAAATAATCAATCTACTCTTCAATTTACATATTCATTTATTCCATTAAATATACGTCATTGTTTACACAAGTATTTATTTCAAATGATCCATGAATCAAAGCATCATCCCCATATGTATGTACATTCTAATTTCTCCCCATGTTTATTACAATATATATAACATTGATTTATTCCATGATCAATTAAATTTTATTCCAACAATTTTATACTAATTTATCTTATATAAAAACATTGTAAACCTGGAAAAAGTATTTAAGAAGTTTTGTATCCATACATCTTTGAAAACATGATGAAATATTGAACTTCATCCTCATAATCTTATATTATATGATTAGTGTTTATCCATTTTTTATTTATATCCATCCTATTATGTTCATAAAATATTAATTTTTAAATATATATATATATATATATAATGTATTCATAATCAATGGATAATGTTATCAACACTTATAATAAGGCGAACCCAACATTTCAATGTTATTAATGATGATTCAAAATGAGTTAAATTTTTTAAAAAGGGTGACATGAATTGAAACAACCTAAGGTAAACATGGGGATGATTTTCTAGGTTATTTATTTTATGTTTTTTGGGACAAATAGTAGTAATTTTGGGATGGTTTCTATAAAATTTCAATGTAGTAGTCCAAAAAAAGGGAGTGGTTAATGTTTTTTTATGTTTTTTACTTGGTTGGTGGTGTCCCAAGTGGTGTTTTAGGGACAATGTGGTTATAAATAAAACATTTATGATTATTTATCAGAAGATGAAACAATAATTATTAAAAAAAGTTTAATTAGTTTACCAGAGGGGTCAACCGAAATCATTATCTAAAAATAATTATTGGAGTATAAGTCCAACTACTTGGGATCACCTGAAAATAAAACTCAACCTTAGTGGAATAAAAAAAGAGAATCAAATTTTAGAAATTGTCAGAGTGTAAACTGAGATGTAGGTTTAAATAATATTATATAAAAAATATATATATTGAATGGGGTCGGTAGGGGGGATAAATAGTAATCAATCAAAATTTATAAAACATTGGCACTATGAATAAAAAATAAAGTGAATTAACTTACTTAATAAGGACTTAGAACATTATATTATGTACAGTAACTATTCTTATCATTCTTACATGAAGGAATTTTCATTCAAATATGAGTTTAATAGTTTGTATTGAAAATTACATATCATAAATGTTCACAATAATGAAAATATTAAAATGTATAGCGTATTATGTAATATTAATGGAATAAAATACATCGAATTATTTGATTTTATTCCATGTTAGAAAGATGAATACCTGAAACATGGATAATTTTCTCTCTCATTTGATTTTTTATAGAATATCCTACTCAAGAATTACTCCATGATGAGGAAGGATTGGGAATGACTGAGTAAATTGAACTTATTAGTGAATAAATACCACGTATGATTAATTTTAAGATATCTCATATGAAAATACATAGGTGATACTAAAAAATAGAAAGAGATTTAATTCATATGAATCATTTGGCTAATAATATGTATCAGCCACCCAAACATGAAATAAAAATAATAATAAGGATAAGAATAATTTATCAGATTATTTGAAGCACGTGTTTTGTGGTGAACCATGTGATATCCCTGCATGATTAGAAAATTTTCGGTGCTGGAGTATATAGAGTGTGATAGTGGTTCCATATTAGGAATTCATGAGGGAGGTGATGCACATTTTTGATTGTATCAAAAGGATAAAGACAATGAAAAAGAAAAACATGTGATGCCGACTAAATATAAACATTAATAAACAATATACATTAATATAAATCAATTTTCATGAAGTTATAAAAAATATAATAATAAAATATTCACAAATGGAATTCTTATAAATGAGTAATAAATATGATGTCTAAATATCCTTTATGCATAAGGTATTTTTATAAAATGATTCTAAGTAGAATATAATTCTGTATACTACTTTTATGAAATAAATCCATGTGATTTTAAAATATAATCTTCATCTTGTTTAAATTTTCATTCTATATAAATATGAAAAATAATAATTTAAGATAATTTTTAAATTTTTATGGGATAATCAATAAATAATTTAACAAATATAAATTGAATTAATATGATAAATATAATAGTGGTAAATATGTAACAACAAGATTAAAAATATATATGTCATTATAAGATTTTGTAAACCCATTTTTAAATATATCAATATTTAAAGTACATAATAACATGATAAGAAAATTAAAAAAAGTTTCCAATTTAAGGTGGATTAGTTTAGTGTCATGGATAAGGGATGGATTATATGGGGGACTATATAGAAAAGAGGTATTATAAATGAACCCATGAAAAAAAGGAGGTATAGGTAGATCGAAAAAAAAATTTCAAGGGAAAGGGATAGGGAAAAAATTAATGGATTGAGGAGAGAAAGATTGGATGGAGAATAAAAGAAGTATATTATGTCAAAATAATAGCACACATTCCATTTAAATCTTTTGGTAAACCAAAACACTCTTAGAAAAGAACTAAAAATGATAAAATAATGAAATATCCTCAACATAAAATCACAATGCACAAATTATGGGAATTGACATTGTTGATTTGTCTAAGGAGATCAAGAGAGAGAAGTTCCGTAATAAATTGAATGATGTGAGTGATGTGGTCCCTTATTAGGATTATTTTTCAAATAGTGTAAATGGTTTATCAATTATTTTTATAGGAACTTGTAAAGATTTATATTTATCAATATTATAATAGAAAGAACTTATAAAAAACTTGTTATCAATGTTATATCTTAGTGATGATAAATATGGGTCTTTGTTAATGCTTTTTAGTGCTGACAAAACCAAGAAAACACATTTTTATTTTCATGATAATTTTGGAAAATTATCCATAATTCATCAGTGATGTGTAAGAATCATCTGTAATTCAATCCAATGCATGATGTGACTAGTATGAATCTAAGATTGTGATTTTTTAAAATTGAATTTTTAGTTTAAAACACATTTTAGACACTCAAAACCATGTAAAAGATTCATTTTCATTTTATACATTTGTAAAATGACCCATATGTAATTTTTGATGTGTAAGAATTATCTTTAGGTCAATCCGATATGTGGTGTTCCCAAACTGAGAGAAAATGCATGTTATTAGTTTAAAATTGACATTTTAGTTCAAAACATGTGTTTCTCACTGAATAATAATCAAACACACTCATATTGTCTTAAAACATTAGGAGAATAATTCATAATTCAGTTGTGATATGTAATAATCATCCAATCATGAAACATAAACACGATTTGAAAGATATGACTAAAAGTGTCATTTTTCATCTTAAATTGTCATTTTAGTAAAAAATACACATGACAGACTCAAAATTGAGAAACTATATTATGACTCATTTGTTAGGTTATAAAAATGATTCATATGTCAATTTTGATGTGTAGGAATCAACAACATGTAAATTCAATACATGATGTGACATATATGAATCATTGTGTAAGTTTTTATATAAAATTGAGATTTTAGTGAAAAACACACGTTACATACTCAAAACCGAGTAAACACCTTGGGATTTTTTAATACTTTAAGAAAATGATCCATAATAATTTTGTAAAATTTAGGAATCATGAACACATCAATCTAAGACATGGTGTGTGTATTACATTTTAAATGGTATGTTCTTAGTTTAAAATTTATATTTTTGTTTAGAACTTGTGGAAGTCAATAAAAATAGAGAAACAATTCTTGGATTGTCTATATAATTTATGAAAATGTTTCATAATTCAAATTTTATATTTATAAAATAGTATCTTGTCAAACTGATACATGATGTGATAGGTATGACTCAAGATGTTTGTTTTTAGTGAAAATTAACATTTATGGAAAATCAAAACATTAATTACTCAAAACCAATAAAAAATATGAATATTTTGTTACTCTAAAAAATGATTGATAAGTTAATTGTGATATTAGGAATAAAAAAATGTTAATCTGACACATGCTGTGATCAATTTTACTCAAAGTGTTTGATTTTTTTAAAAATTAAAATTTTAGTTTTAATCACACATTACATTATAAAAACCAAAAAAATCCCTTCAAATTGTTTTGATACTTTTCGAAATTGATCCATATATTATATGTGATGTTTAGAAATAAACTACACCTCAATCTGGTACATGGTGTTCCCATTATAACTCAATGTGCATTCTTGATACTTTTGGATAATGACTCATAATTTTTTTCTAATGTGTAGAAATAAATCACACATCATGCTTAAAAATGATGTGACCGATATGAATCCATGTTCTTGTTTTTAGTTTAAATGGAAATTTTAGTAAAAATTGAAGATGAATTATTCAAAATCAAACAATCATATTTTGTTTTTTTAATACTTTAGTGAAAATATCCATAATTTATTTGTTACATGAAGGAATAATGCACACATCAATGTTATTCATAGTGAGACCAGTATTACTCAATGTTTTTTATTTAAAATAAACTTTTAATTTGAAAACAAAAATGAAATTCTAAAAATAAATAAAAAACAGTCACATTGTTTTGATACTATAGAAAAACGATCAATAAGTGATATATGATGTGTAGGAATTAGCCTCACCTCAACATGATAAATGGTGTGCCCCGTATAACTTAATGTATATGTTATCAATTTAAAATTGACATTTTTAGTTCAAAATGTGTTATAATCATAGAAAACTAAAAATGAATTTTCATAATTTATTGACACATTAGGAAAATGATTCATAATTCATTTTTGATGTATATGAATAAAAATCACATTAATCCCATACATTTTGTGCCCGATCTGACTCAATTTGTATGTTTTTTATTATTAAATTGACACTTTAGTCCCAAACACACCTCACATACTAAAAACCCATAAAACACTTTCAGATCATCTTGATACATAAGGTAATTGAGTGATTGGATGGTGTATGAATTAGACACACTGCAATCTGATACACAATGTGACCAGAATGAATCAAAATATATGGTTTTAGTGTAAAAATGACATTTTATTAATGAAATGTTTAATATTTATGTTTAATTTATTTATGTATATTATTAATAACATAATAATTTATTTTATAATGTTTAACTCTTTTTCTAATGATGGGAAGATTTTTTTGGGAAATTGATAGCTTGGTCGGGCTCTTTTGAGACAATGCTGGGGGCCAAAGAAAATTTAACACTATTGTTTTTGATTGTTTGTGACAAATTTTACTTACTAATATATTTTTACAAAAAAAAAATTTTAATGTCTATATTTTTTTTAAATTTGTAATGTAAATTTTATTTTAATTAGATTTTGGTTTTTCTGCTATAGTGTGATGTAATTTTAGCAGCTACGTACAACTGTATGTCTTTATCCATATTAACTTGCACCGATAAATAACCCCATTTATCATCACTTTTTTTAGTACTGATAAAAGGAACTTTTAATAGTTTTATTTTAAGCACTGTTAAAAGAGACCCTCTTTTGTGATTGTTTTGTAGAATATAAAACATTTATATCCTTGATAAAGGGGTTTTCTAGTATTAATAAAAGGACTATTTATAGTAATTCACTCTTCTACACGTACATTAAAAAAATTGTTTAATCTAACTATAAAAATCAATTCATAAAATCAGTATGGAAAAAAATTGATCAATAAAATTATACACATAGTATATTATAGTCTAAACTAAAAGATAGAGAATAAAATGAAATTATATTTTATATAAAACATAATTATTAGAACAATTTTATGTTACTCAAAAAAAACAATATAAAAATTGATAATTGAAAACCCTAAAATAAAACTTGGTGAGGTAGGGGTCAAATTTCCTTGGATAATGATGATTTAGTGAGGGGATTTAGGCCAATGAGATGAGGGAAACAACCTATGAGGAGGCCGAGGAGGTGAGGCCAGTGATGTCAAACTCACAAATAGAAAATAGGCTAGGTGATTTGGGTTAAGACAGATGGGGAAGTAGGATAAAATGGGGTCAGGGGATTATAGTCATGTGTAGAAGGGAGTCCACCTTTACTAAGGAGAGAGATAATGAAGGGATCATAGTCGAGGTAAAGGGGTATATATGGGGGTTCATGAGGAGTGGGAGAATAGCTTTGGTGACACATTTATTTAAGCCAAATATGGAATGGTCCATATCATAGTCTTATTATAAATCCAGATTTTGATTGATTTATATTTAAAATATTTGAACCAATAGTAGTGGTTGAAAATGTTACTAGAATAAAAAAATTATTAGTAATCTCTATAGATGGTTTCTAGTCTGCATATTTTTTTAAATAATTCTACAATTTAACATTGACCAAATAACAAAAACATACTACTAGAAAATTGGGCTATAACCACAGACCCATAGCTATGGTTTTGGACATCTGTGACTGTAGTTATTTATACTAAGTCTATATCCACAGTTTTCATGGTCTATATCCATGGGTTTCCATTATAGCAATAGACCTTATAGACACAATTTAAACTGTGACTATATACCCATAACCATTGTGGAAAACCATGTGAGCTATTTCCATGATTTCCAAAATTATGGAAATAGAGCCTATAACTAGAGTTTAAACACTATCTATAGACTCTTAAAATCATGGTATAGGGTTTTTAGGGTTATTACCATAGTATTACAAACTTGTGGCTTTAGTGTTTCTTTATTTTTTATAGTAATAATTCATCAAAAATATGGCTATAGGTCTCCCACCCTTATGTGGGGAAAAATTTAACCCCTGAAAAAATGGAGGGAAGGTCTATAGCCACAGTTTACATGCTATAGCCATAGTTCTTAATAACACACACACACACACAAAGGGTTCCATGGTGTAGTGGTAATGTGACATGTTCAGATAGTAGAAAAGATAATATAAAATATCCAATTAAACTATTTATCACTTAAGTAATTAATATTAATGTTGAAAACCATGTTACCAAATAATGATGAGTATTAAATTCATATTCTTTTTTGGTTTACTATAATTGATCAAATATGATTCAAGGAATGATCTTAAAGATTTTCATGTCAATCAGATGTTGTTTTCTTATTTTTGAACCCCTTGTTGGAAGATATTTCATTTTAATATCACAAGAAAACATTACATGTCATTTTATATCATACTAGGAAACATGAACCTCCAATGAATGTAAATATTATTTAGAGAAATAAAAAATGGATTGGTATTCATTCTCTCATGATTTCATGTTAATCCAAGTGAATTTTCTTAGTATTTTACCAATTCACATGATTTCCCATGTAACTCTAAATCTATGGGACAGCAAAAACTGAAATAATACTAAGAAATTCATATATTTATTCAATGTTTCAATGATTACTATATATTTCAAAGATATACTTATTTTTTCCTAATATTTCATGTAAATAAGAGCTCCTTTTATTAGTTTTAACGCATACACACATGACATTAAAATTATTATAAAAATAGTAATAAATGTGAAATGAATTCTAAATTGTAATAACAAATCCATGTATTAGATTGAACTACTATTAATCCCAATAGATCACATATAAATTGAATTATTTTATCCTGAAATTTCATGTTAATCAGAAGTTTTTTCTCATTTTAACTCTCATATGATTGATATGTCTTTTAATAACACTAGAAAACATTACCCATCATTAGACATCATACTGAATGTCATGATCATCTGATGGATACGTTAGTGATTCATATAGATATAGAATGGATCATTGAATATTCAAACGTAATTTCATATCAATCTATGTGTGTTTTTTGGTATTGGAATTTTTTCATGATTTTTCACTTAACTCTAAACTGGATAGACAAAAACCACTTTCAAACATATATAGAAATTCAATAATCTAATCCCCGTGATTATGATTCCTATATATTTTAAAAGAAAAGAAATATTATTTTCCTATGATTTCATGTAAATGAGATATCTTTTGGTCTATTTTAACCACTACAAATTTTATTTTCCCATTATAAAAAATTGTGAAAAATGTGAAAATGTAGTTTAAAATGTTATGAACATTATGGGAGTCATATTTAGGTATATTTGATTCTAATAGATATTATATTATTTAATTAATAATCTCATATCTTTTGAAATTGATAAAATGTATCTTTATTTATTTTGACACCATGATGGGAGATATTTCATTTTATAAACACTATAAATCTATACCCATAATTTTCCATCATACATGGTAAAAAATGAATTAAATGGATGTTTAATTAATTTATACATATCAAAAATGGTATCAGTGACTTTTCTCCCATGTTTTCACATAAATACAAATTAATTTTATTGGTATTCCCCCATTTTATGAGATTTTTCACTTAACTCCAATTCCAAGAGAAAAACACTATATTGGATCTATCAATAAATTTGAGTATCAGATCCACATTATTATGACACCTATAGTATTTAACTGAAAAAATATCATTTTTCAATGATTGAAGTGAAATCAGAGCTCGTTTGGTCTGTTTTCCCCACTACACAAATGATTTTCCTATTAAAAAAACCATATTAAACGTGAAAATGAATCTTAAGTTTTATAAACCAATATAGAAATATGATCAATGTAAGGTGGATTGGAATAAATCACATATGATTAAATTATTTCTATAATAGATTTTCATGTCTATCAGAACTTGTTTTCTCATTTTTTTACCCCCTCATGGGAGATTTTTAAATTTAAAAATAGTAGAAAAGTTTACCCATTTCTTTCAATCATATCGTGAAACATGTATATGGCCATTCCCTGAAACATTACTTAATATTTAGTTAAGTTAAAAATTTTAATTTTATTCACATCAATTGAATTTTTATGTTTAGATATATAGATAATTATTCCATAACTCATACATAAAAACATAAATATTCTAAACTAGACACTCATAATCACTATCAATTTTTTTAAAAAACAAAAACATTTAAAAAGAAAAATAGTTTCATTTCACGTTTAAACAATATAAATTTTCATTGATCTTGTAGTTGACTATATTATCCTTTAAATCATGTTAAAATAATTTAAAAACTTGGGATGTGCATAATAATCTTAGTAATGGATACAAAAATCAAGAAAACTATTAGCCTTTTGAAAATATGTATTCCAGGAATACTTTATCATAAATTAATACTTTTCTCCTTAATGAATTAGTAAATAGTCTTCACTGAATATAACATCATTTATTACCCATTTTGGACACAAAATATTACTATAAAAACAATAGAATACAAATATTACATATAAATGTATCTTCAGACAAAATCATACATAAAATGAATTACAATACGATCAGTTTCCACACATATCACTCTTACAAATTGAATATCCATATGACTGACTTCCATACCCAATGAATTATAGGTTATGAAATAAGCAACTATCCATGGTTTATCATGAACCACCCATATTTGTTTTATCAATTAACCACCCATCTTTGGATTATCATGTAACCACCCATCAATTGTCCAAGTACCATTATATAATAATATCTCATAAAATATTGAAATTATCAACTGTTCAAAAATTCATTTGAAATAATAAGAAATAATTTCAAGATATTGAAATAGTAAATCGAATTTCAATAATATATTCAATTCCCAAACAATGGAAATGGCAATAAAGGATTAATTTATCATTTTTTAAAAAGACATTAAGGCTTATTGAGGATGCCAAATATCAAATAACAGTTATGGTGGCTAGGAATTCATTGTTATCACATACGTTAAAAACATTATTATTTTTATTTAGTAAAACAATTCATATAAGAAAGTTTCATTTTGAATAAATTTTAATGAAATTAAAAGTCAAAGTGGTTTATTTTACTATATATAAAATAATGTGGTTTATAATATCAATATATTCCTCATTGAAAAGAGAATGAGATGAAGTCCCGTACCATGAGTATGACTCATAACATATGTTCCTTGTTCTTACTAAATAATAAAAGTTGATTAATGAATAGTTGGATTAGAATATTTTTCATCTTTATTAATTCTTTTATATCACTTAATACCATTTTTTAACAAGTATTTAATTATTTGTGTTTATGTCCGATGTTTTGTCGATATTTGGTACTTTAGTCGAAAATGAATATTGTTTGATGTTTCTAGTCCACGTGGTCATAATTCCATAATCTATATAATTTTATTAATAAAATTATTATCATTTTTAAACATAAATTGTACATTTAAATCAAACCATGATGTGTTGTAATGAAAAATGAACAGTGTAATATTCATAGAGAGGGTAACCTTAACATATGCTTGAGTAACATTTTCCATTTTTCATTGATCGTTATGGAAAAAAAGATATGTATTATTCTATAATTATATAATGATCAGTAAATAATTAATATCATATTAAAATTTTAAATTTACATATATATATCATACAATTTATATAATGAATAAAAATGAGTCACATTTCTTCATGGACGTGGTAGTTCACATGTACGCACGAATGATGTTATCATTTTTATGTGAATCGAAAGTAATAATATAATTGAAATATTATTATATTATAATTATTACTATATAATTAATATCATGTATGACTATCAATTTTATATTTATAACTAGTCATCCAAGAGGGTTATGAAAAATGAATTAGATCAGTTTGTGGAGGTGATAGTTCACAGGTACACACAAACAATTAATTCCTTTCCCATTTAATGGACGTTGCGATGGATTTAGGTGATGCCATTATAATAATAAAATATAAGTATATTGATGATAATAGAGTTATTATTTCATATAATAATAAAAATATTTGATGGAAAAGAATGAAGAAAGAAAATAAAAATACTTAAATAAAAAAATTACCATTCATTTAGATGATCACATTTCTTAACACTTTAACACCTTAACACCTCTAGGAAGGGTGTTATGACCAAAATAAGGCCTCAATAATGTGTTTAGTGATTCTAAAAAGGGGTTTAGGCAAAGAATGGATGACCCAATGGGTTCTTATAGTGTTATTATTAGAGAATAATTGGTATCTTTTTATAGAAGAGGGAAGGGGTACCCTTGGAAACTCTTTATATTTAAATTAATATAAATTAAAATTTTTAATCAAAATTATTCCATATTTATATTTGAAGAATATATGATTAGGATATTTTAGAATCCCATAATCCAATAACTCTTATACATTTAATTATTTTATTTCAAACATTAAATTTTTGGTTTACCCACAATATTTCTATTTTAATTTTAATTATGGAAACAAAATTTCCAATATTAAGAGGATATAAATATTAATTATATGTGTTAAATTATCCATAATTGGAAACATTATGAGTATATTGACCTTATTATATCAACTTTATACTTTTAAATGTTTTTAAGATTTTATCAATAATTTATTATACTATTATTTTTATAAAATAACAATTTTGTCAATTTTGATACTATTCAATACATGAAATTTAAATAAAATTCAAACAGAGAGATAAATTATGCAAAAAATCATTGAATAGAATTATAAAATATCATAATCATCAATAAAATTCATGGATGGCACCAAATATTTAATATTATATTTTTTCAAAATTATTAATATAATTTATTTGATTCTTACATTAATAAATCTATCATTACATCATGATTGCGTCATAATTAAATTTAGTTATTTAAAGTCTAAAAATTATAAATAAATTAAAAAGATATATGTAATATATTTAGATTTATAATTACAAGTTATCTATATGTATATCAATTATATAACCACATATAAAAATTGGTTTCGTAATAATAGACATTTTTATGATATTTTTTCTTTTACATTGAATTAAATTTGATAAATGTCATAATCAAACCCAAGTGGATTCTAAAGGCAAAAATTTTGGCCCAAGTAATTTTTAGGTTTCAAATAAGACAAAAAATAATATTAGTACAAGTGTTAGGGTAGTTTAATATTATTTTAATATTATTTTCCCCTTATTTACTTTATTTTCCTTTTAACCATTGTAAAAAATATATAAATCCGAAAGTTACTATTCATAACGTCCAAAAAAATAGGGCCCTATTTACATAATTTGTACATTATTATTCC
The DNA here is from genome assembly GCA_963277665.1 of Viscum album. Taxonomy (NCBI): domain Eukaryota; kingdom Viridiplantae; phylum Streptophyta; class Magnoliopsida; order Santalales; family Viscaceae; genus Viscum; species Viscum album. The sequence goes on from OY728131.1 coordinate 242,499,190, forward strand.
AAATATAGAATCCATTTTACCAAATACAAAACACATAATTTATAGAAATTAATTAAAATTTAATCTTGTTTATGGAATAAGAAAACATGTTTTCTAAGTAAAAGGTTCAACAATTAACATAGTTTTTTATATTCAATTTCATTGTGAAATTTAATCCAAAGAGAAAAATTGTATTAAATGATAGAAAATTAATTAAATTAATCATTAAAATAGATTATAATTATAATATAACTATATAAAAAATATATATGAAAACATAGTTTTGAAATAAAATGCAGTATTTTTCACTATTAATTAAAATATGAATTTTATCAAAAAAAATACCAAAATAACAACAAAAGTAAATTTTCTTGTCAAATTTAAAATAATAATTTAATTTTTTCAAATAGAACATATAAAACTAAAAAACTATATTTAAAAAGGTTTTTCTATCCAAAAGAGGTAAAAGTACAATTTAAAAATATTAGAGTACTTTGTGCTTAAAATTTTATTTATTCTCATTTTAGGCCTCTAGATTTTTTGTGGATGAATTTAAAAACATTTAATAAATATGTGAAAATTTAATTTTTTTATTTATATTCATACCCATTAATGAAACTACAAGGCATTAAATTCCATTTAAAATAATAATAATAATAATGTATTATTTTTCAGTATAACTCAGTCTTGTGTGTAATGTATGATTTCAGAGAAACCCATTGTTGTGTGTCATGTACACGATCAGAAAAAGTGTCATCTTTAATGAAAAATTTATATCTTATTATTAAATATTAATAGGTATAAAAATACCTTATTCGATAATTACATAGGATGTTACATCATTCCCCACTTCTGGAAATTGCATTCTCACAATTTTATTCAGTTATCAATTAAGTGGGGGTATTTATACTTCATAAAATTTTTAGATTCCCATGGCTCCTATTCAACTATTTGTTTTTTCATAAAACCATAACCTTATGAATCACATAATTCTATAACAGTTTCTCTTTACTGTTAAAATTCTTGACTGGCTATTCCACATAAGAAATATTTTCTTCCAACTAAACTACTTCTAGACTCCAAACATGAGATGGATCCTGCATATAATTTCATAACATTGACATATGTAAAAATTGTGTACCTAGGATAAAAATAGTGGAAAATACACTCATTAAGAAAATTATCTAACTTTATCAAGGATTTTATTGGGCCTAATGAATGAGGGACTCAGCTTCCCATGTTTACCAAAACAAATCACCTTTTTCCACGGAGAAACTTTGAGAAAGTCATGATCACCTACCTCAAATAAAATATCCTTCCTCAAGTTATCCACATAACTCTTCTACCTGATATGTACTTTACACATGTGTATTTAAATCAACTTAACATTCTCTTCTATTTCCACAACCAATTTTGGCCCCATTAACTCTCCATCAACAACTTCATCCCAAAAAGTTGGAGTTCAACACTGATTTCTAAATAATGCCTCAAATGTTTCCATATGAATACTGGAATGAAAACTGTTATTATAAAAAAACTAAACCAAAGTAATATTTTTATCCTAAATTACTTATTAATATATTTAACATAATAGTAGAATATCCTCCAATGTCCAACTTATTGGTTCTGACTGCCCAAATAATTGAGGATGAAAAGTAGTATTGAAATTCAATTCAATACTCAACGACTTCTGAACTAATTTACAAAAGTTATAAGTGAACCTGTGATCATTATCAACTACAATAGAGAGTATAAATCCATGTGTCCTAACTATATTTCTAATATATAACTGGTAAAGATGATCTAGAGATATATTATCTCAAATATGAAAAATGAGTTATTTAATCAATAGATCAATAAACACCAATATCACAATGTTACAAAGATAATCCTTTGGTAATCCTTCTATGAAATACATTGATATATTTTCCTAATTACAATCTAGCACTAAAAAAGGATAAATCATCCTATTAGGTAACCACCACTCTGATTAAACCTATTGATAAATCAAACATCTAAGGGTAAAGTCAGCAATATCTTTTTCCATTCCATCCAACCAGTATTACTCCCAATGTTCCCTGTACATCTTAGTGCTTCACAGAAAAACTAAAAATGGAGAACTATGAGCTTCACATAACAAGTATTTCATCAACTGTGAATCTCATGTGACACATATTCTCTTTTCAAACCTCAAAAGAAAATATTTTTCAATGTTAAATTCTGATAACTTTGCTGTCTATACCAATTCTACATTTTTCAGCAACTCACTATCTTCATTATACACATTCTTAATTATATCTAATAAATATGATTTCATTAACACCTAAAACAAAAAGAAAATAATTTCTTACACCAAAAAATTCCAAGAAATAATTCATCTAATCTTTATCCAAATTACATTATTCCAGATATAGCATGGTTAATGTGAATTCCTTGTTTTACTCAATGTATAATCTAATTTATTTGAATATCCTAGTTGGTAACGTATCATGATATCATAATAATTGATTAATTCCATCTATATCATATGTATCATTTTAAATTCTTTTTAAGTGAATATACATTTAAGAATATTGTGATCAGTATACATTTAACACTTTATTCCATACAAATGATGCCTCCAAATTTTTAATTCAAAAATAATTGCAACTAATTCTAAATCATGTGTAGGGAAATTTAACTAATGAGGTTTCAACTAACATAAAGAATATGAAATTACCTGATCATTCTGAATTAGGAAAAAAACCAATTATTTTCAATGAAGCAAAACTATAGATAATAAATTCACCATTCCTGTATAGAAATGCCAAAACTAAGGAATTTTACAATCTTATTTTCAGTTCCAAAAAGAAATTATCACACTATTTTGTATAGATGAACTTACCTCAATTACATGTTAACTTAGATATTGGACTAGATAAATAAAAATATATTTAAATTTTTTTTGGCAATAACACCCTAATTCAGGAAAAGTATTAATCTCTATGATATTGGTAGGTCTTGGACACTCTTCAATAAATATTATTTTATGAGGGTCAATAGTTATGCCATATTCAAAAACAATATGACTATGGAATAAAAATTTTTGCAACCAAATTTCAATCTTACTAAACTTCCCATATATTTTCTATTCTTTTAAGGTTTTCAGAACAATCGTTATGTGACTTTTATGATCCTTATAACTTTTAGAATATACAAAAATATCATCTATATACACAACCATAAACTGGCCCAAAAAATTATGAAATAATCCATTCACGAGATTTATAAATAAAGCCAGGGAATTAGATAACCCAAAGGGAATAACTAAAAACTCATAATTCCCATATATCCTTTGGAATGCAGTAATTGAAAATTCATCCTCATTCACCTTTAGGTGATGGTACCTAAACCTCAAATAAATCTTCAAAAAATACTAACCTCCCTTTAGATGATCAATGAAATCATCAATATGAGGCCAACTGAAAATAAAATTTTTTATTATTCAAACAGTTTTAAGGAAAGAGTGAAAAACCAATAGTTCAACTGCATAAGGAAATTGATACTTGATCTTAATACTGACTTTATTCAAATATCTATAATTCGAAAAAAGTCTCCTAGAACAATCTTTGATTTTCACAGATAAAACATGAGCACTCCATGGGGAAGTTCTAGGTTGAATGAAACCTTTATCAAGCAATTCATGTAACTATTTTTTCAATTCCACTAATTCTACACAAGCCATTAAATAAATCTAGTTTATAAATAGTCTTAGCATCAAGCACTAAATCAATAGTAAATTCAACCTCAGGATCAACAATAGTACCAAGAAATTTACTAGAAAATACATATGTAAATTCATTCACTAATAAGATGTCACTAATCAAAATGGTATCATTATTTTCAACAATATGAGAAAGATATCATTCACTTCCATATTTAATCAATCTCTCATATTATTTGTATTTTATCAATGGTATGTAATCATTGAATAAAATATTTTTCATTTGTTATCTATTTTATCATGATAAATTGAATTCCAATCCATAACCAAAATGATATCAAATTCCACTATAGGAAGTTCGACATCATTTTTCTGGAAAATCATCACCATAATGATAATAAGAATATTCCCATAAACCTTGTATTCTTTAATACATACACTTGGAGTTTTTACCAAAAAGTTATATATCATATTAATGAGGATATATTTCCAATTTACGTGCAATGCTCTTAGAAATGAATGAATGTGAAGATCTAGAGTCAAATAGAGTATTGGAATATTTGAAAAAACCCATATCCTACCTGTAACCACTTCATTTGATTTTCAAACATCAAATATAGTTGTAGAAAATAATTTTTACACACCCTTTGGCTTTCGATCATAAAATTTTAATCTCCAGGTAATAAAATTTAGGCACACATTAACATAATTCCCTAACGCATTGAAAATGAAACATCTTAATTCAAACGTTTCATTTATTTCTTGATCATCAAACTTATAGTCACGAGAAATATGACTTGTCTTACCACATTGGAATAACATCCTAGTCTTTGAGAGATATTATTCATGATTCTTTCTACCACATTTCTCACAATATTTAAATCTAGTTTTCTTACCTTAAACCTTATTTGATTAATGATTTCCCATTATATGCCAAACGAAACACTATGTTTACTTACTCTCATTGAACACATGATCATATAAGAACTCCATTTTTACCTTCTCATCACATTTAAATGTTCTTCATAGGTTTTAAAATCACAAGAAGGTAATGAATGTCGATATTTCATCTTTAATCATGAGTAAAACTGAATTATCATACTATCAATATATCATATAAAACTTTGCATGTACATTGAAAAATGACTAAAAATTTCTTCATATACAGCCACAAAATATTCTTCTTTTTCTAAAAATTTTATTAATGCCTTTTCCATCTTAATTTTAATAGCCTTGTGAAGATATTTCTCAAGGAAGATATTCCTAAATTAATCCCATTTTATGGCGTCAATCTCTTCCCTTATAATGAGATTTTAAATCATTAACCAACACTGATTGACTTCACTATCGAAACGATAAACTAAAAACTCAAATTTTGATTATATGAACACCTAAATACATCAAAAATATTTTCTAATTAATTAATTTTCCCTTCCGCTTACACAATTTAAGATAACCCTATGAATGATGTGGGGTTATTCCTTATAAAATGCTCTACTACTGACATATTCCTCAGCAGTTGATCTAGTTGATCTCGTGCATGGAAACCACCACCATTTATCCCCTAATTAAAATATGACATGACTAAAAAACTATTTAGTTTTAATTTTGACCATCATAGTATGTTGATTTGGATGTTTCTTTTCCTCTATATTCCTTACCATCATAGATTCCATATTTCCTCTGTGAAAACCCATTTTGAATAGACATATCTTAGACGAAGAAACATGGTAATCTTAAAATTATATATCATTTAAATTTTAACATAATGTAAAAATAATTTATGGATACTCTATTAAAAATATTCTAACACATAATGTTATATACTCTAAGCTTTGATACGAACTATAAGGCCCCAACCTTAAAAAATACATAATATTGTGTTAAGTAAGAAATTTGACTTTTATTCACCTAAATGATATTTTAAGGCTTAGATCTTTAGAGAATTAATACATAAATCATTAATAAAAATTTATATATTAAAAATTAGACACTTCTACTAACTATTCATTTTCTTTCACAAAACTAAAACTTTTAAAAAAAACATGGTTTCATTTCATGTTAAAAGATCATACATTTTTTTTGATCACATCCTTGACTCTATTCTACATTTTATACAGTGAAAAAAATTTATTACATGGGGCGAACAATAAAATTTCATCAAGGGATACATAAATAAATAAAACTATTACCCTTGTAAAAACAAGTAAATTTTGAATACTTTATCATAAAGTAATAAGTTTTACCTTTATGAAGTAGTAAATTCACTTTACTAAATATAAGCTCAAAGATTACCCATTTCAACTCAAAATAATACTATAAAACCCATATAGAGGACATATTACATATAAATGTATCTTTTTACATAATCATAATTAAATGGATTAACCATATGGTCGAATTACATATATCAATCATACAAAAGTAATAACCATACATTCAAATTCAATACCCAATTCATTGGAGGTTATAACATAACCAACCATACTTGGTTTATCACAGAACAATCCATCTTTGGTTTATCATATAACTATACATATTTTCTTTATCATGTTACCACCCGTCAAATGTCTAAGTACCATTATATAATCATTAAAAATAAAATATTACAATGATCAACATTTCAAAATTTCATTTTCAATCATAAGAAATCATTTCATGATTTGGAAGTAATCAAACCACTTTCAAACCCATTTTCAATACAAAAACAACCTAAAAGGAATAATATATTTCTGTTTTCTTTGAAGAAACCTTATGTCATACTATAGAAACTAAATATAGTATAACGATTACACAGAGGAGAAGTTGTTGTCGCTGCAAATGTTAAAAAACAATCATTTTCCATTTAGTAATATGATTCATATAAAATATATTCATTTTGAAAAAAATTTAATGAAATTAAAATTAAAAGGTTTTTACTATAAAACATTTAGAATAAGGTGGTTTATAATTTCAAAATATGCCTAAATGAAAGGTGATTGAAACGAAGTCCCTTTCCGTGAGTCTAAATCATAATGTATGTTACTTATTCATCCAAAGTAATAAACTTAGTTTAATTTATACTTTATTTAGAACATGTTCAGGTTTATTATTTATTTTATATAACTTATTAACATGTTTTAACAATTAGATACTTATTTGAGTTCATGTCTGATGTTTTGCAGATATTCAGTACTTGAGTAGAAAATAAACATGGTTTGATGTCTCTGGTACATGTGGTTATAATTCCATAATCTAAAGAATAATATTCATGAAATAATATTCATTTTTTAAATAAATTATACATTTAAATCAAATAATTAAGTGTGGTTATGAAAAATGGAGAACATTATATTCAATGAGACGTTATGTCGTACAAATGCATGAGTAAAATTTTCCATTTTTTATTGATCATTATATAAAAAGTTAAGTATCATTTTATCTTTCAATAATTATCATAACATAATTAATATCATTTTAATGATTTAAATATACTTATATATTTCATACATGTGATATGATGAATTAAAAAGAGTCACATCGCTTCTTGGAGGTGGTAGTTCACACGTATGCGCAAACGATGTTATCATTTTTATGCGCATATTTAATAAAAATATGATTGATATATTATTATCTTATTACTATTATTTTTATTTTATTAATATAACATATTTACATTAACTCCATCATTATCACCATTCAGAGAGATGTTTAGGAAAAACGAATTAGAACAGTTCGTGGATGTGATAGTTTACACATATGCGTGAACGACTAATTCCATTCCCATTTAATGGATGGGGAGATAGATTTATGTGAGGATATTATCATAATAAAACCTCATTATATGGATGATACTATAGATATTATTTCATCTATGATGAATAATATTTGAAGGAAAATGAAAGAGAAATAGAATAGAAATATTAAAATAAAAACATTACCATTCTTTCAGATAATCAACTTTTTAACACCTTAACACCTATAGGAAGGGTGTGATACCTAAAATAATGCCTCAATAATGTCGGTAGGGATTCAATGAAGTTGTTTAGGTAGATAATTTCCAAAACAAATGTTTATTTATATATATTTATTAGATAAGAGTGGGTTCGTTTTTAGATGATGGGTGGGGCACCCTTCAAAACTCTTTAAATATTAAATTAATATAAATTAATTATATAATAAAAATTATTCAAACATGAGATATGTGAAAGAATAAGAAAAATATAGTTCTAAATACTCTCATTAAATAGTTTTTATACATATATTTATTTTATTTTAAACCTTATCATAAAATTTTTCTCTTGATTTTTCTCTTTTAATTTTAATTGTGGTAACTATGTTTTAATTATTAATAGGCTATAAATATTAATTATATTGGATAAATTCACAATAATTATACACATTATTATATTTTAGACCTTATTATATCCCCATTGTAATTTTAAAATATTTTAATGATTTTAAAATAATTTAATAAGTTATTATTTTTATATAATATCAATTTTGTCAATTTTAAGCTATTGATTTTATTGAATTTGAATTAAATCAAAACCAAGAGATAAATTTGTAAAAAAAATATTTTATTTATCAGGTATCATAGTTACCTATAAAATTTATGTATTCCATCAAATATGTAAAATTATATTTATTTTAATATTATTAGTATCATTTATTTTATTCTTACTTTAATAAATCGATTATTTCACCATCATTATCTCATAATTTAATTTAAAATTTTAATGTCTAAAAATTATAAATAATGTCACAAGATTTAGATAATATTTTTAGTTTTTAATCACTATTTTTAGTCAAGGATATATCTTATATGACCCCATATTAAGATTGCATTAGTAATAAAAGATGGTTATAATATTTTTCTTTTACTCTAAATTAAATGTTATAAATATCATCATCGCGCCAAATGGATTCCAAAGGCCAATACTTCAGCACAAGGATTTTATTGTCTTAAAATAACTCTTACAATAAAATCAGGACATGTGTTTTGGTAGTTTTATATTATTATAATAATTTTTTTACCATTATTTACCAGATTTGACATTTAACCGTGTTAAAAAAATAATTAATAAAGATACTATTCATAATTTCTAAAAATATTAGGGATGTATTTAAATAATTTTTACCATATGATTTAAAATATGGAATAAAATTTTACAAATTCAAAACATATAATTTCTATAAATTAATAATAAAATTATCTTGTTGACAGAATAAGAAAATGAGTTTTTTATGTAAAACTATCAAATGTTCACAAAGATTTTATATTCAATTTCATTGTAAAATTGATTCCAATGACCAATATTATTTTAAATGATAAAAAATTATTTAATTATCATTTAAAACCAATTAAAAGGATAATTTAACTATATAAACAAAATAGACATAATTGTAGTTTTAAATTCATATGCAGTATTTTTCACTATTCATCAAAATATGAATTTTATCAGAAAAATAGAAAAATTTAAACCAAATTAAAATTTGATTTACTTCTTCAAAACAAAAAGATAAAATTTTAAAATAAAACATATAAATGTGACAAAAATTATATTTGAAAACGGTTCACCATCAAAAGGCGACAAAAATAGTTTTTAAAAAATATTGAAGTATTTTTTGCTTAAAATTTGATTTATTCTCATTTTAAGCCTCTTGGAATTATTGTATGATTATAAAAACATTTTAATAACATGTTTAAACATAATATAGTTAGTTTAGTTAATACCTACCAACACCATGGCTTGGTGTTGACTTCTATTTTAAATTAATAATATTAATAATGTATTATTTTCGGGTATAACTTAGTCATGTCTGCAATGTAAGATCATAGAGAAACTTGTTGTTACGTGTCAGTTACATAATCAGAAAAAGAATAAACATTAACATAAAATTAAAATATTATTAATAAATATTAATAGGTATGAAAATTTCTTATTCTATAATTACTTTGGATGTTACAACATGAGTATGTGATAGATGCATCGTTGATTCCTAGAGATAAAAAACATCTCGATGATAATTCAACCTAGATTTCAAAATAAATACATGTGTTTTTTAACAGTATATTAACCCCATTTCTGTGATTTTACACTTATCTCTAAATCTAAGGAACAGACAACACTTTCAATCATATCGAGAAATTTTGGTACTTGAACCATATACCAATGATTCCTATAGATTTTAAATTACATAAATATCATTTTACAAAAATTTCATGTTATTCAGAGCTCGTTTGGGGATTTTTCACCAATTCACACAAGAATTACCTTCATCACAATATTGGTAATAAATGCGAAATTATACTTTAAATATTATCGAACAATCCAAGTATCAAATTTTTGTGTGGTTGATTCTTATAGATTACAAATTATCGAAATAATGTTTTATTATCCCTTTGAATTGATTAGAACTTGTTTTCTCATTTTTGACCCAATGATAGGAGGTTTGACAATTTAATAACACTTGAAAATGTTACATATTATTTTCCAATATACCAGTCGGCATGAGATTCTGATGGTTTGTTATTTATTTTTATTGATATAACATGGATCATTGATCATTATCTCATGATTTCATATTAATACATCAGTGTATACTTGATTTTGGCCCATTTAAATGATTTTTCACTTAACTATAAATCCAATGAGAAAATGAAACCTTCATAAAAAAAATAAATTTTTGTATCTGGTCAATTTATTGATGATCCATACATATTTTAAATAACATCAAGATGATATTCCAATTATTTTATGTTTATTGGAGATCACATGGTTGTTTTTGAACCCTACACACATAATTTTCTGCCATATCACATATGATTTGATGAATGTTATGAAAATTCTTAGGATCACTCTGAAGTCATTTACTTATTTTTGACCCCCTGATGGGTGATATCTCACTTCAATGACACTAGACAACATTTTCCACAATTTTCCATCATATCGGGATACATAATCATTAGATGGATGTGGTGTTGATTCCTAAAGATATAAAATGTTTCATTGATCATTCTATACTAATTTTTTCCCATAAAAGTTTTTTCTCAGGGTATATTGACCCCTTTAAAATGATTTACAACATAACTCCAAATCTTAGGGATTAATGCAACATTTAATTATACTATGAAATTTGGTTATTTGATCTATAGGCTAATGATTCCTATAGATTTTAACTAACATAAATGAATTTTTTCAGTTTGATTTCATGTAAATTAGAGCTTTTTTTGTTTAGCTTTTACCCATACACACATGATTTTAGAATTGTTAAAAAATAATAATAAATTTGAAAATGTACATTAAATTATTCCAACCTATCCATGCATTAGATTAAAGTGTGGTTGATTGTAACAGATCATATATGATTAAAAGATATTTGTCCAAATATTTTTATGTCAATGTAAATTTTTTTTGTTGTTTTTAGCCCCCTTATGGGAGATATGTTATTTTAATAATGTGAGATAATGTTAAAAATTTGTTTCCATCATATCAGGTGACACAAGCATCTGATAGAAGTAGTTTTCATACATATTATTCACAAAACAATTCACTTATCATTCTATAATGATTTCATGTCTTTGAAAGTGTGATTTATTTTTATATTGGAACCTTTTATGTTATTCAACACATAACTCTAAATCAGAGGGAGAAAAAACAACATTCAATAATATCGAGTAATTCAGGTATCTGGTCCACATGTCAATTATACCTATAGATTTCAAATAACATAAATATAATTTTCCTTGTATTTCATTCCAATTGGATCTCATTTGGTATGTTTTACCCCTATAGACATGATTTTACCATTATCTAAAAAGTGGTAATAAAATGAAAATGTACATTAAATGGTACCACCCAGCCTGGTACACATATTGACTCTCTTGTCATTCTATTAGATATGAAATGATTCGAGGAAAGTTATCATTGAATTTAAGATCTATTAAAAGTCATTTTCCATTTCTGACCCCCTAATAGATGTTATTTTATTTTAATTACACTAGATAAGTCTGAATACATTAAAAACTTCTTGGGTACACTAAAAAATTATAGATATTAGAGTAGAAAGAAAATAAGAAAAGTGAAATATTAACTATATATTTTAACTAAATACACAACAAGGGTTTCTATATTAGTGAAGGGAATATAGATTTTGATAAATGGATCCTCCTTAAGATCTAGCTTGGTGCTCCATTTTCCATGGGGAGTATTCACATTCACCAATTCAAAGGCATGATGAATAGAATAACGATATTTATTATAGACTCATAAAGTTAGATAATATATTATTATAGTATAAGAACTATCATAAATAGTTTTCTTAAATTGATGTTGATAGATGTGTTTTTGATCATCAGATAAATAGAACACAACCATAATGGATTTGTTTGGGATTCCTATAATTATGGTCAATTCCACTTATTAATGTTTTCATTGATTGAAAATATTCTCAAGGTAATATTAAAAGAAAAATTATACATAAAAATGTGAATATTATGTAATAAAAGATGATCTAGGAAATTTTATAAGGATAATATATATGGTTGAACTATAAAAAACTTAATTATGTGAGAGTATATGGTGTGTTTCATGATGGAAGTTATATGAAATTTTACCTCTACAAAATTATATAAGACATGTTTCCCATACTCATTAAGAAACTAATATGGGTATTTTATAATAGTAACATCTTATTTTCAAAAGACCACAAGTTGAGTGGTAAAATATTCATTCCATGGTTTCTACACCCAAGTATGAAAGTCCATGAATCCAGGAATCACCTTTGATTCAGTGACACTATAATTAATGTGGATCATAAGGTTCTATTTTAAAATATTCAACATTTAAATGAACTTGACCATGAAGTTTTAACCCACTTTAGTTCCATCTTATTTTGATCTTCTTATATTTGAATGATTATTCATGTTACATAGAGATCTAAACATTGGGCTAGATATATTTGCAACAAATATATTATACATAAATTTAAATTTTTTGTTTCATGAGTGATGTAGAGAATCATCCATAAAGATTTTATAGATCAACATAAACGCATTAAAATTTCTTCTATGTGTCCATTATTCACCTACATTAATATTGAGTTTATTGAGAACATGTTTTTAGAAAGTGAATGAGTAAGTTTCCTATGGAAGATGATAGGTAATATCATGGGGATTTCTGTTATCTTTAGTTCTATTTAACACTTACTAAATAATCAGATTCAGAGAATTTATGTCAAATATAATGATGTTCACACTAATAATATGGCAGTTACAGTGGGATGGTGAGTACTATGGGAAGTTTTCACCAAAACTGGACACATTGGTCCTCGAGTGAACATACGATCCTTCAAATGTAGGGCTCTTTTCTTGATTGAGAAGCTATATTCAATATATAATGTATTCTATCAATCTACTAAATTTTTGGATTATCCACTTGTGATGAATTGTTGAAATTTAAAAACATAAAATCAATTTTTAATTATTTCCATAAGTTATCTCGTCAATATAATTGTCATTAGATGGTTTTGAATCCCAAAAGTTTCAAATTTAATTCAACAGTAAATTTAAATTTAATTTATTTCGGTACTAAAAAAATGAAAACAAATTTAGAAATTCAATTTTAATGAGAAACTGAAAATATAAAACAAAAAAAACCTCTAAGATCTGATCGATCATGTATGACTATGGATGCTACATGCTTCTGGTGCAGTATGAGCCTACAAAAAGATAAAATTAAAAAGAATAGAATAATGAATCTAATGAAAAATAAATTAAAATATTTTGTATGAACCTGTGTCATAGGAGCTCTTGCACCATTACGCCATTATATATACTTACACAGTGCTCTGACGTCATCTAAGAGCTGTGCATTTACGTCCTCAAAATCATAAATCTGGATCTCTAAATCTTTCACATTCTGTTTCATTCCAGAAACACCACGATCCAAAAACATAGTACGCGAAACTATAGAATGTAGAATCCATGTTCTATATATTATATTGTATCCATATCCATCACTACAATAATGCGATGAAAAATATCATCCCTCTATATGAAATATTTCTGATGGTTCTATGGATGTTTTTCTATCTCAAACTCAAATTGATTGTGTGTAATATATAAACTTATATATAAATGTATATATTTATTGATAATAGGTTCATGAACATACTATAAGTGCTACAACCTCTGGATTATTTTTATCAGAAGGTACACTATCATTTTATCGGTTTATGCACCTTGCTCATGTAGTTGTATACCAATAATATATAACTACATAACACAAACTATATAAAATAATAAATGTAAAAAATAAATGATAAATACAAAATTTCACATTCGGGACATGAGATGAATCCCATACCTATGAGGTGGTCCTTGGAATAGATGGTTCTCATAATGACGCACTACCACCACCAACATAAAATTAATTCAAATTTGAAACATGTAAAATAAAATAAATTATTTAAAATATATAAAACAAAATATATATAATCACTATCATTAGATTATTGGAACAATATACAACCAATTCATTCCACTACGATGGGGGAAATATCCTGGGACTATATTTAAATTGTATGGGGAACACACATTTAGAACCAAGTACTCTCTATAGAGCCTAACTATATAATATTTATAGAGTTTTTGAAAATGATTTCCAAAAGAACTGGTTGAAAAACATTTTGGAATACTCTCATATTATTCTATTTTAGAAGAAAAAAATATAAACTTTGTAATTATTTTTGTAACATAGCAAAGAAAATTAAATAGTTCTCTTACATAAACATCCCTTAATAATTGATCTAATTTATTTTATGCGAATGAATACCAATCAATTATAGTTAATTAATATCAATGTGGGTTGTGTATTAAATGACCCAAAAAGAGAATAAATACAGGGACACTCACTCAGATAGGATGGTATGTCTCTTCGAATGATATGTAATGGTTTGTATTATAATTCAATGATGAAATTTCATTCACTATAGAATATCCATTGAGGGGAAAAACTGGTCAAGGAAGATCATATTAAAAAAAATACATAATTATATAGATGTGATAATATATTTTTAATGCTATGTTAAAAAAATAAAAAACACATTAATATTCATACATACAATGACTAGTATATGAAGATGGATCAATAGAATGATGTGGATATGGGTCATGTTCCTTGAACATGATAGAAGATATAGAAATCATTATTATTTTATCATACATAGAATATATATCAAGGACTGATACAGTAAAGAGTTAAACTATTCATAAATAGTTAAACATTTAAAAAACATTTTAAACTATAGAGTGGGAAAAAATCATACCTCTTATTAAACATAAAAATCAACTATTTATCCTTTAATGGCCTCTCTAACACAATTAATATATTCTTCATGATGAAATATGGTGTGTTGAAGATTCTGTTATGCAACAATGGAAATAATATCGTGGTATTCTTGTTCAATTAAGATTACTCCTCACCATGAAATTTTTATAGGAACGTTCTAATTAAAATTAGATGGCATAGTAATGAATAATTGTTTTCATGTGATTCAAAAATGAAAGGTTAATTACTAAATCCAGCATCTTTATATAACATACTATTTAAGGTCACTAATGTAAACTAATATTGATCAAATTTTCTTCTAGGAACGAGATGAACACAATTAAACATTAAAAATATTTCTTTCAACCTATCATCATAACAAAATGGATGATTTCATTCCATTGGACATTGTAATAACTAGAATAAAAAGATGGACAACCAATGAAAACATTTTTTATAATTTTTTTCATCAATATATTTAATTTGAAACAAAAATCCATTTGTTTCAAAATGGTTATAAAAATGATTCAGTATAGTTGGATTCTCATGTAGTTTGATAAATACGTTAGTTACTATGGTTTTATCTCACTCTTAAAAGGTATGGTAATATATATTTCGTAGAATACAATAAAAAGTAATCCAAAATGAAATTATTACTATAATTTAATCATTATAAAAATTCATTTGTAAATACAAAATCCTTAAACCAATCATAAAATGATGCATAATGAGACTGTAGAATTTGATAATCACTCACATAAAGCATTTAATGTTTTACATCATTAATGGGTTTCATAAAAATGATGATTCTTTGTATAAATGGTAAAATTATATATGAAAATAAAACATGTAAAAGTAAAAAAAAATTAAAAAGGAAAATACTGAATCAATGGTGAATCTGATACGGTAGTGAATAAGATATATTGTTGATCATATACTAGCTCAACGTTTTCCATTCAAATATAGTTCATTCTATAACTTTACCATCATGAATTTAAGAGGGTTATCTACTGTTTTTCATTATATATTAGATATTTTGAAAAACATTTAGTACAGTAATCTATAAAATTACCATTGAAAATTGATTCCCTCGGATGAGCTATGTTACATACAAACCATTTTAATGAATTTCAATACCACTCAATATGAAACATAGAAATGAATTTAAATAGACTATAATTAATTACATCATTGGATAGGTTCAGTTTCAAAAACTATCCTAGATACCTTGGTACGATGACACCTGAGCCAAATCTAACATGGACCAAGGGTCATTCATTATCCCCAAAAGTTATAGATGAGCACTTTGAACCAAGCAAGTATCAAGAGGGAACACATTTTCCAAAAAATTGAATAATTTAGAATATACATGTTAGAATCATTAACAATACAAGGGGAGAAAGAAATAGAAAAAAACTTGTAAAAATCATACAAGAATAGAAATATAAATGTCCTTATGAAAAAAACTCTATCAAAAAAAAACAATCAAAAGGTTCTGTGTAATATGAAGACACAATCTCCACTAGTTACTATCATCACTCCACAGTCCCAAGGATCAAGAATAACCACAACCTATATGAGGTGTGTTTTCTTTTTTCAATCCTAATATATGAAATTCAAAAAAATTATGAAGTAAAATGTATGGTGTGATATATAAATATCATTATGGTATCACTAAGTGTTTTATAATCAATCTTATTAAAATTATACCAATTATTATTTCTTTTGAAAATTAACCAAGACCTAGTATTTCATTCCAAAATTCTAAACCGAATTATTATTTTACCTCAAAAGAGATATTAGATAATTAAAAACCGGATTAAGAGAACATTTCATATAAAAATATTATATAATAAAATAGTCATAAAATAATTAGTTCAATAATAAAATTCTTGTGAATTCATGCCAAAAAATCATATAATCATGTAAAAAATCCCAATGATATGTTAGTTCAGGTAATAGAATCTTCCAATATATAAAAAATGATATTTTTGGAAGATAGGTGTTCACTCTTAAATAAATCTACCCCCCAAACGAGAAACCCTAATGAAATTACCATTCTTTGGGGTATAGAAAATTTTGAAATCAGAATACATTAGGTACTCCAACCAATTCCCATAATGGATATTTAAATATTTTTGAGAGAAGATATAACTCAATATTCTTTGGTCAGAATAAATTTGAAAATATTCTCTCAAAAGGTAATGTTTATATCTTATAATTGAATACATCATATCTATGAGTTATATGTAATGGATCAGTTAAATATTCTAATGTATCCTACGTTTTCTGAAGCCATTAGCTATGAAATTATAACACTATATATGAACCAAAGCCAAAAGTGACGCATCAAAAAAGTCCACACAACAATTATGATTATTTGGAAGAGTCAACAATGGCATAAATGTCAAACCCCATTTTTGTGCAACAAAATTACACACAAATTTCAAGTCCTAAATTGAATTCATTCACTTATGAGATAGAGAAGTCCCCAAATAATCAAAAATTGATTAATCTTTAACATACATGTGGGTAATACCCATCTAAGACTGTGAAATTCTGTATATAAAAAACTATATAAATTTTATTTCTAGTCATATCAATTTTAAACATCACTGGATCTACTAAGATACCATGTCTTGAAACCACATGTCCCAATAATTTCACATCTTAAGTCAAGTAATTTAATTTTTAATGCTTATCATAATGTCCATGATCTCTCAATATTTCATGGGCTAATCTCATTTGGATCACATGACCCTCCTCAAATTTGGAGAAAAAAATGTCATCCACAAATACCACTGTGAACAAATCAAGGTAATAATGGGATATTAATTTCATCAAATACATAAATACTAATAAATAATTTTTCTTACCAAAGGTAATATTAAGATACTAAATGTGACCATACATGCTCATTAAGGAAGTCTTTGGATTTTCTGGTTTTTTTTATTCATAACTGATGATAACCAAAGAAAAGATCAATCATAAAGGACCACTTTTCTAATTTTATGTGGTCAAATAGATCATCAAATATTATTAAAAATTACATGTTCATTAGTATGACTAAAATTAATTTTTAATAATTAACATAGAGGTGGTGTATTAAATAATAAGTCTTCTCATATAGAAGACGTTCCACCCAATGCCACACACTCGGTCATTAGAATCCTTTCTATAATAGATCATCTAACTGATTATTTGAAAATTTTAACTGTATTAGAACTATACTATAAGAATTAATTGATACTGGATGAGTAACATATACTAAATCAGTTGATAATTCTACCTCTCTTACGAGTACCATAAAAGATAAATAGAAAGAAACAAGTCAGAAAACACAACAATGACGAGGGTGAGATAATCACTCAATGATCTTCACTCACTACATGAAATCTAACCTATACCAATGCATCTATACCTACAGTTTGTAAAAACTATTGGTATGGGTTACCTTTCCCAATGGTTTGGCCAAAAAATTGGAAAAAATGCCTCTTTGAGGCCATATTTCCCAATGGTTTTCCAAAAACGTGGGGAAAGGGTATGACATTCCGAACTGTTTGGCCAAACTGTTGGGAAAATCACACTTTGAGGCCACTTTTCACAATAGGTTTTCCAAACCATTGGGAAAAGACAAATTTGAGTCCACTTTTCCCAATAGTTTTCCAAAACCATTGGGAAAGGGTGTGGCTTTCTCAATGGTTTGGCCAAACGGTTCAGAAAATTCAACTTTGAGGAAATTTTCCCAACAGTTTGGCCAAACCATTGCGAAAGGGTTTGTCTTTCCCAATGGTTTGGCCAAACCATTGTGAAAAGGCTAAATTGAGGCCATATTTCCCAACAGTTTGGCCAAAACATCGAGAAAGAGTATGGAATTTCCAATAGTTTGGCCAAACCAATATAAAAATCCCACATTGAGGCCATTTTCCCAACGGTTTTCCTAAACCATTGCGAAAGAGTGGGGACCTATCCTAAGCGTTCTCAAACCCATTGGGATAAGCCTTTCCCAATGTTTTTGACAACTATTGGGATAGGTACCCTTATTTTTTATTAGTACATTTATCAAATATCGTAAAATAAATCAATATATAAATTATATATATATATATATCCAAATATATTCACAAAGGAAACTCTATGATTGTTGTAAATTCATTTTCAATAATGTGGAAGTTGTGGGTTTAAAACTCTAATAGAACTTATATATATATACCTATACCAATGGTTTCCACAAACCATTGGGAAACACCTATACTAATGGTTTTCTCCAAACCATTAGGATATGTCTTTCCCCATGGAAAATCACCTAACGGCTTCCCAAATAGTAGTTATAGGCTATTCCAAAGTTTCCAAAATGTTGGTATAAGAAATTTTTCCATTAGTGACTCCATGTTTAAATAAAATATTTATATTACCCCACCTAGATTTGTAAAATATGGTTCATCTCTGCTCAACCTCTAGTACACTTCTTCCTAAAAGATACAACCCATCCCATTATGTGTATTAATGGAGACATACCAAAGATAACTTCCAATCCAAGATTTATAAATGATCAACCAATACATCCTAAAAATTTTATCATGTTGATTCAGGTTGTGAAATAGAAAATTCTATGTATTCTCAATATTTGATAAAGAGAATACAAACGTATGAGAATAGAGACCCTACTATCTCTTCTTTCAAAGGGGCATAATAGTATCCATCACATAAGAAAAAATCTCCCTAAGAATATTTAGATGGTTAAAAATGCAAGTTAACATAAATGCGTGACATTAACCAGTATTAAATAAAGTAGTCACTAAATACGATGTTAGAGTGTTGGTACCTCTCCTAGTCATGGGACCGATATAATATTCCTTTATAGACTCCTCCAATATGGAAATAATTTTGTTCTGGATGTTTGTGGCTAGAGCCAAAGAAATATTGAAATATCTAATTTCACTATAGTACTTTTTGATGATTACAATATCGTTCCATGGAACATAGTATAAAATAAGTGGAATAGGTTGTATATATGTCCTGAGTGACTGAAATAAATGTAGATATTTTTTCAGGATCAGTAAAAATAAATCATGAACGCAAAATCTTCGTACATTGAAAACAAGTCAATGAGAATCTTTCTATAACCATAGGAGGTCATGAAGATACCTGTTATCTATAACATCCAAGAGACTCATAATTTTTCAATTTTTATTTAATGGAACTCATAAAACATACATAGGGATAAAAATTTAGTCTTGTCAAACCTAACATACACATGAGGTCAAGATAAGCCATAAATGCCCTATCAAGGACCTCACCTTAAGAAGTCATCTTTAGCATGAAAACCTGAGATCAAATGTTATATCAATGATCCATCTTAAATCATAATTAAATTAGATTCTCATTGGTGAACTCATTAGTGAATAATTGAACATGATCAGAAAATCATTTTGCATTCCAAATCATCATCTTCTCAGCCTGCTTCATATTGATAAACTCCATGTATTTCACCAAGATCATAGATTTTATCTAGAACTAATTGGTAAGAAACATGATTTTATTCCATTAAACACCATCATGATTCATGTCCATCACCATTGAATCCACCATATCCCACTAGGACCTTCCATCATAAAGTTAGCACATTTCACCTTCATTTAATAATTCATTTTCTAGAACTAAAAAAGAATATATATCTTTTTCATCTACTCTTCATCCTATTGAGGATCATTAGATCCCTGAAAATTAGGTTTCTTATAATGAATAAACTCTTGATCATGATTAATAGATTCATCCCATCATGGATTCACTACCGGATCCGGAATGGGAATGAGTGGAGGTACTTTTTGCAGAACATGGACAACCCATACCACTATATCGAGAAGATTGTGGTCTACAAGAAGATTTTATCATTATGGTTCACCAGTTGCTTATTCATGGGGCCTGTTAAAACATTTTTTTAGAGGCATGATGTAACACAAAATCAATTTAAAACACTAACGGAATTAAAAGGTATACAAAAATCACCAACATAGACAACATATACAAGAATATAAATTCTCTTTAGAAAAAATTTAATATTGTAATTTTGAACATTATTAGATAAAAAGATGATAAGAGACTAGAATAGGAATGATATTTATCAAATACAATTTTCCCAAACACCCATGGTGACTTAAGGTTTGTTATGGTGAGATATTTCTAGGCACAGTCTCATAAATACCTCTTATTTCCATCTAGACATCCCAAAATGCATACTGACATTAAGGAAATATGCTAAACAAGGACCTATGAAACAATTTTTTAATGAACTAGCCCTAATGTCCTAGTAATATGAAACACGATCTAGATCTAACATTCCATGAATAATTTTTCAATCCCCATGTATTTGTGAATGGCACCTAGAATCATATAAGAATTGAAAGGCAATGAATTTAACACAATAAAAGTGGAAGTTAAAAGATATAAGTCAGTATTCTCCACACTTCAAATGGATAAGGTAACAGAAACAATTAAGTAAAAATAATAAATAGAAAAGAATGATAGACATCACAAAAGAAAACAATTATTCCAACTATACAATGTCTCAAAACCTACTTTGTGTATGATTGACATAAATTTTCTAGTTACCAACATCAATCAACGATCCCAAGGATTTAGAACATCCACCACATCCAAGTGGCACATTCCATTTTCTCTTAACTGACATAAGAAAATCTACAAAAACCTAACGGGAATGGTATGGTGTGAACTATACACCCCATTTGGGTATCACCAAGTGTACCATAATCAATTTCATAATAATTAAACCAATTATAATTTCATTTAAAATAAATCAAGGAAACTTATTTCAATCACATATTTTATTAAAAATTATTCCACAATAAAAGAGTTGGAAAATATATAAAAACTAGATTAAAATATCATTTAATATAAAAAATTTATATATATAAATATTAAAAAAATATGTTCTATAATCAAATGAATTTGAATTCAAGTAAAAAATCATTAATCTATATAGAAAATTCCCATGGTACATTATTATAGGTAATTGGATCATAACACATATCAATAATGATCTTGAATCAAGACATGTGAACAAAATTAAATCAATATACTACCTAAACAGGGAAGCCTCATGGGACATATATACCCTCAAAGGTGAAACATCTCATGAATTCCTATAATAATTTTTTGATTAGAGTTTTCCTTATCAATCTATTCCTAAAGAGTGATTGTTCCATCGTTCTTGTCTCAGTACCATTATTTACCCAGTCTAAAATGTTCTTCAAAAAATCAACTAATCAATCAAAGGAAAAATAACCATTTCAAATCAATTAAAATTACAATTGAATAGTTTATTTTTTCAATATTAATTTATCATTTAAAAAAATAAGGAGGTTTTCATCAATTCATTCCATTCCAAATCATGTTTTACTTTAAGATTATTCTATCAAGGTTCAACATCAAATAAATTTATTAAATCAATTTCAAATTCTAGTGACCATTTTTCCCGAATATTTTTCACATTTCAATTACATTAAAATTTCGGGTTTCTTTTCAAAATTTCCATGAAATATCAAATAAAACATAAAATAATTTAAAATCAATGTTCACTAAAAAATAATTAGCTTTTTTAAACAGTGGTATATCTTTTGGTAAAAGTGTATTTTTTATTGGTAAAACATTTTACCAAAAAAAGTGCATTGTAAGTAAATTATTGGTTAAAAATAATATGCTAAATGTTATTGTGACATATAAAATAGTTATGTTATAATTATAATAGTACCAATGGATAATATATTTGTTGGTCAAAATGTTTCGCAACAAATTTTAAGAAAAATCTATATACTGGTAATATTAATATCATCTTTCTAACCAATAAAAAAATTAATAGTTTTTTAATTAATATTTTAAATAATATGATTTGTATGTATATTTCAATATTTATTGCTATAATTTTATAATATATTGATTAATTAATCATATATAATAATACTGTTTTAATTATCAAACCAAAGACAATTTTTATACATGTTCAAGCTTAGAAAAAGTTTAATCATATAAATAATGAAATTTAATACAAAATGTATCAATACATAGTTATGTTGATTAATACCCAAAAATATAATGAAAACACAAAAAACCAAAATCCATGTATGTAGCCACACACCCCTAAGAAAATAGTGCATATCGTTATATGACTCCATTCCTTCGACACCCATCATGGTAGAATAATAGTTTCTCCCACCAAATATATTTCATAACCCCTCCAAGTAGGTCATTATAAGAAAAAAACCATGTCACCTATGATACCACTTAGAAACCTCAAGATGTTGTTATGCCAAACCATTCTGGTCGAATATCTACACTACATACAACAAAAATGTTTACCTAAAAATCAATGAAAAATATCTACAAGAATTGAAATAAAATTAAAAAATAATAAAATAAAAAATGATATGAATAGAATGATATTGCTTACTCATAATCCCCATTGGAATCTCAACAAATTATGTTATCTCTTGTAAAAGTAAGGAACCTCAATTTGTTGATATCACACACCCCTTGGCTTTAAGATCTATGCAACAAAAAAACAAAAAAAATTCCAAACAATTAGAGCATATTGTCTACATGATTTGAAACCAAAATATAAATAAATGGAAATAAAAAAAGGATATGAATAGAATGAGATTTTATCATTAATAATATTTGTTCACATATCAATAAATGAAGTCATGTCTAGTACTAATGAGAAACCTCAAATTGATTCGATGTCACACCCTTCAAATTTATGATATACACCACACACAACCAAATATCATTTCAAAAAACTCATGAAAATATATTTATTTTTTTAACATACTTTTGACTTCCAATAAAGGTAGATACTACACATAAATTAATTAAACATTCGAATACAACCATTTATTTATAAAAAAATTCACATGGCATTACGATTCAAATAATAACATTCAAGGTACCCAAGATATTGGATTATGCGAGTTAGGGGGCCTAATAGTATGATAGTCAGGGGGCCTAACAATATTAATAACCCACCTTCTCGTAATCATCTCCAAGAATAAGACACCAAATATGTACACATTTGATATATAATCCAACTAGATACCTTGTAAAGAACATCAGATCACAACATCCACAGGTCCCACCACCTTGTTAGAAACATGTGTTTTATTCGTAGATGGACCATTTTTTGAAGAATAAAATTAAAGAGATTTTTTTTAAAATTCCCCATAAAAATATATATTCATTTCAATGAAATTATGTTAGATTACTTGGAGTAAATCCATTTTTGTAAAATTAGAAGATGACTACTGAGAAACATGGGTGACTATAGAATTTTACACTAAGAAATTGAACAAATGTCATGTACATGCCATTATGTATAAGAATGTGCTAAATTGTAAAAAAATATACATGCCATGTGTTTTTCAATAAACCAAAAAACATATTATTTGATAATGCGGTTAAAAATAAAATTTTACATGAAAATACATCATCAGAATAAGTAAATAGACCCTAGAATAGTGGTTTGAGATTATAGAACTGACCACTATTAGAAGAATCATTTCAATACTCAATATACATGGGTCGTTGGTTCTTGTACCCACTCACCCAATATTGGTACCATTTATTATCTTATTTACCTTCAACACATGTCTTGTGTAGGCCATGATGTACATTCATATAAATAATTTTATAGAATTATACATGCCCTATGTTTTTCCAAACTACAAGCTACTTATTATTTAATAATGTTGTTAAAAATATAATTTTATATTAATGCACAACATCATAATATGTATATAAACCCTATAATAGTAGTTTGAAACCATAGAACTAACCACTATCAGAGGAATCCTTTCCGAAGTTTATATTGATGGGTTGTGAGTTCTTCCACCTAAAAACCTCATCCTAGTACCATTTCTTATCCACCTGATCCTTTTCCTCATATAGTTATTTCTATTACACTATAATTTTCTTCTATATTTCCCTATGAACCTGCACCACATCAGTGATAATTATTCATGGAGTGATTTGTTTTATCCTTCCTCTCATCAAAATTTTCAACGAACATAAAACCATGAATAGATCTTTTTAGTGTGCTGGAGTCTTTTTTATTCTTCGAGTTTCCCTTATTTGAACCTTATTAATATTTATCCCTTTATTTATTATTATATTAATAATCGGCCATTATATAAGTATCTTTCTTAGACTCATTTTGGGTGGATTCTCTTTTAGTCTTCCATGCTAACTTGCATCAGAATCCTCTTTCAAGGTTTCATTAGTCAGAGAACCACCATCATCATTTTTTACAACAAATTCTTTGTCTTATTCACCTCTCATGTCTTCCCCGGCTTCACTCCTAATCTATATGAGATTCCAATTAGGATGATTATCTCATACATTGTGTTGAACTGCACTAACACCATCTATATCTTAAAACCCAGATAAATTCAATATCTTTAAACTCTATGAACTAATAAAATAAAAAAGTTTATGGTATTTATTCCCCTGAATGTTTTGGAATAAATTTCCATGCTCTCTCTTTAGTTATATAATCAGATAAATGTAATGATTGTTTGAGCCACCAAGTTAATGCCTCTCGAAATCCAACGAATAAATCTCTTAATAAAGGATATGTGTATGGGTTTGGTTAAAAAGAGAAAATTGCACGTCTTGAACATCAGCATGGATGATTTTAGCTCAAGAAGGTCTGTATAGTTTATTATGCTCCCTGAAATACAATATGACCGTGGTAGAAACACGTGTCTTCACAATTAAATAAAATAAATAATACATGACTACTTATTATAAAATCAGAATTAAAAGAAGAAATTATATTGATGTTATCATATTGAATAAAAATATTAAAATATTATAAAATAATATATAATCTAGGATTCATCGAACCAAAAAATGAAGGAAGATACCAATTTATGGGTTAAAGTATCCCACTGATATACAAAATCCCATGAATAAACCATTTACAATACATAGGTTTTAGTTGAATGAATATTTAATATTAATTTCATCAACTAATATATTGAATGCATGTTGAAAATAAATTACATATTGAAACTATATATAATACATAGGAAATCATTCCATTAAAAATTATACATGAAGATTTACATTAAAAAGGGAGAATGTAATGTATATTATACAAAATTATGAGGATTGAAACTTATACAGATGGGGGATAAGATGTTACAATTTGGAATATTCTATATCTTTAACTTATTAAATGTGTTTTAAGAGATTCTTTATAGGAACAACAACATAAAAGTCATAAAATGAACACAACTCAAACTAACCATAAAAAAATTAAGTGGATCAAAAGTTCCTAGTATAATCATGACCTAATGAAAAGTTTTAAATTACTTCCAAATTTAACAGACCACTTCCAACAAGTAATCCATTAATATGATGATGAAAAATGAGTAACAAAGTATTTTTCAGAAAAAATAAAGAGTCATGTGAATAATTTAATTAACATGGGATTTAAAACTAATAGTTTACAATTAACAAGGAAAAATTAACTACATATTAACCATGATTTTTTTTATAAATTTGGCATAAATAAATTTATTTTAAGTTAAAAACAAACAATAATTCATGAACATGAAATTATACTAATTTATATTCACATAAATATATAATTGTTTTATTCAAAATATAAATGAAATTTAATATAGATATCAAATATTTTACAAAGTTTATCTAATTAAATATTTGGCCACATAAAATTCATTGTAAAAACTCTTAAAATCACAATCTATTAATTTAAAATTCAATGGAACAATATTTTATTAATGTTATAAAATTAATATAATGAATTTAAACACCACACAGATTAATAATCATTCATTAGTCAATAAAAACACAAAATTTAGGCATTCCACACTCCAAATCAAAAAAATAAAATTCAACCAAATATAAAATGGCCAATAATTATTCATAATTGGAAGAATGAATCCCATTATCAATAGATAATTTGTGGTTTATTCGTATTTACACCACTCAATTTATATCAATTTAAGGTCCAAATTGTCTATATAGAATGTATATTTTACTAAAATACATAAAATAATAATATTTTAGTTAATTTAAATAAAAATTGTACATAGTATAAGACTTTAAAGTGTGTTCATAGAATATTCATTTCTAAAAAAATTCTCATTTATCCTCATGGCCCCTTCCCTTAGTCAAAATCAAATATGAAGTATATAAATTAACATTCAAGTGTAAAGAGATAGTTTTTTTTTCAATGTAACGAATTTTTTAGTGATAATTGGTTTAATGCACTCCTTGGTAACTATTGTCTAGAATTGGTTCATCACTTGTATGATAAAAGAGACAATGATTTAATCTATTAAAGATGAAATGTACAATAGAGGCATTCACTCAACCTTCATAGCTTGAAATTGAGAAACAATGATATAAATTTTAATTTTCTTCCTATAATGTATTCCTGAGAACCTAATTCATTTAATTTTTACCCGAAATTAAAATTATTCCTTGTCTCGTCAATATTTTTAGTGTAGTGAATGAAAATGGTCATATAAATAAATAATTATTACCAAATGTGATCACATGCATATAAGGTGGAGAAGGAATTACATCGGTGAACTAAAGGGGTGGCTCACAAAGGGAAAAAAATCAGGTAACATGTGGTGTGACATTGAACACATGGTGACATAATTTGGGGTGATAAACTAAAGGGTGATTAATTGAAGGACGATGAACCAAATGGCGCTAAATTGTGACTTATAGAAGAAGAGGACAAAAGTCAAACCTAGTGAACTCATTTGTGGGTACATTGATAAAAAAATTTGGGGGTGTCGAGTCGAGGGAGTAGGGTTTTTGTCATATTCATTTTATATTTATTTAAACAAATTTTACATTTTTATAATTATTAAAATGATAATATTATGAAAAATAAAAAATATCTCAAGGGATTATAGAAAATTTATTTGTTGGAAAAAAATGTTGGTATAACGATGATAAATTAATAAATCCAACTGTAAGTAAAATATATTTTAGTATGAAATAGTTAATTAATTTTCTGGTAAAAAAAGTATAGGTAATTATAATTATTATCAACAAAAATATATATCTTTTGCAAAAATTTGTTTGTAATAACAGATGTTATATATATAACTAATATTCTTTTGGTATAAGATATTTTGTTTATAGTGGTTTTTATAACTACATAAAATTTAGTTTAAATAAACAATGAAATTTAAAGACTAGATTTTAGTGTAAATCATTATGGAACCATGAACCATTAAATTAGGAGAACACAATACAAAATTTCTACAATGGGGAATGCTAGTAGATTAGGTGAGGGAGACTAAAAACATTACCTATGATCAAGTACCATAAAAAAGAGATTAGATCTATGAATAACATGTTGATCCAATAAATCCTGAGTAGATAAAAAAGAAATAAAAAAACCACTGGAGAAGAGATCCACTTACTCAGAAGAGATTCAACAAAATCACCAAATCATTTATCTATTAAGAAATGTTTTAGATGAGTGAAAATCAACTATTGGGTGTGTTTAAATGCCAAGAGTTTAGATTAGGATCATAATAAGGTGATTAACAGTAAAATTAAATGCTTTTTAGATTTTTATAAAATTTTTAGGGGAATTAAAACCCACACACACTGTTGGTTGGGTAGGGAAACATGGTTAGACAAACTTTTCACCCTAACTGTGTTAACCTAATATATGGGGTGCATAGTTTCTTCTAGGTGGGAATACTAGGTGTAAATAGTAGAATAACCAGGAGAGCAAAAAATGTGTAATGGTTTAGGATATGGAATGTCTATCTACACATTTTGGAAATATTACACACCCATTCTTTAGGATAAACTATAGGCAGCTGATTTCTTAGGCTAAACCACACAATTTTCCATAATGATGAAAAAACAATTAACCACCCCTCAGGATGCTAAAAGTTTCCAAAATATCTCTGAATGAAACCAAATAATACCCAACTTAAAGGAGATCAAGTAAATGGTAATTAAATACAAGAAAAGGGTAATAGAATGTTACACACACTATCAAGTGAAACATAAAATCAAAAAATAGTGAGTAAATAGTTTCTACATGTGAAATATTATAAGTAATAATTTATCCTATTAAATTTAATAATCACATATTCATTAATTTATTATAAAATTCTATTTAAAAATGTACTCATCTCAATCAATATTTGAACATTATTGGGAGATAAATAATCCCAAATTGTGATTGGAATAAACTATTGTTGTAGTAAGTGATTATCATGAATTTGCCAAAATTATAATTTCATTATCATTAAATTCATTGACATTGAAAATATATAAGTGTAAAAATCATGAACCTTTAGATTCATTAAAATTGAACGGAATATCTCTTTCACATTTTTCTCTTCGTATATAGTGCTACAAGAATTATTCATTGTTTTACTCACCCAAATATATATTTAATTATATCAATAAAACCATTAATTCAAAATCATTTCACTCATTAAAAGAGACATTAAAATGTTCATTAAAATATAGTTTATAATATATTATCAAAAACATATTTTTCAATGTGCATGACATCCAGGTTATGACATAGTATGTTAGTCTTACATTAATTAAGATTAAAAAATTATAATTTTTGTTCAATTGTGTCATCTATTAGTACCATTAATAAAGGCTAACGAATACACAAAAAAATCCAGAAATTTATATACCATGTTGATGTTTTGTTTTTTAATATATTATAACATTTCTATATTGATCATGATCTTTGGTGCTGGGTTGAATTCTCAAGATCTATAAAATACAATTATAATTTCTAAAACTTTATTGCGGGGGAAGAAAGTTTTTATGACCCATGTGTGCTCATTTTTCACTATGATTAATCTTTGTAGAATTTTTTACTTTATTTACAAAAAGGGATAGAAAATTCCCCATTATACATGAAACTAATAAATTTGTATAGGATGATAAGCTATTGTTTTTCTAAAACAATAATGCATGTAGTGTGAACATTTCATTAGTTTCATAGTCATAAGTCATCACACCATTCCCCCAATATTTATTCCACTCAACAATTAATGTTATAAGGTAAAGATAAAGCATATCCTCCTTCTTCTAGGTCCATATATATATAGAGTGTAAAATAATATACATTATTGTTTCACCTAAATCCATTGCGGATGATTACATGAATCCAACACAACAATCCATGTGTTATGAGTTTCACCAACCATAGAAATTAATGGATTTAAAAAATCTAATTCCAACCCCAATAATACATTGATACTATCTTTGACAAAGTTGGGGTGCCTCTTATCGAACTCATTCCATGAAAGAGAGTCTATTAGTTTTGTTAGTATATCACGGAACATATTTATTTCCTTATGTTATATTATTAATTTAGAAAAAATATATGATATAAATACTCTTTTGAAACATGGATTCTATGAAAATTAACACATTTTTTACTTTAGTTGACTTCCCATATTTCACATTGTAACATTTATGAGTCTTATTTCCCCAAATCATCTTTCCACTTAGAATAGTCATGGACCTTACTATTTTAAAAATGGGTAGTTTCTATTAGAAACAACATACATTTGAGTACACATTAATCTATGGTCTCATATATGAAACCTAACTTATTTTTGAACTTACTATCACGGTGATATGACTCAGGGATTTTACGATAACCAAGAATTACTTTTTCCAATAACACAAATAATATCTCAAAATTTTAGTTTGATAAAGGATTTGAAGCATTCAAGTAAAAAATATCATGATGAATGAAAATTTATTATAACTAGTACACCAAAAATATTATTTACTGTTTGCATCATCATGTATTTCATAAAACCTCATTGAGCCTAGATTTTCTCCAGAGAACAAATTGATCTCATCAGTCTCAACATTTCTGATGATAATACCTTATGGATCCAACGAATACACCGTTTAATTAAAAATTTCATGCATCGGATTTGTATTCCTTATATCAAAATTAATCTATTTCTAGGGAATGAAAATAAATATATATTTACCCATAGTGAGTACAAGTCTATTAATTTTTGAAAAACCATGTCAATAAAATGTTATACCATATAATATCTTATGTAAATTGACAACTTTTTGATCATTTTATACACTAAAAATTAAAATACTGAATTTTAAATCCTCTAGTAAAATCAATAAACTCCATAATTCCCAAAAAAATATTCTCCAGATATTTTATTTCGAATATTAATTCATATCTTCCCTATATTTGTACCTGTAAAATAATAAATAAAATTTACACAAGAATCCGTATTGCATTCATTTTTTTCATTTCAGATAGAAAACATAATTTAAAATAAAGAATAAAATATTTCATGTGGACTTCAATTTATACACATTTTACAATTCTCAAATGAAATGCTCAATATATTTTATGTTATAATTGAATAGTTAGACATTTTTTTAATTCCTATTTTATACATGAATAAATATTTTGTAGAGAGTCATTTGTATATAAATTGGTGGAATAAAAATTTAAAAAGATAAAAAAATAAAATTAGAAAAATATATTAATATACGAATAATGGTTAATTTATAAAAATTGTTATAAAAAAAATCGACAATATAAAATTATGTTATTCGACTATCATTAATATGTTAGTGTCAAATGATTTAAGAAAATTTTATTATAATGATTAGGAAAATTTGTTTTGAATGTTAAAAAAATATAATACATAAAAGGTTATTATCAAAATAAAAAACACCCAAATAGATTGTGTTTAAAATAAATCAAGTTTCATAGGGTTTACTTATGATAGTCTAGTGGATCTATAATGGTGGTGAGTGGAAGGTGTTGCAACAACTAGATCATTAGTACTGGAAGATATGGTTAAATATCGGTGAGAGGGTTCAGAGGAGGTAGTGGTAGTGGATCATGATGGTTGGTAAGAGAGAGGATATGGGAGTGGTAGAAGTGGTGTGGTTGAAATGGCTATGAGTGTAGCAATTATGTTGTCTATGGGTGTGGTTTCAGTGGTTGTGTTGGTGTGCCAGTAGTTGGTGTGATAGTAGTGGCAATGTGGTTATGAGTGTAATGATTAAAAAATGATTATAAGTGTAGTAGAAGTGGGTCTTTCGGTAATGATGATGGCTCTTGGTGTTGTAGCAGTGCCTATGGGTGTGGTATAGAGGGTTTGGTGGGAGGATGGGCCACAACGACATCTTCAAGTGTGACGGTGGTGGTTCTATGCACAAAACCTGTTAGGCTTCATGGGGGGGGGGATGAAAAATAATAGGTTTTATAGGTTAGCTACCACCAATGATAGTTTATCATGGTCCCCAATAGTGACTACCACAGCTATTCTCCCTTTTAAATAGGCACAAAAAACAGTATTTATAGTAGTTCATGATTCCAAAGTCGCACCGTTAATCAAACTAGAATACTTCATGGATGTATCATATTGAAGAGTTTATTGGATGTTTTTGATCATGTATTTACATATAGATGTGAAAATTATGACAAGTGATGTAATGTATTAATAAAAAAATTAAAGTGTAATAAACATAAGGAAGAAATGGGAGCTTTCCACATATGAAATGAAAAACCCATGAAATTTTTATTTTTGATAAATATTATAAAAAAGTTAAATAATATTAAATTATAGAATACAAAACGAAACCAACATATTTTAATTATTTCAATTTGTCTCCATAAATGTATAAATACATATATATATATATATATATATATATTTGATGATTTTTAATGATAATTGACCTCTAAAAATATTTCTATGAGTTTATCTGTAACTTATGTTTGTCATGGATAATTATTTTTTGTGATGAAATATTAAGGTTAGAAATTATAAGTTTATTTTATAGTTAAAAAGAGTATGACCATAAGGCACACAATAAAGAATATTATTTAATGAGTGCACTGGATGACCCTCTTTGGATAGAACAATGTGTGTCATACAGGGTGACTGGATATTATTTTAGTCTACACTACCTAAGGTTGGTGAGATAAATAACACATGAACATTTATTCTTTGGTACCCTACTTATGATAGTATATATATTTATTTAACTAATACATGGGTGGTTTGGTATGCTGTTGATAATTTTGTCTGTTCAAGGTTAACCAATAAGATATTTTTCTGTCATATGATGAGTGTGAAATCTATGACCATGATTAAGATAGATCATGGGTGTGTATTAAAAGAACTAGATATTTTCAATTTATCTATATAAGGGAAATGAGATATTATTATTTATATGGATGAATGAAATGTTATTTACACATCGATCATATAATTCTATACAATGCAAGAACGGAATAGATGAGTAGGAAACTTATGAATAACATGCTCTATATCCCACGTTCACTTGATTTCTTGAATAAAGGGAGCATATGAGAATGCATTATTTCAATTGATGTGGACTTGTGGAAAGAGGTATAAACATACATGTGTTAGATGGTGATTTCAAAAGATCCCTACATATCTTGAGTATCATTCAATCCTTTCTAGAGGCCTGTCTTTTCATTCATATACGAATATGGAGATTCATAGTTAATGTCAATTTTATAAAGGTACATGCAGTCATACAATACGATTGACTAAATGAGGACTGATTTTGACTAATATAAATACTCTAAAAGTGTTTTAGATTAAATTAGAAATTGTTTTTTTGAGTATTAACAAGGTATTACATGTGATTTGTTACAAAGATAAGTTATCGATATCTTTACAAAACTATTTTGGATGATATCCAATATTATTTTTGGATATGGTTTCACAAGTTATTATATATGATATAATATAATGTGAAATGGAAGAAATATATTAGGCTCTAAACAAGTTCGATACTAAATGTGATATACCCTAAATCCATGTATATATATTATTTTTAATAAGTACTACATTGAATGAAAATTATGGTTTTTGTACATGGTATATTGATCCATGAAACATATAGAAAATGAGAAACTATTATTATTTACTATTATCCTATGTTAGCAATAATTTATTATACTATTTCATGAGATGAAATTTTTGGTAGCACTCATATTCATATGATACATTTTGTGACCATGGTATTTATTCATTTTCTTCATTGTATGATTAAATTGTAGGTAAATCAGAAATCATCATTGATTTTTTGTTTAACATAGGTTATGTAATGTTATTACATATAAATTTACATTATTCATGAATGAACCTCCCTAAACCAAATTCTATCTTTATTTATATTCCTTTGCATTCCATGATTCTAGCACATCATGGGAGAATGAATAATCACACATGTATGACATGATATTTCAATTTTCCCATGGATACCCATGGATGTGGGATTCGTTTTTTTCCATTATTGTGATATTTAAAAAAATTATGATTTTTGAAGTTAAAGTAGATCAAGATTGATGAAGTGGATATTAAATGTAATGTATTCCATTTGTTTATAGTAATATTTATTATTGTTTTATGTAGTATTTTTATATTATGATCTATATAGATCCTTAAAAAGTATCTTAATCATTTTTTATTCATATGATAATTATTATTAGACTCAAAAAAACCCCTTCAATAAGAATAATTGAGATATATTGTGTAAGAATAAAAATCATTATAGTGGATTTTGATATAAAAATTTAGCACTAACGAGGTCTATTTAAGATTACATGTTTTATAAACTAGTTAAAAAATATCACATATATAGTAATGGTGCTATTATGTGTGGTAACATTAACTCTTCGTTTACTAACATGATTTTGAGATTCCAAAACAGTGTTAAAAAATTGATATCTATTTTGGTCTTCATAGGATATATTTAATTTTAATATATGTCATAAGTGACTATAAACTCAATCCCATGATCACCATAGTAGAATACATGAAACCACCAACAATTATTAAAGAAAAAAATTTCCATGTTCCTTATAATAATGATGTAAACAATTTATGTTAAACCATTGTGTCTAATAAATATCACTAAGATGATACTAAATAAATAAATCATATATCCAGTATTCAATGGTTGATGTTGAATTTGTCATCATATTGGAAGGAACCCCTCATAAATATCTGAATACTAGTTCTTTTCATGGAAATAATAGGATGAAGATTGCTTCCAAGGAAAGGGATAATTATCCACAAACATAGAAAGGTTACCACTCAAATTTTCATTATGTATATACTAATCTTGGGTGAGACATTGATTGAAGTTGGTCTATATGAGAAGGTTAATCCTATATCAGTAAACTCAAATTCATCTATCATATCATTGTGGATACTTTATATATATATTGATTTTAAACAATGAGATGAGATATTTATTTTAATTTATTCAAAAGAGATTAAACTATTAATTCTTTTCTTGGATGATGGATGAGATATTAAGTACATGAGGAGATTCCATTGATCCCCACATGAGGGGAGCACCTTGATCTCATAAATCATGAAATCATCAGAGTGAGGATTCATGAATATCAGCACCACCCCCATTTCCACCACCCCTATGAATTCTAATTCATTTATCTCCTCTACAATATTATATGTGAGGATTTCATAGGAATGAAGATCATCGGTTTTATTATACGTGATCACAACCTTTTTATAAGGTCATATTTTCTCACTAGATTGGACACTAGTTTGGTTGATTTATTAAATGTAGTGGTTGGGAAATACCTATAGTACACAAATTTTTGCTGAATTAGAAGTAACTTTTTAGTACTCAAGGAGACCCAAATCGAATAAATGAATTATTCATCCCATCACTATAGAAAAACATGATTTTATGGCCACCAGCACCACAAATTCCCAACAACATCATGAAATAAAACCATAATCACGATTCAAACAAGATAGAATCTGGTATTCCTTTTAAAAGTGGAATATACAAGAAAATATTTTTTTAAAAAATGTAACTCTGTTTCACCCAAATCATTTCTTTCCGTAAAATCATCAACTAAATTCTATCTTAGAAATGGAATATGAAGATCTATGTTTTTTAAATTATATCTATATTTATAATAGAAAAGAAACAATATTAAATACAACAATAATTTTAAAAACCCTATCATGATGAAGTGTGACTAGATCACACTTAGAGATTATGTCTAATGTTACATTATTGGGATTAATGGCAGATGATTTCAATTCTCCTATTACAATATAAATATAAAAAAACCATAATATCATCAATAAATTTTTCACCTAAATGAAACATGATATTTATTATGTGACTTATAAATCATTCAAAATATAAACTATAGATACAACCTAACTAAAATTGTAATCCTTTATAGATAAAATAATGAATAATTAAAAATAAAAATTATTTCATAAATATACCATCAAAATAAAATATACATGACAAAACAAATTTTTGTTTTGAAATATAAATTATATGCATTAAAATAATATGTGATTTTATAAAAACTAAAGATACTATACGAATATAATATTTTTTTTTCTATTGTTTTGAAACATTATTAGAATATACATCCATTAAATCCATTATATCTCATAGTGACTATTATAGGTTTTAGTGAGTACTTAAAATATGTATATAACATCCAACATATCTTGTTTTTTAAATTCATGAGTATGTTTTTGTTATAGATTTCTATTTTTAGCTCAATAACGGATGATAATTGTTATAGGAGTTCTTATGTATGTATTTGCGAGGTATAGTTGAGGTTATGAATGTATTATTATTTTTCATGATTTCATGGTAGTATTTTCAAATTTTAGGTGCATTATAATATGGTGTAATAAATATAAATTATTGATATAAATTACATTGACATTGGACATTTCATTAACATGGATATTTTATCTCCTTTTTTCTTATTTTAATATCATAAACCTAGATTATTGGGCGAAATTCCTCACATATGGGTTTGTTTTGTACCATCAATTTCTAAAAAAAGTCCCTACCCTATAAGAGGTTAGATTGTGGTTTTGCATTTAATTTTACTATTGATATGGGAATTGATCTTATTGGGGGTAATGATGACATATATCCCAACACGTAGAGTAATTCCTATGGTGTGTTAACATATACTTCATCTTCTCAATGTAATTGAGATGTTTGGTGAACCTACTCAAATAGAAATGGTATTTCTTTATACACCATGAAAAACACAAGGAAGAGATTGGATAAATATTTTCTACTAGATAGGATTCAAAGGATAACATAATTATTAATTGGGAGATCACATAGAATCCTTTAAAAGAGACATGAATTAATTAATCTAGTTGATGATAAGACAAAGTCATAGTTCTTCAAAATAACCAAACCAAAATTTATTATACAAGTAAAACATAGAATGATAAAATAAATTCAACCAACATATGGGAAAACATATCAAAAATAATATGATAACCTATAAAAATTGACATAATATTTTTTTAAGGATCTGATAAGGAAAGAGAAGCTAAAATGTTATAATTATTGCATATACATGAGCTAGTAGAGGTATAATTGAAATTAGAAATACCCTCAAACCATTTAATTAATGTATCACTCAGGAATGTATGAAAAAATGTGAAAATTGACTTCAAATAATGAATTAAATGTATAAAATAATTCACCCAACTATGAAAAGGGTATGACTCACATAAAAATAATTTATATAAGGAAATTTAAAACATAAAAGTTTAAATGACATGTATCAACTAAAAATAAATTTAGGCTTATGTTTTATGAAATATAAGATAGTAGAGGTTCCAAAAACCGTCCCTAGTATTTTTTTTTGGTTTATCAAATAAAGATAAAAACATATATAGATAGTCTCAAAATAATTTCATAGTAAATTAATCATACCTAGTTAAAATATTCTAAACATTTGATAATGTACTATAAATATTTATAATGTTTTACTAAAATATCCTTATTAGAAATCATATTTGTTTCAATATATTACAATGGTTAGGTAATTAATACTAATCGGGGTTTTAATGATAGTTTCCCATATTCATGAGGGGGTAATCACCCTCAATAAGTGACATTGGATGGAGTTTATAGGATGATTTATAATATATTAAAACTGAGGGTTGATCAAGTAATCACTATAATTAAATGTTGAAATTTTTTACATGATAATAATCAATGGAACATTGAGTATCATCTGATTATTATAGAGTATTGGGTGTAGGAATCATCATTAATTAGAAAACAATACAATATATGTTTAATAAAATTAAATGTGGTTATTTTTCTTATTGATGAGAAGTAACCAAATACTATAGAATATGTTATGGGATATCATTAGAAGTAAATACTTCACAATATTCTCATTCACTTTTTTATATGATTCGAGTAACAAACAATTTGTGAATTAGATGATCAGAATATGAAAATAATAGTAAAGAACATCTATCGATACTTCTGGTTTAAAGATTGAGAATTTATTTGATGAGAAAGTATCTAATTATGCAACAAGAGATGATATTTGTAAGGATGATGTGGGTAATGTTCCTTGTGAAGTGTATTTGACAGATAAGAGACAACCATTTAGTGTTAATCCTCTTAAATTATTATCATTTTTAATCTAGGGAATACCACGTATATAAAATTTTGATTGATGCGTCATTACAACAACTACTAAATTACTTTCCATTAGTGTAAATAAATTTTCATCAATTTATAACACCACATATATTGGATATGAATTTGAATCTAAAAGTTCCCAAAAAATGGGCTAAAAAATACCACATTGAGATTTATATTTCATTTTCTATTAATTATTCCAAGAATACGAAATACCTCATTCGAAGAGATAGATAAACTAATGACCATTAATTTAGATTATGGAAATAATTAGTATTTTTTACGTAGGAATATAACTATATTGGATGACCCTTATTCTTTTTTACATCTATGATTATTATAGGATCAATATTAACTTGATGAAGAGTTTTTTTAACTATTATTTTTTAGATGATATGTATGAGTTAGGGCATTCCAGTGTCCCTTGTCTAGTAATGAATACAACAGTTGTCTAAACAAAAGATATAATGTAGAAAATTATTGAATAAAAAAAGGAAATTGTAAAAGTATATAGTGATTGAGATGAAACATATGTAGTTTTCTTGTAACTACTATGATTATTGTACCTCAATATTCATATTATTTATTATCTAGATACTGTTGTAAATTTCTCATAAAATCATTGAGTTTATAAAAAAAAGGTAACGCCCCATTGGTTTTTTGGGAATTAAGGCCATGTATCACTGCATTACATTATTGAAAATAATTTATTCTAGGTTATGGATCTTTTATTTACAATAATTATAAATTTTTTCTTCTTATTACCTTTGTACAATGTGGTAATCATGCCCCTCTCTAAAAATAATTTTCCATTGTTGAAAAAGAAAATTTAGAATCATTTTTTTTCCTATATAGGCATGCATGTTACTAAAATATTAAGATTATGTTTGATGTATGATCGTTATTGAGTGGTTATAGAGGGTCATTAATTGTTATATATTTTACTTGAGATGACTGAATTGTTATCATCAATATTTCATCAGATATATTTTTTAGTAATGTGAATAAGTTTTCAAAATATGGGGAAATAA
The DNA here is from genome assembly GCA_963277665.1 of Viscum album. Classification (NCBI taxonomy): domain Eukaryota; kingdom Viridiplantae; phylum Streptophyta; class Magnoliopsida; order Santalales; family Viscaceae; genus Viscum; species Viscum album. The sequence goes on from OY728131.1 coordinate 242,538,786, forward strand.
TAAAATCTATCAATAAGAAGATTAGGTTTTAATAACATTATATTTTGTGGGAAAAAATAAAAATCTTTTTAAATACATTATTTACTTTATATTTCATCTAACGATCCCTTAAAATTATGTTTTTTTCAGTGACTTGAATAAATTCATCGGGCTAATCAAGATATATATGAATATATAATGTATATTTCAAAGGATAAATAGCCATTAACATATGATGGTGGTAGGTGATATAGCCATACGACCACTAATTTTAAAGAGTGCATAAATGGGGTCTATGAGGGTGTTTATAAACTCCAAATAAATCAGATATTATAAGAGATATTTCCTAGATATGTAAAATATGTTGTCAGACAACTCTATTAGGCCTATCAATGGATGAAAAATGGAATGCATTTTGACCAGAAATTATAAAATGGAATTGATACTATTATGTATGATGAATCACTATTTTATGTTCAAATATTTTACTTGGTAGGGTTTCTCTTTGAGTTAATAGTGTTCTATAACCCATTCACGGGCAATTGTGGTCGAGTTAGAGTGTTTTTACTGAATATAAGGTACTTTTGTTATAATTTATTCAAGTCATTGAGATATACCTTTGCAAATATCATAACACCTTATGCAGAGTTTAATAATTTAGGGGAACTATATGTTGACTTGTTATATCATGTGGGAACATTGGCTAACTATTATAGTACAATTTGGATTCTATTTGTTGATTTTCATACTTTTAGCTTTCCTGTTGATCAACCGATGGTGGTCCATGATATTACCATGTTATTCCCTCTAGGATAACCTTAGTATATGAATATCATAAATTGAGATGAACTAGCTTAAATAATACGGAGTGGGACTATGATGAATAATTTTTAACATAGATGGGGATACTGAAAAAATTCACAAAGTGGAAAGTAGGGGATTCACCTCACCACATGTTTGGTCGTTTTTATTTATTTTACCATAATTTGGTAATATTGTTTCATATTTAGTATTTTTCATTTTTCAATTCATTTATTTTTTTCATAATTATATTTTTGGATTATTAAATTTCAGGATTGGTAAATTTTTAGATTAAATTAGAATAAATTTTTTAATATCTCAACTATTAATAAATTAAAAAAAACGAATAAACATTTATCGAAATTCTAAAATAATTTCCTTTAATTTGATAATTTAGATAAAAAAGAGGCCTCATAATTCCTTTTAGAATGTTAAATTTTGTTTGAGAAAATAATGTATCATGGATTCCTAGAAATAAATTTTTAGTATAAAGAATATCTACTCCCCTTATGATATCGTCACTTGAATATATAGTATATTTACAAGTGTTATACAATATTTTCATCACGGTTGATATATCAATCCTATATTCACTTTAGGACTTATAAAAATATTCATAATTCTAAAAAAAATTAAATACATACATATATACACATAATTAATTAGAATTAAATTAAACATGATTATAAATCATTAAAATAAGATTTTATTGGAAAAATCCAATAAATCAATCACATTTATTTGTTTACCTCATTTTTTTCATAAATCTTAATAAATAATTATAATTTTATACCTCATTTTTATTCTTCATGTTTTTTTGGAAATGTAAAAATTATAATAAAGTAACTATAAAAAGTATGGATGATATAAAATATATAGATAACATGAAATATATTTCTCACATTCCTGGAAAACATGTTTCATGTCTAGTCATATAGGGATACTAAGTTCATTATCTAAGGGTATAATGATTTAATAATTTCCATCATGATACACCACATCATATCATCATCCCTCATCTTCATCATTCGCAGTTCTATGGTGTAGCAAAGTGTTACTTCGCTGTCCTCGATCATTAGCTCATTGCAACCATTATAGAGTGATAGTGGATAGTGACAAATTCAATTCATTTTCTAGAGTGAGATATGACTAATACACTTGAGGATGTTTCCATTATGTTGGAACATCCCATCTAGGGCGAGGACGTGATTGGATGTGTTAGTAAATATGAGAATAATTAAGTTGATATTCTACATGGTATTGAGGTATGAGATGATGATGGGTCCATCGTTTAATGTTGATTAAACATGCAATGAATAGACAAGAACTTCACCAAACTAGAAAATAATGTTGATGAGATCATTATGATTAGATTTGAACATGAATACATTATAATACATAATTGTGTAATGATCTTTGTAGATTATTACACTATATTTAGCTATTTTATTTATTTACCATTACATGAGGACTTGGTATATGGAGGGAGGTATAGATTTGGGTATGAATACATTTATTAAACATACATAGCACTATGATTCTCATGTCCCAAAGATAATATGTATATTACATGATGTTTTTTCTTATCAGGATGTGTAAATGAGAGAACATACCTCTCTTAGATCTACATTCCCTTAATCCATTTCCTGCTGATATTTTATGGTATTCTTCTCATGGATAATGGTATGTTTTCAATCCTTATTATCTAAAATTTTAAAGAATATATTTTACTTATAAAGTATGAGTATAAAATTTTTATCTATTTGTAGAGTTAGAAACATAAATGTTAAAATACCACCACATATGATTTTCATGTTGACAAAATTATGTTATTAATTCTTTAACTATATAACATATGTGATTATTAATTATATAGTTAAATTATTATATATTATTATATATATCTTTATTGATTAATTTAACATTACTTATTTTATATTTTATATTTCATGGATTCCATATATTGATTCTATAATATAGAGTAACCCACCGTACAGTACTATAATTCTTGTTGCGATACCATATGTCGTACGTCTGATTCATTTTCATATTATTGAGTAAAATATTGTTGATAGTGTTATGAGGTATTTCATAATCTATCAGATCATTATTACAATGCCAATAATTTTCCTTCACATAATTCCTTGAGGATGTCATAGAAGAGAGACTTTAACGAGAGGCGATATCCTGCAAATTATATTTTTTTGTCAAATAGACTGTGTGACTCTTGATTGTGAGAGGTCGACACAATATGCATGAATCCATTAGATTAATTATATTATGAGACCTTGTAACACATGACCTTAGTGATATATCTTATGTGAATTGATGATTCTATCATTAGTTAGAAATAATTATTCTTTTAACTTTTTTTTGAAGAATGATAAATGTCCAATTTCTTTTTCAAGATGTATGTATTCCTCCCCCATTCACTTATTTAATCTTCTAGAGAGACATGAATTTGAACATACCTATTTTCAAAGATAAATTAAAGTGTTTCATAATTAAATGAATGATATTTATCATTGTATTTTCTCTAATTAATAATATGATACTAAGGGTGATGAGACTGATATAGATGTGCCAGATAGTGATGAGATGGTTATGGATGCGACACATGATGATTTGGCACAAGAGGAGGACATTGATCATTATCATGAAAATACTCATCCAATTTCAATTATAGGATAGCCACAACCATATCCATAGAAACAACAACAACCTACACTAAAACTACCACCACATGTTATCCCACTAGTGGGACTTGGTGCATGTGCTACTGATTCTGTTACAGAGTCTATTAGTGTGTAAGATATTTTTGCAGTTGCAGAGGATAACAAATTTTTTGTGTAAACTTTATATTCTTTCGATCTATAGTAACTCACTAAACATAAGTAATATTTTTCTCATGATTGATATAAATTTATTCTACAACTAGTTTCCAAAGTACTTATTGAGTGTATGGGATATGATATAATAGATCCAATGACTTTGACATAAGATGATATAGATGCAGTTGATAGAGATTCTACCCACGAGGGTCCTACGAAAAATAATATACATTGAAGGAAATGGAATGGATTAATTATATATGCAAAAGGATATGGAATGGATCACTCGAGACAACGACAAAAATTAGACTAATACATGTTATATGTTTTTAAAATCATTTTTATACATTATTTAAAAAAAACTAAATATATTAATATTTATTAAAATAAACTCCGAAATTTACATAATTAGAAATTAATACAAGTGTTTATGAATAGTAAAAAAATAAATATTAATAACTACATTGTTAAAAATAATAATTAATATTTTTTAATTATATTATTACTTTTTATTAGAATTATCCTTATTATGTTTAATTAATAATAATATTAAAGCTATTATAAAATATTAAGTATATTATTAATTATGAATTAAATTAATTATACTAATAACATAACAATATTAATTAATTAATATTATATAATAAATTTATAATTAATAAATATATTATCACTTAATAAATTTATTATAATTATATCAGCAACAATATCATAAAAAATTTAAATAAATTAATTACTCTAATGCATTAATAAGTGGAAATATATTATATATTATATAAATCATGAAATTTTGAATTCATAATTAAATAAATAATAAATTATTAAAAATTATTAAAATTATATATATTATTTATTACTTATTAAATTTATTAAACTACGATTATTTTAATAATCTAATAATATATTAAAAAATTATGTGGGTGGATAAATGTTAAATATTCCTTTAGAAAATTTTCCTGAGACATGAACTTTGTTCAAACGACATTATAGCCCCCCCTGAGAAGTGTGAACACCATTAAGGATTTTTTAAAAATGAGGGATGCATGAATGATGTTCACACTTGTCGAGGAACCTCTTTAGAAAAATATAATACTCAAACCACATTTTATATTTTTTTTCTTTTTCAAAAACCCTAAAAATACTTGATATATCCCTCTTACATCATCGTTGATAATACGATCAGTACATGCAAATGGTCATAGAATTTCCCACACGCATGAAAATTCACAAAGAATATATAATGTATCATGTTTTCTTGGTTTTATTTTTAAATTTTAGACTATTTAAATAATATTATTTATTTTTAATATTTTTAATCTGATAAATTATACTAAAAATATAAATAGTTTTTTTTGAATGATAATTCTAAAATTAAATTGAGTTTAGATAAAAAAAATTGCATATGAACCCATTAATATTATTGAGAGGTCAAACCAGAAAGCATACCCATTTTCAATGAAAAGAACTATTGTGGGGTTAAATAGAATTGTTTTTCAAATATATTTGTGAAAAATTAAAACACATGATGTATATCATTTTTTTCTAATAAAACCAAATATTTTTTAGAGATATATCTTTAAGTATTATTTAAATTGTAAATAGTAGAAAAAAAATTAATCCAAAAAAATGATTTAAATGTTCCAATGATTAAACCACTACATTCCCCCTTTTTAAAAAAAATAGAAAATTGAGTCAACTAAAGAGTCATGAAAACTACTCAAATTTCATCAAAAAAGACCAATTGAGTTGAGAATAAGATATTTGTAAAAAATAAAATATTAAATGGGTAAAAAGATTATTATGATTATTTTTTTTCTATTTTCTGAACTATGAAATTTTAGGAGCAGAGCAGATATCATACGTATCAACAATCAGTGGACTCTATATAACAACCTGAGATTTTAAAAGAAGAAATTTATGTTCAATAGCGTAAACAACACAAATTAGTGATATTATAAAAGTAAATAACCTCATGAGAAAATACAATAAATTTTTTATAAATAAATTTAATATCTTAAATATCATGTTTTACACACAATTAGATATTTTTATGTTTTATACAGTATTTAACATGAAACACCGATCTTATACGAACCATGATATATATAACCGTTAAAAACTAGCTGTTAAATTGGTATGTATAAATAGTATTAACAAAATTATGAAATATATATATATATATATATATATATATTCTACTCTATATAAATTATTGATCCTTTTTTACTAAATAATCAATAATTTTTTTTGTTAAAGTGATTTTATTTTTGAAAATTATGTTTTCATTAATGTGATTTTACGGCATTTAATAAAAAAATAATTATATATTTTTTTGAAATTTTTTAAAATGTATTTGATAAAATTAACTTAATTTTTTAGTGAGAATATCAAAATTTACTTTAGTTGAAATGTTTTAACTTTTCTCTAAAATATGTATTTTTGGTCCAAATAGTGAAAAATACTGATTTTTGTAAAACTATCTTTTATTTTCAATCGAATAATTAATTTAAATGTAAAATTATATTTTAAAGTGATTTATTTTATTATTTTTTTATTACACATAATTTCTTTTTAATAAACTTTATATTGGATTTTAGTATAAGATAATTTTTGGATAAAAATTGATATTTCTGAAAAATGTTTTACAAAACATAATGTTTCTCCTTTTTATTTAATTAAAATAATCCATAATGATGAATGTTTCAAAGTAATATTTTAAATTATATATCTATAAATTTTAATTTAGTTTCATATAATTACTATTTTAATACATTGAGGTAATATAAATTCATCTTATTCTTAAAAAATACTCAACTTGAAAACTCATATTTTCGTTACGTCTGATGGTTTTTGAAATTTTATTTTTGGAATTTATCGATTTTTTAAAAAAATATAAAATTAATTTTATAAATATTTATTTAAAAATTATGTTATGATATTTTTGTTATAATTTTATACAATTTATAATTTTTTTAATGAATAATTTTAAATAAAAATTTTTAATTGAGAGATTTTTTTTAACTTATTTATAAAGTAAAATTGTATTTTTAAATTTGTTTGAAAGTAATATTAGTTCAATTATACATATTTTTATGCGATTTATGTAATTTTAACCAATTTATTATTTTAATTTAATATAAAAACAATGTAAACTTTTGAACATTTACTTATTAAAAAAACCGATTTTCATCACGTCTACGGGATTAATTTTACATTAAATTTTTCCATTCCTATTATTTTAACATGAAAAAAAGATTCTATATTTCAAAATATAATAATTTATATTATACAGAAGGGGAAAATTAATTTTTTATGTAATTAATATTGAATTTAGTGAAAATTAATTACCATGATTATGGTAAACTGGGTTTACCATGAGTCAAACTAAGAAACATGGGTAAAAATAACATATAAACTCATATAAAATTTATTTTATGTATATATATATACCATGAATCCTATATTTTTTATAATGACTCATTTTGGACCATTTTGACACATGAAAAACACTATAGTAGTCAATTGTTTTCAAAAATACCTTGTGTGTCATCTCCCCCAATTATAAAATACCACATCACTCCTCCCATATTCATGCCTTAAAACATCATTTTATAGATAAATTAATGCTAAAATAACATTCAACCATACCTTTAAACATCATATAATCCTTATTTTGAAATGAAATAAAACGTTGTAAGGCATTTGGTGGAAACCTATGGAGGATACCCAATGAAGTGTTAATGTTTTTCAATGAGTGTTTTTATTTTATTTCATTCACCACCTCCTTCAGTTATTCTTAAACAAATATCATATATAAATAAAATTTACTCCATATATATTAATTATTTTAAAATAATTTTATGACCTAATACATTCTCTAGTTCCATCAAATGGGTTTAGAAATGGTCATTCATGTGTATGGTGTAATACCGCCTCACAAATCGATATCGTTCATTTCTCCATTGCCACCTCTCACAGTTTGGTATGACTATTGAACTAAAGTCAATATACGATATTTATAACATAATTTTACCTTTTTAGATATTATATAATATATAAAATTTAAAATTTCTTTCTCTAGTGAATACCATAACGTTTCTTACATTTATGATAGATTATCACCTCGCCCAACGATGTGATTCGTTTTTCATAAACATGTTATAGGGAATGTTACTAGGATAAATATAATGATCATATGTGATATAAATGAAATAAAAACAATATTAATTATATATTTATCATTAATTAAATATATTATATCATAATATTTCATAACTTTCTTGTTACCGACATAAAAATAAAATCATTCATGTACATGTGGACTATAGCCTTCAGAAAGATCTATGGATTTCTTTTCTTCGCCACACATCAATAATGATATATATAAGTATATGTATTTAAATAATATGGTATTTATGAAATAATTATAATTATTTAAAGATAAAAGATTACTTACCATCTTTCCGTAATGATCATTGAAAATGGAATTATTACTAATGTGTAGGTACGACTTACTATCTCCTTGATCATAATGTTAATTCATTTTTCATAACGACATTTCATTATTTCTTTTAAAGGTATAATTTATTCATAAATATGATAACTATTTCATTATTATTATTTTTGACATTCTGGAACTATATAATATGCACAAGAACCATAACAGTCATAACAATGCATAAAAATTAAAACAAGGCAATTAGCACCAAAAACAATGAAATTACTGAAATATTATTAATTAAGGGGTGAAAATATTTTATAAAATCATCATTTAAGATATAATTAATATTAATATAGTTATTTTATATGTAAATAACATGTTAAAACACACTATAAAAGATTTTTAAAAATGATCAACCAAAAGAAAGTGTGAGGTAAGGGATTTTTTTATCTCACTTTTATTTCTATGAGATATATTCCATATTCACCACTTTTTTTGTGATATACATAATTACCATTGATGTATATTTTTATTATTATACATAAATTTATGGGTATTTAAATATACATTTTAGGATCTATATTTCATGGGGCTTATGGATTCAATGTTTCCAAAGTGATAATGTATTTTTGTTTCAATATTCCTTCTTTGAGATGTCTATTATGTTATTAACCTATCATATTTTATGCGATGTATATAAAGACCCATTGAAATGTTTTATCAGGAATATTATTATTTTAATGTAATTTTATGATTCAAATAATGTTGTTAGTTCATCAGTATTCCTACTCAATTTTAACATAGTTGTAAGAGTCGTATGTTACAATCTAATCGTTTATGAGGACTATCTATCATAATTCATCAAATGTTGAGATATTATGATCTATATCTCAATAAACTCATATATCATCATATACTCTACTTATTCATGATATTATAATGTAATATTATAATTTTACACTCTTTTTTACTAAAAATAATTGAAAATGTTTTTATGAAAATATAATATTATTACTCTATTTGGTCAAAAATTGATTTTATTTCCCAAATATTATCTTTTAAAAATGCCTTCAAAAATGTTTCATTACTCTCATATTACATTTTTTATATATTTTTATCCATGTTTTAACATTATAAAAATTACAAGGAATCTTCAAGTCATTTTTGAAATAATTTATGTGTCTTTGTTATTAGAAATTGTGAAAGGAATCATTGTTTCAGCATGAATGAAATGACTATAATTTTATTCCATCATGATCATTATTTTCTTTGATACATTGTTTTTTTATGGTTATTTTATAGGAAAATGTTTTATTTTTTAAAAAATTTCAACTAATGAAAAGGTTATTTTACTTAATAACTATTTGTAAATACTTTTCTATATTTATATATTTTGATTTTTGTTTTCAAGGAAAAATATTTTTGAAATAATTTTTGAATATCTAAATTTAAAAAGTATTTTTCAAATGAAAATTTTTATTTACTTAAAAATATTAATAATGATATTTTAATGGTATTTAAATTCATCAATGTTGACAACCATTTTTTTACTAATTCCCCAATGAGGATATCTTTTAATGATTACATTCTCATAATTTCTCTCGATGGATTGACATTTTTTCAAAGATGTATCTATATAACACATTTCTTTATCAGGGGATAATCATATTTCAAATCTTTTATTGTAGAACCCATTTAATTTCTATGGGTTAATTATTTTTCAAGAATATTTAAATGCAACCCATTTATTTTCCATGGTTTAATCATGTTATATAAGAATAATGATCATTTATACGAGCTAGATGATGAATGACCTTTATAATTTATTTATTTTGTAGTTCTTGGAAATTATATATGACAAGTGTGCACAATAGTGTAATCTAAGACCATTATAGAATATATGATGGATATTCTTGGATATCTCTCTAATGTATTGTATAATTATTAAATTATCTAGAGAATTATACTAGAAGACGTTTGAATTGTTTTTGGACCAAGTTGTCTGAAGATTTTTTTAGATCCACAAAGTATTGTCTTTTGTTGTCAAGGATGTTTGAGAAAAAAGGAAATCACTTAAATTTGTATAAGTGGGTGAGGAAATAAAGGAATTTTAATAAATTCTATAGTAAATATGATGATGCTTCACGGGTTTGTATTTCACAAAGATCATACATTGGTTGGAGAACATATGATGAAAGCACTATAAAAGAAAGCGGGAAAAAAGATACATCCAATCATAATAGTTGGTATTGTAGAATCTTTATCATGCAATGGAAGAAGAATCTTCATAGTGTCATAAATTATTAATGAGAATCGCATAGGCACAAAGGAAAAAGTATTATTGCAGCAGTGTAAAGGATTTGATGGAATGCTTCACGATTAAGACGAGCTTCACGAATCTGGAAATTAGCCATGGTGCTTCATGAAACAGAGTGGATTTTAGTGGAAATTATGGATCTCTGTGATTTGACGCCGTCATGACATTGAGGTGGATGGATGGTTATAGATTCATTGGAAAACACCTATAAATAGTCCCCAATTCCATCGATAAAATAGAGAGATTTAACGAGATTTTTAGAGATCTTGAATTGTGAAGAAGGTTCACTAAGAAATGAGCTCTGTGAAGACAGTGATCTCCGCTATGGAAAGGAGCATTATGGTGATCCATTGGGCTTTGAGAAATAAGTGACCTGTACAATTAACAAATTGTTCTCTGTGAATTAGTGAGAATTGTGAACAATAGAGCTTTGCGAAATAGAGTGCTCTATGAAGTAAGGAGCTTCGCGAAGGAGATCTACGAGCTGAGGATTTGAATACCCAAATTATATGATAAGTTGTAACGCCCAGACCCCAGTTTCCTAGATTCAGTTCATTATTACATAACATTGGCATGATCACAAAAGATCAAGTCTCAAAAGAAAAATTAGTTTAGTAGCCTTGGAAATAAAAGATACATTCATAAGGTTTACATTAAAACATAAATGGAAAACTACAAAAAAATTGTTTCCATAGACAAAAATTAGATCCCATAGACTATCCCTGTAGGTTAGTCATAATATAATTCTTTTCATCCCCAGAAAAATAAAACATAGAAAGGGGGTGAGCTCAGATGCCCAGTAAGGATAACAATATAGCGAAAGCTTTTATAAATAAGCATAAACATTTAAGGCAACGTATAAAACTAAAACAAAATCCTTTTAAACCTGATCTTCAGCATAATATGGCAAAGATAAAATAAAATAATGCTATTTAATTACTCACATAGATATTATACTAGTCTAATTATCACATGTAATATCAATAGCAACTTTTATAATCATGGAAAGAATAATGCCAGACTTTCATAACCACATAGTCAAGGCCTTGTTCGAAGACTAAAAATAAGATTTTCTCAAGGCCTTGTTCCAAGACACTAGTTTGTCTCATGAGACCTACTGATGCATCTAGGAGCTATAGTGGGATACCACCCATCAATTACTAAGTCCAATTCATTCCTCATATGAAATGGTTTAAACATAACATAAATATTCATATTAAAACTAGCATACTAAATGTAAATACTTTATCCATAAACTATGAATGGTATAAAAATAACACATCCATAGTCAATAATATCACAAAACCTTCAATAAAATATGCATGTTTTTTTATCATAATGAATCAACTTCAAATAAACTTAAAATCCATCAAATAATTTTTACATAGATGAAATCAAATCCTTTTTTTGGAGAAATATATCTTTCTATTATGAAATCATTTAAGAGTAAAATAATTATAAAGAAAAAATGTATTTTGAAAATATTATTATTATATTTTAATGGATGTTTCTACGAGGTTATAATGGCGGAAAATATCCACACTCACCGTAAAAGTTAAAAAAACATTCTTACCTTTAATTTTGTCGAAAAGGTCAGAAAGTACCTTCTTTGGAAAACATCAGAAATATTTATTTAAAAAACGTATAAGTTAAAATAAGGGTATAAATGACTTTAACCCATTTTCTGTTAAATTGTAAATTTTTTTTGAAATACATTTTTAAAAAACTTGGATGTCGATGATAAAGAGGTCCATGTAGATACTTACGTAAAAACATCCTCAGATAATAAAGAGGTTGTGAAATTAACCCTTCCCTTGTACTTTTCCTTGGTGGAGGGTAAGTTAACCTCCTGTATAATGGTTAAATAATTGTTATTAAATTATACAAGAATCTTATACATTAATATGATATCATATATGATCTTTTTCCATTGCTTTGTCAATAATATCTTAGTATTATTGTAGTTTTGGGTGTTAACAGATTCATTTTCCTTTATATTATTTGTTATGTGAGTTGTATTTGTTATGGATGGTAAGTATATTATTCACATACATAATGATGTCCCAAATTTAAACATTATTTTTAATCATATAATGAAAACTGGTCTTGAATGGATACGATGGGGAATGAATCTCATCGCGTTTGTGGAGACGGTAATCCGTACGTACGCACGAGCGACAATATCATTATTTTGATATTAAAATAATATATAATTGGATATTATATCATATATATAGAATCATTATAATGTTATAATTATTATTTACATCAATTACACATCATAATTATACCTATCCATATAATAATGTATTGAATAACAATTACACCACGATGTGGAGATGGTAAGCCATACGTACGCACGTATGGTGACATGTCATTCAAAGGATGGATAGAATAATGAATTTGTTTGTACCATATTTATAATAAAATCAATGCACATAGAAGATACTGGATTTATTATTTTATAATGTAATCAACAAAGAAAAATAATGTGGAAGAAGAAATAAACTTGAAAGAGGTGATGAAATATTTACCTCTTCTTCGGGTTCTCCTTTTTAATTTTATCAAAAGGGCTCCATATGTTGGATTTTTCACTAAATTAAGACATCTAGAATAAAGTTTGGATATTTTAGAGGGTATTTGGGTAGGGTTTGTATGATAAATATGGCTTTGAAGGTGTGAATTAGAGAGAAGGGGGAGTTCTCTTTTATAAGAGGGGTGAGGGGCTCCATAGAAAAAGCGAGAAATATTATTTTATAATAAAATAATTTTCGGTTTTTAATGGATCAAAAGTGGATTTTTTAAAGGATAAGGTGTTGAGGCATTGAAAACCACTCATACAATAGGTTTTATACAAGTTTTTGTCACTATTTAACCTTAACTTTTAGATTTAACTCTTAGTTAAATAGTTTGACATTTACCTTGTCTCTTTTTTATTTTTATATTATATATTTAATAAACATACTATATACATCCAAGAGAACCCCATGTGGTTCTTAAATGGTAAACCTATAATTAGATATGTCATTTTTCCAAACCTTATATTTTTAGGAATAAAATATCAATTAATAATATAATATTTGTTTTAAAAACTCTTTTTTGGCAATTTTGACACTATTTGGTATTTTGTTTTTGATAAATTCATAACATCATTATTACTTCGAAAAAAAAATCATCTAACAAACCCTAAAATTTCATATTAACCTATTAAAATAGTGTAATTCATATTAAGTCTCAAATTATATTAATATTTTATTAATTAGGTAATTACAACATCATCATTGTGTCATAAATAAATTAAATTATTTAATGTATAACAAATATAAATAAAATTCTATTATGTAGGAAATATTTTTATGTTTCTAATGAATATTTATAGTCTAATTTATCTTATTTATAACCTTATATTAAAAATGTTTTTGTTATTAATCTTTGATTTTAACTCTTTTAACTCTTCTTTAAATAAAATAATAATAAGTGTCCTAATATAATGCATGTGGACCAAAAGGTTCATATTTTTTTCCTAATATTGTTTTGGACAAATTATACTTATCTCATATAATTAGGACATGTTATTGGGTAATAATAATATCATTTTTACCCTTAATTACCCTATTTATTTTTAACCGTGGTAAATAAAAGTAAAAAGGTACTGTTCACCATAAATTATTTTTATCATATTGAACCACATTTTAATTACTAATATCAACTATGTATCTAGGATTTTTTAAATTTCACTCACATAAGCGGTAAAATTAATTTTTATGTGAATTTGAAAATTCTCCAAGGAGGTGGGTAAAAGACGGTGAAAATTTTGATAAAATTTTGATATATCTAAAATTATTATAAAATGACTTTAATAAATTAAATTGGAAATATATATGTATTATATATCTATTCTGACCTAAAATAGTTTTAAATAAAATAAATAATTATTTGAATAAAAATTTGGTTTTAAACTATAACTCAGTGTTTTCACTATTCATCAAAAAATGAAATTTTTTAGAAAAATACCAAAAATTCACCCTGAGCTAATTTCAATATTTGGAATCAAAAAATAAATTCCATTTTGAAAGATAATATTTATAATATTTCAAAAAGTGGGTATTACTATTCATAATGGCTATTTTGATTGGTTGGGGTGTGTTAAAACTTGAAGTTGCATCTAACACACACTATTGTATTATTCAAAATGAAGCATACCATAGAAGCTTGGGGTGTTACATTATACCATCCTTAAAATAATTTCGTCCTATGAATTTCAATAATATTACTGAATAAAAATACTTGGGTGGTTCTTCATCATATGTTCCTCGGATTCCCATGTTTCCTCTTCTACCGTATGGTTTCTCCATAAAACTTTTAGCAAAAGAGTTGTCCAGTTTCTCAACACCTGTTCTCTTGTATCAAGAACCTTGACATGCTCTTAACAATAAGATAGATCTATTTCCAGTTCTAATTCCTCATAGGTGAGTACATGCATTGTGTCATGCATTATTTTCCCAATAGTGATACGTGGAATACATTGTGAACTTTGGAGAGACTTGGCGGCATTACCAGACTGTAAGCTACATCCCAAATTTGTTCGATAATTTTGAAAGGTCCAATGTACCTGGTACACAATTTACCCTTCATAAGAAAACTTATAACACCCTTCCATGGAGATGCCTTCAAGAACAAATAATCTTCTACATGAAATTCTAAATCGTTCCTTCAGTTATTGACATAGATTTTCTGCCTACTTTGAGTTGCTTCGATGTGGTTTTGGATTACCTTCACCTTTTAAATTGTTTCCTCCACAAGTTCCGGGCATACAATTTTGTGTTTACCAACATTATCCCAATTGGTTGGTGTGAGACATCTCTTTCCGTATAATGCTTCATATGGTTCCATATGAATACTTGAATGGAAGCTATTGTTATAGTAAAATTCTATCAGAGGTAAATATTGACCCCACATACCTTGAAAGTCATGTGAGCAAGATCTCAACATGTCTTCTAAGGTTTTAATAGTCCATTCTGATTGTCCATCAGTTTGGGGGTGGTAGGAAGTGCTCAAAAAAAGTTCAGTATCCTAGGCTTTATGAAGACTTTTCCAAAATCATGATGTAAAACATAGATCACAATCAGAATCAATCAATAGTGGTAATCCATGAAGTCTAACAACTTCATTAATATATAATCTTTTTAAACGTTCAAGTGGTAAATATTATCTTATTAGGGCTGATGATTCTTCTCTAAAGATAAGGTGTTGTTTACCATCTTTATCAAAAATAGTAACCTCCTTCTTCTTATAATAAATTTTTTCATCATGGTTCGAAAGCCAATCCATACCGAGGATTATATTAAATTCAATCATGGGTATGGCAATGAGATCAGAATATAAAGAACATTTATATTATCTAACGTGGACTGATTCACAAAACATTGTTCCGATGATACTTCTCTTAGGAGTTTTGAATAAAAACTCCCTTGTTAAATCAAATTGAAAATATCTAATTTTCATAGAAAACTGGGAAGATACAAAAAAATGCGATGACCCAAAATAAAATAAATCATTTACTAAACATGGGGAAACCATTAAATTACCTGCCACTATGTCTTTTGGAGCTTCATCCCCAGCATTAGTGATAACATAAGCTTGTCCTTGATCCCTTGCCCTTTTCTGAGGTAATTTCCTTTGAGATTTAGGACATTCATTCACATAATTCTCCTTTTCTCTACAATTGTAGCATTCAACATTGACAACCTCTTTCTTCCCTTGCAATCACGAGCTTGGTGTACTTTTTCACTACACTTGTAACAGACTCTCATTCCCATCAGGTAAGTACCAGGATGTTTCTTACCACATTTACTATAGGATGGATATTTAACTTTTCCCTTCTTCCCCTTATTTCCACTTCCATAGTTCTTAGCATACCTATTATTATCTTTCTTTTCATTAAGGTTGTAAGACTTAGAGAATTATTTTTCTGTCTTGATAGCTCATGAGACAATATCTTCGTACGATGAGAAGGTTTTTGATACTAATTCTTGATGAAGAAATAGTTTTATCCCATCAATGAAATGATCATTCTTAATTCTTGGGTAATGTATATAATATGCAGTATTCCTCGCTATCCTTATAAAGGTTGTTTCATACTTTGTGACATTCTCATCAACCTTTTCCCTTAGAATCAGAAATTATCTTTCTATATGTGCTCGATGGTCATGAGGAAAGTATTTTTCTAAGAAAATTTCTTTAAACTCCCTCCATTCTATATTTGATAATTCATCATCTTCCTTTATGTTTTTAATCAACGACCACCATTGATCCGCATCTACAGTGAGACGGTAAACATCCATGACAATTGTTTCCCTTTCACTGCACCCCAAGGATTCAAATATTTTCTCTATGAAATTTATCCATTGCTCAGCTACTAATGGATTTGTACTCCCATTGAATGTTGGTGGTTATTTCCTCATGAATTGATCTAATATTGATCCTCGATATTGTGGATCATGGTGATCCATATGGGTATTGTTATTATTCATAATCTGAGTGAGTTGTCCTAGTATGGTGATTAGTTGATCAGCACTAGTTATATCAATAGCTCCACTATAATTATCTAAAGTATGAGGTAAATCCATATATGGAGAGCATGCATTGATACGATTTCCATTCCTTCCACTAGGAACCATTTTTAAACAATTGCATAAACTAGATTAGTTTATGAATCAAAACACTTAATTCCAAACTTTTAAAACACTTAACATAAATTGAACAGTTTATGGATATAATCCATAATCATAAAAAATGTTTTCTTTGAGGAAGTATATACTCATAAACCATTCATAATGATTTTAAAATAAAATGGGAATTATCCTATGCATATCCCCAGGGAATGTCGTAACCTAGAGTGCAGCAAACCCCGTTGTCATGCACCAGTTCCCATTCGAGTCTAGCTTAAAGCGGTGTTTTGGGTTTTACCCCTAGGTATATCTGTTCCAGAGCCACCTCTACCTGTGTGTATCCAGACAGGGATGTATTTCTTGGAAAACTCAAAAAATATCTACAATACCAAAATTCTAGGAAGTTATTCTATACTAATCCTCAAAGTCTATCATAGTGATATGTGATATAATTAGAGTTTATTTAAATCTAGTTTCCAAAGTTTGTACTAAACATTCTTTGATCCCAACTGTAATGCCACAATCCCAGTTACCCATAGTCAAGGAATTATTACATAACATTGGCATGATTAAAAAAGATCATGTCTTGAAAGACCGATTAGTTTAGTAGCCTTGGAAATACTAGATGCATTCATAAGGTTAACATTAAATCATAAATGGAAAACTACAATAACATTTTTCCATAAAAAACACAGAGATCCAATAGACAATCCCTGTAAGTCAGTCATAATATACTTCATCGCATCCTGGGAAAAATAAAACATAGAAAGGGGTGAGCTTAGATGCTCAGTAAGGATAACAATATAGCTGAAGCTTTCATAAATAAACATAAACATTTATGTAAATGTATAAAACTAATACAAAATCCTTTTAAACCTTAACTTCAGTAGAATATGGAAAAGATAAAATTAAATAATTCCATTTACTTACCCACATTGATATTCAACTAGTCAAATAATTTCATGCAATATCAATATCCACTTTCATAATGATGAAATTCATAATTCCAAACTTTCCTAACCACAGATTCAAGGCCTTGTGCCAAGACTACAAATAAGATTTTGTCAAGGCCTTGTGTGAGAACACTATTTTGTCTCATGATACCTACCGATGAATCGAGGAGCTATAGCGGGCTCTGCCCATCACTTACTAAGTCCAATGAATTCCTTATATGCAAATGTTTAAACATAACATAAACAATCATATTAAAACTAGCATAAGAAATGTCAATAATGAATCCATAGACCATGAATGGTATAAAAATAACACATCCACAGTCAATTATATCACAAAACCTTCAATACCATATCGAAGTTTTTGTATCATAATGAATCATCTTTAAATAAGATTAAAATCTATCAAAGTATGTTGACATGGATGAAATCAAAACCTTTTTTAGAGAAATGTCTTTTTCTATTTTCAAATCATTTAAGAATCAAATAATTAGAAGGAAAAAATTTATTTTGAAAATATTCTTATTTGATTTTAATGGAAGCTTCGATGAGGTTATAATGGAAGAAAATATCCACACTCACCGTATAAGTTAAAAAACATTCTTACCTTAAATTTGTTGAAAAGTTCAAAAAGTACCTTGTTTGGAAAATGACAGAAATATTCCTTTCAAAAAAATATAAGGTCAAATAAGGGATAAAATGACATTAACCCATTTTCTATTAAATAGTAAAAATGTTTTGAAATAAATTTTCAAGAAACATGGATGTGGTTGATAAAGTGGGTCCAGTAGATACTTACGTAAAAACAACAACGGATAATAAAGAGATTGTGAAATTAACCCTTACCATTTTCTTTTCCTTGATCGAGGGTAGTTTAAACTCCTGTATAATGGTGAAATAATTGTTATTAAATTATTAAATAATCATATACATTATTATGATATCATATATGATATTTTTATATTTCTTTGTTAAAAAAATCTTAGTAATATCGTTGTTTCAGGCGTTAACAAATTCATTTTCCTTTATATTATTTGTTATGTGAGTCATATTTGTTATGGATGGGATGTATCTTATTCATATCCAGAATTATATCATGTCTTTAAAAATTATTTTTAAACATATAATGAAAATTATTCTTGAATGGATACGATGGAGAATGAATCTCATCGCGTTCGTGGAGACGGTAATCCGTACGTACACACGAGTGACAGTGTCATTATTTTGATATTAAAATAATATATAATTGGATGTTATATCATATATACAGAATCATTATCATGTAATATTTATTATTTACATCAACTACACATCATTATTATACACATCCAAATAATAATTTATTGAATAACAATTACACCACGACATGGAGACGATAAGCCGTACGTACACACGTATGTTGACATGTCATTCAAAGGATGGATAGAATAATGAATTTGGTTTTACCACATTTATAATAACATCACCATATATATAAGATACTAGAGTTATTATTTTATAATGGAAACAACATAGAAAAAGGAAGTGGAAGAAGAATGGAACTTGAAAGAGGTGATGAAATATTTACCTCTTCTTGAGGTTCTTCCTTTTGATTTGATCAAAAGGGCTCTTTAGGTTAGATTTCTGACTAAAGGACAGACTCTAGGATGAAGTAACGATAGTTTAGAGGGTATTTTGGAAGGTTTCGGCCAATCCAAATGGATTTTAAGGTGTGTATTAGAGATAAGGTGGTGTTCCCTTTTATAAGAGGGGTGAGGGGCACCTTAGGAAAAGCTATAAATATTATTTCACATTAAAAACATTTTCGGTTTATAATGGTTTAAAAGTGTATTATTTAAAGGATTATGTGGGGATGGGTTGAAAACCACTCAACCAATAGGTTTTAAATAGGTTTTTATCACTATTTAAGCTTATCTTTAAGATTTAACTCTTTGTTAAATGGTTTGACATTTACCATGTCTCTTTTTGTTTTTATATTATATTGTTAATAAACGTACTATATACTTCCCAGAGAACCCCAAGTGGATCATTAATGATACACCTATCATTATATAATTCCTTTGGCCAAATATTATATTTTTAAGAATAGAATATCAATTATTAATATAATATTTGTTTTAAAAACTCATTTATGTCAATTTTGACACTATTTAGTATTTTGTTTTTTCTAAATTCATAATAGCCTTATTACTTAGAAAACAATTAATATAACCAACCCTAAAATTTCATATTAACCTAAAAAATTAGTGGAATTGAATAAAAGTCTCCATTTATATTTATTTGGATATTTTTAATATCAATTATTTTTATATTTCTTTAATTAGGTAATTAAGACATCATCATTATTTCATAAATAAATTATATTATTTAATTTATAAAAAATATAAATAAAATACCATTATGTAGGCAATATATTTAGCTTCCTAATGAATATTTATAGTCGAATTTATCTTATGTATAACCTTATATTATAAAATTTTTATTTATTAAACTTTGATTTTAACTCTTTTAACTCTTCTTTAAATAAAATAATAATAAGTGTCAAAATCTAATCCAAGTTGACAAAAGAGGTTCATATTTTATTCCTTAATTTATTTTTGGTCGAATTATACTTATCCAATATAATTAGGAAATGTGTTAGGGTAAGAATAATATCATTTTTACCCATAATTACCCTATTTACTTTTAACCGTGGTCAATAAATGTAAAAAGTTACTATTGAAAAAAATTATTTTTATCTTATTGAAACACATTTTACTTATTGATATCAACCGTGTCTTTTAGATTTTTTAATTTTAGGAGGTGGGTAAAAGATAGTGAAAAGTTCAATAAAATTTTTATATATCTAAAATTATTATAAACAAACTCCAATGAATTACCTTGAACTTATATAGGTATTCTGTATCTATTTTGACCTAAAATAAATTTAAATTAAATAAATAATTATTTATAAAAATTTTGTTTTAAACTATAACTCAGTTTTTTTCAATATTCATCAAAAATTGAAATTTTTCAGAAAAATACCAAAAATTCACCCTAATGTAATTTCGATAATCTGAATCCAAAAATAATGTCCATTTTTGAAAGATAAAATTTATAGTATTTCAAAAAGTGGGTATTACTATTCGTAACCGGTAGTTTGATTGGTTGTGGTGTGTTAGAACTTGAATTTTTATAAAACACACACTATTGTAATATTTAAAGAGAAGGGTACCATGGAAGCTTGGGGTGATACATAAGTACTTTCAAGGGGATCAAGATATTAACGGTGAATAGGAATATGTATTATTATGATGTCTCGGTAGTTCTTATCAGATTCTAGATCGGAAAGAGAATATTTTTTTTCAATGATCAGATTTGTGATGGTTTTTCAAGAAGCATAGAGATATTTATTTACCCTATTTATGCTATGTGGGTGTACACATACATGATGATTATATCCCAAGTACAACATGAGTGAAAGGGAATATCCTACTCATTGTATTCCAAATCAAAGGATTGTATTCTAGAAAATTAAGTGGTACATGATTATTTTCGTACCATAAAAAGGATGTACTGCTCTTATTGAGTAGTTAACCTTGTAAATCTTGTGACCTGGTGGTTGTTTTCTTTCATCAGGGAAAGAACTTATTAACTGGTGGAGAAGGTTATTTAAAAGATAATGGAAATATAAAAATAAAAGATATCACTGATTCACTACCTCCCCCTCTCAGTGATACTTGGATCCTAACTAGGAACATCAATTGGTATCAAAGAGACAGGTTCCCTTTGATTATTCATTGATGAAGTGTTAAAGTGAAGTTTTGATAGAAAATATGAACTACATAAATACTAAAGGGATTCTAATATTTCATGGAATGGATTATAATATATAGAGAGATATAATTATTCCATATCTTATGTCTCGGGGATATGATGTTCTTGAAATAACAACAGATGGATTTCTTACAATTGATGACAGGGTTCCTCTTAGTCTTGAAGATTAGAAGAATATTATGAATTATTGAACAGCTGAAAATTAATTACCCTCATCTCTTTAAGAGAGTGAATTATTAATAGTGAAAGATGTTTCTACAAACAATGTAATATGAGTCAAATTGAAAAACATCTATGAAAGAAATAAAAAATTGAAGAAGGAAAAACATCAAATTTGGAGGATGAATTGTGAAGAAATAAGGATGGGTGAGAGGTAATCAGTTAGGGACTTATTTACTTGGATAAAATACATTTTCATTACAATTAGATGTCTTGGTGAAAAGAAAAAGGATTCTATAGTTGTTGAAAAGATCTTAAGAATTCCACCAAACAAATTTAATGCTAATTTTTCATCACTGGTAGGTAGAGATCCTAAAACACTTTATCTAGATGATTTATATTAAACAATCATAACTTATGAAATAATAAGGGATAAAACTATGAATATAAAAGAAAAAAATGATAGAGAAGTGTATTTCAAGGCTACACTGAAATAGAAGTTGAACAAAATTATTACTGAAGAAGAAGCCGGCGAATCCAACTCAGAAAATGAGGTATGTCAAGATTTTGATGAAATTTTATCCTTGTTTTCTAAAAATGTGAAAATAGGAACAAGGAAATAAAAAGGGAAACTCCCTTTGAAAAGTTTTTATTGTGAAGATGTTGGCCACATTATGAATAATTTCCCACAAAAAAGGGAAATATGAAGATATTGATGAAGAAAATAAAAGACCAAGAAGGTCATGGAATAAATACGGTGAAAAAGATTAATATTTTAGCAGAGGTAAGGATAAAAAGATCATAAAATTTAAAGGAATTAGCTTTTTGTCAAAAAATGAAGAAGATGATGATAGTGAGACTAAATCAGAAAAATATGTTGCTGAGAAATATAGAGAGAGTACCTTTTTTACAATAGTGAATAATGATGATTATAAGAGAAGTAGCACTGAAGAAGAAGAAACTCAACTTGAACAGTATCAGAAAAAAGTGATGAAGTAATGTGTGACAAAGAACAAAATGCATGAGAAGTAAAACAGTAAATTAAAAATTGAAAAAACTTCATAAAATAACTAAGAAGGTTTTCCTGTTAAGAATTAAATATTTTAAAAAGAGATTGATAATCTAAAAAATTATCTTGAGAGTGAGAAGGATCATTATAATCATCTAGAATTAAAGATAAAGGAAAAATAAGATGAGTTGGATCATTTCCAACATAAAATTCCGAAAGCTATGTAAAGGAACATGAGGTTCAAAAAAACTATTAGTTAAGTTGGTGAATGTTTTGATAATAATGAACAATGAAATATCAAAAAAAAAGTTACCATCAAAGGATGTGAAGAAATTTGGAACTGGTATTGACAATAATATATCTAGAAAGGCTATGTATGTGGTTAAAGTGATAAATTCTGAAAAATCAGAACCTTCTAAAAATCATGAGTCCATACATATTTCTACTATGTTTGGTTTAAGAAGTTATGAAAAAACATCTGAGATGAATAAGAAAGTCACAATTGAAAATATAAAGGCTGATGGTCATTAGAGTTCGGGTAAGAAAATTTTTGAGAAACATGTTCATAACTCCAATCAGAATATAAGTTTTAGTGGAAATTATTCATTCTATGGATACTTCTTGTATTTGAGTGGATTCAGACGCATGGCATACATGTTTTGGTTTAAGAAACAACATTACTACTTTTCCACAATACATGAAAGACAAGGACTCAGGGGGGGTTCAATCTTTTCAAAAGAAAAAACACCATAATAAAGTCCAAAAGATATTTGAGATGTTTGGTTTGAATTTTGAGAATAATTTATAACCACTGGAAACTATCTTTGAAAGATGCGATTTACCAGGATATCATGATAAGGGTTGTCTCATTGTATTACTAGAATAAGAAATTTGTTTTAAAAATTCTCAAAAGACATATATTTTTAAGGGTAAGAAAGACATATTTTCTAGGTCTGAAAGAAACAATGATCGGTTGTCCGGCCAGAACATATTGACTTGCCAAGAAAATTGGAGGAAGCAAAACAAAAAGTTGTAGAGTGGTTGTAAAGAACAATTTTTTTATTGTAGTAATTTTGATCACATGAATAAGGATGTGGAGGAAAGATGATGTTATGTGGTTTAATAGTCACTACATTTGGATAGCACAATATTTCTATTAATAATTATTTTTTTCTACAATGAGTTAGCTCACGTAGCCTTAGATTTGTTGATATGTAACCCACTTCTTGATGTTTCAATGTTCTTTTATTTATGATTGTTTATTGAAAAAAAATTAAAAGGGGAATATATTTGGGACCAAGTTAACTGAAGAGGTTTTTGGATGCACGAAGTATTGTCTTTTGTTGCCAAGGATTTTTGAAAATAAAGGGAATCACATTACTTTGTATAAGTGTGTGAGGAAATATAGGAAATTTAATACTTTCCACATTAGATCAAATGATGGTTTCCTGGTCTATATTTCACAATGATCATAAGTTTATTGGAGAAATTGTGAGGCAAGAATTAATAAATAAAGGTGGAGAATGTTGATAGTGTTCATCATGATTCTGGAGAGCTTCGTTAATAGAAGAGGTGAAGAGATTTGCAAGTATGATTTGTAATATAAAAGAAAAAGAAGATTTGTAGCGAGGCAAAGGAAGAAGGAGTATCATGATGGTAAAAAGGAAGAAGGAGTATTATGGTGGAAAAAATAATTGGATGGAATAGTTCGAGATTAAGATGATCATTGAAAATTTGGAAAATAGCCATGGTGCTTCGTGAAATAGAGTGAATTTCAGCAGAAATTACAGATCTCCGTGATTTGATACTAACATGGCACTGAGGTGGCTGGATGTTTCTACTGTTGGTGGGAAACACCGATAAATAGGCCCCTAGCTCTCGAGAAAAGTGAGATACTTAACAAGAATTTTAGATATATCGAATTGCGAATAAGGATCACAGAGAAAATGAGATTTGCAAAGGAAATGAGCTCTGTGAAAGAAAGATGCTTCACGTTGAGTCATTGAGCTTTGAGAAAAAAGTGTAATTTCAAAAGACCAATATACCCTCTATGAATTAGTTTTCTCTGTGATCTAGTGATTTTTGAGAACTAGAGAGATTTGAAAACTATAGTGCTCTCCGGAGCTGGGAGCATCGCGGAGAAGCTCTGTAGGTTGAAAATTCGATTACCAAAATTAAGTAAGAAGTACTTTCAAGTGGATCACAATATGACTGTCGTATAGGACTACGTATTATTATGAAGTCTAGGTAGTTCCTATTATATTCTAGATAGGAAGATAAGTGTTGTTTTAAAAGATCATATTTGTGATGGTAAGTCAAGAAGCACAAAGATAATTGATTACCCTATTTTTGCTAAGAGGGTTCACACATACTTGACGATTATCTCCCATGCACTACAAGAGTTAATTGGAAAATCCTACTTTTTTTATTCCTTATCTAATGATTGTTTTCTATTGGATTTTGTGGAACTAGATTATTTCTTTACCATACTAAGAATGTAGCAGCTCTTGTTGAGTAGTGAACCTTGTAAATCTTCTGTTGTTGTGGTTGTGTGCATTCAGAAGGTAAGGAACTCTTTAACAGGAGGCGAAGGTTGTTTCATAATGAAAAGATATATAAATAAAATATCTCACTGATTCAACACCTACCTCTCTCAAGGATAAATGGATCCTGATTGGGAATATCAATTGGTATCAGAGCGATAGGTTCCCTTCGTTTGTTCCAGGCGGATGTTTTGAAGAGATTTTTTGATGGAGAATTTGAACTGCATGAACAGTAAGGGGATTCTGATATTTTTTCGGAATAATTATCATATCTAGAAAGATACAATGATGCCTTATCTTATGTCTCTTATAAATGTAGTTATTGAAACTATAGTAGATGGATTTACAACTACTAATGACAAGTTTCCTCTTAATCATGTAGATAAGAAGAATCTTGAGAATTCTAGAAGAGCTAAAAATGCATTACCATCATCTCTATCTGAGTGAGGATTTTTAAGAGTGAAAGGTGTTACTACAGACAAAGAAAACTGGGACAAAATAAAAAGAATCTATGAACTAAATACATAAGTGAAGAATGAAAAACATAAAATATGGAGGATAAAGTATGAAGACTTAAAGATTGGTCAGCTTGAATACGTTTGGGACCTCTTTACCAGGATAAATGACATTGTTAGTAAAATCATATGTCTTGCCGAAAATTTAGAGGATTCTACTATTTTTAAAAATATATTATGAATTTTACCCGACAAATGTGATCCTAAATGTTCAACAGTTGAAGACAGAGATCATGAAAAATTATATATGGTGGATTTTCATAGTACTCATATATGTTATGAAATGATAAAAGAGAATACTATGAATAGAAAAGAAAAATATGATAGAGAAATGTCATTCAAGGATACAAAGAAAGATAAGTTTTATAAAATTATTATTGAAGAATAAGATGGTTAATCTTACTTGGAAATTGAGGTATGTCAAAATTTTGATGAAATTTTATCTTTTTTTTCTAAAAATGTGAATAGAGGCAAAAGGAAATACAAAGGGAAACTCCCTTGTAAATTATTTCATTATGGAGCTATTGTCTACTATGTAGCTAATTTCCCCCCAAAAGGTAAAATTGAAGATAGAGATGAAGAAGAAATAAGAATAAGAAGGTCATGGAAGAAACAGGGTGAAATTGATAAATATTCTTACAGGGTTAAGGATAAAAAGTTCTTCAAATAAAAAAGAAGAATCTTTTTGTCAAAAAATGAAGAAGATGATAATAGTAAGACGGAACTTGAAAAATATGTTGCTGAAAAAGTTAGAGAGGGTACCTTTTTGAAATGGGTAATATTGATGATAATGAAAGTAACAGAACTGATGATGATGATACCCAAATATAATAGTATCTAAAAGAAGAGATGAAGGAATATTTTACAATGATCAGAAGGTTGGAAGAGGAAAATTAGAAATTGAAGAATTAAAACTCTTCGAAAAATGGCCATGAAGGCTTCACTGATAATAAAGATAATTTTGAAAACGAGATTTATGATATAAAACATTCTCTTGAGAGAAAAACTAATCACAATGATCATTTGGAAGTAAAGCTAAAGGTAAAAGATGTTGAGTTGGAATATGTCTAACTTAAACATTCTAATGATGAAGAAAGGACCCTGAGGTCCAAAAACTGGGGTACAGAAGTTGGTGAATGTTCTGCTAAAAAAGAACCTAAGAATGATAAAAAAAGTTACCTTTAAAGGATGAGAATAAATATAGAAATATTTTTAATAATAATAATGATTAAAAGGATATGTTTATGGTCAAAGCGACCAATACTGGAAAATAATAAAACCTAAAAATACAGAGCACAAAATGATTTCTACTAATTCTGGTTCTGGATTTACAGAATAGAAACCTGAGCTGAAGAAGAATGTTACAATTGAAAATATGAAGGTCGATGGTCAGTAGAGATCGAGTAAGAATATTGTTGAAAAATATCTTTATAACTCCAGTCAGTATGCATTTTTTAGAGGAAAATATTCATTTTTTGGAAACTGCTGGTATTGTGGTGGTTTCAGACACATGGTAAACATGTTTTGGTTAAAAAAACAACATTAATACTATTCCAAAATCTTTTAAAGACAAGGACATACGAGGATTTATTATTTTCAAAAGAAAACACCTCAAAATAAAGTCTATAATATATATGAGATGTTTGTCTTAAAAGTTCACAGTAAGTTCCAACCACCAAAAACTATATGCGAAAGATGTGATCGAGCATGAAATATTGATAAGGGTTTTCTGGTTTTGATACCAAAAAAAATGTTTTAAAAATTCGTAGAAGTCTGTGATTTTAATGACTATGAAAGAAAAATTTTCTTGGTCTGGAAAGAAAGAGTTCATGGTTATTCGGCCAGAACATATTGATTTGGATTTGAAATTGGAGGAAGCACAATAGAAATTGGGAGAAATTAATTTATAAAAAGATCATCTTGCTAACACCTCTTTAAAATATAAAAGAGGAGAAAGAACTTTTATCCTTGATAGTGGGTGTTCGTATCACATAAAAATGAAATTAATGATTTTAAAGAATGTTAATGATTTAAAATAAAGAACAATGAAATTCTGAAACGATGAATCACTATGTTTCAAAGGTGTTGTATCAACCATCATTGGAAAAGAAAAGATTAAATCTAGAAAAACACTATATGTTGATAGGCTAAAAAACAACCTCATAAGGGTTTCACAACTCTATAGTGAGTAAAAAAGTTATTGTCAAAAAAGATGGGTTTTTTTTGTGAAAAGTGAAAAGGATGGAAATGTAGTTATAAGAGTCTAATGTACAAGATGAAATTTGTTCCAGGTTGGTGAAGTACAAAAATATTGTCACATGGGTGTGGTGGATGAAAATTCGTTATGGCATAAAAGGAAGGGAAATATTTGTCTGATAAAAATGTGCAAGTTATCAAAGAAAGACAGTGTCTGAGATATGCCCGGTTTATCAAGAATAAGAGATAAGTGTTCCACTATTTGTAAGAAAGGGATGACTACAAAATTTATTCATAATAGATATGAAATTCTCTCAAAACAACTATTGGAGCTCATACATTCTGATATCTATGGACCAATGAGCGAGAAATCTAAAAATGGAGGTATGTACTTCATTACTTTCATTGATTACTTTACTCGAATTACATGTGTTATATATATGACACATAAGTCAGATGCGCTAAAAATGTTTAAGAGTATCAAGAGGAAAGAAAAGAAGGAATGTGAGTATTCAGGGAAGAAGATTAGAACTGATAATGGTGGTGAGTATAATAATGAAAAGTTTGAACGATATATTTAGAAGCATGAAATTTGGCATGAGTTCAGTTCACCATACACAACTCAACAAAATGGGGTTGCTGAAATAATGAATATAAGTCTGGTGGAAATGGGGAGAACTAAGTTACTTGAACATATTCATTCTCATTATTATTGGAGGCAATCCATGAGAATTGCTACTAATATTCAGAACCAATGAATCTATAAGAAAAACTCAGATATAACTTCATACAAATTATTTTACAGAAAAACACGAAGTCTAAAACACATAATAGTTTTTGGCAGTCCATGCATTATTAATAAAAAAGGCGGAAACCTTGGAATGTTTGGGCAAAGAGAAGATGATGGATTTTTTCTTGTATATGCTCTAGAAGAAAGAGGATATAGAGGCTTCAACAATAAAACATGAATAATTATTGGTTCTGTAGATGTTATAGTTGATGATAATGTTGAGAAAGAAAAGAAATCATATGATGATGTGTGAGTTGATCAAGATAGAGAATATTTGGTTAACAATTATAATAATGTTTTAGACTATGTTAATCCTACTCAAGAAGAGAAAACAGGATTAGAAATCTCAGGTGATGAGGATGAAATTTGAATAGATCATTCATGGATGAGGAAACAAGTGGAGGATCAAAAACATTATTGGATATCCACATTAGAGTGTTCAAACAAGATTAATAATGAATGCTATTTCACACACTTTTTTCTATTCGAATGTTGAACCGAATGACGTAAATGAAGAATTCAAGAATCCAGAATGGGTTCAAGCTATGAATGAATAGCTTGATCATATAGGGAAGAATGATACTTGGGAAATTGTACCCAAGCTGGACAACAAGAACATTATTTGTACAAATTGGGTTTTCTAGAAAAAGGTGAACGAAGAAGGTGACATGATAAGAAACAAAGACATACTAAATTTAAAAGTTTATTGACAAGTTGAAGGCATTGATTTTGATGAATCATTTTCTTTAATGGAAAGGTTAGAAAAAATCTGAAACTTTCTTGCTACTTATGCACAACGAGGTTATAAAATCATCCAAATGGATGTAAAATCCGCATTCATGAATGGTGATCTTGTCGAGGAAGTTTTAATTTATCAACATTGTGGATTTTTTTTGGGAAGGATGAAAGTTGTGTGCAAAGTATGTATAAGGATTTTTATGGACAAAAATATGATATGAGGGAATGGTATTCTAAATTTGATACTTGGTTGAGGAAGATGGATTTCAAGATTGGTAGAGTTGATAGTAATCTTTACATCAAGGAATGTTATGAGTTTTCTTTCATGATAATTGTTTATGTCGATGAAATTATAATTAATGGAAATGATGAAAGTTCGTGTGAATAATTTTCCAAGGATATGAAGAAGCCATTTGATATTTCCATTCTATGAGAAATGAAATACTTTCTTAGGTTGAAACTTTTACCGAAGAGGAACCACATTTTTATTTCTCATGAAAATTATGTTAAATAAATTCAGAAGAAGTTTGGCATGGAAAATTAAAAACTATTATCCACACCAATTTCAGTGCGAACCAATTTGTCTAATGATGGAGAATGTAAGGAAGTTGATCAAAAATTGTTTCAAAAGATGATTGAAAGTCTGTTATATTTGACATCCTCATGACCTGACAATATCTACATTTTTACCTTATGTGAATGATTTTAGAGCACTCCTAAGAAATTACATTTGAATATTGGAAAAAGAATTATTATATATATCAAAGGCACACAAAAATTTTAATTAAGTATGATGGATAAAAAAATATTTATAAATTTGGTTATTAAGATGCTGATTGGGCGATAATAATTCATGATCGAAGAACCACATCTGGTGGAAATATTTTTCTGGGGAAAATTTGTGTTATTTGGAATAAAAAATATAATTTGGTAACTCTTAGCACAACTAATGTTGTGTATGTTGATGCTACTGACGTTGTTACCCAAATCATGTGGATGAAGACTCAGTTGGAAGATCTTCTTGTTGATGTAAAGATACTCTTTCTCTTGGGCTTTGATAATTAGAGTGAAATCAATCTTAGAAGGAATCCAGTACCATTCCGGTTAAAAACACATTGAAATAAAGTACCACATTATAAAAACAAATAGGTGGAGAAGAATGAATCGAGATTGGTGTATGTTCCTACATCGAAACAATTTGCTGAAATATTCAAAAAATCATTACCAAAGGAACAATGTGCTAAATTGTGGTTAAGGGTGGCTGTCTAACATCTTTCTCATCATGGTTTAGGTACATGTTTCTATCCCCACTCTCATATTACCATTAGATTGTATTTTCAATGGGTATAATTGTTTCATAAATCAATCATTATGGAGGAATTCATAATGGGGGATTTGTGGAGAAGCTATGAATTCAGCATGTAAGAGTGTGAACTGTTCTAACTATATATTGGAATGGTTGTAGAATGGTTATAGAGTAGTTTTAGGAAAAAAAATTTAATGAAGGATTTTTGATGATGTGAAGAATGCTAAGGAGGAATGATGATTCTATATGGTATCATAGTCTCTACTATTGGACAGAATGGTCTTGCTATCGATAATTCTTGTTTCCTACAATGATTTAGCTCATGTAGGCTTAAAACTATTGATATGCGACCTATTGCATGATGTTTTAATGTATTTTGATTTATAAATCATAGTTGATAAAAATGTCCAATGGGGGAAATTGTTGGGACCATGTAGGCTAAATATGTTTGTTGATGAACTTTGCATTGTCTTTTGTTGTTAAAAAAGTTTGAGAAGAAAAGAAATCACATCAATTTGAATAAGTGGATGAGGAAAGATTAAAATGTTTACACTATCCATAATAAATTTGAAGAGGCTTTTCTGGTATGTATTTGACAATGATGATAACTTGGTTGGATAAGTTATTATGAAATAATTATAAGGTAAATTGGAAAAAGGTTAAACCAATAATAATGGTTAGTTTTATAGAAGAAGGATTCTAAGGTGGAATAGTTTTCTAGTGTTTTCCAAATACTTGGAGTCCAAAATTTGGAGTTGGTATTGCATTGAGAAAAGTGTATTTCCTTGAAGATATCTTCAATATATGGAAAATTCATGAATTTCGCAAAAATAGGATTCATGAATTAGATTTCACGAAGACATGAAGAATGTTTATGGTGTTTTTCACAATTATGAAGAGCTTCACAACTGGAAGAGGTGAAGAGCATTGAAAGTATGCTTTTTAGAAAAAAGCAAGAAGAAGATTCAAACCAGTACAAAGGAAGAAAGAGCATCGCAGCAGCGAAAACAAAGAATGAGTATTGTGGTGGTGAATAGGATTTAACGAACACTTCGTGATTATGTTGAGCTCCATGAATCCATAAAATATACATGGTTCATTGTTAAATAGAGTCAATTTCATTTGAAATTATGGAGATCCAAAATTTTATGTTGACATTGAGTTGAGGTGGATGGAAGGTTCTATATTCAGTGGGAAATACCTATAAATAGGCCCCTACCGTCTCTAGAAAAAAGGAGACTAAATGATAATTTTAGAGCTCTCAAATTGTGAAGAAAGTTCGTGGATAAAATGAGATATGCGAAGGCAGTGAGATCCACGAATGAAAGTAGATTCATGGTGGACAAATGAGCTATGAGAAAGAAGGTAAAATCAGAAAGACCAATCTATGCTCCATGAATTAGTGAGCTGTGCGATCTAGTGAGATTTATGAACTCGAGATCCTTGATAACTGGGGTGCTCTGCAAAGATGGTAGCTTCGCAAAGGATCTTTTTGAAGGATCTATGTGACATGGATATTTGAATACCCAAATTAAGTGAGAAGTACTTTAATGTGGATCAAGAAATGACTGGGTAATAATACTATGTATTAATATGAATTCCAGGTAGTTTTTATCAGCTTCATAGATAAGAAAGAGAAGAGTTGTCTTCAACAATCACATTTGTGATGGTTTCTCAAGTAGCATAAGTGTATTTCTTTACCCTATATGTTCTAAGAGGGTGGACACATACTTGAGAAGTATCTACCAAGTACTACACAAGTGAGTGGGCATATCCCACTCATTGTTTTCAACCTCAAAGGGTTGTTTTGAAGTGTATTGTGTGGTACTAGATTATTTCACTACCATACCAAGGATATAGGTGCTCTTATTGAGTTGTGAACTTTGTAAATCTTGTGTTCCTATGGTTGTGTGCATTCGGTACGGAAGGAACAGTTTAACAAGAGTTGAAGGTTATTTAAAAAATAAACATAAAAAAGAAAATATATAACTGATTCGCCATCTCCACCTCTCAGGGATAAAGGGATCCTAACTGGGAACTTTTTATGGTTATTCTAATTTTAAGCGTTCTGTAAGTGTTCTATAGAGATTATTTCCAAATATCCCACCACATTCTCTCTATTTTTACTAAGGGATTATAATGTTTAATTTGATCAAAATTGATATCATATGGATAGTTATGAGTGTTTCTTATGAATATTTCCTTCATTGAATCTTTATGAAATTATTCATGACTGAAGATTCATGTATTAATGGGTATGAGTTATTTTATGATTCACTTATTTGATCAGATTATATCATCATAAAATTATTCTCTTCTTATAATCCCGGATGAAATTCAATTGTCAATGATCATCTATTCACATAATGAGTATTTGATCTCACCCTTTTTAGGTTTTCTTTTCCTCAAGTTATCAAACATAATATCTAATGATTTGTGATTATATGGGATTAACATGCATGATTTTGATGGCCTAATATGGAATATGAAATGAAGGGTATAGTGGTAATGATAATCTCTTAAATTATTAGGTATTGTTTATGTAATATTTTATTCTAATTCTATAAATCACTAAATCTAAAAGGTCTTGGATAATGTAAGTGATTCAATATTTCCTTTGCAGATTGAATGTTTTGGATGGTGATCATTGGGTCACCTTCAACAATATCAAATCAATAATTGCAATGTTTAGGATTTTATCCCCAGATCTAGGAGTGTTGGTTCAAGGATATTATAGTTAGTATCAGAGGCAGATTTAGATAAATTTTGATATTTATTTGTTTTCATGTGATGTTATCATAAGAGTTATATATAAAATTGTAGGGGTTTTAGAATAAATTTGATCCAATGTTCAATGTTTTTGACTCCCTATTTGAAGATTTTAAGTTTTATAAAATTATGAGTTTATGAATTAAATTTTGGGAGATGTTTTATTAGGTTTAGTTACATGTATCTCCTTAGATCAACATGACATTTTATTTAGGGAGGAATTAGTTTTTTACATTTTTTATGAAAAAAAGACAACCCAATGTTTGGATGACAACCTGTCAAATCCAAAACTTCCTTAGTGATTGAACCCAAAACTAAAGGGTGGAAAAGGGTATAATTACTATCACTAGCCTACATGATATCTAGGTTAGAATGATATTTTTATTGGTAAAT
Organism: Viscum album; assembly: GCA_963277665.1. Lineage (NCBI taxonomy): Eukaryota > Viridiplantae > Streptophyta > Magnoliopsida > Santalales > Viscaceae > Viscum > Viscum album. The sequence goes on from OY728131.1 coordinate 242,573,013, forward strand.
ATTATGTTTATTTTAGAAAAATATGTTCATGAATTTGGGAACCTCGTTATGTGTTTTTCCAAATGACCTTTGAACATAACATTCTATCTTATGAAGAAGATGTTTATTAACAATTTTTTATAATGTGGGTTTAGAACAAATTTATTCTTAAATTTTTGACCATTGATTACTGATATAAATTGAAATTTTTTTAGACATAATTTATTAAAGGGAGGAGGATGTAACACCTATAGATTTTAAAATTAAAAAATTATATTGGATGGTGTAAATAAAAAAATATAATATTAAAAAGTGATGTAACTATAGGAGAGAGTAAAATGTTATTATATATAAATAAATTTAGTCTCTTTAATTAAATGTAGTGCATGGAACCCCAATTTTTTTATGTTCGATAAAAACTTTAACACACAACATTGAGATTAAATGACCCCTAATATATATATATCCAATAAATCCTATACATTAAATAGAAAAGTATGAATAATATTAAATTATTTATGAAATAAATATTTTTAAATTTATATATATATATACTAATTTACATAAATTATTAATAAATTTTTATTAAATAATCAAACAGTTTTCAGAAAAGTTATTTTATTCTTCAAAAATATATTTTACTTAAAATTATTTTTATTGATTTTTTGGAAAAAATATTATAATAAATTTTTTTAAATTTAAAATTGGTATTTTATGAGAATAAAATTCATTTTCGTTATCAGATTATCCAAATATACATTAGGTGAAACATGGATTTTTTTTGAAAATATTGATTTCTCAATGAATATTAATGATTTCTAATTATTGTGAAAATAAATTTTTTCAATGAATTAGGTAATTTAAATATACCATTATATTTTAAATTAAAATAACAATAATTTATTTTAAATTATCCTACTAAATCTATTTTGAATAAAGTTTATTTTTGGATTTTAGTATAAGAATTATTTTAAGTTACCATATTTATTTTCTAAAAAAAATTAAATTAAAAATTTCCCCTTTTCAATTATCATTTTACGAAAAATAAATAAAAATTTACTAAATATAATCTATAAATTTAATATTAATCATTCATGTTTTTGGTTTTTTATTTATATTTGTTTTTTATAAATTTTAGAAAATTTATATTAAAAATTAAAATTTACTATTGAAAGCATCATTTCAAAATTATATTAGGTTGAAATTTTTATAACATTTTAAAAAGATTTGTTATTAAGATGAATAGTTATAAATACTAAATTTTAATTGAAAACAACCTTTTCATTTAATTTATTTATAAAGCTCAGTTATATTTTTAAATTGATTTTAATGTAATATTAGTTCAATTATATATATATATATCCAATTTATGGTTCTCTAACCAATTTTATATTGAAATTGTATATAAATACTTGTAAATTTTTGAGCATTTTCTCATTAAAATAGTACTTCCTCATCACACCTGCTTAATTAAATTTTTTTAAAAAAATTTGAACTTATGTGATTTGAATTTTGAAAAGTGTATTAATTATTTGGAAACATCATAAATATATTATTTAATTTCTTAAACTTATTTTTTTCTCAAAAATCAATTGTTAATAGAGTATCAATTAATTACTATGGTTATGGTAAAAATGGGATCATCGGGGTCAAATTAAATAGATAATTGTAATAATTACCTATAAAAATGTCTAAAGACTATTTTATGGTAATATATTGAGACTGAAACCTATATGGTTGGATAATATACCATTATTTATCCTTTTAACATATAGAAAATGTGGGATCACACATATCTTTTCAAAAGTACCATATGTGTCCTCTCCCCCAATTAGACAAGGCCACCATTCTCCACCCATATTTACACCTTAAAACCTATTTGGATCAGAAACTAACGAACTAGATAACTTTAAAACACACCATCAATCATCTTATAATCATTATTTTTGGAATACAGCCATCCTATTAAGGCCTTTTGTCGAAACCTATAGAGTATGCCTGAAGATGAGGTAATGTTCAATATCGTGCGTTTTTTATTTTATTTCATTCCCCACCTCTCTATGTTTTTCTTAATATAGTATAATGTATTAAAATAAATATTCTAAATATAATGGTATGTTTTTATAATTATTTAATTAACTAGTTTAATCTCTAATTCCATCAAATGAGTTATGAAATCATAGTTTATGTGTACATCAGACTACCTCTAGACAAATTAATATCATTCTATTTACCATTATCACCTCTCTTTATTGGGTATGATGACTGATATAAAGTATATATATTATATTTATAATTAAATTATACCAAAGGAGTAATTATATTATATATATACCTTTTTAATTTTCATTCAATATGGGATAATATTACATCACTTTTGTTTATAGCAGATTATCATCTCGCGAACCGATGTGATTCATTTTTCAGTAACGTGTTACATGTAAGGTAACAAGGGTAAATATATTGACAAAATGATATATAAATGAAATAATAATTATATTGTTATCAAAATTTTAATTTTGTTAATATAATATATAATATTTTTATAACATTTTTACTCACCGAAAAAGTGACAATGTCATTCTTTTATGTTTGTTCAACCGCCTTCAAAAAGCGGCGTGATTCTCTATTATTCCCCACAAATAGAGAATGATATATATATAAGTATATATAATTAATTTATATGTAATTTTTGATATAATTTTCATTCTATAAATAAAAAATTTAATTACATTCTTTCAATAATTACATTTAAAATTGGAAAAATAACTCATATATACATATTACATACCGTCTCCATGATCATACTATTAGTTTATTTTTCATAGTAATCAATCATGATTTGTTTTAAGGTTTTAATATTTTATTAATGTTAATATTACATCATGATTATTATTTTATATATGATTTAAATATATAATATTCAAAAAAATCAAAACATTCATAACAAATCCTGAAAGAGAAAACAAGGCAATTAACTCTAAAAACAATGAAAATAATGAGGAATTTTCAATAAAGGGGTGATAATATGTTATAAAGGGATAATTTATGATATTATAAATGTAGATATTATTATATAATAAGTTAATAACATGTTTAAGAGCACTATATATAAGGTTTATCCACAACCAACTAAAAGGAAGTGAAAGGTACGAGTTTTCGAATAAATCTTTTATATCTATGAGATAAATGCCATACTCACCACATATATTGTTATGTGGGTTATATAATGCCCATAAATTCATTTTATTATAATTATAAGTAAATTTATGTGGATTTATATATCCATTTATTGGTATCTCTTTCATATGGTTTATGACATCAATGTTACCAAAGCGATATGTGATTTTTTTCTCAATACGCCTTCTTTGAGACGTATGTTGTGTTATACATCAATCTTATTTTATGAGGTGATTATATTAACCTATTGACATATTTAATCATTAATATTCTCAATTTTAATGATTCAATTAGTTTAATATAATTTTAGTATTTCCTTGGGGTTAATATTAATGGTTACCAATTTTGTAAGAGTCTTACGTTACAATCTCATTATTTTTCAAGATTTTCTATGATTTTGATTCCAATGCTGAGATATTATGACTTATATACCACGAAACAATTGTATAATCCAATCCTATATTTTTCATGTTATTTACAAGTTATAATATTTTTTTTCCACTATTTTTACTTAAAATAATTTAGAATATTTTTAATTAAATCTTATATTGTTTCCCTATTTGGACCGAAATCCATTTTATTACCGAACCAATATTTTCAATTTTTCTATTTTTATATCAATATACTATTTTTAGTTAATAAAATTTAAACAAGGATTTTACTTTTTACATAATGTTTTAAAGGTATAATTCATGTTTCTTTCCTAACCTTGCATGTTTCTATTTTTTTGAATAAGTGAAATGATTATTAATTTTTACATGTACAACATGAATGGAATTTTCTACCATCATAACTATTTTCTCCCTTGAAACATCCTTTATTTGTTTTCATATTATTTTTAAATAAATATATCTTCTAATTTTCATTAATATTATTTTAAAATGGAAAGTGTATTTCTTCAAAAATGTTTTAAAGGACTTTTAAATGTTTTCTTTATATGTTTCTAAGGCTTATTTAAAATAATATGATTTTCAAAATATTGTCTGAACATTTAGTTTTCAAAATTTTATTTTTAGAATAAAATGGTTATTTTCATAAAAATAATTTTAATTTTATTTTAATGGTATTTACATTCCTAAACATCAAAAACCCTTGTAGGTATTTATCATCTAATGTGGATATATTGTAATGATACCAACATCATTCTTTAAATAGATGGATTATGAATTTTTAAAAAATATTGTTCTGAAACTTTTTTCATTTTAATTGGTTAATCATGTTTCAAAGATATTTTTATCCAAAACCATTTCTTTTCCATCCATTAATCATGTTTTGAAAATATTGACATGAACCCCATTTATTTTCTTGGATTTCATTGGGTAATATAAAAGTAATGATTATTTTTTGGACTTTCATTATGAATTATCTATATATATTTTTCATTTTTTTAGTTCATGGATATTATATACCATTGGTGTTCCTAGATATCCCCATGTGAGACAATTATACCTTATTTGATGGGTGTTCTCAGATAGTGATCAAACACATTGGATAATGATTATTTTATCCAGATAATTATAATGGAATTCGATAATATGGTTACACAATTTGTAAGGGTTCTATTAGTGTTCGATGTATAGGATTTCCCAGTATACCAACATGTTTCACCAATCCTTACTAAGTGTTTGTAATGGTTCATTTGACAAAAATTAATATCACATGGATCATTATTATTTATTTTATGAATATTTTTATTGTTAAAAACTTATTCCATGATTCATGATCGATGATTTATGTGTTGTTGGGTATGAGTTATTTTCTTGCACTCTAATTATTTTTATGTACCCTTATGTAATTATTATTCCAATTGAGGACATTCAATTGTAATTTATTATATTTTAAATTATAGATAATTTTCACTCAAACTTCTTATGTTTCCTTTTATCTTCGTTATCATGAATAATGTTGAATGAATTTTTTCTATAAGGGTTTAGATAAACATTATGACCTAATATAGATTTTAAAAAGCAGGGTATAGTGGTAAATATACTATATTTAATTTATGGGTATTATCTATTTAAAAGTTTCTACTGTTTCTCTAAAAATATAATGATAAATGTTCCATTAAAATGTAACTAATCTAAAACATCATGATGATATTATTAGTTTTAGATGAAGAAAACGGGGTCACATCCACTTGTATCAATGATGGAAATGTAAATTTTACATTTTGAACATCATATCTGTGAGTGCTATTGTTGGGATATTATAAAACGTTTTTCAAAAATAATATTATTAAAAAAATTCTACTATAAAATGTGAATCTTTTGGTAGAAAATATTAATTCTAAACTACCTTACATATATCATTGATAACAAATTTATTTCTATTAATGAATATCATATGAACTGATCAAACAAAATAAGAATTGTCTTTAAAATAATCCTAATAAAACTAATAACCAACAGGATACTATTGAATTCATGTTTCAATAATAATATATCAAACATGATTATAAGAAAAAATAATAACTTTATCTAAAAATAAAATAGATATTTCATCCAAAACTAAATATCAAAAAATAAAATAAACTAAAACTTTTTTATGGACTATTTTTTTAAAATACTAGTTTTATCCCACAACCTAGATTCCATCTAAATATTCACCTTTCTTCAATAAACAAATTTCAATAAAATTCGATGAATAAAAAGAGACTTCAACCCAAAATACAACACCACAAATAACTCAAAGATATCCCTCGAAATATGTGAATTATATATAGGTAATGATAATATTTGGGCTTCAAAACAATCTAATATAGTGACTAATACTATAGACGAGGCCTTTAAAATAACTATAAATAGTATTTATTAGTGCTGAAAATGTGTGTATGCATCAAGTTCCCTTTAAATATAGTCACTTTTATAATTCCTATGATTTTTTTGCCTTTATCAAAACAAATTTGAACATGTGTAGAGGGTTCCTTTATCAGTGATGATAAAATTAAGATTTATCAACACTGATATTTGAATTGATAAAATCAATTTCATCAACTATTGAATGAAATCAACTATATATGAATTACATAACATTATACAATAATAAAAATAATCACAATTATATTAAAAATATATCGTTAAACATATTAAAATTTTTCACGCTCTCATTCCTAGAGAAATATTTTTTTATATAATTTTAATAAAAATATTTACAATTATATAAAGAAAAGAAAATAAATAAATCTAATATAAAAGAATTACGTTCTTGTAAAAAAAGGTTTTTTATTTTTATATTATTACATTAAAACATAAAGAAAGAATATAATTAGAAATTTTATAATATATTCTAAATTTCATTTGGAATGAAATGTGGTCACCACTTACTAGTAATAAATAAAAAATAAATTGTTATTATAATTTATCATGACATTCCAAATGTGATTTAAATATTTTTAGTATATAAAAACAATTTTGAACTAAAATGTATCTTTTAAACACAAGTTGAAAAGTACCAATAGGGAACACCATTGGTGGTAACTATTTTCCTTTAGTGGCTGTAAAAAAATAGATTTTGGTGGTCTCATTTTTTATATAGATAAAGGGAAATACTAACAAACAATGGAAGTCAGAATAGGGGTTCTATACATCACTACATTCAGAATACCTTCATAAGGATTTAGTGACCTGCATAAGTGGTCACTAAAACATTAAGATAGAATGACAACCAAAGGTGGCTGATAATGCCCTAAAAAGGTATTAGTAAACACATATAGAGATTGATATCATAAATTTATTTTTTATATATGATAGATTTTAATATCCAATCCAAATTTGAAAAAAAAATTTAAAAAATATGTGATCTACAAATCTATAGACCCTTCAAATCTTATTACCCAAACAATCTATAGATTCAATAAAAAAATTTCAAAAATGTAATAAAAATTTATGTTTTCATTCAAATAAAATCTATTCATCTTATATATATAATAGTCCAAGAAATTATACTCTGTTATGTACATAAAGAAACATATGTAAATAAACCATTCAAAGATAATATGAAATATCTGATTTCACAATTTAATTGTCATGTGAAGAATGAAATTAGAGTTAGAAATTATGATTAAGAACTACCAATCAATTCAAGAATTATATTAATGTGTGGTTTAATAAAAAATATCACAAATGATTCATGTAATGTTATCCTATATTTATACCCCAATATGATGTAATTTTCTTATTTTTTACCCCGTGGTGGGAGATATTAAATTTTAGAAAAACTATACTTTATAACCCATTATTTTTTTATTATATTGAGAGATATGAGCATCTGATTGATGCAGTAGTGTTTCTAACATATAAAAAACTTTGTGATCATTTATTCACGATTTCAGATCTTTTAGATTGTTGTTGGGCCCTTTTAAATTATATTAAACGTATCTAAAAAACTAATCGGCAATTTCAACTTTTCATCTTTCCAAGAAATTCATGTTTTGGATAGATGTTCTGATGATTTATAAATATTTTAAATTAAATAAATAATTTTTTTCTAATATTTCTAATCAATTAGAGTATATTTGGTCAGCTTTTTACCCCACTAAAAATATTTTCCCATTACTAAAAAAATATTAATAATGTGAAATCATTCTTTATTCTATACCGATAAATATAAAAATCGTGTTGATGATTAGTTTAATCAAATAAATAAAAAATTCATCAATTAATTTTAATCATTATTTTCATTCCAATCCTATCTTTTTTTTCATTTTTTATCCCTTGGATAGAGATATGTCATTTTAATAAAACTATACACTATTAACCAATGTTTTTAATTATACCGAGTGACATGGAAATATGGTGGATATATAATTGAATCATATAGATAAAAAAGTACAATTTTATCATTCATAAATTATGTCATGTTAATAAAAGTTTCTTTCATAGGTTTGAATCTTTTATGTGATTTTTCAATGAACGTCAAATCTGAGGGAAAATTGCAAAATTAAATCCTACTAAAAAATTTGAGTATCTGATCAATGTGTCGATGATTCCAAATCTTTTTAAATGACATAAAGATAATTTCAAAAATATTTCAGGTTTATCTAAGCATGTTTAGTTAGTTCTAACTCCTATAATAATGATATTCCCAACATTACAGAACTATAAATAATGTTAAAATCATACCATAAATGGAACTGATCGATTCAATTAATGGATTGACATGTGGTTTATTACAAAATATCAAAAATTATTCAAGAAATGTTCCTATATCATTTTCACATCAATCTAAATTCATTTGTTTACTTTACCCTTTGAAGGTGATATGTGATTTTCATAAATCAACATAATATTACAATTTTTTCCATCATACCTTGAAATACGATCATCCAATTAATGTGACGTTGATTCCTAGGAATAATAAATGACTCAATTATATTTAGTAAGGGATTTATTATCAATCCATGTGAATTTTTTTATATTGACTTGATTTACATGATTTTTCACTTAAATCCAAATTCGAGGTAAAAACATTACTATCGATCATATGGAGAAATTCTGGTATTTGATCGATATATCAATGATTCGTATTGAATATTGATGACATAAAGACTATTTTCGTAGGATATAATCTCAATCAGCTATTTTTTTTATTTTTTTGACCCCTACACTAATGATTTATTAAAGTACTAAATTTTTTTTATAATGTTAAATCATACTTTAATTCATATCAATAAATATATCCGTTATATTTATGTGTGGATGATTCCAATTGAAAATAAATGATTTGTAGAATTTTCTCCCAGATATTCACTAGAATAGAAAGAAATTTTCAAAAATTTTACCTCATGGTTTGAGGTATGTCATTTTAAAAAAACTATTAAACATTACCCAATGTTTCCATAAAATAGAAAAACATGAGCATGTTTTCCATGTGAAATTGATTCTTATAAAAAAATTGACGATGTGATTGTTATCCCATGATTTTATGTCAATCCAAATTAGTTTGTCTTTATATTGAACCCTTTTATGTGAATTAAAGTTTAACTATAAATATAGGGGAGAAACACAACTTTTGATAATATTAATAAACTTTCCAATCTAATTAGTGTGTTAATGATTCTTATAGATTGTAAATGACTTAATGATTGTTTTTATAAGATTTAATATCATATAGAGCATGTTTAGTTAGGTTTACCCCTACAGAAATGATTTTTCCCTTATGAAAAAATGTTAATAGTGATAAACCATAACTTAATCCACACTAATTAATTTGGGAATCAGATTTAAACCTGGATGATTCTAATAGATCAAAAATTATTCATAGAATGTTCTTATACGTTTTCTTGTCAATAAAAATTCATTTTCAATTTCTGGTTAATTGGGAAAAGATATGTCATTTTAATAAAACTATTCAATATCACATATTATTTTTTACCATACTGAGTTGAATGAGTAATTAATTTATGATGAAACCACTCATATAGATAAAACATTACTCATTGATCATTATTTCATTATTTAATATAACACCATGTGTATTTTCTTAGTATTGAACAATTTTATGTGTTTTTCCACATAACTAAAAATATGAGGGACAAACACCACATTTAATAAAATTGATAAATTTGGTTATCTAATCAATATGCCGATGATTCCAATAGATTTTAAATGAAGTAAAATGAGTTTACGAAAAATTAATTTTTATTAGAGCTTTTTTTGTCGGTTTTGACCCTAATTAATAGTATTTACCCATTGTTACAGAGATGTTAAAAATTGTCAAATATCACCTTAATATATATAGAATTATCCGAGCATTTGTTTGATGAATGATTTACCCCAACAAATAAAATATTATTTACGGAATTTTATCCAATAATTTCATGTCAAACCATAGTAGTTTTCCCTTTTTTGACCACCAGGTGGGCGATATATCATTTTAAAATAATAGTATGATGTTACAAATTTTTATATTATACTGAGTGTCACAATAATCTGATTGATGTAGAATTAATTATTATAGGTAAAAAATGAACCATGTATTAGTATCCCATGATTTTATATCAATCCTAGTGTGTTTTCTTTTACGGACCCCTTTAACATGATTTTTCACTTAAATCTAAATCTGACGGGCAAACCCCCTTTTCAATCATAATGAGAAATTTATGTACCTAATCGATGTGATTTTCATTAATATATATTTTAAATGAAATAAATATTTTTACCCTATGAAATCATCAAAATTAGAGCTTGTTTTTTTTGGATTTGAACCTTAGAGAAATTATTTTCCAATTATTATAATAATCTTGATATTCTGAAAGCATTGAACAATCCATGCTAATTAATACAAGAAACATATTATCATGTTCTAGATTTCAACATATTATAAATTATTTGAGTAATGTTCTACTAGATTTTTACATTGATCTAAATTATTTTTCTCATTTTTACCCCCTTCTGAGAGATATATAATTTTAACAAAACTATAAAATGTTACTTGTTTATTTCAACATAATGAGAAAAAAAATAATGTAATTTTTATAGTGTGTATTATTAAATATTTAAACCAACCCATTATTTAAAGATAATCGATGTGAATTTCATTAATATTGGCCCATTTATTTCATTTGTCACTTAACTACATATTCAAGTTAAAAACACCACATGTGATCAGGTCAATAAATTCATGTATCTGATAAATTTTTTGTTGATTACTATTAATTGTAAATGACACAAAGATCATTTTTTCTAATATTTCATCTTAATCAGTTCTTGTTTCATAAATTTTGACCACGACACTAATGATTTTACTATTATTATAAAATGTAAATAATTTAAAAAAATATTAATCTCAACCAATCATTCTAAGAATCATATTGATGTCTTGTTAATTAAAATATATAAAAAATTATTCATGAAATTTTATCCAAAATTGTCACATTAATCCAAATTCATTTTCTCTTTTTTGACCAATAAATGAAACAATTTGTTTTAATAGAACTAAACAATGTTACCCACTGTTTTCAACCTTACTGAGTGATATGAGCATCTGATTAATGTGAAAATGATTCCTATAGAAAAAATGACTATTTTTTAATTATCCAATTACATTGTGTAAATATAAGTATTCTGTAATGATATTGTCCCAATTTTTAGTGATTTTTTCACTTAAATCCAAATATGAGGGATAAATTATACTTTCAATCATACTATGAAATTCGTGTATCAGATCGACCAATTTAGGATCCCTGTAGATTTTATATTACATAGATATTACAATTTTAATATTTTATGTAAATAAAATATTGTTTTTCATTTTTTAACCCATAATCCAATTATATTACTATTATTAAGAGATTGTATGTAATTTTAAATCATACCTTAATCTATATCGATTAATTTCAGCATCAGATTGATGCATGGTTGATTCTAAAAGATCAAAAATTATTAGAGGAATTTATCTTTGTTTTTTTAATGTCAATTTATCTTTATTTTCTCATTTTTCACCCCCTGATAAGTGTTCTATACTTTAATAAAATTTTCAAAGTCACCATTTTTTCCCATCAAACTAATTCATAAGGGCATCCAATAGATGCATCATTAAGGAATATATTTTAAGAATAGTTTAGCGAACATTCAATTATAATTTGATGTTAATCCATGTGTCGTTTATTGATATTTACCATTTTTACATGATATTTCACTTAATTATAAATATAATGGAGAAATTAGACATCCAACCATATTAGGGATATCAGGTATTTGACTGGAATAGTGATGATTCCAATAGATTTTATATTACTTAAAGATCGTGGTCCAAATATTTTATGGCAATAAGATTTTACTTATTTTGTTTAGACCACTACAAACATGATTTTTCCATCATTAGAATGGTGATAACAATGATAAATAATACCTCAATCCATATTAATCAATTAATGCATTATATTGATGTGTGGTTGATTCCAAAATATCACAAATCAATCTTCAAATACTTGTATATATTGACATAAATACAAATTCATGTTCTAATTTTTAATCTCCTAATGATAGATATGTCATTTTAATAAAACTATACAGTGTTACATATTAGTTTCTACCATATGAAGTGACACGAGCATCCGATGGATTTCACATTGACTATTTTAGATAAAAAATGATAGAGTGGTCTTACACCCACTATTTATTGTTAATTAAACTGTATCAGTTTCGTATTTACCTTTTTACCTGATTTTCACTTCAATTAATCAAGTTTTATTGTTCTATTATGTTATCATACTAATCTATGTTTCTTTCATCATTTTGGACTCCTAAACATGTAATAATTCATGTTAAGAAAATAATTAATGTTAAAAATGTACATTTAATTTTACTGACAATTTTGAGAATCCAACCGACACGTAGTGGAAATATAAAGGGAAAAATAAATTAATGGTTATTTTACCATGTTTTCTCATAAATATAAATGTATTTTGTGGGATTTTAATCCATACATAGTCAAATTTTATTTTAATGAAAACAAAATCATTACTTTTGATTATAAAAACAATAACCAATGAGATATTCAATTTTAATGAGAAACCATAAAGCTAAAATGAAATAAACCTCATGTATATGATGAATTATATATGACCAGGGATTCCACCTACATCTGGTGGAGCTGGGTCCAACAAAATATTAAAATTATTAAGATAATACTAATGAACGTAATAATGATAAATAAAAATATATTATAAACCTACAGTGCTTGATCCCCTTTACAATCACCCTAGTGCATATAATTCCATGGTTCTATACTCTCAGCTTGAATATGTGAATTTACGTCCCCAAATATATGAATCTGTGCCTTCAATTCTATCACGTGTTTTTATCCTATAAATAATAGGAACCAGAACTTTTTCATGTGAAACTATATAATGAGGAATCCAAATTTTTTATATCAAGATATATCTCTGCTAATTAGGACCACTGATGTGATGAATCACCCATCATTCAGCATGGAAGTCTGTCAATCATGAGTCATCATCCACAATGAAATGTTATCAATTGGTTCACTTTAATCGAAAAACCTTTTTCCAACATGATAGAACTATTGAACAAAAAATTGTTAAAAAAATAATCATAAAATGTAAATTATAAATATTTCATGGTTAATATTGGACATGTGATGTTCCCCATGCATGTTAGGAGTTCCCTATAATGAGAGGTTCACTAAATGACATGATTCCATTACCTAAATTCAATTAATTAATATTTAAAACACATAAAATGACATAAATTCTTCAAAATATGTAAACTAAAATAAAAAATTGTCATCATCAATTCCTCAATTAACTAATATGAAACCAAGTCACGCTACTATGGTGGGATAATGCTTATTGGGACTCTTTATAGTGTGTACGGGGAACCCACATTTAGGACCCACCCCCATCTTCACTCTATCTTAATAATATTACCACATATTTATATCTTTATCCATCCATACTAGCCAAAAACCATTAAGTAAAACTCCCAAATAATTCTATCTATGAAAAAAAATTCACAAATGTAAGTGTTTTTTAAACATAGATAATAAACTAAAATTATTACCTTACAAAAAAATCCCTCATAATATTATATAATGTATCCTAAGGGAATGGACAACATTTAAATGTAGTTATTGGAAATAATTTTGGTACATATATGATATGAAGAAACTAGAAAATAAATATTGGGGAACCCTTTCCTACATGATGATATGTCTCATGAAATTATATATCAAGGTTCATCTCTGAATTTCATGATGAAATCTTATGAAAAGGGCCTCTCGTATAAGAGAAATTAGGGGTAATATCAAATTACGTTAAATAAAATTTCATACATAGATTCAAAGATGTGTATATATATGTTTAATTCATCATTAAATAAAATAAACAACACATTTACATTCATACAAACCTCGACATTTGGATGTATATATCTCTATAGAATGATGGTGATGTTGTTCCAATTCCACAGAATTGTATATAGTCATAGAAATCATTGTTATTTGAACACACATAAACTATACATAAAATTCATAAATAAAAAATACACAAAATGATAAAAATAGTATGTATAGAGTAAATTTGTTAGAAACATGTTTTCATCCAAAGAGATAAACAACCCCTCTCACTAGAACTAAAAATTGATCATCTCTCCTTCAATGGTATCCCTATACCATTAAATATCAAGTTCACGTTGAGATAAAATGGGTTGAACAAGTTATTGTCTAATAAATAAAATAATATCATATTCATCTTTTTTAAAAAATAACATTCATTTCCTTGAAGATTTCACAACAACATTCCAATTAAAATTAAATGGAACTGTATTGAAGAAAATTTATTCATATTGAGATTTCAAAATGAAAGGTTCATTACTAACTCATTCATCTATATATAACATAATATTAATTTTCACCGTTTTAAACTTAAATTTTTTGACACTAGTTCCATGGATATGATTGATCCAATTACACTTTAACCATAAGTATTTTAACCCTATCATGTATACAAATCCAATGATATCATTCATCAGACCATAGTAAAAAATATGAATTGTTAGACAGACAACCAATACCACTATTTTGTTATTTCTGTTTATCATTAACATCTTTAATGCGAATATGAAATATATTAGAATATAACTTTTCATGATGATATGATAAAGATGGACGAGCAATTTGTTAATTATATTCTTCAATTATTATTGGGTTACTTAACTATAATATTTTATGGACATATATATTTCAAATAATTAAATGAAAATTTATATTGAAATAAAATAGTAATATACATCAATCATAATGAAAATCCACTGATACATACAAAATATTTGATCCAATTGAAATGATACATAATGGGACTATTGAGTTTGATAATCACATGCATGATTAATCAATTTTTTTGGACTATTAATGTGTTTCCGACAAATGATAACAACATATTTAAATGATAAATATCTATAAGAAAAAATAAGATACATTTTTAATAGAAAATGTTATAAGACACATTCTAAAACATAGGTGCAACTAATGTCGTATTGAACAAGATGTATCAATGAGCATATAACAAAAATATTTTTTATATAGTATGTATTGTTCCTTCTCTAACTGGACCATTATAAATCTGATACCACTCATTTAATTTTTTCTTCAAAATTAAAAATTTATTAAATATAAACTGTAGTAAAATAATTCATTAAATAACCATTGTCTATTGATGACACCATATAATCTTTATGACATAAAAATATTTTCAATGTATTCACATACATCTCAATAAGATACATCCACCCAAATTTCATTGGACTAACATCCTCTATATAATTAGTTAGGTATACCATCATATGAACCATAACATCCAAAAAAGGTAGAAATAGTTTCCCCAAGTGGAATAACATATGTAAAATCCAATATGATATATTTTCTAAATAATTTATTCATTTATTTCATAAATAAGTAGGTGAATAAAATTACCCATCTTAGTCAATTGATTAACAACATTAGGTGATAATAAATAAAAAAACTTGATTTAAATAAATTAATTATGTATTATGTTATTGTCATGAATTTTCATCCTTTAAAATATAGTTCAAATAACATTTACACATGTAAATTTATTTGAAGAGTAACCATTTTTCACCTAGACCATATTAAAACTAGAAAAAATGTATCTTTCTCATTTTTACACATCATATACTATGAATCAGTAGTGTATGACTTGTTTCCTTTCCCAACTATAAATAAATTAATTTATTAAGAGCATTTTAGTTTTAATCACATTTTTCATTAACACGGTCCTTTGATCCTCAACTAACATCAAATATGGTCCCCGATTTATTATCAAGAACAATTTTTTCAATGTGCATGATATCCATATTATGACATAGTATGTTTGGTCTCTAGAAATAAGGATTAAAAAAATACATTTACTCTTCAAATTAATAATACAATGTCCAAAATCACCACTAATAATGGTTAATTGAAGACCACAAACCTTCTATTTCATATACCATTGGAATTTTTTCTTACTCAATATGTGAAAATATTTCAACTCATGTCATGATGTATTGTCTAGGATATAATTTTCTATATTCATAAAATTCCACTCGATTCTATCTAAACATGTGCTGAGGGGGAAGAAAATTTATATATCCAATATATTGTAATTTTTTACAATATTTTATTCCATGTATATTTTATAGTTTTATTTCATTAAGGTAAGTGAATTACTCTTTCATACTACATCCTGAAAATATTTAAATGTTAGTAATTCCTTGATATTTCTCAAAAAATAAGCTTTTAGTTTGGACATATCATTAATTTAATAATCATAATAGATCACACTATTTCCTTGAAATTAATTCGACCCATCAATCAGTTGATCAAGATAAACATCAATATTATCCCTCATACTTTTAGCTCTATCAATATGTGTGGAATCTAATATAATTTTTTTATATAAAACCCATAGAGGATGATTATACAGATCCAACACCATAGGACATGTGATTTGAGTATCACCACCCATATACTTGATTAAATTTACTTCGTACTATAAATACTACAATTATAAATTATCATTATCTTCTCAAAAGTCTGTGTGCCACTGATTGAAATCCATCCATGCAAGAGAATATATCAGGTGGGATAACATATCACATTCCAAATTTGTTTCCACATTACATCTCATTAATTTATAGACACTTGATGGAATAAATATTCTTTTAAATATAAAATTATTTTTAAAGTAACACATTGATTAGTGAAAATTAGTTTCCCTGATTTCATAGTCTAACTTGGATGAGTCTGATTCCTCCATTATCATTCCACTAGGAAGATTCATTGTCTATAGAATTATAAAAATAAATTTATTTCCTTCCAAAATAGTTCACAGTCATTTATACACGCATATATAGTATCATATGTGAAACCTAAATTCAATTTTTACTGAAAATAATAAAAATATGACTTTAGAATCATGAAATCTGTTGTATGAAATATTTTGAATAACACCATCAGCACAACAAATTATTTTATTGACCACTGATAAAAAGTATTCATGTGTAGTAACAACATTATTAATGAAAATTTACAGTAACCAGTATACCTAGAATAAAATATAGTTTTTGCCTTAACATATATTTCATAAAACCTTAATTAATTGAAATTTACACCCAAGTACCTATTTATCTCACTATTCTCAACATTATAGATTTTAATGTCTTCATGAGACAAAACAAATAACTTTTTAATAAGAATTTCATGAATTAGACCTGTCATCATATTATCAAAATCCATACAAATAGATTATAGTAAATAAAAATGAATATATATTCCTTAGGAATCATATAACTTTATACATTTTATGAAATCAATTTAATAATATGTGCTCCCTCATGGAATCTCATGTTAATTGGTTTCTGTTTTCACATTATATACATGAAAAAATACAATCACTTTTAAATCCTAAGTTGATTTAAAAAATCATAATAGTGAAATAAAAACATTAGCTAGTAAATATATTTGGATGATCAATATAACTATTATCCATATCTGAATTTAAAAAAAACAAAAAAAATAAGACATCGTATTAAATTATTTCTCTAATATCATAACACAAAATACATTTAAATAGTTATTCAATAAAAATATTACAAGAAAATAATTTTATACAATTATATTAACAAAAATATTTTAGGATATCTAGCCTCAATAATTAATATCATATAATCAAATATAATATGTATGTAATAAATATATTATAAAATCATCCATGTACACACCATATTACCTTATAGTAATAACAATTATAGTGATCATGTTGATGTTTTTTTCAATCGATTCATTAACAATAATTATTGAATCAATAAATTATTTCCTTTATATACATCATGATTCTATTTACCTTCAAATTCTCTTGATAATTTTTTTAATTATTCTTACATTTATCATAGTATTTTAACAATATTCATCATAGTTATGTATTTATAATATATAGATTGATTAGTATAAAATATATTCCAAAAATACATCTTAATAGTCATTTTTAAAATTAGATTCATAATAACACCATCATATCATGATGTAATGGTTATTTTTGTTTAATTTACAACTTATAATATGAATATTAATAAATAAAAAATTAAATTTATCTTGTTCTAATTAAATGAATTTTTTTACTGATATAAATTCTATTATTTTTATATGATAGTATAATAACAAAAAAGGGTGAAATTAAAATGAACAATCCATATTGATAATGTATTTAAAAAATCATTTATTTATTCTAGGAGATAATATTTTAATTTTGTTACATTATTAAAAAAAGTATAAGGCTAGATATCTACACTAAATCAATTTGTGAAATCAAGTAGTCCATATGTAGTGAAGACGTTCTTTGTTTCCAACTAATTGTATTTCATTAGAAAAAACCAACTCAATTTGTTATCTATATTGACAATTTTTATAGTGGTGCCTATAGAATTATTTTTACTACTAGAAAGGATAGATTTCCCAACACTTCTATACCAATGGTTTAAAAGAACTCTTGGTAAAGTTGTGGTAAGGGAAGGATTCCCCAATGATTTGATGAAACCGTTGGGAAATCCATGTATTTCCAACCAATTTTAAATAACTATTGGGAAAGAAATTCTTTTCCCAATGGTTTTTAATAACCATTAGACCCCCCCCCCAAATTCACTAAAAAATAACCCCTGACTCCGAGAACCTCCCCATTTCTAGAAGCACATTCCTGACTCCCAAAAGTGCCCGTCTAGGTGAACCTCTTTAATTTGATCAGCTGAAACTCCCCCATTCAGGTAAGACTCCTTCAACATCTTCTCATATTGGCTGAATATATCCTTCTATTCTCAACATTTCTCTATTTATTTCACTATATAGAAAGATCACATTGTTTTTTCCTATTTCTAGGGATTTTCAAAAATTCTATGATTCCCTTCTCCCTTCACAAATTGTGTACTCAAATCACTACATCAATGTACACATTGCCCAATTAATGTTTTCATTACAAATATACAATTATAAGGGCATGGTCTCTTTCCTGCCTTCTAATTTTAAAGATTCATAGTTATTTTTTTAATCTCAATGCTCCAAATATTATAGCTTCATGTATATGAACTCATATGAAATTGGTTGTAATATTTATTCATAGTATTTTGTAAAAATCACTCCTTTCATTAAGATCATGTCAAAAATAATGATCTCATTCATCTTCATTTTTGTACACTATGTGTGTTATATAACAAGTATGTATCTTGTTTCTATCAAAATTTATATATATATAAAATCACACACTATTCACTTATCCTTTTCACAATATAACATATGGAGTATCTTCTTCAACATTGAAAAATAGTATGTGGTCCCTAATTATTTTTCACAGAAGAAAAAATAAATACTTAACCATATAATCCAATGTTCATTATGAATAAAATATCTACAAAGGGAACTCTCGGTGGAACCTCTTAGTCTCCCATGTAATACTCTTCCTTATTCATGATACTAATTCACAGAAACCCCTTTTAGATTTTTTCTCTGGAACTATATAAACCCCCATTAGATTTTTTAGTTGTTGCTTTAATTTATTATATCAATATATTAAAATGTTATATAAATTGACTGGATAGTTATAGACCTCTCAGTGGTCACCTACATGAATTGTATCGCACAAATTGTTCGAGATACCATGGGATGCCTGGATAAATTACATGATTATATGTTTAGATTAGGGGAATCACCATTTTACAGATGCATGACTACTCACATGACATAGGATGGACCATGTAGCAGATGATTAGGTTGTAGCTCAAGAAGCTAGGTTGGATTTTAAAATTTATTGAGTATTTTATATAGTAATACTTCCTACTAGTTGTATCTATGTTTTTCTTCTTGATACATGACATACATTAACATCATTCCATTTATGATTCTGTTATTAGTTGGTATTACAGATTTGGTTATTTCCATCAATTTTCAATATTTTCCCATTGTTATCATTCTTCCACTTTTTTACTGATAATATTAAAATTGTGCAACTTAGGTAATGAGGGAATAGTATCCCCCAGACACACCAAAGGCTCTCACTATTAGTCAATAACATTTTTAATTTTGGTAGATGTGCTTGAGGCCATGTGGCCATATGGATTCAGGTCACTAATGAGTGGCATCCTAGTTTGGGATGTCACAATTACTGGATTTTCTTTTTTATAGGTGTTTCTAATCAAATCTATACCTATAACTATTGAAGGTCCCAATCCAACATCAATTGGGAAATGATTCAATGAATACACCCTACCAACCTATGATTTATTGCCCCAAAACTAGGATCTTTTAATCCATGGTTAATCTGAAACTTGATGAGGCCATTACTACTTTTGATGTGATCCTCATCCTACTCTTCATCCTGATCTCCCTAAAGAATTTGAAGTATAAAACTTACGTACTCCCAACAAGACCCTTAAGGATTATGTATTCCTTGATCAACTTCTAATATCATACTAGGAAATCCTTGAATATAGGAATTAGAAATTTTTTATCTTATTTTCTTATATACAATGTATTTTGTTGTGTTTATTAATATGATTCACATGTAGAGTAATGTGTCATTTATGCTTTTATATAAATTAAACAATTTTCATTTACCTAAATATTTTTTTGATTTAACTTCAATATAATTGAATTTATTTGAAATTAATTATTGAAAAGTTTGCCTAGAATGGATAGAAGTTGGATGTACGAAACTGATCAGATTTCAACTAATTTTCAATATAATTTGAACAGATTTTTAGATTTTTCATTTGACAAGGCTTCAGATAGTGGTCGTATACACTACCCATTTTCTAATTGTGTTGGAAGATCTTGTTTGATTCGTGAAGTAGTTAGCTATCATATAACCAAATATGGTTTCCAAACAAACTATTATGTGTGGTATCAAAATGGATAGAAAATGGAATCTAAAAATGTTGATGATCCAAATGATATGACTGAATTGGAGAGTTTGATATATGATCAGTTTCCATTTATTCGGCATCATGATATGGAAAGAATTTCCAGCCAATAATGTTTCGATACAAGCACACATGATGCATCCAATGAAAATGATGATGTTAATAGGGTGAAAAAATTGAATGATGCTGCGACGACTCTTGTATATCAGCAATGTGGTAAAATGAAAAAAATTTAATTTTTAATCTTATTGTTTCATGGGAAAACTATGTATGGGATTTCAAATACTGGAATTGAATATATTCTTACCTCCATGAATTAATTACTTCCATATGATGTAGATATTACTTCAAACCACTATATGGCATAGAAGTTAGTTGATGAACATGGATTCTCAAAAAAATCATGCTTGCCCGATTGATTGTTGCTTATTTTGGGAATAACCTGCTGAAAGAAATGATTGTATCAAATGTGGAACCTCCAGATGGAAGCCAAAAGATGATGGAACACCATCTCGTGTTCCACAAAAAGTAATGTGGCAATTTCCATTGATCCCCATATTACAGAACCTTTTCATATCTGATGAAATATCAGTTAAAATGAGATTGAATGAAACCGAGAGAAAAAATAATAACAAAGAGTTGGCTCACCCTACAGATGTATTTTCATGGTATATATTTGATACTTGTTATCCTGAATTTTCAACAGACGTGCGTAATTTGAGACTGGGTCTTTCATGGGACGGGTTTAATCTATTTGGGAATATGCTTACTTCGCACAACACATGGCTGGTTTTTATAAACATTTATAACCTTCCCCCATGGTTGTGTATGAAAAATCCTTACACTTTCTTGAGTATATTAATATCTGGCCCTTCTGATCCCTAAAATGATACAGATGTATACATTCAACATTTAATAAAAGATTTGAAACTTCTTTGGAATGTGGGTGTTCCCACATATGATGTATGTTCGAAAGACATATTTCAGATGCATGTTCGAAAGACACTTTCTTGAGTATATTAATATCTGGACCTTCTGATCCCGAAAATGATATAGATGTATACATTCAACATTTAATAAAAGAGTTGAAACTTCTTTGGGATGTGGGTGTTCCACCTCAATGTATGTCATGAACTGTTGTGCTTAATGAATTGAAAGATTTCAGTTATTTGTTTGGGAATGCTATAATGAAATCTAGAAAGAGGAATTATATTTCCAATGATACATGTTACAATTGGAAGAATAAGGGTATATCATTGAGTTGTCGTATTAGTCAACCAACTTGATACGTCACTGATTAGATGTAATGTACATTGAAAAGAATATATGTGAAATGTTTCTTCTGAATATTCTAAATATCAAGGGGAAGACAAAAGATGATTTATGATCTCGATGTGACTTGGTAGATTAGGAGATTAGACCAGAATTGTATTGTGTTTGTATCAGTGAAAATAATTGGTATGTTCCATATGCTTTTTTTGTGATGACACCTGCTGAAAAAAAAATCATTTTCTGGAAGTTCTAGTGACTATTAAAGTTATTGATGGTTATTCAAGCATTATATCAAAACGGGTTAGAAGAAAAGAGTTGAAGTTGAAATCTTTGAAGACTCATGATTATAACTTCCTTTTGCCTGAGTTGATTCCAACAGAAATTCTTCATCTCTTGTCCAATAATGTAAGAGTCTCAGTTATACAGTTGTGATATTTTTTATAGAACTTTATAATAAGAAGTTGTCCAAATCCATCTAGCCAAAACCATTGGCAGAGACACCATTAATTTTGTCTGATTTAGAGAAAATATTCCCTCTATTATTTTTTACACACATGTTGCATCTGACTATCTATATTTCACCTAAAATACTTCTTGGAGTACCAGTTGGTTTCTGTTGGATGTATCCAACTGAAAGAAATATGTACAAATTGAAATCATATGTTTGTAAAATGATATATCCCATAGGCTCTATTTTGAACGGTTACATGGCTCAAGAATGTATGGATTTATTCTCAATGTATTTGTCTAATCTTACTACAAGAATAAACAGACCTATAAGAAATGAAGAAGAACAATATTTGAAAATTAAACCCAGTTTTCTATCACTTCCTGAAACAGGAGGAATTACGAGATCATATACAATGACGACATTAAGCCTTGAAGAGTGAGAGATGGCACATCTCACAGTGTTGTTCAATTTTGATTTGTTCAATGAGTATATCGAGTATGTAAATTGTACGTGTATCTCATATCTTACCTCTTGTAATTTTAAATATTTGTTAAAATATTATTATTTTTATCTACAGGGAATATAAAAAATTGATATATAGAAAGCATTGTTCTTTATATTTGAGAAGGAAAGAGACTTTTCATAGCAAAGGGTTTTCTTCTTGGTTGAAATTCAATGTAAAAATATTTTTGTAATAAATAAATAAAAAAATATTTAATTAAGTTTACTATTTGATTATATTTCAGGTATCGAGTTTCCCTGTAGACTCTGTTTCTGATGAAATAAATGCTTTGGATTTTGGTCTTAATACCATGGTTCGTGCTTGAAAACCACTTGTGATTAATGGATACAAATTCAGTATCACTGAATGAGAAAGGAACATGAGAACACAACATGATGGGGTTATGCTAACTGCCACAAAAGACTGTTATGCTAGTTCATCAGATAATAGACCTCATTCAGAAAATGTTGCTTCTTATGGAGTCATGGAGAAAATAATAATTTTGGATTATTACTCTCATTCTCAAGTCATGATGATAAATTGTCAATGGTTTGATTCAATCACGAGGCAAGGCACCTTTATTGATGATTGTGGATTTCGAGTTATAAACATGACTCTCACTCTTTCCACAGATGAACCATATGTATTGGAATCAATGGTGAAACAATCTTTTTATGTCAAAGATCATTGTCATCCTAAATTTAGTGTAATTTTTAAAGTAAATCACAGACATGTTTTTGATGATGGTGACGATGAAGTTGAATCTATACCTAATGCAATTATAAGCAATTCGTTTATTACTAATGATGACTCTAATAACTCAACTGTCAGAGTTGATTGTGAACCTGATGTTTTGGTGGGAAATATATAGAATCATACAGTTGTGTTCTCACCTACATGTTTCACCTACATCATTCAAACTGTGTATCCTAGTACTTACCTTCAAACCACGACAAATATTCTGTTTCTTTATGTTTTTTTATCATAATGGTTTTTCTATATTTTGTTTTTTGGGTTACACATTAGTTATCTATTTCTAATTACTTCCATATTTGTTTTTATTGCAGGAAATGACACCCATTTAAGAGATTCGGTGGAAAAATATGATAGAAAATAATTGTCACATGACACAGATGGGCGTTCCTCCACTCATCCATATTGTGAGTATTTTATTTAAAATACATATATTTCAATATCATATAATGTCATGTGTTTACTTTTGTGTTAATTTTTTTTTTCAGGATCCACCCCCTAGACTAGAGATATCCGATGAGGAGCCTGATATTGCTCCCAGTACAGAGGTTGGTGGTAGGAGGGGGGTGGTTTCAGAGTTAGACGATCATCTGGTGGTCCCAGTACTAAGGCTGATTGTATGAGGGCTCATGGTGCAAGAGTTAGATGGTCCACTGGTCATAACCGATTATAGTATGCCCCTACCACAGATGTATCTTCTACACCCCATTTTGATCCTGGTGTGTATTTAGGGAGAAATATGATATTTAGGCCTCTGATGTGTACATTACCTGTTGGCCAGTCTTCTATACCATCATATTTTTCTTCTGGTTCATTATCTCTGAGATATTATATTCCACCTTCTTTGACTCCTTCTCCAACATAGTATGTGGCTGAGGAGCATACATTGAGGGACACTCCACCTGTACAGGATATTCCTTTAGCTTCTTTCAAATCCAGTGATGCCCATTGATTTGACTACCACAGGTATATTTATATAACTATAAAAAAAAAATTATACCCAAATTTATTTTTATTATAACTTATACTGATATTTTTTTCATTAATAACATATCCATATACTGATAAGAGGTGGGGGAGGGGGTGTACTCGCTTGCATGTGGTATAGAACCAACAGACATAGTTGATGGTTGAATATAATGATCATGGATATATGATTGATAAACCTGGGCAGCAATTTCGGGGTTTTTTGGTGATGTTAGCCAAATACTCCGACATCATTCCAGATAGCCCTCTCTCTTGGAGTCATCTGCGACATGAAGTTAATGATAATGTGTGGGAAGAGATATGGGTAAAAAATCTATTGGATTTAATTTAGTACTTTTTTGTATTTATATGAATTATTCTATTGGGTGTCATCTTCGGTTTAACTTCCCAAATTGCGACGGTGCACGACCAACACATTTAAAGGAGCTAGGAGAGCTTTGGAGAGATTATAGGAATGAGTTGTATGTTGGCTGGTGTGATAGAGTGGGCATGGAGTCGGAGACAGTACCTATTGTGGATGAATTTCCGAAAGAGCAATATCGCCAAATGATTACCCATTGGGTGACTGCCAAATTTAAGATATTAATCCCATTTGAGTTATTTAAATGATATTTTTCATATTATTCATTAATATTATCTTATTTATTATTAAATTTTTTTTATTAATCTTCTAAAAAAACAAAAAAAACATTGATTTAAAGTAATACCTCTACACTTTGGGGGGCACTACTATGTCAGATCTTGAGAGTTAGTTGGTACGATATAATTGTTTATAATTTTTCATTAGGACTTTCCCTTTTTATTGTTTCCCACATAAATTATGTGATTTATTGAATATTGAATATATTATTATACATGCACATTATATTGTTTCAATGTCATTATATAAGCCCAAGTTGAAAATTTAAGGATGTCTCCCTCGAGAAAAATCATTTTTCTCGAGTAGAAGGAAAAAAGATGGAACTGTGCTTAATGAACCGACACAAGAAAAGATTATAAGTTATAATATGTTTATTTCAAAGTTTAATATATATTTCAAATTTAATAATATATTAATATTTTTAACAGTCTTCTTTAGAGGCCCTTGATGCCCAGGAGCCTGGAAATTTTGGGCCACATGATCATTTATATCAAGTTTTGAGAGATGAGCACTCTGGTCGAGTACGCTGCCAAACTTGTAAGAATATTGTCCAAACAACATATTGGTCCTCTCTAGGTATCCATTATAGTACCACCGAGTTGGAATAGTTCAAGATAATGAAAGATAGTCTGATAAAAGGTTCACATAGTTGGAATAACAGGTTCAAACGAGGGAGACAGAATTTATGAAACTGATCAAAGCTTTATCTTCATCACATTTACCAAAGGCCAACGCATCTTGTCAGACATATATGTCCTTGATGGGTGCATTATCCAAGGAACCAGGTGGATGTTCTAGTGGCATTCGAGATGATGACGTTCCTGGTGATGATGAGGATGCTGAAGAAGAAGATGTTGGGGATGATGATGTCGAGATCGAGGGCGAGGATGAAGGTGAGGGCGAGGGCGAGGATGAGGATGAGAAAGAGGGCGATGATGGGGTTGAGGATGAGCATGGGGACGATGACAAGGATGATGACAAGGATAGAGATGATGGTGAAGATGAGGTTGATGATGACAGTGGTGATGGTGATGGTGATCTGGGGCAGATTGATCCATTACATTTTTGACTGATATTTATGACATTTGATTTTTGATTTAATAAGGATGTGTCATTCAACTTCAAAGCTTATAACACCAATCACACACCCATCACTACCCCCACCCTCCCCACTGGACCCTAGAAATCCCCCTAGATATCCCCCCTGACATCCCCCAATAGAGCTCCACTGACAACACCCCCACCCTCCGCCTTGGAACCCGGATAACCCCCCACACATCCCCTATACCAGCCCCCAGACAGCCCCCCGGACAGCCCCCCACCCACCTCCCTAGACACTGGACAGCCGTCAAACAGACCCCCCTCCACCCTACTCCCTAGAAACCAAACAACCCCCTAGATAACCCCCCCCCCCCAGAAAGGCCCTCAGATAGCCCCCCCAACAGACCCCTGGACCCCATACAACTCCAAGAACAGAATTGATCCCAAATAAATTTTTACCAACCATTGAATGTGAACATCAGGATGAGTTCCTTTAAATGGAAAGACTACAAGAACCTGGTTTTTCACTCTGGTATGTATATTTTTTAATTTAGTATAACTCTATATTTTTGACCAAATATGGAAGCCTAATGATGTTAAAATGGTTTATGGGGATTCTGGGGCTTGATCGGAGCTCGGAACCCCGATCTGCGTAGAAAAACACTCTACCTCACAGTTCGTAAAAAAATTAAGTCCATCCCACAAGGTATCTACCAACCATATAAGGATATATATTAGAAGAAATGTGCATGATGTTCCCTGACCATGCACCAGGGGGCGCACATCATGAACATTGTCTATAGTTTTACTATATGATATTATCACTGTTGTTGCACGATTTGCTTAACTAGCATACGGAAAACTGACCAAACGCATTCGGATTATGTTTATACTTTAGTAAAAAGAACCATGAGTCATACGTGACATGTAAGAGTCAAACCTTCCTCAATCTAAGGCACAGTGTGGCCGGTATCACTCAAAGTGTCTCTCTTTTTTTTTAAAATGGACACCCTTTTATGTAAAAACAACTGGCATATGGAAAACCAACCAAACGTATTTGGATTGTGTTGATACTTTAGGATAAAAATCCATGGGTCATATGTGACGTGTATGACTCAATCCATCCTCAATCTGAGGGACGTTTTCGCTAGTACCCCACAAAGTGTCTCACTTTTATTTGAAATGGACAACATTTTAAGTGTAAACAACAACTGACGTGAGGAAAATAGAACAAACATATTCGGAATCTGTTGATACTTTAGCACAACTATCCATGGGACATTTGTGACATTTAGAAGTCAACCTCTCATCAATTCATTTCACAGTGTGGCCGATACCACTAAAATTGTCTAACATTTATTTGAAATGATCAACATTTTAAGTGAAAACAACAACTGGTATAGAGAAAACTAACCATAAGCATTCGAATTATGTTGATACTTTAGTAAAACGATCCATGAGACATTTGTGACATGTAAGAGTCAACCCCACATCAATCCGGGAAATGGTGTGGCCGGTACATTTCTAAATTTCTCTCTTTTGTTTAAAATGGACATCATTTTAAGTGAAAACAACAACTAGCATTCAGAATACCAACCAAACGCATTCAGATTGTGTTGATACTTTAGGAAAACAATCCATGGGACATTTGTGATGTGTAGGAGTCAGCCCCGTATCAATCTGAGGCTCGATGTGGCCTCTACAACTCTAAATGTCTCTCTTTTGTTTAAAATGGACATCATTTTAAGTAAAAACAACAACTATCATACAGAAAACCAACCAAACGGATTCGAATTGTGTTAATACTTTATAAAAATGACACATGGGAGATTTTTGACGTGTACGAGTAAACCTTGCATCAATCCGAGGCATGGTGTTGCCGATACCACCCTAAATGTCTCTCTTTTGTTTAAAATGGACATCATTTTAAGTGAAAACAACAACTGGAATACGGAAAACCAACCAAACACATTTTTATTATGTTTATATTTTCGTAAAACGATCCATGAGTCATATTTGATGTGTATGAGTTAACCCCACCTCAATCCGAGGCACGGTGTGGTTGGTACCACTCCAAGTGTCTCGCCTTTATTTGAAATGATCGACATTTGAAATGAAAACAACAAATGGCATATGAAAAACTGAAAAAACGCATTTGGATTATATTGATACATTAGGAAAATAATCCATTGAACATTTTTGATGTGTACGAGTCAACCCCGCATCAATCTGAGGTATAGTGTGGCTGGTACCACTCTAAATGTATTTCTTTTGTTTAAAATGGACACGGTATTAAGTGAAAACAAGAACTGGCATACGGAAAACCACCCAAAAGCTTTTGGATTGTGTTGATAAAATAGGAAAAGATCCATGAGTCATATGTGATGTTTATGAGTCAACCCCACTTCAATTCGAGGCACAGTGTGGCCAGTACCACTCAAAGTGTCTCACCATTATTTGAAAGGATCAACATTTTAAATTAAAACAAAAAATGGCATATAGAAAACTTACCAATGCATTTGGATTGTTATGATACATTAGTAAAATGATTCATTGTTCATTTTTGACGTGTATGACTCATCCCCGCATCAATATGAGGTGTGGTATGGCCGGTACAACTCAAAGTGTCTCACTTTTATTTGAAATGGACAACAGTTTAGGTGAAAACCAAAACTGGAATACGGAAATCCAACCAAACACATTCATATTATGTTGATACTTTTGTAAAACAATCCATGGGAAATTTGTGATGTTTAAAAGTCAACACCATATCAATCTGAGGCACGGTGTGGCTGATATTACTCTAAATGTCTCTCTTTTGTTTAAAATGGACATCATTTTAAGTTAAAACAACAACTGGCATATAGAAAACTAACCAAACGCCTTTGTATTGTGTTGATTCTTTAAGATAATGATCCATGTGACATTATTGATGTGTAAGAGTCAACCCCGCATCAATCCGAGGCATAGTGTGGCCGGTGACACTCTAAATTTCTCTCTTTTGTTTAAAATGGACATCATTTTAAGTGAAATGTACAACTAGCATATGGAAAACCAATATAATTCATTCGGATTGTGTTGATACATTAAGAAAACAATCCATGATTCATATGTGACCTATAAGAGTCAACCCTGTCTCAATCTAAGGCATGGTGTGGCTGATACCACTCAAAGTGTCTCACATTTATTTGAAATGATCTACATTTTAAATGAAAACAACAACTGGCATACGGAAAACTGACCAAACGCATTCAGATTGTGTTGATACATTAGGAAAACGATCCATTGGTCATTTGTGACATGTAAAACTAATACTCACATCAATCTGAGGAATGGTTTGGCTGGTACCAGTCAAAGTGTCTCATTTTTATTTGAAATGGACAACATTTTAAGTGAAAACAACAACTGGCATACGGAAAACCAACCAAACGCATTCAGATGGTGTTTATACTTTTGTAAAACGATCCATGGGACATTTATGACTTGTAAAAGTCAACTTTGTATCAATAAAAAGCACGGTGTGTCCTGTACCACTCTAAATATCTCTCTTTTGTTTAAAATGGACATCATTTTATGTGAAAACAACAACTCGCACACGGAAAACAGACCAAACATATTTGGATTCTGTTAACACATTAGTAAAATGATCCATGAGTCATTTGTGATGTCTACGAGTCAACCCTGCCTCAATCCAAGGTGGGGTGTGGTCGGTACCACTCAAAGTGTCTCACCTTTATTGGAAATGATGAACATTTTAAATGAAAACAACATCTGGCATTAAAAAAACAGAACAAACACATTTGGATTGTGTTAATACATTAGGAAAATGATCAATTGGTCATTTTTGACACTTATGACTCAACCCAACCTCAATTTGAGGTGCAGTGTGGCTGGTACCACTCAAAGTGTCTCACTTTAATTGAAATGGACAACATTTTAAGTGAAAACAAAAGCTAGAATATGTAAAACCAACCAAACACATTCAGATTGTGTTGATAATTTAGGAAAACGATCCACGGGAAATTTTTTCCATGTATGATTCAACCCCACATCAATCCGAGGAATGGTGTGGCTGGTACAACTATAAATGTATCTCTTTTGTTTAAAATTGGCATCATTTTAAATGAAAGCAACAACTGACATACAGAAAATGAACCCAACATATTCGGATTATGTTGATACTTTATCATAAATATCCATGAGTCATTTGTGATTTCTATGAGTCAACATGTCCTCAATCTAAGGTGTGGTGTGTATGGTACCACTCAAAGTGTCTCACCTTTATTTGAAATGATCCAAAGTTTAAATGAAAACAATAACTGGCATATAACAAACCAACCAAACGCATTCATATTGTGTTGATACATTACAAAAATTATCCATTGATCCATTTTGATGTTTATGAGTAAACCTCTCCTCAATCAGAGGTACGATGTGGTCGATATCACTCTAATTGTCTCTCTTTTTTTTAAAATGGACACTATTTTAATTAAAAACAACTGACATATGGAAAAACAACCAAACTTATTTTGATTGTGTTGATACTTTAAAAAAACAATCCATGGGTCATTTATGACATGTACATGTCCATCGAGCCTCAATCTGAGGCCCGGTGTGGCCAATACCACTTAAAGTGTCTCACTTTTATTTGAAATGGACATCATTTTAGGTGAAAACAACAACTAGCATACAGAAAACCAACCAAACACATTTAAATTGTATTGATACTTTAGGAAAATGATCTGTGGGTCATATGTGATGTTTAGGAGTCAACCCCTCCTCAATCTAAGCCATTTTGTTTCCGGTATCACTCTAACTATCTCCCTTTTGTTTAAAATGAACATCATTTTAAGTAAAAACAACTAGCATACAGAAAACCAACCAAACATATTCGAATTGTGTTGATACTTTAGAACAATGATTCATGGTCCATCCCCACACAATCCACTTCTCATGTGAGGAACTCCTACCCCTATTCTAAAACACATGACATTTAATATTCCAAGGACAACTATATTCTATAAGTCACACAATCTCATTGATACACACCCACTATCATCATCACTAAGTTCAATGACACCCGCCCCAAACCATGGGACATTATATTTGTGTTTGGTTGAATTCATTTATTCATTTACTTATTTTGGGTTATTAGATTCTAATATTATGAATTCAATCTTGTATATTATATAAAAAATATAATTTTGTATGTATTCTTAATTCTGTATCACATATAATTACGTACTCAGCTTTTAATGTATTGTATTCATAATTATTTATTAAATTACATATCATTCTAATTATCAGTTTTTAATTATTTATAATTATTATGTATTGTATTGTATTCTACATTTAGTGTTGTACAATTCACACAACAGCACAACAGCACATAGAGTAGGCTGTTGTGAGAATTGTACAGCAAATCCTATACCAACTATTTTAAACCATGGGTATAGGTTCTGTATATATTTTTTTACCAACGGTTCAGAAATGTTGGTAAAAAACATTTACAAATGCTTTAAACCGTAGGTATAGGGGTGAATGGAAGGCTTTTTGTTTGGGAAGAAAGATATCCGACCGATTTTGTAGCCGTTGGAGTATGTGTTGTATGAGAACTCTATACCAATGGCTTTATTAAACTGTTGGTATAGTGTAGATCTCTACACATATACCAATAGTTCATCTCAAACCATTGGTATATGTCTATTGTCATGGCTTACTTGGATACGGTTTCTAAAAACATTGGTATAATTTATACCAATGGTTCTCCACCCTATACAAACAGTTTTCAACCATTGGTATACCTTCAATTTCTAGTAGTATTTGTGTAATGAAAGGTGTCCAAAAAATTTAAATGAAATCCATAATATAAAAAACATTCATTAAATATGATATACACACAAGCTAAAACTATATAAAATGAAACCATTTAATTTTATCACCCTCATTTCCTTACATGTACCCATTTCTTTAAACATTGTATGCATATAAAGTGTAATGGTGAATCTTCGGAGAGTTTGGAAGACTTTTTGAGAGCTTTTTTGGCTATTATATAGGTTATTTGGTGGTTCATAGTTTGTTAAAACTATGAAATAGTTGCAGAAAACCATGAACAATGAGACAAGGGCTAAAGGGGAGGTGAATGAGTTGCACACGGTTTGTCCAAGCTGTGAATAAGCCTAGGAAAAATCTTGAAGTGTGGTGAAAATGTTATAAATAGAGATTTGGAATGGTTTTCTCATGGTTTTGATGTTTTGTGAGCCAACCATGTGAGAACACTCTTAAGATAGAAGTATGATCATAATTATTGGACAATTTATCTAACCCTGTGACTAAACCATGCGCTGGTAAAAACAACCTATTTAAGAAGTGTATCTCTCTTAGTATTCCCCTTAATCCACTCATTGTCCCTATTATGTGGCCTTAAATGGAGATTATGGTTTCTCAATGGTTTTAGAACCTCTCTTAAGTGTTTTGGAAGCAATATGGATCAATCCCTTAATGCCTTGAAGCCTGATTCATTCGGTAATGATTCATTCTTCAATGTTCATGACACATTTTCTTAGATCTAATTTTCTATCACTCTTGGTTTCTTAGACATATTCTCAATGTGTACATATATAAATTTATTGATTCCAAATATGATTATATCTATCATATCCCTTGATATGAGAAGAGATCTAAGGAGGGTTCATGAAGATTCAACCCGTTTTTGTGATGTTTTTTCGTGGTGTTTATCATTTTCTCTTCTATTTTAGAACATGAAGGATTTGATTCAAATTGTTTTCCTTTATTGAAATTGATCATTTATCCACTATGAAATTATTTTAAAAAACCATCTTGATTGATAGTTTGTGAAAATTGTTGAAATTGGTGTGTTATTAGAATGTGTTTTCATAATGTGATTTTAAAATTTAATTTTAAAATAATTACAAGTTTTCCTGCATGAAAAACATGGTTTTCAATAAAAATAATAATTCTTTGAAATGGTTTGAATACACATTGTTTGGCATGAGTTTGTAATGGTTGTGTATCTTTTGTTTATATTCATGGGTATTGATAAAGGTGTGAAGTACCCCATCAAATGGTTGGGAATGATATGGGCGGGAAGTACCCATGTCAAGTGGTCCTCTAAGTGATGGATTAGTGGAATGATAAATCATCACTCACAAGTACAGGGAGGTCCATGAATTTCATGCATGGATGGATGTATGGTTGTGTGAAAAGGGATGGGTGAGGCCAAAATAGTATATCAAAATATTTAAATAATTGTTTATGTTCTTTCCTTGGGAAAATATTTATAATGTATTTTTTTTATATTTTGATATAAAATGATTAGAAAATTTTTTATATAAATTTTATTATATAAATGTTTCTAAAATGTCGCATCTTAGTGGCACGTGTAGGTATGTCATTGGGGTAAATCCTACTGAGGTTCAGTACTCACCCCTTCTTTGGAACAGTGGTTACTTTGTAGATTTCATCAATCGAGACATTGGAAAATGTAAAGTATCACTCATATTTAGCATTACATCTTTATAAAAGGTTTGTTTTGTACTGTTGGATCATGGATCTTGTGGATATTGCAGTCTTTTGGTGATCTTGGAGTGTTGATCAGTTTTTTTTCTGATTATTACTTTGATATTGTAGTCTTCTTCGATGACACCTGTTTTTTTATGATTTTGATAAATGAAATTTGAGTTGTAATTAAGTGTTATAAATAATAATATAGTGTTTTTTGTTGTGGATTATATGGTTAGTGGTTTTATTCTTAAAGGATCAATCTTCCCCCACATGTATTGAAACCATTCTACCATTATTGATATCTTTTAGCATATTGGGGATGTCTTTTAGGGCACAGTAACACCCCTCCACCCTCTCAAGATAATGATATTAGGAAGAAAGTTATATTAATAGAATCCATAACAATGATACTACCTAGTTTTTAATAATGAAAATCACATATGGTGACAAACCATTTTCATTCATAAAACCATTTTTCTACATTTTCCATATTAACTTAATTTATAAATGGAATATGAAGTTCATATTGATGCCTCGAAGATGAATTTCATTATTAATGGGAAATATTATAATGATGATATTCCATCCTAGATACTATATTTAGATTTAATGTCACCATACCATAATGCTTTGTTCTATATATCTTACTCATTACAAATATTCATTAGTATGTGATAATCAACAATTTTAACATAGAATGACCCTATAAGGTTGAAGTTTAAATGATCAAAATCATCCAAAATTTAATTATATTAAATATAATAATTTTGTTTTATTGGAAAAACAATTTCAAATATCGAATTTTCAATTTCAATTTTGAATCCCATATTGAGATTTTTGAAAGTAAAGATTTATAAGGGTGACCGGTTTAGTTTATATTCCAAAACAAGATATAACCCTTCTTAGGATTAATCAAGAGTGGTTAAAAATGGTTTTTAGGTGAACTTTAAAGTAATTTAAAAATAATTCATCTACTATATCTCACAAATTGTTTAATATCACGTTTTACAATATTTTCCCATGAATAACATTAGCATAGTGAGTGGATCAAAAAATATCGAAAGAGAGTATGACCAATATGGATGTCACTATGATCCTTATATTGATTACCAACACTTATATTCTCATAAATAGTCACTAAATGCTTGAATAATGGGATTTAAAATTAGTTTGATAAAACTAAAAAATATAAATAAAAATTATTTTAAATTTCCTTGAAGTAGTTTTTCAGACTTTATTAATTGTAAAAATGTTCATGGGTATAATTGTAATTTTAAAATTTATTGTACCACATTACACAAAATATTGGGTGATGTTTGAAAATGAAATTTATCTCTAGGCTCTTCTTATAAAATGTTTAGGACCATAAAAAAGAGTTTTGTTAAATTAATTACGAATAAATTTTGAAAATTGTTTTACCTCGGGAATTTGGAGGGTAATGGAGGATTTAGGGGTGGAGAAAATGGGGGCAGTGGTGATTGGATAAAATGGGTGTGAAGAATGTGATGGGATTGTAATGTATAAAGGAAAATACAATTTGGGGTCATGATCAGTGGTGGTTAGAAATTTATGTTTAGTAGGATCTATAGTGAGTGACAATGCATGATGAGTTGGACCATTAGTGAGCAGGAGAAGTGGAAACATTCAGCACTGTGGTTGTGATGGGTGGGGTAGTGGGTAGACGATACACTATTGGGGTTGGGTGGTAGAGTAATGTGGGGGATCATGGGGTGATTGGATAGGGTATTTTTATGTTCAATGACATCTATTTGAGGTTGAACAATTCCAGGTCCACATAAATCCAATTATGTAGTGGTGAAAACAAAACATGTGCATTTGGTCAAAATGACCACACTGTGTATCAGATTGAAATATTTTTATTTCCTACACATAATCAATTAATTATAATTATTTTTATGAAAATAGTAGTGAAATAAAAATATTTTTGATCAGTTTTGAGTATTTGATGAATGTTTTTAAATATATGTCATTTTCAAATGAAAACATGTAATTTCATTCATATTGTGAGAATTGTGTTTTTGATTGATTTGGTGTTAATTCATACACAACATAAATTAATCACAAACCATTGTTGCAATGTATCATGATAATTAAAGAAAATTTGTCATTTTTGAGTATGTGAAAAGTGTTTTACACTATAATTACAATTTAAACTATAAAAAACATTGTCAATCAATCTAGCATGTCATGAAATGGACTAGGATACAATCCACCTCAACACTCGAATTGATCTGTGGCATGGACAAAAGGGTGTTCTTAATCCCTACAAGCTGGTAACTACTTCCTGGGTATCAAAAATATTATATGGGAATGATTTCATCCATTTATATAATCATTACCTTCCAATATAAATAAAAATCACAATGATTTATAACCATAATCCACATAGGAATAAAATTCAAACTTAATGTTTTACTACTTTCACAAAAACCAAAAATACATCAATGTAAAGGGGACAACAAAACTCTTGTGAAACCTCCATGAAAAAAGAGGGGAATCACCCTCATTCAACAACCACCAACACCAACATGATGTGTAACACCATAAACTAGATCCAAAATCACCATTATGTTACATCTTGCCTTTAACTGAGTAATACATAAGAAATTCTACACACATCTAATGGTGTATGAAAGTATTGATCCAAATCCCAGTAAGATTCCATAAAAAAGAAAATTATTTCATTCTGTAAAATTACAAGAAAAATTAACAAGAACATTTTAACAATAATATTTTTATCATTTTAATAAAAACATTCAAAAAAAATCTCAATAAAATAATTTCAAATGAAAACCAATTTTCGCAAATAATATTTCTTGAAAAAAATACACAAGGCCTACCATATGCCGATGGATAGCACCATATCACATAATAATCATGTAAAAAAAATATTCATTCATACATCGATAAGGGTAACTAGAACAACTAAAACTCTATGAAATTCAATCCATAGTGATCAAAATCCGGAAGATCAACAACTAACAGTGTTCTCATTAACGCACCACTAGAGTGGATCTCATCCAATGTGCTAGTGGTCCAACAGAGTTCCCATAAACAAGAAACTAGAGAGTATCCCACCCAATGTTCTATTGGAATCTGAACATATCAAATGTTTAGTAAGTATTTTAATTTTCAATCTTGTTGGATAAATCTAGGTCCCATTCACTTCTTAATTAACTAGCGTACTAGTTGTAATTCGTCCACATAGACACCTAGGATTCCCTTTATTATCAACTTCCATTTCAAATATCACATAAATCATCACATTCACTTTAACATTCCAATAACCATAAGAACATAATGAAATAACCTCTTTTATGAATAATCACATGGAAACCACCATTTTTGAAATCAAAACTACTTTAGTTTTCATACACACTTGAAAATATTTAGAAAATATCTTTCGTACCACTTGAATAAATCATGTAAATCATTTTGAAAAACTATAAAAATACAAAAACAATATCCCACAATTTATATGATTCATGACACATTATAAATTTTTATATAAAAAAATTCATTTTTAAATTATTCTTCTCATCATTTACACAATTCACAAATCTTAATAAAAGTTCAAAACACGGTATAAAACATGCCACAAAATGCATTCCTCTTAAAAAACATAATTTTAAAACATTATCACCTTAAGTTCCTTTAAAAACACATTTTACACATTTTGTATAATTCATATAACATTTCCAAGAATCACAATAATGATGAAGACACAAAAACACGAGCATTTCTTTTTACAAAATATATATCATCACATATGCATCTCAAACCCTTACAAAACATTTTTTTCACCATAAAAAAATCTATAGAATGTATTTATAAATTCATAGAAGTAATAAAAACTAATCTAATAATATATATTCAGTGAACAACCTTCCTTACAAATGGAAACGTCCAAAAAATGTTGCAAACCCACAACCACACCACCAAAAAAACATAAAAAGGAATGAATGAACCACAAATATCAATATTTTCCCCGACAACAAAAGATCAAACCCAATTTAAGTAAAATAACCTGCTATAAACAAGTAACTCAAAAAAGTTACAAGACGATCCCTATAAAGTGGATGAAATCATGATAAAAGAGGCTTACTTGAAGATTCATTAATGAAAATAGGTAAAAAAACACCAATGTAATGGTCCTCAAGAGGTCCCACGAAGCTTATAGGGACATCCCCTTGCTAAAAATCCTAAGTGGAGTGGATGGGATGAGAATTATGGTTTACATCAGAGAGTGCACAAAGCTAATTTTACACTATTAATGACCTAGACAACCAGCACGTTTATTCAAACTATGCTGAAATCGTGCTCCCCTATAATATAATGGGAACACAACTCATAGTTATCCCCCATAGTATGACAACCCGTGTGTAACCATGTGGTATCCACTATCCTCAATTTCATTTGGATTCATAGTTTCTTGGTCTAGGGTCCATGGTTTCCCCTAAAAATGCTCCACATGTTGTTAAAACCAAATTTTGTGTATTCACTAAAAAAACATGGGGAACTAAAATGGGTAAATGTAAAAATAGAATATAGATATGAAATAACTCTAAATGAAAATATTGATGGGATAATTCACCATAACATAAAAACATTATGTCCCTTGAAAGTCTACTAGAAACCTGATCAGAGAATAACAATGGATTATAATAATCAACTAAAGATGTAAAATCCAAAGATTCATGATAATAACAACCATGCTTCCTAGAAACATGGATCAATGGAACTATTTTTCCACGGATTACTTTTCCTGAAGAATCCAACATCCACACTGCCAGCTAATAAATTGATAAATCATGCTCTAACTCTAACTCCTCCAATTTCATCACACAGGACAAATACAAAATATAATATTTCAACTAGGGGAAAAAAAATTATCATTGATTGTTATAAGATGTGGGGGAAAATCTAACCTTAAAGAAACATTACCAACTCTCTTGATAATCTCAAATTTTCCAACATACCTTGATGTTAGCTTCTTGTTTGTACACAAACTATAGTGAACCAAGGGAGGTTCCCAATTCATGAATTCCTGGTAACCCATATAAAACTCCATAACTCTGCACCTCTGGTCAATATAACTCCTGTGATGAATCTATGTTATCAAATATTGATTCCTGATCAAATTTACCCTTTTAGAACTCTCTTTCACAAGGAATGGCCACATCAATGTGGCCACATTATCCTCAACCCAAAACAATAGAGGCCGACATGGCCGACCATAAATCACCTCAAAAAGATCCATTCAAACCAAGGATTGGTAAATATTGTTATATGAAAACTCAATAAATCCCAAATCTATATCCCAAAAACCTCTAAAATCCAAAATAGATGCTCGAATATTTTCTTCTAAAACATGATTCACCTACTTTGTATGAACAACCATTTTGGGGTTGGTATTCCTTAATAAAATTAATTTGAAACCCCATAGCCTTTTGAGGGACTTTAAAAAATAAAGATGTAATATGAGGGGTCCCTATCTAAGAAAATTTCTGAGGACACACCTTGAATCCTCACAACCTCTTGAACATGTAACTGACTCACTTCGTCCACCTTGGTTGAATCCTTGATTAAAATAAACTCTGATAATTTTATTATATGATCAATCACTACCCAAAAGAATTCCTCCCACGACATGTACAAGGTAAGATGAAAATAAAATACAAGGATGTAATGGCTAGGACCTCTTCGGTCCATTACTTTGTGAAAATTTGGGGTTAGGAAGATGTCGTGTGAGTTTTGTGGGAGAAGGATTTAATTTATGGGAGAGACGGAGTAATTATAAGATAATAATGGGTGTTAATAATAATAATAATTATTAATGATAATGATGGAGACCTGTTGATGAAATTGAAAGAGGATTTATTACTATTAAATAATAATGGTAATGGTGGATTTTAGTGTGTGATTAATTAAATGGAATGGTTTTAATTATGAGTCCAAGATTGGTTGTCTTTTTCGGGTTTTTGGATCGGGTACCCAAAGTGCTCGAAAAATAATAGATTTAGTATTATTATTAAATATTCGACCTGACATAACTCCCACGTGCGACGTCCGATTGACTTCTCATCAGTGGAAATGTGATCTTGTCATTAATACGATTGATTAAAGCATAATGTGGAATATTAAATTATGGTTCGTGGATCAGGTCCACCAAACACCAAATAATAATAATATTATTATTATTATTACGAGATCTTCCATCCAACATATCTCCCTCAAATGATGTTGGAATGGAAAACCGTATGTGACGTTGCAAACCTGAAATTAAGACGGATGATTCATTGACCATAAATATTATATTAATTATTCCTATGGCTCAGGATGTTTTTACTCTGTCAAACTACGTGGGTAAATGCGAGCCCATTTTAAGGGGGAATTAAGCGTATCTTAAACCATCACCCCATTAAATCTTCAAAAGGGACAAGATATCATCCTCCCTTAATCTTCATCTTTTTTATTGGCTATAAGATGCTAGAACCTTATAATACTTTTCATAGGAGTTGCACAGTCAAACTTTACTCCTCAGATCAGTTTTTCTCTGTTTTGATGCAACCAAGTTGTGTCGATCAATACTCGATATAAGGTATGTTTTATTATCACTCCTTTGGGATCATATTCTCATATTTCTCCCTTACATATTATATCATGTAATCTCCATGCTTCTAATGGGGTTTTTCTTGGGGTTTTGCTGGTGCGGTTGTTTCGTGGCATCCTCAGGTGGATGCAGTTGGCACAAGGGGAGGATCGTGACCTATTGTGTGGATAAAGAACATCAAGAACTCTTCGAGGTATGGGATTCATTGATTCTCTTTTATTTTACATGAAACTGTATTTTTAGCATGTTTAATCCCACTGGACGGCAATGGAATTGACATAATAAATATTTTAACTTGATAAATAAATTGATATAGATCGCATGTTATTGCCTCATGTTTTGCTAGATAGTGTGATATCTATGCTAGATTTGATTAGCTATTCATTCTTGATGGAAATTGGTAAAGAATGTAAATTGGGATTAATTGATAATTGTTTAGCTAAATATAAAGAGGCATGTAAATGAATATGGTTCTTGTTGTAATTTGATATTAGTCAAATTATTGAGGTAAGGATGTTTATTTAATTATGATATATTACTAGTTAGGTTTCCCAAATTTGCAACATATGAATAATAAATTGGTTAACCCAAGATGATTATAGAACTGATTGTTTGATAATTCCTTAAAGGGTTCCGAGTTACCCTCTTGATTGTTAAAGGGAAAAGACCCAATTAAATGTGGTGTTTTTTTCTTACTGTTTGTGTTGTGATGTGATCGTGGATGGCTATTGTGATATGTGAGGGCATGTAGGCTTTTGGTTGTGGAAGCAGATGTTGCTTAGAGTGGAGAAATGCATTGGGTTATGCATGTGGGTGTCAAGGAGGACACTAGGGATAATTGAATGGAGTGGATGTGATTGTTGGATGCTTGGTAATTATGATTGGTTGTTTAGCTTCTTTACTTTTCCCCACTACTCAAGGTAGCTGGTCTTGCTTACCATTCTCTCTAAAGAGGCAATGACACGCGGGGTAATCCACATGCTTTCCTTGTTTAGCTTTTCAAGGGGGAATGGGTTTACACTCTTTCTATATGCGGAAAAGAATCGATGGGTAGTACATCTACTCACCGTGTTGAGCCCCCTTGTGTTTAGTAACATAGAATGTTTTTCAAGAATGCCTAAGGATATGGGAAAGTAATTCTATATTGAATATTTGAATAAATCGCCTTAACCCATGGGGAAGGAGATGCTGGAACGTAATGACGAGGTTGTAATTTTTTGGAAGGAACAATTGACTTTGGGTGTGATGCTAAAGAAATGTTAATGTGGAATTGTTCATGGTTAATTACTGTTTAAAGAATTAATTAGCGTACAATGGAACTGATGAAAAGTGAATGATGTAATCTAATAAAGATCTTTAAATGGTTGTGTTCTTATAGGATACCTAGTCTTAGAAGTAGTAACACGGAGTCTGAGAGACATTAGATGCAGTTGTGTCTAAGACTAGGTATTTCCCATAGTTTGGTTGTGAGATATAATATATCTTGTACTTTTTGTGTTTCTATATGCTACTCCACCCTATCAGTAAGGTTAACTGACACCCCGTGGATTCTGAGCCCTAGGGGGTGTTTTCCCCAACATTCCGGTGGGAGGATGAATGACTGACTACCCCCTTTGGCCCCGCTCTCTTCTCTTGGTATTTACTTGTTCTGATAGTCCCATTAATAATTTTTCCCCATATATGTGTGTATAGGGCTGTAATATCTTTTGGTTATTCACAAACATATATTCTGGATATAGTTTTTTGTGTACTACTATAGGTGTAAGTTGTGTAGGCTGTGATGGCTTGAGGATCCTTACTCGGTGTATGTGCTATAATCGCTTGAGGTATAATACCTGACCTATGATACTTGTTATGCGAGCTATGGTGGCTCTCGGAATGTATCTAGTCACTTTTGGTTGTGAGGATGGTGTCGTGCTTCTCCCAAGTGTCTGCGGGCAAGCCTTTTTGGAGGGAGATTCTTAGGACTTGCAATGTTGGGGATAACGGTAAACCAATGGGGACGTAGTAGTGGGGTACCCTTGATATTCTTTGTTATATGATATATTCTTGTATGTGTTACTTGGTGAGAGTATCCATGGTGAGGTTGGGGACTTAGTATACCTATTTAGGTGACGAGTTAGTTTCACTTGTTGTTCATGGTGCTTTGGCATGCTCTCTTTACTTTTTCACGAGAGGCTTTGGGGGAGGATCCTGCTGAGTATAATATTATACTCACCCTATGTATATATAAATTTTTTTTGTTCACTTAGAGTAGGTTGGAGATCAAGATGGTTTTTACTAGCTTGGAGTTGCACGAGCTGTTCGGGCTTCTAGTTGCTATAGTTTTTACAGTCTTTTGGGTAGTAGTAGTTTTTTCCTTCCAGTTGTAGTATTTTTTCATGACATTTCATATATAAACATGTGTTTCTTTTATATTCCAATTCTGATTTGGAGTTGATTGGTGTCTGTATTATCTCTCTCTTCTGCATGTGTTCTCTTAGAGGGTAATTCCTCCCATTTGTGTGTTTATTATACCTTCAGTGCTAGTCTCCAACCTGGGGCCTACTGGAGGTAGGACCCGGGGGTCATTATATTCCTTCTCACATTTCCGGCCTAGGAGGGGTACACATTGTGGGGAGGCGGTCATGACAGAGTGGTATCAGGGGGAGGTTTAGGGATAAGATGGAGTTTGGTGTTAGGAACATATGAGTTTGCATGGTTTGGTAGGGAAACAGTGACATTAATGTTTAGCAAGTGAGGTAATCACTGGAGACCGGTTAAGACATAGGAATTTAGGGCCCCCTATGATGTGATGTACAGACCTTTATGTTTACAATGGATACTAAACAAGGTGATACTAGTTGTAGGTTAGAGACCTAGGAAAGGATCATGCATCATTCTTCTTTATTCTTGTATTTGAATGAGTAGACCTTGGGATAGGTTAACCTAAAATGAATAAAAGAAAATAATTAACTAATTAATTTTGAGTCTTCCATATTCTAGTTTTAGGAGCTCTAACGGATTTTTATTTTACAGGTATGGCTCCAGGTTGACATCCTCATCAGGATTGCGTAGAAAATTTTCAGCAGGCTGTTCTAGTAGGTTGGCGCAGGGTAGAGGTTGACAACGACGACACTTGGAGGAAGACACTCCGAGAGTTTCAGCACCAGAGTCAGCAGAAGTATGAGGGCTCCATTTCAAATGTAGTAATGGAATACTGGTTAGAGAAGGTTAAGATAGGCTTCAGTTCGATCCGTGCTCAGAAAGAAAATTGGTGTCCTTAGTTGTGACGATGCTATGTGGAGCATCATGGTAGTGGTGCTTCTTGTTCCTCAGGGATCGTGAGGAGTCAACGATCTCATGGGAGGAGTTCCGAGACAGGTTTAGAGTTGAGTTTCTTTCTTCGACTGTGAAGGCATCTAGTCTCCAGGAGCTTCTTACCCTTCTAAAGGGGAGCTCCAGTGTTTGAGAGTTTGGAATCCATTTCAGGAACCTTTTACGATATTCTCTAGACCTGCTGCCAGATGAAGAGGCCAGGGCGAGGCATTTCGAGGAGGCTTTGCATCCAGAGATACAGCGCCAGTTCACCCCATCTATGCTGAAAACATATCTTGAGGTACTGGAGAGGGAAGAGGTTATCGAGAGGACTTTTTCTAGGATCATATCATCACGAGAGGGGAATCAACATGATTCATCACTAAGCAGAGCTATGGTCTGGGGTTCCCAGTTTTCAGTGTAGAAGAGTTTCCGTTCAGCCGGGGGTAGGTCCCAGCCCTTCACATCCCATTTCTCTAGAGGTAGAAACTCTCAATCCTATTACAAGGGATCATGAACTTGTTTTTCTTGTGTTGGTCGTGGTCATCAGTAGTGGGAGTGCCCGACTATTCAGAGTGGTAATCTTGCACTAGGCGCTACGCTCTAGGTTCCTCCATTGAGATAGTTCCATCTGAGGGAGCAACAGCCGGTTGCACCAGCTTTAGATCAGTTGAGGGTAGATGGGGAAGTTAGATGACATCCCCATGACACTCCCCTTCCTCAGATAGTAGAGTGTGGCCATGGTGGTGGT
Organism: Viscum album; assembly: GCA_963277665.1. Lineage (NCBI taxonomy): Eukaryota > Viridiplantae > Streptophyta > Magnoliopsida > Santalales > Viscaceae > Viscum > Viscum album. The sequence goes on from OY728131.1 coordinate 242,617,948, forward strand.
CGTCATCTGGGTCAAAGAGGCTATGGAGGAGGTCATGGTCAGCTTCATGCTCTAGCGTTGCCAGCTCCAGGCGATCCAGATGTCGTTCGAGGTACCCTTTGCTTGTTTTCTACCTTGGTGTATGCTTTATTTGATTCAGGAGTGACACACTCTTTCATATCACCTACCATTGTCCATTCTTTGGGACATGAGGTAGAGAGGCTTTCAGTGCCCTTGGCATTGACTACACTAGTTGGAGGTCGAGTTGACTTGTTTGAAGTATGTAGAGACAATGAGCTAGTGTTGGGGCAACACCGCTCATTGGGATATTTCCAATGATTATGAATACAACCATATGATGTCATCCTTGGAATGGATTGGTTGTATTCAGTGTAGGCTATCATAGATTGTTCAAGAAGACGGTCATCTTCATTGGTGTGCATGAAGAGAAAGTGGTGTTTTTTGGTGAGCAAGATCCTTAGATGGGTCATAAGCACCTTCCATCTTTATAATCCATGATGTCTGAGATGATGCTGAGTTCTTCAGAGGATCAGCAGTTGGGGTTTCCTAGGGTCGTAGTGGAGTACCCTAATGTCTTTCCAGAAGACGTTGTAGCATTTCCCCCTCGACGAGAGATCTAGTTTGGGATCGAGCTATATCCAGGAGAATCTCCTATATCTATGTATCCATATATGATGGCCCCTTATGAGTTACGAGAGCTACGTATAAAACATGATGGTATGTTACCGTGCAGTTTTGTTCATCCAAGTGTGTCACCATGGGGTGCACCAGTTTTGTTTGTAAAGAAGGATGATGGAAATTTGCAGTTGTGTTTCGATTATCATCACTTAAACAAATTGAAAATAAATAATCACTATCATCTTCCATGAATTGATGATTTATTCGATCAACTAAAAGGTGCAAGTTGGTTCTCAAAGATCGACTTGAGGTCGGGATATCAATAGATTCATTTGAAGGATGAGGACATCCCGAAAACTGCCTTCCATTGTCGTCATGGGAATTATGAGTTTGTTCTTATGTTGTTTGGCCTAACAAATGCTTCAGTTGTATTCATGGGATTGATGAATGCTGTGTTCCATGAGTACCTGGACAAGTTTGTGGTAGTTTTCATCGACCACATCCTTGTGACCTCTATATCTGAGGAGGAGCATGCAGAGCATCTACAAGCCATTTTGAGAGTTCTTCGCCAACATCAGATGTTCGGGAAGTTTTCTAAGTGTGAGTTTTGGGCTCGAGAAGTCCGTTTCTTGGGGCATGTTCTGTCCCGATTGGCAGTAGTTGTGGATCTATCGAAGATAGAAGCAGTTGTGTCTTGGGCAGCCCCTAAGACAGTTTCAGAGGTGTGAAGATTCCTTGTTCTTGTAGGCTACTACATGAGGTTCGAATCCAATTTCTCATGAGTTTTGACTCCTCTGACAGCTTTGACCAGGAAGGATCAAGCTTTCATATGGACTGATCAGTGTCAGGCATCATTTGAGTTTCTAAAGGAGAATTTAGTAAGTGCTCTATTCCTTTGTCTTCCAACTGAGGGAGTTTAGTTTGATGTTTTCTATGATGTTTCACATTTGGGTTTAGGCTGTGTTCTCATGCAGAAGAGGTCAGATGTTTCTTATGGGTTTCGGCAGTTTCATCCCCATGAACACAGCTATTCCACCCATGATCTTGAGTTGGCAGCTATGGTGTTTTCTCTAATGTTTTAGAGACATTACCTCATTGGTGAGCACTTTGTAGTTTTCACTTATCATAAAAGATTGAGGTGTGTTTTCTCCCTGCGTGACCTGAACTTACAACATCATCAGTGGATGGAGTTCTTACAGGAATACGACTTCGAGATATCCTATACACCAGGAAAGATGAATGTTGTAGCTGATGCACTGAGTCGAAAGTCATGTAGTGATGCTTTGCACGAATCTGTTGATTCCTGGAGAGTAATGTAAGAAATTTTAGCATTACTTCTTGATATGGAAGAAGTTGGGGTAGAGGTTGTCTCTTTCAGATAATGGTATAGTTATCCTTGGAGCAGAAGGTGGAAGAGTCCCAGTTGTGAGATCTAGAGGTGGAGGTCTAGAGAGACTGAGTTGTTTGTGGTGATGCCCCTGAAAGTTGGTCGGAGGATGAACAACGACAAGTGTTGTATCATGGAAAGATTTTTGTTCCTTTGATGATGTGTTAGATGGTTCTACAAGAGTTTCATAGTTCACATTTAGTGGTGCATCCTCGTGTGACAATGATGTACCGAGCCTTGAGGAGCCAGCTTTGGTGGCCTGAGATGAAGTGTGCGGCTGTGGAGTTTGTGTCTCGATGTTCAGTCTGTCAGAAGGTGAAGGCTGAACACCGTGTTCTTAGTGGTCTTCTCCAGCCATTAGAGATTCCTCGGTGGAGGTGGGAGGACATCTCAATGGACTTTGTTACTGGTTTACCTAGAGCTCTAAGAGGACATAATGTTATTTGGGTGGTAGTAGTTTGTTTAACAAAATCGGCCCACTATATAACAATCAAGGAGTCATGCTCAGTGGAAGTTTTGTCGAGGCAATATCTAGAGGATGGGGTGAGACTTCATGGAGTCCCTAGGATGATCATTTTTGATTGAGATCCTCATTTTACCTCAAGAGTGTGGAAAGGCCTCCAACATGATTTCGGTTCTCAACTATGCCTTAGCACTACTTTTCATATTCAAATGGATGGTCAGACAGAGAAAACCATCCATACTCTTGAAGACATGTTATGCTCTTATGTTCTTGATTTTGGAGGTTCGTGGATGAGGAACTTACCCTTGGTGGAGTTCACTTACGACAATAGTTTTCACTCCACCATCGGTATGGCACCGTTTGAAGCCTTATATGGCTATCCTTTCCGTTCTCCATTGTGCTGGACTGGGGTCAGAGAGTTAGCAATTCTCAGACCAAAACTAGGGTAGAATACAACAGAGATGGTTCAGGTGATTCATGAGGGGATGATGATAGCGCAAGATTGTCAAAAATCATTTTCCGATCAATGAAGGAGACTCTTAGAGTTTAATGTTGGGGATCATGTGTTTCTGAAGGTGACTCCCCATTGTGGGAAGCGACGGTTTGGTCGTAGATGTAAGCTTTCTCCCCGGTTTGTTGGGCTATTCAAGGTGTTAGCCCATGTTGGAGCTGTGGCATATCGAGTAGCACTTCCCCCACATATGAGTCAGATACATGATGTTTTCCATGTATCACCGCTTTGTCATTATCTTCATGATGACTCTCACATCATCGATTGGGGAGATATTTATGTTGACGATGATGCAACCTTTGAGGAGCGACCTATAGAGATCCAAGACCGCAAGGAGAAGGTGTTGCGCGGGTGTTATATTCATTTAGTTCGTGTCTAGTGGTGACACAGTGTCTTGGAGGAGAGTACCTAGAAATGTGAGAAACAGATATGTGCTTAGTACCCAGAGTTATTTGATGTTTAACTCGTTCATGTATCGATGTATGTTATGTGGTTATGAAACTTTCATGCTTATGAGATGGATCCCTTTGTTTCTTTTTTGGCATGCTCTCTTTTGAGAGGTATCCCGATGGGTGGTTGTTTAGACCCCGTTTCTTTTTTTGTATCTTTAGGTTGGTTTTGAATTCTTGGGGATGAGAATGTTTTGAGAGGTATATGATGTAATGGCCCAGACCTCTCCGGTCCATTACTTTGTGAATGTTTGGGGTTAGGAAGATACGGTGTGTGTTTCGTGGGAGAAGTATTTAATTGATGTGGGAGAGGGAGTAATTATAAGACAATAATGGGAGTCAATAATAATTATTATTATTAATGATAATGATGGTGACCCATTGATAAAATTTAAAGAGGATTTATTACTAATAAATAATAAGGGTAATGGTGGATTTTAGTTTGTGATTAATTAAATGGAATGGTTTTAATTTAATATGAGAATAACCGTGGTAAACAAATTTAATGGGATTAAATTATAACATTAGTGATGGGTGTTATTATTGTTAATTCTATTAATATTAACTTTGAGGTGAGAAAAGAGATGGGGCGTGATGGACATAGAGTAAAGGCCAAGGGGAGGTGCCACTTTTCATGGAGTGGGAGAAGAAATATTAAATGGAAGAGTTAGATTGGAGAGAGAATGTGAGAATTAAATGGGGAAGTAATAAAAGAAAAAGAAAAGGAAATCATTTAAGGTGAAAGGGATTGAGGCATACCAAATTGGAGAGAGTGGTGTGTGACTTTGTGTATTTGAAATAAATCAATTAAAAATAATAATATAATAATCATATTATTGTTTTTGTTGATAAAACACTTTTTCGACTGTAACTTCTTCGTACGACCTCGGTTTTACAAACCGTTAGTGGCAGTGCAACCCTGACTTCGAGACAAAAATTATGAATCCAATATTGGAAGTCTTTTTCAGGTTTTTTGGATCAGGTACCCTAAGTACTCGGGAAATAATATATTTAATATTATTATTAAATCTTCGATCCGCCATAACTCCCACACGTGATATCCGATTGACTTATCGTCAGTGGAAATGGGATCCTGTCATTAATACGATCGATTCAAGACTAATGTGGAATATTAACTTATGGTTCAGGGATCAGGTCCATGAAACACCCATTTTTATTATTATTATTATTACGGGATCTTGCATCCAACATATCTCCCTCATACGGTGTTGGAATACAGAACCGTATGTGACATTGCATCCCTGAAATTTAGATGGATGATTCAAAGAACATAAATCCTATATTAATTATTCCTATGGTTCAAGATGTTTTTACTTGGTCAAACTGTGTGGGTTAATGCAATCCACTTTTAATGGGTAATTAAGCTTATCTTAATCCTTCACCCCATTAAATCTTCAAAAGGGACAAGATATCATCCTCCCTTGGTCCTCCTCTTTGTTATCGACTACGAGATTCTAGATCCTTTCAATCCTTTTTGTTGGAGTTTCACAATGAAAATGTACTCCTCAGATCAGTTCCACTCTATTTTGATGCAACCAAGCTGTGTCCATAGATCCTTGATATAAGGTATGTTTTATCATCACACCTTTGGGATCATCTACTCCTATTGCTCCCTCCCATATTATTGCATGTAATATCCATGCTTATAATGGGGTTTTCATGGGGTTTGGCTGGTGTGGTTGTTCTGTGTCATCCTTGGGTGGATGCAGTTGGCACAAGAGGAGGATCGTGATCTATTGTATGGATAAAGAACATCAAGAACACTTTGAGGTTGGGGATTTGATGATTCTCTTTTCTTTTATGTGTAAATATATTTTTATCATGTTTAATCCTACTGGATGACAATAAAATTGACATAGTAAATATTTTAACCAGATAAATAAATTGACATTAATCATATTTTATTGCATCATGTTTTTCTAGATAGTGTGATATCTATGGTTTCTTTGATTAGATATTCATTCTTGATGGAAATTGGTAAAGAACATAAATTGGAATTAATTGATAATTGTTTAGCTAAAGATAAATAGGCATGTAAAAAAGTCTGGTTCTTTTTGTAATTTGATGTTAATAAAATTAGTGCAGTTAGCATGTTTATTTAATTATGGAAACTTACAGGTTAGTTTTCCTGAATTTGAAGCCTATGAATAATAAATCAGTTAACCCAAGATGGATTAAAAAACTGATTGTTTTATAATTTCTTAAAGGGCTATGAATTACCCTCTTGATTGTTAAAGGTCCAAGAGCCCAGTTAAATGTGGTGTTTGTTTTCTTGTTGTTTGTGTTGTGATGTGATCCGGGATAGCTGTTGTGATATGTGGGGGCATGGAGGCTTTTGGTTGTGGCAGCAAATGACGCCTAGAGTGGCGAGATGCATCAGGTTATACACGTGGGTGTCAGGAAGGACACCAGGGATGATGGAATGGAGTGGATGTTATTGTTGGATGCATGGTAATTTTGATTGTTTGTTTATCTGCTTTACATTTACCCACTGCTCAAGGATGCTGGTCTTACTTACCCTTCTCCTGAAAGAGGCGAAGACACACGGGGTATTCCACATGCATTCCGTGTTTATCTTTTCAAGGGGGAATGGGTCTACGCTCTTGATATAGGTGGAAAAGACTCGATGGGGAGTACATCTACTCACCGTGTTAATCCCCATTGTGTTTAGTAGCGTAGAATGTTTTTCTATAATGCCTGGGAATATGGGAAAGTAATTATGTAAAGAATATTTTAATAAATGGTGTTAACCCATGGTGATGGAGATGCTGGAACATAATAATGAGGTTGTAATTTTTTTTATGGAACAGTTGACTTTGGGTGTGATTCTAACGAAATTTTAATGTGGAATTGTTCATGGTTAATTAATGTTTAATGAATTAATTAACGTATAATGGAACTGATAAAAAGGGAATGATGTAATCTAATAAATCTATTTAAATATTTGTGTCCTTATAGGATACTGGGTCTTAGAAGTAGCAGCCCAGATTCTGAGAGACGTTAGCTGCAGTTGTGTCTAAGACTTGGTAACGCCCATAGTCTAGTTGTGAGATATAATATATTCTGTAATTTTTGTGTTTTTATACTCAACTCTACCCTTTCAGTAAGGAAAACTGACACCCCAGGGATTCTAAGCCCTGGGGGTGTTTTCCCCAACATTCTGATAGGAGGATGAATGGATGACTACACCCTTTGGCCCTGCTCTCTTATCTTGGTAGTTACTTTTGATGATAGGACCATTGGTTATTTTTCCACATATATGTGTGTAGAGGGAAGTAATGGCTTGTGGTTTCTCACACACGTATATTCTAGATATAGTTTTTTGTGTACTACTATAGGTGTAATGTGTGTAGGTTGTGATGGCCTGAGGATCCTTACTCAGTGTATGGGCTTTAATTTCTTGAGGTTTAATACCCGACATATGATACACGTTATGTGAGCTATGGTGGCTCCCAAAAACTACCTGGTTACTTTTGGTTGTCAGGATTGTGTGGTGCTTCACCCTGATGTCTGTGGGCAAGCCTTTGTGGAGCACGAGGTGTATATTGTGGTGCTTCGCCCAGGTGTCTGTGGGCAAGCCTTTTTGGAGAGAGAGCTTAGGACGTACGATATTGGGGAAAAGCGGAAAACTCGTGGGGAAGTAGTAGCGGGGTACCCTTGATATTCTTTATTATATGATATATTCTTGTATGCATTACTTGGTGAGAGTAGCCACGGTGAGGTCGGGAACTTAGTATACCTATTTAGGTGACGAGTTAGTTTCACTTGTTGTTCACTGTGCTTTGGCATGCTCTCTTTACTTTTGCACGAGAGGCTTCGGGAAGGATCCTACTGACTATACTTTTATACTCACCCAACGTATATATAAACTGTTTTTCAGGTCCCATAGAGTAGGTTGGAGATCAAGCTGGTTTCTTATAGCTTTGAGTTGCAGGAGTTGGTCGGGCTTGTGGTTGCTGATGTTTTTACATTGTTTTGGGTACTAGTAGTTTTCCCCGTCTAGTTGTAGTACTTTTTCATGACATTACATATATGAACATGGGTTTCTTTTATATTCCAATTCTATGTTGGAGTTGATTGGTGTCTGTCTTATATATCTCTTCTGCATTTTTTTCATCAAGGATAATGCTTCCCATTTGTGTGTTTATTATACCCTCGGTGCTAGTCGCCAACCCTGGGCCTACTGGAGGTGGGACTCGGGGTCATTATCTCCCTTATCACATTGCCGGCCTAGGAGGGGTACACTTTGTGGGGAGGGGTTTGTCACAAAAGAGATCTCTTTACACTTCCATGTAGTAATAGGTAATCGTTGAAGAAAATCAAAGGGTCTTTGGTGATCTACATTAACCTAATATAATTTATAATAGTGAGACACAATGTTAGCTATGTCTCACCACATACCTGGCCACCAAAAAAATCGACACACATCATAGAACTTCTTGTTAGTACCGGGATTATTGACAAACTAATATATGTTTTTTTCATGCATTACCACCTTCCTTAACGATAAATGACACCATGAGGTTACCCTTTAAGCACAAGAATCCCATTGGAGACAATTAACATTCAAAAGTAACCTCACTACCATTAATGAATTTCATAGAACACTGTAATAACATATCCCCAGGATACTCTAGTAGAATCAATTCTATAAGGGAATGTGTTAGCTAAACACTATCCAAGAGAACACCTCATCTATGTTCCTTGGCCTTAAGATGCATCTGAGTAAAGATCCCCATCAAAGTACACACATCCCTAGACTCTTTAAATGCTTGCATTGGTACCTTCCTGCCCAATGAATCTCACACTACATTACCTTTTACTGGGGTATAGATTATATCAATATTGAACCCTATAGGGTACTGAAACAAAAAATGAAGCCTTATGTCCAGCTATTTCTAGGAGAAAATTTAGGCCAATCTTTTATGATTAGAATAAACTAAAGATATTTTCCCAAAAAGATAATGGGGACACGTCTTCAATGATTGTATCACTATTGATAACTCCAGGTCATGGTTTGTATAATTATATTCATGTGGTCATAATTGGAGAGATCCTTAATCCATCACATGATCATCATGCATCAACACAGACCTAAGACCAATACCTGAGGCTTCAGAGCAGACCAAATATCCTTTTCTAGATTTCAATAAGATCAAAACAGGGTCTCTGGTAAACCATCGCTTAAACCCCTCAATGGAAACTTGTCATTATAAGGTATATTCATACTTTTCCTCTCTATGGGTATGTGAATTCATGGATGATGTTATCCAAGATGAGTCTCAAACAAACTACCTGTAATACCATTCTAGGCCTAAAATGTTTCTCATCTCAAAAACATTCATAAGTTGTTGCCATGAAATCATTGCACTTATCTTCTCAAGGAACACCGGAACACCCTGTTCTAAGATAACATTTCCCAGAATCTTCACGTCTCTAAGATAGATAGTATACATAGAAAAAATAGCATAGAGACGGTGATCTCAAATACTTCCCAACACAATCCTCAAATGTTTCTCTTGCTCCTCCTCACTCTGTGAATATACCAGGATGACATCCATAAATACCAAGAAATACGAATCCGGATACTAGTGTACCACACTATTCATGAGCTCCATAAAGATTGTTGGAGAATTGTTTAACATAAAATGAATGACCAAATACTCAATATGGCCATACCTACTTTGGAAGGATGTTTTCTGAAAATTTTTCTCTCTAACACTTACATGATATTATCTAAAACATAGATAAATCTTAGAAAACACCTTTCCACACTAAGTTGATTGAAAATGTCATAAATTCAATGAAAATGAAATTTGTTCAAGATCATATCCTTATTTAGATTTCAGAAATCAATGCACAATTAGATAGATCGATTGGCCTTTATCACAAATAGAAATGGGGTGGCCAAAGAAGAGTCGCTCAGGTGAATGAATCATTTAGATTCCATAACTTCCAGTTGTAACTTTAATTTCATCAACATTTTGGGGGCCATAAGGCATGAGAGAAGAGATATAGGCTATTTTACATGTGACAAATCAAAAGATAACTCCACATCCTACTCAGAGGAAAACTAGAAAAATCCACGATAAACATTTCTGGGAACTCATCAACCATAAGAGGTAATACACCCTCAAGAGAACCACCATCATTATACTCTAACATTAGAGAAGAGATATGATATAAAAACATTACCCAATTCCATAAGCTAAGGTGAATAACGTCCCGACTAAATATCACATTCACCTTAAAAATCATGGGTAGTACCATCACATGCCGCAAAACCCAATAAATAAATATAACCATCAATGTGATCCTAGAAGCACACCATACAATCTATACCTAGGATCCCATAAAATAGATCCATCTCCAAAATAGTAAAATCCATTCCTAGCTTGACCTCGGGCATGGTGAGTACACAAGAGATACACCTGAAATAATCCTCTCACTTTTTACCGAGCTACGTCACCAACTTCACTGCATAGGTCAAAATATTAGTTAGAAAATTTAACACATAAAGAAGGCTGTAATAAATAGAATAAACTAACGAACCAATACCAGATTAAAAAATATATATAAATGATGCAATATAAATGGAACCTTAAACTATCATGGGCCCTGCATCTGATTGCACTAGCACATGATATACCGCATAAAGCTACCTCATCTCATCCTAAACATGAGAACGAACACTAGAATATAGCTCTTCATAGATATAAATCTTCCTAGATGATGATATAGGCTTGTCTCTATGGCCTCCATACAGAGAAACCACTGTCCTGGATGGTTCTGACTGGGCTGACATCCATTTGGCAGCTATGAATCCTACACCACTCTAATATAGGCACATCATTCTAGAAAGTCACTAAAATTCCCAAAAAACATTACATGGGTGATAAGGTCTCCTGTAATATTTACATGCTCATTGAATGTTCTGTTATTTTAGGAAACAGATGAAACACCACCAACCCAACATCAGAAGCAATGTATAAAGAGAACTAGGAAGGATGGCATGAACTACCACCTTCCTTCATCCCATGCTCATCCCACTTCTATATCTTTCCAGAATAACTGCCACTTCCCACTGCTAATTCTAATAAAAAAACCATTATTTCCTCCATAATAAATATCTACCATCATATAATGATTAACCACCTCAACATGAGTTTTCATCTTGAACAAGAAAACATGAGATCAAATCTCTGGCCATAACCCCTACTTGAACCTATGATCCTTAATTTGCTCATTGGAAATGATCTCAGGTGTGTACCAAACAATCTATATGATGTAGTTAGAAAAATTCATAATACACAAATATCTCTTGCTATGGTCAATGAAGTCCTAGGATCTAGGGAAGGAAAAAACCTCAGGAAAATACTGCACAATAAAAATGACCTTTAATCTATTCCAACCAATATGCGCGTGTTTTCCATCTTTCACCAAAGAGTCCAACAACTTTATATTGAAAAACGTCTAACATAAAACTGGATAATTTCACTCTAACCACCTCATGAGTATTAATAATATTAAAAATACTCCCTATATTCTCAGTCCACTACTCTACCTTCTGACATAATGTGCTACCTCGAAAAGAGGGAATTTTTTCTTGAGGAACTCGTGATCCTTAAGCTTTCTAGTTCTTAGTTCCACCTCTCAAACCTAAGATAGACTACATCCCACTTATTGTATCAAATACTGGATTACTTGAACCACTACATCAACCAACATATAATCAATTTATGTCAGTGAAATCTCACTAGACTCTTCCTATGGCTATATAAGATTTCTCCATACAGGTATTATTCTACAACAAGAAAAAACAACATGGAAAACCATCAATACGTTTTATGAAAATTTTTAGATATAACAAAAAAATCTAAAATACTCACATAAATCAAAACATAACCAATTTTCCCATGATAACAAGCTAACCAAAGCACTCAACATACACCAATGTCCATATACAGTCTATAGCCTATACGTGTCACCAATAGGAGAAATAACATCATTCCTAACATACCATAAATGCTCGAGTCTGGTCACGATTTGTTTTGGCCAAACAACCCCAATAGATAATAGAATATCAAGTACCAATAATCATATCTCTAGTATATATATACTCTTTCACAAATAATTTTACTAAAAATTAACATAACATGATTTAATACCATTTTGTCGTGAATCCAACTGGGATTCCATCCAACCCGATACCTAGCCTGATCTGTGGTAAAGATAAAACAGAAATTTCAATACCCACAGGCAGGAAACTAGTTCCCAAGTGTCAAGAATATGATATGGGAATGATATCACCCATTTATATAATCATAAACAACCAACAAGATTAAACAACACAATGATTGATTACCATAACCAAAAGAGGAACATCAATTTTTATATTCAATGTATTTTAACATTAACTAAAACCAAACATGAAATAAAAGAAAAGGGACAACAAAAATATCCAAAACCTCCATGAAATAAAAGGTACATCACCCTAAAGACACCGCCACAAACAAATGTAATAAGTGGAACACTATCAACTAGAACAACCATCACCATCAATTTATATCTTGCCTCTACGAGGATCATACATAAGAAAGTCGACATACACCGAATGGTGTATATAGAGTGTGAGCCAAATAACAATAGGATGAAACCAAAAAGAAATATACATCATGATATAACATTAACATACAAATTAGCATGTTCATTTTAACATAAACATTTGAATATTTTTGAAGAAAAAATTCTAAAGATGACTTTCTAAAGAAAATATTTTCCAATGAAAACCCTTTTCACAAATAAGCTTTCCTGAAACAAAATATACACAAGGTATACAATATATCAATTTCTAGAACCATGTCACATAGGAATCTTGTCACATGAGTTAACCATGGGTAAATCCATAAACGGAAGTAGAAAAGGTGGAACTCTATGAACATTGTACTTCTGTGATCAAAATCCTCAAACTCAATTACCAATAAAATTATCATACATGAGAAAATAGAGAGGATCTCATCAAATTTTCTAGTGGTCCAACAACGTTCACATGAATGATCCACTAGATAGACTCTAATAATATGTTCTAATGGTATCCGATTATTTGAAAAGTTATGTTAGTGTTATAATCATCATTCCTACTAGATGTGTCTAGGCCACATCCACTTGCAAATTAATTTTCCTACTAGTTATAGTTCATTGACCTAGACAACAGAAATTCCATCTGTTCTTAACTTCTGTTTGACATATAAAATAAATAAACACTTTCAAATAAACATTCCAATCATCATAATCACAAAACGAGAGAACTAATTTCACAAAACATCACATGGAATCACCAATTTCCATAATCAAAAAAATATTCCATTTTACAAACACCAAATCATTTGAAAATACCTTTCACTCCTCTTAAAAAAATTATGGAACCCGTTTTAAAAAACCATAGTAAAAAATAAATAAATAATACTGTGATTTCTATGGGTAAGCCCCTTATTAAAGCCAAAAAAACAAATTCATTTTTAAATAATAATTCCCATCATTTACACAATTCAATCATCAAAATAAAGGCTCATAAAATTGTTTTCAACATGCTAAAAATCCATTACTCTTGAAAAAAATCACTTTTAGCACATTCATTCCAAAAGTTCCTTTGAAAACACATTTTTTACAATTTATGTAACATTTCTAAGAAGCTGATAAATAAATAACACACAAAAACATAAACCATTTTTCAATTATATAATTCATTTCATCACATATGTATTTCAAAACCCTTCCAAAACATGTTATAAACCACACCAATAATCCATAGATTACATTTATAAATTCATAAAAGAAAGAAAACCTCATCTAACAATGTAAAAGCATGGAACCACCTACCCCTCACTTGAAATCTTTCAAATATGATGTGGAAACACAACTACACCACTGGAAGGCCCTAAAAATGGATGATTGAACCAAAAACCTCAATATTTTCCCCAAAAACAGAAGATCAAACCTGATTTAGGTCACAGAACCTGATGGAAAATAGGATATCATGAATTAAAGAAGAATATTCCATGAAATTGGAAGAAATAATGAGAAAAATGGATTAATTGATGTTTACATGAAGAAAATTAGTCAAAACCACCCATGAAAGGGTGCTCAAGAGGTCCATTGAAGGTTGTAAGGAGTTCCCATTGATTCTAATCCAGAATAGGTAAGATGGGATTACAATTTAGGTTAAAATTTGAGAGGAAACAAATGTAATTTTTTCACTTTTTAATGACTTAGATAAGCCACATTTTTTTCTTGCACTGTTTTCCAAATAGCATGGAAACTATACACCCATCATATTCCAAGAGGAACATGGGACATATTTATCCCACATTGTTTTAAAAACCATTCACTAATTATGTAGTATCCACTATCCAAATGACATTTGGCCCCATTGTCTCCCAGGAAGCGGTGACCAGTTTCCCCTAATCATACACCACAAGCTATTAGGACGAAATTTTCTAATTTCACCAAAAACGATAGGGGAACCCAAGGGGTAAATGTTAGAACAACATATACAAAAGAAATACCTCAAAACGAAAACAAAAAAGGTATATTGCTAAATCATGTGTTGAATTGATGTAAAATTTTTTCATAAACATACATAATGAATCACATATCATTTCCCTAAATTATCAAGACCATCTAGGAATATTTGATTCATTCTGACTATGTTACACATATTTCAAACTTAATTTAACATTTAAATGAAAAGATGAATCTTCAATAATACCCATTCCAATATTTATATTTATATGTGGATTATTTTTGGAAATTTCAAATGAATTATCAATATAACTCTTAACATTTTAGGAAAATATGAGTCTATTTTATTAGTTTGGAGAATGCGACACATGTTTTGAATATAAATGTCAATTTAAAATAAAAACACAAACTTATATTTCTTATAGTATCATGATGTGTTAGATTTTTGTGTGGATGATTACTACATTTCAAAAATGAATTAATAATCATTTTCCTAATGTATTGAAAAAATATTAACAGGTTTTCTTGATTTTGAGAATGTGGTTTGTGTTTGAACTAAAATATCACTTTTAAAAATAAAAACATAATATTTTAATCATTTTAGAGAATTTATATATTAGATTTATTTGTTATTAACTCTTACATATCAAATATGAATTATGGATCATTTTTATAATATATGAAGATATTTTGTATATGTTTGTTCAATATTGATTATCTATCACATTGTTTGAATGAAAATGTCATATATAAATTAAAACATGAACTTTTAATCATATTAGACACATAGTGTGTCTGATTTATATTTCTCCAATTATTATATAAATCAAATAAATTACATGGATATTCCTTAAAATATCAATATAGTCTAAAATAATTTTCTTTATTTTGAGTACATGATGAACATTTTGAACTAAAATGTCCAGCTTCAGTAAAAACAAACATATTGACTCATATCAGCATCAATATGTGTAAAATTATTGTGTGTTTGTTTCCAACCAATCACAAATGAATCATGGATCATTGAATTAAATTATCATAAGAATCATGGAATGATTATTTAGTTAAGAGTATGCAACATGAATTTTAAACTAAAATGTCACTTTTAAAATAAAGTCATGCACTATTAGTCATTTAGATTGTATTGTGTGTTAGATTTATATGTAGTTAATTACTAAACATCATAAAATAATTCGATATCATTGGTATAATGTACGAATACAATATACGCTTTTTTGGGTTTTTTATTAATATGTGACACTTTTTGAACTAAAATCTCATTTTTAAATGAAAACATGTTCTTTTGGTTATTCCAGCCACATTGTGTGTCATATTTATGTGAGGTTGATTTGTACACATAAAAAATAAATTATGGTCTTTTCCCTAAATTATCAAGAAAACTGGGGTGTGTTAAAATAGTTTTGACTAAGTGATATGAATTTTGAACAAAAATGTCACTTTTAAATAAAAAGGATCACTTTCAGTCATTCTAGCCACATCATTTGTTGGAATGATGTATAGTTGATCCTGTATTTAAAAAATGGTTTATAGATTTTTTTCATAAAAACTAAAAGAAAAATAAGTTTTTTTTCTAATTTCGTAGAGTGGGACATAGGATTTCAACTAAAATTTATCTTTTAAATAAAAACAATCATTTTTAATAATGTCGATCCCAATTGGTTTTATATTTATGTGAGGTTGATTTATATATTTCAAAAATAAAATAAAGTTATTTTCCATAAAATATAAAATAAATATTATTGTGTTTTCTTATGTTTCACTTCATAGTACATCTTTTGAACTAAATTATCATTTTTAAATGAAAACACAAATTTTTAGTCATGTATGTCACACAATGAATCCGATATATGTAAAATTAATTCAGATAAATCACACAAGAATCACAAATAATTATCATTAATTATCAATATAATATGAATGTGATTTCTCGATTTTAATATCCCACATATGTTTCGAAATAAAATTACACTTTTAAATGAAAGCATGCACATATAGTCATACTATCGACATTGGGTGCTGTATTGATAAGTGATTGATTCCTACAGGTCAAAAATGATTCATGGATAATTCTCTCAAAATATCATAAAAATATGAGTGTGTTTACTCAGTTAGAAGTACACAATGTCTGTTTTGAATTAAAATTTCACTTTTAAAAATGAAAACATGCACGTTTGGTTATTATGGAAACACAATGTTTTGGTTCGAAATGTGACATGTTATTCTATATAACTAATTTATTATCAATAAATATTATAAATTATGAGAAAAATATTTGTTTGTTTGATTGGTTTTGATTATTTGACACACATTTTCAAATAAAATGCCATTTTTTAATGAAAATATGAACATTCAATCATAATGGACACAATGTTTTTTATACTGACAAACGTTTATTTCCAAAATATCAGAAATTAATTATATAACAGTCACTAAAATATAAATTAAATACGAACGTCTTTTCAATTTTTGAGTGTGTTATACATGTTTCGATCTAAAATTCCATTTATAAAAGAAAACATGAACATTCAACCATATTGGATACACCATGAAGTTTATTGAGTTAAGGTTGAATAAAATAATCCTTAGATAAATCACATATCATTGATCTATGTTATTAAGAAAATATTAGTTTTTTCTCTATTTTTATTTTGTGGAACATGTCTTAGACCAAAATGTTTCATTTAAATGAAAAATAATTTCTATCATACCAACTAGACTCTGTGTTATATTAATGGGATGTTGATTCCTAGATGTCACAAATGAATCACATATCAATTTCCTTACATATCAAAACAATATGATTGTATCTTAATAGTTTTTAATATGTATCAGGAATTATGATCTACAATTTTTTTTCTTGTTGAATGGATAGCCCCAAAATATTTAGGACAATAACGAAGAGAGTATGCGAAAATGTATTCAAATGATATATGCATACCCAAATATTCTCATATATGAAATTTAATTTCGTTATTTTTTATTAGAAAAACACTGATTTAGTTCATGAGCTTGTTATTAAAATGACTTGAAAAAAAGTGAATGTATTTCATTACATATAAATATAAAAAACAAATAAATAATAAATAGTTGAATATAGGGAACATAAAATAGTACCTCAGAGAAACATCATTTTTAAATTAGTCATGAAGATTTTTTACAAGAATTTTTTTCAAATTATGATCATAAAAGGACCCCATAGAGTGACCAGGGTTCTTCTTCAATACTGATATCATTTTTCCTTTAGTTCTACATTTTTGATAATTATCATTTACCATATATAATTAAAGGTTCATATCCTTGGAAATTATTTTATTCTTCATGAAGGACCCCCAAATATATAGGGAGACCCTTTTCACTCTTTATAGGCAAAAAATTGATTTGATGAAAATCATTAATAAATCACAACATAAAGATCTCTATGAAATTAACTAAATAGGTAGTAAATAAAATTCAAAATAAAATTAAATAAAAAATTTAATAAAATTATTATATGTTAAATAAATAAAAATTTGTAAATCAGTTATTCATAATGTCTACAAACATTCTAACATTATGTATGTTCTTCACTAATTTCTAAACAAAAAATTTATTTATGGAATATTTGGATTTTCGATAGTCATGGAAGTACTCTAAAAATATATATTAATAAAATATTATGAAATATTTTATATGAAATATTATCTACCTTCAGTAATAAATCTTTAAGGATGTTATTTTTTGATGGAATACAATATATTTCATAAATTTACATTTATAATAATCGTAATTGTTTTCACTACTTAATTTTTAAATTATATAAGCCTTTATCAAAATAATGAATATTTTTTTATATTTTTTTTGAAGGTGAAATATGATTATATATACTCTAATACTTGTCCAATTAAATAAATTCATTGGCTCTATGTGTGCAACTTCCATCCTAATATCATGACTTTGACCATATGTAAACAAAACATTCTCATATAAAATACTCATTAAAAAATAATATAAAACCTCAACATTGAAATTTTGTATTAAAATTAGAAATATACTGTATTATAAATTAATAAATGACATCATGTCTGGTCAATTTGTTGGAAATAGATAACCTATATCTAAAAAAATAAATCTTTAGGATATTCAAATAGATTGCGATGAGTATCCATTGATTCATTGAAAAAAAATGAATAAGGAAAGAAAAAAATGAAAATTGATTTTATATAGTTAGATTTTATAGTTTTACTCATGAATTTTTGTCATTACGAATATACCATCATCTATAATTTTATTCACAAATATTGGAGAAACATTCTGTAATTTTACAAAAAGTCGAACTTACCCAAATTTAAATTTCTATGTAGAAGTGATATGAGGACTACTACATCAAATTTTTTTTTTCAATTTTTTTATATTCTCAATATAATTTTATATAGGCTTATATAAAATATTAATAATATTTAACAGTAAGTAACATATTTTATCTATTACTATAAAAATTGATTATGAAATTTCACATGATGGATACACTTATAACTGAGCCTCCTAGGCATTAATGCTTTAGAATATCATTTACACTCTCTTGACCAATCATGTGTATAATGGAATATCAATATATTCCTTTATCCAATTGAATTCAGACCATATTTTGATCATTGACCATCATATTCATGTGAACATATAATTTTAATAAGTGTGAAATTTATATTATTAGGGTAAAAGTTATCTCAAAAGGACTTTTTCAATATTTTGGATGATCATATAAATTTTTTGACTCAACCTTATATTTCCCCCTTGAATTTTATAATCTATAATAACATACCTTAATTTGTACCTTATTTCATTAATTTTGAAATGTCACTAGTGTAGAAAACGTTTTTTAAGTCAGTTATTTTTCCTTTTTTACGTCGGTTTCTAGCCGACGTTAACACGGGAGACGTTATAAATAACGTTTTTGACGTCGGTTATTTAAAAACCGATGTCAAAAACATAAAATCACGATGTTTCTGACGTCGGTTATTTTAGAACCGACGTGATAAATAAAATGGGAATGGTTTATCACGTCGGTTCTTTAACAACTGAAGTGATAAAATGCCTGGAAAATTGTTTATCACGTCGGTTATTAAAAAACCGATGTGATAAAAGGATGGGGAAATGGTCTATAACGTCGGTTATTAAATAACCGACGTGATAAACTAGGGGCGGGAGGTTTATCACATCGGTTATTATAGAACCGTCGTGATAAGCTTGGGGGTATTATCACGTCGGTTATTAAACAACCGATGTGATAAACCTGGGGGCATGGGGTTTATCACGTATATAACCGTCATGATAAACCGGGGTGAGGGGGGTTTATCACATCGGTTATTATATAACCTCCGTGATAAACCGGGGGGAGGGGGTTTATCACATCGGTTATTAAATAACTGACGTGATAAACCACTCCCCATGCCTTTTATCACGTCGGTTATTAAATAACCGACCTGATAAACCCAATTTTTTTAAAAAAAATTTAATGCAGTCATCTGCTCACCACCAGAATCAACCAGAAAACAAATCAAGAAATCGTACCACAAAAACAGAAGTAGATCAAAATTAAGCATGTACATTGATAACATATAAAACATACCCCTAGACAGCCCCCACGCTCATGTATACCCCATGGACAGACCTCCCCCACCCCTTTGGAGCCCTCACCCTAATGTATACCCCCTGGACAGCCCTCCCCCACCCCATTGGAGCTCCCACCCTCATGTATACTCCTTGGACAGCCCTCCCCCACCCCATTGGATCCCCCACCACACTCCTGGACTGCCCCCCTACCACTGGACAGCCCCAAACACCCCTCGACAACCCCGACCCACCTAAACAGCACCCCCTCACCCCCTCAGCCCACTTGACAGCCCCCACCACACCCCTAGACAGTGCCCACCACACCCCTAGACAGCCCCAAACACCCCTGGACAACCCCCCACCCTCATGTATACCCCCACCCCTAGACAGCACTCCCACATCCCTGGACTGCCTTCACACACTGCTGGACAGCCCTGCCACCCCCTGGACTATCCCCCCACCCCACCGGACAGCCCTCCCAGACCACTGGACACCCCCAACCCCACTGAACACACCCCCACACCCTTGGAACCCCTCCCCCACATACCCAAATCCATACCAGAAAAACCATCATAAGTAAACCAAAACAAGAAGCAGAGAAAAATTAAACATTCACTTATATAACATTCAAAACATACACTGTCAACTTCAAAAAAAACTAAATCCAACCTAAACAACTCAAAATACACAATTACAACGACAATATTCAACATTAAATTTTACATTACAAACAACTAAAATTCAATGAACCCTGTAAAATAATTTGACCACTCCACTTGTAAGTGTTTCATGTCTTCAGCAGTATAGGGTTTAGGGTCATCAAAAAGTTACAAATGAAAAAGAAAGTAGTTAACGTTTATAATGAATAAATCAAATTGAAATATTATGGAAAAGTAAAAGAGGAAATCGTACCAGGTCAAAATTCACAACTATCCCAGTTGTTATTATTTCATACATAAATCTTAACATATAATATTCGCTTTCGATGAAGCCTTTTTGTTCATGACAATTTTGTTTGAATGAGTGTAAATTCAATATATAATTTTTATGTAATAAATCAAAAAGTACAAATTGTAAATGGATATTTACCATCGCATTTACATATTTGATCTTTGCACTTCTTTTCTTTGTGTTTTTTCGAAAGTAGGCCCATGCACTGTTAGAAAATAATACGAATTGGGTAAATTGACAATTCATTGTAATATATAAAACTATTGAGAAATTAAAACTTACTTTTCCAATATATTCTTAATAATTTCCCGCACATCACCATGGACAGAGCATATCCAATAAAGGGCTTTCTCCCTTGGGAAAAAAACCCCTAACATCCAATGATCACTGATAAAAGGAAATTTGACGTTAGTGGTTTTTTATGTTAAAAGATAATTAACTCTTTGAGAGAAATGTGTTTCATATCTCTCACAAAAAGGCATCATCAAACATTGTGTGATTATATTCTTTTCAAATCATTCAGCAATATAAACCATTCTTTATTCCTCATTCAATGCACATGCTTCAGGGGAAATCAATTGCGGGTCTATGAATCCATATACTTCTGTCAGCTCATTCCTCTCACAAATTTTATAAAGATACCTAATACATAACATACATAAGTATACATTTTTAATAAATATAACGCAGGGAAAAGGTGTTAAGACTTACACGGAAAAAATTTTCAGCACGTTGATGCCCAACTTATCTCCAGTAACAAGCTCCATGATATCCGTTTTTATAATCCCCACTCTTATTTCCCGTCCACACACATGAGCTTCCATTGGAAACTCATAATAACCCGATAATAAATGTGAATATCTTGACAATCTGTCAAGACCATTTGAATCTGTATCTGATGTCATGGCCATTTGTCTTTGTTGTTGTCTATACAGTATTTCTTTACCCTTGATGTATTCCTGTAAAAAAAATTGAAAAATATTTTAGTTTTCAAATGATAAAACAACTTTATTAAAAAAAATAAAATAAAAGATATAACATTCATACCTCTATGGGAATGAGTCGAACAATTCTGGATGGCCAAATTAAAAAATGGCCGATACTCTGTCCAACTATCGCCACCTCATCTGTAGGTATTGGTACCCTAGATGATCTATCTATAATTTCCTGTATAGTGACCCTCTGATTCTCTACCTCTAATTGTTGATGATGAACTCTATCTCCTATAGAATATACCAACCCATATGCTACTATATGATGTTGAGAATCATCAACATACAACTCGCAATAAGTAGGAAGTTGTGGCGGAGGCGTAGGAAAAAAAATGGGGTCCGTAGGCTGAGGTCAAGGAGTGGGAGCTACTGGAGGAGGTAGAGGATAAATAATGGGGTCTGCAGGGGGAGGTGGATGAGTGGGAGCTTCAGTCTGAAATTGCCTTTGCATTTCTGAAAACATAGACTGCACCGACTCTCTAATCTTGGCCTCCATCGTCGCATTATTATTATGAACTTCAGCCTCCAAGGATTCTATTTTTTTTATAAACCCCCTCAATGTTAGAAGTTGAAGAACGTTGCAACACTTTTCTTACCAATACACCTGCCGGATATCCTCCTACACGACCAGGATTTTCGGGCCTTCCCAATGCTGCAAAAAAAATATCTTCCCTCCCAGTAGCTGTAAATGTCCCCTCTGAACTCTACTCCTCAAGAGAGTCCTGTATTAATTAATTGAACATTTCTGTAATGATTGAAATTATATAAAGAAAATAGTTAACTTAAATAAATAAAATAGATATCTTATAATCCTCTCAGCTACGATTCTCAATTCTTCTGAAAGATAATGCCCTTTTTTCCCTTCTGAGCTCTCTTCCATTTTTCATGTCTAGATGGAGGGGATTGAGGGGCCACCTCTCCAGAGCATGAAAACTCAGCTCTTCTTTGTTGAAATTTTTCCACCATCATTTGTTCTTCCAATAATGCATACCCTCCCCAAGATAAACTATAAGGGTATACATTTTTAGATTGGATCTCCTGATGACCTTTCCTTGTTTACTGTAATTTAAGAATAAGAATTCAATAACAAAACATTAATAAAATCATTTATATAAGAATGTTTATAAAAGATTACATTTCCCTTACCAGAAATGACTCTTTTCTTCTAATTTCAAAAAACTGTCTCCATGTGTCTTCATCTATAAAAGGATATATACGACATGGATTTTCATGAATCCTATGACCATAAATGAAATCAGATGAGAGGGTTGATTTGAAATCCCTCAATCCCCTGGCAGCCAACGATAAGCATTTCATCCTGACTCCTCCAGTGTCAGGAATATCAAATGACTTCTGATAAAGAAGAGGTTAATCATATTATATATACTAGAAACATTAAAAGAATAGTAAAACAATGACAAAAGATCTTAACAAAATCGTCTCCCGCAACTGAGAGATAATCTCTTTATCTACACTTCTCCAATCATCATACAAAATTCTTACTTTGCTCTTAGCCTGAGTTGCTACAAAACTCTTAAAATCTTTTGCATTTGGACCTCTAGGAATATCATCATCATCAAACTCAACGACTATCCTCTAATCCTGCGTATGGGCAAGTGATAATTTTGGTAAATGTGTGGACCCATGTTTACCAACCTTTGAACTCTTTCTCGTAATAGGAGCATGTGAATGTACATCCCCAGAGGTATGACCAGCAATATGCTCCTCTCCAGAATCATGTGGTTGATCAACTGAATGATCTGTCATTATCCTTAAAATCAAAAAAACAAACATCAGTTCACAAATATACAAATGAAAATATTTTAGTACTACTGTAATCAGAAAATAGAAAAGTGTACTAAGTTACATAATAGTAAACATTGGTAATATGGTAAGCATGTTAAACAATGGTAAATATGGTAAAGATGGTAAAGATGGTAAATATGGTCAAGATGGTAATCATGGTAAAAATGGTAAACCTGGTAAACATGGTAAATTAATTGTTAGTGAACAAAAATAATTGATATATAATTCATATAATGGTTATAAACATGATAAAGTAAACTAAACAAACTTAAAACAAACAAAAACATATTCTTATTTTGTTTTAGAACATGTTTTAATAAATAAAAAACTTACAATATCTAACATTTATGGAAAACATAAATGTAAATAAGAAATAAACATATGTTACCTATAATTTTAGGAATGTAAAAATGGATGGTTTTCCTAAATTCTTTCATTGTGATCATTCCTTATGGCACAAACTATGTCTTCAACATGATCATCATTATGTTCTTTTAATCTTTCCATGGAAGTAGGGATCTCACATAAATCCTCATATTCATCAATTTCATCCTCACCATCATATTGTTTTTTCCCTTGTAAAAAAATAGCCCACTGCATATCTGATTGATCTAATACATAGAAAATTTGTTTTGCATGTGTTGCCATTATAAAAGAATCAGCTGTGTCTTCCAATCTATTCAGATTAACAAGTGTCATTCCAAATTTATTGTGTCTGACACTGTTGTTACCGTTAAACCATTTACAGTTTAAAACGGGAACATTAATTTTAAAGTAATCAACCTACCATATGTCTTCAATCACTCCATAATATGAACTTGATGCAGAAATTGGGTTTTTGTCCTTAGCACTCAAAAAATGCATTGCTTCTACAAACACCAATACACCACTATTCTAAACTGCACTTCTGTTGTCCTGATATTTCATATGAAATGTATAACCATTAATTTCATAACCGGACCATGTTATCACATTTAAACATGGACCACTCACTATCCATTTTAATGTCTCTAATACATCTGATCTACCAAGCAAAGAATTTTTAATCCATGACAAAAAAGTTTTGTTGTGCTCATTCAAAATAGACATTTCTTTCTTCATTGGATGTCATTGTTTCAACTCATTAATATGCAATGTGATATACGGTTGAGCATCAGCTATGTTATTCAAGATTTATGATTCTAACTTCTTCATCTGTTCAGCTAACAATGATTTGAATTTCATGCTGCAAATCCCCTTTCCCTAATTATTAACTCGTTCATTGCGAGATGGAGGCAAACCTATGTGTTGCGCTGCAGCCAAGTAGCTCGTACAAAACTCTACTACCTCCTCAGAAATATACTTTTCAATAATGGAGGCTTCAGGTCGATATAGATTTCTAACATAACCCTTTAATATTTTCATATAACTTTCAATAGGATACATCCAATGAAGATATACAGGTCCACAAAGCATTATTTCTCGAACCAAATGAATCACCAAAATACACCATTATATCAAAAAAAGTTGGAGGAAAATACATTTACAATTGACAAATTATAAAAATTTCATCCTTCTCCAAAATGTTCAAAGAAATCACATCAATCGCCTTGTTACAAATTGAATTGAAAAAATAACACAACTTTATTATAGTCTTTTTTACATGAATGGGAAATATTCCATGCAATGCAACTGGTAGAATTTGTTGCATCATGGCGTGACAATCACGTGATTTCATACCTGTCGACTTCAAGTCCATCAATGAGACAAAATTTTTTACATTAGAATAATAACCTTGAGGCACTTTGGTATCCTGAAGACACTGACAAAAGCTAATTTTCTCCATCTTCTATAATGTATGACAAGCCGGGGGTAGAAATGTTCGTCTTCCTTTAGGAGTGGGAGCTAACTCCAAACGTATTCCCATTGATAGTAAGTCTAATCTTGAATTAAACCCATCTTTAGTCTTTACTTTAATATCTAAAAATGTTCCAATCAAAGAATCAAAAATATTCGTCTCCATGTGCATGACATCAATATTATGTTTAACTTCATGATACTTCCAATATGGTTGCTCAAAAAAATTGACCTTTTCTTCCAAATAAGTCTATCATGACCAGATTTCTGTGTCTTTCCCAATGTCACATCAAGGTTTTTCACCCTCTCAAAATACAAATCAGGGGATAATGTTTTTGGAGTAGTATCAAATTCTTGTGATCCATTGAAAGCCTTTTTTAGTCTTCTATAATGGTGTTCCATAGGCAAAAACTTTCGATGACCCATGTACACTGTTTTCATCCCATGATGCAATTGACAATATGATGTCTGTTGTTCACAAATTGGACATGCTTTATGCCCTTTAACACTATATCCAGACAAATTTCCATATGTTGGGAAGTCATTTATAGTGAACAGAAGCACTTCATGTAGTTGAAAATATTCCATTTTATAAGAATCATACACCCTAATACCATCAGCCCATAACAGTTTCAAATCATTAATCAACGGTGACAAGTAAACATCAATATCATTACCAGGATACTTTGGACCAGAGATCATTATACTCAACATTAAATTTTTGCACTTCATACAAACTTCAGGAGAGAGGTTGTAAATTACCAATAAAATAGGTCATGAACTGTGTGTGCTACTGAGGGTTCGGTATGGATCATTCCATCTATGCACAACCCTAGTTTGAGATTTCTAATTTCATTTCCAAATATAGAATACTGCACATCAATTTTCTTCCATTGTGGACAATCAGCTGGATGACTTATTTTTCCATCACATACCCACTCTTCATCATGCCATCTTAACCTTTTTGCATCATGTGAATTAGAAAATAAATGTTTGAAATGATTAATTATAGGGAGATACCAAAATACCTTTGAAGGGAGCTTTGTAATCTCTACACCTGCCTATGATTTTTCTTTCACCTTATACCATGATGTCCCACATTTATGACACTCTAACAGAAATTCATATTCCTTCCTATATATAATGCATTCATTCAGACAGTCATATATTTTCTTGTATCCCAATCCCATCAGGCATAATGTTTTCTTAGCTTTGTAATGTGAATCTGGAAGATCGTTATCTTTTGGAAGAATGCCTTTCATCAATTGTAGCAGCTCTGTAAAACTACTGTCACTCCATCCATGTTTCACCTTCAGTTTAATCAATCATAACACCACCGAAAAAACCGTAAAATCTGTACAACCAGGATATAATGGTTTTTCATAATCACCATATAGACACACAACTTTCGATTCTATCTCAAATTGTTCTGCTACAATATCGCGAATCATTTCTTCAATTCCATCAGAGTTACCATCTTGCGAATCATCATCATCAGGGACCTTCTATCCAGTTTCACCATGCCAAATCCAAGGGCTGTAACTCGGATTAAAACCATGAGAAATCAGATGATCTTTTATCTCTCTACTTTTCAACATCTTCATATTCAAACATTTCAGGCATGGACAGAAAAAAAATGTCACTACTTGGAACATTTCATTTTGAAAATTCGAAAAAGGCATCAACACCTTCCTAAAATTCATTGCTCATTCGATGTGACGTAATCCAACTTCGAATCATTATTACCTATAACAAATATCAACAAAAAATATATATTTTTAAGATAAGAAAAATATATGTTTATATGAAAAAAATCATAATTTGAATGTAAAAAAATTTAAAATATAAAACAAATCTATGGGTATTTAAGAAAATATGCTTGAATATTATTTTTCAAACAAAATATAGTTAGATATAACAGTTTAAAATTTCATTGAATCAAAGAAAACCATTCAACCTACATAGTTGATAGAAAATTGGAGAAAATGGAGTAAACCTACGAATCACCCCCCCCCCCCCCGGACAACCCCCAAAACCCTATGGATAGGCCCCCACCCCCTTGGACAGCCCCCCACACCCACCCACCCCCTTGGACCACCCCTGGACACCCAACCCTCTGGATATCCCCCACCCCTCCTGGACACCACCCCCACCCCTACCCCTTGAACACCCCCTTGACACCCCCAACCCTTTAGACAGCCCCCACCCTCCGGACAACCCCCAAAACCATCTGGAAAGGCCCCCACCCCCGTGGACAGCCACTCACACCCACCCACCCCCTTGGACACCCCCCCCCCCCGGACACCACCCGTTTCCACATATTTGATATAACATATTTTTTAAAAAAATGTGACATTATTAAAAACGTTTCATGAAATATGATGAAGAGTCCAATTGTATTTCTTATGAAATTTTTCTTACTAGAAAGGGTCTTAGTATTGGATAGAATAATAAATAAAGTTGCATAAAACAGCAATATAATCCTAAAAATGCATATAATTTAGCTTAAATATTTGAATAAATATGTTTTTAATCAACCATCAAATCCATAAGGTGTATGAGAGAACAATTAGAGAAAAACTGGGAATGAGAGATCATAGTCATTGAGGGGGGATGGTTTCAGAGGAAACAAAAAATCAAATGAACCAAGACCACTTTATGATGTAATCCATGAAAAAGAAAAACCTACATCAAATAAAATCGTGAAACATCAAAAAATAAACAAATACCGATTTGAAATAGAATCTAGTATCTTGATTTAGAAACTCTAAAAAATAAATAAATCACAATCTCATTGATTTAATCCTGAATTTCTAAAATAGAACAATACACTAGTTTCACTTTGGTTGGTGGTGCAATTATTTTTTGTATTCGATCATCAATTATTTTTGTGACATAAAATCAAAAAATCTTGTGAAATACATATAAGTAACATTCATTATTCAAGTTCACATTCTTTTTGTAAAATTACCCATGTCTATATTATCATTAATAAAAACAATTATCATTATTCTCAACTAAAATCATGAGAATTGTGATATTCCCATTTTTATAAACATATATTAATGATGTTATGATAGAGTTTATCATAACTAATAATATAAAAAATGGTATACTTATCTATAGTAGAGTCCTATAAGACAAAATTGATGTGCGATATTTCTGTGACATTTAGATTTTTTAAAGGGATATAATGATGTTTAATACTTCACAGAAGGGTGAAATTATAAAGACGTTTACTGTCTTCTAAAAATACACAGTGGGTAAAAGTGAATTTGTTTCCATTAAAGAAAACAAATGGTTTATCATTGATTTATTAGACTCTATAAGGGTGAATGATAAATATTTAATTTATAATGTTCCATTATAACTCATGTGTAAATATTTATTTTAGTTCAATTAATGAATGATAAATGGTTTACATTAATGGTTTTTGTTTTCTAAAAAAATGACATCTTCAATATGGATGATTGATTCATATTCTATGATAAGACACTCAACAAGGATGATTCACTATATATGATGACAATTTCTTTTAATTCTCTAATCACATAAACATTATTGGTTATCCAACTACAAAATTGTTAGATGAACCTGAGCATTAAATGAAATATAGGATAAAAGGAATGGATGAATCAACCATACCTCAAATTTCTTTTTGATAATGAAATTCAAACTGGTCAAATCTGGAAATATTCCAAATCATTCCTTAATCGTGCCATAGTCCTTCAATAAATAACCCCAAATATGTTTCCAACATAGGAGGATTTTGAGTCATTAAATGCAAGGTAATATATCAAAATTTGTTTTATAAAGAAATACAAAAACAAGACACTCAAGATAAAAACGAATGTCCAGTGCCAACGATATTCAAAAAGATGTAATAGGGTTCGAAATGGAAGAATCTAACCTAGTTTAAACAGAAAAAGAGAAAAACATAAATATAGACTATCTGAAAAAAAAATGAATGAAATAAATTCGTGGAAGGCTTACTTGAGTATTGCGAGTTGAGATGATAGATCCGAGGAGAGTAAAGATGATAAATGATGAAGCCAAAATGAGTTTAAGGCAGGTCGATCAATAAGCTGATTCGGGTTTACTGCGTGAGAGAGACAAGACGGCAGACTGTTGATGGAAAAATCGTAAATGACTGTCCATGGGGATTTAATTTTTTAAATGTTTTATAGCGTAGGTTATATAATAAATGACGTTATAAACTATTTTTTAAATTTATAACGTCGGTTATTTTGAAACAGACTTAAAAAACCCCCGCGCTTTGGTTTTTTACGTCGGTTATTTTATATCCGACGTAAAAAACTCGTAGATATTTCATTTTTTACGTGGGTTATTTTATAACCGACGTAAAAAAACCCCCGCGCTTTGATTTTTAACGTTGGTTAATTTATAACCGACGTAAAAACCGAACACGCGCGATTTGTAATGTCTGTTATTAAAATAACCGACGTTAAAAATCCACTCAACAAATTTGTTACGTCTGTTATAAAATAACCGACGTAAAAAACCACGTTTCACAGATTCTCACGTCGGTTATATATAACCGACCTAAAAAATGGTGTGGTAAATAACATTTTCTGCACTAGTGTGTTCTCATAAAAATCAAATTAGAATGTTCATACCTCATTATCATCATTTATCATTATATTATTATATAGAGATTAGATGAATGTTATATTAGATAGTTTGACCATGTGAATATCTAGATGATCATGTATAATTTGTATCTTGATACTCATCTTTTGATGTATATGAATCCATTCTCTCACTTGATCTTTTAGAAGTTATTTTATTTTGTATAATATCTCCTTGGATATTTTACTTGCTACACCACAAAATAAGGTTATGGGTGGGTGTTTATAGATATAAATAACAATGAATTTAACCCTATTTTATTTTAGTTCTGAAAAGGTATATGTACTTTTCAAATTCTTATTTCTAGAAACAATTATGATATAATCGATTACCATATGTAATGTATTCCTTTGAGGGAAATAGATAACCTCAAAGATATTTGGTTGGATATTCAAATAATGGTTATTACCTTGTTGTTTTCTCCCCATGATCCCTTCCCAAATGTTTTTTAACAAGTAAAACTACTATGTAAATATACTTTGAGATAATTTTCTGTTCCAATAGTTCAACTATTTTTTATCCCTATTATTTTGTTCTATTGATTTATTAAAATTTGTTTGAGGTGACACTCTATAACCTACACCACTAACACAACCATATTTTTTGGATACTTCAAGGACATCAAAGTGATTCATTCGTCAATTACATATTATAATATTATTATCATGAATCTAGCTAAATTATATATAGAAATAAGTAATAATTATTATGTTGTACTAATTTAATGAAGAAAAGGTTTATATTATTTTATACTTAAACATGATTCTCATACAGTTTGTATGTCTTTATTTTCTATTAACATTTATTATTTACATGATCCCCATTCAACATCACATGAGGTGGGATGGAAATGGATTTATATTTGGATTAAGTAAAATTAATATAATAAAAATTACATAATTATATTGTTTTTTAATATCACATAAAATTAGTACTGTAAATTTAAAATAAGTAACATTTATTCAAGTAAATCGTAACTCATCCTTTCTTTGTTGTATTGTATTTTGGTTTTTTATGCTTCTATTTCATTTTAAGTACAAAATTTATATTTTATAAATTTAAAATTTTGAATATAAGTGATTAATAACCATAATGTCAAATAAAATATTAGCAATTATAATGTACCTGAAATATTCATCATCGCATAGACCAATGAAATAATTTAATGTTTATTAATTTATCATGTGTGAATAAATGGCTATTAGGTATGAATTTATCTTCCTATTATTATCCTCGAGATATATCTTCATAATAAGGGTCTGAAACTCTCTATGATACTTTCTAGTGACTACTCCTATGAATTTCTTTCAATAATAATCTAACTAAAATGTTCATTTTAATGTATAAATAATTTTAAATAACATTTTGATTATTTTATTTCTTTAGTAACGTAATTAAATTCTACCATAATTGTACCCAAATTTATTCCAAAAATATTGTCTTAAATGCATGAACAACATTTTCCTATATATCAAATTCAATTGAAAAATTCATTTCAATGGTGATCTGAATGCAACTAATGAAAATTGAATATTTGTGTTACTAGGATGGTTGTGTTCATTTCAAAAAACATTGAATTTTATCTCTTTTTTTCCTTAATAACTATTATAATCAATATTTTGGTGAGAGCATTATAGACCACAACAAACACACACCCATGAACTCTAGTGGTTCAATACTCATCATTCTCTATAATGAATGAAAAGCACTTACTAGAACTATTTATTACATATTTATATCCCCCATGGTTCATGTTATTGATGAAGAAATAACATAATTGGATATGGACCAATCACCCATACAATAGATATCCCAAAGACACATAATGAGTGGCCTACATCATTTCACAACATCAGACTTGCACCATAATGCCACCACTTTCAGTAGACAACGCACCATGTTTCTAATATGAATGTTTCATACCCATCCAAGAAGTGTTGTGTACTATCCTATGATTCATCATGATAGGACACTCTTATATACCACATCATAAATCCATGTGTAAATAGAGTCATATGATTTGTGATGGTACACCCATCCCTTTTTCTATTTGGCCACTCGATGATGTCTATGTAGTGGCTCATCACATTGTCTATCTATGACACTACACAATAAAATTTTCCCCACCATATAGATATCCATGTCA
Organism: Viscum album; assembly: GCA_963277665.1. Classification (NCBI taxonomy): domain Eukaryota; kingdom Viridiplantae; phylum Streptophyta; class Magnoliopsida; order Santalales; family Viscaceae; genus Viscum; species Viscum album. The sequence continues at coordinate 242,649,909 of OY728131.1, forward strand.
TAGATAACCCCTTCAAACCAAATAATAAATCCATCATGATATATGGCTTATTAATACATGTCAGTACACCAATTCCTCTTTATGGGCCTCCCACCTAGTGGTATCTTCATGTCACAATGCTACACCCCTTTCCCATTACACTAGCCGATCATCATAGTCCATGAATTTCATTTATTCTTATTTATAATGGCCCAAAATATCTATGGTTCAAATACCATTGATATAACAACATGCCTATGGACCAAATTCCCAAATATGTGGATGGAGCTCCCAAATCACATGAATATTAATGCTTCTGCAACACCCACGATAGTACCACTGCTATTGAACATACCCCTGTGCTTCTATATTATCTATGAAAATATTTCTCTCAATTGAAAATTGATAATATGTATTATTAATAATATCACACTATTATAGTAATATATTTTTTAATATATATAATAAATACATTCTACCATTTCTCTAGTTTCAATAATATCAATATGTTATTTCTCAAGATTAGTAGCATCAGTGTGTGGAAAAATTAGTGCCTATTAATAATGAAGAACATCATCTTTTTGAAAGGACATTATCTGTCAAAATAGTTCAACATTTAACTTTTATTATCTAATTTTAGTAATGAAAACATTATATTATGAGGTTACACATTGTTTATAAAAATATTTTACATTATCATTTTACTCTCTTTTTTAAAGGATAATGTTATTTAACCGCTCTATTATGTATAAAAATGCCTTTAATTTTCGACCCATTTGACATATATTACACCCTCTATATATGGACTACCATTAAGTGATTATATAATCCCAATAGATGGGTTATCCTCAATAGAATTTTAGTTTGACCCTGTAGTTATTTCATTAGACAACAAAATATCTGAATAATTTATATTTTCATGAATCTTGACATAATATACATGTATTTCCTATGATGATATAATGAATGGTTCTTCTTTTTAACCTTCATTACTAATATTCACATTCATAAATCTTAATTATTTGATTTTAATAGAACTCCTGTAATCAATCCATTTTTATAAAAAATAGACACTTGGAATATTGTATAATGAAAATATAATTTTTAATCAGTAATTCCAATGTATGACATATTAATATAAATTGAATTTTTTATTTGGTTCCAGATTCATGTATCACTTCCACCTCCTGAGTAACGAAATTATCTTATATTGTACCACGTTCATCATTTTCCTTGTTATTAAACAAATAAATGTTAATTACATAACTATTATAAGATAAAATATATATACACAGTCCTTTATAAATCTATCGAAATTATTATAAAATTATATTTCAATTTTTAGATAACTACATAAAAATATGGTATTGAAACCGTCCTGTAAACTGTTGATTACATGTATTTACTATATATTTTTCAATACATTATATACCAAATTCCAAACAATTATAGTATGGGTTTCAATATATGCTAAAACCTCTATACTGGTAAATTATAAATAATGGTGATCATTCCTTCAATCTAATGGTAATTTTGAAAACATATCTTATAATATTCTTTCACTCACAAGTTTCATGCTATAATGATATTTTATGAGACCAATGTTATCAATATCAGTCAAATAGTCATTAAAAAAATCAACAAATTCCTTTAAAAAATATTTATTGGAAATAAAATATTTTCTTAGACTTTGATTTTTGACACACTCATTCTAAATATTCATACAATATTCTATGGGATATATCTATATATAATATATATTACCACACAGTTTAATATCTTAAACCAACTAAAACATCATGTGAACCATTATATCAAAGAAAAAAAATGATAGTATTTTCTCAAATTCATAGAGTATATAATAAATAACATTTTCCAAAGTCCGTGATTTTTATAGGACTATATATTCACTAATTATAGCTATTAAAATAAATAAAATGTTGTTTAATAAGTGTCATACATTTTTAAAGAGAATGTAAAAAAGCATCATGCATTAAATTATAAATCAAAACATATAATTCATGTAATTTTATGTCCTTTAACATCCAATCATTCAATGAAAACAAATATTTGGTTTTTAATGAATACCCATATGATACATTTACACCATTTAGAAATTTAAGGAATTTAATTATCTCTTTCCTGGAAAGAGTGTAATCTACTAGAGTAAGAAATGTCTATCATTCACCCATCATTGGAGCCAACTCTTATTTAATCCATATGGCAATCATGTATAACCTAGAATTAATGCCATCTATTGTTCTGATAGGGGTATTTACTAACATTAAAGTGACACTATCAGGTATATTTTTTTATCGTTCAATTCAACAAGAAAATATTTTTTATAAAAACAATTCTTATATGGTAATTAATGGAAACCTAAAAAAAATTTACCTTGTTTCTGTACGTTTTCTCAAAACAGTTTCTCCAGTAATGGTGTTGATTCCATTACTTTCTGAAACTGTTTATCACATATTAGTGGATATGGTGATGTTCGTTTATCAAAATTATGATGAAATAATGTCTTCCAAGTTCGATATTAATGGAATTTGAGTAATAAATTTTTGATCTCCAAGAAACATTGTGTTCAAATAATGTTTCAAACAGCTGAGTGTATACCTTATTATAAAATGAAGCACCCTAGAATTAATTTAATACTATACACTAACAAATTTCTATTAGAATTATATTCAATTACAATATTTTAAAACATGTACCTCAATATAAAATCTTCATTTCTGTGATAATTAAATAATATAACACAAAAATACAATATTAATTATACTTCTTCAATCAATTGGATCAAATAAACATCGATATCATTATTGGGTTATTTTTCGCACAATATAAGGAAATACAACATAGTGTATTAGTGTTTCATAAATAACACTAGTAGAAAGATATTAATTACAAACATAACAATCCATGTACTATCACTTATACTTTGTATGCCAAAATGATTCATTTGTTATATAGATATATAAGACAATGATTTCTTATCTCACACCCAAATTCAATATACTCCTTATCAAATTAATTCCACTATATAGAGTCTGATGGGTGATGAATTTTTATATATTTAATTCATGTATCTGAATTCCACATAAATTCCAACAAAATATCTATACATCTATATAGGATCCTAAAAAATTAAATGATTGGAATGTAAGACAATAAATTAGAATGAATTGGTTCATTTTCTTTTATGGAGATGCACCATACATATTGGTCACTTTAAATACATTCTTGATCTATGTGAAATTGTATAAATTCATTTAGACATGCACATATTCTTTTAGGGTTCATACTTAATGAACATATAGTTTTTTAACATCATATGTTTGGTATGGAGGCTCATTATCATATGGTGGAATATTATTCAAGAGAGTGAGTAGTTTTGTAATTATTGTTCTGCTCCATCCAATAAAGGTAATAAAATTATAGCTTTAGCATGGATGAAAATGTTATATATGGAGTACACCTAGTATAAAAGGACATCTTTACAAACCACTTTAATCTCTCAAATAGATTTGGACTATTATGAAGTTCATCTTCAACTTCAACTATCATTTATACAATGTGATCATCATCATCATTTATACATGTAATTATATCTTTAATAAAATCTTTATAATCATCTACACATGTAACCATATTATATCATAAATAAACATTAATGTTATCCTAGTGTATATATTCATTCAGTTATTATACATGTTTAGTCCAATATTTAACACATAGATATATTATATGATAGATCCATTGTTATTCTAAATCCTATAGACTAATTAATATTTAAAAAAATAAATGTAAACCATGAAAAAGTATTTGAGAAGGTTTATATTCTTGATATTCTGCAAACATGAAGAAATATTTTCTTCCATCCTCATAATCTTTTTACATACGAATAGAATCTATCCATTTTCCATTCAATTTACCTATTTGATTCAATAATATTCACATTTTATAAAAAAGTATATATACATATATGGTTTGATATATTGTCCTTAAAAGATATTATTTAGTCACACAAAATAATAGTCATTATATTAGAAATTGTTTTCATCTAATCAACTATATGTTAGAAAAATGTGAAAGTGAATCCTACAGATTTATTTAACTTGATATGTATTAGGATATATATAAAAATATTTAACTGTAAATACATATATGAATATATATAGTCATTTTTATCAATTTCGCTATATTTTTTGAAATAATTTAATCACACAGATTATGGTTATTACATTTTTAAATTTAGAACATATATCACATTCCATCAACAAACATACACCCCCAAAGAGTTATTTAAAAATTCAATCCTTTTAACAGATCCTTAAGATGTATGAACATTTATTTCATCAAATATTTTTAAAATTATCTAATTTTTAATTTGTTATATGGTTAAAGAACTTTTAATTTAAAAAACATACTACAAAAAAGGTATAATATGTGACCCCCCATTTTAGGTTCCTTAAACAATAATTTATAAACCATTTAAAAATAGCTAATATAACAATATAACATTAAAATAATCATTGATGTAAGAAAATCATAATAACAGTTATGATAAATGATTTAAATAAAAATTTCACTTGATTTATGGGAATCAACACACCCATGCCTTCATTACCATTTAATGTAATTTTTGAGACATTTTAAACACTAAAATTATAAATTAAATTAAATAAAGCCTAAAATACTGAGTGAATAATTCCCAAGTGTTTGGTTTAAAATTCATGTACAATAACTATTAATTTTATAAAATATCTTTTATAATATGACATTTCTAGTCAACCATATTTATGATAGTTCCCACACCTTGGATCTACTTAAGAATTTTTTGTTGAACTAACACATCATGAATTCCTCTATTATATAAATCTCCAAAACTTCTCAAACTAATTTAAAAAGTCATTAAATACAAAACAATTTCTAAAAATCAACTCCAAATTCAAATGAAAAACCATTCATACATTAAAACGGGTTTAAATTGCCATGAAACATCTCAATGTAAGACCTATAAGTTCTAAAGAAAATTTTTATACATTTTAAATTGAATATATATTATAAATTATTATTTAACACCAATATTACGTATAAATAGATTTTAAATTGCAATATATATTTATTATTTCAATACGATTTATTTTACTTAGTATTAATAAACTTTTATGCGGATGAAAGGATACTTTAAATTTTTCTTCAAACCCCCTTCTTAGATTATGTAATTATATCAAATAAAATCCACATATACACCAAATTAAAACCAACTCATCTATTTTAATTAAATAATAAAATATATTGAATCTAATAGAGTAGGGGATACTGAACTACTATTTGAAGAGAAAGAAGATAGGGATAATAATGGTAGAAAAATGGAAGGGCCTCTACCGCAACAACAAGAAATAAGAATCCCCTGAATTTGTAAACAATAGTACAAGAAGAATATTAGAAATACGGTATGGTGTGTAAAGGAAATATATAATTAATAATCTTACTCATGATTAAAAAATACATAAAAAATGTTGGAAGATCATACCACTAATTTTAATGGTTTAGATTCATCCTAATTGTTTGAAAAAGTCACAGTAGAGTTTGGATTTCATCAAATCTGGAATAGAAAAATAGGTTGTGGCAAGACAAGAGTTCATTGAAAGGAACAAAACTTGTTTATCAACAGTACTAAAAAAACTAATAAATGAAACCTTTATTAGCACTAAATGTGTATGTGTCGATAATGTTAGATCATACCAACGCTAAATTTTGTATAGATTGAGGCTGAATCTTAATAATGATGAACATAGTGATGTAAAAATAATCTCACATGAGAATTAACATTAACCATGATATAGTCCTCTTAAATATTTAATCAATATCAAATAATTATTTAAAAAATACATTTTAACACAAAAGATAAATAATAAATTACTAATTAGAAATTGTTAAACAATAATTGAATAATAATTTAAGTACAATATAATTAAAATGGAAATGAATAAATATAATATTATAAAAATTTAATTTTATTGATTTAAAAAATATTTAAAAATATTAGAAGAATATTTAATTAATATATAAATAAAAAAATATTAACAAGGGATATTTTTAAAATGAATAGACATGAAAAATGAATAAATTTAAAAAGTAATAAAAATATATTAAAAAAACTAAATATAAAAATTAAAAATGATTTCATATTTTAAAAAAAATGAAAAAATTAAAACAATATATTTACAAGAAACTACTTATTCAAAATGAAAAAATTATTATTTTTTAAATAAGTTTTGGAATATTACAATATGTATTAGGGAAAAAGTTATTAATATTATGATAAATTAAAAAAATAAAAGATAAAAAAACATGAATATATAATAAAAATATAAAAAAAAATCGTGAATAATTTTAATAATATGAAATTTATTAATACTGTAATAAATATGTTAATAAATGTGTTAGTGAATTAATTAATTATATTTAAAAATATTTATTCTTATAAATGTATAAAATATTTGTAAAAATATTTTTAATTAATGTATGAATAGAAATAGTATTGGAAAAATATTTTTTACAGTATGTAAATAATTATAAAATAAAAGATTAAATATAAGAGTTTTAAGAATCAAATATAAATCTATTTAAAATTTATGATATATAATTATATACTATTATTACTAATCAATTACACGGATGTATGTCGTGTACTGATTGTATATAAAAAAAAATTATTTATTAACTAAATATAATTGTTTTAAATGATGAAATATTTTTACATATAAATATACATGAAATATTTAAAATATATGTTAATAATTTCTTAAATACTAAAATTAGTTAATAATTTTGTTATTATATTTATAATAAAAACATAATTTGCAAAATCACTAATATTCTAAACATAAGTACATGATAGAATTTAAACTCTTTTTAATATTTTTTTTCTGTTTTTTCAATCATTCATATATATATATATATTTATAATTCTATATTTAAATTTATGAATCTGTGTGTGTATATTTAACTGTCTCGTTGAAGAACCCAAGGTCATGTGTGTCTATGTGATATAATGGAGAACAAAGAACAAAACATGGTTGTATTATGCTACAAACAAACAAAGATATACACATACATTCATATATACATAGACATATAAAAACATATAAATAAAGACAAACACATATTAATATAGTTAACATTATATATATATATATGTATATATATATATATTCTGATAAATCATATTCAATAACATATATATATTTGTATACAATATATATTGCACAGGCCTATGTACTATTTAGCATGCCTTTTTTAAATATGGTATGCGTATAAATTTTAAATAAATATATATATATATTTATAAACAAGTATAAAATAATTAAAAAATGTATATGTTTTGTCTGTGTGTGTGTGCCGTTAAGTATATATGAAATATATATGCAGGGAAACCAATATGTATATTTCTATATATAAATATATATTTAACACATATCTGATATAAAAATTGCATAATATAATTATACACACACATATTATTAACATAGATATATATAATTAAATATATAAAAATATATACTTTTAAATATTAACAATATTTAATGTATTTATATATTTATTTAAATATGATTCTATAATATATATATATATATATATTTATAATTATGTATATAATTATAAATCAGTATAAATTAATATATATATATATCACAAATAAAAATATATAATAATGAATATATAAATTAACATTTTCAAAGTTTTTTTTATTAGTGATTCTTCAACACTGATAAAAGGAACCCTTTACTAAATAATACAGTACTGATAAATGATATCCTATAATCATCACTTTTATTAGCACTCATAAAATTAACCCCTTGCTTAATTTTTTTAGTGCTACTAAATTTTACCGCTAAATAAATGTGAATCTGTAGGAGTGTATATTGAATCAGAGAATAAATTCCAACATTGTTTTCTCAAAAGTTACATGTTAATCGTTCTATAATTTTGAAACTATGACCACTCATATATTTAAAAATGCATAAAAAATCCCCGAATTTCTAGTGATTCTTGTTTTTCCAATCAAGATGCCCACAATAAATTTGATAATAATGTATGAATATGATTAATAATAGATTTATACAATATAAAAAGTGTATATCAAATAACATGAGTGAATATGACATTTATTATAACAAAACAATCATATCCACTTTAGAATGTTTTTTCTAAAAATGCGTGAATTATTTTCCAAATTCCATACACCATTGAAAAAATGAATCATTCCTTGATTTATATATCTTATATTATCTATCCTAGGCTAGGGAGAAAGGGCTCTCATGATAATAACTCGATTTGGGCACATAAAATTAATCTTATCACAACACCAAAACAAATCTATAACAGTTTATTTTTTTCAATTAGCGGTAGTTTAAAATACCAAAAAACCAGTTAGAAGTGATTATTTAAATTAATGTATACATAATTTTTGGTAATCAAATACTAAAAGTTTGAATTTTTTGTGGCTATTTAGAAAATTATCATTTTTCATATTTATTTTTTTTTCATACAGTTAGCAGCTGTACATATCAAAAAATATATTTAATTAATTTGGGGGGAAATAATTGAATATTTTATAAATAAGGTACCGGTGGTTTTATTTTTCAAAAGTTTATAAAAAATATGTTAACTGAAAAAAATGATAATGATTTTTTTAAATGTCATTAATAAGTATTGTGTTCATTTTTCTATCTGTGTTTTATAGGAACCACCAATAAACATTTAAAATAATAAAAATTAAAAATTAATAAAATTGCTAAAAATACATTATACAAAAAAATAAAACTGAATATTAATAAATTAAAAAAATATAATTTAATATTAAAATCGCACAGATATATATATATATATATGTCAAAAATATGTAATAAATATATAAAACCCAAATATTTATATCAAAACACGTACAAAACTATTAGTTATATACAAATTTATCATATGGAAAACATAAGTTCAACATCCACCCACAACCCAACTTGTTCATCTATCCAAATTCACCCATGTGATCACTTATATTTCTTGGTGAATCATACAGTGAACTGAACACATCACAATCATATCAACAGAAAAAACTAGATTAAATTCAATACAACAAAACATAATAAATAACCATTATAGTAGAATCCAAGATAATGCGTAATAATACCATAAATTAATAAACTATCACAATATCCATTTGAAGAGTGTTTTGGATCATAATTTTCAAACTCCAACCTATATATGACATCCATCACATAAAATAAGAACCTAGAAAATAGAAGAAACATAACATGAAATAAAATATGTGAATAATATATTAAAAAAATTTCACTTCATTTTTTATTTTCTTAAACAAACATAAATAATTTCAGTATATAAAAATGATATATTATCTCATATATCATAGATCAAAAAATTATATGGTATGTTTCTAAGGAATTAAGCATCCAAACACCCTCAAAACAATTTCAAAATAAAAAATTTCTTATTTATGATATGATACAACTATATGAGCTTGAAATGGATGAGTTTTAACGACATAATTTTTATATCTCATTTTTCATTACTATGAATCTAACATTAATACATTAATAAAAACTATTACTATTTATTTCCCAATCATTAGAAACAATTACCCAATACATGTATCTTGTTAAATTATATTTTATTGTATCATAATTTCTTAGAATTCAATTTGTGTAACAAGAAAAACAAATTATTTATATTAAATTTACACCATATAATGTCTCAACATACAATATATCCAAATTCCACCTTATCTTCATTAATTCAACAAAACATATTTAGGTTACACTATAAAAAGGTAATAAGTTCATAACTTTTCTTTAATTCAAACCACACATGCCTTAGTGATCCAACACACCCCAAATTAGTTGAATTATTACATTTTAAAAAAAAGTAAAAATAAGAAAATCAATCATTCATGTTTACTAGAATAGAATATATTTTTTGAAAATGCTCATTTGGCATCCAATTCCACCAATTAACACTCTAATCCCATATAGTACACTATTAGGACATAAAATTCATTATTTATGATATGATTCAACTTTGATAACTAAAAATTTCTTATTTTATAAAAATATAAGTCTATATTCCTCTTTTTATATTACTACACATCAAAATATTCATGATTGATTTAATACATGCCATAATTTCCAAATACATTTCAAATAAGAATAATAATTAATGTTTTCAACCAGATGTTTTTCAATTGATGGTATTTCATCCATATTTCACACTATATTCGCTTTTGGGCCCCCAAATAGGTGGTTATTCAATATAAATAAGGGACCATAGTGAAATAAACACATTTTGGGTGATTATGATCACACTTGGAGATGTTTGAGCTCCATTTATGTGTTTTAGGGTTTTAAAATGTTCCCATGGAACCACATAGACCACAAAGAGACCAATCACGGATAAGATAATGATGGACCTTACCATGCACACTAACCATTCATGTCATATTTTTTACCATAAAAAAACACACCATGTCCCTAACCATGTATCTTAACCATTATTTTCACACTTAATTCTATACCATCTTAAAACACTTCATTTAAATTTTTATATTCATTTTAGTCCCATAGAAAAAATTTAGGGCGAATCCAATCAGTCTAGTCTAATTTTAATTTGGGTGTAAATCATGGGAGTGTCTTTAATCAAGAGTAAATATCATTCATGGTGGGGTTTTTATAGTTTTGTTTTTATATTCCATTATTATTATTATTATTTATATTGAACATATAAAAATATTTATAGTTACATCTTTAATAAAAAATATACGTAAACATAATCCAAGGAGAACATTCATCTCACAATTCCCCCAACTCTCTTGTTACGACCCGTCCTCGAGGCCCGTGTCGTGACTACACCAAGACCACCTTCCATAGGCCAGGGGATGGCGACTAGCACCAAAGGCATAAATCCCGAAAAAAAGTGAAGTCATTGCATTTATAAAGTAAACAAACAAAACAGATTACATAAGTGAAGTAAGCACTAAGTAAAACTAGGTACAAAGTAAGTGATAAAAAGTAAATGGGCCAGTATACAAACCCAACTGAAAGTATAGTACAACAGCAGTAAAGTAAAACAGCAACACCGAGTTGTCCTCCGGAAATCCCACCTGAAGGGTGGGTAGAGATAGTCTCCTCAGCTCCTCGGGTATGGCCGTCCGATCCGTGTACGTCCCGCTAAGTTGTCCACCTCTAGGTATCGTCCATCTCCACAAGCCTCCACCTCGGTTAGTTCTGTTTGTCGTCTGCATCCAACACATCATAGTGCGGGCATAGCCTGTGCAGGGGTGAGTATACGTTACTCAGTAGGGACCCCGAGACCCCAAAGGTCTCTCATAATCCATGAAGAATAAACCACAAAGGAAAGATACAATCATGAAGTATCAACTGAATCTACTTAGGTATATTCCCATAAATATACCTAAGTAATCAATTATAATTCGGCTCCAACTATCGAGCCTAAGAACAACTCAGTCCACACAGGAAACACAACCCAGTCCACACAGGAAAGCCCAACCCAGTCCCCAAAGGAGAGCATGTCAATCACATCGATTATAAATGTTGAAGTCAAGACTCAGCTCACACAGGTATACATCTTTCGTATAGTGATAGAGATGATCAGATGTAGTCACTGATTCATCTAAGTTGTTGGGCCCATACAGGATACAAGTACATCTAAGCTGCAGACCCACACCGGAAAGAAGACCAGCTACGCTACCAGACCCACACATGATACAAGTAAAAAGGACAATACTGTCGGACCCGCACATTATACAAGAATAGTAGTCATCACCGTCGAACCCACGGAGGATCCGAGTACGATAGTCGTCGATGTAGAACCCATGAAGGATTCTAGTACAGTAGTCAATGTAGTCGTAGCCAGCTCTAGGGTTCCCACACACAGCATGCTCGATTCCAGGAGGGTCCGCTCTCTGAGGAAAAGAGTTGATACATCAAATTTCACGAATTCCAGAGTTGATGTATCCCAATGTTCCATCTCCTCAAAAGAAACCCAACGTGACAGATGGTGCGTCAATCAGACGCCCGGTCTGAGAGTTACTGGGTTTTCCGTCCCAGGGGCCCGATTGGTTTTTAAGCTAAAACCAACATGAATATACTCTAGCTACATCCAAACCTCAAGCGGAGTAAGCCCAAAGGACCACCTCATCAAGATTAATTCAATGCAGTTGACGGAACGTCAAATAGACGTCTGGTCCTTAAGTTAGAAGTGTTTCCTCTCTAAGGGCCCGGTTTATTTCAGGTTTGAACCAACCCGGCTGTACTCAAACATTGCTGAAACATTGAGTGTAATATACCAAAATGACCTTCTAGATCCAAGGATTCATACGCAACTGACGGTGCATTGATCAGAGATCTGTAACTAATGTTATGGGAAAAAGACCGAAAAACGGTCTGAAGTGGGGGTCTGGGCCCGGTCCGACCTTGCCCAACCCCACTGGGTCAGCCCGCACCGTGTCGACCCGACCATGGTGCAGGTCCGGCCCGGCCGGGTGTGGACTAGCACTGCCGGTGCAGCCCCGTCCTCGTGACCCACCCCGGCCCGGCTGGGGGGCTGCGCTGTCTCGGCCAGCGTGCAGAGTGGGGGCGCGTCCCCCACTTTCCACAGACGCAGCACCAGGGTGGTACCACGGGTCGTCCCTGATCCTGTGTCGCCGCCTTCGGCCATCGATGTCGTTGCACAGGTTCCCACTCCGTCGGGGGATTTCACGGGCCAACGGAGTCATTCAGGTGGTCCGATTTTGCTCACGTCTCCACCTACGGTCGGCTTGGGACCCGTACATCACTAGAAAGGCCTCCAATCACCATTGCGGTCATGCTTCATTGTTTCCAAATATTCTGCACATCTAGAACAAAATAGCAGTGGGTTCGGACTTGTTCGTTAGTCTGTACCCACCGCGTTAGTGGTTCAAAATATCACCAAACAATTACACGCCATGTCGAGGGTATAAATCACATAATGAAATATATAAATTCCCCTACCTCAATAATTGAAGACGAGCGTCGACGTCGTAGTAGAAAACGTCACATGGAAAGGGTTTGTAGGTGTCGTTGGAGTACACCGAGAAGGAAGTGGTGTCTCCTCTCTTATCGCGGTGAAGAGGATTGGTGGCACGTCGTTGTTCATCGAGGAACCGGCATTCCTCGTCATTTTTCGTTGGAGGATGGCGTTCTTCCAAAACAACAAGTGTTCTCTCGATCCTCCTCGCACAACGAAGGCTCTCCACCTTAATAAAATAATAGGCTCCTCCTATTATTTTATTACACACGCAAAGAAACTCACCCAAAATTAAATCACCACATTAAATAAAACGTGTTGACAACCTATTAAAGAAGGGAGAGGGAAGGTCCCCATTTAATAAACTCATTGGAAATTAAATAAAAAGGGGGAAAAGTGGAAGGATCATCAATAAATTGTGTGTTGACATGAATTAATGGAGTGAGGTGGAGAGTTTGGCATTTAATGGGGGGTTTCCAAATTAATGATGGGTTTTTAATGAGTTTAGAGGAAATTAAAGAGTTGGGGCTCATGTGGGACCCACCTCTATAATATCCACACTTTGGTATTTAGGTGGCTGTGGGCCCCACCCTTAACTACCCATGGGAGGGGATAACCTCTTTATAAAATAATAATTGTTCTGACAGTTTTTATTTACTTCTTAAATAAACCCCCCAATAATTAACTTCTCCTCCATTGAGAATGCAACTACGGTAAGGATCACGTTAATAAATTACCGAAATTGCGAGTTCATCGGTACCCTCAAATTTTAATTCCGAGTACCAGTTCAATGATAGAATAACCTGCTCGTTCATTTACTAAATGTACCCGAGTTAAACTTCAGAAATTGATTCCGAGCACACCGGGCCTCAGAATAAAGCTTCGTTAGAATCCAAAGACTCGTAAAATTTTAAGAATTTTAAAAAAAATCCTTGAAAATTCCTGGGTCTTTACATTACACCCACCTCATGGATTTATGACCCCGTAAATCTATATCATAAACTAGGGAAACAAATGAGGGTACTAAGCATGCATCTCAACCTCCCGCTCCCATGTGCTCTCCTGGAGGTTCCCGTGATGCCAACGAATGCGCACCAGAGGAATCGACCATCCATGTAATACCCACTCATGTCGATCCCCTATCTCCACCGGGACCTTTGCAAAAGTAGCCCCGTCATCAATGTCCAACTCCCCATGGTCGATGATATGCGTCGAGTCGTGCACATATCTCCTCTACTGAGATACATGGAAGACATCATGCACTTGGTGCAACTGAGTTGGAAGGGACAGGTGGTAAGCCACCTCGCATACCCTGCTGAGAACCTGGAATGGTCTGATAAAGCGCGGAGATAACTTGCCGCCCTGGCCAAATCTTAACAATCCACATCGAGGTGAGACCTGAAAGAAAAATGGTCACCATCCTCGAACTCTAGTGGTCTCTACCTCCTATAAACATATGACATCTGTCTACTCTGTGTAGTCCTCATCTAGTCTTGGATGATCTGAAACATCTCTATCGTAGCCTGAACCATCTATGGTCCTAGGAGTGCTGACTCCCCAGGGTCAGTCCAACACAAAGGTGATCTGCAAGGTCTGTCATACAATGCCTCGTATGGTGCCATCCTGATGGTGGAGTGGTAGCTGTTGTTGTACATAAACTCCACCAAGGGTATGTGATCCTCCCAGCTGCGACCAAAGCAAGGACACATGCACGGAGCGTGTCCTCGAGTGTCTGAATGGTCCTCTCTGTCTGGCCATCCCTCTGAGGGTGAAAGGCAGTTCTCAGGCCTAGCTGTGTCCCAAATGCCTCTGCAACCCCTTCCAAAGCTGGGAAGTAAAGAGAGTGTCTTAATTGGAGACAATAGATGAGGGCACACCATGAATCCGTACGATCTCCTGAAGGTAGAGGTGTCCCAAGATCTATACTGATCCATGCTCTCTGATTGGTAGGAAGTGGGCCGACATGGTGAGTTGTTCTATGATCACCCAGATGGTGTCGTATCCTTTGGAACTACATGGGAGCCCCATCACGAAATTCATGGATATCCCATCCCACATCCACTCCAGAACCTATAAGGGTTGTACCAAGCCTGGTGGTACCTGATACTTTTCCTTCACTTGCTGGAAAGTGAGGCATCATGAAACAAACTCTGATACAACACTCTTCATACCCGAGCACCAGTAATATCGTCTGAGGTCCGGGTACATCTTTGCTACTCCAGGATATACCACTAGTGGGGGAAGTGTGAAAATCCCTCACCACTTCCTCTTGTTGTGCAACTGGTACCATGTTACGTCCCCTGAAGAGGATGTCGTGCTCTCCCCCTTTAGAAAATCCATTAGGTGCCTAACCTGTGGAAACCTGAGCACACTGCATCTCACAGTCAACGTCCCCATGTTGTGCCTCTCTGACCCGTTGATGTAGTAGAGGAGTGACTATTAGGGATTGTTGATAGGATGCCTCATCTCTATCCATGTAGGATATCTGCAAAGTGTCTAACTACTCTGTCGCCTCACCAAGTAGCTGAATGCACAATCTTATGATGAGAGCATCATGCACAATGTTCCCCATCCCAAGAGTATAGACCATATCAAAGTCATAATCCTGGAGTAACTCGAGCCATCGCCGCAATCTCATGTTCAGGTCCTTCTGCGAGAAAATGTACCTGAGTCTCTGGTGGTCAGAGTAGACAGTAAAGCGCTCACCCAGCAGATAGTGTCGCCACATCATCAGGGCGAAGACCACTACTGCTAACTCCAAGTCATGGGAAGCATAGTTCTTCTCGTTCTGCCTCAACTACCGTGAACCTTAAGTGATCACTGCTCACTCCTGCATCAGGATGCACCCAAGTCTGGTCCCTAATGCGTCACAGTAAAATACGTACCATATGCCCTCCTCTGACAACCTCATGATGGGTGCACTGGTCAATCTCTGCCTCAGCTTTTGAAAGCTCAACTAACACCTGTCTGACCACACGAAGTGTTTCCCATTCTTCGTCAAAGCTGTAAGGAGTGATGCAACTCTGGAGAAGTATGGAAAAAATCTCTGATAGTACCCTGCCAAACCTAGGAAACTCCGCACCAACATCACACTCCTGGGTGGATCCCAAGAATGTACTACCTCGATCTTCATGATATCCACTGCAACTCCCGCCTCTGACATAACGTGCACCAAGAAGTGAACCTCTAGAAGCCATAACTGGCACATAGAGAGCTTACCATAAAGCTGGTGCTCTCAGAGTGTATCCAGTACAACCTTTAAGTGGTAGGCGGTCTGCTCCTCGGTAGTCAAGAAAATCAGTATGTCGTCAATGAAGACTACGACAAACTGATCGAGGTAGGGCTGGAAGATCCTGTTCATGAGACTCATGAACACTGCTGGAGAGTTGGTCACACCAAAGGGCATGACCAAGAACTCATTAGGGACATACCGACACTTGAAGGCCGTCTTTTTCACATCCTCGTCCCGAACATGGAGCTGATGATAGCTTGACCTGAGGTCTATCTTCGAGAACCATCATGCCCCCTTAAGCTAATCAAAGAGGTCATCGATCCTCGAAAGTGGATACTTGTTTCTCAAGGTCACCTGGTTCAGGCGATGATAGTCGACACACAGTTGCAAGCCTCCATCCGCCTTATTGGAGAATAGAATCGGAGAAGCCCAGGGTGAAACACTAGGTCAGATGAAACCTTTTACCTATATGTCCTCCAGCTGTACCCGCAGCTCATGAAGCACGGTGGGAGCCATCCGATATGCTTGGGTAGATATCGGTGATGTCCCGGGGTACAGGTCTATGTAAAAATCTACCTCCCTATGAGGAGGTAGTCCTGGAACATCGTCAGGAAAAACATCCACATACTAATCCACCACAACAGGAAAACTTGGACTCTGCATGTCAACCACTCTGAGGATGATACTAGCCAACTAATGTGTGATCGGCTGCCCTCTCCTCTGCGTGAGTCCATCATGTGCTGCGAAGGTTCCCTTCTTTCCAGTGAAGGTGAACCTGGTCCCATCCATGCATACACACCACATTTTGCACCTAATACAATCAATCCGATAATAGACTATAGATAACCAGTCCATACCCAAGATGATGTCGTAAGCCCTCGATGCCGCTACAAGAAGATCCCAGCTGAAGCTCTCGCCTCCTAGAGTAAGATCACACTGCCGGAACCAGTGAGTAATCATCAAGTCTGCTCCTGTAGGAGTCTTTAGCCGTAAGGATCGAGCCAATGGCTCCATCCGAATCTCTAACCTCCAAACAAGGGCAACGACAATAAAAGATTGACTCACACCTATTTCTTTAAGAACTGCAGCAAGGGTGGAGTAGTTTCCGATAGTACCTCGAATCATATCAGGGGCACCATGGTTGTATGCCTCCGTTTCCTAGAGCTGAGTCTGCCTCTTCCCGCTAGCTCCCTGTGGTCGGGGTGCACCTCCTGGGGGGTGGTGGTAGAGCCTCGAAGTGTCGTCCCCCACCCACTGCTCGTCCAGCTCCTCTGCCTCGTCCGCCTGCTCCCTACGGACCGCCGCAGTCGAACCTATGCCACCTCCTGGGAGGTCCCTCCACTGTCTGATGCTCGTCTGCATGGCTGTTCAGGCAGTCACGAGCCATGTGGCCCGACCCACATCATGCATTGCACTGCCAGCTCCTCATAAGGCTTTCTCTATGTCGTATTCCCCACACTGTCGAACCTGTATCCTGAGGTCTCCCACCTGACGTCTTGGTCCGCTTGGATGCCTGCGACATCTGTCGACTTCTGGCTGCAGAATACTCCACTCCGTGCCATCCTACGGTGGGTCTCGCTACTGATGGTTGCTCGGTGAGAAAGCTCTCCACTAACAGGGCCCACTCCAACACCCCCTCCTGCATCGAAATGCTGAGGGGAATCTTCGAAGCTCTGATCTCATGCCTCGGTCCCTGCTCAAAGTTCCGGGACCAGAAGAATGTGTCCCGAACCATGTCTGTGGAGTAGCATGACAGGTTAGTAAATATCATCGAATACTGGGCAACTGTCATGATGTCCTATCGCAGCTGTAGTAACTCCGGGATGTGCATAGCACGGAGGGTGGCTGTAAGAAAATCTGAGTATAAGAGGCTCTCGAATTCCATCCAATGTAGAGATACCTCGTCGTGCACCTAGAGAATCAGGCTCTACCATCTACCTGCTGTTGTGTGTGGGAGACTCACGGAAAGGATCACCATAAGGTCTATTGGTGTCTCTACCAATCTGAAGACACTGACGATAGCCTCCAGTCAATCCTTGGCTACTTGAGGATTCGTCTCTCTATAGAACCTGGGCGTCCTCCACCTCTGGAACTCATGAAATCCACTCAGGCGGCGTGCACTCTCTGTCACCGGGGAAGGTAGCATAGGTGGATCAACGGGCAGTGGTACTGCTGTTGCCTCTACTTTAATGGGGCCCTACACTGAGGCCTCATCGCTCGGTGGGATGCCATCCCGCATGTAACGAAGAACCCTGGATGGCTGCCTTTGTGGGGCCATCCTGAAAAAAAAAACAGGTGAGACACGGTCAAACAGTATACTTGGTGAGCTGACACAAAGTAATCACAAAGAGAACATTTGAAAGGAAACACACATGCAATCAGTGTTTTCGTGCAATGAGTCAGAAATCAGAGGCCAGGTTCCTGGTGTATGGATACGTCAGCCACCACACCAACACTGCACTCCATGGATTGAAAACCACACTAAATACTCTTAACACTATTTCTTCAGAGAAAGAAATATCAGTGTCATGAGTTCTGCGGTAGAACCGACCCCTCTGATAACAATTTGTCATGACCCATCTTCGGGGCCCGTGTCGTGACTACCCCAATCCTGCCTTCCATATGCCAGGGGCTGGCGACTAGCCCCAAAGGTGTAAATCCTAAAAAAAGGGAAGGCGTTAACTTATAAAGGAAACAAACACAACAGAGTACACAAGTAAGAAATAAGTAAAACGAGGTAAAAAGTAAGTGCTAAAAAGTAAATGGGCCAGCATACAAACCCAACTAAAAGTATAGTACAATAGTAGTAAAGTAAAACAGCAACACTGATTCTTCCTCTAGAAATCCCACCAGAAGGGTGGGTACAGATAGTCTCCCCAGCTCCTCGGCTCTGGTCGTCTGCTCCGTGTACGTCCCGCCAAGTGGTCCACCTCTGGGTACCGTCCAGCTCCACAAGCCTCCACCTCGATCAGTTCTGTCCATCATCTACATCCAACACATCATAGTGCGGGCATAGCCCATGCAGGGGTGAGTATACGATACTCAGTAGGGATCCCGAGACCTCGAAGGTCTCTCTGAATCCACGAAGGATAAACCGCAAAGGAAAGATACAATCACGAAGTATCAACCGAATCTACTTAAGTATATGCTCATACATATACCTAAGTCATCAATTACAATTTGGCTCCAACTCTCGAGCCCAAGCATAACTCAGTCCACAAATGAAACACAACCTAGTCCACATAGGAAAGCACAACCTAGTCCACATAGGAGAGGAAGTCAATCACATCGATGATAAAGGTTGAAGTCAAGACTCAGCTCACACAGGTATACATTTTTCGTATAATGATAGAGATGATCAGATGTAATCACTGATTCATATAAGCTGTCAGACCCACATAGGATACAAGTCTAGCTAAGCTGTCGGACCCACACAGGATACAAAACCATCTACTCTGCCGGAACCACACAGGAGATGAGTACAGAGGACAATATTGCCAGACCCACATAGGATACTAGAACAGTATTCATTGCCGTCGAACCCACAATGGATCCAAGTATAGTAGTCGTCGTTGTCGAACCCATAGAGGATTCCGGTACAGTAGTCGATGTAGTCGCATCCAACTCTAGGGTTCCCGCACACAGCATGCTCGATTCCAGGAGGGTCTGCTCCTCAAGACAAAGATTCGATACATCAACTGTCACGAAGTCCATAGTTGATGTATCCCAAAGTCTCGTCTCGTAAAAAGAAACATAACGCGACAGACAATGTGTCAATCGGACGCCCGGTCTGAGAGTTATTGTCTTTTCCGTCCGAGGGGCCCGGTTGGTTTTTAAGTTAAAACCATCCAGACCGTACTCCAGCTGCAGCCAAAACTCAAGCGGAGTAAACCCCAAGGACAAACTCATTAAGAGGAATTAAACTTAGTTGAAGGAATTTCAAACGGACGTCCGGTCCTTAAGTTATAAGTGTTGCCACTCCAAGGCCCTGGTTGGTTTCAGGTTCGAACCAACTTGGCCATACCCAAACATTGCTAAAACCTCATGTGTAATATACCAAAATGACCTTCTCGATCCAAGGATTCATATGCTACTGACAATGCGCCGATCAGAGGTCCGTAGCTCATGTTATGGGCAAAAGACCGAAAACGGTCCGAAGTGGGGGTCTGGGCCCGGCCCGGCCCGACCCAACCCGTTCGTGGGTCGGCCCGCATCGGGCTGACCGGACCCGGGTCCGGGTCCGGCCGGGGGGCTATGCTGGCTCGGCCAGCGAGCCGAGCAGGGGGCACGACCCCCGCTTTCCGCAGACGCGGCGACAGGGTGGCGCCGCGGGTCGTCCCGGATCCCGCGCATCCGCGGGATCCTTCCACCTCGACGTCGCAGCTGAAGCCGTGGCTGGCTTTTACTAGTTCTCCACCGGGGCGCCGCCGCCTCCAGGCGGCCGGCCGGTGCCAGTCGCTGCCTCCAACCGCCGAGGGGTTCCGCAGGGTACCAGAGTCATTCCGGTGGTCCGATTTTTCTCACGTCTTCCCCTGAAGTCTGCTCGGGACCTATACATCACTGTGAAGGCCTCCAATCACCATTGCGGTCTCGCTTCATTGTCGCCAAATATTCCACCCATCAAGAACAAAATAGCGGTGGTTTCAGACTTGTTCGTTAATCCGTACCCACCGTTTTAGTGGTTCAAAACACCACCAAACAATTACACACTATGCCGAAGAAATAAATCACATAATGAAATATACAAATTCCCCTACCTCAACAATTGAAGATGAAAGTCTGCGTCGCGGTAGAAGACGTCGTGGTATACGACATCGCATGGAAAGGGTTCCTAGGCGTCGTCGGAGTGCACTGAGAAGGAAGTGGAATCTCCTCTCTTGTCGCGGAGAGGAGGATTGTTGGTGCATTATTGTTCTTCGAGGAACTAGTGTTCCTCATAATTCTTCGTTAGAGGCTGGAGTTCATCCAAAACCTCAAGAGTTATCTCGATCCTCCTCGCACAACGAAGGCTCTCCCCCCTAATAAAATAACAGACTCCTCCAATTATTTTATTAAACATGCAAATCAACTCTCCCAAATTTAAATCACCACATTAAATAAAACGTGTTTACAACCAATTAAGGAAGGGAGAGGGAAGGTCCCCATTTATCATATGCATTGGCAATTAAATAAAAAGGGGCGAAAGAGGAAGGAACCTCATTAAATTATGGTTGACATGAATTAATGGAGTGAGGTGGAGAGTTTGTCATTTAATGGGGGTATTGCCAATATAATGAGGGGTTTCTAATGAATTTAAAGGAAATTAAATAGTTGGGGCTCGTGTGGGCCCCACCTCTCTAACATCAACACTTGGGTAGTTAGGTGGATGTGGGCCCCACCCTTAACTACCCATGGGAGGGGATAACCTCTTTATAAAATAATAATTGTTCCGACAATTTTTATTTACTTCTTAAATAAACCCCCAATAATTAACTTCTACTCCATTGAAACACAACTACGATAAGGATCACATTAATCAACTACTAGCATTGCGAGTTCATCAGAACCCTCATATTTTAATTCTGAGTACTGATTCGAATGATAGAAAACCCCACTCATTCGTTTACTAAATGTACACGAGCTAAACTTCAGAAATTGATTTCGGGCATACCGGGCCTTGGAATCAAGAATCATCAGAATCCATGGACTCAAAAAATTCCCAGAATTTTAAAAACAAATTCCATGAAATTTCTAGGTCTATACATCTCTTTATTAGGAAAATCCAAAAAATAATAAAAAATTATTTTTTTAATATTAAAAATTGTAGTTTAGACATATCATTGGTTGGGTATGGAATTTATCTTTATGGGATGTGCTATTGAACTCGAAATTTTATCAAGGACATTTTCCTTCATATTATGGAATACCAAAATTGGAATCTTCTACTACTAACATCCTTGGATCCTATGTCTTATATTAGTAGTCATGTTATTTCACTTTTTCTTCAGTGGACACAATTTACCTCGGTGCATCTCGATCAATGCACCATTTGAACCCCCATTATATATTTTAATAGTAAATAATTATCTTGACCTACAATAGATATCTGATGTAGTATGCCCAGAATCAATTATATGTATAAAAATAAGATTCCCCTACCCTAAAATGGTTACAGAAAATCATTACGGTAATCTAAGGGTCTTTTTTTATGGTTAGTATCCCAAGCTTCAGTAATTAAAACCTATAGTTACAATAATATAGACAATGATAAAATGAATTACCTATTATTCATAATTTTTTGATTTTTTTTATTTTTCACTATTATAATTTTATATTAATGAAATAACATTAAATTTTAATGAAAATTAGTTACTCTAATGTCATGGGTAGTATCTTTAACAAAACTATATTCAGGTCTCTGATGAACATTAACCGATATATTTATCATTCAACCTCGTGAAAAAAAATTTGATTCATTATAGATATACATATATATATGTGAAAATAATTTTAGGGAAAAATATTTTGTATAATAAAATAATATAACTAATACATAAGAAAATAAAATAAGTATTTTAATTTTTATAGAAAACATCGTGACACAGTGATATGTAGAATGAATCGATTTTTCATGATTTCATGTATTTTTTTTATACCTTCTGGAATAAATAGTTAAAATAATAAATATTTATAATTAAAATTTGTTTATGTTAATAAGTTAGAGTAAAATATAAAAATACATTTTGTGATACATACCTATTAATATAAATAAACAATATTCAATCCTTACTATATGTGCCTTCAAAAATATTCTCATGCATCTATTCAATTCTAAGAGAAGTGTCATTTATCCCATTCAATAATGTTCACTTAAATTTTTTCTATTTATTTCCATAATATTTCATATTACCTAGACATGGTTTTGATATATGAAATCCATCATAGAATTCATGGATTATTTCTATCATGCATCTTCTGAGCACTCAACATCATCCTTATAAAAATGATTATCATTATTATTAACCTATAATGAATCACCATAGATGATGAATATAAAAATCTATATTTCTATTTAAATAATATTTTACAACTCTTCCACCAGGGAACGATATAGGTTCGGTTTAACATTATTAGACTGGTCATGATCCTCATGCCCTTGCATTACAGTTTATCATTGGTGAGTATCCTTTACCACCATGGTTGAGGATGTCAAGTCCATGGTAGGATTATGATGATTTGATATAGGCTCACAATTCTATGGAGTCAACAAAATTTTCTCCCATAAAGCTTTAAGACATGTTCAAAAATTTCATTCTCACCCCTAGAATCTTGTGGACATTGGTTAACTATGTCATTTTATATCATAATACGGTGGATACTTATGGTTGTATATGATGATGATCATGGTGATGATGATGATATTGGAAATATTTGAATATGTTCATCATTTAAAGTTGTGGGGAAATCTCACGCTCATTGCATAATGTGTCATGGAAAAAACTTGATGCATATCATGATATCCACTAGCCAACAGATGATTTGTGCGTAATGTATTCAAGGCTATTCACCTTTAGTATTCAATGATAATCACCCGAGACATGTAATATTTTTTGTGTAATTAATTAGATGATAATCAATATTAGAATCATGTAATTATCACATAATTATTCATAGGATTATCAAATGGGGCATTTATTTTTTTCAAATAGGGTAAGAATTATAACCTTGTCACCTAAAGAAAGGGAATAAAGATCATATGTTCTTAAATTATTATTTTTATGATCATCATATAAGGTATCTCATGCTTATCACATGAGTTATAACATTATTCTTATCATCAATATATAAGAAGAAGATATAAAATTCTCATCAGATTATCTTCTTAGTTTTTCACCCTAAGGGACCTGATGTTTGTCTCTTGGGGCTAGGCTTCTGATTGATTAGGAGCAGTGACACATTTAAAGTCACATGATGGATCTCACATATTTAATGTGTATGGGGGGGGGGAATTCCCTATATTAACATGCCACACATTGTACTAGGAAAAATCTTAAATCTAGTTGAGCAAACTCCCAAATTTAAAGTCTATTGGAGGGGCACATCCTATATATTCTGATCACATTCTATTCCAAATATAGGATAACATCATGTGGTGATGTTGAAGTCTTGTTTGGTTTTAGATTTGTTTCATGAAAATTTGGTGTAATATAGAATTACTATAACTCTTTTATTTTACCTTCTTCCATGGGGGTATTAATTAGTAATCAGTTTTTTATTTTAGATATGGTACGGTCATCTTAGGATCTTCACCCATGGCATCACAATATATGGGGGAAATAACCTTGTTGGGTATTAGAATTTTAACCTCTAATAGGAATCTAATATAACCTACATAATGGTATGGGATCAAAACTCATATTTTTTTGTGTGAAAACATTATTTCATTCACATCACATAAGGTATCTCATGTTAATCACTTGGGGAATCCTAATATCACCACTCTAGGTATTGTATTTTCTTATCATAGTGTAAGGGTACATTTAAATATCTTATGCTAGGAATTTTTTCATTATTTTTAACATTTGCAACTAGTATTTCATCATTTAGTTTAATATTATGCTACTAGTGAATTATTCTTTGTAATTTAATTGTATTTATATCAGGAATTTCTATTATTGAAGGTGAAAAAATGGAAGCATGCTGGGATTTTTCATTCAATACAAAAGGAAAGGTTTCAATTTATCTTCATGAATTTAGAACACTCTATTGTGGTCTAATATTATTAAACTAGGAAATTGACCAGAATTTTGACATCACAAGACAAATAAATTGGTAATATATAGTTTAAAGCCATATATTTTGGTCCTTGCCATGTATTATGTGTTATGATGCACATTCGCAATTATAGTGGGAGGAGAGAAATGTTTTTGAAACCTTCACACATACAACGACATGAATTATGGCCAGTTTCCATTCATATGTCATGTTTAGGGATTATGTTTCATCTTTATATATTCTTATAAATTGAAAACGTTATAAGAACTACTCATTTTAGGCATCAAGTAGTGGTTATAACATTATAGTGACTATTGTTATTTGAAAAAGGTAAGAATACTATATGACACAAACAAGATGTAAAAGGATCGTATGTAAGGTTCTATGATTCTACCAGTTCATTTAAATTTTTTATGAATGAAACTTGTTAAGAACGATATAATCCAAAAATAACTCAAGTTGTGGATACTTATGCTTGGATGATGGAGGCATCATATTGGGGTCCCCAAGCCTATGTATCATATCTTTTTAATTATGAAAATTTTATGATTTCTAAGAACAATGTCTCTATTACTATGATGGTGTATGGACTTTAAAGGAATAATTGTGTAAAATTATTTGTGTTTTATAGGACTCAAATTTTGGTGAAACATATAGTGTTGAATTTATTTTTCTTCTATGAAAGTTTCATTATTTTTTCTATGGCTAAATATTTTTTGATTTTTGACTTATGTGAGGTGTCTCACACCTACATCCCACAAACGATATTCGATCGTAGTATCCGGTCACCTGATTTCATTAAAAGAAGAGTTTCACGAGCTTAGATAATACCTCTTATATTTTCATAGGTTAATATGTAATATAGGGGTGATTACCTATTTAAATTCATTTTGGATCTTGTAGGGAACAGTCTCAATGATATCCCATAGGCTCACACAATACTGACTATATTGTGAATGGTTTGGGATATGTTACATTGTCATAGTCAGTGTTTCACAACACTGTGTTGTGTTCCCATTAATTTTTTTTCAGTGGATGTTAGTTGGCAAATCCATATAGGCTCTACCATTTTATGTAATATTTATTGTGAAATTAATTTCTAAAAATTTTTGAAGCATTCACATAAAACTCATATGTTTCATTAAAACAGCCCCATGATTCAAAAAATCTCCTAGGTTGTGTGTTTCCCCATTTTATTGCTATATGCATACTTCTCAATTCATAGGGTACATTTTTTAGTACAAAAAATTGTCATATATATTTCTCCAACATAGTACTTGTGTATTATAAACTACCTCTTCAATAGGTACCTAGAGAATGTGTTCATGCACCACTCATATATATCTTAACCATTAACATCATTGAAGTTAATATTTCTTTAAGTATATATTTTAGTGATGTCCTCCCACGTAAAAAATGGGGTTTCATTACATAATTACTATCTTGTTTAAATTTTATGTATAGTTAAAATAATCTATTTTATTTGAGATATCCAATAAATATTCACTTTACAGCCTTGGGTGATAAATTTTTTCAATAATTAGATTTAAAAAATTCCTTAGAATCCAATATATGGGTATGAGGAAGAACAAATTTCATTCCATTTAAAAACTCTTATGGTATTATATTTTCCCTTTAATTAGAAGTCGATTATGTATATGTGGTATAATCTATAATTTAATCCCCCTGATGAACAATGGATGATCTTTATGACTCATCACGAACCATACCATATCTAGTGGTTGAACTTGGTTCTCTAGAACCAACATCATTGTACTTTAATATTACCTAATTTAATTTTTCTAATATTAATAAAAATCATGTCATATTATGATTTTTCTTTAATGTGATATATATGTGGTAATTCCATAAGGGTAACCATCACACTGAATGTTCATAACAATTCCTTGTCATGATGAGAAACAAGAAGTTCCAAAATAGTATTCTTGAATATAAATTCTATATAAAATTGATATTATTTAAAGGAATATAAATGATACATTCTATCATGGGTGGATAGTAATTGGGCTTAGAGAGACATTCTAATGGTGTAAAACCTTTTCAATCATCAGAGAAAGAGATTATAAGAACATTAACTACTTATAGAAAACCCACATTTATATGTTTCACTTGATGTTTCTATACCTGGGTATGTGTATTTATCTTTAGAAATTAATATTATTATTAATTAATATCATTAGTCAAGCCATTTTATGTATTTTAGAAAATCATAATGATA
Organism: Viscum album; assembly: GCA_963277665.1. Taxonomy (NCBI): domain Eukaryota; kingdom Viridiplantae; phylum Streptophyta; class Magnoliopsida; order Santalales; family Viscaceae; genus Viscum; species Viscum album. Next base: position 242,677,202 of record OY728131.1, read on the forward strand.
TTTTATTGCAAAGAAATATGATTCATTAGGTGAGTGATGAGTGATATTTAATTAATAAATTGTAGGAGATATGATTTATTCCTTATTTTATTTAACACAATATGATATCTTAGGATCTTTAATGGGAATTGAACAGCCTAATTAAATCCATGTACATGGTGTTCAATGGGTGGGTTAATTTTTTTAATGTAAATGAAGGAAACATTGATAAAAAAGTGTGATGATACCATATGAATCTAGCTCGATCATAGATATTTTGATAAAAGTGTTATATTACAATATGAACATTTGTATGAGGTTGTATATCACAGCTATATTAAGTTAATTCACTTTGCGTTCCTTGGAAGGTTTCTAGATGATATCCATATAATTTATGATTTCCTAGATAACACTAATTATAAAGTAGTTTATAGGGTCACATACTATGTGTATTGAAAATTTTACATTAATTATATTTTGAATTTCGCTTGTTAAAAGTAGAATTTTTGTAGCTTCGTTGTTTAATGATTATTTGGGTTTGACTAATTACCATGACATAATAATGAGTTATACAGAATAATAAATATATTATTTAAATAATAATAATATTTTTTTGATCAATTTATTGTATACAATATTTATTATATTTATCAATGAATATTATAGTTATATTTAATTATTAAATAAATAGTCATTATTCAAGTTTTGGTAAATATCAGAGAGGATAATCTAACCAATTTTAATAGTTTGGTTTGAAATAATATATTAATTATAAATTAAATAAATACTAATTTTTTTATTTTACAAATGTAATACATTTATACATAAAATTCTTTCAAGCTTGGATTTAATCACGACTTATTCAGAATAATAAATATTCGAGTTCAATAACAATAAATATTTAGTTTCATGATTTAGTGAAAAAAATATTCATTATATTAATTTATAAATAATGAAGTAATATTTATTTATTATATAAATCATCGTTATTAAGGGTTAGGTGAATATTTAGGAAGATAAACAGACTTAATATAATGGTCATATTGAAAATGATGTATTAATTATGATTTAAATAAATAATAATTTTTTTATTAGAAAAATTAACTTTATTTATTCTTAGTCATTTCACAAGTCAATAAAAAAAGAATATTTATATTATTAGTATACATGGAATTTCCAATGGAAAACAACTTGATAAGGGCTTGTGTACAATTACTAATTCTAACCTAACTACATAAATACCGAGTCATATCACTTTCCAGGGTTAGACATTTTTGTACACAACAAATGTAAGAGACAAACCCATCATGAATGTACTCAAGAACTAGAGGTTGAATCATCATCCACTCTCTTAAGACATTGAGAGAACCTAAAGAATCTATCATTCATGAAAATATTGTTTTTTTAAGCAATGATGGGTGACATAAGTGATCGAGATCAGCCATGATAACACCAAGGGATTCTACAATGATGTTCCAATATTATGGTGCATGTGTATATCACATAAAAATGGATTCTACCTTTGGATCATATTACATAATGATCGAATTATGACAGTAGTTAACCACATAATCGACAAATAAATCTTACAAGATAATTTACTGACATTGATAAAAAATATCTCTGGTATCCATTTTTACATCATTTATAATCCCACTTGTTAGTTAGTCATTCAATTATTTAGATTTGTATAATGGATGTCAAAATTCATTTAGATATGTTTAACCATCAAGAATATTTATATATGTCAAAACTATATTATATGGTGACTCTAGGTAGTGCTAGAAAATTATTCAAGTTATAGGGATCCATTTGGGGACGGAATCCATATTCCAGGCCACTAAAGGTTTGGCTCGATAAATCTATAAATGAATTTGATTCTCTAGGAATAAAAGTGAACTTTTTGTTTACTAGTGGTTTATTGTGACTTAAATATTTATCTAATAAGTATAGGTTGATGATATATTATTTATTGAAAAAGACATACCAATTTTGTTTTATGTTATGAACTAGTTAAACAAGTACTTCTCTAGGAAGGGCTTACACGATGTATCCTACATCCTTAGCATCAGAATCACTTATGACATATTCAATCAGTTACATGGGAAAAGAAAAGTTAATATCATTGACTATAATCTAGTAAAATTTATTTTGGAACAATCCAAGTGTGGATTGGTTCAAATATTACTTGGAATAAATCTCTCAATGAAAATGTGTCCTTAGAAACAATAGAAGAGAGGAAAAATGAGCAATATCGCATACTCTTATATGATAAGACAAATCATTTATATCATTTTATATACTTGTATTGATGTTTCCTATTCCATGATCATGGTAGGTAGACATAAAGCTAATCCATGTGAACAATATTGGCATTATTTTAAATTTATCCATAATTATTTGAGGTTAAATGAGGATATTTTATTAATACATTGTGACAATAAGGATCTAGTCATCCAAATTTATACAGGTTTTACATTTTAAAAATATTAGACTGATATAAATATATAATCATGATATTTATTTTTATGGATCTCACAAAGGAACCATGGTCACACCAAGGGACAAAGTACATGCTCCAGATGTAACACTTCTTGAGGGTAATTTTTTAGAGTGGCGAAGTAATAGTGAGGAATGATTCCATGGAAGGTAATGTTGTAAACCCATTAAACAAATCCTTATCTAAATAGAAGAATGAGTACTATATAATTGTTAATATACTAAAGGTTGTTAGTTGTTGGTTGGAGAAAAAGTGGAATTCTATTAATTTAGGTTCCCTATATCGAAAATCTATATCCTTTTTGATTACTTGTATTCATTATTTAGAATATTAAAAAACATTATATCACATCATGATTATTAATCAATTTTCCCATTATTCAGTAATTTTTTAAGTGAAATTATCCCATTTAATGGAGGTACAAATTTTCTGCTATGGTGAAGAACATAGAACTTCCATGATGATATTCAAAAATATATGTTCTATAGATGGATGATATCAGTTTACAAGATGAAGATGATATAAGATATCAATGTTGGTGAACCAAGGACTTTGATTCAATTAATTAATATGTATTCTCTTAGTAATCTTTAGAGTATGAGATTATGAGAACCTAACCCACATATAATAAAACTAAATTTATTTGTGTCATTGGATATTCATTTATTCAGACTTCTATGTTGATCCTTATACATTCAGGTTGTTATTAATGCATTCCATGTTTCTTATGGACTAATTTATTTACTAATATCATGATGATATATGATCATGGTGAATTAGTATATGTTGGTTTCATCAGAAGATATGGTGAATAAATTAATAATGGGTGAAATTTATTTTTTGTTCTATTAATTAATTGATGATTTAATATTAGGACCTTTGATAGTAATATAATAATATAATTAAATCCATGGAAATAGTGATTTTTGGGTGGGTTTATTTCTTAAAATTAAATGGAAGAGACATAAAACACATAGGTTGGACTTTTTTTAGTTCTCACTAATTCTATTTAGAATGAGACTTATAGGGCCACACACTATGTCTATCTAGAATCTCGGTTAAATTCTATTCTAAATTTAACATGTTACAATAAATATTATTCAGAATTTTTGTTTTAAAAATTATTCAGGTTTTTTTTATCACCAATATTTAATCATGAGTAATTTTAAATAACAAATATGTAGTTTAAATAAAAATAGATATTTATATGATATATTTAGAAAGTATAAATTTTATTATATCTATTAGTGAATAATTTATTAATATTTATTCATTAAATAAATAATAATTATTTAAGATTCCATAAATAAATAAGAGGTTAAATAGGTTGTGATTAGTGGTCTAGTTGAAAATGATATATTAAATATCATTTAGATAAATATTAGTTAATATATTAAAAAATTATTACATATTTATTAATAGTTATTATTAATTTCAAAATAATAATAATAATATTATTATTATTTTTAGACATAGAGTTCTCCATAGAATAAGTATTTGGATAAGGAATTATATGAAGTAACCAACAATAACTAATCTCTATAAGTAAAAAATTATATCACAATTTAGGGATACCTACTTTTTGTGAACAGAAAACCAAAGAGAGAAACCAATCAAGAATACACCCAATAACTAGAGTGCAAATATTTCTCCACTCTCTAACTCCATTTAGAGAACCAATAGAATATTTCCTCCATGAAAAAATTCCTATTATAATGAATTATATATGACTCATTTTATTTGGATTTAATGTTATAAAACCCAATTATTCTACAATGATGTTTCATGATTTTGGACTATGTGTGAATCAATGCTTGAGTGATTCAAACCTTAAATTATATGAAAAAATATGGTATGATTTGAGTAGTAAAAAACATCTTCAATGATTAAATAAATACAAGAAAAGGTAATTATAATTATTTATATAAATTAATTATATATTATATGTGATGATCCTTACATCATTGTTCTATAATTATTATGTCAGTGATACATTGTATTAATTCTGTTGGTCATAACATTTTTAATCAAGTAAATCTCAGATTATTTATTGATTATAATAAAAAATTGAGTTAGATATTCTCAATAATAAATTATAATATTCTATAAATATTTATGTGGGAATAATGTGTTCGCATAATTAATTTCAAATTAATTATTAATCACTGATTGATGATATTAATTTTTAGTCAGTTTTTATTTGGGAATTTTTTTTCTTATATCCAAACATAAAAAAATATCTAATATATTCCTTTTTTCTCACTCATATAACCAATAAAATGTTAAATCTACATGGTGGAAATTGTAATACTCTATAAGAAGGTTCTTAGGGTTCTTTGATGGAGAACTCAAAAACTGAAGAAGTGTTTGTAGTTGAAACATGATTTTTTACATGTGTTAATTTTATAAGGATAAAAAATGATTAATTTAGATCATAATGTGATAACTATATGTAGTTAGAATTAAACATGAACCATTTGTTGATCAGGATAGGATAGAACATTGTTTTTAAGATAAATGTCATGTACCTTGTGCACAAATCATGTTGTTCATGTGTTCTCATGATAGAAAATATAGTGGGGTCCAAGCCATGTGGTGAATTTATTACATGAAATGGTGATCAGGAAAACGTGAAACATTGATGAATCAATGTGATTAGTTGAAATACCTTTTTTATAACCTATAAATTTTTAAAGCTTAAAAACATGGAATGTATTTAATAATGTTTTGTAGACATGGTTAGAGGATGTTATGTAATGTGAAGCCCATGTACACACCATGTAATCCATTTCACACTTTGTAAGTAATTTATCATGGGGATAAAAAATAATTATATAATTAAACCTATTTAAATGTGTTATAAGTGTCAATTATTGATAATACATTACATATGGTAGAGTTATTAATTATATATTAAATTAGTTTCAATGTTAATTTCTAAACTGGATGTTTTGTAGTCTTTTCTGATTTTGTAATAAATGTTTTAATAGTATATATCATGTCATGTAATTTATATATAGAAAGATTTTATTTGTTTACAAATAAATTCCTTGTAACTGCATGACACATCATGTATTCCAGATTCCAAGTGAACACAATGTATAAGACCATACTGAGTAGCTTCAATTAGTATACTCTATTTCGTCCAAGTACACTTGTGTAATTTATTAATTTTGAATAAAATAACTATTTTTAAAAAAAATTATTGATGATAAGAATTTTTAGGCTGTTTTTTATGTATTTAAAATAAATTTAATTTATTTATTAATCATATAATTTATTTTTTTAATATTTGTATGCTTATCTTAATTTAAAAATTAATTGAAGTGTATACTAGTTATATTGAAATTTTATATTTATTAGATGTTTATGGATGACCATATGATTAGACCCAAAATATTTATGTGATTGGATTCATTTTAACATATTATTATTGTTTAATTTCATTTATGTTTTGTGTGTCATCCCCTCTTCTAATTATACAGGGGCTTATGTCCCACTGTTTTTTATAAAAGTACTAAACCAACCATTTGGTTCCCATCACATGCATGTGAGTAAAGAATATGTAATGGATCAGTGTCTTAAGTGAGTGGAGGTGGTTCACGTTCAGAGAGGAGGTAAAGCTAATCCAAGAGGTTCATAAAAGTAAAAGTGTGTAATGCAGTAGCATTAGCCAAGTTATGGTTAAATTTCAATTTTTCCTTAGGTTGAGTGTTAGTTTGTCATCCTATAGATAATCTAACTATTTTAAAACCCCATGATCATGGCACTTTTATTATTTTATTTCTATCATGTTTCATGGTTAATTTCTATATAGATGTTTTATAATGATCACATAAATTAATGGATTGAAAAGAATGTAAGATAGAATTAAAATAAATTGGATAATGTGTAAATTTTATCTAATATATGGTTAATTACTTACGTAATATTCACTTAATTAAAATAAGAAAATATTAAATAATAATTGGGAAATTTATACATAAATAATAAAATATTTCAAATCAATATATAATAAGTTATTATACCCTTTAACTACACAATTTAAAAATGTTCAATTGTTTAATCTGAATGACTATCTAATGTCGGGGTTCATTCAATTATAAAATAATTATAGCTTAGGTTTATGGGTTGACTTAAACGTAGGTCACATGAAGGGCTGACTTCCCAAGTGGGTATTGGTTTAACTGAGAGGAAAGGGTTGTGGAAAACATTATCCAAAATTTTATTATATGGGAATCCACTAAATAGATCAATGAGTTCTGATTTATTGAAGTTGGTATGATTCAAAATCCAAAAAACAAATAAATAAATTTTTCAGACCATTAATAGGATATGAGAAGTGGAATATATATCATTTCAACTTGAATAAGCATGTGATGGGATATTATAAAACCGATGTAAAGGGATATTAGGTTTTAAAAAAATAGATAGAGATAAATGAAAAAATATATTATTTTTTTTAATTTTTAAAATCTCGATAATTTAATAATTTTATATTATTATTTATTACAGAAATAAAAATCTACATGACATACACATCACCACTATGATCCTTGTAGATGAAGGATAACTATCTCACAGGGTCAAATTTATTAGAATGGTTTAGCTTGTTACATTCTATATTACAACAAAATTGGAAATTATACATGTTATAAACCTTAGTAAATGAATATAGAAATAAATAAGCTAGTGAGAAATAAGTATTAATGAACAAAAAAATGGTTGAAGCCAATAATGTCCAATGTTTTCTTTTATTACCCTTAAATGTGTGATTCTAATGAAATATGAGGACCGGGATGTGTATAAAATCATATTTTACCTTCTTTATCATTATAAAGAGAAGGTGTGAAAATGGAGATATGAGATCTACTACGCCGTATTTGCATGTCATCGTAGAAAGTAGGCACCATTTGAACCTCATGTAGCCAGAACGATTGGCTATACAGGGGACTTAGAAATCATTGGATTTACAATCCTAGATAATATATGCATTATTATCATTCTTTCCACACTACCTAATATATTTGGTAGTTTCATTATTCATTATAATATGATCAACATTGAGAATACTATTTCAAAAATTGTTAATTTAATTGTCATATTAGTCAAGTACATGGGGATAGAAAAACAATTAATCATTATTGTTAATAAAAAAATTATGAGAAGGATATCATACCAAAGAATCATTCCATGTCAATGGCTCGTGAGTACCACCCATTAGAGAGTAAGAATATCTAAAGGCAAGAGAAGGAACAATAAACATAATGTTCTTATTGAGTAAATAAAGGCACGTCGAATGATAACATGACCTTATATAAGAACCAAGGGGTATCATTAGGTTTACTTTTTATCTACTAAAACATTTCTATATTTACAGTCTAGTTATTAGAAATATTATTTTCAAACATATAAATCCCAATACAATAAAAAAAGTTGACCCTGAATGATTTTGAATATAGAATTTGATATTATAGTAGTCAATGGAGTGTAACCTTCTAAATTTTCTATATAATACTACCACATTCTCTTTCCAATAGGGATTACTTTGGTTTTAAAATATTTTTATTACATTCAAACAATTTTCGGAAACATTATTTATGTATTCTTTATTGATAAAGAATGAATTACTTTCATGTTGACAAATAAGAGTTTTTAATTTAAAAAATGAACATTTTTTATGGTATATAGTATTTAAATAATATACTTTACAATTTAAATTATTAGAACATAGTATTTAAATTTAATAATGATTCATTTTCATAGGAATCATTTAACACCATGTTTTGGAATCTTTTTCTTGGTCACTTATGATTTTATTATCAATTTATTTGGTTTTTAATGATCACAATCACTATTTTAGAAGTATAACAATTTAATTTATGTTATTAATGGTTATTTAGATGGAATATTGTTATAATATTGAAATAAAATTGAAATATCATTCAATATTTCTTAATTTATCTATTAAACCTTTTAATGGAAGCTAGAAGTACCGTAAAAGAACATTGATGGAAGTATAATATAATTTTATTGAACAAATAGGAAAAATGTCTAGACCCACACTATAGTAGTTAAGGCCATGGTGGACAGGTCAAAATGGAGGCCAAAAAAGCCAATGTTTTGTTTCCATATCTATTATACTAGGCATTTTTATGGCCAAAATGGTCAAAGCTTATGCACCAAGTAATGGTACAAGCCATCTTGTTGGGTGTCACACCATTTAATATTAGTCAGTGTATTTATTACTAGTATTAAATGATTTCATTAATATATAGTGAATTATAGAGTTTTTATAAAGGATTGAAGGGATATGAATAGATTCTTTGGGTTCATAGATCTCTACATTCCACTTTTCAAGAAAATCTCTCATCAAATCGATAAATAAATATCTCTTAAATTAATCCCTTTTCAAATCCAATCTTTTATAAACTAGAGTGTTTCAAATTATAATATATTATCACTATAAAATTATTTCTCATTATATCTTATATTTTAATCATCATTTTTTGATAAAATTGAGAACAAACTAAAACATGATTTATTCTAAGATGTCCTCTATCAATTTGTCATATTTTTTTATTAGTGATCACAACCATTAATGACATGGATCCATGTTTTCATTTAATGAACATTAAAGGAAATGGAATATTCTCTTTGTTAGTTATATACATACCCATTAAATATCTAGATTCTATTTTTATTTTGTATTCTTACTATAAAAATTATTTAATGGAGTTTAGGTATCTTGGCCACCATTAAATCTCACGGACCAACATGTTATATATTCAAGGGATTTGTTGTGTTTGATGTATCAGATATTATTGATATATTTCTAAAATTCCTTATGAAATGAATTTCTTTATTCAATTTATTAATTTTTTATTTTTTATCAATTTAAATCAGGAAATTAATCATTTGATTAAAATTCCAATTCGCTAAATTAATTATTTTTGTAATTATACTTTATTTTATTATTCCACTATTATAAATTACATTATAATTATATTGTTTTTATTTTGAAAATGATTACATTAATTATCTCATTATAAGGTTTTAAATTATCCTATAAATTTTAAAATATATTTTCTTTATCTAGGACTTCAGTTATTTCATTTTAAATTTTTATAGTGTTATTCACCCCCTCTTTCCATTTTATCCTACTCTGTACTATAATTGATTTTAAAGGAATATTTAACTTCTTTATTTATTTATTTTTAAATTCATAAAATATTATCTTATATTAAAAATATTATATTTATTTTTAAGGTAGTGTTTTTGGAAATATTATTTTTAAACACACATGGTACTTCCGAATGACACTCTATAGGTTATGCTCCCTTTTTATGGTAACAATTATGTTTATAAGAAAACCCCCATGTAAAATTTTCTTATATATATTTTATTCACTATATGGAAAAATTTTATTCATGGTTATATAAATACTATTGAAAAAATAAGATAAATGGACCCCTGATGATATCTCTTATCTTTAATGAGATGGTAATATAATTAATTCCATTGATCGTGGTTTAGGAAAAAATGAATTTAAAATAATATTTGTATTAAAAATAATCCATAAAATTTTGAAAATCAAAGAAGTAACTCATGAACTGACTAAATATATCAGAGATAACCATTTATATATGTTTAAATATGATTTTTTATGTTTTTTATGCATTATAGTGAATATATCATTGAAATGTTTTTTGAAGTTATTGATATTTGTAATAGGTGAAGAGATATTGGTGATTATATTTATAAGTTAGTATTAATCTAGAATATTATGTTTTTTACCAAGTAATTTGGAACCCAAATTCACATAAACACAATTATCTATATATATATATAAACATGTACATGGAGGAACTCATCGATTCTATCATGACATATGAGATCACAATGAAATGTCAATTCAAAAAGGATGTAAACGAGGTAATGGAAATTAAAAGGATAATTATTTTCAATTTAATAAAAAATGCATCATATTAACCTGAAAAATGATTTAAAATATTTCTAAGCATATGAACATGTAAATAAATTATAAATTATCCACTAAATGATTCAAAAAAGAAAATATGTAAATTGTTGTTACTTGCATCAGGTGATAAAAAAAAGGGCACATAAATCCTTATTTTCATTAAAAATATCAAAAGAAAAGTATGAAATCAATAAAATACTCAACTTGGAGTGTAATTGCAGAATCCATTTCAACATATGAGTCATGTGATGAAATTACTAATTAATTAACATATTATATTATGTTAAGTGGAAAAGTAAATTTTTGTTTTTCTAGTTCTTAATAATCTATCTCTTATTTGAGAAATTAAATCTTATTTATACAAGATATCAACGTCAAAATAGTTTTAGTGAATATATTTCAGAATTTATAGAACATAAAAAGAATTAAAATAAAGTTCTTTTTAAAAAAATTTACTTTTAAAATAAAAATATCATATGGTTTTAGAACTGAACAAACAACCAAATGATAATAATCTATTATTTCAAAGAATTTATCTAAAAAAGACTCTTTCTCATTTTACCTATGGTAGATAAATATTAAATATGAATTTGGGAACTAAATTTCTTATTAAATGTAATAATGGGATTGATTTTTCAAAAAAATATATTCTCCCAAAATTTTAAAAAATATTAAATTTTTCAATGAAACATTCAAAAATAAATTTTTTAATTATTGGATTAAAAATAATCATATTGTTTATGAATGAAATTGAAAAAAAATTAAATGGTATACCAATGAAAATTTGTCTCTCTTCTCATATTAATAGTTGAAAAAATTTATCCAATGAAGTTTTGATTCCAAAATCATTATTGGTAAACGTAAGTTGATCTAAGATATGCATATATAAATTACTATTATGTTAAACATTTTTAGTGCAAGGGAATACTGAGAAAAACCCAAGAAGATAAATTATACAAAGATATTATGTTTTAAATGAACATGTGTAGTGATCCTTCTAAATTCAATCATCATAAAAATTATTATGGGGGACATGAAACATTTGGAGATGACTAATAAGTTAAAAATATTAGTACTTGTATAATTGGTTTCTCCGATGCTACATTGTTTAATTTTGTTTATTTTTAAATGGATTGAAGCATAATTTAATAAGTATTAGTCATTTATGTGATAGAATTTTAAAAGTTTCTTTTAAAAATGATTTTTTAATGTTTCTAATTAAGAAAGAATTATTTTTTAACAAAATCTCATTTTCCAAAGGGATATATTATAAATTTTCAATCAATTGAATGTAAAAAAATATTAGTGTTTAAGTGTAAAAGATAATGTATCATGTATTGTTAAATAGTGTCTAAGTCATTTTTATATTCAATATTTTTTCGAGATCAAATATAACTTTCTTGAATAAGATTTACCAAAATTGTGTTTCAAGGATAATTTTGTTTATGAAACATAATAACATATAATGAAAAACAAATATTATTTAAAATCTGAAATTTTTGGTTTATCATCTGAATTCTTATAACAATTCCACCTTTTCCTTTTGAACAAGATCATGTTTCTAGTATTATATTTAAAAATTAAACATTTATAAATATTGATAATTATAATTGATTTACAAGGGTCATATTCTTAGCTTGTAATAATGATTATGCTAATGTCTTTATTAACTTATCTATGAAAATTGAAAATGAAGACATAAAAACGATTTTTAAATATATAATAACATGGTGTATAATATGATATAAAATATTATTGCTATGTTTTGTTCTTCTCTAGGATACCATATGTCCTTCTCATCTCCCAGAACACCATAAAAATATACTATTATGGGAATTAAAAATAGGATTCTATAATAAATTTATAGAAATCTCATGAATGGGTGTAAACTAAGTCAATTAACATGGATTGAGGTGTTAAACATCTTTTATTTACCATTAATTGTGTTCTCATTAGCACCATATCAAGGGAACCCCCTTATGAACTTCGAAAAGGAAATAGTCTAGATGATGGATTCATTAATGTATTTTGTTGTAATTATTTATCCATACTTACTAGGATAATATAAAAAATATTTACCCTAAATTTAATAAAAGTATCATTAATAAAAACATAAAATAAATTAAATCCTTACTTGTATTCAATATTTCGACCAATTTTATTGGAGAGTAAATTCATATAATTTTTTTTGGAGTATTGCCAAGTCACACACCTGATATTAATGATGATGTGGTACAAACTAGTTTGACATTACCGAAACCTCAATATTTTAATGCAATTCACGGTGAAATATAAATCTATTATACTATATTAATCAAATAATGGGTTCAATAAAAATAACATCCCTTTGATAATGTTATCAAGGAATAAAAATCTAAAACTGATTCAAAAATGTCGATTTTAAAAGAGACTGAATGTCAAAATTTTCACTATCACATTCATACTCATTCCACATATAATGATATAAATTATGAAAATTGAAAATGTTATATGAAATATTATTTTGATCAATTTCAATTGAAAAACATTTTAAATCCCATGTAACATCCCAATCATCATCCCCCTTTTTGAACCATGTGGGTTTTTTAAGAAAAAACCTGATGACCAAGTAATTATCATTGAAAATAAGGATAAACAGGTTGCTAATGTAAATAATCAATACAAATTTATTACTTTTGGATAATTATTTCCACCTATAATTTAGATCAAATACATTATAATATTGTTCTAATTATTTAATTTTTTTAATTTTAAATTTTTTTAAATCTTTTTTTATATAATTCTATAATTGTTTTTATTTCTCTAATATTTTTTTCACAATAAAAACACTACTTTAGAAAGCCAAAATTTTCAAACCATTTTTTATTGTTTACCAATACACATTATAATGTAAAACTAAACACCTTGGTCTAGGTATGAGAGGTTAACTAAATTTCATTTACAAATGATTTCTTAATGATAAGATATGATTCCACTCATTTTATGAAAACATTTTTGTAAAATTTATTATTTTTATAATTTGGGTTTATTATTTCATTTTCATATACAATAAATAAACTATATGTAATGAGTTTTATTATTTAATGAATAATGAGTTGGAAATTTGTTTTATAAAAGAAACAAAATTCTTCTATTATTTCCAAATTTCTCAAAATTACCATAGATGTTTTTAAAAAACATATTAAATTCATTAATGAACATATGAATAAGTTTTCCATGGATCGTGATATTGAAATTAATATTAAAATCAGTAAAAATTATAGGCTATGTGGGGATGAAGCCGATCCATTGGTAAAAATTGGATTTATCGAATTTTTATTGGAATTATACTTTACCTTACTATGACCCAGTTTGATATCATGTTTAGTTTAATTCTTTGTTCAATTTTTTTGAATAAAATATAATGAAATATCATTTAAAATCATTCTTTTTTTTAAAATTTTACAGAAAAAATCATGGATTTTATTATTCTAAGGAAAAATATTTTCAACATTCTTGTTTTTTATGTAGATTTTGGAATAATACAACTAGATAAGAATTATAAAAGTGATAATTGTCCCTTAATAGGAAAATTCATCATCTAATTGAGTAGTAAAAAGGAAAACAACGCTTCTATTTATACAGATGAAGTAAAATACATAACCATTAAGAGTTGTCTTATACATGTTATATGGATGAAACATATTCTATAACACTATGGGTTTACATATTTTATTTCCTTGATCTATTGTGAAAAAAACATTTTTGATTAAAATTCATAAAATTTTTATCCAACACCTCACACTACCTAAATTTATACGAGAGACAGTTTTCCATGAGATCACTTTAAAAATGAGATATAAGTCATGATTTTTTCCACTCCATAAAAACATACTGATATCTTTATTAAACCCCTTCCTCTTAATCGCTTTGACTTTATTAAAGGTTAGTGGGGTATAATAATATTGTGATACTAATATATTATCAATATTAATCTTGATAATTTTTCAAATTCATCATATTCTCTCTCAATTTATATTTTTTCTTAAAAATAATGTAATTTCTTCCTTCCGGAATAATTTTTTTCATGTTTTAATAATAATGATAAATAATCATTAGTGTAATACTACAAGAAAAATATCGGTGTCTCGATAAAAAAGAGGATCTGGTTATATCATAGATGAACCTAGTTATTTTATTCCAAAAATAAATTATTGGGTTTTAACCCTATCTCCATCCTAGGAAGGAGTAGGGGTATTTACAACACACCTGGTTTGAATATCCCATGGGATATTCTATAGATTTATAAAATAATATTTTTTAATCCCTGATAATCAGAGGATATTCTAAAATAACTAACTTATTTATTTATTTATTTGGTTCTATTGTTTGGTTATAATACCTCTATCTCATCTTATTAAATTATCATAAGAAGAGATAATCTTGTTAATATTAAAATGATCTTAAAAACGACACATTTTTTAATTTTTTTTCAAAATTTAAATGTACAATAATCCTATTACATTGTTGTACTATATTTCTTCAGATATATTTTACAATTATGATTTTTTTCTATCTCGAGTGTATTTAAAATATCTCTATCAAATAATTTCAACATTTTAAAATATTTTCAACTTTTTTACCTCATCTCTCTTGAGAGATCATTAATGACATTCAATATAGTTTTAATTTTTTATTTTCTCAAACCTCATTTATGAATCCTTTTTGATAATCATAAAGGGGGAGAAGTCTCAGTATTTAGAGAAATATTAGGTGACTATATAAATCTCTATTGTTTTTATTTCTTTTTTTAATAAGGGTGAGAAATTTTATTGATCGATTATGACTTTTGTTGTTATATTTTTTAAGAGTTTATAATCATTAGATGGAGGATATTTCTTTGATTATCACTATATTTTGTTTTTAATTATCAAAAAAACTCTTTGAACAGTTTAAAATTATTATTTATGTGATTTATAGTTACTCATTATTAAATATTATTATAATTTTAGGAAAAAATTAATATCAAAGAAGACATATTTTTAATTATTTAATCAATTTATAGAGTTTATAATAACTTAAATATGCCACTTATGGAGGTAGAGGAGCCAGTTTTGGATGTAATAGGGAAACAACGGCTAGAGGAACACCATAGTACTAAGTGTTATGATAGAAAGGATGATTGGAAGGATAAAAATTCATACTATTGGTTGAAATCTCATGGTATTGGGTATTCTGAAGGCAAAAGGACAATGATTTTTACACCAGGGAATGGTGAAAACTATCCCCTTGGGTGTCATTAAATATAATGTCATTTAAACTTTTATTAATGGTGCTCAATGAGTTCATTACTCCATAATTAACTATAGAATAATGTTAAATGATTTGATAGATATAAATAGATTAATTTGTAGTGAGACAACCTCATTGGCCTATAGTTGTTGTCTTCTTTATTATATATTCATAATATACAAGGATTATAATCCCAAAGAACTGAATACATAAGTATTTTTGGTAGACGAGATATATATATTATTCCCATATTAAATTTTAAAACACAAATTAAAACTTTTTTTCGATAACAAAATTATACTAACATACATATCCCTATATATCATTATCAATACACTTCACGAATTCTAAAAGAAAGGAAAAAAAATTAGGATTATCTCAAATGATGAGTAAGGGTTGTGTACAACAGATTCTATCATGAATAAATGAATCATAATCAACATGGAAAGGAAAATAACTAAAACACAAGATAATATATAAATTATAAGACAATCATTACTACATAAAGAATATGAAATATGGAATGTTAAATAACATAAAACACGCAGAATTTAATCGATAAACAAATAATGAGAAAAATAAAAAGATAATATCAAGATGAAAATATCATTCATAATAAAATAATTAAATTCTCATTGATATAAATTTTTAATTATTGGATGTCATGACTTAGGCACTTGATACATCTACCATCAAGACCATTCAAAATAATGTTTAAAACTATTGTGTAAAAACTGATATAGTTTGGCAATCTATACTTATATTATAAAGGTATTCCAGAAGAGAGTTTAAAACTACTTGGTATAAATAGATCTAGTTTATCCAACTATAATTATACTTTAAATTCCATTTAAAATAAATTTTAAAACTATTGGGTACAAACTCATAGGGTTTGGCTAACTAATTTGTCTCATAAGACCTATTAAGGAATCTACGGGTTATCTGTAACTATGACCCACCCATATCTTGACTTTACAAATCATTACTCATATATATAATAATCAATTTATTTTATAAACAATATGCTTTATCATAAATTATCTGTATTGATTAAAGGATACATATTTATCAATATTTCCCCTATTAAACAAATAAATTTCAAAGTTAACACCTTATGCTAAAATGGTATATAGTTAATATAATAATCATATACATCATATAAATACTACGTATGATGAAGAGAAATTTAATTCATAATGGAAAATTAGCATTAAAATTTGATTTTTTCAAGAGAATTTTAACAATAACAGAAGAAAGTGACATTCTTCAATAACTTTTACCACATGGAAATTTTTAAGTCAAATCCACTTGGTTGATGTAATTCAAATTCAACCATAAAATATGTTGAAAATGATTGAATTAAAATATTAAATTTAAAATGGGAATTATATAAACCATATAAAAAGAACTATTGCATAAAAGTACAATATTTATTAATGAAGGGGAATTAAGATGAAGTGTGTTACCTCATGCGTCCTTTAGAATGAAAATATTTAACCAAACGTACATTGGTTTTAAACATGTCATAAACATAATAAATAACCATATTTCTATTTATATTATCATAAATAATCATTTTATAACATATTATCCACCTTTAATTTTTAATCTTTCATTATTTTTATTGTTTTGCATATTAAATGCCTTGTTTTATCATTCTTGTATTGTTATTAAAGATATGGTTATTTAATATTTTCTATAGTTTCATCAGATTCAGAATAAAATTCATGATATAATTATCATATATTGATATAAATTATACTTTTAAGTCCAATTTTGAAATACAGTTTTTAGAATTAATGTATATTACGATCATGGATATGGTATGTCATATGTACACATGAGTAACTTTTCTGTCATGAACCGACTTGGGTCGACCCTGATCCGATCACTCGGGCTAATCTGCATCAAGACCCAACACGTGTTCCCAATATTCTTGGGCAGGTCACAAGTTCCAAGGTATCTATAGAGTAAAACAAGGGAATGATTTTTCCCAATATAAATAAATAATAGTGGAATTTATTAAGAGTAGCTCAAAATAAATAAACAAAACAAAACTACTAAAAATGAACTGAAGAAAAAAAACTAACCAAACTAGACCACCACTAACTTGGTGTGACCCCGTCGGTCACTCTCCAACTCAATGATCTAATGTAGCCCAAAGTGAACACACCCATTCATGAAACTCCACAATGACTAAAAAATAAAATATCTATAGGCATGTGTATTAAAACTCAGTAGGCTAGCCTAATATCATATTCCTCAATGCACTACCTTTAAACATAAAAAACATCCATTATATGTTTGAAAAATAACAAATTAATGTATGAATTTCTACAGTTTTTTCTTAATATAAATGTACAATTAATTTCCCTTAATCATTTTCAAAACCATATTCTAATCTTAAGTGTTACCATGCTATTTCAAGAGGAAAATGACAATTTCATTTAAAATCAGAATTAAATAGTTTGAAACACATTTGATTTTTAAACACATTTTAATAGGAGTTAGGAAACTATAATATAAACTTCCATGAAAAACAACAAACATGAGTACCAAGGAAGTTATATAGAAATGGTAATATAAGTATGTATACAATTATCTCAATAACAATTCAAATAGAAAAAATACACTATACATAGGTGAGATCAGAAGATTAAGAATAGTTCAAAATACACAAATACCTATGACCCCATCTATAAAATCATGCCACATATGATGAAATATAACTCTTTATATTCTCACCCACCCTTTCTCAAGACAAACTATGGGAAATCCCATAAAAATGAACCCAATATATCCGCCTACTATGAGACACTATTCAGTACCATAACCTGGCATTGAAGCACTCATATAAGGAAATTCTGTCAATCTGGTTGGTTCTAATGTCACAAGTATTAAAGGGGGTGAGTCATTATATATCTTCGATCATCAAATCACAAACTATATTTATAATAATTATTATATCAGGTCTCGACCTGAGTCTCCCCAAGGACTACTGTCATGTCTTAAAGACAATAAATTACAAAGGGTTTTCAACCGAGGAACCCATATAATGGAACCTAATGATTCCATAATGAGGACATCCCACCCATTCAATGTCAACAAGGCACGAGGACCATACAATGGGGGTTTTATGAAAAGCACTTTTCATCTTTTCCCAATGTGGCCAAACATTCCCTTAAACGTATAATTAAACCAACCATTATTAATAAAAAAATACAACATTCAAATGAAGCGAAACCACACCATTTGCACTTAAAATAGTTTATAAAACCCCTTTATGTTAAATTATCATTCCACTTTCTAATATAAACCATATTTTAAGAAAATTCAACTGGGATATAATTCAATATCACATGACAAACCAATTTTAAAGACCAACCTCAATCTTATTTTAGCTTAAAAACATTTGAAACTCGTTCATGAAACCCCTAGTCATCCATTTCACTTGCCAAAAAATTATCAACAAATAAAAACCATGATTTCAATATTACTGTAAAATTATAAGGTCCAACCCGGCATTGTGGACATGCATCTGTTGTGTACTATTTAACGAAAAAAAGGCAATTCTAACAAAACAACAATTTGAACAACATTTTCGCACCCAAAAACTAAAAAAATGATTTCACATCATCCCATATTAATTTTAGTAGTTTATAAATGAATAAAAAAGATGATTCTTAAATTAAAAGGGACACGTGCAAGGGAATCCTTCCTCGAAACCATGGTGTGATGATAGCGCCCACCCAAAATTGCAGAGCACGGGTTCTAAAAAGTTAATTCTATCTAGAATAACCCTAAATAGACAAAAACCCCTTAACAGAACAAAAATTAAAACAATAATAAAATATAATGAGGTAGAATAGTATAACGATGGGGAGAAAACATTCTGTTGGAGGGTGAGGCCGAGAAGGCACATGCTAGTCGGGAGAGGGTGAGGCGGAGGAAGAAGGGGACACACTTAGAGGGATGTCCAGAAGTGTTGTGGATGTCGGCTGGGTTAGGGTCATGTGGCTAGAGGTGAGTTAATCAGAGGGTTTCCTTACTAGAAGAGTAAAGGTACGATAGCCCGATAGGTCACCAGTAGGGAGAGGGGGAGACGCTATGGTTACTGCATGGGAGGGAGCCGCCTGTCTGGAGGGGTGGGTGAACCGTTGGAGAATCAAGGGGATAAAGAGCAGAACATTAGGGAAAAATAAATCCTAAAAAACATATATAAAAATTCAAAATTAAAATGATATCATAAAAAATATAATTCCTATAACATGAAAATTAATAATTATAATACTCTATAACAATACACAATAATAAAAATGATAATAAAAATAATAATAACATGATGATTAAAATAATGATTATAAAAATATTAAATTTAGTTTAGTAATAATTATGATAATTTTTTTAATAACACTAATAATAATAATAATTTTATTAATTATAATAATAAATATATTATTTATTTGAATGAAAACTTGCAGTCTGTGCATGGTTGAGGTGATCATGCACAAAATGTGCGGTAGCCCCCATCTCTAGAAGATGACTCATGACTGCCTAGGATAACTACACAGTCACAATAGACCTCAAGGTGCCATCACACCAGTATAGAATCCATCCAAAATCCCATAATAATAATAATAATACCATATTGATAAAAGAAATTACTGTTTATTTCATTATTAATAATTACAATAAAACAGTAATTTTTTAATAACATTATTATTGATGTTTAATAACAATAATAACCTTATTGTAATTTTCTTAGTAATTTTATTCTCATTTTAATCTTTCGAACAAGGGAAGGTCGCACAGTTGCCTGGGTGATGCTGCACGGTTTCCAAACTGTGCTTTACCCATGCCCCCAACAACATCAAACCCAAAACATGATCTTTTTAACACGAAATCAATATTTTTGTCTGGGGATCTACATGAACCTCAAAAAAAATTATTCAAAACCTATAAAATATTAAAATAAAATAATCACATAGGTCAGGGTTTGATAATTCTCCCTCACCATAACTCTTTCTAGCCCTGGAAAGCCAAAATACTTTCCAGCTTATTGATCAACTCCTAAAGACTTTTCATCAACATAGTCCAACCTCTTAATTCGAGTACATTTCATTGACCAGCAATGGATCGTACCCTCATTGCCAAAAAAATAACACCAGTTGAGGGGAGGACTAAATGGACTCCCCACCATGAGAATTCAACTAGCATATAATAATTTCTTAAGAGAAACCCCAATAAGACCCATAGTGGGTCTCTCCACCATTAACTTCCAAAGTAAAAATGACTAAATAAAAATTCAACTTTGACCCCAGTCCAGGATTTTCCCAATATAATAGAACACAATATAAACATTTAAACCACCCACTCCTATAAGAAGGGGAGAAGAGGTGAACTAAAATCTACTGCACAGACCAGAAACCATCACCACATGGGCAGGGAGGGATGTGGTGCAATGATTGAACTATTGAACCACAATAGACAACCACCCACCACTTTCCACCTAAGTATGATTAAAATCCAAGACCACACCTGATTCACATAGGAATCCTAAATAAGGGAACTGACTAGAAACCTATATCCAATAAATTATGACCCTAGACAATGAGTGTGGGGTAATTCCACCATGATCTTTGTGATAAGAGGAAATTTAAAACTACAAGGAAAAAACAATAGAAACACAAGATATTTCTTGACAAAATGATAAAGGCGCAACCTTAAACCAACTTTATAAACTCTTAGGGTTCCTTACTACGCACCAACTTCACAGCAAGGCCTTGTGGAAGAAGATATAATAAATGAATCATCTCCTTCCTAGATGTTTAGTTTTGATGATCCCAATAATAAACATACACATTTCTATTATAAAAAATAAAGGACCAAATTTTTTAAATTAAAACCACATTATATTTGAGTTCATCAGTTCATAAAAACCCCACAACATTCCCATACATTTAAAAACCCAAAACACCATTGTTACAACCACCATGATAAGATATCCCTTACACTCGAAGGAAACTTTAAGAAAACCCCAAAAGTCATCACTTTTAATAATTTCCTTCCCAATTATTTCTAGAGAAACCCTGACAAAATCGCCACAAGTAACCCCAGTGTCCATAAGCTTAGAAGGGCTTCAGAGCATTTTTACATGGTGAATTTTTCTAACATGACTTTCCACACTGATGACACATAAGGATCTCTCACTCTGATAAAGATGATAAAAGATCTCAAGGCCATTTGATTCCATGACATGCTCCATAAAATTTCAATAACATCCTCACTTCCTTGCTAGAATCATCACAACTAATCCTAGGAATTGAAAAAGGTAGGAATAAAATGAGCACTCCCATCATTCCGACATTGATGTGAAAATATTGTCTCACCACATCTGAAAATAGAGTTAGGTTGGACTCTAAAACCTTTGACTGCAGATCGGGATGGAGACCTGCCTTGAAACACTGAGACTTCATGGAGTCATCTTTGGCATACCCAGAATCACTAGGGAATAGGTACATAAATCACTGAATATACTTCAACATCGATCCATCACCTTGCTGTAGAAAACCCACCTCTATCCTCTTTCTCAACCATTTTTCCTAAAAAAAATACTGACGGATAAAAAAAGCTTTGAAAAATTTCCATGTAATCTCTTAATGGGTATTTTTTGGAGACACTGAATTCAACCACATCCGTGGTAAACCTTCAAGAATGAAGGTTAAAAACATAACATTAAAAGACTCTAGAAACTCTGTGAAGTTAAATTCCCCTTCATTCATTCGCTTCCACTCCTATATTACAGATGATTTTTCCTGACCATAATAGATAGGTGGATCTAGCTTCTAGAACATGAGCTTAAAATCCTTTGATTGATCAACCACACTATGATAACCCATTTATGATTCATAGGTGAGACCATTGGATAAGAATAATTTAATAAACAAATGAAGGACAACTGAAAAAAACCCTCAGGAATGAATTCCTTATAAGTATCTAGCATTAAACAAAAATAAAATAACCATTATTAACAACAAACATCTCCTTTTTAAAAAAATTTGATTTCAATAACAAACCTGGTGGATTTTTACCCTCACTAAGGGTGTTTCATCAAGAATCACTCTCACGCATATTTTTGCGCCACCCTAGGCATCCATTTACCGTGCCATACTGGGCATCCATCCCCATTTCTATATTAAACCATGCAGGTGAGCACCCATGAAAAAACTGAAAGATAAAACAAAACAAATTCAATTACGAAAAAACAAATCATTCTTTCTATTTCAAAAATCATGTACCTTACAAAGTCACACTAACCAAAAAGTCAAAATTCATTTGGTTTAAAACCTATCAAATTTCAATTTTAAACATTCCTAAATTAAAAATCCCATATTAAATAATAAATTTCTGAAACCAATTTATACGATTCAAACACCATTTATAATTCATAGGACACCCAAAAAATAAAATAAGAGAACTAGTGGTGGTGGGTGACTTGACCATATGGTTGGTGGCCATATGACAAACACATCACTGACATAGAGAGCCTTCTAAGACCATTCCCATAGCTCCACATGGTTTTCCATACCGTGCGAGTTTGTGTGGGCCATTAGACCAACTCTCATTTTCATAAACTAATCATCAAACAATCCATAAAGACCAATGATACTAACAAAACTAGAAATCCCCTCGAATCCTGATGATCTAAACGGGTAAGAGTTCATGATGCTCTTCCCAAACCTACCTCTCAAGTTGCGATAATCCTACTCCATCTACCTTGACATCCCCAAATAGAAAAGGGTGATCTAATAAAGCAAGGCCTGCTTCAAGCCAACCTACTATGATATTATTTTGTCACAAACCAACCCGAGTCTAACCTAAAATGGTCACCGGGCCCGATTTCCGACAAGACCCGAGAGGTGTTTCTGATATTCCCTGTCTGTTGACAAGCACCAATGCATCAATAGAGTACAACAAGGTAATGATTTCTCCCAATATAAATAAATAATATTTTTGGAATTGATAAAGAGAAGCTCAAAACAAATAAACCAAACAAAACAACTAAACAAGAACTGATGAAAATAAAACTAATCGAATGGGAAAACCATTATCACTATGTGATCTCGCAATACAATCTTCAACTCAACGATCAAACATCACCCAAAGTGAATACAACCATGCTGGAAATATCAAAATGCCTAAAAATATAAAATAACTATAGGTGTGAGTGTTAAAACTCAATAAGATAGCATGATATTCTATTATCAATAAACTACCCTTTCAATTAATGAAACATCAATTCTATGTTTGAACTAAAATATATTAACTTATGAATTTCTATAGTTTTTTAATTAAAATCAAAGTACCATCTAGTTCCCTTAGTTATTTTTAAAACATTATTCTAACCTTATGTGTTGCCATGCTATTTCATGGGGAAATGATTATTTCATTTAAAAGTGGAACAAAAGAGTTTAAAACATGTTTTCTATTGAAAATCATTTTCATAGGAGTTAGGAAACAAAAAAATCACTTTCCATGAAAAATACAGACAATAGTACCTAGGTAGTCATATAGAAAGGGAAATGTAAATAAGAATACAAGTATCTCAACTATAGTTCAAACTATTAAATGCCACTAGACATAGTTGAACCTGGAAGATCAAGAATACGACACCAATACTTGCAAACCAACTATAATAGAATTCCACATATGATGAAATCCAATGCTCTATAGGCTCATCCACCCATTCTCAAGATATGCTATGGGAAAATCCAATAGCAAGGATCTCAGTATATCTGTTTACTATGGGAAACTAGTTAGTACCATAACCTACCAATGCAACACTCATCTCAGACAATTCTCTCAATATGTTATCTTCCTATCTAAAATGTATTAAAGGGGGTGAACCATCAGATGCCACCGAGTATAAAATCATAACAAATATTTATAATAATAATCACAATAGGTCTCACCGTGAGCCTCCCCATGGACTACTCTAATGCCTTCATGTCAACACATTACCAATGGGTTCTAATCAAGGATCCCATATATTAGACCCGGAAGATTCCATTAATAGGACATCTGAACCATTCCATGCCAAAAAGGAATATGGAACATTCAACAGGGTTTAATGGAAATCACTTTTAATCATTTTCCAAAGTGGCCAAATGGTCCCTTAAACGTACTATAAAACCCACATTTACTGACAACACAATCCAACATTAAAAAGGGGCAATAACATACCATTTCCACATTATTTTTTTTATAAAACCCCTTTATAAGACATTATCATTCATCTTATGAACAAAATCCATCATTTATAAAAATTCAACGTGTCTATGATTCAACATCACATGAAAAACCAAATTTAAAGGCCAACCTCACACATCATTCATATAAAATCATTTTAAACCCTTTCAAGAAACCCTAAGTCCATCATATCACATGCCACAAAATTACCATCAAAGAAAACCTATTATTTCAATATTACCAAACAATTACAAGGGCCAACAGGGCTTTAGGGACATTCATTTGTTGTGCACAATTTAATGACACAAAGTCATTTATTAAAAAACAAGTCTTTAAACAACATTTAAAAAACAAAAAACTTAACCAAGGCTTTAACAAAATCAAATATTAATTATAAGAGTTGAGAGATGAATAAAATTGATGATTCTTAAATTAAAAAGGAAAATTTTATAGGAATCCTACTTCAGAACCATGTCATGATGATAAATACCACTTAGAATCACCCCGCACGAGTTATACAACATCAATTCTATAAAGAAAACCCATTAATGGAAAAAAACCCAAATAAAAGATAAAACATGAATAAAATAGAAGTAGGAAGAATGGTATATAGATAGGGAGAAAACACATCGATGGGGGGTGATGTCGAGAAGGCATGTGCTGGTTGGGAGAGCATGAGGTGCTAGAAGAAGATGTTATGGTCAGAGGGTGGTCTGACCGGGCTGCGTGCACCAGCTGGGAGAGGGCCGCATGACCAAAGGGGGGTCGACTAGGGGTTGTGCCACTAGGATAAGAGAGGTGTGTTGGATGGACTAGTTTCTAGTAAGGAGAGGTGGAGACACCTAGTCTACTATATAGGAAGGAGTCGGCTGGCTAGAGGGGGTTGGGTGTGTCAGTGGAGCAGTAAAGGGAGAGAGAGGAAGTCAGGGAAGAATGACCACTAAAAAACTAAATTAATAAATAAAATTAAAATTATATCATGATAATGATAATACTTATAACTTGACAATTGATAATTATAATAAATTAAAATAATATACAATAATAAAATAGATAATAATAAAAATAATAACATGATGATTAAAATGATGATAATAAGAATATTTTTTGATTTATTAATAATTATGATACAATTTTTTTTAATAATAATTAAAATAATTATAATAACTATAATAATGAGTATTTTATTTATTTGAATGCAGCCATGTCATCCTCACATAGCTTAGGTGACCGTGTACGAACCATACAGTAGCTCCCATATCTGGAAGATTTCTTAAAACGTCCTAGGCTGACCGCACAACCTCTACTGACTAGGAGGTGCTCGCACATCAGCCTATAACCCACAAAAACTCAAAAACTACAACAACAACAACACCAACAATATTAATAATAGTTCTAATAATTATATTAATAATACCATAATGATATAAAAATAATTTTATTTTATTTTCATTCGAAATAATTATAATATAAAAAAATAACATTATTATTAGTGTTTAATAACAATAATAATAATATTCTAATTTTATTAGTCATTTTATTCTCATTTTAATCTTTGAGGATGGGTAGGCCACAAGGTTAACTAGGCGAAGCCGCCCGGTCTCCAAATTGTGGTTTATTTGCGTGCCCAATGGCGGAAATCCCAAAACACAAACATTTTAACATGAACTCAAATTTTTTTTCTAGGACTCAACCCAAACCTCAAGAAAATTATTCAAAACCAGGAAAAATATATATATAAAAATCAATCTTGTGGGGGTGTGATAGTTTCTATTTTCCAATGATCATTGTGGAAAGAAGGTATTTAATATATTTCTCTTAAATAATGATAATAATATAATATTAACTAGAATATTTCTTCAAATAAAATTTTATATATCATCCATTATGTGTGTTGATGAAAAGAGAGTCACATCATTTTGTTAAGGAGGGGGTCCACACATACAAGAATTCCATTATCATCATTCATTGAGTAAAATGGTATAAAATAAAATGATAAATATTGAATGATTAGAATGAGAAATATTTCATTAATATCATAATAATTTAACTTATAAAAAATATAATCATTACCAATATAATTATCACATTAAATGTGAAATCTTTATTGAATGACGAATCAGGTCACTTCATGAGGTGGTAGTCCACCATACACATAAGCGACATTATCGTATCTTCTACAGAATGGAATTTAGAAAAGATATATATGGTATAAAAACAAAAAAAGGGATAATTATATTTTAAATATAATATATATATAATTTTATTAATCATCATACCTAACCATTAGTGGTGTTAATGGTAAAAATGACATATGTTAATGAGGAGATAACATACCGTATACACGAATGATGGTTTTGTAATCGATTTGATAAAATAGGGGGTGGGTATAGGTCATGAAAATAAAGAGGAAATATATTTTTATATATAAGTTATTATGGTAATAATTTCATCATGGTTTAAATATAATTAAAGGAGTCATAGGATTAAATAAAATAAAAACGCTCATTAAATAACATCACCTCTTCTTCAGGTTTCTCTCTTAGGCTTGCACCAAATACTTCATACGTTGGATTTCAACCCCAAATAAGGATTCTCGAGTGAGTGGAGAGATGTTTCGATGTTATTTTTCTAGGTACCTGAGGGGCCAAAATGTTGTGAATGTGTGAAGTGGTGAGGAGAGGGGGTGGCCTTTTATAAATGTGGGGAGTAGCCAACATGTAAATTTTTTTAAAGTGATTCAGTCATAAAATAATTTTTATCATGATAAAAGCATTAAAAAAATTTACATTAAAGAAAATAGAAAATATAAAGTCGAAAAATATACGTAAAATTGAATATAGATATTGTTAGGTCTATTTAACCCTTATCTTTTTAGTTTAACTCCATGGAAAATCCATTTTGATCTTGACCACAATAATGATTTTTAATGTTTTCACTATTCATTTGGGTAAAAAATTATGATGACCTTATTTGAAAATATATATTATTATGATTCCAAATAATTAATATATTTTTATATATTTCATTCACATAATTGGTAATGTTAAATTTAAAATTAATCCTAGAGACACGATGAGAAAGATTGATTTTAAAGAGAAAAGTTTTAAAAGATTACATAGATTTATTATAAAAATTTAATATGAAAATGATTAAAATGATATAAATTTTATTAATATATATATATATAATTTAACTAATTTTAAATTAAAATAATTAAAAATATAACTCATCATTATAAATAATTTAAATGAAAAGGCTTTTTTCAATTAAAATTCAGCGTCATTCAATATTCATTGAATAATGAAATAGTTCAGAAAAATCTGAAATATTCACCCAATGATAATTTTGATGTTAATATTTGAAAAGATAATTTTATTTTATAAAATAAATTTTTTAAAGTGGTCAAAAATATTTGTAAATTATGTCTGCAAAGAGTAACAGTACCATATTTAAGGGAAAACACAATTTTTCAGAAAGTATTTCATTTTCTTATAAATATTTATTATTTTATATAAAATAAATAGATAACCATGATTTTAATAATTTATTTATTAATATACATATATTCATAATTAATGTCTCTATTATGATGGTATAATATTGTATTGTCCTATTAAATTACTCATTAATGGGTTTTCCAAAAACATTATTCCATCAAACGGTTCCACTGAAACAGTGGCACCAATCATGGTCGCACACCGAAACAGTGGAACCGTGTACGGTGTCCCACTAAACCCATGGTACTGTGACGGTGGAACCATGATGGTGACACTGTAACAGTCACACCATCACAATCACACATTGAAATAGTGGCACCGTAACGGACACACCATTACGGTCGCACACCAGAAAAGTGGCAACGCTTACGGTGGCACCCTGACCGTGGCACCACTTACGGTGTATCACCAAACAGTGTCCCACCCTTGTTTATTTTTCTAATTCCTCCCTTGAAATGTATCTTTTAACATAAATGTGTTTTAATACGCACTTTCAAAGCTATTAAAATCCCATAAATGATATCTAAAATCCCCCATGAGCCAAGAAATCTATGACTTTCAAAAACATGTGTCTCTTTCCTCGGTACCACACCCTTTTCCCAAACTTTCCAGTTCCACCCCTATTACACATTTTCTTCTATTTAACGGAAATCCTTTAACATGAACCTATTATGGCCACCTCTCCTAAAATAATTGTTACATAAAAATTAATTCTATTATGTGTAAATGTCCAACCACATGGTGAAATCACAATCTTCCTTTAAGCATGTTCATGATTTCATATCCCATAACTCAAGGATCTCACCCTTTTATCACATATGATTCATTCTTATTCTTCTAGTCTAGTCTATTTTATTTACATGGGGAATTTGGAGTCCCCCTTCTTGAGGCAAGTGGTGAACCTGTGCTGGAGCCTTTCCAACTCAAAATTGAAGTCCATGAAGTTCCTCCCCTGCAAGTCGCACATCCCTAGTTCTTGGTACATAGGGAAAAACATTGATCATTGATCATCCAAGTAGGTTTTTTCCTTCTTTTATCTTTACCATGTATCATGTATGGTGGGTATGATAATGATTCTATCGAGATGGATGAAACCAAACCTTAAAAAAGATAGTAAACAGAGCTTTAAAGAATGAAGGTGTGTGTTTTATGATGTTGTTGTACTCTTTTACCCTTACATATATGTTGTTAAGTGTATGAGCTTCTGTCCACAGAAGATCGTGGATGTTGGTGTTCTTTTAGTATGCACTAATGGACCCTTGTCTTCTATGATGATTGAATGGATGTAACATGGAAATTGGTTAAAAATCTAAGCTCAGTTGATTTAATGGTTTTCTAGTGAATAAGAATCCTTGTGTTAACACCTTGGTTAACCCAACAGAAAAGAAGGAACTCAATGAATGGTGTGTTTAAATCTGGAAACTCTCTTGATCTGTCTTAGTAATTTGTGTGGTTGTTCTGCTTGATTCATGTGGAGTGACATGGATGGGCATGGGATCCCCTATTGTGGTGCAGTTGTTGGTTTGTGGATTAAGGAAATATGGGGCCATATAGTGGGGCATGGTTTTGTTCCATCACATTTAAGGATATCACAAATCACTTTTTTGTTATTGTGACTTACAAGAGAATCGGGTGTGACTGCTTAAATTGATGCTTGATCATTTTTCATTCTTTGTCTTGTGGATATGCTTGTTATTTTCCCAGTAGTGAAAAATTATTTAAAAAGTATCACTTGAATATGAAAAACAGAGTATGTTAAATGTGGAATTTTTTTCTAGGAATGAGTTGTGACTTGGTTTTTCATGTTGAGATTTTTATGATTGAACATAAATTAGGGTCTTTGTGTGTGGTATAGTTTTGGAACCCCGAGGTTGGGATGAGTGCTTGTTTACCTAAATGTATAATTTTGTTATTATATTTCTTATTCGTGCCACACCCATGTTGAGCACTTCATGCCAAACACCCCCATTTCTTGGGGGAGGGTGTTTCTTCATACACTCCTATGAGTGGCTGGTTATTAGCTCCTTTTTTGCTCTATATCCCGAGTATCCCAATACTATTTGGGTAGGTTGTGGAAGCCATAGGTCCATTATTTCCCATGAATATTTAGGCGGGGTAGTCATGGTGGTTTTCCCAGGTGTGTGTGGGTAGGTTGTTTCCCAAGTGTTTTCGGAATGAGGCCCACGTGTCTTCGGGTGTGGTTACGTGTGGTGGTGGCCCAGGTGGTTGCATAAGTGATGTGTGGTTGTGGTATCCTATGTGTGTGCGGGTAGGGTATGGAAGTGGGACTGCGTTGAAAATGGATGGAAAGGTCCGATGCATAGTATTTTTTTAATAACCAGTTGTAAAGTGGTGTGGTGTATCCAAACATCGATGTGTTATTACTATTACTTTACTTGAGTATCATTATTTCAGGAGTGTGCTTTGGTGAGGTTGGGTGGATAGTTTCTTTTCTAGGTGCTTTGGTTATCATCTTTTTCTTACATGTCATTAGAATTCCTCCCCACTTGTGCACGAGAGATTTTGAATTTCCCTATTGTGTATACATGTATACTCATGCTACGTATAAAAAACTACTTTCAGGGATCGACGAGGGCTTCAAGGACTGTTCAAGGCCGTACTAGTTAGGAAATTGTTACCGTTTCTGTTTCTATTTTTTTTTCTTTGGTATGTCAACTTATCGTTTTCTTGTATTGTAGCACTTATTATTGAAACAGGCATATTGGAATAGATTTTTTGAGATTTACTATTACACCAAATTTTGGTGTTGTTTGGGATTTACTATATTATCTCTTGATCCAACTAAATAAAAAGGGTAATGCCTTCGGTTTTGCATGTTATTTTATACCCTTGGTGTTAGTCGGCACTCCGGGACCTTTTGAAGGCGGGTCTTGGGGGTCATTATCTCTCCTTTAACATGAAGAAGGAAGGGTCTGGCAATCTATTATCCCTTCATTCATCTTGGTGAAGGTGGGTCATGACTGAATGGTATCAGAGGTGATGGTTGAGTGATAAGATGGAGCTTGGGTTAGGAACAGTGATGATTTCATGGGATGTTAGGGAAACAGTGTTGGGAAATCATGGTGCATGAAATAGGCCAGGGAAGGCTGACTAGGACCTGATATTTTAGGCCGCCATGATCCGATGCAAGGACTCAGGACCTACAAAACGGCCAAGTGAGGCTATGCTGATTGTAGGGTAGAAACACTAGGAATGGTACATGCATCATAATATTTGTGTTCTCAAGTGCTCTTGGTGTTCTGGGAATATAAATAAATAGGAAAAAATGTTTAAGAAAAATTTAAAATAATTATTTTACACTACATGGGCTTAGGCATTCCTTGTTTACATTGTAACTATGGCACCCGGACGACGAGCACGAGTAGTGATAATGATCGAGGCCCATGAGGATAATCTGGAAGATCAGGGGAGGACTAATTGAAAGGAGGAGGATGACCATTGGTAGAGGATGCATCATTCCTTTTAGTGGAAGACCATTGAAAAGTACAAGGGCAGTGTCTCATACATAGAGACAGAGAGATGGATTGAGGATCTGGTGAAAGATTTCAGCTTGATCCGGGATTCAACGAAGTACTGGGTTCCTCTAGCTATTAGCCAGATGCGGGGAGCAGCACATCAGAGGTGAAATCTCTATATTGGGAAGAAGAGGGATGGTTTTGTTTTGTGGACTGACTTCGAGAGGGAATTCCAAGCATAATTCCACTCTTCCACGATGAAGGCTAAAAAGAGGCAGGATCTACTCTCCCTTCAATAGGGGAGCATGTCACTGAGGGAGTGGGGGATCATGTTCCAGAATATCCTTTATTTTTCATCAGACCATTTTCCAGATGTTGAGTCTTAGGCGAGACGTTTAGATGAGGCACTCTAACCTTCTCTTCAGTATGTTGTTACTCCCTTAACCCTATCGACATACATGGAGGTCCAAAAGAAGGCTTATGTGTTGGTGAGGATAAACACACTGGGAGGTGTGCCACGAGAGGGGAGCCAGTTGGGCTCGTCAATGTGGAAGGATGTTAGTAGCAGAACTCTAGCATTAGGGCCTTCTAGGATTCAGTCAGTGGGGAACATGACATAGTAGTTCGAGTTTCGATATCTTGGTCCTTACCCTTTCATTGCCGGCCTAGGACTGAGGTACTTCATCTATGGTAGTTGTGGGAACCTTCAGAATTAGTGCCCGGACTGAGTGAAGTATAGTGGGGGTGAGAAGGTTCAACACCCACCTCAACAACAATAGTTTACAGCCATGCTCTTTCAGTAGTAACAGTAGGGACATCGAGCTCCTGCACCTCCAAGAGCAGATGTTGTATGAGGGGACTGACCCAAGGGTGCTCCTCAGGTACCTCGACTAG
The DNA here is from genome assembly GCA_963277665.1 of Viscum album. Taxonomy (NCBI): domain Eukaryota; kingdom Viridiplantae; phylum Streptophyta; class Magnoliopsida; order Santalales; family Viscaceae; genus Viscum; species Viscum album. Next base: position 242,710,052 of record OY728131.1, read on the forward strand.
GGCATTGTCGGGGAGGCATCCAACAGCTGAGGTGTAGAGGAGATGGGTGTGTGCCATTTCACACCACAAAGGTAGCGGCTCTAATGGGGAATGAATCCATCAAAGGTACGATCAACTTGTTTAGTACCCTTGTATGAACCTTGTTTTATTTAGGAGATTTTCACTCCATTGTTTCACGTAGTCTTGACCATACGCTGGGTTTAGACATAGAGTGTCTTCCTATACCCCTGGTTTTGAGTATTCTAGTTAGAGGTTAGACCAGTTTTTCTAATGTTTTTCTGGTATGTAGACTGATGTTGGGACCACATCAGTGCAGTGGGGACCTTCATTTTCTATAGATGCAGCTGTATGATGTCATTATATCCATCAACTGGTTGTTCTTTATGTGTGTCATTATCAAATTAATCTAGATAAGGGTTGTGTTTATAGATATGGGTGGTTAGCGTGTGACTTTCGTTGGTGACTTGTGTTTCCTAGAGGGAAGCTGGAGAGTGGAGCCCTTTCTTTCCTTGTTTTTTGATCCGTTAGTGGACTCATAAATGGTGGAAGCTTTGTGGATTTTCTGTGAGATCATGGATGTATTCCTTAAAGAGGTGGTGACTTTACCCCCTCTACACAATGTTGTGTTTGGGATAGACTTGCAACCCAGTTCCCATTTGATTTCAATGGATCATTATAATATGGATCATTTTGAGTTGTTGGAGTTACGAGTTGAGATTGATGATATAATGAAGAAGGGTTTTGTCTGACCAGTGTGTCACCTTGGGGTGTTCCGGTCTTGTTCGCAAAGAAGGCAGATGGTGGTCCCAGGCTGTGCATAGAGTACCAGAGAGTAAATTAGGTAACAATCAAGAATTTTTACCCTCTTCCAAGGATAGAAGACCTTTTTGATCAGTTAAAGGGGGAAAGATGGTTCTCTATGATTGTCCTGCGGTCAGGATATCACTAGTTGAGGTTGAAAGAGGGTGACATCCCAAATAATGCCTTTAGGTGTAGGAATAGGATCGTTGAGTGCGTGGTTATGTCATTCGCCATTACGAATGAAAAAGCCGTGCTTAGGGGGCTTATGAACTCCTTATTTTGGAAATATTTGGACCAGTTCATAGTTGTGTTTATTGAAGACATCCTGATCTACTCATGATTAGAGGGGGATCACACTAAGAATTTAGAAACTATTATAGAATTCATCTGACAGCACCAGCTCTATGGAAAGTTATCAAAGTGAATGTTTTGGACACGAGATGTTTACTTCCCTGGACATGTGGAGTCCAAGCAGTTAATAGATGTGGACACTTTAAATGTTGAAGTGGTTGTTTCCTTGGCAGCATCAATAACGTGGAAGTGGTTTCTAGTTTCTTCGGTCTAGCAGGTTAGTACCAGGGGTTCATGCCCAACTTCTCATGAGTTACAACACCTTTGACAGCCTTGACCAAGAAAGCACAAAATTTTATGTGGATTGAAAAAATCCATACACTGATTAGTTATCTAAAATAGAATCTGGTTAGTTCCCATGTACTAAGGTTTTTAGAAGTAGTGATGTTTGAGGTGTTTTGTGTTGCTTCAGAACATGGCATGGGGTGTGTGCTGATGCAACAGCAGAGGGGGTATCTCTTATCGCTCTGGGAAGTTATGTCCTCGTGAGCCTAAATATTCCACACATGGCTTGGCGCTCCAAGAGGTTTTGTTCACACTAATGTTGTGCAAAACTACCTCATCAGGGAGCGCTTTGTAGTCTTCACGGATCACAAGAGAGTGAGGTATATCTTCCCCCAACGAGACCTGAACATGCTGAAATGGAGGAGGGTAGAGTTTCTTTAGGACTATGACTTTGAAATCTTATACTCTGAATGTAAGTGGAATGTGGTGGCTGATGACTTAAGAAGGAAGTCATATAAGGATGGAGTTTGATAGTCGGTGGATGCATGGAAGGCGATGGATGATTTGGATTCCCTAACCCTAGATGAATGGATGGAGGATGGAAGAGGTTTTCTATTCCAGATGAAAATACAGTCTTCTCTATTATGTTAGGTGGAGGAGTCTCAATGGGGGGACTTAGAGGTTGAAGTGATGCACGATCGGGTTGGCCAGGGCAATGTTCTGGAGGGATGGACGGAAGATGTCCCGAATCAGATGTTGTTTCATTGAATATTGTTCATCCCCATGGGAATGTGTGAAATAGTTCTTGTTGAGTTCCAAAACTCTCCCCTAGCAGTACAACCAAGAGTTTCCAAGATTTATCAGGGCTTGAGGGGTCAGATTTTCTGGCCTGGGGTGAAGCGGGTTGCAGAACATTTTGTGGTAATGTGCCTTGTGTGTTAGCAGGTGAAGGCTGAACACCACATCCGAGGAGATCTGTTAAAACCTTTAGATGTCCCTGAGTGGAAGTGGGATGACATATCTATGGATTTTTTCATAGGAATACCCAGGGTTCAAGGAGTCTATGATGCTATCTGGTTAGTAGTAGACCAGTTGACGAAGTAAGCTCACTTCTTGAAAATCAAGGAGTCGAGCATTATGGATGTCCTAGCACAGAGGTATGTGGATGAAGTGGTGCAGATGCATAGAGCTTCAAGGTCCATAGTCTCCAATCCGGATACCCAATTTACCTCTTCGGTTTGGAAAGGTTTTCAACATGATTTTGTAACCCAGCTATGCCTCAACACTTCTTTCCACTCTCAGACAGATAGGTAGACAATGCACACCATCCAGATGTTTGAGGATATGCAATGAGCATGTGTTTCGGACATTGGAGGATCATGGATATGACACTTTCATCTGGTAGAGTTTTCCTTCAACAATATATATCACTCTATTATTGGCATGGATCTGTTCAAATCCTCGTACAGGAGGCTGTATCACTCACCTATGTTCATGAAAGTGGTCGTGGAAGCAGGTGTTCTTGGCCTAGAGGTGGTATAGAGCATATTAGAGATAGTTCAATTTTTTATGGGAGATGATGAAGGTGGATCAAGAGTAGAATAAGTAGTATGATGATCATAAAAGGAGAACCTTGGAGTTCATGTTTGGGGACTACATGTTCTTGATGGTCTCCCCTTGGTGTGGAAAATAGAGGAATGGCTTGGAGAGTAAGCTTTCTCCCAGGTATGTCAAATGCTTCATTGTGCTGCGGTAGGTCGGCGAAGTGGCTTATTAGCTAGTGCTACCACCGCCGCTACTGAGGATGCTCGACATCTTCCATGTGTCTCAACTCATTCGGTATCTAAAATATGATTCACATATCTTTGATTGGGGGGAGCTGGATATCGAGGATGATGCAACGTTTGTAGAGTGGCAAGTGAGGATTGGGGATCATGAGAAGATGGTGCTTCCAGGATGAACCATTCCCTCAGTTCTTATGTTATGGAGGCATGGTGGGCTGTAGGAGAGTACCTATGAATGAGAGGCACATATTAACGCTCAACACCAAGATTTGTTTTGAGTTTTTTTCTATTATATTTTTTACTTGTTTATGATGTAGTGTTTGACCTTGTTAATTAAGAAATGGATTGTTTCCCTTGTTCTCTAGATGTGTGTGATGAGTCCTAGCAATGGGGAGGGGAGGACATGATCCCTAATCAAGATGCATTAATGTGGATATAGTTAAACCTATGTGGGAAAGTCAGTGCCACCCAAATTGGATAGTATCTTTTCATGGAGGAAGGGACTCCCAACTTCATATGTCTTGATGGTATGACCTTTACATGTTCGTATAGATACTTGAGGGATAGGTGTTCCTAGGTGATGAGGAGGTTTACTCTTGAGAGGTATCTTTCAAAGTGGTTGTTCAGACCCCACTCATTTCTTTGGCTATAGTTTTTATTCTTGAGGGTGAGAAGAGTTTGAGAGGTATCTGATGTAATGGCCTAGGAAATGACTCATTAAGGAGTTTTCCAAAAACATAGTTCCATCAAACAGTTACACTAAGAAGGTGGCACCAGTCATGGTTGCACTACAAAATGGTGGCACCACTAAAGGTGTCCTACAGAACTGGTGGCACCGTGACGATGGCACCATAATGGTCACACCATCACGTTTGCAAACTAAAATGGTGGAATCGTGATGATGGAGACGTAATTTTTTCACCTTTACGGTCGCACACTGAAACTATGGCACTACTGATGGTGGAAACATGACGGTGGATCTTTGATTGTGTAACTGCTTATGATGTCTCACCAAATAATGTCCCATGCTGATTTCTTTTTCCAATTCCTCTACAACAATGCATCTTTAGAAATAAAATTGTATTAATACCTCCTTTGAAATCCATTGAAACCCACAAATGATATCAAAGTCCCCCAAGAGTTGGGAGACCCTTAACTTACCAAAATGTGCAACTTTTTCCTCGGTGCCACACCCTTTTTAAAAACATTCCAATTCTTCCCCTTTTATGTTTTATCCTTTAATTAAAGAAAATACTTTAATGAAAAATTGTTATGTCCACCTCTCGGATGGGAATTATTAAAAAAACAATTAACTAAATTGTGTGTAACCTTCCAACCGCAAGGTGAAACCATGATCGGCCTTAAAATTTGTTCAAAATTTCATATACTGTAACTCCAAGATCTCACACTTTTATTTCATAAGACTCATCCTTATTCTTTATGACTAGTCTCTTTCCATTCCATGGTGTTTTTGGAGTTCCCCTTCCCAAGGCTATTGGTGAACCTGTGCTAGATCCTTTCCTACTCACACATGGAGTCCCCGGAGTTCCTACCTTGCAAGTAGCGCATCCCCAGTTCTTGGATCCTGTAGAAAAACATTGATTGTTGATCATCCAAGTATGGATTTTCCTTATGATATATTTATAGTGTATAATGTGGGGTATTTATGCTAATGTTTTATGGGGATGGATAAAAAAACATTAATGAAGATAATAAATATACATTTAAAGAATGAAGGGGTGTGTTTGATAATGATGTTGTACTCTGTTACCCTTTGATAGATGTTGTGAATTGTATGGGATTGTATCTAATAAAAATCATGGTCGTTGGTGGTCTTTATTTCAACACTAATGGACCCCTATTTTCTTTGATGATCCAATGGTTGTGACATGGAAATTGGTTAAACACGTAAGCTCGGTTGATTAAATGGATGTTCAGTGAACAAGAATCCTTTTGTGATCACCCTGGTTAACCCAACAGAAAATAAGGAACTCAATGAATGGTGTGTTTAAATATGAAAAATCCCTTACTCTGACATGGTAATATGTGTTGTCATTATGCTTGATTCTTGTGGGGTGATATAGATGGGGATAAAATCCCCTGTTGTGGTGCAGTTGTTGGTTTGTCGATCTAAGGTCGTGTGGGGGCATATTGTGGGGCTTGGATTGTTTATATTACATTGAGGGATCTCACAAATCCATTTTTTGTTGTTTTGAATTACAATAGAACTAGGTGTGAATGATTAAATTTCTTCTTGATCATTTTTTCTTTCTTTTAATTGTGGCTATGCTAGTTAGTTGTCCGTTAGTGGATAATTATTTAAATAGAATCACTTGAATATGAAAACCAGAGTGGGTTCAACGTGAAATTGTTTTCCAGGAATGAGTTGTGACTTGGTTGTGGCTATTGTGCTTTTTATGAATGAATTTAAATGAGGTTATGTGTGGGCTGGTTTTGTAACCCCTAGGTTGGGTTGAGTGCTTGTTTACCTACATTTATAATTTAGTTCTTATATTTCTTATTCGTGCCCCACCCATGTTGAGAACTTCATTCTGAACACCCCCATTTGAAGGGGGTGGGTGTTTTTTCCAACACTCCTTTGAGTGGATGGTTATTAGCTCCTTTTCTTCTCCCTCTCTTGAGTACCCTAGGAATCTTCGGGTAGGCTGTGATGGCCTGAGGTCTATTATAGCCAAATATTCTCTAGTCCGGCTAGTTATGGTGGTTTTCATAGCTGTGTGCGGGCAAGTTATTTCCCAAGTGTCTTCAGGATGAGGACCAGGTGTCTTCGGGCATAGTAGTAGTTGTTTGAGCCCATGTGTCTTCACGTGTGGTGGTAGTTGTTCTAGCCCAAGTGTTTGTGGGCATGGTTACTTGTGGTTGTGGTCCAGGTGGTTGCTGGCGGGACTTTTGGTTTTGGTAGCACAAGTTTGTGTTAGTGGGGTATAGTAGTGGGACTTTGGTGAAAATGGTAGGGAAGGTCCGATGTGTAGGATGTCTTCAATAACCAGTGGAAAATTTGTTTGAGGTACCCAAACATAGATTTTTTATTATTATTTCTTTACTTTACTTACGTTATTTGGGGAGTGTTCCTTGGTGAGGTTGGGTGGATAGTTTCCTTACTAGGTGCTTAGGTAATCTCCATTTTCTCAGAGGGCATTAGAATTCCTCCCCACTTGTTCATGAGAACTTTTGGTTTTCCCTACTTAGTATACCTATATACTCACCCTACATATATAAAAATTATTTTAGGTTTCTAGGAGGACATTGAGAACCATGTAGGACCATACTAGCTCGGACATTGGGACAATTTTTGTTACTATTTTTCTATTCTTTGGTACTTCCCCATGGAATTTTCTTGTATTGTAGAACTTATTATTGAAACATGCAATAGGAATTGATATTTTGGGATTTAAATTTAGTTCCAGTTTTGGGTTTTTTTGATTTACTATCTTATCACCCAATCCTACTAAATAATAATGGTAATGCCTTCCGTTTTGCATGTGATTTTATACCCGTAGTGCTAGTCGCCACTCTGGGACATATTAAGGATCGTCTCGGGAGGTCATTATCTATCCTTAAACTAAAATAAGGAAGGGTCTAGCATTCTATTGTCCCTTCCCCCATATTTCTAATGCTTGGTCGTGACAACTATATTATGATTCATTTTGACTCGGAATCTATGTTCAATAATTTGACGAAAATATTATTTTTATTTAAACACAAATATTTTGTTAAGTAGTATGTTTTATATTTTCTTATAACATTCATGTTTCATTTCACAAACACTATAAAAAATGTGCATATTTTAACATATCTGTGTCTTACATTCTAACCACCTTAAATAAATTTCATCCTTGAAATTTAAATATGATATTGTCATTAAATGGTTTATTAAAAGAAAATATGATTGTTGAAAACCCCACATCAAAAGGGTCAATAAAATATAAATTTAATAATATATAAAAGTATGTATAAAGTTGATATGGAATACCACATAGCTAGTTTCCCTTGTAGGTGAACATATGTGAGAAATTAAAACATTATCATGGAAGAAAATTGTAAATAATTACAGGGAGTGAATCGGGTTATTGATCATATGAAAGTAAATGTTCCATGGATTGTTAAGGAGAAAAAAACAAAAAACATGTGTTGAATAAAATGACCATTCAATTCATCTGATATGTTGGTAATAAGATAGTTATTTTAATGATACTTTTTCAATTGTTGAGGAAATTTTTTATTTTCTATGAATATAAAGGAATATACATACTTTATATGATTATATTTCATAAGAATAATTTCATTAGTTGTTTGGGATTCAATAAATTTATAATTCATACATTACTCTAAGAAAATTTTATGAAAAAATTATTTTTTAATGTCAAATCCCCTATAATTTAATTTTAATGGATCCTAAAATACATAATAGAGTTAAAAGTATTTACCTCTATATTAAACTATTTTCCAAAACCAATATGGTAATAATAAGTTACATAGTGATCATGATTCTATATATAGTGAAGTAATACATTATTCTCTAAAACCACACCCAATGTCCAACGTAGAACCTTATATAAATGGTTAACCTTATGCATCTTCCAAAGTATCAAGATCCAAAACATTAGAAATAAGTTCCTTATATTTACAAAATTAACTTACCATTATTCCCAAATACCATGAATGATCTCTTAACCATCACACATTAAAAAATGTTAACACCATCACTCTGTATTATTTTGAAATATAGTAATATACTTATTTACCACAAAACCATATTGAAATAATTAATGATTACTTATTCATTATAAATCATGAAATAAAAAAACCTATTATTGAATATATTCCTTAAATCCAAAAAAACATGTAAATTCCATAAATGATTGAATAAACTAAATTATCAACATGTAATTAAAATGTTACAAGGTAATTAGTACTATCTAATATTCTTTATCCAAAATAATAATCAATTATCATAACTTCATTATCTAAACATCATGAAATATTTCCCTCACAAATGTGTTTTCTAATATGTTTAACCTATCATTGATTTATTTTTATTAGTCATGAGTACCATTAATCATACACTTTCAAATCCATAATGAGATAGTACTATAATAAAATACTTATATATTTCGTCATTATTATAACCAAGATATCATTGATAAAATACTCAAACAATATAATTATGGAAACCAAACACAATAATATTAATCCATCATCTTCACATTTTATAATAGAATAATCATGACAACGATATATTATCATATCTTGAGGTATATTCCTTTGATGCTAGAGAAATTAATTTTAATAGTGCCCCATATCCTAAAATTTTAATCATTGTACATTAGAATCATTTTTCTAAAAACATGCAGTCACAAGAAGAATTACCTTTCTATCAAAACATAAAGAAAACTCACATTCATTTTAAGAAAGAATCAGGATATTTTTACACAATTTCAACATGTTGGAAAATCTTTATTTCACTTCTTCCATTTATCCATTTTCCCATGTGATCATATTTTTATCTTAGTTCCTTTTGAAGCAGTAATACTTAGAGAATTATTTCTATATCTTTTTAGAAAATTATATTATGTTTTTTTGGATGAAAATGTTTAGTAAACTAGTTCTATTCAAAATTTTGGATTGAGGTCATAAAAATGATCATTGTTACTCTTTTTATTACGTTCATTGATGTAATTCTCATTCTATCTTATAATAACAATTTTAAAATGATGGAATATTCTAGATTAGATCATATCATTGTGAAACCTAATCTATAATCCTAAAAATAGGGAAATACATAACATATATTGAATAATTTGTGCACAAATAGTCTCATAACCATATACATGGATTCTTTGGTCATATATCTATTTTAAAATACACTATAAGGGTTTGTAAAGAAAATATAAATTATCCTAAGAATATAACCTATGAGATTCAAACTAGTTGAATATTAAGGACAATATTCTTGCACTAGGTAATGATTGATTCAATTCAAATGCCCCCTTTCGAGATTTATTACCCCTAGGTACCTCTGTTCAAGAGCCATGTCCGCCTGTTGTATCCATATAGAAATTTATTTTAAATCAAAAACACATAATCATTACATTACCAAAACATTAGGAATTTTATATCTATGTATCATCAATGTCTATCATAGGAATGTGATCCCTAATCTATATGTTTCAAAATCTATTTCCCATGGTTTCTATAAAAATTTATCTCATAAAAACTATAGTGACCAGACCTTAGAAACCTAGAGTCTATGTGTACTTTTTTTACATTGGAATATGATAAAATGAATAACATATCATTGAAATAAATAGTTTATTAGTATTGGTAAACTAGAAATATATATGATTCACATAAAACATTTAAAATAAAAAATATAAGAATATTGTTTTCAAGAATTTAAATATTTCATCTAGCATATCTCTTCATATCATTATTAGTACACTACATGGATTCATGGGGAAATAATAAAATAAGGGTGAGATCATTTTCTAAGTAATTTTTATGTAAATAGAATATATGATGAATAAATGAATCATAATAAATATGTAATGTTCAATGTCTAAAAATTCCAATTAATATTTAAAATTCTATATATAACTAGATAGAGAATTAGTAATATGGAAAGGTAAATAACCAAAAAAAATTCCATTTAATCAATAAACTATTAATAATAAGAATATATAGAAAATATCATGGTGAAAATATCATGGATAATAAAATAAATGATTTATAAATGAATAAAATTCTTAATTAGTAGATGTAATGTCTTTGGAACATGACACCTCTACTATCAAGACATTTCACTTGATGGTTTAAATATAATTTGTAAAAATTACCATTTTTGGAAAACCATATTTATAAAAAAATACCATTAAAAATATAGTTTCAATATACTTGATATAAATCAATCCATTTTATAAAACTATACTTATATGTTGAAAAACATTCAAAAGATTCTTTAAAACAAATCGATACAAACACATTTGGTTTGACCAATTGATTTTTCGAATGAGACATATCGATGCATCGAGGGGATATCTATAATCTAGACCTACCCATTTCTTACAAGTCCAAATAATTACACACACATATATTAATAATTTAATTTTTAAATAACACGGATCATCTTCAGGTATTGTTATTTTGTAAACGATATATATTTATCAATATTTCTGAGTTAATGAAATAACCTTCACAGAAAAAACCACATGAAAAAATAAAACATGGTTTAGGAAATAATCACATCAATTATAAAATAATATGTATATTTAATATTAATTAAATTTATAATGAAAAATGATCACAATAAACTGATTATTTCAATATAAGATTAATAATTAAAAATGAAAGTGAGATTGATCAATAACTTTTACCACTTGGTAATTTCCAATCCAAATCCACTTTGTAGAAATAATTTAAATTGAAACATAAAGTACCTTTAATTATGAATAAATCATGATATTAAATTAAAACAAAGTAATTATTTACACAATGTGAAAGGAATTAGGGGCATAACATAATAATATGCTTTAATAAAGGAAATTTGAGATGAAGTCCCTAATATCACGCTTCATTTGAATTAAATATTCCATAGCATCTTATATAGTTGATTTAAACATGTTTTTAATTAATAAAATTATTATATTACTATTATTAATATCATACATGATCCATTTATAATATCTTATCACCCGTCAAATAATAATCCTTCAATGTTATAATTATTTTGGTTTTTAATTGCCTTGTTTTGTCATGCATGTTTTGCAAATAAAAATCATGTTATTTCAAATATTATATAGTTAAATCATATAAAGAATAATATTCTTTATTTAAATATCATATTTATATATATATATTATACTTTTAATTCCAATTATGAGTGATCTTTTTGTTAAATGAATTATGTTAAGATCGTAGAGGTGGTAGGTCTTACGTACGCATGAGTGTCATTTTGATTTTCCAATGATCATTATCGGAAGAAGGTAATTAATATATTTTATTTCCATTATGATAAAAATACAATATTATATGTAAATATATATATATTATTTCTTTAAATATACATTCATATATCATCTATTTGTTTTGGCTGTGATAAGAGTGTCACATTATTTTGTGAAGGTGGTAGTCCATACGTGCATAAATTGTGTTATAATATTTTATCAAGTAAAAAGGTAAGAATACAAATGATATATAATTTCTTCTTAGAATGATTAATATGTAATTAGTATCATTATTATTTCATATATATCAATAATAATCATAAATATTTTCCTTATCACCTTTCATGTAAAGCGTTAGTGAATGACATTTCACATCGCTTCGCGATGTGGTAGAACACTATGCACAAAAGCACTGATATCATATAATCTATGGAATCGAAAATAAAAAGTTATATATGATTTAATGACTAAATATATATTATTATGTTATAATTATAATATATATATACTTTATATACATAATCATACTAAACATTGAGAGGTGGTAATGCAAAACATTACATTAGTTGTTGAAACGGTAGTTTCCCATACACATGAATGATGAATCCATATCCCATTTGATAGAAGAATGGGTAGTTGTATTTAATGAACATAAAATAACAACATATCATTATATGTTTTCTAATATGTTTATTATATCATCATGAATTAAAATTAATTGAAGGAGTTAGAGGATGAAATGAATTAAAAATGATCATTAATAAACATTACCTCTTCTTCCAGTTTCTTCAACAGGACAGCACAAAAACCATATTATATTGCATTAATATCTAATATATGGTTTCTTATATGAGAGGAGGGAATTTGGGAAATTATTTTTTCAGATATTTTCTTAACCAAATTTGTGTGAAGTTGTGATGTAAGGAGGTGTGGGGGTGACCTTTTATAAGTGAGGTGAGTGGAACACGTGTAAATGTTTTTAAAAAGATTCAATCATACAAATATTTTTATCATGAAAAAAATTATAAAAATTTAAATCACATAAATAATACAATATATGGTTTAAATAAATCCATTAAATTTATTTTAAAAATATTTATAGTGCAATTTAACCCCAATTTTTTTAGTTTAACCCATGGTAAATCCCATTTAACCTTAACTGTGGTAAATAACATTTTAAATTTTATCTATTAGTTTTTGTTAAAATTTAAGTTGAACTTTTAAATAAATATATATTTTGATGAATCGAGATAAGGAATAAATTTTTCAAAAAAAATTAATTTAATTGAGAAATTATCAATTAAAATTAATCTTATTGACACAATAATAAAGAGGATTTTAAGAGAATAAATGTTAAAAGGATTACCAGGTTTTAATATAAAAATTAAATATGAAATTGATTCCAACGATAAAAATTGGATTGATAGATATATGAAATAAATAATTTTTCTTTTCAAAAAAAATGATATAATTTACCATTATATTTAATTTTATTGAAAAAACATTTTTCAATTAAGGTTCTTTTATTTTTCACTATTGATTGAAAAAATGAAATATTTCAAAAAAAAACTAAAAAATACACCCTATGATAATTTTTGTTTTATTATTTAAAAATTAATTTAATTCAATTAGATAAATTTTCTATAATTTTTAAGAAATAATTCTATATTATGTACATAAAACAAAACTAAACTGTCTTTTAGAAATAATACAGTTATTTCGAAAAATGTATATTTTTATTTTAAATGGATCTTATTTTATATTTAATCAATATAGAACCATAATTTTTATAATTTATTTATTAAAATTCATACCCAAAAACAAAAAAACATGGTAATAATGTTATATATTTTTATGGTTCATATTTTCCTGGGGTTGTATGTTTTGCAATTGAATATAGTAAAAAAATTAATAATTTTTTCATAAAGTCTTATGTTTTGTATTCTCTTATAATCATGGTGTTGAGTGTCATATGCAAAATGAAAAACAATGTTCTTATTACAAAAATTAGGGCATTACAGTCTCCAGTGCTTAGATATTTAAAATCAAATTGTATAATAACACACTCATCGAATCAGTTCATAAATCTACGAAACAAATTCTCTTTTCTAAATCCACTTTTATCACTTATAGAGTGTGTAAAAATTATAACAACTTATCACTATAATATTATTTATCATTACATAATTTCTTCTTTATATAATTTTATGATAATCAAGAGAAAAATAAAATTAGATTTCTTCGCTGAAATCCTCTCTCTATTCCTCCTATCTTCTCATTGTTTCTCCATAACATTAAATTAAAGAATTAAAGTATTATTTCTATAACAATTAAAAGTTACGGTTCTATTACCTTTTAGGTTTATAAATATAATTATTAAAAAATATAGTGTCTATTGTAATTATTTATTCTTTTTACAACAAAAAAACAAAGGAGTTTTGGTTTCATTGCAACTGTTAAATCCAATGGATTAATACATTAAATCCACATGAGATTTAGCTTGTAGATGTAGGGGATATTCTTGAGATATTATTGAATATACTTACAAAATTGGGAGACTAATTTACCTTCCAAAATATTCATTTATTTATCAATTTATGTTTTTAATTTATCATTTCTTTAATCCATTAATTTAATTAATCACTACTTTTCCTAATCTCCATTTCTTTTATTCCTACCATTTTATAAATAATATTATAAGTATATATTAATTTTTTTATCTTTGATTATTATTTATCTCTTAAATATGTATTAAATAATATGATTTTATAAAAAATAATTTTTTACTATATAAGATTTAAGTTATTTCCTTTGAGATTTTAATGGGAAATTCATCCCCATATTTCCATTTTATCCCACACTAACCTATAATATAAATGATTTGTTTAGGAAAATTATCCACTAATATGGTAATTTCTACTATTTGGAGAGAAAAATAGTAGAAATATTTAATGATTGATTAAATCAAATATGGAAAAAACATTTTTTAGATGGGGTGAAAGGGAAATATAGCTTCTAGAAGTTTTACACACTAATGTGTGTGGACCTTTTCCAATAGAAGGTAGAGGTGGATATTAATTCTTCATAACTTTTATTAATGAAATAAGTTCATTTGCATATATTTAATTTATGGGTTATATGTTTGAATTCCTTGATAAAATCAATGTGTCCAAGAATTAAGTACATAATCAACATGGTGATAAGATAAATAATAATTGATCTGGTCGAGGTGGTGAATATCTTAAATAATACATTATCGACATTGTTCAAGTTCATGAGATTTTATATCAGCTCAATCCACCTTATACAGTGTAATGGAATGATTTTATTTAAATGAAAAAATGTAAATTTCATGATATAGTTTGATCATTGATAATATATACATATTTTATATTATCCAATTAGGGATATGAATTACACTATACAACACACACATTAAAAAATGTAACAACTATAGTGGTAAATTGTATTCTCTTATCATTATAGAGTGGAATGAAATATTTTTTTCATATAATAATTCATGGTGATAAAGGTCCTTTATTAAGTAAAGAGAAGGAAAAAATATATAATCTAATGAAATAATGGGTATCTTTGTAGGATACCCTAAAGAAACAATGGTATACTATATATAAATCCCCTTAGACAATAAGGTAACCATTGTTTGACATGGCATAATTATTCAAATGAAGTATATACAAAAATATAATAATTTGATAAAGACACCCTTAAGTGAATTTTACACTAATGATATAGAATATTTTATACAAGATTAAATTCCATAGGCCCACACGAATGATGTTTTCCAAAATTATAAGTACTACATCCAAGAACAAGAGATGTTAGATAACCAAAATGACATGATTTTTTAACGACCTAGGATGGTGACTCATTAGTAGTCGAGAATAATGATCTTATTTTCTATAATACGGTAGTAAAAAGACCAAAATATATAAGATTAAAAATACAATGAATTCTGAGATGGATTCAATATAATAGTACCAAGAATGGGTTCTAGTCGATCATCCAGTTCATGAAAAGATAGTTGGGTGAAAATGGACATTAAAGAGAAATATAAACATGAGAGGTAAATTGAATATACATTAATCATGCTTAGTGAATAATGGATTTAGGCAATAATAAGGAATTGTTTATGATAAAACCTTTTCTCTAATATCCATGTTTAAATACATTAGTAATTTACTTTATTTAAAAAACTTCCATTGCTATGATATTTGGAAAATGTATTTTAGGGATAATGTCATTAATGGAAACATTTAGTAAGATGTATATATTTCCTAAATAGAAGGGGTTATTACTCCAGGTATAAAAAAAATTATTGAAGTTGTTGTCATTCATTCATGTAATGATGAAATTACCTAGGTCATGGAACATTTATTTTGATGATTTGATGAAATAATTTAGTTTCATTAATAATGGATGTGAAACATGTGTTTAAAAGTGGTTTAATAGGAGTGAAATTGTTTTCATAATAGTATAGGTCAATGAAATAATTTTTATTAGAAACAACATAGAAATCATGAGGTTAAATTTGAATTGATTTAACAAGTTCTTATCTAAGAAAAATATATGTTAAATAACCCACATCATTATCATCAAAATGATTCATGATAGATTCAATATTATACTTGGGAAAAATTTAGGTACATACATTGACCTGATACTAAAGATATTTAGTACAGAATAATTCAAGATGGTGTAGGTTCTAGTGTCACATAGAATATATCTCTTAATGAAAATGATTTCTTATACACAATAGGAGAGAGAGTGCGAGTAATATCACATAAACGTATATGATATGATCAATCATGTATGTATGTTTATGTACTAATATGGATTTATTCTAAGATATAAGCATGGTCAGTATATGTCAAGCTAATATCTGTTACTAATGATGATCTTTTTTAAGGATATCCCTAGGTATATGAGGAGAAAATTGAAAAGTTCCTATTTTGTCGAGGAAACAAGGATCAAGTCATTAGTGGAATTATAAATTCAGACTTTTAGGCATATAAAAATGGTATGATACCTCAATTAGAATATTCTCCAGTCTCTATGGTGGAGTATGAACTAAAAGAGTTCAACATATCTGGTTTTTACCAATTCTTCAATAGTGCCTTAGTATATAGCGGATTTTGAGGCAACTAAATAAGTTGTTTGGATATGAAACATTCTCCAAGATCATGATGTGGTTACTAATATAGAATACCCTTATTCACTATATCATGATATTACTATAGTATTAGATCTAAAAAAATATCCATGGTCAAGTAAATGGATGAATCACATACTCTAGAATTGTCACCTCATGAGGGATGTTTCTAATATAAGTGAATTTTTTGTGAATAGAGTTTCCTAAAATAAGAATTCGGAAGACCCTTTAATAAACACACATCTTATTAGAATCATGAGTATCACATGACAGTTAGTAAACTGATGGTTTTTAGCAATTAGATCTAGTGAATGTGGGATTCTATTAATGTTAGTGATTGAGAACTAACTTCTATATACATTTTGAATACATATGTTTATTTTTTAAAATATTAGTAAAACTATTATTAGATCATGATTTTTCATCTATATGGAAGTGTCTGTGATAATTTCCAAAGTTTAACAACCACAGTGAATGGTCATAATAGTTCCCCGCTATGATGATAACCTAGAAGTTCCATAATTATATTATCAAATATTTTTTCTACAATGGCATGATATCATTTGACAGGATTTTAATGAAATATTATATCATTGGTGAAGATGCCTAATCATTTGACACACGTTCACATAGTGTACTTACTTAGTCATTTGAGTGTAGAAGATTATGAGAACATGACTTACCATTTGGAAATATGCATTTGTAAGTGTCCTTAGATGTTCCCATCTATGGACTTCTGTATTGATCCTTAGGATTTTATATTTTTCTAATGTATATATTGTGTCATGTAATATTATGTATTTACTAAAAATGTGATGAAATATTCTCACAGAAATATATAATATTTATAGTGCATCAAGAATGATATTTCATTAATAAATAATGATAAAAGGGATGATTACCCTCTATTATTTAACAAAACATGATATCTAATTATGTTTGATGGGAATATAAAAAACATATTAAATATATAGAAATCTTTTCTATGGAAGGGTTTATTTTTGAAATTTAAAAGAGATATTCATAAGGAACATATGTTTATGAAAATATCATACTGCATAGTTGATTATAAATAACATGCCAAATGGATTATATCAAACCACGACCATGTTTGTAAGTATTTATTTAATTGAAATATTAACTAATTTTTCTATGGGTTCCTCGAAATGATTTTAGATGTTAACCTTGGACTTTGGGAAGATTTTCCCAATGCCACTAAGAAAGAGGGTTAGAGGGTCACACACTATGTTTCTTATTGGGAATAGAAAACCAATGAGAGAAACCACCCAAGAATGTGATAAAAACAAGATTTTCAATCATCTTCCACTCTCTCAAGAATTTCACCGAGCCTAAATAATATTTTATTTATAGTTATAAATCCTTATATTCTATTCCTTTTAGTGTTTCTATGGCCTGAGGTTCATTAAGGAATCTTTGTGTAGGACTAGTGGTGTTTGGGAGATGATATCTCTATGTAAGAGAAATTAATTATGTGAATTATATTTCACAATGTAATAGATAATTTAATACCCTGAATATTTCTTCATAGCTAGATTGGGATGGGTTTTAGAGTGTTATTTCGGATGTGAATGATGGGTTCAGGATGTGAAATGTGGAAGGACAATTTTTGATGATTTTATCCACAAAATATAATGACACGAACATGAAAATCATAATAATAATTGATCTAGGTTTATTAGATATATGTGATAAAAAATTAGTGGGTCTTAAAACTAAATCCATTCATGTTGTTAATTACACATTCATGTTGTGAATGTGAATCTAATACTGTGCCTAGAAATCCCATATCACCATTGATCTCTCAAAAATACCTTATATTTTTCCAAAACCCTAGATGGGAAGATGTGATATTTCAATGTGTTTTGAATCCATTTAAATTTACTATGTTTCTAGGATTCTCATGTTGAATATGTGGTGATCTAATATTATTTTTTCCTCTTTCCCTTATGGTTTCATCCATGATAAGTTTTTTTCAAACAATTCATCCTTTCCATTCTGTGGTATTTGATATCCTTTATTCTTACATTTATATTTTTATTTTTTTTTGTTATGGTTGTGGTGTCACACACTTTAAAATATATAGTTTCCTTATAAGAGATGCGATTTGATATCTACAGATGTTGTTCCATTATTAGAGAATATTGAAAGCCTTAATGTATGGGATCATTAATTCTCTATGGTTTAATATAAAATCGAAATTTTATACTGATTTATCTCATTAGGTAACAATGGAATCAATATCCTGTAATATTAAACTATAATTATAAAATGAATCATGATTTTGATTGTAGATAATATATGAGATTATATAATGTTATCATTTTTTCCTATTTTTTCTACATAATTTGTTATATTTTATTATGCTATGGCTTAACATGTTTGTTATTCATGGAAATATGACAATTATTGTAAAGATAGTAATTAGTTTCTGATAAATAATAATGAGGAATGTTTAATTATTTTTTAATTCTAATAATTATATAATTAGAAGTTATGATCATATAAATATTAAGAGATAATTTTACAACCTATCAAATGTTTCTACCTACGATTTCCCTTGGTTTTAACATTTATTAAATGGAACAGTTAATTCATGATAGTAATGAATTGTTTTTTTGATAAATTTTTTTTTGGGAAAAGGTATAAAGTTTTCTTATAATGGTGGGATGCCATGGTTTTAGGGCACATATTATCTATTGATTATTTTAGGATTTCATGTTTCCTAGCGTGTTTGATCTGGATGTGAGAATTGATGTGTGAAATTTTGTGAACCCAATACGGATGAAAGTTTAGTGATAAGTTGGTGTGGAGGAATAAGTTTATGGAAGTATATTATGTTTGTGATAATGTGATGAATAGTTTTTTAAATTGTGGTGTCTAGGATGGGACCAAAATGGATGGAGTGGGTAAAATCTAGGCTTCACCATTGTTTTTTGATTTAAATATATGATTCTTGCTTATTAATGAACCTACATTGAATGTATGGATGATAATGTTTCTTTTTTTATTTACTTACCCTATTTCAAAATGTAGCTGGATGGGAATGGTTTATGCCTCACTTATCATAGCATAATATGTGTACAAGAGTTCTTATAACTATGAAATATTAATATTAAATGTTTTAACAAATTTACTAGGATTATTTTTAGAATGTTTTAATTATAATAATTATTGAGAAAGAGTTGAAGAGGTTAAATTATTCCATAGTGTCAAGGAATTTTCTCTATAATAAATTTTATGGAAAGATTTTTAAAATAAATAAATAAATGAAAGCCTCGGTTTTTTGTTCTTATAGGATATTGAATCATTATAATTGGGAGACAAGTGTCAAAAAGATGATAACTTATATTGAGGTTTAGGCTCTGTTATTACCTATATATATATATATATTTTAATGTTGTATGATTTTTCATAATACCCCAACCATATTACTAGGATACTAACACCTAGTATACCCTAGGAGTGTGTTTTATCAAATATATATTTTATTTGGGAAAATATAATTGAATAATTCCTCTTTCCCTGCTCTCTTATCCAGATAGTAGTATGTGCGTTCATGCATCATTGTTATCATACCTATATTTTTGTGTAAATGGTTGTGATGGATTGTGATTTTTTTACACAAATGTATCTCTATATAAAGTATCATGTAGATAATTATAGGTATGTGGTGTATGGGTTACGATGGATCAAAGTATAATACTTGATTTATAGTCAATGATGGATCTTAGAAATCACTCATATACTTTATGGTGATATGTATTTTGATGAAGAGATTATCTGATGTATTTAGGGTATGGTATGTTGCAGTTTCCATTGTGTTTTGAAGTGTGCATGTCTATTGTAGAGAGAAGGCTCAGAATATGAAACATTAGAAAAAATCGACTAACCAGTGGGTAAGTGGTATTAGGGTAGCTTCATTTTGTTTTATGTTTGATATTAAAACCTTACTTGTATGTGATACTTGGTAAGAGATCCATGGTGAGTCTGAAAACATATAAGAACTATTTAGGAAATGATTTTTTATCACTAGATTATTTACTATGATTTTGTAAGATTTATTTATCATTTTGAGGATAGGATATATGTGGATCTTATCCAATATATCTATTATTCTCACCCTATATATATATAGTTTCATAATAGGTAGTTTCAGAAAGGGTTAGATATTAATATCTCATGGTGTTTTTCAATATTTTTTGGGCTTCATGGTCGATATCGAGGATTTTCTTTTTTTACCTGTAATTTCATTTTTATAATGATTCCAATTTTCTGATATTAAAATAATGTTTTTAAATCATTTATTTCTGTTCTATGTGGGAATTTTTTTGTGGTGTTATCTTATCTTTATTATAAAGAATATTTTCATGTATATGTGATTCAAATTTCACAAGACCTATATGACTCTATCACGGATCATAATATTATTAATTTACTATTTATTTATTATCTAGTAAAATTAATGTATGAAAATTATGGGTCCCTATATGGTAGTAGATAAATTTTTCTATTTTCGAGATTAAGTTATTTTATGGAGAGCTTGAGGTTTCTTATCCTACTTATTATATAGATAATATTATGGAAGGTGAGGCTTTTTGGGGAACCAATCTGTGATTTGCAACATTATTTGCAACTATTTCATGGGATATTGGATTCATTAAGAGTGGGGAAAACATAAAAATTTATTCTAACAAAATTGATGTATTATCTAGGATATTGATCATAATTTTTCATATTATTTGAGAGATTCTGAGCATTGAGAAAGAATTTTACTATAACCTCATCCCTGGGGATATTGATGAGTTCAAAGAGATTCTAATTGATGTTGGTGTTCTATAAATTTAGAAAAACATTGTGATTATTTCTCAAAAAAATATTTAATTAATGATCCAAAAAAGGTATAACCCCTAAGAGATCATGGTTATATTTATTGGGGTAATGTTTGGATGAAGAATATAATATTAATGATATATTTAAAGAAACCCATGGGTTTTTTAAATTTATTTCTTGTTTTAGTTTTTCAATAATACCCATCCATATTTTTCTCTATCTCCATTCTTGTCCATACTCACTCAATCTATATGTTTTAATCAAATCAAATTATCCTATATTATATACCATATAATCTTAACATCATTGGGTATCATTTTATAGAATATTAATTATTTAATCTATTTTTTAACATTTAATGGTACCTCAATTGAGATATAATGTGGAACTCAAAATGTAAATGAGATATATCTTTTGGTTTCCCTAAACAAGGACAGATTTATCTATCAGGGAAGAAAATTATCAAATCATTTAACATTTTACTGAAATTTTAATATTTATTATAATTATTGAAAACGCTATGAAAAATTTTACATAAATTATTTTCTACTGTGTTATTTTAATGAAATATTAAAAGATGAAATTAAATGTGGGGGTTGGGGTAAGTTGTATGACTGCAGAATTAAATTAAGGTTGATCTATTGGAAATATTAGATGTCAAGCTTGTTGAAATCACTACCAATGGAAATTATTTTTAAATAAATGTAAAAAATATTGTTAGCTCCAAGAATATTTTGAGGTTTTTTTATGTGTGTTTGAAACTACATCAAGATAAAACAAATAGTTTATTCACTGATCAATAACTAGTTTTACCTAAACATAATTTCAAATATCATTTTTATTTATATTATGAAAAAGTATAATCTTTTTTAAATCTATTATAAAAGAACTATATTGTATGGGATGTTTTATTTTGTATAATAATAACAACCCTTTAAAATAATATTCATGAATCATTTGAAAAATCCATTTGAACTTAAATGGTTTAAATGTGTCCTCTATCTTTAATGTCAATATTGTGAACTATAATGAGTTTTAAGTGTGGTAGAGAGTTTTTCATAAAATGGTAAATATTATTTCCTTCAAAATATATTAAAAAAACTTATTTTTTAAATGGTTGTTTTTCAAGAATCAAATTTATTATTTAGTGGATGGATATATTTCTGAAGTGTTATAATTTTTTTTAAGTTTGAGGGGGTTAATATTTTAAAAAAAAGTATGGAATAAAAGTTGGAATATAATTTTCATTTATATATTTTTTTCTTTTTGTACAATATTGGAAGTAAGTTTTAAAAAATAATTGGTTTTTAAAAAATATATTGGTATAAAACTCATACAATTTTCATAAAAATTGCTATGAAATTAATCTTAATTCCATTGATATTTTATTATTTTAGGTAATACTAGTATAATAGTTAATTTATGTTTCCTTTTAATTTTTAAAATCACTCATTCACCTAGAGTGCATTATTATGAAGTTTAAATTATATGAGTTTTTTAATCATTGAGAAAAATATAATTTAAGAAGAACAATTAGATTTAAATCCTTTTTTTAAATTCTATTCTAAATATTCAATCTCAATATACTTTTAAATCTAAACCCATATTTTGAAAAAACAATATTTTTTTAAGATAAATCAATCTTTTTAGTTAAGATAGCCTATGGGGAAAATAGTTGTGAAAAATATTATTTATGGAAATTCAGATTTTCAATCATTAGATTTATTCATTACACTGAAATTGTATAAATTAATTCTCAAGGAAAAGAGATATCTTTTTTGTGGAGAAATTTGTTATGGAATTTATTAGACACATTTTCCAAATATTTTTGTTGAATTAATATATTTTTTAATGTGAAATGTGATTTAATAGAAGAAATATTAAATATTTTTTAGTCATGGATTAAATTTTAGTTCCTAAAATAATTTAGGGAGAATGATCTATTATGGGATTTATAAATTTTAAAATAATTTAGGATAATTTTTATATATTTTAAATAAACATTTCACATTATTCATGGAATAAAATAATTATTATTATTATTTGGTCTTTATTAATAACTATCTAGTGATTGAAATAATGTTTTAGAGATCAATTTATTTTATTTCAAATGTAATTTTTTGGAGCTGATTTTTATATTCATTTGATTAAAACAAAAGATAAAAGAATAATCTCGTAGAAAACAACATTCATCACAATGAATGATTTATTTCAACACATTTTTTAATGTTTTTATTTAAATTTGTTTTTGGAACTATTTTCTAAAATACATTATGAAACTAGGTTTGAAATATCTATATGAATCCAATCATAGAGCTTAAAATGAAACAAATACAAGAATATAGACCTATAATCATCAATCTAATAATGAAATGAAAGACAAAAACGTAATCTTTATATATAAAACCCATTGGAGATGGAATAAAACATCTTAATTAATTTTATTATGGTAAGATCAATTGATGAAGACGTTGAGAACACTATGTTCTTGAATTTTGAAAATGAAATAGATGATATGGTTTGACTCTCGATGCTCGATGAAATAAGTTATATAAGTCAATGAATATTTCCATATATAATATTAATTTAAAAAAATCCCTTAATCCAATATTTATGGGAATATTTCCTTATCTACTAAAATTGATCGGGATGTATGATGGTTGTTGTCATAGAATGGAACATTATTTTAAAAATATGAGCCGGTAACTTTGCAATAGTTCTTCTTCCTCAAAAAAATCATAGAAGGATCTCCCTTGGAAAATGCATTCATTGAGAATTATTTGAAGAATGAAATTGTCATGAAATAACTCACTTAAATTATTTTTTTATAAAGGTGATTCCAAATAGAGTGCCCTCCTCAAAAATTAAACAAATAATGTCATTTCCAATATAATGTGTTCCTCTCTTTCCACTATAAAATCATAATAAATGCATAATCTTCCATTTTCCTCTCAGATTGGTCAACTACTCTTTTCCATTTCCATAATTTCACCATAAATGGAAATCTAATATTCTATTTTCCTCTCCCATTATATGACCACAACATTAGTCTCCATTCATCAAGCCATAGACTGAAACCCAACATCCACTTTTCCTTCTGCGAATCAATATCCAACTTCCCCAAATCGAGATTTACCTTCCTCAAATCATTGATCCATTTTCAATAAATCATTTTATTAAAAATTCGTTTACAATATTGATGGTCGTGAAACAATTCCTGAATATGGTCTTTCATGAATCCCCATGCATGAAGAATAAGAGCTACTGAATCCCATATCGCTAAACGGTTCGGGAAGCCCCATTCATGAAACTCTTCAAACTCCACATTTGTGAATAAATTTTGGAAACCCAGTCCTGAAACCAATTCTTCTCACCCTCTCATAATAGGAATTTGTTTTACATTAATTTTTGATTAAATAATTATTATAATTTCAACGTTAGTTTTAAAAAAAATAACTTGATGACTTATATTATTTAGTTTAAAATTGTATACTATTGACTTTAATTGAATTTTTTAGTATTTCTTATGGTTTATATTTTTGAAATTCATTTTTTTTAATTATTACGTTATGATGAATTATATTGGGTTATGGTTTGGTTTTTAATTGTATTTTAATATTTTTATTCCAGGGTTTTTATGAATTATTGTTTTCTATCATATGTATATATATATATATATTATTTTACTGTGAAAAATATTACTTAATAAATTACTCATTTGGTACTTAATATATTAATGAAATGTAGAATATATATATATATATATATATATATATTATTTCAATATAATTAATTTTTTAATATATATGAAAAAATTATTGTATTGTAATTTAACAACCAAAAGAATCCAAAAAATAATCAAATACTAAATAATTAATATATAAATTTATTATAATTAATATTTATAATAATATTATATATTTTTTTATTTAATTAACAATTATAAATATTTACAATTAATATATGATTATATTTCTAAAAATATATATTAAATTGTTATTTAGTACTAAGATAATATTTTATTGTTGCTCAATTAATAGTTTTTTAATTAATTTCAATTCATAAAATCATTTGCTAAAATAAGTCAATTATATAGTCAATAATAAATATATATTTATTAAAAATATAATTGAAATTGAAATTGAAATTAAATATTAATTTTTATTTTTTTAAATATATTTATTTTTATTTTTTTGATTATTCTATTTTATAGTTTATATAGATAGATATATTTCTCCACTTTATAAAAAAACCTATATATATATATTAATATATTATTACCTTGTAAGTAATATATTATTTTTTTGTAATTATTATATTAAGATATTATTACATTTTATTTAATATATTACTAATATATAATTTCTTTTTAATTTATATATCATTAACATATATATTATTAAATTGAAAAATATATTAGTTTTCATTTTATTAGTAATTTTCTAAGTAATATATTATTAAATTATAATAAATTTAAATTAATTGTATTGTTAATAATAAGTAAATATTTTAATTTATCAATATTAATGGTTTTTTAATTTTTTAATTTAATGAAAAATGAGATTAAATATTTCAAATAGATAATTTATAATAAAATATTTACTTTTAAGAATAAAATTGAAATTGAATGATTATTTAAATATTAATTTTTATTTTTTTTATTTATAGGTAACATCTATTTGTTAATTATTACATTGTATAGTTTATATATGTGTGTGTATGTGTGTGTTTTCTTATTCGATTATGTAAAATAAAAATATGTATAAATACACACACTTATATATAAATTAATACATTGTAAATAAATGATATAGCTTAATAATTAATATATTAATATATTATTACTTTAAAATTAATATTTGAATATACCATTCTATGATGAATCATGAATTCCCATTTTGAATATCAAATTATTCCATTCTATAATTATTTGAAGAATTATAATATATATATATATATATAAAGTATGGTGGTTTTAAACTTATTTGAAAAAATAGCGGGGTATATATTTGACATGTACTTTAATTTATATTAATAGTTCCACAAATGAGGCCAAACACATATGTGAATTTTTATATCATATAGTTGAAAATGTATATATTGATCTTGGGATATCATATATTGGTGGTCTATCAAATTTAGAAAATCGTACTGGATGTCAAATGATGATTGTAGTTAATAGTAAAATTCATGTTTGATTGAATCATTTTGAGAATCAATATATATTTTCATAAACCTCACCCTTCAAATAAGCATCAATGAAGGAAGATAGATATGAACTTCGATTCCCACCTCTATAGGCCCCATGTTGGTGACTAGAACTAAAGGTATAATAATATCAGAAATGAGTGGCATTACCCTCTGTAAATTAAACACTTTCAGGAGATATGATGAAACACCACAAAAAACACCTGTATATATATATATAAACCAATAACCATCCCACAATAAATGAATAAATTAAATAGTAAAAATAAAGTTCTCTAATATACCAAAAGATAAGTCTATGGCACTGACTGAACAGCTTCTCTAATACAAGAAAGTAATGTCCATCTCAGTCCCCAAAGTCCCCCGAGGTTCCTAAAAACATTTTATATACATCGAGTGAGTATAACTAGTATAATAATTTGGGACATAACCATGGTCTCAAGCTCACATCTAAAAAGGGAATGTTAATTTTCTATTGAACAAATAGAAGAAGAGAAAACTACCAATACTTGTCATCTAACTAATCTTTGTTTCTCTATGGATCACTCAATAAATAATGCATCCAATATAATAATATATCATTGAGATCAAAACAAAACAAGTACCCCACTGGTATTTACCCAATGATTTTTTCGATCACACCCCAATATATAACATCATGGTCCCCCAATTTTCCATATATATCACATCAAAATCTCATCTCATCAAATCTCTCCCGAAGACACTTAGTCCATCTCTGATGTGGGTTGGGACATATCTCAACCTAGCCCACCCTCACATGGTCTAACAATATAGTTCTAGCATCAGATATCCTCAAATTACATATCACACAAAGATAACTCATCCCTGAAAACTCATATAATTATACAACCTGAGAATTAGAGTAACTTGAATTTGATGTACATCAAATGAATTCCCTCCACAAACCAGGCATGACCCCCTCCACATGTCACATCTTATCACAACCTCATCACATTACACCTCACCCAAAAAAATGGGCCACAACTGCACATCTTGCCCGAAGAAACCTCGGCCATCATTAATAAATGAAGATCATGGATGATGGGATATCCATCCATTTATATCACCAAAAACATAGATGTTTGGGAAAACATCAGAAACTAAAAACTTATGAGCATTGCTATGGTTATCAAACATAGGAGGGCAGGTATAGAAATAACATAAACAAATATGGTAAATAAATAGAACCCAAATACCATCATATGGGTTCAAATAAACAACAATAGAATACACCACATCATTTCCATCATGCCACACATCTACCATCACAACCA
Organism: Viscum album; assembly: GCA_963277665.1. Lineage (NCBI taxonomy): Eukaryota > Viridiplantae > Streptophyta > Magnoliopsida > Santalales > Viscaceae > Viscum > Viscum album. The sequence goes on from OY728131.1 coordinate 242,737,701, forward strand.
CTTCCACCACTATATATAACACATCACATCACACCACAACACACAAGCACACCACATTTCCCACATTCAGTTACAACTTCCACCAATTTTATTCATTTACCCATTCCATTTTCACATTATACAACCCATTATTTCATTCCATTAATTTAGGCTTTTAACTAAAAATCAATTTCCATACCATCTCATTTATTTACTAGCTGATTTCATTTCATTTTAGCATCACGATTTGTTCCATTACAAAATGGGAAACTAACAAAAGAATATCATAACACCAAAAATCCATATTTTTACTATTATACATCTCAAAATACATTTGAAAATTTTAAAAACACATCAAATATAGTACACATCAAAACCATACATAATTTCAACCATGAATCATACCACGACAAGCCAATACCACTGCACATCAACCCACATTACATTTCAATCCAACTAAACATATCACATGACACAACCACTACAACAAAAAATTTCACTAATTCCTATACCAAACCATTTCAAAACCATCACTTATATTCCATACACATCTTACAAGTGTGTTCCTAAATAATAAACACACAAAGTGTCACATATTGTCTTTCACATAATTATTTATGGGATCTCATTATTTCACTTCTTTATTTAGCAGGGGTATTATCACACCCACCATATTTTCATTTGAAACCAATTATTTTAAAAATAAACCTTCTTTATCCTTTTATGTAGTGTGTGGTTATAGTACAATACAAAACGTGTTTAAAGGCCTAACAACTACAATGTAAAGAAGGCTCCAAACAACCACTATTTTCAGTGTTGGAAATAAGAATGCACAATATCATCAAAAATATATATCAATGAATTAAATAATTTGATATCTCCTTATAAAAAATATATAATTATAAAAATTAATAATATTTATTATGATAACCCTTAATGTACCACCAATTTAATGAAAACCCATGTCGATCCCCCACAAAAAGCACTCGTCGGGAAAAAATGATAATCCCCTAACTCAAAAAAGATATTTGATCTTTTTACACACTACATGGAGATGAAGAAACAAATAAGAATCTCACAAAAACATAATGGAAACCACATATCAACATGAATTTATTCAAGGTATCATAAAAAATGGCCTAAAATCACCCCAAACCAAAGAAACATCACCACCATGAGTCCACTAGATGACGAAAAAACCCGATGATAAAGGGATAAAACACAAAATAAATTACCCTAGAGAAGCCACCAACCCCCAAGGATAAATTTCATATAATAGGAGATATAATATTCTATAAAATCATCTTGGGTTCACCCAAAATCAAGATGAAAAAATAACAGTATGGGATGGATTGGATGAATTATTATCCTATAAACAGGTTTTTCATCACTTTATTCATGGATTAAATTCCATATTCATGTCCTAAATTCCATATTTCATTCATTAATTCTATATAGTCCATATTTTACATGAAGAGTATTAGATTTGGGTTGTGAATATTTCATATCTGAAGCATTCACTAAAATTTAGGGTGGCTTATCTAATGACACAAGTCTTTGTCCAATGTATGGATCATTAGTTTTTATTTTTTTAATATATTTAGTAGTCCTAGTAAAGTATTCTAATCAAGATAATGAGGTAATGGGAGTGTCTAGGGAACTTCTAGAGCCGAGAGCTCCGAAAATGGGGAATGTAGGTTGGGTGTCATCATTAAAAGAAACCAGGCAGGCCTAGAGACACAACACTGTGATCTACTATAGAGGGTTACATATATTACGAAACTGTTTCTCACGGTTTGCACACGATCTGGGAAACCTCGATATTTGTGTTGTTGTTTGTGCCTTACACTGTTGGAGAGACTATTTATTAAGAGAGAATTATTGGTATTCATAGTCAACAAAATACTCAAATACATATTCACTTAGCAGGATCTAAATCTCATGTAGCATAGGTGGGTCGACTTCCTGCAATCGTTTTATTTCAAGCTTGACCAAACTCCAGGTAAAGGGAATTTAGTAGCCGATGCACTAAGCTAAAAAACTCAGACACATGTAGCTGAGGTGACACATGAAGAATGGAATATTATGGCCTTATTATTAGAGGCGAACATTGAGGTTATGTAATAATATGGATAGACTATTCTCATTGCCTTAACAGTGACATCTTATCTTCTAGAATGAGTAAGGTTAAGATATCAATCTGATCCTGAAGGCCTTTTCCTATGGGAGAGTGTCTCTGATGAAGACACATATTATTACACAATAGTTTATAAATATTATACTCTTCTATTTCGTGGGTGTGTATGGACCCCAAAAGACATCAGAGAGGAGATGATTAGGGATTTCCACGCCTCAATATGGGCATTTCACCCTGGTGTCACCAAAATATACCGAGATCTACGGTGACAATATTAGTGGACTAACATGAAACACGAGATATTTAGTTTCATTAGGTGATGCTCCACTTGTGAGTAGGTGAAAGAAAAACATCATCCTCTGGTAGGGATTCTTCGGTCATTGTCTATTCTGGAGTGGAAATGGGATGATGGTTCAATGGACTCTCTAAGCAGACTACCCTGATTACCTTGTGGCAATGAAACTTTGTGGGTTCTCATTGAACATAAGACAAAGGTCACACACTTCATAACTATTCTAGAGACATTTTCAATAGATGATATGGGAAGTTAGTAAATAAAGGAGGTCGTATGTCTTCATGGAGCACCTTGTTCTATTATTTCTCATAGAGAATCCCATTTCACATCACCATTCAGGAAGTGGTTACAGAAGGCCTTGGGTACATAGGTAATTTTGGGAATAACCTATTACCCAAATACAGATGTAAAATAAAAGCATACAATTCATGTGATAGAGGATATTCTCTATGTATGAGTTCATAACTCTGAGGGTTCCTTGGAGAACTACATTCCCCTCATCTATATTTCTTATAAAAATATCTTCTAGGATACCATTGATATGACTCCCTATGAATCCTTGTATGGTATAGCTTGTCTCTACCATCTATGTTGGTTATATGTGGGGGAATCATCTATGCCTAGGAATCATCTAGTACATGATACCTTAGAGAAAGTCCAACTAATCCATAAGAGTTTGATGAAATTTTAGTCTTGATAAATGTCTTATGCTAACAGATGTTGACAACCTCTTATGTTTAAGGTTAGAGACTGGGTTTTATTGAATGTCTTTCCCATGATGAGGCATAAACGTACTTAGAAGCTGTGAATGTTATTACTGAGGTTCATTGGACCCTTTGAGGTTATGAAGTGGATCAGACCAGTGGATTACCAATTGGAACCTCCTCATATATATCGGTCAATGCATTATGTCTTTCATGTGTATCAGCTTCACTGGTAACATCAAGACCCTTCCCATGTCGTTTATCTTGGTGAGGTTGAGTTGGATATGGATGCTTCATTCATGAAGTATGTTGTGTTAATTGTTGATCTAAGTGTGAAGGCACTCTAAGGAAGGTCCATTCCTCTTATACGGGTGCTTTGGAAGTACGTCCAGGTACATGATGAGACCTAGGAGCGAGAAAATGATGTATGATCACAGTGGACAGAACACTTTGATGATAGTAACTATTTACCATCATAAGGGGATCTTGGGGAGGAGTTTATATAAAGAGGGGAGTTTATAAAGATCTGATGCTTTGGGAAAGGTATGGATCATTTTTTTTTCATTTTGAATGTCTTAAATTGTCCTAGTGATGTTTGTTAATCAAGACAAGGAGGTCATGGGAGTGTCTAGGGAACTTATCGGAGCTCGAATATTTGAGAAAAGGGGGGGGGGAAGGTTGGTTCGTATGGTTATAAGAAACCATGAAGTCCCAGACACATTACTTTGTGACCTACTATAGAGGGACACATAAGTTTTAGAACCGTTTGGTATGGTTTCTGCATGGTCTGGGAATCTGTGTGCAGAGACCGTGTGGAATTTGTATAAGGGAGAAGAACCCTGCACATGGTTTCCCATACTGTGCCCATAAATCATGTGAGCAAGAATATAGGGAAAAATTATCGTTTTCCAAATTCCTTTTTAGTTGTAATTCTCATTTCTTCTCTCTTGTGCGCATAGCATCCTCCCACATTCCTCCGTGAGATTTTATGTATCATTATCCATTTATTCTCTTGAAAATCCTTCATATGTTGTCTAATAATCATTCTATCAGTGGAGTTGGATCCATTGAGGTAAGGCTTACCTTTCATACTCCTCTTTCTTCAATGAATATTTCCATTTGTTGTGCAATTTAGATGTTGGCTCATTCACCCTATTTTCAGGGTTTTGGATGGAATCTCAGATCTAGTCTAACATACTCCAAATTTGAGACCGATACTCAGCGAGTCATCATCTACAACCCTATTGTAGGTGGCCACATAGTTTTACATTTTTGTTTTTGCCATTTCGTATTTAATCTCATTGATTCATTACTCAGACCTTTCCAAGATCCCTTGTAATGTTGATTCCATCCTTTATAATTGACCATAGAGTGTCAAAATAGGTTAATTGACTCATTTTTAATGGTTTCTTTAACAATCTCATTTTATATGGACTCCTATGGTGTGTTCCACATAAATTGGTCATTTTAGTAATTTTTTCCACATTGATAAATTATGAATTAAGCTTGCAAGCTTAGTATTAAATCAAATTGACCCACATCTTATGTTTATTTGAATAATATAATGGTGTCTTAATTAAAATTTGGATGCTTTTAATTGGAATTGGAAATTTGACCATGTGAGTATTTGACTGGACACTTGAGCCCTGACACCTTTCCTTGGAATGAAATTTCCATGTGATGCAATTTTTATAGGTTGGCTAGGATGAGATGTCTTAAACCTAAAGAATGAATTGATTTCAAATTAAATGGATTCATGGGATGTCAATACGTTTATTTATACATAAATTATTTATGAATTCATTGTATATTGCTTTTCTTGTTTTAATTGACATTTTGTATGATTGGTTTCCTTTAATTATATAATGTAATTGTTATACCTTATGGGTGTGGAACTAGGGACAATGAGAGGCTTGATGTATGGAAGACCATGTGAGCTTCTACATATGGACCCTTGTACCATGTGATCTTGAGGTAGGGAAGATTATTAGAACTCCCTCATGTACATCCAAGAGACCGTGAGAGCTCTTAGAGTTGGGATATGGGTTATACCGTGAGAGTTACCCATGAATTGGATGTAAGATAGATACATATCAATCCACCCCAAAATATATTTACATATATAAAGATATTTATACCTATATACACTATATATATATGTATGGTGACATGGTCAAACTTACCATCCTTGAGCTGAAGTAGGTAGACACACCAAGTGACCTATTGGAACCTAAGTAAGAGGTTATTTATAATTTCTACATTGTTTAATTTTGAGGTTACCTTCACACTATTTAATTAAGATCACCTACTTTGATTAAAAATTGACATCATTGGTGGTGGCCTACTGATATTTATCTCACACCCTATTTGGGATGCCTTTGGCGCCCGATCAGATTGTTTTCATGTGGGTATGGATAGGGGAAATCATCAATCTTCTGGATGATGATCATTTTTGTTTAGATGGATCTTAGGAGAAGAGGGTCAGGATTAGGATCAATATGAAATGGAGAATCTCTTGTATTTGGTTTAATTTTTGAATCTTGTACTTTTATGCCTGATTCTTGTTTCTATTTCCATTTTGTATCAAACACTGCTTATGATAATTTTTTACATTATTCAGTCTTCTGATGTATTTATTATTCTTCCGATGTTTACATTATTTGTCTGTATGTATATGTTTCCACTGTTTTATGTTGTTGTTACACTTTTTTTGAGCTCCAATATGGGGGTATAGTCTACCTACTAATTGACCTTCGCAGCCCCGTTTCTCATCAATAGGCCATGGCTTAAGGAGAGAAGCTCTAGGGGTAATGTGGCCAACTAGACATAGGGAATGGATTACGTGGTAACTGGGTCTGGGAAGTCAAATCCTAGTTTGAATTTAACACATGATGTTAATTCACATTTCATGATGTGAATTTGTTTCATAGACTCCTCAACCATTGTATACATTCCATAATTTCAGTAGATATACATGTAAAAAATCAAGAGATCACATCAAGAGTCCCCATTTAATGAAATTAATTTTCTTTTTTTACCATTATTCACCTTCAACCTCTACATAACATCCTATTAAACACCTCCAACCACCAAAACAACAAATTATCTAGATGGGAAGTCAGAAAAATGCTACCCTTTATAAATATTAAAATATTATAGTCTCCGATAATTAATACAAAAAACTGAAAAAAGAAATGGGTTTGAAAAACAACCCCATGACATTGCTCTCATGGTTTTCATCACACCTCAAATGCAACAATTATCCAAACACACCCAACTAAAACACACACAAAATGGCTCAAATGGCCTAAACAACTGCACTTACTGAACCTCAGATTACCTCACCAAGGGGAAAATATCAAGAAAACATGGTCTCTAAAATTAACCCCAAAGGGAATTAACCAGTAACCAAAATATAACTTTTGATGGTTTTGTGCTACCCTCATCCCCTCTCAAACCAACTGAATCCTCTTGGTATGATCTACACCACATCAGTACAAACATTTTTTGATTCAGTACATTGTACAATGATATGACTATCAGCACAATGCCTGAAATGGGGCCATTCCAATGGACAAGAAATAAATTTCATGAATAAAAAAGTGACAAGAGGCAATTTAATTACCCATAATCCACCAATGTTTGATATGAAATCTCACAATACACCCAACATTATTGTATAGTCTACTAAATCTTCCAATATTTATGAGGGTATAAAGTTATGATAAGGCATAACAGGTATCCAAAATCATGCTTCTATCCCCTCCCTAATCTAAAGGTAAAAATAGGATCACATTTAAAGATGATAGTACATAGTACACTATTAATTTTAACCACATCATCCTTATAACTCACATCAAAACCATACATAGAAATCGAATCATGGATTTCTAGAAAATGACCAGGCATCATTATTAAGTACATTATCACCTTGACCAGATGAAACCACCTTATGATCAGGGTAGCTTGGTGAAAAATTACATCAATATTTCAATCCATTTAAACTCTCTAGTATCCAATTTCAAAAATAAAATATAAGAACTTAATGCCCTTCTTTCAGCTGAAGACTAACTAGACACCCTTCCAAAAAATCTATCACTGGTCATTTCATCCCCAACCGTGAAATTTGAATCCTTAGACCATGATATATTATTATCACACTAGGAAACACAACTAATGGTGAGATATAAAAAACAAGAAGAAAACTCTCATGAATCTCCCATGGAACAAACATCCTCTCATAGAATAAAATATTGTTATGATCATCCTCAAACCATCACTAAGGATAATAAACATGGCCAACATAGTCACACATCACCAATACCTCTATTTATCTCTAATAATAATCCTCTACATTCCACTGAAAGTATTCCACATTAGTCATTTGATATAGAATACGAAACCCACTACAATATTCAACACTGATATGAATCACTACAAGCTCTTCTAACCCTTTCCAAACATCAACTGACACTCAAACCATATCTCCTTGGGACTTTTGGCTTAATGAATATATAACCACATTCACCATTTCAAGGGTATACGAGATCTTAATATCATAGTCCCAATGAAACTCAATAAACCTCCACAATAGTATATTCCAATCCCACTTAGAAAAAATATATTTTTGGATCTTATAGTCTATGACAACCACAACCTTATCACTAATGAGGTAATGAAACCACAATATTAATGATAAAATCGTTGACAAAAACTCTAAATCATGGATAGAATTTGTCAAATCCTATAGATGTAAATATATAGAACCATAAGTGATAATCTATTTTTTCTTCTTCAACACACATACCAATCCTAGATAGATAGAATTATAGAAAACCTCAAACAACACAACCTTTTTAGGTAACCAAATCACTGACTAACTTTTCCTTTAATCAACCAAATGTTACTTAGCACTAATTAATCACCAGAAATCATTATCTTTTCTATTAAATGCTTTTACAGGGGATACATATAGAGAAAAATCTATTAAAAACATTTGATAAAATATTGTGAGACTATAGAAACAATGAATGTCATCCATAATCATTGGTGATGCTCAAGAAACAACTACCTCCACCTTCGATAAGTCAATGTCAACACTCTAACGAGACACCACATGTCCATGGAAATAAACCACTCACATCCAAAATTAACACTTGGATAGAATAAGATATATTTAAATGTGTTAAAGTATCTATAAAATTTATTTTTGATGCTCAATATACTCCTCATCTGAAGTCATGTAGACCAAAATATCATTGATCAATAAATTGATGAACTATTGTAAGATCTCATGGAGCACAGAGCTCATAAGCCCCATGAACATGATTGATTTTTTCGTAACCCTAAATGAAATAACCACACCGTTGAATTTACCATACCTAAAATTGAATACTATATTTAGGATATCCTCATTTTTCCCTCATCTAGTGACATTCTGAGAGTAAATCAATCAAAATAACCAACTGGGTCCTATCAAGTGGTTAAACAGATCATCAATCCTCATAAGGGAGTAACAGCTCTTGGTCATCCTGTGGTTCAACCTCTAGTAGTCTATAAACAACATCAGACTATTGTTCAAATTCTTAGAGAATAACATTGGCACATACCAATGAGATAAAATGGATTGGGTGAAACTATTCTACATCAAATAATCCACCTATATCCTCAACTCATGTAACACCTTAGAGACTATTTGAGAGGGATCCATCAAAATAGAAGATGCACCTGGGCGTAACTTTATCCCAAACTCAACATCATGTGGGAGGGTTGTTATATGAAATCATCTTGGAAAACCTCCATGACTTTATCCAAATCCCCAAAATATCCCCTACTTTAGTTTCTAGTAATAGATTATCTAATTTAGACAAAAGAGTATCTACAATCCTACCATCCATCTGAAAACTGTGCTCTCTAGGGAACACCACTCACTAACCATGCACATTTGGAAACAATACTCTTCTACAATAGAAGTCGATGACTGTCAGAAAGAAATTTAGTAAATCCATGAAAAATATAACATAATATGGGTATATCTACCAAAATGTGAAATATCCCATGGAACGATGATGCCCCGTCACCAACATATATCCCCAACACACATAGAAAAACATACATGACCTAAAACTAGTGTGTATAACACGAGCAGAACATAAATTATCTTCATATATAGTACCAAAATATAGATAAGATAGATAGAAATAATGGATTATGAGGCTCCTAATCCAATTAATTCGCAAAAAGTGGTAGAAGTTAAACTGATCGTACCTCAGAAAACTCATGGCTCTACTGGCGTTGCTTCCCCAAACACATGTATATGACCACACCAAACTCTTCTCTCTATCTTCTACTAACTTCCATGACCACCCTAAAGTCTAAGTATCTATGTATGAGGGCATTTATAAAGAATAATTCTTCCAACACCATCTTCTATAATCTTCTAAACAATCCTCAATGGTCCATTCCACTAATAGTTCCTCATAGGAAACCAATGTTGCATTCCAAAAGGGTCTCAAAAACCAATTAAATACTAAAATCCTGGAGTTATCAAAAACAGATTTGGTATTTTACATTTCCACCAAATACATGGCATGTAAACTTCAATAATCTATATTTACTCTGATGGTACTTCCTCCGTACGGGTGAAAAAAGGCATGTCATGGATGATTTCCCACTAATCGGAACCCTAACTACCAGAATGGCCACATCCCACTCCCAGAAACTATTCGCTATGAGTAACCTTGTTTGAAAATATCATAATGAAACAATCCCTAGGAAATAACCTTCATGAAAACCTGATACTTTTTATGTACCTCTAGACATGAAGGGAGAACAAACAAGGTGACTACTTACTTGCCCATTGGGGATGATTTCTTCTCTAGAAACCATTCTTTAAACTCCTCTTGTGAAAAACATGAGTATAAAAGTGCATATGGTACATTAACTTTATAATTAGAATATTCATAGTTAATCTCCTTAGATTAAGCGATATAATCCCCAATATATTGGATTACCTAATCATGGACAATAGGAACACCAACAAAAAATACCATTAAATTTCAGGACACAACACATATACTGACTTATGGTCCCAAAGAAATAGAATCTACCAGTGATTCATAGCTCCTCACAAACATGTGACTACCAAAAACACCCAAAACATTTATCTTAATCAGATCATAGAAAAATAGATCTTGAGGTCCCCAACATGTGCTTCATATCCTTATTAGTGATGTTCCCTTAATACTTTCTTATAATCTACAACTTAAATACACACAATTATCTCTTATATTCCTCATCCTGCTTTGTTAGTTCAACCATTTGATGATCAAAAAAATCATAATATTTAACCTCAAATGACCAATCCACATGTTCATGAGGAACATGATACCTTTTTTAAAATGAATAAGAATATCTTTATCCTGATATAACTTTATTTTATCAATGATTATTTAATTCATTCATTTTATCATTCAGACGGTCATCTAATTCAATAAAAAAAATTAATCACGACCCATGTACCATTACTTGGTCTCTACCCTATAAATAGTTTGGCCTCACCTGGTCACACAATATTCTTATATTCTATTCACTAGATCATCAGGTGGACAAACATCTCAGGTCCTAGCTAGTCTCCATAGACTATGTCATGCAATATGATTTACATGCACCACTTCCCTATCGGTCCATGAAAACCTCATAATTATTAACAATAACTACATCTTATGTATCAACTAAAACCTTTGATACCACTCCATGATAACAACCTGCCTCTAAAGATGATTCATTGAAGGAATATAGATAATGACTCCCATGTTATACCTCATTTAGGCCCTGGGTTGGTTACTATCACTAAGGGTATAAAAATATCACAAATTGGTGGAATTACCTTCTTTAATGAACATTAGATATGATCAAACAATTTATATAAATTGTTTTTGATGATTCTAGGATGAAATTGCGGACCAATTTGGACATTACAATCTTGGGATGGGGATATTGTTGAGTTTATACAATAGAATTTATTTTTGGAATATTAGAGACTTTTAAGATAAAAAAGCAAAAAATGAATGAAGAATATATATAAAAATGAAACAAAAAACCAACCAACAATTCATGAATCAAGTAAAATGTTATATATAAAATTATCCAATGTGCTAAAGGGAATGTCTATGGTAGAAACTCAACAATAGCCCTAACCTAATATAGTAATGTCCAAATATGTCCCCAAGGTCATTCTAGAGTCTTAAAACAATGTATATAAATTGGGAGATCATAGTAGGTATAATCAACATGGGCATAACATAAGACTAAAAATCACATAAAAATGATAATGTGGTTGGTCTAGTGAAAAATAAAAGACGCAACAAGAACCTATACAAGTTATCTATGAAATACTATCTTCCCTATAGCACACTCACAAATTCTTGCATATAATATTGTAATATAACATTAAAATCATAATAAAAAAGGAACTAGATAACTCTTCCCCACTGATTTTCTATCTTACGCACCAATATCATACATTTTTTTCTTCCTTTCCTTCCATATATATCACAACACAACCACAACTCATCACACCTTTCCAAATAAAACCAATACCATCTCTGATGTGGGTTGATTTGCATCCCTACCTATGCCTCTCTTGAAAGGTGTATCATCTAGTTATATCATCAGGTATCATCATTTAATATCTTTCTCGAAGATACTTTAGCCATCACAACACATCTCATTATATAACTATATCATTTGGGTATCATGAACATGAAATAAATCAACCTTATTCATTCATACTACCATATATTACACCCAAAACCTATCATTACCTCATCACTACCTCATCACATCCACCAAACCTTAAAAAAATAGTCCATCAATTCACATATTTCTTGCACGCCGGGTAATCACTATGGAAGCATGTGCTTGGAAGAGGGGATATCCATCCATCTCCATTACCAGCAACATAGATGTTGGGGAAAATAATTGGAACCTAGAACCATTTAGCTTTATCAAGGTTATCCAAAATCATTTGGGGCATGTATATAAATAATAATAAAAATATCATGTAAATAAAAAAGAAAATCCAACATATAGGTTCACATAAACCACAACAGTACACACCACATAAACACTAATAAACTACACATCTACCATTAAAACCATTTAAATAACTACATGAAACACATCACAACAACACACATAACTATACCACATTCCCTATATTCAATTAAAAGTTCCATACCTTTTATTCATTAAGCCATTACATTCCACATTACACAGCCCATTATTACATTCCATTCATTTAATCCATTTACCAAACATCAATTTCTTATCCTTCTCATTAATTTACCAGCAATATTCTTTTCCTTTAATATCACAATATAGTCCACTTCAAAATATTTAACCAACACAACCATTCCACTCACCATATATCCAACATCACCGCGACACAACTTGTATCAAACCATATCACCATTGTATATAAACATCAAAACCACAAAAAATCACAACCACATATTGTTTCCCTCGAATATCACATCATTTTGGACCATAATCACAGCACAACTTCTGATATTACATTTCATACCAACCAACCACATCACAAAGCACAACCACAACACCCACACATCACACCACATCCCTCACCATACCCTGTGTATACACAATCACATCATTTCGATATAAATGCCTTAAGGTAGCACATCAAACACAAAAAATAAATTATTAAATCAAGGATTTCACAAGTTTATTTAAGGGATTTCATTATTTCACTTTTTTATTTAGCATGAGTATTTTCAAAAAATGCATATTTCCATGAGAAACCAATTAATATCCAAATTTATGTTCTTTTTTACTTTTATATAGTGCATGACGAGAAAAAACAACAATAGGATTCTCAAAGAATATCTTCTACAATGAAAATAAGGATCCCAAAAATATTATTTTTAGTATTTTCAATATTGCTAATATCATCAAAAATATATACTATATAAATAAAAAATTTTATATCTCCCCGTTCAAAAAAATTCAATTATTCCAAAAAGTTATACTTATTATGAAAACCCTTACTATAACTCAATTGAAATGGAAATTCAACAATATCCCATACATATGAAATAAATTGGGATAGAACGAGGATCTACCACATTAAAGAATCTTTCTGATTTCTATGTGCATTGTAAGGAGAAGAAGAAACAACCCACAAATCACAACCACCTAATTGAAACCAAATAAAATAATTCACTACTTCAAAGGACCATATAAAACATCCCAAACTCTCACAAAACTAATATAACATTTCCACAGTCAAATCCCATGAATGAAGAAAAAAAGAATAACATATGGATAAGGGGAATAACTCACCTGCACATTTAAAAAAGAATTAAACATAAAAAGGATCAAACTATGATGAGATGGGATAGAAGATCCTAATAATGTTAATAAGGTTAATTGAAAATAGAGAGGAAGAAAATGTTGGGTGACTGGGTTTCCCCAAATTTCAAACCTATAAGTAGGATATAAATATACTTATTCACGGTGTGAATTCTATATTCTCACCACACAGTTCATGGGTTCCTTGTATTATAGGATGTGAATTAGATTTAAAAAGTGTGTTACCCATATTTCAATCTTCTAATAAAAATTGTGGATCCTTGGATAAAATTTATCAGATGAAATGAATTGTTCTAAAGTAATCATCCACCATTGCATACAATACGTGAATTCACTTTCTTTGAAAGCTATTAATAATCAAATCACATCATGAATCCCCATATATCATCCTGAATTTCATGTTTCTAATGTGTTGCAACTCTAACCTCCAATGAAACACCATTAAAAAGATTCCAAACAATAAAATAATAAAAACAATGATCCTAGAAGGCACATACCATTACATATATTGTTTTTCATTTATAGATTTACTCAAATGTAGGACAACATATTTTACATGAATCATAATTTCATCAATGATGAAGATGTGAGGCTTTTTTATGATACACAGCAATAGAATGTAAAGATTAGTGTGATGGAATTATTTTTTCTATTATTACAATTGAATATATTATCCAAATTGAACAAAACATACCAGGTGATGATGGATTGGATGAGGGGTATATATTTACATCTAAGTTGATTATTACAGGTGGATCAAGTGATGAAAATAAATGTAGAGTATAACAATGATTTATGATGATAGCACATATTAATTGTGACACCCTTAGATTTTATAATATATTTATATTTGAAAAAAATAATTTCATTGATTGCATGCATTACATGAGACATTTAGTTTTAAGAAACAACAATATACTATTAAAATATTATTATTTAATCATAACCATCATAGCCAATACATTAAATTTTTTTATATATAGTAGTAAAAACATCATTAAACATGTATAAATTTCATATTTAATAAAAATTATTGTATTAATTTTTTGGAAATATTAACTCAATTTTTCGTGAAGTCAATTTTTTTTTCAAAAAATGTATTTTCTTAAAAAAATATCTTTTATTGTATTTTTTGCGTCGATCTAAGAATCAATTTCTAAAAAATCTCATTTTATAAACAATTATCAACTTTTTTGGAATCATTATGAAATAATTCACTTATCATTAAATTTTGTGATTTTTATAAAAATAATGATTTTTCAGTGAATAGTGATAATACTATTCTTTTTGAAAATAACATTTATTTTAATTGAAAAATCCTTAGAATATTTTTAATTATATCTTAAATTAATATAAGTATACTTTATATATATATATATAATAATTAATTAAATATGAATCATCGTTATAATTTATCATGGTATATAAATAATTTTTAAATTAAAAAAACATTTTTTCATTAAAATATTTTCATCACATTTTGTGGGATACTTATAACCTTTTTCTTCATATTTATTTCTATGGGAGAATTGTCTATAAAATTTTCCTATATAATGTTTTAAGTAATTAAAAATACAAAATTACATTCTTTTAATTTTAAATATCTCTTATGTTCCCACATAGGGGAAAAATAATTTTTTGAATGAATATTGATGGTTATAGTGAGAATAATGAAATTATTTTTATGATTGAAACATATTTATAATTTTTAGTAATTATATTATTACTTTAAATACTTATCCAATGCTGATATAGTTTGTCTTCATTAATAGATAAATGATATTAAAAATATTAAATATAATACAATTCGAGTGTGTTAAACTATTCTAGGAATTTTATCGATGAAAACAATATAATATTATTGTATTAATGAATTATATTCAAATTAAATATTTTTATTGGTGTATTTAGTGTTGAATTTAATTAATAGTAAAAATATTTTGATTGTTTATATTTTCTGAAAATAATATATTACAAAATTATATAAAAATCATAAAAATCATGAAAGTAGAAAAGGTGGATAATATATGATTTAAATCTCCATATCATCAAAAATATTGAGACATTTTTCACTTTATAAACTATTGTTACCCATTAAGAGTGACAAATACATTAAAATGTTTAAGGTTGAAATAGGTTAACTGAGGGATCAAACCAAAAGATAATGTTTGAATCACCACATAATCCTATGAAAATTTTATTGGTTGATGGGATTTCAAAAGAAAATTTTATTATCGTTGAATCTCATCCATTTTTAAGAATTTAGTTATAGAATTACCATTTTATATTTTAATATTTTATGAATTTCTAATATATCATGTCCCCTCACTTATAAAAGATGACAATGTATTCCCCTTTCTAAACACTAAATAAAATTTGGATCAGAAAATACTACCAAAATACATTCCCTTCTTCCCTATACACAACATAGAATCCTTTTTATTTGAAAAACCTCATAAAATGTTTTTTTCACAAACCTAAATATATTGTTCGAAGAAGATGTAACATTTTTAAGTGATAATTATTGTTTTATTTCTTATTCCACATCTATAAAATATGCTTCATCCATTGTGGAATAATAAATCTAATATATTCCATATACTAAGATTTTATTATTTTAATTTAATAATAAATATATATTATATTATATTTTATGAAATAGGAATGAAATTAGTGTTTATGTGTACGATAAAAAAACTCCTCACGAATTGATGTAATTTGTTTTCCACTACTATTCATCACGGTTGAATATTATAATGGTTTTAATGAATATATATGATATTTATGAAATAATTATAATTATTTAATTGTAATATCAAATATATCTTTTTAACTTTGAATCTATTGGAAATCAATAATTTCTCTTTTGCGTATGTGTGGACTACCACTTTACGAAAGATGCGTGAATCATTTTTTATTCCACATTACACGAATAGTAATAAAGATACATGTAATTAATATATATGATATAATACTGATTATTAAATTTCAAATTAATATTTTTTTTGTTTGTTCCAACCATCGAAGATTTAAAACAACATTCATGTGTATGCAAGGGTTACCGTCTTCAGGAACAATTTAATTTATTTTACTCTCTCTATCCTATATGGATTAATATTAAAATATATATATATATATATATATATTGAATATATATTATATTTATATCATTATTAAAATTCAAGATAAGATGTGACCATGATAAAAATAAATGGACCACGACTACCAAACTGAAACTCACATGAAAAACGATACTATTAACACCCGAAAATGATGATTTACAAAAAGGTATTTTTAGTAAATATATATTAAAATATTATAAGTGTATAATTTATTATATTATAATTAAATAAAATATTATTTTATATAATTTTAATAAATTATAATTTTTTATACATGAGTTTATATGACATTCAAATCCTGTGGAACTCGAGGTATGTGTTTATCGTCTCAAATTGTCTTCTTTGGGACATATGTTATGTTATGCCCCTATCTTATTTTATGTGGTTTTTATAAATACCCTTTAATAGGATATATTGTGAATTGTTTTCATTTATTTACATTTAAATTTCATATTGATTTGACTCTTTCATGGTGATTATGATTAAAATATTACCAAAGTTTTAAGCGTTTCTTGTTAAAATCTAATTTTTTATCAGGATTGTTTATGAATATGTTTCCAATGATTAAATTTCATTATAAATATCTCAATAATCCCATTAATTTAATAATTATATTTTTATTTCAATATAATAATTTTTTTATTTTTTTCTTTAAATAATAAAGAGTCAAAATTAAGGGGTTTAAGGGAAATTTACATTATTTTTCATTTCGATCAAAAATACTTTTTATTTCATATCCATTTTTGTAAAAATATTTTCAAGAATGATTTTAATATTATCATATGATGTTTTCATGTAATTTTACCCATAATTAAACTTTTATAGAATAATTTAATAATCGGTCCCCAACGTCGTCCTGGAAACTTCAAAAACAATTTATATAAATTGGGTGATCATAATTGGTATACTCAGCGAGGACATAACCAAAATCTTAAGAGAAATTGTAAAAAGATCATGATAATGGGCTAGTGAAAAAAATAGAAGACCAATAAGAACCTATAAAGGTCATCTATGCAATCCTTGACTGCCCACATCTCACTGAAAAATTCATCCATTTAATATTATAATGTAATATTAAAATCATTAAAAAAGGAACTATATAACTCTTACCCACTGATTATCCACTCTTACACACCAATATCAGATATTTTGAGCTTCATTTTCTTCCATAAAAATCACAACATAACTACATCTCATCACAAATCGCTGAAAGACACCTAGACCATCTCTGATGTGGTTCGACATGCATCCTTGCCTATTCTGCTCTTGAATGGTGTATAATCTAGTTCTATCATCATGTTTCATCATTTCATGTCTTTCTCGATGATACCAGGCTCGTCACAACACATACTTCTACATAACTAAAGCATTACGATATCATTAAAATGAATTAAATCATTGGTATTCCCTCCTCCTACCGGGAATTTCCCCCCACTACATATCATTGCCTCATCACTACCTCATCACAACCCACATCACTTGAAAAAACTTGTCCTTCAATGCACATATGTCCTGCACACTAAGCCATCACTATTGAATCATTTGCATGGAAGAGGTGGTATCCATCCATCTCCACACAACCAACTTGGATGTTGGGGAAAAAATTAGAACATGGAACCATTGTGCTTTAGTATGGTTATCCAAATTAGGTGGGGCCTGTATATAATCAATAGAATGAAAAATGACATATAAATAAAAACATTCTAATATATAAGTTCACATAAACCACAGTAGTTCACACCACATAACCATCATTATACCACACATCTACCATTGACATAATTTCTACCACTATATGAAACACATCACAACACCACACATAACCACACCACACTCCCAAATTTCAATTACACATTCCACAACTTTTATTCATTTATCCATTCTATTTCACATTACACACCCCATTATTACATTCCATACATTTAATCCATTAACCACACATCAATTTCTTGTCCATCTCATTTATTTACCATCAATGTTCATTTCATTTAATACCACATATTAATCCAATTCTAACTTGGAAACTAACGCAGCCATTCTACAACACCACACATCCATCATCATCATTGCACCAAATCTACCAAACCATATAACCACAGTATACACACCTAACATCTACCAAACATCACACCCACACATTCTTTCCAAGGCATATCACACGATTGTGCACCACAACCACTATACAACTTCCCACATTACATTTCATGACAATCAACCACATCATACAACATAATAACCATTCCCCCACATCACACCACATCCCACATAATACCCCATGTATACATAATATCATAATTTCCAAAAATCATTCTTATGGTTTCTCATGAAACACAACCACATAAAGTGTCCCATCCAAGAGTTCACATGTTTAATAAAGGGATTTCATAATTTAACTTTTTTAATTAGAAAGATTATTTCTAGGAAATGGATATTTCCATGAGAAAACAATTATTATCCAAATATATTATATTAATCTTTTTATATAGTGATTCATCAACAAAAACCACAACAGGGGTCTCAAGGTGTATCACCTACAGTAAAAAAATGCTAAAAACATTTTTTAGTATTGTAAATATGAATTAATAGTATCATTAAAAAAATATACTAAATAAAAATATATTATATATACCCATTCCAAGAAATTCTATTATTCAAAAAAAATTAAATTTATTAGGAAAACCCTTACTATACACCTAATGGAATGGATATTCAAGAAGATTCCATACATAGCACATAAATAAGGATAGACAGTGGATCCACCACCTCAAAGAAACGTTCTAAAATCTATGTGCACCACAAGGAGAATAAAAAACCCAAAATTCACAAACAACTAATTGAAACCAAATATAATCATTCACTACATCAAATTATCATCAAAACACATCACAAACTCTCTCCAAACTAATGCAATAATGTCACAGTGATATTCTGGGAATGAAGAACCAAATCATAACACGTGGATAGGGGGTGGAACTCACCCCCACATTCTAAATATAAATAAACATAACCAAAAGATCAACCTATGTTGATAAGGGTTGGACGATCCTTGTAATATTTATAATGTTCACTCAAAATAGAGAGTAAAAAGGGCTGGATGAGTTGTTTTATCAAATTTATAACCTATAAGTAGGCTCTAATTTACCATATTCACTGTTTAAATTCCATATTCTCATCATGCATTCCATGGGGCCCTAGAATAATAAGATTTGAATTCGATTTAGGATGAGAGAGCCATGTATTTCAAAATTCTAATAAAATTCCTAGATCCTTGGATGAAATTTATCTTGTGAAGTGAATTCCACTTCAATAAAGTGAATGGGTGTTATAGAATCCACCAACATTGCATACAATCCATTAATTCCCCTTATTCACAAGATATGAATAACTAACTCACATTTTTAATCCCCCTATATCATCATGAATTTATTGTTGTTGTGGTGATGCAACTCAAACCTCCAATGAAACACCTTAAAAATATGTCTATCCAAGAAAATAAAAAAGAATTGATCTAGGAAGAAACATACTAATACATATATTGTCTTCTATTTATATATTTACTCATATTTAGGATAACATATTTTACATGCATCATAATTTTTTTGGTGTGAAGATATTATACATATCAATAGAATAAAAGGATTTGTGTGATAGAATTCTATTTTTATGTTAGTACAATTTAATATATCACCCAAATCGAACAAAACATACTATATAATGGTGGATTTGATGAGGGGTATATATTTACAGATAAGCTGATTATTCAAGGTTGATCAATTGATGTAAATAAATACAAGGTATATAAAGGATTACTAATGATAGTACATATAGATTACAACAACCTTAGATTTTAGAATATATTTCTATTGAAAAAAAAAATTCCTTGATAGGATACATTATAGGAGACATCGAGTTTTAAGAAACAACAATATACTATTAAAATATTTTTATTTAAACACGACTATTATAGTATAGACATTAAATTTGGTTTTATCTATAGTAGTAAACACATTATTGAATATGTATAAATTTTATAGTGAATAAAAATAATTTTATTAATTATTAAGAAATAATATCTCAATTTTTAGTGAGGTCAATTTTCTTTTAAAAAAATGCATTTTCTTCAAAAATAACTTTTATTTCATTTTCTTATGCCGAACTAATAATCAATTTCTCTACTTCTTTATTTTTTTAAAATTTCTCATCATATTTGGAATCATCATATAAAAATCATCTTCTAGTATAATTTTTTGACTTTTATGAATATAATGATTTCTTAATGAATAGTAAAAATACAAATTGTTTTTCTATATATATATTTTATAATTAAAAATTCCCCATAATATTTTGAATTATATCCTAAATTAATATATGTATAAATTATATATATATAATAAAATTAATTATATAAAAATAATCATTTTTTTGTTCTCATGGTATACAAATACATTTAGAATTAGAAATACTTTTTTCATAAAACTATTTTTATCATGTTTTGTGGGATATCAATAACCTTAGGCTTCTTATTTTATTTTTATGGGACAATTGTCAATGAAATTGACCTATATGATCTTTTAAGTAATGAAAAATACATAATTCTACTATATTAATTTTAAATATCTATTATGTTTCCACATATGGGAAAATAATGTTTTGAATGAATATTAACGGTTATAGTGAAAATAATGAAATTAATTTGTTGTTGGAAAAATATTTATAATTTTTAGTAATTATAATATTATCTTAAATGCTTTTGTAATACTGATATAATTTATTAGATAAAGGATCTTAAAAATATTAAATATAATATAATTTTTTTGAGATAAAGTGTTCCATGAATTTTATATTTGAAAATAATATACTATTATTTTATTACAGAATTATATTCAAAATAAATATTTTTGTTGGTGTATTTAGTGTTTAATTTAATGAATAGTTTCAAAATTTCCATTAATGATATTTTATGAAAATAATATTTTATTAAATTATATGAAAATCATAAAAATAATGAAAGTGGAAAAGGTGGATAATATATAGTATAACTATCCAAACAATCACAATTTTAGAGCCAATTTTCAGTTTATACATAATATTATTACCCATTAAGTGTGACAAATACATTAAAATAGTTTAGGTTGAAATTGTTTCACTATGGGATCAAACCTAAATAAAATGTTTAAAACACCACATAAACCTATCAAACTTTTATTGGTTGGTGGGATTTCAAATGAAAATTTGTATTATAATTTAATCTCATCCAATGTTATGAATTTAGAGAGAGAATTACCATTTTATATTCTAATAGTTTTTATGAAACTCCAAATGATCATATCCCCTCTCTTATAAAATATTGGGGGGTCTTGAAAATTCCGCAAGGAGGAAATCCAATTACCGCAAGACCTGGAAAAGGATCGAACCGGTCCACACGCCGTCTCCTAGCAACAGCACGAGGCCGGTTCGGAAGACCTCCCTCCTACAATTCAGTGGACCAGTTTCTTCCGCAAAGTAGAGGCGGAGCGCCCCCGCAGGCGTGAAATTGGAAGACCGTTGGGCCCAAACCAGTCCACTTACGCGAACCGCGACAACTTGCCCATGCTGCCGCAAACCTCATCGTTCGCAGAATAGAGGCAGGTTGGTGTGTTGCTGTGAAGCAACCCCACAGTGACTCATCAAATATCCAAGTTGACCGAGTCATCCGCGGTAGGGGATTCCATCAGGGGCTTTTGCATAGGCCATGTGCCCATCTAATTCGTGGCTCTATAAATAATCATCGAGGGGCACCAAAAACAAAACGGAGGAAGGATGAGTGAAAATCTGTGGGGAGACGCTAGAAGAATCGCTCCCAGCAGTGTTCCGCAACAATCTGTGAACCCCATATTGTCCACGGATGAACTCTTCCGCGAAGAGGAGAAAGCAGTCCACGAACCACATGCGGCCAGCTCCTTCACAGCCAACCCATAGCGGTAGTTTCCTTTGCGGATAGTCCCTCCGCGGCCACCCCTTCCACGGACCAGTGTCATTCGCAAAATAGAGGTGGAGAGCCTCTGTCGTCGTGAGGCAAGATGGGTGCCAGTTAGGTTCACCATCACGAACTGCCCCAACCGCAGACCGCGTCGACTAGCTCATATCGCACCCGCTTTCGTTCGCGGAATGGAGGTGGAACCCTTTGCAGCCGCGGAGCACTACCAGAGTTCGCCTCACGGAAGGGGGGGAGCGTTCAATACCCACCACGAATCTCGGATTGACCAAGTTAGTTGTGAACCGAGTATTTGGTTATGGGCCTCCACAAAAGGTGTCTTATGGCCACAGATACATTCCTTTGCCCACTCTATAAAATGAGACCAAGGGGGAATGAAGAAGGGATCAGAGAATTGGAATCGGATTCGTAGGAAGGAGATCGGTCAAAGGAAGGCTTTGGATTTCTCAAACAACAAAATTCCCATCCATGAACCATAGCAGGTATATTAATTAAGAAAGAATTGGAAAACACATAATAATTTGGTGAACGGCGAACCTAAATAACAAAAAAGGAGAACCTCAAACCATACCCCCTCCTTAGATGAATTCCCCGCGGACCAGGGAGTTTATCCCTCTTTTCCAACCTGTCGTACCGCGGATCACCCTCCTCCGCGGGGTGAAACCTCGACCGACGAGTCACTGATCGGTACCGCCCTTGGCCACCGCTGCCCGCCTGGAACCCTCCGTGAACCATCCTGGTTTGCGGATTGAGCATGAAGCCACAAACCACTCTGGTTCGCGGATTGAACCTGAAGCCTCGAACCACCCTGGTTCATGGGATACCAATCATTCCGCGGACCACCCTGGTTCACGGACAGCTTCTCCAGCCACGTGGCACTTCCCTATGCGAAGGGAACCACCACCCATACCTCTCGGTGGCTAGCCAAATACTTTTCTGTTCTCATTTCCAGGGCCAGGTAAAATCCATCTGATCCAGCCAGGTCCTCCGTGATTCCCTCATTGGTCTATTCATCGTCCCAAAGACGAGGCCTCATCCTGGGCCACCAGATCCACATGGTATAAATTTCAGGTGTATCAGCGCACCATTTTGAGTTTACATACCCTCGGTAAACAGGGGAAAAGGGGTAGCCCTGACTCTTAAGCAGATTCTCGAAGCATTCCTGGGTTCACATTCCCACAGTAATGCGGAGTTTGAGCTTGGGAATCCCTTTTCTGCCCCTCCATTTGTTGAGGGTTCCTCAAAGATGGTAAATTAACCATCATAAGGAGGCCCTCGTGCACTACAAGTGATGAGACGGGAACAGGAGCACCCCCTTTCCCTCTCCCGCTGGGCTTTGTCACCACGAGCGTCCATCTCAGAGTATGCCCCAACCTTCTGGGCCTCCTCAAAGTGTAAGCCCCAATTCATCACCATGGCCACCTTCATGCGTACGCCCCACTCCTCTTCTTATGGACACACCTTTCGTGATGTGATCCTCTGGTCCCTACTACCTCTTGTTTCTCACACCGAGCATGACTCACGTGGGCATAGAGTAAGCATCAACCATGACATCCTCCTATGGGCCTCCTTAGAGTGTAATCCCCAATCCATCATTATGGTCTGCCCCAGAGCGTAAGCCCCAAGCCAAAGAGAACTAGAGGGACTTTGATCCATGTCAAGGCATGGTACATAGGAAGCCTCCACGAGGTTCAAGCCCACCACTCGGTCATTTCTTCACGTCGAGTTCCACCCTCGTCAAACATGACGTTAAACTGTATGCCCCCGTCCAGCATGACATTAAACTGTTTATGCGAACTATGTGGACTTTGATCCCTTCCTCCTAGATAGGGTACGTAAGAAGATTCCCTGAGGTTCAAACCCAACAGTCGGTCGATCCGACCATCTCCACGACAGTTCACTACGCCACTCCTGGTGCCGCCTTAAGCGAGTTCCAACCCTTCGGGGTCATTAATTCAATGAGGGATGGTAAAACTCAGGCATAAATGATTCTAAACCCCTATGTCCAGCTTACCGTTTCCCACCAGGGTTGAATCTGTGGATACTATGTTTGGGTATAAACCACAGATTAGCGAACATATGAATATGTCTTAAATATATAAGAGAGTCCTGAAACAGGAAATAACCCCCCCCCCCCCCCAAGGGTGCAAAGATCCCGACTTCCCATCCTCTCGACCAATGTGATTTCCTAAGAGTCGTTGGTCTAATCATCCGGCGAATGCCTGCCTTTGGAAAGCAGGTCCATCAATCATTGGATACGGAGCCTTTGGGAGTTTTGTGGCCGAAAACCATAACGAAACAAAAAATGGTTAACCTGACATGAATCTTTAACCAAACATGATGGATTTAACCTAATCTCACCCAGTGCCCCATTATGCTCTAAAGGAGGGCTAAGCAAGGTCATTAATTACATATGGGATTGTGAGATGCTGCTTTGACAGGTTTTCTAATTGTATTTTCTAATATGTTTCGCAGGAACTACTTTCAGAACTCCCTTCGATACAATGGAATCACAAAGGAACTCACAAGTGCGTGCTTCCAACGACGCAAGGACGAGGCTACCTCAACGATGGAGGACCCCGTCACCCACCTAGCATCTTCAACGCTGGGATTCGGACACGCTGATCCGACAGTACCACGCGAATGGTACACTCCCAATGGTGGAGGCAGCCATGCATGCCCTCCAATCTGTCAAGACTCGCTGGTCACCTTCCCAGCAACGACCACAAAGGCGGATCCAGACAGCCCATGACGCTGTCTCCAACCATTTCGAGAGTCTATCCCCGGAACGGGACAATGCATACTACCATTATCTTAAGGACGTGGATGAGGACGATGTTGAGTACTTCATCCCTGTCTAATGGGGGTTCTGCTCTAAGGCCCCCGCCGAAAGGCGTCGTCGTGGTCACACCGCGACTCAACATCCTCGCGCTGAGGAGGATGTTTCCCCGAGGATTCAGGCCCACACTCCCTGAGCTCCGGCCCCACAGACCGCCCGACGAGGGCAGCAGATGTACAATTGGGGATCGATCATCACCCTGGTCCTTGAGGAGGAGCTCTACTGCATAGCCACAGAGACGTACAACAAACCGGCACCTACACCTATTCGGTCCTCCCGATCCCACGATCCAGACATGGCAGCATCATACGAGCCGGCGTGCATCCCCGTCGAGCTCCATCAAGCCCATCGCTCATGCAGGATGGCACTTTCCAAGCAGGCACCTCTCCCTGCCCAGGGTTGTGAAGCCCACCCACTTGACGTGGTGGTGACCTGACACCTGTAGGACCAGCTCCTGGCAGTTGCTTCAGACGCACGCCATCATGATATGGTGGCGATCAACAAAGCCTGCCACCCAGATGTGGCGGAAAATCATAGGCGGGCATATCTCCCCACCAACAAAGGCCACTGAATCGATACGGTGGGAAATCAATATATGCAGGGCCAGATCCCTGTGGATGCATGTAAAGTCCTCCACCCCAATGTGGTGGCAAACGAAGAGAGAAATCGGCGTATCCCGGTACAGTGGCATATACGTTCACCTGCCCCGACACAGGAGAATTGTTAGTACCCACTGACCACTGGAGGACCAGAGCAGGATATTACTACTCCGATACCGGAATGGGACTTCATACCAATTCCAGCCAAAGATGTCTCTCTACATATCCTGGCAATGATGGAGGAGTAGGTATCAATCCCAGATCATATCTTACAGACTTTCCAGCATGTAATTGCTTCAGCGACAACAACAAGGACTCGGGCCCGTCAGCCCATCTCCCCAATTGAGGGGACTCATCTAAGAGATGAGATGGCCACCTCGGAGCAGATATGCATCCTTGCTTCAGCCCAGGAGGGTCGCTGGCTATATTCTGTGATGTAAGGGAAACAAAATCGAGCAGCTTCACTCATTCCAACTGGGGGACACCCGTCCATCACTGTGGATGCTATAGAGAAGGAATATATCCCTGCTAAAATTCAAGATGTTCGTCGGCAAATCTCGGCAACGTCATGGGACCCAATTAGACAGGGACCCAAAGGTGAAGGCCTTGTCAACTGCATATGGTCCCCGCTGCCCGCAAAAGAGCACCCCGAACGCGCCAAAGGTAGTCGAAAAATAAAGAGCGGGTTCATGACTCCGCTCTATTGGAATCGGGGGTTCCTAACGCTGCTAGTTACACGTCAAAGGCTTAGAACCTCTCCCTCCCATTACCATATTTTGGGTGTGGAAGTATCAGTTGTGAAGGTCCTCCCCGCAATGTCGCTACCAGTAGCTTTGAAGGTCCTCCTCAGATCACCCATGGGGGCCTCCCCCACGGGAATATAATGATCGGTCACGAGAGCTTCTCTTTTGATGTGAGTCATGGAAACCCTCCATGTGACCAGAAGATCGAGCAGCATGAAGGTCCTCCACTTTCTGCGGTCCACCCTGAAGGTCCTCCCCAGGGTATACACTACAATCACTCTCCAGGCAGTGGGACCACAAATTATGACGGTAGTCCTTGCTATCATAGTCGCAACTATGGAGGTCCTCCCCATAGTGACATCTCATCACGACACGAAGGTCCTACCCTTGTCGTAGCCTTCCCTGAAGGTCCACCCCAGGGGTTACGCTGCAACGGAACTCCACATATCCAGGAATCAGGTCACGGTGGTAGTCCTCGCCACCCTGATAACGGAGGTCCTCCCTGTAGAGACGTCAAGCAACGAGAAAGACCTCCTCTCATTGCGGTACATTCTGGAGGCCCTCCCCAGGATGTGTCCCACAGATATTCTCCCTGCGGCAGCAGTAATGGTAGTCTTCTTCGTTGCCGCAGTAGTGATGGTAGTCCTCGCCACCATGCCCGCCATTGCAAAGGTCCTCTCCGCAATCACCCCAAGCAACAAGAAGGTCCTCCCCCTGTCACGGTATGTCCTGAAGGTCCTCCCTAGGATGTGCATCGATCATCAAGCCATGATGGTCATCCTCACCTTGATGGCAGTTATTGAGAAGGTCCTCCCCGTAATAACGCCACACATCTAGAAGGTCCTCCCCTTTCTGCGACATGCCTTGGAGGTCCTCCCCAGGGTGTGCACTACATAAGTCCTCTATGTAGTGAAGCACCAAGCAGTAATGGTATTCCTCGCCATTACGGCCATCATTGCGAAGGTCCTCCCTGTGATGAAATATTATATCGACCGGAAGGTCCTCCTCCTGCCAAGTCAAGCATCGAAAAGCCCTCATATGTCGAGGCAATCATAATGATGGTATTGAGCTTGTCAGATTCCCACCTTGTCGCTAACGACGCCCTTCTTCGATCAAGAGCCATTCTAGGGTGGCGTTCATCTTCTGAACCACCTAAGAATCTTCCACAAGACAATTTGATACCTAGCTGTCCCACTTCCTTCGACTATAGTGAGATCCTTAGCTAGGCTGACCAGGTAGAGGGATCACAGGTGGGGGAGTATGCCGATGTGCTTCACCTGAGGAAATGACTGGCCATGAATGATATACTAGTCATGTTCTGGCCCATGGACACCTTTCAGTACGACATACCCAGGGAGTTGTTGGAATAATTCATGCACAGCATCCGCCATAATATATGGAAGACCCTCCACCGGATGAAATCGAGCTTCCTTCCCTATGACAGGTATGTAGACCACGTCAAGACTGTAGGGTACCTCCTGTGTCACATCGACCTGGAGGCCCATTCCTCGACGCGACAACAACTCCCTGAGAGGCGCAAAGGAAATATGGAGGCAGCTTGCCTCCATGCACTGCACAAACTGCGCTGCCTCATCGGTGACGCTCCGATGGGAGTCCATATCAGGGGATGGGGGGAACACAGAGCACTTCATTTCACTCTGCTCCCCACCTAGAAAAAACCCATTTGGCATGGTATCGTGAAACATCATCATTTCGAGATGGAAATCGGGTGGACCCCCTGTTCAGGAAAGGCAACACACCCAACAGAGTCAGGCCTCGGGTAAGTCCAAGAAGCGTCAGCCCGGCGGGAACGAGCCATTCAAAAACTTCTGAATTAGGCCACTTAGAGCATAAAGCAAGCCTCTCGCCTAAGAAGGGACAATCAAAGATCTCTTCCTTCCTCCCTAGAAGGGACTAAGCCACAGGTGAATTCGGCACCAGATCCGGTTCACCCCCAGAGGGGGGCACGCGAGATCAGGTAGGTCGCGATAGCCGCAGCTACTGCTGCAATCCAGGGTCAACCCCATCTTGCAGGGCTGGGGGAATTTTTAACAACAAATGCCACTGTAAGACTAATTAAACCAGGAACAGACTCAACATCCAGGGAATGGAGCTAGCCCCATCCCTCAGGGATGGGGTCATTATTACCCCCTCAACAATAATCTCCCCCACAAGAATCAGAGTTCTCTCTTCTAGGGAGGACAGTCAGAAGAGGAGGTTCCCATCCTATCCCATCATTCGAATCATCATCCCCTCCGAGAGGAAGGCACGCCATAAGGTCACATCAAAGAACTCTCTGTGTCACCCTTCGTCAAGAAGTCCAAAGGCAATCCCAGGTCATGAAAGTGAAGGCCAGCTGAAGACACGGGAGATCCTATTCCTATTTTGAAGAAGGTGTCCCCTCCAGCCTGTAATATGCATTCATCAACGTCCTAGAGGCTAACCCCGTGGGTGACACCGGAGAAAATGCAAACATGGACGGATCAGGATATGACGGTTCTGGTCAGGCTGTGACTCATAATGCACCCCCAGGTGTGTACACCCGGAACCATAGGGCTGCTTTAAATATGGCCGCCCCTTCAGCTAACCTCCCTCTTCCTGACCAGCGAGCTTCCAACAAAGATAAGAATAATGCAACGGCTACTCTTAACCCGTCCCCTTCTCTGGATAAAAATGAGCCACTCATGCTCGAAGAGAGGTTCGCTCGACAGGAAGAAGAGAGGAAAGAGTTTAGGAGGCTTAACGCTGAGCTGCTCCAGAGGAACCGCCTTAATGAAAGTGAATCCCAAGAAGAGCCACGTCATTCACTCCCAGAAAGTGCACCTCAAAGGCTAAGGCTTGCTCCGGAAAATGAAGCACGATCAGGGATCCTTCCCAATGAGGCGCCTGGTTCATCCAACTACCTAAACGTGGATGATGAGTACCAAGATTTCACACCTCTAAGGAGGCAACCAGAGAAGGTATGCTCAAACCCTCTGAGGGTACCCCGAACGGAATATGCACCCTTGGTGCCGGCCAATCCGGATCCTAAGGCAATGCCTCAGGCAATGCCTGCCCAGGACCGGTCTCAACAGGATGTAAACCAGGGACTCACCAATACCATCGAGGTACTAATAGCTCGATTGGAAGCAATGGAAGGTCGATGAGCTCTGATACAGCCAGAGCGAAAACCCTACCCAGATTGGGTGACCAACACACCACAACCACCCAATTTTGGGAGCCCTGTATTCCCTTTCTTCAATGGATCAAGCGATCTAGAGCAGCATTTGATGCACTACGCATCCTATTGCGACCCTATGATGGGGAATCCGGAACAACAAGAAGTAGTGAAACACAGATGCTTCGTGCAGACCTTGCAAGGATTCATCTTCGTCTAGTATACGAGTCTACCGGCCCAGTCGATGAAGAGCTGGGAGGACCTCCGGCAGTAGTTCTTGTTCTATATCAGTTCAACACTGCCTAAAACAACGGTCAGTGGTCTCATGAACTACAATCAGAGGGAGAACGAGAGGGTCTCAAATTTCATCGCCAGATAGAAAGGTCCGACCCATTATCTGAATAGGACAATGCCTTAAGATGAGATGCTAGCCATATGCATAGATAATCTTAGAGATGAGTTGTGAACATCACTCATACCGGTGGAGTGCACCACTGGATTCCGACATCTCTCTTCCATTTCCCAGAGAATTGGGGACTCGCTACAGTGGACTAATTCAAAGTCCCAAATAGCCCCGCATGCTCCAGCTAGGAGAGCTCCTAGAGCTGAAGCATCCGTTGTCACACTCAAGTCGGCCCCTGTGCCCGCTCCGCTACTCAGGCCTCCATCGAATCGTCAAGGGCCCCCTGCATATCAGCGGTCGCCCCTGGCTAAGCAGGACGATCAGAGAGGACTGAAGCCGAACCAGTTTCAGGAGCAAAGACAAAAAGTATACTCGTCTCGAGATGGTCAAGTTCGTGGCTACTTCATTGCTTCCATGAACTGCAATATGCTCCGCCTCCCGGAGCCAAGGAGACCTGAAGATGTCAGCCACGATGACAGGCCAGATTACTGCCCCTACCATCGGATGTTGGGGCACAGTATTTGAGAGTGATTCGTCTTTAAAGACCTCTTGTAGACGATGGTAGATTCCAGACAAGTCGAGCTGGGACCACCCACAGCATAGGTGGCATATATCTCTACCACCAACTTCGACAAAGAGGAGGCATGGCAGAAAGTCACCAGCAAGAAGGGGAAGAAATTTGACAACTGTATGACTTGGAAGACTATCAACTGAGCCCAGGGCATACTCCGATCTCAACTACAGCAGCCGGTGTTGCCACCAGTAGCCCCTAGAGCCGCAAATCCGACAACATCAGCCTCACAACCCTCCACAATCCGGTCATCCGGACGGAGTCGAAGGAGGAAACAATCACAAGAGGAGCAGTCCACGACGGGGCCAAAGATAGTCCCGACATTGGTAGATTTCAGGCCGTCGAATATGGCACAACGGGCACCGACCCACCAAATGGCACCATTAGAGACAACCGACCAGGTTGACCTGTCAGAGGATGAAGAGCCAATCTTTGGTTCTATCAATGTCACCCACCTCATGGAATCATTACCTGACGAAGGTTATGATTACGAACCTAAGTTTCCTGCACGAGGATATGGGAGGAGGAATCAAAGAGGCAGGGGATACTAGGGGAGGTGCAACCACGGCCAAAACCAACCCTAAGGTTGGACCCTGGCCTAGACCGTCAATATTGTAGAAACCCGTCGGAGAGACCTTCAGCGGACTCAGCCATAGAGGGAATGGCCATCCACCCTCACAAGCAGCCACTCTGGACCTATTGTTCTGTGATACCCACCAGAGGAGGAGCAAGTTTCTGGTTGCCTAGTGCACACAAACAGACCGGCCAGGCCAATTCCACAAAATGTGGGAACAACATCGACATCCATCCCCCCGGCCGGTCCCTCCTCGTCAAATGCTCCATCTCCCAAAGCACCTGCTAAGACTCTCCCACCAACAGAGAAGCGTCGACTACTGGAGCAAAAAAAGGGCATCCTTATGCAGTTGGCGTCATTACCATCCAGGTTGTCAATCCTAGATGCCCTAAGTTTGTCAGTCGACCTTAGGGAGCTGCTCATCGAAGCTTTGATCAGCCCCCAGGAATTCCAAGCCGAGGTAGCTGTCATTGTGATTTACCGGATGGAGACTGGCCAGGCTGAATGCAATGCGGTGATTTCCTTCACCGGTCAGGACTGAGCTTCCATCATGCAAGGACACATCATACCGCTATATTTTTCCGACAGGCTGTATGGTATTGAGATCCGAAAATTCTTTATAGAAAATGGCTCTAGAGTTAACCTCCTTCCCCTACAGACACTCCATAAGTTGGGCTATAGTGAGGAGGATCTAATTCCATCGGCCACAACATTGATAGGTTATGACAAGAGTGAGCAGAATCCAATGGGACAGATTAAGCTAAAGACCCATTTTAGTTACCTGGTAGCCTACAAGGAATTCCTGGTGGTTCGATAGAGCACAACACTCAATGCCCTGCTCGGGAGGCCATGGATCCATAAGCACAAGGTATTTCCTTCATCCTACCACCAGTGTATCAAGTACTGCGTCAACAGACAAAGCAGGACATTGCACGCCGACAAGGCCCATTTCGAGCTCTCCAAGTCACATTATGTCAACGCCGGGTTCTATGAGCAAAAGTAGAAGAAGCCTTTGATCGCCAGTGTCGACTATATCCCCACTCCAAATGGCCTGGAAATGGTCCTCGATGACCCCCTCAGGTAGCTTGGTATAGATTATGTCATGTCCATCAACTATTTTGAGAGTGGGAGTTCAGGTCCGGACATGCATTCGGATGTCCTCATGACATCAGCCTTGATGGCTGAGCACGACAACGCGGGAACGTCTACCAACCCTCAATTTGGGGACATATACTCAAGCAAGGATTCCCACGATGCCTCTCCCTCAGACCCTCGAAGGCTCAGACCGGAAACTCTCTCCTCGTCAGATCAAGAAGATGAGGACATTGGAGAAGAAGAGGGGAAAGATCTTAGAGATGCACCTCCCGCATTTTAGGAGGGTATCTCCACCACCGTGGACGAGCTCAGGGAAATAAACATGGGTACCAAAGAAGACCCGAGGCCCACTCTCATTAGCGCGGCCATGTCTCCCAAGGAACACGAGGTATATACCTATTTCCTAAGGCAACATCAGGATGTATTTTCATGGAATTACATGGAAATTACAAGACTCGATCTCGAGGTATCGACGCATCACGGTGGTCTTCCAGAAGACCACCGGGGCTACAAACAGTCTGCTAGAAGGATGCACCCCTCATATGCTGCCCAAATAGAGGCTGAAGTCGATAATCCCATTAAAGCAGGAATCATCAGGGAAGTCTAGTACCCTGTGTGGTTGGCCAACATTTTCCCTGTCAAGAAAAAGAAAGGGAAAATCCACATCTACATTGACTTTAGAGACCTAAATCGGCATTGTCTGAAAGATGACTTCTTGGTTCCAATCACCGAGTTGTTAATTGATGCGATGGCCGGGTATGAGGCTCTATCTTTCATGGATGGCTATTCTGGATATAATCAAATCAGGATGGATTGAGAATATGAAGAAGCCACTGCCTTCAAGGCCCCTCAAGGGGTATTCTATTTTAGAGTCATGCCCTTTGGTCTCAAAAATGATGGCGCCATGTATCAACGTGCCATGCATCAGATCTTTATGTCGTTCCTGGGGATATGCGTTGAATGTTACATGGATGAACTAGTGGTCAAGTCTAGATACTGCTCGTATCACCTATCAGACCTTGAGACCATCTTCAACAAGCTCCGATAGCATAGATTGAAGATGAACCCCTTGAAATGCGCCTTTGGGGTTACGTCAGGGAAATTCCTTGGCTTCGTCGTACGCCATTGTGGCATCGAAGTCGACCCAGAGAAGACAAAGTCTATCTTGAGCCTACCACCCCCTCAAAATCTCACTGAGCTGAGGTGATTCCCAAGACACCTGGCCTATATTAGGCGGTTCATAGCCAACCTAGCAGGCAAATGTTTTCCCATCACCAGGTTGATGAAGAAGGGGGTCACGTACCAATGGACGGACGACTACCAAGAGGAATTCGACAACTTGAAAATGTACCTCTTAAGACCATCGGTGATCATGCCCCCGGTCGAAGGAAGGCCTCTCATTCTATATTTGACTGCCCTAGAATGGTCATTGGGAGCCTTCCTCACACAGAAGAACGACGCCGACAGCGAAAACAACCTCTATTAGATCAGTCGAACCGTGATGGGTGTTGAGAATCTATACTCAAATATCAAGAAGATTTGTCTGGCCTTGGTCTTCGTGGTTCAAAAGCTGCGACATTATCTGAAGCATCATGATGTCTATTTGATCACGCAGAGTAACCCACTCAAGTACATCCTCAATCACCCGATGATAACCGGACGACTATCCTGATGGGCGGTCATCCTGCAGCAATTTGACATCTGGTTCGTGCCTCAAAAAGCCATCAAGGTCCAGGTATTAGTAGAAATTCTGGTAGAGCACCCTTCTACAGGGACCATTGCACCGGATGCTGAACTACCTGATGAAGATATCTTCTTAGTTCAAGAGGAGGTCCCAGCATGGGAAATTTACTTTGATGGAGCGTCTCGATGCACCACCGGGAAGAGGATGGAGGATCCCAGATTCAACAAAGTGGGTCTGGGGATAATACTCGCATCCCCGAGAAAGGCAGTTTTTCCATATTCCTTCTTCCTGTCAGAGGGATTTACGGATAATGAAGCAGATTATCAAGCCCTCATTGTAGGCCTAGAGCCCACACTCCGAGCACAATTACAACACCTTAAGGTAAAAGGTGACTCGGAGCAGGTCATTAAGCAAGTCAATGGTGACTATGCTATTAAAAAGGAGGAGCTTATCCCCCTGTTTGACCATGACTGAGGGCTAATGGATGAGTTCTCCACAGAACCAACATTGAATTATATTCCCCGGTCCCAGAATGATCAGGCTGATGCATTAGCCAACACGGCCATAGCCCTAGCCAACCCAGACCAGGATGAAACAATTATCAGTCTTTCCCACCGTCGAATGGTATTGCCATTTGTTCAAGCTAAGAGGGAAGAGATCCATAAAGTCAGTCCTGTCCTCAAGCCATATTCTCTTTCTTCCAGCTGGATGACCCCCATCACGAACTACCTTCAACGGGGAGAGCTTCCATCAGACAAGGCTGAACGAGAACAAATACAGAGAAGGGAAATCAATTTTGTCTTATACGGCGGCGCAGACCAGCAAGACGTCCTCTACAAATGAGGCCTCGATGGAGTGCTCCTCAGATTCATTGACGGACAAGAAACTGCGGACGTCATGACTGAAGTACATGAAGGAGCATGTAGAGCACATCAACCATGGACCAATCTCTCCCATCATGTTCGAAGGCTTGGGTACTACTGGCCCACAGTGGCACGAGACTACGAGCATTTTACCCCAAAATTCCATTCATTCCAGATATATGCCAACTTCATACAACAGCCCCAGAGTTACTTCATCAAGATATGTACTCCTGGCCATTTTCTGTCTGGGGGATGGACGTCGTGGGACCATACCCTCTCGCCACGGCCAAACAGCTAAAGTATATCCTCACGGCGACTGACTTCTTTTCCAAATGGGCAGAAGCCATACCCCTCAAGGAATTCGGGGCAAAAAATAATGTCAGCTTCATTAAAACCAACATCATGACTATATTTCGTGTCCCTCATACTATACTGACGGACAACGACACCAATTTTTGCTCTGCTGAGCTGGAAAAGCTATACCACGAGTATGGTATCAAGGCTAAACACTCATCCCGCTACCATGCAATGGCCAACAGACAGATAGAAGATTTCAACAAGACCATGTCCAACTTCCTCCAGAAAATAGTGGACAAAGACAAGTAGTCATGGTCGGAGAAACTCCTCCATGCATTATGGGCTTATCAAACCACAATCTGCACCACTACTCGGTCTACCCTGTACTCATTGGTGTATGGCATGGAGGCGGTCCTACCCATTGAACTCCAACTTCCCTCACTCCACGTTGCCATCTATGATCGATTATCCAATGATGAGTAGTCAGAAAAGCGGCTAGGTGAATTTGAACAGGTAGACGAGAAGCGGCTGCACACTTTGCACCACCTATATGTGTACCAGAACCGGATCACACGGGCCTTCATAAAAAAGGTCCGCCTACGGTCTTTCTTGGAAGGAGAATTAGTTTTTGTTCTCCGGTCGCCAATGATACCCAGCAAGAAGCCTCCAATGCTGGAGCCCAAGTGGGAGGGACCATATGTTATACACAAGGTCTACTCCAACAGAGCATACACCCTGATCTCTATGGATCGTCAATTCACTATAGCTCCTACCAATGCGGGATTCCTAAAGAAGTATTTCTCATAGAGACCAAGAAGTATTCACGTCCTCACCACACGAGGTTAAACTGCATCGATTTCATCCTTACTGTACGACAATAAACTGCACGGATGAGGAAAAAAATGAGATGTACACATCGTCCGAGATGTATGACATTAAACTGCCAAGCACCTCGTCCTCACTGCATGATGTTAAACTGCACAGAATCTAATAATTCCTCCTCCTCCTAACCACAAGACGTTAAACTGTATGGACCTCGTCCTTACCGCATAACGTTAAACTGCACGGATTCACAGAACTACGTATGGATTGATTCCTTCCCTTGCAGGATATGTATCGATGTCGGGATTCCTTATCCTGGACCGGCCACTTAAAAATATATATATGTCCCATTTCCCCCATGCACATACCAGACCTGCATGGGGTGTATCATCTTTGAACAGAACTACGCGTGGCTTGATTCCTGCCCTCGCAGGATACGTAGCGATGCCGAGATTCCCTATCCTGGCCCAGCCACCTTAAAAATGACCTCTTCCCCTCTGTACGGACCAGACCTGCATAGGGTGTATCATCTTTTAGAGAACTACGTGAGGCATGATTCCTGCCCTTGCGGGATACGTAGTGATGCCAAAATTCCACACCCTGGCCCAACCACCTCAAAAAAAAGAGAGAAGAGAAAAACCAAAGTACGCATTCCCCTGTGTACGGACCAGACTGGCGTGAGGTGTATTCATGTCCTCACCGCATGACGTTAAACTGCATGGAGTTCATCCTTACCGCATGACGATAAACTGTACAGATGAAGTAGAATTAAGAATGCCCCTCCACTCATGTATGGACCAGACCTACACGGGGTGTACAGATTCCATAGAACTACGTACGGCTTGATTTTTGCCCTCACAGGATACATAACGACACAAGGATCCCAAGTCTTGGGCTAGCCACATCAAAAAAGGTGCCTTATTTCCCCCGTGTATTGACAGGAC
The DNA here is from genome assembly GCA_963277665.1 of Viscum album. Classification (NCBI taxonomy): domain Eukaryota; kingdom Viridiplantae; phylum Streptophyta; class Magnoliopsida; order Santalales; family Viscaceae; genus Viscum; species Viscum album. The sequence continues at coordinate 242,774,895 of OY728131.1, forward strand.
CTGCATAGGGTGTACTTATTCTCCTTACCACATGACGTTAAACTACACAGACGATGATGTTAAAAATTCCCCTTCCCCCATGTACCGCCCAGACCTGCACGGGATGTATATCTTCATCCTTACCGCATGACGTTAAACTACATGGATTTTATCCCCACCGCACGACGTTAAACTGAACAGACCCCTCTATTTCTTTCACATTAGGTCACCTTCATCCTCACCGCATGACGTTAAACTACACGGAGTTCATCGTGACCCACCCCGGACACATGGAGATATGAGATGGAGATACTCCTTGCACATTTGGATACATCGTTTCTGTACATCAGACTCCATGCCCCGATAATTATGGATCTTCATAACCACTCACGGCCATTGGAGGTGGAAAGTTATCAACCCGTTGACTCCTTTGTACGACTATGCATACCAAGCCCTCAACAGCTATGCATATTGATATCCCCTAGCCCGTCAACTAAAGGTAAGATTGCCACATGCGACACTCTTCCTAGCTCTGTATGCTTACCGACCTCAGATCCCCCATACCATACCTCTTAATCCAAGAGTTTATGGTGAAGTGGTTTACCAGTTCATTCCCCTTTTCACATCTAGATGTTTCCATGGTATCCCTATCTGGCTAGCCTATGTGTCTTCCAGTGGTTCACATAGCGAATTACTTCAACAAACATCAAGCCAGTACGAGGCTACATTGACTCAACGGACAATTATAGTGAAGATGTTTTCTATATACCAGGACACCATTATCCCCACATATCAAACTCTGCACTGGGAGCAATCACAGATTCTCATAATCATGCATGGCCATCGGAAGTGGAAAATTATCGACCTGGGGACACCTTTGTATGCCTATGCATAACATGCCCTTAGCGGCTCTGCATAATGATAGCCCCTGGATCAGTCATCAAAGGAAAGATTTCCTCGGGCGGTACTTCTCCTAGCCCCGTATGCCTACTGGCCTCAGAGCCCCCACACTATTCCCCCTGATCCGGGAAAGCTCAAAGTTGAAGTTTTCAACCTTTATCCCTCGCCCTATTTTAAGTATATCAAAACATGTAGACCTAGTTATCCTTCAAGTGACTGCAGCAATAGTCACCCAACGGTCTGAGCTCAATGACCGGTAAACTAGGAGTACTTCATCCTCACCACATTATGTTAAACTGCGAGGAGTGAAGGCACACCCCCGCGAGCAAGATAAATCAGCCCAGGGGGGGCTCTTTAAGCTTTAATAGCAGCCAGGGATGAATATACTCGACATGTCCAGGCATTCCTCACTAGATGACAGCCTTCGTGGCCTGGACAATCGCGGATCCTCATAACCACTCACGACCATCAGAAGTGGAAAGTTATCGACCTGTGGACACCATTGAATGACTATACATACCATGCCCCCAGCGGCTCTACATAATGATAGCCCCTGGATCATCCATCAAAGGCTAGATTTCCACAGGCAATGCTCTTCCTAGCCCCGTACGCTTACCGGCCTCAGAGCCCCCATATCACCTTTCCTAATCCAAGAAGCCCTAGAACCATGATTTACACTAATCAACCCCCTTCCACACCTGGGGCATGTTGTGGTATTCAAGCCCAGTTATGTTCTGATGAAGAGAATCCTTCACAATAATGCCCTCATCCTTTCCTAATGATGTTAAACTGCACGACAACCCTTAAAGATATCTTCTTCTTTACCGCATGACACCAAAATGCACAGAAGTCGCCCTCGCTGCATGACGTAAAACTACATAGCAACTTTCAAAAAAAAATCCCCCGTCCTCACTACATGATGTTAAAATCCATAGCGACCTTCAAAAAATGCCCCCTCGTCCTCGCTGCATGATGCTAAACGACACGGAAACCTTTAAATATATCCCCGTCTCTACTGCATGACATTAAACTACATGGTCGAACCCATCACGAGTTCAGTAAGAAACAGAGGCTTTTCTCTATCTTGCTGTGCACGGGTCAGACCTGCACGATCCACCACCTCAAACCAGTGTGAGAATGAATTACTTCACCTATTCTCAGGAAGTTTAGTCTAGATATTTCCCCCATATTCAGGAACCCTTTCATCATAAACCGTACTTTGTACTCAGAAAAAGCCGAACTCTCATAAGCCACCCCTGGTGGTTCCAAATCTCAACTTCCCTGAAGTTTCTCAGCTATCGAAAGTGAACAGTCTTTGACTTAAGGACACCTTTGTATAACAGTGCATACCATGACCTCAGCGGCTCTGCATATTGATCACCCCTGGACCGTCTACCAAAGGCATGTTTTCCTTGGGAAATGCTTCTCTTCGTATGCCTCTTGGCCTCTGAGCCCCCATTTCTATCCTGGGATTCAGAAACCCTCTAAGCTATAGATTACCAACCTCTTTCACAATCCAACCTGAATGCAGCGGAGCATCTTTGACGAGATTACCATGAACCAGGAGAAGTCATTCAATTTTAGATAATGTCCCAGCTACATGACATTAAACTGCATCAAGCCTCAACCATCCCTTATGCTAACTAAACACGTAGGGGGGTGGTCTCCGAACCATTCTCCTGATTAGTAAGGATGTTCCCAAAACCCTTTCAGATGTCACACTCCCCTTTTGAGCTACCCCGGGTGGTTTTCATTTCTTTCCATTCCACCCATCGTGGTTTCCATAAGCCAGACTTCCATGAAGTCGCCTGGCCATCAGAAATGGATAAGTCTTTGACTTGAGGACACCTTTGTATGACTATGCATACCATGCCCTCAGCAGCTCTGCATATTGATTACCCTTAGCCCATCTACGAATGGTATGTTTTCCTTAGGCAATGTTATTCTTACCTCTGTACGCTAGCACGGCTTCCATGCCCAGAGACATGTCCTGCATGCCGCTCAAATTCAAACATGTTTCCCCCATGTGAATTTGAAGGGTATTAAGACAGCTTTTAATCATTTGAACCCCATTGGGGCCCTCTCCCCACCTTATTTGGTCAAAGATGTTTGACCTAAAACATCAGTAATGATAGTATTGTCAGCGGGACATTAAACCGCTCACAGAAGAAAGAGGCACAAAGCATGTTAGGCCAAAAACCCAAAAAGGGAAACCTAAGAAAAACACGAGTTATACCCGCTGGGTCCATGCTGAATGGGCCAAGGAAAAATCAGGGCATTAGAAGAATAAAAAGACAAGAAGTTTGTAGGGTTTTCCTATAAAACCCTAGAAATAGTTGAACTGTGCTCGCTAAGTCCCCTGGCTCAGGCAAAATTTAGAGCATTGTCCAATCACTCATTGATTTTCAGGACCACACTACATCGGAATGGCCTCCTCTTCATTCCGACCAGACTCCGTTATGATGGGGGTCATTTGTAGGGTCCTGAAAATTCCTCAAGGAGGAAATCCAATTACCACAAGACCTGGAAAAGGACCGAACTAGTCCGCGTGCTGGCTCCCAGCAACAGCACGCGACCGGTCCGGCAGACTGCCCTCCAGCAATTTTGTGGACCAGTGTCGTCCACGAAGTAGAGGCGGAGCGCCTCCGCAAGCGAGAATCAAGAAGACCATTGGGCGACAAACCGTTACACCACCGTGAACCGCGACAACCTGCCCATGCCACCACGAACCTCATCGTTCGCGGAATAGAGGCGGATTGGTGTGCCGTCGTGAAGCATTCCCACCGTGGCTCATCAAATATCCCAGTTGACCGAGTCATCCGCGGTTGGGGATTCCTTCATGGGCTTCTGCAAAGGCCATGTTCCCATCCTATTTGCAGATCTATAAATAATCATCGAGGTCCACCAAAAACAAAACAGACGAAGGACGGGTGAAAACCCGTGGGGAGACGCTGGAGGAATCGCTCCCAGCAGTGTTCTGTGGCCATCTGCGGACCCCATATCATATGCGGATGAACACTTCCGTGGAGAGGAGAAACCAATCTGCGAACCACATGTGGCCAGCTCCTCCGCGGCGACCCCTTCCATGGACCAGTGTCGTTCACAAAATAGAGGTGGAGAGCCTCCGCGGTCACAAGGCAGGACGGGTGCCAGTTCGGTTCACCGTCACGAACCGCCCCAACCGCAGACCGCATCGACCGGCTCAATCCACACCCACTGTCATTCGCGGAATGGTGGCGGAACCCTCCGCAGCTGCAGAGCACTCCTAGAGTTCACCTCACGAAGGGGGGGAGCGTTCAATACCCACCGTGAATCGCGGATTGACCAAGTCAGTTGTGAACCAGGTATTTGGTTATGGGCCTCCGTAAAATGTTCCACATGGCTACAGATACATTCCTTTCCCTACTCTATAAAAGGAGACCAAGGGGGAAAGAAGAAGGGATTGGAGAACTGGAATCAGATTCGAAGGAAGGAGATCGGTCGAAGGAAGGCTTCAGATTTCGCAAACAGTGAAATTCCCATCCTCAAACCACAGCAGGTATATGAATTAATAAAGAATCGAAAAATGCATAATAATTTGGTGAACTGTGAACCTAAATAATAAAAAAGGAGAACCGCGAACCATACCCCCTCCGTGGATGACTTCCCCGCGGACCGGGGAGTTTATGCCTCTTTTCCCATCTGTCGTACCGTGGAGCACCCTCCTCTACAGGCGAAGCCCCGACTGATGAGCTGTCGATCAGCGCCGCCCTTGGCCGCCACTGTCTGCCTGGAACCCTCCATGAACCATCCTCGTTCGCGGATTGAGCCCGAAGCTGCGAACCACTCTAGTTTTCAGATTGAACATGAAGCCGCGAACCACCCTGGTTTGCGGGATGCTAATCAGTCCGCGGACCACCCTGGTTCGTGGACGGCTTCTCCAGCCATGTGGCACTTCCCCACGCGAAGGGTGCCACAACCCATACCTCTCGTTGGCCTGCCAAATACTTCGGTGTTCTCATTTCTAGGGCCAGGTAAAATTCTTTCGATCCAGCCAGGTCCTCCGCGATTCCCTCATTGGCTTATTCATCAGCCCTGAGCCGAGGCCTATGCCAGATCCACCAAATCCGCATGGTATAACTTTCACCCGCATCAGCGCGAAATTTTGAGTTCACATACCCATGGTAAATAGGGGCAAAGGGGTTTCCCTGACCCTTGAGCAGATTCCTGAAGCATTCCTAGGTTCACATTCCCACGGTAATGCGGAGTCTGATGTCTAGAATCCCTTTTCCTCTCCTCCACTTATTGAGGGTTCCTCAAAGATAGTAAAATACCCATCAGAAGGAATCCCTCGTGCACCGCAAGAGAGGAGACGGGAACAGGAGCACCCCATTTCCCTCTCCCACTGGGCTTTGTCACCACGGGCATCCATCTCAGAGTAATCCCCAAACTTCTGGGCCTCCTCAGAGTGTAAGCCCTAATTCATCACCATGGTCCGCCTTCATGCGTAAGCCCCACTCCGATTCTCAAGGATGCACCTTTCACGACGTGATCCTCTGGTCCCTACTGCCTCTTGTTTCTCACACCGAGCATGACTCATTTAGGCTTAGAGTAAGCATTGACCATGACATCCTCCTATGGGCCTCCTCTGAGTGTATGCCCCAATCCATCATTCTGGGCTTCCCCAGAGCGTAATCCCCAAGACAAACCGAACTATGGGGACTTTGATCCATGTCAAGGCACGGTATATAGGAAGCCTCCACGAGGTTCAAGCCCCCCACTCGGTCGTTTCTTCACGCCGAGTTCCACCCTCGTCCAACATGATGATAATCTCTATGCCCCTGTCCAGCATGATGTTAAACTGTTTATGCAAACTACGTGGACATTGATCCCTGCCTCCTAGAAAGGGTACGTAGGAAGCCTCCCTGAGGTTCAATCCCAACAGCCGGTCAATCTGACCATCTCCACGTCAGTTCACTGTGCCACTCCTGGTGCTGCCTTAAGTGAGTTCTAACCCTTTGGGGTCATTAATTTAACGAGGGATGGTAAAACTCGGGCATAAATGATTCTGAACCCCTACGTCTAGCTGACCGTTGCCCACCATGGTTGAATCTGTGGATACTATGTTTGGGTATAAAACAAAGATTCGCGAACATATGAATACATCTCAAATCTATAAGTGAGTCATGGAACAGGAAATAATTCCCCCCCAAAAAGGGTGCGATGAGCCCGACTTCCCATACTCTCGACCAATGTGAGTTCTTAAGAGTCGCTGGTTAGACCATCCGGCGAACACCTGCCTTTGGAAAGCAGGTCCATCAATTATTGGATATGGATCCGTTGGGCATTTCGTGGCCGAAAACCAGAACGAAACAAAGATGACATCATATTCTCTATTCTATAATCATCAAAAGAATTTTAGGTCATAAAATACTAACAAAATACCTTCCTTTATTCCTTATACACAAATTATAGTCCTTTTATATTTGAAAAGCATCATAGGAATTATATTTTCGTAAACCAAAAGATGTAGTTTGAAGAAGATGTATCATTCTTAACTGATCAATTTTGTTTTATTTTTTCTTCCAAATCCTTCAAATATTATTCAAAAATTATGAAATAAAAAATCCAATATATTCCATATAATGAGATGTTGTTATTTTTATTTAATAACATATATATATATATCTTATCTTCTATGAAATTGAAATGAAATCGGTGTTCATGTGTTTGACGGAAAACCTCCTTGAAAATTGATGTAATTAATTCTCCACCACTATTCCTTACGGTTGGATATAATGACGTTTTTAAAGAATATAAATTAAATTTATCAAATAATTATACATATTTAATTATAATATCACATCTATATTCTTAATAATGAATCTATTGGAAAATAATAATTTTCCTTGTGCATAGGTGTGTATAACCACCTTAATGAAGTGTTATGATTCATTTTCTGATTCCACATTACATAGATAATAATAAGGATACATATAATTAATATATATGGTATAATAATGATTATTTAATTATGAATTAATATTTTCCATTAATTTGTTCCAACCATCGATGATTGAAAACAACTTTCATGTATATGCAGGACTTATATACTATATGAACAATTTAATTTATTTTACTATCTCTATTCTTTATGGATGACTATTAATATATATATATATATAATTAATATATATTATATTTATATCATTATTAAAATTATAGATAATATGTGACGATAATAAAATTACAAGGGCCATAACTACCAAACAGAAACTCAAATGAAAAATAAAACTACTAACACCCAGAAATAACGATTTCAAAAAAAAAATTTAGTAAATAGATATTGAAATATTATATGTTTATAAATTATTATATTATAATTATTTAAAATATTATTTTATGTAATTATAATAAATTATAATTTGTTTTACATGAGTTTATGTTACATTCAAATCATGTGGAACTTGAGGTAAGGGTTTATCATCTCAAATTGTCTTTTTTGGGACATATGTTATGTTATGAACTTATCTTATTTTAAGTGGAGATTAAACATACAATTTATTAATTTATATTATGAATATTTATATTTTATTTATATTTAAATTTCAAATTGACGTGATTCTTTCATAGTGCTTATGATTAAAATATTATTTTATTATTATGGGTTTTATGTTAAAATCTCATTGTTTATCAAGATTTGTTTCTGAATATGTTTCCAATGATTAAATTTCAATATATATAACTGAATAATAAAATTAATTTTTTATGATATCTTTCTTTCAATATAATTATTTTTTTCAATTTTTTCCATGAAATACAAAAAGAGAAAATTAAGGGTTTTAAGTGAAATTGATTTTATTTCTCACTTAGATCAAAAATAATTTTTATTCTATATCAATTTTTTATTATGTTTTCAAGAATGAATTTAATAGTATCCCATGATGGTTTCAAGTAATTTTAGCCCACAATTAAACTTTAAAAATATAAAAAAAATATCCCAAAGGATGTCCTCGAATACTCAAAAACAATTTATATAAATTGGGTGATCATAATAGTTATACTGAATAGAGACATAAATTATGTCTAAAGAAAACATGTAAAAATTTCATCCTAATGGGCCAGTGAAGAAAACAAGAACCAATACATGTTATATTTTCCATTCTAGCCTCCTCGTGGGTCACTCATAGATACCTGCATATAATAATATAATATAACATTTAAAATATAATAAAAAAACGAACCAGCTATCTCTTCCCCACTGATTTTCCACTCTTACACACCAACATCAGACATTTTGTGCTTCCTTTCCTTTTATGCATAGCACAACAAGACCACATCTAATCACACCTCATTGAAAGACACCTAAACCATATATTATATAGTTCAAAATACATCCCTACCTATGACACTCTTATAAAGTGTATCATCTAGTTATATCACCATGTATCATCATTTTATGTCTCGTTCAAAGATACCTGGGCTATCACAACCCATATCATTATATACCTAGATCAATAGGGTATCAAGAACATGAATGAAAAAAACTAAATCTATCTACCTTCCATAAATTACCCCCACTAAATATCATTACCTCATCACTACCTCATCACATTCCACCTCACCCAAAAAAAACAAGTCCATCAATGATCATACACCATGCACATCGGGTCATCACTATTGAAGCATGTGCATAGAGGAGGGGGTATCCATCCATCTCCATCCCCACCAGCATGGATATCAGGGAAAACACTTGGAACATGGAACCATTGAGATTTAGTAGGGTTATCAAAATAAGTTCAGTCATGTATATAAATAATATAAACATAAATGGAATTTAAATAAAATAAAAATTTCAACATATAGTTTCACATAAACCATAGTAGTGAACTCCCCATAACAACCACTATACAAAAAATCTTCCATTACTATCATTTCCACCAATATATGAAACACATCACCACACCACACATAACCACACCACATTCCCAACATTCAATTACAAGTTCCACAATATTTATTCATTTTTCCATTCTATTTCACATTACATAATCGATTCCTACATTCCATTTATTAAATGCATTTACCAAAAATCAATTTCTTATCTATCTCATTTATTTATTATCTAAATTAATTTCCTTTACCATGAAAATTTATTCCACTTCTAACTAAGAATATCCACATAATGTTAATTAGTTTTACTCAAAATATAGAGGAAGAAAAACCCATATGAGTGATTTTCCCAAATTTCAAACCTATAATTAGGTTATAAACAACCTAAATCACTGCTTAAATTCAATATTATAATCATGCATTCCATGGGGTCTATGCATTAAAATATGCTAATTTGATTTATGATATGAGTTCCCAATGTGTAAAACATCTAATAAAATTCAAGGCTTATGGGCCAAAATTTATCACATGAAATGAATTCTACTTCACTGAAGTGAATCAGTTTCATGGAAAACTCCAATATTGCATAAAATCCATTAAATAACCTTCTTCATAAGTTGTGGATAACAAAATCACATTTTTAATCCTCTATATCATATTGAATTTCTTGTCTCTATTGTGATGCAACTCTAACCTCAAAAGAACCACCTCAAAAACATGTCCAGCCAAGAAAATTGAAAAGTAATGATCCAAGAAGGCATATTCCAGTGCATATATCGTCTTTCATTTATAGAGTTCCTCAAACACAATATAACATATTTTACATGCATCATAATTTCATAAATTATGAAGATTTGATGATTTATTATGACACATTTCAAGATTATAGACGTCTTAGTGTGATGGAATTGTATTTTTATGTTATTATATTTTAATATATCCCCTAAATCGATCAAAACTTTCCAGATGATGGTGGATTTGATGAGGGGTATATATTTCCATCTATGATTACTATTCAAGGAGGATCCAGTTAGGAAAATAAATATAGAGTATATCAATTATTTATAATGATAGTACATATAGATATTAACTCCCCTTGTATTTATAATATATTAATATTGAAAAAAAATTCATTGACAACATGAATTACACGAGACATAGAGTTTTAAGAAATAAAAATATACTATTAAAATATTATTATTTAAATATGAACATTATATACTAGACATTAAAATTGGTTTTATATATATTAATAAACACATTTATGAATATGTACAAATTTTATATTCAATAAAAATGATTTGACTAATTCTTAGAAAATATGAACTCAATTTTATGTGAATTTATTTTTTCCCAAAAATATCTTTTCTTCAAAAATAACTTTTTTCCATTTTGTGTGTTGAACTAATAATCAATTTATGACACTTCTAGATTTTTTAAAAATTATTATTATTTTTGGAATCATCATGTCAAAATTAACTTATTATAAAATTTTGTTATTTTTATAAATATATTGATTTTTCAGTTAATAGAGAAAAATAATTTTTTAAATTTCATTTATTTTAATTGAAAAATCTCCAAAATATTTTTAATTATATATTAAACTAATATAAGTATACTTTTTATAGAAAAAATATAATTAATTATATAAAATTCATCATTATATGTTATCTTGGTATACAAATACTTTTGGAATTAAAAAGACTTTTTTCTCATCAAACTATTTTTATAACATTTTATGGGATACCCATAACCTTATGCTTTATATTTATTTTCTATGTGACACTAGAATATTAAATTGACCTATATAATGTTTTAAGTAATGAAAAATACAAAATTCCACTCTGTTAATTTTAAATATCTTCTATGTGTCTACATAGAGAAATTTTTTTTGGAATGAATATTAATGGTTATAGTGAGAATAATGAAATTTATTTCATGATGGAATCATATTTATAATTTTTAGTAATTATATTATAACCTTAAATTATTATTCAATGTTGATATAGTTTATCTTCAATTAATAGATAAATGATCATAAAAACATAAAATGTAATATAATTCGTGTGAGTAAAAGTGTTCAATGATTTTTATAGATGAAAATAATTTATTATTATTAAATTAAAGCATTAAATTCAAATTAAATATTTTCTTGGTTTATTTAGTGCTAAATTTAATGAATAGTGTAAAAATTTATATTAATGATATTTTATGAAAATACAATTTTATTAAATAATATAAAAAATTAAAAAAACATAAAAGTGGAAAAGATGGATATGATATGGTGTAACATTCCATTTCATTAAAAAATAGAAAATTTTCACTTTATACATAATATTATTACCCATTAAGAGTGGAAAATACATTACAATGCTCAAGGATGAAATATGTTAAATAAGGGATCAAACCAACAGATAATGTTTAAAACACCACGTTAACCTATTTAAAATTTATTGGTTGGTGGAATTTCAAAAAATATATAAATTATCATTGAATCGCATAAATTGTTATGAATTTTGAGAGATAGTCTTTCTATATTTTAATCGTTAATAAAATTCAAAAATATCAAGTCCTCTCACAGATAAAATATAACTTAGTATTTTATTTCAAGACTCATAAAAAGACATTTGGAACCTAAAATACTACCAAAATTCCTTTTTTATACCCTATATACATCCTAGAGTACTTTTTTATTGGAAAAACTCCATAAGAAGGGTTTTTTGTAAATATAAAGATGTTGTGCGAAGAAGATGTATCATTTTTAAATGATCAATTTTGTTTTATTCCATCTTCCACATATTTCAAATAATTTTGAAACATTATGAAATAATAAATCAAACATATCCTATATAATGTTATGTTATTATTTATTTTTAATAACATATATATCTTATCTTCTATGAAATGGGAATGATAATGGTGTTTGTGTGTATGGAGGACAACCTCCTCGTGAATTGATGTAATTTTTTTCCACCGTTATCCAATACCATTTGATATAATGATGGTTTTAAAGAATATATATGACATTTATGATATAAATATACAGCCCTTCTCTCTTTTACCAATAACGCACTCACTCTCTTTTTTATCCATAACGCCTCCCCCCTCTCTCCCTATTACTCATTTTTTATTGTTTTTTTATTTTACCCCGTATACACCTCTCTCCACTCACCCATATCTCTATTATCTATAACACACACATTACCCCTTATTACGTCACTCATATCCCCTCCCCAATCCTTCACACATTCATCCTTCGATCTGGCGCCCCTTCCTACAGTCGCTCCTCCCTCTACCGATTCCTTCCGGTGAGTTCTCTTCCCATATTATCTTTTCCTCACTCAATTTAAAAGGTTTACATGTGGGGTATCTTATTATATGAACCCAAAATGGTAGTTTTAATGTGTATCTAAAGATTCCTTTGGTTTTAGAGTGTGCTATTTTTCCGTGGGGCGTTGTTCTTCCTCCCATTGAAGTTTCATTCAAATCGCACGAGGTTTCGGTAAGTGTTTCCAAGACATTATTTCCTAAAGCCTTTCTGTTGATGCTTAGCATTTTAAATAAATTTATAAACTTGGTTTGAACCTCTATGGAACTCTTTTTTAAATTATTTAAGCAATTTGGAATTTATTTGGTTTGTTTAATGTTGGTTTTAAATGTTCTTTTTTGTAAATTACCTAGGTTTTGGGGTACCTAGGAATCTTGTTCAAATTGCCTTTGTCCTTTTAATGAAGATTTGGGTTTTTATGAAATGTATTGGGATTATTATGTTGAATGAAATTTTTTGTTAATGAACTTGGTTTGCTGGATATGAATTGGTTATTTTGTCGAATTTTTATTGTTTTAAAACACTTTGGTAAGGATTCAATGACTTCAATGTTTTGGTTTATATTCTTTTAAAATAAAGTGGCTGGGTGGTGGAGGTTTTAAAGAAAATATTGTTTTATGGAAAATGGTTTTTTGGGTTACCCTTTGTATGTGTGATATTCCATTTAATGTTGACACATCCATGGGTTCACTGGGTGCACACATGGATGTACCTCCAAGTGAAGATGATGACATAAAATGGTGCTTTTCATAAAACCCTTGGTTCTACAATATGACTCTTAACATTATAAAATATTGTGGATATATTTTAAAATTATCAAACTATGGGTTTAAATTTATTCATCATTTTTTTGGTTCATTTGGCCTTGAAAAATTCTTTGGGGTGTGCGCTTGAAACTTTGTGCTAGTTTGGCTCTTGGTGTGGGTTTTAGTTAATGTTTTCTTAAAGGATCATTGGTATTTGTATATTTAAATAATGTATTGGTAAGATGTTTTGGTTAAATGTATTTAGACATGTAGATTTAATGGCCTATTTGGATCTTTTAACCCAAGGTTAATTTTTGTACTAAATTTTAAAGGAGATTATGTTTGGGAGAATCTGTTTGCTTTGTTGGAAACATTGAGAATTTAATAAAATGGTTTAAATAATAAATGGTATGACTGTTTGGTTAGAACCTTCATGTGATATGAAATGTATGTATATAAATATAGTTCACCATTATAGGAGGGATACCCTTTAGGGGTTATCATATATTGGTGTCCGTTTTTTGGGATAGGAACGTGCAGTGAGATGAGTCACACGTGTAAGTGGATCCTACTTACAAAGTATTACTATAACCATCATTTTTTTCTGAGGGTATTATAGATTATCGAGTGAAGGTTACTCACCAACACCGATTAGATGGTTTGGTACCCCTGGTAGATAGAGAGGCCATGTGGTATTTTCTACAGATTTCATCACGAAGGTGATCAGTGGGTTATAGACTATGAGGCTTCACCATACGCGGGTAGTTGGTTCTAAACTGAGTGCATCTTGGGGTTGTCTAAAGATATTCAAGATCAGTCTTGTTTATAACTTGTATTGATTGTTTATTTTCTTCTACATTGGTTTATTTTCAGCCTGTATTTATTGTTTATTTTATGCTACACAGATTTGCTTTTAGCTTGTATTGTTTTCTTATATCCATTTTGCACAGCCTGGATATTTCTTGATTTGTTTTTCTTATAAATTGTAAAACTATTATTAATATAATATATGGAGTGAGTTGGTTCTCATAGTGGTAAAGAGGTGTTATTTTGTTTAAATGGGAAAAACTTATTTTTATAATTGTATTTCTAAACTTGTGTCATCAGATAACTTTGGGTAAGGAAATTCTTGGATTCAGTGGTTTAATTTTGGCATCCCTATAGAGCAATTTTGTGCTCATGCCTATCCTTTTCCATTTCAGTTACATGTTCAGTTGTTTTTTCAAGATTTTCTTTAGTGTCTTACCGTGTGGGGGTAGTTTTGGGTTTGTGGTTGGAGGTGACCATTGGTTCACATGGAGATCATTTTAGCGGGGTCTTGTTTTCAGTTTTTTTCTTATTGGTAGTACTTTGTTTCTTGATCAGTTCTTTGTTTATTTATGATTCAGTTGTTTTTTTGCTATGTGATTTTTTGTTCTATTTATTTATCTGTCCATGGTCTTATATATGGGGATTAAATCATTCCCTCATATGTTCTCTGATGCCTGAAACAATTTTCCATCCCAGGGGGATCGAGAATTCCTCTCAGGACTTGTTGAGGACCATCTCAAGTGACCAGTTCAGGGTCGACCCAGGCTGGTTTGTGACATTTTGATTTTCTATTTATAGAATTATCTATGTTGAAATTGGGGTGTTATTGTTTGGGATTTTTTTAAGAATTTTTTATTTCTTTATGTGAGGGTTTATTTATTTTGAGGATTATCTTAGACTAACATTTTGGTTTTGGTTAATGTATATAGATAAAAGTATGATATTGCTATCCTATTATGGATTATTTTAACCATTAAAAGATTATTTTAGTTCTTCTGTATTGAAAAATTTATATCATATACTCATCATTTTGATCAAAAGATGATATTGTGTTGGGAAATGTTTGGTGGAAAAAATACTTCTTATCAGGTAAGTATATTTTCATATGCTATTTTTCTATATGGTAAAGGAATTTTTCACTTCATTGAGACAATATTGAAAAAAATTATATCCTACTACATAAATTTAAGATTAATAAATGCTATTTTTTACACCTCGTCAGCTTATTTTTTGTATGTTATTAACATTATATTGATCATTAAATTTATTATAATAAATGATCTCTATCACTCTCAATAATTATTTAGAAAATAATTTTTCTCTCCATGTATATATTTTCACTTCCCATAAATTTTATCTGATTTGGAATTCTAGTAATGTGATCACCATCATATTTCATTTTTCTTTTTTTTTCACAGGAAGATTTATTGACCCTTTTTTGATTTGGTATTTTCACAAAAGAATGTTCAAATTTCAAGCCATTGATCATGGAATGAAAGTACACATATAAATAAATAAATATAGAAAATTAGGATAAAATAACAATTTTTTTGAATTTATTTCTATTATAATAAATTTTATTTCTTTAATACCTTCTATTACATTAACACCAAGTTTTAGAGGATTACATTTTGTAACTAATTGTTGATTATTTATACATGAAAATTATAACAAAGCCGTTAATTTTTGTGTTATGAATAGGAATAATCATGTAATGAAATATATATATATATATATATATATATAAAGTTTATACTAAATAATTTGTTTATAAATTATTCATAAATAAGTTCCCAATTTTTAATGAAGTCATTTTATTTTACAAAAATGCATTTTCTTCAAAAATGATTTTTATGTCATTTTATGCATAAAAATTATTATAAATTAACCATTTTTATAATTTTTATTTAAAAATAATAAATTTAAATTCAGATTCATCATTTAAAAATTAACATTAGGTAAAATTGTTGGTTTTTAAAAAAAAATTATTTTTCAAAGAATATTTAAAAATACTAATTATTTTAAAAATAAAATTTATTTCCATTAAAAATTTATATAACATGTTTAATTTCATTTTAAATAATAAATAATACTAATTTAGTTATAAAAAATGTAATTAATTTCTTATTAATTAATATTAAATGCGATCCTAAAATAAAAATACTTATAAACATAAAAAAGGATTTTTTTTTCTTCTGAACCCCATTTTTCATTATTCATTGCAGGATAATTATAAATTGAGCTTCTTCCACTTATAGAGATTGAATTTAGTAAAATATATTTTATATTTCTAGTCAGTATATTTAATATTATTTAACAACTTAAACTTAATTTTTGGTCACAATGAAAATTAAAAACCTAAAAAATTTATAACCATTGTAAAATGATAAATCAGGTAAACAAAAGTTAAAACTATGTGATAAGGCCACCATTGTTCATATTAAATTTCATTAGATTATTATATTTTAACCATTATCACTTTATGCTCAATTGTCATTTTTATGGGAACATTTTGTATGAAATTGAACTAAATAATATTTTATATAACAAAAAATGAAAAATGTCACTATTTTTATTTGAAATATACATTATGTGTTCATAAAGGGAAAAAATAAATTTGGTAAGGAATATTAATGTTACTTTTCAAAATAAATAAATTATTTTCATTATGGAATTTTTTCCTAATTTTTAATAATTAAATAATTATTTTAAATTCTTACTTAACACTCATATATTATTTATTCAATTAATGGAAATATAAAATAAATGATTTTATAAATATTAAAATTATGTAATTTTGGTGAGTACTCATGCTCAAAATATTTCATAGAAAATGTAACATATTGGTATCATGTAAAATAATATATTCAAATTTCATATTTTTCTTGCCATCTTTATTTTAATATTAATTGAATAGTGTCAAAAATCAAATGATTGGTATTTTATGATAACAATATTTTTGTTAAATTGCCTAAAATTTAAAAAAACTGAAAGCAGATAGGGTATAAAATATATGGTAGAAAATATCAACCCTTTTACAATTATGTTCCAATTATAACCTTGTAAGTAAAATAATAACACATTAAGAGTGAAAATTATGTTACTTTTGTTAAGGTTCAAATAGGTTAACTAAATGGTTAAACCAAAAAGCATTGTTGAAAAAAACTAAACCTTTAAAAATTTCATTTTTTTTGTTGTATTTAAACTAAATACTACTTTATATTTGAATAGAAGTCCATTTGGTACTATTTTTTATAAATAATGACCTTTTATATATTAATCATTTATAAAATTCAAAACATACCTCTCCCCTCACCTATAAAAGTTCACATTTATAATATTTTATGGACACATAAAATTAATTTGGATTCAGAAAATAAATATACAAATACCTACATTTCATCCCCACTAACATCCCAAAGTCATTGTTTTGATTATAACCCCAATTGATAAGCATTTGGTGTAAACATAAATAGGTTTTCCTAAAAAGTTGTATTATTCATAATGGAGTATTTTTGTTTTATTTCTTCATTCAAATACATAAAATATTAATAAAAGGGGATTAAATAATACCAAAAATATCTTCTATATGTTAAGATGTTATTATTTTAATTTAATAACCAATATCCAACTCTTATTCCTTCACATGGGAAATGTAACAATTGTTTTTTTGTATAGAGGACTACTGTCTCGTGAATCGATGTAAGAAATTTTATATAAATGACTCCAGTAGAAAAATATAATGATTTATTATATAAAAATATATTATTTATGATAAAATTATATTTTTTTAATTATAATATGACATATAACTTCTTGGATTCTAATTTATAGGAAATCGATAACGTCTCACATGGGGTATGTGTGGACTACCACCTACACAAAGTGATGTGTTTAATTTTTTTAATTCCAATTTATATGGATGATAATAATGATTAATATAATGAATATATATTATATAATAATTATTTTTTAAATATGAATTAATGTTTACCTTTCTTTTATTTTGTCTATCCAAAAGTGAAAACAACACTCATTCATACGTACTACTTATCATCTCTATGAATGTGGTATTTCATTTCTCTATTTTTATCCCTTATAAATTACTATAAATATTTATATAATGAATATGTATAATATTTATTTAATTATAAAAATTATATATATATTATTTAATCATGATCATATTACAAGCATTGAAACATTCGAACCCAAACTCCCCTAAAAAATAAAATAGTTAACAGCTAGATACAATGATCATAATAAAAATTTATTAATAAATATATATTGAAATATTATAAGTGGATAATTTATGATATTAGAGGTCTGTAAAATCTTATATTATATTATTATAATAAATTCAAATTTATTATACAAGAGGTTATAGATCTTAAAATGAATGTGTAACTTGAGGTAAAACTTTATCAACTCAAATTGTCTTATTTAGGATATAAGTTATGTTTTTATCCAATTTAATTTTATAATGTGTTTATATAGTCCATTTTAAAATTTATATATTGAATGACATTTTTTAAATTATATTTAAATTATTAATTCTCATTATTCTTTCATGATTATTATGATTAATAATTTACCAATGTGGTAAGGGTTTTATGTTATAATCTTATTATTAATCGTGATTGTTTATGATTATGTTTCAAATGATTAAATTGCGTAATATATAAAAAAATAATTCTATTAATATTCATATACACCAGTTATTTCTAGTGTATACATATTTTCCTTTCATTCTACTATCGTTAAATACTCATGTGAACGAAATAATTATCCTAAAGAAATTTGACATTATATTACACTTTGTTCTAAAATTCATTTTTTCCACTTCCATGTTCTCAAAAATAAAATAATAATATTGTTAATATTATCCTAGGATATTTTAAATACATTTATAAAAATTATTTACTTTATGAAAAATTATTTTAAAGGAATATTCTTGACATTTAATTATTAAGTTACTTATGAATTTTTTCTAAAAAAGATAATATAATATTTGTTTTAATGTATAAAAATTTAATGAATGTTCCCACCTCCATTAAAAAAATTTACATTCAATATTCCTTTATGTTTTTTCAATGTTATTTTCATTTTTTTAATATCTGGTAGATTATTATATTTTAAATAGTTTATTTCAATGTAAAAAAGATATTTATCTCAAAAAATTTTCCATGTGATCTTTAAAATAATTTTTCATCTATGATGATATCCTTTAATATTTCCTAACATTATTTAGGAATATGATCTGATTATACCATAAATATTTTCTGCCTATATGTTTTATGATCATGAGGACTAGATTTTTATGAATCTCATTTCATATTCAGGATTTAAGCTATGATAAATTGATATAATGATTATAGAACCTTTTTTTTCAATGGGTTATGCCACGATTAAATTCTTATGAAACCCATTTGTTTTCATAGGTTAATATATGATGATTTTTTATATATTTTTGAAAAAAATTATATGATTTTTATTAAGAGATTGGTGAGCCTAGAATTATATCTACCTTTAATTCATTGGGTAAATATGGATATATCATGAGATAAACACGACTATAATTGGTAACGTGCCTAGTTTAATAAGGTACTATGCCCATTGTGATTTTCTTAGGAGAGAACCATGACTATTACATTGGATTATATTATAAACCCCATCAACTATGAGAGTCTTAGTATTATTCCTTAATTACTAATTATATGATGTTATTTAGTTACATGTATTCCAAAAGTTCTTGTCATGTGCCTTGGTTATTATTTAATGGATCATTTTCATCAATTAAATTATGACTCTTGAATTATAAGCATCCAAAATTATGTTATGAATAAATATTTTGATATGTGATATATATGATATAATTTTAAAATGTTATGGTAATATTTTCATACCCTTATGCACATATTATTCTTAAGTGATCATTGAAATCATCATTGTTTAACCTTGTTGTGCACATCAACTCACCCCTTTTTATATTTGATTTTCACTTGGTTATGAAAAAAGGTATTATATATGATATGACTATGAAGGGTTCAGGTTATGATGAACTTAACTATGGATGATGTAGCTCACTTGTGAACTATTTTTCATGTACCTAGGTTTCTAAAGATACAAGACCTATATGATTCTATCATATATAATTATGCAATGTAATAGATATTCATCTAATAATATATCAAATATGTGTACAAAAAGGATTATTTACTAAATAAATGATCCTATAACTTATATTTCAATATCAATTCCATATAATGTTGTCATCAATGATGCATAGGATGTTAATTTTTAAGACGAGTATGTATCTAACATAGAACATGAGAAAATTTCCAAAAATCATCAATACAGACATAATACAAGACTGAAGAAAACATCACAACCTATTACATTGAGGGTTACAGAGATTAATTAATATGTAGTGACACCAATAACTGAGTTCTTAGTAAGTTTACAACAAACCAATGTTTTATGTATTGATGAAAATTTATATATTAGAAGATAATTTGTAGCAAAATAGGAATCCAAAATACAAATGAAGAATTACCATGTTAAAATAAATTATAGTTATCTCATAGATGAGTCTTTGAGATCAAAAGTTTCTATGAAATGTCAAAATATTGGTAACACATAAAATATTTGATTATGAGATAAAATTTTAAAAATTAAAATTTCTAGAAAATTACAAAATTTCATGGACCACACACCTATATAAATCCATGGATAATAAAAAATCATATAATCCTCATGTCAATATTCATTTTAACAGTTATTATTTTTATGATTATAGTTAATCATGATGTTAGTGTTGAGTTAATAAGGGATCCCAAAGAGAGTTATTGTGGATAAATTATTTCATTAAATATGGAATGGATTGAAAAATAAGTCTATTAAAAAGGTTTATGTTTATTAGTAAACATCATTTCATGCATTGACCTTTTGGATCAAGAAATTAGTTTAAACATGTCTAGTTGTTTATCTATTTGAAATATTGTATTGTGTGGTGAACAATTATCTGTCTAAAAATAAATTCTTATTTCGTTAGATATTATGGTCATTCCTTCCATGACTCATAGTATTCACTCACTGCAAAAAATTCATATAATTGGATGGAAATTTCATATATGGAAGTTTAATAGAGAAAATATTAATTGTTAAAACATGACACATAAGTTGATGTATTTTTTTCACTGGAATTTGTAATAGTAGAAAAAGAATATATGGACTCATGGAGTTGGTTTCTATCTTTTCCTTGTGTTCATATCACCGATAAGAAAGGGATACACATTATTTAATATTTTATTTCTGTTATCCAAGAAGTGAAAAATAAAGTATATGATGGTTGTCATCCCACATTTCCTACCATCATTAATTTTTAATATATATTTCCTACAATGTACAAATAAAATTTAATAACATTGTGAAAAAAACAATCATAAAATTAGGTTTTGGATCCAATTTTCCACATATTAGGTGCTTATACATAATTTATAGTAACATTAATTTGTTTGAATTATTCTAAAATGCATTCATAACATAAAAACCAATACATTAGGTTTTTATTCAATGTTTGGAATATATTATAGTTATAAATAATGATTTTTTATAGGTACATGATATGTATTCTAAATCAGAAATGGTTGTTGGAATTTGATGAAGGTAAGAGATATGGGAAATAACTACAAACATATTGAATAAATCATTGACATCTTTACATGGGTTATAATATTACAAATCCTATTTATTTTTTCTTATACATTTTTTGAATGTGTTAAATCCATTATTAATAGATCAAATGATGTGAAGAAAGAACTACTACAGGGTAATTGATACTTCAAACATTTTAAAAAGGAGCTTCAGGTTAATCAAACTCATGTAACATCATAAAATTTGACTTATTGTTGTGAGATGCGATAGAATGTTATTTTTTAGTGGTTCGTGATCCATAGACTGGTTTTACATGGTGAGTGACAATTTTTCTACTAGAAAAAACATTCTTGTGAATATTTTTAATTTTAAAATTTCAATATGTAAAGCTCACATTCTTTAAACATGTTCACATATTCAACTATCTTATGATTTTTATGTAAAATTCATGTATATACTCAACACATTGATATATTAATTTAGCATAGAGTGGAGACCAATTAAATATGTATAATTATTAAATTCCCCTCTATATCCACCAATTATTGTTCTAAATACCTAATGGTTGTAAGAAAAAGGGTGTCTAAAATATACATGAATGATAAATGAAATGGATTGTCCTATAAAGAAAGGGATGAGAAAAAAATGTGTTAGATGCAGGGAAGAAGGGTGTATAAATAGATATTATTCTCAGAGTCATAAAATTGTGTGTTAATCATCATGTCTCACGTGATTTTTTATTGGATTGATTGTTGTATTTTATTTGATTTTACATGTATAAAGGTTTATTGGATGAAGAGTTTCATTATAATAATTTCTTTTCCATTTAGCATATATATTATTTTAATAATTTATAAGTTTACCATTTTATAAACTATTTATATAGATGGAATCGAAACAATTATATCTAGGCTTAAAGGATCCCGCAGTTATGTTCAAAGAGAGTGAGTATATATCACAACATTTAAGGGATAGTTGTGAAGTGGGAATACTAAAATCTAATAGGGTCTATAAATTTAACAATGAGAAAATGAAAGAATCTATAATCCCTTATTTTCATCATTCCTAGTTCAATGGGATGAGTGTGTGTTAGTATATACTAATTCACAATTTACACTTTTCTACTTTGGTTGAGAGATAGAGAGCCAAGATGCATACATTTCATTTGAATCAGGGGGAGATTCCGATTACATTACAAAGTGAATCTATATTATTTTTTTCATCATATGGATAGGGATGCTGTTATAGGTCCTATGATATATATTTTGGGATGAAATTTCATGAAAATATTTATGCATACCATTTCTACCTATTATTGGGAATTTTAAGCATTATTGGTGAAATAGTTGTGGTTTGATATATCTTGTACATTTGTATAGTGTTGTGGGGAGCATCATGCATGTAGGAAAAGGAGACACCAACTTGTTTCCTTTTATTATAAGAGTGGAAATGGAAATAATTCCTTATACATCCAACCCTATTTGTCTCTAATTTACTAGTTAAAGAATTGTATTTGGGTCCTCATTTTCATAGGTACATTAAATGTGTAGTACACACTTTTATTTTAATCACATATGCTAATGAAAATATTTTTAAAAAAATTGTTACATAGAATTTATAGATGGAGCTACTCTAATATATATATCCCTTTAAATTCCATTTCATATTATAATATTCTATTTGATCATCTTTCTATTATCATGGTATGAACAAATCACTATTTATATAAATGTATGTTCTTTGTTTAATAAATGATAAAATTTATTCCTCTCAATGTATATTTATTAGACACATATACATATGAGATTTTTTTACCTTTATAATTACTATATGTTGAGATTTAATAATTTTAATTCCATGGTAAATTGATGCATTCTTATATTGTGGTATAGAACCAACCTGATTGGGCCATGGGGCAGTTCTAATATCAGCAGCCTACTCTAGAACCACCAAGGTAAGTTCAAGAAGTACACGATATTCAATAAGTTGTAAATTGAGGATGGGGATGTAATATTATACATGATCCATACATATCCATGTGTGGATCACATGAGTAGTATTGATTCATTGGATTTGTTTGAGGATATCTTCATTATGGCCCCTTCACTAAGTACATGCTTTGGTATATGTGAATGACCATCTAGTTTATCACATGGCTTGGAGGTTTGTACTAAACTTTGCTAACAAAATTTTACCTCACTATTTGATTCATTATTAATAATTTTTTAATATATTAATTTATTTATTTTCAGTTGATGGAATTAATCTGGTTCATGATATGTTCACACTTGACACATGTGATACATTCTTATTTGATGAGTTGGGTTTAGTTCTATAGTAAATGATAGGTTCTATACATAGTGTTGATATAATATCATTGTATATAGAGAATACTCCTCACTATAAACACATTCCTCCTTAGCACCAACATGATCTACCTATCACTGATCAGGAACAACCTCCACACTGTTATCTTCTACGTCATTCTATTTTAAGATGGCTCTATAAAAAAACTACACGACCACTGATTGAGCCTTTCTCATCATAAATGGTTCCATGTGACACATCCACCACAAACCCTTATTCGGTTTAGGTTCAATTTATTAACCTATTAGGGGCATTGAGTTTGATATTTTAATCACAGATCTTTCTATATCTCATTTAGTTCCATATTCAATATATTGAGGAATTGTTTTGGGTTTTCCATTCAGTGATTTTCATCACACTAATATAGTTAGCTTCAAATTTATTATACAAAACATGATGTTATGTGAGACAAATTATAGTGCTTATACTTGACCCAATACTAATTATATAAAACCTTGAATTTTATCTGAGGGTATCACACCTTGTCCATTACCTCAGCAGACTAAAAAACCTAGATAATTGAGTAGTCGATATGAGCATACTATCAGAGAGATGAGGTGTGGGACTGGAGGGAAATTTGTACCCATTTACATCAATGATTTATTACTTCAAAATTTCACTCTATTGAAAATTTTATTTATGATTAATAACTTATGTAATGGATTAGATCCATGTGATCCAACCCTTGGTGATTTTTGAGACCTGTAGTTCTAATAGGTGGCTTGAAAGTAGTCTGGAGCTGTTTAGATGTGAAATTATGGATGTATATTTAATACATTCCATGTATATCCTAAACTCCATGTACGTATAGATCACTACTGGTGTAGGGATGGTTATGGTAATGTAAATTTTCATTGTTAAATACCAAAAATCGGACCCATTTCATAGAAATAACTGCATCCCTACATTTACATGACATTTAAATGGTTTACAAACATTTTAAATCTCCTATATGGTGTGTTAATAAATTGTGTAACGGATCGGGGGTTTTAAGACCTTATACTTAAACTTGTTTTTTATAATATAGTAGCTCCATCCATTATCATTTTGAGATACCTTCAACTAGGTATCAATTCTTGGCTTCTGTTTTGATCTGTGGTGTTCCAAGGGAAAACCTTTATTAATTTTCTAGTCGATTCCCCCATTTTGATCTCAATTACACTTTTTTGTTTTTTCTGCTATATTGAGTTTGGCCTCTATTGGTTCTAATGGGATCTTCTTCTTTTTTTGTTCGGTTTTTCATGCGATACTAGATGAATGGTGTTCTTACAAGATTTGAGATTATAGAACTGCAACGTGGTCAATACTAGTGTAAGTAATGTTTTTTTCTTTTTTAGTAGAGGTTTAAATGATTTTTTTATGAAATACTAAATTGATTACACATCTGATATAGGATGGAAATGTAATTAACCTATTAAATTTTTAATCGGATTATGTAAATTAAAAATTGATCATATTGTTTAAATGTTGGTTTCTTTACACCCTGATAGCAGTTTGCCTCATGATTTTCTTGATAGTGTGATGTATATGAAATTTATTGTTTGCGGGTTTGTTATGATATAGCTTATTACAATATTCTTGATTGAAATTGATAAAAAATCTACATTTGTAATTAAATGATAATAATTCTGAAAATGAATAATTAAAGGAGATTCATGTGTGTAATCTAGTGATTAATGAATTTTTATGTGTATCAAATTGATAAAATACATATGTTTAATTGAAATGATGTTCTATCTGATAAATATAATTGATAAATAATTTGAATGGTGATAATTATTTTTTATAATAATTAAAAGGAATATTAATTGAGAATGGAACATCTCTAGGATTTTTGAAAATAGAATAAATTATAATAGTATGTTTTGACATTGATATCTTGTTATGGCTTGATTACATACACTATGGGAAAAACAGTCTTTTGTGATGAGGTATTAGCGATGGGAACTAATACTGTCGCAAATAGTCCATCCTAGGGGTTATTTGCGAAAGGGGGTTCGTCCCATTTTAAATAACAACTTATTTGCGACGTGATTTGGGGTCCCATCTTAAAAGGTAATGCGCACTTTTGTGCGGGGTGCGCCCCAAAGCACGGAAAGGTTATTTAAGACGGGGGAATCTCCCCGTCGCAAATAGTGTGTCGGTCAGAGGGTATTTGCGATGGGTCCCGTCGCAAATACCGGTGGAGGTAGATGAGATTTTGTGATGGGATGTTGTCCCATCGCAAAAGGTGTGTTGGCAGGTCACCATTTGCGACGAGCCCCATCGCAAATACCCTTTTAACCACTCACGACAATTAATGCAGGCAATGTTATTTGCAACGGGTCCCGTTGCAACTAATCTAACCTATATATACCCCCTTCCATTTTTATTTCTCTTCCTCTCATTTCTTACTTCATCTCACTCTCTAAACTCGAATTTTAGAGTGAAAATTTCTCTGAGTAATTTTTTTATGGAGAAGTTGTGAAGGCACTTACATCAATTAGAGATCAAGTTTAAAGGTATTTATATTATATTTAATTTAGTATTTACCTAATTTTTTATGTTAATTTTAAATACTATTGATTAGTTATAATTAAATTAGATTTAAATTGTTTTGTTAGTTGTATTTTAGTAATAATTAGTAATAATTAGTAGTAATTTTTAATAATTAGTAGTAATTAGTAATAAATTGTAATAGTTAGGAATAAATAGTAATAATTAAGAATAATTAATTATAATTTGTAATAAATAGTATTAATTAGTAATAAAAAAGCGATAATTAGCAATAAATAGTAATAAATAGAAATAAATAGGTATAAATAGGAATAAAATGGAATAATTAAGAATAAATAGCAATAAATAGCAATAAATTGGAATAAATAATAATAAATAGAAAAAAAATAAGAATAAATAGTAATAAATAGGAATAAATATGAATAAATAGGAATTATTATGAATATTTAGTAATAAATAGTAATAAATCAAAATATATAGCAATAAATAGCAATAAATAGGAATAAATAGCATTAATTAGGAATAAATAGCGATAAATAGCAATAATGGGAATATGTAACAATAATTAGCAATAATTAGCAACAACTAGCAATAATTAGCAATATTTAGCAGTAATTATTAATAAAGAGCAATAATTACTAATAATTGGTAATATTTAGTAATAATTATGAATAATTAGGAATAATTAGGAATAATTAGTAATGATTAGGAATGATTAGGAATAAATAAGAATAAATTGTAATAAATAGTACTAAATAGGAATAAATAGGAATAAATAGGAACAAAATAGGAACAAAATAGGAATAAATATGAATTAATAAAAATAAATAGGAATCTATAGGAATAATTATGAATAAATAAAAATAATTAGGAATAATTAGGAATAATTAGGAATAATTAGGAATAAATAGGAAAACATAGGAATCAAAAAGAATAAATAGGAAACAATATGAAAAAATAAGAATAAATTACAATAAATAAGAATAAATAGGAATAATTTGGAATAATTAGGAATAATTAGAAATAAATAGGAATAAATGAGAACAACTAGGAATAAATAGAAATAATTAGGAATAATGAGGAATAAAAAAACTAAATAGAAATAAATAAGAATAAATAGGAATAAATAGGAATAAATAAAAATAATTAGTAATAATTAGCAATAATTAGTAATAATTACCAATAATTAGTAATAATTACTAATAATTAGTAATAATTAGTAATAATTAGTAAGAAAAAGTAATAATTAGTACTAATTAGTACTAATTAGTAATAAATAATGATAAATAGAAAAACTTAGTGATATATAGTAATAATTAGTAAAAATTATAAATAATTAGTAATAATTAGTAATAAATAGTAATAAATAGTAATAAATAGTAATAAATAGTAATAAATAGTAAAAATTAGTAATAATTAGTAATATATAGTAATAAATAGTAATAATTAGTAATAATTAGTAACAAATAGTAATAAATAGTAACAATTAGTAATTGTTGGGGCCAATAGGGGCCTATATACCATGAGAGGGGGGGTGAATCAGGGTATGGATATTCTTTTTCAAAGTTCTTTCTGCCCCACTGGATCTTGACCTCTTTGTTACAAGGGTCACTTTGTTTGCATTTGTGTGGTTACTATGATCACTTGTCTTATAATGACCCATACTTTACATACATTGTTAATACTTCAAAATTGAAGTACACTTATTACAACATATGACAAAACCGCAAAGGGCCGTATAGGTATAGTGTCTTTAGAAACTGGGAAACATAAACAACTGGTTCATAAATCTTCTACAGTGTCTCTCATTTATTTCATCATATCTAGGGTCCCTTTTAGCATATTCTACTTAATATCCATCTTCCTGGCCTGGGGAAAAGAAAACATAAAAGGGTGAGCTCAAATGCTCAGCAAGGGCAAATAAAGGAAATAAAAATCATATCATATCTTTTTGAAAATCATAACCTGCAAAAGAGATCATAATATCTTAACATGGAACAAATCATAGAAGTGAAAATGAGATCCCCATAATCATAACATGAAACTTGAAACTTTGTGGCATGCACACATAATCATGGAAAATCATTTCTTGTTAGTCATGACTCATTGCCAAGACTATCTTAGTGGACAAAGTCCCTTTCTGAACCGAGTTCTCTCCTCGTTTCAGTCCTGTATCACTGAACCGAAATAACCTTCCATTCCAGCCATTTCTATCTCATGAGATATAAATCTTTACCCAATGAATTGGAGGGAGATATAGGTCCCACCCATCTTATAATGAATCCTTTCTTATGTGTGCCACATTATCATAAACCATACATCATAGCGTAACCCATGTAATAAAAATGGGATTCTTAATCAACATGACATCATAAAACAATTCATATAAGATAAAGGAATTCATAAAAATATTTCCATCACAACATAATCAAATCCCTGTAAAAATAGAGATAAAAACAGAACCCTTTTATTATCTTAGATGGAAAATAATTTCGATAAAATACTTTAACTTCATTCTTGAGGAAAATATCCTTTCTACTTTAAAAACACTTTTCCTTTCTTAACATGTCATACAAATTTAAACTAAAAGAATTTGATTAAAAATAAATTTGAATACTTGTAAAGGAAGCTTCTTGGAAATAATGTTTTAGAAATCCATTCATGCCGTATAAGTTAAAAAAACATTCTTCGTACTTTTGTCGGAAAAGTCAAAAAGTACCTCGTACGAAAAACGAAAAAAGATTCCTTTCATATCTTTTACTAAAAACTCACCGAAGGGTAAAATTGGATTTAAACTAGTGTAAGTGGATGGAAACAATATTACATATTGAGGGAACATGGATGTGGATGATAAAATACACCCCAATAAATACTTACGAATAAACAATCTCGGATAAAAATGAGATTGTGATATTTCCCTTACCTTAGGTCCGATTTTCTTTGTACATGTCCGAAGCTCCTGTATAATGGTTTAAATAATGTTATTGACTTATCCCAGAATCATACATATTGATATGATATCATATATGGTCATATTCTTAGCTTCTTGTTAGTAATATTTCATTGTTACTTGTTACTCGGGTCTTTATTGCCTTTTGTTCTTATGCGTGTTTTGACGAATAAATTATTATTATTATTTTAAGGTTATAGATACCATATATCCAGAATGGTATTAGTGTAAAATATATCATATTTATTCATTAAATTCATTTATATAATTACTATGTAATGATGATCATGTAGAACGAGTCGCATCACATCGTGGAGACGGTATTCCGTACGTACGTACGAGTGATGATATCGTTCCTATGATCATGGAATTGTATTGGAGTATATGTATATTATTTCAGTATCAATATTAATTTATAATAATCATAAATAGTTACTCATTACACCATTATACCCATCCTTGTAAGGTGATGGTGGAAAATAGATTACACCACGGCGTGGAGACGGTATTCCGTACGTACGCACGCGCGGTGATTTCATTTTTCCGTAGGATGGATAGAAGGTGAATTAGGGTTGTTTCATATTTATAATAACATATCATTATGTAATTAATACTGATGTTATTACTTTATCATGAAACAACTAAAGAAGAAGAAGTTGAAGAAGAAAGAAATTGAAAAGATCGGTAATGGATATTACCTCTTCTTTGGAACGCTTCTTTGAATCCTCCACTTAGGGAACTAAGATTGGTCTTTGAAGAAGACCAGGACCTCTAGGATTATTCTAGGGAAGTGGAGAGGATAAAATGGCAGGGGTTGGCCGAGCTTGAGTGCTCAAATTGGTGTGAGGAGGAGGGGGAGGAGGTGCCCTTTTATAAGGGAGGAGAGGGGCACCTTAGGAATATCTCAAAATATTATTTTATATTAAAGTCCAAAATCGGTTTATAATGGTTCCAAAGGGTCTTATTTCGAAGCTAAAGTGGGGATGGGTCGAAATCCTATCAACCAATAGGATTTAGACAAGTTTAGGTTATTATTTTAACCTTATCAAATAGATTTAACTCTAAGTTAAATAATTTAACTTTTACCGTGTCTTCTTGTTTTCTTACACTATATGGTTAATACACTTACTATAACATGCCAAACGAACCCCAAATTGTTTATTATTAATATATATATCCTTATCTAAGTCATTTGGCCGAACCTTAGATTTTTAGGAGTAAAATAACAATTAATAATATAATATTTGATTTAAAAACTATTTTGTGTCAATTTTGACACTATTTGATATATGATTTTTTTGAAAGTCATAACAGAATTATATGTTCGAAACAAGTTGATTAAATCAACACTAATATATCATAGTAACCTAGAAAATTAGTGTAATTCATAAAATATCTCAAATTACATTTATTGTGGTGTTTATAACATCAATTATGTCAATATTTCATTAATAAGATAATTACTGCATCATCATTGTGTCATAAATAAATTACATAATTTAATGTCTAAAAATTATAAATAAAATACCATCATGTAGGAAATATTTTTAGCTTTCTAATGAATATTTATAGTCGAATTTATCTTATGTATAACCCCATATTAAAAATTATGTAGTTATTAAACATTGATTTTAACTATTTTAACTATTCATAAAATAAAATAATATTAAATGTCATAATCTAATCCAAGTGGATCTAAATGGTCATATTTTATTCCTAAGTTTGTTTTTCGTCGAATTAAACTTGTCCAATAGAATTAGGACATGTGTTAGGGTAATAATAATATCATTTTTACCCTTAATTACCCTATTTACTTTTAACCGTGGTAAAAAAAAGTAAAAAGTTACTATTCACCAAAAATTATTTTCATCTCATTGAACCACATTTTAGTCCTTGATATTAACCGTGTCTCTCAGATTTTCGAAATTCCATTCACAGAAGCGGTAAAATTATGTTTTATGCAAAATTTAGTTTTTAACCTACCACTTAGTGGTTTCACTATTCATCAAAAATTGAAAGTTTTCAGAAAAATACCAAAATTTCACCCTAGGATAATTTTGGTATTCCGAATCCAAAAATGAAGTCCATTTTGAAAGATAAAATTTATAAAATTTCAAAAAGTGGTTATTACTATTCATAACGGCTAGTTTTAATAATATTTTAATAGCATATCGTTGTTTAGTGAAACTCAGTATTGCGTACGACGCAAGCTATCGAGGAAGGTCACGATTTCGTGTAAAGAAAGCCAAGAAAGTGTTGTGTAGAAAACGATTCCTTTGATAATTTATATAACAAAAAAGTCTCGGGTGTTACATTCTACCCCCCTTAAAAAGAATTTCTTCCTCAAAATTCGTCACTTTGTAACAAACAGATGTGGATACTTCTCCCTCATCATATCCTCAAGCTCCCATGTAGCTTCTTCAAGTTGGTGGTTCCTCCATAAAACTTTCACCAATCGAGTGGTCTTCTTTTGTAGGACTTTTTCGCTACGATCCAAAATCTCTATCGGTTGTTCTTCATAAGAAAGATCTTTCTCCAGCGGTATAACTTCTGAGCTGAGTACATGTGAAGGATCAGGTATGTACTTTCTCAGGAGAGATACATGGAACACATCGTGAACTTGAGAGAGATTCGGTGGAAGCGCCAATCGGTAAGCTACCTTTCCAACACGATCCAGTATTTCGAAAGGACCGATATATCTAGGGCTCAACTTCCCCTTCTTTCCAAATCTCATAACCCTCTTCCAGGGAGATATTCGTAAGAACACTTTATCACCCACTTCAAACTCTAGGTCTTTTCTTCGGTTTTCGGCATAACTTTTCTGTCGACTCTGAGCTTCTCTTATGTGTTGTTGAATAGATCTGACCTTTTCTGCCATTTCATCACCGAGGTCAGGTCCTAATAGCTTTCTTTCCCCAACTTCATACCAGCAAGTTGGAGTCCTGCATTTCTTTCCATATAGAGCTTCATAAGGAGCCATCTGAATACTGGAGTGAAAGCTATTATTATAAGAAAATTCCACCAAAGGTAGGTGTTGATCCCAACCTCCTTTGAAATCCATAGAGCAAGCTCTCAACATATCTTCTAGGGTTTGAATTGTTCTCTCAGACTGACCATCTGTCTGGGGATGATAAGCAGTGCTGAAACTCAAATCTGTATCCAGAGTATGCTGAAGACTTCGCCAGAACTTCGAGGTAAATCTCGGATCCCGATCAGATATAATAGAAAGTGGTACTCCATGAAATCTTACCACTTCCTTTACATATATCCTGGCAAACTGATCTAGAGATAAATCCTCTCTAATAGCAATGAAGTGTGCAGGCTTTGTAAGACGATCAACTATAACCCAAATAGCATTATTGCCTTTGGATGTTTTAGGAAGTCCTGTGACAAAGTCCATAGTGATGTTTTCCCATTTCCATTCGGGTATGGGTAATGGTTGTAACATCCCCTTAGACTTCTGTCTCTCAGCTTTAACTTGTTGACAAACCAAGCATCGAGAGACATATTCAGTAACATTTATATTCATGCCATCCCACCAGAAGTACTCTTTCAGGTCCCTATACATCTTCGTGCTTCCAGGATGAATAGAGAATGAAGAACTATGAGCCTCATCCAGCAGCTCCTTCTTTAATTCGGGGATGGGAGGAACACAAACCCGATTCCTGAACTTTATTATCCCATCACAATCAAGGTTGAATTCAGGAACATTTCTCACCTTCTTTTGTAACTCGACATCTTCTTTCTGTGCCTCTTTAATCTTCACATGTATAGATGGTTGAACATTCATTTGAGAAAGATAAGATTTTCCCCTTCCATTATAATTCCAAGATCCATCCTTTGTAAATCCATAAATATTGGATCTTTTGTGATCCTCATCATGGATAAACTAGCATGGTCTTGTCGACTTAATGCATCTGCCACCTTGTTTGCTTTCCCAGGGTGGTAATGGATTGAGCAGTCATAATCCTTAATCAGCTCCAACCATCTTCTTTGACGCATATTCATCTCCTTTTGTGTGAAAATATACTTTAAACTTTTATGATCAGTATAAATATCACACCTTTCACCATAAAGGTAATGCCTCCATATCTTTAATGCAAAGATTACCGCAGCCAACTCAAAATCATGTGTTGGGTAATTTTGCTCATGGATTTTCAACTGTCGTGAGGCATAAGCTATCACCATATCATTTTGCATAAGAACACACCCCAATCCCTTCTTGGATGCATCACTGCAGATCACAAACCTTTCTCCACTACAAGCCAGTGTGAGCACAGGTCCACTGGATAACCTTCTTTTCAACTCCTTGAAATTCTCTTCACATTCCTCTGTCCAAACAAACTTAACTCCTTTCCGCGTCAACTTGGTGAGTGGATTAGATAATCGTGAAAAATCCTTTACAAAACGTCGATAATATCCAGCCAAACCAAGAAAACTTCGGATCTCAGTTACTGTTGTTTGTCTCGACCATCATTCAATAACCTCTGTTTTTGATGGATCCATAGATATCCCCTCTTTTGAGATTATGTGACCCAAAAATGCAACTTTTTGAAGCCAAAATTCACACTTGGTAAATTTGGCATAAAGATTCTCCTTTCTCAGGGTCTTCAATATAGTTCTCAAGTGATCTTCATGCTCTTCCTTTCTCTTTGAATAGACAAGAATATCATCTATAAAGACTACCACAAATTTATCAAGATAGTCTCTAAAGACTCTATTCATTAGATCCATGAAGATAGCAGGGGCATTAGTAAGACCAAATGGCATGACTATAAATTCATAGTGTCCATACCTTGTACGGAAAGCCGTCTTTGGTATATCCTCCCTTTTGACCCTTAATTGATGATACCCTGAACGAAGATCAATCTTGGAAAAGTATTGAGCTCCGCGTAGTTGGTCAAATAAGTCATCAATGCGTGGGAGAGGATATTTGTTCTTGATAGTGATCTTGTTAAGTTCTCGATAATCAATGCAGAGTCTCATTGATCCATCTTTATACTTAACAAATAGAACAGGTGCTCCCCAAGGTGACGCACTAGGGCGTATGAATCCCTTATCAAGATTCTCCTGGAGTTTCTTCTTCAATTCCTGCAACTCAATTGGGGACATTCTATAAGGTGTCTTTGAAATAGGCAAAGCACCCAGTACGAGTTCTATTGAAAACTCAACTTCACGATTTGGTGGAAGACCCGGTAATTCCTCCGGAAAGACATCATCAAACTCCCGTACTATGGGCATATTCTTAATTGTGAGTTTCTCACCAACCATTTGAGATAAATAACCTTCATTTAGTGGAATCAAGACCCATAAGATGGAAGAAATTTCCACTGGAAGTTTATATTCATCCTTGCATCGATAGACGATCGTAGATTGATCTGGAATATGAAATGTGACTTCCCTTCTTTGGCAATTGATATGAGCTCCGTATAAAGAAAGCCAATCCATGCCAAGAATCACATCAAATTCCACTATAGGAAGGATCACAAGATTTGCAGGAAGCACTTTCCCACAAACTTCGATCGGAGAAGAATTATAAACTTTTGATGTGATTGATGTGCGATTAGGTGTTGTCACAGCTAACTCAACATCTAATTGTTGAGGTAATACGGTGATACCCTTAGAAAATTCTTCAGAAATAAAAGAGTGGGTGGATCCAGAATCAAATAAAACATTTGCTACTTTAGAGTGGATGGTAAGTGTACCTTTCACCACTTCGTTATCGTACTCAACATCGCTGATAGAAATTGCATGTGACTTTCCTTTGTCTTTAGCCTTATGATTTTGTTGATGTCGACCATTATCATCAACCCTTGGATTTGGGCATTGATTGGCATAATACCCCATCTCCTTGCACTTGAAACATTGAAGTGTAGTAGGTTCATTCTATGTATCCCTTCCTTTGTTTGCATCATTAGACATCTTCTTCCCATTATCGCGACATTCAAATTCCCGATGACCTTCCTTTCCACATTTGAAACATTTACTTGTCCCTTTAAGACAACTCCCTCCATGTTTCTTTCCACACTTTGAGCATAAGGGAAAGCTCATCTTCTTTTCAGTGTGCTCTTTAGATTTTCCTTTGAATTCCATTTTCCTCTTCTTATCAAACCCATATGACTGATGGGTTACTCCAATCTCCATCTCGACTTTGAGAGCACATCGAACGATTTCCTCGTAGATATTGAAGTCCCTTATGGCTAACGCCCTTCAAAGACTTGGTTTTAAGCCACTAAAGAATCGATCGATCTTACTCTTAGGTTGGATAATAATACCAGAAGCGTACCTTGAAAGTCTTGTAAAATTTGCTTCATAGGTACCAACAGATTCATCATCCATTTGCTTTAGTTCAAGAAACTCTTTCTCCATCTTTTTTCGGAGAATAAGAGGGAAGTACTTATTGAATAATAAGTTCTTGAACTCGTCCCATTCCATGGACTCGATTTCATCCCTTTGCCTCGTATTCTTAATAAGATTCCACCATTGATCAGCATCTCCTTCCAAAAGATACACTGCTAGGATGATTATATCATGTTCAGAACATTGAAGAACTGAAAATATCTTTTCAGTAGTACTAATCCATTGTTCAGAAACTAATGGATCAGTAGACCCACTGAAAGAAGGTGGACGCTGCCTCATGAAGGATTCAACAGAATGTTGCTCCTTTGCTCGTTTGGAAGTCCTGCATGATTCATAGCTTGAGAAAGTTGTGTGAGCATGGCTACAAGATTTTTCATTCCAGCTCCCATATCGTTTGGCTGCTCAGGGGGAAAATCATTGCATTTCTCATCACATTCCGCATTAACACGGTTCCTTCGGGTTCCAGCCATTGACTAAAACCAAAAAGAATAGTGTGAGCAACACTAATTATAATAGGAAAACCACATAATTCAAGAATAAAATTTTCACGCTTAAGGTCTTATCCTAGGTTATTCATAGCCATTTCTAAAACACTAAGATTGTGTTCTATGTTTAGACTTATCCTTAGGGTTCTTACTAAGGATTTCACATCCTAGTTTCCAAAGGTTGACTATACCTTTCCTCTGATACCAACTATAATGACCCATACTTTACATACATTGTTGATACTTCAAAATTGAAGTACACTTATTACAACATATGACAAAATCACAAAGGGCCGTATAGGTATAGTGTCTTTAGATACTGGGAAACATAAACAACTGGTTCATAAATCTTCTACAGTGTCTCCCATTTATTTCATCATATCTAGGGTCCCTTTTAGCATATTCTACTTAATATCCATCTTCCTGACCTGGGGAAAAGAAAACATAAAAGGGTGAGCTCAAATGCCCAGCAAGGGCAAATAAAGGAAATAAAAATCATATCATATCTTTTTGAAAATCATAACCTGCAAAAGAGATCATAATATCTTAACATGGAACAAATCATAGAAGTGAAAATGAGATCCCCATAATCATAACATGAAACTTGAAACATTGTGGCATGCACACATAATCATGGAAAATCATTTCTTGTTAGTCATGACTCATTGCCAAGACTATCTTAGTGGAGAAAGTCCCTTTCTAAACCGAGTTCACTCCTCGTTTCAGTCCTGTATCACTGAACCGAAATAACCTTCTGTTGCAGCCATGTCTATCTCATGAGATATAAATCTTTACCCAATGCATTGGAGGGAGATATAGGTCCCACCCATCTTATAATGAATCCTTTCTTATGTGTGCCACATAATCATAAACCATACATCATAGCGTAACCCATGTAATAAAAATGGGATTCTTAATCAACATGACATCATAAAACAATTCATATAAGATAAAGGAATTCAGAAAAATATTTCCATCACAACATAATCAAATCCCTGTAATAATAGGGATAAAAACAGAACCCTTTTATTATCTTAGATGGAAAATAATTTCGATAAAATACTTGAACTTCATTCTTTAGGAAAATATCCTTTCTACTTCAAAAACACTTTTCCTTTCTTAACATGTCATACATTTTTAAACTAAAAAAAGTTGATTAAAAATAAACTTGAATACTTGTAAAGGAAGCTTCTTTGAAATAATGTTTTAGAAATCCATTCATGCCGTATAAGTTTAAAAAACATTCTTCGTACTTTTGTCGGAAAAGTCAAAAAGTACCTCGTACGAAAAACGACAAAAGATTCCTTTCATATCTTTTACTAAAAACTCACCGAAGTGTAAAATTGGATTTAAACTAGTGTAAGTGGATTGAAACAATATTACATATTGAGGGAACATGGATGTGGATGATAAAATACACCCCAATAAATACTTACGAATAAACAATCTCAGATAAAAATGAGATTGTGATATTTCCCTTACCTTAGGTCCGATTTGCTTTGTACGTGTCCGAAGCTCCTGTATAATGGTTTAAATAATGTTATTGACTTATCCCAGAATCATACATATTGATATGATATCATATATGGGCATATTCTTATCTTCTTGTTAGTAATATTTCATTGTTACTTGTTACTCGAGTCTTTATTGACTTTTGTTCTTATGTGTGTTTTGCCGAATAAATTCTTATTCTTATTTTAAGGTTACAGATACC
Organism: Viscum album; assembly: GCA_963277665.1. Lineage (NCBI taxonomy): Eukaryota > Viridiplantae > Streptophyta > Magnoliopsida > Santalales > Viscaceae > Viscum > Viscum album. Next base: position 242,812,558 of record OY728131.1, read on the forward strand.
TTATATCCATAATGGTATTAGTGTAACATATATCATATTTATTCATTAAATTCATTTATATAATTACTATGTAATGATGATCATGTAGAACGAGTCACATCACATCGTGGAGACGGTATTCCGTACGTACGCACGAGTGATGATATTGTTCCTATGATCATGAAATTGTATTGGAGTATATGTATATTATTTCAGTATCAATATTACTTTATAATAATCATAAATAGTTACTCATTACACCATTATACCCATCCTTGTAAGGTGATGGTGGAAAATAGATTACACCACGGCGTGGAGACGGTATTCCGTACGTACGCACGCGCGGTGATTTCATTTTTCCGTAGGATGGATAGAAGGTGAATTAGTGTTGTTTCATATTTATAATAACATATCAGTATGTAAGTAATACTGATGTTATTACTTTATCATGAAACAACTAAAGAAGAAGAAGTTGAAGAATAAAGAAATTGAAAAGATCGGTAATGGATATTACCTCTTCTTTGGAACGCTTCTTTGAATCCTCCACTTAGGGAACTAAGATTGGTCTTTGAAGAATACCAGGACCTCTAGGATTATTCTAGGGAAGTGGAGAGGATAAAATGGCAGGGGTTGGCCGAGCTTGAGTGCTCAAATTGGTGTGAGGAGGAGGGGGAGGAGGTGCCCTTTTATAAGGGAGGAGAGGGGCACCTTAGGAATATCTCAAAATATTATTTTATATTAAAGTCAAAAATCGGTTTATAATGGTTCCAAAGGGTCTTATTTCGAAGCTAAAGTGGGGATGGATCGAAATCCTATCAACCAATAGGATTTAGACAAGTTTAGGTTATTATTTTAACCTTATCAATTAGATTTAACTCTAAGTTAAATAATTTAACTTTTACCGTGTCTTCTTGTTTTCTTACACTATATGGTTAATACACTTACTATAACATGCCAAACGAACCCCAAATTGTTTATTATTAATATATATATCCTTATCTAAGTCATTTGGCCGAACCTTAGATTTTTAGGAATAAAATAACAATTAATAATATAATATTTGATTTAAAAACTATTTTGTGTCAATTTTGACACTATTTGATATATGATTTTTGTGAAAGTCATAACAGAATTATATGTTCGAACCAAGTTGATTAAATCAACACTAATATATCATAGTAACCTAGAAAATTAGTGTAATTCATAAAAAGTCTCAAATTACATTTATTTTGGTGTTTATAACATCAATTATGTAAATATTTCATTAATAAGATAATTAATGCATCATCATTGTGTCATAAATAAATTAAATAATTTAATGTCTAAAAATTATAAATAAAATACCATCATGTAGGAAATCGTTTTAACTTTCTAATGAATATTTATAGTCGAATTTATCTTATGTATAACCCCATATTAAAAATGTTTTAGTTATTAAACTTTGATTTTAACTATTTTAACTATTCATTAAATAAAATAATATTAAATGTCATAATCTAATCCAAGTGGACCTAAATGGTCATATTTTATTCCTAAGTTTGTTTTTGGTCGAATTACATTTGTCCAATAGAATTAGGACATGTGTTAGGGTAAGAATAATATCATTTTTACCCTTAATTACCCTATTTACTTTTAACCGTGGTAAAACAAAGTAAAAAGTTACTATTCACCAAAAAATATTTTCATCTCATTGAATTACATTTTAGTCCTTGATATTAACCGTGTCTCTCAGATTTTCGAAATTCCATTCACAGAAGCGGTAAAATTAAGTTTTATGCAAAATTCAGTTTTTAACCTACCACTTAGTGGTTTCACTATTCATCAAAAATTGAAAGTTTTCAGAAAAATTCCAAAATTTCACCCTAGGCTAATTTCGGTATTCCGAATCCAAAAATGAAGTCCATTTTGAAAGATAAAATTTATAAAATTTTAAAAAGTGGTTATTACTATTCATAACGTCTAGTTTTAATAATATTTTAATAGCATATCATTGTTTAGTGAAACTCAGTATTGCGTACGACGCAAGCTATCGAGGAAGGTCACGATTTCGTGTAAAGCAAGCCAAGCAAGTGTTGTGTTGAAAAATATTCCTCTGATAATTTATATAACAAAAAAGTCTCGGGTGTTACATGTCTCCTTTACCTGATGATGATGCTTTGAATGCAATGCAGGGAAGTAAGCAGGCAGACACAGAGATTTTTACTTAGTTCACCGCTAAGGGCTACATCCAAGGAGAATACGCCGACAAGTTACCGGTTCGTACCAAATTCCACTAGACTTCACTAGATGTGGATTACAATGTTCAGGCTATATCACTTCTATGCCTAGGCTCACTGCCTATACAATGTTTAGGGTCAGCTCACTGCTTTCCCAAGGGTCACTCCCTGTTTCTCTCTCTCTCTCTGGCTCACTGCCGGTGGAGAGGATCACCTTCTTCCTCTTCCTAAGCTCACTGCTCCAGAAGGGATTCACTCACAGTTTATAGACTTGTAGGTCTCTTCATTTGCATGAAAGAATGCATATTCTCCTGTATGTAGATGCTCTGTTGAAGTTCAACTTTCATCCGTAGATGAATCTCTCTTTGCACCGAATGTATCGGGCAAACTTCCAGCTTCCACGCAGCCTGAAAAACACTGCTGGAACAAACCTTACTTGGCGCGTAAGTCAACCTCGGCGCGCAAGTATCGGCGCGCAAGTCACAACGGGCACGCAAGTCCTCCTCTGACACTTGCGCGACACAAGCTTCCTCAACTCCAAAATTGCACGACTCTCTTCCTTTTACGCCCAAACAAATATTGGCGCACAACTGCCAACTGGCGCACAACTTCTAACACCAGCGCACAACTTCAACCTCTGGTGCGCAAGTCCCACCTGTGCGACCACACACACCACTTGTGCGACCACCACACCTGCGCGACGGGAGCTCTGAGTTGAACTCTAGTGAAGAATGAAGAGGGGTGGTCCAGTATTTATAGGCAAATTGACCACCCTGCGCGGCGGCGCGCAAGTCACCTGCGCGACCCAGTCTTGGTGCGCAAGTCTTCTCTCCTTTTAGACACTTGCGCGACCAATTCCAAAACTTGCGCGAACCTATTTCCTTATCCATATTTTGATCTTCTGATCTTGAAAAACATATGGAGCGCAAGTTTCCTGTACACCAAGTTCACGGCGCGCAAGTCCCTTTGCCAAAAACACTTTTCTTCATTTGCCGATTTTCAGGCCCAAAAATTTGGAAAACACTGGAAAACGGCGCCACCTTGTATCTGTTCTTTTGTACCGCCTCCAGATCATCCATTCCTTTTATCGACGTTCTTGAATCAAACATGGATCGTTGAACTCAGCTCTTGAACTTGACATTCCATCATGAAATCTTCTTTGTCAACAAATTTTTATGTCATAGTTTTGCTTTGTCAACAATCACTACTCAGATGTCCACTTTGTCAACAAACACAATCACCTCAAAAATGCTTCAATGATACCTTGAGGGATTTTTCCCCAACAATCTCCCCCTTTGGGTTTGTTGACAACTCTTCCAAAACAAAGATACGCCGTTGATTCTTTAGCCTCCATTCGCCTCATTGCGATTCTGATAGCGATCAAGGATTTACTCAACACATACTATAAGCCCACATGAGCAATGCTCGGTGTGAGAAACAAGAGTAAATGAAAAGGTCATCAATGAATCACTTTATCTTTGAAATCCACTGTTGACACCAAACTGATACCAATTTGTACTAAACTGATACCAATTGTTGATGGGCTTGTTGGAAGACCAATGTTTGGTTTGGAAATATTCTTACCACTATCCAACACCACTCTTCTGCGTTTGTCACGATCCTCAGCTGTCGTGATATCTATTCTTTGATCGATCACTTCTAGCATCGTCAGATTTAATACACTCCCCCTTTCTCATTTCTCCCCCATTCTGGATGCTCCACCTATCAGCTTCTCCCCGTATCTGTCATGACTTCTCAAATAGCCACACTGTCTCCCAATCACTATTTTCTCCCCCTTTAACAAACACTATTTTCTCCCCCTTTGTCAACGAATCCAAAGGACACTTCTTTGTAGTCTGTAACATAGTACAGAACACATATCAGAATATTAGGAAAAATAACATCATACCTCGGGGAGAGGGGGCGGTCCCACATCCACGCTATTTCAAGTGCGGGGAATCGACTGAACCCCCAGAGCCAGTCGATGCCTCTCAAAAGCTTCCTTGGGTAAGGCCTTTGTCAGAATGTCTGCAACCTGTAGCTCTATAGGCACATACTCCATCTTCACGATTCTCTGCTCAACCTTCTCCTTGATAAAATGATACTTAATCTCAATGTGCTTTTTCCTTGAATTATGGACGAGAGTTTTTCTAAGATTTATAGAACTTGAGTTGTCACACTGGATTCCGATCGGAGACTTCACTTCAACTCCCATATCTTCAAGCTGCTGCTTAGTCCACAATAACTGTGTGCATGCTTGAGTGGCCGCAATATACTCAGCTTCTGCGGTACTCAATGAAATGCAATCTTGTTTCTTGCTTAGCCAAGAAATACACAATCCACCAAGATAGAATTCACCACCTGACGTTGATTTTCTATCATCTGCTGAACCGGCCCAGTCTGCATCAGTATATCCCAAAAACTCTGTATCAGATTTGTCAGTATATGTCAGGCCGAAATCCACTGTTCCCTATATATACCAATGTATTCTTTTCACTAAAAGCATGTGGATTTCATTGGGATTGCTCTGATATCTTTCTGCTTGTCATGTGGCGAAAATAATGTCAGGCCTTGTTACGGTTAAGTACAACAAACTTCCAATGATTTGCCTGTATTCTGTGATATTAACTGCCTTGCCATCCTCATCTTTTGATAATTTCATCCTGGTAGCAACCGGAGTTTTCATTTCGTTGGAATTCTCCATTCCAAATCATTCCAAAACCCTATTCACATATTCGGATTGAGAAATTAATGTTCCATTCTTTCCCTATGTCACCTGTAGACCAATTGTACTGCAACGGCTAGGAATAATTTGATTGTATCTAGCATTGAAACCAGTGCAAATGTCTCATAAACTTCAATATCTTCTTTCTGTGAGTATCCTTTGCACACTAGTTGTGCTTTGTTCTGAATCAATGTTCCATCTTCAGTCATATTCTTGTTGCGATAGACCCATTTTGTCCCGATGACATTCTTGTCTACTGGCCTCGAAACAATCTCCCATGTCTGGTTCTTCTCAATCTGATTTAGCTCTTCATTCATGGACTGAACCCAGTAATCTTGATCAGTTGCACCATCAAATCATTTTGACTCAACCTATGATAGTAATGATGTCTGCTGTAGTGATTTCATTCTGCTTGTCTGAACTGGAGCTCACTGATCACTGATCATATTCTGCCTGTCAATTTCAGCTCGATTCTTTGACTTTTGTGCAGATAAGGATTTTACTTCCTTGTACTCATCATCAGTATCTTCTTCTGAGTCACCCTCAGCCACTTCTTCTCCCCCTGTGTTTCTTTATTCTTCAACACTTTGGTCAGGAAATTGCTCTCTGACTCATTTTTCAGTGGCTTCATTTCTTTCAGCTACTTTTCTCTATGTCATTTTTCAATGAAATCATTCCTTTCAACTTCTTCTAACAGCTTCTTGGTATCCTGAAAACAGTCAACTGATACCACAATGTTAGATCAAAATAAATAAGCATGAAATTCTTGATCACTGCTGCTTCTCTCATAGTATGTCTTCTCTCAATAGGCAACACTTGAGCTGGGTCATTCAATTATTTCCTTGATGAATCTGGCATCTGATTTTGTTGTTGAATGCTCCCCCTGTGTTACACAACACTTCTATTTGATAGGACCAATGGTAGAGACCCATAACCATTCTTCTCCACATGCAACATTTATACTAATCTGGCACTCCTCATTGAGCCATTAACAAAATCTCTAAGCCTACTGAGTTGGAACTCGGTGTAGGAAACAAGAGATAAAGCTAATAACACAATCACTTTTAATTGTGCTCAGTTGAATCTTTTCTTCTTCATCCCTGGTTCCTGATTTGAATCAATTGAACCTGTAGAGCATATCAGATCTCCACTTCGCATCCTTAGATGTCACTTCCCCTTGGATCGTATCTCCCTAAAACCTGAAACACATCAATCATCAGTTAATAGCATTTATATAAATAGGGAGAGGGGATTTCTTCTGGACTCCTCAAGATGAGGATTGTGGTTGATCCTGATGGGTCAACCCATTGATTCTTTCTTGGAGGGCATCACACTCTTTTCTTGCTTCCTCCAGCTGCCTAGCCAACTTCAACTGTTCTGGCCATATGACTAGGCAATCATTGCCTACATTTTGAGCCCTTTTCTGATATGTAGATTTGGTAGGCTCAGCCTTTCTCACCATTTGGGGTTTAAACCCACTAGTACACATTTCTGTCTTTGACGTTCTACGAAAATTCCATTTTCCATCATTATTTCTATGGGAAGGAATCTCTTTTCTTTCGATCATCCTTTGCTTCTTCCACCATTCAAAGGGTCTTCCTTTTTTCTCCACTGCTTCTTGTGGCACACAACTTGCAAATTTTTCAATGCATTCTTTGTTTATCTGACTTTTATCAGATTTATGAGTCTCCACCCTATTTTTCATTAGTGGTGGGTCCTCCACTGAATGTACTTTCTCCTTACTCACAGCTGTAGTGTTTCCTCTCTTTTTCTTCCAGATATGGTCATGTTCTTTCTTAGAGAGCGGTTGTGAGTGTGACAGAGATAGGGACTGATACACCTTTCGTTCAGCTCCATGTGATTCCCCTGAGGCTCTAAACCTGTTCTTCAACTTTCCACTTTGTCTCCCAGTGTACGCTTTCTCATTATACACCACTGGTGTCGGGAATCTCCTTTCATGTTCCTTTCCCTTTCCTGCTTTCTTCTTATAGCAATGTCTTGCCAAATTCCCATAATCAGAACATATAAAACATTTCCCATTAAAGGCATATCTCATTTCATCACATCTCTATCGAGATGTTGATGCACCTTGAGATTCTCTTCTGATATTGGGCTCTTGTGCTTCCTGACACATACTCATTTTGTGTCCATTTCTTCCACATAAATAGCATCTGATGAATGTTTTCCTTGGAGAGACTCTCTTCTCTAATTTCTCATGAAGCTTCTTCTTCTCAGATCTAGTAATGTTTCAATTTTCATAGCCTGAGATGTATTCATGTGCCTCTAGAAAAAAGATTGACGTGTGGCCCTGAATCCCGCAGAAATAGCACATGTCATCACTTCTTCTTGTAGCTATCCTCTTAGGCCTATCTCTCGCACCAACATGATTTTCTCCATTTCTGGAGTTGTTCATGGCTCTATTCTTATCATTCATGGGAGGTGATTCATCAAATCCAATACAAGCTTTTCCAAAACTTGCTGGTCTTTGAGCTGAGAAAATATTCTATTGTTTCTCTTCCGAAACAGCATATCTGATCTTCATTTTATCATCACTTGTCGAAGGATGATCAAATAGTAAATGTAAGGCATCCTTCATTTTAGGATCTCCTCTATCATTGGAAATCTATAATTCCTTCTTAACTGATTCTAGCTCTTCTTCCAACTTTTGAATCTCTGTCTCCCTTGATTCAAGTTGGACATCATGTTCTCTCTTGAGATGCTTCCCTCTTCTCATCTCATCTTCTAATTCACATGTCAGCTTATCAACCATGTCATTTTTCTCCTTTACCTTCAATTTTTCTTGAGCAACAGATTCAGAGCAACATGCATTCTCTTGTTGTAGCCTTTGATTCTTCTGAACTTTTGCAGACAACTGTGCTACTAGATCATTATTTCTGGCTTTAAGATTATGTGCTTCATCTGACTTTTGACTCTCTTCATAATCACCAGCCTTTTGTTTTCCTTTCATTCTATCCATCTTCTGCAGCTCTTCAGCATGTGAATCATTCTTCTCTGTTTGGTCAGTAACTATATCAATAAGACTTTGATTTAAGCTTTTTAGCTTGTTGACCTCAATCTCCAATCCCTTGATCTGGATATCTTTAGATTTGGCTTCTTCAGTGTTTCCTACGTCACATGGAATATTATGTTCTTCGATGCTTTTGAATTGATCTTTCACTTTTCTATTCAAGCCATCGATCTCCCTTTTCTGTTCTTTAATCTTAATCTTATACTCACTAACCGATTCTGAGTTCTCTCATGTTGATAACATGAGTTTCTCAATTTCTTCCATCAACTCAGACTTCTCTTCTTCCTGCTGCGGCATATAGAGTTTGGCATCATGAACAACTTTGTTGGATTTCTTTGTTTTTTCTCTCCAAACATCTATCTCCTCAAGATCAGCCTCCAACTCAGCTCGCATATCTATTCTTCCTTCAATTTCTTCTTCTGTTTCAGCATCACTCTGATGCGCATGCACTTCACTAATTCCAACATCATGATTGAGTGAATCAATCTTTTCCCTATCTGATTCATCAAGACCATCCTTCAATAAGCTGTTTGATTCTTTTAGTTGAATCACACTTTTTCCAAAAACACTTCCACACTGATGGAAATTACCAGACTTTTGATTCTTCTTTGATGCTTTTCCTTTTCCCATGGCAGATTGTGGTAAGAGAAAACTGAATCTTCAACCACACAAACTGAATCTTCAACCACACAGATCGACTACACCAAGTCGAGGCAAACAAATTTGATAAAAGAAACCTATCCCTTTGATACCAATTGTTGGGGCCAATAGGGGCCTATATACCCTGAGAGGGGGGGGGGTTGAATCAGGGTATGGATATTCTTTTTCAAAGTTCTTTCTGCCCCACTGGATCTTGACCTCTTTGTTACAAGGGTCACTTCGTTTGCATTTGTGTGGTTACTGTGATCACTTGTCTCCTTTACCTGATGATGATGCTTTGAATGCAATCCAGGGAAGTAAGCAGGCAGACACAGAGATTTTTACTTGGTTCACCGCTAAGGGCTACATCTAAGGAGAATACGCCGACAAGTTGACGGTTCGTACCAAATTCCACTAGACTTCACTAGATGTGGATTACAATGTTCGGGCTAGATCACTTCTATGCACAGGCTCACTGCCTATACAATGTTTAGGGTTAGCTCACTGCTTTCCCAAGGGTCACTCCCTGTTTCTCTCTCTCTGGATCACTGCCAGTGGAGAGGATCACCTTCTTCCTCTTCATAAGCTCACTGCTCCAGAAGGGATTCACTCACAGTTTATAGACTTGTAGGTCTCTTCATTTTCATGAAATAATGCATCTTCTCCTGTATGTAGATGCTCTGTTGAAGTTCAACTTTCATCCGTAGATGAATCTCTCTTTGCACCGAATGTATCGGGAAAACATCCAGCTTCCACGCAGCCTGAAAAACACAACTGGAACAAACCTTACTTGGCGCGCAAGTCAACCTCGGTGTGAAAGTATCGGCGTGCAAGTCACAACGGGCGCGCAAGTCCTCCTATAACACTTGCGTGACACAAGCTTCCTCAACTCCAAACTTGCGCGACTCTCTTCCTTTTACGCCCAAACCAATATTGGCGCGCAATTGTCAACTGGCGCGCAACTTCTAACACCGGCGCACAACTTCAACCTCTGGCGCGCAAGTCCCACCTGCGCGACCACACACACCACTTGCGCGACCACCACACCTGCGCGACGGGAGCTCTGAGTTGAACTCCGGTGAAGAATGAAGAGGGGTGGTCCAGTATTTATAGGTAAATTGACCACCCTGTGCGACGGCGCGCAAGTCACCTGCGCGACCCAGTCTTGGCGTGCAAGTCTTCTCTCCTTTTAGTCACTTGCGCGACCAACTCCCAAACTTGCGCGAACCTATTTCCTTAGACATATTTTGATCTTCTGATCTTGAAAAACATATGGAGCGCAAGTTTCCTGTACACCAAGTTCACGGCGCGAAAGTCCCTTTGCCAAAAACACTTTTCTTCATTTGCCGATTTTCAGGCCCAAAAATTTGGAAAACACTGGAAAACGGCGCCACCTTGTATCTGTTCTTTTGTACCACCTCCAGATCATCCATTCCTTTTATCGACGTTCTTGAATCAATCATGGATCGTTGAACTCAACTCTTGAACTCGACATTCCATCATGAAATCCTCTTTGTCAACAAATTTGTATGTCATAGTTTTGCTTTGTCAACAATCACTACTCAGATGTCCACTTTGTCAACAAACACAATCACCTCAAAAATGCTTCAATGATACCTTGAGGGATTTTTTCCCAACAGTAATAATTAGTAATAATTAGTAATAAATAGTAATAATTAGTAATAATTAGAAATAATTTGAAAAAATTAGGAATAATTAAGAATAATTAGAAATAATTAGGAATAAATAGGAATAAATATGAAGAAATGGGAAGAAATAGAATGAAATTTAATGAAATAGAAAGAAATGGGAAGGAATAGGAATGAATAAGAAGAAATAGGATGAAATACGAATAATTAGGAATAATTATTAACAATTAGTAACAATTAGTAACAATTAGGAAGAAATAGTATGAAATAGTAAGAAATAGTAACAAATAGTAAGAAATAGTAACAATTAGTAAGAAATAGTAACAATTAGTAAGAAAGAGTAAGAAATAGTAAAAAAAAATTAGAAATATTAAGAAATATTATGAAATATTAAGATATAGTATGAAATGGAAAGATATAGTAAGAAATAGTAACAATTAGTAACACTTAGGAAGAAATTTTTTTTTAATAAATTGTAATAACTTGTAATAACAAGGAACAATTTCTAATGGGTTGATGACACTCTTTTTGCTCGATGACTCTTCTCCTTTCAACATTCACTGACTCAAAACATTATGAAAATTATGCTTCTACATATGCATATCCAATCTCATATGCACGAGTTTGAATATGAATTCGTAGGACCACATTTTCCATAATGCGTTCAGGAGGTGGTAGTTACGAGAAAATGATTCATCGACGAAAAGGGGGATCTTTTTTCTGAAGGCTCATTTACTTGCAACTTTCTCATAGAGAAATCACAATGAAGAATCTACTCTGAGGTACGCATATTCATTCATATTCTTCGTTGTGATTTCTGTGTGAGAAAGTTGAAAGTAAATGAGTCGTCGGACAAAAGAGTAGCTGTCAATCCACTGGAAATTTTTTCACCTGTAAGTAATGGTAATTATTAAGAAGTAGTTGTAATTATTTATCATTTTTTCTCATAGTTGTTTTTTATAATTTCAAATTATTCAAAAAAATTAATGATTTTATATTTTGTAGAAAAATATGGAACAACGAAGTCGACAACAATCATTATTAGATTATCGCGCTTGGATAAATAAGCATAGAAATCCAAACAGTTATGGTTTAAATCATTTATATATTGAGGGTGTTGAAGATTTCTTATTATTTTCATCTTCAAAACCAAAATATGTTTCAGAAGGAACAATAAAGTGTCCTTGTAAAAACATTTCTCTTAGAATGCTTTACACATTTGACAAGGTTGGGGGACATCTCTTGCGGTATAGTTTTTTACCATTTTTTTGGTATCAACACGGAGAACACAATAATAGAGAAGATACTAATAACTTGATTCTAGATCAATAATAGTTTCAAAATTTAGTACATGATGTTGTAGGTCCATCTGTTCAGCAAACTGAAACTCAGGATGATATTGATTTAACTCCTAAGATGGAACCATCTGAATTTAATGAGTTGTTGCGTTTTTTGAGGAAGAAATATATCATAGTTGAAAGTTAAGCTAATTAGAATCCGTTGCAAAATTTATGGATATTAAATCAGATAATACAATGTAAAATACTATTTTGATCAGATATTTTCTTTGGTTAAAACACTATTACCTAAATGAAACGTGTTTCATGAAAATTACTATGAGAGAAAGAGGATGGTTCATAATATGGGCCTTAGTTATGGGAAGATTCATGCATGACCAAATGATTGGATCTTATATTCTGGTGAAAATGATACATTGGATAGTTGTCCCACATGTGGATAATAGAGGTATAAAGAATCTCAACCAGATAATTCTGGATCGATTCCAGCAAAACAGTTGTGATATTTCCACCTTACACCCAGGTTGCAGCGTTTATTTACATCTCAGAACACAATGTAAATGATTTCACGGCACAAAACCAAGATTTCAATTGATAAAAGCTTAAATCATCCATCTGATGGTGATTTATTGAAACATTTTGATCGTCTGCATCTGTCTTTTTCTTTAGAAGCCTGAAATGTGCGATTGAGTCTTTCTACTAACAGTTTCGGTCTGTTTGTTTCTTTTGGTAGTCAGTATTATTGTTGGCCTATCTTTATAACTCTTTACAGTTTACTTCCATGGATGTTGATGAAGGAGCCCAATATCTTTTTGACCTTATTATTCTCAGGACATCCGAAAAAAAATATTGACGTTTATTTGAAACCATTGATTGACGAGTTAAATACATTATGGAGTGATATTGTTAGTATATATAATGTTGTTGTGAAACAAAATTTCATATTAAAAGATCTATTGATTTAGATGATAAGAAACTTTCCGAAATATGGCATGTTATATGGCTAATGTACACATGGTCTGAAATCATGTTTTTACTTTATGAAAGACAACAAAGCCCTTATGATCATCAATGGAAAAAACCCTTGCTATTTTGACTATCACCGCAGATTAATTCTAACTGATCATCCTTTTTGGAGGAACATATCTCATTTCAGAAATGGTATAATTGAAAGGGATGAACCTCCACAAATGATCTCAGGTACAGAATTAAAATCAGTTATATTTTCATTACCTCCCATCACATTTGGGCCAATAGTAGACCAACATAAAATTCATGGCTTTGGGAAAGAACATAATTGGATAAAACGAAACATTTTTTGGGATCTTCCATATTGATCTGGTTTGTTGGTCCACCACATATTGGATGTCATGCATTTTGAGAATAACTATTTTGATAATTTATTTCATATAGTGTTGCACTTGGTAGGACCAAATATACTATAAAGGCACGATTAGATCTTGCCCAAATTTGTATGTGACCAGAACTTGAACTATTTGAAAATATCAAATCACAGAGGTTAACGAAGCCAAAAGTATCTTATACACTTTCCAAAGAGAATCACATACTATTTCATCAGTGGATTGAATATTTGATACTTCTAGATGGCTATGCTTCTAATTTGGGCAGATGTGTTAAAAATTGTTATATTACCGGATTAAAAATTCAGGATTGTCCGGTTATAATGGAAAGACTTATTCCGATTGGATTCAATGGTTCTTTGAATTCTTATGATTTGGTATTCGATAACAGATATATCAAATTTTTTTAAGACATTTTACACTGAAAATAGACTGAGATGCACTAAGAAAACTGGAAGAAGATGTTGTTGTAATTATATGTAAACTGGAAAAAATATTCCTTCCAGCTTTATTTGAATCAATGGAACATCTGATATTACATTTTCCACATGAAGCTAAATGTGGAGGTCTAATATAGATTCGATGGATGTACCCATTCAAGAGATGCATGCAGAAATTGAAAAAAAATTGTATGTAATAATGTATCAGTTGAAGGCTCAATTGCTGAAACTTATTTGCAATAGGAAATTTCTTTTTTCTACTCTCATTATTTTGAATCCCAATATCCCTCAAAACACAATCACATGGGATGAAATGAGGGGAATGTTAATGATGAAATGGAAAATCAGTTATCTATTTTTAAACAGCCAAATACTTGTTTCGGTGGAGTTCATGTACAATGGATTTAAGATAATGAACATCACAGAGCTCATACATATGTTCTGCTCAACTGTGAAGAAATGACATCATTTTTACTGGGACTAATTCTATAACTTATTCTATAATTTATGTTACAGTATGTAAACATATTTTATTTGTAGGTTATAAGATAATCATATCAAGAAACAACATCTACATATTACAGCAACTTTTCTTGAACAATGCAGACAAAAAAAATTTCTCAATGGTTTCAAAAACTGGTAACATAAATTATTGATGGTTTAATGTCAATTATATTTATTATTTATCATATTAATAATTGTTATAAAAATTATCAGGTTTCTCAAAATGGTGATTAAATTGATAAGAGACTGTGTATATTGATTAACCCACCATCCAAAATGGTTAAATCTTATAATTCATATATGGTGAATGGTTTTCAATTTCATACATGTGCATATGGGGAATAAAAAAAACAATGAACACTTGAGCTTTCCTGAGAGGATCACATCACAGAAAAACTAAAGTTGGATTTTATAAGATTCTCGATGAAATTATTGATCTGTGTTATCTAGGATAGAATTGAATAACGATTTTTAATTGTTGGTGTTTGGATACTGATAGAGGCTTGCGTGTTCATCCGACTCATGGAATCATCGATGTTAAATATAAATGTCTTCTTACATTAAATGAACCATTTTTATTGGCTCAACAGGCACATCATATTTATTACACAAATTATTGTTCTACTTCAAGAGGCTTGAGTGATTGGTGGAGCATAATAAAAATAAAATATTGGGAAAATCAGATTACTCAAACTAAATATTGTTATACTAAAGTGGAAGGAATTGAAATTTTTCAAGAGACTGCTCAAAATCCATCTTTTTCACAAAGAGATGTGAATATCGATGATGAAACTTCACAATTAAAGATTGATGGTGATGAAGATGTTAATGATGTTACAAATAAATTTGAAATAACAAGATATGATGGAACTAAAACTCATATGGATATTAATGATGCTGGGGAGGAAGATGAATACATTGACAAGCATAACTATGGAGATGAGGAAGAATATGGACATTGACACAGTTAAATATTGTTTATTATCATAACTAATATATATCTATATATAATAATTATTTTCAACTATCTTATTAAAACAATCATTTTGTGTTTAAGATAGATCCCAATCTATTTTGTGAGTTATAGGAGGATGATCTACCTTTGGATGAGTGAGATTGTGGAGCATCTGACCCTCAGCCTACTGACGGTTCAGGGGGAATGCGGAGGGGGCACAGTCTTAAACGATTGATGATTCCTGAACCTATCCCTGAGTGACGTCCACATCTTGGCTTAGATCCATGCACACAGTGGTATGGTATCCTGTATATTTTAGATATCTTTCATTAATTTATTTTTATATACACTAATTTTTGGATTATTTATTTCTTTTTCATAGTTTTGTGCATGTTCCTATTGGACAGGGGAGCACTATCTTGCACAATTATTTTTTTCAGCCATGGATCACATGGGAATAGATTCCCATTGATGTGTGGCGCAACATGTTCGATCATTGGCTAGTACGTAAATAAAAAATGTTTATTTTGTCATTTTTTTATTAATAACGTGACATTATAAATTATTTGTAGTGTTTATGGTATCCCATTGATGATATCCTGTATATCACTATCCACATAGCATGACAGGTGTCTATGCGTGACCGTTTCCATTAAGTTTTCACAATTTGAGAAGAACAGCAATTAAGAAAGAAGGAGTGATAGAATTTGATGATTTATGTAGAGCCCACTAACAAGAGAACATTTCATCTCACATTTGGGATGGATTATGTTTACACTGGTTGGGTGGTGGATTTTAGAGGAGATCTTCAGTGGGACAATAGAACCGGGGGAGACAGGGGGTGAAGCATTGAGCTAGTAACCGTACATTTTGTAAGCATAGAGATCATCTTGTAAGTATATTTTTTAAATATTTTATAAAACTTTAAATATAGAATGTTTATTTTATATTTTTTTAGGTAGTCCAGCATCCCGATATTACGGAGTTCGACGTTTATCACAGGATGTACAGTGATGCAGCCACTGGAGAGATTTGAGGTGATCACCAGCATCAGATTGTGGATAGTATTATCTTTTCAGTTTGACAATTAACTGTGTATAATAATTTTTTGATTTTAATCTTAAATTAGAATTGAGGAGTCATATGAGGCTACGACCTCTCAAACACAGGTTGAGAGTCAGGACGAGACGACTAAGTAGACTAGTGCCCACCATTTTTATGGGGCGGCATGGATGCAGGAGACTCAATATGGCTTTGAGAAGGGCCGAGTAGTTGGTATTAGCTCTCATTTAACTTCTGGTACTTTTTATTGTATAGCTGCGATGTCGGTGTCCAACTCGAGAGGAGCTCATGGAGATGCATCATCTTCTAAATCACAGTATCAGGAGTAGTTGGAAACTCAGTCTGAGCTTATAGAGAGTTTGTAGAAGCAGCATGAAGAGATGTGTCGGCGACAATAGGAGCAGCAGCCCCAACATGAGGAGGAGATGCATCAATGGCAGCAGCAGCAGTAGCAGCATCACGAGTATATGGAGTAAATGCGCCATCTGACTCGTAGTTTAGAGATAATGTTTCCTCCACCATCTGCTATAGCTCCTTCACCTCCTCTAGAAGATGACTCCCCAGTGATTAGTTTTTAATGTTAAAAACAATAGAAGTTATGATTTATTGTAATATTAACTATTTACATTTTCTTTCTTTTATATTGGTACTAATATTGCATAATTTAATTGTTTTTATTATTTTTAATATTTTATTTATTATTATTAGTATTATGTTTTTTAATATTTTTTTTATTTTAATAATAATAATAACAATTTATGAATTTTTTATATTTTATTTAAATATTTATAATTGTAATAATTTTTTAATTTTTTTATTGTTTTAATATAATTAATATTAATTTTTTATTAATCATAAATTTATAAAATATTTTTTTAGTATTATATTTTTTAATTTCTGTATATTTTACTAATAATATTGTTTTTTATTTTTTTAATAATATTAAAATAATTTTTTCATTAATAATATATTTATTAAATATTTTTTTTATTATGTTTAGTATTTACAATGGGACCTTTTGCGACGGGCTCCTATCACAAATAATTTAAATTTAATTTTATTAATAGTATTTGCAATGGGACGACGGGCCCGTCGCAAATACCAATTGCGATGGGCCCATCACAAAAGGTTATTATATTTATATAATGTATATAATCGAAGGATTAGTTGTGACAGGGAACTTCCCCATCACAAATAGTATTTGTGACGGTCCATTGAGAAAGGTTTATTTTTATATAAAATGTATATAATCAAAAGTTTATTTACGATGGGCCCATGACAAAAAATAATATTGGCGACACCGTTCTGTGAAACAGGCTATTTGCGAAGTGGCCTCGTCGCTAAAGCATATTTTCTACAGGATCCCATTGCAAATAGTCATAACAAATGCCTCTAATTTTAGTATTAATTGGTTTCCAATAGTTGGAACCTATAAATATTAAATTGTTTAATTCCAGATGGAATAAGAAATTTGTTTTGACAAATATAATATATTTTGGAATGCTTTTACCATTTTCTTGAGATGTTTGAGTGCCTTGTTTTGGGTTTATGAGAGATCGGTTTCCTGAGATAGCGGAAAGTCTTATATTAAGGGCCAAATTTTCATATAGATTGTTTATATTCCCACTGCTTTGGGATGTTCTATGGATATGAGACCTGTATTTTGAGCCTATTATGGTTGGTACTTGAGGGATAATGTGTGTTATGGGGTTGGGAGGGTCATATGTGATTTAGTCTAGGTATGGATGATCCTGGGATGGATGTTGTGATTTGTGGGTGGGGAGGGATGGATGACATGGTTGTAGTTGATGTGTGTGAAAGAGGGATTCATCAATATATGTTTTTGGATGTAATATTTGGCACTAGAAGAGATGGAATGAGTTAATGCTGGGTTTACCCATTATGAGATTCTATGATCTGTTCTTCTAGGTTGTGAATCTATTAAATGGTTGATGGAAGTGTTTCTTAATTTATCTGCATTCTTTTCCTTAATGCATGAGGATGATGTATCTGCATGGTTTCATGTTCTTTTAGTGGTATCTTAGGATAGATTTCCTTGAGTTACTAGATATGTAATGATGATGATAATGAATTTAAAGATTTTAAACCCATGGGTTCACTTGATGATGGAATCAAAATTCTAATAATATGTTAATATAAATAAAACATATTCTTTGTTTCAATTATAACTAGTGGGAATAGACTTTATTATATGATCAATGGAATGTAATTTAATGTAAATGATTAATTAATGGTTAATGTATTAATTAATGGAATGAAGTTATTAAAAAGAAGATAATTAATTAATTTATATCTTTTAAAATCATGTGTGTGTATAGTATAACGTTTCTTAGTAATGATATTTGGGATTCTGAGTGATGTTAGCTGCATTGAGTCTAATACTAGGTTATTCCCATAGTGTGGTTGTGATCTATATTATATCATTTATATTATTTGATTTGATTTGATATTGTGCCTCACCCATGTGGGTTATGATGAATAACACCTAATGGAGTCTAAGAGTATGTTTTCTCCATCATATCGTTGGGAGGATGGATCACTGACTATATAACGACCCATACTTTACATACATTGTTAATACTTCAAAATTGAAGCACACTTATTACAACATATGACAAAACCACAAAGGACCGTATAGGTATAGTGTCTTTAGAAACTGGGAAACATAAACAACTGGTTCATAAATCTTCTACAGTATCTCCCGTTTATTTCATCATATCTAGGGTCCCTTTTAGCATATTCAATTTAATATCCATCTTCCTGACCTGGGGAAAAGAAAACATAAATGGGTGAGCTCAAATGCTCAGCAAGGGCAAATAAAGGAAATAAAAATCATATCATATCTTTATGAAGATCAAAACCTGCAAAAGAGATCATAATATCTTAACATGGAATAAATCATAGAAGTGAAAATGAGATCCCCATAATCATAACATAAAACTTGAAACTTTGTGGCATGCACACATAATCATGGAAAATCATTTCTTGTTAGTCATGACTCATTGCCAAGACTATCTTAGTGGACAAAGTCCCTTTCTGAACCGAGTTCACTCCTCGTTTCAGTCCTGTATCACTGAACCGAAATAACCTTCCGTTCCAGCCATGTCTATCTCATGAGATATAAAATCTTTACCCAATGCATTGGAGGGAGATATAGGTCCCACCCATCTTATAATGAATCCTTTCTTATGTGTGCCACATAATCATACATCATCGCATAACACATGTAACAAAAATGGGATTCTTGAAACATCATGACATCATAAATCAATTCATATATGATAAAGGAATTCATAAACATAATTCCATCACAACATAGTCAAACCAATGTAAAAATATGGATAGAAACAGAACCCTTTATTATCTTAGATGGAAAATAATTTTGATAAAACACTTGAATTGAATTCTTGAGGAAAATATCCTTTCTTCTTCAAAAACATTTTTCATTTCATAACATGTCATACAACTTTAAAATAAAAGAAGTTGATTAAAAATAAACTTGAAAACTTGTAAAGGAAGCTTCTTTGAAGTAATGTTTTAAAAATCCATTCATGCCGTATAAGTTAAAAAAACATTCTTCGTACTTTTGTCGGAAAAGTCAAAAAGTACCTCGTACGGAAAAACGACAAAAGATTCCTTTCATATTCTTTACCAAAAACTCACCTAAGGGTAAAATTGGATTTAAACTATTTCAATTGGATGGAAACAATATTACATATTGAGGTAACATGGATGTGGATGATAAAATACACCCCAGTAAATACTTACGAATAAACAATCTCGGATAAAAATGAGATTGTGATATTTCCCTTACCTTAGGTCCAATTTGCTTTGTACGTGTCCGAAGCTCCTGTATAATGGTTTAAATAATGTTATTGACTTATTACAGAATCATACATATTTATATGATATCATATATGGTCATATTATTAGCTTCTTGTTAGTAATATTTCATTGTTACTTGTTACTCGGGTCTTTATAACTTTTTGTTCTTATGCGTGTTTTGTCGAATAAATTCTTATTCTTATCTTTAGGTTATAGATAATTCATTTCCAGAATGGTATTAGTGTAGTATATACCATATTCATTCATTCAATTCATTTATATAATCATTATGAAATGAAGATCATGTAGAACGAGTCGCATCACATCGTGGAGACGGTATTCCGTACGTACGCACGAGTGATGATATCGTTCCTATGATCGTGGAATTGTATTGGAGTATATATATATATTATTTCAGTATCAATATTACTTAATAATAATCATATATAGTTACTGATTACACCATTATACCCATCCTTGTAAGGTGATGGTGGAAAATAGATTACACCACGGCGTGGAGACGGTATTCCGTACGTACACACGCGCGGTGATTTCATTTTTCCGTAGGATGGATAGAAGGTGAATTAGGGTTGTTTCATATTTATAATAACATATCAGTATGTAAGTAATACTGATGTTATTACTTTATCATGAAACAACTAAAGAAGAAGAAGTTGAAGAAGAAAGAAATTGAAAAGATCGGTAATGGATATTACATCTTCTTTGGAACGCCTTTTTGAATCCTCCACTTAAGGAACTAAGATTGGTCTTTGGAGAAGACCAGGACCTCTAGGATTATTCTAGGGAAGTGGAGAAGGGAAAATGGCAGGGGTTGGCCGAGCTTGAGTGCTCAAATTGGTGTGAGGAGGAGGGGGAGGAGGTGCCCTTTTATAAGGGAGGAGAGGGGCACCTTAGGAATATCTCAAAATATTATTTTATATTAAAGTCAAAATCGGTTTATAATGGTTCCAAAGGGTCTTATTTCGAAGATAAAGTGGGGAAGGGTCGAAATCCTATCAACCAATAGGATTTAGACAAGTTTAGGGTATTATTTTAACCTTATCAATTAGATTTAACTCTAAGTTAATTAATTTAACTTTTACCGTGTCTTTTTGTTTTCTTTCACTATATGGTTAATAAACTTTCTATAACATGCCAAACGAACCCCAAATTGTTTATTATTAATATATATATCCTTATCTAAGTCATTTGGCCGAACCTTAGATTTTTAGGAATAAAATAACAATTAATAATATAATATTTGATTTAAAAACTATTTTGTGTCAATTTTGACACTATTTGATATATGATTTTTGTGAAAGTCATAACAGAATTATATGTTCGAACCAAGTTGATTAAATCAACACTAATATATCATAGTAACCTAGGAAATTAGTGGAATTCATAAAAATTCTCAAATTACATTTATTTTGGTATTTATATTATCAATTTTTTCAATATTTCATTAATAAGATAATTACTGCATCATCTTTGTGTCATAATTAAATTATTTGATGTCTAAAAATTACAAATAAAATACCATCATGTAGGAAATCTTTTTAGCTTTCTAATGAATATTTACAATCGAATTTATCTTATGTATAACCCTATATTAAAAATGATTTACTTATTAAACTTTGATTTTAACTATTTTAACCCTTCTTTAAATAAATTAATAATAAATATCCTAATCTAATCCAAGTGGGCCTAAATGGTCATATTTTATTCCTAAGTTTGTTTTTGGTCGAATTACACTTGTCCAATAGAATTAGGACATGTGTTAGGGTAATATTAATATCATATTTACCCTTAGTTACCCTATTTACTATTAACCGCGGTAAAAATAGTAAAAAGTTACTATTCACCAAAAAATTATTTTCATCTCATTGAACCACATTTTAGTCCTTGATATTAACCGTGTCTCTCGGATTTTTGAAATTCCATTCACAGAAGCGGTAAAATTATGTTTTATGCAAAATTCAGTTTTTAACCTACCACTTAGTGGTTTCACTATTCATCAAAAATTGAAAGTTTTCAGAAAAATACCAAAATTTCACCCTAGGCTAATTTCGATATTCTGAGTCCAAAAATGAAGTCCATTTTGAAAAATAAAATTTATAAAATTTCAAAAAGTGGTTATTACTATTCATAACGGCTAGTTTTAATAGCATATTGTTGTTTAGTGAAACTCGGTATTGCGTACGACGCAAGCTATCGAGGAAGGTCGCGATTGCGTGTAAAGCAAGCCAAGAAAGTGTTGTGTAGAAAAAGATTCCTTTGATGATAGCATAAAAGTCTCGGGTGTTACATTCTACCCCCCTTAAAAAGAATTTCGCCCTCGAAATTCGTCACTTTGCAACAAACAAATGAGGATACTTCTCCCTCATCATATCCTCAAGCTCCCATGTAGCTTCTTCAAGTTGGTGGTTTCTCCATAAAACTTTCACCAAGCGAGTGGTCTTGTTTCGTAGGACTTTTTCGCTACGATCTAGAATCTCTATCGGCTGTTCTTCATAAGAAAGATCTTTCTCCAGCGGTACAACTTCTGAGCTGAGTACATGTGAAGGATCTGGTATGTACTTTCTCAGGAGAGATACGTGGAACACATCGTGAACTTGAGAGAGATTCGGTGGAAGCGCCAATCGGTAAGCTACCTTCCCAACACGATCCAGTATTTCAAAAGGACCGATATATCTAGGGCTCAACTTCCCCTTCTTTCCAAATCTCATAACCCTCTTCCAGGGAGATATTCGTAAGAACGCTTTATCGCCCACTTCAAACTCTAGGTCTTTTCTTCGGTTGTCGGCATAACTTTTCTGTCGACTCTGAGCTGCTCTTATGTGTTGTTGAATAGATCTAACATTTTCTGCCATTTCATCAACGAGATCAGGTCCTAATAGCTTTCTTTCCCCAACTTCATCCCAGCAAGTTGGAGTCCTGCATTTCTTTCCATAGAGAGCTTCATAAGGAGCCATATGAATACTGGAGTGAAAGCTATTATTATAAGAAAATTCCACCAAAGGTAGGTGTTGATCCCAACCTCCTTTGAAATCCATAGAGCAAGCTCTCAACATATCTTCTAGGGTTTGAATTGTTCTCTCAGACTGACCGTCTGTCTGGGGATGATAAGCAGTGCTGAAACTCAACTCTGTATCCAGAGTATGCTGAAGACTTCGCCAGAACTTCGAGGTAAATCTCGGATCTCGATCAGATATAATAGAAAGTGGTACTCCATGCAATCTTACCACTTCCTTTACATATATCCTGGCAAGCTGATCTAGAGAGAAATCCTCTCTAATAGCAATGAAGTGTGCAGACTTTGTAAGACGATCAACTATGACCCAGATAGCATTATTGCCTTTGGATGTTTTAGGAAGTCCTGTGACAAAGTCCATAGTGATGTTTTCCCATTTCCATTCGGGTATGGGTAATGGTTGTAACATCCCCTTAGACTTCTGTCTCTCAGCTTTAACTTGTTGACAAACCAAGCATCGAGAGACATATTCAGCAACATCTCTTTTCATGCCATCCCACCAGAAGTACTCTTTCAGGTCCCTATACATCTTCGTGCTTCCAGGATGAATAGAAAATGATGAACTATGAGCCTCATCCAGCAGCTCATTCTTTAATTCGGGGATGGGAGGAACGCAAACACGATTCCTTAACTTTATTATCCCATCACAATCAAGGTTGAATTCAGGAACATTTCTCACCTTCTTTTGTAACTCGACATCTTCTTTCTGTGCCACTTTAATCTTCACATGTATAGATGGTTGAACATTCATTTGAGAAAGATAAGATTTTTCCCCTTCCATTATAATTCCAAGATCCATCCTTTGTAAATCCATAAATATTGGATCTTTTGTGATCCTCATCATGGATAAACTGGCATGGTCTTGTCGACTTAATGCATCTGCCACCTTGTTTGCTTTCCCAGGGTGGTAATGGATTGAGCAGTCATAATCCTTAATCAGCTCCAACCATCTTCTTTGGCGCATATTCAGCTCCTTTTGTGTGAAAATATACTTTAAACTTTTATGATCAGTATAAATATCACACCTTTCACCATAAAGGTAATGCCTCCAAATCTTTAATGCAAAGATTACCGCAGCCAACTCCAAATCATGTGTTGGGTAATTTTGCTCATGGATTTTCAACTGTCGTGAGGCATAAGCTATCACCATATCATTTTGCATAAGAACACACCCCAATCCCTTCTTGGATGCATCACTGTAGATCACAAACCTTTCTCCACTACAAGGCAGTGTGAGCACAGGTGCACTGGATAACCTTCTTTTCAACTCCTTGAAATTCTCTTCACATTCCTCTGTCCAGACAAACTTAACTCCTTTCCGAGTCAACTTGGTGAGTGGATTAGATAATCGTGAAAAATCTTTTACAAAACGTCGATAATATCCAGCCAAACCAAGAAAACATCGGATCTCAGTTACTGTTGTTGGTCTTGACCATCTTTCGATAACCTCTGTTTTTGCTGGATCCACAGATATCCCCTCTTTTGAGATTATATGACCCAAAAATGCTACTTTTTGAAGCCAAAATTCACACTTGCTAAATTTGGAATAAAGCTTCTCCTTTCTCAGGGTCTTCAATATAATTCTCAAGTGATCTTCATGCTCTTCCTTGCTCTTTGAATAGACAAGAATATCGTCTATAAAGACTACCACAAATTGATCAAGATAGTCCTTAAAGACTCTATTCATTAGATCCATGAAGATAGCAGGGGCATTAGTAAGACCAAATGGCATCACTATAAATTCATAGTGTCCATACCTTGTACGGAAAGCCGTCTTTGGTATATCCTCCCTTTTGACCCTTAATTGATGATACCCTGAACGAAGATCAATCTTGGAAAAGTATTGAGCTCCGCGTAGTTGGTCAAATAAGTCATCAATGCGTGGGAGAGGATATTTGTTCTTGATAGTGATCTTGTTAAGTTCTCGATAATCAATGCAGAGTCTCATTGATCCATCTTTCTTCTTAACAAATAGAACAGGTGCTCCCCAAGGTGACGCACTAGGGCGTATGAATCCCTTATCAAGATTCTCTTGGAGTTGCTTCTTCAATTCCTGCAACTCAATTGGGGCCATTCTATAAGGTGTCTTTGAAATAGGCAAAGCACCCGGTACGAGTTCTATTGAAAACTCAACTTCACGATTTGGTGGAAGACCCGGCAATTCCTCCGGAAAGACATCATCAAACTCCCGTACAATGGGCATATTCTTAATCGTGAGTTTCTCACCAACCATTTGAGATAAATAACCTTCATTTAGTGGAATCAATACCCATAAGATGGAAGAAATTTCCACTGGAAGGTTATGTTCATCCTTGCATTGATAGACGATCGTAGGTTGATCTGGAATATGAAATGTGACTTCCCTTCTTTGGCAATTGATATGAGCTCCATGTAGAGAAAGCCAATCCATGCCAAGAATCACATCAAATTACACTAAAGGAAGGATCACAAGATTTGCAGGAAGCACTTTCCCACAAACTTCGATCGGAGAAGAATTATAAACTTCTGATGCGATTGATGTGCCATTAGGTGTTGTCACAGCTAACTCAACATCTAATTGTTGAGGTAATACGGTGATACCCTTAGAAAATTTTTCAGAAATAAAAGAGTGGGTGGATCCAGAATCAAATAAAACATTTGCTACTTTAGAGTGGATGGTAAGTGTACCTTTCACCACATCGTTATCGTACTCCACATCGCTGATAGAAATTGCATGTGACTTTCCTTTGTCTTTAGCCTTAAGAGTTTGTTGACGTCGACCATCATCATCAACCCTTGGATTTGGGCATTGATTGGCATAATGCCCCATCTCCTTGCACTTGAAACATTGAAGTGTTGTAGGTTCATTCTGTGTATCCCTTCCTTTGTTTGCGTCATTAGACATCTTCTTCCCATTATCACGGCATTCAAATGCCCGATGACCTTCCTTTCCACATTTAAAACATTTACTTGTCCCTTTAAGACAACTCCCTCCATGTTTCTTTCCACACTTTGAGCATAAGGGAAAGTTCATCTTCTTTTCCGTGTGCTCTTTAGATTTTTCTTTGAATTCCATCTTCCTCTTCTTATCAAACCCATGTGACTGATGGGTTACTCCAATCTCCATCTCGACTTTGAGAGCACATCGAACGATTTCCTCGTAGCTATTGAAGTCCCTTATGGCTAACGCCCTTCGAAGACTTGGTTTTAAGCCACTAAAGAATCGATCGATCTTACTCTCAGGTTGGATAATAATACCAGAAGCGTACCTTGCAAGTCTTGTAAAATTTGCTTCATAGGTACTAACAGATTCATCATCCCTTTGCTTCAGTTCAAGGAACTCTTTCTCCATCTTTGTTCGGAGAATACGAGGGAAGTACTTATTGAAAAATAAGTTCTTGAACTCGTCCCATTCCATAGACTCAATTTCATCCCTTTGCCTCATATTCTTAACAAGATTCCACCATTGATCCGCATCTCCTTCCAAACGATACACTGCTAGGATGACTTTATCATGCTCAGAACATTGAAGAACTGAAAATATCTTTTCAGTAGTACTAATCCATTGTTCAGCAACTAATGGATCAGTAGACCCGCTGAAAGATGGTGGACGCTGCCTCATGAAAGATTCAACAGAATGTTGCTCCCTTCTTTGTTCGTTTGGAAATCCTGCATGATTCATAGCTTGAGAAAGTTGTGTGAGCATGGCTAAAAGATTTTGCATTCCAGCTCCCATATCGTTTGGTTTCTCAGGGGGACAATCATTGCATTGCCCATCGCATTCCGCATTAACACGGTTCCTTCGGGTTCCAGCCATTGACTAAAACCAAGAAGAATAGTGTGAGCAACACTAATTATAATAGGAAACCACATAATTCAAGAATAAAATTTTCATGCTTAAGGTCTTATCCTAGGTTATTCAAGGCCATTTCTAAAACACTAAGATTGTGTTCTATGCTTACACTTATCCTTAGGGTTCTTACTAAGGCTTTCACATCCTAGTTTCCAAAGGTTGACTATACCTTTGCTCTGATACCAACTATAACGACCCATACTTTACATACATTGTTAATACTTCAAAATTGAAGCACACTTATTACAACATATGACAAAACCACAAAGGACCGTATAGGTATAGTGTCTTTAGAAACTGGGAAACATAAACAACTGGTTCATAAATCTTCTACAGTATCTCCCGTTTATTTCATCATATCTAGGGTCCCTTTTAGCATATTCAATTTAATATCCATCTTCCTGACCTGGGGAAAAGAAAACATAAAAGGGTGAGCTCAAATGCTCAGCAAGGGAAAATAAAGGAAATAAAAATCATATCATATCTTTATGAAGATCAAAACCTGCAAAAGAGATCATAATATCTTAACATGGAATAAATCATAGAAGTGAAAATGAGATCCCCATAATCATAACATAAAACTTGAAACTTTGTGTCATGCACACATAATCATGGAAAATCATTTCTTGTTAGTCATGACTCATTGCCAAGACTATCTTAGTGGACAAAGTCCCTTTCTGAACCGAGTTCACTCCTCGTTTCAGTCCTGTATCACTGAACCGAAATAACCTTCCGTTCCAGCCATGTCTATCTCATGAGATATAAAATCTTTACCCAATGCATTGGAGGGAGATATAGGTCCCACCCATCTTATAATGAATCCTTTCTTATGTGTGCCACATAATCATACATCATCGCATAACACATGTAACAAAAATGGGATTCTTGAAACATCATGACATCATAAATCAATTCATATATGATAAAGGAATTCATAAACATAATTCCATCACAACATAGTCAAACCAATATAAAAATATGGATAGAAACAGAACCCTTTATTATCTTAGATGGAAAATAATTTTGATAAAACACTTGAATTGAATTCTTGAGGAAAATATCCTTTCTTCTTCAAAAACATTTTTCCTTTCATAACATGTCATACAACTTTAAAATAAAAGAAGTTGATTAAAAATAAACTTGAAAACTTGTAAAGGAAGCTTCTTTGAAGTAATGTTTTAAAAATCCATTCATGCCGTATAAGTTAAAAAAACATTCTTCGTACTTTTGTCGGAAAAGTCAAAAAGTACCTCGTACGGAAAAACGACAAAAGATTCCTTTCATATTCTTTACCAAAAACTCACCTAAGGGTAAAATTGGATTTAAACTATTTCAAGTGGATGGAAACAATATTACATATTGAGGGAACATGGATGTGGATGATAAAATACACCCCAGTAAATACTTACGAATAAACAATCTCGGATAAAAATGAGATTGTGATATTTCCCTTACCTTAGGTCCAATTTGCTTTGTACGTGTCCGAAGCTCCTGTATAATGGTTTAAATAATGTTATTGACTTATTCCAGAATCATACATATTTATATGATATCATATATGGTCATATTATTAGCTTCTTGTTAGTAATATTTCATTGTTACTTGTTACTCGGGTCTTTATAACTTTTTGTTCTTATGCGTGTTTTGTCGAATAAATTCTTATTCTTATCTTTAGGTTATAGATAATTCATTTCCAGAATGGTATTAGTGTAGTATATACCATATTCATTCATTCAATTCATTTATATAATCATTATGAAATGAAGATCATGTAGAACGAGTCGCATCACATCGTGGAGACGGTATTCCGTACGTACGCACGAGTGATGATATCGTTCCTATGATCGTGGAATTGTATTGGAGTATATATATATATTATTTCAGTATCAATATTACTTAATAATAATCATATATAGTTACTGATTACACCATTATACCCATCCTTGTAAGGTGATGGTGGAAAATAGATTACACCACGGCGTGGAGACGGTATTCCGTACGTACGCACGCGCGGTGATTTCATTTTTCCGTAGGATGGATAGAAGGTGAATTAGGGTTGTTTCATATTTATAATAACATATCAGTATGTAAGTAATACTGATGTTATTACTTTATCATGAAACAACTAAAGAAGAAGAAGTTGAAGAAGAAAGAAATTGAAAAGATCGGTAATGGATATTACCTCTTCTTTGGAACGCCTTTTTGAATCCTCCACTTAAGGAACTAAGATTGGTCTTTGGAGAAGACCAGGACCTCTAGGATTATTCTAGGGAAGTGGAGAAGGGAAAATGGCAGGGGTTGGCCGAGCTTGAGTGCTCAAATTGGTGTGAGGAGGAGGGGGAGGAGGTGCCCTTTTATAAGGGAGGAGAGGGGCACCTTAGGAATATCTCAAAATATTATTTTATATTAAAGTCAAAATCGGTTTATAATGGTTCCAAAGGGTCTTATTTCGAAGATAAAGTGGGGAAGGGTCGAAATCCTATCAACCAATAGGATTTAGACAAGTTTAGGGTATTATTTTAACCTTATCAATTAGATTTAACTCTAAGTTAATTAATTTAACTTTTACCGTGTCTTTTTGTTTTCTTTCACTATATGGTTAATAAACATTCTATAACATGCCAAACGAACCCCAAATTGTTTATTATTAATATATATATCCTTATCTAAGTCATTTGGCCGAACCTTAGATTTTTAGGAATAAAATAACAATTAATAATATAATATTTGATTTAAAAACTATTTTGTGTCAATTTTGACACTATTTGATATATGATTTTTGTGAAAGTCATAACAGAATTATATGTTCGAACCAAGTTGATTAAATCAACACTAATATATCATAGTAACCTAGAAAATTAGTGGAATTCATAAAAAGTCTCAAATTACATTTATTTTGGTATTTATATTATCAATTTTTTCAATATTTCATTAATAAGATAATTACTGCATCATCTTTGTGTCATAATTAAATTATTTGATGTCTAAAAATTACAAATAAAATACCATCATGTAGGAAATCTTTTTAGCTTTCTAATGAATATTTACAATCGAATTTATCTTATGTATAACCCTATATTAAAAATGATTTACTTATTAAACTTTGATTTTAACTATTTTAACCCTTCTTTAAATAAATTAATAATAAATATCCTAATCTAATCCAAGTGGGCCTAAATGGTCATATTTTATTCCTAAGTTTGTTTTTGGTCGAATTACACTTGTCCAATAGAATTAGGACATGTGTTAGGGTAATATTAATATCATATTTACCCTTAGTTACCCTATTTACTATTAACCGCGGTAAAAATAGTAAAAAGTTACTATTCACCAAAAAATTATTTTCATCTCATTGAACCACATTTTAGTCCTTGATATTAACCGTGTCTCTCGGATTTTTGAAATTCCATTCACAGAAGCGGTAAAATTAAGTTTTATGCAAAATTCAGTTTTTAACCTACCACTTAGTGGTTTCACTATTCATCAAAAATTGAAAGTTTTCAGAAAAATACCAAAATTTCACCCTAGGCTAATTTCGATATTCTGAGTCCAAAAATGAAGTCCATTTTGAAAAATAAAATTTATAAAATTTCAAAAAGTGGTTATTACTATTCATAACGGCTAGTTTTAATAGCATATTGTTGTTTAGTGAAACTCGGTATTGCGTACGACGCAAGCTATCGAGGAAGGTCGCGATTGCGTGTAAAGCAAGCCAAGAAAGTGTTGTGTAGAAAAAGATTCCTTTGATGATAACATAAAAGTCTCGGGTGTTACAGACTACACCCTATAGCCATACTCTATCCTCTTATTTGTAACATGTGATTGTATGCATGAAGGTTTGTCTTCCAATATATCTATGTAGAGGGGTGTAATAAATTGTTGTTATTTCACACACATGAGTTTCCAGATATAGTATCTAAAATATTATTATAGGTATGGCATGTATAGGCTATGATAGATTGAGGGACTTACTTGGTGTATGTGGTTTAATGGATTGAGATATAATACCAGATGTATGCTATTTTTTATACGGGCTGTGATGGAACCGAAAAAACACATGCTGACAACATGTGAATATAGGGATGGGTTTATATGGTTAGGTGATTCACAAGGATCATGTGGTGGTTCTCTTTGCATGTGTGATTGGTCCAACTAACATTTAGAGAGTGATTCTCAAGATGTGAAATGTTGGGTTGAGAAGAAAACTAGTAGGGATGTGGGAATGGTTTTCCCTGGATGTTAATTATTATATTTTATGATCTCTTGTACATGATACTTGGTGAGAGATAGATATATTGAGGATGGGAACATCGTATACATGTTTAGGTGGTGAGTTAGATTTAATGTTGTTAACAATGATTTTTCATGCTTTATTTATCTTTTTCACATGTGTCTTTAGAGAGTATCTTACATAGTAAACTCTTTTCCTCACCCCACATATATTTAAATAATTTTTATGGCACTCATACCAGGTTGGTGGTCGGGTTAAATATTACTATGTTAGGGTTTAGTAGGTGATATTTGGAATTTTTGGTTGTTATCGTATTTACCGTTTTTGTACTTGTAGTTTTCCAGTATGTTGTTTAGTACATTATGGAATTGAATTATGGCACTTGGGAATTAATTATATTTATCTATATGCATATTTTAGTAGGTTTTGGTTCTTTTATCCTTCTTATCTTTCTCTATGGTGTGTTTATCTTACTCGGTAATACATCTCATATGCATGTTTACTATACCCTCAGTGCTTGTCCTTAACATGTGGATTACTAGTGGCCAAACATGGGAAGCCACTATCTCTCTCCCATTGTTGTTCTAACTTTGTGGGGAGGAGAGTCAAGATAGAGTGGTATCAATGTTTTATGTTGCGGGATAATTTGGAGCTTGGGATTATACATATGTGAGGTTGCATGGGTTGATAGGGAAATAGTTTAATCCAAGATTAGTAGGCGATGTAAATATATGAGACTATTAGAGACATGAGTATTTATAGCCCCCTAGACCTGAGGTAGTAACCTTTTTGTTTACTTAGCCTACTAAAAGAAGTGATACTATTTTTTTAGGTAGATACCTAGGAAAGGATCATGCATCATTTTCTTTGATCCTATATTAGAAATGGGTGTACCCCATTATAGATTAAACCCTAAAAAATATAATTAATTCAGGTTAAATATTTCATATTCCATGTCTATGAATTCTAACGGTTTTCTCATATTGTAAGCATGGATCCATGTCGACATCCTCATCAAGATCACACTAAGGTTGTTTAGTATGATGTTATAATAGATCTCCAAAAATAACAGGTTTAAAATGAAGATATGTGTAGGAGGACACTCCATGAGTACAAGAACTAGAGTCTATAGATGTATGGGAGATCTAGTTCAGATTTAGTCCTAATGGACTGGTTGGATGAGATTCATATAGATTTTAGTTTAATATGTTATCAGTAAGAGCACTATGTGTTATTTCATTTCGATGTTGCATTAAACAATGATTCATTGGTGGTTCATGTTACTCTAGGATCACTAAGAGTTTGAATTCTCATTAGAGTAGTTATGAGAATATTTTTGAGCATGGTAACTTTATTCGACTGTGAAGGTGACCAATTTCTATGAGATAATTATCATTTAAATGGGGATATCAAGTGTGAGATAGTTTTAGATTTGTTTTGGGAACCTTTCATGATATGATAAAGAAATGTTGAATGATGGTAAGGCCATGCAGAATAGTTTAGAAGAGTATTTGTGTCTGGAGACCAAGTGTCGAGGCACAATGTTTATACTGAGGACATATCTTGATGTGTTGCAAAAATAAGAGGTTATTAAGAAGATATGGGATGGAATTTGGTTGACATGAGAGGACTATCAACAATATTCTTCTTGATGTAGATATATGGTTCTGGGTTCAATGTAGTTAGAATGGAGTCATTTTCAGCAAGCTGGTGGTAGGTACCATAACTGATCATCCCATTTCTCTAGGGTCATAAGATCTCATACCTATTATAAGGATCCATCAATTTGTTTTAAGTACATATGGTGTGGTAATTATCAGCGAGAGTTTCCATCATTTCTTAGTAGACACTGTGTGTATGGTTTTCCAATTCAGATTCTACGATTGAGGTAGTTCATCTATAATAGCATTAGTATGGTGTTCTAGTTTTTGATCAATAAAGACGATATGGATAAAGTTGGGTAAAACCAAAATATGATCCACATCCTCAAACAGAAAAGTGTGTTAATGGAGGAGATTGTTAGCAGTGTTAAATAGGTCATATAATAGGTCTTGTTCATTATTATGCATTATCATTTCTTGCTCAAAGTGATCCATATTTCATTTGAGGTACCCTATGTTTGTTTTCTACTTGGGATTATGTTTTTTGATTTAGGAGGGATTTAATACATTATATAACCTACCCTCATCCATGCTTTGGGACTTGAGGTAGATGGCCTTCCAGATACCTTGGCATTGACTATGAAATTTTGTCGTCGATATGTATTTTATGAAGTAATTACAGACTTTGAGGTAGAGTTGGGATAGCACTGCTGTTGGAGAGATTTCATTTGTTTATGAACACATCTATATTACATCATCCACTACATGGATTGGTTGTATTTAGTGTAAGATATCATGGATTTTATAAATAGTTTGGGTGTGTTCTATTATTCTAATGGAATTCCAATGATGTTTTTTATGTGGGAAGGACCCTCAAATGGTTTAGAGGTGTGTTCAATCCTTATCATCATTGATGGTCGAGATGATGCATAATTTGTTGATGGTTCACCATTCAGTGTTTCTTAGGGTTGTGGATGAGTACCCCAATGAATCTCCAAATGAGGTTGAAGTGTTACCACCTCAACAGAAAATTGGGTTTGGGATTAATCTATAGCTAGGTGTGTCTTTTACCATGATGTATTTGTATAGGATTGTTCCTTGTGAGTTGTGAGAGCTATGAGTATAGGTCAATGATCTTCGGTAATGTGGTTTTGTTTAGTCATGTGTGTCACCTTGGGGGTATAAGAGTTTTATTTAAGAATAATGATGATGGTATTTTGAGTCATTGAATGTGTTATCATATGTTAATCTAAGTGACTATAAAGAGCCAAAACCATCTTCTATGGATTGATTATTTCTTCGATTAATGTAATGTATAATTTTGGTTATTGAAGATCAATTTTCAGTTAGGATATCATCATGTGAGTGTAAATGAAGAGGATATTTATAAGAGCATTTTCTGTTGTCATCATAAGAATTGTGAGTTCATTAATATGCCATTTGGTGTGATGAATACTCGAGCTATGTACATGGTGTTGATGAATGCAGTTCTTAGAGAGTTCATCAATAATTCATTTGTGGTTTTCATCAATGACATCCTTGTATACATCGCTTCATAAGAGGATAATTCATAGTTTCATCATTCCATTTGGGAAATTCTTCATCAAAATAAGATATTTAGGAATCTTTATAAGTTTGATCTCATATATTTTGATGTCTATTTCATTGTTCATTAGTTATATCAACACATAGTAATTGTGGATCCTCCTAATGTAGTTGTAGTTGTGTCTTGGACACCACCCAAGATAATTTCATAGTTATGGAGATTCCATTGTTTAGTACACTATTATAGGAGGTTTATAAACAATTTATCTTGGGTTATGAATCTATATTAGCTTTGAGTTAGATGGATTATGCATTTTTGTGGATTGGAAAGTTCGAAACTGCATTTGAATACTTGAAAGAGATGTTGGTTAGTTCTCCAGTCCTACATTTTCCAATAGAGGGAGTTCAGTTTTAGGTATTGTATGATACATCACATATTATATTGGTTTTTGTTAAGATGATTTGTATATTAGTTATTTTTATGGTACATGTCAGTTCCATCACCATGAGGTTAACTATTCCACCCATGATCTCAGGTTTGAAACAGTGGAGTTTTAATTGATTTTATGGAGACATTACCACATTTGTGAGACCTTTGTGGTTTTTACTAATAAAAAGAGCATAAGTTATGTCTTCTCCCAACTTGTCACAAAATTTATCCAATGTTGGTGGAAGGAATTATTACAGGTTTATGAAATTTAAATCTCTTATATACCATGAATGGGAAATTTTTTAACTGATACACTGATCATGATTTCATGTAGCAATGTTATACGTGGAACTTGTTATTCAGGGAGAGTGATGGAGGAACTCAATGCTATGCACTGTGATATGTGAAATGTTGGAGGTACAGATCATCTTTTCCAGTTAAATGTGTGGTCATATTTAGTGACTAAAATCAAAGAATCATTGATGACGGATTTTGAGTTGGAGGCCTTCAGAGACTCAATTGTTTTTGAAGATTCCCTGGATGGTTGGTCTGAAGATTAGAAACTCCAAGTTTCATGTTAGGGAATGGTTTTTTCTCCTTTCATGATTCCTGATATGGTTATTTAGTATTTCAATAAACCTCAAGTTTTGGTACATCCTGAAATGAATAATATATAATGTTTTTTGAGAAGATATCTTGGTTTCCCTCTGTTGAAGCCTATAGTTATGGAGAATGTTTCTTGATGTCTTGTCTTCCAAAAAGAGAAGGTTGAGCAATGTATTCTTGGTGATTTTCTCTAACCGTTACATGTTTCCCATTAAATGTGTGATGACATCTAAATGGAGTTCATTATTGACTTACCTAAATCTCAGGGAGGATATGAATCTATATGGATAGTGGATTATTTGATGATATCGTCCCACTTTATAATAATCAAGTTGTTGAGTTAAGGGGAGGATTTGTTGAAAAAATATCTAGAGGAGGTGGTACGACTTCATGAATTCTTGAGAAAGATAATTTATAATTGAAAAAAATTACCTACAAGTTGTGGATAGGTATTAAGTATGATTTTGGTTCATAGTTATTCCTTAGCACTGATTTTAATCTGTATATGGATGGTTAGACAGAGTGAACCATACAGACAATTGAAGACGTGTTTCGCTCATGTGTCCAAGATTTTTAGAGGTTCATGAATGAGGAAACATCAATTGGTAGAGTTGTTTTTTACAATAACGGTTTTCACTCTACCATTGTTATGAAATCATTTGATTCTTTTTACATCCAACCATTTTATTCTCTATTGTGATGGATTAGGGTCAGAGATGTAGAAATTCTCAAGACAGAACTCGTATAGAATATGATAAATATGGTTCTGGTGATTTTTGAGAGACAAATGGAGTGAATGATCATTACAAAACCCGAAATAATATATGGAGGATACCTATACTGTTTAATTTTTGAGATCATATGTTTTTGATGGTGACTCCACATCTAGGTCAATAATAGTTTGGTCATGGGGGTAATATGTCTCCCAATTTCATAGACATTTTAAGGTTTTTCCTCCTATTGGAGTAGTGGAATATTTTATAGCACTTCCACTACTAATGAGAGGGATACATTATGTTCTTCTTGTGTCAAAGCTATGTTATTATCTTCATTATGAATCTCATGTCATCTATTAGGGCAATAATGATGTTTATAATGATTTGGCCTCTGAGAAGCATCCTATAAAGATCCATGAATGCTAGAAGAAGGTGTTTCTTGGGTGGTATATTCACTTTTTTCATGAATTATGCTAATACATTGGTGTAACATATATCAATTAAGATCATGATTTGTAGATGTGTGCTCATGACCTTGATCATTTTGTTTTTCATCTCTTGTATTGTAACACTCCAATTTTGTGGATGTTGCTCAATTTTTGTTTTGAGTTGGTTTCACTTTATTTATTATTATGCCTTTTTTCCCATTAGATATGTATATCACCTAGGATATAATTTAAGATCTAGTTATATATTTTTTTAGGTTTATGTTGTACTGATATATGTGAGGTGGTTGAGCTCATGAGGTGGTGAGACCTTTGAGTGGTATCTCATTGGTTGGCTATTCAGATGACCCATTTTTTTCTCTATGGGATGGTTTGGATTCTTTTGGATGAGAAATTTTTTACAGGTATCTAATATAATAGACATGATCTTTTTGGTAAACCCTTTATTAGTACCTAGGATCATAGTACTCATACGAGTCATGGAGTTGGTCTGGAGGGGTCTAGCTGTGAAATGAGGGAAGTAGGGTGAACACACATCGTGTAAAGCTTACAAGATGTGCATGTGTAGTTCATGTATTATGTAGGTATTTTTAAATACATGTAAAACTTCAAGGAAAAATAATTTAAAGAAGATTTATTATTCAGTGTGAATTAATGCATAAAATTTACCTGATGTGAAAACGGTTTAAACAGTGTATAAATATCTTATGAATCACATTAATTAATGAAACAATGACTCAAGGGTTTCTAAAACCCTACACTATATCTCATTTTCTAAAGGCTATTGGTTTCACCGTTTTGTTTTTCTTGATCCCTTTAACTGGATATTGATACTTTTCATTTTTCCTCTTTCTATGGCCATCCAAGGTGTGTTGTTCCATCATTTTCCAATGGGTTCTCCTGGTGTAGTCTTGTTTCCCCCATTAATTATCTCCATTCTATGTTGTTTTATCTTCATCAGTTCTAATAGGGTTATCTTGTTTTTTGGGGTGTTTGTTCTATGGTTTCTTGGATGGATGTAGTTCTTATAGGAGAGGTGATTAAATATCCACCATGTAGTCTGTTCTCATGTGGATAACGTTGATGAATTTAGAGAAAGAGGATGAATTGACTATATTTTACTTACATAAAATCACCAATTGTTAATGATTTAGCCATTTGGATGGAAATTTAATTAAACTAATAAATACTGAAAAGGATTAACTAAATTTTATAGTGATTTTATGTTGTCGATGTTGTTTCGTTATGCTGTGATAGAAGTTTGGATCATGATTTCAAGATATTATTATATCTATGTGTTTCTTTTTTCCCATGTTTTTATGTTATGGATTATCATATTATCAATGATTGAAATTGGTAAATTATTTTGATCTATACATAATTTATAATTAATTGTCTTAATTATAAATAATGAAGAAGCATGTTTTTAATCTAAAGGTTAATGAAATTTGAGGATGATCCAATGGATTCAATGTACATTTTTAATTGAATTGATCTTCTATATGATTAATATAATTGTTAAATAATTTTAATCATAATAATTCTTCTTTATAACAATCAGTTGGAATGTTAATTTATAATGTATTATCTCTAGATTTTTCTTTAAACCAGAATAAATGTTAAGATCAGGTTTTTCCTTTGATAGATTATATGGATTATTTCCTTTGGTTTTCCATAGTTATAACCCATAAATATAGAATCAATGAATTAAATATGAATTAATAATTGTGTGTGTGATACATATAATTTTCAAGGTCTGATTTTCTCATTTTCTTCATATGGTTATATTCCTTGATTTAGAGCTATGAGACCTCATTTTCATGAGAAGGTTTAATGCCATGATTTGAGGGCCCAACTTCCCTATTTACTTCAGGTTTCATCCTAATACATTTTGATTTTATGTAGATATATTCATTATGTTATAATCTTAGTATTTGTTATATTTGATGAATAATGGTTTGTATGGTGTGGGGAGGGCTTGATGTGATGTGATCTTGGGATGAAAATCGTGATTTGTGGGTGGGGGCACAGATGATGTGGTAGCATTTGGCGGATGTGATGTAGAGATTCATCAGTATATGCATGTGGTTGTAAGGGATGGGACTAAAGGATATGTAACATGTTAAAATTACTATTACTTGTTGAGGGGATTATGAGAGTTGGTGTTATCTCTTATGAATCTATTAAATGGATGATTTTCATTTTTTTTGTTTTATCTACAGTCCTTTCCTCACTAATTGAGGTCGATGGATGTTCATGGTTTCATATTCTTCTTGTGGCAGCTTTTTATAATTGACATAGAGTTCCTATATATGAAATTATTATAATAATTAATTTCATAATTCTTTACCCACATGTATGGTTGATGATGGAATGAAAATTCTAAAAACATGTTAATATGATAAACCATGGAATTGGATTGGATTATTCTCTAAGGGAATGGAAATTAGATAGATGATTAATTCAATGTAACATAATGATAATTTATAATTATTGTATAATGAATTAGTTAATGGAAGTAAGTTATTAAAATGAAATAAGTAATTAATCTATCACTATTGAATGCTTGTTTTCTTATAGGATATCTGATATTAATAGTGGAATCATGGAGTTTGAGTGATGTTAGCTCCATTGAGTCTAAGACTAGGTTATTCCCATAGCGTGGTTATGAGATATATTTTATAATTTATATTTTGGGATTTTATATGCTACACTACTCATGTCTGTTAGGGAGACAAACATCCACTGGACTTTTGGTTTATGGTTTCCCTAACATCCCAGTGTGAAGATAGATGGGTGACTACCCGCTCTGTCACTTCTCTCTTCTCTTCAAAGATACTTGTGTTAGTATACACTGAGTATAGTATTACCGTATACATGTGAATAGTTATGTGATAGATTATGATTATTTCACACACATGTATTACTGTATATTGTATCCAACATATTATAATACATAAGATGTGTATATGTTGTGATGTCTTCAGGTACTTAGTCACTGTATGGGATATAATTTCTTGAGGTATATTACCTGATTCTTGATATACATCATGTGGTAGGTTCTATTTATTTGAAACTACTTGGTCAGTATGTGTTGATATATGTATGGGATGATGTGGTTATCTAATTCATGAGGTACATGTGGTGGTGCCTTGCCCAGGTCATTTCGTGCAAAATTTATTTTGGAGAGGGGTGGTCAGTACGTATGACATTAGGGAAGAGAATAAAACTAGTGCGGTTGTGATAGTGGGGTAACCATTATGATTATTATTATATTATATGACCTAATATATGTGATACTTGGTGTGAGATAGCTGTGGTGAGGCTAGTAATAGAGTATACCTGTTTAGGTGTTGAGTTAGATTCATTTATGTTCATTATTTTTAGCATGCTTTCATTATCATTTTCATGAGAGGATTTGGAGAAGATCATACTAAGTACACTCTTATGCTTTTCCTAAATATATATAAAGTTTTGTTTGGTCATATATAGTAGGTTGGTGATCGAGATAGACATAATATCTTGGGGTCTAAGAAGAGCTGTTTGGGATTTCTATTCATTGTCATCATAACGTTTTGGTACTTATAGTTTTCCTTTCAGTTGTTTAGTACTGTATTTCATTTCATGGTGTCACTTGGGGTTTATATATATATATATATATATATCTGTGTGTGTGTGTGTGTTTGTCTGTGTGTGTGTTTGATCTGGTGTTGGATTTGTATCCTTCTTATCTCTCTTTTTTAATGCTTCTCTTAGAGGGTAATTCATTTCATATGAATGTTTGCAATACCCTCGGTGATAGTTTCCAACTCAGGGCCTACTATTGGAGGGACTTGGGAGGACAACATTTCTCTTCCCTCATTATAGTATCTTTATGGGGAAGGGGTCATGAAAACTTATATTATTCAACATTCATTGGTGCTAATTATTAATCAAAGTCAATATTCATATAATTTCATCAAAGAAAAATGGAAACATAGATTTATGCACAGTCAGTTTAAATACTTAAAATATATATCTATAGTTTCTATCCTATGATTTCACGGAAATTCGAGCTATTTTTCTCTATTCTAAATCCATACCACAATCTTTTTTAGACTTTTATCTTTTCAGAGATTATTTTTTATTCAGTATGAGCACACATGATATATGATTTATGCGTAGCTTGGTCCAAATCCAAAAAACTTATTTCCATAAATCATTCATACAAATTCATTCCAATTGGATATTTTTTAATGTTTTTCATAGTCAAATTCATATTTTTTTGTTCTAAATTACTAAACATATATTTTATGTCATCATAAGAAAATGAAATTTTAGATTGATACTACCCAAGTTCCAAAATATAAAAATAAATATATAATGTTTTTCCTATGATCTCAAAATGTTCATATATTGTATACATGGTTTTGAC
The DNA here is from genome assembly GCA_963277665.1 of Viscum album. Classification (NCBI taxonomy): domain Eukaryota; kingdom Viridiplantae; phylum Streptophyta; class Magnoliopsida; order Santalales; family Viscaceae; genus Viscum; species Viscum album. Next base: position 242,853,115 of record OY728131.1, read on the forward strand.
TATGTTATTAAATATTTTTAGATAGTTATTTTTTAAGAGATGCTTATTATGTAAGATCAACCACACCACATGTACGATTAAAAATTATTATTCTCCTACACATAAAAAATAAAGATAATATATTTTATATATGATTCCATGTCAATTATAGATCAATTTTGATGGTTTTGACTATTAGACAATCATTTTGATGTTTTAAATTACAAAAATTTAGTTCTAAGTCATATCTAGAAAAATATAGGATAGATTAATAAAACAATATTTTTTATATTTAAAAAAATTCTATTTTAATTATCTTCTTGAATTTAAAATTCATCAGATATCATTTAGTTAGTGTTTACTCAGTGGTGTATTTCTTAAGGATTATCATTCTTTTAGAACTTCTTATTTAGTAAATCTAGGGACACCACATGTTTGATTGACACTCAATATTCCCAAAAATGTATGCAATATAACCAATATGACTATAATGTGATTTTGTGATAATTGGAAATCCATTTCTATGGTTACGACCATTAGAAACATGTTTTAGTATTTTTTATTTTTTACTATGCATTTTCAATCATTTCTAGAAAAACAATGGATTAGATTAAGTCATCTTCAGTACCTATATTAAAAAATTATTTCCATTTTATTTCAAATAACTTATCTCGTATTTGTTCAGTTTTGACTCCATGGAAAACATTTTTAAAGACTGTCATTCTTAAAGAACTATTTACTCGATCAGTTCGAGCACACTAAATGAAAAATCAACATCATGTCTAGCGCTACACATTAAAATTAATTATATTATAGTTTTGAAAATTATTTCACAACAATACTTGATCTTTTTATTTAGGTTTTAACATAAAACACATATATTTTCATTTTAAATTACTAAACATGTTCTTTTATCCATCTTATAAAAATTATATCATTTATTTAAATAAATTTACTTACAATATTTAATGAATAAATATATTGTTGTTTTCAATGGTTTTCACTATAATGAGAGAACATTTGGTCATTTGTGACTCTATGGAATATTTTTTTTAGAATTTTCTCTCTTTTAGGAACTTCTAAATTATTCAGTTCGAGCACATCACATATCATATTGACATTACCTCTTCTCATACACAATAAAAACATTTTAATGATAATTTTAATATGTTTTAACATAAAATACTGTTTTTTCTATAGGTTTGACCAAAAAAAATTTGTTCTAGGAATTCAAATTACTAAAAATGTGTTTTTAGTCATCTCAAGAAAACTTATACTCAAATTGAATGGCTTCAAATTCAAATATTTCAAAAATGATTCTATTATTATTTATTAAAAACATAACATTTACATTTAACAAAATATACATAAGAAATATTAATTATATTAATTTCATAGATATTATTATTAAATATTAATTGTGTAATAAATTGTTAATAAAAAAATTATTATTAATAATTATAATTTATATATTACTAATTTAATTAATATTTATTAATTATATTATTTAATAAATTATTAGTTAAGTTAAATAATATATTATTTTACTCATTATTCATAATTATTAATGAATTCATTGTTAATATTTTATTATATAATAATTATTTATTAATAATCTAATTCAAAATATTTAAAAATAATAACAAAAATTAATAATACATTAATGTAATGTAATTTTTTTAAAAAGGTGAGATCCTTTCCACATCAATTCCTCTTTTAATGAAAAATAAAATATTTAAGAGTTTAAAAGGTTATGCTTTACAATGGTATATTTTATGGATATAAAAAAGGTTGGGGTCAGTTATTATAACAACCATGTTCTTTTATTAAAAACTTAAATATGATTTATTACATAAACTCGTCACTTGATACAACATAGAAGATCGAGAGGTCTTGGATATTTGGGGCTTAGAATCATTACATAACAACTTAAAACATGAAATACAACATCTTTATTAAAAACATCATTTACATGACCATTACATTCCCTCGTACTTGGAATTGCATGTGATAACCTGAGGACATGCATAAGACAAGGGTAAGATATAAAGCCTAATAAGGGAATAAACATGAAATAACATGAGCAATACAATACATGTTAGAAAATAGGCATATCAATGGAGCACAATATAAACATGAACAAAAAGGCATGAAAAATCATGATAATAATAACATGGAAATGTGGCAACAACACTTAACATAGAATTTACATGAGCCAAGGCTCATTGCCCATAGAGCATGAGTAAACCCTCATTGCATATGAAGAACTAGTAAACCCTTGTTGTACTTGAATTATCATCAGTCAACACTCATTTCACATGATGTATAATGATACTATACTTTTCCCAATGCATTAGAGTGCTATTAGGGCACACCATTCTTAAACATTTCATTTCATGCATAAGTGTACCACATTGATCATATAATATGGAATCAATCAACATAATAAGTTATTCCATGATAAATTAATGTGGAATAAATATATGAAAGTACCATTTAATATTTATATGTGCATAAAGGTAAATACCCTTGATAGATACATGGTTATGGTATTCACTACATAGTGATCTTGGCTTTGAAAAACGTCGTGCAATTTCCGCTGCATAACGACGTGACATAAGGATTCATGAAAAAGATGATGAGAGAGAAAAGGGTGTCTTATCATATGTATATGAAATGGAAAGTAATGGGGTCATATATATACATGTCCCAACAAACATAATGGAATTTAGATGCATAATATAAAAGAATTACTTGGATGTAAAAGGGGAGAGAAAAATCCCTTACGGAATTTCTGCATGGTAACTGGTCTACATGGGAGGCATTATTGAGTGATAAAGGGGTCTATCATCATTCAACAAAAAGGGAGAAGTATGGGGGAGGTGTGAAATCATACCCATTCATTTGTAATTGAAAAAAAATTCATAACACCTTAAATAAAATTAGACAAAAATGAGAAATGGAGAAATCCATTACTTAGAAGTGTGATACCAAATGCTTGGGAGAGGATTGAGAGAGGATTTTTGGGAGCTTGGAACACCTTGGGAGGATTATAGAGAGAATATTTCAGGGGTTGGACTAACTTCAAAGGCATTTTGTAAAGAGTAAGTTTGAGCTTGGGTGGGTTTATATATGAAAGGTGAGAGAATTATTTATTATTTAGGTTTGGGACACCTCACATTAAACTAATCAAAACCACAAACCATCCCATTGTATTTTCCCATGTTTTTTTTTCCAAAGTGGATTATAAAACTATAATTTATAATTATAATGGCAGAAATTTTTAAAATAATATATTTGCTTATGTGGAGGGGGGTCACAATCTCAAGGAATCCAATTTAAAAAGACAAAATGTTTTATAAGCCTTGAAGGGTCCACTAAATCTTTGAAAAATAAATCAAAAAAACCCAATATCAAATTATTTTAGTGGTAAAATATATATTGGCCGAAAAAAATGTTTATATTATTTTATTACAGCATTATTGGGACATTATGATGTCATAAAACACATTATATATTTAATCGGTATTTAATTTTTACCAAAAAAATTGATTATGTCAAAAAATAATGAAAAATTTACCATTGGATAATTTCGACTGCCTGATTCCAAAAATAATATTCATTTTATCTAAATAATTTTATAAATATTTGAATTTATACTTTTAAATTGAAAACTACAATTTATTGAAAATTCATGGGTTTTGACAAAAATAGCTTTCATACCTTAATAAAAATTACAATTACATTTATAAAATTATTCGATAATTCAAATTTAATAAAAATTAATTTTATAATTATAATATTTTATTAAAATATTATTTAATTCAAAAATCCATTAAATCATAAAAATAGATTTCTTAGTTGAATATTGAGTAAAAATACTATTTGTTCTTTAAAAACTATTTACAAAGTAACAATAAAAAATGAATGCACATTCTTAATACAAAAATAATTTAAATAGTCAGAGTGTTAGGGTCTTGTTACATAAACCCTTATAATAACCACTTAAGACCAATGGGTAAGGTGTGTGATGGTGACATACTTTTTGGGTGGTTAGGATAACATTGCTCGGGTGGTGATCTCTATTAACTTCCACTTCTCTCATAGTTGATTTCGCTCAAGCTTAATGTGTTCAAGATCAACATGGGCTTGGTCAAGAGAAAAGCCCAATGATGCTGCCTTATTTCCAAGCTACGACAAATGGACTTCGTACAGGGAAAGACTACTGGATGATTCCATATCTTCCTTTGTCTGAGTAAATTGGATTTGTTAAATCCCTATATTTATACAAATCATGTGATCATTGTACAATGACTATATTATCAATGATCACAATTCTTAACGTTATTATAAAATCCAAAACATAAAACCAAATAAGTTCATACATATTAAGTAACCATAAGAAGATATTTAAAAAGTCCAAGATTAATTTTCATTAATGAATTTTTTGTTCGTTGAAATATTCCCCCTTTAAAAAATTCTCCCTCGAAATTTCCTTTTCCCACTCTAAAACAAATGTGTGTACCTATGATTTATCACTTCCTCTAATTCCCACTTCGCTTATTCAAAGTTGTGGGTTTTCAAAAACACCTTGACAAGGGGAATTATATTATTTTGTAGAACTTTTTCTCTACGATCTAAGATATTCAATGGTTTCTCTTCATAAAAAATTTCATACTATAGTTGTACTATCTCTGAAAAGAGTACATGTGAAGGGTCTGGTATATACTTCTTTAATAGGGATACATGAAAGACATCATGTACTTTGGCCATGATAGGTGGAAGTACTAGTCGATAGGCCACAACCTCTACATGATCAAGAATCTCAAATGGGTCGATGTACCTAGGACTTAACTTCTATTTCTTTCCAAATATCATGAACATCCTGTATGGAGATATGCATAGAAATACCATGTCTCTAACTTTAAACTCAAGGCCTTGTCGATAGTTACCTGTATAACTCTTCTGTCAATTCTGGGCTGCCTTGATATACTGCTGAATGGTTTTTACCTTCTTTAAAATTTCTTCGACAATTTATGGTCCAAAAAACATACACTCACCAACTTCACCCCAACATGTCAGTGTTATTCACTTATTCCCATACAGATCTTCATAAGGTTCCATTCAGATGCTCGAGTGGAAACTATTATTGTAGGATAATTCAACAAAAGGAATATGTGTATCCCAACCTACATTAAATTCCATTGAACACAATCTTAAAATATCCTACAATGTATAAATAGTTATCATAGATTGCACATTAGATTGAGGATGATAAGTCATACTGAAGTTCAGTTCAATATCGAAAGAATGTTGAAGACTCTTCTAAAACATAGAGGTGAATCTTGGATCTTGATTAGATACAATAAGTAGCGGTACTCCATGCAGCCTTACAACTTCCCAGATGTATATCTGTTCTTCTTTATCAAACAAGAAATCCTCCTGAATTACAATGAAGTGTACAGACATTTTAATATGATCCACAAGAACCCAGATTACATTGTTGCCTTTGGATGACTTCGAAAGTCCAGTGAAAAAGTCCATGGAGATGTTCTCCCATTTCCATGATGGTATGGGCAATGGTTTCATCATCCCATTATACTTCTTCCTCTATGACTTCACTTGCTAGAACACCAGGAACATTGATGTATATTCATCGATCTTCTTCTTTATATCATCCCACCAATAATGCTCTCAGAGATCTCAATGCATCTTTGTGTTTCCTCAGTGAATAGAGAACTTGAACTATGTGCATCATCTAAATGTTCCTTATTTAGCTCTACACATGATGGAACACATAGTCTTTTCCTAAATCTCCCATCCATTCTTTATTAACATTGAACTCTGAGGATTTTCCTTTCCTAATAGCTTCCACTTTCTTCTGAATTTCCACATAATCCTTTTGAGCATACTTTCATCTTTCCAAAAGAGTTGGTTGAGAAATCATTTGTGAAAGGATTGATGGTGTTACCTTCTTTATGATTTTCATGTCCATCTTAGTAAAATTTAAGAATATTGGATCCTTCTCAATTCTCATCAGTGATAGAACCATTGGGTATTTTCTACTTAGAGCATCCATCATCTTGTTTGCTTTTCTAGGGTGGTAATTGATTAAAGAGTCGTACTATTTGATCAGCTCTAGCCATCTTCAATGGTGTATGTTCAACTCTTTCTGTGAAAATATATATTTGGGGATTTTTTTGGTCTGTATATATTTCACACTTCTCCCCAAAGAGATAATGCTGCCAAAATTTTAAAGTGAAGATCACCATAGCCAACTCAAGATCATGTGTTGGATTATTCTGATCATGAACATTCTATTGCCTTGAAGCATAGGCCATGAAAATTTGCATTTTTCATCAACACACAACCCATGCCCTTATTTAAAGAATCACTGAATACCACAAAAAGTTATCCACTTGTGGGTAATGTGAGCATGATCGTAGTGATAATCCTTCCTTTCAACTCCTCGAAGATATCTTCACATTCATCCCTCTAATAAAACTTCACTTTCTTATGAGTTATCTTGCTAAAAGGGTTGTAAAATCATGAGAAATTTTTCACAAATCGTCTATAATATCTAGCTAACCCCAAGAAGCTACAGATATCTGTTACTGATGTTGGCCTTGTCCATCCCTAAATTGTATTTGACTTGGAGGGATCCATATATATGCCATTTCTTATGATGATATGGCCCAAGAATGAGACCTCCTTCAACAAGAACTCACACTTGTTGTACTTTTCATAGAGCTTATCTTTTTGAAAGGCCTCTAGTACAGTTCTCAAATACTCCTCATGATCCTCATTGGTTTTGGAGTATATTAGAATATCAACTATAAAGACTACTAAAAATATTTCGAGGTAATCTCAAAATAATTTATTCATCATTTCCATGAATATTTCTAGAGAATTAGTGAATCTTAAAGGCATTACTATGAATTCTCAGTGCATGATTCTTGTACGAAAAGCAGTCTTGGGGATATCATCCTTCCTCACCCTTACATGATAATATCCTGATCAAAAATCTACCATGGAGATTTATTGTGCTCCACACAGCTACTTGAACAAGTTATAAATTTATGGGAAAGGATACTTGTTCTTTACCCTGATTTTGTTAAGCTCATGATAATCGATGCAAAGGTGCATTGACCCATCCTTTTTCTTGAAAAAAATGACTGGTGAAACCCATGGTAAAGTTCTTAGGCGTATATACCCATTATCTAAGTTACTTTATAGTTGTATCTTCATCTCCTCAAGATCCACAATATTCATTCTATGTGAAGTCTTGGATATTGGCAACGCCCCAGGTATAAGGTCAATTGAGAATTCAACATCTCTTCTAAGAGGAAGACCAGAAAATTCACCGAGAAACATTTAGGTGAATTACCTCACAGTTGGCATGTATTCAAGGATGGTTGCCTCCTTAGACTCAATCATCTGAGCCAGATACAAAAGCTCATAGGGCAGTAATATCCATTCTTGAGATAATGGAGCTAAAGAAGATTCATCTTCCTCCATGCACTTGTATAGAATCAAGGGTTGATTCTTCACATGGAGAGTGATTTTTCTCTCATGACAATTTATAGTGGCTCTATATAAGGAATGTCAATCCATGCCAAGAATTGAATCAAATTCCACTAGAGGGAGTATGACGATGTTCACCATGAAATTCAATCCACAAATTATGACAGGGGAGGAGTTATATTCAAGGGATGAAATTATTGCCCCATTTTCCATACTCACTGACATCTTCACTTCAATGATTTTTGATGGTGCTAGGATTGTTCTACTAAACTTTCGAGATATAAAATAATGCGTAGAACTATGGGAGATAACCCTACCTTTCACTTTTTGATTGTGGTTCTACTATATCCGATATATTCATAGGGATGAGTATCTCAATGTATTATCACATAAAGTAGAATCCAAATACAAAAAGAGATAACCTATAAAGAACTTTTACTTCTTTAACTTATGAATCTATTGGCTTTAATATATGTTATCCATGGTCTACTTTCTAACATATATTCTTATGGGAATTTTGTATTTCTTCAATAATGTATCATATTATCATGTTAATTTACCAATGCATATCCCCCGATAGTGTCATAACCAAGAGTTAAGCAAGGCCTGTTGATGTGTACCAGGATACCCCGGGTCAAGCCTGAACATCTTTGTTGGGGTTTTCACCCCTATGTACATCTGTTCCAGAGCCGCTTCTACCTGCTTGTATCCTAACAGGAATGTATTTTCATGATAAACCACCTACTAAATACCCACTAAAACATAGGGATGTTTTTGTTATACATAGTATTGTCTCTAAGGCTTCACTAGGGTTTTCTAATCCTAATCCCTAAATTAACTAAACCTATTCTCTAATAGCAACTATAACAACCAAGTTCATTTATTAAAAAATTAAACATTCTTTATTACATAAACTATTCACTTTATACAACATGTATGATCGATAGGTCTAGTGTCTTTGGGTATTAGGATCATTACATAACAACTTAACACATGAAATACAATGCCTTTGTTGAAATTTTTTTTACATGACCACTACATTCCCTCGTACTTATCATTTTATGGGATAACCTGAGGACATGCACAAGAAAAGTGTGAGCTATAAAGACCAGTAAGGGAATAAAAATGAAATAACATGAGGAATAAAATTCAAGATAGAGAATATGCATATCAATGGAGCACAAGAGAAACCTGAACATAAAGCCATGATAAAGCATTATAATTATAACATGAAAATGTGGCAACAACACTTAACACGGAATTAGCATGAGACAAAACTCGTTGCACATGGAGCATGAGTAAACTCTCATTGCACATGAAGCACGAGTAATCCCTCATTTCACTTGAATTATAATGAGTCAACAATCATTGAACTTGACATATCATGATATTATACATTACCAAATGCATTGGAGCACTATCAGGGCACACTATTCTTAAACATTTCATTTCATGCATAAGTGTGCCACATGGATCATATAACATGGAATACATTAACATCATAAGTTATTAAATGATTAGGTAATGTGGAATAAATACAAGAAAGTGCCACTAAATTTGTTTATGGGCATAAAGTTGAATACCCTTGATAGATACATGGGTATGGTATTTACTACACAATGACCTTGGCTGGGAAAAACACGGTGCAATATCGCCAGCATAATAAAGTGACATAAGGATTCATGAAAATAGTTGATGAGAGAGAAAATGATGTCTCATCATATGTAATTAAAATGGAATGTAAGGGTTTATATAGATACATGTCCCAACAAACATAATGGAATTTAGATTCATAATACAAAATAATTACAAGGATGTAAAAGAGGAGGGAAATCCCTTATGGAATTTCAGCATAGTAACTGGTGTACATTGGAGGCATTAATGAAAGAAAAAGGGGTCTATAATAATTAAACATAAAGAGGTCAGTATGGGGGAGGAGAAAAATCATACCCTGACTTTTTTAAATGAATAAAAAGGGTATACCAACATAAAAAATTGGACAAAAATGAGAAGGGAAGAAGTCCCTTACTTGGATGTGTGATCCCAAAATCTTGAGAGAGGCTTGAGAGAGACTTATTGGGAGATTGGGGAATATTGGGAGGATTATAGGGAGATGATTCAAGGGTTGGACGACCTCAAATGGATTCCAGTGTAGAGTAAGTGAGATATTGGGTGGGTTTATATAAGAAAAGAGAGGGAATTATTTATTAATTAGGTTTGGGACACCTCACATTAAACAAATAAAAACCACAAACCAGCCCATGGTTGTTTCCCATGGTTTTTTCCAAAGGTTAGTGGAAAACATTATGTTATAAGGATAATGGTCAAACTTTTTAAAATAATAGATTTTCTTATGTGAAGGTGAGTCACACTCTCAAGGAAAATAATTTAAAAAGACAAAATGTTTTATAAGCCTTGAAGGTTCCACTAAAGCATTGAAAAATAAATCAAAAAACACAAAATTAAATTATTTTAATGGTAAAACATATATTGGCCGAAAATAATGATTATATTATTTTATTACATCATTATCGGGTCATTTTTTTGTCATAAAATACATTACAAATTTAAACGGTATTTAATTTTTACCAAAAAAATCGACAGTCTCAGAATATTATGAAAAATTCACTATTGGATAATTTTGACAACCTGATTCCAAAAATAATATTCATTTTATCTAAATAATTTTCTAAATATGTGAATTTTTTCTTTTAAAATAAAAACAGACATTTATAAAAAATTTATGGGTTTTGACAAAAATAGCATTCAAATCTTAATAAAATTTACAATTGCATTCATAAAATTATATGATAATTTATATTTTATAAAAAGTAATTTAATTATAATAATATTTAATTAAAATATTATTTAATTCAAAAATTAATTAATTCATAAAAAAATATTTCTTAGTTGAATATTAACTAAAAATAATATTTGTGCTCTAAAAACTATTTTCAAAGTGACAATTATAAAATGAATGCACATTATTTATAAAAAAAAATAATATACATAGTCATAGTGATAAGGTCTTGTTACATAACCCCTTATAACACTCGTATAAGACTGAAGGGTATGGTGTATGATGGTGACAAGCTCTTGGGGTGGCTCAAATAACATCGCTCGGGGGGTAATCTCTATTATCATCCACTTATCCAGTAGTCGGATCTTCTCATGCTTATCATATTCATGATCACCTTGGGATTGGTCAAGAGCAAAGCCCAATGATGCCACCTCATTTCCGAGCTCTGACAAATGGGCTTCATATGGGGAAAGTCTACTAGATGAGGCCATCTCTTCCTTTGTCAATGAAAATTGGATTTTTTAAAGCCCCATAATTATACAAATCATGTGATCACTATTCAGAGGCTATATTAGCAATGGTCACAATTCATAAGAGTATTTTAAAAACAAAAACATAAAACCAAATAAGTGCATATGTTTTACATAACCACAAGAAGACATTTAAATAGATCATGAAGAATTTTAATTAATTAATTTTTTGGTCATTATAGTTTACAATCAAGATGAGGTCACATCCTTCCAAACCCTTATTGGATCGAAATCTACTACCATGATATCTTCTTAACATGCATGAGTAATAATATTGTTAGTGGATTCCAAAAACACAAGGTAATCCTTTTTTAGAACATCAATCTCTATGAGAGGTGCATGTTTTTTGTATTTTATAAACTGTAGTTGTGGATTCACTCTCGAAAAATATCATTGAAAATCCACTTCTTATGGATAGAAAATCACGCACTAATGACTCATAGAATATCAAAATCAAGTGAAGACGTGGTACACCATGAAATATAAAATTAGTAGAGAATATATTTGTTGTGATTTCTAAAAATATCACCACATCTTGAGAGTCTAGTATTACCCTGGTAAAAAAATCCATACTTTATTTAACCCATCACAAGAATATATATTTCTATATAACAAAAAATATTTCTATGGAGAGACATAAATACTGCATATTCTAGGGGTCATAAGGAAATAAAATCATGGATATAATTATTATATCGTAACATTGGATTGAGTAGGAATCTCTGATAACATATTAATGATATGATATTGAGGTTCATAATATAATTATCGACTGGTATTGGATGATCACATTTTAACATCAACTGAAAATGTATATTAGTTATGAAACTATATCTGGTATAATGTTCAAGAGTATCACTAAAATATTTATACTAGAGTAGTTAAGAAGATTTTAATCAATTAAGGTTTCATTTCAGTGAGGGATGTTGAAGAAGCAAAATAAGGCATTATTGAGTGATGAGGTAGGAGAAGAACTTAAAACGAAGTGTTCTCCATCTTCCTTATACTGATTACAGAGAAAAAATCTAGAGTAGAGGGATTCCCCAAAATTGATGTAGACGGACTTTAGTGTGGAATATTCTATATGAGAGCCTCTAGATTAGGATGAAACATTATTTTTTAATCCATGTATTATAGTACCTATGAATCAATTATAATCCCGAGATGGAATGTCCTAAGGTTATGAGAAAGAATATATTTTTATTGATTTGGTTTATTATGGTAGGTTCCTAGGTAAGAACATCTTCAAGGAGAGACAAATAATACTTACAATTTTCTTCTCAATTTTCATAAATGATTTTATCTATGGTATGTAAATAAAAACCTTGATAGATACCTATAAATCTATGGAATGGTAATTATTATGAAGGGAGTGAATCAAGGTTTCATTTCCCAAATTTTAAATCCAAAAAAATTAGTTATAATACTTACTAATAATGTATTTGGATTTGGATAATATCATAGGGAATTATGCTATTATGTTCTATCATATGTATAAGTATATAGAGATGAATTTATATTTATTATGTTTAAAAAAAATTATTTGAGGTAGGAAAGGGAATAATATTTTCTAGTGAAGAGCATTCACATAAAGTGAACCTATATAGAATCGTTGAAACATGAATGGTTTTTGACACCCAGTACCTTAGATTTTATGGATTTATAACACTTCCTCTAAGGAACAATGATTGTCCTTAATTTTGATATGTTTCATTTACAAAAACAATTTTAACATGTATTAAGGATTTTTATAATAATATATTGATATATATAAATCATAAAAAAGATAAAATAGTTTGGACATAGTGGTGGATTTAATAAGAAACATGATTCCCTCAATGGATAGAGATTTCCATTTCATTGAGGATTATTTTATTTTGACCTGTCAAAGAGTATCATTAAATTTGAAAGCATTTGTACTACCCCAAAACATAGGTACCCTTTGATAATTGAAATTCATAACTCCTTCTCTAATACACAATTCATCAAAAATATAATTTTCCTTTCTAGAAGTAAATTTTTCCTTCTGTAAACAAATGATTTTTTCTGGTGAATACATTGGAACAATAACCTTTAATATAGGGAAATAGTTTTTTTAAGAGGAAAATGTTATTCTTTTATACCATGTTTAATAATATGATATTATCATCCAAAATAATCTGAGAGTGGTAAACTAATCCTATTTAATCTTCAATGGTCTTTAGGTCATCTCGATCGCCCAGTTTGGAGAGAATCCTACTAAGGTAGTCTTAAATAATGGGAAAAATAATGTTAGATGAGGATTAACCCCATATCACCCTTAAAAAAGGAATGTACCCCCTTGGATATCCATTAATAAGAACATAAATAGATGAAAAATTTATGGGAGTCTAGATCTACTTCATAAAAGTGTCATTAAACCCAATCCCATTTAAAACCCAAAATTTTATTCTCCAATATATGCTATCAAAATACCATCTCTCATCATGAATCATAGAAATTTTTCCACCAATTAAAATAATATTCAACAGGAATAAACATTCAGAGGCAGTATGAATACAATTTTAGATTATTTTTTCAATAATGAAACCAAATTAATTAAATTAAATTTCCTTTTTGGAGATGAAACTCATTTTTTGGTAAGGATATTTTTAAATACCTTATAAATTGTGTCCACAAGAGTGATATGAAATAAAAAAACATCATAGGAATTTTTCATATTGGGGATCTGTGTAAGGAATTGGTGATTAACCCCATGAAGATTGGAGTTATTTTTTAAGAAGGAAATTAAAAATGTACATGCATCTTTTTTGATTACATGACAATATATTATATTGAAAAAGTTATAGAATACATCCAAATAGAGTGAACTTGTTGTGTTATGGTTAAAAATAACCTCTATAACTTCAATTCAAATATGAATTTTTTTCACATTGACAATATAATTTGGATGAAAAAGGATATGAATGATGGTCTCCATCAAGCCTTCATTTGAATTATATCCATTAAAGTTGTTCTGAAGCTGGTCTACAAAGATGTGAAGTAGATTAAAATTATTTGTGATGATTGAGTCACCATGTCATAGAATATAGATAAGTTAATTATTTTTTAGACACTTTTAAGGGATTTGAATAATTTTTTTCTTCAATATACATATATAATCCATACAAATTTTTGATATTCCATTTACATAATCTCATTTTTGGATAATAAAAATTTTGAGATTATAGGTGATCTCAATTTATTTTTTCATGTCAATAGTAATTTTTTTTGGTATAGTCATGATGAACTAATTTCAATTTATCTTCTCAAGTTTCAATATCTTTATCGAGATATTTTAAATGTGTACATACTCCAAAACCTAATTTCACACTTTAATAACTTATGATTTATTACATACAAAAGGAATAATTTCCACAATAATGTGAATTACAGGTATCATAAATAAGGTGTGATTATCTAAAATGAACAACCATATAACTGTTAAATTTAAATGGGAGGGGATAAAGTCCCCTTTATAAGGATGAGAAATATGGGTTGATATCCATGCTTTAGATTTTGGAGGGTAATGTAAGGTAATGAGTCCACTTTTTTCAATTATTTATCATTAACAAAGGGTCATCCCACCTTGTTGGACCTCATCATAGTATTATATATTTTATACTAGGTGTATTTGGACTCAAATAGATTATCCTATATATGGTTATTCATATTCTTACAAGCAATCAACTCTATGGAGGATATATGGATATAAGTGTCACTAATAACTTCATCAAGAATCATAATAGCATTAAAGTAACCTAATACAACCCAAAAAAATTTAGCTATGTATTTCAAGATTATTCTAGAGGAATCCTCTATCTTGATAAATGTTTTTGGCATAAATAAATGGAGAAAAGAGAGTATCCCCATCATATTAAGGTTCAATAGTAACCTCCTATTCCTCTAGCATAAATATAGTTATTCTATTAAGATATTAACATATTATTATACATAGAGACTCCAAACTACTGAAAAAGTTATTAAAACCCACAAGATTATAATCAATACCATCCAAAATAAGAGCCCCTAAGGTTATAATTTATTTTGTTAAAATAACCTAAGATTTTTGTCTTGTGAATTTGAATAAATATCTTCAAATAATTTTATTTATTTGGGTTGGATAACCCTTCATCATTCTAGTATAAGATATTCATTATAAATTATTTTTAAATTTGTAACTTTCCTTATATTTCTTTACCTTAGACTTACTCTTGGTTGAGGAACCCTTTACAAGAACCATTCTTGTTTTTATTCATGTTTCAAAAAAAGTGGGAATTGTATCCACTATCATATTTTTTAGGCCCTTATAGAGTTCCCATAAACATCAACCTCAAGGGTATAACTACCTTCTACATGGTGTTCGTAATTCAAAGAGTTTGATCAATATGAAGTCATTTTCACTTCCTCAACCACATGGATACGTTTCTTTATCTATATCTAGGTATGGGTTGGGACCCTTTCATTCCAAGGGGAACTTATTTTATAAAATTATCACTCCCAGAGTCAGTCTCATCATTATTTGTGTATGGGAATTTCTTTTATTAGTATTTAATGAGGATTCTATATATTTTTAAAAAATAGTTCTCTCATAATTATCATTTTTGTGACACAACCCCTATTTTGATAATGTATTCACCTTTTCCATCTTTAGTCCTCTCCTTTGATTCCAATATAATATAATCTATCAATTTTTTAATTTTTTATCCCTAACTTGTATTTTAGTGGTATCATGGGCAATGGGTTGGTGATTATGGACCTCATTTTAAAAAGATAGTCTTTTTGTTTGAGGTTTCACCTATTTCAAAGGTGATTAATTTGTTATTCCTTCCCTTCAACACTTTTTAGTTATTATTTTTATCCATGGGTAATGGTTTGACTTGACTTTGAGTGATTCTACTACTAAAAATTGAGTCGGCCACACATTTTCATAATTCATAGAAATGATTAATTTTTTAATATTCTAAAATGATTTCATGTATGATGTCATTGAAAATCAGGTTAACAATATCCAAGATCTTGGACACTCTGTTGGCATAGATGAGAATGTGAGAATAGTATCCAAGATCACCATCATGTGTGCGTTGATCAATTTATGGGGGACACCAATGCATGATACAGTGTCATTTAGGATTATTTGTATGCCAAAATATCTAGTTAATACAATGTAGTCTGATCAAGATACATCATGTTCATTTCATCTAGGTGAAGAGATTGGAGTCAAGTTCCCATTCAGCCAGATGAAAGACACCGTGTTTCTAGGAGAGTCTTCCAATCATCC
This sequence comes from Viscum album, assembly GCA_963277665.1. Lineage (NCBI taxonomy): Eukaryota > Viridiplantae > Streptophyta > Magnoliopsida > Santalales > Viscaceae > Viscum > Viscum album. The sequence continues at coordinate 242,869,247 of OY728131.1, forward strand.
AAACCTTATCGAGGCCCAATTTTTTTTATTTAAGATGATATATAAATACCCTATGATAATAAGGATATTACACCACCACATGATACACTATCATTTCTGTATCTTATTTAATATATCGATAGTGTTTCATGGCATATCTACATAATCCCGAATGATTCTATCAAACATGTAGAATTTGTTAAAATCCAATTATTTTTGTAAGGACTCCAAATCAAGCACAACATAGAAGTTTTCATATTATAATTTATTTATTCAGGTTCCTCATAAAAAATTCATCCTTTGAAACTAAAATGGGTTTTACCAAGGGCCTATGTGAACCAAGCTACTTTCCAAGTTAGTACATCATTTCCTTTTCTATAAATGGGATGCTCATATTTCATTTAATATAATAATAAAAATATGGATGGAATAACACCATGAACCCAGAGGGAATCCAGGATTTTCCTAGATTATAATTATCAAATATATATATTGAACATTGGCCATCACTTCAGAGTCATAATAAAGTAATTAATAATATAATACTTAATAAAAATTATGTCCATATATTTTTTAATTATAATTATTATGTTTTTAACATGAATTTATGTGTCATGTAAATTCATTTTTCATTATTATATTTATGGGATTATTTTAAATTTAAAATATTTATTATATTCTTTGTTTGTCTATAAAAATTATATATATTGTGATTACATTTAACAATTTTAATGATTTTAAATTCACCTATTCAAAATAAAATAATGTATAAAGTATGAGAATTTTAAAGCCTCAAAATTATAAATTATAAATAAAATATAAATTTAATTTGAAATAATTACTAAACATATTAATTATAACTGAAAATAAAAAATAATTTCATAAAAATCATTATGAAAATTATTTTCAATGGAAGAAATATTATTGCACGAAAAAAAACATTTGTACTTCTAAATTTGTTTTATAGAAAACAATTTTTTTAGTAAATTATATTATTTGTTTATTATTTTTTATGTTCCTTTTATTATCAATTAATTTTTATATTTTCATTAAATTTATTCAATTTCTTTTGGATTTTATTTTTTACAATTGTTATACGCATAAAGTTTTGAAGTGTAATTTTTTTTTTAAATCAATAATGTTTATGTAATGTAAATTAATTTTGTTTTATCATGTTTATAAAATTATTTTTAATTTATGATATTTGTTAAATTTTTAATAAATTTATAATGTTTTATTTAGATTGTACTTATAATTTAGATTTTAGAATCATCTAATGCTTCTTACTTGAAAATAACATTGTTTATGAGTTTTCAATTTGGTGTTATTGAATGATTGTAAGATAAAAACTATAATTACAATATATGTAAAACAGAAACATAGAACAAGCATATAAAAAATTGTTGAAAATTTTAAAATTTCCCACAATATAATAGAAAGATAATAATATAGATGTTTCAAAAAAACATTTTTTTTCAAAACATAAAATTTAAACTTAAAGAGAAATTAATAAAATTTTATGGTTATAAAAAATAAATTATAATTATATTCATAAAAAATTAATACATGCACCAAAGACATATAAAATAACATAAAATAGTAAATATAAAATGTTAAGTATTAATAATTATATATAAAATTATAATAATATTATATAGTTAATTAATTGATTAAAAAATTAATATTTTAAGAATTTAATTTTAAATTATTTTATTATAATTTGATAGTTTTTTATTTTTAATATTTATTCAATATTTTGAAATGAAATATTAATTATTATCAATTATATAAGATTTTATATTCATTTTTGCAATTAATATTATATAAATATTGGATAATTAATTTGTCTAATATTAGTAATCATTAATATGGAATTATTAGTTAATATTTATTATATTATCAAATAATAAGTTTCTATTACATATATTATTTAATTTATAATTTATTATCAATAATTTATTTTTATAAATAATATATTATTCATTAAATGGTGGAATAGTGGGGTCTAAATCCCACATGAAAAACATGGAAAAGATATCGAGTATTAAACTGTTACAAATGGGGTGGTTTAGTGAGAGTTTATGTAATATTTCAAAAATAAATTTCTTAAAGTAATAGGGAATATAAAAATTTTAAACAAATTTTAAATTTTATTTTTATTATTATAAATATATATAAACAAAAAAATAACGAAAATAAAATACTTTTCAAAAAAAGAACAGTGGGTGCTCTCTATGAAAGGGCCTTCTCAAGAAACTTTTTTTAGAAGGAACTTTCTAGGAAATCACCTCCTTGAGGAACATCATGATGTCTATGTGTTGAACAATGGATTATTCCAAATATTTGTAAAGAAATTGATATTTCATACATCAGCAACACTTCTACTAGAGACCCCCTAGATTCATTAGTAAATTGGGAAATAGTATCCAAATATTTTTATTTTTATAAATATTTCCCGTTTTATTAGAAAATTTACTTAAGGATGTTAGTTGTTTTTAAAATCCAAAATATTGATTCATTTGATGAGAAATATTCACCAGTTTCCTATTAACCTGATGATTATTGATAACAAAAACAAAGATTAATGAAAACAATTCTTGATGTTGAGACATAAGATTCTACAATTAAATAATATGAGTTTGACCAAACCTATAGGTGTGCCACTAGACTTGGTTTATGTGAATTTAAAAAGGTTTTTGTTGAATAAGGGAGGTGAATTGTGAGATGATGATGTCATGCAGGCAAAGTAATTTTCTAGAACATGATGAAATTATTTCTTCTATACAAGAATCTGAGTTTTTAAATGTGGTTTTATAAGGTTATAAGGGTAGTAATAGAAGGAATGTGTAAAATATGACTGATAGTGGAAATCAATATGTTCAATTATCTAAAGTATGAAAATTATGGGAATTTAATTTTGAGTAGAGAATATAATAATTTTAACTTGGAGTCATTCATTCATATAGAATGAAAATTAGGGGTTGGAGCACACAACAAGAGAGCGGGGAATCGAGATAAGTCAGACTTCAATGAACTTATACATCACTGGAATTGAGAGGTATAGTTTTTTGATTGAGATTATTATTCTATATATTTTCATTGTTTTTTGTTTTTGTTTTGAAATTTTCTTCTTTGGATAATTTATAAGATATTACATGATTAATTCATTTAGGGGAAATAAGAATGAATTGGGGTTTTCACTTTTATCCTAGTTCTTTATCCTTTGTTGACAAGTTATTTTTATTATTTTAAATTTATATTTTGATTTGGATTAACACCAACCCATTTCTACTAGGATTGCGAATTTAGCAATTAATATTTTATTATATTCAACCAAAAATATTCATTATCTAGAAAAATGGTGATTGTGACATCTTTGGATGTTAAAACTCATGTTTATTATGGATTAAAAATTAAGAAAAATATCCAATCTAAATTTCCTCTATTCTTTAATCATCTAATACTTCCTGAATCATGGTTCTTTCTTTTTTCTATAGATTAATCTTTTTCTACATCAATTTCACATTTTACCACATTTTATTTTTCTTATAATTTTTTATTACATTACATTTCACATCATTCACTACATTTCTATTTTTCTATTATTTTTTATCTTTATTTTTTATTCTCTTAATTTTTAATAATACTTAATAGTTTGTTTTCACATACTTTCTACAATCAAATATATTGTTATAAGTGAATAAATAATTTTATAGAGGCCAATGCCTCAATCATTATGTTACCATTATTATTAAAAATTTTGTAGTTAATTTTACAGTGACCAAGATTTCCTCATATAGAAAATATATCATATATTTTATTTACATACCATTAGATAATTATTTTATTGTAAGGACAATTATTAAAATCCTTAGACTTATAGTTATTATTGTGGACCATTATATTGGTATTCCTTTTATTCACCATAAGGACCACTATATTTTAATTCCCCATATATTTATCAACATATTGAATTAATGTAATAAGTTTCATGGTATACTTATTAATATTTAAAATATTATATTTAATAATGAAATTAGAGAAGCTCTTAGGTTGTGTTGATAGAGTGATATCTATGTGAAACTCATTTGGGATCGTAAAACCAAAGATTCCTATGTTTTTTAAGTAGTCAATTGTCTTGACTACATGAGTCTTGATTGGGAATGAATCTACATGATTGAGCACAAAGTGTGTATTTAAAGTTTCATGTATCTCTTATCTCATCTCCTCCTAATAAATATCATGAAGGTGAGGAATCATTCTAAACACATCCATATCCTCGTGTCACATAATGAGATCACTAGACTTTGATGATAGCATGAAACATTATAAATCTATGGAATCATCCAAATGTATCATATAAAAAGATAATTCTTCCTCAATAGCCTCATTACTATGTGCTTTTTGAATAGTTGATCCGATTACCTATAATTTCGAATCATATTGTTGTATAATATGCATATTCTTAAACCATAGGTATAGATTTAATCTTCTGGGAAGGTTATCCTTGTATAATATAGATCACCATGATATAGTCGAATTGAAATAGTTTTCTATTTCTATAATGAATAAGAGTAGTATTTTAGTACTTTATAAAAATTAAAAAAATTAGATAATTATTTTTTTTAATTCATTAATTTTTTACTATTTTATCAAAACCCATGATCCCTCACCATTTGTTTTTGAATATCATGTCTTGTAGATATTATTTTGGTAATGATCCATTTTTCTATTTACATAACCTATATTTGGTCTTGAAAAACTATTCTAATATATTTAGGTTGGATACTAGCTCATGAAATATCATTATTTCTTTATGGGTATCACCATATTATAAATTTATAAAACCCATCATGTACTTCTATGAAGGTATCGAAACCGTGGATATTTAGGGCCAAATCAATAGGTAAGCACTATAAATACCGAATTATCTAAAAATTATAACTTAACTGTGGATTCATCAAATGAATCTAAGTGTTAGGTTTTAATATAGATATTTAGATAAAAATTTTTCAATGAAAGAAAGTGTTTGAAATCACTTGTTTGGGGCCCACACTTAGGATAATTCAAAATATAACAATGTTAGTTATATTGAAATAGATTTTATATCTATTTTATGATTCACCAAATTTGGTTCTTTCTCGAAATATGGATCCACCAATGGAAAAAACCACTGTTTGATCAAGAGGGGGTTGTCATCCTATGTGAATTTGGTTCAGCTCAAAAAGTGGAATATAAATAAAATTATTGGCCCTTGTTTTTTCTATTTGAATCAGGATGGGTTCCTTCACTTGAAATAACCTGGTATAGATTATATTATCGAATTAATTACGAATTAATTATTAAGAAAATTCCATAGACTTTAAATTACCCATGAAGTTGAATTAAATGTCCATTAATGTAGTTCTACCCCTACTCTCAATCCCTATCCCTAAGTTATTTAGCAGAAAATGTAAAATATAAAATTAAACATGAAAACCATTAACACAATTGAAACATGAATTATCAAAAGAATAATCATATACTTAAATTTAAATTTATTTCAGTAAAAAAATAATCCAAATCACAATGTTTGAATTAAGAAGAAAATAAAACCATGAAAAAGATGGATCAATATAATGAAAACAATTAAAGAATAATGAAAAAAAATTGAAGCATTAGCTGGAACTAAGAATATCATAAACAAAATCTCGATAAAAACACTTTTTAATTATAATGAAAAAGCAAATGGTTAAAGGGAGGAAAAAACAATTAAAATGTAGAATTTCTAAAATACATTGGGTTCCTAGTATGTAAGTAAGGGAAAGAAACTTATGGTTTAAAAAAATTATGATGTATGTAGTCAATAATGAATCTCTACTCATCATTTTTATTCCATATGTTTTTTATGCCAAACTATAAAATACAATTTTGTAGTATATAGTGCTTTTACATCTCCATGATTTATGGATAGAATGAATTTTTTGGTGTTGTCGACACTGGAGTCTTTTATGTAATAAGTGAAAATAATACACCATGATATTTATTATTAATATAAAATTTGATTTCGTGAATATATCTGAAAAATTATTTTACATTTCTAATTTCGTAATGAATTTACACAATAAACATGTTTTTAAATTTTAAATTTCATGAAATTTTAAACTTTTTAGACACATCATATATTTTTATCGTATCTCAAATGTTCAAAAAAAAAGAAATTAAAAACCACATGATCTGTGTACAAGACATTTTCAAACCCCAATTATATAATTCAAATATATATAAATATATGAATTTATATTCTCAAAATCCGCAAGGCTTGAAAATTTTCTTGTGCTTAATAAAAAATAATATTAACTACGATTCCAAAGAGAAAATTTTTGTATATGAAACTTACATTACAAACAATAAATTAAAAAAAATTAGAATAAAAATCTATTTCCCAAAAATAAATTATAGAGTGAAAATCTATCATACCTCATAATCAATTTATTTTATCAATTTTTTTCTATTAAATATTATTTGTAAACAATTTTTTGGAAGCAATACTGAATTTTCAATTTATCTCACCATTAATTTTCACTCATCACTCGAGGTAAAATAAGACTTGAGTATTCCTCATACCTTTAAGACATGTTGATACCCATACTCATTCATTGATTCTAACATCTTCACTTTATAATGAAAAATAAAACAATTAATCACAATGGTTTTTTAATAAGTTTAAAATGATTCTAATGTCGAGGGAAGATGGGTAGATGAGGTAAATAAATCTCAAAAAGAGGGTAAACTCCCAAATATATTTCATGATAATCTAAAATAGTAAAATGAAGAACCTTTTCTATATTGTAGCATCTTTAGACTCCCAAAATCTAAGTTTATTTCCATGGATTCTCCATTAATGTGTAATGAAGGTACCATGTTTCTTATATTTCATTTTAGTTGTAAACTTTATATTTATGAAACATATCACATCCACCACCTAATGACATATGACCTACAATGTGATTTAATAATATGGTAATGGTAATTTTTTACATTAATAATACACAAATTTTGTATATATTTTTTCCAAACATTATGATCATTAATGGTATATACAAAGTAATTGTGGTTCATATCTTACAAATCAGGTGAAAATTTCATTGCACATCTATTTTGTAACAATCCACCCACACCAATTAGTAATGATAATTCAAAAACAATTATTCAATTAATAATGTCAAAAATAAACCAAAGAGTATGTCAATAATGGGAAAAATATTATTGTATAATTGCTCAATCATGAGAAGGTCATCCAGGGATTCTATGGGCTTAAGAGGGAAAAACATATATTAGGGTCTTAGAGAAAATTGATAAAAAATACACAATAATATTTATAGTGTATTTATTTTCATTTATATCCTAGATAACATTAAAATTTATTTTATGGGTTTATATGGCCCAAGTATCTATCACGAAATATTTCCAGAAAATAATCAGAATATGCAAGTCCAAAATCTTATCAGGAATGGAAATACATAAGGAATTAGGTAATCACTTCGGGAATAATATACAGTAATTATTCAATCAAAATATATTTCAATAATTCTCAATTAGAATAAAATTACTCAACTTCAAAATCATGATAAAAATTCTTATCAATAATAAATGACATATTTGAAATTTTTTATCCAAAAAAATTCATTTATTTATATGGGGAAGATGATAATTGATATTGAAACCTATTTTAAGTAAAATATTTCTCCATGGATAATGTGAAAATGATAAAATTGAGGCATAACTGAAATAAATCTCAATAATTACCCTTGTATACTTAATATTAAACAACTTCCACACTATATTTTGAAATGTTGTCAGAGAGAAAGAAAGATCAGTAGAAATAATTTTAAAATACATTAATTTAATTTACAGTGGAGAATCATGAGATAAATATATCAAATTTCATGTCATAGAGGAAAATGCTGGATATTAATGTGATTTTGGCTACCTAGAAAAATGTGAGAATAAAAGTATAGATAAACTAGTGGAATGATTAGTTCATAGTATATATCCAACATGTAGGAAGAGAAATGGGAAGGTGCACATAGTAAAGAGAAATGAATTGCAACTCAGATATACATTCATCAGAAAGAATTAAAACAAAGAACCAGAATACTGTATCTAATAGAATAAATATAAAAATAAAATAAATTACCCAATAGTCTCAACACAAACTCAAAACATCAAAATATTAGATCCCTCCCATAAATCTCTAAAAGAGTTGTTTTCAGGTAGAGGGAGGGACAAAGATCCATCAGTGAATTCCATTAGCTCGATGTCCTATATCACTTTTAAGAATTAGAAGTTGTTTTCTCGGGATCTAATGGAAACTTGGTGGGGTTCACCACCTTATAAATGAGCCAATCATACATCTTGAGTCGTAGTTTTGAGCATCTGTGCATCCTATGGGCCGATCTTATGGGAAATTCTCCACAAAGTAGCTGCATTAGGTAATACCTTATAGAGAATGATAATAAGAGTCCCAAAACATGAATCAAAAAGAATAGTGGTGTAAGATTATTGATAATTTGTAACTGAATAAAGAAGTAATATGAATAATGTAAAAGAATGATTTTTAGTGAAAAAATATATTGTATCATCTTTATTAAATATTGAAAAGGATACAAGCTCTTGTTCTTCTAAATAAGATATGATTGTGAATTTTTTATTAAAACTTGATTCCCTTGGACTAAATAATGAAGGTAGGGATGAATTGGATCTTTCAGGGTAGTAACCTAGGAATGGTGTGATGCCAAAGGTGAATTAAAAATAGTGGTACGAGGATGGGGGTGTTTTATAATGGTATTATTGGAGAGGGGTCTTAGGAGATACACATAGCCGCCATAGATCTCGGTCCATGGCCCTTGAAAATGGTTAGGTTCCTTGATTTTTGAATCATTCATTCACTTATTGTGCCTCGATTGGGATTTAAAAATGATAGAGTAGGTTGTGATGATGGAAGGAGGAGAGGAAGAGGGTAAGAATGCAGGGGTGGCGTGGGGAGAAGATAGTGTGGTAGATTCTTGAGAGAAACAATATAGGACGGGAGGAGGAAGGGTGGAGTAGAGGTAGAGGCCCCATATACCGTAGGGTTACAACTTATGTAACCCTACCCTAATATTTATATTGAGTGTTAATGTTTAATTGTAAAAATTTCGATGAGGGTGTTTTCAAGGAGAAAAATTTGTGGTGTGTGTGAACTATATTATACCATAATTTATTTTCTTTTTATGAAGGGGAAACTCAAAATTATTACTTTATGTTTCAATGAACTAAATCTATTAAAAGATAATAAACCTAGGTTTCATCATAATGAGTGCATCATTTTATTTCATGATATATATATATACTTTTGATATTAACTCGGCCCACTAACATCATAGACACACCACTATAAAATGGAAATTAGTTCATGGCCTTCCAAGAACCCCTAGTTTCCCCACAGACATGTGGTCCCCTACTAGGGGCCCATTCACATGACTGAAAGGGTCATATGACCAATAACTATTTCCACTATCCAACACATGTTTTTCATTGTTATTTATTATCACCCACATGAACCTAAGGAATCATCAAAAGAGGTCACCCATCTTATTCACTAATCCAAACTAAGAATGCTTAATCAGTTTGTTCTAATTAGTTAGGTTCGAAAAAATAAAGGCACACCATGTTGGCACGAGTCATATCATTTAGGAATTTTACCCTTTATCATTGTAGGATGTTAAATTAGAATCCCCTTTTAGAGCACAATATATCATCGTAGACTCTATATCTGAACCAAGTAATTGATAACACACTTCATGCTGGGTTACCACTATGATGCTAATGTGACAATTGAGCTCTACTAATAGTATACACACCTATCTTTTACATGGATTCCATGTACTGGCCTACCAGGCCCAACTAGTTTCCCACATACTCATGGTCTCCTACTTGGGGCTGATACACATATCCAATTGATTCATTTGACTAATGAATATCTCCATAGTTCATCACTTGTTATTTCATTGTTTTTTCCTCAATTACACGCACCAGAGGAAACATCCAATGACATCACTCATCATAACAACTACTCTTAGATAAGTGTTCTTAACTATGGTGTTATAATCAGGTAGGATACCAAGACGATAGGTTCACCTTCTTGACGTGAGTGATATCATTTAATAATTTAAGACTTTATCATTATGGGGTGTTACATTCCCAATCACATGAATTTGATATATAAGATATTTTTTTTCATAAAGTGTCTAATGGTAAATATTTATCCATTTTACATTCACATTGATGTGTGGTCCATTTTCATTTTGAATTTATATAGTTACCTACGAGAAGACTTTAATAATTTCAAATGGAATATACCATCATAAATTCAGTTTTCTAGGAGATAAGTTCATATCAAAATTGAAGAAAATAACATTTTCCCCTAGTGTTAAAACACATCATGTGGTGCATCAGTTATGACACTTCTTTGTTTTCACCATATAAATTTGGGTAATCTCATGAGCATCACTTTTGATTTCATCTAGCTCATCCAATTGTAATTTTATGTATTTAAAAACTTTTTCTCGTCTGAGTTTAATTTTTTTATTGCCCTCTATAAGTAATTTTCTAATTATACTATAGGATGATAGGGTTTTCCATAGACAACTCAAAAATCTGTTTTTTAATTCATGTATTATATGTGGGGTGGTACACCCACATCACATCATCAGGACTGAGACTCCAATATTTTCTATTTGTAATGATTGCCTTTTCTAGAATTTTCTTAATCACATAATAAGAGAGTTACAAATACCCTCTTTTTTACCTGTGGTATGTAGTTCCGATATTTTTTATCATCTCATGTGTTGATATAAACACTTTTATAAAATAATTATTGAAATTGGTTTCCATAAAACTAATGATTAATTATGGAAACCCAAATTAAGAGAGGATGTTTTTTCTGAAAGTGGATGAATAATTTGAATGTTTAATGGATGGTAGACTCTAATTTTTTCCACTTTTATATGAAATCCACAGTGAACAAAATGTAAAACCTCCCATAAGAATTGGAAAATCGTCCCATGCAATCATGACCCAAAATATTAAAGAGAAATACTTCATAGATAGGGTTCCGGGTAATTTAATTATATTTCCCAATAGTCCCCATCTACGAACACATCTCACATATATATATAAAACATCATAAATCCTGAGTGGGAGTCATCCAAAATAATCCACAATAGAGTATTTTATCCATTATAAGCTAAAACCAATGATTCTCTCTAGTCTGTGAATGAAATACTGATAAAATGATTTAAATTTCACTGCTATATATAATTCTACATTAAAATATCAATAAAACACATAAAAATAAGGGCTTATCATATTTACAGTGAGAGGAATAAAAAATGAAAATATTCTTCTACTGATAAGAGAAATGGGTATTTAGGGATTTATTGGAAATATAGTTTTTATTTTAGAAAACCATGGTCATTCTTGAACATATACATTTAAGAGAGTCTCATTAAAAAATTATATTCAATAATAAAATATTCACAATTCATTATATTAGGGATTATAATTCTAAATATATGGTTAGCAATGAAATTTTATGTCCCTTTAGTTTCATTGATGATGATGTAAAAATATAAAATCATTAATATGTAATTAATAACTCTATGTTTGGAATATTTTTACTCCTAATTTATTTCCATGCTACCTGATTATTGTAAACATTGACTCTAGAGAGCATGGTATATAACCAAAATTTTATATATGTGATAAATACTTCCAATAACTCTTTTTATAGGGTCGTATAATTAACTTGATTACCATTTAGTTGATTGATGGAATAATAAATGGGGTAAAATATATTTCCAACCCAATATATAAAAATATCACATAAAAGGAAGGAAATACTATTACATATCAATTCAAAGTGTTTTTTCTAATCTATTGATACAACAATAGGCTCTATCACTCTAATATATTTTATATTATAAAAGTCCAACAGACACTCTTGAGTGAACTATATTGGAAATTCCTTTGATTTTAGGTGTGTCTGTGGTTGGGATATTTTTGTAAATTATTTAATGAAGTAGTAAAAAACTTCTTCATGGTACATGAAAATCATAATTACTTTTAAAATTTTGGGTTTATGTAAAAAAAATAATTACATCAATTTTAGCTGGTTCGACTTCCATCTCGGGTTTTTAAATTTTATGTGTGAGGAATATGCCTCCTTGGACTATGAAATAGAATTTATACAAATACAGAAATATGAATTTTTCATCACATTATTGTAAAACCAATTCAATATATCTTAAACAGAAGGCAATTAATCATCTATACATTGAGAAATATTAAATGAATATTTCATGAAACTCATATTCTATATCATTAAATATATTTGTTATGGAACAATGTTACATCACTGGTTTATCACAAATTCCAAATGAAATATTTATATAAGTGAATGTTCTATAAAAACATGTGAATATAGTCTTTTAATAATCATAATTTGGTAGTGATTTGATTTCATTTGAAATAGCCATATATAAAATGAAATAATTCATGCCCAAATATTATTCCAACTATATTATATGAAATTGTGAGTAGAAAGAACTCTTTCAATGGTTTTGTAATAACATTTTTTATCAGACACTTAATTGTCATCCAGTAATGTTTTTAGTTGAAAATAATTCATTTTTATTATTTTTAATCATAGATAAGCTCCCATTATTTGGAAAAAAATATAATGATCTTAGCCACTTATTTTCAAATATTTAAAATATAATCATATCATCCATAAGCTTTATAATATATATTTTAATGACTTATTTTATTGGTTGGATGAGTCACCTCAATGGTTGGATTTTTTTCTTAGAACCTTCTTCTGGTATAATCATGTGGGTTAAAATTGTGTGGATGATTACCATGATTTCAACCACACACTAGGATATTGATTTTTTTATTCTTCTTATGAAAAATAATGAATTTGTCTTCATGTTTGTAATTTATCTCTATGATAATGAGAACTGGAACCATATATCCAGTTTCTAAGAATGATTAAATAAATGTTCTTGGGAGATGATTTATTTATAAATTTAATGGATTTATGATTGAGGTTTTTAAATATATTATAGAGGATCTTATAAAATTTTCTATGTAATTTACCTACATATATTCATCACCCCTATCTTCATTAGGGGGTAGAGTTACATTCTCATACTCAATTTCCATAAAATTATATATTTTATGAGTCAAAATAATGATTTCAAAATTTAATGATTCACCGCTTTTCATGAAATTTTTCACTAGATTAAACACCACATGTTCATCACCATGCCAGAAAATCATTTTATCTTGAGCCACATGTATTATAGATTTTCTGTTAGCTAAAAATATATGTCCAATAATTATGGGTATTTCTTCTTCCTCCTCTATATATAGGATAAGAAAAATAGAATGAAATATGACTTTTTCAATATTAACTAAAATATCCTCATGAAGTCCCTAAGGATACTTGATAGAGCAGTCTAAAAGATGAAGTTACACACTCATAAGATTCATTTAAACTAGTATCAGTCCCCAAAAAGCACTCAATGGAATGAGATTTATTCTTTCTCCAATATAACATAATGTTTTTTCAAAATCCCACAAGCTAATAATTCATAGATTTGACATGAATTCATGTTAACTAATCATGGATGAAAATTTCAAATGAAATAAAAAAATAATTTTTCATTCCAGGAGATAACCCCTAATTCCACCATTTTCTTTTTAATAAATATTATCTCCTTTGATAATTTATAATAGATAGGCATATTATAAATGGATTCAACATACTAGATATTTTTTTCTCTCTTATTTTTATCTTTTTCAATGACTGTGGAACATGGTCCTTTTTTCTATCATCTTTTCTTCTCATTTGTATGGTTTTTGAAAAAAAAATTCATTTCCTTTTCAAATAAATACATACATAGCCTCTTTTCATGGGTGTGAATCATTATTACGAGGTAGTGTAAATAGTAGTCAGTCTAATAAGTTATTATAAATATTCCCTAAATGGTGCACTAGGATGACGAAAGCCCTTTGATTTTGAATCCCAATTTCTTCAGTAGACATTATCCATTCTGTTATTGGATGAATTTAGTGAGAATATAGTCATGGATTGGCTACTAAGGTTAGGCTTGTTGGTATCCATGAAAATCTCAGTGAAACTATTTTTGATTAGTGAGATCAAATTACTAAGCCCTACAGAAAAAGGGTTGTTGGGTGAAGAGATACTATGGTTTATAGGGTGGATTCGATGGTGGGTATCTAGGAGTCGTTAATTCAAGGGTTGGTATTGATCAATATTATATTCATAATAGACCTGATTGATTTTTTGTTATTGTACATTTATTTTTAAGAATAAGGATTTTTAGAATTGGTCTTGATAATTGAAATTAATATAATAAAAATCATGATTTTGTTTTCATTGCATGAATTCATGGAATTATTGATCCATATGGTGGAATCCAAACATATAATATGATTGAAAATCCATGAAAATATATGGTTGGTTAGAAGTGGGGAAATATTCCTTGAATTTTAATGATTTTTATTAAGTGATTGTAATAGGGTTGCAGGATGGGTAGTTTCTTCAACATCTTGAATTTTATATTAATGAGGTCCTCGATCACTCTTCTATAGTCTTGAATTGTGTGACACCTCATCCAAAATTTCTCAAACAACATCTAGTGTTTTAAGTATATATACTATATCATCACTAACTTTTACCATAGTCTGTGAAATAAGTTATAGGACATGGTTTTTTATTAATTGTGTAACAACACATCTAGTCCATGATGTTGGAACATTGTGTCAATTATTTAATATAGTCTAATGTCTCTCATAGTGATTCACTATCTTCATAAAAAAATATTTGTTTTTAATTTTTTTGCGTCCATGTATGTGAGGGATGAATATATTTATCTAATAATTAATAATTCATCCAATTTGGTGATGGATTTATATGACATACTCTTTAGCTTGTCCTTGGAAATACCAGGAATTTATAAGGGAATATATCTAATTCAAATGAAATTAGAAGAGAATACATGGCTACGGACGGTATAACAAATTTAATGAAATATTAGATGTGTTCATCTTAATCTTTTATATGACGTACACTAAAATATCCCATGTTCTGTATCATATGAATTAGTCAAGGTTTAATCTCAAATTTATTTTCCTAAATGGGAGCTGCAATAATGCTGGACACATGACCAATTATAGACAATAAACCATATCCAATAATTTTTTTCTTATATTGTAGGTTCTACTCTCACTTTTCTCAAAGTGTCATGTATTGAGATGTGTGTTGGTTATGAACAAGTAATAATGGGGTTCTTATACATGTTTATACGATGGCCTGAAAATATGTACCCCTCAATTTATGTTTTGAACATAATTATTTATTGATATTTCATGCCCCTTGAATGAGTTAAAGTGTAATAGTGTTCACACTAGAAGAAAAACATAATTACTGGTGATAATTGATGTGTGAATGTTGTAAAAAGGAATGGGAAGTGGGAAAGATGGTGTAAGGAAATCCCTAGTTCGTAAAGAATGTCACTATACAACATAAAATATATAGTACCCACAAAAGTTTTAAAATTTTATCGGCATGAGAATCATCATTAAATCATTGTGGGTATTATCGTATTACACATTAATAAAACACAACATGAACTTCTACAATGATATGTAGAACAATATAATTTCAAGGCTGATCCTATAGGGAAACACTAAAAATTGATATTAACCAAGAAATTGGAACCTAACAGTGGATTCCTCATCTGATTCTACAAGTTGGGTTTAATATACAGAATATTATTGGACTCACTTGATGAAATAATGGGTTTAAAATCAATTATGAGGATCTTACAAATAGGATATTCTAAATCTAATAAGGTAATTTATACTATATTAGTCAACATAGCTATTCAAAATTCACCAAAATGGTTTTGTCATGAAATATGGATCTACCTATGTTAACAACTAGCCTTTGGCCTTGTAGCACCTCCGATTTGAGGTATGAAGCCTTTTTATGCCTTTTATGTGTTTAAAGTTCATGGGATGAGTTGGGAAGCGGTAGGGAGAGTATGTAATGGTTTTGAAAAATTTTGGAGGCTTTTCTTAGGGAGCATGGTTTGAGAACGGTTAGGGGAAAATGTGTGGGTTCTTTGGGAAACTATGTAGGGGGAGGCAGTATGCATCACACAGCCTGCACAGGGTTTTCCAAACTCTGTGAGGCAACCATGTGGACCCTTTCTCTCAAGAAAATGGATTGCCCATGGTTAACGCACGGTTTTCCATACCATGCAGACTAACCGTGCGACCACATAATGTTGGAGTTTCAAAATTCAAGCTCCCTTGTGGTTGCCCATCTCAATCCAAATTCTCTCCCACTCAAGCCTCACTCATGATTTTCAGTTCTCAGATGTTGAAGGTGTTCTCCCACTTGTTTTCGAAGTGATTCAAATGGTTTTCTTGGCGGATCAAAGGCGGTTCTCCTTGGGTACATCCCTCTTTTGATTCATTGAGTTTTTGGTTAGGGTTAGCCATCTCCATCTCTTAGTTTCCGAGATCTACAACAGTTTCATGTAGATCTATGGTTGTGTTTCCTTTGTGTGGTAATGGTTTAAATTTTTTATGTTAGGGAAGGGTTTTAGAGGTGGTTTTGAGTAGGATTTCACTCGGTTTGGAGTGTGTTTGGGTGAAGGATAGATTTCACAAAACCCTATGAGGTAGGTGTCTTCTCTCTCAACTCCACATGTTTATAACTTGAAGCATGGTTACAATTAATTTTTTTTCTTAAAATTAATTTTGGTTTTGAGGTGAAAAATTGGTTGGGAATCCCATTGGGGATATTTTTTGGATTCTTTTAGGAAAAAGGGGTTTTACGGTTGAATGTTCTTGTTGTTAAATTATAAAATGTAGATTTTAAAATTTGTTTCTTGGATTGGGTTAAAGAAATGGTTTCTTAAAATGGATTTCAATTATGAATTTATTTTATTAAATCAGTATTTTTCCATGGAAAATTATTTCAGGGAGGTCTCAATAAATGGGTGATTTATTTAAATGGATTGACATGTGATGGAAATAGTTATTTTCATATTGTTGTGGCTTCGGTGGGTTACATGCTTGAAATGTGACTTGTTGGAATGTTTTGTGAAATTGGGTGGGATGTCTCAATATAAAAGGTGATGGATAGTGGTCGGAAGAACTACCATATCAGATAGTAGATAGAAGGCACTGCTTGATTAAAATGGGGTGAACAGGATGGGCGGAAGTCCCACAGTTATGGTTGGTTTGTTTTTTTTCTTTACAAGATAGAAATTGTTGTGCTAATGTGAAATGGTGAGATAGCTTACGCCATGATTTTTTGTATTTCCCTTGGATGGTTGGTTTAGGTGTGGTGTTTTGGTAAGAGTATGTTTGACTCATGGTTTTGGTTTCACTTGTGGTTATTTTATATAAATTGCTTTATATAAATTTGTTAATGGTTTTATCCAAGTGGTGTCTATAGGGAAGTCAGTTGGGGAAATCATATTGAGTAGTTGTACTCACCCCGTACTTTGGCACTTTGGTTCCTTTGAAGATGTCATGTATCGTGATATGGGCAAATGTAAGACATCACCCTCCTTTAGTGGTGCATCGTGACGTTTTGGTGGAGCTTGTAGCTTGGAGCTTGGTGTGGAGCTATCGTGGTGTCATGGCTCATAGTGTTTTGTTGTTTAGTATCCTATTATTACTCTGATTTTTTATGGATATGTCTAGTGAAATGGTTTTGGGGTTTGTGATTGATTGTTAGTATCACATTGTTGGGTTGAATGTGGATTCATCTTTAGTTGTTGGTTGGTTGAGTTGGGTAATCTTCTTAAGGAAAAATCATTCCCCATTGTTCCTTGAATCCCTAGACATTTATTTCCAGCATTTGGAACCTTGAGAACGTATCTTAAGGACAAGTAACCCTTACAACCTCCTCAATACAATGAGGTAGGGGCGGGGTGTTACAGCCCTATAGGTTGTTGTCATCCCAAATGAATTAGGGTCATCTATAAGCTATAAAACAAATCAATCTACTAGTCATAGTTTGATTGATTCCTATTAATTCATGTTCCTTACCTTGAAATATCTTGGTATGGATCGTGAAAGGGTATTAAATAATATATAATTATCAACCAAATTTCTTATCCAATAAATTAACCAAATATTGATTTATAATTTCATTAAATCATTTCTAACTCTACTTTTGACCCCTTTACCTAAGTTGTTTAGTCATTCCTTGAAAAAAGAGTAGTAAACCTAAAAACCATTATCACAATTGAAACATTTGTAGTAATAATAATCATTATTATTACTATTATTATTATTATTATATCCCTAAACCAAATTTTATTTCAATGAAATAAAAAAAATCAAATCAAGTAAGTATAATAATGAATTAAATTGAATTGTGACAGCGAGGGATCAACATATTAAACAAATGTTAAATAAGAATGAAAAAAATGTTAAAAAATAATAGGAATTGATAATTTCATGGATAAGTACACAATAGTGGACCTTTTGAATTAAAACTGGAAAGAAAATAGTAAAATATTATAAAAAAATAACAATAAGACACATAAAATGTACAATGCATGGAATGAAAATATGAATAATGAATTCATGGTGTGTAAAAATTTTAGACAATAAGTTATAATTTATTTATGAATGCCAAGAACTTCTATGTTTTATGTTGTGTTTTTAGATCATAAATGAAAGCATTGTTGTCTTTGTTTCTTTATATCTCCATGATTTATGACGTGAATTAATTACATGTGGTGTTCAATCCTGAAGGGTTTTACAACATAATTGGAAATCATAAACCATAATATATTTTATCCAAATAAGATTTTATGGATTGAATGCATCTTACAAATTTTTCTATAGTCGACAAGTCTAGATGAATTTACACTATAAATAGGTATTTTCAAAATGCCTAAAATTTCTGACCTTTTAAACACTACTTTTCAAAACATCTTTAAAATTTCATGAAAAACCAAAACAAACAATAGTATCAATGAAAACAATAAGTCAAAATTATTGGATCAAAATTTATATGTAGATACTCAATTATAAGAGTTGGGTGAATTGTAAGTAAAAAACATTTGTTTTAAGCATTAGGAAAATTAGTTTAAAAAAGTTAAAAAATTAGATTCTATTTAACCATATTTAGGAAGGTAAAAGAAAAAAGACCATATGTTTAGAAAATATGTGGAATAAAATAGGCACATAGGTATACTTAAACAAGATTCCACATTAAAGTTTATATAATCTTGAATCAGGATTACAATAAAAGATAAATTATAAGAAATAATATCTTATTATTAAGAATATAAGAAAAAATTTAAAATACATATAAACGAGTACAAATATTTTAACCCAAAAAGTATGGTATCCAAAACCCCTTGGATAAAGATCCCTTGATTCATAATTTGAAGAAAATCTATCTTACTGACACCAAGGTAAGCCTTCGATAAGACAGTCGATATCCGTCTTTCTATCAATAAAGACTCGACCCCAGTTGCTCAGATCCGGTGTCTAATTTTATTACAATGGCATATAAACGTGGAATATTCATACAAAAGGACCACGTGGTTTAGTATATTTTGTAAACAAGATACATATATAAGTTCAATATTACATCATGAAAGGAAATAAAACACTAATTTATTTCATTCAAAACATCCATGCCTCCAAGATTATGCCTGCAAGTCACTCATAACATACTTCTTCATATCCTGGGAAAATGAAATATAAGAAAGGGATGAGCTCAAATGATTACTAAAAGTAAGAAATAAATCATAATTTATCCTAAACATAAACATTATGCATTATAAATAATTAAAAGACATGCCTTTACCAATAATAAACTTGAACACACTACGGAAGGAATATGAGCTGAGTAAATAATTTCATAATAAAATATATTCATGGGTATTATACTAGTCGAGAAACCACATGAATGTTAAATTACTAGCTTCATAATAAGGTAATTACACATTATAGAAATTATGAAATATACCGTCAAGGCCTCAACCAGGACGTCTAAAAATGATTAAGGCCTCAGCCAAAACAATATCTCAAATCAAGAAATGACTCGGCCAAGTCCATGCTTATTTGTCTCATGAGACCAAATAATGCAACAAGGGATATAGAGGGCCCCACAAATCACATAATAATTCCAATTAATTCCTCATATGCGTGGGGATAAACATAAACAACATATAAATTTATACTAAAACTGACATTTGGAATGAAAATAACATTCCCCAAACATTAAGCTTAAACACTAACCATTCAGAATAAATAGGTGAATGGTTTTAGGATAGCACGACCACAATAAAAATATTCATAAAACATAAAATAAAATTAGTTATATTATGTCATAAAATAATAATCCCAATAAAACATAAGAATCAACAAGAGTGTTGAAACAGGAGAAAATGCTCTTATAAAATCATTGAGAAATTCTTGAGATAATGCTTTTTTATTTTGAAAACAATAGTTAATATGGAAAAATATTTTTATAATTCTATAACTGAAGTAAGAGAGTATTTAAAAATAAAATTAGTGATTTTAGAAAGTAAATGGTTTCTAAAAAATTATTATAGAGTTCCCTTTAAAATAGGTAGAAATTTGAGAAATTCCCTTGAATCAAGCTAGCATTTTGGAAATAATTTTAAACGTTCCATTTAAAACGTGTAACCCTCCATTGAATAAGGATGGATACAGTTTGGTAAGAATATATTAAAAAATAACACATAATTTATGAGGGTTAAATATTGATACACAAGAATATCATTGAAGTAATTTGTCAATAAAATTAACCCAAATGAAAATGGAGGTTCAGGTGGAATAACACTTAAGTTAAGTCTGAATGTTTTCCACTATTGAACTTATGGACCTGTGATATAAAATTAAGATTTTTTAATAAATTAATTCAGAACCAATTAGAAATGTATTTATTTTGTCGTGACTTTATTAGGTCCAGTATTTATTTATTTATTAGTTATAATATTCATTTCCATCGTTTCAGAGTGTCTGTTTTCTTGATTTTCATAAACTGTTCACGTGTTTTTATGTAATGAAGTTCTTGTGGAATGGATGTAAATATCCAGAAATGAATTAAAATATCAATTATGATCTTTCGTAGGATTAGTTCACATTTATATAATTTGGTAACATGTAATGAGTATGAATCATTAGATGAAATACTAATGGTAATCACATAGATTATTTTAGCGATATTTGATTATTTGGAACTAGTTTGGTCATATGATTTAATATTATGTACATATAATGGTTCATAAATATTAATTTGTTTATAATACATATAATATAGTTTTAATTAACCATAAAAATTTGATCATGGCAAATAATGAAGGAGAAAATTGAATAATGAAACTTCATCATCCAGGAAGGTTGTAAATTGGAGCCATAGAGACAATAATTTTGTATATAAAATTAAAGAGATATTGTAAGAATATTGTCAATGGTTATTCCTTTCACATGATATAATTACAGTATATAGATGATACTTGAGTTATCATGGTCATTTGAACATAGGAGGTGAAGATAGGATAACAATACAGAGTAACATGAAATGAAAATGAATGAAATAAAATGTGAATTTACCTATTCAATCTACCACCATGAGAATCTATTTAAGGTAAGGGATTTCGGTCTTTTGGAAATAATAAGAGATTATCGTATGTGGGGAGTGAATAGGGAAGGGTATTTGGGCAGAAAATTAAGGATCTTCAAGGTGTAGGTGAGTGAAGAGAAGAGTGAGTGAGGGGGGTTTTATAGTGTTGGAGAGAGGTGAATTTTGAATATTTTATTCATTATTTAATTATTTCCCTCAAGAAAATCAATAGTTTGGTTCATGTGACTCCTATTAGTATTAAGATCATGTGAGTTCCAACCAAGTGTCCTTACATCACTCATGATGTCATAAATAGTGTATTTAATTGATAATTTGTATATATGGTATTTTATCATTTTTACTATTCATTAGAAATTCATGAATTTCAGAAAAATCCCAAAAAATCACCCCAACCAATTTTTAATGTGTATAATTCCAAAATAAAATCCATTTTTTTAAATAATTTTATGAATATTATTAATTGAATTTTTTAATAAAATCATAGTTAATTTGAAAAATAATAGTTTTAAAGGTATAATTAATTTTATATCACATTAAAAAATTAATTAAGATCTCATTATCATATTACCTTAAGAAAATAAAATAATATCATTATTTACTATTCATATTAATATTCATAAGTGTATATTACTATTCACCATAAATCATGTTGGTTGTATCAGACTCCAAATGACTTACTAATCACAAATCTACATGAACGTTTTTTGAAATTCAAAACATTATAGAGACAAAGCTTGGTTTACCAAATAGGTTATAAAATGTGTTGTTTTTAGGGACACAGTGTTTCGTGCATTCGATATTTATTTTAAAAACCATGGGGTGCTACATTCTCCCCTCCTTACAAAAATGTTTTCCTTAAAATTCACATAACGTTAACCCACCAAAAGATTTTGGTAGTTATTCTTCATAAGCTCCTCAGGCTCCCTTGTAGCCTCTTTGATTTTAGGATTCCTCCAAATTATATTTACTATACAAGTCATATGATTCCTCAATAATTTTTCTCTAGTTTTCATAATCCATATAGGCTATTCACAACAAGATGGTCCAGGTTCCAACTCTATACCATCAAAAGTGAGGACAAACGTTGGGTTTGGCATGTACTTTCTTAGCAATGAGAGTTGTAACACATTATGTACTTTGTAAATACTAGAAGTAATAGCCAAATGATATGGAACAACTCCATTTCCCTCCAGAATTTCAAAAGGTCATATGTACCTTGGGCTAAGTTTCCCCTTTTTCATAAATCTTATAACACCCTTTTATGAAGATACTTTTACGAAAACACAGTCTTCCACTTGAAATTCCAGATCCTTCCCTCAATTATTAGCATAACTATTTTTTTTCTTTTATATACTTTGATATGACGTTGGATTACCATTAACTTTGCTATGTTTTTCTACAATCTATGGTTCCACAAGCTTCCTTCCACCAACTTCATCCCAAGAAGTTGGTGTATGACATCTCTTTCCAAACAATGCATCATAGAGTGCTATTTAAATATTTGGATAGGAACTATTATTTTAGGAAAACTCCACTAAATGTAAGTATTTATCCCACATACCATGGATGTTAAGTGAAAATGATCTCTACTTTTCCTCTGTGTTTTGGATCTTCTTATCTGACTTGTCGTCAGTTTGTGGGTGGTAAGCAGTACTCAATCGACATTCGGTATCCAAATCATTCTGATGAATTTTCTAGAATTTCATTGTAAATATTGGGTCGTGATTAGACAAAATTGAGGGAGGTGATATAATAATTCTCAAAAATTCATTGATATAGAGTCTTTCTAGGTGCTCTAGTGGAAAATCCCCCCTTATAGCTAGGAAATGTGTAGATTTTATAAGTTGACCAATAATTACCCATATCGCATCATTCTTCCTTGGATTTTTCAGTAATCCAGTGACAAAATCCATGGATATGTCAACCAATTCACACATAAGAATTAGGTAGAGGTTTCATGACTCATTTTGGAAGTTTCCTTTCAACCTTCACTTTTTGATAGACTAAACATCTTGATACATAATGCACAATTTCCCTTCTCTTGTTGACCCAAAAGAAATATTCCTCCAATTATCTATACATTTTAGTGATTCTAGCATGTATATAGTAATTAAACCTATGTTTGTCATCCAATAACTCACTTTTTTTAGTTCATGTATAGTCGAAACACAAACCCTCTTCCAAACTTTTAGAACACCATCTTAACAAAAAAAAAGTCAGCCATCTTCCAATATTTCACAGCATTAATTTTCTTTATAAGGTTCTCATCATCAGGCTGAGAAGCTGTAATTATTTCTAATAAATATGGTTGGGAAAACATCTAAAAATTAGTGATGTTTCACTTTCATTGATAATTCCCATATCCATCATAACTAGATCCATATACAAAATATCCTTATCAATCCTTATTTTGTTGAGAACCCCATGATTCTTCTTACTCAATGCATCATTAACCTTGTTTTACTTTCATGGGTGGTAGTGTATAATATAATCATACTCCTCATGTAGTTTGATGCATCTTTGTTTCCTCGTGTTGATATATTTCAATGAGAAGATATTCCTTAGAATCTTTGGATCTTTATATATCTCAAAATTTTATCCATAGAGATAATGTATCTATATCTACTGAGAAAAGATCACATCTACTAACTCAAGATCATCTGTGGGGTAGTTTTGTTCGTGAATTTTTAACTACCTTTAGGCATAGGCAATAAATCTATCGTTCTTCATAAGGGCACAACCAAGTCATTTCTTTGATGCATCACTATAGATCATAAACCCATCATTCTCTGATGGTGGGGTTAGGATTAGAAAATTAACTAATATCCTCTTCAATCATCGATACAGTCCACATATACCTTTTTTCATACAAACATAACCCATTTGTGTGTAAACATGGTCATTGGGGTAGCTAAGTGGGTGATGTTCTGAATAAAATTTAGATAATAACCTGCTAAACCAATTAAACTACGTACCTCAGTTACGTTCATTGGAGTAGACCATTATTGAACAACCTTTTTCTTTATAGGATAAATAGATATTCCATATTTTGAGATAATGTGACTATGAAAAGAAACTAATTGAATCCAAAATTCACACATTATGAACTTCCCATATAATTCATTTTTTCTAAGATTTTTTAGAATAGTGAAAAAGTTATGTTCATTATCATCTTAGCGTTTAGAGTATACCAAGATATCATCAATAAATACCACCAAAAAATCATAAAGATATTACCTGAAAAATCTATTTATTAGATCCATGAAAATATAGGATACATTAGTTTGTCTAAAAGGAATTACTGTAAACTCATAATTCTCATACCTAGTTCCAAATGTTTTTTTGGAATGTCTTCCTTCCTCACAAGAAACTAATGATATTCAGATCGAAGATAAACTTTCAAAAAATATTGGGATCTGTGATTTTGATCAAATAAATCATCAATGCATGGTGGGGGATACTTTTACTTTACTTTTGTTTCATTGATCTCCCTATAGTCAATGCACAACTACATTGATCCATCTTTCTTCTTAACAAAAACAACAGTGGCTCCTCCTGGAGAAACCCTAGGGTTAATAAATCATTTATCACTTAATTACAATAGTATTATCTTCATTACTACAAATTCTATAGTGTATATTCAATAAGGTGTCTTTGATATGGGACTTGAACCAAGAATGAAGTCATTGTAAAACTCAATTTACCACTTTGGAGAATGTCCAGGCAAGTCCTCTAGAAACACATCAATATATTATTTCACAACTGGTACATAATTTATCTGAGCATTCTTCTCCTTGACCATGAATATTGAGTTATATTCCTCCAAAATAATTTAATTCAGTAGACTTGTTGTGGTTGGATCTAGATTAGAATCAAATGGCGATGTTTCTACCCTAATGATAAGAGATTCCACATCAGTCCCAAAAATTGTAACCTCCTTCTCCTTGCAATAAATGTTTGCATCATGGTTAAAATGAAAATACATACCAATGATTATATCAAATTCAATCATGTGTATGATAATAAAATCAGTAGATAAATAATGTTTATATTACAGAATGGGGACTACCTAACACAAAATTGTTTCTATGATACTTCCCTTAGGAGTTTTGACTGACAACTCCCTTAATAAATATAATTGGAAATATCTAAATTTCTTGAAAAACTGGGATGATATGAATGAGTGTGATGATCCAAAATAAAATAAAGCATTGGATATGTTGAAGGAAATGATTGAAGTACCTTCCACCACATTATTAATACCTTCAATATTAACAGTTGTGATTGTATATGTTTGTCCCTGCTCTCTAGGCCTTTTTTCTGGATTGCTTCTCTGATGCTTTAGAAAATCATTATCATAGTGTCCCTTCTCCCAAAAATTTTAGCATTGAACATTGATATATTCTTTATTCCCTATGAAATCACCATCAAGATGGCCTTTCTGACCACATTTGTAGCATATTAATTTTCTCTTTTTGTAGAAACAAGGGTGTTTCCTTCCATAATTTTCACTAGGTGGAAATTCAACTCTTCCCTTCTTCTATCATTACTTATTTTCTTTCCCAGATTTTTCAGTAGACCTCTTCTACTCTTTATTTCACTTAAATTCATTAGACTTAGAAAATTATTTTTCTATCTAGATAGCACATGAAACTATATCCTCATATGATGAAAAAAAATTGGAGACTAGTGCCTGCTGAAAAAATTGGTTTGGGAAATCAAATAATCAATAAATTTTACTCCTTGTATTTCGCATGTAGTCCAAAAAATGTCATGCTAACCTTGTGAAGTTAGCTTCATAATTTCCAATAGTATCATATTTCTTTTTCACCAAATTCAAAAACATTATTTCCATATCCAATATTTGTTCACAGGGAATGTATTTCTCCAGGAATATTTCTTTAAATTCCATCCTTTCTATCTCTTCTATCTCCTCCTCCTCATTTGTGTTTTGGATTAAAAACCACTACTAATCTGCATATCTTGATAGAAGATAAACTATTATGACGATCTTCTCTATTTCATTACATTCCAAAGTAAGAAATATTCTCTCTATGGAACTTACCCACCGCTCAGTTACAAATGGGCTTGTAGTCCCATTGAATGATGATGGATGTTGTTGTATAAAGAGTTATATTAAAGATCCTCCATGTGGTAGATCTGGATGATCTATAAGGGTATGATTATTGTTCATAACCTGAGTAATTTGTCTTAGTATAGTTATAAATTGATCTATACTAGTCGATGCACCAGAGAGAACATCATTATCTTATGTCAGAGGAAAATCCCTACATGGGATATGCATGTTCATGCGGTTTCTATTTCCTCTAATAAGAGCCATTTATAGATAATGGTATACACTAGATTAGGTTATGAATCATAATATATAGTCTTATATTAACAAAATAATAAGAATAAATTGAAATCTTATTCATGGCTAACCCCTTAGTGACAAAAATGATTTCTTTGCGAAAAATGTACATTTAAATTCTTCATAATGGCTTGTAATGAAAATGTAAATTATAATAAGCATATCCCCTGGGAGTGTCAAACCCAGTGTGCAGTAAGGCCAGTTTTTTTGTACCAGGATACCCCAGGTCAAGCACGATGCTCCTTTTCTAAGTTTACACTCTTATGTACATTTATTCAGAACCACATCCACTTTTAGTATCAAGACATGGATGTATTTTCCTGAAATATCCACATAATATACTCCTTACCAAAATACAATGGTGTTACTGTATTTTTTTCTTCATAGACTATCTTAGGGATTCGATCCATAATCTAGGTTTTCTAAATCTATTTTCAATGTTTTCTACTGTCGCACCCACTATTTAAAAATTTATTTATTTCATTAATTTTCTTTGCATTGGTTAGTTCGGGTCGAAACCCGACATAAGTTTTCGAGTCCCTTGTTTTTTGGTCTTGTTTGCGTCCAGCGCGACGCAGTCGAAGCTGCGCGGCCTCGCTTGGATCCCCGCGCGGCCTCGCCGATTCACCGCACGCCTTGCCGGTGTTTAATTAATGAAATAAAACGAATTAGCAATTGTGTTAATAATAATAATAATCGTAATAATTTCATTTGAGATTATTATTATTATTATTATTGTTTCTCTTTTAATTTATTACAATTGTTATTTTTTTTGTTAATTTTCTTATTATTGTTATTATTATCTTAACTTATATACTTTTTATTTTATTTTAGATTTATCAAATAAGTATTATTATTATTATTTATTTATTTTTTTCCCCAGTCCAGCGGCCTCCCCCTCTCGGATCGCATCATGGACCCCCCGCACCCCCTTGCCTCCTGCTTTTCCCTCGCCGGCCGACCCTCTTCCGACGGTCGGACTTTCCGGCCATTTTCCCCTTAGCCGAACCATATCCTCCCTTTAGTTTTATTATTATCATAATTTCTCATTTATTACTATTGTTATTATTTCTTTCTTTCTGCAAGTTTTCTGTTTTAGTTTTTATTTTCCAGCAGATATGAGGTTCGGTTTTGTGGTCTTAACTTGATGTGTTTAATTCGAATTCATGAAATTGAGGTTGCGCGAGGTTCCTTGTGGTGAAAACGGAGCGTGATTGATGTTTCGCGCTAGAATTTGAAGGTTTCACATCAATTCTCGGGTTTCTACGTCGAGGTAGGTGGTTCCATGCCTTTTCATCATCTAGATAACTTAATTTGTTTGTTTAGTTAAACTTGATAAGTTCTATGATTTAATTGCATGGTGCTATATTTGTATATAATGCTTTTCCATGCTCGTTTGATAAAAATTGGATTTCCGAAATGGTATGTTTTTGTGTTTTATATGTGTTGTTGTATAAATGAATGGTTGTGTTTTATAAGTTGCACGGAATGCGGTTTAAAAATTGTTTGACATGCGTGCGTGGTAAAAATTGCACTCTCTTTAGAAGTGGTTATGTTTTTATTTATTTATTTATTTCGACCTTGTTGTGGTAAATTTTTATAGTGTCTAATTAATTGTGCAAGTGGTGTGAATGAGGTTTTAGAAAATTTGAGTGTTTAATTGATTTTTAAAATTTTCTTTTCATGGAAAGATTTGTGTGTTTTGAAGTGAGGTTTTATGGTATACATGTGATATGTTTTGTAAACTAAGCGATTGTTCATTTGAGTGGTATTTGGGATTCCAAACAAGGTTGAAAGGTTCTGAAGGTTGTTTGGTAGTGTGAGAGGTGTTTTTAAGTCGCTTTAGGTGTTTGTTTATTTAATTAGACATTTTTCAAAGTATGTGAATCACTTTTGGTGTGTTTTCCTTGTCCTGCACTTGTGAAATTAAAATGAATTTTTTTTTTATAATGGAAAACAAGTTTTGATATGGTCACCTCATGTATCAAGTATTAAAGTGACGCCTCTATATAGAACCAAGTGGTCTTTGGGGTAAAGTCTTCTTGGGTTTTCATGAAACAGTTTCATTAATAGTTCAAATGGTTCTTTGGTTCATTTTTATGATGTGAAAATGGTATTTTGAAGGAGTTGAATACGCATTCATTTTTAAAGTGGTGTATTTTTATAAAATGAGATATGTCCTTTGTGTGCGTGTCTTTGAAATAGTGTTTTGGTATGAAAGTGGTGACTTTTTGTGTAATGTCAAGCTTGGTTTGTGAAATGTGAAAGTGGTGAATTATGTGAATGTAAAACTTGATTGAGCACAAGGGAAACCCTGGGTATCTAGGTGGGCAGACTAGAACTAGTGTGCTAGTGAGCCGGATGGGTATCGTCCCTGTTTCACTTAGCTGGATTGACGATTGCAACACTAACTAAACATATGATATCTGAGGGTCGTGGCCTTCTAAGCCACGTGTTCTGAGGGTCGTGGCCTTCTAAGCCACGTTTTCTGAGGGTCGTGGCCTTCTAAGCCACGTTTCACCGAGACACGAGGTTTCTAGGGTCCCACTCGAGCTAGATGATCCTTAGGGGTTTTACCTACAGTGCTCTACCATCTGTGGCATGGTGCCTTCCATCGGCATATGGAGGACCATGCGGGTTAGTGTGTGTGTGTGTGTGGGTGTGTGAGTGTGTGTGTGTGCGTGAGAGTGTGTGTGTGTGTGTGTTCCCATATTAAACTTTTCCCTTCCTCTCAAAAATCATATTTGTGAAATGCATTCCTTTTAGTGTTTTCCTTTAGCATTTGGCTTGTAAACATTTTCTTTAAAACCATCTTGAAAGCATAATTTTGAATAAACACATTAATTTGTCTTTTTGATGTTGTGGCATGGAGCCTTTTTATTGGGTGACGTCCTATTGGGCTTTTGGCTCACACCCTACATACACCTTTGGGTGTATGTAGACTTTGTTTCTTGTGAATTCCAGGTTGTGACTGTGTGCTCAGTGATGGTGGTTTAGGTTGCAGCTGGTCTTCTCATGCATAATGGTGTTGATGTGGTCTCACTTCTGCCGAGAGGTTGAGTTTGAGTTTTAGTTTCTGCTGTCGTCTTTTCTTTTTAGTTATTGCTTCATGTTGTAGACTTTAAACTTGTTCATAGTTTAAAGGCACGTTTTGTTGTCTGTTTCTAATTTCAGCTTATCTATCTGGTTAGTTGGTTTTTTTGTCTTGTATTTCGGGTGAAACCGTTCCAATCGGTTAAACTTGATACCCGGGCACTTGTGCCAGCCCGTGGGGATTGGGAACGCCCTTCGGGTCTTGCCGCGGACCGGGTCGGGCGCCGGGTCGGATGGCGACCCGGCCTGGTTCGTGACATCTACTAAACATACTCTGATACAAATTGTAAAGTCCAGACCCCAGTTGCTTGGAGCCAGTGACTAATTTTATTACATTGGAATATAAAAAAGATTATACATCCTCAAGGACTAAGTATATTAGTATATTTTTTAAACAAGATGCATATATAAGTTCAACATTACATCATGAAATTAAATACTATACTAATTTATTCCGTTAGAAACATCCATGCCTCCTAGATTATGCCTCCAAGTCACTCATAACATACTACTACATATCCTGAAAAAATGAAACATAAGAAAAGTGTAAGCTCAAATGATGAGTATGAGTTATAAATATAGTGGAAGATATCATAAACATAAACATTTTGGATCTTGAATTATTTAAACACATGCCTTTACAAATAATAAACTTCAACACATTATGGCCGTAATATAAACTGTATAAATAATGCCATAATAAAGCATAATAATAGATATTATACTAGTCGAATAACCACATGAACATTCAATTACTAGATTCATAATGAGGTATGTTCATTTCCCGGACATTCTGAAACATACATTCAAGGCCTCGTCCAAGACGTCTAAAAATAATTAAGGCCTCGGCCAAAACCATATCTCAAATTGGGAAAGGCCTCAGCCAGGTCAATGTTTTTTTCCTCATGAGCCCTACCGATGAATCTAGGGGCTATAGTAGGCCCCAACCATCATATAATAAGTCCAATTCATTCCTCATATGATCCGGGGTAAACAAAAACAAATATACATTAATATTGAAACTAACAAATGAAATGTAAATAACATTCCGAAAATATTAAGCTTTAACACTAACCATTCAGAGTAAATTGATGAATGGTTTTAGGATAGAAAAAAAAAAATATTAGTATCCATAAACCATAAAATTAAATTTGATAGATGATATAATAAAATAATAGTCCCAATAAAACATAATAATCAATAAGTGTATTGAAACCAATGAAAATACCCTTATAAAATATTCGAGTAATTCTTATGATAAATGCTATTTTATTTTTGTTAGGAAGAGTTCTTTTGTAAAAGTATTTGTATAAAACCAGAACTGAAGTACAATAGTATTTTCAGAATAAAATGAGTTATTGTAGGAAATTAATGGTTTCTAAAAATAGATTATAGAGTTCCATTTAAAATAGGTATTAATTTGAGAAATTCCCTTAAATCGTGCTTATATTTTAGAAATAATTTTGAAAGTTCCATTTAAAATGTGTAACCCACCATAAAATAAAGATGGATTATGGTTGGTAAACAAATATAGAACACTAACCTAGATTTTAGGACTATTAAATAGTAACCCACAAGAATTTGTTCAGCTGTTGAACATATGGTCCTGGAAAAACCCTTTACCTTATGTCTGAATGTGTTCTACTCTTGAACAAACGGTCCTAGAATATAAAATTATTATTACTAATAACATAATTTTGAACCTATTATACATTTATTTAGTTTATCATGACTTCATTAAGTCTATTATTTCTTTATTGATTAGCTATAAGACATAATTTTGTTGTTCAAGAGTGTTCATTTTTTAGACATTCATAAACGGTTAACTTGTTTTCATGTAATAGAGTTCATGTGAAATGGATGTAAATCTCTAAAATTAAATTTACATATAAATTATGAACATAAATATGTTTTAATGGTTATTTTTATCATTTTTTTACATGGAATGTGGATGAATATTAATATGAAATATTAATAATAATCACATAGATTATTTTAGTAGTATTTGATTATTAGGAACTTATTTGGTCATATTAATTTTTACTATGTACATATACTAGTTACAGAATATTAAATAGCTTATAATACACATATTATAGTCTGTTTAAAGAATTAAAATGGTTTCATGACTATTAAAGAAGGATAAATTGTCTAACAAATCTTCTTCATCGACGAAGGATGTAAATTGGAACCTCATGGATGATAATTTCATTTATTAAATGCACAAGAGAGAGTAAGAATATTGATGATGGTTATTCTATTCACATGATATAATTCTAGTATATAGATGATAATGGAGTTATCAAGGTCATTTGGATAAAGTAGGTGAGGAGAATATAACAATAGGAAGGAACTTGAAATGAAAATGAAAGAAATAAAATGTGAATTTACCTATTGAATCCAGCTCCATGAGAATATTTTTAAGGGAATGGGTTTCGTATTTTAGAAATACCAAGAGCTTCTGGAACATGGGGAGTGAATAGGTAAGGGTATTTGGGTAGAAAAATGAGGATCTCTAAGGCTTAGTAGAGTGATGAAAATAGGGAGTGAGTGGGGTTTTTTATAATTGAAGAGAAAAAGTGAATTTTGAATATTTTATTCATTATTTTATTATATACCTCAATACAACCATTAATATTATTTCATGTGATCCTTAATAGTAATAAGTGCTTGTGAGTCTTATCGAATTATCTTTACATTATACATGATGTCCTAAATATTTCATTTAAATGATAATTTGTATATACAATATTTTACCATATTTCAATGTTCATAAAAAATCAAGAGAAAAATCCCAAAAATTAAACCTAAACATTTTCTGATATGTAGAATTCAAAAATAAACTCCATTTTCAAAAATAATCTTCTAAATATAATTAATTTAATTTTTAAATAAAATCATAGCTACCTCAAAAAATAACAATTTTAAAGGTATAATTATTTTTATATCACATTGAAAAATTAATTAATATATTATTATCTTATTACATTAAAAAAATAAAATAATATCATTATTTACTATTCATAATTGTCATATTTCTATTTTTATATACTATTCATATGGTTATGTTACTATTCACCAAAAAAACAAGTTGGTTCTATCAGACTCCAAATGACTTATAGATCACAAATCTAGATGACCATTATCGAAATTAAAAACATATTAGAGCAAAATTTTTGTTTATTGGATATATTATAAAATGGGTTTTTTAGGGACTTAGTGTTTCATGCATTCAATATTTATTTTCAAAATCTTAGGGCATTACACTATCCCTCTAGGCCCTCGATTTGTAAGGTGACCAATACCTCTATCTTCCTTCACTTGGAAGCCCTCAATTAAAAACGTAATCAAAACCACTGTCTTTCTTCATCTTTGAAGCCCTCGAAAGAATAAAACAAAAATCAGAATCGCACATAGCAAAACAAATATTATTGAATATTTAAGTATATGGAACAAGATGTTCACAACAAAAACTACTCAAGGATTTCACATGAAGCTATTTTGGAAGTGATCTCATAGAGTATCAATTATCCCAAAAGATTACAGCACTAAACACATTCAAACGACTCCGTATTTATAGGTGGAAACTCCAATGGTTGGATTTTCATCCACCAATCAAATTTTTCCTAAAATTTCTAAGGGACCTATACAGCTGGCACATATAAGGGTCGTATAATAACAGATTCAATTATATCATTTATAATAACAAAATATCATGAAACTCCTTAAATATATATGAATCTGTTTATAAAAAACAATATGTTAAAGAAAAATAGTAACTTTAAGAATGTTATGAAAACATTACATTAAGGAGATGTAATAACTTAAAGAAAAATATAAAATCATATTTTCAAATCATGATGATTTGGATTTGAGAATCATAAACTGGATTTTAATTTATGGATGATTTGTAATTTATGAAACACATACCAAATTCGATTTTTTCAATGATTTGGAATTAAAAAAAGTGAAACGGATTCAAAAACTTAAGAGAATTAAAATCACAATTCTGGAAGAATTGTAATTCAGATAGATGGATCATATTGGATTTTCTATGCAATTCATAATTGAGAAAAAAAATAAATTGGAATCATAATGTTAATATTATCAAATTTATAAATCTGAAGGAAACAGAATTGAAAATCATAAAATTAGAATCCCAATTATAAGATAAACGTAATAGAGAAAACACAGGATTCCATGTTTCATTAAGGATCTGACTTATTCATTCTAATTAAGGAAAACAGCATTAGAAATAGCTATAAAATGGTTAAAGATTATGCATATCAATTTTATTATACATATAAAGATAAATTATGGAATTGTGTATGTGATTTAAAAAACATAATGGAAGGATAAAAAGTCATAAAGAAACTTTTTCCTCAATAGTCTCCCCCTTTTTGGAAAGCACAAACAATCGATTTTAGAAAATAATATAAAAACCAAATGAGTTCTTATTTAAACAAAAAGTAAAAAAAATCATCACCCTAGTTTATAAATTAAGACAAATATGACTAACTGCCCTTTTGGTTATGAAATCCCCCTAAGGATTGTATTATGAAATTTTATATTTTCCACCATTTTGTAAGAAAATATAACCCCTTACATTAAAGATTCATTCTTTATGAATTATCCTCCTTATATTTTTTTCTATATACATATATTATTTTTAGAACATTCTTCCCCCACATTTTGATTTTCAAAAGGAATGGGAATTACTATAATGTAACAAAAAAGTTAAAAAAAATTATACAAAACAAAGAAGATATACATTGCTTATCATAAGAAAACTTTACACAAAAATATCAGATATAAAATTAAAATAAATATTTCTTCGGAATTAAGGGCCTAATCAAAGCCTTTAACTTCTTTATCTTCTTGTGATCATTTTAAAATTTTTCTAGAAGAAATTCTTTATCTTGACCCTTTTTCATAGGGTTCTAAATATTTTCTAGATGGCTCTTAAATATATTTTCCTAGGATGTGAGCTTATCATCCATTGCATCTTTGTAATATTTTAATATTTTCAATTCTTGAGAATGATAATTCAGATTTCTATATAAATATATGTATTCTTACAAATGAAAAGCTTGTTCTTCCATTAACCTTTCTGAGAAGTTTTTAGAATTAGTTTTGATTTTTTCTTTTGAATTTTTAAAGGAACTCTTTACTATATCAAATATATCATCTAAATCATTAATATAATTTTTAATCTAATTTGACCAATTCATTATATATATGCAATAATTCAAAAGAAAAAATCAACTAATTCATTATAAATATATGTATCTTGACCCTTGTTCTTCCATTAACCTTTCTGAAGCTTGATACTTTTTATGTGGTTCTGTGGATTGTGACTTTCTTTTCATAGGCTCAACTAATTTATTCATTGAGAGGTATCCAACATCCATTGTATTTATAGATTATTCAACAAAATCATTTGTATTATCACTAAAAGAATATTGCATTTTTTAACTATGCTGAAACATAAAAATCAAATATTGAATCTATTTTACCTTAAAATGAAAAAACTTTTTAGAAGTTCAAACAAATTATGATAAGATTGGACAAGGATTCTAGATAAATCAAGATTAGATATTGCATTGACTCATCCATAATCTTACTGATAGTAAGAAATATGTACTTCACCAGTTTAATCATCCTTATATTAACAACAAAACCTATCATGGAGATATCTATTACTTTAAAGGTTTCCTTTTATTTTTTTTCTTGGTATTAAAATACCTTTCATCCATAATTCTTTAATTATGAAGTTTCCAAAAAGGTTTGAATGTTTAGTCTTCTTCATTCCCTTAAGACCTAAGCGATCAATAGCCTTAACTCTATCAAAAGATCAGTCTAAATATATAAACTTATGATAAAAATTGTATGCTTCACCATAATATTGTATCTCAAGAACATTTTTAGATTTTTTATAAGATAAAGAATAAGTCTTCACATAACTCTAAAACTAAAACATATCTTTTCCCCCTTCATTAAAAATTCATCTGATTGATATATTTTAATTACAATGTTTAAATAAATAGGATCTTGACCCCCCATAACTTTTGCAATGAAAATGTTTCCCATTCTTAAAACATTATGATCATTATTATTAAATAAACAAAGTTCAAAGATAAATCCTAATAAAATAACATTTCTATGAAGGTCGACTAATATTTATGTTCCTTATTTGCAATAATTGAAGTATGAGAATAGATTCACTTTGATATTCAAAACCCAAAAAAGAGATCTCGAAACCGGAATGGAAAAATTAATGGGTGTTAACAACTATGACAAGAAATATATCAAATTTTATGTGTGACATGGTGGTCCCCTCCTTTATATTGGCACTAATATGATAGTTTAACTTCCAAGAAAAATAAAATGGTTGATACCGATATGATCTAATCCAACAGCTGTGATTAATCTAAAGAATGTTTTTATATTTTATCTTTTTAGGTTATTATGAAATAAAATGGATTTACAGAAATACGAATCTGTTGAAGTTTTTCTTAAAAAAATATTGAAATACTAAAAAAATGAAACTATGATGTAAAAAGTATGAAGATGTGCCTTTGGGAGTTCTCTAAATAGTTTCTAGTATTTGATTTGATTCTTCTTAGATATCATAGACTCATATAGTGTTTTATTAGAGTTTGAAAACTATTTTAGGTTCTGGAAAACATTTTTTAGGTTTTGAAAACAA
Organism: Viscum album; assembly: GCA_963277665.1. NCBI lineage: Eukaryota > Viridiplantae > Streptophyta > Magnoliopsida > Santalales > Viscaceae > Viscum > Viscum album. The sequence goes on from OY728131.1 coordinate 242,906,168, forward strand.
TATTTAGGTTTCAAAAACGTTATTTAGGTTCTGAAAAAAAAATATTATTTGGGTTTCAAAAAAATTAAGCTATGTTTAAAAAAAATAAGAAATCAAGTTTAATCCCCCTATTAAAAGAAGTAACATAAGGTTATGATATATTTTTAATAAAATTTAGATATGAATTATTACATTATAGTTATCATTACCATCTTTTGTATAATGTATTCAAATATATTATAAGGTAATGATTTTGCAAAAATATCACCAATTTGTTATTGTGTTTCGAGGAATTGTAAAATAATATCTCATTATGTGTGTGATCCCTAATAATGTGATGCCTAATATCTCTGTGCTTCACACATGAGTGATGTATAGGTATTTTTATTAAGACTATGGCACTAGTATTATCACATAGTATATATGTTTTAGTAAAAATAATGCCAAAATTATTGAGTGTGTGTTACATCCACAACACTTGAGAACATCAACTTCTAGCTGCCACAAATTCAGTTTCATTAGTGGAAAGTGATACAGAGTGTTGTTTCATACATGATCTATAATCTAATGAATCTCTTAAGAAATGAAAAGTTACACATGAACGTCTTATATCCATTCTATAGCCACCAAATTCAGCATCCAAAAACTCTTTTTATTAAAATAATTTCTAGAAGAATATAAAATTCTAACATTCTAGTTCCCATTAAATAGAAAATAATTATTTTCACTACTTTTAAATTGGATTATTTTTATTATATTGATATCTTGCACATAGGAAAATGAAAAAAAAATAATTCTAGATGACTAGCTAATAAGTATAGAAAACATTATATCATTCCTCTAAAATATGTTTAATATACTAGTTTACTAGCTTCATCAAGATCAAAAGTATTCAAGGTACTGATGGGTGTACATATATTATTAGTGTTGTTTTATCCATACTTTTTAAGAAGATAATTAATATTATTATGTTGATATATATAGGTTCTTTCTATTATTTGAGAAATTATAAATCGAAATAAAAATGTTAACTCGCCCATCACACTCATTACAAACATAGATTTAAAATGAATCACAAAAAAAAATCAGTTATGGATTTTTGAGTTGATCTGAATACATTGTCATCAATATAGATTGAAACAATTAAAATAATTTTATTTTCGTTGATACCACATCATTGACGCACCGCTGAAGCAGACCAACCACAAAACAAAATCAGATCCAACCTCGACCCAACATCACAACTAAAATGCACATTCAAGACTGAAAAATTCAAACCATGTAAAGAATCAAACCCATGACAAGTTAAAACCGCAAGCTCCCCACCACCATCAATCCTGCACATGGTGAATAGATCCACCAAATGCATCCAGACTATGCAGAAACGTGATGTAAATGTCACCGCAGTAGCTGTAAACCGGACTCAATGTGCCTCCAAAAGATCCTTATCCAAAGACACGGAGTCGACGATGCCTCCACATAAGACACTACATGTCATATACCTATCCGACCAAAGCGAAGGAGGGAAACAATTTGCCAATATTTTTCATCAAGATATTTTGAAAGATCTGATAAATCATTGGTTAAACTATTAATTCTAGAATATTCCTTATAATGTTTCTTTTTTATATTGCTATTTTCATTTTCAAGAAACTTGGAAAATCTAGATACTTATTCAAAAGAAGTTAAAATATTATCTTCTGATGAGGAAGATTATTCATCTGCATATGTAAAATGTGCTTCTTTAGGATAATTAACACTTAAAGATATGTTAGTTAATGATCCAGCAGTATGTACCATCGCCATGAAATGTTGGTTTTTTAAAGATATTATAGATATAAGACCAATATTATTATTTCCATAAGATTAATTACATGATGATTCATCTAATGATTATCCAACACTTTTACACCAACAATAATTTGGATTCAATGATTTCTTTCCTTTAGGCATGTTATATATTTTATGATTTTGTTCATAATTTCTATCTTTCCTATTATTACTTTTAAGTGCATGAAAATTAGGTATGATATATCCACCTTTCCTGCATTGATAACATGTGAGTTTAGAATCTCCTTTATCTTTAATATCCTTTTTCTTATATTTATGTTAGAAATTATTATTTCTAAAAATATTTTTCATTCATCGAGCAAGATTGTCTCTCACATTATCTTACTATTCAGATTCACTAGAGTCTAATAGAACATTAAATTTCATTGGAATTTCTGACTTTACAACATTCTTATGAGTCTTTAATTTTTTATTATTTAAAGTAGTTGTAAAAGAAACACTCCCAATTTTCTTATTTATGTTCTTATCATCTCTCTTAAATTTGTTCTCGTGTTTTAAGGGAGTTACAAATAATTCATCATGAGTAACAATTGTAACTTTCTTTGACTCATCTATATCAATTTTTTATTCCCATTCGTTAGGCATGATGTCTATAATCTTATATACAACCATATCATCATCTAGAACCTTTTCTCCCATTTATTATAGAATATTTACAATAATCATGTACTTTTTATATCTTTAACTATAGGTTCTCCATAATGATAAAACAAATCCATAATAATCTTCTCTAAGCATAGCTATTCTAGTTTCAATAACATTAGATGTTCCAAAATATATAACTTTGAGTTTCTTCAAAATATTGTTAGCTGTTGAAAAGATGATATTTGGAGGCATATATTCCAAGTAATTGAAAATAAAACATTATTGTGTACCTTAGAGTTTAGTTAATATTCCTTCTTTTATTGATTTCAAATATTTATGACTTCCTAATCAATAATTATATAGTCTCTAATAAGAATGAAAAATTTTTGCACACTGGTATTGATTACAAATGTATTCATTCCATCTCACAAGTATTCATAACCATTCCCTTAAAAAAAATTGTCTTTCAATGTTCAGATTATATAATGATTTGATGTTCGTTCCTTCTATATTTCAAAACAAAACATTTCCACCCCACACATTTGTGAAGTGTGTACTTTGGAATAAATTTTTTATAAAAGTAACAACTTATAGAAGTAAACAAAGTGTAAGAAAACTATGTAGTGAATATATTACTTTTGATACCAAGTGTAAGTATATGTTTCTTAGTGACCTTCTCTGATACAAATTGTAGGATCAAAATGTATATTTATATACTCAAATACAAGATGGGGAGATTTTCAATTTCAAAAACATTCATTTTTAACCTTAAGGAAACATTGTTTAACAAATATAATCAAATTAGATTGAATTAAACCAACTCAAGCAAGGTTAAGGTAAAACAATTTAGGTTTAGTAATTATGTGTAATAAAATTGGAAAACATGTATACTTAAACAAGATTCTACCTTAGAGCATATAGAATCTTAAATCATAGTTAGAGAGAATGATAATGTATAAGAAACACTTTCTTATTGACACCAATAGAAGAGAAAATATGAAGTACCTATAAAAGAGTTAAAATACTTTAACTCAAAGATTGGGGAATCCAAAACCCCTTGGATTATGGTCCCTTGATTTGTACATTCAAGAAAGTATGTCTTAGTACCATATGGGTAAGCACTCGATACGATGATTAGAATATGTATTACTATCCCTGCAAGTCCCCGATCTATAAGTTGATCATAACCTCTTTATTCATTCAGATGGAATCCCTTGATTAAGAAAGTAATAAAATTTTTTGTCTTCCTTCATCTCAGAATTCGTCGATTTTATACAATAACAACCAGAATCACTCAATTTGTTTTGAAGATTAATGTATATGGAACAAGATGTTAAAAACATAAATCCTTCAAGGAATTCACATGAAGCAGTTTTGGAAGATCTCTCATATAGTATTAGTTCTCCCAAAAGTTCATAGCATTGAAAATGTAAAAATTATTAGGTGTTTTGTAGGTGAGATATCCAATGGTTGGATTTTCCTCCAACAGTCATATTTTTTTCTGAAATTTTGGAGGGACCTGTACATCTATCACATACAATGGTTGTATAATGACCAATTGGATGACATAATTTAGCATAAAAAATTATCATGAGAATCATTAATTTTATATGAATCAGTTTATACAAAATTTTATTTTAATGAAAATAGTAACTCTAAAAATGTTGTGAAAACATTAAATTAAATTTTTTTTAACATTAAATAATTAATAAAATAAGCTATGAAAACCAAGATGATTCGGATTTGAGAAACATAAATCGAATTCAATTTTCAGGATGATTTTTAATTTTTGAAACATAGATCAGATTCAATTTTATGGATCTTTTGAAATTTAATGAACTGAACTGGATTCACAAAATTGAGAGAATGAGAATCACAATTCTAGACTATTTGGAATTGAGGAAGATGAATCGAATTCAATTTTATATGTGATTCAGAATTGGAAAAAAGGAAATATGAATCACAATTTTAAGGGAAACCAATTCATAAATATGAAGGAATTCGAATTGAGAAACACTAAATCTGAATCATAATTTTGAGATAATCAAAATTAAGAAAACAATGAATTCTTTATTTCATTAAGAATCAGACATATTCTTTTGAATTTTGAAAAAAATATACATAGATATAAAAAGTTTAAATAACATGCATATAAATGTCTTTACAGATAGAAATAATTATTATGGAATTGTGTTTATGATTTCCAAAACATAAAAGAATGATAAAAATACATAAGGAAACTTTTGATTCAACAAAAATATCTAATAAATGGTTACTATATATATATATATATTAATTCATATTTTCAATAGGAATGTATTTATAAATCCAATAAACTTATATCTAATTGATTGATTATGTGGAAACAATAATTATGAAACCATAGACTTAGAATTTCTCTTCACGTAACTACTAATTTTACTATGTCTCACAATAGCGATAAAGACAAAATGTGAACTAGTTTAATTCAAACTAATAAACATGATGAAATTACATGATAATTGGAAGCACCAAAATAGATATTGATCATGCACATTGAACTATGGTTTGATTTCAACTGATGAAATTAAAGGTTATATAGACATGATATTTTTAAGGTAATCTTATCTCTGTTTTTTCATATTTATTTTCATTTTATTACATTTATGTTAATAAAAACATTAGTTTACAAAATTCATAAACCATGTATATTAAAAATTATACTATAATCCAATTTTATATTACTTTTATCTTTCATGTTATTTAATTCATTTATTAGGTGATATCATAATGAATCCACAAATAATTAACCATGAAACTAATTAAAATAAAATATTAAATTTGTAATTATCTTGAGTTTATTTATTGGTTGGTATATCTAAAAGATGATAAACTAAACCATGAGCTATTGGAAAATCTAATTGAACTGTAACATAGATCGAGTTGGATCATCCCACATTTACTATAATGTTACCCTTTTTCCCCTCGAATCCAATCATGAACCGCCTCTACTCAATCGAGTGATCCATTCCTCGAAAAAGATTTTACTAAATCTAATGTGTGTGGAAATAAAGTACTTTTTGCAGAGATTACATAAAAGAAATTGTGGGCACAGAGTCCCTTATATAATAGAAGAGGGAATGAAATGTAGGAAATCATTTTAATTAAATAAAATAATTAATAAAAAACCCATATAATTGTAATTAAATTAAAAAAAACAAGTATATACATTTTCTAGTTTAGTATCATGATCATACACTCTAGAAATGAATATATATTTATAAAATAGATATCATTCATTTCAATTCATTCTTTCATTATGTTAAATTCTTTTAAATATAATTTAATAAATTATCTCATTTTTTATTCAATTCATTTTATCATATCCAACCAGTATTTGTTAATTATCCGGAAATTACATATATTATAATACCATTTAATAAATTTTTAATTAATTAAAATTATACATGCATTACCCCACATGTTCTGCATTACATGTGATTCAATTAGTAAATACATCTACCATTATGGTTAATTGAAATATTGAAATTAATTAAGCATTTATATACAGTAAAAACCATGTTGCACGATAGATGTTATCAATGTAGTTTAATATAATTCTGAAATTAATAAATTCACCATATAATATATTTCTATTTATTACTAGATGATTAAATTATGTGTACTATCTTGTTACATTCCATGTATATTTTATTTCGTTTCTCCAAGACACACACTTTTGAACATGGCATCCACACCATGAGGTCATTTATGAGTTAAAAGATATGTAATGGAAATATAAAAAGTGTCTAATACCATTAAATACATGATTTACAAATACTTTTATTTACAATGTAGATAATGAATAAATTGACCTCATGGGTTCCATGAAAATCATTTAGTGAACTGTGTACAACTACATGATTTGTAATCGGGTTAAACATCGTGTTGTCCCCTATGTCACATGATAGTCTGGCTAGTAAACTCATGGTTTATTAATTAATATGTGTGTTGGATTCTGTTTGGAAAACCATTTAACCCACAAGTTGTCTAGTGGTAGTAATCCTTGTTACATGACATTTACTTTTTAGCTATATGTTATGTAACTATGTAATTCTTCAAGAACCCGCAACACCTTTTGATATAACCTTTAGTGATTCATAATTTTCTCTTCATATTATTTAGTATATATAAATTTGAAATAAGAAATAATAAATTCATTCGAATAAAAATAATGAATTAATAGGATAAAATATAATAATAAAACTTATTATATATTAATGAAGAAAACAATAAAAATTAATATATGAAATATTTAATGCTGATTAAAGGTTTTGGGGTGCTGTAGAAGAAATAGATGTCTTGAAAAAATGATTAATTTTTTTGAATTTTTCCATATAAATAGATGAAATGCAATTAATAGAATCCATGAGACATGATCATCACATATAAATTTTAATTAATTTTACTCTACATTTATAATGACAACTCTTTAGAATTATTTATTCATTATTGAATACATTGGAACCTCTTATTGTACAATCATTACATAAGAGGAATAAATGTTAGTATACCTCTAGAAATGATCCCCCACATGTTTCAAAAACCTTTGATTATCACCATTGAATCATCCATGTGATAGTGAAGATGGTTTTAACACTTATTCCAATAATTTTTGATTGTAGTAGAATCATTTATTTAGGGAAGGAATAACTCTATAAAAGGAGTATAATTCCTTTATATTCTTGAGGTATTTCTAGCAAAAGTGATCACCAGTGTTTGGGAGAGTCATCTCTCTAATTTATTTTATATTATAATTATAATTTATAAACAAGGCATGGTTGGGATATGATAATTATATAATTGAGTATTTATAAACCTATGGGTTTAGAATAAATAATTTCTTATGGGCCCATGTTACTCTATAAATCCCCAAAGAAACACGTGTTTAAATAATAATAATAATATTTACATAACATGCACTGAACTCATGGAAAAATAAATATCATTTTCCTAGATAAATAAACTAATATTTTTTCAAATTGTATTTAGTATTTAATTTCTCATCAGGTCATCAAACTTTGTCCCCCAATCCGAAATATTATTTATTGGAAATTGAATAATGATTATTTATTTATTTAAAAAAATATATATTTATTATTCAATATTAAATATATAAATATTATAGTCATTCACATAAATATATAAATATATAATATTCATGTGACCAAATAAATAAATATTTTTACCTATGGAGAATACCATAATAAATATTATACATGCAAAATTAAATATATAATTACATGAAAAATAAATATTAATATAATATTCAACTCACATAATATTATATTCGACCATATGTGAGTGAATATATGCAATCAAATAAACATGAATAATTTTTAACACACATATAGAAATAATATTTATTCAACATGTTAAATTCAAATAAAATTAAAAGCAGTTCTTGAATACACATAGTGTGTATCCCTCCAAGCCCCATTCTTAGTGGAATGAGGTTGTTAAAACTATATTCAATTTTTTGAATCTAGATATACACCAATACCCCATCAATGAATGCAGTTAAATGTAATAATGAAAATAACCACATATGAACACCCAATGTTTAATATAATCCCTTTGTCTTGATATCTTAAATTAAGTAGGTTTTATACTAGTTTCATCAAGATATGTTATATATGTATACATATTTAAAATTTTAGAAATTAACTTTATGAAAAAATATCATTTTAATAGACATAATCATACAGTCATAGTCCCATCATAGGGACTAAGATATCTACGATGTAACGCCCCGACCCCAGCTACCCAGAGTCGGTGCATTAATTACATAACATTGGCATGATCACGAGAAAGATCAAGTCTCGAAAGACCGATTGGTTTAGTAGCCTTGGAATAACTAGATACATCCATAAATTTTTACATTACATCATAAAAAAAAACATCTTGTCTTCATATCCCCTCATACTATCCCTGCAGGTCATTCATAAATTACTTCTTCATAATCCTGGGAAAAAAAATAAAACATTGAAAGGGGTGAGCTCGGATGCTCAGTAAGGATAACATTATAGCAGAAGCTTTCATAAATGAGAATAAACACTTAAGGCAATTTATAACTAAAACAAAAGCCTTTTAAACTTGAACTTCAGCATAAAATGGCAAAGGTAAAATGAAATAATGCCATTTACTTACTCACATGGATATTCTACTAGTCGAATGATCACATGCAATATCAATAACCACTTTCATAATGATGGAATGCATAATGCCAGACTATCATAACCACATAGCCAAGGCCTCGTGCCAAGACTACAAATAAGATTTTGCCAAGGCCTTGTGCCAAGACACTAGATTGTCTCATGAGACCTACCGATGCATCGAGGAGCTATAGCGGGCTCCACCCGTCACTTATTGAGTCCAATGCATTCCCATATGAAAAGGTTTAAACATAACGTAAACATTCGTATTAAACTAGCATACGAAATGTCAATACTTTCACCACAAACCATGAATGGTATAAAAATAGCACATCCACAGTCAAACATAATTCATTCGATACAATATGGAAGATTGTATTGTATCACATTAACCTCAATCAATAATAATGAAGGATGTTGACATAGATGAAAATAATCATCAAAACTATTTGAGAGAAATATCCCCCTTTTCTTGAAAACATTTAAAAGTCACACTATTTGTCAAGAAGCCATTTAAAAGTATATTTTTGAATCAAAGTGTCCCATACCACTTTGAAACTTTTAAAAGGAGTTTTAATTTTAAAACTTTAATGTCCATATAAATAAATCCTTAAAACCATTTTTAAAATATGGACATTAATGAGCATGATTTAGAAGAATAATCCTTTAAAACATTTTAAAATGGTATTTTGGTTAGAGTTTCTAACCAAAAGAGAGACACTTGAATACAAATAATTGAGGTAATCAAAACATTGTAATATCATGAGAATAAAGGAATTCATGATATACTATGTCAAAGTACATTATATACACCACATAGAAGTGATTTGGTGTATATCATCAAAGAAGTCTCAATGGAATGTAAATTGAGATGAAATTTCTCAAAAAGGTTGTATCCTTAGGTTAAGGATAAATCAATGACATAATTATGTGTGACAAATATAAATACACTAAATATGATTGGATATTCAGTGTAAAACAATCAAAGGACATTCACACATATTCTTGTAAAAAAACAATACCAACGAATTGGATGTTTAACTCAACAAATGGAGAATTACTCTTATCAAATTCATATCAATGACTTGAGAATTACCAATGGAGTGATTATGTGTATCAAACTTCTATCCACAGGAAGGGGAGTGGAAATTATGACATAATCAAATGAATAGTGATTCCACACATAATCTTGGGGTAATATAATCAATGAAATATGTGTAAAGCCAAATGAGTGGAAATTGAAATCTCAAATTCCCTTATCGATTAGGTAACTTACGAAACATACAACCATGAAAGAAGTATCATACCATGATGATGTAAATACCCATAAATTAAAGTATATTACACAATGAATACGATCATGGGCAGTACACATACACCACATGCAATAATTAAGTGGTGATCAATGGAATTCTCACGGAATTAAAAGTGAGATAAGAAAACCCTTACATTGTACTTTTTCCTTGGTCGATGGTAGGTTTACCTCCTTTATAATGGTGAAATAATTGTTATTGAATAATAAAAGAATCATTTACTTTAATATGACATCATATATGATCTTTTATCATTGATTTGTTAATAATATTTTAGAATTATCGTCATTTCGGGTGTTAACGGGTTCATTTTACTTTATATTCTTTGTTATGTGAGACATATTTGTTATTAATGGGATGTATATTATTCATATCCAGAATGGTATCAAGTTCTTAAACATCATTTTTAAATCATCAAATTATACGATGGAGAATGAATCTCATCGCGTTCGTGGAGACGGTAGTCCGTACGTACGCACGAACGCTACTTCCATTTAATTTTTATTTTAAAAGAATCGAATCCAAATTATACATAGGTATATTACTATTACAGTATAATATAATATTTTATATATGTTACTTAAGTTCATTTACACCATCCTTTATACGTTCCATGTGTGGTATGAACGAGTCATATCATTTTAAGGGGGCGGTAGTCCGCACTTCCTCAAATGAAATTATCGTATGTATATACAACATGAAACGAATAATGGTATGAAATAAAATGGAATTACAGAAGCTTATATATAGAATATATATCATTAATATCATATTTAATTACAGTGCCATCCTAATGGCCACCATGAGAGGCGGTAAGATGTATTTGAACAATCATCGTTTCGTGAGGCGTTAGTTTGCCATCCACAGAAACATTATGTTCATCATCCATTAGATGGAGTTGTGTGAATGTGTAGTTTGAATCCTTCTTATAACAACATCCTAGTATATTGAGGATACTGGTGTTGTTATAAAATAAAGGAAATAAAAATATTTTGGGGGTTGGAGAAGCAAAATAAATGAAAATACTTTAAGAGAAATTGTTACCTTTAATTTAGGTAACTCACTTTGGTTGGAACCAAAGGACTTCTTGAAATGCTTTATGCCTAAGGGGAAGCTTCAAGGAGGAGGATAGGGATGTGGGGAGCTTAGTTGGGCAGAGTTTGGACGAGCCAAGTGGCTTGAGAGGTGTGAGGAAATGAGAAGGAGGAGTGCCCTTTTATAAGAGGGGTGAGGGGCACCTTTGGAAAAGCTAGAAATATTAATTTATAATAAATTCATATTCGGTTTCCAAAGGCTCCAAAGTTGACTATTCAAAGGATGAGGTGGGGATAGGTCGAAAACAACTCATCCAATAGAATTTAGACAGGTTTGGGTACTTATATTAACCTTATCTTTAAGTATTAACTCTAAGTTAATTAGTTTCACTTTTACAATGTCTCTTTGTATTTTTATATAATATGGTTAATAAACTTACTATATACATCCAAGCGACCCCCAAGTGGTCCATTAATGATTAACCTATCATAATATAAGTCTCTTGTCCGAACCTTAGATTTTTAGGAATTTAATATCAATTAATAATATAATATTTGTTTTAAGAACTCTTTTATGTCAATTTTGACACTATTCAATAGTTGATTTTTGTGAAACTCATAACAGATTGATTACTTCGAAAAAAGTCAATTAAATCAATCCTAATATATCATATTATCCTAGAAAATTAGTTTAATTCATTAAAAGTTTCATATTATATTTATTTGGGTGTTTATAATATCAATTATTTTAATTTTTCACTATTATAGTAATTACTGCATCATCATTGTGTCATAAATAAAATAAATTATTTAATGTCTAAAAATTATAAATAAAATATCATTATTTAGAAAATCTTTTTATCTTTCTAATGAATATTTATAATCTAAAATCCAACATATATAACCCTATGTAACAATTGTTGTTCTAAAAGATATATGCTTGTGTCATTTTTGTATTCATTTTAACTAAATTAAAATAAAGTGTCATTATCACTTACAAGTGGATCCATGGGGTCCCAAAATAGACCCAAAGATTCCCATGGTCGACCATGTATCAACCAATAGGGTTAAGACACGTTTTAGGGTAATTTAGTATTATTATAATATTATTTTTTTAACCCTTATTTACCGGATTTACCCTTAACCATGGTAAATAAAATATTTACCGCAGTAATTATTCAAAATGTCTAAAAATAAAAGTTACCTATTTACACAATTTTAACATCCTGATTCCAAATAAGGAATCCATTTTCCTAAATTCAAAACACAGAAGTGGCAGAAATTAATTTAAAATTAAACCCCGCTGTCAAAACAAAAAGCGTGTTTTTAAGAGATAATAACTATCAAAAGATTGACACTCGTTTATGTTCGGTTTAATTGTAAAATTATGTCCAATGACCAAAATTATATTAAATGGTAAAAATATATTCTAAATATACTTTAAAACCACTCAAATTCATAATTTATCACTATTAATTATTTTGATTAAAAAAGTTGTTTTTAATTAAAATTTAGTAATTTTCACTATTCATCAAAATATAAAAGTTATCCGAAAAGTACCAAAATTTCACCCTAGGATAATTTCGATATTCCGAATCCAAAAATGAAGTCCATTTTTAAATACAAAATATATATAATTTCAAAAATTAGGTATTACTATTCATAACGGCTAGTTTGATTGGTTGTGGTGTGTGTTAAAACTCAAGGTTGCGTACAACACACGCTACTGTTTTATTCAAAGAAAGCGTATCGTGGAAGCTTGGGATGTTTCATTTTAAATTTTTGATGTCCCCATTTAGTCAAAAAGTTTAAAATATAGTATTTAAAAAGGGTTCACTATTAAAGTTGATAAAATTGCAATACTGAAAATGAATTTGTTCTTGCATTATATCTAAGAAACTCATAATATGGATTCTAAAATTATAAGGATTATATAAACATTAAAATTTATCTAATACTATTCATAACCTCTTTTGAACGGCTTGTTTGGTAAGTCATGGTGTGCTTGAACATGGTGTTGCATGTAGTGAAAGTTATTGAATTATTTTGAAGAAATAACACACTATGAAATCTTGGGGTGTTACATTCTCCCCTCCTTCAATAAATTGCGTCCTCGCAATTTGAAATTGTTCTTCGAAAAAAAAGGTTGAAAATAGATAATATATTTGTGGGAAAACCCACATCGGAATTTGGGTTACTAAAATTTAGTCTTAATATGAGAAAAAGAGAAATCAAAGGGTCACCACCAAATTATGATCTCGATTAGGAGAACATTGGTGGCAACTAGAGACATATAATTGGAGGAAAAACGTAAATATTTATAGGTGGTGATTGAGGTCATCAATCACAAACAAGTGTAAAATTGAGGTCCTTATAATCATCAATCTATGATGATTTGAAATACCATCGGTTCAACAAAACATAGGGTATTAGGATAACACATTTTTGACGTTTCAAAATATCTTAGTTGAAATCCCACATCGAAAAATGAATTAATGAGGCCTCTATTTAAAATAAAGAGTCGAAAGTATGAAGATTACCGAAAATAACACATACTAGGGTTCCATGAAGGAAAATATGGATATGGAGGAGAAATCTAACCATCAATTATCTGATGGAGAGTGGTAGAGAACATGGCTATGAAAAGGCCAAAAATCCCAAAGCCATAAATTTGTGATGATTTAAGGTACCATCTAGGACAACATTTTTGTTCTATGTTTCTTTTATTAATGTTGGGGATTTTATTTATGAGATTGGCTAAGAACATTATGAGATATACTTAAATTTTAAGTAGATTTTCATTCTTTAATAAATTTCCACCACTAACTCAATTTTTTTTTTAAACGATGAGTATTCAAGAAGACTTGGTCACACTGGAAGAGCTAGAATAAACTTCTATAGAATCACATGATCCATGCAGGATAAACCATATATTAATCAAAACCAAAATGGTTATTGAATGATCTAATGATCCCCCAAAAGAATATTCATTGAGATAAATATGCACTAATCTTAATTTCTAAAATTAAACCAACAATACCCCAAAGTTAAATAGATACCATTCAATAACCAATTGTCCTTAAAATCCTTTAATATAATCCAAACTAATATTGAAACCCAAAACATAGAAGAATTTGATTATGTAGTCTCCCATGTTACATTGTATCTCCAAATTACATCAAATACTCTTAAAGTCACATACTTAAAAGTAATCATCACATATTCTCTGTTATAGGTTAATCATTTCCATAAATAACCCAAATCACTATAAATAAACAATAAAAATGTAGATAAAAATCCACCATTACTCTACAAATGAAACCTCATTGTATTCTATTTTCCTTGGGCATATAGTGTTCCTAACAAAACGAACATCTTCCAAAATAACATTTATCACTTAATCACCAAATCATTTTCCTATACCAAGGGTATTAATTTGATAAGACATAAGAACCCAAATCATCTTATTATTGATCAATAAAATCATTTAAAAAAAATAGTCACACTAACCAGGGACTTCACGTAGTCCAGTGGTAGGCGATAAATCCCAATCGCACTTTGGTTGTGGGTTCGATTCCCACGGCTTTGTCCGACGCGATGGGTTGTCACACGGTCTACGTGTTGTCCTTTTTCAAAAACTATATTTTATAATATTACCAAAATGAGATAAATTCCTCAAAATAACATAATTTAACCACAAATGTTATATCATACTTTGCATTTTCATCCCAAATTATAATAACTTATCATTTTCTCAAACCCCAATGATCATATAAAACCAAATGGTTATTTATACCTATATCCACAAGAGAAGAGACAATTCTTCCTCAAATATCATTCTCACATGGAAAACTGCGGGGTTACAAATACAAGAGAAAATTATTCCAAAGCAAACCCATCAACAAGGAGTGCTAATACTTTTTAAATTTTTCTCCAGCCATTTATTTCCACATAGCTTCTTCTTTGACCAAGAAAATATCCTATAAAATAGGACATTCACTCGGGTAATGGCCAGGTCCCCTACATTTACGACAAATGACTGTAAATGGACTCTTGGGACCATTTTTATCTTCTTCCATAGTACTCTTCATTTTTCTTCGGCAATTCTTCACTTTATGTCCTTCCTTCCCGCACGTAAAACATTTCGTTGTCCCATTGAGACACTTTCCTGGGTGTCTCTTTCTACAATTCCTGCATGATGAAAATTGAGGTTTCTTTTCTCCATGGTCTCCATTGCTGGAGATCTTATCATTTATCACCTTTCTATTCCTTGTTGAGTCTGGGAGTTGGTTAATATATATGTTGTTGATCATATTTTTGGAAAACTGATTTGGCATAAAGACGATATCTTTCACGCCTATCAACATTCCATTTTGTTGCTCATTGCCACCACTGTTCCCAACTTGTACATCATTCTCAAAGTCACTATGACTTCCTTGGAATCCAGCCATTGACTAAAACCAGAAGGCATTGTGTGAGTAATAGTAGTCGTAAAATCATTTAGAGATTAAAATGTCACCATATTCTCAATTTGAAACATATTAGGATTAACCAAGGTCATTTTCTCTCATCTTATGTATATATTACTTAAATCGGTTTGTAAAGAAAATGTAAATTATCCTAAGCATATCCCCCGGGAGTGTCGTAACCAAGAGTGCAGCAAGACCCGTTGTCGTGCACCAGTTCCCGTTCGAGTCTAGCTCAAAGCGGTGTTTTCGGGTTTTATCCCTAGGTACATCTGTGCCAGAGCCGCCTCTACCTGCTCGTATCCAGACAGGGATGTATTGCTCGGAAAACTCACAAAATCTTTACAATACCAAAATTCTAGGAAGTTTTTTTTTATACTAATCCTCAAAGTTCATCTTAGGTCTACGTGCTCTAATCAGAGTTTATCTAAATCTAGCTACCAAGGTTTGTACTAATCTTCCTCTGATACCAACTGTAACGCCCCGACCCCAGCTACCCAGAGTCGGTGCATTAATTACATAACATTGGCATGATCACGATAAAGATCAAGTCTCGAAAGACCGATTAGTTTAGTAGCCTTGGAATAACTAGATACATCCATAAATTTTTACATTACATCATAAAAAAAACATCTTGTCTTCATATCCCCTCATACTATCCCTGCAGGTCATTCATAAATTACTTCTTCATAATCCTGGGAAAAAAAATAAAACATTGAAAGGGGTGAGCTCGGATGCTCAGTAAGGATAACATTATAGCAGAAGCTTTCATAAATGAGCATAAACACTTAAGGCAATTTATAACTAAAACAAAAGCCTTTTAAACTTGAACTTCAGCATAAAATGGAAAAGGTAAAATGAAATAATGCCATTTACTTACTCACATGGATATTCTACTAGTCGAATGATCACATGCAATATCAATAACCACTTTCATAATGATGGAATGCATAATGCCAGACTATCATAACCACATAGCCAAGGCCTCGTGCCAAGACTACAAATAAGATTTTGCCAAGGCCTTGTGCCAAGACACTAGATTGTCTCATGAGACCTACCGATGCATCGAGGAGCTATAGCGGGCTCCACCCGTCACTTATTAAGTCCAATGCATTCCCATATGAAAAGGTTTAAACATAACGTAAACATTCGTATTAAACTAGCATACGAAATGTCAATACTTTCACCACAAACCATGAATGGTATAAAAATAGCACATCCACAGTCAAACATAATTCATTCGATACAATATGGAAGATTGTATTGTATCACATTAACCTCAATCAATAATATTGAAGGATGTTGACATAGATGAAAATAATCATCAAAACTATTTGAGAGAAATATCCCCCTTTTCTTGAAAACATTTAAAAGTCAACACTATTTGTCAAGAAGCCATTTAAAAGTATATTTTTGAATCAAAGTGTCCCATACCACTTTGAAACTTTTAAAAGGAGTTTTAATTTTAAAACTTTAATGTCCATATAAATAAATCCTTAAAACCATTTTTAAAATATGGACATTAATGAGCATGATTTAGAAGAATAATTCTTTAAAACATTTTAAAATGGTATTTTGGTTAGAGTTTCTAACCAAAAGAGAGACACTTGAATACAAATAATTGAGGTAATCAAAACATTGTAATATCATGAGAATAAAGGAATTCATGATATACTATGTCAAAGTACATTATATACACCACATAGAAGTGATTTGGTGTATATCATCAAAGAAGTCTCAATGGAATGTAAATTGAGATGAAATTTCTCAAAAAGGTTGTATCCTTAGGTTAAGGATAAATCAATGACATAATTATGTGTGACAAATATAAATACACTAAATATGATTGGATATTCAGTGTAAAACAATCAAAGGACATTCACACATATTCTTGTAAAAAAACAATACCAACGAATTGGATGTTTAACTCAACAAATGGAGAATTACTCTTATCAAATTCATATCAATGACTTGAGAATTACCAATGGAGTGATTATGTGTATCAAACTTCTATCCACAGGAAGGGGAGTGGAAATTATGACATAATCAAATGAATAGTGATTCCACACATAATCTTGGGGTAATATAATCAATGAAATATGTGTAAAGCCAAATGAGTGGAAATTGAAATCTCAAATTCCCTTATCGATTAGGTAACTTACGAAACATACACCCATGAAAGAAGTATCATACCATGATGATGTAAATACCCATAAATTAAAGTATATTACACAATGAATACGATCATGGGCAGTACACATACACCACATGCAATAATTAAGTGGTGATCAATGGAATTCTCACGGAATTAAAAGTGAGATAAGAAAACCCTTACATTGTACTTTTTCCTTGGTCGATGGTAGGTTTACCTCCTGTATAATGGTGAAATAATTGTTATTGAATAATAAAATAATCATTTACTTTAATATGACATCATATATGATCTTTTATCATTGATTTGTTAATAATATTTTAGAATTATCGTCATTTCGGGTGTTAACGGGTTCATTTTACTTTATATTCTTTGTTATGTGAGACATATTTGTTATTAATGGGATGTATATTATTCATATCCAGAATGGTATCAAGTTCTTAAACAACATTTTTAAATCATCAAATTATACGATGGAGAATGAATCTCATCGCGTTCGTGGAGACGGTAGTCCGTACGTACGCACGAACGCTACTTCCATTTAATTTTTATTTTAAAAGAATCGAATCCAAATTATACATAGGTATATTACTATTACAGTATAATATAATATTTTATATATGTTACTTAAGTTCATTTACACCATCCTTTATACGTTCCATGTGTGGTATGAACGAGTCATATCATTTTAAGGGGGCGGTAGTCCGCACTTCCTCAAATGAAATTATCGTATGTATATACAACATGAAACGAATAATGGTATGAAATAAAATGGAAGTACAGAAGCTTATATATAGAATATATATCATTAATATCATATTTAATTACAGTTCCATCCTAATGGCCACCATGAGAGGCGGTAAGATGTATTTGAACAATCATCGTTTCGTGAGGCGTTAGTTTGCCATCCACAGAAACATTATGTTCATCATCCATTAGATGGAGTTGTGTGAATGTGTAGTTTGAATCCTTCTTATAACAACATCCTAGTATATTGAGGATACTGGTGTTGTTATAAAATAAAGGAAATAAAAAGATTTTGGGGGTTGGAGAAGCAAAATAAATGAAAATACTTTAAGAGAAATTGTTACCTTTAATTTAGGTAACTCACTTTGGTTGGAACCAAAGGACTTCTTGAAATGCTTTATGCCTAAGGGGAAGCTTCAAGGAGGAGGATAGGGATGTGGGGAGCTTAGTTGGGCAGATTTTGGACGAGCCAAGTGGCTTGAGAGGTGTGAGGAAATGAGAAGGAGGAGTGCCCTTTTATAAGAGGGGTGAGGGGCACCTTTGGAAAAGCTAGAAATATTAATTTATAATAAATTCATATTCGGTTTCCAAAGGCTCCAAAGTTGACTATTCAAAGGATGAGGTGGGGATAGGTCGAAAACAACTCATCCAATAGAATTTAGACAGGTTTGGGTACTTATATTAACCTTATCTTTAAGTATTAACTCTAAGTTAATTAGTTTCACTTTTACAATGTCTCTTTGTATTTTTATATAATATGGTTAATAAACTTACTATATACATCCAAGCGACCCCCAAGTGGTCCATTAATGATTAACCTATCATAATATAAGTCTCTTGGCCGAACCTTAGATTTTTAAGAATTTAATATCAATTAATAATATAATATTTGTTTTAAGAACTCTTTTATGTCAATTTTGACACTATTCAATAGTTGATTTTTGTGAGACTCATAACAGATTGATTACTTCGAACAAAGTCAATTAACTCAATCCTAATATATCATATTATCCTAGAAAATTAGTTTAATTCATTTAAAGTTTCATATTATATTTATTTGGGTGTTTATAATATCAATTATTTTAATTTTTCACTATTATAGTAATTACTGCATCATCATTGTGTCATAAATAAAATAAATTATTTAATGTCTAAAAATTATAAATAAAATATCATTATGTAGAAAATCTTTTTAGCTTTCTAATGAATATTTATAATCTAAAATCCAACATATATAACCCTATGTAACAATTGTTGTTCTAAAAGATATATTCTTGTGTCATTTTTGTATTCATTTTAACTAAATTAAAATAAAGTGTCATTATCACTTACAAGTGGATCCATGGGGTCCCAAAATAGACCCAAAGATTCCCATGGTCGACCATGTATCAACCAATAGGGTTAAGACACGTTTTAGGGTAATTTAGTATTATTATAATATTATTTTTTTTTAACCCTTATTTACCGGATTTACCCTTAACCATGGTAAATAAAATATTTACCGCAGTAATTATTCAAAATGTCTAAAAATAAAAGTTACCTATTTACACAATTTTAACATCCTGATTCCAAATATGGAATCCATTTTCCTAAATTCAAAACACAGAAGTGGAAGAAATTAATTTAAAATTAAACCCCGCTGTCAAAACAAAAAGCGTGTTTTTAAGAGATAATAACTATCAAAAGATTGACACTCGTTTATGTTCGGTTTAATTGTAAAATTATGTCCAATGACCAAAATTATATTAAATGGTAAAAATATATTCTAAATATACTTTAAAACCACTCAAATTCATAATTTATCACTATTAATTATTTTGATTAAAAAAGTTGTTTTTAATTAAAATTTAGTAATTTTCACTATTCATCAAAATATAAAAGTTATCCGAAAAGTACCAAAATTTCACCCTAGGATAATTTCGATATTCCGAATCCAAAAATGAAGTCCATTTTTAAATACAAAATATATATAATTTCAAAAATTAGGTATTACTATTCATAACGGCTAGTTTGATTGGTTGTGGTGTGTGTTAAAACTCAAGGTTGCGTACAACACACGCTACTGTTTTATTCAAAGAAAGCGTACCGTGGAAGCTTGGGATGTTTCATTTTAAATTTTTGATGTCCCCATTTAGTCAAAAAGTTTAAAATATAGTATTTAAAAAGGGTTCACTATTAAAGTTGATAAAAGTGCAATACTGAAAATGAATTTGTTCTTGCATTATATCTAAGAAACTCATAATATGGATTCTAAAATTATAAGGATTATATAAACATTAAAATTTATCTAATACTATTCATAACCTCTTTTGAACGGCTTGTTTGGTAAGTCATGGTGTGCTTGAACATGGTGTTGCATGTAGTGAAAGTTATTGAATTATTTTGAAGAAATAACACACTATGAAATCTTGGGGTGTTACATACGACTACTAATGAATGAAGTGAAAATAATATTTTTTTTATTTTTTCTTCATGCATTATCATTTGTGATCATATTTTTTATGGATTTTATAAATAAATCAATGTACATGATTTGTTTTATTCATGAATATTAATATTAATGTATTTAGACAATGACACACATCTGTATATAAGAATACCCAGTGACATATAGAAATGAAGATTTCTTATCAGTAGGTCATGGTCTAAGAAACTCATTACTTAATATTACCAAGTTCATACATATAAATATACAAGTATTATTATACTTATAACCTCTATTACTTTCTAGAAATAAAATTATACCATCCATCCATAGAACAAATATTTAAGAATACAATCATAGAACATCTAGGTTCTTATCATGTTGAGAACTATTATGAACTTTTAGAGTGACAAATACCCTTAAAAAATTTTAAAATAAAAATTTTATATAAAGTAAAAATCGTGATGTTATATGAACTTTATTAAAATTATAATACCATAAATACATGTAATCATAATTTATATAAATTATTTTCGAGGGAACCAAATCTAATAGATGTTATAGGCTCCAAGATGATGATTGACTAGGATCTTGAAAGTTTTTTTCTTAGCCTTCTTACACTTAAAGTGGATTAGAATATATTAAATGTACAAAATTTAAAAATTAATATAGTTATAAAAATTATAAAAATAAAATAATTTATATATATAAAATAAACTGATGGATGTAAAATTATAATATAGTTTCTTTACCAATTTATATATCAAATTATCTCCAACAATACAATCCTATTTTTATAAAACTCTATTGCAAAGTGTGCTTATTAATATTCATTATTCCTTGAATGTTATATTGATTAAATATTTTCAATGAAATTTTTTTGAATGTTTTTTGGTTTTTGAGGTCTACTTTTAAAAATTACCAACTAATCTATATCATTTATATCATAAATTTCTCTACATTTTATGTGTGAAACCACACTATACCCTTAATTTTCTTCATTTTACACATAATATACAATATTTTATTACGAACAATAGATAAATCAAACATGATTTTGATTATTTATAGTATGGATTATTCAAGAAAAGTTCGCATAAGAAACATTTAATGATGTATTTATTATACACATGTACATGATGAACCACATGAATTTAAAACTTTAACAGGAAATTAACCATGATAGTTTAATTTCATTATATCGACCATAATTATGCAGTATCCCTCCACTTTAATGGTAAATAAACTATTATTTTTAATTTTTAATCCTTATTCATTATTTTTTTCATGAAAAGTGGAGCCATTAATATTATAGGCATCGAGTCTCTAAGACTATATTTGGGGTCCTTAAACCAAAAACATCACATCTTTTGACATTTGGAATCAGTTATCATCATTAATTATCACAACCAAAATCCATAAATTATTAATTTTAAAATAAAAAAGTATGAATAAAAAGATAAAATGAATATTATTATGTTATTTCATTATGTTGAAACCATTCACCAATCTTTTTATTAGTGTGTTAGCTTAATTCATTCTAATTTTCAGCTTGAATGTTTTTTCTCTTAGTTTCAAATACACATTCTACAAGAAATGGATCTTCAATAATAATATTCAGTAGTACATATCTATATTATTATAGTAAATCCAATTTAACCAGTTTAAAATTTGATCCCTTACTAAATAGTTATCCAATCGTTGCATATATTGAGGACTACTTTTTTAAAATGATAATTATTGGAAATGTTATAAACACATTTAACATGCTTAAATATTGTCTTGGTTACCTCAAAATATTAAGAAATGAAGGTCATGAACTCTCTAGATATGTTACCTTTTGCTACAAATCCTTTTACATAAGCTCTATTCCTCAAATATGTCATCAAATGACCTCTGTACTTGTTAAAAAAAATATAATAGTCATATTAAGTTTTTTAAAAAAAATTAAATTTTTATTAATAAATTCATCAAATAAAATAAAAATAATGTCAACATACCTCTCAATTTGATACATTCATAGATATTCTACCAGTCCACCATTTTTTGAAACCTCAACCAAATAAAAATATAAACGGTCATGATTCTTAAAAACATAGTGGAAAATAACTTTTTTAATTAATAAGGACTTAATATTACTATTTTTTTTAATCTTAGTTGGATTTATGGTTTTTTAAAATTCTCTTTAAAGAAGGTGGACATATCGACCATAAATATAATTAATTTTTTTGTATAATGTATTATAAAATTCCATGGGTAGAAATTGTTCTATCAGAATATGCATGTGATGGATCCTTAGTCTATGTAGCTTTCAGTTTTTTGATTCAACACAACATAAAATGTTCGTATAATAACCATCTCATTATTTTATATTATTTAATGTTCGATGGAGTCTGATCTTCTAAAAAATTTTCATTAAAATAATTCTTAAAGGATACATACCATTATCATTTTCCCACATACCTCAAATTATATTCCTTACTAACATGTCCCTATGATCATTAATGAGATCCTTGGAATTACCCTACACATTGAGTAATATAAAAACTAAATTATCATAGATTTTATTTTCAATATAAATTACCTTTTGATTATGGTGTAGAAATATAATCTACCATTAAGGAAGGATGAAAAATACACTCATTTTCTTCCAGTTTTTTGATCCAACAACTTCAAATACTATATATTTTACCATTTTACCTTCATTCAATTGATTTAAATTTCTAAATTCAATAATTTTTTTCATTAATTATCCCAAAATTTTAGAACTAGATAACACATTTGGTTCTTTTCTCAATTAAATTTCTCCATTTATTTGGGTCTTGTTAAAGTATTTTTTTTATATGCATCACAAAATCGATGATGACACACTAATATGAATTTTCTACTATTAGTAAATCATTAGGGTTCAATATAAAAATTAAAAAACATACAATACAAAAGGTTATGAGTGTTCTAACTAGATAATTATCTCTGTCTAATAAATCTAATTGTCTATAATAATATAATAAGCATTTTCTATAGATTTTTCATTGATTCATCAATTTTTTCTATTTCATCATCACATAATTCTCAAAATTATTTGATTACTGGATAAACCTATTCATCAATATAATTTCTTGGAATTTTATTTATTATAATAAACATCATAATATTGAAACATTTATTCTTCATACACATCCATGGTGTTATATTATAGGGGATAAAAATTGTCAGTATGCAAAAAATAGTATACAGAGTATCAAAGGGGTTAAAAACACCAAAGATGAATCCAAAATGTAAATTACCTAGATCTAAATAAAAAACTAATATAATAAATCATACACTATCAATAATTATGAATATTTTGGATGTCTCATAAATTCCACTCTTTGTTTCTTCAATAAAATATGACATGAATAGTATTTGGAAGTCTAGTTTTAGTGGAAAGTAACATAATACCATCACATGATATCCCTTTTTCTGTGTATTCCTAATGTTACATTAATTTATACTCATGCTCATAATAATTGATTTAAATCTACTTATATGTAATATTTTACATTCTTATTTATTAAACTCTTCACCCAAATAATGAGTGAAATCATTTTCGCGTGCATGTATGTTTGTATAATCAAGTAAAAACATTTTGATGATTTTATTCACCTATTATAATGATATAAAGATCATAGATTCACTAAATTTATCATGATAGAAATTTAAAATCATAGCCATTATTTAGTCATTGATTACAAAGATCTACTCAAGTATAAAATATATACTTGAGTAGAAAAGAGAACATCAAATACATGGGACACCCTTAACATAATTACTAACATCCATTTTTAAATAATTCATAAAATTAATTTTTCTTTATCACTGTTACTTTGATCAAGATTATTCTGATCAGGTAAAATGATGGTTTTTTTATCTATTTAAATCTTAGTATTATATCATGTATGTAAGAACTTGGGTTTTTAGAACAAGACAAAATTATAACCTTGTTTGAAATTTTGACTTGTTTCTAAGAAAACTGCAAATATATGGGATGTTATTGAAGTTTATAGACTACACAACGTGTATAATGATGTACATGTTATGTATGAGTTAGGTGTGTACCGCCTGTGTTCTCGCCGAGTACAAGTCGCATGGTGACCATGTAGGATCTTCCTACTACACGGCATGTAGTGTTTCTCAACACGTCGTGTACCCATGACTGTGTAGAGGACATACATGGCGTGATGGCCTATGGGCTGGTACAATGTTTTTAGCAAGTACACATCGTGTACTATTTGTACATGTTGTGTAGTGGGGCAGTGTATGAGGATCTACACGGCATGTTGGGAATGACAGTCGGGTAGATATGTACACACTGTGTATAATAGGTACATGTCGTGTAGTTAGTCATCAAGTCCTCATCAAAATTTCATCCATTATATGAACATTAAAATGAGAAATGGAATGTAGTCATAAGTACATGCTGTGTATTTTCTTATTTTTGCTAAAATGGGAAGTATCCTTGTTTTGATGCAGAAACTCAAACCCTCAATGGGTTTGAGTGGGGAGAGCCGACCGGAGCTTATTTTTTATCTTTATCATCCTTCCGAAAAAAAATTATATCGTCGTCGGATGCATTGGAACCTCCTCGGCAAGGCCTTGATTCCTCTTCATCTGTTCTCTTAATTTTTATTCTATGATGAGTTATATGGGTTTTAGTGGTTTCGATTGTTTTTTATATCTACTAAATTTTAGACCAAATTTGAGGCTATTATTGGAGAAGTATCATCTTACTACTGTTTAGGTGGTGCATACCTCATTTTTTGTTTTCGAAGACTTTTGGGTGCCGTAATCTTTCGTTCGTTTTCAGATATTTTGAGTGTCACCTTGTTCTACCTCTTATTGCTTGTTTAATTTTGATTTGACCTATGGGATGCCTTTTTTTATGCCTTGTTACCTTTTATTCTTGAGCGGGGTTGGGCGAGTGGTCATTTCTCATCAGGGTATTTTGGCTGGGGGATTCCACAAGGGATATAATTGAATTGTATTGTTTTAAACTATTGAGTTTATTTTATTGAACATTGATATGAATTGTTATAAACTTTAAAGACCTTATTGATTTTATGGGATAGGACTTGGTTAGTGCATTTCAACTGTTTAGATTGTTTTTTCGGATTAGAAGTGATTCTATTGACTATATATGTAATTGTTGAATTGAATATATTGGAACCCTTACAGTTGATTTGGGCAAGACCCAAATATTCTTGAGTGATACTGATCATAGGTTGGTCATGTGACGGGTTACATTGGGTGTTTCTGACCACGAGATTGGGTTTCATGGACATCGCCTTGAGGCAGGGTGACTGTCTGCTTGAAAATTGACCGAGTTACTTGGATGCCAAGGCCATTGGACTTGTGCGCCATAGTCGTAGGGGCACAAGGTGTTAGAGCGGATGTGTCTTGGGTGTTATTTTCGTGATTACCACTCACCCAAGACTTTGAGCAGTGTGAACGCATAATGACTCAGGGATGAGGTGGTTTTGACCACTCATGGGGGTAGAGGCCCACATTAGTTGCGATTTAGGTACTATTGGTTGGGGGTGCTTGCCATAGGAATCCACATGGAATGTGAGGAGCCTACAGGGGATATAATTGAGGTTATTAGGTTAGGTCAAAGGATCGCCGTTATTTGTGGGTAGACATCATTGTCCCTACAGTTACATTATTTGAGGGTATACATTGATGTCCATCAGGTTACATTGTCTGAGGTAATACATCATTGTCTCTCTAGTTACTTTATTTGAGGGAAGACATCGATGTCCCTCCAGTTATATTATTTGTGGGTAGACACCACTGTCCCTCCGGTTACTTTATTTGAGGGAAGACATCAAAGTCCGTCTAGTTACTTTTTTTAGGACTGGCATCGATGTTCCTTTAAGATACTATTTCTTGCATATGCCTTCGAGACATTGGTACTTGAGATATGAGGTGTTAGGTGGCTCATGGTGTTGGGTTACATGACGGAGATTCCAGCGTTGGCCAAAGAAAGTGACACTTCAAGGTGTCTCTTGATCACAAGTGGAGTTTATGTTTATTTGTGCATTGTATTGTTTACTGTTTTCCTTATAACTTCATGTCAGCATAAACACTTATGTTATGTAAGCACTGTATCAACATGCTTACTTGTTATGTGGCTATAGTTGGTCAGCCATTTTCACCTTATATATATATATATGGATATATATGGCATGCATTGGATGAATGTTTTTTTGTTATGTAGTAGTAACAAGTGATTAACATGTTGTCCTATTTACTTTCCACTGTTGTTGTTTATATTTATTTCTTCTATTGTTTATAGATATTGAATGTTCTTCAGTTCCTCAGGTCGGGTGCGAGTCTACTGAGTTATTTATTCCACTGAATATTTATTATTATACTTGGACCAAAACCATTATTATCCTACGAGACGGTATAAACTCCCCACTATACCTATAAGTCCCTCGCTGCTAGTCAGAAGCCTTTGGTGTTCGAGGAGGTGCGCCTAAGGTACTAACACCCAACTAGTTTAGCACTGTTTGGGTGGATGATTAGGTCTGGGTCGGTACAAAGTGGTATCAGATGAGTTCATGATAGGGATTTAGTAGCAATGTTTTGCTGGCTACCAAGGAGATTGAAGATTCCCATTTATTTCTATTGGTTTTACTATTTGGAATATGGTAGACTGGATATAGATTGTTACTAGAACTGGGTTTCTAGCTTGTGCTTGGGTGCCTGCAGCCCTTGGTATGTGGGATGGACCATGTTTCCATGGGTGGGAATTGCTATTTTCTTTTTTGCTCAGATTACAGTTTATATGATTTCCACCTCGGTGGCCCACTTGGTGTGTAATGTTATTGATTGTGATATGTGACCCTTGACCCGTTGTGGTAAGGGATAATTATACCTTTGCTCGGTATGGAAAGTCTCTTTTTATTGGCTTTTGATAGGGACATTTTTTTAGGGTATCTCAATTTCATAACTGCGCGTATGCTTTGTGAAGTGATAATGCCATGTGAATAATATCAATCTCCAAGCACTATATGCTTTGAAATGTGAAAAGGTGAAATTACTGATTGAATTTCATGTTTATTGAAATTTGTTTTTCCATGATTTATTTGTTATAGAATTACATGTGGCATGGTATTTTCGTCTGGCTCTTATAAGAACAGGCATGTACTATGGTTGAGGTAATTTTGGTAATCAGGATTGTGAAACTCAGTCGTCAGTTTAAGGAAATGTTGGTTGTTAGGTTGGGCATGGCTTGAGGTAGATTGATACATGGCTCTATTAAGGGCGGGTAATAAGGAAATGAGGTTGTGATGTTGTGGCCATGGGTTGTAGTGGTAGAGAGTAAGTGTAGTAGTTATATACTACATTTTACTGCATTCTTTATCTATGTAATATATATATATATATATATATATATATATTTGGGCTATCAGACCATTTATGGTATTCGGTGGGTTCCTCTTAGATGATTCGGATAGAGTATCAGGTGAGAGATGATACAGTGCCGCAGGAGCAAGGTCCAGTTCTGGACCCGGTGCAGGCAGGGCATGAGCCATAGGTATAGGCTCAGGGACAGGAACTAGTCCATGATCCAGTGAAGGCCGGACAACAGCATGGTTTGGTAGCATTTGGACCATGGCTCGATGAGTAGCTCCATGCTAGCCTGGTACATGTCTTATAGGGGGCTGACAGAGGTTCCCAGGGTAAAGATCCATCTATGGCATATCTGACGCCGAAGTTCTACTCGCATCACCCTCCACATTTTCAGGTTGAGGGTGGTCCACATGCAGCTGAGACAGTATTTAGAGAACATATATGATCTTTGAAAATCTTGAGACGTCTCCAGAGTGGAGGGTCAAGCTGGAGGCATACATCCTATGAGGACTGGCAAAGAACTGGTGGAATGTGCAGGTTCAGGCTCGTAGGCATGAGGGACTATCCTAGAAAGACTTCAAGGATAGGTTTTTTGAAAAATTTTACCCAGATACACTGAGGGAAGAGAGAGCTCAAGAGTTCTTGAGTCTTCAGTAGAAAGACATGTCTGTCATGGACTATGCGGCTACATTCGCTGAGCTGTCTTTTTTTTCACCTTGTATGGTAAGTGATGACGCGACAAGGGTGAGGTTCTTTGAAGATGGCTTACGATCCGACATTCGGATCTAGTGGAACATCATCAGATTGGGTTCCTTCATGGAGGCGGTGAATCAGGTGCTCATAGCAGAGGGAAACCAGAGGGATGGGCCCTAGGTTGGCCATGTGGCATCATTAGGTGATGGTTTGGATAGCAGGATGCGAGGATGGGATGAGTTATAGTAGGGCAGTTAGGCTAAAGACTCAGCTAGACCACATCCTAGAAATTCTTCATTGGTTTTCTTTTATTGTGGCTAGCCAGGACATGTTCGGAGTCAGTGTGATAGGCCTCCAAAGGAGTTTCGGGCATGTGGGAAGGTCAGGCATCTCGAGAGGTTTTGTAGGCAGCCTTCTCAGACAGCCGGTAAGAAGGGACCCAGACAGAATATGGTATCTGGATTTGGTTTAGGTTCCATACCAAGAGAGGGTAGTCGAGTTTTAGTTGCACGTGGAAGATGTGACAAAGGCAGTGGGACCCAGCTGAGTGGTTAGCAGCCGATGACTGGAGCAAAATCGCTGGGATGTCAGGCATCAGGCAGTCGTACATCAGGCTAGGTGCACATCGTGGAGCTACTAGGGGCTGAGAAGGCTGGTGGGATAACGACGATTAGAGGTACACCACGAGTGTGTCCATGAATGTTTGTTTTCTTTTGGCATGACTTGTTGAGGAATGACTGTTTTGAGTACATGAGGAGCACAGGATTTATGTGGAATGACTAGATGTTGGTTAGTTGGATTGGTGTAGTATTTGGTGAGTGATATTTATATATATGTATGAGATGCATGGAATCGGGGCATCAAGGATGCAGATTACTTGTTGTGCCATGGGCATCAGGGAATTGAGGATTCAAGTCACATGAAGTTCCATGGGCATCGGGAAATCGAGGATATGGGTTACTTGAGATGTCATGGCATCGATAAATTGAGGATGTAGGTTACTTGAGGTTATAGGCACCAGGTTCGTTTTACGAATCCATTGGATGAAAGACCTCGTAAATTTTAACACCGATGCGTGTGGGATATGTTGAGTGTTAGAAACAACAAGGGAGCACCAATGAGGCATAAGGGTGACGACGGATCACTAGAGGACCATGAGTCTGGGAACCAGGTTAGTGAACCATTTCTTGATTTCAGTTTTCCATGGTTGAGACTATGTTAGGAAAATCTTAAATTGGGGATCCCCTTGAAAAATTTAGCCAGAACATTTAAGTCATGGTTAGTATGAGTTACTTTGATCAGAGTGGTATGTTTATTTCCATCTTTAGGTTTTGTTTGATATATCGGGGATGAGCTATGTTAAGGTGGGGATATTGTAAGAACCGAAGTTTTAGAATGGGTCAAAATCCCAACCTTGTTTGAAATATTGTCTTGTTTCTGAGAAAACTGGGAAAATTTGGGAAGTTCTAGAAATTTCCAGACTACACGCTCTGTATGGGTTAGGTGTACCGACCATGTGCTCACCGAGTACATGTCATGTGGTGACCGTGTTGTAATTTCCTACTACACGGAATGTAGTGTTGCTCAACGCGCCGTGTACTCATGACTGTTTGGAATCCATACATGGCATGTAGGCTTGTTGGCTGGGTAGAGTGTTTTTAGCAAGTACACAGCGTGTAATATTTTTACACGCCTTGTAGAGGGGTCATGTATGGTGATATACATGGCGTGTTGGGAATGTAGTCCTGGTAGAGAAGTACAAGCCGCGTACCAAAGGTACCTGCCATGTAGTTAGTCGGCAACTCCTCAAAACAATATCAGTCGTTATATGAATAGTAAAATAATACATGTTGTGTAGTCACAAGTACACGCCATGTATGTTCTTTTTTTCACTAAAATAGGAAGTAGCCTCGTTTTGAGGCATAAACTCCAACCCTCAGTGGGTTTGAGCGGGGAAAGCCATACAGAGCTTATTTTTTCTCCTGATCGTCTATCGGAACTCTGTTTTGATCATCGTCAAATGTGTTGGAACCCCCTCGGTAAGGCCTTGATTCCACTTAAGTCGTTCTTCTTGATTTTTGTTCTAGGATGACTTATAGGGGTTTGAGCTATTTTGATTATTTTGTAGATCTATTTCATTTTAGACTAAATTTGAGGCTGTTGTCGTAGGATTATCACCGTACTAGTATGAGGTAGGTGGTTAATACCTCTTTTTTTGTTTTTGCATACTTTTTGGTGGCGCTACCTTGGGCGCGTTTTTGGGTATTTTGAGCATGACCCTTTTTTACCTGTTATTTCTTGCTTACTTGTTATTTGACCTATAGGATGCCTTTGTGTATGCCATGTTACCTGTTTTTCTTGAGTGGGGTCAGGCGATTGGTCATTTCTCAACGGGACATTTTGGTCGGGGGTTTCAAAAATGGATATAATTGAATTGTATGGTTTTAAACTGTTGATTTTATTTTATTGAACCTTGATATGAATTGGTGGAGACTTTAAAGACCACAGTGCTATTATGGGAAAACACTTGGTGAGTTTATTTAAACTGTTTAGTTTTTTTACCTGTTTAGATGTGATTCTTTTGAATATATATGTAACTGTAGAATTGAATATGTTGGAACCCTTACGGTTGTCTTGGGCAAGACCCAAATATTCTTCAACGAGGCTAATCACAGGTTGGGCCTGACCCGAATTACATTGGGTTGTTCTCACCCATGAATTTGACTAGTGTGGACATAGAGATACTCCGTAATGATTTGGTTTTGACCACTCGTTTCGGTAGAGGCCCCCATTAGTTACGGTTTAGGTATTATTGGTTGGGGTGCTTACTGTATGAATCCACGTGGAAGGTGAGGAGCCTTCAGGGGATAGCATTGAGGCTATCGGGTTGGGGGCAGAGGCACGCCGTTATTTGAGGGTAGACATCATTGTCCCTCTAGTTACATTATTTGGGGGAAAACATCGATGTCCCTCCAGTGACATTGTTTGAGGGAATACATCAATTTCCCTTCGTTTAATTAATTTGAGGGAAGACATCATTGTCCCTATGGTTATATTATTTGATGGCAGACATCGCTGTCCATCGGGTTACTTTATTAGAGGGTAGACATCGCATTCCCTCTGGTTACTAATTTGAGGACATTAATTGTTCTTACTCTGAGCTAATATTTATTGGGCATGTCGTCGGGATGTTGGTACTTGAGACACGATGCAACATGTGGCACATGGTGTCGTGTTACGTGATAGATATTCCAGCGTTGGCCGAAGCATGTGACACTTTACGGTGGCTACTGAGCACCAGTGAAGTTTATATTTATTTGGGAATCATACTATTTACTGTATTCCTTATAATTGCATGCCTTCTTGAATAATTATATTAGGTATGCACCATTGGGTGGTATCCTACTGAGATCCGTCTCACACCTTGCACGGGTCCTTTGGGGCATGTGAAGACTTTATCGATTTATGTGCAAGAAAGAGGGCAGCTTCAGAACCTGGAATACATTAGCTATTACATGAAGATGGTATGGACGTTGAGGTATTACCTAGCTGGGGATTATTGTGTTTTGGTTCCTTTCTTATATCATCATGTTTACAAGTTATGTAGCTACAGTTGGTTAGCCATTTGCACCCTTAATATATATATGGATATGTCTAACCTACTTTGGATGCATGTTTTGTTGTTAGGTAGTAATTAAAAGAGATCAGCATGTTGTCCTTTTTTACTTTCAGTTGCTGTTGTTTATATTTATTATTTCAGCTATTTATTTATATTGAACGTGCTTCTACTCTGCGGTTCTAGTTCGAGTCTTCTGAGTCATTTATTCCACTGAATATTAATTATTATACATAGACCAGTACCATTATTATCCTCCAAGAGGGTATAGCCTTCCCTCTATACCTATAAGACCCTCACTACTAGTCGGCATTCATGGAGGTGCACCTAAGGTTGTAACACCCGACCTGTTTAACACTATTCAAAAGGTTGTTTGGGTCTTGGTCATTACAATGTAAATCCAAATACAACATTTAAAAAGTTTATAAAGAATTATTTTATTTTATTTTTACTTTTTTTTATTTGAATGGATAATAATTTCTTTTGATTCCATTAATATAAAATTTTCTATATTAAACCTTACAAACATATTGATCAAGAATCTATTTAAATATCAT
Source organism: Viscum album (assembly GCA_963277665.1). Lineage (NCBI taxonomy): Eukaryota > Viridiplantae > Streptophyta > Magnoliopsida > Santalales > Viscaceae > Viscum > Viscum album. The sequence goes on from OY728131.1 coordinate 242,939,178, forward strand.
GTGTTTATATACTTCGATTTTTTTAGTATTGTGTGATTTTATAATGAGGACGTAAAATATCATTCTATAATCCACTAATCAAATTTAGATTTTATAATCTAAAAATTTATCCAAAACCATACCATTAAAAGGTTTGTATCATGATAAGTTAATCAAATTTTTATCCTTACATATTGGAATACCACTCTTATCTATATATATTCCAAAATGAAAATATTAATGTTCAATTAAACAAGTAATATCTGTTCTTAATATCAATATTTAAAAAAACATTTTTTTTCAATAAATTTATACTCAAATGAAATAATATTTTAAAGTGAAAGTTGAAAAATAAATTAAAATTATATATTATATACTATAAAAATGATTTGAAAAATCTTTTAATACTCTATGACTAAAAAGAATAACTAATATTTACAAACCCTCAAACACTACTAAAAGGGGTAAGAGTTAGATGTCACGGGATAAATATAGTGTTGTAAGGGGATGTAGGAAAGAGAGGAGATTGAATTGACTGATGATGAGAAAAATGAGGTGATGTAAGTGACATCAAACTCATCGAAAGATAGGGATTCAAGAGATTGAAGTCATGGAATATGGTGAAAGAGTTGGAAATAGAGTACAAGGATTTGGTTTAGGGGTAGAGTAGAGGACTTCATTTCTATGTATAGGGAGAATAATGGGATATTGGTTAAGAAATAGGAATATGGAAAGTGGATCATGGGGTGAGGGAGAATCATAGGGATTGGGGTTATGGTTTTTTAGGGTTTTCCAGTTAATTTATTGGTTATTTTTCAAACAACTGTCACTAATAAACAATCAAAAATACATTTCTCCATGTTTTGTGTGCATCATCAGTTTTCATACTATTAACTCATGTAAGGAAAAAAAATTCTGGTGACCCGTGTGAGGATTAATATATTCGTATTGCCTATCAAGACATATTATATATTATTGTGTGACAATAATATAATTACATAATGGATCAAATTGTATTCACTTTGTGCTCTATATACTATATTGGAATAAATAATGTTGTCCTACATAGGATTAAAAGAAAATCATGACATTAACTCAGATTGATGGTTCTATGTATTAATAACTAATCTCTATTACGTATGAATGATAAATCATTTCAGAGTCATGTGAATGATTAATCAAGAATTGTGGAGTTTAATTATAGATTAAATTCTTCAATGCATGGTTCTATGATATTACCTATTTTGAAATGGTGATACAACTTAGTATAATATGATATTTTAATTTAATAATATGAATTTAAGATTCTAAAAGATTGTAAATTAATTTATACCACTATTGGATTTATTATGATGTAATACTATTTAATTTAAGGAAGAATCAATTATAAATCCAATCCCAGGATCACCAGGTAAGGATACAAAAGTACACATAAAACTATGAATGAAAAAAATCACTAAATATCATACACTAATGATTATGATATTTTTTATTTAACCAATTTGAGTGATTAATGTCCCCAAGATTCTACCAAATAACTCTTTCCTCTATCATATATTAATGTTTTGATGTAGAATAAGTAATTACAAGGGTGTAAACCTCTCATAAATCATCCAATGATAATGATTCTCAAGGTAATAAGATAAATAAAAGAGATTTTTGCTAGTGGAAAAATAAACAAAGAACATATCAAGAATCCCACTCAAACCAAGGGACTCATCCTAATTTATATAAGATCTAACGTAAACTCTTCATGTACTGATAATTCACTCATGTGATATATACTGTGATTGAATTCTTTACTCCATTTATGCACTAATTATATGAATTAAATGTTCCCCCATGCACTTCATCTTATAAAATGATTGTTAATTATAATCCAAGTAATATAATTGAACATTAATCCTTTAGATATTTTATTTCCATCCTGAAATACGATATAAAAATGGTAGTGTTAAACAATATCACTATATTATTTTATATTATATGACCAAAACTATGAAATACATAATGCTTTAATTTCTATATGAAATACCATATGGAACACACACCCATATATATTTATATATATGGATGTATATAATAATCCAAAGTAATTAATCCTTTGAATTATAGGTTTTTGGAACCTTTACTATGGTACTTTTTATGTTCTTTCATTTGACCTATCCCATTCTATATTGCAATATTTCATTGATGGTCATTGTGTAGATATTGATCATGGAAGATAAATTTATTTAAATTTTATATGAAAAGTGTGGTTCTTCATTTTCACCCTCTATTTAAATTTATATTGTTTTTATATTTTGAGGGGAAAATAGTTGAATTTATTTTTGATGAGTTTCACTATTAAAAAATACCAATTGAGAACAATTTCTTGTTTTATACAAGACTATATATTGAAATTTTAGAACAACACTCTAACATTAATGTATATAATGTTTTTGTATTAAACAACCTTCTCTTGTGAATCCATGATAAATGGAATGTGTTCCTTGTGGTCACTATAATAGATCATTTGAGAGATGTTGAAAGAAGTAAAATGAAATAATTTTTTTGTAATACCCCTATAAATATTGTCTCATGTGTATTTTAATAAAATAACTATATGTTGACGATGATAGTTTTATTATATGATGTCAACCAGATTTCTATAGTACCCCACCAAAACAAGTGTAAATATGCCACTAGTTTTTTCAATACATACTCATAATTAATTTCATGAGACATGAAGTTGTTAATATCATAAACATCAATTATCTTAAATTTAATTATTGGAAATTGATCCAAAAACATCAAATAATTTGAAATTTTAATTAAATTTTCAATATTCATAATCAACAAGTGAAGTTATAATTTATTAATATTGACATATATAAAATAAAATCATAAAAATAATATAAATATGACTATATAAATACACGATGGTAAAACTACTTGACAACCTCTTTATTAATATCTTTTGTTTTTTAGATATCATTTCCAACTTGACCCATTTGATGTATCACTGTGTTAAAAATATATTCATCAGTAAATGAATCTAAAATAAGTCTATTGAGTTTCATATATATATATCTATGTGTGTGTGTGTGTGTTTGTTTGGTTATGTGTGTGTTTATTTCTATGTTTGTGTATATGTTAATGCTTGTGGTAACTCCAATTCAACCATTGTGAAGTTTAGGGGCTTTCCAACTAGTCATCTTGTAGCTGGAAATATAAATGATTGTTCATAAAAATGAATATTAATAGATATTTCATCAACACATACAATACTTAAAAATTTAGTCTAAATTCCTTCAAAATACCTAGAACATAGGGACTTATACACTTCTAAAATGTAACCTTCAACAATAATTCCTCATGGTTTAGAATTATTCCTCACATATGTCTTTAGTTGACCAAATTACCTGATGAAAAAAATAAAAAATTATTTAATATGTTTTGATTCGTCAATGAAAATTTAAATAATAATAACATTCCTATCAATTAAATAAATTCATTGAAAGTTTATCATTCAACCCTATTTATCTTCTCCAACAAAAAGAACCGTAAAATGAATTATGGTTGTTAGAAATGTAGTGGTAAATAACATTATCAAATAATAAAGTTTCAACATGAGTATTCTATGAATTTTTTTAAGAATAGATAGAAGTATGTTTTTTAACAAATATTTGTAATAGAGTTATACAACAAAAACATAACAGCAAGAATTGTTGTATAATTTATTTCAAATTTCCAATGATAGAAATTATTTCGTCAGAATATTAGAGTCATGCCTTTTTATTATGTGTATCTATTTATGATTTAAATTAACAGACCTTAAAATGAAACTTAAATATCCATATGGAGCATTAACGTTATTTAAATATATAAATGTAAGTATTTATTTAATTTTCATTTTAAAAATTGATAAAGGATACTTTTCATCATCTCTTTCTTACAATCCATAATTTATATTGATTAATAATAGTACTTAAAAACATTAAGGTGAACCTTCAATTAACTATAATCATTATGAATATTAAAATTTACATTATCCCATATGGTCTTCCAAATATCAATTAGGTCAAGATTGTGATGTATAATATTGAAATATCATAAACAAAATTTGAAAAATATACTAATTTTCATCATCATTTTTGTTCCAATAGCTTTGGATATTATCTCTCTTACCATTTATCTCTTCCTTCAATTGATTATGTTTTCTAAAATTCTTTAGTGGAAATCATTTATTACAATAGAATTTCAAAACCCGATGACACATTCAATTATACTCTCAACACAGTATCTCTATTTAATTGTGTCTTATTAAACCTGAATATATGACATGAATCAAGAAATTATTAGTGACACATAAAGTACCATTTTTCTTATTAGGTAATTGTGGAGGTTCAAAATAAAGGAATTGAAAAGGACATAATGGTATGATTGTTCAAACTGGATAATTTTCCATGTCTTGGATAGTCACTAAATGTACACATTAATGTAGCATGCATTTTAAATATTTTTCATATTGATTCATCAAATGATTCCTTTCCATAATCCCATTATTCAAAAAATTAGGTTATTAGATGAAAATTATATACAACAATTTCATTTCTAGGAATTTAATTTATTAGAATAATCATTAAAAATGAATGAATTAATATTCATATTCATCTATGGAGATAGATTATACGGTATGATAAAAATATCCATATGCTATAAATAGTATTGAATATATCGAATGATTTAATCCCACAAGAAGACAATAGAAAACATACATTCCTAGGATAAACATAAAAATATAGATATAAAAAATTAAAAACCTTCCATGATGTTGAATATTTTGGATATATCATCATGTACTTTCTTCTACTTTCAAAAGCATGAAAATCCATGTTTTATGTGGTCTTATCTAACGTAACTAGTATTTGCATTTTGTTTTTAGATGAATGTATCACAATAACTCAATATGAGTTTTCTCTTTTTTTGATCCAGTCTTAAAATAATTTTTACTCTTTCTTGGTCTAATTAAATTCCATATACTTATTTGAAAAATTATTTATTCTTCTTTATAAAAATTTTCACCCCAAAAAAACATGAAATCAATAGGTCATTCATGTATGTTTTTATAATCAAGTCCAAGATTTTTTATGATTTTATTCTTCCCATAGAATGATTCATGGTTCTTAGATTTAAAAAATAAATATTGAAGAAACTAAAAAATTTTGGGAATTCTTTTTTTCAGAAAATCCACATAGACACTTTATATAGTATAACATAAGTAGAAAAGAAAACATCAAATATTGGGTACACCCTTTGTATTATTCTTAAAGTCCGTATTCAAATAAATCATAAAAATAATTTTTACCATTGAAGTTGAGATAAATATTAACCATCTCATGTTCAAATAAAGGTTCTTTTAATCAATTAAAATCATTTTTATTTTATCATGCAATGAAAAATGCATCATTTATCATGTTTTATACTAAATTATTCTATAACGGTAATGATTTGATTGTTCGAAAGGATATTCACTGCTTTATATTTTCATTATATTTTATTTTCTATGTAAAATATAATATAAAAATGGTTTGGAATAAATTTCAATATTTGGTGTTTGTATACATTATTTTTTTTTCAAAAACCACATGAAATTATAGTCCAGACACAAGTTTTTTATTCTATCATCTAATGATAAATATTTAATTGAGTAATCTATTTTTTTTAAAAGACATACCATATCATTGTGTATTTTTTGGTATTTTAAACATAATTTTATTCATATGTATTATATTCACACAATTATCATAGATCACACGATATTCAACACTAAAATTTATCATCACTAATAAAATTGCTAATAAAAATACAAAAATTAACAGTTCTGGGTAAAAGTGCTGATAAAGGTTACTTTTATCGGTTCTAAAAAAGTTATGGTAAAAGTATACCCTTTTTTAGAGAATTTTTTAGTGCATAAAAGTGTTCTAATTTTTCAGCATTTTCCTTGAGCTGATAAATTGTTTTTACAACATTTAATAAAAAATATTCTCAATATATATATATATATCATATTTATATATAAAACTATTTTTTGAATACATATATTACTTAGAAATAGTATATAATTAATATTAATATGATGTATTAAAATATATTTTATTAAGTTGAACAATTATATAAATATAAATGAATATGTTTGATTAATATGGTATAATTGAATTAATATATTTATATATATGTCTATATGTGGGATGTACATATATGTATATGTATGTGTATGTATATGACATGTGTATATGTGTATGTATGTAATGTATTATTCATATCATTAATATTATTTCAAATTTAATGTATATGTTTTTATAATATTTGTTTTTGAATTTCTTCAATTTTTAAAATTTATATATTTATATTTACGATGTATTAATTATAATATGTTTCTTGTGTATATTATTAGTATTTATTAAGATTTATTTTTTATGTCATAATAATTTTAAAACATTTGAAATTTATAAGATGAAGTTATTTAAATCCATTTTTTACTATTTTCTTTATTTCTGTATGTGTCAACAATTCATGTAGTTAATGATATGAATTCATTTTCTAGAATATGTTTATCAATTAAATTTTATATATTAAATTTTAATAATTATTGAAATAAAATTATTTATTTATTTAAAATAATTATTGTTTTTTATATTTGTCAGAATTTAAACATTTGATAATATTTATTGTCATATATATTTATTAATAGTGTAATAATTTCAACATGTTTGTAATTTATATGAATATATATTTTTTCCTATTTTTTATTTTGTTTTAACATTTAAAATATGTTTAAAATTTCAATAATTAAACTATTTAAATTCATTTTTAATAAATTTCAAATTTAAATTGGGTATAATTTAATAATTTTATTTATTTTATTTATTCTTTTTCATTATCATATAATTTCTAATTTTTTTCATTTTTGATGTGTCTTAATTTTTTTAAAAAAAAATTTATTATATATATGTTTAAAATTATACATATTTATTTTCTAATCATTAATGGTTGCAATATTTTTTAATTTTTATGATTAATATTAATCCAATTTTATTTATTAATTATTTAAATGTTTGAATATTAAATAATTGATTCTAATAAATACATTTTTTTCTATTTTTTAAAATATAATTCATTTTTAATAATTTTTTTATTTGTATAATTAATATAATCAATATATTCTTTATTTTTGTGTTTTTTTGATTCATTTAGTTAATTTCACAAATACAATTTTTTAAATATTTTTGTTATTTATTCAATTTTATTTATTCATTTTAAAAGTATTTCATTTAATAATATTTATTCGGTGTTAATATTAATTAATTTTTAATATTTTTCAATTCAATTCTTTTTATAAAATCTATTGATACATAATTATTAAAAAATTATTATTCTTTATATACTTAATTTATTTATGTGATTAATTTTTATTCAATTATATCTATTAATCTTTGATAATTTTAAAATGTTTGATATTTATATAATTTCTTTATTTAAATCCATTTTCAATATATTTTCTCACAAATGTACGTGTATACAGCCATTGTAGTTAGTCATAAGAACTATACGTAATTATTTACCATGTCTTAATACTCATCGTAGGATTTTATTTTATTTGATTATTATTCGTTATTTTTTTTATTATGTTCTATTTTTTAAATAAATGATTGATATATACTTAATTGAACCCTTTAAACGAATTTTTTATTTATTTTCATCATTTTTTGTATGTGTTTTCCATTTATGAAATTATAGTTATGAATAAGTTATTTTTTATTATATGGTTATCTATTAAATTTTTTTATTTATTTTCAATTTTATTTCAATTAATATTATTTATTAAAGTTTTATATTTATTAAATTTTTTATTTTTTTAAATTAATCATTTTTAGTATATATATATATAGGTATATATTTACAATTTCTAACATTTTCAATATGTATTGTTCTTCCTTTAATTATATATCCATTAAAATTATTTTATAATTCTATAATTGAGAAGAATTATCCATTTTTTTAATATTTTTGAAATTTCTTCATTTTTAATTATTCAATTTCAATCATTTTTACCATTCATACATTTAAGATCATATTTTTTTTAATAATGTAAACTATTTTTAACTTTTCATATAATTTATTCATATTTAATATATATTCATTTAATAATTTATATTTTATGAGTTAAATTTTATAAAAACAATCATTATGAGTATTATAATTATAGATCTAATAAAGATAGGTTTTATAAGTGATATTTTGCACGGATAAAGGCATGACTTCATCATCTCTAAAAATCATTCATAGAACCTGTCTTTATCAATACTATTTTATTACTAATAATGAAATACATTTATCCTTTCTAAAAACATACTAATAATTATATGTTTTATCTATAATTACTATATTACAATTGATAAATCTCTTCTTTATTAGAATTTCTTGAAAGGGCTGATAAAACCCATCCCAAACATATTAATTCATCCCTAACAAAACATTATTCTTTGTTACAATCATGCTCTCGTAGATATCAACCCCTACACTTCCCCTCATCAAACATCTCAAATGAATTGATCCCTAAAAAACATATAGAATGTGATTATTTATACTCTTATTGAATCAATCATACATCATTGGATCTGGATACCCATCACCTTCACGCCATCAAAGATCCTCTTTAATTGATACTCGAACTTTCCCTACATCCATTGCCTTATAAATGAATTTATTTTCTAATCTAAGTTACAACATGTATGGGGAAATTAAGGTGGTATCCAAACTCCATAAGAAATTTTTTTTGACTACCATACCAGCTCAGTTTGAAGTATTGATTTGGGGAGAAAGAAAATGAAATGGAGTAATTCAAAATCATTTCCCCTATTTGGTGTTGATATGATAAAGAGAGTGAAATACTTTTGTTAGAAACCCAAATAAATTAGTTTCTCTTCAATTGATGATTTCAAATCACCCAAAAATATGAATGATTCAGAAGGTAAAAATGAATCAATTCCACTATTTTCAAATTCCCAATATTATCCTAGTTCATATTTTATTTTTTAGACCTCTTCCCTTATCATTCACCCATCTTTTTTACAAAATATATCTTTTTAATTGAATATATATTTTTTACATGTGTTAGTTGTGAAGGGTTTCATTTGAACCTTGTTTCTAATTAGTTAGTGGGCCTTATATTCATTACATTATTTTTATTGGACCCAATTGCATTAATTTCAATAACCATTGGATTTAAAAAAGCCATCACATTGATATTTTTTCAATGTACTTTATTTTTTCATACCATATAGATATAACCTTATTTTAATTAGTCGAACCAAAATTTAGTGCATGTGTTTCTTTAAAATTTGGGTTCTCAAGACTATGTGATTGGGAATTATCAAAATTTTGATCATTGGAAGAAAGACAAAATTCAGCACCAAAGCATCTTATCACTGAAACAAAACCATTTTATCCATGTAATAATTGATGGAATGAATAAACATTAACTCCTCCATCATTTAGATTTTAATAGCACACTACATTTGTGAATGTTTTTTTCAATTTAAAAATATAAGATATCATTAAATTAATCAATCATGTGATCTTATTTTTTAAATTTATCACTATGATTGAATGGATCCTCTGATTAAATGATAATGATTGTGAAAGGATCATCTGTGAACTACAAAACTCTACCCACTTATCATGTAAGGTTGTGGTTTCAAAATTATAATTGGGAAGACTTCTTATTGTGCACAAATGTAATTTTCTCCACTATACATGTATGATTCTTACTCCCATGTATTAAAATCAAAAAAAATCAACCAATTTTCTTCCATTAATAAGAAAGAGTAACCAAATCCTTTTAATATTTTTATTTTCATAATCTTGTTTTTGGAATAATTAAACCTAAAACACTAACCTGGTGTTTAGTTGATAATTTCATCCAGTTATAATGAAATAAAAAGGTAATGCGCACCATATAAATATTTTCACTATTATTAATTAAGTTAATTCACATTATTTTCCAATAATATTTCTCTATTTATAAAAATTCTCACTCATAATATTTTTTCCTCCTACTTATTCTATTAAGGATTCCTTCTACATTAAATTCAACCATGGTTGAAAATTGAAAGTGGGGCTTTACTTTTATTTCATTCAAGCTCTTTTCTCAACATACATTCATTTTTATCACGATTAAATTTCTTTAATAGATCTATATTTTGATATTTATTTCGAGTTGACATGATAGGTTCATCCCATTGAGATAAAACAATTGTTTAATTTAAAATATGGTATATGTTATGGGGACTCCAAGAACCCTCTCTAAATAACTTCTCAGGCTTCCTTTAACTATTTATATTGGAATCATAACCAAATTTAAAAACATCCATATATATATATATATATATATCCTTCAAGTTTTAATTTCACTCATCAATTCCACTATACAATTTTTCTACATATTATTCTCTCTTTTTATTTCACTAATGGTAAATTGTATTGTTAGGTTTTTCCAAATGGTAAGTCTTATACTCTAATCATTACCTTGAGATAAGACTTCATCTTGATCTCACTAAGACACATCTTAAACATGTGATGAAGTTGATTGATTCAAACAACCATAATAATATTTTTCATTTGATTTCATTAAGGATTTATCTCACCGTGTGAATTGTAAAAATTTGAAGCTTTCTCAAAACCCTAATTACATTTCTTTTAAGCTTGTCTAGTTTCTTGAGAACCCTTTCCTGATAATTCTTGTTCCTCAGATTTAAATAAAGTGTTTCTGCAATCATTGGGTTCTAAATACCACATTATTGGGCCCTATAATCATTTTCAACCTATGATAAAAATATCAACTTTGTCTTCTAATCCACTTTTCAATAAAACTGACCTTGTCCAACCATGTACCAAGTAAATAAATGATTATAAATTAACTCTTCTCTGTTTTACTCTCATCGATGTTATAGAAACATTCCAAAATCTCTTTTTTTTTACAAATTAAAATTTAATATAATTCATTTTAAAAGTGTAGATAACAAAAAATCATTTCCTTTAAAGACTTCCACCACTAAAAATAACCACAATATGCATCATTTGACCCTTATTATCTAAAAATGGATTCATAGAACATAAATGATTCATTTAGAATTTATTTTTTTGGGTTTTAAGCCCATACATTTTTTGTACTTTTTAAAATAATAAAATTATTTAATCAAATATGATATATATTTATATGGATATAAAATCGATGTATTCCAATCAAATGAAAAATGAGTATAATGATGGGGTGAAAGAGTTCATCAAGTTTGAAAAGGATCTCGTATATAACCATTTTCAAATAACTTTTATATATTTACACTATTTGTATATAAGTATAATTAACCCTGAGGAGTCGAATGAACACTTGATCTATCATGGATTACATCAGGGTTATAAATATTTGAAAAAAAATGGAAAATATGAATAGAGCCTGTGACTTAGATAGCACAACATTTTATGGATCATCTGATTTGATTACAAGAGTGAATAATAATAATGACTATATCATGGATATTAGTATAGGTTTGAATTGTGGTGAAAATATTGGCGAGGAAATGAAAATGAAAATTCAATATAAACAACATGATTTCCCAAAATTGTTTCTGATGTATAATATTTGTAAAAATAAGTCATTGTATGTTGGTTTTACTAAATATATTATATTTTAAGCAAAACTAAAAATTTATAATGTAAAATCTTGATACGGATGTAGTGACACTAGCTTTATCGAACAACATTCTATCCTGAATGATATCATCCCAGAAGTTAATACTATCCCTCGCAAAGTATATGGTTATAAATGAATTCTACATTCTATGGATATGACCTATAAAAGAATATGTGACTATCCAATCGACTATATAATCCATCTAATGGACCAAGAATAACGTAAAATTTCCCAATGTTGTATTTGAATTGATACAAGAAAGATGAATCTAGTCCTAAATTTTTTTTATTGTAAATTCCAATAATTCCAAGTTTTATGAATCTATATAGATGAAATAATACTACAATGTAATTGATGTTTCTTACATATACACGAAATAAATATGGTAATCTTTTTCACCCAAAAAACTCTCCTCGGTGGAAGAAAATTGATCGTGAATATCTTAAATTTGGAAATCAGTTAGGAAACCTCCATGTTGTGCTATCTAAATATAGATTATATCATTTTGGTTTTGAAAGCAGAACTCACTATATATGTATGTTTATATTGGTAAATTATTACTTTGCAATATGGGTTTTCATGAAACAATAATAAATATTTTATCTCTACTTAAATCAAGGCCAAAAAATTGGTTATTGATATTGATTTTTATTTAGTTCCATTGATAAAATATTTTAATTTATTGTTGGATTTTGTTGTTATGTTACTTGATTCTTAAAAAATGAAGATTCCACATTGAAATACATGTTTTATGAGATGATAAATTACTTTCCTACCTATGGTATTTTTTTTGGATATATGCTTCAATCATGTCAAGGGCGTCTCATTTTTTAAAAATGAACATAATCAAATGGGTTCAAAAATTAATAAAGGCCTATATTTCATGAAAAGAATAGATTCTACTATGGTGAGATAAATACAGATCAGGGATGAAATCATTATATGGGAGTACAGAAGATGTTATTTCATCATCTCCACTAATAAGTGATCAATTGTTTGAAAATAATAAAATATGTGGAATTTTTTTTGGAAAACCATAATAAAAAATCCTTAAAAACTACTTGAAAAGGGAATAATTTTTTTAATTACCATATAGAAATTTTTTAGGTCAATAATTTTAATATTTTTATACATGAGGAAAAAATTTATGGGATAGTTTCATTGGAACATTACTAAATGAAGCCAGAAATAAATGCATGGATTAAGGCTAGGTTGGACATTATTAACATGGGGATATAGAAAGAGTCTCTATTTGTGAAGGGTGAAATAAAAAATTTTCCTCCTCTAGTTGCATACACTATTTCCTGGAAAGAGAAAAATCACTTTTACAACTTCATAGACAATTTGAAAGTTCCAAAAGACTTTTTTATCAAATATCAAAAATATTTTTTTGATGGATAATTTAAATATAACTTTTCTAATATCACATGAATTTCATGTTTTAAAACAATATCTAATGCTTTTATCTCTGATTTTAGTTTTCCCAGGAAATTTCAATCATAAGTTAACCAATATATTTTTCTTTTTCAAATCTCTATGAAAAAATGATTTATTCTAGGAAAAAAATCTAATCATGGAAAATGACATTTCTATTATATAATTTTAGTTGAATTTGTTCTTAATTCCTATATTAATTGATATATTGTTTCACATTATGTTTTACTTGGATATATAGATTTGACTATGTGATATTTCACATTATAGATGGATGTACCCCACTGAATGATATATTAATATTTTAAAAGGGTATCTCAAAATCTTAAGTGGGGCACAATGTCGTATTGTGGAGTTATATGTTATTGAGTATGTTGTTGACCTCAATAACGACTACTAGTCTGATGTGTAAATCACTAGTATAACAGAATCTCATCACATTGGGTGGCTTGAGGGTAAATAAAATTTTGGAATAGATTTTTTTCATAATTACTATTATAGAGAGGGAGTAGTATCACATTGGCATTTTTCAGAAAATAATAGAGGTTTCAAAATATGTTGAAACCTATAATTAATTCTTATTCATTTGAATTTATCAAGGACTAAAATATGGATATCAAATAAACATGTTCAATAGTTTATATAATGTTTTCAAGACCATATTTTTAAATATCCAACAAAAAATATTGAATTTTAGAATGATTTCTATGGATAATTATTAGACCCATTGTTGATGTATTATTTTATAATTGTTATGTAATTAATTTTAAAACATTATATAAAAATTATCTTGATGATTTTAGTAACATGAAAAAATAGATGATTTACACATGAGGCCGAAGTAATGCATATATCTGGTACAAAGGACGCAAACCCAATTTATTTGAATATCTCATTATTTGAAATCATATGAAATGTGGGAGTTGGATTATACCACATTTAATGTGTTGGTTTTTTAATGTATGTGGGTTGATAAAAGGAGTGTAGTTAAAATATATGAATATGTATTCTTAAAAGTGTATTTTAGTAAAGAAGGTTATAAACAATATTTTTTTATTAGAATCATAGGAAGAACATCTATTTTATGTTCCATGTCCTATAAATTGAATTTGGTCTATTGTTTTATTATCAACCAAATCAAACAAAGGTTCATATATTAATTCAAATTAGGATAACTCATTCATTGAGACATCACAATCAATTAATAGTACACCCAATGTCGATGAGGTCTTGTATGTCACAAGAGACAACAAAATTGGGATTTGGATACTTGATAGATAGGTCAAATCCTTTCGACATTTTTAAAAAATATAGTTCAATAAGCATGTTATTTTTTTCTTTAATATACATTATTTTATTATATATAATTATTTTTTCACTATTTCATTTACATAATCTCAATTAAATCTTCAACACTTCTATAGATAATGACATATTCACACTTCATTTCTCACAAACCTATGAATAGTAATTTTCTCAATATTATAATTCTCTCAATGTAGAGGATCAACATGTTTCATCACATGCCAATTCTACCAATCTAGAAGAACAACATATTAAAAATGTCAAACATTATGAAATTATAGAAGGTGAAAAATCTATGTCCAATAGAAATTAAACTTTTATATTTTTATGACCATAAAAAAATTATTAACTTTTGTACTATAACCATCATATTTTAGGTTTGATAGAATTCACAAGACTAGTCTATTAACCCAAAGGCTATGTTCAGTAGTTACATTGGACTCAAAAATCCAATTCTTGTGGTGGTTAATGTAGATTCATGCAACAATATTGTTTCCACACATAAAACTCTAATTTTAAAATATATTAGGTTAAAATAATGATATAATTAATTTAATTTACTAAAAAATATAAAAAATTAATTTTTAATCACTCTTCATTATTCTTCGATGAGTATATTTCGTCTAAATAAATACTGAATGAAATTTTTAAGAATGATCTCTAGAAAGGTTCATAAAGGATCTCAAGAAATTTATTAAAAAATATATTCTTAAAGATGATGAATGGAAAATAATCCTGCACCCACCATATATATATGCACACCTAATAAACATAAAAACATATAATTTGTTTATTATTTATACCTGGGTGATAAATTTTTAGGTACACTGCTATTGGTAATAAATTTCATGAAAATAAGAGTATTAATCACATTGATTAAGAATTTTTAATCTATGAAACAAAAAAATCTGTTGTAAAAAACGAAGTGTATAAAAAAACTAGTATATCCCAACCCTAAATGAAGGATGGGGTACAATTTACTTTAGAACAATGGTTATGTATTTTAAATCTATATTAATACTTTTATCTTATCTTACACCAAGACAGAATTAAAATCCTTTTATTATATTCACATTGATTAATAAAATTCAAAATCTACATCCATCACATGTTATGTTCTATGGAAGAACGATTATGTAAATATACATGAGATACTAATAGATGAAAACAAATAAAGATTATCGGATGCTAGTGAGAGTATGACATAATAAAAATTTATTTTTCATTAAATAAGTATTACATAAAGATGATTAATTTTTTATCTTATAGTTATTTAATCTGACTTAGATACAATAATAATCATTAGTTGTACCTATTGAATAGCTAGTATCATTATCGTTGAAGTTTCCTGGACAATATTACTGCAAAAGAGGTCAAGTTTTTAGGGTGTCACACTAAAATTATCTTGAGAAATGGAAATAAAGTGGAAATAAAGATAAAAAATTGGAAGAGATGTTGGCCTGATTAAACTCTGAATTAGAAAAAATTAATAAGAATTTTCAGCTTTTAGGAAGTGTTTTGGGAATGAGTCAAATAGAAGAAAAAATGAAACAAGAACCACCATGTGAAGATCCCCCCCTAACCCCACCATCTTTGGGTAAGCCATTCCCATCAATGGGAGTCCATATTATAGGTAATTAATTTTTTCATAACAATTTTATAAAATTTTAATCAAGTTAAAATTGATCATTATACATTTTTTATTTTCTAGAGGGTGAAAAAAATTATAATTTATATCTATCATCACCCACTCATCACCTTGTTGTGATGTTTATATTTTACAATATCGAAGGGGATATTATACACAAAAAACAAATTCCAATAAGTTCTTTGAGAGTGTGGATTCACATAGCTCACAAGCTGAGCATCACGATACCTATTCCACATGATGATATGGGTGATCATACATTTGATATTTCTATCAGAACATTCAGATAATGACTAATTGATCTTCTAAAAATAGTTTTTAAAAAATGTGTTATTTATTTAAAAATAATTTTTATTTTAAACAATTAAAAAATTAATTAAAAAAGGATTCAACAGATAAATATAATTATATACATAGAAAGTGATGGGGGAAATATAATGTTAAAACAAAATTATTTAAATTATCAACCAACTAATCAAAACGATCTTCAAAAAGTACCTATAGCCTTCAATTTCAACTTCCACATCTACTAAATTTATATGTTATTATGGATAAACCACTAAAAATCATTGATTCCAAAATAATTAATTTTTATGAAAAAAATTTGGGGATGAATTTACATACTATATTGGTCTTGATAATGTAATTGAAATTATTAATTATGAATAGTTATGAGCAGTAGTCGTAAATGTATAAATGAGGTTTTTTTCATAATTTATTTGTATAATAGATGGTATTCTATTTTAATTAACATTAAACACTATTCATATTTTTTATGAATATATATCAACACTGTTTGAAGTGAAAACCTATAAAAATATTTATACACATTAACCCTTATAACACATCTACATAGAAATTATCATTTGAACCAACTGAATATGAAGTTATAGTGGTAAAACTAGTGGCATTTTTTGAAATTAAACTTATAGAAGAAGGAATAGTGTTATCACCCTGAAGTAGGAGAAAACAGTACAATTTAATTATATTAAATATAAATTACTTACATTCATTGGTTATTATTTTAAGAAAACATTGGTTACACATTACAATTAAATTGGATACTCTAAATATTTATTCTCAAGATTCAATGAATGGATACCCAAATAACCGAACACACATGATGACCATTGTCAATTTTTAAAAGAACACATGAAAAATTTTAAAGATAAACATAAATCTATAAATTTTATAATATGTTTTAATTAAATAACAGTTATGAAAGAGTGGTGTTTAAATATTTTAAAAATCATGGAAAGAGGAATGTATGTTATCAAAAGAAGCCAATCAACTTCTAAAACTGAATAATATTTCAATCTCATAACATATATCAAATAAATTAAAATTTTATCAATTTATCTATAGTTCAAAAAAAGAAAATAAAAGATAATATTGGGATTATTATGTTTCAAATTTTATGAATGATATTGTTTTCCATCAGTAAATGTGTGACTTCTTGGACTCAGTTTGCTCAGAAGTAAAAGAACCATGTCAGAAAAATGGCCTCAATTGTTCATACCCATATACCATAGGATATCGATTTATAGTAACAGTCTATGGTAATATGGAAAAGAGACTATACCATCCTGATCAGACTAAAATATAGTTGAAGATAATAATAATAATAATAATAATACGGGAAAAAATTCAATAATATGGATCAATAATAAGTATATAATTAAAATATCATAAATAAAAATATTGGAAGAATATTCAATTTTATATATGTAATGATTTTGATCAGTTCACATGGACATAGAACTATAAACTATAGTGGAAACATAGATAGAGACATATAAAACATGGTATACAAAAATTGTGAAAAAAATATCAAATTCAATATAAAATATAATTATGGGAATAAGTTTATTCCTATGATCAAAAACATATCCTAGTATAAAGAGATCAAGAGTCCACAGTTGGAAACATTCGCTTAACCCTACCTATATCCAAAAATTCTTTTCAGGAACTAATCGGTTGCCTAAATAGGTTGTGATATATACTTAGTTTTTCACCACCAAAAATTCATAATCCCCTCCAATCCATAAATATATAAATAATAAGTATTTAGGTAATAATATAAGACATTAAAGAAATACATAAATCACATGTTAGACTATAATCTGAATAGGACACATGTATGATACCACCAAATTTATCCTAACAACAAATGTCTCTTAAGGACTACCAATTATGACTTGATTTATAGAAATATATTAGAAACATGACCATATCCAAGGGTCCCCCCATGGATCATATAAGAATAAGGATTGAACAAGTCCCATGGAATATATAACATGATAATGAAATAAAAAAAGGGAGTCATTTAGGTAATGATCTGAATCAATCTAAGTGTTTTATTTGAATTGAAATATACATCACATAAATTATTTAGTCAATTAATATATTGAAAACCTATTCCCATGCAAGTAATTCTATATCAAGATCCTAGGTATCACTCTATATTTACTATTAACTTTCCACCCTAAAACTTGTCCATGTGAGTCGTTGTTGGAATCCATCTATCTCACTAGGCATGTTATAAAATAGACTCCCTTTTCATCCATCAGTTGTGTTCTATTCAGGAAACCCAATAATCACTCATGGAATGATATAAAAAATTCCCTATGAGAACATCATTGGTTTTATATGGAAGAAACCAATGTGTCACTCATGGGAAAACCTAATCAACCATCTAACTATTCCCATTAAAGGAATTTATATAAGAACCCATGTATTTCTAATGATGTAATATAAATATAATTATATGTCTAATAAATTCAATAATACTAATGAGTATCTCAATGAGGTTATGATATGGAACCTGTGTTTCACCATGAACATATCATATTGATCGTCATGTAATCCTAGTATAACTATACCATTTAACAAAACATATAATTCATAATGGTCATTCAACATAAAGTTAACCAAGTCACCTCATAAGGATTTTTCATACATCGAATATACATTGAATTCCGAGAAAGTAATAAAAAATATATCATATTCAATTAATTAACTTTAATTAACTATAAAATTCATATTTCAAAGGGGAAAGAACACATCTCTAAAGAAAAAAATTAAAGTCAACTCATTGTTACATAATCAATTTTAAAAACACTCCCAAAGGGTTGGTTATACTTTGGGTTCTCAACAATCATTAATGGTTATGGGTCACATATCATAATCTCAAACATTTAATTTACATAAAACATCATTTAGTATGAGAAGGTGTAGAATTAAAGAGTTTAAAAACAAGGATTCAATATACATACAATGAGAATTTTCTTTAAATTCCTGAGACCACTATAACACCATTATATTTTAAAAAAAATTATCTTTAAATAATCTTAATTAATCAATAGTTTTTGTTGCACTCAACTAATAATTATAAAGAACCACGATCCACTGTTTGTATAAAATGAATATTATAAAACAGTTGTTAATTATAAGGAATTAATTTTAATAACTAATTTATGAAATAAATATGAATGTTCCACTCAATATGAATATATTGGTAAGTTTTTATAAAATAATAACATAATTTTTTTCTAAAAGGACATTATTTTTCAAAAATAAGTTTTCTTCAAAAGTGAGTCTTTATTCTATTTATTAACGAGTATTAATATTTATACATTCCCAAAAATGGTTTTGACAAATAAATTTTATGCTTCATGTAAAAATTATTTTTTCTTAAAAATGATTATGGATTAGTGAAAATACTGAATTTTATTGAAAATTGTATTTTGTTTAAAGTTAGAAATTGGTAAAATTATTTTTTGGAATAGTTTCATTTATAGTTAGGTTAATTTATTTTAAAATAATCCAATTATTTTTTTTTTGAAATGGATTACATACAATAATTAATTATAAAAACATTTTGTGTTTTAGAAGTGAATTTTTCAAAAAAAATGTTTTATGTGGAATTTTTCTTGTTTTATTTTAAATTAAATTCAGAAAATATCTGTCTTGAATTTTGGAAAACGGATTCAAAATTTGGATTCATAAGGTATGTATTTATTGAATAAGTTCTATACATTTTTGTCCAATTTTAATAATAACATTGTTAAGTTTTCTTCCCAGGATAAAGGGTAAATTGGGTAATTTAGGTTAAAAACAAAATTATAAAGACTATAAAGTGACCCTAAAAGAATAAAAAAATTAATTTTATAAATATAATTTGACACTTAACACCTAAGAATCTAAATTATGTTTTTTAGTGGGCACTTTTACGTAAAACTTATTCATATAATATTTAAATCAAAGAAAGGCACAAAATGTCACTTTCTTTATCTTAAATGTCCCTTATGTGTCCACATGAGGAAAATGGTATGTTATGAACTAATCCTAACATAAATATTTATCCATATAAACATATTTTAATGATAAAAGTTTATTTTTGACTTTTTTGGAAACTATTTTTATATTTTGATATTTAAAATATATAATTTAATAAAATTAAAGGAGTCACATTCATGTTTTAAATACAATTTCAATTTTTTATATTAGGTGAAAAAAATATTCTATTATAAGTATTATTCTGAAATATCCAAAATTTATATTCATCCAAGTATTTTATTTCTAATTTGTATTTTATAAATATGTATATTAAATAATTAATCAACAAAAATTGGTTAATTATTTTAATAATGAATATGTTAAATAAATATTAGTAAAATATTAAAATTAACATTATTTGGAATAATTAATTTTATAAACTAATTTTATATATTAAATTGACCTATTAGGGATATAATAAAATATTTTTTTTCTTAATTCACTTTTTATCATGATATTTTAGAAGTCCATGAAATTAATATTGTCAAAATTAACAGTAATGATATTTTATGAAAAAAAATTATTATGTTATTTAAAACTAAATATATATATTAAAAAAATATGCTATATGCTATTACAAATTTTTCCATTATTATTTAATATAAATCACACATGTAAAAACTAAAAATTTTAATATTGAATATTTTATTACCTTAGTTAAACTTAAAATACATTAACTAAAGGTGAACCAATATGATAAGGTTTAAAATAATGCCAAATCTTATCGAAAATTTTAAAATTGATGATATAAAAAACCTCACATATTATAATATAATATATAAATTTTTGAGGTACTTGTATTTATATTGAATTTATAATAAATTAATATTGTTGAAATTCCAAAAGTGCCCCTCACCTCAATTAAAAAAGGGATCCTCCTCTCTCACTTCCTTGCATCACATTTATCCTAAAATATAGACCATTACGTACTAAATTATCATCTAAAAGTACCTATACACATTCAATAGGTTATTTTATTCTCAAAATACCGATATTGGTATACCTAAGCGTAGAATTAATGAACGTTTTCCAAGGAAGAGGAAATAAACTTTACCGACTCTTTCAAGATTATTTCCTCTTAAATAGACTCTAAATGTGGTTTTACCATTATAATGTAATAAGTCCAGTATCACCTATATTATTCTGTGTTACCATGATTATTTAACAACAATATTCCAACTTTTATCCATTCATTGAAAAACAAAATCACCTCGCTTGCGTATGTATGGCTTATCGTCTCCACGCTGTGGTGTAATATGTTTTTCATCACCACATTAATTGGATTGATATAATGATATAAATAATAGTTATATTTAATAATTATAAAAATATATTTATTTTGGAACTAAATACCAACAAATTCTATGCCATTTCCCCATTAAATTAATGATACCATCACTTGTGTGTATGTACGGCCTACCATCTCTATGACATGATGTGGTTCGTTTTCCATGTTCACAAAAAAAACAAAGATTATATAAATCTTTATAATGAATAAATATGATATATATTACCTTAATATCATTCAATAAATAATGTAACAATATCTATTCATAAGAACTATGACTTTTATGGAAATACATACAAAGGAAAATGACACAGTTAAAACACGAGAGAAGGGTAACCGAGAAATATTAGTAGAAAACTAGTTATAAGATGATTTAAGATGATCATAATTAATATATTAAATTTTAATATAGTTATGTAATAAATTAATTACATTATTTAATTCATTATTTCAAATTATTGAATACATATTATGGAAATTAGTCTTATGTTAATGGTTAATTTCAAGATCTCGTTATTATGCAGAATTTTTCTATACGTAAGTATTTATTAGAGAAAATTTATCTTTCATGCCCATATTTATTAAAAAATCTATGAAATATTTTTAATATAAATATACAATTTTAAATTTTATTTTTACATATGTGTGAATTTTTACTAAATATTTTGAAATAAATATTTTTTGGTTGTTTTCCTAATGAGGTAGTTTCTGACTTTTTCAAAAAAACGTTTTTGAGGAATATTTTTAGCTTATACACCATGAAAATATTTTAAAACATTCATGGTGACTTAATTACTTTAATAATACCTTAAAATATTATAATATTATTTTCAATGAAAATTTTCTTGTAAAATTATATTGTAAGTTTTGAAAAGAAAACATTTTCAAAGAAGAAAGGATATTTTCCTCATGAATTATTTATATGTGATATCTAAAAATTATTTTCCATCTGAGATAAAATTATTTAAGGTTAATTATGTATTAATGGGAAAATATTTCAAACATACTATCCCCATTATTTCTAGGGTTGTTTTATTTTTGTGATGATATGATATATATGAAATCCATTTTTTCATGTGTTTTGTTGTGACAGAACGATGTTTTCAAACACACTTATTTTCTTTGTTTTTGATGTGGTGAATGATTTATGTTCTTTAGGAAGAAATATTTATTTTTTTCATTATACGATAGGTGGTATAGATATCTCTCTACATTTCATTATGTAAATATTTATATCTCATGATATTGATAGGATAGGAACAAAGAGTGAACTCGATTCAGTAAGGGACTTTGTCAGCTATGATTGTCTTGGTAGTGATCCGTGAAAAATATGAAGATGTTTGAATGTGGTTTTGTGTATTCCAAAATTAAAGGTCTAATTTTATATTCTCATGAAATTTTTTATTTAATTATTTATTAACTTTTATTTATTTCATGACATCATGATCCTCGGTATGTTGGATAAATTTTTTGAATGTTACGTTCAATGTATTATATCCTTATACATATGTTATCTCACTTTAATACCCTTACTGGGAATCTCCACTCACGCTTTTATTATCTTTATTTTCCCAAGGATAGTGTGAAATATATTGTGTATGATTTATCAAATAGGTGTATATTTATTAAGGAATAAGAGGGAGTTGATGTATATGAATTATGAATAATTTGTTTATGTTTCCATGTTTCCAAATACAGAAAACCTACATTGTTTTGGCATGTATTTGTTATTTTATATAATGACTATTATTCTATTTTAGATATAATACATATGAACGTAATTTATGGGTTGTTATGACGTCCATTTTTAAATTGTTAGGTGATTCCCCATCTGATACCAACTTTTGAATCATTCTATAATGGGAGGAATAAATGAAATTGATGAATACCCTAAAAACATGGAATATTAACTCAGACATATTTATAATTACATATGAAAATGTAATAGAGGATGATAATTGAAAGGATTTAAGATCATACTAGTAAGGATTAAACATGAGGGGTGATGATTAAATTAGACATCATATGAGGGATTAATACCAATGCATGGGTGAGGGAGGATGAGAGATCTTTCTCCCTAGAAATGTTATTTTGGGTAAAATGAAGAGGTGATGGGATGTTTGGGTTATAAATAATTAGGGGGAAATGGTATTTCCAACACTTTTTTTTCTTATTATAGACATATTTAATTTATAAATAGTGTAATTTTATATAAAGTCTTCTCATTGGGGTTTTATTACGACATTTATTGTGTAAATCCCTAATTAATTATGTAAATTGTTCAGCAGTTTGACATTTTTTATTGCTCCTACTTTATCATAGAAGCACCCCAAGGTCCTTAATGATTATTTTAATATGGTCTAGGCTGAAAAAAAAACAATCAAAATTATGTTTAAACTAGAAATAAAAGGATCTGTACCTCATGATAATAAATAAGATCTTAACATCTCCCATATTTAAAATAATATTATATGCATGTTTTATTTTTAAGTGTAATTGAGTGTCTCCTAAGAGAAACACTTTACACTAATAACATACATTGGATTATCAATCCAAATTATCATCATGTACATGGCTGGCCCTCTACATCAATGTTATTATAGGGACTCACCTTCCTAGGAGAGCCTTCATACTCTGATCAATGATAAATATCTGATTCTCCTCAAAGAAATCACCATTATATAATTAAACCTAACAAAGGCAGAGAATATGAGACAAGTATGAATAATAGTGAAATAAATGATATATATAAAAGGTGATATACATGGATCAGTTTTTCTATGGTAAATAAAAATTAGAAGATACCTAACCAACCCTCCCCAAAATCTAGAATGGCATGACATAAAAAGGTAAAATATTACCTAGTCTCGGAATCTGTCTATGCCCTAGTATTGGAAAAAAACATAAGAGAGCCGGATCCCGAAACCCATACTCTAGAGGTTGGAAAGTATGATCGACATAATTACTCATCCCAATATTATTCATTTTCATAAAATTATTGATATGTTGTGCCTTCATAAGGTCAATGGAAAGAAACAAATTCTTAGTAGTATTTTCTCTCCCTCCTCTAACCAACATATGGGTTAATAGAAAAAAATCATATAGAGCCTCACAAAGATCCATCTATACATTATCCTAGAAGATGTTATTAATAGAGAACTCATAAAGACATAACTATTTCTCCAAATAACCTCCCAAATGATGAGCACATGCTCAGGGTATATCCACTGATACTTGTATCGTATGCATGCACTTACTATAAATATATGGGTGATAGGATATAATAAGAAGTAATAATGAACCAAGTTAACTCTATAACAAGAACTATAACTATGATGTAAAATTAGCATATAAGTTTGAGATGATAATATATAGATCCATGTTAAGGTGTATGATATATATCTAATAAATCCTTCCTATATCATCAAATAAAATTTTATCTCATATTGGTAGTAAATGAGAGACCTTTTCCAATCAATCTATGATTACAAGTTTTATGTTACATCCTGGAGGTGGACTTGGTAATCTGATCACATGATCTATAGTATAATCATCCCATTTTCACTCAATAATTGTAATGAATTTGAAATATCATATTGCCTCTAGTATTCCTATTTCACCTACTAACTCGAGGAACATCAACTAATGAAACTATTCATCTCCCTTTTCATACAAGGCTACCAGTACCGGCTGTGTAAATTTTGGAACATCTTTGTAAGTATCGTGTATAATTCCTAAATAGAGGCGTGAGAATATTGCATCAATTCCTCTCATATGTATTTAGGTTACTAGAAACACCCATGAAGTCACAAGAACTGATTCCCATCAACAATCCAACGAGGAGGTGGGTCCTAACCCGAAACAAACTTCCATATGACCAAACCCCCAGATTAGAATGGTACCCCATCTTTAGTATATCTTAAATTGAAGAGGATACTAATAATTATGTAATTAAAGGATATCCATAATATTCATGAACCTGTAGATGCATATCATAATAGAGGGACACTAAATTACACTCACTATTTCCTCCCAGAACTACCCTTGTTTGAGTATTCTGGAGCATAGCTTTCTCAAACAAAATTCCATTAATGGGTGTATAGAAACGTTTAAGGTATAATGACTATATAATTAACCCCTTATTTGTTTCATGTGCTATAATTAAAACTAGGTGATTATTTATTTAGTGCTTTTGTGGTATGTATACACCACGAAATGCTCTCCCATTTTGTAATTCCTCCAGAAGCATAAGGCATGAACCACAACTACTATATGTTGATCTTGAATTGGGTAATTAAAATCTTAATGATTGAACCTTAGATTCTCATATTCCATAAATTGATATCATTTTATAATAATGGATGTATTCCTGATGCCTAAATCATTATAATGACAAATTTATCCCTTTCTAGGATCATTTAAAATAAGTATTGATGGTGAATACAATCTTTATTTGAGCACATGAAGGTATTTGTCACCATCTTGAGGCCATGGGAACATGACACATTTCTTTGTCAATAATATGAGTTGTGCTACATGAAATGGTGAATCCTATATAAAGAAACTATAATGTATATCCATCCCTAAGAAAAATCATATTTAAAATACATTCTTTCAGATCCTCCTAGAAAAAAGTTCATCTCACCTTCTATAAGTCAACTAATACTCTTGTATCTAAGATATTTTTACTCTAGAAGTGGATATTATCAATCAGAAATAGGAATTTGGTCAGTTTAGCATTAAACTAGTTTTCCTTTAGTGTTACTAATATGATATTAACATTTTGGGAATGTTTTTGTTGCGTTTGTCAGTACAAAAATATATCATCCATGAAGGATTCCAAAAATGAATCTTGATATGGGCTGAAAAGTCAATTCATCAAATCCATGAATACTATTGGCTTTATCAGAAGACTGGACTGAATGATGAATTAATTTTAAAAATAATATCAACTATAGAATGCTGAATATGGTTTATTTGATTCTATAATATGAACATGATGTAGCTCGATCTCAAACCAATATTGAAGGTAACCCTCTCTCTGTTAAGATAGACTAAGAGTTCATCTATATATGGAAGTAAATAGAAGTTCATAATAGTAAGCTAGTTTAACCGAAGGTAATCTACACAAATCCTAAGGGTACCATCCACATCATTGGAATTAATTATAGGTGAACTGCACATGGATGTATTGGTCTATATAAAACCATTATCTTCCTAATCCCCTATTTTCCTCTTGAGCTCCTAAAAATCCATAGTAGCCATATTGTACTGCAGAATGTAAACTAGTTAATATACTGGATCTAAATAAACTATAAAGTCTACATAGATATTTTGGTGGTTTATTGAAAAAAAAATTAGGGATGATGCTTCTAAAATTATTTAATATTGGAGGTAAATCACCCTGACAAGTTTCATGATCATCAATATAAAGGCTAGAAGTATGTGCTATCAGACTGGCCAGCCCATGATTCTCAGGCCTATTAGTACTTTCATGGACATCATATTAACCCTTTTGAATATAAATATTTCTATATGGTTATTTAATGGACACCCTCTAATGATAACAAAAAAACATAATCATTATAATGAACTGACTATTTTATCTTGATAATGATGTTGAAGCTCATCATCTCAATGAAAAAGAGGTCCCATAAGAGATTCTAATCCCGTAATTAAAGGAGTAATTCCATGAACTAGAATATATTTTATTATTGAATTCCCTACAGTGTATCATGTTTCATTAAACCATAGATATACTGAATCTTGAGCCCAATTCTCTTCATAAAATCAATAGATATGAAAGAGTGGGAAGACATTATATCCAATAAAGCAGAAACATGAGTAAAGGAAACTAATATAATACATATAACCATTAATAGAATGGAATTATAATCCTCAAGGGTCAGATACAATACATATATCTAGAACTATGCATATCCTTAAGATACAACCTAACAACCCTAGGAAGGCCCACTCTACTAGAATTGTATGTCCTATGTATAGAACACTAAGCCATGACCAAACCCTTAGCCTAATCATCCAGAAGTAATCAAGCTCCCTATATAATGATGGGTTGCTAAATCCAATCCTGGATGTTGAGTTAGTGAATATCCATTATCACTAATCAATTAAGGAAAAGATCTACAAAATCACTAAAGATGACCCATCTTGTCAAAATACAATTGCCTTATTGGATCTTTGATACACTAGGTATTCTTATGTATCATCTTGTAAAATTGATAAAATACCACCTAGAAATGTGATATAAAACTATAGATATTTTTTCACCATAATAATACCTAATATATTGCTTCTTATAACTAGTTGAAGATGTAATGGGTCTAGAAGATGAACATACCTAACATGAACCTCTAACCTCTCTCAGGTTACACTCAGAAATGAGTGACCTAAAACTATCCATATATATAAGTATATCATATTTCATTCACCTAATATCGAATTTCAATGTTGGACCATACTTGAATATCTTGTCCTTAGATAACTGATCAACTAGAAGGATTAGTGATAATTGTCGGTGCTTTATGAAACGTGACCAGTAGTCCATAACTGATAACTTTTCAAACTCCAGGTGTATAAACACTCTAGCTATATTGTTCCTTAATGTATTAGGATAGAATTAATCATAGAAGTATATATTCAAATCCCTCCAAATCATATCACATTTATGATCTACTTGGATAATAATATCACAACATTTCATGGTAGAATCCCATACCATATACATACTAATCTTCACACTATTGTCAAGATGTGCCTCATGATTCCTGAAAATAGATATCATTACCTCCATACACAACTCTAAATCCCATTGATCTCCATACCCCAAAAATATGGGAGCATGTTGATTATGCAATTATTACGTCAACCCTACCACTAAAGGGTCGTGTCATGGGGATTCTTACATAGAATTGTTGATTTATAACTTATAAAAATTGTGGATCATTTCCCTTGACATGTACAATTGCTTATTCTATAAGTGGAGGCACTTTAAGTAATACTGGTATAATAGGACCCACCATCACAATAAAATGGTTTTCACCACCATCCGGGAACATGTCATGATGAATGTTTTGTGGCATAATTCTATATTTCAAATAACACAACTTAGAAATGATTTAATAATGATATATACCCTAGAAATAAGAATAGGAAAAGTACATGACTTCATATATAAGAGTCACACACCTCTACCTTATCCAAGATCTAGATCTGGGCTATGTATAATACCATAATGTATCATAAGAGATATTTAGTACTACACAATACTAAGGTTGGTTCAGGATCATGTATTTTATATCATATCATGGGTTTCAATATTCAATGTCTCATTTTAATGTTGTAGTGGGAATGAGCCTTTATCTTTCAATTAGAATCACCATTTAATGGAAAAAAAATTCATTTCACATTTTTGAATCAGCAGTTTTAAATCATTTAAATATATAATATAGTACATTAATACAATTTACAATTTTGAAATTATAAATTACTATAATTTATATGTTTCAATTGGAATATCATGTAACTGTGAAAATAAATTACAATCAAACTTTGAATATACTAAGATAAAATATGTTGATTTGATTATATGGGTTACCCTTACCAATTTATATAGGTCCATACACTTTATAAATTTATATTGGAACTCATTTATCACAAATAGAAGTTTTTTAGCACATGTAACCATTGTTTCATTGCTTAAACATTTAATAATTTCTTAATTAAGGTGACACCATCAATATATATGGGACAAAAAATTTAGGTTGGTGTAGAATCTTTAATAACTAGACTTGTATCATAAATAAAAGAAAAAATTCTATCATAAAAAAATAATAATAGTGAGCCTAGAAATAATAGTATATGTATTTTCAACAAGTAGCCATTCTAAACATATAACTAAACATGGAATATAGATAAACATGGCACAAAATCCGGAAGTCAAGAATTGAAATATACAAGTCATGGAATTTGAATGACATTCATATAATTATGTTTCTACCAAAACTCATGAGTAAAATACCTCATTTTCATACTACGACAAGGGTACATGTGAATCCTTGTGAACAATTACAAATTTCAAATATCACGTGTGTCGCCTATTGGTGAAATCAATAAAAATGTAATATGAATAATACAAAATAGTAATTCTCTTCCCAATTATTTTTTCTTTTCCTTATATATTTGTTAGTTACTCATAGGAATAGGCTCATTACAAAATTCCAACACATTCTAAGTCCCCTATCTAATAAACTAAAATTTAATACAAAATAAAAATAATTATTAGATATCACATTGTGATGTCTGGGACCTGTTTCACTCATAAGTAATTGAAACTAGTCATCTATATGGTCTCAAGTGCCTCTCCCCACATGGTAGAGCCTATTTACTAGTAGCAAGGGTCTATAATAATACAATGGGGAAACAAAACCCTCATGATAAAAGTAAAAAAATGTTATAATAGAATAATAATATTAGAAACATATTGAATATTAAGGTTTTTCAATAAGTAATTCATCCAAACATCATAAATAAATCAGTAGGAACCATATCTTATGTCATATACAAAATGATCTTGATCTTGTAATACTGATATATAAAATAAGTACTCAAGAAATAGAGATTCAGAAATATAATAAAACCTATAAAAAGAGATAAAAATAGAAACATATATCTCTAATAGAATCACGAGAATAACATGATTCATCCACTCACATACCCTACTATAGTATTGAGAGATAAAGAATCCATAGAATTATAATTTCCCTTGTATATACCCACATCTATGAAGTATATATGTGTAACAGTCAGTGGTTTGGACAGGGTGTAAGATATACTATGTAGCCCAAAACCAATGGTCTCTAATTATATCCAGTAATTAAATATATAAATAATTATCATGAGAGTAATTATACAAGAGATCAAGGAAATACATAAATCTAATGTTGGATGGGGTTACAAATTGTACACTTATCCAATACCACAACCTCAGACCTCAGATGGAAAGTAAATAGGTGATTATCCATTATGATTTTATTTCCAAAAAAATTCATGACATGGCTCATAGATAAGGCATCCCACTAGATCATATGAGTACTATGGTTGAACATGTAACGTTGCATTTATAATGTAACAGTGGCATAAAGAATATTTCACTTAGGTAAATTTCTGAATAAATCTAAGTTTATTCTTTGACTTGTTAGACACTTCACATAAATTAATTAATCAATTAGTATATTGGAAACCAGATCCCTTGGAATCAATTCTTTATGAGGAATCGAGGTGTGACTCTAGGTATACTATGAACCCATCAACCAAAAAATACCATCCATGTTAGCCCTAATATAAATCTATGTATTTCTCAAGGGATGGTATGTAATCATCTAACTTTGAGTCTGTCCTAATAATTCCATGAGGGAAACTCATGTTTCACTCATGACATGATCTAATAAACTATCCTTTTATCCCATCATTATCACTCCATACAATGATCCGAAGTTCCCCTTATGTAATAACATAATCAACCTGACAATTGTTTCCATTCATGGAATTCATATAATCACCAATGTATCTCTCAAAGTTTGATATAAATCCATTTTTAAGTAAATTTAATTCAATATTCCAGATGATTCCATCCATGTCATTTTCATTTATAACACGTGTTTCACCCTAGAAAAACCATAATGATGGTCATAGAATTAAAGTCAATGTATATCATTTAAAAATAAATTTAATTCATAAGTTCTATTTTACTTATTGGTAACCAACTCACCTAATAATTTGGTTCTGTACATCACAAAGGAGTAGAATTCTTGGCCTAAAGTCAATCCACCCATCATAATCAATTAATTCATTTTTATTATTTAATTAGAACCTACTAATTTATAGAGGTAAAAATAAAACTCTAATAGTGAACCAAATTAATAGGAATCTCATGAATGTTGAATAATGTTTAGTAATGCACCGAAATGGGTGCTTCTACATAGTGCTATCAACCCACATAGATTATTATTATTCACATATCATAATCTTTTATTTTTAGTTTATGGAAAACATTATTTATAAGTGGACACTCAGAAAGTCAGACATTCAAAATAATGGGAAAAAATATATACAACTAGTCATTAAGGGAAAATCAGGATACCACCCATTGTAGCATGTTAGTATACACAAAATCCAATATCATCTTTTGATTCAGTTGAGAAAATCTAGAATTAATGAAATTGATGAACACCTATAAAATAGTTTATATTATGTTGCCTAGATTTTTTATTCCATATAACATGAAGATAAAAGATTAGATGTGAGAGTAATGAGGAGAATGACTATTGGTGATGGAATAAAATTCTATTTGAAAGAATAATCTGAAATCCTAGGTAATATAATATTGGAGATCTCTCTCCACTGCATTTTTATCGTTCAATAAATGATGAGGAGAGTGATTTATAGGTTATAAAGAATTTAAGGATAAAATAAAATCCCCACACATTTTATGTTTACTGAAATATTAATTGTGTAAACATGGGACTTACACCATAAATCAATAGTAAAATATATCACAAAACCATCAATACAATATGTAAAATTTTTATCATAATAAATCAACTTCAAACAAGCTTAAAATTCATCAAAGGATGTTGACATAGATGAAATAAAAACTTTTTCTAGAGAAATACCTCTTTCTATTTTGAAATCATTTGAAAGTCATATAATTATAAAAAGAAAATATTTATTTTGAAAATATTATTATAAGAATTTATTGTAAGCTTTGATGATGTTATAATGGTGTAAAATAGCCGCACCCTCCGCATAAGTTAAAAAAGAAATTATTATCTTAATTTTGTCGAGAAGGTACCATGTTTGGAAAACGATGGAAAGATTCTTTTAAAAACATATGTGGTCAAATAATTCTATAAATTAAATTTTCCCATATTCTAATAGATATTAAAAATGTTTTATATTACATATATATATATGAAAACGCGGATGTGGATGATAAAGAGGTCCAAATAGATATTTACGTATTAACAACCTCAGATAAGTAAAGAAATTGTAGAATTAACCCTTACCTTGTACTATTCTTTAGTTGATGGTATTTTAACCTTCTATATAATAGTTAAAACATTGTTATTAAATTAAACATGAACTGTATACATAAATAAGATATCATATATGACCCTATAATATATACTTTTTAAAAATATTTCAGTTGTATCATCATTTTGGGTGTTAAATGATTCGTTTTACTTTACATGCTTTGCTACGTAAGCCATGATTGTTATGGATAGGATGTATTTGATTCATATAAGGAATGATATTATTTTCATAGTTTTATTTTAATCATAAAATGAATATTATTCTTGAATGATTATGATGGATAATTAATCTAATCGCGTTCGTGGAGACGGTAATCCATACATACACACGAGCTACAATATCATTATATTGATTGTGAAATTATATGTAATTTGATGATATATCATATATAAATAATCATTAACATGTTATATTTATTATTTACATTAGTTATACTCATCATTATACCATCCAAATAATGAAGTTTTTGAATAATAAACTATACCACAATGTGGAGATGGTAAGTCGTACGTACGCACATATGGTGACATTGTAATTTATAGGATGGATAGAATAAAAAATTTCATCATACAATATTTATAATAACATCACAGTATATAGAAGGTACTAGATTTTTTATTTTGGTATGGAAACCACAAAGAAAGTGGAAGTGGAAAAGAAAAGAACTTGGAAGAGGGTGGTGAAATTATTACCTCTTCTTTGGGTGTTTCCTTTTGAGTTGATCAAAAGGGATTTTTAGGTTGGCCTTCAGATCAAATTAAGGCATCTAGGTTAATGGGAGTGTATATTAGAACATATTTGTGATGGGTTTGGATGACCCAAATAGATTTGGTGGTGTGAAACTAATAGAAGGTGTTGTACCGTTTTATAAGAGAGGTGTGGGTCACTTTAAGAAAAGCTTGAATTATTATTTTATAATGGATATAAAATGACTTATTTTGAGGATATGGTGGGGATGGGTTTAAAACCTTTCAAACAATAGGTTTTAGAGTTTATTAGTTCACTATATTAACCTTATCTTTTAGATTTAACTCTTACTTAAATAGTTTGACATTTATCATGTCTCTTTGTATTTTTATATTATATGGTTAATAAACTTACTATAAGAAGAAAAGAAAACCCCCAAGAATTTAATTATTAATATATATAATCTAATATAAGTCATTTTTACAAACCTTATATTTTTAGGAATATTCTCTCAATTAATAATATAGTTTTTTTAAACTCAATTATGTCAATTATGTCAATTTTGACACTATTTAGTATTTGATTTTTTTGAAAGCCACAAAAATAGTATCACTTCAAATACAATTAATTTTATCAAACCAAACATGTCATAAAAACCAATAAAATTAGTGTAATTTATCATAAGTCTCAATTTAAATTTATTTGGATATTTATAATATGAATTATTTTATTATTTTATTACTAAGTTAATTACTGCAACGTCATTGTGTCCTAAATAAATTAAATTATTTAATGTCTAAAAATTATAAATAAAATACCATTACATAGGAAATATTTTTATATTTCTAATTAATATTTTTATTCGAATTTATATTGTCTATAACCCTATATTAAAAATGGTTTAGTTATTAGACTTTGAATTTAACTCTTTTAATTCTTCTTTAAATGAAATAATAATAAATGTCATAACCTAATACAAGTGAACCAAGGGGGACATATTTTATTTATATGGATTTTTCGGTTCAAATTATAGTTATCCAACAGAATTAGGACATGTGTTAGGGTAATTATAATATCATTTTTACCCTTAATTTCTCTATTTACTTTTAAATGTTGTAAATAAAAGTAAAAAATTACTATTCACCCAAAATAATTTTCAACTTATTGAACCACATTTTACTTACTAATTTTACCCATGCCTCTAAGATTTTTGAAATTCAACTCATAGAAGCGGTAAAATTAATTTTTATGTAAATTTGAAAATGCTCTAAGAAGGTGGGTAAAAGACGGTAAAAAGTTCAATTAAATTCTATATATCTAAACTTATTATAATATAACTCCAATGAATTAAATTGAACATATATAAGTATTATGTATCTATCTTAACTCAAATAAATAAAAATAAAATATCTAATTACTTAAATAAAAAAGAATGTTTTAAATAATAACATAGTGTTTTTCACTATTCATCAAAAATTTAATGTTTTCAAAAAAATACTAAAAATTCATCCTAAACTAATTTCGATATTAAGAATTCAAAAATGAGGTCCATTTTGAAATATAAAATTTATAAAATTTCAAAAAGTGGGTATTGATATTCATAACGGCTAGTTTGACTGGTCATGGTGTGTTAAAACTCCACGTTGAGTACAACCCAAGATACTACATTATTCAAAGGGAGAAGTACCATGTAATCTTGGTGTGTTACATTTTCCCTTCTTAAAATAATTTCTTCCTCAAAATTTGAAGAATATTACTTCATAAAAATATTGGTTTGGTTCTTTATCATATTTTCATCGGGTTCCCACGTTGCCTCTTCAATCTTATGGTTTCTCCAATGAACTTTTACCAGACGAGTCTTTCGATTTCTCAGCACTTTTTCTATGGTATCAAGAATATTGAAAAGCTCTTCACAATAAGACAGATCCAGTTCAAGTTCAATTTTTTCATAGGTGAGTACATGCGTTGGGTCACGCATATATTTTCTCAAAAGTGATACGTGGAACACATCATGAACTTTGGAGAGAAATGGAAGAACTATCCAGACAAGCAACAAATCCAATTCGTTCTAGAATTTTGAAAGGTCCGATGTACCTAGTACTCAATTTACACTTCTTACTGAATCATATAACACCCTTCCATGGAGATAACATCTAGAAAACATGATCTCATAATTGAAATCCCAAATCCTTCCTCTGATTATCTTTATATCTCTTTTTCCTACTTTGAGATACTTTGATGTGGGTTTGGATAATATTTACCTTTTTCATTGTTTCCTCAAAAAGTTCTGGGCCTACGAGTTTTCTTTCACGAACATCATCCCAAAAAGTTGGTGTGCGACATGTCTTTCCATATATCGCTTCATATGGTGCCATCTGGATACCTGAATGGAATCTATTATTATAAGAAAATTCTTCTAGATGTAAATATTGATCCCACATACCTTGAACATCTAGTGAGCAAAATCTCAACATGTCTTCTAAGGTTTGAATAGTCCTGTTTGGTTTTCCATCGGATTGATGGTGTTAGGAAGTGCATAGATGAAGTTTAGTATCCAAGGCCTTTTGAATACTTTTCCAAAATCCTGATGTAAAGTGGGGATGATGATCAGAAACAATCAATAAGGGTACACCATGGAGTCTTACAACTTTATTAATATATAGTCTCATTAGACATTCATGTGGTACATCTTCTATTATAGTAATAAAACTTGCGGACTTGGTAAGATGATCAGCAATGACCCATATTTCATCATTCTTTCTTAGATTCTTTGGTATCCCGATGATAAATTCTGTCGTAATATTATCCCATTTCTACTCAGGTATGGAAAGAGGTTTCATGACTCCTCAAGGTTATTACCTTCCATCTTTCACTTGTTGAAAAACCATACATCTTGACACAAAATCAGCAATCTCCCTCTTCATATTTTCCCACAATAAATGTTCCTTCAAATATCTATACATTTGGGTGCTCCTAGGGTGTATAGAAAAATTGTAGCTATGATAATCATCCAACAATTCCCTTTTTAGATCATGTATATCGGAAACACAAAGTCTCTTCCGAAATTTCAAAATTCTATCTCCATATATGAAGTCACTCAATCTCCCATCATTTATAGCATTAATCTTCTTTTGAAACTCCTCATCATTAGTCTAAGAACTTTTTATCCAATCTAGTAAAAATGTTTTGGAAACCATTTAAAAAAGTATTTATGTTTCACCTTCCCTGGTTATTCCCATATCCATATTTACTAGATCCAAGAAGATATAATCCTTTTCAACTCTCAGCTTGCTCAAAACTCCATGATCCTTTCTTCTCAAAGAATATTACACCTTATTTTCCATCCCTGGGTGGTAAAGTATTGTGAAATCATAATCCTTGAGTAGTTCAATCTATCTATTTTTCCTCATGTTGAGTTCTTTTTCTAAGAAAATATACTTCAGACACTTGTGATTAGTATAAATCTCACATTTTTTACAATAGAGATAGTGTCTCTATATCATCAGAGAAAATATTTCAGTTGCAAACTCAAGATCATGAGTTGGATAGTTTTTCTTGTGATTTTTTACCTATCGTGATGCATAGGCAATAACTCTATCATTCGGCATAAGGACACAACCAACTCCTTTATTTGAAGCATCACTATAAATAACAAACCCATAATTACCTAATATTATATTCAAGATAAAAATGTTGACTAATATTCTATTCTGTTATTAAAAATATTCTCCACACTCTTTTGTCCAGATAAATTTAACCCATTTACATGTGAGCTTGGTTAATGGGATATCCAACTGGGCAAAATTTTGGACAAAACTTCAATAAAAACCAACTAAACCAATAAAACTATGTACCTCAGTTATACTATTCATTTATGGGTATTCATGTATTGCCTTTGTCTTTTAAGGATCAATAGAGATTCTATCTTTAATGATAATGTGTCCATGAAAAGAAATCTCTAGAAGCTATAATTCACATTTGCTAAACTTCCCATATAATTCATTTCTTCTGAGGGTTTTCAGAATAGTGCACAAGTTATTTTCATGATCTTTGTAGATTTTTTAGTATACCAAGATATCATCAATAAATACCACTACAAAGTCATCAAAATATTCCCTAAAAACTCTATTCATTAAATCCATGAAGACATTGGGTGCATTAGTCAATCCAAAAGGCATTATTGTAAACTTTTAATGCTCGTACTTGGTTCAAAATGTTGTTTCTGGAATGTCTTCCTTCTTCACAAACAACTAATGATATCCAAACCGAAGGTAAATCATTGAAAAATATTGAGCTCCATGAAGTTGGTCAAATAAATCATCAATGCGAGGTAGGGGATACTTGTTCTTTATTTTTATATCATTAATCTCCATGTAGTCAATGAACAACCTCATAGATTTGTCTTTATTCTTAACAAAAAGGATAGAGGCTCATGATGGAAAAACATTAGGGTGATTAAATCCCTTATTACTCAATTCCTCTAGTTGATTCTTTATTTTCACTAATTCCACACTGGCCATTCTATAAGGGGTCTTTAATATGGGACTTGAACTAGAAATTAAATCAATGGAAAACTCAATTTCTTATTATGGAGGATTTCCTGGTAAATCCTCTAGAAACACGTCAACATATTCTTTCACATTAGGTACATCCTCAATTCAAAAATTCTTTTTCTCACCCATAATTATTTCATTCTATTCCTCCACAATAATTGAATTTAGTAGAGCTTCTATGGGTGGATCTATAGAATAATTAGGTGGTGATGTTTCTACTCTAATTATAAGGTACTTCTTATCATCATCAAAAATTTTAACCTACTTATTCTTACAATAAAATTTCACATAATGGTCTGAAATACTATCCATTATGAGGATCATATCAAATTCAATCATGGGTATGATGATGAGATCAGTAGATAAAGAACATTTATATATCTTAATGGGAACTTATTCACAAGACATTGTTGTGATGATACTTACCTTAAGAGTTTTGACTGACAACTCCCTTGTTATGTCAAATTGAAAATATCTAATTTTCGTAGCAAACTGGGAAGATATGAAACAATGTGATGATCCAGAATCAAATAAAAATTGGCTAAACTTTAGGAAACCATTAAATTAACTACCACCATGTCTTTCAGAGATTCAACATCAGTAATATTGATCGCATAATCTTGGCCTTTCTCCCTTGGCCTTTTGGAGGTATGTTCCCTTGGATCTTATGAAATTAATTTGCATAATTTTAATTTTCTCTACAATTTTATCATTTAACATTGATAGCCTCTTTTTATCCCTTGAAATAACGAGCCTGGTGACCTTTTTTAACACACTTGTAACAGACTCTCATTCCCTTCCGGAATGTACCAGGGTGTTTCTTCTAACATTTACCACAAGATGGATATTCAAATTTTTTCCTTCTTCCCCTTATTTCCATTTCCAGAGTGATCAACAGATCTCTTCTTCTCTTGCTTTTTTTTTGAAGTCATAATACTTAGAGAATCCTATTATTGTCTTGATAGCTCATGAGACAATATCTACATTTGATGAGAAGGATTGTGAGACTAATTCTTGAAAGATAATTGGTTTTAACCCATCAAATAATCGATCAATATTACTCCTTTGGTTATGTATATAATCTGATGTATGCCATGATAACCTTGTAACTTTAGCCTCGTATTTTGCGACATTATCATCCTCATTTGGCCTCAAACATAGAAATTGGCTTTCCCTATCCGCTCAATGGTCATGAAGAAAGTTTTTTTATAATAAAATATATTTAAACTCCCTTCATTCCATGTTCAATACTTCTTCATCTTCCTTTGTGTTTTGGATTATTAACCACAATTGATCTGCATCTCCCATGAGGTGATAAACATCCATGACAACTTTTTCCCTTTCGCTACTCCCCAAATAATGAAATATATTCTTTAAAGAACTTATCCATTTCTCATCTACTAATGGATTTGTGCTCAAATTGAATGTTGGTGGTTGTTTCCTCATGAGGTGGTCTAATGTTGATCCTCTGTGTTTTGGATCAGGGTGCTCTATATGGGTAATGTTATTATTCATAACCTGTGTAAGTTATCTCAGTTTAGTGATAATCTGATCAAACCCAGTTGCATCACTAGCTCCACTATAATTATCTTGAGTACAAGGGACATATTTACATGGATTACGTGTGTTGATATGGTTTCCATTCCTTCCACAAGGTTCTATTTATAAACAATGGCCTACACTAGATTAGTTTATGAATCAAAATACATAATTCCAAACTTGTAAAATAGTTAACATAAAATGAACAATTTATGAATATAATCCATAATCATAAAAAATGTTTTCATTTAGGAGGTATATACTCATAAATCCTTCATAATGGTTTTTAAAAAAAATTTGAATTATCCTAATCAAATCCCCCATGACTGTTATAACCATGATTGTAGCAAGACTCGTTGTCCTATACCAGGATACCCTAGGTCAAGACCAAAACTCTTTGTCAGAGTTTTTATTTCTAGGTACATGTGTGCTATAGCTGCCTCTACCTGCTCGTATCTAGACAGGGATATATTTCTTGTAAAATACACAAAATCACTACATTACCAAAATTCTAGGAATTTATTCTATACCAATCCTCAAAGTCTATCTTTTGGTAATGTTCTATAATCAGAGTTTATCTAAATATAGTTTCCAAGATTTATACTAAACTTCCTCTGATACCAACTGTAACGCCCCAACCCCAGTTACCCATAGTCGGAGCATTGTTTCATAACATTTTCCTGATTACAAGGGATTAAATTCCCGAAAGTGTAATTAGTTTAGTATCCTTGGAAGTACTAGATACACTCATAAGTTTTACATAACATTATAAAATGAAAAACAAAAAAACATTGTCTCTATTTACCACA
Organism: Viscum album; assembly: GCA_963277665.1. Taxonomy (NCBI): domain Eukaryota; kingdom Viridiplantae; phylum Streptophyta; class Magnoliopsida; order Santalales; family Viscaceae; genus Viscum; species Viscum album. The sequence continues at coordinate 242,979,610 of OY728131.1, forward strand.
TTCATCCCTTAGGCTATCTATGCTGGTCAATCATAATATACTTCTTTGCATCCTAGGAAAAATAAAAAATAGAAAGGGATGAGCTCAGATGCTCAGTAAGGATAACAATATAGAGGAATATTTCCATAATAAGCATAATAATTTATGGAAATGTAGAGGACTAAAACAAAAGCCACTTAAACATAAAATTCATTATAATATGGAAAAGATAAGTCAAATAATTCCATTTAATTATTCACATGGATATTCTACTTGTCGAATAATCACATACTATATCAATAGCCAATTTCATAATGTTGGAATGCATAATGCTGGACTTCATAACCACATAGTCAATGCCTTGTGCCAAATACTACAAATAATACTTTTTCAAGGACATGTACCAAGACACTATTTTGTCTCATGAGACCTACTGATGCATTTAATAGCTATTGAGGGCTCCACCCATTAATTACTAAGTCCAATGCATTCCACATAATAAAAGGTTTAAACATAACATAAACATTCGTATTAAAAATAGCATAATAAATGTCAATACAATATTCATAAACCATGAATGGTGTAAACATAACACATCCATAGTCAAATTAATCACAAAACCTTCAATACAATATGGAAGATTTGTATCATAATAAATCAAGTCCAAACAATCTTAAAATCCATAAAATGATGTTGACATAGATGAAATCAAAAATTTTGTAGAGAAATATATCTTTTTGTTGTGGAATTATTTAAAAGCCATATAATTATAAAAAAAACTTTTATTTTGAAAATATTTTTATAAAATTGAATTTGAAGCTTCGACAATGTAATAATGGTAGAAAATAGCTGCACCCTCCATATAAGTTAAAAACGACATTCTTACCTTAATTTTGTTGAGATGGTCAAAATTTACCTTGTTTGGAAAATGGTGGAAATATTACTTTCAAAAAATATGTTGTAAAATAAGGGTATAAATGACTTTAACCCATAGTCTAGTAAATAGTAAACATGTTTTGAATTACATTTTTAAGAAAACACAGATGTGGATGATAAAGGGATCCCAGTAGATACTTATGTATTAACAACCTCTGATAAGTAAAGTGATTTTAGAATTAACCCTTACCTTGTACTTTTCCTTAGTTGATGGTATATTAACCTCTGTATAATAGATAAAAAATTGTTATTAAACTATAAAATAGCAATATACATAAATAAGATATCATATATGATCCTATAAAATTTCATTGTTAATAATATTTTGATAGTATCATTATTTTGGGTGTTAACTGATTCATCTTCCTTTATATGCTTTGTTACGTAAGCCATGTTTGTTATGGATAGGATATATTTGATTCATATACAGAATGATATTAAGTTTATAAGCATTATTTTTAATCATAAAATGAAAATTATTTTGGAATGATTACGATGGGGAATGAATCGCATCGCGTTCATGGAAACAGTAATATGTACGTACACATGAGTGACAATATTATTATATTGATGGAGAAATCATTTGTAATTGGATGGTATATCATATATAAAGAATCATTAATATGTTATATTTATTATTTACCTGAGATATTCTCATTATTATACCCATCCAAATAATGTAATGTTTGAAAATAAAAATCTACACCATGACGTGGAGACAGTAATCCATACGTACGCACGTACGGTTACATTGTCATTTATAGGATGGATAGAGTAACAAATATAGTTGTAAAATATTTATAATAACATCACAGTATTTAGAAGTTACTAGAGTTATTACATTGGTGTGGAAACATCAAAAAAGGAAGAAGTGGAAGAAGAAAAGAACATGAAAGATGGTGGTGAAATTATTACCTCTTCTTCGGGTGTTTCCTTTTCAATTGATCAAAAGGTCTCCTTATGTATGATTTATGATTAAATTAATTCCTCTAGGTTGAAGGTATGATAGTTCAAAAGATTTTTGGGTAGGTTTTGGCCAATCCAAATGGATTTGGAGGTGTGGAATTATGAGAAGGGAAAGTATCCTTTTATAAGATAGGTGGGGTCACTTTAGGAAAAGCTTGAAATATTATTCTATAATAAAAAACTTTTTGGATTATAATGGCTCACAAATGATTTCTTTCTAGGATAAGGTGGGTATGGGTATAAAACCTCTCAACCAATTGGTTTTAGATAGGTTTATGTCACCATATTAACATTATCTTTTAGATTTAACTCTTAGTTAAATAGTTTGACGTTTAATATGTCTCTTTTTATTTTTATATTATATTGTTAATAAACATACTATAACAAGCCAAGAAAACTCCCAGTGGTTCAATATTAATATATATAACATTATCTATATACTTTGGAAGAACCTTATATTTTTAAATATATTATATCAATCAATAATATAGTATTTGTTTTAAAAACTCAATTATTCCAATTTTGACACTATTTAGTATTTGATTTTTTTGAAAGGCATAATAACATTATCACTTCAAATAAAATTTATTTATTCAACCCTAAAATGTCATATTGACCAATAAATTTATTTTAATTCATTAGAAGTCTCAATTTACATTTATTTGGATATTTATAATATCAATTATTTTAATATTTCATTATAAAGGTAATTACTGCATCATTATTGTGTCATTAATAAATTAAATTTTTTAATTTCTAAAAATTATATATAAAATACAATTATGTATTAAATATTTTTATCTTAATAATTAATATTTATAGTCGAATTTATATTTTGTGTAACCATATATAAAAAATGGTTTAGTTATTAAACTTTGAATTTAAATATTTTAACTATTCTATAAATAAATTAATAATAAATGTCTTAATATAATCCAAGTGGAACAAAAGGGATCATATTCTATTACTAAAGATGTTTATGGTCGAATTAAACATATCAAATAGAATTAGAACATGTGTTAGTGTAATTATTATATCATTTTTACCCTTAATTACCCTATTTACTTTTAACCGTGGTAAATAAAAGTAAAAAGTTACTATTCACCAAAAATTATTTGCATCTTATTGAAGAACATTTTACTTACTGTTGTCAACTGTGTCTCTCAAGATTTTGAAATTAAACTCATAGAAACAGTAAAATTATGTTTTGTGCAAATTTTTAAATGCTCTTAGATGGAGGGTAAAAGATGGTAAAAAGTTCAATAAAATATTATATATCTAAACATTTTATAAAAAGACTTTAATAAATTACAATTAACATATATATGTATTATGTATCTATTTTTACCTAAAATAAATTAAAATAAAATAAAAAATTACTAAAATAAAAAATTTGGTTTTAAACAATAACATAGTGTTTTCACTATTCATCAAAAATTGAAAGTTTTTAGAAAAATACCAATAATTCACCCTAAGATAATTTAGATATTCCGAATTCAAAAATGAAGTCCATTTTTAAAAATAAAATTTTAAAAATTTTAAAAATGGGTATTACTATTCATAACTGCTAGTTTGACTGGTCGTGGTGTGTTAAAACTCCATGTTGCATACAATGAAAGCTATTGCATTATTCAAAGGGAAACGTATCGTAGAAGCTTGTAGTGTTACATTAACTAAAACATTATAAATATATGATATATTTTTATAAAGTATTATGTCTCATTAAACATTGTATTTTCATATATATTATATCATTCCATGCTACTTATAGAAAATGATACACTATTATAATATATTATTCTATGATATTAACACTCATTTATTATATCAATTAATGATGTAAAATTATTTAGAGGACTCATATTCACATGATACATGCACTGGTCAAGGTATTTAGTAATGTGCATCATAACATGAATATATGAAACTTTAATCATAAAGCATCATCGATTTTCTATTTTACTTCTTCCATGTTATGGCAGTGCATAGAGATTTCCATTATACTTGGACGAACTATTGGAGTTGGTGTCCTAGGACCAACTATTAGTACATTCATTACAATTATATTTGATGTTATGAATATTAATAAAACTTATTAATATATATTATTTGTTATTATGCCTGGCTCTAATGTAATAAGGTCCTAGAGTACATGTCTCATTGATAAAGTCGTATCAGTTCCCTCTCTAATAGGAACCTTGACGTGCTAAAAGGATATTCTTAAATAATTATATAAGATTGGATAACATACTATGATTAGACACATGGTACACAGACTATTATGTTTGAGAACCCTTGAGAAGATGATGAATCTTCTCATGAGGTCCACACAGGGTAATCTTTAATATGAGAGATTATAAGAATCGTCTTTCTAGGAGAAATTACACATGTTTTGGTGTCATTAGATATTCTTATTTGTGATTATGTGTGTTATTATAAAGACATGAAAATTATTATTAACGTGTTTCATAACTTTTATACTAAGATGAATTTCATAATAAAGAATGAAAAAAGTATTTGGTGAAGTTCGATGTGTTGGGTGCGTCACGAGTGACATGTAATTAATAGATATGTCGAGGAAGAATTTGACCCTTCCATTTCTATAGAAGCTGATATATTGGCCTTTTTATTTGAATGGAAATATCTCCCTTAATTCATATGTCCATGGTATAACAACTTGTTTATTTAGGATATTCCAAGATATTCATATCAGGAATATAGGTTAGTGAAACATATGTGCAACCCGACTGATGAGATATTAAGATAAAGGAATTATTTTACAAAGTGATATTTCATATTAGGTTGGAATCATTATGACAATAAGTTATTTCTCTTTGGTTTCATGACCCATTTTATGATGGTAATATTGTAATTTAGGCAAGCTCTCTTATTTCCAATAAGAAAAAATCCTAATGGGTTGCACGGTAGGTGTTTCTGTTGATTTTGATTCAATTTTATTTTAACTTAATTAATGTGATAAATATTATTCTAAACACTGATAAAAAAAATTATTCATTTTTTATTAATTACATAAACAAAATAAATATTATTTCACTTCCATATCAATTAAAATTTATTTATTTATTTTATTTTAAATTTAATTGATATTTACTCTCTAATATTGAAATGAAATATTTATTTATAAATTAAAATATTTTTTCGAGTATTCAATAAATAAAAAGGAGCTCAAATAGACCAAGACTGTATTAAGTGATAAATAATTAATTATATTATAGTAAATAATTTTTAACAATTTTCACAAGATAAAGAGCACACGAATAAAATATTATTATTATTATGGGGAATGAATATTATTAATGGTATTAAATTTGATTTAGAGGTTTTCAAGAAATTAAACAATATTTTAACCAAAAATTTAACTCTATTAATAGACTATTATTTATATTGTGTATTGTATCCAAAATAAATAATAAACAATTGTTGTTCATAATGAATTATCTCTCTAATAATCCTTCTCTCTCCCTCTTAATAATAAGAAGTGCAAGAAGGATTTATTTTAGAATGAAGAAAGATAGCTCAAGAAAAAATAATGAAAGACATTGGATATGTGATGATAGCACTCAAATATCAATTGGTGTTTCTCAGAGATCATTGGATGAGATGTGGTCACTGTTAGGGTGATTATTTACATAGGTCATAAAAATGAAACAAAGTAAATCTGAAAGTGTATTTTTAGATGATCAACAATCATCAACGAAGAGAGTTCATAATCCCATGTATTTGTTTCTAGATATTTAATAAATTAATTATAAATTTGATATAAAAGATCCTCTGTAATGGTTTATATGAAAAATTATGAAAAGAAATTTTTTTATCACCAATTATTTCACGCTTCCATGGACTCTAAAACCAAAAAGTGTTACCATAGAGGTAACATTAAAATTTAAAATTAATTATTTTATTTTTGGTCTATGATTAATTACTTTTATGTTTCTATTTCATATAATTCATTCTTTAATATGAGTTGAATTAACATGTTATTGGCTTATTAATCATGTAAATTCAGTGTTTCGTTTTCTTAAAAGTTTTAAAATCGAGGAAGAATTACCCAAGGATTCCATCGAGAAGGGTAATATCATTGGTCAATAAAACTAGGTATAATTACATGTAGCCGGAGTACAATATATATACCTATATGAATTTTAACTAGATGTGTCGAGTAGTTAATTAAACATGATGAATTTATTTCACACCCCATGTTGACCAGCGCAACCTTGAACACCTCATGTAGATATGTGGCATGTATCTGTCATGAACATGTTGTGTAGTCCAGCCGAGATTACACACTGAAGCACCAAGAATGTGAATCAGATACATAAAAATATGCATACATTGTGTGTAGATATATTGTACATTCGGTGTAGTCTTCCTTTAAATAGAAGAATTAAATCACATTAAATTGACAATTTCAACATTAAAAAATCAATTAATTGATTAACACCTATTGTGTGATTGATAACTGAATGATGGTTATAAATATTTTAAATTCTCAATTAATTTATTGATATAAATATTTCATTAGTGGTTATTCTGTTTATTTTCTCCCAATTCCATTAATGATGGGTTTCTCCAAATAATTTTGGATGATAATTAAGATAAAATAGAAATAGTTTATTAATTAATTAATGAAATTATATTTTTCTTAATAATAAAGAATGAATAAGGAAATTAAGGTTAGTCCGTTAATTTTTACATATTCATTTCATGTATGACATATCAACAGCTAGAATAAGAGCTATGTAGGTGTTGGAATTTATTTTATTTTATTTGTTTCATACATCTTCAATTATTTTATACTAAATTAAATGATTTCCAACAATTCTTCTCTCCCTCTATTATTTTATAGGACCTGTATATCCAAAAATATTTAAGTAATCCCATTTAACCAATCCTCGTCTTTCCCTCACATTCGTGTGAGTGATATATACTTGTAATTAATGCGGCATCCCATGGAATGTGGAGAGGGTTAAATATGGATCAATGATTATATCAACTCAGTGATACACAGATATAGTGACACATAGCATGGATACAAAATAGAGTCATTCCCCTAGGTCATTGGTTTATGTAATGTCCTCTTAATAATCAACTATTAGATAAGCTCATTATGAGGTCATTTTCATTATTTATATATTTATGTGCATCAAGTAATTATTTATAAATGAAATTCTGAAGTCACATAAATGAATGAATTTATATAAGAATAAAAAAATAAGATAAAATAATTATGCATAAATGGATAATCCAACATGATTAATTAATTATGTAACATACAACTAATAATAATAATAAATAGAAAAGATTAAAAAAAGATAAATTTTATAAATAAATTTATTAAAATTCATCAAGATAATATTACGTCATGCTAATACTCACATAATATAATTGCAAATGAAACTATAAAATGGACTGTATTACATGGGTAAAGCCTATACACATTAATTTATCAGGGATTTCTCATGAGCATTTTGGGTTGAATTAATAGAACCTTTATTTAGTTTAATGGAAAAAAGTCTTTTCAAGGAAAATTTGTATCCATTTGTTAAAGAAATCCTAATTGGTATTTCATAAAAATGGAATATAATCAATAGATCTAGAAGTTACAAGTCCATAGTTGGAAAGACCACATACCTAATTACATTCTTATGGTTTCTATGCCCATTTTTGGATGAATAAGAAAATCAATGGGGACCCTTTCCACTGTAATTTTAAAGAAACTCGAAATTCTGAGTTCAATGATGAGGGATGCTGTGACATGATAAAATAGTGGTAAATTTAATAAAAACAATTAATTTATTTATATCTCATCAAATTTATAACCAAGAAATTTGTTAACAATGTAATACTTGTAATTGTAGAATATCCTTGCATTTTCATCAAACACACTATCCCTATAATAAATATTATAGAGGATAACCTCCTAAATGGATGTAACTTCAGGGAGCGGTTTAAAGGCCTTCAGGTTATACTATTCCATGAATAGAAATTCTACATGGTAGAATACTTAATGATTGATCCACCTGTGAAAGAGGTATGTTATGAATAGTTCCTTGTCTATGAAAATCATTTGAGAAATATGGTCATTGTTAAATTTTGCATTCTTTCAACTATGTTTTGTGAACTCATGATAGCTGAAGAAAACATGAATGTATATATCATTCTTCAGCAACACCATTTTATATACCAATATAGAGATAGACATGAAATATATGATATTTTCATGGGTATTTTTTAGAAAAATATTAAATAGGTTACTCTAGCTAGGCTTCAAGTATCCAATCTCATTTCCTATATTGAGAACCTAGAGGTTCTAGGGTTTAAACTCCCTGAAGAACTAGTAACTGACCTAATTCTGGCATCATTTCCTCTCTATGGCTCCAGCCTCATTTAAAATTTTAATATGAACTACATTGATAAGTATCTTCCATTTTTTTACTCTCATTGAGTAAGTTAATAATGATACAAAGGGTGATAATACTTCCATCATTATGGTAAAAATAGAAATGGGATTAAAAGATATTTATGCTCAATACCTCTTCACGCCATCTAAGAAGAGGAAGATCAAGGGCATACCAAGGGAACATCATTTTGTCTATATCTAATGTGGTGAGAAGGGCCACTAGAAGAAAAACTACACACATACCAAGAATAAAGGTGAAGATTATGGTGTGTTTTTATCATGTTCAATTTATCTATTTCTAAATAGTGGGTTTTAAATAAAAAATGTGGTTCTCACTTACGTATTCAAATTCAGGATCCAAGTATATTCATAAATATTGACTAAGGGGAGCTATATCAATGATTATATGAAAGATCTAAATGTCTTATTATAGCTATCAAGGACTACCACCTCACATTACTGAATATAATGATCTTGGTTTTAAAGGGTTTTTACTGTGCACCTTAAGTTACAAAAGGCATTATTTCTATATCAAGACTACCTACAGATGAATTTATTTTCAACTAGGGAATAAAATTTTCTTTTTTCATAAAGATAGAATTTTTATGGTAAGTCACATTCAAATAACATTATTTATGTGTTGTAATACATGAACCAAGTAATTAATATTGATAATTTAGTTACTTCACATGACTCATACAATACCAAAATTTATCATCATTGGCTAGGTCATCTGAATTAAAATTGATTGAATTAATTTAATAAATATTGGTATTTAGATACTTTTTAACTAACCCCACTTTATGTGTATCACATATGTTTACCAATAAATATTATGAAATAACACTTTAGTGGAAAAGATAAAAGGGCTAAAGGGGTTCTTGAATTAGTTCATAATGATGTTTGTGTACAATTTCCTATTGGGGTAAGGGATAAGTACTCATATATAATAACATTTAATGATTATTTTAGTATATATGAATATTTCTAATTAATTTCATATAAGTCTAATTCTTTGGATAAATTCACAAAATATACAAATAAAGATGAGATCCATGATGGTAATAAGATTAAGAAACCCCACTTGGACCATGGTGGAGAAAATAGTAATCAAGACGACATTGATTATTTCACGGAGTTAGAGATATTATCTCCACTCACTCATCATTATATGACTCAGTGGAATAATGTAACTAAAATGGGTAACCTCAACTTATTATACATCATGAGATCAGTGATGAGTCATGCGAGTCTTCCATGATCCTTTTAGTGGTACAAGTTACAAATAACAGTATACAAATGATACTGAGTTCCAACTAAAGGGATTGAAGGTACTCCGTACCAATTATTGAATGGAGGAAAACCCCATTTTGTATAAATTAAATTTTTTGGGTTGTAAAGAATTTGAAAATGCTTCTATAGCTAAAAATATTTCACCCTTAAGCAAAAAATGTATCTTTATAGGATATCCCATAGAAACAAGAAGATAATACATATAAAATTCTATATATAAAATTTTTATGGTTTATATAAGTCCCACATTTCATAATGAGGATCTTATCTCTAAAATAGAGAGTGGTAGAGAGAGATATTTCAACCAAGTCAATGATCGTGATACAAAAGAGATGTAACATGAAAAAATTCCACAAATCCTAATTGAAGATGAAATGTTTCTAGAGACATAACTACAATATAAAAGTAATAGAGAGGTTGGGAGAACTATATTCAATGGTTTTCAATTCACTGAGTATAGTGACTCATTATTAGTTAGTAACAATGATCCTATATCATATAAGAATTTGGTAATTTTAATGTGGAAAGAGCCTATTAATTTGGAAATGGATTCCATTTACCAAAACTAATTATAAATTTTCATAGAACCTCATTTATATGTAAATCATGTTGTATGAAAATAGTTCTTCTATAAATAACTATAAATGGATGGACAAGTCAATACCTATAAGGCATGACTGGTTGAGAAAGGGGTTATGAAATGACAAGTAATTGACTATAACAAAACCTTTTCACCAGTTTCTAGGTTAAAATCATTTATAATTAAACTTTTTATTTCAACTTTCAATTATTATGAAATTAGAAAAATGTATTCTGAAAATTACTACCATAACAGGAACCTTAATAAAGTTTTCTCTATGACACAACCTGATGGGTTTGTGTCTCTATAGTATTATAACATAGTTTGAATGTTGTAAAGATCCATTTATGGATTAAATTAATCTTCTTGGTAATAGAACTATAATTTTTTTAGTCCAGAAAAGAATTTTGTTTTTAAACAGTGAATGTGAGATTTTTATCTATAAATGTCTTGGTGTGACTGCAATAATTATCGTAATGGTATATATTGATGACATATTACGTATTTAAAATGAAATAGTGGTCTTAAAGTATGTTAATGTGTGGTTAAGTAAAAGATTCCCTATATAGGACTTGGTTGAGGAAGAATATTTTCTTGGGACCAAGATTCATCATGATATATATATATGATATTTCTCGAATTATGTCAAATTCCATAAATTGATAAGTTACTGAAGAGATTTGGTATAGAACAATTAAAGAAGGGATTATTTTTAGTTCATATGGAATTCACCTTTCTTGGAAAATGATTCCTTTGAAACATGAGGATATAAATAGAATAGAAATTATTCTATATGAATTGGTGATTAGATAAGAAATATATGTTATTATATATACTAGTCTAGATATAGCCTACTCATTAGGTGATATTGGAATATATCAAGTTGATCTATGTGATCATTATTGGATAAAAGTGAAGAGTAACCTTAAGTAATTGAATCATACTAATGATATATTCTAGGTTTATGGAGGAGATGAGTAACTAGTTATCAAGTGATTTATAGATTCTAGTTTCCAAACTGATCAATATGACATGAAGTCATAAATGAGATACATATTGGCATCTAATGGATTTATTTTTATCTATAAGACCTTGGAGAAGGTTGTGGTTATAAATTATACAATATAGTTTGAATATATTTTTCTATTTGAGGAAGATAAAGAATCATTATGGATGAAAAACATCATATAAAAGATTGAAAACATACCTAGCAGTAAAGGTCATATTTCACTTTATTTTTATAATAGTGTAGTGGTGGCTCTCAAGAATAGCCAAGGTCACATCAATGGGTGAATCACATACTTCCAAAGTATCATCCCTTAAGGGATTTTTCTCAGAGAGGTGAAGTTGTATTGAGAATTATTTATGTCACGACCCGTCCTCGGGGCCCGTGCCGTGACTACCCCAAGCCCGCCTTCCATAGGCCAGGGGCGGGCGACTAGCACCAAGGCGTAAATCCTGGTAAAAAGGGAAGGCATTGCCTTAGTAAAGTAAACAAGCACCACAGAGTAAGCAAGCGGAAAAGTAAACACTAAGTAAGAACAGAGTACAACTGAATGTGCGGAAAAGTAAATGGGCCAGTATACAAACCCAAACTGAAAGTAAAGTACAACTCGAAAGGGAAAACAGTAACTGTAAAGTAAAAGCCGCTAGGCCGAGATGTCCACTGGAAATCCCACCTGAAGGGTGGGTATAGATAGCTCCACTGCTCCTCGGGTCCCGCCGTCCGCTCCGAGCACGTCCCGCCTAGTGGTCCACCTCCAGGTACCGTCCTACTCTGCGAGCCTCAACCACGATCAACGCTGTCTGTCGTCTGCAACCAACACAACGTAGTGCGGGCATATCCCATGCAGGGGTGAGTATAAGCTACTCAGTAGGGACCCCGAGACCCCCGAAGGTCCTCCAAAATCCACAAAGGATAAACCTCAAAAGAAAGATACAATCATGAAGTAACAACCGACACTGCTTAGGTATATGCACATACATATACCTAAGTCATCAATTCCAATACGCTCCAACCTCCGAGCCCAAGTACAACTCAGTCCACACAAGAAAGTATACGTATTCCACACAGGAAAGTAAAACGATATCCACACAGGATAACACAACACAATCCACACAGGAAGGTAAACAGGATTCATCTCACACAGGTATACCTCTTCAAATGACAAAAGGGATGATCAGATGTAGCCACTGATTCATCTAATCCGTCGGACCCACAAAGGATCGGTATGTACTAACCCCCTCAATGACCTACACAGGACCGATCAGGAAGTTGAACCCAAAGCTATTGGGAAACTCCTTCTCCATCAAGTACAGTGGTTATGCCACTACAACCAAGCGCTTCCCTCTTACCTTGGACTGTTGTAGTTCTCCACCTATCAGGTACCGTGGGCCTGCTGCTACAACCAAGCGCTCCTCCGTCGTGGGTCTGCCGCTACAACCAAGCGCTCCCCTGTGCCACTACAACCAAGCGCACCTCTGTCGTGGGTCTGCCGCAACAACCAAGCGCTCCCATGTGCCGCTACAACCAAGCGCACCTCTGTCGTGGGTCTGTCGCTACAACCAAACGCTCCCTTGTGCTGCTACAACCAAACGCACCTCTGTCGTGGGTCTGCCGCTACAACCAAGCGCTCCCCTGTGCCGCTACAACCAAGCGCACCTCCGTCGTGGGTCTGCCGCTACAACCAAGCGTTCCCCTGTGCCGCTACAACCATGCACAACTCCGTCGTTCGATCAACAGTCGTCAAGTCTCAACCGGCTTCAGGGTTTCCGCACACAGCATGCTCGTTCCGGGAGGGTCCACTCCATGAGCTAAGAGGTCGATGCATCAACTGACATGTAGTCCGGAGTTGATGTATCCCAAGATGTACCGTAGTAGTGATTGCCAAAAACACGGAGGATTCCCGTACTGTTTCCATCATCGTCGCAGTCGAATCCACGGAGGATCACTGTACAGTCGTCATCGTCGAAGTCACAGAAGCAGTCGCAGCCAGCTCTAGGGTTCCCGCACACAGCAAGCTCGTTCGAGAGGGTCCGCTCCATGAGCCGAGAGGCTGATACATCAACTGTCACATAGTCCAGAGATGATGTATCCAAAACTTCCGTATCGTCAACAGGAACTCAACGCAACAGACGGCGCGTCAATCGGACACCCGGTCTGAGAGTTATTGCCTTTTCGTTCTAGGGGCCCGGTTGGTTTTTAAGGCAAAACCAACCCGTCCGTACTCCACCTGCATCCAAACCTCGGGCGGAGTTTTTCAAAAGATCCGGCTCACTAAGTGGAACTCAACAAAGCAGACGGCACGTCAATCGGACGTCCGTAGCTCAAGATATGAGCGTTTCCGCTCCGAGGGCCCGGTTGGTTTCGTGTACGAACCAACCTGACCGAACTCAAAGTATTCCGAAACCTTGAGTGCAATATACCGAAACGACCGTCTCGATCCAAGGATCGCATTGCTGCTGAAGGGGCGTCGTTTGGAGGTCTGTAGCCCGAGTTAAGGGCATTTGAACCTAAACAGTTCGGTATCGGGGGTTTCGGGCCCGGGCCGACCCTGCCCGAGACCCCCCGGTCGGCCCGAACCGGGTCGACCCGCCCCGGGAAGGGTCGACCCGACCCGGCGCGGCCCGGCCTGGCCTGGCAGACCGTCCAGGCGCCGGTCCGGCTCAGCGCAGCGCACTGGGCGTGCTGCTAGCTCGGCCTTCGGCCGAGCTGTTGGAAAAACGGGGGGCGCATGCCCCCCCTTTGTAACCGCCCCCCCCCCCCTCATAATGGGGGGTCGTTGATTGCTAGCCGGGGGAATTTATTTCCCCCGGTTTTCTCCTTTCCGACCGGCCCGACCTGGCCGGCCGGCTCCTCTTTAATGGGACAGGTAGTGGCCTGTCCCTTTCCGGCTCTGACACCGGTGGCCCGACTGGCCATCGGTCACCACGCTCCACCGCTGCCCAGAACCGGTCGCGGCCCCTGCCGTCCGGCGTGGTGCAACTGCACCGCGCCCCTCCGCCGCGGCCCCGCTCTGGCCGCGGCGCCTTCGATTTCCTTTGACGTGGCGTGACGGCGTCGCGTTCTTGAATTTCTTTCCACGGCGCGGCGCGACAGCGCCGCGCAATACGTGCCGTGTGATTCCCGCGTGGTGCGACGGCACCACGCCATCCCGTTCCATCCGCAAGGAAACAAACATGAACATAGGAGGGGGGGTTCGGCCGTGTTTGTGTGGTCCATCCCCCCTCTAGTTAAACGATAACATTTAGTCGATTGTCCACGAAGTTCGCCATGCTAGAATCAAGAATGGAAATAATTAAATAAAAGAACAATAATCCCCTACCTTGGCTTCAAGAGCGGTGTTCGTCAAAGACCCGCGGAAGACGAGCATCACGGAGGTCGGGCATCATGGGGAAAGAACGTCGACGTCGCGAAGCGAGGATTTGAAGTTCTTTGACGGTGATTTCGTCGCAGAAAACCGTCGCGGAAGAGACGACGCAGAAGAAGAACGTCGCGTCGTGGATACGGCGTCGCAGAAGAACTGTGTTCTTCGGCGGAGAAGTTCTTCGTTGAAGAACGGTGTTCTTCGCATTCTTCGTCGAGGTTGAAGAAGATGAAGAAAGCTTCCCAACTCTCTCAAGGAGACAAAACTCTAACAAAAATAAAATAAGACTCTTTCTTATTTTATTAACACAACAACACATTTGAATTTCATGTGTTTGAAATTCAATAACCACACACAACTCACCCTATTAACTCTTTACATTTAAGTCATAGGTTATAACTTAAGTTAACATAATTAAAGTGGGAGTTGAGAGGGGTTTTAGAGGATATGAAGAGGTGGGGTTCGTGTGGGCCCCACCACCCTCATAACCTCCCAAGGGAGGTTGGGTGGTTACCCAACTCCCATCATGAACTACACTTAGAGTAAAATAATAAAAATTGTAGTGTAATTATATAATAAATTTCCACAATTTTTATTATCAATACTCGTGTAAACGATACTCCGGAACAGGATTTCTTAAGCAATTACCGGCGATGCAGTTCCATCGGTGCCCTCGGAATTCGATTCCGGACACCGGTTCAAAAGTTAGAAATCCTCGCTCGTTCGTTCACTGAATGTACCCGAGCCAAACTTCGGAAATTGATTCCGGGCACACCGGGCCTCGGAATCAGGTTCCGTCAGAAACCTCACTCTTGTAAAATTCCAAAAAAAATTAAGAAAAAATTTCCCTTGAATTTTATGGGTCTTTACAATTTACATGGAAGACAATGTGGATGACCACATAAATAAATTCTTGACTGAGATGAAACATTAATTTTAAGTGAGGTCAACTGGATTGATGTTTATAGTCAATAGGCTCAAGTACAAGTGGTATTTTGTTGGATTTGGTGTCCAACGACCATTTATATTTACATTGATTTCGTGTAAATTTGATGTATTGCATATTAATAAAACTTATTTTTAAATAGTTTTTATTATCTTGACAGAATCTAATGTAATTATATCATAAAATATTCATCACATTGACAAGGTCATAGAACGTCTCTACAATGATGGAAACCTTGATGTTCAAGGACGATATTCATAAATATTGTTTCGTTCTTGGATAATATACTATGATAGAAAACATAGTGCATAGACTATCTGGTGTGAGTACTCATAAGAAGATGAGGCGTCTTCCCATTAAGTTCCCTCTTTGTAATCTCTATGATGGTAGATTATGAGAATAGACACGCCAATAATAATTCATTATATTTTTTGTCATCAAATATTTCTATCTACGAGCATGTGTGATGTTCCTTATAATTTATGAGTATTAATAAATTTTTTTTACAACTACTATACTTAGATGTATTTAATAGACCATTATTCTAAAAAATCATGGAAATGTTGAATGAATTCGGTGTGTAATGACTAACATGTCATTAGTGTATATTCAAGGAAGGATTTTTCCCTTCCACAATTATAGAAGCTAATATCTCGGCAATTTTATTGGAATGGAATGTCACCCTAAATTCCATGGTCGTGGTGTAACATCGTGTTTCTTTCAGATAGTCAAACATATACATATTGATCATATTTTTTTGTGACACAGATGTGAAACCTTCATGATGAGATATTGAGACAAATGGATTATATTTCACAGTGAGTGTCTGTATATGTTTTTTGTCACTATAATATAATTTTCCATATCTTATGTTCTTTCACCCATTATTGGATGGTAATCTTGTCCTTTAGGAAATCAATTTTAATTCCAATGAGAAAAAATCATAGAGGGTCACACGCTAAGTGTTTTAATTGATATAGATTAAAATATATTGGAATTTAATTAATATAATAAATATTATTTTAAATAATTATGAACAATTTTATTAATTTTTCGTTGGTAACATAAATAATGTAAATATTTATTCACCAGAATGTGAATAAAAATATATTTATTTATAATATTGAATATTTAATAAATATTCATTCACTGATATACAAATTAAATATGTATCCATGAATAAAAATATTTATTCAACTATAATTTAGATAACACAGAGTTCGAACCGACCAAGACCATGGATAGTGTTAAATATTTCTTAAGAACCCAAAAAAAATAATATTCACTAATATTTGCAATTGGGTGTGTTCCACAAAATAGTAATTATATTAGTATCATGTGTAATGGTGTAATTTAATGGTTTTAAATGTTATTTAATGGTATGCATATAATTTAATAAAATTTTAACCTAAACCCTAATTTATAAATAGATGGTAATTTTTGTTGTTTATTAAACTGAAAATTAAAAATAAGGAATTTTTGTGCACAACAAATTATCTATCGAATCCCCCTTCCCTCCCTCTTAATAACAATAAGAAAATGAGAGATTTATTCAAGGATAAATAATGAGTTATCAAGAAAAAAACACCAAACATTTGATTCATTAAGATATCACCTGGAGATAGAGTCGTATTTATTGGTGTTCATTAGAGAATTTGTTGATCACCACTAGAGGGATTCTAACCTTATATCCTCACAGTGCAATGAAGGAAATCTAAAAGGACCTTTTCGGATAATAAAAAATCATGAATGATAAAATTTTCTAATTCCTAGTATTTATTTCATTATATATTATATAAATTATTTATAAGTTTTAATTGCCATATCCTCACTTGTGGCTTCAGGAAATGAGTATAAAAAAATTTAATATACCATCCCCACCTCATGCTTCCACTGTGCTTGTAATGAAAAAAAATATGCATAAAAATATTTCTCTCTCTATATATAATTCTTACTTTATATTCCAATTTTAATTAATATCATGGTATAGTTGATAATCTCTCTTGTATTACATGTTATTCAAATTATCCTATAGATATGCCATGATGGGTGGAATCTTTTTTTCCACTATTGTGATCTTTATCAAGAACGTTAGAAGAAATTTAAATGTGAAAGAGATCATGACTTATGTAGTGGATCTTCAGTGTAAATTAAACCATTTAGTTACAACTATATTTACATTATTTTAGAAGTATAATTAATATTATTATTCCAGTGGATCCTTGAAAAAAGGTTTTAATAGCCTTTTCTTCATTTTCCAATTGTTACTATACTTTAAAAAACACTTCAGTAAGAATAACTAACCTCTATTGTGTAATAATGATAAATCATTATAGTTTCCTATGAATGACTAATATATTATAGGTGGAGTCTAGGTGAGATTGAACCCTTATGTGTCTGGTTCTACAGTATCACCTATATTGGTATATTTTATGTAACACCCAAGACTTTTATGAGAAATGTTTTGTTTTTATGTTATATAAATCATCAAAGGAATCTTTAAATACACACAACACTAGCTTGCCTTGCTTTACATGCAATCGCGACCTTCCTTGATAGCTTGCGTCGTACGCAATACCTTGTTTCACTAAACAACGATATGCTATTAAAATATTAATAAAACTAGCTGTTATGAATAGTAATACCCACTTTTTGAAATTTTTTAAATTTTATTTTTCAAAATGGACATCATTTTTGGTTTCAGAATATCGAAATTAGCATAGGGTGAAATTTTGGTATTCAATTTTTGATGAATAGTGAAAACTTTGGGTTACTATTTAAAAACCGAATTTTTATTTAAATATTTATTTATTTTATTTAATCTTATTTTAGGTAAAAATTGATACATAATACCTATATAAGTTCATTTCAATTCATTAGAGTCATTTTATAATAATTTTAGATATATAAAAAATTTTATTGAACTTTTCACCATGTTTTACCCACCTCCTAGGAGAATTTGCAAATTTACATAAAACATTATTTTACCTCTTCTGTGAGTAGAATTTAGAAAATCCGAGAGACACAGTTAATATCAAGGACTAAAATGTGGTTCAATGAGATGAAAATAATTTTTTGTGAATAGTAACTTTTTACTTTTTTTAACACGGTTAAAAGTAAATAGGGAAATTAAGGGTAAAAATGTTATTATTATAACCCTAACACATGTCCTAATTATATTGGATAAGTGTAATTCGACCAAAAACAACATTAGGAAAGCAAATATGACCATTTAGGCCAACTTGGATTAGATTAGGACATTTATTATTAATTTATTTAAAGAAGGGTTAAAATAGTTAAAATCAAAATTTAATAACTAAATTGTTTTTAATATAGGGTTATACAAAAGATAAATTCGACTATAAATATTAATTAGAAAGATAAAAATATTTCCTACATAATGGTATTTTATTTGTAATTTTTTGACAATAAATAATTTAATTTATTTATGACGCAATGATGATGCAGTAATTATCTTAGTAATGAAATATTGACATAATTCATGTTATAAATAACCAAATAAATGTAATTTGAGACTTTTTATAAATTAAAATAAATTTCTAGGTTAATATGACATGTTAATATTGATTTAATAAACTCTGTTTGAACTAATGTTTCTGTTATGATTTTCACAAAAATCAATTACCAAATTGTGTCAAAATTGATATAAAATAGTATTTATAACAAATATTATATTATTATTTGATAGTTTATTCATAAAAATCTAAGGTTTGGCCAAATGACTTAGATAAGGTTATATATATTGATAATAAACAACTTTTGGTTCGTTTGGCTTGTTCTAGTATGTTTATTAACCTTATAGTGTAAGAAAACAAGAAGACACGGTAAAAGTTAAATTATCTAACTTAATGTTAAATATAAATGATAAGGTTAAAATATAAACCTAAACTTTTCTAAATTCTATTGGATGAGAGTATTTGGACCCATCCCTACCTTATATTCGAAATAAATCAATCTGGAGCTATTAAAAACCGAATATGACTTTATAATAAAATAATATTTTTAGTTTTTCCTAAGGTGCCCATCCCCTCCCTTATAAAAGGGCACCTCCTCCATCTCTTCCTCACACCACATTGAGCCTTCAATATCGGAAAAACCCTGCCAAATTATCTTCTACACTTCCCTAGAAACATCCTGGAGGTCTTGGTCTACTTCAAACACCAATTTTTGTGCCCTAAGAGGAGGTCTCAAAGAGGCCCTTCAAAGAAGAGGTAATGTCCGTTACCGATTCTTTCAACTTTATTTCTTCTTCCACTTCTTCTTCTTTAGTTGTTTAATTATGAAGTAATAACATAAGTGTCACTAATATACTGGTATGTTATTATATGTATGAAACAACCCTATTTCACTATCTATCCATCCTACGGAAAACGAAATCATCACGCGTGCGTACATTCGGAATACCGTCTCCACGTCGTGGTGTAATCTATTTTCCACCACCACCTTACTTGGATGGGTATAATGGTGTAAATAATAACAATATATGATTATTGTCAATTGATATTGATTCTGAAATATTATACATACACTCAAATACAATTCCACGATCATGGGAACGATATCATTGCTCGTGCATACGTACGGAATACCGTCTCCACGATGTGATGCAACTCGTTCTACAGGATCTTCATTGCATAATGATTATATAAATTAATTGAATGAATGAATATGATATATATTACACTAATACCATTCTGGAAATGAGGTATCTATAACCAAAAAAAAGAATAAGAATTTATTCGACAAAACACGCATAAGAACAAAAAGTAATAAATACCCGAATAACAAGTAGCAATGAAATATTACTAATAAGAAGCTAAGAATATGGCCATATATGATATCATAACAATGATTATGATTTTGTAATAATTCAATGACATTATTTAAATCATTATACAGGAGGTTTGGACACTTACGAAGAAAATCAGATCTATGGTAAGGGAAAATCTCGGAATCTCCTTTTTATCCGAGATTGTTTATACTTTAGAATATAATAGGGAATATTTATCATCCACATCCATTTTTCCTCAATATGTAATATTTATATCCTTATACAATATTTTATATCCAATTTTACCCTTCAGTGAGTTTTTAGTAAAATATATGAAAAGAATCTTTTGTCGTTTTTCATACTTGGTACTTTTTGACTTTTCCGAAAAAAGTACAAGAAGAATGTTTTTTTAACTTATACGGCATGAATGGATTTTTAAAACATTATTTCCAAGAAGCTTCCTTTAAAATTATTCATGTTTATTTTTAATAAACTTCTTTTAGTTTAAAATTTTATGACATGTTAAGAAAGGAAAAATGTTTTTGAAGTAGAAAGGATATTTTCCTCAAGAATGGAGTTCAAGTGTTTTATCAAAATTATTTTCCATCTAAGATAATATAGGGTTCAGTTTATATCCCTGTTATTAAATTGATTTGATTATGTTTTGATGGAATTATTTTTATGAATTCCTTTATCTTATATGAATTGTTTTATGATGTCACGATGTTTAAGAATCCCATTTTTATTACATGGGTTATGCAATGATGTATGATTTATGATTTTTGTGGAACACATAAGAATGGTTTAATTATGAGATGGGTGGGACCTATATCTCCCTCCAATGCATTGGGTAAAGATTTATATCTAATGAGATAGACATGGATGGAACGACAGGTTAATCCGGTTTAGTGAAACAGGACTGAAACGAGGAGTGAACACGGATGAGAAATGGACTTTGTCCGCTAAGATAGTCTTGTCAATGATTCTTGACTAATAAGATATGATTCTCTATGATTATGTGTATATGACAAAAAGTTTCATGTTTTAAGTCATTATTATTTGGATTACAATTCACTACTATGATTTAT
This sequence comes from Viscum album, assembly GCA_963277665.1. Taxonomy (NCBI): domain Eukaryota; kingdom Viridiplantae; phylum Streptophyta; class Magnoliopsida; order Santalales; family Viscaceae; genus Viscum; species Viscum album. Next base: position 243,000,978 of record OY728131.1, read on the forward strand.
CCCATGTTATAAAATTAAAATCTCTTTTGCAGGTAAATATTTCCAAAATGTTATGTTATTATGAATATGATGTGATTGATATTTCTTTTTTTTACCCTTACTGAGAATTTGAGCTCACCCTTTTCTATGTTTTCATTCCCCAGGTCAGGAAGAAGGTTATTAAGTAGGATATACCAAAAAGGGACTCTAGATATGATGAAATAAATGGGAGATAACGTAGATGATTTATGTACCAGTTGTTAATGTTTCCTAGTTTTTAGAGACACTATACCAATACGGTCCTTTCATGGTTTTGTTATATGTTGTAATAAGTGTACTTAAATTTTTATGTATTAGCAATGTATGTAATGTATGGGTCGGTATAGTTGGTATCAGAGGAAAGGTATAGTCAACCTTTGGAAACTAGGATGTGAAAGACTTAGTAAGAACCCTAAGGATGAGTCTAAGAATAGAACACAATCTTAGTGTTTTATAAATGGCCATGAACAACCTATGATAAGACCTTAAGTGTGAAATTTTATTCTTGATTATGTGTTTTTTCTATTATAATTAGTGTTTCTCACACTATTCTTCTTAGTTTTAGTCAATGGCTGGAACCAGAAGGAACCGTGTTAATGCGGAATGCGATGGGCAATGTAATGATTGTCCCCCTGAGAAACCAAACGTTATTGGAGATGGAATGAAAAATCTTATAGCCATGATCACATAACTTTGTCAAGCTATGAATCATGAAGGACTTCTAAATGAGAAAAGGAAGGAGCAACATTCTATTGAATCCTTCATGAGGCAGTGTCCATCCTCATTTAGCAGGTCTACTAATCCATTAGTTACTGAACAATGGATCAGTACTACTAAAAAGATATTTTCAGTTCTTCAATGTTTTGAACATAATAAAGTCATCTTAGCAGTATATCATTTATAAGGTGATGCTGATCAATGGTGGAATCTTATTAAGAATGCGATGCAAAGGGATGAAATTGAGTCCATGGAATGGGACGAGTTCAAGAACTTATTTTTCAATAAGTACTTCCCTCGTATTCTCTGAACAATGACGGAGAAGGAGTTTCTTGAACTAATGAAGAAGGAAGATGAATATGTTGGTACCTATGAAGAAAATTTTACAAGACTTGCAAGGTACGCTTCTGGGATTATTATCCAACCAGAGAGTAAGATCGATCAATTCTTTAGTGGCATAAAACCATGTCTTCGAAGGGGAAAGAACACATCTCTAAAGAAAAAAATTAAATTCAACTCATTGTTACTTAATCAAGTTTAAAAAAACTCCCAAAGGGTTGGTTCTACTTTGGGTTCTCAACAATCATTGATGGTTATGGGTCACATATCATAATCTCAAACATTTAATTTACATAAAACATCATTTAGTAGGAGAAGGTGTAGAATTAAACAGTTTAAAACAAGGATTCAATATACATACAATGAGAATTTTCTTTAAATTCCTAAGACCACTATAAAACCATTATATTTTTAAAAAAATTATCTTTAAAAAATATTAATTAATCAATAGTTTTTGTTGCACTCAAAAAATAATTATAAAGAACCATGATCCACTATTTGTATAAAATGAATATTATAAACAGTTTTAATTGGAGGGAATACATTTTAATAACTAATTTATGAAATAAATATGAATGTTCCACTCAATATGAATATATTCGTAAGTTTTTATAAAATAATAACATAATGTTTTTCTAAAAGAACATTGTTCTTCAAAAATAAGTTTTCTTCAAAAGTGAGTTTTTATTCTATTTATTAACGAGTATTAATTTTTATACATTCCTAAAAATGGGTTTGACAAATAAATGTTATGTTTCATGTCAAAAGTATTTTTTCCTAAAAACGATTATGGATTAGTGAAAATACTGAATTTTATTGAAAATTGTATTTTTCTTAAAGTTATAAATTGGTCAAATTATTTTTTGGAATAGTTTCAATTTTAGTTATGTTAATTTAATTTAAAATAATACAATTATTTTTTTTTTTGAAATGGATTACATACAATAACTAATTATAAAAACATTTTGTGTTTTAGAAGTGAATTTTTTGAAAAAATTGTTTTACGTGGAATTTTTCTTGTTTTATTTTAAATTAAATTCAGAAAATATCTGTCTTGAATTTTGAAAAACGGATTCAAAATTTGGATTCATAAGGTATGTATATATTAAATAGGTTCTATACATTGTTGGCCAATTTTAATAATAACATTGTTAAGTTTTGTTCCCATGATAAAGGGTAAATTGGGTAATTTAGGTTAAAAACAAAATTATAATGACTATAAAGTGACCCTAAAGGAATAAAAAAATTAATTTTATGAATATAATTCTACACTTAACACCTAAGAATCTAAATTATGTTTTTTAGTGGGCACTTGTACATAAAACGTAGTCATATAATATTTAAATCAAAGAAAGGCACAAAATGTCACTTTATTTATCTTAAATGTCCCTTATGTGTCCACATGAGGAAAATGGTATGTTATGAACTAATCCTAACATAAATATTTATCCATATAAACATATTTTAATGATAAAAGTTTATTTTTGACTTTTTGGGAAACTATTTTTATATTTTGATATTTAAAATATATAATTTAATAAAATTAAAGGAGTCATATTCATGTTTTAAATACAATTTCAATTTTTTATATTAGGTGAAACAAAAAATATATTCTATTATAAGTATTATTTTGAAATATCCAAAATTTATCTTCATCCCAGTATTTTATTTTTAATTTTTATTGTATAAATATGTATATTAAATAATTAATCAACAAAAATTTGTTAATTATTTTAATAATGAATATGTTAAATAAATATTAGTAAAATATTAAAATTAACATTATTTGAAATAATTAATTGTATAAACTAATTTTATTTTTTAAATTGACCTATTAGGGATATAATAAAATATTTTTTTCTTTATTCACTTTTTATCCTGATATTTTAGAAGTCCATGAAATTAATAGTGTCAAAATTAACAGTAATGATATTTTATGAAAAAAAATTATTATGTTATCTAAAACTAATTATATATATTAAAAAAATATGCTATAAACTTTTACAAATTTTTCCATTATTATTTAATATAAATCACACATGTAAAAACTAAAAATTTTAATATTGAAAATTTTATTACCTTAGTTAAACTTAAAATACATTAACTAAAGGTGAACCAATATGATAAGGTTTAAAATAATGCCAAAACATATTCGAAAATTTTAAAATTGATGATATAAAAAATCTCACATATTATAATATAATATATATATTTTTGAGGTACTTGTATTTATATTGAGTTTATAATAAATTAATATTCTTGAAATTCCAAAAGTGCCCCTCACCTTAATTAAAAAAGGGATCCTCCTCTCTCACTTCCTTGCATCACATTTATCCTAAAATATAGACCATTACGTACTATATTATCATCTAAAAGTACCTATACACATTCAATAGGTTATTTTATTCTCAAAATACCAATATTGGTATACCTAAGAGTAGAATTAATGAACATTTTCCAAGGAAGAGGAAATCAACTTTACCGACTCTTTCAAGATTATTTCCTCTTAAATAGACTCTAAATGTGTTTTTACCATTATAATGTAATAAGTCCAGTATCACCTATATTATTCTATGTTACCATGATTATTTAAAAACAATATTACACCTTTTATCCATTCATTTAAAAACAATATCACCTTGCTTGTGTATGTATGGCTTACCGTCTCCACGTTGTGGTGTAATATGTTTTTCATCACCACATTAATTGGATTGATATAATGATATAAATAATAGTTATATTTAATAATTATAAAAATATATTTATTTTGGAGCTAAATACCAACAAATTCTATGCCATTTCCCCATTAAATTAATGATACCATCACTTGTGTGTTTGTATGACCTACCATCTCTATGACATGATGTGGTTCATTTTACATGTTCACAAAAAAACAAAAATTATATATATTTTTATAATGAATAAATATGATATATATTACCTTAATATCATTCAATAAATAATGTAACAATATCTATTCATAAGAACTATGACTTTTATGGAAATACATACCAAGGAAAATGACGTAGTTAAAACACGAGAGAAGGGTAACCAAGAAATATTAGTAAAAAACTAGTTATAAGATGATTTAAGATGATCATAATTAATATATTAAATTTTAATATAGTTATGTAATAATTTAATTACCTTATTTAACCCATTATTTCAAATTATTTAATACATATTAAGGAAATTAGTCTTATGTTAATGTTTAATTTCAAGATCTCGTTATTACGCAGAATTTTTTTATACATAAGTATTTACAATAGAAAATTTATCTTTCATGCCCATATTTCTTAAAACATCTATGAAATATTTTTAATATATTTATACAATTTTAAATTTTATTTTTACATATGTGTGAATTTTTACTAAATATTTTGAAATAAATATTTTTTGGTTGTTTTCCTAATGAGGTACTTTCTAACTTTTTCAAAAAAAAGTTTGTGAGGAATATTTTTAGCTTATACACCATGAAAATATTTTAAAACATTCATGGTGACTTAATTAAATTAAGAATCTCTTACAATATTATAAGATTATTTTCAATGAAAATTTTCTTGTAAAATTATATTGTATGTTTTGAAAAGAAAACATTTTCAAAGAAGAAAGGATATTTTCTTCATGAATTATTTACATGTGATCTCTAAAAATTATTTTCCATCTGAGATAAAATTATTTAATGTTAATTATGTATTAATGGGAAAATATTTCAAAGGTACTATCCCCATTATTTCTAGGGTTCTTTTATTTTTGTGATGATATGATATATATGAAATCCATTTTTCCATGTGTTTTGTTGTGACGGAACGATGTTTTGAAACCCACTTATTTTCTTTATTTTTGATGTGGGGAATGATTTATGTTCTTTAAGAAGAAATAATTATTTTTTCATTTTGTGATAGGTGGTATAGATATCTCCCTCCATTTCATTATGTAAATATTTATATCTCATTATATTGATTGGATAGGAACAAAGAGTGAACGCGATTCAGTAAGGGACTTTGTCCGCTATGATTGTCTTGGTAGTGATCCTTGAAAAATATGAAGATGTTTGAATATGCTATTGTGTATTCCAAAATTAAAGGTCTAATTTTATATTCACATGAAATATTTTATTTAATTATTTATTAACTTTTAATTATTTCATGACATCATGATCCTCGGTATGTTGGATAATTTTTCTTAATGTTACGTTCAATGTATTATATCCTTATGCGTATGTGATCTCACTTTAATACCCTTACTTATAATCTCAACTCACCCTTTGATTATCTTCATTTTCCCAAGGATAGTATGAAATATATTTTGTATGGTTTATCAAATAGGTGTATATTTATTAATGAATAAGACGGATTTTATGTATATGAATTATGAATAATTTGTTTATGTTTCCATGTTTCCAAACACAGAAAACCTACATTGTTATGGCGTGGATTTGTCATTTTATATAATGACTATTATTCTATTTTAGATAAAATACATATGAACGTAATGTATGGGTTGTTATGACATCCATTTTTCAATTGTTATGTGATTCCCCATCTAATACCAACTTTTCATTCATTCTATAATGGGAGGAATAAATGAAATTGATGAATACCCTAAAAACATGGAATATTAGCTCAGAAGTATTTATAATTACATATGAAAATGTAATAGAGGCTGATAATTGAAAGGATTTAAGATCATACTAGTAAGGATTAAACATGAGGGGTGATGATTAAATTAGACATCATATGAGGAATTAATACCAATGCATGGGTGAGGTAGGATGAGAGATCTTTCTCCATAGCAATGTTATTTTGGGTAAAATGAAGAGGTGATGGGATGTTTGGGTTATAAATAATTAGGTGGAAATGGTATTTCCAACACTTTTTTTTCATATTATAAACATATTTAATTTATAAATAGTGAATTTTATATAAAGTCTTCTCATTAGGGTTTTATTACGACATTTATTGTGTGAATCCTTAATTAATTATGTAAATTGTTCAGCAGTTTGACATTTTTTATTGCTCCTACTTCATCATAGAAGCACCCCCAGGTCCTTAATGATTATTTTAATATGGTCTAGGCTGAAAAAAACAATCAAAAATATGTTTAAACTAGAAATAAAATGATCTATACCTCATGATAATAAATAAGATCTTAACATCTCCCATATTTAAAATAATATTATACGCATGTTTTACTTCTAAGGGTAATTGAGTGTCTCCTAAGAGAAAAACTTTCCACTAAGAACATACATTGGATTATGAATCCCAATTATCATCATGTACATGGTTGGCCCTCTACATCAATGTTATTATAGGGACTCACCTTCCTAGGAGAGCCTTCATGCTCTGATCAACGATAAATATCTGATTCTCCTCAATGAAATCACCATTATATAATTAAACCTAAAAAATGCAGAGAATATGATACAAGTATGAATAATAGTGAAATAAATGATATACATAAAAGGTGATATACACGGATCAGTTTTTCTATGGTAAATAAAAATTAGAAGATACCTAACCAACCCTCCCCAAAATCTAGAATGGCATGACATAAAAAGGTAAAATATTACCCAGTCTCGGAATCTGTCTATGCCCTAATATTGGAAAAAAAACATAAGAGAGTCGGATCCCCCAACCCATACTATAGAGGTTGGAAAGTATGATCGACATAATAACTCATCCCAAAATTATTCATTTTCATACAATTATTGATATGTTGTGCCTTCATAAGGTCAATGGAAAGAAACAAATTCTTAGTAGTATTTTCTCTCCCTCCTCTAACCAACATAGGGGTTAATAGAAAAAAACCATATAGAGCCTCACAAAGATCCATCTATACATTATCCTAGAAGATTTTATTAATAGAGAACTCATAAAGACATTACTATTTCTCCAAATAACCTCCCAAATGATGAGCACATGCTCAGGGTATATCAACTGTTACATGTATCGTATGCATGCACTTACTATAAATATATGGGTGATAGGCTATAATATGAAGTAATAATGAACCAAGTTAACTCTATAACTAGAACTATAACTACGATGTAAAATTAGCATCTAAGTCTGAGATGATAATATATAGATCCATGTTAAGGTGTATGATATATATCTGATAAAACCTTCCTATATCATCAAATAATATTTTATCTCATATTGGTAGTAAATGAAAGGCATTTTCCAATCAATCTATGATTACAAGTTTTATGTTACATCCTGGAGGTGGCCTTGGTAATTCGATCACATGATCTGTAGTATAATCATCCCATTTTCACTCAATAATGGTAATGAATTTTAAATATCTTATTGCCTCTAGTATTCCTATTTCACCTACTAACTGGTGGAACATCAAATAATGAAATTATTCATCTCCCTTTTCATAGAAGGCTACCAGTACCGGCTGTGTAAATTTTGGAACATATTTGTAAGTATCGTGTATAATTCCTAAATAGAGGCATGAGAATATTGCATCAATTCCTCTCATATGTATTTAGGTTACTAGAAACACCCATGAAGGCACAAGAACTGATTCCCATCAACAATCCAACTAGGAGGTGGGTCCTAACCCGAAACACACTTCCATATGACCAAAACCCCCAGATTAGAATGGTACCCCATCTTTAGTATATCCGAAAGTGAAGAGGATATTAATAATTATGTAAATAAAGGATATCCATAATATTCCTGAACCTGTAGATTCATATCAGAATAGAGGGACACTAAATTACACTCACTATTTCCTCCCAGAACTACCCTTGTTTGAGTATTCTGGAGCATAGCTTCCGCAATAACATTTCCGTTAATGGGTGTATAGAAACTATGTGAATATTTATTTAGTGCTTTTGTGGTATGTATACACCACGAAATGCTCCCCGATTTTGTAATTCCTCTAGAAGCATAAGGCATGAACCACAACTACTATATGTTGATCATGAATTGGGTAATTAAAATCTTAATTCCTCAACCTTAGATACTCATATTCCATAAATTGATATCATTTTATAATAATTTACGTATTCTTGATGCCTAAATCATTATAATGACAAATTTATCCCTTTCTAGGATCATGTAAAATAAGTAATGATGGTGAATAAAATCTTCCTTTGAGCACATGTAGGTATTTGTCACCATCTTGAGGCCATGGGAACATGACACATTTCTTAGTCAATAATATGAGTTGTGCTACATGAAATGGTAAATCCTATATAAAGAAACTATAATGTATATCAATCCCTAAGAAAAATCATATTTAAAATACATTCTTTCAGATCCTCCTAGAAAAAGGTTCATCTCACCTTCTATAAGTCAACTAATACTCTTGTATCTAAGATAATGTTACTCTAGAAGTGGATCTCATCAATAAAAAATAGGAATTTGGTCAGTTTAGAATTAAACTAGTTATCTTTAGTGTTATTAATATGATATTAACATATTGGGAATGTTTTTGTTGAGTTTGTCAGTACAAAAATATATCATCCATGAAGGATTCCACAAATGAATCTTGATATGGTCTGAAAAGTCAATTCATCAAATCCATGAATACTATTGGCTTTATCAGAAGACTGGACGGAATGATGAATTAATTTTAAAAATAATATCAACTATAGAATGCTGAATATGGTTTATTTGATTCTATAATATGAACATGATGTAGCTTGAACTCAAACCAATATTGAAGGTAACCCTCTCTCTGTGAAGATAGACTAAGAGTTCATCTATATATGGAAGTAAATGGAAGTTCATAATAGTAAGCTAGTTTAACCGAAGGTAATCTACACAAATCCTAAGGGTACAATCCACATCATTGGAAATAATTATAGGTGAACTGCACATGGATGTATTGGTCTATATAAAACCCTTATCTTCCTAATCCCCTATTTTCCTCTTGAGCTCCTAAAAATCCATAATAGCCATATTGTATTGAAGAATGGAAACTAGTTAATATACTGGATCTAGATAAACTATAAAGTCTACATAAATATTATGGTCATTTCTTGAAAAAAAAATTAGGGATGATTCTTCTAAAATTATTTAATATTGGAGGTAAGTCACCCTGACAAGTATCATGATAATCAATATAAAGGCTAGAAGTTTGTGCTATCAGACTGGCCAGCCCATGATTCTCAGACCTATTAGTACTTTCATGGACATCTTATTCACCCTTTTGAATATAAATATTTCTATATGGTTATTTAATGGACACCCTCTAATGATAACAAAAAAACATAATCATTATAATGAACCAACTATTCTATCTTGATAATGATGTTGAAGCTCATCATCTCAATGAAAAAGAGGTCCCATAAGAGATTCTAATTGCCTAATTGAAGGAGTAATTCCATGAAATAGAATATATTTTATTATTTAATTCCCTATAGTGTATCATATTTCATTAAACCATAGATATACTAAATCTTGAGCCCAATTCTATTCATAGAATCAATAGATATGAAAGACTGGGAAGAAATTATATCCAATAAAGCAGAAACATGAGTAAAGGAAACTAATATAATACATATAACCATTGATAGAATGGAATTATAATCCTCAAGGGTCAACTACAATACATATATCTAGAACTATACATATCCTTAAGATACAACCTAACAACCCTAGGAAGTCCCACTCTACTAGAATTGTATGTCCTATGTATAGAACACTAAGCCATGACCACACCCTCAGCCTAATCAGCCAGAAGTAATCTAGCTCCCTATCTAATGATGGGTTGAAAAATCCAATCCTTGATGTTGAGTTAGTGAATATCCATTATCACTAATCAATGAAGGAAAAGATCTACAAAATCACTAAAGATGACCCATCTTGTCAAAATACTATTGCCTTATTGGATCTTTGATACACTAGGTATTCTTATGTATCATCTTGTAAAATTGATAAAATACCACCTAGAAATGTGATATAAAACTATAGATAGTTTTTAACCATAATAATACCTAATATATTGCTTCTTATAACTAGTTGAAGATGTAATGGGTCTAGAAGATGAACATACCTAACTTGAACCTCCATCCTCTCTCAGGTTACACTTAGAAATGAGTGACCTAAAACTATCCATATATATAAGTATATCATATTTCATTCACCTAATATCGAATTTAAATGTTGGACCATACTTGAATATCTGGTCCTTAGATAACTGATCAACTAGAAGGATTAGTGATAATTGTCGGTGCTTCATGAAACATGACCAGTAGTCCATAACTGATAACGTTTCAAACTCCAGGTGTATAAACTCTCTAGCTATATTGTTCCTTAATGTATTAGGATAGAAATAATCATAGAAGTATATATGAAAATCCCTCCAAATCATATCACATTTATGATCTACTTGGATAATAATATCACAACATTTCATGGTAGAATCCCATGCCATATACATACTAATCTTCACACTCTTGTCAGGATGTGCCTCATGGTTCTTGAAAATAGATATCATTACCTCCATACACAACTCTAAATCCCATTGATCTCCATACCCCAAAAATATGGGAGCATGTTGATTATGCAATTATTACGTCAACCCTACCACAAAAGGGTCGTGTCATGGGGCTTCATACATAGAATCGTTGATTTATAACTTATAAAAACTGTGGATCATTTCCCTTGACAAGTACAATTTCTTATTCTATAAGTGGAGACACTTTAAGTAATACTGGTATAATAGGACCCACCATCACAATAAAATGGTTTTCACCACCATCCGGGAACATTTCATGATGAATGTTTTGTGGTGTAATTCTATATTTCAAATAACACAACTTATAAATGATTTAATAATGATATATACCCTAGAAATAAGAATAGGACAAGTACATGACTTTATATATAAGAGTCACACCCCTCTACCTTATCCAAGATCCAGATCTGGGCTACGTATAATACCATAAGGTATCATAAAAGATATTTAGTACTACACAATACTAAGGTTAGTTCAGGATCATGTATTTTATATCATATCATGGGTTTCAATATTCAATGTCTCATTTTAATGTTGTAGTGGGAATGAGCCTTTATCTTCCAATTAGAGTCACCATTTAATGGAAAAAAATTTCATTTCACATTTTTGAATCAACAGTTTTAAATCATTTAAATATATAATATAGTACATTAATACAATTTACAATTGTGAAATTATAAATTACTATAATTTATATGTTTCAATTGGAATATCATGTAACTGTGAAAATAAATTACAATCAAAATTTGAATATACTAAGTTAAAATATGTTGATTTGATTATATGGGTTACCCTTATCAATTTATATAGGTCCATACACTTTATAAATTAATATTGGAACTCATTTAATCACAAAAAGAAGTTTTTTAGCACATGTAAACAATGTTTCATTGCATAAACATTTAATAATTTCTTAATTAAGGAGACACCATCAATATATATGGGACAAAAAAATTAGGTTGGTGTAGAATCTTTAAAAACTAGTCTTGTATCATAAATAAAATAATAAATTCTATCTTAAAAAAATAATAATAGTAAGCATAGAAATAATAGTATATGTATTTTCAACAAGTATCCATTCTAAATATATAACTAAACATGGAATATAGATAAACATGGCACAAAATCAGGAAGCCAAGAATTGAAATATACAAGTCATGGAATTTTAATGACATTCATATAATTATGTTTCTACCAAAACTCATGAGTAAAATACCTCATTTTCATACTACGACAAGGGTACATATGAATCCTTGTGAAAAATTTTAAATTTCAAATATCACGTGTGTTGCCTATTGGTGAAATCAATAAAAATGTAATATGAATAATCCAAAATAGTAATTCACTTCCCAATTATTTTTTCTTTTCCTTATATATTGATTAGTTACTCCTAGGAATAGGCTCATTACAAAATTCCAACACATACTGAGTCCCCTATCTAATAAACTAAAATTTAATACAAAATAAAAATAATTTTTAGATATCACATTGTGATGTCTGGGACCTGTTTCACTCATAAGTAATTGAAACTAGTCATCTATATGGTCTCAAGTGCTTCTCCCCACATGGTAGAGCCTATGGACTAGTTGCAAGTGTCTATAATAATACAATGGGGAAACAATACCCTCGTGATAAAATTAAAAAAAATGTTATAATAGAATAATAATATTAGAAACATATTGAATATTAAGGTTTTTAAATAAGTAATTCATCCAAACATCATAAATAAATCACCAGGAACCATATCTTATGTCATATACAAAATGTTCTTGATCTTGTAATACTAATATACAAAAGAAGTACTCAATAAATAGAGATTCAGAAATATAATAAAACCTATAAAAAGAGATAAATAGAGAAACATATATCTCTAATAGAATCACGAGAATAACATGATTCCTCCACTCACATACCCTACTATAGTATTGAGAGATAAAGAATCCATAGCATGATACTTTCCCTTGTATATACCCACATCTATGATGTATATATGTCTAACAGTCAGTTGTTTGGATAGGGTGTAAGATATACTATGTAGCACAAAACCAATGATCTCTAATTATATCCAGTAATTAAATATATAAATAATTAGCATGAGAGTAATTATACAAGTGATCAAGAAAGTACATAAATCTAATGTTGGATGGGGTTACAAATTGTACACTTATCCAATACCACACCCTCAGACCTCAGATGGAAAGTATATAGGTGATTATCCATTATGATTTTATTTACAAAAAAATTCATGACATGGCTCATAGATAAGGCATCCCACTAGATCACATGAGTACTATGGTTGAACATGTAACGTTGCATTTATAATGTAACAGTGGCATAAAAAATATTTCACTTAGGTAAATTTCTGAATAAATCTTAGTTTGTTCTTTGACTTGTTAGAAACTTCACATAAATTAATTAATCAATTAGTATATTGGAAACCATATCACTTGGAATCCATTCTTTATGAGGAATAGAGGTGTGACTCTAGGTATACTATGAACCCATCAACCAAAAATACCATCCATGGTATCCCTTATATAAATCTATGTGTTTCTCAAGGCATGGTATGGAATCATCTACCTTTGAGTCTGTCCTAATAATTCCATGAGGAAAACTCATGTTTCACTCATGACATGATCTAATAAACTATCCTTTTATCCCATCATTATCACTCCATACAATGATCCGAAGTTCCCCTTATATAATAACACAATCAACCTGACAATTGTTTCAATTCATTGAATTCATATAATAACCAATGTACCTCTCAAAGTATGATATAAATCCATTTTTAAGTAAATTTAATTCAATATTCCAGATGATTCCATCCATGTCATTTTCATTTGGAACACGTTTTTCACCCTAGAAAACACATAATGATGGTCATGGAATTAAAGTCTATGTATATCATTTAAAAATAAATTTAATTCATAAGTTCTATTTTACTTATTGGTAACCAAATCACCTCATAATTTGGTTTTGTACATCACCAAGGAGTAGAATTCTTGGCCTAAAGACAATCCACCCATCATAATCAATTAATTCATTTTTATTATTTAATTAGAACCTCCCAATTTATAGAGGTAAAAATAAAACTCTAATAGTGAACCAAATTAATAGGAATCTCATGAATGTTGAAGAAAGTTTAGTAATGCACCGAAATGGGTGCTTCTACATAGTGCTATTAACCCACATAGATTATTATTATTCACATATCATAATCTTCTAATTTTAGTTTATGGAAAACATTATTTATAAGTTGACACTCAGAAAGTCATACATTCAAAATAATGGGAAAAAATATATACAATTAGTCATTAAGGGAAAATCATGATACCAACCATTATAGCATGTTAGTATACACAACATCTAATATCATCTTTTGATTCAGTTGAGAAAATCTGGAATTAATGAAATTGATGAACACCTATAAAATAGGTTATATTATGTTCCCTGGATTTTTTATTCCATATAACCTGAAGATAAAAGATTAGATGTGAGAGTAATGAGGAGAATATCACAATGGGTTGAACATGACTATTGTTGATGGAATAAAATTCTATTTGAAAGAATAATCTGAAAGCCTAGGTAATATAATATTGGAGATCTCTCTCCGCTGCATTGTTATTGTTCAAGAAATGATGAGGAAAGTGATTTATAGGTTATAAAGAATTTGAGGATAAAATGAAATCCCCACACATTTTATGTTTACTGAAATATTAATTGTGTAAACATGGGACATACAGCATAAATCAATAGTAAAATATATCACAAAACCTTCAATACAATATGTAAAATTTTTATCATAATAAATCAACTTCAAACAAGTTTAAAATTCATCAATGGATGTTGACATAGATGAAATAAAAACTTTTTCTAGAGAAATACCTCTTTCTATTTTGAAATCATTTGAAAGTCATATAATTATAAAAGAAAATATTAATTTTGAAAATATTATTATAAGAATTTATGGGAAGCTTTGATGATGTTATAATGGTGGAAAATAGTTTCACCCGCCGTATAAGTTAAAAAAGAAATTATTATCTTAATTTTGTCGAGAAGGTACCATGTTTGGAAAACGATGGAAAGATTCTTTTAAAAACATATGTGGTCAAACAATTATATAAATTAAATTTTCCCATATTCTAATAGATATTAAAAAAAATTTAGATTACATATATATATGAAAATGCGGATGTGGATGATAAAGAGGTCCCAGTAGATATTTACGTATTAACAACCTCAGATAAGTAAACAGATTGTAGAATTAACCCTTAACTTGTACTATTCTTTAGTTTATGGTATGTTAACCTTAAATATATTATTTAAAACATTGTTATTAAATTAAACATGAACTGTATACATAAATAAGATATCATATATGACCCTATAATATATAATTTTTAATAATATTTCAGTTGTATCATCTTTTCGGGTGTTAAATGATTCGTTTTACTTTAAATGCTTTGTTACGTAAGCCATGATTGTTATGGATAGGATGTATTTGATTCATATAAGGAATTATATTATGTTCATAATTTTATTTTAATCATAAAATGAATATTATTCTTGAATGATTATGATGGATAATTAATCTCATCGCGTTCGTGGAGACGGTAATCCATACATACACACGAGCTACAATATCATTATATTGATTGTAAAATTATATGTAATTTGATGATATATCATATATACATAATCATTAACATGTTATATTTATTATTTACATTATTTATACTCATTATTATACCATCCAAATAATGAAGTTTTTGAATAATAAACTACACCAAAATGTGGAGATGGTAAGTCGTACGTACGCACGTATGGTGACATTGTAATTTATAGGATGGATAGAATAAAAAAATTTGTCATACAATATTTATAATAACATCACAGTATATAGAAGGTACTAGAGTTTTTATTTTGGTATGGAAACCACAAAGAAAGTGGAAGTGGAAAAGAAAAGAACTTGGAAGAGGGTGGTGAAATTATTACCTCTTCTTTGGGTGTTTCCTTTTGAGTTGATCAAAAGGGGTTTTTAGGTTGGCCGTCAAATCAAAGTAAGGCATCTAGGTTAATGTCAGTGTATATTAGAACATATTTTGGCTGGGTTTGGATGACCCAAATAGATTTGGAGGTGTGAAACTAATAGAAGGTGCAGTACCTTTTTATAAGAGAGGTGTGGGTCACTTTAAAAAAAGCTTGAATTATTATTTTATAATAAAATAATTTTCAGTTTATAATGGATATAAAATGAATTATTTTGAGGATAAGGTGGGGATGGGTTTAAAACCACTCAACCATTAGGTTTTAGAGTTGATTAGTTCACTATATTAACCTTATCTTTTAGATTTAACTCTTACTTAAATAGTTTGATATTTATCATATCTCTTTGTATTTTTATATTATATGGTTAATAAACTTACTATAAGAAGCAAAGAAAACCCCCAAGAAGTTAATTATTAATATATATAATCTTATATAATTCCTTTTTACAAACCTTATATTTTTAGGAATATTCTCTCAATTAATAATATAGTTTTTTTTAAACTCAATTATGTCAATTATGTCAATTTTGACACTATTTAGTATTTGATTTTTTTGAAAGCCAAAAAAATATTATCACTTCGAATAAAATTAATTTTATCAACCAAAACATGTCATAATAACCAATAAAATTAGTGTAATTTATCAGAAGTCTCAATTTAAATTTATTTGGATATTTATAATATCAATTATTTTATTATTTTATTACCAAGTTAATTACTGCAACGTCATTGTGTCCTAAATAAATTAAATTATTTAATGTCTAAAAATTATAAATAAAATACCATTATATAAGAAATATTTTTATATTTCTAATTAATATTTATATTCGAATTTATATTGTGTGTAACCCTATATTAAAAATGGTTTAGTTATTAGACTTTGAATTTAACTCTTTTAATTCTTCTTTAAATGAAATAATAATAAATGTCATAATCTAATCCAAGTGAACCAAGGGGGTCATATTTTATTCCTAAGGATTTTTTGGTTCAAATTAAAGTTATCCAATAGAATTATGACATGTGTTAGGGTAATTGTAATATCATTTTTACCCTTAATTTATCTATTTACTTTTAAATGTGGTAAATAAAAGTAAAAAATTACTATTCACCCAAAATAATTTTCAACTTATTGAATCACATTTTACATACTAATTTTACCCATGTCTCTAGGATTTTTGAAATTCAACTCACAGAAGCGGTAAAACTAATTTTTATGCAAATTTGAAAATGCTCTAAGAAGGTGGGTAAAAGACGATAAAAAGTTCAATTAAATTTTATATATCTAAACTTATTATAATACAACTCCATTAAATTGAATTGAACATATATAAGTATTATGTATCTATCTTAAATCAAATAAATAAAAATAAAATAACTAATTACTTAAATAAAAAGTATGTTTTAAACAATAACGTAGTGTTTTTCACTATTCATCAAAAATTGAATGTTTTCAAAAAAAATACTAAAAATTCACCCTAAGATAATTTCGATATTATGAATTCAAAAATGAGGTCCATTTTGAAATATAAAATTTATAAAATTTCAAAAAGTCGGTATAAATATTCGTAACGGCTAGTTTGATTGGTCATGGTGTGTTAAAACTCCACGTTGAGTACAACGCAAGCTACTACATTATTCAAAGGGAGAAGTACCTTGTAATCTTGGTGTGTTACATTTTCCCTTATTAAAATAATTTATTCCTCAAAATTTGAAGAATACTACTTCATAAAAATATTTTTTTGGTTCTTCGTCATATTTTCATCGGGTTCCCACATTGCCTCTTCAATCTTATGGTTTCTCCAAAGAACTTTTACCAGATGAGTCTTCTGATTTCTCAGCACTTGTTCTATGGTATCAAGAATATTGACAAGCTCTTCACAATAAGACAGATCCAGTTCAAGTTCAATTTTTTCATAGGTGAGTACATGCGTTGGGTCACGCATATATTTTCTCAAAAGTGATACGTGGAACACATCATAAACTTTGGAGAGACTTGGAAGAACTGTAAAGACAAGCCACAAATCCAATTCGTTCTAGAATTTTGAAAGCTCTGATGTACCTAGGACTCAATTTACACTTCTTACCAAATCATATAACACCCTTCAATGGAGATAACTTCAACAAAACATGATCTCATAAATGAAATCCCAAATCCTTCCTCTGATTATCGGTATATATATTTTTCCTACTATGAGATACTTTGATTTGGATTTGGATAATATTCACCTTTTTCATTGTTTCATCAAAATATTCTGGGCCTACAAGTTTTCCTTCACCAACATCATCCCAAGAAGTTGGTGTGCGACATGTCTTTCCATATATCGCTTCATATGGTGCCATCTGAATACCTGAATGGAATCTATTATTATAAGAAAATTCTACCAGATGTATATATTGATCCCACATAACTTGAACATCTAGTGAGCAAGATCTCAACATGTCTTCTAATGTTTGAATAGTCCTGTTTGATTTTCCATCGGTTTGAGGGTGGTAGGAAGTGCATAGATGAAGTTTAGTATCCAAGGCCTTCTGAAGACTTTTCCAAAATCTTGATGTAAAGTGGGGATCATGATCAGAAACAATAAATAAGGGTACACCATGGAGTCTTACAACTTCATTAATATATAGTCTCGCTAGACATTCATGTGGTACATCTTCTATTATAGTAATAAAACTTGCGGACTTGGTAAGATGATAAGCAATGACCCATATTTCATCATTCTTTCTTGGAGTCTTTGGTATCCCCATGACAAATTCTGTCATAATATTATCCCATTTCCACATAGGTATGGAAAGAGGTTGCATGACTCCTCAAGGTTATTACCTTCCAACTTTCACTTATTGAAAAACCATACATCTTAACACAAAATCAGAAATCTCCCTCTTCATGTTTTCCCATAATAAATGTTCCTTCAAATCCCTATACATCTGGGTGCTCCTAGGGTGTATAGAGAAATTGTAGCTATGATAATCATCCAACAATTCCCTTTTTAGATCATGTATATCCGAAACACAAAGTCTCTTCCGAAATTTCAAAATTCCATCTCCATATACGAAGTCACTCAATCTCCCATCATTTATAGCTTTAGTCTTCTTTTGAAACTCCTCATCATTAGTCTAAGAAATTTTTATCCTATCTAGTAAAAATGTTTTGGAAACCATTTAAAAAAGTATTTATGTTTCACCTTCCCTGGTTATTCCCATATCCATATTTACTAGATCCATGAAGATATAATCCTTTTCAACTCTCAGCTTGCTCAAAACTCCATGATCCTTTCATCTCAAAGAATCTTCCACCTTATTTTCCATCCCTGAGTGGTAAAGTATTGTGAAATCATAATCCATGAGTAGTTCAATCTATCTATTTTTTCACATGTTGAGTTATTTTTCTAAGAAAACATACTTCAGACACTTGTGATTAGTATAAATCTCACATTTTTTACAATAGAGATAGTGTCTCTATATCATCAGAGAAAATATTTCAGCTACTAACTCAAGATCATGAGTGGGATAGTTTTTCTTGTGATTTTTTACCTATCGTGAAGCATAGGCAATATCTCTATCATTTGGCATAAGGACACAACCAACTCCTTTCTTTAAAGCATCACTATAAATAACAAACCCATCATTACCTAATAGTAGATTCAAGATAAAAACATTGACTAATATTCTATTCTATTATTAAAAATATTCTCCACACTCTTTTTTACAGAAAAATTTAACCCATTTACGTGTGAGCATGGTTAATGGGATAGCCAACTGGGAAAAATTTTGGACGAAACTTCAATAATAACAAACTAAACCAATAAAACTATGAACCTCAGTTATACTAGTTAGTTATGGGTATTCTTGGATTGCCTTTGTCTTTTAAGGATCAATATAGATTCTATCCTTAATGATAATGTGTCCATGAAAAGAAATCTCTAGAAGCTAGAATTCACACTTTCTAAACTGCCCATATAATTCATTTCTTCTGAGGGTTTTCAGAATAGTGCGCGAGTTATTTTCATGATCTTTGTAGATTTTTTAGTATACCAAGATATCATCAATAAATACCACTACAAAGTCCTCAAGATATTGCCTAAAAACTCTATTCAATAAATCCATGAATACATTGGGTGCATTAGTTAATCCAAAAGGCATTATTGTAAACTTTTAATGCCCGTACTTGGTTCAAAATGTTGTTTCTGGAATGTCTTCCTTCTTCACAAACAACTAATGATATCCAAACTGAAGGTAAATCATTGAAAAATATTGATCTCCATGAAGTTGGTCAAATAAATCATCAATGTGAGGTAGGGGATACTTGTTCTTTATTTTTATATCATTAATCTCCATGTAGTCAATGAACAACCTCATAGATTTGTCTTTATTCTTAACAAAAAGGATAGAGGCTCATGATGGAAAAACATTAGGGTGAGTAAATCCCTTATTACTCAATTCCTCTAGTTGATTCTTTATTTTCACTAATTCCACAGTGGTCATTCTATAAGGGGTCTTTAATATGGGACTTGAACCAAAAATTAAATCAATGGAAAACTCAATTTCTTTTTATGGAGGATTTCCAGGTAAATCCTCTAGAAACACGTCAACATATTCTTTCACAATAGGTACATCCTCAATTCAAAAATTATTTTTCTCACCCGTAATTATTTCATTCTATTCCTCCACAATAATTGATTTTAGTAGAGCTACTGTGGGTGGATCTAGATAATAATTAGGTGGTGATGTTTCTACTCTAATTATAAGGTACTTCTTATCATCATCAAAAATTGTAACCTACTTATTCTTACAATAAAATTTCCCATAATGGTCCGAAATACAATCCATTATGAGGATCATATCAAATTCAATCATGGGTATGATGATGAGATCAGTAGATAAAGAACATTTATATATATTAATGGGAACTTATTCACAAGACATTGTTGCGATGATACTTACCTTAAGAGTTTTGAATGACAACTCCCTTGTTAAGTAAAATTGAAAATATCTAATTTTCATAGAAAACTGGGAAGATATGAAACAATGCGATGATCCAGAATCAAAGAAAAATTGGCTAAACTTTAGGAAACCATTAAATTAACTACCACCATGTCTTTCAGAGATACAACCTCAGTAATATTGATTGCATAATATTGGCCTTTCTCCCTTGGCCTTTCGGAGTTATGTTCCCTTGGATCATATGAAATTCATTTGCATAATTTCCATTTTTTCTAGAATTTTATCATTCAACACCTCTTTTTATCCCTTGAAATAACGAGCCTGGTGACCTTTTTTAACAAACTTGTAACAGACTCTCATTCCCTTCAGGATAGTACCAGGGTGTTTCATCTAACATTTACCACGAGATGGATATTCAACTTTTTCCTTCTTCCCCTTATTTCCATTTCCAGAGTGATCAACAGATCTCTTCTTCTCTTGCTTTGTTTTGAAGTCATAATACTTAGAGAATCCTATTTTGTCTTGATAGCTCATGAGACAATATCTACATATGATGAGAAGGATTGTGAGAGTAATTCTTGAAAGATAATTGGTTTTAACCCATCAAATAATCGATCAATATTACTCCTTTGGTTACGTATATATTCTAATGTATGCCATGATAACCTTGTAATGTTAGCCTCATATTTTGCGACATTCTCATCCTCATTTGGCCTCAAACATAGAAATTGGCTTTCCCTCTCCGCTCAATGGTCACGAAGAAAGTTTTTTTATAATAAAATCTATTTAAACTCCCTTCATTACATGTTCAATACTTCTTCATCTTCCTTTGTATTTTGGATTAGTGACGACAATTGATCTTCATCTCCCATGAGGTGATAAACATCCATGACAACTTCTTCCCTTTCCCTACTCCCCAAATCATGAAATATTTTCTTTAAGGAACTTATCCATTTCTCATATGCTAATGGATTTGTGATCCAATTGAATGTTGGTGGTTGTTTCCTCATGAGGTGGTCTAATGTTGATCCTCTGTGTTTTGGATTAGGGTGATCCATATGGGTAATATTATTATTCATAACCTGTGTAAGTTATCTCAGTTTAGTGATAACCTGATCAACCCCAGTTGCATCACTATCTCCACTATAATTATCTTGAGTACAAGGGAAATATTTACATGGATTACGTGTGTTGATATGGTTTCCATTCCTTCCACAAGGTTCTATTTATAAACAATGGCCTACACTAGATTAGTTTATGAATCAAAATACATAATTCCAAACATGTAAAACAGTTAACATAAAATGAACAATTTATGAATATAATCCATAATCAAAAAAAATGTTTTCATTGAGGAGGTATATACTCATAAATCTTTCATAATGGTTTGTAAAAAAATTTGAATTATCCTAATCAAATCCCCCATGAGTGTTGTAACCATGATTGTATCAAGACTTGTTGTCCTATACCAGGATACCCTAGGTCATGCCCAAAACTCTTTGTCGGAGTTTTTACTTCTAGTTACATGTGTTCTAGAGCTGCCTCTACCTGCTCCTATCTAGACAGGGATGTATTTCTTGTAAAATACACAAAATCACTACATTACCAAAATTCTTGGAATTTATTCTATACCAATCCTCAAAGTCTATCTTTTGGTAATGTTCTGTAATCAGAGTTTGTCTAAATATAGTTTCCAAGATTTATAGTAAACTTCCTCTGATACCAACTGTAACGCCCCAACCCCAGTTACCCAGAGTCGGAGAATTATTTCATACCATTTTTATGATTACAAGGGATTAAATTCCTGAAAGTGTAATTAGTTTAGTAGCCTTGGAAGTACTAGATACACTCATAAGTTTTACATAACATTATAAAATGAAAAACAAAAAAACATTGTCTCTATTTACCACATTCATCCCTTAGGCTATCTATGCTGGTCAATCATAACATACTTCTTTGCATCCTAGGAAAAATAAAAAATAGAAAGGGATGAGCTCAGATGCTCAGTAAGGATAACAATATAAAAGAATATTTCTATAATAAGCATAATAATTTATGGAAATGTGTAGGACTAAAACAAAAGCCATTTAAACATAAAATTCATTATAATATGGAAAAGATAAGTCAAATAATTCCATTTAATTATTCACATGGATATTCTACTTGTCGAATAATCACATACAATATCAATAGCCAATTTCATAATGTTGGAATGCATAATGCTGGACTTCAGAACCACATAGTCAAGGCCTTGTGCCAAATACTACAAATAATATTTTTTCAAGGCCATGTGCCAAGACACTATTTTGTCTCATGAGACCTACTGATGCATTTAATAGCTATTGAGGGCTCCACCCATTACTTACTAAGTCCAATGCAATCCACATAATAAAAGGTTTAAACATAACATAAACATTCGTATTAAAACTAGCATAATAAATGTCATTACAATATTCATAAACCATGAATGGTGTAAACATAACACATCCATAGTCAAATAAATCACAAAACCTTCAATACAATATGGAAGATTTGTATCATAATAAATCAAGTCCAAACAATCTTAAAATCCATAAAACGATGTTGACATAGATGAAATCAAAAATTTTGTAGAGAAATATATCTTTCTATTGTGGAATCATTTAAAAGCCATATAATTATAAAAAAAACTTTTACTTTGAAAATATTTTTATAAGATTGAATTTGAAGCTTCGACAATGTAATAACGGTAGAAAATAGCTGCACCCTCCGTATAATTTAAAAAATGACATTCTTACCTTAATTTTGTTGAGAAGGTCAAAATTTACCTTGTTTGGAAAATGGCGGAAATATTACTTTCAAAACATATGTGGTAAAATAAGGGTATAAATGAATTTAACCCATAGTCTAGTAAATAGTAAAAATGTTTTGAATTACATTTTTAAGAAAACACAGATGTGGATGATAAAGGGATCCCAGTAGATACTTATGTATTAACAACCTCTGATAACTAAAGAGATTTTAGAATTGACCCTTACCTTGTACTTTTTCTTAGTTGATGGTATATTAACCTCCTGTATAATAGATAAAAAATTGTTATTAAACTATAAAAGAACAATATACATAAATAAGATATCATATGTTATCCTATTAAATTTCTTTGTTAATAATATTTTGATAGTATCATTATTTTGGGTGTTACCTGATTCATTTTCCTTTATATGATTTGTTACGTAAGCCATGTTTGTTATGGATAGGATATATTTGATTCATATACAGAATGATATTAAGTTTATAAAAATTATTTTTAATCGTAAAATGAAAATTATTTTGGAATGGTTACGATGGGGAATGAATCGCATCGCGTTCATGGAGACAGTAATCTGTACGTACACATGAGCGACAATATTATTATATTGATGGGGAAATCATTTGTAATTGGATGGTATATCATGTATAAAGAATCATTAATATGTTATATTTATTATTTACCTGAGTTATTCTCATTATTATACCCATCCGAATAATGTAATGTTTGAAAATAACAATCTACACCATGACGTGGAGACAGTAATCCATACGTACGCACGTACGGTGACATTGTCATTTATAGGATGGATAGAGTAACGAATATAGTTGTAAAATATTTATAATAACATTACAGTATTTAGAAGTTACTAGAGTTATTACATTGGTGTGGAAACATCAAAAAAGGTAGAAGTGGAAGAAGAAAAGAACATGAAATATGGTGGTGAAATTATTACCTCTTTTTCGGGTGTTTCCCTTTCAGTTGATCAAAAGGTCTCCTTATGTATGATTTATGATTAAATTAATTCCTCTAGGTTGAAGGGATGATAGTTCAAAGAATTTTTGGGTAGGTTTTGGCCAATCCAAATGGCTTTGGTGGTGTGGAATTATGAGAAGGGAAAGTATCCTTTTATAAGAGAGGTGGGGGTCACTTTAGGAAAAGCTTGAAATATTATTCTATAATAAAATACTTTTTGGATTATAATGGCTCACAAATGATTTATTTCTAGGATAAGGTGGGTATGGGTATAAAACCTCTCAACCAATTGGTTTTAGATAGGTTTATGTCACCATATTAACTTTATCTTTTATATTTAACTCTTAGTTAAATAGATTGACGTTTACCATGTCTCTTTTTATTTTTATATTATATGGTTAATAAACATACTATAACAAGCCAAGAAAACTCCCAGTGGTTCAATATTAATATATATAACATTATCTAAGTATTTTGGAAGAACCTTATATTTTTAAATATATTATATCAATCAATAATATAGTATTTGTTTTAAAAACTCAATTATGCCAATTTCGACACTATTTAGTATTTGATTTTTTTGAAAGGCATAATAACATAATCACATCAAATAAAATTTATTTATTCAACCCTAAAATGTCATATTGACCTATAAATTTATTTTAATTCATTAAAAGTCTCAATTTACAATTATTTGGATATTTATAATATCAATTATTTTAATATTTCGTTATTAAGGTAATTACTGCATCATTATTGTGTCATAAATAAATTAAATTATTTAATTTCTAAAAATTATATATAAAAGACCATTATGTATTAAATATTTTTATCTTAATAATTAATATTTATAGTCAAATTTATATTTTGTGTAACCATATATTAAAAATGGTTTAGTTATTAAACGTTGAATTTTAATATTTTAACTATACTATAAATAAATTAATAATAAATGTCTTAATATAATCCAAGTGGACCAAAAGGGATCATATTCTATTAATAAAGATGTTTTTGGTCTAATTACACATATCAAATATAATTAGAACATGTGTTAGGGTAAGTATTATATCATTTTTACTCTTAATTACCCTATTTACTTTTAACCGTGTAAAATAAAAGTAAAAAAGTTACTATTCACCCAAAATTATTTTCATCTTATTGAAACACATTTTACTTACTATTGTCTACTATGTCTCTCAAGATTTTGAAATTAAACTCACTGAAACAGTAAAATTATGTTTTGTGCAAATTTTTAAATGCTCTTAGAAGGTGGGTAAAAGATGGTAAAAAGTTCAATAAAATATTATATATCTAAACTTATTATAAAATGACTTTAATAAATTACATTTAACATATATATGTATTATGTATATATTTTTACTTCAAATAAATTAAAATAAAATAAAAAATTACTTAAATAAAAAATTTTGTTTTAAACAATAACACAGTGTTTTCACTGTTCATCAAAAATTGAAAGTTTTTAGAAAAATAACAAAAATTCAATCTAAGATAATTTAGATATTACGAATTCAAAAATGAAGTCCATTTTTTAAAATAAAATTATAAAAATTTTAAAAATGGGTATTACTATTCATAACTGCTAGTTCGACTGGTCGTGGTGTGTTAAAACTCCATGTTGTATACAATGAAAGCTATTGCATTATTCAAAGGGAAATGTATCGTGGAAGTTTATAGTGTAACATTAACTAAAACCTTATAAATATATGATATATTTTTATAATGTATTATGTCTCATTAAACATTGTATTTAAATATATATTATATCATTCCATGCTACTTATAGAAAATGGTACACTATTATAATATATTATTCTATGATATTAACACTCATTTATTATATCAATTAATGATGTAAAATTATTTCGAGGACTCATATTCACATGATACATGCACTGGTCAAGGTATTTATTAATGTGCGTCATCACATGAATATATGAAACGTTAATCATAAAGCATCATCGATTTTCTATTTTACTTCTTCCATGTTATGGCAGTGCATAGAGATTTCCATTATACTTGGACGAACTGTTGGAGTTGGTGTCCTAGGACCAACTATTGGTACATTCATTACAATTATATTTGATGTTTTGAATATTAATAAAACTTATTAATATATATTATTTGTTATTATGCATGTCTCTAATGTAATAAGGTCCTAGAGTACATGTCTCATTGATAAAGTCGTATCAGTTCCCTCTCTAATGGGAACCTTGACGTGCTAAAAGGATATTCTTAAATAATTATATATGATTGGATAACATACTATGATTAGACACATGGTACACAGACTATTAGGTTTGAGAACCCATGAGAAGATGATGAATCTTCTCATGAGGTCCACACAGGGTAATCTCTAATATGAGAGATTATAAGAATAGTCTTTCTAGTAGAAATTACACAGGTTTTGGTGTCATTAGATATTCTTATTTGTGATTATGTGTGTTATTATAAAGACATGAAGATTATTATTAATGTGTTTTATAAATTTTATACTAAGATGAATTTCATAATAAAGGATGAAAAAGGTATTTGGTGAAGTTCGATGTGTTGGGTGCGTCACGAGTGACATGTAATTAATAGATATGTCGAGGAAGAATTTGACCCTTACATTTATATAGAAGCTGATATATTGGCCTTTTTATTTGAATGTAAATATCTCCTTTAATTCATATGGCCATGGTATAACAAATTGTTTATTTAGGATATTCCAAGATATGCATGTCAGGAATATAGGTTGGTGAAACATATGTGCAACCCGATTGATGAGATATTAAGATAAAGGAATTATTTTACAAAGTGAGATGTCATATTAGGTTGGAATCATTATGACATTAAGTTATTTCTATTTGGTTTCATGACCCATTTTATGATGGTAATATTGTAATTTAGGAAAGATCTCTTATTTCAAATAAGAAAGAATCATAATGGGTTGCACGCTAGGTGTTTCTGTTGATTTTGATTCAATTATATTTTAACTTAATTAAAGTGAAAAATATTATTCTCAACACTGATAAAAAATTTTATTCATGTTTTATTAATTACATAAACAAAATAAATTTTATTTCACTGCCATATCAATTATAATTTATTTATTTATTTTATTTTATATTTAATTGATATTTACTCTCCAATATGGAAATGAAATATTTATTTATAAATTAAAATAATTGTTCGAGTATTCAATAAATAAAAAGGAGCTCAAATAGACCAAGACTGTATTAAGTGATACATAATTAATTATATTATAGTAAATAATATTTAACAATTTTCACAAGATAGAAAGGACAAAAAAAATATTATTATTATTATGGGGAATGAATATTATTAATGGTATTAAATTTGATTTAGAGGTTTTCAAGAAATTAAACAATATTTTAAACAAAAATTTAACTCTATTAATAGACAATAATTTTTATTGTGTATTATATCCAAAATAAATAATAAACAATTGTTGTTCAAAATGAATTATCTCTCGAATCATCCTTGTCTCTCCCTCTTAATAATAAGAAGTGCAAGAAGGATTTATTTTAGAATGAAGAAAGATAGCTCAAGAAAAAACAATGCAAGACATTGGATATGTGATGATAGCACTCAAATATCAATTGGTGTTTCTCAGAGATCATTGGATGAGATGTGTTCACTATTAGAGTGATTATTTACATAGGTCCTAAAAATGAAACAAAGTAAATCTGAAAGGGTATTTTTAGATAATCAACAATAATCAACGAAGAGAGTTCATAATCCCATGTATTTGTTTCTAGATATTTAATAAATTAATTATAAATTTGATATAAAAGATTCTCTATAATGGTTTATATGAAAAATTATGAAAAGAAATTTTTTTATCACCAATCATTGCTTGCTTCCATGGACTATAAAACCAAAAAGTGTTACCTTTGAGGTAACTTTAAAATTTAAAATTAATTATTTTATTTTTGATCTATGATTAATTACTTTTATATTTCTATTTCATATAATTCATTATTTAATACGAGTTGAATTAACAAGTTATTGGCTTTTTAATCATGTAAATTCAGAGTTTCATTTTCTTAAAAGTTTTAAAATCGAGGAAGAATTACCCAAGGATTCCATCGAGAAGGGTAAAATCATTGGTCAATAAAACTAGGTTTCATGACATGTAGCCGGAGTAAAATATATATACCTATATTAATTTTAACTAGATGTGTCAAGTAGTTAATTAAACATGATGAATTTATTTCACACCCCATGTTGACCAGCGCAACCTTGAACACCTCATGTAGATATATGGCATGTATCTGGCATGAACATGTTGTGTAGTCCAGCCGAGATTACACACTGAAGCACCAGGCGTGTGAATCAGATACATAAAAATATGCATACATTGTGTGTAGCTAGATTGTACATTCGGTGTAGTCTCCCGTTTAATGGAAGAATTAAATTACATTAAATTGACAATTTCAACATTAAAAAATCAATTCATTGATTAACACCTATTATGTGATTGATAACTGAATGATGTTTATAAATATTTTAAATTCTCAATTAATTTATTGATATAAATATTTCATTAGTGGTTCTTCTGTTTATTTTCTCCCAATTCCATTAATGATGGGTTTCTCCAAATAATTTTGGATGTTAATTAATATAAAATTGAAATAGTTAATTAATTAATTAATGAAATTATATTTTTCTTAATAATAAAGAATGAATAAGGAAATTATGGTTAGTCCATTAGTTTTTACATATTCATTTCATGTATGACATATCAACAGCTAGAATAAGAACTATGTAGGTGTTGTAATTTATTTTATTTTATTTGTTTCATACATCTTCAATTATTTTATACTAAATTAAATGATTTCCAACAATTCTTCTATCCCTCTATTATTTTATAGGACCTGTATATCCAAAAATATTTATGTAATCCCATTTAACAAATCCTCATGTTCCCCTCACATTCGTGTGAGTAATATATACTTGTAATTAATGGGGAATCCCATGGAATGTGGAGAGGGTTCAATATGGTTCAATGATTATATCAACTCAGTGATACACAGATATACAGGTGGAATATAGTGACACATAGCATGGATACAAAATAGAGTCATTCCCCTAGGTCATTGGTCTATGTAATGTCCTCTTAATAATCAACTATTATATAATCTCATTATGAGGTCATTTTCATTATTTATATATTTATGTGCATCAAGTAATTATTTATAAATGAATGTCTGAAGTCACATAAATGAATGAATTTATATAAGAATAAAAAAATAAGATAAAATAATTATGCATAAATGGATAATCCAACATGATTAATTAATTATGTAACATACAACTAACAATAATAATACATAGAAAAGATTAAAAAAAGATAAATTTTATAAATAAATTTATTAAAATCCATCAAGATAAAATTACATCATGCTAATACTTACATAATATAATTGCAAATGAAACTATAAAATAGACTGTATTACATGGGCAAAGCCTATACACATTAATTTATTAGGGATTTCTCATGAGCATTTTGGGTTGAATTAATAGAACCTTTATTTAGTTTAATGGAAAAAAGTCTTTTCAAGGAAAATTTGTATCCATTTGTTAAAGAAATCCTAATTGGTATTTTATAAAAATGGAATATAATCAATAGATCCAGATGTTACAAGTCCATAGTTGGAAAGACCACATACCTAATTACTTTCTTATGGTTTCTATGCCCATTTTTTGGATGAATAAGAAAATCAATGGGGACCCTTTCCACTGGAATTTTAAAGAAACTCGAAATTATGAGTTCAATGATGAGGGATGCTGTGACATGATAAAATAGTGGTAAATTTAATAAAAACATTTAATTTTTTTATATCTCATCAAATTTATAACCAAGAAATTTGTTAACAATGTAATACTTGTAATTGTAGAAAATCCTTGCATTTTCATCAAACACATTATCCCTATAATAAATATTAGAGAGGATTACTTCCTAAATGGATGTAACTTCAGGGTGTGGTTTAAAGGCCTTCAGGTTATACTATTCCATGAATAGAAATTCTACATGGTAGAATACCTAATGATTGATCCACCTGTGAAAGAGGTATGTTATGAATAGTTCCTTGTCTATGAAAATCATTTGAGAAATATGGTTGTTGTTAAATTTTGGATTCTTTCAACTACGTTTAGTGAACTCATGATAACTGAAGAAAACATGAATGTATATATCATTCTTCAGCAACACCATTTTATATACCAATATAGAGATAGACATGAAATATCTGAGATTTTCATGGTTATTTTTTAGAAAAATATTAAATAGGTTACTCTAGCTAGGCTCCAAGTATCCAATCTCATTTCCTATATTGAGAACCTAGAGGTTTCAGGGTTTAAACTCCCTGAAGAACTGGTAACTGACCTAATTTTGGCATCATTTCCTCTCTGTGGCTCCAGCCTCATTTAAAATTTTAATATGAACAACATTGATAAGTATCTTCCATTTTTTTTACTCTCATTGAGTAAGTTGATAATGATACAAAGGGTGATAATATTTCCATCATTATGGTAAAAATAGAAATGGGATTAAATGATATTTATGCTCAATACCTCTTCATGCCATCTAAGAAGAGGAAGATCAAGGGCGTACCAAGGGAACATCATTTTGTCTATATCTAATGTGGTGATAAGGGCCACTAGAAGAAAAAATACACACATAAAAAGATTAAAGGTGAAGATTATGGTGTGTTTTTATCATGTTCAATTTATCTATTTCGAAATAGTGGGTTTTAAATACAAAATGTGGTTCTCACTTACGTATTCAAATTCAGGATCCAAGTATATTCATAAATATTGACTAAGGGGAGCTATATCAATGATTATATGAAAGATCTAAACGTGTTATTGTAGCTATCAAGGACTACCACCTCACATTACTAAATATAATTATCTTGGTTTTAAAGGGTTTTTACTATGCACCTAAAGTTACAAAAGGAATTATTTCTATATCAAGACTACCTACAAATGAATTTATTTTCAACTAGGGTATAAAATTTTCTTATTTCATAAAGATAGAATTTTTATGGTAAGTCACATTCAAATAACATTATTTATGTGTTGTAATACATCAACCAAGTAATTAATATTGATAATTTAGTTACCTCACATGACTCATACAATACCAAAATTTATCATCATCGGCTAGGTCATCTGAATTATAATTGATTGAATGAATTTAATAAATATTGGTATTTAGATACTTTTTAACTAACCCCACTTGGTGTGTATCACATATGTTTACCAATAAATATTATGAAATACCATTTTAGTGGAAAAGGTACAAGGGCTAAAGGGGTTCTTGAATTAGTTCATAATGATGTTTGTGTACAATTTCCTATTGGGGTAAGGGATATTTACTCATATATAATAACATTTAATGATGATTTTACTATATATGAGTATTTCTAATTAATTTCATATAAGTCTAATTCATTGGATAAATTCACGAAATACACAAATAAAGATGAGATCCATGATGTTAATAAGATTAAGAAACCCCACTTGGACCATGGTGGAGAAAATAATAATGAAGACGACATTGATTATTTCACAGAGTTAGAGATATTATCTCCACTCACTCATCATTATATGTCTCCGTGGAATAATGTAACTAGAATGGGTAACCTCAACTTATTATACATCATGAGATCAGTGATGAGTTATGCGAGTCTTCCATGATCCTTTTAGTGGTACACGTTACAAATAACAGTATACAAACAATACTGAGTTCCAACTAAAGGGATTGATGGTACTCCATACCAATTATGGAATGGGGTAAAACCCCATTTTGTATAAATTACATTTTTTGGGTTGTAAAGAATTTGATAAGGCTTCTCTAGCTAAAAATATTTCACCCTTAAGCAAAAAAATGTATCTTTATAGGATATCCCATAGAAACAAAAAATTAATACATATAAAATCCATTATATAAAATTTTTATTGTTTATATAAGTCCCACATTTCATAATGAGGATCTTATCTCTAAAATAGATAGTGGTAGGGAGAGATATTTCAACAAAGTCAATGATTGTGATACAAAAGAGATGGAACATGAAGAAATTCCACAAATCCTAAATGAAGAAGAAATGTTTCTAGAGACATAACTACAATATAAAAGTAATAGAGAGGTTGAGAGAACTATAATTGAATGGATTTCAATTCACTGACTATAGTGACTCATTATTAGTTAGTAACAATGATCCTTTATCATATAAGAATTTAGTAATTTTTCTGTGGAAAGAGCCTATTAATTTGGAAATGGAATCCATTTACCAAAACTAATTATAAATTTTCATAGAACTTCTTTTATATGTAAATCATGTTGTATGAAAATAGGTCTTCTATAAAAAACTATAAATGGATGGACAAGTCAATACCTATAAGGCATGACTAGTTGAGAAAGGGGTTATGAAATGACAAGTAATTGACTATAACAAAACCTTTTCACCAGTTTCTAGGTTAAAACCATTTATAATTAAACATTTTATTTCAACATTCAATTATTATGAAATTAGAAAAATGTATTTTGAAAATTTCTAGCATAAAAGGAACCTTAATAAAGTTGTCTATATGATACAACCTGATGGGTTTGTGTCTCTAAAGTATTATAACATAGTTTGAATGTTGTAAATATCCATTTATGGATTAAACTAATCTTCCTAGTAATAGAACTATAATTATTTTAGGCCATAAAAGAATTTAGTTTTATAAACAGTGAATGTGAGATTTCTATCTATAAATGTCTTGGTGTGACTGCAATAATTATCGTAATGGTATATATTGATGACATATTACGTATTTAAAATGAAATAGTCGTATTAAAGTATGTTAATGTGTGGTTGAGTAAAAGATTCCCTATATAGGACTTGGTTGAGGAATAATATTTTCTTGGGATCAAGATTCATCATGATATATATATGACATTTCTTGAATTATGTCAAATTCCATAAATTGATAAGTTACTGAAGAGATTTGGTATAGAACAATTAATTAAGGGATTATTTTTAGTTCATATGGAATTCACCTTTCTTGGAAAATGATTCCTTTGAAACATGAGGATATAAATAGAATAGAAATTATTCTATATGAATTGGTGATTAGATAAGTAATATATGTAATTATATATACTAGTCTAGATATAGCCTACTCATTAGGTGATATTGGAATATATCAAGTTGATCTATGTTATCATTATTGGATAGAAGTGAAGAGTATCCTTAAGTAATTGAATTATACTAATGATATATTATAGGTTTATGGAGGATATGAGTAACTAGTTATCAAATGATTTATAGATTCTAGCTTCCAAACTGATCAATATTACATGAAGTCATAAATGAGATACATATTGGCATCTAATGGATTTATTTTGATCTATAAGACCTTGGAGATGGTTGTGGTTTCAAATTATACAATATATTTTGAATATATTTTTCTATTTGAGGAAGATAAAGAATCATTATGGATGCAAAACATCATATAAGAGATTGAAAACATACCTAGAAGTAAAGGTCATATTTCACTTTATTTTTATAATAGTGTTGCGGTGGCTCTCAAGAATAGCCAAGGTCACATCAATGGGTGAAGCACATACTTCCAAAGTATCATCCCTTAAGGGATTTTTCTCAGAGAGGTGAAGTTGAATTGAGAATTATTTACATGGAAGACAATGTGAAAGACCACATAAATAAATTCTTGACTGAGATGAAACATTAATTTTAAGTGAGGTCAACTGGACTGATGTTTATAGTCAATAGGCTCAAGTACAAGTGGTATTTTGTTGGATTTGGTGTCCACGGACCATCTATATTTACATTGATTTCATGTAAATTTGATGTATTGGATATTAATAAAACTTATTTTTAAATAGCTTTTATTATCTTGTCAGAATCTAATGTAACTATATCATAAAATATTCGTCACATTGACAAGGTCATAGAATGTCTCTATAATGACGGAAACCTTGATGTTCAAGGACGATATTCATAAATAATGTTTCGTGCTTGGATAATATACTATGATAGAAACCATAGTGCATAGACTTTCTGGTGTGAGTACTCATAAGAAGATGAGGCGTCTTCCCATTAAGTTCCCTCTTTGTAATCTCTATGATGGTAGATTATGAGAATACACACACCAATAAGAATTCATTATATTTTTTGTCATCAAATATTTCTATCTATGAGCATGTGTGATGTTCCTTATAATTTATGAGTATTAATTATTTTATTTATAACTAGTATAATTAGATGTATTTAATAGACCATTATTCTAAAAATTCATGGAAAAGTTGAATGCATTGGGTGTGTAATGACTGACATGTCATTAGTGGATAGTCAAGGAAGGATTTTTCCCTTCCACCATTATAGAAGCTAATATCTCGGCCATTTTATTGGAATGGAATGTCACCCTAAATTCCATGGTTGTGGTGTAACATCGTGTTTCTTTCAGATAGTCAAACAAATACATATTGATCATATATTTTTGTGACACAGATGTGAATCCTTCATGATGAGATATTGAGACAAATGGATTATATTTCACAGTGAGTGTCTGTATATGGTTTTTGTCACTATAATATAATTTTCCATATCTTAGGTTCTTTCACCCATTATTGGATAGTAATCTTGGTCTTTAGGAAATCAATTTTAATTCCAATGAGAAAAATCATATAGGGTCACACGCTAAGTGTTATAATTGATATCAATTAAAATATATTTGAATTTAATTAATATAATAAATTTTATTTTAAATAATTATGAACAATTTTATTCATTTTTCATTGGTAACATAAATAATGTAAATATTTATTCACCAGAATGTGAATAAAAATATATTTATTTATTTTATTGAATATTTAATAAATATTCATTCACTGATATACGAATTAAATATTTATCCATGAATAAAAAAATTTATTCAACTATAATTTAGATAACACGGAGTTCGAACCGACCAAGACCATGGTTAGTGTTAAATATTTCTTAAGAACCCAAAAAAATAATATTCACTACTTTTTGAAATTGGGTGTGTTCCATAAAATAGTAATTATATTAGTATCATGTGCAATGGTGTAATTTAATGGTTTTAAATGTTATTTAATGGTATGCAAAGATTTTAATAATATTTTAACCTAAACCCTAATTTATAAATAGATGGTAATTTTTATTGTTTATTAAACTGAAAATTAAAAATAAAGAATTTTTGTGCACAACAAATTATCTCTTGAATCCCCCTTCCCTCCCTCTTAATAACAATAAGAAAATGAGAGATTTATTCATGGATAAATAATGAGTTTTCAAGAAAAAAACACCATACATTTGATTCATTAAGATATCACCTGGAGATAGAGTCATATTTATTGGTGTTCATTAGAGAATTTATTGATCACCACTAGAGGGATTCTAAACTTATATTCTCACAGTGCAATGAAGGCAATCTAAAAGGGCCTTTT
This sequence comes from Viscum album, assembly GCA_963277665.1. NCBI lineage: Eukaryota > Viridiplantae > Streptophyta > Magnoliopsida > Santalales > Viscaceae > Viscum > Viscum album. The sequence goes on from OY728131.1 coordinate 243,036,790, forward strand.
CGGATAATAAAAAATCATGAATGATAAACTTTTCTAATTCAAAGTAATTATTTCATTATATATTATATAAATTATTAATAAGTTTTACTTGCTAGATCCTCACTTGTGGCTTCAGGAAATGAGTATAAAAAAAGTTAATATACCACCCCCACCTCATGCTTCCACTATGCTTGTAATCAAAAAAAATATGCATACAAATATTTCTCTCTCTCTATATAATTCTTACTTTATATTCCAATTTTAATTAATATCATGGTATAGTTGATAATCTATCATGTATTACATGTTATTCAAATTATCCTATAGATACGCCATGAATGGTGGAATCTTTTTTTCCACTATTGTGATCATTATCAAGCACATTAGAAGAAATTTAAATGTAAAAGAGATCATGACTAATGTAGTGGATCTTCAGTGTAAATTAAACCATTTAGTTACAGCTATATTTTCATTATTTTAGAAGTATAATTAATATTATTATTCCTGTGGATCCTTGAAAAATGGTTTTAATAGCCTTTTCTTCATCTTCCAATTGTTACTATACTTTAAAAAACCCTTCAGTAAGAATAAATAACCTCTATTGTGTAATAATGATAAATCATTACAGTTTCCTATGAATGACTAATATATTATAGGCGGAGTCTATGTGAGATTAAACCCTTATGTGTCTGGTTCTACAGTATCACCTATATAGGTATATTTTATGTAACACCCGAGAATTTTATGAGAAATGTTTTGTTTCTATGTTATATAAATCATCAAAGGAATCTTTTACTACACACAACACCATCTTGACTTGATTTACACGCAATCGCGACCTTCCTCGATAGCTTGTGTCGTACGCAATACCGTGTTTCACTAAACAACGATATGCTATTAAAATATTACTAAAACGAGCTGTTATGAATAGTAATACCCACTTTTTGACATTTTTAAAATTTTATTTTTCAAAATGGACATCATTTTTGGATTCGGAATATCAAAATTAGCATAGGGTGAAATTTTGGTATTTTTCTGAAAACTTTCAATTTTTGATGAATAGTGAAAACACTGGGTTACTATTAAAAAACCGAATTTTTATTTAAATAATTATTTATTTTATTTAAATTTATTTTATGTAAAAATTTATACATAATACCTATATAAGTTCAATGCAATTCATTGGAGTCATTTTATAATAATTTTAGATATATAAAAAATTTTATTGAATTTTTCACCGTGTTTTACCCACCTCCTAGGAGAATTTGAAAATTTACATAAAACATAATTTTACCTCTTCTGTGTGTGGAATTCCGAAAATCTGAGAGACACAGTTAATATCAAGGACTAAAATGTGGTTCAATGAGATGAAAATAATTTTTGGTGAATAGTAACCTTTTACTTTTTTTACCACGGTTAAAAGTAAATAGGGAAATTAAGGGTAAAAATGTTATTATTATTACCCTAACACATGTCCTAATTCTATTTGATAAGTGTAATTCGACCAAAAACAACCTTAGGAAAAAAAATATGACCATTTAGACCCACTTGGATTAGATTAAGACATTTATTATTAATTTATTTAAAGAAGGGTTAAAATAGTTAAAATCAAAGTTTAATAACTAAATCGTTTTTCATATAGGGTTATACATAAGATAAAATCGACTATAAATTTTAATTATAAAGATAAAAATATTTCCTACATAATGGTATTTTATTTGTAATTTTTTGACAATAAATAATTTTATTTATTTATGACACAATGATGATGCAGTAATTATCTTAGTAATGAAATATTGACATAATTGATGTTATAAATAACCAAATAAATCTAATCTGAGACTTTTTATAAATTAAAATAAATTTATAGGTTAATATGACATGTTAATATTGATTTAATTAACTCTGTTCAAACTAATGTTTCTGTTATGATTTTGACAAAAATCAATTACCAAATTGTGTCAAAATTGACAGAAAATAGTTTTTATAACAAATATTATATTATTAATTGATAGTTTATTCCTAAAAATCTAAGGTTTGGAAAAATGACTTATATAAGGTTATATATATTGATAATAAACAACTTGGGTTTCGTTTGGCTTGTTCTAGTAAGTTTATTAACCTTATAGTGTAAGATAACAAGAAGACACGGTAAAAGTTAAATTATCTAACTTAAAGTTAAATGTAAATGATAAGGTTAAAATATAAACCTAAACTTTTCTAAATTCTATTGGATGAGAGTATTTGGACCCATACCCACCTTAGATTCGAAATAAATCAATCTGGAGCTATTAAAAACCGAATATGACTTTATAATAAAATAATATTTTTAGTTTTTGCTAAGGTGCCCATCTCCTCCCTTATAAAAGGGCACCTCCTCCATCTCTTCCTCACACCACATTGAGCCTTCAAGATCGGCCAAACCCTGAAAAATTCTCTTCTCCACTTCCCTAGAAACATCCTGGAGGTCCTGGTCTACTTCAATGACCAATTTTAGTGCCCTAAGAGGAGGTCTCAAAGAGGCGCTTCAAAGAAGAGGTAATGTCCGTTACCGATTCTTTCAACTTTATTTCTTCTTCCACATCTTCTTATTTAGTTTTTTAACTATGAAGTAATAAAATCAGTATCACTGATATACTTGTATGTTATTATAAGTATGAAACAACCCTATTTCACCATCTATCCATCCTACGGAAAACAAAATCATCACGCGTGCGTACGTTCGGAATACCGTCTCCACGCTGTGGTGTAATCTATTTTCCCCCACCACCTTACTTGGATGGGTATAATGGTGTAAATAATAACTATATATGATTATTGTAAATGGATATTGATTCTGAAATAGTATAAATACACACAAATACAATTCCACGATCATGGGAACGATATCATTGCTCGTGCGTACGTACGGAATACCGTCTCCACGATTTGATGCGACTCGTTACACATGATCTTCATTGCATAATATTATATAAATTAATTTAATGAATGAATATGATATATATTACACTAATACCATTCTGGAAATGAGGTATCTATAACCTAAAAAAAGAATAAGAATTTATTCGACAAAACACGCATAAGAACAAAAAGTAATAAACACCCGAATAACAAGTAGCAATGAAATATTACTAATAAGAAGCTAAGAATATGGCCATATATGATATCATAACAATGATTATGATTCCTTAATAAGTCATTGACATTATTTTAATCATTATATAGGAGGTTCGGACACTTACGAAGAAAATCGGATCTATGGTAAGGGAAAATCTCGCAATCTTATTTTTATCCGAAATTGTTTATACTTTAGAATATACTGGGGAATATTTATCATCCACATCCATGTTTCCTCAATATGTAATATTTATATCCTTATACAATATTTTATATCCAATTTTACCCTTCAGTGAGTTTTTAGTAAAATATATGAAAGGAATCTTTTGTCATTTTTCATACATGGTACTTTTTGACTTTTCCAAAAAAAAGTACGAGAAGAATGTTTTTTTAACTTATACAGCATGAATGGATTTTTAAAACATTATTTCCAAGACGCTTCCTTTACAAGTTTTCAAGTTTATTTTTAATCAACTTATTTTAGTTTAAAATTGTATGACATGTTAAGAAAGGAAAAAAAAATTTGAAGTAGAAAGGATATTTTCCTCAAGAATGGAGTTCAATTGTTTTATCAAAATTATTTTCCATCTAAGATAATATAGTTTTAAGTTTCTATACATGTTATTACATTGATTTGATTATGTTTTTAGGGAATTATTTTTATGAATTCCTTTATCTTATATGAATTGTTTTATGATGTCACGATGTTTAAGAATCCCATTTTTATTACATGGGTTGTGCAATGATGTAAGATTTATGATTTTTGTGGCACACATAAGAATGGCTTCATTATGAGATGGTTGGGACCTATATCCCCCTCCAATGCATTGGGTAAAGATTTATATCTCATGAGGTAGACATGGCTGGAACGACAGGTTAATCCGGTTTAGTGAAACAGGACTGAAACAAGGAGTGAACTCGGTTCAGAAATGGACTTTGTCCGCTAAGATAGTCTTGTCAATGAGTCTTGACTAATAAGAAATGATTCTATATAATTATGTGTATATGACACAAAGTTTCATTTTTAAGTCATTATTATTTGGATTACAATTCACTACTATGATTTATCCCATGTTATGAAATTATAATCTCTTTTGCAGGTTAAGATTTCCAAAATGTTATGTTCTTATGAATATGATGTGATTGATCTTTCTTTTTTTACCCTTACTGAGCATTTGAGCTCACCCTGTTGTATGTTTTCTTTCCCCAGGTCAGGAAGAAGGTTATTAAGTAGGATATACCAAAAAGGGACTCTAGATATGATGAAATAAATGGGAGATAACGTAGATGATTTATGAACCAGTTGTTTATGTTTCCTAGTTTTTAGAGACACTATACCTATACGGTCCTTTCATGGTTTTGTTATATGTTGTAATAAGTGTACTTCAATTTTGGAGTATTAGTAATGTATGTAATGTATGGGTCGGTATATTTGGTATCAGAGGAAAGTTATAGTCAACCTTTGGAAACTAGGAAGTTAAATACTTAGTAAGAACCCTAAGGATGAGTCTAAGCATAGAACACAATCTTAGTGTTTTATAAATGGCCAGGTACAACCTATGATAAGACCTTATGTTTGAAATTTTATTCTTGATTATGTGTTTTTTCCTATTATAATTAGTGTTTCTCACGCTATTCTTCTCGGTTTTAATCAATGGCTAGAACCAGAAGGAACAGTGTTAATGCGGAATGTGATGGGCAATCCAATGATTGTCCCCCTGAGCAACCAAACGTTATGGGAGCAGGAATGAAAAATCTTATAGCCATGATCACATAACTTTCTCAAGCTATGAATCATGAAGGACTTCTAAACGAGAAAAGTGAGGAGAAACATTCTATTGAATCCTTCATGAGGCAGTGTCCATCCTCATTTAGCGGGTCTACTGATCCATTAGTTGCTGAACAATGGATCAGTACTACTGAAAAGATATTTTCAGTTCTTCAATGTTTTGACCATAATAAAGTCATGCTAGCAGTATATCGTTTAGAAGGTGATGCTGATCAATGGTGGAATCTTATTAAGAATATGATGCCAAGGGATGAAATTGAGTCCATGTAATGGGATGAGTTCAAGAACTTATTTTTCAATAATTACTTCCCTTGTATTCTCTGAACAATGATGGAGAAGGAGTTTCTTGAACTAAAGAAAAAGGATGAGGAATATGTTGGTACCTACGAAGCAAATTTTACAAGACTTGCAAGGTACGCTTCTGGGATTATTATCCAACCAGATAGTAAGATCGATCGATTCTTTAGTGGAATAAAACCGTGTCTTCGAAGGGTGTTATCCATAAGGGACTTCAATAGCTACGAGGAAATTGTTCGATGTTATCTCAAGGTTGAGATGGAGATTGGAGTAACCCATCAGTCATACGGGTTTGATAAGAAGAGGAAAATGGAATTCAAAGGAAAATCTAAAGAGCACACTGAAAAGAGGATGAGTTTTCCCTTATGCTCAAAGTGTGGAAAGAAACATCGAGGAAATTGTCTTAAGGGGACAAGAAAATGTTATAAGTGTAGAAAGGAAGGTCATCGGGCAATTGAATGTCGAAATAATGGGAAGAAGATGTCTAATGATGCAAACAAAGGAAGGGATACACAAAATGAACCTACTTCACTTCAATGTTTCAAGTGCAAGGAAATGGGGAATTATGCCAATAAATTCCCTAATCCAAGGGTTGTTGATGATGATCGACGTCAACAAACTCTTAAGGCTAAAGACAAAGGAAAGTCCCATGCAATTTCTATAAGTGATGTGGAGTACGATAACGAAGTGGTGAAAGGTACACTTACCATCCACTCTAAAGTAGCAAATGTTTTATTTGATTCTGGATCCACCAACTCTTTTATTTCTGAAGAATTTTCTAAGGTTATCACCGTATTACCTCAAAAATTAGATGATGAGTCACCTGTGACAACCCCTAATGGCACAACAGTCGTATCAAAAGTTTATAATTCTTCTCTGATTGAAGTTTGTGGGAAAGTGCTTCCTGCAAATCTTGTGATCCTTCCTATAGTGGAATTTGATGTGATTTTTGGCATGGATTGGATTTCTCTATATGGAGCTCATATCAATTGCCAAAGCAGAGAAGTCACATTTCATATTCCAGATCAATCTATGATCATCTATCGATGCAAGTATGAACATAACCTTCCAGTGGATATTTTTTCTATCTTATGGGTTTTGATTCCACTAAATAAAGGTTATTTATCTCAAATAGTTGGTGAGAAAATCACGATTAAGAATATTCCCACTATACGAGAGTTTGATGATGTCTTTCCGGAGGAATTGTCAGGTCTTCCACCAAATCGTGAAGTTGAGTTTTCAATAGAACTCGTACCGGGTGCTTTTCTTATTTCAAAGACACCTTATAGAATGGCCCCAATTGGGTTGTAGGAATTGAAGAAGAAACTCCAAGATAATCTTGATAAGGGATTCATACGCCCTAGTGCGTCACCTTGGGGAGCACCGGTTCTATTTGTTAAGAAGAAAGATGGATCAATGAGACTCTGCATTGATTATCGAGAACTTAATAAGATCATTATCAAGAACAAATATCTTCTCCCACGCATTGATGACTTATTTGACCAACTACGCAGAGCTTAATACTTTTCCAAGATTGATCTTCATTCAGGGTATCATCAATTAAGGGTCAAAAGGGAGGATATACCAAAGACGGCTTTCCGTACAAGGTATGGACACTATGAATTTATAGTGATGCCATTTGGTCTTACTAATACCCCTTCTATCTTCATGGATCTGATGAATAGAGTCTTTAGAGACTATCTAGATCAGTTTGTTGTAGTCTTTATAGATGATATTCTTGTCAATTCAAAGAGCAAGGAAGAACATGAAGATCATTTGAGAATTGTATTGAAGTCCCTAAGAAAAAATAATCTTTATTCTAAATTTACCAAGTGTGAATTTTGTCTTTAAAAGGTTGCATTTTTGGATCACATAATCTCAAAAGAGGGGATATCTATAGATCCAGCAAAAATAGAGGTTATCGAAAGATGGCCGAGACCGACAACAGTAACCGAGATCCGATTATTTCTTGGTTTGGCTGGATATTATCGACGTTTTGTGAAAGATTTTTCATGATTATCTAATTCACTCACCATGATGACTCTAAAAGGAGTTATGTTTGTTTGGACAGAGAAATGTGAAGATAATTTCAAAGAGTTTAAAAGAAGGTTATCCAGTGCACCTGTACTCACACTTCCTTGTAGTGGAGAAAGGTTTGTGATCTACAGTGATGCATCCAAGAAGGGGTTGGGGTGTGTTCTTATGAAAAATGATATGGTGGTAGCTTATGCCTCATGACAGTTGAAAATCCATAAGCAAAATTACCCAAATCATGATTTGGAGTTAGCTATGGTAATCTTTGAATTAAAGATTTGGAGGCATTATCTTTATGGAGAAAGGTGTGATATTTATACTGATCATAAAAGTTTAAAGTATATTTTCACAAAAAAGGAGAATAATATGCACCAAAGAAGATGGTTGGAGCTGATTAAGGATTACGACTGCTCAATTCATTACCACCCTGGGAAAGCAAACAAGGTGGCAGATGCATTAAGTCGACAATACCATGCTAGTTTATCCACAATGAGGATCAAAAAAGATCCAATATTTATGGATTTACAAAGGATGGAACTTGGAATTATAATGGAAGGGGAAAAATCATGTCTTTCTCAATTGAATGTTCAACCATATATACATGTGAAGATTAAAGAGGCGCAGAAAGAAGATGCAGAGTTAAAAAAGAAGGTGAGAAATATTCCTGAATTTAACCTTGATTGTGATGGGATAATAATGTTCAGGAATCAGGTTTGTGTTCCTCCCATCCCAGAATTAAAGAAGGAGCTACTGGATGAGGCTCATAGGTCTTCATTCTCTATTCATCCTAGAAGCATGATAATGTATAGGGACCTGAAAGAGTACTTCTGGTGGGATGGCATGAAAAGAGATGTTGATGAATATGTCTCTAGATGATTGGTTTTTCAGGAAGTTAAAGTTGAGAGACAGATGTTTAAGGGGATGTTACAACCATTACCCATACCCGAATGGAAATGGGAAAACATCACTATGGACTTTGTCACTGGACATCCTAAAACATCAAAATCAAATAATTCTATCTGAGTCATAGTTGATCGTCTTACAAAGTCTGCACACTTCATTGCTATTAGAGAGGATTTCTCTCTAGATCAGCTTGCCAGGATACATGTAAAAGAAGTGGTAAGATTGCATGGAGTACCACTTTCCATTATATCTGATTTGGATCCGAGACTTAACTAGAAGTTCTGGCGAAGTCTTCATCATACTCTGGATACAGAGTTGAGTTTCAGCACTGCTTATCATCCTCAGACAGAAGGTCAGTTAAAGAGAACAATTCAAACTATAGAAGATATATTGAGAGCTTGCTCTATGGATTTCAAAGGTGGTTGGGATCAACACCTACCTTTGGTGGAATTTTCTTATAATAATAGCTTTCACTCCAGTATTCAGATGGCTTCTTATGAAGATCTCTATAGAAAGAAATGTAGGACTCCAACTTGCTGGAATGAAGTTGGGGAATGAAAGCTATTAGGACACGATCTTATTGATGAGATGGCAGAAAAGGTCAGATCTATTCAACAACACATAAGAGAAGCTCAGAGTCGACAAAGAATTTATGCCGACAACCAAAGAAAAGACCTAGAGTTTGAAGTGGGTGATAAAGTGTTCTTACGAATATCTCCCTGGAAGAGGGTCATGAGATTTGGAAAGAAGGGAAAGTTGAGCCCTAGATATATCGGTACTTTTGAAATTCTGGATCGTGTTGGGAAGGTAGCTTACCGATTGGCACTTCCACCGAATCTCTCCCAAGTTCATGATGTGTTCCATGTATCTCTCATAAGAAAGTACATATCTGATCCTTCACATGTACTCATCTCAGATGTTTACCACTGGAGCAAGATCTTTCTTATGAAGAACAGCAAATAGAGATTCTGGATCATAGAGAAAAAGTCCTACGGAACAAGACCACTTGCTTGGATAATTTTTTATGGAGGAACCACCAATTTGAAGAAGCTACATGGGAGCTTGAGGATATGATGAGGGAGAGGTATCCTCATCTGTTTGTTAAAAAGTGACGAATTTCGAGGGCGAAATTCATTTAAAGGGGGGTAGAATGTAACACCAAAGACTTTTATGAGAAATATTTTTTTATGTTATATAAATCATCAAAGGAATCTTTTACTACACACAACACTAGCTTGGATTTCTTTACACGCAATCATGACCTTCCTCGATAGCTTGCGTCGTACGCAATTCCGAGTTTCACTAAACAACGATATGCTATTAAAATATTACTAAAACTAGACATTATGAATAGCTATACCCACTTTTTTAAATTTTGTGTATTTTATTTTTCAAAATGGACTTCATTTTGGGATTTGGAATATCGAAATTAGCCTAGGGTGAAATTTTGGTATTTTTCTGAAAACTTTCAATTTTTGATGAATAGTGAAAACATTGGGTTACTATTTTAAAACCGACTTTTTATTTAAATAATTCATTATTTTATTTAAATTTATTTTAGGTAAAAATTGATACATAATACCTATATAAGTTCAATGAAATTCATTGGAGTCATTTTATAATAATTTTAGATATAAAAAAAATTTATTGAACTTTTCACCGTCTTTTACCCACCTCCTAGGAGAATTTTCAAATTTACATAAAACGTAATTTTACCACTTCAATGAGTGGAATTTCTAAAATCCAAGAGACATGAATAATATCAAGGACTAAAATGTGGTTCAATGAGATGAAAATAATTTTTGGTGAATAGTAACTTTTTACTTTTTTTAACACGGTTAAAATTAAATAGGGAAATTAAGGGTAAAAATGTTATTATTATTACCATAAAACATGTCCTAATTATATTTTATAAGTTTAATTCGACCAAAAACAACATTAGTAATAACATATGACCATTTAGGCCCACTTGGATTAGATTAGGACATTTATTATTAATTTATTTAAATAAGGGTTAAAAGAGTTAAAATCAAAGTTTAATAACTATATCATTTTTAATATGGGGTTATACATAAGATAAATTCAACTATAAATATTCATTAGAAAGGTAAAAATATTTAATACATAATGATATTTTATTTGTAACTTTTAGACAATAAATAATTTAATTTATTTATGACACAATGATGATGCAGTAATTATATTATTAATGAATTATTGACATAATTGATGTTATAAATACCCCCAAAAAATGTAATTGGAGACTTTTTATGAATTACAATAATTTTCTAGGTTAATATCACATGTTAATATTTATTTAATTAACTCTTTTCGAACAAATCTTTCTGTTATGATTTTCACAAAAATCAATAACCAAATACTGTCAAAATTGACATAAAATGGTTTTTAAAACAAATATTTAATTATTAATTGTTATTTTATTCTCAAAAATCTAAGGATCTTCCAAATGAATTATATAAGGTTATATATATTAATAATAAACAACTTGGGGTTCGTTTGTCTTGTTATAGTAAGTTTATTAACCTTATAGTGTAAGAAAACAAGAAGACACGGTAAAAGATAAATTATCTAACTTAAAGTTAAATCTAAATGATAAGGTTAAAATAGAAAACTAAACATGTATAAATTATATTGTATGAGAGTATTTCTACCCATCCCCAACTTAACTTCTAAATAAATCAATTTGGAGCTATTAAAAACCGAATATGACTTTATAATAAAATAATATTTTTAGTTTTTTCTAAGGTGCCCCTCTACTCCCTTATAAAAGGGCACCTCCTCCCTCTCTTCCTCGCACCACTTTGAGCCTTCAATCTCAGCCAACCCATGAAAAATTATCTTCTCCAATTCCCTAGAGACATACTAGAGGTCCTGGTCTTCTTCAAAGACCAATTTGTGTGCCCTAAGAGGAGGTCTCAAAGAGGTGCTTCAAAGAATAGGTAATGTCCGTTACCGATTCTTTCAACTTTATTTCTTCTTCCACTTCTTCTTCTTTAGTTGTTTCATTATGAAGTAATAACATCAGTATCAATCATATAATGGTATGTTATTATAATTATGAAACAACCCTATTTCACCATCTATCAATCCTACAGAAAATGAAATCACAGCGCGTGTGTACATACGGAATACCGTCTCCACACCGTGGTGTAATCTATTTTCCACCACCACCTTACTTGGATGGGTATAATGGTGTAAATAAGAACTATATATGATTATTGTAAAGTGATATTGATTCTTAAATAGTATACATACACTCCAATACAATTCCACGATCATGGGAACGATATCATTGCTCGTGCATACATACGGAATACCGTCTCAACGATGTGATGCGACTCGTTCTACATGATCTTCATTGCATAATGATTATATAAATTAATTGAAGGAATGAATATGATATATATTACACTAATAATATTCATGAAATGAGGTATCTATAACCTAAAGATAAGAATAATAATTTATTCGAAAAAACAGGCATAAGAACAAAAAGTAATAAACACCTGAATAACAAGTAGCAACGAAATATTACTAATAAGAAGCTAAGAATATGGCCATATATGATATCATAACAATTAGTATGATTCTGGAATAAGTCAATGACATTATTTATATCATTATACAGGAGGTTCGGACACTTATGAAGCAAATCGGACCTAATGTAAGGGAAAATCTCACAATCTCATTTTTATTCGAAATTGTTTATACTTCAGAATTTACTGGGGAATATTTATCATCCACATCCATGTTTCCTCAATATGTAATATTTATATCCTTATAAAATTTTTTATATCCAATTTTACCCTTTGGTGAGTTTTTAGTAAAATATATGAAAGGAATCTTTTGTCGTTTTTCGTACGAGGTAGTTTTTGGCTTTTCCGACAAAAGTACGAGAAGAATGTTTTTTTAACTTATATTGCATGAATGGATTTTTAAAACAATATTTCCAAGAAGGTAAATTTACAATTTTTCATGTTTATTTTTAATCAACTTATTTTAGTTTAAAATTGTATGAGATGTTAAGAAAGGAAAATGTTTTTGAAGTATAAAGGATATTTTCCTCAAGAATGGAGTTCAAGTGTTTTATCAAAATTATTTTCCATCTAAGATAATATAGGGTTCTGTTTCATTCCCTATTATTACAATTATTTTATTATTTTGTGATGGAATTATTTTTATGAATTCCTTTATCTTATATGAATTGTTTTATGATGTCACGATGTTTAAGAATCCCATTTTTATTACATGGGTTATGCAATGATGTATGATTTTTTATTTTTGTGGCACACATAAGAATGGTTTCATTATGAGATGGGTGGTACCTATATCTCCATCCAATGCATTAGGAAAATTTTTATATCTCATGAGATAGACATGGTTGGAATGGCAGGTTAATCTGGTTCAGTGAAATAGGACTGAAACGAGGAGTGAACTCAGTTCAGAAATGGACATTGTTCGCTAAGATAGTCTTGGCAAAGAGTATTGACTAATAACAAATGATTCTCTATGATTATGTGTGTATGCCACAAAGTTTCATGTTTTAAGTTATGATTATTTGGATTACAATTCACTACTATGATTTATCCCATGTTATGAAATTATAATCTCTTTTTCAAGTTAAGATTTCCAAAATGTTGTGTTCTTATGAATATGATGTGATTGATTTTCTTTTGTTTACCCTTACTGAGAATTTTAGCTCACCCTTTTGTATGTTTTTATTCCCTAGGTCAGGAAGAATGTTATTAAGTAGGATATGACAAAAAGGGACTCTAGATATGATGAAATAAATGGGAGACAACGAAGATGATTTATGACTAGTTGTTTATGTTTCCCAGTTTTTAAAAACACTATACCTATACGGTCCTTTCATGGTTTTGTTATATGTTGTGATAAGTGTACTTCAATTTTTAAGTATTAGAAATGTATGTAAAGAATGGGTCGTTATATTTTAGTAATTCACAATAACATGAAATTTTAATTTTCTTACATGATTTTGAGATTCCAACACAATTGTAATGTATTGATATCACTATTGTGTTTCATAGGATAAATTTACATTTAATTTCTGTGAGAGGTAATTATAAGATCATTCAAAATAACACCATTCAAGAATACCTAAAACCATATAAAATTAAAAATGAGTAAAACTATCATATATATTACACCGATGTTGTCACTACTCTATCTTCAAAAATTGTGCATGATGAAGATCAAAAGGCGAACACCATATAACTCCATTATATATATTATATTCATTGGATGATGTTGAATTGTTAATTGAATGAGAATGAACCTCTCATTACTCATGGAAGGATAATTCCTCTCAAGGTAAAGATAGGAGGGTGAGAGATTTTATAGAGAGGTAAAATCAAGAAGGATCAATGCAGTGATCCCACTCAAATGGTTATCATGCATATACTAATAAAGGAAGGGACATTGATTGAATCATGTCCATATAAGCCTATTAATCCCATATCATTCAACTCAAATGCATCTATCTTTTAATTGTGTAAATTAAATATATATATATATTAAAAAATATTATGAGAGATAAATTTGAGTGTAATAATATGGGATCAACTTGATAATCTTTTTATAGGACAATAGATTGGATATAAATCATCAATGGAGAATACATTATTGATCCGACCAATCACAATTATCCTAGTAGACACCATGACCTCCACCATCATGAATTCCCAGTAATTTCCTAAAATAAAACCCAAGTCATGTTGTAAACATGATAGACCCTTATATGTATTCTAAATGGGGAATAAATAACAATTATAATTGTTTTAATCTCTTACATTGTTTTATCTAAATTTGTTTTGTAGTTTAATCACCATTTGAATGTTCTATTAATAATAGTCTAGGGAGACCTCAAATATATGAAACAATTATTTATATATCATACATACTCATGAAACAATAACAAATACCAAACAAATTTAAAAAAACATATCATGATGAATTGTGTACATATCACATTCTGTAATAAAAATTAATGTAAAATAATTTGTATTAGTGGTATATGCTTTTATTTCATAAATTATATCTAAAATATTCTACCATTATACAATAAATAATTCTAGGTTCTATCAGTTAATCTCCAACATGAAACATTACAATGTATATCTGACATTGAAAGCCTATAAATTATAAACCATAGATACAACCCAATTTAAATTTTAAATATTTAATAATAACATAAATTATAATTAAAAAAAGAAATAATTTCATAGAAATAATATTTTAAGAAAATATAAATTACAAAAAACATATTATTTTTAAAATATACATTCCATATTATTAACAAAAATATGTTTTCGGATTTATAAACCAAAACACTCTCCATGGAAAATAATAATTTTTCTATTTTTTTCTATTTTTTAGGAATATTTTATCACGAAATCAATTATGTCCCCAAGTGATAGTTATATGTTTTAGTGATATCTTGCAATGTTTTTTAAAAAACCCATATATATATATATATATAAGAAATTCATCATCATGTTAGTGAAGGAGTTGGGAATTGATAGATTAAACATGGTTGATTGCTGAACCTAAAGTGTATCTATATGTTTTTTGTTCAGGTGTAGTTGATTAAATTTATGCTTTGTTTATTTTTAAGAATTAATGGTATATTTTTATTGATATTTTTATTTCATTATAAAATGTGTGTATGAAATTTAAATTACTGATATACATGGTCTTTATTTTTTATTTTTCATTAGCTTTTATATTTTATGTGAATTGTTCCTTATTTAATATCTTTAACCATGATTATTTGTAGAAATTACTCCCATATGAGTGTATTTTATACCATTAGTTCCTAAAAAATTATATAATGTGTTATAGGTGGCATTGGATTGTCACATTTGATTTTACTATATATATAGAAATGGGTATTAGTTTGGGTAGATTGAAATCAATCACACCACACTGAGTATTTCTTATGTAGAATTAAAATCTATATTGTTATACCTATATACTTGAGAGACATAGTGAACCTACCATAATAGATGTGTATTTTTATTATGCACCTGAAAAAACTCATTGAAGGGTTTGGATAAACTTATTATAATAGAATCCCATGAAAGGATCACATAAATCATAATTGTGAAATCATACATAATTATTTAAATGGAAAAAAAATTAATGACTATAGTAGAAGATAAGAACAAATTATATTTCTTCAAAATAACCAAACAAACATTTCTTATAATGTAAAACATATAAGTGAAAATGAAAAAATTGACCATATGAGAAATCATATAAAACAAAATATTATAAACTAAATAAATTGACATAATAATATTGGATGGTTCCAATATGGAAATAGAACCCCACATGTTTTAATTACTGCAATAATATGAACTAGTTGGGTTATATTTGGAATCACAAGGACTCCCTAACCATTTGATTAATAACAAACTCTATTATATATGCAGAAATTATATAAATAACATAAATTCATTAACAAAATTTAATAAATAAGTGACACAACAATTAAAATGAATGGAACACATAAAATTGATACCAATATGGAAAATTTGGTCTTTAATGTGAAAATTTCATACAACAACTAAGAGTGAATTAGGTGCGTAATTTTGGAGGATTTTTCATATAATCAATATAATAGAAAAAATATTTTTACATGGTACTACATCCCATCATCACTCATTAAATCCTTAGTTTTTATAAAAATAAAAGAATTAATTTTTGAAAATTCAAATAAATATTCAAAATAAATTTATAATAATTATTCTAGATGACCACATCCCCTTGATAAAATTGGGTTTTAAAATTAAAATAAAATTTTATGTTTTCCATGAAATTTCATGCATTGACTATTATGAATTTTTTTTATCTCTAGGAATCTATTTTTAGGCCTCCACATGGGCTTGTGGTGTTGTTGGGCCTTTATTTATGCCTGTTGTTGGGTGGTGAATTGCTAGTTCCATGCAAACCTGATGTTGTGAGGCCTCCTTCTCCCTAGGCTTTATGTGGAAACATCCTCTAGATGGGATATTTGTGGTTAGATATCTATGTTTTTATATTGGTTATTGATTATTGTTTATCTAGCAGCTTTATCTGAGGACACTAGTGATATCTTTTCTCCTAGTGATCTTCATCACTTACCTCCTTCCATTCTAATGATGACATGTTCCCAAGCCATTAAGACTTTTTGTTTCACTAATATGTTAATAAACAAAACCAAAAACCATCACTTATCCACACATCAACATCTATATTCATTCTCAATAGCCTATCATCTCACTTCTTTCACACCATTATAATTCTATATCATTTAATTTACAATGCATAATATTTTTTTGGTTCCCTTCGACATCTATTCAAAGAGATAGATTCAAGAGAGAGAGAGAGATAAATCTCTATGTATCTTTTAGATCTCCCTAATACCAATGTTTTGATGATAGTTTATGGATGATAGTTTTCAACATGAGAGTTATATCCAATCCCAACATCTTTTAGAAGTGTATACCTATCAGCACTAATGAAATATGTTAATGGTATCCACTAGTGTTCTTGATCTTGGATCTGGTATTTAAGATTCTTGTGTGTTTTTATTCCTAATTTCTATGTTTTTTCTCCATTATTTTCTTGTTTGGTGTTACAGTTTGGTGGGTCAGTCCATCTTAATTGTAGGTTAATAGTAATATCTTTGGATGAGGTTCACAATGAGTCCTTGTGTGGAAAAACCTCTTGGACAGATAACATATATGGTCCACATGATTTTCCCATAAACATTATTATTTTTCAATTGTATTCATTATTTTTTTAACATTCATAATAATAAATATTATCGTGGTGTTCTTTGCCTGGAGTAGGGAAAAATAGTCTAAAACATATAAATCCTTTATGTTATTAACTTTTTTATATTTATTTTTTTGAATGTTAACATCTAACATCTTTTTGGTTTACTTATTATTGTTTTTAATTTTTTGAATCTCGATCTTTTTTTTATTCAGACATTTATTTTTATTAGGGAGTTTTGTCCAGGAAACATCACCCTCCCATAAATTTGGTATTAGAGAAATTATTTTTTATTTATTCATTCCCTATTTTAAAAAATAATATGAGAATATAAATGTAGAAAATGACTTTAACATCTAGAGAGTTAAGATGAGATAATTAGTCTTCCACAATGCACTCCAAAAACACTCTTTTTCCAAAAAAACATGTAGTTATTGATGCTACTAACAAACATCTGTCTACCACCTATATTGATATTGACCCAAATTATATTAAAATATCTCACTATACTTTGTTATTAACCTTAAGTGATATGGTATTATGTGAAATAATACATGATACTATTTCTAAGGATATATGGATTAAATATTATATATTTTATACGCCTTTGTGTCTTCTGGCTAATTTATATAAGAATATGTGACATTTTACATGTTACGTGAACCAAAGATCATATATTTTTATTCATATTGGTGATTTCAATAATGTTTTGTTTTAAATAGATAACTTATATATTAAAATAAAATATAAGGGTTGGCGCACTCTATTTTTTAAATCCATAGATTATTCTTTTAAATATCTAAAATACTCCATGAGTTACAATAGAAAATTGATCACCCTAGAAGAGGTTAAATTATTTTTTTTCTAAAGAACATAAAACAAATTATTTGAAAGATGAGTTTAGTATATTGAAATATGATCCTCAATTAATTAATTTAAAGGAAAAAATGGAAAATAGTAAAAAATAATGAAAATATTTGAAGTGGTTTAAGAACTTCCAATGTTTTGAGTATGGTAAGACTAGCCATATTAAAATTTATTTTCATCAGATTAAAAACAAGGATAGTATAGACCATTCTCATGTGGTTTTCCTCAAGTGATCCACTGTATATTTTCATTGATTGTTTTAGCATAAAATTTTTTAGAATTAATAAAATATTATAATTATTCTATCTTCTGATATCCTAGGACTAGCCCTGTTTGTTTTTAGGGGAACCCAATTGAAAGAGAGGGTTCATTAAGTTTTGTCGAATCTATTAAGTATTACATGGAGATCCATCTCATTTTGGATTCCTAGTTTTGGTCATTGTGTGTTTTTTATTATTTTACTTCTTAATTTTTTTCATATTTTCAGAATTTGAATAATCACTATCTTTTAAACATCGAGAAATGTTTTATAAAATTACCTTCAGGTTGTTAGGATGCTCTAGAATATATAATTCGATGGAGAAACAAGTATTATTTATAATGTAGGATTTTTTTTTGTTTTTTTATTTTTAATTTCTAATACTTTTTAACATATGTGATAAAAGTATATGGGTAGTACACTTAGATCATGTTTCACCTTCATCACATGATATGTTTTATTTATTTTGGGTAAATATTTTGTAAAATTAGGTATTTAGGTTTATGAAATCTACACGAACTAAAGGATATGATAGGTTCGATAAGTGTAAAGAACAAAATTAGGTACTTTTATTTTTATTTTTTAAAGGTGATGATTTTTTAAGATTGTGTTCTCAAATTAAAATAATGTTTCATGTTTTCTATGAAAAAATTATTTTTCTATTATTATGAAAATTTTATTTTATCTTCAGGATTTGTTTTGAGGGATTTTGAGTAGAATTTTAGTGCTTCTTAAAATTTACTAATTATTCTTGTTGGAATTATGTATTTTGTTTCATGTGGGCCTATTTTCATTATGCCTTTTTTCTTATTGGTCCTTGTGTGAGAACATTCTCTAGATAGGGTGTTTTTGTTTGGATATTCATATTGTGATGATGGAAATTGATTTATTTTAATCCAATGCATCTTGCCTACAAATTTTGTGATTTATATTATTATGGAAATCCATGTCAGTTAGCTTTTTTAATTCCTCTAAACTTGGGTTTCTAGACAATTCCCCTTGTCTGTTACACAAGAAGTATACTCTAATTTCTCAGTATCCCTTAGTTGTTCGCACATCATCCCCACCTTCCATTATTGATATCTTATCACCTTACTACATTGAATCCATAATGATTCTTTTCTCACTTCATTTACTATGTACAGAGTTTTTTGTTCCCTTTAGACATTGTTTAGAGATATATTTTTGATATATTGTGGACCTCCCTACCTCCTTTATCACTCCATGATAACCATGGATTAGTGATACTATACAATGGATATTTTATGATGTGATAGAATTTTCTAACCCTGACATATTTGTGAAGTGAAGATCTAGAAGTGTCAACGGTATCATCTAATGTGAATCCTCATGATTTATTAGCCTTTTCACTGATCTGTACAATTTATGTGTTTTTATGGTTCTTTGGTCATGAAATATATCTTCTTTACATTGTCGATAGATGTTAGGGTTGTGTACATGAGTTTATCCTACATAAAGTTAAATGATACCATCCCCATAACGTATTCACTATGATTTCTAGAGTTTCAAGGACCGAAAGCATGGATAATGTTTGCAGTCCACATTTGTGGTCTCTTTATATTTATATTAAATGTTATAAGTCTCAATTTAATTTTTTCATAATAATAAATCTTATAGAGGTTTTCATTACGCAGGGTAGGACCAAACTATTAAAAAAATCTAAATCCCTTTGTGTAATTTATTTTTTTGGTGTTTCCTTTATTGAATGTTTATTTTTATCATCTTTCTATTTTACTTCTTCTTTTCAAATATTTTCATTATTAATATTTTTTTTGTTTTCATATTGATTCTAGTCTTGGAAATCGATACAGACACCTTCACCCTCCCAGAATACCCATGATATTTTATTTTAGTCATGACATCCTAATATTTCCATTTCATCATGCATGGGACAGAATCTAGCCAATGGCGGTAGGAACAAGTGTTGGATTTTTTTGCGAACTTTCAATATCTTTACTATGGTATCAAATACCATGAACTCATCTAGAATCAAATCAATGAATGGGATCACTTTTAGTATGTATTGAGTATTTTTCATGTTATTAGAAGTTTTTTGAATGGTATTATCAAATATATCAAGTTTATTCTTATCCTCATGGGAATATACATACACATGATTTAATTCAACTTTCCTTTCAAGGTGTCAAACCACTGGGCTAGAAATGTTTCCCACCTCGGGTACCATCTTGAATATAGAAATAATATTAGTGCCAAAAGGATGACGAAGGATTAAAATTACTTTTGATCTTCTTGACGAAAGAGATGACCCTTAATTAATCTTGTTCATCCTGTCCACACTCGCTATATTATAATTTTTTTTCTACTGTAACGTTTATTTTTATCTCATTAGTGAGGCATGAATAGTATTGTGGTATTATTTTATTCTTATATTATCAATAAAATATGAATTGTATAGTGGGTTTGTAAGTTAAAGGGAATTATAAAATATATATATATAAAAAAATTAATTCATTTTAATTTATTAAAAACATGATATAGTTTTATATATTATGAAAAGTGGGTCGAGAGAGGCATAGACCACATTAATCCTTCCCACATTCACCATTATGGGTGAATGAGGTTCATGCTTCCATGTCGCGGTGGAAGGGTGTGTGAACTGTATTCTTACTACCATGGAGGCATGATAGGAAGTACGGATCTCATTCATGCTTTATTTTTAATAAAAAACAAGAGGGGTGAATGGGGATATGCCTCCCTCTACAAAAACCCATAAATGGAGGAATCCCCCTCCCATTATTTACCCTATAACACCCTGATATTTTTTCATGGACCTCTACTAGAGCTGTTTCTAAATATATTAATTTTCACCTTTTGAGAAGGAAAAAATTCTATTTAAAAATTTTATTTATCTAGTTTCTTTATTTATTTGGATTTTATTATTTACTAATTTAAATTGCGAGATTGTATGAATGTTTGAAGTAATGTTATATTCATGATTTATGTTATGTATTAATTTTGGTTATTCGTATGATTTATTTTATATTGAATGATTTAGTTAATTTAAATATGGTGTTTTATTAATTAAAATTTTATTTATAAAATAAAAAAAATAAATATTTAAGAAAATATTAGTTTTTATAAAATATATTTTTCTTAATTTAAAATATGAATATTTGGATTTAATATTTTTATATAGTATATTATATATTTAGTGAAAATAAAATAAATTGAAAATATAATTTTTAATACATGGATAAATAAAGTTAATCTACTTTAATATTTTACAAAATTTATATTATTAATAATTATTTTAAAAAATATATTATAAATTTTTTTATATCACTATTTCTACATGTTATATTACTTATCATGTCCAAACCTATTTAAATATATAATAAATTATACAAAATATAGATATAAATGATAAAATTATTTTTAATGAAACTGAAAATATTACTTTTAATAATAAGTTTCAAAATATATTAACTCTAAATAATTATTATTTTGAGTAATTTTCTATAAATTATAATTATTTAAATTTTTAAATCTTAATTTACATCAATATATTATATACACTTTAAAAAATTTGTTATATTGAATGTATCATAAGTTTACAATATTTTATTGGTTATTTATGTGTAAATTATATTATTTTTTTAATTAATGTTAACAAAATCATCTATTAGTAATATTTTGAGTATTTATGTTTAAAAAATACTATATTCATTTGGGAAAGTATAGTTTATTTTAGAAATATATAGATTTATATTTTAAAATTTCAGTAAATAATTATGAATATATTAAAATATATTTATATATATAATAATATACTATAAATTAAAAAGCAAATAAATGTAAAATTTGTAGAAAATAATAAGTATCCCAAAAAAACTTGTCATGAGAATTGTGTGATGAAAGATGTTGTGATTAAAAACCAATGTTTGATTGAAATTTCATTCTGTAATTTTTTTGTATTGGCTTATATGGTCTTTAATAATAACATTTTATTTTCATCATTAATGACCTGCATGCCATCCCTCTCTCTATGTATGTATCGATCAACATGTTAGTGTAAAAAAATTATATTAAAAACGTTACTACCCCTCACTTGCAGGTGAGTAAAATTGTGAAAAAAATGTATCTGACAAAAGTAAATTTTGTTAGATGATATATTTTTACCCCATGACTAATAGCAGACTGTTGGTTGCTGAAATTTGAAATAGTAGAGGCTCCATAAGATCCCTATAAAATCCAGTCTTTTTTTAAGCACACCCCACCTTGTGTTTTTCATTTGATACATGGTAGAAGATTATTGTTCGTATATGAAGAGCCATTATTAGAGTAAATGGCCTAATGATTGTGGCTATATGATTTCTTTAATTAATGGAGTCTGGTTATAAATGTGTCAATGGTTAACAAGAGTTCATGGTAGGTAAAAAATCATTAAAGGTGGTTTGGGTTGCTTAAAAAGAAAATTGGATGATAACTCATCTTCAAAATATTTACACACATTGTAAAGAGATTATATTTTGGGTAATTGTTAGGTTGTTTGAGTAAAATAAATCAAAGGTGACAAGTTTTTTTGTATATCCCATTAAAAATATTTATACGACGTGTGAGTACATTACCTGCCAAGTAATTCACTAAACCACTATTTTGAACAATCTACGAAACTATATTTCATTTAATTCCATTGAATATCCTGTCATCTAAACCCTAGGAAAACCTCTAGGAGAATTTGGAGTGCCAAACCTCTTTCTAGACATTCCACTGGTGTGAGAAATCTCTAGTTTATGTTTATGGTCCTATTTTTTCCTTCCCTTCCTTTGTTCTCCAATTTTAACAATGAAATCATTGATTGATTGCATTTTTTATTGATCTTGACTTGTTTTGATCTAGGAACTTCTTTGAAATCATATTCAACTTCTTTATATTAGGTATTTTCTATTGGAAGTGTTGTTTTTATCATCGTTTAAGGTAGGGGGTCTAAATCATAACCCTATGGTTTGATAATTACCATGATTATTCCATATTGTTATTGTCCCAACGTTGTGTGTTCCCAAATGAATTTAAAAAATTAATGGGATTATTACATGAAGCCATTTATTATCAATAGGATTTGTACATGGATTATGGCTACACATGGGGTCAAAAAACCTTGAATATAATTGAATATGGACAATGGTTTAATGTGTGTTTAGCATCACATGTGACCTTAAGTGATTTATGGATATTGAATCCCAAATTTATGGATTTTTATCTTATTAATTTAATTATTAATCCATTGTGATATAAATAGAGTGTGGCATATAAAAGTTAAATGGTTATTCTCATAATTAACCATTTTTTGTTATTATTTGATATTGTGATATCCATGTTATATGACTGGACTTGTCTTCCATGCTAAAATGATTATATATTATGCTCGGACCAGTAACATGAACACTTATATACTGAAATGCTAATATTGAGTAGGCTCAACCTAGTCCCATGTTGTAATTTTTATGGGGGGTGGGAAATTCATAGTCCCACATTGTAATGCTTATAAGGATTTGACCTGGATGCTATAATGATTATAGGGATTTGACATAGATTGTTGTGACTATATGATGTTAATATGTTGGTGTATTACATGGTTGTAAGACATGATTTTAGCTATTCCATCATGGGTTTGAAGGAAGTTATTTTACATTGGTTATAAATCAGTGGTTGGAATGGTTGTATGAAATGATCAGTGATATTCTAGCAAGGTTTCGAAGCAGGTAATTTTACCATGGTTATATAGTCATGGTTGTCATGGTTATGTAGTCATAGTAGTTTCTTATTTTCTTTTAATAATTATTGAATCAATTAATAAAATTGTTATTTTATTTATTGCATAAAATTTATATCAGACTGGTTATTTTATTAATTGTGGTGTTGAGTTACTGATTTATATTCACACCCTATTCGGCCGATCATTTGGTACCTAGGAAGTTTATGTGGATAAATTTTTTTGACAATGAAAAAGGACCTTATTGTTGACTATTTTCTTATGGGTTGGGTTGGAGTCTGGAGGTGGGACTGACATGGTATTTGAGACCAGAGAATTATGAGGATTTATTCAATTATTATAGTCCATTACTTGTATTGTTTTTATCATTACATTTAGTTACATTCAATCATGTCATTTAGTTTTCCCTCTATTATTATTAGATTATTCTGTTGGACATTGTTAATTTCTTTTTCTATGAATATGCATTAATTTAATTTATTAATATTATTTAATTTTTATACTCTTATACTTGATACTAGGGGTATAGTATCCACACTATAGATTTTACACCCTCACTGTTAATCAATATCCTCTTGGGTATGGATATGTTTGATTGAGTCCTTGTGACAAACCATTTTCAGCCACATGTGAGAGTTCCAGATTAGTAGATGTTACAATGTAATATTAGAGGAATGTTTTTTTCTTTTGATTTACTATTTAATAAAATTATAAATGAAAATATGATCTTCCATGACATCGTAATGAGCTTCAACATTAGAGTCATTTACCCATGTATAGGGGAATATATGATTAACCAGAGATGGGATTGTTTTTTTGTTGTATGCCTGTAACAATTCTTGTTATTTCACCTTTGTTGATTCACATGTTGTGTGATGTTATCATTTTATGATGTTAATATTACTATATGATTGTACTCATGGACCTGTATGTTATGAGAAGAGAAAACACACGTCATAATAGGTACATTGAGATATATTGACATGCATTGTTCAAGATTTGAGAATATTTAATTTTTCATGTGTTGTATAGTTTCTTGATGAAAGATGTTATTATATATATGTTATAATGGATAACCGAAACTAGATAACATATCTTTCAAAAACACTTTAAATCCATGTTTAGAGAGACCTGGAGTCAGTGGTTTCCTATTGTAGATACCTACGTTGGTTGACCATGTTATCAGCCAGTTCACTAAGTTGTGTGTTTGTATTTTAGAGAGAATTCCTACTCATTTAATTTGACTTTATCATAAGGATAGTGGAAACTTGCACACTCATAACATATCATAACATGAGATTCATGTTTTTTTGAAACATAATATGGATTTTCATCTATTTGTCATCTTCCTAAGGGTCATGTGATCCAAAAAAAGGGATAAGGTTTGTACTGTACATTAGATGGATAAGTTAATAAGAGAGATTCAGCTATATAATATGACAATGTTTATTGGTTAAGGGTTTCCATAGGTGGCTAGGTTATGGATTGATTTAGTGTACAAAATATTTAAGAAACTTGAGACACCTGGGGACTGTAGGGTGAAGCCAGTTGCATATATGGTATGTGGACCTGCATTGTGTTGGTTTAATTTTCTTGATAATAGTGGGAAGAAGGATGATATTTCATAGAAGGAATTCTATATGATGTATCCAATTAATTTCTATCCCAAAACATTAAGGGATGAAAAATCTATTGAGTTCATGCATCTAATGTAGGAGGGAATGTCAGTGATGGATTGTGATAGACATTTCACCAAACTACAGTGCTTTGCCACATCTTTGTAAGATGAGGAGATCTCCAGGGAAAGACATTTTCAATATGGCCTTTTCAGTGAGATTATGTCATATTTAAATGTTTTCAATTTAAGAAGATTTTAAGATATGATGAACCAGGCATTCATCATATAAGGTAATATAATAGAGGCCATGATTAGTATACATTATTTTTTGGTAGAGGTAACTTTGGTTCTTTTCATCATGTGTCAATAAACACTGCTAAGATATTTATGGCCACAATAGTAATGGAATGATTATTTAGGGTTCTCAAAAAACATCTTCACACCATGATCCATTATAGTTCTATTAGTCTGGAATGCTTGATCCCAAGAACTCATAGTTTTCTTTACCCATAGTTTAATGTTGTATTAGTGGTATACCGGTTCATATTTAGGAGTTTTGTATGAACATTTTATATCATACTGGTGGGAGGGGATCAAGAAAGGAACCTAAGTTAGGAAGGGGCTCATCTACCCCCTAACAGGTGGGTAGCTATGGTTCCATTAGCCGTTCAGTCCAAGGTACGGAATGTGGTACACCAGTGCTCGAGAAGTAGTAAAATAAAAATGAAATACCTTAGGCTATTCATATGGGATCCCATGGTAGTGGGTCAAGTCAGATTCATGTAATCCAGACTACTACTTCTATCATTTTTTCTAGACCATTTACCTCCATAGGTATTATTCTTGCATCATCTTCTCTTTTATTTTTTTGTTTGACACAAAAGAATAATATTATTTTCTATCATTTTTTTAAAATAATTAGGGGTTGGATTTGGAAATATGGGATGATGTTTTTAAAATTGAAGCAATATTTAGAGTATCATCATAGAGTATAAAACATTTCAAGGTGTGTTTTCTTGAAATTGGTGGTTATCATTTCTTTTGGGAAAGATTTGTGTAAGAAATAATATAATTTTACTTGATTGTTGGTATGAATTGTTTAGTTATATACCAAGATCATATCAACTATTATAGGAGGATGTTTACATTACTCTATCCAAAAGAGGTAATTATTCTCACCAGGGTGGGTGGGATCTTCAAGATGGTCATGCGAGACTAATTCATTGTAGATTGGATTATCTCATGTCTCGTGTAGTGGGTCATTACTTAGATAATGATCGAATGCAGCAAGATACTTTTCTTCCATTTGTAGAAAATTTTAATGATTTAATTCTTGAAGAGTTATACAACTTACCACTCTAGTTTGATATTTATTTCATGATTGATTTGGTTCTAAGAGAAGAGTTTTCTTATATCCATCTATACAGAAATCCACCGGTAGAGACTTGGGGGATGAATGTTTGGTTGGAAGATATAGAATATAAAGGATACATAATCCTATTACATATCCTTTGGGATCTCTACTTTTACATTCCATGATGATTGATGGTTACTATCTATTATGTATGGATTATCGGAGGTTGAATATGATGACGGTCAAGAATTTGTATCCACTTCCTTGAATTGAAAATATTTTTGATCAATTGATAGGTACAACGATATTTTCGAAGATTGGATTTCGATTATTTTACCACTAGTTGAGGGTGATATTATAAGACATATATTAGACTTATTTAGGAGTAGTTACATATTCCATGAAGTTTTAGTGATTCCATTTGGGTTGACTAAGAACGGGTGGTATTCATGACCTTAATGAATATGACCTTTCATCCATTTCTTGACTAGTTTGTTAAGGATTTTTTCAATTGTATTTTGTTGTATTTTAGGATGAAAACAATCATGATAAACATATTGAAATTTACTTGAGTACACTGAGAGGGAATCACCTTTACACAAACATTACAAAAAATAAACTTTTGGATTTGTAAAGTGAACTTATTGGACCATGTTATTTTAAAAGTGGTAATTTGAGTGGACCCAAAGAAAGTTATAGGCATATTATCATGGGAACAACCAGGGAATGTATATGATATTCGGACCTTTATGGGTTTAGCATTTTATTATCAGTGAATTATACAAGATTTATCCTATTTGGATGTACCAATATCTTTCATGAACTAGAATGTGGATACTTTTTTTTGTCTGATTCTTATGAGATCTATTTTTAGGAGATGAAAGGTAGGATTACCTAATCACATATCATAACATTACCTGTAACACCCCGAGCTTCTATAATATGTTTCTCATTCAATAATGCAATAGCTTGCATTGTACGCAACTTCGAGTTCTAACACACCGCAACTAATCAAAGTAGCTGTTATGAATAGTAATACCCAATTTTTGAAATTATATAAATTTTATATTTCAAAATGGACTTCATTTTTGTATTCAGAATATCAAAATTATCCTAAGTTGAGTTTTTTGTAATTTTCTGAGAACTTTCAATTTTTTATGAATAGTGAAAAACACTTAAAACAACTTTTTAATCAAATTAATTTATAGTGATAAATTATTCTATTTAGTGGTTTTAAAGTATAATTATAATATATTTTTACCTTTTTATCCAATGGTGGTCATTATAATTAATTTAACATTGAAATTTGACATAAACAATTGTTAATCTTTTGATATAAATTGTTTCTTAAAAACACGCTATTTGTTGTGACAGCGGGAATTAATTATAAAATTAATTAATGAAACATATATGTTTGGAATTTTGTAAAATAGACATCATTTTTGAAATCGGAATATCAAATATAGCTTAGGGTGAATTTTTGGGATTTTTCAGAAAAACATCAATTTTTTTATGAATAGTGAAACCACTAAGTGGTACTTATAAAAACTGATTTTTCGTTTAAATGAAATTTTACCACTTCTGAGATTTGATTTTCAAAAATCCGACATACATGGTTGTAATTAAGAAGTAAAATGTGGTTCAATGAGATTAAAATAATTTTTGTTGAATAGTAAGTTTTAAGTTCTTAATCGCGATTAGAGGTAATTAATGTAGTTTAAGGTAAAAATAATGTTTTAATAATATGAGATGAGCTTGACACATGTCCTACCCTCATTGGATGTGCCATGGCCGACCAAGAAAATCCATGGGTCAACTTGGGGACCCCATGGAGCCACTTTAGTTGGAAAATGACATAAATAACTTTTATTTAATGTTAAAGTAAAAAATCACACAAACATGAAATGTTTTACTAAAGAACTTTTTTCATGAGGTTATACAAGTCATATTTTTGACTATAAATATTCATTGGAAAGATAAAATGATTTCCTACATCATTGTATTTTTTTTATAATTTTTATACATTAAATAAATTAAATTATTTATGACATCATTATGATGCAGCGATGACCTCATTATTTAACGATTTTAATAAAATGAAAAGATAATGTACAATCCAAGGCATAAACTTGTCCAAAGACTATTGGATCGGTATATTTCGAACCCTTATCACCTTATCCACTAATTATATAAGTGTGGGACCTTTAGAATCCGAAAAGAATTGTATAATAATGTAAAATTTCCTTACATTCCAAGAGTGCCCCTCCTCTCCTCTTATAAAAGGCCCCCACATCTACCACCTCATTCACACTTTAAAACCATTTGGATCGGCCAACATCTGCCCAAATACTCTCCCAAAATCCCCCTATTACTCCTAGAAGACACACTTTGGGCAGAACTCTTCCCAAGGAAGCCTTTGGTACCAATCAAAAGAGTTACCCGATTTTAAGGTAATGTCTTCTCTTATGTTATTTTGTTTTATTTTGCTTCTACAACCCCATAAACTCTTTTTATTCATTTATTTTGTAACAACACCAGTATCCTCAATATACTAGTATGTTTTTATAAGAAGGATTCGAGCTAAACTTACACACACCTACATATAATGGAAAAAGAACATACGGTTTCTATGGATGGCGAATTTCTGCCTCACGAAACGATGATTGTTCAACACTCACAAAACACATTCAAAGGTGGCCATTAAGATGTAAATCTATTTATAAATGATATATAATATGTTTATGTTTTACTTAAGGTTATGTATTTTCATTTATTGCATACCTTTATTATTTCCATTATGGGAAAACGTGATATTTTCATTTTAGGAAGTGCGGACTACAGCCCCCTCAAAGTGATTTGAATCGTTAATACCATATGTGGGATGTATAAAGGATGGAGTAAATGATATTATATATGATGTTATACTAGAATTATAATATACCTTTATATCAATATGATTTCATTAAATATGAAATAGAAATGAAAGTAGCATTCATGCGTACGTACGGCTTACCGTCTCCATGAATGGTGCATTTCATTTCTTACCTCTAAACGTTATGGAATATTATAAATGCATGTATATACTGGATATATATGAGATATATGATATCTATATCATGAATATAATTCTGGATATAATGGATATATCACCACATTAACAACTTGTAATTATAAGAATTTTATTTTTGACTCAAGTACCTACGATCGACAAAATGACCGTTATAAACATTAATAATTACATAATGTTCATAACATGGTAATAAGGGATATAAAAGGAATAATGAACATGAAAAAGGTTCTTAAGTAAATAGAAATTAACTCTAATTTATTATTCAGGAGGTTAAAGAACGGTCGAGTCAGGACAAGATGCAAGGTAAGGGAATTTCTTAACCCAACTTCCATTCTTTGGGTTAATCTCCTACTTTCAAATTATGTCATGATATTATTATGTCTTATTTTGTATTTTTACTTTCTTTATGTGTACCTATAGTTAATACACATAATAGATCTATTTTATTTTAAAAATGATCTTTTTAAAGACTTTGTCTCAATCTCCTTTCATTGAGGCATATTTTCTTTTATACACAAATTTCTTTTATACGGTGTATAAACCCCTTTGACTTTTACATTTATTCAAAAGGAATCTTTTTTATACAAATCGTTTTATTAAACGACAAAAAGGGAATGTTTTCCTTTCCGTACATATGCGGCGACAATGAATTCTCCGCCGCCATGACCATTATTTGAGTTTCGGCTTCCTCTACAAGCCGTAAGTTTTTTTTAATGAAAAATAAATACAAAGTTTTAACATTCTTTTATTTTGGTATTGAAAATTGTTTTGAAAGTGTTTTTACTATATCAATGTGTTGTATTGATATCTTGTGATTGAAGTGTGGAAATTTTATGTTTCCTTTATGCATGTTTTATGGGAAACGATTATGTTATGGTTTATGATATGTTTAAACCTATTCATATGAGGAATGCATTGGACTTAATAAGTGACGGGTGGAGCCCGATATAGCTCCACGATGCATCGGCAGGTCTCACGTGACAAACTAGTGTCTTGGCACGAGGCCTTGACAAAATCTTATTTGTGGTCTTGGCACGAGGCCTTGGCTACGTGGTTAAGATAGTCTAGCATTATGCATTCCATCATTATGAAAGTGGTTAATGATATTGCATGTAATTATTCAACCAGTAGAATATCCATGTGAATAAGTAAATGGCATTATCTCATTTTACTTTTGCCATATTATGCTAAAGTTCAAGTTTAAAAGGCTTTTGTTTTAGTTATACATTGCCTTAAATGTTAATGTTTATTTATGAAAGCTTCCTCTATGTTGTTATCCTTACTGAGCATCTGAGCTCACCCCTTTCAATGTTTTAATATTTTCCAGGATGTGAAGAAGTATTTTATGAATGACCTGCAGGGATAGTCAGAAGAGGATATGAGTGTGGACTATAAATACTTTCTTATTAGTTTTTCACTTTATGATGTAATGTAAGATTTATGAATGTATCTAGTGTTTCCAAGGCTACTAAACTAATCGGTCTTTCAAGACTTGATCTTTTGTGATCATGCCAATGTTACGAAGTAACGCACCGACTCTGGGTAGCTGGGGTCGGGGCGTTACAGTTGGTATCAGAGGCAGTTTAGTACTAACCTTGGAAGATATATTTAGATAAACTCTGATTAGAGCACATAGCCCGAAGATAGACTTTAAGGATTAGAATAGAAGAGCTTCCTAGAATTTTGGTATTATAGAGATTTTGTGAGTTTTCCGAGCAATACATCCCTGTCTGGATACGAACAGGTAGAGGCGGCTCTGGCACAGATGTACCTAGGGGTAAAACCCGAAAACATCGCTTTGAGCTAGACTCAAACGGGAACTGGTGCACGACAACGGGCCTTGCTTCACTCTTGGTTACGACACTCCCGGGGGATATGCATAGGATAATTCACGTTTTCTTTACAAACCACTATGAAGGGTTATGAGTATATACTTCCTAAATGAAAACCTTTTTATGATTATGGATTATATCCATAAATAGTTCAATTTATGTTAAGTATTTTATAAGTATGGAATTATGTATTTCGATTCATAAACTAACCTAGTTTATGGCATTGTATAGAAATGGCGCCCAGTAGAAGGAATGTGAACTCCATCAATACGTATGATCCAAAGAGTAAGAAGGATCATATCTTTTATGGTATTAATCCAACATTTAGAAGGGAAATATTCTCCCATGTGTTATCAACATATGAAGAAATAGTATCATGTGTTAATAAGATAAGTAGAGAATTCTCTCAGTCTTATGGATTTGAAGGGATGAAAGAGAAGAAAAGGATGGAAGAGAGAATGATGGATAAAGGGACGAGGGAAAAGAAGAGATTTCCAATATGTGATAACTGTGGGAAGAAACACCTTGGAATTTTCCTGAAGGTAATGGGAGTTTGTTATAAGTGTGGAGAAAAAGGACACCAAGTTCATGACTGCAAGGGTAAGAAAAAGGTTTCAAATGTACAATGCTTCATCTGCAAGGTGTGGGGACACTACGCAAACCAATGTTCAAATCATCAGAGTATGCCCCAAATGATGTTATTGGATAATAATCAAGTTATGATACTACCACATATGAGGAGGAATGATTAGAGTTCTTATGTTGTTATTAAAGAATTTTGTAATTTGAGTGTTGTATCAATGATGTACTGGTTATAATAATTATGGACTATATAAGGATTGTACTGCAGTACTATTTCATCTAGGACTTGAGATTGTGTGGAACCAAGAAAAGTGACTCCACAGTAGGTTAAATTTTTGGAAAATATATGGTTGAGAGAAAGATAAACCATAATATGGTTCTGATACCGAGATAGTGATTTTGGAATAAGACATGATTGATTCGGATAAATTATGTTGGATATTCTTAACATCCTTGAAACTGATTAATGATTTGTATACATTTTTGGATAGAAGGAGTATATCTAGTTTTCTATAAGGAATAAGGGATCATGAATGTAATAAATAAGGATTTATGGAAATTCAGTATGTTGCAGTGTTTTAAAAGAATACATGATGAAGGTGTTTACATGTTGTTACGCAGAAAAAAAATGAGCTTTATTATGTTTACCTTCCTCATAAAATATGGACTGTGAGTTGGACAGAAGTATTTTGGATAACTATAAAGGTTGGAATGGATTATATTTTACATTGGATACTATTGTTAATGTTATTTTTGGATATTTATAAAAAGGACAACATGTAGACCGAGTGACAACCCATCACGTCGGACAAAGCTGTGGGAATCAAACCCACAACCATAGTGAGATTGGGATTAATCGCCTACCACTGGACTACGTGAAGTCCCTGGTTATTACAAAATAGTTTTTCTAATCTAAATGGTATGTGTTAATATTTGTAACCTTATACAATTAGGATAAATAGAATATTTTTGAGATTTATTACCTTTTAGAGTGAAAGGTGGGTTTTTGGTAAAAATTTATTAAAGAATGAAAGTCTACATGACAAGTATGTATATTCCCTTACGTTCTTAGTAAATCTCCTAAATAAATTCTTTAACTTTATAAAAGGTAACTTAAAACAAAAACGTTGCCGGTTAACTTTTCCAACTGGGGATTCAATGACCGTTTAACCAATCACAAGTTTGTGATTTTCTTATTGTTAACTTTCTCCTAATCCAGTTTTTTACAACTCTCCATCAGACCTTGATGGTTTGTTTTTCTTCCATATCCATATTTTCATATAATCCTGGTATGGGCTATCTCGGGTGACCTTTTCACTTATCTTTCTTTCTTTTAAAGTTATATTTTTATTAACCTTATTTCCGATGTGGGTTTTCTACAAAGGTATTTTCTATTTTCAACCTTTTATTTTCCAAGGAAAATTTCAAATTGCGGGGAAGCAATTTATTGAAGGAGGGGAGAATGTAACACCCCGAGCTTCTATGATATGCTTCTCATTCAATAATGCAATAGCTTGCATTGTACGCAACTTCGAGTTCTAACACACCACAATTAATCAAAGTAGCCTTTATGAATAGTAATACCAACCTTTTGAAATTATATAAATTTTATATTACAAAATGGACTTCATTTTTTTATTCGGAATATCGAAATTATCCTAATATAAGTTTTTTGTAATTTTCTGAGAACTTTCAATTTTTTATGAATAGTGAAAAATACTTAAAACAACTTTTTAATCAAAATAATTTATATTGATAAATTATACTATTTAGTGGTTTTAAAGTATAATTATAATATATTTTTACCCTTTTACCCAATGGTGGTCATTAGAATTAATTTAACATTGAAATTTGACATAAACAATTGTCAATCTTTTGATATAAATTGTTTCTTAAAAACACGCTATTTGTTGTGACAGTGGAAATTAATTATAAAATTAATTAATGAAACTTATATGTCTGGAATTTTGTAAAATAGACATCATTTTTGAAATCGGAATACCAAATATAGCTTAGGGTGAATTTTTGGGATTTTTCTGAAAAACATCAATTTTTTGATGAATAGTGAAACCACTAAGTGGTACTTATAAAAACTGATTTTTCGTTTAAATGAAATTTTAACACTTCTGAGATTTGATTTTCAGAAATCTGACATACATGTTTATAATTAAGAAGTAAAATGTGGTTCAATGAGATTAAAATAATTTTTGGTGAATAGTAACTTTTAAGTTCTTAATCGCGATTAGAGGTAATTAATGTAGTTTAAGGTAAAAATAATGTTTTAATAATATGAGATGAGCTTGACACATGTCCTACCCTAATTGGATGTGCCATAGCCGACCAAGAAAATCCATGGGTCAACTTGGGGACCCCATGGAGCCACTTTAGTTGGAAAATGACATAAATACCTTTTATTTAATGTTAAAGTAAAAAATCACACAAACATGAAATGTTTTACTAAAACAATTTTTTAATGAGGTTATAAAAGTCATATTTTTGACTATAAATAGTCATTGGAAAGATAAAAAGATTTCCTACATCATAGTATTTTTTTTATAATTTTTATACATTAAATAACTTAGATTATTTATGACATCATTATGATGCAGCGATGACCTCATTATTTAACGATTTTAATAAAATGAAAAGATAATGTACAATACAAGGCTTACACTTGTCCAAAGACTGTTGGATGGGTATATTTCGAACCCTTATCACCTTAGCAACGAATTATATATATGTGGGCCCTTTATAATCCTAAAATCATTGTATAATAATGTAAACTTTCCTTACTTTCCAAGAGTGCCCCTCCTCTCCTCTTATAAAAGGCCCCCGCCTCTACCACCTCATTCACACTTTCAAACCATTTGTCTCAGCCAACCTCTGCCCAAATACTCTCCCAACATCCCCCTATTACTCCTAGAAGCCTCACTTTGGGCAGAACTCTTCCCAAGGAAGCCTTTGCCTCAAATCAAAAGAGTTCCCCGATTTTAAGGTAATGTCTTCTCTTATGTTATTTTGTTTTATTTTTCTTCTACAACCCCATAACCTCTTTTTATTAATTTATTTTGTAACAACACCAGTATCCTAAATATACTAGGATGTTGTTATAAGAATGATTCGAGCTACACTTACACACACCTACATCTAATGGTTAAAGAACATACGGTTTCTGTGGATGGCGAATTTCTGCCTCACGAAACGATGATTGTTCAACACTCATAAAACACCTTCAAAGGTGGCCATTAAGATGTCACTATATTTATAAATGATATATAATATATTTATGTTTTACTTAAGGTTCTGTATTTTCATTTATTTCATACCTTTATTATTTCCATTATGG
The DNA here is from genome assembly GCA_963277665.1 of Viscum album. Lineage (NCBI taxonomy): Eukaryota > Viridiplantae > Streptophyta > Magnoliopsida > Santalales > Viscaceae > Viscum > Viscum album. The sequence continues at coordinate 243,072,394 of OY728131.1, forward strand.
GTAAACGTGATATTTTCCTTTTAGGAAATGCAGACTACCGCCCCCTCAAAGTGATTTGAATCGTTAATACCATATGTGGGATGTATAAAGGATGGAGTAAATGATATTATATATGATTTTATACTGGAATTATAATATACCTCTATATCAATATGATTTCATTAAATACGAAATAGAAATGAAAGTAGCATTCATGCGTACGTACGGCTTACCGTCTCCATGAATGGTGCATTTCATTTCTTACCTCTAAACGTTATGGAATATTATAAATGATTGTATATACTAGATATATATGAGATATATGATATCTATATCATGAATATAATTATGGATATAATGGATATATCACCACATGAACAACTTGTAATTATAAGAATTTTATTTTTGACTCAAGTACCTAAGATCGACAAAATGACCGTTATAAACTTTAATAATTACATAATGTTCATAACATGGTAATAAGGGATATAAAATGAATAATGAACATGAAAAAGGTTCTTACCTAAATATAAATTAACTCTAGTTTATTATTCAGGAGGTTAAAGAATGGTCGAGTCCGGACAGGATGCAAGGTAAGGGAATTTCTTAACCCAACTTCCATTCTTTGGGTTAATCTCCTACTTTCAAATTATGTCATGATATTATTATGTCTTATTTTGTATTTTTACTTTCTTTATGTGTACCTATAGTGAATACACATAATAGATCTATTTTATTTTAAAAATGATCTTTTTAAGGACTTCGTCTCAATCTCCTTTCATTGAGGCATATTTTGTTTTATACACAAATTTCTTTTATACGGTGTATAAACCCCTTTGACTTTTACGTTTATTCCAAAGGAATCTTTTTTATACAAAGCATTTTACTAAATGACAAAAAGGGAATGTTTTTCTTTCCATACATATGTGGCGACAATGACTTCTCCACCGCCGTGACCATTATTTGAGTTTTGGCTTCCTCTACAAGCTGTAACTTTTTTTTAATGAAAAATAAATACAAAGTTTTAACATTATTTTATTTTGGTATTGAAAATGGTTTTGAAAGCGTTTTTACTATATCAATGTGTTGTATTGATATCTTGTGATTGAAGGGTGGAAATGTTATGTTTCCTTTATGCATGTTTTATGGGATATGATTATGTTATGGTTTATGATATGTTTAAACCTATTCATATGAGGAATGCATTGGACTTCATAAGTGACGGGTGGAGCCCGCTATAGCTCCTCGATGCATCGGCAGGTCTCATGAGAAAAACTAGTGTCTCGGCACGAGGCCTTGACAAAATCTTATTTGTGTTCTTGGCACGAGGCCTTGGCTACGTGCTTAAGATAGTCTGGCATTATGCATTCCATCATTATGAAAGTGGTTAATTATATTGCATGTGATTATTCGACCAGTAGAATATCCATGTGAATAAGTAAATGGAAATATCTCATTTTAATTTTTCCATATTATGCTAAATTTCAAGTTTAAAAGGCTTTTGTTTTAGTTATACATTTCCTTAAATGTTAATGTTTATTTATGAAAGCTTCTGCTATGTTGTTATCCTTACTGAGCATCTGAGCTCACCGCTTTCAATGTTTTAATATTTTCCAGGATGTGAAGAAGTATTTTAAGAATGACCTGCAGGGATAGTCAGAAGAGGATATGAGTGTGGACTATGAAGACTTTGTTATTAGTTTTTCACATTATGATGTAATGTAAGATTTATGAATGTATCTAGTGTTTCCAAGGCTACTAAACTAATCGGTTTTTCGAGACTTGATCTTTTGTGATCATGCCAATGTTACGAAGTAACGCACCGGCTCTGGGTAGCTGGGGTCGGGGCGTTACATTACCTATGTTGAGTGAAACATATAGGGTGTACTATGATGCATATATAGATAGAAATTGATTATTTATTTTGTAGGAAGTTCAAGTGGTTGTTTATGGTTCCCTAAAGATGATACCACATGAGAGGAACTACCATACCCATGATCCAGATTTAGAAACATTGATATATTCCCTAGGATGTTGGGGACACTATCCCATGGGTGGGAGGCTTTTTGTATTCATGGTTCACAACAGCCTTAGGTACATATTTTCTCACTGAGACATGAACTTTTAGCATTGATGGTTCATTGAGTATATTTAGTTTTTCGACATTGAATTGTCTTATACACATGGAAAGTGAAAAGACAATGCTGATGACTTGAACTGGAAGATTCATAAAGAATAAGTATGGGAGTCTTATGTGGAGTGGTTGGTAATTTATCTCTTTTTAGACATGAATATGGTTGTTCATGAGTCTCAAGGATCAGTGGATCTAAATTTGAAACATGTTATACCCATTATTTTAACCCAAAATAAGAATATAAATTTGTAAAATCTAGATAGTATAGTTCTAAGAATAAAATTAAATAATGGGGAGACACCATCATGAATTTCTTTCATTAGTGGAAACTCCCTTCTTTTCAATGGATGGGTATGGGTTCTTATAGGCTTATGAAATAGGCTAATTATGGTGTTTTGTGATTCTAGGTCTGAGTTTAATCATGGTATAAAAAATATGTATCAAAATCTCCTTAGGGAATACTTGTTTCTAGAAACAATGGATGTGGTCAGAATCTTTAGGTATAGATGTTTAACTTGTTAGTGTGTGAAATCTGAGCATCATAGGCCAACAAAGAATTTTCAGCCTCTTCCCATTCATGATTGGATATTTGATGATCCAATAATTGATTTTTTATTGGATTAACTTGTTCATTCTATATGAATGATGTTGTTTGGGTTATTATGGATAGACCGAATAAGGTATCCCACTTTTTTCTTGTTAGTGAAACCTATATATTTGATGATTTAGGAAGCCTTTACTTGTATGAGGTATATTTGATTCACAATATTCTGGGGATTATCTTTTCAGGCAAAGAACATCATCTTACATCTCGTTTCTTGAAGGATCTATATAAGGATCTGGGTCATGGGTTCGCCGAAGAATATCCTATCATCTATATACTGTTGGTCAATCTAAGGAAACTATTTTTGTTCTAGAGGATTTTTTCAAATAATTTGTATTAAATTTTAGTGGTTCATGGGAGGAACATATTGAACTCCTGGATTTTTCATATAATAATAGCTTATAGGAATCCATTTCAATGGCACCTTTTAAGGCTTTGTATGGAATTCCATGTTTTTTACCCTTTTTGGATAGAGGCAGATGCATTAGTTTTTTTAGGCTCAATATCTTGTAGGAGACATATGATAGGGTTAAGTTGATTAAATTGTAGTTTGTGACCACAAAGGGTTGGAAAAAATCATATGATGACCAATAGAGATGACCTCCTCAATTCAAGTACATTTATCATGTTTTCCATCAGGTGTCACAAAGATTTTGGTAACACCATTTCATGAAATAGGGAAAGATATCACCCATGTTTGTTAGGCCATTTGAGATATTGGAAATTTTAGGCCCAGTGTCATTCTATTTATCCCATCAACAATGATACAGTTCAATGTACGATGATTTCCACATGTATGTTCTATAAATATATCATATTAAATCTTCCCATGTTATAGATATAGAAGACATAGAGATTTGTGTGGATGTGTCATTTGAGGAGAATTTTACCCAGGTTGTGGATCGTTATGAGATATATCTTAATATTAGGATTATAAAATCCGTTGGAGTGAAGTGTTATCTTGGGTGGGTTAAGGATTATACCTAAGAGAGGGAGTTTGATAAGTGAACATAGGGTACATAATTGTTCGCTGAGACCTTATAGTGATTTTTAGGGTATCATGGGGACGATATTTTATAAGGTATTGCAGTAGTAAGATCCCATAAATTTCTAGGTACACCCATCCTTGAGATTTCCATTTGATCCTTGGTGGATGAGTGATTTTTAGAGTTGGAGAGGCATTATCCGTGAAAATGATCTAATGTTTGGGGATGTATGCTTATTTGAAATAATGTATAGTAGGTATAAATGGGTTATGTGTTAACATACATTGTTCATAAGTTGAGAATCTTTAAAGGAGGTTCTGGTTGTGTAATGAAAAAATGGGTTATATTCCATCCTTAGAAAATTTATAAACCATGTAAAGGGATTACCTGTCATGTAATTGTGCAGCCATTTTAATAATATGTATCTGAGGAGATGGTTTGTTCATCATATTTCATTAAAAATATTTACACAATGTGTAACTATAGTACACTTCATTTAATTACCTGGCTTAGAATTTGAAACATCATCTTTTTATGGATTTCATTTAATTATATTATAGCTCCTCTTTTATCAACTCTAGTTCATCCTCCATGAAAATTTGGAGTTCCAAACCACCATATAGATGTTTTTTTTGCAATTTAAATGCCTATTATGTGGTGTTGTTTTTATTTCTTCCTTATCTATAAATTGAGGTGAAATCCTTGAGATATTTCATAATTTGTCTTGATCTTGAATTGTTTTGATCTAGTAACCTATTCAAAATTTTCTCCACATCCCTTCTCATGATTTTTTTTCAGCAGAAGAGTTTTTTCATCACAGTTTAAGGTAGGGGACTTAATTTCAACCTTATGGTTTGATAATTTCTATGTTTATTTAATGTTGTTATTGTGATGATGTGGTGTGCACACAAATAAACTAATTAAATGAATGGTATTATATATTAAACCCTTTTTGTTTCAATTTTCTTCTTCCCTGGATTATGGCTACCCATAGGGTTAGTGAACCAATAATATTATTGAACTTGGATAATGGTTTAACATGTGTTTTATAAGACATGTTACCTTATTTGATTTCTCTATATAGAACCCCTAAGTTGTGGATTATTTTTTACTGATATAAATGTTAATAAATTTTGATATAAATATAATGTGTTATATGAATGATAAATGAAAATTATAAAAATTGACCATTTATACAATTGATTAGATATTGTGATATCATTGCTAGATTGTAAGACTTCTATTCTATTCTGAAATGATTATGTATCAGTCTCATCCCTTGAACATGCACACCTATATGTAGTGATGCTGGTACTTAGAGTGCTCATCCTAGTCCAATGATATAACACATATATATTGTTTTCAATTCCTAGTCCCATTTGGTAATTCTTATTGTTCCTTGAAATTAATTTTGTAATGATTATATGGATTTGACCTTAATTTTTGTGACTACGCCATGTTTATCTGGTGGTGGTTGGTATGGTCAACTGACATGTTTAGAGATATTTCATCATGGTTCCAAAGTAAGTTATTTTACTTTTTTATATAGTATTGGTCGGCATAGTTGTAATATATTCTCAATTATATTACTAAATGGTATTAATGGACATTATTTTACCATTGTTATATAGTGGTTGTTGGAATGGTAATAATACATGCTCTGATATATTCCAATATGGTTCCAAAGTATGTTTTTTTACCTCGTTTATATATTTGTAGTTTGGATTTATCATAATAAATTCCCAAATATGTACAATCATAGATTTGAATCAGGATATTGTTTTATTTTATTAATTATTGAATCCATTATAACACTTCATATTCACATTATTATATAAAATTCTTATCAGAATGAATTCTTAAGACACAATTCTTCTATCTTATTGAGTTATAGTCACACCCTATTCACGTTTCTAATTAGAAATCTCTTAGATTACATGGATGTAGCTTTGGATAAATGGAGAGGAACTTGATGTTGATTGTTTTCTTGTGGGATGTTATGGAGTTCATAGGTGGTAGCAACATGGGATTTGGGACTAGGGACATTTCATTCAATATTTTAATCTACTATTATTTTACTTTTATTATTTTGAGAATGAAATTTTGTTACATTCCATTAAATCATTACATTATTCCATTATTATTATTGGATTATACATTTGGATTTTATTATTTTCGTAATATATGTCTATAAATTGATTTTATTTATTTAAATGTTTTAATTATTATATTATGACACATGGTACTAGGGGTGTAGTATCCCTAATGTATATTTCATAACCCTCCTAGTAAGTGGCGTCTGGTGTAAGGGGCGGTCCTCTTCATGTTTCATGACCAACCCTTTTCAACTATGCAAGAGAGTTTTAGATTGGGAGATGTTATAATCCACCTAGGTTTGGGTTGGTATTTAAAATTTTGATAAACTAGTCTATAGAATAATTACCATGATCACATTAGAATTATGTAATCATAAATAATTGAAAAAAATTAAAAATTTGATGATATATTAAAAATATATCAAACATTTTATTAAATTTTCATTCTATGTAATCATGTTTACATGAATACAATTCAATAGTGAGGTTAAATATACAGATTATGGTTTTTTTATATAGTTTCCCACCTATGAGAGTACAAAATCTTCCTGAATTATAAAATATAAATTGATGTGTGTGTGTGTGTATTTATTTTATAATGTTTTAGAATATATAAAATATATAAAACATATAAGAATCCCAAAAAATATATGTTTAGAGTATTTCGTTATGAATGATCTTTAGAATACAAACCATTATATGATTGAATTGACATATCACATTTTTTGGATCTATAATTTATAATAATTTTATTATATATTCCATAATAATAAACTATCAGTCATCCATCTCACTAAGTATGTAAAAACATGGGTTTTTTCATAAAAAAGATTTGAATCTCCAACACAAAAATCCCTTCACTAGAATATGAGTAACATTGTAATAAAATTGAATTCATTAATTGGTATTTCTGTTCAATTATGGATTTTTATAGAATAGATAAAAAGAGATAGGTGGTTTCAGAAATATAATATAGTATAGGCACTAGATTTTTCCCTATGTTTTGGTTTGGAGTATCAAATAATGAAAAACAGATCCACATAAAGTATCAAGATCAAGTCATTGTTAATTAATCGAAACTTATTAAAATATATTAGTCATTTTATTATGAAAATTAATTATATATAATGTTATATTAAATTTTCATTCTATGTTACCTTTACTATGTAAATATAATTTAATGTTTAATTAATTTATACCGATTAGGGATTTTTTAATAGTTTTCCACCTGAAAGACTGGAAAACCCTTGTGAATGAGTGTCATTGGATGAAGTTCATAGGAAGATTCATAGTCTCTTAAAATTGAAGGATGATCATGTAATTATGTAAATTAAATATTGAAATATTTAATATATTGATCATCAATAGAATAGTTTGTATCCTCTACTCGATTATGTGGATTCGGTGGAGGGATCATTTTTTTTACGAAATAATGAAATACTAGTATAATGGAATTATATATGGCTATTTTGGTTATTGATGATGTGTGACCTACTACTAAGGAAACATGTTATGGTAGATCTATTGATGTCAATCCTTCACAATATTTTCATTCATTGTCTTATTGTATTATTTTGGAAACCAAAACAAATTACGAACAAGGTGGGTAGAATATTGAAAGAGTTATAAGGGACATCAGCATTGATACACTTTGTTTAATGAATGAGACATTAATATATTATAAATTATATGATGATGTAATAGGATATGATTTATGAGAGTATTATGTGGGAACGAACCTTATAAGGTTCTTTTGATAGATAGACAATAACCACTTAGTGGTAAAAATCTAACATTACAAACTTCCTCAGTCGAGGAAATGTCTAGTGAAAAAAAATTTATATATTTTCATTACCATAAATATAGAATTATATAAAATTATAGGGAAAATATCATCATCAACTGATAACACCATATATGCTAGACTCTATTTTTCATCTAAAGTTAAAAAATGCGCTAATCAATTGCTATATATAATGATATTTTTCATTTTTGGATGGTGATTCTATGAAGGAAAACTGAATCATTCCATGTGAAAAACATAAGAAAGCATTTAAATTTTGAATGTGGTAAATATATGTAAATGTTTTTTATGTTAGAAGATAACTAAGTAAAATTTATCAAATGCTTGTTCACATCCAATCTTGACGCATGATTGTAGAGACCCGAAGTGTAACACCCCGAGCTTCTATGATACTCTTCTCATTCAATAATACAATAGCTTGCATTGTACGCAACTTCGAGTTCTAACACACCGCAACTAATCAAAGTAGCCGTTATGAATATTAATACCCACTTTTTGAAATTATTTAAATTTTATATTTCAAAATGGACTTCATTTTTGTATTCGGAATATAAAAATTATCCTAAGTTGAGTTTTTTGTAATTTTCTGAGAACTTTCAATTTTTTATGAATAGTGAAAATAATTAAAACAAGTTTTTAATCAAAATAATTTATAGTGATAAATTATACTATTTAGTGGTTTTAAAGTATAATTATATTATAATTTTACCCTTTTATCCAATGGTGGTCATTAGAATTAATTTAACATTGAAATTGGACATAAACAATTGTTAATCTTTTGATATAAATTGTTTCTTAAAAACACACTATTTGTTGTGACAGTGGGAATTAATTATAAAATTAATTAATGAAACTTATATGTTTGGAATTTTGTAAAATAGACATCATTTTTGAAATCGGAATATCAAATATAGCTTAGGGTGAATTTTTGGGATTTTTCTGAAAAACATCAATTTTTTTATGAATAGTGAAACCACTAAGTGGTACTTATAAAAACTGATTTTTCGTTTAAATGAAATTTTACAACTTCTGAGATATGATTTTCAAAAATCTGACATACATGTTTGTAATTAAGAAGTAAAATTTGGTTCAATGAGATTAAAATAATTTTTGGTGAATAGTATCTTTTAAGTTCTTAATCACGATTAGAGGTAATTAATGTAGTTTAAGGTAAAAATAATATTTTAATAATATGAGATGAGCTTGAAACATGTCCTACCCTCATTGGATGTGCCATGGCCGACCAATACAATCCATGGGTCATCTTGGGGACCCCATGGAGCCACTTTAGGTGTAAAATGACATAAATACCTTTTATTTAATGTTAAAGTAAAAAATGACACAAACATGAAATGTTTTACTAAAACAATTTTTATATGGGTTTATACAAGTCATATGTTTGACTATAAATAGTCATTGGAAATCTGAAAAGATTTCCTACATCATAATATTTTTTTTATAATTTTTATACATTAAATAAATTAAATTATGTATGACATCATTATGATGCAGCGATGACCTCATTATTTAACGATTTTAATAAAATGAAAAGATAATGTAATATCTAAGACCTAAACATGTCCAAAACCTATTGTATGGGTTGATTTCGAACCCTTATTGCCTTATCCTAGAATTATATAAGTGTGGGACCTTTAGAATCCGAAAATAATTGTATAATAATGTAAAATTTCCTTACTTTCCAAGAGTGCCCCTCCTCTCCTCTTATAAAAGGCCCCCACCTCTACCACCTCATTCACACATTCAAGCCATTTGGCTCGGCAAACCTCTGCCCAAATACTCTCCCAACTTCCCCCTCTTACTCCTAGAAGCCTAACATTGGGCAGAACTCTTCCCAAGGAAGCCTTTGGCTCAAATCAAAAAGAGTTACCCGAATTTGAGGTAATGTCTTCTCTAATGTTGTTTTGTTTTATTTTTCTTGTCCAACCCCCTAAAAACTTTTTATTCATTTCTTTTGTAACAACACCAGTATCCTCAATATATTAGGATGTTGTTATAATAAGGATTCTAGATACACTTACACACACCTACATCTAATGGTTAAAGAATATACGGTTTTTGTGGATGATGAATTTCTGCCTCACGAAACGATGATTGTTCAACACTCATTAAACACCTTCAAAGGTGGCCATTAAGATGTCACTCTATTTATAAATGATATATAATATGTTTATGTTTTACGTAAGGTTCTGTATTTTCATTTATTGCATACCATTATTATTTCCATTATGGGTAAACGTGATATTTTCATTTTAGGAAGTGCGGACTACCGCCCCCTCAAAGTGATTTTAATCGTTAATACCATATGGGGGATGTATAAAGGATGGAGTAAATGATATTATATATGATGTTATACTGGAATTATAATATACCTTTATATCATTATGATTTCATTAAATACGAAATAGAAATGAAAGTAGCGTTCATTCGTACGTACGGATTACCGTCTCCATGAATAGTGCATTTCATTTCTTACCTCTAAACATTATGGAATATTATAAATGCATGTATATACTGGATATATATGAGATATATGATATCTATATCATGAATATAATTCTGGATATAATGCATATATTACCACATGAACAACTTGTAATTATAAGAATTTTATTTTTGACTCAAGTACCTAAGATCGACAAAATGACCGTTATAAACTTTAATAATTACATAATGTGCATAACATGGAAATAAGGGATATAAAAGGAATAATGAACATTAAAAAGGTTCTTAAGTAAATATAAATTAACTCTAGTTTATTATTCAGGAGGTTAAAGAACGGTCGAGTCAGGACAAGACGCAGGCAGGGTAAGGGAATTTCTTAACCCAACTTCCATTCTTTGGGATAATCTCCTACTTTCAAATTATGTCATGATATTATTCTGTCTTATTTTGTATTTTTACTTTCTTTATGTGTACCTATATTGAATACACATAATAGATCTATTTTATTTTAAAAATGATCTTTTTAAGGACTTCGTCTCAATCTCCTTTCATTGAGGCATATTTTGTTTTATACACAAATTTCTTTTATACTGTGTAGAAACCCCATTGACTTTTACGTTTATTCAAAAGGAATATTTTTTATACAAAGTGTTTTACTAAATGACAAAAAGGGAATGTTTTTCTTTCCGTACATATGCGGCAACAACGACTTCTCCACCGCCGTGACCATTATTTGAGTTTCGGCTTCCTCTACAAGCCGTAACTTTTATCTAATGAAAAATAAATACAATGTTTTAACATTCTTTTATTTTGGTATTGAAAATGGTTTTGAAAGCATTTTTACTATATCAATGTGTTGTATTGATATCTTGTGATTGATGTGTAGAAATGTTATGTTTCCTTTATGCATGTTTTATGGGATACGATTATGTTATAGTTTATGATATGTTTAAACCTATTCATATGAGGAATGCATTGGACTTAATAAGTGATGGGTGGAGCCCGCTATAGCTCCTCGATGCATCGACAGGTCTTATGAGACAAACTAGTGTCTTGGCACGATGCCTTGACAAAATCTTATTTGTGGTCTTGGCACGAGGCCTTGGCTACGTGGTTAAGATAGTCAGGCATTATGTATTCCAACATTATGAAAGTGGTTAATGATATTGCATGTGATTATTCGACCAGTAGAATATCCATGTGAATAAGTAAATGGAATTATCTCATTTTACTTTTGCCATATTATGTTGAAGTTCATGTTTAAAAGGATTTTTTTTTGTTATACATTGCCTTAAATGTTAATGTTTATTTATGAAAGCTTCTGCTATATTGTTATCCTTACTAAGCATCTGAGCTCACCCCTTTCAATGTTTTAATATTTTCCAGGATGTGAAGAAGTATTTTATGAATGACCTGCAGGGATATTTATAAGATGATATGAGTGTGGACTATGAAGACGTTGTTATTAGTTTTTCACTTTATGATGTAATGTAAGATTTATGAATGTATCTAGTGTTTCCAAGGCTACTAAACTAATCGGTCTTTCGAGACTTGATCTTTTGTGATCATGCCAATGTTATGAAGTAATGCACCGACTCTGGGTAGCTGGGGTCGGGGCGTTACAGTTGGTATCAGAGGCAGGTTAGTACTAACCATGGAAGTTAGATTTAGATAAGCTCTGATTAGAGTACATAGCACGAAGATAGACTTTAAGGATTAGTATAGAAGAACTTCCTAAAATTTTGGTATTATAGAGATTTTGTGAGTTTTCCGAGCAATACATCCCTGTCTAGATACGAGCAGGTAGAGGCGGCTCTGGTACAGATGTACCTAGGGGTAAAACCCAAAAACACCACTTTGAGCTAGAATTGAAGGGGAACTGGTGCACGACAACGGGCCTTGTTGCACTCTTGGTTACGACACTCCCCGGGGATATGCTTAGGATAATTCACGTTTTCATTACAAACCACTATTAAGGGTAATGAGTATATACTTCCTAAAAGAAAAACTTTTTATGATTATGGATTATATCCATAAATAGTTCAATTTATGTTAAGTATTTTATAAGTATGGAATTATGTATTTCGATTCATAAACTAACCTAGTTTATGGAATTTTATAGAAATGGCGCCCAGTAGAAGGAATGTGAACTCCATCAATACGTATGATCCAAAGAGTAAGAAGGATCATATCTTTCATGGTATTAAGCCAACATTTTGAAGGGAAATATTCTCCCATGTGTTATCAACATATGAAGAAATATTATCATGTGTTAATAAGATAAGTAGAAAATTTTCTGAGTCTTATGGATTTGAAGGGATGAAAGAGAATAAAATGATGGAAGAGAGAATGATGGATAAAAGGACGAGGGAAAAGAAGAATTTTCCAATATGTGATAACTCTGGGAAGAAACACCTTGGAATTTTCCTGAAGGTAATGGGAGTTTGTTATAAGTGTGGAGAAAAAGGACACCAAGTGCGTGACTGCAAGGGTAAGAAAAAGGTTTCAAATGTACAATGCTTCATCTGCAAGGAGTGGGGACACTATGAAAACCAATGTTCAAATCATCAGAGTATGCCCCAAATGATGTTGTTGGATAATAATGAAGTTATGATACTACCACAGATGAGGAGGAATGATTAGAGTTATTATGTTGTTATTAAAGAGTTTTTTAATTTGAGTGTTGTATCAATGATGTACTGGTTTTAATAATTATGGAGTATATAAGGATTGTTCTGCAGTATTATTTCATCTAGGACTTGAGATTGTGTGGATCCAAGAAAAGTGACTCCACAGTAGGTTAAATTTTTGGAAAATATATGGTTAAGAGAAAGATAAACCATAATATGGTTCTGATACCGAGATAGTGATTTTGGAATAAGACATGATTGATTCGGATAAATTATGTTGGATATTCTTAACATCCTTGAAACTGATTAATGATTTGTATACATTTTTGGATAGAAGGAGTATATCTAGTTTTCTATAAGGAATAAGGGATCATCAATGTAATCAATAAGGATTTATGGTAATTCAGTATGTTGCAGTGTTTTAAAAGAATACAAGATGAAGGTGTTCACATGTTGTTACGCAGAAAAAAAAAAGGAGCTTCATTATGTTTACCTTCCTCATAAAATCTGGACTGTGAGTTGGACAGAAGTATTTTGGATAACTATAATGGTTGGAATGGATTATATTTTACATTGGATACTATTGTTAAGGTTATTTTTGGATATTTATAAAAAGGACAACACGCAGACCGAGTGACAACCCATCGCGTCGGACAAAGCTGTGGGAATCGAACCCACAACCATAGTGCGATTGGGATTAATCACCTACCACTGGACTACGTGAAATCCATGGTTATTACAAAATAGTTTTTCTAATCTAAATGGTATGTGTTAATATTTGGAACCTTATACAATTAGGATAAATAGAATATTTTTGAGTTTTATTACCTTTTAGAGTGAAAGATGGGTTTTTGGTAAAAATTTATTAAAGAATGAAAGTCTACATGACAAGTATGTATATTCCCATACGTTCTTAGTAAATCTCCTAAATAAATTCTTTAACTTTATAAAAGGTAACTTAATACAAAAACTTTGCCGGCTAACTTTTCCAACTGGGGATTCAATGACCGTTTAACCAATCACAAGTTTGTGATTTTCTTATTGTTAACTTTCTCCTAATCCAGTTTTCTACAACTCTCCATCAGACCTTGATGGTTTGTTTTTCTTCTATATCCATATTTTCATAGAATCCTAGTATGGGCTATCTTGGGTAACATTTGTACTTATCTTTCTTTCTTTTAAAGTTATATTTTTATTAACCTTATTTCCGATGTGGGTTTTCTACAAAGGTATTTTATATTTTCAACCATTTATTTTCCAAGAAAAATTTCAAATTGCGAGGACGCAATTTATTGAAGGAGGGGAGAATGTAACACCCCGAGCTTCTATGATACGCTTCTCATTCAATAATGCAATATCTTGCATTGTACGCAACTTCGAGTTCTAACACACCGCAACTAATCAAAGTAGCCGTTATGAATAGTAATACCCAATTTTTGAAATTATATAAATTTTATATTTCAAAATGGACTTCATTTTTGTATTCGGAATATCTAAATTATCCTAAGTTGATTTTTTTGTAATTTTTTGAGAACTTTCAATTTTTTATGAATAGTGAAAAATACTTAAAACAACTTTTTAATCAAAATAATATATAGTGATAAATTATACTATTTAGTGGTTTTAAAGTATAATTATAATATATTTTTACCCTTTTATCCAATGGTGGTCATTAGAATTAATTTAACATTGAAATTGGACATAAACAATTGTCAATCTTTTGATACAAATTGTTTCTTAAAAACACGCTATTTGTTGTGACAGCGGGAATTAATTATAAAATTAATTAATGAAACTTATATGTTTGGAATTTTGTAAAATAGAAATCATTTTTGAAATTGGAATATCAAATATAGCTTAGGGTGAATTTTTTGGATTTTTCTGAAAAACATCAATTTTTTTATGAATAGTGAAACCACTAAGTGGTACTTATAAAAATTGATTTTTCGTTTAAATGATATTTTACCACTTCTGAGATTTGATTTTCAAAAATCCAACATCCATGGTTGTAATTATGAAGTAAAATGTGGTTCAATGAGATTAAAATAATTTTTGGTGAATAGTATCTTTTAAGTTCTTAATCGCGATTAGAGGTAATTAATGTAGTTTAAGATAAAAATAATGTTTTAATAAGATGAGATGAGCTTGACACATGTCCTACCCTCATTGGATGTGCCATTTCCGACCAAGACAATCCATGGGTCAAATTGGGGACCCCATGGAGCCACTTTAGTTGGAAAATGACATAAATACCTTTTATTTAATGTTAAAGTAAAAAAATGACACAAACATAAAATGTTTTATTAAAACAATTTTTACTTGGGGTAATACAAATCATATTTTTGACTATAAATAGTAATTGGAAATCTAAAAATATTTCCTACATCATAGTATTTTTTTTATATTTTTTAGACATTAAATAAATTAAATTATTTATGACATCATTATGATGCAGCGATGACCTCATTATTTTACGATTTTAATAAAATGAAACGATAATGTAATATCTAAGACCTACACATGTCCAAAACATATTTGATGGGTGGATTTCGAACCCTTATCACCTTATCCTCGAATTATATAAGTGTGGGACCTTTAGAATCCGAAAAGCATTGTATAATAATGTAAAATTTCCTTACTTTCCAAGAGTGCCCCTCCTCTCCTCTTCTAAAAGGCCCCCACCTCTACCACCTCATTCACACTTTCAAGACATTTGTCTCAGCCAAACTCTACCAAAATACTCTTCCAAATTCCCCCTCTTACTCCTAGAAGCCTCACTTTGGGCAGAACTCTTCCCAAGGAAGCCTTTGGCTCGAATCAAAAAGAGTTACCCAATTTTGAGGTAATGTCTTCTCTAATGTTGTTTTATTTTATTTTTCTTCTCCAACCCCCTAAACACTTTTTATTCATTTATTTTGTAACAACAACAGTATCCTAAGTATATTAGGATGTTGTTATAAGAAGGATTCGAACTACAATTACACACACCTACAACTAATGGTTAAAGAACATACGGTTTCTATGGATGGTGAATTTCTGCCTCACAAAATGATGATTGTTCGACACTCATAAAACACCTTAAAAGGTGGCCATTAAGATGTAACTATATTTATAAATGATATATAATATGTTTATGTTTTACTTAAGGTTCTGTATTTTCATTTATTGCATACTTTTATTATTTCCATTATGGGTAAACGTGATATTTTCATTTTAGGAAGTGCGGACTACCGCCCCCTCAAAGTGATTTTAATCGGTAATACCATATGTGGGATGTATAAAGGATGGAGTAAATGATATTATATATGAGGTTATACTGGAATTATAATATACCTTTATATGATTATGATTTCATTAAATACGAAATAGAAATGAAAGTAGCGTTCATGCGTACGTACGGCTTACCGTCTCCATGAATAGTGCATTTCATTTCTTACCTCTAAACGTTATGGAATATTATAAATGCAAGTATATACTGGATATATATGAGATATATGATATCTATATAATGAATATAATTCTGGATATAATAGATATATCACCACATGAACAACTTTTAATTATAAGAATTTTATTTTTGACTCTAGTACCTAAGATCGACAAAATGACCGTTATAAACTTTAATAATTACATAATGTGCATAACATGGTAATAAGGGATATAAAAGGAATAATGAACATGAAAAAGGTTCTTAAGTAAATAGAAATTAACTCTAGTTTATTATTCAGGAGGTTGAAGAACGGTCGAGTCAGGACAAGACGCAAGGTAAGGGAATTTCATAACCCAACTTCCATTCTTTGGGTTAATCTCCTACTTTCAAATTATGTCATGATATTATTATGTATTATTTTTTATTTTTACTTTCTTTATGTGTACCTATAGTGAATACACATAATAGATCTATTTTATTTTAAAAATGATCTTTTTAAGGACTTCATCTCAATCTCCTTTCATTGAGGCATATTTTGTTTTATACACAAATTTCTTTTATACGGTGTATAAACCCCTTTGACTTTTACGTTTATTCAAAAGGAATATTTTTTATACAAAGCATTTTACTAAAGGACAAAAACGGAATGTTTTTAATTCTGTACATATGCGGCGACAACGGCTTCTCTGCCGCCGTGACCATTATTTGAGTTTCGGCTTCCTCTACAAGCCGTAACTTTTTTAATGAAAAATAAATACAAAGTTTTAACATTCTTTTATTTTGGTATTGAAAATGGTTTTGAAAGCGTTTTTACTATATCAATGTGTTGTATTGATATCTTGTGATTGAAGTGTGAAAATGTTATGTTTCCTTTATGCATGTTTTATGGGATACGATTATGTTATGGTTTATGATATGTTTAAACATATTCATATGAGGAATGCATTGGACTTAATAAGTGACAGGTGGAGCCCGCTATAGCTCCTCGATGCATCGGCAGGTCTCATGAGACAAACTAGTGTCTTGGAACGATGTCTTGACAAAATCTTATTTGGGGTCTTGGCATGAGGCCTTGGCTACGTGGTTAAGATAGTCTGGAATAATGCATTCCATCATTATGAAAGTGGTTAATGATATTTCATGTGATTATTCGACCAGTAGAATATCCATGTGAATAAGTAAATGGCATTATCTCATTTTACTTTTTCCATATTATGTTGATGTTCATGTTTAAAAGGCTTTTGTTTTTGTTATACAATGCCTTAAATGTTAATGTTTATTTATGAAAGCTTACGCTATATTGTTATCCTTACTGAGCATCTGAGCTCACCCCTTTCAATGTTTTAATATTTTCCAGGATGTGAAGAAGTATTTTATGAATGACCTGCAGGGATATTCAGAAGAGGATATGAGTGTGGACTATGAAGACTTCATTATTAGTTTTTCACTTTATGATGTAATGTAAGATTTATGAATGTATCTAGTGTTTCCAAGGCTACTAAACTAATCGGTCTTTCGAGACTTGATCTTTTGTGATAATGCCAATGTTACGAAGTAATGCACCGACTCTGGGTAGCTGGGGTCGGGGCGTTACACGAAGCTTGATGTACATGGACATTAAATTACTTTTGTGGAATACATATTACATAACAAAAACACACACAAAAGGACCGTAATAGTTTAGTGTCTTTGGAAACTCAGAATATAATCTTCTAATCGTGGTGAATGATCTTCAACATCTCCCATAAAGATCTTACTTTTTTATACCTAAAACCTTTCTTTATATCCTGGGGAAAAGAAAACATAAAAAGGGTGAGCTCAAATGCTCAGTAAGGGGAAACAAAATAAAAAAATCAATCACATCATATTCATAAGAACATAACATTTTGGAAATCTTAACCTGCAAAAGAGATCATAATTTCATAACATGGGATAAATCATAGTAGTGAAATGGAATCCCAATAATCATAACTTAAAACATGAAACTTTGTGGCATACACACATAATCATAGAGAATCATTTCTTATTAGTCAAGACTCATTTTCAAGACAATCTTAGTGGACAAAGTCCATTTCTGAACTGAGTTCACTCCTCGTTTCAGTCCTGTTTCACTTAACTGGTATAACCTACTATTCCAGCCATGTCTATCTCATGAGATATAAAATCTTTAACCAATGCATTGGTGGGAGATATAGGTCCAACCCATCTCATAATAATACCATTATTATGTGTGCCACAAAATCATAAACCATACATCATAGCATAACCCATGTAATAAAAATGGGAATCTTAAACATCGTGACATCATAAAACAATTCATATAATATAAAGGAATTTATAAAAATAATTCCATCACAACATCATCAAATCAATGTAATAATAGGGATAAAAACATAACCCTTTATTATCTTAGATGGAAAATAATTTTGATAAAACACTTGAACTCCATTCTTGAGGAAAATATCCTTTTAACTTCATAAACATTTTCCTTTCTTAACATGTCATACAATTTTAAACTAAAAGAAGTTGATTAAAAATAAAATTGAAAACTTGTAAAACCATCTTCTTGGAAAAAATGTTTTAAAAATCCATTCATTCCGTATAAGTTAAAAGAAAACAGTTTTCTCGTACTTTTGTCGAAAAAGTCAAAAAGTACCTCATACGAAAAAAGACAAAAGATTCCTTTCATATATTTTACTAAAAACTCACCGAAGGGTAAAATTGGATTTGAACAATTTTAGGTGGATGTAAATAATATTAAATATTGAGGAAACATGGATGTGGATGATAAAATACACCCCAGTAAATTCCAAAGTATAAACAATCTCGGATAAAAATGAGAGTGTGATATTTCCCATACCTTAGGTCTGACTTGCTTCATAAGTGTCCGAACCTCTTGTATAATGATTTAAATAATGTTATTGACTTATTCCAGAATCATACTTATTGTTATGATATCATATATGGTCATATTCTTAGCTTCTTATTAGTAATATTTCATTACTACTTGTTATTTGAGTGTTTATTACTTTTTGTTCTTATGCGTGTTTTGTCAAATAAATTCTTATTCTTCTCTTTAGGTTATATATACCTCATTTCCAGAATGTTATTAGTGTAATATATATCATTTTAATTAATTCAATTCATTTATATAATCATTATGCAATGAAGACCATGTAGAACGAGTCGCATCACATCGTGGAGACGGTATTCCGTACGTACGCACGAGTGTTGATATCGTTCCTATGATCGTGGAATTGTATTGGAGTGTATATATACAATTTCAGAATCAATATCACTTTATAATAGTCATATATTGTCATTATTTACACCATTATACCCATCCAAGTAAGGTGGTGGTGGAAAATAGGCTACACCACAGCGTGGAGACGGTATTCCGTACGTACGAACGCGCGGTGATTTCTTTTTCCGTAGGATGGATAGATGGTGAAATAGGGTTGTTTCATACTTATAATAAAATATCGGTATATGAGTGATACTGATGTTATTACTTCATAATGAAACAACTAAAGAAGAAGAAGTGGAATAGGAAATAAAGATGAAAGAATCGGTAACGGAAATTACCTCTTCTTTGAAGCACCTCTTTGAGACCTCCACTTAGGGCACTAAAATTGGTCTTTGAGGAAGACCAGAACCTCTAGGATGTTTCTAGGTAAGTGGAGAATTGAATTTGGCAGAGGTTGGACGAGCATTAAGGTTAAAGTATTCTAAGGAAGAGAGGGAGGGGTGCCCTTTTATAAGGGATGAGAGGGGCACCTTTTGAATAACAAAAAATATTATTTTATTATAAAGCCAAATTCGGTTTTAAATAGATCCAAATTGATTTATTTTGAAGATAAGGTGGGGATGGGTCTAAATCATTTCATCCAAAAGAATTTAGACAAGTTTATGTTCCTATTTTAACTTTATCATTTAGATTTAACATTAAGTTAAATAATTTTACTTTTACCGTGTCTTCTTGTGTTCTTATACTATAAGGTTAATAAACTTACTATAAGAAGCCGAACGAACCCCAAGTTGTTTATTATTAATATATATAACCTTATCTAAATAATTTGGCCGAACCTTATATTTTTAGGAATAAAATAACAATTAATAATATAATATTTGTTTTAAAACCTATTTTATGTCAATTTTGACACTATTTAGTAATTGATTTTTGTGAAAATCATAACAGAATGATTAGTTCGAAAAAAGACAATTAAATAAATACTAACATGTCATAGTAACCTATAAAATTAGTTTAATTCATAAAAAGTCTTAAATTACATTTATTTGGGTATTTATAACATCAATTATGTCAATATTTCATTAATAAGATAATTACTGCATCATCTTTGTGTCATAATAAATGATTATTATTTAATCCCTAAAAATTCTAAATAAATTCCTATGATGTAGATAATTGTATTAGCTTTCTGGAGGCTTTTTATGTTCGATGTTTCATGAAGGGTAACACTAAATTAAAATTATTATACTTATAAGATTTAAGAAAGTGACATGTTGTCACATTCTTTGGTTTTAATAATAATTAAATTATTTTCATAGAAAAAAGTCAATTAAATGAATATAATCCTACCATTAGGTGATATGGGTCTACTTTTAGTCATCGAATAGGAATTTTACATGTGTTAGGGTAATTTTATAATATTATATTTACCCTTAATTACCTGATTTACCTTTAACTATGGTAAATAAAATTTACCGTAGTTACTATTCATAATTCACAAAAATAAAAAGTAGCCTATTAACATAATTTGGATCCACTTATTCCAAATATGGAATCCATTTTTTCAAATTCAATACACAGAAGTTGCAGAAATTAAATTAAAATTAATCCTGTTGTCGAATGAAAATGGGTTTTTGTTTAAAACATTGCAAAAGATTGAATTGATTTAACCTACGAATTCAATGTAAAATCAATGCTAATGACATAAATTATATTAAATGATAAAAATATATTCTATTTATACTTTAAAACCATTCAATATTATAATTTAACCATATAAATTATTACGATGAAAAAAGATGTTTTTCATTAAAATATAGCGTGTTTTTACTATTCATCAAAATATGAAAGTTACCAGAATAATACGAAAAATTTATCCAAAGTAAATTTTTATTTCTTGATTCCAAAGAAGAATTTTATTTTTTCAAATTTAACTTAAAACATGTCAAAAGATAAATTTAAAGTGGGTGCGCCATCAAAAGGTGGTAAAACTGCATTTTTTGAAAAAAACTTTATTTTACCCGAAAAAATTATTTTGTTCTTATACCATGTTCTAGAAAATGTGTAAGATTAATATTGATGTTATAAAATTAAAAATTTAGTTAATACTATTCATAACGTCTAGTTCATAATAATATTATAATAATATATCGTTGTTTAGTAAAACCATGTATTGCGTACAACACACGCTATCGAGGAAGGTCGCGATTGCGTATAATGCAAGCCAAGTCAGGTTTGCGTGTTGTGAAAGAATCCTTCATTGTTTCGTATAACATAATACAACCATATTTCATTTATACATTGAATATATATATATATATATATACTCAATGTTGCGTAGAATAACTATTATCAAAATTTTGTGTAACACGATCCAAGAATAGTGTTGCGTATACTTCAAGATAATACGGTGTTGCATATAGCACAAGGTAATCTTGGTGTAGCATACAACACAAGACATTAATGAAATTAAAAGAATATTTTTCATAAAATCTTGGGGTGTTACATTCTACCCCCCTTAAAATGAATTTCGCCCTCGAAATTTGTCGGGGTTATAAATGGTTTACTACTCAAAAGTTTGTTTAATAGAAACCCACATCATAAAAAGGAATACCAAAACATGGCTTTAAAAACTAATGTATGAAATGTAACGGTTACCCAAATTGACTCATCACTGGGTTTCCACATAGCAGAACATAGGTGAAAATATGGATATGGAAGAAAAATCTAACCATCATGTTCTGATGGAGAGTGGTAGAGAACATGGATTTGAAAAAGCCAACAATCACAATGCTATTGATTTGTGACGATCTAAGGTACCATCTGAGTCATCAGATATAAGAGAACTAGGACAACATTTTTGGTTTTCAAGATCGTTTTCCTGAAGTTGATTAATTAAAAGAAATACTTGCATGATTTTGGTACAATCTCACTATTGTTCGTGAATTGAACAATTTCCACTTCATCCCTTAATGAAATGAAGTTGAATTTGTTATTCGTGATATGTTAGCAGATCATGTGATAGAATGATGGGTCATTCCATCTCTTTCAAACAAAAGGTTCACAAAAGTTATAAGTCCATCTTATGGTTAGATTAATCGTATATAGTTCCAAAAATGAACTTATACTTCATATATCATACCACATAATAAAATAAAACCAGTTTCTACTAACCGGGGACTTCCTGTAGGCCAGTGGTAGGCAATAAAGGCCAGTCGCACTTCGGTTGTGGGTTCGATTCCCACAGCCTTATCTGACGCGATGGGTTGTCGCCCGTCCTGCAGGTTGTCCTTTTTCTAAAACTATATTACTATAACATCCCATCAATAATATCGAAAAAAATTATATCCTTATAAAATAATAACTTATGTCCAACATAATCCATTCCAATCTTTAGGCTTATCCATAATACTGCAGTCCACTCTCATAATATAGTGAAAATGATTACCAGATATTTAATACCATCGTTGATCCCCATATATCATAAGATATGTCTTGTTGGTCACATTCCAAACATTCAAAGGCCTTAATCATTTATTCTCTTGAATACCCATTGAACCTAAGTGAAAACATGAATACAGTTAAAAGTTAACACTTTCCACATACCAAAATCCAAAAATTCTAAATACTCAAACCATGATATAACCTTCTTCTTATATCAGTCATGATCTCATGAATACGGTCAACCATTTCATTTTCTCATTTTCCTTTCATTATGCGCATATCATCTTTTTTTTCAAAAATATCTCAATCACATTTTATGGTTACCGGTACCATTGAAAACCACAATATACCAATACATAAATATTCCAATATTCCACGATACTATATACAACATTATTTTGGAATCCCATTACATAAACACTTAATCATCCCACCACATTGTTGTCATATTCAACATCGCCAATAGTGATGGCATGTGACTTCCCTTTTTCCTTTGCCTTAAGATTTTGTTGATGTCGATCATCATCAACAACCCTTGGATTAGGGCATTTATTGGCATAATGCCCCATCTCCTTGCACTTGAAACATTGATGTGTAGTAGGTTCATTCTGTGTGTCCCTTCCTTTGTTTGCATCATTAGGCATCTTCTTCCCATCATTACGGTATTCAAATGCCCGATGACCTTCCTTTCCACATTTGAAACATTTACTTTTCCCTTTAAGACAATCTCTACCATGCTTCTTTCCACACTTTGAGCATAAGGAAACATTCATCTTCTTTTCACCATTATTCTGAGATTTCTCCTTGAACTCCATCTTTCGTTTCTTGTCAAAACTATGAGATGGATATGTAACACCAACATCGATTTCTACCTTTATAGCACAACACACAATTTATTCATAGCTACTGAAGTCTCTTATAGATAATGCCCTTCGAAGATTTGGTTTCAAGTCACTGAAGAATCGATCAACTTTACTTTCAGGTTGGATGATAAAGCCAGATATATACCTTGTAAGCCTTGTAAAATTCACTTCGTATATACCAACAGATTCATCATCCTTTTGCTTTAGTTCAAGAAACTCCTTCTCCATCATTGTTCGAAGAATACGAGGTAAGTACTTATTGAAAAATAAGTTCTTCAACTCGTCCCATTCCATGGACTCAATTTCATCTCTTTGCCTCGTATTCTTGATAAGATTACACCATTGATCAGCTTCACCTTCCAAATGGTATACTACTAAGATGACTTTATCATGTTCAGAACATTGAAGAACTGAAAATATCTTTTCAGTGGTACTGATCCATTGTTCAGCAACAAGTGGATCAGAAGACCCACTGAAAGAAGGTGGATGTTGCCTCATGAAGGACTCAATAGAATATTGTTCCCTTCTCTGCTAATTTGGTAGTCCAGAATGATTCATAGCTTGTGTAAGGATAACAATAAGATTTTTCACTCCATTTCCCATAACATTTGTTTTTTCAGGAGGACAATCATTGCATTGACCATTGCATTGATCATCACGGTTCCTTCGGGTTCAATCAATCATCTAAAACCCAAAAATAATAGTGTGAGAGGAAAAAATCATGCTAGGGAAAACAACATAATAAAGGGGGGGTACCTTCAATATCTAACATATTATGTTATATTCTAAGATTGTTACCGTAGTTATTGAACTATATCCTATACATATACTTATCCTTAGGGACATCCCTAGACATACCTTAGAAATATCTCTAGGGATCTCACTAACGTTTTCGCATCCTAGATTCCAATGGTTGACTAAACCTTTCCTCTGATACCAACTGTAGAGACCTGAAGCTTGACGTACATGGACATTACATTACTTTTGCATAATACTTAGTACATAACAAAAACACGCACACAAGGACTGTAATAGTTTAGTGTCTTTGGAAACTTGGAATATAATCTTCTAATCGTGGTGAAAGATCTTCAACATCTCCCATAAAGATCTTCCTTTTTTTTACCTAAAACCTTTCTTTATATCCTGGGGAAAAGAAAAAATAAAAAGGGTGAGCTCAAATGCTCAGTAAGGGTAACCAAAAGAAAAAAATCAATCACATCATATTCATAAGAACATAACATTTTGGAAATCTTAACCTGCAAAAGAGAGCATAATTTCATAACATGGGATAAATCATAGTAGTGAAATGGAATCCCAATAATCATAATATAAAACAAGAAATTTGTGGCATACACACATAATATAACGACCCATACTTTACATACATTATTAATACTTCAAAATTGAAGTACACTTATTACAACATATGACAAAAACACAAAGGACCGTATAGGTATAGTGTCTTTAGAAACTGGGAAACATAAACAACTGGTTCATAAATCTTCTACAATGTCTCCCATTTATTTCATCATATCTAGGGTCCCTTTTAGCATATTCTACTTAATATCCATCTTCCTGACCTGGGGAAAAGAAAACATAAAAGGGTGAGCTCAAATGCTCAGCAAGGGAAAATAAAGGAAATAAAAATCATATCATATCTTTTTGAAAATCATAACCTGCAAAAGAGATCATAATATCTTAACATGGAAGAAATCATAGAAGTGAAAATGAGATCCCCATAATCATAACATGAAACTTGAATCTTTGTGGAATGCACACATAATCATGGAAAATCATTTCTTGTTAGTCATGACTCATTTCCAAGACTATCTTAGTGGACAATGTCCCTTTCTGAACTGAGTTCACTCTTCGTTTCAGTCCTGTATCACTGAACCGAAATAACCTTCTGTTCCAGCCATGTCTATCTCATGAGATATAAATCTTTACCCAATGCATTGGAGGGAGATATAGGTCCCACCCATCTTATAATGAATCCTTTCCTATGTGTGCCACATAATCATACATCATCGCATAACACATGTAACAAAAATGGGATTCTTGAAACATCATGACATCATAAATCAATTCATATAAGATAAATGAATTCATAAAAATAATACCATCACAACATGATCAAATCAATGTAATAATAGGGATAAAAACAGAACCCTTTATTATCTTAGATGGAAAATAATTTTGATAAAACACTTGAACTCCATTCTTGAGGAAAGTATCCTTTCTTCTTCAAAAACATTTTTCCTTTCATAACATGTCATAAAACTTTAAAATAAAAGAAGTTGATTAAAAATAAACTTGAAAACTTGTAAAGTAAGTTTCTTGGAAATAATTTTTTAAAAATCCATTCATGCCGTATAAGTTAAAAAAACATTATTCGTACTTTTGTCAGAAAAGTCAAAAAGTACCTCGTACGAAAAACGACAAAAGATTCCTTTCATATCCATTACTAAAAATTTACTGAAGGGTAAAATTGGATTTAAACTAGTTTAAGTGGATGGAAACAATATTACATATTGAGGGAACATGGATGTGGATGATAAAATACACCCCAATAAATACTTACGAATAAACAATCTCGGATAAAAATGAGATTGTAATATTTCCCTTACCTTAGGTCCGATTTTCTTTGTACGTGTCCGAATCTCCTGTATAATGGTTTAAATAATGTTATTGACTTATTCCAGAATCATAAATATTGATAAGATATCATATATGGTCATATTCTTAGCTTCTTGTTAGTAATATTTCATTGTTACTTGTTACTCGGGTCTTTATTGCCTTTTGTTCTTATGCGTGTTTTGCCGAATAAATTCTTATTCTTCTTTTAAGGTTATAGATACCTTATATGAAGAATGGTATTAGTGTAACATATATCATATTTATTCATTAAATTCATTTATATAATTAATATCTAATGATGATCATGTAGAACGAGTCACATCACATCCTGGAGACGGTATTCCGTACGTACGCACGAGTGATGATATCGTTCCTATGATCATGGAATTGTATTGGAGTATATGTATATTATTTCAGTATCAATATTAATTTATAATAATCATAAATATTTATTCATTACACCATTATACCCATCCTTGTAAGGTGATGGTGGAAAATAGATTACACCACGGCGTGGAGACGGTATTCCGTACGTACGCACGCACGGTGATTTCATTTTTCCGTAGGATGGATAGAAGGTGAATTAGGGTTGTTTAATATTTATAATAACATATCAGTATGTAATTAATACTGATGTTATTACTTTATCATGAAACAACTAAAGAAGAAGAAGTTGAAGAAGAAATAAATTGAAAAGATCGGTAATGGATATTACCTCTTCTTTGGAACGCTTCTTTGAATCCTCCACTTAGGGAACTAAGATTGGTCTTTGAAGAAGACCAGGACCACTAGGATTATTCTATGGAAGTGGAGAGGAGAAAATGTCAGGGGTTGGCCGAGCTTGAGTGCTCAAATTGGTGTGAGGAGGAGTGGGAGGAGGTGCCCTTTTATAAGGGAGGAGAGGGGCACCTTAGGAATATCTCAAAATATTATTTTATATTAAAGTCAACATCGGTTTATAATGGTTCCAAAGGGTCTTATTTCGAAGCTAAAGTGGGGATGGGTCGAAATCCTATCAACCAATAGGATTTAGACAAGTTTAGGTCATTATTTTAACCTTATCAATTAGATTTAACTCTAAGTTAAATAATTTAACTTTTACCGTGTCTTCATGTTTTCTTACACTATATGGTTAATACACTTACTATAACATGCCAAACGAACCCCAAATTGTTTATTATTAATATATATATCCTTATATAATTCATTTGGCCGAACCTTATATTTTTAGGAATAAAATAACAATTAATAATATAATATTTGATTTAAAAACTATTTTGTGTCAATTTTGACACTATTTGATATATGATATTTGTGAAAGTCATAACAGAATTATATGTTCGAACCAAGTTGATTAAATCAACACTAATATATCATAGTAACCTAGAAAATTAGTGGAATTCATAAAAAGTCTCAAATTACATTTATTTTGGTGTTTATAACATTAATTATGTCAATATTTCATTAATAAGATAATTACTGCATCATCATTGTGTCATAAATAAATTAAATAATTTAATGTCTAAAAATTATAAATAAAATACCATCATGTAGGAAATCTTTTTAGATTTCTAATTAATATTTATAGTCAAATTTATCTTATGTATAACCCCATATGAAAAATGTTTTAGTTATTAAACTTTGATTTTAACTATTTTAACTATTCATTAAATAAAATAATATTAAATGTCATAATCTAATCCAAGTGGACCTAAATGGTCATATTATATTCATAAGGTTGTTTTTGGTCGAACTACACTTATCCAATAGAATTATGACATGTGTTAGGGTAATAGTAATATCATTTTTACCCTTAATTACCCTATTTACTTTTAACCGTGGTAAAAAAAAGTAAAAAGTTACTATTCACCAAAAATTATTTTCATCTCATTGAACCACATTTTAGTCCTTGATATTAACCGTGTCTCTCGGATTTTCGAAATTCCATTCACAGAAGCGGTAAAATTAAGTTTTATGCAAAATTCAGTTTTTAACCTACCACTTAGTGGTTTCACTATTCATCAAAAATTGAAAGTTTTCAGAAAAATACCAAAATTTCACCCTAGGCTAATTTCGATATTCCGATTCCAAAAATGAAGTCCATTTTGAAAAATAAAATTTATAAAATTTGAAAAAGTGGTTATTACTATTCATAACGGCTAGTTTTAATAATATTTTAATAGCATATCGTTGTTTAGTGAAACTCAGTATTGCGTACGACGCAAGCTATCGAGGAAGGTCACGATTTCGTGTAAAGCAAGCCAAGAAAGTGTTGTGTAGAAAAAGATTCCTTTGATAATTTATATAACAAAAAAGTCTCGGGTGTTACATTCTACCCCCCTTAAAAAGAATTTCGCCCTCGAAATTCGTCACTTTGTAACAAACAGATGAGGATACTTCTCCCTCATCATATCCTCAAGCTCCCATGTAGCTTCTTCAAATTGGTGGTTCCTCCATAAAACTTTCACCAATCGAGTGGTCTTGTTTCGTAGGACTTTTTCGCTACGATCCAGAATCTCTATCGGTTGTTCTTCATAAGAAAGATCTTGCTCCAGCGGTACAACTTCTGAGCTGAGTACATGTGAAGGATCAGGTATGTACTTTCTCAGGAGAGATACATGGAACACATCGTGAACTTGAGAGAGATTTGGTGGAAGCGCCAATCGGTAAGATACCTTTCCAACACGATCCAGTATTTTGAAAGGACCGATATATCTAGGGCTCAACTTCCCCTTCTTTCCAAATCTCATAACCCTCTTCCAGGGAGATATTCGTAAGAACACTTTATCACCCACTTCAAACTCTAGGTCTTTTCTTCGGTTGTCGGCATAACTTTTCTGTCGACTCTGAGCTGCTCTTATGTGTTGTTGAATAGATCTGACCTTTTCTGCCATTTCATCAACGAGATCAGGTCCTAATAGCTTTCTTTCCCAAACTTCATCCCAGCAAGTTGGAGTCCTGCATTTCTTTCCATATATAGCTTCATAATGAGCCATCTGAACACTGGAGTGAAAGCTATTATTATAAGAAAATTCCACCAAAGGTAGGTGTTGATCCCAACCTCCTTTGAAATCCATAGAGCAAGCTCTCAACATATCTTCTAGGGTTTGAATTGTTCTCTCAGACTGACCGTCTGTCTAAGGATGATAAGAAGTGCTGAAACTCAACTCTGTATCAAGAGTATGTTGAAGACTTCGCCAGAACTTCGAGGTAAATCTCGGATCCCGATCAGATATAATAGAAAGTGGTACTCCATGCGATCTTACCACTTCCTTTACATATATCCTGGCAAGCTGATCTAGAGAGAAATCCTCTCTAATAGCAATGAAGTGTGCAGACTTTGTAAGACGATCAACTATAACCCAAATAGAATTATTGCCTTTGGATGTTTTAGGAAGTCCTGTGACAAAGTCCATAGTGATGTTTTCCCATTTCCATTCGGGTATGGGTAATGGTTGTAACATCCCCTTAGACTTCTGTCTCTCAGCTTTAACTTGTTGACAAACCAAGCATCGAGAGACATATTCAACAACATCTCTTTTCATGCCATCCCACCAGAAGTACTCTTTCATGTCCCTATACATATTCGTGCTTCCAGGATGAATAGAGAATGAAGAACTATGAGCCTCATCCAGCAGCTCCTTCTTTAATTCGGGGATGGGAGGAACACAAACCCGATTCCTGAACTTTATTATCCCATCACAATCAAGGTTGAATTCAGGAACATTTCTCACCTTCTTTTGTAACTCGACATCTTCTTTCTATGCCTCTTTAATCTTCACATGTATAGATGGTTGAACATTCATTTGAGAAAGATAAGATTTTTCCCCTTCCATTAAAATTCCAAGATCCATCCTTTGTAAATCCATAAATATTGGATCTTTTGTGATCCTCAACATGGATAAACTAGCATGGTCTTGTCGACTTAATGCATCTGCCACCTTGTTTGCTTTCCCAGGGTGGTAATGGATTGAGCAGTCATAATCCTTAATCAGCTCCAACCATCTTCTTTGACGCATATTCTGCTCCTTTTGTGTGAAAATATACTTTAAACTTTTATGATCAGTATAAATATCACACCTTTCACCATAAAGGTAATGCCTCCAAATCTTTAATGCAAAGATTACCGCAGCTAACTCCAAATCATGTGTTGGGTAATTTTGCTCATGTATTTTCAACTGTCGTGAGGCATAAGCTATCACCATATCATTTTTCATAAGAACACACCCCAATCCCTTCTTGGATGCGTCACTGTAGATCACAAACCTTTCTCCACTACAAGGCAGTGTGGGCATAGGTGCACTGGATAACCTTCTTTTCAACTCCTTGAAATTCTCTTCACATTCCTCTGTCCAAACAAACTTAACTCCTTTCCGAGTCAACTTGGTGAGTGGATTAGATAATCGTGAAAAATCCTTTACAAAACGTCGATAATATCCAGCCAAACCAAGAAAACTTTGGATCTCAGTTACTGTTGTTGGTCTCGACCATCTTTCGATAACCTCTGTTTTTGCTGGATCCACAGATATCCTCTCTTTTGAGATTATGTGACCCAAAAATGCAACTTTTTTATGCCAAAATTCACACTTGGTAAATTTGGCATAAAGCTTCTCCTTTCTCAGGGTCTTCAATATAATTCTCAAGTGATCTTCATGCTCTTCCTTTCTTTTTGAATAGACAAGAATATCGTCTATAAAGACTACCACAAATTGATCAAGATAGTCTCTAAAGACTCTATTAATTAGATCCATGAAGATAGCAGGGGCATTAGTAAGACCAAATGGAATCACTATAAATTCATAGTGTCCATACCTTGTACGGAAAGTCGTCTTTGGTATATCCTCCCTTTTGACCCTTAATTGATGATACCCTGAATGAAGATCAATCTTGGAAAAGTATTGAGCTCCGCGTAGTTGGTCAAATAAGTCATCAATGCGTGGGAGAGGATATTTGTTCTTTATAGTGATCTTGTTAAGTTCTCGATAATCAATGCAGAGTCTCATTGATCCATCTTTCTTCTTAACAAATAGAACAGGTTCTCCCCAAGGTGACGCACTAGGGCGTATGAATCCCTTATCAAGATTCTCCTGGAGTTGCTTCTTCAATTCCTGCAACTCAATTGGGGCCATTCTATAAGGTGTCTTTGAAATAGGCAAAGCACCCGGTACGAGTTCTATTGAAAACTCAACTTCATGATTTGGTGGAAGACCCGGTAATTCCTCCAGAAAGACATCATCAAACCCCCGTACTATGGGAATATTCTTAATTGTGAGTTTCTCACCAACCATTTGAGAAAAATAACCTTCATTTAGTGGAATCAAGACCCATAAGATGGAAGAAATTTCCACTGGAAGGTTATGTTCATCCTTGCATTGATAGACGATCATAGATTGATCTAGAATATGAAATGTGACTTCCCTTCTTTGGAAATTGATATGAGATCCGTATAAAGAAAGCCAATCCATGCCAAGAATCACATCAAATTCCACTATAGGAAGGATCACAAGATTTGCAGGAAGCACTTTCCCACAAACTTTGATCGGAGAAGAATTATAAACTTTTGATGCGATTGATGTGCCATTAGGTGTTGTCACAGATAACTCAACATCTAATTGTTGAGGTAATACGGTGATACCCTTAGAAAATTCTTCAGAAATAAAAGAGTGGGTGGATCCAGAATCAAATAAAACATTTTCTACTTTAGAGTGGATGGTATGTGTACCTTTCACCACTTCGTTATCGTAATCCACATCGCTGATAGAAATTGCATGTGAATTTCCTTTGTCTTTAGCCTTAAGATTTTGTTGACGTCGACCATCATCATCAACCCTTGGATTTGGGCATTGATTGGCATAATGCCCCATCTCCTTGCACTTGAAACATTGAAGTGTAGTAGGTTCATTCTGTGTATCCCTTCCTTTGTTTGCATCATTAGACATCTTCTTCCCATTATCGCGACATTCAAATGCCCGATGACCTTCCTTTCCACATTTGAAACATTTACTTGTCCCTTTAAGACAACTCCCTCCATGTTTCTTTCCACACTTTGAGCATAAGGGAATGCTCATGTTCTTTTCAGTGTGCTCTTTAGATTTTCCTTTGAATTCCATTTTCCTCTTCTTATCAAACCCATATGACTGATGGGTTACTCTAATCTCCATCTCGACTTTGAGAGCACATCGAACGATTTCCTCGTAGCTATTGAAGTCCCTTATGGCTAACGCCCTTCGAAGACTTGGTTTTAAGCCACTAAAGAATCGATCGATCTTACTCTCAGGTTGGATAATAATACCAGAAGCGTACCTTGCAAGTCTTGTAAAATTTGCTTCATAGGTACCAACAGATTCATCATCCCTTTGCTTCAGTTCAAGAAACTATTTCTCCATCTTTGTTCGGAGAATACGAG
Organism: Viscum album; assembly: GCA_963277665.1. Classification (NCBI taxonomy): domain Eukaryota; kingdom Viridiplantae; phylum Streptophyta; class Magnoliopsida; order Santalales; family Viscaceae; genus Viscum; species Viscum album. The sequence goes on from OY728131.1 coordinate 243,105,120, forward strand.
GGAAGTACTTATTGAAAAATAAGTTCTTGAACTCGTCCCATTCCATGGACTCAATTTTATCCCTTTGCCTCGTATTCTTAATAAGATTCCACCATTGATCAGCATCTCCTTCCAAACGATACACTGCTAGGATGACTTTATCATGTTCAGAACATTGAAGAACTGAAAATATCTTTTCAGTAGTACTAATCCATTGTTCAGCAACTAATGGATCAGTAGACCTGCTGAAAGAAGGTGGACGCTGCCTCATGAAGGATTCAACATAATGTTGCTCCTTCCTTTGCTCGTTTGGAAGTCCTGTATGATTCATAGCTTGAGAAAGTTGTGTGAGCATGGCTACAAGATTTTGCATTCCAGCTCCCATATCGTTTGGTTGCTCAGGGGGACAATCATTGCATTGCCCATCGCATTTCGCATTAACAAGGTTCCTTCGGGTTCCAGCCATTGACTAAAACCAAAAAGAATAGTGTGAGCAACACTAATTATAATAGGAAAACCACATAATTCAAGAATAAAATTTTCACGCTTAAGGTCTTATCCTAGGTTATTCATATCCATTTCTAAAACACTAAGATTGTGTTCTATGCTTATACTTATCCTTAGGGTTCTTACTAAGGCTTTCACATCCTAGTTTCCAAAGGTTGACTATACCTTTCCTCTGATACCAACTATAACGACCCATACTTTACATACATTGTTAATACTTCAAAATTGAAGTACACTTATTACAACATATGACAAAACCACAAAGGACCATATAGGTATAGTGTCTTTAGAAACTGGGAAACATAAACAACTGGTTCATAAATCTTCTACAGTGTCTCCCATTTATTTCATCATATCTAGGGTACCTTTTAGCATATTCTACTTAATATCCATCTTCCTGGCCTGGGGAAAAGAAAACATAAAAGGGTGAGCTCAAATGCTCAGCAAGGGCAAATAAAGGAAATAAAAATCATATCATATCTTTTTGAAAATCATAACCTGCAAAAGAGATCATAATATCTTAACATGGAACAAATCATAGAAGTGACAATGAGATCCCCATAATCATAACATGAAACTTGAAACTTTGTGGCATGCACACATAATCATTGAAAATCATTTCTTATTAGTCATGACTCATTGCCAAGACTATCTTAGTGGACAAAGTCCCTTTCTGAACTGAGTTCACTCTTCGTTTCAGTCCTGTATCACTGAACCGAAATAACCTTCCGTTCCAGCCATGTCTATCTCATGAGATATAAATCTTTACCCAATGCATTGGAGGGAGATATAGGTCCCACCCATCTTATAATGAATCCTTTCTTATGTGTGCCACATAATCATACATCATCGCATAACACATGTAACAAAAATGGGATTCTTGAAACATCATGACATCATAAATCAATTCATATAAGATAAAGGAATTCATAAAAATAATTCCATCACAACATGATCAAATCAATGTAATAATAGGGATAAAAACAGAACCCTTTATTATCTTAGATGGAAAATAATTTTGATAAAACACTTGAACTCCATTCTTGAGGAAAATATCCTTTCTTCTTCAAAAACATTTTTCCTTTCATAACATGTCATAAAACTTTAAAATAAAAGAAGTTGATAAAAATAAACTTGAAAACTTGTAAAAGAAGTTTCTTCGAAATAATGTTTTAAAAATCCATTCATGCCGTATAAGTTAAAAAAAACATTCTTCGTACTTTTGTCGAAAAAGTCAAAAAGTACCTCGTACGAAAAACGACAAAAGATTCCTTTCATATCCTTTACTAAAAATTTACCGAAGGGTGAAATTTGATTTAAACTAGTTTAAGTGGATGGAAACAATATTACATATTGAGGGAACATGGATTTGGATGATAAAATACACCCCAATAAATACTTACGAATAAAAAATCTCGGATAAAAATGAGATTGTAATATTTCCCTTACCTTAGGTCCGATTTTCATTGTACGTGTCTGAAGCTCCTGTATAATGGTTTAAATAATGTTATTGACTTATTCCAGAATCATACATATTGATATGATATCATATATGGTCATATTATTAGCTTCTTGTTAGTAATATTTCATTGTTACTTGTTACTCGGGTCTTTATTGCCTTTTGTTCTTATGCGTGTTTTGCCGAATAAATTCTTATTCTTCTTTTAAGGTTATAGATACCTTATATCCATAATGGTATTAGTGTAACATATATCATATTTATTCATTCAATTCATTTATATAATTACTATGTAATGATTATCATGTAGAACGAGTCGCATCACATCGTGGAGACGGTATTCCGTACGTACGCACGAGTGATGATATCGTTCCTATGATCATGTAATTGTATTGGAGTATATTTATATTATTTCAGTATCAATATTACTTTATAATAATCATAAATAGTTATTCATTACACCATTATACCCATCCTTGTAAGGTGAAGGTGGAAAATAGATTACACCACGGCGTGGAGACGGTATTCCGTACGTACGCACGCGCGGTGATTTCATTTTTCCGTAGGATGGATAGAAGGTGAATTAGGGTTGTTTCATATTTATAATAACATATCAGTATGTAATTAATACTGATGTTATTACTTTATCATGAAACAACTAAAGAAGAAGAAGTTGAAGAAGAAAGAAATTGAAAAGATCGGTAATGGATATTACCTCTTCTTTGGAACGCTTCTTTGAATCCTCCACTTAGGGAACTAATATTGGTCTTTGAATAAGACCAGGACCTCTAGGATTATTCTAGTGAAGTGGAGAGGAGACAATGTCAGGGGTTGGCCGATCTTGAGTGCTCAAATTGGTGTGAGGAGGAGGGGGAGGAGGTGCCCTTTTATAAGGGAGGAGAGGGGCACCTTAGGAATATCTCAAAATATTATTTTATATTAAAGTCAAAATCGGTTTATAATGGTTCCAAAGGGTATTATTTCGAAGCTAAAGTGGGGATGGGTCGAAATCCTATCAACCAATAGGATTTAGACAAGTTTAGGTCATTATTTTAACCTTATCAATTACATTTAACTCTAAGTTAAATAATTTAACTTTTACCGTGTCTTCTTGTTTTCTTACACTATATGGTTAATAAACTTACTATAACATGCCAAACGAACCCCAAATTGTTTATTATTAATATATATATCCTTATCTAAGTCAATTTGCCGAACGTTAGATTTTTAGGAATAAAATAACAATTAATAATATAATATTTGATTTGAAAACTATTTTGTGTCAATTTTGACACTATTTGATATATGATTTTTGTGAAAGTCATAACAGAATTATATGTTCGCACCAAGTTGATTAAATCAACACTAATATATCATAGTAACCAATAAAATTAGTGGAATTCATAAAAATTCTCAAATTACATTTATTTTGGTGTTTATAACATCAATTATGTCAATATTTCATTAATAAGATAATTACTGCATCATCATTGTGTCATAAATAAATTAAATAATTTAATGTCTAAAAATTATAAATAAAATACCATCATGTAGGAAATCTTATTAGCTTTCTAATGAATATTTATAGTCGAATTTATCTTATGTATAACCCCATATTAAAAATGTTTTAGTTATTAAACTTTGATTTTAACTATTTTAACTATTCATTAAATAAAATAATTTTAAATGTCATAATCTAATCCATGTTGACCTAAATGGTCATATTATATTCATAAGGTTGTTTTTGGTCGAACTACACTTATCCAATAGAATTAGGACATGTGTTAGGGTAATAGTAATATCATTTTTACCCTTAATTACCCTATTTACTTTTAACCGTGGTAAAAAAAAGTAAAAAGTTACTATTCACCAAAAATTATTTTCATCTCATTGAACCACATTTTAGTCCTTGATATTAACCGTGTCTCTCGGATTTTCGAAATTCTATTCACAGAAGCGGTAAAATTAAGTTTTATGCAAAATTCAGTTTTTAACCTACCACTTAGTGGTTTCACTATTCATCAAAAATTGAAAGTTTTCAGAAAAATACCAAAATTTCACCCTAGGCTAATTTCGATATTCCGATTCCAAAAATGAAGTCCATTTTGAAAAATAAAATTTATAAAATTTCAAAAAGTGGTTATTACTATTCATAACGGCTAGTTTTAATAATATTTTAATAGCATATCGTTGTTTAGTGAAACTCAGTATTGCGTACGACGCAAGCTATCGAGGAAGGTCACGATTTCATGTAAAGAAAGCCAAGAAAGTGTTGTGTAGAAAAAGATTCCTTTGATAATTTATATAACAAAAAAGTCTCAGGTGTTACACATAATCATAGAGAATCATTTCTTATTAGTCAAGACTCATTGCCAAGACTATCTTAGTGGAGAAAGTCCATTTCTGAACCGAGTTCACTCCTCGTTTCAGTCCTGTTTCACTGAACCGGTATAACCTACCATTCCAGCCATGTCTATCTCATGAGATATAAAATCTTTAACCAATTCATTGGAGGGAGATATAGGTCCCACCCATCTCATAAGGATACCATTCTTATGTGTGCCAAAAAATCATAAGCCATACATCATAGCATAACCCATGTAATAAAAACGGGAATCTTAAACATCGTGACATCATAAAACAATTCATATAATATAAAGTAATTCATAAAAATAATTCCATCACAACATAATCAAATCAATGTAATAATATTGATAAAAACAGAACCCTTTATTATCTTAGATGGAAAATAATTTTGATAAAACACTTGAACACCATTCTTGAGGAAAATATCCTTGCAACTTCAAAAACATTTTCCTTTCTTAACATGTCATACAATTTTATACTAAAAGAAGTTGATTAAAAATAAACTTGAAAACTTGTAAAGGAATCTTCTTGGAAATAATGTTTTAAAAATCCATTCATACCGTATAAGTTAAAAGAAAACATTCTTCTCGTACATTTGTCGGAAAAGTCAAAAAGTACCTCGTACGAAAAATGACAAAATATTCCTTTCATATCTTTTACTAAAAACTCACCGAAGGGTAAAATTGGATTTGAACCATTGTAGGTGGATGGAAATAATATTACATATTGGGTAATCATGGATGTGGATGATAAAATACACCCCAGTAAATTCCAAAGTATATACAATCTCGGATGAAAATGAGATTGTGATATTTCCCTTACCTTAGGTCTGATTTGCTTCGTAAGTTTCCGAACCGCCTGTATAATGATTTAAATAATGTTATTTAATTATTCCAGAATCATACATATTGTTATTATATCATATATGGTCATATTCTTAGCTTCTTATTAGTAATATTTCATTACTACTTGTTATTTGGGTGTTTATTACTTTTTATTCTTATGCGTGTTTTGTCAAATAAATTCTTATTCTTCTCTTTAGGTTATATATATACCTCATTTCCAGAATGGTATTAGTGTAATATATATCATTTTCATTCATTCAATTCATTTATATAATCATTATTCAATGAAGACCATGTAGAACGAGTCGCATCACATCGTGGAGACGGTATTCTGTATGTACGCACGAGTGATGATATCGTTCCTATGATCGTGGAATTATATTGGAGTGTATGTATACTATTTCAGAATCAATATCGCTTTATAATAGTCATATATAGTCATTATTTACGCCATTATACCCATCCATGTAAGGTGGTGGTGGAAAATAGATTACACCACGGCGTGGAGATGGTATTCCGTACGTACGTACGTGCGGTGATTTCTTTTTCCGTAGGATGGATAGATGGTGAAATAGGGTTGTTTCGTAATTATAATAACATATCAGTATATTAGTGATACTGATGTTATTACTTCATAATGAAACAACTAAAGAAGAAGAAGTGGAAGAAGAAATAGAGATAAAAGAATCGGTAACAGAAATTACCTCTTCTTTGAAGCGCCTCTTTGAGACCTCCTCTTAGGGCACTAAAATTGGTCTTTGAGGAAGACCAAAACCTCTAGGATGTTTCTAGGGAAGTTCAGAAGGTAATTGTTTAGAGGATGGCCGAGCTTTAATGCTAAAAGTGTTGTGAGGAAGAGAGGGAGGGGGTGCCCTTTTATAAGGGACGAGAGGGGCACCTTTGGAACAACTAAAAATATTATTTTATTATAAAGCCAAATTCGGTTTTAAATAGCTCCAAATTGATTTATTTAGAAGATAAGGTGGGGAGGGGTCTAAATAATCTCATCCAATATAATTTATACATGTTTAGGTTCCTATTTTAACCTTATCATTTATATTTAACATTAAGTTAAATAATTTTACTTTTACCGTGTCTTCTTGTATTCTTATACTATAAGGTTAATAAACTTACTATAAGAATCCAAACGAACAACAAGTTGTTTATTAATAATATATATAACCCTATCTAAGTCATTTTCCAATCCGTATATTTTTAGGAATAAAATAACAATTAATAATATAATATTTGTTTTAAACACTATTTTATGTCAATTTTGACACTATTTAGTAATTTATTTTTGTGAAAATCATAACATAATGATTAGTTAGAAAAAATTTAATTAAATCACTAATAACATGTCATATTAACCTATAAAATTATTTTAATTCATAAAAAGTATTAAATTACATTTATTTGGGTTTTTATAACATCAATTATGTCAATATTTCATTAATAAGATAATTACTGCATCATCTTTGTGTCATAATAAATGATAATTATTTAATCCCTAAAAATTATAAATAAATTCCTATGATGTATATAATTGTATTATCTTTCTGGAGGCTATTTATGTTCCATGTTTCATGAAGCGTAACACTAAAGTAAAATTATTATACTTATAAGATTTAAGAAATTGACATGTTGTCACATTCTTTGGTTATAATAATAATTAAATTATTTTCATGGAATAAAGTCCATTAAATGAATCTAATCCTACCCTTAGGTGATATGGGTCGACATTTAGTCATTCAATAGGATTTTGACATGTGTTAGGGTAATTTTATAATATTATATTTACCCTTAATTACCCGATTTACCTTTAACTATGGTAAATAAAATTTACCGTAGTTTTTATTCATAATTCCCAAAAATAAAAAGTATCATATTAACACAATTTGGATCCACTGATTCCAAATATGGAATCCATTTTTTCACATTCAATACATAGATGTTTCAGAAATTAAATTAAAATTAATCCCATTTTCGAATGAAAACGGGTTTTTGTTTAAAACATTGCAAAAGATTGAATTGATTTAACCTACGAATTCAATGTAAAATAAATGATAATGACATACATTATATTAAATGGTAATAATATATTCTATTTATACTTTAAAACCATTAAATATTATAATTTAACCATATAAATTATTATGATGAAAAAAGTTGTTTTTCATTAAAATATACAGTGTTTTTACTATTCATCAAAATATGAAAGTTACCAGAATAATACGAAAAATTTATCCAAAGTAAATTTTTATTTATTGATTCCAAATAAGAATTCTATTTTGTAAAATTTGACTTATAAACATGTGAAAAACTAAATTTAATGTGGGTGCGCCATCAAAAGGCGACAAAACATCTTTTTTTGAAAAATACTTTATTTTACCCGAAAAACTTATATTGTTCTTATACCATGTTCTAGAAAATATGTACGATGAATAATAATGTTATAAAATTAAAAATTTAGTTAATACTATTCATAACGGCTAGTTCATAAGAATATTATAAAAATATATCATTGTTTAGTAAAACCCGGTATTGCGTACAACACACGCTATCAAGGAAGGTCGCGATTGCGTGTAATGCAAGACAAGTCAGGGTTGCGTGTTGTGAAAGAATCCTTCGTTGTTTCGTATAACATAATCCAACCATATTTCATTTATACATTGAATATATATATATATATATACTCAATGTTGCATAGAATAACTATTATCAAAATTGTGTGTAACACGATCCAAGAATAGTGTTGTGTATACTTCAAGCTAATACGGTGTTGCGTATAGCCCAAGGTAATCTTGGTGTAGCATACAACACAAGACATTAATGAAATGAAAAGAATATTTTTCTTAAAATCTCGGGGTGTTACAATGATCACTCATTACATGATATTGAATTTATATAAAATTTTATTTTTAAGGAGATATAATCATGTCTGGATGTTCCCAAGTCCCTTTTCTATGAATGAAAAAAAAAATCAAATAAAATATTTACAATGAAATAAAATTGAATTAAAAATGAATACAATATTTATTCCCTTTCATCTTGTAGGTAATATTTTTGTTGTTGAGGGATTTGTGTGTTTGAGGTTATTTATGAATATCTGAATTTTTGTATTCTCTTCATGTATGTACATGAAATTGAATTCATATTTCTCTTCTAGAAGTTAACCCATGGTGGTGGAGAGTTTCCCCTATGGATCCCATGTCATTTCTTAAAATATTATCAATGAAAAAATGATGAAAAAGGATACAAACACCATGTGATCTTCTTAAATAATGTGACAATGATGGAATACTCCCTTAACATTGGAGGGATAGAATGGATCTCATGAAGGATTTTATACTCTCATAGATGAGAAATGGGAATCATTTTTGAATATGGGATGATATTGGTTGATTACAATAAAGAAACAGAGGTAATATAAATAAAGAATAAAAAAGTATAATAAATGAATGGTGGAAATATAATTAAAATGGTATATTTCAGTGGTTTGGAATAATTTGGTTCAAGTCCATAGAAAAAATAACACCATTATTTTTTATTGTGAGGAATAAAATTAAATAGGAATTATAAGATAAGGAAATCGAAAGTAGTAAGTTGATGAATGAAGACTAAGAAAACTGTTAGAGAAAGCACCACATGTCACCCCTATAATTCATAACATAAACCAAGATAAGGATGGTAATATTATTTTCTAAATTAAGTTATCGCATTCCTTATAACCACCAAATTTATTGATAAGAAGAAGTATGACATGTAAAATGATTCATAGAAAAAATAAATGGAAATAATTTAAACATATAAAACCCTTATTCTAGACCACAAACTTTGGTAGAATGCTTGTATTATTGAGGTTTTTTAGGGAGAATCTTTACTGATGTTGTCATGTTCTAGATGGATCTTCCAATACACAATCTTTCCACTAGGAAATGTTATTGGAAAGGGGAGGATACCCAAAAAATGAAGTGAATCTGATCATCTCCATGTCAAGTGAAATTTTCTTTTGTACAATGAACTGAAGAATGAATGGAACTTGAAACTATTATTTTTGGGGAGAAAATAATTTTTAATCCCTCTCTAAAACTTAAGGGATGATGTGACATGAAATAATAATGAAGTAGTAGAAAGTAAGGTGGTTCAAATCATGCCACATGAGGGAGGACACGTACACGACTGAGGGTGCACCGATGGTTTTATAATATAAGGCAGGTGAAATAGATTGAAAAAACCATGGGCCACATATACATAGTGGGACAGCCTAATGTCACACAATGTGGATCACTAAGAAAACAAAAAGAACATAACATAAACTCCATATGTTTATAATCATGGAGAATCAAAGAATAGTCATATCCATATGAAGACCCCATGAATTAAGTATAAAAACCATTCCATGCCCTCAATACTAACACCAAGAACAAATAAAACACTAAAAAACCAAAAACACCACAAAGAGACCCTCAAACATAAGCCTTCAAATTAAATAAAATATTCATAATTCTAATAAAATAATTTTTCATGGTAAAAACAGAAATTAATATTTTTAATTTTGAAATCCGTATTTAAAAAGTCATTACCTTTTTATATTTAAAAATAAAATCTACCTGGTGGTGTTATTACAAGGCCTAAATTGTCTTACTTGTTGGTTTGGAAATATTTTATTGACAATAACAATCCAAGTACTATAGAATGTACCAAACACAAATACTCTTAGTTTGGTCTATGATGGTACATTAAATATCCATACATACACTTCTACTAAAATCATACTACTATTAAATTATCATAAATATTCAAAGTAAATATTAATATAAAGAGATCCTATCACTTATACCAGATTCTACACTAAAACCAACAAAACTCAGAAGCATGAAACTGCCTAAAAATTCACTACCTTCCATGGGTACCAAAAATAGTGAAGTGGAAACATTATCAATGTTAAAAAAAATTAAGTAGTAAACTTTTAATATAATCACACATCATCCAATAAAAATAAAAATCTTCCAAGAGAAAAATCTCTACAAAAGCTCAAATGACTCAGACTAGAAAAAAAACCCTTCTTTCCAATCAGTTTTCCCTAAAAAGTTTGCAGAGCTAGTCGTAGGATTGTAGAAAGGGGAAAAGGTAGAAACTATACATATTTATATACAATGAGTTAATTAAATAATCTATAGATCATCCACAATTTCAAAAAAAAGGAATGTCTTATTTTTTAGGGCCCCAATATCTTTTTTTAATCCATATAGAAACATTTAATATGGTCATTTATTCAACACTCAAAACACTTGTAATTTCAAAATCAGTTTTTATGATTCTAGATTTTCTACGGTCTTATTTAACACTCAATATTTGTGGTTTGGTTTCAACCATAATACCATATTAAAAACTTACTTGAAGACCATGAGAAAAAATAATAGACTTAACATCTTTCACCATTATAGAATCATGAACATATATCATAGAATATTTTATTGAACCTAAAAAATTATCATGGGAGATTATAAGGATAATAAATTAATATTTATCTTTAACATTGATATCTATTTTCTCTAAATATAGTATCACTTTGTTAAAATATTCAACAGAAACATGAATAGACAATATAGGGTGTATCCTTAAGGTGTAAAGTCTCATTTTCTTATAAATATGAACAAGAATTTTTTTTCATATACATATATATATATATATTTTGGTTTTATTCAAATTTCTTTATTAGTGGTTTCATGGGAATCTTTAAAAAAGATTTTTTATCCTAAGGTCACGAGAAACATACAATGAAATTTTCTAGAACACTAGGTAAAAAATATAAAAATGATGTGCTCAACTGACCAACATCAAAAATGATAACTATAGGTTTTTTGGGAAATTAAAAAGAATTTTAAAGGATGTCGTTTTTATTAGTACACATTTATTTACTCTCCATACAATGAAATCATTATCACTGATGAAATTCTCAACTTCAATCCCAGTAGAAAGCATCAATAAAAAAATTGAATACTCTGATACCAATTGTGAGGGTTGGAACATATATTACAAAAGTGATCTAAATATAACAAAGGACGAAAGGTCATCAATTTTGAATATGTGAATATAGTAGTTAAACTAAATTAAGAAACAATGGTAAGACGGATAAAAAAACAACCAAGAATAGTAAAATAAAAATAGAAAATTAAATAACACAATAGATTTATGTTGTTAGAAATAGTTTAGCCTTAATCAAGGAGAAGAACACCATTATAGTAGTTTATTATTATGTAGTTGAAATAAATAGGAATCTTAGAATAGAGAAAATAAAATATGAGGGACAATGAATGTGGACCAAGAAAACTAATAAAGAACGAAATCCTTTTTACTCAAGGGAGTCACCCTAAAAACTAAGATGAGGATGGTAAAATTCATTTCCAAACTAGACAGATTCGCTCATGTTAATCCCTATACATGTTGAGAATAGTTTATAGAAGTACAATGAAACACTAAAAAATAAAAGGAAATAATGTAGATTTATATCCCTGAGTCTAACCCACAAACTCATAAACAATTATTGATGGATAGAGGTGTTGTTAGTGATGAACTTCTTTGATGGCATCATATATTTCATAAGCCACACATAACAAAGGTCTCTATCAAGAAATGTTATAATAATGGTTTGAATCTTCCAATGATGTTTAAGAAAAGATTTGCATATCTCTCTTAAGTGATCTTTATCTCTGTAATTGATTAGAGAAGAACCCAGGAAACATGGAACTTATTTTTTAGGGGGAGGGGTAAATCTACACATCTATAAAACAAATGAAACTATGTTTTGGGAAATAATTTAGTAGTGGGAAGGTAGATTCTATTTGGAGTGGTAGATGAGTGATGACATGTGGATGGATTATGGTGAATAAAAATTTTGAGAAGATTTGGAAGACACAATATATTTTAAAAATACAAGACCATGCAATATAAGAGGAATGAAATAAAATCACATTACATATGTCACTAGGAAAAATGGAAGCACAATACTCGCAACCCATAGTTTCCTGATCAATGAGAATCAATTACCAATAGTTTATATAGAAATACCTCAATGGTCAAAAAATCAAACCAATCCACAACCCCAATCTATCACAAATAATATTTAATCCCCAGTAACACCACAAAAACCACATGAATTCATATAAATATAATCTTACAATTGAAATAAAATTTTTACAATAATAATTATAAGAATAATTTTTATGGAAGAAAAAATAGCAATATTTTTAAATTTGAAGACCAATTTCAGCATGAATTGATAAAGAAAAGTACAGTGGGAATTCTATGGTATATATACTTGACATAATTATTAGTATATATTGATGGTGGGGAAATTTCCAAAATTCATAATAATTCATAAAAAATATTTAATTTTCTATGATTACACTGTTTTATTTTATATTTTTTGATTATTTTAATTTTATGATTTATTATTTTTTAAAATATTTTAATTTTATTAATTGTATAAAAAAGATATCAATAGTTATTTTTAATGAGTAATCTGCAAACAAATAGTTTCCTGATAATAATAATAATAATGAGAAGCTTGAACCTTTTCTATTAATGAGAGATCAAACTTGAAGGATTGTCATTTTTATGAAAACAAGAATTTCACTGTCCAACAGACATGTTTTGTAAACATATATGTGAAAAACTAACACAGAAAATGTATATCATTTATTTTTAAAATAAAACAAAATATATTAAATCTATATATTATTGAGAATAAACCAATTAATATAAAATAGAACACAACCTATAAAATGTGTTCATCAAAATGATATTGAAATATACTAAAGAATGAGAAACCTGATTCCCCCATAACTGAATAAAATAAAAATTACTCTACTCAAAAGTACTAGAAACTTATATAATCTATTTTGTTAAATCTACCCCTTTCATGACCAACAATACCATCACTATCATCATCATAATGACCCAACACTGGTAGAACCTACCTATTTTGTGGGTTGTCCCGTCACATGGCATGATATTTCTTCCCATTATCTGTGGGCTAACGACATTCCCTAAGCACAAAAAACATTCACTTGGGAACAATTTAACCAATGCTAAACATACACGACCCATCCAGAAAATTGGATGACCACACCAATATCATTATATTCAATAGAATAAAATAGAAAAACCATAGTATGTAATGAAAGGAACTAAATACCATAAACTAATTCATATATAATCATGAAAAAGGGCATAAGAATTGTATGAGTGATTATGTTCAAAATATTATTATTTAAATTAGTAAAAGATTAATCACATTAAAATTGAATATATACTTAATTATTTTATTATATTGAAATTAACAGATGTGGAAAATATTTAACTATTTATTTTAGTCTAAATTATATTAGTTTTGTTAATTAAATTTTATGAAATATAATATTAATAATATTTTGAGTGATTATGTATAAAATTATATTACTTGTATTCAGAAAAATATTCTTCCTTATATTAAAATATATAAATTTATATTATAAAATTTTAATAAATATATTTTAATGTATTTAAATATATATATATATACTAATATATGTTAAATTATGTATTAAAGAAATATAAAATATATAGATCATAATTAGTATCCTAAATAAACATGTTATGAATACTGTGTAATGACTAATACTAGTATGAATGACTAATGTAAGATTTAAATTACATGTTGTATTTTTTTGTATGTGGTAATATAATTTTTGAAAATTTTAATTTATTTTTCTCATTAATGACTTATGTTTCATCCCCCTGTAGATTTATATAATTCCCTATGTTTTTATATAAAAAAGTTATATACCACAAATCCCTAGAACCCCTCACTTACATGTGAGTAACACTTTAAAAAATGGTCATTCAACAAGTGGAATTTTGGTTCAATGTTTGATTTGAACACCATGATTGAATGTATATTATTGATTTATGAAATATGATATTGTATAGGATCCATGAGTCCCTATAGTGTTTTATTGCTTCAACATATAACAATAAACCAATCCATATAAATAATTTTAGTATAATTTCATTTTTATTTAATTATAACTAATAAATACATGATAAATATTTTATTATATAGTATGAATATATATAATGTTTTGTTAAATTTTTATTCATTACAATCATGTCTTTTTCAATATACTTTATTGCGGAGGATATTCATATTGATCAGGGTTTTAGCTATAGACTTCCACTTGCAGGAGTGGAAAATATTCATGAATTTATGAAAATAAATATATGTATATAAATATATGCATATTTATTATTTATTACATATAGTTATATTTAAAGATAGAAAATGTGGAAAATAATAAGTATCATAATAAAACATGTTAAGAGTATAGTGTGATGACTAATAATGTGATGAATGGATAATTTATAATTGATATTCCTTATCATTTTTATGTTGTTATATAATTTATTATAATTTCATGTTATTTAACTCATTAAAAACATGTGTGGCATCCCCTATTATAATTATGTAAAGTCATATATTTCATTGTAAAAATTTTATGTATCCCAAACCACTAGATCCCATCACTTTTATATGAGTCACGTTTTAATAAAAATTAATTAAACAAGAAGAATTGTTTCTTGATATAATATTTTTACAGTAAGGCTAAATGGAGACAGGTGGTTACTAAAATACAAGATACTAAATGTTCCAAAAGTTCCCCTGAGGTTTTTTTTCATTTATCAAATAATGATAAACCAATACATATAATGTCTCAAGATCATGTCAATGTTAATTAATTATAACTGATAAAAATATTCTAAACATTGGATTAAGTAGTACAAATAGAAGTAATATTTATTAAATATTCATTCTATGTAATCATGCATACTTCAATATACATTAATGATAAAGTAATTTTTTCTAATCAGGGTATTAGATATATTTTTTCACCTAAAAAAAGATAATCATAATGAATGAGTGAAATTGTATGAATTTCATAGGAATATTCATAGTCACTTAAAACTGAGGGTCGATCAGGTAATTACATTAATTAGATATTGATATGTTCAAAATTATAATCTCAAAAATCACATTTAGTATCTTATTCTCAATGATGAGAATTGTTTGTTAGATTCATTATTTCTTAGGAAATAATGTGGTACTCTGTTAATGAGATTATATATAGATATTTCTGATATTAATGAGGTGTTACATACTAATACAAAACCTTGTTAAGGGGGTATTTTGATGTTGATTCTTCGTAATATTATCATTAATTTTTATCTTGTATGATTCTAGTAATCAAAACAAATAATGAATGTGGTAATCAGAATATGGAAAGAACTTTAAGGGACATCTCTATTGATACTCAGGTTTTAATGAATGAGATTTTGTATAATAATAAAAAATCTGATGATGTAATCAGAGATAAATTGGGTGGGAATTATATGAAGAAGGGGATTTAATAGATTCTGTTAATAGATAGAAAAAACCATTGAATGCCAATCATATTACGTTATTTAGTTTTTTAGATGAGGAAATTTCACAAAAAAAAGATTTGTATTAGGGTGTTATTACACCAATAAATGATTTCTCTGGAAGTATATGTAATACATCGACTTCAACAGATAACACCATTTATTATGGAACAGAGATTAAAACTAAAATTGTATTGAAAAATAAAATTAATATCATATTAAGAAATATTTTTTATTTTTGGTTGATGAGTCCAGTAAAAAAATACCTCAATCGGTATGAAAAATATGGTCTACAATGAAAATTTTCAATGGGGGAAATATTAGATGATTTTAATCCATATTAGAATAAAATTGTGTTTGAATTCCCAGGTAATTTTATACATACAATATTATTATAGGATCAATATTGATTTATTGTAGTGTTTATATCAAATACTATTTTTGATATAATACAAACATGTTATGACTTTCCTTTTTCCCATTTATAGGAACGAATACAATAGTTTTCCAAATAAAAGATATAATAAGAATTATATTTGAAAAAAATAGAAATTTTGAAAGTCTATGATGATTTGGATAAGTCATATATAGTATTTTCCTAGATAATGGGGTTTTTGTCTCTCAATAACCAAGTTATTTATTATCTATAAATTTTTGAGTATGTAACCCTATATCATCTAGTTGATCAAAAATGGTTAATTTATATAGGTTTTTTTGGGAATTAATGCCATGTATCAGTGATTTTCCTTATTCTAAAAAACATATTCAATTCAATAGAACTTTTCATTTTTGAAAGTATACACATTTTCTACTTCTATAAACCATACATTATGGTAATCAGGACCCTCTATCACTTTAAAAACATACAAGTTATCTAAATATAAGGATTATATCAAAAAAATTATAATTATCGAGTGATTATAGATTTCATTAGTAGTGATAGAGTTTTATTAAGAGAATTAAATTCTTATCATTAATATCACATCATTAATATTTTCAGTAATGTGTATAAGTATTTCAAATATGAGGGAATAAATAAAGTGATCATTAATTTGGGTATGTTTTCATAAAATTGTATTTTTTAGAAAACAAATGAATATCAATTTAAACAAATTATGGACTTCTGGATTCATTACACGAGCCTCAATAATGAATGTTTTACTTGAAGAAACTTTGAGGGATAATAAAGATATATATGATTATATGATAAATATTTTTAAGCACAAATGTTCATTAAAATATCATGGTGGAA
Organism: Viscum album; assembly: GCA_963277665.1. Taxonomy (NCBI): domain Eukaryota; kingdom Viridiplantae; phylum Streptophyta; class Magnoliopsida; order Santalales; family Viscaceae; genus Viscum; species Viscum album. The sequence goes on from OY728131.1 coordinate 243,121,993, forward strand.
TGAGATATGGCCTCATAACTTCTAATATTGTTTCGTAAATAAATGGGTTCTTTATGTGTTTTCATTAATTAATGGTCACATGGTTTTTACAAGATGACTTTTAAATTTGTATGAAGAAATCTTTTAAGTGGTCCTAGAAGACTTATTAAAGGATGAAACATGTAATATATTTTGTAAAGAACCTAAAAATGAATTTATATGATAGTTCATGAAGAATCGTCATTTATTTTTTGAATATTTGAATGGTTAGGGTTATGTTTGAGGTAATTTATTTCTATGACCCACTCATAGGTAATCATGGTCGAGTGCTAGTATTATTACTGGAATGATGTTAATGTGACTATGGTTATTTGAAACTAGTGTGACATCCTTATACATATTTTGTGCAAACATTTTCATCTCTTAACATATCATGCGAACCCAATCTTTACCTAGTATATAATAGGATCACATTGTTTAAATTTTATAGCTCCCCTTGAATGTATGTTTTTTCATACTATCATCTTTCAAGATAATTAGATAACGATGGTCTATGATATTACCAAGTTGAGCCCTTATAGGTGACCAATGTCTTATCATATCATAAATAATATAGTCTAGTCTCTAGAATCGGTAGTGGGAGTAAGATGTAATATTTTTTACATTGACTGGAATGCTCATAGAAACTTTTCTAATGTACTAGGAAAGAGATCCTCTTCAGAACATTTTTTATTGAGTTTATTTATTTAATTATTACTATGTAACAATTTTGTATTAAATATTTTCATTTATGGATTCATTAGTTTATTTCTTATTTCATTTTTCCATATTCCATTTCTATCATGGTTCATTTGTGGTATAAATTGGAATGAATTTTGTGATATTTAAACAACCAATAATTTTAACTCAAAATAGAAATGAATAAAAATTTGTCAATCCTCTAAAAGAATTTTCTATAAATAAATCCTTGAAATAATGTGAAGAAACCTCAAAAAGAATTTATGGATGTACAAATGTTTTGGAAAATAATAGAGTACCATGTATTCTTTGAAAACAATTTATAAAATATAGCATATATACTTCCCTTATGACATGGTCAATTGAATATATCGTGTAGTCACTTGTACAATGATAGATTTTTATTATGTTTGATATATCAATCATACATTCACCTACACATTTAGATCCTCTAAATCCATTTTTTTTTTGTTATTTCCCAAAATACACTTTATGGGTAAGTGGGAACCTCACATTCAACTAGATTCGAACTAAACCACAACCACATTTCAAAATTCTAATATAACAAACCACAAAAATAAAATTATATTGAAAATGTAAATCACCCCCACATTTTCACCATATCATTGGTGATACCCACTAGATATTATACCAAAATAGCATCCATCACATAATCCACCCCCAAAAATTTCACCCTAATCGTCTAAACTCCATGAAACAAAAATCATATTAACTAGAAAAAACTATCCAATATCATGAAGAGGAAATTTCTCCACAACTATAAAAAAACTACAGACATCAACATGCTACAAAAATCACCAAATCCAAGAGAAACTATAACAAAAATCCAGTATAAGATGCATGCCACGCCTCTTGGAACATCATCGGCCACTCAAACAGTAAGACCCAATGCAATCTGGGAACCATTGCACCAAACCGACATGAGTGGAGTGTTGTAACCAGAATCTAGAGAAGTGGTTTAGTAGACTACGGCCACAAAAACATGTATTACCAACTCTAAGACCATCATCCTTTCAATACTTCATCCTCTAAAGACCCTCACCAGATAAACGCACCCCAAACCCCTACGCCATCGACTAATAAAAACGTGAAAGAACCACCATGACCTAGAATAGAACCAATGGTGGATGAACCTCTTGAAAAACCATCGACCGAATAAACATCAAATTATAGAGCTTTCTTGAAACCACTATCAGAGAATGATTGGTTGATCTGTGAAGGTACATGAGGTAAGAGTAGTGTTCGAATCAAACTGAGGCGCCATCGGAGAGACGAGACCTCACCAAAACAACCAAATTCAGACATCAAATCCATCACCAATCGAGTATAACACTAGGAAAGATCTAAGAGGGAGGAGGAAGAATCTTGGGAATATAGAGATGATACCAATCTCATGTCTCCCCCTCCAAATCATTTCCATCGAGGGAACCCTATCTTCAGAATGTAGAGAGGGGTCTCACTTCAAGACATAGATCAATTTCCATATTTCTCTAAAAACTAACATTTATATATATAATAAAATTATTAATAAATATATAAATAATTAGTATAGATTATTAAAATAATGAATGTGATGGACTAATCCAACAAAATATATCACATTTATTTGTTTAACCCATTTTCTTCAGAATTATTAATTATGAATGATAATTTATAACATCCTATTCCTCCTTGTTGTTTTTTTAAAAATGTACAAAAAATATTAAGTTGACTATAAAATTAAATGGTAATATAAAATATATAAATGTAGGGCCATCCATTTCTCACATTCTATAAAAACATGTTCCTTGTTTAGTCAAAGAGGGACATACAATTCGTACATTTCTGGTAAATGGTCACATTATTTCCATCATGATACGCCACCACTTATCCCCATCCCTCATCTTCATTATATATAGTTCTACAATTTAGAAATGTGTGACTTCACCTTCATTAATCATCATCTCATTTCTACCCATGTAAGGATATAGAGACTAAATAAATATTCATTTCAATTTTGAGAGGGGGTATGACTATAAATATTGAAGATGTGTCCATTATGTTAGTTTTTTCATTCAAGCGTGCAACAGTGACATGGTGTGTTTGAGTGGACTAATCTAATTCTATTCATTGTATACTTGGAATTTTGGTCTAAGAAGATAAAAGGTACATCCTTAAGAGTTAATTACACATGCCATGGATAAAATTTCACTTCACCAATCTAGAAGATGTTAGTGAAGAGATTACAGTTCAAATATTTTCAAATGAATGCATTATGAGACATAATTTTTGAATGATCTTTGTTTATCATTCCAATACATATGTCCAAATGATGTATTTATCATTACTTGAAAACTTTTTCTAGATAGGGAGGTATAGATTAGGATCTGTGTTTATTACTTATAAATACAAGTCACTATGAAGGACATTCCATATATATAAGATGAATATTTTAGGATGTTTTATTCTTATTATGGTGTTGATATGGGAGAGATTACCATTCTTATCTCCATGATCCCACACAGGACAGAGCGATTCAGCCAGCGACCGGTCAGCTCATCAGCCGGCTGGGATGGAGGAGGCCGCGACGCCGCCAGGTGCCGCATACGGAGGTCAGCGGCCTGCCCAATCGGGCTGCTTGCACTGGAGTAGCCGGTCGAGCAGGATGGACGCGTCGCTCAGCGCCTCCGGTTCAGGAACCATGAGGGGGGTCGTTCCCCTCCCATATCACTCGACCACCTGGGCCGAGTAACGGCCATCTAGGTCCGGCCATGCCTATCGGGCCGCTCTTAGTTGGGTCGGGTCGCGCCAGCCGCAGGCCGGGCTGCGCCCTTGCGCGGTTAGGGCCACCTGCCACAAGGCTGGTCAAGCCCCACCAGGCTGGGCCGTGCATTTTCGGGTCGGGCCAACCCCTTAGTTGGGTCGGACCCACAAGGCTAGGACGGGCTGACCCGCCAGCCCACCGTGCTTAACAGACCAGGCCCGTTTCACATAATGTTGAATAACTTCACGACCATGCGACCAATCGACGCGCCGTATATGGAACTGGGATCCTTGAGATGAGGTGTTCCTTTTACAATACTCTTATTGAGTTTTGGATGACTTTGAAAAAACGGCCGGGTTGGTTTGAAACTGAAACCAACCTGGACCTCGGAGCAGAAACACCTATAACATAAGAACCGGACGTCCGATTGACGTGTCGTCAAATACGTTGGTTTCATTTTGATTATATGGTTCTTTTGGAATACTCCACATGAGGTTCAAACGTTTTTGGAGTACGGTTGAGTTGTTTTTAGTTTAAAAACCAACCAGGACCCTAGAACGGAAAAGCCAATAACTCACAGACCGGGCGTCCGATTGACGCACCTTCTGTTGCGCTGAGTCCCCTATGACGTGGCTGTCCTTTGTGATACTTCTTCATGGGACTTCGTGAAACTTGATGTATCGACTTGTAGCTCGTGGAGCGGACCCTCCCGGAGACGAGCGAGCAGACTATAGAGAACTAGTAGCTAGATGTGACATGATGACTACTTGTCCGATTCGTTTTGGAGACATCGTCAATGAAAATCCTGGTTTGAGCTGAGTCAATGACCTTTGTGTTTTCCTCATGATTGAGATGGGTTACTTGATAACTTAGGTATATGTATGGGCATATACCTAAGTAGTGGTTATCCATTGATTTCATACTTTGTCGTTTATCCTTGATGGATTTGTGAGACCTTGAGGGTCTCGGGGTCCCTACTGAGTATCATTATACTAACCCCTACATGGGTTATGCCCGCACCTCGTTGTGTTGGATGCAGATGATTGACAGCGCTGATCGAGGTAGAGACTTGAAGAGCTTGACGGTACCCGGAGGTGGACCACTTGGTGAGACGTACACAGAGTATATAGACGGACCCGAGGTGCCGAGGAGACCATATGTACACACCTTTTAGGTGGGATACCATGAGGAAAACTCAGTGGTTGATGCTTTACTTTACTACTATTGTACTAGTTTTTCATTTGTACTGTACTTACTGTTGAGCTTGTATTTCCAGCCTGTTTCCTTTTAGCACTTACTTTTGTATTCAGTATTTCTTAGTGCTACCTTCTGTTGCGTACTCTATTGTGTTTCTTTACTTTTATAACAGAAATTCCTTCCATTTTATCAGGATTTACGCCTTTGGTGCTAGTCTCTAGCCCCTGGACAATGGAAGGTGGGCTTGGGGTAGTCACAGAATGGGCCCCAAGGATGGGTCATGAAAAATTTGTATCATAGGAGTCGGTTCTACCGCAAAACTCAAGACTCTGATCATTATTTTTTGTGAAGAAATAGTGTTAAGGGTACTAAATGTGGTCTTTAGTTTTGGGAGTCCAGTGTTGGCGCGGTGGCCGACGTATCCATACACCAGGTCGCTGACTACTAATTTTTTACTCAGTGCACAAAAACACTTATTGTGTGTGTATTTCCAGAAGTTTTCTTTACATCATCTCAAACCAGGTTAGCACACCAGGTATATATATTTGACCGTATCGTAACTCTTAGGATTCCTCCATGTAAACAGTCTGTTAGAGTTCTGAAAGAGTACAGGATGACGACCCAACGAGTTACGAGGCTTCGGTGCAGGGCCCTTTTTACTGTGTTGGCACCTTTGGGTGGTGTACCAGCAGCACCACCACCCGTTGGGAAACATATGCCACCAATCGCATTGGAGGGCGGTGCCCACCGACTGAGCGCATTTCACGAGTTCCAACAGCAGAGGCCTTCGAGGTTTCGAGCCGAGATAGATTCCCAGGCAGCAGAGGACTAGATGGAGGTGATTACAGTAGTTTTCTGCCTAGTTGAGACACTAGTAGAGCTCATATTGATCTTATCTACTAGTCATTTTCAGTGAGTGACCATGAGGATGGTCCACATAGTGATGAGGCTTTAGTACGTGGACCGATACCTGAGATAGTACCTTTGGGTAGTGTGCCAGCTATATCACTACCTGTTGGTCAGCAGTTATAGCCGGTAGTACTGGTATATGACACATGTTGTCTTAGTGTCTTACACGTGTATCAGCATCGGATACCCCTCATGTTCTGAGGCAAGCCCGACTCACAGGCGGCAAAGGACTAGCTTGAGGAGGTGGATGAGATTTTTATAGATCTTATACAGCTTCGTCAGAATGACATGTCGGTAGCTGAGTATTCATCGAGGTGTACCGATCGTTCCGTGTACTCTATGAATACGATACGATCAGTGCTTTGCAGCACTGATTACCGAGAGAGGTGTGTTTAAAGGACATCTGAACCAACACCTTTTCCTCTATGCATTCCTACTTATTCTAGGGTGCTAGAGAGAACCCTTGTGGTTGAATGTTCTCTGGATGAATGGATACAACTAGTGAATGTTAGTAGTGGAAAACAGGAAACTGGTTCCAGTCTTAGAGACTTGGGAGTGTAAATTGTTTCGGGAATATGAAGTGGTATGGAAAGATAAATCTACAGGGAAGCATATGTGGAAGCAGATCTAGGAAAGAAGCATGTGGTGGTGTACATTTTGACATGTTACAACCACCCGCCTTTGTATTCCCTGCAAGGCTCAGGGATCTGGAGGGAAAGGGAAGAGAGTAGTTGCATGCGGCCAAGGATTGTGACCCAAGGGCTCTAAGAATTATTCGAGTTACGGTCTGTGTCTACAACTAGCTGCCATACCAATAGACATAGGTGCTGATCATTTATTCCTTCCACGAATCTTGTTCCAGACCTAGAGTTTCTGGTTAAACTGTTGACTTGACCAACACGTCTAGAGATACCTTTGGGAGGAGACTTGATAATCACACTTATGCTGACGGTGTGATCTGACCCTCGAGGCAAGAGTTTCGATTAGATCCTCTTGGTGGCAGCGTCAATGCCTTACGATGTTAGTTTGGGTATGGACTAGGCAACCACAGTTCATACACAGATTGACTATATTAGGCAAAAAAAATGTGGTTTATCTAACACATTGGGATGAGGTTTTCCTTAGTCGGCGAAAAAGGAAAGCCGGGAAGCACGAGTTAAACTCATGCTTAGGAGGGTGCAGCCGATCACTCTTGAATCGGCCAGCCTTAGCATCGTGGCAGTAGTGGAGTTTGTCTCACGATGCCTCACTTTTTAGAAAGTGAAGGTGGAGCACCAGGTACCAATAGGCATGGTTCAGCCTTTAGAAGTCCCAAAATGGATGAGAGATGAGATATCCATGGACTTAGTGATGGGTTTTCCACGTACGTCTAGGGAATATGACTCGATTTGGGTGATTGTCCACGACTTACCAAGCTGGCCAAAATCCTACCGACCAGAGATGGTTCAGGCTATGACAGAGAAGGTACAGATCATCCATGAGCGGATGAAGACTGCACATAGAAAGAAAAAGCCATATGCTGATAGGAGACGGAGACCACTAGAGTTTGAGGATGGAGACCACGTCTTCGTACGGGTCTCACCTCGACAAGTTCTACAGAGATTTTACCGAGGATACAAGTTATCTCCAGGGTTCATTGGACCTTTATAGGTCCTCAACAATGTAGGTGAGGTGGCTTACCACTTGGCCCTTCCACCTTAGTTTCCACGGGTGCATGACGTCTTCCACGTATCTCAGCTGAGGAGATACATGCATGACCCGTTCCACATCATCGACCATGGGGTGTTGGACATCGATGACTGGTTGAAATTCATAGAGGTCCCAGTGGAGATCATGGCTCGATAAGATCGGTTCCTACGTGGATGATCGATTCCTCTTGTGTGCATTCGCTGGCAGCACGGGAACCTCCAAGAGAGCACTTGGGAGCGGGAGGCTCAAATGCCAGCTTTGTACCCCTATTTGTTTCCCTAGTGTGTGTTGTAGCTTTAAGGGGACATAAATTCTTAAGGTGGGAGTAATTTAAAACCTGTAAATTACAAGGAATTTTTTTTTCATAAATACTTTTGAATTTTACAACTCTACGGTTTCTGATGGAACCTGATTCTGAGGCCCGGTGTGCCCAGAATCATTTTTAGAAGTTTTTTTCGGGTACGTTCAGTAAACGTACATGTATGTTTTTCTGTCTTTTGAACCGGTGCTCAGAATTGAAATCTGAGGGCACCGATGAACTCGTCGCGCCGATATTCGCTTAAGTGGACCTTTACTACAGTTGCGTTTTCCTGGGAAGAGAAGTTAATTTTTGGGGTTTAATAAAAAAAGTTAAATAAAATTGTTATGAAAAATTTTATTTATCTTGGGTAGTTATATCCTACAAGGGGAGGTTATTGGTGGGGCCCACATACACATAACAACTCATGAGATGATATTTGTGAGGTGGGGCCCACATGAGCCCCTAACTTATCACCTCCCCTCAGATCCCTTGAAACTCCCCATTAACACCCCCTTTAATTAATTTGACAAGTCCCCATCATTTATTAAGAGGAGCCTCTACACCTCCCTCCCATAATGTTTGCCAACAAATTTGAATTAATTAATGGGATTCTCTAATTAATTAATTAAGGTGTTTGAATTTTGTACTTGTTGTGTGAATTAAATAATCGCATTAGCTATTATTTTGTTGGGGATTTTGTTGTGTTGGGAGAACTCTGGAGAAATAGAAAAGAAAAGTGTTCTTCTTTCAACAGAGAACACCCCCGATAAAGAACGTCATTCTCTCTTGATGAAGAGCGCTCCACGATTCGAAGGATGAGAAGCAACTTCATCGTTTCTTCTTTCCCCGACATCAAGGGAATCGACGTTTTCATCCGCGATGCTCGACTACCACGACGCTTGTCTTCCGCGGCATGACGACGTGCTCCACTCTTGAAACCATGGTAGGGGATTTGTATAATTTTAGTTTGATAAAATTATACCCTTTTTGTTGTTGAATGTGAATGATTGTCTATGGCCATTTTTTAACGCCTAACATGTAGGGCGCGGGCCGTGTTCATTCGGCCGGACGACCCTCCTTTGTTTCTTGATTTTTAATTCGCAATAGGAGGTGGTGGAGAATGGATGCGATGACGATTTAAGGAAGATGTTGTGTGCGGGCTGCGTGCAGAAGAACCACAGCCCACAACTACAGGCCACTCTGCTGAAGAAGAATGAGACGGCCGAAGCAGGCCGGGCTGGAGGAACAGCGGTGCCTCTCGGTGCCGCCCTGCGGAGAACCGTGGCACGCACAGGGCAGGCCGCTTCGGCGGACGGACCGGCCAGCTCATCAGCCGGTAGGGATGGAGGAGGTCGCGGCGCCACCTGGCGCCGCATGCGGAGGTCAGCGGACCGTCCAAGAAGGCTGCTTGCACTGGAGAAGACGGCCGGCTATGGCTGGTCGGGCAGAAGGATGGCGCCGCTCGACGTCGTCGGTTCGGTAACCATGAGAAGGGGGGGTCATACCCCTCCCGCATCACTCGGCCACCTGGGCCGAGCCGCGGCCAGCCAGTTCAAGCCGTGCCTACCGGGACATGTCACGCCAAGCCAGGGTATGCCATCCGCGGTCCGGGCCGCGCCAGCCGCGAGTTGGGTTGTGCCAGCCGACCCGGGCCTCGCCCCACCGGGCTGGGCCGCGCCAGCCGGGCCGGGGCGCGCCCCACCGGGCCGGTTCGAGCCCCACCGGGCCAGGCCGAGCATTCTTGGTTTGGGCTGACCCCTTAGTTGGTTCAGACCCACTAGGCCAGGATGGGCTGACACGCCAGCCCACCGGTCGTAACGGGCCGGGCCCGTTTCACTTAAAGGTGAATAACTTCGTGACCGTGTGTCTGATCGACGCGCCGTTTGTGGCACTGTGATCCTTTTAACGAGTCGTTCCTCTTTCAATAATCTTAGTGAGTTTTGGATGACATTGTAAAAACGGCTGGGTTGGTTCGAAACTGAAACCAACTGGTCCCTCGAAGCAGAAACGCTTATAACTTTTGGACCGGACATCCGATTGACATGTCGTCAACTATATTGGTTTCCTTTTTATGAGACGGTTATTTTTGGCATACTACACTTGAGTTTTGGACGTTGTTGGATTATGTTCGGGTTGGTTTTAGCTTAAAAACCAACCAGGCCCTTGGAACGGAAAAACCAATAACTCACAGACCGTTCGTCTGGTTGACGCGTCCTCTATTGCGTTGATACCCCTATGAAGTGGCGGTTCTTTGTGATACTGCTTCATGGGACTTCATGACACTTGGAGTATCGGCTTGTAGCTCATGGAGCAGACCCTACTAGAGATGAGCGAGCAGACTACGGAGACCTAGTAACTGGCTGAGACCTGATGACTGCTTGTCCGATTCGTTTCAGAGTGACTTGACTAGCCCAGTGGGGAGCGCTGTTGTGTGAGGCGGAAAACCCACGGCGGAGGAGCACTACTGTGTGAGGCAGCAGACCCGCGGTATTCAATAGGAGGATTACCTCTGTAGGCTATTAGGGGGAGCACTACTGTGTGAGGCGACAGACCCATGGTGGGGAGCTCTACTGTGTGAGGCCGCAGACCCGCGGTACTCGACTGGAGGAGTACCTCAGTAGTCTAAGGTTAGTGAGTAGCACCTCGGAGTCGCGAGAGGACTACTGTGCTCGACAGAGGAGGAGTTCTCCAGCAGCAGTGGTTTTCGACATCATGAATGAAAATCCTAGTTTGAGCTGAGTCAATGACCATTGTGTTTTCCTCATGATTAAAATGGGTTACTTGATAACTTAGGTATATGTATGGTAATATACCTAAGTTGTGGTTATTCGTTGATTTCATACTTTGTGGTTTATCCTTGTTGGATTTGTGAGACCTTGAGGGTCTTGGGGTCCCTACTATGTATCGTTATACTCACCCTTACACGGGTTGTGCCAACACCTCATTGTGTTGGATGCAGAAGACGGACAACACTGATCGAGGTGGAGACTTGAGGAGCTGGACGGTACACAGAGGTGGACCACTTGTCGAGACGTATATGAAGTAGATGGATGGACCCGAGGGGCCGAGGAGACCATCTTTACCCACCCTTCAGTGGGATACAAGGAGGATGACTCTGTGTTTGCAGCTTTACTTTGCTGCTATTTTACTAGTTTTTCATTTGTACTATACTTACTATTGGGCTTGTATTTCCAACCCCTTTCCGTTCACCACTCACTTTTGTATTAAGTATTGCTTAGTTATACCTTCTGTTGCATACTCTGTTCTCTTTCTTTACTTTTATAAAGGCATTTCCTTCTATTTTATTAGGATTTACGCCTTTGGTTCTAGTCGCCAGCCCCTGACCTATGAAAGGCAGGCTTGGGGTAGTCATGGCACGGGCCCCGAGGACGGGTCATGACACCCTATACCAATGGTTTTTTAAAACCCATTTGTATAGGTATAACATGAGACCCTATACCAACCATTTTTCGAAACCTTTGGTATAGTGGTGCTTATACCAACTGTTCTACAAGCACCGTAAGAATATGATGTTTTTAAGACCAATACCAATGCTTTTATAGAAACCATTGGAATAAGGTTGTTTTTAAGACCTATAACCATGGTTTTTGTATAGACGTAGATATACTGTAGTTTTTTTGAAGACCTATACACATTGTTCATTAAAACCGTGGGTATAGATTTCTATTCTTATGATGAGAAAAAATTTAATGGTACATAAAAAATCACTCTAACAACTACTCCAACGTTTTTCTACCTATAGACAAAATTTAGGAAAAAATATATAAGTAAATACATAATTCTATACTAATAAAAGAAACGAGTAGTGGTCTGGAAGAGGAAGAATTAAGTGGTGGTCTAATGATTAAATCCTGCAACAGCATATTTTTCCCAGTTATACCGATGGTTTTAAAACAGGGGGTATATGTTAATGACATGGTGGCATAGGTAATATATAACACATATACCAATGGTTTAAAACCAAAAGTATATACACCTATACCAATGGATTCCCAGAACAATTGGTATAGGTATATATAGATACCACAGTAGCCCACAGTCACCGAAACTGTTTGTATAGTTTATACCAATAGTTTTGGGACCTATACAAATGGTTCCAAACCATTGGTATATGTGAAGTTTCCAGTAGTGACTTAGATAATTCGACTATGGTCAATGATTTCATTATATAATGATATTAAAAATAATAATAATGACCTAGTTTTCATATTTATACATCATTTATATATTCAAACCCAATCATGGATTATGGATTTGAAAATTTAACTAATTTTGCAATCATGGAGATGGTAGGCTTTACGTACACATAAGTAATGTGTCCATTCATTGATAATCAATATGAAAAGAAGGAATGTAAAAATTATCATTCCAGAATAATATATATCTCATAAATACTACATTATTTAATCTTATATACTTATATATATAAATATTGTGATGTAAAAGGAATCACATCGCATCAAGGAGGTGGCAGTCCACACATCTAAAAATGACGTTATAACTTTTACAGTGTGTGAAAGGGTAATAAAGAAAATAATATATTATATTTATAGAAAGGTAATTATTTCATGAATATAATATAGATTTCATTTATGTCACATATTATTAATTAAAAATATCTATAAAACATTTCATGAAATGTCGGAATGTATTATATCTCGTAGAGTAGGTGGTAGTCCATACGTCCATAAATGATGTTATCGCATTTAAACCAAATGGAATGCATAAATGTATATTGTATACAAAAATTAAAGAACAAGAAGATGATAAAGACATATATATATATATATATATCATATAAAAATATTTTTTCCATCATAATTCTGTACATTGGTAGGCTGTAAAGGAAAAACGAATGACATCGTTAAGTGAGGCAGTAGTTCACCATACAAAAACTATAGTTTAATTGCCCTTTTTATGGAAGTATTTGTTGGAATAGGTTAAACATATAATATAAAAACATCTCATTATGTTTAGGTTATATATGATATTATATAATAATTTTATAATAAAAAACAAGGGGATTGGAGACATAAATAAAACATAAATTCACATAGAAGAATATTACCAATTTTCCAGGTAACTCCTTTTGGTTTGCACAAAAATACTTCTTTGTTTACCTTCTTCTAAATGATAGGATTCTATGTTTAGATGAGGGATATTGGGAGATGAATCGATCATATTTTTAATATTCTAATGTGGATAGATAGTTTTGAGGAAGGGGCAGACTGAATACCTTCTTATAATGGAGGGGGAGTGATATTCTGGTAAATAAAAAATGGTATACACTATTGGGTAGTATCCATTACCTAATTTTTCTAAAAAATATAAAAATAATGGTTTAAAGGGAAATTATGGTCAAAAAAATAATCCACCACCCAAAAATGATTGCATTTTAAAAAAAATCATTAAATTATATGTTTCCTTATATTTTTTAATTTTTGTTTGTATAAATGTTACTAGTTTTCTAAAAAAATCATTTATGAATTAAAAAAAATAAAGTGATATTTATTTGAAAATATTTACTCACTTAATTATAAATATGACATATAATTTACTAAATATAATTACCATCATGGTTGGAAAATAATTTCAAAACAAATGCTCATAATGCGTAAAAACACTACGTTAACTCAGATCGTGTTAACAATGTTTTTACAATAAATGGGTCAATATGTTAATTATGGAATATAAATTGTTCAATTAATAGACCATATTTTATATTTGTTAACACCTAAAATTTACTTGGCTGAATATATGATTCTCATTAATGATAAATCATTTACAAAAATATCATTTATTATAAAATAACAATAATGTCAATTTATTAAATTTTTATTTTAAAATATCAAAGCATTATTGGAATATAAATATTTTATGTTCACATTTGGGTAAAATGGATTTTTTCTTTGCAAAATATAATGTTACATAATAATACATAAATTTTACTTTACTTTTAATGTTTTTAATATGATTTGTTTTATTTATTTATTAACTAAATAATTCATCTATTAGTGTTTATAAGAGTTTAATATAATTATATCATTTATCAAAATTAAAGTTAAATTAACATGATAAAAAATAAATTTTCCTTGAAAAATAATTTTTAAAACTCAACTAAGTAGATTCTTCCATAGTATAAGGCTTTATAAATGTTAAAGGTAGGGAAGGATCCGTTATTATTTTTCCTCAAATTACATATAATATGGTTCACTTTCAAGAACATGTGTCTTAGAAAAACAAAAAATACAAACCAAGAAGTTATATGATCCAAATATTATAATCGATTGTCTTTTTGACATGTTTTATGTTATTTTGGCCCTTAAGTTTTAGGTTTTGTCCATTGTTAAGAAAAATTTAACCTTAATCATTGTAATTAATTTTAATTACATTAACTAAATTTTTTGGAAAAAACTAATTTGATAATATTAGAGTATAAATATAATACATATTACAACCATATATGTCCATTTTTAAAAATGAAATTTATAGAAGTGGAAAAATTTTGTTTAAAACTAATCTCATAGATGTGGTGATGAAGGAGGATTTTAATGTAAAAATGCTCAAAACATCATTAAATATTTATATCTAAATTAAATATAAAAATGAGTCCTATTAAATATATTAGATTAATATATCTTTTATTGATCTAATTTTAGTTTTTAAAAAATAATATATATTTAACATTAATAAGAGTTTAGAGAAAAATGTGGATGTCAACAAAAACAAAATATATTTTACTGTTCATCATGAAATGAAACTTCTTAGAAAAATAAAAAAGAGTAACCCTAAGCTAATTTTGATGTTTTCATTTCATAAATAAGTTTTTTTTGCCTTATAAATATTATAAAATTGTAAAAAAAATATATTAGAATTAGATACACTATTAAAATGTGAAAAAATGACCTTTTAAAAACATATCACTTTTTATGCTTAAAATAGTATTTAATATTGTTTTGACCTTATAAAATTTATTGGATTATTATAAAAAAATAAAAAAGTGTAAACAAAAAATATTTATTCATATTGAAACCCACCAATATAATTTCCAAGAGACAACTCCTATATTAAATAGTAATATCAATATTATATTATTGTTCAACAACGATAGGCCTTTTGTTTTACTTAATTCATCAAAGTGACTCGATATTTCATGAAATTAAATATATACATGGTGTTTCATGTGTTTCAAGATAAACTATTTATTGATTGAAACACGATATATTACAGAATTTAAATTAATTTGAGAGAATTTATTTCATAAAATCTCAAGGTGTTACATCATACCCCCATTAAAATGTTTTTTCCCTCGAAATTCTCTTGTTTATAAAATGATTAACATTTATAGAATTCTGTTATTGAAACCCACATCATAAAAATAGGTACTATAACATACTCATAAAAAGATAAATTATAATACATAATGGTAATTAAAATTTACACATAACACAAATTAGGTATCTAGAGATCATAGGTGGGAATGGAGGAAAATCATAAATAATTATAGAGAGTGATTGAACTAATTTATCAAAAATAATTGAATTATCAATGAAAACATAAGAGACTCAAAAAAATAAATCTAAACCGATAGAAAAGGCCATCAGCTCATTATAATTCAAGTTTATAGGATCGCAATTTTTGTTTCAATATCATTTTACTTGAGTAATGTAATTCTATTAACATCTACACCAATAGAAAAATATTTATACTTTATTGATGAGTAGATTTTCATATTTTAGTCAATTTTCACCAAAATATAATGTTTTTCTCAAAATGGAAGGTATTCAAGATGGATTTATAAAACATGAATGCAAAAGATAAACGATTAAATACCATATAACAATAAATGTGGTAGTTAATACATTTCACTACCCCATACACATTAAGCACAAAAAAAATGATTATCAAATAGATGTATAATTCCATAATGATAAAACCTTAATATGATACATTATTCTTTAAAATTAAATAGAAAGATCCAAATTTCAAACTAAATTATCCAATATATAATTATCCTTAATATTCATAATGCATTTCTTGACTATAGTTGAAACATAAAAATTATAAGGATTCAAACATATATTCATCTAGGATAAATCAACCATAATTTTGAAAATAATATCGCATATGTTTATAACCAACTATTTACCTGTAAAAAAATTTCATTCTAATTAAGACATCATGTAGGCCAGTTGTAGTTCCTGAAACCCTTATCATTATTTGGTCATTAGTACAAGCCCCATATCCAAACCATAAATAATTTGATATGATCGAGAATATGGATAATCTCATTTATTCTAAAATGGATACTATTTTTTCAATGAAAAACATTGTTTTCATCCAATGGGGTAAAAAGAACCCATCAAAAATATGTCTCCAAAAGTCACTTTAAGATCTCATTGCTGGAATCCTCAATGGGTTGTAAAATAATTTTAACAAATGATCATTATTTGTCTTATAGACCTATGATGGTATCCATAACACTTTTGATCCCTACAAATGAAAACATCTTATCTACAATTTTATCGTAACCACCCTTTGATACACACAATAGCAACCCAGAACCCACACTTCCAGATCCGATATGGAAATCTCAAACATTTCATTTTCAGATATGATGTCGATAATTGTGAGTAAAATTTTTACATCAAACCCTTAAAATGTAGAAATGATAACACATCTCATATAAATACAGTATAACCTTTTACGTTTAGAGTTTTATAGAATTAGGGAAAACTCTGACATTGACAAATTATATAAATATGGACTCATAATTCTTTAAAAGAAATCATCCTATTTAACACATATTTTTTTATTTCACAATAGGTCATCAACATCATCATTGTGAAATACTTTATATATATATAAATCATTCAATATCATTAGTTAAAACCTGTATAAAATTAAATGTAACATGGGTGACCTCAAACACTCAGTAAGGGTATGCATAATCATACACAATTAAATTTCATTAATTAGCATAAGATTTTACAAGGGTATGATGACATAATAAAAGTTGTTGAGAAAATCATAAAAGAACTCAAACATATCAATACCTTGAATACCAAATATGAAAAAATGGAAAAGAAAAGAGCCATCAGAATCAAAAATCATGAGCCATTTATTGTTAATATCGATCATTATAAACATTATAAAATCCTCAAAATATATATATATATATATACCATTTTCGTATCTTGTAACATCATCTCACTAAACCCTTACATAGCCCTTGAAAAGGTAATGACCAATATGTCCTACTTCCATCTCCTAGGTACCCAATGCATTTAAGAACTATCTAGTTACACCCATCATATAATCTATAAAATAATTACTCAGTGCTATTTGGGTTCACCCATAATTTATAATATCCAAGAACTAAATATATAGAGAACTAATCAGAACTAATTGAATAAAACTTTATTCTTTTAAAAATATAATTAACCTATAGAATGGAAATGGGTTTCACAACAATCTCTTTGAAACAAGAATAACATATGGAAAGGAAATCAAATAAATTATAATATATTTGAATCATGTTTAACCCATGTAAAAAATTTGTTAAATAAAAATATCATTGAATCATTATTAAATCATTGAAAATAAATGTTTTAAATAAAAATATATTTGAGAAATAATTAACCCATGGAAAAGAAATGGGTTAAATAAACATCTATTCAAACATTATAAACCCATGAAAAATAAATTTGTTAAATAATAATATATTGGAAACATGATTAAGTCATATAAGATAAGTGAGTTAAATAAAAATCTATTTGAAACAAAATTTACACATGTAAAATGAGTTAAATAACAATATCATTAAAACATGAATTACTAAGGGAAAATAAATTGGTAAAATAAAAATACCTTTAAAAAATGAATTCAAAGAATGAATGAAGATAGAATAAACAAAAAAATATCTCTAATGGAGGATAAGTAATAAAAAGTGTTTTTGAAATTTATGAATAAAAATAAAATAAAATTATTAATAAAAAATTCTTGAAGAAAATAATATTTAAACATTTCAAAGAATCCTATACCATATTGGAAATTCTAAACCATTATCCCCATGAATCGATTAAAAAAAAGAAAATTTTAAAACCATGAAAATAATTTGATTCATTATATTTCATGACTAAGGATAAGTATATATTCATCATAAAAAACACTGGTTTATATAACATCAAATGTCTCAGTAATGAAAAAATGTGACAAAATTCTATTACCGCTTCAGAAAATTCAAAACCATAAACCCTATAAAAGAATAGACACTAAATGAAAATTTAAATACTAAAAATATAAAATGATTAATTATATAATATGTTAAAATTAGTAATATATATACTATATAAATGTAACTAGGTGAATAAAAATTCAATATGCCTCAATGAAATGAAATTGAGACAAAATCCCTTACCTTGTGTCTGGTTTATCATTCTCATTGTCAATATTCATGAATAATAATTTTATTTTAATTATATTATTTATCTATAATATTTTCAATGTTTATTACTTGTTTTATTTCACTTATAACAATGTTTTATATATTTACTTATGTAATAATGTTTAAGTCCTATGTTTTGTCCATATTTAGCATATGCCTCAAAACTAAATTCGATAGGTCAACCATGGCCAATTTGTTCATTTTTTAAACATATCAAAAATAATAATAAGATCATAATTATAATAATTATATGTAAATTATTCTTTTAATTCTAGTCATTAATGAATGTTATGAAAAATTAACCAATCTTAAAATCATGGAGAAGGTGAGTTGTATATACACATGAGTAACGTTCCCATTTTTCAATGATCATTAAAAAAGAATTTAAGGAACATTTATATTTAAATAATTATTATTATATCATAAATAAAATATTATTTATTCATATAAACTTATATATATATATATAATTCTTTTTATGTAAAAGTAATAATGTCATGACGAGGAAGTGGTAGTCCACACATCTAAGAATGAGGTTATCACTTTCTTGGTGTGTGAAAGGGCAATAAAAAATGATATATTTAATTTCAATAGAGGTAATTACGTAATTGCTATCATATATATAATTTATTTCACATATTTTTAATTAAATCCATCTTTAATACATTACATTAAATGTATGTATATATCACATCCATTTGAGGAGGCGATAGTCCACACATCCACAAACGATGTTATCGTATTTAAAAAAAATAGAACCTATAAATAAATGTGTTAGATAAAAATAAAAGAAATATTAATACAAAATAAATACCATATATATCATATAATAATATTATTTCCATCATAATTCCTGACCATGATTGGTGGTAAAGAAAAAATTAAAGACATTATTACGTAAGGCGGTAGTTTTTCATACATGAACGGTAATTTCATTACACATTTGATGGAAGTGTTTGTATTTGTAGGTCAAAAAATTAATATAAAAAATATATTTTTATTTAGGACAATTATGCTATTATATACTCCTATAATAATAACAAATTAATGTAGTATAGAAATAAATAATACATAAATGCACATTGAAGGATGTTACCTCTTTTTTGTGTAACTCATTTTGGTTTGAACTAAAGGACGTCATTATTGTAATTGTTCCTAGGATTTTTATACTATATTTAGTGTATAGATGTTGGGAGACTTTTATCATATAGATTTTATAGTACAATTTGGCTTGAGTTGTCTGAGAAAGGTGAAGATTGAATGCCTTTTTATATTGGTGGGGGGTGACTTTCTTAAAAATACGAAAAGGTATACACTATTGGGTGTTCTTCTTTACCTAATGTGACTAAAAAAATAGATTAATGGGTTATTATGGTCTATAAATACCTCCACCACACAAAAATAAGTTCATTTTTGTAATTTGTATCTATCACATATAAGTTAACCTAA
Organism: Viscum album; assembly: GCA_963277665.1. NCBI lineage: Eukaryota > Viridiplantae > Streptophyta > Magnoliopsida > Santalales > Viscaceae > Viscum > Viscum album. Next base: position 243,141,487 of record OY728131.1, read on the forward strand.
TTTTTTCAATTACATTTTTATTATGCTCGTTAGTTTTTATACTTATGTAATTTAACCATTAAGACTAAATTTGAGTGATATTTTTTATATAATATATACCCACTAATATTAAATATGATATCTAATTTAAAAATAATAATTACTTTGTATGTTGGAAATTAATTTTTATGCAAGCGCATGTAACACATAAAAAACTGCTTTTTCGAATACCGTGTTAATATTATCTTTACTATCTATAGGTCAATATGTTTATTAGAAGATATAAAATGTTCTATTAATGGAACATGTTTTATTTATTAACTCATATTATTTATTTGGAAGAATACATTATTTTCTTTAATTTATATCATTTAATAAAATATCATTTATTGGGGAATGACATTAATGTCAATTAATTTAGTTTTAATTTAAAAATATCAAAACATTATTGGAATACAAATAAATTACATTAAATTATTTTTAAAATGATATTTTTATGTACAAAAAAATTAACTTAGAAATTAATTAATTTTAACTTACTCATAATTTTTTTAGCATCGTTTATTTTATTTTATTGTTAACAAAATAATTTTGTGTTGGAATTTGGTAGGTGTTTAATGTAATTATAAATTTTATAAAAATTAATGGTAAATTAAATTGATTAAATAAATAATTTACCTATTAAATTAATTTTTCTAACCCAAAATATGTAGCTTCTTCCATACTAAAATTCTTTATAAATGTCAAAGGTATGGATAGTTCCTTTTTTGTCTTTTTCCTTGCATAACTTATTATACAAGTCCATTTCAGGAACATGGGTCCCAATAACTAAAAAAATTAGAACCAACATGTTATATGGTAAAACTATTAGAATCAAATGGATTTTGGATAGTTTGATAATTTATTTTGGCCCATATGTTTAAGGATTAGTCCCTTGTTAAGCTTAATTTTACCTTAATCACTATAGTTAATTTTAATTTCATTTATTATTATTATTATTATTATTAAAATGATAAGTTTCTCATATTATACTATAAGTGTTGTACTTATTAAAACCATATATGTATTTTTTTTTACAAATTATATTCTCAAAAGTGAAATAATTATGTTTAAAGTTAATCCCAAAGATGTGGTGTGGTGGCGGGGTTTTAAAGTGAAAATGCTCAAAATTTCATTATGTATTTATATCTAAATTAAATTAAAAAAATGATTCCAATGAATTAAAATATATTAGGTTGATTTTTTCATATAAAATTTATAAAATTTTAAAAATAAATATTGAAAATAGGTACTCCATTAAAATGCGGTAAAACTACCTTTATAAAATATACAGCTTTTTTATACATAAAATTGGAATTATTCTTATTTTAACCCAGTCAAATGTATTGAATTACTATAAAAAACATTTTATAAATATGTGTAAACATGATATAGTTATACATATTCAAATACTATAATATAACATTCGTTCGATAACTTCGATATTAAATAGTAATATCAACAGTATATTATTATTTTGTAAGGCTCAACCTTCCATATAACAAAATTCATCAAAGGGACTCAACATTTCCTGCAACATAATATAAACATGGTGTGTCAGAGAATGAAAGATGAAATATTTATTTATCATAAAAATATATATTAAGAATTAAAATTAATTTAGAATAATATATTTCATAAAAACTAAGGGTATTACATCCGACCCCCTTAATATGAATTTCTCCTTTTAAATTTACACTGGTTATCAAATGACTATTAATTATAAAATAAAATTATAGAAACCCACATCATAATAATATTTAATAAAACATCCTCTTTTAAAGTAAATGTGGGAAATATATTGGTCCCCAGAAGTTACACATATTTAGGATTCCACATAGAGATAACTTAGGTGGGAATGGGAGAAAACCATAAATAATTATAGAGATTGATTGATTTCATTGATCAAAATAATTATAATTATCAACAGAATGTTAATGGCCTCAGAAAAATAAATATTTAATGATCAAAAAGACCATAAGTTCATCAGAATTTAGTGTGATATGATTAAAACTTTTTTTCAATACTTTTTCCCTAGAGTTAAATAATTCTCATACCATCTAGACTAATATAAAATAAATGTATACATAAATGATGAGTATTGTTTCATAATTTTTTCAAATTTCACCAAAATCTAATATTTTTTCTAAATAATGAGTATTCAATATTAATTATTAACTCTTTAATCACAAAAAAAAACCTTTAAAGAAAACATCACCATAAAAGGGATAGTCAATCTATTCCAACAGTCTATATACATTAACCAAAACCAAATTGGTTATCACATCATTATATTATTACCAAAATTAGTAAACCATAAAATGACACATTAATCTTTAAAATCCAATGTAAATACTAAAAGATCAAAATAAATTATTCCACAAATAAACAACCAAAAAACTCATTGAACATATCTTGACAAAGTTTAAAACTAAAAATTAGATAGATTTTATCATATATTCATCGAGTATAAATAAATAATTATTCCAAAAATAAAATCCCATGTGTTCCTAACATAATATTAACTCGAATTTTTTTTTCTAAGTAGGACATAGTTTTGTCCAAGGGTAGTACATGAATCCCATGGGTTCAATCCCCAAGACCAACTTGGATGTGATGGGTTTTCCCTGAGTATATGTTTGTACTCATTTTAAAAATTGGAATATAATTCCTACCTATAACACTTCATTTAGATCTTATAGTTTAAAAATATCTCATCCTAAAAAATACATCTCCAAAAATCAATTTATTATCTCATCTTTAAAAGTCATAATGGGGTTTCTAATACTTTGTACTTATGATCATAATTAACATATATACATATTATAGTATCAATAACTCTTAATATATCATCACATGAAAACATCATAATCTCCAAAATTATCTAAATTGGCCATTGATACCAACTATAAAAACCCATAACCCAAACACTCAAATATGTTGATGAAATGCATACCTTTACATTTTCAACTACAATGTCGATATGTGTAACTAAAATTTTTCCATCAAAACCATACAAAATCAAATGGAAGGCACAGATTACATACATACTAGAAGAAATTTTAGGTTTATAGTTTTATAGATTCAGAAAAAATCTTGTATAAAAAACATTCAACATGGTCTCATAAGTTATCAAAATAATATTCCTACCATTTAACCTAGATTTTTGTATTTTACAATAGTCCATCATCGTCATTTTTTAAATAAACATTATAGATGTCAATTTTCCATCATAGTTCTTTAAGACATGAGGAAAATGAAACAACATAAGGGTGAGCTAAAATGCTCAATAAGGATAAGGATAAACATTAATAATTAAATTTCATTAATGATTATAAATAGTGAACAAGGGTATTCCAACATAATCAAAGTAAATGAAAAAATCATAGAAGAAATTTTAACCATCAATACTTGGAATATCGTATTTTAAAGAATAGAAAAGATGGTTATTAGAATAAATAATCAGCAGCCATTTGATATCAATACAAATCATTAGAAACATTAAAACTCATAGTAATAATAGATAAAAATATTTGGGTTTCTTAGAATATTATCTCACTAAACCCTTACAACCCCCTTAAAGAACCCTTATAAATGGAATAACTAATATAGCATACTTCTATCTCTATACTACCCAATGCATCAGAGTATTATCTGGGTGCACCCTTCGTATAAGCTATAACAGGATCACCAGGAAATTTTTGGGTGCACCCTTCATTTATAAATTCCAACATCAAATATATAGAGAACTCATCAAAACTCATTGAAACAACCTTTATTATTTTCAGAATATAATTTACACATGGAAATGAAATGAGTTCTACAAAAATTTATTTTAATCATGATTAACCCATAGAAAGGAAATGGGTTAAATAATAATATCTTTGAATCATGATTAACTCATGAAAAAGAAATGGATTAAATAAAAATCACATGGAATCATGATTGACTCAGGGAAAATAAATTGGATAAATAATAATATCATTGAAACATGGTTTCTCTATTGAAAAGAAAATAGTTAAATAAAAATATCTCGAAACATGATTAACCTATGGAAAAGAAACAAGTTAAATGAAAATATATTTGAAACAGGATTATGCCACAGAAAATACATGAGCTAAATAAACATCCCAATGATACATGATTAACAAATTCAAAAGAAATGGGTTAAATAACAATATCATTGAAACAAGATTCGACCATAGAAAAATTAGTTAAATAATAATGTATTTGAAACAAAAATTTTCAATAAAAATATTAAATGATGATGGTATCAATAAAAAATATCCTTATTAGAGGATAAGTAATAATAATGGTTTTTATTGATGAATGTAACTACCATGAAATTGTCACAAAATCATTCTTGAGGAAAATAAACTTAAATGATTCCAAATCATCTGATACCACATTGAAACATTTGAACCATTTACCTCATGAATGGAATAGAAATAAATGAAACATAAAATATCTCGATAATAAGGAGATTTATGATATAACATGTAAAAGTAGAAGTATATTCAGAATGTAATATGTGATGGGGGTATAACATATCAAATATCTCAAATGATGATAATTGGATCAAAAGTACACTACCTCTTCGGTGATTTCCAAACCATAAACATCATTAATGAATAATGATTAAATGAAATATTTAAATAACATGAATATAGAATTATTCATGATATTATACATAAAAAGGTGAATTAGATAAAACATATTGAAGTAAATATATATATATAAATACAATATTCCATAATGAAATGCAATTGATATGAAATCCCTAACCTCGAGTCTATTTTTTCATGATTTTCATCAATATTCCCAAAAATACACATATGATAATTATATAACTTCTCCAAATATTTTTATGAGAATATTAATACAATTAGTTTACATATAACCATGTTATATATATTTATTTAATCAACAATGTTTAAGTTGGATGTTTTGACCATATGTGGCTTATATCTCAAAACTGAATTTGATAGGTCAACTATGGTCAATGTGGTCATCATGTAAACATATACAGAACAATAAAATTGAAATAATTATCATCTTATAAATCAATTAGATTTTTAAAACCAATACTGAAATATGGTTACAAAAAATAAATCAATGTTACAATCATGGGGACGGTATGATGTATGTATGCATGAGTAACATTTCCTTTTTTCAATGATTTTTATTAAAACAATGTAAGTAACGTTTATCTTTACAGAATGATAATTATATTATAAATAACATATTATTTAATCATATAAATTTATATATAAATTTATTTTAATTTAAAAGGAATGACATCATGTCAAGGAGGCGGTAGTCCACACATCCACGAACAACATTATTAGTTTCTTGGCAAGTGAATGGGTAAAAAAGAAAATTATATATTATATTTCAAGGCAAGTAATTATGTCATGAATATCATATTGATTTCATTTATTTCATATATCTTTAATTAAAACCTTCCTTAATACATTACATGAAATGTTTTTAATGTATCAAACCTCTTTGAGGAGGCGGTAGTCCACACATCTACAAACAATGTTATCGTATTTTCTCAAAATGGAACCAATAAAATTTTTCATTACATAAAAATAAAAAACTATTAAGGTAGCATAAATATAATATATATATATCATATAAATATTTTTCTTCTATATACTATCCAACCCTAAGATGTGGTATTGGAAAAAAGAATGATATTATTACATGAGGTTGTAGTTCATCGTACACGAACGCTAACTTCATTACACATTTGATGGAAGTGTGTGTAGACGTATTTCAAGACCATAATATAACAACATATCAGTGTATTTAATATATTGATGTTAATATATAATCATGCAGTAATAATAAATTAATGTAGAATATAAAAAATAAAAAAATGAACGTTGAAGAATGTTACCACTTGTTCATGTTACTCCTTTTGGTTTAACCTAGTGGACATATTTTTTGGACTTCTCTCCATGTTTATGCTTCAATGATTATGTTAGTAATTTTGGGTGGATATTTGGTAATTGGTTGTATAATAAAAAGTGTACTGGGAGGTGTGAGGAACGGATTGAGTGAATTTTTTTTAAGGGAGGGGTGTGGAATTCATGTAAATACCAAAATGTACATAATATTTTGACACCGTTCTTACCTCATGTGACTAAAAAATGAAAAATAAATAATGTATTACATGGGATTTATGGTCAAGAAAACCCTAAACACACTAAAATATGTCATTTTTATAATTTTTTTCCTTAACTTCTATGTTTCCCCAGTATTATCATTTATGGTTTTATTGCTGGTACTATTTTTCTAACCTAAGTAATTTAACCATTAAGTATAAATTAAATTTAGTTTTTTTAGAAAGTATGGACCCCCTACATAATAAATAAGATATATAATTTAAAAAATATAAATACTATGTGTGTTGGAAATTAATTCTAAAACAAGTACACATAATGAGAAAAAAAATTGATTTGACCTAGATCGTGCTAATTATGTTTTTAATATATATGGGTCAAAATGATAATTATAAAAAGTTCAGTTGTTAAATAAAATAACTATATTTTATATTTATTAACACTCAAAATTTACTTGAAAGAATATAGGGTTTTCATTGATTTTAAATCATTTAATAAAATTTCATTTATTGTAAAATAACATTAATGTCAATTTATTTCCTTTTAATTTAAAAATGTTAAAAAATATTTGAAAAATATATATATTAATTTGACATATTTTTAAATTTATATTTTCATCCAAAAATATAATGGAAAAAAATAATTCATTAATTATACTTCATTTTAATGATTTTAGCATCATTTATTTTGTTTAATTGTTAAGTAAATAATAATTGTGTTATCATTTGTAAAGAATTCAATGTAATTATATAATCTATAAAAATTAAATTTAAATAACCTTGATAAAAACAAGTTTAAATTTAAAAATAACCTTTTTAATTGAAACTAGGTAGCTTTTTCCGAACTCAGATGATTTATAAATGTTAATGCTAAGAAAAGTTCAATTATGGTCTTTTTTCATACATAACTTATGATATGGGTCACATTCATGAAGATTTTTCCCAATATATCATAACATTAGAACCACGAAGACGTATGTACTAAATATTGGCATCAAATGGATTTTGGACAAGTGTCTCAAAAATTTTGACAATTAAGAATGAGGATTAGTCCCTTGTTATGCTCAATTTTACATTAATCACTATAATCAATCATAATTACTTTTTTAATATATTTTTTAAACTTATATGATCATTTAGACAAAAAATATTGTATTGGTTATAGCTCTGTATGTATAGTTTTTCAAATTCAATTCAAATATGTGGAAAAATTATTTTTAAACCTGACCCTAGAGACATTGTGGGAAATGGGGTTTTTAATATGAAAATGCTCAAATGTTCATTAAGTCTTTTTATCTAAATTACATCAAAAAATTATTCCAATGACCTACATTATATTTATAGTTATATAATTTTACTCTTTATTATACTGAAGAAAATTTAAAGTATAATTTAACATTAAAAATTATTATGATGAAATGGAATTTTACAACAAAAATGTATTATTTTCATTATTCATAGAAGTGAATCATCTCAGAAAAATACAAAAAACACACTTTAATATAATTTTAATATTTCTCTTTCAAAATTTATGTTTATTTTTTCATATAAAAATTATAAAAGTGTCTAACATTTTATTAAAAGTAGCTTCACCATTAAAATGCGGTAAAAATACCTTTTAATTATATATATATATATTGCTTAAAATTGGATTTATTCTTATTTTAACCCTATAATATTTATTGGATGAATGTAAAAAAGATTTTATAAACTTGTGTAAATATAATATAGTTATTACTATTAGAACCCTCTAATATAATGGCTAGGCAATAACTTCTGTATTAAATAATAAAATCAATAGTATTTTATTGTTCACTAAGGCTCGGCTCTATATATAATATAAGTCATCAAAGAGACTCTACATTTCATGAAACACATGATAAACATAGTTTTGTGTGTGATGCCATATGAACTACGTATTAAGTGTAACATAATCTATTAAAGAATTTAAATTAATTTAAAAGAATATTTTTTTTAAAAAAAATGGGTATTTACACTTAAAACCTGTAGAAATTATTTTTCCATTATTAAAATATATTAATCATTTCAAATCATACCTTAAGACACACTGAAAAAATGGGCATTATATTGATTAATAGTTGATTCCAACAAATGAAATACGATTCAAGGAATTTTATACTATAAATTCACATTAATCTAATGTTTTTTTCTAATCTCTGACCACATTGTGAAAGATTTTTCATTTTAATTAAATTATTCGTTCATACCCATCATTTTCCATCAAACTAAGTGACATGATCATATGATGTATATATTATTGATTCCTATGTAACTAAAAGGACTTGGTGATCCTTATACCATGATTTCATTTTAATCGATGATTTTTTTTAGTGTTTACCATTTTTATGTGATTTTCACATAACATTGAATATACGTGAAAATATCAATTCCTGTCAAACCAATAAATTTAACTATCTGATCATTGTGTTTTTGATTCTTATAGATTTTAAATTACCTGATGAATTTTTTCTACAGATTTCTTATCAATTAAATTATGTTTTTACTATTTTTACTCCTACAAAAATGATATAACCCATATTAAAATATATTAATAATTTAAAATCATATTGTGATAAATAAATATAAATTCAGTCATTATAAATAAATGTGGTTGATTATAACATATATAAATAATTTGAAGAATTTTATCCAATATTTACGCATCAATACAATTTTTTTCTCATTTCCCCCCTCGTGGGTGATAAGTCATTTCAATAAAACTATACAATATAACCCATTTTTCCATCATACCATGTGATATGAGCAATAATTTAATGTGGTTTTGATTCATAAATATCAAAAAATGAATATGTGGTCATCTCCCCCTATAATTTTCTTTATATAAATATTCATTTATTTTGTGTTAGTCTCTTTTACGCGTTTTTTCAATTAACGCCGAATCAAATAGAAAAAGGAAACTATCAATAATAATTGTGAATTAAGGTATTAAATCACCATGCTAATGATTATTGAATACTTGGATAACATATGAATAATTTTCCAAATATTTCATGTCAATTGAATCTTGTTTGGTGTTTTTTGAGCTCTAGAAAAATGATTTTTCCATTATTAATTTTTTTTATTAATTTAACATTATACCTTAATCCATAATGACCCGTCTTGGAATTATACTAAAATGTGGTTGATTCCAAAAAATCAAAAAAAATTCATGTAATGTTCCCAAATAATTTTACATCAATCTAATATTTTTGTTTCTCATCGTTGACCCTCTGGTAAGAGATATGAAATTTTATTAAAAAAATATAATTTTCCAATTTTTTTCAATCATACAGATAGACATGAGAGTTTGATTGATACTGAATTTATTCTTATAGATAAAAAATTACCCATTTATTTTTCTCGGATGATTTCATGTCAATACAAAATAATTTTATTTGTATTAAAAATTTTAAGTGGTTTTTTGATGAACTCGGAATCTATGGGCCAATATCCTCTTAAGATTATACCAATAAATTCATCTATATTATCATTATTTCAATAATTCCAAAAAAAATTAAATGAATTAAAGATCATTTTACTATGATTTCATATCAATTATAGAATATTTGGTAAATTTCAACCTCTATATAATTGATTTTCTCATTAATAAAATAATAATAATGTTAAATAATACTTTATTCCATACTAATCAATCTGGGAATTATATTAACATACGGTTGATTCCAATTAATAAAAAATGATTCAATTTTTGTTTTTATAGATTTTAATATCAATAAAAATTAATTTTTATATGGTTGACCACCTTGGTGGATATAATTCATTTTCATAAAACTATACAATGGAAAACATTGTTTTCCATTATAATATGAGACACAATAATTGTATTGATGTATAATTTATTCCTACAAATAAAAATTTTTCTTAGTGATCTTTCTCACATGATTTCATATCAATCTATATTGTTTTCATAATATTTACCCCTTTTATATGATTTTTCACTTAACTCCAAATCAAAGGGACAAACACCACTTTCGATCAAACTAAGTAATTCAAGTGTCAAATAAATATTCCAATGATTCATAGATATTTAAATTGACATGATTATTGTTATTGAAAATTTTCATTTTATTAAAATTATGTTGGGATGGTTTTAACCCCTAAATAAATTATTTTTCTATTATAATAAAAATATTCATATTATTAAAACATGCCTTAAGCCATATAGATCACTATAACCATTAGATTAATAGAAGATTGATTCCAACAAATAAAAAAATTAAGAAATTTTATCCCATATTTTCATGTCAAAAGAAAGTACTTTTCTCATTTTGTTACCCCCTAGAGGGATATATGTCATTTTAATAAAATTATGTGGTGTTACTAGTCCTTTTCTAACATAACAAGTTATTGGGTAATTTTATTTATGTGTTATTGATTCTTATAGTTAAAAAATTAATCATTCATTTTATCCCATAATGTTATGTCAATATAACTCTATTTTCCTAGTATTAACTCATTATACATGATTTTTTCACTTAACTCAAAATATGAGCAGAAAATGCCACATTTGATTATACTCAGAAATTCAGGTATATTATTCAAGTGATGATTATTCATATGGTTTTTAAATAACTTAAATATAGAATACATAATATTTATTCTCAATTAATTCTCATTTGGTATTTTCGAACTCTACACAAATGTTTTTTTCATTATAAAAAAATGTGGACAACGTCAAATAATTCCATAATCCATACTAATCAATCCTAGAATGAAATGGATGGGAAGCTTACTATAATATATCAAAACTAATTTGAGGATTTTTCGCCAAGATTATCACATGAATATGAAGTCTTTTTCTTATTTTTATGCCCTGGTAAGAGATATGTCATTTTAATAAAACTATAAAATGTTTCCCATTGTTTTTTATCATAATGAACAACATTAGAAACTGATTAATGTGTTGTTGATTTTTATATACCAAAAACAAACCATTATTTATTTTTAATCTATTTTTTTCTTAGTATTGGACCATTTTACATCATATTTCACTTAACACCAAATCTGAGGTACAAATTTCATTTTCAATCAAACTAAGCAATTTTATTATCAAATTGATCTGTTTTTTATTTCTACATAATATAATCTAATTAGAGGTAATTTTCCATTATACCAAGTGACATTATCATCTGATTGATGTGGTTTTTATTCATGTACATAAAAATGACTTCTGGATCATTCTCCAATGAATTTATGTCGATAAATGTGTTTTTTATTTGTATTTATATATTTTACATGATTTTTCATTTGACGCAAAATCGGATGGACAAATTAAAATTTCGATCACACCATAAAATTAGTATTTTAGTTCAACAATCTCATTATTTTTACAGGTTCTAAATGGCCTAAATATTATTTTCCTAATATTTCATGTGAAAATAAACTCATTTAGTCAGTTTCCATCCCTTAAAAAATAAAATTTACATTATTATAATAATGTTGGTATTTCTAAATCATACCATAATTCATTATGATCAATAAAGACATCATATTGATGTACGATTGATTCCAATATATCAAAAATTATTAAATCAATATTATCCAATAATTCCACATCAATTTGAAGTCATTTTCTTGTTTTCCCCCTGATTGGAGATATTCTTCTTAACCAAATAATATAGTGTTGATCATTTTTTCATCATACCAAGATATATGAGCATATTATTGATTTTTTATTTTCTTGTTATGAAACCTTTTATATTATTTGTCTGATATCTACATATTTTAGAGAAAATGAAATATTAAATAAAATTGATCAATTCAGCTATCTGATTGACATGATGATTAATTACATAGATTTTAAATTACATAACGATCATTTTTAAATGTTTTTTATATATAATCTCTTTTGGTTAGTTTTTACCAATACACACATGATTTTTCCATTATGAAAAAAAAATTAACAATGCCAAATCATTCATTAATTCATTGAGATCAATCTAGATATTAGATTGATGTGTTTTTGATTCCAACATATCATAAAGGATTCACTAGTTTTTTTCATAACATTTAACATCAATATGATGTCATTTTTACATTCTTACCCCTATAGGGGAGACATGTCATTTTAATTAAACTATACAATGTTACCCATTAATTTCTTCTTTAATGAGTTACATTATTATCCAATGAACATTGAATTAATTCATAAAATCAAAATTGGATCTTGATCATTATCCTATGATTTCATTCCAATTAAAATGTGACCCATAGTCATGACTGTTTTTATATGATTTTTCACTTAACTTAAATAGATCAATATTTTCTATTATGTTTCACACTAATCAAAGTGTTTTTTCTCTTATTTGACTCCTAAACTGGTAATAAGTCTATTTATGAAAACAATAAATGTAAAATTGTACTTTAAATTTTATTGACAATTATAAGAATCAAATTAACATGTTATTGTAGTCTAAAGATAAAAATTTAATCAATGATAATATACAGATGTATTTACGTCAATATAAATGTATTTGGTTGGTTTTTATAAACTTCATGGTAAAATTAAATTTCAATGAAAATGAGGCATGTGAAATGTGAATGTACAGAAAAACAAAAAACAAAATTAGTCCTTAAAATTCAATAAGAAATTATATTGTCAAATTGAAATACACCTCCTAGATCTGATGTGTTGTGTAACACCATTTCAGCTACCTACATCTAGTGTGGTAGGGGCCTATGAAATATAAAAATAATAAAGATAATAATAATTAATGTAATAATAAATAAATAACAAAATATAGTATAAACATACCTCATATGATCCTTTGTACCATCATCTCAGAATATACACACTCATAATGCTCTTACCTCAGCTTGTAGCAATGTAATTAGTTCCTTAAAAGCACACATCTGTGCCTCTAAATCTATTAAATGTTGTGTCATCTGAGAAAATATAGGATCCACAACCTCGAAAAATGATAATAAATAATGAGGAATACCTACTATATATTTTTAGTTATATCCATTCCCATCATGACCAATGATGTGATTAAATATCCCATCCATTAGTAAGGATAGAGGTCAATCATGATTCCTTGTCCATATCAATACTTTATTATTCGGTGCACCTTGATCCCATTACAATATTCACATAAATATATCTATAGAACATAAAACCATGATAAATAATAAATATAAAAATTAAATGGTAAATATATCATGTTAAATATGGTGTGTGTGACGTGTCCCAAGCCTATGAGGGGTTAATTGCAATGTGTAATTCTCAGAATAAAACTTCATGGCTACATACAATCAATTCATTAAAATTTAAAAAACTATTATGATACACATTCTGAAAAATATGTAAAAAATGATAAATATTCTCACCATATCATGCTAAATAGACAAAAATACAATCGAATCATACCACTAATATTGGATAATGCATTTTATGACACTATCCAGAAAGTGAGGGGAACCCACATTTAGTAACCATTGCTTCATAATTAGTATTACATTATGATATTTCCAAATGTTTTGAGATTTTTCCATACACACCACCCTCAACTAATTGGGGAACACCCTCATATCTATCTATTTAAAAAATATACTTATCCAAATTTTATGTTTTTTTAAACATAGCTACAAAACTAAAATGAGCATATTACCTAAACATCCATCTATATCTAATCTAATGTATAATGAGGGAATGAATCCCAATCATGTGTAGTTAATGGAAATATATGTGGATAAAATATGATATGAACGAAATGGTTAATATATTCATGGGTACCCTCTCCAAAAATATGATATATTGCATCAAGTGATATATAATGGGTCATGTTAGAATATCATGATAAAATTACATGACTAGAGCCACTTCTTTGAGTGGAAGAAGTGTTTTCATCAAATATTATAAAAAATATTAATAAATAGTAAGATATATGGGCGTATATATGCCTCAGAATTAATAAAAAAAACAAAAAAAAACTTGTTTACATTTTTACATACATAAACCCATGGATATATATGTCTCTACATAATGATGTATATATAGTGAATGTTCTTTTAACATGTTTACAGTCATATAAGGAATTAATATTTGAAAAACATAGACTATAAGTCAAAGTTAGAGATAATAAATACACAAAAACATTTATATAGTTCATAAATAATAAAATAGTTAAGAAATATATTATATTTTGAAGCACCAGATAAAAATCATATATTTCAATAAACATGAAAATTGTTAATTTCTCATTCAGTGATCTCCCTAGTCCATTAAATATTTTCTTCACATTGGGAGATAGTGTGTGGGTTAATTTTTTGCATAATAAGAAAAATAGTCTTGGAGTTTTCTTGTTCAATTAAAACCACTCCTATCAATTAAATTTTAAAAAACATGCCAATTTGGATTATATTGAAAGGTAAATATGAAGACATGTTCTTATTAAGATACCAAATTGAATGGTTTGTTAATAACTCTTTAATATCTATAAAACACAATATTAATTTTCACCAATATAAAATTAAATTTATCAACTTTAGTTTTATAGAGTAGTTCAACCCTATTATAAATTAATCATATTTATTCCAACCCATGCACATATATAACATCAGTGATGCCTTTAAATTGACCATATTAATAACTAGAATCAAGATATGGACAACTGATACCATTATTTTTGGTTTCCCCTTTATCACAAAACTAATGATTTTTGAAAATGACCTTTTATATATATACCATCAACTAGTTGGTTAAATTATTCATTCACAGTTTCACCACCTAACTCATGTAGTTTAAAAACTGATATATTTCATAGAGTTCCAAAAAATTATATAGAAATAAATCAATATTATACATAAATCATATTGAAAATCCATTTATATAATAAAATAACTAAAACAATCATGAATTGATGCATAATGGTACTATTGAATACAATAATCACTATAACGGGAAATATATTGTTTTCTCTCATTATTTTTTTCCAAAAGGTAATGCCATTATTATCTTATCAACTTCGATATGTAAAAAAACAACTAAATGTTGAATAGTAAAAGTGATGTTTTTCTTACTATAACAATGGTACAACTAATAGGGTATCGAAAAAGATATATCAATGAGCTTGTACCCACTATATGTTGTCCATATCAAATACTAATACTTCTCTAACTACACCATCGTGAATCTAAGAGAGATCATTTAAATTTTTAAAGATCCATTAGATATATACAATAAACTTGTGGAAAATAATACATCCAAATCATTTTCATATTGTTACATTCAGACGATCCTTATTACATTAAACTCATTTCAACATATTTTGATAGTTATCAATAAGATACTTACACCTGAATTTTATTGGACTAGTAGTAATTAACTCATCAGTTAGGTGTAACATCAATATGACAACAGGGTCCCACTAACAGCATAGACACCCCTCCTTAAAATTGTTGTTTGGTCTTCATGCTCCAGGTACCACCGGTTTCCCCACAGACACATGATCACCTCCCTAGGGCCCATCCATATACCCGAACATGTCATTATACTAATTAATTTATTAATAGTCCAACACATGTTCTTCCTAATGTTATTTTTCCTCACACACACACACACTACAAAACATCCCCAAAGGTCACACATCCTAATCACTATTTCAATCCAGGAACATGTAACTACACAGTTTTAATTAGGTAGACTGCCAAAAAAAGGATCACCTTGTTGTCATGAGTCAAATTATTTAATAATTTAACCCTTCATAATTTTTTTATTGTTATATTCAACCCCACTTAAAGAATAAAATCCTCATTGTGGACCCTATATCTTAACACAATCAATGCCAGTACACTTCCATATTGGATCCTTCTTTGATTCAAATGTAATAACAGGTCCCCGATGATATCACAAACAACTTGACATAACATGGACATTGAGTCATTCCACACCAGGTCTTTCCAATTTTAACATGGACACATGGTCCCCTCCCATGGGCCCACCCACATGCCCGAACAAGTCATTAGACTAATGATTATCGCAATTTTTCAATAAAATATATTCTTATTATGTTTTTCATTGTACTCATAGAACATGGGAAACATATCATAAGGTCACCCATTCAAATCACTACTCTAGACCGATAACATTTAACAATGGAGTTCTAATTATTTAGGCTCTCGAAGAGAAAGGTTCAAAATTTTGGCATGAGTCATATCATATAGTCATTTAACCTTTTTAATTCAGTTTTCTTATAGTAAAATAAACCATGACATCAAAAAATGATGGTACAAATAATTTTTCAAAGTGGAAGAGGTATATAAAATCATATCTAGTAATATTTTCTAATAACCCATTCCAAGAATATATAAAGAAATTGGTCTAGAGAAATTAATCATCTAAATCAATAGTTAAACAATATTAGGTGATCAAAAATCATGAATTATAATTTAGATAAACAAATAATATTTTATTTTATTTGTAGAGGATCAGGTCTTTCGAGGTTTTGGAATTTGAGAAGAAATTTCAGTTTTCTAGATGTTGTATCTTTTTATCAAAGCATCATATTGAGATTCTAACTCCATAATTGAGTCTTGAATGGGGGAATTTTTTATGGTAGGTTTTAACCTACATAGGGTTTAAGGACATGGTACAATTATTGAATAGGGTAATTTATTTATTAATTTATTAAATTAATTAAATTAACAAAACAATATTCCTCCATAGAGGGTTTCATGCATGGCATGAGAGGGGAGGCAGCTGCCCTAACACATGATTCATAGGACGAGAGTAGGAGGAGGATGAGAGAGGGTACCGTTGGAAATCATCTATGGAATATAACATGATTGGATCGAGGTTCATCTTCTTATTAGAGAGAATTTAGACCCAAAGTTTCATCATTTATTCTATGAGGTATGCTAATTTTTTTATGCCCCAATCCTAATAGTTTAGGTGTTTCATGTACTAAATCTGTATTATGATTTTAATTGGCCCTATTGAGATCAATCTATTATTTTTTCTAGAAGAATGGGGTTTTCTAGTGGTTTTTAGGGGATTCCCATTTGGAACCCTTGACTACACAACATGTGTTCAAAGGAAACATGTCATGTGCTCTTCTTATTTGTGAAGAAGAGAAAGAGATGACAATGTTTAGTCTAGAGTACATGTCGTGTAGTGTCACCCACTGAGTGGATCAGAACAATAAAAAATGGAACATGTATGTGGTATATGGCCATGTAGGATATATGGATAGACTCCATATGCATGGCATTCCATGAGGGAGTACATAGGGTGGTAGGGACACATTTCCATGCCATGTGGAGTAAATGGATAGGTAATCTATCAAAGCTAAATGTCGTGTACCTGACATAAACGTTATGTACATGGGCCATAAATTCCATGTTTGGCTAGAGTAAACACCCATGTGGGGTTGTGGGATAATACACCATGTTATCAAGCATAAACACACCATGTGGAGCTATTTGGTTACCCATTAAGGGTTTTTGGGTTTTTGTACCTCAAAAATATAATTATACTTCTAATTTGTCCATTATGGGAATTTTTTACACATAGAATGTGATTGTGGGATTATTTTAGAATATAGATGTCATATAGATGGTTTTTTATCCATGATAGTATAGTAAGAGAATTTATATGAGGTTTGTATTAAAAATCCTCCACCTCGTGGGGTTTTGAGCTAGGAGACCCAGGTGAGGGTTTTGAGCATAGTGATTTTCATGTCCTGCATGTTCCACAGTGTTTTTCTTGAGGTTTCTTAGATGAATACCAAATGATGGTATTTGAGAAATATCTCTATGAAGATCTTGTTTTTAACCAGCATATTGGGACCAATTATTCGAGGTTATAGTATTGGAGGTTTAGATCCTATGCTTTCAAATCAAGGTGGATGGATCTTTTTGATATTGGTTGACATAATATGAGTGATGTTATAGCAGTGTCTCCTTATGGTGTTGAGTTGAGTCTGAGGGACTCTTTAGGATGAGTATTTTGGGATGGTTTCTGGTTAATTGATCATTGGATTCTATGGTTGAATGTTTATATATATTTCATGTCACGGGTTTTATTTTGGATTGATTTGATGGGAATTTTGTTGATTAAGGATTAGTTAAAGGCCACTGAGGGCCACTTGGGAATCTTACTTGTGATAGGGATTGTCTTATGAGTTTTTTTGCTTACATGTGTTGGGTGGGGATTTCACTACTTTAGTTCTATGTCTTTATGATTGAGAGTGATGCCTCTATTATGTATGTATTTAGGGGGCCAAGTGCATGCCTGATTGATAGAACAACCCAGGGCAGGTGTGTGTGTAGGTGTAGTTTGGTTATGTTGTTCCCTTGGGGCCTTAGATGATGTATGATATGAGAGATATGATATGTTTTTGTTCGAGAAGTAATTTTAGTCATCCCTTATTATTCTTCCATTCTTGAGGATAGGATATAGATTATGTTTTAGATAGCTCATTATATGTTCTATTTTCCATGCTCTGAAAATCGATTTAATGGTAACTATTATGATAAATAAGAGATTTTGAAGGAAGATTCATGTGTATAGTTATAGATATATATGATTGGGATTATTGGACTTAGTATCCATAATGGTACTGAGAGTTTTTTTATTGTTTGATTATTGGACCAAGGTTCCATGCACTTTGATTTAGACTGTTGAGTATTGTGGATGTGATGTCACATGTATGTGATTTGGTGATAGACTAAGGTTCTAGGAATAGTAGGTATACTAAGGGTACGGTGTCACATTGAGGCTTTGTACACTGATAATATACTTCATTGTTAGAGTATTATACTAATGCCTTTTGTGATGATGGAATTACAAGTGATATAGGATGATGGGGTGATTCTCCTTCTACTTGGTTTGGGGAATACTAATGTTGTGGGAACAACTAATGTAATATATATATATATATATATGGTTATTAGACTAAGTTTCCAAACATGATATTTATACTACATATTGGGTGTCAGAGTACAACTCTAAAAACATATAGCATAGTTTGTTATTTATGTTCAAGACTGATGATGTAGGAGTTATTGGTCTACTATCTAGTATGGACATTGGAATGATGCTATATGTCCATGTTTTATATGTTGTATTGATACTATAGGTAAGATTAATTTGATATGTATGATTTTTGGAACTAGACTAATTCTTCAAGAATGTTTGACATGACATGTGACATAGTTTTGGACTGATGTTCTAGGAATTTTTTTTATGTTAGATGAGATTGATGTCAGACTGAGGGTCTATGGTATGTAGTAAATTTCATGGTAAATGGGATTGATGTGTTAAGGATCAATGTTTGATATATTGTTTGGGTCATGAGAATTTGGTAGTGGATGTCATAGGCTATTACTCTGATAATAGAACTATCGAATGATGGGCCCCCATTTTTTTTCAGGTTTTGTTGTGGCTTCTATAGTTATGGATCCTGAATGTTGTTTGGGATGCACGGTCCTTGAGATGTGATCAGAGACATTCTGGCATTGGCTGATGTTGGTATGGTCGATTAGGGTCTTGGACCTATGGATTGATGGTTTTTTTAATTTTATTTTTATTTTAGTTATGTGTCATCTAGGTTGAGCATATTATTTGAGAATTATCTTATAGAAGTAGTTATGGGTTCACCATATGGGTTGGCCAAATAATATTTATTTCTCACCCCTTATGTGTGCACCTCGGTGTCTGTGTAGGCCTTATGTATGCTTTTAGTTTATCATGTATGAAATATGGATCGAGCAGAGGCCCGGCATTTCATATTTGGGAGGGATTATCATGTGGAATCTAGTGGTCGGACTGGAGAATCATGACAGAGTACTGAAGACTAGGTATGTGCAACATCTTAGAATTGGTAGAAGGTCTTATTGTGTTTACCTTTTAATTATTATTTTGTATACATGTGATTGGTCAAGTGGGTGATTATGGTTGTAAGTATAACATAGTTTTTCATTATTTTAATAAATTTTTATTTTATTACAGCATGTTTGGTTTCATTTTATTTATTCTCCTACATTATCTATTATGCATGGTGTTTTGTTATTTTATTATGGTTGTTCCCAAAAATATATGGGTATTGCCTCCTCACCATCTAACCATTAGACCACCTGTACTATTCAGCAGTGTCTATCATATGAGGAGGCATGCTTGAGGACTTGTGAAGAACCGAATCAGAGCACCGATTATAGTGTCATGTGGTCCAGGATGTTAAAAAAGTGATATCAAAGGAGTTATATTCCAAATAATTCACTCTTTTGAGTTTTTTAGACAATACTTGTAGGATTTTTTTGGAAGTTGTTAATTATGTTGGGCTTCTGCATCACAAACAGCTATTGTGGTTGGAATTTAGGGTTACTAAGGACTAGGATTGATGTTCTAGATTTGTGATGTAATGGTTGGGTATGGTTTTTTCTTTATGTGATGAACATGTTGTTTGTATTTTATGGTTTCTCATGGATTTTAAAATCATGGCCCATTTTCAAGAGTCCTATGAAATGGTTTTTGACTCATGGAAGGAAGTGGCAAGAGGCATCTCTTTTATTAGGATAGCATTTAATATCCTCATATTATAGTAATTTTAGTGTGTGATTTAACAATATTCCTTCTGATGAAAGGTTTTTTTGATCTATGTTGAGATGCTAAATATCAGGGTTACATATGTTGTACTATTTTAGGGCCAGTTTAGTGACACTAGTGGTTTAGTATTGTACATGTATATGAATTTTTGATACCTAGTAGGTTGTTTTTTTTCAGGTTGGTTATATGTCGGAGTCCTCAAGGGAGCGGTATGATATGAAGATTCTCAGAGAGGACAAGTGCCCTATTAATGTAAAGTTGGTTTGTATGACACCAAAATGGTGTGAGAAATATATGAGAATATTTTTTCTTCTTGATGTCATGTGACCATGATACATGTGCATGTTGACTCCCTATGAGTTGTGGCCTTTTGTGAGTTGGCATAAACCTAGATGAATATACCTACTGACTTGAAAAGAAAATTGATTAGTAAAGTTATGTGGGAGTTCCTAGTGTCACTTTTTACATGACATTGTAGTAGGGAGTCTGAGTTGTATGACTTTAATGGGTGGATTTTGATAGTGTTTGTCAGTGTTACAGGTTTTTTTTGGGTATTATAAGAATATATTGATGCTTGGGACTTTTGGGAATGGTGTATTTGGGATTGAGGTTTAGTCTCATTAGAAGCCTTTTGTTTTATAGATGATTCACATACAATCTAGTTTTTATAACTGTAGTTAATTTTATATGTGGATGGTTTATTCAACCACCTAGATGAGGGAATTTTTATGGAATAAGGATTCTCTTGGTTTCATAGGGTTGTATCAGGATCATAATAAGTTCTTGAGGTTGTATGATTAGGTATTGTAGATGATTTTTTTGGGAGATGATTTTCTAGAGTCATAGAAGTTTTTTTAGTTAGTTTACACAAGTTCGTGTCATTTCTTTTTGATAGTGGAATCTTGGATATGCATAAACTGGTGATGAAAAATATCATTTGGATTGTGAACTAGACATTAGAAGAGTGTATGTTCAATGTGCTTGGGTTTGGAAGATGGCCATGTGTCAGATGAAAATTGTTGCGGTTGTGATGAGAGGTTGTGGTTATGGTGACCTAAATCCCATGGATAAAACTATTGGGTTCTGAAATGGTTTAGGTTTTGGTGATATCCATCAAAGACATCATAGTATACTCATATATTAGTGATGGTCATGCCCAATATTAGTACATCATCCTAAGAATTATAATAAAGTGCTAACATTCTTCCATACTATAGAGAAATTTTATTGGGTGGTAAGATTCCTCCTGGGTGGTTGTGCTCATGGAGTGGTGTGTGTGACGCCATATATTAGGGAGTCCACCATTACGATTCCACGGGTGAGGTCCCTGGAGGATATTAGATATCAAAAAACAATGGTTTTTATTTTTTGATGCTAGTAATGGGTGATATCAGATTTTTTCCTCATATCTCTAGTGGGAGTGAGATTTCCATGTCCAATTCTATGGTTTGGTTGTGATTTTGGGAATGGGATATGGAAAATAGTGTTTGTTTATGGGGAAACAGTAAGGATACATCTATGGTGGGGAGCACCATGACTTTAATGTTGATTTATGATGGATGTTGTGAATTATTAGGATAAATGGGTGTTTTTATAAACTACCCTAGTATTTTTTATGGTATAAAATGGCTCCTTGGACTTTGGGAGGTTTATTATCCTTCTTTGATATTGTGTTGAAAAGTTCAGTTGGTGTCTCCGGGTAGAATGTAATGAGTTGAATTTTAGATGATGACTATGGTGGGATGAGATGTCTGGTTGGAATACTACTGAGGCTTATTGAGGATGAGAAGGTTTATGATGGGGAGATTTTATAGACCCATTATTTTATGGGTTTTGGAATTCAATGAGAAATTTGGGGTTTTTTTGTTCAAATAATTTGAATGGAGTCTCAGATTGAGATTGTGACTTTGCAGTTGATTCCAGAATGGGGGGATTTACCAAGGAGAGGTGTAAAGTCATTTTACGTTCTAAGACATGGGATTGGTATTAAAAAGGGTAATTAAGTAAATAAATAAATTCATAAAATTTCCCCTCTCATTTGTGTTTCCACGCACTATAATATAGGGGAGGGAGACTCTGATATATGTGTCACCTAGACAATAAGAGAAGGATGGGAGGGACAAGATGCCACTAGAATTCAATCATGGCATATATCAGAACCGAATAGAGCTACATCAGCTTTTGGGGGTGGATTATGATGACCAAGACTCTCTTGGTCCTTTCCTTTTCCAAAAATCCGGATCCAAAAGGGGTAGTGTCTCGGCGCGATCGATCGGCACGACCGATCGGTGAGGCTGATCGGCGCGACTGACCGGTGCGACCGATCGGCGCGACCGATCGGTGAGACAGATCGACGTCACCCAGCTTTGTCGGGGTTTTTCCGGTGACGTGTGAAAATTGAGTTTTAAACCGTTCTTTGACCCCTTTAAGCTTGGTTTAATGCCTAGCAGCACCCATAAATGTTATAATTAAATATATAATAAATTAACCTGGTGTGTGCATCAGTTAAAACCACCCGACCCCTTTCATAACGTGTGGGGCCACGTGGTCAACCCACAACCCCCGCTCCTTACGTGGTTTGGCGTTCTTATCTCAACCATCTGCGGCTCTTATAAACTAAGGGTTAGTCGTGTTTTCTTCTTTCCTTGATCACCCTGTGTTAAGAGTACCCTTCATCCAGACGAGTACCTTTTCGTTCAGGCAAACCGCATCGCTATCAGTGAAGTTTCTCCCATGGCCTTAGCGTCGATCATTGATCAACAAGTAGGGAATTTCCTCATCTCTTGCTTTTGTGTATCATGTGGGGTGGGATTGATTTTGATTATGTAGAATTGGTTAAACCATACCTAAATAAAGATAATGAACTGATTATATGAAGAAAGATGGGGGCTGTGATCGTTGATGCTGTTTTATGTTATGATCATCTTTCTGAATTGTGCGAGATTATGCCTACTGAAAATCATGGTCGCTGGTGGTCTTTCTATGTGCACTAATGAACCCCTGGGGATGTTTAAAATGACTTGTTTGTGGTTGTGAACTCCTACTGTAAAAAGGGAAATTGGTTAATCACATACACCTGGCTAAATAAATTGAAAGAACCTGGATCAACCCTTTTGTGATAACCCCTGGTTAAAGCACACAAAATTGAAATCATGAAGTTTGTTAAATCTTATAAATCTAAAAATACCGGCATGACTCTGCTTTGTGTTGGTGGTAGTGGTTTGGTTGTTTTCTTTTATGGGCCGATTGTTGGAGATGTGGGAGGGGATGGGATCCCCTGTTGATATGGATTTTGTGGTTGTGGGTTTACGACTGGATGGTTACCTTGTTTATATCACGAATTTGGGTGGGATCCTCTGTTGATGAGAAACCACTTTGGGTGACACGAGGTAGTGTCTTGAGGGTTTCTTTGGTTCTAGTACTTTGAGGGATATCACTTATCCCCTTGTTGTTTTAACATTACAAGAGAACCGGGTGTGAATGTTTAAATTGACGTTTGACTGGATTCATTCTTTGGTTATGCTTATGGTGTTAGTTTCCCAAGTAGGTTCATGAACTTATTTAACATTATTACTAAACATGAAGACAAGAATGGGACAAACGAGTTTTGTTGGTAAGAGTCATGACTTGGACTTGAGTGTTGTTGTGATCTGTAGGTTGTCTGAAGAAAAACATAATTTTGGGTGAGTGCTTGTTACCTATGTATATACTTTTATTTTTTTGTTTTTTATTCGTGCCCCACCCATGTTGATCACTTAGTGCTGAACAACCCCATTTCATGGGGGAGGGTGTTTTTTCCAACACTATTCTTAGTGGCTGGTTATTAGCTCCTTTTATGCTCCCTTTCCTGGATATCCCAAATACATTCGGGTAGGCTGTGATGGCCTGAGGTCCATTATTAGCCCAAGAATCTTCGGGTGGGGTAGTGTGGTGGTTATGTCCCAGGTGTGTGCGGGCAGGTAGTTTCCCAAGTATCTTCAGGATGAGGCCCAGGTGTCTTCGGGCGTGGCAGGGGATCTTCTAGCCCAGGTGTCTTCGGGCATGGTGGTGGTTGTTCTGGCCTAGGTGTTTGCAGGCATGGTACGTCTGACAGTTGTAGCCCAGGTGTTTGCGGGTGGGATTTGGCAGTGGGACTGCGTGTGGTTGTGGTCCAGGTGTGTGTGGGCGGGTGTGTCAGTGGGACTACGATGAGAATGGCGGGATTGGTTCGATGCGTAGGATGTCTCAATAACTAGTGGGAAAGTGGCGCGGGGTACCCAAACATTGATGTGCTCTTATTATATATATTACTTGTTTTGTGTTACTTGGTGAGTGTAGCCGGGGAGTGGGATTGGTCAACTCCTTTATAGTAATGGTTTTCTGCTTCTCATAGGACTTTAGTACATTCCCCCACTTGTGCACGAGAGTCTTTGGTTTTCCCTACTGAGTGTACTTGTATGATCACCCTACATATATAAAACTGCTTTCAGGTTTCCAGGAGGACTTCAGGGATCGCGCAGGACCGTACTAGCTCGGATCTTTGGGGCAGTCGTAGTTGCTGTTTTCTTTCTTTGGTACTTACCCTTGTAGTCACTTTTGTACCCTGTGGCTTTTTCATTTGGAAAATTCATGTGGGAATGGTTTAATTTTGGCTTTACATTTCTTTTACTTTTGGTGTTGATGGGTTTCATCATCTTATATCCCAAATCCTATAAAACAAAAAGGGTAATTCCTTCCACTTGTGTGAAATTTTCATACCCTTGGTGCTAGTTGCCACTCTGGGACCTATAGAAGGCAGGTTTCAGGGGTCATTATCTCTCATTCAACATAAATAAGGAAGGGCATGTTAGCCTGCTGACCCTTCCCTCCTTTTGGTGAAGGAAGGTCGTGACAGAATTGTATCAGAGCGAGGTTGAGAGATAGGATGGAGTCTGGAGTTAGTCATAGTGAGGATTGCATGGGATGGTAAGGCAAAAATGTTGGGTGACCTTGGTGTGTGAATTAGGCCAGGGAAGACCAGCTAGGACATGGAATTTTAGGGCCCCTCGTGATCTGATGAAAGGACTCTGGACCTACCGAACGACCAATTGAGGCCACGCTAATTGCCGGGTAGAGACCCTAGGAAAGGAACATGCATCATAATGACTTGTGTTCTTATGTTTCTGGGAGGTCTTGGGAATTAAGAATAAATGAAAAGTTCAAGAATTTTTAACATCAATATTCTACACTACTTGGGCTTAGGCATTCCTTGTTTACCTTGCAGCTATGGCACCTGGAAGGCGACCACGTGTGGTACAGGAGATCGAGTCCCCGGAGACTACTTTGGCTGATCAGCAGAGAGCTGATCGAGAGGAAGAGGACGACCAGTGGCAGAAGACTCTTCGGGCCTTCGAGCAACAGACCCTCGAGAAGTACGAGGGCAGCACCTCTGACATGAAGACGGAAGGCTGGCTAGAGGAGCTAGTGATATCCTTCGGCCTGATTCGGGCCCTGAACGAGTACTGGGTTCCTCTGGCCGTCAGCCATATGCGGGGAGCGGTGCGTCAGTGGTGGAAACTTTACCTGGGGGAGAGGAGAGAGTCCGAGGTTCCATGGGCTAATTTCGAGAAGGAGTTCCGGGCGGAATTCCTCTCCTCGACGATGAAGGTGGAAAATAGATAGGAGCTACTCTCCCTCCAACAGGGGATTATGTCAGTGAGGGAGCTAGGGATCATTTTCAAAGTCCTACGTTTTTCTTCGGACCACTTTCCCGATGAGGAGTCTCGGGAAAGATGTCTAGAGGAGGCGCTCCGACCCTCCCTCCAGTATCCTGTTACCCACTGTACCCTACCGACGTACTTGGAGGTCCAGAAGAAGGCTGAAGTGGTGGAGAGGATACACGCTCTAGGAGGTGTGTCACGAGAGGGGATCCAGCTGGGACCATCGAAGGGGAAGGCCGTCAGCACTAGGCCTCCAGCGTCAGGACCCTCCAGGTTCCGACCCACAGGGAGCAAGCCGCAAGAGTTTCAGTTTCGATCCCCCAGTCCTCGCCCTTTTCCTTCAGACCTGGGACCGTGATGCTTCGTCTGTGGGATCCATGGACATCTCCGAAGTCAATGCCCAGACCGGGTACAGTACGGCGGTGGCGGACAGCCCCATCACCCACCCTAGCAGCAGCTTCCAACCATGCATTTCCAGCAGCAGCAACAGGGAGAGAGAGCTCCCACTCCTCCGAGGACAGACGTAGGAGGAGGGGCCCGACCTCAGGGTGCTCCTCAGGGACCTTGACTAGGGCGCGGTTGGGGAGGTGGCCGACAGCCCAGGGGAAAAGGATCCGGGCGTGGACAGCTACACGCCACAGAGGCATCAGTTCTAGCAGGGCCGGAGGTTGTTCAAGGTACGATCAGTTTGTTTAGCACTCTTGCTTATGCCTTGTTCGATAACGGAGCTTCGCACTCCTTTGTTTCACCCAGTCTTGCCCATGCCTTGGGCCTAGATGCCAAGAGACTTCCAGTGCCCCTGGTTTTGAGCACACCAGTCAGAGGTCAGACTAACTTTTTGTTTGTTTGTCGAGGATGCAGACTGATGATATGGCCACATCAGTTGGTTAGGGATCTTCTTCTGCTACAGATACATCCATATGATGTCATCCTTTTCATCGACTGGCTATTTTCTATCTGCTCCATCATTGACTGTTTCGGTGGAAGGTTTGTGTTCTTGGACTTGGCTGGTCGGCGTGTTACCTTCACCGGCGAGCGGAGCAGTCCAAAGGGCAGCAGGCGAGAGGAGCCCCTCCTCTCCTTGTTGGCTGAGCTATTAGTGGAATCAGTAGATGCTGTGATGGTGGAGGTGCCAGAGGTTGTCCTTGAATTTATGGAGGTCTTTCTTGAGGAGGTAATGACTCTACCCCCTCGACGGGATATCGAGTTCGGGATAGACCTGCAGCCTGGTGCTCGTTCGATCTCGATGGCTCCTTACCGGATGGAACTTTCAGAGCTACGGGAGTTGCGGATCTAGATTGATGATCTAATGAATGGGGGTTATGTTTGGTCGAGTGCCTCACCATGGGGTGCTCTAGTCTTGTTAGCAAAGAAGGAAGATGGTGGTCTCCGGTTGTGCATAGACTACAAGAGGCTGAATCAGGTGACGATCAAGAATCTCTACCCTCTTCCGACGATATACAATCTTTTCGACCAACTAAAAGGGGCAGGATGGTTCTCGAAGATTGACCTGCGGTCTGGGTACCACCAACTGAGAGTGAAGGAGGGTGACATCCCGAAGATGGCGTTCAGGTGCAAATATGGACACTTCGTTTTCATAGTCATGCCCTTCAGTGTTACGAATGCCCCGAATGTGTTCACGGGGCTTATGAACTCCATCTTCTGGGAGTACCTAGATCGGTTCGTAGTTGTGTTCATCAACGTCATCCTGGTCTACTCAATATCACAGGATGACCATGCAGAGCACCTGAGGATGGTTCTGGAGGTCCTCCGACATCATCAACTCTATGGGAAGTTGTCGAAATGCAAGTTCTGAACACAAGAAGTGCACTTCCTCGGGAACATGGTGTCCGAGCAGGGGGTAGCGGTGGACCAATCAAAGGTTGAGGCAGTTGTTTCTTGGGCAGCACCCAAGAATGTGGCAGAGGTCCGTAGTTTCCTCGGGATGACGGGTTACTATCGGAGGTTCATACCTAACTTCTCCCGAGTTGTAGCCCCTTTGACAGCACTAACCAAGAAAGAACAGGTTTTCTTGTGGAATGAGCAGTGTGAGTCAGCCTTCAGCTATCTGGAGGAGAAGTTCGTCAGTGCCCTAGTTCTAAGATTGCCAGAAGAAGGGGCGGCGTATGAGGTGTTCTTCAATGCTTCAGGACAGGGCCTGGGGTGTGTGTTGTTGCAGCAATAAGGGGTGATCTCTTATGGGTCCAGGAAGCTACACCCTCATGAGAGTAATTACGCCACCCACAACTTGGAGCTTGCAGTGGTCTCTTTTGAGCTAAAGTTATGGTGGCACTACCTCATCGGAGAATGCTTTGTGGTCTTTATAGATCACAAAATCTTGAGGTATATCTTCTCCCAGCGGGACCTAAACTTGCAACAGTGGAGATGGGTGGAGTTCCTCTAGGATTACAACTTCGAGATCTCTTATACTCAGGGAAAGGGAAATGTAGTGGCCGATTCCTTGAGCAGGAGGACGCAAAAGGATGTGGTCCGAGAGTCGGCAGACGCCTGGAAGGCAATGGAGGAGTTGGCTGCCTTACACCTTGATGCGAGGATGGATGGTGGTAGAGGTTTCCTATATCAGATGGCATTGTAGTCATCTCTATTGCAGAAACTGGTGGAGTCTTAGTGGGGAGACCCAGAGTGTGAAGTGATGCGTGACCGAGTTGACCAGGGCAATGCTTCAGAAGGATGGACAGAGGACGGTCAGAACTAGATGCTTTTCTAGGGAAGGTTGTTTGTTCCAGGAGGGATGCGCAGAAAAGTTCTTAGTGAGTGCTACAACTCACCCCTGGCGGTACACCCAGGAGTTTCCAAGATGTACTAGGGACTAAAGAGATGGTTTTGGTGGCCTGGAGTGAAGTGAGCAGTGGCAGAGTTTGTGGCCAAGTGCTTAGTGTGTCAACAAGTGAAGTCTGAACACCATGTTCCAGGCAGCCTACTGCAGTCTCTAGATGTCCCCGGGTGGAAGTGGGACGACATCTCGATGGATTTCATCACGGGACTTCCCAAGGTCCAAGGGGCATACGATGCCATCTTGGTTGTAGTGGGCTGGTTGATGAAATCGGCCCACTTTTTGGGGATCAGGGAGTCGAGTACTGTGGATGCTTTGGCACGAAAGTACGTGGATGAGGTGGTGCAGAGCCCGATGGAGAAGGTTCCGCTCATACATAAAAGGATGAAGGTGGGCCAGGACCTGCAGAAGTCGTATGATGATACCAGGAGGAGGCCCTTGGAATTTGAGGTTGGAGAACACGTGTTCTTAAGGGTGTCCCCTCGGTGCGGACAACAGAGGTTCAGCAAGGGGAGTAAGCTTTCTCCTAGGTTCATCAGGCCCTTCGAAGTGTTATGGCGGGTCAGTGAAGTGGCCTATCAGCTAGCATTACCACCGTCACTACTGAGGATACATGATGTCTTCCACGTGTCCCAACTACGTCGGTATCTGCATGACGATTCACATGAGCTCGGCTGGGGAGATCTGGATATCAAGGACGACGTGACTTTTGTGGAGAGACCAGTGATGATTGAGGATCGCAACGAAAAGGTGCTTAGTGGGTGAACCATTCCCTTGGTTTGTGTGTTGTGGAGACATGGTAGGATTGAGGAGTGTACGTGGGAGAGGGAAGCATAGTTACGTGCCCAGTACCCAGAGTTGTTTTGAATTTTGTTCTGTTGTTATAGCTGTTGTGGTAGGACGTTTTACCATGTCTGCTATGAAATTCTAGTTTTATTTTCTCCTCTTAATGTGTGTAAAAAGTCTTGGCTATGAGGGAGAAGAGAACCCGACCCCTAATCAAGACGCATTAACGTGGATGTGATTAAACCCATGCGGGCGAGTCAGTGCTGCCCAAAGCAGATAATATCTTGACATGGGGAAGGAGACTCCCCAACCCCCACATGCCTGGGCAGTTTGACATGGTATGTTTCTTGGTTCATGATAGGAAAGTGTTCTTAGTAAACAATGAGGTTCACTCTTGAGAGGTGTCTTTCAAGGTGGTTGTTCGGACCCGCTCTTTCCTTCTGGGTTGTTTAAATTATCGAGGGAGAGAATAGTTTGAGAGGTATCTAATGTGGTGACCCAGACTCTCTTGGTCCTTTCCTTTTCCAAAAATCTGGATCCTAAAGGGGTAGCGTCTCGGCGCGACCGATCGTGGAGACCGATCAGCGCGACTGGTCGGTGAGACCGATCGGAGTGACCGAGACCGATCGGCGCGAACGATTGGGGAGACCGATCGGCGCGACCGACCGGTGCGACCGATCGGCGCGACCTATCGGTGAGACCGATCGGCGTCACCCAGCTTTTTCGGGGTTTATCTAGTGACATGCACAAATGGAGTTTTAAACCCTTATTTGACCCCATTTAAGCTTGTTTTCAAGTCTGGTAGCTCCCATAAATGTTATAATTAAATATTTAATAAATTAACCTGGTGTGTACATCGGTTTAAACCACCTGACCCCTTTAATAACGTTTGGGGCCGCGTGGTCAACCCATGACCCCCGCTCCTTACGCGGTTTGGCGTTCTTATATCAACCGTCTGCGGCTCTTATAAACTAAGGGTTATCCGTGATTTCTTCTTTTCTTGATCACCCTATGTTAAGAGTACCCTTCGTCCAGACGAGCAGATTTTCGTTCAGGTGAACCGCATAGCTATCCGTGAAGTTCTGCCCCCGGCCTTAGTGTCGATCATTGATCAACAAGTAGGGAATTTCTTCGTCTCTCACTTTTGTGTATCATGTGGGGTGGGAGTGCTTTTTATTCTATAGAATTGGTTAAACCAGAGCTAAATAAAGATAATGAACTGATTATATGAATAAAGAAGGGGGCTGTGATCATTGATTTTGTTTTATGTTATGATCATCTTTCTGAATTGTGCGGGCTTACGCCTACTGAAAATCATAGTCGTTGGTGGTCTTTCTCTGTGCAATAATGAACACCTAGGGATGTTTGAAATGACTTGTTTGTGGTTGTGAACTCTTGCTGTAAAAAGGGAAATTAGTTAATCACGTACATCTAGCTAAATGAATTGAAAGCACTAGGATCAACCCTTCTGTTATAACCCCCAGTTAAAGCACACGAAATTGAAATCATGGAGTGTGTTAAATATTATAAATTGGAAAATACTGGCATGGCCCTGCTTTGTGCTGGTGGTAGTGGTTTGGTTGTTTTCTTTTATGGGCCGGTTTTTGGAGATGTGGGAGGGGATGGGATCCCCTGTTGATATGGATTCGGTGGTTGTGGTTTTTAAGATGGGTTGGTTACCTTGTTTATATCACAAATTGAGGTGGGATCCTCTGTTGATCATAAACCACTTTGGGGGACACGGGGTAGTGTCTCGAGGGTTTGTTTGGTTCTAGTACTTCGAGTTATCTCACTTATCCCCTTCTTGTTGTAACATTACAAGAGAATCGGGTGTGAATGTTTAAATTGACGTTTGGATGGATTATTTCCTTGGTTATGCTTATGGTGTTAGTTTCCCATGTAGGTGAATTAACTTATTTAACATTATTACTGAACATGAAGACAAGAATGGGACAAACGAGTTTTGTTGGCGAGAGTCATGACTCAGACTTGAGGGTTGTTGTGATCTGTAGGCTGTCTGAAGAAAAACCAAATTTTGGGTGAGTTCTTGTTGCCTATGTATATACATGTAGTTTTGTGTTTCTTGTTTGTGCCCCACCCATGTTAAGCACTTAGTGCCCAACACCCCCATTTCATGGGGGAGGGTGTTTTTCCCAACACTATTCTTAGTGGCTGGTTATTAGCTCCTTTTCTGCTCTCTTTCCCGGATAGTCCAAGTACCTTCGGGCAGGCTGTGATGGCCTGAGGTCCATTATTATCCTAAGAATCTATGGGAGGGGTAGTGTGGTGGTTATGGCCTAGGTGTGTGCGGGCATGTAGTTTCCCAAGTATCTTCGAGATGAGGCCCAGGTGTCGTCGGGTGTGGCAGTTGATCTTCTAGCCCAGGTGTCTTCGGGCGTGGTGGTGGTTGTTCTGACCTAGGTGTTTGTAGGCATGGTATGTTTGATAGTTTTGGCCCAGGTGTTTGCGGGTGGGATTAGGTAGTGGGACTGCTTGCGGTCGTGGCCCAGATGTGTGCGGGCAGGTGTGGCAGTGGGACTGCGGTGAGAATGGCAGGATTGTTTCGATGCGTAGGATGTCTCAATAACCAGTGGGAAAGTGGCGCTGGGTACCCAAACATCGATGTTCTCTTATTATATATATTACATGGTTTGAGTAACTTGGTGAGTGTATCCAGTGATTGGGATGGGTGAACTCCTTCATAGTAATGGTTGTCTGCTTCTCACGGGACTTTAGTACATTCCCCCACTTGTGCACGAGAGTATTTGGTTTTCCCTACTGAGTGTACTTGTATGATCACCCTATGTATATAAAATTTCTTTCAGGTTTCCAGGAGGACTTCGGGGATCGCACAGGACCGTGCTAGCTCGGATCTTTGGGGCAGTCGCAGTTTTTGTTTTCTTTCTTTGGTACTTACCCTTTTAGTCACTTGTGTACCCTGTCCCTTTTACTTTTGGAACATGCATGTGGGAATGTTTTATTTTGGCTTTACATTTCTTTTACTTTTGGTTTTGTTGGGTTTCATCATCTTATCTCTCGATCCTATAAAACAAAAAAGGGTAATTCCTTCCACTTGTGTGTAATTTCTATACCCTTGGTGCTAGTCGCCACTCTGGGACCTATAGAAGGCGGGTTTCAGGGGTCATTATCTCTCCTTCAACTTAAAGAAGGAAGGGCTTGGAAACTTGCTGACCCTTCCCTCCTTTTTGTGAAGGCGGGTCGTGACATGGATTTAGGCCCAAATCATGGGTGATTTTGCCATGAGGTAGGACAATTTTTTATTTTTATTTACACGTTCACATATATTAGATATTTTCATGTATTAAACCCCTATTCTAACTACTAATGACCCCATGGTTTCAATCTATGAATATTTTTGGAAAAAAATGTATCTTCAAGAGGTTTTTAGTGGTTTCCCATTTAGAGACACTATCTACATCAAATGTAGTTTAAACAATATAGACTATGTGTTCTTTTTATTTGGGGAAGAGGAGAGGAAGATGACTATATGACGTGTTGTCTAAAGGATACTTCATGTACTGTCATTAAACATGTGTCCAAGTACATGTATAAATGACCCATATAAAGGGGACATGGATGTGCATCATACACAACCAGACCACGTGTGTGTGACACATTGTGTGTGGGTACATGTCCCTATAGAGACACATGACCAGGCCATGTAGAGTATACATGAATGTAATTTGGGTAGGGTACACACCGTGTATCTGACTTACATGTTGTGTACTTGGGTTATAATTTTGATGTTCGACTAGAGTACATTCCCATGTGGGGATATGGGAGAACCCACCATGTGCTCAGTCATACACATTGCCTGGTGATCTTTGGTTACCCATTAAAGAATTTTGAGTTTTTATTGCCTCAAAAATATAATTGGACTTGTGATTAGTCCTTTCTATGTGTTTTACCATGTATAATCTATTGGTGGGATCCTTTCTTAATATAAAGGTTTTATATATGGTTATTTTTACCAAAATAGTTTTGTAATATTATATCTTTGAGATTTGGATTTAGAATCCTCCAGTGGGTTGCGATATGAGCTATGCGACTCAGGTGAGGGTTGTGAGGTTAGTGGTTGGGTTTACCTTGGAATTCCATGGTTTTTTACTTGATGTTTCTTAAATTATTCCTAGAAGGTGGGATTTGAGTTGTATATATATTAACATTATGGTTTTTCCCATCATATTAGAACTAATTTCTTGATTATAGCTTAGTTGAGGATTAGATCCCATGATTGGGGATTAGGGTGTAAGGAACCTTTGGGCTTAGATGATACCATGGAATGGTTGTTATAGTCAAGTGTCATTGTGGTGTTTAGTTGTGTTTTAAAGAATCCTGAATATTCTCATAGTGGAGTTATTTTTATTTAAGTTATCATTATATGTTTTGGTTTGATGTTGATATTTCACGTGTGACATGGGTCTACTTTTGGATTTCCTTGTTGGCATGTTGTTGATCATGGATCAATTGGAGGCTACTAAGGTCTTCTTGAGGATGTTTCTTTTTATAGGGATTTCCTCAATTATTTTTTTCTTCTATAGATTGGTAGGGGATGTCTTCCCTTCATTTCTAGTTTTTAAGATCAAGAGAGATTACTCTATTGTATATGTATTCAAAGGGGAATGTGCACACGAGATTGATAGGAAAACCCTTAGTGGGTTCATGTGCTTTAGTAATTTTTTTAGTGGTGTTCCATTAAGACCCTAGATGTTGTATTTGATAAAGGATTGAAATTTTTATGGATGAGATGGAAGTTATTCAATGTGTGTTATGTTTTCATTTTTTGAGGTTATGTTTTGGATTATGTCGGCATGAAGGTTATGATGTTATTAGGTTTCCATGCTCTAGAACCGAGTCTAATGGTATAGGTTTTTATAGCTGAGATATATGGAATGACGATAAAAAAGAATAGTTATGAATATTAATGATTTAGATTGTTGTACTGGGACTTTTTATCAGTACTGATAATTTGTTTATGGATTCAGTGTTTGAATGAGGTTCCCATCACATTGTTTTATTTAGTTTATTATAGTAAATGTGATGTCACATGTATGTGGTTTGGTGATAAACTGAGGTTATAGGAAACAATGTTATATTATAGATATTTTGTGATACTAAGGCCTTGTAAATTTATAGTATACTTCATGGTTATAGTCTTAAATTGATGCTCTATGTGATGATGGAATGCCGTGTAAAATATGATTTTTGATTAATTCTCCTTCCCATTGTATTTTTCAGACTGATGTTTTGGGAACCACTAATTCTAAATATAGATGGATTTTAAACTGAAATTCTGGGTATGTATAGTATATTATGGATTATGGTTTATACTGAGGCCATATACATAAATAGTATACTTTATTGTTTTTGTTCCACTTTGATGTTTTTGGAATCATTTGTATACTAGATGCGATGGATGGTAGACTAAATCTCCACATCGATGGATTAGATATTGTATTGAGGATATATTCATAATCAATTAGATATTCATGTTTTTGGTGTCAAACTGGGGGTTTATGTGTGTTTGTAATGATATGTGATATAGGTATGGACTTATGCTCTATGAATTATTTTTTATGGTCAATAGGATAGATGTTGAATTGATGGACTCAGTTTGGTGGTACAGTTGTTTGCTAACTGGGATAGATTTTTTGTGGTTCCAAGTTTGATATAAAATTTTGATCATGAGAATAAAATAGGGGTGGATTTGATTATTACCCCTAATCATAGGACTATCATATGATGGATCCCCTATTTTTTCATGTTTGGTTGTGGTTGTCGTGGGTTAGATCCAACATGTTGTTCACATGCACTGTCATTTAGATGTGATTAGAGAAATTTTGGCACTAGTTTAAATAGGTATGTTCGATCGAGTTATTAGACCTATGGATTAAAAAAATAATTATTTGTATTGGTTTTCCAGTTATGTATTTTCTAGGATGAGAATATTTCATGAGCATGAACTTATGGTAGTAGTTATAGGTTCCACACTGGGGTTGTCCTATTAAGATTTATTTCTCACTCCTGTAGGTGTGCCTCAGTGTAAGTAAATACCTTATGTCTACAATCTAGATAGGTTCAGATGAAAAATGGATCATGAATTGGCCTTGGATTTCATGGTTGACAGGGATTATCATATGGAGTATACTAGTCCGGCAAGAGAATCTTGACAAATTATGGGAGACTAGGTATGTGTTATGGCTCAGAGTTAGAAGTAGGTCATGTAGTCGTTATTTTTTAGTTATTTATTTTTTTATATGTGATCAGCCTAGTAAGAGATCTTTGTTATATGTATGTAATGTTTGTTTCTGTCATTACTAAATTTTCATTTTATTACAGCTTGTTTATATTTCGTTTATTTGTTCTTCTACATTCTCTATTGTGTATGTTGTTTGGATATTTACATAAGGTTGTGGTCTATGATATGGGTGTATATTCTCCTCACAAATCCATTATTATACCCACACTACTAGAAGACATCATCTATCATATAATGTGGGGAGCATGAGGCCTTATGGCCAACTAGCTCAAAGATTTGGTTTTTGAGAAATATAGTCCAGGATGTTACATGATTATCATGCCTTTTCATCCCATGCAATCTCTTTCTAATTACATTCAAACACATGGAAATATTATAAGAGTAACCATCAGTCACCTTAGTCATCTTAAATATTGAAATAATTATCTATTTCTCATTTTTACTTATCTTATATATTATTGTATGAATATATGCCTCATTTCCCTCATCCAACTATGAATTAGATTTTTTCCATAAAACAATTTTCTTAATCACATCATGTTTTGACAAGGTCCATTGATCTTACACTAAAACCGAATATAGTTTGCAATATATTATCAAAAACACATTTTTTCAATGTATATAATATCAAAATTATGGCTTAGTATGTTTGTTTAATAATAAGGGAGATTAAAAAAATAATTTTCTCCATCTAATTATGATTCTATTATATTACCATAGCACTAACAAAAGGGAATGGTAGATCCACCCAATTCTGAAATTCATATACCATGGGAATGATTTCCTTTTCAATTTTTGATAATATATATACTCCTATCATAATCTTTGGTTATGGGTAGACTTCTCTAGAACCATGCAAATTCACTCTATTCTTTCTATACATGTGTTAAGTGAGAGGAAACTATTTGTGATCCATATATTTCCATTTATTAGAATTTTTCATTCATGTATATAATTACAAATTCCATGTGATATTCTGGATGAGTAAAGAAACCCTTAATTAATATCATTCATCCACTCCTCACTCACTCTATAAAAATGGAATTTTTCCTTAAAATTTATTCTTATCTCATCAATGTCGCATAAATAGTATAGTGGGATTATTTTATTCTCTTATCATTAGTTACTCATGAATAGTATATTGGTCTTATAAGGTGGTGTTAATTCCAAGATATATATATATATTTTTTAAAAATAGGTTTTATTTTCAAAAAAATGGATATTGTTTTATGTATTTTAAAACGGGACTAGAGGGGGTGTGAACCCAATTCATCCATATCTTGGTCTCCAAGAGCGGTTAATGAGGTTCACACTTCCATGTGCGGATGGCAGGACAAAGACACCTCATTCAGACTTCACTGGGGATGTTATAAGAAGAGTGAATCTCATTCATGATTCATCTATAATCGAAACACAAGGGTTTTGAAATAGGGTTCATTTCTATGGATAAAAAATGATAAATTGAAGCCACCCCAACCTCCATTTACCCTATTCCCGCCTGACATTTTATAGTGAACTACTAAGAGATCAATTTTTTATCTTATTTATTTATAGATTTCAACATTGTAAAATTTATATTTAACAATTTTAGTCATCTAATTCTTTTATTTATTTTGTTTGTATGATTTATTCTTTTGATTGTATGTTTGTATGAATATATTAATTAAATTTATCTGTATGATTTAATTTATGTATGAATTATTTTTCTTTTTATAACTTAATTTATATTGACTCATTTTTAAGGTTTATATATAGTGGTTTCATAAATTAAATTGTATGTGTAAAATAAAATAATTTTTATTTATGGAAATATTATTATTTATAAAAATGTATATGTGTGTAATATGTATTGGGAATATTTAGATATGAATATAAATATTATATAGTATATTTAAATTAATATAAATTTAAAATATAATATTCGATACATAGATAAATAATGTGAATCAACTAAATATTTTATAAAAATTATACAATAAATATTCATTTATAAAAAATACTATTATTAAAATTATTTTATTGTAATTATATATATATATTCTATTTTTTATCATGCTTAAACTAATTTGAATATATAATATATTATCTGATATACAAATACAAATAATATTACATTTGTTAATGAAACTAATAAATTTTACATTTAATAATAGCTTTTAAAATATTTTAATTATAAATAATTATTATTCTCATTAATTGTGTATAAAATATAAAATTTTAAATTTTTTAAAGTTTATCTATATGAATATATATATATATATATATACTTAACCAAATAAATATATTTAATTTAACATACATTTACAATATTTTATTTTTAATTTAAGTGTAAATTATATTACTTTTGTTAATTGAACATAAAAATTTTTACTATTAATAATAATTTGTGTAATTATGTATAAAATAATAACAATGTTATTTATGAAAATATAGTGTCTTAAAAAATATATATATAATTTTATTCAAAATATTAATAGTTGCAGTTGAATATGTTTAAATGTATATATAATAAAATATAGTAAATTAAAAATTAAAAAATTGTAAAATTTATAGAATATATTATGTTTCTTAAAAAAACTATGTGTATTGTGTGGAAACTAATCTGGACATTATCAACCAATGTATGATTGAAATTTCATGTTGTGTATTTCTGTATACTGTTTTACAATTTATAATAATTGTATTATATTTTTTATTTGTCATCACTCTCACTATGCATGTAAGGACCCTGTGTGTATGTGTAAAAATTTTATATATCCCAAAACCCATGACCCCCTCAATTGTATGTGAGTGACATTATAATAACATGGAATTTGATAATAGGTTTTTGTATTAGGTTATGGATTTTTACACCATGATGAAAATAATAATCTTTTTTTTGCGAAAATATGATATAGTAGATGCTCTAAAAGTCCCCCAAGGGTTTGGTTAGTTTATCAACAAAAGATAAACCAACCCATAGAAATTGTATCATGATTAAGTCACTGTTATTTATTCATGACTAATTAAAACATGTTAAACATTTGATGATGTTGTATAAATATATATAATTTTTATTAAATTTTATTTTTAGGTAATTAGGATTAAATAAATATTCTTCAATACAGAATTTACGTATATCGATCTGGGTTTTAGATATTGTATTCTAACTCTAAGAATTAAAAAACATCTTGAATTTATGAATATAAATAAATGTATATATATATATTGTTAATTATATATAATTATTTGTAAAGATAAAATATATATATATAACATAACAAATATCCCAAGAAACATGTTAAGAGTATTATGTTATGAGTGGTCTTGAGATAACCAACATAGGTATGATTGAAATTGCATGTCATATTTTTTGTATGTGGCTATATAATTTGTAGTAATTGCATTTTATTTTCGACATTTATGAACAAAATTTCAACCCTCTCTTTATGTATGTAAGTATTTAAATGTCCATGTCAAAATTTAATATACCCCAAACCCCTAGACCCCTCACATTCCTGTAATTAACATTGTAATAAAAACAAATTTAAATAGAGGCATTTTTTCGATGTTAAATTTTTAAATAATGACTGAAAAAAGTCTCATGGTTGATGAAATTTGAGATAGTAGAGGCTACATAGTACCCCCTTAGGATTTAGTGGGTTTATCAAAAAATGATAAACCAATCCACAGAAATTTTGATGATCAAGTAAACATTAGTTAGTCATTACTATATAAAACATATTAAAAATTGATGATTTAGTATAAATATATATAATTTTGTATTAATATTTAATAATATATAATCATGTTTATGTTAATATTCTATAATAGTGAGGCAATTTATACTAACTTGGGTTTTATCTATTTTTTCTCCTATAAGAGTATAAATACATCATTAATGAGTGGCATTGGATGAAGTTCATATAAATATTCATAATCGCTTAAAATTGAGGGATGATCAAGTAATTACATCAATTACTTGTAGATATTTTCAATATGTTGATCATAAATAAAATATTCAATATACTCTCCATGGTCATGAGGATTTGGTAGACATATCATATTTTTTAGGAAACAAATCAGTACGAAATTAATGTAATTATATGTGAATATTTATATTATTGTTGAGGGGTGACCTACTAATATAGAACCATGTTATGGGATATCTATTTAAGTCATTCCTTTACAACAATAACATTCATTTTCTTCTTCTTGATTATAGTAACATAAAAATTTATGAAGAACATGATCATTATATGGAAGTAACTATAAGAGACATAACCATTAATACTTCTAGTTTAATCATCCAACACTATTGAGTTCCTTTGTCGAGGGAATTTCGCATGTAAAATATTTCGATTAGGGTATCATTACGCCAACAACCAAATTCTATAGAATTATAGGTAACACACATGCATCAACTGATAACAGCATATATGTTAGATAATATTTTGAAGCTAATATAAAATTGAAAATGTGATAAATTAATATGGCATACAGTGTAATTTTATTATTTTTGGGTGATGAGTCCAATAAAGAAAAAATACATCATTCTGTATGAAAAATATGGTTCAGATTGTAAATTAAAAATTCAAGAAATATATGATAAATATTTTTCATGTTAGAAGATAACAATGTTGGAAGCACCACATAAATATTTAAATTCAAGATTTTATTTAATATCAACCTTGATGTAGAGTTTATATCTACTACTTTTATTAATATGTTATAAACATGTCTATATTTTTCTATTTCCCTTGTCCAAGAATGAATACACTAATTTTTCAAATGCAATACATACTATTAAAATATTTCTGATGCAACAAAATAGAAAATTTTGTAATTCCATATTGGTTTGGATGAATCATCTGCATTTTTTATTGATAATGGAACTATTGTCTCTCAACAATCAGGTTATTTTTTCTTTGGAGACCATTGATCTTGTCTTCTATGTACATCATCCTGATAAAACATAGGTGATGTTTTGTGTTTTATTTTGAAATTTTAATCTATATATCACTACTTTTACTCATTTCAGATGATTAATTAAAGTATATAGAAATTTTTTTTAGTAAGAATAATTTTTTTCTATATATTTATTTCATATAGGATTTCAATCATACTCTTATCACACATTCATTTTCCATTATTGAAATGGAAAATTTTGAATACTAGATTTATTTTTTAGCCAATATACACATTCATGATTCACAATTCTAAAGAGAATGTTATATACTTGATCATCATCAAGTAATTAAATAGTTCATTAATAAATATTGAGTTTTCCAAAGAAAACTTAATTATTATCATCAACATTGAATAAGAATTTTTTTTAGTAATCCGCCTAAGAATTAATGAAATGTGGAAAAATATAAAATCATCATTATATTAGGTAAGTTTTTTCATTTATTTTTTGGAAATGTTTTAATATCTTTTTAAAACATTATTATCTTCTAGATTCATTATACTATCTCGGTGAAGGAAATTTAATTTAGAAAAATTAAGTGATTAAAATGTCTAATCAAGAAGTATAAGATTTTTTGATGCATATTTTAAAGGAGAAATATTATTAGCATATGTTGTTCGATGGAGATATGGTCATATGATATCTAATATTGTGTAGGGAATAAATGGGTCTCCAAGCATGTTTTTAAACTGCAAATGATGAGGTTTTTACAAGGTACATTTTATATATGGGTGATTTATTTTGTTAAATAGACGTTGAAGGCCTATTATAGGATGTTACATTGAATTTGTATAGGTTATAATTTTCAATAGACACTAATAAGATATGACAACATGCATTATTATTTCATGTTTTTTTATTTAATTTCATTGGGATTATATTTAAGGTAACATTGTTCTATTACATTATCACATCCAGCCATGGTATAATGATTGTTCTCTTATTATAAAGAAGGTATTATAATTTTTTTATTGGAATTGGTATATTCTAATTCACATGTCATTACTTTTTGATCAATGAACATATCATGGGAACACTATGTTGACCCCATATATATGGTTTCAATATTGGTTTACTATTATAATGAAACTCAATGGTACTGGGGTGCAAAACAGAAGTCTATGCACTGATTATTTTAATATTTTCCACACTGAAGTGACATAACTATATCATATCTGATGATATGAGAATTTTTAGAACACTGATGATCCCACATGAATTTAATAAGGACGGATATTAATTAAACTAGTACCTCATTTGATTTTGTGTAATGTTCTATTGTAACTAGTTGTGATGATCATTTCTCAAATATCTGAAGCTGAATCTCTTTAGACCACCCACACATGATCCAAGAATATGTGTGTATACCAATCCTAGTATTATGTGTGCTCGTGTATAGTTTTGATGATTCCTTTGATGTCGCGATCATCACCCCGATCTTATCCCTTTGATCTATTAGAGGAACTCTTGGATTATTCTCTTGAAGAGAGACGTTATCTCTCTAGAATGTGGGAGTATAGAGAATCTCTTGTTTTGAGGGAATGAATAGTCTATATAATGAGTTTCTCCACCTTCTTATATAATGGGTGTCTGAACTACCCTGTTACGGTTCCCATGCCCCAAGAAATAAATTGAACACTAAATAAGTAACAAATAAATGGTTATGATGAAATAACAACATCAAAATTATTATTAATATTTTATCATATATTTGAAATATATAATAAATATATTACTTGAAAAAATTTGGTAATTAACACTACAAGTAATTACCTCTAATATTAAATGAACCATAAATATTAAAATAATATTCATCAATATAATATCATTCCTATATTCACTGAAATACCTTTTGAATACTTTTAATAAATAAATCCAACCCAATTATTCAATACCCAAAAATAATATATTTATTTATTTTTCAACGAACATTTACTTGGATAACTCTAAGACCCCATAGCTGGTCCCACCATGTCCAATATAATCCACAAAGTATGGAAGATTATTTTATGCATGATTCTATGTGACCCTCATGGCCCTTATCTTGAACGTAGTGACATATAATCTTAGACCAAGATTGGAGTCTAGAAACCCATCATGTCCCCTAACAAGATAAGGAATAATCATAGTAGAGAAAAGAATCCTATGAACAAGAACTATGTAATATAATCTCTTTCTATTTAGATATCTCATAATGTAGCACGAACACTTATGTTAGGATCCTTTATCATTGTATTATTTTATAATCCAAGTATATGGACGTACCATTGACTACCCTTTCCATAGATTTATGAAGGTACTGCTATCCTGATCAACTAGGACTGAGATGATACTTCCTCAACTCAGAAAAGTTAAATTATATCTTTATCATTCAATTAATTTCATACCACCAATGATTCACATAAAAAAACTACTTAACGAAGAATTTATTTTCATTGTTTTTACCTTATATCAAATTACATGATAAAATGGGACACATTGATAATGATATTAGTTCAAGAGACCAATACACATATCCAAATATAGGAACATGTAGTGACACCCAAAACCTATGTGGTTCCAATTGGAAGATATGTCCTCGTGTTCTCACATATTGTTGATTACTCTATAAAAACTTCATTTGAATAAGTCTCAATCATTAGATGACTTGAGAACCCAATATTTAAACAGAAATAATTTTCAGTCCATATAATGAATCAAACCATATAAATTTAGTTTGAGAATAATTTCATAGAATATCAATGTTCTCATTACCACTTAGAAACTACAATAACCTTTTTATATAACAAATAATCTATATACATTACCATTTAAATAGAAGATGTAGAAATATTTACACTATAAAGGTATGTGTAAATCATAAATATCTCACTATATACAAGAAATGGTATTCAAATAATACTATTTATTTGGGTATATAGGATAACTATAATAACACACCTTGGAGGCCTATTGGTGATTTTTATACATTCACCTCTCCTAGTAATTGGATGATTTCGGTCCCATATATTATCAATTTGCACCATTGCTGATACCCAAAGTCTACTAGTAACAGAAATGAGGTGGGATAGCCTCAAAAATGTGGAGTGATATTATGATCCAAATATTTTCACACATAAGGGTATACTCATTAAAAATTCCCCTAATTATTAGTAGGGGTCTCCACTTAACTTCATTTTTTATTAAGATTATTTATTTTATCATTATTTTTAAAAAAATCATATTAAAGATTATTCATTAATTTATTCATTCATTTATTCATTCTTGGATTGTTTCATCTATAGATTATTTCATTTATATATTGTTTTATTCATACTTTGAATCAGAATGAATTTTTGGATATATAATATATTAATATATTAAACACACAACATAAATTAATAACAAGAGGTTAATCCTGTAAATGAATTATCTTTAAATATTCTACTGAAATAACATGAGGAACCCTCATGAAGCCTTTCTAGAAATAAGAAATGTTTTTTTGAAAAAAGTGTATCATGAATTATTAAAAATAAAGTGTTAACATATAAAATATATACTTCCTTTATAAAGTAGTTGGTTTAATATTTCAGGCATTC
This sequence comes from Viscum album, assembly GCA_963277665.1. NCBI lineage: Eukaryota > Viridiplantae > Streptophyta > Magnoliopsida > Santalales > Viscaceae > Viscum > Viscum album. The sequence continues at coordinate 243,186,286 of OY728131.1, forward strand.
ACTTATACTATGGAGAATTTTTATCATGGTCAATATATCAATCATAAAGTCACATCAATTCATAGAAAAATTTTCAGAATTCTATATAAAATAAAAAAAATCTATATATATATGAAATTATTTAAAAGTAAATTAAACATGATTGGAGTTCAATAAAATAATATATTTCTTAAATAAGCTAACATTATGAATCATATAAATGTTTTACCCTATTTTCATTATTATTCTTAACTAGGAGTTCTAACTATCATCCTCAATTTTTATCCTTTATTTTTCATTAAATGTGCATATTTTATTCAATTAACTATAAAAATTAGTTATTATATAAAATATTCATATCAAATTACTTCTATTGATCAGATTCATGGATAACCATGTTTGACATATAGTCTAAGAGGGAAATCAAGTTCATGCTCTGGGTCTGTGAAGATCATATAATTTCTTTAATGTTACACCATCTCCTATAAACATCCCTCGACTTCAAAATCCATGGTTTTATGGTTTACAAATGTGTGACATCACCTTTATAGATCATCAATTCATTTCTACCCTTTTAGAGATGTAGATATTATAGAAACATACATTTCATTTTCCAGAGGGATAGATAACAATTACTGAGGTGGATGTGTCCAATATATTCAGCATCCCGATCAAGGATGCGGCGAGGACATGCTACGTTGAGGTGGATTTTTAACACCCAAATATTTTTTGAATTATTATTATTTTATTTAATTTGATCTTTTTTATATTTTTCATTTTACACAAAACTGATTATAACTTCCATTATACAAAAGAACTAAGTGTGGCTTGTGTTATACACAACACTAACTCAATCATTCACTACACGCAACACATAGATTAGTTTTGGGTACATGAAATACTATGTTTTTCTTGTATTACACACAATATTGTGACTCTATGGTAGCTTGTATAATAATAAAGGCCAATTTTTACTAATCTATAATATATTATTAGAATATTATTAAAATATTATTATAGAAACCACCTAGCCATTAGAATTAATGTCATGAATAAGATTAAATAAATATTAAAATATGATTTATACATGTATATAAAATTTATTTTCTCATTATATATTTTTATAAATTAATACAATAACTATTTAAAAAAAATTTACATTTCTAAGAAAACCAGTTTTCTATGTTTTTAGTAATAAATTTTAATTCAAAACTTTTCTTTCATATCACTTATTTATATAGTAAAATTATGTTTCAATTTTTATTTAAAGAATACTTAGATATATTATAAATCTATTTATCCAATTTAGGTAATTATATCCAATTTTAAAATTAAATTGGATATATAATCACCCCAAACATTTAAACATTGTTGCTTTAAAAAACAGGTTGTCACGACACATCAACAAGATTAATTTTATATTAATTTATACAACTTATGTGATTGTAATTTAAAGAAAAATTGATTTAAATTTTGGAATAAGAATAATTAATAATGTCTAATAAATTCAAATATGTTTTTTACAAAAAATATTAATGAATTTTTTAAAATTAATTACAGTGTTTAAGAGAAAAATTAGCTTACCAAAGGACTCAAACTCAAACATAAGTGAAAAATGACCTAGAAACATGTAAATGCCATTTTATATTCACATTTATACCGTATCCTCTCTTAAATGATATTTTCTATTATTGGAGAAACTTTTAATAGGAAAAACGTGGTTTTAATTCCAATTTCAAAATTTTAAAAGAATACCACTCCTCATGGATATTACCTGAAACATAATGTCAACAAGGAATTATTAACAAATGTGTAATATAAATTCATAAAAAACATAAATTTTATTATATATAATAATAATATTATATTTAAGCTAAAACATTATGTATTATTTCATAGGTTTTAACATGTATGATGTAATTCAAGACTTAAGGTAAGGTTTTTCTTGTCTCACTTTTATTTTCAGTGAGACACAAGCCGTATTAACACTAGTGCAGAAAACGTTTTTTATGTCACCATTTTTTACATCGGTTATATATAACCGACGTAAAAATGCAGCGAGTAGATTTTTAACATCGGTAATTTTAATAACCGACGTTACAAATCATGCTTGTTTGGTTTTTACGTCGGTTATTTTATAACCGACGAAAAAACCCATGCACGGGGGTTTTTTACGTCGGTTATTTGGAAACCGACGTAAAAAACCCGATATCTACACGTTTTTTACATCGGTTATAAGATAACCGACGTAAAAAGACAAATGCGCAGGGGGTTTTTTACATTAGTTATTTTGAAACCAACGTAAAAAAAACCCGATATCTACGCGTTTTTTACATCGGTTTCCCAATAACCGATGTAAAAAACACACCATGCTTTGGTTTTTTACGTCGGTTATTTGATAACAGATGTAAAAAACACGTAGATATTGCCTTTTTTACGTCGGTTTCCAAATAACCGACGTAAAAAACCCCCCACGCATTGGTTTTATACATCAGTTATCTTATAACCAACGTAAAAAACGAGATATCTACGTGTTTTTTACATCATTTATAAAATAACCGATGTGAAAAACCAAATCACGAGGGGTTTTTTGACGTCGGTTATAAAAAACTGATGTAAAAACCCGTAGATATCATGTTTTTCACATCGGTTATAAAATAACCGACGTAAAAAACAAAAGCGCGGGAGCTTTTTTACATCAGTTTTAAAATAACCGACGTTATAAATTTAAAAAATAGTTTATAATATTGGTTATATAATAACCGACATTATAAAACTTTTAAAAAGCCCATGGACTGTCATTTACAATTTTTCGATTGACAGTCCGCCGTCTTGTCTCTCTCACGCGGTAAACCCTAATTGGCATGTCGATCGACCTGAGTTACACTCTTTTTGGCTTCATTGTTTATCTTCTTCACTCCTCTCAGATCTATCATCTCAACTCGCAACATTCAAGTAAGCCTTCCCCGAATTTATTTCATTCGTTTTTTTTTCACGGACATTCTATAATTATGTTTTGCGATTTTTCTTCATTGTTTATCTTCTTTATTGCTATCTGAGGTGATCTCCAAGGCCATCAGCCCTCGGAAGGGCACCGGCGACTTGGGTGTGGTGTAGAAGTTAAAAGAAGCCATGGCTTCCCTGGTCTACGCACCCCAACCGTCATCCCTTCCATCTTCCTCCACCCCTGCCGCCTCGCCGTCATCCTCCTCCTCCTCTCGGATCTATCATCTTAAACGAGAGTGTTTATTTTATTTCTTCTTTCCCATACTTAAAAAATTCTTAAATTATTATGATACATATGATTCATTGATGGAAGTGATACAATTTCACATGGTGTAGGATGATTTATGGGCGGGGTGAGACCATGACATTAGCATTGGGGTCTGAGAGGAAAACTAGTGGAGAAGTGGTATCTCATAACCTTAATTTTAGTATATATATATATTTATATAATGTTTTATACGAAAAGTTTTATTTATATGAATTATTTTTTGAGTGATCCATAGTGAGTATATGAAACTTTTTTTCCTTGTTTAGGTGATGATTTAGATTCCTTTTTTCATAGGGCTTTAGTGTGATTCCTCAACATTTTCATGAGATGTTTTAGGGAGGATCTTACTATGTATACATGTTATGCCCACCATACATAAATATAAACAATTTTTTTGGTTTTTAAAAGCAATTTGTAGTTTTTATAGATGTTAGTAGCATGGAAGTGTTGTGGAGTAGCTTTCATGAGTATATAGAGTTTATTGTTTCTTCCTAGTTTCACTTTTAGTACTAATAATCTTCTTTTTGGTTTATGTACAACAATACATGTATGAATTCTTGCATAATTATCTAAATTTATTCATTTCGAACTGATGAGGGTTACTTTTGGTGGGAGTAGATCCTAAATGATATGGTATGAATTCATTCTATCATAACCATAAATAAAATATAGTTGTATTTTATTTATCATATATATCAACTAATACTCTTCTTCTTCATCACAACCCCTTTGAGAATAAAAAACCAAACTAAGGGCTTTGGTATCCACATTGCCTTTTGTTATAGAATATGGGACATTAAAATCAAATGATTGAACATATTCCTCCCAAAAACACTTCCATTGATTTTTATAATTGTGTGAAAATATTTACCAAATGGATTTAGGGTCTACAGAAACCATTAATAACATGTTAAATAGGTAGTTTATCTAATATATTAAAACATCAAAACTGCAATCAATATTAAACTATGTAGGTGTCATGGTTTTCTTTGATTCAATGAAATTTAAAACTGTTATATCTAACTATATTTTGTTTTAAAAATAATATTCAAGCATATTGTTTTAAATACCTATAGATTTTTTTTATATTTTAAATTGTTTTACATTCAAATTATGATTTTTTTCATATAAATATATATTTGTCTTATCTTAAAAATATATATTTTTTGTTGATATTTGTTATAGGTAATAATGAGTCGAAGTTGGATTACGACACATCGAATGAGCAATGAATTTGAGGAAGGTGTTGATGCCTTTTTGGAATTTTCAAAACGAAATGTTCCAAGTAGTGACATTTTTTTCTGTCTATGCCTGAAATGTTTGAATATGAAGAAGTTGAAAAGTAGAGAGATAAAAGATCATCTGATTTGTCATGGTTTTAATCCGAGTTACAGCCCTTGGATTTGGCATGGTGAAACTGGACGGAATGTCACTGATGATGATGATTCGCAAGATGGTAACTCTGATGGAATTGAAGAAATGATTCGCGATATTGTAGCAGAACAAATTGAGATAGAACCGAAAGTTGCGCGTCTATATGGTGATGCTGAAAACCATTATATCCTGGTTGTACAGATTTTACGGTTTTTCAGCAGTGTTAAGATTGATTAACCTGAATGCGAAGCATGGATGGAGTGACAGAAGTTTTACAGAGCTGCTACAATTAATGAAAGAAATTCTTCCAAAAGATAACGATCTTCTAGATTCACATTACAAAGCCAAGAAAATATTATACCTTATGGGATTGGGATACAAGAAAATACATGCCTGTCCGAATGACTACATTATATATAGGAAGGAATATGAATTTCTGTCAAAGTGTCCGAAATGTGGGACATCACGGTATAAGGTGAAAGAAAAATCACAGGCTAATGTAGAGATTACAAATCTCCCTTCAAAGGTATTTTGGTATCTTCCTATAATTAATCGTTTCAAACGTTTATTTTCTAATTCACAGGATGCAAAAAGGTTAAGATGGCATGCTGAAGAGTGGGTATGTGATGGAAAAATACGTCATCCAGCTGATTGTCCACAATGGAAGAAAATTGATGCATAGTATTCTACATTTGGAAATGAAATTAGAAATCTCAAACTAGGGTTGTGCACAGAGGGAATGAATCCATACCGAACACTCAGTAGCACACATAGTTCATGGCATGTTTTATTGGTAATTTACAAACTCTCTCCTATAGATGTGTGAATGTTATATATTTTATTTTATTTTTTTATTAAAGTTGTTTTATCATTTGAAAACTACTATATTTTTCAATTTTTTTTCACAGGAATACTTCAAAGGTAAAGAAATACTGTATAGACAACAAAAAAGACAACATGTTATGACATCAGATACAGATTCCAGTGTTCTTGACAGATTGTCAAGATATTCTCATTTGTTGTTGGGTTTTTATGAGTTTCCAATATAATCTCATGTTTTTGGATGTGAAATAAGTGTGGGGATTACAAAAACTGATATCATGGAGCTTGTTACTGGAGATAAGTTGGGCATCAACGTGGTGCAAATTTTTTCCATGTAAGTCTTAACACCTTTTACCTGCATTATATTTATTAAAAATGTATACTTAGGTATGTTTTATATTAGGTATCTTTATAAAATTTGTGAGAGGAATGAGCTGACAGAAGTATATGGATTCATGGACCCGCAATTGATTTCCCCTGAAGCATGTTCATTGACTGAGGAACAAAGAATGGTTTATATTGCTGAAAGATTTGAAAAGAATATAATCAGACGATGTTGGATGATTCCTTTTTGTGAGAGGTATGAAACACATTTCTCTTAAAGAGTTAATTATCTTTTTACATAAAAAACCACTAACATTAAATTTCCTTTTATCAGTGATCATTGGATGTTAGGGATTTTTTTCCCAAGGGAGAAAGCTCTTTATTGGATATGCTCTGTTCATGGTGATGTGTGGGAATGCTTTAAGAATATATTGGAAAAGTAAGTCTCAATTTCTCAATAGTTTTATATATTATAAGGAATTTTAAATTTACCCCATTCGTATTATTTTCTAACAGTGCATGGGTCTACTTTCGAAAAAACACAAAGAAAAGAAATGCAAAGATCAAATATGTAAATGCGAAGGTAAATTTCCATTTATAATTTTTACTTTTTGATTTATTACATAAAAATAATATATTGAATTTACACTCATTCAAAATAGAATTGTCATGAACAACAAAGCCTCATCGAATGCAGATATTATATGTTAAGATTTATGTATGAAATGATAACAACTGGGACAGTTGTGAATTTTGACCTCGTACGATTTCCTCTTAAAATTTGCCATAATATTTCAATTTGATTTATTCATTATACACGTTAACTATCTTCTTTTTCATTTGTATCTTTTTGATGACCCTCAACCCTATACTTTTGAAGACATCAAACACGTACAAGTGGAGTGGTCAAATTATTTTACAGGTTTGATTGAATTTTAGTTGTTTGTAATGTAAAATGTAATTTTGAATATTGTCGTTTTAATTTTGTATTTGGTAGTTGTTTAGGTTGGATTTAGTTTTTTTTAAGTTGACAGTGTAAGCTTTGAATGTTATATAAGTGAATGTTTAATTTTTCTCTACTTTATATTTTGGTCTATTTTTGATGGTTTTTCTGGTATGGATTTGGGTCTGTGGGGCAGGGATGTCCAGGGGTGTGGGAAGGTGGTCCAGGGGTGTGGGAGTGCTATCCAGGGGTGGGGGGGTTGTCCAAGGGTGTTTGGGGCTGTCCAGGGGTGTGGTGGGGGAAGTCAAGTGGGGTGAGGGTGTGAGGGGGTGCTGTACAGGCAGGTGGGGGTTGTCGAGGGGTGTTTGGGGGTGTCCGGGGGTCGGGGGGCAGTCCAGGAGTGTGGTGGGGGCTCCAATGTGGTGGGGGAGGGTTGTCTAAGGGGTATACATGAGGGTGGGAGCTCCAATGGGATGGGGGAGGGCTATCCAAGGGGTATACATGAGGGTGAGGGATCCAACGGGGTGGGGGAGGGCTGTATATGGGGTATAAATGAGGGTGGGGGCTGTCTAGGGGGTAAGTTTTATATGTTATCTATGTACATGCTTAATTTTTATGTACTTTTGTTTTTGTGGTATGATTTCTTGATTTGTTTTCTGGTTGATTCTGGTGGATAGAAGATGACTGCATTGTGTTTAAAAAAATATTGGGTTTATCACGTCGGTTATTTAATAACCGACGTGATAAAAGGCCTACAGAATGGTTTATCACGTCGTTTATTTAATAACCGACATGATAAAAGGCTTGTAGAATGGTTTATCAAGTTAGTTATTTAATAACTGATGTGATAAAGGTCCTTGAGAATGGTTTATCACGTCGGTTATTGAATAACCGACGTGATAAACGGCCTGGAAAATGGTTTATCACGTTGGTTATTGAATAACCGACGTCATAAACTGCGTCCCACCGGTTTATCATGGCGGTTATATAATAACCGACGTGATAAACCCCCCTCCCCCGGTTTTTCACGTCAGTTTTATTTGAACTGACATGATAAACCATGCTCACCCCGGTTTATCACGTCGGTTCTTATAGAACCGACGTGATAAACCCCCCTCACCCCGGTTTATCACGTCGGTTCTATATGAACTGACGTGATAAACCCCCCTCGCCCCTGTTTATCATGTCGGTTGTTTAATAACCGACGTGATAAACCATTTTCCAGGCCTTTTATCACGTCGGTTGTTAAATAACCGATGTGATAAACCCTTCCCATTTTTTTATCACGTCGGTTCAAAAATAAACGATGTGATAAACATCGCGATTTTATGTTTTTAACGTCGGTTTTTAAATAACCGACATCAAAAACCTTATTTATAACGTCGCATGTATTAACGTAGGCTAGAAACTGACGTAAAAAATGAAAAATAATCGATGTCCAAAACGTTTTATGCACTAGTGTAACATTCTATACTCTTATATGTGGTATATACTTCAAATGAATTAATTATATTATCAATATAATTAAATTTCTGGTTATTTAAATACTTATTTAATGATTTTTCTTTCATTGGGATACGTCTCAAAAGTTACCAAATTTGTAGAGTAATTTTGTCTCAATTTTTCTTCTTTGAGATACATTCCATATTGTGCAACTATATTTTTCTTTGGGGAGTTATATTGTCCATTGACATATTATATCATTAATATTTTTATTTTCATGATATTTTAAGATTAATTTAATTTTTTTCTTTCATGGTGATTATGATTCAATGTTACTGAAGTGGTAATAATTTATTTCTATAATCTCATCTTTTATCTTGATTGTTTATGATTATTATTCAATTGATGAGATATTATGATATGTATCTCAAAAACACTCGTGAATTTTTTTATACACTTTTTATCCAAGATATAATCATGTATTAGTTCCATTTTTCAACACATAGGTTATAAATATTATTAACAAATATTTTTATGAAAATACAGCCTCATTTATCACTTCACTCAGAAATATATTTTATTTTGAAAACAATGTCTTCAAAAATAATCAAAAAAATTAAAAAAAATGAAATTTTAGGCTCATTATTTTAGAAAAATGGTTATTAAATTTTTTTTGTTTCATATCTTCCTTTCTATGTTCTTAAGATTATTTTTAGAGAAAAGGTGTTTTAAAAAATTGTACAATTTTTAAAAATTAATATAAATGATTTTCAATGCTTAATTTATGTGTTTTCAAAAAGTTATTCACAATGAAAAGGATTTCTATAATATCAAACTTCTTTTATAAGTTTTCGAATAATGTTCAAAGAAAAAAAATCCAAAGATTTTTTTATAATATTTTAAGGAATTAGGATATCAAATTGCTTTCAAGAATACTTTATATCTTTTTAAAGAAAATGTTTTTCAAAATGTTTTGATTTCATTTATAATTATTCAAGGCCTTTTTAAAGGAAATTGGTCTTCAAAAAGTTTTATTTTTTAGAAAAATATTTTACAACTATAAAATATGTTTTCCTCAAAATATTTTTTATTAAAATATTTAAAAATTACATTCCATCTACGATGAAATATGTTTGTGTTAATCTAGAATTTATGGGAAATGATCAAAAGGTTACATTCATATTCTTTCTTGGAATGTTTATGTATTTTTTTCCTAATGATTATAAAACCTACTTCTCTTTAACAATTTATATGATTATTAAACCCATTCCACATTCACCGATTATATTTTTTAAACCCTTTTATTTTAATGGGTTATGCTTTAATGAAATTATTATGAAAATAATCTCTTTTCTACTAGTAATAATATGATAATATTTTAATTACAAACATTTTATTTAATGGGTTATGATATGATTTTTATTTTTTTCTAGAATATGTATGTATGATATGAGTGAGAACTATATCTCCCTTCTTATTTATTTGATAATGATTTATATCTCCTGACATAGAAAACGATGGAATGGGGAGTGAACTAAGTTTAATAAAGGGATTTGTCCAGAAAGATGGTCTTGGGAGTGAAACATGACTACTAAGATGGTTATGAGAGTGAATTGTGACTACCAAGATGGTATTGGGAGTGAAACCATACTACCAAGATGGCCTTGGTAGTAATTCCATGACTACTATATAAATAAATTTATATTATTATGTTTTCTTGAAAATTCCATATATTGTTACTATATTATTATTTCATGGATTATGATCTTAATTATTTTATGATTCATGTCTCAAAAACTACAAATATTTATTCCATTTTCATGTTTCTAATCATTGATTTTTAGATTATGATCTTTAAATATTCTTCCCATGTTCTCACACCATTATATCCAAGATTGGTTTACATGTTTCAATTATTTTTCCATATTGATAATTGGAGATCACCCTTTTATTATATTTCATTTCCCTCGGTTATGAAGAAATGATTTTTGTTGGAGTAATAAAGGGGAAAATATTTAATGGAGATATTGAATATCCTTCAAGAAATTAGAATAATGTGTTCTATATATCCAAATACACTAAACTATTATGGTCCCCAGGCATGTATGTTTCTAATGGGCGGAATAATCATCTAAATTGATGTAAAATCCATGTATGAAAAGTGAGGTTTTTTATGGTTTTTATAAAAGGAATGGTTTACTAAACAATTGAAAAATATGATTATATAACTTCAGTTAGATCACTAGGGGTATTTATAAAGATATTTATAGGGATGTCTCTAATGATGAGTCTAAGGATGATATAATATTTTGAAAAATGTCCTACGGTTTTGGTAATGGGTAGAGTGAGTAGTATAAAAAAAATACATTCATATATAGATACTAAAATTTTATTGGATATGGCACAGATGTACATAGGGGTAATAAACTGAAAAACACTGTTTTGACCTAGACTCAATCGAGAACTGGTGAATAACAATGATCCATACTTCACAAATAGTTTGACACACCTTGGGGATATGATTTGGGAATTCAGAAAATCTTTATAAACTGTAATAAATGATTTAAAAAAAATTACTATGAATAAACTAGGATAAACCAAAGGTGTCATATATTAAAGAAGTTGGTGTCATGATTTAGACATCCTACATGTGATTTTTCACGATTATGAGGTTTTCTCTTATGATAAAGGTTTTTCACACTATAATTTATATTTTTACTCAATGTAGTGAGACAAAAGAAATTTGTTTAAAAATGATTTTGTTGAAAATTTTGATAATGAGTTGCCAAATGGAATGATCATTGGAGTAAAGGAAATTTCGGTCATACCTAATCTGTTTTCATGGAACATGATTAACATCACGTACCTTAATCTTCTCTTAGACACACAAATTATAATAAGGAAAGAGTTATCAGAGAATTATAGTAATGGATACCAGATAAGAAAGATGATATGGTTTCATAAATGTTACAAATGATGGGAAAACACTAAATTGAATGTCTCAAATAAATAGGAAAATGTTTTGAAAATCAAAAAGAAGGACACAATAAAAGTAAATGAAAAGGAAAAAAGAAAAAGTTCTGTTTCCAAAATAGATGGGCATATTTTCATCCATAATACATCATCAATTGTTAAATTCACTAAGTGTTTAATGAATTTTCAATTTTCAAGTTGATTCTCCAAGTTGAAACCTCATGAAGATAATCAAATACGTGGTATAATTAATGTTTCTATTTCTGATGATGAAGAGAATACATATGAAATGTGAAAATAAATAGGTATTATGTATTGGGATGAGGTAACATTTTTAATGGCCTGAGGATGAAGGAGAATAATTTATGTTATTACATATTTGGTTTCAAGAATTATGAATTAAGAAAAATATATGTATTATTCAGTCGATGTTTTTTATTAATGATTTACATGAATATGATCTTATGGAATAAAAAATTTGATTGGATGGAAATTTGAGATTTTGAGAAAGGGGAGATAGTGTATAGTATTTTCCAAAAGTTGAGATAACTATGTTTGGATAATGATATATTGGAAATGAATTGGTAAATTGGATGGAACTAATTACCTTTGAAAAAAATTAAGGATTTTTTGAAAAGTTTTTTATTCTATCATTGAATATTTTTAAAGCATTTTTGGATTTAAATAATCTATCTAATAAACATTGGAATGAAGAAACATGCATGTTTTTACTATGAATTTTCAGTAATTTAGGTTATTACCATGTTTTACGAGAGTACATCATAAAGTTAATCCTATGATTTGTATGTGAGAGACAAATGGGATCAGTGATATGTTTTTTTTGGGAAAATTGTTGACCTTATTTATAATATTTCTGACTTCCATATTTTGGAATAGTTTAATGGTTAACCATTTATAGAATGGTCTAAGTTATACATCAGATGAGGTTTTAGATATTAACATATTATCTCTTTATCTAAGGATTTATGCATATTGTGTAAATTGTGATAAACATTTTTTTCATTATTCAAATTTTAGATAGATGGAATGACATATTATTCACCCACATGATCTGTTAGTACCTCAGGATGAAAATTTAACCTTTATTTCATAGAGTAATAGATGAAGTTGAAATTTATCAGGGCACAATAAAAGATGATATTGTGATGAAATAATGTTTTTATAGCTTCTAATGAAAATTCATCAAATTTAGGAAACAATTATCATGAAACCAAAAACATTATCCTATTACATTAAATTTTTTTGAATCAAATAGCCCCTAAGATCATCGAAGACTTATAAAATTTTGAACTTAGATTTCTCCTAACCGTTATATCTATAACTCTCCATAAAAACACGATAGTTATATTTAACTTCAATGTTCATGTTTTCACATCCCAACTTTGTTATAATATGTGGAAACCAAGTTATGTGGTACTTTGGAAAACCATTAGGTCTCCACATTCCTTTTTTAATGTATGTTTTAGTATTCATTGGTAAGATGTGGGTTTTTATGAATGAAACATTCATGTATTAAAACATTGATAACCCGGGAAAATTTAGAGGGTAAAATTGTTTTTAAATGGTTAAAATTAAATAGCTTGATATTTTATATTTTTAATTAATTTAATCTTTTTGATATTTTTCATTTCACGCAAGACTAAATATAGATTTTATTATACGACATCACTGAGTGTGGATTGCGTTAGACATACCGAAAAAATAATATTATGCAACATGCAACACATAGGTTATCTTTAAATTCATGAAACACGATGATTGGATATTTTTACAAACAATATAGACTCTATTTTATAGCTTTCCTGACACACAAATACGTGTTTTACAAAAAAAAATATATACTATTAATATTGTTATTAAAATGTTAATATCATTAGCACATAGCCATTAGAATGTAATTCATGAGTAAGAATTACTAAATTAAAAAAAATATGATTTCTAATTGTATATAAATTAATCCTTTGGTTGTAAATTATTATAAGTGAGTTAAAGAGCTATTTGAAAATAAATAAATTACTTTTCTATGAAAAATATTTTTCTATTTAAAAACACAATTTTATCTCCCTAAACTAAATAATCCTATATTTATTAATTTTTTATTTAAAATTTATATATTCAATATTAAATTATAATTTTTGATACTCATACAAATATTTGACAGGTATAAGATAAAAATAAATCCAATTTTATGAATAAAAATATGAATTTTTCTAAAATGAAATTTTACCACCATTTAAGGGGGAAACGATTTGAAATCTGATTTTTTGACACTTTTAAAAAAATTGAAAAAATATAAATTATTTTCAGAAAAAAATATAATAATTTACATTGGTGAATTTTTAATTTTTTTTAAAAAAGTTTTGTTTTTTAATGAATAGACAAAAACATTGAACTTAATTTAAAATATTTTCTCATCTAAAATATATATATATATATATTATTTTAATATATTTTTAATGTTTAATAGGATATAATATATATATATATATATATATATATTTATTTAACTAATTTATTTCATTATAACCAATTTCACTTAAAAATCGGATATACAAACATCCCAAACATTAAAACAAATTTCATTAAAAAATATGTTATTGCGACATGCTAGTGGGATTAATTTTAAATTAACTTACACATCTTCATTGATTAAAATTTGGTTTAATGTATCCAATATTTTGAATCAAAATAATATATAATTTAAAATAATGTCAAATTATTTTTTGACCAAAAATATTATTTAAAGTGATTAAAATTAATTATAGCAATAAAAAATTTATCTTAATAGAGGAGTATGTTGAGTCAAAAGTTCTCTTTTGACTTCTATATTTTGTTTTCGAAATCACAATTGTCTTTATAATCGTATCGTACTGACTCTGTCAATCGTATCGTACTGACTCTGTCCAATGTATCGTACTGACTCTGTCAAACGTATCGTACTGACTCTGTCAAACGTATCCAATTGACTCTGTCAATCATATCATACTGACTCTGTCAATCGTATCGTACTGACTGCTTTTCATACTTTCATTACTTGTTTTGGTACTTTGTCAAAAATACTTGTTTCATATCGTACTATTGTTTTCATCTTCATATATCTTGTTTTAATCAATACGATGTCGTTGAAGTTAGTTATAAACTAATAAAAACGATGTTGTGCTTTCTGGTTCAATATGACCGTTATGATGTTAGGTGTCCAAGTCCCTTTGAGTTTTTCGGATAAATATGACTGTTGGAGGAGTTATGACCATTGGAACCCGAGGCCTATAAATAGGAGGTCTTTTGAAGTTGAAAGGAGTAGAGAACGAACGAAGAGACTCTGTGAACTATCAAGATTCTAGAGAGAGACACTGTGACTTCTCTCATCTGCCTTGTGCGTCCGATCATCGTATCGAGGGCTTTCAAGTAATTGAAAGATAGAGGTTCCGATTACCTAAAAAATCGAGGGCTGCCGGGGATAGGCAGACAGACGTTCCGATCATCGTATCGAGGGCTGCCAGGGATAGGCAGACAGACGTTCTGATCATCGTATCGAGGTCTCACCAAGGTGTTGGTGAGACAGACCTCTTATCCTAGGTGAAAGGATAACCCTTCTCTTTGGGTCAAAAGAATTGTATTGCTTTTACTTTTCTGCTACTAATTGTATTAGAGGAAATTGTTTTGTTTCCTTTTCTATTTCTTATACATTTGTAATTGTTTCAATTACATCCATTCTATTACATATTGTATTGATTGATTCTATGTGCTTTAAGGTAGAATCATTTGTCTTTATATTACTCTGATTATTGTGTTCATCTTGAATACAATTGTTTTACATTTCATTAGTATTACATTTCATCATACCTTTTATATTCAATACAATTGTGGGTGTTTATATTTGTATTAGTTTAAGATCATTTAAACTAATCTCTTAAGTTTTCAACCCGAAAGTTTTTTAAACCTACAATTCACCCCCCCCCCCCCCCCTCTTATATTGTTCCATCTAATAGACAAACATATCTATATATTAGATCCAACAATTGGTATCAGAGGAGGTTTTCCACTGATTTGTATTACTGGCTTTATTTCTTTCATATTATTATCTTAAATACTTACTACACTAACGTGTGGAGTGGAAAAGTTTTTTTGTTGTATTAGATGGCAGGAGTGAATATTGGGTCAATAGACAATCTGAATCCTTCTAAACCACCAATCATTGATGGGAATGATTATGAGTATTGGAGAGATCGTATAAAGACGTTCGTTATCAATACTGGTGTAGCCAATTTTATTATGCTTACTAGAGGTTACAAAATTCCTGACAAAGAACACTACTAGAAATTCAGGCTATAGCCACGGACCTATAGCCACGGTTTTATAGGTCCGTGGCTATATCTTTTATACTGCCACGGTTAATATTCTATTCGTGGCTATATCCAGCTGCTCCGTTTTTTTTTCCCAAACCCATCGGGCTCTTCTCCTCCCCCTCACGATTCCTCACCGCGCCCTCCCCCTCCCCGACGCCTCCAGGCCGAGACCTCCTCCACGCCGCGCCCTCCTCGCCGCCGCGCCCTCCTCGCCGCCGCGCCCTCCTCGCCGCGCCTCCCCCCTCCCCGGACTCACTCCTACGGAACCCTCCCCGACTCACTCCCCTCCCCCGACGCACTCCCCTCCCCGGACGACCGCGCCTCCCCCCTCCCCGGACGACAGCGCCTACCCCGACGCCGACGGACTCCCCCGACGGACTCCCCTCCTCCGGACGACCGCAACTCCCCTACTCCCGACGGAATCTCCTCCTCCGACGAACTCTCCTCCTCCCGACGACCTCATTGCCGGTATCTTTATCATTCCATTTTTTATCACTTCAGTTTCACTGCAACCTATTTTTTAGGTTTCCCCATCTTGGTGTCATAATGAGAGACCAAATGAATCAAATGTTTCTACAGTTTTCCTATGCCATTACAAATTGAAATGTTGGGTTCCTAATGTTTATAGGGGGAAGATTCAAATCTACCCATTTGAGGTAAAGCATCTTCTCTAATTTTATTATCACGTTCCATTCCTCCATTTTTCTTTTTCTGCCTTCATGCGGATGAATCCCTATCTCATCTTTTCGTGCATTGCACCTTCACAATCAGACTATGGGAGTATGTACAGATGGTTTTCTGCTGCTGTCTGGACCTGTAGGGAATTGAGGCACTGCTTCTCTCCATTTGCCGATTCCAGTGTAGTGAACAGGTTCGTGCCCTTATGATGTCTGCTTCTGTTAGATTGTTATCATTTATTTGGAAAGCAAGGAATGAGTTGGTTTTCAATAACCGTATACCCTCTTTTCATGCTGGTGTTTTTGAATTTTTGGAAGGCAATGCTCTGAACTTCGCTGCAATCCATCATCTTCAATTCCCCAACAGGATCCATAGGTAATTACAGAACAATACCATGACCTGCAACTCATCTGGGTTTCTTCAATTGGGTGTGAGTCAAGTAGCTTGGTTTCAGGGATGAGTTGGTGATCGAAGCTGGCACTAATGCCGGGGCACTTCTTGTGGATGGGCTCGGGGACGGGATTCTAATTGAAGCGCTGGATCAGGACATTGATTTCGTGAGGGATACATCATTCAACTTACTGCAAGGTTGCAGGATGCGAAATACAAAGACGGTACGTGATGTGGTTTTAGATAATAAGATGATTGGGTTGATCATGTAGTTTTGATAATTTTGATGTGTGGAATTTTACTACTGTGGCAGGAGTATGTTTCGTGCCCGTCTTGTGGGAGGACTCTTTTCGACCTTCAAGAAATAAGTGCGGAGATACGTGAAAAGACCTCTCATTTACCCGGTGTTTTGGTAACTCTCTCCCCCCTTCCAGTTCCATTAATTTTCAAGAAAATCATTTGTGATATCTTAGACCCTCTTTGGTTCAAGGAATCCACTATGAGAGAATCGCTCCCTCTCTCTCAATCAGTTCCATCAATTTTCAAAGAATTGATTTATGATCTCTTAGAACCTGTTTGGTTTAAGGAATCCACTATGAGAGACCCCTCCCCCCATCTGTTAGTTCCATTAATTTTGAAGGAATTCATTTGTGATCTCCTTGAGGTTCTCTCATAGTGGATTCCTTAAACCAGACAGGGGGCAGGGGGCAGGGGGCAGGGGGCAGGGGGCAGGGGGCAGGGGGCAGGGGTGTCCAGCAGGGGGAGGGGTGTCCAGCAGGGGGAGGGGTGTCCAACAGGGGGAGGGGCTGTCCAGCCAGGGGGGAGGGGTGTCCAAGGTCTGGGGGGGACTGGTAGGGGTGTCCGAGGTTTGGGGGGGGGGGGGGCTGTCACGCCGCGGTCACGCCGCGGTCACGCCGCGGTCACCATTAATATATTTGAGGGCTAACTTGGATTCTCCCTTCATATCCATTTGGGGGAAATAAATATCATCTGATAACTTATGACCAGTAATGAGAGCCTAATAATTTGCCTCATCATCAGTGAAACCTTATAAAAATAGGAAAAAGTATGATTGGACGTCTTGTGTTGGTGTGATAAAGACAACCACCTGGCCTACTCAATTAAGATTAGAATTATTAAGCATTATTTCAGTCGATCTTTGAAAATCACCATCAAAATATGTTTTCTAATACTCTTTGACATGATCCACTAAGAGGGTAGCCTCATTTGGGAAATCAACATTCAGGGGAGTATCATGATTCTATATATAATATCACAACTTCTACACTGTAAAAACTATTGCGAGGAAACTCTTATCTATAGGGGAGTATCTATTCTATATATCGAGGAGCATCCGACTATGATATTATAAACAATTTTCTATTACCTCTGTTTTTTTGGGTTAGATGGGTTACAAGGGATCATTCCAAGGAAGTCCCATAAATTAACAATGTCTTTCCTAAAATGGAAGAAATCAAAACTGACTGTTGTAAAAGATAATGCTTAATGTTATCAATAATCGATATGGAACTCCTCATCCAATTTTTTAATAGGTACATTATTCATTGGACACTAGAGGATCTTACACTATCCAACTAGATTCACATTAAATCAGTTTATATAGGTGAATAAACTGGTTATAGGTACAATCCATAGGTTAGAGATATCATAGTAGTGCATGTTATTGAGGTAGAGTACCACAACTAAATTCATTTAATAATAAAATTATTAGATGTGGGTGATGAATTTATATTGTTTCCTGATTTTTTCAGTTGGTAATAATTAAACCATTGGTAATTTAACATCCTTCAATGCACCTCATATTTTTGAGCAACAATGTTCTAATGATTTGTTCTTGATAACTAATTGAGAGTGTTAATGTTCAGGTTGCTCCAAAGTGATGAAGGATGGAGATCAATTTTATACAGGATGTGTTTTTTAGGCCATCGCCATCCTTGCAATGAAGCTCACCAGGGTCTCAAATTACGGTATGCTCATAGAACTAGGATTAGAAACTAGTTCATCTATGGTGAGGGGTGCTGTCAAGCTTTGGGACATGGGGTTGGGTAAGAAGAAGATGTGGGGGTTGAGGAAGAAGAGGAGGGTATTTTGGAACTTTTAAAACTTGAACATCCATTCCACAAACTAAATTGGATTACCCCTGATCCGAGCACCCAAGTCGGCCTGTGGAAAGGCTTGAGGGTCATTCTCAATCCCTTCGAGCTAACAACAATTGTCGAGACATCAAATTATGCTCTATGAGAATAATTTTCCTAGATAAATATTATTCAACAAGTAGCAGAATTCCATAAAAATTTCAGCATGGTGCGTCCATGCCTTAGATGTCCTCGCATAACAAAATAAGTAGTTTCAGGGGGCAGGTTGCAGGGGGCAGGGGGGCAGGTTGGAGGGGGGCAGGGGGGCAGGGGGTAGGTTGGAGGGGGGCAGGGGGCAGGGGGGCAGGTTACAGGGGGGCAGGAGGCAGGTTGTAGGGGGCAGGGGGGCAGGGGGAAGTTTCAGGGGGGCAGGGGGGCAGGTTGGAGGGGGGAAGGGGGCAGGGGGGCAGGGGGCAGGTTGGAGGGGGGGCAGGGGGGCAGGTTGCAGGGGGGCAGGGGGGCAGGTTGGAGTGGGGAAGGGGGCAGGGGGGCAGCGGGCACGTTGCAGGGGGGCAGGTTGGAGGGGGGCAGGGGGGCAGGTTGCAGGGGGGGCAGGGGGGCAGGTTGGAGGGGGGCAGGGGGTAGGGGGCAGGGGGCAGGGGGGCAGGTTGGAGGGGGGCAGGGGGCAGGGGGCAGGGGGCAGGGGGGCAGGTTGCAGGGGGGCAGGGGGCACGTTGCAGGGGGGCAGGGGGGGTAGGTTGGAGGGGGGCAGGGGGCAGGGGGGAGGGGGCAGGGGGGAGGGTGGAGGGGTGCAGCTGTGAGCATAATTTCACATCCTATTGAAGTATAGATTCAACGATTTTTATAGATCTAGAGAAGTTATATTTCATAGTAACTTTGAACCAATCTACCTTAGTTTTTACTCTAGTTTTGTTCTGTTTTGAACTTTAAATTTTATAAATTAATGTATATGTTTACACTTATAGGAGATGAAATTTTGGAAACCAAAGGTATTTATTCAACAAGAAAAGAAGGGAAATTTTTTCCAATGATCTCAAATGAATAGAGCATCTACACCATGGGAGTAATAGTTTAAATTCTGTGATTTTTCTACTTAAACTTGAAAATTCACTTCTTTTTTTTAGTTGAAATAAATGGTTGGAAGTTGCCTTTTAATAAATTTTGTATGCTGAAATCATCTTGTTAAATCTGTTGGTTGTTGCTTCCTTTTTTACTACCTTTTTGTATTGAAATTCTGGTGTGTATGCTTATTTTAATGTTTTACTAAAAATCATTTTTGAACTTCAAATGTTAACATGCATCTACATTAAAATCCATGAATATGTGTTGAAGTTGTTAATATAGTAACTAGTGGGTATCATTCATGCATTTTGTGTGATTGTTTGAACTCTATGTTCTTCATTTCTTTTGTTTTTAATATATTAGTTATATGCTTTGTTTGTAATTAGATAAAAAAATTCTTTATTGTTACAAATTGATGCATATATCTAATTAATCATTTCTACCATAGGACGAGGTTGTTGGTGTTGGTTCAAATGCGGGCACGTTGGCATGCAACCGACAAGCAAGAGGGAACATCTATTCTTGGTAATGGGCATCTATGTGAACTTCACTTCTCAGTTATTGGTTTTGATTAGAGTGATATTAACATATTATTTTGTTCCCATGTAGTTTTACAAACATAAAATAAAAATTTAATCAGGGAAAGGTGCCCCCAAAATACATGCCCCTCGAACTGGATGTTCTATCCAATGTTTATCTCTATATCAGGAAGGGGTACATTGTCCTCATTCAAGGATTTTCCCGGGGGTGGGCCCTCTAGAGTAAATACAACACACTGAGAATAATCCATGTTTTTTTCATTAGAAGGACCATCCTAAGGTGATGTTGAAGTGATTAAGTCTGTAGTTTTCCCAGTATCCTTCTACACTGATATAACCCCTATCTTATCCACATTATAAGGGACAGTAGTGTATTTTCTCTCCAAGTCATAGATTGGAATATTCATCTTACCGTTCCAACTTTCATAGTTAGAGACATCATTCCCCTTCATATTGTAAAAAGAACACTCCTTGTCCCTATTACATTCTGGAGAATGATGGAAAAAACATATAATTCATGTAGAACTATGGTTTCCTTTCGTATTGGATCAGAAAGTCTATACATTCATCTAGTTAGTTAAGACTACTTCTTCTAGAATCATTATATACATGTCCACATTCATTATATACATGTCCACATATAATTCACAGATTAGCATTCATTTCTTTAAATCTTCTGAGAAAACATCCTCTCATGCCATCCATATCATCCTATTTGAAACTAAGTGGAAGATGTTGCCCCGCGGATGTCGCCTGACCGGGCCAACACGTTGTGGTCACGCCGCGGTCACGCCGCGGTCACGCCGCGGTCACGCCGCGGTCACGCCGCGGTCACGCCGCGGTCACGCCGCGGTCACGCCGCGGTCACGCCGCGGTCACGCCGCGGTCACGCCGCGGTCACGCCGCGGTCACGCCGCGGTCACGCCGCGGTCACGCCGTGATTTGGCCCTGCTCCAGGACGACACCCTGCGGCGGTTACTCCTTAGAGAAACATTGAATGGTTAGCTCTATAATTTTTCGTATTTCCTCATTCCTAAACTATATCTCCTCTCAGCGCTGCCTCTCATCCATCTTTCCACAAAACGTGCATAGCAGGTGGTACAAAAGCTCAATTCAACTGAAAACATTGGTTTGGAATTGTCTGACATATTTTATTCCTCTAGGTATTCCTACACATTTCTAGATCTGCAAACCTCACCGAATTAGGTATATCAGGGGTCATCCAATCCTCTATTCATCACAGATTAGCATTCATTTCTTTAAATCTTCTGAGAAAACATCCTCTCATGCCATCCATATCATCCTATTTGAAACTAAGTGGAAGATGTTGCCCCGCGGATGTCGCTGGACCGGGCCAACACGTTGCGGTCACGCCGCGGTCACGCCGCGGTCATGCCGCGGTCACGCCGCGGTCACGCCGCGGTCACGCCGCGGTCACGCCGCGGTCACGCCGCGGTCACGCCGCGGTCACGCCGCGGTCACGCCGCGGTCACGCCGCGGTCACGCCGCGGTCACGCCGCGGTCACGCCGCGGTCACGCCGCGGTCACGCCGCGGTCACGCCGCGGTCACGCCGCGGTCACGCCGTGATTTGGCCCTGCTCCAGGACGACACCCTGCGGCGGTTACTCCTTAGAGAAACATTGAATGGTTAGCTCTATAATTTTTCATATTTCCTCATTCCTAAACTATATCTCCTCTCAGCGCTGCCTCTCATCC
This sequence comes from Viscum album, assembly GCA_963277665.1. Lineage (NCBI taxonomy): Eukaryota > Viridiplantae > Streptophyta > Magnoliopsida > Santalales > Viscaceae > Viscum > Viscum album. Next base: position 243,208,287 of record OY728131.1, read on the forward strand.
ATCTTTCCACAAAACGTGCATAGCAGGTGGTACAAAAGCTCAATTCAACTGAAAACATTGGTTTGGAATTGTCTGACATATTTTATTCCTCTAGGTATTCCTACACATTTCTAGATCTGCAAACCTCACCGAATTAGGTATATCAGGGGTCATCCAATCCTCTATTCATCACAGATTAGCATTCATTTCTTTAAATCTTCTGAGAAAACATCCTTTCATGCCATCCATATCATCCTATTTGAAACTAAGTGGAAGATGTTGCCCCGTGGATGTCGCTGGACCGGGCCAACACGTTGCGGTCACGCTGCGGTCACGCCGCGGTCATGCCGCGGTCACGCCGCGGTCACGCCGCGGTCACGCCGCGGTCACGCCGCGGTCACGCCGCGGTCACGCCGCGGTCACGCCGCGGTCACGCCGCGGTCACGCCGTGATGTGGCCCTGCTCCAGCCACATCCAGCAGGGGGGAGGTTCAGCCCCACTTGCTCACAGGCGTTTCAGACGACCCATTTTTCAGCAAAGTCATCAGCCCGCTGCCACCAGCATTCCAGCCCGCAACAGCCCCCCCACCTTCGAATCAGCCCGCACCATCCCCCCAACACCTGCAACCAGCCCCCTTTCACCCACATTCCAGCCTCCTCCCGCTCCCTTCGCTCCTGGTCGGAAGATGCTGCCCCGCGGATGTCGCTGGATCGGGCCAACACGCTGCGGTCACGTCGCGGTCACGCCGCGGTCACGCCGCGGTCACGCCGCGGTCACGCCGTGATGTGGCCCTGCTCCAGCCACATCCAACAGGGGGGAGGTTCAGCCCCACTTGCTCACAGGCGTTTCAGACGACCCATTTTTCAGCTAAGTCATCATCACTCTGCAAGCAGATGCTCCTTCCTTTCCTACTTACTCTTTTCTGCAAGGTGTCCTCTGTTATAAGGGCCGGTTGGTGCTGTCTAGTTCGTCCCCATGGGTGCCCATATTGCTGGCTGAGTTCCATTTGTCTCCGTAGTGGGGTCATTCTGGTTTTGCCGCACGTATAGAAAATTGCCTGCCAATTTATATTGGGTCGGGATGAAAATACCGGTTCAACAGTTTGCCAATGGGCCAAATGCCAACGAAATAAATATTCCACACTATATCCGGCTGGCCTGTTACAGCCGTTGGAAATTCCCCAGCTGGTGTGGTCGGGTCTCTCTATGGATTTTATCACCGGACTACCCTAATCCCGTGGTTGCACTGTGATTCTGGTCATCATTGATCATCTCTCTAAATATGGCCATTTTTTACCCCTAAAACACCCTTACACAGCAAAGAGTGTGGGAGTCTGGGCGAGGTTTTCGTGTGGGAGATTGTCAGTTTGCATAGCATTCCAGCGACCGCAATCCCATTTTTGTAAGCCATTTTTGGATTGAACTGCTCAAACTCCAAGGCACTGACTTAAAACTCAGCTTGACCTACCACCCGCAAACGGATGACCAAACAGAGGTGGTAAATCGCTGCCACGAGACCTACGCTGTTCCATCAGAAATCTAGTTGCCCGCTGTTGCCCATGCACTGCTTGATCGTGGACTCAAATATTATTTGAGTCGGTCCCAAGACATCATGAAGCAGAAAACTAATACACTGCCGTCACCTTGCCCTCCATGTGGGAGATCCTGTTTCCGTACGCTTTCGGCCTCACAAACAACACTCTTTAACCTGCCAGATTTCTCAGAAACCTGCCCCTCGTTTCTATGGGCCATTTACAGTTCAGCGGAAGATCGGCCTGGTGGCTTGTTAGCTTGATCTTCCTCCCTCAGCCTGGGGGCCTCCTGAGGATTTCTTCTGTTGTTTTCCCTATTTCTTCTATTTTTCTGCTGTAATTTTCGTTCCCATCCTTTAATACAGAATTGCAGCCCTCATTGAGGGCTGGAAGTTTGAGAGGCTTAACAGAATTAGAGTATGACAGTGTGTCAAGTTTGAGAGGCTTAACAGAATTAGAGTATGACAGAAAGAAGCTTCGAGCCGAAAGGCTCTAAAGCCATTTTATTAAAACAAAAGATGACATAAGAGAGGAGATGGGGCTAGACATTGATAAAACTGCCTTCATAATAAAGCATTTCGTTTTCATAACCCCCTCCCCGACGTCATCATCCCATTCCAAGTTGTAGGTAGATGAGCTATGAGACCTAGTCACCATCGGACGTGCGGTCTGCGCAGGAGGGCTCATTATGCGTTCTTTAAGCGTTGCGCGCGCTTGAGAAACGCGCGTGGGGGGTCCAAAAGGGCCGAACGAATTGCGAATGGCCTGAAATCGGACGACATCAAAGGGTGAGTGAATTGTGATGTGGTCGAGCAGACGGCACGTCAATCGGACGTACCGTGTGCCCGCGGTGACCGGGAACGCCGTTCTGGTGTCATAAACGGCCAAAACGGGCGTCTAACGGTCAAACTCATAGCGAACGACATCGGATTGACCTGAAATCACAGGACAACATTCAAATTATTATTCGAGACGTGCACGCGTAGACGGCACATCAATCGGGCGTGCGGTCTGCGCAGGAGGGCTCATTATGCGTTCTTTAAGCGTTGCGCGCGCTTGAGAAACGCGCATGGGGGGTCCAAACGGGCCGAACGAATTGCGAATGGCCTGAAATCGGACGACATCAAAGGGTGAGTGAATTGTGATGTGGTCGAGCAGACGGCACGTCAATCGGACGTGCCGTGTGCCCGCGGTGACCGGGAACGCCGTTCTGGTGTCATAAACGGCCAAAATGGGCGTCTAACGGTCAAACTCATAGCGAACGACATCGGATTGACCTGAAATCACAGGACAACATTCAAATTATTATTCGCGACGTGCACGCGAAGACGGCACGTCAATCGGACGTGCGGTCTGCGCAGGAGGGCTCATTATGCGTTCTTTAAGCGTTGCGCGCGCTTGAGAAACGCGCGTGGGGGGGTCCAAACAGGCCGAACGAATTGCGAATGGCCTGAAATCGGACGACATCAAAGGGTGAGTGAATTGTGATGTGGTCGAGCAGACGGCACGTCAATCGGACGTGCCGTGTGCCCGCGGTGACCGGGAACGCCGTTCTGGTGTCATAAACGGCCAAAACGGGCGTCTAACGGTCAAACTCATAGCGGACGACATCAGATTGACCTGAAATCACAGGACAACATTCAAATTATTATTCGCGATGTGCACGCGCAGACGGCACATCAATCGGACGTGCGGTCTGCGCAGGAGGGCTCATTATGCGTTCTTTAAGCGTTGCGCGCGCTTGAGAAAAGCGCGTGGGGGGTCCAAACGGGCCGAACGAATTGCGAATGGCCTGAAATCGGACGACATCAAAGGGTGAGTGAATTGTGATGTGGTCGAGCAGACGGCACGTCAATCGGACGTGCCGTGTGCCCGCGGTGACCGGGAACGCCGTTCTGGTGTCATAAACGGCCAAAACGGGCGTCTAACGGTCAAACTCATAGCGAACGACATCGGATTGACCTGAAATCACAGGACAACATTCAAATTATTATTCGCGACGTGCACGCGCAGACGGCACATCAATCGGACGTGCGGTATGCGCAGGAGGGCTCATTATGCGTTCTTTAAGCGTTGCGCGCGCTTGAGAAACGCGCGTGGGGGGTCCAAACGGGCCGAACGAATTGCGAATGGCCTGAAATCGGACGACATAAAAGGGTGAGTGAATTGTGATGTGGTCGAGCAGACGGCACGTCAATCGGACGTGCCGTGTGCCCGCGGTGACCGGGAACGCCGTTCTGGTGTCATAAACGGCCAAAACGGGCGTCTAACGGTCAAACTCATAGCGAACGACATCGGATTGACCTGAAATCACAGGACAACATTCAAATTATTATTCGCGACGTGCACGCGCAGACGGCACGTCAATCGGACGTGCGGTCTGCGCAGGAGGGCTCATTATGCGTTCTTTAAGCGTTGCGCGCGCTTGAGAAACGCGCGTGGGGGGGTCCAAACGGGCCGAACGAATTGTGAATGGCCTGAAATCGGACGACATCAAAGGGTGAGTGAATTGTGATGTGGTCGAGCAGACGGCACGTCAATCGGACGTGCCGTGTGCCCGCGGTGACCGGGAACGCCGTTCTGGTGTCATAAACGGCCAAAACGGGCGTCTAACGGTCAAACTCATAGCGGACGACATCAGATTGACCTGAAATCACAGGACAACATTCAAATTATTATTCGCGACGTGCACACGTAGACGGCACGTCAATCGGACGTGCGGTCTGCGCAGGAGGGCTCATTATGCGTTCTTTAAGCGTTGCGCGCGCTTGAGAAAAGCGCGTGGGGGGTCCAAACGGGCCGAACGAATTGCGAATGGCCTGAAATCGGACGACATCAAAGGGTGAGTGAATTGTGATGTGGTCGAGCAGACGGCACGTCAATCGGACGTGCCGTGTGCCCGCGGTGACCGGGAACGCCGTTCCGGTGTCATAAACGGCCAAAACGGGCGTCTAACGGTCAAACTCATAGCGAACGACATCGGATTGACCTGAAATCACAGGACAACATTCAAACTATTATTCGCGACGTGCACGCGCAGACGGCACGTCAATCGGACGTGCGGTCTGCGCAGGAGGGCTCATTATGCGTTCTTTAAGCGTTGCGCGCGCTTGATAAACGCGCGTGGGGGGGTCCAAACGGGCCGAATGAATTCCGAATGGCCTGAAATCGGACGACATCAAAGGGTGAGTGAATTGTGATGTGGTCGAGCAGACGGCACGTCAATCGGACGTGCCGTGTGCCCGTGGTGACCGGGAACGCCGTTCCGATGTCATAAACGGCCAAAACAGGCGTCTAACGGTCAAACTCATAGCGGACGACATCGGATTGCCCTGAAATCACAGGACAACAATCCCATTATTATTCGCGACGTGCACGCGCAGACGGCGCGTCAATCGGACGTGTGGTCTGCGCGGTAGGGCTCATTATGCGTTCTTTAAGCGTTGCGCGCGCTTGATAAACGCTCAGGGTTCTGTGCAGGGGGGTAGGGGGCTGTATGGGGTTTGTCCGGGGGTGCACATGGGGGTTGTCCGGGGTTGCACATGGGGGCTGTCCGGGGTTGCACGGGGGGCTGTCCGGGGGGAATGGGGCTGCATGGGGTCTGTCCGGGGGTGCACATGGGGGCTGTCCGGGGGTGCACGGGGGGCTGTCCGGGGCTGGTCGGGGGGCTGTCCGGGGGTGCATAGGGGGTTGTCCGGGGCTGGCCGGGGGGCTGTCCAGGGGTGCACGGGGGGCTGTTTGGGGGTGCATATGGGGGCTGTCCGGGGGTGCATATGGGGGCTGTCCGGGGGTGCACGGGGGGGCTGTCTGGGGGTGCACGGGGGGGCTGTCCGGGGGTGCACGGGGGGCTGTCCGGGGGTGCACATGGGGGCTGTCCGGGGGTGCACGGGGGGCTGTCCGGGGCTGGTCGTGGGGCTGTCCGGGGGTGCACGGGGGGCTGGCCGGGGCTGGCCGGGGGACTGGCAGGGGGAAGGGGGGGCTGGCAGGGGGGCAGGGGGGGGGGGGGGGCTGGCAGGGGGACAAGCAGGGGGCAGGGGGGGCTGGCAGGGGGACAAGAAGGGGGAAGGGGGGGGGGGGGCTGGCAGGGGGGGCTGGCAGGGGCAGGGGGGGGCTGGCAGGGGCTGGGGGGGCTGGCAGGGGGACAAGCAGGGGGGTGGCCGGGGGGGGGCTGGCAGGGTGACAAGCAGGGGGAAGGGGGGGGGGCTGGCAGGGGGGCAGGGGGGGGGGCTGGCAGGAGCAGGGGGGGCTGGCAGGGGGACAAGCAGGGGGGGCTGGCAGGGGGCGGCAGGGGGGCTGGCAAGGGGACAAGCAGGGGGGGTGGCGGGGGGGGTGGACTAACAGGGGGCAGTGGGGGACTAGCAGGGGGCAGGGGGACTAGCAGGGAGGGTGTCAGGGGGCAGTGGGGACTGGCAGGGGGGGCTGGCAAGGGGACAAGCAGGGGGGTGGCGGGGGGGGACTAGCAGGGGGCAGTGGGGGACTAGCAGGGGGCAGGGGGGGAGCTGGCAGGGGGACAAGCAGGGGGCAGGGGGGGCTGGCAGGGGGACAAGCAGGGGGCAGGGGGTTTCCGGGGTTATGTGCAGGGGGGATGGGGGGCTGCATGGGGTCTGTCCGGGGGTGCACATGGGGGCTGTCCGGGGGTGCACGGGGGGCTGGCCGGGGCTGGCCGGGGGGGGCTGTCCAGGGGTGCACGGGGGGCTGTCCGGGGGTGCATGGGGGGCTGTCCGGGGGTGCACGGGGGGCTGTCCGGGGGTGCACGGACAGGGGGGGTGTCCAGCAGGGGGGGTTGGCAGGGGGACAAGCAGGGCGGGGGGGCTGGCAGGGGGAAGGGGGGGGGGGGGTGGCGGCAGGGGGCAAGCAGGGGGCAGGGGGGTGGCCGGGGGGGGGGGGGCTGGAAGGGGGACAAGCAGGGGGAAGGGGGGGCTGGCAGGGGGGCAAGCAGGGGGCATGGGGGGGGGCTGGCAGGAGCAGGGGTGGGGTTGGCAGGGGGACAAGCAGGGGGGGCTTGCAGGGGGACAAGCAGGGGGTGGCTGGGGGGCTGGCAAGGGGTGCACGGGGGGCTGTCCGGGGGTGCATGGGGGGCTGTCCGGGGGTGCATGGGGGGCTGTCCGGGGGTGCACGGACAGGGGGGGGTGTCCAGCAGGGGGGGTTGGCAGGGGGACAAGCAGGGGCGGGGGGGCTGGCAGGGGGAAGGGGGGGGGGGGTGGCGGCAGGGGGCAAGCAGGGGGCAGGGGGGGTGGCCGGGGGGGCTGGAAGGGGGACAAGCAGGGGGAAGGGGGGGCTGGCAGGGGGCAAGCAGGGGGCAGGGGGGGGGCTGGCAGGAGCAGGGGTGGGGCTGGCAGGGGGACAAGCAGGGGGGGCTTGCAGGGGGACAAGCAGGGGGTGGCTGGGGGGGGCTGGCAAGGGGACAAGCGGGGGGGGTGGCGGGGGGGGACTAACAGGGGACAGTGGGGGACTAGCAGGGGGCAGGGGGACTAGCAGGGGGTGTCAGGGGGCAGGGGGGGACTGGCAGGGGGGTGGCAGGGGGGGCTGGCAAGGGGACAAGAAGGGGGGGTGGCGGGGGGGGTACTAGCAGGGGGCAGTGGGGGACTAGCAGGGGGCAGGGGGGGACTAGCAGGGGGGGAGCTGGCAGGGGGACAAGCAGGGGGCAGGGGGGGCTGGGGGCTGGGGGCTGTCCGGGGGTGCACGGGGGGCTGTCCGGGGCTGGTCGGGGGGCTGCTCGGGGGTGCACGGGGGGCTGGCTGGGGCTGGCCGGGGGGGCCGTCCAGGGGTGCACGGGGGGCTGTCCGGGGCTGGTCGGGGGGCTACTCGGGGGTGCACGGGGGGCTAGCTGGGGCTGGCCGGGGGGGCTGTCCGGGGGTGCACGGGGGGCTGTCCGGGGGTGCACGGGGGGCTGTCCGGGGGTACTGGCAGGGGGGACTGGCCGGGGGTGGCATGGGGGTGTCCAGGGTGTGTCCAGGGGGTATTTTTTTTTTATGAATTTGGACACCCTATAGCCACGGTTCAAAACCGTGGCTATTGATGTATTGCCGCGGTTTTAAACCGTGGCTATAGACATAATGCCACGGTTTTAAACCGTGGCTATAGATTTTGTCCGGCCTTTAGTATAGCCACGGTTGAAACCGTGGCATTAGGTATACAGCCACGGTTTTAACCGTGGCTCTAAACCTATAGCCACGGTTTGAACCGTCGCTATAGAGTTAAAGCCACGGTTTGGAACCGTGGCTATAGGTCTAGGCCTATAGCCATGCCAAACTTGGCCACGGTTCCTCAAACCGTGGCTATTACCTATAGCCACGGTTTGAGGGCCTATAGCCACGGTTTAGAACTGTGGCTATAGCTCGAATTTCCAGTAGTGGAAGTCAGTACTTTCACCTACCAAGAGAAGCAAGAATATCAACTGAATTACAAGGTACGCAATACTTTATTATGCTCTATGACCAGGAATATATACAGTCAGATATCTTCATGTGAAGCAGCCAACTGTATTTGGAAGAAATTGAAAGTCACTCATTTTGGTACATCCAAAGTTATAGAAACAAGTAGAGCAATGCTTCGAGCAGAGTATCATGGATTTTTTTTTCCTTTTGGAGAGCCAGTTTGTAAAGGCAACAAATGTTTATGACAATTGTCATCAGTTTACAATCTATGGGAGAAAAAGGTCTTGATGATGAAGCTCTTGTTGATAAGATTATAGATATAATGCCAAATGAATGGGAGTCAAAAATGACAGCTATAGATGAAAATATAAAAGTTTCCCAGATTATTCTTGATGAACTCTTTAGAACTCTTCTACAGCATGAGACAAGAATGAAGAGAGATGATGATTTCAATAAGAAGAAGAATGGGAATGGAAGTGTAGCCTTTGCATCTAAAGCTAAAACACCTGAAAGGATTACAAGGTCTAAATCCAAGAAAGTTGTTATAACTGATTCAAGTGATTTTAATCTTTCAGATAATGCGTTAGCCAATCTTGCTCGAAGAATGAACAAGATTGTGAGAAAGAAATACTTTCAATATAGATTCAAAAAGAAAGATAAGAAGGATAGGAAAGATTAAGAAGTAACTTGTTATGAATGTAAGAAAGCAGGACATATAAGGCCTGATTTTCCTTCACTGAAAAGGAAATATAGAAAGGAGAAACACTCTGTAAGAAACAAGAAAAGGTTTTATAAGACAAAGAAAGTCTTGAAAGCAAATGATACGTGGAGTGCAAGTGGTATTGATTCCTCAGATGATTCTTCAGAATATGAGACATCAGGACAAAGGAATATCGGACTCTTAGCCAGATTACCAATTGAAGATCATTGTCGCATGGCTAAGGTACATAATGCTGAAGCGATTACAAATTTCTCCTTAAATGCAAATTGTACTGATAATAGATACTATGAATCTTCAAATGATAAATCTTTATCATCAGAAGATGATACATTACCTTCTTTTGAAGAAGTCTCTAGATTTTCAAAATTACTTGAAAACAAAAATTCTAAACTAAAGAAGAAGCTTGAGAAAGCAAATTCTATAATTTCAATATTGACTAAAGAAGTATCAGATCTTTCTAAAGATCTTGATGTGAAAACTTCTGATTTTGAAAGTATTTTAAAAACCCTTGAGAAAGTTAAATCTGATAAGGATAAACTTTCTAAGGATCTTGAAACTGTAATTTCAAAGAAAAATATTTTAGAGTCTAACTCTAGTTCAAATTCAAATGTTTTGGAAAAGAAGAATTTGGTTTTAAAACTAAATTCAGAAATTTATTCCTTGAAAAAATGTTTGTCAAACTTTACTCATGGGAAGGAAAACTTTGACAGGATATATTCAAAAATTAGACCTTTGAGAAATCTCTCTGGTCTTAGTTTTAATTTTTCCAAACCTGTTTTTAGCAATAACTATTTTGTTCCTCAAAAAACCACTTTCTGTTCTAAGTGTCAATGTGGTGGACACTGGAGAAGAGATTGTTCTCTTAACAAAACTAAATCTTTAGGAATTCATAAAGCTCATTTTTCAAAACAAATGTGGATTCCTAAAATTCTTTTATCTAACCTTTCTAGATCCAAACAAGTTTGGATTCCGAAAAACTAATTGTTTATTTTTCAGGAAAATGAGAAGTGTACTGATAATAATATTTGGTACATGGATAGTGGTTGTTCTCGACATATGACTGGAAAAAGATCTCATTGAAAAGGTTATCAAAACAAAAGGTGGAGAAGTTACCTTTGGAGATAATGATCATGGAAAGATTGTGGGTATAGGTAATATTGTTTTTCTTAGAAAAGTTCTTATCTCAAATGTTTTGTTTGTTAAAGGTCTTAGGCACAATCTCATCAGCATAAGAAAATTATGTGATGAAGGTTATCATGTGAATTTTAGAAATGATAAGTGTCTTGTTCACAATTCCAAGGGTGAGTTCATTCTGTCTACCCATAGGCAAGAGAATGTTTACACTATTAACCTAGAAGACCTTAAGAGCCAAAACTTACCCTGCTTAAGTGCAATAGAAGACTAATAGTGGCTATGGTATAGAAGACTAGGACACTATAATCTGAGAAACCTTATTAAACTCTCAAAGAAAAGATTGTGAAGGGGCTACCGGACCTTAGAAATGATTCTTCAAAAGTCTGTGATCCTTGTCAATTTGGAAAGGAACATAAAACTATCTTTAAATCAATTAACGAAGTTACAACTTCTAATGAATTATAGCTAGTGCATATGGATCTTTTTGGTCCTTCACAATCTGGAAGCATTGGGGGAAAATACTATGTATTTGTGTTAGTTGATGACTTTACTGGATTTACATGGGTTTACTTTCTCACAAAAAATCTGAAGCCTTTTCCTATTTCAAAACTTTTAGAGCCCAAGATAAAAATGAGAAAAACCTACCATTGATAACTATTCATAGTGATCATGGTGGTGAATTTAAAAATTCAGATTTTGAAACCTTTTGTAGTAAGAAAGGTATTACTCACAATTTCTCAGCTCCAAGAACTCCTCAGCAAAATGGTGTTGTTGAAAGAAGAAATCGTATTCTTTAGGAAATGACTTAAACCATGTTGAGTGAATACTCAATTGCTAAGCACTTCTGGGCTGAAGCTGTTAGTATTGCCTGTTATACTATAAATCGTGCTTTAACAAGACCACTTCTTAATAAAACCCCTTATGAGTTATGGATTGGCCGAAAACCTAAAGTTTCATACTTCAAAGTTTTTGGATGAAAAGTATTCATTCTGAATACAAAAGATAATCTACACAAATTTTCACCAAAATCTGATGAAGGAATCTTTCTAGGCTATTCTACAACCTCTAAGGCGTATAGAGTTTTCAATAAAAACACTTGTACTATTGAGGAAATGGTACATGTAAAATTTGATGAAACTGGTCCTTTTGTTTTCAACCAACCCAATCCTACATCCTCGGATGTGTTTTCTAAAAATGTTTATCATCCGTTATTATGATATCACTCTGATGAGGTAAATGTTCAAGAAATTATTCCTAAAATATTTACCACAAAATATTTTCTACCATATGTTGATGAACAGGTTTTACAAAACCCAAATCAATTGTTTCTTAGGAATCATCCCAGTGATAACATCATTGGTGATGTAAATCAACCTATAAGGACCAGAAATTACTTAAGAAATGAAGTAGACCATATTGCTTTTCTTTCCCAATTTGAACCTAAAAGTCCAAGTGAGGCCTTAGGTGATGATGATTGGATCAAAGCAATGCAAGATGAACTAAATGAATTTGAAAGGAATAAAGTCTGGACTTTAGTTGATAGACCTAAAGAAACAACTTTGATTGGTGTAAAATGGGTTTTCAGAAACAAATGTGATGAAAATGGAATCATTGTAAGAAATAAAGCAAGACTTGTTGCTAAAGGCTATAATCAACAAGAGGGAATAGACTATGAAGAAACATATGCTCTTGTAGCTAGACTTGAATCTATTCGTATTCTATTAGCCTTTGCAGCATTTTTCAATTTCAAACTATTTCAAATGGATGTCAAATGTGCTTTTCTAAATGGTTTTGTTCAAGAAAAAGTTTTTGTCGAACAACCTCCTGGTTTTCAGGAACCAAAACATCCTGATCATGTTTTTAAACTTACCAAGGCTCTATATGGTCTTAAACAAGCCCCTAGAGCATGGTATGATAGACTTACTGGATTTCTTTTACAAAACAATTATACAAAATGTACAGCAGATCCAACCCTTTTTATAAAAATGGAAAACAAAAATGTTTTGACTGTTCAAATCTATGTTGATGACATCATATTTGGATCAACTCAGAAATCTTTAACTGATTCTTTTGTAAATTTAATGAAATCTGATTTCTAAATGAGTATGATGGGTGAGTTAACATTCTTTTTAGGTTTTCAAATTTCTCAAAAGCCAGAAGGAACATATATATCTCAACATAAGTATATTAAAGACTTACTCAAAAAGTATGGATATGACAAAACTAAAAGTATTATCACTCAAATTGGTACCTCAAATACTCTTGATCTTGATGAAAATGGGAAACCAGTAGATCAAACAATCTTTAGAGGTATGATAGGAAGTTTGCTATAATTGACAGCTAGTCGACCCAACTTAATGTTTTATGTATGCTTATGTGCGAGATACCAATCTAATCCAAAAGAGTCTCACTTAAAATCCATGAAGAGAATCTTTCGGTATTTAAAAGGCACTATGGATTTATGTCTTTTTTACTCCTCCGAGAATGATTTTGTTTTAAAAAGTTTTTCAGATTCTGAATTCGGTGGTTGTAGAATGGATAGAAAAGTATATCTGGAACATGTCACTTCTTAGGAGATTCCTTGGTTTCTTGGTCCTACAAGAAACAACACTCAGTAGCACTATCCACTTCTAAAGCTGAATATGTAGCAGCTGGAAGTTGCTGTGCTCATGTATTGTGGATGCAGCACACACTCACTGACTATGGATTGAGTTTCTCCAAAACTCAAATTTTTTGTGATAATACAAGTTCCATAGCTCTTAGTAAGAACCCAGCACATCACTCTCGTGCAAAACACATAGATGTTAGGCATCACTTTCTTAGAGATCACACACAAAAAGGAGATATTATTTTACAATTTATCGGAACGCAAGAACAACTTGCTGACATTTTTACAAAACCATTACCTTACGATAGGTTTGAGTTCATAAAACAGAAGCTAGGAATGATTACTTTAAAATAATCATTCATATATACTTCATCTTTTACAATTCTCCTAACATTAAGAAACTCCCATTGAAAGGGGGAGGACATTTCTTTCTATGTTTTTATGTTTCTTTTTATCTTATGTTCTTTAACTATTTACTCTCTGGATATGTGCATACATTTTTTCTGTTTATCGTATTGACAATTTTATCGTATCATTCATTTTTCTATTTATCGTCTTAACAATATTATTATTTACTTCATCATATCGACCTATGATGGTAATGAATTTCTTTTCCATCGTATCGACTGATGATGGTAATAAATTTATTTTCCATCGTATCGACTGATGATGGTAATGAATTTCTTTTCCATCATATTGACCGATGATGGTAATGAATTTCTTCTCCATCGTATCGACCGATGATGGTAATGAATTTCTTTTTCATCGTATCAACTGATGATGGTAATGAATTTCTTTTCCATCGTATCGACCGATGATGGTAATGAATTTCTTTTCCATCATATCGACCGATGATGGTAATGAATTTATTTTCCATCATATCGACCGATGATGGTAATCAATTTATTTTCCATCGTATCGACTGATGATGGTAATCAATTTCATTTCCATCGGCTTGTCAGTTCATGGTAACAAGATTGTTTTCCATCGTATTGTCAGTTCATGGTAATGAGACTGTTTTCCATCGACATGTTGTTTGATACTTCCATTTTATTTTATTTCGTACAGTTGTGTATTCTCTAATCCTAAAACCAACAACTACCTTACGTTCTCCGATAGGTACTTTCCATTTTTTTTATTTTTTATCCGTTTTTTGTTTTAATCCTAACCATTGATCTGGTTTTTCTCTAATCTTGACTGTAGAAGATCAATGGTCACCTCTTTTTCGCCTATAAATATCCCCCCCTCCCCAAACCCACATTGGTTTTTCAGGTTTTGAGGTGAAGCTCTGCTCCACCGGTTATAAATCATCGTACGATCTATCATCGGCATCATCTTTTTGTCTCAATCCTCTGCTAACACTCCCGCCTTAATGTCTTCAAAGACTTTTACAGATAAAGACTTTAACAGAGAAAGGTTAGTTTCTCGAGACTTTTTTGATTCGTATGATTCCACAATCAGAAGAATCATTCTCTTTCAAGGATGGGAAAATTTGTGTGTTGAAAGACCTGTTTCTCAAGATCCGGTTCTCTTTGATGAAGTTTGTCAGTTTTATAAAACTGTATCTTTCGACATAGACATGACTATCAATTTTTCTGTGTACGATAGAAAGTTTCCATGTCTGTGAAACAAGTGGCTCATTTTCTGAATGTCCCAATAGAAGGGGATTCTTTCTTTCCATCTCATAAACTACCAGAAGAAGTTGGTACGTTTAATAGAGAAAGTGTTGAAAAGTCTTTGTTTGTTATTAATGAAGAAAAGAGAAAAGTGTCTCATCTTTCTCCGGACAATTGGTTTGTGACTTTATGGATGCAAGGTTTTCTTATCCCAAGGAAAGGGATATAGAAACTCTGAAAGTTTCTGATATATTTATGCTTGAATATCTTGTGAATATGAGAAAAGTAAATCTCATGGGGTATGTTTTTGAAACCATTAAGAATGTCAAGACAGCAGGCATTAAGTACGAAATGATTATGTATCCAGCCATCCTTACAAAGTTCATTCTCGAATGTATGAAGTTTTGTAACATTCCTTTGAAAGGAAACCCCATAGATTTGAAGCCCTCTTGGATTAGCAAAAGTACTATGAAGAAGTTGAATGTTTGTTTTGATCAGAATTCAAAACTTTTTGTTAGAGATGTAGAAGCTAAATTGGCTCAGAATCAATCGGCACCTATACCAGCCAAAGACATTCAATCTACTGGTGTTACTCAAAAGTCTGATTCGCAAACCAGTTCAAAGCCTATGAAAAAGCCAAGGTACAGTAAGGAGGATGTAGCCAAATAAAGAAAGGATAAGGAACAAAGAAAGGAAGGTGATCCAAAGTTCGGACTTGACCCGGCTGAGGCTTTTGCAGAAAGAATAAGGGTAGAAGAAACCCTTAAGGCTGAAAAGAAAAAGAAAACTATTTTGAAAAGAAAGGCTCAAGACTTTGATATCTCTAAAGTTTCGAAAATGGTTGAGGATGCTAGTGCTCAACTGACGGAAGAAGTGCACCAAGAGCCCCCCATCGTACAGAGTATCCCTGAGAAAGGAAAACAAAAACAAGTGATGGAAGAGATAGAAGAAGTAGAAGAAGAGGAAGGAGATTTTCTTTTAGAATTTCTTCAAAGTTAGAAGAAGAGTAGAGAGGAATCGGTTCAAAATCTGAGTGAAGGTGTTCAAAAAGCCCCTCATGCCGATCAAGCACAAACACCAGATAGATCTTATCCTCATGAAAAGAAAGTTTCCCAATCCTCTCACACTGATAAAGTTGTTGTCATTAGTGACAAATTGGAAGAAGAAAGAAAGAAGAAATAAAAAGCAAAAGTAAAACAGCCAGTGTTGACTCAAGCCGATCGTATGAACTAGCATCGTACGATGAAGATACTGATTCAGAATATACAATCACTCTCAAGAAGAGTGATTACATTGTTCATGTTTTGAGAAGGGTTGAGAAGACCATTCCTTATTTCCCGAGGTTGGAAGGGAAGATTGATTTTATTACTGACAATCAAAAGAAGAAGTTTGGCTCTATAAAATAATTGAGGAAAAAAGTTTTGTCAGTTGAAGCCGATTTGAAAGTTCTTTCAGAAAGTTCGGTTGCTCATAAGAAGGTCTGCAATAATATGACCAAGTGGTCGTACAAAACAGAGAGCTCAATCAATGATCATGAAATAGCTATTGAAGATATAAGAAGGTTGTCAAATGAACTTGCAATTTCTTTCAATAAGCGTGACAGAGAAACGATTGAAAGGTTGAATCTTTTGTCTTCTCAAAGAGACGATGTTCCTTTAGTGAAAGACTTGCAAGAGAGAATGAATGTTTTTCAATCTGAATTCTTAAAGGTTTCATCTTTCAATGATGAAATGGTTTTGCTGAAGAATCAAAATTCTGTGTTATCCAAAGATAAGAAGAATTTGCAAAACAAAATTTATACCATTGAAGAAGTAATCAGAGTCCAGGAGGAGACAATCAAGAATCATTATCATATTTTTGCGGACCAACAGGAGATTATCAGAACTCAGGTTGGATCAATTTTTGAACACAAGAAGGAGATAAAAAAAGATGAAGGCGGTTCTTCATGAGTTGATCAAAAAGGAGAAAGAAAGAGAAAACAAATGACTTGTTTTTGTTTCTCTTTGAAAGCTGTCTTTGTTTTGTAATAACTTTTATGTTTTTTCTTTTATCCATTGTCTTGTGTTTATTTTCTAACTCCATCAGACAATTCAAGATTACCCCTTTCTTTTTGTAAATCACAAAGGGGGGGAATGTTTACAAAGGGGGAGAATGTTTTATAAAGGGGAAGAATGCTTTAAAACACTCTTAAGGAAAATCTACGAATACAATCCTTAGGAAAGTCCATACCTAAGGGGGAGTTAGTTGTATTCAATTTCATATTCAGAATAGTTTTCAATAACTCATGGGGAGATAAGTATTTCGTGTTTTATTTACATTGTGTGTTGTGCTTTCCAAAAAGGGGGAGATTGTTGAGTCAAAAGTTCTCTTTTGACTTCTATATTTCGTTTTGGAAATCACAATTGTCTTTTTAATCGTATCATACTGACTCTGTCAATCGTATCGTACTGACTTTGTCAAACGTATCGTACTGACTCTGTCAAACGTATCGTACTGACTCTAGCAAACGTATCGTACTAACTCTGTCAATCGTATTGTACTGACTCTGTCAATCGTATCGTACTGACTGCTTTTCATACTTTCATTACTTGTTTTGGTACTTTGTCAAAAATACTTGTTTCATATCGTACTATTGTTTTCATCTTCATATATCTTGTTTTAATCAAAATGATGTCGTTGAAGTTAGTTACAAACTAATCAAAATGATGTCGTGCTTTCTGGTTCAATATGACCATTATGATGCTAGGTGTCCAAGTCCCTCCGAGTTTTTCGGAGAAATATGACCATTGGAGGAGTTATGACCGTTGGGACCTGAGGCCTATAAATAGGAGGTCTTTTGAAGCTTAAAGGAGTAGAGAACTAACGAAGAGACTCTGTGAACTATCAAGATTCTAGAGAGAGACATTGTGACTTCTCTCATCTGCCTTGTGCATCTGATCATCGTATCGAGGGCTTTCAAGTAATTGAAAGACATAGGTGCCGATTGCCTACAAAATTGAGGGCTGCCGGGGGTAGGTAGACAGACGTTCCGATCATCGTATCAAGGGCTGCCGGGGATAGGAAGACAGACGTTCCGATCATTGTATCGAGGGCTGTCGGGGATAGGCAGACAGACGTTCCGATCATCTTATCAAGAGCTCACCAAGGTGTTGGTGAGACAAACCTCTTATCCTAGGTGAAAGGATAACCCTTCTCTTTGGGTCAAAATAATTGTATTACTTTTACTATTCCGCTGCTAATTGTATTAGAGGAAATTATTTTGTTTCCTTTTATATTTCTTATACATTTGTAATTGTTTCAATTACATCCATTATATTACATATTTTATTGATTGATTCTATACGATTTAAGGTAGATTCATTCATCTTTATATTACTCTGATTATTGTCTTCATCTTGAATACAATTGTTT
Source organism: Viscum album (assembly GCA_963277665.1). Lineage (NCBI taxonomy): Eukaryota > Viridiplantae > Streptophyta > Magnoliopsida > Santalales > Viscaceae > Viscum > Viscum album. The sequence goes on from OY728131.1 coordinate 243,225,664, forward strand.
TACATTTCCTTAGTATTACATTGCATCATACCTTTTATATTCAATACAATTGCGGGTGTTTATATTTGTATTAGTTTAAGATCATTTAAACTAATCTCTTAAGTTTTCAACCCGAAATTTTTTTAAACCTACAATTCACCCCCCCCCCCCCCCCTCTTGTATTGTTCCATCTAATAGACATACATATCTATATATTCGATCCAACATAGTAAACTCTAAACTTAAGGCCCAAAATGACCTATAAAATTATAGAAAATCTATTTTATAATCCTATTTTTAACCTATCAATAATTTTATTTGATTGGTACCATTATTGGATCCATTTATAATAGAAAAAACATGGTAGGAATTCCCTTTTCAAAAATTTACATGAATTTCACTCCTCCTCCACTATAAAAAGGCACTCGCCCATTAAATTTATTCACACCATTCAAGCACTTTGGCTCTCCAAAAATCATACCAAATAATATTCTAAAACACCTACCATAATCATAGAAGCTTTACCTTTGGTACAAATACATCCAAAAAATCCATTTGGAGCAAACAAAGAGGAGTTTCCCAAAGAAGAGTTAACATCTTTTCTAAAGCTCCTTTTCTTTATTTTCATTACCCAACCCATAAAATCATTGTATTCCCTAATTATACAATCACCTCACTATAATAACTATACTGATATTTTTTTATTCTAATATTTTTAACTACACTTACACTCACTTCCATCAAATGGGAAACAAACTTATCTTTCTTGTGTTTGAAGAACTACCACCTCACAAAACGATGTTCTCTGTTTTTAATTTACCGCCTATAATGGTTGATAATTATGATTTAAAATATATTTTATATGATATATATGATATTTATTATGTATTGTTTCTTATTTTTTTAATATATAAAATATAAATTAATTTTTTAATATTTTATTTAAATATGATAACTTTATTTCAGGATGAGTGATGTATCGTTACCTCAAGGGGATATGATTTTTCACACATTAAATGGAATGTATTAAGGATGGTTTTAGTGAATGTATATGATATATATGAAACATTAATGGTACTATAATTATGTTATATATATATATATCAATTACTTACTTTCTTTCTATATAATAATAAAATGCAAATATTCTCCATCTATGCGTACGTCCTATCGTCTCCATGAACATTGTATTCCATTTCAAAATCTTATTTTTTATATATTATTATAAATATTTATCTAATCAATATATAATATACCTATATAATTTTTTACAATATTTTAATAATAAAATAATTATCTATATAATATTTTCCTGAATAACAAGTCAAAACATATACGAAAAACAATGTGGATATTACCTAAAATGTAATGTTAACATGGAAATGTTAACAGATGGGTAATATGAATTCACAATAAATTCATATATCACATTAGAAATAATAATTTGGTTCTATGGTAAAATTATAATAAACTTATATTTATATATAGGATGCTAAAACATGTATGAAATAAGTCATGAATTTAGCCGAAGGTTTTCTTTTCTCACTTTTATTTTTCGTGAGTCCCAAGTCATGTTCACCTCATATTTTATTATATATGGTATATAATGATAATGAATTTATTATATTATTCATATAATTAATTTTTTTTGGTATTTAATTATCCATTTTATAAACTTTCATTCATAGGGTTTATGGATCAAAATTTACCTAATCGGTAAAGTAATTTTGTCTCAATTTTTATTATTTGACAGACATGCCATGTTATGCACCTATTTTTTTCTATTGGGTGTGTATACATCCTATTGAACTATTATATCATAAATCTCTTTATTTTCATGATATTTTAAACTTCATATAATTTTATTCTTTCTTAAACATTACAATTCATGGATACCAATGTTATAATAGTTTATTGTTGTAATCTCATCATTTATAAGAATTATTTATGATTATGCTTCCATTGATGAAATATTTAGATACATATCTCATGAACACTCATGAATATTATTCTCCACTAGTTACACATGATATCTACATGTACTATTACCATTTCCTACTCTTTTGTATTTAATATAATTAATAAACTCAGACTAAGAAAATATTACCTTGTTTCTCTCATCGGTTAGAAATCTTTTTTAATTCAAAATCCATTTTTTTAAAATGTTTTAAAATTATAAAAAATGATATTTTAATATAATTTTATATTAAAATATAAATCTAAAATGTTATTGGACTCAAAAAATTATAATTTTTCAAATCTATTTTTAGAGGAAAACTCTTTTTCCAAACATCTTTAATTTTTATAAAGTGTTTTAAATGATTTTAAAAGTAAAATTTTAATGATTTCAAACGGGGTTTTTTAAATAAAAATATTTCAATGATCTCAATGATTATTTTATATGTCTTCAAATAAAAAAGTTTTCAATATTTTTTCAAGCTTAATTTATAATGATTTCAAGGAAAATGTTTTCCAAAATATTTTCATGATTTTTTCATAAGTTTTCATAGAAATAGTTTTTAAATATGTTTTTAAGTGTCATTATTTGTTTTAAATGTTATTTTCAAGGAAATATTCTTAAAATGTTATGTATTTTATAAACAAAATTTCAATGATTAAAGTATATTTTCGTCAATAAATTTATTTAACACATATTTCAAAATTATTTTCTATACAATAAGACATTCATTTCTGTTACTCATGCCTTTATAAGAAATGATCCAAAGGTTCCATTCATATTCATTATCTATATGATTTATTTATTGATGGACTTTTTTATGAAACCTGCTTCCCTTTCAAGGTTTATAAGTTTATGAAACACATTCCTCTTCTATGGGATTTATTCATTTGTTACCCTCTTTTTTTCTAGGGCTATGCTTTGATGAAATGATTATGAAACCTATCTCTTTGCCAATAGTAATGATATTATAACATTTTCATTAAACCTATTTAATTTTATAAGAAATGATTTTATTTTTATATTTTTGTGGAACATGTATATATGATTTCATTATGAGATGGGTGTGGCATATATCTCCCTCTATTGCATTGGGTAAACAGTTATATCTCATTAGATTGACATGGATAAAAAAAAGAGTGAACACAGTTTAATAAAGTGATTTTTCTGATAATATGGAATTGGGATTGAACCATGTCAACTAATATTTTAATGGGATTGAACCATGACTACAAAGATAGTACGTATAGTGAACCCATAAGACCAATATGGCCATGGCAGGGATTCCTTGATGACTATAGAAATCATTTTAATGCTTATTTGTCTTCCACATTTCTATATCGTATTCCTATGTTATTATTTCATAACTTGTGATCTTGATTCCCAAAATGATTCATGTCTCATGAACTTCTAATATTTATGTCTTATCTCATGTTTTCAATCTTTGATAGGATGTGTATGATCTTGAAATGTTATTATCATGTTCTGATAACCTTATGTTCATGATATGCTTACATATTTCCTTAACTTACCCTTACTCATCATTTGAGATCTCTCATTTCTTATGTTTACTTTCTACATGTTATGTAAAAAAATTTATGTTTGATTACTAATGCAGAATAGCATTAATCAATATGTCTAATATCGTTCACCAAACTAGAATAATGTGTTCCAAGTCTCCAAATAGACTGAACTATTATGGTCCCTAGGAATGTACTTTTGTAATGTGATAAATATTCATATAAATTTATTTAATGTACATTTATTAAAATAGAGGTTTGTTATAGGATTGTTATAATTTAGTTCAATGTCAAATAGGAATTAAGGTCTAGTATGCTGACAAGTCTAGTTCCAGGAGTCTGTTACACATGAGATGCATAAATAATCACTTTACCCATCTAGCTAAAAATGGTTACGTGATCACTATGCTAAAATTTTTACATGTATATATTATCATACATATTGGTGGAATGATATTTATCAATCATTCCATTAAATTTTTCTAATTGGTGTATTTAACATTAAATGAGGACCTCATATAGACAAGGATATGTAATTGGTGTTCTGTATATCATGATTATATTCACAAAGTGATATGTAGTTCATGTAATGTAGATAGGATTCATATTATAGGATGTGTTATTCTTATCAAGATGTGGATATGGGAGTTAATCCCCCACCTTGCTCTATATTTCTATGTGAAATTGTCTGCTGATATTTTATTGATGTCCTATCATTCTCTATGGTATATTTTCCATCCTTCTTATGCGAAAATCATTAGTATAAATTTCAATTATTAAGTATAATTGTAAAAATGTTATCTATAGGTGGATTCACGAATATCTATTTTCTAATACCACCACACATGATGTCCATGATTATAGAATTATGTTATACATTCATCAAGCAGATCAAATATGTGATTATTAATTATATAGTTAAAATTTTATTTTCCACTATATATGTTTTCATTTAATAATATAATATTCTATCTTCAACTTTCTTGTTTAATTGATTTTATATATTGAGCCTACCATCTAGAGACTCTAACCTTATTGTACGGTGGCGCTTATTACCTGCTCATGCATTGCACCTCTGATTCATTATCATATTAATGAGTGGAATCATGTTAATTGTCTTATGAGGATGTTTATAATCCATAATCTAACTTCTACACTTACAATTAGTTGCCTTCACTTTATTTTTTGAATGTTTAATGAAAGAGACACTTCAACTAGAGGAGATATCATGTGTGCTACATTGAGTTACCAAACAGACATCATGAGTCTCAACTATTAGAGGGAACAAACCATACACATGAATTTATCATATCATTTGGATTACGTACCATAGTATCAGATGACCTCATTAACATATCATGCATTACACAAATGAGGATACCATATGTTTGTAATTTTTATTCCTTCAACTATTGAATAGTTTTTATTAACATTAGGTAATTTCATAAAAAATCAGGATTTTCATATCGTATACCTCATTCATATATGTGGTTCTACTAAAAGAGGAACATTTTAACAGACTTATTTTCATAGAGTGGTGAGAGATTTTCTTCTACCCATGTAATATATTTATCATGGTTTTAATTTAATGTGATAGGAGAGAATAATTGTGATGATATTGATATAAATGCATTAGAGGGTGATGACCTTGTTATGGATGTGGTACATGATGATGTGGAACAAGAGGTTGATGTTTATCCTAATCAACCAAATACTCCTTCACTTACTATTTTTGATGATCCACAACTAAATCTAGAGGAATAGCCACAACCACATCCATAACTATAGCAACATGTTAACCCACTTGATGGACCTAAAACATCTGCTACTAATTCAACTACATAGTCTGTTTGTGTGTTATATTTTTCAGCAATGATAGAGGCAAACAAGTTTGTGTTACATTCTTTATTATTATTTTATCCACATATACCCGCAATACAAGATCCATATTCTTCACATGTTGGATGGAGTTCTTGTAACATCCCAAGTAAATAAATAATATGAAATCATCATATTAATTGATATTTTTGAATTAATAAAATTACATTAAAGGTGGATGCTATGTTCGATGACGTACCTGACACGCAATAATGGGTTTCTCTGAAATCACATTTCGCAAACAAGGCTGATACATAATGAAAAATAATAATATAATATTATTCTAAATGGTAATTAACACAAAGCCTTTGTATTGGAGGGAATGAAAAAAAGTAACTAAAATATGATTATACATGTTTGGTATATGTATTTACATTTATCCAATAAATTTTAGAGGCTTAAAATAATAATGGATCCAATTTTAAGCATGAAATACTCTAATATTCTTTAAAAGGTCGATTTGACGCCTTTTAATGGAGAACCCTTTTTAAATATATTTTTTTTACTTTAATGTCTTCCATTTGAAAAAATAAACTTTTTATTTAGAAGTGTGACATCAAAATTTACATTGGGTATATTTTTGGTATTTTTATGATATTGTTCATTTTTTAATGAATAGTGAAACACACTACATTTTAATTCAAAACTGCCTTTTAATCTAATTTATTTATATTATTAAATTATCTATTTTATTGGTTTTAAAGTTTAATAAGATTTTATTTTTAAAATATAATCCATGTTTGTTCATTTGACGTAATTTAACTTTGAAATTTGACATAAATAAATGTCGAGCTTTTGATTGTTATTATATCTTTAAAACATGCTTTTTGGTTTTGAAACGAGAATTAATTTTAAATTAATTTCTGGAACTTTAGTATTTTGAATTTATAAAAATGGATTCTATATTTGTAATCATGAGGTTCAAATTGTGTAAATATGAAACTTTTATTTTTATAGATTATGAACAGTAACTTCAGTAAATATTTTTTTCACTATGGTTAAAGGGTAAATCCGGTACATGAGGGTAAACAATAATATTAAAATAATATTAAATTACCATAAAACGTGTCCAAACCATATTGGATGATAAATATCCGACTTTGGTCATCTTTGGGTCGATTTTGGGACCCCATGGTGCCACTTGCATGGGAAAAGGATGCTTTATAATAATTAATTTAAGTTAAGGAAAATAAAACATAAACAAATATCTTTTAGTGAATGAATTTTTATATAGGGTTATATAAGTGATCTTTTCAACTATAGATATTCATTAGAAATATAAAAATATTTCCTACATCATGGTATTTAATTTATAATTTTTAGACATTATATAAATAAACTTATTTATGACACAATGGCGATATAATGATTACCCCGTTAATGAATGTTTTAAATAAATGAGATTATAAATATTAAAAAATATATATATTAAACTTTTTATGTCATCCAAAAATTTTATATATCAAGATGACTTTTTTTATTTGAATTAATGATGTCTTTTAGAAATATTCAATTTGTTTTTTGTTTTTTAAATGTGTTGATATAAATAGTTTATTAATTGACAAAAATGGGTTTTTGAATCAATTATTATTTAAAATGATAAAATAATCAAAAAAATATTATATTTTTCCAAATGACATATATAATGTTAAAAATAAAATTAATGATCTATTTTGGCTCTCGTAGATTTTTATTGTAAATATATTAACCATATAGTATTAATATATACAGGAGGACATGGTAAAACAAATTAGCTAATTAAGGGTTAAAGCTAAAAGATAAGGTTAATTTTATTATCAAAACTTGCCTAAAACCCATTTTCTGATATTATGTTGAATGTTACCTACCTTAAATACTAATTAAATTATTTGGGGGCCTTTTTCAATCGAAAATAAGTTTATAATAAAATAATAGTTTCAAACTTTCTTAAAGAGCCCCTCCACCCCTTATAAAAATACATCACGTCTAATCATTACTCACACATCTCAAGCCCCCTTACCCCATCCAAACACTACCCAAATAATATCCCAAAATCCCTATCTTCTACCTAGAACTCTTAATTTAGGCATAATGAACTTCAATAAAGCCTTTTGGTTCAATCCAAAAAGAGTTACCCAATTTAAAGGTAACGTCCTCTCTCAAGTTCTTTCTTTTATTTTACTTCCCTAACCCACTAAACTCCCTTTATTCCATTCTTTTATAATAAAACAAGTATCCTAAATATACTAGAATTTTTTATAAGAATTATTCTAATTGAAATTCTACATAACTCCATTTAATGAATACAAACATACTATTTCGGTGGACGGTTAACTACTGCCTCCCGAAACGATGATTGATAAACTATCCCTGACAGCCTCTCATGGTGGCCATGATTATGTAATTGTATTTATATATGATATATATTATATTTATATATTTTTTATACTTCTATATTTTTCAACTATATCATACCTTTATGGTTTCCATAATGGGTAAATACGATAATTTCATTTGAGAAAGTGCGGACTACCACCGCCTCAAAGTGATATGACTCATTCAAACCATACATGGAATGTATAAACACTAGTACAAATATGACTTTTAGTTGCTACCAAAAGCCATCGCAAAAGGCCTATAGAGGCCACCTAGCATCTGCCAAATGGCGGCCGCTTTAAGTCCATCCCTATTTCTATCAGCGACCGCCATTTGGTAGATGCTGAAGGCCAACAGGTATGACCAACAGAGGCCGCCATTTGGTGGCCGCTCTAGATGACCCGAACACAGGATACAGGGCCCGCCATTTGGTGGCCGTTTTTGGTCATGCCTATAGCGGCCGCCAAATGACGGCCACTATAGCTTTTAATTTTTTTAAAAAATATATATATATATATAATACTATGAATACCACATAAATCTCATCGTCATCTTCCATGCTCCGTAACTGTCATCAAATATAATTACATATCAAAATTTAATAATAAAATTAGTACCAAATACAACCTATAAACAAATTATTGAAACAAATTAACATATTTCAATTCAAACTTACTAAAACAGATCGAAAGTATACGATTTTCAAAATATATTCATAATTTCAATTATTGTTTTAAAAATATAAAGTCGTTAATTATATGGTTTTCATTACAGTGTTCCCCCACTATTTTCAGGTCAATCTGATGTCGTACGCTCTGAATTTGACAGTTTGAGTCCCTTTTTGGCCGTTTATGGCACCAGATGTGTGTTCTCGGTCACTGCGGGCACAAGGCGCCTCCAATTGGTGTTCCATCTCCCGACCACATCACAATTAAATCACCCATTGTTTTCATACGATTTCAGGCCAATCTGACGTCGTTCGACCGGTTTGGACCACCCCACGCGCCTTTCGGAAGCGCGTCTAACACTTAAAAAGAACATATTGAGCTGTTGCATACAAACCGCACGTCCGATTGACATTCCGTCTTCTCATACATGTCAAGAATAACAATTATAGTGTTACCCTATAATTTCAGGTCAATCTGATGTCGTACGCTCTTAATTTGATAGTTTGAGGCCCGTTTCGGCCGTTTATGGCACCAGAAGTGCGTTCTCGGTCAGCGCGGGTACACGACACCTCCGATTAGCGTGTCGTCTACCCGACCACTTTACAATTCACTCACCTATTGTGTTTGTCTGATTTCAGGCCAACCCAACATCGTTCGGCCGGTATGGACCACCCCACGTGCGTTTCAGAAGCGCGCTCAACACTTAAAATGCACATATTGAGCCATTGCGCGCAAACCGAACGTCCAATTAAAGTTCCTTATCCTCATACACATCATGAATAATAACTACAGTGTTCCCCCGGTGATTTCAGGTCAATCCAATGTCGTACGCTCTGAATTTGACAGTTTGAGGTATGTTTTGGCCGTTTATGGCACCACAATAGCGTTCTCGGTCACCGCGGGCACACAGCACCTTCGATTGGCATGCCGTCTACTCGGAAACTTCACAATTCACTCACCTGTTGTTGTAGTCTGATTTCAGGCCAATCCAACATCGTTCGGCCGGTTTGGACCACCCCACACGCGTTTCAGAAGCGCGCCCAACACTTAAAAAGTGCATATTGAGCCATTGCATGCAAACTGAACATTTGATTGACATTCCGTCTCCACATACACGTCAAGAATAAGAACTACAGTGTGTCCCCTATGATTTCAGGTCAATCCGATGCCGTACGCTCTGAATTTGACAGTTTGAGGTCCGTTTTGGCCGTTTATGGCACCAGAATTGCGTTCTCAGTCAGCGCGGGCACACGGCACCTCTGAATGGTGTGTCGTCTACCCGAACACTTCACAATTCAATCACCCGTTGTTTTCGTCCGATTTCAGGCCAATCCGACATCTTTCGGCCGGTTTGGACCACCCCACGCGCCTTTCGGAAGCGCGTCCAACACTTAAAAAGCACATATTCAGCCATTGCGTGCAAACCGCACGTCTGATTGACCTTCCGTCTCCTCGTACACGTGAATAATAATAATTACAGTGTTCCCCTATGATTTCAGGTCAATCTGATGGTGTATGCTCTGAATTTGACAATTTGAGGCCTGTTTTGGCCGTTTATGGCACCAGAAGTGCGTTCTCGGTCATCGCGGGCACACAACACCTCCAATTGGTCTGTCTTCTTCCCAACCACTTCACAATTCACTCACCCATTGTTGTCGTCCGATTTCAGGCCAATCCGACATCGTTCAGCCGGTTTGGACCACCCCACCCGCATTTCGGAAGCGTGCCCAACACTTAAAAAGCGCATATTAAGTTGTTTCGCACAAACTGCATGTACGATTGACGTTTTGTCTCCTCTTACAAGTGAAGAATAATAATTACAATGTCCCCCTATGATTTTAGGTCAATCTGATGTCATACGCTCTGAATTTGACAGTTTGTCGCCCGTTTTGGCCGTTTGTGGCACCAGAATTGCGTTCTCGATCAGCACGGGCATATGGCACCTCCGATTGGCGTGCCGTCTACCCGACCACTTCAAAATTCACTAAACTATTGTTGTCGTCTGATTTCAGGCCAATCTGATGTCGTTCGGCCAGTTTGGACCACCCCACGCGCGTTTTAGAAGCGCACCCAACACTTAAAAAGCGCATATTGAGCTGTTGCACGCAAACCGCACGTCCGATTGATGTGTTGTCACTTATACCCGTAAAAAATAATAACTAAAGTGTTCCCCCTCTGATTTCAAGTCAATCTAATGTCGTATGCTCTGAATTTGACAGTTTGAGGCCCATTTTGGCTGTTTATGGCACCAGACATGCGTTCTTGGTCACCGCGGGCACACGACACCTCCGATTGGCATGCCATCTGCCCGACTACTTCACAATTCACTCACATGTTGTTGTTGTCCAATTTCAAGCCAATCCGACATCGTTCGGCCGGTTTGCACCACCCCACACGTGTTTCGGAAGCACGCACAACACTTAAAAAGTTCATATTGAGTCGTTGCGTGCAAACTACATGTCTGATTAACGTGTTTTCTCCTCGTACAAATCAAGAATAAAAACTACAATGTTACCCTATGACTTCAGGTCAACCCGATGTCGTACGCTCAGAATTTGAATGTTTGAGTCCCGTTTTGGCCGTTTATGGCACCAGAAGTGCGTTCTCGGTTATCGCGGGGACATGACACCTCCGATTGGAGTGCTGTCTACCCGAACAGTTCACAATTCATTCACCCATAGTTGTTGTCCGATTTCAGGCCAATCCAACGTCGTTGGGCCAATTTGGACCACCCCACGCACATTTCAGAAGCGCGCCCAACACTTAAAAAGTGAATATTGAGCCGTTGCGCGCAAACCTCTCATCCGACTAATGTGGCGTATCCTTGTACACTTCAAAAATAATAATTATAGTGTTCCCCTGTGATTTCAGGTCAATCTGATGTCATACGCTCTGAATTTGGAAGTGTGAGGTCCGTTTTGGCCCTTTATGGCACCAGAATTGCGTTCTCAGTCACCGCAGTCACACGACACCTTCGATTGGCATGCCGTCTACCCGACCACTTCTAAATTCACTCACCCATTGTTGTCATCTTATTTCAGGCCAATCTGATATCGTTCGGCCGGTTTGGACCACCCCACGCGCGTTTCGGAAGCGCACTCAACACTTAAAAAGTGCATATTGAGCCGTTGCGCACAAACCGCACGTCTGATTGACATGACCTCTCCTCGTACATGTCAAGAATAATAACTAATGTGTTACCTCTATGATTTCAGGTCAATCCAATGTCGTACGCTCCGAATTTGATAGTTTGAGGTCCATTTTGGCCATTTATGGCACCAGAATTGTGTTCTTGGTCACCGCGGGCACACGACACCTCCGATTGGCATGCCGTCTGCCCAATCACTTCACAACTTACTCACCCATTGTTGTCGTCCGATTTCAGGCCAATCCGACATCTTTTGGCCGGTTTGGACCACCCCATGCGCGTTTCGAAAGCGCGCTCAACACTTAAAAAGCGCATATTGAGCCGTTGCGCGCAAAATTCATGTCTGATTGATTTCTGTCTCCTTGTACATGTCAATAATAATAACTACAGTGTTCCCACTATGATTTCATGTCAATCCGATGTTGTACGCTCTGAATTTGAAAGTTTGAGGCCTATTTTTGCATTTTATGGCACCAGAATTGCATTCTCGGTCAGCGCGGGCACACGGCACCTCCGATTGGAATGTCGTCTACCCGGTCACTTCACAATTAACTCACCCGTTGTTGTCGTTCAATTTCAGGCCAATCCGACATCGTTCGACTAGTTTGGACCACCCCACGCGCGTTTTGGAAGCACGCTCAACACTTAAAAAGCACATATTGAGCCGTTACATGCAAACTGCACGTCCGATTGAAGTGTCGTCTCCTCATACATGTCATGAATAATAACTACAGTGTTCCCCCTATGATTTCAGGTCATCTGATGTCATCCGCTACGAATTTGTCAGTTTCAGGTCCGTTTTGGCCATTTATGGCACCAGATTTGCGTTCTCGGTCAGCACAGGAACACGGCACCTCCGATTGGCGTGTCGTCTGGCCGACCACTTCAAAATTCACTCACCCATTGTTTTTGTCAGATTTCCGGCCAATCTGACATTGTTTGGCCGGTTTGGACCTCCCCACGCGCGTTTCGGAAGCGCGCCCAACACTTAACAAGCGCATATTGAGCCGTTGCACGCAAACCACACGTCTGATTGATGTGTCATCTCCTCTTACATGTCAATAATAATAATTACAGTGTCCCCCTATTATTTCATGTCAATTCAATGTCGTACGCTCTGAATGTGACATTTTGAGACCTGTTTCGGCCGTTTATGGCACCAGAAGTGCGTTCTCGGTCAGCCCGGGCACAAGGCACCTCTGATTGTCGTGCTGTCTACCCGAACACTTCACAATTCACTCACACATTGTTTTCGTCCAATTTCTTGTCAATTCGACATATTTCGGCCGGTTTGGACCACCCCACACGCGTTTCGGAAGCGCCCCCAACACTTAAAAAGCGCATATTGAACTGTTGCGCGCAAACCGCACGTCCGATTGACGTGTCGTCACCTCATACATGTCATGAATAATAACTACAGTGTTCCCCCTATGATTTCAGGTCAATCTGATGCCGTACGCTCTGAATTTGACAGTTTGAGATCTGTTTTGGCCGTTTATGGCACCAGAATTGCGTTCTCGATCAGCACGGGCACACGACACCTCTGATTGTCATTCTGTCTACCCAACCACTTCACAATTCACTCACCCATTGTTTTCGTTTGATTTCAGGCCAATCCGACGTCGTTCGGACGGTTTGGACCACCCCACGCGCCTTTCGGAAGGGCGTCAAACACTTAAAAAGTGCATATTGAGCCGTCGTGTGAAAACCGCATGTCCGATTGATGTGATATCTGCACATACATGTCAAGAATAAAAATTACAGTGTTCCCCTTTGATTTCAGGTCAATCCGATGTCGTATGCTCTGAATTTGACAGTTTGAGGCCCGTTTTGGCCGTTTATGGCACCAAAAGTGCATTCTTGTTCAGCACGGGCACATGACACCTCCAATTGGTGTGTCGTCTGGCCTAACACTACACAATTCACTCACCCATTGTTGTCGTCCGATTTCAGGCCAATCCGACATCGTTCGGCCGATTTGGACCACCCCACGCGTGTTTCGGAAGCGCGCCCAACACTTAAAAAGCGCATATTGAGCTGTTTCACGCAAACCGCATGTTTGATTAACGTTCTGTCCCCTGTTACATGTCAAAAATAATAATTACAGTGTTCCCCTATGATTTTAGGTCAATCCGATGTCGTACGCTCTGAAATTGATAGTTTGAAGTCCGTTTTGGCAGTTTATGGCACCGGAATTGCGTTCTCGGTCACCGCGGGCACACGGCACCCCCGATTGGCGTGTCGTCCGCCCGACCTCTTCACAACTCACTCATATGTTTTTTTCGTCCGATTTCAGGCCAATCCGACGTCGTTCGGCCAGTTTGGACCACCCCACGCGCGTTTTGGAAGCGCGCCAATCACTTAAAAAGTGCATATTGAGCTGTTGCGTGCAAACCACACGTCCGATTGATGTGTCGTCTCCTCATATACATCAATTATAATAACTATAGTGTTCCCCCTGTGATTTCTTGTCAATCCGATGTCGTACGCTCTGAATTTGATAGTTTGAGGCCCGTTTTGGCATTTTATGGCATCAGAATTGCGTTCTCGATCAGTATGGGCAAACGACACCTTTGATTGGCGTTCCATCTGCCCGACCACTTCACAATTCACTCACCCATTGTTTTCATCCGATTTCAGTCCAATCCGACATCGTTCAGCCGGTTTGGACCACCCCACACGCGTTTCAGAAGCACGCTCAACACATAAAAAGTGCATATTGAGCTGTTGCGCGCAAACCGCACGTCCGATTGACATACCGTCTACTCTTACACATCAATAATAATAACTACAGTGTTCCCCCTGTGATTTCAGGTTAATCTGATGTCGTACTCTCTGAATTTGACATTTTGAGGCCCGTTTTGGCCGTTTATGGCACCAGAAGTGCGTTCTCGATCACCACGGGCACACGACACCTCCGATTGGCATGTCGTCTGCCCAAACACTTCACAATTCACTCACCCGTTGTCGGCGTCCGATTTCAGGCCAATCCGACGTTGTTCGCCCGGTTTGGTCCACCCCACGCGTGTTTCAAAAGTGCTCCCAACACTTAAAAAGCGCATATTGAGCCGTTGTGCGCCGATTGACATGTCGTCTCCCCATAAACATTAGGAATAATAATTAAATTGAATCCTAGAAACCCTAGAAATCTACAAATATCAAAAGAGTTCTTGGGCTTCTCCCAAGAAACAACTGCCTGAACATTCTCTCCATCCACTGAAACACCTTCCTCTAAGATTATTTGACCCATTAACTATACCTAATCAATAAAAAAGTGACATATATATAGTTTGGCGTATAGTCGATGCTCAATAAGTGTAATCTAAATGATGTGAAGATATGGGTATGATCAAGTCAGTTTTGGAGTGCACGATGATGTCATCTACAAATACTATATAATTCATCAACACAAATGAAATTACCTCATGCATGGGGTTCATCCTCATCTGGATCACCAATATCACTGTGATTTCCACCAGGACCCCTGCTTCTGCTGGAAGACACACTAGATCCTGATAAACATAAATTCATAATTCAATTACAATATAAATTAATGATTAGAAACAGTTAGGGAAATATACACAGAACATTACAATCAATTAATTTAAAAAATTGAAAACATACATACCGACAACATCAGGCAAACCACTGTGACCACCCTATGACATGCCTACATTAAAAGAAATTATAGTTAAATCAACAATTTTTATACATATACAACTTATAAATATTTTTACAAACAATAACTGGGGATATAATGAAAATTTTCACTAATCATGAAAGTATATCGTATCTCCTTCAACTGTCTCTCTGGCCCATGTTATATCTTCATCTCGTACAGCTACTGTTGTTTGGTCAAGTCTTTGATCAGGAAATGCGACAATGTCAGGTTCTTCTTGGTCAATCAGAAAAACCCCTCTTCTAGACATTTTCACCACAACTTTCCAATCAGAATCAATGCCGAAAAAGTAAACTTGTTCTGCCTGCGATGTCAATATGAAGGTCTCACTGTTTACTCGGTCATCTTTATATAGCATATTGTTAATGTTTGCTAATGTAAATTGGAAGTTATCAACTTTTGTTCCACGAACCGGATCGACCCAATCACACCTTAACAATATGTGTTTTAAACCACAACCATAAAAAACCTCAATAATATCTCTTAGCAATCCATAATAATAACCCACATCAACAAAAGAACGACCAAAACCACTATTTTGTGTGGCTCGGTTCATGTCAACATCACTAATATGAAATCATAATCCATTAGCATCAAAAGACTTGTAGTGTCGAGCTATAATAAATGGACCATCAGCTAGTTGGTTGAGTTCTTCACTCACATGATGGGTTAAATCACGTAACTTTTGAATCTGCAAATTTCACATATATAGTTTAATGGATAAAGGATTGTGAAAATAAAACTAAGTTTAACTATAAAAATATTAAATCAATTATACTTACATGAGTCTTGAACCACTCATGAAATGTGTTGAAATGATGCTTTTGGATTTGATAGTCAGTTGCACGGGGCCTTTCACATTTCAATTCAGCAATATTCATCCTAAATCACAACACAATATAAGGTAAGCAATAAAGTAAATATAGAAACAAAATACACATCAACTATGAAACTCGCTGTATCAATGGAAAACTGATGGAGTGTTGAACAACACATATCGATGAGCTTGAACCCACTCATCATTCGGCATATCAAACGTTATTCCTTTTCCAATTGGACCCTCGTCATTCTGGGAGGGTTTATCTATATTTTTTTCAACCTCATCAATATATGAAGCACAAAAATTAGTACACTCATCCATTAAATATCCCTTGGAAATTGAGGCTTCCGGACGAGCTTTGTTGTGCACATATCGTTTCAATGTATTTAAGTATTGCTCGATTGGATACATCCACCTGAATTGTATGGGATCGCCAGTAGTGAATTCACCAGTTAAATGAATGGCCAAGTGAACCATGACATCAAAAAAAGACGGTGGAAATAGTTTTTCTAGGTGACATATTGCAAGTACAATCTTATCCTACAGCTTTTCCAAATCACTCATGGGATGATTCTATGAACAGAGCAGTTTGAAAAAATTAGAAACTTCAATTAATGGCTCAACAACCTAGGTAGGTAAGAAATCATGAATTGCTATAGGAATTAACTGTTGAAGCAGAATATGATTATCACGACATTTCAACCCTTGTAATGTCATGCTCTTCATATTCACACGCTTGGAAATATTAGAACAATAACCATCTGGAACCTTAATAGTATTCAAAATTGATAGAAATGTTTGTTTCTCTTTTTTACTCATTGTGTACTGTGCAGAAGGCATATATGCAAGATTTCCTTCACCCAGTTGTAAATGTAAAGGTTTTCTCAATCCCATTTCTTGAAAATCACGTTGAGTATTAGCACTGTCCTTTGATTTCCCCTTGAAGCCTAAAATGGTGCACAGTATATTATCACATACATTTTTTTCAATGTGCATCACATCCAAATTATGTCTTAAAATATTATATTTCCAATAAGGCCATTCAAAAAAATACTCCATTTCTTCCAATTATGATTGCGCTGTCTATTTGAAACAGGAATAGAAGGCAATGCAGGAGCCAATAAATCATGAAAATCATACATTGTACGGATGTTTTCTTGATCAAGTTGTGCACAAATTTGAACCCCAGACAATATTTTTGGTGATGGTTCATACTCTCTATTCCCATCAAACGATACACGGTCTTTTATGAACCTGTGCAATGGAGGAAGAAAGCGCATGTGACCAAGATATTCCCACATTCTATAGTTCTTAAGCCATATAGATTTCTTACTCTTATTACAACAAGGGAAAGAAAATTCTCCTTTTATACTCCAACCTTATAAGTTAGCATACGCTGGGAAATCATTAATTTTCCATAACAAAGTGGCCTGAAGCCTAAACATTTCATTAGCTGCCGAGTCAAAATTCATTACACCATCGGCCCAAAATTCTTGCTGCTCATCAATGAAAGGTTGCACGTAAACATCGATTTTATCACCAGGTCCTCTCGGTCCATCAATTAGAATTAATAGTAACAAAAAAGGTTGCTTCATATATAACCATGGGGGAATTTTTTATGGAACCAACACCACTAGCCACGTACTATGTGTCGCACCAACCATGGACCTAAATGGGTTAAAACCATATGTTGTCAAACCTAGTCGAATAATACGGTCATCTCAAGAAAATTCTGGGTGTCTTTGATCAAACTCTTTCCATGCCAAAGAATCTGTCGGGTGAGTTAATTTATCAACTTCTTTCTTTCTCTCTGAATGCCAAGTCATCAATTTAGAAATTTTAGTTGACATGAATAATCTCTTGAGTCTCAGTTTTAGTGGGAAATAACGCATCTCTTTAGCAGCAACTTGTTTCCCTTGATTCAAGACTCTCCCAGGAAGAATCTGACTACCTTGATTAATTTCATTGGTCTTCCACCTAGATGTATAGAAAATATTACAATTATTTAATTGTGCATTCTCTTTTTTGAACAACATACAATTATTTCGACACGCATCAAATGTATCATATGTAAAACATGATCACCGGTCAAATTTTGAGCTTGATAGAATGACTCTGGAATCTTCGCTCTAGTAAGGAGTACTTTCTTCAACAATACCAACAACATGTCGAATGAGGTGTCTGACCACTGGTTCAAAGCCTTCAAGTGTAAAAATTCAATAATGAACGATAGTTTACTAAATTTAGTTCATCCAGGATATAATTCAGTATGCGCATCGTCGAGAATTTCAAAGAATTTCAATGATTCTCCATCTTTAGAAGAACGAGGATTACTTGATCCAACGTCGTCATTTACGACATTACTGTCTTCAGGTTGAAACTGGTGCATCATATCATTGAGCATTAGGTTCATCGGATCAACTGTTCTCGAATCAACATTCATATGAATACTTTCCATGTGATGACATGAAACATAATCTTCTCCATGTTGTGTCCATGTCTTAACGTTTTTCAAAAAACCATTCAAAACAAATGTTATCTAACACTATCTTGTTTGAAGAGATATCTATTTGGACATTTTCTTCATGGACAACCAATCATATCGCTTGGAAATCTATTGGTGAAATCCATAAATTGCTTAATCCCCTCAAAATATTCAGCCGAAAACCAATTTTGCATATCAATCCAGCTCTTATACATATCTGTATTTAATAGAAATCAAAAGTGATATATCTTATTTAAATTCTAAACAGACACATATCATTAAATTTAAAAACCAATGACTTCAAAGATAAATTTGAAGGATAAAAAACATTACATGCAGAGGACTCGACCGTGGGTAACGGGGTGCGACTTTATTGTGGATTCATGACGGCGCAGCGACTTGACAACAGGGGTTCGATGGCCGGAATCAAAAGTGGAGGAACTGCTGGACGAAGCGTGGGAGGGTTCTACATGGTGGGGCACGACGAACCACAAGGTTCTGATAGAGTCAGGATGTGAGGACTCGCCGGAGGGATGCAGCGGGTCCGAGAGGGGATGAAGGGGGCAGGACTGTCTGAAGGTGCAGTGGAGGCTGTCGGGGTCGTGGGTGGCATAGCGCGGGGTTGGGTCAGTACTATTCGAAGGTGCAGCACAGGTTGTTGGGGTCGTGGGTGGCACAGCGCGGGGTTGCTGGTGGCGCAGCGCGGGGTTGCGGGTGGCGCAGGGGGTTGCCGGGGTTGCGGGTGCTGCAGCGCGGGGTCGAGGTCGTCGGGGGTCGCTGGGGGTAGGGGTCACCGGGGGTCAGGTCGCCGGGAGTAGCCAGGGGTCACCGGGGCTCGCAGGGGCTCATCGGGAGTCAGGGTCGCATGGGTCACTGGGGGTTGGTGTGGCCGGGGGCGAGGTCGTTAGGGGCGAGGTCGCGGGGGGCAGGGTCACCGGGGTCGGGGATGGTCGCTAGGGTCGGGGTCGCGGGGTCGTCGAGGGCGGGGTCGCCGGGGTCAGGGTCTCGGTGTCGGGGGCGGGGTCGGGGAGGGTAATTGGGGGGGGGGGGGTCGGGGAGGTTAATTTGGGGGGTCGAATGGGGTAAAATTAGGTATTATGTACAGCGGCCGCCATTTGGCGGTCGCTGTTGATAGCATTAGCGGCCGCCAAATAGCGGCCGCTATAGGTCTCCCGCCTCCAAAAGTAAAAATTCTAGTAGTGATAGGATGGTGTTAATAAACATATGTAATGTAAAAAAATATGATATTATACTTTAATAATAATAATCATATGTATCATTTTGTTTTCATTCCTTTAAAAAAGAAAAAAAGAAATGAAAGTAGCATTCATGTGTACGTACGGCTTACCGTCTCCATGAACGGTGCATTTCATTTTTATATATCTAAATGATATGAACTATTATAAATACATATATACTAGATATATATTATATATATTATATTTAAATCATTAATAAAAATCTAGAGATAATGAAATTTTGACCACAATGAAAATTTTTAATTATAACAAGTTCATTTTTTACTCATCTTCTGAATATCGACAAAATGTCTGATATGAACTCAAATAATTTAACTAATTTTTTTAGAAAGGTAATAAGTGATATAAAAGGAATAAGAAACATTAAAAAGTTTCTATATCTAGCAGAAATAATCTTCAGTTTATTATAATGGAAGAACATGGAACAAATGTGACGAGTCTTGCTCAATGTAAGGGAACTTCTTAAACCAATTTCAATTCTTTGGGTTAATCTTATACTTCTTGATTATGTCATCATATGATTATTTATTATCATGTATTTATACATTAATTATGTGTAATTATAGTGAATTCATATAAACGACTTATTTTTTTTACAAAATGATCTTTTTACAGGAACCTTTCACCCTCCTCTTTTAATCAAAGAAATCTTCGTTGTTATGTCTTTTAATTTCCATTTTCTTATGTTCGGATATGTTCTTATATATACTAATTGATGTACTTTTTATTTCCAAGTGATGATAGAACCTTTTTTCTATCATCAACTCATTTTCATAATTATTAAGTGACGATGATACGCTACTGAATTTTCATAAGAGAATTTATAAACTCAATTTCTTATTGTTGGGTTTTACGCATACTTAATTAATTATACTATGCCATGATTATTTATTGAATAACTATTCATTTATTTATGTTTTAATTTCCACTTAAATTTCAATGGATATAATTTTCAAACACATAATCACTCCATTTATAAATTCTTACGTCATTTATATGATTTTTGTAGGGGATTTTTTTTCTCAATTTACATTCCATTGAGACTTATTTTTTGTTATACACCATATCAATTTATATGGTGTATATACTGACCTATGAAATATTATATAATGAATCTCATTATTCTCATGATATTATAAGATTTGTTTAATTTTATTATGAAATTATTTTTATACAAGTATTTTTTTTGTGGAAAAGAACACTTTATCTTAAACATTATTTTAAATTTTTTAAATATTTATTCTTATAATTATTTCTAATTAATGTCCATGTTTTCAAAATTATTTTTAGGATTTATTAATATGGAAATTATTTTTTAAAATGTTAATTGATTTAATAATTTTCAATTTTTTATAGGACACTTTGATACAAAACCCTATTTATTAAATGTTTTATATTGTATTGAAAATGATTTTTAGAGGGAATTGATTATTTTAATATCTTGAAATGATATACTATGATTGAAATGTTTAAATGTTATCTTTCCTTTATTCTTGTTTTATATATGTTATGGAATCCACAAGTTAACTTTATGATTTATTATTTCCATGTGTTATTCAAAATCCTATTAATTTTTTGCGGTATGTTAAATATTGAAAAGAATGATTTCATTGACTTGTATGTATTGATGGAATAATGTTTTCATTCCTTGTTTTATAAACCTTACTGAGATTTTTATGCTCATCCCATGTTTTTTAATAAAATTTCACAGGGTGTAATGAAGGGTAAGAGAAAGGAATAATTCAAGAAGATTTATATCAAGAAAATAACTCTTGTTTAATTTTAGGAGTATTATTATTTGTGAAAAAAAATTGGATAGAGTAAAAGGGTCTACATTGTAATTATTGAAATGTGATGTAATGGTTGTGGCCTAATTCTCTAAAACTCTAAACCTAAATAGATCCTCAATGTGATTTATTAACTTAATTCAATATTATGTAATGTTTAAGTTTGGGGCCTTATAGTTGGTAACAATGTTCGGTTTAAATAACTTTAGAGGTTTGGTTGTTTTTTAAGAAAAAGTGACATAACCATAATGGTTATATTATTATCAAGAGTCGAAGTTATTTTAGATAAATCTAACAAGTTAAAGATAACATGAATAAGTATATCTTAGAATTTACTCTCTTTATAAGATAGTATAAGATGATTTTAATGATATACTAACACTGGACTTTTTGGTTTTGGTAAATGGTTGGATCTAGTAGGAACCAACATAACAATAGATGTGAAGGAAACTGTTGTGGTTTTCATAATGAGCAACCAAATGAAATGGGAGATACAACGAGAACTCTTTTTGTTAAAATATTTTATCGTTATTTTTGAGGAATTTATCTAATTTGTGGTAATGTTATAAAATTATATAGTTTTTGAAGAAGGACTACACGTAGACCATGTGATAACTTGTCTCATTGGAAAAATTAGTAGTAATCGAACCCACAACCGAAGGGTGAAAATGGCGCATCATTTACCACTTTCCTACGTGAAGCCCCTGGTTATTATAAATTGTTATTTTTAGTTAAATTATTTTATGTATAAATAATAATATTATTTTTTGAACTTATGTTTTATCAAATGGATATCCATAGTATAAGAAAATTATTTGGTGATAAATTGATAAAGGTTATTTTGGAAGATGTTTTCTATTTTGGGAACACTATATGACTAAGAAAAATAGAATAATTTAGGATTTCTATTGATGGGTAATTTTGGAATTTTATTTTGGAAGAATCTATGTTTTTATTATGGGCATGTGGATATTTGGGTTATTTATGGAAATTAGTAACCTATCATAGAGATAATGTGATTTGGTTAATTACACTTCAGTATGAGATTTCAAGTGTAGTCGATGTTATTTAGAGATAAATGTTATGATTTTTTTGGAAGACTATGTGATCAAATCCTTATGAATTTTGTGTTTTAAGCATAGTTTGGATTATTTTGAATAATTTTACGGAGAATTATTTATTTAATGTTCTTTGTTTAAATTTGGGTATTGTTCGTCAAATTTTAGAGATTATGAGTAGTATCACTTTTTATGTATTTTTATCCTTTTTGGAGATCATATAATCGTGTACTAACCATTCTGGTTTTGGTTAATGTCAAAAGATAAGGGAAATATATAGTTCATCTTTTTGGAATTATATGATTCTCTCGAAGATGATTATAGTGCTTCATGTCTGACCAAGTCATCTTGAATACTAATCGTTTGAAGAAAAGATGATTTTTTGGTAGAAATATATTAAAGAATGAAACTCTAGTTGAAAAGTATATTTACTTATGTTCTATAGTCAATCTCATAAATAAATTCTCCAGGATTACAAAAGGAAACCTAAAACAAAATAAACATTGACTACTTACTTTTCCTACCAGGAAACTAATGACTGTTTAACCTATAACATGTTTGTTGTTTTCTTGTTGTTAACTTTCTCCTAGTCATGTTTTCTATCACTCTACATCAGAACATGACACTTAGTTTCTCCTCTAAATCCATGTTTTCATACATGGAATCTTAATATTTGTTACCTTGGGTGACCTTTGTACTTATCATTCTTTCTTTTAAAGTTAAAGTTTTATTGACTCTTTTACCGATGTGGGACTTTTAATGATGTTTCTGAGACCAATTTTAAAATTTTGAGGATACAATTCCCAAAAGGGTGAAGGATGTAACCTACTATGAAAATAAAAAATAATTAATTTTCATATTTATTAATATTTTTAAATTAAATATTAATTTTACTTTAAATAGGTATTCTATGTTCAATGGCGTACCCGACACGTAACAATGAGTTTCTCTGAAATCTCATGTTCTACACAAAGATGATTCATACTGAAAATAATAATATAATATTATTTAAAATGGTAGTTAAAACCTAGCCATTGTATTTTCATGAAGGAATAAAAGTAACTAAAATATGATTATACATGTTTGTTAAATGTTCTACATTTATCCAATAAATTTTAGAGGGTTTAAATAAGACTGGATCCAATTTTAAGCATGAAATACTGTAATATTCTTTAAATGGTCGATTTACCACCTTTTAATGGAGAAACCTTTTTAAATCTAGTTTTTTTTCTCTTTTGAATGTCTCATTTGACAAAAATAAAGTTTTTCTTTGAAGTAGGAATTAAATATTTATATTGGGAGATTTTTTGGTATTTTTCTAATAATGTTCATTTTTTAATGAGTATTAAAAAATACTGCATTTTAATTCAAAATAGTCTTTTAATATAATTTATTTATATGGAAAAATTATCTTTTTCATTGGTTTTAAAGTATATTTAGATTATATTTTTACAATTTAATCCAATTTTGGTCATTGGAAGTAATTTCACTTTGAATTTGGAAATAAAAATGACAATATTTTGATAGTTATTATTTCTTAAAACACGCTTTTTGGTTTTGAAAATGGGAATTAATTTTAAATTATTTTCTACAAATTTTGTGTTTTGAATTTTAAAAATGGATTCCATATTTGGAATTAGGAGTTCCAAATTTCGTAATTAGGTGCCTTTTCTTTTTAGACATTATGAATAGTAACTTCAGTAAATATTTTACTTACCATTTTTAAATGGTAAATCTAGTAAATAAGGGTAAAAAAATTATATTATAATAATATTAAATTTCCCTAACATGCTCCCTAACCCTATCGAATAGTACATGTCTGACCAGGGGCATCCTTGGGTCTATTTTTGGACCACATGGGGCCACATGTAAGTGAGAAATACACTTTAAACAAATTAATTTAATGTTAAGTAAAATGTAACATAAAAAATATCTTATAGTAAAACAATTTTTATATAGAGTTATATAAGTGAATTTTTTAATATAAAAATTAATTAGGGAGATAAAAATATTTACAAAAATTTGTTATTTTATTTATTATTTGTTGACATCATATATTTAAATTTATTTATGACAAAATGGTGATGTAATGATTACCTCATTAACAAATGTTTTAAATAAATGAGATTATAAATATTAAAATAAATTTATTTTGTAACTTTTTATGTAATACATGAATTTTATATATTAGTATGACTTTTTATATTTTAATTAATGAAGTTTTTTCAGAATAATCACATTGTTTTTTATTTTTTAAATGTCTTGATACGAATTGTTTATAAATTGAAATAATTTTTTTTTAAAAAGATTAATATTTAAAATGATAAAATAATCCTAAAAAACTACTATTCATTAAAAATGACATATATAATGTTAAAAATATAATTAATGATCTATTTTGGGTCTTTTCTAATTTTATAGTAAATATATTAACCATATAGTTTGAATATACTAGAGGACATTGTAACAGATTAATTAGTTTTCTAGTGGTTAAAGCTAAAAGATTAGGTTATTTTTATACCCTATGAATGACTAAAACCCATTTTATAAGATTATTTTGAACAATACTCACCCTATATTTGAATTAAATGGGTTGGGGACCTTTTTAAATCTATATTTAGTTTATAATAAAATATTATTTTTAAACATTCCTAAAGAGGCTCTCCTCCCCCTTATAGAAAGCCAACACCTCTAACCCTTAATCACACCTCTCAAGCCCCCATGGATCATCCATAATCTTCCTAAATAAGCTTCAAAAATATGTCATTTACAGATAAATTCCTTAACAGATGTATAAAGCACTTCAACAATGCCTTTGGGTTCAAACCAAAGATAGTTACCCAATTTAAACATAACGTCTTCTCTCAAGTTATTTTCTTTTATTTTCTTTCTCTAACCCTATAAACTCTCTTTATTCAATTATTTTATAAAAAACCAGTATCATAAATATAATAGGATGTTTTTATGAGAATTATTGGAACTAAAATTACTCACACCACCATTTAATGGATACAAACATAATGTTTCTGCAAACGGCGAACCACTGCCTCACGAAACGATGATTGTTCAATTATATCCTACCCCTTATCATGGTGTCCATTATGGTGGAACTGTATTTATATGTTATATATATTATATTTATATTTTATTATACTTTTGTATTTCTCATTTATATCATACCTTTATGGTTTCCATAGTGGGTAAATACGATAATTTCATTTGAGGAAGTGCGGACTTCTGCTCCCTCAAAGTGATATGACTCATTCATACCATACATGGAACTTATAAAGGATGGTGTTAATGAACTTATGTAATGTATATAAAATATGATATTATACTATAATAATAATATAGCTATATATAATTTGGTTTTCATTCCTTTAAAAATGATAAAATGAAATGAAATTAGTGTTCACGCATACGTACGACTTACCGTCTCTAGGAACAGTGCATTTCATTTTCATATATCCACATGATATGGACTATTATAAATACATATATACAGGATATATATTATATATCTGATATTTAAATCATCAATAAAAATATGGATATAATGGAATTTTGACCACAAGTATAATTTTTAATTATAACAAGTTCATTTTTGACTCAAGTTCCAAATATCGACAAAATGTCCAATATGAAATCAAATAATTAAATTACTGATGTACCAAGGTAATAACTGATATAAAAGGAATAATAAACTCTATTAATTTTCTAAATCAATTATAAATTAACTTATTTTTATTATTTATCAGGAACATGGAACATATGTGACGAGTCGAACTCAAGTTAAGGGAACTTATTAACCCAATTTCCATTCATTCGGTTAATCTTATAATTCTTGATTATTATATGCTATGATTATGTAATATCTTGTATATATAAATTAGTTATGTGTAATTATATATAATACACATAATAATTCTATTTTATTTACAATATGATCTTTGTAAGGGAACCGTTCACCCTCCTCTTTTAGTCAAATACTTCTTCTTTCTTATGTATTTTAATTTCCATTTTCTTATTTTAGGATATGTTCTTCTATATCCTTATTGTTTTAATATTTATTTATAATTAATGAGAGACCATTTTTTCTCTCATCAAATCATTTTATGAATTTTTAAGTGACATTGTTAACCTGCCAAATTTTCGTAAGGGAATTTCTAAACTCAATTTCCAATCGTTGGGTTTTATGTATAATTTGTTGATTATATTATACCATGATTATGTGTGGAATAACTAATTATTTATTTACGTTTTATTTTCCACTTCCATTCATGTGGATATAATTTTATATCCCATAATCACTCCATTGATAAATTATTACATCATTTATATGTAATTTTTAGGCGATTTTTTCTCAATTTACATTCCAATGAGACTTATTTTTTGTTATACACCAAATCACATTATATGGTTTATATACTGCCCTTTGAGATATTATATCATGAATCTTTTTATTCTCATTATATTACAATAATTGTTTAATTTTATTATGTACTTATTTTTATACAAGTGTTTTTTTAAGTTGTAAGGAACCTTTTTTTTAAACATTGCTTTATATGCTTTAAAGATTTATAATTCTAAATCGTTCTAATTAATGACATGTTTTTGAAATGGTTTTAAGATTTATTTATATATGTGTTAATTTTTTAAAATGTTTATTTCTTTAAAAAAATCAAATTGGTATGGTACACTTTGATTCAAAACCCTCTTTATTAAATATTTTACATGGTGTTGAAAATGGTTTTGAGAAATCATTGATTATGTCAATATCATGAAATGATATACTATGATTGAAATGTGAAAAATTTTATCTTTCCATTATTATTTTTTATGTGTTTTTATCATGTTATGGTTCTTGTTCTTTTTTTATGTATATGGGTGGTTTTGTGATAAACATTGGGTGAGTGAGCCCGAGATAGCTTTCCAATTCATTGGGTAAGCTGACTAAGTTAAACGTTTATGTTTATCCTAAGAGATTTAGGGAATTTTTGGTGTTGGGTATTCCAAATGTATATCCCTATATAGATGTGAAATATAAAACATAAGTATTTTATGGATTCCACAAGTTACTTTTATGATTTATGATTTCCATGTGTAATTCATAAATATTATGATTTTGTTTGGTAGTTTAAAGATTAAAATGTATGATTTCATTGATTTTTACGTATTGATGGACTAATGTTTTCTTTCCTTTATTTATAACCCTTACTCAAATTTTTATTCTCATCCCATGTTTTTGAAATTTTTTTCATAGGGTATAAGGACGGATAGAAGAAAGGAAGAATTCAAGAAGATTTGTATCATGAAAATAACTGTTTTTTTATTTACGGACTTTTATTAAATGTGAAAAAAAATTTGATAGAGTATAATTTTATACTTTGTTATTTTTGAAATTTAATGTAGTAGTTGTGGAATAATTCTCTAAAACTCTAAACCTGAAAAGATCCTCAATGTGAACTATTAACTTAATTCAAGATTACGTAATGTTTATGGTTAGGGACTTATAGTTCTAGTCAACAAACACTTCATTTACAACTAAGAAAAGGTAAGGGTGAGGATGACATAGATCCACCACCTAACACATAAGATAGTATAGAGGTAGGTACTGGATATGAAAAACATGTGGTCCATAAACCTGATTATAGACATCCAAATATATGATAAGGTCATGTTATCTATGCTCCGAGTTTTGGAAAGGTGGATCACCCGAGATAGTTGTTCATATTAGACTGATAAAGGTTATATGTATTTAAAAGAATTGGTTTTATGTTATTTAAATAATAAAATTGATAATAAATAAATATATTTAAAAATAATTAATTAAAAATAATTAAATAAATAAAATAACATAAAAATTTATCATTATATTATTTTTCTTATAAATTAACAGAAGAAAATATATTATAGTTTATATAGATTTTTATTAATGATTTATAATAAACTTATTATTTTTTACTCATTAAATATTATTAAACTATCAACTAATTATTAATCATATAATAATATATACAATGATAAAAATAGAAATGATTAAAAAAATTAAGAGGTGTGAACTATTTTTCTAATTCTTGTAAAAATTTACTACTGGAGAAATGAAATGAATCCATGCCTCTTTGACAGCACTTTATGAATTTTGATGACCTTTTATGCATAATGTCCCAATAGGGAAGTGTGAATGATGTTTACACATCTCTAGAATTATTTTTAAAAAAATATTAAACCATATTCCCATTTTTTATTTTTTATTTTTAAAAACCAAAAAAAATTATATATCCTTCTAACATCATTAGTGATATAGTGACTAGTACAGAGTGAAGGTGTGGCCATTGCGGACATGCTTCGAAATTCTCTCAAAATAAATAATGTTTAAGTTTACTTGGTTTATTTTTTATTTTTTTGTGTATTTAAATGTTATGAATTATTTTTAAAAATATTTACATTTTATAATTTTTATAAAAAGCAGATGTGAATGAATTTCAAAACGAATAAAATAACAATAAAGTAGGTTTTGATAATAAAAAATTTGACGTTTCAAACCATTATACTAGTGATAGGAATAACCTAAAAGTTTATACTTTTTTAATAAAAACAACAATTTTAGTGTTCAAAATAATGTTTTGTGAGCATATATGTGAACAATTAATAGTGACAATGTATATCATTTTTTCAAACAAAAACCCAATATATTAAATATATATATCCTTGAGTATAAAATTATTAATTAAAAATAGATCACAATTCATACAAAAAAAATTTAAATTTTTTCAAATAATGAGCCACTAGATTCCAAATTTTCTGAATAAAATAAAAATGCCTCAAATTAAAAGTCATGAAATATATTCAAATCTCATCTAACAAATGTATAATTAATCTGAGAATTTTATATCCTTAGAAAATCATTGAGTTAATGGTTTACAATCTGATTATTCTATTTTTGGCTATTCATATCACCATAGAAAGTTATCATCCTGAAAAAGAGCATATTACATTATAATAAAAGGAATACACATTGAAACAATAATATTTTGAACAAATTTTCCCCTAAATTTATGAAACTTTTTGAAAAAAATCCATTTTTTAACCTACATTCTAATCAACATTTGTAATATATTCATTTATATTAGTTAACATCAAATTACCTGATCACATAGAATGAGATTTACCTTTATAATAATCCTAAAAAATTAATCCCCAATAGGACAGTAATGAAATTGAGTTAGAAGAATACTATCTTAACTCTAATTATTTAAAAAATGAGTAACATTATCCTTACATTAACCTACACTTTCATCTTTAATTAAATCATTAAATAGAATATCATCAAAACATGTTTTGATATATGAATCTAAAAACGTACTATTTGTATTCAGCATCCAAGTGTCCTTATAAATATTCAGTTTTATCCCATAAAAAATGCAAGAAATATCCTTAATTAAAAATAGATTTCACACCCAAATACAACCCCAACATTACTCAAAATTATCAATAAAAATGATAAATATATAATTAATGATAATATTTTGACTTCAATACATTATCATGTAGTGAATACTACTAAAAATGGGGTTTTAAAATCAATAAAAATAAATTTTATCAAATATAAAAAAATGGTTTATGTGTCCAGTGACAATAAAAGCTAGTAACATTTATCAGTTCTATAGAAACAGTTATCTTCATCAGTGTAATTTTAATCATTGAAAAAGGGTTCTGTTATCTGAACTGATAAAATAATGTTTAACAAACACTAATTTCTTCATTGATAAAATCCATTTTCCTCTACTGTAGACTGATAAAATCTATATCTACATCAATGTGTAGTTTCTGATAAAAAAATTCAATTTCAACAAAAATATGACATTAAACATGTTAAATTTACATTACACCACCATTTAAATAAAAATATTACATTAACTAATTTTATTACAAGAAATTACAATGATATAAGAAAAAAAATTACAATAAATATAAAGTTAAAATTATCTTTTTCGGCCTTCTTCAATGATTAACCCAACCTCATCTAAAAGATTCATGCACCAATATTAATATAAATGATTATTTTAGTAGGATTAAATTAAAAAATTAAAGAAAATTTAAAATTGAAATGTTACATAATCTAATATAAATTTCATTAAAAATGATATATAGTCACTTCTTATAATCCATGAATGAAAAATAAGTTATTAATATAATGAATCGTGACAATCAGAACATGTTTTCTCTATTTTGTAAATGTGATAGGTGTTTTGAGAAAATATGTCAATTTTAAAAACAGTTAGAAAAAGATCCAATAGGGATCAATATTAGAGGTCACTATTTTCCTTTAGTAGCTGCAAAATAATTGCTTTTATCAATCATATGTTTCCTACCACTGGAGGAAATTGGTGACCTCCAATGGTAGTCACAATTGATAGTCTATAGACATATACAATGGTAGTCACTAAAAATGGATTTTTTTAATACTATAAGTGACCACTAAACCATAAAGATATAGTAGACACAAAATATAGTCACTAATTCCCTAAAAATGTTCTTTTCTAATGAATATAGTGTTCTTTAACATGATAATTTATTAATACATATATATATATATATATATTAATTTTTAAATTATATAACAAAAAACTACAAAATAATAAACCAATGATAAAAATATCTACGGTCACTTTTAATATTAGTTCACAAATAACCGATAGATAGGTTACAAAAAACAACTAAACAATGTAATGAAAATTAATGTATAAATTCAAATAAATTTTATTCTTCTTTTATATATATATAATAGTGAAAATATTTTATACAATGTTACATACATAAAGTATCATACATACAGAAATAATAAAAAAAATTCTGAAATAACTGATTACAATATTTAGTAATCTATTAAGAAATTACTATTAATGATGAAAGCCAAGAATAATCCATACTAATCTATCTAGGATTCCATATTTATATACTATTGATTTCAAAAGATAAAAAATGAATTTTTTAATATAATCCTAAACTTTTTTCTTCAATTTGAATCCATATTCTCATTTCTCACCCCCTCGTGGAATATTTGTCAGTTTAATACAACTCTCCACCATTAAATATTGTTTTCCATCATGTCGAGTTACCTGATAATATGATGGATTTAGAGTTGACTTCAATAGATCAAAAAACCATTGTGATCATCATCCCATGATTTTATATCAATCCATGTTCCTTTTATTGGTATTGACCTCTTTTAAATGATTTCCCATATTGCATCAAATTTGAGGAAAAAACAAAATTTTAATCATATCATGAAATTCGGGTATCTAATATACTTTCTAATGATTACTATGTATTTTATATAACCTAACGATCATTTCCAAAATATTTGTTTCTAATCAGAGCATGTTTAGTTTGTTTTAACCCCAACATAAATTATGTACAGATTATTACAAAAATCTTAATAATTTAAAATCATACATTAATCCATACCAATCAATACTAGCATCGAACTAACACAAAGTGGATTACAATAGATCATTAATGATTTAAGGAAAATTTAACTAGCATTATGCATCAATTAAAATGTTTTTATCATTTTTGACCACTTATCATTAGATATGTCATTTTAATAAAACATTACATTGTTACTCATTTTTGTACCATTATACATAGTCAAACAATCATATTATTTTTGTATCATTGATTGATCAAAATAAAACATACTTACTAATCAATTCTCCCTTTATTTCATGTCATTGAAACTATATTGGCTTGTTATATACCATTTTTATGTTATTTTTCACTAAAATCCAAATCTAAGGGAAAACACCACCTTTGATTATACTATAAAACTTGAGTATCTAATTCACATGGTGATTATTACTATAGATTATGAATGACTTAAGGATCATTGTCCAAATATTTCATGTCATCCATAATGTGTTTTTTTAGTTTTGACTCCTACACAAATGATATGACCATTATTAAAAAAATGTTAATAATGCCAAGTCAAACCATAATCCGTACCAATAAATTATGAAATTAAATTTATTTTTAGTTGATTAAAATATATCAAAAATTATTTAAAGAAATTTATCCTAGATTTTCACATCAATATAAAGTTTGTTTCTTCTTTTTTCACATTGTATGAGATATTTAATTTTAATATAACTATACAATGCTACCTATTTTATTCCATAATTACTAGTGATAATTTTTTCCAATTGATTTAGTGTTGATCCCAATAGAGATTAAAAAACTTGGTGATCATTCTCTAGTTTCTCCAAGTCAATCTATGTGCAATTTTTTTGGTATTGATCAATTTTACATAATTTTTCACTTAACTCTAAATCAAAAAGATAAATTCCCCTATCGGTCATCCTAAAAAATTAATTTATTCTATTGAAGTATATATGATTCCTAAATTTTATAGATCATATAATGGAAAAAGTTTTGATATTTCATATCAATATAAGCATGTTCAGTCATATTTTACCCCTATGCAACTGATTTTACCATCATTTCAAAAAATGTAATAATTTCAAATAATACTTTAATACATATTGACAACATCTGAATCATATTAATTTGTGGTTGATTAAAATAAATCATTATGGATTAAAATAATTTTATCCTATATTTTTTCATCAATCCAATTTTGTTTCCTTATTTTTGACCCCCAAGTTGATCATATGACATTTTAATAAAACTATATAATGTACCCTATAGTTTTTGATCATACCAAATAACATGAGCATCCAATTGATGAAACATTGGTTCAAAAAGACCACAAATAACTCAATGATTATTCTCCCATGATTTAATTCCATTATAATAATATGTTCTTACTATTTACACATTTTATGTGGTTTTTTCTTAACATAAAATATGATAAAAGAACAACACATTCGATCATACCGAGAAGTTCTACTATATGATTAATATGATAATGATTTCTAAAAATTAAAAATGAATTAAAGATTATTTTTCTAATATTTAATATCAATTGTATTTATTTTGGTTGGTTTTGACCCCTATAATTTTTTTTCTTATTATTATAAAAAATTAATAATTTCAAATCACACCTTAAGTCATATTGATAAATCTATACACTAGAATAAAAAACAGTTGATTCCAATATTTCAAAAAATATTAAAATAATGTTCTCTTATATTTTAAATTTAATATATACTCATTACCTAAATTTGTATCCCCTTAAGGGAGATATTTTATTTTAATTAAACTATATAATGTTACCTATTGTTTCCCATTATACAGAGAAACTTAAGAATTTTATTTATACAACATTTGTTTCTACATATCAAAAATGAGTCGGTAATCATTCTAACTTGATTTCATATCATTACATGTGTTTATGCTTTGTATTGACACATTTTAAATGATTTTTCACATAAATCCAAATTAGAGGGATGAACACCACTTTTGATTATTTGAATAAATTCTTGTATCTGATTGACATACCAATTTTTTCTATATATTTTAATTGATTATGATAATGTTTTCCTGAAATTTCATTTCAATCGATATTTCAATTATCAATATTTACACATAATCAAATTATTTTTCACATTATTACAAAATATATAATATTTTAATATCCTAACTTTTGTCATACCTACCAATCCAGGAATCATATTGATTCATGATTGATACCAACATATAAAAATTTATTTGAGGAATTTTCTAGAATAATTTTTTTCCAATATGAATAGGTTTTTTTTAATCCTCGAGTGATAGATATATCATTTTAATATATCTTTCAAGGTTACCAATTTTTTTCCATTATACCATGTGACATGAGAATCTAATTGATGTGGTGTTAGTTCTTACATTTTAAAAATTATTTTTTGATTATTCTTAGAAGTCCCCATTATTAAACATTACATAATCTTAAATTAAGTTAATAATTCACATTGAGAATATTTTCATGTTTAAATTTTTAGATAATTATGCCATAACTATTACATTAAATCTCAAATATTACAAAGTATGCAATTCTACATAGTAATCATTTTTTTCATAAAATAAATACTCTTAAAAAAATAAGAATTCTTTTCTTGATATAAATCTTTTTTTATTCTACCATTATCATACCCTTCCTTATACTATATGAAAAACATTTCAAATACATGGGATGAGCATAAAAAGCTCAGTAATGGTTATAAAATAGAAAAAGGAAAACATTTGTCCATCAATACATATATAACATAAGCTCTTCTACAAACCTCATGAAATCATAAGATTTATGAATAACACATAGAAATAATAAATCATAACAGTAACTTCTGATATCCATATCATACATATATTTTAGCTTTCACAACTACATAGAGAGTTATGTTGGAAAACCTATCATAGTATATTCCTTAAATCTATTGTGAGAAAAATTTACGTTTACCTTCGCCATGTTACCCAATTAATTGTAGATCTATCTCAGGATCACCCACCCGAGGTTTATCACAGAGCCGCCCATATATGTAAATAATTCCCAAGAACAATAACTTATTCATAACACATAGAATAAACAAAAATTAAAGATAACATTTCTACATTTCAATCACAATATATCATTTAAATATTTTGAAAATTCCAATCCATTATCAAAACCATTTTCAATACCAAAATGTAAAATATTATATGGTATTTATTTTCCTTTTAGAAACATTAGTAATTATTAAGGAATCCAAATATCAAATAACACTTGCGGCAGTGGAAAGGTCCTTATCACTGTGTACGTTAAATAAACATTCCATTTTTTGTTTAGTAAAATGAAACATAGAAACATATTCCCTTTTAATGAAATGAAAAAGTAAAAGGGGTTTATGAACCATATAAAATAAAGGCGTTTATAAATCAAAATATGCCTTAATGAAAGTATATTGAGATGAAGTCCTTTAAAAAGATCATTTTTTTATATAAAATAGATTGATTATGTGTCTTCACAATAATAACATTTAAAGCAAGTAAAAAACATGATAAGATATAAAAAATTATTTATCACATAATCAATTAATGGAATAAACAAGAAATATATGATCAACCCAAAGAATAGGAATTAGGTTAAGAAGTTCCCTTACAGAAATTCGATAGCCTAGCGGCGTCACTTTAAATTTCAGAAAAATATTTTATTAAAGAGAAAAGGGTGCCTCATCACATGGACATAAAATTTATAATAATAAGGATAAATAATAACATATGAAGACATAATAAAATGTAAATTAAAAATATATAACATAAAATATGTCTTTAACTAAAAGAGGGGGGTGAAAGGTTCCCTTACCGATTTGGTAACTAATGAAACATACACCACACGAAAGAAATATCATTCAATGAAGATGTAAATAACCATAAATTAATTTATATTACATAAAGAATAAAATCATGGGAATTATATACACCACACAAAAGGAAATTGTTTCAAATATAGCATGAACTCATGGGAATAAAAAGTGAGATTAAAACCCCTTACCTCAAGTCCGACTTATTCTGTATGTTTCTTATTATTCCTAAATAATAAAATAAAGTTAATATATACTAGATTAAGGAAATTTTTCAAGTTCACTATTCCTTTTTTATAACTTATTAGCATGTTATAAATATTACATATTCATTTATGTTAATAACTGAGGTTTTGTCCATATTTGGTACTTGAGTCAAAAATGAACTTCTTATAATTACAAGTTGTCCAGGGGCTCAAAATTCCATTATCTCTAGAATTATATTCATGATTTAGATATATTATATATCATATATATCCCATATATATATATATGTATGTATTTAAAATACAGCATAACAATTGTAGGTAAGAAATGAATTGCACCGTTCATGGAAACAGTAAATCGTACAAACGCTTGAATGCCACATTCATTTCTATTTTGTATTTAATGGAATGAAAATGTAATGATAAATAGGTATATTATAATTTTAGTATAATATCATATTTTATATATGTTATATAATTTCATTAACATCATCTTTTATACATTCCATGTATGGTATGAATGAGTCATATCACTTTTAGGGGGTGGTAATCCGCACTTCCTCAAATGAAATTATCGTATTTATAAAACATTAAAAGAATAAAGGTATTTTATAAATGCTAATTAAATAATTATAAATATATAATAAATATAATAAATAAAATATATAATTACATTGTCTTCATAATGGTCACCATAATAGGTGGTAGTAGAAGATTGAATAATCATCGTTTCATGAGACAGTGGTTCACCATCTACAAAAATAGTTTGTCCTATACCCATTAAATGGAGGTGTGTATAGGTGTAGTTAGAATCAATACCATAAAAAAACCTGGTATATTGAGGATAAAATAGTTTTTATTTAACCAAAGAATAATAATAGCATAGGGAGTGGAGAAGGAAAATAAAGGAAAATAAATTGAGAGAAGATAATACCTCAAATCGGGTAACTTCTTTTGATTTGAGACAAAAGGCTCTCTTCAATTTATATATGATCAGGATAAGGCTTATAAGATGAATAGAGGTATTTTGGGACATTATTTTGGTAGAGGTTGGATGAGACAAGGGGGATTGAGAGGTATAAGTATGGGATAGAACTGATGACTTTTTATAAGTGGGAGGAGGGGCTCTTTAGGAACGTTTGAAATATTATTTTATTATAAATTGAATTCAGATTTAAAAAGGTCCCCAACTCATTTAATTTGAAGATAAGGTGAGTATTTTTAGAAATAATCTCATCCAATAGTTTTTATATAATTTTAGGAAATAAAATTAAACTTATCATTTAGCTTTATCCTTTGGTTAATTAGTTTACCTTTTACCATGTTCTCTTGTATATTCATATTATATAGTTAATATATTTACAATAAAATGGAAAGAGTCCCGAAAATATATTATTAATGACATCATTATCATCATATATGTCATTCAACCGAATATTATTTTTTTAGACTATTTTATCATTTAATAAAATATTTATTAATTTTAAAACTCATTTATGTAAATTTATAAACTATTCATATCAATACATTAAAAAAATTTAACTTGATTATTTTGAAGAAACTACATTAATTAAAATATAACATGTTATACGCATCTATAAAATTCATTTATGGCATAAAACTTTTTAAAATAAATCTATTTTAATATTTATAATATCATTTATATAAAATATCCATTAATGAGGTAATCATTACATCATCATTGTGTAATAAATAAATTTATTTATTTAATGTCTAAAAATTATAAATAAAATACCATGATGTAGGAAATTTTTTTTATTTATAATGACTATTTATAGTTGAAAATATCACTTATATAACCCATTATAATAATTTTTTTACAAATAGATGTATGTTAATGTTATATTTTCCATAACATTAAATAAATTTTTATAATGTCATTTTTCCTCACAATTGGCTCCATGGGGTTCCAAAATCGACCCAAGGATTTTCAAGGTTGGAAATGTATCAGCCAATAGGATTTGTACACATGTAAGGGTAATTGAATATTGTCATAATATTATTGTTTACCCTCATTTACCAGATTTACCATTTTACCATGGAAAATAAAATATTTACTCAAGTTACTATTTATAATATCTAAAAATAAAAGTTACCTTTTTACACAATTTGGACCTCTTGAATCCAAATATGGAATCCATTTTTCCAAATTCAAAACACTGAAGTTGGAGAAATTAATTTAAAATTAATTCCCATTGGCAAAACCAAAAAGTGTGTTTTTGAGAAATAATAACTATAAAAAATCGACACTTGTTTATATTCAATTTCGAATTGAAACTACATAAAATGACAAAAAATGGATTAAATGGTAAAAATATAATCTAATTACACTATAAAATAAATGAAAAATATAATCTAACCCTATAAATAAATTAGATTAAAACGCTGTTTTGAATTAAAATGCATTATTTTTCACTATTCATTAAAAAATGAACATTATCCTAAAAATACCAAAATTTAATCCAAAGTATATTTTTATGTCTCAATTCTAAAGAAAAATTTTATATTTTGAAATAGAATATATAAAAGTGACAAAAAATAGTTAAAAATGGTTCTCCATCAAAAGGCAGTAAATCGACATATTAAAGAATATTAGAGCATTTATGCTTAATATTGGATTCATTTAAATTTTAAGCCCCTAAATATTATTGGATAAAGGTAAAAACATTTAACAAACATATATAATCAAATTTCAGTTAGTTTTGTTCATTACTGCCAACACAATGACATTTCATTATCTACCATTTAAAAGAATATTATATTATTATTTTTCAGTATGACTCAACATTGTGTGCAACATAAGACTTTGGAGAAACCCATTTTTGTGTGTTGGGTATGCTATCGAACATAGAATCCCCTTTAAATTAAAATTAATATTTAATTCAAAAATATTAATAAATATGGAAATATTATATCTTTTATTTTCTTGGGATGTTACATCCTTCACCTCTTTTGGAAATTGCGTCCTCGCACTTTTATTCTCTTATCAAATAAATGTGCGTATTTAACCCTCATAGAATTTTCATATTCCCATGTTGTCTCTTCAACAATACAGTTTTTCCGAAAAAAAATCCTTTACTAGATGAATTAACTTATTCCAAAAAAAACATGCTCTCTTAGGACAAGAATCTGGACTGATTTTTCCTCATAAAAAAGATTCTCTTCTAACTGAACTACCTCTGGACTCAAAACATGTGTTGGATCCAGCATATAAATTCTCAACACTGAAACATGAAAAAAATTGTGTACCTATGATAAAATTGGAGGTAAATCCACTCTATAGACAATTGATCCCACATTATCTAGGATTTCATAGAGTGTAATGATCCTCGTAGTCAACTTTCCCTTCTTACCAAAACACATCACACTTTTCCATGGAGAAACTTTGAGAAAGAAATGATCACCAAACTCAAAAAAAAAGATCATTCCTTCGGTTATCTGTATAACTTTTTTTTCTACTTTGAGCTATTTTCATGTGATTCTGAATCAATTGAAATTTTTATGCCATCTCTTCTACCAATTCTGGTCCCATCAACTTTCACCTACATCATCCCAAAAAACTATAGTTTGACACTGCTTTCCATATAATGACGTAAATGGATCCATCTGTTGGAATGAAAACTTTTATTATAAGAGGATTCAACCAAAGAAAGATATTGGTCCCAACCTCCCTGGTAATCTTGTAAAGACCCGGAAATTCCATGTAAATTTTTTTAATTACATAGGAATATTACGAGTCTGTGAAAATTGATAGTGCATGATTCCGAGGTCCAGTGTGCCTATAATGAATTTTTGAACTTTTTTTCTGGTACATTGAGTAAACCTGTGAGCAGGTTTTTGTTACTTTTGAACCGGTGCTCGGAATTAAAATAAGATTACACCGTTGAACTCTCATCATCGGTATTTTCTTAAGGAGACCTTTACCTCGACCACGGTAGGTTGAGGGTAGAAGTTAGTTTTCACTTTTTTTCAAAGAAAAATAAAATTAATTTTACATTTTTATTTTTACTTTTCTTTTGAAACCTATTTGTCATAGTTATGATGTTCGGGACCACCAGAACTAAGAAACCCCCATTTTAAATCCATGCTGGTGGGGACCACCTGAATCCCTATTAATTGGGGGAAAACCTCTCAACTTTTTTAATTAATTAAATGTGTCAATGTTAATTAATTTTTAGAGTTATTAGTTATTTTTTGTTGGATCCTCACTTGATGATTGAGGAAATTGTTAGAAATGGAGAGGAGTTGTAAGAGATAGCTTTTGGAGGATCAAACTCTCCAACGATGAACACCTCCCAATGAAGAACACCTCACCAATGAAGGACGAAGAACCAACCCTGAGCCTGGATCAGAAGTGCCTTGTGGAAGTAACGACTATCGGCTCTTCAATGACTCTGTCTTCTTCACTGTGACATCCTCCAATGAACAACAAGTTAGGGGTGTTATTTCTTTTAATCATCATTAATTTCTTTCACGTTGAATCTCTTCCCATGTGCCACTTGCTACTGTTCTAACATAGTGGGTATGGGCCAAACGAACATGGCCCGACCCCTATAAAACTCATTGTTTTTCTTGATGTGTTCTTCATGATGGAGGAGGACGACGACTGACACCAGTGGGACTCAGGAATGGTGGTCGGCATCGTAGCCAGCCACGACAACGGCGGTCGTGCGACCGCATCACCGGAGAAGGGTTGTGGCCCATCATCCACGGCAGAACAGGGGTGGAAACCGGGTAGAGGCTGGTCGGGAGATGAGGATGCGGTGGCGGGTGTCTGTGCCACCTGGCAGAGCAAGAGTTGTGGCACGAGGCCCTAGTGGTGAAGGAGGGTGGCTGGCCGAACCAGCCGCCAAGGAAGGAATGGCGCATGACCGTGCCGCATGGAGGATGGGGCTGGCCGTCCGACCAGCCACATCGGGCTGCCTCACCATGGTCCACCCCGCACCGTGGGTCACCGAACCGCGGGCCGCCGCACTGCGGGTCACTGCCCCGCGTGCCGCCGCATCGCGGGCCCCCTCACCGCGGTTCGCCACACCGTGTGCCGCCACACCGTGGGCCAATCTGCCCCAGTGGGCCGATATGGATCCTTTGGGTTGGGCCAGAACAAGTGAGTCAGGCCCGGGTCGACCAGAACTGGGTCGGGTCGGCCCAGGCCGGGTCGGACAGGACCCGGATCAGTTACGACCTCTTTCCACTTTTCGGACATATTTTGAGCTACGGGTGTCTGTTGGATGAACCGTCTGTGGATCCGAAAACCTTGGAGTGAGATGGTCCTTTTGGTATACTCCACATGAGATTTGGATAAATTTGGTGTATGGCTGGGTTGGATTGAGCACGAATCCAACTGGGCCATCAGAACTTAAGGGCCTGAAACTTACAGACCGAGCGTCTGAACGACGCTCCGTCCGTTGCATTGTAACCCATTTTATGTGGCATTCTTTTGAGATACTTCTTCATGAGACTTCATGACAGTTGGAGTATTGACTAGTGTCTAGAGGAGAGGACCCTCCTGGAATCGGGCGAGCTTAGTGCGGGAACCCTATAGGTGGCTGTAATATGAGAAAGGGATCTTATGTGGGTATATGCTTGGAATCCTTCGTGGGTCTGCGATCGAGGGTCCCACATGTATCCGCTCTATATATATATGCAGAACTACTCTAGGATGTTTCATGAGTCTATTGTACTAGGATCTTTTATGGTTCTGATGATTTAGGATCCTACGTGGGTCTGATGATTTTGGATCCTACGTGGGTCTGATAATTTAGGATCTTGTGTGGTTCTGCCTCTTAACAGAGTAATATGATTCAGTAGTTACATCTAATAATCTCTACTATTGTACATATGTTATATCTAGTGTGAGATGGTTCCTTACCATTATGTTAAACTTTTGTGTGGCGTACCTTTGTGGTACTAACCTTCATGGTGATACATTTGTGGTAATCTTCTATGTGGTGTAGCTCTGTGATTCTTACTTTCATGGTGATACCTTTGTGGTAATCTTCTATGTGGTATACCTTTTTGTGTCACCTTCGTGGTATTTTTTCTTTTATGGAACAGTTGAGATTTGGGCTTTTGATATGGACCTTGTGTTTCCACATGGATTAGATAGGCATACTTGATAATTAAGGTATATGTATGGGCATATACCTAAGTAGGGTTTTTAGTTTCTTACATGATTTGTGGTTTATCCTTTGTAGATTTTGTGAGACCTTTGAGAGTCTTGGGGTCCCTACTGAGTATCGGTATACTCACCCCTGCACAGGCTATGCCCGCAACTTATTCTGTTTGGTGCAGTTGATGGACATCGCTGACTTAGGACGAGGGTATTAGGACTAGAGGTAGCTTGGAGGTGCACCTTAGATGATGTGTATCGTAGAGATGACCATTAGAGAGTTGTGCCTACCCTTCATGTAGTATCCTTGTTGGGTGTTCATATAAGTTGTTCAGTTCACTTGTACTTTCTAGTTTTCTTGTACCTTCCAGTTGGAATTGTATCCTGGCCCATTTTGCTTATTGTACACACTCTTTTACTATAAAGTTTTCTTGTGTTCGTATCTTGATATGTGCTTGGTTTGTGTGATTTTAAGGTTATAAAGGCAATGTATTCTTTTTTTAGGGAATATGCATTTTGGTTCTCATCTCCAGCCCCTGGCCTATGGAAGGCAGGCTTGGGGTAGTCACAACATGGGCCCTGAGGGACGGGTCGTGAAAAATTGGTATCAGAGGAGTAGGTTCAACCGTAGAACATTGGACTCTAATATTTTTTTAACGAAAATAGTTTTAAGTGTAATGAGTGTGGTTATCAGTTTAGGGAACACAGTGTTGGTGTGGTGGCCGACGTATCCATACACCAGGACCATGACTCCTTATTTCTGACTCAGTGCACGAAAACACTAATTGCGTGTGTGATTTGAAAAGTTTTATTTGTGAACTATTTGAGTCAGCTCACCAGGTATAACTTATTAAATGCTTCACAACTGTTTATTTTCATGATGCCTCTATGGAGACATCTAGCAAGGGTTCTAGGAATAGTGTGCACTGATAGCCCACCGAGCGATGAGACCTCGGTACAGGGCCCTTTATCAGTAGGGGCACTAGCGGAGGCACCAGTAGAGGCACCAACGGTACCATTCCCCGTTGGACCACCGATTCCACCAGACCCAGCAACAGAGGGTGTACACCGCTTGATCATGTTTCACAAGTTCCAACTCTAGAGGCCGCCAAGGTTTAGGGGTGATACAGACCCACATGCAACTGAGGATTGGATGGAGGCTATTGAAAGAGTCTTTCAACTAGTAGGGACATTAGCTGATTTCATCATGATCCATGCCACTAGTCTTCTACAGGCAGCAACTAGTAAATGGTGTAGCTTAATGCTACAGGTTCACAATGAGGTGCCACTTCTATGGATACACTTCGAGAGCCTATTTCAGGCAGAGTTTGTCCCAGCATCCCTTTGTGCAGTGCACACACAAGAGATTCTTCATTTGCATTAGGGCAGCATAACTGTGGCTCAGTACACAGTGAGGTTCACTGACCTCTCCCAATACACCATTGACATGGTGTTGGAAACATTCTTCAGGGCCCGAACCATCGATCAGGGACTCAGGTGGGAGATCAGTTCTTCGATGATTTCTATCGGCATTCCGACAGAGGTGGGGGTGTTAGGGCGAGCCCTCTTAGTGTAGAGTTTTCTTGCTAAGAAGACACCAACAACGAGACCCACCACCAGGCATCATGTAGTGGATTATTGTACAGATGGCAGTAGAAATATGTCACAGAGGTCCAAGAAGACCATACCTACAAATGGACCACCGCAGGATTTAGGGTCAGTTGTGCGGGGCACCAAAGATAGATCCAATCATGCAAGGGTCAGGAAGTTTTACCCATGTGGCGGGCAGGGTCACATGGCTCATGACTGCCCGGACCATTGTGAGGATGATCAATAGATGGTCGAAGGGCTGCCCAGGAAGAGATATAGGTTCAACTGAGGAGGTCCGTAGGGACAAGAAAGATGTGGAAAAGGTGTTGGTCATGCAGCTGGTAGTGGGCGACGATTCGAGATGTTACCTCTACCACCACAAGGTGCTCCACTCCGACCATAGGGATCAGGTGTACAGGGGTGAGCTTAGCTCTATCCAGTTGAGGCATATGACCCTGGCACTCTGGAGATGATAAGAGGTACAATCTATGTCTACTCCACCTTAGGTGCA
Source organism: Viscum album (assembly GCA_963277665.1). NCBI lineage: Eukaryota > Viridiplantae > Streptophyta > Magnoliopsida > Santalales > Viscaceae > Viscum > Viscum album. Next base: position 243,269,977 of record OY728131.1, read on the forward strand.
GTACTTATAGACACAGGTGCCAGTCATTCTTTTATTGCCACTACCCTCGTTTGGAGCTTGGAGATTCTGGTGGAGCCATTGGCTCAATCCTTACGGCTAGACACTCTTAAGGGAGAGGATTCTATGATTACACACTAGTTTCGGTAGTGTAAGATTACTCTAGGAGGTGAGATCTTTGGCTGGGATCTCCTAGTAGAGGCGTTGAGGCCTTACTACATCATCTTTGATATGGACTGGTTATCTACAGTTCATGCCCAGATTGACTGTATTAGGTGAAAAGTGCGGTGTTTCCATACAGATGGGACTAGGTTTACCTTCATTGGTGAGAAGGGAGCCTTTACAACACAATATGGACTTACCCATAGGAGAGTGTAGCTGATCATTCATCAGTTGTCTAGCCTTACCTTCGGAGCAGTTGATGTGGAGAGTCTAAGCTATCTTGTAGTGGTGGACTAGTATGCGGATGTCTTCCCTAATGATGTTTTGGGTCTAACTCCTCACCGAGAGGTGGATTTTTACATTGAATTTTATTGCAGTACGGCACCGATATCTACACCAGCGTATCGGATGGCTCCCATGGATCTTCGTGAGTTGTGGGTAGAGCTGGAGGACTTATAGGGAAAGAGGTTCATCTTGCCTAGTGTTTCTCCTTGGGAAGCCCCGATTTTGTTCGCCAAGAAGGCGGATGGGATCTTGAGACTTTGTGTTGACCATTGATGCCTTAACCAGGTGACCATGAAGAACAAGTACTCACTCTTGAGGATTGACGACTTCTTCGATCAGCTGAAGCGAGAACGATGGTTCTCGAAGATAGACCACAGATTAGGCTATCACTAGCTTATAGTGCGAGACACGGATGTGCTGAAGAAAGCTTTCAGAAGTCGGTATGGCCATTATGAGTTTTTGGTCATGTCGTTCAGTGTAACCAATTCTTCAGTAGTTTTCAAGGGACTCATGAACAGGATCTTTTAGCCATGCCTTGATCAATTTGTAGTAGTCTTCATCGACGACATTCTGATCTACTCGGCTACTGAGGAGGAGCATGCTTATCATTTGTAAATAGTTCTGGACACACTCCGAGAGCCCCATATTTATGGTAATCTCTCAAAGTTCCAGTTATGGATCTGAGAGTTTCACTTTCTGGGACAATTCATCTCCGAGGCTATATTTGCAGTGCATCCAGTGAAGATCGAGGAGGTACTTTCTTGGGAGCCACCCAAGAGTGTGACGGAGGTACGAAGTTTCTTGGGTTTGGCCAGATACTACCTGAGGTTTGTGCCTGATTTATCCAGAGTTGTAGCACCTTTATCAGCATTGACGAATAAGGTGAAACCCTTCATGTGGTCAGAGAGATTCCAGCATAGTTTTCAAGATCTAAGGCATAGGATGACTAGATCCCCCGTCTTGAGGCTTCTGGATGAGGGCATTGGGTACGTAGTCTAATGCGATCCATTAGGGACCAGGCCCAGATGTGTACTGATGTAGGAGTGATCACTTATTGCATATGGTTCTCAACAGCTGAGACAACATGATCATACCTACATTAACCATGACCATGAGTTAGAAGCAGTGGTCTTCACCTGGAAGATGTGGCTACATTACTTGATGGGCGAACGTTTTACAGTCTACTCTGATCACAAGAGTGTCAGGTATATCTTCTCTCGGAAGGACTTGAACCTGAGACAGCGGTGTTGTCTTGAGTTCCTCCCAGACTATGACTTTGAGATAGTCTATAGTTCTGGGAATGAGAACGTTGTGGCAGATACACTCAACAAGAGATCTGGTATATAGATTCTAGGTGAGGCGACGGAGCAGTTGGCCGCTTTGCAGATATTCTTTGTGGATCGAGTTGGAGCAGTATTTTCTTCAATCTCTTATACTCACTCCCCCACTTATTTAGTGAGTCAAGGAGGCGTAGCATAGGGACACTAACTATGAGGCTTGACATGCTCAGATATCCACGGGACTTACACCTGATGGATTTTATGAATGTGAGGAGCACATTATCCTTTTCAGAGGATGTACCATGGTTGTAGTGTCACTTTGGGAGGAATTGTTGAAGGAGTTCCACACATCCTCTCTAGCAGTACATCCATGAGTGGATAAGAGGTACCAAGATCTCCGAAGACAGCACTGGTGGTAGGGAATGAAGAATGAAATAGCAGATTTCGTCTCTCGATACCTCACCTGTCAGCAAGTGAAGGTGGAGCAACAGGTACCAGCAGGCATAGTTCAGCCTTTAGAGGTCCCAGAGTGGAAGTGGTATGGGATATCCATGGACTTTGTGATAGGACTTCCACGCACGTCCAGGAGTGAAGATTCTATCTGGGTGATCATCGACAGACTCACCAAGTCAGCTCAATTCCTACCAATCACATAGCAGGGTTTAGTAGAGAGCTTGGGACGCCTCTATTTGTAGGATATTGTGCGGATACATTGATTACCCTCAACAATTGTCTCCGATCGTGATGCACGTTTCAATTCCCGGCTATGGAAGGGGTTACAGGAGGCTTTCGGGACACTGCTTCATTTGAGAAACACCTTCCAACCTCAGACGGATGGCCAGACTGAGCGGACTATTCAGACCCTCGAGGACATGCTGAGTGCTTGCATCCTTGAATTCGGTCGTAGTTGGGAGGATCACATTTCCTTGGTGGAGTTTTCATACAACAACAGCTATCACTCCACCATTGGGATGGAACCTTCTGAGGCGTTGTATGGACAAACTTGCAGATCACCCATGTGCTAGACTGACCCAGGGGAGTCATCACTCATGGGATCAAATCTGGTATGGGCTACCACAGAGAGGATACAGATCATCCAAGAGTGGATGAAGACTTTACAGAATATGCATAAGTCTTATGCCGACAAGAGATGGAGAACTCTTTAGTTCAAGTATGGCGACCACATCTTTCTATGGGTCTCACCCTGGTGAGGTTTACGGAGTTTTGGCAGGGGAGGCAAGTTGTCTCTGAGTTCATCGAACCATTCTAGGTCCTCAGCAAATTTGGAAAGATGGATTACCGCCCAATACTTCTCCCTCAGTTGCACCGGGTTCACGACGTCTTCCATGTATCCCAGCTTAGGAGATATGTGTATGAACCATCTCACATCATCGACCATGATGAGCTGGACATCGACAATGGGGAAAAGTTTACGGAGGTTCCAATAGAGATTGAGGATCCATAAGATCAGGTCCTTCTTGGGTGGTTGATACCTTTGGTTCATGTGCCTTGGCAACGCAGGAACCTCCAGGAGAGCACATAGGAGTGGGAGACTCAGATTTGTTCTCATTACCCCCACTTGTTTTCCTAGATTTTGTGATGTGGCTTTCAAAGACTTAAAGACCTGAGGTAGGGAGAATGTAAAGACCCATAATTCCATGTTATTTTTTTAATTACATGGGAATATTAAAAGTACACACAAATTGAAGGTGTGGGATTATGAGGTCCTGTGTGCCCAGAATGAATTTCTAAACATTTTTTTAGGTGCGTTCTGTAAATGTGCTAGCGGATTTTTTGTAGCTTTTTAACTAGTGGTCAGAATTAAAATTTGAGGACACTGTTGAACTCGCAGCGCTGGTATTTTCATAAGGAGACCATTACCTCGACCATAGTAGGTCGAGGGTGGAAGTTAGTTTTTAGCTTTTTCGTGGGAGAAGAAAAATAAAAATTATTTAACATTTTTATATTTCTTTAAAAACCTTCTTATTAGAGTTATGGAGGTGGGGACCACCCAAACAAGGAAACCCCCATTTTAAATCCACGGTGGTGGGGACCACTCGAACCCCTCTTAATGGGGGGAAAACTTCTCAAATTCCCAATTTATTAAATGTGTCAACGTTAATTAATTGTTAGAGTTATTAATTATTTTATATTGGCTCTTCACTTGATGGTAGGGGACATTGTTGGAAAGGGAGAGGAGTTGTATGGGACAGATTTTAAAGGATCAAACTATCCCATGAAGAAAACCCCCCAACGAAGAAATCCTCTCTAACGAAGGATGAAAAATCAACCCTGAGCCCATATCGGAAGCGCCTTGCGGAAGCAATGAGCATCGACTCTTTGATGACTCTGTATTCTTCATTGTGACATCCTCCAATGAATAACAAGGTAGGGGTGTGATTTCGTTTAATCATCATTAATTTTATTTCACATTGAATATCCTCCCATGAGCCACTTATTACCACTCTAACACAGAGTGTATGGGAAAAATGAACATGGCTTGACCTCTCCAAAAATATTTGTGCTTCTTGATGTGTTCTTCACGATGAAGGAGGACGGTGACCAACGCCGGTGGGATCGAGAACGGAAGTCGGCACCACTGTCGGTTGTGAAAAAGGTGGCAGTGCGGGCAGCTGGCCAAACCAGCCACCGGAGATGGCACATCGAGCGATCACACTACGTGCAAGAGTGGGTTGGCCATCCGGCTAGACGCGATGGGTCGCCGCAACGCGGGCCACCAGACCGTGAGCCCAACGGGCCACCTCACTACGAGCCCTATGAGCCGCCACACTGTGGGCTGAGCCGCGCCAAACCCTTCGAGCCGTGCTGGACCCAGTGGGCTAGGCCGGACCCAGTGGTCCTGGTTGGTCTAGGCTGGGTCAGACCGAGTCGGACCAGACCCTGACCAGTTTCGACCTTTCTCCTCTCTTTTGTCCACATCTTGAGCTACGGGTGTCTATTTGATGAACTGTCTGCGACCCCAAAAACCTTGGAGTGAGACAGTAATTTTCTTATACCCTAAGTAATATTTAGATAAATTTGGGGTATGGCCGAGTTGGATCAAGCATGAATCCAACCTGGCCTTCAGGACTGAAAGGCTAGTAACATACAGACCAGGCGTCTGAACGATGCAACATTTATTGCATTGAGACCCCTTTTACGTGTCGGTAATTTTGGATACTTCTTCTTGGGAATTCATGACAGTTGGAGTATCTATTAGTTTCTTGAGGAGAAGACCCTCCCAGAATCAAGCGAGCTTAGTGCGAGAAACCTATAGCTGGTTGTAATATGAGAAAGGGATCCTATGTGTGTCTGTGCTTGGGATCCTTCATGGGTATGTGATTGAGGGTCCCACATGGATCCGCTATAGGAATCCATGTAGGAATACACTATACTTATTCATGGGTATGTTTTACTGGGATCTTTCATGGTTCTGATGATGTACTAGGATCTTATGTGGGTCTGATGATTTAGGATTTTACGTGGGTATGATAATTTATGATCCTATTTGGGTATTTCTCTTAACAAACTAAGATGATTCAGTAGTTAAATCTAGTCATCTCTACTATTGTACCTAAGTTATAATTAGTGTGAGATAAGTCTTTACCTTTGTGGTAATATTTTGTGTGGCATACCTTTTTGGTACATAACTTCATGGTGATACCTTTGTGGTAATATTCTGTGTGGCGTACATTTTTGGTACTTACCTTCGTGGGGATACCTTTATGGTAATCTTCTGTGTGGCGTACATTTGTGGTACTTACCTTCATGGTTATACCTTTTTGGTAATCTTCTGTGTGGCATACATTTGTGGTACTTACCTTCATGGTGATACCTTTTTGGTAATCTTCTGTATGGCATACCTTTGTGGTACTTACATTGTGGTATTACCTTCATGGTATTTATTCCTTTGTGGAATAGTTGAGCTTTGAAATTTTGATTCGAACCTTTTGTTTCCTCAGGAGTGAGATGGGTATACTTGATAAATTAGGTATATGTATGGACATACACCTAAGTAGGTTTGTCAGTTGCTTACATGATTTTTGGTTTATCCATTGTGGATTTTGTGAGACCTTTGAGGGTCTCGGGGTCCATACTGAGTATCATTATGTTCACCCCTGCAAGGGCTACGCCCGCACATTGTTGTGTCTGATGTAGACGACGGACAACACTAACTGAGGGTGAGGGTACCGGGACTGGAGGTATCTCAGAGGTGGACCTTAGATGAGGTGTACTGCATAGATGATCGTTCGAGAGTTGTACCTACCATTTAGGTAGGACCCTTGGTGGGTGTTCATAGGAGTTGTTCAGTTCACTTGTACTTTCCATTTGGGGTTGTATTATGGCCCCTTTTTCTTACTGGACACACTCTTTTACTATATAGTTTTCTTATGTTCATATCTTGTTGTGTGCTTGGTTTGTATGAGTTTACATGTCATAAAGGCAATGCCTTCCCGTTTTAGGGAATATGCCTTTCGGTGCTAGTCACCAGCCCCTGGCCTATGGGAGTCGGGCATGGGGTAGTCACGACACAGGCCCCAGGGGACGGGTCATGACAAATCCATTGAGAAAGCATGTAACATATCTTCTAATGTCTTAATTGTTCATTCTAATAGACCATCTGATTGAGGATGAAAATATATACTAAAAAATAATTCATTACCCAATGACATCTGAAGGCCTTTACAAAAGTTATAAGTAAACCTATGGTCAAGATCAAATACAATGGAGAGAGGAACTCCATGCAACCTAACTATATCTTTAACATGTAATTGAAAAATTTAGTATAGAGACAATTTATGTCACACCCATTACTTATTTTAAAGTTAAATTTCATTTAATTTCCATTCATACTTTGTTTTGGGGGGTTCCCAATCTTTTATGGAGGAATGAGAGAGTTTTCATGAATTGGGCCAAACTGTGAGCCCAATTCCAGATTTAAAAACCAATTTTGTTTCTTTTATAACTTTTTAATTTTTTAATATTTTTCACCCATTCAACTTCCCAAATGACCTCCACAGACCTGTTAACACCACCATTGCAATTTGAAGCTTTTAGAAATCCATAACCAGGGTTTAGTTGGGTTTTTATCTAAGGGGTTGGGCCAGCCCAAAAGCCCAATTCCTGTTTTAAAAATAAATTTTTATTATGTTATAACATATTCGATTTTTGGGATTTTTTGGTGATTCCAAGTCTCAACCAAGCCCAATTAACCCAGCCTCGCTTCAGAGATCTCTCCCCCCTCTTTAAAACTCTGGTTAAACACGATTTGGTGCCAAACTTCATAGGCTTCCTCAAATCGCCCAGATTTGAAGAGGTAAAGTATTTCCTTCATAACTCTCTCAATATTTACTCTTCTTCCCCCATTAAAATTCTTTAATGATCTCCTTATCCTTGTTCGAACCTCCCTTGAAAGTTTGTGTTTTTGTGAAATCAGCTACTGGTATTTTTGGGGGAGATTTCTACAAGTTATTTTAAGTAAGTTGTTCTCCTTCTTTCTTCTTTCAATTTGTTTAGGGTTACATCCAATGTACTAAGGGTTTCTTCCCTTATCATTGAGGTTCCTAATGTCCAGAAAGTAGGGTTTAAAAATTTGGGTTTTACATTGTGTTTCATGGTCTGAAATTCTGGTTTTTGGTCTGTTTTACCTTCCTTGATGTGCGGCGGTGGTGCGTTTGAGTTTTCGCACAAAGGATTCAATGGTTTCCTTGGTTTTCGTAGGTGATTCCATTGTGTATGAAATCTTTGTGAATTGGCTACTGTTTGATGGTATTTTCATGCTTATTTAATTTTATTATTTCTGAAAAAAATAGTTTTAGTGGTGTTTTTATTTAAAATGAATCCTAAATGCCAATTTCATGTGAAATTGGGGGTTTCTTCGTGGAAATGTTTAATTAGTTTAATTGTGGCTACCCTATAAGTAATTATTTGATTTTATTGAACTATTATAGGGATAAAAATACTGTTTTTAATGATTATACCTTGTGTTTGTTGCTGAAAAATCTGGTTTTAATGGTGTTTATGAACCACATGAAATTCTAAGCGTTTTGTTGTGTAAAAATGGAGATTTTGCAATGATGTCGTTTCTTGAACCATATGGGGCTTCCCTAAAAAAATGATTTTGTGTTTTCAATGAAATTTAGTAGGCCGAAATTTATGTTTTTGAAACTTAAAAATGTGCACATAGTATGCAAGTGAGGATTATAAGGAGTTTTGTGTCTGAAACCCTACGGGATTTTGAGGAATTGTTTTATGAAAAATCTAAGTGTTTTGTTGCGTGTTTTAAGTGGTATAAAATGTGATAGCTACTGTATTGGTTGTGTTTCACCGTTAATGGTGTTTTATATAAAAATTTATTTATGTTGCATGCTGAAATTGATTGAGAAAAAAAGGGGAAGCCCAAGTACCTAGGTGGGGCGGATTTGTACTAGTACGGCTAGTGGACCGGATGGGTTTTGTCCCTGTTTCACTTAGAATTTGGATAACGAAAACTCTAGCTAAACTATGTGTATGATTATTGGGGACCACTAGGTTATGGGTATGTTCCCTACTAGTGGCTCGTGCACAAGAATGGATTTTTCTATGGTTACTTTACACCGAGGTATGAGGTACATAGGGCCCAAGACAACCTAGTGCCTAGGGGTGTTCCCAATGTTGTTGCTCATTGGATTTGTAGTATTTACCCATGTCTTAGGGTGTGTTTGGAAGTAAATTAAAGTATCTAAAATCGATATTTTAATGTGTTAATATTCTGAAATTTTTTGATTGAAATCTATTTTCAATTGGAGGTTTCATTTCTTGAAATTTTAACACTAGTTTTCCATGCGTTTGAAAACTGCTTGCTTTTTCACATTGTATTTCATAATCCGTGGAATCATTAGGTAGTATCCTATTGGGATTAGGCTCACACCCTACTTACACCCCTTGGGTGTAAGTATACTTGGTTATGTTTGATTCAGGTAAATGAAAGTCTAAGGGTGATGGCGGTTCAGGGTTTTAGTTCCCATCCTTGGTGTAGAGTTATGGAGATAGCTTGGGGGCGATGACCGCTAGTCGTGTGGAGTCCATAGGGATGTCTTGATGATATAATTATTTTTATTTGGACCACTTGTATTATCTCTATACCAATGTACTCAGTTCTGGTTTTTACTTAAGTCTTGTTTGACTCAAAAATTTCATATTTATATTATGGATTGTTTTTAATGTTTTATTATTTCAAACTCGAGTAAATCGTTCCCAAACCTAAATTAATGATACCCGGGGACTTATGCCAGCCCGTGGGGATAGGGAACGCCCTTCGGTTCATATCACGGGTTGGGTTTGGTGCCAATTTTGGCGGCGACCAGATTCGGTTCGTGAAAAAATGGTATCAGAGCAAGTTCGCTCCTTGGGTCATGTTATTTAGGGAAGAGTTAGCATAGTGTAGAGCTAGGATTTTTGGGACTTGAAATTTCAGTCATGGGTAGTGTGCCTAGCCAGCACACCTCATGACGGGATTCAAGTAACCATGGGAAGTATGGATTTATCTGATTCATTTGGTTTTCTTGGTTTAATGATGACTATGGGAAATGAAACGAGAGTTGGGAGAATAATCTCAGTGAGCTCGTAGGGCCTGGAAATCCATGTGGAGCCGTGGATAGTTCCCTAGAATACTCTCTATGATGGTGAAGTGATTTTAATATGGTTGCAAACCATATGTCCAAGTCACCCACCGAAACTAGTTTCCTCTCACATTGTCTTGTGTCTCTTTGTTTTGGAATCTTGGAAACCTGGTTTTTTTTAAGCAAAAATAAATGACTTCACTTTAAGGAGTGTGAATTTTTGTGAATTTATTTTCTAGTAAAGTGAAAATGGTATTATTTTTTTATTTCCTATAAATGGAATTTCAGAATTATTTCAAAAGGGTAAATTATGTGTTTACACCTCTTTTGAAAGTATGAACTATATTAATTGGGGTTTTGAAAATATGTTTCTAGTGGAATTTTTTTTAAACCATGGAAAAGTGTTTTGGGATTGAATTAAGTGTTCTAGAATTTTTGTGTGGGGGTTGAAGATGGATTTTGGGTTTGGTGTCTACTGAACCAAAAAAAATTATGAACTTTTAGAACCTTGTCTTGAAATGAGAAGAGTTGAGTTCTTAATTACATGGAGATTTATGAAGTGGTGTTTCTCATGAAATTAGATGTGTTTTGAAATGGGTTGAAATGTTTTGAAACGATTTTGAAAGGCATGAATATGTGCTTTTAGTGAATTATGGATTATTTTATAAATTGGTTTGTGAGATGAAAAAATTGGGTTTTGATATTATGGTTATTGTTTTTGAGAAAGGGAATGTGTGGTTAAAATTTTTGATTTTAAAAAGAGGAAAGGTTTGATTTTTGGTATTTGGTATTCTCAAGGGTGAACACATGGATAGGTTTATTTCAGAATATGGATCGATATGAGGTGGGTTCCTAGTGTGGAATGTAAGCATACATGTGTGAGGCTCATGAGATACTATTAGTAAATGCGCAACCCAGCAACACTGTTTTTTTTAAATAATGTTTTTGAAGGAAAGTGTTGTGTTTTGATAATGTATGGTTGGGAGGTATGGATTATGTTTTTTCGGGATTATTATTGTGGGATGTTTCAAGTTCAATAACCGTTCTTGTTTGAACGATGTTTTGGGTTTGTGTTTCATTGATACGTTGGAATGAAGTGTTGGTCAGTGGTTTCTTTTGAGGAAAAGTTGAGGAGGTGAATGTGGTGGCTTCCCTCATGTGTTTGGTTCAGGTTTGTGGTCTGTTGTGACCAAATAACCAGATTGGTTGGGTCCTTGGGTTTTCCTATAGGCTAGGGTATTCCCCCATTAATTGTTAATGTATGATTCATGTTTGGCCTATGGTGATTCACCGTTGGATGATCCTCCAGTTGATCAATATAAGGACTTTATTCTTGAGGTTTGGAGATTTTGTTTACCCCTCTTCTTTTTCAATTATGTGGATCCCCCTATAGTGGGAGAGTGTTTGTGGGAGGTTGAAATAGACCATAGTTTCTTATGTTTCATAAGATGTCTAAGGTCAATGAAGTTCAGGGTTGTCAGTGTAGAATGATGTCCTAAAGGGCCTCTGGGTCTTTCATCAGTCTCATTGAAGCAAGAGTTCATTTTTCCTAGATTGCATTTTTACCTCGAGATGCCTTTAGTAATCCCACAATGAGGTCCATGGATATATTTTCCCATTTCCACTCTATCACTAGTAATGGATGAAGCATTCCTTTTAGTAACTGTCGCTTTTCTTTATGATGCTGACAAGTTAAACACTTCATAGTAAATTCAGCAATATCTCTTTTCATTCCATCCCACCAGTAATACTCTAAAAGATCTATGTACATCATAGTACTTCCCTGATGAACTGAAAACGGAGAACTATGAGCTTCACATAACAACTATTTTTCAACTAGGAGTCACAAAGAACACATAATCTCTTTCCAAACCTAAAAAAATAGTCTCAATCAATATTAAAATCAGGTAACATACCCTTCTGAACAAAATCTATCTTTTTCAGCAACTCACTATCTTCCTTCTGGGCTTCCTTAATTCTATCTCATATAGATGATTTCACTGCCACCTGAAACAAAACTAAGGAATTTTCTACACCAATAACATCTATGATAAAGTTCATCAAATCTTTAATCAAATGATCTTTTTAAAAACATAACATGGTTAATATAGCCTTATTTTTCCAACTCAAAGTGTTTGACATTTTATTTTCCTTTCATGGACTGTAATGAATCGTGAAATCATAATCCTTGATTAATTCCATCAGTCTTCTCTGTCTCATGTTCATTTATTTCTAAATAAATATATAATTCAAACTTTTGTTGTAATTATATATCTCATAATTTACTCCACACATATGATGCCTCAAAATTTTTAAAGCAAAAACTATACTAGATAATTCCATATCATGTGTAGGTTAATTTAACTCATGAGGTTTCAAATGACGTAAAGCATAAGCAATTACCTGATCATTCTGTATTAGGAAACAACCAAGTCCTTTAAATGAAGCATAATTTTATGTAACAAATTCACCATCTCTAGAAGGTTATTCTAAAATTAGAGCATTCAAAAATCTTCATTTTAATTCCTGAAAACAATCATCACATCCTTTTTTCCAAATTAACTTAACACCTTTTTGAGTTAACTTAGTCATTACACTATATAAATGTTCAAAATTTTCCAAAAAACATCGTTAATAACCTGGTAAACCATGAAAACAATGAATCTTGGTTATATTAGTGGTTCTTTATCATTCTTCAACAACTTTGGTTTTAGAAGGATCAATAGTTATTCCATTTTTTTAAACAATGTCCCTAAGGAATGAAATTTATTGGAACCAAAACTCACACATGTTGAATTTCCCATACAGTTTCATTTCTATTAAGTTTTTCAAGACAACACTTAAATGAATTTCATGATACAATTTACTTTTGGAATATACCAAAATGTCCTTAATAAACAAAACCACTATTTATCACTTGAATTAATTGATCCATCACTATAACAAATATTTCAGTTCTAATTTCGACCATCTCAGGTTGCTGAATTGGAAGGTTTTTTTCCTCTGGATATTGTCCCATCATAGCTGTCTTGTTTCCTCTACAAAAAACCATTCTGAACACAACATATCATAGGTGAAGTAACATGGTAATATATAAAATCTATATCATTTCAATCTTACCATAAATTAATTTATAGATATTAATTTAACAATACCCTAACTCCTAATGTTGTCTAAAATGGCCTTTGATACCAACTATAAGGCCCCAGCCTTAAACATTGCATAATCTTGAGTTAAGTAAATAATTCACATTGAGGAAATTTTTAGTTTTAGTGTTTTGGAGAATTAGTCCATTACTGTTACATTACATTTCAAATATTACAAGTAGAAATTTCTACTTAGTATTCATGTTTTTCATAAAATAAAAACTCTTAAAAGAAAACAAGAATTGTTTTTGTGATATAAATCTTCTTGAATTCTTCATTTCTCTTAGCCTTCCTTATACCCTATGAAAAATATTTAAAAACATGGTATGAGAAAAAAAAATATCATTAAGGGTGATAAAATAAAAAAAGGAAAACATTAGTCCATCTATACATACATAACATATGCTCTTTAACATACCTCATGAAATAGTATAATTTATGAATTACACATAGAAATCATAAATCATAAAGGTAACTTGTGACATCCATATCATATTTACATTTTAGCATTCAAAACTGCATAGGGAGTTACGTTAGAATACCTGTCATAGTATATTCCCTAAATATCTTAGGAGAAACAATAACTTTTACATCTGTCATGTTACCTAATGCATTGGAGAGCTATATCGGGGTCACTTGCCCTAGTTTTATCACCAAACCACCTGTATACATAAATAATGACCAAGAAACATAACATATTCATAACACATAAAACAAACATAAGGAAAAGATAATATTTCCACATTTAAAACACAATATATCATTTAAATATATTGACATAACCAATAAATTTTCAATACCAAAATATGTAAAAGCGTATATTGTATTTATTTTCCATTTAAAAACATTACAGCTTATTAAGGAAGCCAAATATAAAATAATGCTTCCGGTAGTGGAAAGTTTTTTATCACCGTGTATGTTAAAAAATAAACATTCCCTTTGTCATTTAGTAAAATGATTTGTAGAAAAATATTCTCTCTGCATAAAATATAATTTTAAAGGGGTTTGTACCACATTTAAAACAAATTTGTGTGTAAATCAAAATATACCTCAATGAAAGGAGATTGAGATAAAGTGCCTTACAAAGATCATTTTTGTAAATAAAATAGATTGAATATGTGTATTCACAATAAGAACAAATAAACCAAGTATAAATACATGATAAGATTCAAAAATTCTTTTCCCATATAATCAAATAATGACATAAACTATAAAGAGAAGATCAACCCAATGAATAGAAATTGGGTCGAGAAGTTCCATTACCGAAATTCGATACCCTAACGACATCACATTAATGTTTAGAAAATTAGTTGATGAAAGATAAAAGGGTCTCTCAACACATTGACATAAAATTTACAGTAATAAGGATATAGAAGAACATATCCCAATATAAGAAAATGTAAATTTAAAAGACATAACTTAAAAATTTCCTTTAACTAAAAGAGGAGGGTGAAAGGTTCACTTACCGATTTGGTAACTTATGAAACATACACCAAATGAAAGAAGAATCATACAATAAAGATGTAAATACCCGAAAATTAATGTATATTACATAAATAATACAATAATGGTCAGTACATACACTACACAAAAGGAAATAGTTTCAAATATAGCATGAATCTCATGGGAATAAAAAGTGAGATGAAACCCCCTTACCTCATGTCTGACTTATCTTCTATGTTTCTTACCACCACCTCCAAATATATTTTCTGATTTTATAAAAGTCACTTTATGGTTAATGGTAACCGCATAATACAATATTCAAATACAAAAACATTCCACACTTCAAAAACAGACTTTAGCAGGCATAAATCATAATAACCAGATTCAGAAAATAGTAGCAAAAGACCAACCCTTCATCATCACCTCATCAACACCACCCCAACAAAAAACAGTCGAAACCTCAAGAACAACTTCTAAAATTTGAATTTAAAAATTGAAAATTAAAATAGCCACCATCATTACCACCTAGGTTGACACAACACCTTATCATGTGCAACCTAACCACTGAACATGCCCCACTATTGTCGGTGAAATTTTCACAGGCACCAGCATCTCACCACCATCAGCCACATAGTCACAGCCACTGTAGATACGCCATAACTAGGTCTCAATGAACATCTGAAAAAATAACCCCAGTCTAAGAATCTTGACAAAAATGAATAATAAACACATCATGAAGCCATGGACTGAGATGAATCCACTACCAGAGTTGCCTCCTACAACGCCCAGGACATGACCACTCGAACCAAATATCCCAAGACCCATTGGAAACCACTACACGAGTCTGAATAATGAACTTAAGTTAATTTCTACATGTATAATAACCTTTTTAATTTTTTTTTTCTTTTATATTAATGATTAACATGTTATAAAAATTACATAGTCTATTTAAGTTAATAATGGTGATTTTTTCAATATTTGGTACATCAGTCAAAAATGAACTTCTTATAATTACAAGTTGTCCATTTGGTTAAAAGTACATTATCTCTAAAATGATATTCATGATTTAGATATCGTATATATCTTATATATCCAGTATATATATATATGTATATGTATGTATGTATGAATGTATGTATTTACAACAGTACATAACATTCAGAGATAAGAAATGAAATGTACCGTTCATGGAGATGGTAAGTTTTATGTACGCATGAATGCTACATTAATTTCTATTTCATATTTAATGGAATAAAAACATAATGATAAATATGTATATTATAATTCCATTATAATATCATATTTTATATATGTTACAAAAGTTCATTAACATCATGTTTTATACGTTTTATTTATGGTATGAACGAGTCATATCACTTTGTTGGGGCGGTTGTCCGCACTTCCTCAAATGAAATTATCCTATTTATAAAACATGAAAAGCATAAAGGTATGTTATAAATAAGAATTATATAAGAATAAAAATTGAATAAATAGAATATATATCATATAATATTATAGTTCCATCATAATGGTCGCCATAAGAGGTTATAGGAGAATATTGAATAATCACCATTTCGTGAGGCAATAGTTTTTCGTCCACAGAAATAGTATGTTCTACACCCATTAGATAGAGGTGTGTGTAGGTGTAGTTAGAATAATTTAGATAATAAAAAACTAGTTTAATTAGGATACTCTTATTGTTATGTAAATAATGATTAAGAAGATCACAGGGAATGGAGAAGCAAAATAAAAGAATAGAACTTCGGAGAAGACAATACCTCAAATCGGGTAACTTCTTTTGATTTGAGACAAACGGATCTCTTGAATTTCCACCTGCCTTGGGTAAGTATTCTAGTAGTATAATTGGGATGTTGGAATCTTATTTATGAAAATTTTGGATGATCCAATGGGGCTTTAAAGATGTGAGTAAGGGTTAGAGGTGATGGCTTTTTATAAGGGGGTTGAGGGGCTCTTTCAAAAAGTTTAAAAATATTATTTTATTATAAACTTAATTTCGATTTATAAGGGTCCCAAACTCATTTAATTTTAAAATAAGTTGATTTATGTTCTAAATCCTCTCATACAATAGGTTTTAGACAAGTTTATGGCATTAAATTAACCTTGCCTTTTAGTTTTATACTTTAGTTAACTAATTTAACTTTTATTGTGTCCTCTTGTATATTCATACTATATGGTTAATATATTTACTATAAAATTAAAATAGCCACACAAATGGGTCATTAATGACATTAGAAACATCATATATGTAATTTGATCGAATCTTATATTTTTGGTACTATTTTATCATTTAATAAAATATGGATTGATTTAAAAACTCATTTATGTCAATTTATAAACTATTCATATCAAGGCTTTAAAAAATATATAACAACTTTATTATTTCGAAAAAAGTACATTATTTCAAATATAACAAGTTTTAAGTATCTATAAAATTCTTGGATGGCATAAAAAGTTTCAAAATAAATTTATTTTATTATTTATAATCTCGTTTATTTAAAAAAACCATTAATGAGGTAATCATTACATCATCATTGTGTCATAAATAAATTTATTTATTTGTTGTATAAAAATTAAAAATAAATAACCATGATATAGGAAATATTTTATCTTTATAATGACTACTTATAGTATAAACTATCACTTATATAGCTCAATATAAAAAAAAATTTACGAATAGATATATGTTTGTGTTATATTTTCCTTAACTATAAATTAATTTTTATAAAGTATAATTTTCACTTACAAGTGGCACTATGGGGTCCCAAAATCATCCCACAAATGCTCATGTTAAGAAACGTATCATCCAATAGGATTAAGAAAAGTGTTAGGATAATATATTAGTATTATAATATTATTGTTTACCCTTATTTACCAGATTTACCCCTTAACCATTGTAAATAAGATATTTACTAAAGTTACTATTAATAATGTCTAAAAATAAAAGTTACCTATTTAAAAAATTTGGACCTCATGATTACAAATATGAAATCCATTTTTACAAATTAGAAACACAGAAGTTTTAGAAATTAATTTAGAATTAATTATAGTTGTCAAAACCAAAAAAACATGTTTTTAAGAAATAATAAATATCAAAATATTAACACTTGTTTATTTTCAATTTCAAAGAGAAATTACTTCCAATGAACAAAATTGGATTAAATGATAAAAATATAATATAATTACACAGTAAAAATAATTTAAAAGATAATTTAACCATATAAATAAATTGGATTAAAAGACAGTTATGAATTAAAATATAGTATTTTTCAATATTCATTAAAAATGAACATAATCAGAAAAATACCAAAATTTCATACAAAGTAAATTTTTATGTCCCGATTCTAAATAATAATTTTATTTTGTCAAATAGAACATATAAAAGTGAAAAAAAAAAACTATATTTATAAAGATTTCACCATCAAAAGGCGGTAAATCGACCTTTCATAGAATATTAGAGTATTTATGCATAAAATTAGATTCATTCAAATCTTAATCCCATAAAATTTATTGGATAAAGTTAAAGACATTTAACAAACATGTATAATCATATTGTAGTTAGTTCTATTCATTCTCACCAACACAAAGGCTAAGCATCAACTGTCATTTAAAATAATATTATATTCTTATTTTTCAGAATGAATCGGCATTGTGTGCAACAAAAGGCTTTAGAGAAACTCTTTGGTGTGTGTTGGGTACGCCATCGACCATAGAAACACATTTAAAATAAAATTAATTTTTAATTAAAAAAATATTAATAAATATGAAAATATCAAATCCTTTTTTACCTGGGATGTTACAATTCTCATATAATTATTGTAAATCTATATGTTTTCATTATATTGACCACTATTACATGATTTTTCACTTAAGTATAAATATAGGGGACAAACACCACTTGTGATCATGCTGAGAAATTCATGTTTCTATTTTATTTAATGATGATTCATACATATATTGAATTACATAAATATCATTTCTATAATATTTCATGTTAATTATAGCTCGTTTGGTTAGTTTTTACCCCAACAAAAATGATTTTCCCCATATTAATTTTTTTTAATAATGCCAAATCATACCTTAAAAATAATGATAAATCTGGGAATCATAATGTGTGAATTTTAATGCAACATATCAAAAATTATTTTATAAATACTCACCTATATTTTCACATCAATCTCAATTAGTTTTATAATTTTTACCACTAGAAAGAGATATGTCATTTTAATAAAACTATATGATGTTACCCACTATTTTCTATCATACCATGTGACACGAGTATTCAATTAATGTGGTGTTGGTTATTATAAATAAATAAAAACAAATAGTTCTGTGCAAATATATTTTGTTTTCATAGTAGTTCCCCCTTTTACATCATTTATTCTGAGGTACAAACTCAAATTTTGATCATACCAAAAACTGCAGGTATTTGATCAACATATTGATGATTGATTTAGATTTTAAATGATATTATGATAGATTACCTAATATTTCTTGTTAGTAAAAGTTCATTTGTTCATTTTTTATACCAATACATATGATTTAGACATTATTTAAAATCATTACTAATGTCAAGTCATACCTAAATCCATACCGTTAAATCTATGAATCATATCAACATAAAGTTGATTCCAATTTATTAATAATGATTCAAGGAATGGTATCCAAGATTATCATGTTAGCCTAAATTCATTTGATCATTTTTCAACATCTACTGAAGATATTTTATTTTAATAAAATTATACATCATTACCCATTGTTTTCCATCATACCTAGTGACACAACCATCCAATTGACAAGATGGTGATTCTTATAGATCAAAAAATGATTATACGATCATTATCCTATGATTTTGTGTCAATAAAATTGTTTTTTAAAGTATTGTCCCCTTTTATGTGACTTTTCATGTAAATAAAAACTTCCAGGAACAAATTCCCAATAAATCATACTATGGAATTCATGTACTTGATCATTATGTAGATTATTACTATAGATTATAAATGTATTAAAGATAATTTTCAAAATACTTTATTTCATTTTTAATTTTTTAGCTGGTCATGACCCCTAAACATATTTGTTCATCATTATTATAAAAACATAAGTAATTTTAAATCATAATGTAATCAATACTAATAAATCTAGTAACTAATTGGTGTATGGTTGAGTCCAACATATCACAAATGATTTATGAAAATATCTCTTAGATTTTAAAGTAAATCTTAATTCATCTTCTAATTTTGAACCCCTAAAAAGTGACATGTCATTAAATAAAATTACATAATTTTTCACATTTTTTCCATATGATCAAGTGATATGTTCACCTGATTGATGAATCATTGAATCATGTTGTCTAAAAAATAGTTGATTATTCTACGATAATTTAATGTTAATACAAGTGTGTTTTCTTGTTATTGACCCATTTTATGTCATTTGTCACTAAACTCCAAAATATTGGGAAAACAACACTTTCAATCCTATCAATCAATTAGGGTCTCTAATTGACATTACAATGATTCTTATTGATTGTAAATGAGAAAATGATCATTATGCTAATATTCTATGTCAATAATATTTTTTTTGGTTGGTTGGACCACTACACACATGATTTAACAATTATTAAAAAATGATAATAATGTAAAATCACACCATTAGATGTAAATATAAATCTAAGAATAGTATTGATGTTTAGTTGATTCAAACATATCATCAATTAATCAAGAAATTTTCTATTTTCTTCTCACATCAACCTGAACTCATTTTATCATTTTTACCCCATGATGGGAGATATGTAGTTTTAATAAAACAATTTATCATTACCTATTTTTTTCACTTACCAAGTGACAAAATCATTTGATGGATGTGGAATTGATTACTACCAATCATAAACTACATAGTTATGGTTTACTCATGATTTTATTTAAAATCATGCGTGTTTGTAAGGTATTGATTCATTTTATGTGATCATTTACTTAACATAGTTAGAGCTCATTATTCTATTATGTTTTTAAACTAATAAAAGTGTGATTCTTAATATTTTACTCTTTAAAATATACTAAGTATTTTTAAAGAGATTATTAATGGGAAAATATCCAAAAAAAATTACTGACGATTCTAAGAATCCAGTTGACATAAGGTTGTAATATGATGATAAAAAATTACTTGACGATTATTTTCCAATGTTTTCTCATCAATATAATTTAAATTAATAAATTTTTAACATTTATATTGTAAAAATACATTTTAATTCAAATTTAAATGTGACATTTGACATTATAAAAGTAAAAACATTGACATTCAATTTGAATGAGAAACTAGAAAGATAAAATGAAACACACCACCATGACCTAATGCATTTTGTTTTACAACAGATACTACCCATGTTCGGTGAAATAAGGGCGTACAATAATTAAAAATTATAATGACAGTAATAAATAATGTATTAATAATTAATTAAATAATAGACAAATATATTATGAACTTTTGGCATATGATCCCATGGCCTATATTCCCAGTGCATATACTCCCACAACGCAATTACATCAGTTTTCAGTTGAACATTTACCTCCATGGAAGCATGGATCTGCACCTCAAAATCTGAAACCTACTATGTCACCCAATAAACAACCTAAGCCACAAACCCAACATGTGTAACTATAGAATGGGGAATCCTCATGACATATGTCATGATTTATCCATTCCCATCATAACTAATGATGTAATGAAATATCTCATTCCTTTACATGGAAAGGTACCTATCATGAGTCATCATCAACACCAACATTTTATTACTCTTTGCACCATACTATGGTTACTATATACCAATAATATATAACTATTGCACCAAAAACCATCTTAAATAATAAATATAAAACTAAATGATAAATATATCACATTTTATATGGGACGTATGATGTGTCCCAACAATGTGATCTGTTTTCTTTAGCATGTGATTATTATAATGGAACACAATTACTACATACATTAAATCAATTTAATTTTAAACCAAGTAAAATGAAAAAAAATCAAAAAAAATATACAAAGGTAAACAAGATCATAAACACTCCCTCAATGGATGAATATGAAACCAATTAAACCTAATGAAATGGGATAACAACTCTTAGAACTCTTTCCAGAATGTATGTCGCACATGCATTTGGTACTCATTTCTCCTTATTCACTCTATCTTTATAATATTTCCAAAAATTATAGGATTTTAATATAAAAACAGGCCAAAACTCATTGGTTCACACTCTCAAATCATTATTTTTGTGAAAAATATTATCATGAATGTAACATTGTTTTTAAAAGTATATATGAAGAAAAATTAATCCTCTTATCTTAGCTTCCCCCCATAGATGACCTAATTTATCCAGAGGGGAAGAATCCCAGCCTTGTGTTGTATATGAAAATGTATGTGGGTTGCATATGATGTGACCCAACTAGAAAAAAATAGAGAGGAACCCCCTCCAAAAAATGATATTTATTGTCAAATGATATATTATGATTTGTGTTATAATTTCTTGGTGAAATCCTACAACTAGGGGATCCTATGAGAGGAATAAAATTTCATGTATTTTATTATTAAAAATAATATCATACATAATTATATATGTGTGAATATATATATATGTGTGTGTGTGTGTGTGTTAAATGGTTAACTAAAAAATAAAAACACATTTACATTCATACATACATCGACCCATTAATAAAGATATCTCTATATAATCATATATTTCTAGTGAATACTCCCATGATAAGTATATATCCATTGTAATAATGATTAGTTGAGAATTAAAAGACTATATATCAAATAAATGGATAAAAAATAAAAATACATTTAAACCATTTATAAAGTTTCAAATTGTTAGAAAACA
Organism: Viscum album; assembly: GCA_963277665.1. Classification (NCBI taxonomy): domain Eukaryota; kingdom Viridiplantae; phylum Streptophyta; class Magnoliopsida; order Santalales; family Viscaceae; genus Viscum; species Viscum album. The sequence continues at coordinate 243,291,783 of OY728131.1, forward strand.
TGTTTTAAACCAAAGTGCTGAAGAAAATAATACCTTTCATTATACATGAAAATATATCATTTATTTTTAAATAGTATTCCTAAACCATTAATTATCTACCTCACATTAAGATAGAATGTGTTCATAAGGTATTGTGAAACTAAGGCAGCATCTTAAGGATTATCTGATTTAATTAAAAACACTCCCTACCTTGATATTTTTACAATAACTTGTTTATTTGAAATGTAGAGAATTTTAATGAGGATAAGTTTTTCTTATTAAGATTCCAAAATAAAAGATTTGTTACTAACACATTCATCTCAATATAGCATTAAATTAATTTTCAATAATGTATACCATAATTCACCAACTGTAATTCCATAGCCTTGATCAATACAAATGAAATTGGCAATATATATTTCAACATATCCATGTATACAACATCAATTATGTCTTTCAATTGACCATCGTAATAAAAATATAATTGACATAAAAAAAATTCCACTATTTTTTGTTTCCCATTTATCATCATCATATTTAATTAAAAACTGAAATACATTAGAAAATAATTAATTTTATTTGTTATTCGTTATAGAAGGAATATTATCTATTTGGTTAAATTATTTAATTGGATTAGGGTATCCTAACTCCCAATCATTATATACCTATATATTTCATAGAACTTAATCAAAATTAATACATAAAGTGGAGTAAATAGCTTCCATATCTCTGAGCTTACCATATTCTCTTTAATCTAGGGTTTTATCCCATATCTATATCTACCAACTTCTCATCGACACATTTTGGTGAGAGTTCTTTCTCTAGCATGATTTTCCTTCTATCATTCCCAACATATTGTTTTCCTCCTGGTCCCCATCTACTGTAACATATCACTTGTTTCAAGATCCAACGTGAATAATACCTATCTTGGTTTTACTCAGTGATAATCAAGTGATTTGGTCTATTGGTGGTGACATCCATTGAGGAAACTTTTAATGGATCTCACTCATCAGTGCTCCTCCTCTGGCCTTATTTCCTCACCCACCACGAAAGACCCCATTTTTGGTATATCATGATAGTTCATTGGGGAATTCTGGTATGGTGATGGTGGTACTGATGAAGGATTTCAACCTAGTTTTCTCTATTGTCTCCTTTTCCCTTCCTTGCATAATGGTTCCTATTGCAGGTTTATAGTATTTTTATGTCCAGTTTCATCATGTGATTATCGATTTTAGGTCTTCCAGGTAATTGGGTTTCTAGTTGTGTACCCAACTAGTTATCTGATGATGTTCTGTGGTTTAAATGGTGGAAATATTTTAATATATCTAGTTGTATTCCTCAATGATGATGATGTGGTCTTTAGCATTGTCCTCTATTGAGGCCTTCATCCACTCAAACTCACCTAGGATGTCCTTATCCAATGATCCTTTCCAAGTAAGTCGAGTGATTTGGTAATCCTAGAGGTTTTGGTATTTCTTGTTCATGCTTCCATTGGTCACTGGGAGGCACGATCTATATGGGTTTTTTACAGTCGTAGTGATGGTGTTTAAGCAACAAAGATCATGGTGTTTTATAGTAGCAAAAAAATTATTTTTTGGTGGTGTAGATAATGGTTTTTTTTTATTTGGAGATACTATTATTGGTTTTATGTGTTTCTTCTATTTTATGGGATTTTATTCCAATGGTGATATCCTTCATTGGTGTGCAGGTGGATTTTTTCTCTAGCTACCAATTTTGGTCATCGTTTTCTATGGCCGATGATCATTGATATTGATGACTATGATGCTTAGAGTAGAGGATGATGTTGATGTGGGAAAAAATGACAGGTTTGTGAATATTGTTATTCCATGATGGGATTGGAAATGTGGATAATGTTGTGACCTGACATGAAAGTCCTCAATCAACTTAGTGGATCTCATGTCCTGATTTGTTGGTATTGGAATCAAGGAGCTGATTTGGTGGTAATGGAATCGAGGAGCATTTTCTTTTTTGAATATTTGGATATTGTTATGTTTATGTTTTCAATGTGGAATTTGAAACATTGAATTATTACTCTAATTTTATTCCGAACTATGTGGGTACCACTAAACCATAATGTTTCTTTTATAAAATTTTAAGAAATTTATTTCTGGATGTAATACATAAAAGAATTAGTATTATACATCAATCATAATGAATATTTTTTTATACATACAAAATCATTGAACTAATCATTATATGATCTATAATGGGAGTATTGAATATGATAATAACTAGCATAAGGAATCTATAATTTTAGATCATTGACTCATTTCCATGAAAATATAATTCTATGTTTAAATGATTAAATTCAATATAAAATCAAAACATTTAGTAAATGTGATAAGACACTTGTTGAAGAAATAGTGAAACAAATGTAGTATTGGGAAACATGTATCAATTATCTTTTTACAACTACATATTCTCCATATAAAATATATCTTTTTCTCAAAATGGTCCATTGTTAATTTTAGGGGGATTATTTAATTTTGTTTCATAGTTTGAGTGAAAGTATTAAATATATTTTCAATTGATTCACTAAAAATAATTATAAAAACATGAAACTATTGTCTATATATATCATCTTACCATTTACCTTTGAATACAATTTCTAATTATTTTAACTTATTAAATATTTATCTTACTATTATTAATTCAATTATCATAGTGAGACACATATCATGTAGATACACAAGTATAAAATTTCATCCAACTATCCATCCAAAAAATCTTTATTTGAATAATACTCATAATAACACCATAATCTAATGATGTAAAGGATTTTGTTCTAGAATAAACAAATTATAATAAAAATATATATAAATAATGGATTCAATTTTATGTCTACTAATGAAACCAAAATTTTAACTAATTTATATAATGTAGAATATTTTAATAAGATAGTATAATAAAAATATAGGGCCACACCAAAAAGAAAAACCTCTATAGTTAATGTATTTTAAAAATATTATTATTAGTTGGTCTTTTAAAATGTTGATTTTGTTAAATTATTCAATATAAATAAAAGGCTAGATATATACACTAAATAAATACATGAAATCATGTATTCAAAATGTTTTTAACTAATACATTATTAATATTTCAGACTAAATTTATTTCTTTGGAAAACTTTTAATTTCAAATCTTGTCACTATTGGATCTTTTTCATATAGTGTTTCTATAATTGTTTTTCTCATCAAAAGGAATCCAAAAAATTTACATGTAAGAACTTCTATAAAAACAACCATTGTTAAAAAATATATCTAAAAACTAAAACCATATATAAAGTCATTATTTAATGAACTCTATATTAATGATAATATCAAATTTTAAACAATGAATCTTCCATATGATGATAACCCATTAACATTAGTGAAACTATTTTCCCTCTTTATCCCATTTTTAGTTACTATAAAAAAGCATTTGAAGTTCATATTGATTCCCCTAAGAAAAGTTTCATTATTCATGAGAAATTTTCTAATGTAGAAAAGTCATCCTATTAAACAATATTTAGGAGGAATATCACTATACAATAATGATTTGGTTTCACTTTCCATATATTCATGTATTTATGATAATAAATTTTTCAAAAATTGGTTTACCCCACTATTTTGAAGTTGCAACAATAATAATCTTCCACAGATGAATTATTTTAAATATAAACATTTGTTTTCCTTGGGAATCTATTTTGGAATCTCAATTTTTTCATAGATATTTCAAATCACATATTGAGTGTTAGGATTCCTAGTATATACTAGGGTGACCAACATAGTTTTCATTTCAAAAAAAGATATCACCATTTTATATAATTCGTCAAGAGTGGTCAAACGGGGTTTCAAAGTGAACACTAAAAGAATTTCTAAACCAAAAATATATTATAGATCAAACATTGTATAATATATTAGGTTCTACAATAATATTTTCATCAAAATAATTACCATAAGGGAAAAATTAACATAATATCAAAAGATAGAATGACCAATAAGGGTTCCACTATGATACTTAAAGGGATACCTCATTCTTCTACTATCATAAACCATCATCTGACTAGACAAATGGAATTTAAGATTATTGTGAGAAAACAAGAGTACAAAAGTGAAACTAATTCTAACATTCATTAAAGAAACACTTGAGATGATTTAATAGGAAAAACTGTGCATGGGTACAAGTGTGATTTTATAATTCATAGTCCTTAATTACACTAAATATAGGGTTAGAAAATAAAATGTTTTTCTAGAGTGTACAGGTGAAAATATTGGGACCTTAAAATAAATATTTTTTCAATGAATTTAGAATATATATTGAAAATAAGGTTACCTAAAAAATATGTATACTATGGGAGGAATTAAGTATAGATAAAATTAGAGTAGTGATGACTATAAAAAATGAGTACAACGACAGTGGTGGGGTTGGGATAAATCATTAGTGGTGATAAGAGGGACCGGGATCGATGGTCAGGGAGAATGATGGTGAATGAGATCTGTGGAAATGGTAGTGCATGAAAATTATGACCAATACAAAACACGATTACTAGTGACATCTGGCGTGCAAAGATGAGAGGAATAAAATGTGGGTACCAGGTGTGTGATATGGGGAGGGGGAAAGATAGATGTGTAAGTAGTGGGGGATAGGGTAAAATTCTATTTATGTAGGGAGGCCAATATTTTTTATCAAAATTTATTGGCATTAGAGAACTCCATAGGTGTTCACCCATATAAAGGGCCCCAAAACACAATTACTTATTAGTTAAATTAAAATATGTGCTTTCGGTCATACCAACCACACCATGTATCAGATTGAAATGTTCTTAATTCCTATACATAATTAATGATTTATCATTTTTTTCTTAAACTATCATGAAATGAAGAGAATGTTTTTCAGATTTGAGTATGTGATTCGCATTTTGAACTAAAAATTCATTTTTAAATAATAATATGTAATTATTATTTTATTTGGTGAAACATGTGTCTTATTGACTATATATTAATTTCAATACTTAATAAATAAATGAAACAACATTTTCATAAATTATTATGTCAATTTACATTAATTTACTTAATTTTGATCAAATGATATGTGTTTTAGATGAAGACGGAAATTTTAAATATAAAACGTGAATTATCAATCTATCAAACCACATCGGGAATTGAATTGATGTGTAGTTAGTTTCTATGCATAAAAATGAATCACGTATCATTTCCTTAAATTATCATGATAATATAGGCACATTTGATCAGTTTTGACTAGGTGAAACTTATTTTCAACCAAATCTTACAATTATATGAAAATGCATACATCAATCCATTCTAGAAGAATCATGTATTTTATTTTAATATGGTTTATTAATACTTGTCACCAATGAATTAGGGATCGTTAACCTAAAATATCATGAAGATGTGACCAAGTTTACTCAATTTTAAGTGTGTGGTGTTTTTTTAAACTAATATTTCACTTTTAAAAATAAAAAAAATCACATTTGGACATCCTAGACACATTTTTTGTTTGATTGATGTGATATTAATTACTATATGTCACAAATAGATTAATTATCTTTGTTATAATTTATAATTATATTATGGGTTTGTTTTGTTTGTTTCGATTAGGTGACACATGTTTTTAACAAAAATGTCATTTTTAAATGAGAAAACTCACTTTCAGTCATACCATCGAAATCATGTTCATATTGACATGTGTTTTTTCTTAAATAAAAAATAATAATGTATATATATTATACTAAAATATAATAAAAATATAATTTTGTTTACAAAGTACTGAGTGTGTGATAAATTTTTTGAACTAAAATGTTTTTAATAAAAGAAACATCCACTAAGTCATATCAGCCACATCCTTTATTAGATTGAATTAATTTTAATTCATATAAATCTAAAATGAATGAAAAAATAATTTTCATAATGTATTAATAAAAAATTATTCTATTTTCTATGTATAGATTATGTGGTACATGTTTTTAACTAAAATATTACTTTAAAAACATGAACGTTTGGTTATATTGACCACACCATGTGTTTAATTGATGTGAAGTTGACATATATATATCAAAAATGAATTTCATTCCATTTTCCTAACATATAAAAATAGTCTGAGTGTCTTTTAATAGTTTTGACTGTGTAACCTGAATTATTAGATAAAATTATACTTTGAGTGGAGTGGTTAGCCCAAAAAAAAATTTGACAATCATGAAGGGAGTATATATAAATTTAGAAAAATGATACTTGAACACCCAATTCACAAAACATATTAAATTCAATAAATTTATTTTCTAGTATTAGAATTCTAATTTCATTCCCATGTATGTTATTCAAATTAAATATACTGAATATTCAATGTTTTTCATTGCTACTATATATTAAAAAATGACTCTCTCTATGGAGAGGGCGTTCAATAGTACCTCAATGCATCATTCTTATCAAATCCTCCATAAAAAATTTATTTTTTTGAAATATGTTTTTCTCAATGAAGAGAAAAAATCCTCATTATAGTTTCCAGGGTCCTTCTTGCATAATACTGTCATTTTCCATTTAGTTCCCATTTTTTTCAACAAATAATTTCTCCTTTATAATTCAGGGTTATTATCCATGGAAATTATGTTCTCCTTTATTAATGACTCAAAACATTATATAGATACATTTTTCACTCTACATAGGCACCAAATACTTGGAGGTAAATAATGAGGAAATTATTTCTTCATGAGCTCTGTGAAGATTAACTAAATAAGTAATATAAAAATTAAAAGGTAATTTAACTAAAAATGATATAAATAAATGATACGATGATACCAAAATAATAATTTTTAAATCACCTCTTCATAATTCCTACAAATATTATAACACCACGTAATATGGTCACTAGTTTATAATAAAATCTACTACCCCTTTAGAATATATAGACTATCAAAAGTATTCATAGTACAAAAAAATATAAATAATCAATTTATTAATACATATTTTATATAAAAGTTTAACTACCATTGGTAATACCAATTTTAGGATGTTAGTTTGTTGATATAATGCAATATCATTCATAAATTGACAAAAATAATAACAATAATTACTTTCATTACATTATTTCAAACACTAGATAAAAATTATGAACAATTAGTAATATTTTTGTATATATTTTTGTATATTTAAATAACATTATATATACTTTAATATGTTTCTAGATTTATTCGTTCATAAGATTCTTGGGCGGAATGTCGATCCTCATACGATGATTTTAAAAATATGCAAAAACCACCCTATTATAAAACAATACGCATTAAAACATAATATAAATAATATAATTTTAAGTTTATTTATAATATATTGAATGTGGTGCATTGAAAATTGATATATTATATCATGTTTCTTCAATTTGTTTCAAATACATTCTTTGGATCCAAAAAATAAATCATTATAGAATTTGAATTGAATGCAATGAGTATTGTGTGCTACCAAGAAAAAAATGTAGAATAAGTAATAAAAAATAGAGATATATTTTGTATCATTATATTTTACCATTTTCTCCATGTATTTTCTGGTATTAATAATATTTCATCATCTTTTATTTTATGTTCAAATGTTAAATCTACTTTCTTTAATTTTAATGAAATTTCAATTTTTTCCAATTTCAATTCTTGTGTAGATGTTATATGGGGACCAATGCATAAAAAATTTTATTCACATATTATTCCCTTAAAATAATATTGTGATATAAACCTGTAGGAAATATGAATAGTATTTAATAATAATTAACATATTATATCAATTATAGGAAAACAATACTATGAGAATTTATCTCATTTATAGATTCAAAACTGAGGGTCCAATCCATTTAAGCCTATGAATTTCACATACAATCACAATACCAATCATTTATGTAATTTCCTCTCCATGAATTTGATTGTGAAATTGTATATTTGACATTTTTTATATTTTAACTTCTAATTCACATAAAATTATAGTGTTAATATATTTGTATGTGAATTTTTTTTTGTTAAAGGTGTTCTTAGAATAATTTTTCAACATTTTTGTTAATCACCAAGATTATGTTAACTTGAAATTCAATTTACCCTTATATTTACTCATTTTTAACAACATAACTTACTTTATACTTTCAAGCATTAATTTATAAGGGTTTTACATAAAAAATAATTTAGAAAGGACATACCTCGTTATCATCATGTATCTTTATATGATTAGATGGTCGTTGTGTGAATGTTCCAATAGTATGTTCAACCTTGTGAGTATCATGATAACCAAAGGGAATAGGTTTCTCAGTTCTTGAATCTTGATCTATTTCAATCCCTACCCTCACATGATCATTTATAATATATTTTATAGTTTATCTCTTTGGATATTTTACATGGTTCTCCATAGAATAATGTGATGGTTGGGTTTTGATAAATATAAATAAAAATTAATATCAACGTGTATAATTTTAGTATATGAAAGGTATAATTATCTATCACATTCAAATTTTTTAAATTAGTTATGATGGTATTGATTACCTAGATTAAGGTAGGCATTTGATGGAAATTCATTGCCTCAAAACTAGTTGAATCATTATTCATATAATTGTTTCTTCATTATAGTTTGTTCTCCTCAATTCCTTACCATAAATGTTTCTAAAAACTCATACTTCCAATTAAATTTTATTTAAAAAAAATTATATGTTCATGCATGTCATAGAATTTCTAATTTATATCCCTATATTTCTTTGATTTCATAAAATATGTTTCAGGTAACACTCCAAAACACACATGTCTGACTCAACCATATTTTGTTAGTCAATTCGAGGCTACTAAAAGGATTCATTCATCAAGTACATTTTATGATACTTCTTTTCTTGAATCCTGATAAAAAATATCAGAAAATAATTATTAATTATTTTGTAATAATAAGGTAGGGAACAATTTTTATATATTGTCATACTTACATGTGATTTTTATATTCTTTGTGTTTGTTCATATGATATTTGTCTTTTATTATATAAATGATCCTACATCCCTATCACATGAGACGATATGGAAGTAGATTTATATTTTTATTAATTAATATGAATACAATAAAAATAACCTAATTATATATTTTTTACATATCACTAAAAAAGTATTATTGTTAGTTTAAAAAGAATATATTTTTTTCAACTTAAGGGTAGCCTATAATTTATTTATTTTATGGGTATGTTGGTTTTGGTGCAAGTTAATTATTTTTAGTACACAATTGTTTTTTGGTAAATTAATAATTTAGAATAAAATTGATTAATACACATAATTTCAAATAAAAAATTTTCTAATATATTTTACCTAAAATGATTCCTATTTATGGTAACCAATGAAATATTTTCAGGTTTCTTAGTTTTTCATGTGTGAATAAATAGATATTAGATGGACGTCCATATTTCCATCAGCATCCCTATGACGTTTCTTTATAATAACTATCTAAATGGATCTATGATCCCTACCAATGAGTACTAATATGAATTTATTTTTACAATAATTTTAGAGACCCAATGCTTGACGTACATGAAAATTACATTACTTTTGCGGAATACTTAATACATAACAAAAATAGACACACAATGACCATAATAGTTTAGTGTCTTTGGAAACTCGGAATAAAATCTCCTAATCGTGGTGAAAGATCTTCAACATCTCCCAATAAAGATCTTCCCCTTTTTTTCTTACCTACAACCTTTATTTATATCATGGGGAAAAGAAAACATAAAAGGGGTGAGCTGAAATTCCATGTAAGGGTAAACATAGAGAACATAAAACAATCCATAAACATTTGAATGCAAAAACTTGAATATAAAATCTAAACATCAAAATCTTGAGCAAAGACATGAATCATGGAAGTACGTAAGGCATATATCATAAGGGAACATCAATCATGATAAAATAGCATTGGAATAAAACATTTAATTGTGGAAACCATTAAGCACATGATATGATTTCCATAGTAGCCAAGGCATTGCAGCCAAGACCATCTTAGTGGACAAAGTCCCTTTCGGAATCGAGTTCACTCCTCATTCCAGTCCTGTATTACTAAACCAGTTTAACTTGATGTTCCAGCCATGTCTATCTCATGAGATATAAATCTTTACCCAATGCATTGAATAGAGATATAGGTCCCACCCATCTCATAATAAAATAATTCTTACTTGTGCCACAACATAAATATAAATCATTAATCATAACCCAAAGAATAAAAATGGTTTTCATAAACATCATCTCATCATAAAATAATCCATATAAAAAAATGGATATCATTACATCATAAGAAAAGTGAAACCATGTAAATAATAGAGACATTATACTTGAAACATACACATATAAAAATAATTCCATCTTAGATGCAAAATGGTTTTGATAAAAATGCATTCATGCTATATAAGTTAAAAAAACATTCTTCTTGTACTTTTGCCGAAAAAGGCAAAAAAGTACCTCGTAAAAGTAATATTCCGTACATACCATGTAGTAAAAGACAAAAATGGGTAAAGAGGACTTTAAACATACATGAAACCATTTTTAGGAAACAGGGAGATGGAAGATAAATATTACCCTAGTAAATACTTACGAATAACAATCTCGGATAAGAAAGAGATTGGAATAGTTGTCCCTTACCTTAGGTCTGATATGCTTCATATGGATCTGAACCTCCTGTATATTGATTTAAATAATGTCATTTACTTATTAAATAATCATATTCATTGTTATGATATCATATATGTTTCACTTATGACTTTATATTTCCCGTTCTTTTGTAAATTCCATGTTAAAGTAGTGTTTTGGGTAAAATTATTTCATTTATCGTATGTGTTTCGACTTGTCATTTCGTCATATTATTACTTATATCCTGATTTAAATAATTCTAGAATGTGAAACATGATTTATATATAATATATATTTATTATATACATATATATTATAGATCGATAAAATGAATGAAATATACCGTTCATGGAGACGGTAGGTCGTACGTACGCATGAACGCTGTTTTCGTTTCCTTATTGAATTGAATGAAACTAAATATATGACATACATATATATATACATAAATATAGTACCATTATTATTTCATATATTTCATTATTATTCATTATATAAACTTTATGATCATTCATGTATGGTTAATCATGGAGAATGAATCTCATTGCGTCGTGGAGACGGTAGTCCGTACGTACGCACGAGCGATGATATCGTTCCCATAATTATAAAATTGGAGTGGATGGTATAATATATCAGAATCAGTATTATAACCATATATAGTTATTCTTTACACCATTATACCCATCCATGTAAGGTGTTGGTGGAAAAACAGATTACACCACGGCGTGGAGACGGTATTCCGTACGTACGCACGCGCGGTGATTTTGTTTTTCGTAGGATGGATAGAAGGTGAAATAGGTTTGTTTCATATTTATAATAACACATCAGTATATTAGGGATATTTATGTTATTACATAATAATGAGACAACTAAATAAGAAGAAGTTGAAGAAGAAAGAAAATTGAAAGAATCGGAAACAGATATTACCTCTTCTTTGACACGCCTCTTTGAATCCTCCTCTTAAGGTACTAAAATTGGTCTTTGAAGAAGAACAGGACCTCTAGGATGTTTCTAAGGAAGTTTATAAGGGAAATGGGAAGGGTTTGCCGAGATTAAAGGCTCAAATTGGTGTTAGGAAGAGAGGGAGGAGGTGCCCTTTTATAAGGGAGGAGAGGGGCACCTTTGGAAATCTTAAAAATATTAATTTATAATAACTTTAACCCCACTTAAAAACCTCCAAAAATGACTCATATTCGAATATTTGATGATATATGGTTTTAATACCATCAACTAATAAAATTTAGACATGTTATAAATTTATTTTAAACATTATCAACTTGATTTATCCTTATTTAATCAATTTAATTTTATTTGTGGTAATAACATTCTAAATTTTAAATTATAACAAATAATTACTTATTAATTGTGAATTGTCCATAATTGGATAATTTATAACATTTTCTAACATATAAATTGAATCTTATAATTTTTAAATATTTTGGTGATTTTTAAACAATTTTATAATATGTTATTTTTAGAAAATAACAATGGTGTCAATTTTGACACTATACATTTATTTTAATTTTAATAAAATATATATAGAAGATATGTTCGAAATAAAAGCTTTAATAGATTAATAAAAGGTCATATGTATCTAGAAAATTATTTGATCACATTAAATAGTTCATATAATATTTATTTTAATATTTTTAAAACCATTTATTTGGTTTATCTCTTAATAAAATAATTACTACATCATTTTTGTATAATTATTTAATATACTTATTTGTTGAATAAAAATTAAAAATAAAATCCTATTATGAATATAAATCTATTAAATTTAACAATAAAACTTTTACTCGAATTTATCATCTTAAAATCAGAATATTTAAATTGTTACATTTATTAAATTATGAAGGTGACAACTTTGGCATCATTTAAAATAAAATAATATAAGTGTCATAATCGCTTTTATAAGGCTCAAAATGGTCAAATATTCCACCATTGTGTGATTATAGTTTAAATTTACATGAAAAATATGTTTTGGTCAGGGTTTTTTGCCTTTTATGGTCACTATTAGTTTAATAAAAACTATATTCTTGATTTTTCACTAGATAAAACTTTTCTACATCACTATTGTGTCACAATTAATGATAATTATTTAATCCCTAAAAATTATAAATAAATTCATATGATTTATTTAATTTCATTAGATTTCTGGAGACTATTCAAGTTCTAAGATTCATGAATTTTATCACTAAATTAAAATTAATATACTTATAAGATTTAAGAGAGTGACATGTTGTCACTTTCTTTGGTTTTATTAATAATGAAGTTGTTTTCATGGAAAAAAGTATATTAAATGATTCTAATCTGACCCTTAGGTGATATGGGTCGACGTTTAGTCATCCAATAGGATTATGGAATGTGTTAGGGTAATTTTATAATATTATATTTACCCTTAATTACCTGATTTATCTTTAACTATGGTAAATAAAATTTACCGTAGTTACTATTTATAATTACAAAAAATAAAAAGTATCTTATTAACATAATTTGGACCAACTGATTACAAATATGGAATCCATTTTTCCAAATTCAATACACAAAAGTTGCAGCAATTAAATTAAAATTAATCCCGTTGTCGAAAGAAAACGGTTTTTTCTTTAAAACATTGCAAAAGATTGAATTGATTTAACCTATGAATTCAATGTAAAATCAATTCTAATGACATAAATTATATTAAATAGTAAAAATATATTCTATTTATACATTAAAACCATTAAATATTATAATTTAACCACAAAAGTTATTACGATGAAAAAAGTTGTTTTTAATTAAAATATAGCGTGTTTTTACTATTCATTAAAATATGAAAGTTATCAGGAATAATTTGAAAAATTTATCGAAGGTATAATTTTATATCCTTATTCCAAAGAATAATTTTTTTTTGTAAACTTGATCTTATAAACATGTCAAAAACTATATTTAAAGTGGGTGCACCATCAAAAGGCGGCAAAACTCCATTTTTTTAAAAATACTTATTTTACCGGAAAATTTTATTTTGTTCTTATACCATGTTCTAGAAAATGTGTAAGATGAATAATAATGTTATAAAATTCAAAATATAGTTAATACTATTCATAACGGCTAGTTCATAACAATATTATAATAACATATCGTTGTTTAGTAAAACCCAGTATTGCATACAACACACACTATCGAAGAAGGTAGTGATTGCGTGTAATGCAAGCCAAGTCAGGGTTGCGTATAGTGCAAGACTCCATTGTTGTTTCATTATAACAGAATCCAACCATTTTTCATTTATACATTGAATATATATATATATATATATATATATATATACTCAATGTTTCGTAGAATGACTATTATCAAACGAACATGAAATTGTGTGTAACACAATCTAAGAATAGTCTTACGTATACTGCAAGCTAATACGGTGTTCTGTATAGCGCAAGATAATATTGGTGTATTGTACAACAGAAGATATGAAAGAAATTAAAAAGAATATATCTTATAAAATCTCGGGTTATTACATTCTAACCCCCTTAAAATGAATTTCTCCCTCGAAATTTGTCGGGGTTATAAATGGTTTTATACTTGAAAGTTTTTTTAATTGAAACCAACATCGTAAAAAGGAATACCAAAATTTATCTTTAAAAACTAATGTATGAAATGTAACGGTTAACCAAATGAACTAATCACTAGGTTTCCACATAGAAGAACATAGGTGAAAATATGGATATGGAAGAGAAATATAACCATCATGTTCTAATAGAGAGTGGTAGAGTACATGGCTATGAAAAGGCCAAAAATCACAAAGCCATCGATTTGTGATGATATAAGGTACCATATGATTCATCATATATAAGAAAACTAGGACAACATTTTTGGTTTTCAATATCATTTCCCTAAAGTTGAAAATTTTTAATTAGAAGAAATACTTACTTGATTTTGGTACAATATCACTATTGTTTGGGAATTGAACAATTTCATGTTCATCTCTTAAAGAAATGAAGTTGAATTTGTTATTCGTGAATCGTTAGTATATCATGTGATAGAATGATGGGTCATTCCATATATTTCAAACAAAAGGTTAGGAAAAGTTATAAGTCCATATTATGGTGAGGTTAATCGTATATGGTTCCAAAAAATGGACTTATACTTTATTTATCATACCATTTAATAAAATAAAACTATTTTCCAATAACCAGGGACATCCTGTAGGCCAGTGGTAGGCGATAAAGGCCAGTTTCACTTCGGTTGTGGGTTTGATTCCCATAGCTTTGTCCGACACGATGGGTTGTCATCAGTCCTGCAGGTTGTCCTTTTTCTAGAACTACATTACTATAACATCCCATCAATAATATCGAAAAAAATATATCCTTAAACAATACTAACTTATTTCCAACATAATCCATTCCAATCTTTAGGCTTATCTAAAATACTTCGGTCCAAGATCATAGTGTAAAGAAAATGATTACTTGAAATGTCACATAACAATCACATGAATGCCATCATTTATCCCCCATATAACATAAGATAAATCTTGTTGGTCAAATTATAAACATGTGAATACCTTAATCATGTATTCTCTTGAAAAACTAATACCCATTTAACCTTAGTGAAAACATGAATGTTGTCAAAAGTTAACTCTTTCCACATACCAAAATCCCAAAATTTTCATATAATCAAACCATGATATCACTTTGTCCTTATATCAGTCATGAGCTCATGAATAATGTCAAACATTTCATTTTTTCTGTATCCCTTCATTATGCGCATATCATCTACTTTCCGAAATATTTGAATCACTTTTCATGGTTACCGGTACCATAAAATTATTGAAAACCACAATAGACTAATACAAAAATATTCTAATACACCATAAAAGTACCTCAACAACATTATTCTTGAATAACAATACATAAACACTTCAATCCATCCTCTTCAATGATTGTCCTGGAATAAGTCCTTCCTTGATTTAGAAGTAACTTTTTAGGTCATGGCATTGAGTTGGGTAATGCCCATGTTCTCCACAAATAAGACATTGAACTCCATAACAGTATGTCACTCTATGACCATTTTTTCCACACAGATTACATATGTCCCTCCATTTGAGGTATTCCTCAAGGTTCTTCTTCCCTTATTTAGAAATCTCAATTTTCCTTTCTCTATGCTCCTCATCATGAAAACATGCATAAAAGTCTATCTTCCTCTAATTTGATGAATTAGGCATACCACTAAATTTCACCTTGTTAATCATATATCGAGATGACTGGTTTGGCATAATCTCAATATCTTTCTCTCTAGGAATTATGCAATTTTGTTGCTCATAGTCACCAGTTTTTCCATTGGATTCAACGTTAACCTAATTCCTTCTGGTTCCCTCCATTGACTAAAACACAAAAAGAATTATGTGAGAGGCAAAACTCATACAAGGAAAATAACATAATCAAGGGGGAGTACCTTAGACATCTAACATCTTAGGTTTAATTATAATATCGTTAGCGCAATTCTAGGACTATAACCTATACGTATACTTAACCTTAAGGAAATCCCTAGACATACCTTATAAATATCTCTAGGGATCTCACTAATATTTTCGCATCCTAGTTTCCAAAGGTTGACTAAACCTTTCCTCTGATACCAACTGTAGAGACCCAATGCTTGACGTACATGGAAATTACATTACTTTTGTGGAATACTTAATACATAACAAAAATAGACACACAAGGACCGTAATAGTTTAGTGTCTTTGGAAACTCGGAATAAAATCTCCTAATCGTGGTGAAAGATCTTCAACATCTCCCAATAAAGATCTTCCCCTTTTTTCATACCTAAAACCTTTATTTAAATCCTAGGGAAAAGAAAACATAAAAGGGGTGAGCTCAAATGACCAGTAAGGGTAAACATAGAGAACATAAAACAATCCATAAACATTTGAATGCAAAAACTTGAACATAAAATCTAAACATCAAAATCTTGAGCAAAGACATGAATCTTGGAAGTACGTAAGGCATATATCATAAGGGAACATCAATAATGATAAAATAGAATTAGAATAAAACATGTAATTATGGCAACCATTAAGCACATGATACGATTTCCATAGTAGCCAAGGCATTGATGCCAAGACCATCTTAGTGGACAAAGTCCCTTTCTGAATCGAGTTCACTCCTCGTTCCAGTCTTGTATTATTGAACCGGTTTAACTTGCTGTTCCAACCATGTCTATCTCATTAGATATAAATCTTTACCCAATTCATTGGAGGGAGATATAGGTCCCACCCATATCATAATGAAATCATTCTTACTTGTGCCACAACATAAACATAAATAATTCATCATAACCCAAAGAATAAAAATTGGTTTCATAAACATCATCCCATCATAACATAATCCATATAATAAAATGGATATCATTTTATCATAGGAAAAGTGAAAGCATGTAAATCATAGAGACATTATACTTGAAACATACACATATGAAAATAATTTCATCTTAGATGGAAAATGGTTTTGATAAAACACTTGAAATGAATTCTTGAGTAAAATATCGTTTCTTCTTCAAAATCATTTTTTTTCACAAAATTCCATGCAATTTTAAAAGAAAAGTATTTTGTTGAAAATATTAAAGAAACCTTTTGGAGGAATCTTCATGAAAATAAGGCTTTATAAAACCATAAAAAACCTTTCATGCTGTATAAGTTAAAAAACATTCTTCTCGTACTTTTGCCGAAAAAGTCAAAAAGTACCTTTTAAAAGTAATATTCCATACATACCGTGTAGTAATAGTCAAAAATGGGTAAAGAGGACTTTAAACATACAGGAAACCATTTTTAGGAAACAGGGGCATGGAAGATAAATATATCCCCGGTAAATACTTACGAATAACAATCTCGGATAAGAACGAGATTGGAATAGTTATCCCTTACCTTAGGTCTGATATGCTTCGTATGGATCCGAACCTCCTGTATAATGATTTAAATAATGTCATTGACTTATTACATAATCATATTCATTGTTATGATATCATATATATTTCACTTATGACTTTAAATTAACCATTCTTTTTTAAATTCCATGTTAATGTAGCGTTTTGGGTAAAATTATTTCATTTGTCATATGTGTTTCGACTTGTCGTTTCTTCATATTATTACTTATATCCTGATTTACATAATTCCAGAATGTAAAACATGATTTATATATAATATATATTCATCATATACATATATATTATAGATCTATAACAGGAATGAAATACACCGTTCATGGAGACGGTAGGTCGTACGTACGCATGAACACTGTTTTCGTTTCCTTATTGAATTGAATGAAACTAAATAGATGACATACATATATATATACATAAATCCAGTAGCATTATTATTTCATATATTTCATTATTATTCATTATATAAACTTTATGATCATTCGTGTATGGTTAATCATGGAGAATGAATCCCATCGCGTCGGGGAGACGGTAGTCCATATGTACGCACGAGCGATGATATCATTCCCATAATAATAGAATTGGATTGGATGGTATAATATATCAGAATCAGTATGATAACCATATATAGTTATTCTTTACACCATTATACCCATCCATGTAAGGTGTTGGTGGAAAAACAGATTACACCACGGCGTGGAGACGGTATTCTGTAGGTATGCACGCGTGGTGATTTTGTTTTCCGTAGGATGGATAGAAGTTGAAATAGGGTTGTTTCATATTTATAATAACATATCATTATATTAGTGATACTAATGTTATTACTTAATAATTAAACAACTAAAGAAGAATAAGTTGAAGAAGAAAGAAAATTTAAAGAATTGGTATCGGATATTACCTCTTCTTTGACACGCCTCCTTGAATCCTCCTATTAGGGTACTAAAATTGGTCTTTGAAGAAGACCAGAACCTCTAGGATGTTTCTAAAGAAGTTGAGAAGGGAAATGGGCAGGGTTTGGCCGAGCTTAAAGGCACAAATTTGTGTGAGGAAGAGAGGGAGGAGGTGCCCTTTTATAAGGGAGGAGAGGGGCACCTTTGGAAGTCTTAAAAATATTAATTTATAATAAATTTATCCCCACTTAAAAACCTCCAAAAATGACTCATATTCAAATATTAGATGAGATAAGTTTGTAATCTCCTCAACCAATAAAATTTAGAATTTTTAGGAATTTATTTTAAAAATTATCATCTTGATTTATCCTTATTTAATCAATTTAATTTTATTTGTGGTAATAACATTCTAAATTTTAAATTATAAAAAATAATTACTTATTTATTGTGAATTGTACATAATTGGATAATTTATAACATTTTCTACCATATAAATTTAAATCTATAATTTTTAAATATTTTTGTGATTTTTAAACAATTTTATAATATGTTATATTTAAAAAATAACAATAGTGTTAATTTTGACACTATTCATTTATGTGAATTTAAATAACGTATATACAAAAGATATGTTCAAAATAAAATCTTTAATAGATTAATAAAAGGTCATATGTATCTATAAAATTATTTGAGCACATTAAATAGTTCATATAATATTTATTTTAATATTTTTAAAACCATTTATTTGGTTTATCTCTTAATTAAATAATTATTACATCACTTGTTTATAATTATATAATATACTTATTTGTTGCATAAAAAATAAAAATAAAATCGTATGATTAATATAAATATATTAAATTTCACAATAATACTTTTAATCGAATTTATCATCTTAAAATCACAATATTTAAATTGTTATATTTATTAAATTATGAAGGTGACAACTTTGGCATCATTTAAATTAAAATAATATAAGTGTCATAATCGCTTTTATAAGGGTCCAAATGGTAAAATATTATACCATTGGATGATTATGGTTTACATTTACATTACCAATAAGTTTTGGTCAGGGTTTGGTGCCTTTTATGGTCACTATTAGTTTAATAAAAACTATATTCTTGATTTTTCACTAGATAAACAATTCATGCATCACTATTGTGTCACAATTAATGATAATTATTTAGTCCCTAATAATTATAAATAAATTCATATGATGTGGATAATTTCATTATCTTTCTGGATACTATTCATTTTTGAAGTTTCATGAAGTTTATCACTAAATTAAAATGAATATACTTATAAGATTTAAGAGAGTAACATGTTGTCACATTCTTTGGTTTGAATAATAATTATGTTATTTTCATGGAAAAAAGTCTATTAAATTATTCTAATCCGACCCTTAGGTGATATGGGTAGAATTTCAGTCAACCAATAGGATTTTGGCATGTGTTAGGGTAATTTTATAATATTATATTTACCCTTAATTACTCGATTTACCTTTAACTATAGTAAATAAAATTTACCGTAGTTACTATTCATAGTTCCCAAAAATAAAAATTAGCTTATTAACATAATTTGGACCCACTGATTACAAATATGGAATCCATTTTTCCAAATTAAATACACAAAAGTTGCAGAAATTAAATTAAAATTTATCCCGTTGTCGAAAGAAAATGGGTTTTTCTTTAAAACATTGCAAAAGATTGAATTGATTTAACCTACGAATTCAAGGTAAAATCATTGATAATGACATACATTATATTAAATAGTAAAAATATATTCTATTTATACTTTAAAACTATTCAATATTATAATCTAACCACGTAAGTTATTAGGATGAAAAAAGTTGTTTTTAATTAAAATATAGCGTGTTTTTACAATTCATTAAAATATGAAAGTTATCAGAATAATATGAAAAAATTATCCAATGTAAAATTTTATATCCTCATTCCAAAGAATAATTTTATTTTGTAAAATTGAACTTATAAACAGGTCAAAAACTAGATTTAATGTGGGTGCGCCATCAAAAGGTGGCAAAACTGCATTTTTTGAAAAATACTTATTTTACCCGAAAAAATTATTTTGTTCTTATACCATGTTCTAGAAAATGTGTAAGATGAATAATAATGTTATAAAATTCCAAATATAGTTAATACTATTCATAAAGGCTAGTTCATAATAATATTATAATAACATATCGTTGTTTAGTAAAACTCGGTATTGCGTATAACACACACTATCGAAGAAGGTCACGATTGCATGTAATGCAAGACAAGTAAGGGTGGTGTATAGTGAAAGACTCCTTTTTTTGTTTCATTATAACATAATCCAACCATTTTTCATTTATAAATTGAATATATATATATATATACTCAATGTTGCGTAGAATGACTATTATCAAACGAACTTGAAATTGTTTGTAACGCAATATAAGAATAGTGATGTGTATACTGCAAGCTAATACGGTGTTCCGTATAGCGCAAGATAATCTTGGTGTATCGTATAACATAAGATATGAATGAAATTAAAAAGAATATATCTTATAAAATCTTGAGTTATTACAATAATCTAATATAAATGTACATTATAAGGGATAATTATTGGTAAATCTCTATTCCATAATTTTTTTATTAAAATAAAGAATGTATATCATAATTTTTCCCTTTTTATTCCCAAAATATTATCTTTAATGTAGGAAAAAATTCCCATGCATAAAAATCAATTAATTCATTCATTTTAGTAGTGATCCCAATGTAACTAAGGAAAATATATTGTTCACGGTTGAGAGGCTAGTTCAATGAATTCTATAGAACCTTGAATTCAATTCATTTTCCATTCCGCTTGTTAATTTGTATAATATATTTAAGATATAGGGGACTATAGACCACAAAATATATAGTTACTCATTCACGGAAGTGTTTAATCCTCATTCTTCCCATCTAGGAATGAAAATCACCCACTATAACTATTTTATTACATATTTTTATCACAAATTCCCATATTCTTGATAGACCAATGGACCAAAAAAATATGACGCAAATTCCCTAGAAAGATATATCCCAAATACCCTGAATGAGTAGCATGTATCACGTCATTCCTTGAGTCTTATTCTGAAGACCCCCACTATTTGTACTAATCACACCATATTTCTAATCTAGATATTAGAACCCCCTACTAAAAAGGGTTTTTTGATAACGATTGAAAAATGATGGATGGTATCCCATCTATAAAACATAATATAAACATATGGTAAGAGGGTCATATGATATGTGATGACACACTTGTCTCTATTTTGAGTTGCCCACCTGGTGATGCCTATGTAGTGTCCCACTACATTTCTCATATATCGTGTTATGTTATGAAATTAGTCCCACTGTGTTGATAGCCATGTAATAGAGAACCTATCCAAAAATAATTAGAAATAATTTAATAAATAATTTTTATTGATGAGAATCATCATGTCCATTCCTATTTTTATGCCTCCTTGCCTACAGCACCTTTCAGATGCCTTGCTACTCAACATTTCTATTGAATTAAATTATTCGCCTAGTATATCAATGTCACTTACTAGAGACTAATAATGTCTCAAAGGTCTTATGGAACAAAGAAATATGATAGATCAGATTCTCTAGAATTGAAAGGCCCTAATCTTTGGCTGGAATGCCCAAATCATTTAAATGGTACTTGTACTACATTACAAATTATAATGAATCTATAGTAACAATAAAAATCTTTCCTTCACTCATAAATACTTAATATTGTTTTAAGAATATAATTCTATGAGGCTAATGTATTATCAAAGATATATATTTTCTATATTTTATTATTTCCTCAGCTTCAATAATATAAATATATTATTCCTTCAGATTGGGAAAATCAATATGTAGAGAAACATGTTTCTCCTCGTGATTGGGAAAATAAAATAATGGAAAATACATTATCATTCAATAAAATTATAATTATAATTTTGATTGCGTAAATGTTGTAGTGAACACATAATATTTTGAGGTAACATATTATCAACTAAAAAATTACCTTATCATTTAACACTATTATTTTTCATTTATTTTTAATGCTATTTCTCCCTCTATCATGTTTTAAAATAACATGATTGTGGTCCTATTTAACAAAAAAATAAACGATATGTGTATTTCACGTAGAAGTTTTAGTGATTTTGTTTATATTAAATTGTGTATTAAAATTATTTATCTTTTCAATTTAGAATAATTAAACTTGTTTTATGTTTTGTGGAAGAAATTAATGAGATTGTGAAAAATGAATGAGAAGGAGTGGAAATATGAACTCAATGAACCTTCATGTTGTGATCTTCACTCGTGGTCTGACACCGGATTTTGGAGATGAAAAAGAGACGGAAAACTGAAGTAAAATTTACTATATGTTGTGTACCACAGTAAATGTCGTGAACATTTCAATTGAAATAGATCTACAATAAATAAGTAAGGACATGAATACATGCTGTGAAATTCAAGTAAAAACCATTTACCATAAGTACACGCCATGTTTGCAGTCAAACCAGTATACGATGTTTCTGTGGATTCAATGTGGTAGAAGAAAAATTGGATCTATGGTATACGTCGTGTAATACACGTACACATCATGACAATGAAGACATGTAGAGAAAAATCATAGGATGCAGGATATGAGTTTGGGTGGAATTTTTCTATAAATTGGACCCCCATTCTTCATTATAAAGCTCTCTAGACCTAAGGGAGAAAGAGAAACCCCCAAGGGACATCTTCCAAACAATGTGGTGATGATCTAGAGTAGTTCTTCACTTCTATTAATCATCATGTATCCATGTATCTCACTCTCATCATGTACGAGTTGTCTATCTAGTGTTGGGTGATGTGATCATAGGGGGATGTGATGCTTTGGGATTATTTATTCATCTTATTCATGTTTTGGGTTTCCGTAACTCGTTATTTCATTTCCAAATATCTAAATTTTTGTATAGTATGAACATTTCTACATTCTCAGGTTATTCATTTAATTTCATCAATTAATCGATCTATTTTGTGTTTGACCATTACGCAATATATGGTGGTTGTGTTTAAACATTGTTTTGGGTCACCTATATATGTGATTGAATATTGTAGATCACCATTCCAACAGTCTACTTACAAGAATACGATAGGATACCATGACCGCACAACCCTGTTGACCAAATTCCAACACCAAAACTAAATAAACACAATTTCAATTGAATCCCTCACACATGAACCTGAAATTCCCTGAACCTAGGATGACCCATCTATTGATTCAAAATCCCAATATTTCCTACTATTTCCATTTTTATCCAAACAAATTAAAAAATTCAATTTCAGTTTCTTTAATTAATTTAGAACCTATGCTATGTCCTTGTGGGTTTGACAGTTGAATATATTAAATACTGCACTTTGAGTTAAGATTTTTTGAGTTCTATAAATTTTAATTTTTTTCATATCACCCTATGGAACTAATGACGCCAAGGGGGTACCAAATTGGCACTATTTCTGGGGATGGTTGCTGATATATTAAAAATATTTATGAATTTAGATAGTTGTTTTTATTTTAAATTATTGTTTTACACTTGTCCATATCGTGTTATAGTTTCATGAAGAAATCAATTGCATGAGTATTCCACTTATGGGAAGGAAAAGACTAAATATTTATCTTTTGACCCCAATCTTGAGAAGAACCTACACAAGTTATGAAAGGAGAAACTAGATCACATACAAGAATAAGTCATCATGGATAGAAGAGGTAAATTTCATGGAGTCAAGCATGGGATGGGCCAACAAGCTAGACCAAAAAATCAATGAATGAATCATGGGGGGAAGCACTAATCAATTATGGGAGATCCTCAAACATGGGAGTGAACCCAAGAATCCTCATACCCCTTATAGATGCTCAATACTTCGAGACAAAGCTGGTGGTCATCCAAATAATTATGAACCCACTACAATTCAACGAGCTACCACATAAAGATCCCAATTCACACATTGGATCTTTCTGGGATATATGGAAGACATTCCAATTCCATAACATCACAAAAAATGTTGTAAATATGTGCTTCCTCATATTGTCACTAAATGATAAAGCACGAGTGTGCATCCAAAGATTTCCTCCACTTTTAATTACCACATGGGGTGATCTAGTAATGGTATTTTTGACAAAGTTTTTCCTGCCCTAACTATCTATGGATTTGTGGGTAAGAATTATAAATTTTATGAAATTAAATAAATAGTATTTATATAGTTCTTGGGAGATATTTAATGGTATGATAAGATGATTTAATCATCATGCCATAAAGATGTGGCTTTTAATTCAAACTTTTTATAAAGGATTATCATAGAGTAATAGTTATATTTTAGATGCTATTATAGGCGGTTCATTGGTTATAAAGTCACAAGAAGAAGGTTACGAGCTATTGGATGAAATGTTAGGTAAATATTTTCCATGGAAACCAGAAGAAGAAAGAGTTCTTGGATTACACGTGGTGGACAACAGATGGATGGCTGCTCAAATGGAAACAATGAAGAGGAAGATAGATGAGATGATGGCCTAAAAAATCCCAATGGTATGTATATTGAATATGTAAATTAT
Source organism: Viscum album (assembly GCA_963277665.1). Taxonomy (NCBI): domain Eukaryota; kingdom Viridiplantae; phylum Streptophyta; class Magnoliopsida; order Santalales; family Viscaceae; genus Viscum; species Viscum album. The sequence goes on from OY728131.1 coordinate 243,316,803, forward strand.
TTAGATTATAATCATCAAAATTATGTGTAGGGATGGAGGAAACAACCACCACTGTAATATAAAAATTAGAATCAAGTTCAGGGATTTCAGCCGAGATGACACTTTTATGAACCTCAACAATAAGGGAAAAACACTAACTAGTCAAGTCCATTCACTGGAGGAGACCCTTGCGTCATTTATGAACACCATATGAGATGCACTTAATGAGATGATGGAATACTCAAGTGATCATGGAACTGAAATTAGAGATCTGATAAATGACTCATGAACCTAGCAAACATCATTAAAAAACATGGAAGTAAAAGTCAGTCAGATTGTTGAAACACTCAGAGAATGATAAAGAGGAGATCTTCTAGGGTTCCTAGAGCATCATCCTCACACATATGTTAAATTAATACTACATAGAAGTGGAAAGATGACATGAGAGAGTGACATAGAATTTGGAGGACAATAATATCCACAAAAATTAGTAAAATAATGCTAGGAAAATAATAGAGAAGCTGAGGTATGTGATGATGAAGAAGAACCACCACCATACTAACCTCTACTACCATATCCATATAGGGAAAAGAAGGGAAATATTGATGAGAAAAAAAATGTGCTTAGAAAAGTTCATGAAGATACACATAAACATCCCATTCTCTAATGAAATTGCAAACATGCATGTCTATGCAATGCTCATAAAGGAGTTGGTGTCGAAAAAAATAATCTTAAATAATTACCCACCATTCCACTGGCATGAGAAAGATCAATAGTATTGCCAAGAATCTTTGAAAATAAGAAGAGGGATCCAGTTATTATTTCCATTTCAATTACCATTGGGACTAATGAGTTTGGTATATATATTTTTTATTTAGGTGTGAGTGTAAACATCATGTCATATGCAACATTCAAGAGCCTAGGATGGGTGGAGATGTAACAAAATCGAATAATTCTTCAATTGGCTAATAAAATGTTGTGACATCCATGCGGACTAATTGAATATGTCATCATTAAAGTAGATGAGTTCTAATTTCAAACAGATTTATTGGGAATAGAAATGGATGAGGGAAGCACCCATTAATCATGTGAAGACCAGTCCATGCTACAGTAAGGGAATTGATCTATATTTCAAATGGAGAGCTGATTTGGACAGTTGGAGGATCATAGGTAAAATTCATTCTTCACTATGTGACACAAAATATAGATGAACCATTTGATGATTTTTCAATGAATTTTCTAAAATAAGTGGACAATGTTTTCAATGGAAGAAGAGACTAAGTAGATATTATAGAGAGTAAGGAATAAAGTAAGAACAAGATAAATAAAAACAATAATGTTTTGAATGAAGATGAAGATAATAGTAGAAAACTCATCAAAGAAGAATTCAAAAAAGGATAACAAGTATGGATAGTTAGTTAAGTGACATTTAACTATGTAAGAAGGGCCAAGAACCGCTGGATTGGGCCCATGGAGATATAAAATGTATTCAATAGTGGTAGAGTAAAAAAAGTTTCATAGAAGGGAGAGGAAAAGTATAAGCAGGGGAATTAAGGCATTGATATTTTATAGATCTTGATCAGGTAACCACTTTCATACCGTGTAACACTTGAGATGACTGAGGTATGGTTATGAAAAATACAATAAACAAAAGTTATTCTGAGAGACAACCTGAGTTTTATGTATTTTTTTATATTTATATTCTATTTTTAATAAAAATCACTCATCCCCAAATCTTTTCAAATTTCATTGTTATGGCATGTGCTTTTACTTGTGTATTTTTTAGGATAATCAAGGCAGGAAGAAACTAGAAGGATAAGAATCTTCATAAGAGTGCACGTCATGATGAGAAATTACGCATCGAGATCTAGTGCAGTTAGTAATTAAGCAGCCCAATTTTGAAGCTTCAATGAAAGGGGAGTAAGAGTTTCAATTATAAAATTTTATATTTTATTCCCAAAATTTAATTTTTTTTTTGTTTTAACTGAAAAATGCATGTCCCATGTTTGATTCATTCTATACTCAATGGATCTAGGAGACATAAACCGCCTAATAGATTTATCATGCAAAGTATTTATATTTATTTTTCATTAAATTTGAATGAAATAAATAGAGAAAAGAATTATAAGATATAATAATGTGGATCAAGATTTATTAAATCATTATTAGAAGATAATGTTAATCAATGTAAGTGAAATTTCTTTAAGATTTGGCCATGTTTCGAATTTTGAAAATTTTCATTAATTGATTTAATTATTCAAATTTATTTCTATGAGTAATTGAACTAACCATTGGTCTAATTCATGAGACATCCATTAATACTAATATTTTCCATTATTTCTATACTATTGTTTTGAGAAACTAGGGCATGTATTCTTCTAGAACATTCTTTTTATCTTATCAAATATATGACTGCACAAAATCACTATTAATATGATTGAGAAATTATTTTGTTATCCTTTATCCCGATACCCACCATGCATTAACCATTTTTAAGTTCGTAGATGCCAAAAAATGCCTTGTTATAAAATGATCCATGTTAAAATCATTTTATATCCATTCCTACCTTCCTATAAATGTTTTTAGTGATATTAAAAATTGTAAGTGTGGGGGAGGAACTTTTTTGGGTGTACCGAGATGTACTTTATTGTGGATATTTTTCTGGTGGGATTTTTCATTATGATAGGGGAAGGCCATGAAATTTTTAATTGTATGTTAATCTCAAATATATTTTTAAAAAACAATTTAAAAATATATATATGAAAATGAAAAAAAAATGGGTTTTGTTTGGGAGGATTAAAAATTATCTTTTTATCGACCAATGATTTAGATCTTAGGTGGTTCGGTGATGGATGTGAAATTTTTCCAAAGTATAACTTTTGAAAAGGAAAAAATATTATAACATAAAAGGCAAGAGAGGGTGATTCTACCATTAGGCTTACATGTATCAAAATAACACTTCCAGATTTTTTGGGGAAGAGAGAAATAAAATTTTTAATGGGAGAAAATTATTGAGCTTATCATTTTTTATCTTGAAAAATGTTTTAGATTCAAACCTAATTTTTGTGCGTTAAATTTTATATCATTTACTTACCTACCCTGAATCCATAGAGTCATTTGTTCCAAAATGGTTAATCCTTAATGATTAATTGTGATTTTGACTTTATGTGGTGGAGATGTTAGTTTCCTTGTAAGCCTATGGTAAGTTACAAGTTTATGAGGAATTTTCTAAATGATATTTACATTTGAAACCTGATTATGAGAAAAGAAAATCATGTGAGGTAGATTTAAAGTTTCATTCAAACTAATAATGAATTGAAAAATGATTATGGGTGAATGAAAATTATTGGTTGTTTCAAAAGATAAAAAGTAAAATACATTATTGATATTCATTCTTTGAAAAATAAGGTGTTGATGAATTTTCATTTGTGATGCTTGAACATTTAATTTTACATTTGATCAATTCCTTTTATAGAAATTGAGATAGAATTAGGGAAAGGTTAAATTTTTTGTAGTATTTTGAGATTCCGTCCTTTAGGACAAGTATGAATTCAAGTGGGGGGTTTGATATGCGTATTTCATGCATATATTTTAGAGTATTTTTGTATATTGAATTGTGTATTAAAATGAATAATTTTTTTAATTTTGGAATAATTTGACTTATTTAATATTTTGTGCCAGGAAATAACATAGTTTTAAAAAAGGAATGAAAGGGAAAGTAAATATGAGTTGAATGACCCTTCGTGACATGAGCTTCACTCACGGTATAAGATCGGATTTTGGAGATGAAATAGAGTTTTAAATCTGATGAAGAATCAACTATATTTTATGTACCACAAGTACATTTCATAACAGTATCATGTGAAATAGATATCTCATTAACATATTTTTACTTTCATATATTCTGTGAAATTCATGTACATGTCATGTAACACAAGTACACGACATGATGATAGTCAAACCAGTATACAATGTATCCATGGATTCAATGTGGTATAGGAAAATTTGGACTTATGGTACATGACGTGAACCAAAATAAAACTTCGTGACCATGGTTAAATGTAGAGAAAAATCAAATAATGCGGCTTACGGGTTAAGATGGGGCTTTCCTATAAATAATACTTCTAGCCTCCATTCCAATGCACTCTAAACCTGAGGGAGAAAGTGCAACACCAAGGGATGTCTTCCAGAAAATGTGGTGATGATCTAGAGCCATTATTCACCTCTATTCATCCCCGAGTACCCATGTCACTCACTCTCATTATGAGTGAGTATTCCTTCTAGTTCTAGGTGTTGTGATCTTAGGGGGTGTAATTCTTAGGGATTATTTATTCATCATATTCATATTTTGGATTACTGTAACTCATTCTTTCAATTCCAAGTATCTATAGTTTCATATAGCATGACCATTCCTATGTACTAAGTTTATTCATTTAATTTCATCAAATAATCGATCTATTTTGTGTATACTCATTACAAAATATAGTTAAATTATGTTTAAATAAGGTTTTGGGTCACTTATGCATGTGATTAAATCTATTAGATGACCATTCCAATTGTCCAATAATAGTAATAGGATGGGATACCATGACCACGAACCCCTACTGACCTAATTTCAACACCAAAACAAAATAAATACACTTTTAATTGAATCCCTTTCACAGAAACTTGAAAGTCACTGAACCTAGAATGCCCCATCTATTGATTCAAAACCCCAATATTTTCAGTTATTTCCCTTTTTCTCCAAAAGAATTAAACAACTACAATTTCCACCTGCTTAATTAATTTAGAACATATGATCTGTCTTTGTGGGTTCAACATTCAAACTTCGTAGATATTAGATTTTGATTTAGTATTGTCTATGTTTTATAAATTTTGTTTTTCCATAGAACCATAGGAAACTAATGACACCTTAGGGGGAAATCAATATACCGTCTATATTTGGAATACTATGAAATAATTATTACATCATAATAAAATGGTCATACTCAATGAAATTTTCATTTGACCATCTTGTGGATTTAGTGTACAAAAAATCAATTGACCAATATCTATTTAAAAGTACTAACACATAAAATACTTGTATATATTGTGATTATATTATGAATGGATCTTTATTGTACCCTTCCTTACAAAAATTCACTTTCATAAATAAAAATTCATTTATTTTAACTACACTCATGTAATTCACTAATTTACATCAAAAAATATATATAGGAAATATTGTCTAATCCATCTCATATATTTTTTGATGATTCCAATGTATTAAATATTGATATAAAGTTGACTAATATCCATGGAACCTGATTCATGCATTGATTCCACCATAATATTAAGTCAACAATAATTTATTGTATTGTGTTCGTCATCTTAATTTATATTGAATGTATAACTATTAATTATATAACTACAACAAGATAATATAGATACACTTTTTCCATCTTGTATATATTGACATCATTCTAAAATTGAGTGAATTTTAAAATAAATACATAAATATTTATCTCAAAACTGACCTACAAACTATTGAATATGTGTATTTAATTTCCAGTTTCCTATCCATGATAAATTAAATCCCTATGAATTATATAATCGGTTTCAACACATGTTGGAACCTTTATGATATTGCATCAAACATAATGTTGAGGCTTCTCCCAATACTTAACAAAAATTATGATTAAAACACTTATAAGAATTCCATCACCTATAAGGTTCCCACTATAATGAAATTTTAAGGAGACTAATAGTATCCACATTAGTCATGTAGTCATTAAAAAATTTAGAATCTCCATAAAAAATAAACTACATTGTAATAAAACATTCTATTCAACATTTGTTTTTTATGTACCATTTAAAAATATTCAAAAACCATTCAATGGAATATATAATTCCATAATATAAAAAATGACAAAATCAAATCTCACCAACCATGTGAACTATTAGATGAACCATTTAATCAAAGAATGATGGTGAAAATTTCATCTCAATATCAATTAATATGAAAGAAATTTCATTTTACATGGTTGTCAATTTTTCTCGGTCTATAACATTACATTGTAAAACAATGAAAAAAAGAAAATATTGCTTAATAAAGTTCCTAAATTATTATTCAAAATTATATATAAATTCATGATAATTAAATCTTACATAAAAACATGGAATTCATGTTATTGAAGGTCAATTAATTTCAAATCAGTCATCAATCAAACATTAATGATTTTTAATGAATAGTACTATAGAACCTTTGCAGCATTAAAAAAATGAAAATTAAAAATATCTCTTAAATATAAATAGTGTATGCTATTAGAGGAAGAAAATTAATTCACCCCCTCCCCCCTCACTAGAACCAACTCTTACCTTATCCCCATGTAAATCATGTCTAACATAGAAATAATTTCATCCTTTGTTTTTCTAAGAATATTTCCTAATATTTTCATGAAACTATCACATACATTTATTTTCTATGATCATGAAATCAAGAAAATATATAATATAAATATTGTTGGTCCGAGTCAGTACCTCAAAGAGGGTTAAATTGATTACCCAATAAAATTGGTTTTTCAAGCAAATCAAAGATAAAATCTCACTATTTAATTAAAAAATCTAGTTAACCAAAATAGTATATTGATATAATTTCATATAATTAAAATTATTTCCTATAGAATGATTAATTCTCCATTAAATAATATGAAAACTCTTTTTACTTATGAAATCAATATACATAATAAAAATATAATATAAACACTTATTATGATTATCTATCCAAGTAGTTGTTTTGTGTTGTGTTTAGATAAAAAAAATTAATGATTTGAAATGAAAAAAACAAAAAATAGAGAAGAATAAATAAATGAGGTTCATCCAAAATCTATGACAAAATGCTTGCTACTTGGAAATAACCTTTTATCAAGAAGATTGTACAAATATAATCTTGACCCAAAACTTAGATTGGGTATACAGAACATAAAAGTAGGTGACTAGGCCACATAGGGACCTCTTCTACCAAAACTAAGGGAAAAGATAAAATATATGCCACACAAGGACCTATTCCATAACATTATGGGTAAAAAATGTAATGAGAGTTAAGAATCTTTCATGTATCTTCCAGTTAAAGCATGGTATTTATTGAGTTTTTAATGTACATGGTAATCCACACACTACTCGAAATATAAAAGAAAAAATTAGATATAGAAAGTATAAATTTGTATAAAAGATTAATTTTCTTTTCCTAAAGTACTCTAAAGATTGATACTCCTCATATATAGATTTTACAATAACATGAGTCATGTTTTTAAAAAATTACACTAAAGCAGGGCATTATAAGATCACTTGTTCTATTTATTAGGGAGAGTATAAATTTTATAGATGTTCAATTATGTTTTAGTCACATTTATTCAATATGCATCATACAATCTCACAAGAAACTTACACACTTTACATCACTCCTGAAGTTCATGCAATAATTTCATAGCTGACTTTTTTCATGCATGAGGGTGCATTAGGGTGTATACATTTGAAGAAAAATCATCTGAACCTTATAATCCTCATATATAGCTCTGACATTATCTTTAATGTTACCTCTTATACAATATGAATATCCATTAAAATAATCATCCATAATTAAGTTGACAATGTATCTCTTTGAAACATTTAATTTACAATTTATAGAATATCTACATTGACTCTTCTAGTGGTGGGATAACTTGGATAATGACTTCAACTGGTGGTGAGTTAGGCCAGTGTTAATTCAGTCTGATGGTAGGTCATTATCAATGGTGACACATCTTTTTGGGGGGGAATTTCAACACTTGAAAAAATTTCTTGATGCTAGGAAAAGTCTAAAGGTAGGTCATCGTCAATAGTGACTTAATTCCCAATGATGAATTTTCTTAAATGGTGATTCATCATCAATTGTGACCCATTTATGTCAGTATAGTTTTCAATACATATAAAAATTTCTATCCATATGATGGCTCAACTCTGACAACAATCCTTTCCTAGTGGCAACTGATACTCAATGGTGAGTCATTACATACAATGAGTAAATTTTTAACATATCCAAAATTTCACAAAATTGAATTATATAATAAATTTCTATCATAAAACATAAAAATAACTAATAAAATTATAAATATTATTATTGAGTAATAAATTAAAGAGGTGAAAAAAAATCTCCCCCTTTTTCATGATGAAACATAATGACATTTTATAAACCATTTATAGAATAAACATTGGTTTAAAGTCGATCATATTAACAGTTTTTATATTAGCTATATATCGCATCGAAGGTACTGTGTCAAGAAAGAATAAGAATGATGGTATCAAAGTATAATGATGTTATAAAAGGATATTTTTTTAAAAAAAATAGCAAATAAATTCTATATTAATTCTCCCCCTTTTGGGATTATAAAATTAGAAAATAAAATATGAAATAAAATGAAGGATATTATTAATAAAAAGAGAAGTCCCATTGAAAAAGTTGTTTGAATATATTCAAATAGAGAGACAATAAAATCCATAAAAAATCCCCATCAAATACAAAAAGTTTAATCTCATTGGTTTTTAACCCAGTAGTGGGAAAAATATGATTCTCTCTCTTTCCCTTGCTAGAAGAAGATGGAATAGTGATAGAAGATAAGATAATGGTAGTGATGGTTTTTGGGATGGCATGTCATGAAGAAGGATCTTTGATAATAATATGCCAGAGATGTTGGATATCTTCTTTGGGAGTCAAACTAAAAGGCTGTAAATGAGTACGTAAAGGTACATTGGGATCACAGGTAACACCTAGTATTAAAACTTATGGATCAGAGGCTGGGGGAGTGATATGATAAGTTTTCAGAATGGAATCTTGATCCACTACTAAGGTTCTAAATACATGAATAATGGGATTCATCATATTAATTAATTCCATGATAATATTTCCTCTTATTTCCATGTTTCTAAAAAATTCATTTCTCTCATCCATAAGCTACTTGAGCACCGGATTCATCACTTGTATTAGATTAACTTGTTCTTTTAAGTATTGAGTAATAGGAGGCATCATAAGGTTCTCAGTAAAGAACTTGAATTGAGAGTTAAGATCATGTTTATTATAAATAATTAAAAGGTAATAATTTATAGCCATTTTATTTTTTTCCCTATCGGCACTGGACTCATTTAGGAATTCCCTAACCATCTAATACACATGATCACTTATATGTATAATTTGCTTCAATCTATCCTAAGGGATGTCAGGAAAATCACCTAAAATAGAATGAATTTATTATCTAACATCTTCCATAATCAACTCAACATCAAAGAAAGATGTTGAAGAACTCAATGTAGAAGAAATGTAATATATGTTCTCCACCCTCTATAAAAAACATCTACTGAATCTACAAAAGAAGATATCATCTCATACACTATAGACCTCAAAGTCTACATCTCATTTTATAACCTCATGTTCTCTATCTCCAATTCATGAGTGTAACAGATAATTTTGGGATGGATGTGTCAGATCACAATCCCAAGGAAGTATTTACATCTTTATCACTAATTTAAGTGACAACAGGTGCCTAATTTTACAACATCATTCCAAAATCTTACATAGGCCTCTATTTTAAGGACACTAAGTCAGTTATAGTGACCACATCTTTAGGTAAATGAGAAAATAAAGGTTCTATAATGGGATCAGAAGCAATGGTAGGTGGAAGAAAACCTCAATTGGCTAAGAACTAGAAGTTATATTTGACAAACTCATTATAACTCCCATGGAACATCTATCAATTATACCATTAACCCCGTAGGATTTATCTACATTAAAATTGGAATTGAAGGACCAGCTGGATTTGGTGTACTATTATTAACATTAGAATCAGAGTATTATGCGTCTATCCACACATACCGTGGATATGTATCCCATTTATCAAGGGCTAGGTCCCCCAACCTAATAGAAGTCACACCATAGGTCTTAATAACTTCATTCTCAACAACTATATGATCATCATAGATCTTCTAATTGTGTTCCCACACAACATTTATCATCCTATGAATTGTAGGCTCACTAGAGTAACAATTGGAAGTGTCAACCTGATGACTAACAAGGGTTAGTGATTCCTCCCCCTCAATAGATGATTTCTTCTCATATATTGTAGTTTTATTAACATGATAAAGTAATATCATTCTCCCCTCAAACCTCAAATCAATTGAAAAACCTAGAGAAGAAACAATTTTTGGAGGCATCTCAACATCTTCCACACTAATGTGACCGTCTACACCATCATGGTTAGAACCAACATCACTTTCATATTCATCACCTTCTCCCTCATCTTTTATGTCGCGATTTTCATATTCATCTTAACCTAATTTTTCTTATTCCTTTTATTCTTCATATCTATTCCAATAATTCCTTCTAGTTTCATTACCATTTTTTTATATGACTTAGGAGTTATATTATATTTTTCATCTACATAAAACTTACTTTATTCATATTCAATTACATCATTTAAAAATAGTCTATATGATAGGGAGAGGTATAGGAAGACTAGTAGGACCATAAGAAATAAAAGGACGATTCATAGAACAGTATGAGTTACTTCCTTCATCAACTGAAAACATATGCTCTCCATTACCTTAAGCACTAACCTTAGATTCTTCCTAATTAGAGTACACAACCACCTCAACCCGTTCTAACTGAAGATCCATGATATTTTGTTAGCCTATTTGGTTTATCAATAGGATTGAAATCCTCATAAATCTAGTTAGAATCATTTACCCATTACCTCTTTCAGGGTTTCCAACTAATTTTCATTATTTTACAAATAATCTTGTAAAGAAAAATCCTCCATTTTTTTCAAATTCCACATAAACCATTCACTTGGCCTCTAGAATAGTCAAAATGAATATGGGTTAGATAATATATTTTGATCTAGAATATGTCTTACAGATCTCTATAATATTATCCTTTAGGTATCTGCGTTAATTAATCTTATCTAATCCTTTCATAAGATAAAATATATATACATATTGTTACCCTATTGATATTAAATCACTTTTCTTCAGACTAAACATATTCTAAATAAACATGAAAAGAAAATGGCATTCCCCATCAAGCTCTCTTGTATCTGGTATTCTTATAATTTAATCTCCAATCAACTCTGCCAAAGCATGATCATACAAGAAGTTATCACTGTCACATAAAATAGATCTGTTATAGTCATTTAAAACACCTTAGTAAGGTACTTTTAAACATCTATCCCATTTCATTGATGAGAAAACCACTTTGTTTGTATCAATTATTCTTATAACCCAATATTCAATTTCCCCAAATTGAAAATTAGCAAACTAATAGGAATGGGGAACAAACCATGGATAGAAGGTCCTATCATTATTATATATCCAATCCACTCATTCCTGATATTTCATTACACTATACACCAAATACTTTATTCACAGCAACCACTGTAAATTAATTTTCTTCTCTAGTATAGATATACACATCACAACATGTAGATTCACTAGATCAATAACATATCTTCTTGACCCTACAATATTCTTCATAGATGGATGTGATTCATGCAAAAAACACACTATTTCTCACTTCACTCTAACCATTAAGAAAAATAAAGAAGGCTTATATGATGTCGAGGGAAGGTGAAATGTTGGGAGAGAAAGGGTTTTGGTGATGTTGGAAGGTATGTTGCAAGGGACTGGGCATCGAAATTAGAAAATTTTCTAATTTTTATCATTTTGGATTTTTTGGTTATTAAATTAAAAAGTGAAATAACATTTTAATATTAGATAAAATAAATAAATAAAAAATTGATAATAAATAGAAATGACATCTCAAAAACCAATGGAGGGTTATATAATGGGGGGTTATTCCAATGGTGGGTAGACACCAATGGTAGGTAAACACCAATGGTGGATAGAAATCCAATGCTGGGTAAATCTCAAATGGTGGGTAAACTCTTACTATGGGAAAAAATCCTTGGTGATTAAAACTGCAACGGTGGGTAAAACACCAACATTGGGTAAAACTCTTAGGGTGGATAAAACTTCAACGGTGTGTAAAACTCTAACTGTGGGTAAACTTCAAATATGGGTAAAACTACAGTAGTGGGTAAAAATCCAATGGTGGGTAAAACTACAATGGTGTGTAAACACTTACAGTGGGTAAAACTCAAAAGATGGGTGAACTCCAATAGTGGGTAAAACTCCAATGGTGGGTAAAACTCAAGGAGTGGGTAAAACTCAAATGATGTGTCTCATAAAATTATTTTGAACAAAAATTAATCATGCCCAATTCATTTTTGATTTAGTTTATTCTATCAGAATTCAATGTACTGGTAAAAATATCAATAAGCTAATGTTCACATCCAATGTATTATAGAGTTATATATCCCTTTTGATATTGATCTCTTAAGAAGTGACGTCTTACATCATTTTGTATTTTTCTATAGTCCAATACATAGATGTTAGGAATATTTATATCACATGTGATAACACAATTTATATGTACATGTCAGAATTAATATCTATAGTCTATAAAATTGTGTTTTGTCCATAAAATATGATCACAATATCTACCAGTAGGTATATGTTCAGCATTAGCGTTAGACAATACAAAATATTTTTGTGCCTTAATAAATCAAGATACTAGAAACATTTGAAAAATATAACATGTTTCATATGTTCTTTTTCTATTTACCTTGAAAACCCCAAAATAGGCATCTAAAAATGAACTAGGTCAAATTTTAGTCCTCTAGGGTAGAAAAATCCTAAATTTATTGTATACATAAGGTATTTAGAATTCATTTGGATTGAAACTATGTGTGACATTTTTTAGTTTTTGGGAAAATGATCACACATAGAAAAACAAAACATAATGTCATGTCAACTATAAATTAAGCAGACAATACTTACAACAATACATATCTAACTAGTTTGATCCCCTTACTTCCAAAATTATTCAAGATCTTATTTATAGGTGGTACTAATTTTATTATCACTACTCTAAGTGTTATCCAAACAAATATGATTAAACGGTTATTTAATATATTTACTTTTATTTATAATAATTCCTTATTTATTTTAAAAAATATGAATACTATAAAATAATTTCATTTCACCCATTAAACACATTTAAAATTAATTCTTCATCATTTTTTAAAATCCATCACATAAATATTTTTTAGAAGATGAAAATATGATATCACCTACATATATTTGACCAACTAAAACACTATATGAAATTGTTTTTATAAGTATGTTAGGATCAATTATAACATAAAAAATCATTTTGAAATAAAAAAAGTTCTTAAGCTATCATGCCATGCTCTCAGAGGTTTTTATAAATAATATAATGAATTTTTAATTTTAATGAATAATTTATAAAATGAGGGTTCTGATGTCTATGGGGATTTCAAAAAAATCCTCAAAGATATACTCATTAAAGAATACACTTTTCACTTCTATTCAATATAATTTTAAATATAGATGTTTTTATAGGCAAGTAGTATTATAATGTATTCAATGTTGGCTATATGTGAATAGGATTCTTAATATTTTATTCCCTCTTCTTGAGTAAACCGTTGTGTGATTAGTCTAACCTTGTTTCTTCTTATTGATCCTTATTTATCAACCCTGTTTTCTAATACCCATTTAGTTATGATAGTAATGGTGTATTTAGGTCTAACAAAATGTTCCCAAGCATTATTTTTATTAAATTTGTTATGTTCCTCATGCATATACATTATCCAGAAATCATCATTCATTGCATTAGTGATGTTATTAGGTTCAAGTAGTGACATGGATTCTTGATGTTCATCCTAGTTTCTTAGAGAAGATCTAGTTTTTATACCTCTATATAAGTATATATCTACATCATCTAAATTATGGTATCTAATACTCCAATAAGCTCTACTAAAATAAGGTCTAGTCACACTAGTATCTTATATAGGTTTTGGTTTAGGTTCAAGAAGATTCTCAAAACTGGATGATTTTTATTCATGCTTTTTTGAAGAATCAAAATGTTAAGAATTTACATTAAAAGTAGATAAATCTTCCACAATAGTTTCTAAAGGATTCATAAGATCATATGAATATGTCTCATCGATCATAAAATGGAAAAAATCTTCTACATTCTTGGTTTTATTGTTAATAACTCTATATTATTTATTTGAAGTAGAATAACTAAGGAAAATTACTTCATATATTTTGGAGAAAATCATGAAAATGTTATGATTTATATATTTGAGTAAAGAAATCACAACCAAAAAAATAATGTAATTGTCCTTAATATTTCTATTATTTCAAATTTTAAAATTTCTTTTCTTTATAATAGGCCTAATTAAAACTATATTCATTATATACAAGATTTTGTTTATACTCACTGCTTAAAAATATAAATGTTGGTATGATTTATTAATCATTGTTTGGGATCTCTATTGAATTGTTTTATTTATTCCTTCTACAACTCCATTCTTCAAGGGTTCCTAGGAGAATAGAAGTTATGATTATATTAATTTTATGAGAAAAATTATTCAATGTATTTATTTTCAAAACTCACATCCATTATCACTTCTTAAGGTCATAATTCTATGTTCACATTGGTTTTCTATAGATTTATAATTACTAGAAGAATAAGATCATGCTTCACACTTGTGAGCTAAAAATAAAACCCAATTTTACCTATAAAATTCATCTACAACAACATAGACATAGGGATTACCATTTGAACAATAAACTCTAGTTATTATAAAAAATCTTTCTCAACCAACTCAAAAGGTTGAGAAGTTGAAACTTATTTATATATTTTAAAAAATATTTTCTGTTGTTTCCCTTTTTGATCAATGTTAAAGAATTTTTCATTTTTGAATTCATGTTTGAGTAGATATCTAAATAACCCTTTCCTAGTATGCTTTCTAAGTAAGTATATACTAAAGTTCCATATCCTCATATTATAAAGAAAATATTCTCAATGAAAATCACTAAAGTAAGAAATGTTTTTTTTGAAATTAAAGAATCAATATTAATAGTATAGACATTCTAATTTCATAGAGTAGTAAACACTAAGTAATGAGTAAAATTAAAACCATTAAAATAATTCTTTTCAAATTTCTCATAAAACCCATCATAACATGGTTTTTAGATTCAAAAAAGATTATATATTAAACCTTAAAAAATAACATTATAAATTCAAACTGATTTAGATTTGTTGATTTGGTTATGTCCGATGATTTTTTCTTTAGCATTAACAACAAAAGTGACATTTCCACCATCAAATTTTATCATTTTATTAATTATTGAGTAATCTCTTATCGAATTTCATGAAAAAGAAATATATGGGTACCACATATGTTTATAGGATCTCTTCATGTATGTTCCCTACAAAACAAAAAATATACACAAAATGATTTTTTCACCCTGATTTTCTTAGGTCTAGATATATTATTAATGAGAACCTTTAGAACCCATATTTTATTAATGGGTTTCCTATAATAAGACTTAAAAATCTATGAAATATAATCTTTATTCAGTTCACTTGAATAAAAATTAGAATTAGAATTTCCATAATTAGAATTTGTAATAAAATTGTCCTTAACAAATCTTTATTACCTAGATTTGTAACCAATACACATACTTTACTAAGGTTAAATTTTATTCCAATTATTTGAGTGAAAGTTTATTTAAATTTTTTAAATATTTATATTTTTTCCTTATTTAACCATTTGAAAATTTTATTTTAGTATTTTCTTTTTACATTTCTGCATTATTTTTTTCTTTAGTAAGGCCATTCCTAACACTAAAATATACAGAATGTTTTTTATATAGATTTTTATATTTGTATTCAATATCATTAAAGATATCTTCAATCATATTTTAATATTCAATCATATCCTCTTATGACATATAATCATTATTTTCATACCTATAATGATATAAATTATGTATGTGAGAGATTATAGGTACCTTAGATATATTTTTCATGAAACACATATTTTTTCTGTTAGGATTCTCTTTGTGAGTCATTTTTGAGTCACTGGATCTATTCTCATAGGCAATCCATGTGGATTTCATGGATTTTTTATACTTTTAATCCTTACCACCATACTTTTTTTTCTACATCATCTTGGGAAAATCACCCTTAACATTACCTTTAATTTTACACACATAACATGTAAAATAATTTTAATTACTATCTATTTTCTAGTAATTTTTACAGTTACCTCTATTATCAAACATTACTATGTAGATCATTTTTTTAGATGCTATCCTCTACTTATATAATTCCATAAACCTTTGGATAAATGATCCATTTCTTCATCACTGTTGATAGGTTGTTCCTCATCACTAGAGCTTTCATCTTTAATTTTTTAATCTATTTTGATAAAGTATAATTTAAGATTGTTGATTTACACTTATGTTAATCATCATATTCACGATTAAATTTAAGATCCCCATCATAAAACATAAATATACCTATCAATTTTTTAACAGGTAGTTTTATAAGGTCATAGTATTCCATTACTAAAACTGATGTCACCCTCCGTCTCTCTAGATGATTCCCATCAGTTCCATTATTTGATCTTTATTTAAGATTGGATTTACCAAGTATATCATTGCATTCACTATCTCATTGAACCTGAGATACATATCATAAATCATCTCATCAGGTTTCATCATAAATTTATCATATTTAATTTTATAATAATTCAAAAAAAAATCCCATTAGTTGTTCCTTAATGAGAAATAGATAATGTGTTCTATATTTCTTAAGAATTTATTCTATAAGATATCCTATTAAACTCTTCATATCAGAAAGAACAATAAATAAAATTCATAGATTTTTAGTTTTTGTAATAAAAATGTTTAGCTGAATCACTCCAGTTCTTTCATGCAGTCTTAGGTAATTCATATTTATCTTTTACAGCATACCATATTTCAAAAATCATGATTTAAATGTATATTTTCATTATTAATTTCCATTGATTATAGTTATTGCTATTAAAGGAGGTTTTCTTATAGTAATTTTTTTATTATTCATTTAAAGAACTAAATTTAGAATTGATATAACATTAAGATCATTAAAACCCATCTAAAAATAATATTTGAAAATATTTTGATACTCTTTTGATACCAAATGTTGTTCAGAGTGAGAATCTCAATAAGGGGTGAATTGAGTACCCAATAATAATTTATATTCAAGAAAAGTTTAGATAATATCACCCAATTTAATTAAAATAACACAGTTAAATAAAATAAAAACTCAATATAAGTTCAATGCTTTTAAAAGATTTCTCAAATAGTGATTAAGTCTTAGTTAAAATAATATGAAAACAATTTTAAATTTTTAAATCAATTTTATTAATTCAAATATTATATATATACTTACTATAATTAACTATAAAATTAGTGTCTTTGTTACATTTTAGAACAAATTGTTTTTAATTATTTTAAATAAAATAAAATAAAACAGACAAGGTAATAAAGAAAAGAGTTTCTGTCTCAATCTGAGACCAAGTCCTCTCCACATGGAAAACACTTGTATCCTAGAAGATTATATAAATATAATATTTATCCACAACTTGGATCAGGTATACACAATAGATAACTAGTTTTCCTAGCCACAGGGAGACCTCTTCTACAATAAACATGTTAAAAGATAAAGCATAGTCCAGACAAGGACCTATTCCAAAAACTGTTGGTAAATAAAATTAAAGAGAGTCAAGAAGATATCATGTATCTTCCAGTTAAAACACAGAAGTCATTATGTGTTTAATAGACAAGGTAAACCACACATTAATCGAAATATAAACAAAAAATAATGAGAAAAAATATACATATATATATAAAGGATATAGTATCTTGGTCGGAATAAAATTAAAGCTTGAGACTCCTTATATGTAGCTTAAATAGTAGATCGGGTAATGTTTTTAAAAAATTTCAATAAAACAGAGACTCATAAAAACTATTGTTATATCTATAAGAATGATTATGAATGTTATATATATTATATAATTTTCCAGTTTCATGTATGAAAGGATATAGTATATAATCTATTGAGAAAGTTTCACACTTCATAATACTCTTGCAGTTTTTGAAATAATGTTTCATATCACTTGTTTCATGCACAAGGGAGTCTAAATCTTAATATCATAGTAACATACATGAGTATCCATTCTAAGAAAAATTATCTATTCCTTCTAGTCCTCATACTAATCTCTTAAATCATATTTAATTTTTCTAGTAATATCTTTAGAATAGCTATTGAAATCATCATCATCATCAAATTTGATAATATAGATTTTAGAAACATTTAATTTAAAAGACCCAGAATAGTGATGGTGACTTTTTTGGTGGCGAGATTACTCTGGAGGTGACTTAATCTTTTAGTGATTCCGGACAATGGTATATTAGGATGATATCAAGTCTTTCTCAATGATTCATCATCATAATGGTAGATTATTTTAACACATTTCTAAATTTATTGATTGTAGGTAAATTCTGATGGTGGGTCATCTTCAATGGTGTCTTAATCCTCAATGATGAGTCATCTTGAATGGTGAGTCATCATAAATGGTGAATCCTTTTTGGTAGTAGATAATTTCAATAATTATCCAATTTCTCATCCAAACAATGAATCAACTCTCATGGTGGGACTTTCCATGTGGTGACTCATACTCCAAGGTGATTCATTGTTGACGATGATTACAATATGTACTTAGCTAAAATTTCTCAAAAATTATTTATAGTACCATATGCTATTGTAAAACCTAAAAATCATTAATAACATAAAAAATATGATTTTTGAGCATTAAAACAAGGATTTTCCTACATAAAAAATTTAAATATGGTAATTTAAGAAACATTAAAATATTTTCCACCCTATTTTTGTAAAAAAAATTAAAATGGTTTACCAAAAATGGAAATGATTCCATTACATTATCAAATTATTGAGAACCTACTAGTGGATATAGTGATGTACCTTTTTATGAATTACCATCTAATAATGTAATCTATGATTGTTATTTATGTCATCAATGTAAAAATCATTGATATCTTAAAAACACAGTCTTCAATGAATGTTTCAACCAAATTGAGTGTGTACAATTTTCACAAATTATGTACTCTATCATTCATTTAATGTTATAACCTATAAAATTTCATAAAAAATATTTCATTTGTCGTCCCATAAACATGACTCTAAAAGTGAAATATTCATTTCTTTGAGAATCATAAAACATATCACCTGAATCCCATATTTGATTTTGTTCATCAACAATTGGATCTAAACAAATATAAATATAGTGACAACGTTTTTTTGTCCTAAAATAAGAAAATACAACAATATTTATTGTTGTTTATTACCAAATAATAGTATAAAGTTATAATTTTCCAACATAACCTTCCATTTACTATAATCATTACTTTATAAACCAAATTAATTCCTTTTATATGTAGCATAAGAAAATGGTTTCTCAGCTCATTTCAAAATTTAGAATAATCATGACCAATTTACTTTAACTATTAATATTATGACAAGTGGTAAAGTTCACCATATTGAGTTCATGTATCTACATGCCATGTCAATTGAATCTCAATATCTTTACTTTTATACTAGTTCCTAAACCTTAAAATTATTTGAAAGCACTATACACCATTATCTTGAATAGTTTCAGTTTATTATATCATGACACACCACACTTAGGAAATTTTTAATATATAATTTGTATATTTGAATTAATATAAAGTCATTTTGATAAGAATATATTCTTTTATAGATCATATGCCTTGAATATGTCATTCGTTTTTCATCATATGTTTGGAATAAAGGCCCATTATATTCAAGTGGGATATTATTCTAGAGGGTGACTAGTTATATAATGATATTTTTACTCTATATACATCCAGTGTTCAAGTTATATAGCTTTATTATAGCTAAAAATATTATATATTTAATACAACCAATATACAATGACATCTTTGCACAACTCTTTGACAACTCAATCTACTATGGATAATCAAGACATTCATCTTCAACTGTAATTTTCATTTCTTCATCTTGACCTTTATCATCATTTACACATTTTATTATATCATCAATACAATATTAATTATCATTCACACTTTTAATCATATTTGATGATCAATGAACTATAATTTTATCCAATTATTTTGTTATATTCAGTTATTTCCTGTGTTTAGTCCAATATTTATATATTCGATCTATTATATGCTAGATAAAGTGTTTTTCTAACTCCACTAGAATAATTCTTCTAAAATAAACACATCGTAAACCCTAAAAATGATTATAGTATTCTCATATTAATGCTCTTTTTCAAACATTATGAACTCTTTTAACACATGCCCATATGCTTTTGATATATAAAATGAATACATCCATTTCTAAAAACATATTTATCTTATTGGATTCAATAATATTCGAATTTAATAACAACTATATTAATATATAGATGGTATGATCTTAGGATCATAACAAGATATTATTTATATATACATACAAATAGTCATCATATTTGATATAAATTTTCTTTCAATCAATAACTTTTTAGAATAATTTGTGCAAGAAACCTATGGATTTCTAAAATTGGATAGGTATTAAGGTATATATAATAGTATTTCAATATCAAGAAATATATCAAAAATGATTAGTTATTTTTCTCAATGTTTCTTCACTATTTTAAATAATGTTATCAAATCGATTATGGTAATTACATTTTCAAATTTATGAATGATATAATATCCCATTCACAAATTTTCATCCCCAATGAGGTATTTACAAAATTCATTTTTTAAACTCATCCTTAAGACATGGGAAACATAATTACATCTAATATTTTGAATATTTTCTAATTGAAATTTTTTATATAGTTGAAGGATTTTAAATTTACAGAAACACATTACAAGGTATGTTGAAGGCGAGACAACCAATTTTGTTATCTTTAAATAATCATTTCTCAACCATTTTAAAATAGCATAAAATACTTATTCGCTTTTAAATACTCCCAGAACTAAGAAAAGTACTAGATGAATACATATAAAAGATTTAAATTTAAATTTCATATGATTTAACAGAAACTGTGATCTCATACCTTTATTTACATTTAATGTGAGTTTAGAAAGATATGAATTACTAACATTGAAAATAAAATTATAAAATTCATTATCTACTAAATTATTTTTTTCCAAGATTTTTGTTTTCAATCCATGTACAATAAGCATTCATTTTTAATAATATATATTATACCCAAAAACAATTAACAACTGTATTCTTCTTGGGACCCACCCCTAGGATCTACTTAAGAATATTTTTTATCGATTTAACACATCATGCATAATTTTATTATATAATTAACCACATGGTCATTCATTTATTTAAAAACTAATTAAACACATCATAATTTCCTAAAATAAACTAAAATTTAGAACTGGAATACTAACATACCTAAAAAATAATTTTATAATTTTTTATTCCCAATAAACCTCTCTAAATAAGACCTATGGATTATTAACTCATTTTAGACATTCAAACTCAACTAGATTTTCCAATTTATAATTTAACACCAATTAGGAGTAGATATATATTTCAATCCCAAAATATAATCATTATTTATTTCATTTATTATATTTGGTATTGTTAAAATATTAATCCAATGAAATGATAATTCAAACTTATCTTCAAAATCCCTTCTTAGATTACCACATTCCATCAAATAAAATCCATATATGTTCCAAATTAAAGAACATTCATGGATTTCAATTAGATAAAAAAATAAATTGTAACCACTGAATTGTTGGATAGTGGACCAACATAAGAATATAATAATGACAAATAATAGAAAGGTAAAATCAAAAAATATCTACTACAATAATATGAAATATAAATGATTGGTAGAAAATAAAAATAGTGTGAGAAAAAGATTAGTAGGGGTGTGTTTCACCCACTATGAAGAGAAATAAAAAACAATGTTACTCATGTTTAAGAAATAAATAAAAACAGGAGTAGATTATCATACCATTAGTTTTAAGGGTTCGGATTCATCCAAAATGTTTGACAAAATCATGGTATAGTTTCGCTTCCCTAAACAATGGAACAAAAAAAGGTGTTGTGATGAGAATATGGTTTATTTAATAGAAAAAATCACATTATCATAACAAGTAAAAGAAATAATAAAGTAAACCATTATTAGTCTTATGTGAATAGGTGTGGATTATGGTATATTATATCAAACATAAATTTAGTGGGGATAATGGCTAAATATTTACAATGCTTAACATAATGATGTAAAAAATGATTCCTACATGAGAATTGGATTTAGAAATGATATAGGAATTTCAAATATTAAATTAATAATAAATAATGACTACAAATAAATTTTAATACATAATATAAACAATAAATTAGAAATTATAAATAGTTTAATAAATTATATAGTTTTTTAAATATAATAACAATAAAATTTAAGTGAATAAATATAAAAAGTGAATCAAAATTAATAATATAAATTTTAAAAATATTAAATGAGTATTAAAAATTAGAAAAATAATATTGAATACATAAATGAAAAATTAAATACTATTAAAGTGAGAAAGAAAGAATAATAAAAAATGTTACTAAATACAAAATATATAATAATTTTACAAATATATAAATTTATATTATAATAACATATTATGATTAAATTTATTAATATTATGATAGTTTAATAAATAAAAAAATTACTTTAAAAGAAAAATAAATAAATTACAAAAATTTTAAAAATGAATAAATAATATTAATTATATTAAATGAATTAAAAATGTACTAGTACTATGATATATATGTAAATAAATGTATTAGTAAAATAAGAAATATTTTACTAAGAAATGTATTAAATAATTTATTAATAATAATTAATAATAGTTTTGTTTATAAAAATTAATTCATTCTTTATAAATATATCATTAATAAATATGTAAATAGTAATATAATCTATAAATGTTTTTCACAATATACCATTAATCATAAAATTGTATGATTAAAAAAATCACATTAATAATATTACTTAAATATATTTAAAATTTCTAATATATAATTTTATATTATTATTTAAAATTAATTATAATGATGTATGTATTGTATATATTTTATATAGATAATATAATTAATTTCTAACTATATTTAAATTTATTACTTATAATTAAAAATATTATTATTTATTTAAATGTAGAAATATTTTTATATGCATACATCCAAAAAAATTAAAATATATATTACTAAATTATTAAATATAAATATTAATTAATAATTTTATTATAATAATAATGTAAAAATTTAACTACAAATCAAAAAAATTGTAAATAAATTTTTTTTATAGTTTAAATTTTTCTAAATAATTGTTGTTGATTTTATAAGCACTGATATATATCTGTTTCTGTATATGTGTGTGCATGTGTGTTTATTTACATCTACATATGTGTGTGCATGTGTGTATTCTCCTACCTACAGAATCCTAGGACATATGTGTCTGTGTGATATACACGTGGACCCATCACATACTTGGATATATCCAGTTACACACACACATGGACATAAACATAAATGCATGCACATACATATATACACATACATGTAAACACATATAAATACAAAAACACACTCACAAACACATATATTTATACAGTTCACCGGATTGTATATCTATATATATTCATTTATTTTTATATAAATAATAATTAATAATACTTAAATATTTATATAAATTATGTAATATGAAAGCCTAGGAATTCTTTATCATAACATTTTTAAATTTTTAATGCATATATATCGTATATATATATATAAGTATAAATGAATAAACAAAATCATATGTGTGTCTATGTGTCATTAAGTATATATAAAATATATGTTCATGGAATCCAGTATGTATAAGTATATATATAAATATATATTTCACACATATTTTATATGAAAATTGTATAATATAATTATATTTACATATATTATACACACACATATATATATAATTATAAATATAAAATATATATAATTAAATATAAATGGTTTTAATTTATTATATATATTTATATAAATATATTATTTTGATATATATGTGTGTGTGTGTGTTTATAATTATATATATAATTATAAATATGTATAAATTTATTTATATATATATATATATAACAATTCAAAAATATGTAAGTATGTGTATATAAATTAAAATTTTCAATGTTTTTTTATCGATGATTTTTTAGATCTGAAAAAAGTTACCCTTTACGAGAGCTAAAAAATTACTTTTAAAGGATATCCTTTTATCATTGCTTTTAATAGAATTGATAAAAGTAACCCCTTTATCGACATTTTTAGCACTATTAAAGGGTACTTCTTAATAAATGTGAATTTGTAGCAGTGGATAGTAAATTAAATAATAATTTCCAACATTTTTTTCAATAATTGATATGTTAAATGTTCTTTGTTTCTTAAACCATAACCTCTATTATTTTGAAAGGCCAAGAGAATCTCATGATGTTCATTGCTTCTTGATTTTTCCATCAACAAAACACAACCAAAAATGTGAGAATAAAGTATATATATTATTAATAAGAGATTTACACATTATAAACAAGGGAATATCGTACAACATGATTAATTATTCCCTAGATTATAACATAACTTTCTTACTCTATTTAGAAATATTCTTTCAAGATTATGAATGAATTATTTTCCAATATATATCAACCACTAAATATAATACATAATTATTTGATTTATTTATCTTATATTATCTATTTTAAGTTGGGTAAAAAGGGAACCCATAAGATTAACTTAGTGAGGGAACATAAACTTTATCTTGTCACTACACTAAAACAAACCCATAGTGGTGGTTTTTACCTATTTGTGTTGTTTTAAATTGTTAAAAAACTAATCTATTTTGGTTTTTTAAAATCACCATATACATCACAGCCTTCAATCAATGTGTTTTATTTTCTATTTATTTATATATGGTTTTAAAAATTTTCATTTTATCTTATTTATATATGGTTTTTAATATACATGGTTGTGGTACATATCAAAAAGAATTATTTAATAAATATAGATGAATATTTATGAACATCCACTAAATATGGTAGTAGATTATTTATTTTTTTATGAATTATTGGAGCCCCACAAACAAAAAAAATAAAAATCAGTAATTAAAAAATGCTTCTAATATTCATATTGAATATAATTTTTTTATTTCTTTATATAATCTATTACTAATAATTTATAATATTTTAAAATTTAAATAATTAAAATTTTAAAAAATTATTTATACAACATATAATTAAATTAAATATTAGTAAATTAATGTATATATATATTATATAAAACATATATACAAAAACTATATATAATGAATATATAAAACACACATATTCATATCAAAACAAGTTAACAACCATTTGTTAAATACTCAAGTATCATAAATAAAACATAAGTCCAATATCCTCCAATAACCAATCATGTTCATCTTTGAAAATACACTATATCTGGTCACTCCTTTTTTTAATAGTTTTATGGATTATAATTCTCATCAACCTTTCTATACCTAGCATTAGTCGCGTATAATAAAAAACTAGAAAATATAGTAAAAATAACATAAATATAATTGGAATTGAATATATTCAAAATTATTACCATACAATTTTTTTACTAAACAAGTATATGAAATTTTAGTAGAAAAAATGATATATTATTTCACATATGATAGATCAAAAAATGAGATGAAAAATATAAAGTCAATTAAGAATCTAAACTAACTCAGAAGAGATTAAAAACATAAAATTACGTATTCAAGATAATAATCGACTCTCAAAAATAAAAAACAATGAGTCTTTTACAATATAATTTCTATAACTCATTTTTTAATACTACGCAACTAACTATACCAATTCTACAACTTCTAAAAATAATCCCATAAACCTATAAAACCATTTCCCAATATATATATTGTTAAATTAAATATGGTTTAATCATCATTTCTCATAATTAAAATTGTGAAATAGTAAAACCAAATCATTTTTTAAAAATTAGAAACCATATAATTTATCAACTTCTAATATAACCCAATTATAACTTTTTATCATTAATTCTACACAAAATCTTAATGTCACACTATACAAAGGGAAAAAATTCATTATTTTACATTAATTCAAAACAAACATAACATCAAGGTAAAACAAACTCAAAATTAGTAGAATCATTATTTTTTAACAAGAAGTATTAAAAATAAAAAAAAAATTGATATATTTTAATAGAAAATAATACATTTTCCAAAAATTCTAATTAGCATCCACTCCCCCCCCCCCACACAATTAATCCTCCAAGATCACCTAGCACACATTGAGGATGTAACTTAACTATTTAATATATGAGTTACCTCTTTAAACTAAATAATTATGATTTTATAAACAAAATGATCCTTTATTTCTCAGTTTTTATTACTACACATCAAAATTTACCTAATCGATAACAATCAAAACCTAATATCAAAAAAATCCAAATCAATGGAATTATTCATTTTCTAAACAAAAGTAGTCCAATTTAGTATATTTATTTGATATTTCACACATTTTCAACTTTCAATCCCCCAAACAGGTGGTTATTCATTAGTAATAGGGTACTCTCTTGATATACACCCCATTTGGGTGATTTGTAGAACTATTAGCAATGTTTAGGCCTTATTCCAACCATATGTGTTAAGAAAGGATTCCATCAAACTGTATATACCATCATGATACCACAAATTTTTAGTTGAATTATTTCCCAACCATACTCACTAACCAAAATGTAATATTTCTTACCAATAAAAAACACACTCTCTATATAACTGTGCATCATGACTAATATTGTTGCACCTGATTCTCAATTATCCCCACAAAAACATAATTTATTCAAATATTTACCACTTATTCCCATTGGTAAAATTTGGGGGATATAAATTTATTAAAATCTAAATTTTATTTTGATGGACATCATGGAAGAGGCTTATAGAGAGAAGAAACATTAGTCTTTGAGGGGGTTTATAGTTTTGTTTTTATCTTCCATTATTCTTATTTTTTTCATCCTAATATTATAAAAATAATAATATAATAAAAAATATTATTCAAAAATACAAAACCAAATAATTCCATTATAACATTGATCTCACAATTCCAAAACTCTCCCTCTTAGAAACAACCCCAACAGAATATAATATCATTATATTCATATAAAAATAGTTTTTTCCACATATCAAGGATTTAGTTTATAAATTAACTCTAAAAGATAAGATATAATACTTTAAATACCCTCTAGAAAAACTCCCATCATCCAATGGAATACAAAAAATTTATTATTTTACATTACTACACATCATTGATCATGTGTTTTCCTGTAAGAGTTGTGTTCTTTTTTTCATCCTCAAAATTTCCCTCTCTACATCCTGATTAATGCACTACAAACCCTAACTATATAGTCTAATATTAAATTATGATGGTAACTTAACATAGTCATTTGATGGAGTATGCCCATAACCAATACCATTTACATACATAATATTCTCTTTCACTAAAATTGTTGCAATTACATATTTCTAGGAAACCAAGGGTGATTGTAAAGGGTTGTCATCCCAAGCATTTGATATTTAAAAGCATCAATAAAATAATAATTACTATGATTTTAAAAATTATCTAAACTTAATAATTTTTTATAATTAATTTATTTTTCTCTATTACATTTTTATAGTAATGAAATAACAATAAATTATAATGTAAAGATTTTCCTCTGACGTCACTGGTTGGTTTATTCAAAAATTTATCTTCTTTTTTCCAATGAAAATTAACCCATATCTCTTATCATTAAACCTAGTGGATAAAATTATAGCACATTTTTATAATATATATAAACATATCATATTAATGAAAAAAAGTCTATAATAAAAAAATATGAATAATGGTGAATACAATTCAAGAATTATTTCCCTTTTTCAACTACTACAGTATGACATAAAGATATGAGGATTCACTTTTTTTCTATAATTCATTATATTTTGTTGACAAATCCTATAAAAAATTGTGATATTAATAAAAAATATAATCATAATCTTTTTTTTATATTAAGATAGTGTATTATATTTAAATTTGTTTGGATATATTTCATTTCTAATATAAATAATCAAATTCTACTTCTGACTAGAAATTCCAATAGACCCATCCATATACATTTTGTGAGTTCTACGAGAAGTTTCACAAAATTCATGCTATAATAATAAATTAAATTCTCTCTTTTTAATTCCCTAATTTTTCATGCTTCCCATACTTGGTACTAATATATGCTATCTTTCTTTGAATTCATGTCAACTTTACATCATGCAACTCTTGGGATCTCTAGATTCTCTTTATAAGAAGGAGTATTTCTACTATTAACCAATAACAAGTCACCAAAATTAATGAATAGAAAACTATATATTTTTGGTTCACTAATTTTTCCCAATGCTTCCTTTCGGAAGAGTTTTAGGTGTGGTATATAATCTGTGAACATGTTGCGATCCTGTTTCCCCCATATTCCTATTTTAGAAAGATTAAAATACTTTACCACTATGGATTATGATGTTAATTAATTAATAAGAACATGATGAATGGTTTTAGTCTCCTTATAAAATAGATTCATCATTGGAGTCATCTCCCAATTCGGGTCACCCTTACAGTTTTAGGACAAGTTCATGGATCTCATTCCCAACACCATCTTCTAGTGGTCACTTCTTCATTACACCACATTTTATAATTAGGGGGATACCTATTGTTGGATATGATGATGTTTTTTGGAATCAATGAATATATTTCCCCTTTATGGTTGTGTGGGAATCTCATGATCATGACATAAGGTGGGTTAAGAAAAAAAACTGGAGGAATCTCATGATCTTTATGACGAAACTTACTCTGAGTGCATAAGGCATTCCACGCTCAACAACATAGGTATCCTATTATCATCACATAGGGTGATCCCCATTTTTCTATGTAAATATTATAACACGTTTCACTCTAGTTAACCTTTTCTCATCACATAATTCTTCATATTTTCATCACCTAGGGTATGTCATGCTTTTCAAAAAATATAAGAATCTTATGCTTGTCACCTACTAAAAGGGAAGACATGTTATTTGTTCATCCTGTAAGATTATTATTTCATATAAGGTATCTAAATATCATCTCATAAGAGAGTATACTTGGATTATATCCCATTTTGAGGAAAAATTAATCTTATTCTCAACACATAAGCTTCCTAGACTCATCACCTAAGGGTT
The DNA here is from genome assembly GCA_963277665.1 of Viscum album. Lineage (NCBI taxonomy): Eukaryota > Viridiplantae > Streptophyta > Magnoliopsida > Santalales > Viscaceae > Viscum > Viscum album. Next base: position 243,346,091 of record OY728131.1, read on the forward strand.
CTAAGGTTTTTCACATATGGTTGGATTTCTGATCCATCAGAAGGGGTCACAAGTTTATATTTGAGTTAGGGAACTCAAATATTAAATTTATAGTGGGGGTAAATTTCCTAAATAATCATTTTTCATATTGTTATACGAACATGTTTATTGTCGATTGAGGGAACTCATATATTTAAAGATAAATTGTGGGGAGATTCCCTTATATGCGTCTCACATTCTAGTCCAGATATTGGTTATAATCTTGTGTAGATTCCAAAGTCCCATAGTTTTTGGCATTTTCATGGTGAGAGGATTGGTATACTCCATAAATATTATCAATATTTGGATCTACTTTCTACTGAGGGGAATTATATGGTAATGGGATTATTCTTTTAGAGATGGTATGGTCATCTAAGGCACTTAACCTAAGGAATACAATTGAATGAGTGGAAATATAGTTATTGGGGAGTCATTTTTGAACCTATAAGAGTAATCTAATGTACCCTCATAAGACTCAATGATGAAAAAAAATTAGTGAATTTTCTAAGTTCATGTTATGGGGTTGTACCGTGAATTTAAATTTCATACAGTATGGATACTTGAATCATGATAAGGCTGGTCTCAAGGTATGGTGTGAAGCATAAATATTAGAGTTACTGGTACAGAGATAAAATTATTTCATTATCATTACATAATTCATTTTTTTATCTTCACATGGGGTATCCTGATATCACCACTCAAGGAATGATATGTTCCTCACATAGGGTAAGGAAATAATTAATCATCTTGTTTTAGGGATATTTTCATTATTTTTAACATCATTTGACTATGAATTCATCATCCAGATTATCATTATTGAACTGGGACTTTTCACTATGTACTCTAATGTCTTTAACCAAGACATTTGTATCATCAATGGAGGGAAATTTTGGGAGGATTTATGTATTATTCTTCATGTTTTATGATATTATTAAGCTATATTGAAAAATTAATCTGGGAATTGCATAAGTATATTTTTTGGGTATGGTGGAGATCATACCATGATCATTACAAGAAAGAACCCATTATCAATGAAAATTAATATTGAGTCTTTCACTCATGAAATCCTATATTAGTTACCTAAGGTAAGGTTTCAACATAACTTCATGAACCAATAATGTTTTCATGCTGTTTAATTTCATGTGACTAGGGAATTTTCATGCAGTTTAACATCATGTGACTAGTAAATTTTTATTTTCTATCTTAAATCCTTGTATCTTGAACATTTTTGGAGATTTTGAGTTATGACTTCAATTCCCAATTATGTTGAGTGGATAAAGATATCATGGAATACTACACGAGAACAATGAGGAAAAATATGGTCAGTTTCACTCAATGATATCATTTTCATGGATTACTTATCTTTGAAAAAGATTCTTATAAAGGTAATAGGTTTCATACACTAACCTTTTGAGGGAACACATAGTGGTCCCGACAATGATAGTTTCAATGATTATTTGAATATGGAAAGTTGACTATCCATCCCATAATTGATTCAAATGTATTGGGTCTAAAGATCCATGATTCTAGTGAAGCATATGAAATCTGCATGAATGAACCTACTTCTAATGGATACAACTCCCACGAGCACTCAACATGTACACAACTATTCTTAGTATAATGAGATATCATATGGATATCCCTATGACTTTGTGGAACAAATTTTTATTTTTGAAAAACATTATATTTGTTCAATCTAAAAGATATTGAACTATGATGGTTCATGGGTTGTAAAGGGATATTTGAATGAAACTTTTATTATTTTACAAAACATAATTTTGTGTAAATGATTTAATTCTTCTATGAACTTAATTATTTATTGTTAAACGTCATATGAAGTGTTATATAACATAATCTATGTTGATTTAGGACTTATTTGATGTGTGTCACCCATGTTTCTCACCCATGTGAATCCATGGTAGTCTTTGGTTGCCTAAATTCATGAAATAAATGATTTGATGAGATAAGAGTGTTCCTATTCAAATTACATAGGTTAACATTGAAAATGGGGGGTGATTCTATAATTAAATTAATTTTGTATTTTTCAAGGGATTACCTCACAAAACACTATTGGGTAATGTAACCCAAACTATATCATGCATGGTTGAGGATCTGTGATGTTGTTAGAGTATGTGATAAAAAATATGAATAGCATGATCTTTATAACCTTGTCATTTGATTCGAGTTGGGATGTCAGTGGAGCTTCAATATATTTACATCACCTTTCATATAGAAATATATGAATGAAAGTGTTTAAAGATTCACATTATGCTTAGATGTTTTTTGAAAACCACCACTTTCTTCCTTAATTGTACAATGAGTTGTGTTTCCTTATAATATTGAAGTATGAATCATTATTGATACCCATGATGTAATTTTTAGTTGCACAAAAAATTCATTCTAGTTCTCCCACATATTACATGTTTCTTAGGAACAATCGTTTATATATGGACTTGTAGAATGCGTTCATGCACTAATTCTTTGGTATCTTTAGGATTAACATCAATTAAGTCAATCATTTTCTGAGTAACTCTTTTAATGAATCGATCCATCTTAAAAAATTTGGATTTTCATGACATAATTTTTTTTAATTCAAGGGGTCATATATATAATATCCTCTTTGTTTCTTTGAGATATCCTATAAAGATGCACTTTAGGCCCCAAGGTGCTACATTGTTGTTATAATTGGACATAACAAATGACTTGCAACCCCATACATGAGTATTCAACAACATAGATTTTATTCCATATAATTATTTATAAGTTATTATATTTTTTTCTTAGTTATAAAAAAATTAATTATAAGAGATTCAACTTGTGATCAAAATCCGAAAAGGATAATAGAATACTTGTATAACTCATCACTGGACATACCATGTTTAGTTACTGGATTTGGTTCCCTTGAACTAACTTCTATTTATGTTACAATTAAATGTATTTTTTTTATATTAATAATATTAGTATCAGATTTTTATTTTCCTTATATGTGATATAGTATATAGTAATTACTGAGAATAAACATTACACTGAAAGGTCACAGTAGTTCCCTATTATGATGAGAACCTAGATGTACCACAACACTATTATTAAATATAAGTTCTATAAATAGATGGTACCATTTAATGGAAAAACATGATATAGCCTATTATTTTTAGTTACTTATAGGACTCTGAAAGACTTTATAATTGTTCATAGTATTAGTAATGTTTTAGGAAGAGATTATAAGAACAAGACTTTCCAATAAAAAACCCACATTTATATGTGTCATTGTATGTTCCTATATGAAGGAATGTGCATTGAAAATTATAATTTAATATTATTATTAATGTAAATAACGAGTCACATACTTTGATGTATTTATGAAAACCATAAAGACATATTATTTTGGAGAAAAATGATACATTGGGTTCTCCATGTGTGATATTACATAAACAAATGATATGAGTGAGGATTTATCCTTTATGTTCTTTAACATAATTTGATATCTCATGAACATTGATGGGACTGGAACAACCCAATTAAATCAATTTCTAGGGTGTTCTATGATTGTTTTTAATTTTTAAAAGTCAAAAAATGAGACATAAAGCACATAGGTTGATGACATGGGTATCCAGCCATCCTAATTTGAGATATTTTTATAAAAGGATTATAATACAAGGTGAAAATTTTTATGAGGTTCAGTGTAATTTCTACATTAAATTATTTCTTAATGGGTTCCTTGGCATGTTAGTAGATGCTTAATTTGTACTTTAGGTAGTTCCTCAAAACACCCCTGAGAAAGAGACTTAAAGGGTCACACATTAAGTCTTCCATAAATTTCAGTTTAATTCTATTATGAATTTCACAAGTTAAAATAAATGTTATTCCTTTTTGGTGGTTTAATAATTATTATGGTTAAGTTGATCACTATTATTTAATCATGATTTTTTCATAATTATAAATACATGTGATCAATAATAATAAATATTTATTTGAATTATTTAGTTGATATTATTTTTATTATATTAATTTGTGAATAATTTAGTTATATATATTTACTAAATAAATTGTCATTATTCAATGTAAGGGAAATATCAAAGAGGTTAAACTAAATGATTTTAGTGGTTTGGGTTTAAATTGAATATTAATTATCATTTAAAAAAATATTAATTTATTTAACAAATAATATTCTTTTATCCACATGTATTGTGTATTCTGATACTTAATCGTTAGTTATATAGAATAATAAATATGCGGGTTAAATAATAATAAATATTTATTTTAAATGTTTATTTAATATAATATTTTTTAAATTTTTAATTGAATAATTTAGTAATAATTAGTTTTTAAATAAATACTCATTATTCATGATTTTTTTAATACTGAGGAGAAAAATGGATTGAGTTTAATTTTATAGTTAGAAATGATATATTAAAAACAATTTACATAAATAATAATCTATATTAATTAACAAATGATATTTACTAATTAATAGGTATTTCACATGTTAACAAAATTATATTATTATTTATATTAGTATTATTTATTAGTTTTTTCAAAGTAATAACTAATTGGTTAAAAGATAATATGAAATTATCAACACTAACATAGTTCTATAAGTACCCAGTTATATCAATTTCCATGATTAGCCACTTGTTGTACCCAAAAAACCTAAGAGAAAAACCTCTCAATAATGTGTGATGCACGCCAGTCATGGGGAATGGAAAAACCATATTTTAATTACCTAAGTATAGTATAGTTTTTTGTCCTAGGTAGTCTCTTAAAAAGAAGTGCACACAAAACAAGGTTTTAACTTTTTAATGGTTTCAAGAAAACAATTGGTTTTAATTAATTTTGAATGATGTGTAAGAAATAAAAAGATTGATTTGATCAGTTTTAGATAAATGAGAAAGATGGTGATCAGATTGGGTTTATCTAGACCCAGTTCCCTACTATCATAGTTTCTAAATTTGTCCATCTTTTTCCTTTGTTTAGTTAGAGAGAGATTTGTCTTCTGAGTCCTCTCTCCCCCATGGACAAATGGCTATGATGAGAATATTTCTTACCCAAAACCTTATATTGGTCTATCCTTATTCTAATGTGTATTGGATTGTATATGGTTTTCTTGATTAATTAGAAAAATCCTTAACCAGGAATTTTTTCCCCTTAAAATCCAATATTCCACATCCAAGCATACACACATGCTGACTACTGTCAAACACTAACCACCTGACCATAATATGTTCTACTATATACAAATTAGAATTTGGTGGGGGTAAATGTGATCATCGACAAAGAAATATAAATTTATAGAATTAAAACCTAACACAACTGCATTTTGAATTTAATAATAAATTTATAATTGAAACCATATTAAGAAAGAAGATGGGATATTATTAAATTAAAGCACAAGAACTCAAGAAAGAACATCTGTCCCCCCTCCCCCCTTCTTGATCACTCAATGATACTATCCCTCCATGGATAGGGTATTTTAAATGATGAGGGTGAGGGGAGACATTCCAATAAAAATAGAATAAATAAATCTAAATAAGGTTGTCGTCCAATGCTTCCCTCGCATATTGATTGGAGGAAGTTTGAATGGAATGGAATGCTTTGAGAGGTGGGATATCCTCCACTTTTATAGGATAATTTTGTCTTTTACAGGTTTGATTGTTTTATCCCAAATTAATGATCAAATAATGCCTTTATCACTTCATAAAAGATCTTCCCAATTTCCCTATTCGTCCACCCTCAAAATTCCAGAGTATTGTAATGCTTGGTCAAGGAGTTATGGTCTTTTTACTCCAATAATTTATTCTTTCCAAGAGGACTCTCCACATTTAACATTGAACATTTTAATTTCCATGTAAATGGCCTCTTCACATGTTGTCTCCTTCATGAATGATGTTTATAATTTTCTGGTGCTGACACCCTCCAAATTTTAGTATATTTTTTCACCACATGTACGAGTTAGGATCTTTCTATTGGAGGTTTCTTTGGCTGGATATAATTTTCTTGAAGCTTCCTTCATTTGAGTTCATTCAACAGCCACCATAATGGATTCTAAACTCTATAAAATTTAATGTGTGAACACTTCATTGATTCCTCCTTTATCCACAAGTGGAATCAAATCAATTGTATGAGTGTAGGATGAGATGTACTTCTGCTACTATAGTGGGGTTCACAATGTCCACATGGAAAAATCATGAACTTCATTGATTTGTTTAGGAAACTAGATGCTGAAATCATCCCCTGGTCCAGCAGATCAAAATGAAGGAAATAAATCAAGGATTTAAACAAAAAATGAATCATTCAGTTTTCAATTATATTTTTAATTAATCGAACAGAATTCCCTTGATGTGATAATATGTCAAAAATCTATATTTATGAAACATTCCATTTTTAGCCCAAAACACTCCAAAAATATTAAATCCATGAAAAACATATCAAATTGATGAATTTTATGGGTTTAAATCATTGAAAATCATATCATAAAATGATGAAAATATTATATCTATCAATTCTCCTACACATAAACAATACTTGTCCTCAGACATGAATTCTCAACATTGAAAATCTAAGAGCACCAATGTCACCAATATTTAAATTCCAAAAGAACACAATGAAACAATTTTAAATGTGAAATCAAAATAATAAATTCCATATAAAATGTCAATTTAATTTCCCAATTTTCACAAAAACAATAAACTCATGCATTTTACTTGTTCCCTTTTGAAAAATGATGGGATTTATCCATTTATTCATTAATGATCCTCAATTCATTATTATTAAACTTTCCATATCATGATTTACCTCACGTGAGTCTTTTATCTCATCTCTCATGATACAATTTAATTGAAGTTATTCTCATATCACAAGAACATGATTCTTATCCATAGTCTGGTAAATAAACTAATTTCTCTACTTTGTTAAGCCAAAAAGTGCATAAAATCATGAGGACTATAAATGATCAAATGACTATGTTCCTTATATTTTTGTAAAATGATTAAAAAAGATTCAAGCCAAAAAGTGGTGGTTGGACTCTTATGTACAATGAATGATTAATTCAAGTGAGAACATTCAAAATTCCCCTCTAAGTACCCCTTGAAAATGTAAAAAACGAACACCACCCACTTTTATGACATGGAACATGATCCAAATAATGATTATAATTAATGATATCCTCCATGTTATCCTTTTTTTGCAAACATCTCGAAAGGAACAACTTTATTTTGCTTTTTTAATTTTTTTCATGGAGGATGATCTGAAAATTGAATATAATGAATGAATGAAAAATCAAGCCCTTAATTTTTGAGAGGTACATGAGTTATCAAAGAGTATAAAATGATGGAATCAAGATTATCACCATTTTTTCTTCATATTTTAGGAGAAATGGATGAAACAAAAAAGGCACAATAGAAATGATGACACATGCCCAATTATGTTATTCTCTACTACCCAAAATATTGACATACACATCACAACAATAATAAATGATACAAATCTCAATGAACACACACAAAAGGCCCTTCCCCCATACTCAAACTTGAAATATACATGAAAAAAAACTAAAAGTGAAGGAAGGTATGGAAAAATTAGCTTGTAATGTGGCTTAATCCTATAAGTCAATTCATGGATTCTATGGGCTAATGAAGGGTAAATGTAAGAGTGGGTATTAAGAAAACATGTGACTAGCCAAAGTAGTGCCTCAAGCATTTTAAATGTGTTTTTTCACAGTCATAGCTTTCACAAGTTTCAATACAAGTCCTGGTCAGTGATGTGTACAAAGATCACTTAAGGAATATGCTCAAGATAAAATAGGAAATATTTTCTCTAGAAATTGTGTCAGGAATGGGAATTAATATTTAGGACCAGTACTAATGGAATGATTAATAATAATAAATCAATTCACGTGAATATGAGAAATTCAAAGCAAAAATATAGTATAGAAATTTAATTTCTATGAATAAATTAATTCCTTCAAATATAGAGTCATTATTTCAATATCCATACTAAATTTTAGTCATCTAATTATCAATTTTACTCATTCAAATTCACTAACATTAAATTATAAAACATGGAATCATTGGATTCCTAAAAAATTTCATGTCTCCTAGATATGTCGAGGAAAATATGAATTCAAGTGTGGGAATGAAATTTTAGTTTAATTCACAAATAATGATTATAGGTACAAAATATAGAGAATTAAAATGATATTTAATATAAAAGAAAACTCTCATTCACATTATTGTTTCAGTCAGGTGGTTCTTTTCATGTTTCTTCATGAATGTTTTGAGGCACCTTTACAATGTGTGTTCTTTTAAGTATATCCATTTTTCAGCCTTGCATCCTGGACCTAAAATATAATAATGAAAATAAATTATAATGTAGGCTGATTTAATCATGATAGAATATGACCAAGGGTAAGGGTGGACAAAGGGAAAAACATGGGTTGCCTCCCAAAAGCTCTTCTGTTTAATGTCTTTACCTTGACATAAAAATTGGATTTTTTTTATTTCTTTTATTTTTTTAAACAATATTTAAAAATCATAGACTAAAAGACTCCATCTCCCATACTTAATTGATGTAGTGTCCCTAATCCATAAAAAAATTATGTAAAAAGGACTATTTTTCATCAAATGTAAAGGAAATATATAACCTGGTGGTTCTTTATTTGTATTCAGGGTGAAGGATTGAAATCTATTCCATAGGTTCTTGAGTTATCATCCCATGGAACATATTTAGCCTCTGTCCATTTATAGTGAATGGGTTTTCTCCTCCTTCATTTTTGAAATGCACATCACCAAAGATATATACATGAATAAAAAATAAGGGACCTTCCCATCTAGAATGAAGTTTACCTGGCAATAGCTTAATTCTGGATTTTTATAGAATCACTTGAGGTCTATGGTTGAAAGTTATTATTTGAATCATCTTGTCATGAACCATTAGTGTTATCTATTTATTTATAATTGAATTATTGAAATATTCTATCCTGATTTACTCTAACTCCTACAACTGCAATCTTCTCTCTTTCCCAGCTTTCTCAAGGTCCAAATTTACTTCTCCGACTGCCCAGTAGGCTTTGTGCTCTAATTCCATGGGAAAGTGGAAAATATTTTCAAAAACCATTTTAGTGGGGATCATCCCTATGAAATTATTATAGGATATTTTGTATACCCATAAAGTATCATCTAACCTTTGGATCTATTCCTTCATATTGGTTTTAACAGTCTTTTCCAGAATGCCTTTGATTTCTCTATTGGAGACTTTTGTTTAGCCATTTGACTGGGGATGGTATGGTGTTGACGTTTAATAATGTAACCTATACTTTTTCTATAATTATTCTATTTTCCTATTGCAAAAATTTGTTCCCTGGTCACTGATGATTGCTCGTGGAACTCTAAACCTATAGAATATATTATCCCTGACAAAATCAAAAAAAAATTAGCATCATCAATTCTAGTTTCTTTTTCTTCCACCCATTTTGAATCATAATTCACAGCTAAAATAATATATGAATTTCTAAATAACATTTTAAATTTTCCCATAAAGTATATTTCCCACACTATAAAAATTTCACATAAGTTTATTGGTTTTTGAGGCATTTTCAGTCATTTGGATATGTTACTTAGAAACTAGCATTTTTCACATCATTTAAAAAATTCATATGCATTGTTGAATAAGGTGGGACAATAGATTCTATATTCGAAAACTTTCTAGTCTATTCTCTAAGGTCTAAAGTGCTCTCCACAAGATAAATTATGATAGAATTTAACCACTGATTAATTTCACTCTTGGTTATGCACAATATTATGGTTTGATCATTACAAATTTTCCACAAAAATGGAGCTTCCCAAATATAAAAATTTTAATTAGATTTAATCTTATGTTGTTGATGAGAGTTTATGATAGAGGGTACCTGGGATGTAACCTAATAGTTGAAAATATTGGCATACCATGGCACTTCAACATTGATAATGTAGAGTTATTCTCTCAGAATCCCATCATTAAGTGGGTTCTGGTTTGGGATTTCTACCTCAGCGGTGTGGGGTAGTTGACTTAGATGATCAGCCATCTGATTTTCAGTCCCCATCATATTTTTGATTTCCCAATTGAACTCTTTTAATAGTAGCATCCATCTCACCAACCTTGGTTTCACATATTCTTTTTTCATTAAATACCTGAGTGTTGCATGATCTGAAAAAACAACAACTTTACTGCCAAGAAGATATGATCGGAATTTATATAGTGAAAATACGACATCACGGAACTCCTTCTCAGTGGTTGTGTAATGTATTTGTGTGGAATCAAAGGTCCTTGATTCATATGAGATCACTTGACTCTTACTGTCAATTATTCGTGATAGAGAATCTCCAACCGCTTGGTTGGATGCATCACAATTTAACTTGAAAAGGTAATCCCAATTAGGTGGCTATATTAATGGTGGGGTGATCACCCTTTTTCTTAATTTATCAAATTATTTCCTCTATGAACAACAAACATTAAATTCATTATCCTTTAAATGTAATCTTAAGAGAGGGAGAGAGATCTTACTAAAATCCTTGATAAATCATTTGTAAAATCATGCATGCCCTAAAAATTATCCAAAAAAGTTTTCACATGTTGTATATGGGAAGGAATTTATTACTTCAACTTTTGATTTATAAACCTCAATCCCTTTTTTTGAAATTATTTTCCCTAATAATATTCCCATTTCAACCATGAAATATCTTTTTGTAATTTAAGACAAGGTTCTTTTCAATGATTGTTTTCAAAACTTTTTCTAATTTTCCCATGCAATGATCAAATGAATTTCCAAAAATTGTGAAATTGTCAAGAAATACCTCTAAGTATTCCTCAATATGGTCTGAAAAAATACTCACCATACACTATTAAAATGTACCTTCAGAATTGGATAGCCCAAATGGAATCGTTTTTTTAGGAAAATGATCCAAAAGGATAGGTGAAGGTCTTCTTATCGTAGTCTTCTAGTGCAATCAGTACATGGAAGTATCCTGAGAATCCATCTAAAAAATAGTAAAGAGTTTTTTCAACTAACCTTTCAAGCGTCTGATCGATGAACGGAATAGAAAATTAGTCTTTTCTAGTAAATAATTTTACTTCTTGTAATTTTTACACACTCTCCACCTGTTTTGAAATATAATGGGGATGAATTCATTTCTTTTATTTATAAAAATGGTTAGGCCTATTTTCTTTGGGAAAACATGAACTGGGATAACCCACTAGAAATCAAAGATGGGGTAAAATATGTGAGATGCTATAAATTCCTCTATCTCTTTCTTAACAACCACCATGATTGTGAGATTTAGTCTTCTCTGAGGTTGTCTAATATGTCGGGAATTAATTTCTAAAAATCCATTATAAGAACATAGCTTGGGGTTGATTCCTATTATATCACCTAAACTCCATCCTATAGCATTGAAATTATATTTTAAAAGGTCAATCATAGTTTTTTCTTGTGAATGGGATAAGTTATTTTCAATTATTATTAGAAATTTCTTTCTTTCCAATACGTAATCGTACTTCAAGTCACTTGGAAATGGCTTAAGTTCTAAACATAGGGGTTGTTCAAGGGATGATATTGCATTTATGTTTCCTACTTCTAAGGCTATATTATCTAGTATAATCTCTCTCTTTTAAAAAATCATCTTTAAAGTAAGATTTTACCTCTTCCTCTAACATGAGATCATAATTTTTAGGTTCTTGGGAATCATAACATTCAAATGAAAAATGATCTCCTACTGATAAAAAGTCATGAATTATATGTAATTCTTTAATTGGATTCATACCTTATTTATGGGAGATCACATAACATGGTAGATTATTGGAAGCATGTTTCATCATATCATGAATGATGATTTTTACCGTAATGTCTCCAAGATCCATGGTGAGTTTCCCTTTATAGACGTTGATGATCGTCCTTACTATTTTCAGAAAGGGTCTCTCTAGGATGATGGTAGATTAGGCTAGTGCTCAGTGTTTCTCCATGGTAAGGACATAAAAGTTAGCTAGAATGATTAATCCTCTCAATACCATGAGTATATCTTCAATAACTCCAACTAGGAAAACGATTGATCTATTTTCTAACTTTACCACCACTCAATTTGGTTTTAGTTCTCTAATATACAACGGTAAAAACACTAAGTGAGGTATAATTTTTTTTAAAAATCCAAGCTCACCAAGCGGATCAGTAAAATTTAAAGAACTTATTGTTTAGAGAATAAATAATTTTCCTAGATCTTGAAATTTTTGTGGTATCGATTGTGTGATTAGTGCTGAGACACTTCTTCCTAAGTTGATTTGGTCATTTCCATCCAACCTCTTTCTTTTTGTGAACAGCTCCTTCAGAAATTTTGCAGACTTAAGGATTTGTCATTTTGCCTCAAGTAGTGTGATGTTAATCTCCATGTTCTTGAATGTTTCATGTATTTATCATTTAATTCGTTCTACTTCACTCTTCTTTGATTCAATTAAAGCAGATGGGAATGGTGTTAGGATATCATTTTTTTACCTTTGTTGTTTTTGTAAAGGTGTTTCTAGTATTTCCTTCCTGAACCCTATTCTTTCTCCCTTTTTTATGGTTTCCTTCTTTTGGATTCATGGGTCGAGTTTTATAAGGTTTCTTGGAATTATCATCCACATATTGTTTAGGTGGTGTGATATCCTCCCAACTTCTGAATGTCATTGTAGTGACATTTTCTATTGGATTGGGAACTAGCTGTACTGGGTGTTTACCTTGGTTCTGGGTTAGAACATCCATTATGCTGGAAAATTAATCAGTTAGGTTGTCAATTTTATCTTTCATTTTTTGAAACTCCCATATTCAATTTTTGGTCCTCATTTGTTGGTGCACTTATGGATGGTTTCTCATAATTCTTTCACCTGAAAGGTGGCAGTTTCAATGATTTTTTTTACTAGTAGGACTACTTGTAAGGTTTTTGGAATGATGTCAGGTTCTGATATTGTTACTAAAAAAGTTTTTTGGCTTGATTTTCTTGAAATACATACCTTGGTAGGGTATGAGGTTGTAATTACCATTCTTGATAGGTTTCGGCACAATATTCTGTCTCATGCACTTCTGAACATTTATTGGTGTAATGATAAGTAAAGGAGCATAAACCGCATGCCATAATTGGTCCTTGTTGTTCCTTCACTTGGTTCATTGCAATTTGTCTCATAACACTAGTCATTTTTTTAGTGTTCCTTCAATAGTGAGGAAGAGTCAAAAGTATTTAACTCATGGATACCTTTGGTGCTCATACCTCTGGTGCCAAACTACTGTGAGTTTTGTGAAATCTTTGCATTCAGTCCTCTGGAATATACTGGTGACTTTTCAATCCAGTACCCTCCAAGATGATGCATCTATAAAGTTTCGATCATTTTCAATTAATCCTTGGTAGAACAAGACAATGAAATGGTGTTCTTCTATAGTCTGGTGTGGATAGCTGGCGCAGAACTTCTTGATTCTCTCCCAGTACTCATAATGTGTTTTATCAGTCAATTGGCTAATGGAATAGATATGTATTCAGATATTTTTGCTCTTGGATGCAGTAAAAAACCTTTAAATGAAGCATCTTTTAAGAACATCCCAATCTTGAACTTCTCCTGGTTGTAGATTGTACAAACATTCCATTATTTCTCCCTCGAGTGAGAAGGGGAATTCCCACCACTTTACTTGTTCTTCTACAACACCTCGAGGTCTATAGCTAGATCAGACATTTTTAAATTCCTAAATATGTCTGTTGGGGTCTTCACCTGCAAGGCCATGGAATTTAGGATGAATTTGAATCATGTTAATGCAAAATTCAAAATAATTGTCTAAGGTGGGGATAACTAATTGATTTTGTTGGTTAGCAAATTGTGGTGTGCAAAGATCGCGGAATGTTTTTTTTGGATTTCTGGCCATTATTACAGGTTCAAAGTGTTCACTGTCACTTGAATCTGTGATACTGATTTCCTCAAAATATTTTGGCAAACTTTTATTTATCAGTTTGGTTATTTTTTGTTGAATTTATGCATCAAATTCTATTAAATTTTTGTTTGAACATCGGGTCATTAAAAAGTGAAAAAATTTGTTTTTAAAGGGTTTTGAGGCACTATCTCCCCAGAAATGGTGCCATGTTTAATGAAATCTAGTCATGGTGTTTGGAAAACAATATTTTAATTACTTATGTATAGTATAGTAATTGATCCTAGGTAGTCTTCTAAAGAGGAGCGAACACAAAACAAGGTTGTCACTTTTTTATGGGTTTATGAAAACAATTGGTTTTAATTATTTTTGAATGATGTGTAAGAAATAAAAAGATTTAGCTGATCATTTTTAGATAAATCAGAAAGATGGTGATTGGAGTGAGTTTTGCTATACCAAGTTCTCTACTATTATAGTTTTCAAAATTTTCCCCCCTTTTTCTTTGTCTAGTTAGATAGAAATTTTTCTACCAAGTCCTCTATTCCCCTTGGCCAAATGGGTATGATGAAAATATTCCTTCCAATGTGTGTAGGATGGTATATGGTTTTCATGATTAATTATAGCAATCCCTACCCAAGAATTGATATTCCCTAAAAACCAATATTCCACATGAAAGTATACAAACGTGCTGACTATTATCGAACACTCACCACCGGACCCTAATCTGTTCCACAGTATACAGATTGGAATTTAGTGGAGAGAATGTGATCATCGACCTAATCAATATTAATTTACATAATTATAACTTTAAAGATCTGAATTTGAAATCTAAAACATAATTTATAATTGAAACCAGATTATGAAAGAAGAAGGGATTTTATTAAATTGAAGCACAAGAACTCAAGCAACCACATCGATCCATCCTCCCCTTTTCGGATCACTCAATGATACTAACCATCCTTGTATGGGGAAGTCAAGATGATGTAAGAGAGTGGAGTCATTATAGTAAAAGAAAAATAATAAATAAATCTAAATAACTCTATCGTTCATTTCATCCCTCACCAGTCGATTGGAAGAAGTTTGGATGGAATAGAATGCCAGGAAATTTGGGATCTCCTCTCCTTTTATAGGTAGATTTTGTTCTTCACAATTTGGTGTGTTTTCTCCCCAATTTATTATCAAATAAATCATTTATTTATTTATTAAATATATACATAAATTTTTTTTTCGTCAACCCTAAAAATATGAGTATTTGGAGGCTTGGTGGGCGAGTTATGGCCTTTTAACTCCAAGAATTTATTCTATCCAGGAAGACTCTCCACATTTAACATAGCAAATATTAATATCCATAAAAACGGACTATTCACACATTTTCTCTTTCATGAAAGATTTTTATATTTTTCTTGGATGGACACCCTCCAAATTTTAGTTTATTTTTTTACCTCATGTACAAGTTATGATTTTTTATTGTAGGTTTTGTTTTGCTCGATGAAATTTCCCAGAAGCTTCTTTTAATTTAGTTTGTTCAATAGCCAGAATAATTGATTTCAAACTCCATAAAATTTAATTTTTGACCACTAAATTGAGACCTTTTTTATCTCCAAGTGGAATCATGTCAATTGGATGAGTTTAGGCCAAGATGTGCTTTGGTTTCTATTGTTGGGGTACAAGCTATCTGACCAAAAAAAATTGTGAACATCATTAATTTTTTTAGGACAATAGATGCTCGAATCCACCCCTGGTCCAGAAGATAAAATGAAAGAAATAAATTAGTTATTATAATAAAAAAATAATCATTCAATTTAGAATTATATTTTTGTGGAAAATGATCAAAATACCTTTGATGTGATAATCTTCCAAAAATCCAGATTTAAGCAACATTCCATTTTAAGCCCAACGCACACCAAAAATATTAAAATCAGGCAAATCAGCTCAAGTTTAAAAATTTTAGGAGACTAAATACTTGAAAATCATATCATAAAATTATGTAAATATTAGCTCTATCAATGTGATAAAATACTAGAGTTTCAATCCTCTTCCAATCCCTCAATCCTTTGAAAGAATATAAAGTATTTTTATTCTATGAAAATATTCTTGATGTAATCATTAACATGCAAAAAAACTGATTGGGATCAACTATGATAGCACCCAGTGATACTATGATTACATTCCAAAAATTTGGTTTGTGTGTGTATCACTACTAAATGGACTTTACACTTGGATACTATGAGATATCGAAGGTATGATGATAGTATTAAACTAAATCATTGATGACTAAATAATAAAAATTAATGTATCGACTATAATAAAAACATTTTATATATTATCAATGTATAAATTAATTATAAATATACTTTTTATTTAATCAATAAATGACTATGATATTTGGAAGATAGATTTAAATATATCATTTCATAATGGTAACCTTTAGTAAGATGTCTGTTTTTTATAACTATATGGTTTTGTGACTCTTGGAAATTCCAAAAGGTATTCATGTTGTGGTGATCCATTTCTAGTTTGAATCAAGAATTTGTGTCATGAATCATTTGGTTTTATTAAGCCATAAAATAATTTTTAAAAATAAAAATGAAAGTGAAGTACATGTTTAGAAGTGGTATATTGGGAGTGAAGTTGTTATCCAATTAGTATAGGTTGATGAAATATTACTAATTTTAAATGGAATACCATAATTTCTATTATATATGAATTGGTTGAAAAAGTGTGTATCCATGAAGGTCTTAGGTGAAGCAACCTATATTTTTTGAATAAAAATAATTTCTGATAGATCCAAGAGGACTCTAAGGATAATACAAGGTACATAAATTGACCTGATAAGAAATAGATTTAATGTGGAAAAATCCATGAAGTAATAACTTCAAATATCACATTTAATTCATGTATCCAAGAAAATGTGTCATGAGACACAAAATGAGAGTGGCAGAATGAGTAATATCCCATAAACGTATATGATAATATCAACCATGTATGTATTTTTTATATACTAGTATTGTTGTTTCCTATTATTTGATTAGGGTAGGTATAATGACCCGCACTTATTACATACATAATCTTGAATTTATTCAAGAAAACACTTCCTTTTAAATTGAGGATATTTTCAAGTTTAGAGATTTAGATAATTAAGACAAAACATTCATAACATTACACATTGTTACATATTGGATACCATAAAATCAGTTTCCATTTTTCTCAGAATATAAAACATTAAAACGTAAAACAAGACTCCTTGACACTTCTTCAACATTTAACATGTCTTCCTTCCTTGAATTACTCATCCATTAACCTGTGAAAAATTATTTAAAAACTTGGGATGAGCACAAAAGCTCAGTAAGGTATGAAAAAGAATGAAAAATAACATTAGTCCATGAATACTCATAATGTATGAAAACATTTTTAAAAGACATAGTTCTCACCCATAAATACTTACATAGTGTAACATGAGATATACAGAAGATCCACACAAACATAAATATAATCATAGAGGTATCTTGGGGCATTACTTACATAATCTTGTAACTCTCTTGGCTACCTTAAAATTTTTAACCCTCACGACTACCTGACTTTGTGTAACCATCACAGTTACACTTGGAGTAACCATACGGCCGACCTTCAACTTACTCATACCCAATGCATTGAAGGGAAATATAGGTCCCACCCTTCATCATAAACAATTCCCAATAACCAAAACATAATCATACATCATAACCAATTGCATAAAAACATTTCTTTCAAATCTTGTAAAACAGAATTTTAAAAGAAGATTTTAGAAGAAAAGTCCCTTATAAACATCATATACTTGAAGTGAGACTTGATAGAGTGGATGGAATATGTATATACTCTGTAAATAAACAAAATGAAACATAATTAAAATAGAACCCATCACACAATCAATTTAAATAGCACATAAATTATAAAGTAGAAGGTTAACCCAAAGAATGGAAGTCGGGTTAAGAATTCCCTTACCTTAGGCTTGTATTACTTCAAACTTGTTTAAACCTCCTGTATAATGGTTAAAAGAGTGTTATTATTATTTTACAGAAACAATTTCATGTTTATAACATCTTATATAGTCATTTAATAACCTCATTTCACCCCTTAATTGTTAGTATTTTGTTCCTTGCATTATTTTGGGTGAGTTCTTTTGTGATTTTCAAGATTGGTTCATGATGAATCGTTCTTGTTGATTGGAAGTGAAACTCAAGAATTGGAATGTATTAGTATTTAAATATTTAAAGTACCATAAATTATACCATTTATCACATTGATTATTTATATGAGGATGATTCATTAGATAAAACATTAATGATGTTCGTTTAGATCATTTAAGTGGTTCTTGGATAATAACAACCTCTTTTGGTCTTTTAAAATTGAAACATGATTAAAAAAGAATTCCAGAACATTATATGAGTAATGAAACATATATTATAATCTGGTTCAACCATATAAATGGTTTCATGACCAGACTTGAAAGAATTAATGGAAATTGAAAATACCTCGTCCACGATGTCGGTAATTCGACACAAATGGAAAATGTTTTTTGATTCTTTAAATAAGTGGAAGAGGAGAAGAATAATGATGAGGAATTTTCCATAAACATGAAAACATAATGGATATAAATGATTCTGGAGATTTCATGCCTCTTGGATAAGAGGGAGTGAGGAAAGAAGAAAAACGAATCATGAAATAAAAGAAAATCTTGTGAAATTTCTCACGAAAATTCAGCAGCCTAACGACATCTCTTAAAATTTCATAAAAAAAAGATTGATGAGAGGAATGGAATATATCATCATTAATACAAAATTTGGACAGTAAGGTGGAATATTTAATGAAATATCCCAACAAAAGACAAAGTTAATGGAATAGAATAACAAAAAATGAAAGAAAAGAAAGAAAATAAAAGAGGATGTTTACCTCTTGATATCTTCTCCTTGAGATCCTTCTTAAGGGATTTGATTTTGGTCTTTTGGTGAGACCAGAAGCTCTAAGACATGGGGAAGAAGATTGGGGAGGGAATTGGGCAGAAATTTGACAATTCCCAAGGCTTGAGAGGTGTAGGAGGAAGAGGGGAGTGAGGGTGGTATTTATAGTGGAGGAGGGGAGGTATTTTAGATTATTTTAATCATTATTATAATATTTTTATCAATACTATGAATAATATAAAATAAAGTGGCCCTAAATAGTGATAATATCATGTGAGTTCAAAGAAAGTGGCATTGAATCACTTATGATGTCATAAATAGTACATTTTTACTGATAAATTGATTATACAGTATTTTATCGTATTTCACTATTCACCGAAAATTCAAGAGTTTTAGAAAAATACCAAAACTTTACCCCAACCATTTTTCGACTTTTAGAATTCAAAAATGAACTCCATTTTTCAAAAATAATTTTCTAGATATTATTAATTTAATTTTTAAATAAGGTCAGAGTTAATTCAAAAAATAAAAATATTCAAGTGAAATTAGTTCTATGTGACATTGGAAAATTAATTAAGATCCCCTTATCCTATTGCCTTGGGAAAATAAAATAATATTATTATTTACTATTCATGAGGTCATATTACTATTCATTTTACTATTCGTAAGGGTATGTTACGATTCACCAAAAAATAAGTTTGTTTCATCAGACTCTAAATAATATACTGAACACAATTATAGATGACAGTTTCTTGAAATTCAAAACATAGAAGAAATAAAATTATGTTTAAAGGATAATTATTAATATATACCTTAAACAAAATTTCAACCATTTTCAATTTATTTTTAGAAAACCTTGGGATGTTACATTATCCCCACCTTCTTGAAATTGTGTCCTCGTAATTTTATTTACTTATTAAACAACTGAGGGTATTTTTCCCTCATAGCATTTTCAGACTCCCATGTTGCTTCATCAACCATGTGGTTTCTCCACAAAACCTTTACCTGGTGGATTACCTTATTCCACAATACCTGTTCTCTTCGATCACAAATCTGAACCGGATTTTCTTCATAAGAAAGGTTCTCTGCCAGCTGAACTGCTTCCGGGCTCAAGACATGTGATGAATCTGGAACATACTTTCTCAACATCGAAACATGAAAAACATTGTGTACCTGAAACAAGATCAGAGGAAAATCTACGTGGTATGAAATTGTTCCAACTTTATCTAAGATTTCAAAAGGACCGATAAACCATGGACTTAGTTTCCCTTTCTTACCGAAATGCATCACACTTTTCCAAGGAGAGATTTTAAGGAAAAAGTGGTCACCTACCTCGAAAGAGAAGTTTTTCCTTCTATTATCTGCATAACTTTTTTGCCTACTCTGAGCTATCCTCATGTGTTGCCGGATTATCCTCACTTTCTCAGCCACTTCTTCTACAAATTTTGGTCCCATCAACTTTCTTTCACCGACTTCATCCCAAAACGCAGGAGTCTGACACCGCTTTCCATTCAAGGCGTCCAAAGGTGCCATCTGAATACTGGAATGGAAAATGTTATTATAAGAAAACTCAACTAAAGAAAGATGTTGATCCCAACTTCCCTGATAGTCCATTGAACAAGCTCGAAGCAAATCCTCCAAAGTTTGAATTGTTCATTCTGACTTCCCATTTGATTGAGGATAAAAAGCTGTAATGAAATTCAACTCTATGCCCAATGACTTCTGAAGTCCCTTCTAAAATTTAGAGGTGAACCTGGGATCTCGGTCAGACACAATTGAAAGAGGAACTCCATGTAGCCTGACAATCTCCTTTAGGTACTATCGAGAAAGGTGATCCAATGTCATTGTATCTTGAATAGAAAGAAAATGTGAATACTTTGTTAGCCGATCAACAATAACCCAAATCGCATTGTTACCTTAAGAAGTCTTTGGTAGTCCCACCACAAAATCCATGGATATATTCTCCCATTTCCACTTTAGCACTGGAAAAGGCTGAAACATCCCCTTCGGTAACTACCGCTCTGCTTTAACCTGCTGACATATCAAACATTTCATTGTAAAATCAGCAATATCTCCTTTTATCCTATTCCACCAATAACACTCTTGAAGGTCTCTGTACATCTTAGTACTTCCAGGATGAATAGAAAATGGAGAACTATAAGCTTCACACAAAAAATCTTTCTTCAACTAGGAATCACAAGGCACACACAACCTTTTTCCAAATCTTAAAACACAATCATTATCAAGATTAAATTCTGTCAACTTACCCATTTTAACCAATTCTACCTTTTTATGTAGCTCACGGTCTTCCCTCTGCGCTTTCATAATTCTGTCTAACAACGAAGACTCCATTGAAACCTGAAACAAAAGAGAGGTATTCCCTGCACCAACAACTTCCAATCCAAAATTCATCAAATCATTAATCAACGGATCATGTTCCAAACGTAGCATGGTTAATGATGGATGATGTTTCTAACTTAAGGCATCCGCTACATTGTTTGATTTTCCAGGATGGTAATTGATCATGCAGTCATAATCCTTTATCAGTTCTAGCCATGTTCTCTGCCTCATGTTTAATTCCTCTGAGTGAATATATACTTTAGAATTTTATGGTCAGTATATATTTGGAATTTGGTTCTGTATAGATGATGCCTCCAAATTTTCAAAGAAAAAACTACAGCTTCCAATTCTAAATCATGTGTGGGATAATTTATCTCATGAGGTTTAAGTTTTCTCGAAGCATAGGCAATTACATGATCATTCTACATCAGAACACAACCAAGTCCCTTCAAAGAAGCATCATTGTAGATGACAAACTCACCATTCCGGGAAGGTAAGTCCAAAACTGGAGCATTCACCAATCTCTTCTTTAGTTCCTGAAAACAAACATCACATTCCTCTGTCCAAACAAATTTAACCCATTTCCGTGTTAACTTTGTTATCGGGCTAGATAACCTTGGAAAGTTGTTAAAAAACCGTCAGTAATAACTTGCTAATCCCATAAAACTACGAATCTCTGTAACATTTGTGGGTCTTGGCCATTCATAAAGTACTTTTGTTTTGGCAGGATCAACTGTTATTCCATCCTTATTTACAATGTTCCCAAGAAAAGAAATCTGTTGCAACCAAAAATCAAACTTGCTGAATTTTACATAAAGATTCTTTTATTTTAAAGTTTGTAAAACAACCCTTAGATGTTTTTCATGCTCCCCTTTATTTTTATAAAAAACCAGAATGTCATCAATAAATACAACCACAAACTTATCCAAGAACTCATGAAATACTCTATTCATAAGATTAATGAATACAGTAGGTGCATTAGTTAACCCAAATGGCATAACAACAATTTCATAATGCTCATATCTAGTACGAAAGGCTGTTTTCAGGATGTCATCCTCCTTCACCTTCAGCTAATGATATCCGAATCTCAAGTAAATATTAGAAAAGTACTGAGCTCCCTGGATCTGATCAAACAAGTCATCAATATGAGGCAAAGGATACTTGTTTTTAATAGTGATGTTATTCAAATATCTATAATCAATGCAAAGTCTAATGGAACCATCTTTCTTTTTAACAAAAAAAACAGGGGCTCCCCATGGTGAAGTGCTGGGACGAATGAAGCCTTTGAAAAGAAAATCCTGCAACTGATTTTTCAATTCAAGAAGTTCTATTGGAGCCATACGATATGGGGGTTTTGAAATTGGCTTAGCATCAGGAACTAAGTCAATTGTGAATTCGACTTCTCATTCAGGTATGACACTGGGTAAATCCTCAAGAAAAACATCAAGGTATTCATTTACCACTGGCACATCATTAATTTGAATAGTTCCCTTGTTTTCAACAATATGAGCAAGATAAATTTCATTTCCATCTTTTAGTAGTTTCTCAGCTTCTTGATATGTTATCAATTTTATGGGTTCATTCTTGAATACAAAATGAAACTCTTTCTGAAAAACAACTTCTTTAGCTCTATAGTCAATCTTAGTAAGATAATTAGAAAGCCAGTCCATCCCCAGAATAACATAAAACTCGACTAAGGGTAAAACAACAAGGTTTGTAGGTAAATTCTTTCCACATACCACAATATAAATATTCTTATAATTCCACTTTGCTATAACATTTTCCCCTGCTGTTTTAACAATAATTTCGGGTCTCATTTATTGAGGTGATATTTCTAATTTACTAGAAATTTTCTCAGAGATGAAGGAATGTGTAGACCCCGTATCAAAAAAAACTCTAGAAAAATCTGAGTGAACAATCAAAGTACCTGATACAACTTCATTGGATGTCCCAACACCTACTGACGTAGTCGCAAAGGATCTCACTACACCATTATACTTGTATTCTGTCTTCATTGCATCATTTGGATCCCTCTTTGGACAGGCATTTGCATAGTGACCCATCTCACCACATTTAAAACACTTTACAGTTTTCTTATCAGTATTAGTCTTTGGATCATTTTCATTGCAATCTCGGGCCATATGTCCAAACTTACCACATTTAAATCACTTCCCAGTTTTGATAAGACATTCCCCAGGGTGCTTCTTGCCACACTTTTCACAAACTGGAAACTGGATTTTCTTACCATCAGATTTCTTTGGTTGATTCTTACCCATTGCTTGCCAACTGGACCTATTCTTCTCTTTATTTCCAAAATGCATGTGATCTTCAGCAAACTCAATCTCTACCCTCTCAGCACATCGGACAAGTTTCTCATAACTTTTGAATTCATGGGAGGCCAACTCACTTTGATACCTTGGCTTCAATCCAGAGTAAAAGCAATTGATTTTGCTATCGAGATCCAGAATAAGATTTCGAGCATACCTCACCAATCGGGTGAAGTTCACTTCATACATAGCCACTGAATCTTCCTCATTCTATTTTAATTCAAGGAATTGTTTCTCTATTCTAAGTCACACCACCTTAGGAAAATATTTTTCAAGAAAAAGACTTTTAAATTCATCCCACTCTAAGGTGTCAAAATCCTCTCTACCCCTGATATTCGTGACCATTTACCACCACTGATTAGCTTCCCCTTCAAAATGATAAAAGGAAAGACTTACCTTTTGATTGTCTGAACATCCCATAACATCAAATATCTTTTCAAGGGCTTTAATCCATCCTTATGCTTCCACTGGGTCCGAAGATCCATTGAATGCAGGAGGATTTTTTTCTCATAAAATGTTCCACCACTATCATGTTCCGTTGGGGAACCTCTATTTGTTCTCTTGCATAGATGCCACCACCATTTATTGCCTGCGTTTGCTGAGCCATTACTGTCACAAACTCCTCGGTTCCAATCCCTACCATTTTGGGCTGTTGATCAGGAAGGATGTCATTATGTCGGTGCCTCTCCTCTTCAGCATCCTTGTTCCTTCTGTGGACAACTATTCTGAACAAATATTTCTTCGACGAAACAACATGGTAATCTTTAAATTCTATAACAAATTAAACATACAGTGAAAATCATTTATGGTATTCTATTAGCATCACCCTAACCCCTAAAGTTATCTAAACCGTCCGCTGATACCAACGATAATGACCCGCACTTATTACATACATAATCTTTAATTTATTCAAAAAAACACTGCATTTTACATTGAGGATCTTTTCATGTTTAGAGCTTTAGAGAATTAAAACAAAACATCCATAACATTACACATTGTTACATAGTGGATACCATAAAATCAGTTTCCATTTTTCTCAGAATATAAAACATTAAAACTTAAAACAAGACTCCTTGAAAATTATTCAACATTTAACATGTCTTCCTTACTTGTATTACTCATCCATTAACCTGTGAAAATTTATTTAAAATCATGGGATGATCACAAAAGCTCAGTAAGGTATGAAAAAGAAGGAAAAATCACATTAGTCCATGAATACTCATAACGTATGAAAACATTTTTAAAAGACATGGTTCTCACACATAAATACTTAATTCGTGTAACATGAGATATACACAAGATCCACAAAAACATAAATATAATCATATATGTATCTTGGGGCATTACTTATATAATCTTGTAACCATCTTGGCTACCTTAAAATTTGTAACCCTCACGGCTACCTTACTTTGTGTAACCATCACAGTTACACTTGGAGTAACCATATAGCCGACCTCCAACTTACTCATACCCAATGCATTGGAGGGAAATATAGGTCCCAAAATTCATCATAAACAATTCCCAATAACAAAAACATAATCATACTACATAAAAAATAGCATAAAAACATTGCTTTTGAATCTTATAAAACAGAATTTTGAAAGAAGACTTTAGAAGAAAAGTCCCTTATAAACATCATATACTTGAAGTGAGACTTAATAGAGTGGATTAAATATGTATATACTCTTTAAATAAACATAATGAAACATAATAAAAATATAACCCATCACAAAATCAATTTAAATAGCACATAAATTATAAAGTAGAAGGTTAACCCAAAGAATGGAAATCGGGTTAAGAATTCCCTTACCTTAGGCTTGTCTTACTTCAAACATGTTTAAAACTCTTGTATAATGGTTAAAAGTGTGTTATTCGTATTTTAAAGAAACATTTTCATGTTTATATCATCTTATATAGTCATTTTATAACCTTATTTCACCCCTTAATTGTTAGTATTTTGTTCCTTGCTTTATTTTGGGTGAGTTCTTTTGTGATTTTCACGATTGGTTCATGATGAATCGTTCTTGTTGATTGCAAATGAAACTCCAGAATTAAAATGGATTAGTATTTACATATTTACAGTACCATAAATTATACCATTTATTACTTTTATTCTTTATATGAGGATTATTCATTAGATAAAACATTAATGATGTTCGTTTAGATCATTTAAGTGGTTCTTTGATAATAACTACCTCTTTTTGTCCTTTAAAATTGAAACATGAGTACAGAAGAATTAAAGAACCTTATATGAGTCATAAAACCTATATTATAACCTGGTTCAACCATATAAATGGTTTTATGACCAGACTTGAAATAATTAATGGAAATTGAAAATACATCGTCCACGATGTCGGTAATTCAACACAAATGGACAATGTTTTTTGATTCTTTAAATAATTGGAAGAGGAGAATAATACTGAGGATGAATTTTCCATAAACATGAAAACATAATAAATATACATGATTCTGGAGATTTCATGCCTCTTGGATAAGAGGGAGTGAGGAAATATGAAAAATGAATCATGAAATAAAATAAAATCTTGAGAAATTTCTAACGAAAATTCAGCAGCCTAACGACGTCACTTAAAATTTCATAAAAAAAAGATTGATGAGAGGAATGGAATATCTCATCATTAATACAAAATTTGGACAGTAAGGGGGAATATTTAATGAAATATCCCAACAAAAGACAAAGTTAATGGAATAGAATAACAAAAAATGAAAGAAAAGAAAGAAAATAAAAGAGGTTGTTTACCTCTTGATCTCTTCTCCTTGAGATCCTTCTTAAGGGCTTTGATTTTGGTCTTTTGGTGAGAACAGAAGCTCTAGAACGTGGGGAAGAAGATTGGGGAGTGAATTTGGGAGAAATTAGGCCATTCTCAAGGCTTGAGAGGTGTGGGTGAAAGAGGGGAGTGAGGGTGGTATTTATAGTGTAGGAGGGGAGGTATTTTAGATTATTTTAATCATTATTATAATATTTTTATCAAGACTATGAATAATCTCAAATGAAGTTTCCATAAATATTGATAATATCATGTGAGTTCGAATCAAGCGCCCTTGCATCACTTATGATGTCATAAATAGTGCATATTTACTGATAAATTGATTATACGATATTTTATCGTATTTCACAATTGACCGAAAATTCAAGAGTTTCAAAAAAATACCAAAAATTTACCCCAACCATTTTTTGACGTGTAGAATTCAAAAATGAACTCCATTTTTCAAAAATAATTTTCTAAATATTATTAATTTAATTTTTAAATAAGGTCACAGTTAATTCGGAAAATAACAATATTGAAGTGCAATTAGTTTTATGTGACATTGGAAAATTAATTAAGATCCCATTATCCTATTTCCTTGGGAAAATAAAATAATAATATTATTTACTATTCATGAGGACATATTACTATTCATATTACTATTCATAAGGGTATGTTACTATTCACCAAAAAATATGTCTGTTTCATCAGACTCTAAATAACATACTGAACACAATTGTAGATGACAGTTTCTTGAAATTCAAAACATAGAAGAAATAAAATTATGTTTAAAGGATACTTATAAATATATACCTTAAACCAAATTTTAAGGATTTTCAATTTATTTTTAGAAAACATTGGGATGTTACAGTAGGTAGATATCAAGCTGATCTAGGTGAACAACATTAGTATGTTTTTAATGTTATCCTTAAGTATTTGAGATTAACTAAGGATATTTTATGGTTATATAGAAGAGACTAGGATCTAGTAATTATAGTTTATATAGTTTATATATGTTATATATATTTAAAATATCTGAATTCATAGTCTATATATGTTTTTTGTGTCTCTCACAAAGTAACTATGGTCACAAAACATTACAAAGAACATCCTCTATAAGTGTCACTTCATGAGGGATTTTTATTAAAATAGTGAAGCTATAGTGAGTAGAGTTTTTATAGAATAGAACATGGTCAAACACTTGACTAAACTTGTATATCAATGGAATTATGATTATTATATGAGAAATATCCAACTAAAGGTTGTTAATAGTTGGATCTAGTGCAAGTGGGAGTCTGTAAGAGTTGGTTCTCTTGAAGAAACATCTATATACTTTATGATTACTTGCATTGATTTTTCTGAATATTATTAAACTTATTATCAAATCATGATTTTTCTTTTATGTTATGTAGTATGTGATAAGGTCCTAAGTGTAATTGTCACATTGAAATCTTATATTAGTTCTCCATTATGGAGAGAAACTTAAAGTTCCACAATGATATTATTGATTTTATATTCTATAACTAGATGATATAATTTTATAAAACACAAATTAAATAGTCTATAAGGGGTGTAGAATCATAATATGTTGAAATATTTAATCATGGTTTATTCAAATATTAATATTCAAAGCACTATATTATGAGAACATGAACCACCAATATGAAATCCACACATATATGTGTCATTGGATGTTCCATTATCTAGATATGTGTATTGAAAAATTCATATTAAGGTTACTATTATTCCATTTCATGGGTGTTTTGCTTTAATATATTGACTAAAAATTTTATGAAATATTCTCATGGTGAATCAGTGTATGTTGGGTGCATCATGGGTGATATTTGATTAATCAATTATATGAGAAATTATTTTTTCCGTCTACTATTTAAGGGAATTTGATATCTTGAAACATTTTTTTAAATAGAATAACCTAATTAAATAAATGGATGTGGTTGTTTAGACCAGAACCCATTCTAAATGGTAATAAATATGATAATGAGGGGATTATATTATACAATGAGAATTCATTTGATGTTATATGTCATTACCACATTAAGTTACTTTTCTATGGGTTACTTGGTTTGTTTCTAGACACTAAAATTTGATATTGGGTAGTTTTTATAGTCACAACTAAGAAAGATACTTTGGGAGTCGAACACTAAGTGTATCAAGAATCTCAGTTAAATTATATTTTGAATTTAACAAGTTAGAATAAATATTATTCTTAAATTTTAGTTTAATAATTATTCTGGGTTAGTTGATTTACATGATTTACAAATTATTTATTTGAAACAATAAATATAATATTTTACTAATAATATATATTTATTTTAAATATTTAGTGAATATAATGGTTATTATATTTATCAGTGAATAATGTGGTAATACCTACTTATTAAATTACTACTAATTATTCATGGTTTATTATGTAAATAAAAGGATAAACAAACCATGTTTAATGGTCTATTGGTAAATGATATATTAAATATCATTTACATAAATATTATTTAATTTATTTAAAAATTATTTTTTTATCAATAGGTATTGGGAATGTAAAAAAAATACTAATATTATTTATATTATAATTATACATGTAGTTATCTAAGTAATAATGAATTGTCCAATGGATTATTTAAAATTACATACTATAAGTGTACTCTATAAATATTAGATTATATATGTTTTTAGGATTTACTGATTATCATAAAGAACCACCCAAAGAAAGAAACCACTCATGAATGACATCAATATCGAGAGGCAAATCCTCCTCCACTATCCCAAACTATAAATAAATCCTATACAATATTTCATCTGTGAGAATATTCTTACTAGAATCAATGATGTATGATAAAAGTGTTTAGGATTCAATGTTCTAGAACCCAACAGTTCTATGATGATGTCATTAGATTTTGGATCATGTGTGGATCATCTCTAGAGGGATTCTATACATAGATAATATGACATGGTGATAATATTATGAGTGTTTTCAACCCCATCAAAAATTAAAAAATATATATAAGTTAAGTTATTTTGAATTATTTCAATAATCTAATTATAATTTATATGTGACGGTCTTTATTCTTGGATCTAGAATTTATATGTCAACTAATCTTTTAAATAATTATATTGGTTATAACATTTTTCATCATGTACATCTCATATTATTCATTGAATATGATAATAATATGAGTTTTTTCTGCCCAATAGAAACTTTTTATATTCCTAAAACCTCTAAGTTGGTTCAAGGTAGTCACATAATTAATTAAAAATATCTATTAATCATTGATCCATGATAATAATTTGTAGTCAATTTTCATTTAAAAATTATTTGTTCTTAAAAACAAAAAATGAAATGTTATCTTATATTTCATTATTATCCCTTGTGTTAATAAGAATCAGTTAAATAACCATAATGAGAATTCAAAGTCTTTATCTAGCGGTGCCATGGGTTTTATATGGATAACTGAAGACTGTAAAAATTCTTCCTATTGGTACACACTATGTACCTGTGTTGATTTTACCGTGATGATCCATGATAAATTTCTATTATCATACAATAACTATACATGGTCAGAATTAAATTCATAATATGTATGGATCGGGCTAGGATGACATCTTTTTTTCTAGACTACATGTTACATACCTCGTGTACACATCGTGTAGATTGCATGTTTTCAAGAAAGAAAGCACAGGGGGGGGTCCAAGCCATGTGGTTCATTTATTATATGACATGGGGACTGAAACCCAATGAAAAATTGAGGATATATAGTGTTTCGTGGGAATACATATTGTGGACCTCGAATTGTTATATAGAAAGAAAACATGCCCAATCCTTAACTGCAAGCAACATACATGGGAAGAAGAAGTTATATGATGTGTATTCTAGTTACAAACTATGTAACCCATTATACCTCATGTATGTAATTTAACATAGGGAAAAAATTATTTATATATTTAAACCTACTTAAATTTTTTCTTTGTTTGATTTGTTGATTCTAGATTACATTTTATAAGATTATCAAGTATATATTAAATTAATTCTCATGTTGAATTTTGAACAGGAAACAATATATAGTCTTTTCTTGTATGGTACTTCATGTGTGTTAATATTATAACATGTCGTTTAATTTATATTTTATCATGTTTTGTTTATTGAGAAAACTCATTCCTTGTAATAGTTGGAGTTGGTTCCCTACTTTATACTTTGTATTACATGTATATTTAGAGAAGTGAATATCTTTTAAAATATCTTATCACATATTGATTGTTCTTCTATATAACATTGACGTGATAATGTCACATTGTATTTTTAACATTGATAACATCATAAAAGTTACCTAATATGATGAGAAACTTTAGATTCTATGTTGATTACTATTAAATAAAGTTCTATAGTTGGATAGTGTACTACGATAAGACACATACTACATAGACTATCATGTGTGAGGACTCGTAAGCGAATGAGGTTTCTTCTCATGAAGTTCGTATTTGGTAATCTCAAAGACATGAGATTATCAGAATATAATGACAAAAATGAATTCCTTAGGTTTTGGTGTCATCATATATTCCTATATATGAGATTCCTTAATGGTCATTATGCTTTATGATTATTATTAATTCTTGTGATGTCCTGCACGCTTAGATGTATTTTTTTAAACCATAAAAATAATAGTTCATATTTAATTTAGATATGTGGGGTGAATTTTGAATGACAAGTTTCTAATTAATATGATGAGGAAGGATTTTTCTCTTCCATATTTATGGAAGTTTATATCTCATACCTTTGGTTGAATTATAATTGTTAGATTAAATTCTTTATTTATGGTTTAATGACATTTATTTTAGATATCCAAATACGGGAATATTGAGCAAATAGGTTGACAAAATAGATTTGTGGCCTTCCTGATGACATATTGTAATAAGTGGAATGTATTACACAATGAGTGATCATAGATAGATTTTATAATTTCAACATTATATTCTTTCACTTGGGTTCCTTAACATATTCCTAGAAAGTAATCTTGGACTTTAGTGAAGCCCATCTAGTGCCAATGAGAAATAGTACTAGAGGTGGAAACACTAAGTTCTTTAATTGAACTTGGTTATATTCTATTTGAATTTAATTAATCAAATAAATATTATTCTTAAAATCAAGGAATAATTTAATTCATGTTTTATTGATCTTATCAACTATAAAAAATTATTCACTTGATTGTGAATAAAATATAGTTATTTATTTTATTGAGAATTTTATAAATATTTTCTAAATGTTCTCTGAATAAATTATTTTTTTAAGAGAGTAAAATATTTTACTCAGGTATTCAATAAATGTCAAGTATTTAAAAATAATAAAGATATTCTCTGTTGTTGAATATTTACTTATAAGCCGATAATTAATATTATTCAATGCGCATGTTAGCCCACATCATAAAATAATAATATTTTTCATATTATTATTATTTTAAGGAATCATTTTTTATGGTTATTTATAATATTTAATGGATGGTGTGTAATTAGAAAATATATTAATTTTAACCCTAACCCTATGAATGATAGTTATGGCTACTCTGTAGAGTCAATCAAAATATAGAGAATCATTGCATGTAATGAATTATCTCTTGAATTCCATTTTTTCTATCCCTCTCCAGAATGAAAAATTAAACAGGGATTCATTCAAGATATAACAATGAGCAATCAAAATGACTATTAGAAGACTATTGATTCACTTTTCCAGCACTGGGAAATCAAATGGTATTTCTTGGGGTTCAAAGGAGCACATGTGGATCACCGGTAATAGTATTCTACCCTTGTATACTCACATTGAAACAAAGAAAATATGAAAAGGGTCATTCAAAAGATAAAAATGTCATCAAATAAATTATCTGAGGAAAATTTTATTTACTTTCATCAGATATAAATTAATTAATTACACATTTAATATGAAATATCCTCACTCAGGGTTTCAGATTGCTAAATATTACTAAAAAATTTAATATATAACCCACAAACACACACTTCCATGGTGACCAGAACCTCCAAGTGGTTTCAAAGTGGTTATGTTTTAAATTTATAATTATTTATTTGATTATAGATCTATATGAAATAATGGTTAAATGTTTTTGTTTCAAATTATTCATTCATTAATTATATTTCAATTGACATGAAATTGAAAAATTAATCACATTCACTCAGTGTTAAATTTTACTAAAGTCTAATGAAGTGATAAAGAATAACCAGAGATTATATCTTTAAGTGCCATATTTTTTTATGATAAAACTGGGTTACATGGTGTGTAGCTTCATGACATGCAGTTTACCTAAGTGAACTGCACCTAGATGTGTCATGGGATTGATGTCACACTAAGAAGTTAATTATATGTGGTGTATTTTTGGACACTTCATGTAGACTAGGCCAACCAGGCATACAATATTTTTAATTACACAGTGTGTAGATGCCATAAAAAACTATATAGTCCTCATGAGTTAAAATTGTAAATCATGAAATGCATGTGGTCATTATACACATTCAAATCATGTGAAACTAAAATCTTGGAGAATCTATGATATAGTTAATGTGTATATTTTGTACAAACTTTATAGTTCATAATTTACCACATTTGAATTATAGGTCGAACCATTTAGTGATAAAATTAAACACATGACCTGAGAGATATATGTTATGTAGTTAGATTTTACACAATATTTAGTTTATCATAGTTAAATTCGTGATCCAATTAGTTTGTCCAAAAACACAAATATTGGATACACAATATATATTTGAAATGTACATAGCATGTAGTCGATGTGAGTAGACACACTAAATCCCCATGCATGTAACCTAAATACATGAAAACTAAGATACATGTTGTATTCTGGGATAGTACATGTTGTCTAACCTCCCAATCAATGTTAGAATTAAATTTTAGTAAATTTACAATTATATCATTAAAACCTAAATTTATTGATTGGAACTTGTAGTGTTTGGAAATTTAATAGTGTGTTTTAAATAATTTTATATGATCAATTAATTTTATGTAATAATCTATAATAATTGGTTATTCCATTTTTTACATTAATTCCCTTATGATGTTTATCTCCAAGAATATTTTAATGGTAATTAAAATCAAAGTGAATTAATTAATTAATGAAATCACATTCATATTAATAATAAAAAAAATAATAATTATAATTATAATTGTTTTACTCTTTCATATGTGTTTCATGTATGTCCATTCTTGATCATGACAAATACTAGTGTATGTGTTAGATTGATTGAATTTATTTTATTGAATAATCTTTAAATATTTATTTTTAAATTAATTTTATGGTATGCGTGTCATCACATTATTTATTATCATATAGGGCATGTGTGTCCAAGGTTATTTGTATAATCCCCCATTAAGAAATCCTTTTTTTCACCACACCCAAATGTTTGTTAAAAATACTTATAATTAATGGAGTTCCTAGGTCTCCAAAAATAGGTTCAAGAAAGAACCATAAGGATTCCAACAAACGTGTTACATCAAGGGATAAGTGGAATGTTGTTACCCATGATAAGATAAAAAATGTGAGATATTTTCCCTAGTTCATAGGTTGATTTAATTTCCACATATTAAATCAATCATTCGATATGATCATAAACTGGTCATTTAATTGTTTATTTATGTATTTGTATGAATTATTTATTTTATGGATTAAATACCACTATCACATAAATAAATGAATCAATGTAAAAAAAGAATTTAAATAAATATATTACAAATAAATTATTTACCCAACATGGTTAATTAAATATAATCAACTTATCATTACAATTCATTTAAAGGGAAAAGGCAAGATAAAATTTTTCCATAATAAATAAAAAAACCTCAAATTAATATTATGATATATTATTCATTCCATTACTTTATTGGGAATTAAACCATAAAACTACATGTTTACATGGCTAGTGTATGGAGATATAGATTTATCGACGAGTTCTCATGGGGATTTTGGGAAGAATTAACTGAAATTATATGTAATTTAATGGCCAAATTATATTCAGTACCTGTTTAGAGCCATGTTTTTAGTAGATCCATGTTTAGATTTAAGGATTGGGGAATCTAATCAATGGATAAAGGAGTTACAATCCAACAGTTGGCACGACTACCCCCTAAAATACCTTCTTATGATTTTCATACACAAATTTTGTATCCTTAAGAAATATAATATGGATCCTTACCACTATAATTTCCAAGTAACATGACATTTTGTGTTCAGTGGTGTAGAATATTGGGACTAGATAAAATAGTGATAAATTTAATGAAATTAAATTATTATTATTTCTCAAAGAGTTTGTAATCATGTATAGTACTTATCATCTATTTTAATTATATAATAAAAAGAAATGTAAACCCAAATAAATAGTGTGATCTTTAACTAAATTATGTTATTTTTATAAAAATACAAATTTACTAATATAGTACAATTATTTATCTAACGCATTTTTATCATAATATTTTTATTATGTATTGAAATCCCTTACTCTTGTACGGCCACCCCATCTAGTGAGAAAAGGGTAAAAGGATTCCTATAATTGATATATTGAGGATTATTCTTATTTCTATTATATTAAATTATCAACTATGTCCAATGATTTGATGATAAAACATAAATACCTGGACAATTACACCATAACATCTCATATTCTATCTTTTGGGAATGTAATTCAAAGGCTTGAAATAAATATGATTATCAATACACTATATCTTTTTAATCATGAAGAAGGAAATATATCTATTGACCATGCTTTCAAAATACTGGAGTATTCTGACTAGTAGGAAATTTTTCTTCTACTTAGATAAGAAATTATCACTTAATATTATCTTATTTTCATTATCACAAAATTTTTCCTTTTTTTAACCCCATATAAAAAATTTATAATTCACTGAAGAAACATTTGTCCATACTTCACCAATATGATAAGGATTTATTGAAACCCTTTTATCCACACCTTATAGTAAAAATTATGAAAGAGAAGCATGAAGATACCATGGATAATCCAAAACCAAAAATTCTTTTATTGTGTCCATTAAAGATACAAAATAATCCAATTGAAATAAAAAAATGTGAGGTTATCTTCTTTTTATGTGTAAATAATCGATACTGTAAAAAATAGAAATGAATGGAAGAAGTAAACAGTTACACCCACTTCGGGTATATTCATCATGTTTCTATTTTCCAAGTGTGTATTAAATACGATATGATTACAACATTCATGTAATTAAATACCTTAAATGATAAATAATAGGAATGGTGTAGAGTGAAAAAAATAATAGATGAAGAAGGTTTATTCATATGTCATCCAAGTGGAGAACATTTTTTTTCATTTAAATTTTGGATTAATTGAGGTTTGTAATAAGTTTTACAAAAAATTTAATCTTAGATTTCGTCTAGACAAAAAAACACATTATTTCTTTTTAGATTGAATATTTTTGTAGTAAATTAATATTATAATAGTGGTTTATTAAATCATGAATCATATATATCAAATACCGTGAATGATGAATATAAAATATGAATCTTACCCAATTATGGAATGATAATTATTTTTCATGTAAAACTCATAATAGATAACTTATTTATTTCTATTAATGTATTTTTTTGTCAATTTATCTAAGATAATATATATAAAAACTATCATTTTATCATGTTTTAGTCAAATAATCCTTTTTAAATAAAGGTATTTCATAAAAATATTAAATACAATTTAACAAGTAATAAAAACTATTTTAATGATACGGTTAACTTCATATACTTCATGATAAATTTTATAAATTATCAGAGAAGTAAATGAGTGAAATAGGTAATAATAATATTTGAGATGGATTTTAAGAGTATATCTTATTCAATTAACCATTGTTCTTGTATTTGGAGTAAATTTCAATCCTATATCACATGTTATTATATACATAAAATTAATAATGGAAGTAAAAGGAACACCAATGACGAGTCGTATATGTATTAAAAATCTTCCATTATTCCATCCATGAAATATTTCAAAATATAAGTGAAAAAACCTACCATTTTATATTTATATATTATAATGGATATCATATCAATTTTTTATGATTTCAATCTATTAGGACACTATGAAAAGTGTATGCTGAATTTTTTTGAAAAATATTCACTTAGATAAAGACAAAAAACAAACATTAAGGAGAATCTAATTTAATGATCTTATATACACTGTGTATATTTATTAATTGTCAAGAAAAACAATATATCTCTAAAACAATACTATATATTTGAAGATGGGGGGAGAATAATTAACTTCTATATGTTAAGTCTTTTAATTCAAAAAAGTTGATATAGGAAAACTAGACTCCACCGAGCTAAGTGGGAGGAGTAGTTCTACAAACATGTAATCTATATGATTTTATAACGAAATAGGTGGTTTATATTCACATAAATGGTGATAGATGTAATAATATTTTAGAATAATAATTACTACAAATAATTATTAAATAGTAATACAATAATATTGAAAAGAATATATATATATATATTCAAGTAATGGAAATTACGTATTATGATTTGGGACTCCATATTTTGAATGATCTTATGTATTTGTATTTCTATAGATTATTAAAAAACTATTCATGGATAGTACAAGATGGTACCGATAAATCATGATCAATTATTGAGAGGTTTATTTTATGGAAAAACTTATTTAGTACTCATCAGGACTAAAATCCTTTTTGAAATATACTTGTAAAATAATATTTTTAGGATCATCATAATGGGAAAAAAATTCAAGGCTACCTCATTTATTGGATTCCTTATGGAATATTTCTAAATTATGTGGAAAAAAATAATACCTTATGGTATATTTCTACCATGTATAAGTAAAAAAGTTGGATTCCTCAATAAATACTAATATGATATACATATTGAATACATTCATTTAAGAATAAATCATTTATAGTGAACATTTAATATTCATTTGGAAGAAACTGAGTGACATGTATAACTAAGTAGTTAGTGGGAATGATATTATTTTTTATGATTAATATGTTGATAACATATGAACACAAATTTTATATATTACCAGTTTGTTATGAATAAGGAATTATATTTCTCTAAGTATGAATTAATGTATAAACTAGGTTTTTTTGAAAAGATCTACCAAATGGGTCTATGTGTTTGATGAATCTAGTCATAATACATCTATTAACAAATTATTGGAAATTAAAAGTTGAAAAAACATAAAGCCTAATTTTTTTTTGGAATATAATCTTTCTAGTAAAACATGTGCGTGAATAGTAAGAGATTATAGAAAACAAAATAAATTCACAACCTCATGTGCAAGAAATTTATCTCATGTTCTATAATATGTTTGATGTCTGGGGTTTTGAAGATTGGCAATGTGTTTCTCTTGGTGAGGGTTATAACCACTTAATTTTCCCCTCTACAGATCTCAAGCTCAGATCCTGGAGCTACTGCTCAATTTCTTTTAGGCCAGGTGCTTTCCACATCCGGGAATGGGACAAGAGTTTCAACCCTTCTGAATTAGGTAACACCTCAGCTCAGGTATGGATCAAAAATTTTGGTCTTAATTGGATTTTATGGCATCCTAGAATTCTTTATGATATTGCTCTTGCCATTGGAGTTCCTATTAGAATGGATAGAGAAACCTAAATGGCTAGATTTAGTCATTATCCTAAATGCCTTATTGAGATTGATCTCTGCTCAAATCTTGTTGATAGGGTTTATCATTCCACGGATGATGAGGAATTAGAGCTGAAAATTAAGTTTGAGAGGGTTTCTAATTTCTGTCAAGCCTGTAAGGTTCTAGGTCATGATGCTACTTCATGTACGAAGTCTATAATGTGCAGCATATTCTCTCTTAGAGGGCATGACTCTAAGTCATGTGGAAATTTTGAAAGAATAAATCCCAACCCTGTTATTCTGGACCAACAGAATAAAGACCTTTTACCTACATGTTCTATCAATAAGGATGTCCCAAGAGTTGAATGTACAAACTCTTTGAATTTTAATAAGACTAGTAATCCAACTAAGAAGTCCTGGGTTGAGATTGTGGAACAGGGAGAACCCCCTTCACCCCTGCATGCTAGGGATAGGAATATGAAAGATGATCGAACAGTTTTGGATTTGGAATCTCCTGCTCATATTTATGTTGGTTTTGGAAATCTAGGCTTAGTGCAGACTGCCACAGATGTGGTCAGCATTAATATGGGATGACAAGGGTACTCTCAGCAGGGTCTTCAAACTGAGTCTGATTCTGGAAAAAAACAGATTGTAGCTTTGGCTACATCTCAGACTTTGACACCTAAAGATAGCAAAGATACTAATGATAAAATGAAGGAAAAGATGGATTGTCTATCTAATTATAAGTGGTCTCTGATTGTAGGATGCTCGGAGCTCCAAGTTGGGGAAGGGTCAGAGAAGATTTCTAATATTGTTACTTCGATGGAAAAAATGCATACTTTACAATGTAGTGATGTTGATCCCACTGATACTCCCTTAAAATATTTTATGGTTTCTTCTAATACTGATATTGTTTCTCCTGTTATAGGAGATTTAGATCCTTCAGCTAGGGCTGGAATCATGCCTCCTTCGGGGGGAGTTTCTTCTGATTCTCCGATTACCAAGATGCAGGTTCCTGTTTCAGCAAGGAATAAAGATGACAAAACTGAAGCAGAGGACAGCTAGTGGCAACAAGCACGAACAAGAAGCCAAAAGAAAAAGAAAAGAAAGGAGGAAATGAAGAAAAAGGAAGATGATCAAACCTCCAGCTCTGATGAAGACATTGAAACTCTATTGCAGCGAGCTCATGAGATTTCAGACCTCTACTCTAGAGGAAGATGTCGGGGACATCTCAGCACTAAAATGTGGAATGAGATGAGAGCCCAAGAGCGAAAAATTGGTGACAAGATAAGGAAAAAGGTGGGTCTCCAATAATGTATGTCTTTACACTGTTTCCATGTATTTTTTCCATTTGACCTTTTTTATAAATAAATTTATGGGGCTTGTCCCCTTATCTTTTAAAAAAATAGAATATTAATATCAAACATATCCAACATAACTTCATAGACTTATACTGAGAACTATCTGCAAGTACAAGTAAAGTTATAACTAAATGAGTTCATCATTTTTGGAGAAGTGGGAAAACATGTGACCTAGGTAATTGAAATCATATCCATATATTGTTCCATTAGATATAGTATCATAATTAAAAGGTCTAATTTAATATGAAAGAAAAAAATTACATCTAGTGGTTCTCATATCTACAATATTCAATGTTGTTGTGGGTTCTAAGGAAACTTTAGGATTAGTTTAACAATGTGTTATTTAATATTTATGTTATACCAAAATAAATATATTTATTATTTTTTTTGATAATCATTGACTAATTATTTATTAAGGATTTCTAGATTTTGACATGGGAAGAATAGGTCGATACTCAATTTTATCACCACTTAAGGGATTTTCACAAGATAGCAATCTTGTATTAATCTAATTTATGTAAATAAATGTGGATTTTCAAACATAAGCCATGAAAACCTGGTAGGCCTAGAAAATTTATTCATAAACATTATAATAATGTTTAATATATGAGGAGGAAATAGTCATTAATGTTTTGATATAGTGTCAGTGGGAGTTTCTTAGAGTGGTTCCCAAGAACCACCTACTTTTTTACATTGATTACATGTAAACTCAATGAATTGGATATTAATTTCAATATCATGTCACATATTGATTTTTATGCTACATAATATAGATGTGATAATGTCCTGGTCTACCTCACACATTAGTAATGTGATATTAGTTCACTATAATGGTGAGAACCATTAGATTCAATGATGATATCTCTTATGTATAATTATATAGTCAGATAACATACTATGATACAGATCATAGTACATAGACTATTAGGCGTGACTACTCATAAGTGGATGAAGCTTTCACTCATGATGTTCACATTTGGTAATCTCTATGATGAAATATTATGTGAATTGTCCTACAAATATGAATTGTGCATGTTTTTTTATCATCAAATATTCCTATCCACAATAGTAAATAATGGTCCTTAGACATTAATATTATAATTAATTCATGTCATGACTCATAAACATAGAAGTATTTTATAAACCCAAGAAAAAATAGTTCATGGTGAAGTTGGATATGTTAGGTTCATCATGAATGAAATATTATTATTTAATAACTCAAGGAAGTATTTTCCTTTCCTATCATTATGTAGATTGATATCTTAGTCCTATTTTTGAAATATAATATTTATTGTAAATTTCATGGCCATGGTTTAATTATTTTTATTTCAGGTAGTCAAAGAAAGACGTATGGAGCACATAGGTTGATGAAATTGGTGTAAAACCTTCATAACTAGATATTTTTTCAAATGGATTATATTAAATAGTGAGTATTCATTTATATATTTCATTATTGTGACATTATGTTCTTCTTATTGGGTATTCGACATGTTTCTAGACAGTAATCTTAGGACTTTGAAAAGCCCTCCTAATGCCAAAAAGAAAGAATCCTAGAGGGTAATAGACTAAATATTTCTATTTATCTTGATTAAATTCAAAAAGAATTTAATTAATCGAATAAATATTATTCTCAACATTGAGGAATAATTTTATTAAAATTTTATTGATTATATAAAATAATTAAACATTTATTCACTATATTTTTAATAAAATATATTTATTTATTTTATTTAATATTTAAAAAAAATTATTTAACAGTTTGTGAAAAAATTTATTTACGAGGTTAAAATATTTAATTTGGGTATTCAAAAAATGTTAAGGATTTTGTATGGACCTAGGCTATATATAATGATGAATATTTTTTTTCAAGTCGATACATAATATTCATCACTGAACAAGTCAATGCATGTTGTAAAATAATAATAATATTATTATTAATATTATTTTATAGAATGATGTTTTTTATGGTTATTATATTATTTACGGGCTGATATGAAATTAAATAACATTTTAACCTAACCCCAAGCTCTATAAATAGATGGTTATGTCTATTATGTAGGGTTTATCAAGATATATAGAATTTTTTCAAACAATGAATTCTCTCTTAAATCATATTATCTCTTTCCCTCTCAGTAATGAGAAACACAAGAGTGGTTCTATCAAGATCGAAGGATGAGTGAATAACATAAATGACGCAAGATAATTGATTCACTATGCTATAACTCATAAATTATTTTTTTATCATAGGTCAAAGGAGGATTTGTGGATTATCGCTAGAGTGATTCTACCCTTACATCTTCACATATTAACAAAGGAAATATGGAAAAGTTATTTTAGAAGATTAAAAACATCATTGAATAAAGGATACTAAGACAAATTACCTATTTTATAATGATCTAAATAAATTAATTATAAATTCAAAATGAAATACCACTTCTCAAGTTTTGGGAGACTAAATATTAAAAGAAAATTTAATATATCACCCACCATTGCATGATTCTACTGCACCTAGATCCTTTATTAATTACATCCCACAAGGTGTATTATAGATTCCATGTGAATACACATTAAAAAGATTATGGTGAGAAATTTGGATGATTACATTCTACTCCCTCTATGTACACATGTGTACTATATTAATTTTAATTAAATAATAATAATTTATTAAAATTATGGATGATTTAAATTTTTCTGATGGTTTTGATAGAATTATAATAAATTAAATTAATTTATTAATCAGATAATTAGTTGTATTATTTTGAGGAAGTTTATATTAGTTAAATAATGAATTGAGGTTAATTATAGATAAACTCAAAATATATATTTACATGTGTGTGGATTATCACGATATTATACCTGATTATTGTGTTTGATTGGTTTCATTTTAATTTATTATTATTATTAGATTAAATTGATGGTTTTAGTTTCATTCCCTCCTCAAAATATATAGGGGCCTATGTCCCCATAATTTTTTTATGTAAACCCATAAACAATTCCTTTGGGTCCCATCACTTATAGGTCAGTAAAGAACATGTAATTGATGGAGATCCCATTTGATTGAAGATAGTTCAATTTTGAAGATGATGTGAAACTAATTGAGGAGGTTCATATAAGGATGGGTTTCGAATGAAACAGCATTATCCAATTGTTGGTTCAATGTATTTTTCCCATAGGTTTAGTGTTACTTTATCATCCTCTAGATAAACAAAATATGTGAGAAGATCATGATCATGCCACTTTAATTATTTTAGTTATATTATGTTTCATGATTAATTTCTTTATGGATGATTAATCAGGACCACATAAATTAATGGATTGACCCACATACAAGATGGAAACAAAATAAATTTTATTCTCTGTAGATTTTATCTAATACATAGTTAATTAATTAAGTAATATTAAATTAATATTAATAAATATATAGTAAGATAAAATGGTAATTTTTCACATAAATTAGAAAATCCACCAAATCCATATATATTATGTTAGAATAGCCTTCCATTACATAAGTAAAACATGAAAAATAGTTAAAAGTGATTGAACATCCCTTGTTTGGTTTCATTCAATTATTGAGGAATATTTTCTTTGGTTTTTTGGTTAACAAACCATATTTCACAACAAGAGTTCACATCCAATGATTTTAGAATTGGGGTGTCCACTCAAGAAATCAAGGACCTCTGAGTTAATGTATTTAGTAAGTTACACCTACCTAAAACCCTTCAAATAAATTTTCAATCCCATGTATCATTTATGAGAAGTGGAATATAGATCATTTAAACTAGAATATCTATAAGATATGATATTCTAATACCAATAGTGATAGATTTTAGGTTTTGGAAAACAGTGGGAGGTGAATAAACTAATAAATTAATATTCATTATTTAATTTCATAATAAATATAAAGAATTGAATTTATATACAACTTTATTGTACATATGGAACACCACAAGGCATAAACTATATAACTATGATCCATAATTGAGAAGGATATCATTATCAATAGATCATTTTTCTAGAAATATATTAGATTATGTCATATTTTTCTATGTCAATAATGGAAATCATACATGCTATAAACCCTAGTTCTCGAGTCTCTCTCTATAGAGGAGAGTGAGGGAGAAGTATCACTCTACCAAAAACACATGGATGATGACACATATGTCCAATTTTTAGGGTTATTATCCTTGTATAGTAAGGATATAAATAAACATGAGAATATGGATGTGTACAACATCATGTATCACATTCATGATCTTTATCATTATAATATGAGATATGAGAGATATGATATATCCATCACATTAATCATGTAAAATCTTAGATATTGGATGTCTGTTAAGCCTCATATAGTCAGTATGATTAGATAAATTGATAACTTAGACATATTAGGACTTATAAAACAAAATGAGATATACAAAAATATCAATCTATCCTCACCACCTAAGTGTATCTATAGTTTAATTTTTTATTATAATAAGATAAATAGTTGGAAGACTATTTTAGAACTTTATACATTAATTTTCATAGTTCATAAGAATATGGAGAATGAAAAACCTTCTATCCTTATAGAGAATGAAAAAAATGTAGAATAAGGAATGGAGTCCTGAGACTCATTCCATAACTAAGTCTTCAGAGAACCATCCTCCCAAAAAAAGATATAAATGCTAGAGAAGGAGAAAATCATTGAATTTTTTATTTGGAAATCTAGTCCTAAAGAAGAATAATTAAACCTAATTAATGAACCAAGTGGAATTTTCATATGTGTTTCTATAAGGTAAATTATTTTTATATCAACACATTAGTAATTATACATATCTTTTTTTCATTACATATCTATGGGAATGTAAGAAGAAAGATGATTTCAGGATATTTCTAGGCTATAGGTGTATAATCAAGTAACCAATTGCACAAGATTTTATAAATTTATTATAGGATACTAAAAAAATATTTCCAACATGGATTATTTTTGTTTTAAAATTTTGTTATTATAGAATAATAGTTACCAAAAACATTATTTAAGTATCCACACTTAATAACGATGGATTTATTTTCATGTTTAGATAAAGGGTTGTTTATTTTATAAATAAAACATATTTTATGGTATGAAGTAATTAAATAACTATATTTTTAATCATTTATGATAATAATGTATTTTAAATGGATAATGAATCATGTTCTCACAATTCATTTAACACCAAGTAATTGAATCACTATCTTGATCACATATGTTATATATATCACTGTATTTTGGTTTTAATGATAAAAACCACTCTTTAAAGAGTTTAACAATTAAATTAAGTGATTTTCATTTATTCTTGAAGGAAGATTGTTATAATCTAAAAATAAATTTGATATATAATTTAATAAGTCTTAATGTATGTATTTAACTAAAGATTTGAGGTTATAAAAACCATAGAAGGCCATTCATGGAAGTAGAAGTGTCATTTATTAAAGAA
Organism: Viscum album; assembly: GCA_963277665.1. Taxonomy (NCBI): domain Eukaryota; kingdom Viridiplantae; phylum Streptophyta; class Magnoliopsida; order Santalales; family Viscaceae; genus Viscum; species Viscum album. Next base: position 243,390,858 of record OY728131.1, read on the forward strand.
AAAAGTAAAACGGACACAAAGACACTATAGAAGTACAAGATGTGGTGGAAAGTTGGAGTGGATGTTCAAAACAGCCAACTTATAGTGGCCACACCCATGGTACTCAGTGTATAAGGCCAAAACATCCATGTTTTATACCTAAGCTCATAGTGCAAGCAAATTCGATATGTTTTAATACATTTTATGTTTGTAAAGACCTTTATTACAAGTCTTCAATTACTTCATTTATATATAAATAATTATATTATATTTGAAACAATTTAAAGGCTATAAATAGGTTCCCTAGGTTCTTGGATCTCTACAATCAACTAGTATAAGAACACTCATCAAATCTATCACCAAATCTATCTTGAAAGGATCTCTTTTCTAAATACTTGTTTTCCAATCTAGAGTGTGTGTAAACTATTAATTATTCTCACCCTAAATTAATTTCTCATTCTATTTTAGTTTTTCACAATTATTTTTGGAGATAATCTAGACCTAGATAAAATATGATTGCTTCCTAGAAACTCTCTCTCTCTCTCTATCTCTTCCTCCTATTTTCTAATTGGTTATCACTACCTATAAAGTGAGGTGTCGGGGTATTAATTCTATAACCATTTAAATAATAGGGAATATTATGATTTTTTCAGATATACCTGTTAAAAATATAGTGTTTATTATAGTAATGGATTATTACTATCACTTAAAAAACAAGTATGTTTGGAATATTTTACTCCATTAAATCCAATGGAGGAACACATTAAATCTTCAAGTGGTTGACATGTTAGATATAGGGTCTCTACACGTTCTATTTCTAGATATCCTTAAAAAATTCCATATTTTATTATTACATTTTTCATTTATTTATCAATATCACTATCATAATTGATTTTTTGTTTAATTGAATTTCATCATGATAAACAACTAATGAAATAATGAAAATATTATATGTAACTGATTAGTTAAATAAAATTTTTAAAGATACCCATTTATAAATGATTAAAATATACTTTTAATGTTTCTATATATATCCTAGTGAATATATCATAGATATTTTTAACCGAATTAATGGTACTTTTCATGGATAAAAGGTTCTAGACGATTCTCTTTCTATATAATATTTAGTCAAAAAATCCTTGGGTTTTAGAAACTAATCATTCACCCAAAGTCACAGAAATCAAATAAGATATATCTATAAAGAATATAGAGGTTGATGAACTAATAAATTTTATTATCAAATATGAGATAACAATGAATATAAAATTCAAAGAAAAAGATAAATATTTTGAGTAAACAAAAAGGTAAATTATTTTAAACATAATTAACAAATGATCACCTAAAATTAGAGGTGATATTTATTGTATTTTCAAGTGGTTGAACATGTACATGAAAAATAAAATATGAACACAATTATTCAAAAATAAAAATCAGGAAATGTAAGTTAATTGTTTTGTTTTTAAAAATAATGTTCACATTAATCAATATTTTCCCTTGAAAAAAAGAAAAAGTAACGTAATAAATATTTTAAATTCTGAACATTGAATTATAGTGAAAATTAAATTTGAACATATGAATCAATCAATGAATGTTTTATGTCCTTGATAGCTAATATTTGTGTATATTATGAAGAAAGAAATTTTTTTCCATTTCTTACACTTCTACCTTTTCTTTAAACTATGATGATATTATTTATGCTAGAGATCAACTTCAATATGTTTTTTTATCTTATTTCTAAATTTAAATATCGTAAATACTATTAAAATAAAATGTTTTTAAAGAATGTCAACATTGAAAAAAATATATATTATTTGGTTTTAAAACTAATAGAACAACCAGATTATGAAAATATATAATTTAAAATTAAATTCTTCAACAATAAACATTCTCATTTAACCAAATCTGAATGAACATTAAAATTATTTTGGGATCTCAATGTTTTCTAGAAATAAATAATGGGATTGATTTTTCAAAATAATATATTTTCCTTAAAAAAATTTAAAAGAGTAATTTTGTGAAAGTAAATTTCCAAAATAAAATTATTAATTATTGGAATAAATCTGGTTAATTTTTTTATAATTACAATTTTAAAAATTCTAGAAATGGTAGACCAAGTAAAATTAATCTATAATCTTATATTTATAATATAAAAATTTAGCCCTAAAAAATTTATATTCATAAATCGTTATTGATTAACATAATTGGTCCCAAGATAAGGGTATAAAGAGCATTATTAATTGATATTTTATATAAAACATAGTGACATGAGAATAAATAGTGAAAATATATTTTATATGGATAGTGGGTACTATATAAATATGTTTGGTGATCCTTCTGAATACAATCAATGTGAATAATGTTATGGAGGTAATGTCATCTTTGGGAATAATTACAAATTTAAAATTCCTCATGTAGGAACTATTGGTTTATCAAATTCAATATTATTTAAATATGTTTTATATTTAAATGTATTAAATTATAATTTACTTATTATTATTCAATTATATAATAGTGATTTTAAATTTTCTTTTAATATGATTTTACAGCTTTTATTTCAAAAGAAATCATTTATTTAAATCATTCACTTTAAAAATATATATATTATTGATTTAAAATTATTTCTGGTAAAGAAAATTATTGTTTAAGTTTACAAGATAATGAATCTTTTATTTTGAATCTATTCCCAGTTCATTGTAATATCCACTCTATTTTAAACCTCAAGAATAATTAACTTTTATGTGATTTACCAAAATTATCTTCCAATGATAACTTAGTTTCTGAATCATACAAAATTAGAAAGAAATAAAAATATTCTTCCAAATCTAAAAAAATAATTCATCTTATGAAGGCTTAGAACTAGTTAAACTTGTACTTTTTGGACTAAATCATGTTTCTAGTATTAGATGTAAAAAATATACAATTTTAATTGTAGATAATTACACTAGATTTAATAGGTCTTTCTTATTAGCTTATAAGATTTAGTATTCTGATGTATTTATTAAATTTTAATGTAAATTTCAAAATGAGAAAGGTAAAAAACTATATTCCACTAGATTTGACCATGGTTATTTGATTGATAACAAATAAGTTGATGATTATTTTCTTCTCAATGTTATCATCACTTCTCTTCTCCTAAAACACATCAACAAAATGGGGTTATTAGAAGACAAAATAAAACCATCCAATAAATGTATAAGAACCTATTGATGATGGTTAACCTTCCAGAATTTTTTGGGGTTGATTTGTTTAATAATTTATTATTTATTTTTAACTTTATTACCATAAGACTCATCTTAGGAAAAAAGTATTATGATCCATGGAAAGAAAAATTCTAAAAGTGGGCCTCCTGATGTATTTAGTTGTAAATTTTTATCTTTTATACTAAGGATAATCTAGAAATGTTTGACCATAAATCTGAGGAAGGAAACTTTCATCAGTTCTTAAACTCAAGTATATCGATTTGAGTCTTCAATTGGGGGACTAAGGTTATATAAGAGTCAATTCACATCAAATTTGATGAGTGGATTTCAAATCACATCCTCAAATTGATGATGGTATTGACCAAACTTGTGTGAGATTACATAAACCTATATATTATATACTAATTAAATATGATCTTGAAATAACTTCTATACCTTTACCTAGGTATTGAGTTTAATACAAAAACAGTCCCCTTGATAATTTTATTTATGAATTACCGTCTAAAACTCATACTAGTAGGTCATTCAAAAATGATATTTAACATCATGATTTTCTCTATGAGTTTGAACCTCATTCCATTAATAAAACTAATAATAACGATAATTTAAAATGTTCTATGAAATATGAGTAGAACCAATTTCAAAGGAATAACATTTAAACTCTCATAGAACATACCAATAATCATTCTGTTGTTGGCACCAATTGGGTTTTTCAAAAAACAAATAGCGATCAAGGAATTATCATTTGAAAAAAGGAATAACATGTTTTTAAGGTATATAATCAAGATAAACATATTTATTATGGTTCAGTATTTTTCTTGCTTCACAACATGAATCTATTATAATCTTGTTGGGATTAATCCCACATTTTAATTTTAACCATTTTCAAATAGATTTCTAAAATAAATTTCTGAATAAGTTTATTCTAATTGGTTTTTGGACTAACAAAATCATTTTGGTAATCCTAATATTTTCTCATTAATCTTTCCAAGAGAACCATATCACTTTATAGATAAAAATAAACCCCTTAGTCTTAGAATTAGAGGTTAAATATATTTATTTTACAAAATGATTTCAAAATAGGGAAATATTTTATTATTATTTTTATTTAAGAATTTTAAAATAATTTATTTTTTATTCAAATTTATGTTGATGATTTCAATTTGTTCATAAAAAGAATATATTTGTTAGAAATTTTTTATTTATGTAATAAAGAGTTTGAACTGCTTTTTACAAGAAAAATCAAATTCTTCCTTGGTTTTCATATTTCTCAAAATTCCTATAGAACTTTTCTAATCCAAAATAAACTAATTATTGAAATTATAAAGAAGTATGTTGTATATCATTATAAGAAAATTATAATGCTTATGTTAAAACTTGTAATATAACATTGGATGGAGTCAATCAATTATTTAACAACAGGAATTATTGAAATATGAATGGACGTCTACTTTACCTTACTGTGACCTAGATGGACACCATTTTTAGAGTATTACTTTAAGATAATTTTAAATTAAATCCAATATAATCTCATTTAAAATGGATTAAAATAATTATTATATATTTTAAAAAAACATAAAAAAATTGGATTAATTAAAGGAAACCTATTTTGAACTTTCTTTTTTCCTGATGGTGGTTTTGGTGGAATCTCACTAGAAACAAAAATAAGTAGTAGGAAATTTAACCTTATAGAAACACACATCATCACAAAGCGTTGTAAGATGTAAATCATTACTACTCCTTCTATAGAGGTAGTGGAATACATAACCAATAGAATTTTTTTGAACCCAACATATATGGATGAAACACACCCTCTTAGAGTTTATAATTTACACAATACCATGTCCCTATAATGTTTAAAAACATTAGTTTGATTTTTATTTTTAAAAAAACCTATCCAACACTATCAAGATAACCACATTGATATAAGATATCATTTTCTACTATATCACTTCAAAAAAGGTGATATAGAAATTTAATTTGTTTGCATCAATGTTCAACTAGTTTATATCCCCACTAAACCCCTTCCTATTAAATATTTGAATTTAAATTTTATTAATAGGGATTTTTCATTCATTAGCCTATGAAATTATCTATTATCATTGGAAAGCTTTATAATTTTTCTAATTCATCAATTTAATTTTCAATTTATAATTTGTTTTCCAGTTAAAATATTTTCTTTCAATAAAACATTACTTTTAAATTTAAACAATTTTGGTTAATAAAAGTGAGTGTGATACTCGAATAAAATAATTTGTATCTAGATAATAAAATTTATGTGGTTCTATCATATATTTTCTAATGGATTTTATTTAGGAAATTCTTAATTTGGTTTTTAACCATATATCTATCAGGGGAATGAGTAGTGGACCTTTATTGTACACCTAGTTTGACACTCCCACTGAATTGGTTTTGTTTTATTTCTATTAACATTGTTGAACCCTAATCAAGGTATGTTTTTTTTTTAAATCAATATTTATTTATTTCATTATTTATTTCATTTTATTAGATATGATACCTTTATATCTACTTAATTCATTTGGGGGGGGGGGGGTAATCATGTTAATAGTAAAATTTTCTTAAAGGACACAATCTTTTTCTAATATACTTTTCCAAATTTTACTTTAATCTTAATATTTTCCAAGGTTTTACATTTATCTTGCGATTTTTTTATCAACAGAAATGTGTTCTTATATGCTAATATTTATTAAAAATATATCTTTTAAAAAAATCAATTCTCTAAAATATTTTCAGAACATTTTTCTCATTTGAATCTAATAATCATTAATGATATTTAATATAGATTGAAATTTTTATTTTCACAAGTCTCATCTATGAATCCCTTTTGATAATCAAAAAGGGGGTGAAATCTTAGTATTTGGAGAAATCTTAGGTTACTATAGAACTCTCTCATATTTTAATTTATTTTTTATAATAGGGTACTATTGTTAAATAATATTATAGAGGATAAAACTTATCGATCTATTATAACTTTTTTTATTTTATTTTTCTACTATTTGTGATCATTAAAAAGGTGGAGATTTTTTTTCTTGAAACCTTGTATTTTTTTTAATTATCAAAAAACTATTTAAATTGTTTAAAAATTTAATATAATTTATTTTTATTTATTCATGATTATATATTTTATATTATTTAACAAACATTAAATATCCTCGAATAGGTCTTAATATAATTATTGAGGCCTTGTAATATTGCTTAAAGAACTCTAGAAGACCATTTATGGAAGTAGAAGAGCTTTTTTATAGTAACTATAAAACATAGACAGATATGTATCATGGTAGTACCATTATTTGTGGAGAGGTGGAGGTTAATTCCAAAAATAACAACTATTGGTGGACATTTATATGGTACTAAGCATTTTTTAGGTCATAACATTTAAGGATTGTGCACCACGGAATAGTGCAAGCGGTGTTGAGGGGTGTTACTACATTTAATGTTGTTGAAGCTCTTTATTATTGATCTATAAATATTTTGTTATTATAAAGATAATTCCAGAATATTTATGAAATATTTAATGGCTATAAATAGATACCTTAGGTGCTTAGATCACTATAATATACTTGTGAAACAATACTCTCATCGAATCGATTTGAAAATCTCCCTCAAAATGATACCTTTTATATATCATCTATTTTCCAATCTAGAGTGTCTAAAAATTTTAATATCTTTTCAATAACATATTATATAACATTCTCCCCTAATTTTTCTTCACATTATTTTGAGATAGTCAAGACCAATCTAAAATGTGATTTCTTCATAGTAATCCTCTATCTATCTTCCTCCGATTTATTATTGGTGATTATTACCTTTAATGTGAGGGATTTGGGATTTCATTCCTTATCTGTTGAAATTGAAGTGACTATTAACTTTTCAATTTTTATCTATACTCATTAAAATTTTAGTTTATATTTTATTTATTGTTTCTTTTTACAAACTAAGAAATCAATGGATTTTTGGTATCTTAGATATCAATTATGAAAAGTGAAAAATACATTAAATCCTAAATTGATTATGATGGTAGACATATGGAATATTTTTTATCTATTTCTGAACATCATTACCAAAATATATTCCTCATTTTCTTTATACATTTTATTATTTTATTATCGATTGGATTCATTCATTTTGTCTTTCATTTAATTGGTGCATTTTCTTAATTATGTATATTACTAATTTCCTTTTTGTTTATTCTTATAGTTTTTTGAACTATATTCTAATTATATTTTTGTGACTTAAAAATGGATTACTTTTTTCTCTTAAAATTTATTAAATTTCCTTACTTTATAAAAATTAAATTTTATATCTCTTATAATTTATTTATTTTCTATTAATTTTTTAATAGAATTTCAGTCTGTTGTTTCCATTTTATCATACTAGACCTACAATATAAATGAAAAGTGTCTAAAAATAGATATTAATATGGTGATTTAGAAAATTTTGAGATAATACCAAATGAAATATTTCATGATTTTTTATAAGGTAATATGACAAAATTTCCATTTGGTGGATGGGGTGGAAGAGCCATAGTTATTCATGAATTCGTATGCAATGATGTGTGTAGAAAATTTATAGTAGAAAATATAGGTGGGTATTCTAAATTTATAACATTTAATTAGGAATTAAGTAGTTATTCTTATATTCAATTAATGGGTACCAAGTTTGAGTCCCATAAAAAATTCAAAGATTTCAAAAATGAATTTAATAATCCACTTAGTAATAATTCAAAGAATATTTTATTTGATCGTGGTGGTGAATACCTTAACTAAAACTTTAGAAACTTTATATTGACGCATTGGAATCCCTCTAAAATTAATCCACCTTATAAACTATAACGGAATGGTGTTAGTGAAAGTAAAAAACCATATATTTCTTGATATAATAAGGCCAACAAGGTGTCATAATGATATTACATTATCATTTCAGGAATATGATCTAAACATTGAAACACACACACTAAATTATGTACCAACTATAATGGTATATGGAATTTTCTTCATGTTATGGAGTTGGAAAAACCCATTTATGTCTTATATTAATTCATGGGGATGTAAGGATTTTTTTATCGAAACCATAGGTAACAAACTAAAACCTCAGAGACTGAAGATTATCTTTATTGGGTACCCCGAGGAAAAAAGGGAGTAGTATTTTTTAAAACCATCCGAAAAAGAATGTCACCATAATTCATTATTGGGATTAAATACTTAATATGAATAGTAGTAGAAAGATTGAATTCAATGAAGTTGAGGCTCAAGATACATAAGAGTTCATATAAGAAAAAATTACATAGGTCCCCATGAAATATGTTTTTTCTAAAACAAAATTACTACATAGGAGAACCAAATATGATACATAACTATAACGAAGTGGAATCTTAGTCACATATGATGGTGAAACATTATTAGTGTAAAATAATGATCCCTTTTTCTATAATAATTTTGTAGAGATCTTAAAAGATACAATATTTCATGATTCCTTGAATTGTAAAATGGATTCCATATAGCTAAACCAAGTTTGGGGTCACAAAATCTACTAGTGTATATAAATACCATTAGATGAAAATGGTTATTTAATAGAAAATTGGACATACAAGTTAGAGTGAATACTAATAAATAATTACTTAAGGCAATAAGATTTAAATAGAGATAATGAATTGACTGTAAAAAAATTATATGGTATCCATGTGTAAATTCATCCTAAATAAACATGCAAAAACATCTTTCCATAACTATTATATCTGTATGATGGATGCAAAAACATTTTTCCTTGATATTAAACTTAAAAAATTTGTATATATGTCACAACTAGAATGGTTTGTGACTTTATGTAATTCAGAAAAAATTATAGATGTTATAATAATTCATTAATGGATTTAGGTTATCGTCGAGTTTAGGGAACATTCAGCTTGATGATTCCATAAAATAATTTAGTTTCATTAAGATTAAATTTGATCCATATAATTGCAAGTAGTTTTGTGGGAGTGATGTTTCTATTCAAATAGTTTTTGTTGATGACATGTTACTTATTGAAAGATATGATATCTCTATAGAAGATATTGGATCTTTGTAAATATTATGAAATTTTTTGTGTATCATTTTTTTGGGGGAGAATCCATGGAGAAATAGTGATTCTAAGGCTAATCTTGGGTGATGTTGGGGTTTAACAAATATTAAATTTATCCCAATTAGAAAATGAAACTTCCACATTGTGTTCAATTTCATGGAAAATATATATAATGTACAAAAGGTTTGGAATGTCCTACTCATTCGTGGGGTCCTTATATTATCTAAGTGGTATATCAATGTTAATAATTTCATTCATAAGAAAACATCAGCTCAAATTTTGGAGGGACTTCACAGAATCAATTGGATATTCTAGAATCCCAAAATTTTTTTTGATCTTGCTGCTTGTATGGTCACATCACTTAAAATGGATCAGCATACTATGGATGGTGAGCGTGGTTTTTTTAAAATTATAATCATTTAATTTAATATGGAGGCCAAATTATGAGATGTTCTAAAATTATTGGTGAATGAAAAAGAATTAAATCAAATATGAATACGAATATCAACCACCATTTTTTGAAGTGTTTAAAATTGTGTGGAATTCAATAAAAATATATAGAATCATTCATAAGAAAGTAAAAACCTCCACTGAGGACAAATTTATGACCTAGAAATAGGTGGTAAGATTCAAGAAGGATAAATTTGGAATCCTGAAAGAAAAGGACACACTCATGTAAGAATTAATATAGTAATGGACAGACTAGTATTTAGAAATCCAGCTCTCACGTTAATGATGTTTTCGTCTCCTCTGATCTCAAATCCAAAGTGGGAAATCTTTTTGAGACCTGTGTAAGATAAAATAATCTAGATTTTGATAATTCAATAGATGCCTATGATAATCTAAATGATGAAAAAAATCATGACATAAAAATCAACCGCTCTTAAGTACCCTCAAATGTCGTTGATGTTCTGTTGGCGGGTGGTGCTAGGTATCCTGTTGATCAGAATGTCGGGAAAAATTATGGATACTCAAAAACATGTGATTAAATTTAAAATAATTGGATTTTTATTCTTCAATAGTATATCCATGATGCTAAAGGTGATTTGATCTATGTTATACTCAACTTCAACGAAACATCATTAGTTTATACCAATTAGGTTACTCTATATGCTTATGAAAATGAAAAGTGAGATGATATGAAAATAGTGTAAGAGGAAGGATTTATCAATTATATAAATCTCTTTCACACTCCTCCAAAGGCATAGGAAAGGGGTGAGGTCAATGGCTCTATTTACACATGTTTGAAAATTCGTAGTTCTTCTAACTCTATTAATGATCACAAGAATACCAATTCACTAAAAGTTTATATAGATCCTTCTCTTATCATTAAAGAATCAAAATTTAAGAATAAAAAATATAGAGCACAATGGTATAAAAATAAGATATGGAGGAGGCCTTGTTGGCTTCTTCCCTAGTTATGTATAACTCTACAATGGAGGTCATCACCCCTATAGAAAAGATAAACGATGACATATTATCTAGTACACACACTCTAGGGGATATTAAGGTTAGGAATTATGCTTCAATGGCCAGAAAAAATCAAATTATAAGCACCTCTCGGATCTTAGATAGCTCAAAAAGACCTATGTATAGAAATAAATACAAAGGTAAGAAAAATAATGAAAATTAAAAAACTAAATCTTGTTTAAGATGAATTTGTTATACTAAAACTGTCAGGGGTTAGATAGCACTCAAGTAGTCAAATATCTCCCCATGTATATAAAAATTCATAAAACTAATATTTTGGGGAATTTTAAACCAAAGTTTTCTATGTCTTATGGTTTGGACGGATTAAATTGAATTTTTTACCTATTGGTTGGTTCCAATGGAATCTATGATTCCCTTAAAACATTTTGTGTCATTTCACACTATTTTATTGGTAAAGTTATCATTTTAAGCACTAAATAGTATATTTTACCATTTAATATTCAATTATAGGCTGGGAATCTTTATTTTTCTTTTAACTATTCAAAAAAAATAAGTATCAGGAAAGATGAGGATTTTTGAAGGAAATCAAAAGGATCAAGGGATGAAAAGATTCCACCCAGATTCTCCTGGTATATTTTAATACAATTTTTTTCATGTTTGAAATTTGGTATTGTGAACTCCTAGATTACTATAAGGGAATTTAGGGCCATAATTAAGGATAATTAGTTGGTGGAAATAAACCAACTTGGTGCAATGTAAACATGGAATTTAAGAAATATTAACTGAATAGTTGCAAGAAAGATGTAATTTCCCAATACCAATAATAATTCTCTTCATAAATGGGATATAATATATTTTATTGAACATCATAAAAACAACTCTAATCATCATCTTCTTTAGGTGAGTGTCATGTAAAGGGACCAGCTGCTGCCACATCCCTTTATATTTAATAATATATGGGTCTCTAAAATTTATTTCAAAAATATCATTAGTTAATTTTGGACCACAATGAGTTATGGTAAAGATTCTATAATTATTATAGTAAATATAAAACAATTGATGTGTAAATTAAATGGCTGGAGAAAGGAAAGTTTCATCATAATTGATAAATAAATTGTGGATCTTGGAAAATCACTTCAAGAGATGCAAGAAGAGGGAGTTAATAATAATTTTAGGGGTGATATTACTCAATGGATTAGTATTTATACCAAGATGAATTATCTTCTTGAAATGAAAGAAAATATTCAAATGGAAACCTATATCATAAAATGGATCAAAGACGGGGATGGGAACTCAAAAATTTCAATTCAATACATAGAATTAAAAAAGATCATAGACCTATTTTCTACTTGAAAGAAGGTTGTCAAATCATTCCTGAAAAATAAAGTCTCTCATATAACATTGTAAATTATTTCACAACTTCTTCAATTGTTTTGAAACATGGGGGTGTTAAAGGATGGTATTATACCTAGTCTTGTCAATCCTTAAGATAGAATCATGCTTACTAGTGTTCCTCTTTATCTTGAGATCAAAGACATTGTTTTCAGCCTCATATGTATTAGTGGTTCTAGCCAAGTTGGTTTTACAAATTTTTTATTCCCTAAGTATTGGCATATTATTTATGTGGATGTCTATAGGATTATGGAATCCTTCTTCATTGTATGTATTATTACTCTTGTGATAAATGCCCACCTTCATTCCCTAATTCCAAAGTTGGATATTTCTTCTTAGATTCATCTATTCAGGTTATTTTCCCTTTTTAATTATATTTAAAATATCATTAGCAAGATTCTTTTAAATAGGTTGGATTTTATCACCAATAAAATCATATCCTTGAACCAATTGGGATTTTTCAAAGGTAGATGCATTTCTAAGTTCATTTCCACTAATTCAAAATGTGTAAATCTTATTAGGAATCCAACTCAAGGTGGTAGTATAGCCTCAAACATGACATAAGGAATTATTTTAACACCATGAATTCTGTTTTTGTATTTAAAGTACTATCAATTTTTGACATCAATGGAACTTTCCTTAGTTGGGTGAAAAATCTTTTTGGATATGATCACATATAGGTTCTAGTAAATGGATATAATAAATGTATTTTACCTATTCCAAAGGGTTTATATAGGTAGATCCTCTTTTAGTTATTCTATTCTCTATTACTAAAGACTGCCTCAGTAGGATTCTCAGCTATATGGTTGATCAAGGAATGCTCAAGCCCATCATAGCTTCCAGGTCTATTACTATCACATATTACCTATTATATGATAATAATGTTATTCTTTTTTTAAGTTGTTAATAGAAACATAATAATTATTAATAATTTTCTCAATCGTTATGAAAAGATATTAGGATAATCTATTAGATGGAAGAAATCATTTGTTAATTTTAGAAATGGATTTTTACTAGCCATAAATTCAAATGTTTTGGCTGATGTGGGGATCAGATAGGGGACATTAACCTTTAACTATATTGTATTACCACTCTTATGGGGAAGCTCAAAGGCTCACTACTTTAATGGTATTTCATAATAAATTAACAAATAACTTTCCTCTTATAAAGGGAATTCCCTCTCACTGGATGGAAGACTGTACGTAGTAAAGTATACAATTTTTATGAAATTGGTTTACTCATTCATGGTTTATAAGTGGACAAGGGGGATGATCAAGAATAAAAAAATCATTAAAAATTTATTTAGAGTAACAGTATTGGAACGGAAGATGGTTAAAGTCCCTTGGAAAAATATTTTCAGAATATTTCTTCTAGTTTCATCGATATAAAAAATATCAATTTTTTTGTATAGTCTTTGAAATATCATTTCACCTCGAACATTATCAAAAAAAGTATATGCCCTTGATTTTATGAGATCAATATTCTATGATATAATAAATAAAAATAAGTCTTCATACATTAGATCATCCATCTGGCTGGAAATTAAAGCTTCTTACAAGATAATCATGGTTGATTCTCATTATATTTCTTGTAAAAACTCTTCTATAAAATTTTGGTTTGATAACTAGATAGTATATTTATTTATTAAGGCCTTCAACCCACTGGAATCTTCCCAAGTATTTCACAGTACTGTGAATAATTATTTTTTAGGATCAACCAAATATACAAGAAGAGATCAAATCAATTATTGATGAGTATTTTTTTAGGTATATATATTCTCATCTTGGATAACAACCAAAAATTGATTCATAAATAGTAATCAATTATATGACCAATTTTCTTCAAGTATGAATCATAACTTTTAATTGATCAAACATTTTAATAAATCATTGATTGAGCCTTTGCATTTTACCTTGATCTGGATAATTGATCACAACTTATTACCTATGAAAAACCATCTCTAGCACTGCAGTATCTCGATGTGTTCTAGTTATACTCTTTACAACGAACATTGGAAATTTGAAAAACACTTATTATTTAGTTCTTCTATAGACACATCACTATGTAAGGACATTAATGATCTCTTTTATATTCCATGACCTAGAGTAAATTCCCTTGATAAGTTATCTCATGATGTGGGTGAAGCAATGTTATCTCATCAACTCAGGTCTCTCTTAAATATTGTGATCACTGAAATGATTTATGATATCTAGTTTGGTTGTAATAATTATTTTCACAAGAATGACACCTTAAGTTCTCATTCCATTATTTCAAGGTTTATTGTTTTAATTAATGTTTCAAACTTGTTTCAAAATATTTATTTTGAGGAAAGTGTCCATGAATTCCTAGTTCTTATAATATTGGGGACTTTTAGAAATTAAAAGCCCTTAACTGGGACTTGTGAGTTTTTATGGAAACCACCCATTCATAATGGAATACAATTCAATATGGATGGGGCATCAAAAGAGAATCTGATCCCTACTGGTTGTGGTTATATATTCTATGATCAATGTCATAATAATCCGGGATGTTTCTATAGCTCACGTGACCAAGAATATTCTCTATATATAGAAAAAACGCTTTCATTATGGTGGTAACTTTATCTTGTTCTAAGGGATATAACAACTTGTTGATTGAATGTGATTCGTAAGTGATCATCCAATCCATTATAAATAGTATGCATCAATTATCATGGAGACTCACTAAAAAATAGTATTAGTGTATGGAAATTATGATGAGAACCAATCATATTATCATGAAAAAACAAGTAAGAAATTTTTTTGGAGGATTTACCTACTATAAAAGAGATTAATATGATCCTCACATAGATTAAAGATCTCTATTTAAACCTAGATATATTTCATGTAAGGTATTGTGACTATATTCCTACCTTAAGACACTTGTAACTTTTCTTTTTATTTAATGCATTTCCCATTTTGGATGAGGTATCTCTTCAATAAGAGAGATATAGAGAGAGGAAGAGGGAGAGGGGAGAGATATAGAAAGAGTGTGTGTATGTGTGTGAGAGAGAGATATATATAGAGAGTAAGATCCAATACAGTTCAGTGGTATGATCAATCTTGTATTTGGGGTTATATACTATGATTGATGTTGTCTATCATTTAATCATGGTCATTAGATATCAAGTTGATCTTCGTGAAAAACATTGGTCAACTGTGAAGTATATCCTTATGTATCGAAGAAAAAATTATGATATTCCCCTACTATATAAAGGGTATGAGGATCTATTCATTAGAGGATTTATGTATACTAGATTTTAGATATATCAAAATGATATAAAGCATCAATCAGGATATTATTTAGTCTTAACATAATATTTTTGAGGTGAAATAGTTCAATGCATCCATTTGTCACTGATCCTTCATCAGATTCTAAGTATATAGCGATTTTTTAGGGATAAAAATATTTTTCTTAGATATGAAAAATGTTCCAAGATCTTGATGTATTTTTTAGAAGTGAATGAATTATCATATTATATTTTGAAAATACTATAATAGTGGTAGTCACAAAGGATCTATGGTCATACCATTGGATAAATAACATACTCCCAAAGTATCACCTCCCAAAGGAATTTTTATATAGGTTTTGAGCTATATTAGTTTTAGTTTCCCTATAAGAGAACATGGTAGATGCTTTGAATAAATCATTACCTTATTATATTAATGATTATTATATGAGTGTTACCAAAATTAAGGTAGTTGGTTGTTAGTTCCAATACAAGTTAGAGGATTTTAGATTTTTTTTTCTTATGAACCAACTTCTATATACATTATAATTACATGTATTCATTGATTTGAATATTAATAAACATTTTATAAAATTAATATTTTCTTTTAAGTGACATAGTATATGATAATATCATAAGCATAATTGTTTCACTAATAGATCATATGAGTTATCTACTATGATAGTAACCTCAACGTTCCATGAAATTATACTTGAATATATATAATATAAAAGGGTGATATCATTTGGTGAGATGCAAATGACATATCATTTCAGGGGTGGAGACTCGTATGACTTTGAGACACTTTATAAGGTTTTATATCTCTTGTAATATTAGTGGAAAATATTATGAATACTTGACCTGCCAATAGAAAAAACAATATTTATATATGTCATTTGATGTTCTTATTAGTGAATATGTGTATTTATCATTAGACTTTATGATTATTATTCATTCATATCTTAAGCCATGTACATTGATGTATTGAAAAAAAAATGTGATTAAATATTCTTACAGTGGAGTAGGATTTGTTAGGTGCATAATGATTGGTATTTCATTAATGAATAATGTGATAAAGTATTTTTTCCTTTCCATTAATTAATAAATGTTTATATATTAAGACCATTTATTAGGATGGAATAACCAAATTAAATCTATAGAAATATTATTCTATAGAAGGTTTCATTTTAAAACAGTTGAAGAAGTAGACATCAAACACATAGGTTTATGACACTGGAATGCAACATAATAGATTATATATATCATGATAAAGGGATTATATTGGATTTTGAACATTATCATAAACATATATATCATTTCTACATTAATATATTTCTATAATCCAACCTTGGAATGGTGCTAGATGGTAACCATGGAATTTAGGTCATTCTACCTAATTTCATTAAGAAATATTCTTAAAGGGTTACACACTATGTGTATTTTAAATTTTAATTAAATTCTATTATTTATTTTACAACTTCTAAAAAATATTTTTCCTCCATTATGTTTTAAAAATTATTTGGGGTTGTTTGATCACCAACATTTAATCATGAGTTATTCAATATCATAAATATAAGTGTTAATTAATAAAAAATATATATTTAAAATATTTAGTTAATATAATATTTATTAAATTTTTCAATGAATAATTTAGTGATATTTATTTATCAAATAGATTTTCAGTATTCAATTTTAGGTAAATACCAAAGAGGATGAAATAATTGATATTAATGGTCGAGTTGTGAATGATATATAAAATAAAATTTAAATAAATAATAATTTATTTATTTATTAAATGATATTAATTTTCCAAAATGTGTTTTACATTAAAATAATATGATAATACTATATATATTATTATTAAACATGGGGTTATCTAAATAATAAGGAATTGATTGTAGAAATTGGTCCAATTACCAAATATAACAACCTCGAGATTTTAAAAGAGGAAATCATGTTTGATGGTGTGTATGAAAAAAAACAAAAATATAATAATAGAATAAAATATATATATAGAATTTAAAATATATTTATTTTTAAATACATTTAATCTCTTTGATTTCTTACGATGCATGCAACGTCGCGTTTAAATGAAACATGAAACTCTATTAAAATATTATTATTTGAACATGACCATTATGGCATAGCCATTAAGTTAAAGGGTAATAATAGGACTAAATAAATTACTTAAATTATATTTTTTACAAATGTATAGAATAAATTGAATGGTAACCTTTTGATTATAAATATAATAATCATCATTTGGAAGACAAATAAATGTTTTCTGAAAAATTGTATATTTCTAAAAGCACTTTAGGTCTGATTTCAAAACATAATTTAAAATTATATTTTTCTACTTTTGGAAAATTTATTTTAAAACATAATCCTCTTTCATAAATCTACATTACAAAATTATCTTTAGCTGATTTTTTGAGAATTTTATAATAATATTAATTTTTCAAAGAATAGTAAAAAATAGTGGTTTTATTGAAAAATGTCTTTTTGTTCAAAATATTTGTAAAAATAAATTATATATTAAATTGGTATTAAATTATAATTAATTAATATATATTAAAATTAATATAATTGAGGTCATTGGAATCAATTTTATGTTGAATTCTAAAATAAAAATTGTTTAAAACTTTTGAATGTTTATCTTTGGAAAAGTAATATCCTCACTATGACTGTTGGTTTAATTTTAAATAGAATTCTCGAACTTTTATGAAATAAAATTGAAAAAATAGATTTATTATTTTTAATTATAATAATAAATATTATATAAAAAATTTATTTTATTTTTATACCATAATTAATTGTAAAAATATTTAAAATTAATTATCAAGAATATTTAAAAATGGGTTTACTAGGAGATTAAACAAAGTAGATAACATATATAATTATATAAAACATTTTAAAAACACATTTTATGTTCATATATTGACCTTTTAACATATATTGTTGAATAATACCTCATTTTAAAGTCTTTTGAAAAGATAGAAATGTTGCTACACTTTATTCTCTTCCAAGTTTCCTTGTGTATCGTCTCCCCCTTTTAAAAGGGCATCCCCTCTCTTATCTTATTCACTCATAAAAACACATTTGTTTAAAGAAATAAAACAAAATATATTATTTAATTACCACCCACATATTATAGACTATTCTTAGATCATAAATCTAATCTAGGAAGTCTTTTGGTTAAACCTAAAGAGGTTTCATAAATAAGAGGTATTGTTTTTAACTATGCATTTTCATTTTACTTATTCTTATAACTCGTTATATTATTCTTCAAATATGATAATATAATTACAATATTGTCTTTAATATACTAAGAAGTTATTATGTTAAGTTAATTAAATTTATCCATCTCCTCTTCTATAAAATGGAATACAAAACCATTATCATGTGCACGGTGGACTACCGCCTCACGGACATATGTAATTAATTTTCCATAACCACATTTAAAGAATATATATAATGATGGATTTTATATATTTAGATGATAATTCTTAAATTATTATACTTCTTTAATTATTATATCACATATAACTTATTAAATTCCATTCATTGGGGGATACAATAATGTCGCTCGTGTGTACAGTGAACTACCGCCTCATGAAGAAATTTTATTTTTTGTTTGTTTATACAATACATTAAATGTATTAAGGGTAATGTTAATTGATTTATGTGAAATTTATTACCTTAAAATACTTCATGAAACATAATATCAAATTTAACTTCTATCCGTTCCCTCCGTTGGAAAATAATAGCATCGCTCGTTCATATGTGTAAACTAACGCCGCCCCTGAAAGATGTGAATTTTTTGTCATTTTATTTCTACATGGATGGTAATAAGGATAAATTTTATTAATATAGATTTTATATATATCATAAAAACTATTATTTAATTTTTAATTAATATTTATTTTTCCTTTCTTTCATCCATGATGAAAATGAAAACATTTTTTATGTGTATATACAACCTATCATCTCCATGAATAGTGTAATCCATTTCCTGTCTCTAGATTTTATATAATGATATAAATAACTATATATTTAATATATATAATATTTATATCATCTATTTAATTCTATTTATAATTAAACCATGATCAAAGTAAAATTAAGGAAATTATTGATCCAAAACATACATGAAAAATGAAGCAATTATCACCCAAAAAAGTGACTTTAACTATGAATTTCTAATAAAGAGATCATAAAAGACAATAATTGTATCATGTTTGGTATGAAATATATTAGTATGGTTCTGTAACATATTTATAATAAATATATAATTATTATATAGGATATACATACATGTATGAAGGAATTTAGACCAAAAGTAAGGGTTTCTAGTCTAACTTTTACATTAGTGAGACATATGTCTTATTCAAAACTTATTCCTTCGGTGTGGAGTACAATTTACAAATTTAGATAATTTATATCACTAATATATTTTCCTTCATGGTATTTAATGTTTACTTTTACTTTATTTTTTTCATGTTAATTATGATTAAAAATTTTCTAAATTGATAATGGTTTATTTTACAATCTCATCATTTATCAGGATTGATTCTAATTAAATTTTCAATGATGAAATTTTATTCTCTATCACTCAATAGACTCATTAATTTTACTCACCTTTTTTTATTCATGACATTTTCAAATAATGGAATCATTTTCTTCTATTTCTTCTTTAAAATGAATATGAAAATGTTTTTAAGAAAATGTGACTTTATTTTCTCTTCATTTGAAAGTCTTTTTTGTTCTGAAACAATGTTTTCAAAAAAATAGTTTTAATTTTTTTAACATTATCCCAATATTTTATTGAATAATAATTTACTAATAATTTTCTTTTAAAAAAATAAATAGAATATTCATATCATTTTCCAAAAAATGTACCCTTTCACTTTTCTTCAAAAAATGTGAAAGGAATGTCTTTTAACTTATAAGACGTGTATGGAATTTCATTCCATAAACACCACTCAATGTTTTAAATATTTCATTATATTTTTCAAAGGATATTACAAATAAAGGTTTTTTTAAAATACTTTCTTATTTTTTATTTTTGAAATGGGATTTTTAATAATGAATGGTTATTTTCCTCAAGGATTTTTTAATGATATCCTTTTTTAATTTATATTCATCAATGAAAATAACCCATTTCATATTAATTACCCACTAGGAATATAGTGTAATGATACCATATTTATTATTTATCTAGATTTTTTATAAAAAAAAGTACTATAAATGTACTATTTTATTACCATTCATCATATTACTCTAAATAGTTTATGATTATGTTTATTGACTGGGGAAGGTATTAAATTTTCATATAGAAGTTTATCAATATTAAGTTTGTGATGATTTTGATAAACCAATTTAACATAAAGAATTAATTGTACTTATTTAATGATGATCAAGGCCCACTATAGCCCATTGATACATTGGAAGGTCTCTATAGAAAATATATCTTGGGATTTTGACTTAGTCCTTACCCATTTTATAAAATGCCTTGAAATGAGGCCTTTAAAGTATGGTTATGATATATGGAGGTATGAATTCAATAATTTTTATATTATTTATTAATATTACAAGTGACTATAAATTTTTTAGAATATACATGGTTAATTTTCAAGCTCATGTTACTATTTATATGGAATTATTTGATCATAATTTATTCCTTCCATATTATGGTCAAATAATTGATTTAATAGCATTTGTTTCAATTTTTTACCATGCCATGTTGATTATTATTTATTCATGATATCATTCACATTATGTGTACCTTTAATGATCATATAATATAACCATCTTCTTATGTTTTTTCCCTAAAATACTAACATGTTTATCATATTGATATGTAGGGATAGGATAAAGTGAAATATAGCCTTTTCAAAGAAACATTTTTGTATTTTATGCTTTCAATTATAATTTGGATTTCACGTGTGTATATTTATTACCAAGACTACTAAAATATTCAGAGCTTTCGGATGTGATTCCTTGTATCTCATGAAAATGTAACTAATTAACCACTGAATCTAGGGTACTAGGGTATTAGTATTTATAGTTGGAAATAGGTGAATTTTATTAGCAACATCAGTAACTTTATTGAAAAATAAATCGATTATTGGACAAACCCCTATGATAGAAATTGAAGACAAGTATAAAGTTCATAATAAAGTTTAGGTAAGGTGGATATTATGTGGTTTTTTTAATTAATTCATCGCTTTATAGATAATTTAAGTGTATGTGGTTCTGATGTAGACTTACCTAGGGGTCATAACTCTAAAAAAGTCATATGAGGCTTGAATCGAGTGTTATATAGTCCAACACAATGGGCCTTAATATGAAAATATTTTTGTAATCTCTGGGGATATGTTTGGGTTAATTCCAATTTTATTTACAAAACATTATAAAGGGTTTGAAAAAAAAATTATGGTTTGAAAACATTCCCAATGAAACAATGTTTATGACTATGAGATTGTCCATGCATAAAATTTTCAATTTATCATATGTGTTTTGTTATTTTTTGGATTATTCATTATTATTCATAATGTTTTGACCTAATCTAATGTAATATATTGTTTATAAATGGAACCTAAGGAATGAATGTAAATCGTATCAATTCACATACCCCATGTTGGGATTTCCATCATGGGTGAGATATTGAATCTAAAGCTATAACTAGAACTAGAACCGGTCAAACTATAACCATATTGGGGAACATAACTCATGTTATATGCAATAACCTATCCATTACAAATTATCTTGATGATCCACCATTCGAAGTGAAAGTGTTATACAAATTCATGCATCAACAACCTTTATCCTTCAATGAGACTATAAATCCATTTATAGATGGGTAATAGATTTGTTTCTTAGAGAAGATATTTCTCAATATGGTTAGAAAAAAGGGAGAATGATTTCATGGTTGTTTGTCATCTCTTATGATATAAAAATCAGTAGTGGTCATTTATTCAAAACACAAAGGATGAAAAAGAAATATAAAACATATAATAGATATATTTTAAGGTACTATTAATGGAAAAGTATTTTCCTAATGAGAAATGAGTGGATATAGAGAGACAATTATTGAATAAAAAATAATTAGAATATGTAAATGTTTCTATGTGTGAAGAAAACATTGAAAGGTTTAAAATGTGTGATATAGACTAATTACATAATACAATGAGAAATATTGACCATTTTATTGATGGTGTTAAAAAAATTATTCTAAGAGAACTAGTCTCCTAGGATTTCTCATAATACGAGGACATAATATCATGTTTTGGAGGGATATAGAAAAAATTATTCATATCTTATCGATTTTAAGGGATGTAATATAGGAAGAGGATGGTAAATGAAGATATTGATAAATGGAGGAAAAGAAATATTCATTTCACCCATGTGAAAAGTATCAAAAGGAACACTCTAATATTTGTTTAAGGGGAATGGGAGTTTGCTACAAGTATAGAGAAAAATCCCATAATCCACAAGCCTGAAATTGAAAGAAGGAATAGGAAAATGTGTAACGCTTCAACTGTAATGAGATGGGGTGATATGAAAAAAAATTCCACCAGTGTGAAGAAAATATAACTCAAAAAATCTAAGGGGTCAGGGTCAATATTATGTTATTAGTATAGATGAAGTGGAATGACTTGTGATCTTTTGTATGCATTCAAGAGTTATATTATTGTAGTATTATATCAATGATATTATAATAATATGAATTTTGAAATATATAAATATTACACTGTAATACATTTTCTTTAAGGATTTGGGAGCTTATGTTGAATAGTATTTATTACCAAGAAAAATGATTCATTATAAAGTTTAACTACTTGAAAAATATAATATTGAGGAATTGATAAACCCTAATATATACCTAATATTGAGATAATAATGATAAATATGTATTTATAAAATTATTTTTAACCTTTAAGGTTTATCTTACCTTTTATGTTAAGGTAATTGATGGTTATTACAATTTTTGAACATTATAGGAATTATAATAATGATGATTTGGAAATAGAACAACCTGAATATCGGGTGACAACCCATCATATATAATTAGGTCATGTGGCTTGAACTCAAAATCAAAGGGTGAAATCGGTGTTTCACCAACCAATATACTATTTCATGTTTTGGTAATATGTTATTGTTTTTACTCAAATGATTTTATGGATAAAAATAAATTATTTTCTAGTGGTGTTACTATTGAGTGTTAGAGATTAATATATTTCTTTAGATAACTTTTGTGAAAAAATGGTTTTATAAAATATCCAGATATAGAAGGAATGAATTATCATTTTTATGGATCATATGATCTATACAAAGATAATTTTAGTTCATCTCGAATAAAGAAATTAATTTTTGGATATTCATTTATTACATTAAGTGATGAAGTGTAAGATGATTCAAGCATAACAAAATGAGGAAATTTTTATTATGATATAGAAACATATAATTTATGTTTATTTACATATTTTCATATATATTAAAATAATTCCTCAACATTAGGAAAATGATATTGAAATAAATAATTTATCATATTATCTCCATATATAATGAATAAAATGGTCTTGTATATCATCACATGTGTATATTTTTGAAGTTCTTACCTTTCCATTTATCATTAACTATATTTTGATCAATGATATCTATCACTCTATATATTTATTTATTCTTTTCATCCTTTTCAATATCATCACTTCCCACCAATGTTTCCCTACATGGAAATGTAATAATGTGTTATTTTAAATAAACCTTATACATCCCTTTCCCTATTTTCAAGAGAATCTTTTGATAACCCCTTTAATGTTGCAGGTTTCTAGAAAATTTATTTTCAAATTTCAAACCCTTGATTAATGAGATCAAGTTAAATTATATGGATGGAATTTATTTATCTGTCTAGAATGTTACACCTTGAGATTTTAAAATATGAACATCATGTTTGAAAAGGTGTAAAAAAGGAAACACAAAGGCTAGAAGAGAATGTAACACACCGAGACTTTATGATATAATTAGTTTACATTAAATTCAACCTATTGAAAATCATATAATGCACGCATCACCAAGTTTTTATAAAAAGAAATACTATATTAAAATATTACTATATAAACATGGCCATTATGTGGAAGCCATTAAGTTGGAAAGTATTAAAATAACTAAATAAATTATGAAATTTATATTTTTTACACATTTATAAAATAAATTAAATGTTATCTTTACATTATAAAGAGAATTGGAATCATTTTTTAGAAAAAGAAAAT
This sequence comes from Viscum album, assembly GCA_963277665.1. Taxonomy (NCBI): domain Eukaryota; kingdom Viridiplantae; phylum Streptophyta; class Magnoliopsida; order Santalales; family Viscaceae; genus Viscum; species Viscum album. The sequence goes on from OY728131.1 coordinate 243,415,460, forward strand.
TTTCCTTAAAAATGTATCTTTGTAAAAGGGATTTCATTCACTCTTTTCACACATGATTTCAAATAAAAATTTACCAATTTTTTTTAAAAAAATATCTACAAAAATTAAATTCAACTTATAAATATAAATTTCACAATTATCTTTTACTGAATTTTTGATATTTTTCTCAAAAGTTTAATTTTTTATGAATTGTGAAAAATACTAATTTTTGTTTGAAAATTACCTTATTATTTAAATGATATAAAATGTCAAATTTTATTTTATATTATTTTTAAATTAAATTTAAATCAATTATATTACAATATAACTAATTTACTCATTGTAATAAATTTTATTTTTAATTATTATATAAAAACTTTTTAAAACTTTTGAATGTTTTTCTTTGGAAAAAGTGCTTCTTCTATGAATATACGGGTTTAATTTAAAATAGAATTATTCCGCATGTATGATCTTGTTTTGGAAAAATAGATTATATATTTATAATAATTATATTGAATATTATCTAATATGTTAAAATTATTTTTTTACCATAATGAATAGAAAAGTAGTAAACAAATAATTACCGTAGTTAAGGTAAAAATGGGTCTACCATGGGGTTAAACTAACAAAATAAGGGTTTAAAATGAACTAAAATTTTATAAAAATAATTATATGGATATATTTCACCCATATAACTTCTATATTTATAGAAGACCCTATTATAGAGTCTTTTATATGATAAAAACATGGGTGCACTTTTTTCTTTTAAAACATGTCATGTGTGTCCTCCACCCACTTATAAAGGGATATTAAATCCCCTCTCCACTTCATAGTCCCAAAACCATTCTATTTATCCAATAATTTCCCAAATATATTCCTTAAATACCTCACTATATCATATAGGATACTTTTCGAACATAAATCCTAACTAGTAATGGTTTAGTTTAAACAAAAAGAGGTTTCCCAAAGGTTAAGTAACGTTTTTAATTATAGGGTTTTCATTTTACTCTTCTTATAACTACATATAATATTATTAATATCTAAGAATATAATAACACAAATATATTTCATATAATTATATTTTATTATTTTTATATAATTACTTATATCTATCTCCTCTTCCATCAAATGGGAAATGAAACCCTCGATCATGTGTACGGTGGTCTACCGCCTCGCGAATCGATGTATTTTGTTTTCCATAACCACATTTATAATATAGAGATAATTACAAATTTAACATATTTATATGATATTTATAAAATTATTATATATTTTTAATTATTATATCACTTACACCTTAAAATTCAATCTATTGGTGTACGATAAGGTCTCTTGTGTGTGTGATAGACTATTTCCACATGAAGTGATGTGATTCATTTCTCACTTATATATTACATGGAATGTGTTAAGGATATATTTAATGATTATAAGAAATATTTATGACCTAAAATTGATTCTATAAATATAATATCACATCAAAATACCAACCTTCCCTTCTGTTGGAAAACAATAAAGACGCTTGTGCATACATGCGGAATACTGCCTCCAAGCAGAGATGTAATATGTTTTTCATTTTATTTTTACAAGGATATTAATAAGGATTAATTTAATTAATATAAATTCAAGTAATTAAATAATAATTACTTCATATTTTTTAATTAATATTTATTTTCTTCTCATTCAATCCTTCAAGAAAATGGAAATAGTGTTCATGCATATGTACGACATGTCGCCTCCTTGAATGGTGTAATCCATAGCCTGTATCCAGATTTTATAAACTTTTATAAATAAAAATATAATTTATATATAATATATTTATATCATGGTTAAAATTGTGGAGATTATTTAACTATTTTTAAAGAAAATTTTCCAAATTCAATGAAGCAAAACATACCTAAAAACTAACAATTATCACTCAAAACAATTATTTTAATAATGAATTGTTAATAAAAAGGTTGTAAAATACTATAAGTAAATAATGTATGGTATTAAATGTATGATTTTTCTTATATAATATATATATAAATATAAATATATATATATATATATATATTATAGTTTTTATCAACACATACAACGAAAATCAGACTATAGGTAATGGTTTCTCGTCTAACTTTTACATTCATGATACATATGTAATATTCACGACTTATTCTTTTATTGGGGTGTATATTCTTACCCTTTTGATATTTTTTATAATTAATATATTTATCATCATGGTATTTAATCTTCCATCTAAATTTATATCTTTAATTAGTTTTACGATTCAAATGTTACTAAACTGGTAATGGTTTATTTTATAATCTCATCATTTATCAAGATTGTTTATGATTAAATTTCTGATGATAAAAAGTTTTGATCTGTCATAGAAGAAATTCATGAATTTTATTATACTAGGTTTATTAATAAACACTTCAAGTAATATTACCATTTTCCTCTATTTGGAACATAAAATTATTGTGAACCTATTTTTATAAAAAAATGACATTATTTCTCTCTTCAATCCAAAATTTTTTTTAGTCAAAAAACAAATTTTCTAGAAAAGTTTTTACATTTTTTTTACATTATAAAAATGTCTTATTAGATAATTTTTTTACGAATTATGGGATTTTTATAAAAAAAATCAATAGTAATCTTCTTCATATTTTCTAAACAATGTACTTTTTTATTTTTCTTACAAAAAATTTCATATGGATTTTTTTAACTTATATAGAGTGTACGTAACTTCACACCATCATAAAAAATTAATTTTTTAAAGATTAAATTATAATTTTTATTGGATAATTTCAATAAAAATAGTCTTTATAGTATTGTGAATTTATTGTTTTAAAATGCTATTTTTAATGTGAAAAGGTTATTTTTACTCAAGATTTTTTTTAATGATAAATTAGATGAATTTAAATTCAAAAATTATAAAAAACCTTATTCAACATTTTAAACATTGTGGATATGATTTAATGATAACATATTTATTATTTCTCTAGATGGTTTATTATTAGTGTGAATGAGGGTGTACTATTTTGATATCATTAACTATGTTAATCTAAATAGTTTATAAAAATGTTAATTTTTTGGGGAAAGTATAATAACATTTTGTCCGGTTGTTTATAAACATTAATCATTATAATGATTATGTTTCATCACATTCAAATTATTGATGCATTGGAATTTTTATGTGATAGGAAGTTCCTGAAATAGCAGCTAGATTCATTGGTGGTTCTTATGAGACAAACAAGCTTGGGATTTTGGATGGGGCCAGAAAAATTTATATAAGATTTTATAGAATGAGACCTTGAATTTATGGTTATGATATCAAAAATTATGCATCATCTCATTCTGAAATTAATTATTGGTGTTCCTAGTTATTATTTGATAATTTATAATTTCCATGGTTATGGATAAAGATCATGTGATTATTTGAATAGAATTATTTGATCATTATTTATTCTAGCCATAATATAATTATGTTATTGATTTAACAGAATGTGTTTCAATTATTTAACTTAACATATTGATTATTCTTATTTATTTATAATATCTTTCCATGTATGAATACCCTTACTAAGCATTTGAGCTCACAAATTTATTATTTTTTTATTTTCCCTTTGATACTAAGAATTATTTTATGATGGTTATGTAGGGATATAGTAAGGTGGAATATGGAGTTCTCAAAGAAAAAAAATTGTATTTTATGTTTTCAATTATAATTTCTATTTAAATTTTGTATCTATTTTACCAAGAATACTAAAACTATTTTGTCCTCTTATATGTGATTGTTTGTATATTATTTAAATGTAATAATGTAATCGCCAAGCATGGGATAATAAGGTTGGAGTCTATATACAAACAATAAACTATCTCTATAAATTCCCATTTATATCAATTTTTAAAGTTAGTTACTTATTGTGAGAGAAAAAACCCAAAGAGAGAAACTTCTCGAGAACATGCTCAAGAACTAGATGTACAATCCTTAGCCACCCTCTCAAGACTTTGAGATAACCTAATTAATATTTCATTTAAAGGGATAAACCTTTCTCCCGTGTCACTTTTTATGTTTCATAGTCTGAGGTTATTTGAGGAAGCTCAAATTAGGTATAGTGGATTTGTAGAGAAAAATTATTGAAATAAGAGAAATTAACCAGGTGAATTGTAGTTAAAGATGTGATATAGAATTTCATGGCTTGAATTATTATGTTTGATTTTATAGGGTTGAATTATAGGGATTGATTTAGTATGCAAACAATGGGTTCGTAATGTGAAATGTGGAAGTACCATATCTAATGGATATATCCCGGAAAAAACATGATGTGAACATGATGTTCACACTATGAATTGATCTATGTTTTTTCAATATTGGTGACACATTTTTTATAAATTTCAAAATATAAACCCATTTAAGACTACAATGTCACATACATGATTTAAATGAAATATTCATATTGTAAATGTGTATATAGAAGTGTTCTTATAAATAAAATATCACCCTATATTTATATAAAAGTCCACTAATTTCCCTTATACCATAGGTAACTAGAGGTTCTATTCAAATGTTTTTTGAATACCATTCAATTGTTTTTGACCCTTGGCTTCCATTATTCAATATATATGATATAAGGTTGGTTTTTACTATTTCTTTTGTAGTTTCTTTTATGGTCTATTTTATTCCTCTAATTACACCTTCCCATGCTATGGAATCATAATATCCTTCATTATTATAGTGTTGTTTTGCTGTTTTTTAGCATGAATGTTTTGTGTCCTTTATGGATGGATATAGTTTCATTAAAGAATATGTGATATTGTATATTTGAATGTTGTTTTATTCTTGAAGAATTTTGAATTCTTAATGGTAGGGTATTCAATTATTATCATTGTATTTATATGAAATAATAAATTTATCATGATTTATCTCATTGGGTAACAATGTAATTAATCTAAATTAATATTAAACTAGAATTAAAGAAATATAAATCATTTTGGTTGTAGTAAATACATGAGTTTATATCATGTTAAATTTTTTCTTTTTTCTTTTTCTAGAAACTGTAATATCTTTTCTTATGTTATGGTTCATCATTTTTATTGTGTTTGGAAGTTGGATAAATAATGTACAAATGGTAATTCTTTTTGAATAAATAATAAAGGAGTATGTATAATTATTTTCGTTATTCTTATAATGATGGAATTATAAGTTATTCTCAAATCATGTTTATGATATAATTTTTACTAGCTATTGATGATTGATTTTATATGTTTCTTATAGTTGCAACCTATGATAAATGAATTAGTTAATTCAATAAGGAAATGAATTGTTTGTTTGATAAATAAATTCTATTTTGGGTTTAGTGATCTTATTTGTTAGAAAGGTTTTCTATGTTTGTTCAAGGGCCTAGATTCTAGTGTCCACAATTTAATTTTTTTTCTTATTGAATTCATTGTTTTCATTGGAAGTGATAATTTTTTATCACATTACGTGGACCTAGGATTGTTAAAGGTTTTGTGATAAATGTGTAGGGAGTCATTATTTTATATCATTCCTTAAATCCTATGATCATTGGATTAATTATGTTATTTATATTGGTGTGAGGGATGACACCAAAATTGATGGAGTGACTTGAATATGGATGTTCCCTTATTTTTGAAGAAATAAAGGATATTTTCTTTTTAATGAATGTAAATTGAATTCATAGATGTATGATATTTTAGTTTAAATTTTACATTCAATAATTCTTAATAAAACCTTATTTTCATGGTTAATTCATTTATTTTGGTATCTTAAGAATAGTCCTAGAGCACCTGGATTTTTTTAATGTTAATATTAAATTTTTTACCCATGGGGTTGGAGGATTTTTTGAAATTTCTAATGTTGGTAATTCATAAAAAACCATGAAAGAGGTTTGATTATGGTGTAAGATCATGGAATTCAGTTTTTGATTAATGTAAATGTGAAATTTGTAATGGAAATAGTTAAATGAAATCCTCCTTGAAATTTTTTTGTTCTTATAGGATATCTATCCCTTAGCAGTGGAATATGGGTGTGCAAGAGATGATAATTGATGTTGAGGTGAAGGCTATGTATTTTCACATAGTTTTTTCCGGTCTATATATATAATTCTATGTTATATGATTTCATACACTTCCCTAACCATTTTTGTAGGTGGATAAACACCCAATAGAAACTGGTAATGTTTTTCCCCAGCATCCAGGTTAACAATGAAAACTGGCCAAATATCACCACTTTACATTCTCTCTTCTCCTGGTGGTATTATGCGCTAGCAACCACTGTGGTTATCTTTTCCATATTTCTATGTTGAGGTCTGTGATAGATTGTGGTTACTATACACACATTTATATCTAGATATTTTATCTAAAGAAATATTAATGGTATTTTTTATGAGATATGGTATATTAAGGTAAAATACAATATTTACAGGTTGTGGTGGCTCATATAAATAAGTTGGCTACAATCTAGAGATGTGGATATTTATTAAAATGTGATGTCATGTATGAGGTAATGATATGATACAGTTTCTGACATGTTTTGGTAATTCTTATATATTATAGAGAGGTGGATCAGAACATGGAATGTTGTGGTAGAGTGGTAAACTGGTGGGGAAGATGAATTGGGGTACTTCCAATTAATTTTATTTTGTATATTACACTATTACTTGTATCTGATACTTGGTGAGAGATCTATAACAATAATGAGAACATATCATACCTTTTTAGGTGATGTATAGCTTTACATGTCCATTTACGGAATTTTAGTATGTTTTATTTATATTTTTCATGAGATGATCTTAATAAGAATAACTATTATGTTTAACTTGAATATATATAAAAAAATCATGTCTTTAGTATCTAGTTTGGGATCATGTTGGATGCTACAAACTCATTGTGCTATTAAGAAGTTGTTTAGGATTTAAGGCCACTATCAAGGATTTACTATTAGTACTTTTAATATCCTTTTTCATTCATTTAAATTGTATGAAATTATATGCATGTTCTGAGAACTTTTATTTTATTTCTATGAATGAGTTTTTAGGGGTTTATCTTATCCCTCTTATAAAATAGTTTTTATGTATCCATGACTCCAAATTGACTATACCTATATGAATCTCTTATGGAACATAATGTTATATATTGAATATTTATAAATTAATTTGTATTATTTATTTTATGAGAATTATGGATCCCTATAATGTGTAATATATATACCCATGAATTTTAAAAAATTATTACAAGATTTTTAATGTAAAAATATATTGATTTAAATGAAAATATCATGAATCCCAATGTATTTGGAATATGAGATTCATAATATATCATTATGTGGTGAACATAAAACATGTTAATTTTATTCTCAGTAATGAGATAGTAAATCCTTTTGAGATCTTAAAGCTGCCTGGAATAACATGGGGAATGTAGGGACAAAAGGATTGAGCTAAAAATCCTAGTAAATTAATAAACAATACAAAAAAACATAACATGAAAGTCAAAGGTAAAACATGTTATCAAAAAAGATAATGTTCAGGAGTGGACACAAGGGATCATCACATAAATAAAATGGTATCATGAGATTATGGAATCATAATAAATGTGTTAGAAATATAAGAATGAGTCTAGGATAATTTTCTAGACAATATCACGTGGTGGATAGAGTCTCATAGTGGATTAGGTTTACTCTCTAATACCATTCATGAAATCTCATGAGACTTAAAACATTGCCCAATGCATTAGAGTGATATCTAGGTACACCCATCATATAATCTATATCGGGGTCACCTATAGCTATATAAGCATATCTATAATCACATGTTCATGATTTATGACTTCCAAAAAAATCAATCATAATTCATAACATATTAACTACCCATAGAAATAAAATTGGTTGAATAATATTTTCTTATATCATAAAGAAAATAAATTTAATAATGAAATCATTTGAGAGATGAACAAAAGGCTTATATTACTCCATCGTTATAATGGAGAATAATATTGGTATATTTTTTAGATACATATATACATAATTTATAATCAACCCACAACATTAAATTTGGTCAACATTGATCAAAATGTCCTTAAAATATTACATTGAATATTTATTTGTGAAATAAATTTTTCACTTCAAAATCACATTTAAAATCTAAAAAATTAATGTATAGAAGGAAACAAATTTTCCTTGAAAATAATGATGTAAATTTTTAAATTAATCCTCAAATAAATGAGTTATTATGATGGTGGGGAATTTAATTGGTACTATTTATGTAAAAACAAAAAGTCATTTCTCATTTTATGTAAAAGGGTAAAAAGTATCTTGTTCAGAAAAAAAAATTAATATTCAATTGAAACAAATTTTAAAAATTTCAAACATGGGTTAAATTTAATATTAAAAATTTTAAGATAATAGTAAAAAAATTGAAAACATATTGAATAATCATCAATTAAAATCATTTAAAATAGAAAATAGGAATAAAGTTGGACTTTATTAAAAATATTTTCCCAATAATTTTAAGTACAAAAGAGAGGAATATGGTAATATTAGATTAAATGTTCATTAATAAGAAATAAAGTTGAAAATGAGATGGTTTTATTATAAAACTATCAAATAATTTCTTATATTTAAAATTCAATCATAAATAATCTCGATTGAAAGGAGGATGAAACATATACCCTTACCACTTTGGTAAATTTTTAATCATAACTCCCATGAATGAAGAAAATGAATTTTAACATAAAATATATTGAATTTTAAATAATCCATGATATAATGTTTAAATATAAATTTTACACACCATTTAATAGAAATTTGATTTATAAAAGAATTTATGTCTCAAAGAGTGATGTTTTGAGACGAAACCCTTACATCAAGTCTAGACTTTATAGTGAATGAATTTTATCCATAATAAAATAAATGTATATCAATTATTTTAATTCCTAAAGACCTATTACACGTTTAATATCTTATAAATAAACCATTTGCATCATTAATGGTTATCTATGTATATAATTACTTAATCACAGATGACTATGTCGGGTGGTATTTAGGGCGCTCAGATCAAAATTTCAAAAATGACATTTATGTGTTAACAATGAAGAAAGAGGGACATTATTCAAAAAATTCATGAATTATAATAATTATATATTTATAATTTATATTCGAAAATATACTTTTAAAAATAACCATGAATTATGGTTATGAAAAATTAATTACGTTACAATCATGGAGACGGTTGGTCGTATGTTTGTATGTGTAGAATTTCTATTTTACAACAATCATGATGTAAATATGTAAAGAGTTATTTTATCATTTTATATTTATCATAAATAATAAATATATTATTTTTTATTTAAATACACTTACATATATCTTTTATGTTACCCAATAATAATAAATGAATAATTTCACTACGTGATCTGGTAGTTTTCCGTACACACGAATGACTCTGTCATTTTTAAATTTATAGTATAGTAATATGTTATAGTATATATTAATTTTATGTAGTGATTAATATGTCTTGAATATCATATATATAATTATTAAATCTATCATTAGGGACGTTTTTTATAGGTGAAGATGAAAAATTAATTACATTAATTTGTGAGGTGATAGTATTTTATTCAGATAAATGATGGATTCATTTTCCATTTGATGGAATAGAAAATGGATAATTACTATTTCATCACCATAATAACATATAAGTATATATAATATAATTTTATTATTATATTTTAATTTTTAGGATAAAATTTATGGTGGAAGAATAATAGGTTAAAAGAAAGATATATATGAAGAATATTACCTTTTATTAGAAGAAGATCCTTTGGATATCATAATAAGGACCCAAAGGCTGGAATTTTTGGAAGAAAATAAGAGATAGAATGTAAATAAATATTTTGTGGAGATATGTTTTTCTATTTTGGTTGATCCAAATGTATTAATATGTGTGCTTAATTTAGGGTAGGGTTTCCTTTTCTAATTTAAGAGGACTTATAGCCTTGTAAATACCATAAACTATTCAATAATGGGAAGTCAATCTAATTCCAAGTTCTTCAAAAAAATGAAAGATTAAGATTTGGAAAATATATATGGCTAATAAAAACATTTACCACAAAAAATAATCTAGTTTTATATATTTTATCATCTTTATCTCTTAGGTTACTCACTTTTATCATTTTAATTTTTTTACCATAGAAACTATTTTTTAGTACTTTTACTATTCATTATAACAAAAAATTATGTTTAAAATAGTATATAATATAAATTATAATGATTTTAAATATGAAATATATTTTATAAAATTAAATTCACAAAATTTAAAATTTATTTTGAAATTAAACACCCAAAACATGTTGAAAAAATGATTTTTCAAGATTTGTATTTTTTTCAACAAAAGATGTTATTACATTAATTATATGAAAAATGTTCATATTTAAATGTATTTAATTTAATATTTATATATATATTAGAAATTTAATTGAGATAATATCTCATTATAGGGTATTTTCATTATCTATAATGGAGAAACATTATGAATATTAAGTCATTTTTGGGAAAAAATATTTTCAAGCCCAAAAATAAAATTATACTGAAATCCATAATAAATATTATTGTAATGTAATTAAGTAGATTAAATTTAATTAATATATATATATCATTTAAGTTAAATTGAAATAAAATTAGTTATTTTAAATTACTTAATTTATTAAAATAATTGAATGTTTTAGAAAGATCAATATATTCAACTATTCAATGAAAAATCAATAATTTCTAATTTTTTTCAATGTCTCTCCCTAAGATAATATTAAATTGATGGCTTCATAAATTATTTTTGTTTTAAAAAATTAAATTTCTATAAATTATAAAAATAAATTATAATATCTTATAAAAAACGAAATAAATACATTTTAAAGAAAAGATATTCAAGAAGCATAAAATGAATTTACCAAAATTTGATTAACTAATTATTATAAATTAATCAATAAATTTTTATTTTATAAAAAATTTAGATACATATTTCATAATAGGGTTATTCATATTTGTACTATAATTTTTTTCTAGGTCATAGAAATCGTTTTTAAATAATTATATTTTAATAATATATCGTGGTTTTCTTAATTTCAGTGTTCCATGTTATATACACTATCAAACCATTATTATTTAAAAATATTATGGTGTTAAATTATATCACATTAAATAAATTGCATCATTTCCATTTGATCTTATGCTCAGTTTGATTTTTCAAATACCTTTATAGAAAACCCACATAGTAAAAAGGGGTAACAGAACATCCTCTCAAAAGGGGGAAAAGGAAATATGATGGTCATTACATAACTAGTATTCAAAAAAGAAGAAAACTAGTTGGAAGTTAAAATATGGAAAAGTAATAAATTTTTAAATAGTTATGGAGGGTGATATAGATCATTGATCATAAGAAGGTAAATGGTCAAGATAATGTTAACGACCTCAAAACCATGAATTTGTGATGAGTTAAAAAACTATTGATTCATATAATATTAAAGTAATAGGATAATAATTTTTTTCAACATTCCTTTCCAATAGTTGTGGAATTATTTTACTATTAAGAAAAAGAACACTAGAAAATATACTTAAATGAATTCCTTTTATTTCATAAACATAATTTCTTACTTTGGTTGTTCTTCGATCAGTTTCCACTTTACCTCTTACTCCACAGAATGAAAATAATAAATAAATATTTTATAATTGAATCACTAAAATTAACTCTTAATGGATCATAAGATCCATAAAAGAGAAAAACTTTATGCATCATTTCCTAAATAAATCCAAAATAGTTACCACAAATATAAAACAATACAAAAAAATGATTATGAATGTATTAAAATCCAAACTTAAATTATAAAACCAAAGTTTTAACATAGATGCTTCCACAAATAAATAACCTTATATCCCATATATCCTTAATTACCTAAACCTGAAAGAAGTTTTTAACCTCAAAGGTAATCTCATACCCTTTATCTTACTTTTCTAAAAACATAACGACGTTATTAAAAAATAATAATTCATGTTTAACATAAAATATATATATATATTAACCCATTAATAAATTTCCCAAAATATCATTAATTAATTCAAAATCCAAAAAAAATATTAGATCCAATAAAATATTATCCAAAACCAACTTAATATTTTTTCACCAAACCATTACAATAAAAAAATGTCATATTAACATGTACATCACATTGTCCAATGGTAGGAATAGAAATATTACCACCCTTCGGTTGTGGGTTAAATCCCAGTAACCATGTAGGATTTGACTAGTTGTCCTTTCTAATAAATCTATATTAATATTTTTTTACATCCCCAGAAAATATGATAGAAATCCAAAAAATAACCATATTCATAAAATATTATATAAACCATTATGGTTATTAATACATTTCAACTTATTTCAAAGGAATTATTACTCAAATAAATTTTTTACAAACCCATAAAAAACCCAAGTGTTCTATTACAATAAATTTCTCTAAAAAATAATACTAATAACCATATACCTTCAAAACATAAATACTAAAAAGGGTTATTTGTACTTTTAAACTCATTATCAATATGATACATATAAACATAATAATCTTTAGGATTATCCAATATCATCTTTGATTACTAGTTATTCACATCCTTCATGAAGGTTCGTAAAGATTCTGAGAATATACAAAACTTATCATCCAAGAGTTTCAAAATAGTTGCACATCAAGGACCATTATCATGCACCATGTTACAATTGAGTCAAATCCCAATGTGAAAATTTATAGCTATTAATCATAGATAAAAATTCTCTATAGACACATCCAATTTTAATATCTAGATATTGATATAAATTATTAGAAACCACTCGCTCTAAAATTTTCCAAAATTATAGGATATTTTCCTATAGTTATAGTTATCCTTATACTTGTCCTTAGACATATCCCTTGATTTCTCAATAATTCTTTCTCATTCTAGATTCAAATGGTTAAATAAACCTTTTCATTGATACAAACTATAGAGAACCAGTCCCTTTTAACATATTATTACAATATTTTTAACATAAACATTAATTAATTATAACCCAAAGAACATGGTTTCTAGTGTCTTTGGAATATGAGGTTTGTAATACATCAAAGGGATGATAAAATTAAAATTCATTATTTTATTATCAATAATGATCTTATAATTCCTTTTGATATCCTAAAACTATATGGGATAACCTAGGGAATATATAGACAAAAGTGGTGAGCTAAAAACCCTATAAGGGAAAAAAATATAAGGAAACATAACATATGAGTCAAAGGTATAACATTATATCATAAAAGATACAGCTCGAGGGTAATCACATGGGTGGATAACATAATGAACATGTTATAATATGATCTTGTCATCATATGAAATGTGGCTGAAACATATAACATGACATAAACATGACTCATGGATAACTACCTAAGAAATATCACATGCTAGGAAAAGTCACATAATGGAGTAGGTTTACTACATAATCCCATTAATTATGTCCCATTTGACTATAAACATTTCCTAATGCATTGGAGTGCTATCTGGGTACACCCAACATATAATCTACATCATGCTCTCTTAGGTCTATTTGGGAACACCTATCATAATATCTTCATGGTTTATGTGTGAAAAAAAATGAAAATTCATCATAATTTACAACTTAGGAATTTCCAATGGAAAAATGGGTTGCATTATCGTGTCTCATATCATAATTAAAAGATATTTCAGAATGAAGGAATTTGAGAGATTTATATAATGAATGTATTACCATGTAAATGTAATGTATATTAATCTAGGTATATATCTGTGAGATATATATAAATAATTTAAAATAAATAACTAAAATAAAAGGTTATATCCATTGAAATAAATTTATTTCAAATATAATATGGAATATATTTTAGGAAATAAACATTCAATTAATAAATATTTTTAAAATAATATAAATTTACTAAATATTAAGAAAAAATTCATTTAAAAATAATTATGGGAAAATGAAAAGGAATGTTAAAATCAATGAGTGGTTATGATGACAAGATATTTCATTCATTTTCAATAAGTTAAAATTAAGATTCATTTATCATTTTTAATAAAAAGATAAAAAACACCATGTTTGGAAAATGATAAGAAGATTACATTTAAAAAAAATAAAAAAAATAAAGCATGGGAAAAAATGAATTTTAACAATAATAGGATAAAAGTTATAATATTTAAAATATTTTTACAAAACATGGAAGAATTACTATTTCCAACCAAAAATAATAATAATGTTGGATTTTTATTAAAAGAAATCTCAACCATTTTAAGTACCAAGAGAGGAAGATAATACTATTACATGAAAATTTAATGAAAATATGGAGGAGATTATAATGAAATGTTTTTACTATAAAATGAAAACATAATTTTAAACACTATAAATTCAAACATAAACAATCTTGATTGAACTGAGATTAAAACATAAATCTTTATAGCTTTGGTAAATTATGAATCGTAACTCCCATGAATAATGTAAATGAATTGTAACTTAAAATATAATGTATTATGAATAATTAAAAATATAATATATAAAGGGGAATTTTGTACACCATTTAAAATAAGTTAGTTTCATAAAATTACTTGTGTATCAAAATAATTAATATTTGAGATGAAACACTTATTTTGATTCCAAACATTTTCTTGTATATATTTTAATATCCCATATAAAAAAATTATACCATTTTATTATTAATGGCATTTTATTTTTTTAATACATTATACTTAAACAATTTACATAATTTATTTTAGTGAATTATTTAATTAATTAATCATTTTTATCCATATTGGATGTTTTTTGGGATTCTTAGTCTATAATTTCAAAAAGGATTCAGTGAGTTGATAATAATCAATAGGGTGATATGTAACACCCTGATTTTTTGTGTGAACTTTTTTTATAATAAATTAACTTCTTTAATTTCTTTCATTTCTATAAGTAAAATGTTCCTTCCACATGAAACTGACTTAGCTTACACTATATAGAACACTTACTTGGCTTTTATTTCACACAACACTAAGTTTCTACAAAATAAAAATATACTATTAAAATTATTTAAATGAGATAGATATTAAATTGACATTAAAAATATTAATATGAATAGTAATAACTAATTTTTAAATTTCTTCACATAAATAAAACATATTGACAATGAAGTGTATAATTGTTTTTCAAGCCTTTATATGTTCAGAAATACTATTTTCTTAAAGGAAATACATTTTATGTACTTCTATAAACAATAAAAAACTAATTTTAAAAACTACTAGAAATTGAATTTGATAAACATAAATAAGTTTTTAATTTAGAATATCAAAATCATATTAAGGTGAGTTTTTGGTATTTTTCTATGAAGTTTCATTTTTTGAAAAATATTGAAAAATACTACATCATTGTTAAAAATTTTGTTTTTCATTTAAATAATTATTATGATAAATTGATTTTAATGTCACAATAAATCAATTATACATATATTAATCCAATTTAGTTCATTTTAATCTTTTTTATTTTGAATTTATATATGAAAACTTATTGAACATTTGAATGATAATTTTATGCACCTTTTTGCCACGTCGCTAGGATTATCATTAAAAACAATTTTTCCACTTCTGGGAATTGAATTTCTAATTATTTAAATACATGTTTGAAATAATTATGATATTTATATTCCAATGGGAACAAATTAATTTTTTGGGTATAGTAACTTTAGTATCTTTTTTATTTTTATTTACTGTGGTTAAGGGTAAATCGGGTAATTAAGAGTAAAAATAATATTATAATATTATAAAGTTGCCATAACAGTTGTCCAAATTTCATTATATGAGTTTGTTTTGAAAAAAATAAACCTGAAGTTTACATTATGATCTTTAATACACTTGGGTAAGAAAAATATATATATTATATTTTTTTAAAGATAAGTTAAAAATGCCATACTCATAATTTCAATAATTAAATAATTTTTAATATAGGGTAATAAGTAATATAGATTCAAATATAAATATTCATATGAAATATAATTAATTTATCTTCCTCATGATTTTTTATTTTTTATTTTTTAGTGAATAAAAAATTTAATTAAAGGCTTTTATAATATTGATGAATTAATTGTTTGATTATTAGGAATTTCTAGAAAATGATATTAAAATATATTAAAATAAATATACTTTAAAATAATTAATGACAAAAAAATAAATAGATAAATTATTCAAGTTATAGATATATTAGATGTGTTATTTTCAATTTATCAGGTTGTTATGATATTTTCAAGAAGGAGAATTTATATATTATCTAATTTGACATAAATGATACATTTAAATGAATAATATTTTATTAAGTAATATAAAATTTGTAAAATATAATATTAAGAAAAATAGTTATAATAAGGTTAAAAATTAAATAAATGATCTTCTTTTGGATTTTTTTCATTTTATATGAATTATATTAACCTTTAATATCAACAAACTAACTTGTCATGCTAAGAGCTAATGGGTTTAACAAAGGGTTAAAACCAAAAGATAAGCTTGATAATGTTACATAATAATATATAATAATAATATAGTGATATCATTTTGACCCATAATCCTCTCATATTCTACATTACTCACTTTGGAGTAATTTAAATTCAAAAATCAATTTATATTAATTTAATATTTTAAAAGTTTCCTTGAGTGCCACTCCCCTCTTCTATAAAAGGGAACCTCATCCCTCACTCCGTCACACCACCTTCAGCCTTATTTCTCTACCAACCCATACAAAAAAATTTCTATAAACATTATTAGGTAAGTTATATAGTTCTTTTTATTCCAAAAATACCATCCTTAGTTTCACTAAGAGGAGATCCAAAGCAATTCAACTGAAGAAGAGATAATTATTTTATAAATCCAAGTCAATTTCTTTTCATATTTTACTTCTGATTATTTTGTTGTTTCCATAATAAAGTAATAAATCATGTATAATATATATACTTATATTTTATTATGATTATGGTACAACCATATCCCTCCTTTTATCCATCCTAGAAAATACAATATCACCATTCGTGTGTACGCATGACATACCATCTCTACGTCATGGTGTAATATGTTTTTCATCACCATATTTTTTAACTGATAATTAAGAAGATTTAAATGATTATATATTATATTTATATTATAATTATACCTATTTAATAATAATATCTTGTCTACCTTTTTACCATCTAATATTTTTGGGAAAATGATAATGTCGTTCGTGCGTACGTATGGATTACCATCTCTACGATGTGATGTGACTTATTATTTACATATATTTCAAATGGATGTTAATAAGTATTAATTTTATGAATATATATGTTATATATGAAATTAAATTGATTCTATAAAGATATTACATAATATGATTTCATTTTTTACCCTATAAGGAAATGAAAATAGCATTCATGCGTGTGTATGACCTACCGTCTCCATAAATGTTGTATTTAATTTATCATTAAAGATTATTTCAAATACTTATATACTAAATATATAATATATTTAAACAATTGTTTATATTATTTAAATAATTAAATTTTTATCTAAGTATGTTAATCAATAATATCATTTCAAATCACGTATAATTAACAAGGCATTTATCATGTGAAATGTAGCTTTAACAAGAAGTTAATAATTGATGGGAAAAATAAAGTCTTAAGAAAATCATATATGTTATTACATATGTGAATATGGTTCTATGATAGATATATAATATACATTTATTTATTAGATAGGATGTTTTAACGTGTATGAAGAGAGTTGAGATAAAAGGTAAGGGATTTTTTTATCACCTTTACTTCTATGAGACACATGCCTCAAACACTACATGTTTCTTAAAAGTGGTGTATATACTACCAATGAATGTGTTTTATGAGTCTTATTATAAATATTATGGTATTTTTATATCTATTTTGTTTTTTTTTTCATTCTTTGGTATTATTATTTGACTGATTATAAAGGTGTAGGGGAATTTCATCCAACATGTTATTTCCGTGAGATATAAGAAATATTCACCACTCATTTATTTTGTGTGGTGTTCATACTTCCCATGAATGTATTCTATGATTGTAATAATTTAATATATGGGAATTTATATATCTATATGTTGATATTTATGTTATTGGGTTTTACGTTTCAATAGTTAAGAAATGAGTAAGGTAGTTTTGTCTCAATTTTCTTTCTTTGCAACACATGTTTTATAATGCACCTATGTTATTTAATAAGGGCTATATACTTCCATTGGGCATGTTATTTCAGTAAAATAATTCATTTCAAGATATTTTATGCTTATTTTATTGTTATTATTTCATGGGGATTATTATTAAAAAAATTAAAGTGTTGTGGGACACTTTTAAATAATTAAATATTATTTTCCTAAAAAATTTAAAATATATCTTCATCCCATTCAAAAAAAGGGTTTAAAAGAAATATTTTATGTTTTAATGTGTTTTTTAAAGGATTACATTATAATTTTTCATGTTTTTATTTTCCATTAAAATGGTTTTCAAAAGGTTGTATGTTTCAAAAGTAAATTTTCAAAGAAGAAAAGATATTTTCCTCAAGAAATATTTGAAATTATTTTCATGATTATTTAATATGTTTTAAAAATGGTTTTAAAGAAAGGAATTTTGAAAATGATTTATATTATAAAAATTTATTTTTAAGGAAAAATCATCTCTTGTATGATCATTCAAAATAATTCCCCATCTGAGATTAAATAATTTATTGTAGTACAATAATACAAAACATATTCCTTCTCAAAATTGTTATGTTTTGATTCATATTGTTTAATAAACCACTTTTTTCAAGGGTTATTATTTTTATGAAATGATTATGAAATATGTATCATTTCCAATGGTTATGATATGATTACATTTTTATAAAACCAATTCTATTTCATTATTTATGATATGATTGTTTATGACCTTGTGGAACATTTTTATAACATTTTTTTATAAGATGGGTGGGACCTATATCTCCCTCTAATGCATTGGGTAAATATTTATATCTCATGACCAAGACATAAGGGAATTTTTCCACTATGATGGTAATGGGAGTGAACCATGAATACCAAGATGGTTTGGGAAGTGAACCCATACTACCAAGATGTCCTTGGTATTAATACCTTAACTACCCTAGAAATCATTATTATATGGTTATGTTTCTGTCACTGTTCCATGCTTATTCTTATGTCATGCATTTATGGATCATGTTATTTATTTCTTTATGATTCATGTCTTATGAACTGAAAATTTTTATTCCATGATTCTTATTTATGATCTTTTATAAGAATTTTATGATATTCTAATTTCATGATATTTTTTTATATTCTTATGATTGTGATTATATTTACTTTTTCCCCTTGTTTACCCTTACTGAGCATCTGAGATCACCACTTTTTATGTGTTCTTTTCACCTAGGTTACAAAAATATGTATTCTGTTTTATGTGTCCAATAAGGTTGATAGGGAAGATGAATATAGTGTGAGATAATTTTTTTCAATTATGTATCATTTTTTATGATTCCATGTTTCCAAAGGCACAATACTAACACAGTATTTGGGTATTTGTTTGTACAATGTTTTAAATAATTTAAAAAAATTAATTTAATGTTACTGTATGAAAATTGAGGATCTCTATAGTTGGTATCAAAAAAAATTATTTAACCATTGGAAACAATAATGAGAAAACTTTAGTGATATTCATATAGATTTTATTAATGTATTTCTAGGGATATACCTATGGATAATTATAAGTACAGGTTATAACCATATAATTTTGGTAACGATCATGGAAATCCTATGATGAAATATAAGATGTTAAAAATTAAAAGTAATTTCCCTTGATTATATAGTTTTTCTAGTATTCTTATTATCATTCACACTTTTCGTTTTGGGTTTTAGAAAATGGTTGAAAATATAAGGATTCATGTTAATAGAGAATATGATGGAAAATAGAATGATATTATTCATGAGAACACAAATGATATTGGAATTAGAAGGAAATACATCATTATTATGCATAATATTCAATCTCATAAAAAGATCAATAATGTCAACTTTGGTTAGTTTCATTACCCACCCAATAAGAAAAATATGGAGTGTCAGGGTGACCATAGAGGAAATAAAGTTAAATTTTTCTCAAATAAATCATTTGGGAAGAGAAATCGAGGATAATGTTTTAATGGAACTGGGAGATTCTTTGGGTGTGGAAAATAAGGACACGAATAAATTAATTGAAATAGAAAAGGTTCAGTTAACGCTATGAATAAAAATAATGGTATTCCTAAGGCATCAATTATGGTTAAATGTTTATGATGTGTAATATATGGGCATTATTAAAATCAATGACCTAGGGGTAACATTATAAAGAGGATCATAAATGATGTATAAATAATTGTTATATTTTAAATTATATAGAGACTGCAAATGATATGTGGGATGAAATAAGATAAAATGAATAAAATTATTAATCTTGGTTAATAATTTAAGAATATAATGGAATGATTGCATGTATATGTATTTGACATCAATAATAAGGTTATAAAAGTAATTTTATGGTATTATGGATTATTGAAACATATCAGGATTGTTCCATGATAGTTTTTCCTTATACATTTGAAATTTTATGTTGAATGGTACTAGAATCCATGATTAATGATGGAGGTCGTAATGTAATTTTTATGGACAACACATGATTAAGGGAAGGATAAACCTTGATATTTTCAAAGTATTGGGATAATAAATTAAATATATGTTTGATAGTATTAATGTCCTTGGGAGTAATATGATGAAAATGTAGTTTTATATAATATTTAGATTTATTTTATGAGTAAATAGTAAATTTTTGAATGCATGTAGGATTTCACAAAGTTTTTATGTTAATTTAGGTTATTAATAAGTTTTAATATAATACATGATAATAGATTTCACATGTTTAGTGTGTTACAATTCAGTGATATATCAATTTGTTTTTGGAATTAATGATAAGTTTGTTTGTTAAATTTAGTGTCTTTTTTTGAATGTTTTGGATTTTATCCATTTTTAAGGATCCCAAAGGTAACCATTTATGAAATTGTTTTATGTTTTAGAGATTAATTTGTCCTTCATTTCATGAAATAAAAGATGAAGTGGAAATTTCTTAAGGCACTACAAAAGGATGATATTATACTTAATCAAGAAAGTATTTCCTATCATTCTTCAAATCTATGGAGGGAATCATGAAACCAAAAATCATATCCCAGTACCTTCATTACCAATAAATCATATGGTCCCTTGGATCATCGCATATTTATGGAATTTTATTTTTACCTTTCTTCTAATGAGTTTCTCTATTAATCTTCATCAAAACTTGATAGGTTGATTTCTCTTAAATGCCTATGTTTTAACTTTCAACCTATGTTTTCTTAGGAAGAAACACAATTATGAGTGAATTTGGTTAACTGTTATGTTTTCAACATTCCTTTTTAAAAGGATGTTTTATTATTTTCTTTTACTATGTCAGTTTCTATGAAAATAACATTCAATTATTAAACCTATATGAATTTAGAGGGTAAAATTTATTATAATGGAGGTAGAATGTATCACCTTTAGTTTTTGTGAATATCTTTTTCAATAAATTGTTTTTTTTAGTTCATTCATTTCATTAAGTCAAATTTTCTTTCCACCCAACAATGTCTTACGTTGTTCTATATGTTACATCGACTTGTCATCCATTACACGCAATAATGAAATTCTATGAAACAACACATTACTACTATAATTAATTAAATGAAATATTTTTAATCATTCCAATGAACACAGAATTATGAATCTTAATAAATAATTTTTAAATGTTTTCAATATTGAAATTGAAGTGTATAATTTTTTGCAATGCCTTTATATATTTAGAAAAACTATTTTCTTAAAGGAACTACTTTTTATATACTTTTGAGACCAATAATAAAATTATGTTTAGACACTCATAGAAATTGTATTTGATAAAAAAATCATTTTTTAATTCAAAATGAAATAATTAAAATTGGGTTAATTTTTAGTATTTTTATTGGATGATTTATTTTTTAATGGGTAGTGAAAAATTTTGCATCATAATAAAAAACTATGTTTTTAATTTAAAAATTTATTATAATTTAAATTTATTTTAAAGTAACAATAAATAAAAAGGGAATATATTAATCCAATTTATTTCATTGGAATATTTTTTATATTAATATTAAATATAGAAAATTATAGAACTTTTGATTGTTGATTTTACCCACCATCTCATCACGTCTACAGGATTAGCATTAAACTAAATTTTTCCACTTCTATGAATTGAATTTTAAAAAATGAACATAAATTTTGAAATAAGTATTATATATGAAGCCAAATGGGATCAAAATAATTTTTTTGGTGAAATGAAACTTTACTAAACTTTTAAATTTTTTTACTGGAGTTAAGTGAAAATCGATTAATTAAAGATGAAAATTATATTATAGTATTATAAAGATACCCTAACACTTATCATAATTCCATTAGATTATTTTGTTTGACATAAATAATCATTTTTTATAAATTATGAAATTTTTAATCTAATTGAGAAAGAATAAAATATTTATTAATTTTTATCTAAAGATAATTTAAACATGTCACACTCATAATTTTAATAAATAAATAATTTTTAATATTCTGGTATACCTAAGATAAATTACACTATATGTAATAATTATAAACATACTAAATTTTTCTTCATCTTGATATTTTATTTTTATTTTTAATAATAAATAATTTAATTAAAGGCTTGTATAAAAATTAGGTACTGATTGTTTAATTAATGGAAATATCAAGTAAATGATATTAAAAATATTAAAATAAATATAATTTTACATAATTATTGCATCAAAAAATTATATAGATATATAATACGTTTTATAGATGTATTATATGTGTTAGTTAAAATTTATGTGGTTTTTGTGATATTTTTTAAAAGAAAATTTATAAATAGTTTCAAAATTGACATAAATTATACATTAAAAGAAATAATATTTTTTAAAATAGTATAAAATTCATAAAAATTATACAATTCTTCCAAATAACTAGAATAACATTAAATATTTCATAAATTATCCACTTGGTGTTCTTTTACTATTTTATAGTAATTATATTATCTTTATTGATAAAAATACAAGTTGTGAGGGGAAGAATTAATGGGTTTAACAAGAGGTTTAAAGAAAATGATAACGATAATAATGTTAACTAAGTATGTCTAAAAGAAATTGTATGAAATTATTGAGAACCATACTCATGTTATATTAGAAATATCTCACTTTGGATCAATTATCATCTAAAATCAATTTATATTACTTTAATATTTTATGAGTTTCATAGAGTGCCCCTCCCCTCTTTTATAAAAGGGAACATACTCCCTCACTTCCTCATACCACCTTAATCCTTATAGATAAACAGAAACTATAATAATTCTCATATAAAAAATAATTATTTATGTTATATAGGTCTTAGTATTAAAATAATACCATCCGTAGTGACCTAAATAGGATATTTGAAGAAAGTCCACCGAATAAGAAGTAATTGTTTTACAAATCCAATTCAATTTATTTTATTCTTTTACGTCTTATTCTTATATTGTTTCCAAAATACAGTAATAACTAAAAAATCATATATATACTACGATTTTATTATGGTTCTGTTAAATTTATATCCTCCCTTTTGTCCATCCTACAAAAAAAATAATATCACCATGTGTACGTACATATAGCTTACCATCTCCACACTGTGGTGTAATTTGTTTTTTCATCACCATATATTATGAATATGAATTGAAATTAGTTCAATTATTACATATAATTTTTATTATATATATATACCTCAATAATAATAATATCTTTTTATCTTTTTACCATCTAAAATTTTTTGGAAAATTATAACATCGCTCATGCATACGTATAGCTTACCATCTCCAAGATGTGATGTAAATATTTATATACCTATATTTCACATGTATGGTAATAAGTGTGGATTTTATAAATATATATGTTATATATGATATTAAAATAATTCTAGAAAAATAAAACATCATATAATTTAATTTCATTTACCATAAAAAGAGAATGAAAAGAGCATCCCTACATACGTACGACCTACCGTCTCCATGAACGGTGTATTTTTTTATCATTAAAGATTATTATAAATACTTATAAAATTAATATATAGGATATTTATATCATTTTTTATATTATATAAATAAGTAAATAATTATCTATATATGAGAATAAATAACACCACGTCAAATCATGTATTATTAACAAGTTGGTTATCACCAGAAACGAATCTTTACCAAGAAGTTAAAAATAAACAGGTAATATAAAGTCTTAAAAAATAATATATGGTGTTGAATATATGAATATTTTTGTTTTATAGATGTATAATAAACTTTTTTTTAATATTCATAAATTTTTATTGTGTATGATTATAGTAAATATATAAGGTGAGAGATTGTTGTCTCACCTTTACTTCTGTGAGACATATGCCTTATACACTACTTGTTTCTTATTAGTAGTGTATATAATTTCCAGGAATTTATTTTATGATCATTATTATGAAGATTATGGTATTTTAATATTCATATATTCTTATTTTGTTCATGGGGAATATGATTCGATGATTATAAATATATAAGGGAATTTTATCTCACTTGTTATTTCCATGTGATACATGCAATATTCACTACTCAATTATTTTATGTGGTGTACATACTTCCTAGGAATGTATTTTACAATTTTAATATGTTAATTTATGGGTATTTACATATCCATTTTTTATATTTATTTCATGGGGTCTTATAGTTCAAAATTTACCAAATAATAAGGTAGTTTTGTCTCAATTTTATATCTTTGAAACACATATTCTATTTTGCACCTATGTTGTTTTATGAGGTGTATATACTACCATTTGAGGAATATCCTTATTTTAATGATATATTAAGATTATTTTAATGTAATTATTTCTTTTGGATTATGATTCAAATGTTTCAAAGAGATATGGGACAATTTTAAAGGTTTAAATATTATTTTCCTCAAGAAATGTTTTTAAAAGATTTATTAAGCTCATTTTAAATGAAAAGGATTTTAAAGAAATGTTTTTTAATGTTTTTTTAAGGATTAATTTTTATATTTTCATAATTATTTTCAACGAAAATTGTTTTCAAAATGATATACATTTCAAAAATATTTTTTTAGAGAAGAAATGATATTTTTCTCATGAAATTTTTTAAAAGATTTATCATGATTATTTAATATGTTTTCAATGTTGTTTCAAAGAAAATAAATCTAATAATGTTTTATGTTTCAAAAAGTGATATTTAAGGAAAATTAATTTTCTAGGATATATTTATAAATTCTTCCCCTTCTATGTTGTAATTCATTATTATAGTCTAAGAATACCATTCATATTATTTCATTGAATAGTTATGTTTTGATGGAATGTTGTTTTAGAAACCCATTTATTTTTAATGGGTTGTACTTTTTATAAAATGATTATGAAACATATATATTTTCAATAATCTATGAAATGATTACAAGTTTATGGTTATGATATGTTTGTTTATGATATTGTGGCACATGTTTGTATGAGTTAATTATGATATAGGTGGGACCTATATATCCCCCCAATGCATTGGGTAATGATTAATATCTCATGATATAGACATAAGAGGCTTTATTAACTAATATGGTCATGGGAGTTAACCATAACTACCAAAATGGTCGGGGAAGTAAAATCATACAACCAAGATTTCTTTGGAAATGATTCCTTAAATACCATTTAAATTATTATTATATTATAGATTTTACATCATTAAATGATTTATTCTTATATTATACTTTCATGGCTCATGTTCTTTATTTCTTTTTGATTCATGTCTTATTAAATGCAAATATTTATACCATGTTTTCTATTTATGTTTTTTTATATGAACGTATGATCTCGTAATTTCATGATCATGTTATCATACCCTTATGCTCCTGGTTATATTTATATATATCCCTTTTTACCCTTACAAAGAATCTAAACTCACCCCTTTTTATATTTTCTTTTGACCCAGGTTATGAAGATATGTATTTTTTTTGATGTGTCTAAGAAGGGTGATATTCAAAAAGAATATGGTGGGAGATAATATAGATCACTTGGTTATTAGTGTTTATGTTTTCATGTTTCTATAAGAACTATAATAATATGGTATTTGGGAGATTGTTTTTGTAGTGTATTAAGTAATTCTGCAAAAGTAATGTAATGTTAATTTATTGAAAGAGTAGATCACTATATCATTATTCTATGATATCCATAATAATAATAACGATATATTTGCAGTATTTTTCATAAGTTATATTTTTAAAAATAACCATGAATTTTGGTTCTGAAAAATTAATTATGTTACAATCATATAGAGTGCAGGTCGTGTGTACGCTTGTGTTACGTTTTCATTTTTCAATGATCATGAGGGAAAGAAAGAAAGTTTTGTTTTATATTTGAATAATAATAATAATTTTATATATGTCATATTATTTTTTTAAATAAACTTACATAAACCATCCATATGATGTGGTAATAAAAAATGAATCAGAGTACTTCCCAAGGTGGTAGTCTGTCATACACATAAAAAATGTTGTCATTTTTCACTAATTGTTAAAGTTATAAGTTATATAAAATGTTAATTTTATAAAAATATTAATATTTAATTAATTTAATATATAAAAATTAAATCCATCATCATGAATATATGTTTGAAAAGATAATAGAAAACAAATTACATCAGTTCGTGAGGTATTAGTCCACCGTACACACAAACAATATTTTCATTTCCCATTTAATAGAAGAGGGTATAGATAAATATTATTTCATAAAAATAATAACATATCATTAAATATGATATAATACTATTATTATATTTTTATTTTTTATATATAATTGAATGTAGAAAAGGAATAAGTAAAAAAGTAGGAGTGTGATTAATATGATTAGCTTCGCATAAAAGAACCTTGATTATATCTCTTATTAAGGACCCTATGGTTGGTATTTAGAGAATATCAGAACCTCTAGAATTGGGAAATGTTTTTTCGGGTGTTATTTTAGTATTTTTTTCCAATCCAAATTTCATTAGAGTATTAATGATGTGATGGGAGTGGAGACCTTTTATAATTGAGGACTATTTTCATTCATGAAAATACCAAAAATGATTCCATAATGGGAAGTCACTGTCAATCTAAGTACCTTAAAAATTAACAAATAAAAATTAATAGGAGATATAAGGATGATAGAAACCACTAAAACTTATAATTAACATGTTTTAGATGTGTTATCCTTTTTAACTTTATTGTTACTCATTATCACCATTTTAAAAAAATTACAACTTCTATTTTTTTATTATGTTTACTTTTCATTATGACCAAAAAAAATTGACCTTATTATATAATAAAAATTAATATTTTTATAAATTTTGAATCTATTTTTTTATAATTAATTTTATATGGCTGTAATAATTTAATTTATCATTAAACCCGTAAATGCGTCGGAAAAATGGGTTTTCAAGAAATATATATTTCAAGCATAAGAAGATCTTACATAAAATATATGAAATTATTAATAACTAAATTAAATAAAATAAATATTTACAATTATGTAATCTATAAACTTAATTTAAATAATTCTTAATTAACGGTTATTTTAATTAGTTAAATTAGAGAAACGTTATGCACATTAAAATAGTTTTCAGAAAAAAATGGTTTTTGAGACTAAAAATATACTCACACTAAAACAAAATATAAAAATGATTTTAAATTAATTTTTTAAATTATGTATAATTAAATAATAAATATATTAATTTGGGATAAAATTAACTGAATAATGGGACTATTAAATTAGTTAATTCATCAAAAGAAAACAATGTTTTAAAAAAAGTGTTGTTATCTACTATTCACTAAAATCGAACATTTTAGAAAAATCCCATAAATATTTCAAAAGTTAAATTTGTTATTAAAATTTAGAAAATTAGGTTCATTTTATATTAAAGAATTTATAAAATTTTCTAATACAAATTAGAATAGTATTTTATCATATAAAAAAATTATTTTGAAGAAAACATATTTCTAAGGCATAAAATAAAATTACTAAAATATGTGTACTTATTTTTTACAAATTATTGAATATGAATAGATTATATATATTTTATAATATAGTTATTACTATTAATACTTCCAATTTTAGTGGTAATTTATAACAATCATTTCTATATAAAAATATTTTAATAATATATTTTGGTACATTTAATCTCATTATTGAGTGTTATTTACACTATCCAACATAGTGTTATTTTAAACTCATGGTGTCATACTATTAATTTTAATCTTAAAGAATTATTATGATTGTTTTAGGTTTCTTATCCAACTTTTTATATCATAAAAATTTATGAAAGGTGAGGTTTTTATTTGAGTAATAATTATCAGGTTGCAACATCGACTGCACATAATTCTGAGCTGTTTGATTCTATATGTTTGGAAGAAAACATAAGTATTGTCTCTAAACAACCAAATTATTTTCCAATAATTTTGAACATAATATTTAATTCTATTTTAAATATTTTTTTCATTGATACTAAATTATATAAAAACCTCATCCTTATGGCAA
This sequence comes from Viscum album, assembly GCA_963277665.1. Lineage (NCBI taxonomy): Eukaryota > Viridiplantae > Streptophyta > Magnoliopsida > Santalales > Viscaceae > Viscum > Viscum album. The sequence continues at coordinate 243,444,172 of OY728131.1, forward strand.
TTATTGATCTCAAAGAGATTCTAATTTAAGTTTTCGTTCTATAATTTTTGAAAAAAAACATGATGGGGTTTTATAAAAAAATAAAATATTGATCATTGAAAAATATTACCTACTTAGATATTATGAAGTGATTTTTGAGGGGAAAGTTTTTTTGAGGATTATAAACGTAAGGATATTAGGAAGGCATCCCAAGGTTTTTTTGATTTTTTTATTATTTTAGTTTTTTAATAAAGCTCCCTTCTTTTTATCTACAATGACCATTAATGTAATTACTCACTCATTTCCAATATTTTATTAAAATAATCTTAGCCACTCCTGTCATCGATATCCTCTCAATATAACTTGGTATCATTCTATATAATTTTAACGATTCCAAGTAATGCCCTTATGTTTTAATATTTAGGGTACCAAAATAGAGAAAATATGTATAAACTAAAGTATCAATGAGATAGTTATTTTGGATATAAAAAATAATTAAATATTCATATTTTAATGTTTTAAATTTTCAATCCTTTCATTTTTATAAAATTTTAATACTGATTTAAATTACTAAAAACTTCTTAGATAAATTGACATAAATTTTTTTGTTAGTCTTAGTTTAAAATTTGATTATTGTATGAAAATAATTATGGGTGTTGGGTCAATTAATTTATTATAGAACTAAATTTGTTTCAATATATATGAACAAATGGATTTTATGATTTCTAATATTATTTCCATTAGAAGTAAATTTGGAATAAATATAAAAAAACTTTTTTTCACCATGAATTTTCTTTTGGATTATTTCATGAGTGTTTAAACCTACCGAAAAATGATACTACTGATTTACTCACTAAACACATGATATTTTACTGAATAATAATTAAAAATATCTTTGTATTAATTTTTTGAAGAAGCATTTCTTTTTCAAAAATATATTTCAAAAAATAACTAGATTGTGTGTAATGGTTTCTGTTTAAAAATTATGGAAACCATTTTACATAATTTTTACAACTAATATGTAAAATCCTTTTGAACTAAAATGTTTAAAATATTCTATCATATTCAGCTTAAAAATTGGGGAAAATATTGAATTTTATTTTTTGGTAGAGTTTCTCAAATTATGTTAAAGTATAATTCATTAAGAATACTTTAAAATTCACTTAATTGTTTTTGTTAAAATTGATTAATTTTAAAGATTCAATTTTATTATTCAGTGATTGAGAAGTTTTCTAAAGTGTGAGAACTATTTTTTCACACTGATGAACATAAAATTTTTAATTTACTTATGGATTCAATTTTGGGATATCATTTTTTTTATATCATGATTATTTTTTATTTTGAAAGAAATTTGTAAGTTAGTTTTACAAATATAATTCATTTTTAACTTATATATTGGTATTCATCTCAAATTATTTTTTTCTATATTAACTATGAAACAAACTCTTAAAACATGTTTTCTTTAATAATTTATGCTAAAATTGTGAGATGAGTTAATTTATGTTTTCAAGTAATTATTAAAATGAATAATTCACCACTTGTGCCTAATTATTGTGTGTAAATTATATGATTTTTTTATATGAGATAAAAATATAATTTTGGGGAAAAATAGATGAAAATTGAAATGATTTTACTTATTTTCAATATCACCAATCTTAATCCTTTTTTCAACTAAAACCAACTTTTGAGTGATCTATTTTTTGATAAGAGAAAAGGATTTTTCTACTTAAAAAAGTACATGGTGGAAAATACTTTCCAAAATCAGTTATTTAAGTATCATCACTTTTTCATTCATGAAATTTATCCATTCTAATGAATTTGTGAAATTTGTTTATTAATGAAAATAAAGATATTAAGTGTAGGAGAATTTGATGTGGTTTTTATTGTATACATTTTTTCACATCTTTTTCTTGGAATTTTATAAATTCATTCTTTATGTCTCTAACCCTACATGATGATATATACATTAAAGTTATATATAAATAAATAAATTGGGAGAGTTCAATAAAACTCCTATCACATACCCTTTCTTCATTAAATGGGTGTAGTTCTTCTTCCTGTGACTTTTCTTGCTACATGAAAGATATACATCATCTTTTTTATTTACCTGTCAATAGATCTGCATTTAATTGGATTAATGGTGATTTGGATTCTTATACATAGAAGGATTCATTGGTCCCTTTGTATGGTTCTTCCTTTTATTCTACAGATTGAACACCATTATTTCACACCACATGTCCTTGTCAACTTAGTGAATCAATGTATGATGTTTCATGTGAGAATTATCACTATTTATAATATTATAGTAAATAATTAAACTAAATAATATCTTTAGTAGTGTGAATAGAATTAGATATTTGTGAAAATAATATAGAATCTAAATACAAATGATATAAACATTCTTTATATATCTAATTATATATACTACATAAGGATCAACTACGATAGAATCTCCAATAATGCATGAAAATATTGAATTAGATATATCATATCTCCAATGTCTCACTTTATCATGATAAAGAGCATGAATGTGATATATCATGGTATAAAAATCCCTATCCTCATCTTACTTTATAATACCTATGAAAATACGTGTTAGCATGAAATATTTTACATCTATTTAATCAGACAGATAATTCATATAGAGATATAATTCTTCCTTACTAGCCTCTTAACTAGGTGCTTTAGTGATATAGGTCTCCAATATATATAATTTCCACTCATTGAGTAGTATAATATTCAAGTGAAAATACGATACCTTTAAATTTATTCCAGTGAGATGGTTATCCTTTCCTAGTATAGATTGTGGTTATATAGTTAATATCACTTTTATTTCCATACCTATAATGAATTTGAAATGAATTTTAGTATAGTATCTAGAATACATTAGTATAAAATGTATTTAATTATTTCATAAATCTCTCACTGTTATATCAAATCCCAATACTCCAAACCATTTGTTTTTTAATATACATTCAAGGGTGTATTCTAGTGATAAGGATCCATATTCCTCTTATCAAAACCCATATAGGGGATTAAAAGGATATTTTAAGGTATTTAGGTAGGTGTGTCTTCCTAAATGCATTAAACTCACAACTCCTTGATCCATTGAGTGGACTCCCTGATCTGAAAATACAGGACATGGATTTACACAATACATGAATACTAATTATACTATGTCTCATGAAAGGGATAAAATCTAAATGTTAACTTAGTAAATTTGACCCAAAACATATGTTGAAATTACCTGGTAATTACAAGCACCACAATGAAGATTGTTCAAGCACTTTAAAAAATGGTTTGATTACAATTCTAGTAGTAAAAGGTTATATTAAATATTTTTTGGTAAAAGAGTTTTTATATTTATGGGTAAATATACTATTTTATCATATTACCATTCTGTTAATGTTAATTGGGTTTTACATAAGTGATTTACCATTTCAAGATAAAATTTACTCATACTCCATTTTTATTTTAATTCTATCTTTACAGTTTTTCAATTCATTTATTAAGTGATAAAAAAGAATACAAAAACAATTAAACATGAAATATATAAATAATAATAATAAATTTGAAATGACCATGAGATTATTTAATTTTAAATTTATCTAGAAGATGATAGACTAACCCTTAAACTAGTGGAAAAACACATTGAAATGTAACATAGTTGGAGTTTTAGCATTCCACTTGTACTATAATATTACTCTTTATTTGTTTTCACCTCGACTCTAATCTTCAACCACCCCCACTCAAATGAGTTCTACATTCATTTCTTTTTATTTTACTCACCTATAGGGGAGGGGAACTGAAGGATTGGTTATTGGATTTATATAAAATAAATTGTGGGCATGCAGGCCCTTACATAATATAAAAAGACATGGAACACCTGATATCATTTAAATTTAATAAAATAATTACTACAAAACCAATGTAATAATACTTAAAATAAATTAATCCACTAATATAAATAGGTCAGTTTAATCCCATGATCATCCCCTTATGAAAAAAACACATATTTATATACTACTTTTCATTCTCTTCAATTCTTTATTTTATTAAGTTAAAATCACCTGAAATTCATTTAATTAATTATCCTGTTATTAATTCAATTCATTTAATATTATCAAAACAGTCCTGTAAAATAAATCATTTTATGTTAAAATTTTAAATTAATTAATATTATTTAAAATTAAATAAGTACACAATGTTTACTTAGAGGAAATATGGAATTTAAAAAACATCACCACTATTAATTATTTAAATAATCACATGGTAGCCAGTGGAGACAAAAAGTTTTATGGTTAAGAATTTTAAAATTCCATATGTTAGAATACCAAGTAATAAATGTAACATTAATAGAAATTAGATGTGCATTAACTTTTGTGATGTGCACTTATTTAAATTCCTTTAGTAAATACATCCACAATTGAAGTGAATTAATTTTATGAAATTAATTGAGCATTCATATACTCTTAAAACCCTTCATCATAGTAGCATAAAATATTCTAACTATATAGTTTGATTATAAAAATATAATTAATTAATTCTTTAAAAAAATTAATTATCTTTATTACTGTGTGATTACACGATGTGTACTCGTGAGATACATGTCGTGTGTATTTCATTTTATATCTCAATAACACATGCTTTAGAACTACGTGTGTATACCTTGTGGTCATTAATGAGTAAAGAGGGTTTTATTTGAGATCTACATCATTTTTAATCACATTAAATATAATTTTATGAAATTCATGTATTTATTGATTGATTAACATATAATTTGACCACACAGTTTCAGTGAACATCGTTAGATGATCATTATAGGACAACACAATTGGTTACACAATGTACAGTCCCTAAAGTCATATGTACGTTTGGCCAATAAACACACAATGTATTAATTATCCTGTATTTTAATTTCCATTTGGAATCTATTCATTCTAAAAATTTTCTATATGTGTTTCTCTTTGTTACAAAATGTCTACTTTTTAGTTACAGTTTTTTTTACCATGTCATTCACCAGGAACCTTAAGCACCTATAAATGGAACCACTAGTCATTCTTAATTTTCTCATCATGTGTTTCAGATCATATAAAGGATAAAAGAAACATAATATCAATATTTTTATTAATATAAAAAAATTTTGAAATTAAATAATGACAAAAAACATGTATATAAATTAGTGATCAAAAATTAAATCTAAATTATTATGTGACACCTTTTATACAAATTGAAGAATCCTTCATGTAGTGTAAGAAAATGATCATAAACCAAATAATGATTTGCAATAAAACATTTGGATTTATCATCATAACTAGATGAAATAGAACCCCTAAAATCTGTGATCCATGACCATTACATATAAATTATAATTATTTTAATTTATATTAAGATTTTCAACACATTGAAATTATTTTTTCATTGATGGATAAGCTGAAAACTATTGATCTAAAATCATTGAATCAGGGGAATCAAGGGCATATTCTCTATATAAATGATACACATGTGATTCATAAATCTCTAATCATCATCATAAAATTCTACATGTTATAGTGGGGATGTTTCTAACAATTTTTCTAATCAATATTTATCATAGCAGAATCCTTTATAGTGAGAAAGAATCACTCTATCTAAGGGAGATAATTTCTCTATAATCTTAAGGTAAGTCCAGATACTTTTCTATCCAGGGTATGAGAGAATTATCTCCTGAATTAATCATTGACAATGATTATAATGGGATGAATAATCTTCGCTAGGGAAAAAGATTGAAATGATCAAGTATTTATAAACCTAGGGTTATACAATAAGTAATTTTCCATAGCCCCTTATTATTCAACCATTCCCAAGAGATCCACATGTTTAAATAGTAATAATATTATTATTATTTATATAACATCCAATAAACTAATTGATAAATAAATATTATTTTATGGAATATATAAATTAATCCTTAATCAAACAATATTCAATATGTCATTTCTCATCAAATACTCAAACTCATTCTGTCAATTCTCAATAATATTTATTGAATATTCAATAATGTTTATATAATTGAATAAATAATTATCAATAAATTATTCCCTAAGTAATAAATAAATATTATACTAATAAAATAAAAAATAACTATTTATAAAATATTCATGTAAGAAATTAAATGAATAATTTTACCTGGTGAATAAACCTATATTTATTATAAATATGTAATTAAATATATAATTTCCTTGAAAATAAATAGTTAATTAAAATTAAAATCATATAATATTCTCTTAGATAATTTGTTATTGAGTATATGAAATCAACTAAACATTAATAATTATTAAACCATGTAGGAGAATAATATTTAATCATCATACTAAATTCATATTTAATTAATAATAGGTTTTTAATATGCTTAGTATGTGGCCATCTAGGCCCATTTTTAGTGGAATTGAGTTGTTACACATAAAGTTAAAGTTTAACCACTACAAACACACCAAGACACCCATGCAGAAAAAAGTTAAATGTCACAATGAAAATAACCACATATAAAGAAAAACTATATAATATAATCCCTTTGTCCTCGTATATTTAATCAAGAAAGTAAGATTATAGTTTCATCAACCTATGTGCTTGATGTATCCTTTAAATTTCCATAAATTAAATTGATGAAAATTATTACCATGGACAAGGATATAAATAGGTAGTTACATTCCCAATAAATTGCCTGACATGTATACTTTTTTAAACAACCTAAGAGAAAATCATTTCTTGAATTTTTCTATTAATGAAATATTAGTCATGATGCATCCAACATATCCTACCATCAAATGAGAATATGTCATTAGGGGTGTCATCAAAACATCAAAGTTAATGAATAATGATATTACTTAATAATAATCCTAAATTATTTAGACTATTACATAGATATTTTGATAGGAGCATCCAATGACATTTATAAAAGTGGATGTCATACTAGTTAGTCATTTTATCTTAAACTCCTTATTTAATATCACCATTGATGAATATAATTATAATGAATATAAATTTTTAAAAATCCTCCTACCTGATATAATTTTCAACTCATCAAATGATACAATCCAACCATAGAACATATATTTAAAAATAAATTCATTAAAATTTTATGTTCCAAACATAGTTGTGAATTATTATAACCTTATTAGTTGACAAAGACACTTAAAAATTATAACATACAATGCAATTTAGAAAAACAATAATTATTTTATATGAATGTTATAAGAATCTGGGTTTTTGTATGAAGTACAGATCCTTTTATTTTTATTTTTATTGGTATTTTATGGCCCTATATGAATTCTTAACTTGATCACTAGTTTTTGGGAGGTGTCTAGGATTGTTTAAAGTCTGGAACCATGTTTTGGGATGAAAATAACCTAGCAGATGGCCTGCCCACAGTTAACCCAAACCATGTGAGAGTTCCAAAACTTAATGATTTTTGGGTAGAGCATATCCACATGGTTTTTGCATGGTTATCCAAACTCTGTGAGGTAATCGTGCAAAGTGGCCCTCCTAGGTAGAGAGGTGCACACGGTTTCAGCACTATTTGGGAAACTGTGTGGGTAAACCATGAGACCATACATTGTGGTTTTTTTCATATTAAATTAAAATTTAATTTTTATTTTTTAAAACTAAATTGGTTTTTCATCTCCACCACACAGCAGCTTCTTTAGAGCTCTCTCATTGGCCCCTAATGTAGGCTTCAATCTTGTTCATCCATCTAATCTCTATTTTGATCATTGATCATCTCATTAGATCTAAAACGGTAAGTCTTATGTTCCTTTATAGTCATTCTTGGTTATTTGGAACAATGAATGTGCTATTTTAATTTAGGTTCATATGCTCTAATATTTCATTCTTCATCTGTTCTTCAGATTTATTCTAAACCGGGAGGAACCAAGACTCAATACTTGATGATATGTCTACTACCGAGGTAAGGTATGCGCTTTATACATTCATTCAGATTTTCTTGGTGTTTTTCAGGCATTTGGCTGATATTCCATCTGTCAAACTTTCTAAAGAGATCTCTTTCTTGAGAGAGTAACTTTTAGTAGATGTATTAAGACCAATTGATGTTGACCATGGGTTCCATTTAGGTGGGTTAGCACTGTTTTCTCGTTTCTAGGTCACTTAAGGGGTGCACCTTAAAGAGATACCTTGTTTATTAATATTAAAACCACCCAAGGGGTGTGTTCTTGTGCTTTTCTTATTATAGGAATCCTGTTAATGCCTTGATATCTTGAATATCATGCTTCGGAGATATGCTTCCTCCTTGGATAATGAATATCATGTTATGACATATATATTTTGTTAGCTAGGCTTAAATGAAATGTGTTGTCATGGGTGGTTATACCTATATGAAATGACTAATGGTATGTTAAATAAAATATATGGGAGGTTAGTCTCATATTCTTAGTAAATGAGGAATGGGTTGCATGAGTGTGTATACTCATTTCTTGTGCATGTTCATGTGATTAGGTATGCTCAGATGTTTTTGAATGTCAATTTTTTATACTTTAATGCTTGAATGAATGGTTTGATAGATTCCATGGACAGCTCTCCATGGATCTAGAATGTTGTATTGGATGCCTTGGGTTGACTCTGCCCCTTGGGTCTTGATTCCATGGGATGCCTCCAGCCCTTCTATACTATGGATACAGCTCGGTTGGGCTCGCATAGGACTTTCTTTTTCCATGATCCTAGGATTACAACCAGTGACTAACTGATTTTCCACCATGGATGCCCATGGGACTCGATGGGATACGTTGTACATGCTCCTTGGATCCATCCCTCCATGGTCTATAATTTCTTACTTGGATTCCTTGGTCCGCTGACACCTTGAATCTGTCCCTTTCAGTCTAGACATCTTTATATGGCATAGTCGTGGGATTTTGTATTCACTATATGGTGTGGCCATGGGACACTCATTTTCTTTATATAGCATGGATATTGGTTACAAGATATATATGGGAGTACAGAATGGTCGTTTGACATTTTTTACTTGGTTATAGTTGCCTGGTTGGGAGCTGGATCTCTTTTTTAGGTATCCTTGAGGGTTTTTTGGTTTTACTTACTACAATAGACTATGCCATGTGCATATACACTTCACTTTATTGGTTTTTTACACTTTCTAGCACCTTTTTAGAAATTCTGTTAGAACTGTATAGGCCTGTTTGATTGCCTTCTAGGATGTTTATCTCATGATATTTTTGGGTTTCCTTGGGAAAAAATCAAATTATATGGTTGCAAGTGATGATAGGGGAAAGTTCCCCTGTAAAGGTTGTTGACTATGGATTTGGTGTACGGGAGCATAGGACCAAGCAGAGGCTTTCAATGCTTGGATACCTTTCTGTTCTTTTGTTCTTCTTGGGATACTTGTATTGTATTTCCATGTAAAACTATGGATTCTTTCTATATTCTTGTATCATATTCACCATTTTTTATATGAGGCACTTCTGGTTATTGATATACATTCATTTCTTGTCTTACTTTTAGTTGTCTACTGTTTATTTCTATTCCTCTATTGTATTTTTTTGACTTCTACTGTGATACTCTAGTAATGAGGGTAAGTCTCTCCACTGACTCACCTAGTCCCTTACTACTAGTCAGGGGCCTTTGGCATTTGGGGAGATGTGCTTGAGGACTTGTGACCAACTGGGATCAGGGCACCGTTTCGGGTGGCATCCCAGTTCAGGATGTTACGAAGTGGTAACAGAGGATTGTTTCTGGATTGAATTACTATTTGGTGACATTAGATAAGGATTGGAAGTAAATGAAGTGTTTTAATAAACTGTTCCCAGGAGTATCTACCCAATAAACATGTAAAATCCAAATTTCCTCAAATTTTGTTCTGATTTTCAGGATTTTGACTACTACAGTTGATTTGATTTAACTGTTGGGTGAGGCACTTGATTTTTTATGTTACTATTGATGCAATTTTGGGATCTATTTTAGGTAAAACCTGATGATATTATGGTGTTCTATCTCATGCATCATATAGGAATTTGTTAAAATCATATACCATGTATTATTCCATGCCATCTAGGATTCATTAGATATTTTCGGTTGTTTTGATAGTTGATGTGATAGTTATGCGTGATGTTGTATTAGTTGGGTGTAGTAGATAAAGGTGTGATTTCATCTTTCAATCAATAATAAGTATGTCCCCTTATGAATTGGGAAATAAAGCACCAATAGAATTTAAGTATTAAATGATCTTGGTACGTGTATAGTTTAAATGGGAGCCAAGTTTTGGGTTAAAGAGATGTTATGGGCCCTCATGGATTTGGAAATTGTTAAACCATTGGTGAAATTCCTGGGAGACTAAATGTGAACTCGAATGTAAATGGAAACTTGAACTAATGGATAGAGACATAACCTAGACTCAAAATTTTAGTGGGAAAGAGGCATAGTTGCTAGTGGATTGTTGGATGTTCTTAATACAGTCTTGGATTTAGGATCAGACTGTGGGTTTGAGTTGGTTTTTAAGAGGTTTTTGGCCAATCCTACTCTTTTGATCTTTGTTCTTTGATTTTTTTTCATTCTTGAGTCGGTCATTTGGAATTGTAGATACATGCCACCATGACGACCTCCAGCTGTACGCTGTGATAGAGGTGATGACCATACATCAGAGATAGTGGGCCACAGGTTGTCAGTTGATCCTCTTATAGTTCCATCTACGACACTTGAGGTTGTTATAGATACGGTTGTTGATGCACAGTTCCACGAGGGTTTTTTTTGCTATATGCAGATGATGCATGGAGCACCGCAGCCATCCTTGACTATGGATGAACTGACACAGGTGTTTCGGCAGTAGAAGATTCCTACTTTTTCTAGGTATGGAAGGCCATAGGCTTCAAATATGTGTCTAGAGACCACATTAGTGATTTTCAAGAATCTGTATATGCCTCCAAACTGGAGGGTCAAGCTCACGACTTATATGCTATGTGGAGCGGCAAAGTGTTTGTGTGATGGTTTGAACCAAGCTGATGGGCAGTGTGATATGGGTTAGGATGAGTTCCAACCCCACTTTTGTGACTAATTTTACCCTGATAATTTGTGACCATAGAGGGATAGTGAGTTCAGGCATTTGGAGAAGGGAATGATGATGGTTATAGAATAATCAGCACTATTTACAGAGTTGTAGTGTTTTTCACTGATATATCTTACTGATGATTTGTTGATGGAAGGTGCTTTGAGAAAGGTCTTTGACATGCTATCAGATCTCTAGTCAACATGTTCATGGTGCTTTATGTCTAAGTGATTGGGAATCAGGTGTTGATTATTGAGAAAATCCTGAGGGAATAAGGGGGTACAAAATAGGGGAGTGTTGTTTCCCATCCCAATAATCTACATCTTTAAGAAGGAAGTGATTATTTGAGGCTTCCTATGATGTTAGTTATGTTTAGGTTATGGGTGCTGGTAGCTCGGTGTTTTTCCATCAGTGTGGTAGGTGAGGCCGCATGAAAAATCAGTTTGACCGCAACCCAGTTGAGTTTCGAGCTTACGGCAAGAAGGGGCACATGCAGTGGTTTTTCAGGACCTTCCCTCCAGCTATGATTGGTAGTGCTTATCTCTAACATAGATCTTAGGAGAGGGTTCTTCATTTCAATATCAAGCTGGGATCTATAGCAGTGTGGGCCTATCATTCTAGGAAAGTTATGGTCATGGATGTGGTAGCCACACACCAAGTTCTCATAGACAGTAGGGAGGATTGGTTAAGGAAAGTCAGGCAGGGTTATAGGGTTATGATACAAGCCATATATATGTAGTTCAATAGTCCCAATAAGAGTAGGATCTCAGACTGTCTAAAGTAAGATGTAGGATATTAGTAGCCTCTATTATTGCATCTTCTCTTTTCGATACAGTTTCATCTCATAGTTTTATCTCTACATGAGTGTTGAAAATACTTGGCTTTGTGGTTTTCATTTATGATGGTGTTTTGATTCTTAACACACCATTAGGAGTTAGAACGGGTGATGTACGCCCGTGTTGTAGTGGGACCTTGAGGTTGGTGGGTTCCACCTCTTCTGGAGTTTATATTTCCTCAAGATGACAGGGTTTTATGTCATTCTTGGAATAGACTAGCTCATATATTATGGAGAATAAGTTGATTTTTATCACTGGAGGGTCACTTTCACATTCCCGGAAGGTTCATTTTTTATTCAAAAGGTTGAATGGGATGTCCTAGTGAGCATATCTGGACCATAGCATCATGGTCTGGGCAGACTAACAGCCCGGATTTATAGTTTGTTTCTGGATGATTATGGAATGAGTTAGGCAAACTTTCCTCTAGTGGTTGACTGCAACAGGGACATCTTTCCCAATGACTTTTCTGGTTTACCTCCTGAGAGAGAGGTGGAGTTATCCATCGATCTTGTTCCAGGAGCTACGCTTGTATCTATTACTCCTTATAGGATGGCTATGATAGAGTTTTAGGAGCTTAAGAGGTAGCTAAAGGATTTTTAGGTGAAGGAGTATATCAAACCGAGTACTTATCCATGGGTTTGGCCAGTCCTTTTCGGAAAAAATAAATATGGAACTCTTTGGCTATACGTGGATTATCAGAAACTGAACCAGAAGGTGGATAAAAACCGATATCCTTTTCCATGTATAAATGACCTATTTGATTAGCTTTGAGGAGCTCGAGTGTTCTCAAGGATCGACTTGATGCCAGGATGTCACTAGGTGTGTATTTGATCAACACACATACATTTTATATCCTTTTGTAGCAGCTATGGGTTATATGAGTATCAGGTTATGTCGTTCGATCTCACAAAAGTGCCAACAGTTTTCATGGTGTGGATGAATTCAGTGTTCCATCCATACTTGTATTCTTTTTCGGTGGTTTTAGCGGATGATATCTTGGTGTATTCCCACAATCAACACGAACATTCCAACCATCTTGAGATTATTTTGAATACACAGAAAGATTATCAGTTAAATGATAATCTCACTAAGTGCCACTTTGGGATGGATCAGATTCACTTCCTGGGTCACATCATCTTGGAGATGAGAGTGTTAGTGGACCCAGAAAAGTTCATAGCTATAGACTCTTGGGAATATCCCATGAATGTTTTTGACATATAAATCTTCTTGGGGCTATCTGGCTACTACATGCGATTTATACAGGACTTCTCATGCATAGAAATTCCATTAGTAGGCTTGAATAATTAGTGTGTGAAGTTTTTGTGGTTAGAATCTTGTTAGACAACCTTACAGGAGCTGAAAGGGAGGTTTACATCTGCACCATTCCTGATACTTCCAGATCAGGTCCATAGTTACACGATGTACTGTGATGTTTTTGGAATTGGGATGGGGGCAGTGCTGATGCAGGGGGATCAAGTCAGGGTTTACGGGTCTCGGCAGCTAAATTCTCATGATTATAATTACCCTATGCATGATCTTGAGTTAGTTACAGTTGTTCATGTGTTGCGAAGTAGGAGGCACTATTTACTGGGAGAATGTTTTTTGTGTACACAGACCACAAAAGACTCAGGTATATCTTTACACACCTTGATCTAATTTTGAGGCAGCGAATGTGGGTGGAGTACCTACAGTGCATTGAATTTGAGCTTTCATATATTCCTAGTAAGGTAAATGTAATGGTCGATGCACTGATTAGGAGGACTCAGATATGGGCAGTGCAGTAGGTTAGTAGTGAGTGGTAGCTTATAAACTTGTTCTCTATGATGCATCTAAGGTGCACAAAAGAAAGGGGAAGACTTTTCTTTCATCCTTTTTTGTTACCTCTACCCTACTGGAAAAAGTTAAGATGAGGCAGCTATCAGACTTAGAAGTAATAGTCATATGGGAAGGTGTGTGAGGAGAGGAACCTCTGCGTGGTTGGACGGTAGGTGATGATCAGATCTTGCATATCCATAGACGTGTCTAGGTTCCAATGGATATATGTGAGGAGTTGATGCGGGAGTTTCATGATTCATCTTGGGAAGTACATCATAGGGTTACCAAAATGTACTTTGACATGCGATGTCAATATTGGTGGTTAGGAATGAAGATAAAGGTATCGGTTTTCTTAATAGGTTTTCCACCTCTTAACATGTGAATGTGGAACATCTAGGACCTGCTGGGTTTTAACAGAATTTACCTATCCCGGAGTGGAAATGGGATGATATCAGGATGGATTTTTTGATGAGTTTTTCAAGGTTTCCTAGAGGTAATGATTTTGTGTGGGTTTTCATTGACATAATTACAAAGTTTTCATGTTTCTAGTCAATAAAAGAGACCTTCAGTATTGATGATCGTTGGAAGTTTAACATTTAAGAGGTGGTATGACTTCATGGGGTCTCGTGCACTATAATTTCAGATAAGGACACCCGCTTTGTGTCTCATTTCTAGAATATTTTTCAAATGGATTTGGGTACATAAGTGATTCTAAGCACAATATACCACCATCAGAATGATGTTCAGCCAAAGCATAGAATTCATATGGTAGAGGATATGATGCAAGAATGCATACTATTTTTTGGGGACTCTTGAGAGAGGAACATTACCCTTGTTGAGTTCTCCTATAATAACAATAATCAGGATCTGATACAGGTGTCACATTATTAGGCTGTATACGATAGGATATGTAGTTCTCCCATATACTGGCTAGAGTTAAGAGAGGTAGCTTTACTAGGACTATGTCTCATGGAGATGACATATAAGTAGGTCAAGTTGATTTAGAATCAGATGGTTAATGCACAGTCTCATCAGAAATCATACACTGATCACCGCAGATGAACTCTATAGTTCGAGGTCAAGGTCTGGGTTTTCTTGGGTGTTTCACTAAGGTTGGGACACAATCGGATTAGGAGACAAGTTAAACTTTCACTGAGATATGTCAGGTCATTCTAGATTATGGAGAGTTTCTAGTCGGTTACCTATCGGTTACAGTTACTTCATATGTATCGATCCATGCACAACATATTTCTTATATCTCACATATGTTTCAATCACTCAGAATCATCTCAAATATTTTCTTCTGAGGAGGTTGAGCTTTTGGTATATGCATTCTTTGAAGAGCATCTAATTCGTTTTGTTGATAGGAGCATAAAAGGATATTTGAGGCCAGTCAGTTCCTATATTATAGGTGTTATTGAATCATGGCCATTTACATGATGAGACTTGGGAGAGGGATTCTGATTTACCTGATTAGTGGTAGATTTGTTCTTAGACAAATCTTGACCACCCGTGAGAAAGAAATTTTGGGAACAATTGTTATAAGGTGGGAAGATTGTAAGAACCTGAGTTTTTTTATGAGGTACAGATCCTTTTCTTTCTGGTTTAATTTTTTTGGTATGGACTTCTGTGAATGATTAACTTGATCTCGGGTGTTTTGGAGGTTTCTAGGGATTTTTCGAAGTCTATAACAATGTTTTGGGCTGAAAATGACCGGGCGTATAGTTTTTGCACGGCCTGCACACAGTTAGTCCAAACCATACGATAGGTCTGAGAAGTGCTGGTTTTTGGGAAGAGCACTTTGGCATGGTTTGTGTGTTGTTAGGAAAACCATATGGGGTAACCGTGCAAGGTGTATTTCCTAGGAAGAGATATGTGTATGGTTTCATCATGGTTTGGGAAACTGTGTAGGTGAATCGTGCAACCCTATGATGTGGTTTTTATAAAATTTAATTTTTTCTTTTTAAACTCAAATTGGGTTTTCTTCTCTATCACACAAAATCTTTGTTAGAGCCCTCCCTTTGGCTTCTAAATTGGTTTTTGAGTCTGTTCCTTCATCCAATATCTGTTTTGATCACTGATCGTCTCATCAGATCCACAATAGTTATTTGTATGTTCCTTTTTATTCATTCTTGATTCTTCGGAACTACTGCTGTGCTATTTGGATTTAGTCTCATATGCCCTAATATTCCATTCTTAACTTGTTCTTCCGATTTATACCAAACCGTGAAAAATCAAGACTATATACTTGATGATTTCTCTACTATCGAGGTGAGGTAGTTGGTCTATACTTTCTTTTAGATTTTCTATTTGTTTTTTGAGTGTTCAGCCGATATGTCATTCGTTGGACATTCCAGTGTGGTCTATTTTCTGAGTGAGTAGCTTCTAGTAGCTGATGTTGGACTTAGATAGGTTGAACATGGATTCTGTTTAGGTGTGTTGGCACCCATTTCTCGTTCTAAGGACACTTGAGGGGTGCGACTTATGGGAATACATTTTTTATTCTTGTTTAAACCACCCAAGTGGTGTGATCTTGTGCTTACCTAGTTATAGAAATCTCGTTAATTCCTTTATAGCTTGAATATATTGATTTGGAGATGTACTACCTCCTTGACTAATGAATATCATGTTATGCCACATCTATTTTGATAATTTGGATTAAATGAAATGTGTTGATATGGATGGGTATACCTATATGAAATGACTAATGGAATGTCAAATGGATTATATGGGAGGGTAGGACCATATAATTTGTAAAATATTAATGGTTTTCATGAGTGGGTATAATCATGGATGATGCATGTTAATGTGAGTGGGTATACTCAAATGTTTATAAATGTTTATTTTGAATGCATGACTAATTGAATTAATTGTTTGATAGATTCCATGGACTGATCTCTATGATTTTGTAATGCAGTAGTGGACACCTTGGGTTGACTTTTCTCCATGGTTCATGATTCTGTGGGATACCTCGGGTCATGCTACCCCATGGAACCAGCTTTCTTGGGCTCACGTAATACTTTCTTTTTCCATGTTCATAGGACCGTAACTAATGCAAAACTGAGTTTCCACCAAATATTCCCAAGGGACTTGATAAGATTTCTTTGTTCATGATCCTTGGATATATCCCTCTGTGGTATAGAATTTCATACTTGGATGCCTTGGTGTACTAACACCTTTTATCTGGACCTTGCGGTCTACACTTCACTATACATCGTGGTTGTGGGATTTTGACTTCACTGTATGGATTGGTCGTGTGACTTTTTTACTTGGTTATAGCTACCTGGTTAGGAGTTGACTCTCTTTTTCAGGTATCCTAGAGGACAATTTGGTTTTACTTACTATATTATACTATGCCATGTGCATCCTCACTTCCATTTACAAGTTCTTTACACTTGCTAGTACCTTTGTAAAATTGTTATTAGAACTGTATAGACTTTGATGGTTGCCTACTAGGATGTTTATCTCACACCTTGTTTGGGCCTCCTTGGGGACCCAAATATATTATATGGTTGTAGGTGATGATAGGGTAATGTTCAATAAAAAAGGTTTTTGATTAAGGATTTGGAGGAGGGAAGCATAGGACCAAGTTGTGGCTTGCGATGCAAGGGTACATTTTTTGTCTTTTTTTTCTTTTTGGGATACTTGTATTGTATTTCTATGTACTGTCCTAGATTATTTCTAGATTCATGTACCATATGAATCATTTTTTTATATGAGACACTTCTGGTTATTGATATACATTCATGTCTTGTCTTACTTTTAGTTTTCTGGTGTTTATTTTTCTTCCTCTGTTGTATGTATTTGAATTCGGCTGTAATACTCTAGTAATGAGGGTATAGTCTCCTCATTAACTCACATAGGTCCTCACTATTAGTCATTAGCCTCTGGTGTTTGGTTATTTTTTCTTGAGGCCTTATGACCAACCAAGATTAAAGCACCATTTCTAGTCACATTAAGATTCGAGACGTTACAAATGTTATTAAAATTAAAAGAAATTGAATATATGTAATAATAAAGTATGTAAAAGTTGGTTCTAGGTAACCAAATATAATTTAAGTGGTTTTCTATATAATGATGATTATATTGGATCCTGAAAAACAAATTCTTTGAATTTATTTGCTTCAAATGGTTTAGAATATATTAAACATACAATAAAATGAAGTAAAATAATTATAAAATTAATAAAATAATATAGAATAATTTAGATATATAAAACACTTATAGATATGAAGGTGTAATGTAGTTTTATTACCAATTTACACATTCAATTATCTCTAAATTGTGTTTACTCAATATTATCCTCCTCCATTGAAAAGTGTAATTCTTTTTCTCATCACCACTTACAACTTCTATTAAATAAATGTTATCAAAGAAAATATTTCGAATTATCTTTCTTGATGAGGTTCCCTATTAAAAATTACTAATTTTTCTTCATCACCTATATCTATAATACCCCAAGATGTTGTGAAATGTTTTTTATAATAAATTTAATTTTTTTAATATTTTTTATCACACACAATACTGAGTTTAGATTTAATTATAAAAAACATTGAGTTTGTCTTTCATTATACACAAAAATTTGTTTATATTTCCATACATGTAACACTGAGGGTAAGATCCCATTTTTTTCTAGGTATGTTCATCTTTGAGTTTTTCATTTGAGCCTTGGTGCTCGATAATTTTCTGAATAAAATGATTCTTTTGTGATAAAACAACCTAAAGTTCATGGATAAATGTTGGTTTGAATTAATAGAGTATGGGTATAAATGAGTTAAGTGGGTTTATGTGACTTTTCCATGCCTTGGGATGGATTTAAATGTGGTTTGGAATATTTCAATGGGAAAAAGGTAGAAGGCTATCTGCAGAGATATTACACATAGTGTAATGAATTTATACAACATGTAACTATTTCCAATCAAAAGTTGTGAGCATGGTTCATGATGTGAAATTAATACAAACCGTAAGGGTACTAAACATATTTTAATGTTTGGTTAGTATTATAAATAATCTTAGGTGATGGTTTTTTTATCATATCCCTTTTAAAAAATACACACCATGTAAATTAATTACACGTTGTGTAATTTTATGTGTAGATTTTTAAATAATGTCATCTGTGAGATTGATCTTATTACCTCATGTAATATTTCCTCCTCATTTCCTTAGGTCATCTTAAGAGAAATTTTGTAGCGCCTATCTTGATTCTGAATATCCCAATCACACATTTAATCCTTAGTGGGTGGTTTGGCTTCAGTTTTCCCTTCTCTCCCTTTGTTCTCTGATCCTTATGGTGTAATCTTTCTGACCATAGCCATTATTGGTTTTTATATTGATTGGTTATCATATAGGATCCTTCTCACTATGTTATGTTCCTTTATTATTATTGAATAATCTTATTGGAAACATTTGTTGATCGTCGGTTAAATGAAGGGGTCTAAACCTTAACACTATGAATTGATTTTTTTCAAAGTATGTGAAATTTTTCATTTGTGCCAACAGAGTGTGTGCTTGAATTAATTAAATGATGAATTTGATTATTTTTTGGGAATCTCGTTAGATCTATTTGGTTATTGACCAGGATTTTTGCTGCCGATCGGGTGAGATAACCCTAGATTATAAATTAATTGTTTTGTGGATTAAATTTTGTTTATCATGACATGTGATTTTGATGATTGCTTGATAAATATTAAAATTTTATTGACCTGATTATTTAAGTAACTAAATGTTATAGGTTTAATGTAAAACGATAAATGAAATTTGTAACTACAACATAAATGGTAATTTTCAAAATTAACTATTGATCATGATGATAAGATTTTATGATATCCTATTTTATATGACATATGTTGTGTTTTCTATACTGTAATTATTATATATGTGGTGTTAGACCATTATACATGATTAAAAGATTTTATACAGGTCTATTCCTAGATACATGCTAAAATAAATATATAACAGTCTATTCCCTGAGACATATTGAAATTATTTTATAGATTAATATGCCATGTGACACATTTTTAAATTCTTATATATCATTCTTGGATCTAATAAATTCTAAAATGCATATGTACCAAGATTTTACCTAATACATATTGAAATTTTTATTTATTGGGATTGGCCCTGATTAAATGTATAAATTCATATATATCAGGTTTTGATCAATATTTGAGTGATTTATACCTTGGTTATAAGTTTATGGTTGGAAAGTTTGTGAGACATGCTCAGAGACATTCTTACATGGTTCTAAGGATGGTTTTATTTTACCTTGTTTATATGGTCTGGTTGGTATAATTATGGTACATGATAAGAGATATACTATATTGGTGGTGAAGTAGGTTGATGTGGTATTAATTTAATTTTTTAATTAATTAATGAACTTGTTTATTTCAATATTGCATGTACTTGTTATTATATGGGTTATATTTAGACATAATGTTTTAATCCTACTAATATATACTCACACACTATTTGGGCCACTATTTGGTACCTGGGTATATTATATGGATATAGGATTGGATAAGGGAAAATGAAATTTCAGCTGATTTATGCTTGATAGAAGTGTTGGAGTTTGGATACAGGGCTGAAATGGGGTTCGAGATCGGGGTTTTTTTAAGAATGCTAGTATTTTATATTTATTACTTCTATCTTGAAATTTAGTTACATTTTAGCATGAAATTAAATTATTCTCTTTAAAATTTATTGGATTATAATTTGGAATATATTTTTTATTTTTTCTATTTTTTACTAACTCCCTTATTTTTTTGCACTCTAATATTTATTTATTATTGATATATGATTATTTTGTTGTTTTGTAACTCTGTAACTAGGCGTATAGTCTCCCTAATATTGATATCACACCATCACTGAAAGTTGTAATCCTTTGGCATATGGATAGTCATTCTTTATGTCTTTTAACCAACTAAATTTGGTTACATGAGAGAGTTTTGGATCAGTGTACATTACACCAATTTTAAATTAAATGTGACTTCCTATTTTGAATTTATTATTTATTATTATAATTATCACATAACCATCGGATTGTCTGGTATAAATTGGATAATCTAAATTTAAAAAATACATGGATTAAAAATGTTTATATATAATGAATCCATTGGTTACTAATTAATTAGAAATGAAAATAATATGTATTTTAAAATAAAGGGAATATTTTCCTGAACAACCCATTTTTATAGACAAAAATAGGTTTTATTTGAAACAAATAAATAAATAAATTATGGGTAATTAATTCAATGAAATTTATATATTATATATTCATTCAATTTTTTTACGTTTGTCTTATGTTTTTTCTAGATATGATATATTAATAAATCTAATTTTATGCTCAAAACTATATTTTCCTCAAAAAACTATTTTGTCACCTTTTTCACACTTATTTTATAAATAATTTTTTTTCAATTTTAGAATATTTATATGAAAAAATGAAATTAGTTTTTTAAATCAAAATGTATATATTTTCTTTGGGTAAATTTTATATAATTTTTAAGAAGATAAACTTTTTTATGAATGGTGATGAATATTGGTTTTTATTAAGAATAATCATTTCAATTAAATATTTTAAAAAATATAAATTATGTTAAGAAGGTTTGAAAATAATAATGAGAGTTCAATTATATATCATTTAATCCAATTTATGTTATTATAATCATTTTCATATTAAATTTTTATATAGAATCTATTAAAACATTTGAACAATTTTTCTTTGAAAAATGATTTATCCTCACATATGTGGGATTAATCTAAAATTTGATTTTGAAACTTCTATGAATGGAATTTGGAAAAAGGCTTTACATATTTAGAACATAAAAATATATATTATATAATAAGGTCATCTTAATTATTAGTTATAATGAATAGTAAAAATAGTAAAAAAAATTACCATGTTTAAGCTAAAAATGGGTTTACTTGGGGTTAAACTAACAACATAAAGGTTAAACATTACCAAAAACATGTTAAAAACATTGGATGGAAATATCTATAAATTTTCTCTTATGGTTTTGAGAGTGTCCCATTGTTGAGCCTTTTTAGAAGAGAAAAACGTGGACACAACATCTTGCTTCAATAAATTAATAGTGTTCCAACCACCTCAGTTATAAAAGGACACCCCTCTCCTATTCAACTCACACTTTGAAAACCCATTTTATTTACCAATAACTACCAAATAACTTTTTTAATTCCCTAATCTCATCCGAGAGGTCTTAGTTTGGTTAAAAATCGAACCTAATAATCCTTTTGGTGCAAACCAAAAGAAGTTATTTGAAGAAGAGGTAACATGTCACTACTGGAAATAGAGAATTTCCCAATGGTTTAGAACTGTTGGGAAAGGCTGGGGAACTATACTCATCCATAATTAAATTAGAATTGATAACGTAATTATAAACAAACATAATTCGTTTAGAATTCAATTTAAAATTTAGATGACAATTATATGTGGAATCCGGAAGTCAATTCATAATTTAATCGGTTTTTTGTATACCATATATTTTTACCTGAAATAATGTCCATTTTAAACATAATACATACACCTGGAGTGCTACCAGCCACACCGCGCCTCAGATTGAGGCGGGGTTGACTCGTACACGTCACATATGACCCATTTATCATTGTGCTAATGTATCGACACAATCTGAATGCATTTGGTCGGTTTTCCGTATGCCAGTTGATGTTTTTCAATTAAAATGACGTACTTTTGAAACAAAAGGCAGACACTTTGAGTGGTTCCGGCCACGCCGAGCCTCAGATTGAGGCGGTGTTGACTCATACACATCACATATGACCTATGGATCGTTCTCCTAAAGTTTCAATGGAAACCAAAAGTGTTTGGTCGTTTTTTCGTATGTACTTAAATTGTTGTCCATTTTAAGCAAAAGAGAACCACTTAGAGTGATTCCGGCCACACCGTGCCTCATATTAAGGCGGGGTTGACTCGTACACGTCACATATGACCCATGGATCATTGTGCTAATGTATCGACACAATCCGAATGTGTTTGGTCGGTTTTCCGTATGCCAGTTGATGTTTTTCACTTCAAATGACGTCCTTTTGAAACAAATGACAGACACTTTGAGTAGTGGCGGCCACACCACACCTTGGATTGAGGCGGGGTTGACTCGTACACATCACATATGACCCATGGATCGTTGTGCTAGTGTATCAACACAATCCAAATGTGTTTGGTCGGTTTTCCGTATGCCAGTTGATGTTTTTCAATTAAAATGACGTACTTTTGAAACAAAAGGCAGACACTTTGAGTGGTGCCGGCCACACCGTGCCTCGGATTGAGACGGAGTTGACTCGTACACGTCACATATGACCCATTGATCGTTCTCCAAAAGTTTCAAGGGAAACCGAATGTGTTTGGTCAGTTTTCCGTATGTACTTAAATTGTTGTCGATTTTAAGCAAAAGAGAGCCACATAGAGTGATTACGGCCACACCGTGCCTCAAATTAAGGCGAGGTTGACTCGTACACGTCACATATTACCCATGGATTGTTATGCTAAATTATCGACACAATCCGAATGCGTTTGGTCGGTTTTCCGTATGCTAGTTGATATTTTTCACTTCAAATGACGTCCTTTTGAAACAAAAGACATATACTTTGAGTGGTGGCAGCCACACCGTGCCTCAGATTGAGGCGGGGTTGACTCGTAGACGTCACATATGACCCATGGATCATTATGCGTTCTTTAAGCGTTGCGCGCGCTTGATAAACATGCGTGGGGGGTCCAAACTGGCCGAACGATGTCTGAATGGCCTGAAATCGGACAAAATCAAAGGGTGAGTGAATTGTGATGTGGTCGAGCAGACGGCACGTCAATCGGACGTGCCGTGTGCCCGCGGTGACCGGGAACGCCGTTCTGGTGTCATAAAGTGCCAAAACGGGCGTCTAACGGTCAAACTCATAGCGGACGACATCGGATTGACCTGAAATCACAGGACAACAATCTAATTATTATTCGCGATGTGCACGCACAAACGACATGTCAATCGGACGTGCGGTCTGCGCGGTAGGGCTCATTATGCATTCTTTAAGCATTGCGCGCGCTTGATAAACGCGCGTGGGGGGGTCCAAACTATCCGAACGAAGTCCGAATGTCCTGAAATCGGATGACACCAAAGGGTGAGTGAATTGTGATGTGGTCGAGCAGACGGCAGATCAATCGGACGTGCCGTCTGCCCGCGGTGACCGGGAACGTCGTTCTGGAGTCATAAACGGCCAAAACGGGCGTCTAACGGTCAAACTCATAGCGGAAAACATCATATTGACCTGAAATAACAGGAAAACAATCCAATTATTATTCGCGACGTGCACGCGCAGACGGAAAATCAATCGGACGTGCGGTCTGCGCGGTAGGGCTCATTATGCGTTCTTTAAACGTTGCGCGAGCTTGATAAACGCGCGTGGGGGGGGTCCAAACTGGCCGAACAAAGTCCAAATGGCCTGAAATCGGACGAAATCAAAGGGTGAGTGAATTATGATGTGGTCGAGCAGACGGCACGTCAATCGGACGTGCCGTGTGCCCGCAGTGACCGGGAATGCCGTTCTGGTGTCATAAATGGCCAAAACAGGCGTCTAACGGTCAAACTCATAGCGAACGACATCGGATTGATCTAAAATCACAGGAAAACAATCCAATTATTATTTTAAACGTGCACGCGTAGATGGCATGTCAATCGGATGTGCGGTCTGCGCGGTAGGGCTCATTATGCCTTCTTTAAGCGTTGTGCACGCTTGATAAACGCGCGTGGGGGTCCAAACTGGACGAACGAAGTCCGAATGGCCTGAAATCGGACAACATCAAAGGGTGAGTAAATTGTGATGTGGTCGAGCAGACGATACGTCAATCGGACGTGCAGTGTGCCCGAGGTGACCGGGAACGCCGTTCTGGTGTCATAAACGGCCAAAACAGGCGTCTAACGGTCAAACTCATATCGAACGACATCATATTGACCTGAAATCACAGGACAGCAATCCAATTATTATTTGAGATGTTCATGCACAGACTTCATGTCAATCGGACATGCGGTCTGCGCGGTAGGGCTCATTATGCGTTCTTTAAGCGTTGTGCGCGCTTGATAAACGCGCGTGGGGGGGTCCAAACTGGCCGAACGAAGTCCGAATGGCCTGAAATCGGACGACATAAAAGGGTGAGTGAATTGTGATGTGGTTGAGCAGACGTGTAACA
Source organism: Viscum album (assembly GCA_963277665.1). Taxonomy (NCBI): domain Eukaryota; kingdom Viridiplantae; phylum Streptophyta; class Magnoliopsida; order Santalales; family Viscaceae; genus Viscum; species Viscum album. The sequence goes on from OY728131.1 coordinate 243,469,052, forward strand.
CCCCGAGATTTTATGAAAAATATTATTTTAATTTTACACCAAGATTACCTTGCTCTATACGCAACACCGTATTATCTTGGAGTATACGCAACACTATTCTTGGATCGTGTTACACACAATTTTGATAATAGTTATTCTACGAAACATTGCGTATATATATATATATATTCAATGTATAAATGAAATATGGTTGGATTCTGTTATACGAAACAACTAAGGATTATTTCACAACACGCAACCCTGACTTGGCTTGCATTACACGCAATCGCGACCTTCCCCGATAGCGTGTGTTGTACGCAATACCGGGTTTTAATAAACAATGATATATTATTATAATTTTGTAATGAACTAACCGTTATGAATAGTATTAACTAAATTTTTAATTTTAAAACTTTATTATTCATCTTACACATTTTCTAGAACATGGTATAAGAACAAAATAAATTTTTCGGGAAAAATAAGTATTTTTCAAAAAAAGCAGTTTTGCCGCCTTTTGATGGCGCACCCACTTTAAATATAGTTTTTGACATGTTTATATGTTCAATTTTACAAAATAAAATTCTTCTTTTGAATCAAGATATAAAAATTTACATTAGATAAAGTTTTGATATTTTTCTGATAACTTTCATATTTTAATGAATAGTAAAAACCCGCTATATTTTAATTAAAAACAACTTTTTTCATCGTAATATCTTATGTAGTTAAATTATAATATTGAATTGTTTTAAAGTATAAATAGAATATATTTTTACCATTTAATATGGTGTATGTCATTAGCATTGATTTTACCTTGAATTCGTAGGTTAAATCAATTCAATCTTTTGCAATGTTTTAAAGAAAAACATGTTTTCTTTCGACAACAGGATTAATTTTAATTTAATTTCTGCATATTTTGTGTATTGAATTTGGAAAAATGGATTCCATATTTGGAATCAGTGGGTCCAAATTATGTTAATAATATACTTTTTATTTTTGGGAATTATGAATAGTAACTACGGTAAATTTTATTTACCATAGTTAAAGGTAAATCGGGTAATTAAGGGTAAATATAATATTTTAAAATTACCCTAACAAATGTCAAAATCTTATTGGATGACTAATAATCGACCCATATCACCTAAGGGTCGGATTAGATTCATTTAATTAAATTTTTTCAATGAAAATAATTTAATTATTATTAAAACCAAAGAATGTGACAACATGTCACTTTCTTAAATTAGATAAGTATAATAATTTTAACTTAGTGATAAACATCATAACACTTCGAACATGAATAGTATCCAGAAATATAACAAAATAATCTACATCATGAGAATTTATTTAGAATTTTTTGGGATTAAATAATTATCATTAATTGTGACACAATAGTGATGCAGAAATTATTTATCTTGTGAAAAAATCAAGAATATAGTTTTTATTAAACTAATAGTGACATTAAAAGGCACAAAACCCTGACCAAAACTTTTTGGTCATGTAAATTTAAACTATAATCATCCAATGGTCGAATATTTGACCATTTTGAGTCTTATACAAGCAATTATGACACTTATATTATTTTATTTTAAATGATTCCAAAGTTGTCACCTTCATAATTTAATAAATATAACAATTTAAATATTGTGATTTGAAGATGATAAATTCGATTAAAAGTATTATTGTGAAAGGTAATATATTTATATTCATCATAGGATTTTATTTTAAATTTTTATGCAACAAATAAGTATATTAAATAATTATACAACAATGATGTAGTAATTATTTTATTAAGAGATAAACCAAATAAATGGTTTTAAAAATAATAAAATAAATATTATATGAACTATTTAATGTGATCCACTAATTTTATAGATACATATGACTTTTTATTAATATATTAAAGCTTTTATTTCGAACATATCTTATGTATATATTTTATTTAAATTCAAATAAATTAATTGACACTATTGTTATTTCATAAAAATAACATATTATAAAATAGTTTAAAAATCACAAAAAATATTTAAAAATTATAAATTTAAATTTATATGGTCTATAATGTTATAAATTAAACAATTATGGAAAAATCACAACAAATAAGTAATTATTTGTTATAATTTGAAATTTAGAATTTTATTACCACAAATAAACTTAAATAGATTAAATAAGGATAAATCAAAATGATAAGGTTTAAAATAAGCTCCAAACATGTCTAAATTTGATTGGTTGATGAGATTACAACCCTATATCATCTAATATTCGAATATGAGTCATTTTTGACGGTTTTTAAGTGGGGTTAGATTTATTATAAATTAATATTTTTAAGAATTCCAAAGGTGCCCCTCTCCTCCCTTATAAAAGGGCACCTCCTCCCTCTCTTCCTCACACAACTTTGAGCCTTCAAGCTCGTCCAACCCCTGACAAAATCTCTTTTCCACTTCCCTAGTATCATCCTAGAGGTTCTGTTATTCTTCAAAGACCATCCTTAGTTCTTTAAGTGGAGGTTAAGAAAAGGCGCGTCAAAAAGAGGTAATATCCATTACCGATCTTTTTCAATTTCTTTCTTCCTCAACTTCTTCTTCTTTAGTTGTTTCAGGATAAATTAATAATATCAGTATTTCTTATATACTGATATGTTATTATAAATATGAAACAACTCTAATTAACCTTCTATCCATCCTACGGAAAAAGGAAATCACCGCGCGTGCGTACGTACGGAATACCGTCTCCACGCCGTGGTATAATCTATTTTCTGCCACCACCTTAATTGGATGGGTATAATGGTGTAAGGAGTAACTATATATGATTATTATAGAGTTATATTGATACTTAAATAGTATACATACACTTCAACACAATTCCATGACCATGGGAACGATATCATCGCTCGTGCGAACGTACGGACTACCGTCTCCACGACGCGATGAGATTAATTCTCCTTGTTAACCATTTAAGAATGATTATAAAGTATACATAAGAAATAATAATGAAATATATGACATTATAAGGCTACTGGATTTATGTATATATGTATGTCATCTACTTACTTCCATTCAAGACAATAAGGAAAGGAAAACAGCGTTCATGCGTACGTACGGACTACCGTCTCCATGAACGGTGTGTTTCATTTCATTTATATATTTATCATATATATATATATATACTGAATATATATGATATATAAATCATGTTTTATATTCTGGAAGTAAGTAAATCATGATATATGTAATAATAATGTCAAGAACAACAAGTCCAAACACCTACGATAAATGAAACGATTTTACCCAAAACGCTTCTTTAACATTGAATTTACAAAAGAACGGGTAATATAAAGTCATAAATGAACCATATATGATATCATAACAATGAATATGATTCTGTAATAAGTTAATGACATTATTTAAATCATTATACAGGAGGTTCGGACACTTATGAAGCAAATCGGACTTAAGGTAAGGGAAATATCACAATCTCATTTTTATCCGAGATTGTTTATACTTTGGCATTTACTGGGGTGTATTTTATCATCCACATCCATGTTTCCTCAATATGTAATATTTATATCTTTATACAATAGTTTATATTCAATTTTACCCTTCGGTAAATTTTTAGTAAAGGATATGAAAGAAATCTTTTGTCGTTTTTCGTACGAGGTATTTTTTTGACTTTTCCGACAAAAGTACGAGAAGAATGTTTTTTTAACTTATACGGCTAGAATGGATTTTTTAAAACATTATTTCCAAGAATATTCCTTTATAAGTTTTCAAGTTTATTTTTAATCAACTTATTTTAGTTTATAATTGTATGACATGTTAAGAAAAGAAAAGTGTTTTTGAAGTAGAAAGGATATTTTCCTCAAGAATGGAGTTCAAGTGTTTTATCAAAATTATTTTCCATCTAAGATAATAAAGGGTTCTGTTTTTATCCCTATTATTACATTGATTTGATTATGTTGTGATGGAAATATTTTTATGAATTCCTTTATCTTATATGAATTGTTTTATGATGTCACGATGTTTAAGATTCCCATTTTTATTACATGGGTTATGCAATGATGTATGGTTTATGATTTTGTGGCACACATAAGAATTGTATCATTATGAGATGGGTGGGACCTATATCTCCCTCCAATGCATTGGGTAAAGATTTTATATCTCATGAGATAGACATGGCTGGAATGGTAGGTTATACCAGTTCAGTGAAACAGGACTGAAACGAGGGTGACTCGGTTCAGAAAGGGACTTTGTCCACTAAGATAGTCTTGGCAATGAGTCTTGACTAACAAGAAATGATTCTCTATGATTATGTGTGTATGCCACAAAGTTTCATGTTTTAAGTTATGATTATTGGGATTCCATTTCACTACTATGATTTATCCCATGTTATGAAATTATACTCTCTCTTTTGCAGGTTAAGATTTCCAAAAGTTATGTTCTTATAAATATGATGTGATTGATTTTTCTTTTGTTTACCCTTACTGAGCATTTGAGCTCACCCTTTTATGTTTTATTTTCCCCATGATATAAAGAAAGGTTTTAGGTAAAAAAAAGGGAAGATATTTATGGGATATATTCAAGATCTTTCACCACGATTAGAAGATTACATTCCGAGTTTCCAAAGACACTAAACTATTCCGATCCTTGTGTGTGTGTGTTTTTGTTATGTACTAAGTATTCCACAAAAGTAATGTAATTTCCATGTAAGTCAAGATTAGGGTCTCTACAGTTGGTATCAGAGGAAAGGTTTAGTTAACCTTTGGAAACTAGGATGCGAAAGCATTAGTGAGATCCCTAGAGATATTTCTAAGGTATGTCTAGGGATGTCCCTAAGGATAAGTATACGTATAGGATACAGTCCTAGAACTACGGTAACGATCATAGAATTTATCCTAAGATGTTAGACATTGAATGTACTCCACCTTTATTATGTTGTTTTCCCTAGCATGATTTTTGCCTCTAACACTATTCTTTTTGGGTTTTAGAAAATGGCTGGAAACAAGATGATTCACGATAATGGAGGATATGATGGACAATGGAATGATATTATTCATGAGCAACCAAATGAAATGGGATTTGGAAGTCCAAACATAATTATTATGCCGAATCAGCAATCTCATAATATGATCAATAAAGTAAAATTTGGTAATTTTCCTGACTCGGATAATAAGAGAAAGATGGATTTTCATGATGATCATAGAGGAAAGAAAGTTCAATTTCCCCTATGTAAATCATGTGGGAAGAGGCATAAAGGAGAATGTTTCAAAGGAACTGGAAGATGCTTTGGGTGTGGAAAAGAAGGACACAAAGCCAGTAAGTGCAAAGGAAAAGGTTCAGTTAACACCAGGGATGAGGATAATGGTATTGCTACGACATCAACAATGGTAAAATGTTTTAAATGTGGAATGTACGGGCATTATGCAAACCAATTCCCTAAGGGAAAGTCTCATGAAGAGAATCAGTATGGTCGTATGGGTAGTATTTATGTGGATGATGATGAAGATACTACAAATGATATGTGAGATGAAAGAATTGTTGAAGCTCGGTCAATGGTTTAAGAATGTAGTGGAATGATTACATGTTTATCATGTGTAATGTTGTATAAGAAATCTCATGGTACTATGGAATAAAGATACATCTAAGGATTGTTACACCGTTGTCTTTCATTGAGTTTTGAAAGTGTATGATTAATGTTACCAGTATCCATGAAAGGTTATTCAGATACTTTTGGAATGTAGATGATATGCGCATAATGAAGGGATAAAAAGAATCTAATATGTTTGATAGTATTCATGAGATCATGATTGATATAAGGACTAAGTGATATCATGGTTTGAGGATATAGAATTTTGAGGATTTTGGTATGTGGAAAGTGTTAACTTTTAACTGCAGTCATGTTTTCACTAAGGTTCAATGGGTATTCAAGAGAATACATGATTAAGGCCTTTGAATGTTTGGAATGTGACCAAGAAGACATATCTTATGATATATGGGGATCAAAGATGGTATTAAATCTCTGGTAATCGTTTTCACTATATTATGACAATGGACTGCAGTATTATGGATAATCCTAAAGATTGGAATAGATTATGTTGGACAAAAGTTAGGATAGAACTTTTTTCGATATTATTGATGGGATGTCATAGTAATATAGTTTTAGAAAAAGGACAACCTGCAGGATGGGCGACAGCCCATCGCTTCGGACAAGGCTGTGGGAATCGAACCCACAACTGAAGTGCAACTGGCCTTTATCGCCTACCACTGGCCTACAGAAAGTCCCTGTTTAGTAGAAACTAGTTTTATTATATTAAGCAGTATGATATATGAAGTATAAAGTCCATTTTAGGAACCATATATGATTAATCTCACTATAGAATGACTTATGTATATTTAATAGCTTTTGCTAACCTTTTGTTTGAGAGAGATGGAATGACCTGTCATTCTATCACATGATCTGCTAACACTTCACGAATAACAAATTCAACTTCATTTATTTAAGAGATGAAGTGGAAATTGTTCAAGGCACGAACAACAGTGAGATTGTACCAAAATAAAGTAAGTATTTATTCTAATTCAAATTCTTTAACTTTAGGGAAACGATCTTGAAAACCAAAAATGTTGTCCTAGTGCTCTTATATCTGATTAATCAGATGGTACCTTAGATCATGACAAATATATGTATTTGTGATTGTTGGCTTTTCCATAGCCATGTTCTCTACCACTCTCCATCAGAACTTGATGGTTAGATTTTTCTTCCATATACATATTTTCACCTATGTTCTCCTACGTGGAAACCCCGTGATGAGTTAATTTGGGTAACCGTTACATTTCATACTTTAGTTTTTTAAAAGCCATGTTTTGGTATTCCTTTTTACGATCTGGGTTTCTATTAAACAAACTTTTGAGTAGTAAACCATTTATTACCCCGACGAATTTCGAGGGCGAGATTCATTTTAAGGGGGGTAGAATGTAACACCCCAAGATTTTATGAAAAATATTCTTTTAATTTTACACCAAGATTACCTTGCTCTATACGCAACACCGTATTAGCTTGGAGTATACGCAACACTATTCTTGGATCGTGTTACACACAATTTTGATAATAGTTATTCTACGCAACATTGTGTCTATATATATATATATATTCAATGTATAAATGAAATATGGTTGGATTCTGTTATACGAAACAACTAAGGATTATTTCACAACACGCAACCCTGACTTGGCTTGCATTACACGCAATCGCGACCTTCCCCGATAGTGTGTGTTGTACGCAATACCGGGTTTTAATAAACAATGATATATTATAATAATATTGTCATGAACTAGCCGTTATGAATAGTATTAACTAAATTTTGAATTTTATAACATTATTATTCATCTTACACATTTTCTAGAACATGGTATAAGAACAAAATAATTTTTTCGGGAAAAATAAGTATTTTTCAAAAAATGCAGTTTTGCCGCCTTTTGATGGCGCACCCACTTTAAATCTAGTTTTTGACATATTTATATGTTCAATTTGACAAAATAAAATTCTTCTTTTTAATAAAGATATAAAAATTTACATTAGATAAAGTTTTGATATTTTTCCGATAACTTTCATATTTTAATGAATATTAAAAACCCGCTATATTTTAATTAAAAACAACTTTTTTCATCGTAATATCTTATGTAGTTAAATTATAATATTGAATGGTTTTAAAGTATAAATAGAATATATTTTTACCATTTAATATGATGTATGTCATTAGCATTTATTTTGCCTTGAATTCGTAGGTTAAATCAATTCAATCTTTTGCAATGTTTTAAAGAAAAACCTGTTTTCTTTCGACAACGGGATTAATTTTAATTTAATTTCTGCATCTTTTGTGTATTGAATTTGAAAAAATGGATTCCATATTTGGAATCATTGGGTCCAAATTATGTTAATAATATACTTTTTATTTTTTGGAATTATGAATAGTAACTACGGTAAATTTTATTTACCATAGTTAAAGGTAAATCGGGTAATTAAGGGTAAATATAATATTTTAAAATTACCCTAACAAATGTAAAAATCCTATTGGATGACTAATAATCGACCCATATCACCTAAGGGTCGGATTAGATTCATTTAATTAAATTTTTTCATTGAAAATAATTTAATTATTATTAAAACCAAAGAATGTGACAACATGTCACTTTCTTAAATTATATAAGTATAATAATTTTATCTTAGTGATAAACATCATAAAACTTCGAACATGAATAGTATCCAGAAATCTAACAAAATTATCTACATCATGAGAATTTATTTAGAATTTTTTGGGATTAAATAATTATCATTAATTGTGACACAATAGTGATGAAAAAATTATTTATCTAGTGAAAAAATCAAGAATATAGTTTTTATTAAACTAATAGTGACATTAAAAGGCACAAAACCCTGACCAAAACTTATTGGTAATGTAAATTTAAACAATAATAATCCAATGGTCGAATATTTTACCATTTGGAGTCTTATACAAGCAATTATGACACTTATATTATTTTATTTTAAATGATTCCAAAGTTGTCACCTTCATAATTTAATAAATATAACAATTTAAATATTGTGATTTTAAGATGATAAATTCGAGTACAAGTATTATTGTTAAAGGTAATATATTTATCTTCATCATAGGAGTTTATTTAAAATTTTTATGCAACAAATAAGTATATTAAATAATTATACAACAATGATGTAGTAATTATTTTATTAAGAGATAAACCAAATAAATGGTTTTAAAAATAATAAAATAAATATTATATGAACTATTTAATGTGATCCACTAATTTTATAGATACATATGACCTTTTATTAATATATTAAAGCTTTTAGTTCGAACATATCTTCTGTATATATTTTATTTAAATTCAAATAAATGAATTGACACTATTGTTATTTAATAAAAATAACATATTATAAAATAGTTTAAAAATCACAAAAATATTTAAAAATTATAAATTTAAATTTATATGGTCTAAAATGTTATAAAGTAAACTATTATGGAAAATTCACAACAAATAAGTAATTATTTGTTATAATTTAAAATTTAGAATTTTATTACCACAAATAAACTTAAATAGATTAAATAAGGATAAATCAAAATGATAAGGTTTAAAATAAGATCCAAACATGTCTAAATTTGATTGGTTGATGATATTACAACCCTATCTCATATAATCTTCGAATATGAGTCATTTTTGGAGGTTTTTAAGTGGGGTTAGATTTATTATAAATTAATATTTTTAAGAATTCCAAAGGTGCCCCTCTCCTCCCTTATAAAAGGGCACCTCCTCCCTCTCTTCCTCACACAACTTTGAGCCTTCAAGCTCGTCCAAACCCTGCCAAAATCTCTTTTACACTTCCCTAGTATCATCCTAGAGGTTCTGGTCTTCTTCAAAGACCATCCTCAGTTCTTTAAGTGGAGGTTAAGAAAAGGCGCGTCAAAAAGAGGTAATATCCATTACCGATCTTTTTCAATTTATTTCTTCTTCAACTTCTTCTTCTTTAGTTGTTTCATGATAAAGTAATAATATCAGTATTTCTTATATACTTATATGTTATTATAAATATGAAACAACTCTAATTAACCTTCTATCCATCCTACGGAAAAAGGAAATCACCGCGCGTGCGTACGTACGGAATACCGTCTCCACGCCGTGGTATAATCTATTTTCTGCCACCACCTTAATTGGATGGGTATAATGGTGTAAGGAGTAACTATATATGATTATTATAGAGTTATATTGATACTGAAATAGTATACATACACTTCAACACAATTCCATGACCATGGGAATGATATCATCGCTCGTGCGTACGTACAGACTACCGTCTCCACGACGCGATGAGATTCATTCTCCTTGTTAACCATTTAAGAATTATTATAAAGTATATATAAGCAATAATAATTAAATATATGAAATTATAAGGCTACTGGATTTATGTATATATGTATGTCATCTACTTACTTCCATTCAAGACAATATGGAAAGGAAAACAGCGTTCATGCGTACGTACGGACTACCGTCTCCATGAACGGTGTGTTTCATTTCATTTATATATTTATCATATATATATATATATATACTGAATATATATGATATATAAATCATGTTTTATATTCTGGAAGTAAGTAAATCATGATATATTTAATAATAATGTCAAGAACAACAAGTCCAAACACCTACGATAAATGAAACGATTTTACCCAAAACGCTTCTTTAACATTGAATTTACAAAAGAACGGGTAATATAAAGTCATAAGTGAACCATATATGATATCATAACAATGAATATGATTCTGTAATAAGTTAATGACATTATTTAAATCATTATACAGGAGGTTCGGACACTTACGAAGCAAATCGGACTTAAGGTAAGGGAAATATCACAATCTCATTTTTATCCGAGATTGTTTATACTTTGGCATTTACTGGGGTGTATTTTATCATCCACATCCATGTTTCCTCAATATGTAATATTTATATCCTTATACAATAGTTTATATTCAATTTTACAATTCGGTAAATTTTTAGTAAAGGATATGAAAGGAATCTTTTGTCGTTTTTCATACGATGTATTTTTTTGACTTTTCCGACAAAAGTACGAGAAGAATGTTTTTTTAGCTTATACAGAAAGAATGGACTTTTTAAAACATTATTTCCAAGAATCTTCCTTTATAAGTTTTCAAGTTTATTTTTAATCAACTTCTTTTAGTTTATAATTTTATGACATGTTAAGAAAATAAAAGTGTTTTTGAAGTAGAAAGGATATTTTCCTCAAGAATGGAGTTCAAGTGTTTTATCAAAATTATTTTCCATCTAAGATAATAAAGGGTTCTGTTTTTATCCCTATTATTACATTGATTTTATTATTTTGTGATGGAAATATTTTTATATATTCCTTTATCTTATATGAATTGTTTTATGATGTCACGATGTTTAAGATTCCCATTTTTATTACATGGGTTATGCAATGATGTATGGTTTATGATTTTGTGGCACACATAAGAATGGTATCATTATGAGATGGGTGGGACCTATATCTCCATCCAATGCATTGGGTAAAGATTTTATATCTCATGAGATAGACATGGCTGGAATGGTAGGTTATACCGGTTCAGTGAAACACGACTGAAACGAGGGTGACTCGGTTCAGAAAGGGACTTTGTCCACTAAGATAGTCTTGGCAATGAGTCTTGACTAACAAGAAATGCTCCTCTATGATTATGTGTGTATGCCACAAAGTTTCATGTTTTATGTTATGATTATTGGGATTCCATTTCACTACTATGATTTATCCCATGTTATGAAATTATGCTCTCTCTTTTGCAGGTTAAGATTTCCAAAAGTTATGTTCTTATGAATATGATGTGATTGATTTTTCTTTTGTTTACCCTTACTGAGCATTTGATCTCACCCTTTTATGTTTACTTTTCCCCAGGATATAAAGAAAGGTTTTAGGTAAAAAAATGGAAGATCTTTATGGGAGATATTGAAGATCTTTCACCACGATTAGAAGATTACGTTCCGAGTTTCCAAAGACACTAAACTATTACGATCCTTGTGTGTGTGTTTTTTTGTTATGTACTAAGTATTCCACAAAAGTAATGTAATGTCCATGTAAGTCAAGCTTAGGGTCTCTACAGTTGGTATCAGAGGAAAGGTTTAGTTAACCTTTAAAAACTAGGATGCGAAAGCATTAGTGAGATCCCTAGAGATATTTCTAAGGTATGTCTAGGGATGTCCCTAAGGATAAGTATACGTATAGGATACAGTCCTAGAACTACGGTAACGATCATAAAATTTATCCTAAGATGTTAGACATTGAAGGTACTCCACCTTTATTATGTTGTTTTCCCTAGCATGATTTTTGCCTCTCACACTATTCTTTTTGGGTTTTAGAAAATGGCTGGAAACAAGATGATTCACGATAATGGAGGATATGATGGACAATGGAATGATATTCTTCATGAGAAACCAAATGAAATGGGATTTGGAAGTCCAAACATAATTATTATGCTGAATCAGCAATCTCATAATATGATCAATAAAGTAAAATTTGGTAAGTTTCCTGACTCGGATAATAAGAGAAAGATGGAGTTTCATGATGATCATAGAGGAAAGAAAGTTCAATTTCCCCTATGTAAATCATGTGGGAAGAGGCATCAAGGAGAATGTTTCAAAGGAACTGGAAGATGCTTTGGGTGTGGAAAAGAAGGACACAAAGCCAGTAAGTGCAAAGGAAAAGGTTCAGTTAACACCAGGGATGAGGATAATGGTATTGCTACGACATCAACAATGGTAAAATGTTTTAAATGTGGAATGTACGGGCATTATGCAAACCAATGCCCTAAGGGAAAATCTCATGAAGAGAATCAGTATGGTCGTATGGGTATTATTTATGTGGATGATGATGAAGAGACTAAAAATGATATGTGAGATGAAAGAATTGTTGAAGCTCGGTCAATGGTTTAAGAATGTAGTGGAATGATTACATGTTTATCATGTGTAATTTTGTATAAGTAATCTCATGGTACTATGGAATAAAGAGACATCTAAGGATTGTTACACTGTTGTCTTTCATTGAGTTTTGAAAGTGTATGATTAATGCTACCAGTATCCATGAAAGGTTATTCAGATACTTTTGGAATGTAGATGATATGCGCATAATGAAGGGATAAAAAGAATATAATATGTTTGATAGTATTCATGAGCTCATGATTGATATAAGGACTAAGTGATATCATGGTTTGAGGATATAAAATTTTGAGCATTTTGGTATGTGGAAAGTGTTAACTTTTAACTGCATTCATGTTTTCACTAAGGTTCAATGGGTATTCAAGAGAATACATGATTAAGGCCTTTGAATGTTTGGAATGTGACCAAGAAGACATATCTTATGATATATGGGGATCAAAGATGGTATTAAATCTCTGGTAATCGTTTTCACTATATTATGACAATGGACTGCAGTATTATGGATAAGCCTAAAGATTGGAATAGATTATGTTGGACATAAGTTAGGATAGAACTTTTTTGGATATTATTGATGGGATGTTATAGTAATATAGTTTTAGAAAAAGGACAACCTGCAGGATGGGCGACAGCCCATCGCTTCGGACAAGGCTGTGGTAATCGAACCCACAACCGAAATGCGACTGGCATTTATTGCCTACCACTGGCCTACAGAAAGTCCATGTTTAGTAGAAACTAGTTTTATTATATTAAGCAGTATGATATATGAAGTATAAAGTCCATTTCAGGAACCATATATGATTAATCTCACTATAGAATGACTTGTGTATATTTAATAACTTTTGCTAACCTTTTGTTTGAGACAGATGGAATGACCTGTCATTCTATCACATGATCTGCTAACACTTCACGAATAACAAATTCAACTTCATTTATTTAAGAGATGAAGTGGAAATTGTTCAAGGCACGAACAACAGTGAGATTGTACCAAAATAAAGTAAGTATTTATTCTAATTCAAATTATTAAACTTTAGGGAAACGATCTTGAAAAACAAAAATGTTGTCCTAGTGCTCTTATATCTGATTAATCAGATGGTACCTTAGATCATCACAAATATATGTATTTGTGATTGTTGGCTTTTCCATAGCCATGTTCTCTACCACTCTCCATCAGAACTTGATGGTTAGATTTTTCTTCCATATCCATATTTTCACCTATGTTCTCCTACGTGGAAACCCCGTGATGAGTTAATTTGGGTAACCGTTACATTTCGTACTTTAGTTTTTTAAAAGCCATGTTTTGGTATTCCTTTTTACGATGTGGGTTTCTATTAAACAAACTTTTGAGTAGTAAACCATTTATAACCCCGACGAATTTCGAGGGCGAAATTCATTTTAAGGGGGGTAGAATGTAACACCCTGAGATTTTATGAAAAATATTCTTTTAATTTTACACCAAGATTACCTTTCTCTATACGCAACACCATATTAGCTTGTAGTATACACAACACTATTCTTGGATCGTTTTACACACAATTTTGATAATAGTTATTCTACGCAACATTGTGTGTATATATATATATATATTCAATGTATAAATGAAATATGGTTGTATTCTGTTATACGAAACAACTAAGGATTATTTCACAACACGCAACCCTGACTTGGCTTGCATTGCATGCAATCGCGACCTTTCCCGATAGCGTGTGTTGTACGCAATACTGGGTTTTAATAAACAATGATATATTATTATAATATTGTCATGAACTAGCCATTATGAATAGTATTAACTAAATTTTGAATTTTATAACATTATTATTCATCTTACACATTTTCTAGAACATGGTATAAGAACAAAATAAATATTTCGGGAAAAATAAGTATTTTTCAAAAAATTCAGTTTTGTCACCTTTTGATGGCGCACCCACATTAAATCTAGTTTTTGACATGTTTATATGTTAAATTTGACAAAATAAAATTCTTCTTTTGAATCAATATATAAAAATTTAAATTAGATAAAGTTTTGATATTTTTCCGATAACTTTCATATTTTAATTAATAGTAAAAACCCGCTATATTTTAATTAAAAACAACTTTTTTCATCGTAATATCTTATGTAGTTAAATTATAATATTGAATGGTTTTAAAGTATAAATAGAATATATTTTTACCATTTAATATGATTTATGTCATTAGTATTGATTTTACCTTGAATTCATAGGTTAAATCAATTCAATCTTTTGCAATGTTTTAAAGAAAAACATGTTTTCTTTCGACAACGGGATTAATTTTAATTTAATTTCTGCATCTTTTGTGTATTGAATTTGGAAAAATGGATTCCATATTTGGAATCAGTGGGTCCAAATTATGTTAATAATATACTTTTTATTTTTGGGAATTATGAATAGTAACTACGGTAAATTTTATTTACCATAGTTAAAGGTAAATCGGGTAATTAAGGGTAAATATAATATTTTAAAATTACCCTAACAAATGTCAAAATCCTATTGGATGACTAATAATCGACCCATATCACCTAAGGGTCGGATTAGATTCATTTAATTAAATTTTTTCAATGAAAATAATTTAATTATTATTAAAACCAAAGAATGTGACAACATGTCACTTTCTTAAATTATATAAGTATAATAATTTTAACTTAGTGATAAACATCATAAAACTTCTAACATGAATAGTATCCAGAAATCTAACAAAATTATCTACATCATGAGAATTTATTTAGAATTTTTTGGGATTAAATAATTATCATTAATTGTGACACAATAGTGATGCAGAAAATATTTATCTAGTGAAAAAATAAATAATATAGTTTTTATTAAACTAATAGTGACATTAAAAGGCACAAAACCCTGACCAAAACTTATTGGTCATGTAAATTTAAACTATAATCATCCAATGGTCGAATATTTGACCATTTGGAGTCTTATACAAGCAATTATGACACTTATATTATTTTATTTTAAATGATGCCAAAGTTTTCACCATCATAATTTAATAAATATAACAATTTAAATATTGTGATTTTAAGATGATAAATTCTATTAAAAGTATTATTGTGAAAGGTAATATTTTTATCTTCATCATAGGATTTTATTTAAAATTTTTATGCAACAAATAAGTATATTAAATAATTATAAAACAATGATGTAGTAATTATTTTATTAAGAGATAAACCAAATAAATGGTTTTAAAAATAATAAAATAAATATTATATGAACTATTTAATGTGATCCACTAATTTTATAGATACATATGACCTTTTATTAATATATTAAAGCTTTTAGTTCGAACATATCTTCTGTATATATTTTATTTAAATTCAAATAAATGAATTGACACTATTGTTATTTCATAAAAATAACATATTATAAAATAGTTTAAAAATCCCAAAAATATTTAAAAATTATAAATTTAAATTTATATGGTCTATAATTTTATAAAGTAAAAAATTATGGAAAATTAACAACAAATAAGTAATTATTTGTTATAATTTAAAATTTAAAATTGTATTACCACAAATAAACTTAAATAGATTAAATAAGGATAAATCAAAATGATAAGGTTTAAAATAAGATCCAAACATGTCTAAATTTGATTGGTTGATGAGCTTACAACCCTATCTCCTATAATCTTCGAATATGAGTCATTTTTGGAGGTTTTTAAGTGGGGTTAGATTTATTATAAATTAATATTTTTAAGAATTCCAAAGGTGCCCCTCTCCTCCCTTATAAAAGGGCACCTCCTCCCTCTCTTCCTCACACAAATTTGAGCCTTCAAGCTCGTCCAACCCCTGCCAAAATATCTTTTCCACTTCCCTAGTATCATCCTAGAGGTTCTGTTCTTCTTCAAAGACCATCCTTAGTTCTTTAAGTGGAGGTTAAGAAAAGGCGTGTCAAAAAGAGGTAATATCCATTACCGATCTTTTTCAATTTCTTTCTTCTTCAACTTCTTCTTCTATAGTTGTTTCATGATAAAGTAATAATATCAGTATTTATTATATACTTATATGTTATTATAAATATTAAACAACTCTAATTAACCTTCTATCCATCCTACGGAAAAAGGAAATCACCGTGCGTGCGTACGTACGGAATACCGTCTCCACGCCGTGGTATAATCTATTTTCCGCCACCACCTTAATTGGATGGGTATAATGGTGTAAGGAGTAACTATATATGATTATTATAGATTTATATTGATACTGAAATAGTATACATACACTTCAACACAATTCCATGACCATGGGACCGATATCATCGCTCGTGCGTACGTACGGACTACCGTCTCCACGACGCGATGAGATCCATTCTCCTTGTTAACAATTTAAGAGTGATTATAAAGTATATATAAGAAATAATAATTAAATATATGAAATTATAAGGCTATTCGATTTATGTATATATGTATGTCATCAACTTACTTCCATTCAAGACAATAAGGAAACGAAAACAGCGTTCATGCGTACGTACGGACTACCGTCTCTATGAACGGTGTGTTTCATTTAATTTATATATTTATCATATATATATATATACTGAATATATATGATATATAAATCATGTTTTATATTCTGGAAGTAATTAAATCATGATATATGTAATAATAATGTCAAGAACAACAAGTCCAAACACCTACGATAAATGAAACGATTTTACCCAAAACGCTTCTTTAACTTTGAATTTACAAAAGAACGGGTAATATAAAGTCATAAGTGAACCATATATGATATCATAACAGTGAATATGATTCTTTAATAAGTTAATGACATTATTTAAATCATTATACAGGAGGTTCAGACACTTACGAAGCAAATCGGACTTAAGGTAAGGGAAATATCACAATCTCATTTTTATCCGAGATTGTTTATACTTTGGCATTTACTGGGGTGTATTTTATCATCCACATCCATGTTTCCTCAATATGTAATATTTATATCCTTATAAAATAGTTTATATTCAATTTTACCCTTCGGTAAATTTTTAGTAAAGGATATGAAAGGAATCTTTTTTCGTTTTTCGTACGAGGTATTTTTTTGACTTTTCCGACAAAAGTACGAGAAGAATGTTTTTTTAACTTATACAGAAAGAATGGATTTTTTAAAACATTATTTCCAAGAATTTTCCTTTATAAGTTTTCAAGTTTATTTTTAATCAACTTCTTTTAGTTTATTATTGTATGACATGTTAAGAAAAGAAAAGTGTTTTTGAAGTAGAAAGGATATTTTCCTCAAGAATGGAGTTCAAGTGTTTTATCAAAATTATTTTCCATCTAAGATAATAAAGGGTTCTGTTTTTATCCCTATTATTACATTGATTTGATTATATTGTGATGGAAATGTTTTTATGAATTCTTTTATCTTATATGAATTGTTTTATGATGTCACGATGTTTAAGATTCCCATTTTTATTACATGGGTTATGCAATGATGTATGGTTTATGATTTTGTGGCACACATAAGAATGGTATCATTATGAGATGGGTGGGACCTATATCTCCATCCAATGCATTGGGTAAAGATTTTATATCTCATGAGATAGACATGTCTGGAATGGTAGGTTATACCGGTTCAGTGAAACAGGACTGAAACGAGGGTGACTCTGTTCAGAAAGGGACTTTGTCCACTAAGATAGTCTTGGCAATGAGTCTTGACTAACAAGAAATGATTCTCTATGATTATGTGTGTATGCCACAAAGTTTCATGTTTTAAGTTATGATTATTGGGATTCCATTTCACTACTATGATTTATCCCATGTTATGAAATTATGCTCTCTCTTTTGCAGGTTAAGATTTCCAAAAGTTATGTTCTTATGAATATGATGTGATTGATTTTTCTTTTGTTTACCCTTACTGAGCATTTGAGCTCACCCTTTTATGTTTTTTTTTCCCCAGGATATAAAGAAAGGTTTTAGGTAAAAAAAAGGGAAGATCTTTATGGGAGATATTGAAGATCTTTCACCACGATTAGAAGATTACGTTCCGAGTTTCCAAAGACACTAAACTATTACGATCCTTGTGTGTGTGTGTTTTTGTTATGTACTAAGTATTCCACAAAAGTAATGTAATTTCCATGTAAGTCAATCTTAGGGTCTCTACAGTTGGTATTAGAGGAAAGGTTTAGTTAACCTTTGGAAACTAGGATGCGAAAGCATTAGTGAGATCCCTAGAGATATTTCTAAGGTATGTCTAGGGATGTCCTTAAGGATAAGTATACGTATAGGATACAGTCCTAGAACTACAGTAACGATCATAGAATTTATCCTAAGATGTTAGACATTGAAGGTACTCCACCTTTATTATGTTGTTTTCCCTAGCATGATTTTTTCCTCTCACACTATTCTTTTTGGGTTTTAGAAAATGGCTGGAAACAATATGATTCACGATAATGGAGGATATGATGGACAATGGAATGATATTCTTAATGAGAAACCAAATGAAATGGGATTTGGAAGTCCAAACATAATTATTATACCGAATCAGCAATCTCATAATATGATCAATAAAGTAAAATTTGGGTAAGTTTACTGACTCGGATAATAAGAGAAAGATGGAGTTTCATGATGATCATAGAGGAAAGAAAGTTCAATTTCCCCTATGTAAATCATGTGGGAAGAGGCATCAAGGAGAATGTTTCAAAGGAACTGAAAGATTCTTTGGGTGTGGAAAAGAAGGACACAAAGACAGTAAGTGCAAAGGAAAAGGTTCAGTTAACACTAGGGATAAGGATAATGGTATTTCTACGACATCAACAATGGTAAAATGTTTTAAATGTGGAATGTACGGGCATTATGCAAACCAATGCCCTAAGGGAAAGTCTCATGAAGAGAATCAGTATGGTCGTATGGGTATTATTTATGTGGATGATGATGAAGAGACTACAAATGATATGTGAGATGAAAGAATTGTTGAAGCTCGGTCAATGGTTTAAGAATGTAGTGGAATGATTACATGTTTATCATGTGTAATGTTGTATAAGTAATCTCATGGTACTATGGAATAATGAGACATCTAAGGATTGTTACACTATTGTCTTTCATTGAGTTTTGAAAGTGTATGATTAATGTTACCAGTATCCATGAAAGGTTATTCAGATACTTTTGGAATGTAGATGATATGTGCATAATGAAGGGATAAAAAGAATCTAATATGTTTGATAGTATTCATGAGATCATGATTGATATAAGGACTAACTGATATCATGGTTTGAGGATATAGAATTTTGAGGATTTTGGTAGGTGGAAAGTGTTAACTTTTAACTGCATTCATGTTTTCACTAAGGTTCAATGGGTATTCAAGAGAATACATGATTAAGGCCTTTGAATGTTTGGAATGTGACCAAGAAGACATATCTTACGATATATGGGGATCAAAGATGGTATTAAATCTCTGGTAATCGTTTTCACTATATTATGAAAATGGACTGCAGTATTATGGATAAGCCTAAAGATTGGAATAGATTATGTTGGAAATAAGTTAGGATAGAACTTTTTTCGATATTATTGATGGGATGTTATAGTAATATAGTTTTAGAAAAAGGACAACCTGCAGGACGGGCGACAGCCCATCACTTCGGACAAGGCTGTGGGAATCGAACCCACAACCGAAGTGCGACTGGCATTTATCTCCTACCACTGGCCTACAAAAAGTCCCTGTTTAGTAGAAACTAGTTTTATTATATTAAGCAGTATGATATATGAAGTATAAAGTCCATTTTAGGAACCATATATGATTAATCTCACTATAGAATGACTTATGTATATTTAATAACTTTTTCTAACCTTTTGTTTGAGACAGATGGAATGACCTGTCATTCTATCACATGATCTGCTAACACTTCACGAATAACAAATTCAACTTCATTTATTTAAGAGATGAAGTGGAAATTGTTCAAGGCACGAACAATAGTGAGATTGTACCAAAATAAAGTAAGTATTTATTCTAATTCAAATTATTCAACTTTAGGGAAACGATCTTGAAAACCAAAAATTTTGTCCTAGTGCTCTTATATCTGATTAATCAGATGGTACCTTAGATCATCACAAATATATGTATTTGTGATTGTTGGCTTTTCCATAGCCATGTTCTCTACCACTCTCCATCAGAACTTGATGGTTAGATTTTTCTTCCATATCCATATTTTCACTTATGTTCTCCAACGTAGAAACCCCTTGATGAGTTAATTTGGGTAACCGTTACATTTCATACTTTAGTTTTTTAAAAGCCATGTTTTGGTATTCCTTTTTACGATGTGGGTTTCTATTAAACAAACTTTTGAGTAGTAAACCATTTATAACCCCGACGAATTTCGAGGGCGAAATTCATTTTAAGGGGGGTAGAATATAACACTCCGAGATTTTATGAAAAATATTCTTTTAATTTTACACCAAGATTACCTTGCTCTATACGCAACACCGTATTAGCTTGCAATATACGCAACACTATTCTTGGATCGTGTTACACACAATTTTGATAATAGTTATTCTACGCAACATTGCGTATATATATATATATATATATATTCAATGTATAAATGAAATATGGTTGGATTCTGTTATACGAAACAACTGAGGATTATTTCACAACACGCATCCCTGACTTGGCTTGCATTACACACAATCGCGACCTTCCCCGATAGCGTGTGTTGTACGCAATACCGGGTTTTAATAAACAATGATATATTATTATAATATTGTCATGAACTAGCCGTTATGAATAGTATTAACTAAATTTTGAATTTTATAACATTATTATTCATCTTACACATTTTCTAGAACATGGTATAAGAACAAAATAAATTTTTCGGGAAAAATAAGTATTTTTCAAAAAAATGCAGTTTTGCCGCCTTTTGATGGCGCATCCACTTTAAATCAAGTTTTTGACATGTTTATATGTTCAATTTTACAAAATAAAATTCTTCTTTTGAATCAAGATATAAAAATTTACATTAGATAAAGTTTTGATATTTTTCCGATAACTTTCATATTTTAATGAATGGTAAAAACCCGCTATATTTTAATTAAAAACAACTTTTTTCATCGTAATATCTTATGTAGTTAAATTATAATATTGAATGGTTTTAAAGTATAAATAGGATATATTTTTACCATTTAATATGATGTATGTCATTTGCATTGATTTTACCTTGAATTCGTAGGTTAAATCAATTCAATCTTTTGCAATGTTTTAAAGAAAAACTTGTTTTCTTTCGACAACGGGATTAATTTTAATTTAATTTCTGCATCTTTTGTGTATTGAATTTGGAAAAATGGATTCCATATTTGGAATCAGTGGGTTCAAATTATGTTAATAATATACTTTTTATTTTTGGGAATTATGAATAGTAACTACGGTAAATTTTATTTACCATAGTTAAAGGTAAATCGGGTAATTAAGGGTAAATATAATATTTTAAAATTACCCTAACAAATGTCAAAATCCTATTGGATGACTAATAATCGACCCATATCACCTAAGGGTAGGATTGGATTCATTTAATTAAATTTCTTCAATGAAAATAATTTAATTATTATTAAAACCAAAGAATGTGACAACATGTCACTTTCTTAAATTATATAAGTATAATAATTTTAACTTAGTGATAAAAATCATAAAACTTAGAACATGAATAGTATCCAGAAATCTAACAAAATTATCTACATCATGATAATTTATTTAGAATTTTTTGGGATTAAATAATTATCATTAATTGTGACACAATAGTGATGCAGAAATTATTTATCTAGTGAAAAAATCAAGAATATAGTTTTTATTAAACTAATAGTGACATTAAAAGGCACAAAACCCTGACCAAAACTTATTGGTCATGTAAATGTAAACTATAATCATCCAATGGTCGAATAGTTGACCATTTGGAGTCTTATACAAGCAATTATGGCACTTATTTTATTTTATTTTAAATGATGCCAAAGTTGTCACCTTCATAATTTAATAAATATAAAAATTTAAATATTGTGATTTAAAGATGATAAATTCGAGTAAAAGTATTATTATGAAAGGTAATATATTTATCTTCATCATAGGATTTTAGTTTAAATTTTTATGCAACAAATAAGTATATTAAATAAATATACAACAATGATGTAGTAATTATTTTATTAAGAGATAAACCAAATAAATGGTTTTAAAAATAATAAAATAAATATTATATGAACTATTTAATGTGATCCACTAATTTTATAGATACATATGACATTTTATTAATATATTAAAGCTTTTAGTTCGAACATATCTTCTGTATATATTTTATTTAAATTCAAATAAATGAATTGACACTATTGTTATTTCATAAACATAACATATTATAAAATAGATTAAAAATCACAAAAATATTTAAAAATTATAAATTTAAATTTATATGGTCTATAATGTTATAAAGTAAACAATTATGGAAAATTCACAACAAATAAGTAATTATTTGTTATAATGTAAAATTTATAATTTTATTACCACAAATAAACTTAAATAGATTAAATAAGGATAAATCAAAATGATAAGGTTTAAAATAAGATCCAAACATGTCTAAATTTTATTGGGTGATGATATTACAACCCTATATCATCTAATCTTATAATATGAGTCATTTTTGGAGGTTTTTAAGTGGGTTTAGATTTATTATAAATTAATATTTTTAAGAATTCTAAAGGTGCCCCTCTCCTCCCTTATAAAAGGGCACCTCCTCCCTCTCTTCCTCACACAACTTTGAGCCTTCAAGCTCGTCCAACCCCTGACAAAATCTCTTTTCCACTTCCCTAGTATCATCCTAGAGGTTCTGGTCTTCTTCAAATACCATCCTTAGTTCTTTAAGTGGAGGTTAAGAAAAGGCGCGTCAAAAAGAGGTAATATCCATTACCGATCTTTTTCAATTTCTTTCTTCTTCAACTTCTTCTTCATTAGTTGTTTCATTATAAAGTAATAATATCAGTATTTCTTATATACTGATATGTTATTATAAATATTAAACAACTCTAATTAACCTTCTATCCATCCTACGGAAAAAGGAAATCACCGCGCGTGCGTACGTACGGAATACCGTCTCCACGCCGTGGTATAATCTATTTTCCGCCACCACCTTAATTGGATGGGTATAATTGTGTAAGTAGTAACTATATATGATTATTATAGATTTATATTGATACTGAAATATTATACATACACTTCAACACAATTCCATGACCATGGGAACGATATCATCGCTCGTGCGTACGTACGGACTACCGTCTCCACGACGCGTTGAGATTCATTCTCCTTGTTAACCATTTAAGAATGATTATAAAGTATATATAAGCAATAATAATGAAATATATGACATTATAAGGCTACTGTATTTATGTATATATGTATGTCATCTACTTACTTCCATTCAAGACAATAAGGAAAGGAAAACAGCGTTCATGCGTACGTACGGACTACCGTCTCCATGAACCGTGTGTTTCATTTCATTTATATATTTATCATATATATATATATACTGAATATATATGATATATAAATCATGTTTTATATTCTGGAAGTAAGTAAATCATGATATATGTAATAATAATGTCAACAACAACAAGTCCAAACACCTACGATAAATGAAACGATTTTACCCAAAACGCTTCTTTAACATTGAATTTACAAAAGAACGGGTAATATAAAGTCATAAGTGAACCATATATGATATCATAACAATGAATATGATTCTATAATAAGTTAATGACATTATTTAAATCATTATCCAGGAGGTTTGGACACTTACGAAGCAAATCCGACTTAAGGTAAGGGAAATATCACAATCTCATTTTTATCCGAGATTGTTTATACTTTGGCATTTACTGGGGTGTATTTTATCATCCACATCCATGTTTCCTCAATATGTAATATTTATTTTATTATACAATAGTTTATATTCAATTTTACCCTTTGGTAAATTTTTAGTAAAGGATATGAAAGGAATCTTTTGTCGTTTTTCGTACGAGGTATTTTTTTGACTTTTCCGACAAAAGTACGAGAAGAATGTTTTTTTAACTTATACGGCAAGAATGGATTTTTTAAAACATTATTTCCAAGAATCTTTCTTTATAAGTTTTCAAGTTTATTTTTAATCAACTTCTTTTAGTTTATAATTGTATGACATGTTAAGAAAAGAAAAGTGTTTTTGAAGTAGAAAGGGTATTTTCCTCAAGATTGGAGTTCAAGTGTTTTATCAAAATTATTTTCCATCTAAGATAATAAAGGGTTCTGTTTTTATCCCTATTATTACATTGATTTGATTATGTTGTGATGGAAATATTTTTATGAATTCCTTTATCTTATATGAATTGTTTTATGATGTCACGATGTTTAAGATTCCCATTTTTATTATATGGGTTATGCAATGATGTATGGTTTATGATTTTGTGGCACACATAAGAATGGTATCATTATGAGATGGGTGGGACCTATATCTCCCTCCAATGCATTGGGTAAAGATTTTATATCTCATGAGATAGACATGGCTGGAATGGTAGGTTATACCGGTTCAGTGAAACAGGACTGAAACGAGGGTGACTCGGTTCAGAAAGGGACTTTGTCCACTAAGATAGTCTTGGCAATGAGTCTTGACTAACAAGAAATGATTCTCTATGATTATGTGTGTATGCCACAAAGTTTCATGTTTTATGTTATGATTATTGGGATTCCATTTCACTACTATGATTTATCCCATGTTATGAAATTATGCTCTCTCTTTTGCAGGTTAAGATTTCCAAAAGTTATGTTCTTATGAATATGATGTGATTGATTTTTCTTTTGTTTACCCTTACTGAGCATTTGAGATCACCCTTTTATGTTTTCTTTTCCCCAGGATATAAAGAAAGGTTTTAGGTAAAAAAAAAGGGAAGATCTTTATGGGAGATATTGAAGATCTTTCACCACGATTAGAAGATTACGTTCCGAGTTTCCAAAGACACTAAACTATTACGATCCTTGTGTGTGTGTTTTTTTGTTATGTACTAAGTATTCCACAAAAGTAATGTAATGACCATGTAAGTCAAGCTTAGGGTCTCTACAAGACGACACGTCAATCGGACGTGCCGTGTGCCCGCGGTGACCGGGAATGCCGTTTTGGTGTCATAAACGGCCAAAACGGGCGTCTAACGGTCAAACTCATAGCGGACGACATCGTATTGACCTGAAATCACAGAAAAACAATCCAATTATTATTCGCGACGTGCACGCGCAGAAGGAAAATCAATCGGGCGTGCGGTCTGCGTGGTAGGGCTCATTATACGTTTTTTAAGCGTTGCGCGCGCTTGATAAACGCGCGTGGGGGGGGTCGAAACTGGCCGAAAAAAGTCCGAATGGCCTGAAATCGGAGGAAATCAAAGGGTGAGTAAATTGTGATGTGGTCGAGCAGACGGCACGTCAATCGGACGTGCCGTTTGCCCGCGGTGACCGGGAATGCCGTCCTGGTGTCATAAACGGCCAAAACGGGCGTCTAACGGTCAAACTCATAGCAAACGACATCGGATTGACCTGAAATCACAGGACAACAATCAAATTATTATTTGCGACGTGCACGCATAGAGGGGACGTCAATCGGACGTGCGGTCTGCGCGGTAGGGCTCATTATGCCTTCTTTAAGCGTTGCACGCGCTTGATAAACGCACGTGGGGGGGTCCAAACTGGCCGAACGAAGTCCGAATGGCCTGAAATCGGACAACATCCAAGGGTGAGTGAATTGTGATGTGGTCGAGCAGACGACACGTCAATCGGACGTGCTGTGTGCCCGAGGTGACTGGGAACGCCGTTCTGGTGTCATAAACGGCCAAAACGGGCGTCTAACGGTCAAACTCATATCGGACGACATCAGATTGACCTGAAATCACAGGACAGTAATCCAATTATTATTTGAGATGTGCACGCGCAGACGGCATGTCAATCGGAACTGCGGTCTGCTCGGTAGGGCTCATTATACATTCTTTAAGTGTTGCGCGAGCTTGATAAACGCGCGTGTGGGGGTCCAAAATGGCCGAACGATGTTCGAATGGCCTGAAATCGGACGACATTAAAGGGTGAGTGAATTGTGATGTGTTCGAGCAGACAACACATCAATCGGACGTGTCGTGTGCCCGCGGTGACCGGGAACGCCGTTCTGTTGTCATAAAGGGCCAAAACGGGCGTCTAATGGTCAAACTCATAGCGGACGACATCAGATTGACCTGAAATCACAGGACAATAATAAAATTATTATTCGCGACGTGCACACGTAGATGGCATGTCAATCGGACGTGCGGTCTGCGCGGTAGGGCTCATTATGCGTTCTTTAAGCGTTGTGTGCGCTTGATAAACACGCGTGGGGGGTCCAAACTGGCCGAACGATGTCCGAATGGCCTGAAATCAGACGACATCAAAGGGTGAGTGAATTGTCATGTGGTTGAGTAGAAGGCACATCAATCGGACGTGCCATGTGCCCGCGGTGACCGAGAACGCCGTCCTGGTGTCATAAAGGGCCAAAACGGGCGTCTAAAGGTCAAACTCATAGCGAACGACATCGGATTGACCTGAAATCACAGGACAACAATCCAATTATTATTCGCGACGTGCACGCGTAGAGGGCACGTCAATCGGACGTGCGGTCTGCGCGATAGGGCTCATTATGCCTTCATTAAGCGTTGTGTGCGCTTGATAAACGCACGTGGGGGGTCCAAACTGGCCGAACGAAGTCCGAATGGCCTAAAATCAGACAACATCAAAGGGTGAGTGAATTTTTATGTGGTCGAGCAGATGACACATCAATCGGACGTGCCATGTGCCCGCGGTGACTGGGAACGCCGTTCTGGTGTCAAAAACGGCCAAAACGGGCGTCTAATGGTCAAACTCATAGCGGACGACATCGGATTGACCTGAAATCATAGGACAACAATCCAATTATTATTCGAGATGTACACGCGTAGACGGAACGTCAATCGGACGTGTGGTCTGCGCGGTAGGGCTCATTATGCCTTCTTTAAGCGTTGTGCGCGCTTGATAAACGCGCGTGGGGGGGGGGGTCCAAACTGGCCGAACAAAGTCCGAATGGCCTGAAATCGGACAACATCAAAGGGTGAGTGAATTGTGATGTGGTCGAGCAGACAGCACGTCAGTCGGACGTGCAGTGTGCCCGCGGTGACCGGGAACGCCGTTCTGGTGTCATAAAGGGCCAAAACGGGCGTCTAACGGTCAAACTCATAGTGAACGACATCGGATTGACCTGAAATCACAGGACAACAATCCAATTATTATTCGTGACGTGCACGCATAGATGGAACATCAATCGGACGTGCGGTCTATGCAGTAGGGCTCATTATGCCTTCTTTAAGCGTTGCGCGCGCTTGATAAACGCGCATGGGGGGTCCAAACTGGCCGAACGAAGTCTGAATGGCCTAAAATCGGACAAGATCAAAGGGCGAGTGAATTGTGATGTGGTCGAGAAGACGACATGTCAATCGGACATGGAGTGTGCCCGCGGTGACCGGTAACGCCGTTCTGGTGTCATAAACGGCCAAAACGGGCCTCTAACGGTCAAACTCATAGCGAACGACATCAGATTGACCTGAAATCACAGGAAAAAAATCCAATTATTATTTGCGACGTGCACTCGTAGATGGCACGTCAATCGGAAGTGCGGTCTGCGCGGTAGGGCTCATTATGCCTTCTTTAAGCGTTGTGCGTGCTTGATAAACGCGCGTGGGGGTCCAAACTGGCCGAACGAAGTCTGAATGGCCTGAAATCGGACGACATCAAAGGGTGAGTGAATTGTGATGTGGTCGAGCCGACGGCACGTCAATCGGACGTACTGTGTGCCCGTGGTGACCGGGAACGCCGTTCAGGTGTCACAAACGGCCAAAACGGGCGCCTAACGGTCAAACTCATAGCGGACGACATCGGATTGACCTGAAATCACAGGAAAACAATCCAATTATTATTCGCGACGTGAACTCGTAGAAGACACATCAATCGGACATGCGGTCTGCACGGTAGGGCTCATTATGCGTTCTTTAAGCATTGCGCGCGCTTGATATACATGCGTGGGGGGGTCCAAACTGGCCGAACAAAGTCCGAATGGCCTGAAATAGGACGACATCAAAGGGTGAGTGAATTGTGATGTGGTCGAGTAGACAACACGTCAATCGGACGTGCCGTGTGCCTGCGGTGACCGGGAACGCCGTTCTGGTGTCATAAAGGGCCAAAACGGGCGTCTAACGGTCAAACTCATAGCGGACGACATCAGATTGACCTGAAATCACAGTACAATAATAAAATTATTATTCACGACGTGCACGCGCAGACGACATGTCAATCGGACGTGCGGTCTGCGCGGTAGGGCTCATTATGCGTTCTTTAAGCGTTGCGTGCGCTTGATAAACACGCGTGGGGGGGTCCAAACTGGCCGAATGATGTCCGAATGGCCTGAAATCAGATGACATCAAAGGGTGAGTGAATTTTGATGTGGTTGAGCAGACGGCACGTCAATCGGACGTGTCGTGTGCCCGCGGTGACCGGGAAAGCCGTTCTGGTGTCATAAAGGGCCAAAACGGGCGTCTAACGGTCAAACTCATAGCGAACGACATCGGATTGACCTGAAATCACAGGAAAACAATCCAATTATTATTCTCAACGTGCACGCGCAGACGGCACGTCAATCGGACGGGCGGTTTGCACGATAGGGCTCATTATGCGTTCTTTAAGCGTTGTGTGCGCTTGATAAACGCGCGTGGGGGGGTGCAAACATGTCGAACGATGTTCGGGGGGTTGTTTGGGGTCCAAGGAAGAGGGTAGGGGGGCTGTCTGGGGTCCAGGGAGGAGGGTGGGGGGCTGTGCGGGGGGCTGTGCGGGGGGCTGTCTGGGGGGTGTTCGGGGGGTTGTCCAGGGTCCAAGGAGGAGGGTAGGGGGGCTGTCTGGGGGCTGTTCGGGGGGCTGTCTGGGGTCCAAGGAGGAGGGTGGGGGGCTATCTGGGGGCTGTTCGGGGGGCTATCTGGGGGCTATCTGGGGCTGTTCAGGGGGTTTTCCGAGGTCCAAGGAAGATGGTGGGGGGGCTATCCGGGTGGCTATCTGGGGGGCTGTCCGGGGGTTGTCCGGGGTCCAGGGAGGAGGGTGGGGGGCTGTTCGGCGGGGCTGTCCAGGGTCCAGGGAGGAGGGTGGGGGGTTGTCTAGGGTCTAGGAAGGAGGGGGGTTCCCAAACACACAACCACTAAGAGGCAACATCCATAAAAACAGATAATATATAAAAATAACTCAACTCTAATACTATACTACGAGTCTAGATAAAACAAAATAGGAACACACCCTCATGTTATCATATTAATAACTCTTCTTGAATCATTTAGAGTCACATCCCAATGATCATAGGATCACTAAACTAATTGATCACTAACCATGAAACACATGTATTTTGGTCATGTCACCACATGCATCATCACTCATGCCACCATATCAATATGTCACAAGGAATTCTCCAGGATAATACAATATTTGATCACACATAATTCACATTTAGTTATCATAATACAAATTATATTTACATGCTTATGATATAGAATGAATCCACATTAGTAAGACCCACCCCTCTCATAAGTTACCATCACATCACTACAACCCATCCTAGAAAGCACCCTACCGCATACAAATTCACCCAATCTAGGGTCCAATACCCAATAGGATCTTACATACTAGGATACACATCATGGATCGCTATCAAAACCATAAAAACATTGACAGATCTCAAAAAATTAGTGCATGCCATCATTACCTCATAGAATTGAAAAAAGGTAAGAAACAAGCAATATATCTCACTACTCCATACTCACCCCACAACATAAGGGTCTCACATTACTAGGGAATAATTCTATCCAATACTAAATGATCTTGATCCATTTTTCATATACATATATGATTCACCTCACCAATTACTAAATAGTAATAACATAAAAAATTATGATTGCATTTAACTAGAATTAAACCATCAGGTTTTACAAGGAAATTTTATATAGGTATTTGTTTACACTTTAAATAATCTGACCCCATGCCATAAATAAGGTGTTCAACAAAAATCAAGAACATGAATGTCATGTTAACGCTCAACATTGATTCATTAATAAATTGTATTCAAATTTTATGGAAATACCAAAATAAATTAGTGAATCAATGTACCTATAGTGGCGCACATGACCACCATGAAACAATCATAAATTTTTACAAAAACCCTAATAATTGGGAATAACGAAATCAAGAATAGAAGTATATGATTTATAAGAGCTGTAACTATATCCTTGATAAAATATAGGAGTCTAACCTGGTAGGTGCTAGATGATGTGGGGATTGGGGGGTCCTTCTGCCAAGGAATCGCTCCAGGAGGACACGAGCTGAATGCTTCTAGAATTTGGGGAGGCCGTTGGCTCGATTTGGGTATTTGGGGAATTTTTTTCCCAACGGTTCCATAGAACCGTTGGGAAAACAAGGTTTCCTCTCCACTTTTCCCAACGGTTCTATGAAACCGCTGGGAAAACTATGCATTGAGGGGTTTTTCCCAATGGTTTCTATAAACCGTTGGGAAAGACAAGATATGCCAACGTTCTTTGAACCATTGGTATACAACTTTTGGAAATGATCCCCTTTCCAGTAGTGTGTCTAATCAAGAATTTTATTTTATTTATTCCTCCATAAAATTATATTATTATTAAAAAATTGTGATGTAATAAATTAATTACCTTTTAATAATTATATTATTTATGTTAAGTGGCTTACCTACAATCATATCCTCTTCCATCAAAACTTTTATGAAATCATTATTTGTTTGTACAGCAGACTACCGCCTCAAGAATAACTTTTATTCATTTTCCTTCACCACATCTCTTTGATAGATATAAAGATAAATTTATTATTTATATATGATATTTATGATATTATTATTATTAATTTATCATTATATCCAATTCTCATTCATTCAGTTCATTATGTGGGAGTATGATAACGTCGTTCATGTTTATGGGGGACTACCGCCTCACCAAGTGATGTGATTCATTCATTATTTACAAGGAAGATAAAAAATAATGTTTTTTAAAAAAATTGTGATATATATGAAAAATAAATTATTCTTAAATGGTAATATATTATTTAAATTTTTATAATATTTTTTTTTGGGAAATGTAAACAATGTTCTTGAATACAGTTGGCATGTCGTCTCCAAGAACAGTGTATTTCATTTTCTATGTCTAACTCTTATAGATTATTCTAAATACATGTATAATGAATATATATGATACTTATATCGTGATTAACATTATAGATATTTTGGAAAATTATGAAATTAATAGTACTGAAAATAAAAAATCAAAACATACTCAAAATGTATACCAAAGTGATAATGGATTTTTACCACAATTTTTATTTACATATCAAATTAAGGATATCTCTTTCATGGGGATTATGAATCAAAATATAACAAAGTGATAATGAATTTTTGTCTCAATTTTCCTTCCTTAAGACATTTTTTATGTTATGATCCTATATTTTTTTATGAATTGTATATACAACCCATTTGACATGTATTATAATGAATTTATTTAATATTATGACATTTTATGTTTTAATTACTTTTATTTTTTCAGGGGGATTGAAATTCAATATTACCAAAGTGGTAAATATTTTTTAATACAATCTCATCATTTATCGATATTATTAATGATTGTGTTTTTAATGATAAAATATTATAATAAATCTCTAAATAAACTCATGAATTTTCAATGTTATTTCAAAGAAAATTATTTTCAGAATGGTTTATGTTTTAAAAATATTTTTTTAAATCAGAAATCATATTTTCCTTAGAAAATTATTTAAATTAATTTTAAAGATTCTTTTATAAGTTTTTTTGTTTATTTTCTAAGAAATTGATTGTCAAAATTGATTATGTTTTAAATATTTTTTTTCAATAATGAAAGGATAATATTGTCATGAAATGTTTTAAATTATTTTTAAATATTAATTTATAAATATTCAAGTTTATTTTCAAATAAAACTATTTCAAATATATTTTATAAATTTTTAGTTTTAACAATTTATTTTTAAGGACAAGTTATATTTCCCAATAAATGGTTTAAATGATCTTACAAAATCATTTTCGATTTAAGATGACATTATTTATCCTAAATATATTTTACTATGGATATGATCCAAGGATACCAATATTATTATTTCTATCGATGGTTTATGATTATGCTAAAAAGATGTTTATGAATACTCATCACCTTCTATGGGTTATACCATGATAAAATGATTATGAACCACACTTCTTTTAATAGGCTATGCTATGATAAAATAATTAAATAATTATGAAACTTGTCTCTTTTACATAGTTTATGATATGATGAAATGTTTTTGAAACACATTTTATTTCATGGGTTATGATATGATAAATGTTTTATGATCTTTTGGAACACATACATATAATTTTTATTATGTCATTGGAGGTACCTATATCACCAACTAATGTAGGGAATGATAATTTTTATCTCATGAGATAGATACGAATGTAATAGGTAGTGAACCCCATTTAGTATTAGACTTTTTCTATTATACTAGTCTTTGGATTGAACCTTGACTGTTATGATGATTTGGGGAACAAACCCATTACACTTTGATATCCTTGGAAGTGATGATTAACTACTATGGAAATGATTTTAAATAATTATTTGTATTCCATAATATTATTTATTAAACAAATGTTATTCCTTTAGAGATCATATTCTTTTATTTCCTAAGGATTCATGTCTTATGAACAACCAACAATTATTCCATGAATCAAGATTTTGATCTTTTATATACAATGTATGGTTTTAAAATATTATTCTCTTATTCTTTTACCCTTATAATCATGATATGTTTTATTATTTCCCTTGTTTACCTTCACTAGTATTTTCAGGTTACCCTTTCTTATTTTTTTCATTACCTCGGTTATAAAAAAAAGTTTGAAAATGTTATGTCTATAAAGATTACTTAATGGGAAGATATTTTGGGGGATTCTTAAGATATTTTTTAAAATAAGAAGATAGTGTATCTATTTCTCAAAGTAACTAAACCAATACGACCATCATGCATTTATTTTTTTAATATAATGAATGGTCATCTAAAAAATAATCAGTATTTATATATGATAATCTTGGGTTATTACTTTTGGTATTAGAGGGAAATTTTAGTTAACTATTAGAAAATATGATATAAGTAATTTAGTGAGATCTCTAAGTATTTGTATAAGGATATGTCTATGGATCAGTCAAAGTATAGAAAAATGTATAGGAATTTTGGTAATAGAAATAAAATGTGGTTTACAAGAAATTGAATCCTTATAATACTAAAAATGTATGTGGATCTATAATAGAGATACCTACGGGTAACAAATATAAAAAAACATTGATATAGACTCGATAATCATATAGTGCATGAAAATGGGCCTTATTTCATGCCTTGTTTGACCCTCCTGCTGGATATGCTTTTGAAATTCACAAACTCTTTATAAACCATCACGAATGAAATTAATAATGACTATGATTGGACTAGGTTAAGCCTAAGGTGTCATATATTTAAAATAATTTTTTACTATTTAGAAATCCTATAAATGATCATTAATTATTATGTTGTTTCCCACTATGATTATTGTTTCTCATACTATGATTTTTGGGTATTGTCAACGGTTAAAACCCAAATGAATCATTTTAACACTAAATATGATGAAAATTATTTTCTCTATGATCATCCAATTTTGTTAATAAATAGAGATAAATATATTATTATTATTATTAATCAGTTATCAAGATATATGATTAACAACATAAACTTCAGTGAGATTCCTAAAGAATCAAAAAAGAGGAAGATGAAATTTTTATAACTGTTTGTGTGGTATAAATATAGAGGAAAAAAGATTTAGCATCCTACATGTCTGGAAGGTGAGAATAATAACGTGGAATATTATCTTAAATATTGGGGAAGATGTTATCTATGTGGTAAAGAAGGTCATATAGTGAATTTGTTGAGGAGTTCAATGTATTATATGTGGGGAACTTGGTAATTATCCGTTTACATGCGATAAATATTGTGTTATCCCTTAGAATATAGAAATACATATTATATTCCAATATATAAAGTGAAAGGATTGAAGTTTATATATTTTTTGGATTCATGAATTCTACAATGGAAGTATTCTAATATTGGTTTTTTAGTTTTAAAAATTAGGAAACATCTAAGGATTGTGTTTATTTTGAAGGAATATATTTCTTATTATAATATTATTTTAATATTTATAAATACCATAATGGGTTTATGATTTTAAAAATTATCATAAGTGTAGATTAATTGA
The DNA here is from genome assembly GCA_963277665.1 of Viscum album. Classification (NCBI taxonomy): domain Eukaryota; kingdom Viridiplantae; phylum Streptophyta; class Magnoliopsida; order Santalales; family Viscaceae; genus Viscum; species Viscum album. Next base: position 243,503,919 of record OY728131.1, read on the forward strand.
AATTCATTTTGAGGCTTTATGTAATGGGAATTTATCTAAATTAAGGATGTTTTAATAGAGAGTAATGGTAATACAACACTTTAGATTTGTATATTTTTTAGTAAAAATGTTATTTAAGGAGGAATTCCATTGCACATTGTGGAAATATGACTAACTATACTGGTAACCTTTAGTTTTTATCATATCATTTATGTTTAGGTAATTATGTGTTGTAATTGATCACTATATGAAGTCATCACATTTTTTTCTTATCAAGGATTATTTTTCTCAGGATCCAATTTCTAGAATATACATAATAGAAGTAGTAAGGTTGAATGATTTACTATATTCAATTATATATAATCAGGATTGTATGTTTACCTCAATGTTCTAGTAGAGTCTTTAGAAATTTCTTGATACATAATTGATTCTACTCACTACATATCATCCATAGAAATATGATCAGTATAAGTGAATAATTAAAACCCAAAAGGATAAGATATGATAATTTTCTATGTATTTGAATGTAGTATGATAACAAAAACTTCTTAAAGTTTAGTTTTCTTGAAAAAATATACCCAATATGGAAATAAGTATATAATTCTGCCATAAAATAATAAATTTTTAAAAGGAAATATATCGGGACCTGAGAAAGTGAATGAGATATAAGATAAAGTTAGAGTTTTATAGAATCATGTAAGAGAAATATAAAGTTGATAGAAATTTTATTCTTATAATCATAGACATGTTTTGAAATTTAATTTGGTGTAATTTTCTTTCTATAAATTTCAATGTAGAATAAAGAAGGGAAAACATATCCCTGGGTATGTCAGTCCCTTTGAAATAGTTGATCACATCAGGATAGTAGCTTATCATTTAGTACTTCCACAGAACCTCTCTATGATTCCAGATTTGATCCAAATACCTCTACAAAGGAAGTACATACCAGATCCCCTATATGTACTAAACTAAAAGGTTATACCAATGGATCATGATCTTTCTTACAAAGAATAATATTTTTAGATTCTGGATAACGTAGAGAATATTCTACAAAAAAAGGACACTAGATGGTAACTGTTTTATAGTGAAACCACTAGAGTTATTAAAATATATTAAAAATAAGGAAAAAATGAGGAGAAATTATGCTCTGTTTTTTGTACAAAGGTAACAAGTTTTTAGGTTGAAATTCATTTTAATGGGTGTAGAATGTGACATCCCTATATTTTTTGAAAAAAAATCTAAATGAATTCAATATTGTATGTTTCATAAAACAAAAAATTTATCATTTATTACACAAAAATATAATTTTTTTTATTAAAAATAATATTGAGTTTAAAATTCATTACATGCAACACCAAGTTTAAAAGAAATATGATTTATTATTAATAAATTGTTATTTAATATGATAATTATCAACTAACTGTTATAATGATGGGAATAAATTTGATTTACTAATTCATGAAAATATTTGGTTTATACATGTATATAAAATTAAATACTTGTTAAAAATTATGTTAAAATTAAAATAAAAACAATTTGAAAATGAAGGGATTCTTTTTCAGAAAAACTATTTTTATGCACACAAACATGTTTTGTCTCAAAAAATGAATAAATATATTTTAGTGAATTATTTTAATGAAATTTAAAAATTATCAATTAGAAGAAATTTTTAATATTTATCTAATGTGTTTTAAAAATAATAGATAAGAATAAATCTAGTTTCACACTTGAAACTTCTATTTTTTTTTAAAATAAGTTATGTTGCATTTTTATCACTTATATAAAAATTAACTTTTTCCAATTTTAGAAAATTTATTTAAAAAAATTAAAATTCATTTTTTATATAATATATTCAAAATTATCTTAGGGTATATTTTTGAAAGTTTCTTAATATGGTCACTTTTTGGACGAAATGTGAAAAATATTAGTTTTTATCAAGGATTTTTAATTCTTTTGAATATTTTACAAATATACAATTTTTTTAAGATGGTTTAAAAAGAAAATCTGGTTATGTTATATATATACTAATTCAATTTATGTAATTAAAATAATTTTAATATTTAATTTTGATATAAAAACTTTAAACCTTTTAGACATTTTCTCATTGAAACCTTATTTTCTCTTTATGTCTACAGAATTAATTTTAAACTAAAATTTTCCATTTCTCTGAATGGAATTTACAAAAATGGATTAAATATTTTTAATATTTAAAATTTATAAAATTTAAAATGGTTTATTTAATTTATTTCTATATTTAATAGTAAAAACAATAAAATTTATTTTATGTGGTTAAGGTTTAAATGGGCTTATATGGGAGGTTAAAGTAAAAAAGATAAGGGATAAAATGACATAAAAATATAAAACAGCAATAACCTAACCATTTTATTTTCTTATATCTTATTGGTTAGATAAGTTTATATTTTATAGATTTTTTTATTGTGAAAAACATGGGAATAACTTTTTAAAAAATTTACAACTATGGCACTTGCCTAACTTATAAAAGGTCACTCACTATCCTCCATTCTTCACACTTACAAAGACTTTTGGTTTAGAAAATACCTACCAAAATAAAATCCATAATTATATCCTCTCATACTGTAGGCATTATTTTTTTCATAAATCAAACCTAATAATACTTTTGGTGAAAACCAAAAGAAGTGTTTTTTAGAAGAGGTAACATCCTTAATCAAGAATTTTATTTTATTTATTCCTCCACCTATATAAATTATGGTTAAATAATGATGATATAATAATTTATTTATTGTTTATATATGATATTTATGATATTATTATTTTTCTTTAATCATGATATCACTTTTTTCCTTCATATATTACACTCTGTGGGAAGACGATAATGTCATTCGTGCATATAGTAGAATATCAAATCGTAAAGCTATATGATTCATTCATTATTTACATTGATGGTAATAAGTATTTTTTTATTGAAATTATGTGATATATATGACATAAAAAAAATTAATGGTAATATATTATTTTCATTTCATTCTTTCTTTACTTTTTTAAAATTGATATGATGTTCATGTGTACGTACAGCATGCCATCTCCATGAATGGCGTATTTCATTTTCTATCTAAAAATCTTATTGATTAATATAAAAAAAATTACTAAATATATATATGATGTTTATATATTATTTATCATTATTTATATGATTTAACCATGATCAAATTAATAGTACCAAAAATTAAAAATCAAAACATACATGAAAAATAAAGTAGTTATTTCTTGAAACGTGACTTTGACATAGAATTGTTAATAAACATGTAATAAATAATCATATAAAAGTCATATATCATTTGATATATACAATTATTGGTCTTTAATTTATATATAATAAACTTATATTTATTTTAAATTTTTTTAAATGTGTATAGAAGAAGTTGATACTTAAAGGGATTTCGTCTCAATTTTTCCTTCTGTGATACATATTCCATATTCACCACCAATTACATTTATGTGGTTTATATACGTCCAATTAATGTATTTTATGATTAATCTCCTAAAAGTTATTGGGATTTATATAACCAATTTAGTATCTCTCTTTCATTGGGGTTTTTACTCAAAATATACCAACACAATAAGGGATTTTATTCTCAATTTTCTATTCCCTGATACATATATAATGTTATTCATATATCTTATTTTATGAGGTTTTTATATAGAACCTTTTACATGTAATAAAATGAATTTATTTATTCAATTTATATATTAATATTTATTTAATTTTATTCTTTCATTGGAAATAGAATTCAATTGTTACCAAAGTCATGAATATTTTTTATTACAATCTCATCGTTTGTCGAGATTATTTATGATTATGTATATGATGATAAAATATTATGTTACATATCTCAATAAAAACATTAATTGTATTATACTATGGTTATTCCATGAGAATACATGTCTTATATTAGTTTTCCACTCTTTATGTAATCAATATTTCCAAAAACAATTAATAAAAAATGTCTTTATTTCTCTCTTCAGTCCAAAAACCATTTTATTCCAAAGCTATGTATTTAAAAAATGATTTCAAAAATGTTTTTATCAATCTCCATATTATTTATTAAATAAATTTTTACCCATGATTAAATATTTACAAAATTGTCTTAATGGATTTTTCATGTCGTTTTCCAAACAATTACCATTTTTCTTTTAATAAAAATGTTTATGAAATATATTTTTTAATGTGTATAATAAGAATAGAGTTTTCTACCATCATAACCATTATTTTATTTGAATATTCCATTATAAATTTTCAAGGTTATTTTCAAATAAAATGATTTTCCAAATTTTTTTAAAAAAAATATTAAAGGAAAAATTAAATTTTCCTCAAGAAGTGTTTTAAATGATTTTTAAATATTCCCTTATAAGTTAGTATGGTTATTTAAAAAAGATTTTTAAAATGAATAATTTTTGGAAAGTGTCTTTTTAAATTGTAATGTGTTTTTTTAAAAGTGGATTGTCTATTTTCCCAATGAATTTTTTTAATTGATCTTCAAATCTTACTTTATACTTTTTCAAGGTTATTTTCAAAGAAAACTATTTCAAAAATAGTTTATGAATTTTTAGGTTTAGAAATTAATTTTCAGAGAAAATTTATTTTCCTGAATAAATGATTTAAATTATCTTTCAAAATAATTTTCCATCTAAGATTACATCCTTTATTGGTACGTATTCATTACTTGGGATATGACCCGAGATACCAATTTTATTTTTTCTCGACATGGTTTATGATTATCATGAAAATATGATTAAGAACCTCATTTCTCTTAAATAGGTTATACCAAGATAAAATTATTATGAAACACACTTATTTTCAAAGAATATACTAAGATGAAATTTTGAAAAGATTATGAAATGTGTCACTTTTTTATAGGTTATGATATGATAAAATTGTTATGAAACACATTTTATTTCATGGATTATGATTTGATTTATATATTACAATATTGTGGAATGCATACATACGGTTTTCATTATGTGATTGGTGGGACCTATTTCTCTCCCAATACATTAGGTAAGGATTTATATCTCAAGATATAGACAAGACTATAATGGGGAGTGAACTTAGTTCAGAAAGAGACTTTTTCCCCTATGATGGTCTTGGGAGTGAAACCTGACTACCATGATAGTTTGGGGATTGAACCCATTACACTATAACTGCCTTATAATTGAGCCTTTAATACAATGGAAATGATTTTCTATGCTTATGTGTCTTCCACAATTCTAAGTATTATTCCATTCTTATTCTATCTTTGATCATTTTATTTTATTTACTCATGATTCATGCCTTATAAAATTTCAATATTTATTCAATGACTCAATATTATGATATTTGATTTTAAGGGTATGATTTTCATATATAACTATCATTTTATCATACCCTTATTCTAACATTATGTTTGTTCACTTCCCTTATTTACTATTAGTGAGCATCTAAACTCACACTTTGTTATGATTCCATTACCAAGGTTATGAAGAAAGGTTATAAGTAGTGTATTTCTATGAAGTGTACTTAATTAAGAGACTATTCTAGGATACATTGAAGATATTTTATAAAATAATAAGATAATGTATCTAGTCTCCAAATACACTAAACCAATATGGTCTGTAGTCATGTATTTTTGTAATGTAAAACATATTCATCTAAAAATATGTAATATTTATGTATGATAAGACTGGTTCATCACAATATCATATAATTATATCTATATTAAGTGTGAAATAACACTATAACCTGCATGTACTATGTTTTTTGGTTCAGGGTTTAGTGAAAGAATCCTTTTATTATATAACTAACAAAACTTTTAGTCTTATTTTATATATAATCATTGTTTCACATGATTAAAATGCAATGTCCAACAAAAAAATAAATTACATGACTAGATTAAAACATTAGATCCTATTTAAGAATATATTTACATGTAATTTACAATTAATTATCTAGTAGATATAGATTTACCTCATATTGTAATTCTCTCTTCACTGATATTTGGGCTGACTATATCTCATCATATCATACATTAATTGTAGGATCCAAGTGTATAATTTCTCTAGTGGTGATCTATATATGCAATAAAATCTATAAATATTATAATATAATTTTCAACTATTTTCATGGATGATCATTATTTCTTGTTTCATTCAGGGTTGATCGAATCAAAATTATTCTCAAAGGGGGAAGAAATTTTTTTATTCGTCTAATTTCTTGAGAGATGATGAAGAGGGAGTGAACTATAGATCTCTATATCTCTCTCTAGGATTGGAGAGATTCTAACTCAATAATTATTTCACACAAAGTGATTACAGAAAGTGATATAATTTGATATTTATTATAGTAGATTTAGGGTTGTATAATTACACAATAAAACCTTTATATATTTTTAATTATTAATTGACCACATGTCTAATAATATTATTATTATTATTCATCAACTAACTTGTGAAACACATTAATAATATAAATAAATATCATTTATATCATTTCTAATCAAACGATTATGTTTAGATCAATTTCCCTTATCTATATTTTTTGAACCTCAAATAAATAATATTTAATTAATAAAAAACTTTCACTCCATTATTATAGGATAAATATAATAAATATTATATTATTTATTGTTGAAAATAAATATTTATTATTGTTATTTAACTAGTTTATGATTTCAAATAACATGTGTTTAAATTATGGTAATAAACCAAACCTGAATAAATATTATTTATTCATACTTGTTAAATTTGATAATTGAATTTAAATGAGATCATAGGTACACATAGTGTGTGATCATCTAATCCACATTCACAGTGGTGTTTGAAGAAATACTTAAAGTGAAAGGTTAGCATCTAGAAACAAACCAAGGAACATATAAATAAAAAAGCTAATTTTTTAATGACATTCAACCTCTACAAAATACATACCATGTAATATAATCCCTTTGTCATGATATCACTAATCAAGTAGGTTTCATGTCAGTCCCATCAATATATATGATTGATTTTCCTTTATTTAAATTCATAGAAATGAACTCTCCCATCAAACACCATGACCATGGATTTATAAAGGTAGTTCCATTCCAATAAAATGGCTTGATATATCAACTTATATTAAGGTAAAGAAAGGATAACTCATTTCTGACATTATCCATTAATGAAATATCCCTCGTGATTTACCCAACACATTCTATATTTCTACAAGAATAAGTCACCACATTTTTTGTCAATAAATAAAATTACATGTGTCATGATATCCACTAATGATAATCATAAATTATAAGGATCAATAAACACATATAAAAATAGGAAAATCTAATGACATATGAAAATGTGGATTTCATATTAATGGGTTTATTCTCATAACCTTGAATCATATAGATTACCAAGGTTGAACCACATGAGATGGTGTATGAGTGTCTTCTGAGACTCCTACCCTTATTACCCTTTATTGTATATGTCTTGTTAGGTAATATTGTCATACCATAGAATATATATTCAATAATATTTTCCTGGAACCTCTAGTTTCTCATCAAATAAAATAATTCTTATGACCTTTTAGAATGACACATATTATGAAAACATTATCTCCTACAAGAGTCACATAAATTAATAATCATGATATGACAAGAAAAATTATTAATAAAGAATAATATTTAATTAATTAAAAATAAATTTATTTATAAAGAACCAACTCCAATAGACTAGCACTTGAACTAGAGCCAACTGACAACAACTTTCAGTCAACTAGATCTCACATGGAACTCATTCCTCTAATAAGGAAAAACATTAGTTAATAGGTCTTCCACATTCCTCCCTATAGATTCTCTAATCACTGAAAATTCACCTCATTGTGAAAAATTCTTCAAGGGATAAAACAATTGAAGTGTGTTCTTTTTTTAGCCAGACCTCAACTCTTTGGAAATAGCATCCACTATAGTGTTATAAAAATAAATTGTGATAGGATCTTTGAATATAGGTACCAAATCAATCTCTTTGAAAAATATGTGAATTCAAATAGATTTGTTTTATGTATCGAAAGCCATAATATACTTGTAATCTAATATATAATTTGAAGAAAATGACTTCATTGAACTCTTCCAACTTATAGATCCATTAAGACAAAAAATATATCTTGACTATAACTTTAGATCATTTTGATCTATCTAATATATAGAATATGTATAACCCCTAATGACTATATATCAATATCTTATAAAAACCATGAATATATCCTTAGTTCTAATTTGATACTTAAGGATAGCCTTAATAGTAGTCCAATGTTATTCACCTGTGTCTTCTTGATATATTTCATCCACACTTATATCAAGGGAAACATAAATCCTCACACATAATGTAGAGTATGTGATGAATCATTTAACATAAGTTTAAGAGATCACTTAAAAAATAGAACATTAAATGGGGTTATTTAGATGGGTTTATGCCCAACCCCCTCTAAATTAATTTTTTGTAACATTAGAGGGGGTTCTGCATAACCCCCTCTAATAATCTAATTTAGAGGGGGTTCATAACCCCCTATAAAATAATAGAATTTTTTAATATGTAATTGGATTTTAGAAATGGTTATGTTAAAACTATCTATACTTTAATAATTAGTGGCGCTATATATTTAGTTACAGGCACTATATATTCAGTTAGAGGTGCTATATATATAAATACATATATATATATATATATGTAGTTATATTTTAGAGGTGTTATATATATGTGTGTGTGAGTGTGTTATATGAAATTTTTTATTGTTAGAAAATAGTAGGGGTTTACAACCCCCTCTAATGTAAGACATTAGTCGGGGTTCAAAATCCCCTATAATGTAAGACATTAGTGGGGGTTCAAACCCCATCTAATGTAAGGAATTAGTGGGGGTTCAAAACCCCATCTTGAACCCCCACTAATGTCTTACAATAGAGGAGGTTGTCAAACCCCCTCTAATTTAATAGATAAGAGGGGTTGTGAAACCCTACTATTTTCTTAAAAATCATAATATATATATTTTATATATTTTATACATATATAAATGTATTTATAAAATGTATAATATATTATATCCATATAAATATGCAATATATATATATATATATATTAATTGTGTGTGTATAAATATAATATGTATATATATATTTTCTTAATATGTTTGGGTAAAATATATATATGTGTGTGTGTGTGTGTGTATTCAAATAAATATAAAAAATTAAAAATAAATATATAAATACACATTTTCATGTGTGTGTGTGATATAAATGTATTTATAGATACAAACATGCATAATTTATTTAAATATATGTAAATATAAAATTTATAGAGTTGTGAAAAATATATATATATACATATATATTTATACATATATAAATATAGATACATGTTACTTATTTAATTTATTTTAATATATTATGGAAATAATGTTTATCTTAATAAACTTATTAATATATATAAATACAATAATATATAAATTATATGTGTAAATTTTTTAATATATACATTTTTATTAATATATATATGCTTATTTTAATAAAGTTATTATATGTATTCAAATATATTGTTTTAATAATGTTTATTTTAATAAACTTATAAATATGTATATATACAATAATATATAAATTATTTATGTAAATTTGTTAATATATATAATTTATTAATATATAAGCATATTTTAATAAACTTATTATATGTATTTCAATATATTATGCAAATAATTTATATTTTAATAAATATATCAATATATATGAATAGAATAATATATGTAATATATAAACAAAAAGACACTTCGGTGGTGGTTTAGGCGCATGAGGTTTTCCGGGGTGAAGAGTGGTTCGATTCCCGCCTGGATCTATGTTTTAGAAGACCTCTGAATTTGCGGACCGAGAGGAGATGGGGGATGGACTGGGACACTCAAAGAGGATACCTGGGGTGGGGCTAGACTGGGAAATGCACACGTAGACTCACACAGGAGACTAGGGAGTCTGTGACACCAGGCTGGACCGTAGAGACTGGGGGATGGGATAAGGGGACAGACATAGATAAGAGGAAAGGAGGGGGACTGGGGGACACACAGGGGATAGAAGGATCGTGAAACATAGAAATCAGAACTGGGACACACGATACAAATACCAAGACATACCGAGGAAATACACCAGGATAGGAGGACCCACACACTGGTGACAGAAACACAGAGAGCGGAGGACCACGCACAAACATATGGGACAGACACGAATAGTGGAGGACCACACATAGGGGACAGATATACAGCGGAGGACCACACATAGGGGGGATGGGGAATGGGAAACAGGATAGGTGTGGGGGCATGCACATCCCAGATTTGGGGATGTTTTCTTTATAAAAATATATGCATTAGGGGTGGTTGTGTAAATATGCCTCAAATGCAATCGATAATTAGGGGCAGTTTGAACTGCCCCTAATAACTCTATTATATGTGGTTGGGGTTATAACCCCCTCTAATAAAAACCATTTTTGGTAAATTTTGGACAACATTACTTGGGTTTTAATCCCCCTCTAATGTAACTGCCACTAAATTCCTCACACAGTTACTCGTGCTTCCTCAAAACTGTCTCTACTAAATGTAGGCGGGCACATTAGCAGCGGTTCGTCATAACTGTCATTAATGTATTTATAAGAGGTTATAACCCCTTCTACAGTGGTCCTTTTTTTAGTGGATCTTACTCTATCTCACGCTTTCATATTATTTTTAACGATTCAATTTCCAGGAAATAAGTTTTGCATGTGACACATGAACCAATCCCCTCTTCAATTGTTCGTTATTGAACCTCTTTAGTATCTTTTCAATTTATGGGCTCTGGGTTATACCAAGAGGCATCGTAGATCATTCAAACTTTATCTTGATCCATAAAATGTAGGCTACATTCTTTAATATATTTATGGATAAGCACTTTCCCAACCATGAGTTAGCCTATTGCAAGGAAAGTGTATAATTTTTAATTAATAATATTTCATAAACATATAATAATTTTAAAACCAATATAAATCCACTAAACTACTAGTAAACACATGTCTCACATAATTTTTTAATGAAACAATATTCATGTATGTCCTTATATAATATAATGTTCAATGGCCTTGATGTGTTCTTAATTTATATATGAATCTCTATAACTTGATTAACATTTTGGAATTTCCTGGAGTCACAAACCATTATGGTTGTGTCATATACACATCCTCTTGAAGGTTCCTATTATGGAAAGTGGTTTTGAAATCCAATTTCTAAGTATCATAGTCATGGTAAGATTCTATGTTAGGAAACATTCTGATGGATTTAAACATGGAAATTTGGGAAAAGGTTTTACTATAGACAATGTATTTATGTTGTATAAACCTTTTATTTTCTATCAAAACATTATAGGTATTTACTTTACCTTCCATGTCCATATTTCTCTTTAACACCCATTTACACCAAAAATGCCTTTTATAAACAATCATATTAACTATATCCCAAAAGCATTTTGATATATGAAATCCATCTCATAATTCATTTGTTTTTCGATATTATAGAATTTCAACTCTCTAATGCTTCATTTCACTAGAGAGGATCATTATTGTCAACCAATAATTAGTAAAAAATTTTGGTAAATGGAAACCCATATATCTTTAGTTATCTTACCTCTCAAGTACTCTAATGTAGTACTTCTATTTTTGGAATAACTTCTTCCATTATTACATGTGGAATCAGTTCCTACATAAATGCTTGTGTATCATGAGAATAAATTTGATATTACTCTCACTATCCAATTTGAGTATGTGCTCTCTCTAAATAAATAAGGCATTTCTTGTGAAAATTTTGATCTTATTTGAAAAATTGTATTGATAATATCCTCCTGTTTCTTTAGGAAACCCTATAAAGATACACTTAATGCCTTAGGTTGGAAGATTTTTCCTTAATATAGCATTAAAAAATGCCTCAGAACCCCATGATTGAAAATGTGAAAAAATGGGTTTTTTTCAAACAATAACTCAAAGGGAATAATATTTTCCACTTTATTTGGATCTCGATTTAGGTAATATGTTGTTCTCTATAAGGAATATCCCTGAAATGATATTGGATGGATTGAATTACTCATCATGGACCTTACTATATCCAAAAAGTATGATTCCTCCTATCACTAACACCATTCCACTATGGTGTATAATGTGTAGTGAGTTAAGATAAAATACTATACTCCCGTAGAAATTCGATAAAGTATATTTTAAGATATTTACCACCTCGATCCAATCAATGTTTCTCTATATTTCTATTAAAATGATTCTCAACCTCATTCTTGAACTCTTTAAACTAGTCAATAGATTCAAACATGAACATCACCAACTCAATATAACCATACCTTATCAAGTTATAAGTAAACACTACTACAAAAATGGACATTATCAATGATAGAAAAGGGCATTAACAACGCTTGAAAAGTTATGTTAATCGAGGTGAATATAATGGGGGGTCCCATATAACAGTGCTCAAAAAAGTGTTGGTAAATAACACTTTAATTAGTGCTTAAGAAACACTGATAAATGGGTCCTTTATCAGTGTTTTCTTCAGAATGGATAAAAGACCACTTTTATCACTTCTTTTTTAAAAATGTTGATAAAATTTAAAAAATATTAAAAAATTAAATTTAGGGAGGGGTTTAAAAAGTGCTTGAAACCCCCTTTAATAGCCCCCCCCCCCCCCAGCACGCATGCCCCGGCCACCCCCACCCCCTTTAAAAGTGCCTCCACCCCTTTAACAGTGCTAGCCCTTATTACCTACCCACGCGTACGACCTGCATCCCCTAAGATTCAAACTCAGGACCTATTGCCCGGTGCCTAAGACTTTACCACTCCACCCTATTTCTTTTCTCTTCATTTATTAATATATCTATATATATTATTATATTTACTCGTATATTAAAATATATTTATATTAACATATATATTTATATTAATATTAATATTTATTTTTGTTATATTAATATATATATATACTCGTATATTAATATATATATATATATATATATCTGTATATTAATATATATATATAGTTATATTTATATATTAATATATTTATAAGATCAGCTTTAAATTCATTTAAAAATATGATTTCTTCTATGTGTTTATAAATAAATATATATATATACAATAAAACACACAAATATATATATATATATATATTATATGTGTATATGTAAGTGTAATTATATATATATATATAAACATTATATCTTAATATGTATATACATATGTTTAGAATATATAGATAATATATATCAGTTTGTCAATACAGATGCACACAATTATATATATACACGTACACATTATATTGGTATATAAATATTCACATATTTGTATTTTAAATAAAATAGATATTAGTTTTTTATTTAGATAAGGCTTATATATTGAGAAATATATTTTATATGGAAATATGTTTAATTATTTATTTATAAAATTTAATTTTTACATGTAAATATATAAAAAAATATGTATATATTGTTATATATTTGATTATAAATAATATTACATTATAAAAATTGATAAAAATCCCTAAAAACCTAAAAAATAGGTAAAAATAGAGAAACCCTCAAAACCCATAAATACAGTCAGAAAGTCAAATAAACCCTAAACTCAGTGTAACGAAGAAAACATCTGATCTAAGAGTCTGTTCCATAACTGTGACCAATAAAATTGAATATCATCAAACAAGATTTTATATTATAGGATTTGGAGGCCTAATAGACAGGAAGATCATAAGTTACAGCTGTTTGAAAAAAATAGCAGACAAGACAAAAGTGCTAAAAATGGGGGCTTGAAAAACCTAATAAACCGTAGCGTCACTGAAATGGGAATAAGATCTAATCTAGTTCCCATTTCATCTTTTTTACTATTCAAGCTGAAGCTCATGAAACAAAGTACAATATAAAAGTTGGTGGAGGCTAAATAGACACATGGATGGGGAGTTATTGTCGTTTTAAAAAAAAATTGATAGGGCATCGGACACAAAAATGGTTTTTTGGAGGCCTTCTAATGATTTTTTGAGTTTTAGGGTCTGATACTGTATTGTAACTATGTTATATTTATCCTGATGTGTATATATCTTTGCTACTTTCGATTTGATTTGTGGTAGAGCCCAAACAGACACTCGGAGTGAAAGTTATGGCCATTTAAAGTTGGAGTTTTTTTTTTGGAGTGGTATAACCGATATATATTCTATTTTTTATCTTATCATGGTTTCTATTAGACGTGGTCCTCACTCATCTCACGAGATTCGATTTTACTGGTCACGACACTCAAACGGACACCCGAAGAAGAAGTTATGGTCGTTTTTAGTTAGTTGTGGATTTCAAAGGTTTTTAAGCACTAGGAGGGTTACTCAATTTCAAACGATAATAAATTATACTCTGGGTGTCTATTTTGGCTCTACCAAATATCAAATAAAAAACTTTTGAAATTATACGCACTTTATTGACCACTAGAACCCCTTCCCGCGTTCTTTAAGGACCTAATGTCCCAAAATCCCTCAGTGCGGTCATAAGTTTGGATACAGGTATCAGTTTCACCATAAATTCTACTCCAGGTGTTCGTTTTTCCTTTAACACATATCAAATAGATGAATTAAACTATACCTAAACTCCGGTGACCACTAGAACACCTTCCCATATTCTTCAAGTCACGAAAAGGTCCTTAATCCCTCCAAACAGCCATAATTTCTAATCCATGTGTCCATTTTACATCTACCACATATCAAATCGATCTAAAACATATTTAAAATATATATATTGTATTTATATCAATATAAATATACTTATATATCTGTCTCACGGTGCATGACGAGGTCTTGGGAGAGAAACGTGCGCTACCCGACGGTTGATTAGAGAAGATTGGGTTCTACTTAATCACTCATATCAGGTGCACCGTTTTCACCTCAAAACTCCCAACGGATCCATATCTAGCAATATGTGGACCTGCTTTCCAAAGGCAGGCATTTGCTGGGTGGTTTGGCCAGCAATTCTTAAAAACTCACATTGGTCGAGAGGATGGGAAGTCGGGCTCATCGCACCCTTTTAGGGAGAATTATTGCATGTTCCAGGACACTCTTATATATTTAAGACGTATTCATATGTTCCTGAGTCTTTGGTTTATACCCAAGAAATGTATCCATGGATTACCCCTGTTTGGCAAGGGTCAGCTGGACGTAGGGGTTCGGAATCATTTAGTCCTGAGGTTTACCAACCCTCATTGGATTAGTGACTCTGAGGAGTTTGGACTTATTGAGACAGTGCTAGTTTAAAGCCTCATGACTGGGCTCTCTTGAGTTTATTGTCATCCAAGGGGGAAAGATAACGAGTTGGGTGTTTTGATCGAACCCGTGATATGGGCTTCCTATGTATCCTCATGAGAGGAATCAGAATCCACGTAGTTCAGTTTCGTATGGGGCTTACACTCTGGGCTGCCCCAGGGATGGTGTGGTGAACTGATGTGAAGATAGTCGGATTAACCGATTATTGGGATTGAACATCGGGGAGGCTTCCTACGTACCCTACCTAGGAGACAGGGATCAAAATCCACATAGTTCTAATGGGGGTGTCGGAGAACCGACGTGAATGTGGACCCGGGGGTCCGATGGTGATCGGGATTGAACCTCTTGGAGGCTTCCTATGTATCCCTGTGGTGGGGAATCAAAGTCCACGTAGTTCGAATGAGAGCGGGGCTTATGCTCTGAGGCAGCCCATAAGAGGATGTCATGGTCGATGCTTACTCTAAGCCCATGTGAGTCATGCTCGGTGTGAGAAACAAGAGGCAGAAGGGACCAGACAACCACGTCGTGAAAGGTGCGTCTGTGGGAAGTGTAGTGGGGCTTACACATAGAGCAGCCCAAAAATTCGGGGCTTACTCCAAAATGGATACCCATGGCGACAAAGTGTTGTGGGAGAGGAACTTGGCCCCAAAGAAGGACGGAGCATCACCCTTTTCCACTACGCCCTTCCCTGACCAAGGTCGTGGGAAAGTACAGAGGTGCATGGTGGCTTCCTTCAGATGGGTAGTCCACCATGCCTAGGGGAAGGGAGAAATTCCCCAGTCCTAACAAGTGGAGGGGCAGAAAGTGGACTCCCAGACTTGGACTCCGCATTACCATGGGAATGTGAACCCAGGAATGCTTCGGGAATCCGCTCAAGGGCCGGAGCAACCCCTTCGCCCTCGCTTACCATGGCTATGTAAACTCAAAATGGTGCACTGATGCGCCTGAAGGTTACATCACATGGGTCCGGTGGCTCTGGTGGAGGCCTCGGCTCAGGGCCGATGAATGGGCCAATGAGGAGGTTTTGGAGGATCAATTCAGATTGGAAAAAAATTATCTGGCTCAGGGAATAGGAACTCTGAAGGATCTGGCGGGCCACACAAGTGTATGAGTTGTGGCGCCCTTCACGTAGGGAGGTGCTACGTGGCTGGAGAAGTTGTCTGCAAACCAAGGTGGTCCATGGACTAGTGGGCATCCCGTGAAACAGGGTGGTTCACGGCTTCGGGTTCAGCCCGTGTACCAAGTTGGTACGCGGAGGGGTCCACGCGAGCAGTGGTGGACAAGGGCGATGTCATTTGAGGGTTCGTCGAGGTGGACTTCGCCCGCGTATGAGGGTGTTATGCAGTGCGACATATCAGAAATGGGGCATAAACTCCCTGGTATGCAGGGAGTGCATCCGCGGAGGGGGGCATGGTTCACGGTCTTCTTTTTTTTTAATTCGCGGTCCACCAAGTTGTTATACGTTTTCGATTCCTTATTAATTCACTTCCAGCTTCATACCTATTCTGGTTCACAAACTAGACCTTCGTTGTTTGCGAAATCCTAATCTCCTTCCTTCGAAATTCTTCCACCTGAATCTGATCGATCTCTAAAATTTCCTCCTCCGGATCTTCCCCTTCAATCTCCTTTTATATAGTGGGGAAAGAGATATATCTGTGGTCATACGGCACCTTTTGCAGAGGCCTGTGATCGAGGACCCGGTTCATGGATGACTTGGGCAATCCACGATTCATAGGTGCATTGAACACACCTCCCCCTGTGAACCAAACTAGCTCAGGGAGTGCTTCGCGACCGCATAGGGTTCCGCCTCCATTCCACAAACGACAACGGATGCGGCCTTGGCTGGTCAACGCGGTCCGCGGCTGGGGCGATTTGTGACGGTGGACTGGCTTAGTGCATGTCCTGCTTCACGGCCACAGAGGATCTCCGCCTTCGTTCTGTGAACGACAACGGTCCGAGGAGCGGGTGCTTCACGGAACTGACCGCGTAGTGTTATCATTGGACCGGTTCACGGACCGGTTCGGCTTGTGTCGTCCTTTGAGTATTCTCAACACTTTTCCCCAATTCTTTGGGGGGAATTGGGTAGAATCTCCCTTGTATTGGAGGGGATTATCATTCTCCTTTGTGGATTTTTCAGGACCCTACAAATGCCCCCCATCGGAATGGGGTACGATCGGAACGAAGATGATTCCATTTCGATATAGAGTGGTCCTGAAAATCGATGAGTGATTGGACAATGCTCTAAATTTTTCCTGAGCCAAGGGACTCAGAGAGCATAGTTTAACTATTGTTAGGGGTTTTTTAGAAAAACCCCAAAAACTTTTTGTCTTTTTCTTTTAATACCCTAATTTTTCATGGGCCCTGTAACAACCTGAGATTTTATGAAAAATATTCTTTTTAATTTTATTGATGTCTTGTGTTGTACGCTACAACAAAGGAGTCTTTCACAACATGCAACCCTAACTTGGCTGCATTACATGCAATCGCGACCTTCCTCGATATCTTGTGTTGTACACAATACCGAGTTTCACTAAACAACGATATGCTATTAAAATATTATTAAAACTAGCCGTTATGAATAGTAATAACCACTTTTTGAAATTTTTTAAATTTCATCTTTCAAAATGGACTTCATTTTTGGATTCAGAATATCGAAATTATCCTAGGGTGAAATTTTTGTATTTTTCTGAAAACATTCTATTTTTGATGAATAGTGAAAACACTGGGTTACTATTTAAAAGCCGACTTTTTATTTAAATAATTATTTATTTTATTTAAATTTATTTTAGGTTAAACATTGATGATTTAGTAATTATCTTATGAATGAAATATTGACATAATTGGTGTTATAAATACCCAAATAAATGTAATTTGAGACTTTTTAGGAATTCTACTAATTTTCTAGGTTAATATGACATTTTAGTATTGATTAAGTTAACTTTTCTTGAACAAATCATTCTGTTATGATTTTCACAAAAATCAATTACCAAATAGTGTCAAAATTGACATAAAATAGTTTTTAAAACAAATATTATAATATTAATTGTTATTTTATTCCTAAAAATCTAAGGTTCAAAAAAATGACATATATAAGGTTATATATGGTAATAATGAACAACTTGGGGTTAGTTTGTCTTGTTATAGTATGTTTATTAACCTTATAGTGTAAGAAAACAAGAATACATGGTAAAAGAAAAATTATTTAACTTAAAGATAAATCTAAATGATAAGGTTAAAATAGAAACCTAAACTTGTATAAATTCTATTGGATATAAGGATTGCGACCCATCCCCACCTTATCTTCGAAATATATCAATTTGGAGCTATTAAAAACCGAATATGACCTTATAATAAAATAATATTTTTAGTTATTCTAAAGGTGCCCCTCTCCTCCCTTATAAAAGGGCACCTCCTCCCTCTCTTCCTCACACCACTTTGAGTCTTCAATCTCGGCCAACCCCTGCCAAATTCTCTTCTAAACTTCCCTAGAAACATCATAGAGGTCCTGTTCTTCTTCAAAGACCAATTTTAGTACCCTAAGAGAAGTTCTCAAAGAGGCGCTTCAAAGAAGAGGTAATGTCCATTACCGATTCTTTCAACATTATTTCTTCTTCCACTTCTTCTTATTTAGTTGTTTCATTATGAAGTAATAACATCAGTATAAATAATATACTTATATTTTATTATAAGTATGAAACTACCCTATTTCACCATCTATCCATCCTATGGAAAATGAAATCACCACGCGTGCGTACGTACGGAATACCGTCTCCACGCCGTGGTGAAATATGTTTTTCTACCAACACCTTACATGGATGGGTATAATGGTGTAAAGAATAACTATATATGGTTATTATAACATCATACTGATTCTGATATATTATACAATCAACTCAAATTTTATTCAATAATTATGGGAACGATATCATCGCTCGTGCGTACGTACGGACTACCGTCTCCACGACGCGATGAGATTCATTCTCCATGTTAACCATACATGAATGATCATATAGTTTCTATAATGAATAATAATGAAATATATGAAACAATAATGCTACTAGATTTATGTATATATATATATGTGTGTCATCTATTTAGTTTCATTCAATTCAATAAGGAAACGAAAAGAGCATTCATGCGTACGTACGGCCTACCGTCTCCATGAACGGTGTATTTCATTCATTTTATCGATATATAATATACATATGTATATGATGAATATATATTATATATAAATCATGTTTTACATTTTGGAATTATGTAAATCAGGATATAAGTAATAATATCAAGAACGACAAGTCGAAACACATACGATAAATGAAATGATTTTACCCAAAATGCTGCTTTAACATGGAATTTACAAAAGAACGGGTAATATAAAGTCATAAGTGAAACATATATGATATCATAACAATTAATATGATTCTGTAACTAGTCAATGACATTATTTAAATCATTATACAGGAGGTTCGGATATGTACGAAGCATATCGGTCCTAAGGTAAGGGATAATTTTGCAAATCTCATTTTTATCCGAGATTGCTTATTCGTAAGTATTTACTGGGGTTATTGGTCTCATCAAGGTCCATGTTTCCTAAAAATGGATTAATGTATGTTTAATGTCCTTTTAACACATTTTTTACTTTTACTACATGGTATGTATGGAATCTTTCTTTTACGAGGCATTTTTTGACTTTTCCGGCAAAAGTACAAGAAGAATGTTTTTTTAACTTATACGGCACGAACGGATTTTTACGGTTTTATAAAGCCTTATTTTCGTGAAGCTTCATCCAAAATATTTCATGACTATTTTCAAAAAAAAATATTTTTCTTTTAAAATTTCATGACGTTTTGTGAAAAGAAATTGATTTTGAAGAAGAAAGGATATTTTCCTCAAGAATTCATTTCATGTGTTTTAACAAAACCATTTTCCATCTAAAATGAAATTATTTCATATTTGTATGTTTCAAGTATAAAGTCTCTATGATTTACATGGTTTCACTTTTCTTATGTTGAAATGATATCCATTTGTTTTATATGGATTAAGTTATGATTGGATGATGTTTATGAAACCCATTTTTATTCTTTGGGTTATGATGAATGATTTATGTTTATGTTGTGGAACATGTAAGAATGATTTCATTATGAGATGGGTGGGACCTATATCTCATTCCAATGCATTGGGTAAAGATTTATATCTCATGAGACAGACATGGATGGAACGGTATGTTAATCAAGTTCAGTAATACAGGACTGGAATGAGGAGTGAACTCGATTCAGAAAGGGACTATGTCCACTAAGATGGTCTTGGAAGCAATGTCTTGGATACTATGGAAATCATATCATGTGCTTAATGGTTGCCACAATCACATGTTTTATTCCCATGCAATTTTATCATGATTAATGTTTCTTTATTATCTATACCTTATGTTATTCCATGTTTTATGTCTTTGCTCAAGATTTTTTTGATTAAACATTATGTTCATGTTATTAAGTTCAAATGTTTATGATTTGTTTCATTTTATCCATGCATACCCTTACTGAGCATTTGAGCTCACCTATTATATGTTTTCTTTTCCCCAGGATATAATGAAAGGTTTTAGGTAAGAAAACAAAAGGGGAAGATCTTTATGGGAGATGTTGAAGATCTTTCACCACGATTAGAAGATTACGTTCTGAGTTTCCAAAGACACTAAACTATTATGGTCCTTGTGTGTCTGTTTTTTTTATGTATTAAGTATTCTGCAAAAGTAATGTAATGTCCATGTACGTCAAGCTTTGGGTCTCTATAGTTGGTATCAGAGGAAAGGTTTAGTCAACCTTTGGAAACTAGGATGCGAAAACGTTAGTGAGATCCCTAGAGATATTTCTAAGGTATAGGGATGTCCCAAAGAATAAGTATACGTATAGGATATAGTCCTAGAACTACGGTAACGATCTTAGAATTTAACCATAATGTTAGATATTGAGGGAACTCCCCCTTTACTATGTTGTTTTCCCTAGCATGATTTTTGGCTCTCACACTATTCTTTTTGGGTTTTAGAAAATGGCTGGAAACAGGAAGATTCATGATAATGTAGGATATGACAGACAATGGAATGATATTCTTCATGAGCAACCAAATGAAACGAGATTTGGAAGTCCAAACATCGTTATTATGCCTAATCAGCAATCTCATGATATGATCAATAATCTCAACTTTGGTAAGTTTCTAGACTCAGATAATAAGAGAAAGATGGAGTTTCATGATGATCATAGAGGAATGAAAGTTCAATTTCCCTCATGTAAATCATGTGGGAAGAGGCATCGGGGAGATTGTTTCAAAAGAACTGGAAGATGATTTGGGTATGGAAAAGAAGGACACAAAGCCAGTAAGTGGAAAGGAAAAGGTTCAGTTAACACCATGGACAAGGCTAATGGTATTCCTACGACATCCACAATGATTACATGTTTTAAATGTGGAATGTACGGGCATTATGAAAACCAATACCCTAAGGGAAAATCTCATAAAGAGAATCAGCATGGTCATATGGTTAGTATTTATGTGGATGATGATGAGGAGGCTACAAATGATATATGAGCTGAAAGAAGTGTTGAAGCTCAGTCAGTTGTTTTAGAAGGTAGTGGAATGATTGTATGTTTATCGAGAGTTATGTTGTATAGTTAATGGTACTATGGAATAAAGAATCATCTAAGGATTGTTACACTATTGTTTTTTCTAAAGTATTTGAAAGTATATGTTGAATGGTACCAGTAACCATGGAAGGTTATTCAGATATTTTTGGAAAGTAGATGATATGCGCATAATGAAGGAATAAGAAGATAATGATATGTTTGATTGTATTCATTAGCTCATGATTGATATAAGGACTAAGTGATATCATGGTTTGAGTATATAGAATTTTGAGGATTTTGGTATGTGGAAAGTGTTAACTTTTAACTGCATTCATGTTTTCACTAAGGTTCAATGGGTATTCATTTTTCAAGAGAATGCATGATTAAGGCCTTCGAATGTATGGAATGTGACCAACAAGACATATCTTATGATATATGGGGATCAATGATGGTGTTAACATTCTTGTTATATGAAATCTCTGGTAATCGTTTTCACTATATAATGAGAGTGGATTGCAGTATTATGGATAAGCCTAAAGATTGGAATGGATTATGTTGGACATAAGTTAGTATTGTTTAAGGATAGAAGTTTTTTCGATATTATTTATGGGATGTTATAGTAATGTAGTTTTAGAAAAAGGACAACCTGTAGGACGGGAGACAGCCCATTGCATCGGACAAGGTTGTGGGAATCGAACCCACAATCGAAGTGTGACTGGCATTTATCACCTACCACTGGACTACAAGAAATCCCTGGTTAGTAGAAACTAGTTTTTTTATTAAGCAGTATGATATATGAAGTATAAGTTCATTTTTGGAACCATATACGATTAATCTAACCATAAGATTGACTTATAACTTTTTCTAACCTTTTGTTCGAAACAGATGGAATAACCCATCATTCTATCACATGATCTTCTAACACATCACAAATAACAAATTCAACTTCATTTCTTCAAAGGATGAAGTGGAAATTGTTCAATTCACAAACAACAATGATATTGTACCAAAATCATGTAAGTATTTCTTTTAATTCATCAAATTTAGCGAAATGATCTTGAAAACCAAAAATGTTGTTCTAGTTCCCTTATATCTGATGAATTAGATGGTACCTTAGATCATCACAAATCTATAGCTTTGTGATTGTTGGCTTTTTCATAGCCATGTTCTCTACCACTCTCCATCAGAACATGATGGTTAGGTTTCTCTTCCATATCCATATTTTCAGCTATGTTCTCTTATGTGGAACCCCAGTGATTAGTTATTTTGGGTAACCATTATGTTTCATACTTTAGTTTTTAAAAATTGGTTTTGGTATTCCTTTTTACGATGTGGGTTTCTATTAAAGAAACTTTCAAGTAGTAAACCATTTATAACCCCGACGAATTTTGAGGGCGAAATTCATTTTAAGGGGGGTAAATGTAACACCCCGAGATTTTATGAAAAATATTCTTTTTAATTTTATTGATGTCTTGTGTTTTATGCTACAACAAAGGAGTCTTGCACAACATGCAACCCTAACTTGGCTACATTACACGCAATCGCGGCCTTCCTCGATAGTGTGTGTTGTATGCAATACTGAGTTTCACTAAACAATGATATGCTATTAAAATATTATTAAAACTAGTCGTTATGAATAGTAATAACAACTCTTTGAAATTTTGTAAATTTCATCTTCTAAAATGGACTTCATTTTTGTATTGGGAATATCGAAATTAGCCTAGGGTGAAATTTTGGTATTTTTCTGAATACATTCAATTTTTGATGAATAGTGAAAACACCGGGTTACTATTTAAAAACCGACTTTTTATTTAAATAATTATTTATTTTATTTAAATTTATTTTATGTCAAAATTGACACATAAAACATATATAAGTTCAATGTAATTCATTGGAGTCATTTTATAATAATTTTAGATATATAAAAAATTTATTGATCTTTTGACCGTCTTTTTCCCACCTCCTAGGAGAATTTGAAAATTTACATAAAACTTAATTTTACCACTTTTGTGAATGGAATTTCAAAAATCCGAGAGACGCGGTTGATGTTAGTAAGTAAAATGTGGTTCAATGATATGAAAATAATTTTTTGTCAATAGTAACTTTTTACTTACCACGGTTAAAAGTAAATAGGGTAATTAAGGGTAAAAATGATATTATTATTACCCTAAAATATGTCCTAATTCTATTGGATAAGTGTAATTAGACCAAATACAACCTTAGGAATAAACAATGACCATTTAGGCCCACTTGGATTAGATTAGGACATTTAATATTAATTTATTTAAAGAAGGGTTAAAATAGTTAAAATCAATGTTTAATAAGTAAATCATTTCTAATAGAGGGTTATACATATGATAAATTCAACTATAAATATTAATTAGAAAGATAAAACAATTTCCTACATAATGGTATTTTATTTATAATTTTTAGACATTAAATAATTTAATTTATATTAGACACAATGATGATGTAGTAATTATCTTATTAATGAAATATTGACATAATTGATGTTATAAATACCCAAATAAATGTAATTTGAGACTTTTTATGAATTACACTATTTTTATAGGTTAATATGATATTTTAGTATTGCTTAAGTTAACTTTTTTAGAACTAATCATTCTGTTATGATTTTCACAAAAATCAATTACCAAATAGTGTCAAAATTGACATAAAATAGTTTTTAAAAAAATATTATATTATTAATTGTTATTTTATTCCTAAAAATAAAATTTTCGTCCAAATGACTTAGATAAGGTTAGATATGTTAATAATAAACAAATTGGGGTTAGTTTGGCTTGTCATAGTAAGTTTATTAACCTTATAGTGTAAGAAAACAAGAAGACACGGCAAAAGAAAAATTATTTAACTTAAAGTTAAATCTAAATGATAAGGTTAAAATAGAAACCTAAACTTGTCTAAATTCTATTAGATGAGAGGATTGCGACCCATCCCCACCTTAGATTTGAAATATATCAATTTGGAGCTATTAAAAACCGAATATGACTTTATAATAAAATAATGTTTTTCATTATTCCAAAGGTGCCCCTCTCCTCCCTTATAAAAGTGCCCCTCCTCCCTCTCTTCCTCACACCACTTTGAGCCTTCATGCTCGGCTAACCCCTGACAAATTCTCTTCTAAACTTCTCTATAAACATCCTAGTGGTCTTGGTCTTCTTCAAAGAATAGTTTTAGTGCCCTAAGAGAAGTTCTCAAAGAGGCGCTTCAAGGAAGAGGTAATGTCCGTTACCGATTCTTTCAACTTTATTTCTTCATCCACTTATTCTTCTTTAGTTGTTTCATTATAAAGTAATAACATCAGTATAAATCATATACTGATATTTTATTATAAGTATGAAACTACCCTATTTCACCATCTTTCCATCCTATGGAAAACGAAATCACCACATGTGCGTACGTACAAAATATCGTCTCCACGCCGTGGTGAAATCTATTTTTCCACCAACACCTTACATGGATGGGTATAATGGTGTAAAGAATAACTAAACATGGTTATTATAACATCATACTGATTCTGATATATTATACCATCCACTCCAATTTTATTCAATAATTATGGGAACGATATCATTGCTCGTGCGTACGTACGGACTACCGTCTCCAC
This sequence comes from Viscum album, assembly GCA_963277665.1. NCBI lineage: Eukaryota > Viridiplantae > Streptophyta > Magnoliopsida > Santalales > Viscaceae > Viscum > Viscum album. The sequence goes on from OY728131.1 coordinate 243,529,465, forward strand.
GACGCGATGAGATTCATTCTCCTTGTTAACCATACATGAATGATCATATAGTTTATAAAATGAATAATAATGAAATATATGAAATAATAGTTCTACTGTATTTATTTATATATATATATGTCATCTATTTAGTTTCATTCAATTCAATAAGGAAACGAAAACAGCGTTCATGCGTACGTACGGCCTACCGTCTCCATGAACGATGTATTTCATTCCTTTCATCGATCTATAATATACATATGTATATGATGAATATATATTATATATAAATCATGTTTTACATTCTGAAATTATTTAAATCAGGATATAAGTAATAATATCAAGAATGATAAGTCGAAACACATACGATAAATGAAATGATTTTACCCAAAATGCTACTTTAACATGGAATTTACAAAAGAACGGGTAATATAAAGTCATAAGTGAAACATATATGATATCATAACAATTAATATGATTCTTTAATAATTCAATGACATTATTTAAATTATTATATAGGAGGTTCGGATACGTACGAAGCATATCAGACCTAAGGTAAGGAATAATTTTGCAAATCTCATTTTTATCAGAGATTGCTTATTCATAAGTATTTACTGGGGTTATTGTTCTTATTCATGTCCATGTTTCCTAAAAATGGATTCATGTATTTTTAATTTCCTTTTATCCCATTTTTGACTTTTACTACATGGTATGTATGGAATCTTTCTTTTACGAGGTACTTTTTGACTTTTCCAGCAAAAGTACAAGAAGAATGTTTTTTTAACTTATATGGCACGAACGGATTTTTACGGTTTTAGAAAGCCTTATTTTCGTGAAGCTTACTCAAAAAAAATTCATGACTATTTTAAAAAAAAATATTTTTCTTTTAAAATTTCATGACGTTTTGTGAAAAGAAATTGATTTTGAAGAAGAAAGGATATTTTCCTCAAGAATTCACTTCATTGTTTTATCAAAACCATTTTCCATCTAAAATGAAATTATTTCAAATGTGTATGTTTCAAGTATAAAGTCTCTATGATTTACATGGTTTCACTTTTCTTATGATGAAATGATATCCATTTGTTTTATATAGATTATGTTATGATGGGATGATGTTTATGAAACCCATTTTTATTCTTTGGGTTATGATGAATGATTTATGTTTATGTTGTGGCACAAGTAATAATGATTTCATTATGAGATGGGTGGGACCTATCTCTCCATCCAATGCATTGGGTAAAGATTTATATCTCATGAGATAGACATGGCTGGAATGGTAAGTTAATCCGGTTCAGAAATATAGGACTGGAACGAGGAGTGAACTCAATTCAGAAAGGGACTTTGTCCACTAAGATGGTCTTGGAAGCAATGCCTTGGCTACTATGGAAATCATATCATGTGCTTAATGGTTTCCACAATCACATGTTTTATTCCCTTGCTATTTTATCATTATTAATGTTTATTTATGATCTATGCCTTATGTTATTCCATGTTTTATGTCATTGCTCAAGATTTTTTTGTTTAAACATTATGTTCTTGTTTTTAAGTTCAAATGTTTATTATTTGTTTTATTTTATCCATGCTTACCCTTACTAAGCATTTGAGCTCACCCTTTATATGTTTTATTTTCCCCAAGATATAAAGAAAGGTTTTAGGTAAGAAAAAAAAGGGGAAGATCTTTATGGGAGATGTTGAAGATCTTTCACCATGATTAGAAGATTACGTTCCGAGTTTCCAAAGACACTAAACTATTACGGTCCTTGTGTGTCTGTTTTTTTTTATGTATTAAGTATTCCTCAAAAGTAATGTAATGTCTATGTACATCAAGATTTGGGTCTCTATAGGCCCATTTGGTGTGGACCCAGCGGGTACGGCCCGACTTTTTCTTAGGTCGCCCTTTCCGGGTTTTCGGCATAAGAGGCTTTGTGTAGAGACCCGAAGCCTGACGTACATGGACATTACATTACATTTGCGGAATACTTAGTACATAACAAAAACACACACACAAGGATCGTAATAGTTTAGTGTCTTTGGAAACTCGGACTATAATCTTCTAATCGTGGTGAAAGATCTTCAACATCTCCCATAAAGATCTTCCTTTTTTTTATACCTAAAACCTTTCTTTATATCCTGGGGAAAAGAAAACATAAAAGGGTGAGCTCAAATGCTTAGTAAGGGTAAACAAAAGAAATATCAATCACATCATATTCATAAGAACATAACATTTTGGAAATCATAACCTGCAAAAGAGAGCATAATTTCATAACATGGGATAATTCATGGCAGTGAAATGTAATCACAATAATCATAACATAAAACATGGAACTTTGTGGCATACACACATAATCATAGAGAATCATTTCTTGTTAGTCAAGACTCATTGCCAAGACTATCTTAGTGGACAAAGTCCCTTTCTGAATCGAGTAATCCTCGTTTCAGTCCTGTTTCACTGAACCGGTATAACCTACCATTCCAGCCATGTCTATCTCATGAGATATAAAATCTTTACCCAATGCATTGGAGGGAGATATAGGTCCCACCCATCTCTTAATGAATCCTTTCTTATGTGTGCCACAAAATCATAAATCATACATCATCGCATAACCCATGTAATAAAAATGGGATTCTTGAAACATCATGACATCATAAATCAATTCATATAAGATAAAGGAATTCATAAACATAATTCCATCTCAACATAGTCAAATCAATGTAAAAATATGGATAGAAACAGAACCCTTTATTATCTTAGATGGAAAATAATTTTGATAAAACACTTGAATTGAATTCTTGAGGAAAATATCCTTTCTTCTTCAAAATCAATTTCTTTTCACAAAACATCATGCAATTTTAAAAGAAAGATATTTTATTGAAAATAGTCATAAAATCTTTTAGAGGAAGCTTCATGAAAATAAGACTTCATAAAACAGTAGAAATCCGTTCGTGCCGTATAAGTTAAAAAAACATTCTTCGTACTTTTGTCGGAAAAGTCAAAAAGTACCTCGTACGAAAAACGACAAAAGATTCCTTTCATATCATTTACTAAAAACTCACCGAAGGGTAAAATTGGATTTAAACAATTGTAGGTTGTTGTAAATAACATTACATATTGAGGAAACATGGATGTGGATGATAAAATATACCCCAGTAAATACTTACGAATAAACAATCTCGGATAAAAATGAGATTGTGATATTTCCCTTACCTTAGGTCCGATTTGCTTTGTTCGTGTCCGAATCTCCTGTATAATGGTTTAAATAATGTTATTGACTTATTACAGAATCATATTCATTGTTATGATATCATATATGGTTCACTTATGACATTATATTACCCGTTCTTTTGTAAATTCCATGTTAAAGAAGCGTTTTGGGTAAAATCGTTTCATTTATCGTAGGTGTTTTGACTTGTTGTTCTTGACATAATTATTACTTATATCATGATTTACTTACTTCCAGAATATAAAATATGATTTATATATCATATATATTCAGTATATATATATATATAATAGGTAGATAAATAAAATGAAAAACACCGTTCATGGAGACGGTAGTCCGTACGTATGCATGAACGCTGTTTTCCTTTCCTTATTGTCTTGAAATGGAAGTAAGTAGATGACATACATAGGTATATATATACATAAATCCAGTAGCTTTATAATGTCATATATTTCATTATTATTTCTTATATATACATTATAATCATTCTTAAATGGTTAACATGGAGAATGAATCTCATCGCGTCGTGGAGACGGTAGTCCGTACGTACGCACGAGCGATGATATCATTTCTATAAATATTGAATTGAATTGGAGTGGATTATACAATATATCAGAATCAATATGATGTTGTAATAACTATGTATAGTTATTCTTTACACCATTATACCCATCCATGTAAGGTGGTGGTGGAAAATAGATTACACCACGGCGTGGAGACGGTATTCCGTACGTACGCACGCACGGTGATTTCTTTTTCCGTAGGATGGATAGATGGTGAAATAGGGTTGTTTCATACTTATAATAACATATCAGTATATGAGTGATACTGATGTTATTACTTCATAATGAAACAACCTAAGAAGAAGAAGTGGAAGAAGAAATAAAGATGAAAGAATTGGTAACAGTAATTACCTCTTCTTTGAAGCGCCTTTTGGAGACCTCCTCTTAGGGAACTAAAATTGGTCTTTGAGTAAGACCAGAACCTCTAGGATGTTTCTAGGGAAGTGGAGAAGAGATTTTGGCAGGGTTTGGCCGAGCTTGAGTGCTCAAATTGGTGTGAGGAGGAGGGGGAGGAGGTGTCCTTTTATAAGGGAGGAGAGGGGCACCTTAGGAATATCTCAAAATATTATTTTATATTAAAGTCAAAATCGGTTTATAATGGTTCCAAAGGGTCTTATTTCGAAGCTAAAGTGGGGATGGGTCGAAATCATATCAACCAATAGGATTTAGACAAGTTTAGGGTATTATTTTAACCTTATCAATTAGATTTAACTCTAAGTTAAATAATTTAACTTTTACCGTGTCTTTTTGTTTTCTTTCACTATATGGTTAATAAACTTACTATAACATGCCAAACGAACCCCAAATTGTATATTATTAATACATATATCCTTATCTAAGTCATTTGGCCGAACCTTAGATTTTTAGGAATAAAATAACAATTAATAATATAATATTTGATTTAAAAACTATTTTGTGTCAATTTTGACACTATTTGATATATGATTTTTGTGAAAGTAATAACAGAATTATATGTTCGAACCAAGTTGATTAAATCAACATTAATATATCATAGTAACCTAGAAAATTAGTGTAATTCATAAAAAATCTCAAATTACATTTATTTTGGTGTTTATAACATCAATTATGTCAATATTTCATTAATAAGATAATTACTGCATCATCTTTGTCTCATAAATAAATTATATTATTTGATGTCTAAAAATTACAAATAAAATACCATCATGTAGGAAATCTTTTTAGCTTTCTAATGAATATTTATAGTTGAATTTATCTTATGTATAACCCCATATTAAAAATGATTTACTTATTAAACTTTGATTTTAACTATTTTAACCCTTCTTTAAATAAATTAATAATAAATGTCCTAATCTAATCCAAGTGGGCCTAAATGGTAATATTTTATTCCTAAGTTTGTTTTTGGTCGAATTACACTTGTCCAATAGAATTAGGACATGTGTTAGGGTAATATTAATATCATATTTACCCTTAGTTACCTTATTTACTATTAACCGTGGTAAAAAAAGTAAAAAGTTACTATTCACCAAAAAATTATTTTCATCTCATTGAACCACATTTTAGTCCTTGATATTAACCGTGTCTCTCGGATTTTCGAAATTCCATTCACAGAAGCGGTAAAATTAAGTTTTATGCAAAATTCAGTTTTTTTAACTACCACTTAGTAGTTTCACTATTCATCAAAAATTGATGTTTTTCAGAACAATGCCAAAATTTCATCCTAAGCTATATTTCATATTCCGAATTCAAAAATGAAATCTATTTTACCAAATTCATAACATAGAAGTTGCATTAATTAATTTTATAATTAAATCCCGCTGTTAAAATAAATAGCGTGTTTTTAGGAAACAATATATATCAAAAGATTGACACTTGATTATGTCTGGTTTAAATGTGAAATTACAACCAATGACCGACATTGTATTAAATTGTAAAAATATATTCTAAATATACTTTAAAACCACTCAAATTAATAATTTATCACTATTAATTATTTCGATTAAAAAAGTTGTTTTTAATTATAATTTAGTAATTTTCACTATTCATCAGAATATGAAAGTTATCCGAAAAGTACCAAAATTTCACCTTAGGCTAAATTCGATACTACGAATCCAAGAATGAAGTTCATTTTGAAAAATAAGATTTACAGAATTTTAAAAAGTGGTTATTACTATTCATAACGGCTAGTTTTAATAATATTTTAATAGCACATCGTTGTTTAGTGAAACTCGGTATTGCGTATTACACACGCTATCGAGGAAGGTCGCGATTGCATGTAATGCAAGGCAAGACAAGGATGCGTGTTGTGCAAGCTCCTTTTGGTGTAGCGTACAACACAAGACATTAGTGAAATAAAAAGAATATTTTTCATAAAATCTCGGGCTGTTACATTCTACCCCCCTTAAAATGAATTTCGCCCTCGAAATTCGTCGGGGTTATAAATGGTTTACTATTCGAAAGTTTCTTTAATAGAAACCCACATCGTAAAAAGGAATACCAAAACTTGGCTTTAAAAACTAAAGTATGAAATGTAACGATTACCCCAATAAACTAATCACTGTGTTTCCACATAGGTGAAAATATGGATATGGAAGAGAAATCTAACCATCATGTTCTGATGGAGAGTGGTAGAGAACATGGCTATGGAAAAGCCAGTAATCACAAATCCATAGATTTGTGATGATATAAGGTACCATCTGATTCATCAGGTATAAGATCACTAGGACAACATTTTTGGTTTTCAAGATCATTTCCCTAAAGTTGAAAATTTGAATTAGAATAAATACTTACTTTATTTTGGTACAATATCACTATTGTTCGTGCCTTGAACAATTTCCACTTCATCTCTTAAATAAATGAAGTTGAATTTGTTATTCGTGAAGTGTTAGCAGATCATGTGATAGAATGACGAGTCATTCCATCTGTCTCAAACAAAAGGTTAGTAAAAATTATATGCATAAGTCGACCTATAGTGAGATTAATCATATATGGTTCCTAAAATGGACTTATACTTCATATATCATACTGCTTAATATAATAAAACTAGTTTCTACTAAACAGGGACTTCCTGTAGGCCAGTGGTAGGCGATAAAGGCCAGTCGCACTTCGGTTGTGGGTTCGATTCCCATAGCCTTGTCCGACGCGATGGGCTGTCGCCCGTCCTGCAGGTTGTCCCTTTTTCTAAAACTACGTTACTATAACATCCCGTCAATAATATCGAAAATCTTCTATCCTTAAACAATACTAACTTATGTCCAACATAATCTAGTCTAATCTTTAGGCTTATACATAATACTGCAGTCCACTCTCATAATATAGTGACATCGATTACCAGAGATTTAATACTGTCGTTGATCCCCACATATCATAAGATATGTCTTGTTGGTCACATTCCAAACATTCAAAGTCCTTAATCGTGTATTCTCTTGAATACCTTAGTGAAAACATGAGTGCTGTTAAAAGTTAACACTTTCCACATACCAAAATCCTCAAAATTCTATATACTCAAACCATGATATCACTTAGTCCTTATATCAATCATGAGCTCATGAATACTGTTAAACATTCCATTTTCTCTTTTTCCCTTCATTATGCGCATAATATCTCAATTACTTTGAATACCACATTAGAAAAATACATAAATATTCCAATACTACATGATACAACATTATTTTGGAATCCCATTACATAAATACTTAATCATTCCACCACATCATTATCATATTCAACATCGCCAATAGTGATCGCATGTGTCTTCCCTTTGTCCTTTGCCTTTAGTGGTTGTTCATGTTGATCATCACTAACCCTTGGATTAGGGCAATTATTAGCATAATGCCCCATTTCCTTGCACTTGAAGCATTGAAGTGTTGGCGGTGCGTTCTCTGCAGTGTTTGCTTTATTCACATCATTAGAAACCCTTTTTCCATTACTTCGACACTCAGCTGCTCGATGACCTTCTTTTCCACACTTAAAACATTTTCTAGTTCCTTTAAGACAATCTCCACCATGCTTCTTTCCACACTTTGTGCATAAGGAAACATTCATCTTCTTTTCACCATTATTATGAGATTTCTCCTTGAACTCCATCTTTCGTTTCTTGTCAAAACCATGAGATGGATATGTAACACCAACTTCCATTTCTACCTTGATAGCACAACGCACAATTTCTTCATAGCTACTGAAGTCTCTTATAGCTAATGCCCTTCGAAGACTTGGTTTTAAGCCACAGAAAAATCGATCAACTTTACTTTCAGGTTGGATGATAATTCCAGAAGCATACCTTGCAAGTCTTGTAAAATTTGCTTCATAGGTACCAACAGATTCATCGTCCCTTTGCTTCAGTTCAAGAAATTCTTTCTCCATCTTTGTTCGAAGAATACGAGGGAAGTACTTACTGAAAAACAAGTTCTTGAACTCGTCCCATTCCATGGACTCAATTTCATCTCTTGGCCTCGTATTCTTGATAAGATTCCACCATTGATCAGCTTCACCTTCCAAACGATATACTGCTAAGATGACTTTATCATGTTCAGAACATTGAAGAACTGAAAATATCTTTTCAGTGGTACTGATCCATTGTTCAGCAACAAGTGGATCGGAAGTCCCACTGAAAGAAGGTGGACGTTGCCTCATGAAGGACTCAATAGAATATTGTTCCCTTCTCTGCTCATTTGGAAGTCCAGAATGATTCATAGCTTGTGTAAGTATAGCAATAAGATTTTGCACTCCATCTCCCATAACATTTGTTTGTTCAGGAGGGCAATCATTGCATTGTCCATTGCATTGATCAACACGGTTCCTTCGGGTTCCAGCCATCGTCTAAAACCCAAAAAGAATAGTGTGAGATGAAAAAATCATGCTAGGGAAAACAACATAATAAAGGGGGAGTACCTTCAATATCCAACATCTTAGGTTTAATTCTATGATCGTTAGCGTAATTCTATTACTATAACCTATACGTATACTTATCCCTAGGGACATCCCTAGACATACCTTAGAAATATCTCTAGGGATCTCACTAACGTTTTCGCATCCTAGTTTCCAAAGGTTGACTAAACCTTTCCTCTGATACCAACTGTAGAGACCCGAAGCCTGACGTACATGGACATTACATTACATTTGCGGAATACTTAGTACATAACAAAAACACACACACAAGGATCGTAATAGTTTAGTGTCTTTGGAAACTCGGACTATAATCTTCTAATCGTGGTGAAAGATCTTCAACATCTCCCATAAAGATCTTCCTTTTTTTTATACCTAAAACCTTTCTTTATATCCTGGGGAAAAGAAAACATAAAAGGGTGAGCTCAAATGCTCAGTAAGGGTAAACAAAAGAAATATCAATCACATCATATTCATAAGAACATAACATTTTGGAAATCATAACCTGCAAAAGAGAGCATAATTTCATAACATGGGATAATTCATGGCAGTGAAATGTAATCACAATAATCATAACATAAAACATGGAACTTTGTGGCATACACACATAATCATAGAGAATCATTTCTTGTTAGTCAAGACTCATTGCCAAGACTATCTTAGTGGACAAAGTCCCTTTCTGAATCGAGTAATCCTCGTTTCAGTCCTGTTTCACTGAACCGGTATAACCTACCATTCCAGCCATGTCTATCTCATGAGATATAAAATCTTTACCCAATGCATTGGAGGGAGATATAGGTCCCACCCATCTCTTAATGAATCCTTTCTTATGTGTGCCACAAAATCATAAATCATACATCATCGCATAACCCATGTAATAAAAATGGGATTCTTGAAACATCATGACATCATAAATCAATTCATATAAGATAAAGGAATTCATAAACATAATTCCATCTCAACATAGTCAAATCAATGTAAAAATATGGATAGAAACAGAACCCTTTATTATCTTAGATGGAAAATAATTTTGATAAAACACTTGAATTGAATTCTTGAGGAAAATATCCTTTCTTCTTCAAAATCAATTTCTTTTCACAAAACATCATGCAATTTTAAAAGAAAGATATTTTATTGAAAATAGTCATAAAATCTTTTAGAGGAAGCTTCATGAAAATAAGACTTCATAAAACAGTAGAAATCCGTTCGTGCCGTATAAGTTAAAAAAAACATTCTTCGTACTTTTGTCGGAAAAGTCAAAAAGTACCTCGTACGAAAAACGACAAAAGATTCCTTTCATATCATTTACTAAAAACTCACCGAAGGGTAAAATTGGATTTAAACAATTGTAGGTTGTTGTAAATAACATTACATATTGAGGAAACATGGATGTGGATGATAAAATATACCCCAGTAAATACTTACGAATAAACAATCTCGGATAAAAATGAGATTGTGATATTTCCCTTACCTTAGGTCCGATTTGCTTTGTTCGTGTCCGAAGCTCCTGTATAATGGTTTAAATAATGTTATTGACTTATTACAGAATCATATTCATTGTTATGATATCATATATGGTTCACTTATGACATTATATTACCCGTTCTTTTGTAAATTCCATGTTAAAGAAGCGTTTTGGGTAAAATCGTTTCATTTATCGTAGGTGTTTTGACTTGTTGTTCTTGACATAATTATTACTTATATCATGATTTACTTACTTCCAGAATATAAAATATGATTTATATATCATATATATTCAGTATATATATATATATAATAGGTAGATAAAGAAAATGAAAAACACCGTTCATGGAGACGGTAGTCCGTACATATGCATGAACGCTGTTTTCCTTTCCTTATTGTCTTGAAATGGAAGTAAGTAGATGACATACATAGGTATATATATACATAAATCCAGTAGCTTTATAATGTCATATATTTCATTATTATTTCTTATATATACATTATAATCATTCTTAAATGGTTAACATGGAGAATGAATCTCATCGCGTCGTGGAGACGGTAGTCCGTACGTACGCACGAGCGATGATATCATTTCTATAAATATTGAATTGAATTGGAGTGGATTATACAATATATCAGAATCAATATGATGTTGTAATAACTATGTATAGTTATTCTTTACACCATTATACCCATCCATGTAAGGTGGTGGTGGAAAATAGATTACACCACGGCGTGGAGACGGTATTCCGTACGTACGCACGCGCGGTGATTTCTTTTTCCGTAGGATGGATAGATGGTGAAATAGGGTTGTTTCATACTTATAATAACATATCAGTATATGAGTGATACTGATGTTATTACTTCATAATGAAACAACCTAAGAAGAAGAAGTGGAAGAAGAAATAAAGATGAAAGAATTGGTAACGGTAATTACCTCTTCTTTGAAGCGCCTTTTGGAGACCTCCTCTTAGGGAACTAAAATTGGTCTTTGAGTAAGACCAGAACCTCTAGGATGTTTCTAGGGAAGTGGAGAAGAGATTTTGGCAGGTTTAGGCCGAGCTTGACTGCTCAAATTGGTGTGAGGAGGAGGGGGAGGAGGTGTCCTTTTATAAGGGAGGAGAGGGGCACCTTAGGAATATCTCAAAATATTATTTTATATTAAAGTCAAAATCGGTTTATAATGGTTCCAAAGGGTCTTATTTCGAAGCTAAAGTGGGGATGGGTCGAAATCATATCAACCAATAGGATTTAGACAAGTTTAGGGTATTATTTTAACCTTATCAATTAGATTTAACTCTAAGTTAAATAATTTAACTTTTACTGTGTCTTTTTGTTTTCTTTCACTATATGGTTAATAAACTTACTATAACATGCCAAACGAACCCCAAATTGTATATTATTAATACATATATCCTTATCTAAGTCATTTGGCCGAACCTTAGATTTTTAGGAATAAAATAACAATTAATAATATAATATTTGATTTAAAAACTATTTTGTGTCAATTTTGACACTATTTGATATATGATTTTTGTGAAAGTAATAACAGAATTATATGTTCGAACCAAGTTGATTAAATCAACATTAATATATCATAGTAACCTATAAAATTAGTGTAATTCATAAAAAATCTCAAATTACATTTATTTTGGTGTTTATAACATCAATTATGTCAATATTTCATTAATAAGATAATTACTGCATCATCTTTGTCTCATAAATAAATTATATTATTTGATGTCTAAAAATTACAAATAAAATACCATCATGTAGGAAATCTTTTTAGCTTTCTAATGAATATTTATAGTTGAATTTATCTTATGTATAACCCCATATTAAAAATGATTTACTTATTAAACTTTGATTTTAACTATTTTAACCCTTCTTTAAATAAATTAATAATAAATGTCCTAATCTAATCCAAGTGGGCCTAAATGGTAATATTTTATTCCTAAGTTTGTTTTTGGTCGAATTACACTTGTCCAATAGAATTAGGACATGTGTTAGGGTAATATTAATATCATATTTACCCTTAGTTACCTTATTTACTATTAACCGTGGTAAAAAAAGTAAAAAGTTACTATTCACCAAAAAATTATTTTCATCTCATTGAACCACATTTTAGTCCTTGATATTAACCGTGTCTCTCGGATTTTCGAAATTCCATTCAAAGAAGCGGTAAAATTAAGTTTTATGCAAAATTCAGTTTTTTTAACTACCACTTAGTAGTTTCACTATTCATCAAAAATTGATGTTTTTCAGAACAATGCCAAAATTTCATCCTAAGCTATATTTCATATTCCGAATTCAAAAATGAAATCTATTTTACCAAATTCATAACATAGAAGTTGCATTAATTAATTTTATAATTAAATCCCGCTGTTAAAATAAATAGCGTGTTTTTAGGAAACAATATATATCAAAAGATTGACACTTGATTATGTCTGGTTTAAATGTGAAATTACAACCAATGACCGACATTGTATTAAATTGTAAAAATATATTCTAAATATACTTTAAAACCACTCAAATTAATAATTTATCACTATTAATTATTTCGATTAAAAAAGTTGTTTTTAATTATAATTTAGTAATTTTCACTATTCATCAGAATATGAAAGTTATCCGAAAAGTACCAAAATTTCACCTTAGGCTAAATTCGATACTCCGAATCCAAGAATGAAGTTCATTTTGAAAAATAAGATTTACAGAATTTTAAAAAGTGGTTATTACTATTCATAACGGCTAGTTTTAATAATATTTTAATAGCACATCGTTGTTTAGTGAAACTCGGTATTGCGTATTACACACGCTATCGAGGAAGGTCGCGATTGCATGTAATGCAAGGCAAGACAAGGATGCGTGTTGTGCAAGCTCCTTTTGGTGTAGCGTACAACACAAGACATTAGTGAAATAAAAAGAATATTTTTCATAAAATCTCGGGCTGTTACACTTTGTGCCTCTTTTTGTGAGCGGTTTAGAGTCCCGCTGACAAGACTATAATTACTGATGTTTTAGGTTGAATAGCATTGACCAAATATGGTGTGGAGAGGGCCCCAATGAGTTTTTTTTATCAAAATATGTCTCAATATCCTTCAAACGTATATGGGGGAGCATATTTAGATTTGAACGACATGCAGGGCATGTCTCAAGGCATGGGAGTCGTATCGGCGTGCAGAGGTAGGAAGAGCATCGCCTAAAGAAATATTGCCTTTGGTAGACGGGCCAGGGGTGATCAATATGCAGAGCCATTGAGGGCATTGTATGCATAGTCATGAAAAGGTACCCTTAAGTCAATGACTCTCCATTTCTGATGGCCTGATAAATTCATGGAAGTTTGGTTTATGGAAACCGCCACGGGTGGCTTGGAGAATTATGAAAACCACCAGGGGTGGCTCAAAAATAGTGTGTGATGTCTAAAAGGGTTTGAGAACATCTGTATTAATCAGGAATGTGGACACAGATTCCCTTTCCTATGCATTTACCTAGCGTAAACGATGGTTGGAGCTTGGCATAGTTTAAAGTCATGCAGCCTAGACATTCTTCAAAAATTGAATGGCTTCTCCTTGTTCTCGGTAATCTCGTCAGAGATGTTCCACTATATTCAGACAGGGTTATGAAAGAGGTTGGTAAACAGTATCTCAGAGGGTTTCTGAATCCCAGGATGGACATGGGGGCTCAGGGGCCAAGAGGCGTACGGAGAGAAGCACTGCCTAAGGAAATCTTGCCTTTAGTAGACGAGCTAGGGGAAAACAATATGCAGATCCACTGAGGGCATGGTATGTATAGTCACGCAGAGGTTTCCTTAGGCCAATGGTTTCATTTTCCCGATAGTCGAGAAACTTCAAGGAAGTTTGAGATTCAGGACCACCATGGGTGGTTTATGAGAGTTCGGCTTTTTTTCTGAATACAGAGTATAGTTTATGAGGAGAGGGTGCATGGATACGGGAGAAACATCTAGGATAAATTTCCCAAGAATGGGTGAAGTCATTCCTTCTCATGCTGGTGTGAGATGGTGGTTTATGTAGGTCTGACCCGTGCACTGAGGGACAGATAAAAGCCTATGTTCCTTACTGAACCTATGATATGTTTGACCATGCAGTTTAACGTCATGCGGTAAGGATGACTTCCGTGCAGTTTAACGCCATGAGGTAAAGATGACTTCCATGCATTTTAACGTCATGCGGTAAAGACGAGGAGGATTATTAAAGGATAATGTGCAGTTTAACGTTGTGCAGTGGGGACAGGGGGCATTTTTAAACCAGTGAAAATTCTTGTAGTCGGAGGCATTTCCCTGGATGTTTAATGCTTGGTCTTTGTAGCTTCATCCTGAGCGGCCAAGATGTTTCGTGCAGTTTAACGTCATGTAGTAAGAACATAGTTGTAAAAGCCGATCTTGATCAGAATGTAACTGGGCTTGAACATCTAGGTATTCCCAAGACATGGAGAGGGGTTGATTGGTGTAAATCGCGGTTTCGGGGCTTCTTGGATCAGGAGAAATGATATGGGGGTCTCTGAGGTCGGTAAGCGTATGGAGCTAGGAAGATTATCGCCTGAGGAAATCTTGCATTTGGTAGACGGTCCAGGGGCTATCAATATGCAGAGCCGCTGAGGTCATGGTATACATAGTCATGAAAAGGTGTCAATGGGTCGATAACTTTCCACTTTCGATGGCTGTGAATGGTTATGAGGATCCGCAATTTTCCGGGCCACGAAGTTTGTCATTTGGTAAGAAATTATTTGGACATGTCGGGCATATTCATCCCTGGTTGCTGTTAAAGCTTAGAGAGCTCCCTATGCTGATTTATCTTGTGCATGGGGGTATACCTTTATTCCATGCAATTTAACATCATACTGTAAGGACGAAGTACTCCTAGTTTAGAGGTCATAGAGATCAGACCATTGGGTGACTATTGTTGAAGTTACTTGAAGGATAAGTGATTTACCATGCTCCGATATACTCTAAACAGGATGGGGGTGAAGGTTGTAAACTGTAACTCTGAGGTTTCCTGGATCAAGAGATATGTTGTGGGGGCTGAAAGAAAAACCGGCAAGTGTACGGAGCTAGGAAGAGTACCGCCCGAGGAAATCTTGCCTTTGGTAGACAAGCGAGGGGCTATCAATATGTAGAGATTATGAGGGCATGGTATGCATAGTCATGAAAATGTGTCCCCATGTCAATGAATTTCCACTTTCGATGTCCATGAATGATTATGAAATTCCGAGAGTGCTCACAGTACAGAGTTCGGCATGTAGGGATAATGGTGTTCAAGCATACAAGAAACATCTTCACTGCAATTTCCCATTGAATCAAAGTAGCCTAGCCCTAGCTTGATATTCGTAGATGCAGGTCATCATGTGAACCATAGGCAGATACATAGGCTAACCGGGTAGGGATACCCTGGAAACATTTGGATGTTAAAAGGGGGATGAACTTCTAAACCACTGCGCCATAAACTTCTGGATCGGGAGATATGATGTGGGGGCTCTGAGACTGGTAAGCGTACGGAGCTTGGAAGAGTATCTCCTGAGGAAATATTTCCATTATAGACAGGCCAGGGGCTATCCATATGCAGATCCGCTGAGGGCATGGTATGCATAGTCATGCAAAGGTGTCTGTGGGTCGATAACTTTCCACTTCCGATGGCCATGAATGGTTATGAAGATCCATAATTATCCGGGCCGTGGAGTCTGATGTATGGAGGGGATGCATCCAAATGCACAAGGAGTGTTTCCATCTCGTTTCAGCATATATCTTGGATGGGTCACGATAAAGTCCATGAATTTTTAACATCGTGTAGTGAGGATGAAGTCCGTGCTGCTTTAACGTCATGCGGTGAGGACGAAGTCCGCCCAGTTTTAATGTCGTGCGGTGAGGAAGAATTCCCTGTAGTTTTAACTTCGTGCAGTGAGGACGAAGTCCGTGAAGTTTTAAAGTCATGTGGTGAGGATGAAAAATACACCCCGTGCAGATCTAGTCCGTACATGGGGGAAGAGGGAATGTTTTACTTTTATTCGGGGACGGCTGAGCTAGAGTGAGGGACCCTCGCGTCACTACGTATCCTGTGAGGGCAGGAATAAAGCCTCACATAGTTCTCTGAAGTCTGTGTAGTTTTAACATCGTGCGGTAAGGATGAAGAATACACCCCGTGAAGGTCTGGTCCATACACGGGGGGAGAGAGCATTTTGTTCTTTGGCTGGCTGAGCCAGGATGGGGAACCCTGGCGTCACTACGTATCCCGCGAGGGCAAGAATCAAGCCTCACGTAGTTCTCTGAAGAACAATACACCCCGTGTAGGTTTATTACCTACATGAGTGAGAAATGGGATTTTTTTATCCTTATCCGTGCAGTTTAACGTCATGTGGTAAGGACAAGAAATACACTCCATGCAGGGCTGGTCCGTACAAGGGGGAAGGGGAATTTTTTAAAATTTTATTCCATTTGGGAGTGGCTGGGCTAGGATAGGGGATCATGGCATCGCTACGTATCCTGCGAGGGTAGGAATCAAGCCTCACGTATTTCTCTTTGGAGTACAGGCCATGAAAATCTGGTCCATACACGGGGGAAAGGGGAATTTTTTAACTCCTTTTATCCGTGTATTTTAACGTCATGTAGTAAGGATGAGGGATACACCCCATGCAGGGCTGGTCCATACATGGGGGGGAGGGCATTTTGAACTTTTATTTGGGGATGGTTGGGCCAGGATGGGGAACCCTGGCGTTGCTACGTATCCTAAAATGGCAGGAATCAAGCCATACATAGTTCTTTTGGTAGTATACACCACGTGCGGGTCTAGTTCGTACGGGGGAAGGGGGTATTTTTGGCTTCATTTGAGGTGGCTAGTCCAGGGTGTGGAATTCTAGCATCACTACGTATCCTGAGAGGGCAGGAATTAAGCCTCATGTAGTTCTTTGAAAGACAATACACCTTGTGCAGGTCTGGTCCGTACACGGGGGAGAATGGAATTTTTCTTTTTTCTTATCTGTGCAGTTTAGCATCGTGCGGTAAGGAAGAGGAATATGCCCCGTGCAGGTCTAGACATGCACGGGGGAAAGGGAATTTTTAAATCTTTTTATCCGGGGGTGGCTAGGCCAGGATGGGGAACCCTGGCGTCGCTACATATCCTGCTAGGACAGGAATCAATCCATATGTAGTTCTCTGAAATCCGTGCAGTTTAACGTCCTGTAGTGAGGAAGAAATACTCTTAGTTTAAGTTCATAGAGTTTGGACCATTGGGTGCTCGGCAGTTTAACGTCCTGCAGATCGGATGATAACTGATTTTAGTTATGCCAGCTGAGGATGAAATACTCTTAGTTTAAAGTCATTGAGTTTGGACCGTTGGGTTCTTGGCAGATTAACGTCTTACAGCTCAGACGATAACTGCTTTTAGTTATGCTGACTGAGCACGAAATACTCTTAGTTTAAAGTCATTGAGTTTGGATCGTTGGGTGCTTGGCAGTTTAACATCCTGCAGCATGGACGATAACTGCTTTTAGTTAAGCCGGCTGAGGACAAAATACTCTTATTTTAAAGTCATAGAGTTTGGACCGTTGGGTTCTTGGCAGTTTAACGTCTTGTAGCTCTGACGATAACTGCTTTTAGTTATATTGGCTGAGGACGAAATACTCTTAGTTTAAAGTCCAAGAGTTTTGATCGTTTTATGCTTTGCGGTTTATCGTCCTACAGCTCGAACAATAAAAGCTTTCAGTTATACCGGTTGAGGACAAATAACTCTTAGATTAAAGTAATAGAGTTTGGACCATTGGGTGCTTGGAAGTTTAACATCCTGTAGCTCGGATGATAACTGCTTTTAGTTATGCCGGATGAAGACGAAATACTCTTAGTTTAAATTCATAGAGTTTGGATTGTTGAGTGCTTGGCAGTTTAACGTCCTGCAGCTAGGACTATAAATGCTCTTAGTTATGCCGGATGAGGATGAAATACTCTTAGTTTAAAGTTATAGAGTTTGGACCATTGGGTTCTTGGCTGTTCAATGTCCTTCAGCTCAGACGAGAGGCATTTTGGTTATCTATGCGAAATACTTCTTTAGGAATCTCCCATTTGTAAGAGAGTTGGTGAACTGCCCGTCTATGGAGATCAGGGTATATGCTCTGTTCGAGTAGGCCTTGTGTATAACATATGGTCCCTCCCACTTGGGCTCCAGCTTTGGAGGTTTCTTTTTGGGTATCATTGGGGTCCAGAGGACCAACACCAATTCTCCTTCCAAGAAAGACCGAAGACAAACCTTTTTATTGAAGGCTCGTGCAATCTGGTTCTAGTATACTTCCAGATGGTGCAAAGTGTGCAACCGCTTCTCATCTAGCTATTCCAATTCACCTAGCCATTTTTTTGATTTCTCATCATCGAATAACTGATCACAAATGAAAAAACATAGCGAGGGAAATTGGAGCTCAATTGGAAGAACTTATTCTATTCCGTATAATAATGAGTACGGAGTGGCCCAAGTAGCGGTGTGGATTGTGGTTCGGTAAGCCCACAATGCATGGAGGAGTTTATTCGGCCATGACTTCCTGTCTTTGTCCTCCATTTTCTGGAGAATGTTGCAAAGGGTCTTGTTAAAAGCCTCTATCTGTCCGCTGGCCACTGCATGGTAGCAGGATGAGTGGTTAGCCTTGATACCATATTCTTGGTATAGTTTCTCCAATTCAGCAAAGGAGAAGTTGGTGCTATTATCCGTTAGTATGGTATGAGGGACACCAAATCTAGTGATGATATTGGTTTTCACATAGCTGTCAATGCTTCTCGCCCTTACTTCCTTGAGGGGTAGAGCTCCTGTCCATTTGGAAAAGAAGTCAGTTGTCGTGAGGATATACTTCAGATGTTTGGCTATGGCGAGAGGATATGGTCCCACGACATCTATTCCCTAGACTTCAAATGGCCAGGAGTACTTAACCTAATGAATTAACTATGGGGGTTGGTGTATGAAGTTGGCATGAATTTGGAATGAGTGTCATTTTGCGGTAAAGTGCTCGCAATCTTGTGCCATGGTGGGCCAATAGTACCCAAGCCTTCGGACCTGATGAGAAAGCTAGGACCCCAGCTGATGTTCCCCACATGCTCCGGCATGCACTTCAGTCATGACGGTAGCAATTTCTTCTCCATCAATGCATCTGAGGAGGATTCCATCGAGGCCTCATTTGTAGAGGACCACTTGCTGACCCGCACCGCCATATAGGACAAATTTGATTTCCCTTCTCTGTATTTTCTATCGTTCAGCCCTGTCTGATGTGAGTTCTCCCTATTGAAGGTAGTTTGCAATCGGGGTCATCCAGCCGGTGGCAAGAGAATCTTTCTTAGGGATAGGACTGACTTCGTTGATATCTTCCATCTTGGCCTGAACAAACAGTAGGACCATTCGACGATGAGCAATACTGATAGTTGTCTCATCCTATTCTGGGTCATCTAGGGTTGTGACCATGTTGGCTAATGCATCGGTCTAGGCATTCTGAGACTGGGGAATATAGGTCAATGTCGGTTCCATGGAGAATTCCGCCATTAACCCCTAGACATAGTCAAATAGGGGAATTATCTCCTCCTTTTTAATAGCATAATCACCATTAACTTTCTTGATTTAAAGACCTTGAAATTTCAAGGAAATTTTTTTCTTAATTTTCTTTGGAATTTTACAAGAACGCAGTTTCTGACGTCGCCTGATTCTGAGGCCCGGTGTACCCGGAATCAATTTCCGAAGTTTAGCTCGGGTATGTTCAGTGAACGAATGAGCTGGTTTTTCTAACTTTTGAACTGGTGCTCGAAATCAAATTCTGATGGCACCGTTGGATTCACAGCGTCGGTAATTGCTTAAGAAGATCTTTTTTGGAGTAGCATTTTCACGGGAGGAGTTGTTAAAAATTTGTGGAAGATAAAATAAAAATTGAGTTACAACTTTTATTTCCTTAAAGTAGTTATATCCTTTGAGTGGAAGTTAGGGAACTACCCATGAGAGGTTATGAGGGTGGTGGGGCCCACACGAGACCCTAACCCCCCTTGATCTTCCCATAACCCCCTTGACCTCCCATAACTCACCTCCCACTTTAATATTGTAACTCCACTTTAACTTAAGTGACTCCTCTCCTCCTCACCTCCCACATTAATTCATGCCACCTAAAAATTAATTAATTTGACAACTCAAGATCAATTAATTAAGTGTGTTGGTTTTGAATTTTGTAATTTTGAATTCTTGGCATGGGTAAATAAAATAATGTGGAGCCTTAATTTATTTTGGTTAGAAATGTTGTGTTAAGAGAAAGGGAAGAGAGCATTTGAGTTTTGAAACACTTCCTCCTCTGAAGAAGAACGCTTCATCTCCTTTGTTGAAGAACGTGAAGAACACTAAAGCATCGATGAAGAACGTCATCTCATCTTGCACCTTCTCTCCACATAGAAGGAAGCGATATGCCGCATTCTTCATTGGGTGATCACCGACGACGTGCCTTCTCATCTTCTTCCTCCGTGTCAAGGGAGGAGACACCACCGTGGGGAACGTTGCCATTGACGACGACTCACCCTATGACGTCAACGGAATCGGCACCGATCTTCCACGACATCCGATCACCGCGACGCTTGCCTCTTTCGTGGCTCGACGGCGCGTGACGTCTTTGCAAGGTATGGGTTTGGTTTTCATGTCGTGAATAATTTTTAGACGTTCTTCAATATCAACGGCCAACTATTATCAAAATAACAGAGGAGTTAGGACCGCACAAACACGACCGAACCTCCTCCCCTTTTATTTTTTTGGTTATCTACGTGGCTTGAAATGGAAGTGAAGCAGTGTCGTCACACCGTACGGGGATTTAGAGAATCACGACGAAGAAGCGTGGTGCCATCGTGCCGCGCCTTTGAGGTCGAACGAATCCGCGGTCGAAGTTGGGCCACGGAGAAGGGGCATGGAGACGTCACGCCGCACCGGAAAACCACGAAGACGGCGCATTTTGAACGTTGAGTGCGGGTTGACGGGTGACGATGAATCAGGCCGAAATGGCGTGTGAATTCCTTCGCAGTAAAGATCGGGTCATGGGAGGACTATTGGCGAAGGCGGAAGGGGAAAGGGACCACCGGAGCACGTCCGGTGGTCCGTAGAAGGCAGCGGAGGCGCGCCGCCGTGGCTGAGCCGCGGCAGTGGGACGTGAACCGGAACGGCCGGGCCGTTCCAGGTTTGAGGCGGTGCGACTTTAAGCCGCGCCAGGTTGACAACCGGGGGGGTTTGTAACCCCCCGCACCCGTCGCGCTGCGCCAGCACGAGGCCAGCCGGCCGCGCGGGCCGGGCCGGACTGCGCAGGCGGGGCGGGGCCGCACCCAGCTGGGCCGGACCCGGACCTGGTTCGGCCGACCCAGGGGGGTTGGGTCAGGCCCAGACCCCCGTTTTCGGACCTCTTCGGTCTTTCGCCCATAACTTGGGATACGGACCTCCGATCAATGCACTTTCAGTTGCATAGAAATCCTTGGATTGAGATAGACGTTTTGGTTTATTACACTCAAGGTTTAGGAGAACTTTGGGTTCGTCCGGGTTGGTTCGGATACGAAACCAACCGGGCCCTCAGAGCGGAAACGCTTATATCTTGAGCTCTGGATGTCCGATTGACGCGTCATCTGTCTCGTTGAATTCATCTTGATGAGATGGAAATTTTGGCATACTTATCCTGAGTTTTGGATGTAGTTGGAGTATGGTCAGGTTGGGTTGTACCTGAAATCCAACCGAACCCCTGGAATGGAAAAGCTGATAACTTTCATACTGGAAGTCCGTTTGACGAACCATCAGTGGTGTTGGTGATCACGTGGAGAAATCGTCCCTATGTGTATACCCTATGAGAGTTTGGGGTACAGTTGAGATACAGCCGTGTTGGTTCACACACGAAACCAACCGGGCCCCGGGGACGAAAAGTCTAGTAACTCACAGACTGTGCGTCCGATTGACATGCCATCTGTTGCGTTGAGACCCCTATGATGAGGCGGTTATTTGAGATACTTGTAGTATCTACTAGTAGCTCGTGGAGCAGACCCTACCAGAGACGAGCGTACGGAGTACGGAGACCGTGTAGCTGGCTGTGACCTGATGACTGCTTGTCCGATTCGATTCGAAGTGACTAGCATAGCCGAGTGGGGAGCACTACTTTGTGAGGTGGAAGACCCATGGCGGAGGAGCACTACTGTGTGAGGTGGCAGAGTCACGGTACTCGACAGGGGGAGTACCTTTGTATGCTACGAGGGGGAGCACTACTGTGTGAGGTGGTAGACCCATGGTGGAGGAGCACTACTGTGTGAGGTGGCAGACCCGTGGTACTCGACAGGAGGAGTACCTCAGCAGTCATAGGTTGGTGAGCAGTACCTTGAAGACATGACAGGATCACTATACTCCCAGAGACAGAGCTCTTCAGCAGTTACGGTTTCGATAATAAAAATCCTGGTTTGAGCTGAGACTTTTGATCTTTGTGTTTACCTCATGATTGAGTTGGGTCACTTGATAACTTAGGTATATGTATGGGCATATACCTGGGTAGTGGTTATCCATTGATTTCATGATCTTGGTGTTTTCCTCATGATTGAGATGGGTTACTTGATAACTTAGGGCTTATACCTAAGTAGAGGTTATCTGTTGAGATCTTCTTTGTGGTTATCTATGTTGGTTTTAGTGAGACCTTGAGGGTCTCGGGGTCCCTACTGAGTATCGTGTACTCACCCCTGCACGGGCTATGCCCACACCTCGTTGTGTTGGTTACAGACGTCGGGCAGCGCTGACAGAGGCCGAGTGTTCGAGGACTGGACAGTACCTGGAGGTGGACTTCACGGTGAGACGACACTCGGAGGAGGTTGACGGGAGAGAGCATTTTGGAGGCTATCTGTACCTACCCTTCAGGTAGGATCTGTGGTGGACGATCTAGGAGCTGCGCTATTTGTACCTACCCTTCAGGTAGGATCCGAGGAGGACGACCCAGGATCTACTCCTGTTTTCCAACTGTTGTCTTTTTCTATTGTACTTTTGTTCAGTTGTAGCTGTACTTTCAGTTGGGTTTGTATTCTGGCCCATTTACTTTTCAGCACTTTCTTTTGTACTTAGTGTTTTACTTCTGCTTATACTCTGTGGTGTTTAGTTTACTTTTATAAAGTAAATGTCTTCCCAGTTATCTAGATTTACGCCTTTGGTGCTAGTCACCAGCCCCTGGCCTATGGAAGGCAGGCTTGGGGTAGTCACGGAACGGGCCCCGAGGATGGGTCGTGACACTTGATGACCAGTTCCAAGTCACCTTTTACCTTGAGGTGTTGTACTTACGACTGGAGTGCCAGCTCGAGGCCTGCAATGAGGGCTTCATACTCTGACTAATTGTTTGTACATCCTTCTGACATGAGGAAGGAATATGGAAAGACTGACTTTTCCAGGGACATGAGTATTATCCCCAACCCCACCTTGTTAATTTTGGGATCTTCCATCCTTTTCTCTGTCGGGATTCGGGATGCATCGTCAAAGTACATTTCCCATGTTGGGAGATCCTCTTAAACTGAGAATATGTCTTCATCAGGTAGTTCAACGTCCGGTGCAGTGGTCCCTATTGAGGGGTGCTCTTCCAGGAAATCTGCTAACACCTGGCCTTTGATGGACTTATGGGGGACAAACCGGATGTCAATCTATTGCAGGATGACTACCCATCGGGATAGGCACCCGGTCAGCATTGGGCGGCTGAGGATGTACTTGAGCGGGTTACAACGCGAGACCAAATAGATTTCATCATACTGTAGATAATGTCACAACTTTTGAACTGTGAAGACAAAGGCCAAACAACTCTTCTTGATGTTTGAGTATCGAGTCTCAGCATCAATAATGGTTCGGTTGAGGTAGTAGAGAATATTTTCACTGCCGACGTCATTTTTCTGCACGAGGAAGGCTCCCAGTGACCGCTCTAAAGTCGTCGCGTATAGGATGAGAGGTCTTCCTTCAATTGAGGGCATGAGCACTGGTGGTCTCAAGAGGTACTTCTTTATGCTATCGAATGCCTCCTAGAAATCATCTATCCATTGGTACGTGACCCCCTTTTTCATTAACTGAGTGAAGGGAAAACATTTTCCTGCTAGGTTAGCTATAAACCGCCTGATGTAGGCCAGGTGTCCTTGGAATCCCCTCAACTCAGTGAGATTGCGGGGAGGTAGTAGACTAAGGATAGCCTTTTTCTTTTCAGGTTCAAATTCGATGCCACGATGGTGTATGATGAAGCCAAGGAATTTCCCTGAGGTTACCCCGAAGGTGCATTTCAAAGGATTCATCTTCAGACTATGTTGTTGAAGTTTTTTGAAGACGGTCTCAATGTATGATAGGTGATCTGAGTGCTTCTTGGACTTAACCACCATGTAACCCATGTAGAATTAAATGAATCTCCCCAAGAATGGTTTAAAGATATGATGCATGGCGCGTTGATATGTGGCACCAGCGTTCTTGAGACCAAATGGAATAACCCTGTAACAGAATATTCTTTAAGGGGCCCTGAAGGTAGTGGCTTCTTTGACTTCTCGGGCCATCCTGATTTGATTATACCTAGAATAGCCATCCATGAAGGATAGAGACTCATACTCGGTCGTTGCATTGATTAATATCTCGGTGATTGGGACCGGGAAATCATCTTTCGGGCAATGCTGATTAAGATCTCTGAAATCAATGCAGACATGGATTTGTCCATTCTTTTTCTTGACAGGGACAATGTTGGCCAACCAGATGGGGTATTGGACCTCCCAAATGAAGCCTGCATTAATAATATTATCGACTTCAGCCTCTATTTAGGCATCATGTGAGGGGTTTGTCCTTCTGGCGGCCTATTTATAGCCCCGGTTGTCTTCTGGAAGACCTAGGTGATGCGTCGCCACTTCAATATCGAGTCCCGGCATTTCTGTGTAATTCTAGGAAAATACATCTGGGTGTTGTCTCAATAAGGAGGTATATACCTCATGCTCCTTGGGGGAAATGGCTTCACTAATGAAAGTGGGCCGCGGGTCTTCCTTGGTACCCAGGTTTATTTCCCTGAGTTTGTCCATAGTGGTGGTGATACCTTCATCAAATGCGGGAGGTACATCCTTGAGATCTTCCTCCTCTTCTTCTCCCAAATCCTCATCCTCCTGATCCGGCGAGGGGAGAGCTCTTGACTCGGGCTCTGGGGAGTCCAGAGACGAGGCATTGTGGTGGTCCTCACTCAAGTATTCTCCCCCAAGTTGAGGGTTGGCGGTTGTTCCCACACCTCTATGCTGGGGCATCATGGATGAAGCCATGAGGACAGTCGAGTGTGTGTCCAGGCTTGAATACTTTCTCTCAACATGGTTGATGGGCAGTACATAGTCTCATCCAAGCTACCTGAAGGGGTCATCAAGAACCATTTCCAGGCCATTTGGAGCAGGTATCTATTCAATACCATCGACCTTAGGCTTCTTTTTATTTTGTTCATAAAACCCAACGTCAATGTAGTGTGACTCAGAGAGCTTGAAAGGGGCCTTGTCAGCGTACAATGTCCCACTTTTTCCATTGATGCAATATTTAATACATTGGTGGTATGATTAAGGAACGACCATGTGCTTACGGAGCCACATCCTTCCCAGAAGGGCATTGAATGTTGTGTTTTGCTGAACCACCAAGATTTCTGAATAGGCCACAAGGTCGCCGAAATGGGTCTTTAGCTTAATTTGTCCCATTGGCTTCTGATCACTATGGTCGTCACTTAACAGAGTTTTGGCTGAGGGTACTAGGTCATTTTCATTGTAGCCCAACTTACGGAGTGTCCATAGGGGAAGGAGGTTAACTCTGGATCCATTGTCAATAAAGAATTTGCGGATCTCAACATCATTTAGTGTGTCGGACACATATAGTGGTTTGATGTGTCCTTGCATGACGGCCTCATCATCCAGACCGGTGAAAGAAATCACCACATTGCATTCAGCTGGGCCAGTCTCCGTCCAGTAAATCTTAGCGGTAGCTACCTCGGCTTGAAACTCTTGGGGGCTGAGCAAAGCTTCAATAAGCACCTCCCTGAGGTCTGCTGACAAACTTAGGTCATCCAGGATTGACAGTTTGGCTGGTATCGATGTCAGCTTCTTATGGATGTTGTATTTCTATTATAGCGGTCGACGCTTCTCCGTTGGTGGGGAAGTCTTAGCGGGCATCTTGGGAGTTGGAATGTGAGATGTGGAGGGACCAGCCACGGGGTCGGATGTCAATGGTGTCCCCACGTTTTGGGGATTCGGCCCAGCCGGTCTGTTTGTGCGCACTAGGCGACTAGACACTTGTTCCTCCTCTGATGGGTACCATAGAATGACGGGGGTAGAGTGGCCACTTGTAGAGGTGGAGGGATATTCTTTCGTCTGCTGAGTTCGCTGAAGGGCTTTCCCATGGGTTTCTGTGATATTGACGGTTTGGGCCGAGGTCCAACCGTAGGGTTGATTTCGGCCTCGACTGTGCCTCCCCTGGTATCCCCTGCCTCTGTGATTCCTCCTCTAGACCCCTTGTGTTGGGAACTCAGGTTCATAACCATACCCTTCATCAGGGAACTATTCCATTAGATGGATGACGTTGATAGAACAAAAGATTGACTCTTCATCCTTTGACAAGTCAACCTGGTCGGTTGTCCTTGATGGTGCTGTTTGGTGGGTCAGTTCCCATGGCGCAAAGTTTGAGTGCATAAAATCCAACAGTATCGGGGCTAACTTTGGCCTCGTTGTGGACTGCTCCTCTTGCTCTTGTCTCCTCCCTTTTTTATTATGCCTGGATGACCGGATCGTGGAGGGTTGTGAGGCCGATATTGTCGGTTGTGCGGCATCAGGGGCTATTGGCGGCAATACTGGCTGCTGTAGTTGAGCTCAGAGTATGCCCTGGGCTCGATTGATAGTCTTCTGAGTCATCTAGTTATCAAATTTCTTCCCCTTCTTGCTGGTGACTTCCTGCCACCCCCTCCCCTTTTTCTGAATCGGTGGTGGAAATATATGTCACATGTACTGGGGGGTGGTCCTAGTTCGACCTGCCCGAAGTCTACCATCCTTTATAGGAGGTCTTTGAAGATGAAGCATTCTTTTATATTGTTCCCTAACATTAGATGGTAGGGGAATTAATTCGGCCTGTCATCGCGTCCGACTTCTTCCGGCCTCCTTGGCTCCGGGAGGTGGAGCAAGTTGCAATTCATGGTGGTGATGAAATAGTCGTAGACTTGGTCCTCTCGAAATGAGTATACTTTTTGTCTTCATTCCTCAAACTAGTTCCACTTCGATCCTCTCTGATCGTCCTACTTAGGCAGAGGCAGCCACTGATATACAGGGGGCCCTTGACGATTTGGTGGAGGCCTGAGTGGTGGAGTAGGCACAAGGGCTGGCTTGAGCATGACAGAGGACACTTCTGCTCTAACTGTTCACTTTGCAGGAGCCTGTGAGGCTATTTGGGACTTTAAATTGGTCCTCTGCAGGGAGTCTTCAATTATCTGGGTGATGGATGAGAGATGGTGGAAGCCAGTGGTGCACTCCACTGGTATGAGTGGTGTTCGCAGATCGTCTCAAAGGTTATCAATACATATGGCCATCATCTCATCTTGAGGCATTGGCCTGTTCAGAGAGTAGGTCAGACCTTTCCATCTAGCGATGAAATCTGAGACTCTCTCGTTCTCCCTCTGTTTGAAATTCATGATGTTGTTGACCGTTGTTTTTAGCAACGTCGAGATGAAGTGGAATAGGAACTGCTGCCAAAGTTCTTTCCAGCACTTTATTGACTGGGCTGGCAGACTCATATATCAGACGAAGGAAGATCCTTGCATGGTCCCTACGAAGCATCTGAGTTTCACTGCTTCTTGTTGTTCCAGATTTCTCATCATAAGGTCTCAATAAGATGTGAAATGTATAAAATGATGTTCCGGATTGCCTGAACCATTGAAAATAGGGAATAAAGGGATCCCAAGATTGGGTGGTGGAGGTGTGTTGCTCACCCAATCTGGGCAGGGCTTCCTCTTTGGTTTTATCAGAGCGTGTCGACCTTCCATTGCTTCCAATTGAGCTGTCAGTGCTCCGATGGTGCTGGTGAGTCCCTGGTTTATATCCTGTTGGGCCCGGTCCTGGTCATCTGTAGCCCAAGGCATTGCTTGAGGATCCAGCTCGGATGGCACTAAGGGTGCGTGTGCCTTCTGTGACACCTTTGGAGGGTTCATCTGTACTTGCTCCGGTTGCTTCCTAAGTGGAGGGAAGTCTTGGTATTCATCTAGATCCACATTTAGGTAGTTGGATGGGTTGGGCGGCTCATTGGGTGGGATCCCTGACCGTGCTTCGTTTGTCGGGGCAAACCTTGGTCTTTGAGGTACACTTGCTGGGAGTGCATGATGTGGCTCCTCTTAGGGCGCGCTTTCAATGAGATGGTTCCTCTGGAGTAGCTCAGTGTTAAGTCACCTCAATTCTTTCATTTCCTCTTCCTATCGAGCGAACCTCTCTTTGAGTGTAAGTGGGTCGTTTTTATCGAGAGAGGGGGCAGGTTGAGGGAAACTGGTCCTTTGTTCTTATCCTTATTGGAAGCTCGCAGGGTTAGTGGAGGAAGGTTATCTGATGGGGCGACTATATTTAGAGTAGCCCTCTAGTTCCGGGTGTGCACACCTGGTGGTTCATTGTGAGTCACAACCTGACTGGAACCATCGTATCCCGATTCATATGGATTTGCATCATCTTCGGTGTTACCCGTGGGTTTAACCTCTATGGCGTTGATGGATGCATATCACAAGGAGGATAAGATATCATCTTTCAAATAGGAAGAGGATCTCCCATGTCTTTTACTGGTCTTTCCTCTTCTGTCCCAGGATTGCTTTCAAGATCCTTGACGAAGGGTGACGCAGAGAGTTCTTTTATGTGACCTTACGGTATGCCTCCCCCTTAAAGTGGATGATGATTCAAATGATGGGATAGGGCAGAAACCTCCTCTTCTGACTATCCTCCCTAGACGAGAGAATACCAATTCTCATGGGGGAGGTTTTTGTTGAGGTGGTAAAAATGCCCCCAGCCCTGAGGGCTGGTGTTGGCTCTGTTCCATGGACATTGAGTCTCTTCCCATTTTTATTGGTCTTATGGGGGAATTTGTTGTTAAAAATTCCACCAGCCATGCAGGCTGGGGTTGACCCTGGATTGCGGCAGTGGCTACTTCTATCGCTACCTGCCTGATCTTGTATTCCCCCATTCGGGGGTGAACTGGGTTTGGTGCTGAGTTCTTCTGTGAATCGACCCCTTGTGGGGAGGTAGACAATGACTGTTGATTGGCCTCTCTTAGGCGAGAGGCATATTGTATTCTCTCGGTGGCCTGATTCAGAAGTTCTTGAATGGCTTGTTCCTGTCGGGCCTGAAACTTCTGAGACTTACTCAAGGCCTGAATCGTTTGGGTGTGTTACCTTTCGCGAACAGGTAGACCACTCGATTGTTGTCTTGACGTGATTACATTTCAAGACACCATGTCGAACAGGTTCTTCTAGGTGGGGAGCGGAGTGAAATGCAGAGATCCATGTTCTCCCCATCCTCTGATATGGACTCTTGCCAGGGCGTCACTGATGAGGCAATGCAGCTGGTGCAGTGCATGGTGGCAGGCTATCTCTATGTTTCCTTTACGCCTCTCGGGTCGTTGTTGCAGCGCCGAAGGAAGAGATTCCAGGTCGATGTGACGTAGGAGGTATCCTATTGTATTTACATAGTCTACATACCTATCGTAGGGTAGGAATCTTGATTTCAGTCAGTGGAGGGTTGTCCATATATTATAGCGGATGTCGTGCACGCATTTTTTTGACAACTCTCTGGGAATGTCAAACTGAGATGTGGTCGTGGACCAAAACATAACTAGTATATCATCCCTTTCCAATCGTTTCCTCAGGTGCAACATGTCGGCAAACTCCTCTACTAGTGATTCCTCTACCTGGTCAGCCCAACTGAGGCGCTCACCAATAGCGTGGTCAGAGGCAGTGGGACCGGTAGGTATTGAATTGTCACGTGGGTGATTCTGAGGTGGTTCAGAAGATGAATGTGGCCTCAGAACTTCTCTCCATTGATGAATTGTGTCGTTTGTGACTAGTTAGGAATCTGACATCCTTGATCCCATCCTTCTGAGTGCCTCAGCATGCGAGGACTTTCCTGTGCTTGATTCGGTAGGGGTAGGACCTTCCTGTCGATATGATATTTCATTACGGGGAGGACCTTCGCAATGGCGGCCACAATGGAGAGGACTACCATTACTGCTTGACGCCTCACTGCATAGAGGACTTTTGTAGTGCATACCCTAAGGAGGACCTCCAAGGCGTGTCGCAGCAAGGGGAGGACCTTCTGGTTGCGTAGCGTTGTTACGGGGAGGGCCTTTGCAACAACTACCATCATGGTGAGAATGGCCATCATGGTTTGACGTTCGATGTGCATCCTGGGGATGACCTTCAAGACACACTTCAATAAGGGGAGGACCTTCTTGTCGCTTGGGGCCACTGCAGGGATGACCTTCGCAATGGTAGCCATGGTTGTGAGGACTACCTTTATAGCTTCCGTAGGGAGAATATTTATGGGGTACACCCTGGAGAGGGCCTTCAGAATGTACCTAAATGAGGGGATAGGCTTCTCATTTCTTGACATCTCTACGGGGAGGACCTCTGTTATCAGGGTGGTGAGGACTACCACCGTGACTTGATGCCCGGCTGCGCGGATTGTCGTTGCAATGTAACCCATGGGGAGGACCTTCAGGGAAGGCCAAGATAAGGGGAGGACCTTATTGTCATGATGATACGTCACTAAGGGGAGGGCCTCCGTAGTTGTTACTATGATAGTGATGACTACTATCATAATATGTGGTCCCACTGCATGGAGAGTGTTTGCAGTGTATACCCTGGGAAGGACCTTCAGGGTGGACCGCAGCAAGTGGAGGACCTTCTTGCTGCTCGATATTCTAGTCACGTGGAGGGTCTTGGTGACTTACATCAAAAGAGGAGCTCTCCTGGTCGATCGTTACATGCCCGTTGGGGAGAACCCTACGGGTGCTCTGGGGAGGACCTTCAGAGATGCTGGTAGCGACATTGCGGGGAGGAACTTTGCAACTGCTACTACCGCTCCCATAATATGGTAATGTTTGGGTAGGGTTCTGAGCTTTCGATATCTTCTTAGCGGCATCAGGAACCCCATCTTCTAGCAGAGAAGAGTCATGATCCTGCCCTTTATTTTCTGGCTGCCTTTGGCGCATTCGGGGAGCTTTCTTACGGTCAACGAGGACTGTCTGTTGTTGACAACGGCCTTCCCCTTTGGGTCCCTATCTAATTGGGTCCCGTGATGCTGTCGGGATATGCCGACGAACATCTTCACTTTTAATAGGGATATATGACTACTCTGGAGCATCCAACGTGATGGATGGGTGTCCCCCCAGTTGGAACGAGTGAAGATGCTCGATTTGGTTTCCCTGGCGTCACGGGATATGGTCGGCGACCCTCCTGGGATGAATCAGGGATACAGATCTACTCTGAGGCGGCTATCTTGTCTCTTAGATGAGTCGCCTCAATTGGGGAGACGGGCTCACAGGCCTGAGCCTCTACTGTTGCCGCTAATGCAATTACATTTTGGCAAGTCTATAAGATATGATCTGGGATCGATACCTACTCCTCCATCATTGCTAGGATATGCAAAGAGACATATTTGGTTGGAAAGGGTATGAAGGCCCATTCCTATATCATAGTAGGAATATCCTGCTCCAGTCCTCCAGTGGTCAGTGGGTACTGACAATTCTCCTGTGTTGGGGCAGGTGAACGAATCTGCCCCTGGGCCAGGATATGCCGATTTATCTCTCTATTTTCCAACACATCGGGGTGGTGGACTTTCCTTTCATCTGCAGGGAACTGGCCCTATATGTGTTGGTTTCCCACCGTATCAATTCGGTGGCCTTTGTTGGCAGAGAGACGTGCCTTCATATTAATTGCCGCCACATCTGGATGACGGGCCTTGTTGATCGCCACCACATCGGTATGGTAGGCGTCAGGAGCATCTGATAGGAGCTGGTCCTGTAGGCGATGGGTCGCCAACATGTCGGGTTGGTGGGCTTCACGACCCTGGTCTAGGAGAGGTGCATGTCGGGTAGGTGTCGTCCTGTGTGAGCGACGGGCTTGATGGGGCCCGGCGGGGATGCACACTTACTCGTATGATGCCACCATGTCTGGATGGCGGGCTTTGGAAGAGCGAACAGGTGTATGTGCCTGTTCATGGTACGTCTCTATGACTCGGAAGTGGAGCTCCTCCTCAGGGACAAGGGTGATGACTGGTCCCTGGTTGTACGTTTTCCACCCTCTTCGGGTGGTTAGAGGGGTTGGATCTCGGGGAGCGTGGGCCTGGATCCTCAGGGTGACATCCTCCTTATCATGAGGATGCTGAGTCGCGGCGTGACAGCGATGACGTCTTCCAGCGGGGGCCTTAGAGCGAAACCCCCATTCAGTGGGGATGAAGTCTTCAGCGTCGACCTCATTTGCCTCCCTAAGATAAGGTAGGTATGCATTGTCTCATTCTAGGGATAGACTCCCGAAATGGTTTGAGATGGCAATAGGGGTCGTCTGGATCTGCCTTCACGGTTGTTGCTGGGTGGGCGACCGGCGGGTCTTGGCAGATTGGAGGGCATGCATGGCCGCCTCCACCGTCAGGAGAGTACTGTTCACATGGTACTCTCGAATCAACACATCTGAGACCCAGCCCTGAAGACACTGATTCAATGACTGGGTCTTCCATTGGTGAGGAAGTACGTTTATTTCATATCTTGAAGCACGCACCTGTTAGTTCCTTCGGGACACCATTGGATCGAAGGGAGTTCTTAACCAATACAAACAGAAAAACCCATCAAAGCAGCATCTCATGATCCCATGCGTAATTGATGACCTTGCCTGGCCCTCCTTGTGAGTAAAAATGGGGCATAGGATGGGGTTAGGTAAAATCCATCATTCTTGGTTAAATATTCATGTCAGGTTCACCATTTGTTTCTCACGGCGCACGACGGGGTCGTGGGGGAGAAACGTGCGCTACCCGATGTTTGATTAGAGAAGTTTGGGTTCTACTTAATCACTCATATTGGGTTCACCATTTTCACCTCGAAACACGCAACGGTTCCATATCCATCAATATGTGGACCTACTTTCCAAGGGTAGGTGTTCGCTAGGTGGTTTGGCCAGCGATGCTTAAGAACTCACATTGGTCAAGAGGATGGGAAGTCGGGCTCATCGCACTCTTTTGGGGAGAATTATTGCATGTTCTGGGACTCTCTTATAGATTTAAGACATATTCATATGCTCAAAAATATTTGGTTTATACCCAAGCATAGTATCCACGGATTACCCCTGGTTGGCAAGGTTCAGCTGGATGCAGGGGTTCGGAATCATTTAGGCCTAAGGTTTACCATCCCTCATTGGATTAATGACTCTGAGGAGTTTGGACTCATTGAGATGGTGCTGGTTTAAAGCCTCATGACTGGGCACTCTGGAGTTTATTGTCATCCGAGGGGGACAGATAACGACTTGGGCATCTGGATCGAACCTGTGATACGAGCTTCCAACGTATCCTCATGAGAGGAATTAGAATCTGCATAGTTCGGTTTCGTATGGGGCTTACACTTTGGGCTTCCCAGGGTTGGTGCGGTGAACTAACATGAAGATAGTCGGATCAACCGGTTGTTGGGCTTGAACCTAGGGGAGTCTATTTACATACCCTGCCTAGGAGACAGGGATCAAATTCCATGTAGTTCGAATGGGGGTGTCGGAGAACCGACGTGAATGTGGACCCGGGGGTTCGATGGTGATCGGGCTTGAACCTCTTGGAGGCTTCCTATGTATCCCTATGGTGGGGAATCAAAGTCCACATAGTTCGAATGGGAGTGGGGCTTACGCTCTGAGGTAGACCATGAGAGGATGTCATGGTTGATTCTTACTCTAAGCCCACGTGAGTCCTGCTCGGTGTGAGAAACAAGAGGCAGTAGGGACCAGACAACCACATCGCGAAAGGTGCGTCTGTGGGAAGTGGAGTGGGGCTTACTCATGGAGCGGCCCAAAAAGTCTGGGATTACTCCAAAATGGATGCCCATGGAGAAAAAGCGCAATGGGAGAGGTACTTGGCCCCAAAGAAGGATGGAGCAGCACCCTTTTCCACTACGCCCTTCCTTCGCCATGGCCATGGGGAATTACAGAGGTGCATGGGGGGTTCCTTCAGATGGGTAGTCCACCACGCCCCGGGGAAGGGAGAAGTGCCCAAATCCTAACAAGTGGAGGAGAAGAAAGGGGACTCCCAGGCTCGGAGTCCGCATTACCATGGTTATGTGAACCCAAGAATGCTTCGGAAATCCACTCAAGGGCCAGAGCAACCCCTTAGCCCTTGCTTACCATGGGTATGTGAACTCAAAACAGCGCGCTGATGCGCCTGAAGGTTACATCACACGGGTCTGGTGGCTCTGGTGGAGGCCTCGGCTCGGGGCTAATGAATGGGCCAATGAGGAGGTTGCAGAGGATCAAGTCAGATTGGAATGATTTTATCTGGCTCGGGGAATGGGAAATCTGAAGGATCTGGCGGGCCACACATGTGTATGAGTGGCGGCGCCCTTCTCGTAGGGAGGTGCTATGCGGCTGGAGAAGTCGTCTGCGAACCAGGGTGGTCCGCGGACTGGTGGGCATCCCGCGAACCAGGGTGGTTCACGGATTTGGGTTCGGCCCATGTACCTGGTTGGTACGCGGAGGGGCCCATGTGAGAAGCGGCGGCCAAGGACGACGTCGGTCGGGGTTTCGTCGGTCAGGGCTTCACCCGCGTAGGAGGGTGCTACACGGTGCAACAGATCAGAAAAAGGGCATAAACTCCCTGGTCCGTGAGGAGTGCATCCGCGGAGGGGGGCATGGTTCGTGGTCTTCTTTTCTTTGTTATTTTAAGTTCACGGTCCACTAAGTTTTTAGGCATTTTCGGTTCCTTATTAATTCACTTTCAGCTTCATACATGTTCTGGTTCACGAACTTGAACTTCGCTGTTTGTGAAATCCTAAGCTCCTTCCTTCGAAATTCTTCCACCCAAATATGATCGATCTTCAAAATTGCCTTATCTGGCTCTTCCCCCTCGATCTCCTTTTATAAAGTGGGGAAAGAGATATATCTATGGTCATGTTGCACCATTTACGGAGGCCCATGATCGGAGACCCGGTTCATGGATGACTTGGTCAATCCGCGATTCATGAGTTCATTGAACGCACCTCCCCCCACGAACCAAACTAGCTCAGGGAGTGCTTCACGGCTGCGCAGGGTTCCGCCTACATTCCGCGAAGGACAAAGGATGCGGCCTGGGCCAGTCAACATGTTCCAAGGCTGGGGAGGTTTGTGATGGTGGACCGGCTTGGTGCATGTCCTACTTCACAACCGCGGAGGATCTCCGCCTTCATTCCGCGAACGACAGCAGTCTACAGAGGGGGTGCTTCACGGAACTGGCCGTGTAGCATTATCATTGGACCGTTTCGCGGATCGGTTCGGCTTGTGTCATCCTTTGTGTATTCCCAACACTTTTCCCTAATTCTTTGGGCAGAAATTGGGTAGAATCTCCCTTGTGTTTTAGGGGATTCTCATTCTCCTTTGAGGATTTTTTAGGACCCTAAAATATCAATATACTATTTTTATGAAATATAAATTTTATCAGTGCTAAGAAAAAAAGTGTTGATAAATCCCCCCCCCTTTATCAGCGCATTTTTTAGCACTGATAAAGGCACCCCCTTTATCATAGATGTTTTTAGAACTATTAATAGGTGGAAAAGTGGAAAACCAGTTTTGTAGTAGTGAAAATTAATAATGTATGATAATCCACCACATCCCTTGACAAGAAATGGTACACACACATCAGGGTATACTAAATATTGATGTTACATGGCCCTTTTATCTTAATCATCGAATGGTGGTTTGGTATCTTACCTTGAAAACATGTGTGTCACATTTCAAGAAGTTTAATCTAATAAGATACTAATGAACCATCTTGATAGAAATTTTTTAAATGCTTTATATTTATGTGACTAAAATGGTGATTCTATATTTGGGTGTTATATGAGTCGCA
Organism: Viscum album; assembly: GCA_963277665.1. Taxonomy (NCBI): domain Eukaryota; kingdom Viridiplantae; phylum Streptophyta; class Magnoliopsida; order Santalales; family Viscaceae; genus Viscum; species Viscum album. Next base: position 243,565,623 of record OY728131.1, read on the forward strand.
CTTATTTTTTCATTATCAATTAAATTTTAGTGTTTTTATAATTTAATACATGAATACCATTATTCGACAATGTCTTAACATTACATATTTTATATCCATAAAGTAGAACCCTTTATTTACAAATATAAAAATAATTCCATCCATTCACAAATAATAAATGGAAATAATGTTATTAGTAACACTAGAAACATAATAACAATTATTTAAAACCAAAATCAATCATGTAGTCAATGTGAGATGATAATATCCAATGTCTAGATAATCCTACCTCACTCCACTGTAATCTTGTAATTCCACCCCATATTGGGAAATCTTCTGAAATCTACTTGTATCTTAATTTTGAACATAATTTGAGCAACATGAGTAGTATATAATACCCAAATTGTACATGTAGAATTATTTCACTCAATAATGAATGAACCTCAATCTTATCTATTCGTATTTTCCTAGGAACATTTCTTATTCTAGTGGCCCTTATTGCAACCTGAAAAAAATGTTTTATAATATTCCTTTCCTTTCCTATGGTACTTATTCTTCTTAGAAGGATGGTGATCCAGAGCCTTAGACATTGAATGACTCTTTGACCAATTTGTCGTGTTACTTATCTTTTTATTCAATATAAGGATATTGGGTTTTTCAAACCACATGACTTTATTAAACTATAAAATAAGTTTCAAAAGTTATCAATGTTTATTATTTCTATTTATCATATTATAATTCACAATTAAATCAGAGAATTATTCATGTAGTGAGTAAATAATGAGATCTATGCATAGCACATCAAGTACCATAAAACAAAATATTTCTAGGTTCTCAATGTAGACAATCATATTGACTACATGTGGCCAATATGGCACCAAATATGAAATATGTCACATGAATGGTGCATTGGAGATCTTGTATCTCTCTAATCTTGCCTTATCTTGATAGACATCTCGAGGGTTAGAACAATTTTTATACACATCTTCATCCTCATATTTATTTAAAATCTAATGTTAAATGGATGATTGCATAAAAACATTTTCCTCCATTTCATTTTCTACATGCTTTATATATAGGGAATATTTTTACTCATTACCCCATTTGGAAATGATTTCATGAAGTGGGATTTCTATAACATATAATTTATATTCATGGAATAGTATAATGAAAAATCACTGATAACATTCCTATAAATTAATTCTGGTGAGAATTTTATCATTATATAGTATGGATTGTAGTGATATATTTGAAGTTATTTTATATTCCATTTGTAAAAAATTAAGATAAAATGAGTAGTAATTGTTTTGATTACAAAAAAAATTAAAATTAAAAAATATAATTATACTCAATTAATCACCCATTATTTTCCAAAACCCAACAGACTATACCATCAGTTTTGAAATATATCATCACTTAGATATTCTAGTTGAAAGTATTTGTATTCCCCTTATCATAACTCATAATTCCGAATGAAGTGTTATTTAAAGGTTATTGGGTAGTAATAACCTATCAACTTCATTAACTCATACTTCCATGATCTGTTCAGTGGAATCCCCAATCATAAAATCATATTTATAATAATGTCCTTATAAGTTTTCTCTTAGTTAAACCAATTTAAAATTGAGTAGTGAACCATTGATGTAAACTATGTTAATTAAACCCAAATGATCAAGCTAAAAGATATATGATAATTAAAAGCACCCAAACTTGGGTTGGGAAAGATTTATGAATTATGAAGTTGATCTTAATTTATGTAGAATAAGGCTATACTAACATTATAATTTAGTTAAAAGATTTTTATCATCTTTGTGTAAAATCCCATTTTACATTTTCACTTGTCGTGTTAATATTAAGTATATCTTAATTGATCAATTAACTATATATAATAAAACATATAACTATAATATATGTTTATTTTATTCCATATTTAATGCTTGTTAATTCATTTATTAGGAGATTAGACAACATAAACACACATAAAAAACTAACCATAAAACTAATATAGATAACATATAAGTGGAACAATCATGATATTATCTAATGGGTAGTTTATCTAGTGAATGAGAAAATATACCTCAACCATATAAGATAACACATTGAAAAATAACTCTATTTTTGTTATAAAATTCCACCTTCGACTCTTATCTAACACCTTAACTAGTTTTTCCTCAAATACTTATCTCAGATCATCTCCTCCCACCTAGGATTTCTATTCCTACCTAATATTTTACTCACATTTAGGTGAGGGATCCAATGTATTAGATAATGTGTATTTTCATGAACAAAACCATCATCATGTAGACCATTGCATCTTAAGGAATTCAAGATAAAACACATGTAATCAATTTTAATTTAATTATAATATATTAAAAGGAAGAAATCACATATAATGGATTGTCTAATATCATAATAATCCATATATCAAAAAAATAGAATACATTTACAATATTGTTATTGATTACATTGATTTATTATTTAATTTAGATAATGTTCCATAAATTAATCAAGTTAATTTAATTTTATCTTAATTTTATCCAAGCATCCTTTACTCACTATTAGCGATAATTTAAAAAAAATTAAAATCAATGTAGTACACAAGTGTACATGAGTCAACTTTATATGATTATCCAAAATTTTAACACCAAAATATATTTAATATATAATTATAAATCCCATTACTTGTCATGTACTTTTTTGAATAATTATCACATGGAATACATGTTAATATAGTTGATTATAAATTTAATTTTCTCAAAAAAATAGTTACACTATCTTCAGAAGGAAGTACGATGTGTACTATAGCAAATGGCATGTAATTTCCTTTACCAGTTTCCATATAACATCCCTAGTGACTCTCCATATTTATTTTAATGAGCATAGTCGAGGTACACAATTTTTTATTAGAATTAATAGTGCCTTGCCTCATATTTTCATGAATTTTTAGCCTCTATGTCATGAATTTGATGCATGGAATTATCAAAAACCTCATGTTCTCGACCATGAGGAACCAGATACTAAATATCATGTGCAACATTTACATGATATTTAGATCTTCATGTCCTATGATATTATATCTAGATATTCATTCTAATATTGTTTGGTTATATCCTACATATGATTTCATCGTGTCTATTAGACTTTATCATGGGATATTAATACCAAAAAAATTATGATTCATGTATGCATGTAGTATACACTATGTACTTTGGTTTTGTCCAAGAGGATCATTTTCCACTTTCATATGGTGTTTTTCAAATGATTATTTGTTTTAAAATCTAAACCATTTATAGGTTATGCTAGAGATAAGAAATAGATTAATAGACAATGATGTTTATATATTAAAAATATCATTATAAGTAAAAGAAAGTACAAATTCATGCGACCACTCAAGGAATAAATAATAATTATAAATTAAACATGTGACCCCTCTAATACCACTTATAGTTCTACGAAAAGTGGAAGCATCTTGTGATGGTATGACTAAATTTTATTTTATTATTATTTTATGTGTAATCTTTTTATCACATTATTAAAATATATTTCCAAAGGGAAAACATTTATTAAATGAATAGCCTAAAATGTTAGAAATAGAAGAGGTAAATGTTTTTTTGTAATTTGTAATTAATTATTTAGCATAAGTAAAATTACCCCTACTTTTAATTATCTCTTCATTGATGATCTGGTTGAAAATATCTCATTATATTATTTTCGTGATATAGGATCCAAGTATATAATCCCTCTAGTGGTGATAAACACAATCACCCCAATCTATGAACATCATTATAAACCCATCGGTTTCTATCATAGCTAATATTGATAGATTGTGTCATTCGTGGTTGATATTGGTAGAATTATTCTCAAAGAAGAAAGAACTTTTGGTGTTCTTTCAATCTCTTGATAGAGTAAGAAGAAGACGTGCACTCTAGATCTCTTCATCTCTCTCTATAAATATAGAGAGTCTCTCTCTATCTATTGTTGACACCAAATGATTTTGTGAAGTGATATAATTACATATCTATTATTGAATATTTACTATGGGAAAATTGTACACTAAACCCTTTATATATGTACAAATATTAATTCATCCCATGTCAAATAATAATAATAACAATCATCATCATCATCATCATATTCACTTTACATGTGAAATACCTTAAGAATATAAATAAATATCATATAGATCATGTCTAATAATACCACTAAGCACAGTCTGATTTCCCTCATCAATATTTAACAATCATTGAAGAATAATTAATTAATAAATAAATAAATGTCATTGCATTATTTTATGATAAATATAATAAATATTATATTCTATAATCTTTCAAATAAATATTTATTATTATTATTTAACTCATGTAATCTTTCGAATAACATGTGATTAAATAATGGTGATAAAAAAACAAAATAATTATTATTTAATCTAACATGTTTAATTCGGTTATTGAATTTAACTGAGATTTAGACATAATTAGTATGTGACCCTATAGGCCTATTTCCCAATAGAATAATGAATATCCACCTAATGTATGAGGTTATCATTTAGCAACATGCAAATAGTCCCATAGAGAAATAGGTTAATCATTCAATGACATTCAACCTACCATAAATTCTTACCATGCAATATATTCCCTATATCGTGATATCTCTAATCAAGAAGGTTGTGTGTCAGTGTCATCAACCTATATGATTGATCTATATTTCTTTTACATTTCATAAATGAACTCTCCCAAAAAAACACCATGGTCATGGATATATGTTGGATGTTCCATTCCCAATAAAGGACTTAAAATATTAAATTCAGTCAATTGAAAGAAGGGATAGATTATTGCTCACATTATCCATTAATTTAATATCACCAGTGACATACCCAACGCATATTACCTCACCTTGAGTATATTCGTAACTGTTTTCATTAATAAATAAAATTAAATGAATCAATATATCCACTAATAATAATATTACATTCTAATAATTAATACACATGTTATCAAATTGGAACATCCAATTCCATATGGAAATATGGATTTATTATTAATGAGTTTCTTCTCAAAACCAAATATCGTAGATATTACTAAGGGATAATGACATGAGAAGGTGGAACAATGTCTTATTACCGTCTTGCACATGATAGCATAGGTTTTCTATTGCACATTAGAAAATATCATCCAACCATAGAATATATATTCAATAATACTATCATGGAACCTATAGGTTCTCATCATAGTGGGGAATTGTTATGACCATTTAGTGTAACATAAATTCTCAGAACAATATCATATAAACATTTCATGAAATTTAATGATCATGAATTAATAACAAACATTATTAATATTGAAAAATAATTAATAAATTAATAATAAATTTGGTAATATGTCACCAACCCTAACACTTCATTTTCCACATGATAAACCATCTTCCCTTATGAAGACAAGTAAAATGGAATAGAGTCTTCGTACTCACCAGTATAGTTCATGTTATATAATTATACATAAGTAAAATGCAATGAATTTTTCATTATACCCCTATTAATGATAATCCATATAAATCTGAACAGGATAATTAAAAATTGATCATAATAGTTTAACTATATGATATGAACCATCTTTTTATAGTATCCCTCTAATAAAAGTGTAAATGAACCACTATGTTTAGTTTTTAATAATTATCCATTATTAGTTTCATGAAAAATTAAGCTATTAGTATTGTAGACATCAAATCTCTTAGCCGGCCTTAGGGGCCCTTGTGTTAAAAACATCAAATCATTTCAGTTTTTATCTCAAATTTAACCATTGATTATTAAAATAAGAAGATATAAAGTATGACTTTTAACATAAAAAAATAAAAAATAATATTAATATTAATATTATTATATAATTACATGATGGTTAACCATTCACTAATCCCTTTATTAACATTTTTTTCATACTATCGCATTCCCACCTCATCCAATTTTTTGACTCTTTGTTTGTAATCTAAATTCTTTGAAAAATAGATATATAATAAGACTATTATGTAACAATCCATGTAATATTGATATAAAAATATTTCATATAATCATTTTTTTTATTTTTTATAGACTTATATTCATTATAAAAATATTTTTCAGTTGTTTGATCAAAAGTAAAAAATATTTATTACTAACAAAATTGAATTTTTTGTATTATACGCTTTTATATGAAATATTAATTTCAAAATTATATAATTTTAATTTAAAAAACGTGACTTAATTTTTGATTTCATAAATTTAATATTATTTTAATCAGAATTTTTTAGAACATTTCATGAAGTTTTTTTTCAATTAATAATGAAAAACCCTGGTTTTATTAAAAATAGTATTTTCTTATAAGGTATTTATAATGTAAAATTTTATTTTGTATAAGTTTAAAATTTTCATTAGATATTTTTTATTTAAAATAACAGAATTATGGTTCTTGAAATTAATTTTATAATTTAATTTAGTAAAAAATCATTTTATACCTAAAAAAATTTATTTTTTTGAAAAACTTTTTATATTTCATTTTACAAGTTTGATGTTAAATTAAATTATTCAACTTATGTGTTTTGAATTATAAATAATTTATTACATATATTTAATTTGTGGATAAAATTTTTTCAATTATATCCTTTTTTGTCAAAATGAATAGTAAACTTAGGATTTTTATGTTACCACAGTAAAGGGTAAATCTTCTAATTAAGGATAGACATTAAATTTCAAGGACAAAAGCATGACCCTAACATTTGAATTAATTTTATTAAATTATTATATCATGTACCTAATCATCCAAGATCTAATTTATGGACTTTTCCATTAGGATGTGATTATAACATTTATAATATTTTATATAATGAAATGTAAAAATTGTCACACTCTAGATTCTAATGACTATAATATTTTAAACATTGGGACACGAAAGGATATATTCAGTTATAAATTTTATTTATAATTTTAAATGATTTATCCTCATCGTGGTAAATTATTTTTAATTTTTAGTGAAGAAATAATTACCTTAAATTATTACACAACATTGACATAGTAATTATTCAATTAATGGAAAAATAAAATTAATGATGATAAAAATATTAAAATTAACCTAAATAGATATAATTAATTAAATATACAAATTTTTAAGAAAAATATATCATATTTGAAACTTTTTTTTGATTATATTATAATCCTTAGTATTTTTTTTATAAAAGTTAAAGTAAATTAATTGTTCAAAAATTTAGACTATTGAGATTTTATAAAAATTATATTTTATTAAATTATATAAGGTTTATAAAAATATTATGTTTTGAGAAGTTATTATTATATTGTATAAATAGAATTTATGGTCCATTTATGGGTTGTTTTATCCATTTATAGTAACTATCTTTACACTTAAAGTGTAAAAACATTTTTATCATGTTAATTGTCAAAATGGGTTAACATGGGATAAAACAAATAAGCCTACAAACCTTATCTAAATATGTGAAAATTTTGTTTTATGATATTATCTATACTATCCCTCATATTATATTATAATATAATCTATTTTGATCTATTTTTACATCAAAATTAATTTATATTTATTTTATATTTTAAGAAATTCCAAGAATTCACCTCCTATCTCCTATAAAATGGCATCTCTTCTCCACATTTATTAACACATAAAACACATTTCTTGGCCAATACCTTCGAATAATCTGAATAATAATTATATAGGTCTTTGTTTTGGTATAATTCCAACCTTATAGGGGTTAAAGGGTTTGTAAAAGGGCACCTTCGAATGAAGAGGTATAGGTTTTAACCATATGTTTTAGTTTTATTTCTTCATCCACCTCCTTCAAATGTTCCTTAACCATGTGGATATAATTAAATCAGTATCCCACATATACTTGGATATTATTATTTTAATGTAATAACCTATATCTATCTCAACCTTCTATCAAATGGGAAAATAATTCATTGTTCGTGTGTACGTTATACTATAGCCATGTGAATCGGTGTAATTTGTTTTCCATCACCACCTATTAGGGATGGTTATAATGAATTATTAATTTTATATATATATATATATATTTATTAATATTATTCCTGAAATTTTTATAATTATTTAAATACAATATAACACATATTTTTTTACCTTTCCATGCACTAGATAATGATAACATCATTCGTGCATACGTGTGAACTACCACCGCCATAAAGCGATGTGACTCAATGTTCATCACTACATAACATGGATGTTATATATAAGTATAATTAAAGAAAAAATATGATATTTTTGTATATTTTAATCATTCATTAATGATAAAATTATACTTACCTTTTTTATAATGTTCGTTAAAAATTGAAAATGTTACCCATGCATACATACAGTCTATCATCTCCATGATTGTAAGGTAGTTTTTTTCATAATCATACTTAATTATTGATTTTAAAAGTAAAATTTATTCATAAAAACTATAATTATTTCATTATTATTATTTGGGAAGTGATGGAATAATTTCCACTTTTATTATAGTTAACATTCCGAACCCATTTTCGAATTATGAAATTAATATCATCAAATTGTAAGAAGAAAATTTAATTAATTAAATAATTAAATATTTCATCGTAAGTGATAAAATAAAAGGAATAATAAAATTTAAAAATTATCCTAATAATGTAAATATTTAACTTTATTTTATTATTCAAGAATATAAATAATGTATGTGATCAGTCAGACTCAAGGTAAGTGACTTTCTCTGAAAGATATACCTTTAATGTTTCCCTTAAAACTATATTATTCTTCTATATCCATATTTTTAAATTAATTTTATGAATGTTTTTATATAGAAAGAAAATAAATATACATTATATTTTATGACTTTTTTGACATTCATTAAAAGGTTTTCAAAATGAATATTTTTACCAAATGTTTTTACTTTCTTTACAAAATGAAAAAATATATATTCTATTTTAACATATACAAAAAAAATGACTTTTCCCACCACCATAACCACTATTTTATGTTTTTATTATTTTATAATCATCCATGTTTTCTTCAATGAAAATTCATATTTCCCTTTTTTGGAAATTTTTAGAAGTGAATAATAATATTTTTTTGAGTGAAAAAATTTAAATTTTATGATTATGTTATTTTTCATGGGATTGTTCATGAGTTTGGGTGGATTATTAATAAACCATGAATTGGTGAGAACATTATAGATATACAATTCATTCAGTGAAGATATGTATTTTTCCAATTATGTTTCCCCTAAGATGTTATAGGCATATACTATTATGGTTATTCCAAATATGGGATGGAGATAACTGATTAGTCTTCTACTAAGAGATTGTTAAAATATTTTATGATGGTTATTCCATGAAATACAATAATGTTTATTAGATTTTTATCATTTAAGTTTATTCTATATAAAATAGTGATATAAAAACAATGACCCAAGATTCCTACATTTTTTCTATAGTTTCTATGGATTTTAAAATTTCCCAATGATCAGAGAGTCTGTGATTTTCAGGTGGAAATGTATTATTTCATAAGATCAATGAATAATGTGATAATGGTAAATATTTTATAGGTTTTCAGGTTATTCATTAGAATAATATATTATTTCTTTTTTACATCCTTTACTAATAATTTATTCTCGTACCACATTTAAAAATGGGTTTCACGGGGTTTAATGATGTGTAAGGGAAAATTAGAATTCGGTTCTAAAGGTAATATGTTTTTTATTAAAATGAAAAGATTTTTCATTTTAAAAGTTTTATATTATCTAAAAAATGGATACTGGATAGAATTTTCAACTACAAAATATATAGTATTCTTATATAATATTTTTTACCTAAGTCTCTAAAACTCTAAACCTGAAATATACTTGGGAATGAATGAAAGTGAATTGCAGTATAAATTCACTTTAATAAGTAATGTTCAGGGATGTCTTCTTATAGTTGGAATTATTGAATGGTTTAAATAAACTTTGAGTTTTAATGTTGATTAATGTAAACTATGTTTGTTGAGAATGGTTTTCTATAAAGTGATCTGGGAAGCTGATATAGGATGGAACCACAGTGATGATATCCTTTCAAATTAGAAAATTGGAATGGATAGAATTGGAACGGAGAATTTTATTGTAGTGTTAATCATTTAAAATATCCTCTGAATGGTGGTGGTATTCATTACATAGAAAACTTGGATCATCCTTAGTGAAACATATTAATATTAGATCATTTTATTAAGAAAAATCTTCTTGTATTCAATGGATATTTTGTCCCAATGATAGGTGAGGGATGGATTAAATCCCTAGAAAATTTATTCAATGTCATTGGATATTTCTATCAAAAAACATTAATTCAGTCTATTTAGTATTTGATGTTGAAGCTGACTAGTAGTGTTTAATGGTCAAGAATATTATGGATAGAGAGGAAATTGATTCCTTAAAATGGGATGAATTTATGAATGTTTTCCATGAGGTATACTTTCTTCAGTTGAATTGAATTTTGAGTGAAAACAAATTCTTGTAATTGAAACAAAATGAGGAATATTTTTTAGTTATATATGAAGAATATTCTGTAGGATCAAAATAGTGATGTAGATGCTCAATTTACAAGATGGGGGTGAATTGTACACTTTAAAAATTCCTTGGGAACCTTTAAAGTTAGTTACGATTAACTATGTTCTCCTTAAGAAAAGGAAAGGTCTAAGTTTAACAAAGTTAAACTAAGCAAATTCACAACACCTCTAACATCGAATGCAAACTTGGAAAAAGATTCCAAAAGTAGGTTCCAGAAATATGGTTCCAGAAATTTAAACTTAATGAAAGATTACAAAGTGAGATTTTACCTTAAAGCATATAGAATCTAAATGAATCAGAGTACAAGTAATGAAGTATAAGAAAGTTATACATTCCTTATAATAGAAAATGCAGCGGAAATAAAACAAGTAGTTAAACTACAAGTAACAAGATATAAGTATTTTAACCCAAAGAGAAGGGTATCCAACAACCTTGGATAAAGGTCCCTTGATTTATACTTTCAAGAAAGTCTGTCTTACCCACACCAGGGTAAGCCCTCGATACGAAGATCGAAGTCTCTGTCTTGCTATCCCCGCAAGCCCTCAACTTCAAGGTAGTTGGCAACCTATGTCTTCCTCAGCAAGGAAGCCCTCGAACTTCAAAGTAGTCGGCACCTATGTCTTCCTATCCCCAGAAGCCCTCGAATGTAATCACCAACATTCAGAGTCTCACGAAGCTTTGAGAGTTAATAAGAGCCTCTCTCTAGAAATCACTTCAAGCAGATTAGTCAGCCTTTAAGCAGCCTTCAGCTTTCAGCACTGAGCTCTTTCAAATGAGCTCCTATTTATAGGTAAGGTCGGATCCTTCTCCAACGGTCATATTTTCCTTAAAGATCGGAGGGACCTATACACGTGTCACTTAGACAACGGTTAGTTTATAACAAAATAGATGACATCGTTTTATATCAAAACAAGTGTAACAGAATGTACGACATCGTTTTAAAATCTAACTCAAAAGTTTGGAATGAAATATTCGGAGTGAAGGTTCGGAGTGTAATGAAAATAATAAAGAGTAGAAAAATTATAGAAGTGTAAGTAAAATAAAAGTTCGGAGTCTAACCAAAATATTTTTCGGAGTCTAAATTAATTCAGAGTGTATAAAACAAAGATAATCAGATTCTATTTACCAGATTAATTCAGAATGAGAATTCGTCATTAGAATTCGTAATGAGAATTCTTCATCATAATTCATTATGAGAATTCTTCATCATAATTCGTAATGAGAATTCTTCATCAGAATTCGTAATGAGAAATCTTCATCAGAATTCGTTAATGAGAAATCTTCATCAGAATTCGTAATGAGAATTCTTCATCAGAATTCGTAATGAGAATTCATTGTCGAACTTCATAAGGATTCATATCGTGAGTCTGGAATAGAACTTAGTAAGAGTTCATATCCAGAATTCGGAATGAAACTTCCTTACAGTTCTTATCTAGAATTCAGATCCTAAAACAGAATGCTTCATATCAAAGTTTCAATGATTTCGAGAAAATTGAAATGAATCTGAATCTCATACTTAATAAAAATATGGATGAAAATATGATAAGGATGGTTTTTCCTATAAAAGCGATTTTCCTTATAAAATCAATTTTCCTTAAGAAAGAAATTTTCCTTAAGAAAGCAATTTTCCTTAAGAAAGCAATTTTCCTTAAGAAGTCAATTTTCCTAAAGGTAAGGTGTTTGTGATTTTCAAAACAAGAAGGAATGGAAAAGTCATAAGGAAAACCTTATTGACTCAACAATCTCCCCCTTTTTGGAAAGCACAAACATCCTTACGAAAAATAAATTCTAAGAAGAAAAAGCTTATCTCCCTTTCTTTAAGGATATAGATGAATACGACTAACTCCCCCTTAGTCTTTGAAACACTAAGGATCATATTCTAGATTTCCGGAGTGACATTTCATTACGAAAAAGAAATTCTTCTTTAATGAAAAACTCCCCCTTAGATAGACTCTTATTAGAGTTCTTTTTCCTTTAAGGATCTTTTCCTTCTCCCCTTTAGATAAACTCTCATTGGAGTTCTTATTTTTCTTAAGGATCTTTTCCTTCTCCCCCTTTGTGATTTTCAAAAAGAAATCGAGGGAATGGAAAAAATAACAAAGTACCTAAAAAATTAGTAATAAGAACAAAATAAACGAGAGGCCCAATTTTCATTAGGTTTAAAAAACTCAGCAACAAAGAAAATTAGATACAACAAAAAGATCGGATTTAGTTATTTCAGATCTTTTTCCTTTGAAATGAGCCCCTTAAGAATAGTCTTGATCTTCTTCAGGTCTTTATGATCTTCTTCATCTTGCTTCTCTAAGATCACTATTCTTGCAGATTGAACTTCAATCTTTTCTTCCTGGGCTTTCAGCTTTTCTTCCTGAGCCTTGATCTTTTCTTCCTGAGCCTTCATCTTCTGTTCAAAATCAATCTGATGATCCCTTTCAAACTTCCAGTTTTGAGAAACGGAATTCAGCTTCCCATTCAGATCTCTAACTTCTTGGATCCGGAAGTTCTTTTCATCTGTCATCTTCTCTTCAAAGGAGGAAGTCAGCTCATTAATCTTCCTATCCTCAGTCTCAAAGGCATCTTTAACATTGTCTTGAAACTCATCAAATAACCTCATATCTTCAACAGTCTTCTTCGACCAGTTTTTCATCCTCTTGCAAGATCTTCTATGAGCTTCGTAGCCAACAAAAAACGTTTTGAACTGAGCCTCAATCTCAACGCACTTGTCCATAACCATAGATACGGAGTCTGTTTTCTGATTTAAAGCATGTTGGAGCATCTGGCATCTTGAGTCAATACTTCAGAAGGTCGTAATGGTTCCCACCAACTTCTTTAAGGACTGAACAACAAAATCATGCCCCAACGAGGATGACTCCGAATCTGAAACTTTTCTTGGAGAATTTTCTTCTTCAATAAGCTTCAACTTCCTTTTAGACGAATCACCATATTCTCTTTTCTTGCTTGCCATTGATTTCGGAGTCTCAACAAGGAGTTGCTTTCCCTTGTCCTTTTTTAGAATTGATTCTTGATCAGGAGTTTTCTTCTCGCCAGTAGACACTTGAATAATATCATCAAAGACATTTTGAACAACATCTTCTTCATTCTTATCCTTCTCTGGAGTTACTAACTTAGAGGATTCAGCCTCTGATGTTCGGAGTGATAGGTGTTCTGAAGGCGACCCCTTATAATCATCTACCTCTTTCAATAAGTCTCTTGTTTCACCACTTCCTTCAGCAACTAATTCTTCCTCTCCCACTTGTTGAATCTACTCCAGTTTCTCAACATGTTCAGTTGTAATCTCTTCCGGAAAATCAAGGTTTCTTCCTGGAGTCTCAGGTAGAGATTCCAAGGAGAAAGATCTCGGAACTGGAATGCTTCCGGATACTATTTCATTGAATTTTAACAATTCTTGGACTGCCTCATCTTCTGTCATCTTCTTCTTGAGCTTCTTTTCCTTTACTTGTTTTTCAAGCCCATCAGTAGTTCTCTCCTTCAATGCCTTAGCCTCCGTAGGGTCCAATCCGAACTACGAATCCCCTTCTTTCCTTTTCTCTTTATCTGCCCTCCACTTAGCAACAACTTCATCAGGATAGGCTTTCTTCTTCTTTGGTTTGGGAGGTGCAGTTTGGACTTCCTTAGCTTTAGGATCCTCAACTTTAACTGCAACTTCTTTCAACTTTCTTTTCATTACTGGCTTAGATGATTCCGGTTCAGAAACCTTCGGAGCCACTTCTTCTTGATTAGGAAAATCGAAGAACTCACTAGTCTCCTTGTTAAAAGCCAAATCCATCCTCTTAAGAGTATCATCACTGATCAACAAAATTTTACAAACCCTTGGCTTAGATCTGCAAGCTTCCTTGAAAGATTCAAGGCACCGAACTATCAACCTTGATAAAATTACTGGGTACATTACGATCTGGGCTCTGAGATTTCCTTTCTTAAGATTCTCAATGGTTATAAGAATGTGCCTCATGAAGTTTAACTTCCTTAGATTTATCAGGAAATCTAAGATATAGATCTCACTCTTCTTCAAACTGTCTTTATCACCTTTCCTTGGTACGATAAGCCCTTTCACCCACAACTCTAGAATCCGGAAATTTGTAGATAAACTAGCAATCTTCAGAGCCTTGTCATCAGCCAATCCGAGAGTTTCTAAGGCTTTTTCCTTGTTGAAGCTACCTTTTGAATCCGGCAACACATGAGAAACAAACTCAGATTCTCCTTCATAGGACAGCCCTACCAAACTTGCTGCCTTCGTATAAGAAAGCTTGTAAGTCTTACCATAAGACTTAAAAGAAAATTTCTCCCTATTATCTTCCTGAAAGAAGGAAACTGTTTCATAGAACTCAATAAGTAACTCCGTAAAAATATCGTTTTGGTTTCCCGGTTTGGATACAGCAATATCTTCCCAGCCATTCAATTTAATGTTCTTTGAAATAATAGAATCATAGTTATTGAAGAAATCCGGATGGACTAACCTTTCTCTGTAAACTAACCATTGTAAAATAGCTTTGGTGGATGACATCTCTTGAGACGCTAACTCCGCAGACATTCAGATCTGAAGTCCTCTGAGAAGTTCGAAACGGAGAAATCTGAAGTTCGGAACGGCTTTAAAATAGAGAGGCAGATATTCGGGACGCTAGAGCTTGAAATTGATGTGGGACAAGTATTTGGGTCCCCTTTATATAGGCAATGGAGCGACGGTTCAACTTCCTTGGTTGATCTAATGGTTGGGATGAGCTGAGATCAGATCTGACGATTGAAAACTTGAATCCGATCTTTTTGAGGGTTTTATTAAAACAAAGAATTAAGAAAACTATAATCTGCAAACATAATACAAGAAAATGCCAGCAAGTAAAATATGACTACGAAAACTTGAGTAAGGTAATCATACCTTTCGGATTGGCTTAGGAGGATTATTCATAATTGGTAACATTTTTATAGGAAAAAAAACTTTACTACGAAATAGTTTACAAAACTCATTACGAAAAATAAACTTAATAAGGAAAAACTTAGTATGAAAGATTCATTCAAAAAAAACATTATGAAGGATTTGGTACGAAAATCTTGTTATGAAAATACCAGTACGAAATTTTCCATTCCAGAAATTTTCAATACGAACACTTCCATTCCAGAAGTATTCTGTAAGAAAATGTCCATTCTGGAAAATTGTAGTTCCGAAAATCCAATTCCGAAAATCTTCATTCCGAAAAGTTTTGAAAATAAATTTTGAAAAAACTTTGTTAAACTAACAATCAAATGTACTCCCCCTATTAAAAGGAGTTTATTGCTGTAAGGAGGCTTTTTCAACAGAAAGTTAATTAAGGAGGATTACCTTACGGTTATCATTCCTAACTTCTGTTTAATATATTCAAATCTATCAGAAGGCAAAGATTTTGTGAAAATATCAGCAAGTTGATCTTGCATTCCAATAAACTGAAGAATAATATCTCCTTTAGCATTATCTCCGAAAGTTACCTTTCTTCCTTTCGTTTTGATAATCTTTTCAAAAAATCTTTTGTTACCAGTCATGTGTCGGGAACATCCACTATCCATGTACCATGTATTGTTGCTGGTACTTTCTTTATTTTCCTGAAATCAAGAAGTAAATTAGATTTTTGGAATCCAAACTTGTTTGGATCCGAGATTTCCAGACAATAATAATTTAGGTACCCACATCTTCTTAGAAAAGTAAGCTTTGTGAAATCCTAGAGATTGGGTTTTGTTTAAGGAACAATTCTTTGCCCAGTGACCACCACATTGACACTTGGTACAAAATGGGGCACTTTGAAGAACAAAATAATTGTTACTAAAAATTGGTTTTGCATGGGTATAAACAAATCCGAATTTATTTCTTAAAGGTCATATTTGAGAATACATTTTATCAAAATTTTCCTTACCATGAGTAAATTTTGATAAACACTTCTTTAAGGAAAAAATTTCGGACTTGAGTTTCACAACCAAGTTTTTATCCTCAAAATCATTAGTTTTAGAACTAGAGCTAGGCTCAAAAACATTTTTATTAGAAATTACTTTCTCTAATTCTTTAGAAAGTTTGTTCTTCTCAGAACTTACTTCCTCAAGATTTTTTGAAATACTTTCAAAATCAGCATTTTTCCTATCAAGATCTTTAGAAAGATCTGATATCTCTTTTGTAAGAATAGAATTCCTAGAGTTTGCCTTATCAAGTTTCTTATTGAGTTTGGAATTCTCAATCTCAAGAAGTTCAGCAAATCTAGAGACTTCTTCATAAGTAGGTAAAGTATTTTCCTCATCAGAAGATGATTCTTCATCAGAAGAGTTATAATACCTACTATCATTGGAATTCAAGGAAACATTGGTCAATGATTCAGCATTTCGTACCTTAGCCATAAAACAATGATTATCAATAGGTAATCTAGCTATAAGACCAAGATTCTTCTGTCCTGAAGATTCATAATCAGAAGATTCATCTGAAGAGTCACCACCACTGGCACTCCAGGTGTCATTAGCTTTCAGAACTTTCTTAGCTTTTGCTTTATAATACTTCTTTTTGTTCCTGCCTGAATGTCTTTCTTTCCTTTCTTTCTTTTTGAGCAAAGGGCAATCTGGTCTAATATGTCCAGCTCTTTTGCATTCATAACAAGTAATTTCTCCATCTTTTTTATCTTTCCTTTCCTTTTTCTTATACTTTGATTGAAAATTTCTCTGTCCAGATATCTTGTTCATCCTCCGAGAAAGATTTGCTAATTCATTTTCTGAGACTTCACTCTCACTAGATTCGGATTGGAAAATAACTTTCTTAGACTTGGATCTGGCTACTCTCTCAGGAGTCTTACCTTTCATCTGATTTGAGGTTGTAGTAAAAGCAACAGTACCATTTCCATTCTTCTTCTTGATGTTGTCTACATCTCTCTTCATCCTGGTTTCATGTTGTAGAAGAGTTCCAAATAATTTATCAAGAGTAATTTTAGTGACCTTCCTGTTCTCATCTATAGCTGTTCTCTTGGACTCCCACTCATTGGGCATAATATCAATTATTTTATCCACAAGAGCTTCATCATCTAAACCTTTCTCTCCCATATATTGTAGGCTGTTGAGTATAGTCATGAATCTCTGTTGAAATTTACAGATAGGTTCTCCATAAATAAATTTGAAGCCATGATATTCATCTCTAAGCATAGCTCTTCTAGTCTCAATCACTTTAGAAGTCCCAAAGTGTGTAACTTCTAACTTCTTCCAGATATAGTTAGCTTCTTCACAAGAAGAAATTTGGCTATATATATTTCTATTCATTGAACATAGTATAGTATTGTGTACCTTATAGTTAAGTTGATATTCTTGCTTTTCCTGGTTAGTGAAAGTTCTAACATCCTTGTCATGAATTTTATAATCACCAGTAAGAATAAAAAAGTTGTCTACTCCAGTATTGATAACAAAAGTCTTCATTCGATCTCTCCAGTACTCATAGTCATTACCATCAAATATAGGTGGTCTTGTAGGATTTAGATTATCAATCGAACCAACATTAATTCATGCCATATTAAAAATAACCTTCGGCACACAAACTTGTTAGTGGAAAAAGTTTTTTAATAACAAAGTTCAGAATGAGAAAGTTCGGAATGGTAAAGTTCGGAATGGAAAAGTGAGAAAGAAAAACATATTCGTAAGTATAAGTATTTCAGAAACCTTCTCTGATACAAATTGTATGATCGAAATAGTGATGTAGATGCTCAATTTACAAGAGGGGGGGTGAATTATACACTTTAAAAATTCCTTTGGAACCTTTAAAGTTAGTTACGATTAACTATGTTCTCCTTAAGAAAAGGAAAGGTCTATGTTTAACAAAGTTAAACTAAGCAAATTCACAACACCTCTAACACCGAATGCAAACTTGGAAAAAGATTCCAAAAGTAGGTTCCGAAAATATGGTTCCGGAAATTTTAACTTAATGAAAGATTACAAAGTGAGATTCTACCTTAAAGCGTATAGAATCTAAATGAATCAGAGTACATGTAAGTAAGTATAAGAAAGTTATACTTTCCTTATAATACAAAATACAGCGGAAATAAAACAATTAGTTAAACTACAAGTAACAAGATATAATTCTTTTAACCCAAAGAGAAGGGTATCTAATAACCTTGGATAAAGGTCCCTTGATTTATACTTTCAAGCAAGTTTGTCTTACCCACACCAGGGAAAGCCCTCGATACGAAGATCGGAGTCTCTGTCTTGTTATCCCCGAAAGCCCTCAACTTCAAGGTAATTGGCAACCTATGTCTTCCTCAGCAAGGAAGCCCTCGAACTTCAAGGTAGTCGACACCTCTGTCTTCCTATCCCCGGAATCCCTCGAATGTAATCACCAACATTCGGAGTCGCATGAAGATTTGAGAGTTAATAAGAGCCTCTCTCTCTAGAAATCACTTCAAGCAGATTAGTCAGCCTTTAAGCAGCCTTCAGCTTTCAGCACTGAGCTCTTTCAAATGAGCTCCTATTTATAGGTAAGGTCGGCTCCTTCTCCAACGGTCATATTTTCCTTAAAGATCGGAGGGACCTGTACAAGTGTCACTTAGACAACGGTTAGTTTATAACAAAATAGACGACATCGTTTTATATCAAAACAATTGTAACAGAATGTACGACATCATTTTAAAATCTAACTCAAAAGTTCGGAATGAAATATTCGGAGTGAAGGTTCGGAGTGTAATGAAAATAATAAAGAGTAGACAAATTATAGAAGTGTAAGAAAAATAAAAGTTTGGAGTCTAACCAAAATATTTTTCGGAGTCTGAATTAATTCAGAGTGTATAAAACAAAGATAATCAGATTCTGTTTACTAGGTGAATTCGGAATGAGAATTCGGAATGAGAATTCGTCATTACAATTTGTAATGAGAATTCTTCATTATAATTCGTAATGAGAATTCTTCATCAGAATTCGTAATGAGAAATCTTCATCAGAATTCGTTAATGATAAATCTTCATCAAAATTCATAATGAGAATTCTTCATCAGAATTCGTAATGAGAATTCGTTATCAAACTTCATAAGGATTCATATCCTGAGTCTGGAATAGAACTTAGTCAGAGTTCATATCCGGAATTCAGAATGAAACTTCCTTACAGTTCTTATCCAGAATTCGGATCCTAAAACAGAATGCTTCATATCAAAGTTTCAACGATTTCGAGAAAATTGAAATGAATCTGAATCTCATACTTAAGAAAAATATGGATGAAAATATGATAAGGATGGTTTTTCTTATAAAAGCAATTTTCCTTATAAAAGAAATTTTCGTTAAGAAAGCAATTTTCCTTAAGAAAGCAATTTTCCTTAAGAAAGAAATTTTCCTTAAGAAAGCAATTTACCTAAAGGTAAGGTGTTTGTGATTTTCAAAACAAGAAGGAATGGAAAAGTCATAAGGAAAACCTTATTGACTCAACATATTCCACCTAATTGAAATGTTATGCACCACATTTTATTTGGTATATTTATATAAAAATAAATCAATTATTATCATTATATAATCTATTATATCAAAGGAAATTGTCTTTTCATGAGTTAAAAAGTAATGACAATCTTCTAAGTTATGACGATAAGGTAGAAATATTGTTTCTTATTGGTCATTTTTACATTGAAACCTCATATAAAAAGATTTCTCAATGGTAGGAAAATAAAGATAACAGAAAAAAAAATATCTTAGAAAATATTCAGTTTTCTATGTATGTGAGCAGTGAAAAAAAGAACAGTATAGAATGACTTATAAAGCATAGTAAGACCACAAGAAATGAGTTTAAAACATATAGTAAAAACACTTGGGGTTGTATTAGGGAAAATTGAATTTATAAGAATCCTACTATCATTTTTTGGGAAAATACAATAATTGAAAACCATATTTTAATTCCCCTAAAAGAGTTTTATGTTATTTTGGGCATGGAATGTCTTTCTATTAACCCTACTAAGATATATTCTAGAGTTAAAGATGTTTTTTTTAAATATTTTTAGTTTGTATAAAATAATGGAACCATACCTATAATAATATATCAAGAAGGTGATAAAAATTTAAAATAAGGAAATTAAATTTATCTTGCATGTATTGTTGAAAACAGGGGAATTTTTTAGATTAATGATGTGTTGATAGTAAAAGAATTCATGCATTTTTTTATGATGAGTTTCATAGTGGTATACCTGATCAGGATATTAAATCTACTATTGAATTAGTTTCTATGTCTTAGATAATTTGAAAATCTATTTACTAAATGGATTAAATAGAGTATATAGAATTGAAAAATCAGTTGTATGAGTTTCTTAATAAATGTTTCATTCATACTATAACTTCACTATGTGGTGCTCTTGTTTTTTAGATTAAAGAGATAGAAGGTTCCATGAGGATTTTCATTGATTATTGATCTTTTTAAAAAATTACTATTAAGAATGTAAACTTTGTCCTTCATGTCAATAATTTTTTTATCAGCTATAGTGATTAAATTATTTTTCAAAGTTTAACAAATCGTTTGAGTACTATCTGAAGAAGTTAAAGGAGTATGAAATTTAAAAAACAAAATTTTGGAAAAGATATTCTCATTATGTGTTTGTGGTTATTCCCTCTATGTTAAAAAATTCAGCATCTATATTTATGGATCCTAAGAATATATTCTTACATTAATATTTGACTAAATCTATTGATTTTTTAGATGATATCTTGATTTATTCGAAAATTTATGAGGGTCACGAGAAACAACTAAGGATTTTACATTAAACCTTTTAATAAAATTAACTATATGTAAAATTTAGAAAATATGATTTTTCATTATAAAATATTTTATTCCATGGATGCATTGTAAATAATGACCGAATAACTATTGAACTGAAAAAAAACTGAAATGGTTAAGGAAAATCCAATACCATGAAATTCTACTAATATTTGTAGTTTTTTAGCCTATAAATCTATTACCCGTGGTTTTTTGAAATATTTTCATAGATATCTAGACCACTAAATATTCTAACTCAAAAAATAGTAAAATTCATCCAGAAATAATATTGTGATGAATTTTTTATGGAACCAAAAAAGATTAATGGGGAATGATCTAGTTTTAGAAATTCCCTTATAAAATGGTAAATTATTCATCTACAGTGATGATTTTTTCAAGGGTCTTAGTTGTGTCTAATGTAGAATGATTACATAATTTCTTATGATTCACTGGGACTGAAACTTCATGAATTAAATTATCCTACTCCTGCTCTGGAATTAGATGTTGTGTTTTTTATTCAAAATTTTGGATACATCATTTATAAGGAGACAAGTCTGAAATATATACTAATCATATAATCATAAAGAATATATTCAATAAAAAATATTTAAATATGAGATAATTTAGATGGTTATGATTGATATATGATTATGAATACACAGTTCATTATCATCTTTGAAAAAAAGTATCAGATGAATTGGGTTAGATAAGTAATGTTACATTATCCATGTTGTGCTTCGAACATGACACTTTAGTTAATTAATTGATGAATTTTATCATAGAATTTGTTGATTTAGTACCTTACATTGTTCTATTTTAAGTTTTATTGTAGTCTACATTTTCAGCTAGAATGAAGCAAGATCAGAAGAAATATTGTTAATTATAGGAAAATATAGAATTGATTAAGAAGGGTAAGTTTCCTAAATTTACCATTGATAAATATTTTTTGAGACTTGTAAATAAATTATGTTTTCCTTTTTATTCCCAATTAAAGGATAGATTTTCTATTGAATCTCATAGTTCCCCATATTCAATTCAACTTGGTTTTACTAAGATGTACAGATAGCTTCAATAGTATTATGGGTGGGATGGAATGAAAATTGATATTTTATATTTTACCATGAAATGTTTTACCATTCAAAATGTTATGGAAGAATAAAAATTAATTAAGGGGATGCTTCAGTATTTTCTTATGTTAGAGTGGAAATGGTTAAATGTATCCATTGATGTTATTGTTAGATTTACAAAGACATATGAAGGTAATAATATAACTTGGTTTATTGTTAATATATTAACTAAAAAAGTATATTTACATTACATTAAAGATAATATGTATTTATATTATTTTATCTAAACAAGATCCCATATTCACCTATAGTTTTTGGAAAAGACATCATAATTCATTGGGAACTGATGTAAATTTTAGTATAGATTTTCATCCTCAATATGATGGACAGTCTGAATAAAAAATTAAAACATTGGATTATGTTATTCATTCTTGTTAAATATATTTCTAGGGATGTTGGTATCAAAATAATTTATTAGTTGATTTTTCCTATAATAATAGTTTTTATTCTATTATACATATGGAACCTTTTGAGGAATTATATGGAATGTTATTTTGAACTCAATATTTTTTGGATGAATTAGTAGAAAATAAGTTGATTCAACTCTATTTAGTATAGTAAAGGGTTGAGAAGGTATGGATGATTCATAGACATATGATGATGTCTCTAAAAAGGGATAAAATTTATGTGGATAACTGGTGAAAAGATCTTTCTTTCGAGGTAGGTGGTCATTTTTTCATAAACTATCTCTATTGAAAATTATAATATTTTTTGGTAAAAAGTTGAAGGTAAGTCCAAAGTTAATTGGAATATATGAAATCCTATAAGAATTTGGAATAGTTTCCTACTAACTGGCCTTTCTTTCGATTTTATAATTTTTCATGTATCGGTGTTAAGAATGAATGTATTCGATTCATCGCATGTTTTGAGCCCTAATAAAGCACAGTATTAAGAGAACATTTATTATGGGAAAAACCAATTTATATTTCTAACAATAGAGAAAATTTATTGAATAAAATGTAATTCACCAAGTTAATGTTTTGTGGAAAACCCATATAGTTGTAGAATAGTTGTGGAAGTTTTGAAATGGTATGAGGGAATGGTATCCCCAATTGGTAAACAAGTGAATAAAATTGATAGGACTCAATTTATAAAAGAAATTAATATTTTAACATCCAAAATAATTTAGACATAAAATATTTTCATATATTTATTATTTATATTTTATAGAGTTTTATTCATTATAAAAAATATTAGATGATTTTTCGGTCAAAAAGAAAAAAACATTATTTCTAACCAAATTGATTTTTTTTGTATTATATGGTTTATTTAAAATATTCATATCCAAATTATATTTTTTTAATTGAAAAAATAAAATTACGTTTTAGTTCATCATTTCAAATTATCAAAGTATGAATTATTTACTTGTTTTGGAAATGTTTGATTTTTCAATTGATGGTGAAAATTCTAATTTTTATTAAAAAATATATTTTCTTTTAAAGTATTTATAAAGATAAATTATATTTTGAATTAATTTTAAAATTATATTTGTTTCGTTTTTTTAAAAATAACCCCAATATGGTTTTTTAAATTAAATTTATACTTTAATTTATTATAAAACGTTTTATACTAAAAAGGGAATTTTTTAGAAAACAAATTCATTGTGTTTTTATATTTTGATTTTAATATAAATTATTCTATTTGGTTGTTTTGAATTTTGAAAAGATTATTCCATATTTAAAATTAATGGATCCAATTTTTTTAAATAGGCCTCATTCATATTTTGTTAATATTAATAATAATATTGGTAATTTTTTAATCATGGTAATGGGTAAATCGAGTAATTAAGGTTAAAAAAATTATAAGTACTAAATAAGAACCCTAAAACATTATTTATATTTACTGGATGAGTATATATCATACATAGTCATAAAAATGTATAATATAAGTAAATTTTTCCACTAGGATGGGATTATAACCTTTATAATATTTTTGTAAAGAAAAGTAAAAAGTATCACACTCTTTTCTAATTACTATATTATTATTAACATGGGAATAAACATAGGATATGTTCATTTATAAATATTATTTTCAAATAAAAATTACATATATTCATCATGGTAATTTATTTTAAATTTTTAGTGAGAAAATAATTACCTTAAATTCTTACACAACCCAAACGCAGTAATTATTCAATTAATGTAAAAATAAAAGAAATGATATTAGATATACAAATATTACAACAATTTTGAATAATTAATGTGATCCAATAATTTTTTAGAAAACTATAACATGGTATAGATGTGTTAATTTATTATATTTTAATTCCTTGGTTTTAAAGATGTTATAAAACTCAATGTAAATGAATAATTCTAAAATTGAAATTATTAATATTTTAGAAAAATAAAATTTTATTAAACTATATAAAATATATAAAAGTACCATATTCAGAAAAATGATTATAATATGACTGCAAATATCTACCATGGTCCAATTATAGACTTTTTTCCATTTATAGTAACTATATTGACCCCTAAGGATTAAAAACATTACTTTCTGGGTAATTATCAAAAATGGTTAGAATGGGATAAAACAAATTGAAAATGACTAATACCTTATCTAAGATTATCCATATTCTATTTTATGATATAATTTCGACTCAAAATAAAATTAAATTCAAATATTATCAAGTTTTTTCTATTTTAAGGTCAAAATTAATTTTTATTTATTCGATATTTTAAGAAAATCTAATAGTTTCTATCCAATATTTTATAAAAGGAAATCTATTGATATCTATTATTGACATATAAACCCCCATATGTTTTGGAAAAAAACTAGAAAAATAAATTTATATAATCCATTAAATCATTACAGAGGTCTTGGATTTGTCATAATACCAACCGTAGATGGATTATCATATTAAGAAAATAAAACTTTCAAATGAAGAGGTATAGTTTCAAACCGCATGTTTTAGTTTTATTTATTCATAAAAATCCATAATGTTTTACTTAACTAGGATGATTTATTAGAAAAAATATCTCCCATATAATAATATTTTATAATTTTAATTTAATAACCAATATTCATCTCCAAACTCCATCAAACGTGAAATTATTTCATCAGTCATGTATAAGGTAGACTACCTCCTCGTGAACGATGTAATTTTGTTTCCATCGCCATATCTTATGGATGGATATAAAAATATATTTAAGTTATATACATTATATACATGACATATTTATAATTATTTACATATAATATAAACTATATTTTCTTTCCTTTCCATACACTAGAAAATGATAACGGTGTTCATGCGTATATGTCAACTACCACCTCAATGAGGTGATGTGATTTATTTTTCATAAACCCATCACATAAGATACATATATAAGACTAATTAAATAAAAAATATGATATTTATTATGTTATTATAATTATATAAAGATAAAATTATACTTACCATATCTTTATAATGGTCGTTGAAAAATGGAAATGTTACACATGCATACATCCAGCCAACAATCTCCATGATTGTAAAATAGTTCATATTCAAATTATCTAAGACATTTTTGACATATAAAACAAATATCATTAAAATGTATGATGTGAATTTAATTAATTAAATATTTCAATATACCATGGTAAGAGATCAAATAAAAGGAATAATAAATATAAAAATAGTTCTTAACAATTTCAATTCTTAAGTCTATTATTCATGATGTTCCATACTTTGGGTAAGAGAAGTTATTTTAAAAAAATTCTATCATTGGGTCCTTTAAAACTCTCCTTTTCATCAATGTCCATAAATTTAAAGTTATTTTACGGATGTTTTTATATTGAAATAAAATATTTATAAAAAAAAATGACTATTTTTACCTTCATTCAATGTTTTTCAAAAGAAATTTTTTTATAGAATGTTTTGATTTTCATTACAAAAATATAAAAATAAAGTTCCACTTTGACATATACAGTGACAAATAATTTTACCACTTCCAAAACCATTATTTGGTATTTTTATTCCTTAATAAAATTATAAGTTTTCATTAATTAAATCACACTTTCCCTTTGTTCTAGAAATTTAGTTTTATAATGGGTTTTAAAAGAAATGGGTATATCAATATCTAAAAAAATCTTATGAGTGAAAAGAATATTTTTATAACAAAAATCCTTCATATATTATGATTATGTTAAGGTTATTTGTAATTTTTCATGTAGATTGGTGGTTTAATTATAATCTAAAATTGAGTGATCCCATTATATATGCCCAGTGTTTTGGGTAAAGAGATGGATTTAACTGGTTATGTTTCTCTAAAGATATTATTTTAATATACTATGATCATTGTTCTAAATATGGGATAAAGTTAACCAATTAAGTATTTCCTAAGAGATTATTATAATATACTACAATGTTTATTCTAAGTATAATAATTATGATTATTATAGGTATAACTACGAGGGTTACACTAAATATAAGAGTGATATGAAAATGATGTCCTAATATTCCTACAAGTTTTATCTATTTTTCTTTGGGTTTTAAAAGTTTCCTTTAATAAAAAGTGTGTATTTTTCATGCGTAAATTATTTATTTAATATAATCATTAAATAATGTGATATATATATATATAAGTATTTTATTATTTTCCATTTTTTTACAGTACTAACGGATTTCTTTCATTTTATGTCCCTTACTGAGCTTTTATTTCTCATACAATGTTTTAAAATGTTTTTCTTAGTGATTACAGATGGATAATGTAAAATAAGAATTCATGTATGATGTCATGAAGAATTAACATGATGATAAAAAAATCATTTTAAAATTTCTATATTAAGGTGAAACTGGATTCTAATTATATGTGTACACCCTATAATATATGGGTTCTTATATAATATTTATGACATAATTATTTAAAACACGAAACCTAAAATATATTTGGTAATTTAAGAAATTAAATTATATTCTAAATACACTATAATATTTAATATTAAATTTTGGTTCCTTATAATTTATTTTCACATATCTTGGTTTGTATATTAAATCTAATTCAACCCATGTAATATTTTCTCCCTTTCCAACTATTCATACTATAGTTGTAAATATTGATGATTATTTTTAAAAATTGGGATTTATTGGAAATGAAATAAACACATTTGTGACTACATAATATTGTCTCAATTCTGTCAAAATACCTATAACATAATGTCAGATACACTTCATATATGTATTATTTGGCAATATATCCTTCTAGTTTATCTCTACTCCTCACATATGTCTTCAAATGATCTAAGAACCTAATGAAAAAAATATAAGAGTAATATTAAAAAGTAGTTATTTGATAAAATTAAATTAATCAATAAAAATAAAAACAATTATCATATCCTTCAGTTTATAAATATAACTATTTTGTATTATTCCTTAAATCTTATCTTACTTGAACAAATAAATAGTCAAATGAATCATTATTGTGAAAAATGTAGTGGAAAATAACATATTTTAATTAAAAAGGGTTTACATGATTCTTTCTAGAATTTTTTCAGGATTTTTTCAATTTAGAGTTTGTTCACAAACCTCTTTAAATAAGGTGTGTAACTCATTTAAAACAACAATTACTATTTTTTGCAGTATATTACAAAATTCCAATGGTATAAATTTATTAATCAAATTCTATGGGTCGTAAATTTTAAATCCCAATAACTTTTGCTTTTTTGTGTCAACACACCTTAAGATGTTACTTAAATATTCATCTTATACATTTTTATTCTTTAAATTTCAATGGATTATGTATTTCTCATTATTTTTCATTACAAAAATAGGTGAATGATACTTTCCATTATCATTTTCCCAAAAAATGTTTTATATTCATTACTTTTAAGTCCTTATAATTTTTAATTTATTCCTTCGATTTACCCAACTCATTAAGTAACGTAAAAATTACATTATCATATATTTTATTATCAATAAGAATTATGTCAACACTACAACATTGAAAATTAAACACTCATTAATAATATTTGAAACATATGAAAATTTTATACCATATTTGTATTCTAACTTATTTAAATATTTTTTCTCTTTCCATTATCTACTTGATTCAAATGGTTACACTTTCCAAATTTTACAATTAAATTAAGTAATTATTCTAGAGTTTATGAACTAGATGACACTTTTTTGGTTTTTTCAATTAAATTTCATAATTTAATTATGCCTTTGAATTTTTGAAATTTATCAAGAAAGAAATTATGAGATACAAAAAAAATATTTTGTAGTTTTTTTTAATATCTAAGGATCAAGATAAAAATTGAAATTATACAAGCCAAATTATTAATATTTTTCTAACTAAATAAGTTTCCTAGTCTATGAAATTTATGAATTGTCCACATTAATTTTTTTTGAATTTTAAATAGTTTTACAGATGATGCGTCAAATGTTTCAATGTCACCACCCCATAATTTGCACAATTAGTTGATTATATGATGAAGGTATACATCAATATAATTTCCATGCATTTTTTCCATGGAATAATAATTGAAATAACAAAAAAAGAATCCTCAAACCCATCAATGTAGGTAGATAGTTGGGATAAAGATTGGTTATATACTATAAATTATAAATAAAATATTAAAATGGTTAAAACAAATGGAATCTAATCCAGAATATACATTACTAAGATCTAAATAAAAATAAAAATATAATGAGTCTAGAATAATTCAAGATGTTGGATCATTTGGATGTCTTATCAAGTCAATGCCATTACTTTCTAAATCATTCCACTATTTTTTATGTGATATTATATGAAATTAATAGTCTTTCTAAGTTTGATTTCAGAGAAAAGTAAAATATTAAATTCAAAAGAGTTTCTTTTTCCTATTTTTTCCTAGTATAACATTGATTTGTACTCTCACTAATTCTCATTCAGTTCAATTTACTTGTATGAAATCTTATGCTCTCTTCTTTATCTTATTCTTCAGACCAATAAAACATGCAATCATTAGGGTGTCTATGTATTATTATATAATCAATAAAATGATTATTTATGATTTTATTCATCTCATAGAATGATATAGCTATCATAGATTCACCAATTCCGTTATGATGAAACTTTAATAACATAGAAATTATTATGTCTATTATTCCAAAGATACACTTGATATAGTAGAACTTGTGTATAAAATGTAGCTTCAAATACTTGGAACACCCTCTCCAAAATTCATTGTTTTACTTTTCAAATAATTTATAAAACTCAATTTTTTTACTAAACTTCTGATCAAGTTGATCCCACTCAGTGTTAAATTAAGGTTTTTTTATCTATTAAAATCTTATACATTTTATCATGTAAGACTAAATGAAAGATTTATCAATATTTAAATAGAATTATCTACTATAAAGTCACATTGAGTTTCTATTATAGGATATTCATTGCATTAAATATATATAACATTTGATTTTACATGTCAAATACAATGTACATGTTGAGTACAAAATTATTTCAATATTATGTGTTTATATAATTTTTTTTATTTATCCATTTCTTAAATATATAACTAAAAAAAGTCATTTTATTCTATCAACCACAAATCTATTCAAAATTTCATAATCTAAAAAATCACCCAAAACCATGCCATACCAAGGAGTGTTTCAGGATGATTTGACTAAAATTTTATCTGTACATATTGGATTACCCCTATTATTCATATAAATTAAAAATAAAAAATAAAAATGTTTAATTAAATATGTAAAATCAATTCAAAGAATCACTATGTAAAAACATTTTTTTAATAAAATTACACTTATAGGAAATATTAGTTTAAAATATAATATGAAAAATAAATTAAAATGACGTTTCTCATACTCTTAAATGATTAGAACAAGAAAATATTTATCAACAAAATAAAGGGAATAGTTGATTATTACAAACCCTAAAACACTACCTGGTGGGGTAGGGGTCGAATGTCATGGTTGAAAGCTAGAACAATGAGGGAATAAAGGTCGATGAGGAGTGGATATTGACTGGTGAGGAGGTTGAGGAGGTGAGGCTGGTGATATCTTACTCACAGAAAGATGGGGTGTTGTGTGATTGGGGATATGATATAGTGGATTAGAGTAGGATGGGGTGTTAGAGATTAGAGACATAGGTTTAAGGGGGTGTCATTACTGGTGATAAGGGGAATAAGGGGATATAGATCAAGGAAGATGAATATGTATGGGCTTCACATTGATAGGGTGAACTACAAGGGATGGGGTCAGGGATAACAGGAGTTTGTTTCAAAAAAATTGTAGTGATTTTCCTGAAACCACAACTAAAACCTCATGATGAATATATCTTTCTTATCATTTTTTAAGCATTTTTGTGTGAACTATTAACTCATGTAAGAAAAAATAGTGCTTGGTGACCTATGTGAGGATTAATATGTGAATCGTGAATATCAAAATATATTATATAGTTTTGTGTGGGATTAAACCCACCAAATATTGGATCATTTAGTATTAACTCCATGCTCAAAAACCTATAAAGGAATAACTCTTGTTGTCTATGTAGGTATAAAAAAAGTAAATTGTGAAATTAACTCTAACTAATGGGTCTACATAAGAAAAATTAAGCTCAATTTTCTAAGAATGATAAATCATTATAATGTTCTATTAATGATAAATTATGTTTTGGGAAGGTTTATAATATATTAAATACTTTTTCAGTTTGTTCTTTGATATCACATATATAGTAATCACACTATGATTTCGAGTAACATGAAATCTTCAATTTATAACATGATTATGAAATTATAAAATCATGGTAAGTAATTGATATAATTTTGGGTTGCTTTGGATAAATTTACATTTAATCTATCTCAGAAGAGAATATAAACCCATTCCCAAGATCTCCATGTAGTAATACCTAAAACCACATAAAACTATATGATGGATAAAACTGTTATATACCATACATAAATGATGATGATTCTATATCTTCAACATGTTTTATTGTTGAAGATCACCAAGAGACAACCAAATAAATATATCATCTATCTTGTACTCATGGGTTGATGTTAAATCATTCATCGTATGGCTAGGACTCTTTAATCACTCATGGTAGATTAGTTCATCTTATGGAAAATAGAGGAAGAAGAAAGATTTGGGGAGAGTGAAAATAAACCAAAAACATATAAATGAGACCTTTATGACCATAGATTTCATCCTCCTTTATATATTCACTCAAATTCACTCCTCAAGTACTATGTACTTACTCATGTGGTACAAATAATGAGTAAATATTTTTGACCATTTATACACTCATCATATGAATGAAATTTTTCCACATGAACTTTATCTTATGAAAATATTTTTGATGACTTTACATGTAATATAGTTGATCATTAATCCTTTTAAAATTCAAATTCAATAATTGGATTTGATATAACAATGAAAATTTTAAATGATATCACTATATCATTTAATACGATATTCCCAAAACCAAGTAGTACCAAATGCTTCAGTTTCTATATATCACACCATAAAATATATATATATATAGAATTATGTCATAACTGCAACAAAATAATCATTTGACTTATAGGTTTGAGGTATGTTCACCAGGGGAACTTTTTGGTTCTTTCTTTCATCCAATTTCATTTTATACCTCAATTTTTTATGATGGTCATTTTGTATATACTCATCATGGGCGGTACATTAATTGAATATATATATATATATATATGAAAATTTTGATTCTTCATTTTCACCCTTTCTTATATGTTCTATTGGTTTAATATTTTTAGGTAAATTTTTGTTTAATTTTTTTTTGTTAGTTATATTCACTATCACAATTTACCTATTGATATTCACTTCATATATCGTAAAATTTTCTCTATTTTAAGCATTCAACAACACTCTATCCTTCATGTAATCAATTTTATACATAATAAACCATCTTCACATGTGAAACCATGATAAATGGTACATTCTATTCTTGATCACCATTATTGATCAAGAAATAAAATTTAAAATAGGGAAAATGTAATGAATTTTTTGTTATACCTCTATCAATGTTGACCCATATGAATTTGTTTAAGATAAGTAAAAAATAAACATGAAAATTTATTTCTATGACTTTAATCAGATTTTTGTAGTATCCCACATCTGTGAGTTTAAATACTACACAATATTTGGTATTCAAGCCTCCCTCAAGATTAATTTCATGAAAAATGATGCTTTTAATATCATAGACATTGAATCTCTTAACCTCCCTTAGAGGAACTTGAGGAAAAAATGTCAAATCATTTTACATTTTAGCTCAATTATCAACATTCATTATCCACACAATAAAATACAAGGTATTACTTTTAACATAAAAAATAAAAAAAAATCAATCATATGAATATTATTATGCACTTAAATATGGTCAAACTATTTGAAAATATCTTTATTAATAACTTTTAATTAGTCAATATTGTTTCCAAATCAACCCATTTTTTGTCTCATTATTTGAAATCTATATTATTCAATAAATGAATCAGAAATAAAACTATTGATATTTATATATTTATATATTTATATATTTTGTGCGTGTGTGTGTGATTATATTAACTCCAATCCAAATATTGTAAAATTTCATCCCTTTATAACAAGTCGCCATATGTTGGAATTATCTATGGTTGGTTTTTAAAATGAAAATTATTGGAGATGTTAGGAACACATAAAAAACAACTAAATACAGTCTTAATTCTATACAAATACCTATAATAGAATTTCAAATACACTTCATATATGTAACCTTTAGCAATAAACCCTCATGGTTGATCTTTATTCCTTACATATGTCTTCAATTGACCTAATTACCTGATGAAAATATATATAAACAATTTAAAAAAATATTACACAATTATTTTATAAAATTTTATTTTTCAATGAATATAAAAAATAATTATAACACAACTCTCAATTTTATACATTCATTAATAGTGCATCAATCCACCAAGTTTAGCTTCCTCGGTCAAATTAATTGTCAAATAAAACATGATTTTGAAAAATATAGTGGAAATATAATATTTAAATGATAAATTTCTGACATGATTATTTCTTTAATGTTTTCATGACTAGTTGGATTAAATGATTTTTAATAAATCTATTTAAGGAAGGGGAATAACTCAACTATAACTACAATTAATTTTTTATAATGTATTACATAATTAAAAGGGTAGAAACTGCTACCTCAAAATATTTAAGTTGAGTTAACACACCATATAATGTTATTGAAATATGCATATGGTGCATTTTTATTAATTATTTTTCAATGGAGTATGTTTTTATCCTAATTTATCTTTACAAAAATAGTTGAAGGATACATTTCATTCTCATTTTCCCACAAACTATTATTTGTATTCATTAGTTATAGGTCCTTATGAACATTAAGTTGATCCTTTGATTTATCCTTCTCATGATAAAATGTAAAAATTACATTATCTCATATGTTATTTTAAATAAGAATTATTTCTAGATTATGATATAGAAAATAACAGTCATTATGGATGTTTGAAAAAATATACCCATTTTATTCCACATTCATGTTCAAACTGATTTTGGTATTGTATATTTTTACCTTTTTCCCATTCTTTCAAGTGATTAAATTTTTTTAAGTTCTACAAATTCATTAATTAATTAACCAAAAATTTATAAATTAGATAAAACCTTTGGTTTCTTTCTCAATATTATATATCTAGGTATTTTTTTCTTATTAAACCTAAATTTTTGAGATTCATCAAGAAATAAATAATGACACATAAAGAATAATTTTATACTATTAGGTAACCATTGTAGTTCCAAATAGGAAATATAAACTCTATAAGCTACACCAGTATAATTTTTCCAACTGTATATGATTTTCTAATCTTATAAAGTCACAAATTTTTCATATTAATGTGTCATGTATTATGAATTTTTTATTGATGCATGAAATTTTTGTACATTATCATCCAATAATTATTACAATTCATTTATTAGAGGATGATGGTAAACAAAAATGTAATTTCTAATAATTTTATTTCATAGAGTAATTATTGAAAAAATGAAATAATTATCCATTATACACATCCATTGACAAATATTATAGGGGATATTTTTTTCATATTCTATAAATAGTATATAAAGTATACAAATGATTAAAACCATAATAATCAAGGAATAAACAAACATTCTTGGTATCCAACGAAAAATATTGATATAATGAATAAAAGGACTTCCATGAAATTGAATCCTTTGGATGTCTCAGTAAGTATAAATTGATTCATTTTGAAGTTTGAAACTCCATTTTGTATGTGGATTTATATGACATGAATATAATTTTCATGTGTGGTGTTAGGAGAAATTAACACAATACCTTTATGTGAGTTTTTTTATTTTTTTTCTTCCTCGTGTTACATTCATTTTTACTTTTACTATTTCTCTTATATTTTAATCTAATTTTATGAAATCTAATGCATTATTCTTTATCATATTCTCTACCCAAATAAATCATTAAATCATTAGGTAATTAAAGATTGTTTTTATAATCCAATCCAATCTTGTTGATGGTTTTCTTTATCTCGTAGAATGATAAATGTTACTTTGATTTAAAGAATTCATAATGAAGAAACTCAAAAATCATAGAAATTTTATTGTCAATAATTAAATAGAGACAATTGATATGGTACAATATGAGTATAAAATACAACTTTGATTACTAGGATCACCCTTTTAATAATTCCTGATATCCATCTTAAAATAATTTATAAAAATCGTTTTTTCTCATTAATGTTTTGAGAAATATTAATCTTATCATTTTCAAATAAAGGTTATTATCTATTAAAACCTTTTTCATTATATCTTAAATATATAACTAAACCATTTACCTTGTTTTTAATGGAGTTACCAACTAAAAGGTCAATATGTATTTCAATGACATGATAATAATTTATTTAAATTTCTATAACACTTGATTTTCTATGTGTAATCAAATACACATATCATGTAGGGTATTATTATAACATTAAGTGTTTATATATTTCATTTTTATTCAACCATCACATGAATATATAATTTGGTTATTAGAAAATAAAAACACATATTTTGATTACATTTTAATGGTATTAAATGTTAATTTTTGATCTTATAGTCCTAAGTTAGTGGATTTTAATTTTGAACATCCATTCTCATCATTTGTGCACTTCATGCCTAATATGCACCAATTTAGGCCCAATGATTCATATTATTTTAAAGAATGTAATTATCCATATTTTAATTTGATATTTTGGTAAATATATATAAACATAAATATGAACATTTTTTATTCAGGGATCAATGTAGGATTTATAAAATATGATGGGGATATTTGGCGATTAAAGGAGACAATTCTAGAGAAGGCAGATTGGAAATCATCCCACTAATGGTAATGTGGGGCCAACAATATAGTCCCAATGAATCCCAAAATTCATGGGAGGCTAGAATAACTATATAGGAACAAATAATCCTTCTGGATCCATTTCTAATTTGTCCTAAGTGGTGGTGATTAAGGCAGCCCAAGTTGAAGATTTAATTCTGGTCCAGATTATGCGGCCCAGAAAAACATCCCACTATTTATATCATATCTCTCGAAATTATTATTATTTTGGTCTGAAAGTTTACATTCTGTTAGGGGACATCCGGGGATTCATTTATGTATTCTATGGCCCACTCAAATTTGGCATTATAGAAGGTCCTTTTGACGCGTATTTCCGGTTGATGAAAATTGGCTGCAACTTCAGGGCAAGAAGTTGAAAAGTCTCTCTACAATAATGTTCCACCCACCTTTCCCCAACACAGTTAATTAAAGGCACATGGGATGTTGGGGGCTCGGACAAGGCTTATTTTTTCATATTTAAGGCAGTAGTGGTGGAGGATTTAGGGATCTTGGGTGCTTTGTTTCATTATAATGTTATGTTTTCCATTTGATGTTGTAATCGTTCTTCATTCTCATGTAAGTTATTTGAATCACATTAGTTATTAATAAAAGTTATTCATTTCCTATTTTTCTTTTATTCTTCTTATCACTTTGATATCGTTTCATTAAGGTGTTAATTTATTCACACCAGCACTTGTGAATTTATTCACACAATGGTGGAGTGATCATTTTTGTTGTTGTTGTTTTTTCTTCTTCAATTCCACCCCTATGAGTCTACATTCTGCTTCCTTTGAGATCATAGAATCAATGGAGGGGTAAACCCTTATGGGTTGGTCCTAGGGAGTTGAATGGGGAATATTGGATGTTATTTTATGATCTTCATTTCTATAATAATTTTATTATTTTAAGATTTCTATTTGATGATTTATTTTCTTCTTTTTCTTCTCCAACTTTAACAATAACACATTTCGAGTGCTAGTACGATCCAATTCCTTTGAGTGATCATTAAATTGATCCTCTAAGTGAATTTTTGATTATCCTTGGAATGGCGTTGGGATAAAATTGGTGAATGATATTGAGGAATTATATAATTTTGTGGAGACATTTTGAATTAGTGAACTGAAACGTTTTAGGAAAATAAATACATCCAATCTAACCCTAGTAACAACTTAGGATCAACTCATCTCCATTAATTTTTTTAGACTAAGTAATTGTATGTTTTAATTTATTTTCTTTAGTTTAAATTAGTAGTTATTAAAATCAAATCAATCCAAATAGTTGGCCACTCCATATCCAAATCCTTCCAAAATCAGAGTGTCTCTCAGTTTCATCTTTGGCCCCTGTGGATTCGACCCCTACCTGTACAACAACGATTTCATACCTGTAGGGTAAATTTGGGCGCAACCAAATTTTGGAACTATTGCTGGGGACCCAAGTAAGTTACCTTAGACACTATCATCCTTTTCTCACCCCACTTTCTCTATTCTCACCCCTATCTCTTTTATATTTTCCACCTT
Organism: Viscum album; assembly: GCA_963277665.1. Classification (NCBI taxonomy): domain Eukaryota; kingdom Viridiplantae; phylum Streptophyta; class Magnoliopsida; order Santalales; family Viscaceae; genus Viscum; species Viscum album. The sequence continues at coordinate 243,602,868 of OY728131.1, forward strand.
TCTATTTGTGTGTATCCTGAGAATCTAGAATCCAACTTTCTGTCTTCTCTAATGGAGTATCATCAAAATCACCATGTCAGAAACTCATGCTGGAATCAAATGGAAATACAATATTTTGAATCCCCTAAATTAGAAAATTTCATTGATCAACCCTTTAATTATTACCTTACACCCGATGAGACGTACAATCAACGGGATAATGAATGTTTAAATGATCGGTTTCCTTACCTCTCAATGATGATTAAAGAGTCTAATATTAGTGAAGTCCATAATGTTCAACATCCCATCCTATATGTTCCTCAATCATTTCTTGAAAAATTGTGTAATCAAATGGATATAATGAGTTCCGAGGTATCATCTTGGAGATTAGAACTATAACGCATTAATACTTCTGAGGAACTCATCCCTACACCAATTGTACCTTTTAAAACCTTATGTGGAGTGTCTAGTTTCACAAAAACCTCTCATGAATTAATTGAAGAACTGAACATTGGATTTGTTGTAGGGGAAGTGAATCAATAAATTGTTGAAGGGTCTTTAAATCAAGAGGAAATTGATTTCATGTATTCACAAGAGGGGAATTTGACATCGTGGATTGAGTCTCCTATGTGTAACTTTGTTGATGATTTTTCAAAAACACCAAACACTGTACCACTGAGAGAAATAAAAATCATTGAGTCCATGCCCATTCCTAACACTATTCATTCCAATTTTTTGGTTGAATCTTCTGTTCAAAATGAAACAATTTTGTCGAGAAATTTGGAAAATGAAACTGAGTTGGATTCAAATTCTCAACCTATGTCTAAATGTCCTATCCAAACCGAGCTCAAAATCATTGTCCTTCCTTCCTGACTCGAGTACCCTATTATTTGTGTTAAGCAAGATCTTGGGGGTTTCATTCATTTATCTCATGAAACCCAAAAAGGGGGTTCATCTTTGATTTATTAGGAAAGACTATAGAAGAAAAAATATTAAGCATTTTTGATATTCCTTGGATTTTCCCATTCATTTTAGAAAATAGTATTTTTCATAAATAAAATTCCAAATCTTCTTACCAACCACAAGGGATACGCATTCTCAATCACGTTGAAGTGGAGAAAGATGAGGTCATTAAAATTTTTAAATTTGGAATTGGCTAAGTTGGGGGTTTCAAGTCGAGCTAAAGACATCAAATTAAGCGCTGCACAGGAGGCAACCTGTGGTTTTCAAGTTTCAAATCATTTTGTTGTTTTAATCAAGTTTATATTTCAAATAGGATTAGTGGATCATTTTGATATAATTTTATTCTACCTTAGACTGTTGACCTGTTATTCTTTTATGAGTGTGGATGGGTATGAAAGGGGAGCATTGTATTCATCTGTGCCACGCAGTGTGATCTCTGAGTAATACCTTACCCAGAAATTTAAAATAAGACAATGTATCATCAGTTTATTTTATTTTATTTATATGTTTTTAGGTTAAAAAAATGGATTGTTGACCTGTTCTTATTTTATGAGTATGTATGGGTATGAAATAGCAGCACTATATTCATCCGTGTCACACGGTGTGATCCCTGAGTAATACCTTACCCAGAAATTTAAAAGAAGACAATGTATCATTAGTTTGATTTCAAAAAACAAAAAACAGATAAAACCATAAAAACGATGATACTTTGAATTAAATAAATCATTGTGTTGTTTGTTTTGTCTGGTTTGTTCTTTTTTGTATGGTTCATGGACTATTTTGGGTGATACATATTCAATCAAGGAGGTGCCTACATCCCCAAGAGATCAAAGGAGTATGAACTTCAACTTCAAATACCAGGTGAATTTGTTCCATGTTTATCATTTTCAATTTCCTCTTTTATCTCCTCTCCTACCCCCATTCTATGTTTCAATACTTTAAACACTGGGGGAATTGTTATTCTAAGTTGGGGGGATATAAAAATGTGTGTGAGGAAAAATTTCATTAACCTTGACATGATAACACACGTTGAAATCTCTAAAATTGGATATCAAATAATTTTGAATGCCTTGATTCTAATTTTAATTCAGGTTTAAGTTCATGTGCATTGATTTTGGAAAGTGCAATTGCCTGATGTGATTTTTCACCATTATATTTTCATCTATTTAATAAAAAAACACAATGCACGTACTCAAGATTGTGGAGTTTTAGTTTGAGTTCTTGGGGTCCCATAATAAACGGCATGGGTTTGGCGATCATTTTAATTTTGACATTAGTATTCAAAAAAATCAATTGCGCATAGAGCAATGAATTGAACTAATGTGTGGATTTTGGCACTTGGGGATCGTGACTCCATATTTGTCTAGCCCGAAGTTGGGTATTTTATCTCTATTTGTGGTAATTTGAATTTTTTTGGATTGATTTAACTCGAAACGATGCCCGAGTATGTGAGATTCACATGGAGCACTAAGGTCTTTGAGCCTGGGAGTCATTGGAAAAGTCTTGCTACATGGGTTGACAAGATTGAGTATAATTTAAATTACTATGGCAAAATTGAAAAAAAATCCAAAAAATCCAAAAACAAACAAATAAAATAAAAAATGAGTACTCATCTTATTATTGAAATTTTATTTCTCCTAGAACTTCCATCTTTTCTCCCTCGAATGAAAATGAACCCCCATTTCTATTGTGATGCACAACACTTCATCATGCTTAATTGAATTTGGATGAAATATGGCAATGAATATGAACAAAGAAATGAGCTTGGGCTTGAGATATGCCTGTGTAAATATCTTGTTTTAAATTATTTTTATGGGTTTCATAATTGTTTGGTATGAGATATTTGGGTGAGAAATGTGTATTAAAATGTTTTTGGAAAAGGTCATTTGAATTTTATTTTTGTGGGATATATTTTGCTCAGAAATAGAAAAACTCAAGTTGGGGGTTGTGATTAGCCAATAAAAAAACATATTTTGATTTCATTTTAATGGTATTAAATGTTAATTTTTGATCTAATGGGGCTCAGTTAGTGGATTTTAATTTTGAACATCCATTCTCATCATTTGTGCACTTCATGCCTAATATGCACCAATTTAGGCCCAATGATTCATCTGATTTTAAAGAATTTAATTATCCATATTTTAATTTTATATTTTGGGAAAGGGATATAAATATAAATATAAACATTTTTTATTCAGGGATCAAAGGAGGATTCATAAAGGATGATGGGGATATTTGGCGATGAAAGGAGACAATTTGGGAGAAGGTAGATTGGATGTCATACCACTGATGGGAATGTGGGGCCCACAATATAGGCCCAATGAATCCCAAAATTCATAGGAGGATAGAAGAAATATAGAGGAACAAATAATCCGTCTGGATCCAGTGCTAATTCATCCTAAATGGTGGTGATTAAGGCATCCCAAGATGAAGAGTTAATTCTGGGCCAGATTCTGCGGCCCAAAAAAACATCCCACTATTTTGATCATATATCTAGAAATACTTCTTATTTTGGTCTGCAATTTTACATTATGTTAGGATACATCCGGGGCTTAATTTAAGTCTTATATGGTCCACTCACATTCGGCATTCTAGAAGGTCCTTTTGAGGTGTCTTTCTGGTGGATGCAAGTTGACTGCAACTTCGGGGCAAGAAGTCAAAAAGTCTCTCTACATTAATGTTCCTCCCACCTTTCCCCAACACAATTAATTAAAGGCACATGGTATGTTGGGGGCTCGGACAAGTCTTCATTTTTATCCTATTTAAGGCAGTATTGGTGGAGGATTTAGGGATCTTGGGTGCTTTGTTTCATTATAATGTTATGCTGGCCATTTGATGTTGTAATCGTTCTTCATTCTCATGTAAGTTGTTTGAATCACATTAGTTCTTAATAAAAGTTCTTCATTTACTCTTTTTCTTTTATTCTTCTTATAAATTTGATACCTTTTTATTAAGGTTTTAATTTATTCACACCAGCACTTGTGAATTTATTCACACAACGGTGGAGTGATCATTTTTGTTGTTGTTTTTGCTTCTTCAATTCCGCCCCTATGAGTCTACTTTCCGCTTCCTTTGAGATCATATAATCAATGGAGGGCTAAAACCTTATGGGTTGGTCCTATGGAGTTGCACGGGGAATATTGGATGTTATTTTATGATCTTAATTTCTGTAATCATTTCATTATTTTAAGATTTATATTTGATGATTTATTTTCTTCTTCGTCTTTGCCAACTTTAACAATGACACATTTCGAGTGCTAGTACGATCCAATTCCTTGGAGTGATCATTAAATTGATCCACTGAGTTCATGGGTGATTAGCCTTGGAATGGTGTTGGGATTAAATTGGTGAATTATGTTGAGGAATTATATCATTTTGTGGATACATTTTGAATTAGTGAACTGAAACGTTTTAGGAAAATAAATACATCCAATCTAACCCTAGTAACAACTTCGGATCAACTCATCTCCATTAATTATTTTAGACTAAGTAATTGTATGTATTAATTTATTTTCTTTAGTTTAAATCGGTAGTTATTAAAATCAAATCAATCCAAATAGTTGGCCACTCCATAGCCAAATCCTTCCAAAATCAGAGTGTCTCTCAGTTTCATCTTCGGTCCTCGTGGATTCGACCCCTACCTATACAAAAACGACCGCATAACTATAGGGTAAATTTGGGTGAAACAAAATTTTGGAACCATTTCCGGGGACCCAAGTAAGTTACCTTAGACACTATCATCCTTTTCTCACCCCAGTTTCGCTATTCTCACCCCCATCTCTCTTATCTTTTCACCCTTTCTGTTTCTGTGTATCATGATAATCTAGAATCCAACTTTCTGTCTTCTCCAATGGAGTATCATCAAAATCACCATGTCATAAACTCATGCTAGAATCAAATGGAAATTCAATATTTTGAAGCCCCTAAATTAGAAAATTTCTTTGATCAACCCTTGAATGATTTCCTCGCACCTGATGAGACGTACAATCAATGAGATAATGAATGTTTAAATAATCGGTTTCCTTCCCTCTCAAGGAAGATTGAAGTGTCTAATATTAGTAAAGTACATAATGTTCAACATCTCATACTATCTATTCCTCAATCATTTCTTGAAAAATTGTGTAATCAAATTGATATAATGAGTTCTGAGGTATCATCTTTGAGATTTCAACTACAACGTATTAATACTTCTGAGGAACTCATCCCTACACCAATTGTACCTTTCAAAACCTTATGTGGAGTGTCTAGTTTCCCAAAAACCTCTCATGAATTAATTGAAAAACCGAACTTTGGATTTGGGTTAGGGGAAGTCAATCAAGAAATTGTTGAAGGGTCTTTAAATTAGGAGGAAATTGATTTCATGTATTCACAAGAGGGGAATTTGACATCATGGATTGAGTCTCCTATGTGTAACTCTGTTGATGATTTTTAAAAAACACCAATCACTAAACCACTGAGCTAAATAAAAAATGTTGAGTCCATTCCCATTCCTAACACTATTCTTTCCAATTTTTTGGTTGAAACTTCTGTTCAAAATGAAACGATTTTTTTGAGAAATTTGGAAAATGAAACTGAGTTGGATTCAAATTCTCAACCTGTGTCTAAATGTCCTATCCAAACCGAGCTCAAAATCATTTTCCTTCCTTCCCGACTCGAGTACCCTATCATCTTTGTTAAGCAAGATCTTGGGGGTTTCATTCATTCATCTCATGAAACCCAAAAAGGGGGGTTGATCTTTGATTTATTAGGAAAGACTACAGAAGAAAAAAGATCAACCATTTCTGATATTCCTTGTATTTTCCCATTAATTTTAAAAAATAGGATTGTTCATGAATGAATTTCCAAATCTTCATACCAACCACAAGGGATACGCATTCTCAATCATGTTGAAGTGGAGAAAGATGAGGTCATTAAAATTTTTAATGTTGGAATTGGCTAAGTTGGGGGGTTCAAGTCGAACGAAAGACGTTAAATTAAGTGTTGCACGGGAGGCAACCCGTGGTTTTCAAGTTTCCAATCATTTTTTTGTTTTAATCAACTTTATATTTCAAATAGGATTAGTGGATCATTTTGATATAATTTTATTCTACCTTATACTGTTTACCAGTTCCTCTTTTATGAGTATGGATGGGTATGAAAGGGGAGAATTGTATTCATCCGTGTCACGTGGTGTGATCCCTGAGTAATACCTTACCCATAAATTTAAAAGAAGACAATGTATCATCAGTTTATTTTATTTTATTTATGTTTTTTAGGTTAAAAAATGGGTTGTTGACTTGTTCTTCTTTTATGAGTATATATGGGTATGAAAGGGGAGCATCGTATTCATCCGTGTCACACGGTATGATCCCTGAGTAATACCTTACCCAGGAATTTAAAATCAAGACAATGTATCATTAGTTTGATTTAAAAGAAACAAAAAAAAATAGAGAAAACCATAAAAATGATGATACTTTGAATTAAATAAATCATTGTGTTGTCTGTTTTGTCTGGTTTGTTCTTCTTTGTATGGTTCAGAGACTATTTTGGGTGATAAATATTCAATCAAGGAGGTTCCTACATCCCCCAAGAGATCAAAGGAGTAATCTGGAGTATCATGAACTTCAACTTCAAATACCAGGTGAATTTTTTCCATGTTTATCATTTTAAATTTCCTCTTTTATCTCTTATCTTACCCCCCTTCTATGTTTCAATACATTAAACACTGGGGACAGTGTTATTCTAAGTTGGGGGGAGATAAAAATGTGTGTAAGGAAAAAATTCATTAACCTTTAACATGATAACACACATTGAAATCTCTAAAATTGGATATCAAATAATTTTTAATGCCTTGATTCTGATTTTAATGCATGTTTAAGTTCATGTGCATATATTTTGGAAAGTGCAGTTGTCCGATGTGATTTTTCACCGTTATATTTTCATCCATTTAATAAAAAACACAATGCATGCACTCTAGATTGTGGGGTTTTACTTTGAGTTCTTGGGGTCCCATAATAAACGGCATGGGTTTGGTGATCATTTTAATTTTAACATTAGTATTCAAAAAAATCAATTGTGCGTAGAGAAATGAATTGACCTAATGTATGGCTTTCATCACTTGGGTATCGTGACTCCATAGTTGTCTGGCCCGGAGTTGGGCAATTTATCTCTATTTGTGGTAATTTGAATTTGTTTTTGATTGAGTTAACTTGAAACTATTCCCAAGTATGTGAGCTTACCTTGGTGCCCTAAGGTCCTTGATCCTGGGAGTCATCGGAAAAGTCTTGCTACATGGGTTGACAAGATTGAGTTTAATTTCAATTACCATGGAAAAATTTCAAAAAAATCCAAAAAATCCAAAAAAAACAAATAAAATAAAAAATTAGTACTCATCTTATTATTGAAATTTTATTTCTCCTAATGCTTCCATCTTTTCTCCCTCGAATGAAAATGAACCCCCATGTCTATTGTGACGCACAACAGTTCATCATGCTTAATTGAATTTAGATGAAATATGGCGATGAATTTGAACAAAGGAATGAGCTTGGGCTTGAGATATGTCTGTGTACATAGCTTGTTTTAAATGATTTTGATGGGTTTCATAATTTTTTGGTATGAGATCTTTGGGTGAGAAATGTGTATTAAAATTTTTTTGGAAAAGGTCATTTGAATTTCATTTTTGTGAGATATATTTAGCTCGGGACTAGAAAAACTCAAGTTGGGGGTGTTATTAGCCAATAAAAACACATATTTTGATTAAATTTTAATGGTATTAAATGTTAATTTTTGATATTATGGTCCTGGGTTAGTTGATTTTAATTTTGAACATCCATTCTCATCATTTGTGCACTTCATGCCTAATATGCACCAATTTAGGCCCAATGATTCATCTGATTTTAAAGAATTTAATTATCCATATTTTAATTTGATATTTTGGGAAATGGATATAAACATAAATATGAACATTATTTATTTAGGTATCAATGGAGGATTCATAAAGGATGATGGGGACATTTAGTGATGAAAGGAGACAATTCTAGAGAAGGAAGATTGGATATCATACCACTGATGGGAATGTGGGGCCCACAATACAGGCCCAATGAATCCCAAAATTCACGGGAGGCTTGAAACAATATAGAGGAACAAATAAGCCTTCTAGATCTAGTGATAATTCGTCCTAAATTGTGGTGATTAAGGTGGCCCAAGTTGAAGATTTAATTCTGGGCCAGATTCTGCGGCCCAGAAAAACATCCCACTATCTAGATCATATCTCTCGAAATTATTATTATTTTGGTATGAAAGTTTACATTATGTTAGGGGACATCCGGGGCTTCATTTATGTATTCTACGGCCCACTCAAATTCAGCATTATTGAAGGTCCTTTTGACGCGTATTTCCAGCGGATGCAAGATGGCTTCAACTTTGGGGAAAGAAGTAGAAAAGTATCTCTACATTAATGTTCCTCCCACCTTTCCCCAACACAATTAATTAAAGGCACATGGGATGTTGGGGGATTGGCCAAGGATTTATTTTTCCTATTTAAGGTAGTAGTGGTGGAGGATTTAGGGATCTTGGGTGCTTTGTTTCATTATAATGTTATGTTGTCCATTTGATGTTGTAATCGTTCTTCATTCTCATGTAAGTTGTTTGAATCACATTAGTTCTTAATAAAAGTTCTTCATTTCCTCTTTTTATTTTCTTCTTCTTATCAATTTGATACTGTTTCATTAAGGTGTGAATTTTTTCACACCAACACTTGTGAATTTATTCACACAACGGTGGAGTGATCATTTTTTTTGTTGTTTTTTCTTCTTCAATTCTGCCCCTACGAGTCTAATTTCTGCTTCCTTTGAGATCATAGAATCAATGGAGTGATAAACCCTTATGGTTTGGTCCTAGGTAGTTTCACATGGAATATTGGATGTTAATTTATGATCTTAATTTCTGTAATCATTTCATTATTTTAATATTTCTATTTGATGATTTATTTTCTTCTTCATCTTCGCCAACTTTAACAATGACACATTTCGAGTGCTAGTATGATCCAATTCCTTGGAGTGATCATTAAATTGATCCTCTAAGTGTATTGGTGATTATCCTTGGAATGGTGTTGGTATTAAATTAGTGAATGATGTTGAGGAATTATATCATTTTGTGGATATATTTTGAATTAGTGAACTCAAACGTTTTAGGAAAATAAATACATCCAATCTAACCCTAGTAACAACTTAGGATCAACTAATCTCCATTAATTGTTTTAGACTAAGTAATTGTATGTTTTAATTTATTTTATTTAGTTTAAATCAGTAGTTATTAAAATCAAATCAATCCAAATAGTTGGCCACTTCATAGCCAAATCCTTCCAAAATCAGAGTGTCTCTCGGTTTCATCTTCGGTCCCTATGGATTCGACCCCTACCTATACAACAACGACCGCATACCTATAGGGTAAATTTGGGTGTAACCATTTGGTCATGAACATTTTATTCTATTATCCTTTTTTTGATTTTAAATTTCATAATCTAAAAAAAATCCAAAACCATACCAAACCAATGTGTGTTTTAGGATAACATAATCTAAATATTATGTAACGTCCAAGTTCCAGGTGCCACCCAAAGCTACCCCATACCTGGTCGGTCAAATAGCCTCAAGAGCATTTCCCTGAATGCTAGAGGTTTCCAACTAGAAGTGAGGGGATTGGGTGTGATAATGGGGAGACTATGCCCTCATTGGCAGAGAATGCATAGTGGAATAACGAATAATAAAAAATAGCGAAATAAAAATACCATACAAAAAGTAAACAATGGAAGACTAAAACTAAATAACAATTGGAGCACATATATAAATTATCCATCTCAAATATGTCTAGGAAAACATCCAAACAAAACAATATGTTAGAAATACAACTAAAATAAAATACTAAGAAAACATGAAAACTCTAGAAACATCGAAAGCCTAAGCTAGGTCTGATGCTCTCCAGCTCCAACTAGTCAATCATGTACCTGAGGAAGAAGTGTGATTTCCCTTATCTACACCTGCAACCATAAAATTTGTTTGTGTCCAAAAAAATGACCCAAAAAGTGTGTGAAATGAATCCCAGTAGGATACCACCACAAGATTTGTTCCTAACTGTTAGTGATTATATATAGCAGGTAATAATGGAAATGTAGCAATGAACTAGAAGTACAAAAAAGTAAAAAATCCTACAATTTCCATTTACATTAATTAGAATTTAATATTCATCATTTAATCAAGTAAGTATCATAATAGGTATCTCAGAAAACTTTCTAACAGGATCGAATCCAAGCTTGTGCTTTGGCTTGGTAGACGCATCAGAATCTTTCAATATTTTTGTTAACCCTTTGGGTAGCTCACACAGCCTAACACCTATGGGCAAGTAATGAAATAAAAAATAAAGTTCACTCTGAGGAAGAACTCATCGTTAATTCACCCTACGGTCTTTCCACTTTAACTACAGACTCCCTAGGGAATCACTCAACATCAATTCCCCATGTGTTCTCGTAATTTAAACTATAGAGACTCTGAGGGAGCACTCACCGTCAATTCCCCCTGTGGTCTCCTAGCATGAAATATAACACACTCTCGGGAAGCACTCAATGTCACTTCATTTTGTGGTCTAACTACAATAGGTTCTCATAGATCGTTGAAATTAAATTATGCATATATGATATCAAATAGCCCAAAGTAATCTCAACTACTCCATGGATAAAAAATTCCAATACATATCACATGCATTTGATAAGAAAAAAATGGCAATCAGTTTAATATTATCAAACAAGGATAGGAAACAAGGTTTGTCTCATAGGAAACCTAGACTAAATGACCCTAAACATTTATACAAGGAAACATACCCATGGGGTGCTCCTTAAACATGAAATTTCACATAATATCACTTCAAAGTGTACTTAATCTATCAATAATTATGAGTTAGATAAAATAGGGATCAATTTCCTTAATTTGAAATACCCAAAGCATGAGTAATCGGCATGTTGTAATATAAAACTAAAAGACAAACTACTAAAGGCAACAAACCACCTACCTCGATATTATATGAAGAACACTCTTGAACGTCGACCCTTGAATCATCCTAGAACATTGTATGTCTACAAAAAGGTTGAAAATGTTAAACCTTGAATAACTTGAGATATATATATATATACAGAGAGAGAGAGAGAGAAGAAATCAGGAGGAGAGGCTCTAGAAGAACCAAGAAATCATTGAGGGGATTCCAATGCACCCACTGGAGATCGATTCAGACCTTATACGAAAAAACAATGGCTTGGATAAGAATTTGTGATTCTAGATACTCCTTTAGGAATTATGACCAAAAGAAGGCGTTTCTGGGGATTAGAAATGACCTCATTCCAATTATTCAAATAAAAGAAAAAGTACACAGCATGTACTGTTAATGAATATGCCATGTATTTTCCTCAATTAGCCCTCGACATTTGCAGTCTTTCATGTCACCCCACATGGCCATGTCTCTGCCGTTACATGACCAAGATGTGGTTGTACGTGGTAACTAGGTACATGGTGTGTACTTATAAGTACATAGTGTGTACGTATGAAATTTCTAAATTTCCCCCCTTTTTCTCAAAACCACCAGAAATCAAGATCCATACCTGAAATAAAGATCTGGGTTCTTACAAACTTCCCCCTTAAAGAAATTTGTCCGTGAATTTCCATATCAAGGTGGTGAATAAGAATCCTCAAACAGCTCCCTCCACAATGATCGTACCTCGACCCCCTCTCCCAAGTCTCATCATGTACTCACAAGTGCTGCCATAGCAACTGTACCAGAGGAACAGACCGGCCACAAAGAATCTTTGTACTATGATCCACAACCCTGATATGATGCTCCTTGAATGATGCGTCCATATCCAACTCAACCTCCTCAGGTTGAAAAACATGAAATGGGTCTGAGAAGTAATTTTGTAGCTGAGAAACATAGAAGACATCGTGCATAGAATATTACCTCTAAGGTAACTACAACCGATAAGCAACTAGACTAAATCACTCCAAACCCTCAAATGGTCCGACGTATCTCAGTGAAATCTTTACCTGACACTTAATCCTCTAGTGTCCCAACCTTAGTGGGACATGTAATGAAACCAGATCTCTAACCTCGAACTCCAATTCTATTCTCTGTCGATCAGCATATGATTTCAGGCAATACTGTGCAGTATCCATCCTCTTCCAAATACAATCCACCTGCTCAGTGCATTCCTAGACAAGACGAGGTCCCAGCATAGCTGCCTCTCTTGGATCCATCCAATATTGGGGTGATCGACATGGCTTATTGTATAAATCCTCATAAGGTTCCATCTGAATCATCGCTTGGAAACGTTTATTGTAGTAAAACTCCGATAGGGATATATGCTTCTCCCAAGAACCTCTAAACTCAAGGACACATGCTCGAAGCATGTCATCCAGCACCTAAATTATGTGATCTGATGGGCCATATGTCTGTTGATGCTAAGCTATACTCATAAGTACTTGTAATCCTAAAGCCTTCTATGTCCCTTGCCAGAAATGTGAAGTAAAGTGGGCATCCCTATCTGATATGATAGAGTGTGTAACCCCATGCAAACGTACAATCTCTTGGATGTAAAACCTTATAAGATCATTAACACTGAAGGTCTCTTTGATCGGTAAAAAGTGTGTAACCTTTGTTATTCTATCAATTATAAACCCTAATTGCATCATTCCCTCGAGTTGACCTTGGTAAACCTGTCACAAAATCCATCGCGACATCATTCCACTTCCACTAGGGAATGGGTAACTGTTGTAGAAGCCCGACTAGTCACTGGTGCTTTGCCTACACCTACTGTAAGGTGGAACATATCATAACAAGACCAGTTATGTCCTTCTTTATACCTGGCCACCAATACTAACGTTTCAAATCTTGATACATATTGGTGACACTAGGATGAACTGCCTAAGCTGAAGTATGAAAGTCTTGGATCATCTCCTCACATATTTCTACTGAAACCCATACATGTCCATGAAATCTCAAGACCGCATCCTTTCCTATGGTCCACCCAAGAGTACGGTCCTCTCCTAACAGAACATCGTGTAGGAATAGGCCTTCAGAATCCAATAGCATCCTCATTCACAATCGATCAAGTAGAGTTGAGGTAACAGTTACAGAATAAAGAAACTTCTTCCCCTATCTATTATACACCTCCAAATGCAACTCAAAAAATAGATCCATAAGCTTCCACTCACTGCTTTCCTCCCAAATAGAATGTATCTGAGTCCTCCTTCTCAACTCATTAGCCACTGAGTTCCATTTTCCAAGCATGTAGGAAAGATAAAAGTCAAAATACTAAAGGTACTCAACCCACCGTCATTGTCCCAATTTTAAATCATGCTAAGTAAAGATATACTTGAGACTTTTGTGGTCAGTGTACACCACAAAATGATCTCCCATAAGGTAATGTCTCTAACAATGCAATGAATGGACAACTGTAGCAAACTTGAGATCTTGTCTTGGGTAATTTCTCCCATGTGGCCTCAACTACCGAGAGACATACAGAGTGAATCCTTTCCCCTATATAAGCACTTCCCACATCCCAATACCTAATGCATCATAGTGAATGGTGTAGCTATTTCCTAGATCTGAAAAAACTAGTATAGGTGAGGAATTCAACCTTCCCTTCAACTCATGAAAGTCTGACTCACAAGAATATGACCAAAAGTACTTCACACCCTTCTTAGTCAGCCTCATAATTGGTGATTCTAAGAATGAAAATTATTGTATAAAGTGGTTGTAGTAACCATACAGCCTCTGAAAACATCGTACCTCAAATATGTTTTTAAGCTGCTCCCAGGAGACTACTGCTCTTACTTACTCTAAGTCTACTGATACTCTTGTCTCTGAGATGACATGACCAAAGAAGTGAATTTGGTTCATCTAAACGTTTCATTTTGAGATATTAGCGTATAAATTATTATCTCTCAGTGTACTCAAAATAATCTCAAGATAGATGGCATGGTTGTGTCGAGTGTGAGATTACACCAAGATATCATCCTCGAAAATCACCAGAACGGTGTCCAAGTATGGATGGAACACTCGGTTCATCAGTTTCATAAAAACTTCAGGCACGTTCAGGAGACCAAATGTCATAACCACAAATTTTTATAGACCATACATGATCTAAAAGGCTGTAAGAGGTATATTTTATGGTATAACGTGCAAAATGATGATAACCGGATCTCAAGTCAACCATTGAGAACACCCGATCTCTTAGAAACTAATCAAATATGCTATCAATCCTCAGCAAAGGATATCAGTTCTTGACCATCAACTAGTTCATCTTCCGATAATCCACAAACAGTAAGAGGGTATCATCTGCCTTTTTCTCAAACAGGACAGGCGAACCCCAAAGGGAACTACTAGGTCAGATGAAACCCTTTTTTAATAAATCATCTAAGTACTTCTTGATATCCATTAACTCAGTTGTATCTATCCAATAAGAATAAATTGACACTGGTACTTCCCCTGGAACAAGATCAATAGAAAATTCTACCACTCTCTTAGGAGGAAAACCTGAAAAGTCATCTAGAAAGACATCCTGGAAATGATTGACCACTAGAGGAAAGTTAATCTGTGAAGTCCCCTAGTAATTCTGGTATATTTTAGCAATCTGGGTTGTAACACCTCTTAACACATGATGATTGGGTCTAGATCTGCTCACCTGGGCATCCCATTCTCCCTTATGTACAAACAATTTGCCCTATGGTGACGTGAAACTAACCCTATGATGATAGAAATTGACAATATCCTTGAAGGGAACTAACTATTCAATTCCGAGAATGATGTCATAGCCTGTTATCTCTAATACATAAGGGTTTGATAAGAAGTAACACCCACCAACCTCCAGAGGGAAATCCTTGAACTAACGAACACTATCCATTCTAGTCTCTAACAGAGTGTCCAACATCATGATATCAGCAGAAGTAAATATACATAGCCCAAGATGCTCTACAACATGCACATATATAAAGCTTTAGGAAGCCCCTGTATTGAAAAGAGAAGAAGCTAAAACCGAGGAAACCAAAATCGTACCTCTAACTATAGAGGGTACTGGATCCTACTGTCGCTGGATCCATTCCAGCCCAAAATCCTGACCTGGGTCATGACCCTATGAAGTTGTTTGAGATCTCTGATCTGATCCACCCTGCGGCTATCAAAAACCATGTGTTTACCCAGTGCGGCCATGACCACCACCTCATTTTGAATGGCTTGAAGAACTCCAGCCTTGAGTCTGATGTGGGACTGGTGTTCCTGCTCTGATACAAGGAGTCAAAACATATCCTCCCTCACTAGATACTAGATGGAGGGAATTGCAGAAACACTAAGGATGTCCAATATTTCCAAAATAACTACGCTCAACTAGGTCTCTCTGGCACTGAGGTTCATTATTTCCGCCCTTCTCGCACTGGTAGAACACCACCTGGCTACAAGAACAAAAATCTTGCCTACTCAGATCCCCACGTGTAGACTCTCTATGGAACATCCTGCTATCATTCGGAAGGGAACCAACTTTGGATATTGAACATCCATGGACCATATCTGTAGAATTCCTTAGGTTATGCTTGGTGATCAGTGTCTGGTTGACTATAGAAGATATGGAGGTCAACTTAAATATGTTCACCTAGGATCAGATGTCATCCCTGAGACCATCCTCAAACTTCTTTACTAGAAATAACTCATCACCCCCCAGAATGGGTGTGAATTATTGCAGCTCTATGGAGCGAGAATAATACTCCATGAATAAGAGTGTATCCTACTCCAAACTCATGAACTCTCGGGCACAATCAGACATCAAGGTCTCTGGGTAGAAGTAGTCATATAAGGTACGTTGGAACTCATCCCAAGCCATAACTCACTGGTGTCCCGCCTATGATATCACATCCCATCATCTCTTAGAGTAATTGAGTAAAATATATGTAGCAAGATTCTCCCTCCACTCTGGAGGTGTCTCGAGATACTCGAAGATATACAACATGGATTCAATCCATGACTTTGCAACCTGAGGTCCTCTATCCCCTGAGAAAGTGGGAGGATGCTGCTACTGAAAAACATGCATAAAGTCTACTAGATACGGGGAAAGATACGGTGCTCCCTAGAATGTATACATCATCCTCATGCATCCTTCTCTGAACTGTGCATCAGAACCTATATCCAGAATGATGATCGGTGCCATAAAGGGAATGGCGTGAGGATCTGCTGGTAGTCTTTGGTCTACCATTTCTGTTGTCTGATGATCACATCGAACCTGGAATACAACCAGAGGACGTCTTAGTGGCATGACTCTATAAGGTTAAACACACACCTCGGTTCAATATTATCAAGGACTTAAACATAGAAGTGAAATAAAGGAGTAGTAGAACAAAAAAATCATGTTTTATAAAACAAGGGTACATTGTGTGTATAACCCCTACATGGAGTGTTCCCTTATACTTTTAACATGGTGTGTACCTCTACCAAACATGGTCATGTAACACCCATACACACGTCATGTTCTCTTTGAGACACGGTGTGTACTTGAATGTTCCCCCTTTCCCAATTAATCCAACACAGCTCGAATCACATAGTTCTCTTAGAACAAAAATACACGGTGTGTATATGCCAAACATGATGTGTACTAGAAGGATTTCATCGACCTGTGTCATTGGTCACACGGATAGATACATGGATCACCAAAACATGGAATATACACCAAATAAAAGTCATGTTCAAGAAAGGATTTTTCTAACCCATGTCCCTTCCCAAACGATTGGTCACATGGTAAAAGGATACACAACATGTTCATTACATACATGGCATTCCCTACAAAAGGTTCCCCATTACTAAGCCTTTGGTCACACGATAAGTCACACAATCATTATCTACACTGCGTGTATAAAAGGTACATGGTATGTACTTAAGAAAAACATTTTCGTCCCAAAAAAAAAGATTCATGGAATGTACTCATCGTCACACACCATGTATTCTGGGTTTTTACATATAGTAATCCCCAAAAACTACTCTAGAACCCCATAAGAACACTGAAACAAGAATTAAGGTTCCAAATCTTGATCTGTGGGGGCCATACTCTCTATGAATCAAAGCATGGAATCATATTCATAACATATCATAGCATAATTTAGTTAAATTTCAATATGATCCACCAAATTACAATTTAAGATGGATTATAACACCTCAGGGACCAAAGATTGGCACCCATTCAAATGAAACACTAAATTTAACAATATCCTATCAAAATTGAAAGTATTCTATAATGGAATCTATCACAACATCATGCATATATATCATAACATCTATCACAATAACATTCAATTAGTAATGCACCATAAATGGTGTGAAAATAATGCATGACATGTGATTCCTATCAAGTTCCTATATGATGAATGAGATGGCTTAGCCTCAACTCATCGTGTTGCAAAAAAATAGATCTTTAATGATATATATCATAACATCACAAATCAAGTGTGTCACCCAATGGTGAAATCAAATCCAATATAATAATTAAATACCAAGAAAATCGAAATATTTAAGGTAACTTGGATTTTTCCTTCCTATCCTAGTCTATATTCTCTAAATAGGATGAAAAATCAGAAAACAACTTGCTCTAATACAACTTGTAATGTCACAGTTCAGGGTGTCGCCCAATGGTTCCATGTACCCGGTACATGGCCTCAAGTGCATTTCCTCGAATACCAGAGGTTACTGACTAGAATCAAGGGCCTTGGGTGTGATTGTGGGGAATCTATACCCTCACTGGAAGAGCATGCACAATAGAATAGAAAATAATAAATAGTAGTGGAAGAAAATACCATACAACAAGTAAATAGCATATGACTTAAAGTAAATAACAACTGGAGAACATATATAAATGATGCATGTCACGTATGTCTAGGAAAATAGCCAAACAAAACAATATTTTGGAAATAAAACTGAACTAAATTAATAAATAAAACAGGAAAACTCCAGTAGATCGCAAGCCTAATCTTGGTCCTATACTCTCCAGCTCCAACCATTCAATCGTATACCTGAGGAAGAATTGTGCTTGCCCTTATCTACACCTGCAACCATATAATCTGTTTTGATCCAAAAACATAACTCAAACAGGGTGTAAGATGAATCCCAGTATGGAACCATCACAAGATCTATGCCTAAATATTAGTGAGTATATATAATAGGTAATAATGGAAATGATGCAAAGCACTAGAAGTACACAAAAGTAAACAATCTTATAGTTTCCTTTTACATTCATTAGCATTTAATGTTCATCATTTAATCAAGTAAGTATCACAATAGGTATCTCAAAAGACTACCTAATAGGACCGAATCCAAACTTGTTCTTTGGCTTGGCAGACGCATCACAAACATTCAATATTTATGTTAGCCCTCTGGGTAACTCACACAGTCTAACCCCTCTGGCCAAGTAATGCAATAAAAAGGCAAAGACACTCTAAGGAAACACAAACCGTAAATTTCGCCTATGGTATTTACACAAAAACTACAATCTTTTTTGGGAAACACTCAATATCAATACACCTTGTAGTCTCATAACGTAAACTATAGACACTCTGAGGTAGCACTCACTGTCAATCCTCCTTTTGTTCTCGTAGTGTGAAATATAATAGACCCTCTAAGGAAGCACTCAATGTCAATTCCCCATGTGGTTTAACTAAACCTTATTCTCACGGACCTGTGCAAATCAATTGTGTATATATGATATCAAGAAATAGAAGGTAATATTAACTACTGCATGGATAAATAATTCTAATTCATATCTCAAGAATTTGACTAGCAGAAAAAGGAAAACAGTTCCAT
The DNA here is from genome assembly GCA_963277665.1 of Viscum album. Classification (NCBI taxonomy): domain Eukaryota; kingdom Viridiplantae; phylum Streptophyta; class Magnoliopsida; order Santalales; family Viscaceae; genus Viscum; species Viscum album. The sequence goes on from OY728131.1 coordinate 243,621,657, forward strand.
CCTATTAAGCAAGGATGGGTGTTTCGCACGGATTTCGGGGATGACCTCCTGGACGGGAGATTCAAACGTTCTGATCGGTTTCTAGCGGGTTTGTTCGTAGAACCGGAAACATCCAATGATTCCACATCCAATTGGACCTACTTTCCAAAGGTAGGCGCTCATTAGCTTGTGAACTGATGAGGCTTAGGAATTTGCATTGGTCGAGAGGATGGGAGGTCGGACTCATCACACCTTTTTTAGGGGAATTATTGTCTACTCCGGGACTCTCTTTATAGATTTAAGTTATATTCGTGAATCCTTATTACATTACCAAGTATAAAATGAGCTTTCCTTTAGTTTTAACAATCAATGATTAAATATTCAAGAAATTTAGAGAATCTTTTATATGTATTCAAGGTTCTTCATCAATAGAGAATCATCTATATCTGTTTAGAGATTCTTGGTCAATGGTATCATTCAAAACATTTATATAAAAGTCTCTTGGTCATTATGACGACCAGGCTGGTTTTAAAGCCACTCAGTGGGGCACTTGAAGTTTATCGTCATTCAGAAGGACAAGGATTATTTCAAAGTTTGGGATCGAACCCATAAATGGGCTACCTAAGTATCCTTTGTTTTGGAAAAGGAATCAGAACCCACGTAGTTCGAGTAATGGAGTATGATGTTTATGATTGATGGCTCAAAGAAGAATGTCATAATTACTTTTACACTCTAATCTCACGTGAGTCATGCTCGGTGTGAGAAACAAGAGGCATTGGTAAAAATTAGACAATTGTGCCATGAAAGATGCAATCATAAGAAATTGTTTGGGGCTTATGTATGTATGACTGCCCAGATAGATGAAGGTTTAGGATTCACTTTTGGAGAGAAAATCCATGAACAGGGTCTATAAAGGTATATGTGCTTCATGGAGATTTGAATACTCTAATTTTGGGGCTTACTCCTAAGGAGGATGTCCAAGTTAGGAGGAGACTTATGATTGGGTTTTACTCCTGAAAAGGAAACCCAAATCAAGGGTAATTTAGGACTGGTTAAAGAAAAATTAGGGGACTTGGGGCTTATTCCTGAAAAGGAAGCCCAAGATTATAACTGGGTTTTATACTTGAAAAAGGACACCCAGGTTAGGGATTAAGGCTTGGGGCTTACTCCTAAGAAGGATGCCCAAGATTTATGACTGAGACTTATTCCTGAGAAGGAATCCCAGGTTAGGGGACTTGGTTTGGGGCTTACTCCTGAAGAGGATGCCCATATTTAGGGATTGGGGATTCCTCCTAAGGAGGATGCCCAAGTTAAGGAATTAAGGTTTGGGGCTTACTCCTGAAGAGGATGCCCATGTTTGAGAACTTTAAGAATTTGGGGCCTACTCCTAAGGAGGATGCCCGGATTAAATAACTTATAACTGGGGATTATTCCTGAAAAGGAGACCCAGGTTAAGGATTCTCTCATCTTAAAGGATGAGGTTGAATGAATGAACTCTCAATCTTTGGTGACATAAAGATGTTTAAATCACTAGGTTTTGAGAGATATTCCACAGAATTCCTTTTAGATAAGGAAGTCAAATCAAGAAATCATGCCATAAATGGCTTTGAAGAGTATCTTGAAGACTGAATCTTGAATAGGAAAGGTGAAATGGCTTAAGAGGGGTGAAATGGGTAGAAAAGGCACCCAGAAAAGGAATGGGCATGCAAGTCTTGGAAGGCGCGCAGGTACTACGGCGGCGCGCAAGTATTGGTCGCGCAGGTATACCTACGCGACACATGGTGTACTTGCACGATTTTCAATCAGAATTGAAATACTTGAGCGACTCTTGATTAAACCCTTTAGAATCCCCTTGAGGTTCTTCCAGAAAAGGGACGCGCAAATTCTATTGAAGGAATAAGGCGGTGCGCAAGTGTGACCAGTTCCCTTAAGGGCTGGCCATTCAGGTGTGCAAGTGTTGATGAGTTTCAACACTTAGGCCTTCCTCCCTCTCTTTAGATCTTCCGTTCTAGGTAAGAAATTACCTTAGAAGTGTTCCGGAATCTTTGAGAAGAGACTTGGGCATCGGGAGCTTCAATCCGAGTTTCTGAAAAAAGATCCTCTCGAATGGGGGGCCCACAGAGTCTATTTATAGGCAGGAGAAGACCTCGGACGGTTACCAGGCGGTTATCACTTAGGTCGCGCAAGTCACTTTCACAACCATAAGGCGTCGCGCAAGTAGACTTTCACGACCACTAGGCGGCGCGCAACTGTACTTGCGCGACCATAAGGGAACTTGTCAAGATAGGGACTTACTCCTAAGGAGGAGGCCCAGGTTGAGGGAATTGAAAGTCTTTTGGAGACTTGGGACTTACTCCTGAAAAGGAGGCCCAGGTCATTAAGGACTGGGGCTTACTCCTGAAAAGGAGGCCCAGGTCATTAAGGATTTGATAATTGAGGACTGGGGCTTACTCCTGAAAAGGAGGCCCAGGTTAAGAGAATTATAGAATTAGGGCTTACTCCTGAGGAGGAGGCCTAAAACTTGATAATTGAAGACTGGGGCTTACTCTTGAAAAGGAGGCCCCAGTTAATGGAATTTTTAATTAGGGCTTACTCTTGGGGAGGAGGCCTAAATTAATGATTCTCTCATCCTTTGAATGATGAGGTTGAATGAAAGCTTCCACAGAATTCCTTTCAGATAAGGAAGTCAATCAAGAAAACATGCCAAAGATGGCTTTGAAGAGTGTCTTGAAGACTGGATCTTGAAAAGGAGAGGTGGAATGGTATAAAAGAGATGAATTGGACAAGGAGGGCACCCAAAACCATAAGGGCGCGCAAGTCCTTTAGCGGCGCGCAAGTACTTTAGCGGTGCGCAAGTCCCTAAGCAGCGCGCAAGTCCTTAAGCGGCGTGCAAGTACTTTAGCGGTGGGCAAGTCCCTAAGTGGCGCACAAGTCCTTAAGCGGAGCGCAAATACTTAGGTCACACAGGTACTTAGGTTGCGTAGGCACTTAGGTTGCGTAGGTCCTTAGGTCACGCAGGTCCTTGCTGGCGTGTAGGTCTCTTAAGGCTACGACCTCTTCATTGCACACACTTAATGAGTGTGGTATTCACTTGCTGCACACACAAGCCATGGGTATGTTCTTCATTTGGTGCACAAGTGAGCTTGGGCCTCGGCCTTTTACTTCTTCTTGCATACAATTCTTTTACTTTTTTTGCACACAAGTGAGCTTGGCCTCTTCCACTTGCTTAGCACACACAAACTCAAAGTGTGCTCTTCACTTTTCACCCACACAAGGCTACGGCCTCTTATTGCTTTGCACATAAACCACCCATAGGGTGTCTTCACTTGTCACACACACAAGATATGGCCTCAGGTTCTCCTTCAAAGTGTGCACTCCTTATGCACACACTTGGTTCTCCATTTTTCACACACAAGGGCATACGGCCTTCAGTTCTTCTTGTATACACAAGGGCCTCTCGGCCTTCACCCTTTACACACCTACTGCTCGTAGGATGTTCTCTGTGCAAGGGCCGCGTGTTGCTCAGGCCTCAAAGGGTGCAAGATGGCCTACTTCCGCGCAAGCCTCAACCAAGCAAGTGCTTGAGTCACGGATCGTGCAACCCACAAGGGAGCAAGGGCGCACAAGTACTTGGTGCAAGGTGCAGCTGCGCAAGTGGTGTGCCCAAGGTATGCTTGAGTGTCTCTCTTCTTCAAACAGTCGCGCAAGGGCTTGATGCAACCGGCGCGCAGGTGTTGTGGCCCCGAGGTCTTCCTGCCGCGCAAAGGGGAAGGTGCGCAGGTGTTGTGGGTGGCGCTCAATTGCCTACCGCGCAAGGGGACGCGGTGTACAGAGGGGGGCGCGCATGGTCGCGCTGCCCGACCTCTCCATCCTGTCGCGCAAAGGGGTAGCGCGCAGGGATCACCTTCGGGCCTCGGGTGGCACCGAGTTCTTCAGCCATGCAATTATGTGCGGGGCTCCTTACTTCGCGAGGCAGAGGGATGCACCCACGGGACTTCGTTTTTTTTAACAAAACTTCAGCCCCCTTCTCCATTGCCATGGCCTATCTTTTTATAGGCAAGGGAGAAGCGGTTGTGAGAGAAAAATACTTCAACCGCCGAGATATTCGGATCTTAACCGTTTTATCCAAATTTTGAAATATCCTCTGTTGAACATGGGTTCCTTTTATTACTTTCCTCCTTCACGTGCATACGACTTAGAACGCATGCACGGCCTTCATTTGGTCCAAACCATGCAAAACGCGAACCTTCATGGCCTCGGCACTTCGTTTGCCTCGGCCAACCTCGAAATTCTCCAAACATTTCATGCAAACTTATTTTTATGCATGGTTGTGTTCCTTAGGGCCAGACGAACCAGATGGACTCTTTAGCTTCGTCGGAGGTGGCCGGATGCTCGAAAACCGGCTTCGGGAGGCGTCTGGTTTGAACAGAGGTGTGTGGGTGGCACGGGGTGTCCTCGGCTCGAGCTTGAGGTTGAAGACGTTCGGAGAGCCGTCGGATTGGCCGTTTAATGAAGGCGGACGGCTGCGATTAGATCATCTCGCGCGAGATTGATCGTGCGGCCTGGATCGACGCGGGATGAAGCAGACGGCCGAGATTAGATCCCGGCTGAAAATCCCGCGTCCCACATCGAAGCGGCTCCCAGTTTTTCCGCGGTTTATCAAAGTAGCGCTGCCGGCTACACCTTGATTAAACTTCTCGCCTCTTGGTGCCTCCCCGCACCGAGTTCTTCTGCGGGCGCGCTCTGCGCCCACCCCTGCCTCTGCGGGCGCGCTCCAAGCGCCCACTATGCTCCTCGGGCGCACTATGCGCCCACCATGCGCGCTCCTCTGGGGGCGCGCTACCTCAGGGTGTCGCCTTGGCCTTGAGGACACCCCTTGAGCGCGGTTGACCCTCGAGTCACGCATGAGCTCTAGGTGGTTGTCCTCGGCTGGCCTCCTTGATGGCTTAAAATTTTTGCAAAGTAAGAACAAGTCCTTTGTATAAAAAAAAGAGACAAGTTCAAATGCCATTCTTCTTTCCTTCTTCTTTGTCAATTTTTTGACATTTCTTCAAAGCTTGAATCACTTTGAATTCGGATCTTCCCCAATTTCATTTTCTTGCTTTAGACTCTGTGACGAAAGGAGCGTCAACAAAAGTCCCCCCTCAGAGTTGGATCCGGAGAGAAAAGAGGATTTGACTCTGAGGAAATCAAGCTTTGAATCATATAATTGCTCAATATTACCTAAATCATACAAAATGCATGTTTAGTGAGCTGGGACTTGACTTTTACTCAAACCTCCCTTGTCTTTTGTGGGCAGTTTAAAGTCATGCATGCCGGACATAAAGGGGCTAATGTTTAAGGTCGAAATAGCTTTGACCAAAATGGATTAAAATTGATTCAATTCTTTGACAATTTATCTGAAAACATATTACCATACTCAAGTATGAGAGAAAAAATGTAAATTATGGCTTAAGAATATTTGAATCTGAGGAATGATATGAAAAAGAGCTAAAAGGCATTAGAAGAAGTAGTTTCCAAGAATGAAGTTACTATTATTTAACAAAACCCGTTAGGGGGTTGAAATATGCAGGGCCACCTAAGGGCATTGGCTGCATGGTTAAATAAATAGCATCTTTCGGCTGACAAGTCTGTTATGTGGACTGTTTATGCAAGGCCACCTATGGGCACGTGCTGCATAGTCAGGCAAAAGAACTCCCAGAAATTTACTTTCCTAGTGCTAAAAGCCAGTGAAAGTTTATGGAGATTCAAATTTTCTAAAGTATAGAGTTTGTTGTATGGAAAGAGGTACTTGAATATGGAGAAGATATTTCCGAACAAGAATATCGAAGAACTGGATGAACATCACTCCTACGAAGGTCTGACCCAAACGTAGGGAAGAAGAATAAACCATAGACTTGAATACTTTCAGATCATGAAAAAGGATATGGGACAAATATGTTAAGGATGGCTATTTTTTGCAGATCCCTACATACTGTCGTTTAAGACAAATAAGAACAAAAGAGGCATTCTTCCCAAGAATGAAGTTACTATTATTTAACAAAACCCGTTAGGGGGTTGAAATATGCAGGGCCACCTAAGGGAATTGGCTGCATGGTCAAATAAATAGCATCTTTTGGCTGACAAGTCTGTTATGTGGACTATTTATGCAAGGCCACCTATGGGCACGTGCTGCATAGTCAGGCAAAAGAATTCTCAGAAGTTTGACATTTTTGTGATTAGAAGTCATGAAAAGGGTTATGAAGATCTGAAAATATTTAAGGTTAGGATTATAACACATAAAGATGGGTATTGTCCAATGTATATAGAGATACATAGGTCAATGATAACCATAATCATGTTGTGGTTGGGTCCTGAATTGAAACTTGGACTTCACTACGTATCTCATAAGAATGAGAATCAAGCCATACGTAGTTCTTGAAATGCAGTTTAACGTCGTGCAGGACAAAAATATGAGTGATCTTAGTTTAGGGTCATAGAATTCGGACCATAATAATGAATACACAGTGTGTGTTTTCATGAGGACTTTTCAGCCAAGGGACTGAAAGTGAAATTTGGGGTTAGGCCCAAAAGACTTGGGACTGGATTCGAGGGACACTCGAATGTTCCTACGTATCCCATAAGGATGGGAATCAAGTCCACGTAGTTTTTAGAACTACCCTTTGTACAAATTTGGTTCGTACATGTGAAGGGTGAAAGGGGACTTTAGTGCAATGATGGTTTAACCTAAGATAAAAAGTTTAGGCATTACCATGTATGCACGTAGTCTTTTGAAAATGAAAACCATGATTGAAAAATCAATGTCAATAATAGTTCTCTCTCAAATGATGAAATCAAAGAATATTGTAGTTTATTTTCGTACCGGACAAAAGTGTTGTATAGTTTAACGTCGTATAACAAGGACGAAAATGAATCAATGTAAAGATATTGATTCCAGGGGCGGTTTCACGAATCAACATCATATGAGATGGTGGTGAACCGATGTGAAGATATTGTTGTTGGGCTTGAACCCTGGGAGGTTGCCTACATACCCAGCCTGGAGGGCAAGGATCAAAGTCCGTGTAGTTCAATTAAAGAATTAATTAATGATCAAGTTGTTCTTGGGGACAACGATCTAATTAAATGTTGTTGGGACTTACACATGGTTAGGGGCCCAAAGAGAGTCTTATGGTTGAGGTTTGCTCTAAGCTCACACGAGTCATACTCGGTGTGAGAAACAAGAGGTAATAACAACCTTAACGATGCACAGTTTAATGTCATGTAGGACATATTCAGGGACTATGCAGTTTAAAGTCTTGCAGTTAAGACTATTGGTGCTGCACAGTTTAGTGTCATGTAGCAGGGACAAAATAACAGTTTAATGTCATGTAGGACATATCAAGGACTTTCTGTACAGTTTAGCGTCATGTAGTTAGAACGATGGGGACACTACAGTTTAACGTCATATTGGACGAAAGGGGGATTGTGTAGTTTATTGTCATGCTGTAAGGACAAAAGAGTGTACCATTTTAACGTCATGTCGGATGAAAGTGCGAATAGTTTAAGGTCATATGCATGGACCGTGAATGGTGCAGTTTAATGTCATACTGGACCTTTGAGATTATATAGTTTAACGTCTTTTCGGACGTAAGGGACTTTTATACAGTTTAGCGTCATGTAGTTAGGACGTCACAGTTTAACGTCTTGCTGGACGTAAGGGATTTGCAAATAGTTTATGGTCATATACATGGACCAGGGATGATGCAGTTTAAGGTCATGCTGGACGGTTTAGGGAACTTTTTCACAGTTTAATGTCGTGTGGGACAAAGTTGCAGTTTAAAGTCATACTGGACCATGGCTGTATAGTTTAATGTCATATAGCAAGGATGAACTGGTGCTGCACAGTTTAGTGTCATGTTGCAGGGACATCTTCTTTTCTACAGTTTAATGTCATGTTGGACGAAAAAAAGGTTATACAGTTTATCGTCATGTTGGACGATAGAACATTTTTGTACAGTTTAAAATCATGTAGCTAGGACTAAGGTGAACCAATATGAGGATATCAGTTCTGGGGACTTTTTACAGTTTATCGTCATGCTGGACGATGAAAGTGCCACACAGTTTAATGTCATGTTGCTAGGACACAATATAGTTTAATGTCATCTCGGACAAAATATAGTTTAATGTCATCTCGGACAAATAAGGAACTTCTGTATAGTTTAATGTCATGTAGATAGGACATAATATAGTTTAGTGTCATGTAGGACATAATACAGTTTAGTGTCATGTAGGACATATTATGAACCAATGTGACTGTTTTGGCTCTGGGAATAATATTTTGTGTTTATACAAAATACTTCTTCAGAAATCTGGCATTAGTTGGAGTCGTGATGTGTTCTCCATCCATTGAGATTAGAGAATACGCTCCATTGGAGTAGACCTTATGTATTGAATAAGGTCCTTCCCATTTTGGTTCAAGCTTGGGAGGCTTATTTCCTAGTATCATTGGTGCTCTGAGAACCAATACCAATTCTCCCTGAATGAATGAACGAAGACGAACTTTTTTGTTAAAAGCTCGTGCTATTCGATTCTGATAGATTTCCAAGTGGTGAAAAGTGCACAATCTTTTCTCATCTAACTGTTCCAATTCATTCAACCGCTTTTGGGATTGCTCATCTGTAGATAACTGGTCACAAATGGCTACTCTGAGTTAGGGCAATTGAACTTCAATTGGAAAGACTTCTTCTGTTCCATATACCAATGAATATGGAGTTGACCGCGTTGCATTGCGAGTGGTAGTCCTATAAGCCCATAAAGCATGAAAGAGTTTATCAGGCCATGACCTCTTATCTTTATCCACCATCTTTTGCAGTATATTTGAAAGAGTCTTGTTGAAGGCTTCTATCTGGCCATTAGCCGCTGCATGATATCGAGATGAATGGTTGGACTTAATGTTGTATTCTTGATACAATTTCTTTACCTCAGAAGAACAGAAGTTGGTGCCGTTATCCGTCAATATTGTATGAGGGACACCAAATCTAGTAATGATGTTAGACTTGATGAAGCTAACAATGCATTTAGAACTGACTTCTTTGAGAGGTACTGCCTCTGCCCATTTGGAAAAGAAATCAGTAGCAGTAAGAATGTACTTAAACTGCTTGGCCGTATCTGAAGGGTAAGGTCCCACCGCATCCATTCCCCATGTGGAAAATGGCCATGAGTATTTAGCTGTATGAAGCAACTCTGGAGGTTGACGAATGAAGTTGGCATATACTTGGCATGAATGACACTTCTTTGTGAAATTAACACAATCTTGTATCATTGAAGGCCAAAAGTATCCAAGCCTTCGAATTTGATCAGACAGTCTATGTCCAGACTGGTGGGCACCACAGACTCCTGCATGCACTTCTTTTATGACAGTCATTGTCTCTTCACCATCAATACATCTGAAGAGAACTCCATCAAAACCACATTTGTAGAGAATTTTCTCGAGGTGGTTTGGGCTATCATAAAGAGTAAAATTGACCACACGTCGCCGGATTTGTTCTTTCTCGGCTCTATCAGGTGGAATTGTTCTATTTTGAAGGTATTCCCTGATAGGTGACATCCATCCTGTAGTATGACCATACGGTTCAGGAATGGGACTAATTTCATTAATTTCCTCTGTTCTGACTTGAACATAAGGTGAAATTGCACGACGGTGGGCAATACAGATGGTTGTCTCGTCCCGATTTGGATCTGCTAAAGCTGTGGCTATATTAGCCAGTGCATCAGCTTGAGCATTTTGTGATCTTGGGACATAAGAAAACGTCGGTTCTGAAGGGAATTCCGACATTAACTCTCTGACGTAATCATACAAAGGGATTAATTCTTCTTTTCTGATGGCATAATCCCCATTGACTTGTTTGATTACCAGGACTGAATCACCTTTCACCTTTAAGTGATTCACTTGTGCTTGAAGCGCTAACTCTAAGCCTGTAATGAGAGCTTGGTATTCAGCTTCATTATTGGTACCACCTTCCCACAACAAAAAGGAATAAGGTAACACTGCCTTATTTGGAGAAATAAGCACAATTCCTAAACCAACTTTGTTGAATTTAGGATTTTCCATTTTCTTCCCGGTTGGACTTCTAGAAGCACCATCAAAATACATTTCCCATGTTTGAGGACTCTCTTGAATAGACAAAACTTCCTCATCAGGGAGTTCGATATCTGAATACGTGTCTTCCACTGAAGGATGTTCAGCCAGGAAATCAGCCAGAGCTTGGCCCTTAATTGCCTTTTGAGACACATACTGAATGTCGAACTGCTGTAGAATAACCGCCCACCTTGCCAGACGTCCTGTAAGCATTGGACAACTAAGGATGAATTTGAGCGGATTATTACGAGATACCAATTGGACCTCATGATGTTGCAGGTAGTGTCTCAGTTTCTGAACTGCAAAGATTAATGCTAGGAAGCACTTTTCAATACTTGAATACCGGGTTTCTGCTTCAAGCATAGTTCTACTGAGATAGTAGAGACTATTTTCATTCCCAGCATCATTCTTTTGAGCGAGAAAGGCACCCAATGATCGCTCTAAAGCTGTCACATAGAGGATAAGCGGTCTACCCTCAACAGGTGGCATGAGTACTGGTGGACTCAAGAGGTATTTCTTGAGAACATCAAATGCTTCTTGACATTCTTCAGTCCACTGGTAAGTGACTCCTTTCTTCAATAATTTGGTAAAGGGTAAACTTTTGCCTGCCAAATTGGCGATGAAACGCCGAATATAGGCTAAGTGTCCTTGAAGTCCTCTTAATTCTTTCAAATTCTGAGGAGGTGACATACCAAGGATTGATTTAGTCTTCTCAGGATCGACTTCAGTACCACGATGGCGTACAACAAAGCCGAGGAATTTTCCTGAGGTTACCCCAAAAGCACATTTTAAGGGGTTCATCTTCAAATTATGTTGTCGAAGCTTGTGGAATATGACTTCCAAATCAGCCAAGTGATTAGAACGTTGTTTGGATTTAACCACCAAATCATCTACATAGCATTCAACAAACTTCCCTAAAAGAGGTTTGAAGATACGATGCATGGCGCGTTGATATGTTGCACATGCATTCTTTAAACCAAAGGGCATCACCCGGTAACAAAACACACCTTGAGGAGCTCTGAAGGCTGTATATTCCTCATCTTCCGGGGCCATTCGGATCTGATTATATCCGGAATATCCATACATGAAAGAAAGTACTTCATAGCCAGCCGTCGCATCAATTAAGAGTTCTGTAATCGGAACTGGGAAATCATCTTTAGGACAATACCGATTAAGATCTCTGAAATCGATGCAAACTCTAATTTGCCCATTCTTCTTCTTCACAGGGACAATATTAGCCAACCACTTGGGATATTGAACTTCTCTGACGAAGTTAGATTTGATAAGCTTATCCACTTCAGCCACAATTTTGGAAGCATAGGTTGGGTGTGTTCTTCTCGCGGCTTTCTTGAATCCTCGATGTTCTTTTGGCAAACCCAAATGATGGGTGGAAACATCAGGATCAAGGCCAGGAATCTCTGTATAATTCCAAGCAAAAATATCTTTATTTTTCTTTAGAAAAGAAATATACATCTCTTACTCTTCAAGGGTCATGGCCGCACTAATTAAAGTGGGCGTGGATCTTTCTCTGTACCCAGATTTACTTCTCTGAGTTCATCCACAGTGGTAGAGATACCCTCTTCAAATGCTGGAGGAGCATCTCTAAGATCTTCCTCTTACTCTTCATCATGTGTCATTTCTTCTGTTTCTACTTGCAAAGTAGATGAAAAAACGAAATTCTCATGATCATAAGAGATGTCAAAATTTTCACATTTTGAAGAAGAAGCTTCCATTTCCGACCCTATTGATGATAAAGGGTCTTATTTGGGAAATAAAGAGGAGATGATGGATTGAGAATCGAAATCATTATTCACCTCTGGTGTTGCTATAACTTCTTCTGTCCTGATTAGCGAAGTATAGACTTGTTGGACTTCAGCAGACGAAATGAAAACGTCACCACTTATGCTTTCATCACAGCTTGGTATGTTACCAATTTCTCCCATGTTGTCTGGCTCGATTGCCGTAATTGACATTATGGATCTTTCCATAAGAGTATTTTGATTTGGTCCTATTTTGTCAATTTGACTGATAGGTAACACATAATCTGTACTCATATGTGAAAATGGATTTATTGGAATTTTCTCCAAACCATATGGAGCATTAACTTTGGTAATTTCCTTCATTGTAGATTTTTCTCTTCCCTTCATGTGATAAAATTCCACCTCAATGTATTGAGACTCACATGTCTTGAACAGGGCCTTATCACCATACAATGTTCCAACTTGACCATCGAAACAGTATTTGAGACATTGATGGTATGATGACGGAATAGCTGCATGCTGATGTAGCCAGGGTCTTCCAAGTAAGATATTGAAAGCTGAGTCTTGATCAACAATCATGAAATCCGAATTGAATACAAGATCTCCAAACTGAGTTCTGAGTGTAACTTCTCCCAGTGGTTCTTGTTCATTTTTATCATATCCTTGTAACATCATGGTAGAAGGAGATAAATCAGATTCTGTGAGGCCCAACCGACGAAGTGTACGAATGGGCATGAGGTTGACTCCTAAACCATTGTCAATGAAAGCTCTTCGAATATCTACACCATTGAATTTTCCAGATAAGTACAAAGGTTTTATGTGCCCATGCACAACATCATCTTCATCTTTATCAGTAAAAGATATCACTGCATGACATTCTGCGGGATTATTCTCTATGTGATAGATTTCAGCTGCAGCAATTTCAGCTGCAGCAATTTCAGCTTCAAACTCCTGAAGACTTGACAAAGCTTCGATAAGTACTTCCCGAAGATCTTTTGACAGATTCAAAGCATCCAAAATTGATAACTTGGCTGGTACTTGGGCCAAGTGTTTCAATATATCATACTTTTGATCTAGAGTTCTGCGTTTCCCAATAGGAATATGCGGTTTAGCAGGTACCTTGGAAGCAGATGCTTTGGAAGCTGATGCATCTTGTATTGAAGTTGGCAACATCCTTGGTTTTGGAAGATTAGACTGATTAGATCCATTTACTTTCTGAGATAAATAAGATGGAACCTTTAATCGGTCTTCCAAAATAACTGTTCCAAAACTGAGTTGGCCATTGGCAGAAGAACTTGCTTGTTCTTTTTGAGCTCGCTGAAGGGCTCTACCATGAGTTTCTGCTGCATATACAGTGCTAGCAGGGGTAAAATTAGAGTAGTGGCTTCGGAAAGATCCACGTCTTCCCTTATATCCTGAACCTCTAGAACTTCCTCGGATTCCCTTATTTGATACAGGGAATTCAGGCTCATCAAGACTGGAATATGGATCTGTTAATTGAATCATATTAACAGAACCAAAGATTAACTCTTCGTCTGATAAAGACTCTGCCTGGTTAGCCTGTTTAGGCTGTGCCGTTTGATGGGGCGGTGCCCGTGGCTTTGAAGTAGATGGCATGAAATCTGCCAGAGTCAAAGACAATTTAGGCTTTGATACATACTCATCTACTCCTGATTCCTCTTTCTTCTTTGAATTGCGCTTCCCTTTTGAGGATTTGTCTTTTGATGGAGGCTTTACTGCAGCTTTTGTAGGAGACACAATTGGCTTCTTCAATTGTGTTCGCAAAATGGAATGGGTCCGATTGATTGTCTTTCTGACCATCCAATCATCATATTTTTTCGCAGTTTTGCTTTTGACTTCCTGCTACTCGCCTCCTTCCTCTGGATCTGTAGCGGTAATACACGCTACATGAGCTGAAGAACCCTTCAATTTGACTTGTACCAAGTTGACCATCTTTTGCAGGAGGTATTTAAAGACAAAACACTCCTGGATGGGATGCCCCAACATTTGATGAAAGGGACAATAATTGGGATGGTCTTCATCTCCTTCCTTGTTTGGCCTCTTGGGCACTGGTAATTGAACCAAATTATTTTCCAGAGCTGAAATGAAGTAACCAGGAACTTGCTCATTTCGGAAAGAGTATGTTTTACTCTTCATATCCTCAAATTGTTTTCGTCGTTGATCTCTTTGATCATTTGGATGAAACGGCCTTTGTTGTTGGCGTTCAGGAGGTGGAGTCCTTCGAGAAGATGAAGGTTTTGAAGTAGATATAGGTACAGGTGCTTGTTTAAGCATAACTATAGCAGTTTCTGCTTTACCCATTCTTCTTCCTGGAGCTGATGGAATTACACGAGATTTAACCTTAGCCTGTATAAGGGAATCTTCAATCTGCTGAGCGATTGAAGTAAGGTCTCGAAACCCTCCTGTGTATTTCACAGGGATCAATGGCGTGCGTAATTCGTCACGCAAATTTTCCACACAGATTGGCAACAATTCCTCCTGAGGGAGTGCTAAACTCTGAGAATACGTTAATCCCTTCCAACGAGCAATGAAATCAGAGACTCTTTCATTTTCCCTTTGCTTGCAGTTTGTAAGATCGAAAACTGTCGTTTTTGGCAAAGTTGAGCTAAACTGAAGAAGGAATTTTTGACGAAGATCCTCCCATCCGATGACTGGCCGGGATTGCAAGCTTGTATACCAGAAAAAAGCTGGTCCTTGCAAGGTTCGCACGAAGCATCTGAGTTTCACTGCTTCTTGCTACTCTGGAGTTCCCATCATAGGATCACAACAAGACACGTAATGCGTCAAATGTTGTTCAGGGTTGCCTGATCTATTGAAAGTAGGGAAAACAGGGTTTCCAAAACTGGATGGAGGAGAAATTGAATCTACCCATTCAGGGTAAACTTTCTTTTCAGGTTGAACTTGTGCATGTTTCCCTTCCATAGTTTCTAACCGATCTGTTAATGACTCAATAGTAGTTATTAAATTTTGAGAAACATCAGGTTGAACTTGGTTTTGGGTAGGTGCAATGAATGGAGCTTGGACAGACGTGGTGGTTGGTGCTGCAACTGATGGTAGTGCTGCCGACCGTTGTTGCGTTTGACCTGTAGGATTAGACCTATGAGGGTGTACTGATAAAGGAGGATATTCCTGATCCATCTCAGTAGTTACAACAAATTCTTTCGGCTATCGGACTTCAGCATTCTTAAGAAGAAGACTACTCTGAAGTAGTTCTGCATTCAACCTTCTTAATTCTTTCATTTCTTCCTCCTGTTGTGCAAACCTTTGCTCTAATGAGAGCGATTGACCTCCTTCAGAGGAAGGGTGAGAAGTAACCTTATTCTTTCCATTCCCCTTATTGGATCCTTTTCGGAGAGGGGGAAGTGGGTTACTTGAAGGAATACCCAGATTTTGGGTAAGCCTTTGATTACATGTGTGCACACCTTCTTCATTTAGGTCTGTGTGCGCAACTTCTTGAGCAAGAACCTCTTCGTCTGATCCCTCTGATTGAGCCTCATCTGGTGAATCAGCAGCAACGGCATTGATGACATTAATGGATGCATATTTCATGGAATCCTTTCTATCATCATTTCTGTGATATTGTCTTCTTCCATGTCCATGATGATACATGGCATTCCGTTGACTTGATCCCTCAGGAACTTCTTGGAGAACCGTCACTTGGAGAGAATCTCCTGATAGCTTGGCTCTTCGTTCCTCTTGAGGCTTATTCCCTAATCGAGAGAATACTGACTTTATCTGAGGGAGGGATTGAGGATTTGAAAAAGTCCCCAGTCCGGTGGACTGGGGATGTTCCTGCTGTTTCCGCTCAACTCCTCGAATCCCATTTGTTGACTCTGAGGGTTGGGTTAGAGAAGTCCCCAGTCTGACAAGATGGGGTGTCTCTTGACATGCTATGTCTGAGATCTTCTTAAAATCTCTCTTGATCTTATGAATCTTAGTTCGGAAATTAGCTGGATGCATTAACCTGTATCCACTTTTATCACCTGGTTCAACAGACCGTTGGATGATTTCCGAAACTTTTGTCATTTGATGACGTGTTTGCTCGAGACGAGAGGCTTGTGCAATATTCTCGCCTGCTTGATGTAAGAGCAATTCAACAACTTGTTCTCTATATAATTGATTTTGAGAGGAACTAGTTGAAGCCTGTTCTTGAGCAAGATTTTGATTATGAACAAAACCCATTGACTGTGGCCGGCCATGGGCAATAACATTGCATGAGACCATTTTCGGCGGGCTTTGCTGACTGGAAAGCACTGTGAAATGTAATGCTCCGTAAACACCCCATCCTCTGATATGAACATCAGATGGAGCATTGGCAATTAACTGACGCAATTTTCTTAGTGTGCCAAGGCATGAACGTTGAAGGGTTCTCTGTTGCTTTTCAGCCTTCGGATACCGAGAGACTGATAGAGATGTCAAATCAATCTGACGTTGTAGCCCTTCTATTATCTTAAGATGATTTTCATATTCATCGTAAGATAATACCTTCTTTTTTAATTGACAAAGAGTTTTTCATATGTTGAGACGAATATCATGGATTCCATCATCCGTCATCATCGTTGGAATGTCGTACTGGGAGTCAGCCAAAGGCCAAAACATGACTGGTACTTCACCTTTTGCCAGTTTTTTCCTCATGTTCAGCATTTCTTCTTTATCATTAAATGAAGATTCTTCTACCTGTTTTGACCAGAGTTGGTGTTTCCTTGTTGCTTTATCAGATTCAACAAGATTGGTAGAGAGATCATTAATCAAACTAGAAGATTCATGACTTAGGGGTGGTTCGGAGAATGACCTACACCCTGGGCTATCTTCTGATTGAGAAAGTATTTCACTTGTTAGCGATAAAGCATCAGACATGACTGGTTTCGCATTTGCAAGTGCCTCAAGATAAGAGGCTTTTCTCGGTACTACATTGTCTACTGGAGTATTTTCCAGGCAATGTGAATCACTGCTGCGGAGAGGACTTTCGCAGCGAAATTCATCATCATGGGGAGGACCACCATAATGGGTTACAGCAAAAGATGAGATCTCTTGCTCCTTGGTCTTCTGACCACACAGAGGGTTCCTGTGGCTCTCATCTGAAGAAGAAACTTCAAGATTGACCGAATTTTCATGAAGCAAGTCTTCATGAGGAAGTGTCTGTTGAAGACCTTCAGAATTAATGTTCCCGTTATTGGGAACTGAGGGAGTAGAATCTTGAATTCCGATAGATAAATGTCTGAGGGCTTCAAGAACTCCAGCATCGAGCAAGGCTTGGTTACAGATTGGCCTTTGATCTCCTGACTGTGCTGGGCGGACCTTTTTCTTAGATGCCTTCTTACTCGCTTTAGAAACCACTTGATGAAGAAAGTGATTGCTCTGAGCAGGTGTATGTGCCTGATCAGGAAAGATGGTCAGGTTAGGCTGACGATCTCCACTCAAATCAGGTGTATGTGCCTGACTTGGTTGTCCGTATGATATGGGGGAGTATGTCCCATAACCCTCTTGGACTGGAACAGATGTGTGTGTCTGTTCCGGAGTGAATTGTTGATGTGTCACTCCACTACTAGGGATAGATTTATGTGTCTGTCCCAGAGATGATGCTGAAGCTGTTATGATATCCTGGCAAGCATCCAGAATATGAGCAGGAATTTGCTTCTGCTCTTTCACCATTGACAAAATATGTTTGGTGACTTCAGCCGCCGGAACGGGGATATACGTCCATTTCGGGCTTGGAGTAGGTGTATGTGCCTGCTCCTTTCCTCCTTCTCCTGTCAGTGAATCCTGACAGTACTCAAGTGTGGAGGCAAAGAGTTGAGTCTGCCTCCTGTTTGTCGTCGGGACTTTCCGACTGACTTCTCCGTGCACTACCAAGCGAGACTGTTGGTAGGCTTGATTAGTATTAGCAGGTGTATGTGCCTGCTGATTACACTTCGCCAAACGCGGTTGACGAGATCCATCATATGTAGTCAGACGAGCCTGCTGACTAACTGGTGATGTATAAGCAGATGCATGTTCCTGCCTATAGTACTCCGCCGGAATTGCCTGGCGGGATTGGCTTGATGCTTCCAGACGAGTCTGCTGGACAATGGAATTAAAACGGGTAGGTGTGTATGCTTGCTCGTTGTTCTCCACCAAATTAGGTTGGTGGACTCCATCATATGTAGTCAGGCGAGCCTGCTGACTAACTGATGATGCATAAGCAGGTGTATGTTCCTGCCTATAGTACTCTTCCGGAATTGCCTGGCGGGATTGGCTTGATGCTGCCAGACGATTTTACTGGATAGCGGAATTAAAACGGACAGTTGATTGTGTCTGCTCGTTATTTTCCACCAAGTTAGGTTGGTGGACTTCTCCGGAGATGGCAGGGATGACAACCTGCCTATTGTTAACCGGATTCCGTCTCTGGCGGTTCATCTTTCCTGCTCGGGTTCGAGGAACCTGAGCTGAATTCCTGGAGTCGGTACCCTCATCATGTTGAGGGCGCACTACCGCACGAGTCTGGCGGCGATTGTTGATGGGAGCCCTCGGGAAGGACTCCTGTCTTTTTGAATTAAGGACCTGAGGGACCTTCTCATTCACTTCCTCAGAGTAAGGGAGTGAATGGAAATTGCGTTCCGGGGATAACGACCCGAAACGGTTGGAGACGGTAGTCAGCACCGCCTGCTTCTTGATTGCTGGCCGCCGTTGTCCGGACGACCAGGTAGAGTTGTTAACTTGGAGGGCTTGACGAGCGGCCTCCAGAGTTGGGATAGTACAGTTGCGACGGTACTCCTTAACCAGTGCATTAGAAACCCAGTGTTGAAGACGCTGAGTTGGTGATGTCATCCTCAGAGCGGACGACGTTCCAGCAGGAGTAGTAGCATTGGTTTTCACAGCAGCAGACCTCACAGTAGAGGTGTTCACAGCAGCAGTATTCACAGGGGTGAATTTAAGAAAAGCCATTTTGTAGAAGATCTTGAGAAAAGAGTGCTTGTTCCATATAACAGACATAATCAAGATGAATCTGGCCACTACATCTTTTGGATGAGCACATGTCCCTGATTGATTTGTTGGCCCAAGGGGCCTAACAAATAAGAATAACATCACTTTAACTTGGTTAAGGATTCACGTCGGGTTCACCATTTTTTGTTTCGCACGGATTTCGGGGATGACCTCCTGGACGGGAGATTCAAACGTTCTGATCGGTTTCTAGCGGGTTTGTTCGTAGAACCAGAAACATCCAATGATTCCACATCCAATTGGACCTACTTTCCAAAGGTAGGCGCTCATTAGCTTGTGAACTGATGAGGCTTAGGAATTTGCATTGGTTGAGAGGATGGGAGGTCAGACTCATCACACCTTTTTGAGGGGAATTATTGTCTACTCCGGGACTCTCTTTATAGATTTAAGTTATGTTCGTGAATCCTTATTACATTACCAAGTATAAAATGAGCTTTCCTTTAGTTTTAACAATCAATGATTAAATATGCAAGAAATTTAGATAATCTTTTATATGTATTCGAGGTTCTTCATCAATAGATAATCATCTATATCTGTTTAGAGATTCTTGGTCAATGGTATCCTTCAAAACATTTATATAAAATTCTCTTGGTCATTATGACGACCAGGCTGGTTTTAAAGACACTCAGTGGGGCACTTGAAGTTTATCGTCATTCAGAAGGACAAGGATTATTTCAAAGTTTGGGATCAAACCCATAAATGGGCTACCTACGTATCCTTTGTTTTGGAAAAGGAATCAGAAACCACGTAGTTCGAGTAATGGAGTATGATGTTTATGATTGATGGCTCAAAGAATAATGTCATAATTACTTTTACACTCTAAGCTCACGTGAGTCATGCTCGGTGTGAGAAACAAGAGGCATTGGTAAAAATTAGACAATTGTGCCATGAAAGATGCAATCATAAGAAATTGTTTGGGGCTTATGTATGTATGACTGCCCAGATAGATGAAGGTTTAGGATTCACTTTTGGAGAGAAAATCCATGAACAGGGTCCATAAAGGTATATGTGCTTCATGGAGATTTGAATACTCTAATTTTGGGGCTTACTCCTAAGGAGGATGTCCAAGTTAGGAGGAGACTTATGATTGGGTTTTACTCCTGAAAAGGAAACCCAAATCAAGGGTAATTTAGGACTGGTTAAAGAGAAATTAGGGGACTTGGGGCTTATTCCTGAAAAGGAAGCCCAAGATTATAACTGGGTTTTATACTTGAAAAAGGAGACCCAGGTTAGGGATTAAGGCTTGGGGCTTACTCTTAAGAAGGATGCCCAAGATTTATGACTGAGACTTATTCCTGAGAAGGAAGCCCAAGTTAGGGGACTTGGTTTGGGGCTTACTCCTGAAGAGGATTCCCATATTTAGGGATTGGGGCTTACTCCTAAGGAGGATGCCCAAGTTAAGGAATTATGGTTTGGGGATTACTCCTGAAGAGGATGCCCATGTTTGAGAACTTTAAGAATTTGGGGCCTACTCCTAAGGATGATGCCTAGATTAAAGAACTTATAACTGGGGATTATTCCTGAAAAGGAGACCCAGGTTAAGGATTCTCTCATCTTAAAGGATGAGGTTGAATGAATGAACTCTCAATCTTTGGTGACATAAAGATATTTAAATCACTAGGTTTTGAGAGATATTCCATAGAATTCCTTTCAGATAAGGAAGTCAAATCAAGAAATCATGCCATAAATGGCTTTGAAGAGTATCTTGAAGACTGAATCTTGAATAGGAAAGGTGAAATGGCTTAAGAGGGGTGAAATGGGTAGAAAAGGCACCCAGAAAAGGAATGGGTGCACAAGTCTTGGAAGGCGTGCAGGTACTGCGGTGGCGCGCAAGTATTGGTCGCGCAGGTATACCTGCGCGACACATGGTGTACTTGCGCGATTTTCAATCAGAATTGAAATACTTGAGCACTCTTGATTAAACCCTTTAGAATCCCCTTGAGGTTCTTCCAGAAAAGGGACACGCAAATTCTATTGAAGGAATAAGGCGGCGCGCAAGTGTGACCAGTTCCCTTAAGGGCTGGCCATTCAGGCGCGCAAGTTTTGATGAGTTTCAACACTTAGGCCTTCCTCCCTCTCTTTAGATCTTCCGTTTTAGGTAAGAAATTACCTTAGAAGTGTTCCGAAAGCTTTGAGAAGAGACTTGGGCGTCGGGAGCTTCAATCCGAGTTTCTGAAAAAAGATCCTCTCGAATGGGGGGCCCACAGGGTCTATTTATAGGCAGGAGAAGACCTCGGGCGGTTACCGGGCGGTTATCACTTAGGACGCGCAAGTCACTTGCACGACCATAAGGCGTCGCGCAAGTATACTTGCACGACCACTAGGCGGCGCGCAAGTGTACTTGCGCGACCATAAGGGAACTTGTCAAGACAGGGACTTACTCCTAAGGAGGAGGCCCAGGTTGAGGGAATTTAAAGTCATTTGGAGACTTGGGACTTACTCCTGAAAAGGAGGCCCAGGTCATTAAGGACTGCGGCTTACTTCTGAAAAGGAGGCCCAGGTCATTAAGGATTTGATAATTGAGGACTGAGGCTTACTCCTGAAAAGGAGGCCCAGGTTAAGAGAATTATAGAATTAGGGCTTACTCCTGAGGAGGAGGCCTAAAACTTGATAATTGAAGACTGGGGCTTACTCTTGAAAAGGAGGCCCTGGTTAATGGAATTTTGAATTAGGGCTTACTCTTGGGGAGGAGGCCTAAATTAATGATTCTCTCATCCTTTGAATGATGAGGTTGAATGAAATCTTCCACAGAATTCCTTTCAGATAAGGAATTCAATCAAGAAAACATGCCAAAGATGGCTTTGAAGAGTGTCTTGAAGACTGGATCTTGAAAAGGAGAGGTGGAATGGTATAAAAGAGATGAATTGGACAAGGAGGGCACCCAAAACCATAATGGCGCGCAAGTCCTTTAGCAGCGCGCAAGTACTTTAGCGGTGCGCAAGTCCCTAAGCAGCGCGCAAGTCCTTAAGCGGCGTGCAAGTACTTTAGCGGCGGGCAAGTCCCTAAGTGGCGCACAAGTCCTTAAGCGGCGCTCAAATACTTAGGTCACGCAGGTACTTAGGTTGCGTAGGTACTTAGGTTGCGTAGGTCCTTAGGTCACGTAGGTCCTTGCTGGCGCGCAGGTCTCTTAAGGCTACGGCCTCTTCCTTGCACACACTTAATGAGTGTGGTATTCACTTGGTGCACACACAAGCCATGGGTATGTTCTTCATTTGGTGCACAAGTGAGCTTGGGCCTCGGCCTTTTACTTCTTCTTGCATACAATTCTTTTAATTTTTTTGCACACAAGTGAGCTTGGCCTCTTCCACTTGCTTAGCACACACAAACTCAAAGTGTGCTCTTCACTTTTCACCCACACAAGGCTACGGCCTCTTATTGCTTTGCACATAAACCACCCATAGGGTGTCTTCACTTGGCACACACACAAGATATGGCCTCGGGTTCTCCTTCAAAGTGTGCACTCCTTATGCACACACTTGGTTCTCCATTTTTCACACACAAGGGCATACGGCCTTCAGTTCTTCTTGTTTACACAAGGGCCTCTCGGCCTTCACCCTTTGCACACCTACTGCCCGTAGGATGTTCTATGTGTAAGGGTCGCGTGTTGCTCAGGCCTCAAAGGGTGCAAGATGGCCTACTACCGCACAATCCTCAACCAAGAAAGTGCTTGAGTCACGGATCGTGCAACCCACAAGGGAGCAAGGGCGCACAAGTACTTGGTGCAAGGGGCAGCTGCACAAGTGGTGTGCCCAAGGTATGCTTGAGTGTCTCTCTTCTTCAAACAGCTGCGCAAGGGCTTGATGCAACCGGTGCGCAGGTGTTGTGGCCCCGAGGTCTTCCTGCCGCGCAAAGGGGAAGGTGCGCAGGTGCTGTGGGTGGCACGCAATTGCCTACCGCGCAAGGGGACGCGGTGTACAGAGGGGGGCGCGCATGGTCGTGCTGCCCGACCTCTCCATCCTGCCGCGCAAAGGGGTAGCGCGCAGGGATCACCTTCGGGCCTCGGGTGGCACCGAGTTCTTCAGCCATGCAAGTATGCGCGGGGCTCCTTACTTCGCGAGGCAGAGGGATGCACCCACGGGACTTCGTTTTTTTTAACAAAACTTCAGCCCCCTTCTCCATTGCGATGGCCTCTCTTTTTATAGGCAAGGGAGAAGCGGTTGTGAGAGAAAAATACTTCAACCGCCGAGATATTCGGATCTTAACAGTTTTATCCAAATTTTGAAATATCCTCTGTTGAACATGGGTTCCTTTTATTACTTTCCTCCTTCACGTGCATGCGACTTAGAACGCATGCACGGCCTTCATTTGGTCCAAACCATGCAAAACGCGAACCTTCATGGCCTCGGCACTTCGTTTGCCTCGGCCAACCTCGAAATTCTCCAAACATTTCATGCAAACTTATTTTTATGCATGGTTGTGTTCCTTAGGGCCAGACGAACCGGATAGAGTCTTTAGCTTCGCCGGAGGTGGCCAGATGCTCTAAAACCGGCTTCGGGAGGCGTCTGGTTTGAACAGAGGTGCGCGGGTGGCACGGGGTGTCCTCGACTCGAGCTTGAGGTTGAAGGCGTTCGGAGAGCCGTCGGATTGGCCGTTTAATGAAGGCGGACGACTGCGATTAGATCATCTCGCGTGAGATTGATCGTGCGGCCTGGATCGACGCGGGATGAAGCGGACGGCCGAGATTAGATCCCGGTTGAAAATCCTGCGTCCCACATCGAAGCGGCTCCCAGTTTTTCCGTGGTTTATCAAAGTAGCGCTGCCGGCTACACCTCGATTAAACTTCTCCCCTCTCGGTGCCTCCCCGCACCGAGTTCTTCTGCGGGCGCGCTCTGCGCCCACCCCTGCCTCTGCGGGCGCGCTCCAAGCGCCCACTATGCTCCTCGGGCGCACTATGCGCCCACCATGCGCGCTCCTCTGGGGGCGCGCTACCTCAGGGTGTCGCCTTGGCCTTGAGGACACCCCTTGAGCGTGGTTGACCCTTGGGTCCCGCATGAGCTCTAGGTGGTTGTCCTCGGCTGGCCTCCTTGATGGCTTAAAATTTTTGCAAAGTAAGAACAAGTCCTTTGTGTAAAAAAAGAGACAAGTTCAAATGCCATTCTTCTTTCCTTCTTCTTTGTCAATTTTTTGACATTTCTTCAAATCTTGAATCACTTTGAATTCATATCTTCCCCAATTTCATTTCCTTACTTTAGACTCTGTGACGAAAGGAGCGTCAACAATGGGAAACAAGGCCTACCTCATAGGCAACCGGGACCAAACAGACCTAAACATTCAAACAAGGAAATGCACCCATGGGGTGTTCCTTAAACATTAAATTTTTCATAATATCACATCAATAAAACTTTAATATATCAATCATTCTAAGGCAGATAAAACATGGTTCAATTTATTTAACCAAAAATACCGGAAGCAGGGGTGATCGACACATTGGTATATAAATCTAAAAAAACTACTAAAGGAAAAAACCACCTACCTTGACGTTGTACGAAGAACACTCTCGAACGTTGAAATTTGAATCGGTCTAGAATATCATAGATATACAAAAAGGTATAAATGTTAAACCACGAATAACTCAAGAGAGAGAGAGAGAAGAAATCAAGAGGATAGACTCTAGAAGAACCAAGAACTCACTGAGGGTATGTCAATGCACCTGCCATATATCGAATCATACCCTAGACAAAGATATTGTGTCTTGGAGAATTATCGGTGATTCTAGACTCTACATCATGAGGTACATCCAGAAGAATACATTTATGCAAATTAGATGTGACCTTAGTCTGATTATTCAAATAAAATAAAAAGTATATGGCTTGTACTATTAATGAACACATCCTGTATTTTCCTCAACCGGACCTTGGCATTATTGGTCTTCCACATCACCCCAAATGGCCATGTCTCAGTCGTTACACGTCCAAGACAAAGTTGTACATGGTAACTGGGTACGTGGCATATACTCCTAAGTACACGGTGTGGACATATACAATTTCCAAATTTTCCCATTTTTCTCAAAACCACTCAAAATCATGATCCATACATAAAATGAATTTCTGAGTTCTTATATATTATCCATGTTTTTGGGATACCCACTCATCACCCTATACATTTGAAAAAATATTACTTTAAATAAAAATAAGTTCTTAACATCACTATTTATAAAACACTTCATTAATGAAGATATTCTCATAAGAATGGTTATTCTAAATTAATAGATAAAAAATAAATTAAAATTTTATATTACATACTATAAAAAGATTAAAAAAAACCTATGTTACTCAAAAATTATTAGAATAATTGATAATTGAAAACCCTCAAACACAACATGATGAGTTAGGGGTCGGATGTCATGGAAGAAGGAAAATGTAGTGAGGAGATGAAGGATGGTGAGGAGAGGGTAGTGACTGGTGAGGTGTCTGAGGAGGTTATGTTAGTGGCATTGAACTCATGGAAGGAAAACATGAGGACCTATTCTGGATATACTAAACACTGTGAGGGGAGGGGATGATTCTGTGTTGGGAACTTTTTCACCATTTATAAATTTTTATCCCTTCCCTCTTAGACCTACTAAGAATGTAATTATCTTATTATGTTTTTATTTTCATATGAATGTATATTAATGTAGGTAAAAATGGAGAAAGATATTTTTACAAGGTTTAGTACACAATAAGATAAGTATTCCTTATTATTCATGGTGATGACCAGTACACAGATTATTTACTACAATGAGACACTAGTTAAAATAGTTTGGAAAGATCAAAACCCTTATCCTAAGTGTAAAAACCTAAACCTTAGGAGTGGGATGGAAAAACTAGTATTACCTATACTGTAAAAAATCTCATCCAACTTATAAATTATTTCTAGATCATTATACTTCCAAATAAATAAAGTTTTCACATTCTTGTTAAGATATATTTCAACACCAAAAAATTACTCTAATTTTTGGGACTTCTAATAGATGTCACCATACTGGGTTTTTCTCTCTATTTCTTCTTCTCCACTTGTTACTTCAATATCATGAAGTAAGAAACATTCCTTCTTCTCCCTTGTAAAAAATGAAAATAATTTCTTCTTTCCTTGTCTGACTTCTCTCAAAATAATATGAATATGTTGTGGACTAATAATCTTAACATTATTATTTGATCCATATGATAATTAAAGGATATCAATTCGGCACCAAATCATATTCTCTTCTTATTTATATAATCACAGAATTCCTTCATGTATAAAAAATAATGAATGTTCATCTAAATATCATGAAAATTACTTCTTCTTCGATACAATATCAATAGTGAAAGTAGTATCGGTTCTAATTTCTTCTTCTTGGTATAGTAAATATTTATGTAACCAAATCACATTGTAGTGCCAATATTATTTCACGTAAGAATTAGCTTTTACAACTCGAGAACTTCTTCCAACTAATTAAAAGGCACATCATTCATGTGTTTCATGTAACTCTTATGTTTTTATACCTTTTCACATATAAGTTATTATTCATGTCATCTAATGAGATATTCCAACTCTATTTAGACTCTCAATTGAGTATGCTTTTGGATTTCAGTTTAAATATCATTTGTAGATTTTTTGGTGTTATTGTATAAAATTATAAAAATTAGCACACCCAACCATGAACAAATTATTTCCCTTAGTTCTCCTTCTATTTTGACCAATGTGTAAGGGAAACTCCTCTTTCACACAAGCACTAACAGTTGTATGAACAGTCTTATTCCCAAATACCTAGCACTAAAATATAATTTTACCAACTTTATGTATATTTACTAATGTTTTATGTATTTTATGTTCGCATAACTAAGTACATGATACACCTTAACACTACATAGTGATAGTATTCTACTCAATCACTGCCTTGTAGTACATATAAACTATCCTGCAGTCATGATAGTAGAAACACAACATGCCAGCATAAAACTTATTCTTATTTATAAATGTAGTGCACTATTCATATTTTCTGTATATGTGACTATGAAACACCCCATATTCATGTAGCCCAGAGGATCAAAGTACAACTTTTAATATTTCATAAAATAATAGGTAGAGATGATCTATTTTTATAAAATAAGAGATCCTATATAAATCATGATTAGTATCCCCTCTCTCAATCTTTGATAATCCTATTTTATATGCAAGGATAACCTCATTTTTATCATTCTTTCACTACCTTGGAATCTAATGAAATAGGTTCTTTCAAAAAATATATATGAATTAAAGATGGTATCATCTTTTTATTATTTATATGTTGGTTCTTTATCATGTGATTCCTATGAACAAATCTACATTTCATATGCTATTAGGTATTTTGGTTTCATGATGAAGTGAACATTCATGAAAATATTAAAAATATATTACCTAGAAAAAACATTATTTATTCTTATCAAATGCATAGACATACAATGAAACTTTTTTTATTCGGAAAACTCAAATTCCCTGAACCCTTAATTTCATAAAAATCATAGCATGCATACATGGTGATCTGTATGGTGCCAATTAGACTAATATAATGAGTGATCACCATTTTCAGCATTGGTTAATCTGTCATAGATGATAAAACATAAAATATTATTTCGTGGGTTGTGTAAGGTTGAAGATGTTTTCATAGAGTTTATTGGATCATTAGATCAATGAAAATCAAATGTTGCATCTTGTATGATTATCCTTTTAGTGGAATAGTTGTGCCAACTCTTCTTTCCATTCCATATAAAAAAACATAACAAACAACTTCTTCTTATTAAGGAAAGTAGTTCCATCAATTCTTTGATTCGTGACACTAATTCAATTACTGAAACACACATTCACACACCAATCCCACATGGGTCGTGCCATAAAATTACATAGTCCAAGAGTACTTTAGGCACTTCATGCATACACCATGTGCACTCCCTATAGGTGCTTTTCAATACCACCATCTTCTCTTCCACTATATCTACCCATGCATGTGATGAATCACATGTGGTTAACCACATATCCCATATGTTGTAAAATATGGCCTTAATTGTTTGGCTATGATTGGCCTATTTTTTTAATAAAAGGTCCAGAAAAAATATTACTTAGTATAATTATATGTATATCAATTAATTCAGATACGTTTAGCCACTTTATTAATAAAAAATAACACATATGTGATAATAATATATTTCATGGACTTATTGATAATTCCCTATTATTATCTATTTGTAATATAAATTCCAAAGAGCTATTAAATATAAAATTATCATGATTATTAACATCTTATTAATTATTGTAAACAATGAGTCAAGTCAAATTACATAGTGATAAAAGTTTTAGACACTAATATTAGTGAAAAAATCATTAAACATGTAAATTCAAAGTCTTAAAAAGAAATTCCTTAGGATAGTAAGAATTTATTATTTTCTTCTTCATCCACTCATCCAAGATATATCCACTTTGATATCAAGTCTGGATATACTGTATACTTATCTTCTAGTAACATCTTTCATTCTAACTAATTCAACATATTGACATCAATGAATGATTTCTATTTTTTTACCACTATTTACATCCAATAACAATAATTTAAAATAAATAAAACTTCTACTTAAAGAGGGGTCATTATTCTACCCATATTTATTAGTTATAAATACATTGAATTTTATTTCCAAATGAATATGTGAATAATTGAGTCTCTCCCGTTTACTCTTTAGAACATTCATATCACTTTCTCTCTTCGTTGAAAAGAATTTCAAAGTTTATGGGAAAAGGGTATCAATTCTTACTTATTAAAAGTGCCATATATCATTTCAATCTAAGTAAAAAATATCCATTTTTAGTGTATAAAACTAGATGATTGGACTTAGAAAACAAATAATGTCTTTACCAACTAATATCGATACCTCATGAAATTATAACTCATATAATTGTCTTCAGGGGTTGTCCACTTTTATTCTAGGTTGATGATACTAATTCAAATATAAAACTTTTATTAAAAAATCTACTAAAAACTCATACACTCACTTAAACAAACATATCAAAACCATTCAAGTGTAATTAAAAGGATATGTATCCTTGAAGAACTTTTATACTACCCCTTTTCATATGTAATTGATTAATTTTGTTACCACCCCCATTATATTAAGTCTATTATTTTTTATATACATGGATGAGAGATTACCGAAAAAAATATATTTTATAATGATGTGATCTTAAAGAAATTGACATAATAATAATATTTTATACCAATTAAAATAATAATTCTTATAGAAACTTTAGCTTTCTGCATTTCTCTCCCCCTCAAGACAAACACAACTCAACATATACATAAGGGAAAAAATCTTCCTTCATGGGATTTAATATAATCCAATGTGGAGGATACACCAATATGGATATTTGACTTATGACTATCCATATTTTAAAAACTTAAAAACATCACAATGTATGATCTTCTTAAATAATTATTCCTTAGGATACCAAATATAAGAACAAACCATGATGTTATCTTCTTTATAAATATTTTTTATTATATTAAATTAAAAACGTATTCTTCATCAATGATGACCTAATTCATACTTTATATGAATTCAAATTAACGAATCATCCAAGGATGATGAATTTTTAATATTTTCTATCAATAATTGAGATTACTTAATACTTATAAGGTTCTCCCCCTGATAACATGCATCACCTTCAATTCCCTATATTATAAGAACAAATAAAATACACAAAGATTAATGGAATAACATAGTTCTTCCATGCATCTTAATTTGAATAAAAATTTTGAGATAGTTTTGACACCTAATTTTCTCCATTTTCTACACTCTTCATTCTAACAAATATAAACTTCAATTATGATTTAGTTTTCATGGATCTTACCACTTATTGAATTTATTTGTGTGTGAACCTTATTTCTTCATAATATTTTATTCCAATTGCACCGCATTGTGTAACATTCATCTTCTTAAATAATTATTCTTATGATGGAATAATTGCATAATAATTTCACATAGTATGACTATCCATGTTTCACCTCACACACATAGATTCTTTATCTTTATGTGTAATCTTTTAATCTTCTTTTTCACTAGCCTTTTTTTGTGTTTTCTCAACTTTACTCATTCTTTAAAAATATTTCCACCAGATTACTAACATATCATTGGGGTTGTTTTCAATAATTTTGGATCATCCACATAAATTATTCTATATTACATCCAAAATAATAGTTATTTTAGATATATACCTTTTCTTAAACTTTTTGGAATTATAATCTAAGGTCTCCTCACTATTTTTATTTGATACCTTCTTGGGAGAATTTTGGTTTATAACATTTTTTATTTATTCCCAAGGATTATTCTTATTTCTTTTGTAAATTCCATGGTATTATTTTTTCATCATTTTTGGATAAATATAGAGATGATCATTCATCATTATTATGACCACTATCATTTATAACATCAAAGATGTTATGAAAATTTCAAAAAACCATTGGATGTTTTTAGATTTTTCTTACACTATGTATGCTTCCCCTTCATATATAGTTTTATCTGACCATGATATGAAATTATTTTTTACTTTTTCATTTATAATATTGTACCAAAAATCTAATACACAATGCATGAATTTTTTGAAACACCAACATTGACACACAAACCATTATGTTTTAATTTATTCTGTAATAACTTTTTGGGTCCTCTTCGTATATTTTTGGGCTCTTAATGGGGAACCATCTTCCATAATATTTTTCCTATCCACCCTAGTCATGTTGGTAGCATTTTCATTACCATTATTCATTAATAAATTGATAGTTTTTGTTTTTAAACCATAACTATTTATGAAAAAAGATCAAGAAATGTTATTACAATATAGTATGGATGGTACCTATTTTAACATAAATGATAGAGATATATCATTTAAGAAATTCATTATCATATTATCACATGTTTGAGGTATGTAAACCTTATAATACTCCATTGAGAATTAAGTAGTAGTACCAACTCTATCCTACTTTTTTTAAGTCACAATAATTGTCCTCTCATGATTGGCCAACTAAACATCCAATTTTGGGCATTTCACAATAAGGATGATTTTATGGTCTTCAATCATAATCTTATTCTCTTCACAAGACTTATTCTTTATTTAAAATTTCTCTTCATAAAACTTAACTTGGTTTTGTAATAGATATTCAAGTTCCTTGATCTTCTTTAATTTTTCATCTAACTGTAAATCCTTGATATCAATGTTGTCTTCAAATTTTCTTTAAGTGTGTGGATCTTTCCTTCCAAATCCTTCCTTACACCCTATTTCTCAACAAATTATTTAATCCATTTTGAGGACACTGCTTTAACCTCCATATTTTTAGTTTCAAAGGATTCAACCCATTTAGAGATCTTTAATAAATCTATAATTATTCCTTATAAATCCTTCTCCATGACATCTACTTCTTCATCCAACTGGGTGATTTATTCTGACAAAATTTTAAAGAAAACACAAAAAAGATAGACTATTTGTATGTAAATTCAATGAAAAATATATCTTAATCTATAAACAGATATATCTTGATAATTTATAGAATTATAATCATCATTACCTATGCTCAGATCATCTTCTTTGGGGAAAATGGAACAATAATTGTCACATTCCACATGATAAATTCATGTAGTAATGTTTTCATTATACTTGGTGGAAACTTGAGCCACCTTATATTTAATTTACAATCCTTGTATCAATTTTTTTATAAAGGTACGGAGATACAGATAATTATAATTATTCAGATAAGAGGGTTATCTTATTTAGTTTTATTATCTTTTTATTTATCTTCTTCTTTATGGTCTTGGTATAAATATATTCTTCTAAAGGATAATTTAATCTTCACATAAACTACACCTAATATGTTAATATAGAAAATAAACTCAAATCTTTAAAAGAAAGTAGTTATAATTTAGAGAATCCAATATAAGTGAACATTCCCTTAGATACCAATTGAAATGTCTACTTTGGAATATACTCAACACTAAGACAAGGGTTAAACCATGTTTGGAAATTTTATACCTTGTATAACATTTTATACCTTTACCTCTTAGATATGTTAAGATATTGATTCTCCTATTCCATTTTCCTTATAGTAGTGCAAGTATAAGAAATAAGGTAAAAGATATCACATGATATTTTTACACGGTCCACTACTCAATAAGTGAATCTAGTTCTTATCATGTACGGTGATAACGGGTACATTGATTCTCTAATATAATGAAACACCAGTTAAAGTGTTTTATCTGTAACAAAATCATTATCCCAATTTTGATTCCATACACTTTAAAAAGGGGGTATAAATAGTCATCTTTCATGGATTGGTGAAAACCTTATGCAACTTGAATCTCCTCACTGGATCTTTATAATACCTAATTTACAAAGTATTTACCTTCTTATTAAGATACATTGTAACATCATGAATATATTACATCTATTGAGACAAACTGATTGATGTCACAGTAATGTGTTGTTCTTTCTTATTCTTTTTCTCTTCCCGTTGCTTACCTAGTAAAAGTAAAGAGACTTTTCATCTTCTTCTTAGTATCAAACTAAAATCTATAATTCATTATTCATACTATTTTAGTAATAATTATATAGGTATTTTTTGGATTTATAATCTCAAAAAATAATCAACCCAAATAATAAATAAAATATATCAATTTAGTCACCAACTCTTCTTCTCTTCTTTTTTATAGAATCACAAATATCCTTTGTGATTATTGAAATAATAAATGTTCCACTAAAAATTTACATAATTATTTATTCTTTAATGATACAATATCAATATTGAATGTATTATCAGTTCTCCTTTCTTCTTCCCTATGAAAAAATAATATTTATGCAACTAAATTTCATCACACATTCAATATTATTTCACACAAGAATGGTCTTGCCCAACTCTAGAAAATTCATTCAAATACTTTATAGGAACATCATGAATGTGTTACATATAACTCTTAATTTTGATAACATTTTCAAAAATAAGATATTATTAGAATTATTTAATGTTCTATTTGAATAATTTTTACTATATCAGTTAAAAATACCTTTGTATTTCAGTTTAAACAACACTTGTAGATGTTTGGGTGTCTTTGTATATGTGTATTCAAATTAGCATGACTAACATTGAACACACATTCTCCCTCTATTATCTTTCTCTTCACACAAGTGTGTATATATAACTCCACTTTTACGTAATCACTGGTAATTTCACAAAACTTTATCTTCTTTCAAACTAAACATTGAACACTGATAATGTTGTATTTCTGAAAATACCCTAATGTAATATAATTATCTTGATTTAATAGTTGAGTATATGACACCCCTTCATGAAAATAATTAGGAGTATACTACTCAAGAACTAGATCATGGTTCATATAAACCATTATCTTGTTATGATGTTTGAAACACAACATGAAAGAATAGAACTTATTCTTTTCGTAAGTAGTGTGTGGTTATTCTTTGCACAATAAATGTGCATGTAACTCCTCCTCTTTTCATAAAAAATATCCCCATAGAAAACAATTCATATTTGTGTAAAAAATGTGTGAAGATGCTATATTTTTATAAATTAAGAGCTCTCATATAAATTGTGATAGGTAGCCCCTCTCTCGATCTTGGGTTCTACACTTTTAATAGAATGGGTTACCATATTTTCATCATTTGTTCACCACCATAAAATTCAAAAAAATATCAATGAAACAATCTATATGAATTCTTGATTATAATTAATTTTTATTCTTCAAATAAGGGTTCATTATCATGTGATTCTGATAATCATGTCACCTCTTTTTATGAAAATAGTGCTTCTTCTTTAATGACTAACTACATGTTCATGAAAAGATAAAGGAGTACTATTTCATAGATCAATATTTTTCCATGCATATCAAATACTTGAATGGGATCTGTAACTTGATTTTCAATCAGTCAACACACATTCCTTGAACCCCTGATTACATAAAAAGTGTAGCGTGTATTCATGGTGATCTGTATTATGCTCTATGTGTCAATATGATGAGAGATAAACACCATGAATCTTTAATGGGATACTAGAGTTAATCAACTCTGAAGGATGATTTTGATGGTCACGGGAGGTTGGAGAAAAATATGTTGATCTAAGTGGGTCATTGGATTAATGAAGATCAGATGATATAACTCGTATGCATATCTTGTTAGTAGAGAAATAGTACCCTCTTTGTTATCCACCCCACATTGAACACCATTATAGTCAAAAAAATCAAAATAAATCAATCTGATACATCAATGCATTGATCCATGACACTAGGGTCGAAAACATGACATACATTCACACACCACACTCTCACGAGCCACACCACACTATTTTATGTTTTAAGGTCACTATGTGTTCACCATACACACACTGCACATTCTTCTAATGGGGTAATTTTTAATCCCACTCTCTATTATTCTATCATTCCTTCCCATGAATGGGATGGATCCCACATCACTGATCCTAGATTCTATATTTTTTTTGTGATATCGTACCTAGTGTGGCTATGATTTTCCTATTTTTTATTAAAAGTGTAACCAATAATATTAATTAGAATAATTATAAGTTTACAACTAATACAAATCTATTTATCCACTTCCCAACATTAAAATAAAACACATGCAATAATAAGATATCACAAAGAATTATTGATATTTAATTATTCCTCACTTTTTGGAATATAAAATACAAATAAATATTCAACATCAAATCATCTTGATTATTCACATATTATTCATTATTGTAATCAATTTTTCCAATCTATGCATATAGTGACACATGTTATAGTTTTTAAGAATAGTGAACTAATCAACAGACTTATAACCTAAAATCCTTCTAAATAACATCCTTATGATAATAATACATTGGTACTTTTTTCATAATCCACCAATCCAAACTACATACCCTTTGATATAAACCATTAATATCTTGGATACTTCACTTGCAGAAACTTATTTCCTTTTGAATTCATAAAAATATTGACAACAAGAAAATATTTCTCTTTCTTTGACCACCATTGACAATAAACAAATATCATTGAAAAAAAATACCACTCATACAAAAATAAGATTCTTTAGAAATGGTGGTAGGATGATTGGTTTGAAGATAAAGGGGGAAGGAGGAGGATAGGGAATTAGGGTATTAGGATCATTGGGATAAGGGGGCCTCCATCTTTGAGGATAGAGAGAGAGAAAGAGGATTATGTTTAATTTAGATGGGTATTGATAGGGGGTCACAGAGAGAGGTGGAGTGATATGGGTTAGTTTGGGGTTAATTAGTGGTTTTTTTAGAAATTTACCAATTATTTTTCTAATACCGCCACAAAACCCCATCATGAATATGTCTTTTTTGTGTAGCATTGGTGTGGAAAATATTCACTCAAGTAAGAATGAAAAGTGTCTGGTGACTACTGTGAGGATTAATATGTATTATTTAACAATTGAACCATATAATATATTTTAATGTGAGATTATTCCAATCATAGAATATCCCACATAGTATTAACTATGTACACTACAACCTATGTCATAATATCTAATGTTGGCTCTGATTATAAAAAATCTCTTTGTGAAATTATTTCTGAGTGATGTGTCCGTGTACGAATAAATTATATTTATTTTTTATGAGTTATAAATAATTATAGTTTCAATTGAATGATTAGTCTAGAACTGGAAGGGTTTATGTGAGATAAAATACTTTATTTCCTGGTTCTATAATATCACATTTGTAGTAATGGTGCTATGACATATAATAAAATGGCCTCTTATTTTTCTAATATGATTTTGAGATTCTAAAAATGTGTTAAAAAATGATTTCATTTTTGTGTTTATTAGGATAGATTTAAATTTATGTAATGTTTTAATAGTTTATAAACCCATTCTCAATATCATCATGCAAGAATACCTAAAATCACATAAAACATTAAATGCAAAAAATTGTTGTGTGTAATACTCTAATGATGTTTTTTCTCTATATTTAACCATTGAGAGTGATGAATATCACCATGAGTCCATAAAAGAACTCCCTCCTCTATCATATATTCACAAGTTGATATTCAATCATTCATTGAATGGGAAGGAACATCTCATAACTCATGGAAACCTAGTGAGTCTCTAGGTAAAGAGAGGGGGAAATAGCTTTTCGGGAGAGGTAAAATCATCCAAGAACTTAAAAAGGATCCCACTCGAGCCATGGACTCTATCATAATTTATATAATCACTCAATGATATGCCTCAAGTTTCATTAATTTACGCATGTGTTTCAATGATTGAGTAAATGGCATTGCCCATTTATGCACTCATAAAATGAATGAAATATTACCCCATTCACTTCATCTTATCAAATGATTATTAAGGATAGTATGTGTAATATAATTGAACATAAATCTATTGAATTTCCTAATTTCTTCATAAATTATGATATAAAAATTGAAATGTTAAATAATATCACTATATCATTTTATATGATATGGCCAAAACCAAGAAATAAAAAAATCTTCGGTTTCAATTTGATATACAATACAACACGTATGCACACGCCCACACACACACACACACAGAGATATATATAAATATATATCATTATGAGATAACTCAAATTAATGACTCATTTGACTTATAGGTTAGTGTTACGTTCATAAGGAGAAGTTTTTGATTTTTTCCTTCTATAAAATTATATAATTCTATATTCTTGTAATGGTCATTATATATATAAAAATCATATATGAGACATTGATTGAAGTTGTTTCTAGAATGGTGCATAATATTTAAAAGTTAGATATCAATATTCTAATTGATATATACTAAGAATGTCTATAGAAATGATTAATAAAATGCATATGTAAATATATATATATATATATATATATATATTCAGTTCAAACAATGAGATAAGAGATGAATTTGAGTTAAGGGATATGTGATTTACCTTAAAATTATTTTTTCGGATGAGATATGGGATATAATGTGTCTATGATTATTCCAAAAATCACATATGGTATTTTTGGGATGTTGTTTTAAGTCTTCCCAAATCCTCGAATGCCCACCTCACACCCCACGAGTTCTTGATCAGCTCGTAATAGAGGTCACTTATACCTTATACTCGATGATGAAAACTACATTGGATAGTTCCACACTCATCCCATATTCGATAATCATCCCACTCCCATAAAACATGAATCCATCAATATCACCATTGATGTAGACCACCACTATCCCTGTTTTCACTACTAAAATTAGTTCTACGTCATTACTCTCTTACACAATATCACATGTCCGGATTTTAGTGGAAGGTAATTTCTCAACATTCTAAAAATTATCCATAGTTGCATCATATGGATAACTCTCCTCGGTGGAGAGGCCTCTTTAGTCATTTCTTAAGAACTAATAACAGAACCCATTATCTATTATTTTAATTTAGTGTTGATAAATACCCCCCTTTATTATCATTTATTTAGTAATGACTCAATTTTAGAAAAAAATTGAGGGCTTTCTAGCCCCCCCCCCCCCCCACACACAAAAACACACATTGACCTACTCCTACTCTCATGCACCCCCCCCCCCCCTTATCTGTGATTTACCATTTCTTAACTACCTCTTCAATTGACATTCTCCTAAAATCAATCATGTGACCTCCCTTGTGCATTTTGAATCCCATTTCCACTTCCCAAAACTTATTTTATTCTATATTTTATGGTATTTCCATTTATTGATATATATTTTTATACATATTTTTCATTCATATATTTATGTATTTATTTTCAAAAAACAATATATAAATAAATTATATTTTTATGTGTGTGTGTGTGTGATATAATAATATACAAACTTGTATTTATTTTAATATATTATATGTTAATATTAATTTCAATATAATTTAATATTTATATTAATATATATTTATTTATTAATACACACATATTTTTATATGGGAATTATAATTACATTTATATACGTTTATATATATTCGTGCTTAGATATTATTTTAAATAAAATGGATGATAATTATTCCATATGAATTATAAAATTATTTTTAAATACATTTTTAATATATGTTTGTATATAGTATTTTTTTGTATAAATTTTAGACAATACATATATATTTATATCTCTCTATATTTTTATATCTATTTATATATATTAACATATTATTGTGTATTTAGATATAAATTTTTTATAATGTTTTTATAAATATTTATTCTAAATATGTTTATATACTATATTTAATTATTATTATATATTAAAAAATCAATTTATATATGATGTATTTACATAGTTTTGACACACACACACACACATATTTAGACACACATACAAATTTATATTTCACAAATACACACACAAATAATTATATATATGTATTTATTTACATATATTAGAATATACACATAAATATATTTTTTTATTAACACACACATATTTAAATATAAATATTAATTGAATGGGTATATATATTAATGAATTTTTAAAAGGTAAATAAATGGATAATTTTTTATTTTAAATAAAATTAATAAAAAAAAGTATTTCTATATGGTTTATATAATTAAAAATACATTCTTAAGTAACTATATTTAAATATTTATTTGTATAATATATTTATTATATGTAAATATAAGAAAATATGTATATATTTAATTACAAATAAAAATACAATATGAAAAATGAAAAATTTTCAAAATCGTAATATCTATATGAATATAATCCTTCAAAAGAAATCCATTATCCACTGGGAAAAAAAAGAACTCTTTAACATAAGAGAAATTGTAGGATTCTAAGAGTATATAGAAAATATATAATAAGGGGTGGATTTTAGTTTGTAATATAAAAATAATGACTTCCAAAACCACCTTATAAAGGTTAATTAGACAGACCTTTATCTAGTAAATGAATGTAATCAGACAATATATTATTCTGATAATTTATAAAATCAATTTTATGGTAATGTTTATAACATAAAACATTCATTAAAAACATTAATAATTGAAATATAAACTTATAAAAAGTAATATAAAACATTATAAAATGAGTTATAAAAAACTGAAGATATTTTATAGCAATGATTAATGATGTATACTTTACCATTAATGAATTTTATATCCAACACTTTATGTATCCACAATTTTGAAAAAAAATAGTAATGGTTTGTCTTCCATAATAAATGAAGTCCTTGATACAACCTTTGGAAGAAATATATTTCCCTATCCATGTAAACCCCTAATCAGAAGGATTGAAAAAACTATATCTTCCTACCTGTAGAATCCCTCGATCAAACTATATCGGTCCAAATGTTACAAACATAGAAAAACATAAGGAATTTAGAAATATCCTCACAAAATGTATGCCTTAAGTAAAAAACACAATTAAGATTTACAATGATGTATTCACTCAAATTAACAGGTTGTTATAAAAATATTTTTGGATACTCTTAGAACATTAGTTATGAAAAACCTTCCTTCTCATAGAAGGGTACTTCTATTTATAAGTAAAACTCCAATGGTAATATTATACATTATTTAGATTTAATTGTAATGGATTCATATGAATTATCCCTTAACTTAAGATTTTTTTCATAGCTTCTCAATCTAATGGCCATCCAATCTATACACTTATATAGTGTCTTTAGATTTAATCTGATATAATAATAATTATACTTTTGATTAAATTATATTTCTTCATCTGAAGGTTTTAATAAGTGTTCTACAAGAAATCATGTTTACCTCTATTAGATAATGTTTTTATTATGGTCAAGTTACAACTTCATCATGTATATTTCATTATATTTAGTCTTATAGAATTTTATAAATATTCTTCTGATGAGGTTTTTTATTGTTTTTTTATATAGGTGCATTATATTACAAAAATATTGCATCAGATAAACATATATTTTTATATTCGGAGAAAAAAAATTTCCTTCATGAACATTATTAAAAATATAGAAGTGTATAAGTCAGTAAAGTATTAAGAAAATGTGTATTTGATTTCAAAAACTAATCTTAGATTGTTTTGAAAGAAAACTTTTGACTCAACCAAAATCTCATTAAATATTAATAAATAAGGATATCTCAATTTAAAACTCATTTTTGGTGGCCTTATAGAACTTTTTGACATTTTAAAATTAGTAACCCATGTCTCCTATGTAAAAATGGCATATATCTCTCAACAAGATTCAATTTGATATGTGGTAGAGCCCAAACAGACACCCGGATCAAAATGTATGGATGTTTGAAATTCAAGTCACGATTTTAACTTATCTTAGACCATTCATTATTTTATTGAATAGTTATTTCATTTAATTTTAATTAAATGACTATTACACGTTAATAATATGAAAAATGTTAATTAATATTATTTTTCATATATTTTATAAGACATTTTTACTAAATATCTTATATATTAAGTCTAAATTCATATATACTCTTATATAAATCATATTTAAAACAATATATTAAATTTGAATCAATATAAATCTATTTATATTTTAATATATGATATTTAATTATATGTAATTTATTATAAAATATATTATATATAAATGCTAAAAAATATTGTATTATATATGATTTACATGTAAAGTGTATAAAAATACTCATGAAGAAGATCAATGGAAAATTATTAAACTCAGTTTTCAGGAATAATTCAAATTTAATTATATTGTTACTCTAAGAAACTTTTATATTTTTGAGTGGAACTAGCCCAATAGATTCATACGTATGTCTGGATTTTTTTACTATATTATATTTACACTAAAACAGTTAGTGGTGCTTCATTCCTTGAAGTTGATGGGGAAGCAAGATATTGACTAGCACCAAAAGCATTCATAATATCTTGATCTATAAGATAGATTTTTGTTGTTCCATATTTTTGGTATTAGTATGATGAGATCATATCTATCGCAATAGCATGAGTATGATTCATTTTATAGATTAAATCCTATATTGTATTATACACCACATGGAATAGAGCTTCAAGATCTAGTAAGTCAGTATATTTAAGTTAGTTTATTTTATTGTAATTTTTTTCAACTAAATTTGAATATATTTATAGCATAATCAAATAAAACATATTATCCACATGTATAATATAGTGGAGGGTGAGGTATTAGTGTTGAAATGTACAATAATCTAGTACAAAAGATGATGCCAACATATAATAGTCTACATGATAATGTATATGATCATCCAACTCAAAAAAATGGTGTTCCCTCCCAGTGAGAGGAGGTTCCTACTCAGGAACCTCAGCTAGTATATTCTAATGTTGTGGAGCCACAGTGGTGATAATGTATACCAAAACATGATACACATGAGGCCTCACCTGTTATAAAGGAAGAGGTTGCACCACTAGCATACAAGCCTCAATTGATTGTGGATATTCATGAGTGGGCATGTGATCCACTTATATTATTAGGATATCCACAGTTTTCCTTAGGTATGGAAGATATGATCTCGTATTATGATCCATTTCCCACGTCTTCATATTTTTTGATCAACCCTTCATAGGCTTATGGTTCCCCCATAACGTGGAAGGTCCTTCCACTTATGCTGGGGTAAAAGTATTGGGTGAAAATTCCAATATCTCAATGACACATCCTCCTAATGATTCACAGCTAGAGCATTAGATAGTTATGGTTTCTATACCTAAGGAAGATCATCAGGCTCATCGCAATCTACCCCATCACTGAGGTCCACGATATTAATATGGGGTCCCATTCACATCCTATATTATAGGATGAGACCTTATCCTAAACATTAATGGTACACAATGATTTCAACATTTTCCATTGACTTAGTGGATTTTAAACAAAAAAATTCTATATTCAATATTATTTTGTGCTTATTATATTTATCAATTTTTTTTATTTTCAACTATTTGTATATGTTTAACCTATATTTTAATTTTCATTTATATTGTAACGATAGTTTAAATTTTATAATAATTGAAATTTAACTACTTGAAATAGAGGAAAACATATTAAATTTCATGTTACTACATATAAAATCAATTAAAATATGATCTATAAAAATATAATCAAAACATAAAAGATATTCTAAACATCAAAAAAAATATTTGAAAAAATAATAATAAATATAATAAAGAAAAACTAATTTACATGGAATAATTATTATTGATTAAAAACATAAAATTTAATCATTAAAAATATATGCACATAAAATATCATATAACTAAAATATATATAATTTTTAGAACATTGTCTAAACATATAAAAATTCATTGAAAATAAAATGAATTAAAAAAAGATATAAAAATGTTATAATTTGAAGTAATAATATTGTGTTCCATTAAAATTAATTTTCATTAATTATTTTTATAAAATTTATATTATTTTCAATTATATTTATATGTTTACTCAATATGTGGAATTACATTTACATTTTATTCATACATTATAATTTATATACATTAAAACTCACCTAATAAAAACATTATTATGTTTCCTATAGTTTACATTGAATGCCTATAAATTATAGAGTTTAAATACAATCTAAATTAAATTTTAAAAAAATTCTAAACATATAAAAATTAATTTTAAATAAAAATAATTTCATAAATATAATATAAAGTTGCTAACATATATGTCAGAAACATATTTGATTAAAAAAATAAGCTTTAACCTTTGAAAAAAATTGAACATGATTCTTATTATGTATTATATTATTAATTACATTATTATGATGTATTATTAATTATGTTATAATAAATAAATTTTATTAATTACAGTATTAATAAATAAAAATCATATTATTAAATATTTAAAATAACTAAAATAATAAATATGAATAATGGTGTACATAATATAATTATTGATATGACTAATAATGTACTTAATAATATAATTATAAAATGAATGTTAATTAAATTTTTAATATATAATTATTAATAATTATTTTATTATTAAAAAATTATTATATAATTTATAATAATTTATACTAATAAAAATAGTAATGTTTAATTATATATATATATATATATGTATGTAAATAAATAAAAACAAATATTTTAAATATATAAACATATATATAAGTAATTTTTTATTTAATTTTTTCTGGTTGGGAAAAGGTTTTACAACCCTTAATTCCTTTTCCAAATGTTTTTATAAAAGGCATTAATGGATCAAAAGAATTTTCCCAGGTGAAAAAAGACAAAATACATGAAGGACCTTCATGCCTTTCATTCTTATTTTATATTTTTTTGCTTAAGCATATTTATATTTCAAAAAAAACTAATAAAAACAATTCTATTCTCATAAGTGACACATCCATAGTACAGTATGGTAGAAGTGGATGGGTAATCCATGATATATATCTGTGTTTTTTCTCATTCAAACTTTCTTCATTTACCAAGGAGTATGAATGGGGTTTATGCTTTTATACAGGGGAAGTATGAAATGTGATCCCCATTTATGCTTCCATGGGGTCGTGGTTGAAAATGTGATATGTGTTCATGCTTCATTTGTAATCCAAACACGGGAGTCATGAATAGGGGTCATGCCTCCCTCTACAAAAAAAACTATAAACGGAGGCCCCCACCATTTACCTTATTCTAACCTCATATTTTACAATGAATCTATATAAGATCTCTTTCTTAACATATTAATTTCAATTTTTTGGGATCATAAAATTTCTATTTAAAAATTTTAGCTGCCTAATTGTTAGTTTTTTTTTGTTTGTATTATTTATTTATTTAAAATGTATGGTTTTATGAATTTATGAATTAATTTTCTTTATATGATTTATTTAATGTATGAATTTATATTATTTTTATTATTTAATTTATATTAAATGATTTTGAAAATTGAAATATGGTGCTTTCATAATTTATATTTTCTGTATAATATAATATAATTTTTATTCAGTGATATATTATTTTTTATAAAATTGTATATATTTTTAATTTTAATTTGGAATAATTATATTTGAATATGTTTATATGTATATATTATATTATATAGTACATTTAAAGTCAAATAAATTTAAATTATAAATTTCAATATAAATATAAATAAAGCAAAACTACCAATATTTAATAAAAATTATTTATTAAAAGTTATTACGTAAAAAATATTATTAACTTTATTTGAATATAATTATATAAAAAATACTATTTACCATATATAATTTTATTTAAATATATAATATATTATTTGAAATATAGATATAAATAATAATATTTTTCAGTGAATCTAATTTTTTTACTATTAACAATATTTTTATATTATATTAATTACTAATAATTATTAATCTAATTAATTATGTACAAAATATAATTATTTGAATTTTGGAATGTTAAATTACTTCATAAAAGTTATATATACTTTCTTAATTTTATTATATTGAATGTAACATAGGTTTACAATATATTATTGTCTCTTTAAGTGTAAATTATATTAATTCTATAATTTAAATTTAACAGAATTTACTAATAATAATTATTTGAGAAAATATGTATAAAATAATAATACTTTTATTTAGGAAA
Source organism: Viscum album (assembly GCA_963277665.1). Taxonomy (NCBI): domain Eukaryota; kingdom Viridiplantae; phylum Streptophyta; class Magnoliopsida; order Santalales; family Viscaceae; genus Viscum; species Viscum album. Next base: position 243,666,006 of record OY728131.1, read on the forward strand.
CTATAGTTTCTTACAAAAATATATATAATTAAATTTTAAAATATTCATAAATATAGTTGAATATATTTATATCTATATAGATAAAAATATATAGTAAATTGAAAATTAAATAATTAAACCTTATAATATTGGATACATAGATAAATGTATGTATTATCATTAATGTTTTATTATAAAATATATTGGTAATAATCTTTACATACATACATGTATATCATAAATGAAATGCAAAGATACACATTGTTTCTGAGATAATGTATGTTATACTATTTGAATATAATATTTGAAAAAATAATATTAGGTATATTTAAAAGACATCATTAGATACCAAAATAGAGATATATATATATATTGATATTTTAATATATGTAATTAAAATATAAAAAAATATTTATTTATTTATTTATTTATTTATTTATAATTTAATATATATATATATATATATATAGTTATATGTAATGTTAAAATTTGTAAAACATATTAAGTATCCCAAGAAAACATGTAAATAATATTGTGTAATGACTGGTCATTAGATGACCATTTAGTGTAGGATTTAAATTTCATGTCATTTTCCTATATGTTATATAATTTGTAGTAATTTCATTTTCTTTTCCTTATTGAAACATGTTTGTCCTCCCTCTCTCTATATATGTTAGGACTTGTTTTTCATGTAAAAATGTTATGGATCCCAAACCCCTAGACCCCCTCACTTGTATGTAAGAAATATTGTAATAAAATGGAATTGGATAAGAGTTATTATTGTTGGATGATGTATTTTTACACCATGACTTAAAGGAGACTAATGGTTATAGAAATATATTATACTAGAAATTTGAGAAGTACCCCACTCACTTTTTCATTGGTTTATCGAAAAATGATAAACCAATCCCGAGAAAAAAATATCAAGATAAAGTCATGGTTATTTAATAATAAATAATTAAAAAATTTATAAAAATTATTATATATTATAAATATATATTTAATATTTTATTAAATTTTCTTTCTAGGTAATAATTTCTTCATCAAAATACATTAATTTTGAGGTTATTTATATTGATCATGGTATTAGCTATAGTTTTCCACTAGCAAGAGTGGAAAATCATTTTGGATGTCTAAATATTTATAGATGTATAAATATAATATTTATTATATATTGCCATAGGTAAAGTTATAACATATAGAACATAATAAGTATCATTAAAAATATGTCAACATTATTGTGTGATGACTGATCTTAAGAAGATTGACCAACGTATGATTGAAATTTTATGTCATATTTTTTGTATGTTGTTATTTAATATTTAATAATGTCATTTTATTTTCCTTATTTATAACCTATGTTTCATCCCTCTATTAAGTGTTTAAATACTTACATGTCTATATAAAAATGTTATTTATTCCAAATCCCAAGTGACCCCACACTTTTATGTGTGTAACATTGTAATAGAAGGGCATTTGATAAGAGGTGTTGTTATTCGATTCTCAATTTTTACACTATAACTAAAATGAGATTGGTGGTTCTTGAAATATGATATAGTAGAGGCTATATAAGCCCTCCCCCCCATTTTTTATTCATTTTTTAAATAATGTAAATAAACCCATCGCAATTATCAAGATTAAGTCATAGTGATTTAATCATAACTAATTTAAACATGTTAAAGATTTGATGATGTACTATAAATATATATATCATTTTATTAAATTTAATTTCTATATAATCATTTCTATCTTAATATACTATAATAGTCAGGTAATTTTTATTGATCAGGGTTTTAGCTATTTTTTTACTTATAAGAGTAGAAATCATCCTAAATGAGTGGTATTGGATGAATTTCATAGGAACATTCGTATTGCCTTAAAATGGAGGTTTGATCAAGTAATTACTTCATTTAGAAATCGACATCTTCAAAAAGTTGGTCATCTATTTCACATTGAGTATCCTCTATTCAATGATGAGGACTGGATTGAAGCATCAACATTGTTTGGAAAAAAGTAAAATACTAGTTTAATGTAATTATATATAGATATTTTATTTATTAATTAATTTGGATATACAACAATAGAACCATGTTGTGGGATATTTGCTGATGTTTTTTCGTCACAAAATTATCATTCATTGTCTTCTTATATGAATCCAAAAACAAAAATCAATTTTGATGAAGATGTTCAAAATATTGAAAGAACTATAGAGGATATCTCAATTAGTACACCTGGTTTATAGAATAATACATTATCTCATGAGGAAGTATATGATGATGTAATTGTAGATGACATAGGTGAGAATAATGTGAGGAATCAACATTTTGAGGTTATTCTAAAAGACAGGAAATAACCAGTGAGTGGTAATCATCCTACATTATTGTCTTCCTTAGTCGATAGAATTTAAAGAGCATAAAATTTTTTTATTGGGGTTTCATTACAATAACTAATAAATTCAATGGCATTATAGGTTGCACATATGTATCAAATGACAACAACATCTATTTTTTATGAGTATGAAAATAAATTGTGTTGTAAAATTTTCAAAAGTAATACAATATAGAGTGACATTTTTTATTTGTTGTTGATATTTACTAAGAGGAAAAATATCTTATTTAGAGTGAAAATTTTATGTTACAATATAAATCTCAATTTTCATAAATATATAATGCATTTTTTTAATTCTGGAAGATAACTAAGTAGGAAGGCATGTATGGTTGTGTACATCCAAGCTGGTTGTAGAAATGATATTCACATAACGCAAAATTTATATTGACTATTATTTTTTAGATGATATGAATGAGTCTGTATGTTCTCATTTCCCTTGTACAAGAATTAATATAATAGTTTTTCAAATTCAGGATATCCTATGACAATGTTTAGAATAAAAAACTACAGGAAATTGTTAAATTCAATGGTGATTGGGATGGATCATATTTTTTCAGCAACATTATTAGTTTCCCTCAATAATTAGGTTATTTATTATATGTATACTATTAAGTATGTATCCCTAGATCCTCCAAGTGATCAAAAAAGGTGATATTCCACAATATTTTTTAGGCAATCAAACAGTGAATCAATACTTTCCTTATTAAAAATAATTTATTTGATTAGATGAAATATTTCTTTACCGAAAGTATATAAATGTCTTAATTATTTATGCCACATAATATTATAATCATTCTCCTCTTTCACTTTCATTTTATATCATCGAAATGTATAATTTCAAATCATGGAGTTGGTTGTTATCCTATTTAATCATTCATGAAACACAATCCCAAGTTGCATGTTCGATATATTATTTTCACTGAATGATTATAGAGGCCTTTAATAGTGATGGAGGTTCATAATGAGAAATTAATTCTTATCATAAATATTAGTTCACACACATTTTCATTAATATATATAATTATTTCAATGATGAAGAAATAAATAATGGGATCATCATGTTGGGTATGTTTTCTTAAACATATATTTTTAGAAAAAATTAATTATGTTTTAAAAAAATATTGTCTATTGGTTTCAGCATATGATCTTGAGTAAAGAAATTTTAGTTATTGACATAATGAAATTTAATTGCATAATCAAGATTTATATGATTATATGTTTTTATTTTCAAAAGATAAATGGTCATTTTTATGTTATGGTGGTAGGAAAAATAACTATATGACCACTAATAATGTGTATTTTATAAATAGGGTCTTGAAGGGTGTTAATAAACTACTGATCATAGGGTTAGTAAAGGAGAAATTTTATAGATGTGTTAAATAATTTATTGAATGATCCCAACAGGGCTATCAGAGGATAGAACATGGAATGTTTTTTGGTCAAAACATCCAAATAAACATTGATAAGATAATAAATGATTCATCATAATTTGGGGTTCAATGATTTGACTGGGTATAGAGTCTCTTTTAGGTAACCGATTTCTATAACCCACTCATAGGCAACAGTGGTCGAGTGTTAGTTGTCATACTAGAAAGTATGTACTCTGATTGTGGAACTTTACTGGCATTAAGATATCACTATGCATATGTCTTTTAAGCTTTTGAATCATTGAACTAATCATGGAAAACCTTTTTTGACCTATTATATCATTTGAGATATATGGTTGGTTGTTATAGTGCACCTTGGATTCTTGTGGGTGATTTCTATACTTTTACCTTGAAAACTAATCAGTTGAATTTTTTCCTTGATATTACTAGGTTTCTCCCACATGGATGACCAAAGTTCACTCATTTAATAAAAGATATGATTTGGCCTCAAGAATGGGGAGTGGGAATAAGATGAAACATTTTCTAAATAGAAATAACTAGATTTAACAAAATGTCCCAAAGTTATAGGAAGAGGCTCTAGTTCATAGAATTTTTGATCTAGTTTATCTATTTTATCATTAATTTGTAATTGTTTTCATATTTGTGATTTTTTTTATATATTATTTAATTTCTTTACCAATTCATTTCGGGTTTGAATTGAAAATAAATTTGTAATATTTAAACTATGTATAAATTAAAAACAAAATTGAAATAAATAATAAAAGGTTAGACCTTAATAAATATTATCTTTAAATATATATATATGAAATCAAATGAAGCTGCCTAATGAATCTTTTCTAGAAGGTTGCGATTTGTGTGAGAAAATAGATTATTGTGGATTCTTCAAAACAAAGTATTATCACATAAAATATCTAATTATCTTATTAAATATTCAATTGAATATATAATATTGTTTCTTGTATTATGATGTTTTTTCATCATTGTCAATATATCAATCATATGATGTTTTCAACAATTATAAAAAATTTCATAATTCTCTTTAGAATAACATATATCTATATAAACATATAATTATTTAAAAATAAATAAATAAAATATCACAGTTCATTACAATAATATATTTTTGGTCTAATCAAACAACATCAATCAAATATATTTCTTACATCATTTTTCATAAAAATTCATAATTATGAATTTTAATTATCTGACTCATTTTTTTCTTGTATTCAAAAAATACAAATTTTATTAAATTAACTATAAAAAATAACGATGTTATAAAATGGAGAGACATGGACCATTCATTACCCAGATTTCAGGAAAAATAAGTTTCACATATTCTTATAGAGGAAAATTAGGTTCCTTCTCTGACTATATGAATTTTACATCATATGTATCAGGAATCACCATATCCTATCATAATCTTTAATTTTTATTGTATAGGGTTTTTGGTGTAGTGAATAGTCACTTGACCTCCATCATTCATCAACTCATTGTTTCGCTAATATAGATATGTATTCTAGATGCACAAAAACTTCATTTTCTAGAGGTATAGATAACTAATACTCTTTAGGATGTGTTAAATATATTAGGCTTCCCCATCTTGGTTTTGGAAAAGATATGCCTAGTTAGTGTGGATTAGTTTTATTTAATTTATAGACTACTAGGAATTGAGTTCTAAGATGATGGTAGTTCTATCATCTGGAGTCTATTATGAATTTTATGGATAGATGATCTCTTCACCCATCAAGTCAATGTTCCTTAAAATAACACCATGCTATGATTTTAAAATGCATAAATTCATATACTTATTTGTTTCATGATCTTTATCGACTATTCCACTATATTTTTTCACTTTATGAATTTACCATTAATTGACGACTTGTGTCAAGAAAGTAGGTATAAATGAGGGTCACTTGTCTTCCTTATATATAAAAATCACTATGATGGTCATGTCACATAAATAAGATACATATTATAGGATTTTTATTCTTATCCACATGTGGATGTGTGATTGAATACCACCATCAAACCCACATGTCCACACCCCATTTTCTAAAAATATTTTTCAGAGTCACCATGTGAATGATGCTATGTTTTTCCTTCATTTTTATGTGAAAATAAAATTTAAAAATATATATTATGAAATATAAGTATAATAATTTTTTAAAAAAGTAGATTCAGGAACATCAATATTAAAATATTTACATACATGATGTCCACACGTATATAATTATGTTATACATTCTTCAACCGAATGACATGAATGATTATAATTTTTTTTATAAATTATAATTTATTATGGTAAATGAATTCATTTATTAGTTGATTATTCCCTTTTTTTATATTTTAGGTTTTATGTATTCCATATATTGAGCCTATCATCCAGATTATACCAACTTACTATATAATGATGCTTGATGCCAGATCATGATTCATACCTATAATTAATTATCTTATTATTGAATATAGTCATGTTTAGAGATTTATAAAGCATTTTGTCTAAATTATCTCATTCATGTCCCCCCCCACTCAGTTTCCTTCTCATTATTTATTAAATATTATAGGGAAGAAAGACTTCAACTGGAAGTTATTCTATGCATGCTATATTGAGTTATGGGAAAGATGTCATGTTTCCTGATTATGAGGGGATTACATAGTAACCATGTATTTATCAGATCATTTAGATTATGGTCCTTAGTATTAGATAAACTCATTAATATATATTTCATGACATGGAAGTGGCTATCATAAGTTAGTAATAATTATACCTTCAACATTTGAACATATTTTTATAAAAATTAGATGAATTTATAATTTGGTTTTCCATGATCTTTATATCACACACCTCATTCACATATCGGATCTGATATAGGAAGGAATATTTAACATGGCCTATTTTCAAAAAGTAGTGATAGAGATAATTCTTCCCACAAATGATATTTATCATGGGATTTTCTTTTATGTGTCAAGAGATATTGAGGGAAATGAGCCTGATATAGATATACAAAAGGGTGATGGACCTCTTATAGAAAGGGAAGATAATGATGTGGAACAAGAGGAGGATGTTCATCATGATTAGCCTGATGGTCCCCCAATTCCTATTTTAGACAAGATACAGCAATGGCCATAGGAATATGACCAACCATATACATAACTTATTCCACAAGAGTTTAATGTCCTGGTTCCGAAAGCCACCCAGAGGAGCCTCGTACCCAGTTGGTCACATGGCCTCAAGCGCATTTCCCCGAATGCCAGAGGCTGCCGACTATTAGCAAGGGCCTTGGGTGTGATAGTGGGGAAACTATGCCCTCATTGGCAGAGTACATAGAGGATGAGAAACAATATACAATAGCGGAAGCAGTAATAAACCATACAAAAGCAATCAGAAAAAGACTAAAAGTAAGAATAACTGGAGCACATATATATATAAATGATGCATGATACATATTTCTAGGGAAGCAGCCAAACAAGTCACAATGCTGGAATACAAATATTACCAAACTAAAGTACAAAATAAAAGATAAATAGATCCTTAGCATCGCAAGCATATGCTTGCTCCCACGCTCTCCAGCTCCATAGCAAGTCAAGTACTTAATGTAGAAGGGAACTTTCCCTTATCTATACCAGTAGAAATATAATCTATTTGATCCCAAAAGCATGGTCTAAACAGTGTGTGAGACTAAATCGTAGTAGGAAACCACCCGAAGATCTGTGCTTAATAGTCAGTGAATATATGGTAGGTAAAAGTATATAAGCAGTAAAAAAAATGATGAATAGTAAACAATAGCAAACAACAGCTAACAAGCAGCTATGCACAAACAGGTAACCCTCTGGGAAGTACTTGCAGTCGTCCCCTCTAGTTCTACCTAATAAGAACCAACAACCCTTTGAGTGGTACACTCATCCTAACCCCTCTGGTTTGGTCATACGAAAATTTAAGACTCTCTAGGGAAGCTCACCCAATAAATTCTCCTTTTAGTCTAAGATAGTTAGGGACTCTCTGATGAAGCCGACAAGGTCAATAGGGTCCTCTCCGGACACACACTCCCTTAGGACTAGGCCTTCAGAATCTGATAGCTGCCTCATTCATACCCGATCAAGAAGTGTAGAGGTAACAGCTACAGAAGATAGAAAATTCTACCCCTGATTGTCTTCCACCTCTAAATGCATCTCAGAGAATAGATCCATAATCTTCCACTCACTGCTGGCCTCATAAACTACCGGTATCTGAGTCCTCCTGCTCAACACATCAGCCACTACATTGCCTTTCCCCGACATGTAGTCAAGCTCAAAGTCAAAAGACTGAAGTTACTCAACCCACCTTCTCTATCTCAAATTCAGATCATGCTAAGTGAATATGTACTTGAGACTCTTGTGGTCAGTGAAAACCAAAAAGTTCTATCCCAAAAGATAATGTATCCAACCGCGTAAGGCATGAACAATAGCTGCCAACTCCAGATCGTGTGTCGGGTTGTTCCTCTCGTGTGGCCTCAACTGCTGAGACCCATATGCAACGACTCCATCTCCTTGAATAAGCACAGCTCCTAGCCCGATACCTGACACATCATAGTAAACAGTATAGCTCTTGCCCGTCCCTAGAAAGACTAGTATTGGTGCTGAAGTCAACCTCCCTTTCAGCTCCTCAAAGGCTGACTCCCAAGAATCTGGCCATAAGAACTTCGCACCCTTCCTATTTAGACTCGTCAGTGGTGCTGCTAAGTGTGAAAATTATTGTATAAAACTTTTTTAGTATCCATTTATCCCTAGAAAACTCTGCACCTCAAAGATATTCTTTGGCTGCTCCTAAGAAACTACGGATCTCACTTTCTCTAGGTCTACTGATACACCTATCTCTGAAATAACATCACCCAAGAAGTGAATCTGGTCTATCCAAAAGTGGCACTTTGAGAGCTTAGCATATAACTAATGCTCCCTCAGTGTACTCAATACGATCTCAAGACGGGTATTATGGTCGGGTTGAGTGTGAGAGTACACCAAGATATCATCCACGAAAACAACCATGAAGGAATCCAAGTATGGATGGAACACTCTGTTCATCAGTGCATGAATACTGTAGGTGCATTCGTGAGACCGAACAGCATAACTATATACTCGTATAGACCATACCTGCTCCAGAAGGCTGTGAGAGGTATTTCAGATGGTCTAACATGAAATTGATGATAACCAGACCTCAAATAAATCTTCTAGAACACTTGGGCTCCTCAAAGTTGATCAAAGAGATCATCAATCCTAGGAAAGGGATATCGGTTCTTGACCATCAACAGGTTCAGATTCTGATAATCCACACAAATCCTAAGGGTACCATCTTCTTTCTTCACAAACAGGATAGTCAAACCCCAAGGAGAAGTACTGGGTCAGATAAAACCCTTGGCTTGCAACTCCTCCAATTGTTTCTTGAGCTTCTGCAATTCTGGTGTAGCCATCCAATAAGGAGGAATGGACATCGATGCCACCCCTAGCCCAAGATCAATAGAAAATTATACCTCACACTCAAGAGCCAAACCTGAAAAGTCCTCTAGAAAGACATCTCTGAAACAATCCACCACTGGACGAAAGTCTAACTGTGAAGTCCCCTGGTCATTCAGATAATGACTAGAAATCTAGGCTGTAACTCCTCCTCACCCAAGATGCTCTCGACCTACTCTACTCGCCTGGACATTCCAATCGACCTTGTGAAGAAAAGATCCACCCTCTGGTGATATGAAACTCACCCTGTGACAATAGAAATCAACAACTACCTGGAAGGAAACTAACCAGTCCATCCCGAGAATGACATATTAACCTGTCATCTCTAGGACATATAGGTCCCATAGAAAGTGACACCCACCAACCTCTAGAGGGAACTCCTTGCACTGACATATACTAGCCGTTCTAGTCCCCAACAGTGTGTCTAGTGTCAAGATGTTGGCAGAAGAAAAGATGCAGAGACCAAGACTCTCTATAACAGCAAAAGATATAAAGCTATGAGTAGCACCAGTATCAAAAACAATTGAAGATAAAAATTAGGCTACTAAGATAGTACCTCGAACTATAAAAGGTCCTAGATCCTTCTCCTGGTAGGTCTGATCCACTGCAAAAGTATGGCCTACTCCATGGCCATGTGACCCTGCCTGACCACTCTGAGCTAATCCACTCTGCTGTCGCGGGTATCTTGGTGACTGACCACCACGGCCCTGACCTCCACCATAGCCCGAATGGCTGGAAGAACTCCAGTTCCTAGACTGGTGAGAAACTGGAAATACCTCTCCTGAACACGGGGTCATATAAGAACCCCTGCCACCAGCTGCAGGTGAGAAGATATCACAGAAACGCTGCAGATGGCCCATCTTGCAGCAAGATCAGCACTCCATCGGGTCACTATGGCACTGAGGCCTAGTATGCTCGCTCCTTACGCATTGGTAGCATACTACCTGGATACCTGAAGATACATCCCGTCTACTCTAATCTCCTCGAGCAGATTCCCTGCGACGCTTCCTTCTATGAGTAGGAGGAACACTAACTCTGGGTGTTGAACCACCATGGCTCAATGGTTTAGAATCCATTATATTGTGCTCAGTGATCAGTGCCTGGTTAACAATAGAGGATATCAAAGTCATCCTGAAGATGCTCACCTACGATCGGATGTCGTGCCTCAGACCATCCTCAAACTTCCATGAAAAAAACTACTCATCGCCTCCTGGAATAGGCATGAAATGTTGCAGCTCAGTAAAGCGAGATGAGTACTCCATAACAGAAAGAGTACCCTACTCCAGACTCATAAACTTCCAGGATCGATCGGCCCTCAAGGTCTTCAGGTATAAGTAATCATATAAGATGTTCTGAAATGCATCTGAAGTCATACTCTGCTAACATCCTGACTGTGAGATCACCTCCCACCACCTCTTGGTGGAGTCTTGGAGCATATAGGTAGCAAGATTTACCCTCTTCTCTAGAGGTATCTCTAGATGCTCGAAGATTGTCAGCGTGGCCTCTAGACATGATTCTATAGCCTGGGGTCCTCTATCCTTTGAGAAAATAGGAGGATGCTGCTGTTGAAAAACCCACATCAATTCTGCCATCAACGGGGCAGGAGATGGCGCTCCCTAAAAAGTCTACATCATCCTCAGAAAGCCTTCCCTGAACTGTGCATCAGCACCTGTTCCAGGTATAATGGCTGGTGCCAAGGCTGGCACAATAGGAGGATCTGCTGGAAGTCCCTGATCATCCATATTTGGTGTCTGATCACCATCTGGAAACTGGCGTATAACTGGAGGACGTTTCGGTGGCATGACTCTGCAAGGTCAAGCACACACCTTAGATCAAGATATCAAGGAATAAAAACAAAGAGTGTTAGAAGGGAATAAGAGGAAGAAAACACTCATTTTTTACAAAGCATGACTACACGGCATGTACATTTCCTACATGGAGTGTTCTCTAAAGTCATTCACATGGGCGTGTACTCTTTCCCTAACTGGTAGTGTAACACCCCAAACACACGTTGTGTTCTCCAACCACACGACTTGTACTTGAACTCTATTCCCCTGCCTGAGTCTCTTTACACGGATAACCCACATGGTCCTTTTAATCCTAGACTACACAACTTGTTCACTACGGAAACAGTGTGTACTAGACAAGTTTCAACGACCTGTGTTGTTAGATACACGGCCGACTACACGGTTCACTCTACACGGCGTGCTCCATGTGCACACAGCGTGTACTTGAAGGATTTCCCAAACCCGTGTTGTTTTTGAAATGGACAGGTACCTAGGTTACACTACACGGAATGTGAAATCAAGACACGGTGTGTATAGTCGAAGTTTCATCCATCTGTGTCGTTAGTCACACGGGTAGACACACGGTCACTACAACACGGTGTGTACGTACCATACACGGTGTGTTCCTGCAAGATTTTTCACAACCCTATGTCCCTACCCACATAGTTAGTGACATGATTAAAAATTACATGGCATTTATTCATAAATTACATGTTGTGTATTCTAGGTTTTTCCAGATAGTAGTCTCAGAAACTGCTCCGGAGCCCAGAAAACACAGAAAACAACGTTAAGGTGCCAAATTCTGATCTGTGAGGGCCCCTACTCCCACAAATCAAAGCATCGGGTCTATATCCAAGGGAAACAAGTCAATAATCCACCCATTTTCGATTAATGAGGGCCCATAACACCTCAAGAATCAAAATTTGGTGTTCATTCAACCAAGACCTTACATATAGAAATACCTATTGAAAGTGGTATTCTATTGAGCATCTATCACAACAACATCCAATCGCTAATGCACCCTAAATGGCGTGTAAATAATGCATGACATGTTATTTCTAGCAAGTTCCTATATGATGCATGAGATGGCATACCCTTATCTCATCAGGTTGAAACAAAAATAGAACCTGAATAATATCAACAGTAACAGCACGAACATGTGAGTCACCCAATGATGAAATCAAATCAAATGTAAAATTAAAAAATTAGGAAAATTACATTGACGAGGTAAATTGGATTTACCCTGTACACGAGTTAGCTACTCCCGGGAACAGCTTATTACCATGTACTAATTTCGTTCTATCCCAGTCTAAAGGCTCCAAACAGTAAATCAAGAGAAAGAAATCCTCTAATACCACTTGGTAACATCCCGGTTCCGGAAGCCACCCAGAGGCGCCCCGTACCCAGTTGGTCACATGGACTCAAGCGCATTTCCCCGAACGCCAGAGGCCGCCAACTTGCAGCGAGGGCCTTGGGGTGATAGTGGGGAAACTATGCCCTCATTGGAAGAGTACACAGTAGATGATAAACAATATATAATAGCGGAAGCAGTAATAAATCACACAAAAGAAATCAACAGAAGACTAAAAGTAAGAACAACTGGAGCACATCTATATATAAATGATGCAAGATACATATGTCTAGAGAAGCATCCAAACAAGTCACAATGCTGGAATACAAATAGTACCAAACCAAAGTACAAAATAAAATATAAACAGCTCCTCAGCATCGCAAGCATTTTCTTGGTCTCATGCTCTCCAGCTCCACAGCAAGTCAAGTACCTAAAGTAGAAGGGTTCTTACCCTTATCTATACCTATAGTAATATAATCTGTTTGGGACCAAAAGAATGGCCCAAATAGGGTGTGACCCTAAATCCCAGTATGCAACCACTTAAAGATCTGTGCCTAATATTCAGTGAATATATGGTAGGTAAAAGTATAGAAGTGGTAAATAGGAACATGTTGAACAGTAAACAATAGCAAACAATGGCTACCAAGCAGCTATGTACAAATAGGTAACCCTATGGAAAGTACTCAAATCCATCCCCTCTAGTCCTACCTAACAAGTATGAACAACCCTCTGGGAAGTACACTCACCCTAACCCCTTTTGTTTGGTCATACAAAAATATAAGACTCTCTAAGGAAGCTCACTCAGTTAATTCCCCTTATAGTCTAAGGTAGTCAGGGACTATCTGAGGAAGCACACAAGGTCAATTCCCCATATAGCCCCAAGGTCAAGAGACTCTCTGAGGAAGCTCACTTGGTCAATTCCTCTTATATCCCCAGGTCGTTCATCGACTCTCTGAGGAAGCTCACTCGGTCAATTCCCCTTATAACCTGAAGTGGTTCAAGGTAATTCAAGTAAAACAAATACTCTTTGAGGAAGATCACTTGTTCTATCCCCTTATAGAATATAAAGCTCAAAGACTCTATGAGGAAGCTCACTCGTTCTATCCCCTTATAGTCTATAATTTCCAGAGACTCTCTGAGGAAGCTCACTCGGTCTATCATTTTATAGTCTATAACACCAGGTTCTCATGGCCCTGTGTAAGTCAATGCATACTAATGCTATAAGGCCAAATTAAACCTATATAACTACTTGGATAACTAGTCTACAGTATCTCGAGCATGTTAGAAAACAACACTTCATCTTATGACCACAAGGCATGGAAAACAAGTGAACGAACAAAGGCTAAATAGGACCAAACAGTCGTAAACAGAACAAGGCATGAGCAGAACACCCAAGGCATATAAATCAAACCAATTCATATCCAAATTTACTCTACACGGGTATAGAATCATGGTAGGAAAACAACAGGGGTAAAACGGTAAACATGCAATACCTCGTTCAAGGGTATTGGTGTAATTTGCTTATAATACTCAAAGTCATCAAACAAAAAGGCACAAACCACCTACCTTGGCATTAGTAGATCACTATACATGAACCTCAAATCTTGAATCTCCTTGGAATGTCAAATATCTAAAAAACATCTAAAAAATTCAACCCGTGATAACTTAGAAAAGATGAGGAAATGGGAAACAAGGCTCAAGCAGAAGAGATAACTCACTGTTGTGATTCCAATTCAATCAATGGTGCTTGAATCAGAGGATGGACGGAGGATTGGGTGCTCGTCGAAGATTCGTGGATTCTTGGCACTCTCAAATGAATGAAACCTAGAAGGAGTGGTTTCTTTCCGTCAAACGTGACCCCAATGCGTTTAATAAAAAAAGTATGTAGTGTGTACTTTTGGAGTACATGGCATGTACTCGCCTTTTCCATACTCCGCTTTAAGTGGCCTCCATGTCACCCCACACGACCGTGTGTGTGGCCAGGACATGGCCAGCACACGGACTCCTACAGCAATGAAGTACATGTTGTGTACTCATAAAGTACACGGCGTGTAATTCAAAAATTTCCAAAATTTGATCTTTTTCTCAAAAATGACCAGAAAATGAAAAACATACCTGAAAGAAGATATGGGTTCTTACAAAGAGATCCCCGACACAAATTCTACTGATTCTGATACAGAGTTTGTTAGATTATCCTATTTTGGGGAAACAATGTGGGGGAATAGTTTGAATTGTGATATAAATTTAAATATGATCTAATGATACCCACTACATAATAGTAATGTTTTCCACATATTAGATAGAGTCTAGTCAGTAGCCACATTCTTTATAATTGGGACATAGTGCGGGTGATGAAATTGTTTATCTAATTTCTATCAAACTAAATGATAAGGACGTTGATTCTTGAGATCATATATAGGATTTTTTTATGCTATATCTTATATATTGACAACCATGACATGGATTCATTACCAATACATTGGGTAGTGTAATGAAGGATCACCTAATACATTGATATATATTTAACTAATATATGTTATAGGTTTTTTAAATCATTAGTTGTAAATTATATAAAAGAATACTAATTGTAGGGATCCATACTTTTTATACATAGATATTTCATCTTCATCGATTAATATTCAATACATAACATTATAATCCATGTTAAGACACTAAAGGTATAGTATTTTTTGGAAACTTGGATACATAAATAATTGGTTCCTAAAAGATCTATATCATCTCCCAATTAATTACTCACTATTTCCTCATAACTAGAACCCTTTATAAAAAATCATACATAATGATTTTCTTCAAAACCTAGGTTAATTAAACATAAGAAAATATGATCTCAAATGATTAGTATAGTTAAGAAAAGGAGATAGTGATGATAATTTAGACCTAAAATGAGTATAGTTGTATGAGAACATGAACATAACATTTAAAAATAAGTACCTATAATTCAAGGATCATAATATTGAGTCACGTAATAAATATTGACATTTAATATGACATGAATAAAAATAGAATCATAGAATATGATCCCTGAAATAATAACATTATCATAAGAAATATGTTTATGGAATAAGCATAGGAATAGAGAATCATTTTCTAGGAAGTTAAGAATCATTTCCAAGATTATCATAATGGATTGGGTTTACTACCCAAACCATTATAGTAGTAAAGTTTCACACCAAAAACTATTATAGTGGATATAGTACCTTATTGAACAGGTTTCACTCCTTATTCCAGTCCTTTTAATCTCATGAGATATGCATATTTTCCTAAGGCACTGGATGGATATATAATTTTTATTTAACCCATCACATAACTAAAATCAAACAAATTTATTATATATAATTATAAAAAATTCATAATATCATATCCCAGAAAAAGGAAATAATTTTAAAAACATTTCATCATAGACTATCATATGAAAATAAATGGTTTTTATAAATATTTCATCAATTCATCAAAGCATAACCCATGGAAATGGAATAGCTTCATAAACATATTTTCATTATAGTTGTAAAACATATAGAGAAATTGTTTTGATGATATCTATGGATTATATATATAGTAAAACATTAGTAACACCAATGATTTAATATTAGATGAAAAATTTCTTTAAAAGACCATTTGGAACATTTCACAAGGAAAATACAATTTTATCATTGAAATAAATTATTTAAAATCAAAATAAACTTCTAAATTTTAAGGGAAAAACTTATTTTAAAAGAATATTAAAGACATTTAAATTAATATTCAAATAATTGAGTGGTAAGTATAATTTTAAATTCCATTAATTTCATATAATTTAAAAGAAAACATTCATTTCATGCTTTTGTAAAAAAGGTAAAAAAAATTATTTTATTTGGAAAAAGATAAAAAGATTACATTTAAATAATTTTTTAATAATTAAATCATGTGTAAAAATTAATTTAAACTATAATATGAGATATTAAAAATATTATATAAAAAAATTGACCAATAAGAGAAATAAAGTCAGTGTTTCTTAAAAAATACCATTTAGAATCTTGAGCACTTATAGTGAAGAAAATAAAATTTAAACATGTATTCTCTAGAAAAATCATATTATATAAATATTTATGTGTTTTTTGAAGTTATATTATATTATTTTGTCATCATATTCTTAATCATAAACAATCTTGATAAATAATGAGATTATAACATAAAACCCTTACTGCTTTGGTAACTTTTGAATCGTATGCCCCACAAAGAAAAAAATTATAAAGGGATTTTTATATCCCAAAATTTCCTTTATAATGATCATAAAATAAACTCATGGGTAGTATATACACCATATAAAAGAAAAATATGTTGAATGTGAAAAGTTTCTCACGAGAATTTTGGTTTAGTAATTCTGAAACATATAATTTTATCATGGTTATATCATATATAGAATTTTAATAATGATATAAATATCATCTATATTAATTATATTCATATTTATATTTATCAAAAAAAATATAGATAGAAAAAATAATTATATAATTCATGGAGATGGTATGTCATATGTACGCACGAATGTTGTTTTTGCTTTTTGAAAGGTAGAACGAAAAAAATGAAAATCAAAATTCACCTTTAAAGAATAATTATTATATCATATATATTCATTAAATAAATCCTTATCACCATCCATTTAAAACATAAATGATAAAAATCGCATTGCTTCGTGGAGGTGGTAGTCTAAACGTATGAAGAAGAGATGCTATAATTTTCAAAAAAGTTAGAAGGGAAGAATGTGTAAGTGACATTGTAATTGTAGAATTATAATTATGTCATAAATATCATATATAAAAATTCAATATATCATAAGAAACATCCATGAAATATGGTTATAGAAAATGAATTGAATCACTACATGGAGATAGAAACTCATATATATGCATGAGCGATAATTTCGATTCTTATTTGATAAGAAAGAGGGTGGATAAAATTGGTTTAATAATAATAATAAAATCAGTATGTAGAGGATAATGAAGTTATTAATTTATTAATAATATCATAGATTTATATTAGGCATAAGAATAAACAAATTGAAAGAGGTCATGTAACACAATTAACTTCTCTTCAGTGGGCCTCCATTTGATCTCTCCTTAAGGGCCATTAGAATGGTATTTTAAGAATATAATACCTTATACATCTTATATATGAGAGTATATAATAGAGTTTTAGGGTTTTTTGATATATAAGGCTCACTTTGGTGTAAATATGAGAAATTTTGGGTTCCCTATTATTAGTTTGGGGAATTCTTGGATCTTCTTAAAAAATTAAAATATAATATAGTCAACCTCAATTAAAATGCTTTCAATGAGATAGGATTTGTTATAAATATCATAAACCAATAAAATTTGGACACATTTAAGTTATATTTTAAACACTACCTTTGGGTTTAATCCCTTAGTTAACCAATTTTAACTATAACTTCAATACCAACTTTTTCACTTTGAAATGTTTATAATTTTACTTATAAGGTAAAAATTGGATCATAAATTAAGAATGGATAAAATTCTAGACCATATATTATCCTCCATTTCTTATTTCATGATATTTATGATTTTTATATAATTTTTTAAAATATTTTATTCATAAAATATCATTAATATTATTTTTGACACTATTCATTTAATTTGGGATTAAATACATAAATACAATGATATAATTCAAATATAATCATTTAACAGGTCCATTATATGTCATATTTATCCAAAAAAATGGAACATAATAATTAATCCAAATTTTATTACTTTTAGTATTTTTAAAATCATTTATTTTATTTTTCTATTAGTCGAATAAATATTGTGTCAGTGTTGCATAAGAATTTTAGGAAATTATTCAATACCTAAAAAATTAAAATCAATTAATATGATAAATAAAATTAATTTTTATCCAAAATAATTATTTATAATTGAATGTAACATATTCTTACCTTATGATAAAATATTAAAGATCTTAAATTCAAGAGTGTGACATTTTTTATTTTATGTTTTACTTACATTAATATAAAGGCAATAACTAACGAAATATGGTGTCATAGAGCCGTATTTTTGAAACATGGATGGAAATGTCTGAAATGTACCCTTATAGTAGGATAAATTCATGTATTAGATAAATTTTAAAGTATTTTCCCAATGTTTTAACCCTATTTTACCCACTTTACTGTTATGAGGATGACAAAACTTTTCAATGGTTACTATTAATATTGAAAAAATATAAAAGCTCCCTATTTAAATAAATTTGAACCTCCTAATTTAAAATATGGTGTTAATTTTTTAAATATTCTTTCTCCATAAATGGTTAAAAGTGATTAATGTTACTAACATAAAAGGAAACGAAAATAGTTTTCTAGAAAAATGCCTTTTAAGTATAAAAATGTTTTTATACCAACATCAATAGTAAAATCTATGAAAATTAATATAATTAGATTATTAATTACATAATAGAACAAATTTTTCTTTGAAACCATTTTAATAAAAAATGGAACATTGTACATTTTTTTAAAAAAAATACAATTTTCAATACATGTTTGTTTTTTAACTATTCACTAAAAAGTCAATCATTTTAAAAAAATCAATAAATTAAAACTAAGATAATTTTTATCTAATAATTCCTCAAAATATGTTAATTTTATAAAATTCATTTTATAAAATTGGAAAAAAATTAAATATAATATTTTCTCAAAAAAACAAAATATATTTTTTAATGTAATTATTTAAAACATAATATAACTTTACAAAAAATGATTAATTAATAAGAATTAATCAATAAATTGTTAATAAATATGAAATTAATAAATATTAAATAATGTTATCATTATTATTAATTCCAACTAATTCAACATTTAGGTTATAATGGTCCTATTTGAATATAAATATTTTGTGGCTCATTTAACCTTTGTGTTGTGTGTCATATACGCTATCGAACAAAATGATATTCTTTTAAAATATTGTGGTGTTAAATTTTATAACCCTTTAAAAAATTTCATCCTCATAATTTTTACTTTTTCTTTGTAGTTAAGGGTTTAAAATTTCTAATTCCTTTATTGGAAACTCACATCATAAAAATGATCAATAAAGCAACCTCTTAAAAGTGGGAAAGGGAAATATAAAGATTTTCTAAAATAAAACTAAAATAAGTTTCAAAATAAGGAAAAATTAGTGGGAATCAAAAATTTGAACATGGAGAAGAAACTAAGGTAAAATTGTAGTCTTTTATTTCATTATATTTTAAATAAATTTTAGATATTATTTTAATATCAAGATATATAACATAAGAAATTATACTTACATGAATTCATTTCATATCATAAACACAATTTTATCCTTTGGATATGCTTCGATCAATTTCAAATTCATCTATTACACTAATGAATGGATATTAATGAAAAATTCATAGTTAATGCGCTAAAATTAAATATTTATATATCATAATATCCATACGAGAATTGTTTTTCATTCCCTCTATCTCAAGATATTTTCCAAAACCAAATTTATAAGTGTATGTTATCCAATATGATAAAAATTACTTTAACCTCAAAAAATAATACCCAAAGATCTACTTAAACCATTTTATATGTAGTGTACATTTAAACCCCTCCAAAACATGTTCTACCAAATTCAAAATTTAAAAATCTATAAATAAGGTCACTAAATTTTCAAAATCACGTAACATTAATCCCCCAAAATATATAAAGTATCACTAAATGTCCTAAAAAAATATGTGAATACCCTGATCATTTATTCTCTTAAAACATGGTAATACCCTTTATTACCATAAAACCACAATGAAAACATAAATTCTTTCAAAAAATAACTCCCTACCCAATCCTTATATAAAACAAAATATTATCAAATATATTCTATAAATCCAAAAATGATTTAAAATCAATCAAATATAACATAAACAACTTTTTCATCAAATTAGTAATCAATTCCAAGGTCATTAATATTATCCCATTTACATTATTGATAATTTAATTATCTCAAATAAACATTATTATTTGAAAATTGTGAACATATTAAGGGTTATATTTCCATAAATCATGTGTTTTACATGAAACGTCACCTTACCATTACATCAAATTGATAGGTCATCCATACTATTCAATATATTATTTCACATCGTTAAAGAAAATCTATTTTAGAAAAATAATTAAATGTTACATGATTCTTATAACCATAATACCATTGGTAAAATACTTATACAACATAATCCTTGAATTCAAATATAGAAACACTTCAATCATTTCACTTACTTCTTAATACATTAACTTTTATTTTTAATATTATTTGTTAATACCTCCTTTATTTAATATATAATTTGTAGTCTATTCACCATAAATAGTAAAACCTTTAATTTTACAACCTTATTTATATTATTTTTTAGATTTTCCTTTTTATAATTTATTTCTATAATGCCCATATTGTCCACATTTAAACCATTCAACTATTAGTGGTGAAATAGGGAAACTAGTATTCTCATCCATTTTGTAAACAAAAAATTTTATTTTTCCTTCGAAATAACTTTCTATATTTCATTTTCCATACTTAAAACATTTTCCCTATCCATTGAGACATTTCCATGGGTGTTTATTCAATCATAATTTATATTTAGTAAATTAAATATTTTTTCATCTATGGCCTTTATGAAAATCCATTTTTCACTTATTCGGTGAGTTAGGAAACTCACAAAAGTTGATATTGTTAGTCATATAATAAGATAAATTATTATTAATAGTCACAAGTTTCTACATTACATCTTCTATTTCACTTAGTTTCTTATAAGGAAAATAATTCTATTATCTTCTACATTTAGCATTAACATAATTCCTCCAAGTTCTAACCATTGACTAAATCCAGAAACCATATTCTAAGAAATATTAATCATAGTAGGAAAACCACATAATCTCAAAATGAATCATTTATAAGATGTAAAAATTAAGGAACATTATTTTCAATCTAGGAAACCTAAGTTTTAACCCAGTTCATTCATGGTTATAATCTTTGAAAAAACATTATAATGGTTTAAAAGTAAAATGCATTTTAACTCAAAAATATGACCCTAGAGGGTTAAACTATGTGCATAATAATCAAACACTCACTGTAAACTAGTATGATGGTTGAGATATTCTCAGACATCTATTTTCAAGGTTAATAACCCTAGATGAATCTTTTCCAAATCCATGTACAGTTTTAGTATCCATATAGAAATATTTTTTAAGAAACCCACACTCCTTTATTTACCATAACATAGGATGTTCTCTTATATATAGGATTATCCTAAAGGTGTTCACTAATGTTTTTTCATCCTAGTTTTTAAAATTTAACTAATACTTTCTTGGATAACAACTATAAAAACCCATAATTTCAATTCCTGGATATTACACCCTAATAGATTAATACTCAATAGATAAAATTATGAACCATTCTATAAATATAAATGTTTAGTGTATCTCACACATGGATACATGAACACCTAGTTCATAAAGGATCTATATAATCTCCCACTAAGTTCCTAATAACATTCACCCTTCATAGACACATCATTCTTAAAAAAATATTACTTGGGTAAATGAACCATAAGAATGGCTACAATCATATGCTTAGTGATTGTAAAAAAAGGGAGATACAATGACCACCTAAACATAACTGGATCTCAAGGGTATGATAACATGCACTTTACATTTTAAAATCATACTATAGATATAAAAGATCATATTATTGAGTGATAGAATAAATCTTGGAACCTCACAAGTCATGAATCAAAAATTAATTAAATAACATGATTTATGAGAGCATAGCATTAGCACAAGGCATAAGTTTGTGGCATATTCATAGAATATAAAATTATTTTCTTTGTAGTAGAATCTCATTTATAATATTATTATAGTGAATTGGTTTTACTCCCTAAACCATCATAGTAATCAAGGTTATATCCTAAGACTATAATAGTGGATAGATTCCCTTAGAAAATTAGTTCTTCTCATCAGTCCAATCATTTTTATCTCATTATATATCCAACATTACCTAATATAATAGATCGATATAAAATTCATATCACCCCCATCTCATAATTAAAATAAAATTTATGTGTTCCACAAGATAATAAAACATCAATCAATCACTTTTTTTGAAAAGGATATGAATTTCATAAACATTTCATCTTATCATAGCCTATGTAAATAAATGGGTTTCATAAACATTTCATTAATTCAATATATAATAACTTATTGAAATGGAATGGGTTTCATAATTATTCATACATAATAATTAAAAACCATTCATTAAAATAATAAGTATTATATTATTGGATAATATCCCTTGTAAAACATAAGTTACATCAAATTATTTAATCTTATATTGAAAATTTCTTTAAAATATCACATGGAACATTTCCTGAAAATATATTGTTTTCTCTTAAAAAATATTATTCAAAATAAAAACTACAAATAATAAGTAAATTATTTTCTTTTAAAATAACCTTGTAAAAATATAATTTCAGCTTTAAATAATTAATTAGTGATGATTCTGGTAGTTTTATTCTTATCATATATGTTAAAATCAAACACTCCTTTCATACTTTTGAAAAAAATGTCAAAAAGTACCTCGTTAAGAAAATAACATAATGATTCATTTTAAACCATTTTTAAAAAATTCAATAATGGGTAAAAATGAATTTAAAAATTAATAGGATAATAAAAACATTCTTGAAATTTTTTTTAGAAAATGTGGATATGGAAGAAAATGGGTCTTTGACCGAAGAGATAAATAAACTCAATTTTATTTAAAATTTCAATTCAATCTCATGGGTCCATAAAGTAAGAAAAATGAAAGGGTAAAAGTTATTATAAATAAATAACAAGAGTATAAGAAGAAATTACAAATTTATTGATAGTTATATCATAATATTTCATCATCAAAAGATTAATCATAAATAATCCCAATAAACACTAACATTATAACATAACACCCTTACCACTTTGGTAACTTTTAAACCATAGTCCCTATTAAACAAATAACATTATATAGATACTTATATAACATAATTATAATTATAATCATCATAAAAGACATTAATTTTTATTATATAAACCACATAAATGAAACATGTGTTGAATATGATATGTATCCGATATAATTAAAAATGAGATGACAATCCATTACCTCGTGTATGAATTTATTTGAAGGTTTTCTAACCACTTGTAAAATAAATTTAAATTTATTATATTTATATAACATAATAATATTTATACTAATAATATCATATATCAACCACATAAAACTATTTAAACTCTATTTATAACTTATTTCATATTAAAATCATTATTTCTAGGAGTTAACTTTTCCATTCTTCATGAGAATTTCATATTGGCAGTTTTGGTACTTATATATTGATCATGATTACATAAAATCTATAATTTTAATCATTAAATAAATATAATATATATCAATTATATAAAAATTTACATTCACCCTAAAAATATAGACAAAGAAAAAAATAATGAAATCCTTCATGAAGACGGTTGGTTGTAAGGTCACATGGACACTGGCTTCACTTTTGGACAGATTGAAGAAAATAAAAGTTACATAATAATTAAATTTCCAAAAAATATTATCATATTATATATATATATAATATTCTTTAATTATACCCTTATTTTTATCAATGTAAAATGGAAATGAAATACAAATCACGTCACTTCAATAAGGTGAAAGTCCACAGGTGCGCATGAGAAATGTTATCATATTACAAAAAATTGAAATTTAATAAAGTAGATATGATATTATAATTAAATAATTATAATTATCTCATAATTATCATATATAAACTTTAAACCCATAATAATAACCATCCATGAAATATGGTTATGGAAAAAATTTGTATCTCTATGTGGAGATGATAAGTCGTACATATGCACAAGCGATACATTTAATTCTCATTTTTATGGGAAATAGGTTTGAAAATGGTGGTTTAATAATCATAATAAATTTTTAGTATATTTATGATACTAAATTTATTATATTATTTAGAATATCATAGATTTATAGGAATTATAAGAAAAAACAAAATGAAAGGGTTCATGTAATATCATTACCTTTTCTTTGGTAGACCTCCTTTAGATCCATTATTAAGGAGCTTTAGAATGGTATTTTAAGAAAATAATTGTATATAATTCATTTATATTTATTTTATTAAGATAATTTGAAATTTTTTGTCAAACTACTGGTAACAATGTGTTTTAAATAAGTGAAATGAGTGGTTTCCTTTTATAAGTTAGGGGTGGGGCACTCTTGGAATTTCTTAAAGGATTAAAATATAATAAAGTCATTCTAAAGTAAAATGATTTCAAATGGCTATTGATTTCAAGATAATATTGAATATATTTTAAATATTACTAACTAATAAAATTTGGATAGGTTTAATTGGTCTTTTAAACCCTATCTTTTAGCTTAACCCCTTAGTTAACCTATTTTAACATTAATCATTGTAATGAATTTTTCATTCTTGAAGGTTTATAATTTTACTTATAATTTGAAAAATGGATCATAAGTTGATATGTAATTCAATTTTAGACCATATATTATCTACCTTTTCTTATTTTAATATTTTTAGGATTTTTTTATGATTTATTCAAATATTATTTTCATAAAATATCCTTATTGTCATTTTTGACACTACTCATTTAATTTGAAATTCAAGGCAAAAAAGAAAACGTTGTGATTTAAATATAATCATTTCATAAATCTCTAAAATTTTATATTTATTCTAAATAATCTTTAAAAAATAATTATTCCAAATTTTATTACTTCTAGTATTTTTATACTCATTTAATTAATTTTATATATGTTGAATAAATATTGGGTCAGTGTTGTGTAAGAAATTAGGGTAATTATTCAATTAATCAAAAATAAAAATAAATTAATATGAAAAATAAAATTTATTTTTCTTTAAATTAAATATTTATAACAAACATTAATATATTTTAACCCTTATTATAAAATATTATGGATATTAATATTAAGAGTTTGATATTTTTTTAATTTATGTTTTATTTAAATTAATGTAATGGTATTAATCAAATAAAAATATATAACTAAGAGGAAAGGTGTTTGATAATTGGATCTAAATGGCATAAATCCACCCAAACAATAGGATAAAGGTAAATTTTAGGGAAATTTTAAATTCTTTTCCCAAATGTTATCCAAATTTTACCAGTTTTACCCTTATCGGGGTGACAAAAAATTACTATGGTTACAATTTAGATTAACAAAAAAATAAATCAGAACTAACTAAAAAAATTTAACTTCATAGTTCCAAATATCATATTCATTTTTCAATATTAAATCTCTAAATTTAATAAAAATTAATTTTCGATTGAAACATAAAATAAAAAAAAAATAGTTTAATAGACAAAAGCATTTTCAAGTATAAAATGTTTTTATACCAAATTGAAAAAAAATGATTCAAAAAATTGTAATTATATTAATTATAATATAATAGTTTTAATTTTACTTTTAATGAATTTTAAAGCAAAGTTTTACTTTGTAAATTTTTGAAACAATAATAATTTTTTTAATAAAAATTAGAAATTTTCAATATTTACTTTGTAAGGACGTGGCCATAAACATTACATATTCTAATATATTTAAACTAGAATTATATTTATTAAATTACCAAATATATTTTAGTTTTATAATTTTATATATTTATGTAATAACACTTATTTAAAGAACCTCTATATATAGAACAATTATAATCAGCATCCATTTTCCATTAATATTAAAATTTTAATATAAAACATGATTTTTTTATAAAACATTTTCAAGAATTTCATCTTGATTTCTTAAATTCCTTTCTACATCCTTTAAACATATTAAAAAACATTTTAAATTGTGTTATGAGCTCAAAAATTACATTAAGGGATATAAAAACTATAAAATCATTATTATAGTGTAAATAAGAAAATTCTTGAAAACCCAATTATAAACAACATACCTTTTTATATAGAAAGGGAATAATATTTTTTAAGAAAAATATTTATACTACCTTTAGAAATCAAAATAATCCATGAAAATTTATTAGTAAGAATAAAAGAGTTATGTAGAAGCATTTGGATATCATCATCTTAAAACCCTTACAGAAACATTATAATGGGAATAAAGGTATGGCTAAATTATAATTTAATTTTAAATAGAACATAATCATTACCCAATGCATTGGAGTGCTATTTGGGTTCACCCATCATATAATCTATATCAGGATCACATGTTGAAATCTAGGTGAATCAATATTATAAGATAGAATGATATTACCCAAGATCTATAATGGGGCTTAACCCACTTTATAAAAAAATTCAAAGGACTATATCGCAAATAAACCCCTTGGAAAACTTTTTTAAACTAGTTTGAAAAAGAATTTGAGATATAAAAATAGCCTTCCCTTTTAAAACCTACTTTCTATAATAAAATACCAAAAAATGGAAAGAGTTTTTTCATTCAATAAAACAAAAAATCTTATAGAGGAATCCCAATATAAAATAACAACTATGGAGGTGGTAAAAGTTGTTGTTACTGCATAAATTAAAATAGCACATTCATTTTGTCCTTTGTAATGATAGTAAAAATATTCCAAAAAAGTTAACTCTTGGAAACATTGTAAATAATATAAAAAGATATATAAAATTTCATTTATAAATATTTTATGTTCATATATAAACATTCATAATTAACATTAAAAATATCGATATGGAATAAAATGATATTTTAAAGGAAAACATCAAAAGATTATTTTTTAAAATAAAGTATATTACCAGGAGTCTGACTCATCATGTACGTTATTTATATTCCTAGATAATTAAATTATGAGAATTTTATACCTTATTAATAACCATTTTAAATTTCATTATTCAATTATTTAATTCAAAACAATGTTATGTACAATTAATTAATTAATAAAATTCGCATCAATCATTTTGATAGTATTCAGCTTATATGTTAGAATTGAATTTGATAGGTTGACTATGGTTAATGTGGTCATTATTACACCATATCCAAAGTAATAATAATTAAATAATTATCATTTTTATACATTGATCATACTTTCAAAACCAATTCTGAAAGATGGTTATGAAAAATTAATTATGCTACAATCATGGAGACGGTAGTCTATACACACACATGAGTAACATTTCCATTTTTCAATGATCATTAAGAAACGAAGGTGAGTATTGTTTTATTTGTTTAAAATTATAATAATATAATAAATATAATATTATACCTTTAAATATATTTATATATATCATCCATGTGATGCGTTGATGAAAAACGAATCACATAACTTGGTAAAGGTGGTAGTCCACACGTATGCACGAACGACGATATCATTTTTCAGTAAATAGAAAGGTAAGAAGGTAAATGATATATTATCATTTAATAATGATAAATATTTAATTAATATAAAAATTTATTTTAATGTTATATTCCATCCATGATAGATTGTAATGGAAAACAAATTACCTCGGTTCATAAGGTGGTAGTTTGTCGTACACACGATTGATTGTTTTTTTCCATTTGATGGATTAGAAGAAAAATATAGAATAGGACATTAACATAATAAAACCTCAGTATATGGAATATTGTTTCATTATATAATCATTTTCCAGGAATATGTTAAGGATTTGGAATAAGAAATAAAACCAAAACACTTGAATAAAAACAATACCACTTCATCATACAACCTCCTTTTCTTAACTCCTTAATAACACTATGGATAGTATTATGCCAAAAATAATACCACTATAATGAGTTCAGGGATCACTAGAAGTTATTGGATCATATTTTTCTATACTAAATTGGTTTTTAAGTTTGATGTAACGGGATGAAGACATTCCATTTTGTATGAGAGGGGAGGGGAACACTTGGAGTTTCTCAAAATACTAAATTAATATTCAATTCCAAATGAATCCAAAGTGATTCATTTAAAATAAAGGATTACTATGGAATGAAATAATCATGTAAAATAAAAATTACAAAATTTTTTATTACATTTTTACCCCTGTATGTTTTTAAACCCACATTAACCCCTTTTACACTTGTCGTGATAATAATGATTTTTACAATTTCGGAGTCAATAAAGATACTTGAAATTGTAAAATGGTCCATAAATGGACTTTTATTGATACTATAAACTATATAATAAAAAATTGCCTTATTAAAATATTTTTAATACTTTAAATCAAGAAATAAAATATTTTTTTGTATAATTTATCATTAATGTCAATTTTTAGAACTATTAATTACTTTCATTTTAATAACATCAACACGATAAGTATAATTCACAACGATTGTTTTAATACATCCATAAAATTTCATTTCATATATAAAATTGGTGTATCACATTAATTATATCAAATTATATTACTCGTAAAAAAATTAATATGATTTATTTTATTTTTAATTTAACTAGATAATAACTATGTTAGTGTTGTGTAAGTTTTTAAAGTAATTATTTCTCCACTAAAAAGTAAAAATAAATTTAAATTATGAATATAGATAATTTTTGTATAAAAATAGTATTTATTAATGATCATATCCTCTTGTTAAACCTAAATTAAGAATATTATAAATATTAAAAACAAGAGTGTGACATTTTTTTTACTTGTCATTAAATAAAATAATATAAAGGTTATATTCAAATCCAAATAGAAGATAAATTTCCATATATCCAAATAATGGAAGATTATGGCCAAAATAAACTTATCCAATTAAATTAAGTAAATATTTAGCATTATTTTATAATCCTTATCATTTTATTTTTGAATTTAATTAAAAGATTTAACCTTTATCATGCTAAAAAAATTATTAAGTCTTATATTCATATTGACCAAAAGTAAAAGAGAAATATTTAATAAAATTGGACACGCTAACTCCAAATATTCAATCCATTTATAAATTTTCAAAACACATAAGATAAATCATTTAATTTAAAATTAATCATGAATAACCTGATGAAGATTATTTTTTCAGAAAAATGACCTTTTAATTTACAATGTTTTTATAATATATTCAAATATAAAATTCCTTTTCCAAAACCATAATTGTATTAATTTAAATAAAAATTATCAAATGATATTTTAATAATATAAATTTTACTTTTAATTTGTAAATACTTGAAGGGAAATTTAATTTTTCATAACAACATCAGAAGTTTTCACTATTCACTACAGAATAAAACTTTTTAGATAATTTTAAAAAATTAATTTCTAGATAATTTTGAAATTTTTAGTATATATATGAAATTAAATTTTTTAAATTAAATTTTTATAATTTTTAAATTATTATAAAATCATATAATACATGAAAATATAATTAGAATTAAATCTTTTTCCTTTTGACTGAAAAAAGAGCCAATATTTTTATAATGAATGTAAATATAAAATATTTAAATAAACAATACTAATAAGACATGAAAATTAATTACCTTGAAAAAATGGTTTATTACATTTCCCATCTTTTATATATAGTTTCCTCACAATTTTATTGACATATTAATCAAGTGGGGATATTTTTCCCTCGTTAAATTTTCAGACTCTATTGTTTCTTCTTCAACCATTTGGTTTTTTAAAATAACAATAACCAAGTGAATTATATTTTTTTATAATACTTTCTATAAATATTTCGGAATATAAATTAGTTTCTCCTCATAAAAAATTGTATCTTCTAACTTAACTAATTTAGGGCTCAAAACATGAGATGAATTCAGAACATACATTCTTAACATTGAAAAATGAAAAAAAATATTGTGTACGTGGGATAAAAATAGAGAAAAAGACACTCAGTAAGAAACTGATCCAAATTTATCCAGGATTTAATATGGTCTAATGAATTATGAACTTAACTTCCACTTTTTACCAAAACTCGTAACACTTTTCCCCAGAGAAATTTTGAGAAAAACAAGGTCACTTATCTTGAAATAAATATCTTTTCTCATGTAATCAGCATAAATTTTTTACCATATATGTGATTCCCTCATATGTTATTGAATTTCCATCAACTTATCAACCATTTCCTCTACCAAATATAGTCCCATCAGCTTCCTTTCTCACAATTCATCATAAAATTCAGGATTCTGACATCACCTTCCATATAAATCCTCAAAAGTTTCTATTTTTATACTTTAATGAAGAAAATCATTAAAAGAAAACCCAAATAAAGAGTGATTTTAATACCAACTTACCTGGTCATCCACTGAATAAGCCTTAATCATTTCTTCTATGGTCTAAATTTTTCACTCATACTATCCATCATATTTGGAATTAAAAACTATTTAGAAATTTAGTTCAGTACCCAACGACTTCTAAATTATTTTTCAAACATTTGAACTGAACTTGGGATCATGGTGAGATATGATAGAGAAGAGAACTCAATGTAGCCAAAAAATATCATTCATAGACAATTGGGAAATTTTATCCAAGGTTATAATATCATGAATCAAATGTAAATGTATAGAATTAGTTAATTGATCAATAATAACCCAAATTGTGTTATGACCCTGATTTTTTCTTGTACATCACACTATGAAATCAATATATATATATAGTCATTTCCGCTCTGGTATTGGAAAAGTTTAATGCATACCCTTCAGTAATTATCATTCTTCTTTAACCTATTTAAAAGTAAAACATTTCATGAAAAGTTAAACAATGACACATTTCACTCCATCCCACTAGTAGTACTCTCGAAGGTCTCTATATGTCTTAGTACTCCCATGGTGAATAGAAAATGAAGAATAATGAGATTAACCCAATAATTATTTCTTCAATTGAGAATCAAATGGCACATATAATCCATTTGAAAATCACAAAACACCTTCTTTGTCAACAT
Organism: Viscum album; assembly: GCA_963277665.1. Lineage (NCBI taxonomy): Eukaryota > Viridiplantae > Streptophyta > Magnoliopsida > Santalales > Viscaceae > Viscum > Viscum album. The sequence continues at coordinate 243,697,288 of OY728131.1, forward strand.
TAAATTCATAAAACATGCCTTTCTTAAACAATAACACCTTTTCATGTGACACACGGTCTTCTTACTAAGCTTTCTTAACCCTATATATCAAATTTTTCTTGCATTGAAACCTAAAAAACATAATAAGTTCACACATCCATAAAATCTAGTTTAAATATCATCAAATAATTAACCAAAGGGTCATGTTCTAAATTTGACATGGGTAATGTATCATTATTTTTCCAACTCAAATCACCATCTATTTTGTTTTCTTTTCCAAGATGATAATTAATCACACATTCATAATCCTTAATTAGTTCTAACCATATTCTATGTCTTGTTTTCAACTCTCTATTAGTTAATATATACTTAAAACTTTTAAAATCTGTATATATTTCACACATGGATCCATATAATTGATTCCTCTTAATTTTTAAAGAAAAAACAACAACTAATTCATGATCATGTGTAGAATAATTTAACTCATGAGGTTTTATCTTTTGTAAATAATAAGTAATTACCTAATCACACTTTATGGGAACACAACAAAGTCTCTTTAATGAAACATTAATGTAGATGAAAATTTAACCTTCTCTAGAGGGAAAGAACAAAATTAAAGTATTTACAAATTTTATTTTTAGTTTCTGAAAAAAAAATCATATTATTCCATTCATATAAATTTAACCCCTTTTTTGGTTAACATAGTCTATGGTTAAGATAATCATAAAAACTATTCAAAAATCCACCAGTAGTAACCTACAAAACCAAGAAAACTATAAATCACTATGAATATTTTAGGTCTTTTTCATTCTTCGTTAAAATTATTTTTAGTAGAGTTAATAATTATTCCATATTTATAAACAATATTCCCAAGAAAAGATTTTTTTGTAACCAAAAATTGACACAGGCTGAATTCTCCATGTATTTTAATTTCCTTCTAGGTTTGAAAAAAATCTTTAGGTTTCTATAATGATCCACATGACTTTTAGAATAAACCAATATGTCATAAACAAATAAAACTAAAAAATTATCCAAATATTCATGAAACACTCTTTTCATAGTACCCATAAATATAAATGGTGAATTATACAACCCAAATTGAAAAACTACAAACTCATAGTCCCCTTATCTAATTTAAAATGTTATCTTACGAATATATTCATCTGACACCTTTAAATGATTCCACCCCGACTTGAGATAAGTCTTTGAAAAATATTTTTCTCCATGTTTATGATCAATTAAATCATCAATATGAGGAAAAGGTTAATTATTATTAATGTTGATGTTATTCAAATATTTATAATAAATGAAACACTTATAAAACCATCATTATTTTTTACAAACAAAACTGGAGCACCCCATGGTGAAGAAAATAGATGAATAAATCCTTTATCCAGAAACTCAGGTAATTTCTTATTCAGTTATAAAATTTCTACTTAAGACATTCAATAAGGGGTTTTTGAATTTGTCTTCGCATCAGGCACTAATTCAATATTAAACTCATCCTCTTGATGAAGAATAATACCAGATAATTAATTAGGGGAAACACCTATATATTTATTCACTACTAATAAATAACTAATTTTTAGAGTTTATTCATTTTAAATAATATGTTCTAGGTAGATTTCACTACCATTTATAATCAATTCCTCATCTTATTAGTAGGTTATCAAAGGTTTCAAATCATTAAACAAGACATTCTTAGCTCGGTATTCTATCTTATCATGATACATGGAAAGCCATTCCATACCCAAAATAATATCAAACTCTATAATGGGTATTTTAACAAGATTTATAAAAAAGTCCATTACGAAAATAAAAAAAATTTATATAAATCTTAGACACTTTAATATTTCCACAAAGATTTTTCACCAAAAAAATTATCAAACATTCATGAGGTAATATTCCCAATTAACTTGAAAATTTATTAGAAATGAACAATGTGAAGATATAAAGTCGAAAAAGTTATTGGAATAATTTATAAAAACTAGTTTCATACTTATCACCACTTTATTAGATAACCCCACACCAATTGTAGTAGTATTAAATGTTTTTTCCACACCTTTATGATTTCAATCATGATGATTTCTATCCTATATAAAAAACATCAGACACATGTAATCCTAATGACCCAACTAATTGTAACTAAAACCCTTAACTAATGGATGTATATTGGTTACCCTGTTATTTTATTGTTCAAGTATCTTTTATTTATAGTTAATATCCCTATAATAAAAGTTACCACACTGGTAAGACATTCCCAAATTTACAAGTAATTCCCTAGGATTATTTTAAAGACACGTATCATAGGTTGAGAACATTATTTTATTAATGTTATATTTATTGGATGAATACTTCCCCATTTACTTCTATCAAAGAATGTTCTCTATTTATTTACTTATGATGTATGATCAGAAGAAAACTCCATGTCTATCATCTCAGCATACTGAACAAGTTTATCATAACTTATTAATTCTTTTGGAAGATGATTGTCATTGATATCTTGGTTTAAACCCTTAGTAAAACCAATTAATCTTACTATCAATATGTTTGATAAAATATAGTATGTACATGGCCAATATTTTAAAATATAAATCATATAAAACTTCAAATGATTAATCCTTTTGTCTTAATTCCAAAAATTGTTTCTTCGTTATAATTTGAACCACCATAGGTAAATAATTCAGAAAGAATATATTCTTAAATGCGGTCTATTCCATGGAATCATTTATATCTCTATCTTTGGTATTCCTAATCAATGACCAATATCGATCAAGTTTACCTTTAAATGTTTAAATAGAAAGGGTTACATTTTGATGTTTTGAAAACCCAATGACTTCAAATACTTTCTCTATGAAATTAATCCATGCACTGGCTAATATTTTGAAAGAATATCTACTAAATTTTTTAGGATTCCATCTCCTAAAATTATCCACAATCTTCATGTTTCTTTTTGGTAGATCTTATTGCTCCCTAGCATGGATTCAACTACTATTCATAACTTGGGTCAACTGAGTCTATGTAAAAAAAACCACTCAATTCCATTTATGACCATTCTAGGTTTGTGAATCGGTAAAATATAATCCTATTAGTTATATCCTACTATACCCTAAATGTTTTATTTAAGTAAAACTATTCTGAACAAAACATAGTTTAGTAAATTCAACATGGTGATCCTAAAATTCTATAGCATTTCAAATTTACCATTTGGTAAAATATTTTAAGGTTATTATATTATAATTATCCTAACACCTATGGAACTAAAAACCCAACTCTGGTATTAAATGTAAGTACCCATATTTAAACATTACGTATTCTAGTGACTTTAAAAAAAATCACTATCTTATATTCCCCTATATCTTTTACAATTAGATTTTTATAGTGTTAGTTCGTAAATATTACATAAAAAATCATTTATATACAAATCATACACTTCTAATCAGTATCCATTTTCACATAATATAAAACATTTAAAATAAAAACAATATTTCATTTAATGAAAGATCATCATGAATTTCAACATGACTTCTAACTTTCTAATACCTATCCTTAAACCCTTTGTAACACATTTTAAAACATGGTAGGAGCATAAAAAGAACAATAAGGGACATAAAGAGTAGAAAACCATTAGTCTGGTGAAAAATAATTAAACTCTTGGAAAATATTTTTGAGAAAACATGTTTTTTCTACAAATGGAATCATGTTTCCTTTAAAAAGGTAATTATATTGCCTTTTGAAATCAAAAAAACACTATTGAAACTCATTAGCAAGAATAAAAGAGTCATGTAGGTGGCTTAAATCATCATCATCATAAAACACTTACAAAATACATATAATAAGAATAACCATATGGACCACTTCCAATACAATTCTATAAATGACAAAATCATTACCCAATGTAATGGAGCACTCTTGGGCACACCCATAATATAAGATATATTTTCATCACCAGGAACTATCTAGGTGAACCCATTATATAATCTACAATCGGATCACCCATGAGATATAATGGTGCATAACCCATCATATAAACAATGTCTAAATATTATATCATGAATAAATCCCTTAAAAACTCTTTTAAATCTGTATGAAAATTATGTTTGAATATTGAAATACACTTTCATTTTAAAAAATAGTACCAAAGTACACTTAAAAATGGAAATAGGGTTTTATTTTAATAAAACATGATTTATTGTAGAATAAACTACACTTCAAATAATAGTTATAGTAGTGGGAAAAGTCTTTTTCTCAATAATAGTTAAAATATTACATTACTTTTGTCTTTTATAAATAAATTCAACTCATTATGTAAAAATATTCCTTTTGAAAACCATTTAAATAAATTACAAAAATGTAACCTAAAATTTCGTTTATAAATTTTTTTACTTATATATAAAAACAACCATAAAATAACATTAAATGTATGAATAAGTAATAAAGATAGAGTTTTATTGGAAACATTAAAAGATGATTTTTAAAAGAAAGTCATTTTCCTTGACTATGAATCATTATGTATGTTATTTATCCTAATAAATAATAACATTATGTTAATTTTATACATTCCTAATACCCTTTTTCAATTTTATTAGTCCTTTATTTCATTCAATATAAAGTTATATACAATTAAATAATCAATTAAATTAATATTGTCTGTTTTGATGATATTCATCTCATATGTCATAAATGACTGCGGTTAGTTGACTATGGTCAATGATATCATTATTATACAATCTCCAAAATAGTAACAATTACATAATTGTCATTTTTATAAATAAATCATACTTATAAAACCAATTATTAAATATCGTTATGAAAAATAAACTATGTTATAGTCAAGGGGGTTGTAGTTTGTACGTATGCATGAGTAATATTTCAATTTTTAAATGATGATTTTGGAAAGAAGATAAGTATTATTTTATCTTTAAATAATTATAAAATATCATAAATTTTATATTACACCTATAAATATACTTACATTTATCATTCCTGTAATGTCGTGATGAAAAACGAATCATATTGTTTTGTGGATGTGGTGGTTTACACATATGCACGAGCGATGTTATCATTTTTTAATGAATGGAAAGCTAAGAAGTTAAATGATATACTATATTTTAATAATAACAAATATTTCATGAATTTAAAAATTAATTACATCATTAAAATCCATCCATGATATATGGAGATGGAGAATGAATTATATCGGTTCGCGAGGTAGTAGTCCATTATACACACGATCGATGGTTTTATTTATCATTTGATGTAAGTGGAGATGGATATAGGTTGTGAAATAACCCTAAAAATTATTTATACTATGTACCATACTATTTTTATTATATAATCATGGCTATGGATGATTTTAAGAAGCTGGAAGAAAAAATAAAACAGAAATACTTGATTAAAAATGATACCTCTTGTATGGACAACCTTCTTTTCATAACATCGTAAATGCTAGAATTGTGCCCAAACTAAGACTTATAAATAAAGTGTGGGATTATATAAATTTATTCTGGAATATATTTAATGAAAAAAAATATGTTATGAAGTTTTAATTAAATGGAAAAAGAAATTCTCTTCTATAAGAGATGGGAGGGGCACTCTTGGAATTTCGAAAAATATTAAAGAAATATTCAATTAAAAATGGATCCAAAGTGATTTATTCCAAATATAGGATGTGTATGGATTGAAATACTCTTATCCTATATAAATTTTAAATTTTATTATTTCATTTTTACAATTATTTTTTTAACCCCCTGTCAACCTCATTCGTACTTACCATGACAATAAGAGTTTTCATTTTTTGAGGGTAAATATAGTTACTATAAATAGAAAGAGGCCTATATATGGACCATGGTATACATTATAAACCAAATACTAATCACTTTTTCAAATATAATATTTTTGGTTACTTTATTTAAGGTGATAAAATATAATTTATTATAATATATCATTAATGTCAATTTTTTGAACTATTAATTACTTTGATTTTAATAACATAAGAAGACAAGTAAAATTTGATGAAAAAAATAATACATCCATAATATAAAAAATTATTATATAAAATTTATGTAGCACATTAATTTTCTAAAATTTTATTACTTTTAATATTTTCAATGTGATTTATTTTATTTTTCTATTAATTAAATATTTACTATGTTAATATAGTGTAGAATTTTAAAATAATTATTTATTCAATGAAAAAATAAAAATAAATTACAATGATGAATAAAAATAATTTATATTTTAAAAAAATATTTATAATAGAACATAGAATTAGTTAATCCATAAGTTAAAAATAGTATAATTGTTCAAAAAAAGAGAGTTATGTTTTTCACATTTCTTAAATAAAATATTTTAAAGGTTATAATCACATACAAATAGATCATAATATCCATACGAGAATTGTTTTTCATTCCCTCTATCTCTAGATATTTTCCTAAACCAAATTTATAACTGTATATTATCCAATATGATAAAAATTACTTTAACCTCAAAAAATAATACCCAAAGATCTATTTAAACCATTTTATATGTAGTGTACATTTAAACCCATCCAAAACATGTTCTACCAAATTAAAAATTTAAAAATCTATAAATAAGGTCACTAAATTTTCAAAATCACGTAACATTAATCCCCCAAAATATATAAATTATCACTAAATGTCCTAAAAAAATATGTGAATACCCTGATCATTTATTCTCTTAAAACATGGTAATACCCTTTATTACCATAAAACCACAATGAAAACATAAATTCTTTCAAAAAAAAACTCCCTACCCAATCCTTATATAAAACAAAATATTATCAAATATATTCTATAAATCCAAAAATGATTTAAAATCAATCAAAGATAACATAAACAACTTTGTCATCAAATTAGTAATCAATTCCAAGGTCATTAATATTATCCCATTTACATTATTGATAATCTAATTATCTCAAAGAAACATTATTATTTGAAAACTGTGAACATATTAAGGGTTATATTTCCATAAATCATGTGTTTTACATGAAACGTCACCTTACCATTACATCAAATTGATAGGTCATCCATACTATTCAATATATTATTTCACATCGTTAAAGAAAATCTATTTTAGAAAAATAATTAAATGTTACATGATTCTTATAACCATAATACCATTGGTAAAATACTTATACAACATAATCCTTGAATTCAAATACAGAAACACTTCAATCATTTCACTTACTTCTTAATACATTAACTTTTATTTTTAATATTATTTTTTAATACCTCCTTTATTTAATATATAATTTGTAGTCTATTCACCATAAATAGTAAAACCTTTACTTTTACAACCTTATATATATTATTTTTTAGATTTTCCTTTTATTAATTTATTTCTATAATGCCCATATTGTCCACATTTAAACCATTCAACTATTAGTGGTGAAATAGGGAAACTAGTATTCTCATCCATTTTGTAAACCAAAAATTTTATTTTTCAGCCGAAATAACTTTCTATATTTCATTTTCCATACTTAAAACATTTTCCCTATCCATTGTGACATTTCCATGGGTGTTTATTCAATCATAATTTATATTTAGTAAATTAAATATTTTTTCATCTATGGCCTTTATGAAAATCCATTTTTCACTTATTCAGTGAGTTAGGAAACTCACCAAAGTTGATATTGTTAGTCATATAATAAGATAAATTATTATTCATAGTCACAAGTTTCTACATTACATCTTCTATTTCACTTAGTTTCTTATAAGGAAAATAATTCTATTATCTTCTACATTTAGCATTAACATAATTCCTCCAAGTTCTAACCATTGACTAAATCCAGAAACCATATTCTAAGAAATATTAATCATAGTAGGAAAACCACATAATCTCAAAATGAATCATTTATAAGATGTAAAAATTAAGGAACATTATTTTCAATCTAGGAAACCTAAGTTTTAACCCAGTTCATTCATGGTTATAATCTTTGAAAAAACATTATAATGGTTTAAAAGTAAAATGCATTTTAACTCAAGAATATGACCCTAGAGGGTTAAACTATGTGCATAATAATCAAACACTCACTGTAAACTAGTATGATGGTTGAGATATTCTCAGACATCTATTTTCAAGGTTAATAACCCTAGATTAATCTTTTCCAAATCCATGTACAGTTTTAGTATCCATATAGAAATATTTTTTAAGAAACCCACACTCCTTTATTTACCATAACATAGGATGTTCTCTTATATATAGGATTATCCTAAGGGTGTTCACTAATGTTTTTTCATCCTATTTTTTAAAATTTAACTAATACTTTCTTGGATAACAACTATAAAAATCCATAATTTCAATTCCTGGATATTACATCCTAATAGATTAATACTCAATAGATAAAATTATGAACCATTCTATAAATATAAATGTTTAGTGTATCTCACACATGGATACATGAACACCTAGTTCATAAAGGATCTATATAATCTCCCACTAAGTTCCTAATAACATTCACCATTCATAGACACATCATTCTTAAAAAAATATTACTTGGGTAAATGAACCATAAGAATGGCTACAATCATATGCTTAGTGATTGTAAAAAAAGGGAGATACAATGACCACCTAAACATAACTGGATCTCAAGGGTATGATAACATGCACTTTACATTTTAAAATCATACTATAGATATAAAAGATCATATTATTGAGTGATAGAATAAATCTTGGAACCTCACAAGTCATGAATCAAAAATTAATTAAATAACATGATTTATGAGAGCATAGCATTAGCACAAGGCATAAGTTTGTGGCATATTCATAGAATATAAAATTATTTTATTTGTAGTAGAATCTCATTTATAATACTATTATAGTGAATTGGGTTTAATCCCCAAACCATCATAGTAATCAAGGTTATATCCTAAGACTATAATAGTGGATATATTCCCTTAGTAAATTAGTTCTTCTCATCATTCCAATCATTTTTATCTCATTATATATCCAACATTACCTAATATAATAGATCGATATATAATTAATATCACCCCCATATCATAATTAAAATAAAATTTATGTGTTCCACAAGATAATAAAACATCAATCAATCACTTTTTTTGAAAAGGATATGAATTTCATAAACATTTCATCTTATCATAGCCTATGTAAATAAATGGGTTTCAAAAACATTTCATTAATTCAATATATAATAACTTATTGAAATGGAATGGGTTTCATAATTATTCATACATAATAATTAAAAACCATTCATTAAAATAATAAGTATTATATTATTGGATAATATCCATTGTAAAACATAAGTTACATCAAATTATTTAATCTTATATTGAAAATTCCTTTAAAATATCACATGGAACATTTCCTGAAAATATATTGTTTTCTCTTAAAAAAGATTATTCAAAATAAAAACTACAAATAATAAGTAAATTATTTTCTTTTAAAATAACCTTTTAAAAATATAATTTAAGCTTCAAATAATTAATTAGTGATGATGCTGGTAGTTTTATTCTTATCATATATGTTAAAATCAAACACTCCTTTCATACTTTTGAAAAAAATGTCAAAAAGTACCTCGTTAAGAAAATAACATAATGATTCATTTTAAACCATTTTTAAAAAATTCAATAATGGGTAAAAATGAATTTAAAAATTAATAGGATAATAAAAACATTCTTGAAATTTTTTTTAGAAAATGTGGATATGGAAGAAAATGGGTCTTTGACCGAAGAGATAAATAAAATCAATTTTATTTAAAATTTCAATTCAATCTCATGGGTCCATAAAGTAAGAAAAATGAAAGGGTAAAAGTTATTATAAATAAATAACAAGAGTATAAGAAGAAATTACAAATTTATTGATAGTTATATCATAATATTTCATCATCAAAAGATTAATCATAAATAATCCCAATAAACACTAACATTATAACATAACACCCTTACCACTTTGGTAACTTTTAAACCATAGTCCCTATTAAACAAATAACATTATATAGATACTTATATAACATAATTATAATTATAATCATCATAAAAGACATTAATTTTTATTATATAAACCACATAAATGAAACATGTGTTGAATATGATATGTATCCGATATAATTAAAAGTGAGATGACAATCCATTACCTCGTGTATGAATTTATTTGAAGGTGTTATAACCACTTGTATAATAAATTTAAATTTATTATATTTATATAACATAATAATATTTATACTTATAATATCATATATCAACCACATAAAACTATTTAAACTCTATTTATAACTTATTTCATATTAAAATCATTATTTCTAGGAGTTAACTTTTCCATTCTTCATGAGAATTTCATATTGGCAGTTTTGGTACTTATATATTGATCATGATTACATAAAATCTATAATTTTAATCATTAAATAAATATAATATATATGAATTATATAAAAATTTATATTCACCCTAAAAATATAGACAAAGAAAAAAATAATTAAATCCTTCATGAAGACGGTTGGTTGTAAGGTCACATGGACATTGGCTTCACTTTTTGACAGATTGAAGAAAATAAAAGTTACATAATAATTAAATTTCCAAAAAATATTATCATATTATATATATATATAATATTCTTTAATTATACCCTTATTTTTATCAATGTAAAATGGAAATGAAATACAAATCATGTCACTTCAATAAGGTGAAATTCCACAGGTGCGCATGAGAAATGTTATCATATTACAAAAAATTGAAATTTAATAAAGTAGATATGATATTATAATTAAATAATTATAATTATCTCATAATTATCATATAAAAACTTTAAACCCATAATAATAACCATCCATGAAATATGGTTATGGAAAAAATTTGTATCTCTATGTGGAGATGATAAGTCGTACATATGCACAAGCGATACATTTAATTCTCATTTTTATGGGAAATAGGTTTGAAAATGGTGGTTTAATAATCATAATAAAATTTTAGTATATTTATGATACTAAATTTATTATATTATTTAGAATATCATAGATTTATAGGAATTATAAGAAAAAACAAAATGAAAGGGTTCATGTAATATCATTACCTTTTCTTTGGTAGACCTCCTTTAGATCCATTATTAAGGAGCTTTAGAATGGTATTTTAAGAAAATAATTTTATATAATTCATTTATATTTATTTTATTAAGATAATTTGAAAAAAAAAATCAAACTACTGGTAAAAATGTCTTTTAAATAAGTGAAATGAGTGGTTTCCTTTTATAAGTTAGGGGTGGGCACTCTTGGAATTTCTTGAAGGATTAAAATATAATAAAGTCATTCTAAAGTAAAATGATTTCAAATGGCAATTGATTTCAAGATAATATTGAATATATTTTAAATATTACTAACTAATAAAATTTGGATAGGTTTAATTGGTCTTTTAAACCCTATCTTTTAGCTTAACCCCTTAGTTAACCTATTTTAACATTAATCATTGTAATGAATTTTTCATTCTTGAAGGTTTATAATTTTACTTATAATTTGAAAAATGGATCATAAGTTGATATGTAATTCAATTTTAGACCATATATTATCTACTTTTTCTTGTTTTAATATTTTTAGGATTTTTTTATGATTTATTCAAATATTATTTTCATAAAATATCATTATTGTCATTTTTGACACTACTCATTTAATTTGAAATTCAAGGCAAAAAGAAAACGCTATAATTTAAATATAATCATTTCATAAATCTCTAAAATTTTATATTTATTCTAAATAATCTTTAAAAAATAATTATTCCAAATTTTATTACTTCTAGTATTTTTATACTCATTTAATTAATTTCTTATATGTTGAATAAATATTGGGTCAGTGTTGTGTAAGAAATTAGGGTAATTATTCAATTAATCAAAAATAAAAATCAATTAATATGAGAAATAAAATTTATTTTTCTTTAAATTAAATATTTATAACAAACATTAATATATTTTAACCCTTATTATAAAATATTATGGATATTAATATTAAGAGTTTGATATTTTTTTAATTTATGTTTTATTTAAATTAATGTAATGGTATTAATCAAATAAAAATATATAACCAAGAGGAAAGGTGTTTGATAATTGGATCTAAATGGCATAAATCCACCCAAACAATAGGATAAAGGTAAATTTTAGGGAAATTTTAAATTATTTTCCCAAATGTTATCCAAATTTTACCTGTTTTGACCTTATCGGGGGGACAAAAAATTACTATGGTTACAATTTAGATTAACAAAAAAATAAATCAGAACTAATTAAAAAAATTTAACTTAATAGTTCCAAATATCATATTCATTTTTCGATATTAAATCTCTAAATTTAATAAAAATTAATTTTCGATTGAAACATAAAATAAAAAAAATAGTTTAATAGACAAAAGCATTTTCAAGTATAAAATGTTTTTATACCAAATTGAAAAAAAATGATTCAAAAAATTGTAATTATATTAATTATAATATAATAGTTTTAATTTTACTTTTAATGAATTTTAAAGCAAAGTTTTACTTTGTAAATTCTTGAAACAATAATAATTTTTTTAATAAAAATTAGAAATTTTCAATATTTACTTTGTAAGGACGTGGCCATAAACATTACATATTCTAATATATTTAAACTAGAATAATATTTATTAAATTACCAAATATATTTTAGTTTTATAATTTTATAGATTTATGTAATAACACTTATTTAAAGAACCTCTATATATAGAACAATTCTAATCAGCATCCATTTTCCATTAATATTAAAATTTTAATATAAAACATGATTTTTTTATAAAACATTTTCAACAATTTCATCTTGATTTCTTAAATTCCTTTCTACATCCTTTAAACATATTAAAAAACATTTTAAATTGTGTTATGAGCTCAAAAATCACATTAAGGGATATAAAAACTATAAAATCATTATTATAGTGTAAATATGAAAATTCTTGAAAACCCAATTATAAACAACATACCTTTTTATATAGAAAGGGAATAATATTTTTTAAGAAAAATATTTATATTACCTTTAGAAATCAAAATAATCCATGAAAATTTATTAGTAAGAATAAAAGAGTTATGTAGAAGCATTTGGATATCATCATCTTAAAACCCTTACAAAAACATTATAATGGGAATAAAGGTATGGCTAAATTATTATTTAATTTTAAATAGAACATAATCATTACCCAATGCATTGGAGTGCTATTTGGGTTCACCCATCATATAATCTATATCAGGATCACATGTTGAAATCTAGGTGAATCAATATTATAAGATAGAATGATATTACCCAAGATCTATAATGGGGCTTAACCCACTTTATAAAAAATTTCAAAGGACTATATCACAAATAAACCCCTTGGAATACTTTTTTAAACTAGTTTGAAAAAGAATTTGAGATATAAAAATAGCCTTCCCTTTTAAAACCTACTTTCTATAATAAAATACCAAAAAATGGAAAGATTTTTTTCATTCAATAAAACAAAAAATCTTATAGAGGAATCCCAATATAAAATAACAACTATGGAGGTGGTAAAAGTTGTTGTTGCTGCATAAATTAAAATAGCACATTCATTTTGTCCTTTGTAATGATAGTAAAAATATTCCAAAAAAGTTAACTCTTGGAAACATTGTAAATAATATAAAAAGAGATATAAAATTTCATTTATAAATATTTTATGTTCATATATAAACATTCATAATTAACATTAAAAATATCGATATGGAATAAAATGATATTTTAAAGGAAAACATCAAAAGATTATTTTTTAAAATAAAGTATATTACTAGGAGTCTGACTCATCATGTACGTTATTTATATTCCTAGATAATTAAATTATGAGAATTTTACACCTTATTAATAACCATTTTAAATTTCATTATTCAATTATTTAATTCCAAACAATGTTATGTACAATTAATTAATTAATAAAATTCGCATCAATCATTTTGATAGTATTCAGCTTATATGTTAGAATTGAATCTGATAGGTTGACTATGGTTAATGTGGTCATTATTACACCATATCCAAAGTAATAATAATTAAATAATTATCATTTTTATACATTGATCATACTTTCAAAACCAATTCTTAAAGATGGTTATGAAAAATTAATTATGCTACAATCATGGAGACGGTAGTCTATACACACACATGAGTAACATTTCCATTTTTCAATGATCATTAAGAAACGAAGGTGAGTATTGTTTTATTTGTTTAAAATTATAATAATATAATAAATATAATATTATACCATTAAATATATTTATATATATCATCCATGTGATGCGTTGAAGAAAAACGAATCACATAACTTGGTAAAGGTGGTAGTCCACACGTATGCACAAACGACGATATCATTTTTCAGTAAATAGAAAGGTAAGAAGGTAAATGATATATTATCATTTAATAATGATAAATATTTAATTAATATAAAAATTTATTTTAATGTTATATTCCATCCATGATAGATTGTAATGGAAAACAAATTACCTCGGTTCATAAGGTGGTAGTTTGTCGTACACACGATTGATTGTTTTTTTCCATTTGATGGAATAGAAGAAAAATATAGAATAGGACATTAACATAATAAAACCTCAGTATTTGATGGAATAGAAGAAAAATATAGAATAGGACATTAACATAATAAAACCTCAGTATATGGAATATTTTTTCATCATATAATCATTTTCCAGGAATATGTTAAGGATTTGGAATAAGAAATAAAACAAAAAAACTTGATTAAAAACAATACCACTTCATCATACAACCTCCTTTGCTTAACTCATTAATAACACTATGAATAGTATTATGCCAAAAAATAATACCACTATAATGAGTTCAGGGATCACTAGAAGTTATTGGATCATATTTTTCTATACTAAATTGGTTTTTAAGTTTGATGTAACGGGATGAAGACATTCCCTTTTGTATGAGAGGGGAGGGGAACACTTGGAGTTTCTCAAAATACTAAATTAATATTCAATTCCAAATGAATCCAAAGTGATTCATTTAAAATAAAGGATTACTATGGAATGAAATAATCATGTAAAATAAAAATTACTAAATTTTTTATTATATTTTTACCCTTGTATGTTTTTAAACCCACATTAACCCCTTTCACACTTGTCGTGATAATAATGATTTTTACAATTTCGGAGTCAATAAAGATACTTGAAATTGTAAAATGGTCCATAAATGGACTTTTATTGATACTATAAACTATATAATAAAAAATTGCCTTATTAAAATATTTTTAATACTTTAAATCAAGAAATAAAATATTTTTTTGTATAATTTATCATTAATGCCAATTTTTAGAACTATTCATTACTTTCATTTTAATAACATCAACACGATAAGTATAATTCACAACGATTGTTTTAATACATCCATAAAATTTCATTTCATATATAAAATTGGTGTATCACATTAATTATATCAAATTATATTACTCGTAAAAAAATTAATATGATTTATTTTATTTTTAATTTAACTAGATAATAACTATGTTAGTGTTGTGTAAGTTTTTAAAGTAATTATTTCTCCACTAAAAAGTAAAAATAAATTTAAATTATGAATATAGATAATTTTTGTATAAAAATAGTATTTATTAATGATCATATCCTCTTGTTAAACCTAAATTAAGAATATTATAAATATTAAAAACAAGAGTGTGACATTTTTTTTACTTGTCATTAAATAAAATAATATAAAGGTTATATTCAAATCCAACTAGAAGATAAATTTACATATATCCTTAATTAGTTCTAACCATCTTCTATGTCTTGTTCTCAACTCTCTATAAGTTAATATATACTTAAAACTTTTAAAATATGTATATATTTCACACATGGATCCATATAATTGATTCCTCTTAATTTTTAAAGAAAAAACAACGACTAATTCATGATCATGTGTAGAATAATTTAACTCATGTGGTTTTATCTTTTGTAAATAATAAGTAATTACCTAATCACACTTTATGGGAACACAACAAAGTCTCTTTAATGAAACATTAATGTAGATGAAAATTTAACCTTCTCTAGAGGGAAAGAACAAAATTAAAGTATTTACAAATTTTATTTTTAGTTTCTGAAAAAAAAAATCATATTATTCCATTCATATAAATTTAACCCCTTTTTTGGTTAACATAGTATATGGTTAAGATAATCATAAAAACTATTCAAAAATCCACCAGTAGTAACCTACAAAACCAAGAAAACTATAAATCACTATGAATATTATAGGTCTTTTTCATTCTTCGTTAAAATTATTTTTAGTAGAGTTAATCATTATTCCATATTTATAAACAATATTCCCAAGAAAAGATTTTTTTGTAACCAAAAATTGACACAGGCTAAATTCTCCATGTATTTTAATTTCCTTCTAGGTTTGAAAAAAATCTTTAGGTTTCTATAATGATCCCCATGACTTTTAGAATAAACCAATATGTCATAAACAAATAAAACTAAAAAATTATCCAAATATTCATGAAACACTCTTTTCATAGTACCCATAAATATAGATGGTGAATTATACAACCCAAATTGAAAAAATACAAACTCATAGTCCCCTTATCTAATTTAAAATGTTATCTTACGAATATATTCATCTGACACCTTTAAATGATTCCACCCCGACTTGAGATAAGTCTTTGAAAAATAGTTTTCTCCATGTGTATGATCAATTAAATCATCAATATGAGGAAAAGGTTAATTATTATTAATGTTGATGTTATTCAAATATTTATAATAAATGAAACTCTTATAAAACCATAATTCTTTTTTACAAACAAAACTGGAGCACCCCATGGTGAAGAAAATAGATGAATAAATCCTTTATCCAGAAACTCAGGTAATTTCTTATTCAGTTATAAAATTTCTACTTAAGACATTCAATAAGGGGTTTTTGAATTTGTCTTCGCATCAGGCACTAATTCAATATTAAACTCATCCTCTTGATGAAGAATAATACCAGATAATTAATTAGGGGAAACACCTATATATTTATTCACTACTAATAAATAACTAATTTTTAGAGTTTATTCATTTTAAATAATATGTTCTAGGTAGATTTCACTACCATTTATAATCAATTCCTCATCTTATTAGTAGGTTATCAAAGGTTTCAAATCATTTAACAAGAAATTCTTAGCTCGGTATTCTATCTTATCATGATACATGGAAAGCCATTCCATACCCAAAATAATATCAAACTCTATAATGGGTATTTTAACAAGATTTATAAAAAAGTCCATTACACAAATAAAAAAATTTATATAAATCTTAGACACTTTAATATTTCCACAAAGATTTTTCACCAAAAAAATTATCAAACATTCATGAGGTAATATTCCCAATTAACTTGAAAATTTATTAGAAATGAACAATGTGAAGATATAAAGTCGAAAAAGTTATTGGAATAATTTATATAAACTAGTTTCATACTTATCACCACTTTATTAGATAACCCCACACCAATTGTAGTAGTATTAAATGTTTTTTCCACACCTTTATGATTTCAATCATGATGATTTCTATCCTATATAAAAAACATCAGACACATGTAATCCTAATGACCCAACTAATTGTAACTAAAACCCTTAACTAATGGATGTATATTGGTTACCCTGTTATTTTATTGTTCAAGTATCTTTTATTTATAGTTAATATCCCTATAATAAAAGTTACCACACTGGTAAGACATTCCCAAATTTACAAGTAATTCCCTAGGATTATTTTAAAGACACGTATCATAGGTTGAGAACATTATTTTATTAATGTTAGATTTATTGGATGAATACTTCCCCATTTACTTCTATCAAAGAATGTTATCTATTTATTTACTTATGATGTATGATCAGAAGAAAACTCCATGTCTACCATCTCAGCATACTGAACAAGTTTATCATAACTTATTAATTCTTTTGGAAGATGATTCTCATTGATATCTTGGTTTAAACCCTTAGTAAAACCAATTAATCTTACTATCAAGATGTTTTATAAAATATAGTATGTACATGGCCAATATTTTAAAATATAAATCATATAAAACTTCAAATGATTAATCCTTTTGTCTTAATTCCAAAAATTGTTTCTTCGTTATAATTTGAACCACCATAGGAAAATAATTCAGAAAGAATATATTCTTAAATGTGGTCTATTCCATGGAATCATTTATATCTCTATCTTTGGTATTCCTAATCAATGACCAATATCGATCAAGTTTACCTTTAAATGTTTAAATATAAAGGGTTACATTTTGATGTTTTGAAAACCCAATGACTTCAAATACTTTCTCTATGAAATTAATCCATGAACTGGCTAATATTTTTTAAGAATATCCACTAAATTTTTTAGGATTCCATCTCATAAAATTATCCACAATCTTTATGTTTCTTTTTGGTAGATCTTATTACTCCCTAGCATGGATTCAACTACTATTCATAACTTGGGTCAACTGAGCCTATGTAAAAAAACCACTCAATTCCATTTATGACCATTCTAGGTTTGTGAATCGGTAAAATATAATCCTATTAGTTATATCCTACTATACCCTAAATGTTTTATTTAAGTAAAACTATTCTGAACAAAACATAGTTTAGTCAATTCAACATGGTGATCCTAAAATTCTATAGCATTTCAACTTTACCATTTGGTAAAATATTTTAAGGTTATTATATTATAATTATCCGAACACCTATGGAACTAAAAACCCAACTCTGGTATTAAATGTAAGTACCCATATTTAAACATTACGTATTCTAGTGACTTTAAAAAACAATTCACTATCTTATATTCCCCTATATCTTTTACAATTAGATTTTTATAGTGTTAGTTCGTAAATATTACATAAAAAATCATTTATATACAAATCATACACTTCTAATCAGTATCCATTTTCACATAATATAAAACATTTAAAATAAAAACAATATTTCATTTAATGAAAGATCATCATGAATTTCAACATGACTTCTAAATTTCTAATACCTATCCTTAAACCCTTTGTAACACATTTTAAAACATGGTAAGAGCATAAAAAGAATAATAAGGGACATAAAGAGTAGAAAACCATTAGTCTGGTGAAAAATAATTAAACTCTTGGAAAATATTAGAAAACATGTTTTTTCTACAAATGGAATCATTTTTCCTTTAAAAAGGTAATTATATTGCCTTTTGAAATCAAAAAAACACTATTGAAACTCATTAGCAAGAATAAAAGAGTCATGTAGGTGGCTTAAATCATCATCATCATAAAACACTTACAAAATACATATAATAAGAATAACCATATGGACCACTACCAATACAATTCTATAAATGACAAAATCATTACCCAATGTAATGGAGCACTCTTGGGAACACCCATAATATAAGATATATTTTCATCACCAGGAACTATCTAGGTGAACCCATTATATAATCTATAATCGGATCACCCATGAGATATAATGGTGCATAACCCATCATATAAAAAATGTCTAAATACTATATCGTGAATAAATCCCTTAAAAACTCTTTTAAATCTGTATGAAAATTATGTTTGAATATTGAAATACACTTTCATTTAAAAAAAATAGTACCAACGTACACTTAAAAATGGAAATAGGGTTTTATTTTAATAAAACATGATTTATTGTAGAATAAACTACACTTCAAATAATAGTTATAGTAGTGGGAAAAGTCTTTTTCTCAATAATAGTTAAAATATTACATTACTTTTGTCTTTTATAAATAAAGTCAACTCATTATGTAAAAATATTCCTTTTGAAAACCATTTAAATAAATTACAAAAATGTAACCTTAAATTTCCTTTATAAATTTTTTACTTATATATAAAAACAACCATAAAATAACATTAAATATATGAATAAGTAATAAAGATAGAGTTTTATTGGAAACATTAAAAATGATTTTTAAAAGAAAGTCATTTTCCTTGACTATGAATTATTATGTATGTTATTTATCCTAATAAATAATAAAATTATGTTAATTTTATACATTCCTAATACCCTTTTTCAATTTTATTAGTCCTTTATTTCATTCAATATAAAGTTATATACAATTAAATAATCAATTAAATTAATATTGTCTGTTTTGATGATATTCATCTCATATGTCATAAATGACTATGGTTAGTTGACTATGGTCAATGATATCATTATTAAACAATCTCCAAAATAGTAACAATTACATAAGTGTCATTTTTATAAATAAATCATACTTATAAAACCAATTATTAAATATCGTTATGAAAAATAAACTATTTTATAGTCAAGGGGGTTGTAGTTTGTACGTATGCATGAGTAATATTTCAATTTTTAAATGATGATTTTGGAAAGAAGATAAGTATTATTTTATCTTTAAATAATTATAAAATATCATAAATTTTATATTACACCTATAAATATACTTACATTTATCATTCCTGTAATGTGGTGATGAAAAATGAATCATATTGTTTTGTGGATGTGGTGGTTCACACATATGCACGAGCGATGTTATCATTTTTTAATGAATGGAAAGCTAAGAAGTTAAATGATATACTATATTTTAATAATAAAAAATATTTCATGAATTTAAAAATTAATTACATCATTAAAATCCATCCATGATATATGGAGATGGAGAATGAATTATATCGGTTCGCGAGGTAATAGTCCATTATACACACGATCGATGGTTTTATTTATCATTTGATGTAAGTGGAGATGGATATAGGTTGTGAAATAACCCTAAAAATTCTTTATACTATGTACCATACCATTTTTATTATATAATCATGGCTATGGATGATTTTAAGAAGCTGGAAGAAAAAATAAAACAGAAATACTTGATTAAAAATGATACCTCTTCTATGGACAACCTTCTTTTCATAACATCGTAAAGGCTAGAATTGTTCCGAAACTAAGACTTATAAATAAAGTGTGGGATTATAGAAATTTATTCTGGAATATATTTAATGAAAAAAATATGTTATGAAGTTTTAATTAAATGGAAAAAGAAATTCTCTTCTATAAGAGATGGGAGGGGCACTCTTGGAATTTCGAAAAATATTAAAGAAATATTCAATTAAAAATGGATCCAAAGTGATTTATTCCAAATATAGGATGTGTATGGATTGAAATACTCTTATCCTATATAAATTTTAAATTTTTTTATTTCATTTTTACAATTATTTTTTTAACCCCCTGTCAACCTCATTCGTACTTACCATGACAATAAGAGTTTTCATTTTTTGAGGGTAAATATAGTTACTATAAATAGAAAGAGGCCTATATATGGACCATGGTATACATTATAAACCAAATACTAATCACTTTTTCAAATATAATATTTTTGGTTACTTTATTTAAGGTGATAAAATATAATTTATTATAATATATCATTAATGTCAATTTTTTGAACTATTAATTACTTTTATTTTAATAACATAAGAAGACAAGTAAAATTTGATGAAAAAAATAATACATCCATAATATAAAAAATTATTATATAAAATTTATGTAGCACATTAATTTTCTAAAATTTTATTACTTTTAATATTTTCAATGTGATTTATTTTATTTTTCTATTAATTAAATATTTACTATGTTAATATAGTGTAGAATTTTAAAATAGTTATTTATTCAATGAAAAAATAAAAATAAATTACAATGATGAACAAAAATAATTTATATTTTAAAAAAATATTTATAATAGAACATAGAATTAGTTAATCCATAAGTTAAAAATAGTATAATTGTTCAAAACAAGAGATTTATGTTTTTCACATTTCTTAAATAAAATATTTTAAAGGTTATAATCACATAAAAATAGAAAAAACTGTCTATATAATAGAAAAATGGATTTTTATTGATGAAATGGCTCAAAAAGTAAAATTAAGTCATTTTTAATGTCATTTTATAATATGTATAAAGTTATTTTAAACTTTAATTACCAAATTTACCATTTACAATGGTAACATAAATTATTGTTGTTACTATTCATACTGACCAAAAATAAATAAGACCTATTTACAATATTTATACCACATAATTCCAAATATGGTATCCATTTTTCGAAATTCAAAAAATATTTTTGGAATAATTTAATTTAAAATTAAATAGGTAAAACGTAATGAAAAACAGTTTTTTAGAAAATTTTCCTTTTTAGGTTAAAAATGTTTTTATAATAAATTCATTTTTAAAATTATTTCAAAAAACCATAATTGGATTATTTTGAATCCAAATGAACTATTTAAATTTTAAAACCCATCAAAATAAGATTTTTTTTTAATACTTGCAAATAAATACAATCTTTAATAATAAAATAATAAAATTTCAATATTCAATAAAAAAATAAAACTTTTTATAAAATTTTCAAGAAATTGTTATAAGATAATTTATGAATTATGAATTAAAAATGAAATTATTTTGGTGAATTTGAATTTATATAATTTTGAAATCTTGATAAATCCATATAATACATTTAAATCCAATTAGAAATAAATATTTTTCCTTTTAACTGAAAAATTAGAAAATATTTTAATAATGAATATAAATAATAATATCTTACTAAAGAGTATTAATAAGATATGAAGATGAATTATCATGACATTAACTGGGTTTTTACAAACTATAAAATCAATTTATATGAAAAATCCCAAATAATTAACCGGATGTAATTTTGATATGATGATTTCAAAAATAAATTTAATTTTATACTATAAATTTTCTAAAATTAGAAAATATTAAATATAATATTTTCCATAAAAAGAAATAAGATAAATTCAAGGAAATACATTATATAAGAATAACATAACTTTACAGAAAATTTAATACTTATTTCATATGTATTTATAAATATATTTGTATTGAGTAATACACTTATATATATTTCATAATGTGGTTATTCTTATTCAAACCTACCAATTCAACAACTAGGTTATAATCGTAAAATTTAAATAATATTTTTAATGGATCATTTTACCTCAGTGTTCTGTTTTTTATCCACTCTCGAACATAATGTTCTTCTTTTAAAATGTGGGGGTGTTGCACTAATATATTACATTTTTTTACATAAAAAAAATAAATTGATATAATTATATATTAATATAAATATTTATAAATGACCCAGAAACATTAATATTAATTACTACGTTGGTCAAAATAATAATAATTAGTTTTTAAATTATGTTAAAACTTATTATTTCAATTATCCATAAAAAGTTTAATTAATAATAATATTAAAAATATTATTAAATATTAAGAATATTATTCATCATGAATTATATTAATTATATTAATAACATAATATTATATTATTAATTAATAGTAAATAATAAAATTGAAAATTAATAAATATATTACCAATTAGTAAGAAAATTATATCACAAAAATCACAAAAAAAATAAAAATATATTAATTACTCTAATAAATTAATAAGTGGTAGTATATTATATTTTATATAAATTATGAAATTTTAATTTAGTAATTTTATTATTAGTAAATTACTAATAATTATTTATATTCAATATATTACTGATTACATATTATAAATAATTAAAATATGAACTAATTATTAATATAATATATATATACAAAAGAAAAATTAAAAAAATGTTAGGATATGTGAACTGCATTCACACTTCCTATCTAAATGTGTAACTGATGTTGTTAACTCGATTCATGCCTCTTTTCAAGACCCATGAGGAGCATGAACATCATTCGCACTTCCTGTTCAAAGAAGGAGGTGTGAATGAATTTCAAGCTTCTTTGGAACCCATTTTAAAAATATATGAATCTTTATCCCAATTTTCAATTTTTTTCCTTTTTTAAAACCCAAAATAAATACTCAACATATCCTTCTCATGTCATCGATTTGTAATGATAAGTACAGAGTAAAAGTTGGGCCATTTCCCACATGCTTAAAAATTCACATCAAACATATAATGTACTATGTTTACAATGTTTTATTTTATAATATTCTAGATTATTTAAATGTTATAATTAATTTTGTTTCAAAAATGTTTTAATTTTTAAATTTTATAAAAATAGCTAAATAGTTTTTTTAAAATGTGAAATCTACCAATAAATCATGTTTTGATTAAAACAGTTGGCAGGATTAATCCATTTATATTATTAAGAGGCCAATCCTAAAATCATATCTTTCTTTTAAATCAAAAATTAATTTGGGTGTTCAATAGCCATGTTTTTAGAATATATATGTGGATAATTGACACAAATGATATATATCATTTATTTCAAAAAAAAGAATATATATTAAATATCTATATTCTTATTATAAAAATTATTAATATATAATAGAACACAACTTATCCAAAAAATATATTTAAATATGCCAAAGAATTATCCACTTGACTCTCCCTTTTCTGAATAAAAGAAAACTAGTTCCACTCAAATGTTTTTTAAACATCTCAAATTCTATACAACAAAAGTTCAGTTGAGATGAGAATTATATGTCCCTTTAAAATAAAAGAGTTAATGGTTGAAAATATGATTATTTAATATATATATATATATATATATATTCCCATTCCATTTCAAACTTAATATAAAAAAAATAGAATATGCCTCAACAATCAATGGACTCCACTTTGTAACAAAAATATTATGCACACATATTCCCCTAGAAGTGTGAAACTCTTGGTAGAAAACCCATATTCTATACTACTTCTAATACAACATTTTTATTATATTCATTTATATTAATGAATAGAATATGACTTAATCACATGGAATAATATTTATCTTTAAAATAATACAAAATCACTGATGACTAATAGAGAAAAAATTAATTGGTGTTGCAAGAATAATATATATATCCTAAGAGATGAACAAATGATTTCGTTTTTCTTAATATCACCCTGGCATATAATCTTGAGTTAAATGTTGAGATGTAACATCACCCAAACCTAGTTTTATGGAAGAAGTTTCAAACTTACTATTTATATCCCATAACCAAGTTTCCTTACCCATATTAACTTTTATCCCCTAAAAAATATGCAATAGATTTCATTCAAGTAAAAGATACATCAAACCCCAAATATAAAACCACCACTAATTAAAACTTATCCCAATAAAATAATAAAAAATATATAAAAATGATATTATTTTGACTTCAAAACATTATCAAGAATTTACTAAAACTACAGATAATGCTTTTAGAATCATTGTAAATAAATTTTATCATGACTAAAAAAGCATTGATGTGTCAAGTTTCCTTAAAAGCTAGTCACTTTTATCCCTGATTTGATATTTTTTATCTTTATCAGTGTTCCATTGAGTCTTGATAATGGTTTCCTTTATCATTTTTTATAAAATAATGATTTATTAATGCTATTATTAGCATTGAAAAAATAAATTTTTATCTGTTATATAATACTAATTACTATATCAACAACTCTCTATAAACTGTGGATAAAAACAAATAATTTTAATTATAGTAAAAATATGAGATTAAATGTATTTAAAAATTTTAATTTAACTTACAACATCACCCCAATAAAATTAATACATTAAATAATTATAGTAAAAATAATTAAAATGATTTAAATAAACAAAAATAATTATAATCAATACAAAAACAAAATTCTCAGTGTAGGACTTCTCCAAGGATAAACTTATCCTCATGCAAAACAAGTGTCTTCCTATAATATAAAAAATGTTTATTTTCGTAATAGTATATAAAAATATTTAAAAAAATACAATTGAAATGTTATATAATCCATTATATATATTATTTGGAATGATATATAGTCACCCCTTTCAAGGAATAAAAGAAAATTAAGTTATTGTTCTAATGTATAATTAAAATATAAACATGATCTCTCTATTTTGAGTATGTGATGGGTGTTTTAAACTAAAATTTTACTTTTATAAACTAATTCAATTAGATCCAATAGAGACTACCAATAGTGGTAACTATTAGTATTTAAATTCCACCAAATGACCACTTTTATAAGTCACATTTTTCTCATCACTAAAGGGAAATAGTGATCACTAATGGAAGTCTTTTTAGGGGTCCAAAGATGATCTCATTAGAGGTCACTAGAAATGGATTTAGTGAATTTTATAAAAACTCTCTAAACTATAATGATATAGAAACCGTCAAAGGTGATCATTAATGCTCCCAAAATAGGGTATTAGAGGCCACCTATGGAGGCTACTAACATGAAACAATTTATTATATATATTACATTTTAAAATTTATTCTAAAGAATTAAAACCAAGAAATAAAAAGCGGTGATCCAAATAGCTACAGTATATTCCAATATTCATTCCCAAAAAACCAACATATGTGATACCAGAAAAAATTATACAATGTAATAAAAATTAATGTTTATATTGAAAAAAATATATTCATTTTATATAAATAATAGTCAAATCAGTATATATAGTGTTATGTATATAAATAATTAAAAATACATAAATTGTGAAAATCTAATATTAAATGTCTAGTTACAATATTTAATTATCAGTTGATCGGTGATTATTAAAAATAAAAACCAATTTAAAGTCATATTGATCAATTTTGTGCTTTGTATTGATGTAAAATTAATTAAAACATATCAAAAATGATTCAATGAATGTTATCTAAGATTTTTATGTTAATATAATGTTGTTTTCTCATTATTATCCCTCGAGTAGAAGATGTGTCATATTAATAAAAATATACATTATTTCTAGTTTTTCCATCATACCGAGGGACATGAGAATCTGATGGATACAACTTTGATTCTAATAGAATAGAATAGACTCGGGGATTGTTCTCCCATGAATTCTTATCAATATTAATTTTTTGGATTGGTATTGACCCCTTTTATGTGATTTTCACTTAACTCAAAAACTAAGGGATAAATGAAAATTTTGAGCATACCAAGTAGTTAGGGTATCCAAAAGATATGATAATGAATCTTATAGATTTTAAATGAATTAAATATCATTGTAAAATAATTTCATGTCAATCAAATCCCATTTGGTTAGTTTTGACCACCAAAACAAACCATTTTACCATTATTAGAAAAATGTTAATAATGAAAAATCATACCTTAAACCATACTGATCAATCTGGTCATCAAATTAACATGTGGTTGATTCCAATAGATCCAAAATAATTTTAGTAATATTGTACTATATTTATATAGTAATATGAAGTCGTTTTCTCATTTTTGACCCTCTAGAATGAGATATTTTATTTTAATAAAACTATAAAAATTTTCCCATTGTTTTCCATCATACCAAGCGATGCGAGCATCTGATAGATAAAGAATCAATTCTAAAAGTTCAAAAATGAAATGATGATAATTCTCCCAAATTTTCTTGTCAATAAATGTGTGTTGACTTAGTACTAACCCTTTTTACATGATTTATTACTTCACTCCAAACCTAATGGACAAACACCACTTTTAGTAATATTGGAAAATGTGTGGATATAGTCGACATGATGAATATTCCTATAGATTATAAGGGTCTTAAAGACAATTTTCCAATGATTTAATGTCATTTAGAGCTTGTTTGGCCTATTTTGACCCCTACACCAATGATATTCCCATTATTAAATTTTTTTAATAATGTCAAATCATACCTTAATCCATGGCGATCAATCAAGGCATCATATTGATGCGTAGTTGATTCCTACATATCAAAAAATATTATAGTAATTTTCTCCTAAATTTTTACATCAATTAGAATTAATTGCCTCATTTTTCACCCCCTAGGATGAGATATGTCATTTTAATAAAACTATACAATGATACCCTTTTTTTATCATATCGAATGAAATAATAATCTAGTTGATGTGGTATTGAATATAACGGGTCAAAAATTATTCATTGATCGTTATCCCACGATTTCATGTCAATCCATTGGTGTTTATTTTTCATTGGCCCCTTTTATGTGATTTTTAACTTAACGCCCAATCAAAGGGGAAAACACCACTTTTGATCATATTGAAAAAATCTGGTATTTTATTGAAATCTAGATGATACCAACATATTTTAAATGGCTTAAAAAGAGTTTTCATAAGATTTCATTTTAATCAGATCTTGTTTGTTTAGTTTTGAATCAAACACAAATAATTTTAACATAATTACAAAATTTTATACAATGTCAAATCATAACATAAGATATATCAGTTAATTCAGGCATCAGATCGACATATAAATGATTCTAATATATCAAAAATTATTCAATGATTTTTTTTCTAGATTTTCATGTCAACACAAATCCATTTTCTAACTATTATCCCCCTATAAAAGATATTTCATTTTAATAAAACTATACAACTTTACTCATTGTTTCCCATTATACTAAGTCACACAAGCATATGATTAATAAAAAATTGATTCTTATATATCAAAAATAACTCTTTGATCATTCTCTTTATATTTAATGTTAATTTAAGGGTGTTTTCTAATTTTTTCCCCTTTTATGTGATTTTTTTTCTAACTCTAAATTTGAGGGAAAAATCCATGTTCTCTCATTATAAGAAATGAGGGTATTCGATAAATATTCTGATGATTCTTATAGATTGAAAATAAAATAAATATCATTATCCTAATATTTCATATAAATTATAACTATCTTGATCAGCTTTAACCCCGATACAATTGATTTTACCATTATTAATTTTTTTTAAATAATGTCATATCATACCTTAATACATACTGATTAATCATAGAATCAGATTGGCACACGATTGATTCGAAAAGATCAAAAAATATTTGAGGAATGTTCTCAGATATTTTCATGTCAATACAAAAAAATATCATTTTTTGACCCCCTTGAGGGAGATATTCCATTTAAAAAAACCATACAATGTTACCCATTGTTTTTTCATCACACTGAGCAATATGAGATTCTCATTGATGAAACATCAATTCTTATATATCAAAAAATACTCATTGATCGTTATTTTGTGATGTTATGTTAAGACAAATGTATTTTAATAGTATTGACCAATTTTACATGATTTTTCACATATCTAAAAACCATAGGGACAAATGATGTCACACCCTGACCAGGTTGGTTTGTTTTTTTAATTATTTTAATTATTATTTTGAGTTTAGATGCGTTTTCACTGTTGTTCAATCAGCCCAAATGGTAAGGAGTGACTGTGCGGAGCTCACGTGGTTTCCCAAGTGGTTTGGGTTGTAGCGAATGACTTGTGCATGGTTTATTAAGTCATGTGACAAGCGTGTAGCTTAGCAATGTAAGCGGGAAGTGCTGTGTGGCATGGGTTGAGCACGACTTGCTCAACTATGTATCCAGTTGTGGGTAACGATGCATGGTTACCTAGTATTTAATATAAATAGTACCATCACATAGAGAATGAGATAAAAAATAAAATAAAAATTTTAAAGAATGTTTGATAATAATGATATTAATAATAATAATCATCATCATCATCATCATATTATTATTATTATTATTTAGAATACGATTTGTTAAAATCATTATTATTATTATTATTATTATTATTATTTATTATAGTATTATTATTATTGTTACAATTATTATTATAATTGTTATTATTATGATTATTAGTACTGTAATAGTATTATTATTATAAGAAATTGAATAAAATAAAAAAGGTGTGTAAAAACCCTTGGGATGTCACCCCCCCCCCCACTTTTCCCCCTCTTTCACACTATGTACATGGCCCCTCTATACTCTGTCCAGCCGCTCCAATCGCCATCCACCTTCACCGCTCCACCCAAACTCCATGCGCTGCACCATTTCCTGGTGCCCCCTCTCCCTCAGACATAGCACATGAACCCCCCTATTTTCCCTACGTTTTATGCACCCGACCATATCCAGTGGTAGGCTGAGCTCCCCCCTCCTCACCATGCACCACACTAGCAGCGCCCCTCCTGATCGGCATGGCACACCGATCTTGTGTCCCTCCTCTGGTTAGCATGCTTCCTACTGGGGTCATCTACTTTCACTCTGGCCAGCCTTCTCTTCACCAATATCTCTTTCCTTCAGTACGATCATGTTTCCTTTCATTCATGGTGTTTCTATTTAATATTTTCAAACCCTAAAGCATTGGTGTTGTGTTTAGTGCATTTTTATCAATGATTAGTGTGTGTGTGTTTGGTCCAAAGGGCATTGTTCTTCCTCCCGTTGATGGTTTTATCACATTCTCACTTGATTTGAGGTAGGAGAATCCACTTTTTACTTTTTTTATTAAGTCCATTTAATGATTGAGTGTTTTTAATTAAATTTTTAACTTAATTCTCACCATCTCAATACACTTGGTTAATATTATATAGTGTTTTCAAGTTAGTTGGTTTTGCTAAAAATAGTTTTGAAGTATTTTCCCTGGTTATGTTTATATGAGCTTATGAAAAATGTGTTAATTGGATGTCCAATATTGTTTTGATAATGTTTTAAACATGACACACACCGTCATAATACTCTTTAATAGTTTTTTTGGGTGTTTTCCAGTTTGTATAATTTGATTGATCTATTTATTAAATTGTTAATAAATGGTTTGGTTTGATTGTAAAATTTTTTATAAATTGTTTTATCTTTTTATATAATTTTTTATCAATATTTTAGATTGTTTGTATAATTGTTGAGAAATTGTATGGTTTGTTTTATAAAGCTCCATCACTTTATATTTTTGAAGGACTCTGATGAAAATTATTTTATGTGAGTTTGGAAAGGATAAATGCCTACTTGGAAAATGTGAGGTATTTGGGTGTGTTCTTGGTTATATCTTGTTAAGGAGTCATTTGACATGTTTTCTAAAGTTTCTTGTTTTTTCTAAAATATTGGAAATTGGTACTTCTTGTGTTTAAAAATATTTCTAAATATGTTCTTATAAGTTTGGTTTGTTTGGCCTTAAATCGTGATTTAGTGTATTTTTGGAAAGAGCAATTCCCGTTTGGCTCTTGGTGTGGGATTTGGTGAATGTTTTATTAAGTGATTGTTGGGATTTGTAGATTTAAAAGTGAAATTGGTAAGATTTTTTTGATAAATGTATTTAGACATGTTGATTTAAAGTCCCATTTAGAAAATTTAACACTAGGGTAATGTTTGTACTAACATTTAAAGGTGACTATGTTTTGGCGAAAGTGTATGGTCGGTTGGAAAATTTGAGTATTTTATGAAATGGTTTAAATGTTTTATGGTATGGTGGCCCGGTTGACACATTCGTGTGATATGAAATGTATATATATAAATATGGGGAACCTTTATAGGAGGGATATCCCTTAGGGGTTATCGTATATTGTTTTCAGTGTTTCGGGTAGGCAAGTGCGGTGATGGTAGGTAGGATGAGTCACACGTGCGAGGGCCTCCTACTTACACAACATTACTAAAACCACCATGGGTTCCTAAGATACTTTTAAAGGGTTGAGTGATGGTTGTTGATCAACCCCTATTGAACATATTGGTACCCTCTGTATTTTCTATTAGTCCAGGAGGGTTGTGCTACTAGTTAGGTTAGGTTAGGGAAGCTAGTTGGTTATTGACTTAGGGGCTTTACCATACGTCGGCAGGTGGTTTCAAACCGAGTACGTCTAGGGGTCTTCTAGGGATGTCTAGAAGCACCCATGGTTACTTAATTATTTTTTTTCTTGTTTACATTCCATTGTACTGGTTTATTTCTAAATTGAACTATTTAGCTATTTTACTTTATCCCAGTTTTGGTATAACTTTTTTTGGTTTTTGTTCGTAAATAGTAGTTTGTTTTGGAAATTACTTTTCTTGGTGTTGGATTTTAAAATGGGGTAAATTGTGTTATTTTATTAAAATTTGAAAACCCTATTTTATAATTTTATTTCAAAATAGAATTAATGGATTGTTTTGGAAGAGGAAACTCTTGGATTTTTTTGTTCAATTTTGGAAACCCTACTAAGAATCTTAGTGCTCACACATTTTATATCATTCTAGTTGTAGGTTATGTTTCTTTTTCAGGTTTCTATTTTACCTACTCAAGGTTAGAGCAGGTTTGTTTTTGTGGTTGAAGGTGACCAATAGGTCACATGGAGATTGCAGGTAGTGGTTTTTTTTATAATTTTAGTTTTCACACTTTTAGTTTTATCTTGTATCTAAACCTTTTTCTATTTATTTAAGATTCTATTGTCATTTTACTGCATGCTCTGTTTGTTTATTAGGATTATTTGATCCTGGTTTTGGGCGGAAATTGTCCTCATTGGTTGTCACTTTTATGCTCAGGACTCGTTTCCATCTTTAGGGTGATTGGGAATGCCCTTCAGAACATGTCTCGGACTGGCTCAGGTGACTGGTTCAGGGTCGACCCGAGCTGGTTTGTGAAAAACTCCACTTTCTTTCATAATGTGAAATACATGTATCTGATTTATTCATTGATTATTCCTTTACATTTTAAATGACATAAAAAACATTTTACTATGAATTTATATCTATCAAATCAAGTTTGGTAATATTTTACCACAATATAATTACTTTCCCTACTATTATAACAATGATAATAATGTCAAATCCTACCTCAATCCATACCAATCAATCCAGGTATCAGATTGACACATGATTTATTCCAACAGATAAAAAAATTAGTCATGAATTTTTCTCCAAGATTCACATATCTATCCAATGTAGTTTACTTCTTTTTTATCCCCAAGTGGAATTTATGCAATTTTAATAAAACAGCTTAATGTTAATTGTTATTTTATATCATACCAATAGACATGAGTATCTGATTCATGTGAAATTTATTCATAGAGATCAAAAATAACTTGGTGATTATTATTCCATTATTTTATGTTAATTAAAGTGATTTTTCCTAGTATTGACCCATTTTACATGATTTTTCACTTAACGCCAAATATGAGTGATAAACAACACTTTTAATCAAAACAAGAAATTCTGGTATTCGTTAAATGTTTAAATGATTCTTATAAATTGTAAATGACTTAAGGATAATTTCGATAAGATTTCATGTAAATCAGGGCTAATTTTTTCAATTTTGACCTCAATATAAATGATTCTCCCATTATTATAAAAATATTGATAATTTCAAATCACACCTTAATCCATACAAATCAATAAGATCGGTGTATTGATTTAAGATTGATTCTAGAAGATTAGAAATGATTCAAGGAATTTTCTACAAGATTGTGACATCAATCTAAAATAATTTACTCATTTTTAGACCTAGAAAAAATATGTCATTTTTTAAAAACTATACAATTTTATTGTTTGTTCTCCTTCATACTGAGTGATAAGAGAATCTAATTGATACAGCATTGATTATTATATATCAAAAATGACTAGATAATCATTATCCTATCACTTTAGGAAAATCAAAGAGTTTTTTCATGGTATTGAACCCTTTTACAAGATTTTTTACTTAGCTCCAAATCTGAGGGACAAATGGAACTTTCAATCATACCATGAAATTTATGTATCCAAAAAATGTGTTTATGATTCCTATATATTTGAAATGAAATAAAGATAATTTTTCTAATAATTTAGGTCAATAGGAGCTCGTTCATTTGGTTTTTATCCCTACACAATTGATTTTCCCATTATTACATAAATGTTAATAATTTCTAATCATAACTTAATCCATATCGATTAATCTATGCATCATATTGATGAATTGTTGATTAAAATAGATAAAAAATGATTCAATGAATGTTATCCAAGATTTCTACATCAATATGAATTTTTTTATTGTTTTTTACTCCCCATATGGGAGGTATTTTATTTTAATAAAACTATACAGTGTTACTTTTTATTTTTCATAATATTGAGCGACACGAGTATCCGTTTGTTGTGGATTTGATTCATGAAGATACAAAAACAACTCAATGAATATTCTCACATAATTTCATGTCAAAAATTGTGTATTTTTTAGGTATTCACCCCTTTTATATGATTTTCACTTAATATAAAATACAAGATACGAACATCAATTTTGATCATATTGAGCAATTTAGGTATCTAATCGATTTGTCGATGACTATTGAAAATAGTAAATGAATGAAAGATTATTTTTCTTAGGCTTCATGTGAATTAAATATCATTTGGCTAGTCTTGACCACTACAGACATGATTTTACCATTATTAAAAAATGTCAATAAGGTAAAATCTTACCTTAATCTATATCGATAAATTGAGGAATCAAATTGATGTGGAGTTTATTAAAAGAGATCAATAATGATTCAAGCAATGTTAATACAGATCAAAAATGACTCGGTGACTATTCTCACATGATTTCATGTTAATCCAAGTGTGTTTTCTTGGTATTAAACCCTTTTAAATGACTTTTCACTTAACACAAAATTTTACGGGACAAATTACACTATTTATCATATTGATAAATTCAGGTATTTTATCAACTTTATGATGATTCATATATATTTTAAAAGACTTAAATATCATTATCCTTTAATTTTATGTTAATCAGAGCTCATTCGGTCAGTTTTGACCCATACACTTGATTTTTCCATTAGTACAAAAATGTAAAAAATGTCAAATCATAAATTAACCAACTCCAATAAATTTGGGAATGATATTGACACATGTTTGATTAAAAAAATTTAGGAATTATTTTAGAAAAGTTGTCTTAGATTTACACATGAATTTAAATTCTTTTTATCATTTTTTTCCTAAGTGGGGAAATTTCATTTTAATAAAACTATACAATACTACCCATTATTTTTCATCATATCAAGTGACACAATCATATGATAAACACAATATTGATGTCATAAAATAAAAATAATAATCATTGATCATTCTTCAATGATCTTCAGTCAATACAATGGTTTTTGCAAGGTATTGACTATTTTTACATGATTTTTTACCTAACTCGGTTATATAAAATCATTCACCTTTCCACACTAATCAAAGTGTGTTTTAACATTTTTTAATCCTAGTAATGGTAATTTTATTAAAATAATAGACGTGAAAATGTAATTTAAATTGTATTGACTATTCTAAGAATCCAATTGACTCGTAGTTAAAATATGAAGATAAAAAATCACTTAATGACTAATTTCCAAAGTATTCTCAATAATATAAATGTATTTATTTGGTTTTGATTCCCTACATGGTCAAATTTTATTTAATAAAAATTTAAATTTTATTTGATACTTTACTAAAAATAAAAATTCAAAATGATGCATTCAATTCTAATAAGAAACTAGCAAGTGAAAATGAATCAAACCTCCTAGATCTGATGCATCATGTATGAACATGGATGCTACCTACATCCAATATAGTAGGGACCTAAAAAAATAAAAAATACCAAGATAATAATAATTAATATAATTAAATAAATAATTAAATCCAGTATAAACCTAAATAATATGATCCCATGTAACATCAACATGGTTCATATATTTTTGAAGTACTCTGGCCCCAACTAATAGAAACACGTTTACATCATTGAAAGCCTGCATCTGTGCCTCCAAATATGTCATATACTATTTAATCTTAGAAAAAAAGTACCCATATCCTTATTATGTGAAACTAAAGAATTATGAATTTGTATTCCATATTTCAAAATATATTCATGTCTATTGTGACCAATGATGAGATGAAATATTTCATTCTACAGCATGGCCAGATAATGTTGGTCTACTGGAAGTTCTGCTACTCAACCTCAAATTAAGATTATTAAATATAAAAATATAAATAAATATTTATACTCAAATATATGTAAGAATTCATAATCAGCAAAATAACATACTGTTAGAGTGGAAACCATGTGATCATTTCAATCATGATTCATCATCCACACCGATATTTTATTATTCGGTGCACATTACTCTTATAATTGTATACTAATAATATATAACTATTTAACAAAAACCTTATTAATTAATAAATATAAAAATTAAATGATAAATATATAGTGTTGAATAGGAGATATGTGACCAGTCACAAGCATGTGAAGTGTTCCCTATAATACGTGATTCAAATAATGATGCATTTCCACCACCAATATTCAATTAATTAAAATTTGAAACTTATAAAATGAAACACATTATTCAAAATATGTAAACAAAATTTAATAATATCACCATATTATACTCATTGGACCAATATACATGCAATTAATTCAACTTATATGGGAGAACACCTCTCAGGACTCTGTTTAGAATGTATAGGGCACCCACATTTGTTACCAAATGTTGTTTCTACACACTACCTTTATAAAATTTCCCCATTTTATGAAATTTTACCATAAAAATATAACAAAACTCATTGGGTAGAAATCTTAAATTATTATATATATGAAAAAAAATTATCTCAAATGTAAGTGTTTTTAAAATATATCTATGAATTTAAAATTCAAATCTTACCTAAAATTCCCACCATAGTTGATCTAATGTATCAGGATGGAATGAATCCCAGACATGTCAAGTAAATGGAAATTTTTTTTCATGTATGATATGGCCTTTTTTTGAAAAAATGAAAGGTCACCCTCACCTACATTATGTTATGTCTCATCAAATCATCTATCAATGGTCATGTAAAAATTCTATGATGAAATCCCATGACTATGGCCTTTACTATGAGAGGAATATGTTATAAAGTTGGATCCTATTGAAAAAAACATGTTTATAAATTAGAAATATGTTCATGTATAAGTTTAACACTTAATAAAAAGTATAAAAAAACTTTTACATTCATACATACCATGACCTATGGATTCATATGTCTCTTCAGAATAATATGGATCTGGTTCATGTTCACCTGACATGTCTACAGTTGTAAAAACATTACTAGTCAAACACCAGTATACTATATATCATAAAAATGGAAAAAATCTACAAAAAACATTTAAATAGTTCATAAATAATTAAATAGTTAAAATATACTTTTCAATCAAAGAGAAGGGAAAATCATACCATTCAATAAGCATGAAAATTGACCATTTCTCCTTCAGTGGACTCTCAAACCCATTTAATATTCACATTGAGATATAGAGTGTTAATCTAGATACTATTCAAAAAATGAAAGAGTATTGGGTTCATCTCATTCAATTAAAAACACTTCACATATGGATATTTTAGAAGAAACATTCTAATTTGAATTATATGGAAATAAAATGAAGAAAAAAATATTACAATGGCAATAAAAAAGGTTTGTTTCTAACTCCTTCATATTAATATAACACATTGAAAATGTTAACTAATGTAAAATGGAATTGACTGAGTTAAGTTTCATATACTAGATTATCCCAATTACACATTAATAAAATGTATTTTAACCCATGCATGTATAAAACTTCAATAATTACCTTCAATTGGCTATAATAATAACAAGAATTAACAGATGAAAAACTAATACTACATTTTTTTATTTCTCATTTTTCATCAAAATATTTAATGTGAATCCAAAATCTATTAGCAACTAAATATTTATAATGATGATATATTAAAGATGGATCATAAACTAGTTATTAAAATTCTTTAGTAAGTGTAGGGTCATATAACCCCCATGGGTTATGGACCTATATATTTCACATAATTCAATAAAACATTATACAGAAAAAAATGATATTATACTTCAATCATAATGAAAATCCATTTATATCTAAAAAAATATATGAAATGATTGTGAAATGATTCATAATGATACTTTTGAATGTGATAATCACTAACACGAGGCTTCTCTTATTTTCGTTATTTTTCTTGAAATGATAATTACATGTTAAAATGAGATACTACTTTATATGAAAAACATGTAAATTTTGAACAAGAAAAGTCATAATACACACACTATAACAATGGTGAAACTGATAGAGTATTGAACAGGTTTTATCAATGATCATGTACAAAAATGATGTTATCTATATCAATTATAGTTAATTATCCAACTAGTTCATCATGAATCCAAGAGGAAAATTTTAATGTTGTTTCATTATCCATAATATACTTATCAAAAAAATATCACACTCATCCATAAAATAAAAATTTGATATCGATGTCTATGGAAAATATTTGTTACATAAAAATCATTTTAATGTATTCATATATAAATCTTTAGTATATATTCAAATGAATTTCACTGGTCCACCAGCCAATAATTCTTGATCCATTACTTCATTATTTTTGTGTACCATCAAATGAACCATAAAATTGAAAAATTATAGAGTAAATAGTTTCCCCATGTGAAAAATAGTAAGTACAATCTTATCCTGAAAAAAAATTTAAATCACCCATTATTTGATTTCCTAAACAAAGATGTCTAAAAATTACTCATCTGAATCAATAGTTAAAAAGCACTAAGTGATTAAGAATTGTGAATTGAAATTATAATCAACTATAGAAGTGGTATGTGATTGTCATGGCATTTAAATTCATTCATTTCCATTCTCTTCATATTCACTCACTTCGAAATATTAAAAGATAAACCATCAGAAACATTGATCATATTACAAATGTAAATAAATGAATCATTCTAATTTTTAATCATTGTATACTATATATTAGGAATGTATGTCATGTTTCCGTCAACCAACTATAATGAATTTTTTTTCCTTAAAACTATTTCTTTTAAATCACATTATTCATTTGTGTGGTCCTTATGTATTCTTCTAAAACCTAAAATGTTCAAAAATTTATCATCTCAATCTCTTTCATTCAATGTTCTTGATATCTAGAATATGTCTTAGTATGCTACTTATCTAGTGAGTTAGATTTAAAAAATAATTATTTTATTTGTTCTATTGACACACACTGCTAATAGAGGGTAATGAAATAT
Source organism: Viscum album (assembly GCA_963277665.1). Taxonomy (NCBI): domain Eukaryota; kingdom Viridiplantae; phylum Streptophyta; class Magnoliopsida; order Santalales; family Viscaceae; genus Viscum; species Viscum album. Next base: position 243,735,959 of record OY728131.1, read on the forward strand.
CCAACAAATTATAAAACTAATATACCATAGGAATGTTTTTTTCTCAATATATGATAATATTTAAACCCTTTTCATCATAATTAGTGTTGGTTTGAATTATCTTGAACCGTCAAATGCACACTATCCTTTTTGAACCAATTTTAATAGGGATTAAAACATATGCATCCCATGTATTCCCATTTTGTTACAATTTTTAATCCATATATAATGATTAATTTTATCACATCATAGGAAAGAAAATTACTCTTTCATACTCTAACCTACTAAATTTTCATAATATGGGAAGTCACTAATTGGCCTTAATAATGTATCATGTATTTTAAACATTTCATTCATTTCACAATCATAATTCATCACACCATCACCAAACAAACTCATCAAAGCATAAATTAATGGCTAAAGGTAAACATCAGTATTATCCTTCAAGGTCCTTCAATAAGAGTGGAAAGTAATAAAAATAGTTATTTTATATGAAGACATAGGGGACGATTTTATGAAATGAACACCACATTACATGTTATATGTGTTTCACTTACCATAGACCTAGATAGATTGAAACCATATACTCCCATCCTCAATCTAACATTGAAACATTCTTTCTAAAATTTGTGGTTCCTCTTATCAAACTCCTTCCATGTAAGAGGGTTGATCATACAGGTTATCATATCACTTTATTTATTTCATTTCACATTCCATCTCAATATTTTGAAACATTAGGTGACATAAATGACTTTATAAACCTTAAATTCACCAAAAATTAACATATTTTCTTTATTGAATTGTTTTTCCTATTTCACTGTATGACTTTGATGAGTATAATTTCTCCTGTTATCCTTTCTCCTAGAGTAGGTACAAAAAATAAAATAATACAAATGGGAAGTTTCTATTCTAAAATAAAAACATTTTTTTTAAATACATCCATATTTTCATATGTCGAACTTGGGTTTTCTTCAAAAATATAAGCACATTAATATGACTTGGGAATATAAGCATCAGTAGGATGTTATTTTTCCAATAAAAACAACTTCATATAAAATGATGTGTATAGACACTAATTAATAAACTTAAAGTGCAACAAATCCAACATAATTGATAATTTACTATATGTAGTACACCTAGAATATAATTCAATTGGTGTATTGTAAATTATTTCATAAATCCTCAATAAATCATTATTTATGAAAAAAATTCGATTGATAGCACTAGTGTAAATGATCTAGAATTTAATTCATTCACGATCAAACTCATATACCATTTTAGGATGAATTTAATACATCAGATTAGTCTTCATCCCACCAATATCCATCTGAACAGTTTCTGTTCCAACTCACCCCTTAAAAGTGCTTTTTGAAATAAAAATATTTAATTTTTTTTAGTTAAAAATCATTGGAAAATCACAATGTTTATCTTGAACTATAATTTTAATTTTCCCATTATGGTATTCGTCATCTCTTACACATATAATCATATTCTTAATAAAATTTTCAATATCGTTCACACTTGGAATCATATCAGATGACCCATAAACCCCATTTTTATCTCAGTCCCTAGCTACATTTAGTTCTTCCCCATGTTTATTACAAAATTCATAACTAAGATATAATCTATGAAAAATATTTTTTTCATAAAACTCCTCTTGACTAATTCATCTTGAATAGAAACAATGTAAACACTGATAATAAGGGTCATATGCATGGTCTTATGCAAATACGAGGAAATATTTAATCCCATCTTCATACTCTTTTGACATATAAGTGGAATCCATCCATTTTTATTTGTATTCATCCTATTGGATATAATAAGATTTATATTTAATAATAATTATGCAAAAGTTATGAACCTAGGATCCTAACAATATATTTTTTATATGTACACACAAATAGTCATCACATTTAATTTAAATTTTCATTTAATCAACAACTTGTTAGAATATTGTGCTTAAGAGATGTATGGATTCTTATAACTGGATAAGTTTTAAGTTATATATAATAATATTTCACTATCAAGACATATATCAAAATATATTAATTATTTTTCATAATGTTTTTATATTATTCAAAATAAAGTGATTATATCAATTATGGTTATTAAATTTTTAAATTTATGAAAAATATAATATTCCATACAAAAACTTACATCCCCAAAGAGGTATTTTTAAAATTCATCATTTTAACTCATCCTTAATATATGTAAAACAATTTTTCATTTAATATTTTGAATATTTTCTAGTTATTTTTTATATGGTTGAAAATTTTTAAATTAAAAAAAACAAATTAAAGGAAGGTATAACATGTGATGACCCATTTTAAGTTGTTTAAATAATAATTTATCATCCATTCAAAAATGGCCTTGAAAGATTCATATTTTTAAAATAATCATATAGGTAATCGAATAAAAATAATAATACTTATCAATGTTTTGAATAAAAATTATACATGCTTTCAAGGAAACTACACACCCATGCCTTCATTACCATTTATAGTAATTTTAGAGAGATTTAAACCACTGGGATTATAGAAGTATTAACAACTAGATCATAAATTAAAAATAGATGAAAATTTTGACCATTTATAACCAAACTTGTCCTCTATGAATATTTTATTTTTTTTATATAATTTTATAAAAAATTAATTTTCTTAAAATGTCATTAATTTCATTTTTAACAATACTCGTATAATTTGACTTTGAACATAACATGAAAGAAAATGGAATTTGAATCCAAACGTTAATGAATATATAATATGTTATATTTATATAAAAAATTCATGGAACAAAATAATTCATCCAAATTTTATTACTTTTAATACTTTTAAAATAAATTATTTTATTTGTCTATTACTTGAAGAAATATTGTGTTAGCATTTCATAAGAATTTAGTGTAATTATTCAATCATTAAAAATTAAAAGTAAATTACTATGATCAATAAAATTAATTCATATTTTATATAATAATTTATAATTTATCATAACCACTTTTTACCCTTATGATAAAATATTAGAGATATTAAAGTTAAGAGAGTGGCATTTTTGACTTTATCTTTTATATAAATATTATAATGGTAAAAATAATAGAAAAATGGCCCAATTTTTTCATTTATCATATACCTTTATAGAAATGGGTGAAATATTCTCACCCAATATGATAAATTAATGTTTTGGGTTGATTTTGAGACATTATCATAAAACTTTTAACCCTAATTAACCTATATTAAAATTACAATAGTAATGAAAATGTATTATGGTTACTATTCATAATGGCCAAAAATAAAATGGGTCAATCTTAAAAATTTAGAACACATGATTCCAAATATGGAATCCATTTTTCATTATTCAATTTCAATAAATGGAATAAAATAATTTTAGATAAAAACAAAAAATGAAATAAAAAAAGTTTTTTATAAAAAATCATTTTTAAGGATAAAACAAGTTTTTACACCAAATTAAACCATAAAATTGATTCAAATTAATTTAGTTGGATTAAATATATTATAATAATATAGATTTTACTTTCAAATCAATTATAAAAATAAAATTTTTTAATTCTTATAGACAAAATACAGTTTTTAACAAAAATTAGTATTTTTTCAATGTTCATTAAAATATCAATATTTTCAGAAAATTCTGAATATTCCCTCAAAGATTACTTTAAAATAATGGTTTAAAAATTAAAAATAAATTTTTCAAATAAATTTTCAAAAATATGAAAATATTAATTATATAATTTTTTCACAAATAGAAAAAATCCATTTTTTAAGAAAAAGGTAATTTTTTTAAACATATAAAGACTTTACAAGAAATTTAGTATTTAGAGATAATCTTTGTTCATAATTTTCAAATTTTAGTTTCTCTTATTACCACTAAAAATGTAAATGTTGGGTTATAATGTTATATTATATCATGATTCATTTATACTTGGGTTTGCATGTAGCATAAGCTACCAAAGTAATTTAATTTATTTAAAGAGAAACATATCATAAAATATCAAGTTGTTACATTATACCCCATTAAAATAAATTTATCCCATGAAATTATGTCACTTATATATAAAAATAAAATTCATATATCTATTTCATTACATCATTATGTTCCCATGTATCTTCATCTAATTTATGGTTTCACCACAACACTTTGATCGGGTGAGTGGTCTTGTTTTGTAACACCTTCTCTCTACTATAAAGAATCTACACCATTTATTACTCATAAGAGATATCCTTCTCTAGTGGTATAACATCTAATTTTAGTAAATGTGAAGGATTCAGTATGTAATTCGTTGGGAGAGATACATGGAACCCATCATGAACCAGAGATAGATTTAGTGGAATCACCAAGCGAGGAGTTTTCATCCCCACTCGATCAATAATTTCAAAGGAACTGATATATCTAGGGCTCATATTTCCTTTATTTCCAAATATCATTACCTTTTTCCAAGGATATATTCATAGTAATAACTTATCACCAACTTTAAATTCCATATCTTATGAATGATTGGTATCTTAAATTTTCTTCTAAATTTGAGCTACCTAAGTACTATTGAATGGATCTGACCATATCATTTATTTCCTTAGCTATATCAATTCCCAATAGCATTCTTTCTATAACTCCATCCCAACATGTTAGAGTTATGCACTTCATGTCATAGAGGACTTTAAAAGGATCCATCTAAATCATATTGTGATAAGAAAAATCCACCCAAATAAGGTATTAGATCCATGAAACAGTGAAATCTATAGAGAAATATCTTAGGATAAATTCTATTGTTTTAATGTTCATATTAGAATAACCATACTTCTATGGATGATATGCAGTACTAAAAATAAAATCTATATCTAGATTCTATTAAATACTTTTCTATAACTTCAAGGTAATGCTTGAATCTCAATGATATGGAAACAAATGTGGTACACCATGTAATATTTCCACTTACATAATGTATAAAATTGAATGATGATCAAGAGATAAATATTCTCTGATATATATGAAGTATTTTTTATTCATAATGCAATCGACTACAACCCAAATATCATTGTTTCCTTTATATTTTTTGGGGAGTCTAATAATGAAATACATGGTAATTTTATCCCATTTCCATTCAGGTTCGGGTAAATGTCATAATATTCCCATATACATTTATATTCTATCCTTAACTTAATGACATTCTAGGATTGAGATAAATGTTTTTCAATATCTCTCTTTTTTTATCCCACCATAAATCCTCTTTTAGATATCTATACAATTTCATAATTCGTATATGAATCGATAATGAAATTATTTGGGATTCATCCAATAGTACATTATTTAAATATGTTATGCATGGTAAACATAAATAGTTCTTAAACCATTAAATTCTATCAAAATAATTATTGAAATTAACATCATTTCACACTTTATTTTTTAGTTCTACATCATCATTTTCACCCCAATAATCCTTATGTGGATAGGTGGTTGAAATTGTATCTTTGAAATAGTGGATATCCCCCTTTTCCTCATGATTTCACTCTCCATATTATATAAACCTATATGTATTGGATCTTTTTTAATCCTCACCATGGACAAACTAGCATGTACCTTTTCACTCAGAGCACCAACTACCTCATTCAACATCCTAATGTGGTAATGTATTGAGAAGTCATACTCTTTAAAAAAATAAACCATATTCTCTAGAATGTATTCAACTATATTTTAGTGAATATATACTTTAATGTTTTATGATCTATATATATGACACAAATTTTACCATAAAGATAAATCCTATATGCATTCAACACAAAAATTATAACTGCCAACTCCAAATTGGGAGTCATGTAATTTTTTTCATGTGTTTTCAACTGGATTGATTCATATTCTATAACCATATCAATTTTCATGAGGATGTATCCTATTATATTCTTTAATGAATCATAAAATACCATAATACCTTCTCCACCACAGGGTAATGTGCGTATGGATTTAATGATTAACATTCTCTTTAGATCCATGAAATTCTAATCACATTCATCTATACATAAGAACATAACCCCCTTTCGTGTCAATATGGTGAGTGGATTGGAAAATTGTGAGAAATATGTCAAAAAGTATTGGTAATATCCATCCAACATAATAAAACTACATATCTTAGTAACCATGGTTGGTCTAGGCCATTGTACAATAAATTACATATTTTAAGAATATACCGATATACCCCCACCTAAGATTAAATAACTAAAAATGAAATGTTTTGAATCCAAAATTCACACTTGGAAAATTCATTATATAGTTTCTCTATCCATATAATCTTCAGAACAATTCTCAAATTATCTTCATGAAATTATTTTCTCTTTGAATATATATGAATATCATCTATAAAGAAATCCAAAATCTGATCAAGTTAATCTCTAAAGACTATTTTCATTAAATCCATGAATATGGTAGGGGTATTAGTATGTTAAAATAGAATCACTACAAATTCATAATTTCCATGTCTTAAAAAAAATGATATCTTGGTAATATTATATTTCTTAACATTAAATTTATGATATCCAAAACAATGTTAAATATTAAAAAAAATTATTTAAATCCTCATAATTAATAAAATAAATCATTGATATGGGGTATATGTTACTTTTTATTGATAGTGATATTTTAAGTTCTTGATAATCAATGCATGTATGAATTTACCCATCATTATTTTTAGAAAAAATAATAGGTTTACCCCCATGGTTATGTAATATTGACTATGAATCCCTTAACAAGATTCTCTTGGAGTTTCTTGATTGATTCATATGACTCAATCAGGTATATTCTAAATAGAGTCTTTGAAATAAAAATATCATCATAAATAAGTTCTAATGAAAACTCAACTTCATGATTTAGAGGTAGATGAAGAATATCTTCTATAAATGCATCAAAAAACTCTCATTCAATAGTTTTATAGTCAATTTTTAGTTTCTCTACAACCTTCTATGACAAGTACCCTTCATAGATAAGAATTAAGACCCATAATATAGAATTAATTTCCATTGAATGTTATTTATTATTACATTTAAAAATGATCATAGGTTTATTTGGAATATGAAATGTGACTTATATTCCATAGAAATTGATATGGGAACCATATAAAGAGATATAATACATGATTATAATCACATTAAACTAAACTAAAGGGAGAAGCATAAGATGTTAATTAAGCATGTTCCCACAAACATTGATCAGAGAAGAACTGTGGACTTGAGATGCAACCATCGTACAATTATGTTTTTTCAGTGCTCACTCAATATCTAATCACTGAGGTGATAATTAAACACCCTTATAAAACTACTTAGATTTAAAATATTCAAAAAATCTATAATCAATTGATTCATTAGTTGTTCTAGTGTGGATGATAACTATATTGTTTGACATGTCATTATCATAACCCACTTCAGTAGTTGTGAACTCGTGATATTCCCATTTTTATTTTGTCTTAATAGGTTTTGGATTCCAATAATCATCATAAATATTTCAATTCATACACTTGTTGGTGTAATTCCCATACTCCTCACATTTTAAGCATCTTCTCATGGCTGGTTCATGTGTTGGAATCTTATTTTCCTTTATTTCATTACCTAAATTATTCAATATATTTCAGTATTCATGAGATTTATGACTAGAATTTCCACATTTGAAGCACCTCCTAACTGCATTTATCCAATTTCCTTAATGTTTCATCCCAAATTTCGGGCATGTAAGTGGCTAGAATTTTATTTCACCATGTGATTTATTCAGTATTTCATGCGACTCAATCTTGTTCTCCTTATCAAACCCAAGGGAGTGGTAGGTATATCCAATTTTGATTTCAATATTTATTACACATATAACGATTTATTCTTTCTACTAAATTTATTTATAGCTAATTCCTTTCATAGACTTTGTTTAATATCATAAAAGGATCAATAAATATTTTACAAGGTATTATTATTAAACCATATCTACACTTTGAAAGCCCTGTAAAATTTCTCTCATAGGTTCTAATGGATTCATTATCATTCTACTAAAGTTCAAATGATTCCATATCCATATTTTTATTTATAATATGAGGTAAATAATGAAAAATATCTTATTAAACTCATCTAATTCCATGTATAGAATTTCTTCCTCTTGTCTTGTATTCTTAATAAGATTTTACCAATGATCTACTTTTACTTCTAAATGATAAATAGTTAGGACAGATTTTTCATGTTCTAAGAATTGGAAATCATATAATATATTATTAATAGTGATGATACATATCTTATACACTATTGGATTATAAGACACACTAAATTATGGTGGGTGTTTCCTCATGAAAGAATTAATATGACATTTTTCTATCTTTTGATTGTTTGGAAGCTTAGCATGATTCATATCATGGGAAATTTTCACAAGAATAGAAAGAAAATATTTCATTCCACACCCCATAACATTTTGTTACTCAAGAGGACAATTGTTTCCTTTCATTTCACATTCAACATTAACATTATTCATTTGGGTTATATCTATTCACTAAAACCAAAAAATGAAACATAGTGTAAGAAATAAAATCATAGTGGGAAACTACATAACCATGAAAAATAATTTATAGCAAATCTAAATATTGACTCTATTTTAAATTTATGACACATTAGGTCATTTGAGTTCATTATCTATTCAAATCCTTAATTATGGTTCATAAATAAATTGTGTATTCACCCATGTATATCCCCTAGGAGTGTCAAATTAGGTGTATAGTAATGGAACATTCACCATTCACTAGAATGATGGTCATGATATACTCTACCTATGCTTTTCACGGTTATTACCCTCAAATGCATATGTTCTAAGACCAAAATCCACTTGTAGTATCTATATATGGATTTATTGTTAGTAAAACCATATAATATCTTCCTTACCAAATAATTAGAAGGTTTGTGTATATGTATACTTATCCCCAGCATTCCCCCTAATGTTTTCTCATTCAATCCTCCAAATATTTACTAAACCTTGCTCTAATTCCAAATATAGTAAACCAGACCATTCATACATAAATATTACATAGTTTTAGATGAATATTCAATACATAACCTTACTATCCCTGAGAAAACAATAAAGTTTTAATGTCTTTTTAGACATAATACACAATCTTTTTATTTCATGAAAACTATTAAACATCTCTCGCATTGATCTTCTCATATAGTACTCTTCTTAGACATACCCTATTTAATGAAGGAACCCGGGTCATAGTGGAAGCATGAAATATGAGAAATTTAAAAATTTTGGTATGGATTAATGTTAAAAAATTGTATCCACAAAACCCCTTTCTTAAATTTCTAGAAGGATCACTTGTAATTCGATTTAAGCATGAAAAATAAGATCGAAGGAAAGTGTAAATAGTACCTTGTTCGATTAATGTCGCTATTTTGATTAACTCGCTATTGATGTGTTATGGATAAAATACAAAAAACTAGAATCCTATAGATCATCCACATGTGATCCACAGTTCATGGATCATCAATCTACATTTCCCATGTTTTAGAGTAGGAAATCTAAGATTTTTATGATGTCTCTTAGATCACTTGAAGAAAAAGGACTCGATTGAGTAAGTGGGATCAATCCGACCTTGTTCTTACTTCAGATTCTCTCTATAATAACATTATATGGGAGTATAGGAAAAATTATCTCACTAAAGTCGTGAGAATGGTTAGTATCACTATTCAAGAGGCTGAAATGAGCATTGATTCTTACGTTATACTTTCCCAAATTGCACTTTGGTCTCTAGAAATTAATAACCTTCTTTTTTGATATTTATGAACATGTATGACTTAATAAAATTTTCATAAATGTTAAGAATATTTTATACCTCACTGTTAACACTATAAAATGTTACATTATAAAATACAAACCATTAACTTAGCCCGTAAGCTTGTCAAATAATTTAACAAACCCTGAATATCCTATGTTCATTAGAAAAATTATATTTTATCATTTTTACTTTTATGATCAAAAAACATATCAATACCTTGATAAATAATTTCAATAATCATTATTCTAAACATTACTACTATATTTGAATTAGTTTTACTTGTGAAAAGTCGCACTGCGACGTTCATTGACTCTCACGCATGGGGCCCACTTCATCCAAATTTTATATTCATTGGAATTGGTGGAACTTGTGGATACACTTATTATGTGACCCTTTAGGTACTTATCTCAATAGAAGTGAGACAAACCCACATATCAAGAGAATATTCTAGGAACCCTTCATGTCTCTTAAGAAGATAATAAATTTCATAGATGTGATTACCTCTTATGAAAACTTTTAGTGTAATATTATCTTTTTGCCTCACTATATATCATAAAGCAGAATGAACACTCGTGTCATCATCCTTTTATTTCCTTATATATTTTGTAACTTTACTAAATGGACTTACCTTCTTGTACCATGGTCATGGATTTATAAAGGTACTACCATCTTGGTCAAACAAGGACCTCTAGATATCTTTTCCCCAACTCGTAAGTGAAATCTATATCTTGATCATTCAATGAATTCCATACCACTAATGATGCACCCAATAAAAGATAACTCACCATTATTTCATTATCATGGATTTTCCTTTCATCAAAGTACCTGATCAAATGGAACACATTGATAATGATCTCAAGTCCAAAGACCATACTTGTCCATAGATGGGGACATCCAATGACACCTAAAACATGTGGTGTTCCTATTGGTGTCTCTATCTTCATTATATCATTTAATCTAGATCACCATGTGTGATATTTATGATAATAAGTCTCAATGATTAAGATCTCATAATACATGATAGTCATACATCATATGTGTCATATTAATATAATTCATCTAGACCATAGCATATATATATATATATGTATGTATGTATATGTATATGTATATATATATTTATGGTTACTGCCAAAGTATCTCTAGGTTCTCATTATAGTTGGAAACTTCTATAATCTTTTGATATGACATGTAATCTAAGGACATTATCATATAAATAGTGGATGTCGAAGTATAAAAATTGTTATGGTAAGAATAAACACATGTATATATCAAACTGTATACATGTAATGGTGATCAAAAGTAATGTTCATGTTGGGTCTAGGTAACCCACCATTACTACACTCCCACTTGCACTAGATCGAACTTTATAACTATCCTTATTAGCTCTCACATGATACGATCGTGTTTCTACAGATTTATAAATTTAGTCACGGGCCTTCCATGTTTCCACTACCTTGATATTCTATTATCTTTGATTTATCTCTTTGACTAAGACTTATCAAAAGATAATATCCCTATGTATATACCTTTTATTCATTATCAAAACTTGACATCATGGATAGTATTAGTAATTAAGTTATCATAATGTTAAAACTTTACTTATAATGTGTGATTCCAATAACTGTAAAAAATCATTGCATATTTTACACTACTTCTTTAGCTGCCTTAGAAGCCACAATGAACTTGTTACTTGTAGATATTAATACCATTATCTTGAATGATATCTTATTTCTCATTTCCTTATACTTAATATGATATTAGATCATATTAACCTTATAGGAAGATTAGTTTATATCCCCATGTAACTAGTTTCCCTTCCTCTTGACATACTAGGTACACATCTTTTTTAATTAATAGTGTACAATTAGATATTTCTAACTGCATACCTTGTGGTTATCCTGTATATAAATGATATTTTCCTACCATAGAGTATATGTTGTAAATATAAAATCTTGTACATATCATGGAATATATGATATATCCATCGGTGGTTCTAATAGAATCATAATTACCACGTTAATCTTCTCATATGAAAATGTATATCTTCTTGGAGTGATTTATTCCATGTGACACTGGTAACAATTCTCTCTTGAATTTTTATGACTTCTATTTTTTTAATAATTTTTAAATATATGTACTATTGAATACATCTATGAACCATTAGATCTAACTCAGTAGATCACATTCCCCAGAAATTTGATTTCGACTTTAACTCAATCTTTGTAGAGTTACTATCATACTAGACTCAACTAATTATAAAACAAATAGTTATTTTCCATATGTTATCTAAATTATTTTACTTTGAAAACAATGGAACTCCCACTTCCCTCTGGTAGACACATAGAAAATATTCCTTCCAAATGAATATTCTATTATCTAGATTCTTACTTTAATCTATAACTATATTTTAGTAACTTTCACCCTTCTCAGAAAACTATGATTTCACTATCCCTTTCTTGTTTCATCGTGTAGACATATTCCATTATTAATAGTCTTGAGACCTAATGCTTAAATTAATGATCACATAAAGTAGATATGAGAAGTAAAATTCAAATGGATTTAGTCCTAATGACATGGTATTATCAATCGATCCATATTGGTACCACACTTGTACCATCAATGTATAGTCTCACTTGAATACCTATCATATTATTCAAAGTAATAATCCCCATGTACTTTGACACATGGAATCCATTATTGAATTTTAATTGATCTTATCAATTTTAGATAATTTCTGTATACTTCCTTTTTATATAAATTATTATTCTCAATGAATAATGTATCACCAACCATGGGGAATATAAAACCATAACCATGGTTTTTTTATTCCTATATAGTATGTGTCTCTGGAACATTTCTTTTCAAAATCTCTTGTGGAAGTCATTCCTATGTCAATAATTTGTTCATCTCTGACATTAAATAAACCCAAGATAATCTTTACCCCATTATCTAAAATAGATATGTATACCCTTTTATATAAATATAGTATATAACTTGACTGTATATTTTCTATCATAATTTTTTTTTGTAAAATCATTAGAAAACTTTAAGATGATTACTATAGATTCACATTGTGTTTTTGATGATGTAAGTTTGTTTATACCCTAAAAAACTCTTCACATCAAAATACATGTTCTTTTGAAAATAGATTTATATCAAACTAAAACTCGTATGATATCCATTTTTTATTATAGTTGACATATGCTTATGAGATAATGTTTATATTTTCAAATCATGTCTTGAATATTTGATTTATTTACAAAAAATGAATTTTTACATTGATGTTCCATTTACATAAATCATGAATCTGATGTGTACAAGGAAATTTCCATTTAGGAATTACTCCACAATTCATTTTATTGATCAATTTTAATATGTAATATTATTAATCAATCCTCGCTATTATCATTAAAAGATTGATGTATATAATGTAATGTATATTTGGGAATTACTCCACACAACATTATATGGATCGAAGAATTATTTGTCAAGATATTCTTTGGTACACAACCCAAATCATCTCATATCTTATGACCAAACATATAACATACTTCACTTTCACATTCCTTAAATACATAAAGGACTCTTATTAAGTATATTTACCACTAGCTTACCCTTGGAATAGTTCACACTCTCTAGCTGAACTAATTTTGAATGCTATGTATCATACCATTATTTCTAAAGGTTTTTTTGTCAAAAACTATGTAACTTAGTGTTTTTATAATACAAAAGGTGTTTAATCCCAAATATTCTAAAACTATATTAGGTATATCCTTAAAACCTAATTAATGTTTCATGAAAAAGTACTATATTTTCACAATTGTGTATATAAGTCCAGCATTTTATATTCAATATGAATTGAAAATAATTCTAAAACCACAAAAAAAACATTTATTGTAAAGATGTTATAATGTATACTTGTGTCTAAAAGACACTAGAGAGTTCAACTATAACCATTTACTTGGAAATTATAAGTTGTGTGCTTCTCACCACTGAATTAGGAACCTCCCTATCTCAGCTGCTTGGAGAACACACTTTACTTATAGAAACATTTATTTAAAAACATAATTACTTTATTTTAATACACATATGTGATATTAATATTCAATTTAATATCCAATAATTATGTCAGATACAACATAAATAATGATTAATGTACTTGAAGAAGAATATGTTTCTTACTTATTCAATTTAGTTAATTGCATTTATCTTCCCTAGAATTTATTTCATGATATGTAAAGTGAAAAATCACATGTTTAATACCTATTTTCTTTGAAGGATTTCATTAAGGATAGTTTTTATTGAAAATTTCCATTTTCCTTTTCTCCTTGTCTTTTATCTTGCACTCCAAATGAATTAATAATTAAACTTTGTTTAAGATCATATTTTCTTGACAAACATTATCCAAAAGGTAATGAAGCATTTTCTTCATTTACTATTTTTTTTATAATATTAAAAGAACAGGATTAGATGGGTGAAATGACATGATAAATAGATGCATTGAATGGTTTTGGCCATGTTTTAGTGTAATCATCATCCATTCATATGTCACTTCACTTTCTCCTTATTTGCTTCTCAGAGGTGAGACAACATGTAAAATCATCATTTTCCCGATGTTGTATATTTAAATTACATCGAACATTAATGATAATATTATGAAATTACCATCATATTAATTATACATGATTCTCCTTTAATCATTTTGACACCCTTGCTTCCTAATATAGCATAACAGGTATTGGGGACACCAGCACCTTGAATTTCTGATGTCATAGTACATTGAGAAAGCGTATGTAGTACTATTGGGAAACTAGTTCCAGTTTATAACTTTTCATTGTCCAATATTATTACAATGTACTTTTGGTATTAATTTTTGTTTTCTAAAAAAGTAAAATCTAAAAGATTTTTTAATTTATCTTGATAAATACTATACATTTTAAAATTATTAATTTTAAATGTATCCCACTATTTTATCAAATCCATGTATCCCTCTACTATTTGATTTAGATTTCTCAGTATCTTGATTATTATAGCGGAAAAGATGCTCGAAAGTATTCCTTATCTTCTATATTTTATGGTTATGCTAATACTCAGAGAGTCCAAGGTAGGAATCTTTCAGGACAACCGCATTAACTCATGGCTCATTGAACTATTGAGTGGTGTCTCATCTCTTGTAAAGAATTACTCTCCATTGCTCATCACTTTTTTTATAATGTTAAATCAAGCTTCATATGGCTAGTCCTTTTTTGAAAACATCAGTTAAGATAACACGTCACTCTCATAATAACTCCCTGGTAGTAAGAGATCCCCTCAATTATGGCTGACAAGCACCCCGAACACCCGGTTTTTCTCAAATTTTAGAGGTGGAATACATTTAATGACTTAATATTTTCATTGATGGATTTGATATGTTAATATTAAATAATGTAATCCTTTTATATTTAATATGATTGTTCTATTTGATCATTCTCACAACTTGAAAAAAAAAATTAAATAGAAAACATTCACTATAAATATGATCCATATATCTTTGCATGATTTTTTTTATCATACATTTTGATCAAGTGTAATAAATATTCATTCGCAAAATAATAAACCATGCATGTGATAAAATATAAAAATAATGTCATGATCATGATGTGTAACTATTTGTTAATGTATCAAGAGAATAATTGATTAACTGATACCCTAGGGGAATTTCTTAATCCTGTACCTGGCTTGAATTTCAACACCTGCAACTGCCATGTACATCACTTATTTAGTCTATGATAGCTCTCAACTTCAACCATTTTACCACGAACTCCTCTTCTATTTACAATGTATACTAACATGTAGGTGAGGGGAACTTGGGGTGTTAAATTACATTTTATCACTTAAATATGTACACATAGGACCTTATAAAAATCAAATACAGAGGTACAATGTGTAGATCATCAAAATAAAATAATTATTACATTTTATAAATCATAAATGCAATAATTAAATTAAATAAATTATAAACCAATCATGCATAGTTTGGTCTCATCTTATGATCAGTCAACATGAAATTAAATTTCATAAGAAAAATTAAATTTTTTAAAATTCAACTAGATGGTATTTTTAATGAGTTATCTTTCATTGAAAAATTTTAATTAATTATTAATACATCCCATGAGACCTGAAATAATTTTATTAAATCCCAGAAAATTAAATTTAAATTTGGAAATTGTATTTATAATTATTGGGGTCTAATTATACCTAAAGAATATCCCTTAATGTTTATTGAGAACTATTGATGGGTTAAATGGGAAATGTTGTTTGAATCCAGAACAAATTGGTTTGTCCTGATATGGGGCATCCTTTTAAAGAACATAATATATATATATATGATAATATTAAATGATAACAATATTAAAAAATAATCATTATAGTTTTTTATATTCTAAAAAATCTTCCATGGGAATCTCATAATAATCTTTCAAGAAAATATTTTTCCATTTAATTAAACAAGATTCTATAAGAATCTTCAAATTAGCATCCATGAGATTATTTACCCTTTTAATTGAACAAGATTCCATGGAAAGCATCAAACTATCTTCCATGGGAAGCATTATCTATTTAATTAGAAAATATTATAAAGTATGATTTAAATTTTCTTCCTATTGAATCTTTATTAAATTATTTAAATAAAATTCTATGAGAATCTTTAAAATAGATTCCATTGGAATCTTTATCCTTTTAATTGAACAATCTTCCATGAGATGCTTTAATCTAACATCCATCGAAAGAAGCTGGTATTGTCAATAAACAACCACAACTAGATTTTGGTATATCTAGATAATACAAAATGTACTCATGTCTTACTTTGGATAAAAAATCATCACACTAGTAGCCATTAAAGTGAAGGAAAAATTAAAACATTAATTTACATAGAAACTTTTTTTACAAAACTCATCGATCTTCGATCATCGATATATTTGTGATACAAACTCGGATCAACATGTTTTTAGATGTGTTGGGACCATATAGAAATCCTATTTTTAAATCATAGTAAATTTAATTTTAATTTCAAAACTATTGACTTAAATAATTAAATGTTTTCTCTGATACCAATTGAAGGAACTCGGGGCGGAGTGGATGTGTGAAAGACAAACAATTTAAAAAAATTTGTATGGATTCATGTTTAAAACTTTGAATCAACAAAATATCATTTCGGTATTTCTAAAAGTATCACGTGTAATTAAATTTGTTAATGAAAAGTATAATTGAATGAAAGAATAAATGGTACCTTCTTCAATTTAATTCACCGGTTTGATTCGCTCATTGTTGACGTGTCATGGATGAAAGGTGATAAACTAGTAATGGAATCCTATAGATCATCCAAACATTCTAAAAAATTATTGAATCGTTGAATTATGTTTACTGGGTGCAAGAGTAGGAAATCCAATATATTTAATACGTCACTTCGATCTCCTGGTGAACACAGAATAAATCTAGAAAGTAGGATTGATTTGGCCTTTTTCTTCTTTCAGATTATCTCTCTAAGAACTTGAGGGTATATTAGAGGATAACTTCTCTCACTAAATTAGTGAAAATAGTGTGTCTCACTATTTAGGAGGCTAAAATGAGCTATTATACTTAGGTTATACTTTCCAAAATATCATTTTGGTCCCTATAAAGTAATAACATTCATTTTAGACCTTTTCACACATTTATAACTTAATAAACTTTTTATAAATGCCACAAATATTTTATTACTCACTTTTAACAGTATAAAATGATATTTGAAAAAATAAAACCCATTAAATCATCCCTTAGTCTAACAAAATAATTTAACAAACCTTGAACATCATATGTTCGTTCGAAAAATTATATTTTCCCATATTGAATTTTTATGATCAAACAACATATAAATACCTTGAGAAATAAATTCAATTATCATTATTTTATACTTTAATAATATAATTGAATTTGTTTTACATGTTATCGGTCATACTTGAACATTCAACACCCCCCATACGTTGGGCCCACTTCATCCAAAACACATGTTCATTAGAATATGTGGAACTTGTGTATACACTTAGAGTGTGGCCCTCTAGGTCCGTATCTAGATAGTACTGATTTCAACCCAAAAACCAAGAGAGGAGTCTAACAACCCATCATGACACCAAGAAAGATAAAGAATCTCATAGCTATAAATACCCACTATGAACATGTTTTTTTAATATAATCTATCTATCTCTCTATATTTCATAAAAGTGGGTTCACATGCATGTCATCATCTTTTTGTTGCTTTATATATTTTGTGACCTTACTAGATGGACATACCTTCTTGTATCATGGACATGGATTTATCAAGGTACTACCATCCTGATCAGCCTAGGCCCTTGATATATCTATTCCACAACTCAAAATCAACAAATTATATCTTGATCATTCTACTAATGTCATACCACCAATGAAACCCCCAACACAAGATACTTCTCCACGATTTCATTAACATGGTTTTTTCCTTGCATCAATGAATGAAATCAAATGGAACACATTGATAATGATCTCATTTAGGAGACCAATACACAAGTATGTAGATAGGAACATACAGTGACACCTAAAACATGTGGTGTTTCTATTGGAGGGTTTCTCCTCATGATCTTATCTACTAGAGATCACAAAGTGATAACATCATGAGAAGAAGTATAAATTCGTATGATACCTTATCACCAGATAGTAAGACATCATATGTGTCTTGTCGTTATGATGTATCTAGAACATAAAACACACACACACACACATATATATATATATATATTTAATATTACTGTCATAGTATATTAATTTTCTCATTATAGTTGGGAACAACTATAACATTTTGATTCGACATGTAATTTAAAAACATTACCATATAAATAGTGGATGTAGAAATATCAACACTATTATGGTAAGATTAAACACATGTATATATCAAACTATATTCCTGTAATGGTAATCAAAAGTACTGTTCAAGTTAGGTTTGGGGTGTTGTAAAAGTGGGTTCCCTAGACCCAACATAACTATACTTTTAGATTATGATTTCATGTGTACAGGTAGATATAAAAGATGTATTCTTACCATTATATTTTAGACTTGTATGCATTCACTATTTAAGGGTAATGTACCTAGATTAATTGTCATATCAAAAGGTTATAGCAGATCCAAATCTATAATGAGAACCTCTAGATACTATAACATTAATATTAAACAAAGGCCTTATGGTCTAAATACATATTATTGACTCGACACAGTAGATATTTGACTATTATGTATTGGGGACTCATAAGCAATGAGACTTATTGTCGTGATGATTGTACTCAGTGATCTCTATTAGTGAGATCATGAGGGTTGACCTGCAAATAAGAACACCACATGTTTCAGGTGTCATTGGTTGTACCTATCTACAGACATGGGTATTGATCTCCTGACTTGAGATCATTCCCAATGTCTTACATTTGATTGCGTACTTTGATGCAAGGAAAAAACCATGATAATGAAATCGTGGTAACGTAGCTTGTGTTTGGTGTGTCATTGGTGGTATGGAATTGGTTGAATGGTCATGAAAGGATCATTCTCTTCCAGGTTGAGGAAGTAATATATATTGGGTCTTTGTGATCAGGATGGTTGTACCTTTATAAGACCTTGTCCAAGGCAGTTGAGGGTAAATCTGTCTAGTTTGATCAATAAAGACAAGGTAGACGACACAAGTGTGTATCCTGATTTATGAGATATCTAAAGGCAAAGAGATTATATTATACAACGTGTGTGTGTAGTTTGATTGTCGTTGCTACGACTTTATCTATTTAGGGTCCTTGATGGGTTTCTAAAGACCTCTCTTGGTCTATATATTTTATTCACTGCTATCAAGATAAGGGGAATAGAGGGTCAATACAATAGTGTTTCAGGAATTCTTCATATTTAGTTGAATGGGTATATTGGACATGGTGGGCCCTACCATGGGGTCCGAGTGTTGTCCATGTTATTGATAACGAATAAATAAATAAATTCCAATTATTTAGCTAAATAATAATTGGTATTGAATTTATTTATTAAAATTAATTACAGTTTAAGTAAATATAAGAAAATATTATTCAAACAAATATAATTTTAATATTTTAGTTTCATTTAATATTAAGATAGAATTATGAGTTGAGTTAATGACTCAGTTTTATCACATAATATATATTAATATATTATAAGTATGTGATAAAATAATAAATAAATATTTATGTTGCATTTTAGATCATCATACTTATTTATTTAGTGGACGTCGAATGAACAGGGGTCGGGGAACCCTACCGAGTTTTTTGGACATCCACTATAAATAGGTGGAGAGTGTCTCATGCTTCGTACTATTCATGGTGAGAAATCCAGAGCCTCCATATCCTCTCTCTCTCTCTCTCTCTTTCTATATAGAGAAGCCCTCAATCCAGTCAATCGGATTGAGATTATCTCCATGCATCGAAGGTACATCGATGTGGTGATCATCGGGACATCAATGGCGTCGTCAGATCACTGCGCTATAGAATCCAATGATCGATGATCCTATGGATATTTGAAGTGTGTGGGTATTATCTAGAGGGATTCTTTTTCAGATCCTTCAAGCAGCGATCGTTGGTGACAAGCATACATTGATCGCAACTGAGGAATTAAAAAGGTTTGTGTTTTATTTATGTTTTGTGCTTTATTTAATTTATGTGAGATCCTCGGACCATAACAGGGCTTAGATATTCAGAGAAGACAAGTATCGTTGTCCAAACAATGAAAATTTTAAAAAATCCTTGGCCCACTGGCTTCGTTTGTGACTCCAATAACTTCAATTGGTATCAAAGAGATAACATAATTTTTCTAAGCCTAAAAAAATAGGTTGCTTTAAACATAAGTAGAGGATTTGATTTCGTTCCCAATGGTTTTGACTATGAGCTGATTTGAGATCAAGACGACCAAGTTATGTTCAACCAACAAATAATAATGGATTGATTTGCGGTTTTTTGGGTATTAAAATTGTATAACACACACACATATATATATATGTTGGTTTCATATTCTAAGACAGTATGTGTTTCTAATTTTGGTCATTTCCCGATCACCGGCCAATACGAATAGTGTTTTTCAAGTGGTTTATTATAATAATACTACTTTTACTTTCTAAAAATAATATAACTATAATAATTATTATTATTACCCCTCCTTTCTCTGGTGGGCCACCCTTGCCTTTTGGTTCACACGGAGCGACCCTGCGCCCTGCTTCCGCCCAGTTTGCCATCCTCGGTCGTGGGCTTCCTCCTCCTCCCCTCTTCCTAAGATGGCATTTCCCTTGAGCCACCGTGCACCCTACTGGAGGTCCCCGCATCACGACCCGGGGCCCCTTCCTCCAAAGGATCCCCCACCCTTCGTCGGTGCACCACCTCCTCACCGGTCATGGTAGCTGTCTCCACCGGACCTCCATTCCACGTCTGTCGCAGTCTCCCACAGCCCTCCACCGATTCGACCAACATAGCTAGATCTCGGTTGGATCCTTCAGGTGGGCTCGTCGTTGCAAACCAGGGAGGATGTCACCACTTTCACTGCTTAGTTGTCCTCATCCACATCCAGATCACCTGGTCAACCTCATTACAGCTCCTTCAGTCAAGTCCCTGGCCTAGACTCCTACGGGTGAGAAACAGTTGGCTGCCTCCTCTTTCGAAGCCACCATCCTGGCATGTCCCGACAACCGTGGTCTAAGGTACTATCAATCACTCGGATAGCACTAGAATGGTTCCATCCTGACCTGGGCTACCCCACAATGGGGTTAAGGGGCTCTTCTTGACCTAAGATAGGTTTGTGGAGTTCTTCTTAGCCTAGAATAGTCCTGCCCGAACTTTTCATGACCTAAAATGTGTCTTCGCGGGTTCGTCCTGACCCGCAAAGGACCAGGTTAATTTAAATTAATATAATTAAATATTTTAATTTATGAATTAAATTAAATTAATTAAAATATTGATTTGTGTTTTGAAATAGTATTTTAATTCCTAGGATTAAATTAATTTAATTTTGGTATTAAATTAAGTTAATTAATAATTTTAATTTTTGGTATTAAAATTAAATTAATAGTGAACCAAAAATAATTAGATTTTTTTTGAATTTTCTAATTCATTTAATTTGATTAAAAATCTATCATACTTTACTTTAATGCAATTTATTTTTGTTGCGATTTAATTTTACCTACATACTGGTCTTGAACACTGACCTATGTTTGTCTGCATTTAATGATTTAATTAATTATTATCTATTGTGTATGATGTTTGTAACTAATTAAGACAGTCCCTACATCATCTTTTATTTTTCGATCATTTTGTAAAAGGTCTATCACGTCAATTTTTTCTGGTGTACATTTCATCCCTAGTCCCCTCGCATACGTGCGAGTATTTTTTTACATTGGATGAAGAGAATGGATGATGTTGACCCTGCCAAGATGAGGCGATACAACATAATGAGGATGGTGTAAGATGCAGACAATGCCAAGTCGAGATGGTACTCCAGACGGGAAGCAAACTTACTGGATGGGATGAGGTGCATCATGAGTCAAGTGATTGCTCAGGTATTATGCCGCTATGTCGTTTTAGATTCTCAAGACTAATCGGGTTCTAGATTTCATTTATGAATTTATTTATTATTTTGTGAATTTTATAACAATGGAAAATAAATATAAAAATAAATAACAAAATGCATAAAGAAACATTGAATGTTTTTTTATTAATTTTCATTTTTGAGAGCGAAAAAAAAGATGAATAAGATTATTATAAGTGGATTACATTCTTCAAGAGAAAAACACAAAAACCCTCAAATAAATACTACATCCTAACTGTCTTCCATCCTTCATATATGAACAAAACCAGGTGTTTGGAATGCTCGTCATGCCATAGCTGAGGGTACCTCTTACTACATGGGAGTTCTTATGAGAACGATGGGCTGATATAACTATAGTGGTACTAAGGATTATCCATATATAACTTTCTGTCATTTTATATATATGAGCTGAGGGAATCAAAATTCTGATTCTGAGAAGATGAGACATCACTCAACAGATTTAGGATTCACGATTTAATGCAGTTTTCCAGTCAAAAGTCTACATTGAACTCTCTGAGTAGTGGCATAGTCATAGATTATAGACTATGAGGGGAGGATTAAGGATATTTTCCACAACAATAATCAAGTGACACATTATTCCCATTCTAGTACAAAGGGTTCCTATTATTCGATAAAATAGTGTTAGACAATTAATGATTAACTAATCAATGATTTCTAAATCAGTAATCAACATAAAAGTACTAATCTTATTGAACTTTGTTTTGTGTAAAATGGATAGTATTACAATAAGATAAAGTGTGATAAATATTGGACAAATTAAATGTCCAAAATAGCATGAATTTACAAGATTAGTGAAGTAACATACACACAATACTGTTATATTATAAAATCAAGGCGTTGGTGTCCCTATACCTATTATGCCACCTCAGGAAGCGAGGGTCAAAAATTTCTTATAGGAGACACATGTATAAAGCATATGACGGTTATGTCATAATGCTATCACGAACCTCCAATGTTTTTTTGGTTACAACATGGGGACATAGAGGATTACACATGTTGTCTCACCTCCAACAATTTTACGAGGAGAAAGTGAAGAAAAATCTGAATGGGAGATAATTACACTAGTTTTGTGTAAATATGAAAGAACACTACGGGAAAAATGGGCATTTGCGACGGGGTTATTTGCCCGTCGCAAATAAGTAGCATTTTGCGACGGGATAGCTTTCCCCGTCGCAAAAGGACTGGCGCAGTTTGCGCGCCAAATCGCGGGAAACTTATTTGCGATGGGGGAATATTCCCGTCGCAAATAACCGGAGGTGGTAAAAGGTATTTGCGACGGGAATATTCCCCCGTCGCAATTAGTATGTCGGCAGGTGGTTATTTGCGACGGGTCCCGTCGCAAATAACTATTTACCCGTTGACCGTAATAAATGATGGCTAAGGTATTTACGACGGTACCCGTCGCAAATAATACTATTTGCGACGGGAGTCCCGTCGCAAATGGATCCGTCGCAAATAATCTAACCTATAAATACCCTCATCCGTTTTTTTCAAATCATTCTCAAATTCCCTCTTCTTCTTCTCTCAAATTTTTATTTCTAAAGTTTAGTTTTTCTCAAGTTTAATTTTTTCCTTCGGAGTTGATATTAAAGTTTCGAAGAACGATCAGAGCAGATCAATTTTCAAGGTATTTATGTTCATTTTAATTTAATATTTATTTTTAATTTTTTATTAGTTTTAATTATTCTTAATTAGTTGTAATTTAATTATGTTTACATTGTTTTGTTACTTAATAAATTTAAATTATTAGTATTCATTGTTAATATTTAAATGGTAATTAGGAATAATTAGTAATAATTACAAATAATTAAGAATAAATATTAATATTTAGTAATAAATACCAGTAATTAGGAATAATAACATTATTATATTATTAGTATATTTTATTATTAATATTAAAATAATATAATTTTTTATATATATACAGTTCTCTTTTCATCTGTGTGTTTGCTGTCTCCACATGTATTATTTGTATGTGGAGATAGAAAACACACAGATGAAAGGAGAACTGTATATAAATTAAAAAAATATATTATTTTAATATTAATAACAAAATATACTGATAATGTTATTATTCGTAATTATTGGTAATTATTCTTAATTATTGGTAATTATTCATTTAATTACTACTAATTAGAAACAATTAACAATAATTATCAATAATTAGGAATAATTACCAATAATTAGTAATAATTTCCAATAATTAGTAATAATTATCAATAATTCGTAATAAATACCAATAATTAGTAATAAATACAAATAATTAGTAATAATTACCAATAATTAGTAATAATTACCAATAATTAGTAATACTTACCAATAATTAGTAATAATTACCAATAATTCGTAATACTTACCAATAATTAGTAATAATTACCAATAATAAGTAATAATTATTAATAATTATCACTAATTACTAATAATTACTAATAATTACTAATAATTACTAATAATTACCAATAATTAGTAATAATTTGGAATAATTGCCAATAATTATCAATAATTACCAATAATTACCAATAATTAGTAATAATTACCAATACTTAGTAATAATTACCAATACTTAGTAATAATTACCAATAATTATCGATAATTAGTAATAATTATCCATAATTAGTATTAATTACCAATAATTACCAATAATTGGTAATAATTCGTAATAATTACCAATAATTGGCAATAATTCGTAATAATTCGTAATAATTGGTAATAATTACCAATAATTAGTAATAATTACCAATAATTAGTAATAATTAGTAATAATTAGTAATAATTAGTAATAATTACTAATAATTAGTAATAATTATCAATAATTAGTAATAATTACCAATAATTACAAATAATTAGTATTAATTAGTAATAATTACCAATAATTACCAATAATTACCAATAATTACCAATAATTAGTAATAATTACCAATAATTAGTAATAATTAGTAATAATTAGTAATAATTAGTACTAATTACCAATAATTAGTAATAATTAACAATAATTAGGAATAATTAGTAATAATTAATAATAATTACAAATAATTAGTAATAATTTCGAATAATTAGTAATAATTACCAATAATTAGTAATAATTACCAATAATTAGTATTAATTACCAATAATTACCAATAATTGGTAATAATTAGTAATAATTACCAATAATTAGTAATAATTACCAATAATTGGTAATAATTAGTAATAATTACCAATAATTAGTAATAATTACCAATAATTGGTAATAATTGGTAATAATTAGTAATAATTAGTAATAATTATTAATAATTACCAATAATTAGTAATAATTAGTAATAATTAGTAATAATTACCAATAATTAGTAATAATTAGTAATAATTAGTAATAATTAGTAATAATTACCAATAATTTGTAATAATTATCAATAATTAACAATAATTAGTATTAATTAGTAATAATTACCAATAATTACCAATAATTACCAATAATTACCAATAATTACCAATAATTAGTAATAATTACCAATAATTAGTAATAATTACCAATAATTAGTAATAATTAGTAATAATTACCAATAATTACCAATAATTACCAATAATTAGTAATAATTACCAATAATTACCAATAATTAGTAATAATTAGTAATAATTACCAATGATTAATAATAATTAGTAATAATTAGTAATAATTACCAATAATTAGTAATAATTACCAATAATTAGTAATAATTAGTAATAATTACCAATAATTAGTAATAATTACCAATAATTAGTAATAATTAGCAATAATTAGTAATAATTAGCAATAATTAGTAATAATTATCAATAATTACCAATAATTAGTAATAATTATCAATAATTACCATTAATTACCAATAATTATCAATAATTACCAATAATTACCAATAATTACCAATAATTACCAATAATTACCAATAATTACCAATAATTAGTAATAATTACCAATAATTAGTAATAATTAAAATTAATTAGTACTAATTACCAATAATTAGTAATAATTAACAATAATTAGGAATAATTAGTAATAATTAATAATAATTACGAATAATTAGTAATAATTACCAATAATTAGTAATAATTAGTAATAATTACCAATAATTACCAATAATTCGTAATAATTAACAATAATTAGTAATAATTAACAATAATTAGTAATAATTACCAATAATTAGTAATAATTAACAATAATTAGTAATAATTACCAATACATACCAATAATTACCAATAATTACCAATAATTACCAATAATTATCAATAATTACCAATAATTACCAATAATTAGTATTAATTATTAATGATTACCAATAATTAGTAATAATTACCAATAATTAGTATTAACAATAATTATTATTAATTACCAATAATTAGCAATAATTACCAATAATTAGTAATAATTACCAATAATTACCAATAATTACCAATAATTACCAATAATTACCAATAATTAGTAATAATTACCAATAATTAGTATTAATTACCAATAATATTAATACTATGAAAATAATAAAAAATTTATATAATATTAAAATTATCAATATTTGTAACATGTTTTGCTTTATTCTCAACATATTTAATTCTTAAAGGGTCAATTTTTAGGTGTATCTCAATAAAAAGTTTGCGTCAGTTTTGTATGATCTAAACTCTATAATTATCCTAGCTTGAATGTTTTTTCTAACAAATTATTCAAAACCAGTAATGCTTTTATATTTTATAGAGAAATATGAAACAACGGGGTCGTCAACAATCATTATTAGGTGACCGCATATGGATAAATCAACGTAGAAATCCAAACGGTTCTGGTTTAAATCCAGTATATGTAGAGGGTGTGGAGACTTTTTTATCATTTGCGGCATCAAATCCAGAATTTGTTTCAGAAGGCAAAATAAAATGCCCTTGCAGAAAATGTGCATTGAGAACGTTTGACACGTTTGACAAAGTGGGAGAACATCTCTTGCATTTTGGTTTTCAACCAGATTATGTTTTTTGGTATCAACACGGTGAACGCAGTTCCAGAGCAGGTGATACCAACTTGATTCCGGATCCATCCCGGTTTCAAGATTTAGTACATGATGTTGCAGGTTCATCTGTTCAACATACAGAAACTCCGGCTGATATAACTTCAAATCCTGAGTTGGCACCGTCTGAATTTTATGAGTTGTTGAAGTCTGCTGAGGATGCATTATATCCTGGCTGTAAGATGAGCAAATTAGAAGCAGTTGCAAAATTTATGGCTATCAAATCAGATAACGGAATGTCAAACACCTGTTTTGACCAGATATTTTCTTTGCTTAAAACACTGTTACCCGAAGGAAATGTTTTACCTGCAAATTACTATGAGAGTAAGAAACTGGTTCGAAATTTGGGACTTACTTGTCATAAGATTCATGCATGTTCAAATGACTGCATTTTATATTCTGGGGAAAATGAGTCGTTGGATAGTTGTCCCACATGTGGGCAACTGAGATATAAAGAAGGACAACACGGGAAGTCTGGTTTGATTCCTGTAAAACAGTTGAGATATTTTCCGCTTACATCCAGACTTCAGCGTTTATTCATGTCTAAGAATACAGCAACAATGATGTCATGGCATAAAGAAAATATTTCAACCGATAAAAGCTTGAATCATCCAACCGATGGTGATTCATGGAAACATTTTGATAGAGTGCATCCATCCTTTTCTTTAGAAGCTAGAAATGTTCGACTGGGCCTTTCCACTGATGGTTTCTGTCCGTTTGGATCTTATGGTAGTCAATATTCATGTTGGCCTATTTTTTTTAACTCCGTACAATTTACCTCCATGGATGTTGATGAAGGAGCCATATATCTTTTTGACTTTACTAATTCCAGGACATCCGAAGAAAAATATTGATGTTTATTTGAATCCATTGATTGATGAATTAAATTTATTGTGGAGTACTGGTGTCAGTACATATGATGTTGCAACGAAACAGAATTTCATACTGAGAACAGCATTGATGTGGACAATAAGTGACTTCCCGGCTTATGGGATGTTATCTGGCTGGAGTAAACATGGTTAGAAATCATGTCCTTACTGTATGGGAGAGAACAAAGCATTTATGCTCATTCATGGAAAGAAACCTTGTTATTTTGACTGTCATCGCAGATTTCTTCCAGCTGATCATCCTTTTCGCAGAAACAGATCTCATTTCAGAAAAGGAACAGTTGAAAGGGATGGACCTCCAAAAATGCTATCAGGTTCGGAGTTAAAATCAGTTGTATTTTCATTACCTCCCATCACTTTTGGTCCCACAATAAACCAACAGAAAATTTCTGGTTTTGGGAAAGAACACAATTGGATTAAACGTAGCATATTTTGGGATTTGCCATATTGGTCTGATTTGTTGGTCCGACACATGTTAGATGTCATGCAAATTGAGAAGAACTATTTTGATAATTTGTTTCATACAGTTTTGGATATGCCAGGAAAGAGCAAAGACAATGTAAATGCACGTTTAGATCTTTTTCAAATTTGCAGGCGTCCAGAATTGGAACTATTTGAGAATGTCAGAACAGAAAGGTTACTGAAACCAAAAGCAGCTTATACACTGTCTAAAGAAAACCGTTTATTATTTTGTCAGTGGATTGCAGATTTGAGACTTCCAGATGGCTGTGCTTCCAATTTGGGTAGATGTGTAAAGAATGGTCATATTACTGGATTAAAAAGTCATGATTGTCATGTTATAATGGAGAGACTTCTACCCATTGGATTAAGAGGTCTGTTGAATTCTGTGATTTGGGATTCCATAACAGACATGTCTCATTTTTTTTGGGAAATTTGTGTGGCTACGACAGATTATGATACTCTAGGAAAACTTGAAAAAGATGTTGTTGTAATTATATGTAAACTGGAAAAAATATTTCCGCCGTCTTTCTTCGACTCAATGGAACATTTGATGTTACATTTGCCATATGAAGCCAAATGTGGAGGTCCGGTACAGTTTCGATGGATGTACCCATTTGAAAGATGCATGCAAAAATTGAAAAGAAAAGTACGCAACAAAGCATCTGTTGAAGGATCTATTGCAGAAACTTATTTGCAAGAGGAAATATCTTTTTTATGCTCCCATTATTTTGAATCTGAGTATCCTTCAAAACACAACTGAATGGGACGGAACGAGAGGAATATTGATGAAATCGATAATCAATTATCTGTTTTCAACCAGTCAGAGCTTGGTTTTGGTGGAGTTTATGAACGCTGGCTTTCAGATGATGAACTTCATAGAGCTCATACGTATGTTCTGCTCAACTGTGAAGAGATGACATCAGTTGTACTGTAAGTGTTTATATCACTTATTCTATCATTTACGTTACAGTAAATAACTTTGGTTTTTATAGGTTGTATGATAATCATATCAAGAAACAAATTCCACAAATTACAGCAGCTGCTCTCGAAGAACGCCGACTGAAAAATTTCTCTCAGTGGTTTCAAAAACTGGTAACATAAATTCTTTATCTTTTAGCAACTCATTCAATGTATAGTTTACTATATTGATAATTATTTCACAAATTTTCAGGTGTCTCGACATGCTGATAAAATTGACAAACGGCTGTGTGTATTGAGTAACCCACCTTCCAAACTTGTTAAAACTTATAATGCATATGTGGTGAATGGATTTCGATTCCACACACATGCATATGGGGAATCGAAAAAAACAATGAACAGTGGAGTTAGCTTGAGAGGATCTCATCATCGAGAAAATGAAGTTGACTTTTATGACATACTTGATGAAATCATTGAACTCTGTTATCTTGGACAACATTATATAACCATGTTCAAATGTCGGTGGTTGGATACAGAGAGAGGCATGCGTGTTCATCCGACTCATGGAATCATCGATATTAAATGTAAAAGTGTTCTCGTAGTAAATGAACCATTCTTATTGGCTCAACAGGAATATCAAGTTTATTACACAAAGTACTGTGCTACATCAAGAGACTTGACTGATTGGTGGAGTGTAATAAAAATTAAAATTCGAGACAATCAGTTTAGTCAAACTGAATGTGCTTTCACTGATGTGCAAATAATTGAAGTTTTTCAAGAGAGTACTCAAAATCAATCTTTTTTACAAAGAGACATGAGTATCGATGACGACACCCCACATTTAAGAGTCGGTGATGACGATGATGTTAATGATGTCACACATGAATTTGAAATGGTAAGTGATGAAGCAACTGTAACTCGAATGGATATCGATGATGTTGAGGAGGAATATGAAGATGACATTGACATATATGAAGATGATGATGAAGATGAACACTTATAGAATTCCATGGTATTTATATATAATAATAATATGTATATATGTATATATAATAGTAATTATCAATTATTTTCTAACATTAACATTTTCTGTTTCAGATGGACGACGCCACATTTCGTGAGTTGGCGGATGCTGACCTGCCTTTCGATGCGGATGAGTTGCTGGCAGATGAACCTCAGCCTGCAGGCGCTCCAGGGAGTACGCGGAGGGGGCGCAGTCTTGCACGATTGATGATTCCTGACCCCGTCCCCGAGCGACGTCCACGTCTTGGGTTTGATCCGCGCACACAGAGGTGTGATAACCTGTGTGATAACCTGTGGGTTTGACTAAGATTTCATTAATCTATTCACATAATAAATGTTTATTATTTTTACAGTTTTTCGCATATAGCAGTCGGACAGGGCAGCGCTATTTTGCGCAACTATTTCTCTCAGCCGTGGACCACATGGGAGCAGATTCCCATTGATGTGCAGCAGGCCATGTTCGGCCATTGGTTGGTACGTACGTAAATAAATAATTTTTATTTTGAAAATTATTTCATTTCTAACTTGATATTTTGATTTATTTGTAGGGTTTATGCTATCCGATCGAGGATACCATGCGTGACGCCATCCACGAGGCATGGGAGGTGTCCATGCGTGATCGCCTTCGTCAGTTTTTGCACAATTTAAGAAAAGCTGCCATGAAGAAAGCAGGAGTGTCATATTTTGACGAGTCATGTAGAGCACACCGACCAGAGTACATTTCATCCCATGTATGGGATGGATTATGTGCGCACTGGTTGAGTGGTGCCTTTTAGAGGAGATCATCGATGGGGAGGCAGAATCGGGGGAGACAGGAGGTGAGTCATCGAGCTGGGAGTCGTTCTTTCAGTACTCATAGACAGCATCTGATACGTACATTATTTATAAATATTTTATATAACTATAAATATTAACAGTTTATTTTTTATTCTTATAGGCTGTCGAGCACCCCGATTTTACGGAGTACGACGTATATCGGAGGATGTATAGTGATCCTGCTACTGGGGAGCTCAGAGGTGATCGTCAGCATCACATCGTGGTCAGTATTATTTGTTTTCAAGTTTAAAAATTAACTGCATATAATATATTCACAATTTTAATTTTAAATTGCAACTACAGGAGTCATATGAGGCCGCAGCGTCACAGGCCCGGCCTGAGAGTCAGGCCGAGTCATCAGATCAGACCACTGGCCGTCAGTTTGATGAGGCGACATGGATGCAGGCCACCCAGTATGCCTTCGAGAAGGGCCGGGTAGTTGGTATCGGCTCTCGACTGACTCCCGGAGATTATTATGGCAGTGCTGCGATGTCGGCGTCCAGCTCGAGAGGAGCTCGTGCATCTTCTTCTACTACACAGTATGAGGATCAGTTGCGATCTCAGACTGCACTGATAGAGAGTCTCCGACAGGAGCATGAGCAGATGCGTCAGCAGCATGAGGAGGACCGTCGACGCCAGCAGCAGCTGTACGAGGAGCAGACGAGTCGGTGGCAGCAGCAGCATCGGGAGCAGATGGAGTACATGCGCCGACTCACTCATGCTTTAGGGATGGAGTTTCCTCCACCACCATCTGCAGATCCCCCACCCCCCCTCCTTCAGATTAGAGTTTGTATTTATGTTATAAAATTTGTGAAATCAAAATATGATTTTTTTTTTCTATTCGTAGTTTCTGTCTCATTATAAAATATTAATAATATTATATTTTTAAATAACAATAATATGAATAATAATATTATTTATATTTTATAATATTAAATTATATATATATATTAAAATTTTATAATATTATAATTTAATTATATTTTTTTGTAATACTTGAATTATTTTAATATTTGAATGTAAAATAATTCTATTATTTTTATATTAATTAAAATAACTTATTAATATTATTTTTATTTATGAATTATAATTCTAATATTATTATATTAATTAAATCATTTATTAATATTCTATTATTTTTTATTTTTTAATTATAATTCTATTATTATTATATGAATTAAAATAATTTATTATTTTTATTTGTGAATTATAATTCTATTATTATATTAATTAAAATCATTTATTAATATTTTATTATTTTTTATTTTTGAATTATAATTAGATTATTATTATATTAATTAAAATAATTTATTAATAATTTATTTTTTTTATTTTTTTTATAGTATTTGTGACGGGATACTATGCCCGTTGCAAATAGTATTATTATTATATTTATTAATAGTTTTTTTTAAAATAGTATTTGCGACGGGCCCGTCGCAACAGGTATTTGCGACGGGGCCCGTCGCAAAAAGTATTTTGAAAGTTTTTTACAAATATACGGAGACTATTTGCGACGGGTATCATTCCCGTCGCAAAAAAATGTTTTAGCGACGGGCCCGTCGCAAATAAGGGTTGTTGCGACGCCGTTTTCAGCAACGGGCCATTTGCGACGGGCTACCATCGCAAATGACCCGTCGCAAATACCTGTTTTTCTAGTAGTGGAAGGATCATGATCATTCAAGGAATCTCACTCTTATACCCGAATACTCTATTTTAATTTAATGTTACAAAATTAATAGTATTGAGAAAACGCTTCATTGTTTATTTAGGTAGGGTTTTCCAAGTAAATAATAATATAAAAGACATATTAATATTTAATTCTTATACTGAACAACTTTAAAGGAAAATTAAAAATTCTAATAGAATGTGTAGCGCTAGAGCCACACTCGAAAAATATTTCAATGAAAAGAGGTTGTTTATTTAATTGGAGGCTATTTTCTTCGCATAACATGAAAATTATTTATGGAAGTTGAAATGAAATGAACTTAATTAAAGAATCATGTACCTAGTTCTTATTTAGTGTATATTCATCAGTTAATGTTTATAACATGCTTCTTGGTTTTAAAATAAAATATGTCACCCACACATGTGTATATAGTAACCAAGTATGTAATAGAATCATTACAAGAAGTTAGGTGTATTCTCCAAGCGGCTGATAAAGGGTAATTCCTATGTTAGTGGTGGGAAAATAAGAACTTATAATTTCCAAATATATGATTTATGTAAAACAATTATTGAGTAAAACCCCAAAATTTATCTCATATGTTTATTGCACATAAGGATACATCATTAAAAGTTATGGAATACATGTTTTTTTGGTTTCTCATACTCAATCAATAGATCAGGAATACTTGAATCATAGGCAATAAGTGATGAATATAAAATGTAAAACTTATTTACCTAGTTATGGAAAGATAATTCTTTGTCAAGTTAAAATAAAATTGAGCGTCAAGGATATACATAGTGTGGTTTTTAGACTCAATAGAGTTAAACACCATTCATATTTTCGATGCATTTTATTGGACAAAAAAACCTTTAGAAATAAAGGTATTCTACAAAGCTTTTGGAACCAGTTCAACAAAGGGGCGTGAACTATTGCAAGGTAAGATAATGGTAAATATACTTCATTGGGTACCTTTAAGTAATTAAGTAATGTGATCATGAAGTATATATGTGGTCACATGATATCAGTTCCTTCAGGACAACATGTCAAAGAATATATTGACCAAGCATTCATCGATCATAATAATGTAGCGTGGAGTAATTCCTAAATGTGAATTACCTTATCTACATCACGACATTGATGCTATTATAGAGAATTGAAGATAGTTATTACATGATAACATTGATCAGAAAATGTAGCATGGAGTAATTCCTAAATTCACATTTTAAACATCATAATCATGATGTAAGTAGTATCACTATTTTCACTTGCAGAAACATCCATTATATTTTAAAACGTACTTTTCAAATAATGGAAATATCCCATAACCATATTCCAACTATAATGAATAATGTATATCATAATAGTTTTATTATGATTTAAATCCATTATTTCATAAAAACATGTGTTTGTATAGAAAGGATTTGTTAGGATATAAACAAACTTGCATCAGGATAAACACATTGTACATCTAAGTAATTATCTTAACAACTTCTTAGAATATTACATAAATCTCTAAGATAGAAAAGTCATATTCATGTAATAGACTATATTTCTATATAATGTTGAACATCTATACATGATATATTGTGAGAAATATTGAATTGGTTTTAGTCAATAATAAATATGAAAAAATAGCTTGCATAAGAACTAGTACCACAAGTGCATGTTGAAAAGAATGTTCTAGTGAAACATACTGCGTAGGAAGGTTAAAACCATAGTGATGGTTTTATATTCATCAGGGACACTGATAAATTATTTAGTAATAATAATTATTACTAAAATTAATAATTATATTGAAATTTTCTAAGATTTAAAAGGTCAATTAAAATTCAATATTGGTTTCCATATATCAATGTTCAAAGGGTCTTGTAAATTGAATAATGCAGTGGGATTTCAAGTGAGATGGCACATGGGTGGGGAATGTGTGTTACCAATAATGCTCGATCGGTTACACAAAGTCATTATTCCTAAATCCATAAGAATATTAATTTTCACAGTTTACTTCTAAGATCATTAAATTGGTCATTGGATGTCCAGATCAACTTTCTTGGAAGGCATCTATACAACACAACTAGAAAAGGATATAGGCACCATATGATGCCAATACGGGTTCCAAGTTCCTAAAATATTATTTAGGATTAAATTAAGGAACAAGGTCTTATATAATTCATTTTCAGTGAATATTTTCCATGTGTATACCATATCTTATCCAGAGCGCCATATTTTTCTAAGAGAAATATGTTCTGAAACATATGGAAATAGATATTGGTCTTATAGTTAGTTAAGAACAGAATAAAATTAATTATACAAAGATTGAATTAATGTAGAAAACTAAGTTCTAGGGAACATGATCAACTAAGGTAGATCTAAAGGTTTTTTAGACCTATTTTTTCACGACCCATCCCCTGGGGGCCGTGCCGTGACTACCCCAATCCCTCCTTCCATAGGTCAAGGGTTGGCGACTAGCACCAAAGGCGTAATTCCCTAAAACTGGGAATGCATTGCCTTTATAACCTATAAACACACACAACAGAGCCCATAGCTAGATACAAAACACTAAGTAAAACTGTATAACAAAAGAGTGCTGAAAGTAAAAAGGGCCAGAATACAAGCCCAATAGTAAAGTACAAAAACTGAAAGTATAAGTACAACGGAAGAAAAGAAAAACAGTTGATCGGTCATCCTCCAAAGTTCTTACCTGAAGGGTGGGTAAAGATCGCCTCCTTGACACTCCACGTCTGACCATCTCCTCCATGTACCGACTCGTGGTAAGATCCACCTCCAGGTACCGTCCGGTCCTCATACTCTCAGCCTTTATCAACGCTGTCCATAGTCTGCATCCAACACAACAAGGTGCAGACATAGCCCGTGTAGGGGTGAGTACAACGATACTCAATAGGGACCCTAAGACCCTCAAGGTCTCACAAGATCCATCAAGGATAAACCAAAAATTATGAAATCAACAGATAACCTTACTTAGGTATATGCCAATACATATACCCATGTTATGAAGTGATCCATCTCAATCACGAGGAAAAAACAGAAAAACTAACTCAACTCAACCAGGATTTTAATCTAGGGGTAGTATCAAGTAACATCCCCAGTCACATTATCGAAACCTTGGCTGCTGGAGAACTTCTGCTCAATCGAGTACAGTGAGCCTTCCGCGACACCAATCGCGCTTCCCACTAACCTTAGACTGCTGAGTTACTCCTCCTGTCGTGTACCATGGGTCTGCCGCGTCACACAGAGGTGCTCCCCACCGTGGGTATGCCGTGTAACCAAGCACGCTCCCCCTCGTAGCCTGTTGAGGTACTCCTCCTGTTGAGTACCATGGGCCTGCCGCGTCACCAAACACGCTCGTCCACCATGGGTCTGCTGTGACACCAAGGCGCTCCCCACTAGGCTAGTAGAGTCACTCCGAGTCAAATAGTCAGCAGTCATCAGGTCTCATCCAGCTACTAGGTCTCCACACTACGTTCGCTCGTCTCCAGGAGGATCCACTCCACGAGCTACTGGTCGATACTCCATCTATCAAGAAGTCCCACTAAGAAGTATCTCAAAGGTCCGCCACGTTATAGAGGTCTCAACGCAACAGATGACGTGTCAATCGGATGCCTGGTCTGTGAGTTATTAGCCTTTTTGTCCCGGGGGCCCAGTCGGATTCGTGCACGATCCAACCTGACCGTATCTCAACTATACCCCAAACTCTAGTGGGGTATACTCAAAGAGACCCTCACACTCCAAGATTTCCAGAACCACTAACGTTTCATCAAACGGACATCCGGTGCCAAAGATATGGCCGAAGGAGCGTAAATGGGTCGTAGTGGGCCCGAGTCCGGTCCGACCCGGTCGGTCCGACCTTGACCGACCCAGTTTGGGCCAACCCGGTTCGGGTTGACTAGACCCATTGGACAGAACAGCTCATTGGGTTCGGCCCAGACCGCTCGGCCCAGCCCAGCCGACCGTGAGGGGCCGCGGAGGGTCGAGAGGGTGCGGATCGGCCGCAAGGGCGCAGACCGGCTGCAGGTCGGCGTCAGGGCAGTTCAGCCCAGAGGGCGCCGCGTGGGGGGCTCTTCCCGGAGGGAGCCGCGTGGGAAACTCGGCACGGAGGGCACCGAAAGGGTGGCACGACCCGAGGCGCAGGGCCAGTTCAGCCGGAGCGCCGTGAGGGGATGGTTTGGCCAGGGGCTCAGAAGGCCGGCGAGCTGGGGCGACTGGGGTGGCTCGGAAGGCCAGTGGGCTGGCACAGCCGGGGCGGCTCGAGAGGCCGGTGGCCGGCGCGAGCTGGCGGGTGGCGCGGTCGGGGGGAGGCGGGGCCGGCGGGCAGCGCGGTTCGGCCCGAGGTGGCAGAGCCAGTATGGCCGGGACGCCGGAGCGCCGCGGGGGCGGCGCGGGTCGTGGAGGCCACGGGTGGCGCGACCGTTGACTTCGTCACCTTCGACGCCGTTTTCGCCTTCCTCCATTTCGAAGAACACCACAAAGAAGAACGGCGGGGGGTCAAGCCATGTTTATTTGGCCCGCACCCTCCGCGTTTAGAGTGGTAGCAAGCAGTTCATCAAGAACATAAACAAAGAATGAGCATGGAAAATATTTTAAAACATCAATTCCCATAATCCCTTGATAATTTCTATTGCCAAA
Source organism: Viscum album (assembly GCA_963277665.1). NCBI lineage: Eukaryota > Viridiplantae > Streptophyta > Magnoliopsida > Santalales > Viscaceae > Viscum > Viscum album. Next base: position 243,773,786 of record OY728131.1, read on the forward strand.
CCTTCAAAGGAAAAATAGGGGAGAACATGGGAAGTGTTAATCAAATAATGAAAAAACCCCTACAACTTTCTGCAACAATTTATTCCCAACCCGCAAAGAAAACATCCGCGGATCAACTTGATAATAAGTTGATATGTGTTCTTTTTTGTAGAAGTAAAGAATCAAGGGAATAAAATCATACTTAATTAAAAACCATACCTTGTTCGATGTTGGTTGAAGTTAGCGCGAGAAGGTGGATGTCGATTCGTTGTAGACGAATACGTCCTACATTGGAGGAAGTTCTGAGAAAGGAAGTCGAATTCGAGGTCGAGGTCAACATTCTTCGTCGGTGGAGAGTTCTTCGTGGAGGAAGCATTCTTCATTGGAAGATATTTCTCCCAAGATCTCCTCCCAATTTCCACAAAATATTCCAAGGAATAATAGATTAAGTCTTTATTTAGTTCGTTGGTAAAAAATTCAAAATAGCCTAATTAATTGGCTGGGTTGGCACATTTAATTGGTGCATTGACACAATTAAGGTGGAAGAGGTCAAGAGGCTCTACCTCATAAATTGTGGGAGTTGAGGTTTTTCTCCCAATTAAGGGGGGGGGGGTTCAAGGGGGGTTTAGTCCTGGGTGGTCCCCACCACCATAACCTCTCATTGGAGGTTATGGTTTGGGTGGTCCCCACCACCTTAACCTCTCATGGGAGGTTAATGTTTGGTGGACCCCACTTCCAACTTCCACATGGAGGTTTGGTTACAGAGGACCCCACCTAAAATATCCACATGGAAGCTCAAAATAAAATAAAATGAAGTTTATTTAATTTTATCATTTCCACAAAAAACCCAAAAACTAACTTTCACCCTCGTCCAGCTACCATCGAGGTGAAAGTCTCCTTAAGCGAATACAAGCGCTGTGAGTTCAATGGTGCCCTCAGATTTCAATTTGAGAACCAGTTCAAAAGTTATAAAAACCCGCTCGTACGTTTAATGAACGTACCCGAACAAAACTTCAGAAATTGATTCTGGGCACACCGGATCTCGGAATCACGTGCCGTCAACTTTCACAGACTCATAAAATTTCCATTTAATTAAAAAAAATTACATGGAAATTACAGGTCTTTACATTCTCCCCACCTCATGCTTTACGTACCCATAAGACACAACCCAAACTAAAGAAAAAAGTGGGGGTACTGAGCACACATCTGAGTCTCCCGCTCCCATGTTCTCTCTTGAAGGTTACCATGCTGCCAGCGAACGCGCACCAGAGGTATCAACCGTCCACAAAAGACCAGCTCCTATAGATTCTCAATCTCTACTAGAACCTCCGTAAAAGTCACCCCATCGTCATCGTCCAGCCCTCCATGGTCGATGATGTGAGAAGGGTTGTGCACAATCTTCTCAGCTGAGATACGTGGAAGTCATCGTGCACCCGGTGCAATTGAGGTGGAAGAGCTAAGCGGTATGCCACCTCTCCAACTCTGCTGAGGACCTGAAAAGGTCTGATGAATCTCAGAGATAACTTTCCACCTCGTCCAAATCTCCATAAAACTCGTCCAGGTGATACCCTTAGAAAGGCGTGGTCTCCATCCTCAAACTCCAGAGGTCTCTGTCTCCTGTCGGCATACGACTTCTGCCTACTTTGTGAAGTCTTCATTCGCTCCTAGATGACATGCACCTTCTCTATGGTAGCCCATACCATCTATGGTCCCACTAGTGCTCACTCCCCTAGGTCAGTCCAGCACAAGGGTGATATACAAGGTCGCTCGTATAACACCTCAAAAGGTTCCATCCCTATAGTAGAGTGATAGCTGTTATTGTATGAAAACTCCACCAAAGGTAAGTGATCCTCCCAGCTGCGACTGAAGTCGAGGACACAATCATGCATCATGTACTCGAGGGTCTGAATGGTCCACTCAGTCTGACCATCCATCTGAGGATGGAAGGCGGTGCTCAAACGAAGCTGCATCCCGAAAGCCTCCTGCAACCCCTTCTATGGCTAGGAAGTAAAATGTGCCTCATGATCGGAGACAATCGTTGAAGGTACTCCATGTATCCACACAATCTCTTGCACATAGAGGCATCCCATGCTATCTACTGAACCATGCTCTATGATCGGTAGGAATTGGGCCGACTTGGTGATTCAGTCGACGATCACCCAAATAAAGTCATGTCCCCAGGATGTACATGGAATTCCTGTTACGAAGTCCATGGATATCTCATCCCACTTCTACTCTGGGACCTCTAAAGGCTGAACCAAGCCTGCTGGTACCTGAATCTCTGCCTTCACTTGCTGATAAGTGAGACACTGAGAAACAAACTCTGCAACTACTTTCTCATTCCCGACCACCATTGCTATAGTTAGAGGTCCTGGTTTATCTTCACCACTCCTGGATGTACCACTAGAGGGGATGTGTGGAACTCCCTCAACACTTACTCATGATGTGACACTGGTACCATAGTACGTCCTCTGAAGAGGATGACGTGCTCCCCACCTTCAGAAAATACATCAGGTGCATGTCCTGTGGATATTTGAGCACGTCGTATCTCGCAGTCAGCGTCCCCACGCTGTGCCTCCCTGACTTTCTGAAAAAGTGGAGGAGTAACTGTAAGAGACTGAAGAAAAGATGCTCCATATCTATCCACAAAGTATATCTGAAAAGTGGCCAGCCGCTCCGTCGCCTCACCTAGCAGCTATATACCAGATCTCATGCTGAGTGCATATGCAACAACGTTCCCCTTCCCAAGAGTATAGACTATCTCAAAGTCATAGTCCTAGAGGAACTCAAGCCAATGTCGTTTTCTCAGGTTCAGGTCCTTCTGAGAGAAGATATACCTGAGACTCTTGTGATCAGAGTACACGGTAAAACTCTCACCCATCAGATAGTGTTGCCACATATTCAAGGCGAAGACCATTACTGCTAACTCCAGGTCATGGGTAGCGTAGTTCTGCTCATGCTATCTCAGCCATCGAGAACCATATGCGATCACTACTTGCTTCTACATCAGGACACATCTGAGTCCGGTCCCTGATGCATCACAGTAGACTACGTACCCTATGACTTCCTCTGGAAGCCTCAAGATGGGGGCACTAGTCAGCCTCTACCTCAGCTCCTGAAAGTTCTGCTGGCATCTCTCCGACCACACAAAGGGTTTCCCCTTCTTCATCAAGGCTGATAGTGGTGTTGCAACTTTGGAAAAATCTGGCACAAATCTCTGGTAGTATCCAGCCAAACCCAGGAAACTCTGTACCACCATCACACTCCTGGGTAACTCCCAAGAAAGTACCACCTCAATCATTACTGGATCCACCACAACTCCAACCTCTGAGATGACATGTTCCAAAAAGAGAACCTCTCGGATCTAGAACTGGCACTTCGAGATATTACCATAAAGATGGTGCTCTCGGAGTGTGTCTAGTACTACCTGCAAATGGTAGGCATGCTCCTCCTCAGTAGTCAAGTAGATCAGAAAGTCATCGATAAAGACTACGAAAAAACGATCAAGGTATGGATAAAAGATCATGTTCATGAGTCTCATGAACATTGCTGGAGCATTGTTTATGCCGAATGGCATAACCAAGAACTCGTAGTTGCCATACCGACATCTGAAGGTCGTATTCTGCACATCCTTATCTCAAACTCTGAGCTGGTGATATCCTGATCCGAGGTCTATCTTCAAGAACCATCGTGCTCCATTCAGATGATCAAAGAGGTCGTCAATCCTTGGGAGTGGGTACTTGTTTTTCATGGTCACCTGGTTTAGGCACCGGTGGTCAACACAAAGCCTCAAGCTCCCATCCTCCTTCTTGGTGAACGAAATCAAGGTTTCCTAGGTAGAAACACTGGTCCGAATGAATCCCTTCCCCTGCAATTCCTCCAGCTATACCCGCAGCTCGCGAATCTCCACAGGAGCCATCCAATATGCTGGTGTAGATATCGGTGTCATCCCAGGGTACAATTCAATATAAAATTCCACCTCTCTATGATGAGGTATACCTAAGACATCATCATAGAAAACAGTTGTGTACTGGTCCACCACTATAGGATAACTCAGACTCTTCACATCAACAACTACAGGGGTAAGGCTATCCAACTGATGAGTGATTGGCTGCACTCTCCTCCAAGAATGTCCATCTTGTGTTGCAAAGGATCCCTTCTCACCGGTGAAGGTAAACCTGTCCCCATCCGTGCGGACACACCGCAATTTGTGTCTAATATAGTCAATCTGAGCATGGACTGTAGATAACTAGTCCATACCCAAGATGAAGTCGTAAGGCCTCGAAGGAACTACTAAGAGATCCCAGCCAAAGCTATCACCTACTAGAGTAAGCTCACACTGTCGGCACCAGTGCATAGTTGTTGAATCCACTCCTGTAGGAGTCTCTAGTCGTAAGGATCGAGCCAACGGCTCCGTCGGAATCTCTGAGCTCTGAACAAGGGTAGTGGCAATGAAAGAATGATTGACACCCGTGTCTATAAGAACTGCAGCTATGGTGGAGTAGAAACAGATCACACCTCGTATCATCTCCGAAGCGCCGTGGTCATAGGCCTCAACTACCTAGATCTAAGCTCTCTTCTGTCCACCTTCTCCCTGCGGTCGGGGTGGACCTTCTAGTAGTGGTGGCGGTAAAATCTCAAATCTTCGTCCACCTCCTACTGCACGACCAACTCCTCTTCCATGTCTGCCTTCTCCCTGCAGACCTCCTCGGTCGAACCTCTGTCTCTGCATGGGAGGTACTTCGACCATCTGTTGATCTTCCGGATGGTAGGTCGGATATTCATGATCCATATGACCTTGCCCACTGTATGAGCAACACTACCCGCTCTTGGTAGGTCTGTCTCCGCCTCAGGTTCCCCACACAACCAACTTTGAATCATGCGGTCGTCCACCTATAGGTCTGGTCCTCTTGGACCTCTATTAAATCTATCTACTACCAGCTATATAAGACTCCGCTATGTGTTGACTGGTGGTGGATCTCGCTGCTAGAGATTGCTGATCAAGGAAAATCTGTACTAGGAGGGCTCTCTCTAACACCCCCGCCTGCGTCGGGATGCCGAGTGAGATCCCTGAATCCCTAATATCCCGCTTGAGTCACTTCTCGAAGGTCTGGGCCCTGAATAATGGGCCCTACACCATATCGGTGGAGTAGCGTGAGAGGTCTGTGAACCTCACTGAGTACTGAGATAAATTCACGCTTCTCTACTGCAGATTAAGTAGCTCTTGAATGCGCACTGCGCGAAGAGTCTTTGGGAAAAACTCTGTCTAAAATAGGCTCTCAATGTCTGCCTAGAGAAGCGTCACCTCATTGTAAACTTGGAGAATCAAGCTCCACCATCTACCCACTACTTCCTATAGAAGGGTGGAAGCAAGAATCACCATGAGGTCAGCTAGTGTCCCTACCAGTTAGGAAACTCTCACCATAGCCTCTAGCCAATCCTCAGTCGCCTGTGGGTCCGTCTCTCCCCGAACCTAGGTGGCCTCTGGCACTGGAAATCGTACAACATGCTCAAGTGGCATGCACCATATGTTGTTGGGGCTGGTTCCATCAGTGTCCCAACGGGGAGTGGTACCACTGGTTCCTCCGCTAGAAAAGGGCCCTACACCGAGGCCTCATCGCTTGGTGGGATATTAGTGCGGACAACTCTCGGAACTCTAGTCGGATGTCTACGTGGGGGCATCCTAAAAAGAATCAGATGTGACACGGTAAAAAATTATACCTTTTGAGATGATCTGGTTGAGATGAATTAAAGAAATCTTTTGAAAAAACACATGCAATCAGTGTTTTCGTGCACTGAGTCAGAAATCAGAAGTCAGGGTCCTGGTGTATAGATACGTCAGCCACCACACCAACACTGGACTCACTGAAATGAGAACCACACTCACTACCCTTAAAACTATTGATTCATAGAAAAAAAATATCAGAGTCCTAAGTTCTATGGTAGAACAACCTCCCTCTGATACCAATTTGTCACGACCCATCCCCCGGGGCCCGTGCCGTGACTACCCTAAGCCCGCCTTCCATAGACCAGGGGCTGACGACTAGCACCAAAGAGGTAATTCCCTAAAACTGGGAAGGAATTGCATTTATAACCTATAAACACACACAATAGAGCCCAAAACTTGATATGAAACACTAAATAAAACTATATAACAAAAGAGTAATGAAAGTAAAAAGGGCCAGAATATAAGCCCAATAGTAAAGTACAAGAAACTGAAAGTATAAGTACAATTGAAGAAAAGAAAAACAGATGCTGAGTCATCCTCCGAAGTTCCTACCTGAAGGGTAGGTACATATCGCCTCCTTGGCACTCCACATTCGACTGTCTCCTCCGTGTACCGACTCTTCATAAGATCCACCTCTAGGTACCATCCGGTCCTGATACTCTCAGCCTCGATCAACACTGTCCGTAGTCTGCATCCAACAAAATAAGGTGCGGGCATAACCCGTGTAGGGATGAGTATAATGATACTCAGTAGAGACCCTGTGACCCTCAAGGTCTCACAAAATCAATCAAGGATAAACCAAAAAGTATGAAATCAACAGATAACCTTTCTTAGGTATATGCCCATACATATACCTAAGTTATCAAGTGATCCATCTCAATCATGAGGAAAACACAGAAAAACTGACTCATCTCAACCATGATTTTATTTTAGGGGTAGTATCAAGTAACATCCCCAGTCACATTATCAAAACCTCAGCTGCTGGAGAACTCCTTCTCAATCAAGTACAGTGGTCCTGCCGTGACACCAAGTGCACTTCCCACTAACCTTGGATTGCTGAGGTACTCCTCCTGTCGAGCACCGTGGGTCTGCCGCGTCACACAGAGGCGCTCCCCACCGTGGGTCTACTGTGTCACCAAGCACGCTCCCCCTCGTATCCTGATAAGGTGCTCCTCATGTCGAGTACCATGGTTCTGCCGCATCACCAAGTGCGCTCCTCCACCGTGGGTCTGACACGACACCAAGTTGCTCCCCACTGGGCTAGTAAAGTCCCTTCGAGTCAAACAGTCAGCAGTCGTCAGGTCTCAGCCAGCTACTAGGTCTCCCAACTATGCTCACTTGTCTCTGGGAGGATCTACTCCATGAGCTAATAGTAAATAATCCATCTGTCATGAAGTACCACGAAGAAGTATCTCAAAGTTCCACCACGTCATAGAGGTCTCAATGCAACAGACATCGGGTCAATCGGACGCCCGGTCTGTGATTTATTAGCCTTTTTGTCTCGGGGGCCTGGTTGGATTCGTGCACGATCCAACCTAACCATATCACAACTATACCCCAAACTCTAGTGGGGTATACTCAAAGGGACCATCACGCTCTAATATTTCCAACGCCGCTGACAGTTTTTCAAACGGACGTCTGATGCCAAAGATATGGTCGAAGGAGTGTAAATGGGTCGTAGTGGGCACGGGTCCGATCCGACCTGGCCGGACCGACCTGGCCCGACCCAGTCTGGGCCGACCCGGTTTGGGTCGACCCGGCCTGACCCGTTGGGTCTGGCCAGACCTGTTGGGTTCGGCCCAGCCCAGCAGGCCGCGAGGGGCCGCTGAGGGCCGAGAGGGCACGAACCGACTGTGAGGGTGCGGACTGGTCGTGGGTCGGCATGAGGGTGGTTCGGCCCGGAGGGTGCCACGTAGGCAGCTTGACCCGAAGGGCGCCGCGAGGGAGGATCAGCTTGGGGCGTGGTGCCGGTTCGGCTGGGGCGCCACGAGGGCGTGGGCCGGTTCGGCCGGGGCACCGCGAGGGCGCCGCCCAGTTCGGCCGGGGCGTCGCGAGGGGATGGTTTGGCCGGGGTCTCGGAAGGCCGGTGAGCTGGTGGAGCCGGGGTGGCTCAGAAGGCCGGCGGGCTGGCACGGCCAGGGCGGGTCGGGAGGCCGGCGGGTGGCGCGGTCGGCAGGTGGCGCGGTTCGGCCTGGGGCGGTGGAGCCAGTTCGACTTGGACGCCGAAGCAACGCAGGGGTGGCGTGGGTCACGGAGGCCGGCGGTGGTGCGAACGTTTCCTTCGTCGCCTTTGATGCCATTGTCACCTTCCTACTTTTCGAAGAACACCACAATAAAGAATGACGGGGAGTCAGGCTATGTTTGTTTGGCCCACACCCTCTGCATTTAGAGTGGTAGCAAGCGGTTCATCAAGAGCATAAACAAAGAATGAGGATGGAAGATGTTTTAAAACATCAATTCCCATAATCCCTCGATAATTTCTATTCCCAACCCTGCAAAGGAAAAAGAGGGGAGGACATGAGAAGTGTTAATCAAATAATGAATAAACCCCTACAACTTTCCACAGCAATTTATTCCCAACCAGCAAGGAAAACATCAGCGGGTTAACTTGATAATAAGTTGATCCACGTTATTTGTTTTTTAGAAGGAAAGAATCAAGGGAATAAAATCATACTTAATTAAAAACCCTACCATGTTCGATGTTGGTTGACGTTAGCACGAGAAGGCAGATGTCGATTCATTATAGATGAATACGTCCTACATTAGAGGAAGTTACGAGAAAGGAAGTTAAAGTCGAGATCGAGGTCGACGTTCTTCTTCAGTGGAGTGTTCTTCATGGAGGAAGTGTTCTTCGTTGAAGGTGCTTTCTCCCAATAGATCCTCCAAATTTCCACCAAAGGTGCCAATGAATAATAGATTTAGTCTCTATTTAGTTTGTTGGCACAAAATTCAATACAGCCTAATTAATTGGCTAGGTGGGAACATTTAATTGGTGCGTTGGCACAATTAAGGTGGAGGTGGTCAAGAGGCTCTCCCTCAATAATTGTGGGAGTTGAGGGTTTTATCCCAATTAAAGGGGGGGGGGGATTCAAGTGGGTTTAATCCCGGGTGGTCCCCACTAACATAACCTCTCATGGGAGGTTATGGTTTTGGTGTTCCCCACCACCTTAACCACTCATGGGAGGTTAAGGTCTGGTGGTCCCCACTTCCAACTTCCACATGGAGTTTTGGTTCCGGAGGACCCCACCTGAAAGATCCACATGCATGCTCAAAATAAAATAAAATGATGTTTATTTTATTTTATCATTTCCATGAAAATCCCAAAAACTAACTTTCACCCTCGTCCATCTGCCGTCGAGGTGAAAGTCTCCTTAAGTGAATACTGGCGCTACGAGTTCAACGGTGCCCTCATATTTCAATTCAGATCACCAGTTCAAAAGTTATAAAAACCCGCTCATACGTTTACTGAACGTACCCGAAAAAAACTTTAGAAATTGATTCCGGGCACACCGGGCCATAGAATCATGTGTTGTCAACTTTCAAAAACTCATAAAATTTTCATTTAATTAAAAAAAATTTACATGGAAATTCCAGGTCATTACATTTTTAATCGTACATATATAGACAATGTATTGAAAAATACAAGATGTGAAAATTCAACAGAAGAATTTTCTTCAGGGTCACACGGTATGAATCACTCCAAGTAGACATGGTAAGGAATATGGGGAGATTAATTGGTGATACCAATGTGATTCAGAAATGGATCAATCGTGCATATGTACAAGAAATGACACTTCCAACATATACATTATAGTTTCCAAATATCAGTTATATCCAGGATAACTACAAGTAAACCAGTCAATACTATCATATTACAATTGGGAAAGTATAAAAGATATGTACATGGTAAGTAGAGAAAAATGGATACTAGTATTAGGGAACAAAATAGTCTTCCATAGAACAATGTGATTTAGTATCACAATTAGTTTATGGTGATGAGTGATACAAGCTCATAAAATCTAGTGGTAGACATAACTAAAAATAATGAGTATGTTGTAGGTTCTAAAGAAGCTAATAAGAATTTAAATGGAATGATTTGTTCCAGTTATTGGAATCACACTTATTAAGAAAATTATAATCATAATTTAAGTTACGATATTCTTTCTATCCAAGATATTAGGTTATGATAGTGGAAAAATGGGACACACTAAAAGATACCATATCTTAAGATGTTTTACTCAAGAAGGTGAGGTATCTATAGTAGAATAGATAGGTGGTAGAAATTCAGAAGACCCAGTGGCTAAAGTTCATACTTAGAAGTAACATGATCTTTATCATGTGAGATAAAACATGGTTCGTTAGGAAGTTGGTTCTAGTGAAAGTGAGAGTGTTGTAAAAGCGGGTTCCCAAGAACCAACTTAAAAGTAAATTTATATTACCATTTAATGGATACAATTAGATATACATGATGTATTATTAACATTATATCTTATACCTTTATGCATCTTCTATTTATCATTAATTTCCATAGATTAATTTTCACATCAAAATGTTATAGAGGATACCACACTATAATGAGAACCTCGAGATACAATGACATTAATCTTAAAACAAAGGTCTTATTGTCTAGATACATCTTACTAACTAGACATAGTATATGTTTTACCATCTGGTTCTATGGAATCATAAGTATGGATAATTATTCTCATTAAGTCCACACATGGTGATTCCTAGTAGTGATATCATAAGGATAGACCCACTAATAGAAACACCACATACTTTAGGTGTCATATGATGTTCATATATATGGATATGTGTATTGGTCTCCTAACTTGAGATTATTACCAGTGTGTGAAATTTGATCATGTACTTTGATGCAAGACAAAAACCTGGATAATAATATCATGGTGAGGTATCTTTTTTGGGTTCATCATTGGTGGTAGGACATTGGTTGAATAGTCAAGAAAGGACTTTTCACTTCCAGGCTGAGTAAGTATTATATATCTTGATCCTTGATAATCTGGATGTTAGTACCTTCATAAGACCTTAGCCAAGGAAGTCAAAGGGAAAAACCATCTAGTTAGATCCACAAATAATAAATCAATATAAGGGTGATGACACAAGTGTGAATCCTTATTTATAAGATATCTAATGACAAAGAGATTATATTACATGGTGCATGAATATAGGATGGTTGTCTTTGCTATGAATTTTTTTATCTCTTTAGGAGCCTTGATGGGTTTCTAGACACCTCTATTGGTCTATGGATTTTATTCACTACTTTCGAGGTAAGGTCCTAGAGGGTCACACACAATATCATTTCAAGAATTCTCCCTATTAAGTTGAATACGTATACTGGAATTAGTGGCCCCCACCATAGGTTCTGAGTGTTGTTCAGGTTATCGATCATAGATAAATTAATAAATTCATATTATTAAAGTAAATAATAACTGGCATTGAATTTATTTATTAAAATTATTTACAAGATATGTAATTATTAAAAAATATTATTCAAATGAATATGATTTTTATATTCTAGGTTCATTTAATATTAATTAGGAATTACAAGTCAAGTTAATGACTCGATTTTATCACATAATATATTTTAATATATTACAAGTATGTGATAAAATAATAAATAAATATTTATAATGTGGTTTATTTTTTAATATTTATTTATTTAGTGGACTTTAACAAAAAGAGGTCCAGGGAACCCTACTGGGTATTTTAGAAATCCACCATAAATAGGTGGATAGAGGCTCGTACTTTATACTATTGATGCTGAGTAATCTAGAGCCTCTATCTCCTCCCCCACTTTCTAAATAAAAAAATTTCTTGATATAAGAAATCAAATCGAACTGATCTCTATGCATCGAAGGTTTGTAGATAAGATGATTGTGAAGACATTAAAGGTATTGTGGGATCACCATTCTAGCACCAAAAATATGAAGATTGATGCTCATACTGATTTTTTAAGTGTGTTTGAATGATATAGAGGGATTCAGATTCATATCTTTCAAGAAAAGATCATCGGTGAAAATAATATGCCTACCACGACTTCAAAATGAAAATTTTATGTTCCTGGTTTTCATTTTGTTCTTTGTTTAATTTATATGAGATCCTTAGAACATATCAGGGCACAGTATATTGGAGACAATAATTCTCATAACCCCAAAAATAAAAAATTTTAAAAACACCCTACCCACTGGATTCCACTATGACACTGGTACCTTCATAGGGAACCCACCATTAAAAAATTTAATACCATTTTTTTAACCTAGGGAAAGGAAGCACAAGAAAGGGTGGACTCATATGCTCTATAAGGGTAAAGATGTGATACATCATTTGATGATCATATGAAATCATAAGATATGCACAAGGGAATGTGATCATGATCATAACATAAAAATTTCACACCAAATATATCATATATCATAAACAATATTCAAGGAATCAAACTTTATCATTTCAAAATACATGAATCATAAGAGTGATAAATATTCATAAATCAATCATGAACCACAAGTTCACATTATAATCATGAAAAAAAGTTATAGAAGTATTACATCATCATAGGTATATATATAATTTAATATGTAATGGTTATCTATTGATTCCATAAAATCATAGTGGATTAGACATCAAAAAATATTTCCCATATCATAATGGATTAGGAAACATCACATGTCTTCTATAGAGGATTAATAACATCAACTTGTTTCCCAAAGTGGATCAAGCACATTAAATTGTTTCCTATATTAATTTCATGAGGTATAAAACTTTACCTAATGCATTGGAAGAATATATATTTATTAGAAAACCTTTCACAAAATTATAACCATAAATAAGTGTGCTATGAGTTCATAAAACATTCACCATATCATCATATCATAACCCATGTAAGGGAAACAGGTTCTATAAACAGTTAACCATTTCATCATAGCATAACCCATGAAATATAAATGGGTTTCATAAGCATAAAATCATCATAATAATAAAACATAAAAAATAAATAATAAGGATGATTTAATTGAATTATATCCACATTAAATAATAATTAAAATCAAATGATATCATCATATATAAAAAGTCATTCAAAAGATCACTGAAATATTTCTTGATAAAAATATACTTTTTTATTTTGAAATAACTTATTTAAAATCAAAATATTAATAATTTATTAAGAAAAACATTTTATATGAAAATAAACATGTAATATTATAAATAAAACTTAAAAATATTGATTTTTTATAATATTGGGAAATTCTTTTCATGTTGAGTATGTTAATATAAAGAATTATTTCAGATTTTCTATAAAAGTCAAAAGTACCTCATTTGTAAAATGACAATAAGATTCATTTATAATAATTAAGAAGTAAATTATTCGTAAAAATGAAATTAAAATATCATATAAAAATATTAAACAACATTTTTTAAAAACATTTTCAAGAAAATATGTAAATGAAAGAAAAATAATTTTCGACTGAAGAGAAAAATAAAGTTGATTTTTTATAAAAACATTATTTCAGTCCCTTGAGTACGTAAATAGAATAAAATCAAAGTAAATATGTATTATATATAATTTAAAATAGGAAAATAAAAAATGAAATTGTTTTATCATATAAGGATAATATAATATTCTAGATTAGAATTGAAGCATAAACAATCATGAAAAAATGGGATTGAGATGTAAATCCCTTACCTCAAGTCGTATATCACATTGTATGACTTCACAAAACCATTATAAGATGTATATATTTATTATAAATATATTATATAACCATAAATATAAATATAAATATAAATATATATATATATAATACCATATATTATTTAGTTATAATATCTTATTACCTGTTTATTAACAATTTTTTATTAAAAACACCATTTCAGGTGATATATGCTTTGTTTTTCATGAATTTTTTGGTTCATCAGTCCTAACCCTTATAATTTTTTCATAGTTCCATCATATCAAAATTTTTAATAATGATATAAATATCATATATATTCATTATATATATATATATATATTTATCAATAAAAGTTGGAGATAGAAAAATGAATTACATCATTCATGGTGACAATAGGTCGAATGTACGAATGAACACTGTATTCACTTTTTGACGGATCCAATTAAATAGAGATAAATAATAATTAATCAATAAATTATCATTTATATATCTTATATATTCATTAAATATACCCTTATTACTATTCATGTAAATTTAAAATGAAAAATTAATCACATTGATTCATGGAGGTGGTAGTCCACACATATGTATGAGTGACGTTATAATTTTCCAAAGGATGGGAAGAAAGTGGATAATGGTTGTTACATCATCCTAATAAAAAGTAAGAAAATTTAAAATAATTATTTCATTATTTTATAATATATACAATTCATTTAAACGAAGTATATGTAAAAATAAAATTGAAAATTATCGTTTAAGAGTTATACCACTTTGTTAAGAAAATTATTTTAGATCACACAGTAAGACTTAAAAGGATAGAAATTTGGAAAGAAAATAATATTTTTAATTTGGAGAAGGAATCTCAGAAGGTAATATTTTAGGTATTTCTGGATCTATAAGTCTCAAAATATGTGAGGAGAAGAGGCCCCCTTTCATAAGGGAAGGGAGGGGCACTCTTGAAATTAGTAAAAAGATTAAAATATAATTAAGACATCCTCATGTAAAATGATACCAAATTTATAGATATTTAAATATAAGGCTGTATTTGGTTGAAATCCAATCAAAAAAATTATTGGTTTAAGTGGTGTTTTAAACCTCATCTTCTAGTTTGATCCCTTAGTTAACTTATTTTTACTTTAATCGTAGTAATGACTTTTTCACTCTTAAAGGGTAATAATTTTACGTATATGTTAAAATTTGGATCATAAATGGAAAATAGATAACAACACATACCATTTATAATCGTACCAATTCTATTTCAATAAATTTATTATTTTTAAATAATTTAATAAAATAATATTTTTTATAAAATACCATTATTGTTATTTTTGGAACTGTCCACATAATGTGACTTTTCACTCAACATGAAGGAAAAGGAATTAAAATAAAAATCATTAAAATGACTATAATATGGTATATTTATCTATAAAATTCTTGGAACATGTAAAATAATACAATGTTTATTACTATTAATATTTTTAAAATCATTTATTTAATTTTTTTGTATTACCTAAATAAATACCGTGTCAGCATTACATAATAATTTAGGGTAATTATAAGATCAATAAAATTTAAAAAATAATATGATAAATTCAATTAATTTATCTTTCTATTAATCATTTATTACCAAACCCAACCTCTTTTTACCATTATGAAAAATTATTAATGATATTAAATTCAAGAGATTGACATTTTTAACTTTATCTTTTACCTAAATGTTATAAAGGTAAAAATAAAATAAACATGGCACCAATTTTCCATATTTTTGATTCATGGATGGAAATAGTCAAACAAATTTCATCAAATAGGGTTGGTTCAAGGTTTGGGTATATTTATAGAACTTATCAAATTAGTTTTAAACCTAATTAATGCATTTGACCTTTATTGTGGTTATAAAAATATTCTATGGTTAATATTCATAATGACCAAAAAGAAAAGGGACATATTTAAAAAAATTGAAACCATGAATTTAAATATAGAATCCATTTTTTATGATTCAATTTCAAAAAATGGAATAAATCCATTAAATATAAAAAAATTAAATGAAAAATATTTTTTCCTAAAAAGATTCATTTTTAAGTAAAAACATGTTTACATAAAAAATTAGACCATAAATTGAT
This sequence comes from Viscum album, assembly GCA_963277665.1. Taxonomy (NCBI): domain Eukaryota; kingdom Viridiplantae; phylum Streptophyta; class Magnoliopsida; order Santalales; family Viscaceae; genus Viscum; species Viscum album. The sequence continues at coordinate 243,789,304 of OY728131.1, forward strand.
TATAATTAATATAATTGGATTAATAATAATAAAAGAGAGATAATTTTTCTTTGAAAAAATTTAAAAAATTAAACTTCTTAAATTATTGAAACAAACAAATACATTTTTCGATAAAAATCAGTTTTTCTAACTATTCATTGAAAAATAAATATTTTTAGAAAATTCTCAAAAATACACTCTAAGTTATTTTTTAAATTATTTTATAAAAGGTTATGTTAATTTTATAAAATAAATTTTATAAAAGTTTTAAAAAATAAATATATAATTTTCTCAAAAAAATAAATAAATAACATATTTGAAGAAAAAAGTATTTTTTTGAAGCATATAAAGACAACATAATATTTAGTATTTATATATTCACTTTATACGTAATTTTAAAATTTTATTTGTTCTTATTCAATCTACCAATTTAATATTTATGTTATAATGGTATACAATATTATAGTTCATTTATTCTTGTGTTTGTGTGTATCATAAGCTATCAAAGAAATTAAATTTATTAGAAGAGAAAAATATAATTAAATATCATGGTGTTATAGTTATGTTTAAAGCATGTTTAAGTGATAATTTTTATTATTTATTCATATTTTATGAATTAGGTTTTATGCGGTAGTATCTAGTGATAAATGAATTGGTTAATTCAAGATGGTAATGAATTTGTTGTTTGATAAAGACCTTTTTTGGGGTCAAGAGATATTGTTTTCTTATAAAGGTTGGATTTTTTATCTCTAGGGTCTATATTACCTATTTATTGGTTGATTTTTTTCTTGTTGTTCCTATGTTTTATCTATATTTAATCCTTATTATGAGACATGACATTAGCCTGGGATAGATGATGTTTTTATGTAAAATGGGTGGGGAGGCCCAGGTTCCTAGAAATATTTAATACCTATGATGGTGGGATTACTGGTGTCATACATAGTGGTGTTAGAGATGAAACCAAAAATTATGGAGTGGGTTGAATCTAAGATTTCCCATTATATTTTATTATGAAATTTGGGATGCCTTTTTGTTAATAAATATTATTTGAAGGAAAGATGGTCATGTTTTTCATTTCTTCTTTCCTTTCCCCACTTCTTAACGTAACTAGATGTGTATGGATGGTGCATCAATTTTGGTAGCTTGGGTTATTGAGTACCTGAAATTATGGAATGTTAATATTAAATGTTTTAACCCATGGGGTTCGAGGATTTTCATAATGTCATAATGATAATAATTCTTGAGAAACATTGGAAAAGACTCGATTATTCCTAGAAGGAATGGAATTTTGTTTTTGATTAATGTAAAGGTGAAATGTTTTAAATAAATAATTAAATTAAATCATTCTTGATATTTTTTATGCTTATAGGTTATGTAGTCCTTAGTGGTGGATGTTGGGTTTCCAATAGATGATAGTTGCAGATGTCATTAATTATAGGTAGTTTCCCATAGTGTTCTTTTTCAACTTTATATATATATATTCTTATGTTATGTGATTTCATACACTACCCCACCCATGTCTATAAAGTCACTGACACCCATTGGAATATGGGAGGGTGTTTTCCTTAACATATAGGTCAGCGTTGAATATAATTAAAAATATTCCCTCTTTGTTTACTCTCTTCTCCTTCTAGTATTATGTGTTGGCATGCATAGTGGTTATCATTACCACATATGTGTGTAAACGCCTATGATAACTAGTGGTTATTTAACCTAGATGTATATTTAGATATATTATCCTAAGAATTATTATAGGTATATGGTGTATGGTTGTGATAAATTGAGGTATAATACACAACATGCGGGATTTTTTGGATCCTAAAAATCACTTAGTCGCTCTTTATAGATGTGGATATTGATGAATATATAATGTGATTCATGGGGTGTATGTTATGATATAGTCTATCATGTGTTTTTGAGATGATTTTTTTATTGGAGAGAGCTGAATTTGGATGTGAAACATTGGGGAATAGTTGAAAACTAGTGGGGAAGTGGTAGAGGGGTACCTTCAATTTATTTTATAATGGATATTACAATATTACAGGTATGTGATAATTGGTGATGTATACATTGTGAGGTTGAGAATGTAACATATGTATTTAGTTGACAAGTTGGATTCAATTGTTTAATTAATGGTCTTTAGTAATCTTTAATTATCTTTTTTATTAGATGATTGAGGAGGATTCTGTTTAATATACATGTTATGCTCACCCTAGATATATATAAACAATTTTTTAGGACTATGGGAGTTGTTTGGTGATCTGGATAGACATTACTAGTTTGGGGTGTTTTTTAAAAATTGTTTCATATTTGAGGTCACTACTAAGGATTTAATTTTGGGGTTTTTTATTTCCTTTATGCATTAATTTTAGTTATATGAAATTACATGTATTTTTTGGGTTCTTTTATTTTATTTTTGAGTAGGATTTGTTATATCTCATTCCACATTACCTTTTTAGAGGGTAATGTCTCCCATCTATGTGTACAATATACTCTTGTTGCTTGTCGTAAACCCATGAAAAATTTGAGGCAGGCTTCAAAAATCATTATATCCTTTCTCTCATTATCATTTTAGGAGGGTTAAATTTTGGGAAAGTAAGTCATTACATATTGGTATCAAAGGGAGGTTGATGGATATGGTAGAGTTTTGAGGTAGGAATTAGAGAGGATAACTTGGGTCTGTATAAAAACAATTTCAGTTGATCCTATCAAGTGGTGTGGACAAGGGATACTAGTTTGAAAAATTATATTTAGATATCCCTATGATATTATTTGAGGACCATTATGTTTAATATATATTTTAAGTGAAGTGATACCAATTTCATGGTATAGACATAAAAAAGGATCATTCATCATTCATATTTTCACATATGTTTGAAATGGGTAGACCTTAGGATAATGTTAACATTTTATTAATTAATTAATCATAAATATTCCATATTCTAGTAATAGGAGTCCCTATACATTTTTTATTTTATAGGTATGGATCCAAGCCATCATCTTCATCGGGTTTATTATAGATGGATGTACCAACAGATCGTGATATAGTTGAGGCCGATGATAAAGATATATTAAGTAGGCTTTATTTTGAGTTAAATGAAAAAGGATTGGTTGAAGGAAGGTGTAGATAGACTTAAGTTCAATCTGTTCTAGGAAGGAGCACTGATTTTAATTTTTTGATGTTTTTGTGTGGGGAATCTAGATAATGGTGCTTTTTGTTCCTCAGGTATCAAAAGTAGTCAACTATTTTGTGACAGGTGTTTTGAGATAAGTTTCAAGACAATTTTATTTTTTTGAATGTAAAGGTAACCATTAGTTGAGATATGATTACAATTTGATAGGATAGCTCCATTGTGTGATAGATTGGGATATCTTTTAGGAAACTTAATTGATATGATTTAGACATGTTACTAGATGAGGAGTCTAGGTTGATGCATTTTGAAGAGACTTTACATCGAGAGACCCAGCGCTAGGTTACTCAATTTATGCTAGTGACATATTTTGACGTATATTCTAGATCATAGTTTAATGATATAATTATGTATAACAAAAAAATTTATGACTGGGGAGTCATTAAGATTCTATGTGTAGCAAAGTAATGGTTCAGGGTTCACAGTTTCCAAAATAGATGTGTTTTTAGATAGCTAGTGGTAGCTCTTAGCCTTATTTATTTCATTTATCTTGGGGCGGTGGATCTCAAGCCCCTAAAAAGGATCACACACTTGTTTTTCTTGTGTATGTCATGGTTATAAATATTCAAATTTACTGAAATTTTTGAGTAGGTAGTGTATGGCCAGTGCTCCACTTTAAGTTCTACAATTCTGGAAGTTTTAGTCAAGGTAGAATAAGTAGTGTGACCCAACCTTTCATCAATAGAGGAGAGATGGGGTAGGTATATTACATCCATTTGATGCACATAATCCTTAGAGAGTAGATAATTTTCATGGTGGAGGTCTTCATTAGGTTTTCAGTGGTTTTGGGGTTGGTCATTTTAAATTTTATGCTTTGCAGTTTCCAGCATCAAGTGAGCTAGATGTTGTTTGAGGTACCCTTTGTTTGATTTCTACTTAAGTTCATGCTTTATTTGATTTAAGATCTATTCAATCCTTCATTTAAACTTCCCTAGTATATTATTTGTTACTTCATATATAGAGGCTTCCAATTCCTTTTTTATTATCTATTTTAGTTGAAGGTCATGCTAATTTTTTGGAATTGTGTAGAGGTTATTAGCTAGTATTGTGGAGATGTTTCTCTTGGGGGAATTCCTATATTTTCTAATACAAACCCATGACATCATCCTCAACATGGAATTATTATAATCAATTCAGTCTATAATGTATTGATTTAGGAGGATTATTTTTTTCAATGATGTTGATAGAGATAATGTTGTGTTCATTAGAGAGAGAGAGAGAGAGACCCTCTGATGGGTTAGATTAATATTATTTCCTCACCTTCTTTGATGGTCAAGTTGGTGTTGATTTATTTAGTGGTATAGTGGGATGTGTTTCCTAGTGTCATGGTAGAGTACACTAATATCTTCCCCAAAGAGGTTGTGGTGTTCCCCCTCCATGGGAGATCGAGTTTGGGATAGAGCTATAGTCAAGAACTTCTCTGATTTCAATGTCTCCATATAGAAAAATTCCTTCTAATTTATGGGAGCTGTTGATATAAATTAATAATCCATTGTAGTGAGGTTTTTTATTGATTATGTCATATTGGGGTACTCTATTTTTGTTTTGAAAGAAGGATGATAGAAGTTTGTGTCTATATATCGATTACTATTTCTTTAATTAAGTGAACATAAAGAACTAGTGTCCTCTTCCTTGGATTGGTGATTTAATAAATTAGCTAAAGGGAGCTAGTTGGCTCTCAAATATTGAAATGTGGCCAGTATATCATCATATGTGATTAAAGGATGAAGATATACCAAATACATCTTTCTCATGTCATTATGGGAATTATGTGTTTGTTATGATGATAATCGGTGTGATAAACTCACTATATACATTTGTGTGGTTGATTAATGTAGTGTTTTGAGATTTTTTAGACCGATTAATGGTGGTTTTTATCGATGAAATCCTTGAAAAATCCATTTCCAAGGAGGAGGATGTAGAGAGTCTACGACTAGCTTTGGGAGTTATCTATTTTCAGTTGCTATTTGGGATGAAGTTAATGTGTTAGTTATAGGATAACGAACATCATTTCTTGGGACATCATGTGTCCCAACATGGAATTTCCTTGGGTTATTTCATGAACAAGGTATTTGTTTCTTGGGAATCCCATAAGACTATTACAAAGGTATAAAATTTCCTCATTATTCAAAGTTATTATAGGAGGTTCATACTTAAATTCTCTCAAATTGAAACTACTCTAATAGACTTGACCAAGGAGGATTAAGAATTATTATAGACTATTCAGTTTTAGATAGCTTTTGAGTACCTAAAGAAGAAGTTATCCAGTACCATGTTTCTTTGTTTTTCAGAAGAGGGCTTCCAGTTTTATTTTTTTTATAATGAACCACATATTGGCATTGGAAGTGTATTGATTAAGTAGAGGAAATTTTTTTCCTATGGGTGTCAACATTTATGAAATCTTGAATCTAAATTTTCCACCCATGATCTGGAGTTATAATAGGTTTTTTCCCTTGAAGTTGTGGTGAAACTACCTCATCGGTGAATGTTTTGTGATTTTCACTAATCAAATGATCCTAAGGTATATATTCTCTGAAAATAACCTCAACTTTTGATAGTGAGAGTTGATGGAATTATAATCATCATATGACTTTAAGATTTATTATACCCTGTGAAATGATAATGTTTTAGATGATGCGATAAGAAGGAAGTCATATAGTGATTTAATGTGTGATCATAGATATTCTTGGAGATTAATAAAATATATCCTTACAAAGCATAATTATATGGGATTAGTTTGTGTAATATGATTACATTTTTAGATGATAGTTCAATTAGCTTTTATGTAGCAAGTGTATGAGTCCGAATTGGGTAATTCTAAGGTATAATATTATTTGGATAGAGTTAACTATGTTGATTACCCTAATGGATATTCTGAGGAATATCAATAATGAGTGTTATTTTAGGGGAGGAATTTAGTTCCTTCAATTATGTGTGATGAAGTTCTCCACAATTTCCATATATCATCCTTAGAATTTTATCTTGTAATAAAAAATATACAATGTTATAAGAGATGTCACTTTTTGTGTCTTGGGTTAAAGAATTAATTTATAGAGTTTATGTCCTATTGTTTTTTCTCCCATAAGGTGAAGGATGAACACAATGTTCCTAATGGTTTTATATATCTATTATATTTTATTCAATGGAATTTAGATAATATTTTTATTGACTTATTCAATGGTTTACCTCAATTTCATAGAGTCTATGATGTTATATGGGTGGTTGTGGATTACTTGAAAAAATTGGATCACTTATTAGTGATCAAGGAGTTGATCTAAGTGTAATTTTCATTAAGGCAGAACCTATAGAAGGTGGTGAGGCTCTATGGATTCCCAAGGATGGTTATCTCTTATCATGATCCCTGTTTCACCTCTAGGGTGTGGAGAGGTTTCCAACATGATTTTCGCTCAATGTTGTACCTTAAAAACTACTTTTTATCTGAAAAAGTATATTCAGATAGTGAAAATGATCCATACTCTTGAAGACATGTGTGATCTTGTGTATTTTATTATAAATTTTCTTGGATGATGAACCCAACTTTGGTTGAGTTTTCTTAAAATAAAAGTTTTTACTCTACCATTGGTATGGAACTATGTAAAATTTTTTATGGTCAACCTTTTTGTTCTCCATTATTTTGGATAGGGGTTGGAGAGTTTGCAATTCTCATGATAATAATAATGCAGTGCACAACATATATGGTTCAAGGTATTCATAAATGGATGAAGATAGTGCATGATTATCAAAATTCTTATACTTACCATAAGAGGATACCTATGTAGTTTTACGTTGGAGATCATGTATTCCTAAATATGACTTCTCATCATGGGTAGTGAAGGTTTGATCATGGGAGAATGATTTATCCCTAGTTTGTTATGAATTTTGTGTTGTTGGAAAATATTGAATACATCATGTATTTATTCGCACTCCCCCATATAATCTAAATTAATGATTTCTTTCTCGTGTCATAGCTTTTCTACTTACATCATGGTGATTATCATGTTACCTATTGGATCAAGATTTATGTTTATGTTGACGCATAACTTGAGGAGTGGTTCATGTAAATCAAATACTTCTAGGATAAGATTTTTTAGACATTTTATCCCATTGGTTTGTTTCCTTCAGAGGAATGGTGGTGTGAAGGTGATAATCTGAGAACATGAGTCATGAATACATTCTTAGTGTCTTGATATTTTTGATTCTTTATCTTCTCTTGTAATGTTTTTTTTGAGTATATTGACCTTTATCTGTCATATGAAATGGTTTTATATTCCTTTATTTCATGTTTTTCAATGTTTCTATTTGATATGTATCTCCCCCAATAGAGTATTTGGGAGCTAGTAATTAGTGTTTCATATTTATGAACCTTTTTTCTCAAGGGGATATGGTTTTTTCTTATAATGATATGATTATTGATAGGTATCTCATGGGGTAATTGTTTGGAAGTCATTTTTTCCTTCTATTCTACACGAGTTTCATTTTAAATTCTCAAGGGAGTTAATTTTTTGAGAAGTATCTAATGTAAGGTCCCAAGCCCTTCTAGTTCATTCTTATGCATGTTTCTAAGGTCTGATGCTCTTGGAGAATTATTTGAGTTGATTTTTTGGATTTTGGTATATAAAATCAGGAATCTAGATATGTTCACACAATGAATTATCATTCAATATGGTAAATGGAATTTTTCAGCCTAAATGGTGATTTTCTGACTGAGAGAGGAGGTTCTATGTGAGTGTTTCCAGAAGTGAATGGTGGGTTCACATTATCAAAGAGGGAAGGTCCAGATTTAATGAATCTATCCCTAAAAACTCATAACTCGAATATGAAGTTCAAGACATGGATTAATCGAAGATTATTAGATCTAATTAACGTGTTTTCTTATTAGTCTTAAAAATCAATCCAATAGTGATGTGAATGAAATATCCATGATTTGAATGCGTGTTTAGTATTATTCTAATAAATCCCATCACATCATTGTTCGATATTAAATTCCTCTTATTTCCCCAAAACCTGAGGTGACCAATGGTGATATTTAAAGTCTATTAAAATATATTTTGATTGAGTTTGATCTTTGGCTTCCCATGTTAAATATGTTGTGATTTTAGTTGAGTTTTACCTCTTTTTGTTATAGTTTCTTCTCCAATCAATTCTGTTTCTTCCCATTCTACCTTTCCTTGCTATGGAATTTAATCATCTCCATTACTATGGAGTTATTTTCATGTTTATTGGAAAAGTTATGGTGTGATGTCCTTATAGTTATTTATTTTCCTTGTAGGAGATGTGATAAAAGATATGATGTATTGAACCAACCCATATAAACGTAACCCATCACTTGAGTCAGCCCACCACCCAGCTTGAATCGTGTTCTCGATCTCCATAAGATGAAAATAAGCACTAGAAATAACCAACTAGCACTTGGGAATAGTTTCACCAATGGTAAATCGGTATGAACCATCCATAAAAATGGGACACCCATACCAATTTCATTAAATTCAATTGAATAAGTTAATCAAATACCATAAAAAATGATATACATCAATTTTTTTTTTCATAATTGCAAAAAAACATGTTATCTCAAAAGAAAAACCCAAAAATAAAAATCAAGGGTATAATTCAAAAAAATTCCCAAGTAAAAATTAAAGGGTATAAAATATTGAAAATGAATCCATATGAGTTTATCCCTATGAAACCATATCTACTCCCAAAAAAACATAGAACAATGGTAATCAAGAATAGCCACCCTTGAACAAGGTTCCTTTTCCATCACTTGTGTCCTACAAACAAATCTACAAACACCCAAGAAGGGCCCATAAATGGTGTGAGGAACAAGGCCTAGTAGGATACCACCATGAATATATTTAAGGATTTTACCCATGAATCGAATGAACTAGTTTGAAAAAACTTCAAAATAAACTGCTTTGATAACATATAATTTTCAAATAGTCCTTTAAAATCTATTTGGTTTTCCTTTTTAACCCAAAACTTTATTTTCCGAAATATTTTCCAAACATTGATAAAATAAATAAACAAGTCTATAAGGAACTACATTCCCAATATAAAAAAATGAATAATAAGGGTAGGTATAAACATCAACATCATATAACCATATAAACAAAAAATGGACAAGTGTGAATAATACATCACATCACATAAAAATGGAACTAATCAAATGCATAATGTTTTAAAATCAATCCCACATGAGTAATTTTCACCTAGGGTGTAACATCTCACCGCTCCTCATTTTCATGAGGAGTGATGGGTATTTTACTAGTACTAAGGTGGAATCCCCAATATACCAAAGGTTGTAAATAAATTCCAAGTGCCTCAAAAACATTTGGTGGATGTTTTCCACTTTTAAAGAATAGACAACCAAAATACATAAGAAATAACCAAACAAAACTCAATATGATTCATGATTAAAAAATACAACTCAAACATAACCAAACCAATACTATATTAGAGAAAAATAGGAAACCAAAATCCATACTCAATGAGGACCAAAAGGAAGAGACTAGAAACTCCAAGGTGACATCAATAAGAAACACCCAACCAACTCCAAGTTCCGACTCCACATTCCAAGATCGTGGTAACAATAAGCATAACTAAAGAACTAATATTCCTTTTATTTACCTATGTATCGATATATGGAATCTTAAAATGTACAATAGTTCTTGAAAAGGGACAACTCTAAACATAGTAGGATTTTTCCATTGAGTTCCCAACTCAGGCACTAGTATAATACTTGTTATCACATTTTTAAAAACATTTTTAAGCTATAAAAATATTTAACATAAAATCCATTAACCATTTTTCCAAGTAATTAATCAAAAAGGACCTTAAACCATTTCTAATTTTATTTAGAATTTTTTTCCTTTTCCACACACATGATATTATTTTTACTATTGATAATTGAACATGGAATCAACACTATATCCCATTTTGATGGTGGTACTTTAAGTCTGTTATCCATCCCAACTAACTCATGCTTATCCATTTATGAAAACATCATGCCAAGTCATTATAATCAAAAAATTTCTTTCTTTAAATAATTTCCACAAATAATTTACATTTATAAAAACAAGCATAATTTAAAAATCATCATTTTATAATTTTAAACAATGGGGTTTTCCACAAACTAATCAACCTTCCACAATTTCTAAGACAATAGAAAAACAAGATTTAAAACCATAATCACACATGTATTTCACAAACATTTTTAGCTAATATTTTAATTAAAACAATTTATTCAAGTTATAAATCATATAGATTCAAGAGATGAGTACACTACCTTTAAAACATTGGTGAAAAAAATAACGACATAGAAAAACTTCAAAATCAAAACACAACCCACATTCCCTTCACTAGATCCATCAATATTTCATCATAAAACCATTCATAATACATAAATATATCCATAAAGTACTAAATTTATGGTTATTATAGGGATAATAAATATGGATATAATAATAAAGGGAACTTAAAGATACATCTAGGCATCTACCACACTTCGATTCACCAAAATATTTCTCTTGGATCGAAGGGAGTCATTTATCACACCTTGGGAGAAAAAGTAATTCAATTTGTGGTAGTATTAGGAGAAAAAGAGGGATAAAGGGGATAATTTGGATTATATCCACAATTTATAGAGGGTAAACTATAAAATACATTGTTAGTCATTATGGTTTAGAAATATATGAACCAACTGTGCATTGCAACTGTCTTAAGGCCACATCACATAGGGTTGGCTTGTATGGTTAGAAAAATGGTGTGTCAATTGTGATTTTACCTCTATTTTAATATGCATAGTTTCTCTTGACCATTATCATGATTTCTATAAACTATTCACCAATTTTTTACTTTCCTAGTGTTTATTTCCCTCCATTTCATGGTATCCTAGAGATCATTCATGGTTTCTACTAACCATACACAAATCATGAACCTCTAGAAAAGCCTCCAAAACATTACAAAATACCTATGAACTTTCTAGAACATAAATTGAGAAGTATATAGACTCAAAATACATGAATAAATGGTCATATACCTGAAATATGGGTGCCACATTATCCCACTCATTGTTCTTTCCATTTCTGAAAATAAGAGAACCCTTTTTTTTTCTTGAAATATTTTGATCCCTTTCTCCACCGTTTCCATCTCATGCTCTCATGTTTCATCTTGAATCTGACCATGTTTCCATACAATCCACACTATAATAATTATTTTCCTATGAAAGGTGTTTTCTTTATTATCCACAATCTATACTAGAAAATAAATCAACCTAGAATCAGGCTCTAGGTCAACATGATCCCATTGAATCAAATGGGTAAGATCAGTTTGATGCTTCTTCAACTGATATACATGAAACACATTTTTCACTAAACTAAACCTTGTTGGTAAAGAAAATAAATGTTCCACATCACCAAAAAATTTAGGCATCTCAAAAGATAATATTTATCAAAGAGAAAACTTTAATTTCTAACAAAAATGAAGATACCCAAGTCTTGGAGAGATTCTCAAGAACACATGACCACTCATCTAAAATGACAAAGGTCATCAATAATGACCCACATATGATTTATGGAGACTCAAATACATCTAAATTCTCTCTCTGATAAACTTAATATTATTTGTTTTTACTTGCACAATTTGGTTACAATTAATGTAGTCTCACTTATTCCACCCAAAAAAGTGGAGAATGAAAAGGATTCCCATAACATGATTCAAAATAATCCATACATATCAAGGATTTATAACTGATATAATATGATAAATCCACTAATTGTAAATTCTCATCCCTTAAGCCATTAAAATCCATTACACAAGACCTATAAATTTACTCCAACATTTATATTTCCCTTTTACACTATCCATACATTTAAGGAAGATAATACATACTCACAATCCAATGTGTTCCATGGGTTTTCTATAAGGATTTCAAAAAATGAGATGTAAAACTAGGGTCTTGGTCTGATATAATCAAGATTATAATTCTATGAATCTTTTAAATTTATATAATGTAGATTTTTATAGGTCTTCCATATAATTAGTTTACTGAAATTGAATTAAGATAAATGACTTTATAAGATGATCCACTATCACCCATATAATTTTTTTCCTAACCATACTTCATAGACCTATTAAAAAATATATGGAATTATACTCCAATTTATTTGTGGGAATTGTTAAAAACTGAAACTACCCACCATCCATCGATTAAATTCATTTTCATGCTGAAAAGTAAGGCATCACGATAAAAAATCTTCCAAAAAAATTTTCAGCATGACCCACTAAAACTGTTCTTTCAATGATTTATACATTTTCTGAATCCTATGGTGAATAGACCATATCAAATGGATGTAGGCAATAAGTAGTTTTTTTAAAAGAAAATTTTAATATCATATGATCTCTAAGTCATAACATTGAATTCACATCCATCTTCCAACTCTCAATGGTCTCTCTATCAATGATTTTTGACCTCATAGTAATGCAATCAAGATCAGATGTCTGAGAAACACTGACCTACTAAACCAAAAATAATAAACAAAACTGGAAAGAAAACTAAAACACTGCCTTGGTCCAATAATTCTAGATGTATGTCATTTATAAATGAAAATATTTTTCATTGATCTAAAGCTACTTTACCCAATTGCACATATTACTTCCTTCCCAATGCATCCACCACAGAGTTCCATTTAATAGGTGTATACATTAAGTTGAAGTAAAACATATGTAGATACTCCATCCTTATTCAATAACATAAATTAAAATCTAATTGAAAAAAATTTGTTTTAAACTATTATGACTAATAAACTCTATGAATTTATCACCAAAGAGGTAATGAAATAATGTCTTCAAAGCATGAAACACAATAGCTAATTCCAAATTCTGTGTTGGGTAGTTCTTCACATGCAACCATAACTATTATGAACTATAAGAAACAACATGATATCCCTGTATGATTACACATCCCAACCCTCTCCAAAATCTAACTCCACAAGTTGTACCTACAGTATCATGAAACATCACTAAACGACTGAGATACCTTTCCTTTACCTATATATCAATAGAAGTAATATACAAACTCACAACAATTAACAAGAAGGGGGTGAGTTTAAACATAGTAGGATTTCCCCCATTGACATCCCAACTCATGCCACTATGACAATTTTTTTATCACATTTATTAAAATAGTTTCAAATAGTAAAAATAGTTCATATCAAATCCATAAAAATATTTCTATAAAAAGAATCAACAGGTCCCTTAAATGATTTCTCATCTAATTTGGAATATATTTTTTTCACGCACACAACCACACAAACACTCAAGATTGGTGTTACCATTGATAGAGGAACCTCACATACATGGTCTATCCTATTTTGATGGTGGTACTTCACAACCATTATTCATACCAATCAACTCACACCCCACTTTTTATGCTAACATAATTCCAAGTAATTTCAATCAATAAATTTATTTCCTTAAATCATTTCCAAAAATAATTTACATGCATCAAAGTACATAAGTGACATCACCAAGACATAAAATGTGGGTAAGAAATGACAAGGACCTTAAAAACATTTGGGGAGATGATTTACCCTTTGAAATAATAAACCACTAACTACATAATAAATAAAAAAATAAACCTCTATATGATGCATGATTAAAAAATAAAACTCAAACATAAGCAAACCAATACCATATAAAAGAACACATAGAAACCAAAATATGTACTCAAATAGAACCAAAAGACCAAATAGCTAAAAAATACAATGTGACATCAAAAATCAACTCCAAACCCACTCCAAGATCCATCTTTGTATTCCAATCCCATGGAATCAATAAGCATCACTAAAGAACTATAATACCTTGCCTTTACATGTCTCTCGATAGATGAAATATAAAAATGCACAAAAGTTCCCAAGAATGGGGTGATTCTAAACTCAATATGATTTATCCAAATAATTTATAACTCATGCCACTATGAAAACACAAGTTATCACATTTATTATAACAATTTCATGTAGTAAAAAACAGTTCCTATCAAATCCATAAACCAGTTCTCCAAGGAAGGCATCAACAAGGCCCTTAAACCACATATTATTTGATTTGGCATATTATTTTCTATTTCAACACATGCCACCACACACACGCAGAAGCTTGTGTTATCATTGATAGTAGAACTTCTCATCTATACTTTGTCCCATTTTTATGGTGGTACTTCACTACCATTATCCATCCCAATCAACTCACACCCAACTATTTATGCCAACATCATGCCAAGTCATTTCAATAAAAATATTTATTTCTTTATATAATTTCCACAAATACTTACATAAATCAAACCAAAAATAATTTTAAAATAATATTTTTAAAATTATAGACAAAGTGAGATTTACACATACCAATAACCTTTCAAAATTTTCCAAGAAAATACCAAACCAAGATTTCAATCAAGAATTTAACAAACATTTCAAGATTATAATTTAATTAAAACTAATACTTAAATCTCTAAATCATTTAGTGTTCAAAGAGAATCCACATACCTCCAAAACATTGGTGAAAATAAATAATGACATAACAAAACATCAATATACAAACAAAACCCACGTTACCCCCACTAGATACAACATGATTTAATCATAAAACCATTCATAATACATGCATATATCCATAAATTACTATATATATGGTTCCATGATAGTGAAGATCCTTGGATCTAACAAGATTGAATAATAATTAGCAATTATTGATGAATCCGGGCCTCCAAATAACATTAATTCACCTAATTATCTCTCTCAGATCAAAGGGGACCATCTCTCATACATTTGGGAAAAATGAATTTTATTTTTGGGAGGATTAAGGAAAAAATGGATAAGGGGGATTATTCAAATTATATTTACAATTTATGGAGGTCTAACTATAAACTGCACGGTTAGGCCGCATAGTTTGGAAAATCTTCTACCCACCATGAAGCACAACTATCGTAAGAACACACCTCCTAGTGTTGTATCTCATGGTATGAAAGAATATGCACCAACCATGATTTTCAATCTGTTTCAAGATATACATTTTCTCTTAGGCATTCCCACAGTTTATCAAAACCATTTGCCAAATATGTACCTTCCCAATGTCCACTATATTCCCTTCCATAGTTTATTGGAGAGGCTTCATGGTTTTTAAAAATCATTCACAAATTGTGAACCTATATAAGAGCATCAAAAACATTACAAAACCCCAAAGAACCTCCCAAAATAAAAACCAATAATTATATAGACTCAAAATATATGAATAAATTTCCATGTACCTAAAACCATGGGTGCTAAATAGGTATCTAACCATCATATCTAACGTGCATGAGTAAACAAGTATGATATCTCTCTAAGTAATGGAATCTCTCATGATCTTCCTCTAGCCCAAATCTAAGAGATTACATATTCTATTGGAAAGCAACATGTAAAATCACATATTATTCTTACCCAAAGGCTCACTCAGTACCTTGGAAGAAAAGGAGGATCACATAGTCCTCCCTCTGAAGGATTACACATTCCCTATAACAAACCTCTCATTCACACCCATGTCATACTTCATGCCGACACATCACAAGAATGTTTCCATATCAATCAATAAAAAACACAATCCATTTCATAAGAAAACATTCCCAATTTAATAAAACACCCTTTACAAGGTAAAATAATTTATAAAACCACTTTATAATACAATCATAAAATCCCTTTTAGACATTTCATTAAATACTTAGTGGGAATATATGTAACACCCATTTAGAAAACCCCACTTTAATAAAAAAATCCTATACAATCCATGAAATACATCGAACATGGAATAAAAAACAATCATAAATAATTTAAATTTAAATTTAAATAAAACATACCAAATGAGATTATAAATTTAATGGTATTACATGGGTAATGCCCTTAAATAGAGACACCTACCTCAGATTCTATCCAAAGATCCATTCCCTCAAAGAAGACCACCCAAAAGAGGGAGAACAAAGATTCACACTCTTAATCCATAATCAAACAATCAAAAAACCCCATTACACTCCCTATATTCAGCCAACATCACCCCTAGAATTCCACTCTACATAAAAAGGATGAAAAAGGCTTGTGGAGGGGAAAAGAATAAGAAATCAAGGAGAAATTGTCTTACCTCAAGAAAACCCACTAAGAAAAGAGTGGGATATATCCATGGAAAATGAAAAGGGAATACATGTTTAGGGGAATAAAAAATTTCACCCAAACCTTATGAAATATATAAGGGTAAAAAAGGTAAAAAACACTTTTTAAAAAGCTAGATAGGGTAGCATAGTTTGGCCGCATGGTTAGGAAAATGGTGTGTCAACCATCATGGTTCCACTATCCACAAAAAATAGGACACATAGTTTTCTATGAGGATTATCATGGTTTAAAAAAACATCTTCAAAATTTAAAAACCCATACTATAAAAAACTATAACACATCTCACATGGTTGTTATGTCATTTACAAAAACTTTCCACTAACTATGTGCCCTAGTCTGCCTCCCCAGAAACTTCTAGTTTCGACCCTCATCATATGTGAACTCTATTAATGTAGTAAATGATATATAAAAATAAAAGGAATATGTACCAGTGACCCATTGGGATTCAAAAACATCCCACCATGACACTTTATCCCCCAAAAAGTCCTCAGGATTTGAAAAAAAAACAGGTGACACCACTGCTCCCTCGCCCAACCTTTTTTCTCCCATGTGTCAGGAATATCACCACCATGATTCTAGAGATCATGGACAAATAGGTTCACCTTCCCATAGAAAACCATGTTCTAAACATCTATAAAATAAAATTTCCACTCCAAAATGGGGGAATTTGTATCTGTATCTAAATATTCCCACTCCAGCATGTTAGTTGGGTCTTGATGGTATCTCTTCATCTAGGATAACTGGAAGATTTTATGAATTGATGATAGCCATGGTAGAAGATCTAACTGGTAGGCTACCATCATAAGATTCTCCACAACATGAAATGATCGACATAACACAGTGCCAAATCCCCATTATTTCTAGAATGACGATGAACCAATTAAACTAGTAATCGAAGAAACACTTGGTCACCAACCTAAAACTCGAACGTATGATGATGAAATTCTAAATATGACTTCTAGAGATTCTGAGCTATAATTATCCACTTCTAAATATACCACACTATCTAAATCATCTCTTAGTCAAGGCTATGACTAATCCATGAATTCTCACCAACCTCATCCCAATATAATGGGGTTTGGCATGGTTATTCATATAATACCTCAAATGGGGTCATCCTAATCAAGGCCTAATAGTAATCATTATATGAAAACACATCCTATAATAGGTTTCTTTCCCATGAACCACTATAAACATGGACAAACTCTTGAAACATATCCTCTTGATTCATGATGATCCACTTAAAATGGACATTATACTCTAGTTAATATATGGTTATCAACCTCAACTAGGTTCTTATAGACTCCTAGAGTCCCTTACAAAAGAGATATGTAAAATGGGAATCCCATTCTGAAACTATCATCAAGGGAACTCCATGAAGCTGAACAACCTCTTGAACATAAATATGTCCAAGTTCCTCTACCTTTTCCACACCATGATGGGTAGAAAATAGGATAATTTCATCAAATGACTGAAAATCACACATATAGAATCTTTCATAATCCGATTACAAGGTAGTCGGATCATGAAATCAATAGTTATCTCGCACTACTTATACACTATTATAGGATGTGACTGCAAAACCTCACATAGTCATTGATGCACATCTTTGATCCTCTGGTAGGTAAAGCATCTGGAAAAAGTCTTCAACATCATGAATCATCTGAGGCCACCAATATTAGCCTCTCAAGGTATAGAACATCTCAGTCACCCTGGGTTAAATGTACTAACTATAATTATGTTCCTCATCCATCACCTCGTTAATCAAGCTCAATAGAACTACCATCTAATTTATAAGTATAAGATAACCATTATAAAACTAAGAGCAATCACCATTGGTCTCACTTCCATTTAAATCATTGTTATTCTACTAGAACATGGAGTGAAATACCTAATCATTTTTCATCTAATCATTGAGATAGGTTTTAATATAGACACTAGTTCAGAACAACTTTCCTCCATCCTCATGCATGTCCAGTCTCAAATCAGAAAATAATCTCATCAGACCCCACTCATCTATTGATTCCCGAATGACATTCAGTGGAAGCTCCCTGATCAAGACATCAACAGACACATTCCCCTTCTCTAGAATATATGCAATCTCATAATCAAAATTATGAAGGTAAATGACCCAATTACTCTTCCTAAGGTACAAGCACCTCATAGTGAAAATTTAATCCACTCTATTATGATATGAATACTCTATGAAACACTCCATAAATGGGTAATGTCACTACACCTTCAGTGCATGTGTAACAACTATCAATTCTAGGTTGTGGGTGGGATAATGCTTCTCATTAGGGCATAAATTCCTCAAATAATAGGCCACCACATGGTTATCCAATATAAGAATGCATCCTAATCACAAAATAGATGCATAAAAATAGAAAGTGTAATCTCTCCTAGGCTCTAGAAGAGTTAAAATAGATACAGATGTCAAGAAGGTCAATAACTACTCAAAATCACCATGGAACTTATCATCCCTTTAAAAATCACCCCTTTCCAAGTCAAATCCATCAAGGTAGAAGATATACTGTAGAAATCCTGAAAAAAAAATAATATCCAATCTGGACTAAAATGATATAGATATTAAA
This sequence comes from Viscum album, assembly GCA_963277665.1. Lineage (NCBI taxonomy): Eukaryota > Viridiplantae > Streptophyta > Magnoliopsida > Santalales > Viscaceae > Viscum > Viscum album. The sequence goes on from OY728131.1 coordinate 243,808,255, forward strand.
CACATTATTAATATTCTACAAGGATATGATATCTTGTACTTTCTCTGGATCCAATGAAACTCCTACCTTGGAAATCACATGGCCTAAAAACTTGACATTCTAAATAAAAAACATACACTTTGAAAATGTGTAATATAGATTCTACTTTATCAAAACACCCAAAACAACCTCTAGGTGATCATTATGTTCCACTCTATATTATAATATTCTAATATTTTTTCTACAAAAATAGACATGAAGGATTCTAGAATGTGATTAAAGATCTAGTCCTTTAGTGCAATGAAAATATATGGATCATTGGTAATCCCAAATAGAATGAATATATAATAAAAATGTCAATAATGACTTAGAAAAGTGTTATTTGGAAATCCTCTTCCAAGACTCTCATCGGGTGGTACCCCAATCTGAAGTCGATCTTCATAAAGCAATGGGCCCCTATAAGATAACCAAACAAATTATCAATTCTAGTAAATGAGGATTTATTCATTACTATCAGTTTTTGATATTAGGATAGTCTATGTAAAGTTAAATTCCACCATCTACCTTCTTTGTAAATAGAACTAGTGAAGCCCATAGTGACATTCTTGGGTCAATAAAACCCTTTCCCTTAAGATACTCTAGCTTAAATTTAAACTAATTCATCACATATGGATCCATCTAATAAGATAGTTTGGAATCCTATCTCATCCTGGGGAGAATATCGATAGTAAACATGACCTATAGTTGGGGTGTAAATCTTAAGAAATAGCTTAGAAAAACTTCATGGTACCTATCCACAACCAATTTATGTTCACCCAAAGAACACTAGTCATTAGCCTCAAGAAACAACTTGGACAAATTTCATGATACCAACCCCAACTCTAGAGAAATTAGCCCTGCCCTCCCAAACTACAGATCCTACTCACCATAAAATACCCGAGTGATCCAATCATGAGTAATGAACTGGAACCTATGGAGATGGTAGGTGACAAACACCATGATGTTGATCAAATAATACAATCCGATAATGAGGTAAAACACTTCTAGTTTCAAAATAATTAAGTCCTAAGAAACTTCCAAACTAGCTACCACAACATGGAACTTGGGTCACTTAAAACCTTACTCCCCAATGGGGCTATGATATCCGTGAAACACCACATCAACTTATCTCACAAACCTAAGTATTATAGTATCTTAAGTGAAATAAATTAATTGGATACAAATGTGTCAAATAAAACTGATTCCATGATAGAATAAATAAACATCATACCTCAAATGGTGATTTTCCTAGAATCTATGTCCTCTCAAATGACTTTTGTTGCATGGAGTCACCCTTGCCCAGACCCACTCAAAGTCTTCTTCCCCTAGAGGGATTCCCCCTTTTCATGAAGATGGGATCCTCCACCCTTGGAATCTCTTAACTACACGAGATACCCCTTCAAGAAAATGGATTGTAAAATACTCCCACATAAAGCCAATTTAAAAAAACACTAGATATACTCTAACTACCCACACTGGTGGATGTCCATGGATTCTTTTATAAATTTGGCCAATTGTGTCTTACTTTACTTAAATGATAACTAACAACAGAAATGTCCCTATAGTATCCATAGAATATGATCTAGAAGACTACTTGAAACTCTATCTACTACCTCTTTGAGACTCATCCGACTTATGTTGTCGTTATATAGAAAAAATATAGCTACCACCCACTAAAGGAATACCACTGAGACCTATATTTCCAGTCAAATAGGCCTCTACTATAGAAAAATTCTCAACTACCTTTTAATATGTTGGTAGACATATAATAATGAGAATAGGTCTAATATATGGCCTCAATGATATCTCAAAATGTCAATCCTTTAGGTAATAATTTTCAAAGAGATCCATAGAAACATGAACTAATTTAGTAAATATAGTGTCACACTCAATCATTGAATGATAACACTATAGTGACTTTAGAAACTCAGAGGCCTTAACCACTCTCAAGGTCTCCGTGTAGAACTACCTATTATATTCCACTTTGAAAGTGGTCGATGTGATCTCCTCGTTCTTCCCAAGAATCACCATAGACTCCCACCACATCCTACCAGATCCTTCCAGCACGTATATGGAAAATCCCACATTAGAGGTCTCAGGGGTCTTTAAAAAATAAAAGATCTACTCAATACGATACAAATACCCCTTGGTATTATTGGGTCCCTTTTCATTAAGAAACATTTGTGGATTCTGCCTTGGAAAATATTGAATATGTTCCATGGTCTATTTTAACTTATTACTACCCACATGACCCATGTTTTAGATCATACAAATTACTAAATCCACCAAAACCATATCAATGGGAGGGTTATCCTGTGGGGTACTCTACATTATGCCCCCTCTACACCTAGATGTGGTACTTTTGAGAGGCATTATTTACATGAAACAAATAATAAGATGCATCAATCACAATTTAACATCAACCCATAAAAAAGTACCAAAATAAAATCCAAACAAGGGATTTAAAAGAAACTTAAACCAAGTAGAAAAAAATAGCACAATAATAACCAATATTCAGGTTAAATACTTAACCACAATCCTGAACCACCCATGGAAACTTGAGGTTTAATATGAATAAAAGGTGGCTATACACATCCACAATCCAATCTCTAGCGTCATGACAATACAAGATCCCAACTAAAACTAATTCAAAAATAGAATATATCTGATACAATTTTGTAATTGTCACGACCCGTCCTCGGGGCCCGTGCCATGACTACCCCAAGCCCGCCTTCCATAGGCCAGGGGCTGGCGACTAGCACCAAAGGCGAAAAATCCCGATAACTGGGAAGGCATTGCCTTTATAAAAGAAAACAGGCACCACAGAGTACAAGTGGTAGAAAAACACTAAGTACAAAAGAAAAGCTGAAAAGTAAATGGGCCAGAATACAAACCCAAAAGAAAGTACGACTACAACCGAACAAAGTACAACAGCAAAAAGACAAACGGATGGAAGAAGGAAGCAGCTCCTGGGTCGTCCTCCTCGGATCCTACCTGAAGGGTAGGTACAGATAGCGCAGCTCCTGGTCGTCCACCATGGATCCTACCTAAAGGGTAGGTACAGATAGCCTCCTCCACGCTCTCGTCCGTCAACCTCCTCAGTGAGTCGTCACGTCGTGTAGTCCACCTCCGGGAACTGACTCGTCGTGTAGTCCACCTCCGGGTACCGTCCAGTCCTCGAACACTCGGCCTCCGTCAGCACTGCCCGTCGTCTGCAACCAACACAACGAGGCGCGGGCATAGCCCGTGCAGGGGTGAGTATAACGATACTCAGTAGGGACCCCGAGACCCTCAAGGTCTCACTAAACCAACAAAGATAACCACAAAGAAAAACTCAACAGATAACCTTTACTTAGGTATATGCCCATACATATACCTAAGTTATCAAGTAACCCATCTCAATCATGAGGAAACACAAGGATTGTGAAATCAACGGATAACCACTACCCAGGTATATGCCCATACATATACCTAAGTTAGCAAGTGACCCATCTCAATCATGAGGTAAACACAAGGTCAAAAGTCTCAGCTCAAACCAGGATTTTCATTATCGAAACCGTAACTGCTGAAGAGCTCCGTCTCTGGAGTGTACAGTTGTCCTGTCACGACTCCGAGGTACTGCTCACTAACCTAAGACTGCTGAGGTACTCCTCCTGTCGAGTACCGCGGGCCTGCCACCTCACACAGTAGTGCTTCCCGCCGAGGTCTGCCACCCAACACAGTAGTACTCCCCCCTCATAGCCTACAGAGGTACTCCTCCTGTCGAGTACCGCGGGTCTGACACCTCACATAGTAGTGCTCTTCCGCTATGGGTCGGCCACCTCACAAAGTAGTGCTCCCCACTGGGCTACGTAAGTCACTCCGAATCGAATCGGACAAGCAGTCTTCAGGTCTCGGCCGGCTACATGGTCTCCGTACTCCGTACGCTCGTCTCTGGGAGGGTCCGCTCCACGAGCTACAAGTCGATAGTCCAAGTATCTCAAAGTCCCACGAAGAAGTATCTCAAAGGACCGCCTCGTCATAGGGGTCTCAACGCAACAGATGACGCGTAAATCGGACGCCCGGTCTGTGAGTTATTAGCCTTTTCGTCCCAGGGGCCCGGTTGGTTTTGTGAGCGAACCAAACCCGGCCGTATCTCAAATGTACCCCGAACTCTCATAGGGTATACTCATAGGGACCGTTTCTCAACGAGATCACCAACGCCGCTGACGGTTCGTCAAACAGACGTTCTGTCAGAAAGGTATCAGCTTTTCCGTTCCAGGGGCCCGGTTGGATTTCGGTGCGATCCAACCCAGCCATTATCCAACTGTATCCAAAGCTCGGGCGAAGTATGCCAAAAGTTCCGTCTCATCAAGAGGAATTCAACGAAACAGACGGCGCGTCAAACGGACGCCCGGTCTGTGAGTTATTAGCTTTTTCGTTCCAGGGGCCCGATTGGTTTTTTTAAGGCAAAACCAACCCGACCGTACTCCACCTGCGTCCAAACCTCGGGCGGAGTATGCCAAAAGATCCGTCTAATCAAGAGGAATTCACCGAAATAGACGGTGCGTAAATCGGACGCCCGGTCTGTTAGTTATTGGCCTTTCCGTCTCACACCCACCCTGGGAAACTTCCCAGGAGGTCACCCATCCTGATCACTACTCTAGGCCAAGCACGCTTAACTATGGAGTTTTAACCACGTAGGCTCCCGAAAAGGAAGGTGCACCTTGAGTATAGTATACCGAAACGACCGTCTCGATCCAAGGATCGCGTTGCCACTGACGGTGAGTCGTTTGGAGGCCCGTAGCCCAAGATACGGGCATTTGACCAAAAGTGGTCCGAAACTGGGGGTCTGGGCCCGGGCCGACCCGGGCCGACCCCCCCCGCATGGATCGGCCGAACCGGGTCGACCCGCCCCGGGCGGCGACCCAGCCCGACGACCCGGCCCGGCTCGGAAAACCCGGCCCGGCCGGCGGCGCGGCGGCGCGGACCGGTATGGCGGCGCGGACCGGCACGGCGGCGCGGCCTGGGCGCCGTTCGGGTGCCGCGCGCGGGGGGCAAAGCCCCCCTCCCCTTTGAGAACCGCGACCCCTTAATTGGGGCCTCTTTTGAGACCCGACCGGGGGAAATTAATTCCCCCGGTCTCCACTGCCCGGCCGCCCCGCACTGGCCGGCCGGTTTCGCCAGCAAGGATCAGCGACGACGGGTCCTTCCTTCGCCGACACCGGCGGCCCGATGCCGGCCGCCGGTCATCTTGCTCCTCCGCGGCCCGGAACCAGCTGCGGCCTATGCCGTTCGGCGCGATGCGACGACATCGCTTCCCTCCGCCGCGGCCCCGCTCCGGCCGCGGCGCCTTTGACTTTCTTCGACGCGACGCGACGGCGTCGCGTTCTTGGATTTCTTTCCCCGACGCGGCGCGACGGCGCCGCGCGTATCTTCCGCAATAAATCGCGTGGTGCGACGGCACCACGTTTTCTCGTATCATCCTCAAGAAACCATCACGAAAAACAAAGGAGGAGGGTCGGCCGTGTTTGTGCTGTCCGACCCCCCCCCCTCACGTTATTTGATAACAAAAAGGGTTTTAAACCATGATCATCACCAAGTTTGTATTCACGAACAATTAAATAAATAAAAACCCTCAATCATCAACCGCTTGATCGGACGATCCGCGGATCAACCCGGTATTGGTTGGTCCGTGCTCGTCCTTCTTTTCTCAAAAGATAAGAGAATTCCAAAATAAAATTCTCCTACCTCTGCTTCAAGAACGGAGTTCTTCAACGACCCGCGGAAGACAAGCGTCGCAGAGGTCGGGCGTCGTTCCGTCTAGGTTGGTGGGAGAAGAGCTCGGTGAAGTCGAGCCGAGACGTCACCCTCTGTATACTTTGTAGGCGGCGGTGCTTCCCTTCCTTACTCTGGTTGAAGATGGTCGGAGGTGTTGCTTCACGTTCTTCGGAAACGTGGAACGTTCTTCCTCGAGAGGTTGGTGATCTTCCAAGAGTTCTTCTCCTCTCCTTAGTTCTCCCCACAAGGTTTATGCCAACCCAAAAAGATGAATATAATCTCTCTTTTTAATGTTGGCAAAATGAATTCAAAAGAATTCAAACACTCAAAATAATTAATTAAGTTGGTTTAATTAATTAATTGCAAAGTTTTGGCAAGAATTTAAAAAGATTGAAATTCAAATAAACCATACTTAACTCACCTCATTAATTAATCAAGTTGTCAAATATTAAAGAATGTGAGTTAATGGGGAGTTGGAAAGTGAGGGGTTAAGAGGGTTAGGGAGTTTAAGGAATTTGAAAAGGTGGGGGGGGGGGGGGGGTTCGTGTGGGCCCCACCCTTTCAAATTTCCACACATGGGAAGTTGGATGGATGTGGGCCCACCACCAACTTCCCATGGGAGAAGTTAACCACTTAACATTGTTAAAATTTGATTTAACAATTTTATTCACTTTTTTAATTAAACCCCAAAACATTAACTTCTCCTCCCGCAAAAACGCAACTACGGTAAAGGTTCTCTTAAGCGATTACCGGCGTTGCGAGTTCATCGGTGCAATCGGATTTCAATTCCGAGCACCGGTTCAAAAGATAGAAATTCCCGCTCGCTCGTTCACTGAACGTACCCGAGCCAAACTTCGGAAATTAATTCCAGGCACACCGGGCCTCGGAATCAGGCGCCGTCAGAAACTGCGTTCTTGTAAAATTCCAAAGAAAATTAAGAAAAAATTTTCCTTGAAATTTCCGGGTCTTTACATTACTCCCACCTTAGGGATTTACGTCCCCGTAAAGCTTCAACACAAACTAGGGTCACAAAAGCGGTACAGAGCACGCATCTGATCCTTCCGCTCCCATGTGCTTACCTGGAGGTTCCGTACTGCCAAAGAAAGTGCACCCGAGGAATCGATCATCCTCGTAGGATCTGCTCCTGTCGATCCTAGATCCCCACTGGAATCTCCGTGAAAGACACCCCATCGCCATCGTCCAGCTCCTCATGGTCGATGGTATGCGAAGGGTCGGGCACGTATCTCCTCAGTTGAGATACGTGGAAGTCGTCGTGCACCTGGTGCAACTGCGGTGAATGGGTCAAGCGGTAAACCACCCCGCCTACCCAGCTGGGGACCTAAGAAGGTCTGCTGAACCTTGGAGATAACTTGCCGCCTTGGCCACATCTCCGTAAACCTCGTCGAGGTGAGACCTGTATAAGAACGTGGTCGCCATCCTCAAACTCCAGAGGTTTCCAATTCCTGTTAGAACTGGAACTCAAACGACTGCTGCCATGAGGGTAAGGTTGGCCGATTCAAGAGTGATCGGTCGCACCCTCCTGTGAAAGAGTTTACCCTGCGCTGCTTGGGGTTTCCTTTTCCGCCGACCAAGGAAAACCCATCCCGACGTTTGCCTAAAACCGTCAATTTGAGTATGAACAGTTATTTCCCATTCCATACTCAAACTAACGTCGTAAGGCCTCGACGCTGTCACCAAGAGATTCCAACCGAAACTCTCGCCTCGAGGGTCTTGTTGTACCTCTCGATCCCCTCGTGGTTTGATTTTCATGATCACAATCACTCACTTATTTATCTAATCCTCTTTCAAGTGTTTTTGGATGATAGGAATCATTTCAGGTGGCCAAGGAATTGGGCCAAGAAAGCAAGAAGCCAAAGTGGACTGATTTTCAGTCCACCGACCAACCGATGGAAGAGCACCGGCCAGCCGATGGAGCCTGGACAGAAGGCATCCTTCTGTCCAGACCACCGGCCAACCGGTGTCACACCAGCGGCCAGCCGGTGGCACCCAGAACAGAAGGCTGAGCCACTGCCTCAGCACCGGCCAACCGGTGGCCTCAGCACCGGCCAGCCGGTGGCACCCAGACTGTATAGTGACACCTACTGCCTCAGCACCGGCCAGCCGGTGGCCTCCTCACCGGCCAGCCGGTGGAGCCTGGCCAGAAGCACTCTGCCATTTTGCAAGCACCGGCCAACCGGTGGCTCTGCACCGGTCAACTGGTAGAGCCAGTCAAACTAGCCGTTGGGCCTTTGACCAGACCTGTCCACTTGCCTCCCAACGGCTCCGAAGCCTTTTCCAACGGCTCCGAAGACCTCCAAAGGCCATATGAGGGTTCCCCCTCTATAAATAAAGGACTAGGAACCCCCGGAAGTCTAAGGATCATTGTCGGAACTATACGGAAGCCCACAGACACATTGTTGATCATTTGGCGAACCTCCGGCGGATTCTTCCAAGGAACCTCCACTTGCTCCAACCCACTTCCACATCCAAGGAGCACCACCATAGAAGCTTGGGAGTGCACGTCTTCAACTCCAATCATCCATTGGCGCCCAAGGCTTCTCCCCAATTACGGTTTTTCTTGTTTTATTCATTTTGAGCATCAAATTGGGTTTGTGCCTACAAACCCCCATCTCTTTCATTTCTCTCTTCATTTGGGTTTTCACACCACCTTTAAGGTGTGAAGAGGTTAGTCAAGCCTTTCCTTTTAAAAGGCTTGAGTCAAAGGTGAGCTAGCCTTCACCCGTAAAAAGGCTAGTGGGTTTCTTGCTCAAACCATTAAAAAACAAGCTGTAATAGGTGAGCTAGCCTTCACCTGTAAAAAGGCTAGTGAGTTTCTTGCTACAACCATTGAAAAGCAAGCGGTAGTAAATCTCTCAACGGTTGAGTTGGGAGCGGAGACATAGGCCGGGTTTAAGCCGAACTCCGTTATCAATTGTGTGTTTTGCCTCCTTTATTTCCGCTGCACTTTTTACTTTGATTTTAAATTGTTAATTAATTTTTAAAAGGAAATTCACCCCCCCTCTTGCCATCACTCCTTTCTTTTCTCCGCCCAACAATTGGTATCAGAGCCAAAATTTGTGTAATACCCTAATCGGTTACAAATTCAAAGATCCATTGTGATGGCTTCAACTTCTTTCGCCCCCGAAGGCTATTCATTGGGTCGTGCTCCATTCTTTGATGGAACCGACTACACTTTTTGGAAAACTCGCATGATTACATTTCTTAAAAGTATTGGCTATCCTATATATATAATTGTTATGCAAGGCTTTTCTTTATCTAACACGGATGAGTCCAAATGGACCCCCGAAGACATTGCAAATTTTGAGCTTGATGGCAAAGCCATGAATGCTCTTCATTGTGGGCTAGACCGTAATGAATTTAATCATATTTCTACTTGCTCATCTTCTTATGATATTTGGAAACTTTTAGAAGTAACCCATGAAGGCCATTACAAGCCCGATTGTCCACTCAAGAAGAAAAAGGCCAAGCAAAAGGAAAAGAAGAAGGCTTTCAAGGCCACATGGAGTGATAGCTCCTCCTCCTCCTCCTCCTCCTCCTCAAGCGACAACGGTAAAAAATGCCTAATGGCATTTCACGAGGTAACCTCTTCCAACTCCTCATCCTCTAGTTCTTCAAATTCTTTTAATCATTTGTCTTATGAGGATCTCCAACATGCTAGAGATCAATTGGAGGAAGGTTTTCACGAAATTTCTTCCAAATTTGTTGCTTTAAAAAAGAATTTCAAAAAACTCTCTTCCGAAAAAGAACAACTTCTCAAAGAGAAGGAAGACTTGACCCTCAAGATCCAAAACCTTCCCGATGTTGATTCCATGGAATCAACAATCAAGGATTTAAGGGAATCCCTTGACAAGTTCACCCAAGGTGAACAAAATTTGAACAATTTTCTTGGTTCCCAACGCATATCTAGAACCACACAAGGGCTTGGCTATTCCAAGCAAGATTCCTCTTCCCATGCACCTACTATTTTTGTAAGGGGGAGCTCTCAATTTAAATTTTGCAATTATTGTAAAAAACCCGGGCACTTAATCTATGAGTGCAATTGCAAAAATGCCCGGTATGGTAGGCCCAAAACCATTTTCCTTAATGATGAATTTCAAAGGAGAAGACCCGCTACTAGACAAGTGTGGATTGAAAAATCCCTTTTAGCGAGTCTCTCCGGGCCAAAATTTGTCTCGGTTTCAAAAACCACTCCCCGGTGATTTGTTGTTTTTATTTAGGGGGAGTTAGGATCATTTTTTTGCTTTATATTCAAAATTATCAATTTTCTTCACATTCAATTTTTCATTTCAATTTTCATTTCAAAACTTTCAATTCAATTTTCATCAAAACTTTCAATTCAAACTGTTATTCAATTTTTCATTTCAAACTTTGATTCAAACTTTCAATTCAAATTTCAAAAATTTCAATTGATTTAAAAACTCTATCTTGTTTTTCAAATCTTGTCCCTCAATCAAGTTTTATGCCCCATGCTATTTTGATAATCACAAAGGGGGAGAAATTCTTGATTGATTGGGGGAGAAATCTTTTCTCATGCTTTACTTTACTTATCATTTTATTCCTTAAATCATGCCTCTCATTTCATTGTTACATTGTATGTTTTGGTGATTGTGATCATCAAAATAGGGGGAGATTGTTGTACCTCTCGATCCCCTCGTGGTTTGATTTTTATGATCACAATCACTCACTTATTTATATAATCCTCTTTAAAGTGTTTTTGGATGATAGGAATCATTTCAGGTGGCCAAGGAATTGGGCCAAGAAAGCAAGAAGCCAAAGTGGACTGATTTTCAGTCCACCGGCAAACCGATGGAAGAGCACCGGCCAGCCGATGGAGCCTGGACAGAAGGCATCCTTCTGTCCAGACCACCGGCCAACCAGTGTCACACCAGCGGCCAGCCGGTGGCACCCAGAACAGAAGGCTGAGCCACTGCCTCAGCACCGGCCAACCGGTGGCCTCAGCACCGGCCAGCCGGTGGCACCCAGACTGAATAGTGACACCTACTGCCTCAGCACCGGCCAGCCGGTGGCCTCCTCACCGGCTAGCCGGTGGAGCCTGGCCAGAAGCACTCTTCCATTTTGCAAGCACCGGCCAACCGGTGGCTCTGCACCGGTCAGCCGGTAGAGCCAGTCAAACTAGCCGTTGGGCCTTTGACCAGACCTGTCCACTTGCCTCCCAACGGCTCCGAAGCCTTTTCCAACGGCTCCGAAGACCTCCAAAGGCCATATGAGGATTCCCCCTCTATAAATAAAGGACTAGGAACCCCCGGAAGTCTAAGGATCATTGTCGGAACTATACGGAAGCCCACGGACACATTGTTGATCATTTGGCGAACCTCCGGCGGATTCTTCCAAGGAACCTCCACTTGCTCCAACCCACTTCCACATCCAAGGAGCACCACCATAGAAGCTTGGGAGTGCACGTCTTCAACTCCAATCATCCATTGGCGCCCAAGGCTTCTCCCCAATTACGGTTTTTCTTGTTTTATTCATTTTGAGCATCAAATTGGGTTTGTGCCTACAAACCCCCATCTCTTTCATTTCTCTCTTCATTTGTGTTTTAACACCACCTTTAAGGTGTGAAGAGGTTAGTCAAGCCTTTCCTTTTAAAAGGATTGAGTCAAAAGTGAGCTAGCCTTCACCCGTAAAAAGGCTAGTGGGTTTCTTACTCAAACCATTAAAAAGTAAGCTGTAATAGGTGAGCTAGCCTTCACCTGTAAAAAGGCTAGTGGGTTTCTTGGTACAACCATTGAAAAGCAAGCGGTAGTAAATCTCTCAACGGTTGAGTTGGGAGCGGAGACGTAGGCCGGGTTTAAGCCGAACTCCGTTATCAATTGTGTGTTTTGCCTCCTTTATTTCCGCTGCACTTTTTTACTTTGATTTTAAATTGTTAATTAATTTTTAAAAGGAAATTCACCCCCCATCTTGCCATCACTCCTTTCTTTTCTCCGCCCAACAGGTCTGACCACACCGTCGGCGTATGTGTGATTATCGAGTCTCCTCCCAAGGTATCTCCAGACGTGAGGGTCAAGTCCACGGCTTACCGGAAACTCTAGGTCTGGACAAGATTTGTGAAAGCAAGAAATGATTCACTTCGACGTCCGTTACTACAACAGCTAGTAGTGGACACAGACTGTCCCTTGAATCATTTCTAGAGCCATTGGGTCTCACTCCTTGACCGCATGCAGCCGCACTCTTCCTCCGCACTCCAGCTCCCTGAGCCTGGAATGAATAACTAAGGTGGGTGGTTGTACAATGTTAGGATGTACACCACCTCATGCTGCTCTCCTAGCTCTGCCTCCATGTCTGCTGCTTCGTAGACTCATCTCTCCTTTAAGCTTCCTCTTCTTTAACACGCCCGAGTCTCTAAGACTGGCACCGATTTCCTGTTTCTTACTGCACTGTGCAGTCTTCATCCTCTCTTGGATGTCCTGGACCTCCTTTAGTCTCACAAGAGTCGCTATGATTTCTTCTTTGCCGATAAGAGAAACCCGGTCTCATCCCCTGGATGAACCACATTCATTGCCTAATACAGTCAATCCTGACATGAATGATGCATTCATGCCATGGATGACGTCGTAAGGCCTCGACGTAACTACTAAGAGATCCAACTGTCACTCTCACCTCCAAGGGTCGAGTCACACTGTCGGCATCAGTGTGAGGTCACTGGGTCCCCTCCAGTAGAAATCTTGAAAGTGAGGGTCAAGTCAACAGTTTAACCGGGACTATTCAGTATCAACCAAACAAAAGGACAGGAAAGAAAACATCTCAAAGATAAGTGTATTTTTATTATTGTAGCTCATAGTACAAGACACGAATACAACAGCAAAATGGAACTAGAAGTACAAGGGACGTATCCACTAGTTTCTCTCCTGTCCACCTATTCTCAGAGCTCTACTGCCTTGTCCACTGCTCGGTTGTTGCTCAAGCACCAGCCGCTGCTTCTGTCTCGGTGGCTCCTCCAACACCCGCTGATCAACCGTACGAGGAGTCAGACAGTCACGTGCCAGGTGAACCTTCCCGCCGCAGGAGAACATTGTCCGTTTCTGGCACGCCTGGCTCTGACCCCACCTCGGGTGCCCCGCACCACCGGTCCTAAAACCCGAGATCGTCCAACTGCTAGTCTAGTCCTCCTGGACCTCTGCATCATCTGTCTACTACCCACATATGACTCGGCTACTGATCGAAAAACACGCGGCAAAGGCAGAAGCTATTGTACACACTCGGGGTGTAGAGCTACTGACACAAACTCCACCCTGAAGAAGGTCTTGAAGTCTTCCCATGCGAAGGTCATCCCATCGCAAAACTGAAACAAGTGGCTCCACCACCTGCCTGCTGCTGCCTGAAGGAGGCTGGCAGCAAAGATCACCATGAAGTCTGCTGGTGTCCCCAATAGCCTGAAGACTCTCACCACAGCCTCCAGCCAAACCTCAGCCGCCTGTGGGTCCATCTCTCCCCGGAACCTGGGTGGCCTCTGGAGCTGGAACTCGTGCAGCGCGCTCAAGCGTCATGCATCGCCTACTGCTGGGGCTGGTGGCATCGGTGGCCCAACGTATGGTAGTACCGCTGGTGCGTCCGCTGGTGCGTCCGCTGGTGCCTCAACTGCAAGAGGGCCCTGTACCGAAGCCTCGTCGCTCGACAGGATGTCAGCACACACATCCCTCTGGGCTCTAGCTGGTCGTCCGTGAAAAGGCATCCTGAAAGAAACATCGTGACGCGGTCAAACGTTTATACCTGGTGAGCTGACCTGGTTTGAGCTGTTTTAAGGGAAAACCATTGAAAACACACACGCAATCAGTGTTTTGTGCACAAAGTCGGAAATCAGTTGTCAGGGTCCTGGTGTATGGATACGTCGGCCGCCCGCACCAACACTGGACTCCCTGAACTGAAAACCACACTCGGTACTCTCAACACTATTGCTTCACAGAAAGAAAAAGTCAGAGTCATAAGTTCTGCGGTAGAACCGAACTCCTCTGATACCAATTTTTCACGACCCGTCCTCGGGGCCCGTGCCGAGACTACCCCAAGCCCGCCTTCCATAGGCCAGGGGCTGGCGACTAGCACCAAAGGCAAAAAATCCTGATAACTGGGAAGACATTGCCTTTATAAAAGAAAACAGGCACCACAGAGTACAAGCGGTAGCAAAACACTAAGTACAAAAGAAAAGCTGAAAAGTAAATTGGCCAGAATACAAACCCAAAAGAAAGTACGACTACAACCGAACAAAGTACAACAGCAAAAAGACAAACGGCTGGAAGAAGGAAGCAACTCTAGGGTCGTCCTCCTCGGATCCTACCTGAAGGGTAGGTACAGATAGCACAGCTCCTGGTTGTCCACCATGGATCCTACCTGAAGGGTAGGTACAGATAGCCTCCTCCACACTCTCTTCCGTCAACCTCCTCAGTGAGTCATCATGTCGCGTAGTCTACCTCCGGGTACTGACTCGTCGTGTAGTCCACCTCCGGGTACCGTCCAGTCCTCGAACACTCGGCCTCCGTCAGCACTGCCCGTTGTCTGCAACCAACACAACGAGATGCGGGCATATCCCGTGCAAGGGTGAGTATAACGATACTCAGTAGGGACCCCGAGACCCTCAAGGTCTCACTAAACCAACAAGGATAACCACAAAGAAAAACTCAACAGATAACCTTTACTTAGGTATATGCCCATACATATACCTAAGTTATCAAGTAACCCATCTCAATCATGAGGAAACACAAGGATTGTGAAATCAACGGATAACCACTACCCAGGTATATGCCCATACATATACCTAAGTTAGCAAGTGACCCATCTCAATCATGAGGTAAACACAAGGTCAAAAGTCTCAGCTCAAACCAGGATTTCCATTATCGAAACCATAACTGCTAAAGAGCTCCGTCTCTGGAGTGTACAGTGGTCCTGTCACGACTCCGAGGTACTGCTCACTAACCTAAGACTACTAAGGTACTCCTCCTGTCGAGTACCGCGGGCCTTCCACCTCACACAGTAGTGCTTTCCACCGGGGTCTGCCACCCAACACAGTAGTGCTCCCCCCTTCATAGCCTACAGAGGTACTCCTCCTGTCGAGTACCGCGGGTCTGCCACCTCACATATTAGTGCTCCTCCGCTATGGGTCTGCCACCTCACAAAGTAGTGCTCCCCACTGGGCTACGTAAGTCACTCCGAATCGAATCGGACAAGCAATCTTCAGGTCTCGGCCAGCTACACGGTCTCCGTACTCCGTACGTTCGTCTCTGGGAGGGTCCGCTCCACGAGCTAAAATTCGATACTCCAAGTATCTCAAAGTCCCATGAAGAAGTATCTCAAAGGACCGCCTCATCATAGGGGTCTCAACACAACAAACGGCGTGTCAATCGGACGCCCGGTCTGTGAGTTATTAGCCTTTTCGTCCCAGGGGCCTGGTTGGTTTCGCGAGCGAACCAAACCCAGCCATATCTCAAATGTACCCCGAAATCTCATAGGGTATACTCATAGGGACCGTTTCTCAACGAGATCACCAACGCCACTGACGGTTCGTCAAACGGACGTTCTGTCAGAAAGGTATCAGCTTTTCCGTTCCAGGGGCCCGGTTGGATTTCAGTACGATCCAACCCGGCCACTATCCAACTGTATCCAAAGCTCGGGCGAAGTATGCCAAAAGTTCCGTCTCATCAAGAGGAATTCAACGAAACAGACGGCGCGTCAAACGGACGCCTGGTCTGTGAGTTATTGGCTTTTTCGTTCCAGGGGCCCGGTTGGTTTTTTTAAGGCAAAACCAACCCGACCGTACTCCACCTACGTCCAAACCTCAGGCGGAGTATGCCAAAAGATCCATCTCATCAAGAGGAATTCAACGAAACAAACGGCGCGTAAATCGGACGCCCGGTCTGTTAGTTATTGGCCTTTCCGTCTCACACCCACCCTGGGAAACTTCCCAGGAGGTCACCCATCCTGATCACTACTCTAGGCCAAGCACGCTTAACTATGGAGTTTTTACCACGTAGGCTCCCGAAAAGGAAAGTGCACCTTGAGTATAGTATACCGAAACGACCGTCTCGATCCAAGGATCGCGTTGCCGCTGACGGCGAGTCGTTTGGAGGCCCGTAGCCCAAGATACGGGCATTTGACCAAAAGTGGTCCGAAACTGGGGGTCTGGGCTGACCCGGGCCAACCCCCCCCCCCCCCCCCCCCCCCATGGGTCGGCCGAACCGGGTCGACCCGCCCCGGGCGGCGACCCGGCCCGACGACCCGGCCCGGCTCGGAAAACCCGGCCCGGCCGGTGGCGCGGACCGGCACGACGGCGTGGACCGGCACGGCGGTGCGGCCTGGGCGCCGTTCGGGTGCCGCGCGCGGGGGGAAAGCCCCCCCTCCCCTTTGAGAACCGCGACCCCTTAATTGGGGCCACTTTTGAGACCCGGTCGGGGAAAATTAATTCCCCCGATCTCCACTGCCCGGCCGAACCGCACTGGCCGGCCGGTTTCGCCAGCAAGGACCGGCGACGGCCGGTCCTTCCTTCGCCGACACCGGCGACCCGGTGCCGGCCGCCGGTCATCTTGCTCCGCCGCGGCCCGGAACCGGCCGCGACCTATGCTGTTCAGCGCGATGCGACGACATCGCTTCCCTCCGCCGCGGCCCCGCTCCGGCCGCGGCGCCTTTGACTTTCTTCGACGCGACGCGACGGCGTTGCGTTCTTGGATTTCTTTCCCTAGCGCGGCACGACGGCGCCGCGCGTATCTTCCGCAATAAATCGCGTGGTGCGACGACACCACGTTTTCTCGTATCATCCTCAAGAAACCATCACGAAAAACAAAGGAGGAGGGTCGGCCGTGTTTGTGCGGTCCGACCCCCCCTCGCGTTATTCGATAACAAAAAGGGTTTTAAACCATGATCATCACCAAGTTTGTATTCACGAACAATTAAATAAATAAAAACCCTCAATCATCAACCGCTTGATCGGACGATCCGCGGATCAACCCGGTATTGGTTGGTCCGCGCTCGTCGTTCTTTTCTCAAAAGATAAGAGAATTCCAAAATAAAATTCTCCTACCTCGGCTTCAAGAACGGAGTTCTTCAACGACCCGTGGAAGACAAGCGTCGCGGAGGTCGGGCGTTGTTCCGTCTAGGTTGGTGGGAGAAGAGCTCGGTGAAGTCGAGCCGAGACGTCACCCTTTGTATACTTTGTAGGCGGCTGTGCTTCCCTTCCTTACTCCGGTTGAAGATGGTCGGAGGTGTTGCTTCACGTTCTTCGGAAATGTGGAACGTTCTTCCTCGAGAGGTTGGTGATCTTCCAAGAGTTCTTCTCCTTTCCTTAGTTCTCCCCACAAGGTTTATGCCAACCCAAAAAGATGAATATAATCTCTCTTTTTAATGTTGGCAAAATGAATTCAAAAGAATTCAAACACTCAAAATAATTAATTAAGTTGGTTTAATTAATTAATTGCAAAGTGTTGGCAAGAATTTCAAAAGATTGAAATTCAAATAAACCATACTTAACTCACCTCATTAATTAATCAAGTTGTCAAATATTAAATAATGTGAGTTAATGGGGAGTTGGAAAGTGAGGGGTTAAGAGGGTTAGGGAGTTTAAGGAATTTGAAAAGGTGGGGGGGGGGGGTCGTGTGGGCCCCACCCTTTCAAATATCTACACATGGGAAGTTGGATGGATGTGGGCCCACCACCAACTTCCCATGGGAGAAGTTAACCACTTAAGAATGTTAAAATTTGATTTAACAATTTTATTCAATATTTTAATTAAACCACAAAAAATTAACTTCTCCTCCCACAGAAACGCAACTACGGTAAAGGTTCTCTTAAGCGATTACCGGCGTTGCGAGTTCATCGGTGCAATCAGATTTCAATTCCGAGCACCGGTTCAAAAGATAGAAATTCCCGCTCGCTCGTTCACTGAACGTACCCGAGCCAAAGTTCGGAAATTAATTCCGGGCACACCGGGCCTCGGAATCAGGCGCCATCAGAAACCGCGTTCTTGTAAAATTCCAAAGAAAATTAAGAAAAAATTTTCCTTGAAATTTCCGGGTCTTTACAGTAATGAACCAACCTAGTTCAACCTAACCCACCACCTGAGTTGTCCCACCACATGACTCAAAGAACGTCCTTGATCACCAAGTCTTGGTGAAAATTAAAAGGAATATCCAACAAGAACTTTGGAGTTTTTTTCTCCATTATTAAATAAAAATGAAACATACATAAAAACTAGACGGCCATACCAATATTATTAGAGTTGATAGTATATGATAAAAAAAACCATAAACAATGACATACATCATATAAAAATCATTCCATAACTAAACATATACATGGTATCTCAAAAGAAAAACCCATGACATAAAAGGAATGGTATAATTAAAAACAATATTCAACTATAAACCAAAGGGTACAAAATACCAAAAAACGAATCCCCAGAAGTCTATCCCTATAATACCACATCTTCTATACAAAACTCCTAATAACAGTAATCATGAACATCCACCCTAGAACATAGTTCCCTTTCTTTTACTTGTCACCTAAAAATATTTTTTTTAAAATTCTCAATAAGGTCCCAAGTAGGGAGACAAATCCTAGCAGGACACCACCATGAATTTATTTAAGGATTTTACTCATGTAACCAATTAACTAGTCTGAAACATTTTCTAAATTAAAATACATTGATAAAATATAATTTTTAAATACAAATTTAAAACCCTTATGGTTTTCATTTTCAAAATAAAAAATCATTTTCTAAAATAATTTCCAAACATGTCTAAAATAATTAAACAAAGACACAAGGAACCACATTCCAAACATAACCAAGAAGTCATAGTAATGGTATGTATAAAAATCAAAATCACATAAAAATGTAAATGAAAATTGAACTGGTGGGTATAATATATCTCATTACATCATAACGGAACTAATAAAATGTATAAAACATTTAAATCAATCATTCATGAGTAATGTGCACCAAGGTCTCTAACCATGATGATTATGGGTGAGTAAACAAGTATTCTTTCTATATAAATAATAGAAACTCTCACGGTCTTCCCTAGGCCCAAATATTAGTTCTTACATAGACTCCTAGAAACTAACATAGAATCTCACACATTCTTCCTACCCAATGGCACACTCGATCCCTTGGAAATAAATGGAGGCTCACATGGTCCTCTCTATGAAGGGTCACATGATCCCTCAAACATACCTCTAACTCAAACACTGGTAAACCGATGTGTTACTCCATGAAAATACATCATAAGAAAGTACCCATAACAATCAATACATTACACATTCCATTTTAGAATAAAATATGAACAAATTAAAAAAACACCCTTTACAAGGTAAAATAATTTCTAAAACCACTTAAAATTCATTAAAAATCACAAAACCTCTTTGAGCCATTTTATAAAACACTTTGTGTCTATACAAGCCACATCCATTTGGAAAACCCCATTTCAAACACTAAAATTTCAAATTCAATCTATGAAATAATTCAAATATGGAATAAACACCAAAAAAATCATTTAAATGGCAATTTAAAGATAAAAAAGCAAATACAATTATAAATTTAATGGTATGACACAAAATAATTTATTTAATAGAGACACCTACCTCATATTTGGTCCAAATCTCATTAACCTTGATGAATACCACTCGAAATAGGTGAAAACAAACCTCTCACACATAAGGCATAAAAAATAAAACCACCCCATATTATATACCCTATGTTAAGCCAATATTAACCATAGGGTTACAAAGTTTCACAAAAAATGGAAGAATAATGCTTGGGGAGGGGAAAAGAAGAAGAAATCAAGGAGAAATTGACTTACTCAAGAAAAACCACCAAAAAATGAGGGGAATATCTCATGGATAAAGAGGATGGGATGCACTCGTGAGGGAAGACAAAACATCCCCCAAGCCTTAATAAATTTATAAGAGGGAAGGGTAAAAAATCACATTTTAATGAGCTGGATAGGATCACATGGTTTCACCACATGATTAGGAGAACCATGAACTTATCATGAGAGTATAAATATCCTCCCAAAATACGATGAAA
This sequence comes from Viscum album, assembly GCA_963277665.1. Lineage (NCBI taxonomy): Eukaryota > Viridiplantae > Streptophyta > Magnoliopsida > Santalales > Viscaceae > Viscum > Viscum album. Next base: position 243,828,080 of record OY728131.1, read on the forward strand.
TGTTTTATATAGGGTGCCTCATGGTTGGAAAAAATATTCTCAAACCATATAAAACCACACTATCAAAAAATACATCACTTCTCGCATGGTTTTCGCATGGTTTAGAAAAACCATGTGCTAACTATGAACACTATTCTATCTCCACAAGAACTCTAGGTTTTGACCCTCATCATATGGGAACTCCATGAAAGAACTCAAATACAAATAAATCTCAAATTAATACAAACCAAAGACCTGGTGGGTGCCATATATTCACGTTTTCTATTCTCGAAGAACATTGAAATCCTTGAGGTAGGGTATTCATTTATTCTCCTAATTTTTATGTGAAATTGTAAAATTTTCATTATTTATCTCTATTTATAATGGTGTAATTAAAATTAATTAATATTAAACCATAATTAAATAAAGAATTTGGTTTTGGGTTTTCATGATCACGTGTTTTTATGTTATGTTAATGTTTTTCCTCTTCTTTTTTAGCTAGTTTTCTATATTTTCTTATTCTATCGTTTAACATTTTTTTACTTGAAAATTAGTTAAATAAAATAAATATTTTAATTCCTATTGGATAAATAATAAATATTAAAGTTTAATTATTATCGTTCTTCTTATAATGGTGGAATTTAAAGTTATATTCAAAACATGTATAAGTTATAATTTTTATTAGTTATTTATAGATGATGAATTAGGTTGCCTATGGTTGTATCGTGCGATTCAAGAATTAGTTAAATCAATATGATATTGAATTTTTTATTTGATAAAGAAATTTATTTGGGGTTAAGATATCCTATTTTCTTATATAGGGTAGATGCACTGGTTCTGGGGGCTAGATGCCATGTTAGTTGTTGTATGATTGCTTATTTCCTTGATTTTATACTCTAGATGTTATCCTTTATATGTGATGTGATTTGAGCCTAGGATAGCTGTGTATTTATTGATAAATAGTTGGGGAGGACAAGGATTATGAAATAATTTCACACTTTTGATTACAAGATGGATGGTGTTATGTATAGTGTTGTTGAGGATGGGACTGGAACTGATGGAGCGTATTAAATATGGTCATTCCCATTGTTTTTTTGTATTGAAAGAAAAGGTTATTACATATTAATGAATCATATTTAAAGGACTGTATGGGAGGGTTTATAATTTATGCTTTCCCCACTTCTTAATGTAGATGGATTTGCATCATTAATGAATCTATTTTGGTAGCATAGGATGAGTCATAGAGTACTAGGAATTATGGAATTGTAATATTAAATATTTTAACCCATGACGTCGAAATAATAACTGAAATATCTAATGAGTATAATTCTTGATAAACCTTGGAAGATATTGGATTGTGGATGGATTATATGTAATTCTATTGTTGACTATGGTAAAGGTGAAATGTCTAAAAGAAACTATTAAATGAAATCCTTCTTGAAATGTTCATGTTGTTATATGATATCTATGCGTTAGTGGTGGCAGTCAGGTGTTCATGAGATGATAGTTTTATTTGAGGTTAAGGCTAGGTAGTTTCCCATAGTGTGGTGTGTGATATATATAAATATATATTCTTATGTTATGTGATTTTATATGCTACCCCACCCACATCGGTTAGGATACCAAAACCTAATGTACTCTATGAGGGTGCTTCCCCCAACAACTAGGTTAGCGAGGAATAAATGGTTGACTACCCTATATTTCCTCACTCTCTTATTATCATAGTATTATGTGCTGGCATGCATGATAGAATTATTTACCATATATGTTTGTAGAGGTCTTCTATGGATTTTGGTTATTTCACACACAAGTATCTCTAGATATAGAATGCTAAAGATTATTATAGGTATGGGTTGTATGGGTAATGATATCTTGAGGTATAATATATGGTGTATGATAGGTGGTGGATCCATGAAATTAATCAGTTACTATCTATAAATGTTGATGTTGATAAAGATGTAATTTATTTCATATGGTTCATGATATGTTATAGTTTCCCATGTGTTTTCATGAAATATGTTTATTAGAGAGAGGTGGATTTGTACATGCGATGTTGTAGAAGAGTGGAAAACTAGTGGGGAAGTCATATAAGGGTACCTTCATTTGATTTTATGTTGGATATTACATTATTACTTATATGAGATACTTGTTGAGAGATATATAGTGAGTCTAGGAACATACCATACTTGTTTAGGTGATGATTTCACATCACTTGTTTTTTCACTATGCATTAGTAAGATTTATTTATCTTTTCCCTAAAAAGATCTGGGAGGATCCTACAAATTATACACACTATTCACACCCTATGTGTATATAAAATATTTTTTAAGTACACAAGATATTGTTTTTAATCAGTATGTACATTAAAAGCTCATGGTGTTGTTCAGGTGTTGTTTAGGCTACGATGTCAAAGACAAGTATTTAATTTTGTAATTTTAATTTCTTTTTTGTAGATATTTTTGTTGTATAAAAATCAACACATGTTTTTGGATATTTTATCTCCTACTTGAGTAGGATTTTTTTTTCTTTTTCATCTCTCATTCCTCATATTCTCCTTAAAGGATAATGTCTCCCATTTATGTATATGATATACACTCAGTGCTTGTCTCCAACTCATGGAGTATAGGAGGTAAAATTTAGGGGTCATTATCTCTCTTTTCTCATTGTTGGACCGTGATGGGTACCTTTGGGGGAGGTAGGCATGGAATTTCATCCATGAGAATATTATTCTTGTGATCAATTATGGATGACACAAGAAATCAAGATTGGATATGATAACACCTGGGGATTCTATGACGATGTTTTAAGATTTTTAGAATGTGTGTATCCCCACTTGAGTGATTCTACCCATGGATCCTAAGATACAAAAATGGAATGATGAGATTATTTAACCTCATAATTGATGAAAAAATAATTACAAGACAAGGTAATTCTAAATATATCAATAAATAAAATATATATTATATGAAATGATCCTTCCTTATAATTTATAGAATTTATATGTAAATTAAATATTAAATTAATTACATTGTTCATAACATTCTTCATTATGTGTATCTCATATTATTCATTACTTGTGATAAAAAAATTGAATTTTCTATTCCCAATAGGTTAATCCACTATACCCAAAATCTTTACCGGTAAGGTATGGTTCCTCCTTTCACTGACATCATTATAATTTAGAATATACGAAGTGAGTTGAGATAGAATCTCAAACTCTCAAAAATAATCAATGAATTATTGTTTAAGATATTATCCACCTTGATCAAATTTAAGCTTCTTTATCTTCTTACCAATTTTATTCTATACTTTATTCTTTAATCGATCGAATTTCTAAAAGAACTCAGACGTATACCTCATTATGTATACACATTCATGTATACTTAATTAATCTATAAAAGTAATAAATAAAATAAAATAAGCTATAATATTAATTATAAAATAACTACCCACATTAGTGTGTGTCAATTCTGGAAGCTTTGTGGCCCGTTCCTCATGCCCACTGAAAGGTGGATTTTTCATTTTCCTTATAAAAAGTGAGACAATTTTCGAGTGTATTTAGCTCAAAAGAATATAAATATCCATCTAAATAGATTTTTTTCTATCCACTTATCATTTACATGTCTATGGAAGTGATGATACAACTAGGAGTAACATGAGTCATGTGAACCAGATTCACTATCAATGTCCATTACTTGAGTTTTATACTATAATACATGAATTCAATATTAAAAAAATCCATACTATAAAATATGTTATCTTTTAAAATGTAATATATTTTATTTCCAAATTTGAAAATAAATCCATCTATATCTATGTAGTATACATAAATTTTTCTTTTTGTAACACTTGGTGTATAATAATAGCATTTCAAAACCAATATAATCTCTATTAGTAATGAATGGTGGAAGTATTATATAGCCATGATAGAAATTTATTCTCCATAAACTTATCCAAGATCCACATTTCCTCTATAATTATTCTAGAATCTACTTGGTTCCTATATTTGGATATATATTTGAGTACTAAAAGTTTTATCTAACACCAAATTGGTAGATACTGAAAAATTTCACTTGATAAGAAACATACCTAAAGTGTCCTAATGTAGCCTTTTTTGGATACATTTTTCAACATATTTTTAATGAATTAATTTAGATTCTTATGTGAAAATGTTATTTAATTAAAAAATTATTGAATATTGGTCAATCTATGAAGAAATTTAAATTTCATAAATAGCCCCATCGTTGGTTGTAAGGTGGTTTTGGTTTGGGTGGATGAGGGGAAGGTCACATAGACAAGTCATTGAGTCTATGTTTGAATTTTCTTTCTTTGTGTCATGTTCCATGGTGGTAGATATAACCTACCTTTATATAGTAATTCCTTAAATATTTTTATGAAAATGATGTGTTTTTTTGATTTATTAATTTAAAAGTTATTGGGGTAAATTTTCATTGATTTTAGGAACAATTCTTTTATTGGATTAAAATTGAAATAATTAATTTTATAGTGATTTTAAATAATTATAAAGTGATGAAAATAATAATTCATAGTTCAATTGAATTTATTTCAAATATCTAGTATTGGAATAAATTTAAAATCCATTTGTTTAAATTAGAATTCATGAATAATATAGTGAGAAACATTATTTGTTACAAGGAAATTTTTATTGGAATATTTTTTGAAGTGACATTGGATTTTTTATTATAAAGTTCCATGTTTTTATCTAAATATTATTTATAAAACTAATTATTTATGAAAAATCATGGTTCAATATGATTTTACATTTTAATATTTTTTTTGAAATCATTTTATTTAAAAAAAATTATGTTTTATATATTTTTGGACCAAATTATGACACAGATTTCAAATAGAAATCCATGTTATAAATATAAGAAATAATTCTATATGATATTTTATATAGGTAAGGAAACATAATATATTTTTTTTCACTGCATAAGATAATTTTGGAGCCCCCCTTATAAGCTCTTAAAACAAATTTATAGAACAAAGCCACATATGAGAAGCACATAACGTTAATATATGAGATTTGAGTGAAGTATGAAATATAATTATAGGTTCCATCATAACATATTTCTCTCAAAAGTGTAGGATATTTATTCTATCTTGTTCATGGAATATGATTAATACTATCGATCCAAGATGGGGTCATTTAACCGAAGCAGGCTAACATGATCAATCTAAATCAAAATGAGTGAATCGAATTGAAACTTATCCAACCGATTTCGAAGTGAGGATACCATTAAAATATCAATGACCTATGACTATATTCCAAACATGATGAATATTAGTGGAAAATATATGGAGGAATGAATGATGAAGATGATTTGAGTGGGGACATTTTTCACAATATAATGGGAAAAACATTTTCCAAAAATACCTAAATTAAAAAACAATTTCCTAGTATATGGATGTTTTTGGGTGGCTTGACATAGAAGGGTGTGCATTGTGTTGGAATGCACCTTCGTCAAATTTTATTTCTCTAAGGTGATCTTTTGGAAATCACCTTTATTGAATTTTTTAAGAATATTCTTTCTTGGAAAGTACCTTATTCAAAAATGATTCAAGGAAGGTTATTTCCAAAAATGATCCCTACCGTAGAAGTTTTTAAAATTTTTTATTTTTTGTTTATATATATAAATATTAAAAAATAAATAATTATTTACCTATTTTTATTTTCTGATTAATTTTAAATAAAGTATTCCAAAAATATTAAACAAAATATCACTAAAGAATCCCTTTTATAAGGGTTTACCTCTTCCCATGTTTTCCCAATTTTCAATGTTGAATAAAAATACCTATTTTCCAATAATAAATTAATAATAAATTTTTTATACTAACACATTAATGATAAAAAATAATTAATAATAACACATTATTAATTATTTATTATTATTTGATAATGTAATTACTAGTAATTAAAAAAATTATTTTATATATATTAAGAAATAATTATTTATAATTAAAAATCTAATTAATAATAAGAACAAATAAATTTATCTATTTTTTAATAATAATAATGTAACAAACATATAATAATAATTTAATTATTAAAATATAATAATAATCAATAATAATAATTAATATTATTCATAAAATTATTACTAAAAAAATGTTTTTTGTCATGTAAATTCTTTATTATTATTATTATATTGATGGATAATAATAATATTATTTTTAAAAATTAAATAAGGTTACATATCCACTCAGATACCATGAAAATACACACATCCAAGGACTTTTCCACCAATAATAAAGTCAGGATAATAAATTCAGAAAAATTTGATTGTCTTGATAATATATTTTTTATAATAAATTCATGATAATAAATTCATGATAATAAATTCATGATAATAATATAATTAATGATAACATCATTACCAATAATTCCAAGGATAAAGAAAAGATAAAAAAGTCATGATAATTATTAAAATATAATAAATACGTAATAATTTTGTCATGGTAATAAAATAGGATGATTATTATTTGTGATATAATGTACCTTGATTATTACCAATGATGTAAATAATCTTATTATTATTAAATATTAGTATTAATTATGACTTTAAATATATTAATAATATAATTAATAATAATAATAATTATTATCATTACTAAATATAAAATATTAATTATTTATAATTGAATAAATATTTTATATTAATATTTTTAAGACTTATATTTTTATTGATACTTAATAATTTCCATTTCTTATTTTTATAAAAGTATTTTTTTTTCAATTATTTATTATTTATTATGTTCATGTCTAAAATTTCATTTAGAATCAAATTATAATTTATATTTTGTAATCTTTTAAATTCATCTATTTTTAAATGTTTAAATGTATTTTTTTAAATAATAATGTTTTCTATCATCTATATTATTATCTATTTATTATTAAGATGAAAGAAATTTTATTTTAAATCATTTTTTATGGGTTTAGTATATGTTTTAATTTTAATTTTGATTGAACTAATAGTTTATTTTTTATAAGCTTTAAAATTTTCTCACATAGAACACAAAAAACTTGTTTTGTTTCAAGTAGGTATCTTTGGAAGAATATAAAACATAAAATATAAGTACAATATAAATGAGACATAAAATGTAGAATAAAATAATAATAAATAATTGAAAATTAATATAATTTCAAAAATATAATTAAAAAGATAATTTACATGACACAAACATTATGGACTAAGAAGATAACATTTAAAAATCAAAAAATTTAGCCACTAATATAAATAACATCTAAATGAAATTTAAAACATTGATTGTACAAATACAAATTAATTTAAAATAAAAGGATTGATTAAAAATAATAAACAGAAAAAATATTAATTCCCACAAAAATGTTATCTACAAAAAACAATACAAGTAAAAATGTTATGTTTTGAGACAAAAATATTTTGTGTCATAAAAATTATTTTTAATTAATTATTTATATGATTTTTTTAAATTCATTTATTTTCTATATATATTAGTCACAATTTCAAATTTTATTTAGATAGTATTTATACTTTATAATTTATAGACTTTCAAAATATTATACATGAAACATTATTATTTTTCAAGAAGGTGAATTTTAAGTCATATAAATTATAAAGTATAAATACAATCTAAATGGAAATTGGCCGACTGAATAATCATATAAAAAGTAATTCAAAATAAAAATAATTTCATAAATATAATAAGCAGAAACTAATTTACATGATAGAAACATTAATTTTTAAAAATATAACTTGAAAACATTGAAACATTTATGGACATAATTCTTAATTAATTAAATACAAATGTTCCCTCTACCTAAAAAAAGAGTTCCTCTATTTAAAAAAAGAGGCTTTGGCCCCAACATTAAAAAATATTGTTATTTACAACTTTTTAAATATTTTTTTTATTATTGTGTATAATCATTAAAATTAATATTATTATCATGAATTTAATAATAGTTAACCATCATGAATTTATTATTCTGGATTAATTAATAATATCATGACCTTATTATAATGACTTCATTATCATTAATTTCTTATTATCGTGACTTTTTTTCCATGATTTATTATATGTGGTCAAGTTTCCAAATGCATGAATTTTTTTTTGTATATGCATGTGTATATAACCATGTTTATTTAATAATAATAATAATAATATTATTCATTAATATAATAAATAAATATTAATTTACCTAGAACAAACATTATTGATTAAAAGTGTAAATGTTATTTTTTTAATTAATGATGTTTGTGTCATTTAAATTAATTTTGGTTAATTCTGTTTGTAAATTATTTTTATTTTCATCTATTTTTTATATTCTTAATTAATGTTTTATGTTTTATTTTTATTGTACTTATAGTTTATATTTTATTGGATCTTATAGTTACCTACTGAAAACATAATATGTTTTTTTTGTGTTTCAAGTAGGTGAATTTGGAATCTTATAAAAAAACTATAATTAAAATCCAAATGAAATTTAAAACATATACTAAACACAATTAAATAAATTACAAATCATCAAAGTAATTAACATACAATAATATATATGATACAAAACAATATTTATTTAAAACATAACATTTTGACTTTAGAAGAAGTAAGAAACTCTAAAAGGTTATAAAATATAATTTATAGCTAGATTCTAAATGAAATTTAAAAAATGAACTTATAACATATAAAATAAGTGAAATTGGAAATAATTTCAAAAAAAATAATAAATAGAAAATATAAAGTACTAATAATAATAATAATGTCAATACTTAATAATTTCTACTTATTAATAATATTAAATATAATTAATAAATTGTTTTTATGAAGTTATAATAATTAATATATTACATAATAATAATGCTATTCAGTAACAATATTTTTATTTCCATGTTCATCAATATTTTTATTAATAATCATATTATTAAATATAATAAACATAAAACAATTTACATGATACAAAATATTATTATTTAATTATTATTATTATTAACTAAAAAACAATAATATAATTAATATTTATTAGATTATTAATTAATTTTAAATATAAATTAAATATATTATTAATTAAGTTATTTATATTCCTTAATATTTATTAATAGTTATATTTTTATTATTAATTACATTATCCATCACATTATTTAAAAAAATTAAATATTATAGTGGGTCACATGATGGGGGACAATGGAAACAAAATTCAGACATAGAGCCTCAAAACTTAAAAAAATTAATACTAATTATAATTTAAACAACATTAATGAAATTATTCATAATCAATACTATGAGTTTATTAGTTATTATTTATTAAATTATCAAATAATAATCATTTATAGAAAATATTTTATTATTATTAATTTATTATCATTCATGTGTCATTATAAATAATATATTATTCATTAAATGGTGGGAAAGTGGTATTTGAATTCAATATAGAAAACCTGGAAAATATATCGAGTACTATACACAACACTTATAAATAGGGAGGTTGGGTGAGATTTTAAAGTGGGTGATGTCTTGAAAAATGTCCTAAAAAAACATTAAATAGGGAGTTGTCTCAAACAGAATCCATCCTTTTTTGTTAGACCCCATGGTAGATTGGGAAATAGATTCATGGATCAATTATATTATGAATTTATATTTAAATTTCCCTCATGTAGTTCCTCGAGTGGGAGAGGTTGAAATTTAATTCATGGATAATGAATCCAATGTTGAATAAATTTATTGAGAATAAAAATTCAAATCTATTAATGTTTGATTGAAATGGAAAAGCAAAACCAATCCAAGATCAAGCTGATTTTGGGGTATGAAGAACCAAATTCGATCAATGATTTTTTAGGGATATGAAGTTGATTTTGGGAGATCTGAGTCCATGTATGCCTATTAAATTATAGTCATAATGAATCGAGGATAACTAAGAAATTTCCATCTACCAACTAAAATAGGAATACATATAGTTGTGGATGAATAACTAATGCCATAAGAAGTTCAAGATCCAACACCATATCACCATTGATTGTCTATACAAACCAAGATAAATCTGGGTATGAAAAACTAACTTGATTTCAATTTCAGAGCTAATGAAAACTAAATAAATGATTCTCAACTAAAATTCATCATTTTATGTTGAAGGAAATGAAAGTGAAAACCCAAGCCTGATGTAAATGATGTTATTTAATTTTTTCTTATAGAATTTCTTGTGTAATTATTATTCTATTTAAATTTTTGTTATTCATGTATGAAAAATTATATATTTAGTTTAACTATACAAATTTAATTTTCTTTGCATCTTAAATATTGTTGGGATTTTTATTTGGCACCTATTCTTACCACATGGGACTATCCCTTTGGCCCATACATACAACTCGTGTTTCTTTCCCCTGCCAGCATGGTGATCCCCATGTTTTTTATTCATGGCCATTGATTATCTTTACTACCCCATATATCATTGTCCTTCATATGTCCTAGTGATCGAGTGTTCTATTCTCATTCTATTTCGGTGAGGGATCATGTTGGATTCTAGTTGGATAGTCAAATTCGAGGTACAATCGGTGTCATGGGGAATTGATCACCCCTTCTTCTCTTAGATTCCCGGTTCAGTCAGTTGTGTGAAATATCCTTGATTTTTCTATCATTAGTCTAGAATAAATCTCTGGTTTTGAGAGTCATTCTTATGCTTCATGTGAGATCTATTCTAGGCCTGTTGTACACCACATATTCATCTTGTATCTTGTTTGTGGTGGAGATTATGTAGCTTCATCCTAAAGACGTGCCACCATTAGAGATAGATCTAGAAGCATAAAGAGAGGCTAGAGTTACTGGTTTCCAGGTGCCTTGTGTAACCCCATATTTCAACATCATTATGATTTTAGGACTATCAGAGAGCTACCCTCTCTACACTGTAAATAATACATCTTTCTTTTTTTGTTTCAAAGTTTATGTTTTTTTTATAATTTTTTTCTTTTCTATTCTTAATGTATTTTATTCTATATGGTTTTATTATTTTTAACATTAACATAATTCGAGTGTGGGTGGTGCTATTTCTATGCACATAGGTCCTAGTGGGACCAAAGCATGTAAATCCTTATGTTTTTTATTATTTCTTTAATTAATACATATTTTATGTTGGATTATATTGATTTTTCCTTCTATAAAAACACAAGGTTTTTTCATTTTGAGTACATGTGTTCAATTCTAATTAGTGAACCCTTACCCCTAACAATGTGGTATCAGAGCCACACTGGTTCACTTTTTCTATAAAACATATTTCTTTCTTTTGATATTGGTTTCTATTTTAATTTCCTAATTTGATATCTTTTTAAATCACTATTTTTTAACGTTTTGTGATTATATTCATTATCCCCTCTATTTATTCTTCATATTTCTAAATCTAGTTGGGTAAATATATTTTACACTTAAAATCAGTCAATTTTTAGGGGCATACTCTTAATGTTGTCCATAAGAACTTGGTATCAACTCATTTCGGTAACATCTGAACAACTAGGTTTGAAATTTAGATGTTTTATGGAGAAAATGACTTTAATCATTGTATAATTAAGAGAGATCCCAATTGGTTAAATAAATATTAATTTATTCCTTCTGCAGTCCTTATATACCTATTATAACTATAAATGAATCTAGAAAAACAACTATTGAATATCAAGATGTCCCCCTGATGTTTTGATTAAGGCACATAGTTTTATAATGCTTTATATAGATGATAAAGTTATTATATAAGTTTCATATGAATCTATTGTAGCTAGTATATGACTTAATATATAAAAATTATACATGAAAAATTCTTCAGTTGGTGGGATTTATAAGAAACACTAAATATTAACATTTAAAATGAAACCTGATAGTTCAATTAAGTCACATTTAGATGAATTTAATAATTTCATACCAGATTTATCCAACATAAATGTAACTATTAATGATTAATATCATGAAATGATCCTTATAACTTCTTTAAATAATTCCTACAGAACCTTAGTTGAAACCATGATTTGTGGCCGTGAATCCTTAACCATTGAAGATGCTATGTCTTCCCTTATCTCCAAATAATTGTATCCTAAAACTATGAAAAAATGTGTTGCTAAGAGCTTGTTTTCTAGGGGAAGACCATAGTCTAAAGGTAAAAACAAATAATTAAATAAGAATAAAAGAAACAATAACAAGCTACCCAAACCAAGATCAAATTATAAGGAAAGGAAATTTGATTTATTTCATTGTGGTATGTTCAGGCATAATGAGCCTGAGTGTAGTAATCCTAAATAAGAACTTGAAAATAAACATCCCACTAATCAGTCCCTTCTAGTTCACTTAGGTTATGACATATCTAAAGTTTTAAATATTTCTAGCCATTATCTAATTCATGAGTGGGTCCTTGACTCTGGATTCTCATTCCATAGGTGTCCTTTTAGAGATTCATTCCCAGAATTAGTAGAGAGAGTAGAAAGAGATATCCTCTTAGGGAATAATAAGAGGTGTTTGGTAGAGGGAATATGTTCCATTTTAATAGAACTAGATGACCATTCCATCATCACATTTATTTATTTTAGGTGGGTTCTCAACCTTTATACAAAAAATTATTTTCTTATGGATTATCGACCAAAAGCGGTTCACTTTTAGGTCTAAAACTGGCTATAAAAAATCATCAAAGGATCTAGAACTATCATAAAGGGTTCCCTAGTTAATGGGTTATGTGTTTTGGATGGAAGGACCCATTCAATATAGTTAGGTAGTGCCTAGAACACTAATACTGATAACACTATTCAATGTAATAGGAGATTTCAGATTCTAAGCTTTAAGGGTCTAGTTGAACTCAAGAAGAAAGTGTTTTTGAGTGACATCACACAATGAAACTATCTATTCCTTGAATATTGTGTGATGGGAAAGGATAAGATATTCACCTTTAATAGTTCCAACATTAATTCTTTTAGTCCCTTGTAATACATACATTCTGATCTATATGGGATAGTTAGGACTACAACCCATGGTGGAGGTTCTAATTTTGTCACTTTTATAAATGAATTCTCACAAAAATTATGGATTTATATTATGAAAAATAAATATTTTATTTTTATACCTTCCAAACCTAGAAATTTGTAAATGAAAATTAGTTTGGGATAATGATCAAAACCATTTAAAAGATAATGACTTATAGTATCTATCTATTGTTTTATTCAATTCAATGAATATAAGGGTATTAAAATTCATCGATTTTTTTGGGAAACCCCAAAAAAATGGTTTTGAAAAAATAAATAATAAATATATTTTAGAAAGAGTCTAAAGCATGCATCTATTCTCAGGGATCTCTAAATTATTTTGGTTTGAGGATTCCATCATGGAAGTCTAACTTATAAATAGGTGTCCTTATTAATTTAATCATTTTAAAACCCTAGAATACTTATGGATTGGTAATCCAAATTCTAATATATACTTAAGAATACTCGATCTCACTACTTAATATCATGTTAAAACTCATAATATTGAACCTATATCCCATAAATTGTTGGGACCAAGTTGGACGGATAAGGAAGTAAGAAGATTTTGCTGTTATAGAGTGATGTTTTTTGTTTTCAAAGAAGATAAATCAATTCACTTCGTAAAGGAATTGAAAACCAGATGATGCTTTTCTGATTTGTATTTCACAAATATCTTAAGTTTGGAGAACTTGTGATGCAGCCCTTATGAAGGATAGGGAGAGTAAAGAAGTGTTTTTGAAAAAACAATGAAATTGGCGCGCAAGTGTGGCGCGCAAGTGTGGCACGCAAGTGTATGTTGTGCGCAAGTCATATTTCAAGATCATCACATCAAAATAATACCAAGGAAATAAAGTGGCGCGCAAGTTAAAGGTTTATGTGCAAGTAAAAAAGTGGCATGCAAGTATAAGAAACGCGTAAGTGTGACGCTCAAGTGTGGTGCGCAAGTGTATGTTGCGCGCAAGTCATATTTCAAGATCATCACATCAAAATATGACAAAGGAAATAAAGTGGCGTGCAAGTTAAAGAATAGCATGAAAGTGTTGGAGCGACACACAAGTGATGGAGTGGCGCACAAGTGCTGGAGAGGTGTGCAAGTGTAGGTGGCGTGCAAGTCACCAAAATGCCTATAAATAGACGACTAGCCTACTCATTTTTTGAAGGCTCAACACTTAAGAAACAAATTTGAGCTCTGATCGTGCAAGTTGTAGGAAGTGGCGTGCAAGCTGAAGTGCCGCGCAAGCTGAGGGTTATTTATAAGGTGCACAAGTAGGGTGGTGCGCAAGCAGAAAGGTTCACAAGTAAGGTGGCGTGCAAGCAGAAGTGGCATGCAAGTTGTCATAGGCGCGCAAGCAGGGAGGTGTCTTCAAGAAGTGTGTTGTGTATAATCCAAAAGTGGTGTGCAAGTTGTGAGATATGAAAAATAATGGTGTGCAAGTAGGTGGTGCGCGAGCAGGTGGGGCGCAAGCAGGTGGCGCACAAGCAGGGTGGCACGCAAGCAGGGAGGCACATAAGCAAGGAGGCGTGCAAGTAGGGAGTGGCACACAAGCTATTTTCACATGGAGGTTCTTACCAGCTTCTGGGTAGGAAAGTGAAGAATTTTTTTCAAAGATTTGATTTTTGAAAGTTCATTAATAAGCACAGAATCATTACATTACCCTATTTGTGCTAAGAGGGAGCACACACACTATTGTATTGTTTTCAAAGTGCTATACGAGTGTAAGGGTATATCCTACTCATTGTATTCCACATCAAAGGATTGTTTTCTAGTGGATTGTGTGGTATGGGATTGTTTTCGTACCATACCAAGGATGTAGCTACTCTTGTTGAGTAGTGAGCCTTGTAAATCTTGTTTTCTTATGGTTGTGTGTGTTCAGCAGGGAAGATACTCTTTAACAAGAGGCTAAGGTTGTTTTAAAAAGAAGAAAAATTAAAAAGAAAAAGATATCACTGATTCACCCCCCCTCTCAGTGATACTTGAATCCTAACTGGGAACTTCAATTGGTATCAGAGGGACAGGTTCCCTTCATTTATTCTTTGCTGAAGTGGTTGAAGAGAATATGTGATGGAGAATCTAAATTGTGTGAACAGTAAGGGGATTCCGATTTTTGATGGAGAGAACTATCACATCTGGAAGGTTAAAATGATGACTTATCTTATGTCTCTTGAATATGAATTTCTTGAAACTAAAAAAGATGGATTTCCTGCTATTGATGATAAGGTTCCTCTTACTCCTATCGATAAAAAGAATCTAGAGAATGATGGAGGAGATAAAAATTCATTACTCTCATCTCTTTCTGAGAGTTAATTTTTAAGAGTGAATGGTGTTTCTAAATCCAAAAGAATCTAGGAAAAACTGAAGAAAATATATGAAGGAAATAAAAAAGTGAAGATGGATAAACTACAAATATGGATACTAAAGTATGAAGACTTGAAAATGGGAGAATCTGAATCTATTGGGGATTTCTTTACCAGGATAAATGATATTGTTAGTACAATCAGATGTCTTGGGGAAATGTTTATGGATTCTAGAGTTGTTGAAAAGATCTTGAGAATTATGCCTGACAATTTTGATGCTAAAGTGTCTTCATTAGAAGATAGAGACCCTGAAACATTATCTTTGGATGATTTTTATAGCACATCATTACTTATGAGATGAGATGGGAGAAGAATATGAAGGAAAAAACAAAAGTTGATAGAGAAATTTCATTCATGGCTACGAAGAGAGAGAAGTCAAAGAAGACTCTTAGTGAATATGATACTAGTGAATCCGATTATGAAGATAAGGTATGTAAAAATTTTAATTAAATTTTATCCTTGTTTTATAATAATGTGAAAAGAGGTACAGGGAAATACAAGGGTAAACTTCCCTTGAAATGTTTTGAGTGTGGATCCGTTGGTCACTTTTCGGCTAACTGTCCTCAAAATAATAAAGAAGAAGATAGTGATGATGATAACAGAAGGTCAAGAAGGTTGTGGAAGAAACAATCTAACAAAGATAAATATTTTTCAAAGGGTAAGGATAAACAGTTATTCAAATAAAAATAAGAAGCTTTTTATCTAAAGATGAAGATGAAAATGATAACAAAGATGAATACGAGAAATTATTTGTTGAAAAAACTAGAGAGAATACCTTTATTGCTATAGTGAATAATGAAGAGTATGAGAGAAACAGTTCAGAATAAGAATAAACTCAACTTAAATATCATCTTAAAGAAGAGTTGAAGGAATGTTTGAGAAAGATCAGAAGGCTTGAGAAGGAAAACAAGAAGTTGATAAATGAAAATTCCACATTAAACAATCAAGAAGGTTTTACTGATGAGAAAATCAATATTGAAAAAGATATTGATGATCTAAAGAATTCTCTTGAGAATGAAAATAATCTAAATGATCATCTTGAAGTAAAGCTGAAGGCAAAAGAAGAAGAGTTGGAACTTGTCCAACAAAATCTTTATAAAGCTGAAGAAATGAGTATAAGTTTCAAAAATTCTATCTCAGAGGTTGGTGAATGTTCCAGTAATAATTAACCTAATAAAGATCCACAAAAGATACCTTCAAAGGTTGAAATTAAAGATGGAACTGGTTCTAATAAGAACAAGGCTGGAAAGACCATGTATGTGGCAAAAGTCAGCAATGCTGAAAAATCAAAAGTGCATAAAAATCATGAGTCAAGAAAGACATCTAATTCTTCTGGTACTAATAAATATGAACTGAGGAAGAGAGTTATAAATGAAAACATCAATATTGATGGTCAATATAGTTCTATTAATAATATTTTTGAAAAGCGTGTTCACAAATCTGGTCAGTATAGAAGTTTCAGAGGCAAATATTCTTTCTATGGTTACTACTGGTATTGCGGTGGATTTAGACACATGGAAAATATGTATTGGTTCAACCAACAAAATTAAAACTATTCCACATGTTTTAAAAGACAAGGATTGAGGGGGAGTCAATCGTTTCCAAATAGAAAGTCTCCAAATAAATTTTAGAAGATATCTAAGAAGACTGGTGTGAAAGTTGAGAATAGATTCCAATAATTAGAAACTATTTGTGAAAGATGTGATTGTCTTGGACATCTTTTCAAGGGATACCTTAGTGTATTACTAGAGCAACAAAAGTTTCTTAATAATTCTCAAAATCCAAAGTTTTTAAAAGATAAATGGGATAGGTATGATAAGTCCATAAAGAAAGAGTGCATGGTTTTTTGGCTAGTACATATTGACTTGGCTAAGAAATCGGAAGAATCACAATAGAAAGTGGAGGAAAATAAAGAACAAAAAGCTCTTGTTGTTGAAAATGCCTTGAAGGCTACAAAAGGAGAACATCCATTGATTCTTGATAGTGGGTGTTCTTCTCATATGAAAGGAGAATTAAAGTTGCTGAAGAATGTGAAAGACTTCAAAGAAGGAACCGTTACATTTGGAAATGATTAATCTCTGAGAATCAAAGGTGTTGGATCAACCATCATCAGAAAAGAAAAAATGAAATCTAAGAAAACATTATATGTTGATGGGTTGAAACATAATCTTCTATGTGTTTCACAACTCTATGATGAGGGAAACAAAGTTATATTAAAAAAATATGGGTTTCTTGTGAAATGTGAAAATGATGGAAATATAGTTACAAGAGGCGAACGTACAAAATGAAACTTGTTCCAAGTTGGTGAAGTAAAAAATTCTTGTTACATGGGCATGATGGATGGAAATCAGTTATGACATAAAATTCTGGGAAATATGTGTCAGAGAAACATGTGTATGTTATCAACGTGAGACAGTGTCCGAGATATGAATGATTTATCAAGAAGAAGAGATTGGTGCTGCAATATTTGTGAAAAAGGTAAGATTACAAACTCTTTTCATAAGAGAGTTGAAATTCGTTCAAAAAAATCCTTGTAACTTATACATTCTGATATATGTGGACCAATGAGCAAGAAATCAAAAAATGGTGATAAATAATTCATTACTTTCATTGAAGACTTTACTCTCATTACTTGTTTTATGTACATGAGACATAAGTTAGATGCTCTGAAAATGTTTAGGAGATTTAGGAGGAAAGAAGAGAAGGAATGTTATTATTCGGTGAAGAAGTTGAGAACTGATAATGGTGGAGAGTATAAGAATGAAGAGTTTGTAAGTTATCATGAGAAACATGGAATTCGACCTGAGTTCAGTTCACCATACACACCTCAAAAAAATGGGGTTGCTGAAAGAAAGAATCAAAGTCTGGTGGAAATGGGGAGAACTATGTTACTTGAACATAGTATTTCTCATTATTATTGGAGGAAATCCATGAGAACTACTGTGTATATTCAGAACCGATGTTTCTATAGACCAAACTCAGATATGACTCCATATGAAATGTTCTATGGAAAAACTCCAAGTATGAAATGCTTTAGAGTTTTTGTGAGTCCATGTATTATAAAGAAGAAACGTGGAAACTTAGGAATATTTGAGCAAAGAGGATTTGATGTAATTTTTCTTGGGTATGCTCTAGAAGGAATAGGATATAGATTCCTTAATAAAAAAACATGAAGACTTATTGACTCTTCAGATGTAAAAGTTGTTGAAAATGCGGAGAAAGAAAAGCAGCCATATGTTGATGTGGAATTTGAGCACGATAGAGAAGATTTTGTTAACAATTATGATAATGCTGCAGACTGTGTTAATCCTACTCAAGAAGAAGAATCTGACTCAGAAATCTCAAGTGATGAGGATGGAGTTTAAACAACTCATCCTAGGTTAAGGAAGCAAGTAGAGGCTCATAACATTATTGGAGATAAAAATTAGAGGATTCAAACAAGAATAACAATGAATGTTATATCACATACATATTTTTATTCGAAAGTTGAACCGAATGATGTAAATGAAGCATTTGAGCATCTATAATGGGTTCATGCTATGAATGAAGAGATTGATCAGATAGAGAAGAATAATACTTTGGAACTTATACCCAAGCCGGACAACAAGAACATTATTGGTACAAAGTGGGTTTTCCGGAACAAGCTGAATGAAGAAGGTAAAGTAATAAGAAACAAAGTAATATGGGTTTTCAAAGAGTATTCACAAATTGAAGGCATTTATTTTGATGAAACCTTTGCTTTGGTGGAAAGATTAGAAATAATCAAAATCTTTCTTGCTATTTCTGCACAACGAGGTTACAAAATCATTCAAATGGATGTAAAATCCGCATTCTTGAATGGTGACCATGACAAGGATGTCTACATTGATCAACCTTGTGGATTTATTATTGTAAAGGATGAAAGTTATGTGTGCAGGTTGAAGAAGGCTTTGTATGGGATAAAACAGGCTCCGAGAGCATGGTATTCTAAATTATATACTTTCCTAAAGAAGATGAACTTTAAGAAATGGAGTGTTGACAACAATCTCTACATCAAAGAATTTCAGAAGTTTTCACTGATCGTTATTTTTTATGTCAAAGATATTATATTTACTAGAAATGATGAATGATAATCTGAAAAATTTGCTGAGGAGATGAAGAAGTTACTTGAGATATCCATGCTGGGTGAAATGAAGTATTTTCTTGGGCTACAAATTTCACAAAAGAAGAATCACATTTTTCTGTCTCAAGAAAAGTATGCTAATGAACTTCTGAAGAAGTTTTCCACGGAAAATTTAAAACTAGTTTCCACACCAATTTTAGTGGGAACCAAGTTATCTAAATATGGAGAAGAAAAGGAAGTTGATCAGAAAGAGTTTCGAAAGCTGATTAGAAGTGTTTTCTATTTGACTGCCTCAGGACCCGACATCGTCTATACTGTCACTTTATGTGCAAAATTTCAGAGTGCTCCTAAAGAATCACATTTTATTGCTGGAAAAAGAAATCTTAGATATATCAAAGCCACAACAAATTTTGGAATCAGGTATGATGGATCAAGAAATATTGATCTATTCAGGTATTCTAATATTGATTGGGGAGGAAATGTTGATGATCAAATATCCACATCTGGTGGAGTTTTTTTGGGGAAAAGTTGTCTTAGTTGGAATGCCAAGAAATATAATTCAGTATCTCTTAGCACAACTGAATCTGAGTATGTTGCTGCTACTCAAGATGCAACTCAACTAATGTGGATGAAGACTCAGCTGGAAGATCTACTTGTTGAAGTAAAGCTACCATTTCTCTTGGGTTGTGACAATCAGAGTGTAATCAATCTTTCAAGAAATCTGGTACAACATTCTCATTCAAAACACATTGATATAAAGTACCACTTCATCAAAGAGTAGGTGGAGAAGAATGAATTGAGGCTGGAGTATGTTCCTAAATCTGAAAAAGTGGCTGATATATTCACAAAACCTTTATCGAATGAACCATTTACAAAATTAAGGTTGAACATGGGTGTTCAATCTCCTTCTCATCATGGTTAAGGTATATGTTTCTATCCCCACTTTCATATTGCCTTTGGATAGTGATGTCAAGGGGGAGAATTGTTTCATAAATCTATCCTTATAGATGCATGCATAAAGGGGGAGTTGTGGGTAAGCTGTGAATCCCGCATGTATGTGTGTGAACTATTATAACTGTTTGTTGGAGTGGTTGGAGGAAACAATGTTGTTTTTCAAGAAAGTTGAAGAAGTGAAAAATGCTGAAGTAGAAGATTGTAAGATGTTCTGAAAAAGGCTGAGGAGATACGATCATTAGATTTAATAGTCACTACTTTTGGACAACATGGTTTTGGCTGTCAATAATTCTTTTTTCCTATAATTAGTTAGCTCAATTATTCTTAGAATTGTTGATAAGTAATCCATTGATTAAGGCTAAAAAGTTAAGTGATTTATGAATCTTGGTTGACAACAAAATCCAAAGGGGGAGATTGTTGGGACCAGGTTGGATGAATAAGGAAGTAAGAAGAGTTTGCTGTTACAGAGTGTTGTTTTTTGTTGTCAAAGAAGCTAAATCAATTCATTTTTTAAAGGACTTGAAAACCAGATAATGATTTGATGATTTGTATTTCACAAATATCATAAGTTTGGAGAACTTGTGATGCAAGCCTTATGAAGGATAGGGAGAGTAAAGAAGTGTTTTTGAAAAAAAAAGAAAGTGGCGTGCAAGTATGACACACAAGTGTATGTTGCACGCAAGTCATATTTCAAGATCATCACATCAAAATATGACAAAGGAAATAAAGTGGTGCCCAAGTTATAGGTTGGCGCGCAAGTCAAAAAGTTGCGCACAAGTATAAGCAACATGCAAGTGTGAAGTGCAAGTGTAAAGCGCAAGTGTATGTTGCGTGCAATTCATATTTCAAGATCACCACATCAAAATATGACAAAGGAAATAAAGTGGTACACAAGTTAAATAATGGCGCACAAGTGCTGGAGCGATGCGCAAGTGCTGGAGCATCGCACAATTGTTGGAGCGGCGCGCAAGTGTAGGTGGCGTGCAAGTCACCAAAATGCCTATAAATAGAGGACTAGCCTCCTCATTTTTTAATGTCTCAACACTTAAGTGTCAAATTTGAGCTATGATCACAAAATTCGTAGGAAGTGGCATATAAAATGAAGTGGCGTGCAAGTTGAGGGTTATTTATAAGGCGCACAAGTAGGGTGGCGTGAAAGCAGAAAGGAATGTAAGTAGGGCGGTGCACAAGCAGAAGTGGCACACAAGTTGTCAGTGGCATACAAGCAGGGAGGTGTCTTCAAGAAGTGTGTTGTGTATAATCCAAAAGTGGTGCGCAAGTTGTGAGCTATGCACAATAGTGGTGTGCAAGTATTTAGTGGCGCGAAAGTAGGTGGCACGCAAGCAGGTGGAGTGCAAGAAGGTGGTGCGCAAGCTGAGTGGCACGCAAGCAGGGAGGCATGCAAGCAGGGAGGCACGCAAGAAGGGAGTGGTGTGGAAGTTGTTTGCACCAGGAGGTTCTTACCAGATTTTGGGTAGGAAAGTGAATATTTTTTTTGAAAGATTTTATTTTTGAAAGTTCATTAAGAAGCACAGAATCATTACATTACCCTATTTGTTCTAAGAGGGATCACACACACTATTGGATTGTTTTCAAAGTGCTACACGAGTGTAAGGGTATATACTAATTGTTTTATTCCATATCAATGGATTTTTTTCTAGTGGATTGTGTGGTACTAGATTTTTTCTATACCATACTAAGGACGTATCTACTCTTGTTGAGTAGTGAACCTTGTAAATCTTATGTTCATGTGGTTGTGTGTGTTCAGCAGGGAAGAAAATCTATAACATGAGGCAAAGTTTGTTTCAAAAATAAGGAAACTTAAAAAGAAAAATATATCACTGATTCACCCCCTCCCCCTCTCAGTGATACTTGGATTCTGACTGGAAACTTCATAAATGTATCTTTTTAGGGTATCTCAAGTGTTTAAAAGGTTATAAACTTTGGGTTGATAAACCGAGTTACCAAAAATTCCCCATAAGTATGCATATGGGGTTCCATGAGCCATTTTATCCCAAATAAAAGTCTATCACACATAAAAGTAGTGATACAGTCTTAAAATGGTAAGAAGAAACTAATCCTCTATCTCATTTTGATTCTAATATCTAGCCACTCCACCAGATACTTATCCCAAAACTCGGGATGATTCTAAATCTAGTTGTGGTTTGGATTCTGAAATAGAACCTCCTTCTAATAGTAGATACAATCAATTGAACTGATATAGTGTTAGGTTAGTATGTATACCTCTTTCTTAGGTTAACCAATATGATATGGATTCTTACTCTTTTCATGTTTCCTGAGATCTAATTAATGATGATTGGATGACCTATAATAAATCCATTAATGAAAAATAATATAAATAGTGGGTCTTTTACATGGGTGAAGAAATTAATTCCTTAAGAAACATCACACTTGATCTATTGTGAATAAACTACCCAATGATAAAATAATTGGTTCTATATTGATATACAAAAGTAAATAAGAAAAAACTGCTAGAAATAAGATTAAATTCAAAGAAAGACTAGTTTCGAATAGGTTCCTTTAATGAGAAGGAATATACTATTCAAATATTCTTCCTCAGTTTTCAAGATTTCTTCAATTAGTTTGTTACATTATATTATAGCCTACAGTGAAATGCACATTTTAAAAACATGATGTTAAGGATACCTCCAGTCATAGTGATTTAAATTTGAAAATTTACATGATTCCTCTTGATGGTTACAAAAAATTATTCAAATTAAATCAAGTCTTCCTTTTGAATAAATCATTATATGGTTTAAAGAAATCCTTAAGGAAATAATATAAGTTATTTTACTCATTTATGCATGATAAAAAATTTACAAGGATCCTATATGATGCTTCTTTTTATTTTAAATCAATTAAAAATTTCAATTTTCATTTGTTGTTGTATGTTGATGATATTATGATTACTTGTAAAAATATGGGTCTCATTATTTCTATAAAATCCCAATTAAATGGAATGTTTTAAATGAATCACTTAGGTGTAGTTAAGAAAATTATTACTATTTAAATTAAAAGAGACATTCCAAATCAAATGATTTATTTATCAAATATTGCTTAAATTTTAAAAATTCTCAAGAGATACATGTTTTAATCTCTCAAATCTCTTAGTGTGCCTCTTAATCAACACTTTATATTTCATTTGAAATAAGAACCTTCTACGTCTGATGATAGACAGTTTATGTCTAAAATATTTTATGATAATATAGTGGGATATATCATATATTCCATGATATGAACTAGGCCTAACATTTCTTTTTCAATATTCACCCTTAGTAGGTTTATGGAAACTCCAGGGAAGCCACATTGACATGCCTGGAAATGGATACTTCAGTATTTTTATTGTTTCTCTAATGTGTCATTTTTGTGTAGATATTTCTGAATTTATAGTTATATATATATGAAGTAACTATGAATTGAATATTAATACTATAAAATACTTTACTGGTTATGTTTTCACTACTTTTATAGGTTCTATTTCCTAGAACTGTAACATGTAGTCTATGGATTCCCTTTCAACCAAGGAATTAGAGTATATAGACTTAATCGAGGCTATTAAAGAAGACCTACAGGTGAATGGTTTGTATAGTTGACTAAACCATTACAATTATACTATTAATGTTTATTATGATAGTCAATCCTCCCTTCATTTATCCAAAAAAAATATATATTCCAAGGAAAATTTTAACCCACATTTGAATACATTTTATTAGAGATATTATAGAATCTAGAACCATGTGTGTCAATAAGATACACTATAATGATACACCAACTAATAGTTTTACTATGTTCAAGGTATTATATAAATTCAATTATTTCATAGAATAAATGAATTTGGTTCTAATTATATAAACTTAGGTTCAAGAACAAATCTAATTTAAAATGAAAATGGTAGAGATTTTTAAATTATGGTATTCAGTTTTGTTTTCATATTAACATGCCTATGTAATTATTCTATCATTTACATTTTGGTTATTAATACCTGGAAAATTATATAATTATTTTATTTTATAAAATTTAATTTTTTGGGATTTTAAAATGTTTTTGGGATATTTATTTAGTTATTAGGATTCTTCTGATGTTATATTTCTTCGTCTTGTATGTGTGGCCCATGTTTACTTCTTGTTCCACTCTGGTGGTCCTTGAGGTATTTTTTTATGGCCATTGATTTCCTTTACCTCCCCATGAATCATTTTTATTCATTCATCTCGATGATTGAGTGAAACATTTTATTTTAGTTCCATAAAGGGGTCATGGTAGCTTTTGGTTGGCTAGTCCACTTTAAGTGATAGTCATCTTCATGTGTAGTTGATCACCCCTTGTTCCTTATGACTCCTTAGTTGAGTCATTTTCATGGGATCTCCTTAGGTTTCCTATACTTACTCAAGAAAAAATATCTGGTTTTGGAATCCATTCATATTCTTCATGTGAGATTTGGTCAAGTCCCATTTTCTTTCTCAACTTCATCTTGTAGTTCATTTGTGATGGAGATGAAGTACCTTCCACTAGAAAAAGTTCATCCATTATCAACTGATATAAAAGTGAAAATAGAGATAAGAGTTATTGGTTTTCAGGTGACTTTTATACCATATTGTTCTAGTATCATTAAGTATTTAAGACCTCCAGATATTTACCCTCTCCATTTTTATAAGTAATAGAAATTTCTTTGTTTTTTTAAGTTTACATTTTCTTCATACTTCTATTTATTTTATGTTCTTACTATATTTCATCCTATATAGTTTTATTATTTTGATTTTTAATAAAACATGCGTGTGGGTTATGATCCTTCTATTCATTTCGGTCCCAACTTGACCAATGAAAATAATCCTTTCGTTCTTTATTATTCATTTAATTTTTTCATCTTGTATGTTCGATTCTGTTCATTTCATCTTATATAATAAAAAACCACTATTATGTAATTTAGGGTTTGTGTATTGTATTCTGATTAGTGAACCCTTACCCATCACACCTGACATATCAAATGATTTTAATATGGAACCGTATTTTCTAAATTAAGTTCTTGTTATAGGAGAAATTGATGATGACATTGAGGCCTAAATGTTCTCGAATGTTTCGACTACAAGAGTGGATATTATTGTACGCTGGGTGCTTAGAGAAATACATGAACGAAGTCTGATCATGATGATGTGAAGTTACTTTCTAAGAAAGAATAAAGCTTTAGTGAAATATAAATATCTGTGAGTCACCTCAAAACCAGACGATTGATGCTGATACTAACTGATCTTTATGAGAAGTCTTATTGATGTTAAGACATGTGGTCTAACAATTAAAGAAGATGAGATCGGCTGAAGATGTGGGTGTTCTTTGAGACCAGTGTAATGGAATTTTCATAGGATACTATTGAAAAAGGGATGTCCATGGAGATATTATTAAGATATGTGGTAATTTCATGCCCCATAGTTGGAGCAATAATTGTGCTCATGTGAAAGAAGCTCAGACTATTTGTGAGTATTTATAAGGTTAGAGGGGCAGTGTGTAATGACCTAATAAAAACATTATAAATTAAGAATTAATAAAATAAGACGTATTTTTAGAAATTATGGAACCTAAACAAATGGAATAGTAACATGGCCTACATAATATTAATATGATCCTTAAGAATAGTGACCTAGAAAATATAATAGTAACCTCACCTATGAGAGTATAAATACAATTTATCTATCTTATAAATGAAAATATTATATAATTATATCATAGTATAAGTAAATAAATGTTTTTAAAATGATAAATTAAGTGTTAGTATTTTTATAAAACATTAATGTTTATTTACAATTTTATAATTAATATAATGATTTAAAAGAAAATTTATTTTCATAAAATATATTTATAAATTTATTTTCATTCTTATGATTATAACATAATTTAATGAGACCTCAATTAAATTTTCAAAGTGTTATAAAATTAGTTAAAATTTTAAAATTAGTATCGTTTATAAATGATTATTTTAATTAATAATTAATTTTATCATATTTAAAAAACTATTTTCATAAAATGGAGTCCAATTTTTAATTCTATAGGTCAAAAAATGGTCATGGTGAATTTTTAATATTTTTCTAATATATTTGAATTTCTAGTGTATAGTGGAATATGGTAATTTACGGTATAAGTTAAATAAATGTATGTTTGAGTCATTTATGAGTTATGGATGATTTAAGTGGTCATTGGTTTGAACCTAGATGCATTAGTTACTTTATTTAGTAATAATAATTCACACTATTCACATTCTTGAGCCAAAATAGTAAAGAAATGAATAAAATAGTAAAAAAACGCCCCTATCCTCCACCATAAATATCACCCTCACCACCTATTTTACTCACACCTATAAATCCTTGAAGCTTGTAAAAATTATACAAAACATCATCCAAAATATCTTCCCCATGTCTAAGTTATTTTTTCTCAAATAAAAGTTCAAACTCAAGCATCTCAAGTTGGTTGTCAAGAAGATTAATTCAAGAGGTAAAAACCTCATTCCTTTTCTTTTAATTTCATTCCAAATTAGTTTCTTTTATTATTATCTCCTTACCTACCCTTATATAAGTCACATGATAACTATATTGTCATTTATATACTAGAATTTTATTTTTTTAATATAAAAAACCATCATCATTTCTCTTCCCCTCCCCTTTTTTTCTAAAAATGAAAACAATATCCGTGATGTATTAGTTTATTGTATTCAAGGATGAAAAATTTTCAATTTCCTTTATCACTTTCATGGATGGTCATAAAACCATTTTTATGGCCAAAACATATTAAAATTTATTTATTACATCCTATTTAATATTTTTTAACTGTTATATATACATAATATTAATTAATAAAACAAAAATAGTTCATGATGATCGAGAAACCGCCAAATTAATCTAAATGATTATCCTTAACATTTTATCTAATGATTAATCCCTATAAAATATAACCAACTAATATGAAAGATAAAATAAACTATTATAATTTAATTAATAAAATATAATTTCAATTTTGGATAACTACTCCCATTCTACATGATTTTTCATGCACGTATACAGATGAACCAATCATGAAAATGAAGGAAACAAACACTCTCGAATGATGAAATTGTGTCTTATAACTCATCAAAAAGGACATAAATGAAATTAATAAAAATATAATAAATTAAAAAAATGTATAAAAAGTTTTGAATTAATTAAATAATGGATTTAATTTGATTATATTAGAAATTTGGATCAAGTGTAGAACAATTTCAGAAAAAATTAAGGGATTCTTTTCAAAACTCAATTTTTCCTTCGAGTCATGTTTTTCACTCTCTTTACACCAATGTAATTATTTTTCTTTTTTGTTTAATTATTTTAAATTTGGTTTATATGATCCAAACTCATGTATCCATATCATTTCATCTTTCTTTTTTGTGGATATAAATGTTTAAGAAAGGTTCGCTTCTCAATTAATCATGACAAGCAAGCCCGATTAAAGGGAACTTTCTGATTTTTCACCCATTTTCAAGTGCATTCGAAAATATTTTTTAACCCACAATTATTATTATAAAATCAATAATTTTATAATGGAAACATATATTGTTTCATTTTCCATTTTATACAAATAATTATTCATTTTTATCTTTAAATTCTCTTTAATATTTTCCTTGAACGACACTAAAATGTTTAATTTCTAGTGTTTTATAAACACAATATTTACATGTTTTCACTTAATTTTGACATCACTTATCATGATCTATGAATATTTTTAATTATTAGTTTCCATGAATGATTTAAATCTAGTCTTTCCTGGACACCGTTATGTTATTCCCTTTTGTTATGCCTAATGACAAGATTTATGATACCCAATTCTTTCCACGAAAAACCCTTAGGTTTTTTTGATATTTCATGTGGCACACATATGAATTACCATGTTATAATGGGTACACTTAGATAGAGTTCTAATTAATTGGGTAATTTTTGGTCTCATGATACGTCGTGTGAAATGGTTAAGGTGGTTAACCTTGACTCGTGCTTCATATACAATGGTCTTTGTGGTTATCCTTGACTCATGATCCTCCATGTGCAAATCACATTGTCTCATGATTATGTCATTTTTTATGTTTCTTACACATTACTATGATTCCACTATTACATAAACCCTTTTTCTATATGTTATAATTCTATATGTTTATTCATGTTCCTTGACTTTTTATGTCATCATGTTATGTATTCTAACCCATATGCTATGATTTATTCTTATGTTTATTACCTTATTGGGATTTTTAGCTCATACCTTTATGAATGTATTTCACCAGGTTATCCTATTCAGTTGTATGGTCACAAAAGTTGTTAGGATATCATTATGGATGTTAAATAAAATATTTTTTTTTTATTTTCATTTCATTATTTATGATTATGTATCTAATATTCTAAAGAAACTAGACTTTACGATCCTTAGCTTGTATTTTCTGGTTAATTATTCTTAAAATAATGTAATAATTTTTGTAAAACACTAGTTTCATTATAGTTGGTATCAGAGCATGGTCTAGTTATTTTTAGTGATTAAGAATAACACACTTTAGTAAAAACCCTATAGATAATTCTATCACCATGGATAACCGAAACTGAAAATTAAGGAATCACATGTTAGGATATAATTTTCTTTTAAAATTTTATCCCTCTATGTTTAATGATTCCATTTTTATATTCTTATTATCCAATTATTCAATCCCCACTAATTGTAATTTATTTTTCTTAGTTAATGGATGGAAGTAAGAAAACTTGTTCCAACAATAATTATGATTGGCAATGTGATTATTGTCCGGATAAAATGTAAAATATGATGATAACAAGAGCTAAAAAATTCATGAAAGTACATGATCAACTGGATCAAGTTATGAATAATAGCATGAATCGCATGGAATGTCCTCATTCTCCAAAGAAAGAGAAAGGTGTATTCAAATCCTTTATGTGACAAATTCCCCCCATGTTTAGTGAATATTATGATTCCATACTTACATAATAGTATATTAACTCTATTGAAAATATATTATATTTTTTCTAATGATCTGAAGAAGAGAAATTTGTACTGCAACCCTTTTGTTTTAATGTAGAAACTGATGAGTGGTGGAAACTAATCAAGAAAAAAATTCCAAGGAAGAAATTGATTCCATGGAATTGGAAGACTTCAAGATAATATTTTTTAATAAATATTATACCCAAACTCTACGTCTTAATATAGATACGGAGTTTCTCAATATGAATAAAAAGGAAGAAGATTATATTTGGGCATATGAATAAAACATCAAAATACTTTCACAATATGCCTTCATCTTTTTCATGAACAAAGAAATCAAGGTCGACTTTATCTTTAGTAGACTAAAGTTGAGTCTAAAAAAATAATTATCGATTTTAGACATTGAAAACTATGAATATGTTTTCCATTATTCCATCAAGGTTGAAATAGAGATCAAAAACTCTGAGTGGTCTCTTGGGCATGGAGATAAAAAATAAAAAATTGAGTTTAATATGGTTGGATCAATAGATAAATCCCATGATAGAAAAAACCCAACATCCCATGTGTCAAAATTGTAGGAATAATCATACTGGGAATAGTGTAAAGGGAACCAGAAAATACTTTCAACGAAGAATATTTGTACGTATAGATAATAAATAGAAAATAGATATGAAGAATAACACTAATTTGGAAGATAAAGGGAACTTCAAAATAAACACTAATCCTATAGTGTAGTGTTTTAACTATAAGGAACATGAGAATTATGCAAACCATTTCCCCAGGCCAAGGGTTGTTAGTAGTAATGAACAATAAAAACATCCAAGGAAGCAATGAAGGGAATATGATATCACTATTACTAAGGTGGAGCCTAAAAATGATGTGGTGATAGGTATATTGGTTATTCATTCATGAATAGAGAACGTACTATTTGATTCTTGTTCTAAGAATTCTTTCATGTCTTTCAGGTTTAGTAGAACTATTCAAATACCACCTAAAAATATGGAGGTTGAGTTATCTGTGAGAACTAAAAATAGGGAAATATTTACATCCAAAGTATATAGCTCCTCACCGATTAATGTTTGTGGGACTAAACTCTTATATTTTTTTTACTTCCTTTGGTGGAGTTTTATGCTATATTGGGCATGGATTGGATATCTTTATACAAAGTGGACATTGACTATCGGGAATGGGAGATCACTCTTCGCATCATGAGGCATACTCTAATTATGTACATGTGTAAGGATGAGGTTGAATCTCCATCAAAATTATCATCTAAATTATGGATATTATTTCTTTATGATAAATCATATCTAGATCAAATGACTGAGACAAAGGAGAGAATTAGGCTTAAAGGCATTCCCATTGTGTGGGAATACACTAACATTTTCCCCGATGAGTTTTTTTGGTCTTCCTCATGATCGATAGGTTGAGATATCAATTGAAATTATTCTAGGATCTCTGCCTATATCAAAGAAACCATATATAATGACCACTGTTGAGCTGGAAGAACTGAAGAAGTAGTTATAGTTGAATCTAGACAAGGGTTTTATACACTTAATTGCTTCACCATGGGATTCACCAATCCTCCTCATCAAGAAAAAGTGTGGATAAATTAGCCTCTACATTTATTATCATGATCCTAATATAATTATGATAAATAACAAGTATCGCCTACTATAGACAGATGACTAGTTCAATCAACTACTTTGGGCCACATATTTCTCTAAGGTGGGCCTTCCATCAAGATATCACCAACTAAATGTGAATAAGGAAGATATTCCCAAGAATTCTTACCAAACGAGGTATGGACACTATGATTTCACAGTGATTCCATTTATACTCACTAATGATCCAGTAAGTTTCATGGAATTAATGAATAGAGTCATTAGATATTACCTTGACAAATGTTTGGTAGTATTTAATGATGATATTATGATATACTCCATGAGAAAGGGGGAACACAAGGAGCATTTAAACACTGTTCTAAAGACATGGTTAAGGTAGATATTTATGAAAAGTATAGTAAATGTTATTTCTAGATGGAGGAAGTACCATTCTTGGGGCATGTAATCACCAATAATGGGATATCTGTGGACCCTTCCAAGACAAAGGCAATAGAAGAATGAACTAGGCCAACATATATAACAGAGATCTATAGTGTCCTTGGTCAAGATTGGTATTACCATATATTTTTAAAGAAATTATCATTATTTTCAATACCAATAACCAAGATAACATGGAAGGGAGAAAAATTTGTTTGGACTAGTAAATGTGAATAATTTATAAAAGAGTTGAAAATAGGCTTATCACAACACCAATACTTACACTAACAACAAGTGTGGAATTATTTATGTAATAAAATAATGCTTAAAAGAATGGATTAGGATGTGTACTAGTGAAAAATGATAAGTTGATAGCCTATACCTAATGGTATTTGAAAATTCATGCAAAAAACTATCCCACGCATGACCTGGAGTTGGAAGTTGTGATCTTTTCATTGAAAATCTGGCATCATTATCTCTATGGGGGAAGTTTGAGATATATAATTTTCATAGGGTCCTGAAATATATATTCACACAGAAAGAAATTAATATGCACTAGTGAATATGGTTAGATCTCATCAAAGATTATTACTGCTCAATCAATTACCATCCTGGTACTTTAAATAAGGTGACAAGTTCTCTAAGTAGAAATGATCCTGCATATTTCTCAATAATGATAATTGAGAAGGACCCATTATTATTATAACTCCAAAGTATGGACATGGGAATAGTTAAGGAAGAAAAATCATCAATCATTTCTCAAATTATTTCTCAACCATCCCTCATGGAAAAACTAAAGGATGCTTAAACAAATAATGTGGAAATTCAAATAAAGGTTTCAGTAATCATAAATGGGAAAACATCAGAGTTCCAAATGTTTGAGGAAGGATTCATGAGACATAGGTCACTAATTTTTTTACCATCCTATCCAAAGTTATGGAAAGATCCTATAAATGATGCACATAGCTAAACCAGCTCTATTCACCTAGTGAGTTTAAACATGTATCAAGATCTTTAAGAAAACTATTACTGGTACAATATGAAGATTGAGATCGCTGAATATGCATCAAAGTTTTTTGTATGTCAACAAGTGAAGGATGAAATGAAAAATTATAAAGGGATAATGCAACCATTACCCATACCAACATGGAAATGGTAAAACATCACTATGGACTATTTCCCCATACTTTTAAATACATCTAAATGAAACAATGCTATATGGGTTTTTTTGCATCATCTTATAAAGACATATCACTTTTTCATAATTTGAGAGGAATTATCACATTATCAAATTGAATAGATATATATCATAGAAGTTTTAAGGCTACATAGAGTACCATTATCTATTGTATCTGATCAAGATCTCAGATTGACCTCCAAGTTTTGGAGAAGTACTTAACATGCTCAAAATATTGATTTGAACTTTAGTATGGCCTATCGTCCTGAGAATGATTGACAATATGAGTAGACTATTTAGAAACTAGAAGAAATGTTGAGATCATGTTTTGTGTACTTTAAAGAGGATGGGACCAACATCTCCCTCTGGTTGGGTTATCCTACAATAATGGTTTCCACTCGAGCATCTAAATGGCTCCATATGAAGCCCTTTATGGGAAAAGATGTAGAACACCGGCATACTGAGATGAATTCAGTGAACATAAGACGCTGGGACCTAAAATAGTCGAAGAAATGGTAAAAAATTTCAAATGATTAAATATCATATTCAGTAATCCCAATGTTGTTAGAAGAGTTATATAGATAATATTCGATGAGATTTGGAGTTTAAGGTTAGATACATGGTATTCCTACACATATCTCTATGGAAGAGGATCATGATATTTAGGAATAAGGGATAGTTAAGTCCCAGGTACATCATCCCCTTAGAGATTCTTGATCATTCTAGAGTTACGGCCTATCCACTAGCACTTCCACCGACCATGTCCTAAGTACACAATATATTACACATATCCCCCTTGAGGAAGTACATACTGAATCCCCCACATGTATTAAATTCAGTGGATGTATAGTTAGAAAATGCTCTCTCTTACGAGGAACAACCAGTGAAAATCATGGACTATAGAGACAATGTTCTACACAAAAAGACTACCCAACTGGTTAAAGTACTATGATAGAACTATAAGTATGGAGAGGAAACATGGGAACTAGAGGAAAAAATGGAGGATAAGTACCCTCAGCTATTTTTCACTTAGTTTTAGAAATGAAATTTCATGGGTGAAATTTCATAAGGAGGAAGAATGTGACGACCCATAATTTTATCAATGAAAATTACATTCTTATAATTATTTAATATAGTATTAATCATATAAATTCATATATAGACCACAATAAAAACTTTTTAAATTAATAATGAATGAAATAAAATTTATTTTTAGAAATTAAGGAACCATAACTAATGGAATAGTAACATGACTAATGAAATAGTAATGTGACCCTTAAGAATAGTAAAATAGCAAATAGAATAGTAACCTCACCTATGAATGTATAAATAAAATTTAACATTCTTATAAATGAAAATAAGTTATAATTATATCATTGTATAAGTAAATAAATGTTTTCAAAATGATAAATTAAGTTTTGGTATTTTGTTAAAGCATAAATCTTTATTTATAATATTATAATTAATATAATTATTTAAAATAAAATTTATTTTCATAAAATAGATTCATAAATTTAGATTTTGTTGTCTTAGGATTATAAAATTTTTTTGTGAAGCCATAATTAAATTTTTAATGTTTTATAAAAAGAAGTTATAATTTTAAAATTGATATTTTTTAGTATCTAATGATTTTAATTAATTTTTTTTAATATTTATGAAAATATTTTCCTAAAATTGAGTCTATTTTTTAATTCAACATATCTAAAAATGTATAGGTAATTTTTTTGTAATTTTTCATAAATTGTTGAATTTATGGTGAATAGTGAAATACAATATTTTATGGTATAAGGTAAATAAATGTATTTTTCAGTCATGATTGAGTCATGGATGATGTAAGTGGTCATTGTTTCAAACTCATAAACATTAGTTACTTTATTTAGTCAAAATAATACACACTATACATATTCTTGATCCAAAATAATAAATTAATGAATAAAATAATAAAAAAAACACTCCTCCCCTCCACTATAAATAACACCCCTCACCACATCTTTTACTCACAACTCTAATGCCTCGAAGATTATAAAATTTATACCCAAACCATTTCCAAGGTATCTAAATCATTTCCATGAGCTTTTTTTCTTAATAAAATGTTAAACTCAAGTGTCTCAAGGATGTTCTCAAGGAGAAGAATTCAAGAGGTAAAAACCTCATTCCTTTTCTTTTAATTTCTTTCAAATTTATTTTATTTTCTTATTATATCCTCACCTCCACTTATTCAAGATATATGATAAATATAATATATTTAATATATAATAATTTTATTTTGTTAATGGAGAAACCCATCATCATTTCTCTGTCCCTTCCCTTTATGTTCTAAAAATGAAAACATTGTCTGTGATGTGTTAATTTGTCGCATTCAAGGACAATGAGTTTTAAATTTTCTTTACCGCCTTCAAGAATGGTCATAAAACTATTTTTATGGTTAAAACATATTATAATATATGTATTAAAACATATTTAATTTTATTTAACCATTATATATACATGATATTAATTAATAAAACAAAACTAATTCGTGATGATGGAGAAACCTCCAAATTAATCTAAATTATTATCATTAACATTTTATATAATGATTAATACTCAGATAATATAAAAAAATGATATAAAAGAAAAACTATTTTTTTTAATTTTATTAATAACATATAATTTTAATTCTTTACAACTATTCTCATTCTACATGATATTTTATACATGCATACAAATGAAGTGATCATGAAAACCAAGGAAACAAACACTTCTGAATGATGAAATTGTATCTTATAACTCATCAAAAAGGTCAAAAACGAACTTAATAAAATTATAATAACTAAAATAAATGTGTAAAAGTTAATTAATTAATTAATTAATTAATGGTTTTAATTTTATTATTTAGGAAATTAATATAAATTTTAGAACATGTTTTGACATATGATAAGGGGTCCGTTCCGAACCACAATTTTTCCTTGGGGTCACATTTTCTCTCTCTTTACCCCAATGTAATTATTTTTTATTTTTATATAATTATTATAAATTCTATTTATATGATCCAAACTCATGTATCCATATCATTTCATCCTTCTTTTTTAGTGATATACATTTTTTAAAAATGTTCCCTTCTCAATTCATCCTAATATGCAAAACTGATTAAAGGGAACTTCATGATTTCTCACCTAAGTGCACTCCAAAAACTATTTTAATCCAATATTTTTTTTCTAAAATAACTCATTTTATCATGAAAAACTATCTTATTTCATTTATAGTTTTATACAAAGAATTATTTCTTTTCTGCTTTAAATGCTACTTAATATTTTTCTTAAACCGTAATAAAATGTTTCATTTATAGTGTTTATTAAACACTCTTTTTACATATTTTCAATTTCTTTTTGACATAAATTATCGTGATATATTCCTATTTTTTGTTAAAAATGTTCATGTATGACTAAAATCCATTTTTTCGTGGACACTATTATGATATTCTCTTTTCTTATGCCTTATGACATGATTTATGATACCCAATTTTTTCCATGGGTAACCCTTATGTTTTGTATGATTCTTCATGTGGAAAACATATGCATGAACATATTTCAATGGGTGCACCCAGATATCTCTCCAATGAATTGGGTAATTTTTTGTCTCATGAGATGTCGTGTGCAATGGTCTTGGTGGTTATCCTTAACCCAAGATCCATGTGAAACAGTCTTGGTGGTTAGCCTTGATCTTGCTCCTCTATATAAAATGAGACTTGATTCATGTTTATTTTATTTTTAATGTTACTTAGGCAATAATATTGTTCCATGATTACATGATGTCATGTTTTATATGTTACTCTTCCATATGTTTATTCATGTTTTATGCCTTTTTATTTCATCGTGTTAGGCCTTCTAACCCAGGTTATATTCTTTATTCTTATGTTTATTCCCTTACTATGAATTTTAGCTCATCCCTTTGTTCATGTATCTCACCAAGTTATCATACGATGATTTAAGGGATCAAATGGTGTTAAGATATCATTATTAATATTAAATAAAAAAATTAGTTTGGTTTGATTCTTTCTATTTATGTATCTAATCTTCCAAATACATTAGAATTTACAATCCTTGGATTTTATTTTCTAGTTAATTAGGATTGAAATTATGTAATAATATGTGTTAAAGGATAGGGACATTATACAGTGAGAGTACTGAGTGAATAAGAAACTATAGTCATGACCGACACGTGATATTAGAAAAACTATGTCTGTGACCATAATTCTATTTAACGGGGAGAGAAGAATAATTTTTGTAGGGAGTTATGCATTCCATAATATTAAAGAGGTGTGGTAGAAACACTAAGAGTGGGAGTTGGAGTACCTCATAAAATAAGCTTCGTCTTTATCTTTTATCCATTTATTATTTTCTACTATGAACTTTTCATTTTTTGTTAATTAAAAAATTATTTCTATATAATTTCATTTTGGGGAAATAAGAATTATTTTTTCACAATTTTTTATATGATGTTGATCTTTTAATTCTAGTTTATTGATCATCAAGATAAATTGAAAATTATATATTAATGAATCCATCTTCATTAATCTCATGTTAGTGAATCCAGTGGTTGACTTTATTTTTTTTTCATTCAAAAATATTCATCATCCTCAATAAATTGTGTTTGTGACATCTTATATTTTTGGAAACTCATCTTATTTTTTCCTTAAGAATTAAGTAATTTTTTTGAAAATATCCCATTGAAATATTTTTATTCCATAATCATCTGTTATATCCTAAATATTTTGTCTTGTTTTTTGGTCTATGTTTATATTCATATTATTCACTTTCTCAATTTCATATTTTTTTATTTTCATTTTTATTGTTTCATCATACTTCTTTACACATGATTCACTACCATGGAATTTTTCCTATTATTTCTTGGTTATTTTTTATTGTTTTTTGGTTTTTTTAAAAGACTTTTGTTCAAAACTTCCTTCTATGTTTGACTCATCTTGATGTTATCTATTTTTAAGTAGAAAAAATAATAATTTTAGAGAGATTAAAATGAAACACTCATCATAATTTTCTGATTCTACGATGTAAGACACAAGGGAAAAAGAAAAACATTCAAACCCCCCCCCCCAAAAAAAACAATCAAATATGTTAAAACATCTAAAAACAAGTTGATTTTTTCTTTTGTTGTTGTTAATATTTTATTTTTTTCTTTTATTTTCACATAAGATCATCTTCTTCAGAACATTATCCATTAAAACCTAAAATTGAAAATCACATCTTAGATTTTATAAAAACTACTATGAATGAAATGAAGAGTTGAGTGAGAGGGGGAGAGTTCATGAATTAATTTCACAAAACATTCAACCTAGACTCATTCAACAGAATCTTAAAAGACCAAGATTAAGGGATTTTCAACTCCCTCATATTTGGAGATACCTCTCCATTATTTTCACCTCTATATCCTATGAATATGATATGAAAAATAATATATCTCATTATTTACAAAATCTAATTAGTTGAACAATGAAGACTCTTTATCCTTCATTAGATACTTTTATAATACATTATAGTAATTAAAACTAATAAGAACAACTAAAAAATAACTTAAGATTAGTGTGTTTACCTTTTGTCTTATAATAAATTCAAAAAATTATCCTTTTGGACTACATAAAAATATGTTTGAAACTTGGTAACAAGGTTATAATTATTTTATCAAATAATTTACCTAAGATGATTAAAAGGAGAAAATAGAAATTAGATAAGAATTTTTTTTTCAAGAGGATGAAGAGGCCTTAGATAGATTTAGGGAACTACTTTTGGAAGTTCCCTAACTGATAACTCTCTTCTCATTACCTCCTGGAAATATTCTATAATATTTTTTCCACCTTAGGATAAAACTTAATTGAGTAGTCTACTGTAACATCCCGAACTCAGATTCCACCTGAAGCAGTGCCCCGAGCCTGGTTGGTCACATAGCCTCAAGAACTTCTCCCCAAATTCCAGAGGAAACTAACTAGCACTGAGTTTCTAGGTGAGTCACTAGGGAGACTATTCCCTCATTACCAAAGTATCACATTGAACGTAAAATCATATAGGAAATAGTGTAAGAAAAATAAACTACAGTCAACTGAAAGTAAGGTAAGAAAGAATAGGAATAAATAACAATAACAAAAAATGTCTCATATGATAAATGACGTAGATGGTACAAGTATCTAGAAAGAAAACATAATGTTACATGGCAATACAATACAATAAAAGTATCCCAAAAAGAACAAAATACCAAAAAGGTATCTCAGCATTGCAAGCCTCATCTTGGTCCTATACTCCTCTAATCCAAGGCCACAATCAACATCCTATACTAGGGAGCTTTTCCATATTATCACATGTAACCATATAATCTATTTAGGTCCCTAAGGATCCCCAAATAGAGCATGAGATAGACATCCCAATAGGTAACCACCCAGGTCTATAAAGTTCTAGCATCATTTATACAATAGTGCTAGCAAGTGTAAACAAGCACTAAGTAAAGTGTGTATTCCCATGGAATAAGTATACTACATAAAGTAAAACCAAACATCCCTCAAGGATACCTGCAAAATAGAGTTAGCTCCTACCAAGGTAGCTATAACAAAGTAAACAAGAAAGTCACATGACCACATGGTACATCTATCTGTATCTTGTAACCCACAAACTTGTTGTATAAAAAAGTAAAATATCCCATGGCAATGTCGTATAGTGAAGTAAAATATCCCACTTCCACGCTATATAGTTAAGTGTAAACCTTAAGGTCTTAATCCAAGGTGTCAACAGACCATGTAATCCATGTAAAATATCTAGACGACAGAGGGCCAGACCCAAGAATCTTGTCCAAGGAATCCCATTGAGTCCCATGGGTGTCCCTGGTCAAAACTCAGTTAGGCA
This sequence comes from Viscum album, assembly GCA_963277665.1. Taxonomy (NCBI): domain Eukaryota; kingdom Viridiplantae; phylum Streptophyta; class Magnoliopsida; order Santalales; family Viscaceae; genus Viscum; species Viscum album. The sequence continues at coordinate 243,867,565 of OY728131.1, forward strand.
CTGGTTGGGGTCCTAGGAGAATGAAAATCAAAAGGCCTACATTATCCCAAGAAATCTGGATCTAAGGTGTATTAAGGCCTGATGCATCCCATGGAATCTAGACCTAAGGGGAAGAGTCCACCCAAGGCATCCACTACCGCATTCCAGATATAGGGAGAGTAGTCCATGGCATCGATCAACCATTCATTCAAGCATTAAATTTAAAAATCCATTTTAAAAAAACATTCTATGTGATTATACCCACTCACATCAACCTACACAATCCATGAGTATACCCACTCATTCAAACCATTTATCAATTACAAGAATATGGGCCTAACCTCCCATATAACCCATTTAACATGCCATTAGTCATTTTCATATAGGTATACCAACCCATATTATCCATTTAACATGAAAAACTATCAAAATAGACAAGGAATAATATGATATTCATTGAAAAAGTAGGTATTATATCTCTTAAACAAGCTACTCAAGCTATCAAAGAATTAACAAGCTTCTTTTAACTAGGCAAGCACAAGAACACACCCCTTGGGTGGTTTAAACATGAAAAATAGGTTATTCCTTATGGTTCACCCCTTGGGTGACCTTGAATCATTTAATTGGTTCTAACACACCTAAACAGAACCTACATGCATCCTCACTAGGTCCAACTACAACTATGACAAGAAACTCTCCCAAAAACAAGGCCTCGCCAGAAATTCCGACGAGTGGCGCAAAGGTCGAACACCTGAAAAGAACCCAAAAAGTTGAAAGAATGTATAGAACACCTACCTCACCTATGTAGTATATTTCTTGTGCAATATCAAGTCATGATTTATACTAGTTTGGAAGAAATTTGATGAATGGATGAAGAGTGGGATATTATGGCATATTAGGCTAAATCCAAATAGAGCAGTTTTTGTTCTGAAGAGTCAAGGACTAAAAAAGAATCAATTACCTATAGATGCGGTTCCAACATCACAGATGAGGCTTGAATCAGATTCCAGAGAGCTTATATATATGAAAAACTAGTTTAGGTGGTTTTGGGTCCAAAAATGAGATAAAAACTTATTGTGCATCAAAATATAAGGCTGCTGCATCTTTTATAAAAAACCCCCCGCTGGGTAAGTACACGATGTGATGTCCAAGTACACGGTGTGTACCACCCTTTTATTTTTTTTATGATCCAGAAAAGTTACACATCGTGACGAACCAGTTCACGGTGTGTACTAAAAGTACACATCATGTAGTCCAAGTACATTGCGTGTGCCTAGCCTGCATCCAGCTTTTAGCCTGTTTTCCCCTTTCTTTCCCAAAAACAACCCAACTAGCCCATGGCTCGACCTAGGGTCTAAGAAAAAAATTATGTAAACACATTTAACCCAAAAAAAAGATCAGTACCTCAAGAAAAACCTGAGATCTTACAATCATACCCTTTATATCAATTCATCCTTGAATTTCTCATTGAAGGGTGGTCAAGATTCATCGAAAAACAACTCTGACCACTAAGCATGTATGTCGGCCTCCCTATCCCAAGTCTCATCTTATAAACATATATACTACCATAGCACCCGTACTATAGGAACTGACCAACCTTAGAGAACCTTTGTGCTCCTGTCAACGATACGAATCAAATGCTCCTCAACGGATGCATCAACCTGAAGCTCAACCTCATCAGGATGAAAAACATGACATGGATTTGAGTGATAGTGGCAGAGCTCAGATACATGTATGATGTTATTCATGGATCGATACCTCTGAGTTAACTTCAACTGATTGGAAACCGACCTGACTCTCTCTAGAATCTCAAACGACCTGACATATCTTGGTGAAAGTTCACCCTGTTTTCTATTCCGCATGTGTCCCATCCTTGGTAAAACACATAAGAAAACCCGATCCCCAAACTCAAACTCTAAAGTTCATTTAAGATGATTGGAATATGATTTCTGACAAGACTGTGTAGTAGACATCCACTTCTGAATCATCTAGACCTGCTTAGATGTCTCCTGCACAATATACGATCCCAATAAAGCTACCTCACCTACCTCTAACCAGCACAGGGGTGAACGACATGGCCTACCATATAAATCCTCATAAGGTGTCATCAATATCTTCTCCTGGTAACTATTATTATATAAAAACTCAACCAAGGGAATGTTTCACTCCCAAGAGCCCCCAAAATCCAGAATGCATGCTCATAATAAGTCCTCTAGCACCTGTATCATACACTCAGACTAGCCATCAGTCTAAGGGTGGTATGTTGTGCATAAAAGCACCTGTGTACCCAACACCCTCTGAAAAGTCTTCCAGAAATGATACATAATGTGGGAATCCGTATCTAAAATGATAGTGCATGGGACCCCATGATGCCGTACCACCTCTCAAATGTAAAACTCTCCAAGATCATCAACATTTAAGGTCTCCTTGATCAGCAATAAATGAGTGACCTTAATAAGCTTGTCAACAACAACCCCCATGGTGTCGTTACCTTAGGTGACCTCAGTAAAACAGTCATGAAATCCATCACAACTTCATCCCATTTCCACTCTGGGATAAGTAACTACTGTAAAATACCAGCTAGTTGTTGATGTTCTACCTTCACCTACTAACATGTGGAATACCTCGTAACAAAACCAACTACCTCCCACTTCTTTCCTAGACACTAGTACCAACGTTGCAAGTCACGGTACATCTTGGTAACTTCAGGATTCACTTCCCAATATGAATCATGGAACTCCCACATAAACTCCGCATGTATTCCCATTGGAACCCAGACACATCCATGTATATGTAGGATCTCATCATCGCCTACCATCCAACCAAGAGGAGGGTCCTCACCTACCACACATTCCCATAGAACTAGGCCTTATGAATCCTATAGTTCCCTTATCCTAAATATATCCGGAAAGGTTGAGTTAACAAATAAGGATGATAGAAGATTCTACCTCGGTCTATCGTGCACCTCCAGACGAATCTCAGGAAATAAATTTATAAGGTGCCACTCGCTACTGGACTACTACACTTCCTGTATTAGAGTCCTCCTGCTAAATTCATTAGCCACTACATTTTTCTTACTAAGTGCATAGTAAATATTTAAGTTAAAGGACTATAGGTACTCCACCCTCCTTTGCTACCTCAAATTTAGATCACACTACATAAATATATAATTGAGGCTTTTGTGGTCTGTGTACACCACAAAATGCTCTTCTAGTAAATAATTCATCCAACATTGCAACACATGAACAACCGCAACTAGCTCAAGATCATGTATAGGGTAATTACTACCGTGAGGCCTCAGCTACTAATACTCGTATGCCATGACTCTATCTCCCTACATACTCACTTCCCCCATCCCAATACCTAAAGTATCATAGTAAATCGAGTAACTCTTTCTCGGATCTAGAAGTATCAGGACTCGTGCTCATGTCAGCCTCCCTTTCAGCTTCTGAAAGGCTGTCTCACAAGATTCTAACCATACAAGCTTCACACACTTCTTAGTCAAGCCCATCAATGACACTACTAATCATGATAAGTCCTATATAAAATTCCTGTAGTAGTCAGCTGGCCCCAAGAAACTCTATATGTCAAATATAGTCTTGGTATGTTTTCAGGAAACTAAACCTGTCACCTTCTATGGGTCCACTGTCACTCTTGTCTCTAAGATGATGTGACCTAGGAAGTGAATCTGATATATCCAAAAGTTGCACATTGTGAGCTTAGCATATAACTAATGATCTCTTAGTGTATTCAAAATGATCTTAAGATGGTTGTCATGTTCATGTTGATTCTGAGAATACAAAAAGATATCATCCATGAAAAACACCACAAAATAATCCAAGTAAATATGGAAAACTCAGTTCATCAATGCCATGAAAACCACCAGAGTGTTTGTGAGACCGAACGAAATAATAAAATACTCCTATAACCAATACCTGATATGAAATGTTGTAAGAGGTATATTTGTAGGTTGGACATGCACTCGGTGATATCCTTACCTAAAGTCGATCTTTGAGAACACTCTATCTCTTCAAAGCTGGTCAAACATGTCATCTATCTATGGCAAAGGATATAGGTTTTTAACCGTCAGCTAGTTCAGTTTTCAATAATACACACATACCCTAAGAGTTTCATCGACCTTTTTCCCAAAAAGGACCGAAAAACCCACAAATAAGTATTGGGTTTGATAAACCCATTTTCCTCCAAATCCTCTAGCTACCTCTTAAGCTTCTGCAACTCTATCTTGGCCATCCTGTAAGGAGGAATGGATATCGGTGCAGCTCCTTGCACTAAATTGATGGATAACTCCACCTCTCTCTCATGAGGTAAACATGAAAATCCATCAATAAATATGTCCTTAATGAACTCAAGAACTGAAGGAAAGTCCACTTGAATCACTTCATAATCATCCAAAAACAAAATAGAAATCTGGGTTGTCATCTCTCCAAACCCATGATGCTCAGGTCCAGCTCTACTTGCCTAGAAATTCCATTCACCCTTGTGAATAAACACTGCACCTGCTTGTGATGTGAGTGTCACCGTACAACGATAGCAGTCCAAGTATACTCAATAATACATGAGCCAATCCATTATGAGAATGATATCAAACCCTATCATCTTGAGGAAATAAATACCCTAGATGAAGTGACACCCTCTGACATTATGGTTAAACTCCATACATTGGTGCACATCACCCATTATTTCACTAAATGGTGTATCTAGGGTGAAAATTCCCTCAAAAAGAAAAAACACAAGACCAAGGATTTTTACCACTCATTTAGAGATAAAACTGTGAGAGAAACATATATCAAAAAGATCATATTCAATAGTAGAAACTACTAAGATCGTACCTCTCACTGTAGATATTCTAGGATCCTGATCTTGTTTAGTCTATTACAATTTATAAGTTTGGCCTTCACTGTGGCCATATGACCCGACCTAGCTACCGTGAGATTATCCACCCTACTATATTTGAGAACTTGGTGTCTGGATACCACAACCACAACCACCACCGAACATCCTACACAGCTCCATCTCCCAGCCGGACATGGAGCTGAAGAACCTGCTCTTGAACCTGATATCAGAGGTGACCCCTACCACACACTGTTGAAGGTAAGGTGCTACAAAACCACTACATGTTCCCAATCCTAGCTCAATATCAACACTTGAATGGGTTGCAGTCACACTAATTTTTCATGTGTCCTCACCTACCAAAAAGATGGAAATATACCAAGCTGCCTACACCCACAGCCTGAAAAGCACTCACGTCACGGGAAGCCTGAAAATGGCACTTTCTTCCTAAAGACGTAGATCCACCAAGGTGAGAAACAACACTCCCCAATTTAGTAACCCCATATTTCCATAGGTTCTACTATGTAATCAGTGCATGATTCACAATATCAGTTATAGAAGCCAACCAGAACACAGTGACCGAAGATCTGATATCATGTCTGAGACCTTCCTCAAAGCACCTCACCCTTGATATCTCATCAGTAAGATAAATCAGTAAAAACCAATACGACTCTGTAAAGCGTGATGAGTATTCCATAACAGTTATTACACCCTACTCCAGATGAATAATCTCATTATCCCACTCTACTTGCAGAGTTTTGGGGTAAAAGCAGTTGTAGAAGCGAGTTTGGAACTCATCCCATCCCATATCCCACAGTCCATCAGCTTTGTTTAAAACATCCCACCAGCTCTTTGCCTCCCCACGTAAAATATAAGTCGCAAGCTTGACCATCCTCTCTAAAGGTGTCTCCAGATGCTCAAAAATCGTAAATGTGGCCTATAGCCACAACTCTGTAGCCTGTGGTCCACCATCCCCTAAAAATGTATGAGGATGCTATTGCTGGAACACCCATGTCAGCTTAACCATATTTAAGGTTGTCTATGGTGCTCCCAAGAAAGTCTTCCTATGCAGAAAGAAGTCCTCATGGAACTGTACCTCATTCCCAATGTTCGGAATAGCCTCATGTGCTACATATGGTAGTACAAGAGGATCTAGGTCACGTATCTATCCACCATTCAGTTTTCTATTACCATTTTTAGTTAACATTCAGTTACCTAGGAAACTTCACCATGGTTACCAATTCTAAATCCATGAGGGCCCATAACACCTCACAAACACAGCCTTGGTTCCCATTCAAACCATACATGTAACAAGCTCTATAACATTTAAATTCCATTGGACTATTATTTCCCAATTTATAAGGGCCCATAAAACCTCATGGATTAAAAGATGATGTCGCACCATTATCTACTGCACCCAACTAACACAATAACAGGAAAAGATATCACATTAAATATCACAACAACATGAAATATCTAATGTAATGTTATGACATGTCATAATGAAAGGAATGTGATTCTAAAAAGGGTTTATATGATGCATGAGATGTAACACCCTCATCTCATTGGGTTCCAACTGAAATAGAACCCACAATTGCATCAATAATAATAGCAGAAATCATGTGCATCACCCAACAATGAAATCGAATCAACTTTAATAATCAAAATCTAGAAAATCAAAACTCAATTCAAGGCAATTTGTCTTTTCCCTGTACATAGGGTAGCTACTCTCGAGTAAAATTTATTATCATATCCCATTTCCTTCCTATCACTCTCAATTTTATCAAAATGTTAATTCATACTAGAGAAGAAAAACCCCTTGGATACCACTTTGTAATGTCCTAGACCCGAATCCCTCCATAAGCGGTGCATCGAGCTCGATTGGTCACATGGCCTCAAGCGTATCTCCCCAAACTCCATAGGATGGCGACTAGTAGCAAGGGCCTATGTGAGTTAGTAGGGAGACTATTCCCTCATTACTAGAGTATCACAATAGATTTCAAATAGTATAATAAATATAAAAAGTGAAATAAATAGAAGTCAACTCAATGTAAGGCAAGAAAGAACAAGGATACATAACAATAACCAGAAATGTCTAATATACTAAATGATGCAAATAGTAAAAGTATCTAGAAAGAAACCAAAATAGTATATGGAAGTACAATACACTACAAGTATCCCAAAATAACAAAAGACCAAAAATGCATCCCAGAATCACAAGCCTCAGCTTGGTCATAGGCTTCCATTCTCCAAATTCACAGTCAACAACCTGTATGAGGGAGCTTTCCCCTATCATCACATGCAACCATATAATCAGTTTGGGTCCCCACAGAGGCCCAAACTGGGTGTGAGATAAGCTTCCCAGTAGGAAACCACCGACTTTATGTAGTTCGAACATCAATTCTACAAAAGTTCTAGCATGTGTAAACAAGAAATTTGTAAAGTGTGTATGCCCATGACATAAGTCTACTGTATAAAGTAAAACCAAATATCCCTCAAGAAAACCTACAAAATAGAGTCAGATCTTACTAAGGAAACTATAAGAATGTAAAAATTCAAGTCACATATCCACGTTGTACATCCCTTTGTATCCTATAACCCACAAACTCACTGTATAAAGAAGTCAAATATCCCATGGCCATGCCATATAGCGAAGTCAAATATCCCACAACCATGCCATATATTGAAGTGTAGACCCCAAGGGCTAGATCCAAGGTGCTAGTAGACTAAGGCATCTATGTAAAATATCTAGACCACGGAGGGCTTGATCCATTGATCCTGTCCAAGTCATACCATCAAGTCCCATGGGAATCCCTGGTGGAGTCTCGGTTAGGCACTGGTTGGGGTCTTCAGATCATAGAAATAGAATGTCCTATGCAAGCCCAATTAAGCCAGATCAAAGGGGTTTCAAGGCCCAAGGCATCTCATGGAATTAAGACCCAAGGGGCAGAGTCAACCCATGGCATCCACTACATTCTAGATATATGGAGAGCAGTCCATGGTATTGATCAACTATTCATTCAAGAATTAAATTTTAAAATTCAGTTTAAACAAACATTTCATGTGTGTATACCCAATCACATCAACCTCCACAAGCCATGAGTATATCCACTCATGCAAACCATTTATCAATTTAAATCATATGGTCCTACCTTACCATATAAAACATTTAACATTCCATTAGTCATTTTAATATAGGTATACCTACCCATATTATCCATTTAACACGCCAAACTATCAAAATAGACAAGTCATATCATGATATTCATTGATCAAGGAGGAAATACATCTCTTAAATAATCTACTCAAGCTATCAAAGTATTAAATGGATTCCTCTAACTAGGAAAGCACAAGAACACACCCCTTGGGTGGTTTAAACATGCACAAACAGGTTATTCCTTAATGAGAACCCCTTTGGTGACCTTGAATCGTGTAAAGGGTGAAAAATCACCTAAATAGAACATATATGAATCTTCACTATGTATGACTACCACTACGACAAGCAACTAGCTCAAAACAGAGGCCTCACCAGAAAGTTTCACGAGTGGAAAAAATGTCGATCACCCAAAAAGCACCCGAAAAGCCAAAATAATGTATAGACCACCTACCTCACCTTGGTAGTAGACATCTCATCTAGTATCAAGTCCATATATTTCCTAGTTTATAATAAATCTAAATAACAGATGAAGAATAGGATATTAGGGCATATGAGCTTAAATCCAAATAGCGTAGTTGTTTTTCCAAAGAATCAAGAATGGATTAAAAGGAATCGAGTACCTAATGATGTGGTTCCAACATGATAGGTGGTGCTTGAATTAGATTCCAGATGGATTCTATATAAAAAAAATTATTTTAGGTGGTTTTGGGTTAAAAAATAAGAGAAAAACTTATTGTGCATCAAAATATGATGCTACTACCTCTTTTATAAAAAACCCACTGGGAAAGTACACGATGTAACGACTAAGTACATGGTGTGTACCACCCTTTTATTTTTTTCTAAGCCAAACTGGTTACATGTCATGACAGATCATTTCACAGCATGTACTAGAATTACACAACGTGTAGTCCAAGTAAACGGTGTGTACCTGGCATACAACCAACTTGTATCATATTTTCCCATTTATTTCCCAAAAACACCCCAATTGGCCCAAAAACTGACTTAGGGTATAATATAAAAAAGAAAGTAAAGACATTTAACCCTGAAAAAATATTTGTACCTCAATAAAAACCCAGGATCTTACATTTACTAGTAAAAACCATACTAATTAAATAGAAGAGAAAAAAAAAACGGCTTAGGGCTAGAAATGAACTCCTAAATAGTTGAGATTAAGGATCAAAATCAATCTATGATGAAGAAAAATTCTAAACAAAGTGTTAATAAATAAGGCTATAAAAATCAGACTCGAAGTCTTATTGAATAACGTGTCTAGTGTGGTATCTTTGGGCACACTAAAAATTATTATGGAAACATTGACATTTCATCCTAATCCTCGAAAAATTCTAATTTTTTAGTATATGGTCATAGAATGAAAGACCATAATGATCATTTTTTAACAACATTAACTGAGGATATAATATCCATCCCAATATATGACAGAAATATAAAGGAATGCTATGTCAAACTACCCCATGATTTTTACAACAACCATTTCCCCAATTTCAAATTCAAATTAAGGTAGAGACATCAAATTCAAAATAAGTAGTAAGGGATATGTTTTAAAAGTTAATAGGTAGGTTTGACTCAAAAAATGAAAAATTTTACCTTAAAAGTTCTTAAAATTGTTAAGAAAAAGAAACAAAATATGTAATAATGTAGAATCTAGAATTTCAAATGGGGTAATTTTATTGGGATATAGACATGAGGGATAAAGGAAAACATTATAGTTGAATTGAACATAATCCTAGGAATAATTTTATTGTTGTGACTAATAAGAGTGGTTTGAAAAATAATTAAGAAGCTAGAGAATAACCTAAGTATATGGAAACGTAAGCCCAGTATAAATATAGAAACCCAAATATAAAATTACATGAATCTAGAAATTTAGAAAACAACACCCAAAAAATGATTTACCTTGTTGTTCAATCATAAACACAATCTGAAAAGGGTTGTATGTAATGAAAAATAAGGGGAAATAAAAGTTCAAGGACGATCTATAGGGGACAACCACTATTGTGAATAATTTTTCCTATATTTTCCCTTTCCCAAAAAGGATAAAAAGATAGATAAATTTCTATATTTCTTAAAATTACATGAGTTTTTTGAAACCTTAATAATAAACATGAACATTACTGAATCCCTAAATGATATCCCTTTTAAGTGAAATTTCTCAATATTTTCTTAGTTAATAAATGATATTTTGGTGATATTTTCACTATTAGTTTATCTTATACATGTTGTGTTTTTAGTAAAAAAATTTGGTAGATGAATTAAAATACCCAGGGAGCATTATTATTTCATAAAATATAGGATTATGCGGGGAACTTAATTTCTTGTGTGGCTTTGGAGCCCATATTAACATGATTTTTTATCATTATTTTAATTATTGGGTCATGGGGAATTTAAACCCACTTTACTGTCTCTTCAATTGGATGATAGGTCTATCACCCAACCTATTAAAAGGGAGGATGACCTACTAGTCAATATAGGTAATGTCACATTATCCACTGGTTTTATTATTATTTAAATCAAGTGTGATGATAAGTTTCCTATCATTTTGAAAAAACCATTTTTAGAATCTAATAGTGGTGTTAATAATGTGTTAAAAGAAAACATACTTTTTATATTGAATACTATTAAGAATAATTTGATGTGCTTTAGAATTAAAAAAATGATTTGAGTTGTCAGTTTATAGATGAATATGTTGAAGTTTTTTTATTTGAGATTATGAGAGATACTCATGACCCCTTTAGATAAATAATTTAAGAAACATTGCATGAACATTTTAAGGTTAACTTTGTTGATTGTGTATCAACCAAGGAACATGAATGATGAGGGATAATTGAGAGTAAAATTATAGAGATCAATTTTAAGGACCAATAATTGGTCTATCATGAAGATAAATACTTTCGTAATAATGCTACTCATGTTGTAGTTCAATATTCACAAAACATACCTACACCGAATCGAGATTAAACACCCTATACAATTCATCATGTGATAAGTAAGTCTTTTTAAATATTATTTTTAGTTAGAAGGACTGTTTAGTTGTTGATGAAATAATTAGACTAGTTCTATCCATTTGGAAGTTAATGATAAGTTTCCTCTACCTATTGAGAGTGTTAAAGTTGAGAATTTGTATAGTTTTCTAAAAAAAGGATAGTACGAATATTCCGATTAGATTAAGTTGTGTGGAAGATGAATTTTATATTTTTGAGCATAAGGAAATATTAGGACATCATGTGGTTTCTTCTTAAAATTTTTATAATGGGAAATTTTTTGAAGGTGAAGGTTTTTTTCGGAGATGGTGAGTAGGTTGCATCATTTTATACACCACTTTCTGAGTTTTTTGATACCTAAATTCTAAGGAGAAACATAAGGATCTCTTCTAGAAAAGTTGATGATTTTATTGAGCTATTTTCTATAATTTATTATACGTTTTTAGATATTTTATGAATTGAAACTAAACAAGATAGGAACCTCAATCCTAAGGCCATTAAATATTTAAAATTTATGTTAATTGATGCTTTGTTATAGACATTTTTAAAAAATAGGATATTTCATTATCAAAAAACAATGAAGTAACAATCATTAAAAAATCAAACTCCTTGAGTGACCATATATATTTTTAGGGATAATGTATGACTGAATACACTAAACATAGTGTTTTATGGGAGGAAACCCATAGGTTTTTAAAAAAAAACCTTGTTTTAGTTTTTCAATAAAGCCCGTATCCCCATTATGTTATGTCCCAATTCTTTTCCCTACTCACTCATTACTTCAGTTTTAATCAAATTAATTTTCCACTCTTAACTTTGATATACTCTCACCATCATGTGGTCATGTTTTATTGAATTTTAATGATTTCATCTAGTGTTATTTGATTTTAATTTTAAGGGCACCTCAAAAGAGAGAATAATTAAAACTTGAATTATAAGGGGAGAGATGTTTTGGATAAAATAAGAATGAAAATATTTTTCCATTGGGTGAAATTTTCAATTCTTTTTTTTGATTTCTAATACTAATTTAAATTATTACATAATTACCTAAAAACTACGCAATTTTTTTGTCTATCATATTTTAAAATTTGATTATTTCATGAAAATTAAGTGTAGGGTTGACGGTAAATTTCATGACTATGGAATTTAATTGAGGAGAATATATCTGAACTACTAGATTCCTTGATTTCTAAAATCTATTCCACTAGAAATTTATTAGAAATAAATTTAAAAACCTTTATTGGCATCGTGATGTTTTTGGGTTTGTTTCAAGAGTATTTAAACCTATCTCGATATACTGCAACTATTTTATTCACCGATCAATATGTTTTTTTACTTAAGATTAATTGAAAATTTTTGTTTGTTTTTTTAAGAATAATAATGTTATTTTCATATTTTATTTTTGAAGTACTGGATTGTATTGAAGGTTTTCTTTTTGAAAATGATTACAACCTTTTTACATAATTTTCACTACATATTTGAAAACCCCTTTTGAATTAAAATCATTTAAATGTTTCAACCATATTAAAGTTCAAAATTAGGGGTAATTTTGAATTTTAAGTGTGTGGGTGGGGTTATCTTGTGATAAATAGTATTTTATTAAGAAAAAATAAAAAAATCATTAATTTGTTTTTGAAAATTTACTATTTCTCAAGATTTAATTATCATATTCAGTGAGTGAAAATTTTTATAATGTTTGAACACTATTTTACAGCTTGAGGGATTAATATTATTTATTTCCCAATGTATTAAATCATGGAATATCATTTTCATTGATCTATTTAATTTTTTTTATTTTGGTTGCATTGCAGAGGTATGTTTTATGAAGATAATTTGACTTAAACTTATTGACTGGTATTAAACTCATATGACATGTATCCAAATAAGCTATAAAATTAAATCTTAATCCTTATGAACATTTATTATTTAATCTAAATTGGTGGATGAATTAATTTTTGATTCCTTTTAATTATTAAACTCAATCATTCACTAGTTGTGTCTAATTATTTTGTGATAATTATGTGAGTTTTTTCAACTTGGATTAAAATGATTTTTTGGAAGAAAAATTGGATGCAAATTGAAATGTGATTAATTTGTTTCCAAATTTTCATTCATGATTATTTTTGTAAAACTAAAACAAACATTTAGGAGAAACAATTTTTTTAGAAGAGCAATCACATTTTTAGATTAAAAGTGTCCATAAGAAAAATACTTTAGAAAAACAATTCTCTAATGCAACTCTGTTTTTCATTATTGAGATTTATTCCCTGCACTAAATTTATATAATTGATCTCTTGAAGATAAGGAATATATCAAGTTTGGGGAAATTATAATTGGCTTATATTGGATACATTTTTTCCACATATTTTCAAAGAATTAATATATTTCTTAAAGTTAAATTTTTCTTTTAGTGAACACATAATGAATATTTATTAATCTATAATGAAATTTTAATTCCACAATTTTTTTAAAAAATATGCGTGTTTGGGATTCATTTTTTAAAAGTTATTTTGGTTAATTTCCATATATTAAAAACAAATCATATTTTTATTGGATTAAAATGGAAATAATAATTTTTATAGTGGTTTTAAATGATTATCAAATTATTGAATTAATTTTTTTGGTTACATTTTTTTTCAAATATGAGGTGTTTAATGTAATTTAAAAATTTATATGTTTAAATTTTAAGATACATGAATAAGGTGGTGAAAAAAAATATTGATCACACTGAATGTTTTATTATAATACATTTTTAAAGTGACTCAGATGTAGGATTTTTAATTCTCAAGTTCTATTTTCTTATATAAATATTCCTCATCGAATTTGTCTTTCATTGTTCAATTTGTTTTAAATTTTTAATCTTCTTTGTAATTCATTTTATTTAAATGAATTTATACTATTGTACTTTGTTATAGAAAATATGGGAACATAACGTTTTTTCAAGAAAAAATGCACATTAGAAATATCAACTGGCAACTAGTATGATCTTTTTCATAGGTACAAGAGAGTATGAGAATTTTGGCACTACATAAGATAATTTGAGAGCCTCCTATGCAAGATAATTTTAGAGGCTGCAACACATGATATTTTTCAAGGACCAGAAGAAATTTTTTTAACAAAAAACATAAAAAATTACAATATATAATCATAATATAATTATCAGGCAGCCGTGTAGAATATTTTCTAATATCCAAGTTTGTATAGGAAAAATTTTCATGAATGGTTTTTATTTTATATTTTTAAATGATATGGGTTTAGGGTTAAATTAATTTTCAAAATGGGTTCATTAAGAGCCACGTGAAGTGGCACATTTGAGGTAAAACCCAAAAGTACCACTTTATATGGTGCTTTGGATCTTTAAATGGAAGACAGCCACATGAAGTGGCACTTCACACAAAGCACCACTTCATGTGGTGCTATTCTAGAAATCCTTTATGTCAAGAGCACAATATCAATTAGTGATATTTTTTGAACTGATATATATATATATATATATATATATATATATATATCTTGGTGCAACATCTTGTGGTGAATTGAAATTAAAAACCTATAAAAGGGAGATCTCCCACCCCCTCTATTCATCATATCTCCTCTACTGGTCTGTTATATCTCTCTATGCTCAGTGATCATACTTTGAATCCTTAACAACCCTACACTCTAAAACCCATACCCTCCCTCGTTTAGGTTCCCCCATCTGACATTGAGTTATTTTTATTTACATTTTAAATTTTTAATATTTTAATTTATACATTTAATTATTTTTTAATTATTTAATCGTTTAGTTATTACATATTTTTTTAGTAAATACATAATTGTTTATTTATATAATTGTTTATTGATTAAATAATTGTTTATTAATTATATAACTCTTTTGTAAATAATTTGTTATTACTTAATTATAATTAAAAATTAGTTAATTATGATTAGTAAATAAATTTATGTAATTAGAAATTAATTAACTATAATTAGTACTTAGTTAATTTTAATTAGTAATTTATTTACTATATTTAGTTATTAAATAGATTAAATTAGTACTTACTCAATTGTAATTAGGAATTAGTTAGTTATAAATAGTAAATAAATTAACATAGTGAGAAAATAAATAATTGTAATTAGAAAATTATTAATTTTAATTAGAAATTAATTAATTAAGTAATTAATAGTAATTTGTAATTAAGTAAATTTAATTAGTAATTACATAAATGTAATTATTACTTATATAATTATATTTAGGAATTAGTTAATTTTAATTAGTAAATAAAATAATTATTTAATTGTCATTAGTAATTAATTATTTGAAATTAGTTTTTATTAATTGTAATTAGTAATTATTTTTTTCTTACTTAATTGTAATTATGAATTAGTTAATTGAAATTAGTAACAAATTAATTAAGTAATTAATTGTAATTATTAATTGGATACCTCTAATTAGTAATTAAATAATAGTAATTAGGAATTAAATAACTACAATTAGTAATTCCATACTTGTAATTATCAATTAATTAATTTTAATTAGCACTTAGTTAATTATAATTAGTAATTAATTATTTAATTAATTTTAATCAGTAAATAATTAGCTGTAATTAGTAATTACATACTTTCAATTAGTATTTACTTAACTATCATTAGGAATTAGTTAATTTTAATTTGTAAATAAATTATTGTAATTAAAAATTACTTATTTTTAATTAGTACTTTATTAATTTTAATTAGTAATTAAATAATTATAACTAGTAATTACATAGATAGAATTAGAAAATAATTTATTATTCATTATTTAAATTAGTAATTTCTTAAGTGTAATTAGTAATTAATTCATTCAAATTCATAATAATTTTTTTAAGTAATAATTCATTTTTTTTAATTAATAATCGAGTAATTAATTTTAATTTGAAAATAAGTAATTGGTAGTAGTAGTTACATAAATATATTTATTTGTTAATTTAGTATTACATAATTTTAATTAGAAATTATTTAATTGTTATTATTATATAATGCATTCAAATTATTAATTAATTAATTGTAATTAGTACTTTATTAGTTCTAATTAGTAGTTAATTAATTAAGTAAATATTTGTAATTTGTAATTAATAAATTATAATTAGTAATTACATAACTTTAATAGTAATTAATATAGTATTACTTATTTTTAATCAGTAATTAGTTAATTGTAATTAGTAATTAATTCATTCATATTAGTCAAATACCTAATTAATTGCGATGTGTTATTTAATTTAAATTAACAATTAATTGAAATATAATTAAAAATTAATTAATAGTTAATTATAATTACAAAAAAAAAATTAATAATTTTTATTCATATCCATAAATTGTTTATATTATGAATCATTGTATGTCACAATATATTTGATAAATTGAAAATGGGGGAATGGGGGTTGGGGAGCTCTTCCATGGTGAAAGTGATGATGGCTAGGTTTTGGTTGTCGTCATGGATCTCTCACATTACTTGGGTCCCAATATTATCTCTGGTGGCTATGTCTAAGGGATTCTATTTGGTGGATGGTGGGAAGTCCTTGGCTACTTCAATTTAAAAAAAACTATATCTGCCTTCTGTGGATGAGTCTACAAAGGTTGAACTTGGGAGGACCGCTGTTGTGAAGCGCCAGTAGGTAGTTATGTCATTGAAGGGTAAGGATGATTTTAATAAATCATTCCATTTTTTTTCTTGAATTCAAGATCTCATTAGTATATTTATAAAAAAGTAAATATAGATCATATTGTGGTGAAAATGATAAAATTTGGAAAGTATTTTCCAACTATAATTTTTCTGTCATTTCCAGTCCTGTGTTTCTAGTGGGTGCAAAGCCTTAGAAAATGGATGAACTGTTGAATCAGATCTCTAAGTTATAGGGATTCAATAATTTCAACTGCAATCTAATGGGAATGGTTTTTTCATGTTATTTTTTCTTCTGATGATTTAAAGATGAAATCATGGGGGATTTGGCCAATCTCTCTGAAGACTGGGATGATCTAATTTCACGAGTAAAAATCTAGATTTAATATGTTTGTTATCTAAAATACTATAACCAAGGTGTGGGTTCAGGTTTTTGGTTTAAACTAGATTCCGTGGCACCCCACTATTCACATTGACATTTCTTCTGCAATTGATTCCCCCATTATGCTTGATAATGAAACAGATGAGGCCAAATTTGGGCATTATGTTGGGTTCTGTGTTTAAATTTAACTTAGATAAATTATGATTGATAAATTTGTTCTTTCAACTGATGAAGATGATTTGAATTTAAAAATTTTCTATGAATTCATGCCTCACCTTTTCATTAAATTGTAGGTCATAGTGTATTTTATTGTGAAATTTCATAGGGACTCTATCTTCTCCATGTGCTCCTTGAAGGGGCATCTTTCTTAGAGCTGTAGGACAAGGAAATCTAAAATTTTAGCTGAAAATTATGGGAAGGACTCCTCAATCCATGCCTCTACCTTGTTTCTCAGATCTACCCCTACTCAAAATATTTCCACAAATGAGTTTCTTGGTTCTGGAGTGGATGTCAATACTTCTGTAAAAAATATGTCTAGGGAGTTGGAAAATCTTAATAGAACTGGGTCCAAGGTACCAGGTAGTGGAAATGGGAAAATTTATTTCAAATAAGTTTTTATTAGATCTTATTAAGACAATTTTAATGATGATCGTAACACTGAATCTAATTATGAGTCTGAAGTACAAGGTGATATTGATATTCAACATGGGCAAGAAGAATATTTTCTTGCAGCAGGAGGCAGAAAAGGGAAGAAGCATGAGGACATTCTGCTTCTAAAATGAAACACATTAATATTTAAACATGTGGATAATTTAAAGGATAATAACTTGGTCTAGGAATCCCCATCCTATACTTATACTAGTGCTCACAATCAAGTTCTTGAACCTTTACAACAGGATTCTGAGAGTTATGCGATATCAGGGGATGCTCATGCTTGGTTAGAGGATTCTGCAGTTGTCCAGACTCTTGATTTTGTTAAAGGTTCACCACAACATGACTCTACTAATCATACATAGGTAACTACACATTTAAACTTGTCTTTAGGTAAGAAAATAATTTTTTTATGATGAGGGATATCAAATGTTCATACCTCAGAAGTCAAATTGCATGGGCTTCAAATAAAAGGTGCACAATCTGCATCTCCTATAACTCAAGTGTTGGTTAGAAAAATCATGGGTGATTATGTTCATGAGAGTGTTGAGTGTCCATATCCACCATTATTTAATGATCTTATAAATAATGCATATAATACTTTTGGAATGGCCTCACATGAGAAAGGTGTCACTACAATAGTTAAAATTTCTTATATCATCCATCATGGTGATTTTAAATGTGAAAGGCTTATTGGAGGCATCAGTAAAGAGTTGGATGATTGGATTTTCTTACATATTATTTAAATATTATCCATTATGGAACTATATATTTTTGGTTTAAATAAATTCACTCTTGTGTAGAATGTTTTTGAAATTAATATAGAGGATGTATTTCGAGCTAACCCAGAGATGCAATTTTGGGATCTCTCTCAGAAGTTTAGGATCTGCTCCATTTTGTAAAAATACATTGAATCATAATATGAAGTGGAAAATGTTCCACCACAACAGTCTAAGACATGGTGGAGAGAATAACACCCAAAGGGCAGGGGAAGACATCCAAGAATTTTAGGCTATAGAGGGAATTCTATGAAGTGACTTCTTGTTCTTTAATGTGGGAAGATGTGCCTTGGTCGACCCAGCCTCCTATTTCTTACCTTTATTATTAATAAATTTTGAGTCATGGATTTTCTTTCTAAATCCATGATTGAGTTTTCTGGATATATTTGATAAATTTCTTTCAAAAAAGAGCCTTTCATTATATTCTAGGTATGGTTAGGAATTCAGTTTATCATCTACCTTGAATTCAGTTTGCAATTGATGTTATGAAATTGAATTTAGTTGTTGAATATATTTTTTCCATATAAAGTGTTAATGTTTTCATGAATTAAATTATCTCTTGATTAAATTCTTCTCGGGTAGAGGGAATTTGGTTTGGACCATATACTTTCCTGGAAGGTTGCCTTGGCTAGAAAAGTGAATGGGGTTGGTTATTTGTCACTTCAAGCTCTAGTGTAGAAAATGTTTTTTAAGAAAATTAGTTTTTATTTTTTACATTGGATTTTGGCCGAAGTTATTATACAAGATGTTATATACATTTTTTTATGTCAGTTATTTTGAAACCGACATAAAAAATACAAATCTGAAGCGATTTTCACATCGGTTGATAAACACCCGACGTGGAAAATTCTTCGGAGTTGTGGTTTATTAAGTAATTTATTTAATAACTGACGTGGTATATACTCTTTCACATCTGTTATTATATTAATGAAATAATAAATCACTCTTCTGAAGTGTTTATCATGTCGTTTATTTTCAAAATCTACATGATAAACTTTTCTGCTAAGCAGTTTCCAACGCCGGTTAAATAATAACTAACGTGAAAACATATCTACTACGTCAGTTATAAAATAACCGAAGTAAAAAACTATTCATTCCATTTATTACGTTGGTTGTGAAATAAATGATATAAAACCAATTTCCCATCCATTTATTACATTGGTTTCCAAATAACCGACGTTAAAACTAATCCCAATGAATTTTTTACACCAGTTATAAAATAACCGACGTAATGTTTTTTAAAAATAAAACCGATCAACCACTGCTATGCGCCCTGCCAAAAGACCTGAAAAAAAACCAAAAAATTACCAAAAATAGACAAAAAATAGACCAGAACCCCCCAACCCACTGGACAGCCACCACCACTAATCAACCACTGCTATGCCCTGCCAAAAGACCTGAAACAAACCAAAAACATACCAAAAAAAGACCAAAAACCAACCAAAAACAGACCAGAACCCCCACACCACTGTACAGCCCCCCACACCCCTAGACACCCCCACCCCACTGGACACCCCTAGACCAAAAACAAACCAAAACCCGACCAGAACCCCCCCACCCCACTGGACAACCCCCACTACACCCCTGGACACCCCACACCCATGGACTGCCCCACCCCCTGGATAGCCCCCCACACCCCTGGACAACCCACACCCTCTTGGACACCCCCACCCTCTGAACAGCACTACCACACCCCTGGAAAACCCTCCCACACCCCTATAACCCCCACCACACCCCTGGACACCCCCACACCCCTGGACTACCCCCACCCCCTAGATAGCCCCCACACCCCTGGACAACCCCACCCTCCTGGACACCTCCACCCCTTGGAAAACACTCCCCCACCCCTGGACAGCCCTCCCACACCCCTAGAAACCCCCACCCCACTGGACATCACTCCCCTGGATAGCCCTCCCACATCCCTAGAAACCCCCACCCCATTGGACTGCCCCCACACCCCCAAACACCACTTGGACATCCCCTACTCGCTTGGACATCCCTTCCACCCTCTGCGACACACTCACACCCTCCCACCCCACTAGAAATCCCCCAAAACACCCCTGGACACCCCCACCTCACTGGACACCCCCAGACCAAAAACAGATAAAAAAAGACCAAAAACTGAACAAAACCTAACCAGAACCCCCACCCCACGGGACAACCCCCACCACACCCATGGACACACCCCCACACCCCTGGGCTGCCTCCCCCACCCCATGGACAACCCCACACCCCTAGACAACCCCCACCCTCCTGGACACCCCCACCCCTAGACCACACTCCCACACCCCTGGACATCCCCCACACCCCTAGAAACCCCCACCCTCCTAGACACCCCACCCCACTGGACAACACTCCCCTGGACAGCCCTCCCACACCCCTAGAAACCCCACCCCACTGGACTGCCCCCCACACCCTTGGACACCCCCTGGACATACTCCCCACTCACCTGGACATCCCTCCCACCCTCCTGGACACCCTCCCACCCTCCCACCCCACTGGACAGCCCCCACCACACCCTTGGACACACCCACCTCACTAAACACCACCAGACCAAAAACAAACCAAAACTCGACCAAAACTAGACCAGAACCCCCCCACCCCACTGGACAACCCCAACCACACCCCTGGAAACCCCCACACCCCTGGAATACCCCCAACCTCTGGACAGTCCCTGGACAATTGGTGTTGGGAGAGGAGGCACCGCCATCCCTCGAGGGGCTGAACGCTGCTGGAAGGTACTAATCACTCTTACATGCTAAGCTTGAGCTCTCAGAATGTTTCAGCAATGATTTCTTCCCCTGTAAACATAATTCATTATATCACTTTGATTCCAGTATAACCAAAGGGGAAGAAAGCATTGGTGAAACATTTTTAGATCACAAGCTTCACATGTGAGAGTGATGAGTACCTTCCAGCGGCATTCGCCACACCCCCCCCCCCCTCGAGGGATGGTGGCGCCTCCTCTCCCACCCCTGGACTCCCCCCATCCCCATGGACGCCCTTGACACCCTGGATACCCCCACCCCACTTGACTGCCATCCCACACCCATGTAAACTCCCCTCACCCCACAGGACACCCCCCACACCCCTGGACACGCCCTAGACAACCCCCACTCCCCTAGAAAACCCTCCCACCCTCCTGGAAATGCTCCCACCCCTAGACTACCCCAACTCTCATGGACATCCAGGACAACCCCCACACCACCGGACAACCCTCCCACACCCCTGGATACCTCCCCACCCCACTAGACACACCCCCACACCCCTGGACACCCCTTAAATAGCCCCCACTCCCCTTAACAGCCCTCCCACCCTCTTGGAAATGTTCCCACCCCCTGAACTGCACCCCCACTCTCATGGACACCCAATACACCCCCACCCCACCAGATATCTCTCCAACACCCCTGGATACCCCAACCCACTTGACACACCCCCACACCCCTAGACACCCCACTGGACAACCTTCCCACACCCCTAGAAACCCCCTCACCCACAAGACACCCACACACCCTTGGACACCCCTAGACATCCCCCACTTCCCTGTACAGCCCTCCCAACCTCCTAGAAACACTCCCACCCATGGAAACCCCCCTCACCCTATAGGACACCCCTAGGACAACCCCCCACTCCCCTGGACAGCCCTCCCACCCTCTTGGAAATGCTCCCACCCCCTGTAATACCCCCTATTCTCACGGACACCAAGGACACCCCCACCAGATAGCCTTCCCACACCCCTAGATACCTGCCACCCCACTGGACACCCCCACACATTTAGAACCCCCTCAGACCAGAATCCATACCATAAAAACCATCATAAGTAGAATAAAACAAGAATTATAAAAAAATTAACATTCACATATATAACATTCAAAACTTACAATGTCAACTTAAAAAAAACTAAATCCAACCTAAATGACTACCAAATACACAATTACAATGACAATATTCAAAATTACATTTTACACTACAAACAACTAAAATTCAATCAAACCTGTAAAATAATTTGACCATTCCACTTGTATGTGGTTGACATCTTGAGAACTATACTATTGAGGGTCATCAAATAGATAAAAATTAAAAGGATAGTAGTTAACGTGTATAATTAATAAATAAAATTAAATATTATGGAAAATTTTAAAAGGAAATATTACCAGGTCAAAGTTCACAATTGTTCCAGTTGTTATTATTTCATACATAAATCTTAACATATAACATTCGCATTCAATGATGCCTTATTGTTCATGATAATTATATTTGAATGAGTGAAAATTCAATATATTTTTTTATGTAATAAATAAAAATGTACAAATTATAAATGGATATTTACCTTTAAATTTACATATTTGATCTTCACACTCCTTCTCTTTGTGTTTTTTCGAAATTAGACCCATCCCCTGTTAGAAAATAATACGAATGGGATAAATTTAAAATTCATTATAATTTATAAAAATATTAAGAAATTGAAACTTACGTTTCCAACTTTTTCTTAAAACTTTCCTGCACATCTCCACGGACAGAGCATATCCAATAAAGTGTTTTCTCCCTTGAAAAAAAAACCTAACATCCAATGATCACTGATAACAGAAAATTTAAGGTTACTAGTTTTTTATGTTAAAAGATAATGAACTCTTTGAGAGAGATGTGTTTTATACCTCTCACAAAAAGGAATCATCCAACATTGTGTGACTATATTCAGTTGAAATATTTCAGCAATATAAAGTATTCTTTGTTCCTCATCCAATGCATGTGTTTCAGGGGAAATCAAATGCGGGTCCATGAATCCATATACATCTATCTGATCATTCTTCTCACAAATGTTATAAAGATACCTAATACCAAACAGACATAAGTATAAATTTTGAATAAATATAACGCAGGGAAAAGGTGTTAAGACTTACATGGAAAAAATTTGCACTACGTTGATGCCCAACTTATCTATAGTAACAAGATCCATGATATTAGTTTTCACAATCCCCACAGTTATTGCATGTCCACATACATGAGATTCCATTGGAAACTCATAATGATCCACCAAAAAATTTGAATATCTTGAAAATCTGTCAAGACTACTAGAATCTGTATATGATGTCATAGCCATTTGTCTTTTTTTGTTGTCTATATAGTATTTCTTTACCTTTAAAGTATTCCTGTAAAAATAAATAGAAAAATATTTTAGTTTTAAAATGATAAAACAACTTTAATAAAAAATAAAATAGAAGATATAACATACATACCTCTATGGTAATGAGTCACAGAAGTCTAGATGGCCAAATTAAAAAATGGCTAATACTATGTCCAACTGTCATCACCTCATCTGTAGGTAATGGTACTTGAGATGATCTATCTATAATATCCTGTACAGTGACCCTATGATTCTCTACCTCTATTTTTTGACGATGAACTGTATCTTCTATACAATATTCCAACCCATAAGCAACTATATGATGTTGAAGATCATCAACATACAACTTTCAATAAGTAGGAAGCTTCGGCGGAGGATTAGGATAAAAAATGGGGTCCGCAGGCTGAGGTGGGGGAGTGGGAGCTATTAGAGGAGGTGGAGGATAAATAATGAGGATTGTAGGGGGAGGGGTAGGAGTGGGAGCTACATTCTAAAATTGTCTTTGCATGTCTGAAAACATAGACTATACCAAAACTCTAATCCTTTCCTCCATCTTCGCATTATTATTATGAACTTCAACCTCCAAGGATTCTATTTTTTTATAAACACCCTCAATATAAGAAGTTTAAGAACGTGGAACACTTTTCTTACCAATACACCTATCAGATATCCTCATAGATGACCAGGATGTTTGGGCTTTCCCAATTCTGCAGATAAAATATCTTCCCTCCTAGAAGTTGTAAATACCCCATGTGAGCTCTGCTCCTCAAGAGAATCTTGTATTAATTAATTTAACATTTTTGTAATTATTGAAATTATATGAAGAATATAGTTAAATTTAATAAATAAAATAGATATCTTACAATCCTCTCAGCTATGAATCTCGAATCTTCCGAAAGATATTGCCCTTTTTTCCCATCTGAGATCTCTTCCATTTTTCATGTCTAGATGGAGGGGATGGAGGGGCCACCTCTCCAGAGCTTGAAGACTCAGCTCTTAGTTTTTTTAAATTTTTTTCCATCATTTGTTCTTCCAATAATGTATAACCCCCTGAGATAAACTATGAGGGTATATATTTTTAGATTAGATCTATTAATGAGATTTCCTTGTTTTCTGTAAATTAAGAATAAGAAATCATTAACAAAACATTAATAATATCCTTTATATAAGAAATCTTATAAAATTTTACATCGCCCTTCCCAAAAATGAATCTTTTCTTATACTTTCAACAAACTATCTCCGTGTATCTTCATCTATAAAAGGATATATATGACATGGATTATCATGAATCCGATGAACAAAAATGAAATTAGATGAGAGGGTTGATTTAAAATCCCTCCATCTATTGGCAGCCACGATAAGCAGTTTTTATTGACTCTTCCAGTGTCAGGAATATCTAATGTAATATGATAAAGAAGAGGTTAAACATATTATATATACGAGAAACATTTAAAGAATAGGCAAAAAATAACAAAATACCTTACCAAAATCGTCTCTCACAACTGAAAGATTATCGATTTGTCTACACTTCTCCAGTCATCATACAAAATGATTACTTTTCTCTTAACCTGAGTTGATACAAAACTCTTAAAATATTTTGCAATTGGACTTCTAGGAATATCATAATCATTAAACTCAATGAGTATCCTCTGATCCTGCGTACAGGGAAGGAATAATTTTGGTAAACATGTGTACCCACGTTTACCAACTCTTGAACTTTTTTTCATAATTGGAGCACATGAGGAAGATTGGGGAACATCAAGTGGAGCATGTGAATGTTTCTCCCCAGAGGTATGACCCAAATTATCATATCCAAAATCATGTGGTTGATGAACTGATTGATCTGTCATTATCCTTCAAATCAAAAAAACAAACATTAGTTCACAAATATACAAATTCAAATATTACAATACTAATGTAAAAAGAAAATAGAAAATTGTACTAAGTTACATAATATTATACATGGTTAATATGGTAAGCATGTTAAGAATGGTAAAGATGTTAAATATGGTAAAGATGGTAATAATGGTAAACATTTTAAACATGGTAAACATGGTAGACATGGTAAATATGGTAAAGTAATTGTCATTGAACAAAAATAATAGATATATAATTTATGTAATGGTAAACCTGATAAAGTAAACTTAAAAAAATTAAAACACACAAAAACTTATAATTATTTGTTTTAATACATGTTTTAATAAAGAAAAAACTTACAATATCTAACATTTTGTGAAAATAATAAATGTTACCAAGAAATAAACAAATGTTACCTATAATTTTAGGAATGTACAAATGGATTATTTTACCCTTGGACACCCCCAATCCCCTTGGACAACCCCCCACACCCCCCAGACCCAACCCCCACCCCATTTGACATCCCAACGCCCCTTGGACACCCCCAACCTCTTTGGATATCCCCCACACCCCCTGGACACCATCCCCACCCCCTTTGACACCCCCTGGAATGAAGGAGAAGATGAAGTGGACGGAGAAGAAAAAAAGAAACAAAGAATAAAGGAATAAGAACATAGAATAAGTAAATTATTTAAGGAAATTCCATGGAATCCAAGAAAAATATATGGCCTCAAATGGATGATAGAAAATTGGAGAAAATGGAGTACACCTGAGAATCAAATCAAATTTAAAATAAAAACTCAGATGGAGAAATTCACAATGTAAAGCCTATCATCATGAAACAATGGGGTAAGGATAACTGCGCATCTTTGAAAACCACAACATGGTCTCCCCCATAACCCATAATTTTCTCATAGTCAATGACTGCTCAAAATATATATGACCAAATATAATCATATTGCAACATCCCTCATCTTTTCATAATGCTTGAATCCCTAAAAATCAAAGTGGAAACCTCAAACATAGACTGTACCAACCCCCTTGGACACCACCCTCACCACCTTGGACACCACCCCACCCCCTTAAACAACACTAATAAAGTATAGCCTAATATCCATGAAACAATACAATCATCATGTCAAAATCTCTCAAACGACGCTGCAATAGTCAATCCCAACTGACACTTATCCCCCACCCCCTTGGACCCACCCCCACCCCCTTGGACACCCCATGGACACCACCACCCCCTTGGACAGCCCCCCACCCCCTGTACAGTACCCCCCACCCCCTTGGACACCCCCTGGACACCACCACCCCCTTGGACAGCCCCCACCCCTCTAGACAGCCCCCACCCACTGGATAGCCCCCCACACCTCTAGAAACCCCCACCCCCTTGGACACCCCCACCCCTCTTGGACACCACCTCCACCCCTACCCCCTTGGACACCCCCTAGACACCCAAACCCTTTGGAAAACCCCCAGATATCCCCCCAAACCCTCTGGACATCCCCCCACGCCCTAGAATAGCCCCCACCCCTTGGATAAATCCCCCACCCCAACCCCCTTCGGACTCCTCCCCCCCACACCCCTGGACTGCCCCCACCTTCATGGACACCCTGGACACCCCCAACCCTCTGGACAGCCCCCTGAACCCTTTAGACAACCCCCACACCTCTGGACAACCCCCACCCCCTAGACATCCCCTACCCCTCTAGATATCCCCCTCCCCCTGGACACCCCCAACCCCCTTGGTCAACCAACTCACCTCCCTGGACACCCCACCCCCCTGGACACCCCTATCCCATTGGAAATCCCCCTGAGCCCCCTCATCCCCATAGAGACCACCACCCCACCCTCTTGGACACCCCATCTCCCTTGGACAGCCCCCGTATCCCCCTGAACACCACCCCTACCCCCTTTGACATCCCTCACACCCCATTGGACACCCCAAAACCCCTTGGACAACCCCCTCACCACCCTGGACACCACCCCCACCCCCTTTTACACCCCCTAGACACCCCCACACCAGTGGATAGGCCACCCAACCCCCTGGACACCCCCACCCACTTGAATAGCCCCCACCCCCTTGGAAACCCTCTGTACGTGCACACACACATGATAGAACACAAAAAAATCATAAACTTGCATGATATCAATTCCATAGGTTTATTTTACCAAAAAAAATTCAGCATGGTATAAATGAACACAATGAAACTTACCATGATAGAAAGAACAAAGAAAAATAATATCTCAAAAAATTATTTTAGTGCATCATGGAAAATAAAAACAGAAAACGAGTCATGTGAGGATTACTTGAGTGTTGGGAGTTGACCTGATAGATCTGATGATAATAAATATGAATAATTATGTTGGCAAAATAGGTATGGAGGGAACAAATTCGAAGAATCATTTCTAGGTTTTCCACGTAAGAGAGACGAGTCCCAGGTCGCCCGATCGAAGAAAACTGAATGACTGAATATGGGGTACGATAAATCATTTAAAAGATTTATGACATCGATTATTTAATAACCGATGTGGTAAACTATTTTTTTAATGTTTATAATGTCAGTTATTTAATAACCGACATAGAAAACAATTTATCACGTCGTTTATAAAATAACTGATGTAATAAATATCACTTTATCACGTCGGTTCTTTCAATAACCGACGTGATAAATTACTACGATTGGATTTATCAAACCGGTTTTTTATAACCAACATGATAAAGTGATGGGATTTTCTTTTATCACGTCAGTTATTTTATAACTAATGTGATAAAGCGTTCCAGATTCTATTTTCACGTCGGTTATACAATAACTGACGTAAAAAAACTAATCTCCGTATATTTTACTTCGGTTATAAAATAACTGACATAAAAAATAGATCCTGGTCGATATATGATGTCGGTTATAAAAAACTGATTTGATATATCGATTATTAATGCTTTGCACATCTGTTATATAGAACCGACGTGAAAAATGCCGACATGTTAAACATTTTTCCACTAGTGGAGGTTGATCGTGTAGAGTTTTCCAATATCATATAACTATATTGTTTTACATGATGTGTTCATTTACCTCATGAATTTGATGCATGTGGATATGTATGAATATGTTTGACTTTTATTTTTGGGTTAGTTTTATAATCTCATGGGCTGTGTAACGAGTTACACATCAATATGGTTTGAACATGTTGATTTTGTGGAGGTAATATGACTCCAACCAAAATTTTTATAATCATGCATATATAAAATGGAATAACAGGAGATAATATGGTGGGAATAAATCCACCACAAATTATACATGTGATATTCCTTGAAAATGTTGAAATATTTGAAATTCATATTTCATTTATCAAATTACATTTAACTAATAATGATGGTTTATTTAAGATTAAAAAAATATTGTTGCATATATTTTTTGTAATGGAAAACTAATTGAGACTGGACAAGGATGTAGTTATAGTTTATGGCCAGAAAGAGTTGTGATAATTAGAGACTATACAAATTTATAATTTGTTTGAAAAAAATTCTACGAAAGTTAAAACGGATGGTGAATCAAGTGATAGAGTCCATCATACACAAACTTATATAATTTAATGATAGTTTGTGGGATGTAGCATATCCAATAACTGATGGCGAAGAATGAGAACACTTAGTGTCATTGGTTAAGAGTCTGCCTGGGAATTAAATCATTGAGTTGAATGTCACCACGACTACAATAGACATACCATCGATATTGGATGTTTTTCTATCACAACTTCATGATACAATTTCATATTCTTAGGCTATAACAACTGAAGAAGTTCCATTAGAAAGTATATTTATTCTATCATATCCTCAGGACACAGTTTTAGATCCTCAAGATGTGATGTCTCATAGAAGAATTTATGTTTCCATGGATATTCCTCTAAGTTCTTTAGATACACTTGTCAATAATTTTGAGGATGATAAAAATTTAGATAAAGAATCTGATGAGGAAGTTTAAGTATAAAGGCATACTAAATAACAGGTTGTTCCCAATATTGTGAGCTTCAACTGACCTTTGAAACATCATCCACTGTTGGAATCATGGTCAACCAAAGGAATGAATTGATTCCCATAATTTTATTTTTTAGTTAATAATTCTGGAAAACAATTTCCATGAATTATTGGTGGAAAAAAATAAAGTGTCAGATCAAAATTTTCTTAATATTAGAAGAGATTTTGATAGAAAATAAACAATGAAAAATTTGATAAAATAATATCACATTTAAATACATTATATTTATGTTTTATAATATTCAAATATATCTTATTATGTGATATGATGTGAAAAATATTATTGATACAATGAGTTGTGTTTGAGAAATATAATTCATAACACTTTTCACTGTTGGTGTATCACAAGATTTACTCCACACACATGTGTGAACTCAATCTTGTCATAGGAACACTAATTCTTAGATGCAGTGTTTTGTAAACTATTACTATTGAAATGATAAGATCATATCAATTTGATATTGTTTTTTTGATGTTGGAAAGAATCAAACAACTTTTTGGGAATAAAATCTCTTACCGGAAGGCACGAGAGGAATGAAAGAAGGCTATTATGAAGGTTTACAGTGACTGGGATGATTCTTATCAAGTTTTACCACCTATTATGGAGATTTTATTCCACAAAAATCATTTTATATCTCAGTTACATACTATTAAATATGTTAACCAACACAACCGTTTTGATTAGTAAATGGTTGTGTTTGATATATTTTTTTTGGAAATTTTTAGCATATGTTTCTACTTTTATACATTATAAGAAGTTTATATAGATAGATGGAACATTTCAACATGGAAATTATATTATAATTTTATTGATTTCATCTACACAATATGACAATCAAGACCCTTTACCTTTGGTATTCTCTAATTTTGAGAAGGATAACCTCTCATCGTGGAGATGTTTTCTGGTCCACCTAAGAGAGTTTTGTTTTAGGAAAAAAATGAATTTGTCTTATTTCATATTGTCATCGACCAATCATGGATGAAATATAGTTTAAGAGTCTCCAAGGGATACCACCCTTTGTCTATCATCGATACAATATTTGAAACATTACCAGCAATGTGAAAAATAAGTTCAAGGAAGATTCCACGAAAAAAAATCATAAAAAATGGTATGAATGAACTTTTTTGTTTTAAAAATCATTATCATATCTAATGTAATATGTGTTATTATTACTCCTTGTTAGTTATATTATGATCCTCAACCAAAAATGATGCAGGAGCATCTTAAATATATTCACATAGCTAATATGAATGTTTATGATTACATAATGAAAATTCCAAATAATAAATGATCATTGGTGTATAATGATGGGAGGATATATGGAAATATAATGACCAACAACATGGAATGTATAGATGGAGATTTAAACTATGTTAATAAATTACTCATCATGGGTAATTAATAATATATTATTATATGTTAATTAGAAGAGATACAACTATAATATAATATTAGTATAATGTTTTAAATATAAATTACAGTTTTGGAACAAGATACATTATACCATAGTGTAAAGTATTTTTTAGAACAAGGAATGTTTCTTAAAGAGGGTTTGGATAGAGGGATGCAATATGGTCACCATTTACAAGGAAATATATATAGAGTTGTTCAGAAGGATGGAAACTTTTGAGTAACATAATTTGATCATGTGGAGAAAATAATTCATGTCGTTCTACCCCATGATGCTATGAATGGAAGTAGTGGTCACATGTGAGTGGTTTTATTGGGGAAGTGTTACTATGAATGTGGAAACATTCAAGTATTATGATAACCTTATAGCCATGTGATCATTTCATGATCTTCCATATGATTATTGTGGGAGAGGTTCATTGATCCAGTTTATCGACTAGAGAGTATTAACAACTCCTACAGTTATTGATAAATACCTATTAAAGAATATTAGAATTTATGGTTGTATGATGGTACACCTATGATCCTACCGAACATGACTAGGCTACAACCAAAAAGAGGCCAAAGTCAACTCGTATTCAGAATGAGATGGATTGGCCAAGCGAAAAATCACCTAGATGGAGGTGCAACATATGCATCCAGGAAGATCACATGAAGAAAAACTACCCTAGAAACAAAGGTAAATCATATAATAGTTAAAATGATTCATGTACTCTATCAGTTAATTTAAAATTTTGTACATGTAATCATTTTTTCTTTATGACGATTTCTTTTTCTAAGTAAAATAGTCAAGAGGGGGGTTGAATTCAGTTTCCAAATAAAAATTCTTATTAAAATAATTTAGAAAAAAAACCATTAATTGATAAAAAAAGTCCAATATAATAAAACTGCAGATTAATATAGTGTTATTAGTCAAACAATTTCTCAACAATTTGATCAGAACGTAGTTATACACAAGTGTGAAATACCTCTCTAGATTTTGAAAACATTTTATAATTTCATAACAATGTTTATCGATTTATCTCTATTTGAGTATATATCCTTTTATCCACAAGTGAAACATTCACTTAAATTTAAATTCATCTCAAAGTCTATATGTGCTCACCTAAAATTACAAACATCATCAATATGAAAAACTAGAAAGAAACTGAAAAAATATTTTTTTACCAAATCATAAAAACCGGTATGAGTTAAATACCTATCAAAATTAATGTTCTTTTTTTCATGTATTTAGATAAATAATCCTCAGTTATATGCCTAACAGTCCCTCATGTCATGTATTGTGTATTCATGGGGACATGTTAAACATCTTATTTTTCAAAAACCACATAATTTTTATCATAGTTCAACTCTAACAACCATTTTCCCATACCTCAAATGTGTTGGATTTTATAGAGCCACCATGTGTGACTTCAAGACCATTAATCACCACTTTATTGTTGCACTGGTTGAGTGATAGAGTCCAGAGACACACATATTTCATGTTCCTGAGGTGGAGATGAACATTACTTTAGCGGACATCACCTACATGCTCAGTCTACCCATCCATTAGAAGGAAGTTACCGATGTCACTATTGGTGGCTGGTGTTTGGTCATACATATTCAACTAAGAATTGATGTTTTCATTATATCATGTGTCCTCTAGGTTTCTGTCTAGTTCATGGGGTGGATTGATGATCATGTCACCATCATTCTTGATGATGCAGACATGGAGACACTTATTCAGCACACACATGCATATATTATACGACCGATTGAAGGCGTCTTGTGTGTATACTAGTCCACCACCTTGGTTCACATAGATTATACTTATAGTTTATATCTTATAATCTTTCCTGTAGCATAACATTTTTACCTAAAAATTATTACAAAATTCTTTTCACTTTTGGAAATAGGATATATACCTTCAATATTGATTTACTCTATTATTCTAGATCTCATTTTGGGTAGTTAAGAAAATTTTAAAAAAATTATGTACATATGTTATGTTTTCAAATATTATATTTTGTGTCATTGAAGTTATTTTTCATAAATGTTTTTTGAAAATTTATTGTCATTTTTCACAAATTTATTGTATGTGTTGTGAGTATGAAAAATTTCATTTAAATTTTATTTAGACTTTAGAATTTATAGACTTTCAAGGTTACATACTTGTAACAGTATTATGTTTAATGTGTGTGACTTTGAAAGCATATAAATTATAAAGTATAAATAAAATATAAATAATTTTTTTCATAATAACTAAACATATAATAAATTATTAAAAAATGGAAATATACTCAAAAATATAGTATACAAAAATTAATTTACACTATTCAAAATTTATTGTTTAAATACACTACATTTACAGTTTTCATAATTAATGGGATTATTTCTTTATAAAAATTATATTATTAATTCAATTATTATGAAATATTATTATTTTTTATTACCGAATGTTATTAATTTTTATATATGTGTATATAATTATGTATTTATGATTATAAATAAATATACACAATTTTTTTTAAAAATATTTATATAATTATAAAAAGTTTGAATATTCACATAATTATAAAATTATAGTGAATATATTTAAACAATAAATATATTACCTATGAATATTATTATATATTTATAATTATATAAAAATAATTATATTTTTATAATTATATAATTATGTTATTATTTATAATTACTATAATGACAAGTTTAAAATACCCCGACAGCGCTTATAATATTGGTAATATGCACTAATTGTTATGTCTTATGAATCTCTCTAGCAGACCTTGCTCTCTATTTGTCGGCTCATGTGTTTTCATTTTTTATTGCATATTATCTTATAATTTAAATTTTCTT
Source organism: Viscum album (assembly GCA_963277665.1). NCBI lineage: Eukaryota > Viridiplantae > Streptophyta > Magnoliopsida > Santalales > Viscaceae > Viscum > Viscum album. The sequence goes on from OY728131.1 coordinate 243,901,271, forward strand.
AATAATGGTTTCAGAATCAAGGGTTCTCCAACCCATGTTTCACATTATGTGGGGGTTTTAAAATTTTAATTATAGTAATTATATTATTAAATATTAAATATATTATTAAATATATTATTTATTATTAATTATAACAATTACATAAATTAGAATAAATTTGAATATAAATATAAATATATATATATAAAGTAATTTTTAAACATATTTTAATAATTATATAGATTTTAATATATTTATAATTATATATTTATAAATATTTATTTATAAATAAATTTAAAATAAATTTATTTATTTATATTTATTTATTATAATCATTATATTTATATTTATTAATATAAATATATATAAATAATGAATATATTTATAATTTTAATTATATTTATGATTATATAATTATATATATATATATATAAATATTTATAACTGTATAAATATAAATATATTTATAATTATATAATTATTAAAATATATCTATATATAAATATAAAATATATTTATAATTATATAATTTAATATATTTTTAAACTCTGAGTAATTTTATAGAAATATTTATAAATATATAATTATAAATTCATATTTATATAGTAATAAATAAATATTTTTTTATAAAAAAATTAAAATATTTTTAAACATATAAATTTTTTTTAAATATATATTTATGAATATAATTATAGATATAAATATAATGGGATGGGGGTAATAGTAAATGGGGGGCGTGGAAATTGGGGAGCCACCAAAATTCCACTTGAGGTGGTGTTTTGAAAATCCCACAAAAAGCGCCAGAACAAGTGGTAATTTTCAGGTAAACCCAAAAGGGCCACCTCATGTGGAACTCAACCCACCAAATTCCCAAATTAATTTAACCATAATTCCATTTAATTAAATATAAATAGAAAAAAACACATCATGAAATTTTTTCTTCTGGGTATGTAACATATGTGATTTTCTTTTCAGGTACCCTTTTTATTTTAATTTTTGATCTACAATTTTCCATTAGATTTCCTTTCAGTTTTGGAGAAAAGTAATTTTTTTGGGTAACCAAACTGAAATGAATGATTGGAACACTGTTAGTAGTAAATGTACACCCTTCCCAGGTAAATGAGCGGTAACTGAAAGTTGAGACATTAGTTACCACGCTGCCATCACCCGATCATCAACCTTAGCCCAAGAAGTAGTGCAGTCACAGGCCATTTGAGGTAGTAGATTCTGAAAAACCAGTGCACTGTCAGTTAGACCATGTGAGGTAGTTTTGTAGTAGGACCTTCTTGGACAGAGCATACAACATGGTTGTCGCACGGTTTATTAAATCATGAGGACTTTCTGTGTGCCCTATATAACTTCTTAAAAACTAGAGTATTTTCTCTCTCTTCTCGATTTTAACCCCAAAGCCCTCATTTCTACCTCTCCCTTAGGTTCTTCCTTCATAGGCACGCCTCTACCTCCATCCAAATCCCTTGGGGCCTCATTTTGATGCTAGGTTTGGGCGGTTCTTCTACAATTCATCATGTAAGTGTCCTCTCTTATTTCTTCTCTCTATTTTAGAGTTTCTCCCCTCATTTCAAGGAGTTCTAGTTCTCTAGTGGCTAGGGTTTCATTTAGTGGGTTAGATATTTAGTTTTTCCATTCAATATTTATGATTAGGGTTTTATCTTTATTGTTTGTTGTGTGGTTGGTGTGTGGTTAGAGATTCACACCGATTTTAAGGGATTTCTACACCTGAGGTAAGTGATTCTATGATTAAATATTATTTTATGAATTTATTATGCTTTATTGAATATTTTGTGGTGTTCTATGAATATTATGGGATGTGGGAAAGTAGTTCTAAAATTTATTTTATGTGAAACTAGTTTTAAAATGGATTTTCTATATGGAATTGGTTGTTTTTTTGGTGTAAATACTTATTCTTCTTCTTGAAAGTGTTTTATTAATTTTTCAATTTGTTTATTAAATTATTTAAGTGATGAAAATTATGTTTATAAAAGGTTTTGGTGTGCGTATGGATTTTAAAAATGAATCTGGGTTTGCAAGTGGTGGCTTCTGAGGTGTATTGCATTGTTTGGTATATGAAATGTGGAAGTTGTATTTCATGTGAAATGTGGAACATGATTGAGCACAAAGGGAATCCTAGGTGACTAGGTGGGTGAACTAGGAATAGTATGCTAGTGTTTCAGAAGTGGCTTTGGCCTGGTTTCACTTAGTGGGATTGACGATGGGAACACTAACAAAATACTGATGATGATTGAAGACTACTATAATTTTGGATGCATACCCACTCTAGTGAATCGTTCATGAGAATTTTGATTTTTTTTGTTGCTATACCACATTACGTTGAGATACGATGTCTCTATGGTCCCACTCTTAACTAGTTCATATAAGTATGTCCCGTGACTAGTGCTCTTTGGTTATATCACACTTCTCGTCAGCATACGGTATGACTTGTTGGTTATTTCAAACCAAAGCATGTTTTCTTTAAAGTTGAATTTATTAAAATATTCTTTTCATGAAATGTTTCTAGATCCCCTTTTTTATATAAATTTCATGTTTTTAATCATATAATGTTTATAGCATAAAATATTTTGTTGGTGGAATCCTACTGAGTATTAGAACATACCCTACTTACACCTTCAGTTATAAGTAGACTTGATCATGCTTGATTCAGGTAATGGAACTAAGTTTGGTGATTGTGGTTCTGGTTTCTATTAGTGTTACATGGTGTGGTTTTATGGAGGTGGATTGAGGGTGATTATCCTTTTACCATGTAGTGGTTTTTATTTGTTTTTTGGTTTCCCCTTTAGTTGTTTCCTTTATAGGTTTTGTATAAACCTTGTAACTCTAATCTAGAAAATTTTATAACTTTTTTAGTTGTGTATTTTCGATTTAGGTGTATTTATTTGCATGGTTGTTTTATGTTTATGAATTAAGGTAAATCGTTACCATGTTGTATCTTTTATACTCAGACACTTATTGTCAGCCTGTGGGGATTAGGAATGCCCTTCGGACCATGCCATGGACCAGGTCAGGTGCTGATGTGCATAAAGACCCATAATTGTTTGTGACAAAATTGCATCAGAGGATAGTTAATCTCTTTGGGTAATGATGTCGGGGTTGAGTCTGGATAGACATGAGCTAGGACTATCGGGGCTTGGAGTTCTACTTGTGAGTACGGTGCCTGGTCAGCACACCTTGTGACAGACCTCGAGTTACCACAGGATGTTGGGATCTCTGTTTGAATTCTCCTCTAAGTGAGACACACAGTCTGTAGACTGTTGATTGACACTGGGTGGGGGTGAAGTGGTTTAGTTGTCATGTTTTCATGATAATTATGGTTTACTATTATTTTTTGTTTTTGTTGATGAAAATTTTTCAGATTTGTTGTGTTGATTGATATTTCGTATTGCTATTGATTTTTTAGGGATATTCCTCCTCATATAATTACCTTACAACCATGAGAAAAATATGGAGAGATTTCACCCTAACCACTTGATTAGAGGTTGGTAGAAGCTATGGTCTGGGATGTTCAGGATCTAGGATAGGTAGTGGGTCCTGATCCTACTACAGTCAATGAATCTAAACCTGGTCCTCGAAAAAAGCCCAAGAGTTTCTCAAGAAAAAACCTCCTTTAATATGTATCATGGAAACATATGAAGTGGTGGAATGTATTGAGAATATAGATAACATGTTTTAATTCTTGGACACTACTATGGAAGTCAGGGTGAAATGTGCCTTAATTTTTCGAGAAGGTCCCAGTTGAAGGTGTTGGGACTCAGTGGCCTAGATAGAGAAGCACGAGAATATGAGCTAGAAGGAATTAAATGTTGTTTTGAATGACCATTATTTCATTGAGGTATTGGTATATAGTATGTCCTCAGAGTTTTCAGATCTCATTCAGGTAGACCAGTCAGTGATGGAGTATGCCAACCGCTTTGTTGAGCTAGTTCGGTATGTACCAAAAATAGTTTCCAATGAGAAGATTAAGTCTTAGAGGTTTGAAAGGATATTTTAGACATAGATAAATTCCTAGGAATTCCTATTCAAGAAAAATACATATGATGATGTGGTTGATCAGGCATGTATGGTGGAGATTGATTATAAGGGCATGTCTGGTTCCTCTGGGGCTGTGGTAGTGATGTGTAGAAGTAGTTCAAAAAAGAAGAAACAGAAGAAGATTGAGCAAGGAAAAAAAGGAAAGTGGTAGTTTGGGTCACCCGTCCTAGCTGTATTCATCTATGTACTCTGATGTAGGGTCAGTTATATGCCATCAGTGCGAGAAGCAGTAGGGCCTCAGGTGCCCGTCTTATGTACTCTCTGTGTCTGGGGTAGAGCTGGAATGTGATTTCCTATTTGTGGATATGGAACTTTTTTATGTAATCCTTATCATAGATTGTATGGCGCACATACATGCACACATTTATTGTTATAGGTGGTAGATAAGTTTCATGGAACCTGATGAGATTTCTGAAGTTTTTCCTAGGGAATTGGATCCTTAGCCAGATCTGGTTGGGCCGTCACTCCCATAATTGGATAAAATCGTTTTTCAATTATCATCACTTTTGTTGGAGTATGATGGTGGAACTTATGAGGTTGGATTATCTCTTGTAGTGGATGAGTTACCAGATGTATTTCCATTTTTATTTTTTGGTTTACCCTCAGAGCAATATGTGGAGTTTTTGAATAATTTGGAATCTGGGACACAACCTATATCTCTTCCCCATTTCACAGGTCTCCCACAAAGATGAGGGAATTAAAGATACAACTAGAGGATTCAGAATCCAAATTATTCATTCACCCGAGTATTTCTCCTTGGGTCACCTCAGTCTTGTTCACAAAGAAGCCTGATTGATCTCTCTGGTTGTGAATTCACTAACGTAACCTAAATAACGTAAACATTAAGAACATGCATCCCTTACCTGAAATTGATGTCCTTTTTGATCAGCTGAAAAGTGGTTATCTAAGATAGACTTGTGTTCTGGTTACCACCAAGTCATGGTATGATATGGAGATATCCCAAATATGTATTTCTAAATTAGGTAAGACCACTTCGATTATTTGTTCATGCCTTTTGGATTAACAAATTATCTAGTGCTCTTTATGGAACTCATGAATATGGTGTTCCACTGGTATCTCGACTCCTTTGTTGTGCTATTAGTGGATGACATCATAATTTATTTTGGATTTGATTAAGAGAATGAACATAATTTTTGGATCGTATTGATCACTTTGTGGGATCATCGTCTCAATAAAAAGTTTTCAAAGTTCAGTTTTTGGATCAATGAAGTGAAGTTTCTAGGCCATGAGATATCTGAGCAAGGGGTTACGGTGGACCTGATAAGATCAGTGCAGTTATGTCATGGGTGTGTCAACATAATGTGTTTGAAATTAAGAGTTTCTTTGTCCTGGTAGGTTAATACATGCCGTTTATTCAAGAATTTTCTAGACTTTCTTTATCCATGATAGAACTTAGATAAAATGGGGTAAAGATTGAATGGATCCTAGAGTGTCAGATATCCTTTGAGGATATTATGTAGTAGCTAACTACCACACCCATGTTGATCTTTCTAGAATCGGGAAAGGGGTACATAAATTATTACGATGCTTCGGGTATGGGTCCTGGGTGTTTTCTTATGCAAGAAAACCTTGTGGTGGCATACGGTTCTAACAAACTCTAACTAGATGAAAAGAACTACCCAACCCATGACTTGGAGTTAGTAGTGGTGATGCATTCCTCGAAGTTGTGGTATCATTACCTTTTTGGGGAGAAATGTTTTGTCTACTCTAATCATAAATGATTATCCCACATCCTCTCCTAGAAAATTTTGAACTTTAGGATGCTCTGTTGGGTTTTGTATCTATAGGGGTTCGACATTGACATTTTTCTATACCCCAAGAAAGTGTAATGTGGTGGATAATACCTTGAGAAGGAAGGTCCCATTGTAAGCATTAAGGAAGTCCAGTGACGAGTGGACTTTAATGGTTCTCTTTTCCCATATGCACTTGGAGACCAATGACAACAGTGGAGGTGCGTTCTTGGAGATTGTTTATTTGGATCCTCCCCTTTTGGAGATGATTTTTTAAAGGTTGGGGCCAAAGCCTAATTTTTATTATTAAAGAAAATACCTCTTTTGACTGGGTAGAGGGATACCCATTACATAGCCCAAAGGCCCAAGGCCAAGTAGCCTAAATACAGGGCTTGAAAGCCCATTTTTTTCCCAATGGACACCTTAGTGAACAGTACTACTACAGTACCTGGCTTCTACAGTCCCAGCTGTAGTACCTCCGCTGATACAGTGTCACCACTGCTATAGTTCTGCCGCTGCTACAGTGCCCCATACTACAGTGTTTCTACAGTACTTTAATTTTTACCTACAATTCTTTTATGGTGGGGAGACATCTTATGGTTTTTCGTTGTCCCCCAAGGGGATATTATTCTTTAAGGGCCATTTCTTGGTGTCGTTTTATCTAAGGAATGTAGTGATATGAGATAGCCACCAGTCTCAATCTCTCATTTATCTTGTAGCTACCAAGACCTATTATGACGTTTTTCAACAATTTTTGTGTCCTAACATGAGTTGAGATATAAATGACTTCGTATTGAGGTGTTATACATGTTAGATGGTGAAAGCACATCATCAAAGGCCCTTTGAATTTCTTCAACTGTTACCTATTCCTAATTGTAAGTGGGATAAGGTTACTATGGATTTTATTATTGGATTTATTTATACACCCTGGGGAAGGAATTCTATTTGTGTAGTAATTGAATATTTGACGAAATAATCTCATTTCATTCCGATCAAATATTTAGAAAAGGGGGATGAGCTAGACAGGTTGTATGTCTAGAAACTGGTAAGGATTTATGGTGTTCCATCAGAAATTATTTATAAAAGAGACTCATGTTTCACCTCTCGATTCTAGGAAGGCCTTCAAAATGAATTGGGTTTGTAGATCAAGAAGAGTACTATATACCACCCTCAAATGGATTATCAGACGGAGCAGATGAATCATATTCTAGAGAACATACTTTGTGAAAGTGTTTTGGACTTCGGAGGATCATGGGATAGCCATTTGGGATTAGTTAGGTTTTCTTATAATAAATCTTATGAATACTCTATTAGAATGGATTTTTTTAAAGTCACCCTATGGTCAGACTTTTCGGTCACCTTTGTGTTGGGATGAGGTAGGTAAGACCTCACTGTTGGGACTAAACCTTGTGTAATAGACATCCGAGAAAGTCAAGTTAATTAGGTAGTAGTTATTGACAGCCCAGAGTCACTGTAAATCTTATTCTAATATGAGATTCTAAGATCTTAATTTTATTGTGGGTGACTGGGTGTTCTTGAAAATAGCACCTCGTTTGGGTCATCATTATTTGGGAAAGTAGGGAAAGCTAACACTGAGGTATGTTGGACCTTTAGAAAATCATCTAGCGGATTGGAAAGGTGGAATATAGGTTATATTTTTCTTTCACATTGACGTCAATTTGTGATATTTTCTATGTCTCCCTATTGAAGAGGTATAATCTAGATCCATCTCATGTGTTGAATTGGTAATAATTGGAGTTAGAGCTTGATTTATCTATGTTTGAATGACCAGTGCGGATAATATATTACCAAGAGAAAGTTATTCGTGGGATTTTTGTTCCATTGGTCTATATCCTTTGGCTGGATGGTAGTGATATGCATGATACTTGGGAGAGGAAGACATGGGTTGAGAAATAATATCTATTATTATATTCCGATCAGGCTTGGAGTTGACTTTCCAGGGACAAAAAGTTTTCACGGTGGGGAGAATTTTCACAACTTTGTTTTTTAGGTATTTTTTCTTTTCTTTGATCTACCTTTTCCCCTTGTATTTCCTTTGGGTTGTGGAGAAAAGTGGTAATTTTTGGGTAACCAGACTAAAGTTCACAGTTGGTGCATGGTTAGTAGTAACCGTGCGACCTTTCCAGGTAATTGTGAAGTAGAAGCAAGTGGAGATAGTAGCTACCACACGTCCATCGCACGACCGTTTTCCTCATCCCAAGTATTCACGAGGTCGTTGGCCATTTGAGGGAGCAGCTACCACACGACCAACACATGATCACTTAGACCATGAAAAGTAGTTGCGTGGTATGACCTTATTGGATAGAGCATGCAACACATTTTCTTCACGGTTTATCAAACCATGTGGACTAACCATACACCATATCTAGCTCATTAATAATAAGGGTATTTTCTCTTTCCTTCGGATTCCCCCCATCCCTCATTTTATTCTCTCCCTTGGGTTCTTCCTCCCTAGGAGTGCATCCCCTCATTTCTTAGAGTTACATTTCTCTAACAGTTAGGGTTTTATTTTGGGTGTTTGATCTTGACTTTTTAGGTTCGATCTTCATGATTAGGGTTAAATATTTCCTTTTTCGTGGTGTGGTTGAGGTGCAGGTAGATATTTTCACCGATTTTAAGGTATTTCTACACTCATGGTATATTATTTCATGCATAACCATTATTTGATGAATTGATTATTCCTGAATGAATATTTTGGGGTGTTTTATGAATCTTATGGGAGGTGAGAAAGTAGTTTTAAAGAGCATTTGATTTACAGTCAGTTTTAAAATTGATTTTTCATTTGGAATTTGGTGTAAACCCTTGTCATTATACTTGATTGTGTTTTATAAATTGTGAAATTGGTTTATTAAATTATGCATGTGACGTGAATCATGTTTGAAAAAGGTTTTGGTGTTCATATGGTTTTTAAAAATCAATTTGGGTTTGAAAGTGGTGTCTTTTGAGGTGTATTGAATTGTTTGGTTTATGAAATGTGTTAGTGGTGTGTCATGTGAAATGTAGAACTTGATTGTGCACAAAGGAAATCCAAGGTGACTAGGTGAACAGAAAAGGACTAGTATGCCAGTGATTCAAAAGTGGAGTCGGCCCAGTTTCACCAAGTGGGATTGATGATGAAAATACTAAATAAATACTGATGATGATTGGAGACCAATATAATTTGTTATATTTTATCCTCTCGAATGGCTTGTGCATGAGAACATATATCTTTATGGTTTTTATGCCACTTTACACTGAGATACAATTTCACTAAGGTCTCACTCTTAGAAATTTCCAATCGGGATCTCCCATGACTAGTGATCTTTGTTTATATCACACTTATCATCGGAATAAGGTATAAAATTTTGGTTATTTTAAAAAGAAATCAAGTTTTCTTTAATGTTGGTTTTCTTAAAACTTTCTTTCCATGCAATTTTTCTACTTTAATTTTTTTATAAAACATGAAATTTATTTATATTATAATACTTATAGAATGAAATATTTTATTGGGTGGCATCCTACTAGGCTTTAAATGACACCCTACTTACCCTTTTGAGAGTAAGTATACTTGATTTTGATTGATTCAGGTAAGGGAAATATGTTTGGTGATAATGGTTTGGGTTTCTAGTAGTATTACTTAGGGTGGTGTTGTGGAGGTTGTTTAATGGTGATTTTCCTCTTGATATGTTTTGGTTTTTGAGTTGGTTTTCGGTTTCTCCATTGGTTTTAGAATTTTTGGTTTCTGTATACACCTTGTAGCTCTATTTTGGATTTTTTATTCCTTGTCTAGTTGTGGATTTTATTTTTAATTTTATTTATTTTTTTAGTTTTTTATGTTTATGAATTCAGGTAAATCATTCCCATGACATTTCTTTGATACACGGGCCCTTGTTTCTAGTCCATAGGGACCAGGAACACCCTTTAGGCCATGCCACGGTCCGGGTCGGGCATTGGTTCAGATGGAATCCTTTCTTGGTTTATGATAGGGTAAGATGATTTCATCAGATAAAGTATTCTAATTTTATTTCCCCATATAAGATATTTCTCCTATGATAATATGATATTTCTTATATCATGTTTAATGAAGATGATCCAAAAATTAACAATATAATTTGAGGTCATCAAATGAAATCAATCCACCTTGCCCAATCTAAATTGATATAAGGGAACTGAAGTGAAACATCTCTAACCGAGGTCGAAGTTAGGATATCAATGTTTCTGAACATTGTGGATATAATAGAATATATGATTGTGTGCTAGGTTATTAATTAATGTCCTCAATAATTTCTGATCATGAGGGTGTGAGTTGTTATTTCTACTTATAATGAATCATCATTAAACTATACATCTCTGTAATTCACCACTAAACTCAATGATTGAATTTAGAATAACTGAACTTGATAAAGAAGATTCATCTTTCCCTTTTATTAATTTATTAGTTTATGCTATAGACATTTCTTATTTTGTTGAATCATAAATTATTGTTGTATAAGTTTAGTTTGGGGGAAATAATATTTATTTATTTTTCACTATTTGACCCTTGTTCTTGATCATTTCTTTTTAGATTTTTTTTCATCAAAATAAAATTAAAATTTGAATTTGAGAAACTCTATTCATCTCAAGATAGTTAAGTCAATGATTGAATCATTAATATATTCTTCTAGAAAACTATTTAATCCTTGAAAACGGGTTTTTGTGACATCATTAGATGTTGGAAACTTCTATTTCTTATGATTTAAGAATTAAGGAAAATATTTTTTATAATAGTTAATTGAAATTTTCCCAATTCCTTAATCATATATTACTTATTCAAACATACTATTTGTTTGTTTCTACATATTCAAATTCATCTAATTAATTTTAATAGTTTCACACCTTTTATTTTTCTTATTACTATTTTTTGACACTTTATTTCACATCATTCACTACCCTTCCATTTGTTATTTTTTTTTTATTTTTGGGTTGTTTTGCTGGACTTTGATAAAAATATCCCCTATTGGTTTGACCATACTTTCTTCCATAAAGATCTAAGTAGGAAATAAATAAATATTTTAAATGAGTTCAAAAAATCTCTAGTCATATTTTTTATCACTACCAAGGAAGGCACAAGTGATTGAGAAAAAAAACTCAAAAAATCTACTAAATATGTTAAAAAAAAATTATAATAAAAAAACCTAAATATTCCTTATGTGTTGTTAATATTTTAACATTTCTCATTAGTATGAACAAATAATCATACTCCTATAAGCTTTATCCATTTATACTTGAAATTTCAAAACATATCACTTCTCTTTGAAAAAATAATATATAAATAAATGAAAGAGCTAAGAGAGAGTTCTTGAAGAAATTGTGAAAAAATTCTATCCTAACCACATTCAAGAAAATCTACGAATACCTAAAATGAATTGGTTTAAACTTTTTCATGTTTTTAGAAACCCAAGATCTATTATTATAACCCCTATATCCTAAAACTATGATCTAAAAAGTTCATACATCTCACTGTTTACCACATTTAATGGGTTTTACAATGAAGACTCTTAATCCTTCATTATAAGCTTTTATTATAAAATGCACCAATTATCACTATAATGGATCACTAAAAATGAATATAAGATGATTATTTTTACCTTATATTTCAAGGTAAATTCTAAAATAATTCACTCAAGATGAAAACATGTTTGAATATTGGCTGTATTTCTATAATTCTTTTGTCACAAATTATTACCTAATAATATTAAATACAGAAATTAGAACTCAGATCTCTAGATTTTTTATCATGATGGAGAGGACTACTGTGATGCATGGGAAAAATCTTAAAACCTACTTTGGCAGTTCCCCCACCACTATATATTTTCACATGTCCTCATGAATATCTTCTATTAAGTATTTTCTACATGAGGATAAAATATATTTGACCAATCTACTAGTGTAAATTGTACTGAAAAATATATTTGGGGATATGAAAAATATTCAACACCACTACTCTTAATTCACAACACAATAATTCTAGGTGGATAAGAGTGGATGTGGGAGAAGACAACACTGGTTTTGGGCTATAAATGAACTCTCAACTATCTATAAATATGGAACAACTTCATTATCTCATGAACTAAGATTATAGATAAATTGTTCATTAGGAGGGTTTTCAAAAATTAGACTTCATCTCATAGAGAAAAATGTGTCCAATGTGGTATATTTGAGCACACTATAAATTATTTACCAAATATTTTATTGCCATACCATCCCTTAGAAAATTATAATTTCATAGGATGTTGTCCTAGAATGAAATATGATAATGACACTTTTCCAATAACGTTATCTCGATCTATAGGAACTAGAACAATCTATCATATAAAGACTAAGAAATTTTAACACAACTTACCCCTAGATCCCCACAACAACAAAAACCCTAATTTCAAATTCAATTTAAAGATGAGATATCCAAATCACAAGAAGAAGGTATGGGAATGTTAAAATAATTTATATGAATGTTTAAATCTCAAAAAAATAATTTGACACTCAAATGGCTAAACACGATTTAGAAAAAAACTCAAATAGATGCAAGAACACACAATTTGGAGCTGAAGAAAATATAATTTCTTAGGGATGTAAAAAAAGTATAAAGGAAAACCTAAAATAATAATTGAATTAAATCCTAGGAATATTTAATGGTTTCTACCACTAGTAGTTTTTTGAAAACTCATGAGAAAGTAATAAAATACTCTAAGGCCATTGAAACTAAATAATTTTATGAATTTGGAAACCCATATATTAAAATAAATGAACTTATAAATCATTTTAAAAAAATAATAATATTTCTATTCCATATTTAAAATAAGTTAAAAATAATTTTAAGTAAATATAAACAATGAGAAATATTATGTTTAGGAATATCTAGAGGGTACATCCATTATTATGAATATTATTTCCCATAACATCCCCTTCCCACAAATAATAAAAAAAATAGTGGTTCTGCTTATTTAAATTTACTTAAGTTTTTTAAAATATTAAGCATGAACATGAACATTGTTTAAGACCCAATGGAAAACCCTTCTTATGCAAAGCTTCTAAATAGTCTTATCTAATGAAAGGGTTTTGGAGTTAATTTTCACCATTGGTTTAACCAAGGAATGTAGTGACATATTTCAAAATAAGCTGACACCTAAATTGAAAGACCAAGGGAGAATTATTATTTAATGAAAATAGTATAATGTGAATAACATAATTTATTATATTTATTAGGAGTGAGTATTAACCTAATTCCATTATCCTTGTTTCATTGACTGGGTCTTGGGGAATTGAAACATACTTATGTGTCTCTTCAATTGTTTTATAGTTCCATCAACCAAAAAATTAGAATAGTGGATGACATATTGATTAATATAGGGAAGTTCACACCACCGACTAATTTTCTTATTCTTGAAATTGAGGGTGATAAAAAGGTTCCTATCATTATGGGAAGACCTTTTTCATTTGTGTTGCAGTTACTGATATATGAACAATAAAGTATACCTTTCATGTTGAATATGATCAAGAATATTTTTATGTGTTTCAAAATTCCACACTTGAAGAAAGATATAAATTAATTGATGTAGATGAAGATGTTTTTAGAGTTGATTTGATTAGATATTCCCTAAACCCTTTGGGATAAATAATTAAATAATTATTGTATCAACATCTTATAGTGCTTTTTTTGAATATGAATCAATAATTTCACTTGGAAAATCAAGGAGACCTAAGTGAAAAATCAAGGATACCTAAGTGAAAAATCAAGGATCCTATTTATAAATAACAAGAAGTGGTCCATCATTAACAAAGATGATTTGTTAAGATTTCTCCTCATGTTATATTTCATCATTCACAACCCTTACCTGCACCCAATTTGAATTAAATCCATTGTACCTTTCATCCTGATTTCTCTAGGTCTATTTTAGTAGTATTTTCCACTAAGGATGTGTATTTAGAGGTTAAAGAAAATATTAAGACTAGTGATTCCCATTTTTAATTTTAATATAAGTTTACCAAGACTATTTAGAGTGTTAAAGTTAAAAACTTTGTTAGTTTTTTATAAAAATATAATAGGTCTGTTCTTACAAGATTGAGTTATGTAGAAGATGAATATTCTATTTCTATACCTAAAGAATTATTGGGAGGGAATTATGTTTCTTCTATTATTTTTGATAAGGAGAAAAATTATTAAACAAATGTTTTTCTTTAAGAGAAAATGATAATATTTTAGAAGCTACGACACCTATTTCTGATTTATTAGATACCTCAAGTGTGTGGGGAAACATAGGTATTTCTATCAGTAGAATTGGTGGTTTTCTAGGGTATTGCTTGTTGTTTTTATAATATTATGGATATTATTGTCATTAAAAATAAACAAGAAATAAAATCCAGTCTTAACTCTATTGATTATTTCAATGAGATTCTTATTGATGTGTTTGTTCTATAAATTTTAAAACACATGATGACTTTTTCTCAGAAAACAGTGAAGTTAAGATCATAGGAAAATAACACACATCAAGTGATCATGGATAGATTATTTAGGAGGAATGATTTGATAAATACTCTAAATATAGAACTATATGGGAGGAAAATCATGGATTCTTCAAAAAAACTTGTTTTAGTTTTTCAATAAATCCCCTCTCCATGTTCAGTCTAGTTCCCAGTAATATCCCTGATCGCTTGATTATTCTGTTTTAATTAAATCATCTTGGATTTCCTTCTCTACCACATCCTATCCCAATCTCTTGGTCTCCTTATATGTAATTATAATTACTTCACCTAATTCTCTTCTATTTTTCTTTTTTAAGGTACATTAATAGAGAGACTAATTTTAACTAGAAGTGTAAAGAAGAGAGATATTTTACCTCTATTTAGGAAGAAAATCATTAGCTACCATGGGAGTAAGTCTTCAATCATTTTTTTGAAATTTCAGTGATGATTTTAATTACATCATATATCCCTGATAAGTTAACATAATTTTTTTAGAACTAGTTTAAAAAAATATTATTTAATGAAATTAAGTGTGGTTGTTGTGGAAAATTTCTTAACTATGGAATTAAATTGAGTATAATCTAACTAAATTTATGTATGTAATTCTTGTTCAAATATACTACATGGGAAATTAGTTTGAAACAAATATAAAAACCTTTCTTTGAATTATGATTTTTTTGGAATGGTTTTAATATTGTTTAAACCAACTTTAGGATGTTGTTACTGAATTATTGCCTAATCAACATGATGTTTCAATAAATATTAATTGGGTTTCTTGTATACATTTTTACAATAAGAAAGTGATTTTTAAATTTTATTTTTGAAGTATTGGATCGTGTGTTATATTTTATTTTTGAAAATTATTGCAATCCTTCTATATGATTTTCATTGTGGATTTAAAAAATCATTTTTTAACTAAAATTTTTCAATGTCTCATCCATATTGATGATAAAAGGTGGAGAAAATTATGAACTTTAAGTGTGGATGAGCGGTTTAAAATGTATTCTAATCGGTATTTTAGTGAGAACACATCAAAAATTTCATACTTTTTTAAATATTATTTTTTATTAAGATTCATTTTTTTTATTTAGTGGTTTATTTTTTTATGTTTGAGATCAATTTCTCCACTTTTAGGGTGTTACTATTTTATAATTCCCTATAAATTCAACTTTATAATATTATATTCATTAATATTTTGTGTATTTGGTTGAATTTTTGAAGTAGGATTCCGAAAAATAATTGGGTTTTAACATATTAATTCATATAAACACTTAAAATTATCATCCAAATGGGATATAAAATGAACTCTTAATCCTTGTGAAATTCTATTCATTAAATTAAAAATATAGAATGAGTTAATTTAATCATATATTTAATTATTAAACTTACTCATTCATCATTTGTGTTTAATTATTATCTTATAATTATGTATGTTTGTTCAACTTGGAGAAAAAGAGAGGTTTTGAAGAATAATTGGATGTAAACTTAAATGTGTTTAAATAGTTTTTCAAAATTTTCAATCTCAGTCATTTTTAAAAACTAAAACTAAATTTTGGATAAAACATTATTTTTGAAAAGATGAGTGAAATATTTAACTTAATAGAGTCAATCCATGGGGTGAAATACTTTTTAAAACCAATTCTTTAAGTAACTTTAGTTTTTTATTCTTTAGATTTATTCATTCCACTAAATTTGTATAATTAATTTCTCGAAGACAAGAAATATCTTAAGTGTGGATGAATTTAACTTGTAATTTATTGGATATAATATTTCCACATATTTTTATGAATTAATTTAGTTTTTTATGTGAAAATGTTATTTAATTGTAGAAATACTAATTATTGGTTAATTTGTGATGAAATTTTAATTCCAAAAATATTTCCATGAAAATTATTTTTTTAGATTTATTAATTTAAATGTTTTTTGGATTATTTTGGTAGATTTTATGAAATAATAATTTATTTTTATTGGATTGAAATTGAAATAATAATTTTTAGTTATTTTTAATGATGATCAAGTGATAGAATTAGTGTTTGATATTTCAATTGTTTTATTTCAAATATCTCATATTGGAAGTAATTTTAAAATTCAATTTTTTAAATTGAAAGATGAAATTTTTTTAAAATGAAATGTTTATTCAAATAAATTATTGAAATGAGTCAGATGTTTATAGTTTTAATTCTTAAATTCCATTTTTTTATCAAAATAATATTTTTAGATAAAATTCTTAATTATTTCGAATGAAGTTCAAGAATTCATGGTTAAATCTATCTTAAATTTTTAATTTGAGAATCTATCATAAAATATTACTTCTATGAGCATATGATATTAATTCTATCACATTAAAAAAATACAATTGGGGATTTATTTATTTAAGCCACAATCATCTAATGAATGTTTGATATAGTGATCAATCACAACTGAAAATGAGGAACCAAATTGAATCCTCTACAAACAAGGTGGAAGCATGGATCTTATTGAAATATCGATGACCTACAAACTAATTTTGAACAAGATGGATATCAATGGATGATCTAAGGGGGAATTAATGTTTAAGATGATTTGAGTAGAATTAGTTGAAATAAAATCCTATGCTGACGAATCTATTTTTGAATTAAGGATTTGAGAATAGATATTCAATTCTATTAATGTGAGATAAAAAGGGAAAACGAAACCCAAGATGAGATCAATCTGGTTATAGTGTATAAGAGAAACTCTAATGCACTGCCCTAAAATGGAGTAACCCTTACTCCAAAATTGAGTATATACAATGAAATAATCTCCAACCAATGATGTATTCTATACAAAATATCAAATAGAAGATAACTTTTTAACAATGGTGTGCTAAATATAGTTATTTAATATTGAAAAATTCCATTTGGATGCAGATTTTGATGCTGGGTTGGAGTGGATTCCCTACTTCATTTTAGTGATTTCACTATATTATATAATGGTTTAGAGATGGTCAGAAGAAAATAACTGGAATAATGATTTTTTAAGGATATGAATTTGAGTTTGGGATATCTGAGTCCATGTGTGCTGATGAAATAATGGTTATAAAGAATTTACGATGACTAAGTCATTTCCATTTGTGAACTTAAATAGAAATGTAGATCATTGTAGCTGAAGAACTGAGGCTAACTGAATGCCAAGATTTGACACTATGTAACCATTGATTATATCCAAAAATATAGATGAGTTAGGGTTTGATGAACTTATATGAATCCAATCATAGATTTTTTGAAGGCCCAAGACGCAAAGTTCAGTCAATATTCATCATTATATGAATAAGGAAGTGCAAGATGATGCACCAATATGGAATCATATTTGTTCATTGATTTGTTTATTGTGGGATTAATTAAGGAAGATAATGAATGCTAAATTTTCATAAACATTATAGCTATAATAGAAGATATGGTTGCACAATAGGTGCAAAATGAAATACCTCAATGCTATACAATCATGAGGATGTGAGCTATAAGTACAAGACAATATAAATTTTGGGTAAACTAGACATATTTAAAAGTCATCTATGAACCAGAGTATTGATATTGAGACTGACTAATATTGATGTGAATTCTTCTCGAGGTTAAGACAATTGATATAACAATTAAAGAAGGTGAGCTAAACTAAATATGCTGGTGTGTGTCTAGACATAGAGTATCTGAATTTTCATAGGTTTATTTTGAACAAGGGAGGAAGATGTAGAGATGATGATGTCATGCAGAAATATTTATGTGCTAGAATCTCAAAAATTAATGTTCCTAGGCAATAATATGAGTTTTTATTGCGGTTTTCTAAGGTTACAAGTTCAAGGAAAAATAGACTAAGTGAATGGGGGATTCTAGTGATGACATATACATGATCTTAGAATAACTATATAGGTGGCCAAAATTCTCCTTAAAGATAAGAGAAGTATAATTTTGGTGGGTATTAATTCATTTTAAGAGATTTAAATAGAGGGATAAAAGCACACAGAATGATAACAGGTAATTGAGAATAGAAGGATCTCAACAAACTTATGGATTATTAGGAATATGAGTTGTATTTCCTCAACAGAAAAGATACCTCTTTCCATTTTATTCATTTATTGTTTTCAGTTATGAAATTTTCTTGTTTTGTTGAATCAAGAATGTTTTTTTAAATTAATTGAGTCAAAATATTATTTAATTGTTTTTCACCCTATTTCCTTATTCTTGATATTTTATTACTATATTTTTGTTCATTAAGAATAAATTAAAATTTTATCTTAATGAACCCAACATTATTCCTATTATGTTAGTGAATTCAATGGTTGAATTTTATTTTGTTTTGATCTATTTATCTTCACCATCCTTGAAAAAGGGTGATTATTACATATTTGAATATTGTAAACTCATCTAGATTACACCTTTATAATTATGTAAATTCTTTTTAACAACAACAAATTGAAATTTACCCTATTCCATAATCAACTATCACTTATCGAGTTCAATTTATTGTTTATTTATACAAATACATCTTCATCTAAATTCCTTTAAAATTTTCACACTTTTTCTTTTTTCTTTTATTTACACTTTATTTCACATCTTTTACTTCTCATTAATTTGTCTTATGGTTGTTTTTTTGGTTGTTTTTATGAACATTCTCATAAACCATCCTTGTGAGTTTAACCCTAATTTATATTATCAAGTATTATGTATCAAATAAATAAATAAATTAGAATAGTTCTATAAAAATCTAATCATATTTGGATCCCTTTTTGGGGTAAGGCATGATCAACCATGGTGTTTTTAAGAAAAATCAAATATGTTTTTAAAAAATCTAAAAAACTAACAAAAATCAGTTGTGTGTATTGTTTATCACTGAATTTTTCTTTTATATTCTCCCAATAACATCCTCCTAATAAATTGAGTCATTAAAAAATGAAAATTAAAAACACATCACTTTTCTTAGAAAAATAACTTTGAAATAGATGGAAGATCTAAGAGTGATAGATCTCCTAAATACATTGTGAAAACAATTTAACCCATCCTCATTAAAAAAACCTAGGAAGACCTATAGTGAAGGGGTATCAACTCCTTCATGTTTCTAGAAACATTTCCTTAATTATGTTTACCCATATATCTCAAAACTATAAGATAAAAAAATCATGTCTCATTATTTCCCACATTTAATGGGTTATCTAATGAAGACTCTTTGGCCTTTATTAGAAAATTTTATAAAACAATGTAATAATTACCACTGCAACAGTTCGGTAAAAATGAATATAATATGAGAGTGACTCCCTTATGTTTTAAGGGAAATGATAAAAAAAAATTTGGTCCTTGATGAAAACATGTTTGAAACATGGGTATAAGTTTACAATCCATTTATCATAAAGATTTACCCAAGGATATAAAAAGGTGAAATTAGAAATCAGAACACCAAATTTTGTAAAGTGGTTGGAGAAGTCTTATATGAGTCCTAATACAGATTTGGGGAAATAATTGGATAGTTACCTCACCAATAACTCTCTTAACTTATCCTTATAGATGTCTTCGATGAATGATTTTACACTACAAGGCAGAACTTAGTCAGCCAGTTTTCTAGTACAAACTATACTAATAAAATTGATGTGGATCTAAGAAGAAATTTCAGTATTGTTTTTTCATTATTAACATCACAATAATTATAGGAGAATAAGAGTGAATATAGGAGAAAACAATTAATCCCTTGGCTCTTATAACCCAGATTATATAGTTACGTTATTAAATTGGTATAAGATATAAGGAATCACATCACAAAGGACCAAATTTTTTAGTATTATTGGGAGACTAAATACATTCACAATTTTCATATAAAATTTTAACATATATATAAAGAATAAAAACTTATTGAAACATTCTTATTCCTTTGAGTTTATCCTTGAGTTTATTCATAGTTCAATTCTTTTCCCGCATAGGAAATAGAGACATGCCAAGGATGAGATCAAATTCTTAGTAAGGGCATACATATAGTGGAAGCTAGAATAATAGTTAATAAAGTTCGAATAATAAATAAAAATTCCATATAATAAATATCTTGTTCATTAAACATATCCATGTATATCATAGAAAAGAAAATAATCACATGGATAACAATAAATGAATTCATAATGATGGAAAAAATAATTACAAACATCTTGATCTTTATCACTAAGGTCTAATACAAGAAATTAATCTTTTAATCAAGGTCTCAACCATTAAAACATTCATTTCATCAAGGATATAACCAATAAATCATTATTAAATTGGGCAAGAATACACCAAATACCCAAAAATTATTTCTCATGATACCAATTGATGCACTGAGGGTCTATATAACCTCGACCCCAACCCATCGCTTCTTTAAGTTCAATGCATTCCCCATATTAAATATATAATTAATAATAAAATGAATAATTAACTTTCCTTAATAAACATATATATTTTAAAAAACATACCTAATTTTAATAATTATCCATTGGTCAACATAATGGATAACATGATCATAACCCACTAAAATAAAGAAGGTGGGTAGTTAAACAATAAATGTCATGATGTTCCCTAAAGAACCTTATTTAAAATAAAGTTTGAGTAATAAAAGGTTATCTTTATAGAAATATAAGATATTTGTATTATTAATATTTTACTTTTAAATGTATTAATGTGGATCACTAGGTGAATATTCATTCATAGTAACATTCACGATGTAATGGAAAGTACCCTTATCATGGAAATAAAGACAAGGTAGTGGTGAAGAGAATTATCAATGTATTGGGTTATTAATAGAATATAATAATTGGTTTAAATTGTTTAAAATGTAATGATACCATAAAAATGGTAGATAAATACTTAATTATGGTTGATAAGAGCATGTAAATTATCCAAACTATACCCCCTAGGAGTGTCTATCCAGGTATGCAGAATTAAGCCCACTCATCGTGGAATGAGTAAAGACTGAGTTGATACTCAACTAGAATTTTTAGTGTTATTTACCCTTGGTTAATATAACCCATATATGAATAAAAATGATAGTATCCATAATGTAATTCCATATCTAAGAATCTATACACACTTTTAATTTACTAAAATGTTAGGATGCCAAAATGGAAAAGTTTGAGTTTTATAAAATTTTTGGAAACTCTTGAGTTAAAAGTGTATGAGGGGGGACAATGATATAGACTAATATATCCCATAAGTTTTATATATAATATTTTAAAATATAATCCATGTTAATTTATACACCACGCAAAAGAAAAATGCGGTGAATACAAATCATATCAGAATGAATCAAAATTGAGATTAAAAAACCCTTAATTTAATTTATGAATTCTATGTAATTGATTGAATATCCTATATAATAAAAATAAAAAATATTAATAACTACCTTAAAAAACTTATTCATTCCTATAACATTTATACACTTATTTTATATCTATATATTACAAAAATATTACTCAGTTATAGTTTATTTCCATCACCGGGTCATTCAAAATTTCTATTGTTTATTTCATAAAAGTATCATGGTGATAGGGTAGATTCATATGTATTTATTAGAATTGAAACATTCCTAGGTAATAAAATATAATATAATAACTATTTTTCAATGATTCATTATATCCCATTTTCATTTTTTGAATGACAATGGTATGGTTTGTGAAATAAGAAATTGTGAAGAACTAGTTCTGGTGTGTTTAACAATCGTAAAGTTATATATTAATAAATAGATTTGATATCAATAAAAAATTTAAAAAATTAATAAAAAATTATAAATAAATTATTATTACATGATATTATCATTATATGAAATTCCTTAATCATTCATGAAAAAAATATTATAACATCATTCTCATAGGTTCTGAAATAGACTAAATCAAAAGCGTGTTATGATGGTTTAATGGGTGAGAAACTATTTTTATATAATGTTAATATAACTTTTAATGAATCCTAAAAATTTCATAAATACCATTTAAATTCATTAAAGTTATTATTATAAACATCTATGAAGACTGGTGATGACAATGAAAATTCATCATTCATGGAGGCGGTAGTCTGCACATTCACATAATTAAAATTTACATTTATCAATGAATGGGATAGAATGAATATTGATGATAAATTTTTGTTAAAGAATAATAATTATCAAATAATAAATATATTAATATATCAAATAAATACATATTACCTACCTTTATAGGTAGTGATGAAAAATGAACCACATTCTTTCATGGTGGAGGAAGTCCCCATGTATGCTAAATCGATGTTGTTTTATTTTTCATAGTGGATATAATGAATAGAATAATAGTTTATGAATTAAAATAATAAACCTACAGTATTTTTATAATAATAATTTAATTACATTATGTTGGATATAAATTTTTTTGTAAATGTAATATTAAGAAGAAAAGGCTTTGGAGTAAGAAATACCAATTTTGAGAGCTTAAGATTTCCCTTAAAAATATCCTTTGAAATGGAGGCCTTAGGCTATTTAATTGAGACCAGAGGATTTGGAACATAATATAGGTTTATAGTAAGAGTAAAATTATATAATTTTATAAATAAATTATAAGGTACAAGTGTATAATAATGTATTTTAAGTGATCCATTTTTATAAGTGAAGAAAATGTCATTTTGTAAATACATATTACTTTTTTAGTTAGGGCATGAACCTATTCAAGGTGAAATGGATCCAAAGTGGGAAATAATGAAGTTTGTGGTAAAATATGGTAAACAACTCTTATACCATTCATTTTAAAATACTTTTAAGCATATTTCAATAGTTTTACTCTTATATTGTTCACTTTTACCATGTTTGGTTTTTATTGGGGTATTTAATTTTTACCTAAGTAGTTTATTTTTAATGGATGGAAATTAAATAGTACTTATTAAATAATTTGTTTCTAATAATTGTAAATGTGATATAAATTATATAATATAATATTTATATGTGTAAAAAATTAATTTTAACATTAGAGCATGTAACGTGTAAAAACTCATTTTTAAAAAGTGTATTTTTATGCTTAAATTTATTGTGCAGGATTAAATTATCCATATTTTATATTTTCATAATATAAATTAATTTATTTTAAAATTAGCGTTGATTTAAAATAAATATGAAACTTTATGATTCTATAATAATATTTAATGAAAATAAAGGACTAAAAATAACTTCTATTTTTAGAAAATATTACTTAAGTTAATAAAATATGAAGCATAGGTTTTATAAATTCATAATAGAATTTTGAAATATATATTGGTATTACTTAAACACATATATTATCATGGAAACTTTTTTATAATTATTTTTTTTATACTTACTTATTAGTAAATTAAAAAAATATACGGTTTTATTAAAAAAATGTATTTATTACTATTCAGTTAAAAATAAATTATTTTAGAAAAATCTAAAAAATTCACCCTAAGATAACTTTGTCATGGTGAATTAAACAATGACTTATTTTTATAAAATATAAATTCTTGTATTTATAAATTTATCTTGTAAACATTAATAGTTTATCTTTCTATTGTGATTGAGTGTGCATTGTGTGATACTTTTCAAGATATAATGTTTACCTTCTCGAGTTGGGTATCGAGTATTACATTATCACCCCTTAAATAATTTCATCCTCAATTTTTTATAAATGTCATATCATAGGAAAATATAGATAATTATTCATAATTGTATACTTTGGTTCTTAAATTGCCTCCTCTAACTTGTGATTTCTCTAAATTACTTTCACCAATTGAGTTTCCTATTTCTACAATACTTTCTCTCTAGTGTTAAGAATTTTGATAGAATACTCATTATAATATAAGTAAGGTTAAAATTATACTACTTTAGTGGTGAGTACATGTGTTTGTTTTGGCATGCAATCCCTAGATAATGAAACATGGAAAACATTTATTCACTTTTGGGAGGTTGGGTAGAATAGTAAGAGAGTAGGTCTTAACAATAATTCTTTTGAAAAACTAAAAATGATAGATGTACCTAGGATTTAGTTCCCCTTATCCCCAATACTTATAACTTATTTCCATGGATATACCTTTATGTAGACATAACCCCCATCTTGAAATTATAAATTCATTCTTTGATTATCTATATAGTTCTTCTATCATCCTTGACCCATCTTAATGTGATTCTAAATAAATTTAATATTTGTTGTTATCTCATCAACTTGTTCCAAGTATTATAGATTCCTCTCTTTAACCTCATCCCAACTAGTTATATATGACATCTATTCCCATAAAAATCTTCATATAGTTCCATCTTGATACTCAGATAGAATCTATTATTATGTTAAAAATTTACCAGAGGTAGATAATGATCCCATATACCTTAAATGTCAAGAGACCATGACCATATCATATCTTATAATGTCTGAATATCACTTTTAGACTAACTGTAATTTTGAGGGTGCACTAGTGCAGAATTTTTTTTTACGACGATTATTTTTTATTTTTAACATCGGATTTTGGCCGACATTATTACAGGAGATGTTATAAACATAGTTTTTTATGTCGGTTATTTTACAACCGACGTAAAAATTACAAATCTGAAGGGTTTTTCACGTCGGTTGATAAAAACATGACTTGGAAAATTCTTTGGATTCATGGTTTATTATGTCGGTTATTTAATAACCGACATGGTATATACCCTTTAATGTCGGTTATTAAATAACCGACGTCATAAAGAACTCCTCTGAAGCGTTTATCACGTCAGTTATTTTTATAACCGATGTGATAAACCTGTCTTCTAAGCGGTTTCCAATGTTTGTTATATAATAACTGATGTAAAAACATATCTATGACATTGGTTATAAAATAACTGACATAAAAAACTATCCATTTCAATTTATTATGTCGGTTATGAAATAACCAACGTAAAAACCATTTCCCATGAAGTTATTATGTCTGTTTCCAAATAACCAATGTTAAAACTAATACCAATGCATTTTTTACGTTGGTTATGAAATAACTAATGTAAAAAACAATTTTTTTAAATGAAACCAAACCACTACTATGCCTAGCCAAATTACATGAAATAGAGCTAAAGGTTACCAAAAACAGACCATAATAGACTAAACCCCCCCCACCCCACTAGACAACCCCCACCACACCCCTTGAACCCCCCCCCACATCCCCTGGACTGCCCCCACCCCTGGAAATCCCCCACACCCATGGACAACCCCCCCCACCATCCTGGATACCTCCCCACAACCATGGACTACCCCACCACCCTATGGACATCCCCCACACCCTTGGACAACCCCCACCCTCTTGTATACCCCCCAACTATGGAAAACACTCCCACACCCCTGAACAGCCCTCCCACACCCTTGAAACAGACCAAAAAGTTACAAAAAATAGACCAGAACCCCCCCACCCCACTGGACAGCCCCCACCACACCCCTGGAAACCCCCCACACCCCTGGACTGCCCCCACCCCTGGACCCTGGACTGCCCCACCCCTAGAAACCCCGACACCCCTGGACTACCCCACCACCCCCCTGGATAGCCCCCACACCCGTGGACAACCCCACCCTCTTGTATACCCCCACCCCCTAGACAACACAACCACACCCCCGAAAATCCCTCCCACACCCCTAAAACATACCAAATAGTTACCAAAAACAAACCAGAACCCCCACCCCACTGGACAACCCCCACCACACCCCTGGACACTCCCACACCCCTGGACTGCCCCATCACCCCCTGGAAACCCCCCACACCCCTGAAGAACCCCCACCCTCCTGGACACCCCCACCCATGGACTGCCCCCACCCCCTGAATAGCCCCCCACACCCCTGGACAACCCCCCACCCTCCTGGACACCCCCACACCCCTGGACTGCCCCCACCCCCAGGAAACCCCCCCAAACCCCTGGAAAATCCCCACCCTCCTGTATACCCCCACCCCGGGACATCATGCCCACACCCCTGGAAAACCCTCCCACACCCCTGAAACAGACAAAAAAGTTACCAAAAATAGACCAAAACAGACCAAAATCCTTCTTCCCACCCTACTGGACAGCCCCCACCACACCCCTGGACACCCCCCATAGCCCTGGACTACCCCCACCCCCTGGAAAACCCCCACACCCCTGGAAAACCTTGGACATCCCCACTCTCTTAGACATCCCTCCCACCCTCCTGGAAACCCTCCCACCCCACTTGACAGCCCCCACCACACCCCTGGACACCCCCATCTCACTGGACACCCCAAGACCAAAACCCGACCAGAACCCCCACCCCAATGGACAGCCCCCACCACACCCCTGGACACCCCCACACCCCGGGACTGCCTCCCCACCCCTGGAAAACCCCTGGATAGTTGGTGTTGTGAGAGGAGGCGCCGCCATCTCTCTGGGGGATGAATGCTGCTAGAAGGTACTCATCACTCCCACATGCGAAGCTGGAGATCTCAAAATGTTTCACCAATGCTTTCTTCCCCTGTAAAAATCATTCATTCTATCACTTTGATTCTAGTATAACTCGGGGAAAAATACCATCACACATGACAACGTTTCCCCTAGTTATACTGGCATCAAAGAGATAGAATGAATGATGTTTACAGTGGAAGAAAGAATTGGTGAAACATTTTGAGAGCTCAAACTTCGCATGTGGGAGTGATGAGTACCTTCCTATGGTGTTCATCCCCCGAGGGATGGTGGAGCCTCCTCTCCCACACCCCTAGACACCCCCTGGACAACCCCCCACTCCCCTGGACAGCCTTTCTACCCTCCTGGAAACGCTCCCACCCCCTTGGATTCCCCCCCACTCTCATGGACACCCAAGACACCCCCACCCCACCGGACAGCCCTCCCACACCCCTGGATACCCCCACCCCACTGAACACCCTCACACCCTTAGAACCCCTCCCCCAGACCAGAATCCATACCATAAAAATCATCATAAGTAGACCAAAATAAGAAGTAGAGAAAAATTAATCATTCACATATATAACATTGAAAACTTACAATGTCAACATAAAAAAACTAAATCCAACCTAAACTACTACCAAATACATAATTACAATGATAATATTCAAAATTACATTTTACACTACAAACAACTAAAATTCAATCAAACCTGTAAAATAATTTGACCATTCCACTTGTAAGTGTTTGACGTCATGAGCACTATAGAGTTGAGGGTCATCAAATAGCTACAAATTAAAATAATAGTAGTTAACATGTAAAATGAATAAATAAAATTAAATATTAGGGAAAAGATTAAAAGGAAATATTACTAGGTAAATGTTCACAACTGTCCTAGTTGTTATTATTTCATACATAAAACATAACATATAATATCCACATTTGATGACGCCTTGTTGTTCATGAAAATTCTATTTGAATGAGTGTAAATTAAATATATTATTTTTATGTAATAAATCAAATAATACAAATTATAAATGGATATTTACATTTACATTTAGATATTTGATCTTTGCACTCCTTTTAGTTGTGTTTTTTCGAAAGTAGACCCATCCTCTGTTAGAAAATAATACGAATGAGATAAATTTAAAATTCATTATAATATATAAAACTATTGAAAAATTGAAACTTAATTTTCCAACATTCTCTTAAAACTTTCCCGCACATCACCATTGACATAGAATATCCAATAAAGTGTTTTCTACCTTTGGAAAAAACCCCTAACATCCAATGATCACTTATAAAAGAAAATTTAAGGTTAGTGGGTTTTTTTGTTAAAAGATAATGAAATATTTGGGAGAGATGTGTTTCATACGTCTCACAAAGAGGCATCATCCAACATTATGTGACTATATTCTATTCAAGTCTTTCAGTAAAATAAATCATTCTTTGTTCCTCATCTAATGCAAATGATTAAGGGGAAATCAAATGCAGGTCCATGAATCCATATACATCTGTCCGCTCATTCTTCTCACAAATGATATAAAGATAGCTAATACAAAACAGACATAAGTGTACATTTTTAATAAATATAACATAGGGAAAATGTGTTAAGAATTACATGCAAATTTTTTCATCACGTTGATGCCCATCTTATCTCTAGTAACAAGCTCCATGATACCAGTTTTCACAATCCCCACAGTTATTTCACATCCGCAAACATGATCTTCCATTGGAAACTCATAATGATCCGCCAAAAAATTGAATATCTTGACAATCTGTCAAAACTAGTAGAGTCTGTATCTAATGTCATAGCCATTTGTCTTTTTTGTTGTCTATACAGTATTTCTTTATCTTTGAAGTATTCATTTAAAAATAAATAGAAAAATATTTTTTTTTTCAAATGATAAAACAACTTTAATAAAAAAATAAAATAGAAGATATAACATACATACCTCTATGGTAATGAGTCGAAGAAGTCTGGATGGCCAAATTAAAAAATGGATGATACTATGTCCAACTGTCATCACCTCATCTGTAGGTAATGGTACTCGAGCTGATCTATCTATAATATCCTGTACAGTGACCCTCTGATTCTCTACCTCTAATTGTTGACGATGAACTGTATCTCTTATACAATATACCAACCCATATGCAACTATATGATGTTGAAGATCATCAACAGACAACTTGAAATAATTAGGAAGCTGCGGTGGAGGAGTAGGAAAAAAATGGGGTCCACAGGCTGAGGTGGGGGAGTTGGAGCTACTGGCAGAGGAGGAGGATAAATAATGGGGTCTTCCAGGGGTGGTAGAGGAGTGGGAGCTATAGTATAAAATTGTCTTTGCATGTCTGCAAACATAGACTGTATCGACGCTCTAATATTTTCCTCCATCGTCGCATTAATATTATGAACTTCAGCCTCCAAGGGTTCCATTTCTTTATAAACACCCTCAATGTAAGAAGTTGAAGAACGTGGCGACAATTTTCTTACCGATACACCTATCGGATATCCTCATACATGACCAGGATGTTCAGGCTTTCCCAATGCTGTAGATAAAATATCTTGCCTCCCAACAGCTGTAAATACCCCCCATGATCTCTGCTCGTCAAGATAATCCTATATTAATTAACTGGACATTTCTGTAATGATTGAAATTATATGAAGAAAATAGTTAACTTAAATAAATAAAATAGATATCATACAATCATCTCAGCTATGATTCTCAAATATTCCAAAAGATATTTCCCTTTTTTCCCATCCAAGCTCTCTTCAATTTTTCATGTCAAGATGGAGGGGATAAAGGGGCCACCTCTCCACTATTTGAAGACTCAACTCTTAGTTTTTGTAATGTTTCCTCCATCATATGTTCTTCCAATAATGTATACCCTCCCTGAGATAAACTATGAGGGTATACATTTTTAGATGGGATCTCCTGATGATATTTCCTTATTTTCTGTAAATTAAGAATATGAAATCATTAACAAAACATTAATAAGATCATTTATATAAGAAAGATTATAAAATTTTACATCACCCTTACCAAAAATGAATCTTTTCTTATACTTTCACCAAAATGTATCCATGTGTCTTCATCTATGAAAGGATATATACGACATGGATTGTCATGAATCCTATGAACAAAAATAAAATTAGATGTGAGGGTTGATTTGAAATCCCTCCATCTCCTGGAAGCCATCGATAAGCATTTCTTCCCGACTCCTCCAGTGTCAGGAATATCAAATTTCATCCAATAAATAAGAGTTTTAACATATTATATATACTATAAACATTTAATTAATAGGAAAATGATAGCCAAAGATCTTACCAAAATCGTCTCCCACAACTGAGAGATTATCGCTTTGTCCACACTTCTCCAGTCATTATACAAAATGCTTACTTTTCTCTTACCCTTAGTTGATACAAAAAACTTAAAATCTTTTGCATTTGAACCTCTAGGAATATCATCATCATCATCAAACTCAATGAGTATCCTCTGATCCTATATACGGGCAAGTGATAATTTTGGTAAACGTGTGCACCCACGTTTACCAACTCTTGAACTCTTTGTCATAATAGGAGCACATGAGGAAGATTGGGGAACATCAAGAGGAGCATATGAATGTTCCTCCCTAGTGGTATGACCAATATGATTATCTCCAGAATCATGTGATTGATCAATTTATTGACCTATCATTATCCTTCAAATCAAAAAACAAACAAACATTAGTTCACAAATATACAAATTCAAATATTATAATACTACTATAACCAGAAAATAGAAAATTGTACTAAGTTACGTAATAGTAAACGTGGTTAATATGGTAAGCATGTTAAACAATGGTAAATATGGTAAACATGGTAAAGATGGTAAACATGGTAAACACGGTAAACCTAGTAAACATGGTAAACATGGTAAAGTAATTTTCACTGAACACAAATAATAAATATATAATTTATATAATGGTAAACTTGATAAATTAAACTAAAAAAAATTAAAACAAATAAAAAAATATACTTATTTTATTTTAATACATGTTTTAATAATGAAAAAACTTACAATATCTAACATTTTATGAAAATAATAAATGTAAACAAGAAATAAAAAAATGTTACCTATAATTTTAGGAACATGAAAATGGATTGTTTTCCAAAATTCCTTCATCATGATCATTCCTTATGGCATAAACCATGTCTTGAACATGCTCATCATTATGTAATTATTATATTTTAATGGAAGTAGGGATCTCACATAAATCAACATCTTCATCAAGTTCATCCTCACAAACATATAGTTTTTCCTGTGAAAAACAACAGCCCACTGCCTATATGATTGATCTACTACATATGATTTTTTTTCATGTGTTTCCATTATAAAAGAATCAGATCTGTCTTCCAATCTATTCAGATTAAAAGATGTCATACCAAATTCATCATTTCTGACACTGTTGTTACCAATAAACCATTTACAGTTAAAAATAGAAACTTTAATTTTAAAGTAATCAACCTCCCATATGTCTTCAATCACTCTATAATATGCACTTGATGCAGAAATTGGGGTTTTGTACTTAGCACTCGAAAAATGAATTTCTTCTGCAAACACCAATACAAAACTATTTTAAACTTCACTTCTGTTGTCCTGAGCTTTCATATGAAATGTATAGCCATTAATGTCATAACGGGACCATGTTATCACATATAAACATATACCACCCACTATCCATTTTAATGTCTTTGATACATCTGATCTGCCAAGCAAGGTCTTTTTCATCCATGAAAAATAAGTTTTGTTGTGCTCATTCCAAATCCACATTTCTTTCTTCTTTGGATTACATTATTTCAACTCATTAATATGGAATGTGATATACAGTTGAGCATCAGATATGTTATTTAAGATGTATGATTCTAACTTCTTCATCTGTTCAACTGACAATGATTTAAATTTCAAGCCCAGAATCCCCTTTCCCTTATTATTAACTCGTTCATGGTGAGATGGAGGCAAACCTATGTGTTGCACTACAGCCAAGTAGCTCATACAAAACTCTGCAACCTCCTTAGAAATATAATTTTCAATAATGGAGGCTTCAGGTCGATATGGATTATTAACATACCCCTTCAATATTTTCATATACCTTACAAAAGGATACATCCAATGAAGATATACAGGTTCACACAGCTTTATTTCTCGAACTATTTTAATCATTAAATGCACCATTATATCAAAAAAATTTGGAGGAAAATAAATTTCCAATTGACATAGTATACAAATTGAATCCTTTTCCAAAATGGTCAAAGCATTCACATCATTCACCTTATTACAAATTGAATTGAAAAAATAACACAACTTCATTA
The DNA here is from genome assembly GCA_963277665.1 of Viscum album. Classification (NCBI taxonomy): domain Eukaryota; kingdom Viridiplantae; phylum Streptophyta; class Magnoliopsida; order Santalales; family Viscaceae; genus Viscum; species Viscum album. The sequence continues at coordinate 243,933,275 of OY728131.1, forward strand.
TAGTATTTCTGACACGGATGGGAAATATTTCACACAGTGCAACTCGTAGAAGTTTTTGTATCATGATGTGACAATCATGATATTTCATACCTATGAACTTCAATTCCTTCAATGAGACAAATTTTTTTACATTTGAAGAATAACCTTGAGGAACTTTGATATCATGAAGACACTAACAAGAGATAATTTTCTCCCTCTTCGATAATGTATGACAATCCGGGGGAAGAAATGTTCATCTTCCATTAGGAGTGGGAGCTAAATCCAAACGTATTCCCATTGATAGTAATTCTAATCTTCCATTCAACCCATCTTTTGTATTTTATTTAATATCAAGCAATGTTCCAATCAAACTATCACATATATTCTTCTCTACGTGAATGACATCAATATTATGTTTAACATAATGATATCTCCAATATGGTAGCTCAAAAAATATTGACCTTTTCTCCCAAATATGTCTATCATTACCAGATTTCTTGTGTCTTTCCCAATGTCACATTAAGGTTTTTCACCCTCTCAAAATACAAATCAGGGTATAATGGTTTTAGAGAAATATCAAATTATTGTGAGCCATTGAATTCCTTTTATAGTCTTCTACAAGAGTGATCCATAGGCAAAAAATTTCGATGACCCATGTACAATTTTTTCCTCCCATGATGCAATTGACAATATGAAATCTGTTGTTCACAAATTGGACATGATTTATTCCCTTTAACACTGTATCCAGACAAGTTTCCATATGCTTGGAAGTCATTTATAGTGAACAAAAGCATTGCATGTAGTTGAAAATATTCCATTTTATAAGAATCATAGACCCTAATACCAACCTCCTATAAAAGTTTGAAATCACCAATCAATGGTGACAAGAAAACATCAATATCATTACCGGGTTGCTTTGGACCAGAGATCATTATACTCTACGTGACATATTTGCGCTTCATACAAACTTTAGGAGAAACATTGTAAATTACCAATAAAATAGTCCATGAACTATGTGTGCTACTGAGTGTTCGGTATAGATTCATTCCATCTATGCACAACCCTAGTATGATATTTCTAATTTCATTTCCAAATGGAGGATACTGCTCATCAATTTTCTTTTATTATGGACAATCTGCTGGATGACGTATTTTTTCATCACATAAACACTCATCAGCATGCCATCTTAACCCTTTTGAATCATGTGAATTTTCAAATAAACGTTTGAAATGATGAATTATAGGAAGATAGAAAAATAAATTTGAAGGGATCTTTGTAATCTCTACATTAGCCTGCGATTTTTCTTTCACCTTATACCGTGATGTCCCACATTTAGGACACTCTGAAAAAAATTCAAATTCCTTCCTATATATCATACAGTCATTCGGACAGGCATGTATTTTCTTGTATCCCAATCCCATCAGGAATAATATTTTCTTGGACTTATAATGTGAATATGAAAGATCGTTATCTTTTGGAAGAATGTATTTCATCAATTATAGCAGCTCTATAAAACTTCTCTCACTCCATCTATGTTTCGCATTCAGGTTAATCAATCCTAACACCACGGAAAAAACCATAAAATATGTACAACCAGGATATAATGGTTTTTTAGCATCACCATATAGACGTGCAACTATCGGTTCCATCTCAATTTGTTCAGCTGCAATATCACGAATAATTTCTTCAATTCCATCCGAGTCACCATCTTCCGAATCATCATCATCAGTGACATTCCTTCCAGTTTAACCATGACAAATCCAAGGGGTATAACTCAGATTAAAACCATGAAAAATAAGATGATATTTTATCTCTCTAGATTTCAACATCTTCATATTCAAACATTTTAGGCATGGACAGAAAAAATTTCACTATTTGGAACATTTTGGTTAAAAAATTCCAAAAAGGCATCAAAACCTTCCTCATATTCATTGTTCATTAGATGTGCCGTAATCCAACTTCGACTAATTATTACCTATAAAAAATATCAAAATTATACATCTTTTTAAGGTAAGACAAATATATGTTTATACGAAAAAATCATAATTTGAATGTAAAACAATTCTGAAATAAAAAAAAAATCTATGCGTATTTAAAAAAATATGCTGGAATATGATTTTAAAAAGAAAATATAGTTAGATATAACAGTTTTAAATTCATCTTGGATCCGTTCTTCTTAGGTTCACAAAGAATACATCGTGGTGCAACTGGATACCAAATTCACCCTTTCGTAAAAAAGAAATATGAAGTATAAGTATTAAAATATGTATACATTCACTACTGAAAATTACACAGATCCTAACGATTTGAAACCTCTAGACAACCCACCCACCCCTCTGGATATCCCCCACCCCTTGGACACCACCCCACCCCTTGGATATCACCCCCACCCCCTTGGACCCCACCCCCACCCCTTGGACACCCCTACCCCACTTGGACAACACCCCCACCTCCTTGGACACCACCCCAACCCCCTTGACACCCCTGGAAACCCCACCCCCTAGGAATCCCCCACGACACCACCACCCCCTTCGATAGCCACCCCACCCCTTTGGACACCACATGGACACCACCACCCCCTTGGACAGCTCCCCCACCCCTCTGGACAACCCCTCCACCCCCTGGCCATCCCCCAACCCTCTAGATAGCCCCCACCCCCTTGGACACCCCCTGGACACCCCCACCCCCTTAGACACCACCCCCACCCCCTTGGACACCCCCTGGACTCCACCACCCCCTTGGACAATCCCCCCACACCTCTAGATAGCCCCCACCCCCTTGGACACCCCCACCCCTCCTAATAACCCTAGAACACATAGATTACTTTTCAACCGTCAATTTTAAAATTAAAAAATATCCCTAATAACAGAAGGAATGAAGGAAAATAAGAATTGGACGAAGAAGAAAAAAAGAAACAAAGAATAAAGGAAGAAGAACATGGAATAAGTAACTTATTTAAGGAAATTCAATGGAATCCAAGAAAACCATGGGGCCTCCAATGGTTGACAGAAAATTGGAGAAAATGGAGTAAACCTGAGAATATCACAAATTTAAAATAAAAACTTGGATGGAGAAAATCACAGTGTAAAGCCTATCATCACAGCACAATGGGGCCAGGATAACTGCACATCTTTGAAAACCATGACATGGTGTCCCCCATAACCCATAATTTTCTCATAGTCAATGATTGGTAAACATATATACAACCAAATATAATCATATTGCAATAGACCTCATCTTTTAATAATGCTTGAATCCCTAAAAATTATAGTGGAAACCTCAAACATAGACTGTACCAACCCCCTTGGACACATCCCCCCACCACCTTGGACAACACCCCCACCCCTTAAACAACAATAATAAATTATAGCCTAATATTCATGAAACAATAAAATCATCATTCCATAATCTCACAAACCACGATGCAATAGTCAATCCCAACTGAACATTATCCCCCACCCCCTTGGACACCACCCCACCCCCTTGGACACCCACTTGACACCACCACCCCCTTGGAAAGCCCCCCACCCCCTGGACAGTACCCCCCACCCCCTTGGACACCCCCTATACACCACCACCCCCTTGGACATCCCCCACCCCTCTGGACAACCCCCACCCCCTAGACAACCCCACACCTCTAGACAACCCCCACCCCTCCTAGACACCACCCCACCCCTACCCCTTGGACACCCCCTAAACACCTGCCATCCCTCTGGAAAGCCCCCCAGACAACCCCCCAAACCATCTAGACAGGCCCCCACCCCCTTGGACAGCCCCCACCCACCCCCTTGGACAGCCCCCACCCCCTTCGACCCCCCCACCCCTAGAATTCCCCCCGAACCCTCTGGACAGCCCCCCACCCCCCTTGGACAGCACCCGTACTCCCTAGACACCACCCCCACCCCCCTTGACATCCCCCGCACCCCCTTGGACACCCCAACCCCCTTGTACACCCCCCTCACCCCCCTGGACACCACCCCACCCCCTTTGACACCCCTAGACACCCCACCCAACTGGACAACCCACCCAACCCCCTAGACACCCCCCACTTGCACAGCCCCCACCCCCTTGGAAACCCTCTGTACGCGCACACACACATGATAGAACACACAAAAATTATAAACTTTCATGATATCACTTCTATAGATTTATTTTAACAGAAAAGAATTTAGCATGGTATGGATGAACACTATGAAACTAACCATGATATCAAGAACAAAGAAAAATAACATCTCAACAAATTAGTTTAGGGAATCGTGAAAAAAAACTGAAAAGGAGTTGTGTGAGGATTACTTGAGTGTTGTGAGTCGACCTGATAGATCTGATAATAATAAATATGAAGAATGATGTTGGAAAAACTATTATGGAGGGAACGACTTCGACGAATCGATTTTAGGTTTTCCACACGAGAGAGACGAGTCGCAGGTCGCCTGATCGAAGAAAACAGAATGACAGAATACGGGGTGCGATAAATCATTTAAAATATTTATCACGTCGTTTATTTAATAACTACCGTGATAAACTATTTTTTTATGTTTATAACGTCGATTATTTAATAACCAACATATAAATCTATTTATCACGTCCGTTATTTCATAACCGACGTGATATATGTCACTTTATACCGACGTGATAAATTGCTGATATTGGCTTTATCACATTGGTTTATTTATAACCGTCATGGTAAAGCACCGAAATTTCCTTTATCACGTCGGCTATAAAATGACCGACGTGATAAAGTGCTCCAGATTCGATTTTCACTTCGGTTATACAATAACCGACGTAAAAAGGATAATCTCCGTATATTTAACGTCGGTTATAAAATAACAGATGTAAAATATGGATCATGATCGATATATCACGTCAGTTATAAAATAACTGATGTGATATATCGATCATTAAAGCTTTGCACATCGGTTATATAGAACTGACGTGAAAAATGGCGACGTGTTAAACATTTTTTCCACTAGTGGTGATAAGTGGTGCTTGAATGTATCTTAATATTGAGATCCTCCTCTAAAACTTTGATATGAATCAAGTCTTATGATCAGATAAAATTGATAGTGGTTCCCCATAAAGTCACATTAATTTATTAATATAGATTCATTGAAGACCTTCAAGGTGTTGGTCACCACACATTTCTATGAAATGTATAGACATGGTAATGTGATATAAAATTAACCATATATAATTATTCCTTATAGTATTCTTCATAAGTATAGTGAAAAACTCTATTCCAACATTTTCCCATATCCAAATTTGTATTGGGAGAGGTTTTAGAAATCCTTTGGGATGTTGTATTTCATCTTTTACCTGTCGGGATACCGATAATCTAGACACATAGACCATAATTCCACACTTTATAACATCCTAAAATAAATTTTCTCTTAATTAAATCTACATCTTTATGATATTAGGGTTTTGAGGGAAATTTTATCTGTATACTTTATCTACTAATTCTTTTTCAGCTTAGGTAGGGATGGAACACATAGTCTCTTTCCAAATTTTAATACACCATCCTCATAAGATAAGTTTGTTAATATCCCATAATTCATTAATTTAAATATTTATTTGGAACAATTATATTCATTTTATAGTTTCTTTATCTTCTATAGTGTATATAGTTTGTTAATCATTTGTAAAAGGAATGATGTTTCCCCTTCCATAAGGATTCCCATATTCAACATTACTAACTCCATGAATATAAGATCCTTATATATTATTATCTAAGCCAGGACTCTAAGATCTTTACTATTTATTGTACCATCCCCCATTTTTTTCTTTACCAAGGTGGTACTTTATCAATCTATAGTTGTCCATGAGTAGATATATCTATCCTATTTGTCTATTATTGAGCTCCATTTATGAAAAATAAATTTCAAACTTTTCTATTTAGTATATATCTTACATCTCTCACTATAGAGATAGTGCCTCTAATGATTCAAGGAATTTATTATAGCTTCCAATTTAATATCATTAGTTGGATAGTTTTGTTAATGGATCTTTAGTTTCCTTCATTCATAATAAACAACTCTATCATTTTTTATAAGGACACAACTATGTATTTTCTTTGATGAATCACTATTTATTAAAAAACCATCCTTTCCTAATGGAAGATTCAATGCCAATATATTGACTAATCTACTCTTTACTTCCCCAAAACATTCCTCAAATTCTTTTGAGCTTGTGAATTTTACCCATTTACATATCAACATGGTTAACGAGTTGGTTAATGAATAAAATATTTGAACAAAACATCGATAGTAACCTACTATGCTAAAGAAACTCCATAACATGGTTATATTATTTGATGTGGTACATTCCTTGAATACCTTCATATTTGATGGATCAATACATATTACATACATAGATACACTATGATGAAGAAAATAATTGTCCTAGAGACAAAATTCACACTTACTAAATTTCCTATAATATTATGTTTCTCTAATAGTATAAAAAATGATTCACAAAGTATTCTCATTATCCCTATAGATCTTAGAGTATATCAATATATAGTCAATGAATATCACTTTGAAATCATCAAGATTATGCTTTAATACTTTGTTCATCAGCTCCATAACCACAAATGGGTTCATTAATAAATCTAAAGGGTATCACTTTAAACTCATAATGTCCATACCTCATATGAAATATTGTCTTTGATATACCATCCTTCTTCACCCCTAATTGGTAATAACCTAAAAAATATCGATCTCTGAAAAATATTTACCTCCCTATAGTTTATCAAATAAATTATCAATGTGTGGGTATATATACCTATTATTTATAGTAATATAATTTATCTCCATGTAATAAACATATAACCCCATAAACTCATACTTCTTAATAAAAATATCAGGGCCTCCCCTAGATGAAACCCTAGGTTAGAAAAATAAATTATCAAATGACTACTATAGTAATTTATTCATCTTTACTAAATACCGTAGGGATACTCTATAGGGAGTATTAGATATAGGTTTTTCCTCTGGGATAAGTTCAATATAAAACTCCACTTCTTGCTCAAGAGGATGATATTGTAATTCTTCTGGAAACACATCAATGTATTCATACATAATAGTTAAACACTCTATTCTTAAGTTATATTTTACAACCATGTGTTTCATTTTTTCATTATATAATAATTTCATTAAGGTGGGATATTATAGGTGGATTGATGAATGACTCATATAATGAGGACTCACCTATACATACAAGTAACTCCACTCCCCCTTCATTAATTATAGTCATTTCTCTGGGAAATATTTTTTTATTACATATTGAAATCCATTCCATACCTAATAATATATCATATTCAATCATAGGTATTATAATAAAGTTTTCAAGTAGTGTGTGTCTATGCCTCAGAATGGGGACAGAATGGCATACCATCATTACAAAAATATTTCTATTGGGTGTCTTCATTTAAAACTCACTTCTTAGGGTTCTAGGTGATATTTTAATATTTTTAGTAAATAACTAGGATATAAAAGAGTGAAAAGTTCCATAATCAAATAAATAATTATCTATATTTGAGTTTATGATCAATGTACCCTCTATCATACCTTTAAGAAATTCTAATTTAGATATGTTAATCACAAAATCTTACCCCCCTAATCCTCTTCTGAGATAGATATAATTGATGCTTGGGGAATTGATTCATGTAATGACACATCTATTTACATTTGAATAACTAGATATGAGTATATTTATTTTTCCCTTACATTCATGATATATATGAACCTTATCTCCACACTTGTAACAAACTCATATTCCCTTTCAGCAAGTACTAGGGTGTTTCTTTCCACAATTATTGTAAGAACTCGGTTCTTACACGGGTGGGATGGGTACATGGGGTGTTTGGCCATGCCGGGGATGACGGGTGTAGGAACTGACTACACGCTGTGTAGTGGTCCCTTACACGTCGTGTAGTCAGTCGGTAGGCCAAAACAGTAAGGCGGTGGAGCAGCCGCTAGCTGGACGACAGTACACGCCATGTAGTCAGGAGTACATGCCGTGTACTCATGTCGACGGATGAACAGTGAGGCGGTGCCACTAGAGGAACAGTTAAATGAAGGAAGTACACGCCATGTACTTGGAATTACACGCCGTGTACTTTGTTTTTTTTGCTTAAAACGGGTAGTAGCCAACCCTGTTCACAGGATTGGATTAGAACGGAAGAGGGAGCTCAGGAGGGACAACCGAACCTTTGAAGTCCCGCAGAATGTTCGTCTGGAATCCATTTTCTCTTCGGCCGATCTCTTTGGAACCGCATGGGTAAGCCCTCTCTTCTCCTAGAATGTTGCTTACCAATTCTTCTCCTAACATAAGTTATTTGAGATTAAGCAAGTTTCTTTCTTCGTCAGGTCTACGTCGTTCTTGGGTGTTTCTAGAACCAAGGTTCGGGTATAGCGCTTGTTGGCGTATAAGGTAGGTGGCTTGGTGTTTAGTTTTCCATCTGCCGTGTGTTTTGTTCATTTTCGTTCCATGAACCCATGTTGGGGTGTCGTGTGGCTGATGCCATGGATATTTTAATGACCTATAACTGTATAGGTAATTGAATAAATTGTAAAAATCTTGGTTGGGATCATTTCTTGGATCAAGGGACCACCTCGGGGTTGTGTTCCACTGTTTAGCCGTTTGGCCAAGATACCTGAGGGTATTCCTTCAAAGTAGTAATTATAGAATTGGTGTGAGAGGAATTTCTTGTTACTTCTTGTTTACCTACTGGCCATGGCCCAGTTACCTGTTTAGCCTGAGGGCATTGTTGTGATTAGCCTGAGGGCACTGCACTATTTAGCCAGAGGGCTGTAGTTATTTTGCCTGAGGGAAACCTTTCGTGCCTATGGGCTTGACTTCTGTGCCTAATGGCAACACTTCCTACGCCTGAGAGAAATTTCTGTTACGCTTGAGGGAAATACCTGCGGGTTGGATTCTGATTACCTGAGGGTAAGGTTTTTCTTGTCTAAGGACGTGGACTGTTTACTTATAAATGCACTGTGGTGATTTCTAATATTCAATGGATTAAATAAATAATAAAATGTAAATTTAACTGTTAAGTTAGTTACTTTTCAGTACTGCTTACTTTATTGCATTTTACTATTGCACACTGTTGCTGCATGCTTACATGTAGTTGGGGACATGCCTTTGGTGGGTGCCTACTGAGATATATTTCTCACACCCTGTTTGGGTCATGTTTTTTGGCCCAAAAAGATTACATTTCTACAGGTGTGGATAGGGGCAAGAGTCCCTATACAGGTACTTGACTGTTTCTGTGGAGTAGGATGGCATAGGACCGAGCCTAGGCTCATGATGCTGCTACCGCTGTTTTTTCTTTGTTTCACTGTACTCTGCTTTCTATTGTACGGTATTGATGTATAACATGTTCTGACTGTTTTCCTAGAACTTGTGACATGTAGCATCATTATCTATATACTATTGGTTATATCTACTACTGTTATTTATTTTAGTTGTATATGTTTTACTGCTTCCGCTGTTTGATGTATGTTTTATTTCATATTCCGCTGCGTTACACTTTGAAAAATGAGGGCATAGTTTCCCCACTATCAGACCTGGGCCCTCACTGCTAGTCAGCAACCTCTGGAATTTGGGGAAATGCGCTTGAGGTCTTGTGGCGAACCGGGTTTGGGGCACCCGTTGAGTGGCACCCGGAACCGGGACGTTACAAAGTGGTATCAGAGGAGTTCTTTTCTTTGAATTATTATTTGGAGCCGTAGTCAGGGATAGGATTGGAACGGTAGTTGGTAATAAGATGTGCTCGAGCATATCTAACCTGTGTACAGGGAAAATCCAATTTACCTCGTATTGTAATGTTACTGGTTTTGCAATTTACAGTTGATTTGATTTCACCGTTGGGTGACACACTTGTATTGTACTGGTTATATTTTATCTGTGGGTTCAATTTAATTTGAAACCTGATGAGATGAGGGTATTCCATCTCATGAATCATATAGGCACATGCTAGATATCACATGCCATGCATAGTTCCATGCCATGTAGGTGCATTAGAAATTGCATGTTGTTGTGATAGTTGTTGTGCTAGTAAAGCATGCTGTTGTGATAACTGCTTGATAAATACCTGCTATGTGATAGGGTATTGACTTGTGTGAGCCTGTTTATAGAATGGATACCAAACTTTGGTTTTTGTGGAGTATTGGCCCCCATTTACCAGAATTTGGTGGATCATTGACTATTTATTTTTTTATAACATAGATAAGATGTCAAACTTTGATTCGTGGGGAGTATGGGCCCTCACGGGTAGGAATTTGACACTTAGGTGTTGTTTTTTTGGTATTTTCTGGGTTCCAGAGGAGTTTCCAAGTCATACTGTCCAGAAACCCAGTATACATGCCATGTAGTATTTCAAACATGCCGTGTATGAACTTCTGTTTGGGAAGAAAAACAAACTTTTGAGTACACGCCGTGTACCCCGAGTACACACCATGTAGTCTCTTCCCATGTCACAAACCGTATTGGAGGAAACACGAGGAAGGGAAGAGAGTGGAACAAACACGCCATGTAGCTTTTGTACACGCCGTGTAGTGTTGACCCAAAGTTTGTCCATGTAACTAACAACACGGGTCAGTGAACTCCTATATAGAACACGCCATTTCAATGATGAACACGCTGTGTAGTGTGACCTGGGGACTCGGCCGTGTAACTAACAACACGGGTCGGTGTCACCTCTCCTTGAACACACCGTGTACCTGTGGGACACACCGTGTAGTCTTGTTCGATGATAGACTGTGTGGAGTTAGCCGTGTGGCTGTGAAATGGGCTGATGTACACGCCGTGTGTGGGTGTAACACACTGTTTAGTTTCAAGACGAGTAGTCGGCCGTGTCACAAAAGACACAGGAAGTTGGAAAATTTCACCATACATGTCGTGTAGATGTTATACAAGGCGTGTAGTTTTGTTCAATAGGAGTCGTGTGGCTCAGCCGTGTAGAAGGACCCGGGAAGGGAAGGGAAGTCAAGTATACTGGACGTTGGTGAATGTTTTCAGCCGTGTGGCTCAGCTGTGTAGATAGGAGTCGTGTGGCTCAGCCGTGTAGATGTTATACATCTGGGCGCTGGTGAATGTTTTCAGGTTGCCTTTAGTACACGCTATTGTGAATCAGGCACTGATTATAGAGAGGAACCTTCGGGAATCTAGTGGTGTGGGCCAGGGCGGTTCAGCACTAGTTATTGGTACTATTGCTATTGGCAAGAGGAAGAGGCCGATGGACTTCTCTCAGGGCAGCAATACCAGCCAGACAGTTTCTTTAGGTGGCCCAATCAGATGCTACCAGTGTGGTAGAGAGGGGCACAAAAGACCGCAGTGTCCACGAGACCCAGTTGAGTGCTGAGTATGTGGGAAGATGGATCTTCGGCAGTGCTTTTGCAGGGCGTTTCCACCAGTGGATAATGAGAGGGGTTCTGTGCAGACTCCATGTGCAGGAGCAGGACCAGTGGATTCTTACCAAACAGGGAACTGGAATACGTCAGGGCGTGCAGGCAGAGATGGTTGTCGTGGCCGCTGTAGCCAGACACCAGGATCTCAGAGGCAACAGGGTAGGACAGCTCAGGGAAGTCAGGCCATGTCGCAGGGCCGCGACACTGGACAGGCTTATGCAGTGCAGCAGACCCAGCAGAAGTAGGATCTCAGACCTTCTACAGTCAGAGGTACTATTCTAGTAGCTTATGTCTTATCTTCAGTACTTTTCAATACAGGTGATACACATAGTTTCATATCTTTACCCATTGTGGAGTGCCTTGGGCTCAGGGTTTCTACTTCTTCTGATATTATGACGCTAGACACTCTGTTGGGAACTAGAACGATTGGTGTGCGTCAGTGCAAGAAGTGCCCCCTTGAGGTTGGTGGGTGTCACTTTCTTTGGGACCTCTGTCTTAGAGATGACAGCTTATTTCGTCATTCTTGGTATGGACTGGTTGGTTCCCTTTCGAGCCTTTGTAGACTTCTATCATCACAGGGTGCATTTCACGTCACCGAAGGGCATAGATTTTCTATAAAAGGGCGAGTGGGATGTTCAGGAAAGTTGAGCTGGACCAGAGCATCATGGGTAAAGTGGAGTCACAGCCCAGATTGCGAGTTTATATCTGGATGATCAGGGGACTTGTCAGACATATTTTCCTCCAGTTGTTGATCGTTTCAGGGATGTCTTCCCAGATGACTTTTTGGGTCTACCTCCGGTGCAAGAGGTGGATTTCTCTATTGATCTTGTGCCATGAGAAGTACCGGTGTCCATTCCTCCTTATAAGATAGTTATACCTGAGTTTCAGGAGATCAAGAGATAGTTAGAGGAGTTATAGGTAAAGGGTTTTATCCGACCCAGTACTTCTCCTTGGGGTTCTCCAATCCTTTTTGCGAAGAAGGCGGATGGTACCCTCAGACTTTGCGTGGATTATCGGAAGCTGAACCAGTTGACGATTAAGAACCGACATCCCTTGTTGAGGATTGATGATTTGTTTGATCAGCTTCATGGAGCACGAGTGTTCTCGAAGATTGACCTGAGGTCAGGATATCATCAGCTGCGCGTTAGACCATATGATATACCTCTCATAGCTTTCAGGAGTAGGTATGGTCTATACGAGTATATGGTTATGCCGTTCGGACTCATGAACGCGCCATCGGTTTTCATGGCTCTGATGAATCGCATGTTCCCTCCGTATCTTGATTCTTTTGTGGTAGTATTTGTGGACGACATCTTGGTGTACTCTCACACTCGACACGACCATGCCACCCATCTTAATATCATATTGAGTACACTGATATAGAATCAACTATATGCTAATCTCTCAAAGTTCCACTTTTAGATGGACCAGATTCACTTCCTGGGTCATATCATCTCAGAGGCAGGAGTTGCCATGGACCCAGAGAAGGTGAGAGCAATAGTTTCCTGGGAGTAGCCTAAGAATGTGTTTGAGATACATAGTTTCTTAGGGCTGGCTGGTTACTATAGATGCTTCATATAGGACTTCTCCTACTTAGCAGCACCGCTGACGGGTCTGACTAAGAAGGTCATGAAGTTCGTTTGGTCGGAAGCGTGCGAGACAGCCTTTCAGGACCTGGAGGGAAGGTTGACATCAGCACTGATCCTGATACTCCCAGAGCAGAGGAAGAGATATACAGTTTACTGTGAAGCATCAGGTATTAGACTGGGAGCAGTGTTGATGTAGGGTGACCGAGTTGTGGTGTACGGATCTCGGTAGTTAAGGCCACATGAGAGGAATTACCCAACGCATGATCTCGAGTTGGCTGCAGTTGTTCATGCATTGCGCTATTGGAGGCATTATCTACTGGGAGAGAATTTTGTGGTTTTCACCGACCACAAAATCCTGAAGTATATCTTTACTCACAGTGACCTGAATCTGAGGCAGAGGAGGTTGGTCGAATACCTACAGTCCTTCGATTTTGAGCTTGCCTATACACCTGGTAAAGGTAATGCAGTAGCTGATGCACTGAGCAGGGAGACTCAGATACAGGCAGTGAAGGAGGCCAGTGGTGAGTGGTAGCTTATGGCCTTGTTCAATGAGATGCATCTGGAGGTGCACGATATTCAGGGGAAGACTTATCTTTCATCTTTAGCTGTGACTTATACTCTTCTGGATAGAGTGAGGATGATACAGTTATCTGATTCAGAAGGCCTAGTTCTACGGGAGTCAGTGGAAAGTGAGGACCCTCTTCCTTATTAGATGATAGGAGATGATGAAGTTCTGTATTTCCATGGATGAGTGTGGGTTCCAGGGGATATACCCGAGGAGCTGATATGAGAGTTTCATGCTTCAGCATGGGCAGTTCATCTGGGGGTTACCAAGATGTACCAAGACTTGAGACGTCAGTACTGGTGGACGGGTATGAAGAGAGATGTAGCTGGTTATGTTACGATATGTTCCACCTGTCAGTAGGTGAAGGCAGAGCATCGGAGACCAGCTGGACTGTTACAGCAGTTACCCAATCCGGAGTGGAAATGGGATGATGTCACGATGGATTTCGTGACTGGATTGCCGAGGTCCCCTCGTGGCAATGATGCCATGTGGGTTGTTGTGGACCGACTCATGAAGGTAGCTCACTTTTTCCGATCAAGGAGACCTTCGGTGTTGACGAGCTCAGAAATTTTTATATTCGAGAGATCGTACGTCTTCAGGGGGTTCCTCGTTCTATCATTTCAGATAGGGACACCCGCTTTACGTTTCGTTTCTGGCAGAGTTTTCAGAGGGCATTGGGTACACTGGTGCTTCTAAGAACAACATACCAGCCTCAGATAGATGACCAGTCAGAGTGTACGATATAGGTGCTAGATGACATGCTGCGTGCATGCGTCCTAGACTTTGGGGGCTCTTGGGGGAAGCATATACCCTTTGTTGAGTTTTCCTATAACAATAGTTTTCAGGCGACTATTGAGATGGAACCATATGAGGCTTTATATGGTAGGCCATGCCGATTAACTTTGTGCTGGTCAGAGGCAGGTGAGGAAGCTTTACTAGGGCCACAACTCGTGCAGGAGACATCTGAACAGGTCCAGTTGATTCAGAAGTGGATGTCTACCACATAGTCTCGTAAGAAATCTTATGTTGATCGCCACATACAACCTTTGGAGTTCGTTTTTCGGGATCAGGTTTTCTTACGTGTTTTCCGGATGCTGGGACACAAAAGGATCAGGAGATAGGGTAAACTTGCACTGCAGTATGTGGGGCCATTTGAGATTCTGGAGAGAGTCGGGCTGGTTGCCTATCGGTTGCAGTTACCGCAGCGATACCAAGCCATGCATTACATCTTCCACGTATCTCAGTTGCGTCGCTATCATTCAGACCCGTCTCACACCTTTCATCCAGAGGAGTTTGAGCTTCAGATGGATGCGTCCTTTGAGGAGAATCCGATTAGTATCGTTGACAGGAGCACGAAGGTTCTTCGAGGCCGGTCAGTTCCTCTCATACGGGTGCTATGGTAGCATGGAAAAGTGAAAGATGAGACCTGGGAGTGGGAGGCCGACGTACGTGCTCAGTGGCCAGAGTTGTTCACGGCTATATCTTTACCACCATTGGAAGGGAAATTCGGGGATGAATTGTTTTAAGGGGGGAATTTTGTAAGAACTCGGTTTTTATTTTGAGGTATGAGCTTCTTCTTTTCTCTTTTCCTTAAGTGTTTTTGAGAAAATATGGAAAATCGGAAAAATCCAGAATTTTGGAATGTACACGCCGTGTACTTTGTCCACACGCTGTGTAATTTTGGCTATGTGGGATGGGTACACAAGGCGTGTGGCCATGCCGGGGATGACAGGTGTAGGAACCGACTACACGCCGTGTAGTGGTCCCTTAAACGCCGTGTAGTCAGTCAGCTGGCCAAAATAGTAATGCGGTGGAGCAGCTGCCAACTGGGCGACTGTACACGCCGTGTATTCAGGAGTACATACCATGTACTCATGTCGACAGATGAACAGTGAGGTGGTGCCACCAGAGGAATAGTTAAATGAAGGAAGTACAGGCTGTGTACTTGGAAGTACACGCCGTGTAATTTGTTTTTTTTTCACTTAAAACGGGCAGTAGCCAACCCTGTTCATAGTATTGGCTTAGAACGGAAAAGGGAGCTCATGAGGGACGACCGAACCATTGAAGATCTGCCGAGTGTTCATCTGGAATCCATTTCCGCTTTGTCCGATCTTGTTGGAACCGCACGGGTAAGCCCTCTCTTCTCCTAGCATGTTGCTTACCAATTCTTCTCCTAAGAAAAGTTATTTGAGGTTAAGTGAGTTTCTTTCTTCATCTGATCTAGATCATTCCTGAGAGTTTCTAGAACTGACGTTCAGGTATAGCGCTCGTTAGCGTATAAGGTAGGTGGCTTGGTGTTTATTTTTCCAACTGCCGTGTGTTTTGTGCATTTTCGTGCCACAAACCCATGTGGGGGTGTCGTGTGGCTAAGGCCATGGCTATTTTAATAACCTAGAACTGTATAGGTAATTGAATAAATTGTAAAAATGTTGGTTGGGGTCATTTCTTGGATCCAGGGACCACCCTGGGGGTGTGTTCCACTATTTAGCCATTTGGCTAGGATACCCGATGGTATGCCTTCAAAGTAGTAATTGTAGAATTTCCTTGAGAGGAATTGCTTGTTACTTCTTGATTACTTATTGGTCATGGCCCGATTACCTATTTTCCCTGAGGGCATTGTTGTGATTAGCCTGAGGGCATTGCACTATTTAGCCTGAGGGCTGTAGTTATTTTGGCTGAGGGAAACCTTTCGTGCCTGAGGGCTTGACTTCTGTGAATGAGGGTGACACTTCCTACGCCTAAAGGCAATTTTTGTTACACCTGAGGGGAATAACTACGGGTTGGATTCTGATTACCTGAGGGTAAGGTTTTTCTTGTCTGAGGAAGTGGACTATTTACTTAGAAATGCACTGTGGTGATTTCTAATATTTAATGGATTAAATAAATAATAAAATTGAAATTTAACTGTTAAGTTAGTTACTTTTTAGTACTGCTTAGTTTATTTAATTTTACTATTGCACACTATTGTTGCATGCTTACACGCAGTTGGGCACGAGCCTTTGGTGGGTGCCTACTAAGATATATTTCTCACACCCTGTTTGGGTCATGCTTTTCAGCTCAAACAGATTACGTTTCTGCAGGTGTGGATAGAGGAAAGAGTCCCTATATAGGTACTTTACTATTGCTGTGGAGTAGGAGGGAATGGGACTGAGCCTAGGCTCGCAATGCCGCTGCCACTGTGGTTATATTGACTACTGTTGTTTATTTCAGTTGTGTATGTTTTACTGCTTCTGCTGTTTGATGTATATTTTATTTCGTATTCCGCTACGTTACACTTTGACAAATGAGGGCATAGTTTCCCCACTATCAGACCTGGGCCCTCACTGCTAGTCGGAAGCCTCTGGAGTTTAGGGAAATGTGCTTGAGGTCTTGTGGCGAACCAAGTTTGGGGCACCTGTTGAGTGACACTCAGAACCGGGATGTTACAATTATCACATGCATGACATCCCATATTTCTTTTCTTCTTTATTCACACATTTCGTTGTCCATGATGCTCAGTCAAACTCTTCTTATCTTTAAATCCTTTTAAATAACTAGTGATTTAAGAATTATTTCTCTATATTGAAAGAAATTAATATTATATCATCATATGATGATAAATTTTGAGATAATAGTCCCCTTAAGAGTCTTTGATTAATCCTATTAAAGAAATAGTCAATCCTATTTTCCAGTTTATATATGCAGTCCACATTATGACTAGAAAATATTGTGCAAATATCCTTATACTCAACTATAATATCCATTTAATTATTCTTAAAATTATATAATTTCCTTTCCATATCATCTCATTTCTAATGAGGGAATTATTTATCATAGAACATCACCTTGAATTTATTCAATTTCATTCCTTTTATCTCTTACTTCAAAGTATTTTGAATAAATGAAAACCATTGATCTTCATATACTTTTCTATGACAAACTTCTATGATAAAATTCTACATTTCATTACTTCCCAAGGTGATAAATATCATCTCTATAGCTTGATACTTTGTTAAACTACTAATAGATCAGTGGTCCGATTGTATGATAGAGGTTGTTGTCATATGAAGTGGTCCATCTTTGTTGTATAATATTTTAGATTAGTATGTTTATCCATTTGAGAAATGTTATCATTAATATCTTAGGTCAACTAACCTAATATAGACATAATATTATTTATTCAAACACTAACCATATTGACTTGTTCTTGAAGGAAATAACTAAATTAATTATGGGTGATGATATTATTTTCCTTTATAATATTAGGTAACATCTCAAAATAGTTACATATACTTAATTAGATTATAAAATTTTGAATATTTATCCATAAAAAATACCTATTAATGTAAAATTTCTTGGGTATACTAAAGGTTTATCATAATTATTATGATATCTTAATACTTTTTAAATACAGTTTCCAAGATTCCTTTTAAAATTATTTTGGTTACAATTGTAACCCCATGAATCCAATAAACCAAAACCAATGGTTATTTTATTAGATTCATACCATATTCAAGGAATCACATCACAAAACACAAAATAGTTTAGAAATATTGGGAGAATCGATAGATACAAGAATTTTTTATTACACTGGAACATAAAAATACAACATAAAATTTCATGAAATGTTTTTATTCCCTATAGTGTATCCCTAAATTAATCTATTGTTGCCTTCTTG
The DNA here is from genome assembly GCA_963277665.1 of Viscum album. Classification (NCBI taxonomy): domain Eukaryota; kingdom Viridiplantae; phylum Streptophyta; class Magnoliopsida; order Santalales; family Viscaceae; genus Viscum; species Viscum album. The sequence goes on from OY728131.1 coordinate 243,951,479, forward strand.
GTACCTTGTGGAAATGAAAGCAAAATAAGGGAGATCTAAAACACTTATTAAGGGTACAAGTACAATGTAAGATAATATAAAAGGAATAAACATTATTTCATAGTGGATAATCAATAAAAATTTCATATAATCAATATATTGAGCATGAAAAATATACATGGATAACATAATAATGAAAACAATCACATGGATACAAATAACTGAATTCATGGTTATGGAATGTATAATGTCATACATCTTGATCCTTACCATATTAGACTCAACCAATACATTATTCATTTCATCAAGGTCATGACCAAGATATAATTTTCATCATCAAGGATATATCCAAGACATCATGCTTGCATTGGTTAGGCATACACCAAATACCCAAACCATTTTCCTATGAGACCAACCGATGCTTCAATGGGATATGTAATATCAGGCCCCAAATATCTCTTATTTAAGAACAACTCATTCATTATATAAAATATTTTAATAAAAATACCATTTATAATCAATTTCATCTATAAACATTCATATTATAATAACAATATAATGAACATCAATAATTTCACCCATATAAATAAAAGGGATAAATTGATCATAACCCATCTAGAGAAAGAAGGTGTATGGACAAATGATACATATCATAATGTTTATTATGGAACCTCATTTATAATTATTATTGAGGAATAAAAATTTATCCATATATAAATACTAGATATAAAAATTATCAATATTTAAATTTTTAATGGAATAATGTGGCTCACTTTGGTGAATATCCAACCATATGAACATTAATGATGCAATTTAAAGTACACTTATCAAATAAATAAATAGAAGTTAGTTGATAAGGGTACATTCAAAGTGATGGCTTATAAATATTAGATAGTATTTGAGTTCAATAGTTTTCAATGATAGTAGACCACAAAAATGAATTTCAATTCATTAATTATGGTTTATATGAGCGTTTGAATTATCTGATGCATATCCCCTAAGAGTGTCTTACTAGGTGTATAGTCTTAGGATTACTCATCATGAACATAGTAAAATTTTATTTGATACTCAACAATCCATATTCATGTTGATGAGCACAAGGTCCATTGGTTCCAGAGCTTCATCTACTTTTTATTATCTACTTAATTATGTAATAGCAAGGAAATTACGTACAATATTACTTTACCAAAACATTATTATGCCATTATGGAAATGATTGAGTTTTGTAATAGTTTTAATAAATCTAATATAAAAAAGAATATGAGGTATTTATAATTATTTAGACTCATAAATACCTTGAAATTCAGGGAAAATATGATAAAATAACATTCACATAAATTTATACATTACATAAAATAAACAAGTGGTGAGTACAAATCATTTGTCAATAAATCAAAATTGAGATACAAAAAACCTTAACTTAATTTCAGAATTCCATGAAAGTACTTGAATATCATGTATAATTCAAATAAATATTTCAATAAATTACTTAAAAATATATTTATACTTATAAAATTTTATATACTTCTCTTATAACCATATATTAGAAATATATTAATAAGTTATCATTTATGTCCATCATTGGGTCTTATGAAATTTCTATTGTTTATTTCATAAAAGTACCATGGTTATTGGGTCAATTATTACTTATTAGTTCAATTTTAATCATTACCAAATAATCCAATATATTAGAATCATTTTTTCAATGCTTCATCACATCCCATTTTCATTTGGTGAATGGTAAAGGTATATTTTTCAAAAAAAATAAAAATTTAAAGAACTAGTTTTGATGTTTTTAATTATCAAAATATTATATATTAAAAATTATACTATATAACTATACAAAATTTATTAAATCATTAAAAAATATTAAATGTTTTTTTATTACATGATATTATCATTATATGATATCCATTAATTATTCATGAAATAAATATTATAACATCTTTTTCATAGGTGCTAAAAAAACCCAATAAAGTGAGCATTATAATGATGTAATGACCACAGAAATGGATTTATATAAGGTTAATATAAATTTTTTAAAAGACTAAAAATGTTTGCAATATCTTTTTGTTTTATAAAATTCATTCTTATGGCCATCCATGAATATTGGTGATGAAAAATTAAATTTTTCATTTGTGGAGGTGGTAGTCTGCACATTCACATGATTAACATTTCCATTTCCAATGAATGGGATGGAATGAAGTTATATGATAAATTAACATTTAAAAATCATAATTGTTTCTTTTAAAAAATATTATTTCATAAAACACATCCTTATTTTCCAACAATTAATGGAGGTGATGAAAAACAAACCACATCACTTCGGGGTAGTGATAGTCTACACACATACAAGATCAATGTTTTTTTGGTATTTCTTAATTTATGGAATGGATTAAATAATGGTTATTAAATTAATATAATAACATTATAGTATATTAATAATAATTATTTCATTATATTAGGTTGGCTATTAAATTTTTTTAGGAGGAATATTAAGAAGAAAAGACTAAGGAGTAAGAAATACTCACATTGTGAACTTAAGATATCTCTTTGAATACTTTGAAATAGAGTGTGTAAGAAAAATAATTTTAGACATAATGCTTATTAAATTGAACTTTTCTTATATTAGGATAAAAATATAATAGTTTTGGGATGAAATTCTAAGTGATACATGTATCATAATGCGGTGTAAGTGAACACCCTTTATAAATGAATAAAACTGCATTTTGATAAATACTAATTACACATTTAATAATATAATGACACTATTCTCGGGTAAATGGTTGAAAATTAGAAAATAATAATGTTTGGGATTTCTTAAGGTTAAAAAAACATTTAAATTTCAATTTAACAAATATTTTAAATCTCTTTCAATCCTTTAGCTCTTAGATTTTCTACTTTTACCATGGTTTGTTTTTACTATGGTAATTGAGTTTTAACTAAGTAGTTTTATTTTAATAGATAAAAATAAAATAGGCCTTATTAAATAATTAGGATAAACTTATTCTAAATATGCTATCCAATTTACTAATTAAAATATTTATTTATAATAATAATTAATTTTAACATTAGTGCATCTAATGTGTAAAAACCTATTTTTAAGCTTAAAATGTATATGTAGGATAAAATAATAAATATTTTCAATTTTCATGAAAAAAACTATTTTATTATAAATTTTATGCTACTTTAAAAAAAATCCAAAACATAATTTTACCAAAATAATATTTAATTAAAATAAAATAGTAACAAAATTATTTTATCAGAATATATTACTTAGGTTTCTAAAATGTTATACATAGGTTTCATAAATTCATAATAGTATTTTTAAATGTATAGTATTTTCACTAAAATACACATTTTATCTTGTAAAACATTTTATATATATTTAAGTTATAATTAATTCTTGGTATATTCATAAACTCTAGGGTTTTATAAAAAATATTTTTCACTGTTCAACTAAAAATCAATTACTTTAGAAAAATTTAAAAAATACCCTAATATTATTTTCATCATGGTGAATTAAAAAATGAACTCATTTTTATCAAATATAAATTCTATTATTTTTGAATTTATCTTATAAACTTGAATAATTTAAGTTTTTATTTTGATAAAGTGTGAATTGTGAGATAATTTTTAGGATATTGTGTTTACCTCCTCTAATTAGGTCTCGACTGTTACAAAAAAACATAAGTTTATAGATGGAAATAAACTCTTGGATAGTTGAGATTAAAGATAAAATTAAATAACTTATTAAAAAAATGTTAAACCAATTTGTAATCATGTGGACTATCAAAAAAGCCTCAAACTCTTAGAAAATAATGTGTCAAATGTGATATGTTTGGGCACACATAAAATTGTTGCATGAACGTTGAAATTCCATATCCACCCTTATAAAATGATAAATTTTATAAGATATGGTCATATAATTAATAAAATAATGATCCTTTAAAAAAAATTTAACTCAGGGTATAGTAACCATCCAAATCTATCATTGAAAGAGCACTGAATACTAAAACAACCAGACTCAGGATTCCCAAAAATAGGCAAGGACCCAATTTCAAAACCAAATTAATGTTGATACCACAAATTAATAAGAATAAAATGTATTTTTCAATTGTTAATAGGAATTATTGAATCCAAATAATATTAATTTTACTATCAAAAGTAAAAATATTATTTATAAAAAGCTCAAATAGATGAAAGAATACAAAATCTAGTAATGAAAATAGTTTAGTTATCCATGAATATAAACAAAAGGGATAATTGAAAACTTCCTAGAATATATAAATTTAATCCTATGGATAATACCATGACAATAAAATTTGTTATTAGTAATAAATCTTGTAAGAAAACTATAAAATACCCAAGGCTATATAAACTTAAGCTCTGTATGAAATTGGAAACCGAAATTTGAAAATGAATAAATCTAGAAATCTGGACAACAACATTGAAACTAATGTTAAATTTTTCATTCCACATAAAAATATGTTTAAAAGGATTTTATGTAAATAAATATAATGGTAAATAAATTTTTGAGGTTAAACTATAGGGGAAATCCACTTTTGTGAAGAATATTTCCCCTGCCATCCATTAACCACAAAGGATAAAAAATTATGATGATGAGCATAATTAATTAAAATGACATGAGTTATTTAAAACATTAAGCATTGAAATTACCTTTATATAATACCTGAAAAATATCCCTTATTATATAAAGTTTCATAATAGGTTCTTTTCTAATAAAAGGGATTTAGAGGAGATTTACGCCATCGGTTTAACTGAGGCACGTAGTGTCATTATTCAAAATAGTCCTCCTAAAAAATATAAAGTACTTGGGAAATTTATCATTTAATAAAACTAGGCAAAATTGAGGAACTTTATTGGTTTTTTTGGTAATTGTTAGTATTACCTTGATTTATTTCTCAATATTTTAGTGATTGGGCCTTAAGTAATTTAAACACACACTATTGTATCTAAAATTGGATGATAAGTCCATCTACCAACCTATTGGAAGGGTGGATGACTTGGTACTCAATATATGGAAGTAAAAACTAGCAACTTATTTTCCTATTCTTGAATTGGAGTGTGATGAGAAGGTTTTTATCATTTTGGGAATACCATTTTTATCCATTGGTATTGTTGTTATTGATTTTTGAAAAATAAAGCTTACCTTTCATGCTAGATATAATGAAAAATAATTTATTATCTTTAAGAAGACCACACTTGATATGACCTAAATGTTTATTGATGTATATGAATAAGTTTTTATATATTTTATTAGGATATATACTCATGGACCATTTGTAGAAATAATTCAATAATCAATTTATGAGAATTTTAAGGTGAACTTTGTTGAATTTGAATCAATAAAGAAAGTTGAATGATTTGAGAGACATGCGAGAATAATTAGGGACCTCATCTATTTATACCAATATGTTTTACATAATGAATAATTCTAATTTTCAAGGAATTATCCTTAGGTTATAGGTCACTATTCACAACCCTTCCCTTCACCCATTCTGAATTCAACACCAACACCTTTCATTATGAGGCCTAAAAGTCTTTTTTAGTAGTATTTTTAGCTTTTAATATGGGTTTATAGGTTTATAAAAAATTTGGAACTAGTTATATACATTATTATGTTAAATATAAGTTTAAAAATCCTATTAAGAGTGTTAAAGTTTATAATTTGGTTAGTTTTCTAGAAAATGATAGTAACTCTATTCCTAATATATTGATCTATTTGGGTGATGAATTTTCCATTTCCGAGCATAAGAAATTCTTGGGAGAGTTTTGGTTGCTTATCCTAATTCTGATAAGGGTAAAATTTATAAAATTTTATGTTTTTATTTAGGTTAAATTGAGCAGTTTACAACATCTACTGAACATATTTATTAGTGTTTTGGATTCCTCATGTGTGGGGGAAAATTTAGGGATTACTTCCAACCAAATTGATGAGTTTTCTGGGATGTTATCCATAATTTTTCATAATGTTTTAGTGATTTTAAGGATTTAAAGTGAACTAGAAAGCAACCTTAGTCCTAAGTCTATTGAATATTTAAAAGCGATTTATATTTACAATGTTGTTCTGGAAATTTTGAAAATACATGATGACGTTTTCTAGGAAAATAATTAAGTGAAGATCATTGAAAAATCATGTTTATAATAGATCATGGATAGATTTTTTAGGGGGAATGTTTTGGTTAATACTCTAAACATATGGATATATGAGAGGTTACTTGTAAGATCCTGGGGTTTTTGATGAGGTATACATCGTTTTATTTTTAGTTTAAACTATTGTAATGTTATTTTTTATTATAAAAAAAACTAGGCTTGTGGGCCAGTTGGGTTTCTTTTGGTATGGAAGAATCAGGATGACTATAGGTTGGATGAAGCCCAATTACATGGCATGTATTTGGTTTATAAAATATGTATTTAGTACACAATTTATAATTCCCTGGGAATGATAATTCATGACATATAAAGGGGTTATCCCAAAGAGATGACCCTAATATTTACATGACATGTAAAGCATTTAATCATCGTGTAAATGGTTGAGGAGATTTATTAAAATAAGAGTTAGGGTATCTATTTTTTAGATAATTAACCTCCCTCATTTCTTTTTTTACATTACACATTAGAGATCCACATATAGAGATTCCTCTTTGAGTCTAACCTAGGATTTGGTGTTGTTTTGGGATCTAAACTCTGATTCTTCCATTATCAGTCTCGTTAGATGAACATTGATATGTTTTATGTTCCCCCTTTTGTCATTATTTTTTTGTCTCTTTATCAATGGAGTTATTTTGGTGTAGTATCATTTTCAAAATTTTTAGGTAATTCATTCATTCTTCCATTTTATTTTGATATGGACCAAATCAAAGGTTGATACTGGACAAGTGTTCTACCATGGGTATATGGTAGGTGTTTTATAACTTTACCTTAGGGATTGGTGATATATATGTCATGTTGTTATTGTACTACATGTCAAGATTTCCAATATTTCCTATAAAATTAATTTAATGTCTTGATATAATTGATTTAGACCTTTTTAGGTTTACTACTTGTACCATTATATGGTTGGAGGTTGTTCTCCTCAACTTGAGCCACCCATGGGGTGAATTCTACCCTTTGTATATATTTTTGAGCAAACATGAGGCGTTTTATTGTATCTTCCCTATGTTATATAACCCCATTGAGTGTGTGTGATCTCACCCCTTATTTTGGGAGCCATACTGAGTTGAAATATAATTAAATGAATGATTAAGAGAGTGGTTATACCTCTTTTTAAACGTGATACATGATGTTTAAATGGATAATTGTTAAATGGGTTGGTTGAAAACAAGGTATATAAATGATAATGAATTGAGATTATGTAATGATAATGGTATCAGATTACTTGGGAATTTCTACTCCTTAGATCCTAATTCCATTGGATGTAATTTTCATTTATACTACATGGATAATGATTTTGGTAGTGTTTGTTTTGGACATTTTTACTCCTCAGATTCTGATTCCATTAGATTCCATGGAAATTCATACTCCATGAATCTTTATTGATTATATTAGTGGATTCCTTGGACATTTCTGCTCCTTGGATCCTAATTCCATAGGATTCCAAGGGATTTACATCCCCTTGGATCTGGCTTGCTTGGTCTCACATTGAACATGCTCTGGGGACATTTTCCTTGGAATCCACCCATGTTGTTATTGAAGTCCCATCAAGATGCTTCATGGATTGGATTAGTATGAATTGGCCTTTTATAACTTGGATCCAACCTTTTATGGTCTAAAACTATATTACATTGAATACATCATTGTGGAATTTATACACCTGATTACATGGCATGAATATTATGGTTATTTTTCTATGCTTTACAGAAAGCACTAGTTTGTGTATTTAATTATAGTTTTTAGAATGGATAGTATCATAACTCCCTATTTATTATTTACATTTATCCCTTTATTAGGGGCTATTTATTATTATTTTGAAGGGATCCATGTTTGAATGGATAAGATTTTATCGGTATTTGAAACTTACTTCGATTACTATCATAAGAGTGATATAATAAAAACTACTTCATTGTTTAAACACTGACTGTACATGATATAGATACCATTTGTGGTGGCCTACTGACTGTTATATCACACCTTATTTGGGATTTCGTTTGGTACCTAAAAATACTTCATGGATATAGGTAGGTACTGGGTATGTGCCTACTTTTTGATGCTTGATTTTATCATTTCTTTGGAGAAGGGTAGTAAAGAATCAAACAATTCTTGTTATGCTCTCTAGAGATAGTTCCCTTTTAGTGTTATTTCTTTATACATGTATCATACATTATTCCTGTTTCCACATATTTCATATCATTTTTTATAGATACATGACATGATCATCATAATGTAGATGATACTTCTTCTGTCTTTATTATTATCACAGCCTTCTAGAGGTTATCTTCTATCTTGATTTATATTATGCTTCCACTATTGATAGATATAATTACTATGTTATGTTACACTATGACATGAGGGAATATTCTTCCAACAGACACAATTTAGGCTTTCTCTACTAGTTGATAGATTCTGGCTTATGGGGAGGATTTCTTGAGGCCATGTGACCCACTAACTCAGGGAACCGTTTAATGGATCTTGGTTTGAGACATTACAAAGTTTTCTTAGAGAATTCTATTTTCTAGTTACCTTTAATATTTTGAGAAAATGGATAGGAGATTAGGTAAAAATTGGAATTTGGTAATGATATTTTCCAAGGATTAGCTAACTCATGTACCAGCAAATGCCAAATTGCTAAGAATGGTAATTGTTATTATCTGAATTTCTCTTGTTACAATTGATTTAACTTCACCATTAGGTGATGAAAATAAATTTTTTTGTTACTTATGATTATATATTTTATTAATGTTTGGATGAGATTAGGTAATTCTACCTCATGCATCATTTTAGGATCATTTTATAATTCACATGCCTTGCATATTCCATGCCATTTATGATGCTTTGCTTGACTAAATGACATTATTATATGTTCCTTGAGTGATATATATATGATTTTATTGACCTGTTGTGTAGGGTAATAATATTCATAGTTGGCACTTAGAGTTTCTTCTATAACATAAATATTTTTTTCTTTTCTATATGACATTAGACACCCTATGTAGTCAATTAGGAAACCTTGAGTCATAGACTGTTGGTCGCATGGACTACAATGTGTTATGGTTTGGATTAATTGGAATTCACACTTCAGTACATGAGGTGTATGAGATCTTATGGATCATAAGTGGTGATCCATTTGGTTTATCCATTTATAGTGGAATGTAATATAAATACGAATTTAAATGAAATTGAAATGGTGAAACAAAGAACATTACTTTGGATCAGATTTAGAGTGGGAAGTAAAAAGTGTCTATGGTGCTTTTTACGGTTATTTCCACTACCCAGTCCTATATTTAAGAGTAAAAAGAAGGGTGAGTCTATTATAAAGTAGGTATTAAACATGTCCTACTCTTTTAACTGTGATATTCTCATTATCAATATTTTATGAGGCATGTGTTTGGAATTGTTGATACATGACACCACAATGGCCTCCAACAATTCACTATTAGAGTTGTGAAACCCATGCTCTAGAGATAGGGGGCCCTAAGCCCCTAGTAGAACAACCATTAGTGTCTCTTGTGACCCTATTAGTTGTATTGAATATGGGAGCTAAGGCATAATTCTATTAGGGTTTCTTATGTTTCATGAAACCCTTTTAGGGACCCTCGTAAGCTTCCACATCTATGGAAGAGCCAAATCATGTTTTCTAGCGGAAGAATCCTACCATGTATTTGGGGGATAGAGATATATAGTTTTTAAGCTATGGATTGAGAATATATTTTCTATTTTCAATCATCTAGAGACACATCCTGATAGGAGAGTGAATATCGTGAAATATATACTTCGGGGAGCAGCTAAGATCTGGTGTGAAGTTTTGAAATAGGATGATACAATTTAAGATATAGTTTAAAGGGATTTTCAATCTATGTAATGTGATTAATTATTTCCTAATACCTTAAGAGCTAACATATCCAATGAGTTCATGCATCTATAGTAGGGTGTTATGACTCTTATGAAGTATTTAGCTCACATCATAAAACATCACCTTTTTTGCATCGATTTATCTTGCTGATGAGATATCAAGGGCGACACACTTTATAGAGGGTCTCCGATACGTCATTTAATAACAATACAACCTATTTCTGTTGACTAATATTACTAAGATAGTGAATCCAATGATTATTTCTGAATAGAACCACAAAGAAGATGGGGGCGTATAACAAGGTGGTTTAGCCTATAGACCTAGTGGTTTAGTGTCTAGTGGCTTAAGGTGTTGTTTTGAGACATCTTATTATGGGAGTACCATCCATACCGTTAGTGATGGAAGTGTCTTCTTCTTTCATCCATGTGAGAGATGGGTATATATAAGGAATCAGTGTGACAAAGATCTAGTTGAGTGTTGAGCATGAAACAAGATGGTCCATGTACAAAGTTTCTGTAAAACATGCAGCCTATTATTTATTAGAAGGGTATCAGCTCCGACTCTAGGTTTAGAAAAGGGATTCACATCTCTATATACAGATGGGAGCTGGTGTAGTGTTGTTTGATTAAGATAAGGTGGTGTTCATGGTTAGGCATCCATGTACCATTTTTACCTAGAAAGAATAGTGCGCTTACCTTGGGTAGTGAGGTTTTTTCAAAGTGTCATAGTTCAAACTATATTTATTCTGTATAGACTACACATGAGGAGTAGAGTGTCAGAATATCCATGGTGATATGTACAATTTTAGTACCCTCTACTCTTGTATTTTCTACTTCTGATATAGTTACTTCTCATAGATTCAGATGTGTAATTTTTTTGGGGAACCATGGGCACATTGTTCGGTTTTTTGATGGTGTTATGACATTAGATACTCTATTGGTGATTAAAATAGAGGGTTTACACTAATGCAGGGAGTGCCCCCTTGAGATTGGTGGGTGTCACTTCATATGTGATATTTTTTCCCTTGATATGACATGGTTTGATGTCATACTCAGGATGAACTGAATAGATTCTTTTTTATCCCATGTTTATTTTTATCACCAAAGCATGACCTTCACATCACCAGAGGGATAGTTATTTGTTCACAAGGGTTAATGGGATGTCTCTACTGGTAGAGATGGACCAAGTAATCTTGGGATGGGAGAGAAGATATCATAGATTACTTGTTTATATCTGGATGATCAGGGAACACATTAAGAGGACATCCTCCTATGGTCGATTATTTCATGGATGTCTTACCAAACAAATTTTACGGTCTACCTCCTCAGAGAGAGTTGTATTTATCTATTGATATATTTCCAGGAGCTGCACCAGTATCCATTCCTTCTATAATATAGATAATAAAAAGTTGTAGGTGCTCAAGAGATAGATAAAGGACTTGAAAGAAGATGGTTTTATATAACCCAATTCTTCATTATTGGTTTCTTCAATCCATTTTTTGAAAAGGTAGAATAAACCCTTCGTATTTTCATGGATTATTGGAAATTGAACAAGTTGATGGTTAAGAACTGGTATCCCTTATTGTGGATAGATGATCACTTCTACCATCTCTGAGGATGTCTGGTTTTCTCGAAGATTTATTTGAGGTCAAGTTATTACCAGGTACATGTTTGAACTTAATAAATACTTCATATAACTTTTCATGGGAGGTATAGTCTATATGTGTATCTAGTTATGTCATTCGGTCTCACAGACATGCTAGAAGTTTTCATCGAATTGATGAAATGATTTTTCCATCCATATCTAGATTCTTTTGTAGTGGTATTCATAGATATTATCTTACTATATTCACATAATCAACATGACCATGCCAAAAATCTTGACATCACATTGGATACACTGAGAGATGATCAGTTATATGCTAAAATCATAATTTTTCTCTTCTGGATGGATAAGATCCACTTCTTAGGTGACATTATCTCAAAGACATGGGTATCATTTGACCCATAGATAGCGAGATCTGTATTTTCCTAGGAGAATCCCAAGAATTACTTTAACATATGGAGTTTCTTGGGTCTAATATATTATTACAGGTGTTTCATACAATACTTATCATACATAGAATCACCACTGATAATATTTACTATGATGGGTGTGAAGTTTCTATGGAAAGATACCTATGAGAAAACCTCTCAGGAGGTGAAAGGGAGACTAAATTCCATGTCAGTCCTAGTTCTACTAATGTAAGGTTGGATCTACATTATGTATTATGATGCATTAGGTTCAAGATTTAAGTAGTTCTAATGTAGAAGTAATGAGTTGTGGTGTGTGGGTCTAATTATTTAAGGCTTCACGATAGGGACTACCCAACGCATGATCTTGAGTTAGTCATTGTTGTAGACACCTTGTGCTATTTGAGGTATCATTTAATAGGAGAGAATTTTGTGTTGTACACAGACCATGATTCCTCAAGTATATATTTAAAAAAAATGAATTGAATATTATGAAATAAAGGTGAGTTGAATACCTTCATTCCATCGACTTTGAGCTTGCCTATGTGCTCGGAAAGAAAAATGCAGTTGTCGATGCATGGAGCGGGAGGACTCAGATACATGAATTTTTGGAGGCTAGTAGTGAGTGGAATCTTTTGGCCTTATTGTATGATATGTTCTTTGAGGTGTAGGATAGTGAAAGGAATACTTTTCTCTCATCCTTAGCAGTTAATTCCACTATTTTGGATAGGGTGAGGATGAGATAGTTATCTGATGGTGAGGGCGTTGTCCTACGGGATAGTGTGACAGGAGAGGGCCCACCTCCTAGTTAAACTATGAGTGATAATGAAATTCAATGTATTCATGGTTTCATTGGGTTATATTAGATATATTTGAGTAGATAATGTAGTAGTTTTATGCCTTAGCATGGGTAGTACATCATCAAATTACCAAGATGTATCGAGACTTACACCACCTGTATTAGTGGTCGGGTATGAAACAAGTGGTAGTCGATTTTTTCATAAGGTGTTCCACCAGTCAGCAAGTGAAGAAATTAAACTAATTACCTGCTAGGCTTTTTAATAGTTACTTATTCCTAAGTGGAGATGGTGGTTTTTTGATGGATTTCATGACTGGGTTTTGAGGTTTCCTCAAGGTAGTGATATTATATAAGTTGTTGTGGAGATGCTCTTAATGGATTACCATTTCCTACTGATTATGAAGATCATCTTAGTAGATGATATTTAGATACTTTATTTTCATGAGATTTCCCACCTTAAAGGGATTCATCATACTGTGGTATCAGATAGGGATGTGTTGTTTACGTCTAAGTTTTTTGTAGATTCTATAGAGGTTTTTCGGTATAGAGATGATTCTGAGAACATCATACCACCCTCAGACTGATGGCTATTTAGATCACACCATACAAGTTCATTAGGACATGATTAGAGAATGTGTGCTTTATTTTACGGGTTCTTGTGGGAGGCATATACCACTGGTTTAGTTCTATTACAATAATATATATCATGAGACTATACCAATGAGACCTTATGAGGCTTTATATGGTAGACCACCATTGTGATATTTTGAGGTAGGACAGGCAATTATGCTTGGACCACATCTTATATAGGAGACTTAGGAGTAGGTATGGATGATCAAAAGGTGGATGGATACTACATAGTCTAAATAGAAATCCTACATCGATCACCATCGATGGCCTCTATAGTTTGAGGTATGGGATATAGTCTTTTTTTGTTTCTCAAAGAGGCTAAGACAAAGATATATTAGGAGATAGGGTAAGATTTTACCATGATATGTCTGGATATTTGAGATTATAGATAGAGCGAGACCAGAATCATATTGGTTACAGTTACCTCATAGTTATTTATCCATGTATAATGTCTTCCATGTTTCTTAATTGCGTAGTTATCACTGAGACCCATATCATACTCTTCAGCTAGCTGACATTTATTTTTATGTAGATACATACTTCAAAGATAATACATTCTATATAATTGATAGGACCATGAAGGCTTATCAAGGTTGGTCAGTTCATCTAGTACAAGTGTTATGGTAGCATATCCGTGTATAGGATGAGACATGGAAGTGAGAGGCTGATGTACGTGCTCAATGGCTAGAGTTATTCTCTGATGATGTTTGACCACCCTTGGAAGGGAAATGCATGGATGAATTACTTTATAGTGTAAAGATTATAAGATACCATTTTTTTAATGAGGTATGAATCCTTTTATTTTTTGTTTAAACTCTTCTAAAGTTCACTTTTTTATCATATAACCAAATGACAGGACCGTGGGACAGTTGGGTTTTTTTAGAAAGGAAGAGAAAATAGGTTTTTATTTTTTATTTTGGATAATTATAGGATGCGTAATTGTTTTACATGATGTTTTTTCAGTACACAACATGTAACATCCTGGGTAGGAAAATTCACGATGTGTAAAAGGTTTTTTCCTAATATAAGACCATAATCAATACATGATGTATATAAAATTTACACATCATGTAAATGTCCAAGGTCATTTTTTAAAATAAGTGGCAGGGCCTCTATTTTTTTCCAAATCCCCTTCCCTTATTTATTTTTCCATCACACATAGAAATACCACTAATGGAGCTTCCCCTTTGAGTCTAACCTAGTATTTGGTGCCATTTTCTGATCCAGACTCTGATTCTTCCATTTTTAGTCTCATTAGAGGATTCATGGTATGTTATATGTTCCTTTTTTGTGATCCTCATTTTTCTTATGTTGATAGTGTTACTTTGGTGTTGGTTCTTATGCCCTATTTCCATGGCATTTACCCACACTTCCTTTTTCTTCTGATATGGAAAAAATAAAAGGTTTATACTCAACAAGTATTCTACAATGTGTATATAGTAATAATTCTATGCCTTTCCCTTAAGTTTTGGTGTTTCATATTCCTTATTTTCATTGTTCCTCATGACAATATTTCTAGTGTTTCCCTTAAAATTAATTTAATGTCTTGATATAATTTTTTGGGACCTATTTAGGTTTCCCACTAGTACCACTCTATGGTTTGAGGTTGTTCACGAATACCTAAGCCATCCATGGGGTGTGTTTTACCCTTTTTATATTGTTTGGACAAACCATGTGGTGTGTTATTGTATCTAACCTATATTATACCACCTTATTAGTTGTATGTGATCTTTACACTTGTTTTGGGAGCCTTATTGAATTGAATGACAATTGAATGAATGATTGGGAGAGGGGTTATACCTACATTTAAATTTTATACATGATTTTTAAATGGTTAATTGTTAAATGGGTTAGATGAACTCATGGTATATAAATGATAATGAAATGATATTATGTATTGATAATGATAGTGGATGCCTTGGACATTTATAATCCCTAAATCCAAATTCCAATAAATTTCATAGACATTTATATACTATAGATCCTAATTATGGTCTTGGATTTTGTAGAAATTTATGCTCCTTAGATCATGGTTTCATTAGATTTTACTTACATTTATAATCTATGTATGAGTATTGATTATAGTAGCACATGCCTTGGAAAATTATAGTCCATGTATTCAAATTCCATAGGATTCCAAGGGGCTCACTTCCCCCAGAATCTACTTTTATTAGACTTGCATTGGATATGCTCTACATGATCCTTGTACTTCACCCAATTAGTTACTGATTTTTCATTGAGATACTCAATTCACTCTATGAGTATTCCTTAGTCTTTTATACTTTGGGTCTGGCCTTTTGTGGTCTAACACTGGATTACAAGGAATTGGAAATTTTGGATGTTATAAACATTATTATACTACATTTTTATTATAGTTAGTTTTATATGCTTTATAGATAGCCCTAATATGGGTATTAGAATACAGTTTTTAGGCTGGGTAGTATCACACCTGATTATTTATGCTTTACAGTTAAACCTTTCGTAGGGGTGCTTGATTAAGGTTTCATAGGGATCAAGGTTTGGTTAGATAGGATTTTATCGTCATTTGAAACATACTTATATTATTATCATATTAGTGACATACTAGACACCATTTCATTGTTTATACATTGACTGGACATGATATTGATAGAATCGGTGGTGGGCTATTGAGTTTTATCTCACAACCTATTCGACCACTATTGGGTACCCAGATAGACTTCATGTATGAAAGTAGGGATAGGGGAAAGTTCCCACATTATGATGATGGATTTGATCATTACTTAAGATCAGGGGAGAACAAGTTCAAGCTATGCTTGTGATGTTAGATTTAGATAGTTTTTTGGTATTTTTGTATTTTGATGCATGAATTATACTGGATTACTTTTACCATGTATTTATCTTCATTTTGTATAGTGACATGACATGATCATCATATTTCACATGAAACTGGTTTTGTATTTATTTTTTTTACATTCTTTTGGATGATATCATATATATTTATTTATATTATGCTTCCTCTATTGATCGATATTTTTACTCCACTACATTACACTCTTAAATGTGGGAATTTTCTTTCCATATACACACCATTGTCCCTCACTTCTAGTCAAAATCCTGTGGAATATGAGGAGGCATGCTTGAGGTCATGTAACCCACCATCTCAGGGCACCATTTAGTGGATCTCGGGTCAGGATGTTATATTATGCATGGTTTTTTGAAATTTCATCTTTTTTAATTTTTTAAATAAATCTCTCCCAAACCTCCATATTATATCCATTCCCCATTTTTGTCCCTCCTTTCTCATTACCTCAGTTTTAACCAAATCATCATAGCCTATCTTCTCCACCACATCCTCTTAACATCACCTTGTCTTGTTTTAAATACTTTTAATGATTTAATCTAATTTAATTCTATTTCAATTTTGAAAGAACCTCAATAGAGATACTAAGTGGAAAGTAAACTATAAATGAGAGAGATATTTTGGCTTTTGTAAATAAATAATGCTTTAGCTATCATGGTAGTAAGTTTCTAGTCCTTTAATTTTTTCTAAAATATTAATTTTGATTTTAATTGCTACAAAATTCCATGATAATTTAAAATAAACTTATTTTTTCAATCCTTTTATAAAAACTATTACTTCATGAAATCATGTGTGGGGATGGGAGAAACTTTTGTGACTATAGAATAAATTCTAGGTGAATCTATTTGAAATTTCAGAAATCATGCTTTCTGAAATATAGGGAATTGTAAATTAGTTTGAGATAAATATAAAAAACTTTCTTGGAATAATGATTTTCTTATGGATTGTTTTTAAAGTGTTTGAACCTACTTCAATATGAAACTACTACTTTATTCATTAGTTGACATATTGTTTTACCTATGTATAATTCAAAATATATTTGTATTCATTTCAAGAAGAAGCATGTTCTATTCAAAATCTCTTTCAAAAGAACATGATTTTGTGGAAGGTTTTCTTTTTAAAAATTATTGCAACCCTTTAGATGCTTCTCACTACTAATTTGAAAAAACTTTTTAAATTAATATGTATAAATTTTCTACATTATATTAAAGTTGAACATTAGGAAAAGTTTGAGTTTTAGGTGTGGGGAGATGTTTTCATAATATTCTACACCATATTTCATTGATAACTCATTAAAATTACCTTAATTTGTTTTATAAAAAATTGATTTTTTCTCAATCTTCAATTTTATTATTTAGTGGATGAAATATTTTATATACTATGGGCGCATTTTTTTCACTTTAATGGGGTTATTATCTTAAATTCTCTATAGATTCAATCATGCAATATCATTTTTATTGATCTCTTGATTTTTTTATTTTAGTAAAAATTTTCAAGTATATTTTACAAATATAATTGTTTTTAACTGACTAGTCTGTATTAGACACATAGAATTTTCATAAAAGTTTTTTATGAATTGAACTACTAATCATTGTGAACTTTTATTATTTAATCTAAAAATATTTGATGAGTTTATTTATGAATCCTCTTAATTATTAAACTCATTCATTCACTAATTGTGCACAATTATTGTGTGTAAATTATGTGAGTTTGTTCTACTTGGAGAAAAATATAAATTTGGAAGAACAATTGGATGCAAATTGAAATTTGTTTAATTATTTTGAAAATATTTAATATTAATAATTTTTATAAAATTAAACACAAATTTTTTCTGAACCATTTATTGTGAATAAAACTTTATTTTTATACGTAAAATGGTCTTGGGGGAATGATTTTGAAACCCAATTTTATAAGGTGCTTCAGTTGTTCATTTATGATATTTATCCCTTCCACTAAATTTGAAAAATTAGTTGATTGAGGAAAATTAATGTCTTAGGTGTGAGTAAATTTTATGTGACATTTATTAGATACAATTTTTAGATGATTTTTTCATAAATTAATTTAGTTTTTAAAGTTAAAATTTTATTTAATTGAAGAAATATTGATTATTGTTTAATCTGTAATGAAATTTTAATCCCTTAATTATTTTTGTGAAAATGATTTGTTTTGGGATTTATTGTTTTGAAATTTCATCATGTTAATATTCATAGATTTCAAGGAAAATTTTTTATTATTCATTGTTAGAAATTTAAATATTAATTTTTTAGTTCTTTTCAAAGATGATTGGGTGATGAAAATAATGTTCCAGAGTTCCTTGTATTTTATTTCAAATGTCTTATGTTAGAACTAATTTTAAAAATATTTATTTGTATTCAATTTTGACATAACTTTGATGTAAGATTTTTAATTCTCAGGATCAATTTTCTTTATCTAAATATTATTTTTTGAAACTAATTCTTTATTAGTTTCTATGTAGATTAATAATTCATGGTTCATTTTAAGTTTAAGTTTTAATTATTTTTGAATTATTTATATTTAAATAAATTTATGGTGTAATATTTTTTGAACCAAATTCTGGTGCATAATACTTTTTTAAGATAATATTTATTTTAGTCATTTCATATAATATTCTGTAGAGGTGCAGCCACATAAAGTAATTTTGGCACTACTTGAGATAATTCTGGAGACTCCCACATAAGATAATTTTTAAGTATCATAAGATAAATTTAGATCACAAATATATGTAAGTTCATTTCCAACTATGGACATAAGAAAATTATTAGTCATCCACATAGATGATTATCCAACAGTTCTGTCTATGAAAGATAATTTTACCAGAGCATAAAAATTAATTTTATGTTCCCTCATAAGGTATTTCTACTATGAGC
This sequence comes from Viscum album, assembly GCA_963277665.1. NCBI lineage: Eukaryota > Viridiplantae > Streptophyta > Magnoliopsida > Santalales > Viscaceae > Viscum > Viscum album. Next base: position 243,970,662 of record OY728131.1, read on the forward strand.
ATATTATATTTCTTCTATAATGTTTAAAAAAGATGATAAAGATAATACTAATGTAATTTGAGGTTGTAAAACTGAATTAGGATACCATGATAAATCCAAATCAAAAAAAGGAAACCAAATTGAAACCCATACAGATGAGGATGATGTGAGGATCCCATTTAAATTCTGATGACTTGATACCCAATTATGAACTTGATGAATATAAAAGTCTGATCCAAGAATGAATGAATAATGAAGATGATTCAAGAGGGATTAGTTGAAATAAAATCTGGGGATGATGAATTCAAGGTAAAATAATGGAATCAAGAATAAAATATCAAATAAATTAATGTTATATCAAATGAATAAAACAAACCCAATTTGAGCTCAACCCTGTTGTGGCGTACGAGGAACCGAACTCAAATGACGAGTTGTTGATAGAGATGATGTTGAGTTTGGGAGATATGAATCAATTAAAGGTAATTAAATTATGGATATGATCAATTGAGTATGACCAATCCATCTCTAGAGTTTAATTCCAACAGGAATGAAAATTAATATAGCCAAAGAACCGAGGTTCCACAAAGGTCAAGCTTAAACACCATATAACCATTAATTATCTATAAAAACCAAGATAAATGTTGTTTTGATGAACATATATTAATAAATAAATATATTTAATGAACACCCAATATGTATCACCCTGATATTTGTTTTTAAAAAATATTGTGTTTGATAGATTATACAAGATGCAACACTAAGCTTAAACAACCCTTGAAATATATTATTTAAATATGACCATTATAATCTAGCCATTAAATTGGTGGATATGAATAGAACTAACTAAATTATAAAAAATATATGTTTTACAAATGTATAAAATGAATTCATTTTTTATCAATTTATTATAAATGAAAATAGAAATCATTTAAAAGTAAAAGAATTGTTTTTTTCCAGAAAAATTATTTTTATTCACGCAATGTGTATTTATTATAATAAATTAATTTAATCACTATTGTTGAATTATTTTAATGAAATTTATATATTATATATTCAATAAAATATTTTATCATTCATCTAATATTTATTTAGGCATGAGATTGGAATAAACCCATTTTTCCTTAAAATCTTGTTTTTTTTTTCTAAAAAGTAATTTTGTTTAATTTTTCAAACTAATATTAAAATAAATTTTTTTATATTTTATGAAAATTTATTTCAAAAAATATGATTATTTTTTAAATTAAAATATCAAAGTTATCTTATAATTATTTTTTAATATTTTTTGAAAAGAATAATTTTTGATGAATAGTGAAAATATTGATTTTTATTAAAAACTGTCTTTTCATTTAAAGAATTTAAAAAGTTAAATTTTGTTTTAATATTAGTTTAAAAGTATAATTAGTTCAAAAATATTATAATTCATACAATTTAGGTTATTATAATCAATTATATCTTAAATTTTGATAAAAAACTTTTTATACTTATGGAAACTTTTCCTCTAGAAACCTGTTTTTTTATCACGTTGGTTTGTTTAATTTTTTAATTATTTTCTTCCACTTTAATGAGTCAAATTTATTAAAACGAATTATAAAAATTTAATAATAATAATAAATATAATATAATAGGTTTAACTTAATTTTTCACATGATAAATAGTAAAAATATACTATGGTTAATGTTAAAATGGGTTTCCCAAAGATTAAACTAAGAAAATAAGTCTTAAAAATGAATAAAAACTTGTATAAATCTAATATTATGGGAATATTTAGACCTTATATCATCTAAATTATTATATCTATTTATTTTGGATCCTTATAGAATGTGAAAAATGTTGTTATTGTTTTTTATTTCCAAAAACTCTAAGTTTTTCCTTCCCCCCACTTATGAAAGGAAACCCCTTATCCTCACTTATTCACACTTCCAAAACCATTTTAAAAAAAAACCTGACCAAATACGTTTCTTACATACCTACTCATAAATCAGAGTCCTGTTTTTATTGAGAAACCACTATAGTAGAGATTTATTTATGAATCGAAAGAGTTTTTCCAAAAAAGAGGTATAGTTCTTAATCACATGCCTTGGTTTTATTTATTCATCTATCCCCATAGAATATTATCCAAATATGATAAAATAATAACACTAGTATCTTAAATATACTGATATATTATTTTTTTAATGGAATAACCTATATCCCTCTTCTATTCCATCAAATTGGAAATAAAATTGTCGATTGTGTATACTACGAACTACAACATCACGAACTGATGTAATTTATTTTCCATCACCATACCTCATAGAAAGATATAAGGATATATTTAATGTTTATATATTATATTTATTAAATAATTATACTTATGTAATTATAATATTCAATATAAATTATTATCTTCAAATACTTTCTAAAATTACAACGTCGCTCATGCATACGTGTGGACTACCGCCTCCACGAAGCGATGTGATTAATTTTTCATATTATATTGACATTGATTATAATAAGGATATATTTTATAAATATATATGATATATATGGTATAATAATGAATATTTAATGTTTAATTACTATTCAAATTTATCTCTTTCCATCCATAAAAAATTAAAACAACGTTCGTGAGTATGTACGACCTATCATCTCCATGAACGGTGCAACTCATTTTTCTATCTATGACTTTTATAAACAATTTTAAATAATTATATAATTAATATATATGATATTTAAATAATTTTGAAAATTATTTAAATGATTTAACAATTTCCAAATTTCAAGTATCAAAACTACCAAACAGATACATAGGTAAAAAACGAAGTAGTTATCACCAGAAAAAGTGATTTTCATACATAATTGTTAATAAACGGGTGAAAAAAGTTATATATAAATAATATATGGTATTATATATATTATAATGGTTATATAATATATTTATAATAAGACTATATTTAATATAATGTATTTTTGGACACATATAAAAGAAATCGGACTAGAGATAAGGGATTCTCATCTCACTTTTACTTCCATGAGACATATGTCATATTGACCACTTATTTCTTTTGTGTGGTGTATATACCAACCCCTTGGTTTTTATATCACATATATTTATATATTAAATATATTTAATGTTTTTTTATGTTATTTCTTTCTTTGGGATTATGATTTAAAAGATATTAATGTGGTAAGGGTTTATTTCACAATCCTATCATTATTCGATATTGTTTATGTTTAAGTATACCTTGGTAGAAATATTTTTTATTTATATATTAAAAACAATTTATTTTCTTATTTAATGATTTTTCATGAAAATTTCAAGTAATAATACCATTTCCCTCTCTTTGGAACTCCAAAAGTATTAATAATTGTTTTTAATAAAATATGACATTATTTCTCTCTTCGATCTAAAATCATTTTTATTCCATATCCAAGTTTCCTAAAAATATTTTCAAAAATAAATTTTAAATTATAAAAGTGATTTATTAACTAAATTTTTACTAATATTTTAATTTTTACAATTTTTTTTGAAATAAATCTTCTTTTTATTTTCCAAATGATGTTTTTTTAACCTTTTACAATAGTAAGAAAAGAATGTTTTTTAACTTATATAGAAAGTATAAAATTACCCACTATCAAGAAAAATAATTGTTTTTAAAAACAATATAAAATTTTACATGTTTGATTTAAAATAAAATGTTTCTTAGTATTTGGGAAATATTTTAAACTTCAAATAATAGATTTCAAAGTAAAAAAGGTTATTTACCTCAGGATAATTTTCAGTGTTCTTTTTAAAGTTTTCTCATCACTGTAATAATAATTTATTGAATCATATACTACAGATATAATCCAATTATAAAATTCTCTTAACTTTCCAGGTTATTTTATGACCAGTTCTACTAAGTATTCACTATTTTTATATAATTCACCATATTTATTTGAATGGTTTTTTATTTTTTTTATTGATTGGGGAAATTATTAACATTTAGTATACAAGTTTTTCAGTATGAATATGCCTGTTGATTATGTTTTTACCCATTAATATAAATAATTCATTGGAATTATTAAGTGATGGGAAGGGCCCACAATATCCCCTCAATGGATCGGTAGGTCACACGAGACAAACTAGGTTGGGTGTTTCATTGAGGCCTTACCCATTTATTTAAGAGGTCTTAGCATAAGGCCTTGACGATATGTTTATGATGTTTGAAATTATGAATTTCCTCATTATTAAATTAATTTTTGATGTCCATGTGATTATTTTATTATTTATGATATCCATGGATATGTTTCAAGATCATGTGATTATTTACATGTAATTATTTTATCATTATTTATTCCCACCATATTATTCTCTTTAATAAATTTATTCATAAAATGGAATGTGTTTTAGCTATTTACCTTTTCATATTGATTATGACATATGTATATATGATATTTTACTCCATACACATACCCTTACTAAGCATCTTAGGTCACCCATTTCATATGTTTCTTTTCCCCAAGATTTCAAGAAGTGTATTATGATTGATATGAAGAAATATTCTAAATTAAATAATGGTGTTATATATATATATACACATTATATCTATATTTCTATGCATTTTAATATGTTTTTTAGGTGAGTATTAATTTATTTAATATAACCTGATTACATGATATTGATGTTTTGTTTATTCTTATACAGACTTCCATTTGGAGAATATGATGGAAAACAAGGCAATTAACGAACATAAAGGCACATTGTGATGATCCATTAAGTAGATCTAAATGAAAAAATTGATTATTTATGAAAATTAGATCAATAATCACATTAAATAAAATTTTCCAATGATGTTGGATGATCAAGTGGTGATCTAGAGGCTTTAAACAGAAGAACAGAAGGAAAATAAATTTTTTGATGGTGGAAATGAATGTTTCACATCATGTATCATATACAAGATGTGTAAATTATACAAGGTGTGAAATTAGTATATATTTTTAAGTATAAAAATAATTAAAATAATTCATCCCCCCATATTACAAGTTTTTTAAATTTTACATGATGTATAAACCTCAATCAGACCCAAAAAATGAATATTTTGACGTATATTTTGATGGAGACCCTATGACTTCGACCCGTACAACCATTAACATCCATATTTAACCAATAAAATGATATGTATGGTCTCAAAGCTTATAAATATAGGTTCTAGCCAATATATATAGGATTTAATTCTTAGAATGAGGCCCAACCACCATGAAGTTACCATGGGGTTCTGACCCACCATTATTTATAGATATATTTTCTTTTTTTACATTGTTGTTTTCATTTTATTTATTAAATTTAATGTTTAATGATTTATTATATAATTATAATATCTCTCTTTATTCATTTTTCTTTTAATTCACACTCATCTATTATCTTCCCTACACAATATGGTTTATTAATTGGTGGTGATCACATAATGATGATTGGATAAATCCATATGGGGAGTGGAATCAGTCAAAGTGGGTGTATAATTTTTTTTTAATTTATTATTTACCAACACAATTATTTTTTTCAATAAGTATTTTTTATTCACTTTAATCATATTTGTTATTAAATCATGGATGAATTCTATTTAATAGTATAATAAACCCAACATGATTAAGATAATTAATTCATGACCATTGAATGTTAATTATCTTACCATTGTTTTAATGTATACCCTTATCATATAGAATTCACATGTCCTTGGTGAATGGAAAAAAACGACTTCATTTACCATGAACTTCATAAAAATAACTCGTCGATTGTGGAAGTCCTTGAACCGAAAAATTGTCTGAAAAAATTGAAAACTATGCTCGCAGACTTGGGGTTTGTCATTTTTTGAAGGCCAACCCCAGAACCTTCACTTCTGGATTTTCTAGAAGTCTACATTATCAGTTGTTCCCATGGGGGAGTCTGACCAGTTTATAATGACTGAAGTAACTTTGGTGACTCATCATTTTATTCTTAATTTCATTAATGCTATGTCTAATTCTTATGCAAGGGAAGAACTAGGGGTGGTTTTTTAGTCCTTCGATCCAGGTGGTTTTCCTTAGATTGTAGTAGGGGATTTCAATTTTATTTTTGATAAAGAGTAGAAGAAGTGGTTGGTAGTGAAATTCTGAAAAGGGTGAGATGGGACATCAATAATGTCTTTTCTCTTAAAGGGATCCTGGACCAAGGATATACTAAAGTTCAGTTTACTTGGTGTAACAATAATATGGACAGAGATCACACCTAGTGTAGACTTTAATGGTGCCTTGTTAACATTAATGAAATATCAATCTTCCTGAATTTAAAGGTTACTCATATTTTTCGCGCACTTTATAATCACTCACGACTTCGAGTGGATCTCTTTTCCAACATTAAAAATGGGGGTCACTTTTTATTTTAATAGGGATGGACTTCTCTACCTGGATATCACTTGGTCATTGATGCGTCGTGGTCCAAATTGTCCAACATAATCTTATGGACATGTCTCTAGTACATGCTAAGATGTCTTAAAGGTGACCTCTAGGATTCGTTTCGATGTTTTCCTTCCTAATATCATGACCAAGACAACCTTAGTGAGTATGTTGAGAATCTAGAAAAAATCCTTGAAAATACTAGGAGGAACATGTTTTACATATTATGACTCAAAAAGAAGAATGATTTGGCATTGAAACTATTGGAACAGGATTGCATGATTCATGAGAAGTCTAGAATAAAATCGATAAATTAATGATATAGGAATACAACCTACTTCCAAAGCTTGAATTACTAAGAAATAAAGGATTGTCAGACCTAATATCCAGATGGAAGGTGGTTCTTTCACAAATTACTAGGACGTTGTGGTAAGTATGGAAAAATCTCATTTCAAAAATCCACTCACAAGTATAAACCGTCATATGCATAGTGAGTATCTAAGATTCCATGAAAATATTGTTGGTTCCATTACCAGAGTTGTTACTGAAAGTATTAATTGATTGTTAGAAGCTGTACTGTATGACTAACAGATTCATGAAGTAGTCCTTGTCCTCAACTCAACTATAGTGCACATAAGACTGATGGCGTACCTTGTTCGTTCTATGTAGCATCATGAAACTAGGTGAAAGATCATATAGTGGAGTCTATCCATTATTTCTTCAATGGTGGAACCCTTCCCCATGCAGCATGTTCCACCTCTTTGATTATTATACCCAATTGCGAAGATCCTTCCTTCCTGAAGCAATATAGAACGATGAATTTGTGTGAATTACCTTATAAAATTTTGGCCACTATTATAAATCCAAGGCACTAACCACATCTTAAAAACTAGAATGCAGAGGATTAGCATGGGTTTGTGAATGGTAGGTCTATTTTGGGGGATATATGCTTGTATCAATGAATGATTAGTGACCTTAATTAGAAAATGATGGGATTGAATTTAATTATCAAGTTAGACGTGGATGAATCTTATGAAAGGGTTGAGGGGTCATTTATCTTCTTGATCCGATGAGATTCTTGGATTTTTTCATTGATATCTTGTTATGATGTTTCAGTTCTCCTTGGATGTTTATTGTATTTATGGGAAAAACATGTGGTTTCTTCAAATCATTTTGGGGCCTTAGAAAAGGTTATTCAATTTCTCCAAGCCTTTTTATAATGGTGAAAAATTGTTTGAGAATGTCACTCAATATGAGTCTTCTTGAGGGAAGTGTTCTTCCATTTCATTGAAGTGGAAATATAAAAGGTTTATCTAACTTTATGTTTGTGGAAGACATGATCAATTTTATTCGTGGTGGAAAATTGTCTCTAAGGGGAATAATTAATGCTATCAAAATCTACTATAAGTTGATCGGGCATCTTGTAAACCAATAGAAGGGCATTTTTTATATTCCGAATAGGTGCCCAATTAAGTTATCTAAGTCCATTAAGTACAATATCAGATTTAACACAAGGGATTTTTTTATTTATTATCTTGGGGATTTTATTTCTTTAGGTAGAATCTGAGTGAATTATTTTGATGCTATGGTTGAGAAAATAGTCAGTATGTTTTCTAATTATAAGATTCATTTTCTATCATCGTGTGTAATAATAACTATTATTAGTAGTGTTTTATCCTCTATGAAAATGCACATATATTTCTTCACAAAGGCTCTTCTATCCATCATCTCATGATTGGAAATAATCATGAATAAATTTACATGGGAAGCTCACAATGACGAACGAAATCACTAGGCATCCTCAGAATGAATGCCCAAGATTATTTGTCAAGGATGAATCAGTATTATAAACATCTCAGAAGTTATACATGTCATGCATGGTAAGATTGCTTGGGATGTGTTGGAAGGTAATTTTCTATGGGATATTTTTTCTGGATCAAAATGTGCTGATATCCTAGGGTCTATAAATGGAAGTATATCGATCATGTGGTAAAATATTTAACCTATAATCATAGTGATTGATAATCGCATACGTTGTATTGTAGTTTGGGGGGAGATAATCTTATGGAAACATAATTAGGTAGGTAAGAAACTCTTTTCTTAGGGGTGTCCCACCCTGTACATCTCCTTAGGGGAAGTGATCTGTCACCCCATTTTTACTCAGGCTGTTATTGACACTAATAAGTAGATAATACTCGATATTATTGAGCTTTCTATAGCCTCAGACTCCTATTTCTTCACAAGGTCGGTAATAGGAACTTTCTTTGGGAAGGAATTATTTAGAGTAGTAGAATCACCTGCTGATATTGATTTTTGGGTAGAGGTTCTATAGTGCAAAGACATTATGGAAAAATATACTTTCCTAGTGTGGTTTATTTAGAAAAATGAAATTTACATGGATGAAAATATCAAGAAAATGGGTGTCCACTTGGTGTCCTGGTTCTCATATTGTACTGATCCTAAGGATGAAACCATCTGTCATCTATTCTTTGATGTACAATTGGAAAGATTTGTTTGTTTTATGTTTGAGATGTTTATAGGTACTACCTCTCAAGATTTTTCAGCCACATACTTTCTCAACCTATGGTTCCATGTGATGGTGACAAATTGTAAGGAAAGAAAATCCAGAGCATGCATCCAAGTGACAGGGTGTTGGTGTATCTAGAAAGTAATAAATAAATCCCGGTTTGAGGGACTATTAAGGTCATGTGTGTCTATCAATGAGAGAATTTGTAGCTTAATTATTGAACTGAGATACACCTATTGCCACAAGGAGCATGATCCATCTCTAATATCAATCGCGGTTGCCAACCAGATCAAACTCCCACTTCCCAGACTCTCCAATGGTAGATGGTTCAAGAGGAATTCTCTTGTTTCTGGGATAAAACTCAATATTGAGGGGTCTTGTAGCTTTGGAATCATGGGGGTGGATTACTCCCTGATAATAGATTATCTACTATCTTTACATTCTTGGCCCTCTTTGAGAATGAGTGTTCTCTATTGGATGAAGCAAATACATTACTTACAAGCCTTGGATTTTTAAAGAGGAGGAATATAAAAATTTTTGCACTAGAAATGGATTATTTTATTCTTTTTAAGTCTCATCAAGGACACTAATATACCCTAAGGTCAATTATCTTACTAGGTATGAAATAAAATAAATCTGATTCATGAAGGTAGAGATGTTTCCAACACTTTGAGAGAAGGAAACAGAGCCGCTGACTATCATGCATCAAAACTTTACTTAGATGATGGTATAATTTGTTTTAATAACATAGGGTTAATTCCTTATGAAGGTATGTCCATTGTTATTGAGGATGCATATAGTTTAAACTTATTTATCTCCCACAGGCTTGTTTTTATTTGGCTCCCTAATCTTTTGGAGAACCTCCTCTTTTTAATAAAAAATTATTTTTTGGTTGGAGGGTAGACTAATTAGGTTTTAAAATATATCCTATCAATTAAATATGGTTGATTTCAAATCGAATGAGTATAATCAGTTTTTAAATAGTAATCAGGATTTATTTTTAGAAAAACCACCCCTGAAGTCTGATTCCCCTCTCTTATGATTTTATATTTTTAATTCATTTATTTAATTTTCATCATTATTTTAGTTTAATCAAACTGAAATTGGGGTGACCTAAACTTTTGTCATGATTTTTCATAATTGTGTTCCCCACACTATGTGGGTTTTACCCCATGATTACACTATATTATAACTTTGTAATAAGTGTGGTTTGGATTTCATATAAATTTATACTTTGTTTTTTATCAAGAATTTAATGACTTCTTCTGGATGAATCTTTATTCTTAATGAAAATAATTTGTTGTATTTTCTGTTTTCAAATTTAATTTGAAATTCAAGTATTTATCAAGTTTTCCAATACTACTAAACTGTTTGGTCATTGGGATGTTATTGATTGTATCAAGAACCCATGTAATAAAGTAAATATTGACTCTATGATACTTGGGTTATGGTATTTACACAATACATGAATATTGACCAAGAAACATCATTATAAGAAGAATAAAATAAAATATAATGACCCATGAATAACATATGTATGCATTTGAATATGGAATCATATTAATTTATTGATTTCTTATTATAGGAATAATTGAAAAAGATGGTGAGGCCACAATGTGCATGAACGTTATGGATGCAAGAGAAGAGATGGTTTTATACTAGGTTCTTGATGAAATACCTCATAGAAGTCTGAGCATTAGTATTTGAGATAAAATTCCAAGCTAAAATGAAGATTCAATGAACTAAAAATCATCATGAATCACTTAGGATATACATATTTGTTTCTAAGATAGACTAAGCTTAATGAAAACTGTTTTATATGGTGAGAAATACGGTTTCACAATTAAATAGGATGAGCATGATCGTGGTTTTGGGCATGTAGGTATACATAATGTAGTGTAATTATACTATTGATAGATAGATTAGTTTTTAATTTGATAAAATTCATGTGCTGATAGGTAGATAAATTATTATGCATGTGTAAGAAGATATATTTTATATGGTGGTTTTCTATGCTTACCAGGGAAGTAATAAACAATGTTATTTAATAGGGACATATAGGGAAAATCGATATGTGAGCTTAGATAAACTAATACAGTGATGGGAATTTTAATTATAGTAGAGAGTAGTAGAATTTTGGTGTTGATTTAATCATTTTAAAAGAATAAAAATTAGGGGATGAAGAACAGAACATAATAGTGGAGGATCAAGTGCAACGAGACATCAATGAAATTTCAGATAACTGGGAGTGGGAGTTGGAGTTACTCAATAGATAATATTCCACTTTCCATTTTCTTTATTTATATTTTTTTATGAAATTTTATTATTTGGTTAAATAAAAAATGATTTTTGGATAAATTCATTTTGGGGAAATAAGATTGAATTATTTTCACCATTTTATCCCTTTTCTTCATCTTTTCATGATAGGTTATTATTCCTAAAGATCATATGAAAATTTATCTTGATTAACCCATCCTCGTTTCTCTAGGTTAGTGAATTCTGTGGTTTAAAATTCCCTCATTCATCAACAGAGCTTCACTATCCTTGAAAAATGATGTTAGTGATATATTTTTATATTAGAAACTCATAATTCATATGCCTTACGAATTATGGAATATATTTTTTACAACATTCAATCAAAATTTCCCATGTTCCTTAATCATCTATTACTTCTCAAATCATGTTTCTTGTTTTTTGATCTAGATTTTTCTCCATCTTCTTTAATTTCATAGTTTTATAGGTTTTCTTTTCCTTATCATTATTTCATCATATTTCATTTCACAACATTCAATTCCATTTCATTTTTACTTTTTTTTGTTGTTTTCATGGAATTTTGCACAAACCTTCATTGTGCTTCTGATCCTACTTATTTTTATCTAGTAAAATGTGAGAAATAAATAAATAAATTAATATATTTCAACAAAACTCTCATCACATCCCATTACTTATTTAACTGGGTGTGTTTCTTCTATTAGTGACCTATATTTCCATATAAAAAATTCATGGGATATTTTTTCATAACTGTTCTTTAGATCTTTCTTTTCATGGAAGGATGGTGCTTAAGGGCCATAGGTATAGGGTGATTCTTGGGGACCATTTCGTTGTTATTACTTCCATTCACTATAAGGACCACCATTTCCGTATGCACCATATCCTTATCAACTTAGTGAATCAATGTAAGTAGTTTCATGGAGTAGTTCTTATTATTTTTAATATTATAATTAACAATGAAACTGGATAATATATTAGGTAGTGTGGATAGGATGATATATGTATGAAACTCATTAGGGATCATAAACACAATATGTAGAAGTTCTTGGTTTATCTATTTCTCTTCACTACATGAGACTTGGATGTAACCGACTCTCTATACTTTCATAAAAATAATTCATTATAGAACTCATGTTTCTTTTTTCTTATCTTTTCTTGGTAAATATCACAAAGGTGATATAACATGCTATTCACATCCATATAAACATGTATCTAAATGATATCACTAGAAATGGATAATATCATGAAAAGTTTAACATATGTGGAATCATCCAGATGTTTCATATAGATAGATAATTATTCTTTACAAGCCTCATTACTAGGTTCTTTTGGAATAATGGTTTCCATCACATATAATTTCCACTCACTATCTATTATAATTTACAAGTGCCTATACCATACCTAGAAATTCAAGCTAGGGAGAAGGTTATCTATATGTAATATAGATCATAGTGGTATTTTCAAAGTCTCATGTATTTTAATTTCTATAATAATATATGATTATAATTTTAGTACTTTAACTGGACTGCAAAATTAGATAATTAATTTAATTAAATTATTAATATCTCACTATTTTATCAAAAACCCACAAACCTCACCATTGATTTTTGAATATCCTATTTCATTGATATTCAAGTGGTAAGGATCTATATTTCCCTCCACATAACTCAGTTTGGTGCTTGGAAAGCTATTCAAAGGTATTTTGGTAGGTGTGTCTTTCTAAATTCATCAAACTTATAACTCCTTGATCCATTGAGTTGACTCCCTAATCATGAAATCCTAAACTTAGACTTCCTCAAAACATGACTACTAATTATACTATGTATCACATATATGAAAAAAATCTAAATCTAAACTAGGTTAAGTCGACACAAAACATAGGTTGAAATTACCCAATAATTGGAAGCACCCAAATTGATGTTAGGTAAGAAATTTAAACTATGGTTTCATTGCAACCAAATTAGTGGAAGGTTATAATAAAGAAATATTTTGTTTTGAGGGAATTTTTATCTTTATGTGTAAATATTCACTTTTATATTATCAAATTTATATTAATATTATGTACATTTTACAAAAGTGTTTGACAAAGTTTATATAAAATTTACCCATAATTAAATTTTAGTTTAATTCCATCTTACAAGATTGTTAATTCATTTGTTAAGTGATACAAATAAGGTATCCAAAAATAATTAAGCATGAAACTTGATAGAAGTAAAATACAAAATACTTCATGATCATGAGCTATCTAAAAGTTATTTTATCTAATAGATGATATACTAACCCTTGAAATAGGGGAGAACTCCTTGAATCATAACTTAGTTTATCCTACAACATTACACTTGTTCTATAATGTTACCCTTGAGTAATTTTCATGTCAACTATGATATTCAATTACCTTCACTCAATTGAGTGATACATTTCTTATATAATATTTTACTCACACAAAAGTGAGGGGAAATAAATGATTTGTTATGGGGTTTACATAAAAGAAACTATGACTAGAAAAATCCTTTCATAATAGAGTAGGGGATGCCACATAAGTCATTATTTTAATTTAATAAAATAGTATTTACAAAAACATATAAAAATAATTAAATTAAATGAAACCAAGTATATAAATTGGTCGGTTTAGGCTCATAATAATCCACTCATGAAACAAATACATATTTATATACTATTTACCATTAACTTAAATTTGTTAATTTATTAAGATAGAATCCACTCGAGTTAATTTAATTACTTATCGTATTATTTATTTAATTCATTTTATCTTACCCAAAAAATCCTAGAATATACATCATTTTAGTTTGGAAAATTTAAATTAATTAATTTTATTAAAAATTAAATAAGTAAACAGTGTTTACATGGAATAAAAATTACATTTAAGCATCTTTACAACCTTTTTTCATGTATTAAATACTCAAATAGAATTATAGTTCACACAAAAATTCATGTGTTTAACCATTATGAACTTCCATTTATTATATTATTGTATAAAAAATATGGAATTAATGACAATTGGACAAGAATTAACCCACATGATGGGAATTTATTTAAATTACTTTAGTAAATACATCCACCATTATTTTGAATTTATTTTTGCAAACATAATTAAGTGTTTATATACTCTTAAAATGCTAGTATATAGTAGTGTACCAATTTAAATATATGTTGTTTGGTTTTAATGATGAAGTTAATTAATTCTTCATAAAATTTAAATTTGTTTATTATTGGGTGATTACATTATGTGTACCACTATGTTACATGTTGTGTATATTTCATTTCATGTCTCTGCAACACATGCTCAAGAACTGGGTGTGTACACATTGTAGTCATTAATAAGTTACATAACCTATACTTTAAATCTTCATAGTGTGTAATCTAATTAAATATGAGGTGACCAGATTTAAGTATTTACACATTGGGTAATATAAAATTTTACCAAACAGTTTCCATGAAATTTTTTGGGTGAATTGTGTAGGACTAAATGATGCGTAAGTAGGTTACATAGCATGTAATCCCTAAATCCACATGCTAGTTTGTCCATTCAACACATGTTGTATCAATTAACCCATGTGTTGATTTCTATTTGGAAATTCATGTATCCCTTATCTTGTCTAGCTGCGGAGATCCTTATTACATGATGTATAGTTTTTGGTAACACATCATGTAACTATGTTATTCATAAATAACCCTTAACACCTGTTGATGGAACCTACAGTCATTCTTAATCTATTTTCCTTGTGTTTTGGATCATATTAAGGTGAATATACACATAATATATACTTTTAGAATAAAATTATGAATTAACATAATAAAATACTAATGAAAAAAATTAATATTAATCAACAAAAATAACAATTATATCTTATTATGGGATTGATTTGATGCCAATTAAATGTTCTGCGTGAAACAAAATAAATAAATCTTGTGCCCAATAATATCTTTTCATCAAATCCCATGGATTTATCCGCATATCTAGATGTAATGGAACCCACAGAATCCATGAGACATGAAAATCACATATAAATTATAATTAAATTGAGTCCAGATTAAGAATTACCTCTCATCATAATTCTTTCTTCATTGATAAATAGGCTAATACCATATTTTAATACCATCATTGCATCAAAATAATCAAGGTTATTTTTCCTCTAGCAATGATCCACAAATGTTTTTAAAACCTATGATCATCACTACAGAATCCTCCATGTGCTAGTATGGATGGTTATAACACTTGTTCCAATCACTTTTGATCAATGAAGAATCCTTTATAGTGGGATGGAATCACACATTCAGAAGAGGGGAATGACTCTTTATTCTTGAGAGAATTTCATAGAATGTTCTCTCTAGGGTTTGAAAGAGGTATCTTTAGAATTCATTGTGTACATTGATTATAATGTAATGACTAGTCTTGAATAGGGTTATATAATGACATAAGAAAGTATTTATAAACCCTGGGTTAAGGAATAAATACTTTTTTACAGGCTCTTATTATCCTTTCAATCCCTAGAGAACCACATGTTTAAATAATTAACATATTAATGTTATTATTATTATTATTATTATTTACTTAACATGTTAAATACTAACAGATAAATAAATAATATTTTCTTAAATAAATAGATTAAGATTTAGTCAAATAATATTCAATAAGTCATTTATCATCGAATCAATAAACTTTTTCCTCTAATCCTCGATAATATCTGTCAAACATTGAATAATTCTTATTTATTTAAATAAAAAAATATCACCACATTATTTGATAACAAATAAATAAACACTATATTGATTAAAATAACAAAAAAATAATTATAAAATATTTTCATAACAAAATAAATAAATATTTTCTAACTTGTGAATAATCCATAATAAATACTACACATACATAATTAAATATATAATTATCTAGATAATATATATTTATTTAATATTCAACTCACATAATATTCTCTCTAATAGTTGGTGACTAAATATATGAAATCAACTCAACATGAATAATTATTTAACCACGTATTAGAATAATATTTATTCAACATGTTAAATTCATATATGATTAAACAGTGGTCATGAATTCACTTTGTGTGTGACCCTATAAGCCCCTTTCTCAATGAAATTAGGTTGCTATAACAAAAGTCAATGGTTATCCTCTAGAAACACTACAAGATTATAAGGCCCTAACTATAAACATTACATAATCTTGAGTTAATAAAAAATTCACATTGGGGATATTTTCGATGGTAGCCCCAAACATCCTATTTCTACATCAGAATTCAATGAGGCCTCTTCTCTCCTGAATCTGACCCTGATCGCTCATTTCAAGCAGAGACGACCTTCAGTCGGTGATTTTGATAGGTTCTTCAACGCATCTTTGGATTTACATGAAAGGGATGAAATGGGTTTGCTTGATAATAGACACATAATGGTTTGGTTCGTGTCAGAGGATGACATGATCAAAGCATGGTCTAGTGCTCCTCATAGCTGCAACGGATCTCGGTTCTTCCTCTTCAGATGGTCTTATGAATTCCATATGAAGCATGACTCCCCATCTGTGGCAACATGGGTTAGATTTCCCGAACATCCTTTACCATTTCAGAATCTATCGATCATTAGAGTGCTAGGGAAACTTGTTGGTAGATTATTATGTTCTGATAGTAGAACTCATTCTGTCTGTCACCTTGTTAATCTGAGAATTTGTGTGGAAATTGATGCATCAAGAGTTTCTGCTGAGAATGTGTGGATTTCTGTGGGTTAAGAATTTCATTGCAGACAGCTTGTTGTTTATGAATCCTGGATCGATTTTTGTTCTCACTGTAATCGATTGGGACACATGTTGGAAACTTACTGGAGGGGGTCTAAGGACCTCAAAATGACGAAGAGTGTGGATGTAGGAGTAAAGGGCAAGGGATCAAGGTCTAAAGGCAATGAATCTTTGTATGGGCAGAGTGCTCCAGAGCACAGGGCCCCAGGTGGTTTTCCTGGTGAGTGTGGTAAGACTATTAATACAGTTGATGAGGGATCAGTTGATAGTTGTGAAACATCCAGTCAATACACTGGAAAGATTGCTGGAACACTAGGTTCGGGTGATGTAGTGCAGTAAAAGAATGTTAGGTTAGTAACTCTTAAGCCGAGTGTTTCATGTATTTTTAACAAGATAAGGAAAGATTTTGCAAGTCCCCCTGGTGCAATTTCAGGGGGTTCTCAGGCCTGTACAATGGTTAAATTAACTCTAGATATGGACAAAGATGATGCTAAAGCTCTAGGTGAATCTTTTGGAGCTGATATCTCAAATCCTAAGGGCAATATGATCCAAATTTCTTCTTCCTATTCTATGGAAGTGTGTGTCGTCTGTTATGACATCACTGAAAGGGTGATACATCCAACTGGTGAGGGAAATCCTATGGATATTTAGGAGTGGGGGCAGCCAACACATGGGGCAAACAGGAATCTGAATTCCAAACAGGGAATAGATATAAGGAGAACCCTAGCCCATCTTAACTTAAACAACCATTTTGATAGTTTGAGTATCGATGAAGGGATAGAGGAAAACACCATTTGTCCCTCTAAATCCGAGTCCGAGGGTGAAGAACAACTCTCAGATGACAACAATATAGGGGGATTCAGTAAAGGCCTACATGGTCCAAGGAGGAAGAAAGGAAATAAGGAAAACCGGGATCTATGGAGCTCCATTGTTAACAAGAAGTAGAAATCAAAAGGCTTCAAAGACTACTTGTTTCTACCTCGGCCTATGGAGACATGTTCATCCAAAAAAGTGGGTAAATTAAAGGCACTTGAGACTCAGACAGTGGAAGGTGGGGTGGGTTAGCGAGTTAGAGACATCGTGCCCCCATAGCTTGACAAGGAGGTGGCAACGACAAAGGGCCCAGAAGGATTGGTGACCCCCCATAAGGATGGTGACAAGATGTTAGAGGATATGCAAGGGAAGAAAGATTTGCACTCAGAGGATGGGGTACTGGGAAAGGAGGATGCTCCCCCTCTTGGCCAGCAGTGCGAGATAGAACAACAGGAACTTGATGCTTTGCTTGAAAATCCTTTAGAATTGCTTATGAGCTCAGAAGAGGAAATGATTGAATATGTCCTAATAATTGATGCTCTTAATGTATAGGCTGAAAGAATTATGGAAAGGGATATAAGGGCTCCTCCCAATGAGGAGCAAAGCAACTGAATTGATAAGCATGACTTGATTTTAATTCAAGGTTTCAACAAAGGGATGATAAGTATATCCATTCCTAGGACAAGCTATTGTCAGAGTTCGAAGTTGTTCTGACAGAGGATCCAGAAACTCAGGTAAACACCATCTCGTGGAAACTTTTTAGGGAGATTAAATCTGGTAGGCTGCATTTTCATTTTAATGACTCGATGTCATCTTTTTATGATTTAACCTTTGGTTTCTCACTTTTTTCCTTAAAAGTGTTTGATAATAAAAAAATTTAATTTTGAGGAAAGAATAAATTAGTCTATCAATACAGACAAATCAATTAAATCATACTTCTCATTCATAAAAAAAGTTCTTTAACATACCTCATTAAATCATAAGATTTATGAAAAACACATAGAAATCATTTTTCATAAAGGTAACTTGTGGCATCTATATCATACTTACATTTTAAATTTCACAGCTACACAAGGAGTTATGTTTGGAATACCCGTCATAGTATTTTCCCTAAATCTCTTAGGAGAAACATTAACATTTACCTCTTTCACGTAACCCAATGCATTGGAGAGCTATCTCGGGATCACCTACCCTCAGTTTTTCACATAACAACCCATATACATAAAAAAATTCTGAAGAACTATAACATAATCATAACACATAAAACAATCACAAAGTAAAGATAACATTTTCACATTACAATCACATGATATGATTTCAAGATATTAAAAAAATCAATCCAGTTTAGAAGACACATTGAAAACATTTAAAAAGATTATTTTTGAATCAAAGTGTCCCATACCACTTTGATACTTTTAAAAGAATTAATATTTTAAAATTTTAATGTGAAAATAAATAAATACATAAAACCATTTTGAAAAAATGGGCATTAATACGAAATATTTAGAAGAATAAATCTTCTAAACATTTAAAATAATGTTTTTGTTAAAGAGTCCCTTACCACTTTAGAAAAGTCTTGTATAAAAATAATTAAATAATAACATCAAATAACATTTTAAATGTCATGATAAGATAGTAATTCAAGATATAAAATGTCAAAAGGGGTCGTATGTACACCTTAAAAGATAAATAATGTGCACAATATCAGGATATGCCTCAATGAAAAGGGATTGAAACGTTGTCCCTTACAAAATTTGTATAAATGACATAAGAGTTTATCAATGGGGTGATTATGTGTATAAATAGTATATTGACACAAAGGTAAGTTGAAATTACAACATAAATAAATAAATAGTGATTCCACACATAATATGGCAGAATATGATCAACAAGTATGTGTAAAACCAAATGTGTGGAAATTGAGTTTAGAAATTTCATTACAAAAATTAGGCAGCCTAACGATGTCACTTAAAAATTCAAAAAAATGAGCTTATGAGAGAGAAAAGGGTCTCTCATCACATGTAATTAAAATTTAGAACAATAAGGATATATAATAACATATCCCAACATAGAAAAAATAAGAATACATAACATAAAATAAGTCATAGACTAAAAGGGGAGGGTGAAAGTTTCCCTTACCTTGAGTCCGGTCGTCGCGTATGTTCCTTGTTCTTCCTAAATAATAAATTTAACTTAATTTATACATGCTTCAGAACCTTTTTAAAGTTTATTATTCTTTTTATATTACTTTTTACCACATTATAAACATTACATAATTATTTAAGTTAATATCAGTCGTTTTGTCGATATTTGGTACTTGAGTAAAAAATGAACATGTTATAATTACAAATGTCCATGTGTTCAAAAGTCCATTATCTCCAAAATTGTATTCATGATTTAAATATAATATATATACCAGTATATATTTATTTATATCTAGTTTATATGTATTTAACATATTTCATTACATTTGGATATAAGAAATGAAATGCACCATTCATTGAGAAGGTAAGCCGTACATATGCATGAACGCTACATTCATTTCTATTTCATATTTAAAGGAATGAAAAATAAATGATAAATTAGTATATAATAATTCCAGTATAATATCTGTGTTATATATGTTATATAATTTCATTAATTACATCTTTTATACGTTCCATATATAGCATGAACGATTCATATCACATTGAGGGGACGACAATCCACACATCCTCAAATAAAATTATCATATTTACCCATTATAGAAAACATAAAGGTATGATATAAATGAAAAATAAATAAGAATAGAGAAAATATAAATATAATATATATCATATATAAATACGGTGACATCATAATGGCCACCATGAGAGGTAGTAGGAGATAATTGAACAATCATTGTTTCGTGAGGTAGTAGTTCGCTGTCCACAGATAAAGTATGTTCTAAATCCATTAGATATAGTTGTGTGAGAGTTTAGGTAGAATAATTCTCATAAAAACATCCTAGTATACTAATTATACTAGTTTTATTATAAAATAAATGAATAAATATATTTTATGGGAAGAATAATTCCCAAGGTTAGGATTCTAGGAGTATGAGAGGGATTTTTTGTGATTATTTGGACATATTTTGGATGAGTCAATGGGGCTTGAGAGGTGTGAGTAAAGGTTATAAGTGGTGGCCTTTTATAAGAGGGAGGAGGGGTACTTTAGGAATTTTGAAATATTATTTTATTATAAACTGAATTTTGATTTTCAAAAGTAACACAAATCATTTAATTAGAATATAAGATGATTATTTTTCTAAAATCCTCTAAACCAATAGTTTTTTCCTAGTTTTGGTTTCAAATTTAACCTTATCTATTAGGTTTAACCCTTAGTTAACTTATTTGACTCTTACCATGTGTTCTTGTATATTCATACTATATAGTTAATATAGATACTATAAAATTTCAATACAATCTCAAGTAGTTAATTAATAAAACCTTCAACCTTATCTAAGTAATTTGGAGGAATCATATATTTTAAGACTATTATATCATTTAATAAAATAGTATTTGTTTTAAAAACTCATTTATTTCAATTTATATACTATTAATATCATGACTTTTAAAAAATCCATATAAAATTATTCTTTTTGAAAACCTTCATTAATTTCAATAAAACAAGTCATAATTATCCCTAAAATTAGTTTAAGGCATAAAAAGTTTGAAAATAAATTTATTTTAATTTTATAATATCATTTATTTAAAACATTCATTAATAAGTTAACCACTACATCATCATTGTGTCATAAATAAATTTATTTCTTTGATCTCTAAAAATTAGAAATAATATACCATGATGTAGAAAAAGAATTTATATTTCTATGTACTATTTATAGTCTAATTTATCACTTATATAACTCCATATAAAAAACATTAGTAAAACATATATGTTTATGTTATATTTTCCTTAACATTAAATTAAAAGTAATTAATTGTCATTTTCACACACAATTGGATCCATGGGGTCCTAAAATAGACTTAAGGATGACCATGGTCGTAAATATCTCCTCCAATATTATTAGGAAAATTTTTAGGGTAATTTCATATTTTTATAATATTATTTTGTACCTTTATTTACTAGATTTACCCTTTAACCATGGTAAATAAAATATTTACTGAAGATACAATTCATAATTTCTAAAAATAAAAGATACATATTTATAAAATTTAGACATTCTGATTCCAAATATGGAATTCATTTTTCCAAATTCAAAACATACAAGTTTCATAAATTAATTTAAAATCAATTCCCATTGTCAAAACCAAAAACCATGTTTTTATGAAGTAAAAACTACCAAAATATTGACATGTGTTTATGTTCAATTTCAAAGGAAATTACTTACAATGACCAAAATTGGATAAAATGATATAAATATATTCCAATTACACTTTAAACACAATTAAAAGTAAAATCTAAATATATAAATAAAGAAGATTAGAAGGGAATTTTGAATTAAAAAGCAGTATTGTTAAAAATTCATTAAAAATGAAATTTATTAGAAAAATACTAAAATTTCATCCAAAGTAAATTTTGATTTCTCTCTTATAAATAAGAATTTTATTTTGTAAAATTTTACATATAAAGGTGACAACAACTATATTAAAAAATGGTTCATTATAAAAAGGTAGAAAATCGACCTTTTAAATAATATTAAATTATTTAATTCTTAAAATTAGATTCATTCTTTTTTTAAGCCTCTAAAATTTATTAGATAAATGTAAAAACATTTAAAAAACATGTGAAATAAAAATATAGTTATTTATGTTTATTCTCGAATATACAACGATTATGTGTTAACTACCATTTAAAATAATATTTTTATTATTTTATTTTTCAGTATAACTCAAAGTTGTTTGCAACGTAAGATTTCAAGGAAACCCATTATTTCATGTTGAGTATGCTATCAGAAAAAGTGTCCTATTTAACATAAAATCAATATCTTATTCATAAATATTAATATAAATGAATCCTTATTATTATATAAATACATGGGTCCTTACATCCTTCTCGCCTATTGGAAATTGCATCCTCAAAATTTTAAAATTGGGATTGGAAACTTCATTGAAATTCCCACATCAGAAAAGAATTCAATAAAACTATCACTTGAAAAAATAAAGATAAGTACAAAGGTCTCTCGAGATAACCCATACTACGGTTCAATGTAAGGAAACATGGATATGGAAGAGAAAAAAACCATCAAGTCCTGATGAAGAGTAATAGAAAACATGATAAGGAGAAAGTTAACTATCAGAAATCCATATACCTATGATGGGTTAAATGGTCTTTAATTACCCAGTTGGAAGAGTAAGAAAACAATTTTTTTGTTTTAAGTTCCTTTTTCATAACTTTGGGGAATTTATTTATGATATTGACTATGAACATAAGGATATATATTTACTTTTCAAGTATATTTTCATCCTTCAATAAATTTCTACCGCAAACTCATCTTTTCTACAAACGACGAGTATTCAAGATGAATTTGTCACACGTGAAGCACTAGAATCAACTTATATAAAATCACATAATTCATTAAAAATACTATATATTTACCTTTTATTTATAAATTAAACAAAACCAAAATGGCTAGTAAAAGATCAGATGATTCCCAAAAAGGATAATCCTTTATAGAAAGAAATACTACTCTCAATCTCCAAAATTAAACAAACAATACCCAAAGTTCAACAAATAACATTCAATAAACAATTTTACTTAAAATTCTTCAAAATAATCCAATATAAGTTTGATACCAAAAATTCATAAGTATTTGATAACATAGTATTCTATGATAAATCATAACACTTATCTCCAAATAACATCGACTACTCTTAATGTCACATACTTAAAAGTAAATAACTGAATAAAATATTCTATATGATAGGTTAATCATTTCCATAAATAACACAAATCGATATAATCCCAAAATAAAAACGTAGATTCTACCCAAATAAAATTCCACCACTACTCCTCAATTGAGATCGCATAGTATTTTATTTTCCTTTGTTATATAGTGTTCCCAAAAGAGAAAACGTCTTCTAAAATAAAATTTATCACTTAATCACCAAATCATTTTCCTATACTAATGATATCCATTTGATAAATCATAAGATACCAAAATCTACATATTCTTGATCTGTAAAATCATTTAACTAAAAATAATTAGTTATTCTAACCAGGGACTTCACGTTGTCCAGTGGTTGGAGATAAATCCCAGTTTCACTTTGGTTGTGGGTTCAATTCCTGTAGGTTTTTCCGATGCGGTAGGTTTTCATGTGGTCTACATGTTTCCCTTAAAAAAATATAATTTTATAACATTATCAAAAATGTTATAAATTTCTCAAAAATAATGATAAAATATTTTAACCACAAATGTTATCTCATGCCTTGAATTATTATCCCAAAAAGTAATAACCTATAATTGCCTCAAATTCAATGATCATATAAACCCAAATGGTTCTTTATAACTATATCCACAAAAATAAAATATAATTCTTCCTCAAATAGAATTTTAACATAACAAACTACAGGGTTACACATACAAGAGTTAGGTATTCCAAAGTAATCACATCAACAAAGATCATTGATACTTTTAAACATTTCATCACCTAGATATCCAACATAACTCTCAAAATTTTAAAATGTAGTAATATTAATCACCTATAATTACCCATTATCCCTTAATAATTCTTTTAAACTTATTTTGTAAAAATTATTTTTTAAAAACAAAATCATGAATCGTATCATAGGAATAAATAATATCAAAACATCTGCTAAGAAATAATCCATACCTTTCATATGTCATTTCCAGTTTCCTAAACCTCAATTGAAATGGCATTGGGAATTGGCAAACATATTTTTGTATGATACTATTGATCCCATTCCTAAACCTTCTTTGTAGGGCATGTATTTGTGTAATTACCATGTACACCAAATTTAAAACATTCAATTGATCCCTTGTAAATAACTTCTTTCTTTTTTCTAGAGTCAACTAGAAACTTCCATTTTCCATGATAGGTTATTGCTCCAAATCCCTTTTTTTCATTTTCAAAATACCACATTTTGGATGAGTGGGAACCTCACAAAAACCGCATACCAGATCCATTGAATTTTATTGATTTATGACCTTAGTTACCACATATATAACATCTTCTTGTCCCATTGAAGGATTTTCCTAGGTGTTTATTTCCATATCCTTGAAAAATAGGTTTTTTAATATATTTACCTTTATGATTATTACCTAAAATTCCATAGGGACTCATTTCTCACATATATAACACCTTAGAAAAATCCCTAAGGTTCAAATAGTCAATCACGAATCCATATAGTTGGTTAAGAATAACCATAATAATTCTCATTTTAGCTCCATTTTCATTCGATTATGTATTCAGAAAACTATCACAGTTTTCTTCACATCCATTGTTACTTTGGTGGATTCTAGATCCAGCGATTTACTAAAACCAAAAAGGACAGTGTGAGTATATCAGAAAAATCATCATATAATATCTTATGAGGAGGGTAAACACTAATATATACTTATTCATGTTATCTTAAACTCATTCAACATATCTAAAATGACTATGAATATTTCTAATATTCTGAGCATAATGTATATGTCACTTATGATTAAACAACACCCTAACCTCTAAAATTGTCTAAACTGTCTTCTGATTTCAACTAAAAACCTTAAACATTATACAATCTTGAGTTAATTCAAGAATTTACATTGAGTATATTTTCAGGTTTAGAGTTTTAGATAATTAGGTCATAACTATTACATTACATCTAAAAAATTACAAAGTGGACACTTCTACTCTATCCAAAAAATTCACAGTAATAAAAATCCTTAAAAAATAGGAATTATTTTCTTGATATAAATATTCTTGAATACTTCCTTCCTCTTACTCTTCCTTATACCCTGTGAAAAAAATTCTAAAAACTTAGGTTGAGAATAAAAATCTCAGTAAGGATTATAAAATAAGGAAAGAAAACATTAGTCCATCAATAAGTACAAATCTATGAAATCATACTTCTCAATCATAAAACAAAATCTTTTTAACATAACTCATGAAATAATAAGATTTATGAATAATACATTGAAATCATAAATCATAAAGGTAACTTGTGGTATCTATAACATACTCACATTGTAGATTTCACATCTACATATAGAGTTACGTTTGGAATACCCATCACTTTATATTCCCTAAATCACTTAGGAGAAACATTAAAATTTACCTTCGTCACATTACACAATGCATTGGAGAGCTATCCTAGGCTAACCCTCCCTCAGTTTATCACAGCACCACCCATATACGTAAAAAATGCCCAATAACCATAACATAATCATAACACATAAAACAATAATAAAGGAAATCTAAAATTACCACATTATAATAAAAAGATATCAGTTTAAGACATTGACATAATTAATCCAATTTAAAAGACACATTTAAAACATCTAAAAAAATATTTTTGAATCATGGTGTTCCATAACACATTGAAAATTTTAAAGGAATTAACATTTTAAAACATTAATGTCCATATAAATAAATCCTTAAAACCATTTTGAAAACATAGACATTAATGAGAAATATTTAGAAGAATAAATATTTAAAACGCTTAAAATAATGTTTTAGTTAAAGAGTCCCTAACCACTTTAGAAAATACTTGAATAAAAATAATTAAAGAATAACATAAAAAACAATTTAAATATCATGAAAATATAGTAATTCATGATATAACATGTAAAAAGGGGTATTAAGTACACTTTAAAGGGTAAATAAGGTGCAAAATATCAATATATGCCTTAATAAAAGTAGATTGAGATGAAGTCCTGTACAAAATTCGTATAAATGACATAAGAGTTTATTAATGGGGTGATTCTGTGTAGAAATTGTATATCCACACAAAGGGAATTTGAAATTAAATCCTAAAGAAATAAATAGTGATTCCACCCATAATATTTCATAATATAATCAATGAATTATCTGTAAATCCCAATTAGTGGAAATTGAGTTTAGAAATTCCCTTACAAAAATTCAGTAGCCTAACAACATCCCTTAAAAATTCAGAAAATGAGTTGATGAGAGAGAAAAGGGTATATAATCACTTGGAAATAATATTTACCACAATAAGGATATATACTAAAATATCCAAAAATAAAAAAATAAAAATAAAAAACATAATATAATACTTTGACTAAAAGATGAGGGTGAAAGGTTCTCTTACCTTGAGTCTGACTCGTCAAGTATGTTCCTTGTTCTTCCTTAATAATAAACTTAAGTTAATTTATACTTTATTCAAAACCTTTTTAAATTTTATTATTAATTTTATATTACTTATTACCACATTATAAATATTATATAATTATTTAAGTTAATATCGGTCATTTTGTCAATATTCGGTACTTGAGTCAAAATTGAACTTGTTATAATTACAAATTGTGCATGTGTTCAAAAGTACATTATATCTATATTTGTATTCATGATATAAATATAATATATATCTATTATATATGTTTTTATATCTAGTATATATTTATTTAAAATAGTCCATAACATTTGGATATAAGAAATGAAATGCACTGTTCATAGAGACGGTAAGTCGTACGTACGCATGAATGCTACTTTCATTTCTTTTTCATATTTAAAGGAATAAAAAATAAGTGATACATCGGTATATTATAATTAATATATAATATCTATGTTTTATATGTTACATAATTTTATTAATTTTTCCCTTTACATGTTTCAAATATAGCATGAACGAGTCATACAACTTTGAGGGGGCGGTAGTCTGCACTTCCTCAAATGCAATTATCGTATTTACGCATTATGAAAAGAATAATGGTATGATGTAAATAATAAATAAATAATAATATAGAAAATATAAATATAATATATATCATATATAAATAAATTTCCATAATAATGGACACCATGAGAGGCGGTAGAAGATGATTGAACAGTCATCATTTTGCGAGGTAGTAGTTCGCCATCCACAGAAACAATGTCTTGTAAATCCATTAGACGGAGGTCTGTGTGAGTGTAGGTAGAATAATTATCGTAAAAAGCATAGTATATTGAAGATACTTTTTTATGAAAAAAGTAACAAATATATTTTAGGGGGTTGGAGAAGGAAAATAAATGGAAGAAGTTTGGGAGAAGACATTACCTCAAATCGGGTAACTCCTTTTGATTTAAGCTAAAAGGTCTTCTTGAATTTCCTTATGCCTAAGGTAAGGCTTCTTGAAGGAAGAGACAGATGTTGGGGCCTTATTTGGGCAGATTATAGATGAGAAAAGGGGGATTGAGTGGTGTGAGTATTGGTTAAAGGTGGTGACCTTTTATAAGAGGGAAGAGGAGTATTTTAGGAAAGTGTGAAAGATACTTTTATTATAAACTAAATTTTGATATAAAAAATGTCCATAACTCATTTAATTATAATATAAGATGATTATTGTTTTTAATATTCTTAGAAAATAGCTTTTAGACTTGTTTTGGTTTGAAATTTAACCTTATCATTTAGCATTAACCCTTAGTTAACTTATTTGACTCTTATCGTGTATTATATATTCAAACTATATTGACAATATAATTACAATAAAATGCCAATCATACAAAAAGAATTTCATTAATGAAATTTTAAACCTAATATAAGTTATTTGGACAAATATTATATTTTTAGGACTATTATATCATTTAATAAAATAGTATTTTTTTTAAAACTCATTTATGTCAATTTATATACTACTCATATTATGACATTTAAAAAATCCATAACAACTTTATTATTTCAAAAAATCTTTATTAATTAAAATATAAAATGTTATAATTATCCCTAATATTAGTATATGGCATAAAAAGTTTCAAAATAAATTTATTATAATTTTTATAATCATGTTAATTTAAAACATTAATTAATAAGGTAATCATTACATCATCATTTTGTCATAAATAAATTAATTTATTAGATGTATAAAAATTATAAATAAAATACCATGATGTAGTAAATATATTTATATTTATAATTATTTTTTATAGTCTAAGTGATCACTTATATAACAGCATATAAAAATTATTTATTAAAAAATATATGTTTATGTTATATTTTCATTAACTTTGAATTAAAAGTAATTAAATGTCATTTTCACACACAAGTGGCTCCATGAGGTCCTAAAATAGACCCAAATATTTACATGCTCAGAAATATCTCATAAAATAGTATTATAACATATGTTAGTTTAATTTAATATTATTATAATATTATTTTTTACCCTTATTTACCAGATTTACCTTTTAACCATTGTAAAAACAATATTTACTGAAGTAACTATTCATAATGTCTAAAAATAAAACTTACCTATTTACACAATTTTTACCTCCTAATTTCAAACATGGAATCCATTTTTCCAAATTCAAAACCCAGAAGTTTCAGAAATCAATTTAAAATTAATTCTTATTGTCAAAACCAAAAGGTGTGTTTTTAAGAAGAAAAAACTACCGAATGATTGACGTGTGTTTATAGTGACCCTGCCTTTTCTTACATTAAAATTACATAATTTTAAATATAAATAACATTATATTATTACACATAGAGTATCCAAAGGTTTAGTGTCTTGGGAAAACTAGGAACGTACATAACAATTATAACATCAAGCACAAACATTTATTTAATTTCTTCTTCTCTAGCTTCTCATTGGCACTTGTCCTCTCCTTATTACATGTATCCACCTGAGGATATACATCAAAATGGGTGAGATAAAAGCCTAGTAATAGAATATATAAGAATAATATATCATGGGGTGAGCATAATCATGATATAGGAAAAAGATCATGAACACGAGAGGAGCATAAATAAAAGACTTGAAATGTGGAAATGCATAAAAATGAAACATCATGTCTTAGTGGTTAAATACCACACATACTTGTGAACCAAGATATCATCTTTTTCACACATAATTTCAAATTTACTCATGAGGTTTATTACTTTACGTAATGCATTAGAGCACTGTATAATTCCGGGAGCACCCGTTACATTCAAACATTCATATTACGCTATATAATTCTGGGTGCACCCATCACATCATAACATTATCATTATCGTCATCTCCACATGGAACATATATCAAAAGTGAACATAAATAACCCATGTAATGGAGTGGGTTACATCTAATAAGAACAAATTCATAAACTTTGGGTTCCCAAAAAAATGATGAAATAATATACATGTTTCAAGAACCATCTACTTTGAGAGAGAAGTAAAAGGTGTGTTCTTAAAAGAAGAGTTCATTTAAAAAACATTTTGTTTGACATAAAAACCATTGAAAAAAATGTATATCCTATAAAATGAAATAAAATTATGAAAAAATTATCTTTAAGGGGTAACAATTTAAAAAAAATGGAGTGAAAAATGGAGAACCCGAAGGATGAAAGTTGGGTTCGAGAATTTCCCCTTACCTTGTGTCTGAATGCTTCCTTCCCTTTAATGTCCTATATAATGAAATTATATTCATTAATTAGAAATAAATAACCTGGTGTAAATTAATATGGTTATTTATGGTTTTATTAAGTGATTTTATGTTCCTTTGGATGAGTTATAGGGTTTAAAAACATTGTTCAGGAATGTTTGTTTTTATGGTTTTCTTGAGTGGTTCACTTGTATTCTTAAATTGACGTTCGGGTAAAACATGGGTAAAAATCCAGAACTTATATTTAATGTTATTAATTATATTACAAAATTTTTAATGATATTATAATGAATTATATTAGATCCATATGGATGTATAATTAGATAATAATTAAATGATGATTGTTTGGGTTAATTTAAGCGATGTTTCAATCATAATAAACTTGTTTTAATTTATCACTAGAAATATGGTCCTAAGATATTTAAAAAACTTTAAATAGGAGATAATACATATAAACTATTCTGGTTCAACCATAAAAATGGTTTCATGACCATACTTAAAGGTGTAAATGGAAGAAGTAAACATGTCGTTCTTGAAGGTGATAAATTAACACCTCACGAACAACATTTTCCTTAATAACATAAATGGAAGAGGGAAAGAGGGTTGGATGATATAATATACCATTTTCATTATAAAATTTTATTAAATGTATAATAATAGAGTTACAATACCATTTGGATAAATATATTTGGAGAGAGATCAAAAAATGAACTTGAACTTGAAAGGAAATTAAAGGAGAAGAGGGAGAGAAATTACCTCTTAAATCTTCCTCTTGAGATCCTCCTTAAGGAAGCTAGGATATGTCTTTTTATGAGACCATAAGCTCTTGAATGTGGGAGAAGGGATAGGGAGGATATTTGGGCAGAGTTTAGAGGAGTCTTCGAGCTTTAGAGGTGTGAGTAAATGAGGGTGTGAAGGGTGGTTTTTATAGTGGAGGGGAGAGGGGTTTCCTTAATATAAAATTCATTAGTTTATTAATTTCCTCTAAGATAAGAAATAGGGAGTCATCCATGACCAAGAATAGTAAATAAGGCATGTGAGTTCGGGATTTGGGTTCTTACATCACTTGTGATGTTAGGAATAGTGGGTTTTAATTATAATGTATTTATATGGTAAATTATTGTATTTTACTATTCACAAAAAATTTAAGTATTTTAGAAAAATCCCAAAAATTCACCCCAACCATTTTCCAACGTTTTGAATCCAAAAATTAAGTCCATTTTTCAAAAATAATTTTCTAAATATGATTAATTTAATATTTTGTTAAAATCATAATTTACTAAAAAACGATTTTTAAAATTAAAACTGATTTTATAGTTGTTTCAAAAATTACATAGGGTTTTATAAAATTATCTAAAAACTATAAGACATTGATTTGATAATTAATGATCACATTTTATGAGAATAATTTTTTTTAAATTAATTAATTAGTTATAATTAATTATTTATGACTTACAAAATACAAGAACGTTTACTAAGGTCAAATTGTCACTTTCTAAGATGTCTAAATTTTATTTCATTATTCATGGGTAAGGTTACTATTATGTAGGATGATTTACTATTCATAAGATTCATATTAATATTCATTAGGGTAGGTTACCATTCACAAGGGTACGTTACTATTCACCAAAAATTATATTTGTTTCATTAGACTCCAAAAATCATCTTGAACACAACCGTGTATGTTGGATTTTCAAAATTCCCAATATAGAAGTGACAAAATTATGTTTAAAGGTCACTTAGATCTTAATTTCTCATTATGTTGTGCTTTCGTGTGATTTTATGGCATAATTTTAAGAAGGGAATTTTCATTAAAAAACTTTGGTTCGTTACAATGTTTATATCCAATTTCAAAGTGAAATTACGTAAAAAGAACAAAATTGGATTAAATTATAAAAGTATAATCCGAATACACTTTAAAACCAATTAAAATTAAAATATAACTATATAAATAAATTAGAATAAAAGGCAGTTTCAAATTAGAATTTAATATTTTTCATAATTCATAAAAGAAATGATCTTATCATAAAAATACGAAAATTTCATATAAAGTAAATTTTGATGTACTGATTCTAAAGAAGAAATATATTTTTTCAAATAGAACATATAAAAGTGAAAAAAACTATATTTAAAAAGGGTTCATCATCAAAAGGAAGTAAATGGACCTTTTAAAGAATATTAAAGTATTTTAGGCTTAAAATCAGATTCATTCTTATTTTAAGCCACTAAAATTTATTGGATAAATGTAAAAACATTTAACAAAAATGTGTAAAAATAATTTAGTTAGTTATGTTCATTCTTGTAAATAAAATGGCTATGCATTAACTACCATTTTAAATAATATTTTTATTATTTTATTTTTTGTCATAACTCAAAGTTGTGTGCAACTTAAGATTTCAAGGAAACCCGTTGTTGCATATTGAATATTCTATCAGAAAAAGTGTCCTATTTAACATAAAATTAAAAAATTATTCATAAATATTAATAAAAATGAAATAAGTACTATTATATAAATACCTGGTTCATTAAAAAGATATCCACAAATAAAGAATTTAAATGTCATTTAGAAAATAACCACATATGAATGCTTAATGTGTAATATAATCCCTTCGTCAGGAAATATCTAATAAAGAAAGTTGTATAATAATGTCATAAACCTATGTGACCTATTACTCATTCTTTGAATGTTTAGAAATGAACTTACAGAGATATCTAGTAATGTTAAAGAATATAAGAGACAAACCATTTCTCACATTTTTCACTAATGTAATATCATTCGTGATGCACCCAATATATCTAACCTCACCACCAACATATTTCATCAATTTTTTCATCAATACATAAATGTACATGACTCATTATATGTATTGACAATAATTTTAATGTCTTTAAACCACTACAAATATATATAGATAGGGATATCTAATGACATATATAAATTTGTATTTCCTATTGGCGGGTCATGTTTTCATAAACATCATACATGATATTTACAATGATGAAATTCATGAGAAGAAATGTAATTTTTTATAAGCCTCTTACCTTTTATAATTAGTTAACCTTCAAATTTCATCATCTAGATATATAATATATATTTACAAATACTGTCATAGAACTTCTACGTTGTCATAATACTTGTGAGCTGTTATAACCTTTTAGTTAGACAGGTACTCATAGAAAATTATCACATACAATGTCACATAGAATAATGATAATGATGTTATAATAACTTTATTAATATTAAAATACCATGAATACATGTAATTATAAATTATATAAAAGTTGTTTCTGGGGAACCAAATCCAAAGAAGTATGGTCAAAGACAACGTTCATCTTGGATCTGGAAATTATATTTTTCTTGGAATTACTACACTTAAAATGGATTAGAATATATTCAATGTAAAAAATTAAAAGTAAAATATTTATAAAATTTAAAAAATAGAGATATTTAAATATTTATGAAACACCTATAGATGTGAAATTTTAATATAGTTTCATTCCAAATTTATAAATTCAATTGTATTTAGATTCATTATTCTCATTGTCATCAACTTCCATGGAAGAGTGTGATTTTTTATTTTCACCACCCCTTACTAGTTATATAGTTTAAATATTTTAAGGGAATATTTTTTTGAATGTTTTTTTATTAATGAAATTCTCTATCATGATTTATAAATTTACCTTGATTGCCTATATCACACAAGTATTTTATCTTAAAGGCCGCAA
Source organism: Viscum album (assembly GCA_963277665.1). NCBI lineage: Eukaryota > Viridiplantae > Streptophyta > Magnoliopsida > Santalales > Viscaceae > Viscum > Viscum album. The sequence continues at coordinate 244,004,628 of OY728131.1, forward strand.
CAACACTCTAACCTTCATATAATTCATTTCCCATATAATAAATAATATTTTTTTTAACGAAATATAAATAGAACATTATCTTCATTATCACCATTATATATCATGTGAGAAAATTTTATATAAGTAAAATGTAATGAATTTTTCATTATAACCCTTTCAATGTTGACCCACATGAATTCGAATAAGACAACTAAAAATTGACCAATATAGTTTAATTCTAATATATCAACCATATTTCGGTAGTATCCCACCTCTATAAGTATAAATAAACAACTATTATTAGTTTTAATCATTCTTAATTATTTATTTCTGAAAATTTGAAGTCATTAATATTATAGAAATTGAATCTCTTATCCTGCCTTAGGGGTCCCCAAGACAAAAACATCAATGAAATTGAGTCATCAACACAATTATCAAAATTCATTAACTAAATAAGAAAATGTAAGATATTAAATTTACTATAGAAAAAATATCAACACATCAATAATATGAATATGATTATGTACCTACACGATGGTCAAACAATTCATTAATCTCTTTATTTATAGGTTTTATTAATTTTATATCAATTATAGCTTGAACCATTTACAATCTATTTGTTTTAAATATAATTTATTGAACAAATGGAATGTCAATAATTTTATTGTGTAGAATATATCTAATTTATTATATTATATCTAATTTGAACACTATAAAATTTTATCCCTTTCCAAATAGTCATCCTATAACTGTAAATATCAATGACTATTTTTAAAAATAATAATTATTTGAAATGTCATTAATGTATATGAAAATACTAGATATAGTCCCAATTCCATCCAAATATTTATAATAGAATGTCATATTAACTTGAAATATGTAACCTTCATTGAAAAATCATTCTGGTCGTTCCTTATTACTCACATATGACTTCTAATGAAATAAGTACTTGGTGAAAAAAATATAAGATCCATATTAAAAAATTAGATAATTATTTGATAAAGTTGAATTAAAAAATTAAAATAATTTTTTTAACACAATTATAAATATGATACATTCATCAATAGTATAAAAGTTCATCCATATTAGCTTCCCCAAACAAATAAATATACAAAGGAATTATGGTTTTGAAAACTGTAATGGAAAATTATAACAGTCAAATGAGTGTAAACATGATTATTTATTTAATTTTTTCATGCTCAGTTGGATTTACAGTTTTTCAAAAATATCTTTGAAGATGGTGAAAAAATAAAATAGAACTATAATTACTTTTTTTTGTAAGTTATTACAAAATTCCCAGGGTATCAATAGCTATATCAGAATATGTGAGTCATGACATTTTTTTATCCATGAAACCATTTATGTTTTGATTAAATGCACTATAAAATGTTAGTTGAATATCTAAATTTTACTTTTAAATTATTTAAATTTCAAATGAGTATGTCCTTATCAAGATTTTTTGTAACACCCCAAGCTTCCACGGTACGTTTCCCTTCGAATAATGCGATAGCGTGTGTTGTACGCAACCTCGAGTTCTAACACACACCACAACTAATTAAACTAGCCGTTGTGAATAGTAATACCTACTTTTTGAAATCATATATATTTTATACTTCAAAATGGACTTCATTTTTGGATTCGGAATATTGAAATTAGCCTAGGGTGAAATTTTGGTACTTTTCGGATAACTTTTATATTTTGATGAATAGTGAAAATTACTAAATTCTAATTAAAAACTACTTTTTTAATCAAAATAATTAATAGTGATAAATTGTTAATTTGAGTGGTTTTAAAGTATATTTAGAATATATTTTTACCATTTAATATAATGTTGGTCATTGGACATAATTTTACAATTAAACCGAACATAAACAAGTGTCAATCTTTTTATAGTTATTATCTCTTAAAAACACGCTTTTTGTTTTGACAGCGGGAATTAATTTTAAATTAATTTCTTCCACTTCTGTGTTTTGAATTTAGGAAAATGGATTCCATATTTGGAATCAGGATGTTCAAATTGTGTAAATAGGTAACTTTTATTTTTAGACATTTTGAATAGTTACTATGGTAAATATTTTATTTACCATGGTTAAAGGGTAAATCCGGTAAATAAGGGTTAAAAAATAATATTATAATAATACAAAATTACCCTAAAACGTGTCCTAACCTTATTGGTGGACACATACCCGACCATGGGCATCCTTGGGTCAATTTGGGGACCCCTTGGAGCCACTTGTATGTGGTAGGGACACATTATATTAATAAAGTTAAAATAAAAATAAAAATGGCATAAGCTTACATCTTTTAGAAGAACAATTTTTACATAGGGTTATACATGTTGGATTTTCGATTATAAATATTCATTAGAAATATAAAAATATTTCCTACATAATGATATTTTATTTATAATTTTTAGACATTAAATAATTTATTTTATTTATGACACAATGATGATGCAATAATTACTATAATAGTGAAAAATTAAAATAATTGATATTATGAATACCCAAATAAATATAATATGAAACTTTTAATGAATTAAAATAATTTTCTAGGATAATATGATATATTAGGATTGATTTAATTGAGTTTTTTAGAAGTAATCAATCTCTTATGAGTTTCACAAAAATCAACTATTGAATATATTTAAAATTGACATAAAAGAGTTCTTAAAACAAATATTATATTATTAATTGATATTAAATTCCTAAAAATCTAAGGTTCGGCCAAGAAACTTATATTATGATAGGTTCATCATTAATGGACCACTTGGGGGTCGCTTGGATGTATATAGTATGTTTATTAACCATATTATATAAAAATACAAAGAGACATTGTAAAAGTGAAACTAATTAACTTAGAGTTAATACTTAAAGATAAGGTTAATATAAGTACCCAAACCTGTCTAAATTCTATTGGATGAGTTGTTTTCGACCCATCCCCACCTAAACATTTTAATAGTCAACTTTGGATCCATTGGAAACCGAATATGAATTTATTATAAATTAATATTTCTAGCTTTTCCAATGGTGCCCCTCACCCCTCTTATAAAAAGGGCACTCCTCCTTCTCATTTCCTCACACCTCTCAAGCCACTTGGCTCGTCCAAACTCTGCCCAACTAAGCTCCCCACATCCCTCTCCTCCTCCTTGAAGCTTCCCCTTAGGCAGAAAGATTTTCAAGAAGTCCTTTGGTTCCAACCAAAGTGAGTTACCTAAATTAAATGTAACGATTTCTCTTAAATTATTTTCATTTATTTTGCTTCTTCAACCCCCAAACTCTATTTATTTCCTTTCTTTTGTAACAACACCAGTATCCTCAATATACTAGGATGTTGTTATAAGAAGGATTCAAACTACACATACACACAACTCCATCTAATGGATGATGAACATAATGTTTCTGTGGATGGAAAACTAACGCCTCACGAAACGATGATTGTTCAAATACATCTTACCGCCTCTCATGGTGGACATTATGATGGCACTATAATTAAATATGATATTAATGATATATATTTTATATATAAGCTTCTGTAATTCCATTTTATTTCATACCATTATTCGTTTCATGTTGTATATACATACGATAATTTCATTTGAGGAAGTGCGGACTACCGCCCCCTTAAAATGATATGACTCGTTCATACCACACATGGAACGTATAAAGGATGGTGTTAATGAACTTAAGTAACATATATAAAATATTATATTATACTGGAATAGTAATATACCTATGTATCATTTGTATTCGATTCTTTTAAAATAAAAATTAAATGGAAATAGCGTTCGTGCGTACGTACGGACTACCGTCTCCACGAACGCGATGAGATTCATTCTCCATCGTATCCATTCAAGTATAATTATCATTTAATGATTTAAAAATGATGTTTAAGGACTTTATATCATTCTGGATATGAATAAGATACAACAAACATGACTTATGTAACAAAACATATAAAGAAAATGAGTAAGTTAACACCCGAAACGACGATAATACTAAGATATTATTATCAAATCAATATTAAAAGATCATATATGATATCATATTAATGTATATGATTCTTGTATAATTTAGTAACAATTATTTCACTATTATACAGGAGGTTAACCTACCCCAACCAAGGAAAAGTACAAGGTAAGGGTTTACTTTACAACCTCTTCATTATCCAAGGTTGTTTATACGTAATAATCTACTGGGATCTCTTTATCATCCACATCCATGTTTCTTAAAAATGCATTTCAAAACATTTTTACTATTTACTAGAATATGAGTTAAAGTCATTTATACCCTTTTTGACTTTTATAAGTGGTTTATAAAGGAATCTTTTGGTCGTATTCAAAACAAGGTCCTTTTTAACCTTTTCGACAGAATTGAGGTAAGAATGTTTTTTTTAACTTATACGGCGGGTGCGGTTATTTTCCGCCGTTATAAAATCGTCGAAGCTTTCCATACAAGCTTATAAGAATATTTTCAAAGAAAATGTTTTATTTTATATGGACCTTAAATGATTTCAAAATAAAAGGAGATACTTCTTTAAAAAGAATTTTGATTTCATCTATGTCAACATCCTTTGATGGATTTTAAGATTATTTGAAGTTGATTTATTATGATACAAAACTTCTATATTGTATTGAAGGTTTTGTGATATGTTTGACTGTGGATGTTCTATTTTTATACCATTCATAGTTTATGGTGAAATTATTGACATTTCGTATGCTAGTTTTAATACGAATGTTTATGTTATGTTTAAACCTTTTCATATGGGAATGCATTGGACTTAATAAGTGACGGGTGGAGCCCGCTATAGCTCCTCGATGCATCGGTAGGTCTCATGAGACAAAATAGTGTCTTGGCACAAGGCCTTGGAAAAATCTTATTTGTAGTCTTGGCACGAGGCCTTGACTATGTGGTTATGATAGTCTGGCATTATGCATTCCAACATTATGAAAGTGGTTATTGATATTGCATGTGATTATTCGATTAGTAGAATATCCATGTGAATAAGTAAATGGCATTATTTCATTTTAGTTTTTCCATACTATGTTGAAGTTCAATTTTAAAAGGCTTTTGTTTTAGTAATTCATTGCCTTAAATGTTTATGATTATTTTGAATGTTCCGCTATATTGTTATCCTTACTGGGCATTTGAGCTCACCCCTTTTCTATGTTTTATTTTTCCCAGGTAGTAAAGAAGTAAATTATGAATGACTTGCAGGGATATTATGAGGGGTTAATAGTGTGGATATGATGACTTTGTTGTTGTAGTAGTTTTTCACTTTGAAATGTAATGTAAAACTTTATGATTATATCTAGTGTTTCCAAGGCTACTAAACCAATCGGTCTTTCGGGATTTGATCTTTCTTGTGATCATGCCAATGTTATGTAATAATGCACCGACTCTAGGTAGCTGGGGTCGGGGCGTTACAGTTGGTATCAGAGGAAGTTTAGTACAAACCTTGGAAGCTAGATTTAGATAAACTCTGATTAGAGCACGTAGACCTAAGATGAACTTTGAGGATTAGTATAGAAGAACTTCCTAGAATTTTGGTATTGTAGAGATTTTGTGAGTTTTCCGAGCAATACATCCCTGTCTGGATACGAGCAGGTAGAGGCGGCTCTGGCACAGATGTACCTTGGGGTAAAACCCGAAAACACCGCTTTGAGCTAGACTCGAACGGGAACTGGTGCACGACAACGGGCCTTGCTGCACTCTTGGTTACGACACTCCCGGGGGATATGCTTAGGATAATTCTCATTTTCTTTACAAACCATTATGAAGGGTTTATGAGTATATACTTCCTCAAAGAAAACATTCTTATGATTATGGATTATATCCATAAATAGTTCAATTTATGTTAAGTGTTTTATAAATATGGGATTATGTATTTTGATTCATAAACTGATATAGTTTATGCCATTGTTTAGAAATGGCGCCTAGTGGAAGAAATGGAAACCGTATCAATGCACGCACTCCATGTAGGGATTGCCCTCCTGCTCAAGATAATTATAGTGGGGCTGGTGATGCAACTGGTGCCGATCAGCTAATCACCATACTGGGACAACTTACTCAGGTTATGAATAATAACCTTACCCGTATGGAGCACACTGATCCGTAGCGTGGAGGATCAATGTTAGATCGATTCATGAGGCAACAACCACCAACGTTCAATGGGAGTACAAATCTCTTAGTAGCTGAGCAATGGATAAATTCCCTAGAGAAAATATTTCAGGCTTTGGGGAGCAGTGAAAGGGAAAAAGTTATCATGGCAGTTTACCGCCTCACTGGAGATGCTGATCAATGGTGGTCATTGATTCAAAATATGAAGGAAGATGATGAAGTATCAAATATGGAGTGGAGGGAGTTCAAAGATCTGTTTTTAGAAAAATACTTCCCTCGCGACCATCGAGCAGATATGGAAAGGCAATTTCTCAGTCTGAGACAAAAGGAGGATGAGAATGTCACAAAGTATGAGGCTAACTTTACAAGGTTAGCGAGGTACGCTGGTGATTATATTCGCAACCCAAGAAGTAAGATTGATCGTTTCTTTGATGGGTTAAAACCATTTCTCCGTCGAGCATTAGTCTCACAATCCTTTTCATCATACGAAGACATTGTCTCATGTGCTATCAAGACCGAAAAGGAATTCTCTAAGTCTTATGACTTTAAAGAAAAGCAAGAGAAGAAGAGACCTGCTGATCAATCTGGGAATGGAAATAAGGGGAAGAAGGGAAAGGTTGAATATCCATCTTGTGGTAAATGCGGGAAGAAACATCCTGGTACTTGCTTAAAGGGAATGAGAGTCTGTTACAAGTGTGGTGAAAAAGGCCACCAAGCTCATGATTGCAAGGGGAAGAAGGAAGCTACCAACGTTCAGTGCTACAATTGTAGGGAGATGGGGCATTATGCAAATGCATGTCCTAAGCGTCAGGAGAACTTACCTCAGAAAAGGCCAAGGGATCAAGGCCAGGCTTATGCTATCACTACTGCTGAGGTAGAAGCTCCGAAAGACGTGGTGGCAGGTAATTTAATGGTTTCCTCAAGTTTAGCAAATGCATTATTTGATTCTAGATCATCGCATTGTTTCATATCTTCCCAGTTTGCTAAGAAAATTAGATATTTCCAATTTGATTTAATAAGGGAGTTGTCAGTTAAAACTCCTAAGGGAAGTATCACTGCAACAAAGTTTTGTGAATCAGTCCCCATTAGAGCACATAAATTTTCTTTATCTGCTGATCTCATCGTCATACCTATGATTGAGTTTGATATAATCCTCGGTATGGATTGGCTTTCGGACTATGATGCGAAGATTTATTGTAAGAAGAAAGAGGTTACGATTCTTGATGATAATGATAAGGAACACCTTATTTTTAGAGCAGAATCGTCACCACCTAATTCTTATTTAGATCCACCCCCAGTAGCTCAACTTAATTCAATTATTGGGGAGGAAGAGAATGAAATAACTGTCGGTGAGGAAAGGAATGTTCAAATAGAGGATGTACCTGTTGTGAAAGAATTTGTAGATGTTTTTCCGGAAGATTTACCTGGACATCCTCCAGAACGAGAAGTTGAGTTTTCTATTGATTTGATTCCTGGATCAAGGCCTATATCGAAGACCCCTTATAGAATGGCCACTGTAGAGTTAGTCGAACTAAAGAAACAACTAGAGGAATTGAGTAATAAGGGATTTATTCGCCCTAGTGTTTCTCCATGGGGAGCCCCTGTTCTTTTTGTTAAAAATAAAGATGGATCTATGAGGTTATGTATCGACTACAGGGAAATCAATGCTATAACGATAAAGAACAAGTATCCCCTACCTCGTATTGATGATTTATTTGACCAACTGCATGGAGCTCAATACTTTTCAAAGATTGACCTTCGATCTGGATACCATCAGTTGTGTGTGAAGAAGGAAGACATTCCGAAAACAGCATTTCGAACCAGGTACGGGCATTACGAGTTTACTGTAATGCCGTTTGGATTGACTAATGCACCCTCTGTATTCATGGATCTAATGAATAGAGTTTTCAAGGAGTATCTCGATGAATTTGTGGTGGTATTTATTGATGATATCTTGGTATACTCCAAAACCTACTAAGATCATGAAAATCACTTGTGCATTATCTTGAAGACTCTGAGGAGGCATGAATTATATGGGAAGTTTAGCAAGTGTGAATTCTGGCTTCAGGAGATTTCTTTTCTTGGCCATATTGTCTCAAAAGATGGAATCTCTGTTGATCCTTCTAAGACCAAGGCAATCCAAGAATGGCCAGCACCTACGAGTATAACTGAGGTACGCAGTTTTATTGGTCTGGCAGGTTATTATCGACGTTTCGTCCAGAATTTTTCCCGATTGGCTAACCCATTAACGAAGCTCACACGTAAAGGGGTTAAATTTGTTTGGACAAAAGAGTGTGAAGAATGTTTCGAATAATTGAAGAGAAGATTAGTCAATTATCCTATATTGACTCTACCATCGGGGAATGATGGGTTCGTTATTTATAGTGATGCATCGAAGAAAGGACTTGGCTGTGTCCTTATGCAGAATGATAGAGTTATTGCCTATGCATCACGACAGTTGAAAATTCATGAACAAAACTATCCTACTCATGATCTTGAGTTAGCAGCTGTGATCTTTGCTTTGAAGATATGGAGGCACTACCTCTATGGTGAAAAATGTGAGATTTATACCGATCACAAGAGTTTGAAGTATATTTTCTCACAAAAAGAACTCAACATGAGGCAAAGGAGATGGCTTGAATTACTCAAGGATTATGATTGCACGATACACTACCACTCGGGGAAAGCAAACAAGGTGGCAGATGCTTTGAGTAGAAAAGACCATGGAGTTTTGAACATGATGAGAATGGAAAGGGATCCAATTTTCGTGGATCTAGTAAGGATGGACATGGGTATAACCAGGGAAGGTGAAAAATCAATGCTTTTTCAAATGGTTTCCAAACCATCTTTAATAGAAAGGATTAAGAGTTCTCAGACCAATGATGAAGAATTCCAAAAGAAGATTAAAGCTGTGAATGATGGGAGATTGAGAGACTTTGTGTATGAAGATGGAATTTTGAAATTCGGGAAGAGACTTTGTGTTCCCAATATACCTGATCTAAAAAGGGAATTGCTGGATGATGCTCATAGTTCCAATTTCTCTATACACCCTGGGAGCACCAAAATGTATAGAGATTTGAAGGAACATTTTTGGTGGGACAACATGAAGAGGGAGATTGCTGATTTTGTGTCAAGATGTATGGTTTGTCAACAAGTGAAAGCTAGAAGGCAACAGTCTGGAGGAGTCATGCAACCTCTTCCCATACCGGAGTGGAAATGGGACAATGTTACGATGGACTTTGTCATGGGGCTACCAAAGACTCCTAGAAGGAACGATGCAATATGGGTTATTGTTGATCGTCTTACCAAGACAACACATTTTCTTGCTATAAGAGAAGATCTACCCCTGGAACGTCTAGCAAGACTATATATTAATGAAGTTGTGAGACTTCATGGAGTACCCCTATCGATTATTTCTGATCGTGATCCCCGTTTTACTTCAAGATTCTGGAAAAGTCTTCAGAAATCCCTGGATACTGAACTTCATTTGAGCACTGTTTACCACCCTCAGACAGACGGACAATCAGAACAGACTATTCAAACCTTAGAAGACATGTTGAGATCTTTCTCACTTGACTTTCAGGGTATGTGGGATCAATATTTACCTTTGGTAGAATTTTCCTATAACAATAGCTTCCATTCGAGTATTCAGATGGCACCATATGAAGCGTTATACGGAAAGAGATGTCGTACACCAACCTGTTGGGATGACGTTGGTGAAAGAAAACTTGTAGGCCCAGAACTGGTGAAGGAAACGGTGGAAAAGGTGAAAGTAATCCAAAATCACATCAAAACAGCTCAAAGTAGGCAGAAGAGCTTTGCCGATAATCGAAGGAAGGATTTGGAATTTCAAGTCGGTGATCATGTTTTTCTGAAGGTATCTCCGTGGAAGGGAGTCATACGTTTTGGTAAGAAAGGTAAATTGAGTCCCAGGTACATCGGACCTTTCGAAATTCTAGAACGAATTGGGGTTGTAGCTTATCGATTGGAAATGCCGCCAAGTCTCTCCAAAGTTCACGATGTGTTCCACGTATCTCTATTGAGGAAATACATGCCTGATCCGACGCATGTACTCACCTATGAGGAATTAGAACTGGAACCCGATCTGTCTTATTGCGAAGAGCCCGTCAAGATTCTTGATACGAGAGAACAAGTGCTGAGAAACCGGACGACGCGTCTGGTAAAAGTTTTGTGGAGAAATCATAAGATGGAAGATGCAACGTGGGAACCCGAGGAACTTATGATGAAGAACCACCTGAGTCTTTTTATGCAGTAATACCCTAGAAATTGCGAGGACGAAATTATTTGAAGGAGGGGAGAATGTAACACCCCAAGCTTCCACAGTACGTTTCCCTTCGAATAATGCGATAGCGTGTGTTGTACGCAACCTCGAGTTCTAACACACACCACAACTAATTAAACTAGCCGTTGTGAATAGTAATACCTACTTTTTGAAATCATATATATTTTATACTTCAAAATGGACTTCATTTTTGGATTCGGAATATTGAAATTAGCCTAGGGTGAAATTTTGGTACTTTTCGGATAACTTTTATATTTTGATGAATAGTGAAAATTACTAAATTTTAATTAAAAACAACTTTTTTAATCAAAATAATTAATAGTGATAAATTGTGAATTTGAGTGGTTTTAAAGTATATTTAGAATACATTTTTACCATTTAATATAATGTTGGTCATTGGACATAATTTTACAATTAAACCGAACATAAACAAGTGTCAATCTTTTTATAGTTATTATCTCTTAAAAACACGCTTTTTGTTTTGACAGCGGGAATTAATTTTAAATTAATTTCTGCCACTTCTGTGTTTTGAATTTAGGAAAATGGATTCCATATTTGGAATCAGGATGTTCAAATTGTATAAATAGGTAACTTTTATTTTTAGACATTTTGAATAGTTACTGTGGTAAATATTTTATTTACCATGGTTAAAGGGTAAATCCGGTAAATAAGGGTTAAAAAATAATATTATAATAATACAAAATTACCCAAAAACGTGTCCTAACCTTATTGGTGGACACATACCCGACCATGGGCATCCTTGGGTCAATTTGGGGACCCCTTGGAGCCACTTGTATGTGGTAGGGACACATTATATTAATAAAGTTAAAATAAAAATAAAAATGGCATAAGCTTACATCCTTTAGAAGAACAATTTTTACATAGAGTTATACATGTTGGATTTTCGATTATAAATATTCATTAGAAAGATAAAAAGATTTCCTACATAATTATATTTTATTTATAATTTTTAGACATTAAATAATTTATTTTATTTATGACACAATGATGATGCAGTAATTACTATAATAGTGAAAAATTAAAATAATTGATATTATGAATACCCAAATAAATATAATATGAAACTTTTAATGAATGAAACTAATTTTATAGGATAATATGATATATTAGGATTGATTTAATTGACTTTTTTCGAAGTAATCAATCTGTTATGAGTTTCACAAAAATCAACTATTGAATAGTGTCAAAATTGACATAAAAGAGTTCTTAAAACAAATATTATATTATTAATTGATATTAAATTCCTAAAAATCTAAGGTTCGGCCAAGAAACTTATATTATGATAGGTTCATCATTAATGGACCACTTGGGGGTCGCTTGGATGTATATAGTAAGTTTATTAACCATATTATATAAAAATACAAAGAGACATTGTAAAAGTGAAACTAATTAACTTAGAGTTAATACTTAAAGATAAGGTTAATATAAGTACCCAAACCTGTCTAAATTCTATTGGATGAGTTGTTTTCGACCCATCCCCACCTCAAAATTTGAATAGTCAACTTTGGATCCATTGGAAACCGAATATGAATTTATTATAAATTAATATTTCTAGCTTTTCCAATGGTGCCCCTCACCCCTCTTATAAAAAGGGCACTCCTCCTTCTCATTTACTCACACCTCTCAAGCCACTTGGCTCGTCCAAACTCTGCCCAACTAAGCTCCCCACATCCCTCTCCTCCTCCTTGAAGCTTCCCCTTAGGCAGAAAGCTTTTCAAGAAGTCCTTTGGTTCCAACCAAAGTGAGTTACCTAAATTAAAGGTAACGATTTCTCTTAAATTATTTTCATTTATTTTGCTTCTTCAACCCACAAACTCTTTTTATTTCCTTTCTTTTGTAACAACACCAGTATCCTCAATATACTAGGATTTTGTTATAAGAAGGATTCAAACTACACATACACACAACTCCATCTAATGGATGATGAACATAATGTTTCTGTGGATGACAAACTAACGCCTCACGAAACGATGATTGTTCAAATACATCTTACCGCCTCTCATGGTGGCCATTATGATGGCAGTGTAATTAAATATGATATTAATGATATATATTTTATATATAAGCTTCTGTAATTCCATTTTATTTCATACCATTATTCGTTTCATGTTGTATATACATACGATAATTTCATTTGAGGAAGTGCGGACTACCGCCCCCTTAAAATGATATGACTCGTTCATACCACACATGGAACGTATAAAGGATGGTGTTAATGAACTTAAGTAACATATATAAAATATTATATTATACTGGAATAGTAATATACCTATGTATCATTTGGATTCGATTCTTTTAAAATAAAAATTAAATGGAAATAGCGTTCGTGCGTACGTACGGACTACCGTCTCCACGAACGCGATGAGATTCATTCTCCATCGTATCCATTCAAGTATAATTATCATTTAATGATTTAAAAATTATGTTTAAGGACTTGATATCATTCTGGATATGAATAAGATACAACAAACATGACTTATGTAACAAAACATATAAATAAAATGAGTAAGTTATCACCCGAAACGACGATAATACTAAGATATTATTATCAAATCAATATTAAAAGATCATATATGATATCATATTAATGTATATGATTCTTTTATAATTTAGTAACAATTATTTCACTATTATACAGGAGGTTAACCTACCCCAACCAAGGAAAAGTACAAGGTAAGGGTTTACTTTACAACCTCTTCATTATCCAAGGTTGTTTATACGTAATAATCTACTGGGATCCCTTTATCATCCACATCCATGTTTCTTAAAAATGCATTTCAAAACATTTTTACTATTTACTAGAATATGAGTTAAAGTCATTTATACCCTTTTTGACTTTTATAAGTGGTTTATAAAGGAATCTTTCGGTCGTATTCAAAACAAGGTCCTTTTTAACCTTTTCGACAGAATTGAGGTAAGAATGTTTTTTTTTAACTTATACGGCGGGTGCGGTTATTTTCCGCCGTTATAAAATCGTCGAAGCTTTCCATACAAGCTTATAAGAATATTTTCAAAGAAAATGTTTTATTTTATATGGACCTTAAATGATTTCAAAATAAAAGGAGATACTTCTTTAAAAAGAATTTTGATTTCATCTATGTCAACATCCTTTGATGGATTTTAAGATTATTTGAAGTTGATTTATTATGATACAAAACTTCTATATTGTATTGAAGATTTTGTGATATGTTTGACTGTGGATGTGCTATTTTTATACCATTCATAGTTTATGGTGAAATTATTGACATTTCGTATGCTAGTTTTAATACGAATGTTTATGTTATGTTTAAACCTTTTCATATGGGAATGCATTGGACTTAATAAGTGACGGGTGGAGCCCGCTATAGCTCCTCGATGCATCGGTAGGTCTCATGAGACAAACTAGTGTCTTGGAACAAGGCCTTGGCAAAATCTTATTTGTAGTCTTGGCACGAGGCCTTGACTATGTGGTTATGATAGTCTGGCATTATGCATTCCAACATTATGAAAGTGGTTATTGATATTGCATGTGATTATTCGATTAGTAGAATATCCATGTGAATAAGTAAATGGCATTATTTCATTTTAGTTTTTCCATACTATGTTGAAGTTCAATTTTAAAAGGCTTTTGTTTTAGTAATTCATTGCCTTAAATGTTTATGATTATTTTGAATGTTCCGCTATATTGTTATCCTTACTGGGCATTTGAGCTCACCCCTTTTCTATGTTTTATTTTTCCCAGGTAGTGAAGAAGTAAATTATGAATGACTTGCAGGGATATTATGAGGGGTTAATAGTGTGGATATGAAGACTTTGTTGTTGTAGTAGTTTTTCACTTTGAAATGTAATGTAAAACTTTATGATTATATCTAGTGTTTCCAAGGCTACTAAACCAATCGGTCTTTCGGGATTTGATCTTTCTTGTGATCATGCCAATGTTATGTAATAATGCACCGACTCTAGGTAGCTGGGGTCGGGGCGTTACATTTTTCATTGAAAAAATAATTAAAGGATAATTTATATTATAATTTTCCCAAAAACTACACTTTATATTCATTAATTCCATGTATTTATGATCATTAAGGTGATCCTTAAATTTACCCAACTCATTATGTAATGTATAAATTCAATTATCATAGATATTATTTTCAATATAAATAAAAACAAGATTATGACATAGAAAATTAAACTCTCAATATGTAATTTTGAAAAATAAAACCATTTTCTTCCACCATTGTGTTTCAACTACTTTAAATATTGTTTCTTGTACATTTTACCCCTTCTTTAAATTTATTTTATTTTCAATATTATATAGTGACATACATTAATTATTCCAAAATTTATAAACTAGAAAACAACTTTGGTGGTTTTCTCAATTAAATATCTTTATTAAATTGATTTTTATTAGATATAGATTTATGAGATGCATCCAGAAATAAATGATGACACACAAAGAACCTTTTTCATCAATTAGGTAATCATTGAGGTTAAAAATAAAAAATACAATTTTTTCAAGACAAACCGGTATGATTGTTCCAACTAGATATGTTTTCTAGACTAGGAAAGTTACTAATTTTCTAAATTAATGTAATAGTCATTTTGAATAGCTTTCTTGTTGATGCATCAAATGTTTTCATTCCATTATCACATAATTATCTTAATTAATTGATTAAACCATGATGGTATAAATCAATATCATTTCCCAAAATTGGATTTCTTGTAATAATACAAAAAATAATGAATGAATTATTCTTCATCCACATCTATAGAGGTAGATTATTAGAAATAAAGAAAAATGTTCAATTTTATAAATAATATGCCAAGTATCGAAAGTGTTAACCCCACCAAAAACCAATCCCAAACATAAATTACTAGAATTAAAAGAAAAATAAATATATAATTAATCAAAAATATTCCATGATGTTGAATATTTCTTATGTCTCATAAATTAATTGTAATTAATTTATAAACATTCCACTATATGTTTTATGTGATCTTATATGTCATGAATAGTCTTTGAAATTCTAGTTTTGTTGAAATGTAATGAAATACCTTCATAAGAGTTTCATTTTTAATCTTATAACTATTGTTACATTAATTTTTACTCACACTAACTCTTTTTTAACTACATATACTTGTATGAAATCTTTGACATTATTCTTCATCAAACTCTTCACCCAAATAAAGAATGAAATCATTGGGGCATGCATGCATGTTTGTATAATCAAGGAAACAATTGTTTGTAATTTTACTCATCTAATATAATGATATATGGATCATAGATTCATCATATGATTCAAAAAAAACTTAAAAATCATAGACATTATTTTTTCATTAATTTCATAGAGACACTTTATATGGTATAACTTGAGTAGAAAAGACAAATTCAAACACATGGAACACCCTTCGTACAATTCTTAATATCCATATTCAAATAATTCATAAAACTCATTTTTTTTCTCACTGAAGTTTTGATATAGATTTTCCTAAGATTCAAATAAAGGTTTTTTGTATCTATTAAAATCATTTTCATTGTATCCTTTATAGAAAAATTTGTTTTTATCAAGTTTTAAACCGAATTATTCTATGAAGGGTCACATTGTATTTCTTTGACGAGATATTCATTGATTTAAATTTCCATAACATTCAATTTACCCTTTCAAACAAAATTTACATATCAATATGGAAACTATTTCAATATCAGGTATTAATAAATTTCTTTTTTATTCAACCATAGCTTGAATTTTAAATCATAAAACAAGTATTTTATTATATCATCCATTAATCGATTTTCAATTAAATAATCAAATAAATTATTACAAAATCTTACAATAGAAAAGTGTTTTTCAGAATAAGTTAATTGGAATTTCATCCATTTATAATAGATTACCACACTTCTTCTTATACATTAAGAAACCTAATTTTTCTATTAAATAAGTAAAAATAATTCTTAACATCACAAATTAAAAAACATTTTTCTAATAAAATTTTACTCATAGGAAATATTGGTTTAAGAGAAAAGATAAAAATTCAATTTAGATGATATGATACATACTATAAAATGATTAAAGCAAGGCTATGTTACTCCAAAATCAAAATAATAATTCATAATTAAAAACCCTCAAACACTGCCTAATGGGGTAGGGATCAGATTTCATGTGAGAAAGTTGGAATGATGGGGGAATGAAGGCCATTGAGTAGAGGGTTGATTTTGATGAGGATATAGAGGAGGTGAGTCCAGTGAAATCAGATTCATAGAAAGACATGGAGTCAGGTGATGATGGTCAAGGAAGAGGGGGAAAGAGGAGGAAATGGAGTCAGTGGTTTAGGGTTCAGGGTAGAAAGGGGACTTCATTTATCAAGAGATAGAGAATGAGGGGATCAGGGTTATAGAATAGGGGTATGGATAGGGGTCATCCGGAAAGGAAGGATAGAGGTTGGGTTTAGTTTGAAATAGAATTTTGTTTCATGAATTTAGTAATGATTTACCTATAATTTCAACTAAAAACCATCATGAATACATATTTTTCTTCTTTTATATGAAGTGTTAGTGTGTATACTATTGTCTTGCATAAGAAAAAATAGTGTTTGATGACCTGTGTGAGGATTAATATGTGCATCTTAAATATGAAAACATGTGATATATTATTGTGTGAGATTAAACCCATTGTAGAATGGCTCACAAAGTATTAACTTTGTATTATGCAACCTATATAGGAATAACTCATGTTTGACCATATAGGATTAACAAAACATTTTCATGAAATTAACTCAAGTGATTGGTCTTTGAAAGAATAACATATTTCTATTATGTAAGAATGATAAATCATTGAGGTGGCCTGTGAATAATTAATCTGGTGTTGGAAAGATTTATTAGTCATCAAATTCTTTTGTACATGGTCTTATGATATCACCTATATAGTAATGGTGATATGACTTATAGTAACATAAACTACTAATTTTATAACCTGATTATGAGATTCTAATGCCTTATTAAACCATTTATATCAATATTGGGTTTATTATGATCGATTTATATTTAATCTATGTTAGAGGAAATTATAAACCCATTCCCATGATCTCCATGCAAGAACACCTAAAACCACATAAAACTATAAATGAATAAAATCGTTTTATACCTTACAATAATGATGATTTTTCTATATATTTAACCATTTTGAATGATAAAGATCACCAAGAGGCCACCAAAGAACTCCCTACTCTATATTTTATTCAAGGGTTTATGATTAATCATTAAGTTCATATGAAATACCATCTTTTCACCCATTTAATTTTAGTACTTTATGAGGTAAATAGAAGAGGAAGAGTTATTTTGGGGAGATGAAAAAATAGTGAGGAACATAGAAAATATATTAGTAAAACCATAGACTTCAGCGTCCTATATATAAGAACTTGATGATACTCCATGTGTACTATTTGTTTACTCATGTGTTATAAGGAATGAGTAAATGGTTTCAACTATTTATGCACTCATCATATAAACTAATCTTTGCCCAATGCACTTAATCTTATAAAATTATTGTTAAAGAGAGTTATTGGAATAGTATTGTATATTATTCATTTGAATGTTCTAATATCACTATTTAATTATATATAAATATGAAAATGTTAAATGATATCACTATATCAATTTATACAGTATACCAAAACCAATCAATACCAGATTATTGAATTTCTATATTTCAAACCATATGATATATATATATACATATAGATATTTTTTTCATAACTACTATGAATGGATTATTTTAATTATAGATTTGAGGTATGTTCATCAAGGTAACTTTTCTATTTTTTCTTTTATCCACTTCCATTCTATAATTATATGTTTTTGTGATAGTTATTATGTATGTATTGATCATGGATGGTACATTGATTGAATCCATATCTGCAATGTTTGATTCTTCATTTTCAGCATCCCTTATAAGTTATATTATTTAAATAGTTTTAGGTAACAAAAAAAATTAATTCTTTGTGGTTGATGAGGTTTATTGTTACAAATAATAAATTGAGATCCATTCCTCAAACCATTAAAGTATCTATACTTTAAATGGGAATAAACAATATAACCTTCATGTAATTCATTTTATACATAATTAACCATCTTTTCATGTGAATCCATGATTAATGGAACATTCTCCTCATGTTCACCGATATGGGTCATGTGAGAGAAGGTGATATAATTAAATTTTAAAAAAAATTCTATTATACCCCTAAGAATCTTGAATCATATTAATTTGATTATTATAATAGAAAATAGACCATGATGGTTTAATTATATGATATCAATTATATTCTTATAGTATCCCACCTCTAAAAGTTTAAATAAAAACTTTTTTTTTTAATTTTCAAGCCTTCTTTATGATTAGTTTCATGAAACTCAAATTTGAAAATATTGTAGATGTTTAATCTCTTAGCCTTCCTTAAAGGACCTAAATCCAAATACATTAAATAATTTTACATTTCATCTTAATTCTAAATATTCATTATCCACACAGAAATATATAATGTATTAATTTTAACATAGAAAAAATAAAAATACATTAATAGTATGAATATGAGTATATACATACATGATGGTCAAACTGTAACATCCCAGGTAAATAAAGAATAAAGAATTTTCATATTTATTAATATTTACGAATTAAATATTAATTTTAATTAAAAGGGGTTTCTACGTTCGATAGCGTTCTCGGTATGCAACGATGAGTTTCTTTGAAAACTTACATTGCACACAAGTAATAAAATAATATTATTTTAAATGTTACATAACGAGTAGCCGTTGTACTGGCGGGAATGGATAGAAATAACTAAAATATGATTATATATGTTTTTAAATGTTTTTACATTTACCCAATAAAATATAAAGGCTTAAAATACGGAAAGAGTTCAATTTTAGGCGTTTATACCCTAATTTTCACGAAAGGTCCACTTATCACCTTTTGACAGAAAACCGTCATTAAATATAGTTTTGATCGATCTTATAAATTCTATTGGACCAAATATAACTCTTCTTTAGAATCGGGACATCAAAATTTACTTTGTGTAAATTTTTGGTACCTTTCTGATAAAGTTCATTTTTTTAATGAATAGTGTAAAATGTTGTATTTTAATTCAAAACCTCTTTTTAATCTAATTTATTTATATGATTAGATTATCTTTTGAATTGGTTTTAAAGTGAAATTAGAAAATATTTTTACCATTAAATCCAATAGTGGTCATTGGAATTAATTTCACTTTGAAATCAGACTTAAACTAGTGTCAATCTTTTGATACTTATTGTTTCATAAAAACACGCTATTTGCTCTGACAATGAGAATTAATTATTAAATTAATTAATGTGACTTATATGTTTTGAATTTTTTAAAATAGACTTCATTTTTGAATTTGTAATATCAAATATTGCTTAGGGTGAATTTTTGGTAATTTTCTGAAAAACTTCAATTTTTGATGAAGAGTGAAACCACTAAGTGGTACTTATAAAAACTGATTTTCCGTTTAAATAAAATTTTGCCATCATTGTGTTTTGAATTTCAAAAATCCGACATACATGGTTGTCATTAAGAAGTAAAATGTGGTTCAACGAGATTATAATAATTTTTTGGTGAATAGTAACTTATTAAGTTCTTAATCGCGATTAGTGGTAATTAGTGTAGTTTAAGGTAAAAATAATGCTTTAATAAAATAAGATGAGCTTGACACATGTCCTACCATTATTGGTTGTGTCATGGCCGACCAAGACAAGCCATGGGTCAACTTGGGGACCCTATGGAGTCACTTTGGTTGGGAAATGACATAAATAACTTTTTATGTAATGTAAAAGTAAAAATGACACAAACATGATATGTTTTACTAAAACAATTTTTAAATGGGGTTATCCAAGTCAGAGTTTTGATTATAAATAGTCATTGGAAAGATAAAAAGATTTCATACATCATAGTAGTTTTTTTATAATTTTTAGACACTAAATAAATTAAATTATTTATGACATCATGATGATGCAGCGATGACCTCATTATTTAACGATTTAAATAAAATTGAAAGATAATGTAAAATATATGAACTATACATGTCCAAAACTTATTTTATGGGTGTATTTCGAACCCTTATCACCTTATCCACGAATTATATCAATTTGGGACCTTTTAAAACCGAAACACATTTTCAAATAAAGTAATATTTCTTTACTTTCCAAAAGTGCCCCTCCTCTCCTCTTATAAAAGGCCCCCACCTCTACCTCATTTCACACACTCCTCAAGCCTTTGGCTCGGCCAAACCCTGCCCATTTACTCTATCCACATACCTATCCTCATCCTAGAGGATTCCCTTTGGGAAGAATCCTTTCAAAGGAATCCTTTAGGCTCAAATCAAAAGGAGTTACACTTTTAAAGGTAATTCATTCTCTCATGTTCATTTGTTTTATTTTGCTTCTCCAACCCCCTAAACTCTTTTTATTTACTTCTTTTGTAACAACACCAGTATATTCAATATACTAAGATTTTGTTATAAGATTTATTCGAGCTACACTCTCACACAACTACATCAAATGGTTAAAGAACATACGGTTTCCGTGGATGGCGAAATTCTGCCTCCCGAAACGATGATTGTTCAATACTCATTTAACACCTTCAAAGGTGGCCATTATGATGTCACTATTTTTATATATGATATATGATATGTTTATGTTTTCCTTAAGCTTCTGTTTTTTTCATTTTGGGCATACCTTTATGGTTTCCATTATGGTTAAACACGATATCTTCATTTAAGGAAGTGCGGACTACCGCCCCCTCAAAGTGATGTGATTCGTTAATGCCATATGTGGGACGTGTAAAGGATGGATTTAAAGTTATTATATATGATGTTATACTGGAATTATAATATATCTCTTTATCATTATTATTTCTTTCCATTAAAGTATGAGATAGAAATGAAAGTAGCGTTCATGCGTACGTACGGCTTACCGTCTCCATGAACGGTGCATTTCATTTCTTATCCCCAAATGTAATGTACTATTAAACGTACATGTATATAATGGATGTATATAATTAATGATATATCTAAATTATGAATATAATTCTGGAATTAAAATATACATACCTCTCATTTAGTTTTAATTCCATTAATATGACAAAGAAATGAAAGTAGCGTTCATGCGTACGTACGGCTTACCGTCTCCATGAACGGTGCATTTCATTTCTTACCTCTAAATGATTATGTAATATTATAAATACATGTATATGCTGGATATATATGATATATATGATATCCAAATCAGGAATTTCATTCTGGATATAAAAAACTTTTGACCACACGAACAACATGTAATTGTAAGAAGTCCACTTTCGACTTAAGAACCAAATATTGACAAAACAAAATTATTAACTTAAATGGTTACATAATGTTTATAACATGGCAATAAGTGATATAAAAAGAATAATTAACTTTAAAAAGGTTCCTAATCAAGTATAAATTAACTCAAGTTTATTATTCAGGACGTTAAAGAACGATCGAGTCAAGTCGGACCCGAGGTAAGGGACTTCATCTCAATCTCCTTTCATTGAGGCATATTTCGTTTTATACACAACTTTCTTTTATACGGTGTATAAAACCCCTTGAATTTTACTGTTATACAAAAGGAATCTTTTTCTACGAAGCGTTTTACAAAATTACAAAAAGGAATGTTTCTTTTAACGTACGCGACGACAACGACCTTTTCCACCTCCGCGAGTATTATTTGGTCTTTGGATTTCTCAATAAGACGTAATGTTTTTAGAATAAAATAAATACCATATACTCTTTTATGTATTTTGGTATTGAAAATGGTTTTGAAAAAGGATTCTATTATGTCAATATATTTATGATATATTGTGATTGAAATGTGGAAATGTTATCATTCCTTTATATTGGTTTTATGTTTTATGACTTTATACTGGTACTTGGACATTTTAACGGGTGGTTACGTTATAAACCATATGACGGGTGGTGCTGTGAATACCAGGACGAGTGGTTACGTTATAACCTCCAATGCATTGGGTATGGAAGTCGGCCGTATGGCTATTCCATTAAGTATGTATGGAAATTGGCCGTATGGCTATTCCATTAAGTGATATGTGTGGAAGTCGACCGTATGGTTATTCCACTTAAGTATGTTTATGTCCCAAGTTACCTTTATATATGTTATGTGTTCTTTATATGGGTTTTATGGTAATACTTTGGTTACAAAAAGGTAAGTAATGATACTTTATTCAGTGAAGAGTTTTTACTACTTCATGAAGGTGAAGGTATTACTTTGATAGAGTATACATGGTTTACTTAATTTTGAAAAACTAGCAGTTTTCATTCTTTGTGTATCCCTTACTGAGCTTTTTATGCTCACCCCAAGTTTTTTTGAAATGTTTTTCACAGGACTTAATGTGGAATAAGGTCAAGGATGGGATCAAGGGAATGTCATGCTATATAAAACATGGAACTAGACATGTTTCTTTTAAGAGTTTTTTTATTATGGAAACCTAGTAGAAGTGACTACTTTGTAATCTTTTGAGATGTAATAGTTATGTTCTAATTCTCTAAAAATCTAAACCTGAAAAGATCCTTGACTTGAATTATTCTTTTAATTCAATATTAAGTAAGGTTTAAGGCTGGGGCCTTATAGTTGGTATCAAAGGTCGGTTTAGACAACTTTAGGAGTTAGAAAAGTGTTAAATTATAATATGATTGAAATGATATAGCATTTACAGATTACCATGTTGCTTCGCCTAAGATATTTCTGTGTTCAGAATGGTTTTCCGTAGAGGAAACAAAGCAGCTATGTTGGGACGACATCAGGACGAAGATAACCTTCCAAATCAGCAACCTGAGATGGTCGGAATCGGAACTGAACAGTTTGTTGCAGTGACGGCACAGTTGACTCAGGCTATAAATGGTGGTGGTATCCATGCACGAGATCAGCCAGATCAACCGCAGAGGAACATGTCTGTGGTGGAACATTTCATGAGGCAACATCCCCCATCATTCAGAGTATCATATGACCATGTGCAAGCTGAAGGGTGGATTAAAGCACTGGAGAAGATTTTTGATGTCATGGGGTGTTTAGAACATCAAAAGGTTAGTCTTGCTGTTTACCATTTTGAAGGTGAAGCTGATCAGTGGTGGTCGATGGTGAAAAATATAAGGGATAGTGATGAGATTGAGGATCTTCACTGGGACTAATTCAAATGTATGTTTCTTGAGAAATATTTTCCTAAGGTGGTTCGTCTTAGGATGGAAAAACAGTTCCTAGAATTGAGGCGGGAGGATGATTCAGTGGCTACTTATGAAGAAAAGTTCACTCTATTGGCAAGGTATGCTCCAAACTTCATACGATATCTTGATAGTAAAATAAACCGTTTTTACTCAGGGTTAAAGACAAAGTATCGAAGGGCTTTAGCTTCTCGTGAGTTCAAAAGTTATGAAAAACTTGTTCGATGTGCGGAGAAGGTGGAAATGGAGTTTGCCGATGATCAGGTGTTCTATGACAAACAACAGAATAAGAGGTCTAGTTGGCAGGCAAAGGGGAAGAATTCATCAAATAAGCAATGAGGTAAGAAAACCAAATATCCATCATGTGAGAAGTGTGGTAAAATGCATCCTGGAGAATGTTTATCCAAGTCTAGTAAGTGCTTTCGGTGTGGTAAGTCTGGTCATATTGCTCGTAACTGTAAGGAAGATGATCAAGAAGGAAATGTAAAGCCAACGGTAAGATGTTTTAAGTGTAATGAAATGGGTCATTATGCAAACGAGTGTCCAACGAAGAACTCAACTGGGGTAATGCAGCCAGACTACAAGCAGAAAGGGGTGGTGAAATCCTTTTCAACAACTTCAGCAGATGTTGGGCCATCGAATGAAGTGGTATCAGCTCTAGGGAGCTCAGTATTTTTCGAAGATTGACTTGAGGTTGGGGTACCATCAGTTGAAAGTAAAAGAAGCAGACGTTCTGATGACTGCGTTCCGTACTAGATATGGCCATTATGAATTTTTAGTTATGCCTTTTGGGTTAACCAATGCACCTGCTGTATTCATGGATCTTATGAATAAAATTTTCCATGAGTTCTTGGATAAGTTTGTGTTTGTGTTTTGAGGTTTGGGAAGAGGTTATGTGTGCCTTGTGATTCACAGTTGAAGAATGAGTTGTTATGTGAAGCTCATAGTTCTCCGTTTTCAGTTCATCCGGGCAGTACTAAGATGTATAGAGATCTGCGGGAGTATTACTGGTGGGATGGAATGAAAAGAGATATTGCTGATTTTACTGTGAAGTGTTTGACATGTCAACAAGTTAAAGCAGAGTGGCAGTTACCGAAAGGGATGTTTCAGCCTTTACCAGTGCCAGAGTGGAAATGGGAGAATATATCTATAGACTTAGTTGTGGGATTACCGTAGACATCTCGAGGTAATAATGCAATCTGGGTTATTGTTGATCGCTTGACCAAATATGCTCATTTCCTTTCTATACGATATACTTTCTCTCTTGATCAACTTTCCCGTTTGTATCTTAAAGAGATAGTTTGGTTACATGGAGTTACTCTCTCCATTGTATCAGATCGTGATCCCAGGTTTACTTCTAACTTTTGGAAAGGCCTTCAGAAGTCTTTGGGTACTGAATTAAATTTTAGTACAGCTTTTTATCCTCAATCAGATGGGCAGTCAGAAAGAACAATTCCGACATTGGAGGATATGCTACGAGCTTGTTCT
This sequence comes from Viscum album, assembly GCA_963277665.1. Classification (NCBI taxonomy): domain Eukaryota; kingdom Viridiplantae; phylum Streptophyta; class Magnoliopsida; order Santalales; family Viscaceae; genus Viscum; species Viscum album. The sequence continues at coordinate 244,029,777 of OY728131.1, forward strand.
ATGGATTATCAGGGAAGTTGGGACCAACATTTTTCTTTGGTTGAATTTTCATATAATAACAGTTTTCATTCCAGTATACAGATGGCACCATTTCAGGAATTATATAGGAAGCGGTGTCGAACTCCAGCATTTTGGGATGAAGTGGGTGAAAGGAAGTTGATAGGACCAGAATTGGTAGAAGGGATGGCAGAAAAAGTTCAGCTGATTCAGAAACACATGAGAACAGCTCAGAGCAGGCAGAAGAGTTATGCGGATAACCGGAGGAAGGATCTATCTTTCGAGGTAGGTGATCATGTTTTTCTCAAGGTTTCTCCTTGGAAAAGTGTGATGAGATTTGGTATGAAAGGAAAGTTGAGTCCAAGGTTCATTGGACCATACGAAATTCTGGAGAGAGTTGGATCAGTTGCATACCGAGTGGCTTTACTTCCGAGTTTATCTCAGGTACACAATGTTTTTCATGTTTCAATGTTGAGAAATTATATTCCAGATCCATCTCATGTTTTGAGTCCAGAGGTAGTTCAGCTGGAAGAGAACCTATCTTATGAGGAACAATCGGTCCAGATTCTTGACCACAGGGAGCAGGTGTTACGGAATAAGGTTATTCATCAGGTAAAGGTTTTGTGGAAAAACCATGTGATTGAAGAGGCAACGTGGGAATCTGAAAATGCTATGAGGGATAAATACCCCCACTTATTTTGATAAGTGAATAAAATTGCGGGGACGCAATTCCCAAAAGGGGGGAAGGATGTAACATCCCAGGTAAATAAAGAATAAAGAATTTTCATATTTATTAATATTTAAGAATTAAATATTAATTTTAATTAAAAGGGGTTTCTACGTTCGATAGCGTACTCGGTACGCAACGATGAGTTTCTTTGAAAACTTACATTGCACACAAGTAATAAAATAATATTATTTTAAATGTTACATAACGAGTAGCCGTTGTACTGGCGGGAATGGATAGAAATAACTAAAATATGATTATATATGTTTTTAAATGTTTTTAAATTTACCCAATAAAAGATAAAGGCTTAAAATACGGAAAGAGTTCAATTTTAGGCGTTTATACCCTAATTTTCACGAAAGGTCCACTTATCACCTTTTGACGGAAAGCCATCATTAAATATAGTTTTGATCGATCTTATAAATTCTATTGGACCAAATATAACTCTTTTTTAGAATCGGGACATCAAAATTTACTTTGTGTAAATTTTTGGTACCTTTCTGATAAAGTTCATTTTTTTAATGAATAGTGTAAAATGTTGTATTTTAATTCAAAACCTCTTTTTAATCTAATTTATTTATATGATTAGATTATCTTTTGAATTGGTTTTAAAGAGAAATTAGAAAATATTTTTACCATTAAATCCAATAGTGGTCGTTGGAATTAATTTCACTTTGAAATCAGACTTAAACTAGTGTCAATCTTTTGATTCTTATTGTTTCATAAAAACACGCTATTTGCTATGACAGCGGGAATTAATTATTAAATTAATTAATGTGACTTATATGTTTTGAATTTTGTAAAATAGTCTTCATTTTTGAATTCGTAATATCAAATATTGCTTAGGGTGAATTTTTGGTAATTTTCTGAAAAACTTCAATTTTTGATGAATAGTGAAACCACTAAGTGGTACTTATAAAAACTGATTTTCTGTTTAAATGAAATTTTTCCATCATTGTGTTTTGAATTTCAAAAATCCGACATACATGGTTGTCATTAAGAAGTAAAATGTGGTTCAATGAGATTATAATAATTTTTTGGTGAATAGTAACTTATTAAGTTCTTAATCGCGATTAGTGGTAATTAGTGTAGTTTAAGGTAAAAATAATGCTTTAATAAAATAAGATGAGCTTGACACATGTCCTACCCTCATTGGTTGTGTCATGGCCGACCAAGACAAGGCATGGGTCAACTTGGGGACCCCATGGAGCCACTTTGGTTGGGAAATGACATAAATAACTTTTTATTTAATGTAAAAGTAAAAATGACGCAAACATGATATGTTTTACTAAAACAATTTTTAAATGGGGTTATACAAGTCAGATTTTTGATTATAAATAGTAATTGGAAAGATAAAAAGATTTCCTACATCATAGTAGTTTTTTTTATAATTTTTAGACACTAAATAAATTAAATTATTTATGACATCATGATGATGCAGCGATGACCTCATTATTTAACGATTTAAATAAAATGGAAAGATAATGTAAAATCTATGAACTACACATGTCCAAAACTTATTTGATGGGTGTATTTCGAACTCTTATCACCTTATCCACGAATTATATCAATGTGGGACCTTTTAAAACCGAAACACATTTTCAAATAAAGTAATATTTCTTTACTTTCCAAAAGTTCCCCTCCTCTCCTCTTATAAAAGGCCCCCAACTCTACCTCATTTCACACACTCCTCAAGCCTTTGTCTCGGAAAACCCCTACCCATTTACTCTCTCCACATCTCTCTCCTCATCCTAGAGGATTCCCTTTGGGCAGAATCCTTTGAAAGGAAGCCTTTAGGCTCAAATCAAAAGGAGTTACACTTTTAAAGGTAATTCATTCTCTCATGTTCATTTGTTTTATTTTGCTTCTCCAACCCCCTAAACTCTTTTTATTTACTTCTTTTGTAACAACACCAGTATCTTCAATATACTAGGATGTTGTTATAAGATTTATTCGAGCTACACTCTCAAACAACTACATCAAATGGTTAAAGAACATACGGTTTCCGTGGATGGTGAAATTCTGCCTCCCGAAACGATGATTGTTCAATACTCATTTAACACCTTCAAAGGTGTCCATTATGATGTCACTATTTTTATATATGATATATGATATGTTTATGTTTTCCTTAAGCTTCTGTTTTTTTCATTTTGGGCATACATTTATGGTTTCCATTATGGGTAAACACGATATCTTCATTTAAGGAAGTGCGGACTACCGCCCCCTCAAAGTGATGTGATTCGTTAATGCCATATGTGGGACGTGTAAAGGATGGATTTAAAGTTATTATATATGATGTTATACTGGAATTATAATATACCTCTATATCATTATTATTTATTTCTATTAAAGTATGAGATAGAAATGAAAGTAGCGTTCATGCGTACGTACGGCTTACCGTCTCCATGAACGGTGCATTTCATTTCTTATCCCCAAATGTAATGTACTATTAAAAGTACGTGTATATAATGGATATATATAATTAATGATATATCTAAATGATGAATATAATTCTGGAATTAAAAAATACATACCTCTCATTTAGTTTTAATTCCATTAATATGACAAAGAAATGAAAGTAGCGTTCATGCGTACGTACGGCTTACCGTCTCCATGAACGGTGCATTTCATTTCTTACCTCTAAATGATTATGTAATATTATAAATACATGTATATGCTGGATATATATGATATATATGATATCCAAATCAGGAATTTCATTCTGGATATGAAGAACGTTTGACCACACGAACAACATGTAATTGTAAGAAGTCCACTTTCGACTTAAGAACCAAATATTGACAAAAAAAAATTATTAACTTAAATGGTTAAATAATTTTTATAACATGGAAATAAGTGATATAAAAGGAATAATGAACTTTAAAAAGGTTCTTAATCAAGTATAAATTAACTCAAGTTTATTATACAGGACGTTAAAGAACGATCGAGTCAAGTCGGACCCGAGGTAAGGGACTTCATCTCAATCTCCTTTCATTGAGGCATATTTTGTTTTATACACAACTTTCTTTTATACGGTGTATAAACCCCTTTGACTTTTACTTTTATACAAAAGGAATCTTTTTCTACGAAGCGTTTTACAAAACGAAAAAAAAGAATGTTTCTTTTAACGTACGCGACGACAACGACCTTTTCCGCCGCCGCGAGTATTATTTGGTCTTTGGCTTTCTCAATAAGCCGTAATGTTTTTAGAATAAAATAAATACCATATACTCTTTTATGTATTTTGGTATTGAAAATGGTTTTGAAAAAGGATTCTATTATGTCAATATATTTATGATATATTGTGATTGAAATGTGGAGATGTTATCATTCCTTTATATTGGTTTTATATTTTATGATTTTATACTGGTACTTGGACATTTTAACGGGTGGTTATGTTATAAACCATATGACGGGTGGTGCCGTGAATACCAGGACGGGTGGTTACATTATAACCTCTAATGCATTGGGTATGGAAGTCGGCCGTATGGCTATTCCATTAAGTATGTATGGAAATTGGCCGTATGGCTATTCCATTAAGTGATATGTGTGGAAGTCGACCGTATGGTTATTCCACTTAAGTATGTTTATGTCCCAAGTTACCTTTATATATGTTATGTGTTCTTTATATGGGTTTTATGGTAATACTTTGGTTACAAAAAGGTAAGTAAGGATACTTTATTCAGTGAAGAGTTTTTACTACTTCATGAAGGTGAAGGTATTACTTTGATAGAGTATACATGGTTTACTTGATTTTGAAAAACTAGCAGTTTTCATTCTTTGTGTATCCCTTACTGAGCTTTTTATGCTCACCCCAAGTTTTTTTGAAATGTTTTTCACAGGACTTAATGTGGAATAAGGTCAAGGATGGGATCAAGGGAATTTCATGATATATAAAACATGGAACTAGACATGTTTCTTTTAAGAGTTTTTTTTATGGAAACCTAGTAGAAGTGACTACTTTGTAATCTTTTGTGATGTAATAGTTATATTCTAATTCTCTAAAACTCTAAACCTGAAAATATCCACGACGTGAATTATTCTTTTAATTCAATATTAAGTAAGGTTTAAGGCTGGGGCCTTATACAAACTATTCAAAAATCTTTTAATTAACATCTTTTTATTGATTATATAAAATTTCAAGCTCGACCCATTTGTTTCCTATTTTTTTAAATATAAATTATTAAAAAATTGGATATGAAATAAAACTATTGAGTAGAATATATATATATATATATCTGTGTGTTTGTGTTTGAGGGTTCTTATTGTAACTCTAATTCAACTAGTGTAAAATTTTATCCTTTTCCATCAAGTCATCGTATAAGTTGAAATATCAATGACTATTTCCAAAAATGGAAAATATTAGAGATTTAATCAACACATATAAAACCACTAAATATAATATAAATTATATCCAAATTCCTAGAATAGAGTGTCATATATATGGAATCTTGCCTTTTTATTACATAACTTTTCTCTATATTTTAAAAACAGATGACCTTTAAAGTCTAGTGTCTTGGAAATCAGGAATATAATACATAAAAACAACATAAATAATTCTTATAAACCAATCATATGGATTCATCATAGGTTAATCCTATAAATAATTACAGTATCTAATATCCTGGAGACATACATCAATGTAAAGGGTGAGTAGAAGGCTTAGTAAGGAAAATAAGTGAAATAGTTGACATGTGATATTGAGCAATATTAAAAAGAACATGATAAAAGTCATAAAGGAATGAGAAATATAAGAACATGAATATCATAATAAAAAGAACTTGAATCATAACTTGAATATGTGGCTACAACATTTCATTTAAACATTCATGAACTTATCACCAAGGTTTATCCCTGAGGTGTCATAAAAATTACCACGGTTATTCACCAAGGTATCGTGAAACTTGTCATCTCTAGAGATTAAATTCATTACACAATGCATTGGAGTGATATCAGAGAACACCCTTAATGTTTTTATTTTTATGTGAGCCACATATATCATAATCAAACATTTCATAAATAACCCATAGAGAATAAAAGAAATGGGTTTAATTTCAAAATCGTGATGTTTTAAAAATTTTAAAAACCTGATCATTAAGTCATTTATAACCCATGTGAAGGGAGTGAGGGTTATATGTATGTAAATTACAGAATAAAATATATAATTTTCTTTTATTTATTAATACTCATGGATATGAAAATATAATTGGGTATTCACATAAATAATACAAGATAATTTCTTGAGAAAAAGAGAGAGATTTTGAGACGAAAATTCTGCAGCAAAACAATTATACAACATTGTTTTATAAAACATTGAAAAGAGAGGGTAAAAGTTTCAAACCACTCATAAATAACTCAAAATAAATTCTGAATATATAATAACAAGAAATAAGATCCTGGTATGGCTATTTGAAGGAAATACCATATGAAAATGTAACTTGATGGAAAAGGGAAGATGCGATTTCTTTTACAAAAATTTCGGCAGCCTAATGGCCTCACTGAAAAATCATAAAATAAACTGATGAGAGTGGAAATGGTATCTAATAATTTGGTAATGAAATGGAAAATAGTAAATATATAGAAGAACATGTCCCCTCATAATAAAATGGAACTATAAGACATAACATAAAGGAAGTCATGACTTAAAAGAGGAGGGTTGAATGTTCCCTTACCTTGAAGAGTAACTTCGAAAGATTGAAGGTCAGGACCTTGGTAGGATTGAGGGCTCCTTGGGAGGACTACTTAGGAGGTAAGGAGACTATAATATCGTTGAATAGGATGTTTGAATGAAATTAATGAGGGAAATGGCTTGGTATATATAGGAAAAGTGAGGGAATAAATTATTAATTTCCAAGGGACACCTCATCGATGGTATTTGCAAAACCATGGGTCGGCCCTTGGTACTTGACCATGGTATTGGCCACTTGGGACACATCATAGAATATCTCACTATTCATAAGTAGACCAGAAATCTTTCATCATTATTAAATCATTAATGATGTCATTAAACACCAGAAACTCAAAACTGTATTTTTACTATTCACCGAAAATTCAACTGTTTTAGAAAAATACCAAAAATTACCCATAAACTAATATCAATGATCTAAATTCCAAAATTAATTCTATTTTATGAAAATAATTTCCTAAATATTTTTAATTTAATTTTTAAATAAAATCATTATTTACTCAAAAAATACAACTTTAAAACTATAACTCATTTTGTAACACCATAACAAAGTAATCAACGTCCCATAAAATTATCGTATAACTATAAGAAAATAAATTAACAATTTATGATTAAATTTTGTGAAAATATATTTCCATTTTAAATTATTAAATTAATTTTAAAATTGTAAATAAAATATTTATAACATACAAAAATACTAAAAGTTAAAATATGATAAATTTTTCACATTTAAGATGTCTAAAATGTTTTTATACATTCATGGGTGAAGTTTCTATTTTTTGGGTCAGTTTACTATTCATTAATATTCATATGGGTATGTTACTATTCATACTTTACAATTCACTAAAAATCAAGTTGATCTTATTAGACTCTAAATTTCTCACCGCTCACAACTGTAGAAGACCATTTTTTGAAAAAAATTTCACATTATAAATTATTTAAAGAATACAAAAATATATTAAAATACCCCTTTTCCCCCTAAATTCATCAATAATATACATCCTATATTTATTCAAACATTTAAAATTCACAAACATTACTATAATAAGAAATTACAATTTTACTTATATTAAAGGATTACAAAAAGTAGCTAAGGTCTCGTTACATAGCCCCTTGTAACACTAGAATATGACCTAAGTGTAAGGTGTGCTATGGTGATAGAATCTTGGGGTGGGTCGGAAAATATTGCCTAAGTGGTGATTTATATCAGCTTAGAATTCTCCCTTAGGTGATGATGGTCAAGCTTCACATGTTGAATTTAGGGTTGGGCTTGGTCCAGAGAAAAGCCCAGTGATGCTACCTCCTTCCCATGCTCTGACAGATGGGCTTCATATGGCCCGAGTCTACTAGATGATGCCATCAACTCTTCATTATGTATTAATTAAACAAGATAATTTGATTTTATAAACAATAATTGTAACATTAAAAATTTAGTTTCCAACGGTCATATTGACCAATGGCCATATAACAGTTGAAGCACAATAGTATCATTTAATTATACTCACTTCATTAATTAAAGGATATAGTTTTGTCGAGTATAAAATAAAATAACACACAAATTTAGGAAATAAATATTATTAAAAATTCCAGGTCGTTACATTCTTCCCCTTTAAGAAATCCCATCCCCAAAATTTTAACTTGTGACCTAAGAAGAGAAAAGGTGTGGGTACTTCTGCCTCATAGACTCCTCTGGTTCCCACATGGCTTCTTCACATTTGTGGTTCCTCCACAACACCTTAACAAGGTGGGTATTCTTGTTACGTAGAACCTTGTCTCTATGATCCAAGATCTCCACCGGCTGCTCCTCATAAGAGAGGTTATGTTCCAGTTGTATCAACTCTAGATTTAGTACATGTGATGGGTCAGGTATGTACTTCCTCAAGAGGGATACATGGAAGACATCATGAACTTGTTCTATATTTGGGAGAAGAGAAAGCTGATAGGACACTGCCCCTACACGATCAATGATTTCATAGGGACCAATGTACCTAGGTCTAAGCTTCCCTTTTTGACAAACATTTTGACTCTCTTCAAAGGTGAAATCTGAAGAAAGACTTTATCACCAATGTCAACCTCCAAGTCCCTTCGATGGTTGTCAGCATTGCTCTTTTGTCTACTCTTAGTAGCCTTAATGTGTTGCTGGATGGCATGGACCTTTTCTATCATCTCTTGCACAAGATCTAGCCCAAGAAGCTTTCTCACACCAGCTTCATCCCAAAAAGTAGGAGTTCTAAATCGTTTCCCATATAGAGTTTCACAGGGTTCCATTTGAATGCTCCATTGGAAGTTGTTGTTGTAAGAGAACTCAACAAAAGGGAGATGTTGATCCAATCTACCTTAAAATTCCACTGATCATGTTCTCAACATGTCCCCGAGTGTTTGAATAGTCCTTTCAGATTTTCCATCAGTTTGGGGGTGATAGGGTGATAGGTCATACTGAAATTCAATTCAGTGATCAGAGCTTGTTTAATACTTCTCCAGAATTTTGATGTGAACCTTGGATCATGATTAGATATGATAGAAAGTGGAACTCCATACAGCCTTACTACTTCCTTCACGTAAATCTTGGAAAGTTTATCAAGACAAGAATCTTTCCTAATAGAGATAAAATGGACAGCCATGGTGATATGGTCCTCAATAACCCATATCTCATTGTTTCTTTTGGAAGTTCTCAAGAGACCAATGACAAATTCCATAGTTATATTGTCCCACTTCCATGTTGGTATAGGGAGTGGTTGCAATATCCCTTTAGGAAGTTTTCGCTCGACCTTCACTTGCTGACATACCAGGCACCTTAACGTGTAGTCAGCAATCTACCTTTTCATATTATCATACCAATAATGATCATGAAGGTACCTATACATTTCCATGCTACCAGGATGTATAGAGAAAGTAGATTTATGAGATTCATCCACCATCTCCTTCTTTAATTCTTGAATTGATGGAACACATAGTCTTGTTTTAAATTTTAGCACACCTTCTTGATCAATATTAAACTTAGGAAACTTTCCATCCTTCACGGCCTGAAACATCTTCAGTAAAAAAGGATTTTTTTTTCTGAGTTTTCTTGATATTCTCTAGTAATTATGTTTGATAAGACATTTGGGTTAGGGTTGATGATGTCCCTTCCCTTATAATCCCCATGTCTAGTTTTACTAGGTCATTGATCAAATGATCTCTTTGAATCCTCATCATGGAAAGAAAAACTGGGACTTTCCTTCTTACTGCATCAGTGACATTATTTTCTCTTCTAGGATGACAATGAATTAAACAATCATAGTCTTTGAGAAGATACAACCATCTCCTTTGACTCATGATCAATTAATTTTGTGTGAAAATATACTTCAAACATTGATGGTCTATGTATATATCAAATTTCTCCCCATAAAGATAGTGCCTCCATATCTTCAAGGAAAAAACAACCACAACCTACTCCAGATAATGTGTAGGATAGATCTTCTCATGAGTCTTCAAATGTAGAGATGCATAAGCAATGACCTTGTCATTTTGTATGAGGACGCACCCAATCCCTTTCAGAGATGCATCTCTTAAAATAAGGAACCCTTCTCCACTTGAGGGAAGAGTTAACATGGGTGCAGTAACAATATCTTCATCATCTCTTTAAAACCTTCCTCACACTCCTTTGTCCAGATGAAATTGACCCCTTTTTTAGTTAACTTGATTAATGGATTATAAATTCATGAAAAGTTTTTCACAAAACTCCTATAATATTCTACTAATCTAAGTAAACTACGAATCTCAGTTATTATTGTAGGCTGAGGCCACTCCTCTACAAATTTTGTCTTTGGAGGGAAAATTGTGATTCCATCATTTGTAATAATGTGCCCCAAGAAAGCAACTTGTTGTAACCAGAATTCAAATTTACTACCAAATTTTTTTTTAAATTTTCTGAATAAACCACTTTATGGGTTAGTGGGAACCTCACAATACTAGAAAACAAATTTCAAATACCAACATAAACAGGATAGAAGTTTCGAAAAAAAACCAAGAACAAAAGAATTCATATTCAAATTTCAGATTAGAAAACAGGACACATGTCAACACCTCGGGCCGAGAACCACCTCGAGCCACACTCCCTGATTTACCACCCTGATATGCAAATCCCATCATCTTAATTATCATAACCGGTGATCAGAACCCATCGGAGCAGCACACATCGCTGTTGGCCAAAATTGAAAACCTTCGAACCGAGAAAGGGGGAAACCTAAGATCATCGTTCTTGACAGTGGGACGGGAACAATCTCCCCCGAACAAGAATACAAAACATTGAAAGATTACAAACAAACAATATCAACATCACCGAGCACTATAAGGTCCTAAAACACTGTCGACCACTCAAACCCACCTCCCAAGACACCTTGAAATCCACCAATCAAAACCTATTGGGAGTAGAGCAATTGAATCTTGGATCTAGAGCAGAACACCAGCGCACAAAAACACATCCACCCAAAATTAATGTCGACATCGATGATGATAAACATGAACAAAAACCGAAACTGTAAAAGGCCAAACATCAAATGCGACCAAAAAATACCACCAAAATCAGAATCCCTCCATAGAATATAAAAGACCAAAATTTAGCCAATTAAGGAGAATGAAACCCTAAGGCATGAGAGAAACGACAAAAACCATGGATCCTGGAAAATTGATAAGCACTCAGCGAACACGTCCCAAACCCCCCATGAGACCCACTATATCAGACCAAAATGGATTATAATGAAATGTCCCATTTACTGATCATTCCAAAAAGCCTCTACTTCCATAGAGTTTGTAAAATAACTCTTAGATAATCCTCATGATCCTCATGACTTCTGTAATATATTAGAATATCATCAATAAAAACTACCACAAAGTTATCAAGGTAGTTTTTAAAGGCTCTATTCATCAAAACCATAAAAATAGCAGGTGCATTAGTCAGTCCAAAAATCATAACTACAAACTCATAATGCCCATATCATGATCAGAAGGTAGTTTTTGGAATATCTTCTTTCTTCACCCTCAATTGATGATAACTAGATCGAAGATCAATATTAGAGAAGAATTGAGCCCCACAAATCTGGTCAAATAATTCATCAATTCTTGGAAGTGGGTATTTTTTGTTTACTATGATGCTTGGAAAGGGGGGCGATGAGGTTTTATGATATACACTTGGATGTTTGTTTCTTTTGACTTTGTTGTTGTTTTTAAGGCTTGTTCCCTGCTTGTAATGGTTTTCCTATTTCCCATTCAAAAAGTGTTTTCTTATTTCTTAATCAAAGTGGGATTTCCCCTCACCATTATTCAATCATTTACTATGATCCTGTTCAGTTATCTATAATCAATGCATAGCCGCATCAATCCATCATTCTTCTTCCCAAAGAGAACAGGTGATACCAAAGGAGACAAACTCCGTTGGATAAACCCCCTCTCTAAAATATCTTGGAGTTGTTTCTTTAATTCATCCAGCTCCACATTTTCTATCCTATATGGGGTCTTGGATATTGGATGAGATCCAGGTATGATTTCAATAGAGAAATCTACCTCTCTTTCTGGGGGAGGTCTATAAAAATCCTCAAGAAATACGTCAACGTATTCCTGGATTATGGGAACATTTTCTATTCTCAAACTCTCATTTTCTTCTTCTTCTTTACCGATTAAATCCATAAAGAAGGATATATGAGGTTATTTTAGACAAATATCAGGTTGAGATACCTCTCTTTAGAAGATAACTGTAGTTTTTCCATTCAAGACTACTGAGATTTCCTTACTTCTGTATTTGATCTTAGCATTATACTTTGAGAGCCAGTCCATCGCTAGTATAATGTCGAATTCCATCATGATAATGACTACTATATTTGCGATAAGATTGTGATCAAAAAATTCAATACTAGAGTTTTTAAACATTTATGATGCTTGGATAATCCACCAGAGGTCTTAACTGATAACTCTACTTTTAGAAAGTCAGGGGTTGATTCTAAATTCTTTGCAAACTTGGAGGAAATAAAGGAATGCGTAGAACCAGAATCAAACAAAGTACTTGATAGCTTTTAGAGAACAATAAGAGTACCTGCTACCACATAATTTGAATCTTTAACTTCAGCTGTCGTGATAGAAAAATCATGACCTTGATCTCTTGGCCTTTGCTGAGACTGATGGTGGTTCCCATCCACTGCCCTTGTATTTGGACAGTGATCAGAAAAGTAACCAAGTTGTCCACACTTAAAGCACTAGAAATCAGGTAGGGCCTTCACCATCTTACCCTTGTGGTTAGTGTTTGTAAGTTGAGTTTTTACATCACTATGACAATTCCTCCAAATATGGCCATCTCTTCCACACTTGTATCATTTCCCACTCTTCCGCAGGTAGTTCCCCAAATTTATTACACATGGGACGTTGCACTTGATTGCCTCCTCTTTCCCGATCAAAGGTCCTCCCTAAGATGAGATCCATCGATCTATTTTTTCGTTTGATTTATGATACCACTGCATCTCACCAAACTCTTGTTGGACTTTCATTGCACTCCGTACGATATTCTCATAGCTGTCATAGTCTCGGTTGGCATGATTCTTTCGCAGAAGAGGTCTCAGTCCACTGAAGAATATATCAACCATAACATTAAGATTCATGAAAAAGCTTGAGGTATAATGGGAAAGTCTTGTAAAGTTCAACTCATAGCTTTCCACAGATTCATTCTCCTTCTGCTTCAGCTCGAAAAACTCCTTCTCTATTCTTGTTCCAATGGAATAAGGGAAATACTCACTGAAGAACATCCCTATGAACTCTTCCCACTCCATAGATTCAACCTCCACTCTTTGCCTCATGTTTTTAATCAGTTACCACCACTGATTAGCTTCTCCCTCTAAGTGATAGACTACCAGGGTGCCCTTCTCTTGCTCTGAACAATGGAGCACAGAAAAGATATTCTCTATAGATCTGATCCACTATTCAGCAATCAATGGGTTGGTTGATCCAAAGAAGGTTGGTGGTCGTTGATGCATAAAGGACTTGATAGAATGTTATTTTCTTTTGTGGTGAGATTAGTCTCTCAGCTTGATTCAAGTTATTCCCTATAACTTGAGTAAGTTGGTTCATCATTTTCATGAATGTTTCGATTCCAGCTTTCATCAGAGGGCTGTCAGTGCATGGTTCATTGTGGTAAGCATTGCACGGTTCCTCTTATTTCTCACCATTTCAAAAAGAATAAAACCTTAGTGAGAAACTTATTTCATTTATTAATCTTTTGACAATAAAGGATTTTATGTCTTCAAACTTCTTAAAACAATTACATTTCTCCATAAATCCTTCATAATGATTCATAAAAATCTTATGATAAACCAAATATATCCCCCTGGAGTATCATAACGAAGAGTGCAGAAAGGCCCATTTTTATGTACTAGGATACCCCGGGTCAAGACCGAAACTCCTTGTCAGATTTTTCACTCTTAGGTACCTCTGTTCCAGAGTCACCTGTACCTGCTCCTTTCCAGATAGGGATGTATTTTTTTGATAAACCAATTACTCAAGACTCACAAAAATGCCAAGAATTTTTCCTATATTTAAACTTTTATATAGGATTCCTCCTAATGTTTTCATAGCTTAATTTATATAAATAACTAAACTATCCTTTGATACAAACTTTGACATCCCTCCTTTTTATTACATAACTTTTCATTACATTTTACAAACAGAGGATCTTTAAAGTCTAGTGTCATAGAAATCAAGAACATAATACATGAAAACAACAAAAAAATTATTCTAAACCACTCTTAAGGCTTCATCATAGGTTCATCCTATGTAAAATTACTACATATCTTATCTTGGAGACATACATCAAAGGAAAGGGTGAGAAAAAGGCTCAATAAGAAAAACAAGTGAAATAGTTGACATGTGATCATGAGCAATATTAATAAGAACATGATAAAAGTCATAAAGGCATGAGAAATGGAATAATAGGAATATCATAATAAAAATAACTTTAATCATAACATGAATATGGGTCTACACAATTTCATTTAGATATTCATGAACATATCACTATGTTTTATCCCTGAGGTGTTATAAAAATTACCAAGGTTATTCACCAAGGTATCGCGAAACTTGTCATCTCTTGGGATTAAATTCTCTACCCAATGCATTGGAGTGATATTAGGGTGCACCATTAATATGTATTTATTTTATTGTGATATAAATAGATCATAATTAAACATTTAATAAATAAACCATAGTGAATAAAATAAATGGCTTACATTTCAAAATCGTGACGTTTTAAAAGTTCTTAAAAACATGATCATTAAGTCATTTATAACCCATGTAAAGGGAGTGAGGGTTATATGTATGTCAATTAAAGAATAAAATAGATCAATTTCATGTATTTATGAATACCCATGGATATGAAAATATAATTGGGTATTCACATAAATAATACAAGATAATTTCGTTAGAAAAAGAGAGAGATTTTGAGATTAAAATTCTGCAACATAACGACTATATAACATGGTTTTAGAAAACATTGAAAAGAGAGGGGACATCAGTAAACAACTCATAAATAACTCATAATACTGTATTATTATAGAATAAAAAGAAATAATATCATGGTATGGAGATTTGAAGGAAATACCATATGAAAATAAAACTCGAAGGAAAAGAGATGATGCGATTTCTTTTACAGAAATTTCGGCAGCCTAACGCCATCACTAAAAAATTCAAAAAATAAATTGATGAGAGTGGAAAGGGTCTATAATAATTTGGAATTGAAATGTACAGTAGGAATGATATAGAAGAACAAGCCCCCTCATAATAAAATGGAACTATAAGACATAACATAAAGGAAGTCATGACTTAAAAGAGGAGGGTGAAAGGTTCCCTTTCCTTGAAGAGTAAATTCAAAAGCTTGAATGTAGGAACCTTGGGAGGAATAATTAGGAGGTAAGAAGACAGGAAATTCATTGAGTAATATTTTGAATGAAATGAATGAGGTAAATGGCTTAGTATTTATAGGAAAATTGGGGGAATAAATTATTAATTTACAAGGGACACCTCATCGGTGGTATTTGAAATACCATGGGCTTGCCCATGGTATTTGCCCATGGATTTGGCCACTTGGGACACCTAATAGAATATATAACTATTCATAAGTAGATCAGAAATATTACATCATTATTACATCATTAATGATGTCATTAAAAACCAGAAACTCAAAACTGTATATTTACTATTCACCGAAAATTCAACTATTTCAGAAAAATCCCAAAAATTTACCCTAACCTAATATCGATGCTCTAAATTAAAAAATTAACTCCATTTTATGAAAATAATTTTATAATTTTTTTAATTTAATTTTTAAATAAAATCATTATTTATTCCAAAAATACAACTTTAAAATTATAACTCATTTTGTAACACCTTAAGAAAGTAATCAAGGTCCCATAAAATTATTGTATAACCATAAGACAATAAAGTAACAATTTATGATTAAATTTTATGAAAATAAATTTCCATTTTAAATTATTAAATTAATTATAAAATTGTAAATAAAATATTCATGACATACAAAAATACCAAAACATAAACTATGATCATTTTTTCACATTTAAGATGTCTAAAATGTTTTTCTACATTCATGGGTGAAGTTTATATTTTTTTTTTCGATTTACTATTCATTACTAGTAATTACTATTCATACGGGTATGTTACTATTCATACTTTAATATTCTCTAAAAATCAAGTTGATCTTATTAGAATCTAAATTTCTCACTGATCACAACTGTAGAAGACCATTTTTTGAAAATCATTTCACATTATTAATTATTTAAAGAATAAAAAAATATTTTCAAATACCCCTTTTTTTCCTAAATTAATCAATAATATACATCCTATATTTATTCGGACATTTGAATTTCAAAAACATTACCATAATGAGAAATAAAAATTTAACTTATATAAAATGATTACACAGAGTAGCTACGGTCTCGTTACATATCCCCTTATAACAACAACATAGGACCTAAGTACAAGGTGTGCTATGGTGATAGAATTTTGGGGTGGCTCATACAACATTGCTGTAGGATCGAAATAGTAATGTAGATGCTCAATATACAAGAGGGGGGGTGAATTGTATACTTTAAAAATTTCCTTGGAACCTTTAAAGTTAGTTAAGAATAACTATGTTTTCCTTAAGTAAAGGAAAGGGCTAAGTTTAACAAAGTTAAACTTAGTAGATTCACAACACCTCTAATTCCAAAAGTAAACTTGGAAATAGATTCCGAACGTAGGTTCCGGATATATGGTTCCGGAAGTTGAATCTTAACAAAAGATTAAAATATGAGATTCTACCTTAAAGCGTATAGAATCTAAACTAATCAGAGTACAAGTAAAGAAGTATAAGAAAGTTATACTTTCCTTAAAATACAAAATGCAGCGGAATAAAAACAAGTAGTAAAACTACTAGTAACAAGATATAAGTATTTTAACCCAAAGAGAAGGGTATCCAACAACCTTGGATAAAGGTCCCTTGATTTATACTTTCAAGCAAGTCTGTCTTACCCACACCAGGGTAAGCCCTCGATATGAAGATCGGAGTTTCTATCTTGCTATCCCTGCAAGCCCTCAACTTCAAGGTAGTTGGCAACCTCTGTCTTCCTCAGCAAGGAAGTCCTCGAACTTCAACGTAGTCGGAACCTCTGTCTTCCTATCCTCGGAAGCCCTCGAATGTAATCACCAACATTCGGAGTCGCACGAAGCTTTGAGAGTTAAAAAGAGTCTCTCTCTCTAGAAATCAGTTCAAGCAAATCAGTCAGCCTTTCATTACTTTTTTAGCCATCAGCTACGAGCTCTTTCAAATGAGCTCCTATTTATAGGTAAGGTCAGCTCCTTCTCCAACGGTCATATTTTCCTTAAAGATCGGAGGGACCTGTACACGTGTCACTTAGACAACGGTTAGTTTATTACAAAACAGACAACATCGTTTTATAACAAAACAGATGTAACAGAATGTACGACATCGTTTTAAACTCTAACATAAAAGTTCGGAATGAAAACTTCGGAGTGAAGGTTCGGAGTGTAAGTAACAATAATAAAGAGTAGACAAATTATAGAAATGTAAGCAAAAGAAAACTTCAGAGTCTAACAAAGATATTTTTCGGAGTCTGAATTAATTCAGAGTGTATAAAACAAAGATACTCAAATTCTTTTTAATAGGTGAATTCGGAATGAGAATTCGGAATAGGAATTCGTCATCAGAAATCGTAATGAGAATTCATCATCAGGATTCGTAATGAGAATTCATCATCAGAATTCATAATGAGAATTCGTCATCAGAATTCTTAATGAGAATTTGTCATCGGAATTCGTAATGAGAATTCGTAATGCGAATTCGGAATGAGATTTCTTCATTAGAATTCGTAATGAGAATTCTTCATTAGAATTCGTATTGGGAATTCAGAATGAGATTTCTTCATTATAATTCGTAATGAGAATTCTTCTTCAGAATTCGTATCCTGAATTTGGAATAGAACTTAGTTAGAGTTCATATCCGGAATTCGGAATGAAACTTCCTTATAGTTCTTATCCAGAATCCGAATCTAAAAACAGAATGCTTTATATCAAAGTTTCAATGATTCCGAGAAAATGAATCTGAATCTCATACTTAAGAAAAATATGGATGAAAATATGATAAGGATAATTTTTCTTATAAAAGTGATTTTCCTTAAGAAAGCAATTTTTCTTATAAAAGCAATTTTCCTTATAAAAGCAATTTTCTTAAAGATAGGGTGTTTGTGATTTTCAAAACAAGAAGGAATGGAAAAGTCATAAGGAAAACCTTATTGACTCAAAAATTGCTTGAATGGTGATTTATATCAGCTTGAGCTTCTCCCTTAGGTGATTACGTTCAAGATTCACATGTTGAAGTTTGGCTTGAGCTTGGTCCAGAGCAAAACCCAGTGATGCTACCTCCTTCCCAATCTCCAAAAGATGGGCTTCATATGGCCCTAGTCTACTAGATGATGCCATCGAATCTTCTTTCTGTATTAATTAACCAAGATCATTTGAATTTATAAACAATAATTGTAACATTAAGAATTTAGTTTCCAACGGTTATATTGACCAATGGCCATATAATAGTTGAAACCCAATAGTCTCATTTAATTATAATCACTTCATTAATTAAAGGATATAGTTTTTTTGAGTATAAAATAAAATAACATAAAAATTTAGGAAATAAATATTATTAAAAAGTTTGGGTCGCTACAATATACATTTCAAATATACATCATATAATAATAAAAACTCCCATTTGAAATTTATCCCTCACATATGTATTCAATTGAGCTACATAACTAATGAAATAAATATATGATTTATTAAAAAAATAAAAAATTATAAGATAAAAATGGTTTCAATAATGAAAATAAAAAAAATATTAACATACCTATTAATTTGATACATTCGTTGATAGTGTATTGTTACATCATGTTTAGATTCCTCAACCAAATGAATAGTAAAATCAATCATGATTGTGAAAAATTTAGTGGGAAATGACATCTTCAAATGATAAAGTGTTAACATGATTATTTATTCAATTTTCTAAAGCTCAGTTGGATGTATATTGTTTTTCAAAAATCTATTTGGAGAAGGTGTACAATTCAACTGTAACTGCAATTAATTTTGTGTATCATATTAAAAAATTCCAAGTTTAGAAACTACTACATCAGTATATTTTATTCATTACATTAAAATATATGTTAGTTTTGATGTTTTAAGTGAAAATTCCATAAAATTTTATTTGAATATCAATCTGACACATTTATATTCTATAATTTTCAACGTATTATGTCTTTACCATGAAATGTTATTTAAAAAATAGGTGATGGATACTTTCCATTTTCATTTTTCCAATAAATCACAAATTTTTTCCATTATTTCCATGTCCCGATGAACATTAAGTTTATCCTTTAATTTTCCCTTCTCATTAATAAATTTAAAATTTACATTATCACAGATGTTATTATCAATTTGCGTTAGGTCAATATTACTATATAGAAAATTAGACTCTCATTAATGAGGTTTGAGAAAATATAATCATTTTATTCCGTTGTTGTGTTCCAACTACTTAATATATTGTATCACGTACACTATCACACTTCTTTAAATTTATTACATTATCCAAATTCAATAGTCATATTAATTAATTATCCCAAAATCTTTAAAATAGATATAACCTTTGGTGGTTTTCTCAATTCAATATCTCTATTTAATGATGTCTTGTTAAACAAAAATTTATGATATGAATTAAGGAATTGGTGATGATGCATAAAATACTATTTTCTAATATTAGGTAATCATTCAGGTTCAAAATAAAAAATAAAAATTGTATAATGCAAACTAGTATGAGTGTACCAGCTAGATTTGTTTCCTAATTCTAGATAGTTGCTAACTTTTCACATTAATGTAGAATGAATTTTGAATAGTTTTCTAATTGATGCATCAAATTTTTCTATGCCATTATCCCATAATTCTCACCATTCATTAATTCGGGGATGAAGGTATACATTAATTTCATTTCCATGCATTTGATTTATAAGAATAATAATAAAAAAACAAGTATTATTCATACACATACATAGAGGTAGATTTTGGTGGATAAAAAATTATACATATGATATAAAAATAATATAAAGTATCAAAATCGTTAAAACCACCATATTGCAATCCAAAATATACATTCCTAAGATCCAAATAAAATTATAGACATAATGAATCAAAAACATTCCCTGACATTTAATCTTTTGGATGTCTGATCAACTAATCATTGTTTGTTTTCAAAAAATGACACTCCAAGCTATATGTGGACTAATATGATATGAATAGTCTTTTCAAGTGTGGTTTTAGAGGAATGTAACACAATACCACCACATGCGTTTTCTTGTTTTGTTTCTTACTGGTACTTCAATCATTTTTACTCATACTACTACTCATTGATTTTAGTCTACTTCCTGGAATTTTATGAATTATTCTTTATTAGAATATTCACCCCAATAAATCATGAAATCGTTAGGACATTCATGTATGTTTGTATAATCAATGAAAATATTGTTAATGATTTTTATCATATAATATAATGATTCATGGATCTTATATTCACTAAATGAATCATGAAAAAAACAAAAAGCATGAATATTTCTTTTTTAGTAATTCTATAGGGATAATTGATATGGAACAACTTGAGTAGAGAAGGAAAATTCAAATACTAGGAAAACCCATCATACGTTTATTGATATTTTATTTCAAATAATTCAAGGAACTCATTTTTTTTGATCATTATAGTTATCAAAAATATTGTCTTCTTTAGTTTCAAATAAAGGTTCTTTTATTGTATTAAAATATTGGTTGTTTTATCCTCCAAATCTAAATGAATCGTTTATCAAGTTTTAAACTAAATTATTCACTAGTAGGTAACTTTATGTTTCTTTGATGGGATAGTCATTGGTTCAAATATCTATCAGATTTTTTTATGTCAAATATAACATAATTTTCAAGCAAGAAACTGTTTCAATATCAGGTGTTCATATCATTCATTTTTATTCAACCATCGCATGAAATTATAATCAGGACACAAGAATTTAATTTTTCTATCCATTGATCGATATTCAATTTCATAATAAAAAAAATATTCTAAAACCATATCATACCCAGGTGTGTTTCAGGATAAGTTAATCCAAATTTTATCTTTACACAATATATTACTACTCATCTCTCTAAACATTAAAAAAAATATAAATGTTAAATCCAAAAATTAAAATTATTTATTAACATTACTATATAGAAAATTCCCCAATAAATTTATACTCATAGGAAATCTAAGTCTAAAATAAAAGAAAAAAAATTAAAATGATATGTTATATACTATAAAATTATTATAACACATTTATTTTATTCAAAAAAATAAATAGAATAATTGATAATTTCAAACCCTCAAACACTACATGATAGGATAGTGTCAGATTTCATGGGAGAAGGCCGATGCAGTGAGGGGACGATGGTTGGTGAGGAGAGGGAAGCCACTAGTATGGGGGCTAAGGAGGTGAGGCTGATGACATCAAACTCAAAGAGGGAAATGGTTTTTGGTGATTAGGGTTGATACATAGGGGGATGGAGGAGGATGGGGGGGTCAGGGGATATGGGTCATGTAGAGAAGGGGGACATCTTTTTCAAGGAGATGGAGAATGAGGGGATATTGGTCAAGGTAAAGGGGTATAGATAGAGGTTATAGGGAGAGTGGGAATGAAAGGGGTTTGGGTCAGGATCAATTAGTGGTTTCTTTCAAAAATTTAATTGTGATTTCCATAAAACCACCACTATAAAACCATTGTGAATGTATCTGTTTCTTATTGTGTATGCATCATTGGTATGTAAACTATTAACATGGGTAAGAAAAAATAGTGTTCAGTGACATGTGTGAGGATTAATATATACATATCAACTATTTAAACATATTATATTTTTTTGAGATTCAACCCATCACATAATGGACCAGGTAGTATTAACTTCATGCACTGCAGCCTATGCAAGAATAACTCATGTTGGCCCATGTATGATTAAAAAAATGGTTTTTGAAATTAACTCTAAGTCACGGGTCTTGTAATAATAACTGAGCTCTGTTATGTATGAATGTTAAATCACTACAGTGCCCCATAAATGATTAATATAGTTCTATAGGGGTATATTTTAGATTAAATGCTTCAGTTCCTGGATTGATAATATCACCTATATAATAATGGTGATATGAAATATAGTAACATGAACTCACCATTATCTAATGTTATTTTCATATTCAAACAACATGGTAAGGAATTTATATCAGTATTGGGTTTCTTAGGATATGTTTACTTTTAATCTCTATCATAAGAGATTATAAACCCATTCCCAATATCACTATGTAGGAATACCCAAAACCACTTAAAACTATTAATGAAGAAAACTATTGTGAACCTTATAATAATGATGATGTTTCTCTATATTCAACCATTTTTTTGTGATCAATATCACTAAGAGGCCAACAAATAACTCCCCCCACCATCCTTTATTCATGGGATGATGTTGAATAGGTCATCACATGGGTAGGACCCTCTCATCAATCATGGCATGACAATGCATCTTGAGGTAAAGGGAGGAGGAAGAGAGAATTGAGGGAGAGGGGAAATTATCAATGATATTAGTGAGGAGCCCACTCAAACCATGGCCTCCAGCCCTATTTATATAATAATATAATGCAAATAATCATGTTCTAAGAATAATGGGTAAATGAATTTGGTCATTTTTGAACTCATCATATGAATACAATGTTACCCATAAAATTTACCTTATGAAATAATAGTTAATGATAGTATGTGGAATAGAATTGAATTTTAGTCCTTTAAATGTCTAAATACCATCATTCAATATGATATAACCATGGTAGTGTTAAATGATATCACTATTTCATTTTATATGATATTTACAATACCAATAAATATCAAATTATTTGGTTTCTATATTCCATTCCATATGTCACACACACACACACATACATTGGGTATAAATCCAATTAATAGATACCTCAAATAGTATCCAATCAATAATAGTGTATGAAATTGTATAAATAATGTCTCACACCTCATGTGTATTTAGAGCATTAGTCCATGTGCCATACAATTTAGAATGCATTATTTTGGGTGTAGAATGTAATTTCTTGAACCTCATGAGTATTTGGAGCATCAGTACCTATCTCACACCCCATTTATCAATCATTCACACAAATCACAACATATCTCATTGTCACATGCATCTCAATATAACATGTTTTAACATTATCACATCAACCAAGATTAATCAACATTAATCCTCTTAACACAATTAACAACCAAAATATTCCAATAATTAATTCATAAATTAATTAACACAAGTACATTATTTAATTAAAAAATTAATTTCTCACATTTATCCCACTAATTAATTAAATAATTAATTAATTCCCAAAATCCACAATTTCCACATTCCAATAATTAATTCAACAATTAATAATTCCCAATTCTCTATCACAATATCTCAATAAATAATTCATCAATTAATTCTCTCAATTTCATAATCCCAATAACTCAATAATTAATTTAACAATTAATTATCTCTACTCCAAATTCACATTATTCAATCAAAAACCCAAACCATTAATTAATTAATTGACCACATTAATTAATTCAATTTAGGATTTTCAAAGGCTAAATGAAACCTAGAAAATTTTCAATTAAATACATTTAATTGAAATAATTACCATGGGATTTGAATAATATACCACCCACCTCAATTCATTGATGAGTGATCACCCAGTGGAAATCCCCAATTTCTGTGGAGTAACGACATAGAATGAGATTCAGATTTAAAACCCAAATCAAGATTGAAGAAATAAAGATCAATTAAATATAGATATAGATATACAATCCTAGATCTATATCCATAAAAATAGTTCAATATCTAACCAAAATAGAGAATAATTTCCCTTAATGAAAAAGATAAGAATATGAGATTTATGGGAAAACAACTGAGTTGAGATCCTCTTATTGGGAGGGCTGTAGATCTTTGATCTGGGATTCAAAAAACTATGAGTGGAGTTCATGAGGGCTTGGAATCCATATGGAAAGCTTTGAAATCATGAAAGGATGCCAGGGGTTGAATGGAGTTCGATTTGGGTGAGTTTTGGAGGTTTGGCTAATTTTAAAACTAATTTTCGGGTCAATTAAAAATTCATGCACAATTTTCTAGGAAGAGGCACATAGTTTACAACAAATATTCACCTCTTCTAGGGGGGCATAGTATCTCCTTTTAGGGTGCTGAGTTTGAAAAACTGTGCACCAGCCATAAAAAATATCTCTATCCAGGGTTGTATGGTTTTCTAGGATAAGGAACACGTTTAGGTAAAAAAAATGAACCAATAGTGCACTACCCTCTTTCCTTCCAAAATTCAAAAATTTATCTGAAATTAACCCCAAGGTAAAATCAATAAAAGGTATGCCAAACAATGTATAAAGTAAAACCTAAAATAAAACCAAATAAATCTCTAGAAAAGGTCAAGATCTTACAAAATTATACATTTTATAAATATTTCATGTACATGAGTTGGTTTATAATTGGAACCACAAGGATACTCTAACCATTTGATGAATGAATAAATTAGTAATATATTCATAAATGTTAAAATTCACTTCAAACCATTATATAAATTTCATAAATAATTCCCACAATAATAAACATAGAACTAAAAAAGAGAGGATTTAGATACTCAATATAAGATCCAAATTCCTTAAATCTTTAAATAAAAAAAAGATATTTCAATGATCAAGTTGATGTTTTTCTTAATATTCTATGTTTTTCCTCCTTATATTATGTGTTGTATACTACATTTAAAAAATATAAAATAAATGGTTTTCTAATCAAGAAGATAATGACTTCATCACATGATTAATAATGAAACAATTTAATTATTTGGAGATCACAACATGTTGATAAAAAAACAAGATAGAAGTATCATTATCGTGTTAAATAAAATTATCAAGGCAATGATAAAAGGTACAAAATTTGTGGTTGGATGGAATAAACGTGAATGACCTATTGAACCTAACAAGTAATACATAATTAGTTATGTTTTTCTCAAAATGAGAATGCATGTCCCAAATGATATAGATACATGGAACTATGTCACAACTACATTAAAGGAAGCCATTTGGTAAGATATTAGAGTAATGTTACGATATAATCTCTCTATTTTACTAAAAATTATATAATGAAATGTTGATTTACTTTTCATTTTCCATTGATGAGTTCTTTTCTTTTAGATTATTTCCATAATAAATTTAATGAAAAAATATTTACTATGTGATGCATTTGAGAAGAAAATAGCATATTACATACTCTTATTGATGCATAAAATGTAGGTGTAAAACTCTACAATCTAATCATATAAAATATATTTTTCATATTTTCATTAATTTTTTATTTTTGATTTTTTTGGAAGCACTGGATGCTCATCGTAATCAATTTGGATACCCAAAATGTTATTTTTTGGATTAAATGCATGGATTTCCATCATACTAACCACAAATGTTGTCTATTATGAATTTATAATGCATTTTAATCAAAATTTTACCTATAAACATCAAATTATATACTCTATTTTGTGTTTTAATGAGATTTTTTTGTGTTTGGGTGATCTATAAATATAATATAAATCATAGTACGTGGTCTATGACTAAATATTTGATCCAAAAAATGACATTTGAGGAATCCAATGTTAAGTCACTAACTTCGTACCATGATTTATCCTATATTTAGAAGCATATGAAGTACTTAAAATGGAAATATATTAAGGTATATGTAGTAAGATTTCACTATCAAAACATATCTCAAAACAATTTACTTATTTTGGTCAATGTTTTTATAGTTTGAGATTAAAAATAACCTTAATGATTGTGGGTATTACAATTGAAAATTTATGAAAGATATGATATACCATCAAAAGTCTAGTTTCCCTAAATAGGTAATTTCTAAAGATAATTACAATTTCATTAAAAATATTTGTTAATAGTTTGTTTTATCTATATATTCTCAATAATACCATGATTTCAAAAAATATAAATACTCAAAATAATAAATAAATCTGCTAAGATATGAGTGTCCAGAGTATATAGTGTCATAATTTTTGTTGACATCAGGTTGAGTTGATTATATATTATGTTTGTGATCATGTATATTCTGTGACCTTAGAGATGCATTTTTTGAAATAAAACATCAGTATCATAATACTTATATATTATTTTAGACCTACTTATCATGGAGAAGTATTATGGAGGGTTATTCTATACAGATTATGGAAGAGGTAGTGACATGTTTAAAGCTTTATGTGCTCATGAAAGATTGGACTTTCAGGTTAGAACTAAGAAGATATAGAAATTGGTCAAGAATATATATAAACAAATTAAAAAGGATAATTCATACTACTTATTTAGTTAATTTTCTCACCATTTTATTTATTATTTTTTAGTTAATTTTATAATAACATGAACTTTTATAAATGAAATTCCCTTTGTGAATGAATAAATGTATTTTTACGTAATGTATTTATAGAAAACATATGCATGATTTTTTTATTTTCGAATGTTATATCATGTAGGATTTAAACTTCCTTTAGGAAAAATTACCATTGATAATATATCTATTTAATATTGACCATATGATTATCATATATACATGTTTATGAAAAATTCTAATTGATACAGATGAAAGAAGTCATGGTCATGACTAGCAGAATCATATCCTATAAAACCCATTTATTAGACCTTCTGATAGAGATAGAATCACTAAGTATTTCCCAAGATTAATCCAAGAATGATATTCAATAACTAAATCATGAGTGAAATAATTTATGGGATATGTTCAAACTCATCTAGATCACAACCGAAACCATGTTCACTGACTCCCCATGAAAATCTGTCCATCGTGCAGCTTATCATTATGGTGTTTTCTAGTGCAATGAAGGGATATGTATCAAGAATATAGTACAATAAATTTTTATATTTATTTATATAATAATAATTATTTTTATCTTCTATGATTATTATTACTTTTTTAATGGCTAGATAATTAGTTGATAAAAAAATGAAACAAAAATTTTATTTTTTGGGAAATGTATACTTTCAATCAAGATTCTCTATTTTAAAAAATTCAATAATTTTTTTAAAAAATAAAATTTTAATAAAATATTTTTATAGAATAGTTTTTATCAAATATAAATGATGATATACTTTTATAAAGTCAATAATAAATTTTATAAAGGTCTGAAAATTATTGTTATAAAAAAGCCAGTATTTTTCAATAAATGTGGATTTTTTATTTAAAAGTGTAAATTATCATACATGGAGTTTTTTTGAAAACATAAATATTATTTTAGAAATATAACATCAAAATTATCTAATATTATTTTTTCATAATTTTCGGAGAGAGTTAAAATTTTTAGGTCCAAATTAAATATGGTATAAATATATGATGCGTATTATGGCATCATAATGAACCAAAAGAGATTTAATATATTCTATAAATGGTATTAATGACCTGAAATATCATTTTACTTTAAAATAAATTTTTCTTAGGTAATTTTATTAATTTTATAAACCTTTTATGAATCCTACAAAACCTATATTATAAATTGAGTTTTTAAAATGAATTCTTTACAAAGATGATTCACTTACACATTCAACAAGGGTTATATTTTAATGATATCAATTATTAAACCTATATAATAATGAAAACCAATTAAATTTGGTTGAAACCATTGGAAAAACCCATGTTAAGGTTTATGGTTTTTTATACTTTATTGTATAGAGTCAAAAACCAAAATTTGAGAAATAATAACAAACTCTCATCTATTTTCATATTTAAATCCACTAAATATCCCATTAATATTAACTAAAACCCTTGTATAATTACTATAATCTAACCTTACCACTTTATATCCCTCTTAGGGTTCCCCTAAGCTCTCAATAATCTACTCCCAAGCTGTTGAAAACACCCTCTCAATGAAAGGGACCCCCTCTTCTTTTCCATTCAAGAACCATCTTCATAATAAGAATTTTGAATCTCAATTTTTAATGTTTTCATTAATTTATAAACATAACTTTACAAAAAAAAAATTTGTTATAAAAATTGAAGATCATTTATCCCATCTTATTATGACCTTTACCTAAGCTGTTACTATGCCAAAAGTAAGGGATTCTCTCCTTCTCTTCTTTATTCAAGTATCTTATTTGTAATATTCCATTTCATTCCAAATTTTTTATATCATATTATATTCTTACATATACATATTACTTAACTTATTATTTCCAAGTTACGATAAACCCATTTATCTCTTATTAATCCCTTCCATGAATCTTTGATTATCCATGTCATGCCGTCGAAATGATCCTATGATTTTTCATGAAAAACATTTGTTTTTTGAATACTCATCCTCATTTCTAGTCCATGGTATTAACCTAGATATACCTATCCTTTATTGATTGGTTACTTCTATATATGTATCCCACACTCTATAATCATGGGATTAATTGTGTTGAAATATGATTCTATGTTGAATGATATATGTTTCACACTTATGCATGTATGTGATATGAAAGTTATGGGTGATCTCATAATTATATATCCCTCCAATGAATTGGTAAATGTTTTAATCTCATTAGATTCCATGCATGGTGTGTGATAGTTCATCCTATGCACACTATGTAATATTTTCTTAGTTGTTATCCTTAACTTATGTTTATGATTCTATATTTTAGGTTGTTTCTACATTCCCATGTTTCATTTATGTTATCATTGTATATCATGATTCAATAGTAATTTTTATTTTTATTTACCACTTTATGTATCATTTATATTCTTATTGGATAATATGAAATCTTTTATTCATGTTATTATTTTTTAATTAAATTACTGGGATTTATAGCTCACCCCTTTTTATGTATGTCCCCATGTTATCTTGTGAAATTCTAAAAGAGAAATGGAATTTAAATCATGTGAAAGAAGTTTTCAATAATGATTCTATATCCATGTATCAATTTGTTATGCTATGTACCTAATATCCCAAATACACTAGGCTTTATGAATATTTAATATTGTTTTATGTATATCTTTATGTCATAAATCATGAAAAGTGGTGTATTAAAATATGGGTTATCATTAATCCCCTTATTATTTTTATCAAATATTAATTTAATTTATTTTCATAGAGATAATTCTTGAATATGAATAAAAAATGGTGTAAAAATTATAGGATCTTTTTTCCAATAGAAGGTGATCTTGAATTGGAACACATTTTGGGTGAGTGTTTCTAATCACCTCATATTTGAGATAATTCAAGAGAACCTACTTTTGGGAACCATAAGAAATAGTATGATATGTAAGAATAAACCACACCTTAATATGATACATGATGTACCGAGTATGACTTGAAGTGTATGTTTTTATTTTAAAATTTCAAATGTATTTCAAAAAAAAAACAATGCATGCCCAAAATTGAGCAACCCATTTAGATCCCTTTAGTACTTTAGTAAAATGATCTATATGTCATTTTTTGGTTTAGTAATCAACCACATCTCAATATAACACGCAATCTTGTAATTATAACATAGAGTGTTTAATTTTAGTTTAAAATTGAGATTTTTGATCAAAAAACATGTTCCATTCTCAAAATTGAGAAACAAATTCAAATTGTTTTGATACTTTAAGACAATGATACATAAGTCCATTTTTATGTGTAGGAATCATCCACGCCTCAATCTAATACACAGTGTGACATGAATGACTTAAAGTTTGTTTTTTAGTTTAAAATTGATGCTTTATTTCAATACACACATCACATAATCAAATATTGTAAAATGAATTTAGAATATTGTAATACATTAATACAATGATCCATAAGTTATTTTTGATTTGTAAGAATCTGACACGTGATGTTTTTCGTATGTCTTGAAGAGTTATTTTTTAGTATAGAAGTTCCATTTATGTTTAAAACACATGTCACATAGCTAAAACCAAGAAAATTATTGCGGATTGATTTCAAAATTTAAGAAAATAATACATAATTAATTTATGACATGTATAAATTTACCACAGATAAATATGACACACAATGTGGTTAGTATGACTCAAAGTGAATATTTTCAATATAAATGATTCTTTTAGTTTAAAACACGTCACATATCCAAAATTGAGAAAAATTGATTAGATTGTTTTCAATCATTAAGAAAATGATCTATAACTCATTTTTGATGTGTATGAATTGATTATAAATCAATATGATAGATGATGTGGTAGGTATGACTCAAAGTGCATGTTATCAATAAAAAAGATCCATTTTCGTTTAAAACATGCATAACATAGCCATAAATGATAAAATATTCTTGGGTTGTTTTTAAAAATTAAGAAAAAACATCCATAAATCATTTTTTCTGTGTAGGAATTAACCACATGTTAATCTGACACATGATGTTATCGGTATGACTCAAAGTGTGTGTTTCCAGTATAAAAGGGTAGTTTTAGTTTAAAACACGTGTCACATATCCAAAACCAAACAATAATGATCTCAGATTGTTTTAAAATTTTTGTAAAACAATCCATATTTCTTTTCTGACTTGTAATAATTGAGTGTATGTCAATTAGACACAAGATGTATCTAGTATGACTCAAAGTGCATGTTTTCAATATAGAAGATTCGTTTTTATATAAAATGTGCATCATAAGACAAAATCCAGAAAATTATCTTAGAATGGTTTCAAACTTTTATAAATGATCCCTAATTCATTTTTGGTGTATAGGAATCGACTACACATCATTTTGACACATGATTTGGCTGGTATGACTCGAAGTGAGTGTTTTCAACATAAAAGTGCCATTTTAGTTTAAAATGCATGTCACCATCCACAACTAATAAAATAATGTCCTATTTTTTTCTCAAAAATAGGACCATGATCCATAATATATTTTTAATATATAGGAATCAACCACACATCAATCTAACACACGATGTGGTCAATATGGATCGAAGTGTGTGTTTTCAATATAAAAGTGTCATATTAGTTTAAAATGATCATAACATACCAAAAATGGATAAAATATGCTAAAAAAGTTTTCAAATTTTTGGGAAATGATCTATAGAATATTTTTTACATGTTTGAATTTACCATATATCAATATGACACATGATGTGGGTGGTATGAATCGAAGTCCACATTTTCAATATAAAAGTGTCATTTATGTTTAAAACAGGTGTCAAATATCCAAAACTAATCAAATGTGCTCTTATTGTTTTCAAAAAATTTGAAAATGATGCATATTTTATTTATGAAATATATTAAGTGATCTCACATAAATCTGACACACAATGTGGATGGTATGACTTTAAGTGTATTCATTCAATATAGAAGTTCCATTTTATATTAAAATGTGCATCAATAGACAAAAATGAAAAAATGAGATCATATTGTTTTTAAAATTTATTACAATGATTCATAATTAATTTTTTATATATACGAATCGACTTCACATCAGTATGACACATGATTTGGCTAGTATGATTCAAATTCCATGTTTTCAATATAATTATGTCATTTTAGTTTAAAACGTGCATAACTAGTCAAAACTAAGAAAATGTGCTTAAATTGTTTTCAAAATTTAATACCATGATCCATAAATTTTTTTTTACAAGTAGGAATTTTCTTCATGTAAATTCAGTACTGAATGTTCTTGGTATGACTTGAAGTACATATTTTCAATATAAAAGTGTCATTTAGTTTAAAAGGTTGATCAGATACCCCAAAACAGAGAAAAATGGATCAGATTGTTCTCAAACATCAGGATAATGGTAAAAATTTATTTTTTACATATCAGAATCAAATTCATGTCAATATGACACACAATGTGGTGGGTATTACTTGAAGGGTGTGTTTTCAATACAGAAGTTTTATTTAAGTTTAAAACATAGGGCACATAAAAAACTGAGAAAATAAGATCATGTAGTTTTAAAAAATTAGGAAAACTATCCAAAATTGATCTTTGATCTATAGGAATTGGACTGACATAAATTTGACCAGCGATGTGGATAGTAAGACTCTAAGTCCATGCTTTCAATGTAGAAGTGTCATTTTAGATTTAAAGAGACATCACTAGCGAAAACTAAAAAAATGATCTCAAATTGTTTTAAAGTGATAAGAAAATTATCCATATTTATTTTTGATGTGTATTAATCAAATACATGTCAATATAACACATGATGTGTCTAATATGACTCAAAGTGCATGTTTTAATATAATAGTGTCATTCTAGTTTAAAACGCACATCCCTATCCAACATAGAGTAAATGAGATAATATTGTTTTCAAACTACATGAACATGATCCTCAATATATTTTTTGAATATAGGAATCAACCACATGTTAATATAAACCACAGTGTGGTAGATATGACTAGAAGTGTTTGTTTTCAATATAAAAGTGTCCTTTTAGTTCAAAACACACATCACAAACCAAAAATGGAGAAAACGATCACATATTGGGCTCAAAAATTAGTAAAATGATCCATGATTCATTTTTGAAATGTAAGAAGCTACCACAAATCAATAAAACCCATGATGTGGTTGGTATGACTCATATTGTGTGTTTTAAATAAATAAGTGTCATTTTAGATTACAATGCATGTCACATATCCAAAAATGAAAAAACTATCTCATATCATTTTCAATGTTTACGAAAACAATCCATAATTCATTTTTTTCATGTAGAAATTTTCCTCACATTAATCTAACACACGATGTGTCTAGTATAACTTGAATTGTGTGTTTTCAATATTAAAATGTCATTTTAGTTTAAAATTCACATCACTAGAAAAAATTGAGAAAACAAACTCAAAATATTTTCAAACATTAGGAAAAAATCCATAATTTATTTTTGATGTGTAGGAATTGTCCATACATCAATTTGACACACTATGTGATTGATTTGACTCAAAGTCAGTGTTTTCAATATAAAAGTTCCATTTTAGTTTGAAATGTTCATCACTCTCCAAACCTAAGTAAATGAGCTTGTATTTTTAAAAAAAATTAGGACCACAATCAATAATATATTTTTGGTTTGTAGGAATTAAATTCACATTAATCCAACACATGATGTGGTTGATATGACCCAAAGTTCATGATTTGGAGATTAAAGTGTCATTTTAGTTTCAAACACACATCACCTATCCAAAATGGAGAAAACAAGCTAGTATTATTCTCAAAATTTTCTGAAATGAGCTATAATTTATTTTTGACAAATAGGAATTGACCTCATGTCAATATTACACACTATGTGTCTGGTATGAATCAAAGTGCTTATTTTAAATATATAAGTTCCATTTATGTTTAAAATGTGCATCTCATAGCCATAACCGTGAATATGAGCTTGAATTATTTTTAAACATTATGAAATTGAACCATAATTCAGTTTTGATGTATAGAAATCTACCACATATTAATCCAACACATGATGTGGTCTGTATGACTTGAAATGCATGTTTTCAATATAAAAGACATTTTAACAGTATTACTAATTGTATAATTGTTTATATAATTAATATATATAGTATTTAACAAAATAATTTATCATATTTGAATTATATAAAATTTAATTTTTTTAATTTTTTTAAAATAAACATCAGTTTCATTATAGGGACAAGAATTGGTATATAGGTTGATCATTAGAAGAAGTCTATTATAAGGGTTTTGATTATATATATATATATATATGTTTCATAATTTTTTTATTGTGAATATTACCTCACTATACAAATTTTTTATATAAATTTTTAATTGAAATGATGATACAATGTAATATTTTTATTTCATCTAGTTTTATATATATTTATATTTATGTTTATGTATTATAATTGGGTTTGTTGTTATAGGGATAAAGCATGGATGCTGTAGGGCTAAAGCTATGCAGAAGCTAATATAAAATTTATGAGTGCTAGAAAAATCCCTAACAAATACCTCCTTTATCAGTTCTAAAAATAAAGCTATCATAAAGGGAGACCTTTATCAGCACTAGGAAAAGGGATGCTAAAGGAAACATTTATTAATACTAAAATAAAGTTTTGATAAAGGTAGTGTTCAATTAATGGAGCTTATATTTTTAGTAATTTTTTGAACTAAAAAATCCTTTTTCTATCATTTTTAAAAACCTCAAATATAGTAGTGGAAATTTATAATATTGTTATTTATGTAAATTTCAAACAATTTTATTGAAATAAATAATGTTTACCAAATATTATCAGTGTGTTGGGAATATATGTGAACTTGGGATATAACTTCTAGCTTCTAAAGTGCTATATAGACGGTTCATATAGGTAAAAGTTCAAAAAAAATAAAAAAAGTTGGTTGAAAAGTTCAATAATGTTTATTCACAATGTCAATCATGGTCATCAAATCCTTTAGTTTTCAAAAAAGAAGAGTAATAATTCAATATGATTGGATTATCTAAGATATACTTGAAAGAGTTGGTGGAAATTACATGGAATGTTCATGTCATTTATGGATTCCATAGAAATTGATTCTTTGTTGTTGAAAGGGATATGATACTAAATGTACATTTTACAAAGTGTTGTAAATATATAGGAGTTCAAAATTAAAGGAGGAATTGATTGAGCTTGTATTTTATATTCATGAGTGAATTAAATTATTACTACATTAAGGATTTGAATGTAAAAAATTTTATTAAGCTTAAATGAATCTAAGTAAAATATGTGTATCCTCATCTCATTTCCCTTATGTGATAATTTAATTTGTTCGATTACAAAGTGTTTTTAACAAGTATGCGATGATTAAATGTATACAAGTGGTCTATGATTAAAAAAAGTTTATAACATGTTTTGAGAAAAAGATTTGGATAAAAGTGTTTATCTGTGATACACGTGCTTATACAACTATTTTTTAAAATATATGGGAATTTGTTCCAACCACACATCAGTGGTATATTTTAATAAAGTCTTATATGCAAATAAAAATGTTTCAAACACATTGAATACCATATATAATATAGTTTATTTTCCCAATATCCCCACTGGAAGTTAATAAATTTAATTTCTTAACACAAAAGTGTTTGTGTATCTGAGAATGATATACTAAAAAGAATAGAGTGTATAATAGTTTAGTGGGAGAATGTTTGTACCTAAATAAGTTCAAAGTTAAAAAATATATAATTACACCAATATAATTTTAAAGTAAATTCTACACTAAACCTATAGAGAGTTAGGATTTTTTAGTAAAAAATATTGTAAGTAGTTACATTATTTCAATGAAAAGTTTTGATAGAATATGGTTCCAATTATTATGATCATGAACATTTAAATAGTTATAAGTAGACAATATAATTTTACATCATAACATTTGATGTTGTAAAGTTAAGAAGATTGACTATGTTCAAGAAGTTAAACACTTAAGAATATGATCCCTAAGTCTCATTATTATTCAAATTTCCTTACTTCATTGATGTTTCCCACTAACGAGTTTAGTGGGAGGGTTTTATTAGATGGTCTTATAGATATGTGGTGTGTATTACTTATGATGTAATGTATTAACAAAAACCCAGAATATTTAGCAAACATAAGTTTGATCTGACTTGTTATCATATACGATATGAGAAATCAGCGCATATGCTGGTTTTTTTAAATATTCTTAGAGAATTTTAGAATATTAAAATGTATCATATTAAAGGAAAAATCCATATTATCATTCTTTCACCTCGGATTTATATATATATATCTGTAATTGTAATGATAATTGACCTCTCAAAGTATGACTTTGAGTTTATCCCTAATTGATGTTCTCTTGGAGTATTTTAGGTTGTGATGAAATGTTAATGTTAGAATGAGTAGTATTCTTTTATAAAGATACACAATATGATTATAAGTCACAAAATAAAAAATATGATTTTTTTTCTGCACTGGATGACTCACTCAGTATATCACATGGAGTTTCATGAAAATTTCTTTGATATACCGTGGGTTCAGGAATTATATTTGATTCCCCACTAACTAAGGTTTGTGAGATACCTAACATGAGAACCTCCATACTTTGATACCCTACTTTTGTATGTCTACATATTGATTTATTTAATAGGGGTGGTTGGGTATGTTTTAGGTCATTTTTCTGATTGGAGATTAAACAAGATGTAATTTTTTTTTCTATCATATAACGAGTGTGACATATGGGATCTCAATTGAGATAGATTGTAGCAATGTGTGGCGAAACCTGGATATTATATATCTATTTGGATAAGGGATATGAGATGTGATTATAAATAAGGATGAATGATATGTGATGTATTCATCGATCAAATTAGTCTATAATTAGAGAGTAAATAATATATGAGTTGGCTAAATGGGATTGATATACTCCATCCCATGGTCACTCGATGTCTTAAACAAAGGGGAAATATGAGAATGAATGTTTCTATTTTATGAATATTGGTGGAAATATTTATAGAGATATTTGTGTTTGATGGAGATCATGTCAGATCCCTTTATATCTTGAGTAGCATTGATTCTTTTCTAGAGGCCTCTATTTGATTACATATATGGATCCAAAGATTTATATTTATTGTCAATGTTGTAATGGAATGGGGAGTCACACCTTTTGGTTGACTGAATGGAGATTTATTTTGACTAGGAGATCTACTCTAATTTTTTTTGAGTTAATCCAAAAGTTTTTTGGATGGGTAGTCACTTGGTATTGCATATAATGTTATACAAGGTGAAGTTAATGATAGCTTTCCAAAAGTTTTTTGGAAGATATCCAAAAATATTTTTTGAATATGGTTTCACAAGTTAGTACATTACAATATAAGGAAAAATGGCACAAATACTAATAATCTTTAGTTAAATTAGAATATTGAAAGTGATATGCCCTAAAGCCTTGTGTATATATATAGGCAATATTGTATTGCGTGAAAAATATGTTTTTCATGCATGGTATACAATTCCATGCAACTTGCAGCAAATGATAATCTATTATCTTTTATTATTACCCCATATTAGCTATCATTTATTATACCATTTCATGAGATAAAATATTCGGGAGGACTCATATTCATATGATACATGAACCCACAAAGGTAATTATTCAGGTGTTTTATCACATTAATAAATAAGAGGATTATTAACAAGAGTGTGTAATTTTCTATTTATGTTCTATCTTTATGTTTATTCAAACCTCCTTGAAACTGTTTCTATATTTCTTCATATTTCTTTTCATTTCAAGATGCTAACACATCATGGGGGAATGGATAATCCCATATGCACTACACGTGATTTAGAATATCCCATGGATACACCATGGATGTGGGATGCTTTTGTTTTCCACTATTGTGAATTATCAAGAACATTATAAAATGAAGGAAGGTGAAGGAGATCAATATTGATGTAATGGTTCTTCAGTGTAAGGTATTTCATTCATTTTCAGTACTTTTATTTAAGTTTTAATCTCAATTTTTAGATCATCCTGAATAGAGATCCTCGAAAAGGGGTTTTAATCACATTCACTTCATAAAATAATTATTATGAGACTCTAAAAAACCTTTAAATAAGAATAGTTGAGTTTTTTGTGTATAATAAGGATAAATCATTGCAGCATCCTATGAATGATTATTAATGCACTAGCGAGGTGTATGTGATACTAAACGCTTTAGCACCTGATTCTATGATATCACCAATATAGTAATAGTGATATCATGCATGGTAACATGAACTCATCATCTTTGAACAAAATTTTGAGATTAAATGCTTGCAGCAGTGGGTTATCCCTATATCAATCAACTCATATGAAGCTCTCATGTCACTTAAAAATTGAATCCATTAGAGTGGGCATCGATCCAGACTGCCACTGGTGTAATTTGGTTTATCCCGGGGATTCATTATGATTTTTCTATGGATTTTATCTCTCGTAGTGCTCTTTACCTGGAACTGATTCATTGTTCCAAGTGTGTTCTTCATCCTCTAGATGATATTATCTTTCACCTATAGTTATCTATGTACATTATTGGTGTACAGGTTGTGGTGGAGATTTTGGATATGACCTTCCCCTAGAATATGTGTGGTAAATATATGAATAGGATTTCATCTGACATCTAGTCTAGATGAGGTTCTGTACCTATGAAACATTCCAGCATTCACATAGGATTCATAGTGATACACATCAAGAAACCAATACATCAAAACCCTAGCATTCAGCGTTGTAAGTTTCTTTTAATTTCTATTATTCTTGTTCATGAATTTATTTTTTAAAACCCTATGTCACTATTTTTAATTCTTTTAGCATGCATATTGTAATATATTTTTTTATATTTCATAAATAACTTGAGTGTGTGGTGTTCTTTTTTTGCACGTTGGTCCCCAAGGGAACGAAGCATGTAAATAATTTTTTTCTCATTCTTTCTTTTATTTTCCTTCATTTATTCTATTAGTTCATTGGGTTTTTATTTCTAGTTTCAACTGACTAGTTTGGTCCTTATTTGGGATTTGGTGTTTTGTGTGTACTTAGTATGAATTTTTCTCTCACAAAGTTGTATCAAAGCCTATACTAGCTTTATTTGGCTGTCGATTATGGATTCCTATTTATGTTTTACATTTCGAGTTTCTACTAAATTTTATACACTTTCTTATCTTCTTAAATCTCCATTATTTCACTGCTAAATTCTTTTAAATCCATTATCCCATCTCATATTTCTTAGTATTTCAAATCCCTTTGGATAAACATTGTTTATCCAAGAGATCAGTTTATTGTTGGGGGAGTACACTTAGGTTGTGTACAAGATATATAAATATACAATTTGGATAAACATATCAATAATGAGTTATGAAATCAATATATCTTGTGGTGATAAAAACTTTAACCTATGTAAAATTAAGATGACAACCCTACTTGTATAGCAGGGCCTA
Source organism: Viscum album (assembly GCA_963277665.1). Lineage (NCBI taxonomy): Eukaryota > Viridiplantae > Streptophyta > Magnoliopsida > Santalales > Viscaceae > Viscum > Viscum album. Next base: position 244,068,727 of record OY728131.1, read on the forward strand.
ATTGATACCCTCTATGGGCCTAAGAAACCTATTATTACTATATATGAAACCAGAGAGACCACTACTAAATACATATATTTTGCCTCTGGTGTGTTAGTTAAAGCACATAACTCTTTATTTCTTTCATCAGGAGATAAAGTTCTACAACAAGTGGATTATGATTCAATAACTGCTAGTATTTGGCTTAAGCTAGAGAAATTATATATGACTAATTCACTTCTTGGTAGGATTTATAAAAAATATTGCATATGTACCTTTAAAATGAAGCCCAATAGTTCCATTAGAGCTCAAATTAATGAATTTAACAAGGTTATGTTAGATTTAGCCAACATTGATGTTACTATTAATGATTAAGATCATGTAATGAACCTCTTAATTTATCTAAATAATACTTACAACACATTAGTTGAGACCATGTTGTATGGACAAGACTCTTAGACTCTTGAAGTGGTCAAAACTGCCTTTATTTCTAAGGAACTACACTGTAAACCTAGAATTAAAGGTGAGGCAGAAATTTTATTCACTAGGGGTAGGCCTCAATCAAAAGGGAAAAAGAAAAAATTCACTAAAGATAAAAGTAAAAACAATAAGCACCCTAAAACTAGATCAAATTATACGGAAAGAAATGTCACTTGTTTTCATTATGGAAAACCATGGCATATTAAGCCCAAATGTAGGATACTCAAACTTAAGTTATAGACTAAATAGTCTATTGAATAGCCACTCTTAGTTGAGTCTGAAAATGACACTATTTAAGTTCTTAATATGTCTAACCATGAACTAAGTGAAGAGTGGGTCTTAGACTCTGGTTGTTCCTTTTAAATGTTTCACTTTAAAGATTCATTCAAATATTGGTTTAAATAGTATAAAGAGATGTCCTCCTAAGTGATGATAAGAGGTGTAAAGTTGAGGGAAGAGGTTCTGTTTTGATAGGATTAGATGAATCATCTATCATCACTTTATGTGGTCTATTGTGGGTTCCCAACCTACCTAGAAACCTAATTTCCTAAGATATCTTAGACAAAAAGGGGTTTTCTTTTAGGTTAGAAACATGTTGTCTTAAAATCTCTAAAGGCTCTAGAACCATTCTTAAAGGGTCATTAATCAATGGGTTGAATGTATTGAATGTAAATACCTATTCAAATAGTTGGTTAGTGTCTAAAACACTAACACTGATAACACTATGCTTTGGAATAGAAAATTGGGGCATGTTTTCTCCAAAGGCCTTGAATAACTCAACAAGTAAAGGCTTTTGAGGGACATCACACCATCTAATATTCCATTTTTTTTGAAGATTTTATAATGGGACAAGAAAACAAAGTTACTTTTATTAGGTTTGGATTTAAATCAGCTATCCCCTTAGAATACATCCATTCTTATCTTTAGGGACCATATATGGCTGCCTTTCATGGTGGAGGCTCCAACTTTACCACTTTTGTAGATGAATTCTCCAAAACAGTCTGGATTTATATTCTTAAAAATAAATCTGATGTTTTCCAAACATTTAAAACCTAGAATACTTTGGTTGAAAACAAAACCAGAATGAATATAAAAACCATGAGAATTTATAATGGGATTGAGTACTTGGCCACTGAATTCATTCAGTTTTTTGAATCTAGAGGCATTAAAAGGAATATAACTATTAGGGAAACTCCTCCAAAAAATTCCTTTATAAAGAATGAATAGTACTATCCTAGAAAGAGTATGAAACATTCTTTCATTCTTAAACCTCCCCAAATCATTTTGGGAAGAGGATGTCCGTACTTCTTTTTACATAATAAATAGAAGTCCCTATCCTGCTAATCAGTTTAAAACACTTGATGAATTGTGGAATAGAAATACCCCTCTCTATACCTACTTAAGAGTATTTAGTTGTATAAATTATGCACATGTCAAAACTGATAAACTGGAACCAAGATCTCTCAAATTCATTTTTATTTGGTATCTCGAGGGTGTTAAGGGGTATAAAATCTAGGTGGATAAACATGGATACCAAAAGTGCATAATAATAGGGATGTGGTTTTTCAAGAGCCTTCTTATCATAAATCCATGTATACCACATCTGTAAACAATGATCCATACTTAGAAATGGATGATGAAGATGATCCTGAGACTCATTTTGTGGTTTTTTTCCATCCCATTCCACCAGCACCACTACCCACTATTGGGGCATATTCCGATCCCCCTTCGGGATCCGATTCTGAATCTGAACCTCCTGTCACTAATAGTGACTAACAATTATCCCAATATAGAGAAATGAGGTTCCTAAGACCTCCTTATCAGTTCACCCAATATGGCATGGATTCATATACTTTCAATGTTTCTAAGGATCTTATAGTTTTTGACCCTCAAACCTATAAGAAATTCATAAATGAAAAAGACTAAAAGTAGTGGGTCTTTTCCATGGGTGAAGAAATGAACTCTGTAACAAAAAAATCACACATGGCCTATTATAGATCAACCAACTAATGAATAAGTCATTGGTTCTAGGTGGATTTATATGTGAAAAGAAAATTTCACTGAGAGAAATAAGATTAAATAAAAAAGAAAGATTATTTTCTTAGGTTTTTATTAAAAGAGAAGTATTTGATTACTCTGAAACCTTTTCCCCTATTATTAAGAATTACTCCATCACTACTACAAAACTGGGTTTACCAAGCGATAGGGATTTAACAGTGATATCTAAAAAGGTTGTTAAAGATCCCCTTTATCAGAGCTAAACAAAGAGCTGTTAAAGGTGGTCATTAACAGAGAAAAAAGTATTGTTAAAGGGGGAACATTATCATAACGTTTTTACAAGACCTAATAAATTACAACCCTTTATCAATGCTTTAAATTTTTTTCTAATAAATGGAGTTTTTATCCGTACTATTTTAGAAGAACTAATAAAGACCCCCACTTTATCAGTATATTTTTACAAGAGCTGATAAATATATACTTCAAAAAAATTATATTTCATTAAAAATAATATATCCATACATAAATATATTTTTATTGATATAAATAATATATATATATATGTACTTTAAAATATTTTTTAGATAAGGAAAATAAGAATTTACACTTAATATATAATATATTTAGCGAAAATGGATTATAAAATAAATAAAAAACATTTTTATTAATAATTTTATTATTATTATAGATTAATAGTCATTTAATATAAATTTGAAGATAAAAAAAATCAAAAAATCAATAAAAAATCTAAAATAAGTTGAAAACATAACTTGAACATCAAACAACCATAACTTTTGATCTGGGAGTCCTTTTGGGCTCTAAAACATATCAAATAAAAGCCTGTGATGAGCTCTATGCCCTTAGTGACAGAGGAAAACCTATTTAAAATTTTTCTAGGCTAAAAATGGCCTAGAAGGCCCCCAAAACCGAGTTTCTCGTCTGGGTACACAAATTTTTTTAACATTTGACGCATTTTTAGCCTCATTTAAGGGGGTTCTTTTTCTATTTTCAATAGGGGGATACATTTTTTTCTCAAATATTACATTCATATTTATTTTATGGTTTTTAAATGTTATTGTTTTTCACAACATAATTTTTTTTATAGTTAAATATATGCCCATTTTCTTATATTTACTTATAACAACTCACTCAGATGAATAAAAATATCAACATATTTACGTAAAAATGTATATTCTAATATATCTAAATAAATATATATTCTAAAAATATATTTAAAACAATATCTAACTATTTTTTTAATTATAAGAATATATTTATAATGTTTATATATTCATATATGTTTGTATTTATAAATATATGTATATATTTATATTATAGTATAGTATATGTAAATGAATATAATATATAATATTTTTTTTAAATATAAGTATATATATTTTACACGCACACACATATATATTGTATAAATGTATTTAAAAATAATTATATCAATATATGTATATATATATATATAAATAAATATAAATATAAATAAATATATAGAAAAAAACATGATGTAATGGTAAAGGCATTAAATCTTAAGAGAGGTGTAGGTTTTAAATCCAGGAGGGCACACATGTGACAAGAATTTCAAAAAACACCGATAAGATGGGTGGTGGGGTGAAAATAACTAATAGGGGGGTAGATAAATGTTAAAGGGTTCATAGAAGTGATGAAAAAAGGTTCGGGCTCATGGACATCTAAAAAACACCCCTTTAACAGTGCAAAAAAAACACTAATAAATGGGACCTTCAACAACGTAGTTAAACGTTTCAGGATTTTAACTATTCTTCAATTATTAGTTCTTTTTAGCACAGATAAAGGCCTATTCTATCATTGTTAAAGGCATTTTTTATAGTAATAAATTAAGATTTTACTTTTTTTTCTACCTATAATGATATTCACATTGAACAAATGGATGTTAAAACTTCATTATTACATTGTGATTTAAAAGAGAAACCCTATATGAAACCTCATAAAGGTTATTCTAGGTAATTTCAATTGAATCAAGTCTAACTTATAAATAAATCATTATATGGCATGAAATAATCCTCTGGGAAGTGGTATGAGAAATTTGATTCATTCATATTAGATAACCAATTTTCAACGAGCCAATATGATACATGTATTTATTTTAAATCAAATAAAAATTGTATGTTATAATTATTTAATTTTATGACATGATTATAATTTAAAATAATATGAGCCTTATCATTTGTTTAAAATCACAATTAAACGACATGTTTGAAATATAAGACTTTGGTTCAGCTAAGAATATTTTATGTGTTGAAATCATTAGATATATACCTAAAAAACTTATTTTTCTTTCTTAGCATGCTTATCTCTTAAATATTCTAAAGAGATATATTTTTTAGTCTCTCAAAATTTTTAAAATACCCCTTTGGCAATACTTTAAACTTTCTTTAACACAATAACCTAATGATGAAGATTATATTTAATTTATTTTTAAAATTACTTATGCTAATATTATGGGTAGCATTATTTATTCTATGATTTGCACTAAGCCTGATATTTTCTATGTAATTTACACTTTAAGAAAATTTATGGCCACACTTGGGAATCCATGTTGGTATGACTTTAAGTGGATCTTTAGATATATCTCTTATAGCTATAATTTGTCTTTGTGTTATGGTAAAGATGTGGATACTTCTGAATTTAATACTAGATATGTAGATGTATATTATGTTGGTAATATAGATACTAGAAAATGTTCGACTGGATATGTGTTCACTGCCTTCTGTGGACCCATTTAGAGAAGAGAAATATGTAGTTTGTGGTTCCACTGTCAACCCTGAAGTCTGAATATATTTCCTTGATCGATGTAGTAAAAGAAGTCTTGTTGATGAAGGGTTTTTTTGTAAAACAAAACCTATATAATTGTGTAATTAATGTATATTCTGATAGTCAATCATCCACTCATTTTTCTAGAAATTTATTTTTCCTTGTTAAATCATAACTAATTGATATTAGGATTCATTTTATTATAGATTTTGTAGAATATAGAACTGTTTGTGTCAATATTATACACACTGATATAAACCTCACTGATAGTTTGACTAAAGTCATGGTCTTATCTAAATTTATATTTTGTTTAGATTGATTAAACATGGTTCAAATTATATGACCATAGGTAAAATAACATCACAAAATTCAATTGAAAATGGTGTAAATTTATAAAATATGGTATTTAATTTATGTTTTAATATTGAATTAACATTCATTGTAATATGATCATTATAATTTTTTATATGCATGAAAAATTAGTATATTTTTTTATACTGCTCAACATATTTGCTAGGATTATTCCTTTGTTGGACTGCTATTTCCGATTGGTCTCTTTACATTAGCCTATTTCTCGGTTCTTTATCTAGGCTAGGTTGTTTCTTGTTTCAACCATGGAAATCTACACGAGATGTGTTTTTGACCGTTGATTCATGTTTCCCTTATTTTGATCTACATCACCCACCTATACATTGCTTTCTGTTACGCCGCTCAGTTTTTATTTTGGTGTATCTTCATGGAGTCTCCCTATTCATCGTGGCATCTTAATGGATAGTTGGTGTAAGGGGAATTGATGACCCCAACAATGGTGTCCATTGGCCAATCTCATGAATTTATTCTGATTTTTCTCTATATTTATACTGCCATGGTGCTCTCATCTTGGATCTAGTTCATTATTATTGGTGTTTCCTTAATCGTATTGAATATAGAATCTTGTGTCTGCCACCATCTATGTACATATATGGTATACAAGTTCTAGTGAAGATCTTGATGGTGACCTTACCTTGGAAGAAGAGTGGAAAAGATATAAATAGAAGTACCTATGACATCCAGTCCAGAGAAGGATGTGTGATTGTGTGCCATTAAGGCATATGTTTTGGCTTCATAGTGATACACATCAAGAGATTATGATGGAAGGACCCTAGTTTTCACTGATGTAAGTTTCTTTTACTTTATATTTGTCTTGTTCATGAATTTATCAGTTAAAACCCTCTGTCACTTTTTCCATTTATTTTATCATGTATGTCGTAATATGTTTTTACCATTAATAAATTTCACGAGTGGGTGGTGTTCTGGTCATGTAAATATGTCCCCAGGAGAGAAAAGAACATAAATAACTACGTTCTTGTTCTTTATTTTCTTTTTTGGAATTTCTGATATTGGTTTCATGGGTTTTGATTACTTCTTGAAATTGACCATATTAGTACTTGTTTAGGATTTGATGTTTTGTTGGTATCTGGTACACCCTTTTCCCTCAGAGACTCCATAGCCTCCACCGCTATGAATTCCCTATAAAATCCTAAAATAAAACCCCAATCATGTTCTAGAAAAGGTAGACTATCATATGAATAAATTTTTTATTAAAAGGTGTTTTTTAACTAAATGGGGTTCGAGTATTTTTACTTTGGAATATGGGTATAGGAAGATCTATATGAATTCAAAACTCCAAATCAATTAGCATCTAACCCCTCCCCCAATAACCACACCCCTCCCCCCACACCACATTTCCAGTTATATATATATATATATATTATAAATAAAGAATATATATTTATGAATATATTATAAATATATATATATATATATATATTTTAATAATTATTTAATTACAAATATATTTTTATTTATATGATTATAAATAATTATTTATAGAGATAGATTTATAATTAAATAATTATTAAAATATATGTATAAGTATATAATTATTAAAATATATTTAATATTTATATATATTTATATTTGTAAATTCATATTTATAAATATATATTAATTATTATATGTTATATTTTTTATTTATAATTATATATATATATATATATATATATTTATAATTATGTATATATTTATAATTATATTTATTAATAATTGTTAATATATATTTATAAATATATAATTCTATTTATATTTATAATTTATTATATGTTCAAAAATATTTTATTTTTATTTATAAATAAATAAATTTTTTAGAGTTATCTATGACTTTCCTAGTAATTGGAAGGCGAAGCTCTTTTTCCACAACACTATTAGATCTTATAAATTTCTAGTGAAAATAGTATGTTGTTCCAATGATTCTTGGTTTTCTGTGTTTTGATGATTCACAAAATCACTAATTTATTATAAATATTTTATCCTAACCATTTTATATTTTCTTTGTCAAAAAGAATTTATCTTACACTATTTCTCTCAGTGTTTATCTTACGATAAGTAAAGTATTCAATCTTCGAAAAAGTATTTCATCTTACAAGTATTGAAGAATATCTTAAATTTTCCCAGAATCAGAAAGTACTGAATATTTATCCTACAATATAAGACATTATATTTTGAAGAATTTCTATGTTTCTCAAGCCATATATTTTAGTCACAATGAAAATATAAGAATATATTATCTTTTGAAATCCAAAAGAAGTTGAAAAAGATAAATACCATATCATAGTAACATATTTATCTTACACTAAATACTTTTACTATGTAGTATTCAAGTTATTTTATCCTATGAAGAAGACCCAGTGTATCATAAGAAGACACTCAGGAAATTACCTTATGATGAATGGTACAACAATTTTATATCTTACAAAGCTCTAATTATTGCAGAATGTTATTATTAATTTTCTAATCTATCAATAAGTCATTTCATGCTTTTAGATCACATAAAAAATGACATTTTCTATTTAAGGAAATATTTGTATGTACAAGACTTTATATGAATGGAAATATCCAATGAACCAGAATATTTTTGACATCACTACCACAAAAATTAATTCCTATTTTTAGAAATATTAGATGCATACCCTTAATTGAATGTCCCATCAAGATCCTTTCATGGCTCTCTTGACCGTTTGGATTATCATGTGATTAAGTTTAAAATGAGATATAAATGTATCAGTTAGTTTCTACATCAATATGAATATGGGGAGATAGGCTGTCACATATACAAAACACATATACCATGAATACGTGGAATTCTTGTACATAGAAAAAAATAGACCTAAAAATTCATTTTGGGCTTATAAGTTCTCTTGGTCTCACTAAGGGTCATCCTATGAAATATCTTGAAGTTTTTATAATTCTCAGGATGAATATTTAACTACTCTCAGTTGTTTTTTGCAATTGTGTATAGAGTTTTCATATTCAAAAATTTGTTTACTGCCTTTTGTTTATACTTGGTGTAAGAGTGTGGATTGAGACCATGGATAGGTATTGTAAAGAGAGATCCTAGTTTAAATCTCTTAGACCTCTATGATAATTGATAGTAACTTTAACTCTGTCTCGTTCCCTCAATAAAAGGGTTTTCATTGTGAAAATCACCAAAATCATGGAGTAAAGTATTTTTGGAGTAGACTAGGGGATTTATATTCCCCAAACCACTATAAATATAGTTTATATATATATATATTTCCTATATGTTTTAACTTACGTTGCCTATTTTTGTTAATAAAATGGATCCTAATGATCAAACCTTAAGATGGAAGTTTTCTATAAAATAAATTTTCAAAAACACAATTCACCCTCCTCTTGAGTGTTCAGCTAGCCATTATTTGGGACAAAAATTGGCATCAAATCTTGTGAAATTTGAGTAAACGACTTTAAATGGTTTTATTACAAGGATATATCTTCAAATGGATTCCATGATTGATAACCAAGATGGTATATCAATGGTTAGAGAACCATACTTTAATTATGAAAACTATGGTTATTAGAATGCATGCCATACCATTTTTCTGATGAATCTTGGCCTGAAAGTCTATCTAAAATAAGCGAAGCCTTATGAAATTCCTAATACAAAACCTAAAATGTGGGATGATACATCCAAATAAAATTATGATCTTAACTCCAAATATATGAATATTATAATCTATGGATTAAGACTATATGATTTCATCATAGTTTCTTAATGTTAGATAACACATGGAATGTGGACCACTACAATGGTTGAATGTGAAGGTATTGACAATGTAAAATCTCTCATATAAGATACAACTTAACTTATGTTCGATAAATTAAAAATGGATAAATGAGAGATTATTATTCAACTAAATAGAATACTCAATAAAATTTTCAATAACATTGTTGATCTAGGAGAACCTATTACTGAACCTAAATAAGCATTGAACATTCTCATTATCTTACCAGAAAAGTGGAGTAGAATATTTACTACTATTAGACAATCTATAGAATTCAGGTACTTTAAAATAACATATCTTATCAGAACTGTCAAGATATATGAAGATAAAATTTTAACCACGGATGAATAACATAAGATAGTTAATAAATAAAATGATGCCATGAATTTTTCTATTTCCAAAGAATATAGGAAGAAAAAAAGTGAACAAATATTTAAAATATATGAATAAGAAGACTCCTCAAGCAATAATTGATCAAATTATGAGATTTATTAGCTTTGTCAAAAGTTAAACAATTTATACAACAAGAGAAAAGGCTTCAGAAGTCCTTTCACCAAGCACAAGAGAGATTGTGGCAACTCTAAAGAGTTGATATTCTATGAGTGTAAGAATTTAGGACATATTAAGCATTGTTTTTTGAAAATTAAAGATAATAAAAGATATAAAAGAAATACTTCTAGAAATCTTGTTACAAGAAATCCAAGAAAGACATGAATGCTACCTACATTTTATCTAAATATTCTAGTGAATGCCAATCATCTGAATCAGAAGCTGAATAGATTTTTCAGAAGGTCAATGTATGATTTATGGAATATTCGAATGAGGTACATTCTGAATTTTCTTATAAGTATTAATCTGAATCAGACAACAAAAAATTCTTATGTGAATAATTTAATGAATATTGTACCATATTAGAAACTAAGTATGAAATCCTAAAAAAGAAAAATAAATCCCTTCAACATTCTCACAATAAATTTTTTAGTGAATAGAAAGACATGAACAAGTAGATTTTAGATTTAGAAAATCATTTGAAAAAATATACTACCTTGAATACTGAATGAGATAAAACAATAGAGAACCTACAAAAGGAAGTTTAAAATTTTAAATATGTTTCAAGATTATTTACTAAAGTAGAAGACTATCTCAATAAAATTCCTATTCAAAGTCAATTTATGAAGGATATGTTTTAAATGGTAAGTCAAGGTGAAAAGAATAAATTCTAAAAAAGTATTTTATCCCTAGTTACAAAAAAACCTTCTAGATTTACCTGTTTTCATTGTAGTGATGTAATACATTTTTCAAGCATTTGCAAATGGAAAATTACTCAAGTTTGTGGAATCAAAACTTATTATTTTAAAAAAAAAATTTAAAACAAGTTTCAAAGTTTTCTAGAGAACAAAAATAGATATGGATTTTTCATTCTCTAATAGCTAACATTTATATACCCAAAAGTGTCTGGATACCAAAGAATTCTATTGTTTTATTTTTTATTATAGGAAACTGGACACATGAATAGGAATGCAGAATGGTTTATGGATAGTGGTTTTTCAATTCATATGAAGAGATATTAATATAACATTTAATAACTATATAAAATAGATGTTTGATATGTCATATTTAGTGAAAATAAAAAAGGAACGATAGTTGGAATTGGACCATTTGGAAATCCTTAGTCAATTATCATCAATAAAGTACTTTACATTGAATGATTAAATCCCATCATGATAAGAATTTCTCAAATTTTTTATGATGTATAATATGTTTATTTATATAAAAATACCTATTTATTTTTTAAAGATAAATTTATCAAGTTTAGATCACCTTAGACAAACAATGTTTTCATGCTAGATCTTAATTTATTGTGTTGTGAAAATATAAACTATTTAAATGATAAAATTGATGAATTGTGGATTTGGAATAGAATATTGGACTTTAAAATGTTCATTCTCTAAGAAAATTGTTGAAAATCAATTTGATTTTTGACTTTCCTAGCCTTAAATTGGACAAAAATAAATTGTGTGATGCTTTCCAATTAGAAAATCAACACAGACCACGTTTTAAACCAATTAAAGTTGTTGATAAATCTATAATTCTAGAGCTTATCTATATATATCTATTCAGATCGAATAAAACTTCAATTATTTTTGGTAAATCATTTTTATGTGTTATTTTATGTTTTTTCTGGATTTACATGTGTTTAATTTTTAAAATTCAAGAGTGAAGTGTGATTTATTATTAATTCTTGTAAGCCATTGAAAAATGAAAAAATGTCAAAATCATGTCTTTTAAATGTTACCATGGAAGTGAATTTTTGAATTATGAATTTAATTAACATTTCTCTAACAAATTAATTAAACATACATTATATACTCCTAGGAAAACTCAACATAATGGTGTTATTAAAAGGAGGAATGTGACTTTGCAAGAAATTGATAGAACTGTGTTATGTGAATATAACATGCCCACACATTTTTGGGTCAAGGATGTTAACAAAACATGTTATGTCATTAACAGAGTTCTAATAAGACCTATCTTAATGAAACCCCCACGAGTTTTGGAATAATAGAAAACATAAGGTAGGATACTTCAATGTGATTGGATGCAAGGTTTATATATTAAACACCAAGGATAATCATGGAATGTTCAATCTAAAGGCTACTAAAGGTATATTCCTTGGTTACTCTACTACTTCCAAATCCTATTGAGTTTTCAATAAAAGCTAGATTCTTTTTGAAGAATTAACTCATGTGATGTATGATAAAATTGATCCTTTTCATCACTAAATGATTTAAACTAGGGATCAAAGAAATTCACCCAAGGATATCATAATTGAACCCCTATTTAACAACACAAAGAATGATGTTTTGGAACTTGATTACCTTAAACAAAGTCCAGTAAGGGTTGATACTAGTGAACTAGAAATTGATTAACCTAGGATACCTAGAAATATTGAATACCATCCTCTAGAATTATTTATAATAAACTTAGATGAGGGAGTAATAACAATAAGATACATAAGAATTATAGTTGAAGGCTCTGCCTGTCTGTCCCAGCTAGAACCTAAATTATCATAATAAGATTTATCAAATAAAAGTTGGTTCTCATCTATTTAATAAGAATTAAATCAATTCAAAATAATAATAATGTGAATTAGTTGAAATACCCTCAGACTATTCTATAATTAGAACATAATAGTTTTTAGTAAACAAACAATATCATCACAGTGTAATAACTAGTAATAAATCTGTACTAGTTTCCAAAGGATATAATCAAGAAGAAGAAATATATTATGAGTAAGGAATATATTGTAAAGAACCCTTTTGACCTATATCTAAGTTATAAGCTATTAGAATCCTTCTATCATATGCATCATATATTAATTTAATTTTATATTATATGGATAATAAATATGCATTTATAAATGCATTTTTAATAGAAGAAGTATATTTAGAATAACTACCATGTTTTGAATATCCCCATTTTTCAAATTAAATTTTTAAAATTTCCAAATAACTATATGGACTTAAATAATATCCAAAGTCATGATATGAAATATTAAGATCATTTATTTAGGATTCTAATACCCTATGTTATTTAAGAAATCTTTATACTCAAATATTTTTCCAGTACAAGTATATGTTGATGATGTTATTTTTTGGATTAAAAAACCAAAAAGTGTGCAATGATTTTACAAAAATTATACAAAAATAATTTTAAATGAGTATAATAAGAGACTTAAAATATTTTCTGAGATTTCAGGTTTATAAAAAAAAATTGGAAATATTTTAAATAAAATAAAATTCATACTTTATTTACTTAAGAAATTTGGACTTGAAAATAAAAAGACTTACTCAGCTTTTTTGAGTTCCAATGTTAAACCTGATTTGAATGAAAATGGAAAACCAATTGATAATAAGTTGTATAGAGGAATCATTATAAGTTTTTTTATATCTTACTATAAGTAGAGTATATATTATTTTTTCAGTATTTATTTATGAAATATTCCAAACTAATCCAAAATAATTACATTTAAATACAGATAAAATAATTATAATATATTTAAAAGGAACTGTATCTCTTTCTCCTTTTTTTTTCAAAACTTATAATTGTAATCTAATTTCTCACTCGGATACTGGTTTTTCTAGATATATAATAGATAGAAATGAACCTTATTAACCTATCACCTTTTTGGTAATTCCCTAGTGTCTTAGTCGAGTAAAAAACAACACTCTATAGAATTATAAACTACAGAAGATGGTTATATCGTAGCAAGAATTTTTTATACACAAGTGTTGTTGATGAAACTCACCTTAATGGATTTTATATTTGATATTTCTTGAATTCCAATAAAATTTTATAACATTAGTTCTATCAACATTTCAAATAATACAATAAATAATTCTATAGAATAAAATATTGACATAAGGAATCATTTCTTGAAAGATTATGCACAAAATAATGATATCTATTTAGAATTTGTTTTTATAGAAAATCAATTAGTAGACTTTTTAAAAAACCTTTGGCTATTGAAATTTTTGATTTTATTAAATTATAATTAAGTACGTTTAACTTTAAAAAATGTTATTTTATTGTATATTTTTAATATTAAAAGTAAATAAATTATTTACCATATTTAATTTAGATTTTTGTTTTATTGTTTTGAATACTAGTCATATTCAATAGGCCATGACACATGGTTTTAGTAATAATTACTCTTCACATCACTGTGTGACCCCTCATTTACCACAAAGGAAAAGTATTGTGTATTAAATATACACATGAAACACAATAAAAACTTTTTAACCCTATCTCTCTCTACCCAAACCTTCATTTCCATAACATTCCAACCTTCCAAATCCTTTTAAATGGAGAACCTAAGGTGCCTCATCATGTAGAATGAAAAGAAAAAATTTATCAAGAAAAGTTTTTAGTTGGTGAGAAATTGATTTTGATTAGCTAGAAAAGATAGTATGTTACTAAATAAAGGTATTAATCATTAATGATCAGAGTAAGTCTTTGATTAAACTCAAGCCATGTTTTTTTTCAAAAACAAGGTTTTTGTGTTTTATAAATAATGTTTTTTTCATTTATGTGATGATAAAGACCTGGTTACATCAATAGTAATAAAAAATAATCACTCAATAACATATGTTCTGTTAGAAGAAGCCCTAAAAATCCCTCATGAAGAATACCCATTTTTCAACACATCCTTAGTTACCATGGATAGATTTACTGCACCATAGATAAGAAAATCACTCTTCGAAATAATAGACATTGAAAATAATCTAGTGAATGATTTTGAGACCAAAAGAAAATCACTAAAAAATTTCATATAGTCGGGAATAGTGAAATTAAGTGGTGAGTTTGAGAATATTATGTTTCAATACATTACCTTGTTTTATCTATTTATGATAGAAAACCCTATAAATCTGGCACTTTATATTTTTTGATACATGTTCTATGTTCAAAACAAGTCTCTAAGTTTCTATCATTTTAAGTGGATATTAACACTTATTTTTTAAAATATTAGAGTTTTCTTGGATGAGATAAGCATAACATATTTTTATGGTTTTAAAACACTAAGTGAAATCATTTTAATAAAAAATGATTTATGTTGGAATTTATCATTTAGTAAGCCAGTACCCTTAACCTAAGTTGCTAATGTGGAACCTACATCGACTTTGAAGAGTCATCTCACTTCAAATAAATAACATCTCTAGTATAAATATAACCTAAAAATAATGAGATAAAATAAATTCAAGATAATGAAGAGACTCTCATTATGAGGCGAAGAAGAGTCTGAGTTAGTGTTCAATTAGGAGAACAAACTGCTCATCTAGAGAGTACACCTCTCAACCCTATTTCCATACCTGAAAAAGTTAAAAAATAAAATATAGAATTAGATATCACTTGTTTGTTTTCCATTATTTATGGAAAGACCATTTCAGAATGACCAATAATTTCCCCTCTTGTTTTTGATTACCACTTTAAATAATTAGAAAATTTAGTTTTATGAAGAGTTAGTATGAACAAATCTCAAGAGTCACATTATATAGAATAAGTACCCAATGATGAAAAAATGCATTCAATTAGAGAAGAAATCATGGAATTCCCCCAAGAAAGGCATTCTCCTATTCATGAGGAATGTTTAAATGATAAATACCTGAATTTGAAATAAGTATCTATGAAAAATCTCAATAAATATACTCAAAGTTATTGTCGAAAGTGGAATTAATAAAATCCCAAGTGACTAAGTCATGTAATAAAGTAATGAATAATCATGATAAAATGTATATAAATCATGATGTTCTATAAATAAAGTCTTCGGTTCAATATTTGGTTGAAATTTTATCAAGAGAATCTAGTGTAAGAACTGAAAACAGTTCTAATATACAGTCAAATCTAATGGAATTATCCCAGGCTATGGATAAAATGACTATATAACTTTATTCATTATAGTGAAAAATTATCTCAAGATATATGTTTTAATTAATTCAAAAAAGCATGATATAGTAATTGAGATGGTTTTTAGTTCGTTCAAAAGAATATTTTGAATTAGTTGATAATTCAACAAAAGAAATTTTTTCTTATTTGAATCATAAGAATCTATAAGTTCAAGAAAATTCAATAATAGTGAATAAATATGTAATATATATCATCATAGGTATAAATAAAATATCTATATCGTTAGAAAATAAATTTGGATTTATGGAAAAGAAATTTGAAGATCTACATGGAATAATGGTTAACAAATTGAAGCTAGATTCCTGTCAAGATGATGAAGAGGAAGAAGCTGATGGCTTGTGTATAACCTTATGAAGATAGATCTCTACATGAGGAAAATAAGCAGAATTTTCTTTTTGTATAATATAAAACTAGTGGTAAGTATTGAAGAATATGATAACTGGTTTCTCCAAGAAGGAAGACATGCAAAATTTCATTATAAATTTCTATTAGCATATGTGGAATGGATTGAAAACACTTATGAACTACTTCAAGAATGATGTGGTGAAAAGGATTGATACTTTTGCATATTCTCTATTTTAGATTTGTGGAAGATTTTTTCCCAAACCTCAAAATTTTGATCTCCATCCATGCACTTCTCAGTGTTTAAAGGAAATATTTGATCCCTCTAAAATATATCAAAGAGAGAACCTCGGGTTTTTTGAAGAAGAATATTTACCTTTACTTTAACCATCCTCTAAAACATTCTTTACCCATGCCAATAAATTTGATCTGGTGAGGGCACAAAAACCTGATATCAACATTCAATCTATACCATTAAGGATTTATCACGAATATTGAGCCAGTATTGGAGCATCTCTACTAATTCTGGGTGATGTTGTTAGAGAAATTGATGACGCTCCTCTTACTTTAACATTGTAACCTCATATAGAACTATTATCTTTCAAGAAACAATCTCTAAAGAATCATTTCAATCCTAGAAGTTTATAAACTCTCTCTATCTCTATTTAGTTTATGAAGTGGGTTTTCTAATGGATGGTAATATTAAAAACATTTGAATCATAACCAATTTATTAAATCCTTAAAACATTTGAATATATTTTACATTCCATTTTTGGGATGATTTTAATGCTTGAAGGTATTTACTGTTTTGTTTAGGTAGTTTTCATTTTTTATGCTTCTTTATTTTAGTATCTTTTTACATTTTTTTATCCCTTATGGACTCTATTAAAAGAAAACTTTTGTTCGCAATCAGTAGAATTAACTGTTTAATCTTGTTCCTGTAACACCCCAGGTAAATAAAGAGTATGAAATTTTCACATTTATCCATATTTGTGAATAAAATATTTATATGAATTTAAAGGGGACGCTATGCTCGATGGCGTACCCAACACGCAACAACGAGTTTCTTGGGAATCTTATGTTGCACTCTAATAATAAAATAATATTATTTTAAGTAGTAGTTAACGCCTGGCCGTCGTAATGGCGGGAATGAACAGAACTAACTAAAAAATGATTATATATGTTTTTCAAATATTTTTACTTTTTGCAATAAATGTTAGAGGATTAAAAATGCGAATGAATCCAATTTTAAGCGTAAACATTCTAATATTCTTTAAAAGGTCGATTAACAGCCTTTTGATGGAGAACCTATTTTAAATACACTTTTTGACAATTTTATGTGTTATATTTGACAAAATAAAACTCTTCCTTAGAATCGGGGTATTAAAATTTACTTTGTGTAATTTTTTGGTATTTTTCCGAAAAAGTTCAATTTTTAATGAATAATGAACAATGTTGTATTTTAATTCAAAACCCCTTTTTAATCTAATTTATTAATATGATTAGATTATCTTTTTAATTGATTTTAAAGTGAAATTAGAATATATTTTTACCATTTAATCCAATAGTGTTCGTTGGAATTAATTTCACTTTGAAATCAGACATAAACTAGTGTCAATCTTTTGATACATTTTGTTTCATAAAAACACGCTTTTTGTTTTGACAGCAGGAATTAATTATTAAATTAATTAATGAAAGTTATATGTTTTTAATTTTGTAAAATATACATCATTTTTGAATTCGTAATATCAAATATAGCTTAGGGTGAATTTTTGGTAATTTTCTGAAAAACATCAATTTTTGATAAATAGTGAAACCACTAAGTGGTACTTATAAAAACTGATTTTCCATTTAAATGAAATTTTGCCATCTTTGTGTTTTTAATTTCAAAACTCCGACATACATGGTTGTCATTAAGAAGTAAAATGTGGTTCAATGGGATTAAGATAATTTTTTGGTGAATAGTAACTTATTAAGTTTTTAATCGCGATTAGAGGTAATTAGTGTAGTTTATGGTAAAAATAATGTTTTAATAAAATTAAATGACCTAGACACATGTCCTACCCTCATTGGATGTGTCATGGCCGACCAATAAAATCCATGGGTCAACTTGGGGACCCCATGGATCCACTTTGGTTGGAAAATGAAATAAATACATTTTTATTTAATGTTAAAGTAAAAATGACAAAAACATGAGATGTTTTACTAAAAAAAATTTTATATGGGGTTATACAAGTCATATTTTTATCTATAAATAATCATTGGAAAGATAAAAATATTTCCTAAATCATAGTATTTTATTTATAATTTTTAGACATTAAATAAATTAAATTACTTATGACATCATGATGATGCAGCGATGACCTCATTATTTAACAATTTAAATAAAATGAAAATATAATGTAAAATCTAAGACCTACACATGTCCAAAAACTATTGGATGGGTGGAGTTATAACCCTTATCACCTTATCCTCTAAACACATCAATGTGGGACCATTAAATTCTGAAACGCATTCTAAAATAAAGTAACATTTCTTTACTTTTCAAGAGTTCCCCTCCTCTCCTCTTATAAAAGGCCCCCACCTCTACCTCCTTACCCACACTTCCAAAGCCTTTGGCTCAGCCAATCCCTGCCCATTTTGTCTCTAAAAATCCCTCTATAACTCCTTTAAGCCTCAATTTGGGCATAAGTCTTCCAAATGAAGCCTTTTAGCTCAAACCAAACGGAGTAACCCGATTTTAAGGCAATGTCTTCACTTGAGTCCTTTTGTTTTATTTTGCTTCTCCAACCCCCTAAACTCTTTTTATTCATTTATTTTGTAACCACTACAATATATTCAATATACTAGGATGTTGGTATAAGAAGTATTCTAGCTACACTTACACACACCTTCATCTAATGGTTAAAGAACATACTGTTTCTGTGGTTGGCGATTTTCTGGCTCACGAAACGATGATTGTTCAACATTCTTCTAACACCTTAAAAGGTGGCCCTTAAGATGAAACTATATTTATATATGATATATAATAGGTTTATGTTTTACTTAAGCTTCTGTATTTTTCATTTATGGCATACCTTTATGGTTTCCATTATGGGTAAACACGATATCTTCATTTAAGGAAGTGCAGACTACCGCCCCCTCAAAGTGATTTGATTCGTTAATACCATATGTGGTATGTGTATAGGATATATTTAATGATATTATATATGATACCATACTGGAATTAAAATACTATTATGTATCATTATGTTTTAATTCCATTAAATATGAAATAGAAATGGAAGTAGCGTTCATGCGTACGTACGGCTTACCGTCTCCATGAACGGTACATTTCATTTCTTATCTCAAAATGTTATGTACTATTATAAGTACATATATATAATGGATATATATGTAATATATTACATCTAAATTATGGATATCATTCTGGAATTATAACATATATATATATATATATATCTCATTTTGTTTTAATTCCATTAATATGACAATGAAAAAATGAAAGTAGGGTTCATGCGTACGTACGGCCTACCGTCTCCATGAATGATGATTTTCGTTTATTATCTCCAAATGATATGGAATAGTATAAAATGAATATGTACTGGATATATATGATATTTTAATCATTAATACTATTCTGGAAATTATTTACTTATAACTACATGGACAATCATTTTTCAAACAAGTTCATTTTTGACTCATGTACCAAACATCGACAAAAACGTCTGATATGAACTCATATTATTAACCAATTATTATAACATTAAAATATGTGATATAAACTGAAAAAT
This sequence comes from Viscum album, assembly GCA_963277665.1. NCBI lineage: Eukaryota > Viridiplantae > Streptophyta > Magnoliopsida > Santalales > Viscaceae > Viscum > Viscum album. Next base: position 244,088,708 of record OY728131.1, read on the forward strand.
AATCTTTATAGGAGGTCCTTAAAAAATTATAAATTTACCAAAGTTTATTATTCAGGAATATAAAGAAACGAACAAGACAAGTTGGACATGAGGTAAGGGATCCTACTCCTCTCTTTCTTTTTAAGTACACTCTTTTATGTCGCTCCTTTTAAAGCTCATAATTCTTGTTATTGGGATGTTCTTTTATATTTATCTTACTGTAATTTTTATGTTCATATGATGAGAGACCCTATTCTCTCTCATTAATCCATTTTGGAAGTTTTGCGTGGCGCCGTTAGGCTGCCGAATTTTCATAAGAGATCCAACATCTCTCTTTCTTTTTAAGTACTCTCTTTTATGTCATTTATTTTAAGATCATATTTCATATGTTTGGGGATGTTCTTTTATATTCCTCATTATGTACTTTTTATGTTCATATAATGAGATAACCTATTTGATCTCATCAATCCATTTTTGGAAGATTTATGTGGCGCCGTTAGGCTGCCGAGTTTTCGTAAGGGATTTTTCTTCCCACTTTTATTCTCGTGACATTTATGCTACATTTGCCACTATTTCCTTTGAGTGGTGTATGTACTTCCCATTATTATACACTTTTTGTAGTATAATTTCATTTATGGGTATTTACATCTTCATTGTCTGACCCTTCTTCCATGGGGTGTACATTTTGAAAGTTACCCAACTCGGTAAGGGAACTTCTTAACCCAAATTCCTTTCTTTGGGTTGATCTTCTACTTCTTGTTAATTTCAAGATATGATTATGTGAGAAATGAATTTTGATATCCTGTATTTTATTTATACTTTCTTTATATGTACTTATAGTTAATACACATAATTCATCTATTTTATTTACAAAATGATCTTGGTAAGGGACTTCATCTCAATATCCTTTCATTGAGGCATATTTCGTTTTATACACAACTTTCTTTTATACGGTGTATAAACCCCTTTGACTTTTACTTTTATACCAAAGGAATCTTTTTCTATGAAGCGTTTTACAAAACGACAAAAAGGAATGTTTCTTTTAACGTACGCGGTGACAACGACCTTTTCCGCCGCCACGAGTATTATTTGGTCTTTGGCTTCCTGAACAAGCTGTAATGTTTTTTTTAAAATGAAATAAATACTATATACTCTTTTATGTATTTTGGTATTGAAAATGGTTTTTATAATGGATTTTTTATGTTAATATATTTAATTTATATATTGTGATCAAATTGTGGAAATGTTTTCTTTCCATTATATTTGTTTTATGTATTATGATTTTTATAATGGTGCATGGAAATTTGACGGGTGGTTACGTGATAAACCATATGACGGGTGGTGCCGTGAATACCAGGACGGGTGGTTACGTTATAACCTCCAATGCATTGGGTATGGAAGTCGGCCGTATGGCTATTCCATTGAGTATGTGTGGAAGTCGACCGTATGGTTATTCCATTTAAGTATGTTTATGTCCCAAGTTACCTTTATATGTTATGTGTTCTTTACATGGGTTTTATGGTAATGTTTTGGTTACAAAAGGGTAAGTAATGGTCTTTTATTCAGTGAAGAGTTTTTACTACTTTATAAAGTTGAAATTTATTACTTTGGTAAAGTACTCATGGTTTACTTTTTGTTTTGGAAAAACTAACATTTTCCTTCTTTGTGTATCCTTTACTGGGATTTTTATGCTCATCCCATGTTTTTGAAATGTTTTCCACAGGACTTAAAGATGAATAGGGTCAAGGATGGGATCAAGGAAAGACATTCTATCTAAAACATGGAACTAGACATGTTTCTTTTTAAGTTTTTTTATGTTATGGAAACTTAGTAGAAGTGTCTACTATGTAATATTTTGAGATGTAATAGTTTTGACCTAATTATCTAAAACTCTAAACCTGAAAAGATCCTCAATGTGAATTATTCATTTAACTCAATAATTAAGTAAGGTTTAAGTCCTGGGCCTTATAGTTGGTATCAGAGGTCGGTTTAGATAACTTTAGAGGTTAGGGTATCCTCTAAGCATAAGTGACATTACCATAATAGTTAGGATTTCAGAAAGAGTCCTGGTTTTAGATAAAGTGAATGAGTAAGTATATCTTAGTGTTTACCTTCCCCAATAGTACATGATGGTTTTTTTGATATACTCACACTGACATTTCTATTTTTAGTGAATGGATGGATCTAGCAGGAACCAAAGAGACAACAGGTTTGAAGGAAACTGTGGTGGTTCTCTGATTAAGATACTAGATAAAATGGGGGATTCAATGAGGAAACTCGTTGTTTTTCTAAACCAACTATCAAGGAGTCATGATCAACCACTTGAACCTTGGTATGATCTGTAATGCATCATGTACATGATGACCAATTGATGTGAAAGTTCAGGTAATCATTATAAAGGTAACCATTAGAGTTTATATGATCCTTACTTTTGAGGTAATTATGGGTTATTATAAGTTACGATGGAAAATGAAAGGCATGAGATAAACTTGAGGTTAAAATATGTTATGATTATTTTTGAAGATTTTATCTCATTTTGGGGAATGTTTTAAGAATTATGTAGTTTTGGAAAAAGGACAACACACAGACCGTGTGACAACCCGTCGCGTCGGACAAAGCTATGGGAATTGAACCCACAACCAAAGTGCGACTGATATTTATTGCCTACCACTATACTACGTGAAGTCCCTGGTTAGTTTGATTGATTCTTTTTAGTTAGATGATTTTAGTAATCAAGAGTAATTTTATTTTTTGTTATCTATGGAAATGATTAACCTATCATTGAGGATATGTGATTAGGTTAATTACTTTTCAATATGAGAATTTAAGAGCAACTGATGTTATTTGGAGATAAAAGCTAATTTTTACCTTGGAAGACTATGTGACTAATCCTTGAAATATTTGGGTTTCAATATTATTTTGGTTTTATTTGAAGAATTTTATGGACAAATTGTTTATCAAATGGTCCTCCTTGAACTTTGGGTTTTGTTGGAAAAATTTTGGAGATTAAGAATGGATTTTCTTTTTATAAAGGATTATACTTTTGTGGGTTATTTGATCTTGTACTAACCTTTTTGGTTTTGGTTTTGGTTAAAGTCTAAAGATATGGGAAGTATATAGTTCTCTTTTTTGGATTAGGTGATTCTCTAGAAGTTGATTATAGTACTCTTAATGTGAACAAGTCTTCTTAAATACTCGTCTTTTGGAGAAAATATGAGTTTGTGTAAGGAATATAATAAATGTTGAAAGTCAACATGATAAGTGATTATGTTTCCTTATGAATAAATTCCTCAATAAAAAGTAACTTAAAACAAAAATGTTGTCTATTAACTTTTCCTACCGGGGAATCGAATACCGTTTAACCCATCAAAAGTTTGTGATTTTCTTGTGGTTAACTTTCTCCTAGACATGTTTACTATCACTCTCCATCAGAACATGACCCTTTGTTTTTTCCTCCATGTTAATATTTTCATACTTGGAATCCTAGTATTGTTTAACTCGGGTGACCTCTGTACTTCTCTTTCTTTATTTTAAAGTGATTGTTTTACCGACTCTTGTTCCGATGTGGGACTTTCAAGGATGTTTCCAAGCCCAATTTTAAAATTGTGAGGATGCAATTCCCAAAAGGGGGGAAGGATGTAACACCCCAGGTAAATAAAGATATGAAATTTTCACATTTATACCTATTTTTGAATAAAATATTAATATTCCTTTAAAGGGGACGCTATGCTCGATGGCGTACCCAACACGCAACAACGAGTTTCTTGGGAATCTTACGTTGCACTCTAATAATAAAATAATATTATTTTCAATAGTAGTTAACGCCTGACCGTTGTAATGGAGGGAATGAACAGAACTAACTACAAAATTATTATATATGTTTGTCAAATATTTTTACTTTTTGCAATAAATGTTAGAGGATTAAAAATGCGAATGAATCCAATTTTAAGCGTAAACATTCTAATATTATTTAAAAGGTCGATTAACCACCTTTTGATGGAGAACCTCTTTTAAATCCAATTTTTGAAAATTTTATGTGTTATATTTGACAAAATAAAACTCTTCTTTAGAATCAGGACATCAAAATTTACTTTGTGTAAATTTTTGGTATTTTTCTGAAAAAGTTCAATTTTTAATGAATAGTGAAAAATGTTGTATTTTAATTCAAAACCTCTTTTTAATCTAATTTATTTATATGATTATATTATCTTTTTAATTGATTTTAAAGTTAAATTAGAATATATTTTTACCATTTAATCCAATAGTGTTCGTTAGAATTAATTTCACTTTGAAATCGGACTTAAACTAGTGTCAATCTTTTGATACATTTTGTTTCATAAAAACACGCTTTTTATTTTGACAGCGGGAATTAATTATTAAATTAATTAATGAAACTTATATGTTTTGAATTTTTTAAAATAGACATAATTTTTTAATTTGTAATATCAAATATAGCTTATGGTGAATTTTTGGTAATTTTCTGAAAAACTTCAATTTTTGATGAATAGTGAAACCACTAAGTGGTACTTATAAAAACAGATTTTCCGTTTAAATGAAAATTTTCCATCTTTGTGTTTTGAATTTCAAAAATCCGACATATATGGTTGTCATTAAGAAGTAAAATGTGGTTTAATGGGATTAAAATAATTTTTTGGTGAATAGTACCTTATTAAGTTTTTAATCACGAATAGAGGTAATTAGTGTAGTTTAAGGTAAAAATAATGTTTTAATAAAATGAAATGACCTAGATACATGTCCTACCATCATTGGATGTGTCATGGAAGACCGAGAAAATACATGGGTCAACTTGGGGACCCCATGGATCAACTTTGGTTGGAAAATGACAAAAATACATTTTTATTTAATGTTAAAGTAAAAATGACAAAAACATGAGATGTTTTACTAAAACAAATTTCATATGGGGTTATACAAGTCAGATTTTTAACTATAAATATTCATTGGAAAGATAAAAATATTTCCTAAATCATAGTATTTTATTTATAATTTTTAGACATTGAATAAATTAAATTATTTATGACATCATGATGATGCAGCGATGACCTCATTATTTAACAATTTAAATAAAATGAAAATATAATGTAAAATCTAAGACCTACACATATCCAAAAACTATTGGATGGGTGGAGTTAGAACCCTTATCACCTTATCCTCTAAACAAATCAATGTGGGACCATTAAATTCTGAAACGCATTCTAAAATAAAGTAACATTTCTTTACTTTTCAAGAGTTCCCCTCCTCTCCTCTTATAAAAGGCCCCCACCTCTACCTCCTTACCCACACTTCCAAAGCCTTTGGCTCAGCCAATACCTGCCCATTTCGTCTCTACAAATCCCTCTCTAACTCCTTGAAGCCTCAATTTGGGCAGAATTATTCCCAAGGAAGCCTTTTATCTCAAACCAAACGGAGTAACCCGATTTTAAGGCAATGTCTTCACTTGAGTCCTTTTGTTTTATTTTGCTTCTCCAACCCCCTAAACTCTTTTTATTCATTTATTTTGTAACCACTAAAATATCTTAAATATACTAGGATGTTGGTATAAGAAGTATTCTAGCTACACTTACACACACCTTCATCTAATGGTTAAAGAACATACTGTTTCTGTGGTTGGCGATTTTCTGGCTCACGAAATGATGATTGTTCAACATTCTTCTAACACCTTAAAAGGTGGCCCTTAAGATGACACTATATTTATATATGATATATAATAGGTTTATGTTTTACTTAAGCTTCTTTATTTTTCATTTATGTCATACCTTTATGGTTTCCATTATGGGTAAACGCGATATCTTCATTTAAGGAAGTGCGGACTACCGCCCCCTCAAAGTGATTTGATTCGTTAATACCATATGTGGTACATGTAAAGGATATATTTAATGATATTATATATGATACCATACTGGAATTAAAATACTATTATTTATCATTATGTTTTAATTCCATTAAATATGAAATAGAAATGGAAGTAGCGTTCATGCGTACGTACGACTTACCGTCTCCATGAATGGTACATTTCATTTCTTATCTCAAAATGTTATGTACTATTATAAGTACATATATATAATCGATATGTATGTAATATATTACATCTAAATTATGGATATCATTCTGGAATTATAACATATATATATATATATATCTGTCATTTAGTTTTAATTCCATTAATATGACAAAGAAAAAATGAAAGTAGCGTTCATGCGTACGTACGACCTACCGTCTCCATGAACGGTGATTTTTGTTTCTTATCTCCAAATGATATGGAATAGTATAAAATGAATATTTACTGGATATATATGATATTTTAATCATTAATACTATTCTGGAAATTATTTACTTATAACTACATGGACAATCATTTTTCAAACAAGTTCATTTTTGACTCATGTACCAAACGTCGACAAAAACGTCTGATATGAACTCATATTATTAACAAATTATTATAACATTAAAATATTTGATATGAACTGAAAAATAATCTTTATAGGATGTCCTTAACCAATTATAAATTGAACAAAGTTTATTATCGAGGAATATAAAGAAACAAACAAGACAAGTTGGACTTGAGGTAAGGGATCCTATTCCTCTCTTTCTTTTTAAGTACACTATTTTATGTCACTCCTTTTAAAGATAATCTTTCTTGTTATTGGGATTTTATTTTATATTACTCTTACTGTAATTTTTATGTTCATATGATGAGAGACCCTATTCTCTCTCATCAATCCATTTTGAAAGTTTTGAGTGGCGCCGTTAGGCTGCCGAATTTTCATAAGAGATCCAACCTCTTTTTTTTAAGTACTCTCTTTTATGTCATTTATTTTAAGCTCATATTTCATATGTTTGGGGGTGTTATTTTATATTCCTCGTTCTGTACTTTTTATGTTCATATAATGAGAGACCCTATTTGATCTCATCAATCCATTTTTGGAAGATTTATGTGGCGCCGTTAGCCTGCCGAGTTTTCATAAGGGATTTTTCATAACACTTTTCTTCTCGTGACATTTATGCTACGTTTTCCACTATTTCCTTTGAGTGGGGTATGTACTTCCCATTGTTATACAATTTGTGTAGTATAATTTCATTTATGGTTATTTACATCTTCATTTTATGACCCTTCTTCAATGGGGTGTATGTTTTGAAAGTTACCCAACTCGGTAAGGGAACTTCTTAACCCAAATTCCTTTCTTTGGGTTGATATTCTACTTCTTGTTTATTTCATGATATGATTATGTTAGAAATGAATTTTGATATCTTGTATTTTATTTATGCTTACTTTATGTGTACTTATAGTGAATACACATAATTGATCTATTTTATTTACAAAATGATCTTGGTAAGGGACTTCGTCTCAATCTCCTTTCATTGAGGAATATTTCGTTTTATACACAACTTTATTTTATATGGTGTATACACCCCTTTGAATTTTACTTTTATACCAAAGGAATCTTTTTCTATGAAGTGTTTTACAAAACGACAAAAAGGAATGTTTCTTTTAACGTACGCGGTGGCAACGACTTTTTCCACCGCCACGAGTATTATTTGGTCTTTGGCTTCCTGAACAAGCCGTAATGTTTTTTTTAAAATGAAATAAATACCATATACTCTTTTATGTATTTTGGTATTGAAAATGGTTTTTATAATGGATTTTTTATGTTAATATATTCAAGTGATATATTGTGATCAAAGTCTGTAAATGTTTTCTTTCCATTATATTTGTTTTATGTCTTTTTATTTTTATAATGGTACTTGGAAATTTGACGGGTGGTTATGTGATAAACCATATGACGGGTGGTGCCGTGAATACCAGGACGGGTGGTTACGTTATAACCTCCAATGCATTGGGTATGGAAGTCGGTCGTATGGCTATTCCATTGAGTATGTGTGGAAGTCGACCGTATGGTTATTCCATTTAAGTATGTTTATGTCCCAAGTTACCTTTATATGTTATGTGTTCTTTACATGGGTTTTATGGTAATGTTTTGGTTACAAAAGGGTAAGTAATGGTATTTTATTCAGTGAAGAGTTTTTACTACTTTATAAAGTTGAAATTTATTACTTTGGTAAAGTACTCATGGTTTACTTGTTGTTTTGGAAAAACTAACATTTTCCTTCTTTGTGTATCCTTTACTGGGATTTTTATGCTCATCCCATGTTTTTGAAATGTTTTCCACAGGACTTAAAGATGAATAGGGTCAAGGATGGGATCATGGAAAGACATGCTATCTAAAACATGGAACTAGACATGTTTCTTTTTATGTTTTTTTATGTTATGGAAACTTAGTAGAAGTGTCTACTATGTAATCTTTTGAGATGTAATAGTTTTGACCTAATTATCTAAAACTCTAAACCTGAAAAGATCCTCAATATGAATTATTCATTTAACTCAATAATTAAGTAAGGTTTAAGGCCTGGGCCTTATAGTTGGTATCAGAGGTCGGTTTAGATAACTTTAGAGGTTAGGGTATCCTCTAAGCATAAGTGACATTACCATAATAGTTAGGATTTCAGAAAGAGTCCTGGTTTTAGATAAAGTGAATGAGTAAGTATATCTTAGTGTTTACCTTCCCCATTAGTACATGATGGTTTTTTGATATACTCACACTGACATTTCTATTTTTAGTGAATGGATGGATCTAGCAGGAACCAAAGAGACAACAGGTTTGAAGGAAATTGTGGTGGTTCTCTGATTAAGATACTAGATAAAATGGGGGATTCAATGAGGAAACTCGTTGTATTTCTAAACCAACTATCAAGGAGTCATGATCAACCACTTGAACCTTGGTATGATCTGTAATGCATCATGTACATGATGACCAATTGATGTGAAAGTTCAGGTAATCATTATAAAGGTAACCATTAGAGTTTATATGATCCTTACTTTTGAGGTAATTATGGGTTATTATATGTTACGATGGAAAATGAAAGGCATGAGATAAACTTGAGGTTAAAATATGTTATGATTATTTTTGAATATTTTATCTGATTTTGGGGAATGTTTTAAGAATTATGTAGTTTTGGAAAAAGGACAACACACAGACCGTGTGACAACCCGTCGCGTCGGACAAAGCTATGGGAATTGAACCCACAACCAAAGTGCGACTGATATTTATTGCCTACCACTATACTACGTGAAGTCCCTGGTTAGTTTGACTGATTCTTTTTAGTTAGATGATTTTAGTAATCAAGAGTAATTTTATTTTTTGTTATCTATGGAAATGATTAACCTATCATTGAGGATATGTGATTAGGTTAATTACTTTTCAATATGAGAATTTAAGAGCAACTGATGTTATTTGGAGATAAAAGCTAATTTTTACCTTGGAAGACTATGTGACTAATCCTTGAAATATTTGGGTTTCAATCTTAGTTTGGTTTACTTTGAAGAATTTTATGGACAAATTGTTTATCAAATGGTCCTCCTTGAACTTTGGGTTTTGTTGGAAAAATTTTGGAGATTAAGAATGGATTTTCTTTTTATAAAGGATTATACTTTTGTGGGTTATTTGATCTTGTACTAACCTTTTTGGTTTTGGTTTTGGTTAAAGTCTAAAGATATGGGAAGTATATAGTTCTCTTTTTTGGATTAGGTGATTCTCTAGAAGTTGATTATAGTACTCTTAATGTGAACAAGTCTTCTTAAATACTCATCTTTTGGAGAAAATATGAGTTTGTGTAAGGAATATAATAAAAGTTGAAAGTCAACATGATAAGTGATTATGTTTCCTTATGAATAAATTCCTCAATAAAAAGTAACTTAAAACAAAAATGTTGTCTATTAACTTTTCCTACCGGGGAATCGAATACCGTTTAACCCATCAAAAGTTTGTGATTTTCTTGTGGTTAACTTTCTCCTAGACATGTTTACTATCACTCTCCATCAGAACATGACCCTTTGTTTTTTCCTCCATGTTAATATTTTCATACTTGGAATCCTAGTATTGTTTAACTCGGGTGACCTCTGTACTTCTCTTTCTTTATTTTAAAGTGATTGTTTTACCGACTCTTGTTCCGATGTGGGACTTTCAAGGATGTTTCCAAGCCCAATTTTAAAATTGTGAGGATGCAATTCCCAAAAGGGGGGAAGGATGTAACACCCCAGGTAAATAAAGAATATGAAATTTTCACATTTATACCTATTTTTGAATAAAATATTAATATTCCTTTAAAGGGGACGCTATGCTCGATGGCGTACCCAACACGCAACAACGAGTTTCTTGGGAATCTTACGTTGCACTCTAATAATAAAATAATATTATTTTCAATAGTAGTTAACGCCTGGCCGTTGTAATGGAGGGAATGAACAGAACTAACTACAAAATTATTATATATGTTTGTCAAATATTTTTACTTTTTGCAATAAATGTTAGAGGATTAAAAATGCGAATGAATCCAATTTTAAGCGTAAACATTCTAATATTATTTAAAAGGTCGATTAACCACCTTTTGATGGAGAACCTCTTTTAAATCCAATTTTTGAAAATTTTATGTGTTATATTTGACAAAATAAAACTCTTATTTAGAATCAGGACATCAAAATTTACTTTGTGTAAATTTTTGGTATTTTTCTGAAAAAGTTCAATTTTTAATGAATAGTGAAAAATGTTGTATTTTAATTCAAAACCTCTTTTTAATCTAATTTATTTATATGATTATATTATCTTTTTAATTGATTTTAAAGTGAAATTAGAATATATTTTTACCATTTAATCCAATAGTGTTCGTTAGAATTAATTTCACTTTGAAATCGGACTTAAACTAGTGTCAATCTTTTGATACATTTTGTTTCATAAAAACACGCTTTTTATTTTGACAGCAGGAATTAATTATTAAATTAATTAATGAAACTTATATGTTTTGAATTTTATAAAATAGACATAATTTTTTAATTTGTAATATCAAATATAGCTTATGGTGAATTTTTGGTAATTTTCTGAAAAACTTCAATTTTTGATGAATAGTGAAACCACTAAGTGGTACTTATAAAAACAGATTTTCCATTTAAATGAAAATTTTCCATCTTTGTGTTTTGAATTTCAAAAATCCGACATACATGGTTGTCATTAAGAAGTAAAATGTGGTTTAATGGGATTAAAATAATTTTTTGGTGAATAGTACCTTATTAAGTTTTTAATCACGAATAGAGGTAATTAGTGTAGTTTAAGGTAAAAATAATGTTTTAATAAAATGAAATGACCTAGATACATGTCCTACCATCATTGGATGTGTCATGGAAGACCGAGAAAATACATGGGTCAACTTGGGGACCCCATGGATCAACTTTGGTTGGAAAATGACATAAATACATTTTTATTTAATGTTAAAGTAAAAATGACAAAAACATGAGATGTTTTACTAAAACAAATTTCATATGGGGTTATACAAGTCAGATTTTTAACTATAAATATTCATTGGAAAGATAAAAATATTTCCTAAATCATATTATTTTATTTATAATTTTTAGACATTGAATAAATTAAATTATTTATGACATCATGATGATGCAGCGATGACCTCATTATTTAACAATTTAAATAAAATGAAAATATAATGTAAAATCTAAGACCTACACATGTCCAAAAACTATTGGATAGGTGGAGTTAGAAACCTTATCACCTTATCCTCTAAACAAATCAATGTGGGACCATTAAATTCTGAAACGCATTCTAAAATAAAGTAACATTTCTTTACTTTTCAAGAGTTCCCCTCCTCTCCTCTTATAAAAGGCCCCCACCTCTACCTCCTTACCCACACTTCCAAAGCCTTTGGCTCAGCCAATCCCTGCCCATTTTGTCTCTAAAAATCCCTCTCTAACTCCTTGAAGCCTCAATTTGGGCAGAATTATTCCCAAGGAAGCCTTTTATCTCAAACCAAACGGAGTAACCCGATTTTAAGGCAATGTCTTCACTTGAGTCCTTTTGTTTTATTTTGCTTCTCCAACCCCCTAAACTCTTTTTATTCATTTATTTTGTAACCACTAAAATATCTTAAATATACTAAAATGTTTGTATAAGAAGTATTCTAGCTACACTTACACACACCTTCATCTAATGGTTAAAGAACATACTGTTTCTGTGGTTGGCGATTTTCTGGCTCACGAAATGATGATTGTTCAACATTCTTCTAACACCTTAAAAGGTGGCCCTTAAGATGACACTCTATTTATATATGATATATAATAGGTTTATGTTTTACTTAAGCTTCTTTATTTTTCATTTATGGCATACCTTTATGGTTTCCATTATGGGTAAACGCGATATCTTCATTTAAGGAAGTGCGGACTACCGCCCCCTCAAAGTGATTTGATTCGTTAATACCATATGTGGTACATGTAAAGGATATATTTAATGATATTATATATGATACCATACTGGAATTAAAATACTATTATGTATCATTATGTTTTAATTCCATTAAATATGAAATAGAAATGGAAGTAGCGTTCATGCGTACGTACGACTTACCGTCTCCATGAATGGTACATTTCATTTCTTATCTCAAAATGTTATGTACTATTATAAGTACATATATATAATGGATATGTATGTAATATATTACATCTAAATTATGGATATCATTATGGAATTATAACATATATATATATATATCTGTCATTTAGTTTTAATTCCATTAATATGACAAAGAAAAAATGAAAGTAGCGTTCATGCGTACGTACGACCTACCGTCTCCATGAACGGTGCTTTTTGTTTCTTATCTCCAAATGATATGGAATAGTATAAAATGAATATTTACTGGATATATATGATATTTTAATCATTAATACTATTCTGGAAATTATTTACTTATAACTACATGGACAATCATTTTTCAAACAAGTTCATTTTTGACTCATGTACCAAACATCGACAAAAACGTCTGATATGAACTCATATTATTAACAAATTATTATAACATTAAAATATTTGATATGAACTGAAAAATAATATTTATAGGATGTCCTTAACCAATTATAAATTGAACAAAGTTTATTATCTAGGAATATAAAGAAACAAACAAGACAAGTTGGACTTGAGGTAAGGGATCCTACTCCTCTCTTTCTTTTTAAGTACACTATTTTATGTCACTCCTTTTAAAGATAATATTTCTTGTTATTGGGATTTTATTTTATATTACTCTTACTGTAATTTTTATGTTCATATGATGAGAGACCCTATTCTCTCTCATCAATCCATTTTTAAAGTTTTGAGTGGCGCCGTTAGGCTGCCGAATTTTCATAAGAGATCCAACCTCTTTTTTTTAAGTACTCTCTTTTATGTCATTTATTTTAAGCTCATATTTCATATGTTTGGGGGTGTTATTTTATATTCCTCGTTCTGTACTTTTTATGTTCATATAATGAGATACCCTATTTGATCTCATCAATCCATTTTTGGAAGATTTATGTGGCACCGTTAGCCTGCCGAGTTTTCATAAGGGATTTTTCATAACACTTTTCTTCTCGTGACATTTATGCTACGTTTTCCACTATTTCCTTTGAGTGGGGTATGTACTGCCCATTGTTATACACTTTGTGTAGTATAATTTCATTTATGGTTATTTACATCTTCATTTTATGACCCTTCTTCAATGGGGTGTATGTTTTGAAAGTTACCCAACTCGGTAAGGGAACTTCTTAACCCAAATTCCTTTCTTTGGGTTGATATTCTACTTCTTGTTTATTTCATGATATGATTATGTTAGAAATGAATTTTGATATCTTGTATTTTATTTATGCTTACTTTATGTGTACTTATAGTGAATACACATAATTGATCTATTTTATTTACAAAATGATCTTGGTAAGGGACTTCGTCTCAATCTCCTTTCATTGAGGCATATTTCGTTTTATACACAACTTTATTTTATATGGTGTATACACCCCTTTGACTTTTACTTTTATACCAAAGGAATCTTTTTCTATGAAGCTTTTTACAAAACGACAAAAAGGAATGTTTCTTTTAACGTACGCGGTGGCAACGACTTTTTCCACCGCCACGAGTATTATTTGGTCTTTGGCTTCCTGAACAAGCCGTAATGTTTTTTTTAAAATGAAATAAATACCATATACTCTTTTATGTATTTTGGTATTGAAAATGGTTTTTATAATCGATTTTATATGTTAATATATTCAAGTGATATATTGTGATCAAAGTCTGTAAATGTTTTCTTTCCATTATATTTGTTTTATGTATTTTTATTTTTATAATGGTACTTGGAAATTTGACGGGTGGTTATGTGATAAACCATATGACGGGTGGTGCCATGAATACTAGGACGGGTGGTTACGTTATAACCTCCAATGCATTGGGTATGGAAGTCGGCTGTATGACTATTCCATTAAGTATGTGTGGAAGTCGACCGTATGGTTATTCAATTTAAGTATGTTTATGTCCCAAGTTACCTTTATATGTTATGTGTTCTTTACATGGGTTTATGGTAATGTTTTGGTTACAAAAGGGTAAGTAATGGTCTTTTATTCAGTGAAAAGTTTTTACTACTTCATAAAGGTGAAATGTATTACTTTGGTAAAGTACTCATGGTTTACTTGTTGTTTTGAAAAAACTAACAGTTTTCCTTCTTTGTGAATCCTTTACTGGGTTTTTTATGCTCATCCCAAGTTTTTGAAATGTTTTCCACAGGACTTAAAGATGAATAGGGTCAAGGATGGGATAAAGGAAAGACATGCTATCTAAAACATGGAACTAGACATGTTTCTTTTTAAGTTTTTTTTATGTTATGGAAACTTAGTAGAAGTGTCTACTATGTAATCTTTTGAGATGTAATAGTTTTGACCTAATTCTCTAAAACTCTAAACCTGAAAATATCCTCAATGTGAATTATTCATTTAATTCAATAATTAAGTAAGGTTTAAGGTCGGGGCCTTATAGTTCCAATGCAATATTAATCATATTCCTTAATCTACTAATTTTTTATATCAAAAATAAGGGGAGAAGAAAAATAAAATAAAAAAATGTAAATTTTTAGGTTTTTTTTTCAAAAAGGGGGAGAAGAAAAGAAATGTACAAAAAATTAAGTTTAGATATTGTAAAGAGAAAATAATTTTCAATGGGAATGTATATTTAAAATAAGAAAAGAAAAGTTTTATCTTATGTTGGAATTTTTTTCAAGATCATTCTATGCATTTTTTTCCATATCATGGGATTTGTGATCATCAAAAGGGGGGAGACTATTGTAAAGAGTATATTGATCCAAAATATTTCTATTTTATGTGTTTTGATGATTCCCAAAATCAATACTTTTATTATAACAGGTTTATTCTGTGTTTTTTCAATTGTAATTGTCAAAACTAATTTATCTTATGTTGTTTCTACATGTGTTTATCTAAAGATAATTGTACTATTCATTCTTTGTTAATATATTTTATCTTACATGAATTGCATAATATCATCATTTTCCAAGAATTAGAAAGTACTAAACATTTATCCAACTATGTAAGAATGTATCTTATGAAGATTCAATGTGTCTCTAATGAAAAATATTTTAGTCAAAATGAAAATATGAGAAGATATT
Organism: Viscum album; assembly: GCA_963277665.1. Taxonomy (NCBI): domain Eukaryota; kingdom Viridiplantae; phylum Streptophyta; class Magnoliopsida; order Santalales; family Viscaceae; genus Viscum; species Viscum album. The sequence goes on from OY728131.1 coordinate 244,104,230, forward strand.
ATCTTACAAAATCCAGAAGATGTTGAAGAAGCTAGATGTTTCATTATAGCAACATATTTATCTTATGCTGAAGAATTATCTTTCATATTATTCAAGTCAGTTTATCTTATAAAGAATATCTGGTGTATCTTATGAAGACTCCCATGAATTTATCTTACAATGAAAAGTTCATCCATTTGATATATTATGTAGATATAGATGTTGTAGAATGTTGTGATTAATTTTCTCATCTCTCGATAAGTCATTTAATTCTTTTAGAGAACATAAAAAAGGGATTATCTATTTAAGGAAATATTGGTCTACACAAGACATTCCATGATTGGAACGATCCAAAGAACAAGAAGATTTTTGACATCACAACCACAAAATTAATTCCTATTTTTGGAAATATTTGATGCATACCCTTAATATATTATCTCATCATGAATGGATCTATTGACTGATTGGATTATATCATTATTAAGTTCATAATGAGATATAAAAGGATAAGTTGGTTGTTGTATCAAGAAGATAAGGAGATACACAGTCACATATACAAATCACACATACCGATTTTTTTTTGAATTCTTATACATGGAAAAAATCAAAACTAAATTTTCATGTTGTGATTATCAGTTTTATCAGTTTCAATTAAGATCATATTAAGATATATCGTGAATTATATACTATTCTCAAAAAATTATTTGACTATTGTCAATTGTTTTCAACTTTGTGCTAAAACAGTATCTTCAAAAAAAATTACTCTATTTTGTTTGCACTCAGTGTGAGAGTGTGTATTGAGACCATGGATAGGTCTTGTAAAGGTAGAGCCTGGTTGAAAGTTATTGTACCTTTCAATTATGTGACAACTACTTTTACTTGGCTGGTAACCCCTGGTAAAAGGACTGTTATAATGAAAATCACCAAACTCATGGAGTAGAGTGTTGGTGGATTAGACTAGGGGATTTATGTTCCCTAATCCACTATAAATATCATGTATTTGATCTATTTCCTTTATGTTTTAAATTCCACTTCCTTATTGTATTAAAGATAATTATTTGAATGATGATACCTTATGAGGGTGGTTTTCTATAGAAGAATTTTTTAGGAACTCAATTCACCCCCTCTTTAATTTTCAACTATCTATTATTTGGGAAAAAATTTTCATTTCAGAATAAAAATTACTCAAGTAAATTTGATCTTGCACATGTGGAGAGCTCATTATAGATTTAGAACATACTGAAGCCTCCAAATCCATTTTTTCCCATGTGAGGTCTAGAGGAGGCAATCCATTATTATTGACATAAATTTTGATCAACACTTTTTTTTAATATCAACTTCAAATTCAGATTGTCCATCCTTTTGAACATCATTGATGTCCTTGTCCCGTAATGTATCATCAACTTAATTAGATGAGAAGCCATTAACACTTCCAACAGAAAGCCTAAATACAATGGCTTCTTCCGTAGTTGTACCAATCCAGCAGACAGCTCCTTCTCAAAGTGAAATTGAACTTATTCCCTAATATAGACACCTTCCACCTAAGAAAATTCAAGTAAAACATCCTTTTCATGCACCTGATTCATCTCATCATTCATATGTTTCAAATCAGAAAGAACTCTTTGAGAATTGTACCCCTGATAATCATATCACTGTAAGCCCCCACTAGAAGTCTATACCTTCTACAAAGCATCAATCTTCACAAACTTCCTTATATAATTTAGTTTTGAGTCCCCCTTCATGGGGAATACAACATAAGTTAGAGATTTAAAGAAATTTTCCATAGAATGGCAAATAACCAGACAAGATTCAAAAAAATAAGGCCTCCTATCATAGTCAATTCTCTTATTAATATCATCATTGTCCGTAGATAAAATTATTTTATCAATCAGTGTGGTTCAAGTCCACCTCTTCCAAAATCACGACATAATGTCCACACCTAACTAATTTAGTTTCTTAATCCATTCGAATGGGAACCCCTATGGCAGCTATGATATCATCGAGTATTTTTGGCTACCAAAGGATCCGGGATAGTCCATAGATCCATATCCAAACCATATATATATATATACATTTTAAAATATCATTATAATTATATAATTTAATATACATTTAAACACCAAATAGTATTAAATTTATTTTGTAATATATATATATATATATATATTTAAAAATATGAAATTAAATATATTTATTTTTATAAATATATTTATAAATATATATTTATATAGTTCAAAAATATTTATTTATTTATAAATAAATTTAATTTTTTAAAACATATAATAAATTAGAAATATATATTTATAACTATAATTAGAAATATATATTTATAACTATAATTATAATTATAAATTATTTATTTAAATACTAAAATTAATAATAAATTTAATTATAAATAGATACACAATTATAAATATTTATATATATAAATATAATTATAAATATATATTTTTGAATATGAATTTATGTATATATATATATAAATAATAAATATATCTCAATAATTATATAGTTATAAATATATTTTAATAATCATATAATTATAAATCTATATTTATAAATAAACATTTCTAATTATATAAATATAAATATATTTGTAATTATATAATTGTTAAAATATATTTATATATATATATTTAAAATATATTCATAAATATATTTATTATTTATATATAATAATATTTATTTATTTATTATATATATATATATGTATAATTTATTTATAATTGTTAATATACAAATATATATTCATATATAACAGGAAATGTGGTGGGGGTGGGGCATCGAGATAAGGTGAAGGGTTAGACGCAAATTGATCTGATGTTTTTAAAAAGCATCAGATCAAATGACATTTTTTTGTTTATCCAAAATGTTCCATTTCTTCAGAAACTTCTTAAAACCATATAAAAAAATAAAAATACCCTAACCCCATTTTATTTTAGAAAAATAAAAACACCCTTAAAACAAATTTTGACCCTGTATGGACACTAAAAGGGGGTACACAAACAACTAGATTTTTTTTTGATTCTGTTACTTTGTTCCACCCAAAACATTTATATACTGAAATCTTCAGTTGAATTATCTCTTAACAAGTGTCTAGGGATATCTCAAATTCTTTTAAAAAAAATTATTTGATATTTATATAACACAAGATCATGACCCAATAGAAAAGACCACACAAATTTTAAAAACTCTATCACGATGAAGCATGTCTACCTCACATTTAGTGACAATTATTAATGTAAAAGTATTTGGATTAGTGGGGTAGAAAATTTCAATTAATCCATTACATCAAAAATATCTTGAGATAATTGTGTAAAAAATAATATGTTCAGTCAATTAATCACGTACATGAAACATAATAATGGTTATTTGACTTTAAAATCTTATAAAATATAAACTGTAGATACAACCTAATTGAAATTTAAAATATTGAATGATCACATATGGAATAATTAAAAATAAATATAATTTTATAAAAATGTTATCCAAAGAAAATATAAATTATATAACACATTTTTATTTTAAAATATACATTCCATGCATTAAAAATGTAAGTAGGTGACTTTTTAACAACTAAAGACACTATTTAAAGAAAATATTAATTTTTCTATTTTTTCTATTTTTTATGAATATACTTCCATGAAATCCATTATCTCTCATAGTGATAGTTAGATGTTTATGTGACTACATACAAAGTATTTTTTTGAGGTTTCATAGTATTATTTTATTGATATTTTTGGTGTATTATAATATGGTGTCTATTATTTAAACTATTGATATAAATAATATTTACATTGGACTTTCCAATACCTTGGAGATTTTATCTCACTTATTCCTTATTTTATTTCATGAACCTAGATTATTGGGGGAAGTTTCACCCATATAGGTATGTTTTGTAACATCTGGTTCTGTCATAAGTAACTACCCTATTAGAGGTGATCTAGGGGTGTCACATTCAATTATAATACGGATGGGGGAATGGATCTCAATGGGGTACAATTTACATTCATCCCACCTTAAAGATTATTTAGTATAGCATTAAAAAAAATTTTTCTACCTCAATACCTGAGATTCATGGTGAACCTACTAAACTAAACATGATTTTTCCTTAGGCACCATGAAAAACTCATGGAAGGGATTTGATGAACTTAGTCTGATAGACAAGATTAAAAGGATCACATAAAATATACTACCATATATTTCTCTTCAACTAACACTTTAAAACTAAAAAAAATCACTAATAAAGCATATACTTTTTTCAGATCAAAAAAACTGCAGATAAAAGGCGGTTTTATCATCAATTTTGTTTAGCACCGCTAAATGGTACTGTAGTAGCTCTAAAATGATTGTTTTTAACACTGATAAAATTTATATTTAATATAAAAATTTACATTTCATTAAAAATAATATATTAATATATAAATATATTTATATTTGATATGAATTTAATATATTTTATAAAATATGATTTATATAATACAAAATATGTAATCACGCTTAATATTTAAAATTTTTGTAACAAAGGGTTTTCCAAGTTAAAAATAGATTCACTAGTTGAAATATGTTATTTAATATAAGTATTTTGATTTCAGTTCTCTATAAACCGACATTATATATATTTGTTTTGAATTTTTAAGGATTATTTTCATTAAATCTTATGTTAAAATTCCTACACTTTATCTTTTAATGTAAGTTTTTATAAAAAAAATTAAAAAAATAAGAAAATATATTTTTAACATGGTTTTATTTAAAATTATGTTAAAAATAATAAATATAACTTTTAACATCATTTTTTAAAAAATTCATTAAATATCAATTAAAAATACTTTTTAACATTGGTTTTAGAAACCCCAATGTTAAAAAGATTTAAAAAAAATATACCACCAAGTCGAGCCCTTATTATTGTTTTCACAAAACCCTCTCTCGAAACCCTCTCATGACCTAATTTCAACCGGTGATGGCACTAATGACATTGATGACCTTCAATTCTCCCCTCATATCAATTTTCATCCAATTTTCATGTTTTTCATTCGATATGAACCCTATATTGACCGACTACGGAACCAACACCTTGGAAATCCATCGATGACCTTCGATTCTATCTTAAAGTTGAGTTTCATCATTTTTTTACATTTTTTTCTCTTGGATTTTAAATCACATATTCTTATTCCATGATCCTCAAGCTATTACAGTTAAAATGCATCTGTTATTTGAGGTTTTCATTAGTTTTTGTATCTATTTTTTCACTTGTTTTACATCAATATTACATCATTCACTCTATTATCATGGACATCGATTGAGTTTATTGGAATTTAGGAGGCATTTTACATTATCAAGATCCAAACATTTTTAAGTTTTTTTAAAAATAAAATAGGTATAATTGTTTTTTGTCCTATTTTTTTGTAAGTTATTATATTTTTTGTTTAACTATTTGTTATGACAATTGTTTGTTATAATAATTGTTTGTTATAATAATTGTTTGTAAATTTTTTTCATAACTCTATATAATTTTTTGTAAGTTATTTATGTATAACTATTTATATAACTATTAATATAATTTTTTGTATAATTTTTATGATTAATGTTTGTAATTTATTTTTGTATAATTATTTGTATAATATTTTTTAATTTTTTTATTATTTGTATAATTACTTAAAATTCATGAGTTATTTTTCATAATTGTATGCAATTTAATTTTCTATGTTTAATTTTTTTATGATTATTTTTTTTAAGATAAATTATGTATAATTTTTTTTAATGATAATTTTTTATGATAATTTTTTTTATATAATTATATTTTTCATGTTTTATAAATTATATTTAAGTGTTTGGTAGTTGTTTTTTTAATTTTTAAGATAAATTATTTATAAATTATAGAAGGTAAATTATATATAATTTTTTGAAGATGAATTAGGTATAATTGATGGTTATTTTTCAAGATAAATTATGCATAATATGTTTTGATAATTGTGTATAATTGTTTGTTATGATCAAATGGTTGTCAATAATTGATTATTTTCATTATATGTTTTATTTTTAAAATATATATATATATATAAATGTTTATATGTTTTTATATATTCACCTTTTATATTTTGAGCTTAGATATTTAAGGGATCATAATTGAAAAAATTTATGAAGATCCACGAATGAATATGAAAAATAAGTTAATAATTTCATGGAATTTTATAAATCAAATATTTAAAACAAAGATTTGATTTTATATCCATTCCTGAAGTGTTTGAATACTAGAATGTTAAATTCTAGAGAAAATAAGGGTTGTCTCATTTTCTATGGTTTTAGACATAATAATACATGTTGGATTTGGAATAGTTGAAGAACCGAAAATTCAACATCTAATATTGATGAAAATATTCAAAATGAGAAAGAGGATCATATTGAAGAAATAATTCATGATGTTAGCATTGAAACCATCGAAAAAATAGAAAATTTTGAATGATTGTATGGGGATTCGAAGAACACACTCATATTGTCTTGAAGCATTATGATAATGATATGTGATTTATTTTTGATGTGTAGGAAGTAACATCATATAAATCCAACATGTTGTGCAACTGGATTGACCGAAAGTTCATGTTTTCAATTTAAAAGTGACATTTTAGTGTAAAATGAGCATCAAATACTCAAAACCATGAAAATTTTATTGGATTGTCTAGATAATTTAATTCAATTATCTATGATTTTTTATGAGTATGAATTAAAATTAATTGAATCTGAAATATGGTGTGTATGGTATGACTAACAGTGCATGTTTTCATTTAAAATTGACATTTTGGTTCAAAACATGTTTCACATACTATAAAATGTATAAACAACATCATATTATCCTGATTTGTTAGGAAAAAATATCAATATTTCATTTTTGACGTTTAATAATTTACTGTCTATTTATCTAACTCAAAATGTGGTGGGTGTGGCTAAAAGTGCATGTTATCATTCAAAAGTTATATTTTAGTTCCAAACAAGCACTATACATGCAAAAATAAGAAAACATGATTTTATTATATTTACAATTTTTTAAAACACTCAATGATTTATTTTTTATTTGTTGGAATCAAATGTTCATCAATATAACATAAGGTGTTTCTGGTATAACTCAAAGTTTGCATTTTTCGTATAAAAGTATCATTTTAACTCACAACACACTTCTTAAAATCAAAATCAAGAAAAATTATTGGATTTAGTTGATAATTTATGAAAATTATCTAATATTTATTTTTGATTTCTAGGAATTAACCAGGAATCAATCCAATGGACAGTGTGGTTGGATTGATGGAAATTGCATGTTCTCAATTTAAAAGAGTCATTTTATCCTAAAGCACGCATCACATACTCAAAACTAATAAAATGAACATATATTGTCTTAATAATTTACTAAAATTATTTTTGATTCATTTTTGACACAGATTAATTTATCTATCATCAATATGGTATAGGATGTGGTTAATATGGCTGATAGTGCATGTTTAAATGTAAAAATGATGTTTAAGTTCAAAATATGCATCAAAAACTCAAAACTGAGTAAACACACTAGGATTATATTGATATTCTTGGAAAAATATTGATAATTCATTTGTGATGTTTTTAATTAATTGAATATCAATCTTATATATGATGTGTCTTGTATGACTGATTATGTGTGTTTTCATTAAAAGTGACATTTTAGTTAAAGACATGTGTCGCCTACACAAAAAAGATCCAACATGATCTGAGTGTATTGATATTTTAATATAAAAATCAGTGATTCATTTTGGATTTATTGAAATCAATCGTAAATCAATATGACACATTGTGTGTTTGGTATGGCTCAAAGTGATTGTTTTCAATATTAAAGTAATATTTTATTGCACATCGCACGTCAAAAAATAAAAACTGAGAAAATATTCCCTTATTGTATTAATACATTAGAAAAAAATATTTTTGGCTCATTTTTTATGTATAAGAATTAATTTCACACCAATTAGTCACACTATGTGCCTGGATTAACAAAACGTGCATATTTTCAGTTTAGAAGTGAAAATTTAGTACAAAATTAAGTCACATACTCAAAATTTAGAAAATGTGATTGGATTGTTTGGATACTTTAATAAAATGATATATGATTCATTTGTAACATGTGAAAATTAACCTCTAGTCAATATAATATATGATGTGGTCAATGTTACTGCTAGTGAATGTTTTCATTTAAAATTGACATTTTAGTTCAAAATGTTTATCACATACTAAAAAAATAACTCATATTGTCTTGATATTTCCAGAAAAATATTGACAATTCATTTTTATGTGTGATAATTGACCACACATCAATCTGACACATGGTGCGGCTAGTATGACTGTAAGTGTATATTTTTATTTTAAAGTGACATTTTAGTTCCAAACACGTGTAACATAATCAAAACCAAACAAATTATATTTGATTATCTTGATAATTTGGGAATAAAATCCATGAATCATTTTTGAGGTGTAAGAATTTACTGTATGTCAATTAAAAACATGAAGAGTGTGGTATGACTCAAAATACGTGCTTTCAGTATAAAAGTAACATTTCAACTAACAACACGTGTCCCAAAGTAAAAAATCAATAAAACACACTCATATTTTATTAATAATTTGGGATAATGATTCATGATTCATTTATGATGCTAAGGAATTAACTGCACATCAAATAGTGTGGTTGAATTGACTAAAAGTTCATGTCTTCACTTTAAAAGTGGAATTTTAGTCTAAAACACGTGTCACAGACTCAAAACCAAGAAAAATTTCTTTTATTTTTTTGATAATTTAGGACAATGATATATGATTCAGGTTTCTCATATAGTAATTAACCTTAGGTCAATATAATACATGGTGTGCCTTGTATAATTGATATTCTGGGCTTTCATTAATTTTTTTTTTCAAAACATTTTTCAGGTACTCAAAATTGATAAAATGTAATCATATTGTCCTTAAATTTTAGTAAAAAGATCAATAATATATTTTTGAATTGTAGGAATTAACCAACCATCAATCTACAAATAAAGTGTTATCAGTAGGACTGGAAGTGCATGTTTTCATTTAAAAGTGAATTTTTTTTATCAAAAATCCATTACATACTTAAAATAAAGAAAACATGATTGTATTTTTTTTGGTAATTTATAAAAATGATACATGAATCATTATTGATGTGTAATAATTAAACTCACATCAATATGACAAACAATGCGGTTGAATTTAATGAAAGTGAATGTTTTCATTTTAAAGGTGACATTTTAGTCTAAAACACACGCCACATAGTCAAAACTAAGAAAATACACTCGTTTTGTCTTTATACTTTAGTTAAATGACTTGTGATTGATTTTTTATGTGTATAAATTAACCTCATTTGAAGCTGATACGCATTATGGATGGTATGACTGATAGTAATTGTTTTCATTTAAATATGACATTTTAGTTCAAAAATTGCATCACATACTCAGAATTGAGAAAACACACTCAATTTATTAAAATATTTTAGGACAAATATAAATAACTAATTTTTTATGTGTGTAAATTAACCACATCTTAATATGAAACACAGTAAATCTTGTATGATTAAAAGTGTGTATTTTTATTTAAAAGTGACATTTCAGTTCAAAACGAACATCACATACTCAAAATCAATAAAATATGATTGAATTATCTTAATAATTTAAGAAAATTAGCTTGGATTAATTTGTGGCATTTAAGAATTAACTGAAGAATAATCCAACACATAGTGTGGCTGGATTGACTGAAAGCAAATGTTTTTAGTTTAAAAGTGACATTTTTGTCTAAAACATGCATCTCATTCTCAAAACTGGGAAAATGAAATTGAGTTGTCTTAAAAATTTATGATACTAATTTTTTATTCATTATTGATTTGTAATAATTAACCCCAAGTCAATATGGCACATGGTGTGGTTGGTATGACTGAAAGTGTGTGTTTTCATAATAAAAAGGAATTTTCGTTCAAAATGTGTATCATAGACCAAAAACTAATCAAACTTTCTCATATGTTCTTGTTATTGTATGAAACATATAAATAATTCATTTGATGTATAAAAATTAACCAAATGTAAATCTAACACATGGTAAGGATGGTATGACTAAAATTGCGTGTTTTCATTTAAAAGTGATGTTTTTGTTTTAAAAGTATCTCATATACTCAAAACAAAGAAAATATGCTCGGATTTCCATTATACTTTATAAAAACAACCAATTTTTCATTTATAACTTGACGGAATTAATTTACTATCTTAAAATTGAAATTTATAATAGATTATATATAATTTCAACTGTAATTTGTTTTTATTTTTTATTTACTATTACTAAAATAAAAATTGTTTATATTATAGGAAGACACTTCTTCTGTATGAGGTTGGTTTGATCATTGGATAAGGACTATTGTGATAATTTTTTTACTTTTTGTGATTATTTTTGTTTTTAATTTAATTTTATATCAATTTAATTATATTGTGAAAAAATATTTAATGTAATATTTTTATTGAATTGGCATGACCCAACCACTTCGTTCCATGAACCTGGTCATATGATCTCATTGGTCTCTGGTAATACCTTGTCTACCTACCTAGCACAACACATTCTATTACCAACTAAAGTCACATATCAAACTAATAATTATCCCCTCAATCCAACATATTTTATTTCTGTGTGCTTTTTCCCTACTCATATACACCATGGAAAACATATCATGAGGTCACCCATCTTTAGACAACTACAAGACAAGAACACTTAACTGTAGAGTTCTAATCAGGAAGGATCTCAAAAAGAAACGTGCGCCATATTGACATGGGTAGTAATATATAGTCAATTAAGTATCACTTTTCTAGGGATTTTACACTCCCTCATACCCCTTAAATCATGGTTCCCTCATTGTGGACCCTAAAACATCAAACACATGCAATACTTTTTTCACATTATGTTGGGTATTTTCTCTGATACCATTTTTCATGACCGAACCACCTCAAGACATAAACATATCCATCTGACCACATGTATATGCTATAAAACCTTGGTTTCCTTCCCAACACAACGCAAGATATTACCCAAAGAGTTACTTATCAAACTAATTACTATCCCTACATGACAACACATGTTTATTCATTGTGTTTTGTATTCACTCATGTACACCCTTAGGAACATCCAAAAATGTCACCCATCTTGAAACTACTCTAGGTCAAGAAAACATGACTATGGATTTCTAATCAAGTAGTCTATTGAAAAGAAAGGTTCACCTTATTAACATGGATAGTAACATTTACTCCTTTAAGTATCAATTTTCTAGGAGTGTTACATGAATGATAGTGAAATATAATTTGAAATCATTTTATGTATAATTTAATATTTGAGATATAATTTAATTTTTTATGTTCTTTATATGTTTTTTATTGTTTGATACAAATGCTACAGATATATCATTCTGCAATAACTAGTAAGTGTTTTTATCAGTGCTAGTACTAGTACTGATAAAAGGGAACCTTTATCATTACTGATGATATCATTATGAAGTCTCCTTTTATAAGTGATAAAATCACTACTACATATTTCATCTTATTAACTACTACCCTTTGTCAGTTCTTTTTTTAGCACTGATAAAAGAAACCATTTTTCGCACTTTTTTATGTGCTGATAAAGACATCCTTTGTCTATTCTTTTTTTTTGTGCTAATAAAAGTGACCATAAAAATTTATATATTCTTGAAAATCATATCTTAATATAAAAAAATTATATATATATATATATATATTATAGCTTAAATATGATTTATATAATACTAAATATGTATTTACACTTAATATATAATATATTTTGTGGAAATGGTTTATAAAATAATTAAATCATAATATTAATTAAAAATTGAGCAATTAGTATTGAGTAATAGACATTTAAGAAATTTTTTGCGAGAGAAAAAAATTAATAAATTAATTTATCTCTTAAGATAATTTGAAAATATGACATGAACATCAAATGTCCATAAACATTGATTCGGGTGTCAGTTTGGGCTCCATGATAGCTCAAATTGAGGTCTGTGAATAAATCTATGACATTTGAACCTGGGAAACACGAGTCCGTATTTATTTTCAAATAAAAATGGCATGTAAAGGTTCCAAAATCGAGTTTTTTATTTATATTCCCTATTTTTTTAATATTTTATTGAATTTCATCTTCATTTAAGAGGGAATTCTTGTATTTTTTATAGATAATAAATTTATTTCCATAAAATACATTCATATGGATATTATGGTGGTCATATTTTATCATTTTTTATATTGTAGTGTAATTTATAATTAAATTTATACATATTTTTATATATTTAAAAATTAAAAAAATTATGCAAACAAAAATTTAAATATATTTACATGTAGAATATATTTTTAAATATATATACCATATAGAAATGTTTTTTATCCAGTTTACTTAATACAATATCTAACCATTTTATTTACCTTATAAAAATGTATGTATACTGTTTATGTATAAATATGTCTGTGTGACTCTATCTTTATTAATAAATAGATATATTTAACTATATATATTTTTATATGTGTAAGTTAATATTAATATATAATATATTTAAGTAAATGTAAATTTAATATATATATACACACACTAACATATTTGTTAATACATGTATATATATGTATAGAAATATAAATATAAACACACACACAAACATGTATTTTATAAATGTATAGAAAAATAATTATATAAATATATACAAATATAAGAATGGAAAAAATATATATGTAAATATATATAAATAAATAGATATTTCATAGAATATAGAAGAAAAGGATATATAATAGTGGTAATTGTATTCTATTTACACATGGGGTCCAATATTAAAATCTAGGTGTGTGTGGAAGAGAATGGAAGGGGGAGAACGCTAATAAAAGAATAGAGGGTCCACTAGTGTCAATGGGTGGGGATAGATGGGTATAACAAGTGAGCGTAAGGGTGAGCTGGGGGGAGCACTGATAAAGGGGTAGTGGGTGCTGACAAAGTAGGTGGTGTGGTGTGAGTGGAGTGCCTAATTTATTTGAAAAATATATTTCTCTAGTTTTACTATAATTTTTAGAACTTATAAAGACCCCTTTATAAATGTTTTTCTAGCATTGATAAAAGTAAACAACTTTTAAAGGTGCTCCACACATTTGTGTTTTTAGCACTAATAATGCCCGTTTTGAGCACCCAAAAAGGACGATTTTGTAGTAGTGAATAAGAATTTATAAAAGGTCCATTATCAACATGTTTATTAATGATAAAAAAGGAATAATTTATTAGCAATTTTTTAATGATAATAAAACTGTGGGTATTTTAAAGGCCCTAATAAAATCATTTTGTTTTTAGTTTCATTAAACTTGATTTTTATCGCTAATAAAAGTGTGTTCAGTAGTAGTGTGTATTGGTAAAATGATTTACAAAAAAAATAATTTTTTACCAATGATGTACCCATGATTAAAAACATAAATATTTTATAGTGACATTGTGTCTTATCAGTTTTAGTTGTGTATCAAGCATAATTTTTTTTGAACATTAATAATTGTTGGAAGTAACGACATTAAAAGGGATTTTATCCTTTATTTATCAAGGTGATAAAATAAATTTTCACAATTATGTATTATAAAGTGGGGAAATGGAAATAAATACATCGATTCACCTTCTCAGTTCCATGGGATCTCACATGGACCCTTTTTTGTTTTTTCTTTCACCCTATTCCATTCTGTAGTTTTAATATTACATGATAGTCATTGTGTCTGTACTTATGTTGGGTGAGACATTGATTAATGACATATTTGTAGAGTTCCATATATTGTACATGTTAGATATCAATATTATCATTGATACATTCATTGATAGTGTATCAATCTACCATGTTTAGCTTCCTCAACCAAATGGATAATAAAATGAATTGAGATTGTAAAAAATGTAGTGGGAAATAACACATTAAATTGATAAATTTTCAACATGATTCTTTTAAAAAAAATGCATGCTCAGTTGGATGTAGATTTTTTTCAAAAAACTATTATAAAAATGTGAAAAATCAACTATAAAAACAACCAATTTTGTGTAACGTATTATAAAATTACAAGGGTAGAAACTACTGCATCAGAATATTTGAGTCATAAATTTTCAATCCATGTAAATTTTGATGTTTTAAGTAAAAAAACCGTAAAATTTTAGTCAAATATCGACATAGAACATTTAAATTATTTAAAGTTCAAAGGGCTGTTTCATTATCAAGATTTTCATTGAAAAAATTTCTTAAGGATATTCATTTTCCCACAAACCACACTTTATATTCATTAGTTCTTGACGATCATTAAGGTGATCCTTTTATTTACCCCACTCATTAAGAAATGTAAAAAATACTTTATGAAATATTTTCTTCTCAATATTAATTAGGTAAATATTATGAAATAGAAAATTAAACTCTCATTAATGATGTTTGAAAATTTTACCTGTTTTCTGCTACTACTGTGCTCCAACTACTTCAAATATTGTATCTCATACCCTTTTCCACAACTTTAAATTGATTTCATTTTCCAAATTCTACATTGAGATTAATTAATTAATCCGTAGTTTCTCAACTTTATAACACCTTTAATGGTTTTATCAATTCAGTATCTTTTTTGAATTATGTCTTGTTAAACCTAAATTTAAGATATGCATCAATAAATTGATGATGGGACATAAATCACCATTTTCTGCTATTAAGTATTCATTGAGGTTCAAAATAAAAAAAAATTGTACAAGCCAAACAAATAATGGTTTTCTAACTGGATAAGTTTCCTAGTCTAGGAAAGTCACTAATAATACACATTAAAGAAACATATATTTTTTAATAGTTTTCATATTGAGGTATCAAATGTTTCCACACCATAATCCTACAATTCTCACAATTATTCACTAGTGCAGAAATTGTTTTTTACGTCACCATTTTTTACGTCGGTTATATATAACCAACGTAACAATGCGGCGAGTAGATTTTTCATGTCGGTTATTTTAATAACCGACGTTACAAATCGTGCCTGTTGGGTTTTTACGTTGGTTATCTTATAACCGACGTAAAAAACGCGTAGATATCGGGTTTTTTACGTCGGTTATTTGGAAACCGATGTAAAAAACCAAAGCGCGGGATCTTTTTACGTCAGTTTTAAGATAACCGACGTTATAAAGTTTAAAAATAGTTTATAAAGTCGGTTATATAATAACCGACGTTATAAAACATTTAAAAAAATTAAAGCCCGTGGACTGTCATTTACGATTTTTCAATTGACAGTCCGCCGGCTCGTCTCTCTCTCGCGCGGTAAACCCTAATCGGCTCGTCGATCAACCTGCGTTAAACTCATTTTGGCTTCATTGTTTATCTTCTTCACTCCTCTCGGATCTATCATCTCAACTCGCAACATTCAAGTAAGCCTTCCACGAATTTATTTCGTTTGTTTTTGTTTCGATTCTTGATGTGCTTTTCGTTCGTTTATGAATCTCATGGAATTTTTTGTTATTGAAAATGGTTATTATGTCCATTCAACTCGCAACATTCAACTCACAACATTCAATCAGGTGTATTTTGGATAAGACTATTTTTAACTCTTATTCTAGATTTTCATTCTGATATACGCTTTACGATTCTATAGTACAATGAAAAAGTAGATTCATTAAAGCTTCTTAAACCACTTATACTTCATCTTTTCTTCTGAAATACGAATCAGTAACAACTCCAATATGATCGCTATATTGATTTATCTGAATACCAGCAACTTCATTACGAGCAACCTCTTAAGTATCTAAATAAATCAATATCTGATAAAAATATTACTATGACCATGAGAACATAGATTTTTGAATTCACAACAATTCAAATTATTCAATCATTTAGAAAGAATAATTAATTTTAAAACATTGAGGATTAGCTTCAACAAAATCTAAAAAATAATGGGTGGTATTGTAATGTTTCATTCTTCCAGCAACATTATTATTTCCTACTTAGCTGGAATGTGTCTTTCTAGATGAAGATTGGTAGTACTTATTTTCTTAAAATCATATTTTCAATATGATTGTCCAGAAAATGATTTTCATGAATGAAATTGGACCAGGTACAATCGGTAATACCTATCCTTAAAATTTCATTCAACATTCTTACATCATAATTTTTTTTCAAAAAATTATGATTTTCAGAACTCCTATATCAGAAAACCATCATCTGTTTTCATCTGTATTCATAAAAATATCAATTCATACCTATTACAATCAAATATTTCATTCTGGACTCATGGTGAGTCTGATAATACATTTCTTCTTTCAGTCATCTCCTAAAAATGATGGACCTTTTCATGCAAAGTGTATCTGATTTCTTGAATACGATGGTATGTCTGATTTTCAACAAAACCAAGTGAGGTGATTTCTTTTATTATTAATAATTCATAAAAAAAATTATAATACCTGAATATTATTATCATCCTTTTCAGATTTTTCATTATAAAAAAGGTAAGGGGTACTTTCTTTTCATTCTCAAGTTAAATTATATTTTTTATAAAGGTCTTTTCTATCTAGGTAGAAATAATTTAACAATAATTAGATTGAATTAGGTATATTATCTTATCTTACCATCCAAACACATTTTTATGTATTAATAATTATTATGTTTTGTAAAAACAATTATGACCCCCATTTCATTTTTTAGTTAATTGATCTACGAAAGTGTTATAAATGATTTGATGATCACGATTCACCCATATATATGGTTAGTCATTATGTGACATTTGGGTCCATAATATCCTTCTAATGCATTCGACAATGCATTATATATCATAGATCAATATGGGATACAGATGGTTTATACCATGTCCAATGTGTTATGTGATGTGTCTTGTAAGAAATATTATAATAAATTACAGGAAAGGTGATTAACATATCCCAATATGAGGTGAATGAAACTATGTTTTCCCTTGGCATATTTTATGACTTATATGATTATGTTTGTGCCACACTCTTATGTTATTCCACATACCAATGTTGTGATCTTGTGAATAAGGTTTTTTAAATCATGTTCCCACTATCATATAAATCATGTCTTATGTTATGCTAAAATTGTTATACTTGGACTCAGGTTTTATGATCTATGATTATATAGAACTGTTTCACTTATCTTTTTGATCATGTGCTTTGTGTATGCTCTTATACCCCCATGGATATCTTTTTATGAGATTAGATATTATATTACAGTAGTATTAAAATATTTGAATTTGTATATTTGTGAACTGACGTTTGTTTTTTTGATTTGAAGGATGATGACAGATCATTCAGATGATCAACCACATGATTCTGGAGAGGAGCATATTGCTGGTCATACCTCTGGGGATGAACATTCACATGCTCCTATTACGACAAAGAGTTCAAAGGTTGGTAAACGTGGGTGCACACGTTTACCAAAATTATCACTTGCCCGTACGCAGGATCAGAGGATAGTAGTTGAGTTTGATGATGATCTAGAGGTCCGAATGCCAAAGATTTTAAGAGTTTTGTTGCAACTCAGGCTAAGACCAAAGTAAGAATTTTGTATGATGTTTGGAGAGGTGTGGATAAAGAGATTATCTCTTAGTTGTGGGAGACGATTTTGGTAAGATCTTTTGTCATTGTTTGACCATTCTTTTAATGTTTCTAGTATATATAATATGTTTAACCTCTTCTTTATCAGATGACATTTGATATTCCTGACACAGGAGGAGTCAGGAAGAAATGCTTATCGTTGGCTGCCAAGAGATGGAGGGATTTCAAATCAACCCTCTCATCTGATTTCATTTATGGTCATAGGAGTCATGACAATCCATGTCGTATATATCCTTTTATAGATGAAGACACATGGAGACAATTTTTTGAAAGTAGAAAAAAGATTCATTTCTGGTAAGGGCAATGTAAACTTTTATATACTTTCTTATATAAATGATTTTATTAATGTTTTGTTAATGATTTCTTATTCTTAAATTACAGCAAACAAGGAAAGCTCATCAGGAGATCCAATCTAAAAATGTATACCCTCATTGTTTATCTCAGGGAGGGTATAAGTTATTGGAAGAAAAAATGATATTGGGAAAATTTCAACAACTAAGAGTTGAATCTTCAAGCTCTGGAGAGGTGGCCCCTCCATCCCCTCCATCTAGACATGAAAAATGGAAGAGAGCTCGGAAGGGAAAAAAAGGGCAATATCTTTCGGAAGAATCGAGAATCGTAGCTGAGAGGATTGTAAGATATCTATTTAATTTATTTAAGTTAACTTTTTTCTTCATATAAGTTTCAATCATTACAGAAAGGTTCAATTAATTAATACAGGACTCTCTTGAGGAGCAGAGTTCAGAGGGGACATTTACAGCTACTGGGAGGGAAGATATTTTATTTGCAGCATTGGGAAGGCCCGAACATCCTGGTCGTGTAAGAGGATATCCAGCAGGTGTATCGGTAAGAAAAGTGTTTCCACGTTCTTCAACTTCTAACATTGAGGGGGTTTATAAAAAAAATAGAATCCTTGGAGGCTGAAGTTCAAAATATTAATGCGACGATGGAAGACAAGATTAGAGAGTCGGTGCAGTCTATGTTTGCAGAAATGAAAAGACAATTTCAGACTGCAGCTCCCACTCCTCCACCTCCCCCTATAGACCCCATTATTTATCCTCCACCTCTGCCAGTAGCTCCCACTCCCCCACCTCAGCCTGCAGACCCCATTTTTTATTCTATACCTCTGTCGCATCTTCCTACATATTGTGAGTTGTATGTTGATGATTCTCAACATCATATAGTAGCATACGGGTTGGTATATTGTATAGGAGATACAGTTCATCATCAACAATTAGAGGTAGAGAATCAGAGGGTCACTGTACAGGATATTATAGATAGATCAGCTAGGGTACCAATACTTACAGATGAGGTGGCGACAGTTGGACATAGTATTGTCCATTTTTTAGTTTGGCCATCCAGACTTCTTCGACTCATTACCATAGAGGTATGACTGTTATATCTTTTATTTTATGTTTTTATTAAAGTTGTTTTATCAATTGAAAAATACTATAATTCTCAATTTTGTTTTCACAGGAATACTTCAAAGGTAAAGAAATACTGTATAGACAACAACAAAGACAACATGCTATGACATCAGATACAAATTCCAGTGGTCTTGACAGATTGTCAGGATATTCACATTTGTTGTTGGGTTTTTATGAGTTTCCAATGGAATCTCATGTTTGTGGACGTGAAATAAGTGTGGGGATTACAAAATCTGATATCATGGAGCTTGTTACTGGAGATAAGTTGGGCATCAACGTGGTGCAAATTTTTTCCATGTAAGTCTTAAGACCTTTTCCCTGCGTTATATTTATTAAATATATATACTTATATATGTTTTGTATTAGGTATCTTTATAAAATTTGTGAGAGGAATGAACTGACAGAAGTATATGGATTGCTGGACCGGCAATTGATTTCCCCTGAAGCATGTGCATTGACTGAGGAACAAAGAATGGTTTATATTGCTGAAAGATTTGAAAAGATATAATCCAACAATGTTGGATGATGCCTTTTTTTGAGAGGTATGAAACACATTTCTCTCGAAGAGTTAATTATCTTTTAACATAAAAAACCACTAACATTAAATTTCCTTTTATCAGTAATCATTGGATGTTAGGGATTTTTTGCCCAAGGGAGAAAGCTCTTTATTGGATATGCTCTGTTCATGGTGATGTGCGGGAAAGTTTTAAGAATATATTGGAAAAGTAAGTTTCAATTTCTCAATAGTTTTATATATTATAATTAATTTTAAATATACCCCATTCGTATTATTTTCTAACAGTGCATGGGTCTACTTTCGAAAAAACACAAAGAAAAGAAATGCAAAGATCAAATATGTAAATGCGAAGGTAAATTTCCATTTATAATTTTCACTTTTTGATTTATTACATAAAAATATTATATTGAATTTACACTCATTCAAAACAGAATTGTCATGAACAATAAGGCCTCATCGAATGTGGATATTATATGTTATGATTTATGTATGAAATAATAACAACTGGGAGAGTTGTGAATTTTGACCTGGTACGATTTCCTCTTAAACTTTGCCATAATATTTCAATTTGATTTATTCATTATACACGTTAACTATCTTCTTTTTCATTTGTAGCTTTTTGATGACCCTCGACCCTATACTGCTGAAGACATCAAACACATACAAGTGGAGTGGTCAAATTATTTTATAGGTTTGATTGAATTTTAGTTGTTTGTAATGTAAAATGAAATTTTGAATATTGTCGTTTTAATTGTGTATTTGGTAGTTGTTTAGGTTTGATTTTTTTTTTGAAGTTGAAAGTGTAAGTTTTGAATGTTATATAAGTGAATGTTTAATTTTTCTCTACTTCTTGTTTTGGTCTACTTTTCATGGTTCTTCTGGTATAGATTTGGGTCTGTGGGGGAGGGGTTCCAAGGGTGTGGGGGTGTGTTCAGTGGGGTTGGGGGTGTCCAGCGGTCTGGGAGGGCTGCCCGTTGGGGTGAGGGGACAGTCTTGGGGGGTGGCAGGGATGTCCAGGGGTGTGGGAAGCCAGTCCAGGGGTGTGGGAGTGCTGTCCAGGGGTGGGGGGGTGGGTTGTCCAGGGGTGTGGTGGGGGCTGTCAAGTGGGGTGAGGGGGTGAGGAGGTGCTGTTCAGGCGGGTGGGGGGGTTGTCGAGGGGTGTTTGGGGGTGTCCGGGGGTCGGGGGCAGTCCAGGAGTGTGGTGGGGGCTTCAATGGGGTGGGGGAGGGTTGTCCAAGGGGTATACATGAGGGTGAGGGCTCCAACGGGGTGGGGGAGGGCTGTCCATGGGGTATAAATGAGGGTGGATGCTGTCTAGTGGGTAAGTTTTATATGTTATCTTTGTACATGCTTAATTTTGATGTACTTCTGTTTTTGTGGTACAATTTCTTGATTTGTTTTTTAGTTGATTCTGGTGGAGAGAAGATCACTGCATTCTGTTTAAAAGAAAATTGGGTTTATCGCGTCGGTTATTTAATAACCGACGTGATAAAATGCCTGGAAAATAGTTTATCACATCGGTTATTTAATAACCGACGTGATAAAAGGCCTGGAGAATGGTTTATCACGTCGGTTATTTAATAACCAACGTGATAAAGGGCCTGGAGAATGGTTTAGCACGTCGGGTATTGAATAACCGACGTGCTAAACAGCCTGGACAATGGTTTATCACGTCGGTTATTCAATAACCGACGTGATAAACTGCCTCCCTCCGGTTTATCACGGCGGTTATACAATAACCGACGTGATAAACCCCCCTCCCCTGGTTTTTCACGTCGGTTTTATATGAACCGACGTGATAAACCACGCTCAGCCCGGTTTATCACGTCGGTTCTTATAGAACGGACGTGATAAACCCCCTCGCCCCTGTTTATCACATCGGTTGTTTAAGAACAGACGTGATAAACTATTGTCCAGGCCGTTTATCACGTCGGTTCTTCAATAACCGACGTGATAAACCATTCTACAGGTCCTTTATCACGTCGGTTCTAAAATAACCGACGTGATAAACCATTCTCCAGGCCCTTTATCACATCGCTTATAAAATAACCGACGTGATAAACATCGCGATTTTATGTTTTTGACGTCGGTTTTTATATAACCGGCGTCAAAAACTTTATTTACAACGTCGCACGTATTAACGTCGGCTAGAAACCGACGTAAAAAATTAAAAATAACCGACGTAAAAAACTTTTTCTGCATTAGTGATTTGATTAAGGGTTTAATGTATACAATAATTTCATTTCTAGGCATTTGTTTTCTTGGAATAATTATCTTAAAAATGAAATAAGTATTCTTTATGCACATCCATGGAGGTAGATTATAGAGGATAAAAAATTTCCATGTTTTATAAATAGTGCTTAAAGTATCGAAAGGGTTAAACCCACCATAATTCAATCCCAAATGTACATTCATAGGATCCAAAGAAAAATAAATATATAATTAACCAATACTGTCTATGAAATTGAATCTTTTGGATGACTCATCAATTCATCATTGGTACTTTCCAAAGCATATAAATCTATGTTTTATACGATCTTATATGACATGAATAATATTTGAATGTGTGGTTTTAGAGGGAAGTAATACAATACCTTCACATGAGTTTTCATCTTACACTTCTTCCTAGTGTTACATTCTTGTTTTACTTTCATATATTCTCATTGATTCTCATATACATTTATGGAATATTATTCATTATTTATCATGCTCTTCACCCCAATAAAGAATGAATTCATTTGGGCATGCATGTATGTCTCCATATTCAAGACCAATATTTTTGATGATTTTATTTATCTCATAGAATGATGCCTGGATATTATATTCACCAAATATATCATAAAGAAACCCCAAAATCCTGGAAATTTCTTTATCAGTACTACCACAGACAAAATTTATAAGTTATAACTTGAGTAAAAAAACTACTTTTAATACTAGGGACACCCTTCCTATAATTCATGATATCCTTCTTCAAATAATTCATAAAATTCATTTTTTTTCTCATTGAATTTATGAGTAAGATTAACCTGTTCAAGTCCAAACAATGGTTCCTTTGATCTATTAAACTTTTTTTCACTATATTCTTTAAAGCTAAATGAATCATTTATCAAGTTTTATATTGAATTATACATTATAAAGTCACTTTCTTTTCTTTTAAAAAATAATAAATACTTTAAATTTATAAAATATTTTATTTTATATGTCAAATCCAACATGCATATCGATGAGGAAACTATTTCAATATCATGTATTCATATACTAATTTTTATTCAACCATTGCTTGAATTTATAATAAGGACATGATCATTTTATTATATCATCTGTTGATCAATTTCAAATTTCATAATCTAAAGACTATTCCAAAAAATTATCATACTAAGGTTTGTTTTAGGATAAGTTAATAAAAAATTTATCCCAACATATCAGATTACCACTCTTCTTGCCATATATTCAAAAATATAAATAAATATGTTTAATCAGAAAAGTAAAATTAATTATTAATATAACTTTGCAAACACATTTATTCAATAAAATTTTACTCATAAGAAAAATTCGTTTAATCTAAAAGATAAAAAATAAATTAAAATGACATTTTACATACTATAAAATTACCAGAAAAAGTATATGATACTCAAAAAATAAAATAATTATTGATAATTGTAAACCCTCAAACACCCCTTGATGGGTTAGGGGTCGAATTTCCTGGGATATGGTAGACACAATGAGGGGACGAAGTCCAATCAAGAGAGTTTAGTGACCCATGCTGAGGCCATGTTGGTGAGGGTGGCGACTTTTGACTCACATATGAATAGGGGATTAGGTGATCGAGGTTGAGGTAATGGGGAAAAGAGGAGGATAATAGGTTAGGGGATCAGGTTCATGGGGAGAAGGGGGTCATTGTCTCAAAGGATATAGAGAATGGTAGGAACATGGAAACTACTCCAAAACCAGCCTTTAATAGCACCATAAATTGGGTTTAGCAGAGTTAGAGAAGCGTTTACTATAAGAGTGAGATTAAAAGCCAGAGTCTTTTTTTCAATGCTTCTGTACGTGATAATAAGGGGGTATACTGCAGTGTTCTATAACAGTACACCACAACACTAAAAAAATCATGAAATTATAAAAATCAAGTACAAATATAAAATTTAAATGATGAGAAAACAATATAGGATTGTTTTATCAGTTTTTGTGATGCGATGCACATTTTAAAATAAATGATACTTATATATTGTAAAAAAGAACATGGGGTCAAACTGGTCACACTATGTATCTGATTAAGGTTCATCTAATTATTACACATCTCAAATGAATTATGGATCATTTTCATAAAGTATCAAAATAATATAAATGTGTTTTCTCAGTTTTGAGTACGTTATTTATTTTTTTACTAAAATGTCATTTTAAACTGGAAACATACAAATTGATTCATACCAATCACATTGTGTGTAATTTTTATGTGATACAAATTATTATGCATTAAAAAATAATTATAAATAATTATCATAAATTATAAAGACAATCTGAGCATTTTTTCTCAGTTTTCAGTAACACTTTTTAAACTAAAATGTTTATTTTAAAGTGATAATGAACATATTTTTTCATACCAGACACATTGTGTATCATATTGAGGTGAGTATAATTCTTAAACATCACAAATTAAATATAGGTCATTTTACTAAAGTATCAAAACAATACAACTATGTTTTCTTACTTTTGAGTAGGTGTGTTGTCCCTTTTACTAAAATTGATGCCAATTTTAAATAGAAGATGAAAATAGAGTCATATCGGTCACAAAATGTGTTGGATTGAGGTGAGTCTCATTCATAAATGTAGCAAATGTATTATTGATCATTTTCATAAAGTATCAAAACAATATAAATGTGTTTACTCAGTTTTGAGTACATCACTTGTCTTTTTTACTAAAATGCCATTTTAAACTGGAACCACACACATTAAATCATAACAATCACATCGTGTATCAGTTTGTTATGATACCGATTCCTAAATTACAAAATTTACTTATGAATACATTTCCTAAATTATTATGAAAATACTAGTCTGTTTTATTAGTTTTTAGTGAGTGATTTTTATGAACTAAATTGTTGTTTTTAAACTCATAACAGACACATTGAGTCGTACCAGGAACATCAGGTATCAGATTGAGGTGTGGAAGATTCCTACATGTAAATAATGTTTTATTGATAATTTATATAATGTATCAAAACAATAAGAATGTTTTTACTCAGTTTTGAGTAGGTAAATTGTCTTTTTTATTAAAATTGATGTCAATTATTAATAAAAGGATGCACTTGGAGTCATATAGCTCACACTGTGCATCAAATTGAGGTTAGGATAATTCCTACATGTATCAAATAGATAATAAATTATTTTACTATAATATAGGAACAATATTAATGTGTTTTCTTAGTTTTGAATATGTTAGTTGTCCTTTTTATAAAAATTGATGTCATTTTTAAATAAAAAGATGCACTTTGAGTCATACCGGTCACACTGTGTGTTGGATTGAGGTGCATCTAATTCCTACATGTCTCAAATGAACTATGAATCATTGTTTTAATGTATCAAAAAAATTCAAATGTTTTTTCATAGTTTTGATTATGTCACGTGTTTTTTAACTAAAATGTCA
The DNA here is from genome assembly GCA_963277665.1 of Viscum album. NCBI lineage: Eukaryota > Viridiplantae > Streptophyta > Magnoliopsida > Santalales > Viscaceae > Viscum > Viscum album. Next base: position 244,129,455 of record OY728131.1, read on the forward strand.
TTCTAAACTAGAAAAATGAACTTTGACATACATTAATCACAATGTGTATCAGATTGATGCTAGATCGATTCCTACACACAAAAAATTACTTAGGAATCGATTTCCTAAATTATCAAGAAAATTTGAGCTTGTTTTCTTTGTTTTTAGTGAGTGAAATTTTTTGAACTAAACTACTTATTTTAAATTGATAACGAACATAATGTGTCATAGTAGTCACACCATGTGTCAAATTGAGGTGCGGCTGATTCTTACACCTCAAAAATGACTTATGGATGATTTCCCAATTGTATAAAAATAATCAGAATATGTTTGATCAGTTTTGAGTATGTCAGTTATCCTTTTTACTAAAATTCATGTCTATTTTAATACAGAAGAAGCACTTGGAGTCGTACCTATCACACCATGTGTCAAATTTAAGTCAAATTGAATATTACAAAACCCAAAGTCAAAAAACAATCCAAAATGAAAATGTAATCTTGTTTACACTTTCTATCTATATTAAACTACCAACACTTCATATTGACTCGATGTTCTTTGTAGATTTGTTTTCTCATTGTTGAAAATTACAATAGCAGAAGAAGCTCATGTGACAATCATATCATGAGAAGTCACCACAATGGGATCCTGATCTTCATCTAGTCTCTTGGTTTTCAACAACGAGAAATGTTTTTTGGATAACAACATTGAATGAATATGATGTGTTGGAAGCTTGAAAAAGAAAGGCAATGAATATAGAAAACATGGTTACATGGTAGAAGGAATCATTTTATCTCTTTTATGGATTTTTGCAGACAATTGAAAGAAAAATATGAATTCATAGAAGATATGTGAAAAAACAGAATAAGAATTAGATAAAAATGATATGGAAAGTAACTTATAAATAGTATATAATATGATGATGAAATTAATTAAATAATTTGTATTAATTCTCATTTTCATGATCATCGTATGAATTATTGGTTAATTTACATGTTGTCATTATATCAGTTGTAGGCTCAAAGTCCAATCCCTCATAAGAATGAGTAGCTTCGAAAAAACCACCCCAACTCGAACAAAATAATCTACCTTTACAAGATAAAAATTATTATATGAGTAATACTAAAAAAAATTAAACATAATTATGAAAAAATACATTAATTATATGAGTAATGATTTTACTATACAAACATTTTTGACCATCGAAATTTGACTATGGTAAATCAAGAATGATAATAAAAAATTACATATAGATCTCTCCAAATAATCAATCAATGAGTGAGGAGGATGCGGTGAAAATATAGTTGGAGCAACAAAGAAATGTTAAAGAATGATATGTTTTTATATGGGTTGAAGTAAAACATACATAATGTTTATTTAGATGTTTGATGAAAGAAATGAATTCTTTTTTAAGTAGTATTAATGAGTGGGTTATAATTTCAATTATGATTATATTTTTATCAACTGCAAGAAATACAAGCAAGGTTGAAATCAATGAATAAATTTTCATTGGTGATCTGAATGTTTTGATAAAAACTCAAAGGATTAAGACTCTATATAAAAACTCATTTTCCTAAGTCAAGCATAAATTATTTGGATAGTCTAACAAGGATGATAATTGGATCAAATCTATGCTTGAAAAGATTGATCTAAAGGAGAACAATGTGACATGAGCAGCTTGATCCGAAGATGAACAATGAAGGATTCATATGGATCAAGTTGTTACATATATTGTTCCAAAGAATTTCCATTAGTTTAAAAATATAATAGTTTTTTAGTTTATTTTTTGTCCTAATTCTATTAAAATCTTTAGATAAAATGTCATGGTAATGTATTATAATGAAATATATTTGATAACATGTAATTTAGATGGTCACATTTTTGGGGTATCATATTACCACATGAAGGATATAAAAATGGATTTCAGTTATGTTAGTAAACCAAAAAATTAAATAGAATTAAGAATCCATAGTGAGAATAACATGTCATTGAATTGTTAAATACAAACTAATAAAGTTGATTTGAAGTGGGATTCTAAAGGTACACTGATTTTATATTTCAAAAATATTATTTATTTCAAAAAAAAAAATAGATTATATTAAAACTTATTTATTAATGTAACATCAATCAATGCTAATATTTTATTTCATAAAAATTAGGTAAATCTAGTGGTATAAGATTTATTATTGAATGATTAAAAATATTATTTAAAAATAAAACAATAAAAAGCTTTTATCATTAAATAATTTTCATTTCCAAAAAAATATAAAATTTTGAAAAAATTTGATCAATCCTAAAGGATTGATAACAATAAATTTTATCAACAATATACTCTTTTTCTACACCATGTAATGAAACATTATTTTTTTCATAAACCACCATGATGTTGGGGTTTTCATAGAAAATGACTCATTCCAATTTTATATTTCCTAAATATATTTCAGAACCAAAATCAAAATATCAATTACATTTTATCTCAAAAAAGTATTTATTGTATAATATAGTCTAAGGATTATAGATCCCTAAAACTCTTTGGTTTTTCTTTCTATAGCATTTAAGTCATATTATTTAAATTGAAATTGAAATTTTTTAAAAATAAGAACCAAAAACATTATATTTTCTCAATAAGTAGTTAAATAAATTAGAAAACAAATCGAATATATATAATATTTTTTCTTATCAGATTTTACAGATTCAACAGAATCGTTTCATTGTTACATTTCATAAGTGACCCATAAATATATATGAATCCTCATGAAATAGTTCACAATCATCCTAAATAAATCAATTAATTTTACACCATATTTCTGTGTTTGTTATCCTTTATTAAAAATAATTATATAGTTGTTCATCATCCATTTTTTAGAAACAACTTCAAGAATTACCTTTAAAATAGAAGGGGATAACCATATATTTCAGTTCCTCCTCAATCAACCCTCTCAGTGCCAGTTGTTGCATTAAATAATATAAATCTCAAATGATGTCACATATTTCCTTATCCAAGTGATTTTCAATGTAATATTCAAAACCAATGACAACATCAATAGCTATATGGATGAATTTTTCAAAAGGTAATGATTGAAAAAGGTAGATGTCATGGAATATAGGTATTGGGAGCCTATTATACATCATAACAACATGACCCAACAATGGGTTTGAAATATTTCAAGTCACATAGTACCAATGTTATCCCAAGGAGACCCACAAAATATCGAGGAAGACGGTACTTAATTATATATATAAATAGTGAATTTTATGTTGTTTTCTTATAGGATAGTGAAACTAGACTTATTGGGATAAACATGTGTGGGATGAGAAGGTTTAGTGGATAACTGAGGGGAATTATAGATATAAAAAACTACGATTTCATTCGATATGTGGTTGCGTTAAACCCTTGAATCACTCAAGACTTGGATTTGAGCCTTGGAATAGTTGGAGCCTTGATTGTGGCTCAAATTTGAGCTTGGATTCAACAATAAAGAGCATCGACGGGAGGTCACTTATATAGAGAGCTTTGGATATCACAAACTTTTTTGTGATGGTTAGGGTTATTAAAATAGATTACGACACTTTTATCTGTGCTTCAAAAACAACGTTGACAAAGATACCTTTTATCAAAACAATGTTAATAAGTGTTGATAATATAAATCTTTATTAGTGCTTTATTTAGCACTGATTTAGATAGAGATTTATCAATGCTAAATAAGTACTGATAAAATCAATATTTATCCACACTAATATTTTAGCGCTAAGAAATATCTATGTTTTTAGTGCTAAAAAGCGCAGATAAATACTTAAAATACTTTTTATAAAAGTATAATTATTATATATAATTATAATACTTATAATAATACTTTTTATAAAATAATATTTTTATAATTATTTTAATATATAATTATTTATTTATAATTATATAAATAACTTTTAAAAGTAATATTTATATCATTATATATATTTATATAATTATATATATATAAATAGTAAATATATTCATTATTTAAACAAATTTATTATAATTTTATAATAATTTATTTATAATTATATAAATACTATTTTAGAAAATATTATTTATTTATTTATAATTATAAATGTATAAAAACAATAAATATACATTTATAAATATTTTTATTTATAAATATTTTTATTTATAAATATTTTTTCACAATTTTTTTAACATTAGTAATGAATATTTAATCTTAAGTTCATGCATGTTAAAAATAAGTAAAATTTATTAATTAAAAATGAGTACAATATATTGAAAATTTAGATAATTTTGATTAATATAAATCATTAAACGATTGTAATATATTGAAAATATTAAAACTTAGTAAACAAATAAATATGATATAAATAATAAAAATTGATTAAATTTGAAAAAAATGTGTGTGTGAAAATGTATATAATAAAAATATGTGAAATCAATATAATACATTTGATCTATGTTATAAATTGAAAAAAATGATATTCAATTATGTTCATTACTCGACACAATTAGTCAGTATTTTTAAGTCATATTAATTTATAATTGTGAACCATTATTCACTAAAAACATTACAAAAAAATGTAAATAATAAATAATATTTTCTAATATATAAATCATATTTATATACATTAATATATATCTATATATTTAATATATACCATTTATTAACATTATCAGTAATCATCTAATTAATAAAATGTTTAATATTTTTCTCAATTGACTTATTTTTAACTTTATTTTGTTTAATTTTTATATTACATATATCTATATATTTAAAACATACTATTTATTAGTATTTACAATTTATATATACTAAAATAAATTTATTTATTTTTATAAATAATTATTTAATTCATATAATTTGGAATATTATTTTTAATAAAATCATTTCTATTTTTTTAATTATTTAATTTAATTTATTCATACATTTATTAGCGTTAAAACAACACAAATAAAGGATTTCTTTATTAGCGCTAAAAAAATAGAAATGATAAAGTGTACTCTATATTAGTGCAGAAAATAAAGCATCGATAAAGGTTATCCTTTATCGGCGCTAAAAGTAAAGTGCTAATAAAGGGTTACCTTATCAATACTAAAAATGTGCTGATAAGGGGTTAAATTTATCAACATTTTTTTTGCGTTGATAAAGATGTCATTTTTTAGCTCTTCGTTTTGCGCTGATAAATACCAGTGATTTTAAACACATTTTTTGTAGTTGTGGGACAAGATAGAGGGGTATGGACATGGGGGGTGGGGAGAGAGAGAACACTAGGGAATAGGGTCCGTGTTAATTATGGTTTTGATTCAAAAAATAAAAAATTATTTTCCTAAAACTGATTCTAAAAAACCTTTACAAATATATATTTTTCTTGTTGTGTGTGTATCATTGGTGTGTGTACTATTAACTCACATAAGAAAAATAATGTCTGGTGACCTATGTGATGATTAATCTATACATCGCATCTAGTGAAACATACTATATATTCTTCTATGAGATTACACCCATCATAGAATGGATTACATCATATCAACTCTATGTATTACAACCTATAAAACTCATGTTGGACCACATTGGATTAAAAAAATAGCTTCCTGACATTAACTCTAAGTGATGGATATATATAAGAATAACCAGGCTCTATTGTGTAAGAAAGATAAATCATTATAGTGACCCGTGAATGATTAATACATCACTGGTAGAATCTATGTGATATTAAATGCTTCAATGACTGGTTCTACAATATCACCTATATGGTAATGGGGTTATGACTTGTGGAAACATGATCTCTTAATTTCTAACACGAATTTTATATTCTAACATTATGGTAAATCATTAATATCACTATTGGTTTCTTTAGGATAGATTTACATTTAATCTATGTCAGAAGTGATTATAAACCCATTCCCATGATCACCATGCGAGAATAACTGAAACCACATAAATTTAAAAAGAATAAAATGGTCATGTAATTTACACTAATGATGTTGTTTCTCTATCATTAACCATTGTGTGTGATGAAGATCACCAAAGGGCCACCAAAGAACTCCCTCCTTTATCTTGCATTCACAGGTTTATGTTGAATCAGTCATCGCATGGGCAGGATCCTCTCATCCCTCATGGAATACTAGTGCTTCTCAAGGTAGATAGAGGAAGAGAACTTTTAAGGTGAGGAAAACCGAGTAATGAACTTAGAAAGAAGCCCTGTCAACCATGGCTAGGACAGTCCTCAAGTACTATTCATTTACTCATGTGTTACAAAGTATGATAAAATGGTTTTATCCATTTATTCACTCATTACATGAATGCAATGTTCCTACATGCACATGATCTTATGAAATAATTGTTAATGATAGTCTAGAGAGTATAATTTAACATTAATCCTTTGAATGTTATACTACTATTATTCAATATGATATAATGATAGTAGTGTTAAAATTATATCACTGTATCATTTTATACAATATTCCCAAAACCATGTAATACCAAATGATTTAGTTTTTATTTATCATATATTAAGAAATATCTATGTGTGGATTTAAGGAATAACTCCAACACATGACTTGTTTGACTTATAGGTTTGAGGTATGTTCACCAAGGAAACTTTTTTGTTTTTACTTTTATCCTATACAATTATATACTTTTATGTTTTCTTGATGGTCATTATGTATGTACTGATCATTGGTGAGCCATTGTATGAATTTGTATCTGGAATATCCCATATAAGGGACACGTTAGATATCCAGACTCTTATTGATTTATACAATGAGACAGGAGATGAATTTGATTTGAGTGATATGGGATTAACATGCTCATCCTTTTATATGACGAGGGATGGGATATGAAGTGTCTATAGTGATTCCAGAGAGCCCTTGTGGTTTGTTTGGAATTTACTTTTGAATCTTCCCAAATCCTATCATGCCCCAACTCATGCCCCAAAAGTTCTTGATCAGCTAGTAATAGAGCTCACCTTCTGCCCCATAGTTGTCGATGTAAACTACATGGGTGAGGTTCACACTCATCAATATCATTCCGGATACTCTACGACTTCTACTACCACAAATTCCCAAAAACATCAAAAAATAAAACCCTAATCATGGTGCAGACAAGGTAGACTCTCGTATGGATTCTAGAACATTTATTTAGTGAAATCACCAGTTGCATGTTCTCTTAACAAGGGACTATGGAGTACTGAAATTTAAAAAAACCTATCCCAATGAACCATGTTCAAATCACATTTAAAGACATGTTTTTACATAAAATTATTGGTATTGGTGGGGTAGACTATTTCAATGCATCCACTACATCTAAAATATCTATCTGCGGTAGGGTAAAACATCATTTTTTACATTAAAAAACAATGTGATAAATGTAATGATATTTTATTTGTTGACAGTTGACACAAAATTCATAACTATAAAATTAGTGTACTATTTATTATTTATCAATACAATATCATTTACACTTCTAGTATAAACTCATTAACCAATAAAAATGTCATGTTATTGAGTGAATGAAGTATCATGGATAAATAAATTATATAGAAACGATATGTTGTATAACAACAATAGTTTGTTTTTTTAAATTATTTCTCATTTATAATAATTAAGAAATTCTTCTTATTTTCAATTCTTATTTATGTGTTCACCTAATTATTTAAATTTTGTTTACAATGTATCTCTAAATTAAATTTTATATGATTTTTATAATCACCTATAAAAAACATAATAATGTTTATGTGACATTGAAAGGATACAAAATATAAACCATATTCATTACTAATTTTTTTAAAAAATAATGGGTTTTATCGATTATTTAAATTATTAAAAATTAAAAAATAAAGATACATGAAAATGAAATGAATAAATATTTAATATATAAATTACAACCATAATAAAACCATAAATGTTAATGAATAAATATATATAAATAAATATTGAAAATGAAGAAATTAGAAAAATATTAAAATAATAAATATTATAATTGAATAAATTTAAAAGAGAAGTAAAATAAGTAACATTATTATTAAATAAATAATACTAAATAAAAATGAATGAATGAATGTTAAAAAAGAGTAAAATTTAATAATTATAGAATCAGTATATTGCAAAAATATTACAAAAAATGAACAAGTCTTATTAATTTTAGAGATTATTAAAAAAAGTGAAAATGAATATATGTCAAAATGAATTTGAATACATATTAATTATATAAATTAAAACTAGATTAAAAAAACTAAATATTAAACAATAAACATGCATAAAAATATATTAAAAATTTATAAAATTAAAAAAAATTAAACAATGAAAAATTGAAAATTGATAAATTAAAAAATTGAAAAAAACAATTAAGATTATTAAAGAAGAAAAAATATTTCCACTTCAGTGGTGGTGTGTTGGTGAAGGTGAGTTTCCCAATCAGGTAGTTCTTTGGGAGGTTCAGGGATCGAATCCTGGGAGTCCGCTTTCAGGGCGAGCCTCTCCCCCGGGATCCACCCACCTTGTCGGGTCGCCCAAACTCCTCTGGGTGGGAAAAATGAGGCATGGCCCAATTGCTGATGGATCGCTGTGACGAACCATCACTGCCGGGCCATTACCATCTGGGACGCTCTTCTATCTCAGCTGGCAACGACTCCTTCCCTAGATGGGGAGCTGCCTTCGGGTGCTACCCCTTCGTGGGGGAGAGGGGTTTCTCTATGTGGAGGGTTCGAAAAAGCCACACTATGGAATTCCCTTTCAACCAAAGAAAAATGAATAAAAAATATTAAATGTGAACCGCTCTTTTTTTATCAGTGGTTTTATCTAGAACTGATAAAGACTAACACTTTTTATTGCGGGTTTTGTAGTAGTGAAATAAATAAATGGATTCAGTAATTTATGCACTGGTCATAAGAATGCAATGTTCCCTCATGCACTTCATCTTATGAAATATTGTTGATGATAATTTGTGGAATAGAACTGAATATTAATCCTTTGAATGTTTTATGTCCATAATGCAATACAATATAACAATGGTAGTGTTAAAGGATATCACAATATCATTTTATACTATATTCCCAATACCAGGAATTTCCAAAATGATTTTTTCTCTATATTTCAAACACACACACACACAAGCAATTACAAAATGATATTATCTCTATAGGTAAAACACACACAAATATATATATATATATATATATTGAGTTTACTAGTTATCATTTGTTAGTTCATGGTATGGGATATGAAGCATCTATGGAGACTCCATAGAGCACGTATGGATATTTTGGGATGTCATTTTGAATATTCCCAAACCCTCCCATGCCTCAGCCCATACCCCAGAAGTTCTCAATCAACCAATAATGGAGGTTACCTTTTCACCGTACCAGATGGTGGCAACTGCATGGGTGAGTTCAATGATCATCCCGTAGTTATTAAGCACCCTGCACTAGTATAACTTGAAGCCATTGGAGTTAGCATCAATGCTAGCCACCACTGGCACCTTATCCATTGCCTCCATTAGTGATGCTTCATTACTCGCCTTCACAACATCATATTTGAGGATTTTAGAGGAAGGTAATTTCTCGATATTCTTGCAGGTTCTCATAGATGCACTGTACGGGTAACTCACCTCACCGTTTAGGCTTCCAGTGTGGTTGATGTAGTTTAATTCAATGGTGGGGCCATCCCGCTGGTAAACCAGTTTTGGTTGATCTGAGGTTTGGAATAATAGTCTAGGAGTTTCTGCTCCAATAATGGAATGAGCTGACCTGTCGCTATCATCACGACCGCCTCTACAACCACCACAACTGTGAATGCCCAACAACATCTTAAAATAAAACAAAAGTCACATGGACAAGGTAGAATTCTCTTGTATAGAGTTGTTTTATATATGTTTTTTGAAAAAAATATTTAAAAAAATGGCTAGATCAAAAAAAATTGAAAATTGGTGTGAAAGGCACCAGGCCCCCTTCCGCCTTCCATAAAAAATCAAAGAAAAGAATTTTTTCCAGTTTAAATATAATTTATGCATATTTCAATTCTTTTTTATTTTTTTGTTTATATATATATGTATATAAATACAAAAAAAATAGGAATATTTATCTGCTATTTAATTTTCAGCATTACTATCGTTACTACAGTTTGGAATTATTATAGAAACCCTCACTTAGGGAAGCCTTTTATAAGAGGGTTTTTCCTGGAAATAATTTCGAATTTTCAATGATGGATTCAGGTTATCCCTTTCTAGTGTAGAACATTCTGCATTTCCGATGTGAGATTCAGGTTCTCCCTTTCCTGTACAAAATTAGTAATATATAATAGATTTTAATTATTTAGAAACTAAATAATATATAATGAATAAAGAATAATCTTAATAATAACTAAATAATATTAGCTAATTATATAATGTATAATTATTAAAAATAATTACAGAATTATTAATTCTTAATTACTTAGTAATTAAGAAATATTTAATTATGTATTAAATTAATTAGTTAATAATTAATTAGTTAATTAGTAATATAATTATTAATTACTTAATAATATATTAGTTAATTATCAGTATAACTATAAATTATTAAATATTAAATATTAGTTAATTAATTAATTATGTAATTAATAATACCACTATTAATTATATAATAATTAATTAGTAATATCATTATTAATTATTTAATAATAAATTAGTAACATAATTATTAGTTATATAACTATTAAATATATAAATATTAATTATATAATAATTAATGGATGGAGGAATCAGATTGGAGACTGCCTGTAGGCGATTAGTTTATCTTGCATATGTATAGCTTGAATCACCACACATTCGATTCACTTCAGTCTATTTCCCAGTTGGGTTCGAATTCATCGGTGAAGAAGATCATTGTTGTTGCCTTCGATTCAGATCATGGATTCAGTGGAAGACCTTGGTGGCTCATCCCCCTTTTCCTGGTGACGAATGGGAAAACCCGGATGAAGTTGTCGTTTCTAACACAGATGGCGCCGCTTGGGTAGATCGGGGTGGTAACCCTCATAGTGATTTGCATGTGGATAAAGGAGTGGTGAACCCTAATAATGATGGTGATCAGACTGATTGGGGTAGAGATGCAGCGAACCCTAATCTTGGCAGTGATTTATAGACTGATCAGGGTAGATATGTTCTATCAGATTCTATCTCTCATTGTGTTGGCTAGAATTCTTTCATGCATTTCAAATATGAATCTCAGGGGATGATTCTATGAAAGGGGAGTGTTTCTCTTGTTAAAGTGGATTCGGGTGCAATTGCGAAGTAGCTGCTGATGGGTAAGCACTCTATAATTTCCCGCATTATTATACCAAAAGTTCTAAACATAATAAATTAGGGGATATGAAAATGGGAATTTATGAAATATGGGGTATTCATAATTTGAAATGTGTTTCTATGGGTCGAGGGTTTTTATCACCTCCTCTTCTCCACTGAAGATTTTAAGATGACAGTGTGGGGGTATGGATCAATATCCCTTAAACTAGGTGTGATTCATATTCAAGAGTGGGATAGAAACTTCAACCCAGAGGATATTAGTAGTTCCTCTGTGCAGTTATGGGTTAAAGTTCATGGCTTGGACTAGATTTTGTGGCATCAAACTATATTATATGATATTTCACTTTCAATCAGTGTCCCAATTAAATTGGAAAAAGAAACAGAGTTAGATCGATATGGTCATTTTGATCACTTTTTGGTGAAGGTGGAACTTGGATCCACTCTTGCTGATAAGGTTATTCTTTCCACTGATTTTGATGAGTTTTACTTGAATATTGAGTACGAGCTAATGACCAAATTCTATACAGAATATAGGTTGATTGGTCCTGATATCTCAATCCATAAAAAAGCCTTGGTCTGTGCATTTTTATTAGTGCATGGTCATGAGGACTGTACATGTTTCAAGAAGGAATAAATTGAAAAACTGAAGTAATCTATACATTATGATGGTGAAGCTCAACTACATGTGCTTGGTGCTGAAGCTAGACAGGGGCCAGTTGAGGGGAATGTGGTCCAAACTATGTGCGCTTTAGGGGTTGTTGTGCAACCTGTTGATGACGTGCAACCCAAATCTGGAAGAACGGATGGAGGAACAAAAGATGTGAGTAATTAAACAATACCTTCTAGTATTGATGTCCTTTATTCCCCTGTTTGTAGGCAGCCTCCCATTTATGCCGAGTCTGGTAAGACACATGGTATTGCTTCTTTTCCCAACTATTCCTAGGCTAAAATATCAATGAAAAAGTGTGTTGGAGGTTCTGATGATGATGAATTAAATGCTGATAAGACTCGAATTCAAAGAGAGGTGGATAAAGAGACATGTATGGAAAGATCCCTCCTCACTTCCAATAGAATGGGAAAATGAACATTTCTAGGTGCCTCTTCTCAATTTATTAACAAATCCAAGAGTTCTTTAATGGACTCAGATATATTTCAAATGGTTATCTCTCAGAAATCCAAATCATCTGAATTGGTGTAGGTTTACGATGCTTCCCTAATTAAAATTGTTGATAATTGCAAGCTGCTAGATTGGTTTTATCCTTACAACTTTTCTTATCTAATGAAGAGAGCATAAGAACACTTTGGAAATCCCTCAGAGGAGGAATTCCTTAGTGCAAGAAGGAAGAATATCAATGTCACCTTCTCAGGAGACTAGGAAGCGTAATGAAAAATTGAAGTCCTTAATAAAGAAGCAGTCGATTTGTTTTTTCTACAGTTATAGGGGATCTTTTCCATGATGAAGTTGAATGTGTTTGGCTATAACGACAATTTAATAGTCCAAAAAATTCTTGCTATAAATTTTGAGGATAGATTCTGCTCAAATATAGAGATTGACTTCAAAAACTTATCTTAGAAAATTAAAATTCCAGAGTAAGCTTCTGAGTCCTCATCTGATGAAAACAATGACCCTCCGCAGACCAAGACTTGGCAGAGAGGCGGCATTCCAAAGGGTAGGGGCAGACATCCTAAAAATATAGGTTCTAAGGGATACTAGAGGGAGTGATTTGTATTATAATCCTAGTTTATTGTTTTCTCTTACTCTTCTTTCCTTATTGTGCCATTACATTTTCATAATAAATCTTGAGTCATGGGTTTGGGCTCCTATCCCATGACTGCATGTTTTGGGTATATAATAATTAATTAATTAGTTAATTAGTAATATATTTATTAATTATTTATTAACTTATTAGTAATATAGTTAATAATTATATAATAATTAATTAGTTAAACAGTACTATAATTATTAATTATATAATAATTAATTATTTAATTACTAATATAACTATTAATTATATAATAATTAATTAATAGATTAGAAATATAATTATTAATTCTTTTAACCTACACCTATTTACATATTTGTTTCATAAAACCAAAATAAAAAAACTCAAAGTATTTGGAATATATTATGTAAAATCTCAACCATCCTTTTATAAGGGTGAAATACTCGACATCTTTTCAACATTTTCCATGTGGTGTAATACACTACATCTTTTCAAGTAAGTTAATTTACAAACATATAAATTATTTTTCATCAACATTGGTTATGAAATTATTTCTATTCTAAACTACTTCTTATATGTTTATTTTATGTTTTATGTTTCATTTATATCAGTCTTATAGTTTATATGTTATATGCTTCCAAAGTCACCCAATTGAATCATCAAAATATTTCAAGTAGGTGACTTTGAAATACTATAAAATTTAAATTACAGGACAAACTTAAATTAAATATTAAACATGGATTAAATATATAAGTCTTATTTCAAAATAAAACTAATTTCGTAAAAAATGTTGACGAAAAATAATTTATAGGATCTCAAATCCACCAACCTGAAACTTAAAAACGTTTCAAGTATGTGACTTTGAAATCCTATAAAATATAAACTACGAGACCAATAAAAAAATTAAAATATGGACTAAACATATAATAAATAGTTTAAAATAAAAATAATTTCATAAAAAATGTCAATGAAAAATAATTTATAAGCTTTCAAAGCCGCCTATTTGAAACTAAAAAAACATTTCAATTACGTGGTTTTAAAAGTCTATAAAATATAAACTATAATACCAAAATAAATGAAACATAAACCATGTATTGAACATATAATAAATAGTTGAAAATAAAAATAATTTCCTAACTAATTTTGATAAAAGATAATTTATAAGCTTTCAAGGCACCTACTAGAACCTTAAAATGGTTTCAAGTATGTATCTTTGAAATTATATAAAATATAAACTATTAGAATAATATAAATAATAATTGAAACATGGATTAAACATATAAGAAATAGTTTAAAATAAAATTAATTTCATAAAACAATTGATGAAAAATAATTTATAAGCTTTCAAAGTCACCTAGTTGGATAATAAAAATGTTTCAAGTAGGTGGCATTGAAATACTATAAAATATAAAATACAATACTAATATAAATCAAACTTAAAAAATGTATTAATAGATAATAAATATTTGAAAATAAAAAATAATCCTAACAAATGTTGATAAAAAATAATTTATATACTTTCAAATCCAACTAATAATTTTGTAAATTATTAATATTCAATAGTAAAAATTAATAATTAATTATTATTTATTAGTAAATAATATTTATTATTAATTGATTTAAAAAGATAAAAAATAATTTATTATTATTTTTGCATGGGAAATGGAAAACTTGAATCCTACATAAAAAATGCAGAAAAATTTCCAGGACAAAATCTCTTATAAAAGGAGCCCTTAGTGGGGGATTCTGTCAGAATTCCAGACTCTTGTAATGGAAGTAATGATGGATATCAAATAGAAGATAAATTTTGAAAACCTTTTTGTTATATATATATATAAACAAAAAAAATTAATATACAAAGAGTATATTTAAACTGGTAAATTTTTTATTTTGATGGAAAGGTGGTAGGCCCCCTGCTTCCTTTCACACCCATTTTCGAAAATACTTTTGACATATATATATATATATATATATATCTGAAAAACATATAAAAAAATTACTTCTCCTGTATGAATTCTGAAAGGGACATACAAAAACAGTTATAATTTTTGAAACTGTTACTTTTTTTCAATTATTCTTTTTGTGTTCAGTTGATTATTTAATTTTTTTTAAAAATTTATCTCTGCTTTATATTCTGCTAGATTTAATAATCACCTATATGAAACATAATCCCCTATAAAAATATAATAATGATACGTGACATTGAAAGCTTAAAAAATATAAACCGTAGATTCAACCTAATTTAAGTATTTAACATTAATGGAATACGCACTACAACAAAATAGGATTTTATTAGTGCTAAAAAAGGCCTTTATCAGCACTAAAAACGTTGATAATCGAGACACTATTAAAAATTGTTCCCTTTTATTAGAGCTAAAAAATGTGCTAATAATTCCCCCTTTTATCTATGCTAAAATAAGCGATGATAAAAGGGATATTTTAGGAGCGCTAAAAAAATCAGTGATAAAAGGGTCTTCTATCAGCTCTTTATTTTTGTGTTGGTAAAATATAACTTTTATCATTTCTTTTTTAACATCGAAAAAATTACAAAAAAATTAAAAATAAAATAAAATAATTATATAAATTTGAGTTTTTTAGTAACGCTTCACCCCCTTTCAACAGTGTAAGGAAGCCCTACTGGTTCACACCCCCACCAACCCTATAATTGTGCTAGGAACACCCCCCTTTAACAACATAGCCCCTCTACACCGGCCCGCACACCCCTTTCATCACTTGGATTCAAAACTGAGACCTCTCCCTTGTGCACATGCAACTTTACCACTCATCTATCTTGTTTCGTTCTCCATTTAATGATATATATAGTTATATATATATATATTCATATAATAATACATATATAAGTATTAATATATATATATACATATAGAGTTATATTTTTGTATTTATTAATATATTAATATATATATCTAGTTAGTTATAATTATATATTTATTCATATATTAATATATATTAATATCTATTTATTTATATATATATTTGGTTATATTTTTGTGTGTGTATGTTTATTCGTATATTAATATATATTTATAATAATAGTTTTAAATACATTTATAAAATATTTTTTTGTGTGTTTATTAATAAATAAACAAATAAATACATATATACAACATACATTCATACATACATAAATACACACACACACACACACACAAATATATATATATATATATATATATATATTAGTAGTTGGGGGTAATACCCATGTGGTAAAGGCTCCGTGTAATACTGCATCAAACCTGGGTGGGAGAAAATTTCTGCTAGCAGGTGGTGACGCTTGCATGACACATGCAGGTAGTGGTGTAGGTATTACATAGACAAATGGTGATGCAGATATGATGCTATAATGATGTTGCACAGGGCCATTGGTCCATGCAATGGGCTTCATCCCTACCGGGCCTTCAGGCCATGTACTAAATAAATAAGGCTTGATAAGTGGTATATCCTTTGGGGAGGTCTATGGCCTGCCTTTCTGGCCTATGTGTGTGGTGTGTGTGTGTTTAATGTTATTGTATCCCAAAGAACCTAATATATATATATATAGACATTATATATGTGTATCTGTAAGTATAATTATATATATTTATATACATTTACATATATTATATATTAATATGTATATATATATGTTAGAATATATAGATTATATATATCAATTTGTTAATACAGTCACACACTAATACACACAAACATACATTATATTGGTAAGTAAATATCCATATCATTTTATTTTAAATAAAATAGACATTATTTTTTATTTAGATAAGGTTTATATATTGATAAATATATTTTATATGTAAATATATTTATTTATTTATTTATAAAATTAATTTTTTTATTTATGAATATATAAAAGATATGTTTATATTTTTATGTATTTTATTATAAATAAAAATACATTGTTAAAATAGAATAAAATTATAAATTTATACTATTAATATGAATGTAATTTCGGGGAATAAATTCATTCTGCACTGAAAATGGGAAAAAATACACCCTTAAATGTGGTTAAAATTCCATCAAATGTTAAAAAATTTGGGTATCCTGACTAAAGAATTATTTTTGGATGACTTGTTGGACATTTTTAGCCTCAAAACATGTGATAGAGGGTTCCCCTCTTTCATCCATGTGTAGAGATCATCCCAGGCTTTGATTTGGAATGTGTTAAATCTCAAACGGACACTCATATTAAAAGTTATGGTCCTTTGAAGTTTGAGTTAGGTTTTCAACTTATTTTAGGTATTTTATTAATTTTTTGTGTCTTCATATTGTTATTAAATGGTTATTACTCAATAATAATTAGAATTTTTTAAATTAATAATAGTTAAAAAAAATTATAAGTCATTTTCACTAAATATTTAATATATTAAGTGTAAATGTATATTTATACTTATCTAAAACATATTTAAATATATATATTATAGTTTTATCAATATAAATATATTAATTTTAATGATTTTTTTGAAATATACCCTTTATCAATGCTAATAAAAAACAATGATAAATACCCTCCTTTATCAACGCTACTAAACAAAGTGCTGATAAAGGTGGTCCCTTTAACAACACTAAAAAAGAACTGACAAAGGGGGTACCTTTATCAACGCTAAAAAAAGAACTGATAAATGGGTTATTTTAATAGCCGTTTTTTATCGTTATTAAAATCACCCTTTTTTCAATGATTTTTCTTAGCGATGATAAAGGTACCCCCTTTATTAATTCTTTTTTTACCACCATTAAAGGGTGGCACTGTGTAATGTTTATTTGTGGTACTAACGTAAATAATAATTAAAAAAAATCTTAAAAATGAAATATACATTACATACTTTAAAAAACTAATTAAGTCACTTTATAACTAAAAATAGTATATGAATAAAATAATATTTTTTTATTTTTTATTTTTTAGAAAAATAGTACCATGAAAGATTATACGTTTTACTACAAGAGGGGGGTAAATTGTAGTTTATAAAAAAACATACAATTTTCCTTAACCTTTTTAAGAAAGTATATCAAAAGAATATTTGCATGATTCACATTATAATCAGAATAATAAAAGTTTATAATAAACATTAAAAATATATTCGATATAAATGCACATCTTAATTAGAAACTTGTAAAAACAAATATAAAAAACATATATAACATATGCAGGAAAATATTACATAAAATTTTATAAGAAGATATTCATACTAAATCCTTAAGTGCTAGTCAGGTCAATAACCTTGACTTAAGGTTCCCATGAAATAAACATGAACAAAAAATTCTATCTTTCTTAAACCAAGAAGGCCTTAGATACATAGATGAGACACAACATATATTTCCATTAGCTCTGAGAACCCTCGATCAGAAGATCAGAATAGCCTCTATCTTCCTTAACTATGGAATCCCTCAATCAAATTAGATCATACACAATGATTACAAAATCAAAACATAATGCATTTAAAAAAATCCTCACAAGCATATGCCTCAAGGAAACTCTCTAAAGATTATAATGAAGCGCTCTCTCGTAACAAGATGTTACAAAAATCTTCACATTAACTTTATATCATTGGTTGAAAATGTTAAAGCTCAAAAAGGATCCCTATGCGAATACATATCGATTTATAAATTCACTTTTAATGGTCATATTACGCATATCTCATAGGTGGTTGAAATGTAATTGGATAAATGTTGGTACCTGATGCAGTGAAAGCATGCATTGGTGGACAATATACCAAAATTTATTTTAATTATCATTACTTGAAACCATGAGAAAGAACTTAAAGAGGGCTTTACTAAAGTACAAGAATAGTGTCTAGAAATGGGTCAAGACACCCAGTATAAATATATTAATGTCACAATGTTGAAAACCACATATAAATGCTCACCATGTAATATAATCCCTTTGTCATAATATCTCAACAAGCAGCTTGCACATCGGTATCATCAACCCATATTCTTGATACATCTTTCTTTGGCTATCTAAAAAAAAACAGCATTACACCATGAACATGGAATTTAGTGTGATGGTTCTATTTCAATAAAAGGGTCAAGATATCAGCTTCTATAAAGGTGTAATGGAAAAATCCTTCCTCAAATTATCTATTAATGGAATTTTAATCGTGACACACCCAACATACACTACTTCCTACCAAAATGTGGAATGGTAGGTTTTTCAGTAAATATATGTGTGTGGGTCATGACATACACCAATGATAATATTAAAGACTAAGGACCATTACACATTCTCGCAGATAGGAATGTCTGATAGCACCAAAACATGTAGAATTCCTACTGGCGGGTTTGTTCTCATAATCTCAAATTAGGGATATTACTAAGTGTGAACTTCATTAGAAGAAGCCTCATCCACTTATGAGTACACACACTCAACACTCTATGTACTATGTATCTCATCATAGTATATTATCCAACCACATAATATTATTTAAAATATCATTACAACTTTTTAAGGTTCTCATCATAGTAGGGAACTAATATGAACTTAGACATGCGATTAATAATATAAGACATTATTATATTAGATTCATGTAGATAAATGGAAAATATGTAAAAAAAGATTTATTAATATCTAATATATCTAATATATTAGTAATCTTAGTATAAAAAATTGGTCTTATAGGACACCAACTCGGAAAACGAACTCATTCTTCACTTCAAATCATCAGGACAACATCTCTATCTAACGGTCATCATGCTTTAAACTACTACAATGTATATTTGTTTTTTCCAATAGAATGAAATATATTTATTCAGTGGAACATATGTAGTTCTTTGGTCGAGTAGGTTTTATAAAAGTTTTTCTGGAATTTTTTTGTCTCCATCTAATGATGTTTTTCAGGTAATAATTGTAAACCTTTGTCTGATGGGACTTTGTTATAATTCATATGACGGACTTTTTAAACCTTCATTTGGTGAAATTTATACCTATTAATTATATGTACAAAGTACATGTTTATCTGGTAAGAAAGTTCCATATAATTTCCTCCATCTGAAGAACTTTAAGGAATCTCTATCCGTTTGGAATAGATATTCTTCTTACAGTCACTAGTGAAAAAGATGCATTTAACATCATTTTTTTTTCATTTTTTATGTTATTTTTTAACAAAAAACTATAAATAAAACATAAAAAATAAGTTTTTGGATTATGTTTTCAAAAAGAAACACCGAAATTGATGA
The DNA here is from genome assembly GCA_963277665.1 of Viscum album. Taxonomy (NCBI): domain Eukaryota; kingdom Viridiplantae; phylum Streptophyta; class Magnoliopsida; order Santalales; family Viscaceae; genus Viscum; species Viscum album. Next base: position 244,149,607 of record OY728131.1, read on the forward strand.
TGGTATTAGTTTTCGGTGTTGGTTTAAAAACAAACTAACACCAAAAACGAATTTTCTGCATCAGTTCTTATCAAAACCGACCCAAAAATCGACAGTAAGATTGTTTTCCTTGTTGTTTTTTTATAAACTAACATGAAAAACCATAGATGAATTGGTTTTATGTGTTAGTTTATTAAATAAACCAACGCTGAAACCAGTTTTCAGTGTCAATTTTTATGAAAACCAACACTGGAATTTAATTTTTTTATAATCAATTTTGAATATTACACTTACAAAATAACAAAAATCCTTTTAATAAAAACACAATATAAAACAAAAACAAAAATATCTTTAACTAAAAATATAAAAAAACCTACATTCTTTTATCTTGTTAATAAAAAAACTATCTATACATTTGTAGTATAAAATAGAATTAAAATAAACATACATGAACTTTAAAACATGATTATTATTGGAGAATTCATTTGATACCATTATATTCAAACACCTATTATTAAAAAATAATCATTTTTAACACATTTTACTATGAAAATGTAATATTATTCATAAAAATTAGAACATACATACCTCAAATCGTAAATAAACATAACAAATAGTTCACAAACAAAGATTAAAGATGGGTAGGCTCAGTTTGGGTATTAGACTCTTCATTAATGAATTTATACAATAACATTGAATGATATGAGATTAAAAAATAAAATACTATGATAGAAAATATAAAAAAATTAATATAAATAACCTTATCAAATTTAGTAGTTACCCTTGTCGTGATTATCTCGTACATGAATCGTAGAACATAATTACCACATTCAACCTGTACTTGTTGACAATGAAACTGTGGTTATAAAAAATTAACTCAATAATAAAAACCAATATATATATATCATAATAATATATAATAAAAAAATAATTACCTATACTTCCACATATTGGATTGCATTTGGTTTCTTTATTGACACGTGTTCATTGTTAAATTTTTTCCATGAACTGAATTTTCATATATATTAACTAATATTACATGTATATAGAATGAGAATTAAACATAAAGAGATAATAAAAAGAAAAAAACATACCCATCTAATAAGGTGGGAAATCTTTTACAAAAACTTGTTAATAAAGAGAAAAGTCAATATAAGGTGCATTTACTTGGGAAAAATAAGCCTAACATCCAATTCCCCCTATAATAAATTTTTTTACAATTAATGACATTATAATAATCCTTAGTTCAAAATTATGTTTTCATTATTACTTATTGAGAAATGAAAAAAACCAACATCTAATCTCTGTATGTGATAATCTCTCACATATATATGCAACTCAATCATGATTCTTCACATGATGCACTTCCATAAAAATGTATTCTGGATCTATAAAACTATAAATGTTTATACTGTCATTTTTTAAAAGAAGCATGTGCAGATACCAAATTCAGAAAGGAAATATAGTTAGTAAATTTAAACCATCTTTTATTAAAGAAATAAAAATCCAAACATCAATTTACTTAAATGGAAAATAACTCCAACACATTCAGGTCAAGCTATTAAAAATATACTAGATGTTTGATATCTTATTTGAGTAATCTCAATGGATCATCTATTCCACATATACTGAAAGTCATCCGAAACTCATATATATTATTCATGTAAGAAGAATCCCGAGATAAAATTGGTATCCCATAAGAAATATCAGAAGTATCTATAGTCGATTGTTCCTGAATGTTTTGTTTCAATTGTGAAATTTCTTTTTCATTAATATAATTATATATAAGTTAAATTTTAGAAAAAAAATAAGTAATTTTCAATCATATGTAATAAATATTTTTAAAAAATCATAACTCATATGAAATATAATGAATAAGTCTAGTTGGTTAAAGTAAAATATGACCTATAAAATCCATAACTATGGTAATATTCTCAGTAGGAAATTGTAGCAGAGCATTAGGATCAATAATATCAATTATTAGTACTCTAACCTGAGTCATCTACATAGGCTGGTGATGTAAAAAATCCCCTAAAAATGCACGAGTCCTAATTAAACAATATGTATATAAATATCTCCAACAAATAACTCATAGTATACAGTTTAGTCTGAGTGAGGAGGTAGAGGATCAAAGTAAGCAAGTTGTGAAGGGTAGCCTAGTTGAGATGGCCGTAGAGGCTGCACAACTGACAGAGTAGGCTAAGAAGGCTACATAGAATGTGACAGTCTTGTCAAGTGTTCTAACAAATCCTTATGCACTACTGGTTGAATTTGATCACCCATAGACTGTTTCATATCTTTCAGCTTAGATTTTAAGAATTCGATTTATGGGTCTCTTGATTTCTTAATCTAAAAAAACATTCTGGATACTAACACCTTCTTGATATCCTGTAACACGACTAGCATGTTCTACCTTTCCTAAAATAGTGTCTAGGATTTCCATCCTAACAACAGGGATAAAAGAGCCCTATGACTCTTACTAATGAAGTTCATCCTAAAAAGAAAAATGTAAAAGTTATATTATAGTTTATAATTTACAAAATAGATAAATTCATGACAAATAAATAATAGTTTCTTACATTTTTATCAACTAATTCCTTAGATTAGTCTATAAGAAAAAAATTCATTTTTCCTTCTTCTTGATCATTTCCATTTTTCATAGTGAGTGAGATGATATGGAGGACCAAACTGAACCTTTTCTGAACCACTTCTAGATCGAGCACTTAATGCTTAAAAATTTTCTTCAGTCACTTTCTATTCCAATAATAGATACCCTATACGTGATAAAATATGATGGAAGAGATTTTTCAACAATATCCCTTGATTAGATATGTTGGAGGCCTGTTGCATAAAAATAAACTTATAAGTAATTAGATAAATATATAATAAATTTTACAATATAAAATATTTATGATACCTGAAATTTTTCTCCATGATGGTTATCAAAAAACTGCTTCAATGTATCTACATCTATAAACTGATACTTAAGGCATGGGTTTTCAATCTTTTTATTTCCAAAACATAATTTTTCGATTTTTTTTAAAAATATCTTCATCGAATCGCTGTTAAAGAGTGATGCCTTTTCTTTATTTCATTTTTTTCCTAAAAATTGAATGTCATCTGTAATTGAATAAATGAAATATGCCATTTAAAATAATTAATATTAAAAAAAGAGATAAAAGAATTAAATTGAGATATTTTTATTCCATGGGTTACCAAATCTTTTGATTCTCCATCCTATCCATGTAATTCCAATTATGATATAAAATATTAATTCTGCAATGTATTGATATATAACTAATAAACTAAACTTCATTTTTGTTTCTTGAATTATTATTATCATCAATATGAATATGTAAACTCTCATCCCCATAAGCAAGTAACAGTTTTAGTAAATGTGAAATACCATTTCTACCAACTTGTGAACTTGATTTTTATTTAGTAATAGGAGAAGTCTCCTCTACTGAGGACACATCAGTAGCCCTACAAATTTTTATATAAATTAAATGTTTTCTTTCAATAAATATGTATATTAAAAAATATTTAACAATATAAAAAATAGATATACATCAGTGACTGATCCTTTCTCTTTATATCAAACATTAATACAAGAAAGTTTAATGAATTTTTGTGATCCTGCATATCATTAGAAAAATGAATATTTAGAAAGAAGGATGAAACATATAAGTAAAAAAATATGCATGAATTTATATGTTTCAAAACATGAAACAAAATACAAATAACTACCAAAAAAATTAGGATAAAAATTAAATTTTTTCCCATACTCCTTCATGATGATCATTATGTACTAAATGCACTATTTCTACCTTGTATTCATTGTAACCATATAGAAATCGCATAATAGATGAATAAGACTCATGTAAATAAACAAAATCATCTGCATCATTCTCATCACCCACATGGAATCTTTTTCCAGGAAAATAGAAGACAACTAATCATTTGGTGGATCAATAACCTAAAATTCCTACTTTTCGTGTGTCACAATGATAAATGGTTTCTCATTGTAAATAAATATTTTCAAATTAACCAGTGTAAATCCACAATAATCATGTTTCACACCACTATTTCTATCAACCCAATTACACTAAAACAAAGTGACTCAAAATTTTGTATAATCAATTTAACATATATCCTCAAGAAATCCAAAATATGTTGATGAATTGGAAATTAGGTTTTTAACTTTTTCACTTCAAAAATTAATTGCTTCATCGATAACCATCAAACCACTAATTTAAATGGTACTATTATCATCCATCTTTCTATGTAAAACGTGTACCCATTAATCTCAAAACCAATACATGTTATCACACTAATTCATGGTCCCCCTTCTAACCATTTAAATGTTTTAGATGAATATATAAATATTCTAACTTTATATTTAAACTATTAAATAAATATCTATTTATTCTCAATCATTAAATACTTTTCACATCTTTTTGGATATAATCTCTTTAATTCAGCAATATGTGAAGATATATATGATCGAACATCATATGTGTTGTTCAAAGTATATTATTGTGCATGGATCACTTTATCATGTGGAATAAACTTTACCTTTAAGCCTCAAATACCTCTACATTCACTATCAACTATCAAATGTTGAGATATATGGAGGTCAATATGCTTAAATTAATAAAAATAATAAATAAAAAACTCAATCACCTCTTCCAATTCATATTTTTCAACAATAAAGGCCTCTGATAGAAAAAGGAATTTTAAGATATCCCTTTAAAATTTCATATACCTTTCAAAAGGATATATCTAATATAAATAAACAGGCCCACATATTCTCATCTCACGCACCAGTTGAATCACCCAACGAATAATTATATCAAAAAATGTAGGTGGGAAATACTTTCGTACTTGAAAAATTATCAGAGAAGCTTCATTCTCCGACTCATCTAACAAATTTGGATCAATAAATTTTATAAAAATGGATTTGAAAAAATTATATAATTTGATGATTTTCATTCTGATAGTTATTAGAAATATACTCTGTAGTGAAACTAGTTGCATTTTTTACATAAATACATGACAATCATGAGATTTCATACCTATTAATTTTTAATCTTTCACTGACACAAAATTCTTCACATTTGAAGAATACCTATAACACACTGGAATTATTAAGGCTAAAATGAGTAAATGATATGACTCATGTCAATAAGGTGAAACTTTCTTTTTGGGAGCCTACCTGATTAGAACTTCATAGTTAATCGTGCTCGTCATGGAGTAGTGAGTAGGATGAGTGACGTTCTAGGAAGTTTCCCAAGGCGTGTGTGAGTGGGAACAAAGCACACTGGAAAGGACATGTGTTGGCCTGTGGGGACTATCATTAGTTAGATGGCCCGTTAGGGCATGTGGGTGGGGACCATGTGTTTAATGGGAAATTGGTGGTACCTGGAGGGCCATATCCAGACAACCATGTAAAGGTGGGGTGCCTGTGCTATCATCAGGCCCCAGGTGTCACATTTGATATCAGAGGAGTAATCCAGACTTAAGTGTGGTGCACTTCATGGTTTGAGATGTAGGGCCCACAATGAGGATATTGTGCTCTGGGGGGGGGGGGGGTGAATGTAACAACCTCGAATGATAAAGGGTAAAATGAAAAAATGATACGACTCATGTCAAGAAGTGCACCTTTCTTTTCAAGAGAATGTTACACCATGGAATGATAAAGGGTTAAATGAAAAAATGATATGACTCAGGTAATCAAGGCATATCTTCCTTTTTGAGAGCCTACCTAATTAGAACTCTATTGTTTAGCGTACTTGGCCTGGATTAGTGAGTAGGATGGGTGAGATTCTGAGATGTTTTCTAGGGCGTGTGTGAGTGAGGATGAAGCACACTAGATATAAAATGTGTTGGCCTGTGAGGACTATCATTAGTCAGATGACTTGTTAGGGAATGTGGGTGGGCCCCAGGGTGGGGAACATGTGTCTAATGGGAAACTGGTGGTACATAGAAGGCCGGGACCCGACGAACATGTTAAGGTGGGGTGTCTGTGCTATCACGAGGGCCCATTTGTAACATTTAATATCAGAGGAGTAACCCAACCTTAAGTATGGTGCACTTCCTGGGTTGAGATGTAGGGCCCACAATGAGGACATTGTGCTCTGGGGGGGGGGGTGAATGTGATAGCCTAGAATGATAAAGGGTTAAATGAAAAAATGATATGACTCATGTCAGTAGGGGAACCTTCATTTTTGAGGGCATGTAACACCATGGAATGAAAAAGGGTTACCTGATTAGAACTCTATAGTTGAGTGTACTTCTCTTGGAGTAGTGAGCAAGATGGGTGAGATTCTAGGATGTTTTTTAAGGTGTGTGTGAGTGACAATGAAGCACACCAGAAAGGACATGTGTTGGCTTGTGGGGACTATCATTAGTCTGATGACATGTTTGAGCACGTAGGTTGGCCACATGGTGGGGAACATGTGTCTACAGGGAAACTGGTGGTACCTGGATGGCCAGGACCTGATTTCCATGTTATGGCAGGGTGTCTGTGCTATCACTGGGGACTAGTTTTTACATTTGGTATCAAAGAAGTAACCCATCCTTAAGTGCGTCGCACTACCTAGGTTGAGATGTAGGGCCAACAACAAGGACGTTATGTTTTAAAAGGGGGGGGGGGGTGAATGTAACACCATCATAAAAAACAAGTGTTGGCATGTGGGTATTTTCATTAATCAGATGAACTGTTCAGGCACATGGGTGGCCCGCAGGATGGGAACCATGTGTCTACGGGGAAACCAGTGGTACCTAGAGGGCTAGGATGCAAAAAAATGTTAAGGTGGGGTGTTTTTACAGTCATCAGGTCCTAGTTATCACATTTGATATCAGACGAGTAACCCAACCTTATGTGTGGTGCACTTCTTGGGTTGAGATGTAGGGCCCACAATGAGGACGTTGTTCTCTAAAGGTAGGTGAATGTAACACCCTCAGAAAGGACATGCATTGGTCTATGGAAACATTTATTAGTTAGATGACCTATTCGGGCATGTGGGTGGGCCCTAGAGTGGGGACAACTTTTCTATGGGGAAACTGGTGGTACTAGGAGAGCCAGGACTCGACGACCATGTTAAGGCGGGGTGTCTGTGCTATCACTGGGGCCAAGTTGTCACATTTGGTGTCAGAGGAGTAACAAAACATTAAGTGCGGCACACTACCTAGGTTGAGATGTAGGGCACACAATGGGGAAATTTTATTCTAAAAGGTGTCAATGTGACACTGTGGAATGATAAAGGGTTAAATGACTAAATGATATGACTCATGTCAACAAGGTAAACCTTCCTGTTCAAGAGCCTACCTGATTAGAACTCCATAGTTAGTCCTTCTTGGCCGGGAGTAGTGAGAAGGATGGGAGAGATTTTGGGAAGTTTCACAAGGTGTGTGTGAGTGAGGATGAAGAACACTGGAAAGGGAATGTGTTGTCCTGTGGGAAATTTCATTAGTTAGATGACTTATTCGGGCACATTGGTGGACCCCAAGGAAAGAACCACATATCTATAGAGAAACTGGTGGTACCTGGCTAGCCAGGACCCAATGGTCATGTTAAGGCGATGTGGCTGTGCTATCATTGGGGACCAATTGTCACATATGGCATTAGAGGTGTAACTCATCTTTAAGTGCAGCACACTTGCTGGATTGAGTTGTAGGGCCCATAAGAAAGATGTCATTTTCTAAAGGGGGTGATTGTAACATGATCAAAAAGGACATGTGTTGGCATGTGGGGACTTTCATTAATCAGATGACCCATTCAGGCACATGGGTGGGCCCCAGGGTGGGGAACAAATGTATATGGGGAAACCGGTGGTACCTGGAGGGCTAGTACGCGACGACCATGTTGGGGTGTCTGTGGTATCATCGGGGCCCAGTTGTCACATTTGGTATGAGAGGAGTAACCCAACCATATGTGTGGCGCACTGCCTAGTTTGATATGTAGAGTCCACAATGATGATGTTGTGCTCTAAAGGGGGGTGAATGTAACACCCTCAAATATGACATGTGTTGGTCTATGGGGACTACTATTATTAAGATGACCTATTTGGGAATGTGGGTGGGCCCCAAGGTGGGGACCATGTGTCAATGAGGAAAATGGTGGTACCAGGCGACCTAGGACCCAACAACCATGTTAAGGAAGGGTGTATGTTTTATCACTAGGGCCCAGTTGTAACATTTAGTATCAGAGGAGTAACCCAACCTTAAGTGCGGCGCACTGCCTGGGTTGAGATGTAGGGCCTACAATGAGGATGTTGTGCTTTAAAGGGGGTGAATGTGACACCCTAGAATAATAAAGGGTTAAATGAATAAATGATATAACTCATGTCAACAAGGTGAACCTTACTTTTTGGGAGCCTACCAGATTAGAGATCCATAGTTAAGCGTGCTTGGTCTAGAGTAGTGAGAAGGATGAGTGACCTTCTGGGAAGTTTCACAAGGTGTGTGTGAGTGAGGACAAAGCACACTTGAAAGGATATGTGTTGGCCTGTGAGGACTTTCATTAATCAGATGACCTGTTCGGGCACGTGGGTGGGACTTAGAGTGGGGACCACATGTCTATGGGGCAACTGATGGTACATGGAAGGTCAGGACCTAACGACCATGTTAAGACGGGGGTGCATGTGCTATCACCAAGCCCATGCCGCGACTACCCCAAGCCTACCTCCCGAAGTCCAGGGGCTGGCGCACTACCTGGGTTGATGAGTAGGGCCCAAAATAAGGACATTGTGCTCTAAAGGGGGGTGTGAATATAACACCCCATGAAAGGACATGTGTTGGTCTGTGGGGACTGTCATTAGATAGATGACATGTTTGGGAATGTGGATGGGCTCTAGGGTGGGGACCACATGTCTATGGGGAAACTAGTTGTACCTGGCATGTTAGGACACAACAACTATGTTAAGGCAAGGGTGTATGTGCTGTCACTGAGGACCAATTTTCACATTTGGTATTAGAGGAGTAAAACAACCTAGACACCAAAACTGGTGGTACCTGGTGGGTCAGGACCTGAAAACCATGTTATGGCGGGGGTGCATGTGTTATCACTAGGCTTGTGACACGACTACCCTAAGACCGCCTCCCAAAGGCTAGGGGATAACACACATCCTGGGTTGAGATGTAGGGCCCACAAATAGGATGGTGTTCTCTAAAGGGGGTGAATGTAACACCCCCGAAAAGGACATGTGTTGTTCTGTGGGAATTGTCATTATTTAGATGACCTTTCCGGAAACATGGGTGGGTCCCAAGGTGGGGACCGCATTTCTATGGGGAAACTGGAGTTATGTGGCGTTCCTGGACCGGGCGACCATGTTAATGTGGGTTGTATGTGCTATCACTGGGGACCAATTGCCTCATTTGGTATGAGAGGAGTAACCCAGCCTTGAGTGTGACACACTGCTAGGGTTTTGTTGTAGGGCCCACAATGAGGATGTTGTGCTGTAAAGGGGGTTGGATGTAACACCCCTAAATGATAAAGGGTTAAATGACTAAATGCTATGACTCAGGTCAACAAGGTGCACCTTCTTTTTCGGGAGCCTACCTGATTATAACTCCACAGTTAAGCATGCTTATCCTCGAGTAGTGAGCAGGATGGGTGAACATCTGAGAATTTTCCCAGGGTGTGTGTGAGTGAGGACAAAGAAAAATGGAAAATACATGTGTTCGCCTATGGGGAGTGTCATTAGTCATATTATCTATTCGAGCACGTGGTTGGGCCTCAGAGTAGGGACCACACGTCTATGGGGGAACTGGTGGTACCTGGCGGGTCAGGACCCAATGACCATGTAATGAAGCGGTGTCTATGCTGTCACTGAGCCCATGCCACGACTACCTCAAGATTGCCTCCTGAAATCCTGGGATTTGTGAATAGAGAAAAAGTTATTATCCTACAAGTGGGAGGCATTAGTTGAGTACCTGTACACATGAACACTCACAACCCCATACTACAATGCTGAAAAGGAAAAAACGCATGCCACTAAGAGAACCACTAAGTGTAAAAGTATAAGATAAAAGTAATCGGCCAGAATACAATTCCAAAAAAGAAAAGCTAAAAACATGAAAGTAAAATGGTCTCTATAAATCCATCAGTAAAAAACCCTACCAAAAGGGTAGGTGTAGAGTAGATGCGGGATGCCATAAGAGTACACCTCGCCTGTCTGATCTCACTGGGCATCACCTGGTCCTAGACCACCAAGGTCTCCATAAAAGCGTCGATCATCTTTACAGGACATGACACGTGCGGGTGAATCCCGTGCAGGGGTGTGTAACACAATACTTTGTAGGGTCCCCAAACCAAAAATAAAAATTATACACGAAGTAATGAAAAGATCTCGCAGGTATAAACAAAATTATACAAAGCCAGATTATTAGTCATAAAGTTGGATCCTCTTATACTGCTGAGGGACTTATTCCAGATAATTCACTGTGGTCTACTCATCTTTCAAGCCATTGAGATCCACTCAGTTACTAGTTGTATACTAGGCCACTAAGGTCCGGTCAGTTACTAATCGTCTGTCGGGTCACTAAGGTCTGCTTGGATACAACTCTTCTACTAGGCCACTGATGTCCACTCTTATACTGCTCATCTACAAAGAAAATGAGGTCTGCATCGCTACTGCTCATCTTCCATTCAACTGAGGTCCTCTCGAATACCCAATGAGGTCCATTCATCAATTCCTTCTCATCACAGCAAGCTACATGATATCTACTTGTAATGTGCTTTATTCGGAGATAATCTATTCTTGAAGCCATCAGTAATATCTCATTCTCCACAGAAACTCACATGGAGTATGTAAAAAAGAAACCTCTTCACGAGGGTCCCACCACCACAAATGACTTGTCAATTAGACGTATGATTTACAAGTTCTAAATTTTTTACAGAGAAGGGGATGGTTGGGTCTGAGTATGGTCCAACCCAGTCGGATCGAAACAACCCGGTTCGCTAGGCTCAACCTGGGTTGGTTGGGCTGTGGGTCTAGCCCATTGGGATGCCCAGATCAGCCCACTACCTCCTTCCCAAACCACTATGAGCTAGTCGACCTGCTCTAGAGGAGACGCAGCAGGTGCATTACATCTCCCTCCACATTGTGGTCACTTTTGGGTCAACCACCATAGTCCAGGAGGATCGCAGCTCACCACATCCCCTCATGCCTTCCGCTGGCCATTGTCGACAACCTAGATCACCACTCGTGGATGGTGTTGCCGGCCACCTTGGTGTTGCGGCATGTCATCAGTGTGTGAAGCCTCCCGTATGCGACTGCCACTGCATACTGCCTCTCTGTGCCGTTGCCACATGCTGCTGGCGCCAACGCATCTTCAGTCTCTTCTGTGGGCCACCAGGTCCACTTTGGTGGTCCGTTTTCCAAACTAGAAGGTGCTAGGAAGTTCTTGGGTCATTTTTTCACTTCGCATGGGCTCAAATCCACTTTATGACCCACTTCTCTAAAAATTCTCAAACGATGTTAGGAAAATTCACCAAGAACACCTGAGGGACAGATATTGGCCTTGTTTGTTCGGCCTTCGTTCGTCCCATTAGATGGAAAGAATGGGAAGGGGATAATCAACGAAATTTCTATCCTTAAAATCCCGCAATAATCAACCCATCCCTCATTTATCACACATGATTCATGAAACATCCCGTTCGCTGAATGATTCAAGCTCATTGTGGTGCTTTAGAAACAGGGAAAGAAATATAATTAAATAGACACCCAACTTGGTTTTGGATCAATTGCTGATGAAGGGAAGATCTTGCGTTCAACACTCGTCAAGAAAAAAAATGTTTGGTCTAAACGTGTTTGTTGATTTGTCATTATTCATCGTTTATCACCACCCATCATTCACTAACCACTATCTTTCAAGGCTTCCAAGTAAAAGAAACCAGGACCCTCCAACTACCTTATATCCTTGCTAAGTAATTATTTGGAGAATTCAATTCAAAATTTCTATTATGTTGAGTCACCGACATTACTCTATTTCATTTATTAAATTAAATAGTTTCCCTATGGCACTGTAGGGAATGTTTGAATAAAATAAACATTCAAGATTATTTTATTATTTTATTTTATTTTTATTTTTAAAGAGCCTGGAAATTGAATTTCTCCCTTGACTAGCATCGGTCAAGGTTAGGTACACTATTAGGTTAAGTCGTCATTCCATACACAATTGAGTTGTAAGATTTCTAATATGGTCACCCATTTATAAGCTTCCAAAACCAAACATTCATGCTTTTTTAATTAACTTAAAAAAGTTCAAATAACAATTTCAGGCTCATCGGGCGTCCAAATCAAGTCTCTTCTGAGTTCCTGGTCTCAAAATAATTCCATATAATTTTTTATAAAAAATCATGGATATCTGGGACATTAAATTACCCTATACATTAGGAATTTACATCATCATAAGCCAAAATAATGTCTAAATAAACAAATAAGGGTATTGAGAATGAATCTAAGCCTCATGCTCCCAAGTGCTCTCTTGGAAATTCCTATGATGCCCTCAAACATGCACAAGAGGAATCAACCGTCCACGAAGAATCTGATCCTATCGATTCTCAATCTCTATAGGGAACTCTAGAAACATTTCCCCATCGTCAATTTCCAACTATACCTAGTCAATGATGTGCGACAAATTATGAACGTACCTTCTTAGCTGCAATACGTGGCAGGAATTATGCACTTGGTGTATCTATGGAAGAGGAGCTAGGAAGTATTCCACCACACCAACTATGCTCAGCTTTTTAAAAGGATTGATGACTCTCAGAAATAGATTACCACCCTATCCAAATCTCTGCAATCCCCATCGAGGTGAGACCTGAAGGAACACATGGTCTCCCTCCTCAAACTCGAAGGGACTTCATCTCCTATTTGGATAATATTTCTACTTGATCTTTATTGTCCTAATACACTCTTGGATAACCTGAACCTTCTTGGTGGTAGCCCGTACTAGCTCTGGACCCATGAGTACGGACTCCCCTGGGTCTATATAGCTTAACGGTGATTTCCATGCTTGCCCATAAATAACCTTGAATGGTGCCATGCAAATTATAGTGTGGTATCTGTTGTTGTACACTAACTCCAGCAGTGGTAGGCGATCCTCCCAACTATTCTTGAAATCCAACATACAAGCATGAAGCATTTCCTCTAAAATTTGGAGATTGTTATTCGTATGACCATCCGTCTGGAGGTGAAAAGCCGCACTCAAATGAAGCTGAGTTCCAAACACCTCCTGTAATCCCTTCCACAACTGGTATGTAAAGCGTGTATCTCAATTTGAGAATATCATCGATGGGACCCCATGGAGCCGAACTATCTCCCAAATGTAGAGGTGTCCCAAGCCCTTTGTTGAACCCTACATCTGTATGGGTAGAAAGTGGGTTGTCTTGGTGATCATGTCAACAATCTCCTATATGGTATCATTCCCCCTAGTTTTATGAGGTAAACTCTTCATGAATTCCATCGAGATACCATACCACATTAACTCCAGCACCTCAAGTGGCTGAGTCAAACATATAATAACCTAATGCTCTGTCTTCACTTTCTAAAAAGAGAGGAACCATGAAAAAAACTCTACCATCACCTTCTTTATTCCCAACCACCTAAATTGACATTAGAGGTCATGGTACATCTTAACCACTCCTGGATGTAACACTAAAGGGGTGGTGTAGAACTCCTTCAGAACCTCATCACATGATGCCACTGGCACAATAGTGTGTCCTCTGAAAAGGATGACTTGATCCCTATCTATTGAATATCTATCACAATCTTTTCACGAGGATAACTGAACATGTCGGGCCTCAAAGTCAACATCCACAATTTGTGCCTCCCTAACTCACCATAAGATTGGGGGAGTGACAGTAATCAACTGAAAATAAGCTGATCCATCATCATCCATAAACGATATCTGCATCACAGGTAACTGCTCTGATGCCTCACTCAAAAATTGATAACTAGATTTCTTATTGAGCATGTATGCTACCTTGTTCCCCATCCCAAGAGTACAGACTATCTCGAAGTCATAGTCTTGGAGGACCTCTATCCATCACCGCTTCCTCAAGTCCAGGTCCTTATGGGAGAAGATTTTCCTAAGAATTTTGTGGTTGGAGTAGATGGTAAAATTCTCACCTATCAAGTAGAGTCACCAAATCTTTAATGAAAAGTCCACTACTTCTAGCTCTAGGCCATGGGTCGCATAGTTCTTCTCATGCTGCCTCAACTACTGTGAACTGTATGTGATCACTTCTTGAACCTACTTTAGGACAAATCCCAGAATGATCCCTAATGCATCATATAAAACTATGTACCCAATTCCCTCCTCTGGTAGTCTCAAGATGGTTTCACTCGTCAGTCTCAACCTCAGCTCATGGAAACTCATCTAGCACTTATCCGTCCACACAAAGGGTTGTCCCTTATATGTCAAAGATGATGATAAGGGTGTTTCTACCCTGAAAAGTTGGGCGTGAACCTTATGTAGTACCCATCCAAATCCAAGAAACTCCGTACCTTAGTCAAACTCCTAGGTGGATCCCAAGAGAGCACCGCTTCTATATTTTCTAGATCCAATGCAACTCTAGCCTCCAAAATGACGGATCCCGTGAAGTGGACTTCCCGAATCTAGAAATGAATTTTTTGAGAGCTTCCCATAAATCTAGATCTCTCAGAGTGTATCCAGGACTATCTGCATGCGTGTAGCATGATCCTCTTTGGATGCCGAGTACACTAGGATGTCATCAATGAAGACAATGAAAAACCTGTCAAGGTAAGTGTCACACCCACCATATTTGAGTTAATTATTTTATTAATTTTTTTTTTAGTCAGGTAGTCCGGGACTAAGCCCGACTTAAACTTTTGAGCTCTTTTTTTAAACGCATGTTTTTTCCATGACAGTGTTTAGTGCATGAGAATGATGTAGTCAAAACCGCATGACTTTTCATGGGTCACAACAGGGAACCTAATCTGGGTCACCGCACGACCTACCCGATGTTCAACGAAGATGGAAAATATGTAGTGAATTAAAAAATGAGAATATAATAAAAATTGAGCCTGCACGGCCTTGGGAGAGGCACGACTCAGGCGAAGCATGATTTTAAAACCGTGCAGCCTCACCCAGTCCACTGGTTGACCTACCAGTGTTCAATTAATTAAATAAAATGAATTAATAATGATGAAATAAAAATAATTGAGTCGTAAAAAAATAAAAATAAAAATAATTTAATTATTTAATTATTTAAAAATATTAACAAGGATAATAATTTTATTATGAATAATAATAATAATAAGTTATTATTACAAAGTTTATTTGTATCAAGTTTGTTATTATCTGATTATTATTATTATCATATTCTTATTGTAATTAATATTAATAGTACTAATATTCATATTATTATTAATTTGTTTTGTTTTTGGATTTCTTTTAGGTTTATTTATATATATATATTTATTTTTTTCCTTTCTTTTCTTTCTCTCCCTCTTTTTCACTCAATCACATTGGATCCCCTCCCCATTCTGCTCCTTTGGTGTCGCACTGCCATCCCCCCAAACCCTACATTCTCTGGCCTTCCTTCTTCCTTTGGCGACGGGCCGAACTGCCACCCCCTGCTCCGTCCGGCGACTTGCCGCCTCCCACCCTGCCCATTGGTCTGCGTCCGACACCTCCCTCGGCCTTTTGCTATTGCACACCCCTCCCCCTATAACCCTACCATCATGACGCTCACATTCGGTTCCCCACACCCCTTCGGAAACCATGCTCCGCCTTCCCAACTCCCCTCCCACCACCTCGCGCCGCCCGCACAAACCCCCCCATGGCCGCCAACCTCCATTTTTTTGGAAAATCCCATCCGACCACCTATTTTTCTCTCTTCCAACCTGGTTTTCTAGCACGAAACACCACCGATGGCCTCCTCTTGTCTCCGACTAGCCTCCCGCAGCCTCGCCTCTGGTGAGTTCTCCCTCGTCTAGTTTTTTATTCAATATTGGGGATTTTTGGGTTTGGTTTTATGTTGAAGTTGGTTTAATTTTTATGCAAATGGTTTGGTATTTTGTTTTAGGACGTACCTATGTTGTTTGAGCTTGTGCTTGATGAGGAGTGACCTTTGCGCACCAATTTTGCAGAGTTACTACACATAGGTAGGTGGTTTCCCATCTAATTGTTATCTCATGAATTAATTTTCAATGATTAATTTGATTTGAATATTATTTAATTAATTTTTGTTGTGTGAATTTGGTTTTATTTGAAGTTTGATTTTCATTTAAATTGTTTAGTATATTGTTCATATTATTGGGTGTTTTCTGCTGAGAACTCTATTAGTTACTTTTGAATTGTGCCGTTATATTATTAAGTTGTGAAAGTGGTGCGAACTGTATTTTGGATAGGACATCATGTGCATTTGTTCGTGAAAGAAGTTTTATCTTGATTTTAGTGGTTAAATCCAAAAGCTTTTTTCTAAATTGTTTTATAAGACTTTATTTTTGGCCTATTAAATTATGTAGTTTATGATATTGTGTTTTTCATACGGTGTAAGGTTTTCCATAAAACTATTTGGGTGGTGCAAGTCACTCTTTATAATTTTATTAGAGTGCGTGTGATGGGTGAGTGTGTTTGAGTTTATAAATAGTATCTTTAGTTTGTGAAATGACATGTGTAACCCTTTTACTATTTCTTTATATTTTTTTATGGTCTACTTAGTTATGACAATGGTGTGAAATGTGTTTGAAAAATGTTTTAGTGTCTCCCTTATTTCAAAATGGCGTTTACGTCTATAAGTGGTGGTTTGTTTAGTGGTGGGTGTGTTTTAAATTGTCCAGATGGTTTAGTTGAGTATGAAACCTAGACAGATTATATTTTGAAAATATTTTTGTGTGTGTATGTTTTTGAAAGCGTGTTTGGGTGTGAAATTGTGATTTTGTGTGTGTCAATACCCTGTCTGGGTTTTATACATTAGTGTGACATGGGACAGGAACTTGAAACTTGTTTGAGCACAAACTAGGAAGCCCGGGTAGCTATGTGGGTAGACTAGACTTGTGGGCTAGTGTTCCTGAGGTGACTCAACCCGGTTTCACTGGCAGGACTGACGATTGCAACACTAACTAAACATATGATTTTCTTAGGGTCATGGTCTTCTAAGCCACATTTTTTGAGGTTCGTGGCCTTCTAAGCCATGTTTTCTGAGGGTCGTGGCCTTTTATGCCACATTTCACTGAGACACAAAGATATAGGGACCCAATACAGTTAACACCATGTGGCCTCTCCCATATCAGTGCTCATTGGTAACTTTATGCTCATCAGTGTGACACTTTTAATTTTTTTAAGTGAGTGAGGGTGTTTTAATTTAAGTTGTTCCATTTGAAACTGTTTTCATTAATTTTGTTTTCTTTAAAGTTATTGAAGCATTTATTTCTTTTCTTTAGTTTATATTGTAAATGTATTTTTCATTTAATAATTATGCATGGGACCATTTCATTGGGTAACGTACTATTGGGATCTTGGATCACACCCTACATACACCTTTGGGTGTATGTAGAACTTGTTCTTGTGTATTCCAAGTTGAGATACCCTGCTCAATGGTACTGGTTCTGGATGCTGTTGGTCTTTGCATTCATGTTGGTGTTGGTATCTTGGGGATGCAACTTCTAGTGTCACTTGGAGGTTGGTATTAGAGTCTTAGTTCTATATCTTTGTTTTTGTTTACTTTGATTTTTTAGTTGAATTGTAGAATTAAACATGTTTTTAGTTTAAGGTCTGTTTGGTTATCTATTTTCAGTTTTAGTTTATTTAACTTGTCAGTGTTTTTGTGTTTATTATTTCAGGTAAATAGTTCCCATGTGTAATGTTTTGATACTCGGGCACTTGTGCCAGCCCGTGGTTATCAGGAACACCTTTCGGTCCAAGTCACGGACCGAGTCGGGTGCCAGATCAGATGGTGACCCAGATTGGTTCATGAAAAAATGGTATCCGAGGAGGCTTACTCCTTGGGTCATGTTTTTTTGGGTTAGAGTCCTGGTATACTTGAGTTAAGGTTATCCAAACTCGACATCTTGTCTACGAGTAAGGTGCTTTTTCAGTAGACCTCATTGTGGGACTCAAGTTACCAATGTAAGTTGAGTTTTGTCCATGTCTTTGGTCCTTACGGTTAATATTGTTTAGTGGAAATGAAAAAGGAGTAAGGTCAGTGTCCCTAGTGATCTCGCTGGGTCAGGAAATCCATGTGGACCTGGGGACACTGTCTTAGAATACCCTCTATGGGGGTGGCGTGATTGGTGTATGGCTGCCAACCATATGTTCTAGTCGCCCGCTGACAGTAGTTTCCTCTTACATCATTCCTCGTTTTTTTGTTTTGGATTCAGGGAAATATGGTTTTTAAGTAAAAATGTTTTGGTCTAAAAAAAAGTTTCAAAATGAAGCGCTTTAAAAATAAAATGATCTATACGGTTTGGAAAGTGTGGGTTGAATATTTTGGTTTTGAAAAAAAAGGAAAGGTTTGGTTTTGATCCTTGGTGTTCTCGTGGGAAACCACTTGCATGAGTGTGTATGGAAAGAGGAACGGTTAATGGAACGAGTTGTTGAGTTCCTAGATGGACATGAGGTGGATGCTAGTGTGGCATGGGAACATGCATGTTTGAGGCCCATGTGACACTATTGGTATTTGTGCAACCCACCAGCTTCGATTATTTTCAAAAAGTTTTGTTAAAAGAAAATTTCTTTCTTCTAATAACCGGTAGTTGTGTGACGTGTCCTAGTATTCTGAAAATCTTGGATGAGAGGAGTTTCAATCCGAGAATCCTTTTTGAATGATTTGTGTCTTGATTTTTAATTTATATTTGTAAGTTGGTATGCAAGCGTGTGGTTAGTGAATTCTTTTGAAAGGTTCTTCGGGAAGCCCTTGCAGTGGTTCCCTTGACACGTTTACTGTTCGTATGCGATATGTCTTGGCCATTAGACCAGTTTGGATGGGTCCATGGTTTTCTTTTGTTACTAATGCATGCCCCCATAAAGAATTAACATGCGGTTGAAGTGCGGCGACAAGTAATTCGCCGTTGGTCGACCCTCCAGTTAATTAAAGCAATGACTCTCCGTTTTTAGTGATAGTGCTATATCTATCCCTTTTTTCTTTTTTTGGTTAAGAGGATCCTCCTGCAACGGGATGAAAAATTCTAGGAGAGTTGAGGAGAGTTTTGGTCTCTTTAAGTTGTGTTGGTCATCAGGTATGAAGTTTGACATCATTGTGTGTAAAGGTTCCCGTGAAATCAGTGAAAGAAATTCTAGCGGGGAAGGGTGAAGGCTGTTCGGAATTATCGGTGTTGACCGATGGTATGAAAGGTTCGTAGTGCCTTCATCGGCTGCAAGGGTCATGTTTGGTGACGTCTTGAAGAATTATTTCTCTTGATGAGTAAAGGTGGGGTTTGTAGAACCCTTCGAGAATCCATGTTCTCATAGGAGTGTGTTCTCCTCTAGGGAAGTTTTGATTTTTCTGTCGAAAGAGGAGTGTTTGTCGTGCATCTTTCTTTATTAGGATTCTTAGTTAAGGTGAAAAGGTGATGCATGTGTATCCTCTAAAGCCCTGTTTGGTGTATGTGTCATGAGTGAGTAGTTGGATTTCGTGGTTTGTTGTTTTTTCTGGTGTCATCTCAGTTATGGTATGGTCACGTGTGACACAAAAAGGAGAAGCTCTATTCAGGAGTCTTCAATACCTGACTGCGAGGCACGAGATTCTTCAATCATTAGGGCTCCAACCATAGGACTCATAGTGAAGCTAGCTCATGGTCAGGAACCCCTGGAGTGGATGGGACCCCAAATTTATTTTTGTCCTTAGTATTGTAATAAAAAGGAGTTTAAATCATTTATTGTAGTTGTTCTGTTCCGAATGACCCATTTGGGTACGTGAGGTTTCCTATAGCTATGTGGAAGCGTGGTCGTCTTGTTACCATAATGTCCCGAGGGTGGCGTCTCACTGAATGTAATTTAATTGAGTGGTCCTTATGGGGCCTGTTGGGTAAATCGGTAGCCAAGTATAATAGTGCTCATCTAGGGATGTAGAGATGTTGTTCTTTCTGCGGTCATGGTTTTGATGCCCCAATAGTTGGGCCCCTCCCTCCCCACCCCTTATGGTTGGGGGGAGGGTTGTTTGGTCATTGTCATTAAATGTTTTAAAAGTTTTGTATCTTCTGTTAGTTCCAATGGTGGGGAGACCCATGGTGGGTCTCGTACAAAGGTCTGTGAAATGAGTCGGTGTTGGCCTTTTCCCTAATGGTGGGGAGTCCGACCGGGCCTCCCCGTGTCAGTTTTTTAATCTCATCTCGGGCGTCTATAAGTTTCTAATGGTGGGGCGCCTCTTCAGGATTTCCCCATGTTGGATTTTTAATTCTGTTCCTAGAGATGATTTGGTGATATGTGATAAAAGTGCTCCTTGGACATGGTTAGTCTTATTTGGCTGTTCCAGACAAACAGTGCGATTCCCTTTTTGTGGTACTTGAGTTCTTTAGTTTGTGATGTTGGTTTCCATGGGTGCGAGAGTCCCTTTCCTCGATCAATCAACTGGAGGCTTTCTAGCTATTTGGGTTGGGAGACATATATCAGAAAGTATTCTTACAAGTTTATTGAAGTCATCTTTGAGTCACTTTCACTGAGCACTATGCTTTTGATTTTGTTTGCTTGTTGATTGTGGGGATCCTCTTTGGACCTTAAGGGGGAATTGTTTTCTGCTTCAAGTCTCAACCTTAGTTGTGGATTTTTAGGGATGAAAAGGTTTATGGTGGGGAGAATTGTCACACCCACCATCATTGAGTTAGTTATTTTATTAATTTTCTTTGTGTCGGGTAGTTCGGGTCTATGTCTGACTTAAACTTTTGATTTCTTTTTTTAAACGCATGTTTTTTCCTTGAAGGTGTTCAGTACATGGGAAGGATGTGGTCGAAACCGCATGACGTTTCATGGGTCACCACGCGTGACCTCATCCGGGTCACCGCACGGCCTACTCGATGATCAAAGAAGATGGAAAATACGTGGCTAATAATAAAATGAGAATACAATGAAAATTGAGCCAGTGTGGTCTTGTGCAAGGCATTTCTCGGGCGAGGCATGATTTTGAAACTGCGCAGCCTCGCCTAGTCCACTGGTTTACCTGCCGTTGTCAAATTAATTAAATGATGGGAACTAATAATGAAGAAATAAAACTAATTTAGTCGTAAAATAAAAATCATGTAAAATAATTTAATAATTTAATGATTTAAAAATATTAACAAGGATAATATTTTTTTATGAATAATAATAAAAATAATATTACGTTATTATTATAATGTTTATTAGAATCAAGTTTGTTATTATCTGATTATTATTATTGTCATCTTATTATTATAATTAATATTCATATTATTATTAATTTTTTTTTGTTTTTAGATTTTTTACGTTTCTTTTTATTTTTTCCCTTCTTTTCATTATCTACATTTTTTTCTCTCAATCTCATAGGATCCCCTCCCCCTTCCCCTCCTTTGTTGTCGCACTGCCATAATCACCTAAACCCTACATTCTCCGGCCTTCCTGCTTCCTCTGGCGATGAGCCAACTACCGCCCCCAGCTCTGTCCGGCGACTCGCTGCCTCCCACCCTGTCCGTTGGTCGATGTCTGACGCCTCCCTCGGCCTTCCGCTGTCGCACACACCTCCCCCCTGTAACCCTACCAACACACCGCTCACCTCCGGTGCCCCACACCCCTTCGGCGACCATGCTCCACCGTCCAGGCTCCCCTCGCACCGCCTCACACCGCCCGCACGAACCCCCTGGCCACCAGCCTCCATTTTTTTTTGGAAAATCCCATCTGACCCCTCTTTGTCTCCCTTCTAACCATATTTTCTAGCACGAAACACCACCGATGGCCTCCTCTTGTCTCCGATCAGCCTTCTATAGCCTCGCCTATGGTGTGTTCTCCCTCGTCTAGTTGTTTCTTCAATATTGGGGCTTGTTGGGTTAGGTTTTTAGGTTACAGTTGGTTTAATTTTGATGAAAAGGGTTTGATATTTTGTTTTAGGACATAACCATGTTGTTTGAGCTTGTGCTTGACATGCAGTGACCTTTTCGCACCAATTTTGTAGAGTTTCTACACACCAGTAGGTGGTTCCCCATCTAATTGATATATGATGAATTAATTTTCAATGCTTATTTTTTTTTTCATATTATTTTATTAATTTTTTGTTGTGCAAAGTTTGTTAAATTTTATGTTTTATTTTCATTGATATTGTTTAGTAAATTGTTCATATTATTGGGTGTTTTATACTGAGAACTCTATTAGTGACTTTTAAATTGTGCGATTATCTTATTATGTTGTGCAAGTGGTGAAAACATTATTTTTGATTGGACGTCGTGTGCATTTGGTCGTGAAAGAAGTTATTTCTTGAGTTTAGTGGTTCATGCCAAACGATTTATTCTAAATTGTTACATAAGATTTTATTTTTTTCTTATTAAATTACGTGCTTTATGCTATTTTGTTTTTCCTATGGTGTATGGTTTTCCATCAAACTATTTGGTTGGTTCAGGTCAAACTTTATAATTTTATTTGAGTGTGTGTGATGGGTGAGGTTGTTTGAGTTTATAAATAGTTTCTTTAGTTTGTACAAAGCCATGTGACACCCATTTACTATTGATTTAGAATTTTTTCATGGTTTACTTAGTTATGAAAATGGTGTGAAACGTTTTTGAAATTTTTTTGGTGTGCTCCTTATTTCAAAATGGTATTTATGTGTGTAAGTGGTGGTTTTTTTAGTGATGGGTGTCTTTTAAATTGTCTAGATGATTTAGTTTAGTATGAAACCTATGCTAATTATGTTTTGAAATGATTTTGGTGTGTGTAAGGTTTTAAATGTAGGTTTGGGTGTGAAATTGTGATTTTTCATGTGTCAATACCCTGTTTGGATTTTATGCATTAGTGTGACATGTGACATGAACTTGAAACTTGTTTGAGCACAAACTGGGAAGCTCAAGTAGCTAAGTGGGTAGACTAGACTAGTGGGCTAGTGTTCCGGAGGTGACTTGACCCGGTTTCACTGCCAGGACTGACGATTTCAACACTAAGTAAACATATTCTTTTCTGAGGGTCATGGTCTTCTAAGCCATGTTTTCTGCGGGTCGTGGCCTTCTAACCCATGTTTTCTGAGGGTCGTGGCCTTCTAAGCCATGTTTGACTGAGAAAAAAAATCTAGGGACCCAAGCTAGATAACACCTATGTGACCTCTCCCATATTAGTGCTCATTGGTTAAATTATGCTAGTCAGTGTGACACTTTGGTTTTTTAAGTGAGTGTATGTGTTTTAATTTATGCTGTTCCATTTGAAACTGTTTTTTTTATTCCATTTTATTTTAATCTGTTCAAGCTTTTATTTATTTTCTTTAGTTAATATTGTAAATTTATTTGTCATTTAATAATTATGAGTGGAACATTTTCATTTGGTGACGTCCTACTGGGATCTTGGCTAACACCCTACATACACCTTTGGGTGTATGTGGACCTTGTTCTTGGGTATTCTAGGTTGAGACACCCTGATCAATGGTAGTAGTTCTAGATGCTGTTGTTCTTCTCAAGCAAGTTGGTGTTTGTATCTTGGGTATGCAGCTTCTCATGTCGCTTGGAGGTTGGTATTAGAGTCTTAGTTATCTATCCTTGTTGTTGTTCACTTTGAGTTTTTAGTTGAATTCTATACTTAAACCTGTATTTAGTTTAAGGTCCGGTTGGTTGTCTGTTTTCAGTTTTAGTTAATTTAACTTGTCAGTGGTTTTGTGTTTACTATTTCGGGTAAATCCTTCTCATGTGTAATGTTTTTATACCCAGGAACTTGTGCCAACCTGTGGGTATCAAGAACACCCTTCAGGCCATGTCACCGACCGGGTCGGGTGCCAGATCGGATGGTGATCGGGCTTGGTTTGTGATAGTAAGGCTATAAGATATTGTTCCTGAGCCCATGAAAACTGTTGGAGCATTGGTCATGCCGAAAGGCATCACCAAGAAATCAGAGTGGCCATACCAACATCTGAAGGCTGTCTTCGGTACATCCTCACCCCATACAGAGAGATGATGATAACCTGATCTGAGGTCTATATTCGGCAACCATCTCGCTCCCTTCAGCTGATCGAAGAGGACATCAATCCTCTACAGTGTGTACTTGTTCTTCATGGTCACAAGATTCAGGAGCTGGAAGTCCACACATAACATCAAATTCCCATATTCCTTCTTGGTAAAAAAGCTGGGGCTTCCAACAGTGAAATGATGGGTCTCACGAATCCCTTCTCCTGAAAATCCTCCAGATATACCCTCAACTCATGAAACCTCGCGAGAGCCATCTGATATGCTAGTGTAGATATCAGTGTCAACCCATGGTATAGATCAGTGCCGAATTCTACCTCTCTGTGAAGAGGTAATCATAGAAAATCATAAAGAAAGATGTTTTTGTACTCATCCACCACTATATGAAAGTGATAAATCTTCTCATCCACCACACCAAGGGAAGGAAAACATGATCCCATCCATGTGGACACACCAAACTCTAAATCTAATGTAGTCTATCTCAACATGAATGGAGGATAACCGGTTCGTACCCAAGATGACGTCGTAAGGATTCGACGCTGTTATTAGGAGATCCTAGCTGAATCACTGACCTCCCAAATTAATCTCCCACTACTGGTACCAGTGTGTAATCGTCAAATCCCCTCCAATAAGAGTCTATAATCATAAAGATCATTCAAACAACTCTATCCAAATCTTTGATCCCCAAATATGGTCTGTGATAAGGAAAGAGTGATTGGGACATTTTTCTATAAGAATTGTAGCTGTGATGTAGAAGATATAGATCATACCTCTAATAATATCTGGAGAACCATGGCCATAGGCCTCCATCATCTGTAGCTGGACACACCCCTATCCTCAGCTCTCAAAGCCCATGGTGGATCACATAGGTGTGGTGGTGGTAGCACATAAAACCTATATCCACCACCTGGTTCTCTTTCGGCTCCCCTTACATGTTCTCCATTTTGTGAACCACCTCTTTAAAACCTATGTCTATGTCATAGTGGACCTTCTACCATATTTCGATCATCTGTGCGGTGAGTCTGGAAATCATGAGCCAGGTTCCCCTTCTTGCCATAGGATTAGCACACCCTGACCCTCGGACGAGTCCCTCTTCCCTGGGGATCTTGTATCGTCGATCCGACATCCTTGGGTAATCCCCTGAAATGACTGGTCTGATTGGAACCATGTGTTTGCAGCCTGCTACCGACATCTAAAGACTCCACCACCCAGGGTCTACTGGTTGCTCCTACTACTAGATCCTACTCCGCCAGAATACTCACCAAGAGTATCTCTCGCTCCAGCACCCCGACCAGAGTAAGGATACTAAGTGATACCATAGACACCATGATATCCTATAATAGTCTATGCTCAAAGTCTTGAGCCCTAAATAATGGGTCATAAACTATGTGTGTAGAGTGTTGAGAAAGATCAGTGAATCTCTCTAAGTACTATTCTACTTTCATGAAACCTTGTTATAGGTGTAGTAGCTCTTGTATGCACACTAATTGTAGTTTCACTGGAATGAAATACTCTCTAAATAGGCACTCAAAGAATGTCTAGGTGAGGGTTGCCTCATCGTGTGTATGGATCATCAAGGTCCACCATCTCCCCAGTGGTCCATGAAGAAGTCTTACGGCTATGATTTCCATCTGGTCGAGAGGATACTCACTAGATAGAAGACTCACATTAACACCTCAAGCATATCTTCTAACACCTAGAGGACAATCTCACCCATAAACCTAGGAGGTATCTGCCTCTAGAACTTGTGTAATGCACAAAGACTACATGATTCTTCTACTGGTATCTTTGGTGGAAATTGGTGACCAACGGGTGGTGGTAATGTTGGTGCAAATCCTAGTGGGGGCATCTCCATTACTGGTCCCTGTACTGATGCCTCATCACTGGGTGTACCATCCTCGTGGTAATGCACTTGAATCATCACTGGCATTCTGTGTGGTGGAATCTTGAAAAAATATCAATATGAACAACGTTCAACATGTTATACCTAGTGAGATGACTCAAGAAAGACATGAATTAAATACTCAAAATACTATACGATTCATGCAACCAGTGGTTCTAGGTACCAAGTTGAAAAGAAGAATTTAGGGTCCTGGTGTATGGATATGTCGGCCGCCGCACCAACACCAGACTCCCCAAAACTAAAAGTTGATCTTGAAACATTTAACACTGTTTTCCCAAAACAAAAACATAGACTCTCAGTCTTTAAGATAGGACTGACTACCTATGATGCCGATTTTTCATGACCCATACCTTGGGGACCCTGCCACGTCTACCCCAATCCTTCCCCCTGAAGGCTAGGGGCTGGCGACTAGTACTGAAGGTATTATCTTGAAAGTGTGAGGCGTTAGCTGAGTAACTGTACACACACACACACACAAACACTCACAACCCCATCTTACAATACTAAAAATAAAAACACGCATGCCACTAAGAAAACCATTGAGTTTAAAACATTATAAATTGAATGTAAAGGGGCTAGAATACATGCCCCAAAAACAAAATCTAAAAAAATAATGTACAAAGGTATCTGTAAATCCATCTGTAGAAAACCTTACTAGAAGGGTAGGTGTAGAGTAGCTTCCAGAAGTCGTAGGATTATTCCTTGCCTGTTGGATCTCACTAGGAACCACCCAGTCCTAGACCACCAAGGTCTCCATCAAAGCATTAATATTCTGCAAAAGACACGACAAGTGCGGGCGAAGCCTGTATAACATCTCAGGTAAATAAAGGATATGATATTTTCATATTTATTAATATTTTTGAATTAAATGTTAATTTTACTTTAAAGGGGATTCTATGTTCGATGGAGTAACCAACATGCAACAATGTGTTTCTTTGAAATCTTATGTTTCACACAACTTTGAGTTATACTGAATAGTAATAATATAATAATATTATTTTAAATGGTAGTTATCACATAGCTATTGTATTAGTGGGAATGAACATAAGTAACTAAAATATGATTATACATGTCTATTAATTGTTTCTACATTTATCCAGAAAAATTTAAATGCTTAAAATGTGAATGAATCCAATTTTAAGAATGAACACTCTAATATTCATTAAAATGTCGATTTACCGCCTTTTGATGGAAAACCCTTTTTAAATCTAGTTTTTTTCACTTTTACATTTTCTATTTGAAAAAATATAGTATTCTTTAGAATCAGAATATCGAAATTTACTTTGGATGAAATTTTGGTATTTTGTTTGATAATGTTCATTTTTTTAATGAATAGTGAAAAATACTGTATTTTAATTCAAAGCTGCCTTTTAATATAATTTTTTTATTTGGTTAGATTATCTTTTTAAATGGTTTTAAAGTTTAATTAGATTATATTTTTACCATTTAATACAATTTGGATCCTTTTTAGTAATTTCACTTTTAAATTGGACGTAAACAAGTGTCAATCTTTTGATAGTTATTATTTCCAAAAAACACACTTTTTGTTTCGACAACGAGAATTAATTTCAAATTAATTTTTGCAACTTATTTGTTTTTAATTTGGATAAATGGATTCCATATTTAGAATCATGAAGTCTAAAATTGTGTAAATAAGTAACTTTTATTTTTAGACATTATGAATATTTACTTTAGTAAATATTTTATTTATAATGGTTAAAAGGTAAATCTGGTAAATAAGGGTAAACTAATATTATTATAATAATATTAAATTACCCTAACATGTGTCCTAATACTATTGGTTGATACATGTCTGACCATGGGAATCCTTTGGTCTATTTGGGGACCCTATCGAGCCACTTGGGATTGATAATGACACATTATATTAATTAATTTAAAGTGACAAAAATATACATCTTTTAGTAAAACAATTTTTATATGGGGTTATATAAGTTATATTTTTGACTATAAAAATTAATTTGAAATATAAAAAAGATTTCCTACATCATGGTATTTTATTTAATAATTTTTAGACATCAAATAAATAAAATTATTTATGATACAATGATGATACATTGATTGCCTTATTAATGAACAATTTAAATAAATGAGATTATAAAAATTAAAAAAAATCCAAAACCTGTCCAATTATTATTGGATGATTTTATTTAAAAAAAAGGTCATCTTATCTTTTAATTTAATGAATTTTTGACGTTTTTAAACCTAAAATAAGTTTATAATGAATAAATACTTTCAAACTTTCTTAAAGAGCCCTCCTCCCCCTTATAATAAGCCATCACCTCTAAACCATTACTCACACCTCTCAAACCCCTTGGCCCATCAAATATCTAAAAAATTAATCCCTCTAAATCCCTATATTCCTTTTAAAATCCTTCTCCTAGGAAGAAGGAGATTCAATTAAATCTTTTGGGTCAAACCAAAGGAAGATACCCTATTTAAAGGTAACATCTTCCCTTAAGTTCTCTTGTTTTATTTTACTTCTCCACTACCTATGATATTCTTATTATTTTTTTACAAAAAATAGTATTATCGATATACTGGGTTTTTTTATGATAATTATTTAAACTATACTTACACACACCTCCGTCTAATGGGTAAAGAACATATTGTTTCAGTGGACGGCGAACTAACGCCTCAAGATACGATGGCTGTTCAATTATATCCCACCACCTCTTATAGTGGAAATTATGATGGAACTATATTTATATGTGATATATAATATAATTATATGGTATATTTTTTTTTATTTATAGCATTCCTTTATGGTATCCATAATGGGTAAATTCGATAATCTCATTTGAGGAAGTGTGGACTACCGCCCCCTCAAAGTGATATGACTCATTCATTCATTACATGAAATGTATAAAGGATAGAGTTAATGAAATTATATATGATATTATACTAGAATTATAATATACCTATGTGTCATTAATTTTTCATTCCATTAAATAAAAAATAGAAATGAAAGTAGCGTTCATGGGTACATACGACTTACCATCACCATGAACGGTGCATTTCATTTCTTATATCAAAATGTTATGTACTATTATAAATACATATATATACTAGATATATATGATATATATGATATCTAAATCATTAATATATATTTTTAGATAATTTAATTTTGACCACATGGACAACATGTAATTATAAGAAGTTCATTGATGACTCAAGAACCAAATATCGACAAAACGACAGTTATTAACATAAATGATTATATAATGGTTATAATGGGGTAATAAGTGATATAAAAGGAATAATAAACTTGAAGAAGGTACTTATGAAAGTAGAACCTAACTTTAGTTCATTATTTAAGAGATTAAAGAACAAACAAGTCAAGTAGGACATATGGTAAGGGACTTCGTCTCAATATCCTTTCATTGAGGCATATTTTTGTTTATACACGAATTTCCTTTATACGATGTATAAACACCATGGAGTTTTAATTTCATTAAAAGGAAATATTTTTCTACAAACTGTTTTTCTAAATTACAAAAAATAATGTTTCCTTTAATGTACACGGTGACAATGACCTTTCTGCCGCTGCGAGCGTTATTTGATATTTGGATTCCTTAAAAATCTATATTGTTTTTTTAAAAGAATATTAAATACCATATTCTATTTTTACATATTTTGGTATTAAAAATGTTTTTGAAACTGGATTTGTTTTGTTAATATATTTAAATGATATATTATGATTGAAATGTGGAAATGTTATCTTTCTTTAATATTTGTTTTATGTGTTATGAATATGTTATGGTTCTTGGGAATTGTTTACGTATACGGGTGGTTCCGTGATAAATATAGGGATGGTGAGACTAAGATAGCTCTCTAATGAATTGGGTAATCTGATAGAGGTAAACTTTAATTTTTATTCTAAGAGATTTAGGGAATATACTATGATGGGTATTCCAAACGTAATTCCAAATATATTTGTGAAAGATACAAAGTAAGTATGTAATAGATGCCACATGTTTTTTTGAAATGTTTTTTACAGGACTTAAATATGAATAGGGTCAAGGATGGGATTAAGGAATATTCATACTATCTAAAACATGAAACTAAACATGAATCTTTTTTCAATGGTTTTTATTTAATGAAAAAAATGGAAATTCAGAAGAAGTGTGTACTTTATAATTTTTGAGATGTAATGAAATAGTTATAGCCTAATTCTTTAATGATCTAATCCTAAAAAATCCTCAATGTGAATTATTAATTTAATTCTAGATTATGAATTTTTTTAAGGCTAGGTCCTTATAGTTGGTATCCGAGGTCGGTTTAAACAACTTTAAGAGTTAGGGTACTATTAAATTAATATTTGTAAATTAATATCTGTTAATATTAAATTGATATAGAATTTTCAGATTACCATATTTCTTCACTTAAGATATTTCTGTGTTTATAATGCTTTTCCATATAGGAAACAAGGCAGTTGTGATGGGAAGGAATATAGAGGGAATTGACCTTCCAAATAAGCATCCTCAAATTGTCGGAATTAGAATTGAACTATTTGTTGTAGTGATGGATCAGTTGACTTGGGTGATAAATGGTGGTTGTTTTTATTGATGATATTTTGGTTTATTATAAAATAAAAGAAGAACAAGAAAGTCATTTAAGGGTTTTCTTACAAACCTTAAATGAAAATAGACTGTATGAGAAATTCAGCATGTGCGAGTTTTGGTTACAAATGTTTTTTCCTTGGTCACATTAATTAAAAAAATGGCATAACTGTTGATCCTGCTAAAACAAAAGTTTTTAAACAATGTCCAAGACCCACAAATGTAACTGATATCCATAGTTTTCTTAGTTTAGAAGGTTACAACCATAGGTTTGTCGAAAAATTTTCCCTGTTATATAGTCCAATGATTAAGTTAACTCAAAAATGTGTTAAGCTCATCTTGATAAAATAATGTGATGATTATTTTTAGGAATTAAAAAGAAGATTAGTGAATGCTCCAGTTTTGGGACTGCCTTCCAGAGATGGTGTATTTTTTATCTACAGTGATGCTTTGTTGAAAGGATTTGGTAGTGCCCTAATGAAGAATGATCAGGTAATTGCTTATGATTCACATCAGTTGAAACCTCATGAGTTGAATTACCCTATACATGATTTGGAATTAGTTTCTATTGGTTTTGCTTTGAAAATTTGGAGGCATCATCTATATGTAGTAAAATGTGAAATATATATTGACCATAAAAGATAAAAGTATATATTCAGTCAGAAAGATTTGAACATGAGATATAGGATATGGATGGAATTAATCAAGGATTCACAATTCATTACCATCCAGGAAATGCAAATAAAGTGGATGATTCTTTGAGTCGAAAGAGTAATTATACATTAACCATGTTACATTTGGAACATGATAATTTGATTAATGATTTGATGATCATTGGCATAGAAGTTGTTGGTGCATGAAATTCCTCCGTTTTATTTCAGGTGTTAGTGAAATCATCTCAATAAAATGGAATTAAGCAATCATATAAAGAAGATAGTGAGTTTCAAAAAAAGGTAGAGTTGGTTTAGAAGGGTATGTTTTCTGATTTTAACAATGATAATGATTGCATCTTGAGATTTGGGAAGATATTATGTGTGCCTTTTGATTCAAAGTTGAAGAAAGAGATGTTATGTGATGCTCATAGTTCTACATTTTCAATTCATCCTAGAAGTACTAAGATGTACAAATATCTTAGAGAGTATTGCTGGTGGGATGGAATGAAAAAATATAATACCAACTTTACTGTGAATTATTTGACCTGTCAACAGGTTAAATTAGAGCGGCAGTTACCGAAAAGGATGCTTCAGTCTTTAACAGTGCCAGAGTGGAAGTGGGAAAATATATCCATGGAATTCATTGTTGGATTACCTAATAAATCTCAAGGTAACAATAAAATATTGATTATTTTTGATTGATTGAATAAATCTACCCATTTACATCCTATTTGAGATACTTTGTCTCTAGATCGACTTTCTCAGTTGTATGTTAAACAGATAGTCAGGTTTCATGGAGTTCCCTTCTCCATTGTATCAGATCGTGATCCTAGGATTACTTATAACTTTTTAAAAGGACTTCAAAATTCATTTGGTACTAGATTAAATTAGAGTATAGATTTTCATCCTCAGTCAGATGGGCAGTCAGAATGAACAATTCAGACTTTCGAAGATATGCTACATGCTTGATCAATAAATTTCCAGGGAAGTAGGGACCAACTTCTTTTTTTGGTTGAATTTTATTATAATAATAATTTTCATTCCAGTATATAGATGGCTCCATTTTAGGCATTATATATAAAGAGGCATCAAACTCCAGCTTTTTGGGATGAATTAGGTGAAAGGAAACTGATGGGATCAGAATTGGTAGAAGAGATGGCAGAAAAAGTTCAGTTGATTCAGAAACACATGAGAACAACTCAGAGCAGGCAGAAAAGTTATGCAGATAACTGAAGGAAGGATATTTATTTTTAGGTAGGAGATTATGTATTTCTCAATGTTTCTCCCTGGAAAAGTTTGATGCATTTTGGTAAAAAGGTAATACTGAGTCTGAGGATCATTTGACCCTATAAAATCCTGTAAAAGTTGGATCAGTTGCCTACAGAGTGGTTTTACATCCATGTTTATCCTAGGTACAAAATGTTTTTAATGTTTCAATGTTGAGAAATTATATTCCAGATCTATCTCATGGTTTGAGTCTAGAAGAAGTTTAGATGGAAGAGAATCTTTCATATGAGGAACAAACAGTTCAGATTCTTGACCAAAGAGAGCAAGTGTTGTAGAATAAGGTAATCAATAAGGTGAATGTTTTTAAAAAAAATCATATGGTTTAAGAGGCAATGTGATAATCTGAAAATTATATGACATATAAATACCCCCATTTATTTGATAAGTGAATAAAATTGTGAGGACATAATTTCCAAAAGGGGGAAAGATGTAACATCCTAGGAAAATAAAGAATATGATATTTTCATATTTACTAATATTTGTGAATTAAATATTAATTTTACATTAAATTGGATTCTATGTTTGGTGGAATACTCAACATTCAAAAACTGGTTTCGTTGAAATCTTACATTGCACACAATGTTGAGTTATACTAAAAAATAATAACATAAAACTATTATTTTAAATGGTAGTTAACGCATAGTCATCATATTATAAAGAATTAAAATAATTAACTAAAATAAAATTATACATGTTTGTTAAATGATTTTACATTTATCCAACAAAATTTAGTGGCATAAAATTTGAATGAATCCAATTTTAAGCATAAACACTCTAATAATGTTTAAAATGTCAATTTACCACCTTTTGATGGTGATCCCTTTTTAAATATAGTTTTTGTCACTTTTAAATGTTTTATTTGACAATGTATTATTTTTATTTAGAATATGGACATCGATATTTACTTTGGATGAAATTTATGTATTTTTATGATAATGTTCTTTTTTAATGAATAGTCAAAAATACTGTATTTTAATTCAAAACTGCCTTTTAATATAATTTATTTATATAGTTAGAATATATTTTTAAATGGGTTTAAAGTTTAATTAGATTATATTTGTACCATTTAATCCAATTTTGGTCATTTTAATTAATTTCAATTGGAAATTTGACATAAAAAAGTGTCAATCTTTTGATAGTTATTATTTCCTAAAAACACGCTTTTTTGTTTTGACAATGGGAATTAATTTTAAATTAATTTATGCAACTTCTGTGATTTAAATTTTAAAAAATAGATCCCATATTTGGAATCAATAGGTCAAAATTTTTTAAATAGGTAACTTTTATTTTTAGACATTATGAATATTTACTTTAGTGAATATTTTGTTTAACATGGTTAAAAGATAAATCTGGTAAATAAGTGTAAACAAACATTATTATAATAATATTAAATTACCTTAAAATGTTCCATAATCCTATTGGTTGATACATTTCCGACCATGGACATCCTCAGGTATATTTTGGAACCCCATTGAGCCACTTGGGAGTGATAATGACACTTTATATCAATTAATTTAAAGTAAAGACAAAAGTAACATTAACATATATCTTTTAGTAAAACAATTTTTATATGGTGTTATATAAGCTATCTATTAAATTATAAATATTAATTTAAAAAATAAATTTTTTTTCTACATCATGGTAGTTTATTTATATTTTATATACATCAAATAAATGAAATTATTTTTGACACAATTATGATACAATGATTACTTTATTAATGGATGATTCAAATAAACGAGATTATGAAAATAAAAAAAATATTCAAAAAATGTAAAATTATTATTGGATGATTTTATTTCTAAAAATATTAATCTTTTATTTTAATTTAATTATTTTTGGACCTTTTGAAAACGAAAATAAGTTTATGATAAAAAATACTTTCAAACTTTCATAAAGATCCCCCCTCCCCTTATAAAAAGACATCACCTCTAACCCATTAATCACACCTCTCAAGCCCCTTGTCTTGTCCAAACTCTACAAAATTAAGATCCATAAATCACTATATTCCTCATGGAATCTATTCCCTAGTCATAAGGAAATTAATGTCAACCTTTTGGTTCGAACCATAGGGAGATACATGATTTATGTTAAAGTCTTCCCTCAAGTTCTCTTCATAAATTTTACTTCTTCACTCCCTATGATCTTATTATTATTTGTTTACATGAAAAAAACATTATCCTCAATATACTATGTTATTTTTATGATAATTATTCTAAATACACATACACACACCTCCGTTTAATGGGTAAATATCGTACTATTTCTGTGGAAGGTGAACTAACGCCTCATGAAATGATGATTGTTCAATTATCTCCTACCACCTCTTATGGTGGCCATTATGATGGAACTATATTTTTAGGTGATATATATTATATTTATAATGTATCTAAGATTATTTATTTTTCATCTATAGAATACCTTTATGGTTTTTATATTTGGTAAATACAATAATTTAATTTGAGGAAGTGCGGACTACCGGCCCCTCAAAGTGATATGACTCATTCATTCCATACATGGAACACATAAAGGATGGATTAAATGAAATTATATATGATATTATACTGGAATTATAATATAACTATGTATCATTATGTTTTAATACCATTTACTATGAAAAAGAAATCAAAGTAGCGTTCATACGTACGTACGACTTACCGTCTTCATGAACGGTGCATTTTGTTTCTTATTTCCAAATGTTATGTACTGTTATTAATATATATATATACTAGATATATGTAATATATATGATATATAAATCATGAATATAATTCTGGAGATAATTTACTTTTTACCACATGGAAAACATGTAATTATAAGATATTCATTTTTGACTCAAGTACCAAATATCCACAAAATCACCGTTATTAACTTAAATGATTATATAAGGTTTATAAGAGGGTAATAAGTGATATAAAAGGAATAATAAACTTGAAAAAGGTTATAAATAAAGTATAAATTAACTTTATTTTATTATTCAAGAGATTAAATAACGAACAAGTCAAGTTGGACACGAGGTAAGGGACTTCTTCTCAATCTCCTTCCAATGAGGTATATTTTTCTTTATACATGACATTCCTTTATACAGTGTATAAACACCTTTGAATTTTCATTTCATTCAAAGGAAATAATTTTCTATGAAGCATTCTACTAAATTAAAAAAATTAAAGTTTATTTTAATGTACGTGGTGAAAACGACCTTCCTGCCACCGTGAGGATTATTTGATATTTGGCTTCCTTAACAAGCCACAATGTTTTTTTAAAAGAAAAATAAATACCACATACCCTTTTTACATATTTTGGTATTTAAAATGGATTTGATAATTGATTTTTTATGTCAATTTAGTTAAATGATATATTTTTATTGAAATGTGGAAATGTTATATTTCTTTTAAGTTTGTTTTATGTGTTATGAATATGTTATGATTCTTGGGAACTGTTTACATATACGGGTGGTTCTGTGATAAAAGTAGGGTGGGTGAGCTGGAGATAACTCTCTAATTAATTGGGTAACATGATGTAGGTAAACATTAATTTTTCTCCTATAAGATTTAGGGAATATACTATGATGGGTATTCCAAACGTAACTTTCTATGTAGCTGTGAATGATACAACATAAGTATGTTATGGATGCCACAAGTTAAATTTGTGATTTATGATTTTTATGTGTTATTCATAAATATTATGACTTCATGAGGTATGTTACAGAGCTTATTCTTGGCATGTATTTATAGAATAATGTTTTCATTCCATATTTTATAATCCTTCCTAAGCTTTTTATGGTCATCCCATATTTTTTTGAATTTTTTTTTCGCAGGACTAAAAGATGAATAGAGTAAAGGATTTGATCATAGAAAATTTATACTATCAAAAACTTGGAACTAGACCTGAAACTTTTTTACAAGGTTTTTTCTTTTATGAAAAAATGGAAACTGGGTATAAGTGTCTACTTTGTAATTTTTGAGATGTAATGTAATAGTTATGGCGAAATTCATTAAAGATGTAAACCCAAAAATACCCTCAATGTTAATTATTAATTTAATTCAATATTATGTAATGTTTTAAGGCTAGTTCCTTATAGCCCGTGTATGGGTGAGTAATACAATACTTAGTAGGGACCTGAAACCATAAATAAATACCAAAAAGGAAAAGTACACATGAAGCAATGGATAGATCACACAGGTATATCATAAAGTATAAAAATCAAGATTATTAGTCGTAAAGATAGATCATCTTGTACTACTAAATGAATCATTACTGATGAGTCACTGAGGTCTGCTTGTCTACCGGGCAACTGAGGTCTACTTGAATAGTTCTCATATGCCAGGCTACTGAGGTCCACTTGGATACTGCTCATCTGTCAGGCCACTAAGGTCAGCTCAGCTACTGCACGTCTATTAGGAAACTGAAGTTCCATTGACTACTACTCGTTTGTCGAGCCACTGATGTCCGCTCGGCTAATGCTCGTGTGTCGGGCCACTGAGGTCCACTTGGTTTATGCTCATCTGCTAGGAAACTGAGGTCCTCTCCTCTATTTCTCATCTACTCGGCCACTGAGGTCTACTCAGCTACCCACTGAGGTTCACTCATCTCTTCCTCTTTGTCACAGCCAGCCATAGGATTTCTGATCATAGCACACATCATTCCGGGTGAATCTACTCCTCAATCCATTTACTAGATCCCAATATCCATTGATACTCACTTGGATTATTTCAAAAGGACTGTCACGTCACAATGGTCCCAATGCCATAAAAGTGTCCTCAATCGGATGTACAATTTACATGTTATGAACTTTTTACTAAAAAGGGGCCAGTTGGGTCCGGGACTGGTCTGACCTGACCTGACCCGACCCGGATCCAACCCAACCTGGATCACACCTGGTTCGTTGGACCCATCCTAGGACAACTGGGCTACGGGTCCACCAGCTGGGCTGCCTGGAGTATCCTGCCTCCTCCTTCCCAGCTCACTGTGAGCAGGACAGCTTACTTCGGCTAAGA
This sequence comes from Viscum album, assembly GCA_963277665.1. Lineage (NCBI taxonomy): Eukaryota > Viridiplantae > Streptophyta > Magnoliopsida > Santalales > Viscaceae > Viscum > Viscum album. Next base: position 244,187,086 of record OY728131.1, read on the forward strand.
CGTGGCTAGCGCATTGCGTCTCCCTCCACCTTCCGGTTTCCAAGACGTTCACCGTCGTGGTCTAGACACACATTGGACCTCCATTTGTGTGATGTGGTGTGACTCACCACATCTACTTATGCCCACCACCGGACATTACTGGTGGCCCAGATCACTGATTGTGGCCGATGCTGTGAGGCTCCTAGCTACCGCAGTGCGCTGTCGGCATGCTGTCAACGCATGGCACCTCCTGCACACAACCACCACCACGGGTGCTGGTGCACTAGCGGTCTCTTCTGCGGGCCACTAGGACTTCTCTGGTGGTCTATTTTTTGAACCATGAAGGTTCTCTCGAGTCATCTAGCCATTCTTTCTCTTGCTGCGGGCTCGAATCCTCTTTGCAACCCACTTATCCAAAAACGATCAAACTATATTAAAAAAAATCACCAAGAACACCCAAGGGATAGACGTTTTCCATGTTAATTCGGTCTTCATTCATCTCGTTAGAAGGAAAGAATTGGAAGGGTATAATCACCCAAATTTCTACCAATCGAATCATTTAATAACCAACCCATCATGAATTTAGCATGCACGATCCATGAATCATTCCATTCGCTAAATGATTCATGCTCATTATGGAGTTTTAGAAATGGGGAGAGAAAACTAATTAAATAGACACACTACTTGGTTTTTGATCAATCACTGATAAAGGGAGAATCATTCATTTTTTCACTCGTCAAGCCACCCATGTTTGGTCAAAACCCATTTGTGGATCTGTCGTCGTTCTTCATTTGTCACCACTCGGTATTCACCAACCAATTTCTTCAAAGGCTTCCATGAAAAAGAAACTAGATCCTCCAACGACCTTATATCCTCGCTAAGTAATTAAGTGGATAAAGTGATTCATAAGTTCTGTTACTCTAAGTCACCAATGTTACATTTTTTCATTTATTAAATAAAATAGTTTCCCTATCATGCTATAGCGAACATTTGAATAATATTAACTTTTAAGTTTTTTTTATTTTAGTTCATTTTATTTTTATTCTTGATGTGCCTAGAAATTAACTTTCTCCCTTGACCCACACCGGTCAAGGTTAGGTCCATTACTAGGTAACATCGTCATTCTAGATGCAATAATTCCCTCATATTTATAATCCGAGAACCTATTTAGAAGCTTCCAAAATCGTGCACACGTTCTATTTTAGTTAACTTAATAACAATTCAAACAAATATTTCGGGATCAATAGGCCTCAAAATCAAGTGTTGTCTGAGCACCTGGTCTCAAAATAATCCTACACAAATTTATAAAAATTCATGGAAATTTGAGACATTACAATATCCATTGGGTGCTTTTATACCATATAGAAACTAACAAAAATTCAATGTCTCACTCTTTCTTAATGTGTAACAAGTTGAGGGTAAATATGTCATGTTTCCGTTAATAATGGGAGCTAACTCCAAACATAGTCTCATTCTTATCAACTCCAATCTATAATTTAATCAATATTTTGTCTCTCCTTTTATGTCTAATAAAGTTCCAATCAAACTATCACATATATTTTTCTCAACATACATAACATCAATGTTATGTTATTTCTATAATAATATACAATATGGTAGTTAATAAAATAGAATATTTCTTCCAGATATTTTTTTGATACCAGAACCAATTTTCTTTAAAAATGTCAAATGAATATTTTCACCCTTTTGTAATATTATTCATCTTAAAATGTTTTTGGGGGAATATTTTATTCTTTAAACCATGAAATGACTTTTCCAACCTATGATAAGGATTATCAATTTTATAAAATCTTCGATGTATTATGTACACTATCTTTCTTCCATTCTGCTATTGACAATATCAAGTCTCTTCTTCACAAATTGGACATGCTTTATGTCCCATTAAACTATATCCAGATAAGTTTCCATATACAGGAAGGTCATTTATACTGAACATTATCATGACACATAAAAGAAAATACACTTTCTTGTATGCATCAAAAAAACTAACCCCTTCCTCCAATGGATGTTTCGAATAATCAATCAATGGTGAATGATACACATCAATATCATTTCCTATCTATTTTGGTCCATAAATCAACAAGATCATCATAAACTATTTTTATTCATATGTATATGTGGATCTAAGTTGTAAACTACCCACAAAATAGGCCATGAACTATGTTAGCTTCTTAGGGTCTGATATGGATTCATTCCATCTATACACACTCCCATTATAAGATTTCTAAATTCACTTCCAAAATTAGGAAACTGATTATCAAATATCTTCAATTGTGATGAGTCAGTAGGGTGATGTAACTTACCATCATAGATGTTTTCATATGAATGTCATCGTATCCTTTTTGAATCAATTTAATTTGAAAATAAACAGTTAAAATGAGGAATTATTGGAAGATAAAAAATTGATTTAGTATGAGGTTTGATTTTGGTACCTGAGAATGAATCAGAGTTAATTTATCATAATTATAAGAAGGGATAATTGTAAGGAATAATTTTATTTAGCATGAGGTTAGATGTAAGTAGTTGATAATTTCTATGAATTGAATTTTTCATCCTTCTTATAGCGTTATGTTCTACATGTATTAAAATTTGATAAAAATTAATATTCTTTCCTATACAACAAAAAACCATTGGGGGGAAGCATGTATCTTTTTATACCCCAATCCCATTGAAAATAATATTTTTTGTGCCTAATAATTGGAATCTAGAAACTCGTTGTCATCTGAAAGTCTCTTCTAATAGCTAAAGTAAGTTAGAGAAATTTTATCACTCCAACCTTTTTTTATTTCAAGTTAACCAACCTCAAAACTTCTGATAACATAATATATTCACAACCTGGGAATAATTGTTTTTAGAATCTTTATAAAATTGTTAAATGGTTATTGTTTTTTCAATGGTTTCAACACTTAAATATTGAATTAAATCTTCAATGCAATCCTTTATGTCATCATGAATATTTTTATCAACATTAGATGTTGAATTTATAATAATTTCACCATACTTGATCCAACGAGTTTAATTAAGGATTAAACCATTGCAAATGAGATGATCCTTGATTTCTCTAGAATTTTACTTTCTCGTATTAAAACACTTGACACATGAACAGAAAATAAATTCTTTGTTTTTGAACATTTTGTTTAGAAAATTCCAAGAAATAATCAACTACCTTTTCATATTCATTATCGATTCTTCGTAAATTTATCTAATTACAATTTATTCAATACCTGAGGTCATAATATAATTAGTGAATATATTAAAACATATAATCATTAATATATATATATATATATATATATTTAAACATAAAAACCTAAAATTAAAATGATTAGTACTCATACCTGAAATATTAATGATTAATAGGAATAAAATAAAAAATAATCTAATCTAGGAATTTATTTTGCTTGATGTGTCACTGATCCAAAAGTATATAATTTTTTTAGAATCATAAAACAAAAAATATAAATAATTTCAACTGAAATATATACACATATATACAAACACACACACACACACACACCCATATATATATACAAATAAATCATATATACATTTAATATATATATATATATATATATACATAAATAGATAGATTTTAAACACAAAAAAAATTTAATGAAAAAAATTCTGATCTGGTGAGAGATCAATGATTATTTGGAAAAAAATAATAAAATAAATTACTCTAGGTATATTTTTTATTTAAATAAATAATTATAAACAATTATTAATGGCCATGGTAAAGAATAACGATATTTCTATCAAGTTACCCAGTTTTTTGTAAAATGACTATGAAAAACACAACTACGCTCTACCTAGATTCGTGAAAAGAGAAATCAATATTCCTCTTAGTAATAACCTATAATAAAAAAATTTTATAATACCACTAAATAAATAATTTTTATAATTTAAAAAAAAATTAAAAGAATTAACAATGAAAAGTGGATATCATACAAAAAATAATGAGTGAGTGAAATTTATAACTGACACATAATGAATTTATAAAAAAAATTACAAGCCACTTAAATTTTTTGATGTTTTACATTTCATGATCTATCCTCAAAAGAGATAACATCCCTTGAATTTAATGGCAGTAATAACACTAAATCAAATGATTAAAACATTTTCAAAAAAAAAACTAGCAAGAGAAAAACAATGAAAAAACATCTAATCGCGGTGTAGCACGACCGTAATAGATGTCCCATGAAGTTAGAAAGAAAAACCCTCAAAAGAATAATTTTAACATTTGAAAAACAATGAAAAAAATAATATAAAAACTTATGAACCAAGGGATAATTGATCATTAAAGGGTTACATATATGAAATATACACCTTAATCGCAAAAGATAAATGATTGATGATCATAAATCAAAAAAATATAATTCCACTCAAGAAAAAAAATACAAAAATACTTCTCAAAAGTTTTGGTAGACGTTAGAATCTCTTTAGGTTTAGAGAAAAAAATAATGAGTGACATAAAAAATAAGGGTTCCAAGGATGGGTTTTTTAAAGAGTTTTAACATCGATTTTCAAGATAACTGACATAAAAAAAATTATTTATTTTCAGTGATGGTTTTTCATAAAACTGATGCTAAAAATAAATGATTTTTTATTTTTTGTGTCTGTATTATTAAAACTTAAACGAAAAATAAGTTTTTTTAGCATTTTTGGCATTGGTTTGTACTAAAATTGATGATGAAAATATTATACATAACATTTGGTTTCGATTTTTCATAGAACCGATGCTGAAAATGAAACTATTTATATTTTGGTATCGATTATTACTGTAACCGATTTCGAAATAGAATGTGTTTTCTATTATAACATCAGTTATGTTTAACCGACATTATAAACACAATGTTAAAAATACTTTTACTACTAGTGAGTAAAATAGTTAATTTTCCACCAAAAACATTTTCGGGGTTAAACAATTAAGCCCCAAATTCTCAAGACCCACTATCGTGTATAAAGGATTAACAATAAAACAAACTCGGTTAACCAAGATATAAAAAATATACAAAAAAAGTATTCACAAACAAAATACTAGAACAATAAATAGTGAATGCTGAAATGTAAATTGACAATAGATATAACGTGTTTCGGTCCCTTTGGGGACCTACGTGCATGGAGAGAACACCTACAGGGCAATAGTTTTATTAAGAATCTAAGAAAACAAGTAATAATGATTATATATTCGAATAAAAAAAAATAAAGTACCACCAAAACTATTCGAGGAGGTCAGTATTGGAAAACTAGGTGGAAGTGATCAATCATATCACTTAGATTCAACCTCGTCCACTCCTAGATGAACTCTCACACACACACAGGTAGGATATAGTAACATAAATGACGAAGAAAAAATGTAAATTACTATAGATACAAGAAACATATATTGGATATTTGTTATGATTGAAAATGTGTCAATATCTGATATCACATAGAGCATAGTCGTCTGAAAAAACTAAAACGGAGACTATTCACCAACGTTTCTCTACCAGAGAAGTATTCCAGTTATAGTAGGTTGAACAACTCAAAAAAAGGGGAGTGAGGTGCTCCAAATCTTTAGATACCTTCCCTATTGTCTTTGTAATCGATGTATAATCTCATCTTCCAAAACCCTCAAACTAGTTGGGAGGCAGTAGAAAATAGCCCATGCGATGGGAGACAGCCCCCTCTTGAATCAATGTGCACCCAATGCAATCAAAGAACATCAGAATAGATCATTCGGAGTTTTGGGATTTAGGCCACGTGGATGGACTAGTTCAATGCGATGGTTCACGTAAAAAATAGTGGGAAAACACTTGGGACAATAGGCATAGATGGATTGGAGAAGGGGTGAAGCTCACAGATCGAATCCGAAAGAAAAAACACACTGGGTGCCACTCTGGGCTGTTGGATCATAGTTGATCAATGATCTAGATCTCATTCTGCTACAACTGAAGGAAAACAAATATGAAATCTATAAATAAAACCGTGTGAATAAATAAAATAATAGAACCAAAAAACAACGCACATCAACAATGTTATGCAACCCATGCAAGGAAAAATAACCCAACTAAAGAAACAATATCAATTTAGAAATTGTATTAATTTAATTGTAACTAAAACATGTAGGGGAAAAATAAACAAATCTCCACCTTGCAGTTAAAATAAATTGAATGATGATTTTATTGAAACCAACATTATAGATTTGGGACTAAATTTAGAAGTTTACGGCAATGCATGAATATAGATAATGGTTTGGCCTTAGTCGAACTATCAGTAAAATTGTCTTCAGTGGGTATCAGAGTGATAGTCACTAGCCCAAATTCTATAATATCCCTAACAAAATGCAATATAATATCAATGTTCTTCGATCTACCAATGGAGACATAGGTTTTAGATCAATATAAAACAGATTGGCTATCACAGTGGACTACTATGCTATCAGCAGATAATAATAATTCATAAAGGAAAACCTTTCATCCGTATATACCCTTTTATGAATTTTTTAAAGGTAATATACATTCTCTCGGTAGTGTAATGTGAAACCACTAATTGCATATTACACTTCTAGGAGACTAGTCCTCTATATGTAAGAAATAAAAACCAGTGATAGACCTACATATATAAATATTTTCTACATTATCTGAATCAACAAAGCCAAATATATCATTATCAAAAATACTATTTAAGCCATATCGAAGACACAATTTATCAGGCCTAGAAACATACATGAGGACCTATTTTAATGAATTCCAAGGAGGCTTACTAGCTTTTCCCATGAACCTACTCAAAGTAGAAACAACAAAGGAAATATTTTTCCTAGAAAAGACCATTTCATACATAAGAGTTCCTAAAATATTATCATAGGGAATATTACTCATAAAATAAAACCCTTGTTTATTTATAAGGGATTTGTTCAAGGGAAAATTAAAGTGTAATCCGAAAGGAATGATAATAGGTTTAACATGCTCAAACATGTATTTATTTAATACCTTCCTAACATAAGTAGATCGGGATAAGTACAATATTCTGGCCTTCATATCCTTAATTATGCCTATACCTAAAATTTTATTTTCATGACCTATGTATTTAATTTTAAAGGCAAAATTCAATTTCTTCTTGACATAATTTATAATCCTGATGTTTTTTAAAATTAAAAGCATGTCATCAATATATAACAATAGGTAAACAAAATCATGTTTAACAATTTTATAATATACACATGGATAAAATATAATTCAAGAAAAATTATTTTCAATCATGGATGAATCAAAACATGTATACTATTGTCTAGGAGACTTCTTAAGCCCATATAAAGACTTTTTAAGAATACAACATGATTATTTTTGAACATTTTTAAAAATCCTTCAGGAGGAGTCATATAAATTGCTTCATCAAGAGTTCCATGTAGAAAATTAGTTTTTACATCTAATTGTTCAATATGTAGATCAAGATTAGCAGTAAATGAAAGAAGTATTCAAATAGATTAATTATTAACATTAGGAGAGAATATTTCACTATAATCAATGCCTTCACACTAGAGAAAGCCTTTATTTACCTTTCAGGATTTGAATGTGATTTTCTCTCCCCTATATTATTTTATTTCTTTTTATAAATCCATATATATCCTATCACCTTCTGGTTATTAGGTTTAAGAACAACAACCAAGTGTTTTTCTTAAGAAGATAATTAATCTACTCGTTCATTTCATTCTCCCTACTAGTGGATTATTTGGACTTAATATATTTATTATATATTAGAGTTTCATCATTAAAAAAATCATGTGGTAAATTAAAAGAATATGAATAAATTTTTTACTGATTTAAATCTGTTGGAGGACTAATAACTCTCTTCTCTCTATCTTGTGTGAGCTAATAGTTTTTTAGAGAAGCAAGTTCCTCGGTCTTAGGTTCGTAATCTAAAATAGAGTCAGATTAGACTTGGTTATGGGAAACATGAGGAACAAAATCAGTCATGGAATTATATTGATCACCATATTCAAAATGTACTTCAACACAAAAAGGTATTAGATCTCTTTTGGGTCCAGAAACATCATTAGAATTCGCAACAGGTTTATGTATTTTTCGTTGTATAGAACAAGTTCATGAAACACCACATCTCAGCTAACAATACATTTTTGGTAACCTTGTTTATAAACCCATAATTGATACCCTTTAACACCCTTTGGATATCCCATGAATTTAAACTTAATAGATCTTGGAGATATCTTATCATTATGTGTATACGCATAAGTTATGGATCCCAAAATTCTATGGTGTGTTAGGCTAAAGGTTGAACCTTTCTAGAGTTTCTTAGGATTCTTAAAAGAGTTGGTAGATATAGGGAATGGTAAATGAGGTACACAACTATAGAAGAAGACTCAGCCCAAAAGGACATGTGGAGTTTTGAGTGGGATAACATAAACCTCAACAACTTAAGAACATTCCTATTCATTATTTCTGCGAACCTATTTTTCGGTGGTGCTTCCACAATAGTCCAAGAACTTTTTAGTTTTTGGGATTAAAATAATTAATTTAATTTAGTGGATAGATTTTCTAAACCATTATAATTCTTTAATGCCTTCACTTTCTTATTAGACTCACTCTCTACCCCATATTTCCACTTTTTAAAAATCTGAAGAGTATCAGACATGTGCTTGAGTAAAGAAATAAAATAATTTCTAGAGAAAGCATCAATAATGGTCAACAATTATAAGACTCCACCATGGGAGGTGACCCTATAAGGACCCCACAAATTAGAATGTGCTTGTTCAAGGGGTTCTTTATCTTTACATATAGGCCTAACAAAACTAACTCTTCTAAATTTTCCATATACACAGTCCTCACAAAAAGGAAGGATGCTAGGAGTAATATTACTTTGAATACCATATTTTTTATGTTCACATAGAACCTTGTCACTAAAGTTCCCTAGTATCATATGCCACAAAGTGGTGGAATCACATTTGAACTATAAAAGGTATTCAAATGACTCTTATAGACTTTAACATTTAATATATATGATCTATTGTGAAGGGTTCCTTTCTTAAATGTAATGGATCCTCAAGAAACACTAAGACATATAGAATTAGAAATAAATATGTACCCATTTGGGCCAGGGATTAATATGATATTAGGTTTCTTTTTAACTTGGGTACCCACATAACTTCTTCAAGAGATTTGACATTCCCATAATGAAGCTCTAATTAAATAGATCCTATTCCCATAATGTGGTATCTCTTGTTATTCCGTAGATAAACCTCACCAAATTGTATTTCCCTTAACACAGTAAAGAACTCCTTCCTAGTACAATTCTGTAATGAGCATCCTGATTCTTGGATCCATTCACCAGAGATGGTAATCTTATAGACATTTAACACATCAGTAGTGTCAAATTACTTCTCAACTCATAGAGAATGGTCATTAATAGTATCTTTATATTCACCCTTCTTATTAGGATAGTTCCTATTATTATGTCTATGTTATTTACATGATAAACACTTGATAATCTTGATTTTATATTTGTTTCTATGATTATTTGATTGAGAAATTCATTTTCTCCTACCCCTTGACTCACTTCAGCAACTATATTCACTTATATCCATATACTCACCTATGTCCCTAACACATAAATCCTCGACATCAGTTTTAATACTACCCTTATTTTGTAGGTATTTAATGAGCAAGTCAGATTTGACTTCTTCATGAGTAAGGGTGTATTTTACATACATCCCTGAATCTTTAACATAAATAAAGGAATCATCTAAGGATGTCAATAATATTAGGTCCTGGTTTTCATCATCCAATTTAATAAATATGTTGGATAGATCTAATAATAGTTTATTAGATTCATCAGTGTATATCCTGATTTTAGTTCTAGGGTTCATTTTTAATGTATACAATCTCATTTTTTATATAGTATACCCACAAGAGATTTAGTCATATAAAGGGATTATAGTTTAGACCATATACTAGTGGTAGAGAATTCATATGTAACTTCTTTTAACATGTCGTGTCCTAAAGATAAAAATATTAGACTATGTGATTTTCTAAGAGTATCCTTAGGGGAATATTTATAGGAAACAATAGCCTACCCATCAGGGGTAGCAGTGGAAATATTCTTTCTAGAATTAAAAAGAGAATCTATTATGTCATTGTGATATAATAAGGCTATTATTTTATTCCTCCATAGATTAAAGTCATTTTCACAATCAAATTTAACAGTATAGAATTTAGTGGAACCCATAATAATGTTATAGTAGGATCTAATACAACTTTTTGGGGTTAAACACTTAAAACCTAAATTCCCAAGACCCACTGTCGCATATAAAGGATTACCAATAAAATTAACTCAATTAATCAATTGATAGAAAATATACAGAACATGAATTATTTAAAAACATAATACCAGAACAATAAATAGTGAATAAAAAAATGTAAATGAAAGAAGATATAACATACTTCGATCCTTTTTGGGACCTACGTGCATGGAGATAACACCACCAAGGAAAAAATTATATTATTAAGTAAATAAGACAAGCAATAAAAATTACAGACTTGAATTTATAATAAAAAACGACCATTCAAACTATCCAAGGAGACTAGACTTGATGAACTAGGTAGAAGTGATCAATCATATCATGTAGAGACAGCCTCATCCACTCCTGGATGGACTCACGCACACACTACTGTATGTTATAGTAACATATATGATAAATAAAAAAAGATAAATCTCTATAGGGCCAAGAAAAATATATGAGATATTGGTTACGATTGAAAATGTGTCATGAATTGATACCACATAGAGCATAGTCATTCAAAAATCATGAACTGAGAAGATTCCATTCTACGTCTCCACTGGAGAAGTACTCATGTTACAGGAGGTGGCATAAATCGACAAAGGGTAGTGCATGTGCCTGGATTCCCAAAGTCCCTTCCTTCTTCTCTGTGGAATCTAAGTAGAATCTCCTCTCGAGAAAATACTCAAACCTAATGAGAGGGAGATGACAAGACCCCGTGTGAAGAAAGAGATCCCACTCTAGCATCAATGTGAACACAAAACAATCAAAGCACATCAAAAATAGACCGGTCAAAGTCTCGGTATAAAGGCAGCATGGATGTCTAAGATCAACACAACGATTCATGTAAAAAATAGTAAGAGGACACATGAGATAAATAGAAAATATGGATTGGAGTACTGGTGAATCTTGAAGATCGAAGTTGAATGAAGAAACATCCCGATCACCACTCTGGTCCATTGGATCAATGTTGATCAACGGTCAAGATCTCATGATGCTATAATGTAAGGAAAAAAATACCAAATCCAGAAACAAAAACAGTTGAAGAAATAAAATAGCAGAACAAAAAAAATGTACATCCACAGTACCATGAAACCCATGAAAGGAAAAATAACACAACCAAAGAAGATAAATTCATTTAACATATTGTATTCATTTAATTGAAACTAAAACATGTATGGGAAAATTATACAAACATTTTATGAAATTAAGAAGTATAAAATTAAAAAATGTATAAACTTTTAATGAAGTGGATTATGATTTAAAAAATGTTAAAATGTGTCAAAATAATTCATTCAACTCAAAAATATATTTTTTTAAAAAAAATCACAATACAAAACTTTTAAAGAGAAAAACTAAAGTTAAAAAATTTAAATAAATTCACTCCCTATATCTTAAATATTCTCCCCTTTGTACATCACTCCCCCATTTTTTTATAAAACATATATCTTCTCTGAAACCATTATATCAACATTTCTGTAACCTTTATCCACTTATATGATGTTTCATAATATTTATTTGAGGATGAAAGTTTTACATGAAAATTTATATAAAAAAACATACAAGAAACAATTTACATAAGCATACTTCTAAAGTTATAAGAAAAAAATTCATCCAAAATATAATATAGAAAAGTAACTCATTTAAATATATTGGAAAAACATCCATTCAAAAAAATTAAGGAAGAATATCCATCCAAAAATATACATCAGAAAGGATTTGAATTTTGTTACTACAAACATTCGAGAGTTTGAAAATAACATCAATCTTTCTTATAAAGCTTCTTGATGATGAACTTAATATATTTTATATCTTCTTAAATATTTTAATCTTACTCTTGATTTTATAAAATTCAACAACAAAATCGTTCAAATTGAATACTTCTTTCAGAATTTCTATATTATTTCCTTATTTGGTAATATCTTATTTTTTCGTGAAAATATCTTTATCATTCTCCATAGAAAAAGGCATAATATTATCAACAACCCTTGAAAATTCACAAACTTCATAATTGATATTTATTGAAAATTTTTAAACCATAATTTTTTTTATTTTTCAATTCTATCAACTTGTTCATAAAACTATTTTATAATACCTCCAGTGTGTTTAATTAACTTTATAATACTTTTGAGTTTAATCAATTCAGCCCTGGATATTCTCTCTAAGCCCTTAAAACTACTTCATTTTTAATGACTGACACAACATGTTCTTTAATGGAACTTGAGTCTTCCAAAAAATCAAAATTTTCTTGAATATTCTTGCATCTAGCTTGAACGTCCAAAAATATTTACATAATTCCTTCAAGACAATTCATAAATTCAATGTGGTAGTTCATATTCATTTTCATTATCTTTATACTATTTCCTAAGGTAGAGTAAGTGGAATTAAATTTTACATTTGGCACTAAGGGAGAATCATTTATTGAGGGTTCAACTTATTTTTCAGTAGAAATAGTTTGAGAAACATTCATAATATCAACTTATGTATTAGATACATCATTATTTTATGATCTTGTTTGAGATTTTTGATCTTATTATTCTAAATTTTTTTCATTTTCTAATTCATGAATATTTATAAATATTGAGATTAAGAAGATAAGGAAGTTAAAATATTGGCTAAAATTTCTTCTAGATTCAATGATTTCTTAAATACTTTATGAATATCATCATTTTTCTTTAGCTAATTTTTTCTGATTTTTCAAAAACATTCTCAACATATGATTAAAAATTTTCTTACACACTTTTATCAAAAATAAATTCTTTTCCTTTTTACTTTATAGTGAATAGGGGTTGAATATATACTTTAGCTAGTTTTTCTTTTAGTTTAACAGAAAAATGTTCTTTTGGTTGAATATATACTCTAGAAGTTTTTTGTTTTATCTCGTTTTCTTCTTCAATATTATTCTTCTCATCTTCTCTATGTTTCTTATAAGTTTTCTATTTCAGAGCCAAAGCCTCAGCTTTATATAATCCGAATAATAAACTAACATTCATCTTTCCCACTTCTTTTTATGAAACACTGAAAAGGCCTCATTTGAAGTTGTATTTTCCTTATTCCTCAGCATTGGAGGAGTTTGTTCACTTGCATATCTCTTTTACAAAAAACATTATTTTGGATTCACCAACAGAACAAAACTTTTTCTATTTTTTCAAAAAAATAATTAGGGAAGAATGAAAAACTTGCTTTATCTTGTTGATTGTTTCTTCTCCTATATATGTTTTATTCACCTAGAAAAGATTTGTTTCATTCTTAATCTTTTAAACATCTATATATTTTACCAATTTTTTTTTTTACAAAACTCAGATAAAGAAGAATTTTTAATTTCAATGACCCAATATTCATTGCCTCTATGCAACTGAACATAAACTTCATGATGTTTAACTTCTTCATGTTGTATAAGAAATTCAATACATAAATTTCTTCCAGTTTTAGGGTTTATTTATCCCCTTTCCTTGGAATTATAATTTTTAGGATCCACAAAGCTATAATTCTTGTATCTGGAGATAGATGTGAAGCTTTCTGAACTTTTTTAATTTGAAGAAAAAAAGTGCTTTCTGCAAGAGACTTCTCAAAGATTCCATGTTTTTTTAAGAAACCATATGAGTCATAAGGTATTATTCTTTCTCCAAGTAGATTCCAACCAACTTAGATCCTTTTTTAAAGATTAGTTTGTTTTAGTTTCAAAACAAATTATATGAAACATTATTTTGTACATCAACTTCACTGAACAAAACATATGTATAAAACTATCTTACAATCATAGGATTGTGCTAGTCAAAATCATCCTTTGAAATAGTTAATGATTCTCAAAAATGAAATACTATTGTAGAATTCAACAAAAAATGATACTTCTCAAACCATTTCCCCTCTATCAAGCTTTCATTAGTAGCCTTTTGTTAGAAATATCATTTGAGGATTCCATCTCAATAAGATGAACTTGAAGTATTAGATGTACTGAAAAAAATGGATAGAAGAAAGTCTAGATGGAAAAGGTTCACTATGAAAAATAGTCAGCGATGAAGATTTGGTGACCCAATACCCTTTTATATAGACCCCAAAGAGATATCTTATTCAACTTCATCAAATCCATGGATTTAGATTTAATACCTAAAAAGATTAGTGACTGATAATGTTTCTCGAAATATGAGAAAAAATATGAACTAGTGATGTTTTTTAACTACTGTTATAATTTTGTCGAAGAAGATTTTTTTTTGATGAAACATAAAATTTTGAAAAAAATGAAAAATTTCCACAAAAACTATAAACATGATATAAGAGAATATTACAAAATATAGAAGAAATTACAACAAAAAATTGAAAATTTTACCACTCAGATAAATGTTTATATAAAATGTATTGTGAATGCTTGTTTGATAATATGAACATCTTAGTTTACTAAAAATAGAAAAAGGAATGTTTATTCCTATTTAACATTTGTATGGATCTCAGTCCAATGAAACATAAGATGTTTCTACCAAAAAATTTCTGAAAATTATTAAAAAATTTATTTTAGAATGTTTTTATTGAAACCTTGCCTGAATTTTTTTTGGAAAAAATCATTCCATTTTTTAAATAAAACATTGTCTAAATTTTTTTCAAGAAAACTTTATCAAAAATAATTATGAGAAAAATGTAATTAATTTTTTCAAAATGATGAAAAAATGATCTCTCACTTTTTTATGGAGATCTTTATTATAAGGGGAGTGGTAAATCAGTAGTGGATAAATAATCATTTTATGTTGATTAATCCAAAATTCTATTTAATATATTAAAATATATTAGAATTGAGGGATTTTGGAAAAATATCAGCAATTTGTTCTTTCATTATAACGAATTGTAAAATTAAATATCATTTTTTTGCGTGATCTTGAAGGAAATGATGTCATATATCAATGTTCTTAGATCGTGAGTGATGTTTTGGGTTTTTACATAAATCTATG
This sequence comes from Viscum album, assembly GCA_963277665.1. NCBI lineage: Eukaryota > Viridiplantae > Streptophyta > Magnoliopsida > Santalales > Viscaceae > Viscum > Viscum album. The sequence continues at coordinate 244,202,299 of OY728131.1, forward strand.
ACATATTTTTTAACATAAAAAAATGAAGTTTTACCAAAACTCAAGTCAAGGTAAATGTATGTTTTACCCACAACACTTGAAAAAAAATTCCAACTACTACATATCTATCTTTAATTGTAGAAAGTGCTATTGGGTATTATTTCTTAAAAGGCCAAGAAACTATACCTTCTACTCTGAAATGAAAATTTATAAATGAAATTTTTTCTATCAATTTTACATCAACCAAAGTTAGCATCCATAAAAACATTTCAGTTCAAATTCATTTCTTGAAGAGTAAAATAAACCAAGATCCATAATTTCCTTTAGGTAACAAAAAATTCATTTTACAGCTTTAATATGAGGCTCTTTTGGATTATCTTGAAATATCACACATATGCATAAATTTTTTTGTATGAATAGTTTTAAATTATAGTAAACTACCAATCATTCCTCTAAAAATCTTTTGATCAAATGGTTTTGTAGATTCATCAAGATATAAAGTTTTTGAGGTTCTAATAGGAGTATTAATAATTTTAGTATTATCATATTCAAATTTTTAAGAAGATATTTTATATAATTTTGTTTATATATAAAAGTTTCTTTTGGTATTTATAAATTTTAAAACCTAAGAAAAAAGTACATCCACCCATCATGCTCATTTCAAAATCAAATTTCATAAAATTGACAAAATAATTTGAAATTTATTTTTTAGTTGATACAAATATAATTTCTTCGAAATAAATCTGAAAAACAAAATTTTCTTTAAATTTTTTTTTAATAAAATGTGTTGGATGAGAAACTCCTTTACCAAAATTGTTTTTAAGAAAAATATTAATAAGTATATCATACACGGCTCTTGGAGCATGTTTAAGTCTATAAAGAATCTTAGTATATCTAAATGAATTATCCAATGTTTTTGTGTTTTCAAAACTACGTGGTTGTTCAATATAAACTTCATCTTGTACGTATCCATTCCGAAAACCCACTTCACATACATTTGATAAAGTGTAATATTTAAGAAATCTACATAGGATAAATGTATATGAATAGATTCAAGGTTAGCCACTAGAAAATAATTTTATTCATAGTCTATTCCTTGTTGGTTATAACCCTTAGCAATAATTCTAGATTTATTTCTTATTATAATACGATTTTCATCATGTTTATTTTAGAAAACCCATTTCATTCCAATTATAGGAAAATATTTTGTAAATGATATTAATTCCAAACTTTGTTCCTCTCAAATTCATTATGTTAACCCTATATTGATTTTATCAAATTTCATCACCTAAAGCCTCATCATGATGCTTTGGTTTGAACTGTGAAAAAAATGAACAATGTTCAAATTCATTCTATAAAGAACTTCTAGTTTTGGTCGTTTGACCTACATCACTAATGATATTATCAATGGGAAAATTTCTTAAAATTTTATAATTCTTAATACTTGTAATTTTTTTTTGTTCAATAACATGTTGGGTTTCTTCTAGTGGTATTATTTTAGAAAAATTTTCTTCAGATATTCTCTCATGTGAGGAATTTTACAACATGGGTTAAAAATTTGTTTTCTGAATATCATATGAGGATGTGGTTTTTGGTTGATTAAAAACCAAAGGGTTTATTTAATAAAATTTAAGATACATTTCTTCATCAAAAATACTTTTTCTTTTATTAAAAACATGATAAGGCATTATTATTGTAGAATATCCAAGGAAAATCCCTTCATTGTATTTTGGAGAAATTTTATCTAAATTATCTTTAATATTCAAGATAAATAATTTACATCCAAAAAATCAAATATAAGAATTTTTACTTATTTATTCCTTTCCACAAATAATAAAGAGTTTTATTTTGAAAAGTTCTAGGTAAAACTGAAATTATAGTATAACAGGCAATAATAACTGCTTTAACCTATAAATTTTTCACAATTGAGTATTAACTCAACATGTTACTAGTAATTTCTCAGAGAACATTATTTCTTCCTTTAACTACCCCATTTTTATGAGGAGTTCTAGTGCTAAATGTTATGTATTGTATATTTATTACTATAAAATAATTTCAAAATCATAATTTTCAAATTCTCCACCCTGATCACTAAAAATATTAATCAAAATTAGGTTTTTTTCATTTTTAACATGGCCTACATAGTTCTTAAAACAGAAAAAGGTTTCTGAATTTTTCTATAAAAAATAAACTCATATAGATCTAGTGTAGTCATCAACTAACACATATACAAATTATTTTTCTTATACACTTACATTTAGTGTTGGAAAAAATAAATCCATGTGCAATAATTATAGAGAATTAGAATTTGAAACCTCACTAATATATTTAAAACAGGATTTATGTTTCTTAACACATTAACAAGGAACACAAAATTTAGAAAAACTAAACCTAAGCTCTGACAGATCTCTAATGATTCCTTAGAAAGTATAGCTATAATTGTGAAATTATAATGTTTTAAACCTGTATGTTATAACCAAGATTAATATTCTATCACACAATGTAAAGGTAGGTGTTGGATTATAAGGTCTATTATGTTTAGTGTGTATACATTCTTCTTCCTATTGAAAGAAATAATAAATTTACCTTCTTAACTTTAAACAATACATTTATCCTTCCTGGAGTTTACAAGGTAGACTTAATTACAGAATTTAATTATGCTAATGAGGTTGTTTTAAATCCTACAACATATAAAACATTTGAAATTAAATATTTACAAAGAAGCACAATATAACATGTACCATATATTTCTCCACGAGTATTATCTCCAAAAGTGACTTTTCCCAATTTCATTTTGATAATATTATGAAATAATTTATTTTCTTCAGTCTTATGTATGGAACATACACTATCCATGTATCATATATTTTTGATGTTGGATGTTATATTTTTTCCATGAAAACTATAAATTATGTTTTGTGAATCAAAACTTTCTTATGTCCAAAATTGTTAACAAAAAGAACATTTGGAATCCACATATGTATGAATATTCTATCTTGTGAAACAGATAATTATTTAGAAGTATAATATTTTTTTAAACCAAAAATATTTTACTTTATTTAACGAAATTTTATTATTATAGTGTCTACCTCTCTTATATTTAATACATAAGCGAGCAATTTTGGAACAAAACTGTTAATTTGAAAATGAGGTTTTGATATTGTAAAACCAATCCCATAATTATTTCATCATGGTTTCAACTGTATGTACATGTTATCAAAAAATTTATTCCCAAAAGTAAAATTTGATACTATTTTTTCAGACAAAGTGTTTTTTATTTTAGTTTCAAAACCAAATTCTAATATTTTTTAGTAAATGTATTATTGGATTTCTTATCTAATCCTTAGTATGATTTGAAATCACTGTGGATATTTTCAAAATTCTAGATTTTTCTTTGGAATGTTTTTCCTCATAATGTATATTTTTCTTCTTAACTTTATTATTTTATTTCTCAAATAATGTTTCAAATCTGGAAACTTCTTCAAAACATGACAAAGTTTTCTCATAATCAGATGTATTAGTTTTTTCTTCTTCAGAAGAAGTAAAATATTAATCATCTAAATTAAGATAATTTGAATTCAAAGTTAAATTTGGTAGAGATTCAGAAGATAATTTTTCCATGACACATTGGTTTGTCTTTAGAATTCAAATATAGAAACCCATAATCATATAACTATCACTACAATCATCAGAATTATTCACCTAAGAACTTCCACCTCCACTTTTAATCCAAATATTTGATTATTTCAAACTTTTACTTAATTTTTTCATGTAGAAATTTCTTGAATTTATATATTTATTATCCTATTTTTTATGTCTAGTAATATCATTTATAATATGACCAGATTTCATACATTCATAGCATGTCATCTCAGAAGTGTATTTCTTATCCGTTCTTATTTTAGAATTCTTAATATACTTGTATCAAAAATATTTTTTTTCAAAAATATCTCCGTTATGAAGAAATGTTCTCAGTATCAACTTCAACCTCCTATATTTAAGAAGACTTACGTACTTCTTCACCAGGCACAAATGTTATAACTACTGTAGAAATAGAGAAAAAAGATACCTCATACTTATATTTATCTTTTTTATTATCTATTTTTAATCTACCATAATATTTCATGATAGTTCCAATAAAATCATCTAAACACATATTTTTAAGATGTTTCATATCATCAAGTGTTTTTCTCTTATATTATCATTCATTTGGAATAATATTTAGAATATTCCCAACCAGCTGCTCATCTATCAAGTCTTTATCTCCAAGAGATTGTAAACTATTTACAATTGTCCTAAAAAATTGATGTGTTTATTATACCCATTATCTAGGTAGAAAATCAAAAGATCTAGAATATAATCTCAACATTTATCTTCCTATTTCATTGAATTTAGTTGTTCCAAAATGATTCACTTCATTTTTCTCCCAAATATTGTTTACAGTTTCATTAAAATAAATATGATGATATATATTTGTGGTCATATAACATAGAAAAGTGTATCTAACATGATATTTATGTTGATATCCATCTCTATCTTCACATTTAGAATTAGTAACTTCCTTCTCTAGAATTTTACAATCTTCTTCAAGCATAGAAAAATTGTCCACATTAGTATTGATAAAGAAATTTATGATCTCTCTAATATTCATAATCAACACCATTAAAGATTTGTGGTCTTCTTTGATGTATTTTTTTAAGTGTCCCAACAAAAAAACCTGTAATATTAGAAAAAAATATAATATTTTTTTAAAAAAAATTAGTATAACAGTTTATAATATATCAAAACCTCCTATGATACCAAATTTAGGACTTAAAGAGTGTATTTTTTTACAACAAGATGGGGGTAAATTTTATTGTATAAAAATAAACTTATAATTTTCATTAATATCTTTGATAATGTATATTAGAAAAATATTTTTATTATTCACTTTATAATCTGAGTATGATATGTTTATAATAAACCATATAAAACTTTTCTATATTATTGAAAATTAGAATTATAATCCTATAAAGAAAGTATAACAAAACTTATAAAAAGTACCGGAGAAAAACATCCAAAAAAATTTATAATAATTTGTCTGCACATTATCCTTAAGTGATAAGGAATTAAATAACCTTGAGTTAAGGTATCAATGATATACAATTTATTATAAAAGGTTGTCCTTATTAAACCAAGAAATCCCTTGATACAAAGATCAGACATGTCCTATGTTTCCCTTAGACTTTGGAACCATCAATCAAAATATTGAAATAAGGTATGTCTTCCTTAAGCACAGAATCCCTTAATCAAATAATATCAGAAAAATAATTACCAAATAAAAACATAAGGTGTTTACAAAAATCCTCACTAATGTATACCTTAAGAAAACTCTCTAAATATTACAATGAAGGTCCCTATCATAACAAGATGTTACAGAAATCATCACAATAACATTAGATAGTTGGTTAAAAAAGTTAAAGCTCACAAAATATCCCTCCTTATATAATGAACATATATTTATAGATGGATTTAAAATGGTCATATTCCTTATATCTCAGAGGAGGTTGCAATGATATCAGATGAACTCTTTCTTCACTTGAAATGTTCTTCACAACATCTCTATATAATGGTATTCATGATTTACACTACTACAATGTATATAGGTTTTGTCTTATAGAATGAAATATCTTCATCTAGTGGAATTTATGTAGTTCTTATATTCAGTAGGTTTTATAAAAGTTAGTTTGGAAATAATGTATGTATCCTTCGAACAAAGTTTGTTCAGTAGACTTTGTAAATGTTTATCTGGTGGGACTTTGTTATAATTCATTTCAGGACTTTATAAATATGCATCTAGTTAATGTTATGTTCATTCGTTCAATGTATAAAGTACATGTCTATCTGGTAAACAAGTCTCATCTGATTTCCTCCATCCATAAAATGTTAAGAAAGCTCTATATTTTGGAAACTATATTCTCTAGTAGGTAAAATTGTTAGCTTTCTTATAAGAACATCTTAATAACAAAAGAATTATAATAGTTATAAATGTATAAAATTATAAATAAGTGGATTTTTATTTTCAATAACAAGGTTATAAAGTGTAGAAATAATTCTTTCGGCACAAAAATGATAATGTATATGTATGTCATTTTTGAGGTATAGTTGAGGTATTTAATGTTTTCTTTGTTTTCAAGATTTCATGGTAGTATTTTGTTTTTATTTTTGGTTTATTATAATATAGGTGTACAAAATTTTATGTATTGATATAAATGCAATTTAATTCTTATTTTTAATTACCTTGGAGTGTTTATATAACTTGTTCCTTATTTTACATCATGAACCATGATTATTGGTTGAAATTCCTCCTATAAAGGTATTTTTCGTACCATAGGTTTCTAACTCTAGCCTATTAAAGGTGGGATAGTGATGTCACATTCAATTTTACTATGGATTTAGATTAAATATTAGTGGGGTTAGATTATTAAATTCATCCCACCTCACATGGCATTTTCTCTGTGGAATTAACATCTACTTTGTTCTACCTAAGTATTTGAGAGGAATTTTTAACATAATCAACTGGAGATTATTTTTCCTTATGCACCACGAAAATCGTATTTAAGGGATATGTGAATTAGAGTGTCTTTATATTGAATTTCCATTTTTTATTATTCTTCTATTTATAATTTATGCATGAAAAATCGGATTTAAATTTCCTTGTTTATTATTATGCTCATTTTTTATCAAACTATTGTGTTATTGGGAATCTCAATTCCCATATGGGCCTTTAATATTAGGGTGTTGAGATTAGTTTTCTTATTTTTTTTCAGCCCGTGCTTGCTGAATCACTGATCCTCTATGGGTGAACTTCTGGTTGTTGATTATTTATGTGGCACTTCTGATCTGTGTCATCCATCTACACAAATTTTCTTGATGGTGCTGTTTCATTTCTATTTGACATAAAATTATGGATGCTTCTGATTCTTCAAATGGTTTCGAGGATCTGTGGGTTCCAGGGGGATTTATGACCCCCTATTCCCATAAGCCATTGTTTGTACATCTCAATTCTAATTCTTATCTCTCCCAACTATTGCTCTTGTTTCTCCTTGGGTGAAACCCTAATATTGGAGTTGGATTATGATGTGTTGAAACCCTAGTTCTATGCCTGTCATATCCATGTTGGTACTTCTGGTGCACCACTCATAGTAGAGTCTTGTGATGGAAATCCATCATCCTGAAGAAGTACGAATTTCTGGAAAACCAATAAGGTCTAGTGTGGTATTTCTTTTCTATACAGAAACGTGAGATTTTTTGCATCCCTTCGAGATCAAACAAAAAGCACATTCAATCGAGAAGTGTTCAGGTAGACCAAACAAGATTTAAATATGTCTGAGTTTGTAATTTCTTCACTCTTATTCTTATTATTGCAAATTTCATTTTAAGCTTGTTGTTCCTTTTTTTGTTCATATTTTTTGGTTATATTTATATTGTACATTTTTCTTTTTTTGAGCTTAATAAAACATGTGTGTGTGTGAGTGGTGTTCTTATCGTGCATGTAATCCCCCAAAGGGATTGAAGCACCATAAATCTTTGTGTCATTCTTACTTATTTCTTAAGTCTTACATATTGAATGTTCTATTTTCATTGGATTTAAATATTGTGAACAAAACACCCAATCAGTTCCTTTCAGATTTGTGGGGACTATCCATAGTAGCACAACCCCACCCAACAAAGTGGTTTCAAGTATTTATTGGGTTCTCTTTTGTTTTCAAATATATTTATTACTTCAATTTGGTTTATGTTTTAATTATATTTATCAATCTTGTCTTAATTCAGACCTAACCTTTTTTTCTAAAATTTAAATCATTGTAACCTCAAATATTATTCGAATTCAAATTCCTAATTTCATAACCATCTATTCCATTTGATCTTGGTTAGTTCTTGGGGTCATATACTTATCATTTTTCAAAAAAATTATGTATTTTATCCTTCAGATAAAAATGAGAATAATTGGGTTTGAAATAAAAAAAATTAATGGTGAAACCAATTTAAATTTATGATGAATTAAGATGAGAGCCTTTATTGTTAAACAAGGGTTAATTGATTCCATGTTTGGACCTAAAAACATATTTTCATTATGTGAGATACAAGAAAAACCAACACTATTTATAAATATGTATCCTATGATGTTCTTGTTAAGGCTCATAACTCTCTACTTATTTCTTTAGGTGATAAAGTGATTAAAGATATTGCTTTTGAAACTATTGTTGTTGTTATATGGCTTATATTAGAGAAATTGTATATGATATCTTTACTTGTTGGTAGAATTTATAAGAAACATTACATGTTTACTTTTAAAAAGAAAAATTTTATTTCAATCAATGCTCACTTAGATGAATTCAATAAATTCATTCTAGATTTATCCAACATAAATGTGACTATTTGTTATGAATATTAAGACATTATTCTATTAATTTACTTATACAATGCCTACAACACATTAGTATAGACAATTATTTATGGTCGTGACTCTCTAACCTTTGAAAAGGTTAAATCATCCCTACTCCATAGAGAATTATATTCTAAAACTAGAGCTAAAGGTGTGGTAAAGAGTATTTTTACAAGAGGTAGACCACGATTCAGGGTATAAAAAGAAAGAATATTATAAGGATAAATTTATGAAAAATAAACAACCCAAGTCTAGGTTTAAGTATAAGGAAATAAAAATTATTTTCTTCTACAATGGTAACCACAAGAACACTAGACCTGAATGTAAAAAATCTAAAACAAAACCCAAAAACTGAAGAACATAATGGAAAATACATTTTTGTGGATTTTGGTTATGAAATGATAAGGTCTTTAATGTGCCTATCCATGCAATCACCGATTTGCAGGCCCTGGATTCAAGATTCTCATTCTATATGTGTCCCTTTAGGGAATCTTTCATTGATTTGGTAGAAAGAGTGAAAGGAGATATTGTTTTAAGAAACAAGAAGAGGATTCAAGTCATGAAAAGATATTTTGTTTTATTAGATCTACATAACCAATCTGTCATTACTTCTCTAGATATTAGGTGGGTACCTGGCCTCCATATAAATTTGATATCCTCAACAATTCTAGACCAAAAGGTATTTACTTTTATGTCTGTAATTGGTTACCTAAAATTATTCAGATTCTCAAGAACTATCACTAAGGGTTCCTTTGTTAATGGGATATATGTAATGAATGGTAAGGCCCATTCTAGACAGTTGTGTAGTGTGTATAAAACTATTGCTGATAACACATTATTATGGAATAGGATACTGGGGAATTTAAGCTCCAAGGGTCTTGAAGAAATTGATAAACTAGGGTTTTTGATAGACATTACACCTGATAACCTTCCATTTTGTGAACATTTTGTAATGGGTAAATCTAAGAGAGTTAGTTTCAATAGTTCCAGCATTAAATATTGTTTTCCCTTAAAATATATGCATTCTGATATATACGGAATAGCAAGGACTACCTCCCATAGTGGACATCTTATTTTGTTACCTTTATTGATGAAATTTCAATAATGATTTGTATTTACATAATCAAGAACAAATATGATATTTTTTAAACCCTCTAAACCTAGAAAATACTAGTATAAAATTAGATTAGAAAGAAAATTAAAACTATGAGAACTGGTAATAGATTAGAATACCTCTCTAATGATTTCATTCAATTATGTCAATCTGAGGGCATTGTAAGACACCCGACTGTTTGGAACCCCCCCCCCCAACATAATGGGATTTCTAAAATAATGAATATGATTATTCTTGGGAAATCTTGAGGAATGCTTTCATGTTTGAGTCTCCCTAAATCATTTTTGGAAGGGCTTCCACTATGAATGTGTACCTCATAAATAGGAGTACATCCTCTGCTAATCATTTTAATTCCCTGTAAGAAATATGGAATGAAAAACCACCTTCTTACAATCACTTAAGATACTTTGGTTGCACCAAATATTCCCATATAGATAAACTTGAACCCCAAGCTCTAAAGTGCATTTTGTAGGGTACCTTGAAGGTGTTAAAGGTTGTAAATTTTAGGTTGATAAAATCGAATAACAAAAATGCATAATTAGTAGAGATGTGGTATTTTGTTGTCCTAAACCAAGATGGATCTTCATCGGACCTGACAACCTTCCTGGTCTGTGGCAAGGCCTGAAGGGAGTTCCCGATCCCCATAGGACGTCACAAGTTCCTGCTTATCCAAATAATATGTGAGAACAATTTACCCGACATAATGAACACAAAACAACTAACAATATAAATAAACTAAAATTGAAAATAGACAACCAAACAAGCCCTAAAACTATGACCAGATTTAAATTTTACAACTAAAATCAAACCCAAAGGTAACTACAACAAATAAAGAAAACTAAAATTCTAACATAAACTTCTAAGCAACCTGCGAAGCCACATCCCCAAGCTAGCAACACCAACCTGCACGATTGGACCATAAATAACCTAAATCACCATCACTAAGCATGATTCCTCAACATGGGATATTTAAAGAAAAAGGTCTACATACACCCAAATGTGTATGTAGGGTGTGATCCAAGAGCCTAGTAGGATGTCACCTAAAAAGAATATTCTATGCTAGAACCTCAAGAGATAATTTAACATTCTTATTCAATTTCATTCTTGTAAAACACATTTAAGGAATGAATTTACAAGATTAAGGTTAAAAAGGAACACACGAAGAAAAAACATTTTAGAAACACTACATTCAAGTCAAATATAAAATTCATAAATAACACACACACTCATGTGGTCCTCCATATGCCAATGGAAGGCACCACGTCATGAATAATAGTTCACTAATGGTAAATCCATTAATGTGTCTAGAATCAATGGGACTCTAGAGACATAATATCTTTGTGTAAATTTTTATAAGGACCACAATGTTCTACGTTCTTGTGTACGAGCCACTAGTATAGAGAACGCCCATAAACTAGTGGTCTGCAATCATCGGAACTATTTAGTTAGTGTTGTAGCGTCAATCCTGCTAGAAGAAACCGAGACAAACAACTTTCGTATCATCTAGTGTACTTGTCCTAGTCTTCCCACCTAGATACCCAATGTTTCCCTTGTGTTATATTTAAAGTTCACATGCACACACACCACACCACTACATTCCTAGAAAGTCCAAATATTTCAATAAAAACACGCCTTTTTATAAAAAATCACCTCCGTCAATTTACACACACTATGGAAAATCCCCTTTTCAAATACCTTTTCCATCACTTAAAAATTTCCCAAATTCCTCTTTTTGTAACAAAAGAAAAAACCCAATTAAGACTAAACAAAACAACGGTCCAAGACCCTTTATAAAACCACTCTTACTTTAAACTATCTTTAAAACAAGATTTTCACCTTTTCAAACACTTCACAAATTATACAAAAAATTCACAACAATTAAAACAAACCCAAAGTGATTCATTTTCCTTTTTAAATATCCATTAATAGATACACCCACCTCAAAGACATTGAAAACACAATTTTCACCATCCAAACAACCCATAAAACCCATCTTAAAAACATTACATTAAAGCACACATAGAACATTACCATTTACTTTATCAAAAAATCATTTCTTACTTATCAACACACCAACCATTACAAAAAATACCATTCACACCACATACTAAAACCAAACAATACAATTATAAACTCAAACAAGCATAATTAAATTCATTTAGTGATGCTAGGGAACATAACCACCTACCTTGATCCAAGATGCTCTAGGAAGATGTTGTGCAATTGAATCCACACCTTGAACGCACCACAAGTAACCCTATGAAGGAAAAATATACCCAAAACCCAAAATATTAACACCCTAATTTACAACCTAAAAACTAGAAAAACTGAAACCCAAAAAAACACAAGAATCAAAACCCTAGAGGGGAAAAAAAGGGTCTACCCGAGGGTTGCGCTAGAGGTGAGGAACACCAGTAAGGAAATCATATAGTAGAGGGATTCGTGCTAGTCGGCGGGTCACACGAGGGGGAGTTGGGGCTAGCCAATGCATCACACCAGAGGAATCCTGGAATACCTACCGAGTCCCACCAGAGGGAGCCATGACTTCCTAGCGGGTCATACTAGAGGGAGTCAAGAAGACGACAAGGAACTACTGAAATAGCTGACCGGAATGGGGGGAAGGCGGCCAAGGTCTCAATAGAAGTAGGAGGGAGGCCGGTCCGGGAGGTGTTCATCAGACAGAACAGGAGGCCGGTGGGAGGTTCGTCGGGCAGAGCTGGGTCATGCAACAATGAGAGGGTGAGGGATAGATGGTTATGATGGGGCATGGTTATAGACGGAGTGGTGAGGAGAAAAAGAGGGAAGGCCAACGCAAAATAAAATAAAAAAAATAAAATAATAAAATAAAATAATAATAATAATTTATGATAATAATAAAAATAATAAAAGCAACAATACTTAATAAAATGTTAATAATAAACTTAATAATAAAAATCCTTATATTGATAAACTTTGTGAAATTAATAACTATAATAATAATAAGGATAATAATTATAATAATAACAGTTATAATAAAAATCAAATTATAATAATCTTAAATGATAATAATATTTATGGAATTAATAATTTAATCATAATAGTAATGGTAGTAATAATAATAATAATCTTAATTAAAATAGTAACCAAGGCAATAATGATATTAATATTATCAAATTGCAACATTATTAATTATCATTATATCCATGATATTCATGTCAATTACATAATTAAAATATTTACAACAACAATAATAATAATTAACATTATTATTATAATTAAAATAATTTATTAAAATTTATTTTATTTATCTTATTTTACTTTTTCCTTATTTTATTATTCAATTGATTTTTATTTATTTGAATAGAACATCATGAAGGCCACCCAGTGAACTAGGAAAAGCCACATGGCTTTGACCACGCCCTGCTCGTGAGCTGGATGATTCCAAGTCCAAAATATTCTTTTATCAGCAAAAATGAAAAATAAATTAACCAGTATCATCCCACACCTCAATAGTAAATTTCAAATTCAGATAAAATAACAAAATAAAGTTATTTCAAAAGCTCAGGTGTGACAATTCTCTCCGCCATAAAGCTTCCTACCCCCAGAAATCCACAATGAGACATAGAAAATAGAATCAGTACCCCCTCTCATCTCAAAGATGTTTCTAACATACGATACAAAAGAGAAGTAAGAACACTGAAAACAAAGAAAAAATACGTGCCAAATAAACTTGGGAGTCTCAAAAAAGATTCCTCACCAAGCGACACCCGACCCCAAAAGCTAAAACATATCCAATTGATTTATCATGGAAAAAATCTTTCAAATCCACGTAATCTAAGCTCTCACAATGAAAAAACCTTAAACACTATAAACAGACAACAAAACACTTGTCCAAAATGAACAAGTAAGACTGAACCACACCCAAAGAACACTCCCATAACCTACCACCAGACCATCTCTACAAATAGAACCAAAATATCAACATGGGGAGGCCTGGACATACTCCCCACAATTAAGAATATGATAACATTAGCTTATCGCTGAGGAAATTTTAGTGAGACCCACATTGGGTCTCACCACCATTAGAGCCAACGGAAACACATGACTCAGAGACTTCCCGAAACTGAACAAACACCCCACCATAAAGGGTAGGTAGTAAAGGGCCCCACTACCAGGGAATCAAGACCACATCTAAAGACAATCAAACATCTTCACATCCCTAGATTTGAACTAATCAAAACTGGTATAGATTTACCCAAATAGACCTCATAAGGGCCACTGAAAGAGATTACATATGGTGGAACACAACCACCAGGTCCTTAAGGTAATGAGATTACCATGCGTCCTTGTAGCCACTGGAATCCTCATGCACCCAAATGGGTCATTAAAAATGGAATAACCATAGGAAATTATTTAAACTACCTTCACCTTCAACACCGATGATAGAAATAAGGCTGAGGTCCCATACACTCCTAGGGTTCCTGACCACATGACATCTTTCACTCTAAGGCCTATGGATGGAGCACTTATGTTTGAAGCATATCTTGCCTTGCAGACAGGAACTGAAGAATCCTGAATAGGGCTTCTCTTTTTGGTGCACACGCAACCACACCACAACGAAGACAACACCAACAAACACCACAAACCCTTACATCCAACAACTCCCTCACATCACATCCACCAAAACTTGGGTTTAGATTAAGTACATGCATAACCTCTTCACCTTCACCATGAAACATCATAAAGAAAGATGCACACAATAACACTCCCCTTTGAAAAAAAATTATAACTACTCAAGATGAGGTCACATTCCAATGAAAATAGGGATTCCTGGAGGATTATATGAAATACACCATTACACTTCAAAGAGATCACATAATGCAAGAAGTCACCAAACATGACCCTCACGGCTGATGAAATCACTACAAACCCTTTTAAGACACCGGTCAACACCGATAACTCTGAACCACCTTCACCCTTCCCCACTGGAATTCCTTTAACCGCTTACAGGTAGGACCTACATACCTAAAGATGTAGACCTTCACTCTTGACCATCAAATGACCCAAGGAAAACATTTTCCACTCAAACCCTCTCATATCTGATCTCACCCTTTGAGAGGATCTACTTAACTGAGAATAAAATGGGATAAACACCACACTAACACTCAAAAAGGAATGTTCTAACTTTGATCAATGGAGGGTCGGCTAGTGGTGAACTATCTGTGGTCTCACATCATTCACACATTAACTCTTTATAAGGCCATACACTAGCCAAGAAAAAAGAACAATGACCCAAATAAAACCAGCATATTTAACAACATAGGCCACAAACCAACACAGAAGACATGAGGGGAAATAATTACAAGGGTTTCCCAAACACCCTCAAAAGAGACCACTAACCAACACTCCAATCCAACTTCCTAACGAAACACAAAATGAAACTTCTATAAACAAAATAGGTTTTTAAACCCCCAACACCCCACTAAGAGATTACCAAAAGACAAAAGGACATACCGTACAACCATGGATCATAAAATAATCCATCATTTCTTTTAAAACTCTTCCAAAAATAAAATCGAGAGGGTGTGGGATGCACAATCACCAATGGTACCTCGTGGGTGTTAAACAAGCATGCTCTCTTGTCAAACGAGCACCAATTCACCATTCATATATAACTCATCTTTGTGGTTACCCATGTAAATACTAAAGGATAGGACCAAATTCTTTCCATTTTCCAAAACAACAATAACCCCACACCTCCTCTTTTCAAAACCACCAGTCACAATGTTAAAAAACATTTGAATCTTTCACAAAAACCTCTTCAAAAATGTATTGAAATGTCAATTGAAACCCACTTCGAGTCTCACAAACATTTTATAAAATCACTAATTATATAAATGAAAATTAATTTTAAAACCATGGACATCAATTTCAAACACATAATCCCATTCAAACTCCTTTCATTAGTTTAAAAAATTCTATTGGAAACAGAGTCTCAAAACCCACCATAAAATCAACCATGTTTTCCAAACCATCAGGTCTATAAATCCAAAATTTTCAATTATAAAATCCAATCTCATTTAAAAAAAACTATTTCATGAAAGTCCACATTTTACATCACATTTAATGTCAATCCATTTCCACTTTAAATTCAACACTTCATAATTTTTTTAAACAATGGTTTTTCAAATTAATTTTCAGAGCCTAAAAAAATACAAGACAATGTAAGAGGAAACTAGTGTTGGTGGGTGACTCAGACATATGGTTGGAGGCCATATTCCAATCACTCCACCATCATGGAGAGTGTACTAAGGAAATGTCCTAGGCTCCACATGGATTTCTAGGCCCTATGATCTTGATGAGACCATCGAACCTACTCCCTTTTCATTTCCCACAAAAAATATTAACCACAAGGACACAATACTCATAAAAACCTCAACATAACCTGGTAAATCAAGTCCCACTATGAGATGTCCTAGACAGGCACCTGAATCATAACCAGAACATTGAGTTTTTACAATCTTATCTCCGGTCTACCCTGACTCTTTCTCAAGAAACAAGACCCAAAAGAAAAAAACCTCCCTTTGATACCACTTTTTGACAAACCAATCCAGGCCATCATCAGACTTAGTGACAAAACCAATCTATGATAAGGACTGAAGGGCGTTCCTGATCCCCACAAGCTGGAACAAGTTCCTGAGTATCAGGACAATATATCAGAATGATTTACCCGACATAATAAACGCAAAACAACTAACAAGATAAATGAAATAAAACATAAAATAGACAACAAAATATTCCCTTAAACTATGAACAAATTTAAAGTTTTCAACTCAAATAAAACTTAAATGGAACTAAAACAAAGAAAGAAAACTCAAACTCAAACACAAAATTCTAAGAAACCTGAGAATTTACATCCCCAAGCTGCCAACACCAACCTACACAAGAGGACCATCAACAACCTGAACTGACATTGCTAAGCACGAAGACTCAACCTAGGATATACAAATATAAATGTCTAGATACACCCAATGGTGTATGTAGGGTGTGAGCCAATATCATAGTAAGATTTCACCCAATAAGAATATTCCATGAAACAATATCAAGATATAATTTAACATGCTTATTCAAATTCATGTATTTAAATCACTTTTAAGGTAATAATTTACAATATATAAAAGTTAAAAAGAGAAAATTTAAGAAAACCAATTTCCCAAACACTACATTAATGTGAAATAGAAAATTAATAAAGAACACACAATGTCAAGTGTTCCTCCGTATGTTAACATAATTCCCCACATCCTAAATAGTAGAGCACCGAGGGAAAATTACCCAAGGTAGATAGAACCAATGGGACCCTAGAGACATCACATCTTAGTGTAAATGTGGTATATGAAACACAGTGGTCTATGTTCTAATGCATGAGCCACTAGAAGGGAGAACACCCATAACCTAATGGTCTATAATCATAACAAATGTTTACTTAGTGTTGTAGTGTCAATCCTTCTAGAAGAAATATGTAAGAACAACATTCATATCATCTAGAGTACTAGTCATAGTCCACCCACCAAGATACTTGGGGTTTCTCTTTTTCTCGAGTTAAAATTCACATTCACACAAATGCCAAAAGTTTCAATGAAATCACCCATCTTTACAAAACATCACCTTTGTTAATTTACACACACCATAGAAAATCTATTTTTCAAATACCTTTTCCATCACATACAATGTTCCCAAATTCCCCTTTTTATAACACAAGAAAACACCTAATTAAGAATCACCAAAATAATGGGCCAATTCCATTTATAAAACCACTCATAATTTAAACTATCATTAAAACAAGCTTTTATCCCTGTCAAACAGTTCACAAATTATACAAAAAATGAAAAATAAGACAAACATGCCCAAAGTGATTCATTTTCTTTTGAAAATATCCATTAAAAGATATACACACCTCAAATACCTTGAACACACATTTCACACCATCCAAACAATCCCTAAAACCCATCTTAAAAACATTACATTAAAGCACACACAAAACATTTCCATTTCCTTTTTCAAAAATTCATTTCTTACTTATCATCACACCAAAAACTCTAAAAATACCATTCTCCCCACATAATCAAACCAAATAATACATTTATAAACTCAAACAGAAATAATTAAATTCATCTAGTGATGTTATGGAATGCAACCACCTACCTTGATCCAAGATTCTCCCAGAATATGGTTCTAAATCAAATCTGAACCTTGAACACGCCACAACCAACCCTAAAAAGTGAAAATATACCCAAAACCCACTAGATTGACACCCTAATTCACACCCTAAAACTAGAAAAACTGAAACCCCATTAAAACAAAAGTTTCAAAACCCTAAAGAGGGGAAATAAAGGTCTACTTGGGGTTTGCACTGGAGGTGAGTAGCACTGGTAAGGAAATCACATAGGAGAGGGAGTCGGGATTGCCAGTGGGTCGCACAAGGAGGAGCCAGGGTTAGCTGAAGGGTCGCACTAGAGGGATCCAATACTGACTGGTGGGTCACACCAGAGGGAGTCGAGATACCAGTAAAAAAACCACCGGAATAGCTGGACGATAAGGGTAGATGGCGGCCAAGCGTTTTCCAGAAGTAGGAGGATGGCTGGCTGGGGAGGTGTTGTGCACCTAGTGAGGGGGTTGAGCTATAGGGAAATCCAGGGGTGTTTTCCGGATGGAGCAGGAGGTCGGTGGGAGGTTCGTTGGGATGAGATGGGTCATGTACTAATGAGAGGTGGAGGGAGGGATGGTCACGACGTGGTAGGGTTACAAAGGTAGGGTGAGGCTCAAAAGGGGGAGGAGAACCCAAATAAAATAAAATAAAATAAAATAAAATAAATAAAATAAAATAAAAAACATATAATAATAATTTTTGATAATAATAATAATAATAACAACAATAATAATTAATAAAATGTTAATAATAAACATAATAATAATAAACCTTATATTAATAAACTTGATGAACATAATAATAATAATAATAATAATAATAATAAGGATAATAAAGATCATAATAATAATTATATTAAATATGTAATCCTAATAATATTAAATGATAATAATAATAACAACATTTATAATTTAATAATAATAGTAATGGTAATAATAATAATAATAATATTAATTAAATTATTTACCAAGGTAATAATAATAGTAATATTCTCAAATTTGAACATTATTAATAATAATGATATCAATGTAATTCATTATAATTACTTAATTAAAAAATTAACAACAACAGCAATAATTATAAATAGTATTATTATTATTAAAATAATTTATTAAAATCTATTTCATTTATCTTATTTTATATTGTCATTATTTTATTATTCATTTCATTTTAATTTATTTGACTTGAATATCAGGTAGGGCACACGGTGACCCAGGCGATGCCATGTGGCTTTTATTTCACCCTGCTTGTGCGTTGGACAATGCTAAGGCCAAAATAGTCCTTTATTGGAATAAACACAAAAAAAAACACAATCGTGATCGACCCTCACATAAATAGAAAATTTCAAATTTATATAAAATAATAAAATAAAATTATTTCAATAGTTTGGGTGTGACATTTATGAATCATGTTCTCCTAAATCAAAATTTGTCGCAACCGACAATGATGATGTATTCATTGATGGGGCTATTGAAACTGAGCCATAAATCTAATTTGAGTCTGTTGTATAACCTCATCTAGTTGATCTTCAACTTATGTCTTGAATGAAGTCTAGCTCTAGTTAAGATTCATATTCTGAAATCGAGCCTTCTAATAAGAATTATGATTATCAGTTGATCCGTGATAGAGTTAGGGTATCCCTAAACCTCCTACTCATTTTAGTCAACATGATATTGATTATTTTTTCCTTTAATGTTTCCCATTATCTTATTTATGATGTTCCTCGGACTTATAATAAATCCCTTAATGAATAAAATTAAAAACACCGAATCTTTTCCATGGATGTGGAAATTTAATCCTTAAATAAAAATCACACTATATCTATCATTAATAAACCCTTAAATAGTAAAGTAATTGGTTTTAAGTAGATTTATGAATGAAAGGAGGATAAAAATGCTGTAAAGGAAATCAAGTTTAAAGCTTGATTAGTCACCAAAGGTGACCACAATGAGAATAAATAGATTATTCTAAATTATTTTCACTAGTTAGAAATCATTATTTTTTTAGTTAGTTTCTCCCTTTTTCTGCCTATAATGACATTCATGTTGGGAAACTATATGTGAAAAATGTCTTCCTTCATGGTGACCTTAGTGAGAAATTATATATGAATCCTCCTGATGGTTATTCTAAAGAATTCAGATCTAACCAAGATTTCCTTTTAAAAAAATCATTGTATGATTTCAATCCAGTTTCTATGTAGTGGTATAGAATGTTTTATTCTTTAATTCTTAATAACCATTTCACTCAGACCCAATATGATGCTTGGGTCTATTTAAAGATAATTAAAACCTCCATTTTTTACTTTATGTTAAATTTTGATGATATTATTATTATATAAAATAACATGAATCTTATCCTTATTTTTAAATATCAATTAAAAGGGTTTTTTAAATTAAGTATATAAGGGCTTTAGAACAAATTCTTGGTGTAGAAATTGTTAGGGATAAACCCAATAAACTATTGTATCATTACCAATATTCTTTTATTTTGAATGTTCTCAAAATGTACTAGTTTTAATCTCTCAAACCAATTAATGTACCATTTGGACAACATTTTAAACTTTTATTAACATTTTCACCCACTGATGATGTTAATGTAGAGTTTATTACTAAAAATCTAATATGGAATCATAGTTGGTGGTTTCATGTATTCCATGATATGCCCCAGACCTAATTTATTTTTTTAATATGAAACCTTAGTATATTTATATCCAATCCATGGAAGCCATATTTTATTTCCTTGAAATGGATGTTATGATACTTATCATTTACTTTAGATTTATCTTTTTGTTATGGTAAAAATGTTGATACCGCTGAAATTATTATTGGATATATATATATATATATATATATATATATATTGTGATTATGTAGGTAACATTTATACCAAATATGAAATATGTAGATGTTAAATTTTTATGTTTTCACTTCTTGTAGAGTCTCCATATTTTGGAAATGTAATATTCCATTTGTGGTTTCCTTATTAAAAATATAATCAGAATATATTACCCTAACTTATGATATTAAAGAATCCTTATGTCTTAGGGGTTTTTCTTTTGAAATTGAGATTTATTATTATGTTATTACGATATATAGTGATAGTTAATCTAATCTAAATTTATCCGAAAATCAGGTATGTCATGGTAAATTCAAACATATAGAACTTAGATTACATTTTATTAGAGACGTTATTGAATATGGAACTGTATGTGTCAATAATATATAAACTAATAATAACCTGGATGATAGTTTGACTAAGTTGTGGTATTATCTAAATTAAAATACTACATAGATAGATTGAATTTAGTTCTCATTTAGTAACTTTAGGTGCTATAACATTTCCAATTTCAATTGAAGATGGTAGATATTTGTGAATTATTGTGTTTTAATATTGAATTTTCATGTTTTATTATTCTTCCATTTATAATTCATGCGTGCATAGTAGGATTTAATTTTCATTATTTATTATTATACTCATTTTTTTCTTGGAACTATTGTGTCATTGGGATACTTAATTTCCACATGGGACTTTTGTATTGGGGTGTTGATATCAACCTAGTTTTTTTTCTTCAAACAACTCTCGCCAACTTACTGATATTCCTCAGGTGAACTCCTAGTCATTGAATAACATCCCACCTTTTTTTCACATAAACTTTCATTACATTATACAAAAGTGAGGATCTTTAAGGTTTAGTGTCTTGGAAACCAGAAACTTAATACATGAAACACACAAAACATTCTTCTTAAAAACTTGAAGGGATTCTCCTTATGTTCATCCTAGGTTCATTACTACATCTCATAACCTGGGTACATACATCAAAAGAAAGGGTGAGCAGAAGGCCCAGTAAGGGAAACAAGGGAAACATTTAACATGTGAACTTGAGATACATCAATAAAGTCATGCAAAGAACTTTAAGTAATGAGAATGAAATCATGAGGCATATCATAATTAAAATAACGTATTTCATAACTTGAAGATGTGGATGCAACATTTTACCAAGACAATCATTTCCATTTCACCAAGGTCCATCCCCAAGGTGTCAATAAAAATTACCAAGGTTATTCACCAAGGTATCGGTCTAAATGGTCATCTCTAGAGATTAAGTCTTTACCCAATGCATTGGAGCGCTATCAGGGCACACCCTTAAATTTGTCTTTATTATCATGTGAGCCACATATATCATCATCAAACATTTCATAAACAACCCATATAGCATAAAATAAATGGGTTTCCTTTCATAATCATAACATTTTAAAAACTTCTTTAAAGACATGATCTTTATGTCACTTTAAACCCACGGAAAGGGAAAGAGGGTCTCATGTATGTAAATACCAGAATTTAAATTAGAAAATTTTGGTATATATGTGAATACACCTATATAAGAGAGAGCTTTGAATATTCACTTAAAAAAAATAAAAGAACTTTAGAAAAAGAGAGAGTTATTTTGAGACGGAAATTTTGCAGCATAAGAGCTATGTTTCGGGGTTTTAGAAAACATTGAAAAGAGAGGGTACATGGGTCAAACATTCATAAATGACCCATAAAATATTAGAGAGACAGAATACAAGGATATATGAACATGTTAATGAAATTTTAAGGACATACCATTTGAAATGAAAAACATGTAAGGAATACAAAAATAAGATTTCTCTTATGAAAATTTGGCAGCCGAACTGTGTTACTTAAAACTTCCAAAAAAATGAATTGATGAGGTCAAATAGGGTCTCTAATCATATGAACATGAAAGATCAGTATGATAGATATAGATATAATAACCCAACATAATAAAAAGGAACATGAAAGACTTGACATGAAAATAGATCTTGAAAACGAGAAGGGTGAAAGAACCCCTTAAAAATTCGGCAGCCTAACGACGCCACTTAAAACATCAAAATACAGAATTGAAGAGATAAAATAGGGTATCTTGTCATATGAAAATATAAGATCAGTATGATATATATATAGATCATACCCCAACATAATAAAAAGGAACATTAAAGACCATACATGAATGTAGAACTTTGAAAAATGAGAAAGGTGAACGAATCCCTAAAAAATTCGGCAGCCTAATGGCGCCACATAAACATTCATAAAATGAATTGATGAGAGCAAGAAGGGGTCTCTAATAATATTAACATAAAAAGGGAATAAAGTGGAATATAAAAGAACATCCTCCAACATAAGATCATGGAGCATAAATGAAATGACATAAAAGAGATCACTTGAAAAGAAAGGGAGAGGTTGGATCCCTTACCTTAAAATGTAACTCTTAAAACACAATGTTTTGGACCTTGAGGGATTGGGGGAACCTTGGGAGGACTCCTTGGGAGGTAATGAGACCAGAGCTTCATTGGGGAAGAGTTTGGAGTGAAAAATAAAGGAGGAAAGGGTGGGTGTTTATAGGGAAGGTGAGGTGATACTTTAATAATTTCAAGGGACACCTCACAAGTGGTTTTCTCAAAACCTTGGGCTCTCCCACGGTATTTCCCATGGATTTAGGCCAAATGGGTCCCCCAATAAAATAATTCATCACCTTTGGTCGTCAGACACTTAAAATATCTAATGACATCATCATGACACAGTTATGATGTCATTAAACATACCGAAACCCTAAAACTGTATTTTCACTATTCCTCAAAAATTTAACTTTCTCAGAAAAATCCCAAAATTTCACCTTAACCAAATATCGATGATCTGATTTCAAAAATGAACTCCATTTTATAAAAAAGATTTTATAAATATTTTTAATTTAAATATTATTAAAAAAACAATATTCACCTGAAAAACTAATACTTGAATAACTATTTATGAAACCGTTATTTACCCATTTTATTGAATCACATTACTTAATCAAGGTGTCTAAATTATGTTAATAATTTCTTTAAGTGAGATTACTAATCCATTTTGTAACATTACTAATCCTAAGAATAAAATCACTATTCATAATTTACTATTCATCAAAAATCAAGTTGATCTTATTAGACTCTAAATTTCATACTGAACATAATTGTAGAAGACGCTTTTTTGAAAACAATGACACATTTTTAATTATTTATGGTTTACATAAACATTTTTAAAATATCATTTTTCTAAAATTCATCAAAAATATGCATACTATATTTATCCGGTCTTTTGAAAGTTCATAAACTTCATCATAATATGAAATCAAAATTTTTATTTAAAACAAAGGATTACACAAGGTAGTTACGGTCTCCTTAAATAGCCTCTTATCACACCAGCATAGGACCTAAGTTTAAGGTGTGCTAAGGTGAGAGAATCTGAGGGAGGCTCAGCCAACATTGCATGAGTAGTAATTTCTATCAGTTTGAACTTCTCACGAAGGCTATTCTGTTATAGCTTCACACGATAAAGTTCATCCTGGGTTTGGTCCAGAGCAATGCCCAGTGGTGCTAACTCCTTCGCAAGTTCTGTTAGATGGGCTTCTATTGGCCCGAGACTACTGGATGAGGCCATCGAATCTCCTTTCAATATTAATTAACCAAGGTCACTTTTATTTAGAGACAAAAGTTGCAACATTCAGTTTTCAACGGTCATACTGACTAACGGTCATATAATAGTCAAAACCCAACAATCTCATTTTAATTATACTCATGTTATCAAATGAAACATTTTTTTGAGTATGAAAAATAAAATAACACACAAAATTATGAAACAAGATTTATTCAAAATTTCAGGTCGTTACAATCTCCCCCCCTTAAGGAATTGCGTCCTCGTAATTTTTAAAATTGGGTTTTGAAATTTCATTGAAAGTCCGACATCGGAAAAAGAGTCAGTAACACTATTAATTTAAAAGATAGAAAAGTAAGTACAAAGGTCACCTGAGTTAACCCATACTAGGATTCAATGTAAGAAAACATGGATATGGAAGAAAAATCAAAGGGTCAAGTTCTGAGGGAGAGTGATAGAAAACATGATTAGGATAAAGTTAACAATAAGAAAATCACAAACTTATGATGTGTGTAAACTATCTTTGATTACCTAGTAGGAAACGTTAACAGACAATGTTTTTTTTACGTTCCTTTTCATAGTTTTGAGGAATTAATTTAATACATAGAATAAAAACATAAGGAAATATACCTACCTTCAAGTAGAGTTTCATCCTTTAATAAGTTTCTACCAAAACTAATCTTTTCTCCAAACGATGAGCATTCAAAACTACTTGGTCTCATCAAAGCACAAGAATCATCTTATAGAGAATCACATAATCCACCAAATATTAACTATCCATTTCTTCTATCATTAAACATTATCCCAAAAATAGAAAGGGTAAGATAAAACAAATCTTGAAAAATAAAGAACTCCAGTGGAAGGGAAACTACTTTAAATCTTCAAAGTTCCACGGTACTACCCAATGTTCATCATTGACCATTCCATAAATAACTGTCCCTAAAATTCCTCAAAATAAACCAAACTAAGATTGGAACCCAAATACAAGAAGGATTTGATAACATAGTCTTCCAAGATAAATTTTATCGCCCATCTCCAAACAACATCATCCACTCCTAACATCTTATAACAAAAGTAGCTAACCTAAACATATTTTACCCAAGATAGGTTAATCATTTCCACATGTAACCTAAATTACTATAAGTCTACCTTAAATTCACCGATTCTTCCAAATATTAGTCATCCTTTACTCCTCAAAGAAAATACCGTAGTAATCTATTTACCTCTATCAAATAGGGTTCCCAAAATAGTTAATGTCTTCCAAAATAAGAATCATCTTTTAATCACCTAATCACCTTTTTTTAGAAGAAAAACTTTACTACATCAACATATGGTACATAAAAATAGATTTTTTCCTTAATGATATAAAATCATCTTAGGTAGTGACTCGATGATCTTAGAAAACATAAAAGATATGCTCATAGAGCATGAACTAAAATACAACATGACAGAGACAATTATTGTGAAGAAGTTACATGTACTTCAGTCATCATGATCCATATCATCATAGGACTTGCATTGTTCCCTTGTCCTAGAAGATTGTTGATTATCATCATGATTATCACCCATTCCAAGAGAGCATTGCCTTGGATAATGTCTAACTTCTCCACATTTACGACATCAAAATGTTTAAGGCATATTAGATCGAACCTTATCTCCATTCATCACATTATCCATTTTTTTAAAGAAACTGGCTACCTTATGCGCTATCTTCCCACACATAAAACATATCCCAGTTCTTTTGTGACATTCTCCATGGTGCCCCTTTCCACACTTTTTTTACAAAGGAAATTGGGTCTTCTGTCCCTTATCAACTTTGTCAGATGAACATCCTTGAGACTTTGTCTTCTTCTTCCTTGATGAATTTGGGCATTCAACTAGGTACAAATTATTAATTTTGATTTTTGATAGCTGGTTTGGCATAATCACAATATGTTCAACTTGATATTTAGTCATCTCTATCACATCAATAGGGAAATCGTGACATTTCTTATCACACTGGTTCTTGGGACATGTTCTTCCATTTCCCGTCATTAACTAAGAAAAGAAAGTATAATTAGGTGCTTGAATACTTATCCAATAATCATTAAAATGAAACATTAATTATAGAGGGACAAACTTGTAGAAGGAAAGTATACCCTAACTTGTGATCCCCTAGGTTTCAATCTAGGTTATCCATGATCATATATTCTTATGTGAATATTTATTTTATTTTATCTTTGTTCCTATAATAATGGTTCATACTAAGCTTATTAATTTACCAAAGCATATCCCCCGGGAGTTTCGTAACCAAGAGTGTTGCAAGGCCCATTGTCGTTTACCAGTTCCCATTTGTGTCTAGCTCAAAGCGGTGTTTTTCGGTTTTACCCCTATGTACATCTGTGCCAGAGCCACCTCTACCTACTCGTATCTAGATAGAGATGTATTTTCTTGGCAACCCCTTATCAATAATCACCAAAATACCAGGAAGATTTCCTATATTTAAACTTTTCTATTGGGTTCTTCCAAAAGTTTTCATATCCTAATTTCCATAAATAACAAAACCATTCTTTGATACCAACTATAGTATCCTACCTTTTTGTCACATAACCTTTCATTACATTATACGAAACTGAGGATCTTTAAGGTTTAGTGTCTTGGAAACCAGGAACTTAAAACATGAAACAAAAAAACATTCTTCTTAAACACTTGAAAGGATTATCCTTATGTTCATCCTAGGTTCATTACTGCATTTCATAACCTGGGTACATACATCAAAAGAAAGGGTGAGCAGAAGGCCCAGTAAGGGAAACAAGGGAAACATTTAACATGTGAACTTGAGATACACCAATAAAGTCATGAAAAGAACTTTAAGGCATGAGAATGAAATCCCGAGGCATATCATAATAAAAATAACGTATTTCATGACATGAAGATGTGGCTACAACATTTTACAAAGACAATCATTTCCGTTTCACCATGGTCCATCCCCAAGGTGTCAATAACAATTACCAAGGTTATTCACCAAGGTATCAGTCTAAATGGTCATCTCTAGAGACTAAGTATTTTTCCAATGCATTGGAGGGCTATCAGGGTGCACCATTAAATTTGCCTTTATTATCATGTGATCCACATATATCATCATCGAACATTTCATAAACAACCCATATAGCATAAAATAAATGGTTTTCCTTCCATAATCATAACATTTTAAAAACTGCTTTAAAGACATGATCTTTATGTCACATTAAACCCACGAAATGGGAAAGTGGGTCTCAGGTATGTAAATCCCAGAATTTAAAATAGAACATTTTGGTATATATGTGAATACCACTATAGAAGAGAGAGCTTTGAGTTTTCACTTAATAAAATAAAATAACTTTAGAAAAAGAGAGTTATTTTGAGACGGAAATTCTGCAGCATAACGACTATGTTTCGGGGTTCTAGAAAACATTGAAAAGAGAGGAGACATGGGTCAAACATTCATAAATGACCCATAAAACAGTATAGGGACAGAATATAAGGATATATGAACATGGTAATGAAATTTTAAGGACATAATATTTTAAATGAAACACATGGAATGAGGAAAAAAATCAGATTTCTCTTATGAAAATTCGACAGCCTAACAATGTTACTTAAAACATCCAAAAAAATGAATTGATGAGGTCAAATAGGGTCTCTGATCATATGAACATAAAAGACCAGTATGATAGATATAGATATCATACCCAAACATAATAAAAAAGAACATGAAAGAGTTGACATGAAAATAGATCGTGAAAATGAGAAGGGTGAAAGAACCCCTTAAAAATTCGGCAGCCTAACGACACCACTTAAAACTTAAAAATACTGAATTGAAGAGATAAAATATTATCTCTCATCATATGAACATATAAGATCAGTATGATGGATATAGAGATCATACCCCAAAATAATATAAAGGAACATGAAAGACATGATATGAAAGTAGAACTTTGATAAATGAGAAAGGTGAACGAATCCCTAAAAAATTCGACAGCCTAACAGCGCCACTTAAACTTTATTAAAATGAATTGATGAGAGAAAGAAGGGGTCTCTAATCATATGAAAATGAAAAGGGAATTAAGAGGAATATAAAAGAACATCCTCCAACATAAGATCATGGATCATAAAAGAAATGACATAAAAGAGATTACATGAAAAGAAAGGGAGAGGTAGGATCCCTTACCTTAAAACGTAACTCTTAAAAATCAATGGTTTGGACCTTGAGGGCTTGGGGGAACCTTGGGAGGACTCCTTGGGAGGTAATGAGACCAGATCTTAGTTGGGGAAGAGTTGGGAGTGAAAAATAAAGGAGTAAAGGGTGGGTATTTATAGGGAAGGTGAGGTTACACTTTAATAATTTTAAGGGACACCTCACAAGTGGTTTTCTCAAAACCATGGGCTCTCCCATGGTATTTCCCATGGAGTTAGGCCACATGGGGCCCCCCAAAAAATAATTCAACACCTTTGGTCGTCCAACACTTAAAAAATCTCATGAAATCATCATGACATAGTTATGATGTCATTAAACATCCCGAAACCCTAAAACTGTATTTTCATTATTCATCAAAAATTCAACATTCTCAGAAAAATCCCAAAATTTCACCTTAACCAAATATCAATGCTCTGATTTCAAAAATGAACTCCATTTTATAAAAATAATTTTTTGAATATTTTTAATTTAAATTTTAATTAAAAAAACACTATTCACCCGAATAACTAATACTTGACTAAGTATTTATAAAACCGTTATTTACCCATTTTATTGAATAACATTACTTAATAAAGGTGTCTAAATTATATTAATACTTTATTTAAGTGAGATTACTAATCCATTTGGTCACATTACAAATCCTAAGCATAAAATCAATATTCATAAATTATATAAACATTTTTAAAATATCCTTTTTCTAAAATTCATCAAAAATATGCATACTATATTTATCCGGTCATTTGGAAATTCATAAGCTTCATGATAAGAAGAAATCAAATTTTTTATTTAATACAATGGATTACGCAAAAAATTTATGGTCTCTTTATATAGACCCTTATCAAACCAGCATAGGACCTAAGTGTATGGTGAGCTAAGGTGAGATAATCCGAGGGAGGCTCGACCAACATTGCACGAGTAGTAATTTCTATCAATTTGAACTTCTCGCGAAGGCGATTCCAATCTAGCTTCACACGATTAAGTTCAGCTTGGGTTTGTTCCAGAAAAAATTCTAGTGGTGCTAACTACTTCCCAAGTTCTGTTAGATGGGCTTTGATTGGCCCGAGACTACAGGATGAGGCCATCAAATCTCTTTTCTATATTAATTAACCAAGGTCACTTTTATTTAGAGACAAAAGTTGCAACATTTAGTTTTCAACCGTCATACTGACTAACGGTCATATAATAGTCAAAACCCAACAGTCTCATTTTAATTATACTCATGTTATCAAATGAAACAGTTTTGTTGAGTATGAAAAATAAAATAACACACAAAATTAGGAAACAAGATTTATTCAAAATTTCGGGTCGTTACATATTGATTATTTCTCCCACACTTTTGATCTATGTCATCCAACTATGAAACTTTGTTCAATGGCGTTGTTATATTTATATTATCACAAATCCATGGAGGGTATTAACTTTCAAGTGGTTTTGAGGATCTATGGGTATCTATATGATTGATTACCCCTCATATTTTTTTGTCCCCTTGGTTGTACATCTTATTTTTTTTCTCATCTCTCCCATATTTATCTATCGTTTCTCATTTGTAGAAACCATAATGTTAGATATGGATTATTTGATGTTGAAACCCTTGTTCTAATCCTGCCATATCTGATTTTTAACTTTCGTGAATCACTCTGTGTGGAGTATTTTGGTGGATATCCTTCCCCATAAATAAGTTTACCTTTCCAATGAACCAAGAAGATCTAGTGAGGTATTGATTTTTATACCGAAAGATGATATTGTCTGTATCCCATTAAGATCAGAAAAACATCACAGATGACTGAGAAGCAATCAGGACCCCCAGAAAATATTTAAATCTTTCTTGGATTGTATGTTATTAACTGTTCTTCTTATTATTATATAAGTTTTTTGATGCTTTTTTCCCAGTTTTTCATTCATATTTTATGATCTGTTTTATACTGTACATATTTATTATTTTGAGATTAATAAAATATGTGTGTCTGTTGGGGGTGTTCTTGTCATGCACGTAGGTCCCCAAAGGGACCTAAGCAAGTTAAATGTAGGTGTTATTTTATAGTTCGTTCTTATTTATTGAATCTTGAATATTTTTTTCATTGGATTGGAATATTGTGAACAAAACACTCAATCTAGTCCTTTCGGGTTCATGTGGACTGTCCCAAGAATTAAAAATCCCCCAACATGATTGGATAAACTTATCCTACTAGACAAGACTCAAAGGATCACATAAAACATAATTGAGAGATCATACAGATTCATTTTAAATAAACAAAATGAATGAATCTAGTAGAAGATCATACCAAATTATAATTATTCAAAGAAATAAACAATCATTTCTTATAAAAGTCAAACATATAAGGCTAAAGGAAATGGATTCTCTAT
This sequence comes from Viscum album, assembly GCA_963277665.1. Lineage (NCBI taxonomy): Eukaryota > Viridiplantae > Streptophyta > Magnoliopsida > Santalales > Viscaceae > Viscum > Viscum album. The sequence continues at coordinate 244,233,053 of OY728131.1, forward strand.
ATGGGGAAACTTATCAAACACTATGATAAACTAAATAAATTAACATAATATTATTAGAAGGCACTTATAACGAAAGGTATGTTCACATGTTATAATTATTCCATATGCATGAGCCACTTGGATTATATTTGGAACCACAAGGAATCTCTAACTATTTGACCAATGAATCACTCAGTAAAATATACACAAATGTTAAAATTCACTAAAAACCATTAAATAAATGTTAAAAATAAGTCACACACCAATTAAATGGTGTGACACACTATGAATTGATGAAAATACATATATTTATGTCCTCAATGTGAAAATGACCAGCCTCAACTAAAAATGAAATTGGTGAGTAATTTTGAAATCTTATTCATATAATCAATTTAATTATACAAAAAATTTCATGTGGTACTCCATCCCATTATCTCCCATTCATTTCTTTGAAATATATTCATCAACATAAAAATCAGTAGAGGACAAATTACACAATTCTAGAGGGGATGATGGAAACCAACATATAGGCTCCTGAATTCCCCTAAAAGTATCCATGAAATCTGCCACATGATCAACCTCTCTTCCAAGAAATAAGAAAAAAACAAGAAAAGAAAAAGGGATTCAAATACTAGATGTTATCAATAATAAACCTAAAATTTTGGTAGTCACATTCACCATCCTCCAAAGCATTAATAATAAATTGATAGTCAGATTTGACCACAATATTTCTGTAGCCATGAAAGAAGGTGAACTCCACACAATCCAAAATTTCAATCAATTCAATCACATAGGGATCCCAGCATACAACAACTATGGAATGTCAATCCATGATAAGATAGCTCGTATGATCATTAATAATATCTCTGAGGCACACAATACCATCTCCTGGTAGTGTCGTGTTAGTGTTAATTTTAAAGATGCCCAGAGGGGGAAGTATCCACCTAGATGAAAGGGGATGAACTATTGAAGAAAGATGATCCTACCCTTATTTGTTCCACTGAGAAATCCAATTATCTATCCTTACAAGACATACCCTCTCATCATTGATAATTATATCAAACAGAATAGTGTTATGGAGGAACTAGATAAACCACGCACAAATGCACAACCCTGCAATAGTATTCACTGTAAGTGATCTGAACCAATCTTCCATAATAAGCTTCATATCCCTGAGTCTACTCCATTGAGCAAAGTACAACTCAACACATGAATACCACAACCTAATAACCCATTATCAAGAAGATTGCATGAAACATTGTTTCTATAGTGGTCTCACAGAGAGGGCATATGGTGTTCTCATAAAGGTATCGATAAACAAGTTGAGAATAAGTGGGGAAGATACCTCTATGAATTTTCCAGTAGAAGAGTTTGACATTCTTTGGAGGTTTTACATTACTAATATTCTTCCACAGTGGAAACCCTGTAGTGTATCCATGTGTGAGGAAAATCCGGAAACCCAATCGAAATGAGTAGTAGCCTAAACTCTTGAAGTTCTAGGACAACTTGTCTGGTCATTCTCCATGCACCACTAGAACTGCTAAAATAACCTTAATTCAAGCTCATTAAACCAATTTTCATGCTATTGAAAATCCCATCCACTAAGGCCATAAAGAAAATATCCCTCAATGAAGCATGATCTAGTTTAGGTGTTGGCTAAAAATTGGGTTTCATACCATCAAAATTAGGAAGCCATGGGTCACTCTAGATTTTAAAAATAGAACCACTAGAAATTCTCCAATAAAGAATGTGGTTAAATACTTATTTACATCCCCAAACACTTATCCAGAAAAACCTCAGCCAAGGACCCAGGTTGGAGGATAGAGAATCATCATGGTAGAAATACTTGGCTTTAACAAACTTTCTACACAAACGATCTGATTCCAATAATAAACTCCAAGCTTGATTGTATAAGAGGGAGTTTTTAAAAACATTCAAGTCTCTAAAGCCCTTGTCACCACTTTCCTTTGGTGAAAAAAGGTTCTCCCAGGAAATCCAATGTAAATTATTTTTCACATCAGTTAGACCCCATGAAAAATTAGCAATGGATGAATAGAGTTAGTGAATAGAGAAATTCCGAAGCTTGGAAAGAGAAATAAAGTAAGATGGAACTGCTTGTGACACTTATTTAATATGAACCTCAATACAGACCCTAGAGAGTCTCTTTCCAGACCATCCCTAAATTTTACCATGAACTTTATCCATAATAAAGAACATGAATTCACTTTTAGAACACCCAAAGACCGTCGGGAGGCCCAAATAATTTTTATGTTTCTCCACAATCATGATGATGCCACACAAACTAGTGATTGTTGATCTTATCCCATTTTACACACCCTGGATAAAAGATAACTCTAATTTTGAGAAGTTGAAATGTTGACTTGAGGCTCCAGTAAAAGAATCAATAACTTTTAGAACCTCCTGACATTCTCAATGAGTTGATCTTGAATAAAGAAGGTAATAAACAACAAAAAATAAGTGAGTAGTAGGGATATTGAATAAACAAACCATAACCCCATTAATGAGCCAATATAATGCTGCATTTTATAAGAGATGATAAAAAACATTAGCAACTAGGAGAAATATGTAGAGGGAAAGTGGCTCACCATGTTGTAAGACTCAGGTTGGTTTAATGTTATTTGTGTGAAAACCATTGACCTTAATGCTTAAGTAATCTGTCTTGACAGAGTTCATGATCACTCTCATACATTTTGTTCCAAATCCCAGTATCCTCATGACCACTTCCAAGAAATCTCATTCCACCATATTTGATGTTCTTTATGACAAAACCAATGGACTTGATGCGTAAAGAAACTGTCTTGACACAATTCATGATCACTCTCATCCATTTTGGAAAAAAGCCCAGTTTTCTCTTGACCACTTCCAGGAAATCTCATTCCACCATATCGTAAACTTTTTTCATATCCAATATCATTGAAAAATCCCCCCTATAAATGGAACCCGTTTTCATGGAATGGTGGATTTTAGGAGCAACAACAGCATATGTAAAAAGAATCTTGGGTAGAAAAGTGATCTAGTTCTCATATATAATAGAGTGAAGGACCTTACTCAAGTGGCAGGATATGGATTTTGAGTAAATCTTGTATACCACATTGCACAAAGTGATAGGTCTAAAATCTAAAATTCTCACTGGGCCAATGATTTTTGGGATCAAAATAATGAGAGTTTATTTGACCTTTTCCAAACCTATGGAACCAGCCCAATTACCTTGTATTAGTGTGATCATGTGAGAACCCACAATATGCCAAAAACACTTAAAAAATAAGGCATGGAATGGAATCCATTTGAAAAAGGTTCCTTTGTTTCCCACAAGGCAGAGGCAATAGTAAGGAGGGAGAGGTTGGAGTACCCTATTTAGGGAATTTATTTATTTTATATATGAGAACAATTGCCCACCGGGGCGATGGCGTTTACGGAAAAAAAATTTAATCTCTGTTTTTAATTTTCTTTTTAGAAAATGGGATAAGGTTGGGGGTATTTTCAAAAATGGGTCTCGAGATGCATGAGCCCTGTTCACGCAACTCCCCTCGCCAAGAAGTGTGAATAGGGTTCACGCTTCTTTTGTGAATTTTCTAAAGTAAAAATGAACCCTGTTCACTCTTCCTCCAAGATTTTTTAAATTATTAATATTAATATATATATAAAGAGATATATAAATAAAAAATAAAATAAATATTAACAAAAAGAAATAAATATAATTAAAAAGTAATACATACTAATTGAATATAAATATATATTAATTAAAATTTCATCAATATTTATAAAATGTCAACAAAACATAATTAAATGTTTATAAATATTTATAAATATTAACAAACATTAAATAAATATTAATAAATATTGATAATAAAAATAAATATTAATTAAATATTAAATAAATATTCTTAAATATTAATTATATATTAATAAATATTAATGAATATGAACAAATATAAATAAATATTAATAAATATAAATAAATAGTAAAAAATAATAAAAAACTTAAAAAATAATAATTAATTTTTTTAAATATTAATTAAAAATCCATAAATACTAAAAAAATTAATAAATACTAGAAAATATTAACAAATATTAATAAATATCAATTAAATATTAATTAAATATTAATCAAATATAAATTAAATATTCATGAAAAGTAATAAAATTTTATTAAATATTCAAAAATACTAATAATTACCAATATAGACTAATAAATTCCAATAAATATAAATAAATATTAATTAAATAATAAAAAATATAAAAAAATTCTAACAACTATTAATAAATAACAACAAATTTTTTTTCAACATCTATAATTATTTATAAGTATTAATTAAAAATTAATAAACATAAAAATAAATATAATTAAAAATTAATGAATATTAATAAATATAAATTAAATTTTAATAAATATTAATTAAATATTCATAAATTTTAATAATTTCTTTAACAATTTGAGTATCAAGCCGACTTTTATTAAGAATATATAATTATTAATTTAATATTAAGTAATATGAATTAAATATTAAATAATAAAAATAAATACTAATTAAATAATAATAAATTATCAATAAATATTAATAATTGTTAATAATTATTAACTAATATTAACAAATAGTAGTTATGAATTAAGTAATTATTTATAAATATTAATATATATAATTAAATATAAGTAAATATTAATATTTATAAATATTTATGAACATTTAGTAATATTTAGTCACATTTAATGTTATTTATTTAATATTTATTTACATTTATTTAATATTTATTAATACTTATTTAATACTTATATATTATTTTTTAATATTTGTTTAAATTTATTGATATTAATTAATATTTAGTTAATATGTATTAATATTAATTTATAAGCATAATATGTAATTAATATTTATTACTATATTTTTTCATATTTATTAATTTTTAATTAAAAGTTATAAATATTTATAAACATTGAAAAATAATTCATTATTATTTATATATAGTTTTTAGTACATTATTTACATTTAAGAATATTTAATTATAATGAATTAATAATTATTTATTTTTATTACTTTCCATGATTATTTAATTAATATTTAATTAATATTTATTAATATTTGTTAATATTTTCTAGTATTTAGTAATTTTTTATTATTTATGAATATTTAATTGATATTTTTGAATAATTATTTAATAATTCGTAATTTTTTACTATTTGTTACTATTTATTTATATTTATTTATATTTATTTACATTTTTTTGTATTAATTAATATTTATTAATATTTAATAAATATTTATAAATATTTATATAATATTTATTTAATATTTATTGATATTTATTTGTATTATCTGTATTTATAAATATTTAGTTAATGTTTATTAATATTTTTTAATATTTATAAATATTTAATTAATTTTTATTGATATTTTATAAATATTGATGAATCTGCAATTAAAATTTATTTATATTTAATTAGTATATAATAAATTTTAATAAATTTTTTTATTAAGATTTAGTTTATTTTTTAATTATGTAACTAAATATATATATATAGTAATGTAAATAATTTTAAAAAATATTGAGGAAAAGTGAAAGGGGTTCACTCTTCCTTTTGAAAATTCACACAGGAAGCATGAATCCTGTTCATGATTTTTGGTGAGGGGAGATGTGTGAATGAGGTTGACACATCTCCAGACCCATTTTTGAAAATATCCCAAACCATGTCCTATTTTGTAAAAGAAAAAAAAAATTAAAAACCGAGTTTAAAAAATTCGACCCTAAAACTCAATCGTGAGGGTAGATGGTTTAGCTATAACGAAACAAAATTATTTAAAAAAATGAATTGGGTGGGAAACCCCTATCATGCATCTCCTCCCATAGATTCCCCTCCACATCACGCCATGGTGAGATCACCAGTGGCCGTAAGTGCATCCTATACCACTTACGTTCCCTACTGGGACCATCGATTGCCGCACCCCAGATCCTGAGCGGAAAAAATTCATATTCCATCCCTATACCAGCCACATCCTCTATCCATGCAGTGCTGACCAGGTAACTAGTATACCACCATGACGTGAGGCGCCCCAAATCTGAATCAATCAAACCCTGCTGGTCAGATCCACTGTGTGTCATCCCTACACGAACAGTCCAACCCTGAATGGGACAGGGTGGGTTCTTCCTAACTCGAAATGTGTTTGGGTAGGTCCTACCCAAGCCAAAACATATCAGGATGGGTTCTAACTAACCCTTCTAATATAATTCAGTCCTAGAAAAATCTGGGATCAAATGTGTGTGGGTTAGTGTGTGTAACAAGATGTTATTTTTTTTAAAATATATATTTTTTAAATGAATATGTTTTTAAAAAATATAGAAATAAATTTTAGAAAAAGATTAAATTAGCACCAAGAAAATTTTAATTTTAATTCCAATTAAATCCCTCAAAATAAAAGTTATTGCGTATTTAATTTTAAATTTTCATTTAATTGTGAATTGGATTATTATGAGTAAAGACCAGACAATTTAATTCTAGACATAGTTTATTTAACTATTAATTGAAATTTCATTCATTGTTTGTAATTAATTAAATATTTAGATAGCCTACACATCATCAGTTTTCATCATTATTTGTATATGGGAACTCACAACCAGATATATCTTATTTTCTCTATATTATGAAGTGTTAATATCCCATAACCTTGTTGTGATTATTTTTGTATTACTATGAAGTGAATTAAGATGTGGACCATTTTGAGATGAGTCATTGATAAATTATACAGGGTGTGAATTGAAATACAAGTCATGTCCAAGATCTAGTATTATACCCCTTGGATCATGGTCAATCAATTGAGTATAAATGGAAAAACCAATATCAAATGCTCAATAATAGCCAGGTGGTTTATTTAAATTATTAATTGTTCATTATTTTTATAAATATGAAATATTACGCAATGAAATAAAATAATAATCATAAAAAATTCAGAGATTAAATCAATTAATGATGTGATGAATGTTTTTCTACTTATTATATAGTCAGTTGTGTGTGGGATACATTGTGTGTGTCTATTAGATAGAAAATGATTACATTCACCTACAAATAATTAAATGATGTCAAAGAAATATAACATCTTAAATGCCTTACGACGTTTGAATTTATACACAACCTTGTGAATAGGGTCTCACCCTCCCTAATTGAGTGTTCATCCTAATATTAGAGAGTTAATATGAGAGTGATAAGTTAATTTAACTAAGGTTGTAAGAGATTATATATCCTGATCAAACATTTTTCATATTTAGACGTAATCATTGATTAGATCAATATCACGATTTTAGAAGTTAGGAATTCACTCCAAATATCAAGGAGCAACGAGTTAATGTGATCGTCCAGTCAAACACGTACGACGAAACTCTATGAGTAGTGGTGTAACTATAACATTGTGACTATGATTAGAGGTTTCAAGGATCCTTGATACTTGAATACACAAGATACATATTATTTTGAGCCTAGCAATGACGGATACTCGAGTTCAATAAAATATTGGTAGATATTTGATAAATAAATTAATTGGTAATGATTAATCATAAAGAAAGATAACATTATTAACTGATAAATGTTTATTTTTGCATAAAATGTAATGTAATATGATGAGATATACTTTGATAATTTTTGGACAACATAAATGTCTTCTTCCTCAAGAGTTTTAAACACTAATATAAGATCTTGTGAAAAGTACAACAAAATTGGAAATTCAAGGAGATGGAGTCCACAATACCGGTTGAGCAACCTCAGGAAGCGAGGTTGTGAAAAAGTGCTTACAAGAGACCCATGTATGACACATATGATGGTAGTTTCATAATTCTATAATCAATATTATATGTGAGTTGTGGATACAACATAATGGCATGGTTGATTTAACATGTTCTCTCATATTTGAAAAGCATGAGAGGAGAATGAGATGTGAGTTATATGGGTGATTATTACATTGGATACGTGTAGATTGAAATATAGGTAACAATCTTTCGATACATCCATGACTAAAATCATTATAAAAAATTTACTCTAGTTTCATTTAACATTTAAGAAACAAATTGTATGAACAAAATGCCTCATTACCTTTTAGTTGACAAACACCAAGTAAATAAGAACATAAAGAAATTCTTAGTTTTTACAGTGATATAATTAAAATAAAAGGTTAAAATTACAATGTAATGAGTAATTCCACAGTTACCTTCTCACATCCCTTCAACGAAAAAAAGGTTGTCATCATAAATGAGTCTATATCCTTCTCATATCTTGAGATAAGTCTATAAAAGTTTAAAATTCAATGAACTGAATTGAACTGGAAAGTAGTCGATTCTTATTCAGTGTATATTCATCATTTTATATGATGTTTTTTTATACTTCGTGGATATTAAATAAAAAATTTCTATCAAAATATAATGGCTTAGACCTCTATGATCTATTCCTTTGTGAAAATCTAGTGTTTGAGGTGTTCTAGGAGGTCAATGTGATTTATTTGTAACACTTCCTAATTTTCTAGTTCCATGAACATTGTTCCCAGGATGGCCTGTCATCTATCGATAGGATATCTATTGGTAGGTCATCTATTTTTGGGTCATATTTTGGTAGGTCATCTGTTGGTAGGTCATCTATCGATAGGTCATCAATTGGTAGGTTGAAAAGTGTTTCTAGGATGGTAGATCATCTATTGGTATGTCATCAATTAGTATGCCATCTATCAGTAGGTCATCTATCGATAAGTCATCTATCAGTTTTTCATCTATTGGTAGGTCATCTACCGATAGGTGTACAATGTTTCTAGATCGGAAGGTGTACAATGTCTTTAGAATGATGAGTCTCATTGGTGACTCGCGTCGGTGACTCGCAACGGTGAGTCATCGATGAACTATGTTTCGAGCATCCAACAATGTCTCCACATTGAGATTATCATTGATGTAAAATGAATCCAAAACTCTATTTTAAGGTATTTAAAGAATATACAAATCCCATAATTCCTATCTTAATTTTCCTAAGCGTCTGGGTACCTTTACTCTGTCAAACCGTGTAGTCATTACCAGATCCCACATGATTAGAAAATCTAAATCACTGCTCCGTTTAGATTTTCAAAAGGGTTGAGATATCTTCTGTCCATGTTCTCCATTATCCTTTCTCTTTGTGTGAGGTGACTTGAAACATTGTTCTCTATGAGTTTTGTGATTGATCTGTCCTTTGATCATTTCCCCTTGGAGATTTTCCTACAATATGCACACCCCCTATTTTGGTGCAACCAGCTAGTGTCAATTCATTTTCGATATAAGGTGTGTTATACTTATGTTCTATTAGTTTCCTCAATATATATCCCCATGTTTCTCCTTTCTATGTTATGTAACGTGATCTCTATATTTCTAATAAATTTTTCTTGGGTTTTGGTTGATGCGACTGTGTCATGGCGTCCTCGGGTGGATGCTGTCATTGCAGGAGAGGTGACTATGATCGGTTAGGTTGGTGTGTTCTCAATAAAATAATGTTTGAAATTTTTTGATGTTGGGCTTTAGTGTATTCTCTATTATATTTACATGTAGTCATATATTTAACATAATTTATCCCACTAGATCACAATGAAATTGACATAATAAATATTTGAACCAGATGAAATAATTCATATCAATTTCCTAGCGATGTTATTGCCTCCATATTTTCTAGATAGTGTGATATCTATATATTTCTTATTTGTCATTTCATTCTTGATTGAAATTTCTAATGAACATAAAGATGATATTAATAGTAAATTAATTGGTTAAAGATAAAGAGGCATGGTTAATGAGCCTGGTTTTTGTTTTTTTATAATTTGATGATGATCAAATGGATGCAGTTATGTATGTTTAATTGAATTTGTTAATTCGAGATAGAATAAAGAACCTTTTGTGTGTTTGAAGATAATTCATTGTAGGGTTCTCAGTTACCAACTTTATTTTTGAAGGCCTAAAACCTTAGTCTTTGATGTTGTGAGTGCTCGTTGTGTGTGAATGTTGAATGACTTGTTTAGGGACAAGAGTCTAGTTGCATTGTTATTTGTTTTATGCTGCTTGTGTTGTGGCATGCACCTGGGATGGCTGAGCCTATAATGCTATTGTGGGATGTGGTGAAAGGGAGGACTAGTGGTGTTAATGGCGACAATTAATTCCTAGAGTGGTGAGATGCAACGAGTATTGTATGTGGGTGTTGGGGGTGGGGGGAATGGGTATGATGGAATGGGTTTATGTTAGGCTTACCCATCGATGTGAAAGTGGTTTATAATGAAACTATTGTTTGTTTCTATTTTTTATGTTACCTAATACTTGTGGTAGATATTCTTTTTTACCAAAATTATGAAAGTGGAAAATACACATGGTATATGTCACATGATTTCCATGTTTAGCCTCTCGAGGATGGATGGGTCTACGCTCTTCCTATAGGTTGAAAAGACACGACGGGTAGTCCGTCTACTCACCATGTTGAACCCTTATGTTTGGTAGCATAGAATGATTTTATAGAATGACTGTAATTATGGAAACTTGAGATGTTATTAATAAATTATTTATTGACCCATGGGGTTGGGGCTTGCTAGGATGTAGTACTGACGTAATATTTTGGAGAAGTCATGGACTCGGTTTGGTTATTCTTGGAGGGCATGGATCTTGGTTAGAATGGTAATGAGATGTAATGTGGTAAATTATAATGGTTAATTAGTGGTTAATGAATTAATTATCATAAAGTGAAACTAATTAAAAGGGATAAGTAATTTAATATAACTCTTTAAATAGTTTTGTGCATACAAGATATATAGTCTTAGCAGTGGAAACTGAGAGACCGAGAGAAGTTATATACAGTTGAGTCTAAGAATAGGTTCCTCCCATAGTGTGGTTATGATAAATATTATATCTTGTTTTTTTGTGTTTCTATATACTACTCCACATTATCGGTTAGGTAAACTTACACCCTTGGGATTTTGAGGTCTCAGGGTGATTTCCCCAACATCTCAGTGAGGGGGATGGATGAATGACTACCCCTTTGGCCCCACTCTCTTCTCATGGTAGTTAATTGTTCTGGTATGCATGATGGTTATTTTTTCCCATAAATTTGTGTATAGGGTGGCAATGGATTTTGGTTATTCACAAACATATATTCTGTACATAGTTTTCTAAAGGATACTATAGGTATAACATGTATGGCCTTTGATGGCTTGAAGGTCCTTACATGGTGTATGGGTTGTAGTGGCTTGAGGTATAATACTTGATGTTTGATAGACATTATGTAGGCTGTGGTGGCTCTTAGGAACAACCTTGTTACTTTTGGTTGTGTGGTTGTGGTGGTGAGTTGTACAAGGTGTATGTTGTGGGGATTCACCCAGGTGTCTACGGGCAAGCCTTTTTGGAGAGAGATGCTCCGGGCATGCGACATTGGGGTAAAGCGGAAAACCAGTGGGGAAGTTGTAGTGGGGTACCCTTTATATTATTTATTATATTATATATTGTTGTATGCGATACATATTTAGAGTAGCCATGGTGAGGCTAGAAACATAGTATACCTATTTAAGTGATGATTTAGTTTCACTTGTTTCTCACCGTGCTTTAATATTCATTCCATATTCTTTCACGAGAGGATCTAGGGAGGATCCTACTGAGTATACTATTATACTCACCCTATGTTATATAAAATATTTCCAGGTAACCTGGAGTAGGTTAGTGATTGGGTTGGATACTACTAACTCAGGTTTTTTCAAGAGGTGTTTGGGCTTCGTGGTCACTTCCATTTTACCTTCTTTTGGTACTTGCAGTTTTCCCTTTCAGTTGTAGTAGTCTTTGAATGAAATTAAATATGTGCACTTGGGTTTTATTTTATATTGTTTTCTGAGTCGGATTTGGTTGGTTTCTATCTTATATATCTCTTCCGCATGTGTTCTCTTATAGGGCATTGCCTCCCAACTATGTTTTTTCTATAAACTCGGTCTTAGTCGCCAACCCAGGGCCTACTGGAGGTGGGACTCAAGGGACTTTATCTCTTTTGTCACATAGTCAAACTAGTAGGGGTTAAGTTTGTGGGGAAGGGTTAATGACAGAGTGGTATCAAAGGTCAGGTTGAGGGATAGTATGGAGTTTGGAGTTAGGCATATGTGAGTTTGCATGGGTTGGTAGGGCAACGATGTCAGTCAAGTTCAGCAAGTGCTCTAAATATTTGAATACTGGATGAGACATAGGTATTTAGGGCCCCCTATGATCAGATTCATGATCATTTAATCTTATAGTGGCTACTAAAAGAGGTGATACTAGTTGCAAGGTAGAGACCTAGGAAAGGATAATGCATCATTCTTTTATACACCTATGTTTGAATGGGTTTACATTGGGATATTTAAACCTAACATGAATAAAATAAAACAATTAATTAATGTTAAAGTATCCCATATTTTTGTTTTTGGATTCCTAACTATTTTTACTTTTGCAAGTATGGCTCTAGTTCGACTTCATCATTAGGTTCGTGCAAAAGATGTTCAGCAGGCTGCCTAGAAGATCACACATAGTATAGGTTGATGACGATGAAACTTTGAAGAGGAAACTCTTAGTGTTTTAGTTCTAGAGTCTACGGAAGTATGAGTGGTCCATTTTAGATGCAGTCACAAAAGACGAATTGGAGGAGGTTGAGATAACCTTTAGTTTTATCCGGGCTTGGAAGGATCATTGAGTATCATTGGTTGTGATGATGCTGTATGGGGAAATGAATCAGTGGGAATTTTTTCTCCTCAAGTATCATGAGGATTCAACAGGCTATTTGGAGATGTTCTGAAATTAGTTTAGAGTTGAGTTTCTTTATTAGTCTATGAAGGATTCCAGTCACCAGGTGATACTTACCCTTCAAAAGGTAAGATCTAATGTGCAAGGGTTCGAGATCTAGTTTAGAAACCTTTTGTGAAATACTTTGGACCTATTTTCAGACGAGGTGTCCAGGGCGAGTCATTTTTAGGAGGCTTTTATCCAGAGAGCCAGTTCTATGTCACCCCATTTATACTGACAACATATCTCGAGGGGTTGGTAAGAATAGAGGACATCATGAGGATGTTATCCAGAATGAGATAATCACGAGAGGGGTGTCATCCGGATTACTCATGAAGCATAACTATGGTATGGGGTTCCCTATTTTCAAGGAAGTAGAGTTTCCATTCGTCTGGGGGTAGGTAGGATCTGTAAATTTATTATTTATCTAGGGAAGCATCTATCAATCCTATGATAAGGGATCATGTGATTTTTTCCCTTATGGAGGATGAGTTAATTAGCAACGAGAGTTCCCGACCTTTCTGAGTATTCAACATGCATCAGGTGTTCTACATGAGGTTCCTCTGTTGAGACAGTTTTAGCTGAGGCAACAGATGCAGGATTCACCAATTCTGGATCAACAAAGAATCTATGGGGCATGTAGTGGACAACCCTCATAAGCTCATTATCCTTATATAACATAGCATGGCTATGGAGGTGGTCTCCGTCAAGGTTAGGGTGGCCATGGAGTAAGACTTGGTTAGCTTCATGAGTTAGTGTTTTTAGCGCCTAGTGAGACAGACGTCGTTCAAGGTACCCTTTTATTGTTTTCTAATTAGCTGCATACCTTGTTTGATTCAGAAGAGATACACTCCTTGATATCAACTTCTATTTTCCATGCTTTGGTACTTGAGGTAAAGAGGCTTCCATTTCCCTTGTTTTTGACTATTATAGTTGAAGGATGAGTTGACATATTTGAAGTATATAGAGAATATGAGATAGTGTTGGGGCTTCACCTCTTTAGGGGAGATTTTCTATGTTTATGGATATGACCATATGATGTCATCCTTAGCATGGATTGGTTGTATTCAGTGCAGTCCATCATGGAATGCTTTAAGCGATAGGTTGTGTTATTCAATATAGATGGAAAGAGAAAAATTTTTCTTGAAAAGTGATACCATTAGATCGGTCATATGCATGTTCCATCCTTGACATCCTTGATGGATGTGATTATGTTGAGTTCTTTAGAGGTTCAGTAGTCAGAGTTTCCCAATGTCATAGAAGAGTACCCAAATGTATTTTCAAAAGAGGTTATAGCATTACCCCTTCAATGAGAGATCGAGTTCAGGGTCGAGCTATATACAGGTTCATATCCTATCTTAATGTATCCATATAGGATAGAACCTTTTGAGTTGTGAGAGCTACAAATTTATCTCAATTGTCTATTACAGTGCAGTTTTGTTCAGCTATGTGTGTCACCATGGGGTGTACCAACTTTTTCATAAAGAAGTTTGATGGCAGTTTGGTGTTGTGTCTCAATTATTGTCACTTAAACAAAGTGACAGTGAATAAACTTTATCCACTTCCACAGAATGATGAATTATTTTATCAAATTAAGAGTGAATGTTGGTTCTGAAAGATTGAATTATGATCAGGATATCATCAGATGCATGTAAAGGATGAGGATATTCCAAAGACTACTTGCTATTGTCATCATCGACATTATGATTTTTTGGTGATGTCATTTAGTGTGATGAATGCTTTAGTTATGTTCACGGGGTTGATTAATGCTATGTTCCGTGAGTTCCTGGATAAGTTTTTGGTGGGTTTCATCGATTAAATACTTGTGTACTCAACATATGAAGAGAAGCATGCAGAGCATATGCATTCCATTTTGGGAGTTTTTTGTCGACAGTAGCTATTTGGTAAGTTGTTGAAGTGTGACTTTTGGGATCAAGAAGTATGTTTCTTAGGGTATTTGGAATACCAGTAGGGAGTAGATATGAATCCGTTGAATATAGAATCATTTTTTTCTTGGAAATCCCCCAAGTAAGTGTTAGAGGTGGGAAGTTTCCTTGGTCTTAAATGCTATTATAGGAGGTTCATAGACGATTTCTCTTAGGTTACCACCCCTCTGATAGAATTGACCAGAAATTATCTGGTATTCATATGGAATAATCAGTGTTAGGTAGCTTTTGAATATCTAAAAGATAAGTTGGTCAATTCTCCAGTTCATTATCTTCTTGTAGAAGGAGTTCAGTTTGGGTTTTTCTCTGATGCTTCACCGCTAGAGTTAGGCTATGTTCTGATACATCTGAGATTGGTCATTTCTTATGGGTCCTGGTAGTTACATAACCATAAACGTAAATATTCCACACATGGTTTCGAGTTGGAAGCAATGATTTCTTCTTGGATGTTGTGGAGACTTTACCTCATTGGAATTTTTTTTGGTCTTAATTGATCATAAGACCCCAAGGTATGTTTTCTCCCAATGTGACTTGAAATTGTGACAATGTCGGTGGATGTAGTTATTATAAGATCATAAATTCAAAATTTCATATACACATGAAAAGGTGAGTATCGTAGATGATACGCTGAGAAAGAATTAATGTAGTGATGAATTGCATGAATTAGGTGATTCTTGGAGAGTAATCAAAGAACATTCAACATTACATCTTAATATGTGAGAAGTTGGGGGTAGATGTTGTCTTTTTATAATGATGATGCAGTCATATTTGGTGAAGTAGGTGGAGGAATCCATGTTGGGGGATATTGAAGTGGAGGTAAGGAGAGACCAGGTTGTTTTTCGTGAGGCCCCTAATGGATGGTATGAGGATGAATGACATCAGGTGTTGTTTCATGTAAGGATTTTTGTTCTTTTGACAATGCGTGAGATGGTTCTCATAGTGTTCTGTTGTTCATACTTAGTAGTACATCCTAGCATGACAAATATTTACTAATCTTTGAGGAGTCAGTTTTTGTGTCATGGAGGAGAGTACTTGGGAACCTGAGTCACAAATACGTCCTGAGTATCCCAATTTATTTGATGTTTATCTATTCTATTGCAACATTATTCGTTTGGTGACTGTAGACCCTTTTTGTTTATTAGTTGGATTTATCTGGTTGTTTTTTGTGTCTTGGTCTCTTTTGAGAGCTATCTCCCCTGAGAGAGTGTTTAGGATATGGTTTTGGTTTTTATATGGTTTCACATTGTTCTTTTTATGAAGCGATTGAGCTCTTATGGTGGTGAAATCCTTAAGTGGTATCTCACAGAGTGGATGTTCTGATGACCACTTTTCTATTTCTTCTCTAGGTTGGTTTAGGATTCTCATGAATGTTGTTTTTTGTGAGGTATCTGATGTAATGGACCAGACCTCTCTAGTCCATTCCTTTGTAAAAATCTGGTGTTTGAGGTGTTCTGGGAGGTCAATGTGAGTTATTTCTAACACTTTCTCAAATTTTCGAATTTTGTGAATAGTGCTTCATGTATTTTAAATCATCTATTAATAGATCACCTATAGGTAGGTCATCTATTGATAGGTCATCTATCTGTAGGCCATATATTGGTAGTTAATCTATCAGTAGGGTATCTACCAGTAGGTCATCTATCGATAGTTCATCTATCGGTAGGTTGAACATTGTTTTCAAGACTGTAGTTCATCTACCAGTAGGTCTTCTATCAGTAGGCCATTTATCAGTAGGCCATCTATCGGCAAGTGTACAATTTTTCTATATAGGTAGGTGTATAGTGTTTATAAAATGGAGAGTCACATTAGTGATTTGTTTCGATGACTCACATTAGTGACTTGAGTCGGCGACTCAGGTTGGTGACTCATCATAGTGATTCACATCAGTGAGTCACGTCGGGGAGTCGTCGGTGAACAGTGTATCCAACATCCAACAACTTTTCTCTTTTGATATTATCTTTGATGCAAATTAAATTCAAAGCCTTATTTTAAGGGATTTAAGGCTGATTCAAAGCCCATAAATCCTATTTTAATTTTCCTAAGGGGTTTGGTTCCTTTACTCGGTCACACTGCATAGTCTTGATCATATCCACCTTTAATGTAAAATCTAAATAGCTACTTTGTTTAGATTTTTAGAAAGTACATGATATATTCCACCCTTATTATTCCTTAAACATTATCCTGGTGTGAGGTGCCCCAGACCTTTTTCCCAAGGAGTTATGTGATTTTGCTATCTATATATCATTTTCCCTTGGACCATTTCCTACTGCATGCACACCCCCTGTTTTGGTGAAACCAAAAAAGTGTTGATCTATTTTAGATATAAGGTATATTCTACCTCCATTATTTTGGGCTACTCGACCTATTTCCTCCCATTTATCCTTTCCATATGATGGAATGTGATCTCCATGTTTCTAATGTATCTTTCATGGGTGTTGTTTGATGTAGTTGTGTCGAGGAATCCTCAGGTGGACACAGTCATTGCAGAAGAGGTGATCGTGATCTGTTGTGTTAGCTTGTTCTTGTGTAAATAACATTGTAGACCATTTGAATTAGGTGATTAATGGATTAAATATTATATTTATGTGAAATTGTATCATTAACATTATTTCTCCCACTAGATCATAATTAAATTTTCATAATAAATATTTTAATCAGATTAAAGAATTTGTATCAATTCCCTAGCGATGTTATTGCCTACTGATTTTCTAGATAGTGTGATATCTAGGATTTCATTGTTTATCATGTTGTTTTTATGGAAACTAGTAAATAATTTTATGTTAGGATTAATTGTAAATTAAATGTCTAAAGATAAAGAGGCATGGTTAATGAACCTAGTTGTTGTTGTTGTTGTAATTTGATGATAATCAAATGGATGAAATTATGAATGTTTAAATGAATTGGTTAAATAAAGAGGAAATAAAGAACCTATTGTATGTTAAAATATAATTCCTTATAGGGTGTTTGGTTACCCACATACTTTTAAAGTTCAAGTGCATTAGGCTTTTCATATGTGAGTGATCATTGTGTGTGAAGGATGAATACCTTGTTTAGGGCCAAGAGCATAGTTTCCTTGTTATTTGTCTCCTGCTACTTGTGTTGTGGTGTCTGCCTGGGATGTATGAGATTATAAGGTTGTTGTGATATGTGGTTAAGGGCAGCCTAGTGGTGGTGGTGGTGGTAGATGTTGACTCATGGAATTGTGAGATGCATCGAGATATGCATGTGGGGTCGAGGAGGATACCAGGGATAATGAAATGAGTTGAAGTTGGGCTTACACATCGACGTGAAAGTGGTTGTTATTGAACCTCTTATTTTTTTCATCTATTTTACCTTCCTTAATACTTGTTATAGATATTATTTCTTACCCTTCTTCTAAATGAGGATAATAATCATGGTGTATTCTATGTGATTTTCGTGTTTAGCCTCTCGAGGATGGATGAATCTATGCTTCTACTATAGGTGGAAAAGACTCGACAGGTAGTCTATCTACTAACCACATTGATACACTTGTATTTGGTATCATAGAATGATTTTATAGAATTCATGGAATTATAGAGAGTGAATATGTTATTAATAAATTATTTAATGAATGAATTTTTAACCAATGGGGTTGAGGCTTTGTGGGATGCAATGCCGAGGTGATATTTCAATAATGCCGTCAACTCGGTTTAGTTATGCCTGGAGGGCATGAATCGTGGTTAAAATGGTAATGGGATATAATTTGGTAAATGTTAATGGTAAAATAATTAATTTACGTAATGTCAAACTGATAAAAAAGAAAAAATTAATTTAATATATCTCTTTAAATGGTTGTGTGCTTATAGGATATATAGTCTTAGCTATGGTACCTGGGAGTCCAAGAGATGGTAGCTGAAGTTGATTCTAAGACTAGGTTGTTCCAATAGTGTGGTTGTGAGATATATTATATCACGTAATTTTTATGTATCTATATGTTACTATACGTTTTTGATTATATAAACTAACACCCTGGGGATTTTGAGCCCTGGGGGGGGGGTGCTTTCCTCAACAACCTGATGGGTGGATGGATGGAAGAATACCCCCTTTGGCCCCACTATATTCTCTTGGTAGTTACTTGTTTGGGTATGCACAGTGGTTAGTTTTCCCCATATATGTGTATAAAGGGATATAATGGATTTTTTTTATTCACACACATATACTCTAGATATATTTTTCTAAAGGATACTATAGGTATAACATGTATGGGCTAAGATGACTTGAGGATCCTTACTCAGTGTATGGGTTGTAGTGGCTTGAGGTATAATAATCGATGTCTTCTACATGTTATGCAGGCTATGGTGGCTCCCAATAACTACCTAGTTACTTTTGGTTGTGTGGTTGTGGTGGTGAGTTACACAAGGTGCATGTTGTGGTGATTCACCCAGGTGTCTCTAAGCAAGCCTTTTTGGAGTGAGATGATTAAGATCTTTGATTTTGGGGAAAAGCAAAAAACTGTGGGGAAGTGGTAATAGTCTCCCCTTGATATTATTTATTTTATTATATAATCTTGTATGTGATACTTATTGAGAGTATCCATGGGGATTATGGTAACTTAGTATAGCTATTTAGGTGATGAGTTAGTATCACATATCGTTCACTGTGCTTCAACATGCTTTCCTTCCTCTTGCATGAGAGGCTCTGGGGAGGATCCTACAGAGTATAAAATTATACTCCCTCTACATTATATAAACTATTTTCAGGTCACTTGGAGTAAGTTGGAGATCATACTGGTTTCTACTAGTTCGTGGTTTTGCATGAGTTGTTCGGGCTTTGTGGTCAGTGCCATTTTACTTTCTTTTGGTACTTTTAGTTTTCCATTTCAGTTATAGTAGTCTTTTTATGACATTAAATATGTGTACTTGGGTTTTATTTTATATTTTAGTCTTAGTATGAGTTTTTTGGTTTTTATCTCATCTCTCTCTTTTGCTTGTGTTCTCTTAGAGGGTAATTCCTCCCATCTGGGTGTTTGTTATACCCTTGGTGCTAGTCGCCAACCCCAGGCCTATGAGACTCGGGGGTCATTATCTCTCTTCTCACATTTATAGACCAGGAGGGGTTCACTTTGTGGGGATGGGTTCATGACAAAAAATGTGTAAGGAAATACAGTAACTAAGTGTGTATAAGAAAATTTGAAGAACAAGTTGTGTTAACCAAGAATTTGAGAAACGGTGGTTGAAAAGCTAGATGTGAGATTCACACAACCACTAATTTCAATGTAAATAGTTTTAGTTGAACCTTTGTTAATTATTAACAAAATACTAGTATCATACATCCATTGGAAACAAGGATAAATTATTCTATTTTTAGGAATGAATGTCATTTGTGTTGTTTGATACTCGACCAAATGTTGTGTAATTCTGGAATCATTAGAAACACTTGATGGATATAATAATTAAGACTCAATTATACCCAAATGTAAAAAGATAGTTATTTTTCATCAAAAAACTAAAATTGGATGTCGATGATATATCTAGTAGGGTATTTTGACCATATGGATCCAAATAGATTTATTATTATCATTATATATACTAATTTAGTTTTGAAAAAGAAACCTTTATAAAAAATGAAAGCTGCAATGCTTTCAGAATTAGTTTAATTAGAGAGTATGAACTATTCAAAGGGTAAGAAAGTGGTAAATATACAAAATAATATTTATTTATGTTTTTAAGTAATATAAAATTCAATTATGTAATATTCATGGTTAAAAGATAAGATTATATTTGGGGCCTTATGCCAAAGAGTATCTTGACCAAGTATTCATCATTCACTATATTGTTGAGTAGAGTAATTCTTATACACAAATTACCATATACTAATAAAAACCATGATATAGGTTAGAGGATTTATGGCGAGTCTTACATAAAACAATTTATTATTTAAAATTTATCATGGATTAATTATAGAACACAAATTTCCTTATACACATTAGAGTCATGATGTACATAGAAGGAAAATCAATGTTAAAACTCATATGCATTTCATATTATTCTATTCTTAGAGACATGAATTTAAAATAGTGATGTTATCACATAACCATATCCCAATTATAATATTTAATGTATATCATATCAATTAACAAATGATATAAGCCCATTATTTTATAAGAACATGTTTTTAGATGCAAATAGTTTTTCCAGATATAAAAAAATTTTATTTGAGAAAACCACATTGTGCATCTAAATTTATTATCCTAAAAATGTAAAAGAATATTATAGAAATCCATAAAATAGAAAATTGAAAGTTAATTGATAGAATATATTTCTATTAAAATATTCACATTTATACCTGACATATGGGGAGAAATATCAACTCAGATTTAGTCAATTCTTGAGATATAAATATAGTTATCCTAGGAACAAGATTCATTAGATCTTGTAGAAAAGGACGTTTTGGAAAAAATTTCTTTGTTAGAGGATTAAAACAATTATAATGGTTTTTTATTTTCCGTGGTTAGTGATGAATTATTCATTGCAAATAATGAATCCTAAAAGTAGTATGTAAATGTCGATAAGTAGACTGACATGTTCAATTAAAATTAAAAATATGATTCCTTGTATCAATGAACATATGATTATTATTTTGAATACTATAGTCAGTATTCAACTGTAACTATACATGGATGACATAAAAATGGTTTCAATAAGGCTAACTTGGTAGAACCAATTCATTAATCCCAAATCCATTGTCATTTTACTTGTCATGGATAAATTATCTGATCATTTTATTGAGAATTGTGTTTCATGAACACCAATCATGGATGGTGTCTATATGATGAAACCATAAAGGGATAATGACACCATAGAATCTTAGTAAGGGGTGATCATTAATGAAATTTAGTTCAGGATTATAGTAATAAATAAGATCATAGAATATTCATTTGCAATTATTTTTTTCATGTGACTGTAAGAGGATAGTGATAGTGCCACTATTTTCCATGTAGAATTTATTTAGTAACCTATAAAAAATAGGTAATTGTAAGGACCTAACCTGAAAACATTACATAATCTTGATTAAGATAATAATTTTACTTTATTTTACATTGATGATATTTTTATGTTTAGACCTTTAGAAAATTAGGCCATATGTCATACATAAAAAACTATAAGAATACAAAGTGGACACTTCCAAACACTATCAAATCCCCCCAAAATGAAACCCTTTTAAAATAAAACATGATTTCTTTTCAAGACACATATTTGATACTTTCATTATATCATACTATTTATCCTTAATAATATTAAGACCCATGATTTTTTTTAAAACATGGGATAAGCACAATGAGCCCATTAAAATTCATAAAAAATAAAGAAACTATAAGTCCATGAATACTTATAAACTTGGGAAAAAAATTTCCCAAATTTATAAATTTCACCCCTAAAAAATAAACTCTTTATCTTACCTCATGAAATCACAAGGATTCCTATAAAACTCAATAGAAATCATAAATCATAAAGGTATCTTGTGGCATCCATAACATTCTTACATTGTAGATTTCATGGATATATAGGGAGTAACCTTCATTATTACATTTGGAATACCCATCATAGTATATTCCATTATTATTTTAAGAGAGACACACCTGATTAATTCAATATCTTTTAACAACGTATTGGAGAGATATCAGGGGCTCACCCACCAATATTTTGTCATGGAAACACTCATATTCATAAACTATTCCCATGAACCATAACATAATTATAACACACAAAAAAATCATAAAGTAAAAAATAAAATTTTCACTTTGAAATCATTTTTACAAAGACGCCCTCTGAAAAATAAAAACTGTTTAATTGAAAATAAACATGTAAACTTCTAAAGGAAGAATCAAAATATTATAGATACATAAAAGTGGGAAAATATATTCATTTCATATAAGTCAAATAAATAAAAATTTTCATTTCTAAAAATAGTTGAAAGAGTAACCTTTAAATGTGTTTTTAAAGGAAAGTTAGACGTTATATACCGAAAACATAAAAAGATTAATTTTTTAAATAATTTGAATAAAATTCATGTCATAAATAAAATTTCTTTTATAATCCTTTTATATGAATAAAATTAAATATGTAAAAATTATATCAAGAATATTAATATGGAGAAAATGATTTAATAATTAAATTTTTAGACATTCAACGTGTCCCATACCACATTGAAAATTTGTATTATAATATACATGAAAGAATACATTTACCCATACAATAATTATCATGATAATAGGGAAAATACAGATATGAAATGTCATAGTATATGTATATACACCTTATAAAAGAATAAAGGTTCATGTCATAAAGAAAAACCTCAATGAAAGGAGATTGAGATAAAATCCCTTATCTTAAGTCTGAACCATCACGTATAATCTTAATATTCTGGAATAATAACCTTAGTTTAATTTTTTAATTCCTCGAGATCTTTTTAAAAGTTTATTCTTCATTTTATATAACTTTGTATCATGTTATAACAATTACTTAATTATTTAAGTTCATGTCGGACGTTTTCATGATATTCAAAACATGAGTCCAAAATGAATTTGGTGTAAAGCCAATTTTCATAGTGGTCATAATTCCATAATCTAATGAGTAATATTGATGAAATAATAATAAATTTCATATGTCAATTATACTTTTAACTCCATTCATTAAATGTGGATATGAAAAATGAACAACATTACAATCATGGGGATGGTAAGTCATACGTACACATGGGCAATGTTTCCATTTTTTCAATGATCAATATGAAAAATATGTTAGTATTATATTATAATTACATAATACTTATAATATCATATTAATCATTAATATTTACCTATATATATTATCCATGTGATGTGGTGATGAAAAATGAATCACATCACTTCATGGATGTGATAGTTCACACGTACACACAGACAACGTTATCATTTTTATGTGCATGTAAAGGAATGAACATAAATGGTATATTATTATTTAGTTATGATAAATATTCCATTAAAATCATATATAAACAAGTTTTGAGATACGATAATTGTAAATGAATTATGTCTATTTGTGGAGGTGATAATTCACATGTATACACAAACGATTAATTCTTTTTCAAATATGATGGAAGTGGATATGGTTTTAGGTGAGTATATTATCCTAATAACATCCTAGTATATTGAGGATATTGGATTTATTATTTCATCATGTTTTAATATTATTTTAAGGAATTTAGTGAAGAATCAAATCCAAAACTCTTAATTAAAAATGATTTCACTTCCTCAGATGATATCCTTTGATTAGCACGTTAACACATATAAGAAGGACGTGATTCCTAAAATAAAAGATCTAGAATGTGGGGAGAGATTATAAGAAGGTATTAGGGTATCCATTGTCTGAACTAAATAGGTTTTTATGTGTGAAGAATATAAAATAATGAGTTCCCTTTTATAAGAGAAGGGAGGGGCACACATAGAAATCTTCAAGGTAGTAAATTAATATAAATTAATTTTATATTTTAAATGGGTTAGAATTTTTTTATTTAGTAGATATGATGAGGATGTATTCAAATAAAATCCTCCAATAAAATTTTTACTAGTTTTGATTATTTTTAATCCTTTTCTTTTTTTGAACATTAATTAACCATTTTAACTCTCAGCATGATATCATGTAATTTACAATTTTATGGTAAATATAATCTCTCTAACATTCCAAACGACCAAAAAATGAGAAATTTGTGACATTATAAGACTTTGAGAAACTATTGGGACAAATTATATATTTATAAAAATTATATGCACTTAATAAAAAAGTTAATATTTTAAAAAATCATTAGTGTTAATTTTGGAACTATTTAATATTTGACTTTTTAAAAATATCATAAAAAATATATATCTTAGAAAAACTCCATTAAAACAACCCTAACATATCAAAGTCATCTAGAAAATTCTTGTATGGCATAAATTATATCAAATTATATTTATTTAAATATTTTAAAAATCATTTATTTGATTCTTCTATTAATGTATCAATTACTACATCATTATTTTGTCACAATTTAATTGAATTATTTATTCCCTAAAAATTATAAATAAATTACCATGATGTTGGAAATCATTTTATATTTTAAAATAATATTTTTATTTTTATTTATCCCTTGTATTACCTCATATTAAAAATAATTTATATGTTAAAAACAATGGTGTGACAAAATCTCTCTTCTATTTGAATATAAAATTATAAATGTATTCCTCACACCCAATTAGCTTCCAAATGGTATAAATTAAACCCTAGGATTATTTTGGTAAAAAAAACTAAACTAATGAAATTAGGGCAATTTTTATGGTGATTTTATATTATTTATAATATTATTATTACACTTATTATACAAACTTACCCTTAATCATGGTAAATAAAATTCAAAAGTTACTATTCACTAAAATTTAAGTTTATCGAATTAGAGAAAGAAATTTATAATGACTAGAAAAATGTATGTAGATTTTTGGAAATTCAACTCACAAAAGTTTAAAAATCATGTTTAACACTATTCTCGTAGATTTTGTGAGAAAGCGAGTTAAAGTAAAAATGTTTAAAAGTTCAATAAGATTTTTATATCCAATTTCAATGTGAAATTGATTTTAATGACCAAGATTGTATTAACTAAAAAATATTATCTAATTATACTTTAATACATATTAAAATAATAATCTAACTATAGTAATAAATGAGACGAAAAAGAAATTTTAAATTAAAATGCATTATTTTCACTATTCATAAAAAAATGAATCTTGTCAGAAAAAAATATTCCAAAGTAAATTTTAATACTCCACTTTAAAAGAATAATCTTATTTTCTCAAATATAACTTATAACAGGGTCAAAAACTATATTTTAAATAGGTTTACCATCAAAATGTGGTAAAACTATTTTTATGAAAAATACTTCTTTTATTCCTAAAATTGGATATTTTCTTATATCATGTCTAGAAAATACATATGATTAATTTTAAACATTAAATAGAGTAAATTATATATATAAATGAATATATATATACATATTTCATTAATATAATGTAATAAGAGATATTTTTTAACTTACTGTTATAAAACACACTTTTTCACATTTAAATAGTCTTTTCAGAAAAAAAAATTACTTTTATTTTTAAAAAAGTTTTATTTTCATTTATAATTAATCATTCACTAAACAATTAATTATATATACATGTGTATACCATATTTTACTTATTTAATTACTAATTCTCATTCTCACCATTCTAACGACTAGGTTATAATGATAACATTTACATAATAATATTTAGTTCGTTTAAGATCGATGTGGCATATTTTGTATGCTATCGAACATAGTGTTTCATTTAAAAAACTCGGGATGTTATAGAAATAGTCTTATATTTAATTAAAACCATAATTAAATTAAATCTCCATATATGTAATTAAAGTTCTAACCTATGTTTTAGGGGATGTAATCAACTAATGTAGATCTAAATGTTTATTAGGTAAAGTCAATAATATATATACTAGAAATGTATTTAAAAATGAAATTTGTAAAAATTAGAGAGTGAATTGTTACCAATTTCCAATTGTATAAATCTATCTAAAAATATATGTATAGTCATAATAGGAGGATAATGTGGTCCATAGAATTTCATACACTACTATGATGGATGGATCAAATATAAAATATTATGAAGTAGATATAATATTTCCAAAACATATTTTATGGTAGTAAAATAAAAATTATATCCTAGATAAAAGTATGGTAAGTCGTAAATAAATACCAATTTCATATGATATATTACAAAGGATATGTTTGTCGTACTTATAGAAGAAGGGGGTCCGCTTTTAAAGGGACATAAACTAGTCTTCTAAATGATCAATATTATCCAATATCATAATCACGAAATTGTAATGAGTAGAAGAAGCTTATTCAAGCTAGTGGTAGGAATATATATTACTATCTAGTGTGTTGTGGCTTCTGATGTAGCAAAAGAATCATTTTATAGTAAACAGAAACTCAATCATGTTCTTGTAATCACACCTTGTATGTAAAGTTTAATCATTAGAATAACTATAAAACTAGTACTAGTTATGATTTACCATTTTGGATATGGGAAAAATGAATATACTCATAGATATCATATTATAAAGAGTCATACTCAAGTTGGTGAATTGACAGATATGATAATTTCTACGTAGAGGATATGTGGAAATCCCATGATTAGTAGAAACATTTTCTAATCATGTAAGAGATTACATGTATAGTTAAAAGTTAGATCTTGTTCAACCGAAAGTGTTTTAATAGTTAGTTCCCAATACCAAAAATTATTTGTAATTTTCGATTACCATATCATGAATAAATTGAGTTATGTAATATATAATCTTACGATGATACTATTGATATTTCTGTATGTACTATTTAAATGATTGTTCCTATAGATTATTTTTTGAGTAAAAATATCATATAAGTTACTAGGATATAATGAGATCATTGATATACAATAGCATTAATCATAAACGTATTCCATATGGTTTTGATACATCATACTGACAAGACACAATTGATGTCTGACTATCAAGTGTTGTGGGATCATAAGAATCACGACTTATTCTCACAAAGTACTCACTTAGTGATATCTATTAGGTGATATCATGAGGAAAAACCATCTAGTAGTAACACCACAAGTTTCAGGTGTCAATGATAGTTCTTATTTATGAACAAGTGAAATTATATCAGGACATGAGATTATTTTTATTGTGTACCATTTGATCACATACATTGATTCAGTGAAAAAACCATGATATTGAAGTCATGGAAAGGTAACATGTGTTAGGGCCATCGTTTGTGTTATTAATTTTATTGAATTATTAAGAAAGAATTTTTCACTTTTGATAGGGAGAAATATCTCGATCCCAGTTGATTGGGATTATAATTCTTTTACAAAATCAATGTCCAAAATATAAGAAGGTAAGTCTATCAAGTAAGGATAATGAAAAAAAATGTAATAATGTATTATGACTCGATGTGTTCATATAGAATTATGGTATATCCTGAGACAAATATATTATATTTCATTTTATGTGTTCATTGGATGGTTGTAATTTCATTACTACACCTTATATCTTTTAGTTTCTTGATGGGTTTCTAGAATAAACTCATAGTCATTGAATTGTATTAACTACTATCGAGATGATGCCTATAGGGTAAGAGAAAATAGTGCATTCATGTGTCTACAAAGTTTTGTTCAATATGAGTTTAGGGCATGGTGGGCACCACCATGGGGATCAAGATATTTTTGAAGATACACAATCACCAATAAATAAATAAATTCATATTATTCATGTTTAGAATAATTAAAATTTAATTTATTTATTTAATTTATTTACAAGTATTAATGTAAATACATTGAAAATATTATACACCAAAATAATAAATTAATATTAAAATTTGGTTTAATATTTTTTGTAATGTTGAGATGATTTAATGGATCAATTTTATCACATAATTTTTTTGTATTAAAAGTAATTGATAAAAAATATAAATGATACTTACTACTCAATAATTTAGTCATAAATTTTTTTTACAGTTTATTTAGATTAATAAATATTCTGAGGGACATGGTACTAATACCGGGTAGTGTCTCAACTCATTATATATAATAAGAGAGAGGTTCTCTGAGAACTATTCACTTTTAGTTTTTGATAGCCTTTCTATCATCTTCTATTTCATATAGGGAGAAGTGCTCAATCCAAGTGATAAAATTAAGAACTTTTTCCCACAATGAAGGAACATAGCTGTGGTGAAGTTTGGGACATTGAATGCATTTTTGGATCACCAAAATAGAACATAGAATATTAATATTGATTATCCCATGTATTTTTTAATTGTGTGTGGAAGATAAATAGGTATTACACTTTATATACATTGACCAGTTAACATCGGTGATGAGAAGATGTCGAGCATGGATTCATATTGAATGTGGTATGATATCTGTATTTTATGAATATATTTTTAGATCATTCTATTACATTTACTTATGTATTTAACTGGTTATTATTTCTAAATATTAAACAATATTAAATTTTTGGGATTTGTGGAATTATAGTATAGATATTTGGATAAACAAGAAAACTAGATGATATTAAGGTGAAATAATACACTTAGGGACATGAGCTTTTCTCTTGGTGCAACGCCGAATTTTTGAAGGTGGAGTATGTTGGAAAAACTAGAAAATTACCATTTAAAAGTTGTGTAAATACATTAAATTATGTGAGATTATGTAGAATCCTCCACCTCTCAAGAAAAGTAACGAAAGTATAAATGTGGTGAAAATCCATTACAAATCATGTACATTATAAATGTCTTGAAAATTTGAGACAGAGAAATATTTGGAAATTCCAATGATGATGTGGATTAAATGTCCTGTAAAAATAAAAAATCATGAAAATATCAGGAAACATAAAAATGAAAACATTTTTGGCCAAGGGTGTGAAAAAAAATATTATAAAACCTTGCCTAAACTACACTTCAGGGGAATATTGGACCGAGGAGACCCCTGAACGAATGCTAAAAGAATATCGCAATACCGGAGCCCTACATCGCTACTTTTCTTCACCACAATACTTCATCTAATGTCCATGTTTCCCATTATTATCATCCATAGCATGGTTGAGTTTTTTTTTATTTTTTTCTAGTTGACATGATTTCAAGGGTAATTTATGTTAGTGGTTATTTATAATTATTATTCTTTTTTTTGGATTGATAAAACACCATTTATCAATTATAATCTTATTCTTTTTGAAATTTTATTAACATTGAATGTAATTTGAGGATATTTATATCATTTCATCAATTAATTGGAATGTTTTGTGTTTGAAAAATATGAAATCTAGGATGGTTATGTTTAAAATGGATTTTAAGTCCCCTAGTTATTTGATTTCTTCTTTTAGATAACCATTCCAATAGTGTAATCATAGAATTAGTGTAGGGTACCCAGACCAAGGATCCCATATGACCCAATTTCAACACCACACAATAATGAACCCAAAAATCAATCAAATATCTAGCCATGAACCAATCATTTAACATGGAATGCCTTATCTCTTGAATACAAAACCAATCTTACTGTTATTTTTCACTTTTTCCAAACAATCAAACAATTGTAATTTCATTTCATTTGATTAATTAGAAACATACAGATCATCCATATGGGCTCGACACTTGGGCCTTCCAAATACAAAATTTTTAGTTAGGTTATTTATGTTTTATTATTTTATTAAATTTTTCTGTCTCTATAGGATTTATCGACTTTTTATAGGATATCAATATAGTTTTTAATTTATGTTTTTGTGATTAGAATTCATCACATGAGATCCTCAGATCTTTACCATGGCTATTATTCATTGGTAATAATTTGGTTATATTGATTACTAGTAAAAAAATGTTAAATCCTCAGACCGTTGACATCTGCTACATGCACCTGTCCTTTTAGAGTGATATGGGAGTAAAGTGCCCATCCTTTTATAAGACAAAGGATGTCATATGAAGCATATTTAGTGATTCCAAATAGCCTCTATGGTTTTTTTGATACATCCTTTTAAATCCTCCCAAATCCTTTTGTACACCACCTTGCACCCCACATATTCTTTATAATCCAATAATGGAGGTCTACTTTTTCCCTATAGCCAATAGTGGAAACTACATTGGTCAGTTCCATTCCCATCCCATATTTAGTGAGAACCCATCCCCTATAAAAATTAAATCCATTGGATTGATCGTCAATTCCATCTTCCAAGGGACCCTTTTCACTACCACTATCAATGAAAATTGTTATTGATGTATTAGAATCTAGTGGTAGGGCCACCCCATGGTACACCCATTTTAGTTAATCCCATGAGTATTTCCATGGATTCCACCACTATGAAACATCTTAAAATAAAACCCTAATCATTTTGCAGATAAGGTATATGCATTTATGGATTCAAATAAAGTCTTTCACAAACAATTAGGATTTTTTAAAACACCTACCACTACCACATAACTTGTTTATCTCAGTGCTAGGACCTTTCTTAAAAGTGATAAACATTTATCACCAGGAGAAAAATATATGATTAAATGGATATTTATTAGTGATAAAAATAAAGTACTGATAAAGGAACCCTTTATTATAACTTTAGTTTTATCACTGATTAAGATTCCCTTTATCAAATTTTTTAGCAATAATAAAGGTAGTCATTATCAATGCTCTCTTTTGGAACTAATAATGGTCAGATAGCTGCTACAAAGTTTCATCTTGATAATAGAACAATAACTACAATCCAAATTACAAAAAATATACACATAGAAATATTAATATACAAAAAATTAGAAAGAAATAAAAAATATAACATTACACAAGCATTTAAAATAAAAATTTATGTAGTGAATATTTACATTAATTTGATACTACAATTAATAATATAAAACTACAACTCATATAAAAAATCATAACTCCTATATAAATATTTTTCTAACGGAAAACATCCATCCAAAAGAATATCCCATATAGTAAAACCAATGTATATTTTAATTAAAGTAAATAAAAAATAAAACAATCAATTTTTTTAATATTATATAATCCACATATGATAAATTATATTGCTAATTAGTATATATATTAATGACATTATCGATTATACTATTAATTATATTATTTATTATTATATTGAAAACATTATATTAATTATCAATTGTTAATTATACTATTAATTAATAATTATATTATGTATTGTTAATTTTAGTGTTAATAATATATATAAATTAAACAATTAGTTGCTGAATATATTAGTGGTATTATGAGATATTAATTCTATTAATTACGTAAATTGTTGTGGAGAATTATATTATTAAACTAAAATGAAATTTGTATATTAAAAACAGGTACATAGAGTCAAAATAGCCACATCATCTACTGGATAGATGTTCGGTAAATTTATAGAAGGAAAAAATGAATTATGGATCATTTTCATAAAGTATCAAGAATATCCCAGATTGTTTACTCAGTTTGGGATATGTAATGCATGGTTTATACTAATATGACACTTTTATATTGAAAATGCGCACTTTGAGTTATACTATCCGCATCCAATGTTAGAGTGACGTGTGGTCAATACCTAAACACCGAAAATGAATTATGGATCATTTCAAAAAAATTAAATATAATTATAACTTTTTTACACATTTATGGCTATGCGATATTCATTTTACACTAAAATGATGCGTTTATACTAAAAAAATTCACTTTGATTCAAAAACAACCACATTGTGTATCAGATGGATGTTCAATTGATTCTTACATGTAATAAATTTATCATGGATCTTTTTCATAATGTTTAAAAATTATAAATTCTCATTTCTTTATCATGGGCTTTGTGATGCATGTTTTACACTAAATGAAGAATTTATTTTGAAAACATAGACATTGATTTATACCGGCCCCATCATGTGTTCTATTAATGTGTGGTCAATTCATAAACCTTAAAAATTAATTATGGATTATTTTAGGAAAGTTAAAAATAATACAAGATTATTTTATCTGTTTTGGCTGTGTGATGTGCATTTTAAACTAAAATGGTACTTTTATATTAAAAACATTTACTTTCAGTCATTACAACCACATCATGTGTCCGATTGGCATGTGGAAAATTAATACACAATTAAAATGTATTAAGAAACATTTTCTTGGAGTTTTAAAAAAAATTTACCATGTTTTTTCTATTTCATCTATGTGATGTGAGTTTAAATATAAAATGACACGTTCATATTGAGAATTTTCACTTTGAGTCATACTGGGCATATCATGTGTCAGATTGACACAAAGTCAATTACTACAAGTCAGAAATGTATTATATATTAGTGTCTTAATGTTTGAAAACAATAAAAGGTCATTTTCTTAGTTTTTACATAGTGAGTTGTGTTTTTAACTGAAAGGACACTTTTCTATTAAAGAAACACATTTAGATGTATACATGTCATATTGTGTGTTAGATTGTTGTGTGGTTGATTCAAATACACCAAAAATAAATTATGGATCATTTCACTAATGATTCAATAAGAATGATGTTGTATACTTAGTTTTGGATAAGTGTCTCATGTTTTACACAAAAAATGAAACTAATGTGAAGACATAGACTTGGTGTCATATTGACCACATTCTCTATCGGATTGAAACTTAGTTGATTCCTACACCCACCAAAGTAATTTTTTATCATTCTTTTAATGTCTCAAGAAAATCATTGATTTTTTATCAGTTTTGGATATATAATTTGTTTTTTATACTAAAATGACACTTTAATAATGAAAAGAAAAGCATTGATTCATTCCAACCACATCATGTATTGTATTGATGTGTAGTCGATTTCAACAAATAAAAATTAAATAATAGATTTTTAGAGTCATGATTCAAGAAAATAGAATATTTTTTACTCAAATTTTCTTATATGGTGTTTGTTTTATAATAAAATGAAATTTTTATATTGAAAAACATGCACTTCGAGTCATACTGAACACAACTTGTTTTATATTGATGTGTTGTAAATTAATACATTCCAAATATGAATTATTGAACATTTTTCAAAATTATAAAGGAAATATGATCTATTTTACTCATTTTGGATACATGAAATGCTTTTTAAACTAAAATGTCTCCTTTATATTAAAACTTGCTATTTGAGTCATACTAGCCACATCGTGTTTTGAAATGATGTGTGATTGATTCCAACATACCAAAAATTAATTATGGATATTTTTCTTAAATTATAAGGATAATATAAGTATATTTACTTAGTTTTGGCTACATGAAAAATGTTTTACAACAAAAATACACTTTTATATTGAATACGCACATATGGAGTCATAAAACCACATCATGAGTAAAATTGATGCGTGGTTTATTCATAAATGAAAAAAATAAAATATTGATCATTTTACTAATTTTTGAAAACAATCTGCATTATTTTTCTCTATTTTGGATATACGAGGTGTGTTTTACACTAATTGACCTTATTATATTAAAAGGAAGAAACTTGGAGTCATACATGCTAGATCCTACATTGGATTAATGTGCTACCAATTAATACACATCAAAAATGAAAAATTCATCGTTTCCCTAAATATAGAGAAACAAACAAGATCATTTGATTAGTTTTTTCAATATGATACACATTTTAAACTAAAATAAAATGTTATATTGAAAAAATAGACCTTAAATCGTTTCAGCTATATTTTATGTCGGACTAATGTGTAGTTGATTATTACATGTGTAAAATCAATTATGTATTTTTTCCCAATTTTTGAAACCAAATCCAACTGTGCTTTCTTTTTTTGGAAACAAAATGCATGTTTTAGAGTAAAATGATACTTTTATATTGAAAACATGTATGCTGAGTCGTACCCACCACAGAATCTATCAGATTGGATCTTAGTCTATTCTGAAACATCAAAAATTGATTAGAGATATTTTTTATAAATTTTTAAAACATTCAGAGAAAATTTACCCAAATTTAATCTCAGGACAAATGTTTTCAACCAAAATGACACTTCTATATCGAAAGCACACACATGGATTCATACTGGATACATCATGTGTCAGATTATTATGTGGACAATTTATTGAAATCACAAATTAATTATGCATCATTTTCTTAATGTTTGAAAATAATCCATGATCATTTTCTCAATTTTGGAAACTATAACTTGCTTTTAACCTAAAACAATACTTTTATACTAAAATATAATACTTGGAGTCATATTGTCCATATAATGTGTCTTCTTGATGTGTGGTTGATTAAAACACATATAAAATTAATTATGGATCATTTTCCTATTGTTTTATAATAATCCTAATTTTTTTCTTTGTTTTGAGAATATAACACTCCTTTTAAACTAAAATGACACTTTTATACTAAAAAAACACATGTTGAATTATACCGACCACATCATGTGTCAAATCAATTTGAAATTTTTTCCTACACATCAAAAAAATAATTGGATCACTGTCCGAAATTTTGAAAATAATTCATTTTTTTTGGAGATGTTTTGATATTATGAAATTAAATTTAAACATAAATGATTATTTAATATTATAAATAGAAACTCTAAATCATTGAAGCCACATCATGTGTGGGATTGATGTTTGGAAAATTCCTAAAATACATAAATGAATCATCCTCTTTTTTCTTAAAGTAACAAGAAAATACGAGTTTATTTACTCAATTTTGGCTATATTATATCCATTTTAAAATGAAATGACTCATTTATTTTAAAAAAATTAATTTTAGGTCATGTAAAACACATCATATGTTGTTTTTATGTGAGTTAATTCCATATACCTCAAAAATAGATTATGGAAAATTATCTAAAATTTTAAAAATAATATGTTCATGGTTTATTGGTTTTGACAAAGGGATACGTTCTTTAAGACAAAATGATACTTCTATATTGAAAACATGATCTTTGAGTTTGCACATAACACACCATGTGTTGGATTAACATGAGTTAAATTCCTAAAACCCAAAAATAAATTATTTAGCAATTTATTAATCTTTTAAAATAATATGAGTCCATTTTAATAATTTTGAAAATATTAATGATCTTTTAATCTAAATTATATTACATAGATCTAACCACGTCTAAAAATTCACAACACCAAAACCTGGATTAAAATAATTCAGGGTTAATAAATCATTTCTACTTTTAGAAATTATTTAGGATATGGGTGAGGAATATCTATAATTATTTACGATATCTTTCTTTTCCATGAATTTGGCTGAATAAAATGTGAAATTAATGGAATTCATTTTTATTCTTTATTATGGATGTGGAAGTTATTATAATAGGTTCTGACTATTTTTAAAAACATACAAAATGATAGTATTATAATGAAATGAATAGGATAAGGATAAGATTATAGAATCAACTTCCTAGATAGTTGGTAATATGTGTTTATATTTATGGGTAAAAGGATTCTTTACCCATTTATCTCTCAACATTATCTTATCTATAGCATTGTATTACAATCTCTCATGAGCACGAGAATCTTCTAAAATGTTACTAGATCTTCCAAAATATGATGTGAATAACCTAATATGATATTTATCACTATGAAATTGATCAAATCATTATTTATGTATAGGTTCATCAATAAAGGATTTCCTAGTTTATACCAAATCATCCAAACCCCTAAATGAATAAAATTAGTGAAACATAGAATTTCATTTTTTTAAAAATATTATGTAAAGAATTACAATTCTAATTACTTATATCCCGAATGTATATCTAAGGTAATAGAATATATTAGATCATAGACATAATAGGTAACCACATCAACATGATGTTCGAAAATATTCCGAAACCGTATGATCTTCCCACTCATCTATAAAAAATGTACTTATTTTGAGTACATAGACTGTAGGAAGTCACGGTAGTACTATAAAAATATTTAAAAACAAATTGTGGAAAAATATTTTAAATGAAACTATAGTTACTATCATAAATTACATGTTCGACAATGCAAGTTAATTGATTTTATATAATATAATTTATAAATTTTCAAACATAATATCCATAATCATTGCCATTATTTATTCATTCACAATAGAAACATTGACCAAAATATGTAAATTGTATATAAATATGTTCTGAAAGTTAAAACATACTATATATACAATAATATAATTAAATTTGATGAAATTCATATTCATTTTGTTTTTAGTCACTATCCGCACACCAAGATGCACTTCAGGATAAGTTAATCCAAAATTTTTTCATATTTATTTGACTCTAAATATTCTCCACATAAAATCAATTTATTTAATAGAATAAGAAAAATTAATTCTTAAAATCCCTATGTAAAAAAAAGTGGTCAAAAATATGATACTCATAAGAATTGTTAGAATAAACTAAAGGATGAAAAATAAATGAAAATGATATGTTACACACTATAAAATGATTTTAAAAATTTTATGTTACTCTAAAAATCAAGAGAATAATTGATAATTACAAATCCTCAAAATATTATTTATAACTTGGGCATGAATGTCATGGGATAAGGCTGATGCAGTGAGGGGTCGAATATCATTAGTGATAGGGAAATTATAATTGAAAAGGATGTGGGGGAGAGGCTAGTGACATTGGACCCACAGACGAACATGAGGTCAGGTGGAAAGGGTCAAGGAAGAGAAGGAAAGGGGAGGAAAGGGGGTTGGGGAATCAGGTACATAGGAATAAGGGGGAAACCATTTCAATGTGAGGGAGAATAAGGGGATGTGAATAAAGGTATAAGGTTTTATATAGGGGTTGTGGGTAGATATTGAATGATAGGGGTTATTGTCAGGGTTATTTAAGAATTCATTTCAGAAATTAATTAATGATTTTAATAAAACCACCACTAAAAACCTATCATGTATATATCTTTTCCTTTTTTTGTGTATCATTGGTGTTGAAACTAATTACTCATGTAATAAAATGTATTTTATAGTGAACTATGCGAGGATTAATTTTTACATATCATCTATTGAAACATATGATATATTTTTGTTTGATGTTAAACCCATCATAAAATGGCATGTGTTATATTACCTCTACTCACTACAATCTATTTGGGAATTACTCATATTATCCAACATATTATTAAAATAAGTGACTAAAAATGTTATCTATGAGTAGTGGGGATATATAAAAATAATATAATATTACTATGTATGAACGATAAATCATTTTAGTTGATCCTGATTGATAAATGTAGTACTCACATGGTCTATGTGAGATTTAATGCCTCAATACCTAGTTCTTTAATATTACATATATAATAAAGGTGATTTGACTTGCCGTAACATGAAATAGTCATTTTCAAACATTATTTTGAAATT
The DNA here is from genome assembly GCA_963277665.1 of Viscum album. NCBI lineage: Eukaryota > Viridiplantae > Streptophyta > Magnoliopsida > Santalales > Viscaceae > Viscum > Viscum album. The sequence goes on from OY728131.1 coordinate 244,270,656, forward strand.
CTAACACCATGATAAAGAATTAAATTTAGTTTTGGATATCTTAGTATACGTAAATATTTAATATATATTGTAAGAGATTATAAAACCATTCCCAATATCACTATGAAAAAGTACTTGAATCTATATACACCTATAAATAAAGAATTTTTTTTGTACCTTGTATAAATGATGTTTCTACACAATATCCAACCAATGTGTGTGATTAATATCACTAATAAGAAACCAAAAAAATCCCTCCTTTATCCATTATTCATTGGTTAATGATGAATTAGTCATCATATGGGTATGAAACCCTCATTACTTAGGGAATGCTAGTGCTTATCTAGATTCAGAGGGAATGAAGAGGGATTTTTGGGAGAGATAAAATAATATGGAAGAATAGAAATAACCCCACTCAAACCATTGAAACTATCCTCATTTATTTAAACAATCTAGTATACTTCTCAAGTACAATTAATTTGACAATGTGTTGGAACTAATGAATAAATGGATTTTTCCATTTATTAACGCATTATATGAATGAAATGTAACCACTATATAGTTCATCTTAATAAATTATTGTTAATGATAGTTTGTGGAATATAATTTATAATTATCCTTTTAATTTTATACTTCCATTAGGAAGTATGATATAAAAATGTATGTTTTAAACAATATCACAATATCATTTTTTATGATATACCTAAATCCATGAAATATCATATGATTCAATTTATATATGTTGTACCATATAATATATATATATATATATATTTAGGGAATAACTACAATTAATGACTCAATTGGCTTATAGATTTGAGGTACATTTATCAGGGGAAATTATCTATTTCTTTCTTTTATGTCATTCTATACATTTATGTTTTTTTATTGTCATTGTTTATATAATGATCATGGGTGTGACATTGATTAAAGACAAATCTAGAGTGTTTTATATGAGGTACATTTTAGAAATAAATATTATCATAGATTTTTACAATTAATGAGAATGAAAATACATAATATAATTCATATGTGTGTCTGTATATATATATATAGTTTACAAGAGTAAATAAATGATACAGTTGATATGAGTGATAGAGGAATAACCTTCTCATCCTTTTGTTGGATGACAAATGAGATATGAAGCGTATATGGTTATACCACATAACACTTGTGGTTTGTTTGGTATGTCTTTTTAAATCATCTCAAATTCCCCCATTCCTCACATTATTCCCCATGTATTATTGATCAACTAGTAATGGTGGACTCCTTCTACCCCATGCCCAAAAAATGAAACCATAAGGGATAGTTCCACACTCACCCTACAGTCAGTGAGAACCCCAATCTTGTAAAACATGAATCCATCATAGAGAACACTAATACATACCACCACCTACATTATTAGAACCACCACCATTAGTGATCATTGTCAATGATGTATTGGAATGTGATAGTCTTTCCACCCCATCGGTATACCAACTTTCGTTGATCTTGGGAGTGATTCCACTACCATCCAGAAGCTCTTGATCTAATTAATGAATGAGCTGATTTGACACTATCATTCTATACCACTCCATATCCACCACCACTATGAATGGACAAAAATATCAAGAAATAAAAACCAAATCCTATTTCTTATAAGGTAGATACCTTTATGTCATCTAAAAAGGAAATACAAAAACTATTATATTTCTATAGAAATAAATAGTTTGTTTCACCCAAAACATTTATACATTGAAATCATCAGTTTCATTCTCTCCTAACAAGGGCCTATAGAGAATTAAATTTTTCTTAAAAATAATATCTATATCATTGATGATCACAACACAATAGAAAATACTACAAAGAATTTATAAACACTATCATGATGAAGTATGTCAAGATCACATTAAGATATAATTATTAAAGTAAAATTATTGTTATCAGTGGTAAAATATCTCGATACATATTCATTATATCTAAAATATCATGAAATTAAAGTGTAAAACATTATTTTTTCATTCAATTAATCACCTATATGAAACATAATAATGTTTATGTGACTTTTAATGATTAAAAAAATATAAACCATAGAAACAACAAAATTAAAATTTTAAATATTGACTGAATACATAAATAATAATTAAAAATAAAAATATTTTCATACATATTTTAACCAAAGAGAATTTAAATGACACAACATAATGTTGTTTTAACTTATAATTTACATAAACTTTTATAAAAAATAATTATGTTAATTTGTAAGAACTAAAAAAATATAAAAAATATTAATATTTATTAACTTTTTTTTGGAAAATGATAACATGAAATACCTTATCTTACTTAGTGATAGATACATGTTTTATTGAGTACTTGGAATGTTTTTTATAACCACCAATATACATTTCTATGAAATTTATGTACATGTTGGTGTAGGATTAGTGAAGTGTTAGCTCAAGAATTTATGATAATTGAACCAAAAGTTTATTTTTTTACATTTTCAAGGTATTGTTGAGGTAATTAATATTTTATTTATTCTTTATAATTAATAGTATTATTTAATTAATATTTCTTGTGCCTTAAAATATGTGTGTATGAAATTTTATGTGTTAATATACATCACATTTATGTTTTACTTTTCATTACCATGTAAAAAATATCTCACTTGTTCCTTATTTTATATCATGAACCTATTTTATCAGGGAAAATTACTCTTATATGGGTAATTGTTTTACCATAAGTTTCTAACACAAGTATCTACCTTATTGGAGGTGGGCTAGAGGGGGCACATTTAATTTTACTATGGATATTCTAAAAGGTATTAGTGGGTATAGGTTTGCATTTATCCCACTTTATAGAGTGTACATTTACTTTGTTTTGCCAAATACATGAGATACATGGTGATATTACTCAACTAGACATGATATTTCATTATTACACATAAAAAACTCATTCAAGGGATTGAAAGAGCATATAATACTTGAAAATTTTAAAGGTATGATATATAACACAAATTAGAGATCACATATAATCATTTAATATAAATAAAAATGAATGAATCATATAGAATATGAGACCATATTATAATTAATAAAAAACCAAACAGTTTTTTTTATAAATTTCAAAAATAGAAGGCTAAAATAAAAAAATGAACATATGAGGAAACCTATCAAAAAACATATGCTAACCTACATAACTTATAAAAATATTACTAGAAGGAACTTATATGGAATGGGAAGCTCACATGTTGTAATTATTATATATATATATTATTTGGTTGGGTTATACTTGGAACCACAAGGACTGTATAACCATTTGATCAATGAAGAACTAGCTAATATATATCGAAATGATAAAATAAAAAAACAATTAAATAAATTTTATAATGAAGTCAAACAACTATAAATAGGGTATGAGACATATAAAATTAATGTAGATAAGGATATTTTTATCTTGAATGTGTAAATGGAAATATTCATCTGAAAATAAATTATGGGTGTAATTTTATAGGTTTATTTATATAATCAATTTAATCATAAAAAATATTTTGACATATTACTCAATCCCATCATCTCTCATTCATTATTTAGTTCAAAGAAATATAACATATTTTTTTGAAAGTCATACAATAAATATGAAAAATGGTGTTACAATATTTTTCTAGATTAATAAAAATGTGTTCTATATAAACAAACATAGACACAGATCCCTAGAGTTTATTATAATAAAATTGTAACAGAAAAGAAACTGATTTTATTTCTTCAAATATAATGATCTTAAAATATATAAAACAAAACCAATTTACAGGGTTTTAATCATAGATTAGAACAAAGGATAAAATTAAAGTGAAATAAAAGTATAAAAAAGTCTTGTGAAAAAGGTTCCACCCAAGCCTTAAGTGATAAACACATTGACTTTCTATATATTAAGTTACTCAGCCTCCATTTCAGTAAATAATTTTGGTGTTTTCTAACAGATAAAGGATGTTTATTATTAAATATTTCCTTTTAAACTTTTTTCCTTATGTGTTATAAATTTTCATCATCTTTCTTTATATATCTGAGTGGGTGATCAATAGGTTTTGGGACATTAAAATAGTCATTGTAAATCATTTTCTTGTATCCATTGTTTGAATCAATGGAATGGATTTACTCATCTCTCACTTTCCTTTAAATTTCATCATATTTAGCTTCATCGAAGATAATTGGATTTTATGGAATCTGAGAGACAATACAAATTTATTAACTCTTATATTTGTTTTGATCTCTCATATATACTTGCATGGATTCAAAAATTTTAGAGACATATCTAAGAAAGTTTTCATTCAATTATTTTATATGTAAGAATAAGTGGAGACAACATCATTGGTTCTTCAACTCCTTGTTCCTCCATTAGTACTTATTCAATTCATTCTTCATCTTTAATAGTGAGTTTCAAGTCTTTATAATTACCATATTTTTATCAATTACAAGACCCAATTTATTATAAGATAACATATTTTTTAAATACAATATTCTTGTTGATGGTATTATAAAATTTATTTCCCATTACACAATCTCTATATCTTATAAGGACACACTTTACTCATTTATCCATGATCCTGGTTGTTAATACTCTTGAATACTAAAGAAAGGAATGGAACCAAAAACTCTATGATGGATTAAACATGGATTGTGAGTACTCCATGATTCATGTGTCATATATGAATCAACTTTTTTTTAATTTAAAGAGTACATACATTGCACACAGATTCACATCAGCCTGTAATGTCATGGGAACACACTTTTCATTCAAAATGATTCTTTTCCATGTTAATAATGATTTTATTTTTTCTTTTCAGGTACACTATTGAGTGTATTTGAGTAATCCTGTGTCATTTGGTGTAGAATTCCTTATTTTATGAGTATTACATTGATATTTTTTGTGGTATTGAAATTTATATCTCATTTTGTCTTTATCTCTTCTTGTGTCTACATGGTCTCTATATATATGGTCAAATTATTCCCTATTTTATGATTAATTTTATAGTAGATATTTATTTTACATTAAAATTAGTGGTTTTATTCTAAACTATTTTTCCCATTAAAATAACTGCCAAGGACCATCTATGTTTTTTCTTCAACTAAAATTTTTGGTTTATTTTTGTGGGCTAATCGTGGGATTTAACCTATATTCCCAACTTTTCCCCCTTTTATTAGTTGAATTGTCCCAACAATATGGGCCAGCCATGAAGAATTAATCTTGTGGATTATATCTGAAATGATTGACACTTCTCTAATATTCTATTAATTTTCTCTAATGTTTTCATTCAATATTATTTTATGGTTTAAATTATTCAAAATCTGTTTGTTTTGCTTTTGAGTGATTTGTGAGAGATTCAGTCTTGTATAATTGGGAATAAATCAAATAATAATAGGGAAACTGGGTTTTCTTGTCGATACACATTCCCCACTATGTTTACTGTTCTAATCTTTGTAATTTGTGTTACTTTGCTATAGATATTTAGTGAACGAACTACATAACCATGGGTCTAGGATGACTGTACAATGAAAAGAGTTTTAGATCTTGAAATATTTTTACACATAACTAGGTTTTAGAATTAGATCATGGATCTATTAATGATTTTCCTTGTTTCATAGTCATGCATGATATTTTATACTTTATGGTTGGGTGCATGAGTTCATCTAGGAGTGGATGGTGTTGACTATACATAATGGGTTTCTTTAAAACATCCTAGTATAATAAGGCCAATCTCCTCTAATAGTTTCTCAATTTATATTCTTTATATTCAAATATATAAAAATTTACTTGATTCCATTTTTTTGTAAATCATATCTAGGGTGGTGTTCTCACAATGTATATAGTATCAAATTGATCAGAAGAACATTATATCTTGGTCTTCTTTACTATTCGTCTTTTTTGTTTCAACATTATAATTCATCCTATAGTTGGTCTCACATTTTCTAAAATAAGACAATAATTTTAGACACTTGTAGACCTATATAAAATATATCTGGGGATATTGGTCATTGGTAATTAAAATCACATAAACATTTACCTTTAAAATTGGTATTAGATCTATTTTAAATGATTATAATAGGCTCTATAGAGATTAAAATATAAATTGATGGGGAAAATGATTTATACCCTTGTATAGTTAAAATGAATGATCCCGTATATCATAATGACTTACTAGAGGATATTAGTGGACATAAATTTTTTTACCACTCTGTCCCTTAATGGAAAGACTTCTATGACCTATGTTAATGTCTCTATTGATATTCCTATAAAATATTCTAGTCTTATTTTATTGTCATTATGAGATAAAGTTTTTATAGAATTTGTTTTTGAATCTTATGTAACTAAAATTTGGTCCAAATAAGTGTCACTATTCACAAATAAGTATTTAGTTGGAATGTTGTATAGAAAATTTGACTTTACACTATCAATATTCACCCTGGAACTATACTTAGGAGTCATCTTAATGATTTTTATAGAATTCAATTAGGTCTTCCCAATGTATAAACTAAAATAGATGATAAGGATCAAGATATAATTATTTTCACTTCATTATATTATTTTTATACTTTTGTTAAGGACTTGATGATGTTTGGAAGGGATTTTAAAAATATTAAATAGTTTAAGTCTACTTTGTTTGATAATGATATTGAAAAGAAATAAATTGTTAATAGTGAGTTTGAGGGTTTCAAAATTATTGGAAAGTGTGAATATTGGGGTATGTGGCGAGATATAAGTCAATCTATAAATAAAATGTCTAATGCTAAGAATGAAGAGTCTAAGATAAACGTGTTTGAATGTTTTTGTTGTAAACAACTTTGATATTTAAAGAAAAACATCCCAAATAAAAATAATATCTAAAATTAAATAATTCATGTTTATTAATTGTTATATGAACATGATTTTTCATTGTTGATGTGTTGAATGTTTTTTATCATACTAACTCTGAGGAATGAATCCTAGATTCATGTTGTTCCTTTCAGATTATTCCCAACAAGAAGTATTTCACTATGTTATGGGAGATTGAATTTGGTGATGTTTAACTAGGAAATAATAAGAATTGTCTCATTATAGGTATATCATATGTTTCTCTAGAATTTCATGGTGGGGCTATTAAAACTCATGATGAGGTCTAGTGGGGAGTCAAATATAATAGAAAATTTATTTCATTAGTTATTCAAGACCATGTAGGTAATACATCTAACTATGGTTCTAATTTTATAAGTGTTTCTTTCGGGCCACTCACTATCATGAACAAAACTCTCTTCAATGGGTTAAACATTTTAAAATCCTAGAATCACAGAAAAGAAATAATTTTTTTCTCATATATCAGCATTATAAAATACTTCTCTTTTGAATAAGATACTAGGTCAAGTTAGTTCCAAGTATTTTAAAGATGTTACGAAGCAATGCCAGTTGACCAATGTAAATACCAATATCATACCTTACAATAAATACAATGTATATTTTAATTCTGAGAGTTTTGGTTTAGTTAGTCATCATAAAAATGTAGCATCCCTCTTGAATTTGTTCACATAGATCTATGGGTTCCCTCTAACACTTCTTCTCATGGTGGATTTTTTTTTGTTACATTTATAGATGATTACTTCTGTAAAGTTTGTATTTATGCACTAATTTTTTTGATACATTTCATGATTTTAGGAAATAAATGGATAGTATAGAAAATGAATCTTGTAATAAACTAAAGGCTTTAATAATTGAAAATGTGTAGGAAAATATATCCACAATTCTTTTTTGAGTCTTTTTGTAATGAGGGTGTGTATAGGTGTTAGACTATTGTGAAATCTCCACCAAATAATGGATTGACCGAGAGAATGAAAAGGATAATTTTAGAAAGGTTTAGATATATTTTTTCCAATTTATAACTTATTGTTTACTTTTTGGTTAAGGATTACACTACTGCTGTGCACCAAATTAATTAATTTCCATCCTCTATTTATTATTTCAAGACACTGTAAGAACTACGTATATGACATAAACCTATACTTTCCCACCATAGGGTTTTTGGATCCATATTTTACACACTTTCTAAGAATGGTACACTAGAACATTGGGTAATCATGTTTATATTATCCATTTATTCAGATAGTTCTTAGGGATAAATTATTTGGATAGAGAAGACATAGGATAAAATATGTATAATTAGTCATCATGTTTTTTCTATGAGTCATGTATTTTCAAAGAGAACACTATTGAGTCTGATGAGACTAGCACACCCCATCTTTTGGGTGTTGATGTTGGTCTTGACCCAATGGTCCCTTTAGAACCTGATCCTTCCCCTGTTATTCTGTACCATAGTCTAATGGTGATGAAAATCTGATTTTTTTATTAATAGAAAGATGAGGAGTGTGACCTTAGGGATATAGGTTAACCTGAGATAGATTTTGGAACATAATCAAACCCATTCTGCAGTTCATCCATACTGACCTGAATGTGTGTTCTTTTAATATTGGTCCCTAAATGGAAAATGATGAACTGAAACACTATAATAATGTTATAAAATTTAGAGAATCACTATAGTGGTTTGCTTCCATTAATGATGAGATGAATTCTCTTCTTAATTCGTATACCCAAACCATTATTACAAAACCATTAAATAAAAAGGTAATTGGTTTTATTTGGAGCTTTATAAAGAAATAAGATAGTAATGAAGAGTTAAAAAACAATTATAATTCCATATTAGTTTCATAAAGATTCCATCAACAGTAAGGGGTTGAAAATAGTGAGATTATTTTCCTCTTGTTAAACATTCATCTATTTAGGCCAGGCTTTATTTTTCCACTAATAATGATTTCTTTATATAGAAGTTGTTTTGTTTTTAAAATTAATAAGTATAATTTGTTGAAAAAATTTATAAGACCATTATAAGGGGTATTTAAAAAAATTTAAAATATAAAATTTCTCTTTTGAAAAAATTTATTTTGTTGTTTCAATAAGTCTTCATGAAAGTGGTACAAACATTTTGACTCCTTTTTTAAAATAATTTCAATATACGAAAATTTTATGCATATTCTTACTACAATAATGCTTTACATGATAAGATTTTCCTTATTTAATATGTTAATTATACGCTTGTTTTCTATAAAATAACATGGGATATTTTTAAAGTCAAATCCCAAATAAATTCCATTTTTGAAATGACGGATTTTGGAAAGGAAAAAAGAAATCCTCAGAATAGAAATCATCAGACATAAGAAGGATAAAACCTTGTATTTGTCAAAGTATACTTACATTTTAATATTTTTTTAAAGAGATATTTGTTTGATCACATTAAACCAGTTAGCATACCCTTGGGGAAACACTTCAGTTTTTTCCTAATAAAATATCTTGTTAGTGAAGTATAGGTATATTTTATGAGTATGATCACTTATGCTAATGTATTAAGGGGGTCTTATGTATGGAATAGTTTGTCATAGAAATGATATTTCATTTATTATTTTCACTTTAATAATTATTATGAAAAATATTGGGAAACCACATTGGAATGATTTGAAATGGATCCTCATGTATGTTTCAATTTATACTAGTATTTTCATTCAGTATTTTATAAAATTGATAGTTATGATGTAGAAATTGTAGGTTTTTTAGATTTTTATTTTTCTGAAAATATATACCCTCATTATTCAATTAATTGTTTCCATTATTATAGTGGTCCCATTTCCTAGAAATATTACATGTATCCAACGGTTTCACTATCCACCACCAAGGTAGAGGATATTGTTTTAATTGAATTCCTTAATGAATCTATTTAGATTAATGGGATTATTAAATAATTGTATTTATCTTCTTATAGTGATGTTTTGAAAAATGAATTTTTCTAAAAACTATGTTTTTTCCTGGTATATTGATGAATATAAACACCAGGTTTCTCTTTGGTAAGGATATATTTGAATCTGGAACAATGTGTATCACCAAGATACACACTAGGGATAACCTAGATGATATTTTGAATAAATTCATACCCCTATCAAAATTTATTAATTATTTAGATATTATGAGCCGACACCAATTTCAATAATATTAGCTATGTGAATAGAATGCTTAAATTAATTTAATTTCAATGGGGATATGTTTTATTCTTGCATCTACATGTTGAATTTAAATTTATTTTATGTTCTATTTTTATTGCTTGATTTTTTTCAAGGTCACTATATAGATGGTCAAATTATTCTCTATTTTTTTGATTTATTATTCCATAGAAATTGGGTTTACTTAGCTATTAGAGGCTTTATTTTGTATTTTTGATCCCATTAATCTAAGAGCCCAAACTTCTCCTAGTATATTTTTTCCTTTATCTCAGGTCTGCATTTCATCTTTACTATCCAATCATGTGGTTCCACATGTCTACCCAACTTGACTGCCATGCATTTGGTGAACCATACTAGTGATCTGTATCAACCAGAAAACTTTAATCCCATTACTTTTATTCATTATACTTATCATTTACTTTACAATACATTAATGTTCTATACTATTTTAATTCAGTGTTATTTTTTGAACAATTATTTGGCAGCTGCCTAGTTTAGTTCTGAGAGATTTAGGTGAGATCTTGTCTTGGATCATGGGTATGAACTTAGATAAGAATAGGGAAACTTAGATTTACTATCTATCATCAATCAACTATATATTTACCATTTTAATCCATTAAAATTGTGTTCCATTCATGTAGGGATTTTTTCGAAGAATGGCATTACCCTAGGTCATGGATGACTGAGCACCAGAGGGAGTATTAGATCTTGAGGTTTTTTTATTATAACCTAGGTTCAGTGTTAATTATTTTCTTTGAAATAAATTTACCTTTTTAGTAGTTTTTGATACTTTAACCTTATTGTATGTGTGCATCAGTCTATCCTAGAGTATACCCTTTTGACTATATATGATGGGTTTTTTCACCACATCCAAGTGCAATAATGAATTCCTCCTTAGATAGATTCTCTAATAATATTAATTTTATTTGTGTATGTAATATCTTTTTTTATGTTTAATAAATAATTCCTAGGGCATTGTTCTCGTCACTCACAGGATCAAATTGATAAGAATCATGTTATATCTTGGGGATCTTTGTTGTTCTAATTTTCTATTTTAATAAGTGAATTCATCTTACAATTGATTCCCCAATTTATAAAATAAAAAAAAAATTATAATCACTTAATAACATATATAAAACATATTAGTGTATCGTGTCCACTCATAAGGATGTCTACATCAACAAAACCCATAATACTCTTGAAAAACATCGATGGTGCACTCCCCACTTTGATTATATTGAAAAGTTTATATTCAATGGTTGCTTTGATTTACCACCAATGCCTTTAATTATTTTGAAATTTAAAATACATACAAATTTATCTAGAGAAGTTATATCTAGTTTTTATATGATAAAAATTAATAAATGTTATAAAGTACCTCCTTTTTATATTTGATATTTGGATCTAGTAGACTATACACATCTTCATGGACAAACTCATGTGTTGCAGTAGATTTTTTTTTATCATTCTTTGCAATGTTTTTTCTATGTTGAATTCATAGAACATAGATTTCACATATTTTATTCATGTGTATAATGATAGGATTCCCATTCACCTTGTTCTTGGTTCTTAATTATCTTAGATTTAAAATATTAAATCTCTGAACCAAAAATGTCATAAAAAGTATTTTTCATCAGGTGCTGTTTTTAAACCTAATGGTATGTAGAGACGTATCATATCTAGAAACATGTGGTTATTTTCCATTATTAAATATTTACCATTATTTATTTTTTATAGATAATGAACATTTATTTACTTTCTATGATTATGTGAAAGCCTTTTCCACCAATTTATAGAGAAAAAAGAAGTTGTGTTCCAGTCATGTACATAATAGACATAAGATATGAAATCATGATTTCTATATCTTATTTTTATCATAATATCTCTTCTTCCTTAGACAATAATTATTAAGAGATCACTAAATGAAATATAGTTCCAAACCCTTTAATCTAGGTTCATAAAAAATAAATTATTACCAGTCATGAGGTTTCCATATACAGAGTAAAAATACCACATACATTTTTTTGGTTAATGTTCATTCCATCAAAACATAGGACTCCCCAAAAATATCTCTTGATTCAGAGATATTTTCATTCATTCCTAAACTCTCCATGAGTTTTTTTCTCCAACATTCAATGATAAAATTCCTATATTTTTTCCAATTATAGTATTGAACATTTTGTTTGTTTTTTAGCAGTCTATTGTTGAATCATCTCTTTCTTACTTCCCTATGTTCTCATGTAGTATAATTTTGATATCCATGGCATTCTCGATTTGATCTTCTTCTACATCATCCTAATATTATTATTTCATATCATTATCCATGTAATTATATGCCTTAGACGCATCGAAATGTCTCCCCTTTCAATATTTCATAGTTGTAAAGACAAATATTTTATTTAAGTGAATAGTCTTCTCTATTAGTATCACTCTTGTGATTTATCATTAGTGTTTTGGATTGTATAGATCCCATTATTTCATTAGGACAAATCATCTCTAGTTTTTTTAATTTTAGGGAAACTATTATGTAATCATATTTTGCATATAAGGATCAAAAAAATTTGTAACATAACATATATTCAAAAATATTTTTTCTATTTCTCAAATTTTTTCCAACCACATATATTATGCGAGTTTGATACTCTATAATGGTTTTAGATGATTTCATAGAGGGATTTGAACTCACCTCATACAAATTGAAGCAATATCCACTTCCCTCTATCTTAAAAATTTATTGATTTATGGATATTTTTACATACCTCCTTTAATAATTTTAATGAATAAAATATCCTGAATGTGGATTCATCATGGCCATGATAGATGATGGATTTTTTATTGTTGTCTCATTTCTATTAGAGATGAAGTGTTTCCTTCTGAAAATCTTGGAGACTTTTTTCTCTGCTTGGGATTATGTATTGGCATAACCATCTTCTATGATTTCCATGATATCCCATATTATAAGGATTATTTAAATTTGGATACATGAGTTTTTATAATTATCCTTCATCAACTTCAATATAAAATATTTTGAAATCATATTCACTGTGAATATTCAAAATAATTTTTGGATGGTAAAATAGTTAATAAAATTATAAATAAGTGAAGACTAATGTTTTTTAAAGGCATGGTTATATTTTTTTGAAATAAAAATTCATGGAGGATGTAATTTTATTTTTTACATGAAGGAAATAAAGGTAGTTTAAGGAAGGTGTGGCATGAAATGATTCTTGACATTATTTTTCTTTATGTGAGAATGCAGGTGAATGAGATTGGGGCGTGTGAGAGGTAATGAAAAGTAGTTTTATTTTTTTAAGGGAGATATTGTGGTGTATCAAAAAAATATCATGGGAATTAAAATATCTTTTACAAATTTTATAAGGGGGTACGTGGAAGATGTAAATTTTTGAAATTTAACATTATTTTTTGAAAAATAGGAAAACAAAAAGAAATGTTGGAATTTAAAAAATGGTAAACCCACACCATGCATTTCAGATATGAAGAGTAGTATCAAATATTCATATAAATATTCCAATGTTGAAATTTATCAGAATCATGTCTGATGTAATTCTCATAAAACTATATAAAAAACATTTTAATTCTCTGATACCACTAAATGTAGATTTTATATAAACAAACACAGATGCAGATCAATGTTGGTGATCACAATAAAATTTCTATAAAAACAATATAATTTTATTTTTTAAACTAGTTGATATTACAATGCATACAAAATAGCCTATTTATATGGATACATACACATAGTAAATAAATTATTAAAAAATTGAAATAAAATTCCACAAACTTGGCGAAATATGTGCCACCCAAACCTCTGGTTCCAACTATGCTGATTTTCTATCTATGATGTTATTTAGACTCCACCATAGGTATAAGAGATAAAAACAAGTTTATTACTCAAAACATACCACATCCCCCTCATATTATATTTCATTGATGACATCCTCAACATTCCGCTTCATCACATGTGAGATAGAATACAACCTTCAGTGGTAGTAAGTGGTTTCAAATTTTTTTGGGAACTATCCCCATCTTTATTGTGATTAGAAATTCCATGAACTCCCTTTGTAATTGATCTAAAAAATGGTTTACTTTTATTTTGTAAAGAATATTTCTTATATTGTGAGATTTCATGAGGTGGAGGTTGTTGGAGAAAATATTTGGTCTCTTATTCTCCTTTGGGTCATTTATGCACTTGAAATTTAGTTTTGATTATTATTCCTTGTGGCTAACCATGGTGAATGGAGAGGATTCTTTCTAGGCATCCTAGATCTTTTCCAGAAAGATTATAATCTCCAAAATAATGTAGAAGGTCAGAAGAGTCACATGTTCTTCTTGATTAATGATATGATCTATATGTAATCTCAGCAATCTCCTCATCACTCAATATTGAATAATGGAATTCCACTAAACCATTATTCTTATATCATTAGTGACACATGAATAATATAGTAGTTATAAAAGAAGATGGTCATTCTAAGATATATATCGTTTTTTTATGGATTTTATTTTTTTAATTACTGATATGGTTTTGTATATTTTAAAAAAGGGGTTAAGAGAGGTGAGGACCACATTCACACACCCATCATTTTCCCAGAGGGTGAATGAGGGTCACACATTCATGTGGGGATAACAGGATAGGTGAACCTCATTCAAACTTCCATGGGGGAATTATAGAAGTGTGAACCACATTCACACTTCATTTTTTATCAATACACAATATTTTTTGAAAAGTTTATTACTTCCCACCTAAAAGACAATAATTTGAGTCCCCCGCATAAATTTATCATATTCTAGTCTGATATTTTTCTTAGAACCTATTTCAAATATCTTTCCCAACATATTAATGTTAGAATTCAAGAAGGTAAGATTCCTATTTAAAAATTTTAATATTCCATTTTCTTAATTTCGTTTTTTATATGATTTATTTATTTAAATTCGTAAGTTTTTTGTGAATGTTTGAATTAATGTTCTTTGTATGATTTAATTTATGTTTTAATTAGTGTTATTTGTATGATTTAGTTTAAATTTTATGATTTTTAAAATTTAAATATTTTGTTTTCATTAATTAAATTATATGTTTAAAATAATGTAATTTATCCATATGGAGATGTTATTGTTTAAAAAAATGTATATTATTGTAAGTAAAATTTTGAATAATTAGATATGAATATATATATATATATATATATATATTATTAGATTGTATATTTAATGTCAAATAAATTTAAAATATAATATTTTATACATAGATAAATAAATTAATTCAATATAAATATTTAACAAAAATTATATTATTAATAACTATTTAAAAAAACATATTATTAACATTATTTGAATATAATTATATATAAAGTATATTATGAATCATAATTTATTTTTTTTAAAATATAAATTATATTCTTAGATATATTGATAAAAATAATATTATATTTGTTAATAAAACTAATAAAATTGTTCTTTTAATATTTATTTTAAAATTTTATTAGTTATAAATAACTATTATTCTGAGTAATTATGTATAATATATAATCACATAAATTTCTGAATGTTTAATTGCTTCAATAATGGTATATATACTTACCAAATTTTATAATATTAAAATTTACATAAGATTATGTTATTTTATTGGTTATTTTAGTGTAAATTATATTAATTTTTTTAATTAAATTTAGTACAATTCACTATTAATAGTATTTTGAATAGTTATATATAAAACAATATTAATTTTATTTAGTAAACTATAGTTTCTTACAAAAATTTATAAAAATAAATTTTAAAATATTAATAAATATAGCTGAATATATTTAAATTTATATATATTCTAATATATATAAAATAAAAAATTATATAAATGTACAACATGTAGAACACAATATGTATCTCAAAATGAACTTGTCAATAGTAATATGTGATGACTGATCTCGATATGACTGATGAATGCATATTTAAAATTGTAAGTCATGTTTTATTGTATATGGTTATATAATTTTAATAATTATGTTTTATTTTTCTCATATATGACCTATATTTCATCCCTGTCTCTGTGTATGTATATACCTATATGTCAATGTAAAAAAGTTTTGTATCATAAAACCCTAGACCACTTCACTTCCATGTGAGTATTATTGTAATATGAGGGTTTTAGACAAAAATCATTGTTGTTTGATGATTCATTATTACATTATGACAGAAAGGATACTACTGGATGTTATAATATGAGATAATAGAGGATCAAGTAGTTTCCCCAAAGCTTTTTTTTTGGTTTACCAAATATTGATAAATTAGTCCATAAAAAAGTATCAAGATAAATTCATAGTTATTTAATCGTAACTAAATAAAACATGTAAGATATTTTATAATGTATTATAAATATATATAACATATTATTAAATTTTTATTTATTTTTAATAATTTCTATGTCATAATACTTCAATGGCGAGGTTATTTATATCGATTGGGGTGTTAGATATAGTTTTACAAATACAAGAGTAGAAAGTATTTGATAATTTTGGAATATAAATATGTATATATATACATAGTATTTGTTATATAAAGTTTTATGAAATGTTACAATCTATCGAACATAATAAGTATCCCAAAAAATATGTTAAGAGTATAGCATAATGACTTATCATGAGATGATCGACAAATGTATGATTGAAATTTTATGCTGTATTTTTTTATATGTGGTTATATAATTTGAAATAATTTAATTTTCATTTCCTCGATGATGAGTTACATGTCATCCCTCTCTATAAAGATTTAATATCTTACGTGACTTCATAACAATTTTATTTATCTCAAACGATTCAACCCTTTTTCTTTCATGTGAGTAACCCTATAACAAAAGGGAATTTGACTATAGGAGTTTTTTTCATTGGTGGATATCTAGACCATGACTAAAAGGGTACTCGAGGTTTCTGAAATATGATATAGTAGAGGATCAATAATTTCCCCTAGTTTATTTTGGTCTATTAGATAATTAAAAACCAATCCCCATTATTTTGTCATAATTATTTATAAAATCATAAACATTTTACAGTGTAGATTAAATATATAATGATTAATTAAATTTTATTTCCAATTAATAATTTCTGAGTCAATATACTTCAATGGTGAGGTAATTTATTATTATCATGGTTTTAGATATAATTTCCAACCTATAATAGTTTAAAATATTCATGATTGAGTAACATTTAATAAAATTTAAAGGAATGTTCAAAGTCACTTAAAACTAAGGGTTGATAAAGTAACTATTTAGATTACATATCATCATTTCAAACATGATAATCATCAATGAAACATTGAGTATCCTCTAATAAATGATGAGGATTGGGTGGAGGTATTGTCATTGTTTATGAAATAATTGATTACTAGTTTAATGGAAATATATGTGGCTATTTATATTATTTATGAGGTGTGACCTGCTACTATAGATTTTTTTTATGGGAAATCTATTTTAGTTGATCCTTAAAAATATTCTCATTCATTATCTTCTTGTATGAATCTAGCAATAGAAATAAATTCTTAAAAACATTGTCAGAATATGGAATCAACTTTAAGGGACATCAAGATTGATACTCCTAATTTAATAAATGAGTCTTTACCTAATGAGAAAGTATCTGATAATAAAATAAGAGATTATGTAGGCAAGGATGAGGTGGGTAATGAAACATCTAAGGTTCCAGTGATAGATATTAAATAACAATTAAGTGTTAATCATAAAAAATTATTGAAATACTTAGTCTAGGTTTTGTAACATACATAAAATTTATATCGGGATGTTATTACACAAATTATTGAATTCCATTTATTTATAGGTAACACATTTTCATCAACTGATAATACCATACATGTTGTATAGGAGTTTTAAACAAAAAATGTCATTGAAAAAATGTGATAAAGAAAAACCCCCAATAAAAACATTTCTCATTTGTATTTGATGAGTATAAGAAGAAAAAATAGCTCATTTATTATGAAAAATACCAATGAGAATGTAAATTTGGAATAAATTAAATATATGATCAATTATTTTCATGTTGGAAGATAGTTATTTTGGAAGGACCACATACTTGTGTACATAAAATATTTTTATAAGATCAAACATCACCTGATGTAGATATTACATTGAATAATATTGTTGAGATGATACAAATGTTTTAGGAAATTTTTTTGGTCCTTCTCCATGAATGTAACTAATACCCATTAAAATAAAATATATCCTACGACAATGCTTAGAGTGAAAAAATATAGTTGTAAAAGTCTATATTGATTGGGATGAATCATATGAATTATTTTCAAAACTAATGGTTTTAATGTCTTTCAATAATATGGTTATTTATTATCTGGAAACCATTAGGTATGTCCCCTTGATCATTGATTTTATCAAAAAAGGTGAAGTTTCATAGGATTTTTTTTGAATTCACTCAATATATCGTTAGTTTTTATTTATTTAAAAAAATTCATCCATGTGGATGGAACACTTCTTTATAGAATGTATTCATGTTTTATAGATATTGATGACACATAGGATGGTAATAATGATCTACAACCACTATCATTTTTCATTATTGAAAAAGAAATATTTTGAATCATGGAGATATTTTTTGGCCTGTATACTAATTCATGTATCTGAAATCCAAGGATTATAACTTATATATGATCATAAACATGTGATTATAGAGGATGTTAATAGAGATAGAGATTTATGGTGATAAAATAATTATTCTCATCAATATTGCATCAATATTATTTTAAAAAATGTGAATAATAATTTTAATGATGTAGAAATAGTGAAATTGACTGTAAAGTTGGGTATGTTTTCTAAAACATATTTTTTATTGGAAAAATACATAATATTTGTTTAAATAATTTATTGTCCCTTATTTTCAACATATGATCCCTAATATGAAATGTTTTATTTTAAAATCAAAGAAATTAGAAGGTCTAATCATGATGTATGTGATTAAGTAATGTGGATTTCATAATATAATGTTCATTATCATTTAGTAGTGGTTAGTGATATGAAGTCACAATCACTAATACTGTGGACTGCAAATATTAGGTCTTTAATGGTATTTATAATTTACTGATAATGGGGCCAGTACATGAGATATTTAATAGATGTGTGAAGTACTTGGTTGAATGGTCCTAGTAAGACTATCTAAGGATTCAACATGGAATACATTTTGGCCAAAAAATACAAGGATACTTTAATGAGATAATATAGGATGAATCATCATTCCAAGTTTGAATCTTTAACCAAGAAGGGTGTATCATTAATGTAACCGAGTTCTATAAACTGCTCACATGAATCATGGCCGAGTACCTATGGTCCTATTTGAAATAAGGTACAATGATTATAGTTATTTCCAAGATTTTAGATATCCCTATGCACCTATAATTATATCTTTTTCATTGGAGATCATATCACTTAAACCCTATATTTGCCAAGAATATCATGTTAGAACTTTGGATAATTGTTATAATACACCTTAGATTCCTTTTTTTGATGTTTTTACTTTTACCTTTCATTTTGATCATCCAACTATGGTCTCTATTTTTACTAGGTTACACCATCTAAGATGAAAAAATTCTTATGGTATGAGAAATGAGAGAGAATGGCCTCACAAAAGGTGAGTTTTACAAGGATGAAAAGTTTTTCATATATAATAGCATACTAATAGAAAATATCTGAATGTTGTGGGAAGGGGATCCACATCACTGTATTTTTGATAGAGTTTATTTGTTTTGTCATTTATGTGTAATTTATTTCACATTTAGACTTTCTCTTTTATGGATTCTTTTATTCTTGGATTATTTTGTCTCTATCTTGTTTAATTTCATTATTTGATCATTTTTTGTTTGAATTAGAAATAATTATCATATATTTTACTGTTATTAAATTAAACACAAATAATAAATAAAGTAAAATAAGTTGTACCTATAAATGGATTCTCTTTAAATCCTTGAGTGAAAACACATGAAGAACCCTCATGAATTCATTGTAAAAAGTTTCAAATTTTTTATTAAAATAATTCATCATGGATTCCATGGAATGAATTTTTATCCTATAAAATATCAAATTTTATTTTAACATGGTTGGATGAATATAGCATGTAGTCACTTGATTTATGTAGAATTTTTATCACCGATGATATATCAATCATACAATCTCTTCAATCCTTTGAAATGTTTTCATAATACTTTATAAATTAACATAAATTAATATATAAAAAGAATAAATTATAAAAAAATTAACAAGACTAGAGATCATTAAATCAATAAATTCCCAGACTAATCCAAAAAACATCAATTGAATTAACTTTTACCTCATTTTTCTTCATAATTATTAATTTTGAATTCCAATTGTAAACCATTTTTTTATTCTTGTATTACTTTTAAAATGGATTTTTTAAATTAACTATAAAAAGAAATGATAATGTCAAATGCTGAGACGACATGCCTTACATTTCTAATATTATAGGAAAAACATGTTTCATTTCTTCATATAGATTGACGAGAGGTTACTAATCTAAATATATGAAGGTCACATCATTTCTATAGTGTTACACCACCTCCTATTATCGTCCATTAACATCATAATATTCTATTCTATAGTGTAGTGATTTGTAACTTTACCTTCATCGATCATTAGATCATTCATACCCTTTTAGATAAATAGAGGCTAGAGTCACATAAATTTCATTTTACAGAGGGAGAAATGAATATTGATTTTGATTATGTGTCAATTAGGTGGGTCCAATCCATCAGGGTGCATGTATGATTGGTTGAGTTAGTGGGGATTGGTCTGATTTAGTTCATAGTCTACTATCCATTGAGGTTTGGGATGATGATAGGTTCCTCATTAAGAATCGATTACACATACCATAGATATACAAGAACATATCAAATTTAGTGATCGATGATGATTAGATCATCCCTTTGAGATTTGGAAATGAGTACATTCTAATGATTATTTTGAATGATATCCATTGATCATTTCACGAATGTTTTCTAGTTGATGTATTTATGGTCACTTTAGGACTTGGTCTAGGAAGGGAGGTATATTTGGTAGTTTGTATTGTTTTCCAATACATAAAAAATTCTATACAACTGATTTTACATTGATAATATATAGATTACATGATGTTTTATTCTTATCTAGATGTGGACATGTGAGTTTTTCCCTCACTTATCCCTACATTCCCACATGCCATTGCCTGTCCATATTTTATGAGAGTCTCCCATGGACACATATATATTTTCTTGTTTCACTCTTATGTTAAAATAAATATATAAATTTAAATTATGAAAAATATGTTTAAAAATGTTATTTATTAGTGTAGATAAGAACAATGGTTTTCAGATAGCATCACACATGATGTCCACGCTTATAGAATTATGTCAGACAATATTTGACTAGATGGAATATGTCATTATTAATTATATAGTAAAATTATTATTATGTATTGTATAAGACATCATGTATTAATTGTATATTACAGTTTTGATATATAATATTTCTTTGATTCTATATTATGAGCCAATCATCTTCAGTATCCCACCTTATAGTTCTGATATGCTTGCTACCAACTCTTGCATTATACCTCTAATTATTTTTGAAATTGTTTTTTGGCATCATATTAAGAGAGTTATAAGTCATTTTTGCTTCTATCATTTCATTTCTGCACCACTAGTCAGTTTCCTTTCACTTAATTCCCTAAATATGTTAGGGATTCAATACTTCAACAAGATGCAATATCATGCACTCATTGTTGAGTTTTTGAATTGACTTCATGAGTCATGAGTATAAGGGTGGGAACAATACACATGCATCTATCAGAGAACTTTTATTATGTTCCCCAAAACTACGTGAATTCATTGATATATATTACATGACACAGATGAGGAAGTCATCAGTTTGTAATAATTATTCCTTCAAATTTTGAAGAGATTTAATGATTAAATTTTTTTAAATGTAATTTTTTTTTATTTTTAGGATGCTCATATGACACACATCATTCCCATCAATGATCCCATAGAGAGAAGCTCAATTGGCCAAACCTGTTTTCATTGATCAGTGGAAGAGTTAATTATTCCCATGTATGGGACTTATAGTGGTATTTTGTTTGATTTGGTAGGTGATACTGAGTTTAATGATCTTAATATAGATGTTCTAAAGGGTGATGAGGATTTTATGGATTTTGAATATGATGATGTGGTATAGGATAAGTACCATCATCCTGAATAGCTAGACACTCCCCCACTTTCTATTGTAGAAAATCCCCAAACTTAGCCACATGCACTTACACAACCACAACCACAATCAAAATTATAGCTAGAGGTTATCCCACCAGAGGTCTTTGGAGAAAATGATACTAATTCCTCTACACTGTTTTTTAATGTATATAATTTTTCTATAGTTATAGTGGATAACATGTATTTGTTATATTTTTTATTTTCCATTGATTAGTAGATACCCACTACACAAAATATATCTTTTTCACATGTTGGAGAGATTTATAGGTAACAACAACTTCTCTTATAACTAGGATAGGGTAAGGATGGGGTTAATGAAGATCCACTTAATTTCACATTGGATAATGTAGAGGTAGGTATTATATATGATACATAAAAGGTTTGAATGCTAGAGCATAGACATCTATAAATTCATCCTAGATGTATTATATGTGCACTGAGTTATGGCATAAAGAAACACCCAATACAATGATATATATTGGACTGATACATGTTTTATGTTTTTAATATCATTATTTTTATATTATTTTAAAACCTACTAATATATAATATTTTTATACATTAAAAAGATAAATTTATATAATTGTAATTTTATCCCAATTAGGTAAAATAAACTTAAATGGGGGTGAATTATGGTAAGATTGATTAAAATAACTACCCATTTGGATCATGTTTCGTCATTAAAAAAACAAAATTATCTTCCTTTATTATAGGAATTTATGAAAAGAGTGTAAAT
Source organism: Viscum album (assembly GCA_963277665.1). Lineage (NCBI taxonomy): Eukaryota > Viridiplantae > Streptophyta > Magnoliopsida > Santalales > Viscaceae > Viscum > Viscum album. Next base: position 244,293,696 of record OY728131.1, read on the forward strand.
AATGAATGAGACATTGATATTTTACTTTTTTTACTCTCACTAGGAAATGTACAAGGGGTATACAATTAAAATGGCCTGATTAACCAAATCCAATAAGGCTCACTGCAAAATTATAAGGTTTGGACTAGATCATTTCTATGCCTATACACACTACCTTTACAAGGTTTAGGGTTGGCTCACTAAATTAACAAGGGTCACTCCATACATCTCTTTCTTCGGCTCACTGTTTGTGGAAAGTATAAACATCCTCTTATTCCTTTTCTCACTACTTTGGAAAAGATCCAAACATAGTTTATGGACTTTCAGGTCCCTTAATTTGCATTAATGAACGCATCGTCAATTGTCAATAGATGCTTTATTTAATTTCTATTTTCTCTCATATATGAAATACAATTTTTTCACATATGGTTAGTTTTTGTAAATTAGATTCTTGAATTATTTTAGTGCCTTTTCTAACTTCCTTGAATCCCATGTAAACTTCCTTGAATCCTCTATGAACTGCACTGCACCGCGTGGTGCAATTAGTTCACAGACCACTTCTTCGTCCATAGACCGCCTCTTATTCCTCCAACCAACTCTTCTTCAGCGGATCAACCCTGCTTCCTGGATTCCTTTTTCTTCCATGGACCACCTATTCTACACAGTCCCTTTTCTATTATGGGCTATAGATCCCCGTAATTTCCTTTTATGTATTTTCTCTCATGAACCACTTCACCCTTCGTAGAATCCTCCCTCATGAAAAACTTAGTAATTTAACAAATTCTTCCAGGATATATGATATTTTTGAATGATATTATCTCTTCCTAATGATGTGATTAAGGTTTTTAGTATAATAAAGTATATTATCAAAATCCACTAATCTGAATTACCCAAAATTTCAAAGATATATAGCCTTAACCATCAACATCTATGTGATCTGTATAACAAATTTCTCTATTGTGGTGGAAAATGTCTTACACAAACAAAAAAACCTTTGCGGTGGCCATAATCACCACCTCAATCGCCAAATTCCACACCTCTTATAAACTAGAGTGCATGCCATAAACTATTTTCCGAACGTGGTAAGCATAACACTACTATGTAGAAATCCTTCCTATTCCACCTTAAATATATGCTTCAGTAACAACAATGATATTGATTTGTGTTCATTTTTCTTTGTCAATAAACCAAATCATCCTAAAAACATTGAGACAAAACCTTGAGGGATTTTTTTCATCATATTAATTTACAAAAAATGTTAATAAATGATCAAGAAAAATTAAAATTAGTAACTAAATTGATAATAATAATAATAATAAATATTTTCTAATTAGGTTAACACAACTTGTTGTAATTATCCATGTTATGTTTAATAAACTATCTTTTCAAATATAATAATAAATATTTGGAATATTTTTAAATTTTAATTCTATTAATTAAATGAATAAAATAAAAATATATTTTTAATTAATAATAAATACTACAATTGATAATTAAAATATATTACCAATTAATGGATTATAAATAATTAAATCTATAAAAATTACACAAAAAATTATTAATATATTAATTAATATAATAAATCAATGAAGGTAAATATATTATATTTTATTCAAATTATGATATTTTAATTTTATAATTATATAATTAATATTTTTTCAGTAATTATTTATATTAAATATATTATTTATTACTTACTATAATTTATTAAACCATCAACTAATTATTAATAATATAATTATATATACAAAAAAATAAAAAATAAAAATATTAAGAGGTGTGAACCATGTTCAAACATCCTATATACATTTGTACGGGAGATATAAACTCGGTTTACAACTCTTTCCAAGACCCTGTGGAAGCGATAATTACATTTACACTTCCTTTATTAAGAGGGAAGCATGAACGATGTTAAAAAATTTGGTAACACCTTTTAAAAAATATATAAAATACTATACAAATTATATATATTTTCTTTCTTAAAAACCCTATGAAAATACTCAATATATCTTTATTATTTCATCACTAATCCAATGAAGAGTATAAATTTATAGTGGGGGAGTTTCTCACATGCATGAAAATTCACACAAAACATATAATGTACTATGTTTACTCAATTATATTTTTTTATTTTTTAACTGTTATGATTTTATTATATTAAATCGTTAAATTTTATAAATTTTATAAAAAATAAAAAATTTCTTATTTTTTAATTATAAATATACCAATACATTGAGTATGATAAAAAATTAGTTGGACCAAACCTTTTTTATTATTTAGAGGTTACACTCAATAGAATATCATTTTTTAATGAAAAAGATATGGTGTTCAAATGATAGGTTTCTTGAACATATATTTGAAAACTTAACACAGATGATGTAAAATATTTTCTAAAATAAAAAAATTTATATTAAATCTATATATCATTTAGTATAAAATAATTAATAAACAAAAAAACAATTAATCCAAAATGGAGTTTTAAATAATCCAATGAATAATTCACCAGGTTCCCCTTTTCTGAATTAATGAAAATTGACTCAACTCAAAAGCCATGGAAACTTCTTAAATTTCATCCAAAAAAGACTAATTGATCCAATAATTGGATTTCCATGGAAAATAAATGATTTAATGGTTTAAAATATGCTTATTTTTTTCTACTCTTGAGCCCTTGAAAACATAAGAGGTGGATAAATAGTAAGGGCTTCAACAATCAATGGACCCCAATCTATAATAATAATTATATGAAAATATTTTCCCCTAAAAGTGTGATACTTTTGTGAAATGTCCATATTCCAAATTATTTTACACACATAATATCTAATATATTCATTTCTATTTATGACAGGAATATGATCTGGTAGCACAAAATATTATTTACAATTCAAATAATCCTAAAAAAACTGATCACCAATAGAATACATATGAATTTAAGTTGAATGAATAATATCTATAGCTCACCTATGGAACAAATAATTAAATTTATCAAAAAACCACCATGACTTATCCTATTGAATTAAATCTCAAACTAAAAAATCATATAAACATAGTTTGATGAGAGATGATGAAAACTTTCAATTTACATCCCACAACATAGTGTCATTCTAAATATTCACCATTCTCCACTAAAAAGTATTCAAGAAAATTCATTCAATAAAAATAAGACAGACGTTCCAATCATCGTATCAAGGGCTGCCAGGGATAGGCAGACGGACAATCTGATCATCGTATCGAGGGCTCACCAAGGTGTTGGTGAGATAGACCTTTTATCCTAGGTGAAAGGATAAAACCTCTCTTTGGGTTAAAAGAATTGTAATTCTTTTACATTTCCGCTGCTAATTGTATTAGAAATGAAATTGTTTTTTTTACTTTTCTATCTCTTATACATTTGTAATTGTTTCAATTACATCCATTCTATTACATATTGTATTGATTGATTCTATACGCTTTAAGGTAGAATCATTCATATTTATATTACTATGATTATTGTGTTCATCTTGAATACAATTGTTTTACATTTCATTAGTATCACAATACATCATACCTTTTATATTCAATACAATCGTGGGTGTTTTTATTTGTATTAGTTTAAGACCTTTTAAACTAATCTCTTAAGTGTTTAAATCAAAGGTTTTTTAACCTACAATTCACCCCCTCTTGTATTGTTCAATCTAATATACATATACATCTACTTATTCGATCCTACAAATAGTACCAGAGGAGGTTTTACACTAATTTGTATTTCTTATTCTATTTTTATTGACTACACTAACATGTGGAGTGGAAAATCTTTTTTATCAGATGACAGGAATGAATATTCGGTCAATAGACAATATAAATCCTTCTAGACAACCTATCTTTGATGGAAATGATTATGAGTATTGGAGAGATCGTATGAAGACGTTCGTTATCAATACTGGCGTATACAATTTTATTATGCTTACTGGAGGTTACCAAATTTCTGAAAAAGAAGTTATTACTTTCACTAACCAAGAGAAGCAAGAATATCAACTGAATTATAAGGTACACAATACTTTATTTTTCTCTATGACCAGGAATATATACAGTCAAATATCTTCATGTGAAGCAGCCAAGTGTATTTGGAAGAAATTGGAAGTCACTCATTTTGGTACATCCAAGGTTATAGAAACAAGAAGAGCAATGCTTTGAGCAGAGTATCATGAATTTGTTTTTCCTTATAGAGAGCTAGTATGTAAAGTGTAGCAAAGGTTTATGACAATTGTAAACAGCTTACAATCCATGGGTTAAAAAGGCCTTGATGATGAAGCTCTAGTAGATAAGATTATAGATATAATTCCAAATGAATGGGAGTCAAGAAGGACAGCTATTGATGAAAATAGAAAAGTTTCCCAGATTACTCTTTATGAACTCTTTGGAACTCTTCTACAGCACAAGACAAGAATGAAGAGAGATGCTGATTTCAACAAGAAGAAGAATTGGAATGGAAGTGTTTCCCTTGCATCTAAAGCTAAAACACCTGAAAGTCTTTCAATATCCAAAGCCAAGAAAGTTCTATCTGATTCAAGTGATTGTGATCTTTCGGATAATGAGTTAGTAAATCTTTCTCAAAGGATGAACAAGATTGTGGGAAAGAAAGACTTCCAATACAGATTAAAAAAGAAAGATAGGAAGGATAAAAAATATTCAGAGGTAACTTGTTATGAATTCAAGAAAGCATGACATATAAGGTCTGATTGTCCTTTACTGAAGAGGAAAGACAAAAAGGAGAAACACTCTCAAATAAACAAGAAAAGGTTTTATAAGACAAAGAAATTATTGAAGGAAAATGATACCTGGAGTGCAAGTGGTAGTGATTCTTCAGATGATTCTTCAGAATATGAGTCCTCAGGACAGAGAAATATTGGACTTATAGCCAGACTACCAATTGAAGATCATTGTCTAATGGCTAAGGTACACAATTCTGAAGCTATTACAAATATCTCTTTGAATGAAAATTATACTGATAATGGATATTATGAATCTTCAAATGATGAATCTTCATCATCAGAAGATGATACATTACCTTATTTTGAAGAAGTATCTAGATTGGCTAAATTACTTGAAAATGAAAATTCTAAACTCAAGAAGAAGCTTGAGAAAGAAAATTCTAGAATTTCAATCTTGACTAAAGAAGTATCAGATCTTTCTAATGATCTTGATGTGAAAACTTCTTGATTTAGAATGTATTTTAAAAACCCTTGAGAAAGTCAAATATGATAAGGATAAACTCTCGAAGGACCTAGAAACTATGTTTTCAAAGAAAAATATTTTAGAGCGTAACTCTAGTTCAAATTCAAGTGTTTTGGAAAATAAAAACATGGTTTTAAAATAAAAGTCAGAAATTTTTTCCTTGAAAAAATGTTTGTCAAACTTTACTCTTGTAAAGGAAAACTTTGACAAGATGTATTCTCAAATTAGACCATTGATAAATCATTCTGGTCTTATTTATACTCATTCCAAACCTGTTTTTAGTAGTAAATATTTTGTTCCTCAAAAAACCTCTTTTTGTTCTAAGTTCCAATGTGGTGGACACTAGAGAAGAGAGTGTTCACTCAACAGAATTCAATATTTTGGATTTCATAAAGCTCATTTTGCAAAACAAATGTGGATTCCTAAAATTCTTTTATCTAACCCTTCTGGATCCAAACAAGTTTAGATTCTGAAAAACTAATCGTTTCTTTTTCAGGAAAATGAGATGTGTACCAATAAGAATATTTGGTACATGGATAGCGGTTGTTCTCGACACATGACTAGAAACAAAGATCTCTTTGAAAAGGTTATCAAAACAAAAGGTGGAAAAGTTACCTTGAGAGATAATTCTCAAGGAAAGATTGTTGGTATATGTAATATCATTTTTCTTGGAAAAGTTTTTATTTCAAATGTTTTGTTTGTTAAAGGACTTAGGCACAACCTCATCAGCATAATTCAATTATGTGATGAAGGTTACCTTTTGAATTTTAGAAATGATAGGTTTCTAGTTCACAATTCCAAGGATGAGTTCATTCTATCTGCTCATAGGAAAGAGAATGTTTACACTATTAACATAGAATACCTTAGGAGCCAAAACCTACCCTGCGTAAGTACTATAGAAGACCAATCATGGCTATGGAATAGGAGACCAGGACACTGTAATCTGAGAAACCATAGTAAACTTTCAAAGAAAAGACTTGTGAAAGGTCTACCGGATCTTAGATATGATTCTTCAAAAGTCTGTGATCCTTGTCAATTTGGCAAGAAACATAAAACTAGCTTAAAATCCATTAGTGAAGTTTCAAATTTTAATGCATTACAGCTAGTGCATATGGATCTTTTTGGTCCTACACAAACATGAAGCATTGGAGGCAAATACTATGTATTTGTTTTAGTTGATGACCTTACTATATTTACATGGGTCTACTTTCTCACAAAGAAATATGAAGCCTTTTAATATTTCAAAACTTTTAGAGCCCAAGTTAAAAATGAGAAAAACCTACCATTGATAACTATTCATAGTGATCATGGTGGTTAATTTCAAAATTCAGATTTTGAAACTTTTTGTAGTAATAAAGGTATTAGTCACAATTTCTCAGCTCCAAGAACTCCTCAACAAAAAGGTGTTGTTGAAAGAAGAAATCGTATTCTTCAGGAAATGACTCGAACCATGTTGATTGAATACTCAATTGCTAAGCACTTCTGGGCCGAAGCTGTTAGTACTGCCTGTTATACTATAAATCATGTTTTAACTAGACCATTTCTTAATAAAACCCCTTATGAGTTATGGATTGGCTGAAATCCTAAAGTTTCATACTTCAAAGTTTTTGGGTGAAAAGTATTCATTCTAAATACAAAAGACAATCTACACAAATTTGCACCAAAATCTGATGAAGGAATATTTCTAGGTTACTCTACAACTTCTAATACTTATAGAGTTTTTAATAAAAACAATTGTACTGTTGAGGAAACAGTACATGTGAAATTTGATGAATCTGATCCTTTTATTTTCAACCAAACCAATCTTATTTCCTCGAATGTGTTTTATAAAAATGTTTATCAACCGTTATTAGAAGATCATTCTGATGAGGAAAATGTTTTAGAAAGTATTCCTAATGCATTTACCACGAATGATTTTCTACTATATGTTGATGAACAGGTTTTACAAAACCCAAATCAATTGTTTCTTAGGAATCACCCTAGTGATAACATCATTGGTGACGTAAATCAACCTGTAAGGACCAGAAATTCCTTATGAAATGAAAGAGAACATCTTGCTTTTCTTTCCCAATATGAACCTAAAAGTCTAAGTGAGGACTTAGGTGATGATGATTGGATCAAAGCAATGCAAGATAAACTAAATGAATTTGAGAGGAATCAAGTCTGGACTTTAGTTGATAGACCTAAAGAAATAACTGTAATTGGTGTAAAATGGGTTTTCAGAAACAAATGGGATGAAAATTGAATCATTGTAAGAAATAAAGCAAGACTTGTTGCTAAAGGCTATAATCAACAAGAGGGAATAGACTATGAAGAAACATATTCTCCTATAGCCAGACTTGAATCTATTCGTATTCTATTAGCCTTTGCAGATTATTTCAATTTCAAACTATTTCAAATGGATGTAAAATGTGCTTTTCTAAATTGTCTTGTTCAAGAAGAAGTTTTTGTCGAACAACCTCCTGGTTTTCAAGACCCAAAACATCCTGATCATGTTTTCAAACTTACCAAGGCTCTATATGGTCTTAAGCAGGCCCCTAGAGCATGGTATGCTAGACCTACATGATTTCTTTTACAAAACAATTATAAAAAAGGTACAACAGATCCAACCCTTTTTATAAAAATGGAATATAAAAATGTTTTTATTGTTCAAATCTATGTTGATGACATCATATTTGGATCAACTCAGAAATCTTTAACTGATTATTTTTAAAATTTAATGAAATCCGAGTTTGAAATGAGTAGGATGGGTGAGTTAACATTCTTTTTAGGTTTTCAAATTTCTCAAAAACCAGAAGGAACATATATATATCAATAAAGTATATAAAAGATTTACTCAAAAAGCATGGTTATGACAAGACTAAAAGTATTAGCACTCCAATCGGTACCTCAAATACACTTGATCTTGACAAAACTGGGAAACCCGTAGATCAAACAATTTTTAGAGGTATGACAAGAAGTTTGCTATACTTGATAGCTAGACGACCAGACTTAATGTTTTATGTATGCTTATGTGAAAGATATCAATCTAATACAAAAGATTCCCACTTATAAGCCATAAAGAGAATCTTTCGGTGTTTAAAAGGCACTATGGATTTAGGTCTTTTTTACTCTTCTGGGAATGATTTTGTTTTAAAAAGTTTTTCAGATGCTGACTTTGGAGGTTGTAGAATGGATAGAAAAAGTACATCTGGAACATGTCATTTCTTAGGAGATTATCTAGTTTCTTGGTCCTGCAAGAAACAACACTCAGTAGCGTTATCCACTGCTAAAGCTGAATATGTAGCAGCTGGAAGTTGTTTTGCTCATGTATTGTGGATGCAACACACACTCACTGACTATGGATTGAGTTTCTCCAAAACTCAAATTCTTTGTGATAATACTAGTGTCATAGCTCTTAGTAAGAACCCAACCATCATTCTCGTGCAAAACACATAGATGTTAGGCATCACTTTCTTAGGGATCACACACAAAAAGAAGACATTGCTTTACAATTTATCGGAACGCAAGAACAACTTGCTGACATTTTTAAGAAACCATTAGCTTCTGATAGGTTTGAGATTATAAAACAGAATCTAGGAGTGATTACCTTAAAATAATCATTCATATCAACTTCCTATTTTACTTTTCTCCTTACAGCAAACAACTCCCTTTGAAAGGGGGAGGACATTTCTTACTATGTTTTTTATGTTTCTTTTTATCTTATGATCTTTAATTATTTACTCTCCTGGTATGTGTTTTTGTTTTTCTATTTATCGTATTGACATTTTTATTTTTATACACCTTTCTTTTCCATCGTATCGACCGATAATGGTAATAGATTTCTTTTCCATCGTATCGACTGATGATGGTAATGATTTTCTTTTCCATCATATCGACCGATGATGGTAATGAATTTCTTTTCCATCATATCGACCGACGATGGTAATGATTTTCTTTTCCATTGTATCGATCGATGATGGTAATGATTTTATTTTCCATCGTATCAATCGATGATGGTAATGAATTTCTTTTCCATCATATCGACCGATGATGGTAATGATTGTGTTTTCCATCGGCTTGTCAGTTAATGGTAATGACTTTGTTTTCCATCAGGATGATGATTAATAGTTTGTTTTTCTTCGTATGTTTGTGTTTCCTTTTGAACTCTACTAAAACCAACGATAACCTTATGTTCTCCGACATGTACTTTTCATTTTTTTATTTATTTTTTTTCTCTTTCGTTTTAATCCTAACCATTGATCTGTTTTTCCTCTAATCCTGACCGTAGAAGATCAACGGTCACCCCTGTATCGCCTATAAATAGCCCCCCCATCCCCAAACCCACATTGATTTTTCAGGTTTTGAGGCGAAGCTCTACTACACTATTTTAAATCATCGTACGATCTTTCATCGGCAGCATCCCTATGTCTCAGTCTTCTGCCAACACTCCTGCTGATATGTATTCAAAGGCTTTCTTGGAAAAAGACCTTTTAAGGGAAAGGTTATTCTCCCGTGACTTCTATGATTCATATTAATCTACTATCAAGAGGATTATCTTGTTTCAAAGATGGGAGCATTTGTGTGTTGAAAAGCCTATTTCTCAAGATCTGGTTCTCTTTGATGATGTATGTCTGTTCTATAAAACTGTATCTTTTGACAAGAATGTGACTATCAATTTTGCTGTGTATGATAGAAAGTTGTCTATGTCTGTGAAACAAGTGGCTCATTTTCTGAATGTCCCAACAGAAGGGGATTCTTTCTGTCCATCTTATAAACTACCAGAGGAAGTCGGTACGTTCAATAGAGAAAGTGCTGATAAGTATTTGTTCGTTATAAATGAAGAGAAGAGAAAAGTGGCTCATCTTTCGCCGGACAATCGGTTTGTGACTTTATGGATGCAAGGTTTTCTTATCCCAAGGAGAGGGGATAGAGAAACACTGAAAGTTTCTCATATCATCATGTTAGACTATCTTGTGAACATGAGAAAAGTGAATCTCATGGGATATGTTTTCAAAAAAATTAAGAATGTAAAGTCCGGGGCAATCAAATCTCATTTGATTATGTATCCAGCCATCCTTACAAAGTTTATTCTTGAGAGTATGAAGTTTTGAAACATTCCTTTGAAAGGATAGCTGATAGATTTGAAGCCATCTTGGATTAGTAAGATTACTTTGAAAAAGCTGAATGTTTGTTTTGATCCAAATTCAAAACTATTTGTTAAGGATGTAGAAGTTGAATCTCCTCAGAATCAATCGGCACCTATACCAGCCAAAGACTTTCAATCTGCTGGTATTACTCAAAATTCTGACCCGCAAACCAGCTTAAGGCCTAAGAAGAAGCCAAAGTACAGTAATGATGTCGTAGCCAAATGGAGAAAGGATAAGGAGCAGAGAAAGGAAGGTGATCCAAAGTTCGGTCTTGACCCAGCTGAGGATTTTTCAAAAAGAATAAGGGTAGAAGAAACCCTTAAGGATGAAAATAAAAAGAAAATTGTTTTGAAAAGAAAGGCTCAAGACTTTCATATTTCTAAAGTCTTGAAAATGGTTGAGGATGCTAGTGCTCAACTGATAGAAGAAGTGAATCAAGAGCCTATCGTACAGAGTCTTCTTAAAAAAGAAAAAGGAAAACAAATGTTAGAAGAGATACAAGAAGTTCAAGAAGAGTAAGGAGATTTTATTTTGAAATTTCTTCAAAGTTCGAAGAAGAGTAGAGAGGAATCAGTTCAAAACCAAAGTGAAGGTATTCAACAAATTCCTCATGCCGATCATGCACTTTTTCAATCTTATGAAACTCCGGATTGAATTTTGTCTCAAGTAAAGAAAGGAGCACAATCCTCTCACACTAATAAAGTTTTTGTCATCAGTGACAAAGTATAAGAAGAAATAAAAGCGAAAGAAAAAGAGAAAGGAAAACATCCATTTGTATACTGAAGCCGATCAAATGAATTGCCTTCGTACGATGAGGATACTGATTCAGAACATTCAATCTCACTCAAGAAGAGTGATTACATTTTTCATGTTTTGAGAAGGGTTGAGAAGACCATTCCATTTTTCCCTAGGTTGGAAGGAAAGATTGATTTTATTACTGACAATCAGAAAAAGATGTTTGGTTCTGTAAAAGAATTAAGAAAGAATGTTTTGTCAGTCGAATCCAATTTGAATGTTCTTTCAGAAAGTTCGGCTGCCCATAAGAAGGCCTGCAACAAGATGACCAAGTGGTCGTAAAAAACAGAGAACTCAGTCAATGATCATGAGATAGCAATTGAAGATATAAGAAGGTTGTCAAATGATCTTGCAATTGATTTCAATAAGCTTGACAGAGAAACAGTTGAAAGGTTGAATCTTTTGTCTTCTCAATGAGCCGATGTTCCTTCAGTAAAAGAATTTCTGGAGAGAATGAATTCCTTTCAGGTTGAGTTTTCGAAGTTTTCATCTTTCGAAGATGAAATAGTTCTCTTGAAGAAACAAAAATTTTGGTTATCCAAAGATAACAAGAATTTGCAAGACAGAATTCACACCCTTGAGGAAGTAATCAGAGTCCAGGAGGAGACTATCAAGAATCAAGATCATATTTTTGAGGACCAACAAGAGCTTCTCAGAACTTAGGGTGATGCTATTTTTGAAGACAAGAAAGAAATCAAGAAGATGAAAGATGTTCTTCATGAGCTCATAAAGAAGGATAAGGAAAGAGAAAACAAATGACTGATTGTATTTATTTTCTTTTGGAACCTGTCTTTGTTTTGTAATAACTATTGTGATTCTTTTCTTTTATCCTGCGATTTCTTTTCTCTAATCATTTTAGGAAACTCTAATTAACCCCATTTTTTTTAACCCACAAAGGGGGAGAATGTTTTATAAAGGGGGAGAATGTTTTATAAAGGGGGAGAATGTTTTACAAAGGGAGATTGGTTTAATCAAATACATCGAAACTAAAGGAAATCTATGAATATAATCCTTAGGAAAGTATACACCTAAGGGGGAGTTAGTTGTATTCAAATTCATATTCATAAGAGTTTCCAATAACTCAGGGGGAGATAAGTATTTCTTGTTATATTTACTTTGTGTGTTGTACTTTCCAAAAAGGGGGAGATTGTTAAGTCAAAAGTTCTCTTTTGACTTCTATATTTTGTTTTGGAAATCACAAATGTCTTTTTAATCGTATCGTACTAATATTTTCAATCATATCGTACTGACTCTGTCAATCGTATCGTACTAACTTTGTCAATCGTATCGTACTGACTCTGTCAATCGTATCGTACTAACTCTGTCAATCGTATCGTACTGACTTTGTCAATCATATCGTACTGATTCTGTTAATCATATCGTACTGAGACTGTCAAATGTATCGTACTGACTCTGCTATTCATACTTTCATTACTTGTTTTGGTACTTAGTCAAAAAAAACTATTTCATATTAATCATACTATTGTTTATCATCTTCATATATCTTATTTTAACCAATACGATGTCGTTGAGTTAGTTACAAACTAATCAAAACGATGTCGTTCTTTCTATTTCAATATGATCGTTATGATTCCAGGTGTCCAAGTCCCTCTGAGTTTTTCGGAGAAATATGACCGTTGGAGGAGATGTGACCGTTGGAACCCGAGGCCTATAAATAGGAGGTCATTTGAAGCTGAAAGAACAACAAATGAACAACGAGAGACTTTTGGAACAACTGTGATACTCTACTTCTATCAAGTTCTAGAGAGAGTCATTGTGACTTCTATCATCTGCTTTGTGCATCTGATCATCGTATCGAGGGCTTTCAAGTAATTGAAAGACAGAGGTACCGATTACCTACAAAATCGAGGGCTACCGGGGATAGGCAGACAGACGGTCTGATCATCATATCAAGGGCTACCGGGGATAGGGAGACAGACGTTCCAATCATCGTATCAAGGGTAGCCAGGGATAGGCAGAAAGACAGTCCGATCATCGTATCGAGGTTTCACAAAGGTGTTGGTGAGATAGACCTTTTATCCTAGGTGAAAGGATAACCCTTCTCTTTGGGTTAAAATAATTGTAATTCTTTTACATTTCTGCTGCTAATTGTATTAGAAATAAAATTGTTTTTGTTTCCTTTGCTATATCTTATACATTTGTAATTGTTTCAATTTCATCTATTATATTACATATTGTATTGATTGATTCTATACGCTTTAAGGTAGAATCATTCATCTTTATATTACTCTGATTATTGTGTTTATCTTGAATAAAATTGGTTTACATTTCATTAGTATTACACTACATCATACCTTTTCTATTCAATAGAATCGTGGGTGTTTGTATTTGTATTAGTTTAAGACATTTTAAACTAATCTCTTATGTGTTTAAATCAAAAGTTTTTAAACCTACAATTCACCCCCCTCTTGTATTGTTCCATCTAATATACATATACATCTACTTATTAGATCATACAAAATATACATAAAACTCAAATAAAACACAAAAAATTACCCAAAATGATCCCAGGAAAAGAATGAATAATATCTATTGAATTATAATATATTGACTTTAAAAATTATTATGTAGTACTATTACTACAGAAGGGGATTTTAAAACCACTAGAAATATATTTTATTTGTGATGAAAATGTGTTCAAGTATCGAGGTCCTGTAGAATATGGTCACTCATATTATTTCTATGAAAATAATTATCTTTATTATCATGACTTTGATCACTGATAAAGGGTATCTTTATCAGACTTAATAAAATAATGATTTATCACCACTACTATTAACATTGAAATAATCATTTGTTAACTACTATAGAATTCTAATAGCTATATATGCATCACTCAATAAGAACCAATAAAAAAGAAAAAAAATTCAATTGTAGTAAAAATATGAAAGTAAACATATTAAATTTACATTACACCATCATTTCAATAAAAATATTAAATTAAATAATTTTGGAATAGATATTACTACAATTTAACCAAACAATAATATTTATAACAAAAAAAAATAGCATTCTTGTAGTAGTCCTTCTCCAATGATCAACCCAAACACGTACAAAAGAATCATATTTCAGCATTAAAGGAATATTTATTATAATAATAGTTTATAAAAAATAAAATAATTACAATTTAAATAATACATAATCCATTATAAATTTTATTTATAATGATATGTGGTGACCACTTACAAGTCATAAATAAAAAATATTTTGTTATTCTATTGTATTGTGACAATATGAACAAGTTTTCTTTATTTTTATTATGTGATACAATTTTTTAACTAAAATATAACTTTTGAATTGAACTATAAAGGATCCAATAAAGACCACCATTGGCAGTTTCTATTAGTCTTTAGCAGCTACCAACAAACCCCTTTTAATGATCATATTTTTCCTATGACTAACAAGAAATATTCACCACCAAAGGAAGTCTTTATAAGGTGTCTGTAGATGACTGCATTGGTGGTAACTATAAAAGGATTTAACAACCACTATACGTTGATACTAAAACATATGATATAATGACCTATAGATTCAACAACTAATTCCCAAAAAACATTAGTCATTCCATATGGTAGTCACTATGATGAATTTTTTATTATTATATATAATAAATTTTAAAATAAAACCAAAAAATGAAAAACAAAAAAATAGAAAACCAAATATCCAAATAGTTGTACTTCCATCAAATACTCATTCCAAAACAACCAACATATTTGATACAAAAACAATTAAACAATAGAAAATTAAAATTTATGTTTACATTCAAATATAAAGTATTCAGTGTTTATATATGGAATATTAAAAAATTATTATACAGTGTTATGTAGATAAATTATTACAAACCTAGAAATCATTAAAATATGATAGGAAATATCATATTATACTATTTAATTATATATTGGGAAATGTAGATTTAAAAGTGAAAACTATATCTAAGCTGTATAGATCAATCTCGATTCTAGATCGATGCATGGTGGTTTCAAATAGTTTACAAATGATTCAATTATTATTATCATAGATTTTTTCTTCGAAAAAAAGTTTTCTACTCATTTGTGACCACCTAGTAGGATATATGTCACTTTAATAAAACTATGCACAATTACCCTTTTTTCTATCATACCGTGTGACATGGGAAATAAATGGATATAGAATTTATTCTTACATATTAGAAATGAATCATTGAATGTTATTCCATGGTTTCATGTACATACAAGTGAATGGTCTTGGTTTCACATGTTTTTCAATATTTCCTACTTAACCCCAAACATGTGGAAAAAAAAACTTTCGATCATACCAATAAATATAGGTATCTGATAGACATTTTGTTGATTCTTAAAAATTAATAATGACATACTGATTATTTTCCTTTGATTTCATGTTAAAAATAATTTTTTAGTCAGTTTTGACCCCTACACAAATTATTTTTCCATTATTACAAAATTGTTAATAATTTCAAATCATAAATTAATACAAAACAATCAATCAAGAATTGTATTGATGGTCAATTAATTCCAAATTATAAAAAATTATTTGAGGAATGTTATATTATCCTTTCACATCAATTCAATTTTTTTGTTCACATTTTGATCCCTTGGCATAGGATATGTCGATTAAATAAAACTATACACTATTAAAAAAAATCCATCATACCGAGTGACATGAGAATCTAAGGGATACAATATTGATTTATATAGATCAAAGTGGACTTGGTGTTAATTATTCAATGATTTCAGGTCAATAAATGTTTTTTGGATTGGTATTGGCTATTTTCATATGATTTTTCACCTAAATTGAAATCTGAGGGACAAATGACACACACTATTATATTGAGAAATTAATGTATTTGATTGATGTGTTAATGATTAATAAATATTATGAATGAATTATAGATAATAATCCCAATATGTAATGTCAATCAGATCTCAGTTGGTCAATATTAACACATATACAAATGATATGCCCATTGTTACAAAAAATGTTAATAATTTTAAATCATACCATAATCTATTCCAATAAATTTAGGAATTATATTGATGCATTGTGTATTCCAAAATTATTAATTTTTGTCTAGTAGTGTTCACATATCATTGAACAATAATTTGAAGTTTTTTTCTCACTTTTGGACAAGTAGTGAGAGATATGTCATTTTAGTAAAACTACACAATGTTACATGATCTTTCCATCATATAAAGTGACATGATATTCCAACTGATGTGGTGTTGATTATTACATATCAAAAATGACTCAGTGATCATTATACCATGAATTCATATCAATCCAACAATGTTTTTTAGTATTGAACCCTTTTATGTGATTTTTCACATAACTAGAAATATGGTGGACAAATGAAACCTTCGGTCATGCCATGAAATTTAGGCACCTGATCAATGTGTAGGTGATTGAAACATATTTTAAATGGAATAAAGATCATTATTAGAATATTTCATGTCAATCACAGCATGTTCAGTTAATTTTAGTCCCATAAAAATGATTTTCCTATTATTTAATATATTTTAATAATGTCAAATAATATCTTAAACCATAAAAAAATGTGGGAATTATATCATTGCTTGTTTGATTTAAAAAGATCAAAAATGTTTCAAGTAATGTTATCATATATTCACACTTCATTCCAAAGTGGTTTTCTCAATTTTGACCCCAAGGTGGGATATAATTCTTTTTAATAAATAAATAAAATGTTTCCCACTATTTCATAAAAATTAAATAAACAACCGATTAATAAAAAAGTGATTTTTATGGATAAAAAATCTCAGTGATTTATCTCCCATTATTTCATGTTAATTAAGTTTCATTTTACTGATATTGACCCCTTTTATGTGATGTATCACTTAAATCTAAATATGAGGTAAAAAACTGACTTTTGATTATACCAAAAATTTTAGGTATCTAATCAATGTTTCGATGATTCATATTGACTTTAAATAACATAAATTTAATTTTACTACAATTTTATATCTATCAGAGCTCATTTTCTTTGTTTTAATCCCTAAAAAAATTATTTTCCCATGATTAAAAAAAAGTTAATAATTTCATATCATTCCATAGTCTATACTACTCAACATCATCATCTGATTAACATGTGGCGGATTTTGACATATCAAAAAGGATTATGGAATTTTCTTCTATATTTTCATGTAATTTAGAATTTGTTTACTCATTTTTATCCCCTAGATGGAGATACATCATTTTAATAAACACATAAAATGTTAACCACTATTTTCTATTATATTATGTGATTTGAAAATCTAATTTATACATCGTGACACCAAATGATAAAAAATTAATTCTTTATCACTCCCATTATTTCATATCTATCCTGATGTTTTTACATTGAGTTGATCCCTTTTACGTGATTTGTCACATAACTCCAAATATGGGGGACAAACATAAAATTAAATCATAATGAGAAATTCAGGTATCATATGGATCTTCCAATGATTAATACAGATTTTAAATTATATAAAGACTATTTTTCTATGACCATATCTTCATGAGATCTCTATTGGTCATTTTTAACAACTACACAAATGATTTTATAATTATTATAAAAATGTTAAAAATGTCACATTATACATTAATCCATATCAACCAATATGAGCATTATATTGACGTACAATTGACTCTAATAGATCACAAATGATTTTAGAAATGTTCTCCAATCATTTCATGTCAATTTGATTTGTTTTCATTTTTAACCCCTAATGGGAGATATGTCATTTTTGTAAAATTATATTATGTAACCCATTTTTTCAATAATATAGAGTGACATAGTCATATGATTTATATAGGGATTATTATTATAGATCTAAAAGTTCTTTTTGAACATTCTCCCATGGATCCCTATCAATCCAAGTGTATTTTCATGGTATTAAGCCCTTTTATGTAATTTTTCACATAACTCCAAATCTAAGGGAAAACCCCACTTTCAAACGTATATAATACTTACTCTATTAGATCAATGTTTCAATGATTCATATGGATTTTAAATGACTTAAATATTAGTGTACTAAGATTTCATGTTAATAAAAGGTCATTTCCTCAGGTTTAACCCCTACACAAATGATTTTCCCATTATTTTAAAATTGTAGATAATTTCAAATCATAACTTATGTGATACTACTAAATATAGTTATTATATTGATTTATATTTTATTATAGTAGGTAAAAAATAAATTCATGGAGTGTTATCCCAGCTTTTCATGTCAATTCAAAGTCATTTTATCATTTTTGTCCCCTTAGTGGGTAATATATAATTTTGATAAAACTATACAATGTTTCTGATTGTATTTCATAATACCAATTACATGAGAATCCAATTTATGCTGTATTTATAATTAAAGATCAAAAAACGACCCATGATTTTAGGTTAATCTATGTGTGATTTCTTATCATTGACCCCCTTTTACATCATTTGTCACTTAACCCCAATTTTAAGGGACAAAATCCATTACTACCATAACTGGAAATTTGAGTATATGGAAGTTGTGTTGATGATTAAAAAAAGTTATAAATGACATAAATATCAATTTTATAAAATTTTATTTCAATGGGATCTCTTTTAATTAGTTTAGACCCCTACAAAAATGATTTACCCATTATTAAAAAAATATAGAAAATTTCAAATCATACATTAATTTATACCGATCAATTTATTTATTAGATTGATGTGTAGTTGGTTCAAACAAATCCAAATTGTTTCTTGGAATAACATCTAGTATTTTCATGTCAATTGAAATTCATTAGCTCATTTTTGACCAACCATGTGAGATATTTTGTTTAAATAAAACTAAATAATGTTACCTATTGTTTTCCATCATACATAGTGACACGATTATCCAATTGATGGGACATCGAATGATTTTTATCAAAAATTTATTACTAATAATTAGCCAATTATTTCATTCAATAATGAGTAGTTTTATAGGCCCTGAACCATTTTACATGATTTTCCACATATCTCAAAATTGAAGGGGTAAGTGTATTTGTTAATATTACCAAAAAATTATGTTATCTAATCGAAGTGGTGATGATTATTATATATTATAAATGAAACAATGATCATTTTACTAAGATAAAATTTTATTTAAATCTTGTTTGATTTGTTTTGACAACTACACACAAGATATTACAATTATTTCAATATGTTAGTATTTCTAAATCATACCTGGATCCATAATGATCAATATGGGAGGCATGTTGATGAAAGATTGATTTTAATAGATCTAAAATGATTAGAGGAATTATATACAAGATTTACATGTCAATTAGAATATATTTTCTCATTTTTTACTCGCTAAATATAGATATTCATTTTAAAAAAATAATAAAACATTACCTTTTATTTTCCTTCACACTGAGTGATAATAATATATAATTGATTTTTTAATGATTCCGATAGTTAAAAAAACATAGTCATAGTTACCCCATGATTTAATATTAATCCATGTGTGTTTTTGTTTTATTGACCCCTTTAATGTGATTTTTCACTGAGTAAAAAATCTGAGGGAAAACACATATTTAATCGTATCGAGGAATTCCAGAATCCAATCAACATGATAATTATTACTATATATTTTAAATGAAATAAAGATTATTTTTATAATATTTTATGTCAATTGGTGCTCATTTGTTCATCTTTGACCCCTACTAACAAGATTTTTCCATTATTACAAAAAAATTTATAATTTTAAATCATTCTTTAATACATACTGATCAATACAAGCATCAAGTTTTTATGTGGTTGATTACATGATATAGTAAATTATTTTAGGACTATTTAACTATCATTTCATGTCAATCCAAATTTACTTTTCTCATTTTTGACACCAAAATGGAAAATATAATTTTAAAAGTCTTCTTAGGAATTTAAATGTCTGTAATATTTTATGACTTCTTGGTAAAATTTCATTTTAATAAATTATAAATTTGACTTGTAAAATTTAAAAAATACATAAAAAATTAGACATTCAATTTCCAAGATAAACCTTAAAAATAAAACGAAACACACTTCTTAGATATAATTCATAATGCATAACCAGGGATTCTACCTGTGTTCATTGTGGAGAGGGATTACAAAAAATAAAAATTATAAAAAACTTAATAATGAATGTAATAATGTATTACTAAAAATTTATATTATAAGCCATCATAGTAGAGTCCCTTGCATCATAAACCAATTTCATATACTCTTTTAGTGATCCAACCTCATCTAGAAGTTACACATTTACCTCCTCAGATGCATGTATTCATGCTTACAAAATCTATCACATGTGGGATCATCACTATAACAACAACAACCACAAACTAAAAAAGTGAATCTATAGAATAAGGAATCCCAATACCAAATTCCAAGTTCAATCTATTCACACAATTACCAGTGATGTGGTTAAATATTTCATCCCTCCATATAGAAAATTTTTTAATCATGAGTCATCATCCACATTGACAATTTACCATTTGATGGACCTTGAATACAAGACATGTGGTGATTCCAAAGAATGTGGGTTGTTCTATATAATGTGTGATTATCAAAATAATGTTCTTCCACTACATAAAATTAGTTAATTTAAATTTGAAACATATCAAATGATTATAATTATTCAAAGTATATAACCGAAATAAATAGTCTCACCATCACATCCTCAGTAGACCAATATGAAACCATGTAATGCCACTCATTATGGATAACCATTCAGAACCATGATCATCTTTAAAATGGTAAGTAATGTATCATTCTCATTTTTATTAATCATATACTTTGTAGCAGAAATGTAAACATTTTTTACCTCGCCCATTTATTTTAGATCACATTGTAAATTAACATGGTTTATCAATAATCACTTGAAACCCAAAATAGTCTACACTATATTATCACAATGAATATTCAATGTATATGAAATATATATTATTCCTTAATATGTTATATTTCTAATAAGTGAGGGTAAAAAATACCTTTATAATTTCATTTATGAGTACAATATCTACAAAAACCACTAAAAGAAGGTAATAGAATATCCACTAAATCCTAAAATTCATATACAATTAGATTTTTTTTACATTTATGACTGAACTGTCTACAAAAAACACTAATAAACGGTACTGGAAGATCCACTAAATACTGAAATTCAGATACCATTAAAATTTTTTCTT
This sequence comes from Viscum album, assembly GCA_963277665.1. NCBI lineage: Eukaryota > Viridiplantae > Streptophyta > Magnoliopsida > Santalales > Viscaceae > Viscum > Viscum album. Next base: position 244,314,998 of record OY728131.1, read on the forward strand.
ACTCAGTTTGTGATAATATTTCAACTCTTGCCATGATAATTAGTACTGGGATGATTTATCTAGAGACTAAAAATGAAACTTTTCCCTTTCTAAACCTCTAATGAGGGGGAAGAAAATGTTTTTTACCTATATATATATCTCGATTTTTCTTAATGTATAATTCATGTAGACTTTGTAGTTTTATTGTATTAGGGGAAATAAAATTCCTCTTTTTACTCCATTCTAATAAATTATTATATGTTGGGAAGTCATATAGTGTATAAAATATTGCGGCCTTCATTTCAAACATTTCATTCATTTTCCAAACTAATGTTGTCCCACCATCACCCCAAAATTCATTCAACTCATCAATCAATGGAAAAAAGGTTAACACCAATATTATTCACAGTCCTTCTAGGCCCATCAATAAGAGTGTAAAATAATAGAAAATTTTGTTTCATAAAAATTTATAGAGGATAATTATACATAATCAATAGGACGAGACATGTGTTATGAGATTCACCTTCCATTGACCTGATATAATTTAAATCATCCATTACCAACCTCTATTGGGCATTACATCTATACATAGTGATGTCAGGGAACCTTTGATCTAATTTATCCCATACAAGAGATTTTGTTGGATGGGTTAAAAAATAACAATTCTTATTTTCTTCCACATTCCATATAATTAATTTAGACTCTTTTGGTTACATAAATAATCTTTTATACCTCATATTCAATGGAAAGTAACACATTTACATTACAGAAATTAGTATCCTTTGTTTCACAGTATGATTCTTATGTTTTTGATTTCCCATAATCAATTTCCACTTGGAAGGCCCACATACCATAAAATTTTAAAAATGAGAAGCTTCTTTTCAAAATAACATATTGTTATTTGTACATGAATATATAGTCTCATATGAGAATCCTGAATTTTATATACACTGATGAGCATGGTAAACAATACATAAATATTAGGGTCATTAAGAATTAAATTTTTCAATAACAATAATAAAATATTGAATACTATTTTTGAATAATAATTCAAATCCATAAATTGTAATAACTCAATGATAAATGATAAATTACTATAGTCGAAAATCTAATTTATGAATTGTCACGTAATTACTAAAAGCTCAATGAATTAAAATCTTCACCAAAGCATAGAAATATATCATTATTCTCAACATTATAGAAGTTAATCCCTTCTGGGTATATTCTCAAAATAATTTTATTATGAATTTTATGCATTGGGTCCCTCTCATTAATATCTGAATGAAGTATTTCCATTTCATTTAAATGAATTTATTCTTCCCCATAATTAGTCAAAATATTGTAACTTTTAATAAACCCATTAAATATCAGGTTCTCCCTCATGGTATCTCATATGAATTTAAAATTGTTTTCACGTTATCTTCATTGAAAACTAATATATTAACATTGAAATTATCAAATAAAATAAATTAATGAAAAAGTACCTCAAAATATTATATAGACATTTAATTTGGATTATCTATCCAACTTTTATACATTTACACACAGATATATATATATATATATATTGAAAAAAATAATAATAATTATGAAAATAATCATATTAAATACATATTTTTAATTTAGCATCAAAAAACATATTAAAATAGTTTTATAATACACATCTTAAAAAAAATTATTATTTTATACAAATCATTCAACCAAAAAATTCTAGGATATCAAGCCTCAATAATTCATTACATTGACTCAAATATGATATGAAAAACTATTAATTTATTACAATGTCCTATAATAATCTTCCATATCCCCTTACAGTGATCCCAATTTAATTGACCATATTGAAAAAAATCAATTGATTTATCTAAAAGGATTACAGAAATACAAAAAATTAATATGTATGTATACATGATGCTACCATTTAACATTAAATGTTATTTCTAAATATTTTAATTTATTTTTAAATTTGTCAAACTATTTTTTCTTCAATTATCATAGTGATATTTTTACATATAGATACACAATTTTAAAGTATATTCCAACAATAAATCCTAGTAATAATAATTTTAATTTGATTCAAAAAAATATAATAATCTAATAAAGTAATTTTATTTCAGGTTAATATAAAAATTATAATCCATATATTATTAAATAAAAAATTATTTAGTTTCTGCTACTAAAAAAATGGTTTTCTATCTCATATAATTTTCAATATTTTTATATGATTATATAACAAAAATATTATGTTCATAAGACCACTCCCCCCTCTAATGTATTACCTATCATGGGCTAACAATGAGAGAAGATTGATGGAGACCATCTGAGTCCCTCCACTCATAGGCCCTAGGTTGGTGGCTAGCACTGAGGGTATAATAAACATATATTTTTTAAGATACACCCTCTTTGAGAATATGCAGAATTGAAAGATAAGATATATACAATAATCATCTCTTTCTTAGAGATATATTTGTAATAATACCCATGTATATTCATTTAATGTCATATATAAGTAAACTGTTTTAAAGATAAACTATAAGTACCAAAAATGTAAACTTTGTAGATACAAAAATTCCAAAATTGCTGGTATAAAACCATGAGATAATAATATTCAACCTAGTCTCTAACCAGCTAATGTTGAACTAAAATACTATTTATATATACATTAGTTGATTATAATATTCTACATAGTAGGATCTTCCTTGTATCCTCTCTTATAGAAGAAAAATAATGTCTGCTAAATCTCATTGAACAATAGTGAAACTAACTCATTGCTTAAATAAGTATATTGTGTTTCCAGCCTCACGTTGTCTATGTATCACCATGTATTGAAAATGTGAGATCACATATTAAATTAAATCAATAAGGGTACTTCACTTATACTTCCACATTAGTTTTCTGATTTTCCCCTGCATTGTACACTCTCATCCATCTATCTCCAAAAGTAATCCATCTTGAAAATTCCTAGTCTAATGTATCACAACATGAATCTCATGAATCAAATCATCACATCATCCCATTTCACATCACAATATAGTAACCATATATTTTTCAGGAGACACCATAGCTTGTATGGAAATTATCATAAATCAGGTATATACCTCAAGCCCTCAAATACCATACATTGAGTAAGGTAACTCAAGCCATCATTTACTAACATGAAAAACCTTAAATAATCATTTGGATACTAAATATTGAGATACATATTTGTAAAATAACCACAATTTTTTAAATACCTCTACACACATACATGGGAAACTTACCACTCTACATGCCAAAAAATAATAATACAAAGAGAAGGGAGTAGGTACTGAGGAGGTAGTCAACCATATATCCTCCCACCGGGATGATATAAAAAACACCCTCCCAAAGTCAACCTGGTGTTATTAACCCTACCAACATGGGTGTGTTAGTGAATGAAATCCCAAAAAATACATGATATTATATACATAATGAACATATTCTTTTCATAACCTATTCTTAAACTCAATTGTAGCTAACATAACTCGAACTCTTAGCCATCACCATTAAGAACTAGATATACTATAAGCACACTAGAATGTTTAATGATATAAATTTAATTAAATAATTTTTATTTAACAAATAAAATTACATTAATTATGTTATTATACATTAAAAAACATTCGAAATTATACCAAACGCATCCTATTAACCTATAGAGTGAAGTCTATTCAATCCAGACATATATTAATTGATACCATGGTTCTCAAGGTCATCTCATTTTCATTCTAGAAACACTAACCCCATGGGTTAAGTCATTTTTAAAAAATTATTAAACGTTACATAATTATATGTACTCTATGAAAGCATCCTAGTATACCATTTAAGGAGATGAAACCAAAAACATCTAGCTACCTCATGTAGTGGGGGATGGAATGTGGACAAAAATACATCTCGGTCATCTGATCCTTTAAAAATATTCATATCATGAAAGAATCCAATTATAAAATCATCGATGAGGAATCTAAACTTCAATACATTCCAAATATATTGGTGCCATTTCTAAAACCACTGTGCATATCTCCATGTATCGTACAGTCATAGGAATCCACAAATTCCATAACCTCAAGCCTCCCTACATATATACCACTAGACATACTAGGATCAACCATCATAACCTCATGTTACATTATAGAGAAAAGATCAAATATAGTTTACAGAGAAGGTAAAAAAAGTCAATAGGTAAATATAGTCCTTACATTAATGCATTATCCCTTCACATTCAAACATGATCTCACAACCACCCAATACAAGTCATACAACTTTTATAAACAAATGAAAACTCTTAGGCTCAAAGATTTATCTTTAAAAATCAATTGGTTTTGTTCCATATTGAATTAACTGTTTCATTGTTCATAGGTTCAAATTATTATAAAACAATGTGATTAGATACAATACGACATCAAAATCATTTAAACATGCTCTCTAGAATTTATATAGAATTAAAAAGATTTAAGGGAGAAAAATTCATTGACATGACTTTATAAACTCATTAACAATTAAAATAATTCCATATTCATGTTCATAATTCCTTATATTAACTCATGAGATAACTTATTCAATTAATAATGAATACTCACATTAATTTTATTATCATCAAGTTACCAGAGTCAATGAATTATTAAACAAGCATGTTCAATAATTCTTTATCCAAACAAAAATTATTTCCATATTTCTATTATTTTTTAAATTTCATTAATTCCAACATAATGAACCAAGACTAAAAACATTATAATCAATGAAATGTATATATATCACACTATCTAGAAAATCAAAAAGAAAATTGCTATCATAGTATAAATCCTATGATCGCTAACCATAAATAATTTAATTCTTCAATCTAGTTCAATTTTTAATTGGTTAATTTAATTATATTTTAAAGGGATAAACAATAATAGAATTATGACTTATAGAAAATAGAAATAAAAGTAACTAATCCCATACTTCAATCCTTAAATGTTATTAAAACAAAAAATGATTTCCAATGTGGGTCTTTTATCACCTTTCTTGTGATGAAAATATAGTATCTTAAATAATTCATTTTAATAACACACTATAAAATGACACAAATAAATCCATTAGAATTATGGATAGTTACCTCATAACATGAAAAACAAATAGTTGGAAACAAGTTTAATCACTGAGAAACTGCTATAAAAAGGAGGTGTAACTCACCATCATTTCCATAGATTGATCTCTAGGATTCCATGATAAATCTATATCTGAAGGGGATTAAAAGACTTATAATATCAACATTGGTATTAGAAGTGTTCTATTAGAGTAATTATGAGGAAGTGGGGATCAAATTATGGTTAGTTTATTTATAGTAATACATTTTTTAAGAGACCATGGTGAAATCCCTTGGACCACAATACATCCAGTTAATAATTAGGATGTATATGGTGTAGTATAATGAGACCACACCAAAACTCCCGGGTCAATTACCCATTCAAATATCAAAGTAAGAAAGTAATTTTGGGAGATGTGTTATAGGATTAAAAACTATGTCACACCCACCCCTAAAAAGGTAGTAGCCCTAAAATCCACCCTGAGCTAACCTTAGGACACAATATGTACACCACACTACAACCATGCCAAATTCCGAAGTGGTTCTTTAAGGTGATATGGAGAAACCACCAGCTCCACACCATATCCCCCTAAAATATGGTTTAACCTAAGGATCAATGCCATATCCATTCCATTTTTTATAGTGTCACCCCTTTCCCATTTCCCTCCAAACTCTATGGATCATCCCTTATGCACCTTCACCAAACCAAATGTAACACCCCAATCTTCCATGGTAAGTTTCCCTTTGAATAATGTAGTAGCTTGCGCTGTACGCAACTTGTAGTTTTAACACACCACGACCAATAAAACAAGATGTTATGAATAGTAATACCCACTTTTTCAAATTTTTTAAATCATATTTTTCGAAATGGACTTCATTTTTGAATTCAGAATATTGGAATTATCTTAGGGTGATTTTTTGGTATTTTTATGAAAACTTTCAATTTTTCATGAATAGTGAAAAACAATCTGTTATTGTTTAATACTGACATTTTATTTAAGTAATTAGTTATTTTATTTTAATTTATTTTAGGTCAAAAAAGATACATAATACCTATATATGTTCTATGTAATTCATTGGAGTCATTTTATAATAAGTTTAGATATATAAAATATTATTGAACTTTTTACCGTCTTTTACCCACCTTCTAAGAGCAATTACAAATTTTCCTAAAACATAATTTTACCGCTTGTATGAGTTGAATTTCAACCATCCAAGAGACACGGTTGATATAAGTAAGTAATGTTTGGTTCAATAAGATTAAAATAATTTTTGGTGAATAGTAACTTTTGACTTTTATTTACCACGACTAAAAGTAAATTGGGTAATTAAGGGTAAAAATGATATTAAAATTACCCTAACACATGTACTAATTTTATTGGATATGTGTAATTCAACAAAAAACAACCTTATGAATAAAATATTACCCTTTTTGGTACACTAGGATTAGATTAGAACATTTATTATTATTTTATTTAAAGAAGACTTAAAAGAGTTAAATTTAATGTTTAATAACTAAAACATTTTTAATATAGGGTTATACATAAGATAAATTAGACTGTAAATATTAATAAAAATTTTAAAAATATTTTCTACGTAATGTTATTTTATTTATAGTTTTTAAAATTTAAATAATTTAATTTATTTATGACACAATTATGAAGCAGTAATTACCTTATTAATGAAAGATTAAAATAATTGATATTATAAATACCCAAATAATGGTAATTTGAGACTTTTGATGAATTAAACTAATTTTATTGGATAATATTACATGTTAGGGTTGATTAAATAATTTTTTTGAATTAATCATTCTGTTATGATTTTCACAAAAACCAAATACTAAATAGTGTCAAAATTGACATAATTGAGTTTTTAAAACAAATACAATATTATTAATTGATATAAAATTCATAAAAAAATAAGGTTTCACCAAAGGTCTTATATAAGGTTATATATATTGATAATTAACCACTTGGTGTTCCCTTGGTATTTCATAGTATGTTTATTTACCATACAATAGAAAAATACAAAGAGACATGGTGAATGTCAAATTATTTAATTAAGAGTTAAATCTAAAATACAAGGTTAATATAGTGTCCTAAACCTATATAAAACCTATTAGTTGAGATATTTTAGACCCATCCTCACCATATCCTCTAAATGAATCATTTTTGATCAATTTGAAAACGAAAATTATTTTATTATAAAACAATATTTCAAGATTTTCCTAATGTGACCCTCACCACTCTTATAAAAGGGTACTTCCCCTTCTCTTACTTTTACAACTACAAAGCCATTTGAATCGACAAAAACTTGCCCAAATATCCTACCAACATTCCTCCCTTAATTATAGAGGCCTTCCATTGGTCATAAATCTAACCTAAGGATTCCCTTTGATCAAATCGATATGAAGAACCTGGAGAACAGGTAAATAATTAATCGGCTCTTTTAAGTTCTTTTCTTCTTCCACATTCACTTTATTTGTTGTTTCCATTATAAAATAATAAATCCATTATATTCTATATACAATGATGTTATTTTAAAAATATAACAACCATATCCATTATTCTATCCATCATATGAATAGCAATGTTACCATATGTGCGTACATATGGCTTACCGTCTCCACATTGTGGTGTAGTTTTTTATTCAAAAACATAATTATTTGGATGGGTATAATAATGAGTATAACTAATGTAAATAATAAATATTACATGTTAATTATTATGTAAAAATGATATAACATACAATTACAAAACATTTCACCATCAATATAATGATATTGTCGCTCGTGTGTACGTATAGATTACCGTCTCCACGAAGTGATGAGATTCATTCCCCATCGTAATCATTCAAGAATAATTATCATTTTATAATTAAAAATAATGTTTATGAACATAATTTAATTATGTATATCAATCAAATACATCCTATTCAAAAAAAACACGGCTTATGTAACCAAGAATATAAAGGAAAACGAATCAGTTGACACCCGAAATGACGATACTACTGAAATATTATTAAGAAAACAATATTAGAGTATCATATATGATCTCAGATTTATGTATATAGTTATTCAATAATTTAATAAAAATGTTTTATCTATTATATAATAGGTTTAAATACACTTGACTATGTAAAATTACAATGTAAGGGTCAATTTCACAATTTATTTCTTATTGGGGTTGTTTTTACATAAGTATCTACTGGGACCTCTTTATAATACACATCCATGTTTCTTAAAAATGTATTTCAAAACATTTTTACTATTTAATAGAATATTGGTTATAGTTTTTTATACCCTTTTTTTACATTTTATAATTTTTTTGAAAGAAATATTTCCACCATTTTCCAAACAAGGTACTCTATAACATTTTCGACAAAATTAAGGTATGAATGTTTTTTATCTTATATGATGGGTGTGGCTATTTTAAACCTTTTATATCATCATCAAAGATTCCAATAGAATATTATAAGAATATTTTCAAAATAAATGTTTTATATTATAATTATGTGACTTTTGAATGGTTTTAAAATAGAAAAGGGTATTTATTTTAAATAGTTTTCATTTCATCTATATCAACATCCTTTGGTGGATTTTAAACTTGTTTGAAGTTGATTTATTTTGATACATATCTTCCATATTATATTGAAGGTTTTGTGATATGTTTTATTGTGGATATGTTATTTTTAGACCATTCATGGTTTATGGAAAATGTATTAACATTTCATATGCTAGTTTTTATACTAATGTTTATGTTATGTTTAAAAATTTTCATAGGAGGAATTCATTGGACATAGTAAGTGACAGTTGAAGCCTTCTATAACTCCTCGATGCATCGTTAGGTCTCATGAGACGAACTATTTTCTTTTCATTAAGGATTGGACAAAATATTATTTATATTCTTGGCACAAGGTCTTGACTATGTGGTTATGAAGTGTGGCATTATGCATTCCATCATTATGAAAGTGGATATTGATAATGCATGTGATTATTCAACTAGTAGAATATCCATGTGAATAAGTAAATGGAATTATTTGATTTTATCTTTTCCATATTATACTGAAGTTTATGTTTAAAAGGATTTTGTTTTAGGCTTATACATTTCCTTAAACATTTATGCTTATTTAAGAATGTTTTCTTAATATTGTTATCCGTATTGAGTACCTGAGATCACCCCTTTCTATGTTTTATTTCATCAAGGATGTGAAAAGTATTTTATGGTTAATCTGTAGGGATAGGATAAAAATATAAGTGTGTTCAAAAGGGGAGAATTTTTTTTTTGATGTTTTTATTCCATCATGTAATGTAAAACTTATGAATGTATCCAGTACTTCCAAGGCTACTAAACTGATCGGTCTTTCAGTATTTGATCCTTTGTGATCATGAAAATGTTATGTAATAATGCACCAACTCTGGGTAACTGAGGTCAGGGTGTTATAGTTGGTATCAGATGAAGTTTAATACAAACCTTGGAAGCTAGATTTAGAAAAACTCTAGTTAGAGAACATTACACTAAGATAGACTTTGAGGATTAGTATAGAATAACTTCCTACAATTTTGGTACGGTAGGGATTTTGTGAGTTTTACAAGAAATACATCCTCGTCTGGATATGAACAGGTAGATGCAGCTCTAGCACAAATGTACCTAGGGGTAAAACCTGAAAACACCGATTTAAGCAAGACTCGAACGAGAACTGGTGCGCGACAACCGGCCTTGCCGTACTATTGGTTACGAAAATCTCGGGGGTTATGCTTTGGATAATTATCATTTTCTTTACAAACCATTATGAAGGGTTTATGAGTATATACATTCTCAAAGAGAACATTTTTATGATTATGTATTATATTCATAAACTATTAAATTTATGTTAACTTTTTTAAAAGTGAGGAATAATGTATTGTGATTCATAAACTAATCTAGTGTATGCCATTGTTTAGAAATGGTTCCTAGTGGAAGAAATTGAAACTGTATCAATGCGTGTATTCTATGTAGGGATTTCCCTCATACTCAAGACAATTATAGTAGAGCTAGTGAAGCTAGTGGTGCTGATCTTCTTATCACCATACTGGGACAACTAACTTAGGTTATGAATAATAACCTTGCCCGTATGAAGAACCTTGATCCACAACATGGAGGATCAATGTTAGAACACTTAATGACGCAATAACCACCAACATTCAATGGGAGTAAAAATCCATTAGTATCTTAGAAATGGATAAATTCCCTAGAGAAAATATTTCATGCTTTGGGGAGTAGTAAAAGGGAAAAAGTTGTCATTGAATTTTATCGCCTCACAGGAGATGCAGATCAATGGTGGTCATTAATTCAGAACAAAAAGGAAGATGAATAAGTATTGAACATGTAATAGAGTGATTTTAAAGATATTTTCTTTGAAAAATAATTTCATCGTGACCATCGAGTGGATATAAAAAGACAATTTCTGAGACTGATTCAAAAGGATGATAATAATGTCACAAAATATGAGGATAACTTTACTAGGTTAGAAAGGCATGCATCTAATTATATACAAAACCCAATGAATATTATTGATCAATTCTTTGATGGGTTAAAACCATTTCTCCATCGCGAATTAGTCTCAATATCATTCTCATTGTATTAAGATATTGTCTCCTTCACTATCAAGACAGAAAAAGAATTCTCTAAGTCTTATGACTTTAAAGCAAAGCAAGAGAAAAAGAGATCTGTTGAAAACATTGGAAATGGAAATGAGGGGAAGAAGGGAAAAGTTAAATATCCATTTTGTGGTAAATGTGGGATGAAACACCCCGGTACTTCCTGAAGGTAATGGGAGTCTCTTACAAATGTGTTGAAAAAGGCCACTAAGATCACGACTTCAAGGGGAAGAAAAAGGCTTTCAATGTTTAATGCTATAACTGTAGAAAAAAGGGGAATTATGAACATTAATGTCTTAAGATCCAAGGAAACATACCTCAGAAAAGGACAAGGGAGTAAGGCCAAGATTATGAGATCACTACTGCTGAGGTTGAAGCTCTAAAAGGCATGGTGGTAGGAAATTTAATGGTTTCCTCATGTTTAGCCATTTCTTTATTTGATTCTGGATCATTTCATTGTTTCATATCTTCCAATTTTGCTAAGAAAATTAGATATTTTCAATTTGACTTAACAAGGGATTTGTCTTTCAAAACACCTAAGGGAAGTATCATCGCAATAAATTTTTGTGAATTAATTCCCATTAAGGAATATAAATGATCTTTATCAAATAATCTCAAGGTCATACCCTTGATTTAATTTTATATAATCCTTGTAATGGATTGTCTTTTTGACCATGATGAAAATATTTATTGTAATAAGAATGAGGTTACAAATTTGGATGCTGATAAAGAGTTTCTTATCTTTAAAGAAAAACCGCTAACACCTAAGTCTTAACTAGATCCACCCCCAGTGGCTCTAATAAATTCAATTATTGGGAAGAAGATAATAAAAAAACTATGGGTGAGGAAAAGAATGTTCGAATAGAGGAAATACCTATTGTGCAAGAATATGGTGATGTGTTTCCAGAGGATTTACCTGGACATCCTCCAGAATGAGAAATTGAGTTTTCCATTGATTTAATTCTGGGTACAATGCCCATATTCAAGACCCCTTATATAATGGACACTATGGAATTAGTGAAACTAAAGAAACAACTAAAGGAATTGAGTAATAAGGGATTTATAATCCCTAGTGTTTCTTCATGGGGTTCCCATTCCCTTTTTGCTATGAATAAAGACAGATCAATGAGGATTTGCATTGACTATAGGGAGATCAATGCTATAATAATAAAGAACAAGTATCCCCTACCATGCATTGATGATTTATTCGACCAACTTCATGAATCTAAATATTTTTCAAATATTGAACTTCTATCTAGATATCAGAAGTTCTGTGTAAAGAAGGAAGAAATTTTGAAAATAGCATTTTGAACCAGGTACAAGCATTACAAGATTACAATAATGATTTTTGGATTAACTAATGCACCCTTTGTCTTCATGGATCTAATGAATATAGTTTTCAAGGAATATCTTGAAGACTTTTTAGTGGTATTTATTGATGATATTTTGGTATACTCAAAAATCTATGAAGATCATGAAAATCACATGCACATTATCTTAAGGACTCTTAGAAGAAATGAATTATTTGAAATATTTAGCAACTGTGAATTTTGGCTTTAGGGTATTTATTTTCTTTGTCATATTTTCTCTAAATATGGAATATATTTTGATCCATAAAAAACCAAGGCAACCCAAGAATGTCCAACACCGACAAGTATAACTGAGGTACGCAGTTTTATTGGTTTAACATGTTATTATCTGCATTTTGTCTATAATTTTTCCCAATTAGGTAACCCATTAACCAAGATCACTTGTAAAGGGATTAATTTTTTTTTGGAAAAAAGAGTGTGAAGAATGTTATGAATAACTAAATAGAAGATTAGTTAATTCTCTTATCTTAACTCTATTAACAGGGAATGATGAGTTTTTTATTAATAGTGATGCTTCAAAGAAAGGACTTGGTTGTTTTTCTATAAAGAATGATAGAGTTATTTCCTATACATCATAGTAGCTAAAAATTCATGAACAAAACAATCCCGCCCATGATCTTGAGTTAGAAGTTGTAATCCTTAATCTGAAAATATGTAGAAACTATCTATATGGTGAAAATGGTAGATTTATACTCATCACAGGAGTTTAAAGTATATTTTCTCATAAAAAGAACTCAACATGTGGAAAAGGAGATGGTTTGAACTACTCAAGGATTATGATTTCACTATACTCTACCACCCTAGGAAAGCAAATAATGTGGAAGATGCTTTGAGTAGAAAGGATCATGGAGTTTTGAACAAGATGAGAGTTTAAAAGGTTCCTACACACATTGATCTAGTAAAGATGGATATGGGAATAACCATGGAAGGTGAAACAACAATGTTTTTTCAAATGGTTTCCAAACCATCTTTACTAGAAAGGTTAAAATGTTATCAGACTAATGATGAGTAATTTCAAAAGAAGATTAAATCTATAAATGATGGGAGATTGAGTGACTTCATATATAAAGATGGAATTTTGAAATTTTGGAAGAGACTTTCTGTTCCTTACATACCTGATCCCAAAAGGGAATTGTTGGATGATTCTCATTTCTCCAATTTATCTATACACCTTTGGAGCACCAAGTTGTATAGAGATTTGAAGGAACATTTTTTTGTGGGACAACATGAAGAGGGAGATTTCTAATTTTGTGTCAATATGTATCATTTGTCAATAAGTGAATGCTGGAAAGAAAAAACCTAGAAGAGTCATGCAACATCTTCCCATACCTAAGTGGAAATGGGATAATATTATTATGGACTTTGTCATTGGGATAATAAAGACTCTTAGAAGGAATGATTCAATATGGGTCATTGTTGATCGTTTTACCAAGTTAGAACATTTTCTCGCTATAAGAGAAGATTTACCACTTGAACATCTTGCATGAAAATATATTAATGAAGTCATAAGACTCCATGGTGTACCATTATAAATTGTTTCTGATCGCGATCCATGTTTTCATCATGATTTTGGAAAACTCTTCAGAAGGCCTCGGATATTGATCTTCATTTGAGCACTGCCTACCACCCTAAAACTGATGGAAAATCATAACGGACTATTCAAACATTTTAATACCTGTTGAGATCATTCACACTTGACTTTGAATGTATGTGGGATAATTATTTACCTATGGTAGAATTTTCCTATAAAAATAGCTTCTATTCAAGTGTATAGATTGCACCATATTAAGTGTTATATGGAAAGAGATGTCGCACACCAACTTTGTTGGATGATGTTGGTGAAAGAAAACTCGAAGGCCTAGAAATTTTTTAGGAAACATGAAAAAGGTAAAGATTATACAAACCCACATCTAAGGAGCTCAAAGTAGGCAAAAGAGTTATGTTGATAATCAGAGGAAGGATTTGGAATTTCAAGTAGGAGATCATGTTTTCTTGAAGGTATATCCATGGAATGGTGTTATATGATTCAATAAGAAGGGTAAATTGAGTCCCATGTACATCAGACCTTTCAAAATTCATGAACGAATTGGAGTTGGGGATTATCGTTTTGCAATGCCTCGAAGTCCCTCCAATGTTCATGATGTGTTCCACGTATCACTATTGAGAAAATATATTCCTGACCCAACGCATGTACTCACCTATGAGGAAGTTGAACTATAACAGGATATGTCTTATTGTGAAGAGTTGTTAAGATTCTTGATAACAGAGAACAAGTGCTGAGAAACCGGAAGACTCATCTGGTAAAAGTTCTACGGAGAAACCATAAGATGGAAGTGGCAACGTGGGAACCCGAGGAACTTATGATGAAGAACCGCCAAAATATTTTTATGTAGTAATATTGTATAAATTTTGAGGATGAAATTATTTTAAGTAGGGGAGAATGTAACACCCCATGCTTCCATGGTACATTTCCCTTTGAATAATGCAGTATCTTGCGTTGTACACCACTTGGAATTTTAACACACCACGACCAATCAAACTAGCCGTTATTAATAGTAATACTCAGTTTTTAAAATTTTATAAATTTTATTTTTCTAAATGGACTTCATTTTTTAATTCAAAATAATGAAATTATCTTTGGGTGAATTTTTGGTATTTTTCTGAAAACTTTCAATTTTTGATGAATAGTGAAAACATAGCGTTATTGTTTAAAACTTACTTTTTATTTAAGTAATTATTTAGTTTATTTTAATATCTTTTAGATAAAAACATATACATAATACCTATATATGTTCAATGTAATTCATTGGAGTCATTTTATAAAAAGTTTAGATATATAAAATTTTATTGAACTTTTTACCGTCTTTTATCCACCTTCTAGGAGCATTTACAAATTTGCATAAAACATAATTTCACCTCTTCTATGAGTTGAATTTCATAAATCAGAGATACATAATTTATATCAATAGGTAATGTGTGGTTCAATAAGATAAATATATTTTATGGCGAATAGTAACTTTTGACTTTTATTTACCACAGTTTAAAGTAAATAAGGAAATTAAGTGTAAAAATGATATTATAACTACCCTAACAGATGTCTTGATTCTATTGGATAAGTTAAATTAGACAAAAAAACCATATAAATAAAATATTACCCACTTTGGTCTACTTGGATTAGATTAGAACATTTATTATTATTTTATTTAAAGAAGAGTTTAGAGAGGTAAATTCAATGTTTAATAAGTAAAACATTTTTAATATAGGGTTATACATAGAATAAATTTGTCTTTAAATATTCATTAGAAATATAGAAATATTTCCTACATAATGGTATTTTATTTATAATTATTATACATTAAATAATTTAATTTATTTATGAGACAATGATGATGTAGTAATTACTTTATTAATTAAGGATTTAAATAATTGATATTATAAATGTCCAAATAATTGTAATATGAGCCTTTCGATGAATTAAACTAATTTTATAGGTTAATATGACATGTTAGTGTTGATTAAATATTTTTTTTTCTAAGTAATCAGGTTGTTATGATTTTAACAAAAACCAAATACTAAATAGTGTTAAAATTGACATAATTGAGTTTTTAAAATAAATATTATATTATTAATTGATATAATATTTTTAAAAATCTATTGTTCAGAAAAAATACATATATAAGGTTATATATATTAATAATTTACCACCAGGGGTTCTCTTGGATTGTTATAGTATGTTTATTAACCTTATAATATAAAAATAAAAAGAGACATGGTAAATGTCAAACTATTTAACTAAGAGTTAAATATAAAAGATAAGGTTAATATGGTGACCTAAACCTATCTAAAACTTATTTGTTGAAATATTCTAGACCCATACCCACATTATCATATAAATAAATCCTTTTTGTGCCATTAGAAACCCAAAAATTGTTTTATTATAAAATAATATTTGAGGCTTTTCCTAAAGTGACCCCCGCATCTCTTATAAAAGGGTACTTCCCCTTCTCTTAATTCCAAACCTCCAAATGAATTTTTATCGGCCAAAACCTACCCAAATATCCTAAAAACGTTCCTACCTTTAACCCAGGGGCATTAATTCTGTCATAAATCCAACCTACGGAGCTATTTGATCAAATCAAAATCTAGAACCCGAAGAAGAGGTAAATATTTCATCACCTCTTTCAAGTTATTTTATTCTTCCACTTCTTCTTTCTTTGTTATTTACATTATAAAATAATAACTCCAGTATATTATATATATTGTGATGTTATTTCAAAAATGATACAACCATATTCATTATTCTCTCCATCATATGAATGACAAAGTCATCGTACGTGTGTACGTACGGCTTACCGTCTCCACGTCGTGGCATAGTTTGTTATTCAAACACTTTATTATTTGGATGGGTATAATAATGAGTATAACTGAATTAAATAAAAATTATAAAATTTTAATGATTATTTATATATTATATAACATCCAATTACATACGATTTCACCATTAATATAATGATATTTTTTCTCGTGCATACGTACAGATTACCGTCTCCAGGAACACGATGAGATTCATTTCCCATCGTAATAATTCAAGAATAATTTTCATTTTATGATTAAAAATAATTTTTATGAACATAATATCATTATTTATGAGAATATAATATGTCCTATCCATGATAAACATGGATTATATAACCAATCATATAAAGGAAAACGAATCAGTTAACAACTGAAATGATGATACTACTGAAATATTATATTCAACGCAATATTAGAGAATCATATATGATATAATATTTATGTATATAGTTCTTGTATAATTTAATAACAATATTTTAACTATTATACAATAGATTAAAATTCCATCGATGAAATAAACGTATAATATAAGGGTTAATTTCACAATCTCTTTATTATTAAAGGTTGTTTTTACGTAAGTATCTACATGTATCTCTTTATCATCCACATCCATGTTTCTAAAAAATGTATTTCAAAACATTTTTACAACTTACTAGACTATGGGTTAAAGTCATTTATAACCATTTTTGACTTTTTATATAATTTGTTGGAAGTAATCTTTCCGTTGTTTTCCAAACAAGGTACTTTTTGACCATTTTGAAAAAATTAAGGTAAGAATACTTTTTAACTTATATGGAAGGTGTGTCTATTTTCCGCCGTTATATCATTGTTGAAGCTTCCCATACAAGATTAAAAGAATATTTTAAAAATAACTATTTTCTTTTATAATTATGTGACTTTTAAATGATTTAAAAATGGAAGGAGGTATATATTACAAATAGTTTACATTACATCTATGTCAACATCCTTTGATGGATTTTAAACTTCTTTGAAGTTGATTTATTATGATAAATATCTTCCATATTGTATTGAATGTTTTGTGATATTTTTGACTGTGTATGTGTTATTTTTACACCATTCATGGTTTATGGATAAATTACTGACATTTCATATGCTAGTTTTAATAATAATGTTTACATTATGTTTAAACCTTTTCATATGAGGAATTCATTGGACTTAGTAATTAATAGGTGGAGGCTGATATAGATCTTAGAGGGAATGTTAGGTCTCATGAGACAAACTAGTGTCTTGGCATAAAGCCTTGATAAAATATTATTTGTAGTCTTGGCACAAGGCCTTGACTATATGGTTATAAAGTCTGGAATTATGCATTCCATCATTATTAATGTGGTTGTTGATGTTGCATCTAATTATTCGACTAGTAGAATATTCATGTTAAAAAGTAAATGTCATTATTTGATTTTATATTTTCCATATTATTCTGAAGTTTAAGATTAAAATGATTTTTTTAGTTATATACATTTCCTTAAATATTTATGTTTATTTATGAATGATTCTGGTATATTGTTATCCTTACTGAGCATCTAATCTCACCCCTTTTTTATGTTTTATTTTTCCTAGTATGTGAAGAAGTATTTTTTGGTTGACCTTCAGGCATAGGCTAAGGTTATAATTATGTTCAAAAGGGAACAAAATGTTTTTGATGTTTTTATTTCATGATGTAATGTAAAACATATGAATGTATCTAGCACTTATAAGGCCAATAAAATTATCAGACTTTCTGGATTTGATCCCTTGTGATCATGCCAATGTTATGTAATAATGCACCGACTCCGGGTAACTAGGGTTAGGGCGTTACACAAAATATAAAAATAAAAGGGATAATGATATTTATTTCCTAACAATAAATACATCTAAAACCATTCTCATCCTCTATAATTTGAATGAAATCCCAAAGATAAGTAAATAGAAATGGGTTATTTTAACTGCCACCTGAAGAAATACCCCTCAAGTGTCTCTCCATCAATGGAGATCAACCACCCCATCAGATGAACATAGTGAAAAAATAAAAAAAAAATCTCTCAAACATTATCTTAGGTGAGATACCTCTCAATCAAAGGTAAGTTTACAATAAATAAATCATCATGCAACCCCCATCTCATAAAACAAAAACGTTCCACAACCACAGATGATAAAGTTTATAATAGGGAAGCTAAAAATCAAATTTCTTGAGGTACTGAGAAAAAATTTGTAACTATTGTTTCTATGTAATCTCCTTTATGCCACTATACTATCAAATGGGATGAACCAAGTAAATAACATACCTAAAAAACCTTGTCTTGGTAGTTATGGATCTCTAGTGGCCACACCTTGATGGTCACATCATCATCAACATCGACATATTCCCAATCAATAACATGAGAGTCTTAATGAATGTAATGATTGAGCTATAAAATGTGAGAATCATCATGTATCTATCTTAAATGTAGGGGGTGGCTTCTTTGATATATAACTTTTCCAACCCAAAATAACACCTTTAAAGTCCTAACAAAACAATGATAAATCTTACTTCTTTGTATAAACATTTCTTTCCCCTGATGAGGATTTCCCTTTAAGAAAAAATGATCTTAAATGTTGAACTATATAGGTCTCCTCTGCTGATAATAATAGGGCTTATGATGATTATATTCTTCATTCAACCTCTCACAAATCACCTCAACCATATATATCATATTATGAAAAATATATGGCTTGATAATTTCTATCTCTTGGACCTTAGTATTTCATAATAGAGGATGGTGTGGTTGATGTACAATGAATCCAATGGTATCGTACCAATAGTGTATAACAAATATTATTTTATGGAAAATCAACCAAGGGTATGCACCTCATCCAAAAATCTCCAAAATCCAAGACACAAGAACATATAATGTCTTCAAAAATATACATGGTCTTCTTTGTTTGACCATTCTTCTAGAGATGAAAATTAGTGTTAAGGTATAAGTATGTTCCAAAATAATGCTAGATAACTCTCTAAACCCTTGATGAAAAATTTGGATCACAGATATATATGACTATCATTGGGACCTCATAGAGCCTCATCGCCTACCCTAAATAATTATTTAAAAAACTCCACTTAGCTTGACTCCCTGATTTCAATATAGTAGGATGATTTCATAAAATGATAAATTATCACCAATATAGCCTAATATTCTCCCAAAGATCTAGGTAAACTAGAAGTGAAGTCCATAAAGATGTCCTCCCACTTGTACTGAATAACATCTAATAGTTGAAAAAACCCATTGAGAATACAATGTTAGGCCTTCACCTTCTGGAAGACAAAACATTGAGGAAAAAACTCGGAAACTACATTCTTCAAGCCGGACCACAAAAAATGACATCCCAAATATTAGTAATCATTTTTCATCCTAAGATGTAATGAAAAGTGTGAGTGATGGAACTCATGAAGAACCACCTCATGCATCACTAAATGAGTGAACATCCTCCCTTGGAGAAACACCCGGTGTTTTCCTTTCTTAGACTAACACTCAGGGGAATCCTAAAAAGTAACTTAGTCTCTCTATAATTCCTCACAAAAATCCCAAATATGGAAATCCTCCACCATATACACCAAATATGAATAAATTTTAATCTTGAAAAATTCAACCACGACCTTTAAGCTCTCCAATATGAAGGTGAAAGATAGAGAGTTTTTCCACAACTCTATTGGAATATATAGATTCCTACATGAAATCATTATGTGGCTTTTTGATTGGTGAAATAACTACGAATTATCCCCTTCCTAGTTTATATGAAATATTTTAAATCTTCATGTAACATTGGGAGAAGATATTACTTTGTTTTTTATGACCGATTAAAATCACAACATACTCATAGATAAGGTAATATCGCCACAATTTCAAGGAAAACATAACAACCACTAACTCATGGTTATGGGTGGAATAGTTAAAAACATGGGGAAATAAATACCATAACCCATGATAAAAAACTAATATCTATTATCTTAGAAAACATTAAAAACAAATACATCAAGTATCACAAAAATCCTCAAACTGAAATCCCTCTACTAGAAAAAAATACCATAGATCTGAACAACTTATCCTCCATGCACCAGGAAGATACTTGAATCTGATCAGTCTATAAGAATGAACGATATTTTATAGAGAAATATATTTTGAGATTCAAAACCTAATATAAATAAGATACATACCACATCACTACTATAATAAATTCCATTAACAGTGCTATAATTGGACTTTTTCATCACAAATAAAACACTTACTACCAGAGCATAATTAAAATCACTAAGATTTTATCAATTCTAGAAAATAAATAAAAACTGGTCCTTTATTAGTTATAGAAAACATTGATAAGTGGTTCCTTTATTATCTCTTTTGGAATCACTGATAAATGAACCCATTTATTAGCATAAATAAAGGTTTCATTTATTAGTGATTTTAAAATCACTAATCAAGTAACCCTTCATCAACACATTTAGAAGTACTGATAAAGGGACCCTTCATCAACTCTTTTAGAAGTGTTGATAAATTGATCATTAGTTTGTGCTTTTAGAAGTGATGATAAAGGATACTATTATTAATTAATTTATTATCACAGATAAATGGGTATACTAGAGTGTCATGCAACACACAGAATCACTAGAAACAAAAAAAACTCTTAAAAATAAACATTTTAAATGAAATAAAATCTACAATAAAAATAATAGAAAAAAATAATATTATAAAATTTAAATATATGGTTCACACAATTTAATGAGTAATTAAAATTATAAAATACATTAAAAAACATGGATGTTACTTTGTATTTATCCCCTAACCCTCACTCATGATATTACCTTAAAATTAACCCTGCTCAAGAAAAATAATACACCTACATAAGAAAACAATTGTTATTATAATAATACTATAAATAAAAAATTAAATATAAAGTGTTAAATATAAACTAAAATTTTAGACATACCAGGAGAACTTTGTACTAGATTGAGTTGTGGAACTTTTTGGCATGTCACACCATTTATTGTTTTTCTTCAAAAATTACCTCCATAAAAATTAACAAAATAAGTATAAGATAAAATATATAAGGAGTTTAATTATTTAATGGTATATTGAATGATGAGGACGTATTATAGGCTAATTTTCTCAATTTTGGTGATGTGATGTTTTTTTAAACTAAAATGACACATATATATTGAAAACACAGACTCAGAGTCATACATATCACTATGTGGGTTGAATTTTGGTGAATCTAATTCCTACATGTCCCAAAGGACTTATGGACCCAATTAATAATGATTTAAGAAAATATGAATCCATTTTCTCAAATATGATTATGTCACATGACTTTTTTCTACTAAAATGTCATTTTAAACATGAAACATGCACATAAAATCATACCAAAAACATCATGTGTCTGTATTATGTGAGACCGATTCCTAATTTTTATAAATTTATTATGGATCATTGTCTTAAATTATGAAAAAATATGAGCATATTTCATTGCTTTTTAGTTAGTAAACCCTTTTGAACAAAAAGGTCAATTTTAAACTAATAATAGACACTTTGAGTCATACCATGCACATAATGTAGTAGATTTAGGTGAGGATAATTAAAACATGTCAAAAATGACTTAAAAATTGTTTAAATAATGTATCAAAATAATACCAATGTTTTTCTCAGTTTTTAGTATGTCAGTTTTCTTTTTTACTAAAATTAATGTTAATTTTAAATAAAAAGACACTCTTTGAGTCATACCTGTAACAATATGCATTAGATTGTGGTTTTGATGATTCCTACACAATAAAAATGACTTATTAATTGTTTTCCAAAAGTATAAAAACAATTTGAAAGGGTTTTCTCATTTTTGAGTATGTCAGTTGTCTTTTTTACTAAAATTAATACTAATTTTAAATAAAAAGACACACATGGAGTCATATCAGAAAAAAAATGCATTATATTATCCTGAGGCTAATTAATACACAAAAAATATTAATAGGGGATAATTTTATAAAAGAATCAACATAATCCGAGTATTTTTTCCAGGTTTTCAATATGACAGTTATATTTTTTAATAAAATTTCATTTAAAACTAAAAACATGCACTTTATGTCATAATGGTCACATAATGTGTTTTTTTAATGTGATACTGATTCTTAAACATCACAAATGACATGTGAATATTTTTCCTAAATAATCATCAATACCTAAGATCATTTTTTCAATTTTTTAGAGTGACACTTCTTGAAGTAAAATATCAAATTTAAACTGATAATTGAATCTTTGAGTCATATCGAGCACATCATGTGTTAGATTTATGGAAAGATGATTACAATACATCATAAAATACTTATGGGTCATTTTGATAATTTATCAAAATAATCAAAATGAATTTCATTAGGTTTGGAGTATGTCACTTATATTTTTTGATAAAATTAAGGTCAATTTTAAATCAAAAAAAGTCAAACATGGATTCATACCAGTTACACCATCTGTCATATTAAGGTGAGGATAATTCATACACATCAAAAATGACATATGGATAATGTTACTAAAGTATAAAATGAATCCAAAAATATTTCTCAAGATTGAGTATGTCACGTTTTCATTTTAATAAAATTTTATTTTAAATAAGAAACACAAAATTTGAGTAATACATGGCACATATTGTGTTGGTTTTATAATATATTAATCACTATATGTAAAAAATTACTTAGAAATCATTTTTATACCATAATATCTGATCATGGATTTGGTAACCCAAATCCATGACCTGAAAAAGTTTTATTAAAAGATAAAGACAAATATACAACACACTTTATCGCCCGTAGACCCACAAATACAACAAAGACAATAATATATCATTTTCCTAGTTTTCAGTGAGTGATACTTTTTGAAATAAATTGTCAATTTTAAACTGATAATATACACTTTGATTCATACCATGAATATAATGTATCTGATTGAGGTAAGAATAATTCTTATACATATATAATTTAATATGGATCAATTTACTAAAGAATTAAAAAAATTATAATATTTTTTTACTTATTTTTGAATATGTCAGTTTTCATTTTTACAAAAATTAATGTAAATTTAAAATTAAAAGACACAGTTGAGTCTTACTAGTCCCACCTTGCATAATATTGAGGTATAGCTAACCCTACATGTCAAAAATGACGTATTTTTATATTAATTAAAGTATAAAAACAATCCAAAAGTGTTTTCTTGGTTTTATGTATGTCAGTTTTCTTTTCACTAAAATTAATATCAATTTTAAATAAAAAGACACACTTGAAGTCATATCGGTCACACCGTATATCAGATTGAGGTGTGGCTAATTAATAAATGTAAAAATTTACTTATTTATTATTATCTTAATGTATCAAATAGATCTTAATTTATTTTAACAATTTTTAGTATTTATCTTGTGCGTATTACTAAAATATCATATTTAACTGGAAACTTTCACTTTGAGTCATACCAGTCACATCATGTGTTGGTTTGGAATTAGATTGATTCCTACACATAAAAAATGACATATAAATATTTTTTTATGTTATCAAGATAATTTGAGTTTTTTTCATATTTTTTAATGAATTACACTTTTTTAACTAAAAGTAAAATGTCAAACTCATAACAGACACTATGAGTCATACAATGAAAATAATTTATCAGATTGAGGTGGTGATGATTCCTACATAACTAAAATTACTTACCAATCATTTTCATAAAGTATAAAAAATTTGGATTTGTTTTCTATAGTATTGAGTAGATTAATTTTCTTTTTAAAAAAAATTAACGTCAATTTAAATTAAAAAGATACACATGTAGTCATATAGGTCACACAGTGCATTTGATTAATGTATCTATGCTTAAAAAACTTCATAAATAAATTGTGGATATTTTTTGTAATGTACGAATAAAATATTAATACATTTTTTCAATTTGAGTATTTCCCATGTTTTTTTACAAAAAATGTAATTTAAAAATAGAAACATAGACTTTGAGTCATACCAATCATGTTAGGTATCATTTTGATTTGATACTAGTTATTACACTTCAAAAGTGACTTATAAATAATTATCCAAAATTATCAAGTAAATTTAAGTGCTTTTGCTTGGTTTTCTTTTAGTAACACTTTTTGAATAAAAAAATCAGTTTTAAATTGATAATATGCACTATGATTCATATCAGTCACATCATGTTTCATATTAATATTTGGATAATTCTTACCCATCAAAAATTATATGTGGATTTTTTTCATAGATTATCAAAAGAATTGAAATTAATTTTCATGGTTCAGAGCATGTCATATATTTTAATAAAATTAATGTCAATTTTAAATAAAAAGACACGCATGGACTCATACCCATCATACTATGCATCAGATTGTGGTGTAACTTATTCCTACATGTCAAAAATGACTTATGGATCATTTTACTAAAGTATCAAAATAATAAGAATTTGTTTCTAAAATGAAATTTTAAACTAGGAACAAACACATTGAGTTATACTGATCAAATGGTGTTTTAGTTTACTGTGATAATTATTATTATATGTAAAAAATTACTTATGAATAATTTTATTATCATATAAAGGTATTCCAAGCATGTTTTATTGGGTTTCAGTGAGTGAAACATATTTTTAACTACAATTTCAATTTTAATCTAATAATGGACACTTTGAGTTATACCAGAAACAATGTATATTAGATTGAGTTGTGGTAATTTATACACATCACAAATGACTTATGGATCATTTTACTAAATTATCAAACCAATATAGACATGTTTACTCAATGTTGAGTATGTCAAATGTCTATTGTACTAAAATTTAATATTTAGATAAAGTTATACATACTGGCCACCCCATGCATGAGATTATGGTGTGGAAAATTCCAACATGTCAAAAATTATATATTGATTGTTTTCAAAAAGTATAAAAAAATATTAATCAGTTTTTATGGGTTTTATTTTATTATGTGTGTTTTAAAATAAAATATATGTTATAAAATAAAAACATATAGTTTGATTCATAAAATCACACTGTGTACTAGATTGAGGTGTGGTTGATTGAGTATGTGATATGTGATTTAGATTCACCTAAATAAAAATATCTAGAAAATAGATAACATTATCCATTATAATAGAAGTTGAAATGTCATTTTTACTCAACCACTTCACATTTTAGGTAGCACAGGGTTTCCTCTTCCATCAGAAATGAACCTGTACTTACTTTAATGGAATTTCTCAGATAGTTAAAATAAAAATATGACATCAAAATAGATTTTTTCAAAACAAAATAATTATTATGTAATTTTTTAATTAAATCTAATTACAAATATTATATAAAAGTAAGGAAAAATAATTAAATAAGGAATAATAATTGGCCTTTTTTATGATGGTTATAAAAATTCTTGGCAAATTTCAATTTTTTCAATATATTAGTTGTAGCCTACAAGTCAAATATCTCATGAGCACAAGGAACTTCAAAAAAAACTACATGAAATGAAGAAAAATAATACATATGTATATGAAAATAATTCATATGTTATTAATACTATAAATAAATCAATTAAACATAAATATGAAATAATAAATTAATATGATTTCAATTTTAAATTGAAACCGAAAACATTAAAGCATTCTGAGTATATCATGTGTTTCTTTGAGGTATGGTTGATTCTAAAATGTCATTTTTTTATCTTATAGTGTTTTTAGAACTCTGGGTCATAATAAAATATTTTAGTTTGATAACCCAAAGTGCTGAATTATTTGGAGAATAAAAATAATTGTATCGTCAAGAGTTAACTATCCTTATTGACTGCATGATCCTAGAACATGAGTGAATCATCCTTGTTTATTAATTTGTTTCTTTATAATCTATATAAATATTAATAAAAAAAGTATTACATAATAATGAAGAAGAAATTAAATAAATAAAGTAGATAAAATGGTGATAAAATCGACTAAAAGGATATTTTTTCAAGTTATATATCATTAAAATATAATATAAATATTCTTGACCATATGAAACTGATATAAAATAAATTTAGTCAATATTAAATGACCCTAAAAGTGTATAAATTGGACCAACTAATATGAAAATTAAACGTTATAAAGTTTTTCTTACCACATGAACATAAAATGTATGAAATACCATCCTACAAATATGATGATTACATATATGATATTTATTTATTAAAGTCTCTAAACTATTAACCTCATCAAAAAGGATGATTCTTTCACACTAAATTTTCTACATTAAATATTTTCTCCTTAATTAAAACATAACATTATAATAGTTTTTTTCAAGGATAATTAGACTTCTTAGTCTTGATGTTTTAAACTATGATTCAAAACTAAAAAAATTCAATTCACCGACTTTGAATAAATATGAGATATTTTTGAATCTCAATCCAGAAAACATGATACATTTAACCAATTTACAATAACATAACATTCATGTATTACAAAAAATTTCCATAATAACATTTATCCTTTTGGGTAGGTGTAAAACTCATATATATACATATTCATATTATTTGCACCAAAAAATAGCATAACACATTATATATTACAAGATTATACTAAAAATTTGTGAATCCCTTTATTTATTCATATATGAAAATAAAATTTAGTGTTAAATTATGAGTTTACCTTGATTAACCTAAACTAAATATTTATAATTGTGATTTTTACGGAACATAATAAAACTTATATTTTCCTTTCATGGTAATAGAGATTAAAAAATACTTGATAAACATTTTCCATATTTGGTGGAAAAAACATTAATGTGACCCATTATGTATTTTACGAGGATACTGAACTCTATTGTATTTTTTATCCATATTTTACAGTATTAAACATTATTATATACCATTATAGCATCTATATGGCTCTAAAATGTAGCACATCCATTAAGTCTTTCTGTATTGTGTAATACACCATTATTTAATTTACAATATTATGGGTAACGGAAAAATATAACATAAAATATTCATTATTTGTTAGTAAAAATGGGAACAACCCTATTGTCATATATTTTTATTGAAAATGATGATGATATTATTATTAATGAGCTTATCAATATGGGTAATTTTACATAATGAATGTGAACATGAATATTAGCGAGGAATTAGTGGAAACATTTTTTGATGGTGAGCCAATGAAAAATTATATATATAAATAATACAGATAGGTTAAACACATATACTAATGTAATGATTATGATATTTTATGTGATATAATTGTTGGAAGATTTAGTTTCACACAATGTTTATTCAAAAAATCAATTTTATTTAATCCATTTCACTGATTTAAACTTGATGTTTTATAATTATTTATTTCATTAGAATTTTTGATATTATATCATGCATCTAATTTATTAAACAATAACCCAAATAATCACATCGCATACCAAAGTAAAACCACTATATTGTTATTTTCTTATATCATTTACCACCTCCAATGATAAAACCCTAGAGAGAGAATTAGATTAATTTTCTACAAAAAATTATAAATAAATTAAAAAAAGTTATAAAATGAAATTAAAATTAACTAAATAAGTAGTATGAAGTCACCTCTTCATGATAATTCTAGAAATTATATCACCATGTTGTATGGTCATTTATGAAAAAATTTATTCCCTCCATTTTACTTCCCCTATAGAAACTGAACAAATATATTACATAAGAATTATAATAGTATTGATTCACACCCCAAATATATTTCTAGGTTCATATTCCAGACTACACAACAAAAATAGTAGGTAATCACCTAAATTTTTTATTGGAAATCATTACAACACATTTTATTTTCCCAACTCAACTCTAGAAAAGTTTAATTCATCTTTTGTGTATAAAAGTGTCATAAGTCTTAGTAGTACTGGGAACATAAAGAAATAACTATTATGAAATATTTTTAATGAAATTTTAATTACCTTTGGAAATTACCTATTCATGGATACTAGTATTTTCATGTTTTATTATCTCTCTCATAAATTTGAAAACATAAAATCCACTCTTTTTTCACATTATTTTGTTTCGAACTCTAAAGAAACAATAACCAAAATATGTAAACAATATTAAATTATTTTTTATTGTTAAATACTTTTATATATATCTTAATCTATTTACAATTGAAGTAATCCATAATATTTTTATATGTACTCATCAAATTCATACCATGGATTAGCCTATATTTAGAGACCTCTCTATCATTAAAAAATTCTTGTCAAGACATAGACTAAAATATATAATTCTAATATTTTCTATAAAATAATGATTTCATTGTATTAAAAATTTAGAATACACATCATGTGTGGTTGTATTGTTGGATATCCATTTATTATATTCAAAAAATAAAAAAAAATTAATGTAAATTTATTTTTATCAATATCCACTACTTTCTATAAAAACCAAACAAGTAATGAAAAAATATATATTTTATGTTATTGGATTATAGAGTTTTATCGCTAAAGTGTAGGAATCGAAATTAGTCTTTCATCTATTATTTCTTTTCTCAAATGTATCATTTAGAACATATTTATTCTTATCAATTTATTCATTCCCCAAAGAATATTATTACATAGAAATTATACAAGGATTAATGAATCCAAATTGTGGTCCACTGAACTTTCCCTTTATATAGTGGTAATATGAACAACTAAAAAAAAATATGAGTAGTTATTAACTTTAGTGAACATATTATATTAATTTTTTGATATAAATATTATGAAAATGTAACTCATGTATTTATTTACTACTGAGACTGCCAACTATTCAAATTTGATAATCTCATTTATACTCTCAATACCAACTATGTCTCTAATGAAAGTACAATACATTTCCACTTCATATTTAATGTATGCCATATTTATATACCTGAATTCGAATAATTTTTCATCAAATATTATAGGTTTTTCATAACAATTATTTTTAAAGACATACCTTAGGTAACATTATAGGATTTGATAGCCTTGCTATGAAAGTTCAAATAGAATCACTGATCGATATAGTGTCCAGATCATTAAGTGGAATATGCGATACGACTATTAGCTCTTGAGCTACCTCAATACCCACTCTAGCAGTTATTTATTATATAGCCTATATCTTAGGTTATTATAAACCACACCCCTTTTAAAAGTAAGTGCATGGGTGTTGATAGATTGAAATCACATAAAACTTTTCACTTAAAAGTTTTATTAATATAAAGTTATTGAAAGTTATTTGATTCAAATTTAGGAGAACTAGAATTGAAATTATTTACTACCTTGGGTAAGGTATGCCAATTATTATAATTACTATACTCAAAGATAGAGGTTTAATTTAATTCTTCATGTATGTATAGTTTTTTATCATTATTTAGATTTCATACTTTCTCATATATTGATCGGCCAAACCAGACCGGATAATAATATCTTATAAAACATCTATTTGTGACTTTATTACTTTCATCGCTTTGTTTGGATATTATTTTGGGGTTTCCTTCTCAATATATGCTCAAGGAGGCACTCTGAAACATAATCCTCTAACACAACCATATTGTTCTAGCTACATCAAAACAATTGAAATTATTTTATTATCCACAACAATTGATACTAATTCTTGTTTCTAAACCATATAAAAAACATATGAATATAGAAAGATATTATTATGAAATAATGTTATAAATAATAATTAATTACTATTATATAATAAATAAACATGTTTCTTATAATTTGTTTATGTCTTCATCAACTAGTTTTCTATCTGTATTATTAATGTGAGCCTAATTCTATATCAGATGATGTGGGATAGAAGTTTATTTTTATTTTGACTCATCAATTTGAATATAAACAGAGGAACATATGTTGTTTCAGTCCAGGTAAAAAAATTATTTTTTATTTAAAATACATAACAATTCCTTCTCTAGTTAAATATACCCCATCCTTGCTTTCTAATAAGGGTCCATTTATTTTGATGCACATTCTTTATTTTTATCACACTTTTATTTTTTGATAAATTAAATTTTTTGTGTCAAATATGATAAAATAAATAATTTCAATTAATAGATTATCTACAGAAATGAACCTGAAATGATTTCTCATCGTGAAAACTAATAAAATCATTCCATGTTTCCAGATATATAATGTTTTCATAACATATGATTAGGGATTTATGTTCCCTTTAGCATCCCTAAGATGTATCTTGGTAAGAAGAGTATGAAAGCATATATAGTCTTTTAAAGTGAGAATTAAGAAATATTTCATGTCGAATTATTTTAAAATAAATGAACACAATAAGGAATAATGAAAATTAAATCAAAAATTCATTATATAATTTTTTGGTAAAATCAGGAAAGTGTATCGTAACATTACTTTTATATCATCCCAATGGGTTTCCTTCATTAAAGGATAGACATGGTGTCAAAATTTTATATCAATCAACAAATTTACCCTTATTGTGACCCCAACATAACTAATGAAAATTGAATTTTTAGTGTCAATAGGTTGACCACATTTATTCAAGATAACCACAAAATTTATACCTAAACTTATTTGTTTGATAATTTTATTCAACATTGGGATGTTGTTTCATTCTTATTTTTTTCATCAACATGATATTATTATACTATTAGTTATATAGTTTCAACATCAATATTATGTTCTTCCCTAGGATCTGTAATATAATCATGTGCATAAGAAATTTTTTCAATGTGTACTAAAACATTTAATACATGTTATTTTAATGTAGTAGAGAACAAATAATATTATGATGAAAACCATAGTATATTAAAAACATTTCCTTCTCATTGAACTCTATTTATTTTTTTAAAATGTTGAATGGATTTGGATTCTTTACAAAGATTCCAAATCCATTATTTTTGGTTTTCAATAACCTAAAACACATTGTCTACACTGTGACCTCCATGAAAGGTAATACTCAATTTTATTTTCATCAGACCCTATTTTTGTTTTAGTAACAAGCAGGAAAATCAACAAATTCCTGATTTCTAGATCTGATATATAATATAATTTCACTAATTTTAATGCCTTTAGGAATGGCTCATCCTTTTCCCATTCCACACAGAAATTCACCATCATGAATCCCATTTTATCAACTTTCACTATACTCTTATATTTAACCCACCTGTAACAGAAAAAATTACTTGAATCGTGGTATAATCCAACTCGTATGTATTTTTGATAATGATAAAATATTACATATTACCATAAATTATATTTCTATATTTGGAACATAAAATGTGAATCACTTTTTCCAAAATAATAACTCCACTTTTTTTGCATCACACTAAAATCATCATGTTACATTTTATATAACATATAACCATTGGTTATAGGACCAGTGTAAGACATGACATATTAATTAGGTCCCCTGAATGACCATAAAAGTAATTTGGAAATCAAATTCATATGTTCATATAACTCCATATATATTTGATCATGTATCCACTTCATAAAATATTAATTTGGTGTATTTGACATCCATCCTTTATCCCTTGATGGATTAACAACTCTAATAATTTCTTTGTGGGATTAAATGTAAGGGTCAACATATTCACAATTATATGTTACGTAAAGTTGTGATTTCTCCCAATCTAGGATGGCAACTATAACAACATGTCTTCCATCAACCCATTTTTTCATAAGGTTTTAATTGTGACATTACTTTGGAAGACTGATGCAATCAACATACTATTGGTAATCAGAAAAAATTAAACATATTATTTAATAATATATCATTCTAAAATCCAACATTATTATTGGATTTGAATCTTAACATACCCTTTCCAAAAATTTACATAACGTTCAAATGGGTATATCTTTATATAATGGACACGACTACATAATTTAAGCTCTCTAACCATGTGAACCAGTAAGTGGACAATTATATCAAATGATGGTGGTGGGAAGAATATATCTAGTTCTCATAATATGAATGCAATATCATTATTAATGATTGGATTAATCATAATGTCTATAACATTACTATATATTGATTTCAATAATAAATAAGGTTCTATTAATGTCTGTCATAATTTTTTATGGAGAATTCAATATAAAGCAAAATGTATTAAATATTTCTTCAATACATGATAGTTATGTAATTTTAGTACTTATAACTTCTAATTATTCATTGAAATGGAATTATTGATATTTTATGAATACCCCTATGGAACATTTATACCATAAAATAAAATGATAAATTGGATTTTGTCATATTTGGATAGAATATGAGCTATAGGAGGAAGAAAATTCCAACCATTTCCATTCACTAGTGCCAACTCTTCCATTATCCCCATGTCAATCATTTCCAACCTAGCATTAACATCATATTTCATTTTTCAATAACATTTAGTAATATATCAATAACAATATAGAATTAATTTCTCTCTTCATTCATAACATCAAAAAAAAATTTAACGCACAAAAAATTCCATTATGGTTATTAAAGGAAAATTGATCACTTTTTTCAACCTTATTTTTTAAGTTTTTTCAAGAATGGTTTACAAAAAATTGTTTCAATATATTTTTTTTTAAATATTTAGGCACCCTTTAGTTGAGATGGTGTTGTACCTTATTCAATATTACCATCAAATGTTGTTTTCTAGGATCAGTAGTTATGTCACTGAGGTAAAAATTCCTAAATTCCTAAGAACACATCTTCAAGGAATCTTTCAACCGAATTGACAGTGTGAATTCTTCAGAAATATGACACCCCAACATTCCTTGAATGTGTTAACCTAATAAATTTACATAATCAATAAATACATTTATCATCCCATACAACATGACCCTTAATATAAAATCATCACTTCTATGAGAATCATAAATGGTAACACCTATATCCTA
Source organism: Viscum album (assembly GCA_963277665.1). NCBI lineage: Eukaryota > Viridiplantae > Streptophyta > Magnoliopsida > Santalales > Viscaceae > Viscum > Viscum album. The sequence continues at coordinate 244,348,280 of OY728131.1, forward strand.
GATCAATTTTAGATATTCGAACAATGGATCCAAAAAGTCATCAATATCATTACTGAGTTTCTTTGTTCTAGATATATGTGGAGAAAACATAATGTCTTTCCACTTCATAACTAACCATAGACGAATGTTATAATTCACTAGTTTGATGATCCATGTACTGTGAGAACTAATATGTATACCAAAATGATTTATTTCGGATGTAGATATTGTAATACGAAATTTTCATTATTCATTTCCAAATTTTGAATGATTTCAATCAATGTTATTTCACTAAGGAGATCCTGTTGGATGACATAGGCTACCAACTTTAATTATTGTATTTTAATTCCATTATTAATGTATCTTGGTTTCTTGTAATCCACATATTGTTCTAAACCATGGAATGATAGGAAATTACCATAACGAAATAGAAATAATTGATTCATTTTTATTGTATCAATCCATGCCACACTTAGGGAATTTTATGAGTGATTCACGGTCCTTATGAAATAATATGAAATCATTTGGAAAAGAATTTATTTTTTACGGGTCATTCAAATGGAATGTAGAGTTATTTTAACATTATATGTTTAATATGGATGTAAATTTTTTTTGGTATCATATCATTCAAGAGACCATGTAGTTATGTAATGTTTATGTCTCTCTATCTGATACTAGCTTCGATATTATATAACATCAATATAGATGAAAATGATGTGTATTTTGTACAACTAGTACAAATTATTATCTTTCACAACTATTTCACTTCTAAAAAAAGTCTGGGAAATCATGAAGGTGATCTTCAATTTCCATTTTAATTTATTACCTGAACAATCCATGAATATTTACATGAGTATTCTAATAAAATTATTAATATTCAACAATATCATCCTAATTGGTGTTCAAATTATATTATTCCCCAAGTTTAGTACAAAATTTATATCTCTAATCTGTTATGTGAAATATCAAATGTTCTTACAACTCTTATGGACTAATTTTTCATGAATAAAAATAGTGAAAACACACACAAAGGATTTGAGAAGGCTTATATGGATGCTCTATTTCAAACATGATGAACTCTTTAACTCTGACTTCATATTATTTTATCATACTATTAGTGTGTTTAATTTTTTTTCTATACCTATCCTATCAGGTTTATAAAATATTTATTTTGTTAAATGAATTAATAAATACACATAAGATATTCATTATGAGAGGTGATAGTAATTTGTAATTCTAGTAAGGGAAATGAAAATTTTGAATGGTTCAAATTATTTCTGTATGATTTGAAGGAAATTAGTAATTGGATTTAGGAAATGAATTACTCCACTATGGTATTTTTTATCCTATGTATTCATCTAAAATGATCACCACTACTTAGTATGGGATGACTACATCTCAGAGTAGTTCAAGAAACAATGGTGTAAGTTCAGAAGAGATAGGGGATGAGGCCCAAGAAAAAATGAAATAATAATTGTTAGATAGATTACGAAGATGATAATGACAATTTTATTCTTATATATAAATGTTATCAGGCTTGGAGTTGGTGGTAAAGTAGAAAACATTTCTTAGTTTGTTTCCTAAAGATGAAAAGTTTCTCAGGAACACAGTGGTTTTAAAAATTAGCCGATCCTACAATACATGTTCATTTCTTCCCTAATATTTTATACACATTTCCATTTACCAATGGGTTAAGATACATTCTCATTGTGCCCCAAATATTTTATACACATTTTCAATTTATAATTTTATTTTTCAATTAATTACAAGTTTCAAAACACTGATTCCAATTTAGTTCATTTGAATGGAAATACTTTTTTTTAGTTAGAAACCCTTCTTTAACATTTAAATCCAAGTTTACATTTTCAAAACAATAATTTAAATTCATAATGACCATAAAAATGATATGTGTCCAACTAACCAGTATAGTGAAAAACATGATTATTAAACATTTCATAATCATTTTATAAAGCATACATGAATAAAACATTTGTCAAAAGATAGTAGTATATTAAAATTTTAAATAATAACATGATTATGTTGGACTACCCACCTAAATACTAATGTTCCAATGGTCTTATTTGATAATTCCATCAAGGTAGTATTAATTCATCTAAAAGGATGAGTTTTAAAAGAAGAAGAATGAGATAACTTCAATTGATTAAATAAGGGTTCGAGATAAATCTTGGGGAGCCTACACATAGGATAACTCTAAATATAACTAAGTAAGGTATATCTGATTACGAACGCATAGGTTTCCAAGAATAACCAATCTATATCTGGTCTAAAAAATTGTATTAACCAAGATTGGAAACCATTCTTTGGTCCATATGTGATTCCCAGTCTTGAAGCATTAGGTGTAACAAAAAAAGTGGGTAACATATAAAACTAATGGTCTTAGTTTTCTTTATTATAATTATATAGGTAATCGTCCCTTGTAATCTCATATTCTGGATCATGTAAGGGAATGATATGTGATTTAATAAATAACCTAATACCTTAGCCATTAAATTACCCTAGTTTTGATTTAGTAATTAATAAATAAAACTTTGTATCTTATAAAAACTAAATAAAATGATTTTTCAATATCACCATATAAGTGTATGATCATTGGCGTCATATCAATTTAAACTACATTGATATAAAAAAAATCATTAATTTTTTCAATCTTATTAACCAGGTGATCTTAACCATTAATAGATCGTGTATTCTAACAAATTTCACAATGCCAAATCCATGGACTGTAACACAGATTAAAACCATAACAAATTAAATAATCATTAATTTATATACTTATCAACTATGTCATATTTAAAAATTTTAACCAAATATATAGAAACATGTCATTTTTGGAAAATTCTATTTTGAAAATTCTGAAAAATCATCAATCCCTTCCTCATATTAACAACTAGTCATAATGTTGTAATCCAACTACGATTCATTATCACCAATAATAAATTCCAAGTACTAAATATAATTTTTTGATAAATTAAATTGAAAGTTATTGATATAAATAATAAAAAATAAGGGAAATGAAAAATACTTCACAAATGAAATAAAGGACACAAATTTCAATAGAAAAAGGTTTTTCCTTATTCTTCTTCAATTATAATTTATTTAGAAAAAAGTCCAGAAAGATTAAATCTTAACATTGATTTTAAAGGTTTTACCATAAATAAAACTAAAATTTTATTTCATTTCATTATATAATTTGGTATTTATTATTATTGAAACATATAAATAATTATATATTATAATATAACATAAGGAATAATATATTAGTGATGAAAAAAATTTCTATGGTGATAGGGAACCAAAAAGAGGCATATGAGTAAATGCATCATATTAAAAATGATAATGTCATTTCATGTAGAAAATATGAAGTGATATATAATATGAACATGATTTAATCAGTTGAGTATTTGATTTTATATTTTAATTATATTCAAATAAAATTGAAATATTCTTCTCCAAATCATATAATTTTAAGATGATCAATATTAGTGTACTCTAAGACTAGAGATGATATAGAATGTTACATTGGGGAAGTGATGATGTCTATTGGTTAAAAGGTTATAACACATAATGAAGGTTAAGTTGAAATTTTCCCATAGGAATTGAATATAAATATTAAATTATAAAATGTAAAATTAATGTGGGATAACTCTAAAAATATATTTTATTATTCTTGATTTATTCAAATTGAATTATAAACTATCTTCCCATATAAAGAAATTTCATAATAAACACTTTAAAAACATTCCCATGATTATTTATTAAATATATATTATTAACACTCAATATTCAAACTCCATAATCAATTATAACATTAAAATACCCATTCAAAACATGGGAAAACAACATTCATTAACCATAAAAACACTCATTTGGTAAATTGAACATATGTAACATGTCGTAAAAAGATTAAAAGTTAAATTTAAAATAATTTAAATTTCACAAAAAATAATAAGATGATTTCTAAGTCACCCAATAATTAAAAATCATTTCTCAGATATATAGTGGCTAAAAACCATTCATGAAAATTAAGCATACATCATGTATCCAGAAACTCATTAAAAACTCATTCAGAAAATGGTAAAACTTTCTAAACATATCTTATATGCAAATTTATAAGTAAATTAATAATATTTATAACACTCATTCATCAAATAATCATACAATAAAATAAAGACCCCAAAAAAGTATCAAACAAAACTTACATTGGATGAGTGAAAAAAATCAAAACAATGATTAAAAACCTTGTAGAACTATCAAAGAGAAGTTTTTGTAGAGGATGACAGAAAATGAGAAGTTGATGATGGTAGTGGTGATCATGAAAGCGATAACGCTAATAATATAAAGAGCAGTCAGTGATGGGGATAATAAGAATGAAAATAAAGGGGATGAGTGAGAGAGTCCAATCAAGAATATAGTTGTGTGGGAAGTGAAGTAGGGGCTTTCATGGTTTAGAACACCAAAACAACACAAATCATGGAATTAAAACAAACCATTAATGAGTGAGGAGAAGGATAAAATAATATACCATGTATTTGATCCACGATTTGTATGAGATAATATAGAGTAGGATCACTAAGAGCAGGGTACTTTAATGAAAGTTTTCCAATTGTTACTAAATCAGTCATGATTGGGCTTTTTTAAATAGATCTAGAGAGTTTTATCAGCAATTACAAAAAATACCTGAAAAAGATAACTTTTATAGGCTCTAAATTAAAAATCATTGATAAAAGATATCTTTTTCAGCACGAAAAAAGAACTGATAAAAGGAATCATTACTGGTGTTAAATCTTTAGGGCTGATAATGGATTTATAATTATAATTATAAATAAACAAATTTGTAAATATAATTAAAAATATTTGTATGTGATTATAAATGTATTTATATAATTATATATATATATATATTAAATAAATTCATTATTTAAATATATTTATTATAATTTTATAATTATTTAAAAATATCATTTTTTATTTGTAATTATATAACACTTTTTGAAAAATTTATATTTTTTATTTATAATTATAAATATATAATTTTAAAAATATTGTAAATATATATTTATAAATAGATTTAGAAATAAATATATTTATAGGTATATTTATAAATATTTATTTATAATTAGAAATATATTTCTATCATTATAAATATTTAATAAATATATTTAAAAATAAATAGAGTAAATATATTCATTATTAAAATATATTAATTATAATTTTATAATAGTAAATATGTTCATATAATTATATATATTTATTTATATGTATAATAAATTTAAATAAATATTAATATAGTTAATATATTCATTATTTAAATATATTTATATTCTTTTTAATTATTTAATTTATTAATTATTCATATATAGCAATATAAATACATTTTTTTAAAAATATTTATATATATATATTTATATATATTTATATCATTATATATATATATTAAATATATATATATATTAATATATATATTAAAATATAAATATAAATATAAATATAAATATATTAATTATTTAAATGAAATTCCAATAATTTTATAATTATTTAATTATATATATAATTATTATTTATAATTATATAAATACATCTTTAAAAACACTATTTATTTATTTGTATAATTATAAATATACAAATTTATAGTTATGGTAAATATACATTTATAAATATATTTATTTATGAATATTTATTTACAAATATAATTTAAACATTATTAATGAAAATATGATATTAAATGCATGCATGTTAAAAATGAGTGAAATTGAAAAATTAAAAATTAGCACACTTTAAAAATATTGAAACAATAGATAAGTTTTTTTAATTAAATATACCAAAGAGGCTCGAGTGTGAGTTTGGGACCCAACCACACACCCCATAAATTTATTAGAAAAAATTAAATAACAAGAACATGTTGTTGTGAGTTCAAATAAGTTTCAAACACTGCCTCCAAAAAAACCAAACAGAAACAATGGTTGTGAAACACATCCTTGTTTCCTTGAATCATCATTCATGCTTCAACTTTAATTTCTGCTACCTATGCATTGGATGTCATGTTGACCCCTTGGATTTCTTCCACTTCTCCATTGCCTTGGGACTTTCCATGTATCATTTTGATCATCCATAACTGATGCATCATCATTCTCACTTACAGTAGACAAGTCATCCACTAGGTTTTGTACCGTAACATGATCATCACCAACCATGTTAATCATTTGATCATACTCCCAAATTGGGGCTTCATTTGAGATTACGTCACCTCCATTATTTTCTAATTTATCTACAACATCATATGCACAAAGCCTTTGATCCACCTCCATATAAAAGACATCATTTATGATCGGTGCATTCTTATGATAAGAGTTAATCCTTTTTTTATTTTGGAAACCCTTATTCTTAAGGCAATGAAGTTAGAGAATTTCAAAATAAGGGTTTTTGATAGATGAAATCGTGCTAAATAAATTGGGCGAAGGAACACTCTCAGTCCTTCTAATTTTTTTATACCCGGGTTATAGTAGCATTGGCTTCCTGATTTATTTGATATTCAGAATTACAAGAAGATGACACATTTAAAAGAAAATCGATCCTATCAACGATAACAGAATCAACCATAATTATTGAACTACTAGTAGAATTAGCTCCCTATCTATTGAAAATAAGTCACGTGACTTCAACTGTAGATCTTGAGTTAACATTTGACCCTTTTTTACCTTAAAAATCATAACTAAAGGCATGGTGAGAGTTTCCCTTACATGGATGAAAAAGCGCATTAAATTTCTCTAAAATCACTAGAGATGAAGGCTGGAAAGAGGCCCTCTTCTTATTATTGAAATTTAATAGGTAATGAACCCATAAGGAAATGTTTATTACATTTAATTTCACTATATTTCATGAAATCCTCTTCTATGAATTGTATAGAATCAACATCATCAGTAGTGGGAGACCCTTGGATCACATACAAGACCTTTGTATTGATATCAAGCTCATATGGTACAATAACACCATAATGTGATATACTCCTTTTATTACCCTATATTGTGTTAGACACACCATATACACCCCTTCTCTAATATCTAGATCCATTCCTATAATCAGAAATTTTATCCTTAAGATGTTCTTTGAGCATTTTAACTCCACCAACAATATTAATATGTCAGACTCGATTGATTATAGGATAATCACCCTACACCAAGGGATCCCACCTACCATCAATCATCATTCCTCCTCCATCATTCACTTCCCCATCTAGAGGAAATTTAATTTTTCAATTCAAAATAGAATATCTATTTTTTATTACAATTAGTAAAGGCAAGATTCCATTGGAATTCAGACTCCAAGTGCCCAATATTTTAACATTTGATATAAAATGGAAGCATCTTCTCAAAAATTATTGAGAGTTATAGTCTTTTTCAAGGAGAAATCTATATAACATAATCAATGAGAGTTGATTGAAGGACCATTTTTACTGACACCCTAAAAAAAGTTTCTAAAAAGCACCACTTCAGTCTCTTTATCAAATTTAATTGGCACCCCTACTAAAAAATCAATATCCCATAGTATTTGGGGATGAAAAAAACCAGAGAAGGCCATGAATATATATAAAATTATATGTACTATAATTTTTCATTAATGACATATTAAAGAAGTGATCCCAATCATAAGTCATTAAAATTACAGTTTTAAGGGATAAGAATCATATAACCCACACTTGATGTTTGAGATATTTATAATAAAAAATAATATGAATCTATCCTTTATCGAATGAGGTAATCATCCATTCACCAAATCGTCATATATGGATAATCCACTTCCTCCAATCACCAATCATTCTGGGATTCCCCTTACCTGGAAGAGTCAACCTCACTATATTAGAGAGCTTGAATTCTTTAAGATGTCCTGTAATCAGTCACTAGTTTTCTTAAAAAATTAATAAAAACCCATTTTTAGTGATATTAGAAGGGGTCAAACCATTTTAATCAATTAAATACCAATTAATCTACCACTTTTTATCAAAGGAAACACTATTTTCTCCTTTACTTTCTATATGTGAAATCACAAGGACATCCATAACAGAATCCAAATCCTTCTTCTGATCAGCTGAATTTAAATGTCCAATAAAGACTTTGTCCATATTGGAATAGAAGTCTGATTGGAAGGCCTTATCTCATTAAATCCCTAAATGTCAATCTCTCCCAAAGCTCCACTCCCACGACATCACAACCCCTTCATTTATTTCATCATATTAATTAAATATAAAAAATTTAAAAAATAAGGATATATATTGAAATAAATAGGAATACATAATAAAAATATTAAAACATAGTAAATAAATATATTTAAATAAATATTATAAAATTATTAAATTAATAATAAAATAAAAACAAAATTAAGAAATTTTAAAAATTTATAAATATTACCTAACAGTAATAATATGATAAAAAATAAATTTTTTTGACTAAAAAATAATATATTAAATTTATCATGTTATAATAAATTTATAAAATGAATACTAAAATTTTAATAAACTACATAATTATTATATTAATGTGTTTCTATATAATATTTCATAAATTACATAAATATGTGTGTTTATGAATTCATTATATATAAAAAAATTTATTAATTAAATATATTTATGTGGGAAATAAATGTAACATGAGTTTGATATATGTTAATTTGAGAAAACAAACAACATTCAATTTTTTCCATTACATGATTAAATTATTCAGTATTTTTAAATAAAAAAACAATTTAATTATAAACCATTCTTCACTAAATATATGACATATTTAATATAAGAATAAATATTTTGTATTATATAAATCTTATTTTGTGAATTATTATATATATATATATGTATTTCTATATTAAATGATTTAATGAATAATTATGCATAAAACCACTAAAAATGTATAAGACCTTAATTTGTTTTTAAAGATTACATTTTATCCATTTTCTATATTTACATTATATATATATATATATTATTACTATTTATAATTATTATATATAAATATATATTAAATGTATTAATTCTTATTAGTAATTGTTTCATTAATAATTTTTTAATTTATCTATTCTTAATTTTTTTTGTTTTGTTTTTACTATTTATTAATTTATTAAATTTTTTATTTAATTATAATAATTTCGTCATTTTATATATCTATATATAATATAAACTATTTTTAATATTTATAATCTATATATATGTATTTTAAGTTTATTCATTTCTATCAATAATTATTTAGTTAATGAAATATTTAATGTTTTTTTTATTTAATCATTTTCAATTTTTAGTTATTTTAGTTATTATATTATATTAATTTTAAATCTATGTATATTTAATATATAAGTTTTATTAATATTTCCAATTTATATATGTATATTAAATTTATTGATTTTAATTAATAATTATTTAATTACAAAAACTTTAATAATTTTTTTAAAATATGAATATTTTATTTTTATTTGATTAATTATTTCATTTTATTTTGGACTTTTATCTACCTTGATAAAGGGTACAATTTATCAACACTTTTTTTCACTAATAAAAGGTACCATTAATTATCTATTTTTTATCAGTGATAAATGATAGATTTATCAGATCTTTTCACTCGTGCTGATAAAGACCAGCATTATTAAAGGTATTTTTTGTTGTAGTGCTTGTAATAGCCTACTAGGCCAACGAATCTTCTCACCTCTACTACAGTATTGGGGTATTCCAAATAAATGACTACCTATATCATCAAAGGAACCAAATATACTCCCCACTGGGACTTGTCATTCCCCATGAATCGAACTTCATAAACCCAAAACTCAATCATCGAAAACATCCTAAATAGCTACAAGAAATGAAGAACTCCAAAAATAGAACACAAATATGTTGCCTGATCTTCCTCATACACAGAGTACACAATGATTTCATCGATGGAAACCACTATGAACTAATCCAATAACTCTCTGAACATAATTTTTATTAAACCCTTGAACATAGTTGGAGAATTTTTCTTGGAGAATGTCATCAAATTGAACCTATAATTCCCATGACAACATCAGAATGTCAATTTTGGGATATCATTATCTTTCACTCACACCTAATGATATCTTAATGGAATATTGATCCTTGATAACCAAAATTATCCTTTTCAATAATTTTATAAATAAAAAATCCATGGAATAGGGTTGTGGTTCTTCACCATCCCCTGATTTAAGAAATGATAATCGATAAAGAGACATAAACTATCATCATCATTCTTCATTAAAAACTATTGCAAACTAAGAAAACACACTCAGACAGAAAAAACCCACTGCAACATATCAATGAGCTATATTCACGACACTCATAACTCAAAATGTGTTATCTTATACATAGATATAGATATTGGAGGATTCATGTCTGTAGGTCTATCCCAAACCCGATCTCCCATCGAGGGGGTAAAACAAAAATATAATTTGGAATGACATTAGGGTACTCTTCTACTACACTTGTAAATACCATCATTTGAACCTTTTTTTAACTCATAATATAATAATTCTTCATTGAATAAAAATATGGGAGAAGCCTCTGACACATCTGAGGACCTCACACAATAATGAACACTTCTGGAACTCCATCATATTTCTAAAACACAACTTGCCTCATCATAAAATCAAAGATAACTAATCTATGTTATGGATGATGTTATATTGATGTATCAATAAACAATTTATGCCCCACCATGAGTTGTATTATAGCAACACTAGCTTATAGTATCTACATACATCAAAAAAGTAAGATAGTCTTCTAACTGGTGAAGTCAACTCTAAGGGAACTAAAAACTTCATCACCTTTATTATAAATTATTGGAATATTTCATGTTATACCAAGAGTAAATATTTCCTTAATAAATTATTGAATGTTACAAGGTATAAAAAACAAAAAAGTTACCTTGAATGATGTCTGGCATACCCAGTGATGGAAACTCTAGACGCTGAAGAAGACCACAACTTACTCCATGAACTCTTTGACCCTGCTGTTGAGCTCCTCCATGGATGCGCTCTAATATTTAGGTATGAGGAGAATCATGGGTTTGTCTAATACCCACATCATCTCCAATATATTGATCCAAAAAGAGAACAACCTTCTATTGCTTCCTATGCTAAAACTGCCTCAATATAGGCTCATAAAGTGGAACACCTGGTATAAATGGACTACCTTGAAATTTTTGGCACTCTCATTGCCGATGAACTCATTCCCCAGAATAAAACCACACATTTAATCCATTGGAAATGTTTGGAGTCCTACCACTCTTGTAGAAATGGGATGATGATGGAGCGGACCTTCCCCAGACTAACTAAATACTCTTATTTCTAGGAAACAAGGATCTAAAAATCACATCTCTGCTTTATGAGGACTCATGATGACTCCCCTATTTTGATGATCTAGATCAAGACAGGATCCGTTGAAAAACCTATCCACTTTCAATAACCTTGAGATATGTATTCTTCATAAATGACGTGACTTGGCGCTGGATCACTGGATGGTAAACCTCCTCTTAATTCCTCACTATATAATCATCATCTAGAAACAAGTCTGACCCATTCTGCATCGTTACAACCAACAAAAACAAATGCTCATTTGAATCATAGGTCAAACTGAAATCCATATCCAACTCCTCAAACCATTCTTCCATTAATGGGTCTAAAATGGAACCATTTTAAATTTTATACTCTAGCATTGAAACACTTTGAGTTTCCTCATCTATGTATCATCATCATTGTCCTATACTAAGTGGAATTTTGATGGAACATCCTGCTGAATATATTTAGTGAAAACATAAAAAGGATGTTAAATGTGACTCATATGTTGGAGAAGAAAAAATATTTATACTACTAAACCTTGAATTTTTAATTTATTACCTTAATTAGATAATTAGTTATTTTGTTTAATTTTTGAAAATATCCCACGGTCTACTAACTTCAAACACAATCACAAATAAGAATGATGCATCATGGTAGGTATATACCCTGCAAATAGTGTCACTTTGATATGTAGGCTCTATAAAATTAGTGGTATGTGGATCAGATTATAGAGTGTCCAAAATACCCATGTCTCATTTGGTCACCCTTGATTACATCACATACTAAACATAGATAACATTCTTTCCCTACCAACTAATGTATTATCATTTGTTCCTCACACAAAACTATATCCTATCTATGAACCTAAACCTTTGAAACCACTATGTTCGGACCCCCATACTCCAATAGAGAACCCCTCGTAGGCTTGAAAAGAGATAAGGGAAATGAAGAATTACTGAGTCCTTACCCTATTAGGCTATCATTTGGTGACTAGCGCTGAGGGTATAAAAACATAAAAATATGAGGCATTACCCAATAATAGGACATGGAGAAGATCAATATAAGATATATTCAATAATACACTTCTTTTAAGATATTTATTTAATAAAATCATTGTACATAAATAGAATTTGACACATAATAGAAAAAATAGAAAGGTAAACTACAGGTAAAAATGTAAACTTAGTAGTGACCACGAAGCCCAAATGGATCCTAAAAAACCATGAACATGTAATATTCATTCCAATCCCCAACATGTTATTTATAAACTGACAAAAATTATATATAAATGGGATGATAATAATAGTATACTCAGTAAGATCCACCCCTAATACTTATTCTAATAAGATAAATAAATCATATTAAACCACAGTGAACAAAAATAAAACTAAATCATCACTAAAAAAGTACAATACATAAGTCACCGCATCTTGGATATCAGTCATCAAGTATTAAAAAAAGAATGTCATATATTATATTTAATCAGTAAGGGTACAATAATACTACATCCCACTACTATTTCACTCTACCCCAACATCACACGTCCTGATCTATCTCTCTCCAAAACAAATCCAACCCAAAAAATGGGCTAATGTATCCCAACATGCATTATTACAAAATAAGTGTTTAATAGTGCTATAATATGACATTATCATCTATAAAAAAGCACTGTTAATTTAAAAATAATTAAATTCCTGAATCATTTATCAGTTCTTTTTTTAAATTATTAATGATCCCTTTTAAAATTACATTTTTAGTGTTGTTATATAGGGCCTTTAACAGTTCTATATAGCACTGATAAAGGAAGAACTGTTAAAGTACGTTATTTGTTTTCAAATATCCACAAGCTTGACCCCTGTATCTATGCTTCCATGACTCTTTTAATAGTGCCCCCACCACCTTGATTAGTAATTTTCATCCCACCACCCCTTTTATTAGTGATTTTAAAATTTACAACATCATGCACGCCCTCCTAGATTCAAGCCTTGAACCTATCTTTTAAATATGGAACACCTTTCCCAATACACAATGTTTTTTTCTATTTAATGATATCTCTCTATATATATATATATATTTACCTATATATTATTTTTATCTATATATTTATATAATTATTTTTAAATACATTTATACAATATGTTTGTGTGTGATATATATACTTATATATATTTAAATATATTATATATTATATTCATTTACATATACTATAATTTAATATAAATATATATCTATTTATTAATACAGAAATTTATGTATATATATAAACCTTATAAATATATTTTTATAATGTAATAATGGTTAGATATTGTTTTAAAAAAATGTATAGAATACATATTGATTTTGAAATATTAATATATAAATTTTTACTTAAATATGGTGATATATGTATTTATATGCATGATTTGTTATACGAAAATATAAGATAACATGCTTATATTTAATTATAAATAAAAATTAATTTATGAAAAATGATAAAATTTCAAAACCATAATATCAATTTAAAAGTAATACCTAGTAACAAATTCACACTCTAACAAAAAAAAGACAATAATACCCCCATAAATGAGGCTTAAAATCCTCCAAATTTTAGAAAAGTGGGGTACCCTAACAAAAAATCATTTTTTGAGGCTTTTGGGCCCTTTTGGCCTCAATATATGTGAAAAAGGCCTACCTATGTCATTGAGGTGTAGATATAATTACAGGATTCAATTTGATATGTGGTAGAGTCCAATCAAACATGGGGATGAAAATTTATGGTTGTTTGAAGTTTGAGTTACATTTTGAACTTATTTTAGATCTTTTATTAATTTTTTTTAATTTTTATTATCTTCAAATTGTTATTAAATGACCTTTACTCAATAATAATAAGTAAATTACTAATTATATTTTTTTAATTATTTTTAAAGTCATTTTCACTAAATAAATTATATATATTAAGTGTAAATTCCTATTTATATTATCTAAAAAATATTTTAGAAAATATATGTTATATTTATATCAATATTAATATATTAATATATTAATATATTTTTTTTTGAAATATACCATTTTCAGTAAAACAGAAAAAGTGCTAATAAAGGCGGGTCTTTATCAGAGCTTTAAAAAAACATTGATAGAACCCCTCGTTTATCAGTGCATTTTTACAAGTGCTGATAAATGGTGGGCCTTTATCTGTGCTTATAAAAAAGTATTGATAAAATTCTCCCTTTAATAATTGTTTTTTAACACTATTAAATCCCTAGTGAGGGATAAACCCAGTTTTGTAGTAGTGATACATCTCATACATCACATTATCTTTTCATCTGATATGAAATCACAATATAGTGACCAAGTTGTTTCAAGAAGCCACCACAACCCATAGATGTGTATTATACATCATGTATTATACCTCAATCTATTGCATCCCATACACAATATAAGGTACCTCAAATCATCACAACCTATGAATGACATACTTTTAATAATCCTTTGGATACTATATTCATAGATACATGTTTCTTATATAACCACAAGCCATTATATCCCAAAAACACATATATGTAAAACTAAAAACTATGTATACCACCACACAATACATCCAAGGGAAGAATGTGGGGAGAGTGGGGTAGTCATCTATATATCCTACCACCAGGATATTGATGAAAACACCATGTTTGAGTTAAATGGGTGTTAGTTAATCTACCAATATAGGTGGTATAGTATTTGAAATAAAAAAATACAGGATTTAATATAAATCACAATCATAAAATGGGTATAACCATGTATTAAAATAAAATCTCTCTAATGTCTCCAAGAATCAAGGCTACCAATGATAAGAACTAAATATACTATAACCACACATGTTTTTTAAAGATAAATAATCAATTACATTATTTTCATTGAACAAGTAACATTATGATAATTAAATAATTATTCATTAAATAAACATCCAAATTATTACAAATAAATTTTATTAACCAACATAGTGATGTTAATTCTCTATATGCATAAGTCAATTAAGTCCACGGTTCTCAAGATCTTCTCAGTTGCATTAAAAAACACCAACCCCATAGGTTAATTCCTTTATTAATTACTATTAAATATTTAAAATTTCTCTGTATTCAAGTAAAAAATATCAAGATTATTTCAAGATAAATGAAACCAAACATGTATAGATTTCTCAAGAAATGGGGAATGGAAAGTAGAAAAACAAGCAACTAATTCAACCATCACTTTAAACATATTCATACCAACAAATAATCCAAATTTAAAGAAATAAATTCATAATAATATCTACTTCTATCTACAAACATCCTCGTTCCACCCCCACCACCATTAATGAAATCCTGATACATATCATAATCACAAGTTTTAACTAGTTCGACGAATCTTGGCCTCCCCATCCATACCTCATCATTCATTCCAGGCTCTACCATCCCACGATCATTTCACACTACATATTTATGATTATATCTAGTGAATTAAAATGGTATGAACAAAAAATATAGTTTACAAGGAAATTGTGGCCCAAAAACAATTCATTCTCCCTTTAAATTCAAATGGTCTCTCACAACCCCAACACAAATAATCTATCCTTTATATGAAAATGACAACTCTTATCCCCAATGATTTATCTTCAATAAAAAAAGTTTTATCCCATCATGAATTAATAAATTCATTACTCATATTAAAACTTATGGAAAACATAAGGAAACATCAATAATGAGATATCAAAATCATTTAAACATTCTCTATAGAATTTTTAGGACTTTACCACTTTGTAAAGGAAAAAATGATTTATAAATGTCATTTCAAATTAACTAAAACATGAATGAATTTTAGCTTTAATTCCTTAATACATTTTATTAAATCAACTGATATCATATTAAATTAAACATTCATACTCACATTATTTTTATTATTATAAAATTATAATATCCACTGGATTATTAAACATTCCTCATCATTAAGTATTTATCTAAAAAACATTTTTACTTTAACATTTTTTATCTGATTTAATCAATTTTAACATGATAATCCCTGGATAAAATCATTCTAAAAAAATCATAGTACAGGTGAAATACTTTATAAAAAATATAGAGGAAAAACATTATCACGTTATAAAAATTTTGATCACCAAAAATTAACAATTGTAGTATTAAATCCAGTTTAATCATAAATAGGTAAATTCTACTCTCAACAAAAGGTATAAACAATGGTAAGTTTACAATTTCACATAAATTGAAATAGAAGTAGGGAATCACTTACTCTAAAAATATGATATTCTAGAAATAGAAATAGAAAACATTATATATCTCTAATCACCTTTTTTGTGAAGAAAAACGATTTCCAAAGATTTAATTCGCCGAAAACTCTAGAAAATTAAAATTAAAACTTAATCAGAATGATAGAGAGAAACCTCCATATCATTTAAAGAGGAAACATGAGTAAATGAGATCAAGTATAGATAAATTTTTAGAAAAACAAGGTACAACTCAACTTATACTACCAAGGATTTATATCTAACAGGCTTGGATCAATACTTATCAAAAGGGGTTTGAAATCCATAAAAACCACCTCATTGTGCTTAGGGATTCGATGGAATAAGTTAGAAAAAGTGGGGGTTCAAATTGGAGCCACAAAATTTTCAAGAATAAATTATTTAATGGTACCATAATGAAACCCATTGGACCATAACATAGTATAATAGAAATTATGTTGATTATTGAATAGTGGAAGTATGTCGTTCCAAGACCATCTTAGTCCAAACTATATCCGAAGAATACGAGTATAAATTTTAAAAGTGTATATGGGGGATACTTGATAGACTTAATCATAATGATGTACCCACCCCTAAAAAGATAGTATCCAGAAAAGTAACCATGTACTCCCCTTACAACACAACATAGAGACCTCATTGTGGTCATACTGAATTTAAAATTGGATACTCAAGGTAATAAAACCAAGACACTAAATCCATGTTGCATCTACCTATAATACAACCTAGCATAGGTCTCTATACCACAAACCTACAATTTTAGGTAGTGGACCTCCATTTTCCTATTTCCCTCAAAACTCTTTAGAACCTCCTCTGAGTGACTCCAACCCCAAAAACATTCAAATAAAAGAGATACCTAGATCTAGTCCCCTAGTATTCCTTAATAATTATATTTCAATTGAAAACTTTTAATTCCAATGGTGGTCTATATAGGATCTTTTTCTAATCATTTTTACTAGAGTTGTTGTATGCATCCAAAGGTGCCTAAACTTTTTTCCATGAAATCATTTCTATGAAAATAAACATCATTGAAGGAGACATAAACACAACAAAACTATATAGAAATAAACTATTTAATATACCTCATGTTAATCATAATACATAATTTTAAAAATAAAACTTACATATGATAATAACCCATTATCATTCATGAAATTAGTTTTCATATTTATCTGTTTTAGAGTTACTATAAAAAAGGAATATGTTGTTAAGGTTGACACCTATGAGATGAATATCATTATTATTGGGAAGTCTATTAATGTAGAGTTTCCATTATAAAAACAATATTTAGATAGAATATCACCATACCATTAATAATTTGTCCACATATAATATGTTTTCCAAATATTGATGAGATTATTATAATAAACAGTGTCAAAATATTCTAACCTCACTAGGGCGGAGACCTAGAGTTCAAAATATTCTATACTTGAATGCCATTAAATATTTAAACCTAATTTTTATTGGAAGAAAGTTTATGAATATGACATTTTTCATAGCTATTTTTTAGTCCATATAGAGAGTTTAGAAGCTTCTAACCTAGAGGGGTAACCAATTTAGTATTTATTTTAGATTAATATATTACAATTCCCCATGATTTACCAAGATTTGTCAAAGATGGTTTTGAAGTTGATCCTTAATCCATTTCCAAATCATTCATCTACTATAGATCAAAAAATTTATTATTTCAATGGTTTTACCATATTTTTTCACTAACTCAATCCCATTGAGTTTAGATCAATAGATTATCTAAAGAGTATTTGACCAATATGGATTCCACTATAATCATTCTATTGATACCCATTTATTATATTTTATTCAAGAGTCAAACCCTACAAGACAAATATAATCTTCAATTAGTGTGTGAAAACTAGAGGATACAAGTCAAAATAATATCAATTATTCTTGAAATCTAACTTGATACCATTATAAATGATACAATTATCATGGGTATAAGTGGAATTTTGTATGCCATAGTCCAAAATTACACCAAATATAAGGGGTGTTAAATAAACAATTTATCAAGATTCTATAGGTTATAAGATTGGTACACTAAAATACATATTCCTTTCAATGAATAATGAATTTAATTGAATATATGGTAACCTCATGAATATAGATCTAAGGGAGGGGTCAGAGTAGAGAAAATATGGGTGGCGATGACTAGAGAAAATAGGTTCGTCTATAATAGTGGGATTGCATTAGATCAATGGATGTATCAAGAGGGCGTAAAATAAGTGGTAGGAGGAGAGTAACATTGAGTGTTATTTACTGATAGTGGAAATTCATGATGTGTATGACCAGTGGTGAGTATGATGGGTGGTGGTATCTGGAACTGCGATAAAGAGAGGTAGCGATGGTGGGCAAAGGGTGAGGGGGGCACAAGAGAGTGTTCCTGATCGGGGGAGGGGGTTTAAGCGAGGTGTGGGAGTGGAGGGAAGGGGGAAGAATAGTGTATGGTTTTTTATGTTTAAATAATTCTAGAAATTATTTATATTTCATATTATTAGTGAATTCCATAAGAAGTTTCCAATGTATGTGGCCATAAAAACCCAATTTCCTAATAGTTAAAAGAAATCATGTGATTTTTGTCAAAACAACCACACTGCATGTCATATTTTCATGAGGTTAATTCATATACATCTAAGAATAATTATCAATATTTTTTGTAAAATATATGGACAATCTGTGATTTTTTTTCTATTTTTAGTATGTGATTCATGTTTTGACCTAAATTATCATTTTCTAATTAAAACATGCAACATCAGTGTTAAAACTCATATGTTTATATATTATATTTTTTAATTCAATTTTTTAATCCCAAAAATATCATATATTATGGGAAATTATAAAATTTTTACATTTTATTAATAATTTTTCCAAATTTTGATAATGTATTATAATCAGAATTTAAATATTGTTAATTTAGATTTGTATTTCAGCCAAAAATTATTCAACAATAAATGAAATTATCAAATACTTTATTTGTAGAATTACATACATGATGTGATTAATTTAGATAAATATGGCCAAAAGAATAATCCAACATTTTGAGGCCCAATAATAGTCACAATCCATTCCTTAAAATTTGTTCCCAAGTCTGAAGAATTTTGAATATGGGCCCATTAACTATAATGGGCAGTACAAATGAGCTGATAATTTATATGTAAAAAGAAAATATATGGAGGAACTTTTTTCATAACTATGTAAATTTTTTATTGTACCTATTTCAGTTACATAAATTCATATTAATTCAGTTATTCATAATTTCAAGAGTCTCCAAGTCATAAAACATTTTTAGGGTAAAACTGTCATAACTCACACTACATTTGGCCAATAGAGCTCAGTTTCTAGGCCTAAAATTACATTCAAGATAAAAATACTATACCTTCAACTAAAAATTTATAAACAAGCTAATAATTATTGGATGTATATAGGATACAAATCCAAACAACATTCTTATTTACCACATTCCCATATTTGGTGACTATTTCGGCCTAAATGATGTCTATATTAGGAGGATAGTTTTAGAGGTATATCATGACATAATTGTTTCTATAAATATGTAACACTTATTCCATTCCAATACATTTCCAATTTAGGGGGGATAAATTACAGTATTATTTCTATAATAGTTCAATATATTTTCAATATATAGTAGTTTATCTCTCTTCTTCTTCCATCGTTTTCCTTTTGTTAATATATTTTGTGTTTCCTCCGCCATTATCCTTATTATCTCTATGAAAATATAGAACTAAACACTATTGTTTTTAAGGTGAAAGTGGTTGTTATTGTTTTTTTTATAATTAAATTAATTTTCATTATTCTAATATTAGACTTTTAGTAGTGGTGAAACTAATTTTTGTGTAGGGTTCAACCTACTTTCACTAGAATTTTAGTTTTCTTCCAGTTCTTTTTTATTCCACTCATTTTTCATAATAATACAACATATAGGATAGAGTAACATTGTGGAGATTATCTGAGAGAGTATTTTCCCACATGCGGAAGGTTAGTATAGGATAAATCAATTAAATGGGAGGGTGTTGAGTGATAGGGTTTATCTTGTTCATTGAATAGAATATTGAGAATTATTATTTTAAAGAATAATGATAGTATTACTGAGATCTGATAAGAACAATTATTTAATTATTTTTCACAATCATCTTGGTGTCCTATTATATTTCTGTTTTATATTTCAATTCGATTTTATTATATTCATTTAAAAAACCTAGATTATATTAATATTTTATTGTAGTGGTATATTCATGTTTTAAATAGAGATAATATAAAATTGGTCTATTTGAGAGGCTCCCTTAAGGGATCAACCTAGGGTGCGTAATATGATTCATTTTTAGTTAAGAATAATTTATTAGCAAGGGATTCATAGAAAGCCCATATCATAAATTTGGAACCATTGCGGGTGAGTCAAAGTGCATGCACACATTGTAAAAAAATCATAAATTTCAAGAAAAAACCAAAATTCATTCCAAATCATCATTTTATTCATTAAAATATGGAATTTGAAAATGATTTTTTCATATGATTTTATTATTATAAATATATTTGAATTTTTCAAGGAAGAATTACGGAAGAACCAATTTTAATATAACTCCACAATGATATAATAAATAATGAATAAAATAAAAATTATTTCAGTTTCCTTGAAAGAATATGTAGCTCAAAAATATTCTTAATAAATAGATGAATAAAATGTTGTTTTACGAGCATTTTCAATTGAATAACCATGTGTGGGAAAAATAATAAAGGAACTAGTATCAAACCTATATATAACTCTATCATTTGAGGTTCAATAATAATGCTTATTTACTGATTCATATGTGAGAGATCAATATAAATTGGATGAATATTTTGTAAACTTTGTAGAATATGAAAAGGTATGCGATTATAACATCTTTAAAAATGATAAATAAATATTTGTCAACCTATATATATATTTGGAAAAATTTACCTCCCATGTGGTGTAATTTGAATAAAAATTGTAGGAGATTGTCTTTCTTCCCCTATCCGGAAAAACCCACTCAAAGTGGAATTTACAAAGAGCAAGAGATTAAATATAAGTGAATCTGGGGAGATAAACTATTCTTGGAGTAATTTTTTCTTTATAGTTTAATTGAATTTGAATATATTATTTCATCCAAGTGCTTATAACTTTTCATATTTCAGTAATAAAATGTTTTTCTCAATGGATGATGATGATGATGATGATACACCAGATGATACTGAGTTATGAGTAGCTCTAATGTGAGAAATCAAGTGTCAAGATGACCTACATAAAGGGGAAAACTTATTTATTGATTCTTAATATTTAAATAATATTCATGTTGATTTTTTTCTATCTTACTCTTTGAAGAAATTTTTGAAACAATATTACATGAGCTATCCTGAAACATATAAGATGGAGAGGGAAAAAGAATTTGTGGTTAATATAGAGAAGAAATCATTCTTTCCCCTTCCTCTACCTTGCATTTTATACTACATTTATAAGGTCATAAAATAATTTTACTTTATCCATGGGTTACACCTTCACCAATGTTATTTTAAGAGCACATAGAGAATAAAGTTATAAAGGTTTATGAGAAATAATCCATACCCATCATTGAATTAGAGATAATATAATACAATTGGTATAATAAGGGAAATGATAGACTAGAACCCACCTTCAGGGTCAAACCATGTTCGATATTATTTTATCTTTCTCGTTATTTTTCAATATTTTTCATTCTTATATATTTTTTGTTCTTATATTATAGGTTTAAGTTATAGAATCTTGGAGTTTAACTCAAGGATTCCATTGAAAAATAAAATCAGGATATATCATTCATTCACTTTTAATTCTCTACCCTTATATATGTATTTCATTGAGTTTTACTTAAATTTAGAAAAATATTCAGTGTGTGTAGGGGGAGGGGGTGTAAAATTATTTAGGAGTTTTTTTGGGTGTTATTTTTTGTATTTATTTTTTTCTATAAATTTGAGATTTAATGAATATTTTTTTTAATTTCTCATGCTTGAATTGATTTTTGTTGAGTTTTTTAAAATTTTGATATAATGGATTTTAAATTATTTAGGATGTGAAAATTTTTCTTGATTTTTTAGTTTCAATAATTTTTATATTTTTTTCCAATTTCTAAAATCCATGACCTTGAAATTCTGAAAAAAAATTATTTTTCCAATCCATTGGGGTATTCTAAATCCCTTTTAAAAATTCTTCCAGATAACGAAACTTTCTTATGTGAAACATGGATTTTTTTGAAAAGTAGTACATTTTTTATTCTCTTTCAAAGATTTAGAGATCATAAAATATTTTCGATGGGATTAAGGGTTTTTTTGAAAATACATTTATTACCTTGATACTGAAAATTTTATCCATACATGTTAATACCTTATAATCTATATTGGTTTAAGACACATTATTGACTAATTTTTTCATACTTAGCTCAACTCTTAATATTTTTTCATGATTATTTAGTATTTTAGTATGGGGTAAGGGATTTATGTGTGTGGTTTTTTGGATAATACACATTTTAAGGTGGTGTGAGTTGTGTCTCAATAGTTTGGGTATTTGAATAATGGGAATGATCCCCTTTCATTAATGGTGTTATATTTATTACATCAGGTTTTACCAAAAGAATAAAAATATAATAAATAAATGATACGAATAATGGTGATATTGATTTATTTATTGTGATTAAATTTATGAATCATGCCCCAAACAAAAATTTAGGTCATTATTATCATATATTTATTGAATCATATTTTCATATCATCCTAAAAGAAAAAAAAAGAAAAATAAAGAAAAATAAGTATTGAAATTGTTATAACTAGTAAAAAATCATTAATTGTAATCATTTTTTTGACTCATGGATTATGTAAAATAAATGGTTTTTGTTGTATATTTTAAGGGGAATTGAGTGAGATATATTTCTTCTATTCTCACATCAATATTCATGAGATATTATTTGAGATTTCAACCTCCTCTTTCTAAGAACAAAATTTTTAATGTTTTACCCACCTACCCTTTTTTAGAGAGTTCACCTTGAAAAGACATCATGATTTCTTTTTTTCTAATATTGTTGTGAGATAAGAATATTTAAAAACCAATGAGTACACATGCACATTATATGTATGAAAATAACTCTACATTTAAATTCCCTTTAATTAAAGTGTAAAATGAATTCAATTTTAGGTATGTGTGATTATGTCATGATGGATTTTTTAGGTTGAATAAATTTATATATGAGAGATTAAAATGAGTGGGATTTTTTTGCATTGATGAGACATGATGAAATTCCATTTTGGAAAGAATCTTGTAAATTTGTCTCATATTTAATTTTTTTTGTGTGGAATTTGATTTATAAATTTGATGATTTACAATGAGTACATTTCTTATGTGTGGGGGATTGATAAAAAACAAATGTTCATAAATTATATTCTACAATTCAATGTTTTAATCCCACAAATTTCATATTTGAAGAGTAATTTTCACAATTTTATGTTTTTAAAAAATATTATCCTTGATTGTGAAAATGGACTAATTTTTGAATATAAATATTTTTATATTAGATTGGTTTTTTTCTATAATTTGTTTAACACTAATTTAAATTATGAAATTCATTTTTTATAGATTTCAAAATAAATTGGGATGCATTTAATTAAAATTTCCTTAAATATAAATCCAAAATTTTAAGGCCAAAAACTTACCCAAAATCTAGGCCTCAAAATATGTGCCCAGACCAGTATAATTTAGAATTTGAGACCATGTCATAAAAATAGGAATTCTAAGTGAGTTGAAAATTTACCTGGGGATTAGAAACATCTGGATAAAAAATTTATAGTTGTGTTTATGTGTGATTCTATCAATTCTAATGTTATAAATTTATGGAAATTTAGTGTTTTGAAATTTCAATAGTTTCCAGGACAAAAAAATAATTTTAGAGTAAAACTATCATAACCTATCCTAATAATGTCCAATGAAGCTCAAATTTTGTGGGTGTATAGAGTTTTTTTTAATTTACAACTTTCCTAGATTATTATATAAGTGGGATGAAACAAATCCATCACTTAGATGATACTTTTACAGTAAAATAAGGAATGATTTTTTATAAGTATGTACCTCTACTTTTATTCTAAGGGAAGTCCATTTTTAGGGGGGTATGATGGAGCCATGATTCTATAATAGTTATTTATTATTTCAATGTATAATATTTTATCTCCAATTTTATTAATTTATTTAATTTTCATTTTTTCTATTTTATGTCTCACTAGGATGCTCCTTCTAATCATTATGAAAATAGGGAACTGAACCTCATTATTGTTAATGGGGTGAGTAGTGGATTATGAGTTTTTATGAATAAATGATATTTCATTATTCTATTCTGAGAATATAAGTAGTTTTTAAACCTATTTTAGTATAGGTCCCACCCCGATTTCACTACAATTATTTTCTTCAGTTTAATTTTTATTCCTCTCTTTTATCCTCCAAATACTACTTATGGTGTGGAGTTTCACTGTGATGATGATGTGTGGGAGTAATATCAAACATATTGAGGGATAGTGTGGGATAATTAAAATTCAATGGGAGGGTGTTGAGTGATAGGTTTGATCTCAACAATCATAATAAACATTTTAATGAAAAAATGGTAGCATTATCATGACATCCCATAAACAATGTATTCTTTTTTCATCACTATCATAATTTCATCTTTTTTTATTTTTGTTTTATATTTTAAAAATAATTTTATCATATTCATTTCAAAAAGACAAGTTATATTAGTATTTTATTATATTATAATATTCTATTTTTAAATAATGATAATATATATTCAGTGTGTGTGAGCGAAATTCTCGATTCATCAACCCCAAGGTGTAAACTATGCTGTATTATTAGTTAATAAGAAATTAATATTGAGAGATCTATGAAAACTCCCTATTATCAGTCATCCATACAGGGCACACCATGTGTCTGGTTGAATTGAGTTTAATTCCTACTCATTAAAAATTAACTACAAATCATTTTCTAAAAGTATTTTTAAAATTTTGGTGTATTTTCACTGCGTTGAGTATGTGACACATTTTTTAGACTACAATTTCACTTTTAAACTTAAAACATTCACTATAAACTACTCCATCCACAATAGATTTAAAATTTACATGAATTTAATTTATATACATCAGAAATGAATCAAAATAATTTTCCTAAATTACCAAGACTATTCAAGACCATTTGATTAGTTTTGACTATGTGACATATGTTTTTCATCCATAATGTCATATTTAAATGAAAACACATTCTTTTAGTCATTCCAAAAACATTAACTTTCATATTCATATACAGTTAATTTATATAAATCAAAACGTATTATCAATCGAGGTCTAAAATATTAGGAATATCTTAGTGTATTTTCAAAGCCATGATCATGTGACACATGTTTTGAACTAAAATGTACTTCTAAGATAAAAAACACATTGATTCATACTGGTATAATCATGTTTTAGTTTAATTTGTGGTTGATTATAATATGTTACAAAGAAATTATGAAACCATTTCTTAAAATATTAATAAAATATGTGTGTCTTTTATTGATTTTGAGTGTGTGGTGTGTGTTTTGAAAAAATAAATAGCTTTTAAAAATGATAAAACAAACTTTTGTTCATTCTAAATACACTATGTGTTTGATTTATATGTGGTTAATTACTACTAAAAAAATAAATAATAGATCATTTTCTTAAATTATGAGTAAAATTTGAGAATGTTTGATTAGTTTTGAATCAGGGATACATATTATTCACTAAAATGTTACAATTAAATAAAAACATGAACTTTCAGTCATATTATTCACACCATGTTTCTAGTTTATGTTTTAGTAATTCATACGTGTCACAGTATAATTGTTGACATTTTTAATTAAATATCAAGATAATATAATATAATTTTCTTTATTTTGTGTATGTAATGAACTTTTTTAACTAAAATGTCTATTTACAATAAATAGACACACCTTCAATCCTATCTCCAACACCTTGTTTCATATTTCTATGTGTTTTTTTAAAAGTTGATGCCTTGGCCCAAAACAACTAAGGAACAAATTATTATAAAAAAAGTTTACAGATGTCTGAAATACAGGATCATATTACAATCTCTTTTATGCAAAGAAAGTAAAACAGTAGGGAGGTATTCAAACCAAGTAATGCATTGATTTAAACCCATGTTTGTTAGGCCATCTACCACCGCATTTGATTCTCGAAAAACATGTGTGATGATATAGTTTAGATCGATAAGAGAACAGATGAAGTCCATCCAACAGGTAGTAATTGACCATTGAAGATGTATTATGCCATTCTAAATTGCATGCATGATGGTAGTTGAATCACTTTCAATCTAGATATTATCCTATGAAAAGCATTTAGTGATGGAAATAGCATGATTTAAACTCGTCATCTCACCATCAAGAGAGGTAGCAATGCTGCAGCTACCCATGAAGCAACAAAGTATCTAACCGAGGTGATTCCTGAAGATAACACTGCAACCTGTAGGGCCCGGATTGCCTTTGGAGGCACCGTCAATATTAACATTAATCCATATTGGGAGAAGAGCTTTCCAGAACACTTCCAGAGTACGATGAGGTCGATAATAATTTCCATTAATCTGAAGACCCTGTAGGATTTCAAATTCATGCACAGTGTTGTGGAAATCTCCATTTTGAATCAATGAGGCTTGCCATATGGAAATGAGGATCCGAATCTGACCTGAGTTTTGATTGAGTAATTAATTGTTATGAAAACTAGTATTCCAATCATACCAGATTACATGATGGTGTTTAGCAACCACAGCTAGGAAGAGGTTCTTGAATTGCTGAGAGCAATCGATTTCTGCAAATTTTTGTAGTTGAGTCTTAACAGAGTCAAGAACCAACCATATGCAACCAAAAATTTCAAGAATATAGTTCCAAATAGTAGTAGTAGTGGCCCAAGAGAGAAAAAGATGATTAGAATCTTCTCCATGTTGATTACAGAGTTTTCATTTGGAATAGAGCTGGATTCCAAATGATTGAAGAAAACTCTTTGTGGGAACTCTGTTGTGAGAAAGCCGCCAGATGATATTGAATCCTGAAGGATTTATCCAAGGCTTGTTAAAATATTTTATCCACTTGAAATCACTTACTTTGTTACAAAAGTAATGATTTTAAAAAAGTTTAGAGTTTAGCATGCCATTATTGGAAGGTTTCCAAATTAAGAAATCATTAGTATTAGAAAAAGAGTAGTTTTCAATGAAATTCAAAATATTTTCCGGGAGATGGTCGTAATGAGAGTTTAGAATATATCTAATCAAGAAATTAGTATTCTCAGAAGTTTGATCAGGATAAATCATAGTAATTATGTCTGTGCCAGCCCATTTATCCAACCATAATTTCATGGAGGATTCCATGGAGACCATCCATCTAGATTTATTCATAATATTGGAGTAAGAATGTTTGATGGATGGAAAGATATAAGAGTTAATGTAATTTGAGTTTCCAATCTTAAGTTTTTCAATAAATCTATTTTTGAGGAAAGTAATAGATTTATAATTATTGTAAATAATGTTCCAAGAAAGTATGTCTTGAAGAGATGCATTAAAATACTTAATATTTTTTATGCCGATGCCACCTTTTTTGATAGGCTTGTAGGAAGTTGACCAGGGAACATAAACAAGATTTCTTTTAAGAGTGATTCCAGACCAAATGAAATTTATTATTACGCTGTTCATTTTTTTGATAAGACCAACCGGCCATTTGTAGACCATCATAGAGTAAACCAACCTGGAAACAATGGTGAATTTGACCAGGAAAATCCTACCCACCATAGAGAGAGATTTACCTTTCCAATAAGGTAACTGGATTAGAACGTGGTCAACTATTGTGGCAAAGTGGCAATATTTGGGTCTGCCCCAAAAAATGGGAACAGCAATGTCAGTAAAGGGTAGAGTACCTTCTTTTAGACCTAGGTTACTAATAATGTTATATTTTCTATTAGGGGGAATGATCTTCCCAAAGAAGATACAAGATTTATCATAACTAATGGTTTTTCCATAAACAACTTCATAGTGATAGAGAGTTTGTTTGAGGTTTAAAATGTTTATTTTATCACCTTGAAGGAAAGGGATGATTTCGTCAGCATAAAACAGGTGAGTGGGGAATTTGAATTCCTAATGATGTGGATGGGTTTCAGTTTATTCTGGTCAACTAAATGAATGAGCATGCAACTAAGATAGTCTTCTACTATCGAGAAGAGAATGGTAGAGATAGGATCACCGTGTCTGACACCATTGGTGCACTTGATGTAGCCCTTGGGAGAAACATTGATTAAAATGGAGATAGAAGCTGAATTAAACAATGTTTAAATTGCAGTAATGAAAGAAACACTAAAGCCAAGATTTTTAAAAACATTGATGATAAAGTTCCAGTCCATGGTGTCAACAACTTTTTTAATGTCTAGTTTAATAGCTATGTTACCACCTCTATTATTTATATTCAAGTTGTTGACACACTCAGAGGCAAGACAGATATAGTCTTGAATAGATCTACCCTTAATAAAAAAAATTGATCAAGGAGACAATTTTATCTCAGATAGTTGAGAGTCTATTGGCAATGATTTTAGTGATTATTTTATAAAGGGTATTGATATGGGAAATGGGTCGAAACAAATGAATCATGGAGGAATTATCCACTTTTGGGATTAAGGAGAAGAATTGAGCATTAAGAGTATGAGGAAGAACTCCATTGGAAAAAAAGGTTTTGACATGTTTGCAAACATCGGCATGAATCACATCCCAATAGTGCTAGAAAAAACCACTATTGAAACCATCAGGACCAGGAGCACTATCGGGATTCAAACTGAAGATAGTGTCTTTGATTTCATGATCCATCAGAGTGTTGAGGATGAAAGTGTGATCTTCTTCAGTGACCATATTTGGAATGACCTTAGGAATGAGATATTTATTGATATCATGACCATTGAAGATGGATTCATAGTAGGAGACAATGTGAAGAGCAATATCATCTTCATTATCAAGAATTTTGTCCCCATCTATTAAAAATCTTATCAGTCTGCAAGCCTTCCTAATTCTTTGAAAAGAATTATTGAATTTAGTATTTCTGTCACCATTTGATAACCATTTAAATTTAAACACTTGTTTCCCCAAGTTTTCATTAAAATTTAGTAAAGATTTTAGCTTAATCGCAAGGTTTATTTCTTGAGTCGGTTCAGTATTGAAGTCTAAACTAGTGTTATTGTTTTGTAAATAATTTAGATCTTTCTCAAGAAGAATAATTTCATTGTTAATTTGTTTAGATTTGGAGAGACATCAGCTTTTGATAGTATGTTTGAGGTGCTTTAGTTTAACAGAGCAGGCGAAGGCATCATTGTTATGCGAAATTTAGAACCAAATGATTGGTATGGTATTGGTGCATTAATCATTAGAGAACCATGAATTGTTAAATCAGAATGGTAATAGAGATCTCATGCCTTTGGTGGAAACATTGACAAGGATGGGATGATGGTCAGAGTTCAGCTTGTGATGAGTGGTGCTAGAGATAGTGTCTCATTTATCTAAGGCAGTAACATTTGTGAAAGCTCTATCTATCTTAGAGGCAACCACTCTATTATAATGTCTTCTATACTAAGTAAATTTTTCACCAAAGAGATTAATTTCAATTAGATTTCTTTCATCAATTGAAGCTTTAAATTATCTCATGGAAATAGTAGCATAGGAGGAACCAATTTTTTCACTTGAGTTGAAAATGGCATTGAAGTCTACAATAATAAACCAAGGGTGATTAATATTGCTGCCTAGATATGAAAGGTCATTCCACAAATGTCTCCTCTGATGATATCTATTCTTAGAATAAACAAAGGAGTAGAATATGTAGGGATTATCTGTAGTAAAGTTGTAGGTGAACACTTGGTCAGAAACATTAAAGATATTTCCATTTTGTAATGAAAATTTTGAAAAAATCCATATAGTTTCAACATTGTTGGTATTATTTATTTCACTAATAAAAGAGTACTTATGTTGGCACAAATGAGAATGTTTTTCAGAAAAATTTGTTTTAGGTTCAGTTATAGCAAATAAACAAGGATGATGTGTGTTCACTATTCTTTTTATAATAGTGAATGTGTCAGAGTTAGCTATAACCTAACAATTCCATAAAATAATATTCATTTAAAACTATGCTTGGAGTTAGACCTCCATTTTTTCTTTTTCCCTGAATTATTTTTTTTGGAAGACCTTCTTACCATTTGAGCATTGTCACCATTAGTTATCTATTTTTTGTATCTTTTTAGATGTG
This sequence comes from Viscum album, assembly GCA_963277665.1. Taxonomy (NCBI): domain Eukaryota; kingdom Viridiplantae; phylum Streptophyta; class Magnoliopsida; order Santalales; family Viscaceae; genus Viscum; species Viscum album. Next base: position 244,379,210 of record OY728131.1, read on the forward strand.
TCAGGAGGAATGTTTGAAACCAAAGAGTTAACATTTTTTTTAGCATAAATTTTTTTAGTATTCTCAAGACTATCAATGCTATTTATGATATGAGAACCATCAATTGAAATTCTTGTAGAAAGGGGTGCAGTTGTACCTGGACTTGGGGAATTTTTGTCCTGCTGTGAAGCATCACAAGATATCTCTTTATGTGTCCTTTTAACCTCCAGCTCCTTGTTATCAATCAAGAGAGATTGGGGTTGTACAAGATCTATAGCAGGTGGAGAGTAATGCATTTGTTCAGTGGGATATACAGAATCCTTCAAGACTGGAACAACATCTTCCCTGTGTTCCTGAAATTATGAAGGGCCCTTCACTGAGGGTAAAGTTTCCTCTTGAGGTGGCATTGAGGATTTCAAAAATTTCATATGTTGGTTTTTATATTTATTAGGAGTATTTTTGGACTGAGCCTCAGTATTAAATTACTTTTATTTAGTATGAAGATTTTTAGTTTTAACAGATCATTTATTGGTGTTTAGAGTTTGAGTGCTTTTAACAGTGTGCTTGTGTATAGAAAGGCAAGAAAATAAGTTGGTTGTCTAGTTAGTCATTTCCTAATTCAACTCTACTGTAACTGTATCATGGAGGGTGTCCTAGATTTTTTTAGAGTCCATGTGTTCCTTCATATATTTCTCTATATTTAATCTAGGTGAATGAGTTGCATGAGTGTGTGCAGTGCATGTGATGTGAGTATCACATTGGATCTACTCCTGTTGGGATAGTTTTTCCTGCTTACCCATAGTAACATATGTGCTTATTTTCTTCTAGATAGTTTCCATAGCCAAAGAAGAAGTAACTTCTGTATGTTTTCTATTGGGGAGTACATATCCTGTGGTCATGGAGTGAGGTTCAGTTCCATTGATGTAAATAGAGTGAGAAATTTGTTCAGATGTGACAGTTTCTATCTTCTCTACTTCATGGTTGGAAGTTTTAATGTTATCTAAAACCAAAGTCTCTATTTCATCTAAGAGGCACTGCTCCTTAGTGGACGCATCCTCCTCTTCAACTTCACTTGCCCAGGTTGTACCCAGTTTACCCCCTATCTGTGTCAAATTATGAGGTTTTTTCACCTATATTTCCTTTCTCTTTTTGAAGGTTTCAGGTATGTCCACAATGGGGGCCTTTTCTTTATTGTTCTTCCATATTTATTTCCATTCATTTTTATTTGGTTGATTTACTTGTTTTCTAACCACCCTAAAATTAGATATTGTGTGTCCAATGATCTTACAAAGATTACAAAAAAGGTGGTTTTCTCTCATATTCTATTTTGATTTCATATTTATACTCGTTTGTAGCAAAACTAATTATATTGGGAAGTTTTGAATGTAAATTAATTTCCACCATCACTCTCGCAAAGAGACCTAAATATTTATTTAAATTTATATGATCTATTTTTAGAGGAGTTGCAATAGAAGAAATAATATCGTTTAGTATTTTAGGATGCCAAAAATACAAGTTCAAACCGTGAAATTTAACCCAAACTTGAGCCATGGTATTCCTATACGTATGTGGCTTAAATGAATAGTCCCAATCCTATAATCTATGAAATCCTGGTTTCAGGTTAATGTTTCTAGTCCTCAAAACATTATCCATATCATCCTGTAATTTTAAGAGTATGTGATAGTAATCTTTGCCTATTCGAATCAATTTCTAGTTAGAGATATTCGAGCAATGTGTAATGAATGATTGTAAATCAAACAAAGGCCAAGGCTGATCACATATTAGGTAATAGGTGTGGCCCATGACAGAGTATTTGCACAGTTGTGCACATTGTCGTAGCACATCTGGCCTGCTTCCACCAAGTAGCTACCATAATTGTGTCTTTTGAAGGGAGTGGATTTCACTGTGTATTCTTTTCTTGGCTCCATACCCTTCAAGGCTTCCAAGAATGAGATTCCTTGCTATCTCCCTATGAGATAACGTAATGGAAACTATTCTTCTTAAGATTTGTTTATTTGATCATCCACAGAAGAATTTTATGCATAATGAGGGTGCTTCATCTGAAGAGTCTCAAAATGATGAGAAGAAAAATGTCAGGGCGTGAGGAATGTGACCGCCATCAGGCTTTGCAGAATCAAACCAAAGAAACCCTTAACTTTGGAAATTTTAGAGAGAGATTGTCTCCCATCTCTCTACCCACATCACATTCTCATCTTTCTGTGTGTTGTTTCCTATATAAAAAAATTGAATCATGGAGAATTTTTATAAATAATAAAGGAAATATGAGAAAGTTTTATTATTATTTAGTATATAGCATTCGTTTTAAACTAAAATGTCACTTTTAATATAGAATACATTCACTTTCTATTATTCTTACCATACCTGGTGTTGGATTGATATGAGGTTAATTTATAACTATCAAAAAGAATTATGGATCATTGTTATAAATTAGTAATACAATCTATGTGTATTTTCTAATTTTGGAATTTGTAGAAAATATTTTGAACTAAAATTTAATATTTAAATGAAGACTTGAACATTCTGTCATACCAGACACACAATGTATCGAATTGATTTGAGGTTAATTATTACATGTAATGGATGAATTATTGAAATTTTCCTTAATTTATCAAAAAATTAATAGTATTTTAACTCAGTTATTACTATGTGAGGTGGATTATGAACTAATATACCACCTTTAAAAAAATCATGCACTTTCATTCATATGAGACACACCATTTATTGGAATAAAGTGGGGTTTATCCAACATGTATAAATTATTGAACATTTTCATAAAAATAAAGAAAAAAATAAGTGTATTTATCATTTTTGAGTGTGTAAAGTATGTTTTCAACTATAATGCCACTTTTAAATTAATACAAGCACTTTTCGTCATGTTGCTCAGATATAGTGTCTTATTGATGTGGTATTGATTGATACATATCATAAATGTGTCATATATCATTTCCATACAATAAAAAAATAAAATTTTATCTATTTTATATTTATGATTGTGTAGCATAACTCTTGAACTAAATTTCTATTTTATAATAAAAACACACACATTCAGTCATGTATCCACTTTGTATATCATATTGATGAAAAATTGATACATATATGTAAAAAATTATTGATAAATTTTTATTATAAAATATCAAGACAATATTATTGTGTTTACATAGTTTGTACTATGTGAAAAAAATTTAGACTAAAATTTCAACATTAAATAAAAAAATCAAATTCTTATCATACTATAATCATTGTGTATTGGATTGAAATGAATTTGATTATTAAAAGTCTCAAATGAAAAATTGATCATTATTCTAAAATATCATGGAAATACGATCATGTTTACTTTTTTTGGAGCATGTGACATGTGTTTAAAATTAAAATGTCACTTTTAAAAATGAAAACATGAATTCTTGTTCATTATAGGAACACCATGTTTTGGATTTAAATCACCACTATAAAACTAGGTTATTCTAGTGTTAGGACTTTAAAAACTCTAGCTAGCAGTTCCAATAAAGACCCCCTTTGTCGGGGCTTGAAAATGTGTGGTTTAAGGTTGGTTTTACAGCATTTTTTAGTGCTCTTAAAAGGTGTCTTTAAGGGTGCTTGAAAAAAAATTCTGATAAAAGATTCATTTCATCGGTGCTAGTAAAAATGTTTTGATAAAAGAGGAGGGAGGGATTTATCAATACTAGTATAAAGGTTTTGGTAAAGGGGGGGGACTTTATAATATTTTTATTAGAAGTGCTGATAATGACCCCTTTTAATAGTGATATTTTTATTAGTGTTGATAAAGGGTATTTTTCAAAAAACAAATTTAATTAAAAACAATATATTAAAATATAAATATATTTATTTTGATATAACAATAATATATTCTTTTTAATTTTCTTTGTTAAATATAAAAAACAATATACCTTAATATATAATATATTTAGTGAAAATGGATAATAAAATAATTAAAAAATATTTTTTATTTAATAATTTGTTATATATTATTGAGTAATATTCTTTTAAAAAGAATTTTAAGATAATCAAATCAAAAAATAATAATAAACGATATAAAATAAGGCAAAAACATAACTTGAACTTCAAGTGGATGTAATTTTTTTTATTTGGGATATACCGTATATCAACTCAAATCCTACAGTGTTCACTACACCAAAGTGATAGGGGACTCCCTATCATGTTTTGAGAGGCCAAAAAAGATTCAAAAGGCTTCCAAAATCGAGTTTTAAGTTGGCTTATACTAATTTTTTGACATTAAATTGAATTCAAACCTCATTTCAGGGGACTTTTTTCCCGTTTTCAGTGGGTACAAAATATAATCCCAAGGATTACATTCATATTGATATTATGGTTTTGAAATTTTTTCATATTTCATAATGTAGTTTTATTTATAATTAAATATATTCATATTTTCTTATATTTACTTTCAATAAATATGTTGTAAATATACATGTATCAATATATTTATGAAGGAATGTTTTTTCAAATATTAAAAATAAATATTTATTATTTATTTTATTTAAAGAAAAAATTTATCTATTTTATTTACCATATAAAATGAATTCATATGTATGCACATACCTATAGAGTTAATATTTATATATAAATATGTGTGTGTCAATAAGTAAGAAATATATATTTATAAGTATATTCTGATATACGTAAATAAAAACATATTCATGAAATATATTTAAAATAACATCTAACCATTTTTTACATTATAAAAATATTTGTTTAATGTTTTTATATACAAATATGTTTGTATTAATAAATTAATATTTATATATTTAATATTATATTATATGTAAATAAATATAATATATAATATATTTAAATAAATATAAGTATATATATATATATCTCACACACACACTCATATTTTATAAATTTATTTTAAAATAATTATATAAATATATGACTAAAAAATATATTTGTAAATATATATATAAATAAATAGAAATATCATTAAAAAATAAAAACAAGGTGTTGTGGTAAAGGTGTTCTATCTTCAAATGATAGTTTGAGGGATCTAATTCATGTGGGCACCAGAGGATGGAAATTCTCAAAGCATTGTTAAAGGGGAGGTGGGGTGAAAAGCATTAATATGGGGGGTAGAGCGAGGTTAAATTGCTATTCAAAGCACTGATAAAGGGTTTGGTGTCGCATATCTTCAAATAAATAAAATTTTAACTGCTTTTATAGAGATTTCTTTAGTGTTATCATAGGGGACCTTTATCAATACCGTAAAAAGTGACGTTAAAGGGGCCCATTAACACCAATAAAAAAGAGATCTTGAAAGGGTCCTTTAACAGAGAAAAAAATAATTGATAAAAGGGTTATTTATCATAGATATTTTTAGCACTGATAGAGGATCCATTAATCAGCACATTTCTAGCACTGATAAAAGCCTAGGGCTTTTAACCATGCTCTAGTTGTCAGAATTTTTTATCATTGATAAAGGCTTATTCTAGTGTAGTTAAATGCCTCTTTTGTAATAGTGTGTGTGATTAATTAATACATGAAAAAATTAAGAAGGGATAATTATCATAATTTATGATGAAAATATAGGTTTGTTTTTTTCAATTACATAACAAATATTTTTAACTAAAATTTCAATTTTAAATTAAGACATAGACATTTGGTCATACTGTCCACATTGTGTGTCATATAGATGTGTGGTTTTTTCCAACATATCATAAATTTATTTTATATATCTTACTAAAATATTAATAAAATATCAAATATTTTTCATTATTTTTAATGTGTGATACATGTCTTGAACTAAAAAGTTATTTATATATGAAGAAATGAACTTTTGTTCATATCGGCCACCTAATGTATTGGATTGTGTTATGGTTAATTCATATACAAATCAAATGGATCACATATAATTTTCCTATTTAATTAAGACAATATTATTTTTTTACTCTATTTTTAATGTCTGGAATATGTTTTGAACTAAAATGGAAATATTCAATGAAAAAAATAAATGTTTGTCACGCCGACCACACCATGCATCTAATTAATTTTTTTATTGATTCCTACTTGTCACCAATGAGTCATGGCTTGTTTTCATGACATATCAAATATATATACCCTAGCCTTTTACACATATTATAACATGATTTTAAACATAATTATCCATCAAACACAAGTTGATGAATGTGAAGTCTAGTGTCTATGGATGATTAGGTACATATAAGTAAAAAAATGTAACTTCAATAAAAAATCTTTATATTTATCACCCATAATAGCCTCATAAATCCCATTGATCTCCTATATCTTCATTGAATAATATTGGAAAAAATATACAAAAGGGATGACCTAAAAGCCTAGTGAGGGAATAAACATAGGAATAATGCATAACATAGGGATTAGAAGGCACAATATGATGAAAAAAATGGTATAGGCCATGAATACCCCTGTAGAAGAATAAAATTTAGAACATGGGATCATTTTATCATGGGAACATAGTAATGTTGAAGAAATATAAAACATGACATTTACCTGAGTCCTATTTAACTGCCAAGAATATATCACATGATGGACAATGTCCCATAATAGATTAGGTTTTCTCACTAATACCATTCATGGCGTATCATGAGACTAAATATCACCCAATTAATGAGATTTATATTTAGGTGCACCCTTCATAACATATTCCATTATATGTGTGCTATAAGAAGAATCCAACATAAATAATAAACAAAAGGGTTCCCTATAAAAAGGAATGAGTATCTTAATCCTGGCATAAGGCATAAAAAAGGGAATATCATAATGGTTTCCATGAAAGAATAACACATGGAGATTCATGAGGAAAAAATAGGAATAGATAATTAAAAATGGTGTTCAAATTAAGAGAAAATGTTTAAAAGTAGTGTTTATGAAACATTCGAAATGATCCACATTAGTGCGGTTTTACAAAAAATATTAATGAGTCATTAAAGAGGGAAAATGAAAAAATTATTTTTATAAAACAAGAAATGAATAAATATATTATAGCATGATGAAATGAGTGATTTTACAAAAATAATCAGGGATTATAATATATTTTGGAGTTCACTTAAAAAGGGAAATAAATTGGAAGTTTTCCTTTAATCGGCTAGCTTATCAGAAGGAATTGAGGATGAAGCCTTTTAAAACATGTATTTCCCCTAAAAATGATGAATTTTTCTAGATACATAATTTTGAAAAATATACAAAAAGTTAAGAAGAATTATATATAAATAAAAAGGAAATAATTTGGTTTAGTGAGAGAGAATGTATAACTCTAAAGAAAAAATTTAGGTTTGGATAGATCCCTTACCTTATGTATGATAGTGTACTGGACTTAGAATTAAAGTCCTGTATAATAAAATTATATTAATTAATAATTTCCTTAAAAACCTATTCAATATATATATGGTTTATTATAATTTTATTATGTTCTTTTATTGTCATTTTTATGAGTTATAAAGATTAATTCCACTATTTCAGGAGCATTTGTTTGACAATTTTGTGATCGATTTCCTTGAGTATAATTATTGGAGTTCTTTTCAGTTGGAAGAAAAATACAGAAGTGTAATTATATATAATTAATATAGTTATATAAAATAAAATACTCCCATATATAAATGTGGTTTATTTTATGAGTATGATTCATTTTATAAAATGTTAATGATAAACGTTTAGTTTATTTTAGTAGTTTTTTGATCATAATGAACTAATCTTGTTTTATTATTTAATATTATATATATTAATAATAGCATATAAATAAGTTATAATATGAATTCTAAAATATTTTTTATCAATTATAATGATTTATTACCATCCATGAAAGTATAAATTGAAAAGGAAAAATGGTTTTCCATGAAGTTAGTGAGTTAACATATCACAGAAGATGTTTTCATTTATAGAATAATAGGAGAAGAGAAGAGATTTGATGATTGATATTTCATTTAAAAAATAGAATTATAGTAAATGTATAATATTTTAGTTAGAATGTCAACTTTTTATTGAGGTTGTGATGTGAGGATAATAAAATAAAAGAAATTAAAATAGAAATAATTAGGATCTTACCTCTAGAATATCATCTACATGAGAAGATCCTTAATGCACATGGAAGTGGTATTTTGGTGAGAACAAAAAAAATTGGAAGTCTTAAGAGTATTGAGTGTGTAATTGGGTATAATATTAGAAATATCTCAAGCTTATAATGTGTGAGGAGAAGAGGTAAGGATGTGTGGCATTTATAAGGGGAGGACATGGGTGTTTTTTATAATTTTATTGATTAGTTTTTTTTTGGGTTTAAGTCAATAAATATTAATGATAATTATTAATAAATACACTAAATAATAAAGTATTTTCTGATATAATGGTTCTTACATCATCCATACATAATCCATGACTCAAAAATTAATTTATTTATCATATACCATAAATCATCGTATTTCTCTATTCACAAAAATTCAACAATTTTTTAAAAATACCAAAAAATCACCTAAAAAAATTTCAATGTGCAGATTTGAAATATTTACTCAACTTCATGAAAACAATTTTATCAATATGAGAAATTTAATTTTTTATTAAAACCATCATTTATTCAAAAAATAATGTTTTTAATATTATAATTGATTTTATGGCCCTTTGAGAAAATAATTATGTTCTCATAAAATTATATTACTAAAATGATTAAAAATAATACTAATTTACGAATATATTTTATGAAAATAATCATTATTTTAAATCATTATATTAATTATAAAAATGTATGTAAACATTTACATTTTACAAAAATATCAGCACATAATTTATCTTTTAAAAAAAATTAACTTATACTATGTTATAATTATATAATAGTTTCATTTATAAGATGAATACATTTTATTTATACTTTCATAGGTGAGGTGATTACTGTATTGTCCAAATTACTACTCCTAATAGTCATATTACTATTACAATAGCCAGGTTTCTATTCCACTGGTAAAAGTTCCTTTATTTCTAAAAATACAATGTATTGCATTATTTATTTATGAGAATAATTTTTTATTAGGTTATATATGTGATGTGTCTGTCATATACTAAATAAATAAATTATCAGAATGGAAATTCCATTGATAAAATTCATGTTCTTTATAGTCTTTCCCCTTTTTAAATTTTATCCTCAAAATTTCATTTTACACACTATGATAAAAATAGGCGAGGGTAGTTCTCCATCATTACTTCTTCCATTTCCCTTATTACCTCTTCATATTTATGGTTTCTCCATAGTAATTTGACCAGGTGAGTGGTATTATTTCCTAGAAAATTATCAGTAATATCAAAGATCATTAACGAATACTCCTCATAAGATGTATCAGTTTTAAGTTGTAAAACATTTGAGTTTAGTACATGTGAGGGATATGATATTTACTTCCTTGAGAGGGATATGTGGAATACATCATGTACTTGAGACATGGTTGGTGGAATTTCTAGTAAATAGGCCATAGATCAGACATGATCAAGAATCTCATAGGGGATGATATACCTGAGACATAAAATTCTATTCTTCGCAAATCTCACTGCTCTCTTCCATGAAGAGTTTTGGAGGAATACCATGTCACAATCCTCAAACTCTATGTCATGTTGAAAATTTAATTCATTGATATTGTATCGACATTTTGATTCCTTAATGTGATGCTGAATGATTTTTAACATTTCTACCATTTCATCGAACATTTGAGTTCCATCATCATACTTTCACTGAATTCATCCCAATATTTCATTTCTTTACAATTTTCCCATTAATGGATTTATATAGTGCCATTTAAATTATTGGGTGGAAACTATTAAAGTAGAAGATCTCAAACAGTGGATTATATTGATCCCATACTCTTTTAATGTATATAGAACATGATCTCAACAAGTATCCAGGGCATAATAGTTTTCTCAGATTGACCATAAGTTTTATGATGATTAGTCATATTAATGTTCTGATCAATGTCTAGATCATGTTGGTCAGTTTTCTTGCACTTAAATGAAAATATTAGATCTCGATCAGATAAGATTGATAATGGTACTCCATGAATCCACACAAATACTCTGATGTATATCCAAGAATGTTATTCGAGTGAGAAGTCCTCTCTAACCACAATATAGTGAGTAGTATTTGTATGTAGATCCATAATGAATCATATAGGATTATTTCCCATAGAGTTAATTTAATGTCCATTGATAAATTCCATAGTGATATTTTCCCATTTCCATGTTGGAATAGGAAATGGTTGTATCATCCCATTATATTTGTTTCTACTAGATTTAACTTACTAACTAAAAATTTGTGTCTTATTTTATTTTCAAAATCTACTTTTTTGATGAGCGGTAAACTACACACACTAGGAAGGAACCAAAATACCCAATTTTTAAGTTCAAAATTAAATGTTTATACTACAACTAAGAAGATCACAATCCAAACTTCACCCACATCAACCAAGTCATGAGCCATCATCAACATGAATAACCACTATCATCATTCCCATAGATCACCACCAACATCATCATGAAGATTAACAAACCCTAAAAAATAACCCAAAATATCTAAAATAAATTCAATTTTCTAAAATCAAGAAAGATACTCCTCGAGACATGTGCCTTATGAGTCAAAATGATTCATTATGCCCAAGAAATCATCATTACTATTGCATGTTAGTGTTCACACCATCTAATCCAGAATCACTTTCAACACAACACTGCACCACCATTGATGAATCCATAAACCATCACTGGATCAACAGAATGTTTTTAAAATATAGAAATAAATAAAAATAAATTCCACTGGAGATACATCATGGAAAATTAGAAAAAACCATATCTTTTGTCATGGTCTCTACATCTGGTATATGCCTCTATCGCCATCATCATTTCCATCATGAATGAACTGTTGTCCTTGTCCCTGAAAGACCAAAACTGAACAACATTCCACATTAAAAATCGATAAAAACCCACATAAAAAATATCCAAACAACACCATATTATCCAAAAAACACTATAATACATAAAAATGAATCCAAATTCTAACTATAATACATATTTATAAAGAATCTCCAAATAAGGGAAAAAAGGAACCCAAAAATTAGATAAGGCAATACTGGTGATAGAACGCACTGAGATAGCCTATATCCCCCCTCCAACACCATCCCATGACTTCATAAAACCCTTATAAATCCCAACCATGATGGGGTCAAGACCGATGGATTTTAAAATAAGTGCAGTGGATAAGAGGAACACTGATTACCACCATCATCACTAAGAAAAATTCTTGAACACACACACATAGACCAAAAATGGAGTTCTATTTTGCATGGTAAGGGATAAAGAAGGGAGGTGGGAAGAGAATGTTATTCCACCAATGACCATCACCAGGAAACAAAGGATGAAGAACACAACAAGGGAAAATTGAGCTAGAGAATCACTAGAATCTCCTGAAGAAGGTAGGAGGATGATGGGAAAAGGAATAAAAATGTTCATAGAGGCACAACTGGTCCTACATTGAAGGATTTTAAGAGGAAACCCTATATATAGAAGAGAGAGAGAGGTGAGAATTGGGATTGAAGGGGTCGATCACTAAAATATTTTCTACATTCTCAAAGAATGTATTAACTTATTGACATACCAAGAATATTGATGTACATTCTAGAATATTTTTTTTTCATATTGTCCCACCATTGGTTCTCTTGAAGATCTTAATAAATATCTATGCTCTCTATGTTGATGGAGAATGTTGGGATATGTGTGTAATTCAAAAACTCTTTCATTATCTACACATTTGATAGCACACATAGTCATTATCTAAATATTATGAATACCTCTTTATCAAATTTTAACTTTAAGGATTTCCCCTTTCTTATAGATTCTACCGTTTTCAAAATTTCCCCATAATTTAATTAAGAATTATTTATTTTCATTATATAGGATGGTTGTGAAGACATTATTAAAAGGAATTATTTCGTTACTTACATTATGATTTTCATATCTATCCTTTGAAAGTTTATGAATATTTTACCATTCTCAGTTATCATCATTGGTACAGTTATAGGATCTTTTCTACTTATAGAGACTTCTACTTTATTTGATTTAATTGGATGACATTGGATTGAGAAGTCATAATCCTTGGAGAGATCTAACCATATTCACTAGAAAATATTAATCTAATTTTATATAAATATATATTTGAGATCATTTTTATCAGTATATATCTCACACTTCTCCCCATATAAAAAATTCTATGAATTTTTTAACACAAATATCACAGCTTCCAACTCTATACCACGCATGGGATAGTTTTTATCAAGAAATTGCAACTTCCTTGAGGCATATGATATCAAATTATCATTTTTCATTAGTACACAACATATTACTATCTTGTAATCATCACTATATATCAAATAGAGTTCCCCACTTGTCGGTAGTGTAAGTACTAGGGCAGTGAAAAGAAACCTTTTCAACTCTTTGAATATGTATTTACATTAAATATTCTAGAAAACAATTACTCCCTCTCATGTCATCTTGGTTAATGGGGTTCTAAATAATGAAAAATACTTCAAAAAATTATCAATAATACCATTTTTAACCATGGAAACTATAGATCTCTGTAACAGATGCTGGCCTAGGCCACTTCTCAATTACCTTGATTTTGTAAGGGTCCACAAATATTCATTTTCTAGTGTTAAATGAAACAATAATGATTCTTACTCCATACATAACTCACATTTTCTATACTCTAAATATAGTTTCTCCCTTTTAAATTCATTAGCACAAAATTCAATTATTTCTCATGTTCCTACTTTATCTTAAACAATATCATAATATCATCAATAAATACTACCAATAATTTGTTACAGTAATATCTAATGAAAAAATTAAATAAGTCCATGAATGTTGCTGGACTATTAGTGAATCCTAAAAGAATCACAATGAACTCGTATTTCTGATACCTCATTAAGAATGTTGTCTTATGAATATCTTCCTTCTTCACCTTTAATTGGTGATATCCCAACCAAAGGCCCACCTTAGAAAAATACTTTTCCCCAAATAGTCGGTCGAAAAAAGAAATCTATCCATGCAAAGGGATACTTTTTATTTATCATGTTTTTTATATCAATATAATCAATAAATAGGCATATTTATCCATCATTCTTCTTGAAAAGTAGGACTAGTTCGCCCACACCATGTTGAAGCACTTATGTGTATGAAAAGATTTTCCAGATTCACTTATAACCGCTTCTTTTGTTCTTGGAACTCAATTGTGGACATTTGTTAATGTGTATTTGATATATGCGAATATACATGTATATGAACAATTGATAAAAGATCCTCTTAGTTGAGAGTAAGAACATACAATTATTCTGGGAACACATATGTGTAGTCCCTGACAATAGGCATTTCTTCGAGCATGCTTCTCTCTATTTTCTCAATAATTTGATCTACATATGATCTCTTGTAGGAAATAATAATACATACATGAGAAGGTGATTATAAAAGAGATATATCCTCCTCTTTACACTTGTACAGAATTGTAGGTTGCCTCAGGATGCAATGATTGATCTCTATTTATCAATATTTGATGTATAATTTATATAAAGATATAAAATCTATCCACAATATAGCATCAAACTCCACCAAAAAAATTAATATGAGATTTTATGGGAGTTTTATTGGAAAAAAGTAAATTGTGGAGGTGTTATATAATTTTAATGCAATAATTTCACTATTTTTTATTCCCATAGATAAATCAACATATATATTTTGAGGTGGTGTTTGAATAGTTCTACTAAACTTTCAAGATATGAAAGAATTAATAGAAACAAAATCAAATTGTAAGTTATCTAATATTGAATGAATAACCAACATACCTTTCACCATATCAGTTTTAGGATCCACCTCAGTAGTAGTGATTTCATATGAATTTTCTTATTGTCATGGAGGTTTTTGTCATAGAATGTCCCTGAAAACCATCATTTTTGGGAACTAACTTGCATAGTTCCCATGTTCATTATAGTTAAAGAACTATAAAACATAAATAGTGTACTTCTAAATATTTTCTCCCACATTCTCATTAGTGTTTTATTCATTTCACTTCATCATTGATTATCTTGGTTCCCTCTCTTCTGTACATGAACCAACTTCTATTTTCCGATAGGCAATTTCCAGAATGATTCGTTCTTCACTTTTGACAACCGGGATCCCAAATTTCCTTTCCTTTATAACATTTTTCTATTGGACCTCTGAAAATTAATTAAATATTAGTTTTCTTTTCTCTTGTACCATGATGCCATTAAGAATCATCGAACTTCATCTCAATTTTAAGGGCATAATGAACAATCTCTTCATAACTATCAAAGTCCCTAATTACAATGTATTTTCATATATTCGGTTTAAAACCAATAAATAATTAGTACACCTTACATTAAATTATAATAATAAGGATGGAATCATGCAATAAAATCCTTGTGATGTTTTACTTGTATGCTCGGATAGGTTCATCTTCTTTTTTCTTCAGATCAAGGAACTCCATGTTTATCATAATATAGAGAGTTTAGGGAAAATATTTATAGAAATATATTTTATTTAATTCATCCCATTCCATGGAATGTAATTTGTATTTAAACACTGTGTTCTTTATAAGTGTCTCCCACTGATCGAATTAACCATCAAAATGATAAACCACTAATTTAGCTTTCTCTTCTTTTGAGCATTGAAGGATATAAAATATATTCTCAATGATGTTAATCAATTTTTCTAGGATGAGGGGATCAGAAGAACACTATTGATAAGATTCACTTTTTACATAAATGATTCAACAAAAATAACCTTTTTCTAAGGATATGTGGGGTGTTCTAGACGATTCATGTTATTATTCATATGTTTATCTAGTTGTGCTATTATTTTCATGAATTTTTGATCTTCCATTCCCATCATATTTCGAATTTCATTAGGAAATTATCAAATTTATAATCACATTGATTGTTGGAATGGTTTATCCTATTTCATACCATTATCTATGAAAAAAGAAATATAATTATAGGGATTGAATAATTACCAAGTAAAATATAAAATTGAAACATCAAATATACAAGGATAAAATAGTAAATAAAATGTATATCCTAACTAGTTATTATATAAATTTCTATATAGGTTATCTTTTGTGATAGAATTATTCATATGTTTCTTACTAATGTTATATAGTCCCAATATCCACAAATTATTAAACCGTTCTTTGATACCAAATATAGTGACACAATTCTTTTACATATATTATTAAATTATCATAAGAATATTTTTTTTTCAAATATAATCGAAGGATCGTTAATCCTAGTTTCATTAGAATGTTTGGTACATAAAATAAAAAAATGGAACTAGAATAAAAAAAATTATATTTATTATCCATAATGAGTTCCTAACATCCTTTTGTCCCCTAAATCTATATAGGATAACACGTAGAAAACGTAGAGAAATGGGATGAGCTAAAAATCCTAGTACAGGAATTAATATAAGAATAAAGCATATCACATTGATTAGAAGGCATAATATGATGACATAAAATGTAATGAAACATTAATAAACATATAGAATACTAACAAGTAGAACATGGGGTCATTTAATTATGCAAACATAGGAATGTGGGAATAACATAAAACATGACATAATCATAATCCAAGGCTAACTACCAAGACTATATCACATTGTGGAAAAGTAATATAATGGATTAGGTTTACACCATAATACCATAAATGATGTATCATGATTTTAAACATTACCAAATTCATTAGAGTGATATCTATTGACACCCATAATACAATTTTCTTGCATATGTGATCCACGTAAAAAATCAATCATAATGAATACAAAAAGTGTTACCCATGGAAAGAAATGGGTATCAAAGTCATGTCATAAGGTATAACTAAATAGAATATCATAATCGTGTCCATGAATGAATCAAACATGGAAACTAATGAGGTAAAATATGAATATATCATGATAACAATAGAACAAATGAAGTTAAAATTCATAAAAACTATGTTTAAGAAACATTATAAATGAGCCACTTTAGTGTGGTTTTAAGGAAAATACTAAACAGTATTTAAAGAGTGAAAAGGAAATAATTGATTGTATGAAACCAACAATGAACTGAGATTGTTTTTCATGATGAAATGAATGTTTTCCGAAAAACCATGGTGGATTTAAAAAAATATGGAGTCTATTTGAAAATTGGTATGTAATTAGAATGATCTATTTAATCGGGCTTGCTTATGAGATGGGATTGAGAAGGGAACATTTAAAATATGTATTTCTACATTAAATAAGGATGAATTGTTTTAGATAAATAATTTTGGAGCATATAAAAACTTTATAAGAATAATATAAAAATAATTAAGAAATTCATTGGTGTAAATAACACAACTGGAAAAAAGACCTATTGCCACAATTCAAAAACATGTCAATAGGCCCGAAAAATGTGGAAATAGGATATGGAAATGGTTTTGGAAAACTGTGGATGCTATCGCCCTGGAAGTATGTCCCAACCTATTTCCACAATTTTAACCATGGAAACAGCTACCTATGGCCACGATTCTGAAAATCGTATTAATAGGTCTTAAAAACTGCCACTATGGCAGTTGAGTTGTGGCCTCGGTTTAAACCGTGGGTATAGGAATCTATTTCCATGGTTTTTACGGTGGATATATCCTTGGTAAACCATGGAAATATCCTAAATACAAAATTTCAGTAGCAGGTTTCGATCACAGCGCCTTTGATCTACGAACCAGAGTACTTACCACTACACCGAGCGACATTATGGGTATATATATTATGATATATATATGTATATTAATATAAAACATGGGGATATCCTCCTAATCGTGGTAGTAGGTCTTCCTAACAATTTTTTGGCAAGAATATTTTTCCCTCCAAAGCGCATTAACCCTAATGACACGGTTTTGAAAACCCGTGGCAATAGGCCATTGAAAAAAGTATCCTATAGCCACAGTTTTAAAAATGTGGAAATAGGCCAAAAAGCCATGGTTATAGACACCTATATCCACAGTTTTAAAATCATGGCTATAGGTTCATGGCAGTAGCCTCATTTTCTAGTTGTGTAATGTGAAAGCGTAACTTGGAGGAAAAAAAAGGAGGTTCTGAGAGATCCCTTACCATATGCTTGAAAGTGTATTGAACATGAAATTAATGTAAATAAAAATCTAATTAGAATCATTAGAAAATTAATTTATAAAATATTCAACAATAATTGATTTATTATAATATTATTATGTTCATTTATTCTCATTTAGATTATTTATAATGTTTTATTTTGACATTCAGGGATCATTCATTTCCGGATTTTATGATCGATTTCCTTGAGTATAATTATGGGATTTCTTGTCAAATGAAAAGAAGAACCTATAATTGGAAGGATATGGTATTAATATAATTCCTTAATTTTAAATGTTCCCATATATAATTTTGTTTTATGATATGAGGAATATTCATTTTATAATGTTTTAATGATAAATGATTAGTTTATTTGGCAGTTTTTCGATCATCATGAGCTAGTTTTGTTTATTATTTAAAAAGATATATATATATAATTTTAAGAAAATAAAAAAGGTTATAATATAAATTTTGAAATATTTTTTATCCATTATAATGGTTTTATGACCATCCATGAAAGCAATAATGGAAAATGAAAAATCATCTTCCATGAAGGCGGTGAATCGACATAACGAGGACACCATTTTTAATTTTATAATAAATGGATAATAAAGGATATTTAATAATTGATATTCCATTAACAATATAATATTTTAGTATATTTATGATACAAAATTTATCATGTCACTTTTAAAATTTGAAGTAAAGTGGATAAGAAAAGAAAAGTAAATTAAAAGAGAAAGAGAGAGGATTTTACCACTTGAATATCATATCCATGAGAATCTATATAAGTCCCTTGGAATTGGTCTTTTGAGGAGACTGGAAATACCAAGTCTTATGAAATAGGATTGGTATTGGAATTAGAAATAATATTATAATGATACAGTTATTATAAGTTGTTAGTAGAAGATGTGAAAAGGTGTGGTATTTATAGGAGGAAGAGTTGGGTGTTTACTATTATTATATTCATTAGTTTATTATTTATGTTCAAGACTATCAATACTGTTGATTTTATTTACTAAAAAATTATATAATTAATTATTGTTTTAGATTATGGTCCTTACATCATCCACACATCATCCATGACTAAAAAAATAATTTACTTATTTTATACCGTAAATTATCGTATTTAACTATACACAAAAAATTCTACTATTTATAAAAATCCAAAAATTTACCCAAAACATTTTTTAAAATGTATATTTCAAAAATGAACTATATTTTATGAATTTAATTTTTTAAATATGATAAAGTTAATTTTTAAGAAAAATAATCTTTTATTCGAAAATATTGATTTCAATATTTTAATTGATTTTATTACCAATTGAATAATTAATTAAGGTCTCATAAAATTATCTTATAATTATGATTCAAAAAAAATACCAAATTATTAATATATTTTATGAAAATAAACTCTATTTTAAATCATTATATTAATAATAAATTTTAATTAAACATTTATGTTTTACAAAAATATTGATACTTAATTTATCATTTTTAAAACAATTATTTACATATAATATGGTATAATCAAATCAAATTTTTATTTACAAGATGCATAAATTGTATTTAAAATTCAAAAGGTGTGGTTAATATTCTATTTTTAGGATTACTATTCATAACAGTCATATTACAATTCCCATGGTCAGGTTACAATTCCACTCATATAGGTACATTAATTTATATAAATACCACTTTTTTATTCTTTATTTTTGATAATAATTCATTCATCAGGTTCTCTATGTGATGTTTTTGTTTTATAATATATAACATAATTACATGAAGGTAAATTTGATTTATAACATTCTAGGTTATTACATTAATATAATATAACTATATTTAATAATTTAGACTATTAACAAGATTGTGAGCTAATGTGTTACTTTGAGTGGAATAGATATTCTCAAATAGTATTGGTTAATCAAAAAAGAGATTCATATGAAATGTACATAAATGAAATTTTAATACCCAAATCAACTACTATATTAAACTCAATAACTCTATTTTTGATTAGTAAAACACCAATTTCTTTCATGGTTAAGATATTCAATGGAATTGTACCAAAATGAGAACATATTACGTTGCTACTAAATATAAAAAATTGAAAAAAAATAATTATTTCTATATAGGGAACATCAGATAACACCTCATTGAATCATTGTTATCAAATCCTTTATCAAGAAATTATTTTTCCACATTAATTTTATGCAAATGAAGAGAAAAAAAAGTTCTCTATACAGTTACTATGGTACTTCTTGAAGACTAATATCATTTTCTATTTAGTTACCACATCATGTCAATGAATCATTTACCAAATAGAATTCATAATTCATACCCATGTAAATTATTTTTTCTTTTGATAAGGACCATGAACTCTTTATAGAGTCATTTCTCACTCTTTAAAGGCACAAAATGCTTGGAGAAAAATCATTATAAGGTCACCACATCAGGAAATGTATTAAAATTAACTAAATAAGTATTAGATAAAATTAATGAGAAAACTAACTGAAAAATAAATAGATAAACTTATAAGAAAATTAGATAAATAAATAGTTTTAAACAAATTATTGATAATATCTATAAACATTCTAATATCGTGTAATTTTCTCACTCATTTCAAAATAAATTTAATTCCTCTTAAAAAATAGTAGAAAAAAATAATCAAGAAGAAACTAGAGAAATATAAATTAAAAAATAATTAATAAATATTTTATATATAATTATAACTACCCTCAATAATACCTCTTCAGGGATTCTATTTTGTTGATGGAATACAATATCCTTCATGAATTGTCAAATATAATAACCACAATGGGTGTCATTACTTGATTTAGGATAATACAAAAACATTGAAAAAAATAATAAATAATTTTTAATATAAGTTTCTATAGTGATATATTATTATATATACTATAGTACTTGTCTAATTGAACAAATTTATAGTCTCCATATTCACTATGTCCATCCACATACCATGATATTAAAAATAAATAATCACTACCCCATCATAAAAAATTACTCATTAAAACATAATATAAAATGAATAATTTGATGTTTATTTCTTAGATATTGAATGTACTGTATTAAATGTTGATAAAGAAAATTTTATGTGGTCAATATTATGTAAATACATTCTTTGGATCTATAAAAAATTTTCTAGAGTATTTAAATTTACTACAATGATTATTTAGTGATTCCAAGAAAAAATAAATTGTTATAAGTAATGAAAAAATGAAAAAATTATACTATTAGATTGAAAAGTTGTATCCCATAATTTTTTGTATTAAGAATATCCCACCACCTATTATTTGTTGTCCAATAATTGAAGCTACATTTTAATGTTTTCTGGATATTTCAAAATCTAATAATTTAAATTCTTATGTAGAAGAGAAATGAGGACTATTGTCTCTAATTTTTTCTTCATCGGTTTTCCCTTAAAATAATAGTGTTATACAAAATAGTATAAAATGGTTATTGGCACGAGCAGATGAGTTTCTGGATGAACATGAGATTAGTGCTAGTGGGGCATGAGAACATGCATGTGTGAGGCCCATGTGACACCATTGGTGGTGGCGAAATCCACCCTAT
Organism: Viscum album; assembly: GCA_963277665.1. Classification (NCBI taxonomy): domain Eukaryota; kingdom Viridiplantae; phylum Streptophyta; class Magnoliopsida; order Santalales; family Viscaceae; genus Viscum; species Viscum album. The sequence goes on from OY728131.1 coordinate 244,399,958, forward strand.
TTTTCTCTTTTCAAAAAGTTTGGTGTTTTAAACAACTGGTGCTTGTGCGGTGTGTCCTTTTGTTTTGGAAATGTTGGGTGTGAGGCGTTTTGAGATGAAAATCATATTAGGTCTTTTTTTATTGACATTGAATTCTTATTCGTGAGATGGTGTGGAAAAATGTAGTTAATGGTTTCTTTCAAAAAGTGTTTCAGGAAGCCCTTGCAGAGGTTCCCCCTCCATGTTTAGTGTTGGCTTGCTGTATGTATTGGCCATTGGACCAGTTTGATTGGGTCCACGGTTCTTTTTCTTGGCTAGTATAGGACCACATAAAGAGTTAATGTGCAAATGAAGTGCGTCCACAGATAGTTCACCATTGGCCAACCCTCCAGTTGATTAAAGTAAGGACTCTCCCTATTGGGTGACAGTGCTATGTCTTTTCCTTTTTCATTTAGTTAAGCAGATCCTCTCACAGCGGGATGACATATGAAAGGGAAGTTTAATGGAGTTTTTGTCTTTTTAGTGTCTGACTCGTCAGGTATGAAGTTTGACACTGTCGTGTTTGAAGGTTCCCCCTGGAAATAGCGAAATGAATTCTAGCGGGGAAGGGTGAAGCCTATTCAGAATTTTCATTATTGACCACTGTCTTGAAGGGTTTTGTAGTATTTTCATCTGCTACAAGGGTCATGTTCAGTGACGTCTTGCAGTGTGAGTTCTCTTTGATTGTCAAGGGTAAAGTTTGACCTCATTAATTTGAATGTTCTGTTTGGAAACGGTGAAGGATATTCTAGTGGGGAAGGGTGGAAGCAGCCTAGAGTAATCGGTGCGCGCCATTATTCTAAATGACCTTTGGTCCTTCGTTGGTTTCGTTTAAGAAAGGGTCTACGTTAGGGCACTAGTGTGGTAGACCCAGTCACCTGGGGATTCTACGGTCAATTGCAGGAATCACGTGTTGTTTAAAACACAGTTTGAAGTCCCTCTTCATATAATGCCCCTCTCAACATAAATGGTCATGTTCAGGTGACGTTTTTTGGTGTCATGTTCTCATTCAGTGTGACAAAGGGTGATGCACATGCACCATTTCAGCTCTTGTGTTGGTGAATATTCTGTGCATGATCAGTTGGTTGTCGTAATGTGTTGTGTTTGATGGTGTTGTCTCAGTTGCAGTGTGGATGCGTGTGACACCAAAAGGAGAAGCTTCGTTCAAGAGTATTCAACACCTAACTGTGAGGCAGGAGATGCTTCAAACAATAGGGCTACAGCCATAGGACTCTAAGTGAAGGTGGTGTGTGGTCAGGAACCCAGAGTTTATGGGACTTTGACATTATTTCTGTCATCGGTGTTGAGAGTCAAAGCAGTTTAATTCATTTCCTATAGTTGTTCCTTTCCGAGTGACCCATCTGGGTGCGTGAGGTTAACCGTGGATATGAGGAGGCAAGTTCGTCTCGTTACCTTATGTCTTGAGGTTTGTGTCCCACCAGACGTAATTGCTTTTAGCAGTCCTTATGGGGTCTGTTTGGGCGAATTAGTCTCAAGGTTGAATAATTCTCATCCAGGAATGTGGAAATGCTGGTTTGTCTTGGGCCATGCTTTTGATTCCTGGGAAGTCGGGCCCTCCCTCCCCGCCCCTTTTGGTGGGGTGTTTGGTCACCATCGTGAAATTTTCAAAGCTATATACCTTCCATGAGTTCTAATGGTGGGGAGACCCATATTGGGTCTCACACGAATGTCTATGGAATGAATCAGTGCTGGAATTTTCTTTAATTGCAGAGAGTGCACTCGAACCTCCCCATTTAGGTCATCCCATATCGCCTTGGGCATTAGTAGGTTCTTAATAGTGGGGAGCCCCTCGTTTTCCCCCATGTTTCCCTTTTGGTTCTATTTCTAAAGATGTCTTGGTGATATGTGATTAGAGTGTTCCTTGGACGTTGTTTGACCTTGTTTGTTCATTCTAGCCAAATGGTGTGGTTTTTGATTAAAAGTGCTTCAGATGTTTTGGCTTGTGAAGTTGGATTCTGTGGGTTTGAGAGTTCCTTTCATTGATCAGTCAACTAGAGGTGTTTTGACTCTTTGGGGTGGGTGACACATATCAGGAAGTCTTTTTACAGGTTTCTTGTGGTCATCATTTAAGTAACCTTCTCTGAGCACGATGCGTTTTCCTCTTATCGCTTGTTGTTTGGGGGGATCCTCTTTGAACCTTAAGGGGTGTCGTTTCCTACATTGGGTCTCAGCCTCAGTTTTGGCTTTCCGGGGCTGGAAAGCTTTATGGTGGGGAGAATTGTCACACCCATCATCTTTAAACTAATTTTTTATTTACTAATTTTCTTTGCATCGGGTAGTTCAGGTTGAATGTCGGCATAATGATTTTGAGGACTTACGTAAAAACGCTTGATTTTCCCTTGGATGCATCCAGTGCCCCGCAGTCGAGGCCGTGCAGCCTCTCTTGGGGAACTTTTTGACCTCACTCGGTTTAATTAATTGAATAAAATGGATTACTAATAAAGAAATAAAATTAAACATGTGTTGAAGTAAAAATAAAATAAATAAAAGTTTTCAAAGATAAAAATATTAATAATGATATTTAGAGACATTAATACTATTATTATTATCCTAATTGGAATAAATTTTTATTTTATTTTATTACTTTATATTGGGTTTTTATTATTTTAATTATTACTAACATAATTATCCAAATTTTAGTTTATTATTATTGTTATTATTTTACTTATTTTATTATAATTATTTTTTTTATTTTATTTCTTTATCTTCCCCCCCCCCCCCCCCCGTTTTATTTTTTCTTAGGGATTCTCCCCCCATACCCCAGCACCGCGTTTCCCCATCCCCCCTGGGTCCGCTCGCGGTGTCATCTCCCTTGTGTTTCTGGATCTTTCGGCAAGCCATTCATCCACCTCCCTCAGGCTGCACCCCACCCTCATGCGAGCTCCCTCCTAATACCTCTCCCTGTCAGACCCCCTACTTTCCTTCTGGCCTCCTCGCCCACTCCGACCTCCCATCACCAGGCTGCTCCTGCCTGCTCGCACCCCGACCTCTCCTCAGTTCGCTGCACCCGACCTCAGCGGCCCTCTCCTTCCATCCACGAACCCCGCGCAACCCCAGCTTGCACCGCCACCCCGATAGGTCAGCCAGCTCACGCCGCACCCCCATGGCAACCGGCCTACTTCTTTTGTCTGGAAATATTTGGCCGGCACCTTCCTCCCTCCCTCCGGCCGCATCATCCGCCTACCACAGAGCCACGCCTCCATCCTCTTCACACCTCCTCGCGTCGAATCAACCTCTCCCCACTGCATCGTGCCTAGGACCCATGATTCCTTTCCCTTCCGGGTGGTTTTTCAGCATGGTGAACCTCTGATGACCTCCTTTAATTTCTGACTATCCTCCCATAACCCTGTTGCATGGGAGTTCTATTTTGATCAGTTACTTCCTTTTGGTAGAGTTGCGGGTAAGAGTATCATGTTGTTTGGGGTCTATGTTGTGCTAATTTTGGTTCTATTTTGATGCATTTGTCGATATATTGTCTCTAAGGTTCATTTCATAATTGTGGTGGTGCGTTTGATGGGCAATTGAAGTTTCACGTCGAGTGTTGGAGTCTTCGACACCTGAGGTAGGTGGTTCCTCGTTTTAATGATTATTTAATGAGTTCATTTGTTTCCTTAGTTAATTTATATTGTTTTTTTGGTTAATAATTTTGGGTGAGGATTTGATTTACTTGAAGTCTCCCATGTGTTAGTTTGTTTGGTTAAATTTTCATATGGGTGGGTGAGTACTTTGGTTGAAAACTTTCATTTATTAAATTGTTAGTGTTTTATCATATGTGCAGTTAGCTTTTCATTTTTTTGAAAATGGTGTTAATTGTGTGCCAATATGGTGTAGTGTGTTATTGGTATTAAGTGAAGGTTTTGTAATGGTTGAGTAGGTTGTTACTATGAAAACCTATGTGAGTTGTCTTCTAGTGTCTTATAATGATTTTTTTTTATTTTGTGAAAATGTGGAAAGTGCAATATTTATGTTCTACTGTTTTTATAATGTTTATTTTTGTTTTGTGAAAATGTGCAAAGTGTTCAATTTTTGTTCTTGATGTGGTGTTGGGTGTGTTTGGTCATGAAAGAGGGTTGAGTTTTTTTGTGTGGGTTAAAGTCTTGTTATATTTCTTTTCAAATAATTTAATATGATTTAATAAAATTAATAATGATAAAATTTTAATATGTTTTTTTAATAAACAATTATTAGCAACTCAGAAATTCTTTTAATTGAGTTGGGTAAAGTCTTTTGGCGTGTGCAATTTGCCAAATGGTTTTCTGTGTGTGTGAAAGTGTGGAATTTGGATTATGTAGAACCCTGGTTGTTTTATTTGTCTGATTTTGACATGAAATGTGAAATTGAAACATCTTGAGCACAAAAGGAGAAGCCTAGGTACTAGGTGGCCTAACTAGACTAGCGTGCTAGTGATTTAGAAGTCGCTCTGGCCCTTTTTTAATTAGCTGGATTGATGCTTACAACACTAACTAAACCTTGGATGATGACTGGAGAACACTAGGTTATGGAGGTGTTTCCCTACTAGTTGCTCGTGCACGGGAATGTATGATATGGATTCTTTGGTACACCAAGAAGTGAGGTTCTAGGTCCCCACACAACATTAGTCCCTATAGGGCCTCTCCCACATTTAGTGCTCCTGGATTACTATACACTCACCATCGGCTTGAGCTGCAACATTTCAGTACTCATGAAGGTTTGGGTTTTCTTAACTTCAAGGGTATTTTATTTTTATTTAAGTTGTTTTCTTTAAAAGTGTTTTCTTTATAGAAATTATTTCCTTAGAGTTGTTTAAGCTTTGGTGTCCTTTAATTTATTTAGACTGCAAATGTATTTGTCATTTAGCGTTTATACGTGGAACCTTTTTATTGGGTGACGTGCTACTGGGCTTTTGAATCACACCCTGCATACACCATTGGGTGTATGTAGACTTTGTTTATTGTGTATTCCATGTTGTGACATCGTGCTCAATGATCGTGGTTCTGGTTGTTTAGGGTCTTCTCGTGTAGGTTTGTGTTGTGGTGTGTGGATGTTGCGCCTCTCTTATTGGTTGGAGGTTTGAGTTTGAGTTTGAGTTTCTTTTTTTGTCATTTATTTTGGATGTTGGTTCAAGTTCTAAACCAATGAATTTGTTTTTAGTTTAAGGCACTATTTGGTTGACTATTTTCAGTTTCAGTTTATTTATCTTATCAGTTATCTTTCTATCATTTATTTCACGTAAATCGTTCCAATGTAATGTTTGATACTCGGGCACTTGTGCCAACCCATGGGGATCGAGAATACCTTATGGGCCATGTCACAGACTGGGTCGGGCACTGGGTCAGATGGAAACCTGGCCTGGTTCGTGATAATTTTATTCTGGGGGGTAGTATCAAGTAACATCCCCCATCACATTTTTAAAACCTCGGCTGCTGGAGAACTATTCCTCTATCGAGTACAGTTGGCATGTCGTGACACCAAGAGTGCATCCCACTAACATTGGACTACTTATGTACTCTTCATGTCGAGTACCGTGGATCTTCTGCGTCACCAAGCATGCTCCCCACCGTGGGTCTGCCGCATCACGAAGCGCGCTCCCCCTCGTATTCTGCTGAGGTACTCCTCCTGTTGAGTACCGTCGGTCTGCCACGACACCATGGCGCTCCACATTGTGGGTCTTCCGTGACACCAAGGCACTCCCCACTGGGCTAGTAGAGTCACTCCGATTCAAAACGATTAGCAGTCGTCAGATCTCAGCCAGCTACTAGGTATCCACACTATAATCGCTCATCTTACGGAGGATCCGCTCCACGAGCTACTGGTCGATACTCCAACTATCACGAAGTCCCGTGAAGAATTATCTCAAAGTTCCGCCATGTCATAGGGGTCTCAACGCAATAGACGACACATCAAATGGACGCCCGGTTTGTGAGTTATTATCCTTTTAGTCCCAGGGGCCTGATTGGATTCGTGCTTGATCCAACCTGACTATTTCCCATCTCAAACCAAAACTCTAGTGGATTATACTCAAAGGGACCGTCTCACTCCAAGATTTCCAGCTCCGCTGATAGTTTGTCAAACGGACGTCTGGTGCCAATGATATGGCCGAAGGAGCATAAATGGGTCGTAGTGGGCTTGGGTCTGGTCCGATCCGGTCGGCCCGACCAGGATCGTTGGGTTTAGCCCGACCCATTGGGCCCATTCCAGTTGGTCGTGTGGGGCTACATATTGCCGTGAGGGCGTAGATCAGCCGTGAGGGCACTGACCGGCTGAGAGGGTGCTGACCGGCCGTAGGCCGGCACGAGGGAGGTTCAGCTAGGAGGGCGCCACATGGGTGGCTTGGCCTGGGGCGTGGGGCCGGTTTGGCTCAGAGGGCAGTGGGGGTGTGGCTCGGCCGCAGGGCCAGGGTGGCACGGCCGGGGCGGCACGGCCGGGGATGGTTCAACCAGCGGGTGGCGCGACTGGGTCGGTTCGGCCAGGAGGCCAGAGCGGACGGGGTTGCTCAGCCGGTAGATGGTGCTGCTAGGGTGGCTTGGTCGGGAGCCCAACGTAGCCGGGGGCCGGTTCGGCCTGGGTGGCCGGGGGCCAGCGGCGGCACAGGGCTGGTTTGGCCAGGGCGCGGCGCGACTCAGGGAACGACACGGTCGGGGCACAGTGCGGCTCGGGGCCAGTTCGACCGACGACGATGCAGGGCAGGTTTGGCTAGGAGGTCAGAGTGTCGCTGGGGCAGCGCAGGTCGTCGAGGCCGCGGTTGGCGGCGTCGCTGCCTTCATCGCCTTCGTCACCTTCCTCCGTTTTGAAGAACACCACAAAACAACACAAGGGTTACCGAGAGGAAGGGCCATATTAGTTTGGCCTGCACTCTCCGCAATAGAGCGGTAGAAAAAGGTTCACAAGAACAAAGCACATCAAACCCTCCCACAAAGATTCTTCCAAACTCGCAAAAGAAAAAGAAGGGGGTGTACTTGTGAAATGATAATAATAGATCATTAAACCCCTACTTGTTCGTTTTTGGTTGATGTTGGTGTGAAAATATGGACATTGATTTGTTGTAGATGAACACGTCCTACATCAGATAAATTTCTGAGGAAGAAAATCAAAGTTGAGGCCGTTCATTGTAGTCGAAGGCATTCCCCATCGACGTTCTTTGTCGGTGGAGCATTCTTCATTGGGAGCTTTCTCCCAAATTCCTCCTCTCCCCAAATTCCACCCAAAATGAAAAGGCAGCCCAAGATAATAGATTATAATATATATTAAGTCTTGGCATAATATTCAAAAAGGTTTTATTGATTAAGGGAGAGTTGGCATAATTAAATTGTGGAGCATTGGCACAATTAAATTGTGGAGGTGATGAAGAGGCTCCCCCCACATTTATTAGGGAGTTGAGGGTTTCTCCCAATTAAAAGGGGGTTTCCAGGGGGTTTAATCTTGGGTGGTCCTCACCACTATAACCTCTCTTGGGAGGTTATGGTTCGGGTGGTCCCCACCACCATAACCTCTCATAGAAGGTTATGATCTGGTGGTCCCCACTTCCAACTTCTTCATGGAGGTTTGGTTCTGGTGGACCCCACCTCCCCACACCCACATGGGTGTTGCAAATAAAAATAAAAATGTCACAGACTTTTAATTTTATTTAATTCTTACATGAAAAAACTAAAAAATATCTTTCACTCTTGACCATCTTTCATCGAGGTGAAAGTCTCATTAAGAGAATATCGGCACTACGAGTTCAATGGTGCCCTCAGATTTCAATTCTGAGCACTGGTTCAAAAGTTAGAAAAACACACTTGTACGTTTACTAAATGTACTCGAACAAAACTTCAGAAATTGATTCTTGGGACACCAGGCCTCGAAATCATGTGCCGTCAATTTTCATGGACTCAGAAAGTTCCCATTTAATTAAAAAAATTACATGTAAATTCCAGGTCTTTACATTCTTCCCACATTAGGGATCTACATCTCCATAAGCCGCAACTAAAACTAAGGGAAGAAGTTGGGGTACTGAGCAGGCATTTTAGCCTCCCGCTCCCATGTGCTCTCCTAAAGGTTCCTGTGCTCCCAAAAAACATGCACCAGAGGTATCGACTGTCGATGAAGGAACCACTTCTGTCAATCCTAAATCTCTACTGGATCCTCTGAAAAACTCGTCCCATCGTCGACGTCCAGATTTCCATGGTCGGTGATGTGAGAAGGGTTATGCACGTATCTCCTCACTTGGGATACGTGGAAGTTATCATGCACTCGGTGCAACTGAGGTGGAAGAGCTACGTGGTAAGTCAACTCTCCAACTCTGCAGAGGACCTAAAAAGGTCCAATGAACCTTGGAGAAAACTTTCCTCCTCGGCCAAATCTCCGTAAAACCCATCGAGTTGAGACCCATATAAAGACGTGGTTTCCATCCTTGAACTCTATATGTATCCTTCTTTTGTCAGCATCTGACTTCTACCTACTTTTTTCAGTCTTCATCCGCTCCTAGATGACCTTCACCTTCTCTGTGGTAGCTCATACCATCTCTGGTCCCACTAGTGCTAACTCCCCTGGGTCAGTCCAACATAAGGGTGATCTATAAGGTCACCTGTATAATGCCTCAAAAGGTGCCATTCCAATAATGGAATGGTAGATGTTGTTGTATGCAAACTCCACCAAAGGCAAGTGATCCTCCCAGCTGCGACTGAAGTCGAGGACACAAGCACGCAACATGTCCTCGAGGTTCTGAATGGTCCACTCAGTCTGACCATCCATTTGAGGACGGAAAGTGGTGCTCAAACGAAGCTGCGTCCCAAAAGCCTCATGCAACCCCTTTCATATCCAGGAAGTACAACATGTATCATGATCAGAGACAATCATCATGGGTAATCCATGTAGCCTCACAATCTCCTGTACATAGAGGTTTTCCAATCTCTCTACTGAACCCTTCTCTCTGATCGGTATGAAGTGGGTCGACTTGGTGAGTCGGTCGATAATCACCCAAATCAAGTCATGTCCACTAGATGTACGTGGAAGTCCTATCACAAATGACATGGATATCCCATCCAACTTCCACTCTGGGACCACTGAAGGGTGAACCATGACAACTAGTACATGATTCTCTTCCTTCACATGCTGACAAGTGACGCATCCGGAGACAAACTCTGCAACTGCTTTCTTCATTCCTGACCACCAGTGCTATCATCAGAGATCCAGGTATATCTTCACCACACCTATATGTACCACTAGAGGGGATGTGTGGAACTCCCTCAACACTTCCTTTTGAAGTGACACTGGTACAATAGTACATCCTCTGAAGAGAATGACGTGCTATCTACCTTAAAAAAAAACCATCATGTGATGTTCCTATGAATATCTGATCACGTCGTGTCTCACAGTCAGCGTCCCCATGCCGCGTCTCCCTAACTCACTGAAGAAGTGGGAGAGTGAATCTAAGAGACTGAAGAAAAGATTCTCCATCTCAATCCACAAAGGATATCTGCAAAGTGGCCAACTTCTCTGTCACCTCACGTAGCAGTTGTATACCAGACCTCCTGCTGAGTGCATCTACAATAATTTTCCCCTTAACAGGAGTATATACTATCTCAAAGTCATAGTCATGGAGGAACTCAATCCAATTCCATTGTCTCAGGTTCAGTTCCTTCTTAGAGAAGATATACCTGATACACTTGTGATAAGAGTGCATGGTAAAACGTTCGCCCATCAGATAGTGCCGCCACATCTTCAAGGTGAAGACCACTTTTGCTAACTCCAGGTCATGGGTGTCATAGTTATTATCATATTGTCTCTGATGTCGAGTACTATATGTGATCACTGCTCACTCCAGTATCAAGACACATCTGAGTCTATTCCCTGATGCGTCATAGTAGACTATATACCCTACGCCTTCCTCTGTAAGCCTCGGGATGGGGGCACCAGTTAGCCTTTGCCTCAGCTCCTGAAAACTCCGTTGGAATATCTTCGACCACAAAAAGGTTTGAACCTTATTTTTCATGGGTGATTGTGGTGATAAAACTTTGGATAATTCTGGCACAAACCTCTGGTAGTATCCAGCCAAACGCGGGAAACTTTGTACTTCCATCGCACTCCTAGGTGGATCCCAAGCATGTACTGCCTCAATATTTTCTAGATCCACTGCAACTCCAGACTCTGATATGACATATCCCAGGAAGTGAACTTCTAAGATCCAGAATTGGAACATCGAGAGCTTACTATAAAGCTGGTTCTCTCAGAGTGTGTCTAGTACTACCCGTAAATACTAGACATGCTCCTCCTCAGTAGTCGAGCATATCAGAATGTCGTCGATGAAGACTACGATAATGAGATAATGGTATGGATGAAAGATCCTATTCATGAGTCCCATGAACACTGCTGGAGTGTTGGTTACGCTGAAAGGAATAACCAATAACATGTAGTGGTCGTACCAACATCTGAAAGCCATTTTCTACACATCCTCATGTCGAACTCTGAGCTGGTGATAGCCTGATTTGAGTGCTATCTTTGATAACCACCTTGCTCTCTTCAGCTGATCAAAGATGTAATCAATCCTTGGGAGTGGGTACTTGATCTTCATGGTCACCTGTTTCAGGCACCGATAGTCATCAAAAATCCTCAATTTCCCATCTGCCTTCTTGGCGAACAGAATCGGGGATTCTTAGAGATAAACACTAGGACGGATGAATCCCTTACCCTGCAAGTCCTCCAAATGTACCCACAGCTCACGAAGCACCACTGGAGCCAACCGATATTCTGGTGTAGATATCGGTTCCATCCCGAGGTACAAGTCAATGTAAAAGTCCACCTCTCTATGAGGAGGTAGATCTGGGACATCATCAGGGAAAACATCTGTCTATTGTTCCACCATTATAGGATAACTCAGACTCTCTATATCAACAGCTCCGAGGGTAAGGCTAGCCAACTAATAAATGATCAGATGGACTCTCCTCCGAGAAAGTCCATCCTGTGATACAATGGCTCCCTTCTCGTCGGTGAAGGTAACCCTCATCCCATCCGTGCGGGCACACCGCACTTTGCGCCAAATACATTCAATCTCAGCATGGAGTGTAGATAACCATTCTATACCCAATATGACATCATAAGGCCTAAATGCTGTTATTAAGAGATCCCAACCAAAGCTCTCACCTCCTATATTATGCTCACACTGATGGCACTAGTGAATAATCATCTAATTTTCTCCCATAGGAGTCTCTAGCTGTAAGGATTGAACCAACTACTCTGTTGGAATCTCCATACTCCAAATGATGGAAGTTTCAATAAAAGAATGAATGGAACCTTTGTCTATAAGAACTGTTTCTAAGGTGGGGTAGACATAGATCCTACATCGTATCATCTTCAGAGTGTTGTGATCATAAGCCTCAACTTCCTAGATCTGAGCTCTCTCATATACACCAGCTCCATGTGGTTGGGGTGGACCTCTTGGTGGTGGTGGCAGAAATATCTCGAATCATCTCCTTCTGCCAGCTGCATGAGCAGCTCCTCTGCAACATCCACCTGCTCCCTGTGGACTACCTCGATCGAATCTCTGTCTCTTTTTGGGAGGTCCTTCGACTGTCTGCTGATCATCTGAATGGTGGGTCGGATAGTCACGAGCCATGTGATCCTACCCACCTCATGTGAAACACTGAATGCTCATAGCATGTCGGTCTCCGCTTTGGGTTCCCCACACAACCGATCCTGAGTCATGCGGTCATCCACCTATAAGTCTGGTTCTCTTGGACCTCTGCGACATCTGTTTGCTGCCAGCTGTAGAAGACTCCATTACGTGTCGACTGGTTGTGGATCTCCCTACTGGACACTGCTCAGAAAGGAAACTATCCACTGGAAGGGATATCTCTAACACCCCCACCTACGTTGGGATACCGAGGGATATCACCGAAGCCCTGATCTCTTGCCTGAGTCCCTGATCGAAGGTCTGAGCCCTGAAGAATCGGTGCCACACCATATATGTGAAGTAGTGTGAGAGTTCAGTGAACCTCGCTGAGTACTGAGCCACAGTCATGTTTCCCTAATACATATGAAGAATCTCCTGTGTGCACACTACGCGAAGAGTCGCTGAAACAGTCTCTGCCCGAAACATGCACTTGAAGTCTGCCCAGAGAAGCATCACCTTCTCATAAACCTGGAACATCAAGCTCCCCACTCTACCTGGTACATCCTATAGAAGGCTGGCCGCAAGGATCACCATGAGTTCTGCTGGTGTCCCTACCAGTCAGAAGAATCTCAGTACAGCCTCCATCCAATCCTCAGTCTCCTGTGGGTCTGTCTCTCCCCTGCACTTGGGTGGCCTCTGGTGCTGGAACACGTGCAACACACTCAAGTGGCATGCACCGTATATAGCTGGTGCTGGTGGAATCGGTGGCCCAACGAGTAATGGTACCACTAGTGCCTCCACTAGTGCCTCTACTAGAAGAGGGCCCCACATCGAGGCCTCATCGTTCGGTGGGCTATCAGTGTGTGCAACTCTAGGAACTCTAGCCGACTATCTGCGTAGAGACCTCTTGAAAAGAAATAGGTGTACTACGGTAAAAAAGTTATACCTGGTGAGATGACCTGATGGGCTAACTTAAAGAAAACTTTTCAAAACACACACACAATCATTGTTTTCGTGCACTGAGTCGAAAATCAGAAGTAAGGGTCCAAGTGTATAGATATGTCGTCCGCTGCACCAGCATTGGACTCCCTGAACTGAAAGCCACACTCACTACACTTAACACTATTGCCTCATAGAAAAGATCAGAGTCCTATGTTTTGTGGTAGAACCGACCACCTCTGGTACCAATTAGTCACGACCCATCCCCTGTGTCCTGTGCCATGACTACCCCATGCCCGCCTTCCATAGGCCCGGGGCAGACGACTAAAACCATAGGCATAATTCCTTAAAACTGGGAAGGTATTGCCTTTATAACCTGTAAACACACACCGCCAGATATGAACATGAGTAAAATGTATAACCAAAAGAGTGCTGAAAGTAAAAGGGGACGGAATACAAGCACAATTATAAAGGTACAAGTACAACTAAAAACAATACAACTGATGAAAAGGAAAGAAAAGCAGCTACTGGGTCTTCCTCCGGGATTCCTGCCTGAGGGGTAGGTATAGATAGCCTCATCATCACTCCTCGTCCATCCGTCTCCTCCATGTTCTGACATGCCATATGGTCCACCTCTGGGCACCGTCCAGTCCTGGTACTCTCAGACTCATTCAGCGATGTCTGTCATCTGCAACCTACACAACAATGTGCGGGCATAACTCATGCAGGTGTGAGTATAACGATACTCAGTAGGAACCCCGAGACCTTCAAGGTCTCACAAAATCCAACAAGGATAAATCAAAAAGTATAAAATCAACAAATAACCTTACTTAGGTATATGCTCATACATATACCTAAGTTATCAAGTGATCCATCTCAATCATGAGGAAAACACAGAAAAACTGACTTGGATCAAACCATGATTTTATTCTAGGGGGTAGTATCAAGTGACATCCCCAGTCACATTTTTGAAACCTTGGCTGATGGAGAACTCCTCTATTGAGTACAGAGGGCCTACCGCGACAACAAGAACACTTCCAACTAACCTTGGATTGCTGAGGTACTCCTCCTGTCGAGTACTGTGGATCTGCTGCATTACCAAACATGCTACCGACCGTGGGTCTGCCACGTCACCAAGCGTGCTCTCCCTTGTAACTAGCTGAGGTACTCCTCCTATCGAGTATCATGGGTCTATCTCGAAACAAAGGCGCTCCCCACTATGGGTCTGCCACAACACCATGGTTCCCACCACTAGACTAGTAGAGTCAATCTAAGTCAAAACGGTCAGCAGTCGTCTGGTCTCAGCCGACTACTTGGTCTCTGCACTATGCTCACTCGTCTCGGGGAGGATCTGCTCCACAAGTTATTGGTCGATACTCCAACTGTCACGAAGTAACACTAAGAAGTATCTGAAAGGTCTGCCATGTAATAGGGGTTTCAACGTAATAGATGGCGCATCAAACAGATGCTTGGTCTGTGAGTTATTAGCCTTTTAGTCCTAGGGACCCATTTGGATTCGTGCTCGATCCAACCTAATCATTTCCCATCTCAATCCAACAATTCAATGGAGTATTCTCAAAGGGACTATCTCGCTCAAAGATTTGCATCTCCACTGATTCTTCGTCAAACATATGTCTGGTGCCAAAGATATTGTCGAAGGAGCGTAAATGGGTCGTAGTGGGCACGAGTCCGGTCTGCCCAGGTCGGACCGACCCGGCCCAACCCAGCCTGGGCCGACCCAGTTCAGGTCGACCCAGCCTAACCCATTGGGTTCGGCCTGGACCACTGGGCCCAGCCTAGTAGGCCGCGAGGGGCCGCAGAGTGTCATGAGGGCGTGGACTGACTGTGATGGCGGTTCGGCCTGGAGGGTGCCGAGTGGGCAGCTCGGCTCGGGGTGCATGGTCTTTTCTGCTCGGAGGGCCTTAGGGGAGCGGCTCAGCCTGGTGGCCGGGGTTGCATAGTTGGGTCCGGTTCTTCCAACGAGTGGCGTGATCATGGCCGGTTTGGCCGGGAGACCAGAGAGACTGGGGAGGCTCGGCTGATGGATGGCGCGGCCAGGGCGGCTCGGCCCAGAGGCTGGGCAGCTAGGGGCTGGTGACGGCGCGGGGTGTGGTGTGGTACAGGGCGGGGCGTGGCACGGCTCGGGGCCGGTTCGTCTGGTGGCGGTGCGTGGCCAGTTTTTTCGGGAGGCCGGAGCACTGCGGGGGCGGCGCGGGTCGCGGAGGCCGCAGGAGGCGGCACCATTGCCTTGGTTGCCTTCGTCACCTTCCTCCATTTCGAAGAACATCGCAAAAACATCACAAGGGTTACGGAGAGGATGGGCCATGTTTGTTTGGCCCGCACTCTCCACATTAGAGTGGGAGCAAGAGGTTCACAATAATGAAGCACATCAAACTCTCCTGCAAATATTCTTCCCAAACCGCAAAAGAAAAAGAAGGGAGTGTACTTATGAAGTGATAAACATACATCATTAAAGTCTTACTTGTTTGTTGTTGGTTGATGTTGGTGCGAAATGGAGGATGTCGATTCGTTGTAGACGAACATGTCCTACGTCAGAGGAAGTTCCAAGAAAATTGAATTCGAGGTCGTTCTTCATAGTCGAAGACTTTCCTCAGCAGCATTCTTCGTCATTGGAGAGTTCTTCATTGAGAGATTTCTCCCAAGTTCCTCATCTCCCCAAATTCCACCCAAAAAGAAAATGCAGCCCATGATAATAGATTATAATATCTATTAAGTCGTTGGAATAATATTCAAAAAGGTTTAATTGATTAAGGTAGAATTGGCACAATTAAATTGCATAGCGTTGGCACAATTAAATTGTAGAAGTGTCAAAGAGGCTCCCCCCACATTTATTAGGGATTTCAGGGTTTCTCCCAATTAAAGGGGGTTTCAAGGGTGTTTAATCCCGGGTGGTCCCCAACACCATAATCTCTCATGGGAGGTTGTGGTTTGAGTGGTCCCCATCACTATAACCTCTCATGGGAGGTTAAAGACTGGTGGTCCCCACTTCCAACTTCCACATGGATGTTTAGTTCTGGTGGACCGCACCTCTGAACACCCACATGTGTGTTGAAAATAATAGTAAAAAGGTCACACAATTTTATTTTTATTTTATTCTTACAATAAAAATCTAGAAACTATCATTCACTCTTGACCATCTATCGTCAAGGTGAAAGTCTCCTTAAAAGAATATCGGTGTTGCGAGTTCAACGGTGCCCTCAGATTTCAATTCCGAGCATCAGTTCAAAAGTTAGAAAAACTTTCTCGTACGTTTACTAAATGTACCCGAACAAGACTTCAAAAATTGATTCTGAGCACCCTGGGCCTTGGAATCATGCGCCACCAATTTTTGCAGAATCGTAAAGTTCCCATTTAATTAAAAAAATTACATGCAAATTATGGGTCTTTACATTAAATGTTTCCTCAAAAATACCTTTCTAGATTACCTCATTCTATAAAATTAATACAATATATACACCAAACTAAAAAAATCATTCTTGTTAATTAAATAAAATATATTTTTTAACCAATAAAGTGGTGGATAGTCGACCACAATGAGAAGACAAGGGAGGAAATGAAGCGAAGGGAAGAAAAAATTTAAAGGATATCTAACACATCAATATGAAATTAGAATCATAGTTAGGGGAAACAATAGTGTTGGTATACTATTTTCAATGGGTTATCATGTGAACTAGAAAGATTAATAATAAACTATGATTCAAATTTAAAAAATACATAAAAAAAGACTGAAATATCATATATTCAATTTTATGGGTTTGTATTCATCTTAAATGATTGATGAAATCACAAAAGAGTTTGATTTTTCAAAAAATATTGAACGGAGAATGAGGGTGAAATGAGTCTAATTTTAATTTAAAAAATAGTGATTTATCATTTGTAGTAAAAAAAACATATAAATTACCCCTTTATTAGTGCTAAATAAACAAGTGTTGATAAAGTTAGATTAAATCTTTGCTAAATTTAGTGGAGATAAAGGCCAACTTTTATCAATGCTAAAATTATTACTGTGAAATATAATATTACATGATAATTAATATTAGATTTTTTATAGACCTATTTAATATTAAATTAATAATAAATAATGTTTAAAAATACATCATAATATGAAAGATAAAAAATAAAGTACTAATTAAAAATTGTTAAATAAAAATTCTATGAACTTTTGATTATAAAAAATACAGATGAGTAAATATAAAAGTGAATACACATTAAATATATAAATTTCAATCATATTTAAAACAATTATAAAAATAACAAAAGAATGAATAAATTATAAAAATCTTAACAAAGAATACATTAAAAATGAATAAATATGTAAAATAAATAAATTACTTTTTTTAAAAATGAGTAAATAATATTAAATATATAAATTTTAAGTGACATAATATTAAAATAAGAATGATATCATATTAAAAATTAAATTTAAGAAACAAAATATTTACCATAAATTACTTATTAAAAATGAATATATAATAATTAAATATATAAATGTATTAATATTATAATAACTGTTATGAATAAATATATTAATATTATGATAAAATAAAAAATAAAAAATTACATTAGAATAAAAATAAATATATGGGAGGGGACCTCCCTTGGGATCACTCAATCTAGGGTTTCCTGGAAGGATTCTTCTTTGGTGTAACATTTGGATTCTTCAATGTTTCAATGCTTTTCTAGGCTGGGGTTCTCTAGAAGCATCTGGTATAGCTCCAGTTTGTTGTATGCCAGGCATCCGGGATCCCCATATTGTAGATCTGGTGCATCTAGTGATGTCACACATTATGTCACCTTGGTGTTGGAAGATTCTTCCATATCTTCACATAACATGGTTTTGAACAACCGTGTTTGTTGTGAAGGCGGAGATCGAGAAGGGGATTCGATGTTGGAAGGATTCATCTGGCGGTCAGTTACACTTCATGACAAGAGTCATGGTTGGCCTTCGGCGTGGGTCTGTAGTATCATTGGTTTCAAGCGACCGAAAATAGGAGGCAATGATGAAATCTCAGTTGTGGCTGGGCTCAGGGAGAACAGGCCGCTGGCGCGTTAGTGGAGTGATGCAGACAGCGCCAGACTGGATATGGAGTGGTCGCGATGGGTCGAAATTGATGGAGGGTGGTGCGCTGACTGACAGTGGGATGGAGGACCAACCGGGTTCACGCATCTTCTTCGCGGTCGGATGCGTGAACGGGGTTCACGCATCGTTCACCCTGTCTTCGAAGGATTCGTGAACACCGTTCATGCATTCACGGTGCAACCGAATATGCGTGAAGCGGGTTCATGCATCCTGTGAAGACGGGGTGAAGGATGCGTGAATCCCATTCACGCATCCAGACAAGAAGTTCTATAAAAGGGGTCTCCCTTCCCTAAATTTATCCTTCTTCTCAAGATTTTGCTGCGAAGCCCTATATAATTTTTTTCTCAACAACTTTTTACTGCTTTTAAGAATGTAAAATTTATATTTATATTTTCAATTATTTATTTGTGTTTATTTATTTCATTTTTATGATTTCTTTATTTAATTTTTGATAGGTAAAAACTAGTTTTTGTGTGTATGGTTTATTTATTCCATATGTATTGATGTGTAAATTAGTGTCTTTTGTATGATTTAATTTATAAACAATGTGTTTGTTGTATGAATTCATATTGAATGTTTATGAAAATTAAATATGTTATAAAAAATGTTATTTGGAATGTGATATTATTATAAATTATAATATTTTTATACACTAGTAATATAATTTGTGAATAAAATATTATTTATATGTATCATATTTAAATTTATTAAAAAATATATAAAAAACTTTTTCTGTTAATGGTATAAAAACAGTTCTGTATATATAATTTTTTTTAAATTATATTAGTTATAATTAACGTATTTAAATATAAAATAGGTGTAGATATTTAATATGTATTTCATATAGTAATAGATATAATAACTATACCATAAAACATGGTATGTTTTGTGATGACTGATCTTGAGATGACCGGCTGATGCATAATTGAAATTGCATGTCCTTTTTTGTGAATGTGGTTATTAAATTTGTAATAATTACATTTAATTTTCTGTATTGATGAAATGTGAGTCATCTTTGACAAAGTATGTAAGGTCATGCATTTCCGATTAAAAAAAGTTATGTTTTTCATACCCCTAGACTCCCTCACATTCATGTGAGTAAATTTGTAATTAAATGGCAATCAACAATAGGTGTCCCTGAAGCAGCATCCCTGGAGAGGTATCTACAAAGAGGCATTCGAGAATAGACGTTTGACATGAGGCATTGTTGTTTGAAAGGAGGATAAAAGTTGCTGAAATATTTGATAATAGAGACTCCATGAGTCCATAAGTTTTGGTTAGTTTATCAAATAATGATAAACTAATCATAAGTCTCAAGATCAAGTCATGATTAATTATTCATAACTAATAAAAATATATAATGTTATATTAAATAATGTAAAATATTTATGTAGTATATAATATTTTATTAATCGATTTTAATAGGTAATAATGTCTGCGCAAATATATTGCAATAGTGAGATGATTTATACGGAGCAGGGATTTAGCTATAGTGTGCCACCTGTCAGAGTGGTAAATCTTCATGGTTGTATGACATTGGATTCAGTTTGCAATAAGATTCAAAATCAGTTAAAACTGAGGGTCGATCAATCCATTTCATAAATCACATATCGACATCTACAACATCCTGAACGTTTCTGGCACACGGATTACCCTTTGATCGATGATGATGATTTGATGTATACATATTCTTTATTTAGACAACAATGTGCTAATGGTTTGATGGGGTTGTATGTGGTAATTTCGGATATATATGTGGTGAAACTGACTAATACAAAACCGTGTTTTGTGAGCTCTGTACAAGTTGGTCCTTCACATCAGTCTTTCACATTGCCTCCTTCTCATTTGACTCCAACAATAGAAGCATGTTTTGAAGAAGATGATCAAAATGTAGAATGAAATGTATATGATATACCTTTGCGTGTTGATATATGGATTGAAAGTTTATCTGAGGAAGTAGAATCTGGGGAACCATCAGGAGATGATGTGGGTGATGGTGATGCGGGGAAAGAACCTTTTGGGGTTCCTTTGAGAGATGTGGGTGAAGGTGATGTGGGAAATGAACCTTCTAAGGTTTCTTTGAGAGAAAGACATCCACGACATCCACCGGTTAGTGGTAATAATCCATCAGTATTGTGTTACTTATTTAAAGGAATGTATCATGAACAACATTTTGATTTGGATTTCATTACACCGGCTTCTGAATTCCCTGGTATTATAGGGAATAGGTCTACATAAAATGACAACGCCATTTATGTTGGGCAGGAGTTTGAAAATAAATTGGTCATGAAAAATGTGATAAAGAAATACCACATTGAGAGAAAATTCATATTTTTGGTTGATGAGTCACAGAATACAAAATATATCATTCGTTGTGAAAAATATGATCCAGAATGTAAATTTCAATTAAGCGCAATATTTGATAATTTTTTTCCATGATGGAGGATAACCAAATTAGAAGGACCACACACTTGTGTGCATCCAAGTTTTTCATAGGATCACTCTTCCCTTGATTCAGAGTTTATATCAATTGTTATTTGTGAGATGATACGAACATGTCATGATTTTTCTGTTTCCCTTGTTCAGGAATGAATTCAATAGTTTTATAACTACATGATATCATGTACCAAAGCATGAAATGAAAAACAGAAGGCAGTTTTAAAAGTGTATGGTGATTGGAATGAATCTTATGCTATGTTTTGACAACTTATTGAATTGTTATCTCTCAATAATCAGATTGTTTATCAGTTGGACACTGTTTAGTATGTATTCCCCAATCACTGAGTCGATCAAACAAAGGTGAAGTTCAATAGTGTTTTTTGGGCATTCAGGCCATGCATTGCTGCATTTCCCTATTGTAAACAATTTATTCAAGTCAATGGCACTTTCCTGTATGGAAAGTATATAGGTGTTCTACTCATTGATACCACACAGTTTGGTAATTGTGTTCCTCTACCACTTGCTTTTTCTATTATTGAAAAGGAGAATTCTGAAAGATGGAGCTAGTTTATGGCATATGTACGTGTTCATGTCACACAAAACCATAGCGTTTGTCTGATATCTGATCACCATCGAACGATTATAGAGGTCGTGGTTAGTTATGGGGTTTCATGGACTGAGATGAAATCTTATCATTGTTATTGCATTAGACATATGCAAGTAATGTGCATAATCATTTCATAGATGATGCCATAAAGAAGGCAATCCTCAAGTTGGGTATGTTTTTTTAAAAGTTACATTTTTAAAACAAAATTGATTCTCCATTTTAATATAATATTCTCTTATGGTTTCAGAATATGAGCCCCAACAAGAAGGGTTTTATTGACGCCTTGAAGTGATCCGAACAGATAATGAAGATGTGTATGAATATATGATGCAGATTTCAAAGGAGAAATGGTCATTAGCATATCATGGGGGTAGAAGATATGGCCATATAACCACTAATATAGTGGAGTGCATAAAGGGGGTACTCAAAGGTGTGCGCAAACTTCCTATCACATGGTTAGTGAAAGAGACATTTTATAGATGTGTTCACTACTTTGTTGACTGGTCCCAAAAGGCCTATCAGGGGACGGAAAATGAATTGCGTTTTACGTAGCATTTCCAAAGTGATATTGATTTGATACTGAATGAGGCTTAAATATGGACTATTTTAGCCTTTAACGGGGAAAAGAAGAGCTTTTAAGTAAGATTGTGCTACAACCGGGCTACATGCACTAGTGTTCGAGATTTTCTAGTGATGTAAGAAAACATGTATTGTGATTGCAGCAAATTTCAGACATTTAGATATCCATGTGAACATGTTATCACAGATTGTGCTTCAGAAAATATATCATGAGATCCATATGTTGACCCAATTTATTTCATGATCACTTTGGTGAACTGTTATAGTGCATCTTAGATGCCTGTTGGTGACTTTCATTCTATCTTATTTCCCGATGATCAGCTGACTGTCATCCCTGATATTTTTGGGATTCATAATTTGGTTCTGTTTTCATTTATGATTTTTTTCAATCTGTGTTGTTTTTTTAAATTATTGGCTTCATACTACTAGGTTACGGCCTCATGGAAAACCAAAATAAAGTCGAATTATAAATGAAATGGATTGGCCTCAACAATGAGGAGGGAGAATACGATGCAATATTTGTCATGCAGAAGGACATACTCATAATAGATTTCCCTAAGTGGCAGCACAGAGCTCCACATCTCGTCATCCATGATCGAGTTTGTGTATTGTATCATGAATATGTATATTTTTATTTGTATATGGAAGATTCAGTATTGAATCCTTTTATTTATGACTTTCTCTATTTGTTACATGTTTCAATTTTGGTTTGTCTCGTTTTTTGATTCTCTAATAAAGAATTTTGTGATACTCAAACTGTTCAGAAAAACAACATAGAACAAAAGAACTAGCTCATGGATGTCCACATGAAATGCTTAGAAGACCTCTATAGGTTTTAATTAATTGAGACCTCATAAATATTGAATCTTAAAATTAGGTAATAGGGTTATTTATTTAATTAGGGTATTGGTAAAGTATTAAAAATACTAATCCACACACAACAAATCAAGTATAAATAGAAAATATTAACACAATCATTTTTCATTTCATTGTTCTAGATTTACTTAAATATTAGTTGAAATTTTTTATTGAATTCACTATAATACTGTAACGATGATATCATTTGTGCAGATGATAGATTTTCCATTTCTCATATTTCAGGTTACTCATGTATCATGGCTACTTTTAGAGGGACATCCAGTGCCTCCATTGAGTGTACGTAGATCTCAGCATTTCCATCATACCGCACCACCTCCCGCTATCATCCCTCATCTTCGTCGTGTTGGTTCTATGGCGTAGCGATGTCCGACTTCACCTTTCTCGATCATCATATCCATACTGTACTTGTAGAAAGATGGAGGCCAGAGTCACATACATTCCATTTTAGAGAGGGGGAGATGTCTATTACCTTTTAGGATGTGGCCATTATGTTGGGCCTCCCCATCAATGGTGCGACACTGACTGGCCGAGTTGGAGAAGATTTGTCAGAGCTTATTCCTAGACTACTAGGCATAGAGATCCCTGATGAAGTATGGTCCATCATTAGTGGTCGATTACGCATGCCTTGGTTAGACCGTCACTTCACACAGTTAGTAGAGGATACTGATGAGATCATCGTGCCGTGATTTGCACGTGCATATATTTTGAGGCTGATCGGTGGTACCCTTTTTGTTGATCACTCCACTACTTTTGTACATTTGATGTATTTATCTTTTTTGGAGGATTTGGACGAGGCCGGACGATATAGCTAGGGGTTTTCTTATCTATAATATACATACAAGGCATTATGTAGTGCATGTCACATTGATAGGATGAAAATCATGGGATGCATGGTTCTTCTACAGATTTTGGTATAGGATCACATCTTTCGTTTAGCTCCACATGCTCATGTTCCATTACTAGCATATATTATAGTAGAGGCTCTGCGTGGACGTTGGTATGTTATTCCTTCCTTATACTATCTAACTCAATTGTATAAATTTATATTTTGAAATGTAAATATAAAAATATTATCTACTGGTCGAGTCAGGCACATCGACATACAGATTCCCTTAGACATGACGTCCACGCCTACAGACTTTTGTTGGACAACATTCAACCACATTATGTAAGTAATTATTATTTATATTGTTAAATATTTATTCTTTACTATACATGTATTCATTAATTAATTAATTATTTATTTTTTCTTTCAGATATTATGGATGCCATATACAAATGCTATTATCCAGAGTCTTCCACTATACTGTACAGAAATGATTGCTATCGGCACCTGTAGGGTTCCATTGATTCATTTTCATATAGTCAAGTGGAATTAGACTGAAAAAGTAATGATGCAATTTGTGTAACACCCCGAGCTTCCATGATACGCTTCTCATTCGATAATGCAATAGCTTGCATTGTACGCAACTTCGAGTTCCAAAACACCACGACTAATCAATGTAGCCGTTATGAATAGTAATAACCACTTTTTAAAATTATAGAAATTTTATATTTCAAAATGGACTTCATTTTTGAATTCGGAAGATCGAAATTAGCCTATGTTGAATTTTTGGTATTTTTCTGAGAACTTCTAATTTTTTATGAATAGTAAAAAATACTTAAAAACAACTTTTTTAATCAAAATAATTTATAGTGATAAATTATACTATTTAGTGGTTTTAAAGTATAATTAGAATATATTTTTACCATTTTATCCAATGTTGGTCATTAGAATTAATTTAACATTGAAATTGGACATAAACAATTGCCAATCTTTTGATATAAATTGTTTCTTAAAAACACGCTATTTGTTGTGACAGAGGGAATTAATTATAAAATTAATTAATGCAACTTATATGTTGGGAATTTTGTGAAATAGACATCATTTTTGAATTTGGAATATCAATTATAGCTTAGGGTGAAATTTTGGCATTGTTCTGAAAAACTTCAATTTTTGATGAATAGGGAATCCACTAAGTGGTAGTTAAATAACTGATTTTTCGTTTAAATGAAATATTACCACTTCTGTGATTTTATTTTCAAAAATCCAACATACATGGTTGTCATTAAGAAGTAAAATTTGGTTCAATGAGATCAAAATAATTTTTTGGTGAATAGTAACTTTTAAGTTCTTATTCGCGATTAGAGGTAATTAGTGTAGTTTAAGGTAAAAATAATGTTTTAATAATATGAGATGAGCTTGACACTTGTCCTACTCCTATTGGATGAGTCATGGCCGACCAAGACAACCCATGGGTCAACTTTGGGACCCCATGGAGCCACTTTGGTTGGAAAATGACATTAATATATATTTATTTAATGTTAAAATTAAATTGACACAAACATGAGTTGTTTTACTAAAACAGTTTTTAAGTGGGGTTACACAAGTCCAAATTTTGACTATAAATATTCATTAGAAATCTAAAAATATTTCCTACATCATAGTATTTTTTTTATAATTTTTAGACATTAAATAAATTAAATTATTTATAACATCATTATGATGCAGCGATGACCTCATTATTTAACGATTTTAATAAAATGAAAAGATAATGTAAAATCCAAGGCTTACACTTGTCCAAAGACTATTGGATGGGTATATTTAGAACCCTTATCACCTTAGCCACGAATTATATAAGTGTGGGACCTTTATAATCCGAAAAGCATTGTATAATAATGTATCATTTCAATCTTTCCAAAAGAGCCCCTCCTCTCCACTTATAAAAGGCCCCCACCACTCCCACATTATTCACACCTTCAAGCCATTTGGCTCCGCCAACCTCTGCCCAAATACTCTCCCAACTTCCCTCAGTTACTCCTAGAAGCCTCACTTTGGGCATAATTCTTCCCAAGGAAGCCTTTGGCTCAAATCAAAAAGAGTTACCCGATTTTTGAGGTAATGTCTTCTCTAATGTTGTTTTGTTTTATTTTTCTTCTCCAACCCCCTAAACTCTTTTTATTCATTTCTTTTGTAACAACACCAGTATCCTAAATATACTAGGATGTTTTTATAAGAATTATTCGAGCTACACTTACACACACCTACATCTAATGGTTAAAGAACATACGGTTTCTGTGGATGGCGAATTTCTGCCTCACGAAACGATGATTGTTCAACACTCATATAACACCTTCAAAGGTGGCCATTGAGATGTCACTATATTTATATATGATATATAATATGTTTATGTTTTACTTATGCTTCTGTATTTCTCATTTATGGCATACTTTATGATTTCCATTATGGGTAAAACACGATAATTTCATTTTAGGAAGTGCGGACTACCGCCCCCTCAAAGTGATTTGAACCGTTAATGCCATATGTGGGATGTATAAAGGATGGAGTAAATGGTATTATACATTATATTATAATGGAATTATATTATACATTTATATCATTATGATTTCATTCCATTAAATACGAAATATAAATGAAAGTAGCGTTCATGCGTACGTACGGCTTACCGTCTCCATGAACGGTGCATTTCATTTCTTACCTCTAAATGTTACGTAATATTATAAATGAATGTATATACTGGATATATATGATATATATGACATCTAAATAATGAATATAATTCTGGAGATAAGGGATATTCTACCACATAAACAACTCGTAATTATAAGAAGTTTATTTTTGACTCAAGTACCAAAGATCGACAAAATGACCGTTATTAACTTAAATAATTTCATAATGTTCATAACATTGTAATAAGTGATATAAAAAGGATAATTAAATTAAAAATGGTTCTTAATAAGGTATATATTAACTCTAGTTTATTATTCAGGAGGTTAAAGAATGGTTGAGTCAAGTCAGACACGAGGTAAGGGAATTTCTTAACCCAACTTCCATTCTTTGGGTTAATCTCCTACTTTCAAATTATGTCATGATATTATTATGTCCTATCTTGTATTTGTACATTATTTATGTGTACTTATAGTGAATACACATTATATATGTACTTTATTTAAAAAATGATCTTTTTAAGGACTTCGCCTCAATCCCCTTTCATTGAGGCATATATGGTTTTATACACAACTTTCTTTTATATGGTGTATAAACCCCTTTGACTTTTACGTTTATTCAAAAGGAATCTTTTTATATTAAGCGTTTTACTAAACGACAAAAAGGGAATGTTTTTCTTTCCGTACATATGCGGCGACAACGACTTCTCCGCCGCCGTGACCATTATTTCGGTTTCGGCTTCCTCTACAAGTCATCACATTTTTTTTAATGAAAAATAAATACAAAGTTTTAACATTCTTTTATTTTGGTATTGAAAATGGTTTTGAAAGAATTTTTACTATATCAATGTGTTGTATTGATATCTTGTGATTGAAATGTGGAAATGTTATGTTTCATTTATGCATGTTTTATGTGATACGATTGTGTTATGGTTTATGATATGTTTAAACCTATTCATATGAGGAATGCATTGGACTTAATAAGTGACGGGTGGAGCCCGCTATAGCTCCTCGATGCATCGGCAGGTCTCATGAGACAAACTAGTGTCTTGGCACGAGGCCTTGACAAAATCTTATTTGTGATCTTGGCACGAGGCCTTGGCTACGTGGTTATGATAGTCTGGCATTATGCATATCCATCATTATGAAAGTGGTTATTGATATTGGATGTGATTATTCGACCAGTAGAATTTCCATGTGAAGAAGTAAATGGCATTATCTCATTTTACTTATGCCATATTATGTTGATATTCATGTTTAAAAGGCTTTTGTTTTAGTTATACATTGCCTTAAATGTTTATGTTTATTTATGAAAGCTTCCGAAATATTGTTATCCTTACTGAGAATCTGAGCTCACCCCTTTCAATTTTTTAATATTTTCCAGGATGTGAAGAAGTATTTTATGAATGACCTGCAGGGATAGTCAGAAGAGGATATGAGTGTGGACTATGAAGACTTTGTTATTAGTTTTTCACTTTTTGATGTAATGAAAGACTTACGAATGTATCTAGTGTTTCCAAGGCTACTAAACTAATCGGTCTTTCGAGACTTGATCTTTTGTAATCATGCCAATGTTACGAAGTAATGCACCGACTCTGGGTAGCTGGGGTCGGGGCGTTACAGTTGGTATCAGAGGCAGTTTAATACTAACCTTGGAAGCTAGATTTAGATAAACTTTGATTATAGCACATAACCCGAAGATAGACTTTGAGGATTAGTATAGAAGAACTTCCTAAAATTTTGGTATTGTAGAGATGTTGTGAGTTTTCCGAGCAATACATCCCTGTCTGGATACGAGAAGGTAGAGGCGGCTCTGGCACAGATGTACCTAGGGGTAAAACCCGAAAACACCGCTTTGAGCTAGACTCGAAGGGGAACTGGTGCACGACAACGGGCCGTGCTGCACTCTTGGTTACGACACTCCCGGGGGATATGCTTAGGATAATTCTCATTTTATTTACAAACCACTATGAAGGGTTATGAGTATATACTTCCTCAAAGAAAATATTTCTTTTTATGATTATGGATTATATCCATAAATAGTTCAATTTATGTAAAGTTTTTTACAAGTATGGAATTATGTATTTTGATTCATAAACTAATCTAGTTTATGCCATTGTTTAGAAATGGCGCCTAGTGGAAGGAATGGAAACCGTATCAATGCACGAACTCCGTGTAGGGATTTCCCTCCTGCTCAAGATAATATTTGTGGATCTGGAGATGCAACTAGTGGTGATCAACTTATTACCATACTGGGACAACTCACTCAGGTTATGAATAATAACCTTACTCGTATGGAGCACCCTGATCCGCAACGTGGAGGATCAATGCTAGACCGTTTAATGAGGCAACAACCACCAACCTTCAATGGGAGTACAAATCCTATAGTAGCTGAGCAATGGATAAATTCCTTAGAGAAAATATTCTATGCCTTGGGGTGTAGTGAAAGGCAGAAGGTTGTCATGGCAGTTTACCGCCTCACTGGAGATGCTGATCAGTGGTGGTCGCTGATTCAAAACACAAAGGAAGATGATGACGTATCGAATATGGAATGGAGGGAGTTCAAAGAGCTTTTCTTAGAAAAATACATTCCTCGTGACCATCGAGCAGATATGGAAAGGCAATTTCTGAGTCTGAGGCAGAAGGAGGATGAGAATGTCGCAAAGTATGAGGCTAACTTTACAAGGTTAGCGAGGCATGCTGCCGATTATATACGTAACCCAAGGAGTAAGATTGATCGTTTCTTTGATGGGTTAAAACCATTTCTCCGTCGATCTTTAGTACCACAATCCTTCTCATCATACGAAGATATTGTCTCGTGTGCTATCAAGACAGAAAAGGAATTCTCTAAGTCTTATGACAACAAAGTAAAGCAAGAGAAAAAGAGAACGGTGGAACAAGAGACAGATAAAGGGAAAAAGGGAAAGAATGATTTTCCATTATGTGATAATTGTGGGAAGAATCACCCTGGTACTTGTCTAAAAGGAATGGGAGTTTGTTATAAATGTGGAGAAAAGGGTCACCAGGCTCGTGATTGCAAGGGAAAGAAAGAGGCTGTCAAAGTTGAATGCTACAATTGTAGGGAAATGGGGCATTATGCAAATGAATGTCCTAAGCGTCAAGGAAACTTACCTCAGAAAAGGCCAAGGGATCAAGGCCAATCATATGTTGTGACTACAGTTGAAGCGGAATAATTAATGTATTGGTGCTTTTGTACTCAAGGATTATATTCTGGTTTAAGAATAATGTGATATATATAAATATTGTACTACAGTACTTTTTGATTTCAGTAAAGTTTTAATATGATTAAGGTAATCATATTTTTAGTATGTGACAATAAGAGAAACTTTTCTTTGTTTGGGGAATCTGATGTTACAATTGATTTTGGAATTTAGAGACCTTTTTCTGGACGGAGGTATTTTGGATAACTATTAAGGTTGGAATGGATTAAGTTGAACCATGGATAGTATTGTTTAAGGTTAAAGCATTTCTGAAGATTATTTTTGGAATATTATGATACTATAGTTTTAGGAAAATGACAACCTGCAGGGTGGGGCATAACTCGTCGTGTCGGACAAAGCTGCAGGAATCGAACCCACAACCATAGTGCGACAAGACTTTATTTCCTACCACTAGCCTACAGGAAGTCCCTGGTTATTACAAAATAGTTTTACTAATCTAAATGGTATGTGTTAATATTTGGAACCTTATACAATTAGGATAAAAAGAATATTTGTGAGTTCCGTTACCATTTGAAGTAAATGATGGGTTTGTGGTAAAAATTTATTAACGAATGAAAGTATACATAACAAGTATGTATATTCCCTTACGTTCTTAGTAAATCTCCTAAATAAATTCCTCAACATTATAAAAGGTAACTTAAAACAAAAATGTTGTCGGTTAACTTTTCCAACTGGGGATTCAATGACCGTTTAACCAATCACAAGTTTGTGATTTTCTTGTAGTTAAACTTTCTCCTAATCCTGTTTTCTATAACTCTCCATCAGACCTTGATAGTTTGTTTCTCCTCCATATCCATATTTTCATAGAATCCTAGAATGGGCTATATCGGGTGACCTTTGTACTTATCTTGCTTTCTTTTAATGTTATATATTTATTAACCTTATTTCCGATGTGGGTTTTCCACAAAGGTATTTTCTATTTTCAACCTTTTATTTTCAAAGAAAATTTTCAAATTGCGAGGACGCAATTTATTGAAGGAGGGGAGAATGTAACACCCCGAGCTTCCATGATACGCTTCTCATTCGATAATGCAATAGCTTGCATTGTACGCAACTTCGAGTTCCAAAACACCGCGACTAATCAATGTAGCCGTTATGAATAGTAATAACCACTTTTTAAAATTATAGAAATTTAATATTTCAAAATGGACTTCATTTTTGAATTCGGAAGATCGAAATTAGCCTATGTTGAATTTTTGGTATTTTTCTGAGAACTTCTAATTTTTTATGAATAGTGAAAAATACTTAAAAAACAACTTTTTTAATAAAAATAATTTATTGTGATAAATTATACTTTTTAGTGGTTTTAAAGTATAATTAGAATATATTTTTACCATTTTATTAAATGGTGGTCATTAGAATTAATTTAACAT
The DNA here is from genome assembly GCA_963277665.1 of Viscum album. Lineage (NCBI taxonomy): Eukaryota > Viridiplantae > Streptophyta > Magnoliopsida > Santalales > Viscaceae > Viscum > Viscum album. The sequence continues at coordinate 244,430,232 of OY728131.1, forward strand.
TGAAATTGGACATAAACAATTGCCAATCTTTTGATATAAATTGTTTCTTAAAAACACGCTATTTGTTGTGACAAAGGGAATTAATTATAAAATTAATTAATGAAACTTATATGTTGGGAATTTTGTGAAATAGACATAATTTTTGAATTCAGAATATCAATTATAGCTTAGGGTGAAATTTTGGCATTGTTCTGAAAAACTTCAATTTTTGATGAATAATGAATCCACTAAGTGGTAGTTAAATAACTGATTTTTCGTTTAAATGAAATATTACCACTTCTGTGATTTGATTTTCAAAAATCCGACATACATGGTTGTCATTAAGAATTAAAATGTGGTTCAATGAGATCAAAATAATTTTTTGGTGAATAGTAACTTTTAAGTTCTTATTCGCGATTAGAGGTAATTAGTGTAGTTTAAGGTAAAAATAATGTTTTAATAATATGAGATGAGATTGACACTTGTACTACTCCTATTTTATGAGTCATGGCCGATCAAGACAACCCATGGGTCAACTTGGGGACCCCATGGAGCCACTTTGGTTGGAAAATGACATTAATATATATTTATTTAATGTTAAAATTAAATTGACACAAACATGAGTTTTTTTACTAAAACAGTTTTTAAGTGGGGTTACACAAGTCCAAATTTTGACTATAAATATTCATTAGAAAGCTAAAAAGATTTCCTACATCAGAGTATTTTTTTTTATAATTTTTAGACATTAAATAAATTAAATTATTTATAACATCATTATGACGCAGCGATGACCTCATTATTTAATGATTTTAATAAAATGAAAAGATAATGTAAAATACAAGGCTTACACTTGTCCAAAGACTATTGGATGGGTACCTTTCGAACCCTTATCACCTTATCCACGAATTATATAAGTGTGGGACCTTTAGAATCCGAAAAGCATTGTATAATAATGTATCATTTCAATCTTTCCAAAAGAGCCCCTCCTCTCCACTTATAAAAGGCCCCCACCACTCCCACCTTATTCACACCTTCAAGCCATTTGGCTCGGCCAACCTCTGCCCAAATACTCTCCCAACTTCCCTCACTTACTCCTAGAAGCCTCACTTTGGGCATAATTCTTCCCAAGGAATCCTTTGGCTCAAATCAAAAAGAGTTATCCGATTTTTGAGGTAATGTCTTCTCTAATGTTGTTTTGTTTTATTTTTCTTCTCCAACCCCCTAAACTCTTTTTATTCATTTCTTTTGTAACAAAACCAGTATCCTAAATATACTAGGATGTTTTTATAAGAATTATTCTAGCTTCACTTACACACACCTACATCTAATGGTTAAAGAACATACGGTTTCTGTGGATGGCGAATTTCTGCCTCACGAAACGATGGTTGTTCAACACTCATATAACACCTTCAAAGGTGGCCATTGAGATGTCACTATATTTATATATGATATATAATATGTATATGTTTTACTTATGCTTCTGTATTTCTCATTTATGGCATACTTTATGATTTCCATTATGGGTAAAACACGATAATTTCATTTTAGGAAGTGCGGACTACCGCCCCCTCAAAGTGATTTGAATCGTTAATGCCATATGTGGGATGTATAAAGGATGGAGTAAATGGTATTATACACTATATTATAATGGAATTAAATTATACATTTATATCATTATTATTTCATTCCATTAAATACGAAATAGAAATGAAAGTAGCGTTCATGCGTACGTACGGCTTACCGTCTCCATGAACGGTGCATTTCATTTCTTACCTCTAAATGTTACATAATATTATAAATGAATGTATATACTGGATATATATGATATATATGACATCTAAATAATGAATATAATTCTGGAGATAAGGGATATTCTACCACATAAACAACTCGTAATTATAAGAAGTTTATTTTTGACTCAAGTACCAAAGATCGACAAAATGACCGTTATTAACTTAAATAATTTCATAATGTTCATAACATTGTAATAAGTGATATAAAAAGGATAATGAAATTAAAAATGGTTCTTAATAAGGTATATATTAACTATAGTTTATTATTCAGGAGGTTAAAGAACGGTTGAGTCAAGTCAGACACGAGGTAAGGGAATTTCTTAACCCAACTTCCATTCTTTGGGTTAATCTCCTACTTTCAAATTATGTCATGATATTATTATGTCCTATATTGTATTTGTACATTATTTATGTGTACTTATAGTGAATACACATTATATATGTACTTTATTTAAAAAATGATCTTTTTAAGGACTTCGTCTCAATCCCCTTTCATTGAGGAATATATGGTTTTATACACAACTTTCTTTTATATGGTGTATAAACCCCTTTGACTTTTACGTTTATTCAAAAGCAATCTTTTTATATTAAGCATTTTACTAAACAACAAAAAGGGAATGTTTTTTTTCCGTACATATGCGGCGACAACGACTTCTCCGCCGCCGTGACCATTATTTGGGTTTCGGCTTCCTCTATAAGCCATCACGTTTTTTTTAATGAAAAATAAATACAAAGTTTTAACATTCTTTTATTTTGGTATTGAAAATGGTTTTGAAAGAATTTTTACTATATCAATGTGTTATATTGATATCTTGTGATTGAAATGTGGAAATGTTATGTTTCCTTTATGCATGTTTTATGTGATACGATTGTGTTATGGTTTATGATATGTTTAAACTTATTCATATGAGGAATGCATTGGACTTAATAAGTGACGGGTGGAGCCCTCTATAGGTCCTCGATGCATCGGCAGGTCTCATGAGACAAACTAGTGTCTTGGCACGAGGCCTTGACAAAATCTTATTTGTGGTCTTGGCACGAGGCCTTGGCTACGTGGTTATGATAGTCTGGCATTATGCATTCCATCATTTTGAAAGTGGTTAGTGATATTGCATGTGATTATTCGACCAGTAGAATATCCATGTGAAGAAGTAAATGGCATTATCTCATTTTACTTTTTCCATATTATGTTGATGTTCATGTTTAAAAGGCTTTTGTTTTAGTTATACATTGCCTTAAATGTTTATGTTTATTTATGAATGCTTCCGCAATATTGTTATCCTTACTGAGCATCTGAGCTCACCCCTTTCAATGTTTTAATATTTTCCGGGATGTGAAGAAGTATTTTATGAATGACCTGCAGGGATAGTCAGAAGAGGATATGAGTGTGGACTATGAAGACTTTGTTATTAGTTTTTCACTTTTTGATGTAATGAAAGACTTACGAATGTATCTACTGTTTCCAAGGCTACTAAACTAATCGGTCTTTCGAGACTTGATCTTTTGTGATCATGCCAATGTTACGAAGTAATGCACCGACTCTGGGTAGCTGGGGTCGGGGCGTTACAATTTGGATTCTTTCAGCCTGTTCCCAACCCATCGAGTTAGTTAGATTCACTGCATTCCCTGAAGATTTCAGGGAAGAGAGATTTTGATTGGAGGAGATACCACCCAAGATATATTGATTTATGGGATATATAACATGACTTCCAGTTGCGAGGGGAGGGGAAAATGCATTTTCATTTGGTGGATCAGATGGATTATGTAGCTTCGTACTACAGGTCCCCGTCATATTTCTGACACGACATGGATGAGGCTTTCATGATCTGGTATACATAGTTACATCCACAATTTAGTGAAATTTCTATTCATATTACTTAACAAAATTATTTTTTTCATAGGATGGGCATATCTATCATATACTATTCATGTCTGATCCAGTAGAGCACACCATATTTGACCCCGCATATTTTCACTCTTTTATTAGAGTTGAGTCCTTCGATGGATGAGATTTATCATGGCATTTTCTTTGACCCAGCACAAGCTCAGGGGGCTGCAGAGCCTGCTGAGGATCATATAGATGTACCAGGGGGATGACCCTGTTATGGATCTTTTTGTTCCACAGAAGGAGGACGTTCAAATTGATCAGTCAGATGATGCTGTTCCACAGAAGGAGGGTGTTCCGCAAGACCAGTCATCTGCTCCACCAGCTTCTCAGGCCCAACCACAGGTAGATACAACCGATGACTGGGTTGAGCTCTATTCATTATTACAGACATCCTCAGCACAAAATCCATCTTTTTTCAATGTTGGTGAGAGTTTCATCTAGCCTTCACTATCAGTAGATGCAGGACATGGTACAGACGGTGAGACTGTACATCCACCGCCTGTCACATAGGAGGATGTGGGGGTGGCTGCTGAGGATGATGTGCAGCGTACGACATGGCGTACACAGAGATGGACACGACGTAGATGCGTCCAGTATACACCTAGTTGTGGGATAGAAGAGCATCCATACCAGAGGCCTAGATTGGGTTGATTTGTGATTTACAATACACTATGTATGTGCATTACTATTATCAATTATAGAGTTTTAATTTTTTTTAACAAGTGTCTTACTATCATCAAATTATCTTCCAAAATTAATAATTTGATTTTTGGTATTCATTAATAAATTTTAATACTTGGGATGAAAAGATCTGTGAACATCAAGATATCTTGACAAATATTATTGATCTCAATGATTTGATTCCTAAAATCATGGAACATGATTCTTTGTTTAAAAAATTAAATTGTATAAAGAAGAACTTCACTGAATAATGAATCATTGTCAAGAGTAGATGATTATGATTGAAGATCAAAAAAACCACAATATGAGATGTATGGAATTAGAAGTTCATTTGGCCAATTTTGAGAAAATACATATTCAACCTTTATAAAAGTACACATGTTCTAATGGTACACAATCTTCACTGGAGGATTTTACTTTTAAAATACCTTCATCATATCATAAAATTATGTACATTATGAAAAAGATTAATTTCATATTCTTCTAAAATAAGAAACGATCCTTAAGAGGGTTAAGAATGTGTTAGCATATCTAAGAATAATTATTGAAGAATATCATCCTTGGTGAAGTTATATAAGATTTCAAAGCTGATGTTTATGAGTGTTTCACTGCAGGGGGAGGTAAATGATGAAATATTAAATTAATTCCAGAATTAATTTATCAATTAGAATCAAATCTAATTACTATAGAACATTCCGGAAGATATGATTATTGAATGATAAATGTTTTTCTAAATCTAGATTCTTTTGTTAATAAAAAAATACTGAATAGAAAGGGGTTGTAATTGAATTAATAAAATACATAAGAAAATTTTTCTTATAATTAAATGATGATTTTTTTAACATTTTTGTAGGAATCCTTTAGAGAGTTCATAAAGGATGCGCGAACCCCGTTCACACATCTACCATTGCTAGGATACGTGAACGAGGTTCATGCATCCTTTAAAGATGTGGTGAGGGATGCGTGAACCCCGTTCACACATCTGGCCGAGAAGAATATGCGTGAACGAGGTTCACGCATCTAAAGACCAATTTTTAAAAATAATTCAAACTCTATCCCTTTTCCATAAATGTTTTTTATAAAACCATATATAAAAAAACCCAGGCTATTGCCGGGTAATTATGAAGGTGGGATGAGTCTTTTGGTAAGAAAATTTTAGTAAAATTTAATGGATTTATTATAATGGGATTTGAGTATTTAGTCACTAAAATCTAAGGTCACGTTCCTCTGGGCCTTCAGGATTGTAATGGGTTCTCCCAACCCAGTTCAAAAGGGACTTCTATTTTTCTTTTCTTTTTTAATATAGGGGCTAGTCCCCAACCTATTTTTGGTAAACATCAATATATTTTGAAAAATTATTAAAATTGAATAAAAAATATTAATTATATTAATTTTAATATAAATTTATTAATACTATGATAAAATACATTAATAAGTGCAACAGTTTCATAATAAATATTTTATTAAAAAATATTTTAGTGGTTATATTAATAATTACTACAAAATGTTTTTTTATGTAAATTAATAAATGATTTTTGTATACATTGTTAATAAAAGTATAAATTGAAATGATAGATACAGTTTTTTTCAAAATATATCATTAATTATAAAACTATATGATTAAAAATAAGAATTTAAATAATCTTTTTTAAATATATTTAAAATTTAAAATAAATAATTTTATAATATTATTACTTATTAATTATATAGAAGTATGTATTGTATTTATTGTATTAAAAATATTAATTAATTATTAAGCACATTTAATTTTTTTTAATTATAATTAAACATTTTATTATTTATAGGTTAATTTTTTATACATATACATAGAAAAATGATTTATGGTAAATATTTATTATTTAGAAAATATAAATATTCATTAAATATTTTGTTATTGAAATATTATATAAATTAATTTTAGAGTAACTGAAATTCCAATTTTAAGTTCACTTTATAATTTCAATTCGATTAAATATTCGTTGTCACATTTTTCTAATTAATATTATATATATATATATATGTATATGTATATATAAACCGTTTATTTACATGTAGCATGTGTGTGTCTGTGTATGAAAGCATGTCTAAAGAACCTAACGATATGCCTTTTTGTGTGGTATACTGGGGAACCAAACACTTACTTATGCGTATCGATCTACAAATAGATGAAAAAACACTTATATTCACACATACACAAATATATAAACACACACACACACATATATTTATATAGTTCATATTATATTACATATATATATATATATATTAATTTATTTACTCTTATATAAATCAAATTTAATAATATATGAATATAAATCTATATATATGTATGTATAATTTATTACATAGGCCAAAATACTCTTTATCAAGTCTTTTTAGAGATAATATACATATAAATTCAATATAAATATATATATGTATAAAATAATAATAAAAATCATAAATTATTATGATCCTAACAATCGTATATGGTATGTTTCATTTAACATTTTGTTAAAACAATTTTAATGTTGGTTAAAGGAGTGTTTTCCAGGAGTAGGGTTGGTCTTGGGGGTGTCATAGGGTTTCAAGACATGAAAAAGAGGGGAAAGATTTCATACTATTCCAAGAGTATGGTTTCCAAACCATTAGAACTATCCCCGATTCATATTCATGTAGCCCATAAGAGGAGGGTGCATGGTTTTATAAACCATCCAAGTAGGCCTAGGTAATTTTATGTTTTAAGATCATCTTGGATAAATGTGAGTAATTGGTTATGAAATGGTTTGTCAAAATATGGGGGTGTATGATCTAAACTATGTGGCCTAGCCCCTTACTAGATAGAGGGAGTCGTACAACCGACACATGGTTTGGCCAACCGTGTGGCCAAATGATGCTCCTATTTAAAAATGTTTAGTTTCTTTTTCTTCTCATGTTTAAGGATCTCCCCCATGATTTTCACCCTATTTCTCCACTTGTAGAAATGGGTGGACACCAGAATATACCACATCCTCTGAAGATGATTAAATTTCATTTATATGTTATTTGATACACTTTAGAGTGTTTATGGAATCTCTATATAAGTCTTAATATTTATTTCTCTCAATATTATGGACGATTATTTCCCTGGATGTTAATCTTTTTATGAAGCGTATGATACATATTTTCATGGATTTCTTCAACCTTAGCATTGAGGCTATTTAAATAAAATAATGGGTCATCGTTTTACTAGTGGTTATCTATGAACATGAGGTAGGTTTTCAACAATACTTTTTCCTATATAATTGATATTTACCTTATGTTTGTGGGAGAACCATTTGTATTTAATTCTATGTTTCTGTGTATCCGACTAAAAAATATAAAGTGGGAATTAAATTGATGTGGATGAGCCATCATGGACCCCATTGGGTTCGTTTATGACATGAGATCGAGCAAAGGGATACTCATAGGGTATAAAAATCCCTTGGAAGATATGTAGTGAAGTTATAAATCATGTGTACAAACCTAGATTTTCCACTCAGGTACAGATCCTTTAAATTTTGGTCTAATTAAATTTTATAGAAGTAATATTGATGAATAATGTGTTAGTGAAGGATTTTCAGGTGTTTGGTATAAGGCCCCAGCCTTAAACCTTACTTAATATTGAATTAAATGAATAATTCACATTGAGGATCTTTTCAGGTTTAGAGTTTTAGAGAATTAGAACATAACTATTACATCTTAAAAGATTACAAAGTAGACACTTCTACTAAGTCTCCATAAAATAAAAACTCTTAAAAAGAATGATGTCTAGATTCCATGTTTTAGATAGCATGAAATTCCCTTGATCCCATCCTTGACATTATTCCACTTTAAGTCCTGTGAAAAACATTTCGAAAAACATGGGGTGAGCATAAAAAGCTTAGTAAGGGATACAAAAAGAATGAAAACTGTTAGTTTTTCAAACATCAAGTAAACCATGTATACTATATCAAAGTAATACCTTCACCTTCACGAAGTAGTAAAAAAAATCTTCACTGAATAAAGTATCATTACTTACCTTTTTGTAACCAAAGTATTACCATAAAACCCATATAAAGAACACATAGAATATATAAAGGTAACTTGGGACATAAACATACTTAAGTGGAATAACCATACGGTTGACTTCCACACATATCACTTAATGGAATATCCATACGGCCAATTTCCATACATATTTAATGGAATAGCCATACGACCGACTTCCATACCCAATGCATTGGAGGTTATAACGTAACCACCCATCCTGGTATTCACGGCACCACCCGTCATATGGTTTATAACGTAACCACCCATTAAAATGTCCAAGTACCAATATAAAATCATAAAACATAAAACCAATATAAAGGAAAGATAACATTTCCACATTTCAATCACAATATATCATAAATATATTGACATAATAGAATCCTTTATCAAAACCATTTTCAATACCAAAATACATAAAAGAGTATATGGTATTTATTTTATTTAAAAACATTACGGCTTGTTGAGAAAGCCAAAGATCAAATAATACTCGTGACGGCGGAAAAGGTCGTTGTCACCGCGTACGTAAAAAAAGAACATTCCTTTTTGTTGTTTAGTAAACCGCTTCGTAGAAAAAGATTCCTTTTGTATAAAAGTAAAAGTCAAAGGATTTTATACACCGTATAAAAGAAAGTTGTGTATAAAACGAAATATGCCTCAATGAAAGGAGATTGAGACGAAGTCCCTTACCTTGGGTCCGACTTGACTCGATCGTTCTTTAACGTCCTGAATAATAAACTTGAGTTAATTTCTACTTGATTAAGAACCTTTTTAAAGTTCATTATTCCTTTTATATCACTTATTGCCATGTTATAAACATTATGTAACCAATTAAGTTAATAATGTTTGTTTTTTCAATATTTGGTTCTAAAGTCGAAAGTTGACTTCTTACAATTACATGTTGTTCGTGTGGTCAAAAGTTCTTTATATCCAGAATGAAATTCCTGATTTGGATATCATATATATCATATATATCCAGAATATACATGTATTTATAATATTACATAATCATTTAGAGGTAAGAAATGAAATGCACCGTTCATGGAGACGGTAAGCCGTACGTACGCATGAACGCTACTTTCATTTCATTGTCATATTAGTGGAATTAAAACTAAATGAGAGGTATGTATATTTTAATTCCAGAATTATATTCATCATTTAGACATATCATTAATTATATATATACATTATATACATGTAATTTTAATAGTACATTACATTTGGGGATAAGAAATGAAATGCACCGTTCATGGAGACGGTAAGCCGTACGTACGCATGAACGCTACTTTCATTTCTATATCATACTTTAATGGAAAGAAATAATAATGATATAGAGGAATATTATAATTCCAGTATAAAATCATATATAATAACTTTAAATCCATCCTTTACACGTCCCACATATGGCATTAACGAATCACATCACTTTTAGGGGGCGGTAGTCCGCACTTCCTTAAATGAAGATATCGTGTTTACCCATAATGGAAACCATAAAGGTATGCCAAAAATGAAAAATACAGAAGCTTAAAGAAAACATAAACATATTATATATCATATATAAAAATAGTGACATCATAATGGCCACCTTTGAAGGTGTTAAATGAGTATTGAACAATCATCGTTTCGGGAGGCACAATTTTTCCATCCACGGAAACCGTATGTTATTTAACCATTTGATGTAGTTGTGTGAGAGTGTAGCTCAAATAAATATTATAACAAAATCCTAGTATATTGAAGATACTGTTTTTGTTACAAAAGAAGTAAATAAAAAGAGTTTAGAGGGTTGGAGAAGCAAAATAAAACAAACGAACAAGAGAGAATGAATTACCTTTAAAAGTGTAACTCCCTTTTGATTTGAGCCTAAAGGCTTTATTTGAAAGGATTCTGCCCAAAGAGAATCCTCTAGGACGAGGAGAGGGATGTGGACAGAGTAATTGGGCAGGGTTTGGCCGATCCAAAGGCTTGATAAGTGTGTGAAATGAGGTAGAGGTGGGGGCCTTTTATAAGAGGAGAGGAGGGGCACTTTTGGAAAGTAAAGAAATATTACTTTATTTGAAAATGTGTTTCGGTTTTAAAAGGTCCCACATTGATATAATTCGTGGATAAGGTGATAAGGGTTCTAAATACACCCATCCAATAAGTTTTGGACATGTTTAGTTCTTAGATTTTACATTATCTTTCCATTTTATTTAAATCGTTAAATAATGAGGTCATCGCTGCATCATCATGATGTCATAAATACTTTAATTTATTTAATGTCTAAAAATTATAAAAAAACTACTATGATGTAGGAAATCGTTTTATATTTCCAATTACTATTTATAATCAAAATTTGGACTTGTATAACCCCACTTAAAAATTGTTTTCGTAAAACATATTATGTTTGTGTCATTTTCACTTTAACATTAAATAAAAAGTTATTTATGTCATTTCCCAACCAAAGTGGCTCCATGGGGTCCCCAAGTTCACCCATGACTTTTCTTGGTCTGCCATTACACAACCAATAGGTTTAGGACAAGTTTCATGGTGTTTTCACATTTTTATAATATCATTTTTACATTAAATTACACTAATTACCTCTAATCGCGATTAATGAAAAAAAGTTACTATTCACCAAAAAATTATTTTAATCTCATTGAACCACATTTTACTTCTTAATGACAACCATGTATGTCGGATTTTCAAAATTCAATACACATTAGTGGTAAACTTTCATTTAACTGAAAAATCAGTTTGCTTGATTACCACTTAGTGGTTTCACTATTCATCAAAAATTGAAGTTTTTCAGAAAATTACCAAAAATGCACCCTAAGATATATTTGATATTCCGAATTCAAAAATGAAGTCCATTTTACAAAATTCAAAACATATAAGTCACATTAATTAATTTAATAATTAATTCCCGCTGTCAGAGCAAATAGCGTGTTTTTATGAAACAATAAGTATCAAAAGATTGACACTAGTTTAAGTCCGATTTCAAAGTGAAATTAATTCCAACGACCACTATTGGATTTAATGGTAAAAATATTTTCTAATTTCACTTTAAAAACAATTCAAAATATTATATAATCATATAAATAATTTATATTAAAAATAGGTTTTGAATTAAAACACAACATTCTACACTATTCATTAAAAAATGAACTTTATCGGAAAAATACCAAAAAATTACACAAAGTAAAATTTGATGTCACGATTCATAATAAGAGTTTTATTTGGTCCAAAGGAATGTATAAGAGTGATCAAAACTATATTTAATGACAGTTCTCTATTAAAAGGCGATAAGTGAACCTTTAGTGAAAACTAGGGCATATACACCTAAAATTTAATTCTTTCCGTATTTTAAGCCTTTAGCTTTTATTGGATAAATGTAAAAACATTAAAAAATATATATAATCATATTTTAGTTATTTATATCCATTCCTTCCATTATAACGGCTACATGTTAACTACCATTTAAAATAATATTATTTTATTATTAGAGTGCAACGTAAGATTCCCAAGAAACTCGTTGTTGCGTGTTGGGTACGCCATCGAGCATAGCGTCCCCTTTAAAGTCATATTAATATTTTATTCACAAATATGGATAAATATGAAAATGTATATTCTTTATTTACCTGGGGTGTTACATCCTTCCCCCCTTTTGGGAATTGCGTCCTCACAATTTTAAAATTGCGCTTGGAAACATCCTTGAAAGTCCCACATCAGAACAAAAGTCGGTAAAACAAACACTTTAAAATAAAGAAAGATAAGTACAAAGGTCACCCGAGTTAACCCATACTAGGATTCCAAGTATGAAAATATGGACATGGAGGAAAAAACAAAGGGTCATGTTCTGATGGAGAGTGATAGAAAACATGTTTAGGAGAAAGTTAACAATGAGAAAATCACAAACTTGTGATGGGTTAAACGGTGTTGGGTTCCCCAGTAGGAAAAGTTAATAGACAACATTTTTGTTTTAAGTTACTTTTTATTGAGAAATTTATTCATAAGGAAACATAATCACTTATCATGTTGACTCTCAACTTTTACTAGATTCCTTAGTCAAACTCATATTTTTTTCCAAAAGAGGAGTATTTAGGGAGACTTGTTCGCATTTAGAGTACTATAATCAACTTCTAGAGAATCACCCAATCCCCAAAAGAGAACTATATACATCCCATGTATTTAGGCTTTAAACAAAACCAAAACCAAAAAGGTTAGTACAAGATCAGATAATCCAGAAAAGGATAACCCCTTATAAAAAGAAAATCTATTATTAATCTCCAAAATTTGTCCAACAAAACCCAAAGTTCAACGAGGACCATCCGATAAACAATTTGTCCATAAAATTCTTCAAAGTAAACCAATATAAGATTGAAACCCAAATATTTGAAGGATTTAGTCACATAGTCTTCCAAGTTAAATCGTAACATTTATCTCCAAACAACATCAGTTGCTCCTAAAGTCTCACATTGAAAAGTAATTATCCTAATCACATATCCTCCAAAATAGGTTAATCATTTTCATAAATAACCCAAAATCAACTTACTATTAATTCATAAAATCATATAACTAGAAAGAATCAGCCAAACTAACAAGGGACTTCACGTAGTCCAGTGGTAGGCGATAAATACCAGTCGCACTTTGGTAGTGGGTTCGATTCCCGCAGCTTTGTCTGACGCGACGGGTAGTCACACGGTCTGCATGTTGTCCTTTTTCCAAAACTATATAATTCTTAAAACATTCCCCAAAATGAGATAAAATCTTCAAAGATGATCATAACATATTTTAACCTCAAGTTTATCTCATTCCATTCATTTTCCATCATATCATAGAGTAACCCATAATTACCTAAAAATTAAGTATCATATAAACCCTAATGGTTACCTTAATAATTAATACCTGAATTTCCACATCGAGTTGTCCATCTCGTACATGATGCATTAGAGAACTCACCAAGGTTGAAGTGGTTGATCATGACTACTTGATATTTGGTTTAGAACAACCACGAGTTTCCTCATTGAATCCTCCATTTTATCTAGTATCTTAATCAGAGAACCACCACAGTTTCCTTCAAACCTGTTGTCTCTTTGGTGCCTGCTAGATCCATCCATTCACTTAAAATAGAAATGTCAGTGTGAGTATATCAACAAAACCATCATGTACTAATGAGGAAGGTAAACACTAAGATACACTTACTCATTCACTTTATCTAAAACTAGGACTCTTTCTGAAATCCTAACCATTATGGTAATGTCACTTATGCTTAAAGAATACCCTAACCTCTAAAGTTATCAAAACCGACCTTTGATACCAACTATAAGGCCCCAGCCTTAAACCTTACTTAATATTGAATTAAATGAGTAATTCACATTGAGGATCTTTTCAGGTTTAGAGTTTTATAGAATTAGGACATAACTATTACATCTCAAAATATTACAAAGTAGACACTTCTACTAAGTCTCCATAAAATAAAAACTCTTAAAAAGAAAGATGTCTAGATTCCATGTTTTAGATAGCATGAAATTCCCTTGATCCCATCCTTGACCTTATTCCACTTTAAGACCTGTGAAAAACATTTCGAAAAACTTGGGGTGAGCATAAAAAGCTCAGTAAGGGATACAAAAAGTATGAAAACTGTTAGTTTTTCAAACATCAAGTAAACCATGTATACTATATCAAAGTAATACCTTCACCTTCATGAAGTAGTAAAAAAAATCTTCACTAAATAAAGTATCATTACTTACCTTTTTGTAACCAAAGGATTACCATAAAACCCATATAAAGAACACATAGAATATATAAAGGTAACTTGGGACATAAACATACTTAAGTGGAATAACCATACGGTTGACTTCCACACATATCACTTAATGGAATAGCCATACGGCCAATTTCCATACATACTTAATGGAATAGCCATACGGCCGACTTCCATACCCAATGCATTGGAGGTTATAACGTAACCACCCGTCCTGGTATTCATGGCACCACCCGTCATATGGTTTATAATGTAACCACCCGTTAAAATGTCCAAGTACCAATATAAAATCATAAAACATAAAACCACTATAAAGGAAAGATAACATTTCCACATTTCAATCACAATATATCATAAATACATTGACATAATAGAATCCTTTATCAAAACCATTTTCAATACCAAAATACATAAAAGTGTGTATGATATTTATTTTATTTAAAAACATTACGGCTTGTTGAGAAAGCCAAAGATCAAATAATACTCGCGGCGGCGGAAAAGGTCGTTGTCACCGCGTACGTAAAAAAAGAACATTCCTTTTTGTTGTTTAGTAAAACGCTTCGTAGAAAAAGATTCCTTTTGTATAAAAGTAAAAGTCAAAAGAGTTTATACACCGTATAAAAGAAAGTTGTGTATAAAACGAAATATGCCTCAATGAAAGGAGATTGAGACGAAGTCCCTTACCTTGGGTCCGACTTGACTCGATCGTTCTTTAACGTCCTGAATAATAAACTTGAGTTAATTTCTACTTGATTATGAACCTTTTTAAAGTTCATTATTCCTTTTATATCACTTATTTCCATGTTATAAACATTATGTAACCATTTATGTTAATAATGTTTGTTTTGTCAATATTTGGTTCTTATGTCGAAAGTTGACTTCTTACAATTACATGTTGTTCATGTGGTCAAAAGTTCTTTATATCCAGAATGAAATTCCTGATTTAGATATCATATATATCATATATATCCAGAATATACATGTATTTATAATATTACATAATCATTTAGAGGTAAGAAATGAAATGCACCGTTCAAGGAGACGGTAAGCCGTACGTACGCATGAACGCTACTTTCATTTCTTTGTCATATTAGTGGAATTAAAACTAAATGAGAGGTATGTATATTTTAATTCCAGAATTATATTCATCATTTAGATATATCATTAATTATATGTATACATTATATACATGTAATTTTAATAGTACATTACATTTGGGGATAAGAAATGAAATGCACCGTTCATGGAGACGGTAAGCCGTACGTACGCATGAACGCTACTTTCATTTCTATCTCATAATTTAATGGAAAGAAATAATAATGATATAGAGGTATATTATAATTCCAGTATAAAATCATATATAATAACTTTAAATCCAGCCTTTACACGTCCCACATATGGCATTAACGAATCACATCACTTTTAGGGGGCGGTAGTCCGCACTTCCTTAAATGAAGATATCGTGTTTACCCATAATGCAAACCATAAAGGTATGCCAAAAATGAAAAATACAGAAGCTTAATGAAAACATAAACATATTATATATCATATATAAAAATAGTGACATCATAATGGCCACCTTTGAAGGTGTTAAATGAGTATTGAACAATCATCGTTTCGGGAGGCACAATTTTTCCATCCACGGAAACCGTATGTTCTTTAACTATTTGATGTAGTTGTGTGAGAGTGTAGCTCAAATAAATATTATAACAACATCCTAGTATATTTAAGATACTGGTGTTGTTACAAAAGAAGTAAATAAAAAGAGTTTATAGGGTTGGAGAAGCAAAATAAAACAAATGAACAAGAGAGAATGAATTACCTTTAAAAGTGTAACTCCCTTTAGATTTGAGCCTAAAGGCTTCCTTTGAAAGGATTATGCCCAAAGAGAATCCTCTAGGATGAGGAGAGGGATTTGGAGAGAGTAATTGGGCAGGGGTTGGCCGATCCAAAGGCTTGAGAAGTGTGTGAAATGAGGTAGAGGTGGGGGCCTTTTATAAGAGGAGAGGAGGGGCACTTTTGGAAAGTAAAGAAATATTAATTTATTTGAAAATGTGTTTCGGTTTTAAAAGGTCCCACATTGATATAATTCGTGGATAAGGTGATAAGGGTTCGAAATCCACCCATCCAATAAGTTTTGGACATGTTTAGTTCTTAGATTTTACATTATCTTTCCATTTTATTTAAATCGTTAAATAATGAGGTCATCGCTGCATCATCATGATGTCATAAATAATTTAATTTATTTAATGTCTAAAAATTATAAAAAAACTACTATGATTTAGTAAATCGTTTTAGCTTTCCAATTACTATTTATAATCAAAATTTGGACTTGTATAACCCCACTTAAAAATTGTTTTCGTAAAACATATTATGTTTGTGTCATTTTCACTTTAACATTAAATAAAAAGTTATTTAAGTCATTTCCCAACCAAAGTGGCTCCATGGGGTCCCCAAGTTGACCCATGGCTTGTCTTGGTCGGCCATGACACAAACAATAGGTGTAGGACAAGTGTCATGGTGTTTTCACATTTTTATAATATCATTTTTACATTAAATTACACTAATTACCTCTAATCGCGATTAATGAAAAAAAGTTACTATTCACCAAAAAATTATTTTAATCTCATTGAACCACATTTTACTTCTTAATGACAACCATGTATGTCAGATTTTCAAAATTCAATACACATTAGTGGTAAACTTTCATTTAACTGAAAAATCAGTTTGCTTGATTACCACTTAGTGGTTTCACTATTCATCAAAAATTGAAGTTTTTCAGAAAATTACCAAAAATTCACCCTAAGCTATATTTGATATTCCAAATTCAAAAATGAAGTCCATTTTACAAAATTCAAAACATATAAGTCACATTAATTAATTTAATAATTAATTCCCGCTGTCAGAGCAAATAGCGTGTTTTTATGAAACAATAAGTATCAAAAGATTGACACTAGTTTAAGTCCGATTTCAAAGTGAAATTAATTCCAGAGACCACTATTGGATTTAATGGTAAAAATATTTTCTAATTTCACTTCAAAACCAATTCAAAATATTATCTAATCATATAAATAAATTAGATTAAAAAGAGGTTTTGAATTAAAACACAACATTCTACACTATTTATTAAAAAATGAACTTTATCGGAAAAATACCAATAAATTACACAAAGTAAAATTTGATGTCCCGATTCATAATAAGAGTTTTATTTGGTCCAAAAGAATGTATAAGAGTGATCAAAACTATATTTAATGACAGTTCTCCATTAAAAGGCGATAAGTGAACCTTTAGTGAAAACTAGGGCATATACACCTAAAATTTAATTCTTTCCGTATTTTAAGCCTTTAGCTTTTATTGGATAAATGTAAAAACATTAAAAAAACATATATAATCATATTTTAGTTATTTATATCCATTCCTGCCATTATAACGGCTACATGTTAACTACCATTTAAAATAATATTATTTTATTATTAGAGTGCAACGTAAGATTCCCAAGAAACTCGTTGTTGCGTGTTGGGTACGCCATCGAGCATAGCGTCCCCTTTAAAGTCATATTAATATTTTATTCACAAATATGGATAAATATGAAAATGTCTATTCTTTATTTACCTGGGGTGTTACATCCTTCCCCCCTTTTGGGAATTGCGTCCTCGCAATTTTAATATTGCGCTTGGAAACATCCTTGAAAGTCCCACATCGGAACAAAAGTCGGTAAAACAAACACTTTAAAATAAAGAAATATAAGTACAAAGGTCACCCGAGTTAACCCATACTAGGATTCCAAGTATGAAAATATGGACATGGAGGAAAAAACAAAGGGTCATGTTCTGATGGAGAGTGATAGAAAACATGTTTAGGAGAAAGTTAACAATGAGAAAATCACAAACTTGTGATGGGTTAAACGGTGTTGGTTTCCCCAGTAGGAAAAGTTAATAGACAACATTTTTGTTTTAAGTTACTTTTTATTGAGGAATTTATTCATAAGGAAACATAATCACTTATCATGTTGACTCTCAAATTTTACTAGATTCCTTAGTCAAACTCATATTTTTTTCCAAAAGACGAGTATTTAGGGAGACTTGTTCACATTAAGAGTACTATAATCAACTTCTAGAGAATCACCCAATCCCCAAAAGAGAACAATATATATCCCATGTATTTAGGCTTTAACCAAAACCAAAACCAAAAAGTTAAGTACAAGATCAGATAATCCAGAAAAGGATAACCCCTTATAAAAAGAAAATCTATTCTTAATCTCCAAAATTTGTCCAACAAAACCCAAAGTTCAACGAGGACCATCCGATAAACAATTTTTCCATAAAATTCTTCAAATTAAACCAATATAAGATTGAAACCCAAATATTTGAAGGATTTAGTCACATAGTCTTCCAAGTTAAATCGTAACATTTATCTCCAAACAACATCAGTTGCTCCTAAATTATCACATTGAAAAGTAATTATCCTAATCACATATCCTCCAAAATATGTTAATCATTTTCATAAATAACCCAAAATAAACTTACTCTTAATTCATAAAATCATATAACTAGAAAGAATCAGCCAAACTAACCAGGGAATTCACGTAGTCCAGTGGTAGGCGATAAATACCAGTCGCACTTTAGTTGTGGGTTCGATTCCCGCAGCTTTGTCCGACGCGACGGGTAGTCACACGGTCTGCGTGTTGTCCTTTTTCCAAAACTATATAATTCTTAAAACATTCCCCAAAATGAGATAAAATCTTCAAAGATGATCATAACATATTTTAACCTCAAGTTTATCTCATTCCATTCATTTTCCATCATATCATAGAGTAACCCATAATTACCTAAAAATTAAGTATCATATAAACCCTAATGGTTACCTTAATAATTAATACCTGAATTTCCACATCGAGTTGGCCATCTCGTACATGATTCATTAGAGAACTCACCAAGGTTGAAGTGGTTGATCATGACTACTTGATATTTGGTTTAGAACAACCACAAGTTTCCTCATTGAATCCTCCATTTTATCTAGTATCTTAATCAGAGAACCACCACAGTTTCCTTCAAACCTGTTGTCTCTTTGGTTCCTGCTAGATCCATCCATTCACTTAAAATAGAAATGTCAGTGTGAGTATATCAACAAAACCATCATGTACTAATGAGGAAGGTAAACACTAAGATACACTTACTCATTCACTTTATCTAAAACTAGGACTCTTTCTGAAATCTTAACCATTATGGTAATGTCACTTATGCTTAAAGAATACCCTAACCTCTAAAGTTATCTAAACCGACCTTTGATACCAACTATAAGGCCCCATCCTTAAACCTTACTTAATATTGAATTAAATGAGTAATTTACATTCAGGATCTTTTCAGGTTTAGAGTTTTAGAGAATTAGGACATAACTATTACATCTCAAAAGATTACAAAGTAGACACTTCTACTAAGTCTCCATAAAATAAAAACTCTTAAAAAGAAAGATGTCTAGATTCCATGTTTTAGATAGCATGAAATTCCCTTGATCCCATCCTTGACCTTATTCCACTTTAAGTCCTGTGAAAAACATTTCGAAAAACTTGGGGTGAGCATAAAAAGCACAGTAAGGGATACAAAAAGAATGAAAACTGTTAGTTTTTCAAACATCAAGTAAACCATGTATACTATATCAAAGTAATACCTTCACCTTCATGAAGTAGTAAAAAAAATCTTCACTGAATAAAGTATCATTACTTACCTTTTTGTAACCAAAGGATTACCATAAAACCCCTATAAAGAACACATAGAATATATAAAGGTAACTTGGGACACAAACATACTTAAGTGGAATAACCATACGGTTGACTTCCACACATATCACTTAATGGAATAGCCATACGGCCAATTTCCATACATACTTAATGGAATAGCCATACGGACGACTTCCATACCCAATGCATTGGAGGTTATAACGTAACCACCCGTCCTGGTATTCACGGCACCACCCGTCATATGGTTTATAACGTAACCACCCGTTAAAATGTCCAAGTACCAATATAGAATCATAAAAAATAAAACCAATATAAAGGAAAGATAACATTTCCACATTTCAATCATAATATATCATAAATATATTGACATAATAGAATCCTTTATCAAAACCATTTTCAATACCAAAATACATAAAAGATTATATGGTATTTATTTTATTTAAAAACATTTCGGCTTGTTGAGAAATCCAAAGATCAAATAATACTCGCGGCGGCGGAAAAGGTCGTTGTCACCGCGTACGTAAAAAAAGAACATTCCTTTTTGTCGTTTAGTAAAATGCTTCGTAGAAAAAGATTCCTTTTGTATAAAAGTAAAAGTCAAAGGAGTTTATACACCGTATAAAAGAAATTTGTGTATAAAACGAAATATGCCTCAATGAAAGGAGATTGAGACGAAGTCCCTTACCTTGGGTCCGACTTGACTCGATCGTTCTTTAACGTCCTGAATAATAAAAATACTAATCCACACACAACAAATCAAGTATAAATAGAAAATATTAACACAATCATTTTTCATTTCATTGTTCTAGATTTACTTAAATATTAGTTGAAATTTTTTATTGAATTCACTATAATACTGTAACGATGATATCATTTGTGCAGATGATAGATTTTCCATTTCTCATATTTCAGGTTACTCATGTATCATGGCTACTTTTAGAGGGACATCCAGTGCCTCCATTGAGTGTACGTAGATCTCAGCATTTCCATCATACCGCACCACCTCCCGCTATCATCCCTCATCTTCGTCGTGTTGGTTCTATGGCGTAGCGATGTCCGACTTCACCTTTCTCGATCATCATATCCATACTGTACTTGTAGAAATATGGAGGCCAGAGTCACATACATTCCATTTTAGAGAGGGGGAGATGTCTATTACCTTTTAGGATGTGGCCATTATGTTGGGCCTCCCCATCAATGGTGCGACACTGACTGGCCGAGTTGGAGAAGATTTGTCAGAGCTTATTCCTAGACTACTAGGCATAGAGATCCCTGATGAAGTATGGTCCATCATTAGTGGTCGATTACGCATGCCTTGGTTAGACCGTCACTTCACACAGTTAGTAGAGGATACTGATGAGATCATCGTGCCGTGATTTGCACGTGCATATATTTTGAGGCTGATCGGTGGTACCCTTTTTGTTGATCACTCCACTACTTTTGTACATTTGATGTATTTATCTTTTTTGGAGGATTTGGACGAGGCCGGACGATATAGCTAGGGGTTTTCTTATCTATAATATACATACAAGGCATTATGTAGTGCATGTCACATTGATAGGATGAAAATCATGGGATGCATGGTTCTTCTACAGATTTTGGTATAGGATCACATCTTTCGTTTAGCTCCACATGCTCATGTTCCATTACTAGCATATATTATAGTAGAGGCTCTGCGTGGACGTTGGTATGTTATTCCTTCCTTATACTATCTAACTCAATTGTATAAATTTATATTTTGAAATGTAAATATAAAAATATTATCTACTGGTCGAGTCAGGCACATCGACATACAGATTCCCTTAGACATGACGTCCACGCCTACAGACTTTTGTTGGACAACATTCAACCACATTATGTAAGTAATTATTATTTATATTGTTAAATATTTATTCTTTACTATACATGTATTCATTAATTAATTAATTATTTATTTTTTCTTTCAGATATTATGGATGCCATATACAAATGCTATTATCCAGAGTCTTCCACTATACTGTACAGAAATGATTGCTATCGGCACCTGTAGGGTTCCATTGATTCATTTTCATATAGTCAAGTGGAATTAGACTGAAAAAGTAATGATGCAATTTGTGTAACACCCCGAGCTTCCATGATACGCTTCTCATTCGATAATGCAATAGCTTGCATTGTACGCAACTTCGAGTTCCAAAACACCACGACTAATCAATGTAGCCGTTATGAATAGTAATAACCACTTTTTAAAATTATAGAAATTTTATATTTCAAAATGGACTTCATTTTTGAATTCGGAAGATCGAAATTAGCCTATGTTGAATTTTTGGTATTTTTCTGAGAACTTCTAATTTTTTATGAATAGTAAAAAATACTTAAAAACAACTTTTTTAATCAAAATAATTTATAGTGATAAATTATACTATTTAGTGGTTTTAAAGTATAATTAGAATATATTTTTACCATTTTATCCAATGTTGGTCATTAGAATTAATTTAACATTGAAATTGGACATAAACAATTGCCAATCTTTTGATATAAATTGTTTCTTAAAAACACGCTATTTGTTGTGACAGAGGGAATTAATTATAAAATTAATTAATGCAACTTATATGTTGGGAATTTTGTGAAATAGACATCATTTTTGAATTTGGAATATCAATTATAGCTTAGGGTGAAATTTTGGCATTGTTCTGAAAAACTTCAATTTTTGATGAATAGGGAATCCACTAAGTGGTAGTTAAATAACTGATTTTTCGTTTAAATGAAATATTACCACTTCTGTGATTTTATTTTCAAAAATACAACATACATGGTTGTCATTAAGAAGTAAAATGTGGTTCAATGAGATCAAAATAATTTTTTGGTGAATAGTAACTTTTAAGTTCTTATTCGCGATTAGAGGTAATTAGTGTAGTTTAAGGTAAAAATAATGTTTTAATAATATGAGATGAGCTTTACACTTGTACTAATCCTATTGGATGAGTCATGGCCGACCAAGACAACCCATGGGTCAACTTTGGGACCCCATGGAGCCACTTTGGTTGGAAAATGACATTAATATATATTTATTTAATGTTAAAATTAAATTGACACAAACATGAGTTGTTTTACTAAAACAGTTTTTAAGTGGGGTTACACAAGTCCAAATTTTGACTATAAATATTCATTAGAAATCTAAAAATATTTCCTACATCATAGTATTTTTTTTATAATTTTTAGACATTAAATAAATTAAATTATTTATAACATCATTATGATGCAGCGATGACCTCATTATTTAACGATTTTAATAAAATGAAAAGATAATGTAAAATCCAAGGCTTACACTTGTCCAAAGACTATTGGATGGGTATATTTAGAACCCTTATCACCTTAGCCACGAATTATATAAGTGTGGGACCTTTATAATCCGAAAAGCATTGTATAATAATGTATCATTTCAATCTTTCCAAAAGAGCCCCTCCTCTCCACTTATAAAAGGCCCCCACCACTCCCACATTATTCACACCTTCAAGCCATTTGGCTCCGCCAACCTCTGCCCAAATACTCTCCAAACTTCCCTCAGTTACTCCTAGAAGCCTCACTTTGGGCATAATTCTTCCCAAGGAAGCCTTTGGCTCAAATCAAAAAGAGTTACCCGATTTTTGAGGTAATGTCTTCTCTAATGTTGTTTTGTTTTATTTTTCTTCTCCAACCCCCTAAACTCTTTTTATTCATTTCTTTTGTAACAACACCAGTATCCTAAATATACTAGGATGTTTTTATAAGAATTATTCGAGCTACACTTACACACACCTACATCTAATGGTTAAAGAACATACGGTTTCTGTGGATGGCGAATTTCTGCCTCACGAAACGATGATTGTTCAACACTCATATAACACCTTCAAAGGTGGCCATTGAGATGTCACTATATTTATATATGATATATAATATGTTTATGTTTTACTTATGCTTCTGTATTTCTCATTTATGGCATACTTTATGATTTCCATTATGGGTAAAACACGATAATTTCATTTTAGGAAGTGCGGACTACCGCCCCCTCAAAGTGATTTGAACCGTTAATGCCATATGTGGGATGTATAAAGGATGGAGTAAATGGTATTATACATTATATTATAATGGAATTATATTATACATTTATATCATTATGATTTCATTCCATTAAATACGAAATATAAATGAAAGTAGCGTTCATGCGTACGTACGGCTTACCGTCTCCATGAACGGTGCATTTCATTTCTTACCTCTAAATGTTACGTAATATTATAAATGAATGTATATACTGGATATATATGATATATATGACATCTAAATAATGAATATAATTCTGGAGATAAGGGATATTCTACCACATAAACAACTCGTAATTATAAGAAGTTTATTTTTGACTCAAGTACCAAAGATCGACAAAATGACCGTTATTAACTTAAATAATTTCATAATGTTCATAACATTGTAATAAGTGATATAAAAAGGATAATTAAATTAAAAATGGTTCTTAATAAGGTATATATTAACTCTAGTTTATTATTCAGGAGGTTAAAGAATGGTTGAGTCAAGTCAGACACGAGGTAAGGGAATTTCTTAACCCAACTTCCATTCTTTGGGTTAATCTCCTACTTTCAAATTATGTCATGATATTATTATGTCCTATCTTGTATTTGTACATTATTTATGTGTACTTATAGTGAATACACATTATATATGTACTTTATTTAAAAAATGATCTTTTTAAGGACTTCGCCTCAATCCCCTTTCATTGAGGCATATATGGTTTTATACACAACTTTCTTTTATATGGTGTATAAACCCCTTTGACTTTTACGTTTATTCAAAAGGAATCTTTTTATATTAAGCGTTTTACTAAACGACAAAAAGGGAATGTTTTTCTTTCCGTACATATGCGGCGACAACGACTTCTCCGCCGCCGTGACCATTATTTCGGTTTCGGCTTCCTCTACAAGTCATCACATTTTTTTTAATGAAAAATAAATACAAAGTTTTAACATTCTTTTATTTTGGTATTGAAAATGGTTTTGAAAGAATTTTTACTATATCAATGTGTTGTATTGATATCTTGTGATTGAAATGTGGAAATGTTATGTTTCATTTATGCATGTTTTATGTGATACGATTGTGTTATGGTTTATGATATGTTTAAACCTATTCATATGAGGAATGCATTGGACTTAATAAGTGACGGGTGGAGCCCGCTATAGCTCCTCGATGCATCGGCAGGTCTCATGAGACAAACTAGTGTCTTGGCACGAGGCCTTGACAAAATCTTATTTGTGATCTTGGCACGAGGCCTTGGCTACGTGGTTATGATAGTCTGGCATTATGCATTCCATCATTATGAAAGTGGTTATTGATATTGGATGTGATTATTCGACCAGTAGAATTTCCATGTGAAGAAGTAAATGGCATTATCTCATTTTACTTATGCCATATTATGTTGATATTCATGTTTAAAAGGCTTTTGTTTTAGTTATACATTGCCTTAAATGTTTATGTTTATTTATGAAAGCTTCCGAAATATTGTTATCCTTACTGAGAATCTGAGCTCACCCCTTTCAATTTTTTAATATTTTCCAGGATGTGAAGAAGTATTTTATGAATGACCTGCAGGGATAGTCAGAAGAGGATATGAGTGTGGACTATGAAGACTTTGTTATTAGTTTTTCACTTTTTGATGTAATGAAAGACTTACGAATGTATCTAGTGTTTCCAAGGCTACTAAACTAATCGGTATTTCGAGACTTGATCTTTTGTAATCATGCCAATGTTACGAAGTAATGCACCGACTCTGGGTAGCTGGGGTCGGGGCGTTACAGTTGGTATCAGAGGCAGTTTAATACTAACCTTGGAAGCTAGATTTAGATAAACTTTGATTATAGCACATAACCCGAAGATAGACTTTGAGGATTAGTATAGAAGAACTTCCTAAAATTTTGGTATTGTAGAGATGTTGTGAGTTTTCCGAGCAATACATCCCTGTCTGGATACGAGAAGGTAGAGGCGGCTCTGGCACAGATGTACCTAGGGGTAAAACCCGAAAACACCGCTTTGAGCTAGACTCGAAGGGGAACTGGTGCACGACAACGGGCCGTGCTGCACTCTTGGTTACGACACTCCCGGGGGATATGCTTAGGATAATTCTCATTTTATTTACAAACCACTATGAAGGGTTATGAGTATATACTTCCTCAAAGAAAATATTTCTTTTTATGATTATGGATTATATCCATAAATAGTTCAATTTATGTAAAGTTTTTTACAAGTATGGAATTATGTATTTTGATTCATAAACTAATCTAGTTTATGCCATTGTTTAGAAATGGCGCCTAGTGGAAGGAATGGAAACCGTATCAATGCACGAACTCCGTGTAGGGATTTCCCTCCTGCTCAAGATAATATTTGTGGATCTGGAGATGCAACTAGTGGTGATCAACTTATTACCATACTGGGACAACTCACTCAGGTTATGAATAATAACCTTACTCGTATGGAGCACCCTGATCCGCAACGTGGAGGATCAATGCTAGACCGTTTAATGAGGCAACAACCACCAACCTTCAATGGGAGTACAAATCCTATAGTAGCTGAGCAATGGATAAATTCCTTAGAGAAAATATTCTATGCCTTGGGGTGTAGTGAAAGGCAGAAGGTTGTCATGGCAGTTTACCGCCTCACTGGAGATGCTGATCAGTGGTGGTCGCTGATTCAAAACACAAAGGAAGATGATGACGTATCGAATATGGAATGGAGGGAGTTCAAAGAGCTTTTCTTAGAAAAATACATTCCTCGTGACCATCGAGCAGATATGGAAAGGCAATTTCTGAGTCTGAGGCAGAAGGAGGATGAGAATGTCGCAAAGTATGAGGCTAACTTTACAAGGTTAGCGAGGCATGCTGCCGATTATATACGTAACCCAAGGAGTAAGATTGATCGTTTCTTTGATGGGTTAAAACCATTTCTCCGTCGATCTTTAGTACCACAATCCTTCTCATCATACGAAGATATTGTCTCGTGTGCTATCAAGACAGAAAAGGAATTCTCTAAGTCTTATGACAACAAAGTAAAGCAAGAGAAGAAGAGAACGGTGGAACAAGAGACAGATAAAGGGAAAAAGGGAAAGAACGATTTTCCATTATGTGATAATTGTGGGAAGAATCACCCTGGTACTTGTCTAAAAGGAATGGGAGTTTGTTATAAATGTGGAGAAAAGGGTCACCAGGCTCGTGATTGCAAGGGAAAGAAAGAGGCTGTCAAAGTTGAATGCTACAATTGTAGGGAAATGGGGCATTATGCAAATGAATGTCCTAAGCGTCAAGGAAACTTACCTCAGAAAAGGCCAAGGGATCAAGGCCAATCATATGCTGTGACTACAGTTGAAGCGGAATAATTAATGTATTGGTGCTTTTGTACTCAAGGATTATATTCTGGTTTAAGAATAATGTGATATATATAAATATTGTACTACAGTACTTTTTGATTTCAGTAAAGTTTTAATATGATTAAGGTAATCATATTTTTAGTATGTGACAATAAGAGAAACTTTTCTTTGTTTGGGGAATCTGATGTTACAATTGATTTTGGAATTTAGAGACCTTTTTCTGGACGGAGGTATTTTGGATAACTATTAAGGTTGGAATGGATTAAGTTGAACCATGGATAGTATTGTTTAAGGTTAAAGCATTTCTGAAGATTATTTTTGGAATATTATGATACTATAGTTTTAGGAAAATGACAACCTGCAGGGTGGGGCATAACTCGTCGTGTCGGACAAAGCTGCAGGAATCGAACCCACAACCATAGTGCGACAAGACTTTATTTCCTACCACTAGCCTACAGGAAGTCCCTGGTTATTACAAAATAGTTTTACTAATCTAAATGGTATGTGTTAATATTTGGAACCTTATACAATTAGGATAAAAAGAATATTTGTGAGTTCCGTTACCATTTGGAGTAAATGATGGGTTTGTGGTAAAAATTTATTAACGAATGAAAGTATACATAACAAGTATGTATATTCCCTTACGTTCTTAGTAAATCTCCTAAATAAATTCCTCAACATTATAAAAGGTAACTTAAAACAAAAATGTTGTCGGTTAACTTTTCCAACTGGGGATTCAATGACCGTTTAACCAATCACAAGTTTGTGATTTTCTTGTAGTTAAACTTTCTCCTAATCCTGTTTTCTATAACTCTCCATCAGACCTTGATAGTTTGTTTCTCCTCCATATCCATATTTTCATAGAATCCTAGAATGGGCTATATCGGGTGACCTTTGTACTTATCTTGCTTTCTTTTAATGTTATATATTTATTAACCTTATTTCCGATGTGGGTTTTCCACAAAGGTATTTTCTATTTTCAACCTTTTATTTTCAAAGAAAATTTTCAAATTGCGAGGACGCAATTTATTGAAGGAGGGGAGAATGTAACACCCCGAGCTTCCATGATACGCTTCTCATTCGATAATGCAATAGCTTGCATTGTACGCAACTTCGAGTTCCAAAACACCGCGACTAATCAATGTAGCCGTTATGAATAGTAATAACCACTTTTTAAAATTATAGAAATTTAATATTTCAAAATGGACTTCATTTTTGAATTCGGAAGATCGAAATTAGCCTATGTTGAATTTTTGGTATTTTTCTGAGAACTTCTAATTTTTTATGAATAGTGAAAAATACTTAAAAAACAACTTTTTTAATAAAAATAATTTATTGTGATAAATTATACTTTTTAGTGGTTTTAAAGTATAATTAGAATATATTTTTACCATTTTATTAAATGGTGGTCATTAGAATTAATTTAACATTGAAATTGGACATAAACAATTGCCAATCTTTTGATATAAATTGTTTCTTAAAAACACGCTATTTGTTGTGACAAAGGGAATTAATTATAAAATTAATTAATGAAACTTATATGTTGGGAATTTTGTGAAATAGACATAATTTTTGAATTCAGAATATCAATTATAGCTTAGGGTGAAATTTTGGCATTGTTCTGAAAAACTTCAATTTTTGATGAATAATGAATCCACTAAGTGGTAGTTAAATAACTGATTTTTCGTTTAAATGAAATATTACCACTTCTGTGATTTGATTTTCAAATATCCGACATACATGGTTGTCATTAAGAATTAAAATGTGGTTCAATGAGATCAAAATAATTTTTTGGTGAATAGTAACTTTTAAGTTCTTATTCGCGATTAGAGGTAATTAGTGTAGTTTAAGGTAAAAATAATGTTTTAATAATATGAGATGAGCTTGACACTTGTACTACTCCTATTTTATGAGTCATGGCCGATCAAGACAACCCATGGGTCAACTTGGGGACCCCATGGAGCCACTTTGGTTGGAAAATGACATTAATATATATTTATTTAATGTTAAAATTAAATTGACACAAACATGAGTTTTTTTACTAAAACAGTTTTTAAGTGGGGTTACACAAGTCCAAATTTTGACTATAAATATTCATTAGAAAGCTAAAAAGATTTCCTACATCAGAGTATTTTTTTTTATAATTTTTATACATTAAATAAATTAAATTATTTATAACATCATTATGACGCAGCGATGACCTCATTATTTAATGATTTTAATAAAATGAAAAGATAATGTAAAATACAAGGCTTACACTTGTCCAAAGACTATTGGATGGGTACCTTTCGAACCCTTATCACCTTATCCACGAATTATATAAGTGTGGGACCTTTAGAATCCGAAAAGCATTGTATAATAATGTATCATTTCAATCTTTCCAAAAGAGCCCCTCCTCTCCACTTATAAAAGGCCCCCACCACTCCCACCTTATTCACACCTTCAAGACATTTGGCTCGGCCAACCTCTGCCCAAATACTCTCCCAACTTCCCTCACTTACTCCTAGAAGCCTCACTTTGGGCATAATTCTTCCCAAGGAAGCCTTTGGCTCAAATCAAAAAGAGTTATCCGATTTTTGAGGTAATGTCTTCTCTAATGTTGTTTTGTTTTATTTTTCTTCTCCAACCCCCTAAACTCTTTTTATTCATTTCTTTTGTAACAAAACCAGTATCCTAAATATACTAGGATGTTTTTATAAGAATTATTCTAGCTTCACTTACACACACCTACATCTAATGGTTAAAGAACATACGGTTTCTGTGGATGGCGAATTTCTGCCTCACGAAACGATGGTTGTTCAACACTCATATAACACCTTCAAAGGTGGCCATTGAGATGTCACTATATTTATATATGATATATAATATGTATATGTTTTACTTATGCTTCTGTATTTCTCATTTATGGCATACTTTATGATTTCCATTATGGGTAAAACACGATAATTTCATTTTAGGAAGTGCGGACTACCGCCCCCTCAAAGTGATTTGAATCGTTAATGCCATATGTGGGATGTATAAAGGATGGAGTAAATGGTATTATACACTATATTATAATGGAATTAAATTATACATTTATATCATTATTATTTCATTCCATTAAATACGAAATAGAAATGAAAGTAGCGTTCATGCGTACGTACGGCTTACCGTCTCCATGAACGGTGCATTTCATTTCTTACCTCTAAATGTTACATAATATTATAAATGAATGTATATACTGGATATATATGATATATATGACATCTAAATAATGAATATAATTCTGGAGATAAGGGATATTCTACCACATAAACAACTCGTAATTATAAGAAGTTTATTTTTGACTCAAGTACCAAAGATCGACAAAATGACCGTTATTAACTTAAATAATTTCATAATGTTCATAACATTGTAATAAGTGATATAAAAAGGATAATGAAATTAAAAATGGTTCTTAATAAGGTATATATTAACTATAGTTTATTATTCAGGAGGTTAAAGAACGGTTGAGTCAAGTCAGACACGAGGTAAGGGAATTTCTTAACCCAACTTCCATTCTTTGGGTTAATCTCCTACTTTCAAATTATGTCATGATATTATTATGTCCTATATTGTATTTGTACATTATTTATGTGTACTTATAGTGAATACACATTATATATGTACTTTATTTAAAAAATGATCTTTTTAAGGACTTCGTCTCAATCCCCTTTCATTGAGGAATATATGGTTTTATACACAACTTTCTTTTATATGGTGTATAAACCCCTTTGACTTTTACGTTTATTCAAAAGCAATCTTTTTATATTAAGCATTTTACTAAACAACAAAAAGGGAATGTTTTTTTTCCGTACATATGCGGCGACAACGACTTCTCCGCCGCCGTGACCATTATTTGGGTTTCGGCTTCCTCTATAAGCCATCACGTTTTTTTTAATGAAAAATAAATACAAAGTTTTAACATTCTTTTATTTTGGTATTGAAAATGGTTTTGAAAGAATTTTTACTATATCAATGTGTTATATTGATATCTTGTGATTGAAATGTGGAAATGTTATGTTTCCTTTATGCATGTTTTATGTGATACGATTGTGTTATGGTTTATGATATGTTTAAACTTATTCATATGAGGAATGCATTGGACTTAATAAGTGACGGGTGGAGCCCTCTATAGGTCCTCGATGCATCGGCAGGTCTCATGAGACAAACTAGTGTCTTGGCACGAGGCCTTGACAAAATCTTATTTGTGGTCTTGGCACGAGGCCTTGGCTACGTGGTTATGATAGTCTGGCATTATGCATTCCATCATTTTGAAAGTGGTTAGTGATATTGCATGTGATTATTCGACCAGTAGAATATCCATGTGAAGAAGTAAATGGCATTATCTCATTTTACTTTTTCCATATTATGTTGATGTTCATGTTTAAAAGGCTTTTGTTTTAGTTATACATTGCCTTAAATGTTTATGTTTATTTATGAATGCTTCCGCAATATTGTTATCCTTACTGAGCAT
Organism: Viscum album; assembly: GCA_963277665.1. Classification (NCBI taxonomy): domain Eukaryota; kingdom Viridiplantae; phylum Streptophyta; class Magnoliopsida; order Santalales; family Viscaceae; genus Viscum; species Viscum album. The sequence goes on from OY728131.1 coordinate 244,461,955, forward strand.
CTGAGCTCACCCCTTTCAATGTTTTAATATTTTCCGGGATGTGAAGAAGTATTTTATGAATGACCTGCAGGGATAGTCAGAAGAGGATATGAGTGTGGACTATGAAGACTTTGTTATTAGTTTTTCACTTTTTGATGTAATGAAAGACTTACGAATGTATCTACTGTTTCCAAGGCTACTAAACTAATCGGTCTTTCGAGACTTGATCTTTTGTGATCATGCCAATGTTACGAAGTAATGCACCGACTCTGGGTAGCTGGGGTCGGGGCGTTACAATTTGGATTCTTTCAGCCTGTTCCCAACCCATCGAGTTAGTTAGATTCACTGCATTCCCTGAAGATTTCAGGGAAGAGAGATTTTGATTGGAGGAGATACCACCCAAGATATATTGATTTATGGGATATATAACATGACTTCCAGTTGCGAGGGGAGGGGAAAATGCATTTTCATTTGGTGGATCAGATGGATTATGTAGCTTCGTACTACAGGTCCCCGTCATATTTTTGACACGACATGGATGAGGCTTTCATGATCTGGTATACATAGTTACATCCACAATTTAGTGAAATTTCTATTCATATTACTTAACAAAATTATTTTTTTCATAGGATGGGCATATCTATCATATACTATTCATGTCTGATCCAGTAGAGCACACCATATTTGACCCCGCATATTTTCACTCTTTTAATAGAGTTGAGTCCTTCGATGGATGAGATTTATCATGGCATTTTCTTTGACCCAGCACAAGCTCAGGGGGCTGCAGAGCCTGCTGAGGATCATATAGATGTACCAGGGGGATGACCCTGTTATGGATCTTTTTGTTCCACAGAAGGAGGACGTTCAAATTGATCAGTCAGATGATGCTGTTCCACAGAAGGAGGGTGTTCCGCAAGACCAGTCATCTGCTCCACCAGCTTCTCAGGCCCAACCACAGGTAGATACAACCGATGACTGGGTTGAGCTCTATTCATTATTACAGACATCCTCAGCACAAAATCCATCTTTTTTCAATGTTGGTGAGAGTTTCATCTAGCCTTCACTATCAGTAGATGCAGGACATGGTACAGACGGTGAGACTGTACATCCACCGCCTGTCACATAGGAGGATGTGGGGGTGGCTGCTGAGGATGATGTGCAGCGTACGACATGGCGTACACAGAGATGGACACGACGTAGATGCGTCCAGTATACACCTAGTTGTGGGATAGAAGAGCATCCATACCAGAGGCCTAGATTGGGTTGATTTGTGATTTACAATACACTATGTATGTGCATTACTATTATCAATTATAGAGTTTTAATTTTTTTTAACAAGTGTCTTACTATCATCAAATTATCTTCCAAAATTAATAATTTGATTTTTGGTATTCATTAATAAATTTTAATACTTGGGATGAAAAGATCTGTGAACATCAAGATATCTTGACAAATATTATTGATCTCAATGATTTGATTCCTAAAATCATGGAACATGATTCTTTGTTTAAAAAATTAAATTGTATAAAGAAGAACTTCACTGAATAATGAATCATTGTCAAGAGTAGATGATTATGATTGAAGATCAAAAAAACCACAATATGAGATGTATGGAATTAGAAGTTCATTTGGCCAATTTTGAGAAAATACATATTCAACCTTTATAAAAGTACACATGTTCTACTGGTACACAATCTTCACTGGAGGATTTTACTTTTAAAATACCTTCATCATATCATAAAATTATGTACATTATGAAAAAGATTAATTTCATATTCTTCTAAAATAAGAAACGATCCTTAAGAGGGTTAAGAATGTGTTAGCATATCTAAGAATAATTATTGAAGAATATCATCCTTGGTGAAGTTATATAAGATTTCAAAGCTGATGTTTATGAGTGTTTCACTGCAGGGGGAGGTAAATGATGAAATATTAAATTAATTCCAGAATTAATTTATCAATTAGAATCAAATCTAATTACTATAGAACATTCCGGAAGATATGATTATTGAATGATAAATGTTTTTCTAAATCTAGATTCTTTTGTTAATAAAAAAATACTGAATAGAAAGGGGTTGTAATTGAATTAATAAAATACATAAGAAAATTTTTCTTATAATTAAATGATGATTTTTTTAACATTTTTGTAGGAATCCTTTAGAGAGTTCATAAAGGATGCGCGAACCCCGTTCACACATCTACCATTGCTAGGATACGTGAACGAGGTTCATGCATCCTTTAAAGATGTGGTGAGGGATGCGTGAACCCCGTTCACACATCTGGCCGAGAAGAATATGCGTGAACGAGGTTCACGCATCTAAAGACCAATTTTTAAAAATAATTCAAACTCTATCCCTTTTCCATAAATGTTTTTTATAAAACCATATATAAAAAAACCCAGGCTATTGCCGGGTAATTATGAAGGTGGGATGAGTCTTTTGGTAAGAAAATTTTAGTAAAATTTAATGGATTTATTATAATGGGATTTGAGTATTTAGTCACTAAAATCTAAGGTCACGTTCCTCTGGGACTTCAGGATTGTAATGGGTTCTCCCAACCCAGTTCAAAAGGGACTTCTATTTTTCTTTTCTTTTTTTATATAGGGGCTAGTCCCCAACCTATTTTTGGTAAACATCAATATATTTTGAAAAATTATTAAAATTGAATAAAAAATATTAATTATATTAATTTTAATATAAATTTATTAATACTATGATAAAATACATTAATAAGTGCAACAGTTTCATAATAAATATTTTATTAAAAAATATTTTAGTGGTTATATTAATAATTACTACAAAATGTTTTTTTATGTAAATTAATAAATGATTTTTGTATACATTGTTAATAAAAGTATAAATTGAAATGATAGATACAGTTTTTTTTCAAAATATATCATTAATTATAAAACTATATGATTAAAAATAAGAATTTAAATAATCTTTTTTAAATATATTTAAAATTTAAAATAAATAATTTTATAATATTATTACTTATTAATTATATAGAAGTATGTATTGTATTTATTGTATTAAAAATATTAATTAATTATTAAGCACATTTAATTTTTTTTAATTATAATTAAACATTTTATTATTTATAGGTTAATTTTTTATACATATACATAGAAAAATGATTTATGGTAAATATTTATTATTTAGAAAATATAAATATTCATTAAATATTTTGTTATTGAAATATTATATAAATTAATTTTAGAGTAACTGAAATTCCAATTTTAAGTTCACTTTATAATTTCAATTCGATTAAATATTCGTTGTCACATTTTTCTAATTAATATTATATATATATATATATATGTATATGTATATATAAACCGTTTATTTACATGTAGCATGTGTGTGTCTGTGTATGAAAGCATGTCTAAAGAACCTAACGATATGCCTTTTTGTGTGGTATACTGGGGAACCAAACACTTACTTATGCGTATCGATCTACAAATAGATGAAAAAACACTTATATTCACACATACACAAATATATAAACACACACAGACACATATATTTATATAGTTCATATTATATTACATATATATATATATATATTAATTTATTTACTCTTATATAAATCAAATTTAATAATATATGAATATAAATCTATATATATGTATGTATAATTTATTACATAGGCCAAAATACTCTTTATCAAGTCTTTTTAGAGATAATATACATATAAATTCAATATAAATATATATATGTATAAAATAATAATAAAAATCATAAATTATTATGATCCTAACAATCGTATATGGTATGTTTCATTTAACATTTTGTTAAAACAATTTTAATGTTGGTTAAAGGAGTGTTTTCCAGGAGTAGGGTTGGTCTTGGGGGTGTCATAGGGTTTCAAGACATGAAAAAGAGGGGAAAGATGTCATACTATTCCAAGAGTATGGTTTCCAAACCATTAGAACTATCCCCGATTCATATTCATGTAGCCCATAAGAGGAGGGTGCATGGTTTTATAAACCATCCAAGTAGGCCTAGGTAATTTTATGTTTTAAGATCATCTTGGATAAATGTGAGTAATTGGTTATGAAATGGTTTGTCAAAATATGGGGGTGTATGATCTAAACTATGTGGCCTAGCCCCTTACTAGATAGAGGGAGTCGTACAACCGACACATGGTTTGGCCAACCGTGTGGCCAAATGATGCTCCTGTTTAAAAATGTTTAGTTTCTTTTTCTTCTCATGTTTAAGGATCTCCCCCATGATTTTCACCCTATTTCTCCACTTGTAGAAATGGGTGGACACCAGAATATACCACATCCTCTGAAGATGATTAAATTTCATTTATATGTTATTTGATACACTTTAGAGTGTTTATGGAATCTCTATATAAGTCTTAATATTTATTTCTCTCAATATTATGGACGATTATTTCCCTGGATGTTAATCTTTTTATGAAGCGTATGATACATATTTTCATGGATTTCTTCAACCTTAGCATTGAGGCTATTTAAATAAAATAATGGGTCATCGTTTTACTAGTGGTTATCTATGAACATGAGGTAGGTTTTCAACAATACTTTTTCCTATATAATTGATATTTACCTTATGTTTGTGGGAGAACCATTTGTATTTAATTCTATGTTTCTGTGTATCCGACTAAAAAATATAAAGTGGGAATTAAATTGATGTGGATGAGCCATCATGGACCCCATTGGGTTCGTTTATGACATGAGATCGAGCAAAGGGATACTCATAGGGTATAAAAATCCCTTGGAAGATATGTAGTGAAGTTATAAATCATGTGTACAAACCTAGATTTTCCACTCAGGTACAGATCCTTTAAATTTTGGTCTAATTAAATTTTATAGAAGTAATATTGATGAATAATGTGTTAGTGAAGGATTTTCAGGTGTTTGGTATAAGGCCCCAGCCTTAAACCTTACTTAATATTGAATTAAATGAATAATTCACATTGAGGATCTTTTCAGGTTTAGAGTTTTAGAGAATTAGAACATAACTATTACATCTTAAAAGATTACAAAGTAGACACTTCTACTAAGTCTCCATAAAATAAAAACTCTTAAAAAGAATGATGTCTAGATTCCATGTTTTAGATAGCATGAAATTCCCTTGATCCCATCCTTGACATTATTCCACTTTAAGTCCTGTGAAAAACATTTCGAAAAACATGGGGTGAGCATAAAAAGCTTAGTAAGGGATACAAAAAGAATGAAAACTGTTAGTTTTTCAAACATCAAGTAAACCATGTATACTATATCAAAGTAATACCTTCACCTTCACGAAGTAGTAAAAAAAATCTTCACTGAATAAAGTATCATTACTTACCTTTTTGTAACCAAAGTATTACCATAAAACCCATATAAAGAACACATAGAATATATAAAGGTAACTTGGGACATAAACATACTTAAGTGGAATAACCATACGGTTGACTTCCACACATATCACTTAATGGAATAGCCATACGGCCAATTTCCATACATATTTAATGGAATAGCCATACGACCGACTTCCATACCCAATGCATTGGAGGTTATAACGTAACCACCCATCCTGGTATTCACGGCACCACCCGTCATATGGTTTATAACGTAACCACCCATTAAAATGTCCAAGTACCAATATAAAATCATAAAACAGAAAACCAATATAAAGGAAAGATAACATTTCCACATTTCAATCACAATATATCATAAATATATTGACATAATAGAATCCTTTATCAAAACCATTTTCAATACCAAAATACATAAAAGAGTATATGGTATTTATTTTATTTAAAAACATTACGGCTTGTTGAGAAAGCCAAAGATCAAATAATACTCGTGACGGCGGAAAAGGTCGTTGTCACCGCGTACGTAAAAAAAGAACATTCCTTTTTGTTGTTTAGTAAAACGCTTCGTAGAAAAAGATTCCTTTTGTATAAAAGTAAAAGTCAAAGGATTTTATACACCGTATAAAAGAAAGTTGTGTATAAAACGAAATATGCCTCAATGAAAGGAGATTGAGACGAAGTCCCTTACCTTGGGTCCGACTTGACTCGATCGTTCTTTAACGTCCTGAATAATAAACTTGAGTTAATTTCTACTTGATTAAGAACCTTTTTAAAGTTCATTATTCCTTTTATATCACTTATTGCCATGTTATAAACATTATGTAACCAATTAAGTTAATAATGTTTGTTTTTTCAATATTTGGTTCTAAAGTCGAAAGTTGACTTCTTACAATTACATGTTGTTCGTGTGGTCAAAAGTTCTTTATATCCAGAATGAAATTCCTGATTTGGATATCATATATATCATATATATCCAGAATATACATGTATTTATAATATTACATAATCATTTAGAGGTAAGAAATGAAATGCACCGTTCATGGAGACGGTAAGCCGTACGTACGCATGAACGCTACTTTCATTTCATTGTCATATTAGTGGAATTAAAACTAAATGAGAGGTATGTATATTTTAATTCCAGAATTATATTCATCATTTAGACATATCATTAATTATATATATACATTATATACATGTAATTTTAATAGTACATTACATTTGGGGATAAGAAATGAAATGCACCGTTCATGGAGACGGTAAGCCGTACGTACGCATGAACGCTACTTTCATTTCTATATCATACTTTAATGGAAAGAAATAATAATGATATAGAGGAATATTATAATTCCAGTATAAAATCATATATAATAACTTTAAATCCATCCTTTACACGTCCCACATATGGCATTAACGAATCACATCACTTTTAGGGGGCGGTAGTCCGCACTTCCTTAAATGAAGATATCGTGTTTACCCATAATGGAAACCATAAAGGTATGCCAAAAATGAAAAATACAGAAGCTTAAAGAAAACATAAACATATTATATATCATATATAAAAATAGTGACATCATAATGGCCACCTTTGAAGGTGTTAAATGAGTATTGAACAATCATCGTTTCGGGAGGCACAATTTTTCCATCCACGGAAACCGTATGTTATTTAACCATTTGATGTAGTTGTGTGAGAGTGTAGCTCAAATAAATATTATAACAACATCCTAGTATATTGAAGATACTGTTTTTGTTACAAAAGAAGTAAATAAAAAGAGTTTAGAGGGTTGGAGAAGCAAAATAAAACAAACGAACAAGAGAGAATGAATTACCTTTAAAAGTGTAACTCCCTTTTGATTTGAGCCTAAAGGCTTTATTTGAAAGGATTCTGCCCAAAGAGAATCCTCTAGGACGAGGAGAGGGATGTGGACAGAGTAATTGGGCAGGGTTTGGCCGATCCAAAGGCTTGATAAGTGTGTGAAATGAGGTAGAGGTGGGGGCCTTTTATAAGAGGAGAGGAGGGGCACTTTTGGAAAGTAAAGAAATATTACTTTATTTGAAAATGTGTTTCGGTTTTAAAAGGTCCCACATTGATATAATTCGTGGATAAGGTGATAAGGGTTCTAAATACACCCATCCAATAAGTTTTGGACATGTTTAGTTCTTAGATTTTACATTATCTTTCCATTTTATTTAAATCGTTAAATAATGAGGTCATCGCTGCATCATCATGATGTCATAAATACTTTAATTTATTTAATGTCTAAAAATTATAAAAAAACTACTATGATGTAGGAAATCGTTTTATATTTCCAATTACTATTTATAATCAAAATTTGGACTTGTATAACCCCACTTAAAAATTGTTTTCGTAAAACATATTATGTTTGTGTCATTTTCACTTTAACATTAAATAAAAAGTTATTTATGTCATTTCCCAACCAAAGTGGCTCCATGGGGTCCCCAAGTTGACCCATGACTTTTCTTGGTCTGCCATTACACAACCAATAGGTTTAGGACAAGTTTCATGGTGTTTTCACATTTTTATAATATCATTTTTACATTAAATTACACTAATTACCTCTAATCGCGATTAATGAAAAAAAGTTACTATTCACCAAAAAATTATTTTAATCTCATTGAACCACATTTTACTTCTTAATGACAACCATGTATGTCGGATTTTCAAAATTCAATACACATTAGTGGTAAACTTTCATTTAACTGAAAAATCAGTTTGCTTGATTACCACTTAGTGGTTTCACTATTCATCAAAAATTGAAGTTTTTCAGAAAATTACCAAAAATGCACCCTAAGATATATTTGATATTCCGAATTCAAAAATGAAGTCCATTTTACAAAATTCAAAACATATAAGTCACATTAATTAATTTAATAATTAATTCCCGCTGTCAGAGCAAATAGCGTGTTTTTATGAAACAATAAGTATCAAAAGATTGACACTAGTTTAAGTCCGATTTCAAAGTGAAATTAATTCCAACGACCACTATTGGATTTAATGGTAAAAATATTTTCTAATTTCACTTTAAAACCAATTCAAAATATTATCTAATCATATAAATAATTTATATTAAAAATAGGTTTTGAATTAAAACACAACATTCTACACTATTCATTAAAAAATGAACTTTATCGGAAAAATACCAAAAAATTACACAAAGTAAAATTTGATGTCACGATTCATAATAAGAGTTTTATTTGGTCCAAAGGAATGTATAAGAGTGATCAAAACTATATTTAATGACAGTTCTCCATTAAAAGGCGATAAGTGAACCTTTAGTGAAAACTAGGGCATATACACCTAAAATTTAATTCTTTCCGTATTTTAAGCCTTTAGCTTTTATTGGATAAATGTAAAAACATTAAAAAATATATATAATCATATTTTAGTTATTTATATCCATTCCTTCCATTATAACGGCTACATGTTAACTACCATTTAAAATAATATTATTTTATTATTAGAGTGCAACGTAAGATTCCCAAGAAACTCGTTGTTGCGTGTTGGGTACGCCATCGAGCATAGCGTCCCCTTTAAAGTCATATTAATATTTTATTCACAAATATGGATAAATATGAAAATGTATATTCTTTATTTACCTGGGGTGTTACATCCTTCCCCCCTTTTGGGAATTGCGTCCTCACAATTTTAAAATTGCGCTTGGAAACATCCTTGAAAGTCCCACATCGGAACAAAAGTCGGTAAAACAAACACTTTAAAATAAAGAAAGATAAGTACAAAGGTCACCCGAGTTAACCCATACTAGGATTCCAAGTATGAAAATATGGACATGGAGGAAAAAACAAAGGGTCATGTTCTGATGGAGAGTGATAGAAAACATGTTTAGGAGAAAGTTAACAATGAGAAAATCACAAACTTGTGATGGGTTAAACGGTGTTGGGTTCCCCAGTAGGAAAAGTTAATAGACAACATTTTTGTTTTAAGTTACTTTTTATTGAGAAATTTATTCATAAGGAAACATAATCACTTATCATGTTGACTCTCAACTTTTACTAGATTCCTTAGTCAAACTCATATTTTTTTCCAAAAGAGGAGTATTTAGGGAGACTTGTTCGCATTTAGAGTACTATAATCAACTTCTAGAGAATCACCCAATCCCCAAAAGAGAACTATATACATCCCATGTATTTAGGCTTTAAACAAAACCAAAACCAAAAAGGTTAGTACAAGATCAGATAATCCAGAAAAGGATAACCCCTTATAAAAAGAAAATCTATTATTAATCTCCAAAATTTGTCCAACAAAACCCAAAGTTCAACGAGGACCATCCGATAAACAATTTGTCCATAAAATTCTTCAAAGTAAACCAATATAAGATTGAAACCCAAATATTTGAAGGATTTAGTCACATAGTCTTCCAAGTTAAATCGTAACATTTATCTCCAAACAACATCAGTTGCTCCTAAAGTCTCACATTGAAAAGTAATTATCCTAATCACATATCCTCCAAAATAGGTTAATCATTTTCATAAATAACCCAAAATCAACTTACTATTAATTCATAAAATCATATAACTAGAAAGAATCAGCCAAACTAACAAGGGACTTCACGTAGTCCAGTGGTAGGCGATAAATACCAGTCGCACTTTGGTAGTGGGTTCGATTCCCGCAGCTTTGTCTGACGCGACGGGTAGTCACACGGTCTGCATGTTGTCCTTTTTCCAAAACTATATAATTCTTAAAACATTCCCCAAAATGAGATAAAATCTTCAAAGATGATCATAACATATTTTAACCTCAAGTTTATCTCATTCCATTCATTTTCCATCATATCATAGAGTAACCCATAATTACCTAAAAATTAAGTATCATATAAACCCTAATGGTTACCTTAATAATTAATACCTGAATTTCCACATCGAGTTGTCCATCTCGTACATGATGCATTAGAGAACTCACCAAGGTTGAAGTGGTTGATCATGACTACTTGATATTTGGTTTAGAACAACCACGAGTTTCCTCATTGAATCCTCCATTTTATCTAGTATCTTAATCAGAGAACCACCACAGTTTCCTTCAAACCTGTTGTCTCTTTGGTGCCTGCTAGATCCATCCATTCACTTAAAATAGAAATGTCAGTGTGAGTATATCAACAAAACCATCATGTACTAATGAGGAAGGTAAACACTAAGATACACTTACTCATTCACTTTATCTAAAACTAGGACTCTTTCTGAAATCCTAACCATTATGGTAATGTCACTTATGCTTAAAGAATACCCTAACCTCTAAAGTTATCAAAACCGACCTTTGATACCAACTATAAGGCCCCAGCCTTAAACCTTACTTAATATTGAATTAAATGAGTAATTCACATTGAGGATCTTTTCAGGTTTAGAGTTTTATAGAATTAGGACATAACTATTACATCTCAAAATATTACAAAGTAGACACTTCTACTAAGTCTCCATAAAATAAAAACTCTTAAAAAGAAAGATGTCTAGATTCCATGTTTTAGATAGCATGAAATTCCCTTGATCCCATCCTTGACCTTATTCCACTTTAAGACCTGTGAAAAACATTTCGAAAAACTTGGGGTGAGCATAAAAAGCTCAGTAAGGGATACAAAAAGTATGAAAACTGTTAGTTTTTCAAACATCAAGTAAACCATGTATACTATATCAAAGTAATACCTTCACCTTCATGAAGTAGTAAAAAAAATCTTCACTAAATAAAGTATCATTACTTACCTTTTTGTAACCAAAGGATTACCATAAAACCCATATAAAGAACACATAGAATATATAAAGGTAACTTGGGACATAAACATACTTAAGTGGAATAACCATACGGTTGACTTCCACACATATCACTTAATGGAATAGCCATACGGCCAATTTCCATACATACTTAATGGAATAGCCATACGGCCGACTTCCATACCCAATGCATTGGAGGTTATAACGTAACCACCCGTCCTGGTATTCATGGCACCACCCGTCATATGGTTTATAATGTAACCACCCGTTAAAATGTCCAAGTACCAATATAAAATCATAAAACATAAAACCACTATAAAGGAAAGATAACATTTCCACATTTCAATCACAATATATCATAAATACATTGACATAATAGAATCCTTTATCAAAACCATTTTCAATACCAAAATACATAAAAGTGTGTATGATATTTATTTTATTTAAAAACATTACGGCTTGTTGAGAAAGCCAAAGATCAAATAATACTCGCGGCGGCGGAAAAGGTCGTTGTCACCGCGTACGTAAAAAAAGAACATTCCTTTTTGTTGTTTAGTAAAACGCTTCGTAGAAAAAGATTCCTTTTGTATAAAAGTAAAAGTCAAAAGAGTTTATACACCGTATAAAAGAAAGTTGTGTATAAAACGAAATATGCCTCAATGAAAGGAGATTGAGACGAAGTCCCTTACCTTGGGTCCGACTTGACTCGATCGTTCTTTAACGTCCTGAATAATAAACTTGAGTTAATTTCTACTTGATTATGAACCTTTTTAAAGTTCATTATTCCTTTTATATCACTTATTTCCATGTTATAAACATTATGTAACCATTTATGTTAATAATGTTTGTTTTGTCAATATTTGGTTCTTATGTCGAAAGTTGACTTCTTACAATTACATGTTGTTCATGTGGTCAAAAGTTCTTTATATCCAGAATGAAATTCCTGATTTAGATATCATATATATCATATATATCCAGAATATACATGTATTTATAATATTACATAATCATTTAGAGGTAAGAAATGAAATGCACCGTTCAAGGAGACGGTAAGCCGTACGTACGCATGAACGCTACTTTCATTTCTTTGTCATATTAGTGGAATTAAAACTAAATGAGAGGTATGTATATTTTAATTCCAGAATTATATTCATCATTTAGATATATCATTAATTATATGTATACATTATATACATGTAATTTTAATAGTACATTACATTTGGGGATAAGAAATGAAATGCACCGTTCATGGAGACGGTAAGCCGTACGTACGCATGAACGCTACTTTCATTTCTATCTCATAATTTAATGGAAAGAAATAATAATGATATAGAGGTATATTATAATTCCAGTATAAAATCATATATAATAACTTTAAATCCAGCCTTTACACGTCCCACATATGGCATTAACGAATCACATCACTTTTAGGGGGCGGTAGTCCGCACTTCCTTAAATGAAGATATCGTGTTTACCCATAATGCAAACCATAAAGGTATGCCAAAAATGAAAAATACAGAAGCTTAATGAAAACATAAACATATTATATATCATATATAAAAATAGTGACATCATAATGGCCACCTTTGAAGGTGTTAAATGAGTATTGAACAATCATCGTTTCGGGAGGCACAATTTTTCCATCCACGGAAACCGTATGTTCTTTAACTATTTGATGTAGTTGTGTGAGAGTGTAGCTCAAATAAATATTATAACAACATCCTAGTATATTTAAGATACTGGTGTTGTTACAAAAGAAGTAAATAAAAAGAGTTTATAGGGTTGGAGAAGCAAAATAAAACAAATGAACAAGAGAGAATGAATTACCTTTAAAAGTGTAACTCCCTTTAGATTTGAGCCTAAAGGCTTCCTTTGAAAGGATTATGCCCAAAGAGAATCCTCTAGGATGAGGAGAGGGATTTGGAGAGAGTAATTGGGCAGGGGTTGGCCGAGCCAAAGGCTTGAGAAGTGTGTGAAATGAGGTAGAGGTGGGGGCCTTTTATAAGAGGAGAGGAGGGGCACTTTTGGAAAGTAAAGAAATATTAATTTATTTGAAAATGTGTTTCGGTTTTAAAAGGTCCCACATTGATATAATTCGTGGATAAGGTGATAAGGGTTCGAAATCCACCCATCCAATAAGTTTTGGACATGTTTAGTTCTTAGATTTTACATTATCTTTCCATTTTATTTAAATCGTTAAATAATGAGGTCATCGCTGCATCATCATGATGTCATAAATAATTTAATTTATTTAATGTCTAAAAATTATAAAAAAACTACTATGATTTAGTAAATCGTTTTAGCTTTCCAATTACTATTTATAATCAAAATTTGGACTTGTATAACCCCACTTAAAAATTGTTTTCGTAAAACATATTATGTTTGTGTCATTTTCACTTTAACATTAAATAAAAAGTTATTTAAGTCATTTCCCAACCAAAGTGGCTCCATGGGGTCCCCAAGTTGACCCATGGCTTGTCTTGGTCGGCCATGACACAAACAATAGGTGTAGGACAAGTGTCATGGTGTTTTCACATTTTTATAATATCATTTTTACATTAAATTACACTAATTACCTCTAATCGCGATTAATGAAAAAAAGTTACTATTCACCAAAAAATTATTTTAATCTCATTGAACCACATTTTACTTCTTAATGACAACCATGTATGTCAGATTTTCAAAATTCAATACACATTAGTGGTAAACTTTCATTTAACTGAAAAATCAGTTTGCTTGATTACCACTTAGTGGTTTCACTATTCATCAAAAATTGAAGTTTTTCAGAAAATTACCAAAAATTCACCCTAAGCTATATTTGATATTCCAAATTCAAAAATGAAGTCCATTTTACAAAATTCAAAACATATAAGTCACATTAATTAATTTAATAATTAATTCCCGCTGTCAGAGCAAATAGCGTGTTTTTATGAAACAATAAGTATCAAAAGATTGACACTAGTTTAAGTCCGATTTCAAAGTGAAATTAATTCCAGAGACCACTATTGGATTTAATGGTAAAAATATTTTCTAATTTCACTTCAAAACCAATTCAAAATATTATCTAATCATATAAATAAATTAGATTAAAAAGAGGTTTTGAATTAAAACACAACATTCTACACTATTTATTAAAAAATGAACTTTATCGGAAAAATACCAATAAATTACACAAAGTAAAATTTGATGTCCCGATTCATAATAAGAGTTTTATTTGGTCCAAAAGAATGTATAAGAGTGATCAAAACTATATTTAATGACAGTTCTCCATTAAAAGGCGATAAGTGAACCTTTAGTGAAAACTAGGGCATATACACCTAAAATTTAATTCTTTCCGTATTTTAAGCCTTTAGCTTTTATTGGATAAATGTAAAAACATTAAAAAAACATATATAATCATATTTTAGTTATTTATATCCATTCCTGCCATTATAACGGCTACATGTTAACTACCATTTAAAATAATATTATTTTATTATTAGAGTGCAACGTAAGATTCCCAAGAAACTCGTTGTTGCGTGTTGGGTACGCCATCGAGCATAGCGTCCCCTTTAAAGTCATATTAATATTTTATTCACAAATATGGATAAATATGAAAATGTCTATTCTTTATTTACCTGGGGTGTTACATCCTTCCCCCCTTTTGGGAATTGCGTCCTCGCAATTTTAATATTGCGCTTGGAAACATCCTTGAAAGTCCCACATCGGAACAAAAGTCGGTAAAACAAACACTTTAAAATAAAGAAATATAAGTACAAAGGTCACCCGAGTTAACCCATACTAGGATTCCAAGTATGAAAATATGGACATGGAGGAAAAAACAAAGGGTCATGTTCTGATGGAGAGTGATAGAAAACATGTTTAGGAGAAAGTTAACAATGAGAAAATCACAAACTTGTGATGGGTTAAACGGTGTTGGTTTCCCCAGTAGGAAAAGTTAATAGACAACATTTTTGTTTTAAGTTACTTTTTATTGAGGAATTTATTCATAAGGAAACATAATCACTTATCATGTTGACTCTCAAATTTTACTAGATTCCTTAGTCAAACTCATATTTTTTTCCAAAAGACGAGTATTTAGGGAGACTTGTTCACATTAAGAGTACTATAATCAACTTCTAGAGAATCACCCAATCCCCAAAAGAGAACAATATATATCCCATGTATTTAGGCTTTAACCAAAACCAAAACCAAAAAGTTAAGTACAAGATCAGATAATCCAGAAAAGGATAACCCCTTATAAAAAGAAAATCTATTCTTAATCTCCAAAATTTGTCCAACAAAACCCAAAGTTCAACGAGGACCATCCGATAAACAATTTTTCCATAAAATTCTTCAAATTAAACCAATATAAGATTGAAACCCAAATATTTGAAGGATTTAGTCACATAGTCTTCCAAGTTAAATCGTAACATTTATCTCCAAACAACATCAGTTGCTCCTAAATTATCACATTGAAAAGTAATTATCCTAATCACATATCCTCCAAAATATGTTAATCATTTTCATAAATAACCCAAAATAAACTTACTCTTAATTCATAAAATCATATAACTAGAAAGAATCAGCCAAACTAACCAGGGAATTCACGTAGTCCAGTGGTAGGCGATAAATACCAGTCGCACTTTAGTTGTGGGTTCGATTCCCGCAGCTTTGTCCGACGCGACGGGTAGTCACACGGTCTGCGTGTTGTCCTTTTTCCAAAACTATATAATTCTTAAAACATTCCCCAAAATGAGATAAAATCTTCAAAGATGATCATAACATATTTTAACCTCAAGTTTATCTCATTCCATTCATTTTCCATCATATCATAGAGTAACCCATAATTACCTAAAAATTAAGTATCATATAAACCCTAATGGTTACCTTAATAATTAATACCTGAATTTCCACATCGAGTTGGCCATCTCGTACATGATGCATTAGAGAACTCACCAAGGTTGAAGTGGTTGATCATGACTACTTGATATTTGGTTTAGAACAACCACAAGTTTCCTCATTGAATCCTCCATTTTATCTAGTATCTTAATCAGAGAACCACCACAGTTTCCTTCAAACCTGTTGTCTCTTTGGTTCCTGCTAGATCCATCCATTCACTTAAAATAGAAATGTCAGTGTGAGTATATCAACAAAACCATCATGTACTAATGAGGAAGGTAAACACTAAGATACACTTACTCATTCACTTTATCTAAAACTAGGACTCTTTCTGAAATCTTAACCATTATGGTAATGTCACTTATGCTTAAAGAATACCCTAACCTCTAAAGTTATCTAAACCGACCTTTGATACCAACTATAAGGCCCCATCCTTAAACCTTACTTAATATTGAATTAAATGAGTAATTTACATTCAGGATCTTTTCAGGTTTAGAGTTTTAGAGAATTAGGACATAACTATTACATCTCAAAAGATTACAAAGTAGACACTTCTACTAAGTCTCCATAAAATAAAAACTCTTAAAAAGAAAGATGTCTAGATTCCATGTTTTAGATAGCATGAAATTCCCTTGATCCCATCCTTGACCTTATTCCACTTTAAGTCCTGTGAAAAACATTTCGAAAAACTTGGGGTGAGCATAAAAAGCACAGTAAGGGATACAAAAAGAATGAAAACTGTTAGTTTTTCAAACATCAAGTAAACCATGTATACTATATCAAAGTAATACCTTCACCTTCATGAAGTAGTAAAAAAAATCTTCACTGAATAAAGTATCATTACTTACCTTTTTGTAACCAAAGGATTACCATAAAACCCCTATAAAGAACACATAGAATATATAAAGGTAACTTGGGACACAAACATACTTAAGTGGAATAACCATACGGTTGACTTCCACACATATCACTTAATGGAATAGCCATACGGCCAATTTCCATACATACTTAATGGAATAGCCATACGGACGACTTCCATACCCAATGCATTGGAGGTTATAACGTAACCACCCGTCCTGGTATTCACGGCACCACCCGTCATATGGTTTATAACGTAACCACCCGTTAAAATGTCCAAGTACCAATATAGAATCATAAAAAATAAAACCAATATAAAGGAAAGATAACATTTCCACATTTCAATCATAATATATCATAAATATATTGACATAATAGAATCCTTTATCAAAACCATTTTCAATACCAAAATACATAAAAGATTATATGGTATTTATTTTATTTAAAAACATTTCGGCTTGTTGAGAAATCCAAAGATCAAATAATACTCGCGGCGGCGGAAAAGGTCGTTGTCACCGCGTACGTAAAAAAAGAACATTCCTTTTTGTCGTTTAGTAAAATGCTTCGTAGAAAAAGATTCCTTTTGTATAAAAGTAAAAGTCAAAGGAGTTTATACACCGTATAAAAGAAATTTGTGTATAAAACGAAATATGCCTCAATGAAAGGAGATTGAGACGAAGTCCCTTACCTTGGGTCCGACTTGACTCGATCGTTCTTTAACGTCCTGAATAATAAAAATACTAATCCACACACAACAAATCAAGTATAAATAGAAAATATTAACACAATCATTTTTCATTTCATTGTTCTAGATTTACTTAAATATTAGTTGAAATTTTTTATTGAATTCACTATAATACTGTAACGATGATATCATTTGTGCAGATGATAGATTTTCCATTTCTCATATTTCAGGTTACTCATGTATCATGGCTACTTTTAGAGGGACATCCAGTGCCTCCATTGAGTGTACGTAGATCTCAGCATTTCCATCATACCGCACCACCTCCCGCTATCATCCCTCATCTTCGTCGTGTTGGTTCTATGGCGTAGCGATGTCCGACTTCACCTTTCTCGATCATCATATCCATACTGTACTTGTAGAAAGATGGAGGCCAGAGTCACATACATTCCATTTTAGAGAGGGGGAGATGTCTATTACCTTTTAGGATGTGGCCATTATGTTGGGCCTCCCCATCAATGGTGCGACACTGACTGGCCGAGTTGGAGAAGATTTGTCAGAGCTTATTCCTAGACTACTAGGCATAGAGATCCCTGATGAAGTATGGTCCATCATTAGTGGTCGATTACGCATGCCTTGGTTAGACCGTCACTTCACACAGTTAGTAGAGGATACTGATGAGATCATCGTGCCGTGATTTGCACGTGCATATATTTTGAGGCTGATCGGTGGTACCCTTTTTGTTGATCACTCCACTACTTTTGTACATTTGATGTATTTATCTTTTTTGGAGGATTTGGACGAGGCCGGACGATATAGCTAGGGGTTTTCTTATCTATAATATACATACAAGGCATTATGTAGTGCATGTCACATTGATAGGATGAAAATCATGGGATGCATGGTTCTTCTACAGATTTTGGTATAGGATCACATCTTTCGTTTAGCTCCACATGCTCATGTTCCATTACTAGCATATATTATAGTAGAGGCTCTGCGTGGACGTTGGTATGTTATTCCTTCCTTATACTATCTAACTCAATTGTATAAATTTATATTTTGAAATGTAAATATAAAAATATTATCTACTGGTCGAGTCAGGCACATCGACATACAGATTCCCTTAGACATGACGTCCACGCCTACAGACTTTTGTTGGACAACATTCAACCACATTATGTAAGTAATTATTATTTATATTGTTAAATATTTATTCTTTACTATACATGTATTCATTAATTAATTAATTATTTATTTTTTCTTTCAGATATTATGGATGCCATATACAAATGCTATTATCCAGAGTCTTCCACTATACTGTACAGAAATGATTGCTATCGGCACCTGTAGGGTTCCATTGATTCATTTTCATATAGTCAAGTGGAATTAGACTGAAAAAGTAATGATGCAATTTGTGTAACACCCCGAGCTTCCATGATACGCTTCTCATTCGATAATGCAATAGCTTGCATTGTACGCAACTTCGAGTTCCAAAACACCACGACTAATCAATGTAGCCGTTATGAATAGTAATAACCACTTTTTAAAATTATAGAAATTTTATATTTCAAAATGGACTTCATTTTTGAATTCGGAAGATCGAAATTAGCCTATGTTGAATTTTTGGTATTTTTCTGAGAACTTCTAATTTTTTATGAATAGTAAAAAATACTTAAAAACAACTTTTTTAATCAAAATAATTTATAGTGATAAATTATACTATTTAGTGGTTTTAAAGTATAATTAGAATATATTTTTACCATTTTATCCAATGTTGGTCATTAGAATTAATTTAACATTGAAATTGGACATAAACAATTGCCAATCTTTTGATATAAATTGTTTCTTAAAAACACGCTATTTGTTGTGACAGAGGGAATTAATTATAAAATTAATTAATGCAACTTATATGTTGGGAATTTTGTGAAATAGACATCATTTTTTAATTTGGAATATCAATTATAGCTTAGGGTGAAATTTTGGCATTGTTCTGAAAAACTTCAATTTTTGATGAATAGGGAATCCACTAAGTGGTAGTTAAATAACTGATTTTTCGTTTAAATGAAATATTACCACTTCTGTGATTTTATTTTCAAAAATACAACATACATGGTTGTCATTAAGAAGTAAAATGTGGTTCAATGAGATCAAAATAATTTTTTGGTGAATAGTAACTTTTAAGTTCTTATTCGCGATTAGAGGTAATTAGTGTAGTTTAAGGTAAAAATAATGTTTTAATAATATGAGATGAGCTTTACACTTGTACTACTCCTATTGGATGAGTCATGGCCGACCAAGACAACCCATGGGTCAACTTTGGGACCCCATGGAGCCACTTTGGTTGGAAAATGACATTAATATATATTTATTTAATGTTAAAATTAAATTGACACAAACATGAGTTGTTTTACTAAAACAGTTTTTAAGTGGGGTTACACAAGTCCAAATTTTGACTATAAATATTCATTAGAAATCTAAAAATATTTCCTACATCATAGTATTTTTTTTATAATTTTTAGACATTAAATAAATTAAATTATTTATAACATCATTATGATGCAGCGATGACCTCATTATTTAACGATTTTAATAAAATGAAAAGATAATGTAAAATCCAAGGCTTACACTTGTCCAAAGACTATTGGATGGGTATATTTAGAACCCTTATCACCTTAGCCACGAATTATATAAGTGTGGGACCTTTATAATCCGAAAAGCATTGTATAATAATGTATCATTTCAATCTTTCCAAAAGAGCCCCTCCTCTCCACTTATAAAAGGCCCCCACCACTCCCACATTATTCACACCTTCAAGCCATTTGGCTCCGCCAACCTCTGCCCAAATACTCTCCAAACTTCCCTCAGTTACTCCTAGAAGCCTCACTTTGGGCATAATTCTTCCCAAGGAAGCCTTTGGCTCAAATCAAAAAGAGTTACCCGATTTTTGAGGTAATGTCTTCTCTAATGTTGTTTTGTTTTATTTTTCTTCTCCAACCCCCTAAACTCTTTTTATTCATTTCTTTTGTAACAACACCAGTATCCTAAATATACTAGGATGTTTTTATAAGAATTATTCGAGCTACACTTACACACACCTACATCTAATGGTTAAAGAACATACGGTTTCTGTGGATGGCGAATTTCTGCCTCACGAAACGATGATTGTTCAACACTCATATAACACCTTCAAAGGTGGCCATTGAGATGTCACTATATTTATATATGATATATAATATGTTTATGTTTTACTTATGCTTCTGTATTTCTCATTTATGGCATACTTTATGATTTCCATTATGGGTAAAACACGATAATTTCATTTTAGGAAGTGCGGACTACCGCCCCCTCAAAGTGATTTGAACCGTTAATGCCATATGTGGGATGTATAAAGGATGGAGTAAATGGTATTATACATTATATTATAATGGAATTATATTATACATTTATATCATTATGATTTCATTCCATTAAATACGAAATATAAATGAAAGTAGCGTTCATGCGTACGTACGGCTTACCGTCTCCATGAACGGTGCATTTCATTTCTTACCTCTAAATGTTACGTAATATTATAAATGAATGTATATACTGGATATATATGATATATATGACATCTAAATAATGAATATAATTCTGGAGATAAGGGATATTCTACCACATAAACAACTCGTAATTATAAGAAGTTTATTTTTGACTCAAGTACCAAAGATCGACAAAATGACCGTTATTAACTTAAATAATTTCATAATGTTCATAACATTGTAATAAGTGATATAAAAAGGATAATTAAATTAAAAATGGTTCTTAATAAGGTATATATTAACTCTAGTTTATTATTCAGGAGGTTAAAGAATGGTTGAGTCAAGTCAGACACGAGGTAAGGGAATTTCTTAACCCAACTTCCATTCTTTGGGTTAATCTCCTACTTTCAAATTATGTCATGATATTATTATGTCCTATCTTGTATTTGTACATTATTTATGTGTACTTATAGTGAATACACATTATATATGTACTTTATTTAAAAAATGATCTTTTTAAGGACTTCGCCTCAATCCCCTTTCATTGAGGCATATATGGTTTTATACACAACTTTCTTTTATATGGTGTATAAACCCCTTTGACTTTTACGTTTATTCAAAAGGAATCTTTTTATATTAAGCGTTTTACTAAACGACAAAAAGGGAATGTTTTTCTTTCCGTACATATGCGGCGACAACGACTTCTCCGCCGCCGTGACCATTATTTCGGTTTCGGCTTCCTCTACAAGTCATCACATTTTTTTTAATGAAAAATAAATACAAAGTTTTAACATTCTTTTATTTTGGTATTGAAAATGGTTTTGAAAGAATTTTTACTATATCAATGTGTTGTATTGATATCTTGTGATTGAAATGTGGAAATGTTATGTTTCATTTATGCATGTTTTATGTGATACGATTGTGTTATGGTTTATGATATGTTTAAACCTATTCATATGAGGAATGCATTGGACTTAATAAGTGACGGGTGGAGCCCGCTATAGCTCCTCGATGCATCGGCAGGTCTCATGAGACAAACTAGTGTCTTGGCACGAGGCCTTGACAAAATCTTATTTGTGATCTTGGCACGAGGCCTTGGCTACGTGGTTATGATAGTCTGGCATTATGCATTCCATCATTATGAAAGTGGTTATTGATATTGGATGTGATTATTCGACCAGTAGAATTTCCATGTGAAGAAGTAAATGGCATTATCTCATTTTACTTATGCCATATTATGTTGATATTCATGTTTAAAAGGCTTTTGTTTTAGTTATACATTGCCTTAAATGTTTATGTTTATTTATGAAAGCTTCCGAAATATTGTTATCCTTACTGAGAATCTGAGCTCACCCCTTTCAATTTTTTAATATTTTCCAGGATGTGAAGAAGTATTTTATGAATGACCTGCAGGGATAGTCAGAAGAGGATATGAGTGTGGACTATGAAGACTTTGTTATTAGTTTTTCACTTTTTGATGTAATGAAAGACTTACGAATGTATCTAGTGTTTCCAAGGCTACTAAACTAATCGGTCTTTCGAGACTTGATCTTTTGTAATCATGCCAATGTTACGAAGTAATGCACCGACTCTGGGTAGCTGGGGTCGGGGCGTTACAGTTGGTATCAGAGGCAGTTTAATACTAACCTTGGAAGCTAGATTTAGATAAACTTTGATTATAGCACATAACCCGAAGATAGACTTTGAGGATTAGTATAGAAGAACTTCCTAAAATTTTGGTATTGTAGAGATGTTGTGAGTTTTCCGAGCAATACATCCCTGTCTGGATACGAGAAGGTAGAGGCGGCTCTGGCACAGATGTACCTAGGGGTAAAACCCGAAAACACCGCTTTGAGCTAGACTCGAAGGGGAACTGGTGCACGACAACGGGCCGTGCTGCACTCTTGGTTACGACACTCCCGGGGGATATGCTTAGGATAATTCTCATTTTATTTACAAACCACTATGAAGGGTTATGAGTATATACTTCCTCAAAGAAAATATTTCTTTTTATGATTATGGATTATATCCATAAATAGTTCAATTTATGTAAAGTTTTTTACAAGTATGGAATTATGTATTTTGATTCATAAACTAATCTAGTTTATGCCATTGTTTAGAAATGGCGCCTAGTGGAAGGAATGGAAACCGTATCAATGCACGAACTCCGTGTAGGGATTTCCCTCCTGCTCAAGATAATATTTGTGGATCTGGAGATGCAACTAGTGGTGATCAACTTATTACCATACTGGGACAACTCACTCAGGTTATGAATAATAACCTTACTCGTATGGAGCACCCTGATCCGCAACGTGGAGGATCAATGCTAGACCGTTTAATGAGGCAACAACCACCAACCTTCAATGGGAGTACAAATCCTATAGTAGCTGAGCAATGGATAAATTCCTTAGAGAAAATATTCTATGCCTTGGGGTGTAGTGAAAGGCAGAAGGTTGTCATGGCAGTTTACCGCCTCACTGGAGATGCTGATCAGTGGTGGTCGCTGATTCAAAACACAAAGGAAGATGATGACGTATCGAATATGGAATGGAGGGAGTTCAAAGAGCTTTTCTTAGAAAAATACATTCCTCGTGACCATCGAGCAGATATGGAAAGGCAATTTCTGAGTCTGAGGCAGAAGGAGGATGAGAATGTCGCAAAGTATGAGGCTAACTTTACAAGGTTAGCGAGGCATGCTGCCGATTATATACGTAACCCAAGGAGTAAGATTGATCGTTTCTTTGATGGGTTAAAACCATTTCTCCGTCGATCTTTAGTACCACAATCCTTCTCATCATACGAAGATATTGTCTCGTGTGCTATCAAGACAGAAAAGGAATTCTCTAAGTCTTATGACAACAAAGTAAAGCAAGAGAAGAAGAGAACGGTGGAACAAGAGACAGATAAAGGGAAAAAGGGAAAGAACGATTTTCCATTATGTGATAATTGTGGGAAGAATCACCCTGGTACTTGTCTAAAAGGAATGGGAGTTTGTTATAAATGTGGAGAAAAGGGTCACCAGGCTCGTGATTGCAAGGGAAAGAAAGAGGCTGTCAAAGTTGAATGCTACAATTGTAGGGAAATGGGGCATTATGCAAATGAATGTCCTAAGCGTCAAGGAAACTTACCTCAGAAAAGGCCAAGGGATCAAGGCCAATCATATGCTGTGACTACAGTTGAAGCGGAATAATTAATGTATTGGTGCTTTTGTACTCAAGGATTATATTCTGGTTTAAGAATAATGTGATATATATAAATATTGTACTACAGTACTTTTTGATTTCAGTAAAGTTTTAATATGATTAAGGTAATCATATTTTTAGTATGTGACAATAAGAGAAACTTTTCTTTGTTTGGGGAATCTGATGTTACAATTGATTTTGGAATTTAGAGACCTTTTTCTGGACGGAGGTATTTTGGATAACTATTAAGGTTGGAATGGATTAAGTTGAACCATGGATAGTATTGTTTAAGGTTAAAGCATTTCTGAAGATTATTTTTGGAATATTATGATACTATAGTTTTAGGAAAATGACAACCTGCAGGGTGGGGCATAACTCGTCGTGTCGGACAAAGCTGCAGGAATCGAACCCACAACCATAGTGCGACAAGACTTTATTTCCTACCACTAGCCTACAGGAAGTCCCTGGTTATTACAAAATAGTTTTACTAATCTAAATGGTATGTGTTAATATTTGGAACCTTATACAATTAGGATAAAAAGAATATTTGTGAGTTCCGTTACCATTTGGAGTAAATGATGGGTTTGTGGTAAAAATTTATTAACGAATGAAAGTATACATAACAAGTATGTATATTCCCTTACGTTCTTAGTAAATCTCCTAAATAAATTCCTCAACATTATAAAAGGTAACTTAAAACAAAAATGTTGTCGGTTAACTTTTCCAACTGGGGATTCAATGACCGTTTAACCAATCACAAGTTTGTGATTTTCTTGTAGTTAAACTTTCTCCTAATCCTGTTTTCTATAACTCTCCATCAGACCTTGATAGTTTGTTTCTCCTCCATATCCATATTTTCATAGAATCCTAGAATGGGCTATATCGGGTGACCTTTGTACTTATCTTGCTTTCTTTTAATGTTATATATTTATTAACCTTATTTCCGATGTGGGTTTTCCACAAAGGTATTTTCTATTTTCAACCTTTTATTTTCAAAGAAAATTTTCAAATTGCGAGGACGCAATTTATTGAAGGAGGGGAGAATGTAACACCCCGAGCTTCCATGATACGCTTCTCATTCGATAATGCAATAGCTTGCATTGTACGCAACTTCGAGTTCCAAAACACCGCGACTAATCAATGTAGCCGTTATGAATAGTAATAACCACTTTTTAAAATTATAGAAATTTAATATTTCAAAATGGACTTCATTTTTGAATTCGGAAGATCGAAATTAGCCTATGTTGAATTTTTGGTATTTTTCTGAGAACTTCTAATTTTTTATGAATAGTGAAAAATACTTAAAAAACAACTTTTTTAATAAAAATAATTTATTGTGATAAATTATACTTTTTAGTGGTTTTAAAGTATAATTAGAATATATTTTTACCATTTTATTAAATGGTGGTCATTAGAATTAATTTAACATTGAAATTGGACATAAACAATTGCCAATCTTTTGATATAAATTGTTTCTTAAAAACACGCTATTTGTTGTGACAAAGGGAATTAATTATAAAATTAATTAATGAAACTTATATGTTGGGAATTTTGTGAAATAGACATAATTTTTGAATTCAGAATATCAATTATAGCTTAGGGTGAAATTTTGGCATTGTTCTGAAAAACTTCAATTTTTGATGAATAATGAATCCACTAAGTGGTAGTTAAATAACTGATTTTTCGTTTAAATGAAATATTACCACTTCTGTGATTTGATTTTCAAAAATCCGACATACATGGTTGTCATTAAGAATTAAAATGTGGTTCAATGAGATCAAAATAATTTTTTGGTGAATAGTAACTTTTAAGTTCTTATTCGCGATTAGAGGTAATTAGTGTAGTTTAAGGTAAAAATAATGTTTTAATAATATGAGATGAGCTTGACACTTGTACTACTCCTATTTTATGAGTCATGGCCGATCAAGACAACCCATGGGTCAACTTGGGGACCCCATGGAGCCACTTTGGTTGGAAAATGACATTAATATATATTTATTTAATGTTAAAATTAAATTGACACAAACATGAGTTTTTTTACTAAAACAGTTTTTAAGTGGGGTTACACAAGTCCAAATTTTGACTATAAATATTAATTAGAAAGATAAAAAGATTTCCTACATCAGAGTATTTTTTTTTATAATTTTTATACATTAAATAAATTAAATTATTTATAACATCATTATGACGCAGCGATGACCTCATTATTTAATGATTTTAATAAAATGAAAAGATAATGTAAAATACAAGGCTTACACTTGTCCAAAGACTATTGGATGGGTACCTTTCGAACCCTTATCACCTTATCCACGAATTATATAAGTGTGGGACCTTTAGAATCCGAAAAGCATTGTATAATAATGTATCATTTCAATCTTTCCAAAAGAGCCCCTCCTCTCCACTTATAAAAGGCCCCCACCACTCCCACCTTATTCACACCTTCAAGACATTTGGCTCGGCCAACCTCTGCCCAAATACTCTCCCAACTTCCCTCACTTACTCCTAGAAGCCTCACTTTGGGCATAATTCTTCCCAAGGAAGCCTTTGGCTCAAATCAAAAAGAGTTATCCGATTTTTGAGGTAATGTCTTCTCTAATGTTGTTTTGTTTTATTTTTCTTCTCCAACCCCCTAAACTCTTTTTATTCATTTCTTTTGTAACAAAACCAGTATCCTAAATATACTAGGATGTTTTTATAAGAATTATTCTAGCTTCACTTACACACACCTACATCTAATGGTTAAAGAACATACGGTTTCTGTGGATGGCGAATTTCTGCCTCACGAAACGATGGTTGTTCAACACTCATATAACACCTTCAAAGGTGGCCATTGAGATGTCACTATATTTATATATGATATATAATATGTATATGTTTTACTTATGCTTCTGTATTTCTCATTTATGGCATACTTTATGATTTCCATTATGGGTAAAACACGATAATTTCATTTTAGGAAGTGCGGACTACCGCCCCCTCAAAGTGATTTGAATCGTTAATGCCATATGTGGGATGTATAAAGGATGGAGTAAATGGTATTATACACTATATTATAATGGAATTAAATTATACATTTATATCATTATTATTTCATTCCATTAAATACGAAATAGAAATGAAAGTAGCGTTCATGCGTACGTACGGCTTACCGTCTCCATGAACGGTGCATTTCATTTCTTACCTCTAAATGTTACATAATATTATAAATGAATGTATATACTGGATATATATGATATATATGACATCTAAATAATGAATATAATTCTGGAGATAAGGGATATTCTACCACATAAACAACTCGTAATTATAAGAAGTTTATTTTTGACTCAAGTACCAAAGATCGACAAAATGACCGTTATTAACTTAAATAATTTCATAATGTTCATAACATTGTAATAAGTGATATAAAAAGGATAATGAAATTAAAAATGGTTCTTAATAAGGTATATATTAACTATAGTTTATTATTCAGGAGGTTAAAGAACGGTTGAGTCAAGTCAGACACGAGGTAAGGGAATTTCTTAACCCAACTTCCATTCTTTGGGTTAATCTCCTACTTTCAAATTATGTCATGATATTATTATGTCCTATATTGTATTTGTACATTATTTATGTGTACTTATAGTGAATACACATTATATATGTACTTTATTTAAAAAATGATCTTTTTAAGGACTTCGTCTCAATCCCCTTTCATTGAGGAATATATGGTTTTATACACAACTTTCTTTTATATGGTGTATAAACCCCTTTGACTTTTACGTTTATTCAAAAGCAATCTTTTTATATTAAGCATTTTACTAAACAACAAAAAGGGAATGTTTTTTTTCCGTACATATGCGGCGACAACGACTTCTCCGCCGCCGTGACCATTATTTGGGTTTCGGCTTCCTCTATAAGCCATCACGTTTTTTTTAATGAAAAATAAATACAAAGTTTTAACATTCTTTTATTTTGGTATTGAAAATGGTTTTGAAAGAATTTTTACTATATCAATGTGTTATATTGATATCTTGTGATTGAAATGTGGAAATGTTATGTTTCCTTTATGCATGTTTTATGTGATACGATTGTGTTATGGTTTATGATATGTTTAAACTTATTCATATGAGGAATGCATTGGACTTAATAAGTGACGGGTGGAGCCCTCTATAGGTCCTCGATGCATCGGCAGGTCTCATGAGACAAACTAGTGTCTTGGCACGAGGCCTTGACAAAATCTTATTTGTGGTCTTGGCACGAGGCCTTGGCTACGTGGTTATGATAGTCTGGCATTATGCATTCCATCATTTTGAAAGTGGTTAGTGATATTGCATGTGATTATTCGACCAGTAGAATATCCATGTGAAGAAGTAAATGGCATTATCTCATTTTACTTTTTCCATATTATGTTGATGTTCATGTTTAAAAGGCTTTTGTTTTAGTTATACATTGCCTTAAATGTTTATGTTTATTTATGAATGCTTCCGCAATATTGTTATCCTTACTGAGCATCTGAGCTCACCCCTTTCAATGTTTTAATATTTTCCGGGATGTGAAGAAGTATTTTATGAATGACCTGCAGGGATAGTCAGAAGAGGATATGAGTGTGGACTATGAAGACTTTGTTATTAGTTTTTCACTTTTTGATGTAATGAAAGACTTACGAATGTATCTACTGTTTCCAAGGCTACTAAACTAATCGGTCTTTCGAGACTTGATCTTTTGTGATCATGCCAATGTTACGAAGTAATGCACCGACTCTGGGTAGCTGGGGTCGGGGCGTTACAATTTGGATTCTTTCAGCCTGTTCCCAACCCATCGAGTTAGTTAGATTCACTGCATTCCCTGAAGATTTCAGGGAAGAGAGATTTTGATTGGAGGAGATACCACCCAAGATATATTGATTTATGGGATATATAACATGACTTCCAGTTGCGAGGGGAGGGGAAAATGCATTTTCATTTGGTGGATCAGATGGATTATGTAGCTTCGTACTACAGGTCCCCGTCATATTTTTGACACGACATGGATGAGGCTTTCATGATCTGGTATACATAGTTACATCCACAATTTAGTGAAATTTCTATTCATATTACTTAACAAAATTATTTTTTTCATAGGATGGGCATATCTATCATATACTATTCATGTCTGATCCAGTAGAGCACACCATATTTGACCCCGCATATTTTCACTCTTTTATTAGAGTTGAGTCCTTCGATGGATGAGATTTATCATGGCATTTTCTTTGACCCAGCACAAGCTCAGGGGGCTGCAGAGCCTGCTGAGGATCATATAGATGTACCAGGGGGATGACCCTGTTATGGATCTTTTTGTTCCACAGAAGGAGGACGTTCAAATTGATCAGTCAGATGATGCTGTTCCACAGAAGGAGGGTGTTCCGCAAGACCAGTCATCTGCTCCACCAGCTTCTCAGGCCCAACCACAGGTAGATACAACCGATGACTGGGTTGAGCTCTATTCATTATTACAGACATCCTCAGCACAAAATCCATCTTTTTTCAATGTTGGTGAGAGTTTCATCTAGCCTTCACTATCAGTAGATGCAGGACATGGTACAGACGGTGAGACTGTACATCCACCGCCTGTCACATAGGAGGATGTGGGGGTGGCTGCTGAGGATGATGTGCAGCGTACGACATGGCGTACACAGAGATGGACACGACGTAGATGCGTCCAGTATACACCTAGTTGTGGGATAGAAGAGCATCCATACCAGAGGCCTAGATTGGGTTGATTTGTGATTTACAATACACTATGTATGTGCATTACTATTATCAATTATAGAGTTTTAATTTTTTTTAACAAGTGTCTTACTATCATCAAATTATCTTCCAAAATTAATAATTTGATTTTTGGTATTCATTAATAAATTTTAATACTTGGGATGAAAAGATCTGTGAACATCAAGATATCTTGACAAATATTATTGATCTCAATGATTTGATTCCTAAAATCATGGAACATGATTCTTTGTTTAAAAAATTAAATTGTATAAAGAAGAACTTCACTGAATAATGAATCATTGTCAAGAGTAGATGATTATGATTGAAGATCAAAAAAACCACAATATGAGATGTATGGAATTAGAAGTTCATTTGGCCAATTTTGAGAAAATACATATTCAACCTTTATAAAAGTACACATGTTCTACTGGTACACAATCTTCACTGGAGGATTTTACTTTTAAAATACCTTCATCATATCATAAAATTATGTACATTATGAAAAAGATTAATTTCATATTCTTCTAAAATAAGAAACGATCCTTAAGAGGGTTAAGAATGTGTTAGCATATCTAAGAATAATTATTGAAGAATATCATCCTTGGTGAAGTTATATAAGATTTCAAAGCTGATGTTTATGAGTGTTTCACTGCAGGGGGAGGTAAATGATGAAATATTAAATTAATTCCAGAATTAATTTATCAATTAGAATCAAATCTAATTACTATAGAACATTCCGGAAGATATGATTATTGAATGATAAATGTTTTTCTAAATCTAGATTCTTTTGTTAATAAAAAAATACTGAATAGAAAGGGGTTGTAATTGAATTAATAAAATACATAAGAAAATTTTTCTTATAATTAAATGATGATTTTTTTAACATTTTTGTAGGAATCCTTTAGAGAGTTCATAAAGGATGCGCGAACCCCGTTCACACATCTACCATTGCTAGGATACGTGAACGAGGTTCATGCATCCTTTAAAGATGTGGTGAGGGATGCGTGAACCCCGTTCACACATCTGGCCGAGAAGAATATGCGTGAACGAGGTTCACGCATCTAAAGACCAATTTTTAAAAATAATTCAAACTCTATCCCTTTTCCATAAATGTTTTTTATAAAACCATATATAAAAAAACCCAGGCTATTGCCGGGTAATTATGAAGGTGGGATGAGTCTTTTGGTAAGAAAATTTTAGTAAAATTTAATGGATTTATTATAATGGGATTTGAGTATTTAGTCACTAAAATCTAAGGTCACGTTCCTCTGGGACTTCAGGATTGTAATGGGTTCTCCCAACCCAGTTCAAAAGGGACTTCTATTTTTCTTTTCTTTTTTTATATAGGGGCTAGTCCCCAACCTATTTTTGGTAAACATCAATATATTTTGAAAAATTATTAAAATTGAATAAAAAATATTAATTATATTAATTTTAATATAAATTTATTAATACTATGATAAAATACATTAATAAGTGCAACAGTTTCATAATAAATATTTTATTAAAAAATATTTTAGTGGTTATATTAATAATTACTACAAAATGTTTTTTTATGTAAATTAATAAATGATTTTTGTATACATTGTTAATAAAAGTATAAATTGAAATGATAGATACAGTTTTTTTTCAAAATATATCATTAATTATAAAACTATATGATTAAAAATAAGAATTTAAATAATCTTTTTTAAATATATTTAAAATTTAAAATAAATAATTTTATAATATTATTACTTATTAATTATATAGAAGTATGTATTGTATTTATTGTATTAAAAATATTAATTAATTATTAAGCACATTTAATTTTTTTTAATTATAATTAAACATTTTATTATTTATAGGTTAATTTTTTATACATATACATAGAAAAATGATTTATGGTAAATATTTATTATTTAGAAAATATAAATATTCATTAAATATTTTGTTATTGAAATATTATATAAATTAATTTTAGAGTAACTGAAATTCCAATTTTAAGTTCACTTTATAATTTCAATTCGATTAAATATTCGTTGTCACATTTTTCTAATTAATATTATATATATATATATATGTATATGTATATATAAACCGTTTATTTACATGTAGCATGTGTGTGTCTGTGTATGAAAGCATGTCTAAAGAACCTAACGATATGCCTTTTTGTGTGGTATACTGGGGAACCAAACACTTACTTATGCGTATCGATCTACAAATAGATGAAAAAACACTTATATTCACACATACACAAATATATAAACACACACAGACACATATATTTATATAGTTCATATTATATTACATATATATATATATATATTAATTTATTTACTCTTATATAAATCAAATTTAATAATATATGAATATAAATCTATATATATGTATGTATAATTTATTACATAGGCCAAAATACTCTTTATCAAGTCTTTTTAGAGATAATATACATATAAATTCAATATAAATATATATATGTATAAAATAATAATAAAAATCATAAATTATTATGATCCTAACAATCGTATATGGTATGTTTCATTTAACATTTTGTTAAAACAATTTTAATGTTGGTTAAAGGAGTGTTTTCCAGGAGTAGGGTTGGTCTTGGGGGTGTCATAGGGTTTCAAGACATGAAAAAGAGGGGAAAGATGTCATACTATTCCAAGAGTATGGTTTCCAAACCATTAGAACTATCCCCGATTCATATTCATGTAGCCCATAAGAGGAGGGTGCATGGTTTTATAAACCATCCAAGTAGGCCTAGGTAATTTTATGTTTTAAGATCATCTTGGATAAATGTGAGTAATTGGTTATGAAATGGTTTGTCAAAATATGGGGGTGTATGATCTAAACTATGTGGCCTAGCCCCTTACTAGATAGAGGGAGTCGTACAACCGACACATGGTTTGGCCAACCGTGTGGCCAAATGATGCTCCTGTTTAAAAATGTTTAGTTTCTTTTTCTTCTCATGTTTAAGGATCTCCCCCATGATTTTCACCCTATTTCTCCACTTGTAGAAATGGGTGGACACCAGAATATACCACATCCTCTGAAGATGATTAAATTTCATTTATATGTTATTTGATACACTTTAGAGTGTTTATGGAATCTCTATATAAGTCTTAATATTTATTTCTCTCAATATTATGGACGATTATTTCCCTGGATGTTAATCTTTTTATGAAGCGTATGATACATATTTTCATGGATTTCTTCAACCTTAGCATTGAGGCTATTTAAATAAAATAATGGGTCATCGTTTTACTAGTGGTTATCTATGAACATGAGGTAGGTTTTCAACAATACTTTTTCCTATATAATTGATATTTACCTTATGTTTGTGGGAGAACCATTTGTATTTAATTCTATGTTTCTGTGTATCCGACTAAAAAATATAAAGTGGGAATTAAATTGATGTGGATGAGCCATCATGGACCCCATTGGGTTCGTTTATGACATGAGATCGAGCAAAGGGATACTCATAGGGTATAAAAATCCCTTGGAAGATATGTAGTGAAGTTATAAATCATGTGTACAAACCTAGATTTTCCACTCAGGTACAGATCCTTTAAATTTTGGTCTAATTAAATTTTATAGAAGTAATATTGATGAATAATGTGTTAGTGAAGGATTTTCAGGTGTTTGGTATAAGGCCCCAGCCTTAAACCTTACTTAATATTGAATTAAATGAATAATTCACATTGAGGATCTTTTCAGGTTTAGAGTTTTAGAGAATTAGAACATAACTATTACATCTTAAAAGATTACAAAGTAGACACTTCTACTAAGTCTCCATAAAATAAAAACTCTTAAAAAGAATGATGTCTAGATTCCATGTTTTAGATAGCATGAAATTCCCTTGATCCCATCCTTGACATTATTCCACTTTAAGTCCTGTGAAAAACATTTCGAAAAACATGGGGTGAGCATAAAAAGCTTAGTAAGGGATACAAAAAGAATGAAAACTGTTAGTTTTTCAAACATCAAGTAAACCATGTATACTATATCAAAGTAATACCTTCACCTTCACGAAGTAGTAAAAAAAATCTTCACTGAATAAAGTATCATTACTTACCTTTTTGTAACCAAAGTATTACCATAAAACCCATATAAAGAACACATAGAATATATAAAGGTAACTTGGGACATAAACATACTTAAGTGGAATAACCATACGGTTGACTTCCACACATATCACTTAATGGAATAGCCATACGGCCAATTTCCATACATATTTAATGGAATAGCCATACGACCGACTTCCATACCCAATGCATTGGAGGTTATAACGTAACCACCCATCCTGGTATTCACGGCACCACCCGTCATATGGTTTATAACGTAACCACCCATTAAAATGTCCAAGTACCAATATAAAATCATAAAACAGAAAACCAATATAAAGGAAAGATAACATTTCCACATTTCAATCACAATATATCATAAATATATTGACATAATAGAATCCTTTATCAAAACCATTTTCAATACCAAAATACATAAAATAGTATATGGTATTTATTTTATTTAAAAACATTACGGCTTGTTGAGAAAGCCAAAGATCAAATAATACTCGTGACGGCGGAAAAGGTCGTTGTCACCGCGTACGTAAAAAAAGAACATTCCTTTTTGTTGTTTAGTAAAACGCTTCGTAGAAAAAGATTCCTTTTGTATAAAAGTAAAAGTCAAAGGATTTTATACACCGTATAAAAGAAAGTTGTGTATAAAACGAAATATGCCTCAATGAAAGGAGATTGAGACGAAGTCCCTTACCTTGGGTCCGACTTGACTCGATCGTTCTTTAACGTCCTGAATAATAAACTTGAGTTAATTTCTACTTGATTAAGAACCTTTTTAAAGTTCATTATTCCTTTTATATCACTTATTGCCATGTTATAAACATTATGTAACCAATTAAGTTAATAATGTTTGTTTTTTCAATATTTGGTTCTAAAGTCGAAAGTTGACTTCTTACAATTACATGTTGTTCGTGTGGTCAAAAGTTCTTTATATCCAGAATGAAATTCCTGATTTGGATATCATATATATCATATATATCCAGAATATACATGTATTTATAATATTACATAATCATTTAGAGGTAAGAAATGAAATGCACCGTTCATGGAGACGGTAAGCCGTACGTACGCATGAACGCTACTTTCATTTCATTGTCATATTAGTGGAATTAAAACTAAATGAGAGGTATGTATATTTTAATTCCAGAATTATATTCATCATTTAGACATATCATTAATTATATATATACATTATATACATGTAATTTTAATAGTACATTACATTTGGGGATAAGAAATGAAATGCACCGTTCATGGAGACGGTAAGCCGTACGTACGCATGAACGCTACTTTCATTTCTATATCATACTTTAATGGAAAGAAATAATAATGATATAGAGGAATATTATAATTCCAGTATAAAATCATATATAATAACTTTAAATCCATCCTTTACACGTCCCACATATGGCATTAACGAATCACATCACTTTTAGGGGGCGGTAGTCCGCACTTCCTTAAATGAAGATATCGTGTTTACCCATAATGGAAACCATAAAGGTATGCCAAAAATGAAAAATACAGAAGCTTAAAGAAAACATAAACATATTATATATCATATATAAAAATAGTGACATCATAATGGCCACCTTTGAAGGTGTTAAATGAGTATTGAACAATCATCGTTTCGGGAGGCACAATTTTTCCATCCACGGAAACCGTATGTTATTTAACCATTTGATGTAGTTGTGTGAGAGTGTAGCTCAAATAAATATTATAACAACATCCTAGTATATTGAAGATACTGTTTTTGTTACAAAAGAAGTAAATAAAAAGAGTTTAGAGGGTTGGAGAAGCAAAATAAAACAAACGAACAAGAGAGAATGAATTACCTTTAAAAGTGTAACTCCCTTTTGATTTGAGCCTAAAGGCTTTATTTGAAAGGATTCTGCCCAAAGAGAATCCTCTAGGACGAGGAGAGGGATGTGGACAGAGTAATTGGGCAGGGTTTGGCCGATCCAAAGGCTTGATAAGTGTGTGAAATGAGGTAGAGGTGGGGGCCTTTTATAAGAGGAGAGGAGGGGCACTTTTGGAAAGTAAAGAAATATTACTTTATTTGAAAATGTGTTTCGGTTTTAAAAGGTCCCACATTGATATAATTCGTGGATAAGGTGATAAGGGTTCTAAATACACCCATCCAATAAGTTTTGGACATGTTTAGTTCTTAGATTTTACATTATCTTTCCATTTTATTTAAATCGTTAAATAATGAGGTCATCGCTGCATCATCATGATGTCATAAATACTTTAATTTATTTAATGTCTAAAAATTATAAAAAAACTACTATGATGTAGGAAATCGTTTTATATTTCCAATTACTATTTATAATCAAAATTTGGACTTGTATAACCCCACTTAAAAATTGTTTTCGTAAAACATATTATGTTTGTGTCATTTTCACTTTAACATTAAATAAAAAGTTATTTATGTCATTTCCCAACCAAAGTGGCTCCATGGGGTCCCCAAGTTGACCCATGACTTTTCTTGGTCTGCCATTACACAACCAATAGGTTTAGGACAAGTTTCATGGTGTTTTCACATTTTTATAATATCATTTTTACATTAAATTACACTAATTACCTCTAATCGCGATTAATGAAAAAAAGTTACTATTCACCAAAAAATTATTTTAATCTCATTGAACCACATTTTACTTCTTAATGACAACCATGTATGTCGGATTTTCAAAATTCAATACACATTAGTGGTAAACTTTCATTTAACTGAAAAATCAGTTTGCTTGATTACCACTTAGTGGTTTCACTATTCATCAAAAATTGAAGTTTTTCAGAAAATTACCAAAAATGCACCCTAAGATATATTTGATATTCCGAATTCAAAAATGAAGTCCATTTTACAAAATTCAAAACATATAAGTCACATTAATTAATTTAATAATTAATTCCCGCTGTCAGAGCAAATAGCGTGTTTTTATGAAACAATAAGTATCAAAAGATTGACACTAGTTTAAGTCCGATTTCAAAGTGAAATTAATTCCAACGACCACTATTGGATTTAATGGTAAAAATATTTTCTAATTTCACTTTAAAACCAATTCAAAATATTATCTAATCATATAAATAATTTATATTAAAAATAGGTTTTGAATTAAAACACAACATTCTACACTATTCATTAAAAAATGAACTTTATCGGAAAAATACCAAAAAATTACACAAAGTAAAATTTGATGTCACGATTCATAATAAGAGTTTTATTTGGTCCAAAGGAATGTATAAGAGTGATCAAAACTATATTTAATGACAGTTCTCCATTAAAAGGCGATAAGTGAACCTTTAGTGAAAACTAGGGCATATACACCTAAAATTTAATTCTTTCCGTATTTTAAGCCTTTAGCTTTTATTGGATAAATGTAAAAACATTAAAAAATATATATAATCATATTTTAGTTATTTATATCCATTCCTTCCATTATAACGGCTACATGTTAACTACCATTTAAAATAATATTATTTTATTATTAGAGTGCAACGTAAGATTCCCAAGAAACTCGTTGTTGCGTGTTGGGTACGCCATCGAGCATAGCGTCCCCTTTAAAGTCATATTAATATTTTATTCACAAATATGGATAAATATGAAAATGTATATTCTTTATTTACCTGGGGTGTTACATCCTTCCCCCCTTTTGGGAATTGCGTCCTCACAATTTTAAAATTGCGCTTGGAAACATCCTTGAAAGTCCCACATCGGAACAAAAGTCGGTAAAACAAACACTTTAAAATAAAGAAAGATAAGTACAAAGGTCACCCGAGTTAACCCATACTAGGATTCCA
Source organism: Viscum album (assembly GCA_963277665.1). Taxonomy (NCBI): domain Eukaryota; kingdom Viridiplantae; phylum Streptophyta; class Magnoliopsida; order Santalales; family Viscaceae; genus Viscum; species Viscum album. Next base: position 244,499,710 of record OY728131.1, read on the forward strand.
AGTATGAAAATATGGACATGGAGGAAAAAACAAAGGGTCATGTTCTGATGGAGAGTGATAGAAAACATGTTTAGGAGAAAGTTAACAATGAGAAAATCACAAACTTGTGATGGGTTAAACGGTGTTGGGTTCCCCAGTAGGAAAAGTTAATAGACAACATTTTTGTTTTAAGTTACTTTTTATTGAGAAATTTATTCATAAGGAAACATAATCACTTATCATGTTGACTCTCAACTTTTACTAGATTCCTTAGTCAAACTCATATTTTTTTCCAAAAGAGGAGTATTTAGGGAGACTTGTTCGCATTTAGAGTACTATAATCAACTTCTAGAGAATCACCCAATCCCCAAAAGAGAACTATATACATCCCATGTATTTAGGCTTTAAACAAAACCAAAACCAAAAAGGTTAGTACAAGATCAGATAATCCAGAAAAGGATAACCCCTTATAAAAAGAAAATCTATTATTAATCTCCAAAATTTGTCCAACAAAACCCAAAGTTCAACGAGGACCATCCGATAAACAATTTGTCCATAAAATTCTTCAAAGTAAACCAATATAAGATTGAAACCCAAATATTTGAAGGATTTAGTCACATAGTCTTCCAAGTTAAATCGTAACATTTATCTCCAAACAACATCAGTTGCTCCTAAAGTCTCACATTGAAAAGTAATTATCCTAATCACATATCCTCCAAAATAGGTTAATCATTTTCATAAATAACCCAAAATCAACTTACTATTAATTCATAAAATCATATAACTAGAAAGAATCAGCCAAACTAACAAGGGACTTCACGTAGTCCAGTGGTAGGCGATAAATACCAGTCGCACTTTGGTAGTGGGTTCGATTCCCGCAGCTTTGTCTGACGCGACGGGTAGTCACACGGTCTGCATGTTGTCCTTTTTCCAAAACTATATAATTCTTAAAACATTCCCCAAAATGAGATAAAATCTTCAAAGATGATCATAACATATTTTAACCTCAAGTTTATCTCATTCCATTCATTTTCCATCATATCATAGAGTAACCCATAATTACCTAAAAATTAAGTATCATATAAACCCTAATGGTTACCTTAATAATTAATACCTGAATTTCCACATCGAGTTGTCCATCTCGTACATGATGCATTAGAGAACTCACCAAGGTTGAAGTGGTTGATCATGACTACTTGATATTTGGTTTAGAACAACCACGAGTTTCCTCATTGAATCCTCCATTTTATCTAGTATCTTAATCAGAGAACCACCACAGTTTCCTTCAAACCTGTTGTCTCTTTGGTGCCTGCTAGATCCATCCATTCACTTAAAATAGAAATGTCAGTGTGAGTATATCAACAAAACCATCATGTACTAATGAGGAAGGTAAACACTAAGATACACTTACTCATTCACTTTATCTAAAACTAGGACTCTTTCTGAAATCCTAACCATTATGGTAATGTCACTTATGCTTAAAGAATACCCTAACCTCTAAAGTTATCAAAACCGACCTTTGATACCAACTATAAGGCCCCAGCCTTAAACCTTACTTAATATTGAATTAAATGAGTAATTCACATTGAGGATCTTTTCAGGTTTAGAGTTTTATAGAATTAGGACATAACTATTACATCTCAAAATATTACAAAGTAGACACTTCTACTAAGTCTCCATAAAATAAAAACTCTTAAAAAGAAAGATGTCTAGATTCCATGTTTTAGATAGCATGAAATTCCCTTGATCCCATCCTTGACCTTATTCCACTTTAAGACCTGTGAAAAACATTTCGAAAAACTTGGGGTGAGCATAAAAAGCTCAGTAAGGGATACAAAAAGTATGAAAACTGTTAGTTTTTCAAACATCAAGTAAACCATGTATACTATATCAAAGTAATACCTTCACCTTCATGAAGTAGTAAAAAAAATCTTCACTAAATAAAGTATCATTACTTACCTTTTTGTAACCAAAGGATTACCATAAAACCCATATAAAGAACACATAGAATATATAAAGGTAACTTGGGACATAAACATACTTAAGTGGAATAACCATACGGTTGACTTCCACACATATCACTTAATGGAATAGCCATACGGCCAATTTCCATACATACTTAATGGAATAGCCATACGGCCGACTTCCATACCCAATGCATTGGAGGTTATAACGTAACCACCCGTCCTGGTATTCATGGCACCACCCGTCATATGGTTTATAATGTAACCACCCGTTAAAATGTCCAAGTACCAATATAAAATCATAAAACATAAAACCACTATAAAGGAAAGATAACATTTCCACATTTCAATCACAATATATCATAAATACATTGACATAATAGAATCCTTTATCAAAACCATTTTCAATACCAAAATACATAAAAGTGTGTATGATATTTATTTTATTTAAAAACATTACGGCTTGTTGAGAAAGCCAAAGATCAAATAATACTCGCGGCGGCGGAAAAGGTCGTTGTCACCGCGTACGTAAAAAAAGAACATTCCTTTTTGTTGTTTAGTAAAACGCTTCGTAGAAAAAGATTCCTTTTGTATAAAAGTAAAAGTCAAAAGAGTTTATACACCGTATAAAAGAAAGTTGTGTATAAAACGAAATATGCCTCAATGAAAGGAGATTGAGACGAAGTCCCTTACCTTGGGTCCGACTTGACTCGATCGTTCTTTAACGTCCTGAATAATAAACTTGAGTTAATTTCTACTTGATTATGAACCTTTTTAAAGTTCATTATTCCTTTTATATCACTTATTTCCATGTTATAAACATTATGTAACCATTTATGTTAATAATGTTTGTTTTGTCAATATTTGGTTCTTATGTCGAAAGTTGACTTCTTACAATTACATGTTGTTCATGTGGTCAAAAGTTCTTTATATCCAGAATGAAATTCCTGATTTAGATATCATATATATCATATATATCCAGAATATACATGTATTTATAATATTACATAATCATTTAGAGGTAAGAAATGAAATGCACCGTTCAAGGAGACGGTAAGCCGTACGTACGCATGAACGCTACTTTCATTTCTTTGTCATATTAGTGGAATTAAAACTAAATGAGAGGTATGTATATTTTAATTCCAGAATTATATTCATCATTTAGATATATCATTAATTATATGTATACATTATATACATGTAATTTTAATAGTACATTACATTTGGGGATAAGAAATGAAATGCACCGTTCATGGAGACGGTAAGCCGTACGTACGCATGAACGCTACTTTCATTTCTATCTCATAATTTAATGGAAAGAAATAATAATGATATAGAGGTATATTATAATTCCAGTATAAAATCATATATAATAACTTTAAATCCAGCCTTTACACGTCCCACATATGGCATTAACGAATCACATCACTTTTAGGGGGCGGTAGTCCGCACTTCCTTAAATGAAGATATCGTGTTTACCCATAATGCAAACCATAAAGGTATGCCAAAAATGAAAAATACAGAAGCTTAATGAAAACATAAACATATTATATATCATATATAAAAATAGTGACATCATAATGGCCACCTTTGAAGGTGTTAAATGAGTATTGAACAATCATCGTTTCGGGAGGCACAATTTTTCCATCCACGGAAACCGTATGTTCTTTAACTATTTGATGTAGTTGTGTGAGAGTGTAGCTCAAATAAATATTATAACAACATCCTAGTATATTTAAGATACTGGTGTTGTTACAAAAGAAGTAAATAAAAAGAGTTTATAGGGTTGGAGAAGCAAAATAAAACAAATGAACAAGAGAGAATGAATTACCTTTAAAAGTGTAACTCCCTTTAGATTTGAGCCTAAAGGCTTCCTTTGAAAGGATTATGCCCAAAGAGAATCCTCTAGGATGAGGAGAGGGATTTGGAGAGAGTAATTGGGCAGGGGTTGGCCGAGCCAAAGGCTTGAGAAGTGTGTGAAATGAGGTAGAGGTGGGGGCCTTTTATAAGAGGAGAGGAGGGGCACTTTTGGAAAGTAAAGAAATATTAATTTATTTGAAAATGTGTTTCGGTTTTAAAAGGTCCCACATTGATATAATTCGTGGATAAGGTGATAAGGGTTCGAAATCCACCCATCCAATAAGTTTTGGACATGTTTAGTTCTTAGATTTTACATTATCTTTCCATTTTATTTAAATCGTTAAATAATGAGGTCATCGCTGCATCATCATGATGTCATAAATAATTTAATTTATTTAATGTCTAAAAATTATAAAAAAACTACTATGATTTAGTAAATCGTTTTAGCTTTCCAATTACTATTTATAATCAAAATTTGGACTTGTATAACCCCACTTAAAAATTGTTTTCGTAAAACATATTATGTTTGTGTCATTTTCACTTTAACATTAAATAAAAAGTTATTTAAGTCATTTCCCAACCAAAGTGGCTCCATGGGGTCCCCAAGTTGACCCATGGCTTGTCTTGGTCGGCCATGACACAAACAATAGGTGTAGGACAAGTGTCATGGTGTTTTCACATTTTTATAATATCATTTTTACATTAAATTACACTAATTACCTCTAATCGCGATTAATGAAAAAAAGTTACTATTCACCAAAAAATTATTTTAATCTCATTGAACCACATTTTACTTCTTAATGACAACCATGTATGTCAGATTTTCAAAATTCAATACACATTAGTGGTAAACTTTCATTTAACTGAAAAATCAGTTTGCTTGATTACCACTTAGTGGTTTCACTATTCATCAAAAATTGAAGTTTTTCAGAAAATTACCAAAAATTCACCCTAAGCTATATTTGATATTCCAAATTCAAAAATGAAGTCCATTTTACAAAATTCAAAACATATAAGTCACATTAATTAATTTAATAATTAATTCCCGCTGTCAGAGCAAATAGCGTGTTTTTATGAAACAATAAGTATCAAAAGATTGACACTAGTTTAAGTCTGATTTCAAAGTGAAATTAATTCCAGAGACCACTATTGGATTTAATGGTAAAAATATTTTCTAATTTCACTTCAAAACCAATTCAAAATATTATCTAATCATATAAATAAATTAGATTAAAAAGAGGTTTTGAATTAAAACACAACATTCTACACTATTTATTAAAAAATGAACTTTATCGGAAAAATACCAATAAATTACACAAAGTAAAATTTGATGTCCCGATTCATAATAAGAGTTTTATTTGGTCCAAAAGAATGTATAAGAGTGATCAAAACTATATTTAATGACAGTTCTCCATTAAAAGGCGATAAGTGAACCTTTAGTGAAAACTAGGGCATATACACCTAAAATTTAATTCTTTCCGTATTTTAAGCCTTTAGCTTTTATTGGATAAATGTAAAAACATTAAAAAAACATATATAATCATATTTTAGTTATTTATATCCATTCCTGCCATTATAACGGCTACATGTTAACTACCATTTAAAATAATATTATTTTATTATTAGAGTGCAACGTAAGATTCCCAAGAAACTCGTTGTTGCGTGTTGGGTACGCCATCGAGCATAGCGTCCCCTTTAAAGTCATATTAATATTTTATTCACAAATATGGATAAATATGAAAATGTCTATTCTTTATTTACCTGGGGTGTTACATCCTTCCCCCCTTTTGGGAATTGCGTCCTCGCAATTTTAATATTGCGCTTGGAAACATCCTTGAAAGTCCCACATCGGAACAAAAGTCGGTAAAACAAACACTTTAAAATAAAGAAATATAAGTACAAAGGTCACCCGAGTTAACCCATACTAGGATTCCAAGTATGAAAATATGGACATGGAGGAAAAAACAAAGGGTCATGTTCTGATGGAGAGTGATAGAAAACATGTTTAGGAGAAAGTTAACAATGAGAAAATCACAAACTTGTGATGGGTTAAACGGTGTTGGTTTCCCCAGTAGGAAAAGTTAATAGAAAACATTTTTGTTTTAAGTTACTTTTTATTGAGGAATTTATTCATAAGGAAACATAATCACTTATCATGTTGACTCTCAAATTTTACTAGATTCCTTAGTCAAACTCATATTTTTTTCCAAAAGACGAGTATTTAGGGAGACTTGTTCACATTAAGAGTACTATAATCAACTTCTAGAGAATCACCCAATCCCCAAAAGAGAACAATATATATCCCATGTATTTAGGCTTTAACCAAAACCAAAACCAAAAAGTTAAGTACAAGATCAGATAATCCAGAAAAGGATAACCCCTTATAAAAAGAAAATCTATTCTTAATCTCCAAAATTTGTCCAACAAAACCCAAAGTTCAACGAGGACCATCCGATAAACAATTTTTCCATAAAATTCTTCAAATTAAACCAATATAAGATTGAAACCCAAATATTTGAAGGATTTAGTCACATAGTCTTCCAAGTTAAATCGTAACATTTATCTCCAAACAACATCAGTTGCTCCTAAATTATCACATTGAAAAGTAATTATCCTAATCACATATCCTCCAAAATATGTTAATCATTTTCATAAATAACCCAAAATCAACTTACTCTTAATTCATAAAATCATATAACTAGAAAGAATCAGCCAAACTAACCAGGGAATTCACGTAGTCCAGTGGTAGGCGATAAATACCAGTCGCACTTTAGTTGTGGGTTCGATTCCCGCAGCTTTGTCCGACGCGACGGGTAGTCACACGGTCTGCGTGTTGTCCTTTTTCCAAAACTATATAATTCTTAAAACATTCCCCAAAATGAGATAAAATCTTCAAAGATGATCATAACATATTTTAACCTCAAGTTTATCTCATTCCATTCATTTTCCATCATATCATAGAGTAACCCATAATTACCTAAAAATTAAGTATCATATAAACCCTAATGGTTACCTTAATAATTAATACCTGAATTTCCACATCGAGTTGGCCATCTCGTACATGATGCATTAGAGAACTCACCAAGGTTGAAGTGGTTGATCATGACTACTTGATATTTGGTTTAGAACAACCACAAGTTTCCTCATTGAATCCTCCATTTTATCTAGTATCTTAATCAGAGAACCACCACAGTTTCCTTCAAACCTGTTGTCTCTTTGGTTCCTGCTAGATCCATCCATTCACTTAAAATAGAAATGTCAGTGTGAGTATATCAACAAAACCATCATGTACTAATGAGGAAGGTAAACACTAAGATACACTTACTCATTCACTTTATCTAAAACTAGGACTCTTTCTGAAATCTTAACCATTATGGTAATGTCACTTATGCTTAAAGAATACCCTAACCTCTAAAGTTATCTAAACCGACCTTTGATACCAACTATAAGGCCCCATCCTTAAACCTTACTTAATATTGAATTAAATGAGTAATTTACATTCAGGATCTTTTCAGGTTTAGAGTTTTAGAGAATTAGGACATAACTATTACATCTCAAAAGATTACAAAGTAGACACTTCTACTAAGTCTCCATAAAATAAAAACTCTTAAAAAGAAAGATGTCTAGATTCCATGTTTTAGATAGCATGAAATTCCCTTGATCCCATCCTTGACCTTATTCCACTTTAAGTCCTGTGAAAAACATTTCGAAAAACTTGGGGTGAGCATAAAAAGCACAGTAAGGGATACAAAAAGAATGAAAACTGTTAGTTTTTCAAACATCAAGTAAACCATGTATACTATATCAAAGTAATACCTTCACCTTCATGAAGTAGTAAAAAAAATCTTCACTGAATAAAGTATCATTACTTACCTTTTTGTAACCAAAGGATTACCATAAAACCCATATAAAGAACACATAGAATATATAAAGGTAACTTGGGACACAAACATACTTAAGTGGAATAACCATACGGTTGACTTCCACACATATCACTTAATGGAATAGCCATACGGCCAATTTCCATACATACTTAATGGAATAGCCATACGGACGACTTCCATACCCAATGCATTGGAGGTTATAACGTAACCACCCGTCCTGGTATTCACGGCACCACCCGTCATATGGTTTATAACGTAACCACCCGTTAAAATGTCCAAGTACCAATATAGAATCATAAAAAATAAAACCAATATAAAGGAAAGATAACATTTCCACATTTCAATCATAATATATCATAAATATATTGACATAATAGAATCCTTTATCAAAACCATTTTCAATACCAAAATACATAAAAGATTATATGGTATTTATTTTATTTAAAAACATTTCGGCTTGTTGAGAAATCCAAAGATCAAATAATACTCGCGGCGGCGGAAAAGGTCGTTGTCACCGCGTACGTAAAAAAAGAACATTCCTTTTTGTCGTTTAGTAAAATGCTTCGTAGAAAAAGATTCCTTTTGTATAAAAGTAAAAGTCAAAGGAGTTTATACACCGTATAAAAGAAATTTGTGTATAAAACGAAATATGCCTCAATGAAAGGAGATTGAGACGAAGTCCCTTACCTTGGGTCCGACTTGACTCGATCGTTCTTTAACGTCCTGAATAATAAACTTGAGTTAATTTCTACTTGATTAAGAACCTTTTTAAAGTTCATTATTCCTTTTATATCACATATTGCCATGTTATAAACATTATGTAACCATTTAAGTTAATAATGTTTGTTTTGTCAATATTTGGTTCTTAAGTCGAAAGTTGACTTCTTACAATTACATGTTGTTCGTGTGGTCAAAAGTTCTTTATATCCAGAATGAAATTCCTGATTTGGATATCATATATATCATATATATCCAGAATATACATGTATTTATAATATTACATAATCATTTAGAGGTAAGAAATGAAATGCACCGTTCATGGAGACGGTAAGCCGTACGTACGCATGAACGCTACTTTCATTTCTTTGTCATATTAGTGGAATTAAAACTAAATGAGAGGTATGTATATTTTAATTCCATAATTATATTCATCATTTAGATATATCATTAATTATATATATACATTATATACATGTAATTTTAATAGTACATTAAATTTGGGGATAAGAAATGAAATGCACCGTTCATGGAGACGGTAAGCCGTACGTACGCATGAACGCTACTTTCATTTCTATCTCATAATTTAATGGAACGAAATAATAATTATATAGAGGTATATTATAATTCCAGTATAACATCATATATAATAACTTTAAATCCATCCTTTACACATCCCACATATGGTATTAACGAATCACATCACTTTTAGGGGGCGGTAGTCCGCACTTCCTTAAATGAAGATATCGTGTTTACCCATAATGGAAACCATAAAGGTATGCCAAAAATGAAAAATACAGAAGATTAAAGAAAACATAAACATATTATATATCATATATAAAAATAGTGACATCATAATGGCCACCTTTGAAGGTGTTAAATGAGTATTGAACAATCATCGTTTCGGGAGGCACAATTTTTCCATCCACGGAAACCGTATGTTCTTTAACAATTTGATGTAGTTGTGTGATACTGTAGCTCAAATAAATATTATAACAACGTCCTAGTATATTGAAGATACTGGTGTTGTTACAAAAGAAGTAAATAAAAAGAGTTTAGAGGGTTGGAGAAGCAAAATAAAACAAATGAACAAGAGAGAATGAATTACCTTTAAAAGTGTAACTCCCTTTTGATTTGAGCCTAAAGGCTTCCTTTGAAAGGATTCTGCCCAAAGAGAATCCTCTAGGATGAGGAGAGGGATGTGGAGAGAGTAATTGGGAAGGGGTTGTCCGAGCCAAAGGCTTGAGAAGTGTGTGAAATGAGGTAGAGTTGGGGGCCTTTTATAAGAGGAGAGGAGGGGCACTTTTGGAAAGTAAAGAAATATTACTTTATTTGAAAATGTGTTTCGGTTTTAAAAGGTCACAAATTGCTATAATTCGTGGATAAGGTGATAAGGGTTCTAAATCCACCCATCCAATAAGTTTTGGACATTTTTAGTTCTTAGATTTTACATTATCTTTCCATTTTATTTAAATCTTTAAATAATGAGGTCATCGCTGCATCATCATGATGTCATAAATAATTTAATTTATTTAATGTCTAAAAATTATAAACAAAATACTATGATGTATGAAATCTTTTTATCTTTCCAATTACTATTTATAATCAACATTTGACTTGTATAACCCCACTTAAAAATTGTTTTCGTAAAACATATTATGTTTGTGTCATTTTCACTTTAACATTAAATAAAAAGTTATTTATGTCATTTGCCAACCAAAGTGGCTCCATGGGGTCCCCAAGTTGACCCATGGCTTGTCTTGGTCGGCCATGACACAACCAATAGGTGTAGGACAAGTTTCATGGTGTTTTCACATTTTTATAATATCATTTTTACATTAAATTACACTAATTACCTCTAATCGCGATTAATGAAAAAAAGTTACTATTCACCAAAAAATTATTTTAATCTCATTGAACCACATTTTACTTCTTAATGAAAACCATGTATGTAGGATTTTCAAAATTAAATACACATTAGTGGTAAACTTTCATTTAACTGAAAAATCAGTTTGCTTGATTACCACTTAGTGGTTTCACTATTCATCAAAAATTGAAGTTTTTCAGAAAATTACCAAAACTTCACCCTAAGCTATATTTGATATTCCGAATTCAAAAATGATGTCCATTTTACAAAATTCAAAACATATAAGTCACATTAATTAATTTAATAATTAATTCCCGCTGTCAGAGCAAATAGCGTGTTTTTATGAAACAATAAGTATCAAAAGATTGACACTAGTTTCAGTCCGATTTCAAAGTGAAATTAATTCCAACGACCACTATTGGATTTAATGGTAAAAATATTTTCTAATTTCACTTTAAAAACAATTCAAAATATTATCTAATCATATAAATAAATTAGATTAAAAAGAGGTTTTGAATTAAAACACAACATTCTACACTATTCATTAAAAAATGAACTTTATCGGAAAAATACCAAAAAATTACACAAAGTAAAATTTGATGGCCCGATTCATAATAAGAGTTTTATTTGGTCCAAAAGAATGTATAAGAGTGATCAAAACTATATTTAATGACAGTTCTCCATTAAAAGGCGATAAGTGAACCTTTAGTGAAAACTAGGGCATATACACCTAAAATTTAATTCTTTCCGTATTTTAAGCCTTTAGCTTTTATTGGATAAATGTAAAAACATTAAAAAACATATATAATCATATTTTAGTTATTTATATCCATTCCCGCCATTATAATGGCTACATGTTAACTACCATTTAAAATAATATTATTTTATTATTAGAGTGCAACGTAAGATTCCCAAGAAACTCGTTGTTGCGTGTTGGGTACGCCATCGAGCATAGCGTCCCCTTTAAAGTCATATTAATATTTTATTCACAAATATGGATAAATATGAAAATGTCTATTCTTTATTTACCTGGGGTGTTACATTTGGGGATTGTTCAATGCTCACAAACTGGGCTATAGAGGTTTATATCATGTCACACGGTTTGACTAAACCATGAAAGGAAGGCTGTATGGTTAGTTTTAACCATGTAGGAATAGAAAGTGATCAGTATAAGGGTGCCTGGTTATCCCAAGCTGTGCGAATTGGGCCACATGAACACCCAAAATGTTGTAGACAAATCAAATAGGCATTTCTCATGGTTGGATCATGGTTTACATTACAATGTGGCCTAACCATGTGTTATTCCCCTTTCTAAAACTACTCGTTTATGATTTGAGCATGACGTTGTTGAACCATTTAACTAAACTTTATAAAGGGAATTTTTTGAAAAAATTACCATTTTCCCTCAAATGAAATGTTTTATCAACACTCCTCATATTTATATTTTCCATCAGATTATGGTCATTCATTCTTCCTTTTCTGAAGACAAAACACATCTATTCTGGGATTTGAACTCAATCATCCATTCAGAGTGTTATTAAACTGATGTTCATCTCATTGGATTTGCACTGGTATGTTATTGATTCATTTTTAACCTTTCATTATTATTCTTCTAACAAAAAAACATTTTTTGGATGTAGTCTCATATACCCCAATTTTAGGGTGTTGATCTATTCCTCATATCTACCCCAATCAAGGCCAAATTAGATGGTAATACTACATGAGAATATTTTTACAAGACAAATGTAGGCTGTCTATAACGCATCCTTTGAGTTTCATGATTTTGGAATTTTCCATGTTATTGCACAGATTTCATTGGAAATCATATGATAAATTTATATTTATTTCTTACAGTCATTAGAATTTTGTTTTATGACCCTTTAAATATATGTCATGAACCAGGGTTGGTCGTCATCTGACCAGATGCTCGAACCGGTCCGAGGAAAGCCTCGAAGGACATTCCCGATCCCTACGGGCTCGCACAAGTACCCGAGTATCAAAATAAATGCTTAGGGAATGATTTACCCTTATTCACAATGTTGAAATAACCAATAAATCCCAAAAACCAGATATAAAAAAACTGAAGGAACGTTTAATAAATTTAGAAATTTATAATTTTCAACTAAACAAAATCCAAAAAGGACAATGACACCATAGGAAACCTAAACAACTCACAAACCTTTATGCAAAAATAGAAGCAACATGCTCAAGCCGCCGCCGCCAAGATCCCAAAACCAAGCCATAAAAAACAAACTGCCAACCTGACACATTATGCCTTAACATGAAACACATAGACAACAGAGTCTGCATACACCAAAAAGTGTTTGCAGGGAGTGAGAAAAAGACCTAGTTGTATAACACCAAATAAAAGGTTCTATGCGACAACATCAAAAAGTTAATTTAACATTCTTATTTAAAACAATAATTTTAAAATGATTTTAAAGAAAATATTTAAAAGCTGAAAGTGAAAATAAAAGAACACTGGAAGAAAACTATTTCCCAAACCCTAATATAAAGTGGATGAGAAAATACATAATGAACACACACATATTCAAGTGGTCCTCCATATGACGACGGAAGGCACCATGTCATGAATAGTAGAGAACTATTGGTAAATCCTTTAAGATTTATAGTATGTGTGGTGTGTTAGAGACATCGTACCTCGGTGTAAACATGTCATATAAACCAAAATAACCAACACTCTCTTTCACATACCACTAGTTGGGAAACACACCCATAACCTAGTGGTCTCGAATCATCACAAATGTTTAGTTAGTGTTGTAACGTCAATCCTTCTAGATGAAACTGGGACGAACCAATCAAGTGTCATCTTGTATACTAGTCCTAATCCTCCCACCTATGTACCTGGGGTTTTCCATTGTGCTCAATCAATTTACATATTCACTTAGTATACCACTTTCTCATATCACAAACCAAACAAGTCATTACACACAAAAGCCACCAGATGTAGACCTAAACAACATTTTAAAAAGATACACACACCAAAACTATTTCACACAATAATTCGTATCACTCGCATGACTTGATAGATTATTTAAACAATTTAAAGAATATTTCTAAATAGCACAACAAGGGTTTTCCGAGGGAAAAAATGACAAGTTTCACATATAGGAGCTCCTTTAAAAACTTAATGCACATTTAAACCTATCAAAAACAACTTCCGCACACCACATATAATTTAGTAAACCTATCTAAACAATTTATAAAACACTTAGAATTAGTAAACAGATGTTTTCACAAGAAAAACACACCAGATTTCCATTTTAGAAAAACCCTTTATAGGCCATAAGCATAACGAAACCATTTAAAAAGGGGTTTCGCACCACCCAAAAATTTTATCAAATACATTCAAGGTATAAAACACAAAGATGTGTGTACCTCACATAATGAATATAACCCATCTTCTCGAGGATTCCATTTATCAATTCCAAACCATTTTATATATTTTTTGAGCTCAAATCGATCTTTAAAAACAAGTCACACTACCTTTTTTTAAAAACACCACTTTAAAACACATAAAACATAGCCACATTCGGCATAAAATCCAAACCCAACACATAAGAGCACAAATCCATAAAACATATTTTTCACCGTTCAAAAATAATTACATAATCTATTATAATAGTTTTTAAAACAACTCCACTAAACACACCCATGTTTTATATCAAAAGTTCACCCAAAACCCCCTTTAAAATTCGACGTCACATTATAACCATATAAAAATGTGTTTCGCACCAACAATGTAATTTAAATAAATCATTTCATGACTCAAAAAATACCTTAAAACCATTGGCACCATTGCATAGACTAATTCATATTAAGACACCAATTTTAAACCAAATTCACATCACTTTTCATAAAACTACATTTTCAATGAAAAAACAATTCATTATACACCTTCACTAGTTATTTTTTTCACAACAATCTCTATATAAAAACATAAAAAATTCCCTTCTATGTTTTTTTTTCAACACATGTTCAATAAAAAGAATTTAAAAATCAAATTTTCACCACCCAAATAAATTATAGAGCACACAAAATAAATTAAACAGACAAATTAAAATATCTAAAATCTATTGGGACATGGAACCACCTACCTTGAGAGAAGAAATCCCCAAAACATGTGTGAATCTCCAATCACACCAAATATCCACCACATGCAGATTGAATTGGATCCTAAAATAGTAATTCGAACAAAACCAAGAGTCAAAAAATGACCCCTAAATGAACCCATACCATTGAACCACCAATAACACCCGAGAAGAATGAGAAGAAAAATAAAAAAGAGATTCAACCGAGGGTTGCAGGGAGACGGTCACCGAATAGAGCAAGATGGCAGTGGGGTTGCTATCGTCAGATAAAGTAGGAGGGTAGTGGGACTGAGTGAGCCGGAGAGTGAGTAGGGCACCATGGGGGCAACTTGAGGTAGTTGGATGGGTTCATGTGCGGCATGACGTAATAAGTTGGGAGGCGGCTGGTCAGGCGGATGGTGCAGGTGAGGAGGAGCGCACAAGGGGAGGGAGGTGGGTGGAGTCGGCAGTGGCCTTGTGTAGCAGGGAAGGGTGGCGTCGTGATAGGATGGAGGGGGAAAGGGTTCTATGGGGGGAGACGATGTGGCGTAAAACCAAAGGGGAAGGGGGTTTGACTGGAATAAGGTCCTGGGGGGTAGCACAAACCCTAGAGAAAAAACGAAATGAAAAACAAATAAAAATAAATGGAAATTAATAATAATAATAATAAATGTAATAATAATAATAATCTAGAATATTAATAATAATAATATCTTAATAAAAATTATATCATCAAGGATAATTATAATAATAATATTATTAATTAAAATATTCCCAATTCTAATGATAATAGTTAATGATGATAATAATAATAATTTATAGTGATAATATTAATACCATTAATGATATTACTAATTTATAATAACAATTATAAAAAAATGAATTAATAAAATTTTAACAATATGAATAATGATAACTTAAAAAAATATATATTCATAACACTATTAATAATATTAATAATAATAACATTCTCAACCAATATTATTATTATAATCCTTAAAATAATTTCTCAAATTGTTATGAAACTTTTTATTTTCATTTTATTACAATTTTATTATTAAAAACATTTTATTTATCCACTTTGATCATCGAGAAAGCCATGGGGTGAATAGGGCCAGGTCGTGCAGTGACCCGGGCGAAGTTGCGCAACATCGACCGTGCTCTTCCCATGCGCTGAATACTATTAAGGGAAAAAATACATTTTTAAATAAGAACTCTAAATTTTAAAGTTGGTCTTCATCTCATACTACCCGATGCCCAGAAATTTAATAAAATAAATAGTGTAAAAGTGGATGGTGTGACAATATTCCCACCATTTCACTTTCTGTCCCTAGAAATCCACAACTAAAGATGAACCCAAAAGTATCAACAGATAACCCCTTATGGTTAAAAATAGATCCCTATGAAAAGTAAGTAAAAAGAGACAAACACATCGTGGTCAGAGAAAGTGCCTCAAGAGACAACTTAAAGAAACTCATAAAAAGTATGACAACCCTGCTTTTATTACAAACATAAACATGATTTATTACATAAACCATTCACTGGATACAACATGGATGATCGAGTTGTCTAGTGTCTTTGGGGCTTAGGATCCTTATATAACAACTTAAAACATGAAGTAAAACATCTTTATTGAAAACATCCATTACACGATCACTACATTATCTCGTACTTAGCATTGCATGGGATAACCTGAGGACATTCATAAGAAAAGGGGTGAGCTATAAATCCCAATAAGGGAATAAACCTGGAATACATGAGGAGTACAATACATGTTAAACAATATGCATATCAATAGATCAGAATAGAAGCATGAACATAAAGGCATGATAAAGAATGATAATCATAACATGGAAATGTGGCAACAACACTTAACATGGAATTAGCATGAGCCAAGGCTCATTGCACATAGAGCATGAGTAAATCCTCATTGAACATGAAGCACGATTAAACCCTCGTTGAATTTGAATTATCATGAGTCAACACTCATTTCACATGACTTACCATGATACCATACTTTACCCAATGCATTAGAGCGCTATAAGGGTGCACCCTTCTTAAACATTTCATTTCATGTATAAGTGTGACACATGGATAATAAAACATGGATTCATAAAACATAATAATTTATTCCACAATAAAGGAATGTGGAATTCATACGTGAGACTTTATAATCAATAAGTAAATGTGCATTAAGTTGAATACCCTTGATGGAGAAATGGGCATGGTATTCACTACACAACGATATTGGCTTAGAAAATCGGTGTGATTTCGGCAGCGTAACAGTGTGACATAAGAATTCATAAAAATGGTTGATGAGAGAGAAAGGGTTTCCTCATAATATTTACATGTAATGGATAGTAATTAGGTCATATAGATACATGTCCCAACAATTGTAATGTAATTTATATTCATGATACCAAAGTATTGCTTGAATGTAAAAGAGGAGAGAGAAGTTCCTTTCGGAATTTCGACACAGTAACGGGTGGACATGGGAGGAATTTAATGAGAGAGAAAGGGGTATCCCACCATTCAAACATAAAGAGGGAAGTATGAGGGAAGTTTGACACCATACCCCAACATTCATAATTGAAATTAAAAGGGAAAAACAACTTAAAGAAAATAGGACAAAATGAGAAAAGAAAAAAAACCCTTACTTGGAAGTGTGCTTCCAAAGGCTTGAGAGAGGCTTGAGAGAGACTTCTTGGGAGATTGGAGAACCTTGAGAGGATTCTAGAGAGAGTAGGGCAAAGGTTGGACGAACTCAAAAGGTTTTGAGTTATGAGGACGTGGGATTTTGGCTGGGTTTATATAGGAAAGTTGAGGGAATTCTTTATTATTTAGATTTGGGACCCCTTATATTAAATTAGTCAAAACCAGCAACCATCCCATGGTTTTTACCCATAGTTTTAGGTAAAGCGAAGAGGAAAATAATATTTTATAAGGCCAATGTCTGAACTTCTTAAAATAATAAGGTTGCTTATGTGGATATGAGTCACACTCCCATGGAAAACAATTTAAAAAGACAAGGTGTTTAATAATTCTTGAAGGGTCCATTAATGCTTTAAAAAGTAAGTCAAACAAACCCAAAATCAATTTTTTTTAATTTTAAAACATATATTGGACGAACATAAAATAGATAGTATTTTATTACATCACTATTGGGTCATTATGATGTCATAAAACTAATTATATATTTAAACAGTATTTAATTTTTACCAAAAAAATGACTATCCCAGAAAATTATGAAAAATTCACCATTGGATAATTTCAACGTCTTGATTCTAGAAATAAAATTTATTTTATCTAAATAATTTTCTAAATATGTTAATTTTGGATTTTAAAATAAAAACCGACACTTATTGAAAGTGCACGGGTTTTGACGAGAATGACTTTCAAACATTAATAAAAATTACAATTGCATTCATAAAATTATATGATCATTTATATATAATAAGATTAATTTAATAATAATAATAATATTTTATTAAAATATTATTTAATTCAAAAATCCCTTAATTTAATAAAATATAATTCTTAATTAAATAATAACTAAAAAACACTATTTGCACTTTAAAAACTATTTACAACGTATCAATAATGACAAGAAAGTATATTCATTATAATATACAAAAAATAATTTACATGATCACAATACTAGCAATTTGTTACATAACCCCTTAAACCAGCTGCATAAGACCTAAGGGTGAGGTGTACAATGGTGATTGACTCTTCGGGTGACTCCGATAACATCACTCAAGTGGTAATTTCTAACAACTTCCACTTTTCCCGTAGATGGTCACGTTCGAGCTTGACATGATGAAGCTCAACTTGGTCTTGATCAAGAGCGAAGCCCAAATACGCCACCTCTTTTCTGAGCTCCGACAAATGGGCTTCGTATGAAGTAATTCTACAGGTTGAGTCTATCACTTGCTTTCTCTAAGTAAATTGGATTTGTTAAAGCCCTATATTTATACAGATCATCTAATCACTCTTCAACGGATATAAAATCAACGGTCAAAATTCATAACATAAAACAAAAGAAGTTGACATTTTATATAAAAATTTTACATAAAGAGACATTTAACTAGATCAAGAGGGATTTCCATTTGTGAAACTTTGGGTCGTTACAATATTCCCCCCTTAAGAAATTTCTCCCTCGAAATTTCCTTTTTCCCACACTAAAAAACATGTGGGTAACTCAGCTTCATCATTTCCTCTGATTCCCAAGTCGCTTCTTCAAACTTGTGGTTTCTCCACAACACCTTGAAAAGGGGCATTGTCTTATTTCGTAGAACATTTTCTCTATGATCTAAGATCTTCACTGGTTGCTCCTCATAAGAAAGATCATCCTAAAATTGTACCACCTCAGAAGAGAGTACATGTGAAGGGTCCGGTATGTACTTCCTTAAGAGGGATACATGGAAGACATCATGTACTTTGGCCATGGTAGGTGGAAGTGTTAGTCGATAGGCCATAACCCCAACATGATCAAGAATCTCGATGGGGTCGATGTACCTTGGACATAACTTCCCTTTCTTTCCAAACCTCATGACCTTCTTCCACGGAGATATGCGTAGAAAAACCATGTCTCCAACTTTAAACTCAAGGTCTCGTCGACGATTATCTGCATAACTCTTCTATTGACTCTGGGCAGCCTTGATATGCTGATAAATGGTTTTCACCTTCTCCACCATTTCCTTGACCATTTCCGGTCCAAGTAGCTTACATTCACCGACCT
Source organism: Viscum album (assembly GCA_963277665.1). Lineage (NCBI taxonomy): Eukaryota > Viridiplantae > Streptophyta > Magnoliopsida > Santalales > Viscaceae > Viscum > Viscum album. The sequence continues at coordinate 244,518,813 of OY728131.1, forward strand.
CATCCCAACACGCCGGTGTTCTGCACCTTTTCCAATAAAGGGCTTCATATGGTGCCATTTGGATGCTCGATTGGAAATTGTTATTATAAGAGAACTCAACCAGATGAAGATATTGATACCATCCTCTTTTAAAGTCCATTGAGCACGCTCTCAACATGTCCTGAAGTGTTTGGATAGTCTGATCGTATTGGACATCAGTTTGAGGATGATAGGCCGTACTGAAGTTCAGTTCAATATTCAGGTCATGTTGAAGACTCTTCCAAAACTTAGAGGTGAATCTTGGATCTTAGTTAGACATAATAGATAGTGGAAATCCATGCAGCCTTACCACTTCCCTGATATATATCTATGCCATTTGATCAAATGAGAAATCTTCCTGAATAGCAATGAAGTGTGCAGTCTTTGTAAGATGATCCACAACAACCCAGATTGCATTGTTGCCTTTAAATTTCCATGGAAGTCCGGTGATAAAGTCCATGGTAATGTTCTCCCATTTCCATTTTGGTATGGGAAATGGTTGCATCATCCCCTTAGACTTCTATATCTCAGCCTTCACTTGCTGGTACACTAGGCACTTTGATGTATATTCTGCAATCTCCTTTTTCATATTATCCCACCAAAAGTTTTCTCAGAGATCTCGATACATCTTTGTGCTCCCTGGGTGAATAGAGAAATTTGAACTATATGCATCATCCAAAAGTTCATTCTTTATCTTCAGGAATAATGGAACACATATCCTTTTCCCAAATCACGGAATTCCTTCTTCATTAACATTAAACTCTGAGGATTTCCCATTTTTGATAGCTTCCACTTTTTTTTGAATTCCTACATCATCATTTTTAGAATCCTTTAACCATTCCAAAAGAGATGGTTGAGAAATCATTTGTGATAGGATTGATGATGTTCCCTTCTTTATGATTCCCATGTCCATCTTTGTCAAGTCTAAGAATATTGGATCGTTCTCAATTATCATCATTGATAGAATAGATGGGTTCTTTCTACTTAGGGTATCTGCCACCTTGTTTGCTTTTCCACGGTGGTAATGTATTGAACAGTCATAATATTTGATGAGCTCTATCCATCTTCTCTGGAACATATTACACTCTTTCTCTGTGAATATATATTTAAGAATCTTGTGGTTATTATATATCTAACATTTCTCACCATAGAGATAATGCCGCCAGATTTTCAAGGCAAATATCACCGCCGCCAACTCCAGATCATGTGTTGGATAGTTTAGCTCATTGATTTTCAACTGCCTTGAGGCATAGGATATCACATTATCATTCTGCATCCGCACACAACCTAATCCCTTCTTCCAAGCATCACTGAATAGCACAAACATTTCCCCACTTGTGGGTAAAGTGAGCACGCGCGCAGTGATAAGCCTCCTTTTCAACTCCTTGAAGCATTCTTTGCATTCATCACTCCAAGAAAACTTTACTCCCTTTCGAGTTATCTTGGTAAGAGGGTTGGACAATCGTGAGAAATTTCTCAAAAATCGTCGATAATATCCATCTAACCCCAAGAAGCTACAGATATCCGTTTTCAATTTTGGCATCGACCATCCCTCAATTGCATCTATTTTGGAGGGATCCATAGATATCTCATTGCTTGTGATGATATAGCCCAAGAATGAGACCTCCTTCAACCAGAACACACACTTGCTATACATTTCATAGAGCTTCTCATTGTGAAAAGTCTCTAGTATAGTTCTTAAATGCTCCTCATGATCCTCCTTGGTTTTGGAGTATATTAGAATATCATCTATAATGACTACCAAAAATTTGTCTAGGTAATCTCTAAAGACCCTATTCATCAAGTCCATGAAGATTTTTGTAGCATTGGTGAGTCCTAAAGGCATTAATATGAATTCATAGTGCCCATATCTTGTACGAAAAGTAGTCTTGGGGATATCTTCCTTCTTCACCCTTAGTTGATAATATCCCGACCGCAAATCTACCTCGGAGAAGTATTGTTCTCCATGTAGCTGATCAAACAAGTCATCGATCTGTGGTAGAGGATACTTGTTCTTTATTGTGATTTTCTTAAGTTCACGATAATCGATGCAAAGCTGCATTGACCCATCCTTCTTCTTGACGAAGGGGACTGGTGGACCACATGGTGAAGCACTTGGACGTATAAACCCTTTATCTATATTCTCCTGTAGTAGTTTCTTCATCTATTCAAGCTCCACAACAGCCACTATATAAAGAGTCTTGGATATTGGTAGCGTCCCTGGTATAAGTTCAATTGAGAATTCAGCATCTCTTCTAGGAGGAAGACCAGGCAGTTCCTCGGGAAACACTTCAGTGAATTCCATCACAATATGCATTTCCTCAAGGATGGTTTCTTCCTTGGACTCAATCATCTGAGTGAGATACGCATGATCAGAGGGCAGTAATATCCATTCTTGAGATGATGGAGCTAAAAGAGATTCATCTTCCTCCTTACACTTGTAAATAATTAGGGGTCGATTCTCCATATGGGGTGTGATTTCCCTCTCTCGAAAATTTATGTTGGATCTATATAAGGAAAGCCAATCCATGACAATAACTGCATCAAATTCCACCAGAGGGAGTATGATGAGGTTCTCTGGGAAGTTCAATCCACATATTATAACAGAGGAGGACTTATATTCATGGGATTCAATGATTTACCCATTTTCCGTACTCACCGACATCTTCACTTCCATGATTTGTGGTGGTTCTGGGATTGTTCTACTAAAAGTTCGAGATATAAAAGAATGCGTAGAACCTGAATCAAAAATTACATTCGCTATTATTGAATGAATAACTAGCGTACCTGTCACCACTTCATTGTCGGGGTTCTCTTTGGCATAACTGATGGAAAAATCTTTTCCTTTCTACCTTGGAGGTTTTTGGTTGCCTCAAAAAACCATTGGTTTAGGGAACTGATTTGAAAAGTGCCTCGGTTCATTGAAGTTGTAGCAATGTGAAACGTGTTGAGGTTCAAACGGAGTGTTCCTCACCTCTTTTGCTACCACGGGTCATTCATGCCGACAGTTAATAGCTAGGTTCCTTTCCCTTCCACACCTAAATGATTTCCTCAACCCTTTGAGGCAGTTTCCAGGGTGCTTCTTTCCGCACTTTTGGAAAGTGGGGTGCTAGATCATCTTAGCACCGTTGCATTTATCCATCGGACAACCAGCATTGAAGTCCACCTTACGCTTCTTGTCCCAATGATACCCATTTGATTCCCCAATCTCCATTTTGACCTTGAAGGCACATCAGACAATTTCCTCATAGCTGTCGAAGTCACGGATCGCTAATGCTTTCCATAGGCTAGGTATCAGCCCACCAAAGAAGTAGATAAACATGCATTCGGGGGTAACGATAAAGCCAGAAGCATATCATGCAAGACTTGTGAAGTTTGACTCGTACGCTCCAACAGATTCTTCTTCTTTTTGTTTGAGGAAAAGGAAGCCCCTTTCCATCTTAATCCGGAAGGTGCACAAAAAATATTAATCGAAAAACATCTTACGGAAATCCTTCCATTCCAACGCCTCGATCTCCTCCTTAGGCTTCGTATTTTTGATCAAATTCCACCATTGATCTGCTTCACCCTTCATAGGATAAGCCTCCAGGATAACCTTCTCTTGTTCAGAATAGTAAAGGATGGAGAAGACCTTTTCAATGGAGTTGATCCATTGTTCAGCGATCATGGGATCGGATGATCCACTAAAAGTAGAAGGCCTTTGTCTAATGATTCTATCGATAGCATCTTGTTCTTTCTTATGGTGAGTTGAACATTCCTCATGACCCGTGTTTCTATTCAAAGCTTTAGTTACCTGAGATAGAAGTGTGACAATGTTTTTGATTCCCGCTCCCATTGGATTGGGCATCTCATTAGTACATTCATCACACTGATCTTCACATCGGTTGTCATCTCTAGTCCTCCTATTACCAGCCATTGGATGGAATAAAGGAATTTTAGGGGTTAAAACATAAAGGGTAATCCAAAGACAAAAGTTGATGACTTATAAATAAACTTTTATTTCTTTAACTCATGCGTCTATAGGCTTCAATCTAGGATTTTCATGATCTAGTTTCTAACATATATTCTTAGGACAATTTTTTTTAATTCCATTAATAAGGGTTCATACTAAGATTGTGAATTTATCGAAACATATCCCCCGGGAGTGTCGTAACCAAGAGTGTAGCAATGCCCATTGTAGTTCTCCAGTTCCCATTCGAGTCTAGCTCAAAGCAGTGTTTTCGGGTTTTACCCCTAGGATACATCTGTTCCAGAGCCGCCTCTACCTGCTCATATCCAAACAGGGATGTATTTTCTTGATAAACAACATAATCAGTACTTACCAAAACTTGGGGATGTTTTAATTATACATAGTCTTGTCTCTAAGGCTTTACTAGGGTTTTCTAATCCTAATCCCAAAAATAACTATACCTATCCTCTGATACCAACTTTGACAACCATTCTTTTATTACAAACTTAAACATAATTTATTACATAAACCATTCACTTGATAAAACATGGATGATCGAGAGGTATAGTGTCTTTGGGGCTTAGGATCATTATATAACAACTTAAAACATTAAGTATAACATCTTTATTGAAAACTTCCTTTACATGACCACTACATTCCCTCTTACTTAGAATTTCATGGGATAACCTGAGGACTTGCACAAGAAAAGGGGTGAGCTATAAAGCCCAGTAAGGGAATAAAAATAGAATACATGAGGAGTACAATACATGTTATAAAATAGGCATATAAATAGATCACAAGAGAAACATGAACATAAAGGCATGATAAAGCATGATAATCACAAATGGAAATGTGGGAACAACACTTAACATGGAATTAGCATGAGCCAAGGATCATTGCACATAGAGAATGAGTAAATCCTCATTGCACATGAATCACGAGTAAACCCTCGTTGCACCTGAATTATCATGAGTCAACACTCATTACACATGATGTATCATGATACTATACATTACCCAATGCATTGGAGCGCTATACGGGCACACCCTTCTTAAACATTTCATTTCATGCATAAGTGTGCCACATGGATCATAAAACAGGGATTCATAAAACATAATAATTTATTCCAAGATAAAGGAATGTGGAATTAATACATGAAACTTTATAATCAGTAAGTAAATGTGCATAAATGTTAATACCCATGATGGAGATATGGGCATGGTATTCACTACACAATGACATTGTCATAGAAAATCAGTGCGATTTCGGCAGCGTAACGGCATGACATAAGAATTAATAAAAATGGTTGATGAGAGAGAAAGGGGTTCCTCATCATATTTACATGTAATGGATTGTAAGGAGGTCATATAGATACATGTCCTAAAATTTGTAATGGAATTTCGATTCATGATACAAAAGTATTGCTTGAATGTAAAAGAGGAGAGATAAGTTCCTTTCAGAATTTCGGCATAGTAACGGGTGTACATGGGAGGCATTTAATGATAGATAAAGGGGTCTCCCATCATTCAAACATAAATATGGAAGTATTAGGGAGGTGTGAAACCATACCCCAACATTCATAATTGAAATTAAAATGAAAAAACAACTTAAAGAAAATTGGACAAAAATGAGAAAGGAAGAAGAAAACCCTTAAATGGAAGTGTGCTTCCAAAGGCTTGAGATAGGTTTGAGAGAGGATTATTTGGAGCATGGGGCACCTTGAGAGGATTCTAGAGAGACTAGATTAGAGGTTTGATGAACTCCAAATGCTTTGAGTGAGGATGAAGTGGGAGCTTGGGTGGGTTTATATTGGAAAGGTGAGGGAATTCTATATTATTTAGGTTTGGGACCCCTTATATTAAATTAGTCCAAACCACAAACCATCCCATGGTTTTTGACGATCGTTTTTGGAAAAGGGAAGAGGAAAAAAATATTTTATAAATCGAAAGTCCGAACTTCTTAAAATAATAGGGTTGCTTGTGTGGAGGTGAGTCACACTCCCATGGAAAACAATTTAAAAAGAGAAGGTGTTTAATAAGTCTTGAAGGGTCCATTAATGCTTTGAAAAGTAAGTCAAACAAACCCAAAATCACATTACATTAATTTTAAAACTTATATTGGTCAAACATAAATCTTAGAGTATTTTATTACATCACTATTTGTTCATTATGATGTCATCAAACACATTATATATTTAAACAGTATTTAATTTTTACCCAAAAAAATGACTGTCTCAGAAAATTATGAAAAAATCGCCGTTGGATAATTACGACATCCTGATTTCAGAAATAAAATTTATTTTATCTAAATAATTTTCTAAATATGTTAATTTTCACTTTTAAAATAAAAACTGACACTTATCAAAAAATCATGGGTTTTGACAAAAATGGCTTTCAACCCTTAATAAAAATTAAAATTGCATTCATAAAATTATATGGTCATTTATATATAATAAAATTAATTTAATAATATTATTAATATTTTATTAAAATATTATTTAATTCAAAAATCCCTTAATTTAATAAAATATAATTCTTAATTAAATAATAACTAAAAAATACTATTTGCACTTTAAAAACTATTTACAATGTATCAATAATGACACGAAATTATATTAATTATTATATACAGAAAATAATGTACATGAACATAGTACTAGAGATTTGTTACATAACCCCTTAGAACAGTTGCATAAGACCTAAGGGTAAGGTGTGCGATGGTGACATACTCTTGGGGTGGCTTAGACAATATCGCTCGAGTGGTAATTTCTATCAACTTAAACTTTTCCCGTAGACGGTCACGTTCAAGCTTGACATGATGAAGCTCAGACTGGGCTTGGTCAAGAGTGAATCCCAAATATGCCACCTCTTTTCCGAGCTCCGACAAATGGGGTTCGTATGGAGCAATTCTACTGGATGAGGCCATTGCTTCCTTTGTCTGAGTAAATTGGATTTGTTAAATCCCTATATTTATACTGATCATCTAATCACTGTTCAACGACTATAAAAGGAACAATCACAATTCTTAACATAAAACCAATGAAGTTGACATTTTATATAAAAATTTTACATAAAGAGACATTTAACTAGATCAAGAAGGATTTCCATTAGTGAAACATTGGGTCATTACAAAAAGACTTTTTGATTTGTGTTATCTTTCGTACAGAGCTAGAACAACTCTAGTTGATTGGTTTAGGAAAGGAACGCTTGCACCCATAGAAACCATATTCACAAGATGAATTACCTCAAGCACCATTGAATGAAAACCATGATGTTTGACTGGAACATGAAAGCAAGACCAACCACTCCAAAGGAATATTATTATCACCTACCACCAAGTCATCTCTAGAAACATAACTAAAAGGGCGAACATGGAAAAGCCTGGACGGGCTCCCCACCATTAGAAACCAACAAAATCCCGAGACATGACTGGAAAATAAACACGGGGAGGCCCGAATAGACTCCCCACCATTATGAAAAAGGCCAACACCGACTCATTCCAAAGATGTTTGAACGGGACCCTCTATCGGTCTCCCCATCATTAGAACTAACGAAAGATACAAGAACATCAAAAAGTTCCCAACATCAACTAAACACCACACCACAAGGAGAAGGGAGGGCCAACCCCAACTATCGGGGCATCAAAACCACGACCGAAGACCGACCAACATCTCTACATCATTGGATGAGCACTATTCAAATTTATGACTGAATTACCCAAAATATACCCAGGACCACCAAAAGAAATTACATCTGGTGGGATGAAACCTCCATGAAATTAAGGTACGAGATTACCACGCCTCCCCATTTCTACATGAAACCTCACGCACCCCAAATAGGTCATTCGGAATGAAAAAACCACAATAAACAATTTAAATCACCCTCACCTTCAATACTGAATGTAGAAATAAGGATGGTATCCCATACACTCCTGGGGATCCTGACCATGCGCCAGCTTCACTCTGAAGCCTATAGCTGGAGCCCTGATGTTTGAAACATCTCCTACCTCACAGTCAGGTATTAAAGACTCCCGAATAGAGCTTATCCTTTTGGTGTCACAGACAACCACACCGTAACTGAGACAAAAATAATAAAAAACACATCACAACATCCAAATAATCCCACATAGAACATTTTTAAACACAAGAGCTGAAATGGTGCATGTGCATCACCCTTTGTCACACTGAATGAGAACACGACACTGCAAATCGTCACCAAACATGACCATTACTATTAAGAGGAATATTATATGGAGAAGGAATTCAAACTGAGTCTTAAACAACACGTTATTCCTACAATCAACCATAGCATCCCCATGTGACTAGGCATGCCACACTAGTGGCCTAACATATACTCTTTCTTAAACAAAACCAATGAAGGAACAAAGTTCATTTAGAATAGTATCCTACACTGACAATTCCAGGATGCTTCCACCTTTCCCCACTAAAATCTCCTTCACCATTTCCAAATAGGACATTCAACTTAATGTGGTAAAACATCACCCTTGACTATAAAATGACTAAAGGAAACCCAAGTTTCATTCAACCCCTCTCAAATCACACTCCCAATGTGAGAAGATCTGCTTGATTATAAATAGGGGTGGGTTCAATTCTAGAATTAAATAAGAGAGTCCTTCGATCAACTCAAGGGCCACCCAACGAAAAATTTCATGTGGCCACACTTCATCCACATGTTAACGCTTTATGGGGGGTGTGTACTAGTTAATAAAGAAAACTATGGACCCAACCAAGATGGTCCAATGGCCAAGACATACTATAAGTGAACACTAAATGTGCACGGAGAATCGCTTCATGGGCTTCATGGAGATCTTTTCAAAAGAAACCATTAACCACACACTTACACACGAACTTACAAATGATAATTCAAACAGAAGACACAAATAATTTTTACTTAAAAACCATATTTCAATGAATCCAAAACAAAGAGATGTGGAATGATGAAAGAGTGAACTAGTGTTAGTGGGTGGCTGTGAAATATGTTTGGCGTCCAAATGCCAATTATGCCACCACCACAGAGGGTATTCAAGGACAACGTCTCCATCTCCACATGACTTTCTAGACCCTGCGAGGTCATTGAGACCACTAACCCTTATCCCTTTTCATTTCCCCTAAACAAGATTAACCACACAAACCCATAAATTTAGACAAACCTCAACTTAATTTTGTAACTCGAGTCCCACAATGAGGTGTACTTGCCATGAACCTTACATGTAGCCAGGTTTTCGAGTCCCAACAACATTAACTCTAGTCTATCATGACTCTATCCGAAAAGAATAGGACCTAAGGGAGAAAAACTCCTATGATACCATTTTTTCATGAACCAGGCTGGGTTGCCATCCGAATCGACACCCAACTCGATCTAGGGCAGAGCTCGAAGGGCGTTCTCAATCCCCACGGGCTGACACAAGTTCCCAGGTATCAAAATAAATGCTTTGGAAATGATTTACCCAAACCCACTATGTTATAATAACCAATAAATCCCAAAATCTAGATCTAAAAAAACATAAGGAACCTTTAATAAATTCAAAATTTTAAAACTTTCAACTAAAAAAATCCAAATGGGAAATGACACCATGGGAAACCAAAACGACAATCAAACCTTCTTGCAACAAGAGGAGAAACATCTTCAAGCAGTCGCTGCCAGGATCCCAAAACCAAGCCATAAGGAAAACGAATGCCAACATGACACATCATGCCTTAACCTGAAACACATAGACAACATAGTCGGCATACACCCAAAGCTGTATGTAGGGTGTGACCTAAAGTCCTAGTAGGATATCACCAAATAAAAGGTTCCATGCCACAACATCAAAAAGATAATTTAACATGCTTATTTAAAGCCAAAATTTTAAAATGATTTTAAGGAAAACATTTAAAAGTTTAAAGTGAAAAGAAAAGGGAACTGGAAGAAAACCATTTCAGAAATGCTACATTAATGTGGATGAGAAAATACATAAAGAACACACACAAACTCAAGTGGTCCTCCATATATAGACAGAAGGCACCACGTCATGAAGAATAGAGCAATGTGGGTAAATCCCCTAAGGTAGCTAGTATGTGTAGTGCATTAGAAAAATAATTCCTCGGTGTAAACATGGAATAGGATCCACAATAATCAATGTTATCGTGCACGATCCACTAGTAGGGAAACACATCCATAACCCAGTGGTCTACAATCATCACTTAAGATTAGTTAGTGTTGTAACCTCAATCCTGCTAGATGAAACAGGGACGAACCACTTAGGTGTCATCTAGCATACTAGTCCTAATCTTCCCACCTAGTTTACCATGGTTTTCCCTTGTGCTCAATGAACTTCCACATTCACTTAGTATATCTATTTCTAATATCACAATCCAAAAAACTCATTACAAAAAAATCCACCACATGTAGACCTAAACACCTTTTTAAAAAGATATGCACACCAAAACCATTTCACACAATAATTCACATCATTCGCATGACTTGATAAATTATTTAAACAATTTTAAGAACATTTATAAATAGCACATCAAGGGTTTCCCCAGAAAAAAAATGGTCATTTTCACATATTAGAGTTTCTTTAAAAACATAACGCGCATTTAACCCTATAAAAAACAACTCCCGCACTCCACATATAATTTAATAAATCTAGTTAAACAATTTATGAAACAGTTAAAATTAGAAAACAGATGTTCTTACAAGAAAAACACACATGATTTCCATTTTAGAAAAACCCTTTAGAGGCTATAAACATAATAAAACCATTTAAAAATGACTTTTACACCACCCACACATTTTATCAAATACATGTAAGGTATAAAACACAAAGACACGTGTACGAAACATAATGAATACAAACCATCTTATCAAAGACTCCATTTATCAACGGCAAACAACTTTAAATCTTTTTTGAACTCAAATCACACCTTACAAACAACTCACATGACCCCTTTTTTAAAAACAAAACTTTAAAACACACACAATATAGCCACTTTCTGCATAAAATCCAAACCCAACACATAAGATCACCAATCCTTAAAAACATATTTATCACCTTTCAAAAATAATTTCATAATCCATTGTAATAGTTTTTAATACAACTCTACTAAACACACCCATATTTTACATCAAAAGTGGACCCAAAACCCCCTTTAAAATTTGACCACACATTCTAACGATATAAAAATGTGTTTCGAACTGTCAATGTAATTTAAATAAATCATTGAACGACTCAAAAAATACCCTAAAACCATTGGCACTATTGAATAAACTAATTCATATTAAGACACCAATTTCGAACCAAATGCACAAATTTTTTTCCTAAAACTATAGTTTCAATACAAAAAAATTGATTGTACACCTTCAGATGTTTTTTTTCACAACATGATCTATATAAAACACAACAATTTTCCTTCCAAAACATTTTCTTCAAAACACGTTCATGAAAGAGCATTTACAATGAAAATTTTCACCACCAAAATAAATCATAGAGCATTCAAAATAAATTAAACCGACAAATTAAATTATCTAAAATCTGTTGGGACATGGAACCACCTACCTCAAGAGAAGAAATCACCAAAACCTGCGTGAATCTATAATCGTAGAAAATGTGCACCACATGAAGATTGAATTGGAAAATAAAATAGGAATTCGAACGAAACCAAGAGTCAAGAATTACCCCAAACTAACCCATTCTTATTGAACCACCAGGAACACCCAAGAAGAAGAAGAAGAAGAAAAGAAATCCAATTCAACTGAGGGTTGTGGGGCGGCAGTCGTCGGACCATGTAGGACGATAGAAGGTATTAGCTGGTCAGAGAGGGATTAGGGCTCCATGGGGGTGGCACGAGGTGGTTGGTTAGGAGTAGGTGTGGCGTGGCGCGTCAGGTCGGGAGGCAGCTAGTCCAGAAAACGATGCAGGTAAAGAGGAGTACGCAAGGGGAGGGAGGCGGGTGGAGTCAGGCGACGGCCTGGTGTAGCAGGGAGGGGGGGGGGGGTTTGCGATAGGATGTATAGGGAAAGGTTATTAGGGGGGGGGGGCGACGTTGCGGCATAACACCAAAGTGGAAGGGGGTCCGACGGGAATAATGCCTAGGGCGGGTGGGGTAGCACAAACCCTATGGAAAAAATGAAAATAAAAACAAATAAATTTAAATTTAAATTAATAATAATAATAAAAGTAATAACAATAATAATAATATAAAATATGAATAATAATAATAAATTAATAAAAATAAAACCCTCAAGGATTATTATAATGATAATATTATTAATTAAAATTTTCACAATTCTAATTATAATAGTTAATGATGATGATAATAATAATTTATGGTGATAAAATTAATACCATTAATGATATTAATAATTTTTTAATAAAAATTATAAAAATAATGAGTTAATAAAATTTTAACAATATTAATAATGATAACTTAACAAAATATATATTCTTAACACTAATAATAATAATAATAATAATAATAATAATAATCTCAAACAATATAATTATTGTTATCCTTAAAATAATTCCCTAAATTTTTATTAAACTTCTTATTTTCATTTTATTATAAATTTATTATTAAATATATTTTATTTATCCGCATTGATCATCGGGCAAGAAGTGCGGTGAATAGGGAGAGGTCGTGCGGTGACCAAGGGAAGTCGCACAACTTCGACCGTGATCATCCCGCATGTTGAATGCTTTCAAGGTAAAAACATACATTTTTAAATACGATATCGAAAATTTAAATTCATTCTTCAAACCGGACAAACTGATGCCTATAAATTTAATAAAATAAATACTATAAAAGAGGAGGGTGTGATAATATATATTATTCGTTATTAGTGGTTCTGTCCACCAAGTCGTCCACCCTATGAAGGGTGAGTTAACATATCTAGGTTTTTAGTGTTTTGACACCTTTGGGCCACTATTTGGGTGTGACTGAGATTGAAACATCTAATATTATGCCTCCTTATATTAAATGGCTATTGAATTACTAAATGGATAGTACCATATTGATCCACACTTGACTTGCCTATGGTAAGTTCATAAATTTTGATAAATAATGGTTAAAAAAGATGGAAAGAACATTTCATATAAATGACATGGCCTTCCTAAATGAAATGAATGGTTGTTTCAGATCGTAGAACCCCTCTCCACTTATGGTGTATGGTAGCAAATTTAACCAAGATAAATTATGATACTATTAATGAATTAATTATATGGTTGCATGCCCCTTGGCCATGTCAATATCAATAATGGAAATGGATTGAACCTTATGAAATATTAAAATGAAATAATTATAATATGGAATATTTGATTAAATAAATTACATGTAAGGATCGTAATTACATATATGGACCTTTACATACTTATAAGGGTGGGTTGACTTGAGATCACCTAGGATTATCGAGGGAATGACTTGAGCACTCATGGTTGCCATTCTGATTAAAGACTTATAGTTTCCCTAGTAGAGACATGCCTTGGAAACTGATCCTCTAATATCAGTGGATTCATAGTATGAAATAATAGGATCCATCCTGTACTATTATAGGATTCCTTAGAAACATTAATCTGATAAAAAATGGCTTATATAGACACGAGGTACTTTCGTTACATCCCTAGGACTTACTATAGATTATCTTGTTTTACCTTGGATGTATTCGTTAGACACAGATAGATCAAATTATTGTCGAATGTCGTGGAAAATGATCCTTGAATTTCACTCTTACCTTTACAGCTAGGCTATAGTAACTACTAAGTTAGATACCCTTGAGGTCTCAATTATCCCTCTCATTACTTTGGAACCATTTCATTATGAAATCATATTTTAGGTTTCCTTGTTATATATTAGGACATTTATAATACTATAACAATGTTATTTTAATGAGGGATATGCCTCATGTGACATTATTATATAATCTAAAATTAATTAATTAATTGGTTAGATGAATTGGGATAACAAAGAGATGGATATGAACTGTTGATGGATATGAACTGGTTACATGTTCATACACTAGATGATGGTTAAATTAGGTACATGGTATTTATATTATCGTAGTTATTTAATTCTATATATGCATGCTTTAACACTGGTTCTGTTTATATTACACAAATAGGATGTTATAGACATCGTTGGTGGTATCCTACTAATATTTATCTCACACCCTATATAGTCTTTTATTTATACCATGGAAGACTATATGTATGCAGATGTTGATAAAGGATAGTTTGTCCCTTTGGACACTCAATTTCTTACAGTAGTTGGATCAAGCTATTAGAAGATGACCAAGTTGGAGGTCGGGTTTGTTAGATGGTTTTTATATTCTATTTAGATACTTTTTATAGCATGTTTGTGTGTGGATTTGTATCATTTTATTATAAATTATTATATACATTATATATAATCATCAATTTTGAATGTGAGAATTAGGTTTTCAGTTGGTTGTTACTCTTGTTTTCTTCTTCTATGATTTCTAGATTTTATTTTTAATGATTCTATTATTTACCTTATGTTTTTATACATATCCACTACGATACACTCTAATAATGTGGGTATATTCTTCCCTAGGGCACACCCAATTCCCTTGCTGTTAGTCAAAATCCTCTAGCATTTGGGTAGAAGTGCGTGTGTCCATGTGGGAAACCAGCTCTGGGAAAAATAAGTGGAATATAGGTCTGGGACACCATAAAGTGGTATCATAGGGGTTCCTTTCTTAATTTTTTTGGAAAGAATGTTACAGAGATGAGGGATGCAAAAAACATGGTTATAATCCATGATTGGGCATCAAAAACCCTTTTTTGAAGTAAATGCAGAGTTTGTTGAATTATAATTTTTGTTATGTTATTGGCTATAAACATGATATTATCTCACAGTTGGGTGACACACATGCTATCTGGTGATGTGGATTATTATTCTAATTAGGGGTGTTATCTCATCCTTGGACTAATGATATGAGGGAAAGAATAAATCTTACTTGCATTATCATAGGCACCTAGAATTTTCATGGCATGCATATTGCCATTCCATCTAGGTGAATTTCACTCATTGAATTTCTTTATATTCATATGATTATTGAGTGTGACATCATTTTATAGATATGCTTGTGATTATCTTGGATGATGTTGAGTGATTGGTGGTTTCAATTAATGATTTGTTATGGTCCCTCATTTTTTGGAATTAGTAATTTACCAATTTTATCCATTATATTGAAATCAAATGGGATTCTTTATCAGTGATCATGTGTATGGGACTTGATTCACTCAGAATCAAAATCCATTTTAAATGAACATTGATATAACTTATAGAAAAATGTAAACTATAAAAGTGAAAATGGATTGTAAAAAAAATAATGGTTGCATGTCCTTATCTATATTTTCCATGTTTATGAAAGGTAATGGAGTGAACCTAGAAATTAAATATGAAATTAATGAAAGGGTTTTCATTAAATGATGAGGAAAGGTTCTATTATCCCTTAATCTTCTAGAACCCATGTAACAAATATTTGAGAAGATACCAATACCTGGACTCTTATGTGGGTAGTTTGGGTTGTATGTCATGGGTAGTGAGCCCTTTCTTAAGTTTAGAATCCTCTACTGTTTCTATCTATATACTTATAGCTTGTTCTGAGGCGTTTTCATGGCATTTTTATAACGATGACACCACAATGTCCTCTTATTATGCACTGGGAGGGTAGAGATGGACATTCTCCAGATGTAGTAGGCCTTGTGTTTCCAGTCTTACCTCTAAGAGTTCTACCAGAGGCTCCACTCTTTGTGCCTAATATGGGTGATGAATCATAGGTCTGTGAAAGTTTCCTACATTTGATGCAGTCTATGAATGGTTCTCCATGACCTACATCTACAATGGTTGATATAAATCATGAGTTCTTGATGCACAATCCTCATAACTTCTCAGGGGACGTCGGTCCACATGCTGCTGAGTCTTAGATTGATGGAACCTTTTCTCTCTTTGAGAATATGAAGATTCTTATGGAGTGGAGGGTCAATATTGATGATTATATACTATATTATTCGTCCAAGAATTGGGGGGATGTTTTTAACCATGCTGGTCACCATCTAGTCATGGTATAGGATGATTTCTATAATGCCTTATATGATCATTTTTCTACTCATATGATGATAGGTGAAAAATCTAGAGCGTTCATTCATCTCAAGTATGATTCAATATTAGTTATGGAAAATTCATCTTGTTTCAATGAGTTGTAGGTATCACACAACATATTTATGGAGATGAGATTTCACATGCTAGATGCTTCAATGAAGGGATTCAGTGTACCATCTGGACTTAGGTGAATGTATTTCTCCTACCTAACTTTTACAAAATAATCAATCACGCCCTTATCACTGAGTGAAACTTGAGGGATGGTGATAGTACTGGGAATAGAGGACCAGTGTTTATGTATGCCAATAGTTAATCCAAAAGTAGGAATTGTTTCTTCAAGGTTTATCATAAAGGTAGTGGAATGTATAGTACCCATACTGATAACTCTATGGTGTGTCACTAGTGTGGATGATAGGGGTACCTGAAGCCTCAATGTGATATAGATCTTTTGGAGTGCCAACAATTCCGTAGTATGGAGAATATTTTGAGAACTATTATATATTTACATCATTTTTTAGTGGAATAGGTTCTGCACATGAACCACCTTCAGGGGAGGGTTTTTATAGTCAATGTTAGGTAGGGAATTTGAGTAGCACTGATAGGACTGACCGAGGAGGAGGTTGAGGATGTGGTATCAAGAATCATGTTCACCGGTAGCACCAGTAATGTTGTTTTGATCATTTTTGTCCAGCTGTTACATAGGACCATAGATCAAGTTAGTTACATGAAATACAACTGATACCTAGGTATAATCCTTCACACCCATCTATTGTATGAGAGAACATTCTAGTATCTTCACTATAGTGTCTCCTTTATTTGATATAATTGATTTACACTCTTTCATCTCTTTATCTACCATGTAGAATCTCAGGATTAAAATACAGTATTACTATGGCATAATGAATATGTATACACCACTTGGAATATTGTCAGTGGTAATACCCTAGTGTGTGGATTTTCTCCTTAAGGTAGGAAGTTACCCTTTCTTAAGGTTACCCTTTAATATCAAGATGATGAGCTTTGATGGCATTATCAGGATGGATTGGTTGGTTTCGTATTATAGCTTTATGAACTAATATCACTACAAGGTTTCATTTACATCACTAGAAGGAAGAAGTTATCTACATAAGGGTGAGAAAGATGAATAGTCTAGAATAGATTTACTAGAGCATCATGGGAATTGTGGAGTGACCACAAAGATCTATAATATCTTTATGGAGGATCACAATTTATATTAGGCCAAGTTCCCTCCGAATGTAGATCATTTCATAAACATCATTCCTAGATATTTATCCAGATTACCTATTGATAGAGAGGCATATATTTTGATTTATATTTTTCCATGATCAGATCCATTTTCCATTAACCCATATAGTATGGCACCTAATGAGCTCAAGTATCTCAAGCAGCAGTTAGAGGATCTAGAGGCTGAGGGTTTTATATGTCCCATCACTTCATCTTAGGATTCGCCTATTCTTTTTTTCTTTAATGCATATTGAACCCATATTTAATGTGTATGTTATAGATATTTGAACCCACTTATAGTCAATAACTAGTATCCGCTTTCTAGAAAAGATGATCTCTTTTACAAGATCCAAAGATTTGGGGTATTTTATAAGACTGACATGAGATCATGTTAACATCAAATGTGAGTCATGATATCTTGAATACCATATAAAATTTATTATAGTAGGTATGGTCTGTATGATTACCTCATTATGCCATTTGATCTTTTGAATGAACCCACCATTTTAATGGATCTGATGAATATGGTGTTCTGAACCTATCTAGATTCATTTTTTATAATATTTTTTGACAACATATTTGTGCACTTTCACACTCATAGTGACCATATTAGTACCTTGATATCATTATGAGAACACTCATACATCATTAAATTCATTCCAATAATTATAATTTCCACTTTTGTATTGAAAATGTTCAATTATTCAGTCATATTATCTTGGAATTAGAATTTTTAATTAACCCACATAAGGTGAGTGCTGTGGTTTCCTAGGATCATCCAAGAAATTTTTTTGATATAAAAATTTTATTTGAGGTTTATTTATATTATAGGAATTTTATATAGTACTTATCATTCTTTTCTTCATCTATTAAATTTATTGTAAATAAGGGTGTCATGTTCCTGTTGTCAGAATCATGCGAGAAAACCATTCCAGACATGAAAGGGAGGCTTGTCTCTACATCGATTCTAACTCTTCAAGAACTAGGAAATGGTTATAATATCTTTTTTTATGCATCATAAATTTTCCTAGGCTTAGTGATGTTGTAGGAATATAGATTTCTTGTATATGGATCTTGATAGTTGAGCCCTCATGAGTGAAATTACCCAACACATGACCTTGAGCTAGCAGTAGTTGTCCATGCCTTACTTTTCTTGAGACATTATCTTTTGGGTGAGAACTATGTGATGTATACACAGCACAAGAGCCTAAAATACATCTTTTTAATTCATTCCATGAATATAATATAGTGAATATGGGTTTAATATCTGCAAAATATTGATTTCGAGATTTCCTATATGTCTGGAAAGGTCAATGTAGTTTTTGATGTGATGAGTCGAAAAACCCAGGAGCATGCCATATGGGAAGGCCGTGATGAATAGAAATGAATGACCCTATTCTCTGAGTTGTATATAGATTTCATGATGGTTACAATAATTCCTATCTCTCACCCTTTACATTTACCACTTTCTTCCTTGAGAAGGAAAAGATTGGTCAATTTTTAGATCCTGAGTGGTTGGATCTATGTGATATTATTTCAAGAGATGACATGAATTTGGATAGGTCTATGGATAGAGATGATATATAGCATATTCGTGGACATGTATGAGTTAATAAAGATATTAAAGAGGAGTATATGCATGATTCCCAAAATTCTATGAGGGAATTTCATCAATGAATCTCCAAAATGTATTGAGACACGTGATGCAAGTATTGGTGATCTATGATGAAACATCAGATAGTAAGCTTTATCACTATGTGTTCCACTTATCACCAGTGGAAGGTAGAGCACCAGATACCTATAATCTTGTTACAGGCTCTTCTAGTCTCAGAATGGAAATTGATAGATGTTTTCATGAACTTTGTAGTATGTTTACCTAGGTCTCCTAGATGTAGATACACATTATGGGTTGTCATTGTCCGAGTAAAAAAATGGCACACTTTATTCCTATCTGGGTCACCTTCTCAATTATTAAGATGGGAAGATTGTATATCTAGGAGATCATCTAACTACATGATTCCCTTGTACTATCATTTTATATGGGGATGTTCATTTAACATCATGGTTTTGGAAGGGGTTGTAAAAGGCTATGGATACACATGTGCTTAAAATCCCACATTTTCATCATCATACCATTGGAATATAATAATGAACCATACAAGTTCTGGAGAACATCAATTGAGTATACATCCTTGAATTAACCAGTTCTTAGGATAAGTATGTCCCTCCCATTATTTTTTCCTATAATAATTAAGTTAAAGTGAAAATTCATATTGATTCTTTTGAGGACCCATATGATAAGCTGTGAATTTCACCCCTGTAAAGGCTAGAGGTATGAGATCCACCTTTAATAGGTCCTTGTATCATTCAAGAGACTTTGTAGTAGAATCTGATGATAAAGAATAATATTTATACTACTCAATATAGAATGAAATTATATGTTGATCATCGTCAATGACCTCTGGACATTGAGGTCAGGGATCATGTTTTCATATGGGTATCACCTAGGCTAGGGAATAGATGGATATATAGGCAAGGGAAGCTATCAAAAAACATTTTCAGGTCGTTTGATATTCTAGAGAGATTTCGGATGTTAGCCTATCATTTTCTACTACCTCATAAGTGCAATGATTTTCATGATGTCTTCCATGATTCATAGCTTATATGTTATCATTCCAAATTAACTCATAAATTTGATCATGATGAATTTGAGATATATTTCATTTCATTATTATAAGAGTATCCTATACACCTCTTTGACCAGAACATGAAGGCTCTATAAGGATGATTTATCACTCTAATACATGTTCTATGGCTATAAAGCTGTGTACATGAGGAGACTTGGCAGTAGGAGGCCGACGTACATGCCCAGTGGCCTCAGATGTTCGTCAATAGTGTTTGGCCACCCTTAGACAGTGAACCCAGTGGTGAGAACCTTTAAGGGGGTAAGACTATAAGAACCTTATTTTTTAATCAAGTAATGATCCTTTAAATTTTGGAATAATTTACTTTTATTAACCTAATATGGATTCTAAATGAGTTAGTAAAGGTTTATTAGGTGTTTGGGACTTGTTCAAAGCTCAGAACCCTATCCAACAAAGTTTCTTGGTCTATTTCATAGTTAGAGTAAACCATGAGCAGTAGGATGCAGAATTAGTTTTAATCATGTGGGGATAGATAATTAATTTAAGGAGGGAACATAGGTACCCAAAATAGTGCAAATTGGGCTTCAAGGATGCGTGGAATGTTGCGGAAAAATGGTAGAGGCAATATGCATGGTTGGCTCATGTTTTCCATAACTATGCATCCTAACCGTGGTGTAGTTCCCTTCCTATAGCTTTTCGTGAAATATTTTTAAACATTTAGACCAAACATGTAGACAAATAGTGAAAAAAAATTGTTTTGAAAAAATATAACCATTTTCCCCTTAAATGATATGTTTTATGAAACCGTACTCCCATTTCTATTTTCTAGTAGTAGTGTAACGTCCCGGTTCCGTGTGCCACTCAACGGGTGCCCCGAACTCGGTTCGCCACAAGACCTCAAGCGCATTTCCCTAAATGCCAGAGGCTTCCAACTAGCAGCGAGGGTCGAGGTCTGATAGTGGGGAAACTATGCCCTCATTTTTCAAAGTGTAGCGCAGTAGAATAAATAAAAAGCGTACAATAAAAGTGGAAGCAGTAAACCATAGACAACTAAAATGAACAACTAAAGCCGTTATACCAACCAGATAGATAGATATGATGCAACATGTCTTTAGTTCTATGTAAACAGCCAGAAAATGTTACAAAGTATTACAATACACTACAATATAGAGTAAAGCAAAACCAAAACAAAATATCTGGTAGCATCGCGGGCCTAATCCCAGTCCCATGCTCCCCTACTCCTCAGTAGCAATAAAGTACATGTATAGGGACCCTTGCCTGTATATACCCCTGTAGAAATGTAATCTGTTTGGGCCGAAAATCATGGCCCAAACAAGGTGTGAGAAATATGTCTCAGTAGGCACCCACCGAAGGCCCGTGCCCAACTATGTGTAAACATGCAACAACAGTGTGTAGAAATAAAATGAAATATAGTAAGAAGTAATGAAAGTAACTAACTTAACCAGTTATATTTCCATTTTAATATCCATTTTAATCATTTAATTTAAAATATCACCACAGTGATTATTCTAAGTAAAAATCCAATGTCCTCAGACACATCCAAATCCTACCCTTGGGTAAAGAGAAACAAAACCAAGAATCTTCCCACAAGAACACAGTATTTGCCCACAGGCGTAAGAAGTGTCACCCACAGACACATAAGCAACTGCCCACAGGCACAGAAGAACTTTCTCTCAGGCTAGGTAGTACAATGCCCACATGATAACCAAAACACTTCCCTTAGGCTAAACAGGTAACCAGGCTGTGCCCAACATGTAACTAAACATTCAATTCACATACAATTCCCCTCAAGGAAATGTAATGCATAATTTAAACATGGCATACCCTCGGGTATCCTGGGAAAATGGCTAAATAGAGAAATGAACCCCCAGGGTGGTCCTGGATCCAAGCAGTGATCCCAAACAGCATTTTAATATCACAATTAATTACCTATACAATTTTAGGTATTTTAAATAGCCACGACCTCAGCCACACGACACCCCAACATGGGTTCGTGTCACTAAAATACACAAAACACCCTAAAGATGGATAAATAAACACCAAGCCACCTACCATTAATGCCAACGAATGTTATATGTGAATTTCGAATCCAGAAACTCCCAAGAATGACGTAGATATGACGAAGAAGAAAACCCATTCAACCGTAAATAACTTCCTTACAAGAAATAATTGGTATGTACTACTCCAAGAGAAGGGAGAACTCACCCGTGCAGTTTCAGGGATATTGACGGTGCATAAAACGGATTCCCAACGTGCGCTCAGCGGATCCTCGAAGATTCGGCCGTCCCTCTCAAGCTCTCTTCCCGTTCTAAGCCTTCCCTATGAAAAGGGGAGGCTACTGCCCATTTTAAGCAAAACAACAAAGTACACAACATGTACTTCCGAGTACACGGCATGTACTTACCATTTTGTAACTGTTCCATTAGCGGATTCCCACTAGTGTGGCACTGTTCACCTACCGACATGACTACACGGTGTGTCTTCATGAGTAAACGGTGTGTGCTTCCCCACAGCTGGCCACCACCTTACTATTCGCCTACCGACTGACTACACAGCATGTAAGGTACTACAACACGGTGTGTATTTTGTTCCTACACCCTTCATCACCGGCATGGCCACACGGCCCCTGTACCCATCCCACATGACCAAAAGTACACGGCGTGTGGAAAAAGTACACGGTGTGTACTTTCCAAAATTAGGATTTTTCCACATTTTCCAAAATTAGTATTTTCCCCATTTTCCTGCTCCCAGGTTTCATCCTGCACTCGGCTATGCTGCCATAAAACCCGTACGAGAAGAACTGACAAGCCTCAGAGAACCTTCATGCTCCTGTCAACGATATGAATCAGATGCTCCTCAAAGCAAACATCCATATGAAGCTCAACCTCCTCTGGCTGAAAGGTGTGGGATAGGTCTGAATGATAGCGACGCAACTGAGATACATGGAAGACGTCGTGCATGGATCGGTACCTCTGAGGTAACTGCAACTCATAAGCAACCAGCCTGACTCTCTCTAGAATCTCAAACGGCCCCACATACCTCAGTGAAAGTTTACCATGTATCCTGATTATCTTATGTCCCAACCATGATGAAACACGTAGAAATACCTGATCCCCTACCACGAACTCCAAAGGTCATCTACGACGATCAGCATATGATTTCTGACGAGACTGTGCAGTAGCCTTCCACTTCTGAATCAACTAGACCTTCTCAGAAGTCTCCTACACGAGACGTGGTCCCAATAAAGCTGCCTCACCTACCTGTAACCAACACAGGGGTGATGGGCATGCCCTACCATATAGGGATTTGTAAGTTTCCATCTCAATAGTTTCCTGAAAACTGTTATTATAGGCAAACTCTACTAGGGGTATGTGCTTCTCCCAAGAGCCCCCAAAGTCTAGGATGCATGCTCGCAGCATGTCCTCTAGAACCTGTATCGTATGCTCTGACTGGCCATCTGTCTGAGGGTGGTATGCTGTGCTCAGAAGCACCAGTGTACCAAGTGCCCTCTAAAAAATTTGCCAAAAACGAGACGTAAAATGGGCGTCCCTATTTGAAAAGATAGAACGAGGGACCCCATGAAGATGTAAGTTCTCTCGGATATACAACCTTCTGATCTCGTCAACATCGAATGTCTCCTTGATCAACAAAAAGTGATCTACCTTAGTGAGTCTGTCCACAACAACCCACATGATGTCACTGCCTCTAGGTGACCTCGGAAACCCAGTCACAAAGTCCATCATGGAATCATCCCATTTCTACTCCGGGATGGGTAACTGCTATAACAGCTCAGCTGGCCTTTGATGTTCCGCCTTCACCTGCTGACAGGTGGAACACCTCGTAACAAAACCAGCTACATATCTCTTCATGCCCGACCACCAGTACTGACGTCTCATGTCACGATACATCTTGGTAACCCTGGGATGAACTACCCAAGTTGAAGCATGAAACTCCCCCCATCAGCTCCTCACATATATCCCCTACAACCCATACTCTTCCATGGAAACGCAGAACTTCATCCTCACATATCGTCCAACCAGGGGGAGGGTACTCACTTACCACTAACTCCTAAAGAACTAGGCCTTCTGAATCAGATAGCTATCTCATCCTCACTCTATATAGGAGGGTAGAAGTCACAGCTAAAGAGGAAAGATAAGTCTACCCCTAACTATCATGCACCTCCAAATTCTTCTCAGAGAACAAAGCCATAAGCTGCCACTCGCCACTGGCCTCCTGCATAGCCTGTATCTGAGTCTTCTTAGTCAGTGCATCAGCTACTGCATTACCTTTTCCAGGTGTATAGGCAATCTCAAAGTCGCAGGACTAAAGGTATTCAACCCACATTCGCTATATCATATTCAAGTCACGCTGAGTAAAGATGTACTTGAGACTTTTGTGGTCCATAAACACCACAAAATGTTCTCCCAATAGATAATGTCTCCAACAGTGCAACACATGCACAACTGTAGCCAACTTGAAATCATGCGTCGGGTAATTCCTCTCATGTGGACTCAAATGCCGAGACCCGTACACAACAACTCGATCGCCATGCATCAACAATGCTCCCATCCCAATACAAGATGCATAACTGTAAACTGTATAGATCTTCCCCTGCTCTAAGAGTATCAGGATCGGTGCTGATGTCAACCTTCCTTTCAGATCCTGAAAGGCAGTCTCACAAACAATAGTACAAATGAACTTCACACCCTTCTTAGTCAAACCCATAAATGTAGCTGCTAAGTGGGAGAAGTCCTGGATGAAACATCTGTAGTAACCAGCCATCCCTAAGAAACTCTGTATCTCAAACACGTTAATTGGATGTTCCCAGGAAACTACTGCTCTCACCTTCTCTGGGTCCACGACAACTCCTGCCTCTGAGATGATAACACCCAGGAAGTGAGTCTGGTCCATCCAAAAGTGGCACTTTGAGAGCTTAGCATATAGATGATGCTCTCTCAGTGTACTAAATACGTTCTCAAGATGGGTTTCATGGTCATGTTGAGTGTGAGAGTACACCAAGATGTCATCCATGAAGACTACCACAAAAGAATCTAGATAAGGATGGAACACACGATTCATCAGAGCCATGAAAACTACTAGCACGTTCGTGAGTTCAAATGGCATAACCATATAATCCTATAGACCATACCTACTCTTGAAAGCCGTGAGAGGTATATCAGATGGTCTAACATGCAGCTGATGAAATCCAGATCTCAAGTAAATCATCAAGAACACACGTGCTCCACAAAGTTGATCAAAAAGATCATCGATACTCGGTAAGGGATATCGGTTCTTAACTGTCAACTGGTTCAACTTTCGATAATCCACACAGAGACTGAGAGTACCATCTGCCTTCTTCACATAATGGACCGGAGAACCCCAAGGAGAAGTACTGGGTCAGATAAAACCCTTTTCTTGTAACTCCTCTAACTACCTCTTGAGCTCCTGCAACTCAGGCGTGGCTATCCTATAAGGAGGAATGGACACCGGTTCTCCTCCTGGCAAAATCTCGATAGAGAAATCTACCTCTCACTCTGGAGGTAGACCTGAAAAGTCGTCAAGGAATACATCCCTGAAATGATCAACCACTGGAGGGAAATCCGTCTGACTAGTCCCCTGGGCGTCCAGATATAAACTCAAAATCTGAGCTGTGACTCCACCTCACCCACGATGCTCTGGTCCAGCTTGACTCGACTGAACATCCCACTCGCCATTGTATAGAAACTCTCTGCCCTCTGGTGATGTGAAATGCACCCTGCGACGATAGTAGTCTACAATGGCTCGAAAGGGAACCAACCAGTCCATCCCGAGAATGACATCATAAGTTGTCATCTCTAAGACATAGAGGTCCCAAAAAAAGTGACACCCACTAACCTCAAGGGGGAACTCCTTGCACTGACGCACACCAACCGTTATAGTCCCCAACGGAGTGTCTAGCTTCATGAGATCAGAAGAAGTAGAAACACAGAGCCCAAGTCTCTCCAATATGGGTACAAATATGAAACTATGTGTAACACCCGTATTGAAAAGTACTGATGATAAAATAGAACTACTAGAATAGTACCTATGACTGTAGAAGGTCTGGGATCCTGCTTCTGTTGGGTCTGTTCTACTACATATGCATATCCAGTGCTGCGACCCTGCGACACAGCTTGACTACCCTGAGCTATCCCGCCCTACTGCCTCTAAGATCCTGGTGTCTGGCTACCATGGCCATGACCACCATCTCTGCCTGCACGCCCTAACGTATTCCAGTTCCTTAACTGGTAAGAAGCTACTGGTCCTGCTCATGCACGTAGAGTTTGCATAGAACCCCTCTCACTAGCCACTGGTGAAAACTCCCTACAAAAGCACTGCAGATGACTTATCCTTCCGCAAGCTCGGAACTCCACTGGGTCTCGTGGACACTATGGCCTCTTGTGCCCCTCTCTACCACACTGGTAGCAGATGACCTGTCCACATGAAGCATTCTTCTGACTATTACTACCACCCTGAGAGAAGTCCATATGTCTCTTCCTCTTGCCAGTAGAAATAGTACCAGAAACTGGTGCTGAGCCACCCTGGCCCACACCAATAGATTCCCGCAGGTTCCTCTCTGTAATCAGATCATGGTTCACAATATCATGTACAGTAGGAAACCTGAAAATTTTCATCAGTGCTCAGACGTCATAATGAAGACCATCCTCGAAGCGTCTGGATCTTAGCGTCTCGTCTCCCACCAGAACAGGTGCAAAACGCTGAATCTCGGTGAAGCGAGTAGAATAGACCATCACCGACATAGTGTCCTGCTGCAGATTCATGAACTCTCGAGCTCTATCTGCCCTCAATATCTCCATAAATAAGAAGTCATAAAAGACTACCTGAAAATCTTCCCACGCCATGTCCATGTGATTCTCTGTCTAAATGGTAACATACCACCACCACTTGGAGGAATCATGCAACATATACGTCGTGAGTTTGACCCTCCACCACGGTGGCATCTCAAGATGTTTGAAAATAGTCTGCATTAACCCCAGCCAAGACTCCGCAGCATGTGGTCCGCCATCCCCTGAAAACATAGGCGGATGCTGCTGCTGAATGATACGAGTAAGCTCAGCCATAGATGTGGCAGCTGCCGGTGCTCCCTGAAAGGTCTGCATAAACTGCATAAATCCCTCACAGAACTGCACCTCCACGCCTGTGTCCGGTATAACGGCTGGCGCTGCATCTGGCTCTGCTGGAGAATCCACTGGTAGCCCATGGCCCACCATTTCTAGAGTATACTGGTTGTCGCTCTCCTATCGAACAACGTGTGGTCGTCTAGGCGGCATGACACTACATGGTCAAAAACACGCCTTAGAACAAGATTATCAAAGACCGAAAATGAAGAAACCGAAAAGGGAATAGGAGGAAGAAGGCATTCAAAATTTTCAAAATAAGACCACATGGTGTGTATACTGACTACACGACATGTACTTGACTTCCTTTCCCTGCCTGGGTCTTTCTACACAGCTGAGCCACACAGTTACTATTGACAAAAACTACACGGTGGGTAGAAAATCTACATGGCATGTATGGTGAAATTTTTCCAACGACCTATGTCGTTTGTGACATGGCCGACTACTCGGCTTGACACTACATGGTGTGTTACACCCACACACGGCATGTACACCACCCTGTTTTCCAGTCACACAGCTAACTTCCACATGTTTTTTCCTTGGAAAAGACTACACGACATGTCCCATAGGGACACGACGTGTTCAATGAGAGGTGACACCGACCCGTGTTGTTAGTTACACAGCCGAGTCCCCCGATCACACTACACGGCTTGTTTGTCTCAAGGTCTCCTCTATCCGTGTTGTTAGTTACATGGACAGACTCTGGGTCCATACTAAACGGCATGTACAGAAGCTACACAGCGTGTTCTCCCCAAGATCTTCTCTTCCCCGCATCACCGCCCACATGGTTTGTGACACGGGAAGAGACTACACGACATGTACTCGGGGTACATGGATTGTACTCAAAAAGTTCATTTTTCTTCCCGAACAGAAGGCCATAAATGGCGTGTTAAATGTACTACATGGCATGTATACTAGGTTTTCGGACAATATGCCTCAGAAACTTCCCTGGAACCCAGAAAATACTGAAAAAACAACACCTCAGTGTCAAATTCTTACCCATGAGGGCCCATACTCCCCACGAAGCAAAGTTTGACATCTTATCTGTGTTATAACAATATAAACAGTTAATGATCCACTAATTCTGGTCAAAGGGAGCCCATACTCCCCAAAAACCCATGTTTGGTGTCCATTCTATAAATAGGCTCACACAATAATACTCTATCACATAGCAGGTATTTATCAATCAACTATCACAACATCATGCTTTACTAGCACAAAAACTATCACAACAACATGAAATTTCTAATGCACCTACATGGCATGGAACTATGCATGGAATGCGATATCTAGTATGTGAATAAATGATGCAGGAGATGGCATACCCTCATCTCATCGGGTGGCAACTAAATAAAACCCATAGATAAAATATAAACAGCACAATCACAAGTGTGTCACCCAATGGTGAAATCAAATCAACTGTAAATTGAAAAATCGGTAAAATTTCAATACGAGGTAAATTGGATTTTCCCTGTCAATGGGTTAGCTACACCCGAGCACAACTTATTACAAACTTCCGTTCGTCCTATCCCTGACTACGGCTCTAAAAAGCAAGTCAAAGAAAAGAACCCTTCTGATACCAATTTGTAGCATCCCGGTTCCGGTTTCCACTCAACGTGTTCGCTAAACCTGGTTCACCATAAGACCACAAGAGCATTTCCCCAAATGCCAGAAGCTGCCGACTTGCAGTGAGGGCCTAGGTCTGATAGTGGGGAAACTATGCCCTCATTTGTCAAAGTGTAGCACAGTGGAATAAATAAAAAGCATAAAAGCATAGCAGAAGAAGTAAACCATACACAACTGAAGAAGATATACCAACCAGATAGATATATATGATGCAACATGTCTCAAGTTCTAAGTAAACAACCAAAACATGTTACAAAGCAGTACAATTCAGAGTACAAGAAAACCAAAACAAAATAGTCGGTAGCATCACGAGCCTAAGACCGGTCCCATGCTCTCCTACTCCTCAGCAGCAATAATGTACCTATATAGGGATCCTTGCCCATATCTACCCCTGTAGAAACGTAATCTGTTTGGACTGAAAAGCATGGACCAAACAGGATTTGAGAAATATATCTTAGTAGTCACCCACTGAAGGCCCATGCCCAACTGTGTGTAAACATGCAACAATAGTGTGCAGTAATAAAATGCAATAAAGTAAGCAGTACTGAAAGTAACTAACTTAACCAGTTATATTTCCATTTTAATATCCATTTTAATCATTTAATTTAAAATATCACCATGGTGAATATTTTAAGTAAACATCCAATATCCTCATACACGTCCAACTCCTACCCTCAGGTAAAGAGAAACAAAACCAAGAATCTGCCCACAGGCACACGGTATTTTCCCACAGGCATAAGAAGTGTCACCGACAGGCACAGAATCAACTTCCCACAGGCATGGAAGATGTTGCCCTCAGGCTTGGTAGTAAAATGCCCACAGGCTAATCACAACACTGCCCTTAGGCTAAACAGGTAATCGGGCCATGCCCAACATGTAACTAAACATTCAATTCACATACAGTTCCTCTCAAGGCAAAGTAATGCATAATTTAAACACGGAATACCCTCAGGTATCTTGGCCAAACGGTTAAACAGATGAACGCACCCCCGGGGTGGTCCTGGATCCAACCAGTGATCCTAAACAATATTTTAATATCAAAATTAATTACCTATAAAATTCTAGGTATTTAAAATAACCACGACCTCAGCCACATGACACCCCAACATGGGTTCGTGTCACTAAAATACACAAAACACACAGTAGTTGGAAAAATAAACACCAAGCCACCTACCATTAACGCCAACGAACGTTATATGTGAACGTCGATTCCAGAAACTCCCAAGAACGACATAGATCTAATGAAGAAGAAAACCCATTCAAATGTAAATAACTTTTTTATGGGAAAGAATTGGTAAAAACTACACCAGGAAAAGGAAGAACTCACCTGTGTGGTTCCAGGGATATTGACGGTGCAAAAAATGGATTCCCAACGTGTGCTTGGCGGGTCCTCGAAGATTTGGCCATCCCTCCCGATCTCTCTTCCCATTCTAGGCCTTCTCTGTGAACAAGGGATGCTACTTCCAATTTTATGTTAAAAAAACTACACGACGTGTACTTCCAAATACACGGTGTGTACTTCAGAGTACATGGCGTGTACTTCGCATTTTTTAACTATTCCTCTACTGGATTCCCGCCAGAGCGGAACTGTTCACCTGCCGACATGACTACATGGCGTGTCTTCATGAGTACACGGCGTGTGCTGCCCCACAGCTGGCCACCGCCTTACTGTTTATCTGCCGACTGACTACACGGCGTGTAAGAGACCACTACACGGCGTGTATTTGGTTCCTACACCCTTCATCCCTGGCATGGCCACATGCCCTGTGTACCCATCCCACACAGCCAAAAGTACAAGGCATGTGGACAAAGTACATGGCGTGTACTTTCCAAAATTAGGATTTCCCTCGTTTTCCAAATTTTCTTAAAAACACTTAAGGAAAGGACAAAAGAAGAAACCCTTACCTCGAAATAAGAACGGGGTTCTTACAAGTGGCATCCCCCCTTTCCCCCCATTTTTGTATCCAAAACACATCTATTCTAGGTTTTGAGCACAATTATCCATTAAGAGTCTGATTCAACCATTTTTCATCTTATTGGATCGATAATAGGACATTCTCAATTCATTTTTAATCTGCCATTACTCTTCATCCTATCAACGAAACTATTTTAATTCCAGATCATATGCCCCAATTTTAGTTTTTTGATCCATTATTTAGATATACTCCTATCCAAGATGAATTAGAGGATTATATGGATGATGAGAGTCGTATGAGACTAAGGTAGGTGATTTATAAGCCGTCCATTATTTATAATCATTTTTGAATTTTTCATGTCATTTTGCTAATTTCATCGAGTATCATTTGTTAAATTTATGTCTTTAATATAGTCGTTAGGACCATGTTTTATGAACCTTTCCATATATGATATTTTTGTCAGTTGTTACGTCCAAAACCATATCCACCCCATGTAGTGTGACATACCATATTTGGGTGTTTAGTGTTTTGACACCTATGGGACACCATTCGGGTGTTCTTGAGCTTGACCTATCTAATGAGAATCCTCGTTATATTATATGGATATCGAATAACTGATTGGATAGAACCATGTTGGTCTACACATGACCTACCTAAGGAAATATCTTAAATCATGATAAATCATGGTTAAACAAGATGGAAAGTATGTTTTATATAAATTAATTCTCTGACATAATTGAAATTAATGTTGGTTGCATGATGTATAACCACATGCCACTTATGGTGGAAAGAATAGGATTGAACCATGATAAATTATTATGACTTTAATGAATTAATGAGATTGAAGCATGCCCATAGGACTTGTCAAACTAATGAAGGGAAATGTATTGAACCTTATGACATAATAAAATGGAATTATTATAATATGGACTATTTTCCTAAATTAATAACATGTAAGGTCCCTAATTACATATATGGAACTTGAAATACTTATGGTTTTTAATCAAACTAAGCGTGGATTTCTGAGGGAATTCCCTGAGAACTCTTGGACACCTTTCTGATTTATGGATTCCATTTTCCATGGTTGAAAGACAACATAGAACATGATCCTCATGTATCAGTGGATTCCCAGTATGAAACTATATGATTCATCCTTTACTATTGTAGGATGCCTTGGATACAGTCCTTGGTTCTAACAAGAATTATATAGACATGAGGTTACATGGTTACATCATTGGTCATAGGAATATCTTATCCAATTTAACTTTGGATATATTCCACAAAATCGATTCAATGAAACTGTTGAGGAATTCCTAGAATTATACTCCTTGGATTACACGTTTATCCCTACTGCTAGGCAGTAGATACTCTCGATTTGGTGACCCTTGAGGTCTCATTCTCCTCAGTCATTAACTTGGAACCCTTTCATTATTAAATCATGTTTTAGGTTTCCTTGTAATATATTGGAACCATAATATCACTATGATGAGGTGATGTTAGTGCTGGATATGCATCATGTGACTTTATTATATAGACTAAAAATAATTAATTAATGAACTTATAACATATTTATACACCAATTGAGGGATTTATTAGGTAATTGGATATTTAAATTTGAGTACTCCTTTACATTTATATATGCATTCTTGCACACATGTTCAATTTATATTACACATAAAAAATGTTATAGACACTTTAGGTAGTGACCTACTGAGATTTATCTCACACCATATCAGGGCCTCCATTAATACCCATACAAACTATATGTATACAAGAATTGATAATGTGATTCGTGTTGCTTAAAACACTTTATTTATTGTTGTAGTATGATAGAGTAGGTAGAAGATTACTAAGAAGGATCTTGAGATGATTGGATAATTTTTATTTCATTTATTTACTTTTTTATAATCCTTGTATGCTTCTTTGTATCACTTTTTCCAACATACGTGATACATGACATATCATCATAATTTTTTTATATGAGAATCTGTTGTCCAATTTTTTATTACTCCTTATTTATTCTATTATTCTTTCTGGATGTTGTCTTGATACAACCACAATTTACGTTATCTTATTATACCTATCCATTGTGATAAACTCTATTAATTAGGTCATAGTCTCAAAATGGACACAACCTAGGCCCTTGATACTATTTGACAACATCTGACAATATTGGATATGTGCTTCTGGCCATACGACCAACTAGGCTTGGGGAACCTTCAATAAAATCCGAGTCTGGGGTGTCATATCATGAAATAGAGAAATTATGATGGTTAATGGGATAAAATGGTTATTTTTATATTAGTATGGGTAATGGTATAATTATAAAAGTACGGGGATACATGTTTATGGAATGTTAAGAGGTTGAATTGAAATTTTTTATTTGTTCAACTTTTGTGAAATGGCTAGATGGTTTTTGAAATGGAATAAATAGTGTTATTTGGATTTGGATCTGATTGGGATTTTAATTAAGGGAACCTCTTTATTTTAAAAGGAGGAAATTTCTTTATAATTAGGTGTAGTCCTCGAGTTGGAATCATAGTATTTTTTATGGGTTTAAAATGTTGATTTATAATAATGGGTGGTTCCCTTTTTTCTTGAAAATTATTTAATTTATCTTTTAATTATTTAAATGGAAATGAAGTTATCATTCCTGGTTTGTTTTCTAACATGGGAATCCCTATGTTTTCAGGGTGTCTTATAAATATTTAAGTTGGTTGTTTAGTTTTAATATTTTTGTTGGGTATAAAAAGGGGTTTAGATTTATTTGAGTCTTGTTGGGAGTTAATGGTGCCTTAAAACCTTAAAATTCAATGAAATAGAGGATTTATAATATTAAACTCATCTTTCATGGTTTGACTTGT
This sequence comes from Viscum album, assembly GCA_963277665.1. Taxonomy (NCBI): domain Eukaryota; kingdom Viridiplantae; phylum Streptophyta; class Magnoliopsida; order Santalales; family Viscaceae; genus Viscum; species Viscum album. Next base: position 244,552,375 of record OY728131.1, read on the forward strand.
AAAAATATCATTAGGGACCATTTAAATTGACTTGGAAAATTGAATGTGTAATTATATGGTAATATATGAAATATTAAATGAAAATAAGGGCATGTTAATATTATGAATAGTTATGATGAATATTAAACTGTTGAGTTAAATGAATAAATTTTTAAATTGGTTATGTATGGATTTGGGATAAGAGGATGAGTATATAAGACCATGTGAAATATATTTTTTTGGAACGAGTACAACATTTCTAAAAATTTCATATACGTTGGACCCTGTGAAATTTAAATCGATATAGTGGTTAGAGAAGAAAAATATAATGCATCCCATCCATGTGTAAGGATATTGGAAACGATGATTCTTATCCTTGATATAGGATGTCCATACTCGTTTCTCAGTATCAATGACTTGATATTATGGACACAATGCCCCTTATTATAGTTAGGATGATGACATGATGAGTTGAGCACTAATAACATTAGACATAAAACTTTATATTTATGGACACAGAGTTGGCATGGTGATCTTGACACTATATAGATTAATAAATTGACTCAATGCTTTATATAACCAAGAATATAAAGGACCAATAAATTTCCTTTTTCTTTTTTAGAATTATTAACCCCTATGCTTTGTGATTTAGAATGTTGGCATGGAAAAATTAGGTTAGGAAGGATTAATGATATGATGGAACCTATATGTCTAAATGGATAATTAATTAATGGTTATTATTGATCAAGCTTCATATTTCATCTTATTATTTTTCTTCTTATTATCTACATATATCGTCAATCAAATTGATTATTTGTTTAGACATTATTTGTGCTGGACTACTGAATTTTACTCTCACCCTGCTCGGTCCTCCATGAAATTTGTGTACTCGAGAAGTTGAAACTTTATTTAAGTAGTAGTTCTTGATAAATACTTGTATCATGGTGTATTCATTGGATATTAGTTGTATCATGGAATTTAAAAACTATTTTGGGACAGAAGACCATTTTAGGTTGGTTTAATTATTTCAATATTTAAGGGTTTTTTGTATGATGGTCTAGATTATAGAGTTTACATCACATAGATATATCATATTCCACTTGAGTTATTATTATAACTATTCATATGTTTTTTTATTTATTGTTTCTACTAGTTATTATGCCTATTGATATTATTTTTATTTTTTAAATCTGGTAAGAGGTTATAGTCTCCCCTTTACATCTCTATCTACTGATACTGCTAGTCGGTAGCCTATGGTGTATAAAGAAGCACACCTAATTCCAAGTGGAAAACTAGCTCCAGTAATCGGTCTAGTAGAATTCTGGATTAGATATTACAAATTGGCATCTGAGCTGTGTATTTTTTCTCACTATATGGGAATTGTAGATTTGATACTATGATCTTGTCAGAACATGTTAATGGTATCATTTCTTAGTTCATCTATCCCTAAGCATAGGGGGAAAGCTGAGTTTCTATGGGAGGGAAATAAATGTTATTCCATTGTGAACTTACCATTGACATATTTTCCACCCAGAGTTATTTACATGGATTTGATGTTAAATATTTAGGAGCTTTTTATCTCTTTATTTAGTTTGTAAAGATAGAAAATTCATTCATGCATCATTCTCGGAATATAATATTAATAGGTTATCTATATGCTACATGATATTGATAGTTCCATGAGATTTATTATGATGTTATTACATTATCTGTTTGTAGTTTTTGTTTTTTGTTCATTAATATCTTTATATGGTTATAAATTAATTGTAGGGGTTTGTATTTAAAATGTCCAAACCCTCATATATGGTTCATATATAAGCGTATGATGGAATTATAATTGTCCAACTACTTAGGCCACTTCTGGGTAATAAGAATGTATAAGTGACTTATAGGGTGATGTTTTGGGTTAAATGAATTGATAGTAAGAAAATTATAATTTTTTTACCATTATAACATGTGGATGGAATTATATTTAGATAAAACCGTGATTTCTTAAATTTAATAAATCATTTTAAAAAATGGGTTTTAATGAAATCTTAAAAAATATGAATACTTTGGTTTGGAAGAGTAAAGTTTAGATTAATGGGAAGTGGGAAATGATGGAATATATAAGTACATTCCCAATGTGAATCACCTTTATTTTTACCTGGACCCTATGTATTGGTGGTTTTGGATCCATTAGTGCCCCAGTTTTAAGACTCTTGGTGATGGATTTTGAGGCCATGATGGGATAAGATGTTCTAGATTGGAGAATGTTTCTTATTGTTTCTACAGTTAGGTTGTGACCATGAGGTTGTGCGGTGTTTGATATTAATGAGGATTTGGTGTCCTTAGTGAGTTATGATCATCCACGTTTTTTATTGTACCTTTAAATGGGTTTCTTGGGTTATAGTTATATAATTTTATGTTGTGTTACTTTGGATGTTGACCATATAATAATTTGTTGGTTTTAGTGTGATTGAAGAAGTGTGTTTTGAAACGGGGGAAACAGTTTTACCCATGAGTAGGGGCTTGTGTGAGGTTTGGTGTTCATGGATTAGTGGAACAATCAATGGTTTTGGTTTTATGTCTTGAGTTGTGGTCATGATTTAGAGACCTTGTGAAATAAAGTGTAATCGTGAGGAATGTTGGCACAATGTTGTTGTTTTTTTTAGAATTTGAAGCACGATGGATGCTTTAGAGGTGGAATTGATGCACGATGGGTGTCATGGTGTTTTTGTAAAAGGCATGGTACACAATTAGACTATTTTATAAGGGATGAACCTTGAGTTATTTTTGTTTGATTTGTATCTAGTTTAGAATGTTTAGGATCATTCAGATGCCTCACCCATCTATTTTGGTGATGTTTGAGGTGATGATCAATATTTACATTGAATTTATAAGAAAAGGTTGACTAAAAAGTTTCATGTGAAAATTTTTAAATAGGAATTTAATACTTGCTCTAGTAGTTTATGAATCATCGGGTTTTGAGTTAGGTTCAGTGAATGATCACATGAATTTTTGAGACTGAGGTTTCTTTTAAGGTCATGATGATAGGAACAAGTTGGAGGTGCATGACCCCATTTGGGGTACATAAACAGTTTTCTCATAAGTATGTGTCAATTATTTTCAGTGTAATTAAAGTTATGTGTACTGGCTTTGCACAAGAATATTTGGTTATTGGTCAATGAAATGGAAAATTTATTTTTTTTGTTGAGAAATGTTTAGGTTGTCATGGATGAAATTGAGTAGTGTGGTGGTGGTAGATTCAGAGAGAACTTCAGTTCTCAGCTACCTAGCATAGATTCCTAAGGCTGTAATGGGTATTATTCAGTGCGTCCCTTATAAAATGTGGTGATGGGTGTTGAAGAGATTCCTATGGTCTTGGAGTCCCAAGGTCTCTGTTAGGGTTTGATATTCCCCTATAGTGAGAGGTGTCCTAAAAAAAGATAATGTTGTGGTGGTGTTTTTCAATAACATCTTATTATATTTTCATATTATAGATGATCATTTCCAACATCCTAACATCATTTTGTGTACAAATAAAGTGGGAATTGTCTATATGCCAATATAATTAAAGACTTTCTAGATTTATAGATGGCCATCGTAGAGGAAGTGCTCATTGAATGATAGTGAGGTTGTATAGTGGAAATTTCACCATCAACCATTGTGGGAGTATGAATTTTAATGGACAATATATTAGATATATTATATTGGTTCCATTATTAGATCACACGAAAAGATGATGGTTGATGTTTGTTTAGTTTCTCACATGGGAAAATATGGGGAAAATAAATTATGGCAATTAACAGTGGTTTGAGCATGGTCACTGATGGTTGGAGTTTCTTGAATGGGGCGATGATGGAAACACATCTAAAGTGGGTATTGATGTTTCAGACATGGGGCTATGACCCTCATTATTGAAGGGTCTCAAGAGTATGGAGATGACCATGAACTATTTGTGGTGGAACAATTATTCTATGGTGTGACCAATGAGGTGCATCCCGAAATTTTATAAGAATATCCCACAATGCAAAATCATATGTGGTAATAATCTTTCTGCGAATTTTATCTAGTCTATGGGTGATTATAAAAGTGATCTATGATCATTGTCTTTGAGGTGCATTGCTAGGTGAAGTAGAGTATGATGATGGATTTGGGATGATAGTGGTTTTGATAGTGGAATCTCCTAGGGATTCAGGTATGAACTCCATTAATCATGTTTAAATGATTGTGGAATGCCTCAGATTTTAAAGGTATTATGATCATGTATGGTAAAAATGTGTGGGTAGTGGGGATTGAGTGTTTTTAAGATGATCCATCCATGTATTTTATAACATTAAATAGCATGTTTGATGAACATTGTTTGTAACAAACAATATCGGGTTTTTTATATTAGAAGTGAAATATGTAGTGGGAGTGAAATTTGAATTTTAAGGAAAATACCTCTTGTTTCTTAGTTCATTCTATGATTATAACTAAATATCTATTCTATTGGGGGATTCATTTGTGATAACATGTGAAAATTTTGATTGGTGTTCTCATGGGTGTTTTGGTATAACATGTTGGAATCCATGATGAGTGAATTTTGGTATAACAATTTCAAGGTTCTAGTAATATTTTCTGATGGTAAAGATATCAAACATAAGAGGTTGGAAGAAATAAGGTAAACCTTATGGTGGGAAGTACAATAGACCTTCAAGATTACCAAGTGATTACACCATCAGTGTTTGGGTCTGGTGGTTTGGAATTATAACCAACTTGATGTTTACGTTTTGGAAATTATCATTGGATTTGGTTTTAGTAGTTGATCACTATATTTTATGGTTGTGCATTGGGGTTGTTTTTAGTATTTAAGCTAGCAAAAATCCATTTGGACTTAAATTTTAGAGTTCCATAGGTCGGGGGATGTGGTTGGATGACCGTTTGATCCTTTGGGTGTCACAAAGTTTGTGTAACTTTTGGAGTTTGAAAGTAGAATCAAATGGTGCCTAGATATGTTGGGTTGTTGATGTAGTGGATAAAATCAAACTATTGGAGTTTCTTTTACCTATTCAATTGTGATATAAAACTATGATAAATGCTTTCATATGTACTAGATTTTATGGTATCACCTTGAACATATCTTCTGGTTGATATTGATGATGTTGAGTTTAATGTTGATGTGTCCACTAAGGGGAATTCTATTTGTGTTGTGGATCAAATTGAGAAAAATTATTCAAGGAAAAACTATTAATTTGTTCGAGTATTGTGACATCATTACCATGTTTAGGAGAAATCATTGGACATATTTTTAGATTAAATGGCCTAGTGGCTAACCCTTTTCCCATGGTGGCTATATGATGCTTGGGAGTGCATCCTGAGGATGCTCTGGTATAAGGATGAGTGGATGTAAGATACCAACATTTTTATAAGGTATAATTCATTTAATTTTTTGTTCTATTATTTTATAAATTGGTCAGTGGAGCATTTCACTAGATTAGGGATGGTCTTGGGGTTTTATTCGGTGTTTAGGACACAAAAATATAGAAAATATGACATATTATTCATAGAGAAATGATAACACATGGTTAAACTAACCATTCATGATAGTCATGAAACATGAAAGAGGAGGGTTTATTGTTTTTAAACTATATTATGAGTCCCAGGTAACCATTTAAATCAATCTTTTATTGAAATGAGGTGAGCACACAAGGATTTCATGTTTTTTTAAACTGTTCTGATGGATGAGCTAAACTCTCTATAATGAACTCCTCTTGGTCAGAGGATAAGGTAGGATTGGTACATGGTTTTTCCAAATTAGTAGACAGACCATGAACCTCTTTAAAAATGGAGAATTTACCATTTTCCCTCTTAGGCTCAAAACTTCCTCCCATGATTTTTACCCTAGTTCTCCTTTATCAATATAGGGTGGGAACCAATAGCTCCCACTTCATCAAAGGACAGTTATCCATCATTTCTATGTCATTTGAGATTCTATTTAGTGTGGATAAAATCTACATTTATGTCTTAAACTCTATTAATCTCTATTTGATAGAAGAATCTTTCCATGGTTGTTGTTCTTCATCATAATATTCTAAAACCAATTTCCATGTAGTTCATATCCCTTGTGATTGAGGTTGTTTTAGCTGGAATCATGGGTTGTGGTTTGATGAGTTGATTTCTATGAGAATGAGGTAGGTTTTTGATAATATTTTCCCCATATTCTTGATATTTTTCCTATTTATATGGATGTACCTTTGTGTTACCTTACTTCACTTTTGTGTATTTGATTATGAAAAGTAATGTATGGATTAAATTATTATGTAGGGCCCTTCAAAAACACCATTGAGTTTGTTGATGATTTTGGATCATGCTTAGGGATACTAATGGGGTATTCTGGTCCCTTGAAAGTGATGTAACGAAATCATATATTAATAAATAGAGAAATAATTCAGATGAAAGAGTTTTAGTTGAAATTTTAATGTTATGATCATCATGGTATAATTGTAATAGTATTGGGATAAGTGTTTTATGGAATGTTAAGATGACTAATTGAAATATTTTTTTAAACTATTGTGAAATACCTAGGAGGATTTTGGAAGAGTTTGAATAGTGTGATTTGTATTTTCATTTTTTTATTTTCTATATTGAACATTTATTTTTAAGAAATGGTATAATGTCCAAAATTATATGTTGAACTCATATTAAATTCAAACGGGGGTTTTAATGGGTTTAAAATTTTTGGTTCATATTAAGATGTGGATTTGTCAATTATTTTGATAGTTCCTTAATGTAACTTTTAATTATCTTAAGGTAAATAACATTCTCGAAGCTTGTTTGGTGTCTAGAAAGGGAAGGATAATGTTTTGAGGGTGTATTCCAAATCTTGATGGAAGGAACATATTTTTATGACATGTTAAAAGTTGATAAGTTTTATTTACGTCATGTTGGTTTTTAATGGTCTATTAGGTCATTGATAAATAATGAAATATCAGGTTTATGAGATTAAATATGTTGTGAAATTTTTTGAGATGTTAGAATGGCATAAGATACCATTTGTATTGAAATGGAAAATTTAATGTGTAATGATATGATAACAAGGGAAACATGAAATCGAAAATGGGGCATATTGATATTATGAATAGTGATGAAGAATGATTAACTATTGAGTTAAATGAATAAATGGTTAATTTGGTTATATATGGATTAATCCAAGTGGTTGAGTTTGTTATACTTGGATAAAAATTTAATGTTGGAGTGGGTATACACTTAGTGAAATGTTGTCGTGCGTTGGACCTTGTTAAATGTGAATTGATGAAGTTGTTAGAGATGAGAGACATGATGGATCCCCTCCCCATGGAAAAGGATATTGGATATACATCTTCTTATCATTGATGTAGGATGGCTAGAAAAGACATGCAAAATACTTGACATGATGTAATGGAGATGATTCTACTTCTTATTGATATGGTGGATACATGGTGATCTAGGCACTAATATCATTAATTACGATTCTCCATATTTATGGTCAGGGTGTAGATTTGGAAATCGGTACACTAAGAGAATTTAATATGGTATTGGTAATTAACTCACTACTGATTTCCACACAGTATATAAATGATTAATTAGAACCCTTTTTCTTATTTAGAATGCATAACCCCTCAGATTTATGATTCATACCATGGGCAAGGTCGATGTTGGATTGGTGTGTTGCTTGATATGACAGAGCCTATGAGTCCAAATGGATAATTTATGAATGTTTTTTTAAAACATGATTATGTTTTTCATCTTGTTATTATTCCATTTAATATTTGTATATACTATTGATTAGATTGGTTATTACTGTAAAAAAATTTGGTGGTGGAGTATATAGTTAAAATCAAAACATGCTCAGGTTTCTATGAAACTTATGTACCAGAGTAACTGCTACTTGTTTTCATTTATCAGTTTAGGAGAAGGACCATACTCTTGGGTTATACATTGTCTATTGGTTGGACCATGGGATGTTAGGACCAGGTTTGGACTCATGACCTTATTGGTGATTTTTATATATTTCAGCATTTTTGGTATTTTTTGAATGATTGTATGACTTGTTTTGATATATCATGTTTCACCTTGGTTATTTTTGGATCCTACAAAATTTTATTCCATTTATGATTTCTATGGGGTATTATATCTATTGATATTATTTTTGATGTTTTGTTTACTCTGATGAATGGGTATTGTCTCCCTAATGTATCCCTATAGACCCGAACTTCTAGTCTACAGCCTCTAGCGTTTGAGGAGGTACACCTAATGTCATGTGGGAAACCATCTTAGGGAACCAATCTCAGGGAACATTGGTTTAAAAATTACAATATGTTTGTGTGTACGTCATTATGTGTGCATAAAATATATATTCATGGAAATTTTTATGAATAGATATATGTATAAATATATGTCTAAAACATATTTTATATGAAAATTGTATAATATAATTATATATAAAAATATTATAAACACATACATACATAATTATAAATATAAATCAAATATATGATTTTTAATATTAATTATACTTAATTAATTTATATATTTATTTAAATATATTACTATAATATATATATATAATTTAATATAAGTATAACATAATATATATATATATATCACATATAAAAATATATAATTATGTATATAAACATTAATAGTTCTATGTGCTTTTTATCAAGGTTTTTTCAGCATTGCTAAATGGTACCCATTAATAGAGGAAAAAAGTGCTGATAAAGGGTATTTGCTTATCATCAATTTTATTAGAACTGATAAAAGTAACCCCTTTATCAATAAATTTTTAGCACATCTAAATAGTACCATAAAAAATATTTTATTATGCAGTAATCGATAGTGAATCAGTGAATAAATAAAAACATTGTTTTTCTATAATGTTACTTGTTAAAAATACCATGTATTTAAAATCAGGACCACTTGTATTTTTAGACAGGAGTAATGAATCTCATGATATTTTGTGGTTATTTTTTCCCATCAACACACCCACCAATAATTTGTGAATAAATCATGAATACGATTAAAAAGAAAGTATAGTAATATAAAGAAGGCCACATCATACAATAAGATTGACTATAGCATAGATTATAATAGAACATCTATACCCACTTTAAAAATATTCTCTCCTAACTATGCATGAATTATTTTCCATCATCTATACACCACTAATGAATATAAATCATTATACTATTAATTTATCTTATATTCTATATTCTATAATGGAAAAAATGTCTCATATGAGAATAACTCATTATAGGAACATACAATTAATCATGTCCCTATAGCAAACCAACCTATAGCGGTGGTTGTTTTCCTTTTTTCAGTAGTTTAATCTTCTAACAATCAAATTAGTAGAAATTATTTAAATCAAAACATATTTAATTATTTATAACTAAATTGTATAATTTTGAATTAATTTATTTATATATTAGAATATTGTTGTTTCTTTCATATTTACTATTTTTTATATACTCCTAGAAGTGTTAATTTTAATAAAATATTCTATTTAAGAAAAGAATCATAAAATAAATGAACTGATTCTAAATAATGTTAAAAAGGTTTTATTTTTTATTTGTTTTCTAGAACCACTATTAGATGAAAAAAATTAAAAATAATTGATTTCAAAAAAAAACAACACTGATATATATATAACATCTGTTATTTTTAGCAGTGGAGTATAGAAATCATCACTAAACATATAAAATAATAAAAATTAAAAATAAATTAAATTATAAGGAAAACTTTGTGAAACATAAAATAAAAATAAATATTAATAAATTAAAAACATAAATATACAACACTATAAACAAAAAAACATATAAAAAACAAACAATTAATAAATATATATAACACACACAAACACATATATATAACCCAATGTCCATTCGTTATATTTCATAACATGTAAAATCATACAAGAAACCCATCATCGTCATATAAACTAATACAATAATGATATTAAAATTAATACAACTAAACATAATACATATACATTATAGTAGAATCCATTATGACTCTTAACTATACCATAAAAACTGTAAACCATAATTATTTCATTTTCAATAGTTTTTTTGATCTGAATGCTCAACTTTCTTTCCATATCTAGTATAGTCTCCTATAATAAAAAACTAGAAAATTAAAGAAAAATAACATTCAATAGAATATGTGTAGAATAAATTTTTATTTTTTTCACAAAATATTTATGACATTAATGAACATACATAGAAAATTACCAAACAAAAAAATTAAATATTATCCCACATTATATAAATTAGATTATTATATGAAAAGTATCCAAGTAATTAAACCACCAAATTATTTAAGAAAACTTTGAAAAATAGGAATTTATTATATAATATAATATTTAACTATTAGAACTCAAAATGGACATGTTTTTAATAATCTAAATTTATTTATCTCATTTTCCATTTCTATGCATCTAACATTAGTAAATTGATAGAGACTTATATAATTCATCACCTATATCTAGAAATACATTACCCAATATACCATGGTTGGTAAATTAGATATGGTCTGATTTTAATTTCTCAAAATTTAATTCATTTAACCATAAAACCGAATCATTTATTTGAAATTCACATCATATAATGTATCAAATTCCAATATATCCCAATTCCACTTTCTTGTCAATAATTCAACTGAAAATCATTATGTTACACTATACAAAGGGTTTAAAATTTTTCATTTCAATTAAATTCAAACAAGAAAGTCCTTAATAATAAAATAAACTTAAAATTAGTGTAATCATTATGTTTTAACAGAAAATATTAAATATAATAAAATAAATGATGCATCTTTAGTAGAAAAGCATAAATTTGATGAAAATGTTCAATTAGATTCCAATTCCTCTAATTAAGCCTCCAAGATCACCTAGCACACATTAATGACAAAAAATTTCCTATTTAAGAAATAATTAAACAATAATAACAAAAAATTGACTAGTTTATAAAAATCTATGTATCTAAATCTATAAGACCCTGAGATTTTCTGAATTATTTTTTTAATTAATTTATCCTTTTGATATTTTTCATTTCATGACACATGTAAGAACCCAGTTCCTACTTTTGAGGTACGGGTTTCTTATTTTCTCTTTTCCTTAAGTGTTTTTGAGAGAATAAGGAAAATGGGGGAAAATCCCAAATTTTGGAAGTACATGCTGTGTACTTTTCCACACGCCGTGTACTTTTGGCCATGTGGGATGAGTGCACAGGGCGTGTAGCCATGTCAGCGAAGAAGGGTGTAAAGAGTGACTACACACCGTGTAATGGTCCCTTACACACTGTGTAGTTAGTCGGTAGGCGAATAGTAACGCGGTGGCTAGCTGTGCGACAGCACACGCCGTGTACTCATGCAGACACGCCATGTAGTCATGTCGGTAAGTGAACAGTGCCACACTGGCAGGAAACTGCCAGAGGAATAGTTAAAAAATGCGAAGTACACGCCATATCCTTAGAAATACATGCTGTGTCCTTTTTCTTTCACTTAAAATGGGCAGTAGCCTCCCCTATTCACCGGGAAGGCTTAGAACGGGAAGAAGGAGTGGGATAGGGAGGCTGGTGATTTGGAGATCCGCCGAGCATTCGTCGGGAATCCATTTTCTACACCGTCAATCTCCCGGGAACCGCACGGGTGATTTCTCCCATCTCCTGGAGTATTTCTTACAATTTATTCCCCATGGTGATGTTATTTAAGGTTGAACGAGGTTTTATTTTAACTCAGATATACATCGTTCAAGGATGAATTGAGGATCGTCATTCACGTATATCGTTTGTGGGTATTAAAGGTAGGTGGCTTGGTGTTTATTTTCCAACTGTCGTGCATTTTTGTGTGTTTTTGGGCAACGAACCCATATTTGTGGTGTCGTGTGGCTGAGGTCGTGGCTATTTTAAATACCTATAATTTTATAGGTAATTTAATGTGATTTTAAATGCAATTTGGGATCGTTGCTTGGATCCAGGACCACCCCAGGGGTGTGTTCCTCTGTTTTTCCATTTAGCCAGGAAACCTGAGGGTATTCCTTGTTTATAGTATGCCTTTAATGTAATGATTGTAGAATTTCCTTGGGAGGAATTGCTTGTGTACTATTTGGTTACATGTTAGGCATGGACTGGTTACCTGTTTAGCCCGAGGGCAGTGTTGTGATTAGACTGTGGGTATTGTACTACTTATCCTATGGGAAACTTCTTCTGTGCCTGTGGTCAGTCGATTCTGTGCCTTTGAGCGACACTTCTTACGCCCGGGGGCAATATCCATATGCCTGTGGGCAGATTCTTGTGTTGGTTTCTCTTTACCCGAGGGTAGGAGTTGTACATGTCTGAGGAAATTGGTTGTTTACTTATAATATTATCTGTGTTGATATTTTAAATAAATGATTAAATGGATATTAAAATGGCAATATAACTGGTTAAGTTAGTTACTTTCAGTAATTATTACTTTATTGCATTTTATTACTACACACTGTTGTTGCATGATTTCACACAGTTGGGCACGGGCCTTTGGTGGGTGCCTACTGGGAATTTATTTCTCACACCCTGTTTGGGTCACACTTTTCGGCCCAAACAGATTATGTTTCTGCAGGTGTGGATAGGGGAAAGAGTTCATATACAGGTAGTTGATTGCTGCTGGGGTGTAGGAGAGCATGGGACCAAGCATTGGATCGTGATGCTGCTGGCTGTTCTGAATTGCTTTTCCGTACCTGTACTTCAGTCGTATTGTATTGATCGTGTAACATGTTCTAGCTGTTTTATAGAATAGTGACATGCTGCATCTTCATATATATATGACTGTTGGTTTCCCTTTTTGTTATCAGTTATCAATTTCAGTTACATATACTGTTGCTACTTCTGTTATTGTTGTATGTTTTATTTCTTTCTGCAGCCCTACACTTTGACAAATGAGAGCATAGTTTCCCCACTCTCAGACCTAGGCCCTCACTTCTACTTGGAAGCCTCTGTTGTTTGGGGAAATGCACTTGAGGTCACGTGGAGAACCGGGTCTGGGAAACCCGTTGAGTGGCACCTGGAACCCGGACGTTACAAAGTGGTATCAAAGGAGGTTCTTTTTATTGACTTACTATTTGGAGCCTTAGTTAAGGATAGGATGGGAATGGTAGTTAGTAATAAGATGTGTCCGGAAGTAGCTAACCCATGTACAGGGAAAACCCAGTCTACCTCATATTGAAATTTTACTGATTTTGTAATTTACAGTTGAATTGATTTTCCCCGAAGGGTGACACACTTGTGATTGTGCTGTTTATATTTTATCTACGGGTTCTATTTAGTTGAAACCCGATAAGATTATGGTATTCCATCTCATGCATCATTTAGCCACATTCTAGAAATCACATGTCATTCATAGTTCCATGCCTTGTAGGTGCATTATAAATATCATGTTTTTCTGATAGTTGTTGTGCTAGAAAAGCATGCTATTGTGATAGCTTCTTGGTAAATATATGCTATGTGATAGGGTATTTTTTAAGAGCCGGTTTATAGAATGAATGTAAAACTTTTGTTTTTGGGGAGTATGGGCCCTCATTTTACTGGAATTTGGGGGATCATTAGCTGTTTATTTTGTTAAAACACAGATAAGATGTCAAAATTTGATTAGTGGGGAGTATGGGCCCTCACGGGTCGGAATTTTACACTCTGGTGTTGTTTTGCAGTGTTTTCTGGGTTTTAGAGACGTTTTTGAGGCATACTATCCAGAAACCCAGTATACACTCCATGTATTACTTTAGACACGTTGTGTATGTTCTTCTATTTGGGAAGAAAAATAAACTTTTTGTGTACACACCGTGTAGTCTCTTCCCATGTCACAAACCGTATGGGTGGCGACATGGGGAAGGGAAAAGTTTGGGGAACATGCGGTGTACCATATGTACACACCATGTAGTGTTGACCCGGAGTCCGCCCGTGTAACTAACAACATGGATGGAAGAGACCTTAAGACATACACACCCGTGTCCACTATGGAACACGCCATGTATTCTGACTTGGGGACCTGACCATGTAACTAACAACACGGGTCAGTGTAATCCTTTCTTGTACACGCCGTGTGTATATTGAACACACCGTGTAGTGTCAGACATGTATCTGGCTGTGTAACAAACAAAACAGTTCGGAGAAGCTCGTCTAGAACACACAGTGTACCTGTGGGAACATGTCGTGTATTCTTGACCGAGGATAGGCTGAGTGGACTTAGCCATGTGGCTGGATAACGGGGTGGTGTACACGCTGTGTGCAAGTGTAACATGCCGTGTGGTATCAAACCGAGTATTCATCCGTGTTACAAACGACCCGGGCAGTTGGAAATGAAACCATACACACTGTGTAGATGAAATACACACCGTGTAGTTTTGTTGAACGGGAGCCGTGTACTAGGACTCGGGCAGGGGAAGGGAAGTCAAGTACACGTCATGTAGTCAGTGTACACGCCGTGTAGTCTTGTTTTGCAAATTTTGAATGCCTTCTTCCTCCCGTTCAATTTTTGGGTTTCTTCGTTTTTGATCTTTAATAATATTGTTCTATTGTGTGCATTTGACATTGTAGTGTCATGCCGCCGAGACGACCGCGCATTGTTCGCCAAGAGAGTCGAAACGACTATACTCCAGAGATGGTAGGCCATGCGCTACCAGTGGATCTTCTAGTAAAGCTAGATGTGGCGCCAACCGTTATACCGAACACAAGCACAGTGGCACAGTTCCATGAAGGATTTATGCGGTTCATGCAGACCTTTTAGGGAGCACTGCCGGCTGCCACATCTATGGCTGAGCTTACTCGTATCTTTCAGCAGCAGAATCCTCCTACGTTTTTAGGGGATGGTGTACCACAGGCTAGGTAGTCTTGGTTAGGATCGATCCAATCTAATTTCGAGCATCTTGAGATGCCTCCAGGGTGGAGGGTCATGCTCACGATGTACATGCTGTGTGATTCCACCAAGAGGTGGTGGAATGTTACCACCCAGACAGAGCATCACAGTGACATAGCGTGGGAAGATTTTCAAGCATTATTATATAAATTCTTCTTCCATGATACGCTGAGGGAATATAGAGCTCGAGAGTTCATAAACATACAACCGGGCGCTATGTCGGTGATTGATTATTCTACTCGCTTTATCGAGCTTCAGCGTTTTTCACCCATTCTGGTGGGTGATGTGATGTTGAGGGCCAGGCATTTTGAGGATGGTCTTCGGTATGACATCAGAGCACTGGTGAATGTTTTCAGGTTGCCTACTGTACATGCTATTGTGAACGAGACGCTGGTTACAGAGAGGAACCTGTGGGAATCTAGTGGTGTGGGCCAGGGAGGTTCAGCACCAATTTCTGGTATGATTTCTACTGGTAAGAGGAAGAGATAGGCAGACTTCTCTCAGGGTGGAAATACTAGCCAGAAGAATGCTTCAGGTGGCCAGGTCAAGTTCTACCAGTGTGGTAGAGAGGGGCTCAAGAGGCCACAGTGTCAATGAGACCCAATGGAGTGCCGAGCTTGCAGTAGGATGGGTCATCTGCAACGCTTTTGTAGGGTGTTTCCCCCGATTTCTAGTGAGAGGGGTTCTGTGTAGACTTCGTGTGTGGGAGAAGGACCAGCAGCTTATTACCAGTCGGGGAACTGGAATACGTCAGGGCGTGCAGGCAGAGATGGTGGTCGTGGTCATGGTAGCAAGACACCAGGATCTCAGAGGCAGCAGGGCGGGACAGCTCAGGGTAGCCAGGTTGTGTCGCAGGGCTGCGGCACTAGGCAGACATATGTAGTGCAACAGACCCAGCAGAAGTAGAATCTCGGACCGTCTACTGTCATAGGTACTATTCTAGTATCTTCTATTTTATCTTCAGTACTTTTTGATACGGGTGCTACACATATTTTCATATTTATGCCTGTTGTGGAGATTCTTGGGATCTGTGTTTATACTTCTTCTGATATCATGACGCTAGACACTTTGTTAGAAACTAGAATGGACGGTGTGCGTCAGTGGAAGGAGTTCCCCATGGAGGTTGGTGGGTGTCACTTTCATTGGGAACTCTATGTCTTAGAGATGACAGCTTATGAAATCACTCTCAGGATGGACTGGTTGGTTCCCTTTTGAGCCTTTGTAGACTGCTATCGTTGCAGGGTGAGTTTCACGTCACCAGAGAGCAGAGAGTTTCTATACAAGGTAGAATAGGATGTTTAGGCGAGTCGAGCTGGACCAGAGCATAATGGGCGAGGTGGAGTCACATCTCAGATTGCGAGTTTATATATACACGACCAGGGGACTTGTCAGATGGATTTCCCTACAGTGGTTGAATGTTTTCAGGATGTCTTCCCGGACGAATTTCTGGGTCTACCTCTGGAGCGTGAGGTGTATTTCTCTATCGAGCATGTTCCAGGAGAAGCACTAGTGTCCACTCCTCCTTATAGGATGGTTACACTATAGTTGTAGGATCTCGAGAGGCAGTTATAGGAGTTACAGGAAAAGGGTTTCATACGACCCCGTACTTCTTCTTGGGGTTCGCTGGTTCTATTTCCGAAGAAGGCGGATGGTACCCTCAGACTCTGTGTGGATTATCGGAAGTTGAACCAATTGACTGTCAAAAACTGATATCCTTTGCCGAGGAATGATGATCTTTTTGATCAACTTCATGGAGCACAATTGTTCTCGAAGATTGACTTGAGATCATGATATCATCAGTTGCACTTTAGACCATCTGATATACCTCTCACAGCTTTCACGAGCATGGATGGTCTATACGAGTATACGTTTATGCCGTTAGGACTCATGAACGCACCAGTAGTTTTCATGGATCTGATGTATTGTGTGTTCCATCCTTATCTGGAATATTTTGTTGTTGTATTCATGAAAGATATCTTGGTGTACTCTCACACTCGACACGACCATGCCACCCATCTTGAGATTGTATTGAGTACACTGAGAGAGAATCGACTATATGCTAAGCTCTCAAAGTGCCACTTTTGGATGTACTAGATTCACATCCTGGGTCATATCATCTCAGAGGTAGGAGTTGTCGTGGACCCAGAGAAGGTAAGAGTAGTAGTTTTCTGGGAGCATCCTAAGAACGTGTTTGAGATACAGAGTTTCTTAGGGTTGGCTGGTTACTACAGATGCTTCATACAAGGCTTCTCCCACTTGGAAGCACCGTTGACGGGTCTGACTAAGAAGGGTGTGAAGTTCGTTTGGTCGGAATCTTTCGAGACAGCCTTTGAGGACCTGAGGGGAAGGTTGACATCTGCACCAGTCTTGATACTCCTAGAGCAGGGGAAGAGCTATATAGTTTACTATGATGCATCAGGTATTGGGCTGGGAGCAGTGTTGACACAGGGCGATCGAGTCGTTGCGTACGGGTCTCAGCAGTTGAGGCCACATGAGAGGAATTACCCGACACATGATCTCGAGTTGTCTGCAGTTGTTCATGCGTTGCGCTGTTGGAGACATTATCTATTGGGAGAATGATTTTTGGTTTTCACCAACCACAAAAGTCTCAAATATATATTTACCCAGCGTGACTTGAACCTGAGACAGTGAATATGGGTTGAATACCTTCAGTCCTTCAATTTTTAGCTTGCCTATACACCTGGTAAAGGTAATGCAGTAGCTGATGCACTGAGTAAGAAGACTCTGATACAGGCAGTGCAGGAGGCCAATGGTGAGTCGCAGCTTATGGCTTTGTTCTCTGAGATGCATTTGGAGGTTCACAACAGTCAGGGGAACACCTATCTTTCCTTTATATCTGTGACTTCTACCCTCATGTATAGAGTGAGGATGAGACAACTATCTGATTCCGATGGCCTAGTTCTACTGGAGTTGGTGGCAAGTGAGGACCCTCCTCCTGGTTGGATGATAGGCTATGATGAAGAAATGTGATTCCATGGACGAGTATGGGTTCTAGGGGATATACGTGAGGAGATGACGTAGGAGTTTCATGCTTCAGCTTGGGAAGTTCATCCCGGGGTTACCAAGATGTACTGAGACTTGAGACGTCAGTACTGGTGGCCAGGTATGAAGAGTGATGTAGCTGGTCTTGTTACGAGGTGTTCCACCTGTCAGCAGGTGAAGGTGGAGCATCAAAGACCAGTTGGACTGTTACAACATTTAACCATTACGGAGTGGAAATTGGATGATGTCGCGATGGATTTCGTGACTGGGTTGCCGAGTTCACCTAAATGCAATTATTCCGTGTGGGTTGTTGTGGATAGACTCACGAAGGTACATCACTTTTTTCCGATCAAGGAGACCTTCGGTGTTGACGAGATCGGAAGGCTGTATATCCGAGAGATCATACGTCTTCATGGGGTCCCACATTCTATCGTTTCAGATAGGGACGCTCACTTTACGTCTTGTTTCTGGTAGAGTTTTTAGAGGGCACTCGGTACATAGGTGCTTCTGAGCACAACTTACCACCCTCAGACCGATGGCCAGTCATAGCGTACGATACAAGTGCTTGAGGACATGTTGCGTGCATGTGTCCTAGTCTTTGGGGGCTCTTGGGAGAAGCATATACCCCTATTCGTGTTTTCCTACAATAATAGTTTCCAGGAAACTATTGAAATGTCACCTTACAAGGCTCTAAATGGTAGGCCATGCCAATCACCCTTGTGATGGTTTGAGGCTGGTGAGGTAGCTTTACTGGGACCACATCTTGTGCAAGAGAATTTGGAGCAGGTCTAGTTGATTCAGAAGTGGATGGCTACTGCGTAGTCTCGTCAGAAATCTTATGCTGATCACCGCAGACGACCTTTGGTGTTTGTGGCCAGGGATCAGGTTTTCATGTGTGTTTCGCCGAGGCTGGGACACAGATGGATCAGGAGACATGGTAAACATTCACCGAGGTAAGTGGGTCCATTTGAGATTCGGGAGAGAGTCGATCCGGTTTCTTATCTGTTGTAGTTACCATAGAGGTATCGAGCCATGCACGATGTCTTCCACTTATCTCAGTTGTAAGGCTATCATTCAGAACCGTCTCACATCTTTCAGCCCAAGGAGGTTGAGCTTCAGTTTGAGGAGTCCTTTGAGGAGCATCCGATTTGTATCATTGAAAGGAGCATGAAGGTTCTCTGAGGCCGGTCAGTTCCTCTCGTATGGGTGTTATGGCTGCATGGCCGAGTGCAGTATGAAACCTAGGAGCGGGAGACAAATGTACGTGGTCAGTGGCCGGAGTTGTTCACGCCTTTATCTTCATCACCCTTGGAAGGGAAATTTGGGGACGAATTTATTTAAGGGGGGATGATTGTAAGAACCCAGTTCTTACTTTTGATGTACGGGTTTCTTATTTTCACTTTTCTTTAAGTGTTTTTGAGAAAATAAGGAAAATGGGGAAAAATCCAAAGTTTTGGAAGTACATGCCATGTACTTGTCCACGCACTGCGTACTTTTAGCCGTGTGTGTTGAGTGGATAGGGCGTGTAGCCATGTCAGTGACGAAGGGTGTAAATACCGACTACACGTCGTGTAGTGGTCCCTTACATGTCGTGCAGTCAGTCGGCTGGCAAATAGTAAGGTGGTGGCCAGCTGTGTGACATCAAACATCGTGTACTGATTCAGACACGCCGTGTAGTCATGTCGGCAAGTGAACAGTGCCACACTGGCAGGAAACCGCCAGAGGAACAGTTAAAAAATTGGAAGTACAAGCCGTGTACTTGGAAATACACGCCGTGTACTTTGTTTTTTTCGCTTAAAATGGCCAGTAGCCTCCCCTATTTATAGGTAAGGCATAGAACGAAAAGAAGGAGCGGGAGAGGGAGGTCGTAACTTTGGAGATCTACCGAGCGTTCGTCGGGAATTTGTTTTCTGCACCGTCGATCTCCCTGGAACCGCACGGGTGAGTTCTCCTTTCTCCTAGAGTAGTTCTTACCAATTCGTCCCGGTAGGGTACTTATTTAAGGTTGAAAGAGGTTTTCATTCACCTCAGATCTACATCGTTCAAGGACGAATCAAGGATCGTAGTTCGCGTATATCTTTGTGGGTGTTAAAGGTCGGTGGCTTGGTGTTAATTTTCCAATTTTCATGCGTTTTTGTGTGTTTTTGGGCTACAAACCCATATTTGGGGTGTCGTGTGGCTGAGGCTGTGGATATTTAAAATACCTAGAATTGTATAGGTAATTAAATGCGATATTAAAATGTTGTTTGGGATCATTTCTTGGATCCAGGACCACCCTAGGGGTGAGTTCCTCTGTTTTTCCGTTTGGCCAGGATACCCGAGGGTATGCCTTTTTTATATTATTCCTTTAAAGTAATTATTGTAGAATTTCCTTGAGAGGAATATCTTGTGTACTATTTGGTTACATGTTGGGCATGGCCCGGTTACCTATTTAGCCTAAGGGGAGTATTGTGATTAGCCTGTGGGCATTGTACTACGTAGCCTGTGGGCAGCCGATTATGTGCCTGTGGGCAGTCGATTATGTACATGTGGGAAGCCGATTATGTGCCTGTGGGAGACACTTCTTACGCCCGTGGGAAATATCCATACGCATGTGGGAAGATTCTTGTGTTGGTTTCTCTTTACCCGAGGGTAGGAGTTGTACGTGTCGGAGGAAATTGGTTGATTACTTAGAATATTCACTGTTGTTACGCTTTTCGGCCCAAACAGATTACATTTCTACAGGTGTGGATAGGGGCAAGAGTCCCTATATAGGTACTTGATTACTACTGGGGTGTAGGAGAGCATGGGACCAAGCATTGGATCGTGATGCCGCTGGCTGTTCTGTTTTGCTTTTTCATACCTGTACTTCAGTCATATTGTATTGATCATGTAACATGTTCTGGCTATTTTATAGAATAGTGACATGATACATCTTTATATATATATGACTGCTAGTTTCCTTTTTTGTTATCAGTTATCCATTTCAGTTACATATACTATTGCTGCTTCTGCTATTGTTGTATGTTTTATTTCATTCCGTTGTGCTACACTTGGATAAATGAGGGCATAGTTTCCCAACTATCAGACCTGGGCCCTCGCTGCTAGTCGGTAACCTCTGGCATTTGGGGAAATGCACTTGAGGTCACGTGGCGAATCAGGTCTGGGGCACCCGTTGAGTGGCACCCGGAACCGGGACGTTACACTACACTGACGATTGTTTATTATATATTAATGAACTATGATTGGCTAGTATTATAAAAAAACCAAGTTAATCATGAATAGTATACAAAATAGAATTTATCTTTCACTACATAGACCACCGTGGTTGTCTTGTATTATATGAAAAAATGACTTTCCTCGATGGATTGTGTAATACACATGTTCGAGGTTTCGCGAACAATAATATATTATTAAAACATGATTGTTTAATATAATAAAATAAAAATAGAGGTTAAATTAGTGATTATGAATAATATTAACTAATTTATAAAAAATATGGTTAGCATAATATAAAATCAATTCATAGGTTACCAATTAAATATAAATGAATATAAAAACTAATTGAATATAAAAAGATATATTATTATTTTTATGATCACAAAGCTATTTTACCCTAATAAATTAAATCAAATACAATATTTTAGTAATATTCATGGTATATATTTTTTATATATTCAATAATATATTTTTTATATTTATTTAATATATTTTATATACATAACATAAATAATAAACCAAATTTTAGGATTAAAAACATATATTATTATAAATGTAGTTTTATCGCCTTTTTTTGAGAGAAACCATTTTAAATTACAATTTTAGAACATTTATAGACTTAATATGTCAAAATAAACTTTATATTTGAAATATAAACATTAAAATTTGGTATGGATAATTTTTTGGTATCTTTCTATAAGTTTTTGTTTTTTTAATGAATAGTTAGAAATACGAAATTTTAGTTTAATACTAGTTTTTCATATAAATTATTTATAAGGTAAAATTATATTTTAATTTGGTTTAAATGTTAAATTAGATAAATGTTTTATAAATGAATAAAATTTATGTCATTGAAAGTAATTACACATTGAAATTTGATATGGGAACTTAGCAAACATTTAAATATTTTTACTTTAAAACCCCCCTTTGTCGACTCAACTACAAGATTAATTTTAAATTAATTTCCACCACTTATGTTATTATAATTTTTAAAATGGATTATAAATTTCAAATAATCATATTTTTTAATTTTTAATAAGTTTACCTTGAATTATTATAAAAAAGATTAGAGAAATTGATTAAAATTAATACATCGATTATGGTTAAATTAAGGTTAATAATGGACTAAACCATATCCTTAAGGCCAAAAAATACCTAAAAACATCTGAAAAAAACTCAATATGGAAATATTTAAACTCTATATTCCCTTTTATCTAATTTGGATCATTATTGGATCCACATTCAATATGAAAATGCTGGTTGAATTCTCTCTTCAAATTTTTTCAAGAGTGCCACTCCTCCTTCCCTATAAAAGGACACCACCTCTCCCTCTTCTTCACACCAATAAAACCACTTAGTTTTAGAAAATATATTACCAATTCACTTCCCAACATCTTTAAATTCCTCTTTTAAGTATCCATTTTGGCATAAATTCTTCCATGGAATTATTTTTGAATAAACCAAAAGGAGTTACCTGATTAAGAAGTTACACATACTCTCATGCTCCTTTATATTATTTTCCTTCTCCAACCGTCCACTATTTCTATAACATGATTTTATAAATCCAAAAGTATAATAAATTTCTTATTATTATCTATTCTAAGGGTCAGGACAACACTCACACACACCTCTTTATAATAGGTAACAAACATACTGTTTATGTGTACAGTGAATTTCCGCCTCACAAAATGATGATTATTTAATTTTCCTTACCACCTATAATGGTGGAAATTTTGATGGAATATATATATATATATATTAAATATTATATTTATTATTTCTTAAATATTATATATTTTCTTTTTAACAAATATATTTTTTACTTTCCATTTGGTGTAAATATGATAATTTTGTTTGAGGAAGTTTGGACTTCCGCCCCTCAAAGTGATGGGATTTGATCACACATTAAATGGTATCTACTATGGATTATTTTAGTGAAATTATATTATATATATAGAATTATAAGGATAATGATAATTATATTATATAAATATATACATTTTTTTCATTTTTTTTATTTCTTTTAATATGACAATAAAAATGGAAACAATGTTTATGTGTACGTATGACTTAATGTCTCCATGAAAGGTGTATTCTATTTATAACTTATATTTATTATAGATTATGATGATACATATATTCATTTATATAAATGATATTTATATCCTGTTTTTAATTATTGAATCATGATATAAGAATAAGGACCAACGATATAAAAAATTAATACACATGAAAAGAACAAACCAAATATTATCTAATGTGAAATTATAACATAATATGGTTAAAAATAGGGTAATATAAAGTCGTAATAAAAACATATATTGTATTATATATAAAAATAGGGCTCTATAAAATATTTATAATAAATTTATATTTATTATAAAGGTTGTTTGAATGAGTATAATGAGAATCAATACTCACTGTAAAAGGATTTGATCTCAGTTTTTATTTCTGTGAGATATATGCTATGTTCACCACTATTTTATTTTATGTGGTGTATGTACTTTAAATCATTGTATTTTTTTATAATTAAATTTTATGGTATTCAAATATAAATTTTATTATCTTTATTTCATGTGTTTTATGTTTCAAAAGTTACCAAATTAGTGAAATATTTTTGTCTCAATTTTCCTTATTTAAGACTCATGTTTTGTTATATACCTGGATTGTAGTTATAGAGGTATATAATTCCATTTTATAAGATATATAATGAGTTTAATTCAATTAATTATATTTTAAACATAATTTGATATCATTTTCTTACATGGATAATATGATCCCATGTTACCAAGTTATAATAATTTGTTAAGAAAATCTCATTGCTTTTCGAGATTGTTTATTTTTATGATTCCTTTGACAAAATATTATTATCCATATCTCTAGAACATTAATAATATTTATTCTCCTTTTTTTATTAATGATTAATTCATATATTGGTACCATTTCTTCCAATCTTTGGTATATAATATAGTTAATAATGTGTTTTTAAGAATTTACAACTTTACCTCTCTCTTCTATTATAAATATATGTTATTTATAAACCATATTTTCTAAAATGGTTTTAAAAATGTCTTAAATAATTACTTATATGTTTTAAAATTATTTTAAAAGAAATTATTTTAAAAATATATTAATTATTTGTTTATATTTTTTCAACGTATTTTCAATGAAATGGTTTTCCATAATTTTTCATGATTTCTTTATAGGTTTTTTATTTATTTTCAATGAAATAGTTTTAAAAACGAATCAATATTTCATAATAATTTTTAGAAGTGATTTTAAAGAAAAATGTATTTAAAATATTTTGGATAATATTTTATATGTTTCAATAATTTTTTTTC
This sequence comes from Viscum album, assembly GCA_963277665.1. Classification (NCBI taxonomy): domain Eukaryota; kingdom Viridiplantae; phylum Streptophyta; class Magnoliopsida; order Santalales; family Viscaceae; genus Viscum; species Viscum album. Next base: position 244,576,785 of record OY728131.1, read on the forward strand.
AAAATGTTTTAAATCTTCTTTATTAAGTTTTAGTGGAAAATATTTTTCAAAAATAATTACAGTCCTCTTTTATAAGTTGGAAAAGTATTTTCAAATAAATGGTCTTGAAAATGTTTTCAATCTCTTTTTATAAATTTTTGGTGAAATTATTTTGAATTTTTTTCAATAATTCTTTATAAGTTCTCAATTTATATTCAATAGAAATGGTTTTAATATGATTTTATGTTTTAAAGAATGTTTTAAAATAGTATATGATATTTTCCTCATGAAATGTCTTCAAAATATCATTGCATGTTATTTTCCATCTAGGATGACATATGTTGATGTTATTCATTTCATTATAGATAATAATACAAATGTTCCATTCAAACCCTTTCTTGAATAGTATTTGATGGAATGATTATTATGACACTTTTTTACATTTAATGGTTCATATGATTTTGAGTAATGATAATTTTCTAGGGTTATTCTTATGATGAAATGATTATGAAACCTGTATATTTTTTCATAGGTTAGGGTACGATTACTGGTTTATGATACCCATTTCATTTCATATATTATGATATGATTGTTTATGATTTTGTAAAGCATGTATGTATGATTTCAGTATGAGATAGGTGGAACTTATATCCCCCTTCAATTCAATGGGTATAGATTTATATCTCATAGGTAGACATTGACAGATTGAGAAATTAACTCAGTTTAAGATTATAGGAATCGAATGGGAAATGAACTCAGTTCAGTAATTTAGGGCATGAATGAGGGGTTAACATATTTTAATAATATTTATATATAACGAGGTGTAATCCTGGTTCAGGAAAATAATTTTTACACTAACATGGCCTTTGGATGAAATTCCTTAACAAGTATGGAAATCATTATATTTTCTAACTTTTTCTGCCAGAATTGTATGTTTTATTCCTATGCTATTATTTCATGGCTTATGTTCTTTACTTAATTAGGATTAATATTTTATGGACTACCAATATTAATGACAAGATCCTTATTTATGGTCTTTGAAATGCACGATGTGATCTTATATTTTTATGATCACGTTTTTATACCCCTATGTTCATATTTATGCATACTTGTATCCCTTTTTTACCATTACTGAGGATATGATCTCACCAATTTTTATGTTTCCTTTTCCTAGGATATGTAGATATGTATTAGATTTGATGTGTCTAATAATGATGATAGTTAAGAAACCCATAGTGGGATATAATTTTGCTCACTTTTGTAGAAGTGTTCATATTCCCATGTTTCCAAAGGCACTAGATCAATTACGGTCTTCGAGCATCTTTTTGTATGATGTTTTAATAAATAAATTTTTTTATGTATTGTTAATGTTTGAAAAGTGAGGTTCACTATAGTTGGTATTAGAGAAAATTTTTAGTTAACCTTTAGAATAATGAACGATAAAACCTGAGTGAGAACCATAAGGACATGTTTAGGGATAAGTATAAGGATTAGGAAAAGATTAGGATAATGTCCGTGAATTTTTCTAAAGGATAAAGTGAGTGGTGGTCCATAAATATATCAATGTGTGGATACTATAAGTCTATGTTTCTATAGAATATATTTATCTAGGGTTAAAAACCTTGATAAGATGTTCTGGGCTTGACTCGGGGTAATCTGGTTCATGAAAATAGGCCTTGTTGTAGACCTGTTTTGACAATCCTAGGGGATATGATTTGGGAATTAAAAAACACTTCATGAACCATCATTAAGGATTTCAAAAACAAGTTGGCTATTAATAACCTAGTATTAACCTAGGGTGTCATAGATTAAGGAAGGTGTCACGATTTAAACATCCTATAAGTAATTATTTCCATGACTATGTGTTTTTCTTCTCTGATAAGTAATTCTCACAATATTCTTTGGATTTTCGTCAATGATGAGAACTTGAAGGAATTGGATAAATGTTGAACTAAATGGATGAATTTTTTATGATCATTCACGTGGGATGGTAAAAAAATGTGGAATATGTTATGATCATGACTTATAAGGCCCCACCTTGAAATATTACATAATATTGATTTAAGTCAAGAACTCACATTGATGATATTTTTAGGATTATAGATTTAGAGAATTAGGCCCTAACCATTACATTATATCTCAAATATGAATATTTATACACTTAAACTATATCCAATTTTTTACACAACAAAAAAACCTCTAAGAAAACAATTAATATTTTTTTGATAAAAATATTCTTGAATTCTTCCTTTCTCTTACCCTTCATTATAACCTTTGAAAAAAATTTCAAAATACATGGGTTGAGCACAAAAATCTCAGGAAGGGATATAAAATAATGAAAGAAAACATTAGTCCACGAATACATAAAAATTAATGAAATAATATGTTTTAATCATAAAATAGAACCTCTTTAACATACCTTAGAAAATTATAAGATTTATGAATAATTCATAAAAATCAGAAATCATAATGGTAAATTGTAGCATACATAACATACTTACAATGTAGTTTTCACAACTACATAATGAGTAACCTTTATGGTTACATTTGGAATACCCATAATATTATATTCTCTAAATCTCTTAGGAGAAACCATAATGTTTACATCCATCACATTACCCAATGCATTGGAGAGGTATCATGGGCTCACCTGCCATAGGTTTATCAATGAACTTCTCGTATACACAGATAATTTCTAATAACCATAACATAATCATAAAAAATAAAAGCAACTTAATGAAAAAAACCTCCACATATTCATTCACAAGATATCATTTCAAGATATTGACATAATCAATCCTATTTAAAGGTCACATTTAAAACATATAAAAAAATATTTTTGAATAAATGGGTCCCATACCACTTTGAAAATTTTAAAGAAACTAACATTTTAATACTTTAATGTATATATAAATAAATCCTCAAAACCATTGTGAAAACATGTAAATTAAAGAGAATGATTTAGAATAATAAATCTCTAAATCATTTAAATAATGTTTTAGTTAAAGAGTCTCTTACAAATTAAGAAAATAAATTAATAAAAAAAGTTAAAAAACAACATTAAAAAAATTTATAATATCATTAGAATAAATAGATTCATGATATAATATGCCAAAGGGTTGTGTATACACTATATAAAAGTGAATTGGTGCATAACAACAAATATGTCCTAATGGAATGTAAATTGAGACGAAATATATTATGAAGATAGTGTCATAATATTAAAAATAAATCTAGGATATAACTATCTATGAAAAATAAAAATAAACCCAATATAGGTGGGTATTTAGTGTAATTAAATAATAGGTTTTTCACACATACTCTTGAATAAAAACCAATGAGATGGATATTTAACTCAATGAATGGAGATTGAGTTAAGAATATCCTTAAAAAGATCAATTTTTTTCAATAAAATAGATTGATTAGGTGTATTCACTATAATTATCCATAAGGAAATTATAAATACATGACAAGATATCAAAATTAATTTCTAATATAATCATATCATGACATAGTCAAGAAGTAGAAGATCAACCCAAGGAATGGAAATTGGGTTAAGATGTTCCTTTACCTTGAGTCAAAATCTTTATGTACAATTGTTATGTTCATGAATAAAAAACCTAGGTTAGTTTATACATTATTTAGAACCATTTTCATGTTTATTATTCCTTTTATATCACTTATTACCATATTTAAAAAATTATATAATTATTCAATTTCGTATCAGTCGTTTTGTCTATATTTGGTACTTGAGTCGAAAATGAACTTGTTTTGATGTAAATTGTCCATATAGTAAAATGTATATCATATATATAATATTATTAATTAAATAAATATCATATATATCCTGTATATAATTATTTATAATATCCATAACATTTTGAGATAATAAATGAAATGCACCGTTCATGGAGATGGTAGGACGTACGTTCGCATGAACACTATTTTCATTTCCTTGTAATATTAAAGGAATTAAAACTAAATGAAAATTATGTATATTATAATTCTATTATAATATATATATATTTTATATATGATAAATAAATAAATTAATTCCATCCTTTATATGTTCCATGTATGTCATGAATGAGTCATATCACTTTGATGTGCGGTAGTCTACACTTCCTTAAACGAAATTATCACATTTACACATTATAAAAAGCATAAATGTATGTTGTAAATAAAGAATACAGAAGAATATAGTAAATATAAATATAATATATGTCATATTTACTCATTCCATTAATATGTATAATTGTGGTTTAATGAAGATCATGTAGAATGATTGATATCGCATCGTGGAGACGGTAAGTCGTACGTACACACAAGCGACGATATCATTCACTTAAAGGATAAAAGATATATAATTGGATGGTATATTAATTATAAATAATAATTATAATGTTATATTAATTATTTAAATCCATTTTACTCATTATTATACCCATCCAAATTACAACTTTTTGATTAAAAAATTACACCACGGTGTAGAGACTATAATTCGTACGTACGCACACATGGTGATATTGTTATTCGTAATATGGATAAAAGTATGTATAAAATATTAACATAATTATAATAACATATAATAATGATAAATATAATGGATTTATTTATTTATTATGAAAACTACATAAGAAGAGGATGTATAAGAAGAAAATAATTTTGAAAGAGGTGACAAAACAAATACCTCTTTTTCGAGTATCTTCTTTTGATTTTCACAAAAGATCTCCATAGGATGAATTTATTCCAAAAGTGTGGATTATAGTAGTAATAGAGATATATTTGGAGATGGTTTTATCATAATTTGGATGATTCAAGAGGCCTGAGAGGTGTGAGTAAGTTGCTATTGTTGGTGGGATTTTATAATAGCTAGGAAGGGAACTTTAGGAGTGTCTTGAAATATTATATTATTATTAATTTATTTGAAAATTATAATAGCTTAAAAGTGTTATAATTCAATGATAAGATGATTATAGGTAGAAATACTCTCAAACAATATATTTTATATGAGTTTAGGTCATAAAATCAATATTATCTTTTAGCTTTAACACTTAGTTAAAAACATCAACTCTTACCATGTCTTCTTGAATTTTCATAATATATGGTCACTAAAGTCATTATAAAATGCCATTAAAACCACCAGTGAATCATTAATGAAATTTTAAACATTATATAAGTCATTTGGACGAATATTATATTTTTAGGACGTTTTATATAATTTTATAAAATTTTATTTGTTTTAAAAACCCTTTTATGTAAATTTTGAAACTATTTAGTATTTTATTTTTGTTAAAGTCATAAAAAAATTATTCTTTCAAAAAATGGAATTAAATCAAATATAATACGGCATAATAATCAATAAATTTTTTTATGTCATGAAAATGTTCAAAAAAGATTTATTTTTATATTTAAAATATCATTTACTTGAATCATTTATTAATAAGGTAATCACTGCATCATCATTGTATCATAAATATATATATTTATTTAATGAATAAAAATTATAAATAAAATACCATGGTGTATGAAATATTTTTATCTTTCTAATGAATATTTATATTCAACGATATCATTTATATAACCCAAATTAATTTTTTTAGTTAGGAGATAAATTTTTATGTTATACATCCCTTTTCATTAAATTAAAAATTATAAAATGTCACTATCACACCCAAGTGGATCAATGGGGTCCAAAAATAGACCCAAGGATTCCCAAGGTCAAAAAAATCTCATCCAATAGTAGTAAGATACATTTTAGGTTAGTTTTATATTATTATAATATTATTTCTTACACTTATTTACCAGATTTACCCTTTCACCACGGTAAATAAAAATAATTAACGCAGTTACTATTCATAATGTCCAAAAATAAATGGTACATATTTAAAAAATTTGAATATTTTAATTCCAAATAAGGAATCATTTTTTATAAATTTAAAACATAGAAATTGAAAAAATACAATTTAAAATTAATTCCTGTTGTCAAAACCAAAAAGCGGGTTATTAAGAAGAAAAAACCATTTAAAAATTGACATGTATTTATGTCCAATTTAAATGTGAGATTAATTCAAATGGACAACATTTTTTTAAATTATAACAACCTAATGTAATTATAATTTAAAACCAATTAAAAGGAAAATCTCTCTATATAAATAAATTAGATGAAAAGGCGGTTCTGAATTAAAATACATTATTTTTCACTATTCATTAAAATATGAATATATTAGAAAAATACCAAAATATCAAAGAAAGTAAATTTATATGACCTACTTATAAATAATAAGTTTATTTTATTTCAAATATAACATATAAATATGAAAAAAATTATATTTAAAAAGGGTTCACCATCAAATGCCGGTAAAATTAAGTTTTAAAAATAATAGAGTTTTTTATGCTTAAAATTTGATTCATTATAATTTTAAGCATATAAAATTCATTGGATAAATTTAAACACATTTAACAAATATGTTAAATCATAATATAGTTAATTTCATTCATTCCCTCTAATACAACAGTTAGGTGTTAACTATTATTGAAAATAATATTATTATTTTGTATTAATTTTTAGTATAACTCAGTGTTGTGTGCAACATAAGATTTCTGAGAAACATATCATTGTGTGTTGAGTACGCTATCATACATAGTTTCAACATTAAACTAAAATTATTATTAAATTCAAAAATATTAGTAGACATGAAAATGTATTATTCATTAAATACCTGGGATGTTACATTAGTCCCCCCTTTTGGAAATTGCGTCATTAGAATTTTAAAATTTGGATCGGTAACTTCATTTAAAATACAACAGTGAAAAAATAATCAATAAAACTACCACATTAAAAGAATATAATAGAATTAAAAATGTCACCTGAGATGACACATACTAGGATTTCATGTAAGAAAACATGGATATGCAAGAAAAACTATCCATATTGTTCTGATGGAGAGTAATAGAAATAATAACCAGGAGAATTTCAACAACCAGAAAACTGAAAAAATGTGATGGGTTAAATGATCGTTGATTTCATAGTAGGAAAAGTGAATGAAAAACATTTTTGTTCGAAGATATTTTCATAACGACGAGGAATTGTTTTACTACGTAGATAACATAAGGAAATATACTTACTTGAAAAGTAGAGTTTCATCCTTTAATAAATTACAAGTACATACTCATATTTTCTCCAAAGAGAGAGTATTCATTAAGACCTAGTCACACATAAATCACTAGAATCTATATCTTTAAAATGATTTATTCCACAAAAGATTAACTATCAACTCATCGTGTCTTGAAACATTTACCATTACAAAAATGGCCATGATAAGATAAATTAATTTCCTAAAAAGAATAATCATTATAATAAAAAATAATACTTTTAAAATACATAATTCAATACTAATACCCACGTACAACATAGACCATTAAAAAAATTAATGTCTATAAATTTCTCAAAATAATCCAACCAATATTGAAACCCCACACTTAAAAGGATCTGAACATATAGTTTTCCAATTAAATTTTAACAATTATATCCCAATAACACCAACCAATATTAATGTCTTATACCAAAAATTAATTAACCTAATCAAATTTTATCCATTATAGGTTAATCATTTCCCCAAATAACCCAAATTTCCAGTTTTCTACAATAACAACATAGATGTTTCCAAAATAACATTTATCACTTAATCACCAAATCATTTTTCTGTACTAAGGGTATCCATTTGATATAACATAAGTTCCAAAAGTGAACTTATTCATCATCCATAAAATCATTTAACTAATAAGAGTAAGTTATACTAATCAGGGACATCATGTAGTCTAGTGGTAAGTGATAAATACTAGTCGCACTTTGGTTGTGGGTTCGATTACTACAACTTTGTCTGACGCGACAGGTTATCACACAGTCTATGTGTTTTCCTTTTTCAAAAAATAAATAACAATTATAACATTCAAAAACATGATATAAAATCTTTCAAAATAACCTTAAAATAATTGAAAATAAAGTTTATCTCATTCCTTTCATTTTTCATATAAAAAAACAATAACTTATAATTACCTCACCCACAAGGATAATATAAAACCTATAGGATATTTATAACTATATCCACAAAATAAAAGATAATTCTTCCTCATTTTTGAATAACATCATTAAAGGTTACACATACTAGAAGTCTTACAATGTAATCCCATCATTAATACATTTAAACATATCATCATCCTTAGATCCAACACAACTCTTAAATTCATAAAATGTGGACATCTTAATCATCGAACATTCTTCATGATACTTTATCTATGTTTTTCCATATTATTCTTAAAAAATAACTTCCTACAAACAAAATCATGCATAATTTCTGATTATTCAATAATGTCAAAACATTAGAGAATAAATAATCCATACCTTTCATATGTCATTTTTAGTTTCCTCATCTTAAATTGGAATGACATTAGGTATTTCTAAATAAATATTTTTAGGTTCTTGCTGATCCCATTCCTGAACCTTCTTCACCATACATCTATTGGCATAATGAACATACTCCCCACATTTAAAAAATTCAATTGATAACTTAGAATGAAATTATTTCTCTTTTTTCAGAGTAAACTGAATGATTCCTTTTTATATAGTAGGTTATCTATTTATGAACTTCATCACCACACCTATAACATCTTTCCATCCCTTTAGAATCATTTTCCTAGGTGTTTATTTCCACATCCTTATCACATAGGTTGTTGAATATACTTACCTTTATGATTATTACCTAAACATAAGTAGGCATTCACTTCTTGCAAATATGATTCCATAAAAAATTCACTATGGTTCAAGTGGTTAATCATGAATCCATATAATTGGTTTAGAATACCCACAAGAGTTCTCATTTCAACTCCCATTTTATTCGGTTTCTTATTTAGAAAACCACTAAAGTTTCTTTCAAATCCATTGTTACTTTGGTACCTTCTAGATGCAACCATTTATAAAAACCAAAAATGTCAGTATGACTATATTAATAAAATGGTCATATATTATCATATGAGGAGGATAAACACTAATATATACTCATTCATGTTATCTCAGACTCATTCAACTTATCTAAAATAACTATGACTCTTTCTAATATTCTAACCATTCTGGTTATATAAAACATTTCACTTCTACTTAAATAACACCCTAACTTCTAATGTTATCTAAACATACATTTGATACCAACTATAAGGTCCCAGCCTTAAACATTACATAATGTTTATTTAAGTGATGAATTCACATTAAATATATTTTTAGGTTCATATTTTTATAGAATTAGGCCACAACTATTAAATTAAATCTCAAATATTACAAATTAGGAACTTCTACTCTATCAAATTTTTTTTGAAACAATAAAACTCCATTAAAAAACAAGTATTATTTTCTTGAAAAAAATTATTGAATACTTCCTTTCTATTACCATTCCTTATACACTGTGAAATTTTTTCAAAACCTTGGGATGAGCATAAAAATCTCAGTAAGGGATATAAAATAATAGAAGAAAACATTAGTCTGTGAATGCATACAAATCAATGAAATAATACTTTTTACTCATAAAACAAAAGCTCTATAACAGACCTCAAGAAATCATAAGATTTTTGAATAATTTATAGAAATCATAAATCATAAAGGTAACTTGTGGAATCTATAACATACTTAAATTTTAGCCTTAATAAATATATAGGTACCAATATTCATTGTTAGATTTGGAATACCCATCAAAATATATTCCCTAAATCATTTAGGATAAACCTTAACATTTACCTGTATCATGTTACCCAATGCATTAGAGAGCTATCACGGGCTCACCCACCATCCATTTTTCATGGAACCACCTGTATACATAAAAAATTACCAAGATGCATAAAATAATCATAAAACATAAAACCAACTTAATTGAAAAAATAATATTTCAAAATTTTCATTCACATAATATCATTTCAAGATATTGAAATAATCAATCCAATTTAAAAGGAACATTTAAATCATTTAAAAAGATGATTTTTGAATCAAATTGCCTCCTACCACTTTGTATATTTTAAATGAATTTATATTTTAAAACAATAATTTCCATATAAATAAACCCTTAAAACCATTTTGAAAAATATACATTAATGAGAAAGATTCATAATAATAAATCTATAAAACATTTAAAACAATGTTTTAGTTAAAGTGTCTCTTACCAATAGAGAAAATACTTGAATAAAAATAATTAAATAAAAAAGTAAAAAAAAACTTAATATATGATGATAATAAATATATTAATTATATAATATGTTAAAGAGCAATATATACAGCATGTAAAAGTGAATTGGTGCATAACAACCAATAAGTCTCAATAGAATGTAAATTGAGATGAAATCTCTTACAAAGATCATATCACTAGATTAATGATAAATAAATGACATAATTATGTGTGAAAAAAATAAATACACCTAATATATTTGGGTATTCAGTGTAAAAAATCAGAGGTCATTAACACATACTCTTGAAAAAACAAAACCAATGACATGGATATTTAACTAAAAAATGGAGATTGAGTTATGATTTACCTTACAAAGATCATTTTGTAAATAAAATAGATAGATGATGTGTATTCACAATAAATCCCCATAAAGAAATTATAAATACAAGAGAATATATCCAAATTTATTTATCACATGATCATATCATGAAATATTCATGAAGTAGAAGATCAACTCATAGAATGGAAATTGATTTAAGAAGTTCTCATACCTTGAGTTTGAATCATCATGTACAATCGTTATGTTACCAAATAATAAATCCTGGTTAATTTAAAAATTTTTAAGAACCATTTTCATATTTATTTTTTATTTTATATCACTTATTACCATGTTATAAAAATTACATAATTATTTATGTTTATATCGGTCGTTTTGTTGACATTTGGTACTTGAGTGGAAAATGAACTTGTTTTGATGTAAATTGTTCATGTGGTCAAAATTATATCATATAAAAAATATTATTCATTATTTAAAGATCATATATACCCAATATATATTTATTTATAATGACCATAAAATATTTAGATAATAAATGTAATGCACCGTTCTTGGAGAGATAGTAGGTCTTACGTACACTTGAACACTACTTTCATTTCATCGTCATACTAATGGAATGAAAAGTAAATGATAAATAGGTATATTATAATTAAATTATATATATATATGATATATATGTTAAATAAGTGTATTAACTCCTTATATTATATGTTCCATGTATGGCATGAACGAGTCATATCACTTTGAGGGGGCGGTAGTCCAGACTTCCTCAAATGGAATTATCATATATACACATTATTGAAAGCATAAAGGAATGTTGTAAATAAAAATTACAAAGGCATAGAGTAAATATAAATATAATATATAACATATTTATTTATTCCATTCATTTATATAGTCATAGTTTAGTAAATATCGTGTAGAATGAATCACATCACATCATGGAGACAGTATGTTGTACGTACGCACGAGCGACGATATCATTCACTTAATGGTTAAACGGTATAGAATGAAATGATATATTAATTATACATAATAATTATCAGGTAATATTAATTATTTATATCCACTATAATTATCTTAATACCCTTCAAAATTAATTCTAATTTAATAACAAATTACACCACGACGTGAAGATGGTAAGCCGTACGTATGCACGCTAGGCGATATTGTTATTTGTAGGATAGATAAAAAGAGGTATAAAGTTTTCCCATAATTATAATAAAATTTCATAATGTATAAGATATTTAATTTATTACTTTAGTATGAAAACTACATAAGAAGAGGAAGTAGAAGAAGAAAAGAATTTTGAAAGAGGTGATAAAACAAATACCTATTTTTCGAGTATCCCCCTTTGATTTTCACAAAAGGTCTCCTCAGGATGGATTTATGAACAAAGTGTGGCCTCTAAAAGAGAAAAATGGATTATGAGAGATTATTTGAGCATATTTAGGATGATCCAAGGGGCTTTAGAGGTGTGATTAAGTGGGTAGTGGTGGTGGGCTTTTATAAGAGAGAGGAGGGGAACTTTAAAAATGTCTTCAAATATTATTTAATTATAAATTTATTTTAGAATTATAATAGCTCAAAAGTGATATAATTTTATGATAATATGTTGATGGGTCTAAATCATCCCAAAAAAAATATTTCATACAGGTTTATATCTTAACAGTAACCTTATCTTTTAACTTTAACCCTTAGTTAAAAACATCAACTCTTACCATGTCTTCCTGTATATTCATAATAAATGTTTACTATAGTTACAGTAAAATGAAAAGAAAACTACAAGTTGAAAATTAATAAACTTTTTAACATTATATAATTTATTTTAATGAAAATTATATTTTTAGGACTAATATATCATTTAATGAAATGGTTTTTTAAAAAAACTCATTTATGCCAATTTTCACACTATTTAGTAATTGATTTTCTAAAAGTAATGAAAACATTATTACTTCAAAAAAATGAATTAAATAAAATATAATATGTCATTATCATCCCTAAAATTATTTTTTTGAATAAATTTGTTCAAAATACATTTATTTTATTATTTATAATATCATTTATTTGAATCTTTCATTAATATGGTAATCACTACATCATCATTGTGTCATTAATAAATAAATTTATTTAATACAAAAAAATTATAAATAAAATACCATGATATTGGAAATATTTTTATATTTATAATTACTATTTATAGTAGATTATATAATTTATATAAACCAAATTAAAATTGTTTTAGTTATGAGATACATGTTTATGTTATACTTCCTTTTTCATTAAATTAAAAATTATAAAATGTCACTATCAAACCTATGTGGATCCATTGGGTCCTAAAATAGACACAAGGATTACCATGGTCATAAATATATGATAAAATAGCTTTCGGACACATTTTGGAGTAATGTTATATTATTATAATATTATTTTTTACCCTTTTTATGAGATTTACCATTTAACCATTGTAAATAAAAAGAATTACTGAAGTAACTATTCATAATGTCCAAAAATAAAAAGTATTTCTTTACACAAATTTGAAATTATTATTTAAAATATGGAATCCATTTTTCCAAATTCAAAATACATAATAGGGAGAAAATAATTTAAAATTAATTCTCATTGTCAAAACCAAAAAGCAGGTTTTTAAGATATAAAAACAATCATAAGATTGACATGTGTTTATGTCCAATTTAAAAGTGAGATTACATCCAATGACAAAAATTGGATTAGATAATAATAATTTAATCCAATTACACTTTAAAATCAATTAAATGACCATATAAATATATAAATAAATCACATGAAAAGGTAGTTATGAATTAAAATGGCTTAATTTTTTTATTATTCATTAAAATATGTATATAATCAGAAAAATAAAAAAAGTTCATCCAAAGTAAATCTTTATGTATTTATTATAAATAATAAGTTTATTTTTTAAAATATAACATTTAAATGTGATAAAAAATATTATAAAAGATTTCACCAATAAAATTTGGTAAAACAACCCTTTCAAAATATTAGAGTATTTTATGCTTAAAATAGGATTAATTCTCTTTTTAAGCCTCTAATTTTCATTGGATAAATGTATTAAGATTCAAAAAAAAAAATGAAAAATTGTAATATAGTTTTTTTTAATTTGTTCCAATACTATAGCTAGGGGTTAACTACCATTTAAAATAATAATAATATAATTGTATTATTTTTTAGTATAACATAGTGTTGTGTGCAATGTAAGATTTCAGAGAAACCCATTATTGCGTGTTGAGTACGTTATCGTACAAAGTGTCATATTTAAACTAAAAGTAATATTAAATTAAAAATATTAATATATATGAAAATGTATTATTCCATAAATACCTAGAATGTTACAAGGCCTAATCTCTTTTCACAAAACATGATTAACAACGTGTTCCCTAACCAATGGTCAATGTATCCAAAGAATAGAAAGAAGGATTTCACTAACATTTTAGGTAATGGAGACCATTAAAGAAATAATATTTAGTTTCCTTTATTTTAAGAATGCGTAAATAATCATCTAATTGAATGTCTTAGTGGAACCAGAAGATGTTTTGATTGTGGTAAATAAGGAAACAGATAAAGTGACTATAAGGAAAAAATAAAGAGTTTGGTTAAGAAAGTGGGTGAGAATATTGGAATACCTAAGAAAAAATAAATGGTTAAGTGTTTTAAGAGTGGAACGAACAATCATTATGCAACTGAATGTCCTAATAGAAAAACTCCTCACGAAAATCAACAATGTGGATCGAGTAATGGTTACAACGCTTATGTTGAATAGACCGCAAATGAAATGTGAAAGGAAAGAGGTACAATGTAATAGGATGATGTATCCTTCATAATATCTTAATGATAAATTGTATTAACAAAATATTTTTTGTATTTGTATTCATAAATTATTTTATATGAAAGTTGTAATATATAAGGATTGTTCAATTTATGTTTTTCTCTACGGATTTATAAGAACACATTGAATGGTTTTGATTGAATAGAAAAGTGATATAATGTAAAATTCATATCCCTATAAAACACATGATTACAAGAAATATAAAACTTAATATGTTTTTATGTTATCATAAATTGTCTGCATAAAGATATATGGGATATGCATAAGTAAATTGGAAGCAACCGATTATCTTAGAAGTAATTATGGATTTTTTGACAAATAGTTTATGTTTTGATGGATGAATATTAAAAAATATTTCATTTATGGAATATATCCAGTAATATATGGAATTATTAGGTATTCATGTTTTCTAGGATTATTTATCGTAATTTAGGTTATTAACATCTTTTATGAGAAAATATGATGATTGTATTCACATGTTTGGAATGTGACAACCATTAGATACATTGTGATATGCGGGGGAATCAACAATAAGCTGATTTTAGGACTCTCTTTTTGATGTTTGGAATTTTTGTTGTTGTGAAGGGTTATAAGGTTAACCATTCATGAATATTTTAAGTTAAACTTATGAGGACGTATATATTCGTTGAGTTTTTATTGAAAACTTTGGTTAAAAGACTATTTAGTGATTAACTTTATTTCATGGATGTCTATATTATTTTTTTAATTATATTTGCATGGTTTTAGAAAAGGAAATAATGTATGTTGGTTGACAAGCAAACATGTACGTTAAGAACATGGGTCTTAAACTAATGACTAAAGGATGATAATGGTTTCATGCCTACCAATGGCCTACGCGATGTCCTGGCTAATGTATAATTATTTTTGATGAATAATTATTTATGATGAAAAAGTAGTGTTACATTTTATATTTAGAGATTAATTTAATAACTATATTAATTTTTAATAATATTAATGGATAAATAGTTATAATTATCATTTTTTATGGTCTTTAATATCTTCTATAATTTTATTTTTGTACTTTAGGCATCAACGTTAATTTTTGGACAACCATTTCATGATATTATGGATGAATAAAAAATAGTTAAAAGCAAAGTCAAATAATGAATTTTTAATATATAAATATAACATGTAATTTTATTTTTTTATATTCTTAGTCAATAATATAATAAATTAATGTTAGGATAATGATCAGAAGAATATTTGTTTTGCTAATACCTTAATTTTGTTGAACTAATGGCCTTTTAAATCATAAACAATTTATGACTTTGAGTACCTCAACAATCTATTGATCATTCCATTATTTATGATTTCCGACCTCAATAAATCTAAATAAATATTTATGCTTTTCCTTTATATCTAATATTCACACCTAACCTATGTTCTCTTATGTGGAAACCTAGATACATGATTATTTGGATAACCATTATGGTTCCAAATCTCTCTTTTTAAGGAAAGTTTTAGTATTTATTTTTATGATGTGGGTTTCTATGAATGAAAATTTAAAGTATTAAACCATTGATAACCCATAGGAATTTATAGGGAGAAATTATTTTTTGCGGGGGTATAATGTTACACCCTAAGATTTTTTGAACTATTTTTTTTAAATTAATTTAAATTTTTTGATATTTTTCAATTCACACAACATTGATGATTGTTTATTTTATATTAAAGAACTATAATTTTCTTGACTTATATGCAATTCCATGTTAATTTTTCCCTAAATAAAACATTAAAATTAGCATGCTCTATGTTGAACACAAGTATTATCTTATGCTATTCACAATAATGAATTTCCTAGATAGCTTGCGTAACATGCAAGACCAGGGTTTACTGAACAATAATATATTATTAAAATCTGATTAATTAACATAATAAAATATAAACTAGGAGTTAAATTATATATTATGAATAATATTATCTAATTTATGAAAATATATAATTTAAACAATATATTATGAAATATTTAGTTACTTACTAAATATAAATGATTATGAAAACTGATTTAATATAAAAGAAATTATTTTTATTTTTATGATCACAAAGATGTTTTATCCTAATAAAATACATTAAATACAATTAATACATGATATTAATATAATATATATGTTATATATTTAATCAAATATTTTTTTGTATTCATTCAATATATTTGATAGGAATAAGATAAAGAACAAAACCAATTTTATTCTTAAAAAAAATTATTATAAATGTAGTTTTACCACCTTTTAATAAAAAAACCAATTTACATACCATTTTTGAAAATTTTATATACTTAATATGTCAAAATAAATATTATATATTAAATATAAGTATAAAAATTAGGCAAGGACAATTTTTGGGTATTTTTCTGTGAGGTTTAATTTTTTAATGAATAGTAAAAAATAGAAGATTTTAGTTAAAAAATAAATTTTTATCTAATTTATTTATATGGTCCAATTATAATTTAAATTGTTTTAGATGTTAAATTATATAATATTTTTATCAATTAATACAATTTAGTTCATTTAAATCATTTTCAAATTGAAATTGGATATGAAAACTTAGCATTCTTTTGAATATTTATGCTTTAAAAATCTGCATTGTTGACATGACTCTGAGATTAATTTTAAATAAATTTACACCATGTATGTGATTAGAGTTTGGAATAATTTAATATATATTTGTAATAATCAAAATTTTTAATGTATAATTTGTTCAACTTAATTTGTGACAAAAAATATTAGCGAAAGTGATTAAAATTAATTACATCAATTAAGGTTAAATTATGCATAAAAGGGACTAAAACACAACTCTAGGGCCCAAAAAGACATATAAAATTGTCTAAAATCCATTTTCTAGCCATATTTTGACCCTATACTCCCTTTTAATGACTTTAGATCAATAATGGATCAACATGAAACATGGAAAATGTGGGTGGAATTATCTCTTTAAATATTTACAAGAGTGTCACTCCTCCTTCCCTATAAATTACCACAACCTATCCCTATTCTTAGCACATCTCAACCCACTTATTTTAAACCAATAACTACCCAATCCTATTTCCAAAATCCATAAATTCCACTTTTTAGCCACAACTTTGGCATAAAGTCTTCCAAAGTATCCTATTAGTACAAACTAAAAGGACTTGCCTAATTAAGTGGTAACACCTTCTCTCAAGGTCATATGTTTTATTTTATTTATGGATCCCATACATTATATTTATTCCATTATTAGATAAGAAAAATTTATCCTCAATATAATATTATTTTTTTATGCTATGGGTTTGACCTACAATTACACAAAACTCCATATAATTGGTAATGAACATACTGTTTATGTGTACGATGAACTTTCACCGCACAAAACTATGATTGATCAATAGTATTTTCCACCTATAATGGTGGTCATTATTATGGAAAATCTATACATATATATATATATATATTATTATATTTATTACGTCTTTAATCTTATTTATTCCTTTTATAACACATATCTTTTTTTACTTTCATTTGGTGTAAATACAATAATTTCATTTGAGGAAGCGTGGACTACAACCCCTCAAAGTAATGTGATTTATTCACACACTAAATGAATATATTAAGGACTGGTTTAGTGAAATTATATGATATATATAAAATTATAATTATTCAATAATGTTATTATAAAAATATAAACATATATTCCATTTTTTTCATTCAATATGAAATTGAAAACTGAAACAACGTTTATGAATATATACAAATTATTATCTCCATGATTGATTTATTTCATTTTTTATCCCAATTTGGTAAACTTACCTACATGGGGGTGAATTTGGGTATGAAAGGTTAAAAATAATTCCCTTTTAGTTCTTGTTTCATCGTTAAATAATACATGTTTCTCTCCTTCTCCTATAACAATGTATGAATAAAAATGAAATCATGCACAAGACACAAAGATTTTACTTGGTTGACCCTAATTGGGTTAAATCCAACGACCATAAAAAAGAGATGTGTCAATTTACAAATTTCAATAAGGATCAATGCTAAATTACAAGGTTTTGGATAGATCACTTCTATGCCCAGTCTCACCACCTTTACAAGGTTTAGGGTCATCTCACTACTTTTCCAAGGGTCACTCCCTATATATCATTATATGGGTCAATGTTGGTGGAATGGATCACCATATTACTCTTCCTTTTCTCACTATTCTTTGAAGGTATCCACTAATATTTTATGGACTTGTAGGTCCCTTCATTTTCATGAAAGCACACATCCCTAGTTGAAGATGAATTCTTTGCTGAAGTCCTGTTTTCACTAGTAGATGGAATACACTTTTATACATGAATTTTGGAAAATACATTCATGGATTTTTAAATCCTCCAAATTCTACCTTACTTCCCTTGTAAACAGACTTGCACTATGAGGTATGAGTGCTTCATGGACCGCCTTTTTCTTCCATTGACCATCCCTTCTTCACGAGAGGATTGTTCTTCCACAGACCACTTCTCCTTCATAGAAGACTAATATCCCATTGACCACCTCTCCTTCACAAACCCTTATTCATTTGCAAGATACAGTTCCCCATAAAACCCTTTCCTAATATTCCTTCTAGAACACCCTTAATAGAATTGCTTCCCCATGAATTCTCTCTTTTGCGAAATCCCTCCATGAGAACTCTTCCAGGATTCACCAAATTCATCTCGGATAAATAATGTTTTATAATGAAAATAACTATGATTAATGATGAGATTACTAGTCCTTATATAGGAAAATATATCCACAAAATACGTTAATCCATTTTACTCAAATATACTATGTAGTACTACCTTCATCGTGGACTGTGCCCCAACCACAAACTATTTTTCCTTCCATGGTCTATGTAGAACCTTTCTTCCCTCATGGTGTCTGATTTCTTTTGAAAATGAATCACATCCTCTCAAGTGTCAGCGATGTTCCTCCAATGAATTTGTCCTCCCACCAACTATAATACTTCTCACAAAATATTTTCAAAATGTGGTAAAAATACTGTGCTTCGTGGTCCACACAACACTACTTTGCAGAAATCCTTTTTTGATTTCCTTTGCTATTCCACATACTTTTTTATTGGTCTACGAACTATCCTTCACAGTTTGAAAACAATATTCTGTGAAAAAACACCCATTTAACAAAAACCAAAATCCCAATTTTGAGGCCCTAAAATTTGGAAAACACTAGTAAACTACGCCACCTAAAAAACCTACTTAGGAAAACACCAAACATACTCACTCATGGTCATCTGGATTTTTCAACAAACAAAATCATTCCCAAAAACATCGAGATGATTCGTTGATGAATTTTTCACAAGAATCGTCCCAATTGGGTTTTTTTACAACTATTATTATTTTGATACATTGTTAAATATTCTTCCAAATTTTGAGACATTCGACTCTTGAGATTTGGAAAGAAATTAAATATTTAACTCAACACGCACTATAAGACCACATGAGCCATGCTTGACATTTAAACAAGATTAGCATGCAATATTAATAAATGAATAACTTATTTCCATTACAAAACCACTCTTATGATTGAATCATGAACCTAAGAAATCCTGATATATAATTCTGATCGATCACATTTATAATCTTCAGATTCAATATTCCCCCAATCTCACTACTCACCCTAATAACATAAAATCCACATATCTCGCTGCTCCACCTAACATATTCTCCTCATTGTTTTATTAAGACATTGTATCCCTTTTAATATTGAAAATTTATCCCCCTTTGTCAATTAAACCAAATTTCATCTTGTTGTTGTCTACAGTAGGATAAAGAACACATATATGCTCATTTCAGAAAAAACACACCGTAACTCTGGGATATGTGGTTCTACATCCATATATTTTATAGTATGGGGAGTAAAATAAACTTATATAGCTATTAGATTCCAGTCAAATTCCTTTTTGGGTAATCCTTTTTCAAAATTTCTTTAACTTGTTGTTCTGTATGAAAATAATCCAACTTTAAAATCCCTTACTGCACCTTCTCCTGGACAAAATGATACTTAATTTTAATTTTTTTCACCTTGAGTGATGGAATTTATTTTTTCTATGATTTATAAAAATTGAATTATCTAAAGTGATTCTGATCAGAGATTTCACATCAACTCCCATATCATCAAAATGTTTCTACATCCATAATAACTACATGAAAGCTTGTGTGGTCAAAATATATTCAGCTTCTACTGTTCTCAATAAAATACAACCCCTTTTCTTACATAACCATGAAATACAAAGACCAAAAAGATATAATGCACCACTTGTTGTTGATTTTGAATCATCTACTAAACCATCCTACTCTACATTAGTGTAGCCCAATAGATCTTAATTATATTTTTCATTGTTCATCAAACCAAAATCCACCATTCCATTGACATACCAAAGTATTATTTTTAACTACATGAAATTTTATTTCAATGGGATATATTTGATACTATATACATGATATGTAAAAAACAATATCAGGTCTTGTTGCTGTCTATCATAGTAGACAACCAATGATTTTGTAGTATTCTGTAATTTTAACTGCATTGCCTTCATTATCCCATTATATTTCCATCCAGGTTGCTATCAGAGTAGTTATCTCCATGGAATTACCCCTTCAAAATATTCTCAGAACCTCCTTGGAATATTATTATTAATAAATGAATGTTCTATTATTTCCTTGTGTCACATGTAAACCAAGGAAGTTTTTTAATTCACCAATCATCGAAATTCAAATTCATAATTCAAGAATTTAAAGAATATCTTACATTAGGATTCATCTGATACCCCAATGATTATTTCATAGACATATACCAACACCGTCATCCTTTTATTACTATCATTTTTGATATATGGATTGAAATCAACTCCTCCATATTGAGAATCAGGATTCTTCAAAAACTATTCTAGCCTTGAATACCATGCTTTTAGTGCTTGATTCAAACCATAGAAATCCTTATATGACTAAAAAATCCATTCTCAAAATCATGAATGGGAAATCCATCTAGTTATTCAATGTATTCTTCTTTTCTAAAAGCCCATTCAAAAATTTTGACTTGTTATCCATCTAAAAGACTTTGAACATTCATTGCACTAGTATGGACAAGAATAATCTGGTTGTATCTAGCCTTGCAATAAGTGAAAATGTTTCATCAACATTGATACCCCTATCTAAAAGTTCCCTTTTTACACATGTAATTATTTTTTTTTTGAATTTCTGCACAATCTTCATTCATTTTTTTGCAATATACCCATTTAGTACCAATGAAAATATTCTATTTTGGCTTTGAAGCAATCTCCCATGTCTGATTCTTCTTAATTTGGTTAGTATCTTCATTCATAGACATAAACCAATTATCATTCCTCGATACTTTATAAAAACATTTAAGCTCTACCTATGATTAGTGGGATTCTTGTTATAGAATATTCACCCACATTGTCTCCACAATTGCTATCTAACCACCAATTATGTTTTATCTATAAATGTAAGATCTTATCTTCTATCTTTTTGTAGATACTAAATTATTCCCATCCACTTCATTTTCTAAATATTATTCTAAATCATCCAATAGAACGGGAATATCCCCATATCTTCTTATCTCTTTATCTCTATCCTCTAAAGACTGATCTTGTATTTACAAAATATTTTTCTCATTCTCGACTATAGTTACAACATGGATTTCAACAACCTTTCCCAACCAATTATTCAGGGATTTATGTGATTTTATTTTATTTGTGTATCCAAGAAATATCCATTCATCTCAACAAGATTCAAACATCCTATGTTTCAATATATTAATAATGAAACACTTACTTCCAACAACATGAAAGTACTTCAACATTTTATTCTTTCAATACCATAGCTCAAACTGAATATTCTATTATTTTGGAAAAAATAATTCTATATTTTATGTGTTGAATGAGGCCATCATCAATTATTTAAAAAAATTATATCATAGGTCTTTATAAATGAGCATTTTTCTATCCATGTTATTAATAAATTTTTTTATTCTCTCAGCTACTCCATTCTGCTATAGAGTTCTTACTGCTGAGACTTGGTGCCTTATCCCATATTTCATAAGAAAATCATCCACTTAGATATTCATGAAATAGGTTCTATTATCTATTCTGATCTAATAGATTTTATGACCTAGCATATTTTCATCATCTTGTCTATATATTGTAATGAAACTAAACACCACAGACTTGTGGGTGTGAATTGGTACCCATCCATTCTTCTAAAACCATCAATGGATTAAACATATTATCTCCTTTCATAAATATATCTTGGTGAAATAGGTCCACACACATCAATATACACCACCTAAGAACTCTTAATGATTTTTAATTTTTTCCTTACATGTCTTCTGAATGATCTTCCCTTATTGACAAGTATCACATGTATGAGTACTATTATGTGATAGCCTAGGGAGATCCTGGAAACATCATATTTTAACAAATCATTGAAGGAAGTTTGGCTCAAGTGGCTAAGAAGTTTATTCCAAAATTGTTTTTCCTCTTCCTTGGATATAAATCACATATCGTCTTCTCCACTCAAAAAATAAATATTCCCTTTCATATGATTTACCTGCAGAACAACTAAACCATATTTTGACTTGATGACACAAAATTTACTTAAAAATATTACGGTATGTCTTGAGTTACACAGTTTTCAAACACAAAGAAAGTTGTGACTGAGACGTTAAAAAGCAAATACATTAGAATATTTCTTGTCCCTTCCACCAATCATGGATTTTCCTAAACTAAGAATCTCTAGGCCTTCTTCAATACCATATATTACTATACCTTCCTCATTTTACCTAATTCTGGTCACTAGATATTTATTCCCTTTCATATGTGAGTTGAATAAACTGTAAATAATCCATATTCTAGTGCAATATAGTGTTTTAATCAAAATATAAGAAACAAATTCTTGTTCATCTTTGTTATTTATGATTCATTTTTTTACTCCATATATGATATAAGATGATAATCTTTATATTCCTCAATGTATGATAGTCCAAAATCATCTTATAGAGCTACCAATTAATTTTTTATTTTCATCTCATTTGATGATACCTGTAACTAATACTTATTACTAAATTCATTTGATTTATCTCATTTCTTTTCATTGTTGATGAGAAGTATATTTTTATGTACCCGAATAATCCACACTGATATGGTGACCATCAAATGGTGTCCTGGACTATTAAGCCCCAGATTTCTTCCTCTATTGGTATTATTCCCTTTGATACCTCTGTTCTGTAGAACATAAATATTTTGGGTGTCCCATCTTTCCAAAACAATACATCTAATTCATGGTGTATTCCTATGTGGAAATAATACACTATTGGATATCCCTTGGGATATCTAAGTCTTCTGATTGTGATTCATACCCAATTAAATCTTCATCTATGGAGTGGGAACTTGTGGCTAAATTCAACCACTACTGCTTTCTTTTTTTCCATCAATCCCTATACTAGCAATATCATTCCAATCAATCAATTTCCTTCCATAAAAATCATTTTTCTACTTCACTGGAACTCTAAATTATAGTTTTCCATTTTTTCTGGTGTTCCCTACTTTTATAGAATCAAGAGTTTCTCATGATATTTCACTTTTCTTCACATACTGAAAACTTCTACTTTAAGATATTTGATAAGTTTGATTTAATATTTTTCATTATTAGTCAAAATATTTTTCTCTATTTCTTGTTCTTCAATTTTGAGATTTTACTCATTTTTCTTTTCTGAGCTTTCTGGCATTGAATACTTTCGTTTTTCAATATATTTATTCATCTTAGACTTCTTTTCTTCCTTATACTACATATAAGGTTTGGCATCATGAACCACTTTGTTATATTTCATTATTTTGGATCTCAAAACATATGTCTCTTCAATAAAAGATTATAATTCAACCTAAAGGTCCAATCTTACTTCTACTTATCCCTCATCACTGTCTCTTTCTTCCATTGTTTAGTAATTCCCCAAAAATTCCATCATATAATCTACTTCTTGATCCTTACATTCATCCAACTCTTCTACCTCATATTATTCTGAACTATCATCTTGTTTTAAAAGTAGATTCTTCTTTTTGAATAACTTTCCCTTAAACCTTTTCATTTATTTCATGTAGGATAATGAATTTTTCCGAGGAATTTTATCATTTTCTTCTTCATCATCATCAAACTACTTAGGATATTTTCCTGCAAAATGTCCAATCTTTCCTCATAAAAATCATTCAAGTGGAACTTTACCTTTGAACTTTCCTCTACCACTTTTCATATTTTATGATATAAATGACATGACATCATCCAAATATTCTTCCCCACAACTATCTTCAATGGAGAGATTCTTTATTTCCTTGAATGAAACTTTTTTGAACATCCCCTTTTCCACAACATGTTTATCATCATTAATCATTTCAAATGAAACAAAACTACTATGAATTTTATCCAATACCATCTCATTCAGATATTTATCTTCTAATATAAGAACCTTCATATTAAAATGAGGTGGATGTTTTCTCAATATGCTCTTGAAAATATTTATCTCTTCAATAATTTCTCAGAGACTACACATGTCTCCCAAAATAACATTCAACCAATAAGATAATGTATCAACGTACTTATTAGGGTGAATTATGATATCCTCATATTTGTTTCATTGAACTTATAACATTACTTCATTATCGTTTGAGTCACCATTGGAAATATTCAAAAAACATTCCCACATAACATGTTATTTTTTACATGAAATCATCTTCCTATATATTTTATTGGATATAGATCCCCATAAAGAATCGATTCCTTTAGAGTCTATATCCAAATCACTTTGGTCAGCTTCGGATAAAACAACACTGTTGATATTGGATGAAATTCCATGCATCACTACTATAAAGACATCCATTCCTAAGGATATTAAGTAGTTCTACATCCAATTCTTTAATAATTGAAAATTGTTCCCAAAAAAGTTTGGAATCCTAATGTGATTGGCAACATCCTTTTATTTAACTTGGAGAAAACCAATGACATTCTACATTTTCCTCTAATACCAATTTTTATCCTGATTAGGTTAAATACCCTAATATGGGTGGGATGAATCAATATATGATAGATTAAAACTAATTCCCCTTATGATCCTGTTTCATCTCTACACAAAATTATCTTTTATATTTCTCATGTAATAATGTATGACAAAATATAAAATCATGCACAAGACAAAATGATTTTACTTGGTTCACCCTCACTGGGATACATCTAAGGAGCATAAAACAACAATGTTCATATCTACCAAATTCACTAAATCTCAATTCCAAATTACAAGGTTTAGGCTAGATCACTTATATGCCAAGTATCAATGCATTTACAACGTGTAGGGTTATATAACTTCTTTCCCAATCGTAACTCTCTATTTCCATTTCTCTGGCTCACTACCAGTGGAAATGTTCATCATCTTCCTCTTAATTTTCTCACCACTATTTGATGTGATCCAATCATAGTTTATGAACCTGTAAGTCCCATAATTTGAATGAAATAATGAATCCTCAGTTATAGATGGATAATCTATTGAAGTCTTGTTTTCACCCATTGATGAAATCCACATTTATTCTTGGTTTGTGGAAATTAATTTCATGGATTCTTGAATACTCTGTGAACTACGCTGCTTACTTTTCGAAATTACTTGCACTGTATGGTACGAGTGATTTATGGAAAACCTTTGTCATTTAATGACTATCCCTACTTCTTGGATGGATTCTTATTATGTGGACCACTATTCCTCTATGGAAGGATGATGTCCCGCAGTCTGCATATCCTCCACTAAACCTTTATTATTTATAGGCTATAGTGCACCACAAAACCCATTACCAAACTACCTTCATTGACACCCTTTTCAAAATTTATTCCATGTGAACTCTATATTTAAAAAAATAAATCCTTACCAAATATTCATAACATTACCAAATTCTTCTATAAGAAATTAGGTTTCCTAATGAAAAACACTCTAACTAATGATGGATTAAGAGGTCCTTATTTAAAAAATAGACTTGAAAACTCCGTTAAAACATTTTACTCAAATATTTGATGTAGTATAGCATTTAATGAATATTTTTCTCTTCTTGAGTATCATTTTTCCATATGATTTCTGCATAGATCAATTCATCCCTCATGGTGGCTGATTAATTTCACAAAATAATCACCACCTCTTTGGCATAGACGGCATGCCTCCTGTGAATTTTATTCCTCTCGCAATGTGAAAGCCTTCCCAGGAACTATTTTCCCTACATTTTCTCTATACATTACCTCACGTTATTCACTGTGCTGCTATATAGAAAAAGTTACTTTCTTTATTTTGTTCACCATTCCATGTACTCCCTTTGTGGTCTGCAATGTATCCTTTGTGGTCAGTGGAAAATTTTTTATATAAAAACATCTTATTTCTAAATACCAAAATCCTGATTCTGAGGCCCCAAAATTTCATAAATAGTAAGAATATATCCTATCTTATAACCCTACTTAAAAAATACCAATGATACTCATTTGTCGTCATCTATCTTTGTCAATAAACACAATCACACCCTACACCCCCAGGAGGACTCCTTGAGAGATTTTTGACCAATACCATTTCATAATTATTCATTATATAAATTATTATAATAAAAATATACTATATATGCATGATATTTATATCATGGTTTACATTTTTGAATCACTATATAAGTATAAGATCCAAAAATAAAACAAATTAGGGCACATGTTGTTTCCTACACTTTTAGGATGGGGTGCATGCGCATCCGTCACGCGGGGGGGGGGGGGGGATGCACTGCTTGTTGCCCCGCATTCCCGCTTCCCAAAGGAAGGCGACATTCCTTCTTTATTCAGGGATGTCTGTTCCTTGATTGAAACCGAGATGATGGGATGTTGGTTCTTCCTTCCATGGATTCTTCCTCGGAGCTCGTCACCTAGTCCGGGTCTCCCTCATAGATTTAAGATGGGTTCATGAAGCTCGTTCCCAGAGCCATATCTACATGGACGACAGTTAATTACGCTGCTTCTGTCGAGACGCTCCAGGGGGTCTGGTCGGGGCAGCAACCTTCGGAAAGGGGAATGGTCACGCTGGGGTGTTGTTGGCATGTCTTGATGCTGGGGATTGGCATGTCTGTCTTCTGTTTCTTATTATAGGGCTTCTCGAGGGCGCGGAAGCCTAAGGCATCAGGCATCGAATGTGGGGGATTGTGTACCATCTGAGGTTTTCCTAAACTTCCCATTTTTAACATAGGGTATGCCACGAGTTTAACGTGTTTCAGTGATGGATCGGAATGATCAGAACACTAAGAGTGGATCAGATTGAAGGACCCCCTAGGGGGAACACCGATGTTGGGGCCAGCACGTGGGCAGCGTCCTGGATACTATGGAGTGGAATGGGGTGGCATGATCCCACCGGGATGTGGCGTCCCGAGTAAGGATCAGGATGGGTGATGGAGTGATGGGCTTGAACCTCATAGAGGCTTCATACGTATCCCCATGGCAGGGAATCAAAGTCCGCGTAGTTCGGTGATATGGTGGGACACCTAAAGAGGAGACCCGTGAGAATGAACGCATAGATTGGAGCCTGGAAGAAGTAAGATCTCCGGGCTTGGGCGTGAGCTTCCCGAGGCACGTGGGCTCGAGGGAGAGGTCAGGATGAGATGTGGGTGTGAGGTATGGGGTTTACTCTCTGAGGCGGTCCATAAAGGTTGTTGTGAATCGACGCGGAGGGGTCGGAACAACTGAGTGATGGGCTTGAACCTCGTGGAGGCTTCCTACGTACCATGCGTTAGCACAGATCAAAGTCCACGTAGTTCAGGGAATAAATTTTAACATCATGCGGGACGAAGGCATACTGTATAACATCATGCGGGACAAAGGCATGTGGATTACAGTTTGAGGTGGCCCATAGGATTGGAGAACCGACACGAAAGAGGGGTCAGAATGACTGGGTAATGGGCTTGAACCTCGTGGAGGCTTCCTACGTACCATGCGTTAGCACAGATCAAAGACCACGTAGTTCGCTGAGATGGGGCTTACACTCTGAGGTGGCCCATAATGGTGGTCATGGTCGATGCTCTCTCTAATCCCATGTGAGTCATGCTCGGTGTGAGAAACAAGAGACAGAAAAGACCTGATGATCACTTTGCAAAGGGTGCGTCCGTGAGAAGCGGAAAGGGGCTTACGCGTTGAGCGACCCAAAGAGGAAACATGGGCTTACACGTGGTTAGCAACCCTTAGTGTCGGGGCTTACTCTAGGATGGAGGCCTGTGGTGTGACAAAGCGTAGTGGGAAAGGGACTCCACTATCCTTGGCAGGGGGGAAGTAAGGAGGTGCATGGGTGAAACCTTCTGCAAGAGAGGCTAGGGGCTTATGCTCTAAGGCAGCCCTTCCCCCGTAGACAAACACCACTCCGACAAGGAGGATCTCATTCCATGTGAGGAAGAATCCATTGCTGTGGAGACGAGTGGGCGTAAAGAATGTCTAATCCAGGGGGACCCTTCATGCGAGGCACGTGGTTGGACCACAGTTTAACGTCATGTGTTAAGGATGAGTTACTCGGAAGTTTAACGTCCTACAACTCGGACGAGGTGGGTTCAATCCACATCCCTAGGGCTTACATGCCCAATTACCTCTACCCCTTGTGGGAGGGAAGGCATCCGAAAGGCTGTAGTGAAGGGGGGGCGCAGGGCGAACCATCGAGGGGTCCATGTTAGCGTGGATATGCGAAGAAGAAATAGCCGTTAGAGTGCCTATGCGAAAAAGCATAAAGAAAAAGAAACTCAACAGGAAACACCTCCGAAGGGACCTTGAGGTTACTTCATACGATCCTAGAAGGTCCTACGGGAAAACAACGCATGGATGCATGCCCGGTATGGAAGACATTGGGCACTGGCGTAGAGAGGAATCCAAGGGGCGTCAAGGTGAGGGGTCATGGGTTTTGCGCGCAAAGAGAAGGTTTGCGTGAAAAACACCGGGATGGCGCACAATTGGGTCAGAGGATTGTGTGCGGATAGGGGATTGCGTGCGGGGGTAATGGCCAATCCCTAAGTCATGGAGAAACTTATCAAAGGGATTGCGCGCAATTTGGAAGGGATTACACGCAATGGGAAGGGATTGCATGCAATGGTCAAGGATTGCGCACAAAGGAAGAACTCAGAGGAGTTGGAAAATTCACTTAAGCTAGTGGGGTTGCGTGCAAAGGCGAACCTCGGCGCAAGCTTGGGAAATAAGGGTAATTACCTGGATTTCATTATGCACATGCGAGAGTCTGAATTGCGCGCATGGTTGCTGGTCCGAATTCTTCAACCCCGAAACGGTTGAGGTCGCCTTCTATTTATAGGCATCTGCCAGTGTGGAATCTAGGCGGCGTGCGGAATATTTCGTGCCAGAACCAGTCGGCGCGTAAGGCTTCTCCGCGCGGAACTGGGCGGGCAAATTTGTGTGCCACGCCAGTTCTTTTTCGCGAATCCCTAGAGTCCTTTGCATCAACATCATTTTTTCATGCAAGTCCTCCTTAATTTCGCGCACCACTTCCAGGTCATCCAGACCAGGTCTCTGAGTCCAAATATGACTTTTCTACATCCGTTCGAAACTTCCTCTGGGAGTTACAGACGTTTTCGGGATTTAAAAATTCCCCCCCTCGGAATTGGATCGTCGAGAGGTAGCAACGATCATATTCCGAGAGAAACGCCAAAATTCTGAAGCAGTGCATCTTCTGGGCATTTTGTGTGCAAAAATCCGACGGGGTGCGCAAAATGACAGATCAGTGTGGAATTCGCTTTCTGCATGGCACAGAACCCTGGCCTCGCCTATAAAAAGGGGCGTTGGGTCCCAAGTTCCAAACTCAAGCTTTTCCGCGCGATAGACATACCGTTCTCATGCGCGAAATTTCTCCTGCAGGTGCGCATAAAACGCTTTGGCAGCACGTAATTCCTTCTGAATTTCAACCACATTTTCATGAGTACTCGGGATACTCTGCGCCTAGTGTGCTGATTGCATGCCCAACTCCTGGATTTTGCACTAAAGCTTCAGATTTCGCGCAACTCTCTCTGATTCCGTTCACTTCATCCTGATTTCGCGCAACTCCCGAAATATTTGAGATGACTGCAAACCAAGCTGATGAGGGGGAAGCCGCTGCTCGTAGAGCCAAAATGGCGGTGAACGAGGAGGTTTATGGCGCCAAGGTGATCGTTTATAACAACCTAACCATGTTCAATCTGCTGATCCCAGCCCAGAAGAAGTATCCCCTATCTGACAACCTCCCGCTCTGGAACTTTAGCATCCTGGAGGAGGTTCCCCTACCGGGCTTTGAGGTGGACACACTGTGGTCATGGATAACCCGAGAGGACGAGCATCCCCTCTACAACATCACCAAAAACAGCCATCCTGGTAGGGAAACCAGGCATATGGACGTAATGTCCTGAACCCGAGGACCACGACCATTACCGGGGATGAGCCTGTCGCAGAGAATTCTCCGGCCCTCTACGCGAGCAGGTTCCATCAGAGCATCACGGATGATACTAAGGGCTGGTTGAAAGATTGGGACCTGCGGTCTGGGGGCAACTTTACCAGTGAGTGGGCCTAGACGTTCTGGGTTCACCATACTTGCGACCAGTTTGGGGCCGAGCTACGGCATATTGGAATGTTTAAGGCGGTATGGACATCGCAGTTCCACTTCCACCGTCAACCTGAGCTCGGGCTGGAGATATTCACCCGGTGGTCTCCTGATACCAAAACATACCACCTTCACCATGGGGAAGTTGGCATCAGCCTTTGCGACGTTCACTGCATCAGAGGTATCCCACTAGAGAGCTACCAATATGATGAGTTCGTTCCTCCAAAGAACACCTGGGAAGACAGGTCACAGACTCCCATGCTGACGTGGCACCTGTTGGAGCTGGCCAAAGAGAGGCTAGGGGTTAAGGACTTCTTGAAGGACATAGCCTACAAGGGATGGTTCATCCAGTTCCTAGAGAAGGACCCAGCGATCAAGATGTCGGGACGGGGAAAACGGTTCCCAACCGTGGCTCCGAGGAGCAAGGATGGGTCTTATTGGAGGACCTTGGAGGCGGGGCAATACCAATCGTGGGGCTACCATGTAATTGAGGCTAGAGACCCGAACGTTTGGTACGTCGGGTTCCTTGCCGCCTTCCTGAGAGGGTGTCTCCTGCCGGTGCGGCATGCGAGGATGGGCGTCCGTCCAGCAACACTGGTTATGGCGGGCACCATGGCCTCCAACAAACGGTTCAACTTGGGGGTCCCCATTCTGTCCAAGATGTATGCCATCCTGGGATGCATCTCATGTGGGGGGTCTCCAAGGAGGGTATGTGGCCCCTTCCGATCTTCCACGGCTGGGTGGCAGCTAATCTCAGCAGGTACACTATCCCAAACACCATCCGTCCTCCGAGCAACGGCATGCAACCATCCCTGCTGAACATCGTCGGGGTGGTGCTGATGACACTAAATGAGGAGGGTGTGAGGATCCGCATTGGTTACCACACCAAATTCAACTTCATCCCGTTCCCCACCCCGGTCGGCCAGATGGTGGACAATGAGCGAGGCTCACTGGAGCAGCAGCAGTATTTTCAGAGCTTCCGGGGCGGGGTGCTCGTGGCACGGATCAACGGGAAGGAGATCTGTGAGCCTTACATGCCATCCCGATTCGCCAGGAAATTCAAGTACCTCCAACGAATGCCGAAGAAGGTATTCACGGCTTTCTAGGAGGAGAAGAATCCATTCGTTCTGTGCTAGATGTGGTTGATGTTCAGCACTTTCGGCTCCGGTGATGTCATCACTCTTCCTCCCACCAGGGTTGACGCTTACCTAGAAACTGAGAATGTCGAGCACTAGACCATTGCGTACCCTGAGGGGCTTTTATGAAATCGAGTCCGGAAACTCGAAACTACCCGCGTGGAAACCAGGCGACGGGGGAGCAAACAAGGTGCTACTCGAAAGGGGGAACCATGGGTGTGTCTGGCAGCGAGGCCAACGTAAGACGGGACCTCAGTGGTGGGAATATCACACAGTGTCGCCGCGACATCGTTTCCTATAGGGGGTTCACATGAGGCGGCCATGGAACTGCCCGGGGAGCAAATAAGGTACCTTCTCGAACCTTTCCAAGATGCAATTTTCCTGGCACTGTGGTCGGCATAGATGACCCTACGACAATCACTGGGCATTGAAGCCATCTAGCAGAAGATAATGCATAATGGGATCCAGCTACCAGAGGTCAATCTCATTCGAGTTACTGACAGAGTGAACTTCCATCAGCGGCATTCTTATCTGACGGTCATGGACACATACACGTGCCAAAGGGGTCGGCGTGCGGATCCACCTTTCCTAGTGAAAGTGATGCTCGACCAAGAGCATGATCCGGAAGTGATGCCGCTGGGAGAAGGCGACAGTGAAGAGGATTCAGAGGGTGAGGAGGAGACCAGAGAAGATGAAGGGGAAGGAGAATATGAAGGAGAAGGAGAACCCGAAAGTGAGGGATCGCAGGGGGCGACCTACCAAGGGAGTTTCTGGGAGAGCGGTGAGATTTTCGACTTTGATCTTGACATAACCAAGATACTTCAAGTCTGTCCCTATCTTCATTCATTTTCATTCTTTATCCATTCTCTTATGCAATTTCTAATTCATCTCTCTATCTAACTCAGGAGCACCTAGGTGCTGATCAAGCATCATCAATAGAGGGAGGAGGGGAACTGGTGGGACAGGATGGGGCTCTGACGCCCATCATTGAATTGACAAGCGTAGAGGGGTCTCCTGTTCTGGAAGCTCATGTAGCGGCTGGAACATTGGAGGTCGATGTTCTGGGTTCTTGTATGCCCCACGCTTCACTACTGGCACTTGTTATCAAAATATCCCAACTAATCAGGGTACGCCTTGCGCAGTGATCTCAACATTGGAGGCTCGTCGGGCTACTGAGCCCGGTCCATCTATGAGCGGACCAGTGGCGGACATACAACCTCGTCCACAACATGCTTCCTACAATGAGTCGGCCCCAAGAATCAGTGAGTAGGGGGTGGTGGACATCAGTGGTGCTGTCCTTGAGGTGAGGCTGGAAGCTGACGGAGGCACCGTCGCTATTGTGGCGAGAGAGGAAGGATGCCCAGACGTCGAGGATCCTATTCCTCAAGAAGACATCCCTGAGGCAGATCCTGTTGCTGACCTGCTGGCTACCTTTCCTGTGTATCGACCAGCTGATCTTGAGGAGATAGAAAACTTAGACTCAGAGGTGGCCAAGGAGAGACGGATGGCACGTCGCAAAGGGTGGAAGTGCATCCAGTGCTTTCTCAGGCAGCCCCAATCAGATTGGCTGAGGTGGATGGGATCACTCCAGACCTGGCTGCGTTTCCTGTGTGCCGAAGGGGCTGACGCTCAGTACCTTCATCTGACAAACCATGATTACATGGCCGAGAAGATACGCGAGAGCAGCCGGCGCACTGACGTTTCCCAGTGTATGGAAGGATCAGCGAGCACCCGAGCTTTTCTGAGGGTGGAGTGGGAGGTCTGGCGCCTCAAAGGGAAGGCAGCAGAGAAGGAGGCCTT
The DNA here is from genome assembly GCA_963277665.1 of Viscum album. Lineage (NCBI taxonomy): Eukaryota > Viridiplantae > Streptophyta > Magnoliopsida > Santalales > Viscaceae > Viscum > Viscum album. Next base: position 244,610,765 of record OY728131.1, read on the forward strand.
CATTGCAATGTTCTCTGAGCTCGTGGAACAACTGACGACCCAGGTGACTGATGCCCAAGAGCAACTGATGGAAGCGAGTCACTAGATTGCCATACTTCAAACCGAGCGGGCGTAGGCATAGGCCAGGGTTGGCGAGCTGCGCTCTAAGGCTGCTCATGAGGAGAGAGTCTTCAAGGAGCGAGAAGTAGTTCTGGAGGCTACCTTCCAAAGGGTAATAGCGTTGGAAATATTTATTTAGCATGCTGATCCTTAAGGGCTATGTTTTGGCCAAGTCATGAACTTTTTTCTTGTACTGCTCATCATTTCAATCCAATATATGGACAAATCCATTTATTTGTACCTTTGATTTAATATGATCAACCCTAATATATCACTTCATGGGGGCATCAACCAAGCTTCAGGCATCTGAAATCGGGCCTAGATTTCTGAGGAGAGGACCTCAGACCGATCGATATCTCACCTTATCAATGTGTTCTGACACACGAACGAGGCAATGCCAGGGGCATTGAAATCCATCTGAACATAGGGGGATGAAAAAGGTGAATCACCTCACCCAAATTCGAAACACTATGGGGGGGCACGATGATGGAGGAAAACTGTTAACCATGGCAGAAACGCAGCATCCATATCACATTGTCTTGAAATGGGGACACTAAATGAGGGCTGACCGCTGACCATGTTTGCAACACGATGCCTAACTCAAATACCGCCGATCAGTCTTCAGAAACGTTGGCCCAGAACAGCAGACGGACTATAGTTCTATCATCCATATTACTAAAATAGGTGGGCCAATGGTCTATCATCCATATTGTGGCAGCAAGAGGACCAAAGTCTATCATCCATACTGTTAGGGGGTCCCATCAAACATGACCAGTCCTTCGGGACATTGGCCCAGGATAGTAGGCGGATCATAGGTCTAACATCCATTCAGTTAGGGGGTCCCATCAAACATGAAAAAGGATGAGGATCCGAATAAAGGGGCATGCAAAGCCTGGAAAGTGGAGTGGGGGTTTGTTCGAACAGAGTCCAACACTCCCAAAATTGTGCCACCGTGGTGGAGGCGCATTAGGCGAACGTACCAACCTGATCACGGATCATCCCAATTTTCAGACAGGACCACTCTGGCGAGAGAACTGTCGCTTCCCACCATCACTATGGGGCATCCCAAACTTATTCATGGTAGATGTCGCAACTACACCACACCCCGAGATGTGATGCTGAGGGACTGACAATAAGGAGGGACGGGATTTGGTAATCCCTGGGGCTGGACCCAAGATGAATTGTCCAGGTGTTCCTACGTATCTCATAAGGATGCGAATCAAGCCACACGTAGTTCTAGAAGCACAGTTTAACGTCGTGTAGGACGAAAGGATGAGAAGGCTAATTCTTTAGAACGGGGTGCGTGGGGTACAGTCGTCGTAAACCCGACGTGAATGAGTACATGATCTTTCACTATGCCACACAGTCCCATGGTTGGGGCCCCGAAGGTGAGACCGAATAGACAAATTAGCTGAACTCGAGATGGACCCAAGGACAGGGGGTCTGGGCGTTCTTACGTATCCCATTATGATGGGAATCAATCCAGACGTACTTCTTAAGAGATCTTATTTTATGGTCTTATATCTCGGACCAAAGGGGCCTAGATTTAAGAAAAAATAAAGTTTAGGGTCATATAGGAATGTAAAAGGATCTTAGTTTTAGGTCCTAGAACTCGAACCCAAGGATAAGGGGAATGGGAGACACAAGGTAAAGCGGTTACGAAACCCAACGTGAATGAGGGTGAGGCCCTGCTTATTATGTGCCCCTAGGGACGTGTTTAGGCCGAGGGACCAAACAGAAAAAGTTAGGTTGGGCTTGTGGGGAAGTGACTAGACACTCCTACGTATCTCATAAGGATGAGAATCAAGCCATACATAGTTCTTGAGAGGTGGTGTGGCACGAAATAGAGCCTGCGCAAAGGACGAGGGAGATGTGCGGGTCAAGCCCTCACACCAAAATAAGCGGCATTTGATATATCTTGTTTGTCCTTGATGGTGAGTGGTTTTTCTTTTGTGGGTTGACTGGCCTAGGGTATAAATTCTTGTTGTCTCCACAATAATCAAGCCATAATGGTCATTGACAAACGGTATGGCAATTGACCAATACCTGACATGATGTCCCCCATGGGGAGGTCATCAAAATGTAGTGCCGTTTTCGTCGTGCGACCAGGACGATAACATCACAGTTTATGGTCATGTGGTGGGACCAAACAGCATAGTTTAAGGTCTTATGGCATGGACCTAGGGAATACACATGATGTGGTGAGGCATACCCGGTGTGGATGAGGGAATATCCTCATACCGTCACTTCGGGAGATTCCAAGAGAGGGGTCTCGGGCCAAAGGGGCCTATGAGGGTCCAACAATCAGGGGGCAGGAGATGCTAGCTCCCAGCTACGCTAGGCCCGAAACGCAATGTCTAGGTGACTCCTCATTTCCCATGGGGGTGAGGGTCAAGCTACACGCAATACTTAAAGAAAAAACCCAAGCACAAACTCTAGCACTCAGATCGCGGGAGCCCCAAGAGACACCATTACGTAGTTTGGTCCATATGACGTGTGGGTGTGCACTGAGTGTAAGTGCAATGAGTGTCGAGATTCCACCTTGACACGGTGGGGTGGAACATAATGTGAATCATGCAAACAAAATTCAGGGCCCGAAGAAGCCGGCGTGACGACTGAGGATTACTGTTGACCATGTTCGCAACACAGAATCATGTCATGTTAGCCTAGAGATAGGGGAAAACAAATGATCATTAACCATTGACCACATTCAAAATGTAGGATTTGTATCAATTTGTTCCCCGAAACCCTCGGGGGCGTTGTCCTGTGACGGTAGGAGAGCCCTTAGGCATTGTATCCAGGCTATTCTTGGGGGTCCCTCTGGGTGTGAAAGATAATGGGGCCTGAATGAAGGGGTTCACAAAGCTTGACAAGTGGACGAAAACTTGGTTAAGTCGAATCTGATACTCCAGGTCCTAGACCAGAGTACTTTGAACACATTAGCAGACCACTGGAAAGGGTCGAAGGGCTTCATCTGAGAGCGGCCAAAAGATGGTGGATTCCCAGGGGAAGGGGGCGTAGTGCCAAATAACATGTACCACACCTATATGTCACCCTGTGGGGAGGGACATGCCAAAAGACTGAGGCAATTGGGAGATCGTTGGATCTCTTAAGAGATGGGGCTGGACCTGAAATCTAGGTGTTCAGGTGGTCCTACGTATCCCATAAGGATGGGAATCAGACTGCATGTAGTTCTAAAAGCGTGGTTTAACGTCATGTAGGACGATATGGGGCACTTCTTCCAGGGGGTGTGCATGGAGCAGAGGATAAACCGTTGTGAATGGGGACCTAATCATACACTACACAACATGCTCTGGGTGAAGGATAGGGCTGAGAGGCCTGAGAAGACCAAGGGGCCTGAGGTAGGGCCTTGGTCAGCGATGCCTAACCAGCTTGCAGTTTAACGTTTTGCAGTGATGACGAGCACGCGGTTTAAGGTCACAATAGACCATAAAGGGTCTTAGTTTAATGTATTAGAACTCAGACTGGAGGGGCCAATATGTAAGGAAAAATATAGTTTAAGGTCATGTTGGACCATGTAAGGATATTAGTTTTAGGTCTTAGAACTCGGACCCAAAGGGCTCAGGAAAAATACCATTTGAGGAAGCTGGCGTTGGTGGGAGGAGTGACACGCTCACCATCCATTGTTACTAGGGAATACACGCCATTGGGATAGTCTTTATGGACCATGAAAGGCCCCTCCCATTTGGGCTCCAACTTGGGTGGTTTCCTGCAAGGAATTGTTGGCACTCTGAGAGCTAGCACTAGGTCACATGGCAGGAAGGAGCGGCAGCGAACCTTCTTGTTGAAAGCTCTAGCCATCCTGCTCGGATGCCTTTCCAAGTTATGTAAAGCGTGAAGCCTATTTTCATCCAGTGCTTCCAATTCAGCTAGATGGATTTTGGCAACTCTATCCGGCACTTGCTGGCCGTAGACTGTCGTGCACAATGAGGGCAGCTGAATCATGATGGGAAGGACGTACTCCGCTCCGTACACCAGGGAATACGGAGTCACCTGTGTGGACTTATGATTCGTCATCCGATAAACCCAGAGGGCATTGGGGAGCTTTCCTAGGAAACTTCTATTGTTCTAACCAACCATTGTTTCATAATGATAGAGATGGATTTGTTAAAATCCTCGATCTTTCCATTCGCCTGCACATGATAGCGGGAGGTGTGGTTAGAGCGAATGTTGAACTTGGTGTACAATTTCTTTAGCTCGGTTGCTCAGAAGTTGTTTCCGTTATCCGTGAGGATAGCGTGAGGTACTCCAAATCTATAGATGATGTTGGAGCTCACGAAGTCAGCGATAGAACAGGCTTTGACATCCTTAAGCGGAATTGCCTTTGCCCACTTGGGAAAGAAATCTGTAGTGGTCAGGATGAACCGGCACTGGCGGGCCATCACTAGCGGGAAATGTCCTACGACATCCAAACCCTAGACTGCAAAGGGCCAAGAATACATGGTAGTAGGGATATGCTCTGGTGGCCGATGCATGACGTAGGCATGAACTTGGCACGCATGACACCTCTTGGAAAACTCGATGCAGTCATGGATCATGGAGGGCCAAAAGTACCCCATCCTCCGAATCTGGTGAGACAACTTCGATCCGGCCTGATGGGCACCACAGGAACCAGTATGCACTTCTTGCATGACCTGTGGGATCTCGACTCCTTGAAGGAAATGTAGGAGAAAACCATCAAATCTACATCTGTACAGAAAATGCTCAAGGCCGGGACTTCTTTGAAGGGTAAACTGCAGCGCGTGGCGTCGGATTCGCTCGCGCTTGGCTCGGTCCGATGGAATATTGTTGTGTTGGAGTTATTCAACCAAGGTCACCCTCCATTCAGGAACTACTTCAACTACGGCATCTAAAGACCCCGGGGATCCTGATGTAGGGGCACCAGTAGTGAGATGGTTCAACCATGGGCCACGATCATCCTCCGGGATAACGGGAGCAATGACCCTCTGGTGTGCCACATGGATAATCAGGTAGTCCTATTCGGGCTCTGAAAGTGACGCAGCTAGGCTGGCCAAAGCATCTGCTCGATTGTTCTGCAATCGGGGGATATGAATGACCTCTGGCCGAGAAGGGAACTTAGACATTAGATGGAGGGTGCACTCCAACAATGGCATGAGTTCTGGATTTATGACAACATTTTCACCATTGAACTGCTTGATGACTAGCTCAGAGTCCCCATTCACATGCAGATGGGGTACGTCAATCTTGAGAGCCAACTCGAGGCCAGTGATGAGGGCAGGATATTCTACCTCATTGTTGGTGCAGCCTTCTGACAACAGGAACGAATACGGCATAACGACTAGCTCTAGGGTGATGAAGACGACACCTAGGCCCAATCTGTTGAGCCTAGGATCATTGATCCTTCTACTAGTGGGGATCTGGGAGGCACTGTCAAAGTGAATCTTCCAGCATGGGATGGCATGATTGGCTGAGAGGATTACCTCATCAGGAAATCCTAGATCTAGCGGATGATCCGCGGAGGTTGGATGAGCAGCTAACAATTCTATCAACGCATGTCCTTTGATAGCCTTCTGAGGTACGAACCTGATGTCAAACTGCTGGAGGATCACCACCCAGCGCACCAATTAGCCGGTCAACATAGGTCGGTTCAGGATGTATTTCAACGGGTCTACCCGAGAGACCAATTGTACCTCGTGGTGCTGAAAGTAGTGCTGCAATTTCTGCACGGCAAATTCGAGCGCCAGGTAGATCTTCTCGATGGGAGAATATCTAATTTCCGTATCGAGGAGTATGCGGCTGAGGTAGTAGAGGTTATTATCTATTCCCTCACTATTCTTCTAGGTGAGAAGTGTGCCGAGGGATCATTCCAGGGCTGTCACGTAAAGGACTAGTGGATTTCCGGAAATGGGTGGAATCAAGACCGAAGGTTGGAGCAGATAATGCTTGATTTCCTTATAAGAGATCTGACACTCTTCGTCCCATTCATAGGTGGTGCCTTTCTTCATGAGCCGAGAAAAGGGCTTACACTTGCCGGCCAAATTCGCAATGTATCGGCGTATATAGGCTAACTGGCCATGGAGGCCTATCATCTCCCGAATATTACTCGGGGGAGGCATCTGGCTAATGGCCTTGATCTTCTTCGAGTCAATCTCGATGCCTCAGTATCTAACAACAAATCCAAGAAACTTTCTGGAGGTGACCCCGAAGGTACACTTCAATAGGATCATCTTCATGTGGAGAGAACGAAGGAAGAAGAACACTTTCTCAAGGTCTTTGAGATGGTCCTAGCACTGGAGATATTTAACCACCAGGTCGTCCACGTAGCATTCCACCGGTGTCCATTGAATCGGCTTGAATATGTGATGCATGGTCCGTTGATAGGTGGAAGCTGCATTTTTCAGGTCGAAGGGCATAACCTGGTAATAGAAAGTACCTTGGGGCCCTGAACGTAGTGAACTCTTCATCCTCGAGGGCCATCTGAATCTGGTTGTACTCGGAGTACCCATTCATGAAAGAGAGGGCGTAGAACCTGACAGTGACATCGATCAACAACTCTGTCACTGGAAGGATAAAATCATCCTTCGGACAGTGGTGATTGAGATCGCAGATGTTGATACAGACCCTGATCTGTCTGTTCTTCTTCCTGATCGACATAATTTTGGCCAGCCACTAGGGGTACTGAACTTCTTTGACGAATTTGGCATTGATGAGCTTATCAACATTGGCACAACCATGGCACCGTGAGAGGGGTGCATCATTCTGGGAGGCTGCTCGAACCCACGATGGTTTTTGTGAAGGCCAAGGCGGTGGACGGCTACCAGGGGATCTAGTCCTGGAATCTCATCATAACTCCAAGAGAACACATCACAGTGCCGTCTAAGAAAGTCTACGTACTATTGTCGTTCCTCGGGGGGCATAGTGGCGCTAAAAATTTTGGTTCTTGGGTCCAGCTCGCTACCGAGGTTCACCTGCACTAACTCGTCGACCGTGGTGGAGACTCCCTCCTCAATGTCAGGGGGTGCATCTTCCATGTCCTCCTCTCCACTTGTGGAGGGATCATCCATGGGGGGGGGGGGGCTGCCAGACCCTGATGGGAAGCAGGTGCCGGCTTGGGCGGCAGCGGTCATCACGTGAGGAGACTCATGCCCTACTAAGACCATGGAGAAAAAGGAGGTTGATCCAATCCCATCTGGCCTTCGGCCCAAGGGGCCACACCTTATGACATCAAAGAAGTAGTGGTGCATCGGCTTGATCCGGTCAATTCCTACCTGGCAGAAGAGACATGTATGACATACTTTCGTTGCCAAGAGCCTAACGTCCCAACATCGTACAGGGGTAGGAGGCTCGGCGATCACCTGAGCCTGGTTGGTGTAGGAGTACAAGGTGATTTACCGCCGTCGCTTGGACCTAGAAATATGCCTTCCTATGGTACCCGAAACAACAAAGCACTACCCCATGTCAGGGGTTGTGTCCTCCAACTAATATATTGGGAAGATATAAGCGTCATCCAAACCTTCCCAGGCATTACTTGTAACAGTGGCGGGCTTGACCTCACCTGCCATGATCTGCTTGTCCTTGCTCTTGTAATAGTCGGTGTCCAGATAACGTGCTTCACAAGAGGCAAAAGGAGATGCATATCCTTGGAGCACGCCTACTCGACCATTAAGGGAGTATTTGAGGCACTGGTGATATGATGAGGGGTCCTCTGTGTGAAGGTGGAGCCAAGACCTTCCCATCAACGCGTTGTAGCCGGTGTCCTGAGAGACAACCATGAATTCAGTGTTGGAAATTAGGCCTCCGAACTAGGTCTTCAAGAAAATATTGCCGAGCGGAATTTGCTATGTCCTGTCATACCCCTAGATCCTGAGGTTGGAGGGGGTTAAATCATCCTCAGACAGACTCAGTTTCCGCAGTGTCCGAGTTAGGATTAGATTAATCAGGGAACCCCTGTCAACAAGATAGCATCAGAATTCCATGCTATTGATCTGGCCGAGGATGTACATTTGGAGAATGTGACCCTCTATGGGAGGGTCTTAATCTTCACTGGAGAATGAGATAACTGCCTGACATTCGGAGTTCTCAATTGCCTCGGTGTGGAAGGCTTCTGCAGTCGCTACCTCCGTCTCAAACTGGAGGGGGCTCCTTAGGGCCTTGGAGAGCGCCTTAAACATTTCCGATGACAGGCGAGGAGCCTCAAGGATAGAGAGACTTGCTGGAATGTTGGACAGGTGATTCAGAACATCATAATTTCGAGCCAAATGCGAGCTCCTTCTTACAGGAGGCCGCTCTGCGATTGGAGGCATGACGGCTCCTACAGGTGGGACCTGTGGCTGACTGGTACTAGGCATGTCTCGCTGTTCACTAGTCAAAGCCCGGAGAGTGGCTGCCGGATTAGGACCGGAAGGCTAGGGTCGGCTGGTGGCAGGGCGGAGCTGGTTGCGGCACGACCGACGCGGTTCTGCCTGATCCAGCATCACAAACGGTGGTAAAGTAATACTTGTCGACACTGTATGAAGGGGCCGCGTGCACTGAGCTCTATATTGGGCAGGCTTCCTAGTCTTAGTGGCATGCATGGCCTGGCTAGAGGTTCCAACTACCGTGCCCCGGCGATTCACGTAGCCACGCCTCCACCAGCGTTGGCGACGACTGGGGACATTATGATGGGCCATCTGGCATTCCTCGTCATCAGGAGTCAAAAAGGGATTTACCAACTCTATGGTGTTAACCGAAGCATACCCCGGGCTTTCACTCGAGGATTCATCCACTACAAGACAGAGTCTCAGATTGATCCCCATTTCTGGGGGCATAAAATCTCCAAGAGTGCGGAATGATGACGACATTGGCATGGTACGTTCTTTCTTCCTAGGCCGCCGCTTGCTCTTCTAGGAAGAGGTAGGCTGAGACGATGATGCCGAAGTGGCGCTCACAAATTATGAGGGCTCTGGCTGACTCAGGAGGGCACAGATGATTCCATGGGCATGGGCGACCGTCTTGTGGGTCATCCAGTCATTATACTTCCGAGACCCACGGTCGGAAACTTGTTTCCACTCATCCTCATTGCCACTACTATCATCTGATCTCACAAAGACACATGCCACTTGTGCCAGAGCTGGGCCCAACCTGACTATGTAGTTGTCAATATGGTCTTAGAGCCAGTCCTTGAACACATAGAATTACTGTATGGTGTGCCCCAGGGTCTAGTGATAATGGCAGTGGTTAGGGTGATCAGTGAGACACACCTCTTCTGGCTTCCGGCACTGAGGCGGCTGCATGATCCTCTGCTCCAAGGCACTACGGAAATAACCAGGGACCTGGGCCTCGTCAAAAGATTAACTCTGATTCCTTTTATCTGGAAAGGGAGCTCTTGGAGGTTGGCCATGACCAAGGGCCAGTGGAGAATGCCGAGAAGGTGTAGCCTGATTATCTCGCCTAGGTGGTGGCGGTGCGTTATGTAGAAGCGCCTGCCGATTTTAATGTGGACACTGCTGGGATGGAGGCTATTCCCATGGGGGTGGACCCCTATGGGGCTACAGAGCTGGCCTCATTGGTAGCAACTCTAGCTGCCTAGGGGCCTCTATCTGGGCCACAGGAGCGGGCTCGGCTCTGGCGGCTCTCCTTGCAGGGATCACAGGAGGCATCGGGCGTGCCTGACTGGCCTGTTGCAGGGCTTCTTCGAGGCGCTGATCCTTGTTTGAGAAGTCCCGGAATCCTCTGGGGTAATTCTGAGTGATCAGAGAAGGAACTATCTCTTACTTGATGTTCCCTACGCACATTGTCAGTAATTTTTCCTGAGTTAGTGGAATGTCAAGGGAGTACGTCAGCCCCTTCCACCCAGCGATGAAGTCCGCGACTCGCTCATCGAACCTTTTTTGAACCTGACTAGGTCGGTGATGTTCGTCTTCTGGGTTGTGGAACTGAACTGGTAGAGGAATTTCCTGCGAAGGTCCCCCCAACTAGTCACAGATCCGACAGGGAGCTGGCTATACCAGACGAATGTTTGTCCTTCCAGTGTCTGAACAAAGCAACGGAGCTTGGCGGCCTCCTGCTGTGCTGGAGTCCCTAACATAGCCCCGAACCTCTAGTTAAAGTGGTCCAGGGGTTGTGGCGGGTCTCTGGTCCCATTAAAGGGTGCGAAAGTGGGGTTCCCAAATCCCGGCGGGGCCGACATATCATCCACCCATGCTGGGTATGGCTTACCGTCCGGTGGGATTGCCACCTGCTAAGTTTCCATGGCCACTAAGAGGGTGATGAGTGCTTCCATTAGATTGTCTGGATATGGGTTCCTATCCTGATGGGGATCTCTAACCACAAGCACATTTTCGAGCTCTTCAATCTGGTAGTCAAGCTTAGCAACTTGCGGGGTGGCTGGTGGAGCAACTCTCGGGGCAGCGAAAGGAAACCGAGCAGGGTCCCTTGGGTGATCACACCACTCAGGAGGGTTCAGAGAAACGTATCGCGCCCACTTTCCATGGGATCCAGCCTCTCCCCTATTGGAAAATGCGGCATGATCGCGGTTTCTCGGGAGAATCTCATCGAGGAGTAGTTGTTCCTGCCCCTGCTATCCCGGCCTAGGATCACAGTAGTTAGGCCACCGATCTGCAATGCATTCGGCCAAAAGCTCATGGACCAGCTTCTTTTGCTCAGCAAGCTGTTGGCATAGCATGTCCTTCTTAGGATCTTCCTATGCCTTCTGCACCGAGGCAGATGGGTCGGTGAGCTTGACAGCCCCGACGTGCTCTTTACCCTTGCCGATGTTTCGGCTCAGTGTTAATGCCTCGGTGGGTGTGCGGAGGCCCAGGAGGTTCCTCTGTTGGAAAGTAATCCTCCCGGAGGGGTCCAGTAGCAGCTTTTCCTCAGTGGGTGAGTCTTCATAGAAGAGTTCCACACCGTTTCCCTCTCCCGAAGGGTTGGCCATACGACTGCCACTGCCCTTGGCGGCATTACTTCAGAGACGCCCAGTGAGTCGTGCTGTCGGAGAATCGCACTGAAAAGAAGGGAAGCGTACTACCCCCATCCATGGACGTGCGGGTGGGGTGAGGCCTCCTCGATAACATTGCGGAGTACTTGAAAACTCTGGACGCATTGTTGTTGGAGGGCCCTATGGTGGCCAAGTGATTCGGGGTGATAAACCGCGGGGAGCGCGACCTGGTCAACCTAATAACATTTCTTACTGATATCCTCAAGATGCGCCTGACTCCTGGGATAAGGCGCCCGCTGATGGTGAAGACGAGAGTGAGTCTCCCGGAGAGTCAGGCGGAATCATTCAAACTCTCCCGGGGTGAGTGATTCTGGTATATCAAAATCTGATCCTACGACCGGCCAAAACCTCTCGGGGAAGTGGCCTTCTACAAGGACAGTCTAGAAGCTCCATGACCTTGGTTTGGGATCCGGACCTTGCTGCCCCTGCTCATCAAATGGGAATAACCAGGGAACGGGTAGTGGTGCTGAGGCAGGCCGCTGGTCTGGTGGGCTGGACGGTAGAGAACACGGCGAGCAGGCTGATTGGCCGCTGAATCCTAAGTCTTCCTCTAAGGGTTGCAGTGTCCTGGATGCCACGTCACGATAGGATGGGCTGGAGAATAGGCCTTCTATCATAGTGTTTGTGTTTTTGAGGGAGTTTCATGTCGCAACTCTTCCGTCGGTCCCCAGAAAATTTCCCCACCCTCCCTAACTGAGGTGGAATGTGCTTCCGGGGAGGCCAATGGTAACTGCGGGTTTGACCCCTGGGGGTATGCCAAGTACTCGTCCTCTTGGATATACCTTCAGAGGGAGGTGAGGATCATATAGACCTCACATTCAGGGAGTACAAGACTGACGCACCACATCCCCATCCCTACCCTCGACTCAATGGGTTGGGGGGCAGGCTCCATCGTCGAGTCGTACTCCGCCTCAGAGCCTGAGAAACGGACTGGGCTGATTTCCGTCCGGACTCCCCTGACATTCCTTTTACAGTGACGATGTCCTGCCTTCCTTCACTTGAGTGGCTCCTCATGGAAATGATGATTTTCATCAAGGAGTCCCCTAGACGCAATACTGCTGGGGCAGAGAGGACTGAAGGTCGGGGTGCGAGAAGCACCGGGAAAGATGTCAAAAGGGACATGTGGAAGACATCCATGTGGGTGAGACACCAGATACGCAATGGATCCATAATCATGGCCAACAGTAGGGGAAGTGACCTCATACCCAGTGCATTGAGCGCTGAAAAAAGCCATACCTGGAGCGTAGTTGTCACTGAGAAGCCTTCTGCTTTCCAGATTAGTGGCACGAAGTGGGCCTTCTTGGTGGGTGGCACTACCGCAGATTGGTCTGCGGTGGCCATAGCCTATGCCCGCAACCGAGAGAGTTGACCCAACCTCCTTGCAGGGCGGTCGGGGCCTCGATCCGAGTAGATTATGTGACTGCCCATGCTCAACGTGTGCGGGGGTCTGGTAATAGGAGTCAGCAGTGGCTCGGGCCACAATGGTTGCTGATGTTGGTTCCCCAGGGTGGGCATTCTCTTTCGCTCGCGCTCGACGCTAGCGTCGGATCAGATGGGTTGGAGCCGGTGGTGCAGGTACGAAGATTGCCTGCTTCTCTGCTCGGGGAGTCAGGCGGCGGCGTCGATGCAGCCTGGTGGGGGATCTTTCCATGAACCCCTGGTACGGGACTCCGATCAGGAGGACCCGGACATACCCCACCTCATTGACGTAGGGAAGGGAGGTGTCAGGCACTCCTAGGATAGGCTCTCGAAGCGGTTGAATGTCAGAGTGGGAAGCAATGGCACCCATAATAGCCCTCGGGGGTAGCAATGGTGGTGAGGCGCATCTGCCTCTACATCCAAATGTGCCATGCCCCTAGTGGGGATGACCCCTTCCTCCTCGTACCTACGAACCAGGTCATTGATCACCCTTCGTTGGATGATTTCTGACGAGGAGAGGGGGAGTGAGCACCCGGAAGTTACGAAGGTTGGAGTCGGAGTGACTGTGGAAAAGGAGGGAACGCGCGGGGTGGTCGTGTCGGTGCTGCCCATGCCCCTGTGCCGATGGGCAGGTGGCAATCGAGCTCCGGATGTAGCGATCTGATTCCAGGAAGTCGGGAGATGAACCCATTAGTACTAATAGGAAAGGAAATCGACAACCAATAGCCCAACATCATTCCGTCTTCCGTGGTCGGTGAGAGGGATCCACGCCGATGACATTGCAGAACAGAGTGCTCAACATCTTGACTACCTCAACCCCTGGCAGTTTTCACATCCTAGTGCTAGGTGTCCGGACCTAGTGACATGCTAATCTTCCGACACCCTGAATGCTACCAGTCTCCTTATTGAGGGGAAGAGCTTCACGTCGGGTTCACCATTTTCTGTTTCCGATGCTTTTACGATGGGCTGCGCACGCGTCCGTCACGCGGGGGGGGGGGGGGGGGGGGATGCGTGGCGTGTTGCCCCACATTCCATCTTTCCAAAGGCGGGCGACATTCATTCCGTATTCAGGGACGTCTGCTCCTTGATCGAAATAAGGATGATGAGATGTTGGTTCTTCCTTTGGTGGAATCCTCCCCAGAGCTCGTCACTTAGTCTGGGTCTCCCTCATAGATTTAAGACGGGTTCGTGAAGCTCGTTCCCAACAACATATCTACATGGACGCCAGTTAAATACGCTACTTCCGTTGAGATGCTCCAAGGGGTCTGGTCGGGGAAGCAAACTTCAGTAAGGGGAATGGTCACGCTGGGGTGTCGTTGACATGTCTTGACGCTGGGGATTCGCATGTATGTCTTCTATCTCTTATTATAGGGATTCTCGAGGGCGCGGAAGCCCGAGGCATCCCGCATCGAACGTTGGGGATTGTGTACCATCTTAGGTTTTCCTCAGCTTCCAATGTTTAACACGGGGTATTCCACGAGTTTAACGTCTTGCGGAGATGGATCGGGCTGATCGGAAGCTTGAGAGTGGATCAGATTGAAGGACCCCCTAGGGGGAACACCGATGTTGGGGCCAACACATGGGAGGCTTCCCGGATACTATGGAGTGGAATAGGGTGTAATGATCCCACCGGGATGTGGCGGCCCGGGTAAGGATCAAGATGGGTGATGGAGTGACGAGATTGAACCTCATAGAAGATTCCTACGTATCCCCATGGCAGGGAATCAAAGTTCACGTAGTTCGGTGATACGGTGGGACACCTGAAGAGGCGAACCATGAGAATGAATGCATGGATTGGAGCCTGGAAAAAGTTAGATCTCCGGGCTAAGGCATGAGCTTCCGGAGGCACGCGGGCTCGAGGGAGAGGTCAGGATGAGACGTGGGTGTGAGGTATAGGGATTACGCTCTAAGGCGGCCCATAAAAGTTGTTGTGAACCGATGCGTAGGGGTCAGAACAATTGAGAGATGGGCTTGAACCTTGTGGAGGCTTCCTACGTACCATGCGTTAGCACGGATCAAAGTCCACGTAGTTCAGGGCATACAGTTTAACATCATGCGGGATGAAGGCATACAGTTTAACGTCATACGAGATGAAGGCATGGGACTTACGCTATGAGGCGGCCCATAGGATTGGGGAACCGACACGAAAGAGGGGTCGGAACGACCGGGTATTAGGCTTGAACCTCGTGGAGGCTTCCTACGTACCATGAATTAGCACAAATCAAAGTCCACGTAGTTTGCTGAGATAATGCTTATGCTTTGAGGTGGCCCATAATGGTGTTCATGGTCAATGCTTGCTCTAAGCCCACGTGAGTCATGCTCAGTGTGAGAAACAAGAGATGGTAGGGACCAGACGATCACGATGCAAAGGGTGTGTCCGTGAGAAGCGGAAAGGGGCTTACGCATTGAGCGGCCCAAAGAGGAAACAGGGGTTTACACGTGGTTATCAGCCCATAGTGCTGGGGCTTACTCCAGGATGGAGGACCATGGTGCGACAAAGCACAGTGGGAAAGGGACTCCACTGGCCTTGGCAGTGGGGAAGTACGGCAGTGTGTGTGTGCAACCTTCCACAAGCGAGGCTAGGGGCTTACTCTCTAAGGAAGCCCTTCCCCCATGGACAAAAGCCACTCCAACAAGGAAGATCTCATTCCATGTGAGGAAGAATCCATTACCATGGAGATGAGTGGGCATAAAGAATGTCTGAGCTGGGGGGACCCTGCGTGCGAGGCACGAGGTCAGACCACAGTTTAACGTCATGTGTTAAGGACGAGGTGCTCGGCAGTTTAACGTCCTGCAGCTTGGACGAGGTGGGTTCGCTCCACACCCCTAGGGATTACATGCCCAATGCCCTCTACCCCTTGTGGGAGGGAAGGCATCGGCAAGGCCGTAGTGAAGTGGGGCCACAGGGCGAACCATCGAGAGGTCCACGTTAGCGTGGCTATGCAAAGAAACAATAGCTGTTAGCGTGCCTATGCGAAGAAGAATAAGGAAAAGCAACGCAATGGGAAACACCACCCAAGGGACCTTGAGGTTACTTCGTACGAGCCTGGAAGGCCATACGGGAAAACAATGCATGGAGTGTATGCCCAGTATGGGAGACATCAGGCACCGGCGCATAAAGGCAACCAAGGGGCGTCAAGGTGAGGGGTCCTGGGTTTTGCGTGCAAAGAGAAGGTTTTCATGCAAAACACCAGGATGGAGCACAATTGGGTCAGAGGATTGCACGCGGATAGGGGATTGCGTGCAAAGGGCTTGGATTGTGCACAGGGGAAATGGCCAATCCCTATCTCATGGTGAAACTTATTAGAGGGATTGTGCGCAATTTGGAAGGGATTGCGCACAATTGGAAGGGATTGCACACAAGGGGCAAGGATTGCACACAACAGAAGAACCCGGAGGAGTTGGCAAATTCACTTAATCCAGTGGGGTTGTGCGCAAATGCGAACCCTGTGGAAAGGTTGCACGAAAAGGGGAATTACCTGGAAGTCATCTTGTGCGCGCGGGAGTCTGAATTGCGCACACGGGAGCTGGTCTGAATTCCTCAACCCCGAAACGGTTGAGGTCACCTTATATTTATATGCATCTGCTGGCACGAAAATCAAGAGGCGTGCAAAAACTTCCGCGCCAGGACCAGTCGACGCGCAAGGTTTCCCCACGCGGAACCGGGTGCACAAATTTGCACACCATGCCGGTTCTTTTTCGCGAATCCTGGGAGTCCTTCACGCGAACATCATTTTTTCGCGCAAGTCCTCCTTAATTTCGCACACCACTTCCAGGTCCTCTGAACCGGGTCTCTGAGTCCGAATATGACTTCGCTCCATCCATTCGAAACTTCCTCTAGAAGTTACGGACTTTTTCAGTGTCTACACATGTGAAGAAAAAAGTGAATATTTTCCAAAGTGAAACCTTAACATAGGATGGTTAACATTAGTGTAATATAAGGTCGCAATAAAACCATATATGTTATTATATATAAGAATACAGTTTTGTAAAAAATTTATAATAAATTTATATATATTAAACACGTGGTTTTAACGAGTACAGAAAGAGTCAAGACATAAGGTAATGGAATTTCATCACACTTTTTATTTCCATGAAATACATGCTATTTTTGACACTCTTTCCTTTTGTGTGGTGTATGTAATAACCATGATTGTATTATATATTTATTATACTTAAATTTATAGGTATTAAAATACCCATTTTATGATATTTCTTTCATTAGGTTTAAGTATCTGTTGTTTCCAAATTAGGGAAATAGATTGTTTTTCAAATTTTCATTTTGGAGACTCATGTTTTGTTATGCACCTAAATATTTTTGAGGCATATATTCGTCCATTTTAAATGTTATATAATTAATTTCCTTATTTTAATGATATTTTAATATTCATTTAATTTATTTTTATTACATGGAGAGTGTGATCCCATGTTACCATGATGTAAGAGTTTATTGAAAAAATATCATTTCTTTTCAGGATTATTTATGTTTATGCTTACTTTGATGAACTAGTATTATTATTCTCTCAAACAAATTAATGAGTTTTTTTATACTCTTATTATTAATGATTTATTAATACATTGGTACAATTTCATCCACTATTTGGTAAATATATATTTAAGAATGTGTTTTTAAGAAAGTATGTCTTTACCTATCTCTTTGATCAGAAATATATGTTCTTTCATAATCTTGTTTTCTAAAAATGTTTTCAAAATATTTTCTAGAATTAAGTATATGTTTTCAAATTATTCTAAAATAAATTGGTTTGGAATTTTTTTCAATAATTAAATGTATCTTTTAAAATTATTTTCAATGAAATAGATTTCACAACATGTTCTAGAATTCTTTATATGTTTCCAAGGTGTTTTCAATGAAATGACTGCCAAAACATTTCAATATTTTTTTTAGATGATTTAAAAATAAAATTGAGGAAAAAGGTTTTTAAAATGTTTTGAATATTAGTTTATATTTTTTCAAGAAAAATTGTTTTCAAATTGTTTTCAATATTAATTTATAAGTTTTGAAGGAAAATAATTTTCATAATTTATTTCAAGCCTCATTAAATGGGTTTTAATGTATTCTCAAGGAAAAGGTTTTCATAACATTTTCAAGATCCATTTTATGGTTTGAAGAAAAAAAAATTATTATTTTTAAATATTATTTTATATGTTTTCAAGGAATTTTTTTTGGAAATACTTTCAATCATTCTTTTTATTTTTTCAAATTATTTTAAAAGAAATGCTTTTCAAGCTATTTTATGTTTCAAATAACATTTTTAAATAAGAAAGGTTATTTCCCTAAAAAAATATTTTAAAAATACCATTCGAAGTTATTTTCATTTTAAGACATCATTTTTTGATGTTATTGATGCACTTCTAGTAAATAATCCTAAAGTAATATTAATATTATATCTTGAATAGTTTATGTTTTGATGGACTGATTATTGTGAAGCCCATTTCTCTTTCACGGGTTATATGCTTTTGAACACTGATTCTTTTCCTAGGTTAGGTTTATGATGAAATGATTATAAAACAAGAATCTTTTTCCAATGGTTATGATATGATTACAAGTTTATGATACCCATTTCATTTCATGTGTTATGATATTATTATTTTTTGTTTTTTTAGAACATGTATTTATAATTTCACTATGAGATGGGTGGGAACTATATCTCTCCAAAATGATTTGGGTAAAGACTTATATCTCACGAGGAAGGCATAAATGGAATGAGAAATGAACTCACTTTAGTATTACAATGATGGGCCATGAAATAAACTTGGTTTAGTAATACCAGGATAGAATGAGGGGTGAAATCTGTTCAATAATATATGGATGGAATGGGGTGTGAACCTGGTTCTGTAAGGTACTTTTTCCACTAAGATGTCATTGGAAGAAATGAATTTACTACTATAAAATCATTATACATGATTATGTGTCTTCCACAATTATATGTTTTATTCCTATGTTATGACTTCATGGATTATTTTCTTTACTTCTTTATGATTCATATCTTATGGCATGACTATCATTATTCTATAGTTCCTATTTGTGATATTTGAGATGTGGGGTGTGGTCTTTTATTTTTAAAATCACGTATTCAAACCCCTATACTCATATTTATTCTGACATGTCTCCCTTGTTTACCCTTAATGAGAATATGATTTCACCCCTTTTTAGGTTTCATTTCCCCAAGTGATGAAGATTTGTATATTGTTTTATGTGACTAAGAAGGGTGATAGTCAAGAAGAACCTTGAGGGAGATAATGTATATCACTTATATACCCTTGTTGATGTTCCCATGTTTCCAATGGGAGTAGACCAATTATAGTCTTTGGTCATCTTTTTTATGATGTTTCAAGTGTTCCAAAAATGAAATGTAACATTTATGTTTGAAAAACAAGGGCCACTATAATATATTATTTTCCATCATTAAACCTCAATATTTTCTTAATCGATACCAAAACTACTTAATTTACAAGAATATTCCAAATCAGTAGGATTATTCATGTTTCAACCAAAATTTTAACAATTGTGTTTATTTAATAAATATTTAACACTCGTTCCACTTTGAAGCCCCCAAAATGTTGGTCACTAATTACAAACATGGGGCCTTAGTAGAATACTCACTATGTTGGTTATTTAGAGGAATTTTGGCAATGTTTGAGCCCCATTTTAGTGATGTGATATTAGAAAAGAATACTAAGAAACAAATTAATCCTTCAAGATACCACACATAGGTAGGTGAATAATCACTCTAACCTTGTTCACAAAACATACAAGTCTCATTTTTTAACTGCGGATAAAATGGTTTCCCTAACCATGCATCTCAACCATTTTTGCTACAATTAATTCTTAACTACCCCAACCACTGAATTTACCAATGAATTTTCATCTTAATCACCTTGGGATGATGTGGGGACCTAATAATGAGTCTAGTTGACATTTAATTTGGGTGGAGATCATGTTATTATCTTATGGAGAGAAGATACATTAATCTTTGAAGGGTTTTTTTATAGTTTTTTAATCTTCTACTATTTTTATTCGTCATATTTATATTGGAAATATAAAAATATAAGTAGAAATATTCTTAATCACAAATACACACCCACATAATTCAATGTGAGAATTTATCTCATACTTCCCTTACCTTATATCGCATAAAAAACCTACATAGTATACAATATCAATATATAAAAAATAAGAAATTGTTTTTCAGATATATCATGGATTGATTTTAGATTTTTCTTATGAAGGATGAGTTATAATGATTGAAATATCTTCATGAACTAACCCTTTCATAATAAAAAATACAAAAACTATGGAATTTTCCATTAATGACATCCATTTATCCTATTTCATTGAGTATGTGTCATGTTATTTCACATTTTCTTTCATATTGAATATTTACCTTTCACTTCAAGATTAATACACTACATGAACACCACATGATGGTGTAATAGTAAATGATAATGGTGACCTACCAATGTCATTTGATTGAGTAGTCCTAGAAATAATCCCATATACATACATGATATTCTAGTTCCCTAAAATGGTTACAACTACATTATTTAAGAAACCGAGGTAGATTCATTATGGTTGGAATCCCAAGATTCAAATTTTTTTAACAAATCAACATAATTGTACTGACCATGATTTTATAAATTATCAAAACTTCCTAATATTATATATTTTATTTATTATTAACTATTAATTTTTATAGTAATTAAATACAAAAATTACAACAAAATGTAATTACTCTAATGTAACTAGTTGGTTAATTCAGAAAACTATCATTAGGTTTCAGACGAACAAAAACCCATATCTCAATTCATCCAACATGGAGGATAAAATTAAGATCCATTATAAATATATATACATACATACCATGTTAGGAATTTTTTTTTGTAATAAAATAATATAAATAACAATGAATAAAATAAAGAAACATATTTCTACTTTTCTAGAAAAACACTCGGACTTGATGATATGATTATTGACTTTTTTTTTTCAGGATTCAACGTACATTTTTAGATAATTCGTAGAAAAAGAAGTAAATTAAAATAAATTACAATAATTTTGTGTTTATGCTATTATTTTATATTATAATACAAAAATACATTATGATATATATCCCATTTAAAATAAATAATAAAGTATCACTACTTAAGATACATGAATTTAAACACATTCTCAAATATCTACTGAGTTCTTATAGAATATTAATTAAACTCATTAAATAAAATCCACTTCAATTATTTATATTTATTTCCATAAATTTTCAATCTAATTAGGATTGGTTCTCATATATAGAATATAATTGATAATTCATGGCCTGTTTTCATCATACAATTTCCAAGATTTATACTTCCTCCTTGTAAAAAATAGAATCTTTATTTTTTACTAATAATGAATCATCATCCACAATGAATAGAAAACTATACAATTATAGTTCACTAATGTTTTATAACACTTCTGTTAAGGTATGGTTTATTCATTATATTGTATCATCATACTTGTCATTATCCTCATGGCCACACGTTCTTTCTTTCCAAAGGTAATAAGACTTCCACACTATAGTTGACGATGTCAGATCTTTGATTGGAAAAAAATAATGAGATGTGATATATTTATTCCATGGATTTATACTTGGATTTAAACTCTTAGTTAGGGTCTCCCATTAATATTTATGATGTTTTCATTAATCTCATTCCCAACATCATCTTTTTCTAGGAACAAGTTAATTATATCACCCATTATCATAACAAGATAGATTCCATTGGTTTGAGATGATGATGATGTTTATAATATGTGAATATCTTTCTCATTTGAGGTTGTGAGGGAATATTATTATTTTGAAATAAGGAATCCCATGAACAAAACCTTCAAAATATTTTGATTTCCCCAAGGAAACTTATACTCAAATCTTGAAGAATTCAGAGATCGTTGCATCAAGTATCCTATATTTGTCACTCATGGATATCCACATTTTTTTAGAGAATCAGATGATCTTGAATCTAGATAAATTGTGCTCCTCACATAAGGATTCATAGATTTATCACCTAGGGAATATCATCCTTGTCACATAGGGTATTAGTCTTAGTCTTGTTGCAAAATTAAATTTAAGAGAGATCCTATGATTTTTTTATAAGATTATTATTTTCATAATATAAGTTATCTCATAATCATCATACATGGCATCATCTTAGGATCATAAATAAAATTTGGTAGAAGAGATATTATGCTCAATATATCTGTTTCTTAGGATCATCACTGTAGGCACCTAATGATTTTCACATGGGGATTGGTCTTTGATGCATCAGGTTGGGACAGATGTTTAAATCCATATTTGGTCACCCACATATTTAATTTCAAGTGGGGAAATTTAACCATATAAAATTTTCAAATATTTGCCCTATATGAAGTTTAATGAAAAGTGAGGGTTCTAACACATTTCAATTCCTATGGAGGGGTACTTCCCATATACGCTAATCATGTTCTTATACAGACACATGTTTTCATCCTTGGGGGGGGGGGGTTTGATAATCCCCATTGAGGGTTTTGTATTTTTATGTTGATATATTAGATATACTCTCGAAATATGACCAAAATTTGTAGTTACCTTCTATTGAGGGGGGACGAAATTGTAATGGGATTCTTGTTTTAGAGAGGGTATAGCTACATTAGGCTCTTATCATGAATAAATCCCATGATATAAGGTCGTATATTATTTTTGGAGATTTATGATTGAACCTCTAGGAGGCATCCAACATATCCTACTTGGATAAAATGATCAAAAAATGCGTATTGTTAGTGAAATATTTATGTTTATAATATAGAGCCATACCACATAGTTTAATTTTATTAAGTAAAGAGGTTTGTTTCATAAAATAGGTGAAATGGGGGGATTATGTGTGGAATATAGATTGGATCTATCAAGAGGGTGTGAAAAAATTTTCTCGATTAGAACATAAAGAATCATGTGCTCATAACATGGGGTATCATGTGATCATCACAAAGGGCATCCTATATTCATCACATAAGTTATGTATTTAGTTTGATATCTCTTTCTAGGGATTTTATTATTCCATTTAACACTAAACAACTAGGATTTCATCATTTATTATAAAAGTAATTTACTAGAACATTACAGTATTAAGTCAAAATTATTTTAACATAGATGTTTTTATAGTGGGTGACATGACTAAATTGGAGGATTTTGGACTTATGCTTCTAGTTGGAAAATACTAATAAAGAATATTAGAGTATGTGTGTACTTGATTATATAATTATGATTCCCTATATTATGGAGATCATCCCATGTTAATTATATAAGGAACACCATTCTCATTACAAAATGAATTATGAGTTTTTCACTCAAGACATCCTATATTAATTATAAAAGGTAATGTTGTAGTTTAAATTCATGCACTGAGGACACTTCCAGGAACTTTAACATCATTTTAAAAGGACAATAGCAAGTAGTTTAACATCACATGGAAGGGAAAATGGTACTGTATAGTTTATTTCCTTGTAGTTTCGATATTTTCATGGATTATGTGTTTTGGTTTACTTTCGCAGTTAGGGTGGTTGGAGAGAAGGATCTCAAGATCCTACATGCACAAAATGATTGGAATGATGTTCATTTTAACATGATTATTTCATAGTCAGGACTTATGATTCCACATTATAGATACTTCTAAAGGTAAAAGTTGTAGAAACTTCCCATTTGAGGAAACTCAAAGGGGCCTGACAAGAGAGTTCATATTCTGAGAATTAGAAGCAAAGGAGACTACCCAAGATATGTGGGATTCAAAGGGATTGTGTTCCTGGTTCCAATATTATTGTCTTGCATATCTAATTTTTAATAATGAAACTAGTTTTGATGGATATGAATTCAAAAAGGACTCAACATGCCCAAAAATATTATTGGAGGAAGGAAGCATCATATGGGGGGTTTCCTAGACTATGTGGTGATGTTTTTTAGTTATGATAGATTTTAGATTTATGTGAACCATGGGATATCACACTATAATGGTACATCGATTATAATGGTATAATTGCATGAAAATTTAAGGGTTTCATTGAGCTCAACATTTTGTGAAGGATTAAAATATTGTGTATACTCGGGTATTAATTTATTAATGTTTCATTAATTTTTATCTTACATAATCAAGGATGACTTATGACTTATGTGATGTGTTTCACAAAATTTTCTCACCTGTGAGATTCCATGGTAATCTCTTTTTGCCTGAATTCAGGAATAAATTATTTTAACAGGTATAGGGAAATCCTATTCTGCTTCCAAAGGTTCACACATTAAATAGGGGTGATTATGTATTTATTTAAATATTTTCTCATGCAATGAACTAGATTATTAAGACCCTACATGCTCATGAAAAAACGACAACATCATAAAAGGTATTGGTTTCATGTAATTATCTTTGTCTGTTTCATGAAAATTTTATTTGGTTGACCTATATTTCATTGTCATTGGATGATAACTGGTATGTTATTTGAGCTTCTAAAATTTGAAGGCTCCTTTACTGTGAAACAACTTATGTGAAAAAAATTGAAGGTTTCATTCAAAGATTAAAATTTGTGTACAAACTAACTATTGGTTCTAAAATGATCCCAAGAGAAATGGTTCCCCCAAATGATTTGTGTAATCTTGCTTCTCAATACCCATGATGCAATTTTTGTGTACCAAAACTAACCTATCCAATGCTCCCACACAATACTTGTTTCTATAGAACAACCTCTTCCATTGGGACCTATGGATTGTGTTAATGCACGAACTCATATGAATTTCATGCATTAAATTATTTGATGTTAATATTTTTATGAGTGTCATTTTTAGTGATGTAGACTCTATAATAAAATATGGATTGTCTTTCCACAATATATTTACTCTTGGAGGGGGTCATATAGGTAATATCCCCTCATTTCATTAGGATATCATATAAAGATACATATCATGAATCATGGTGCTATTTTGTTTCTTGAATAAGCCTTAACAACTTCATAATATCCCCACACATGAGTATAATAAAACATAGGTTTCATTCCATAAAATAATTCATATGGTATTATATTTTCTAACATAGTCGGATCTAGATTTTTTATATGTGATGAAACCTATAATGAATATCATTAAATGGACAATGGATAATTTTTATGAATCATTTGTGATTGTACAATGCCTATTTGGTTGATTTCATACCATAGAATTAACATCCTCATACTTTACAACTACCTTTATTCATTTTTGAATATTAATAATATTTTTGTCACATCGTGATAAATCTTTTATGTTATATAGTATGTGGTAATTCAAAAATAGTAATATTTACACTGAAAGGTTATATAAGATTCCCTCTACAAGGATAACCTAAAAGTACCGTGGTAATATTCTTGATTATATGTTTTGTTGAATGATGAAGTCATTTTAAGGGGAAAATGATTCATTATATTGGGGGTGGATACTTGTAGGACATTGAGACACTTTATAATGGTGTACACCCTGGGATATCTTCATAGAAAATGATTATAAGAACATGAAACTCCTATAGGAAAACCACATTTGTATGTTTCATTGGATGTTCTTATATATATATATATATTTATGATTATACTTTATGATTATTATTAATTAATATCATGAGTATCCTAGTTTTATATGTTTATTACATCTTGTGATAATGTTTTTTAAAAATTAGGATACATTGGGTGCATAAAAAATGAAATTTTATTAATGAATAATATGAGAGAGGGTTTACACATTTTTTTCTTTAAAAAAGTTGATATATCATGCCCAATGATTCAAATGTAACAACCTAATTAAATCCTTTTCCACAGTGTTCTATCGGTGGGATTATATTTGGAGACATAATGAAAGAGACATCGAGCACATAGGTTGTTGACAACATCATAAAACCATTATGATTAGAGATTTCTTGATAAAGAGATTATATAATATAGTGAATGTTCATATGAGGTTGTATGTCACTACTACATTAAATTTTTTCTTTATGGGTGCCATGTAATTTTCTTAAATGATATTCTTGGAGTCTAAGTAGTTTTTCCTAACACCATTAACAATGATGCTAAAAGGGTTACACACTTTGGGTATTAAAAATTCCAATTAAATTAAATTTTGAATTTCAAAAGTTAAAATAAATATTATTAATTCATTTCGGTTTAACAATTACATAGGGTTAGTTCATATCAATGACTTAATAAAAAGTTATTTGGTATAAAAACTATATTACTTAAATAATAATAAAAATTTATTTGAAATATTTAGTAGATATATTATTTATTATATTCATTGGCTAATAATATAGTCATATTTATTTATTTAATAAATAGTCATTATTCCAGGCTTAGTAAATACTAAAGATGATAAAATAAATAATTTTAATGGTCTAGTTGGAAGTGATATAGTAAAAATAATTTTAATAAATTATAATTTATTTATCTAATTAATGATATTCATTTGTCTATATATACTATACAGACCAAGATTTAATCACGTGTTATTAAAAATAATAAATATTTTTGTTAAATAATTATAAATATTTATTTTAAAGATTTAGTTAATAGATTATTTATTATTTTTATCAATAAGTAATGTAGTAATACATATTTATTAAATATATAGTCATTAGTAATGGTTCGGTGAATACTGAAGAGTATGCACGGAATGGCTTTAATTGTTCAATTAGAAATGATAGATTAAGTTTCATTTAAATAAATAATATTTTATTAATTTATCAGATGATATTTACATATTATCAAGTATTGTACATGTCAACAAAATAGTAATATTATTTATTGTTGGGAAAAAATCCCTCAAGGTATCATTGAAGAATTTTTGAGATGACTGTGTTTGTTGACAATGCATGACTCCATGTTGTGTTTGTTGACAAAGAGAGTCTTAATGAATCAAAGTGTTGACAAAGGGGATTTTCTTGGAGAATAGGGGAATGTGTTTTTGGAAAAGGAAAAGAGTCTCATAAGTCCTAAAGTGGCACACAAGTATGGCACACAAGTATGGCGCGCAGGTCATATTTCTAGATCATCATATCAAAATATGGAAAAGGAAAGAAAGAGGTGAAAAAGTCCTAAAATGACTATAAATAGACAGCTACCCTCCTGATTTATCAACAAGCTCAACACCTAGAGGAAATATGAGCTCTGAGAATGCAAGTGGAAGTGACACGGAAGTTCAGTGTGCGCACAAGTGGCCAGGGGAACTGTGATGTGAAAGTATACCACGCAAGTGTACCGTGCAAGTGTGTCGTGCAAGAAGTGTGGCGTGCAAGTTTGGTGCACTAGGGTGGAACGTAAGTGTGGTGCTCAAGTTGGTTTTTCCTCAATGAAGACAGAGGCGGTGCACTGGTTAAAGGGGCACACAAGTTACCCTAGGGTTGCGTGAAAGTTAGAAATTGCCCAAAACATCTGTGGTGAAGCAGTATTCCTTAGTGGATGAAATTTGGACTTCAACAGAGCATCTACATATAATGGAGGATGCATCCATTAGTGATAATGAAGAGACCTACAGGTCTATAAACTGTGAGTGGATCTTCTGAAGAAGTAGTGAGCTCACTTAAGTTGAGAGAGCAGTGAGTTATCAAATTGTGAGTGGTTGTAAACCAGGAGGGATATTGAGTCCACTTTGAACTTGTAAAAAGCAGTGTGCTTATTTTGGAATTGGTATATTGGAACACTACTAGTTTATGATTTTTGGATGTAGCCTAGTGAAGATGAAACAATTAAAAATCGATGTGTCATGTGCATCTTTTATGTTTTAATCATACTCTGCATCGGGAAGGAGAGAGAAGAGGGTGTTGTCTAATAGGAAAACAAGATCAAATGAGGACATTGTTTTAATCTGTCATACCCTGATTCACCCACCCTTGCAGGGTATCTAGCCTAGTGGACCTGACAATTGGTATCAGACGAAAAATTTGATATCAGTGTTTCTCTCTCAAATAGAAGTCACTAATCATAAAGGTATTCCGATTATCGATGAGAAAAATTTTTATCTATGGAAGAATCTGATGCCACACTACTTCTGATATTTTGTGAATGGATGTGTTTAAAGTAGAAATGCATGGTATCACAACTGATATTAATAGCGGTGCATTATTAGAAGCTGAACGAATAGAATTGAATACTGAATAAAATGGAATCAATGATTTGGAGGAGTCCTATCCAATGCTCTATATACCAATGTGATGCCATGAAAAAAATCACATGCTATGTGGGAAAAGTTTTTTGAACATATATGAAGGAGATACAAAGGTCAAAGAAGTGAAGATGCAAGTTTTATGGAACAAGTTTGAGGATCTAAGAATGAACCCTAATGAGTCTATTTATGGATTATTTGATAGGGTGAATGTTGTTGTGGAAGATATGTGAGGTCTGGGAGAAGTCATTGAAGACATAAAGATTGTAAAGTGTATCTTGAGGAGACTTCCACCTCGGCTCAATCCGAACGTTTTAGTTTTAGAAGATAAAGATCCAAAGGAGTTAACATTGGACAATTTGCACAGTACCTTGGTTGAATATAAAATGAAAAATGATGATAACGAGGATGTGGAAAAGGGGAAATATAAAGAAGTATCATTCAAGACCATGAAGAAGCTCAACATTGAAGATTATCATGAAGAAGAAGAGACATATGAGGTGATTTCATTCCTCTCCTCAAACCTTCAAAGAGGAAAAGGAATGTTTAAAGGGAAACTTCCACTGGCCTATTTTCGATGTAGAAAGGTTGGTCATCTTGTAGCACGGTGTCCCAAAAAGTTTCAAGAAGATGATGATGTTGAAAAAGTCGAAATTCCAATGAGGAATTCATCAGCCTAAGGTAAAGGCTAGAAACTATTCAAGAGAAATTTATTTAAGAAGAAAAATATCTTTCAAAAGAATGCGATAGTTTGGATGAGTCTGAGGCTGAGGAGGTTGAAGAGATAGAGAACTGCAAAGATCGTGGATAAAATTCTATAGTGGAAGTTGTTGGTAGATCTCAGGAGAAGAATGAAACCAATGGTGATAATGAAGAAGAAGAATTTGAAGGAATAATAGATATGAAAAATGAGTTAGAGGCTGCTCTTGAGGAGATAGATGTTTGGAGAGCCAAAACAAAGAAAGATAACAAAGTTGTTTGTAATTCAAAACTCTATATAGAGCAACAGGAAGAAGAGAAGTCTGAGTTGATGGAAGGAATTGAGAAACTCAATTAATCAACATCGGTGAACTCAGAATCCATTACTGAGTATAAAATAAAGATTGAAAAATATAAAAGGGAGATCAATGTCTTGAAAAACACAAGGAAATATTACATCAAGCGTATAGAAGAGCTTGAAGAGGAAGTTTTCGGTCTACAGAGAAAAGTTAAAGACCAGAAAAAAACTTTGATTCGCAACACATTCATGGGAAAGAAGTTCATTACAAACACTGAAAAGATGAAAGAGAAGCCTAGTAATTCAGTAGGAATGAAGCAACAATTGAGCTTAGACGTTAAGGCTGATTTAGGGATTGACAAGATAAAAATCTGTGAAAATTGAAGTCAGACTGCAAGCACACATCTCGAGATTGAAGGTTGATTTGGGTACAAAGAAGAATCAAAATATTCATAGATCCCAAGGGGAAACTCGTAGTACAGAATTAACATGAAGGAATTCACCTTATATCAGGTGTTATTGTTGTGAAAAGATGGGACATTCATAGAATGTGTGTTCCGTAGCCAAGAGATATCGAAGGAAACAAGAACAAAGGTGGAATCAAAACAGAGAACAATTCTCTAGAACATATTTCGAAGGACACTATTTTTGGTGCGATGTAATTGGGAACATAGCTAGGTACTACACTTCGACCATATAAAGGAATGTGCCAAAGCAGAATCAAAATGTTCGCAAACAGCAGATCAATAAACCAACAGGTGACTTAAAAATGCAAAATAGATTTGTATCTTTGTAAGATGAAGCTAGTCCATCATACTCTCAGAACGAATAGAGGTCTTAATCCATTACAAGTGTGAAGGAAAAGAAATGGACCAAAAAAAAGAAGGATGAGAAGGCCATAGTGGAAAAAATTTCCCTCAAAGCATCAGATCGCTCTGGTGTGTGGATCCTTGACAGTGGTTTCACATCTCACATGACAAGTAATAAGGATCTTGTTATAAGAATAAAATATGATAATGAAATAGTTTTCATGTTTGGAAATGATGAAGGCCTGAAGATTATTGGCGCAGGAAAGGCCAAGATTGGGGGCAAAGAGATGAGACATACTGAAGTCTTCGTACTAGAAGGCCTCAGTCACAATTTTCTCAGCGTCAGTCAAATGTGAGAATTATGAAATTCTATAAGGTGTACTAAGAATATGTGTGTCTTCAAAGGAAGAGACACGGTAATGGTTCTATAAGGAAAAAGAACAAAGGGAAATCTCTACCTCATAAGTGGAGAAGAAGATATGTTTTTTCTGTCCAGAGAAGAAGAAAACAAGTTGTGGCATAAAACAATTAGTCATCTTTTCCAACTATCCCTAGAAGATTTGGTGAAATGTGATGTAGCAAGAGACCTCCCTAAGCTATCACGTGATCATACTCACACGTGTGATGCATGCCAATAAGAGAAGATTATCAGAAAGACATATAAGGAAAAGGAAAATAAGTCAACAAGAGTGCTCGAATTAGTGCATGCTGATGTTTGTGGTCCCATCACACCAAGATCAATTGATGGAAAGAGGTACTATGTTTTTTTCATTGGTGACAATAGAAGAATGGCATGGGTATTTTTTAGTTCCCATAAATCGGATGTGTTCAACTGCTTAAAACAATATCAGTGGGAATGTAAAATGATTCTTGGATAGAAAATTTTGAAGCATCGTACTGACAATGGTACAGAATTCAAAAACAGTCAGGTGGAAGGATATCTTGAGAAACATGGGATAAGGCATCAATTTTTTCCAGTAAGAAATCCCCAATAGAATGGAGTGGTTGAAAAGAGAAATTGGATCTTTAATAACATGGACATAATGATGCTCATTGAAAAAGACCTACAAGAGAAATTTTGGAAGGAAGTTGTTTTGACATCGGTCTACATTTTTAACAAGTCTTTGTTTTGTCTAAAGGAAGGAAAGACTCCAAATGAGATGTGATATGGAAAGAAGACAATGGAGAAATACTTTTGAATATTTGGAAGTAAGTGATTTTTCCTTAATAAGGAAAAACATAGGAAATATGAGTCATGAGGAGATGAAGGGATATTCATTGGCTTCTCAAGAAAAAGTAAGGCCTATAAATGCTTTAACAAAAGGCTGGTAAACGTATTTGAGAGCAATGATGTCACTACAGTAGAGAATGAGGAGATAATTCAATAGTGCAATGAACAATTTCTTGATAAGAGTGATGAGGAAGAAAGAAATGTAGGGGGAGAAGAAGTGGATGATTTTGATTCAGAAGAATATAATGATGATGAAAATGAGGAAGTATAATCTGTATCTGCACAAAAGACAAGGAGTCAAACTAAAATTGTCAACCATAATATCATTGGTGATCAACCAACTCCAGTTTAGACAAATAGAATGAAATCACTGCCGCAGATCTCTTTACTATCATAGGTTGAGCTGAAATGCTTTGTTGATGTTACTGAAGATGAAAAATGGATTTAGGAAATGAATGAAGAGCTAGGTCAGATTGAGAAGAATCAGACATGAGAGATTGTTTTGAGGCCAGCTGATAAGAATGTCATCAGGACTAAATGGGTCTTTCGCAACAAGATGAATGAAGACGACACAATGATTCGAAACAATGCACGACTGGTGTGCAGAGTGTACTCACAAATATAGGGTATTGATGTTGATGAGTCATTTTCACCAGTTTCAAGGCTAAATACAATAAGATTATTTTTATACATAGCAGTGTAAAGAAAGTTCAAAGTGTTCCAAATGGATGTCAATTCTTCATTTTTGAATGGGTTTCCGAAAGAATAGGTGTACATTGAGCATTCAGATGGTTTTCTCATTCATGAAGATGAGAATAAAGTTTTTCGGTTGAATAAAGCACTATATGGGTTGAAACAAGCACCAAGAGCATGGTACTCAAGGCCAGATTAGTATTTGAAGAAGCTTGTCTGTCAACATGGTGAAGTCGATTAAAATCTATACTTCAACAAAAATAGTAATCAAAGGATGATGGTGCTGGTTCTTGTTGATGACATAATATTTGGTGGATCAGATGACGCTCAGTGCAAACAGATTTCTGAATTCATGAAAAGTGAGTTTGAATTATCCTTGGACATAGCCTAGTGAAGGTGAACCAAGTAAAAATTGCTCTGTCCTGTGCATGCTTTATGTTTTATTCATACTCTTCTTCGGAAGGAGAGAGAAGATGGTTTTTTCTAAAAAAAAAACAAGATCAAAATGGGAAGTTGTTTTAATCTGTCATACCATAATTCACCCCCTCTAAGGGTATCTAGCATAGTGGAACAAACATTTAAATTATTTTTAAACAATAGGTTTTCTGAGGAATAAATAATTTTCTAAGGGATCATGCCCACTTTCCAACCCAAACAAAGCTATATAAACACCTTCTGTATCACTTTGAAGGGATACCCACTTGTTGTGCACAAAAAACCAAGGAGAAAAACCTATAAATAATGCACTAGAAAATGATTTTTACACTCCTTTACTATCTCAAGAATTTGAGTGATCCTAGATAATCATTCATCCCTAAAATTACTCTTGTATATATAAATGAAGGTTGACACAAGTGGCTAGGATTGACAATGATATAACCATGAGAATTTAAGATAACATTACATGATTTTATTGCATGTGTGGAAAATCGGTAAATGGATTATACCATTATATCATATGATATAATGACTGTAAAATGATAGTAGTAAACCTTATCATCAACGGATAAATAATTACAATACAAGGTATCAACTATGGTAAAACATTTTCTTGAGTTTCTATGATTAAATCTATCAAAATTATACTTATTACGGTCACTTTACAAGACTATGATATTGAAAAGTTGGATTTAAAAATTTCATTCCTTAATGGTAACCATTAGGAATATGTCTATATGTCACAACTATAAGTTTTTTTAACTCTAGGTAATGCCAAGAAGGTATGAAATTTGTATATAACCATTTATGGATGGAAGTAAGTATACATGTCATGGATATTATAGTTTTATAAATCCATAAAAAAATTGGGTCCATTAAGAATGATTGTGAAGTATGTGTTTAAAAGTGGTTTAGTAGGTGTGAAGTTGTTATCCAAAGAATTATAGGTTGATGATATATTACTTATTGGAAATGACATACTTGTATTTAAGTCAACTATGGATTTTTTGAAGAACTAATTCTTTATGAAGAAATCAGGTGATGTAGCCTAAATTGTTATAATAAAAATCAATCATTATATATCTATATAGCATCCTGGTTAGACATAAGTTACATACATTTGTCATATACTAATGATACTAACTATGATATAATCTAAAAGGTCATTTTATCAAATATAACATGGAATACTTCTCTCCAAGAAAATTTGTCCACATATAAAATAGGAGTGAGAATGAAAGAGTAAGATCTCATCCACATCAATGACATAATCTACCGTGTATTTAAGTTTATTTACTTGGATTGATGTTTCATAGTCCTTGATAATGTTATGACTATATCAAGATAATCTAGGTGAATAATAATGGTTTTCTGTTAATTAAATTCTGTAGTATTTGAGGAAAAATAAGGATATGTTCTTATTATAAAGATAATATGAGGAGACAACAATAAGAATTTATATATATGCAATATTTTAGACCAATTGGAATAATATAATGCTACAGTCCAAATACAATATTAGGGACTCTCGCAAAGGATTCATGGTCACACAAATGGATAAAGAACATTCTTTTGAAGTATCACTTCTTGAGGGATTTTTCACAGATGGGTGAAGTTTAAATGGGAAGAGTAACCATGGAATAAAATGTGGTAGAACATTAACTAGAGCCATATCATGTTATAATCATGATTATAAACTTAGAGATAATTGATTGAAGGTTGTTAGAAATTGGTTTTAGTTCACATGGGATTTGTTAGTGTTAGTCCCCTGATATTTACCTTTATATGGATTATGGTTACCCGTATTCATTTTTTGAATAATAATAAACTTATAATGAAATAATGATTATTATTATATGTTAAATTTAATATGGTGATGTCATAAGTTTAATTTTCACATTGAAAGGTCATATTAATTCCCTACTATAGTGATAACCTATAATCTTGATAATAATATTATAGAATAAATGTTATATAGATTGATAATTTAATTTTATTGTATGAAAATGTTATAGGATATAAAGGGTAGAGACTCATAGGACATTGAGACACTTTCTCATTTTGTATTCTCTTAGTAATATTCAGAGTAGGATATTATGAGAATACGACACACCAAATGGAATTCCACAGTTATGTGATTTATTAGATGTTCAAATCAATAGTTGTGTGTATTGATCCATAGACTTTAATATTATAATTAATTCTTGTCATGATTCATTTATATTTATATATTTACTAAAATGGTGTTTATATATGCTCATAATGAATTAGTATACACTGGATGTATCATGAGTGATATTGCATTAATGAATAATGTGAGAAAGGATTTTTACCTTCTATTATTTAATGATATTTGATATCTCGGACCCTTTTATGTTAATGGAATTACCTAATTAAATCCATGGATATGCTTATTCATGGTAGGGTATATTTCTAAAATTTAAATGGAAGAGAAATAAAGCACATATGTTGTTTAAACTAGAATAAAACCCACTTGATTATAGATATCATGATAAAATGATTATATTACATAGTATACGTTTATATGTTGTTATATATATTTGTGATATTATCTTCCTTATATATGGGTGTCAGGGGATATTTATAGACACTAAACTTGTAATTTAGGTATTTTTAACTAATTCCCCTTAGAAATAGACAAAGAGCGTCACACACTAAGTGTATCTGGAATCATAGTAATGTTTTATTTTCAATTTTAAAAGTTATAATAATAATAATTACTTCTTTTTTTTAATTATTATTTGAGGTTAGTCGATTGACAAGATGTAATAATGAGTTATTTAAAATAATAAACATGTAATTTAAATAATAATAAATATTTATTTGAAATATTTAGTGAGTATAATGTTTAATATATTTATCAGTGTATAATGTATTAAACTTTATTTATAAAATAAATAATCATTATTCATGGTTTAGTAAATAACAATGTGAATAAACAAAATATTTTTAATGATCTGGACAAAATTGATATATTATATATCATTTACATAAATATTAATTAATATATTTAACAAATGATATTTATTTATATATAGGTATTTTGTATGGAAACCAAATAATAATAAAATTTATATTTTTATTAGACATGGAGCGCCAAAAGTAATAATGAATTGGATAAGGGCTTATTTTTAATTGCCAACCCAAAATAAGATCAATAAATACCGAAATATGTGTCCTTTTATAGTTATCTACTTCTTATAAACAAAAAACCCAAGGGAGAAACTACTAATGAATACACTTAAGAACTAGAGTTACATGCTTCCTCCACAATGACCGTACGTCGAGAGTAGTAAACCACATCACAAAAAATAAATAATTATAAGGTATGTTAAATTGAATTCTTTATATAAATTAACTATAAATTATATATGTTGTTATTTCTTTCATAGTTCCTTAATTAATATTTCAGATGAACTTGGAATTAATTTTATAGGTCATAATATTATTCACCATTTTTCACCTAATCTTATTTAGTGATTATTAAAAACTCTATATTTTTATGTCATATAGGCTCTTTTTAAGCACCCAAAACCTAAAAACGAGATCAAAGTGGTCAAATAATTAATTTATTTTTTTATAATCATTGATCAATGATATTCATTTATAGTCAGTTTTAATTTTGGTATTATTTGATCTTAAATCCAATCATTAAAAACTTATACACTTTATTTTTCTCACTAATATAAATAATAAATGAGTAAATAAGCATGTTTAAAATTTTATGGCTCCATCCAGAGGTGTCAAGGGTTTTGGAGGGATAACTCAAAACTAAAAAATGTGTTTCCCATTGGTACACACTATGTACCCATCATAATTTATCCTTGAAAAAACATAATAAATTTCTATCATCATGCAGTAAAAATAAATTGTAAGCATTAAATTCATACCATGTGTTTATTTTTTTAGGTTGGCGTGTAGTTTTTTGAATATATGTTCTGTACCATGTGTACACGTCGTGTAGTTCATGTTTTTTCACAATAAATGATTTTGTTATATGACATGGGAACTGAAAACCCAGGAAAAATTGAGGAAACAATGGGTGTATATGGTGTACATTCTATATACATCAAAAATGTCAATAGAAAAAAATCCTTGTCTTTAGGAGTGCTTTTTAGACATGTGCATAAAATTTTATACAATGTGTATCCCATGTAAATTCCATTGAAAAAATCAATTTTCATGCATATTTTTAAACACATTTAAATGGTTTTCATCCAAAAAAACTGTTTTTTAATGTAAACTTTCAAATGTTATGGTTTTAGAAGTTTTTCTTGGTTAAATGATAAATATTATTAATTTTATAATTTAATAGTTTAAATTTATTTAAGTATTTTGTCCATAATTTTTAATAAAATGAATTATTTTATGATGTTTTATATTTTCAGGGTTAAATAAATCTTTGGATTCATTTTATTTTTCTAGTCCAAAATATGAATCCATCATTTGATGGTCAAAATAAAGATTAAAAACCATGCCTCAAATTATATGTATATATTTGGGGATTATTAAGAAGGCCCTATATCTTTTAAAAAGGATGTTAAAATGGGGCTGAAATTTGACAATGATAACTCAAATATCTGGTGGAACAACTTTAACAAATATTTCCCAACATGATTCTACCATTATTGAGGCCATAATTGTATAGGAATTCAATTTTTAAAAAATTCAAAATTCGGCCAAGCTAAAATAATATTTTTTAGTAAATTGTATATAACATTTTCTAACCATGTTGGATGAAGGTAAAATATCATGGGTAGAGAGAAGATAAATTTCATAATAACAATCAAGAAGAATATTTTCCTAAATTATGTAATTAAATGGTTCTACCATGAGAAAATATTCATGGGACTGAATCTGTATGAGACCTTAAAGGGATATTTTAACGATCTAGAATTATAAAATAAAAGGACTGAACACCATATCCTGTATTAGGAGGAGTTCAAACTTGCGGAATGAATTTCAACATGAATGAGGGATTCCTTGGAGGATATTTGAACTGCTCCACGTTCTTGTTTTGGTTTAATTTTTCTTTTCTTGTATCTCATTTATTTTTTTATTTTTAATGTAATTTTAATTTTCATTTATTAAATACATTATTTCATTAATTTATAATCAACTAATTACATTCCACCCCTTCTTCTTCCTTATCACCATCTTCTTCTATTATATGATTTTCATATTCTTTAACACCCTTATTTACATTTATTCCTTTCTTTAATTAATTTATTCTTCTTCCCCATATATATATCTGTTATTTCCCTCATCAACCATTTTTTTTTCTTTTTATTCTCAGTATTATTTTTTTTGTTTTATTTTATTTATATTTATTTTTCTTCCCTTCTTCTACACACTACTATGTTATCTCTTTCTCTCGATAATAAAAGGCTGGATATAGTTTATTCCTAGGGGAGTTCAATATATTCTAATTTTTTTAATGTTTATTTTATGTTTTTTGTTGATATGAGTAGCGTGAATGATTGATATGAATTTTTCTGATGTAGATAATTCCCCAAATTAAATACAAATAAATCTGTTTATATTAATTTGTTTAATTATTTTTTCCTATTTTCATTAGATTGATATTAATATTATGGAGTTGATGGAATCAATCAATGCAATCGCATAAATATAGTCGGTTCCTGGAATTTGGAACACCCTTAACAAAGGAGTGTCATCAAAATCGATTACAATAGGACTTAGAGTTTATATTTCATATAAATTTAAATATTCCACAATTTATAAATAAAAATGATTGTAATTCATCTTGAGATTTCATATTTGGATTATCAGACAAAAATCAAAAAAAATGAAGGATAATAACGATTGAAACATAAACCAAACCCAAAACTGATCCCAAAAACATGTTTCTTATTTTTTAACTGATTTTTTATAGAATTAAAATTAATATAAATTTTGAATTCAGATTTTTCTTTTTATATTATTTTTGAAGAAAATGAAAAAAAATCCAAAATTGATTCATCATTGTTTTCATAAAAAATAAAAAAAACAGAATTAGTTTAGATGAGATAATAATAGGTGACTGAGAAAATTTGGAATCTCCCCAACTGAGATGACCCTGGTCATCCACTATTTTTCACTAGAAAATTAATTTTCTTTTTCCAAAACCCATAACAGGTGTGAATCTACTATAAAACCCATTGTAACCCAAGTAAATAATTTATCATGAGAATACATTTAATTTTATAGTTATGTGTGTCATTTACTGACTGTACACTCTATGCGTATATGATTATTAATTAAAATAGATGGAGGGAGGGTATTAAAAAGAAACAGAGAAACTATTATGCCTATAAGTAATCAAGGATACTCAAGAATAAAACCTCCAATGAGATCCCTAAAATATAAAACCACATGGTTATTCCACTAGGGGTACATATGATATGATTATTAATTATATATTAATTTAAATTCCATTTTAAATTAAAATATTCATTTTTATAGTATTTTCTTATAGTATACTCCATGTGTGTTAATAGTATAACATATAATGTAATTTATATATGAAAATGTTTCATTTATTGGTAAATACACTCCTTGTAATTACATGTTTCATTATGTGTGCTGGATCCCATGTGAATACACAATATAAGGACCATGTCAACTAATATGGATGAGTAAATGTTATTCCCTCCAAGTACATTGTGTACTTAATTAATTTTAAATAAAAAAAAATTAATTTTAAAAATTATGGATGATGGAAAAGATATAGTTGTTTTATATGGACTTAAAATAAAATGAGTTAATTCATTAATTAGATAATTAATTGGATTAATTTAATGCACTTGACCTTAATTATAGAATTAGGTGGTGTGAAGCCTATTTAGATTGAAAATTTATACATAATTCTTATGTGTGGATGATCATGACCATAGACCTGACTAGTGTATTTGTTATTATTATTAAATTATATTTATGGTTTGTGTGTTGCTCCATCATCCTTATATGTAGGGAGTTGTGTTACCAAAATATCTTTTATTTAAAAATTTTAAAAAATATTTTTGGTTCCCCTAATGTGAATTTATTTAAATAAAATGTAAGGGATGGACCTCCGAGTTGAGTGGAGACAGTTAAAGTTTAGAGTTGTGGTGAATCCAGTATTTAATGTTCACAGATGAATGGGTGTTGATTATTGTAGCACAAACTATGTTTTAGTTCAATTTATTTATGCCGTAGGGTTGGGTGTAAGTTTATCATTTTCAAGATAAACTAACTATTTGATAATCTCTCTATAATACCACTTTTATTATTTTATTTATATCCCATTTCATGGTTAATTTCTTTATGGGTGATTTATCATGATTATATAAATTAATTGATTTAAAAGAAAACAAGATGGAATTAAACTAAATTGTATTGTGTGTAAAATTTATACAACACATCTTTAATATCTTAATTAAAATTCACTCAATATTAACAAGTATATAATAATACAAAATGGGAAATTTGCACATAAATGATAAAATAAAAAATAAATATATATTATATAGGTGTATCCTTCTACTAATTATGTTAAAAAAATGAACCATGGATGAATTTACATGAACATACCATGTTGAGGTACTTTACATTATTGAGTAATTTCCTATTTAATATTTTTGTTTAATTAAAAATAATTCACATCATGGGATGATTTTACTAGAGTAAAATGGTGTAAATCAGATCTAATGTTCAAGTAAATCCTTATCCACTATTTTAGGATTTAGGATTACACTCAATAGATAAATGATTTGTGAGTTAATGAATATATTAATTTACACCTACCAAAAATCCTTCAAATAACATTTTAAGCCAACATTTGGGTTATTAAAAGGGGAATATGGATCATTTACACAACAATACCCTTGCGATAATAAATTATAAAACAAATGGTGTGTGATATTAAGTTTTGAAAAAATTGAGGGAGATTAATGAAATAAAAAATTAGTGTTTATTGTCTAATTTTATAATATATATAAAGAAATAAATTTCTGTTATTTTAATTATATAATTGGATTTCCACATGACTTAAAATATATAACTATGATACATACTAGATGAGGATGACCTTATCATGATCTATTGTTCTAGGAATGGTTTTAGTCATTGCACATTAGACTATACTATGAATGGAAATAATACAGTTTAGAAACCATAGTTCATGAGTCTGTTTCTAAAGAGGCTAATTAAGAATAAGTATCAATATACCAAAACACATGGATGATGCCACATATGTATAATTTTTCATGTTATTATACATGTCTAGTAAAATTCTAGACAAATATAGGGATATTGATGTGTAAACTATCATTTCTCACCTTTGTCGTATTTATCAAGATAATGTGAGATAAAGGAGATACGATATCTACAATATATAACCCATGTAAAATATTATATTGTAGGTACCAGACTGGCCACATGTAGTCAAGTTCACCATGGATATAGTGAACTTAGAAATATTTGGATTTACAAAGCCAAATGAGAATTAAATTAATCTCATTCTATCCTCACTACCTCAGTCCATTTGTAGTTTATTATGTATTATAATGTGATAAAAAGTATAAAGACACTTTCATAAATTCTTTATTAAATTTTACTAGTTAACATGGAAATATTGAATGAAAACCATGTTGTCTATATAGTGAATAAAAGAAATGTAGAATAATGAAAAAGGACCAAAGACTCATTTTGTGTCAAATACTCTTAAGAAACACACTTACAAAAAGAAGAATGTCCAAATGAAATCAAAGGAGAAAAACACACAATGTTTTTAATGTGAATTTATATGCATCTGGATGAAAAAAACCCCATTGAAAAGATAAGGGGAAACTTGAAGTTTACTTATTTAGTGAAGTATTTCTATATGTACACATTGGTTATTATACAAATATATACGTTTTCCCACATATATCCAATTTTAGTATCCAATTATATTTTGGAATATTTCTAGAGGAGAGGTGGATCATCAAGCAGTAAATGAAGAATAACTTTCCACTATTGATATAGGAGACTATCAAATTCAATTTCCAACATTGATTTTTTTTTATTTTAAAATATTTTTATTAAGTTATAATAGTTACCAATAACATTTTCTTATCCTTCTTTGATATAAAAGGATTATCCATTATGTTTAGAAGTAATAGTCATTTATTTTAAAAATATAACATATATATTCCTATGGTGAAATTAAATAACATCAATTAGTTATTAAATTATGAGAGACTAGATTTTCCATTTGATAATGAATCAAGTTCTCATGAATCATTTAACACTATATTGTAGAGTATGTTTTATTTATCATCACATTTTTTAATGATACAAAACACTCATTAAAGTGTATAAAATTTTTATTTAATTAATTTAAAGTCAGCATTGATGAAATATTTATATAATATTGAAATAAATTTTAAATAACCATGAATAATTAAAAATGTGAGTTCTTAACCCTTGGATGGAAGCTATAAAAAACCTTAAGGTTCATTCATAAAAGTAAAAGATCCATTTTTTGATGTAACTAGGAAAATATCTGTATTCATGCCATGGTAGTACAAGACAAATTGGATGGTTAGTGTGTAAGGATAAAATAGCCAACTAATAATGTTCACATCCATGTTACTAGTCATTTATATGGTCAGAACTCTCTTGTTTTATAAACCATGGCATGGTAAATCCTTATTTATCAGTGTAACTTAATTTAATGTTGGTCATGAAATTTATTACCAATTTTACATGGATTTATTACTCCCTAGATAATTTTATATTTTTTAAAAAGTTTTTAATGTTTATAAATGGATTTCATGAGTACTTGGATCTCGAAAATTATCTTGGAAATGAATCAGTCATCTAATCGATCACCCAATCA
Source organism: Viscum album (assembly GCA_963277665.1). NCBI lineage: Eukaryota > Viridiplantae > Streptophyta > Magnoliopsida > Santalales > Viscaceae > Viscum > Viscum album. The sequence continues at coordinate 244,652,482 of OY728131.1, forward strand.
CTCTTTAATTGTTATCTTTCTAAATCATCTCTTTTAAAATATAGGGTGTGTAAAGATTATAATGGATTCCTAATCTAAAATTATTTTACATTATCCACTACTTCTTCCTCATATTAATTTTATATAATTAAGACTGATCTAAAGTATGATTTTTCCTTTAAATCCTCCCTATCTTTTTTATATTTTCTTAGATGTGATCACTTTATTTAAAGTAAGGGACGAAGGTTTTAATTCTATAACAATAAAAAAGAAATGGAGTATTCTCTTTGATGTTTCTAGATAAACCCATTAAAATTATATTGATTATTTTAATTCTATTTTAATACTATAAATTAAAAATAATGGGAGTAATGGTATATTAGAAACCATTAAAGGAATGAGACTAACAGATTAAACCATCAATCAATTTAGGTAGTAGATGTAACTTATATTCTTGATATTTTTTTTAACTTCCTTAAAAAAATTCATGACATCTTTTATTTCTACATTTTTTATTTCTTTATCTATATTATTAGCTTAAATAATCATTATTTTAATCTATTAATTTACTTAATCACTTATCTTACTAATTAAACTTTTTTATTATTATGCATTTATAAATTACATTTTAAATATATTGTTGTGATTTAAAATTTGATTCTTTTTACACCTCATTAAAATGTTTTATGTTTTCTTAATTTTTTAAAATGATTTTTTAAGTCTCTATGGATATAGTTATTTCCTTTTAATTTTTAAATGGAACTTCACCCCCTTTATTTTTATCAAAATGTTACGTAAATTTAATATTAATTTTTTTTTCATTTTTTATATGTTTTAAAATCCCTCCAAAACATTTATTATTTTCATGATCATTAATAGATTTTCATGGAAATTTTTTTAATGTATTTCTTAAATTCCAATGGTTCTCCCAATGGAAACTAAATGGATCATTCTACTTTTTAATGGAATTAATTATATTTATTAGAAAACCAACTTGTATACATTTATTAGATATATTTTTATCATTTATTGAAAAAATTTCTTCATTTATATATACATAATACTAAAAAGGAAAATAAATGATCCCTAATGATATATCTTCTTCTGAATTAAATGGTAATATAATGAGTTCCTTTCATTATACTTTAGAAAAAAATTGATTTAAATAAATTTTTATTTGAAAAGTGACTCTTGAAATTTATAAACTCTTATGTTTAATTCAATAAGGAAATAAAAATTTCAAAGATACCAATTTATATATGTTTCGACTAAAATTTAAAAGCTTATCTATATATCATATTGAATAAATCAATAGAATTTTAACTCAATATACTAATATTTTTTAGGTTTGAAGGCTAAAGGTGATTTCCTTTCTTGAAAGACACAAGTATAGAAAATCAATTAGGTTTTAATAAGAAATTAGGCTCCCAAAGACCCCCAAATTGAATAAAATAAAATTAAAAAGAATATGGAATTTAGGTAAATTATCAGTTCTCTCGTGACATGTGTGGTCATATTTAAATAGAAATCAAAAAATGAACCTAAGGGGGTCATGGAAACTAAAATTAAAATTACATTCAATGAAATAAAAAGTAGCACATCCAAAAGATAATGTGATATTTCAAGTATTTCTATGTCGGTGAATATGTAGATGAATAAGAAAAGATCTACCTAATGCTTCAAAAAAGAAAATTGATAAGTAGAAGTTACATACATTGATTATAGAAATAAGGGACACATCACCCTAGATTTTCTATTGAAATAAAAATGTTTTCAAGGTAATATTTATTTATAAGTGCCAACTTGGAGTGTTAGTGATGATTTAATTTTGTAAATGAATCATGAAATAAAATTACTAAGTGGTCAATTGAAAATACCAAGATATCCGATATAATATATTTTGTGTGTTCTAGTTCTTACTATTCTTGTTCATATAAATCTTTTTTAAAATATGAAGATCTTATTTATAATAGAGATCATATTCAAGATGTTTTTAAAACTTATTTTAAAATTTAATTATCTTAAAAATGATTATAATCAAGTGCTTTTTTAAGATTTTTGGCTTTTAAAAAAATGATGATACAGTTTGAAAAAAAAAAACAGTCCAATTTTAGAAATATATAATTTAAAATTAATTATTACAAAATTACTCTTCATCAGTTTTACCAAAATGAATAAAAATTAAATATTATTTTAGGGACACAATGTTCTAATAAAAGTAATATTGGGATTGATCTTATGGAATAATCTATTTTTTCACAATAATTTTAATAATATAAAATTGTGAAAGAAACCGTCCAATAATATATTTTGTAATTATTTAAGGAAATATTTTCATATTTTATATGAATGAAATTATAAAAATACTAGAAATGGAATACTCAAGGAAATTCATTTATCATATCATATTTAAAATGGAAAAACATATTCCAAAAAAGATTAGATTCTAAAATTATTATATTTTAACTTATTGGTAACCCCGGCATGGGTACAAAAATACTTATGCTCACAATATTTTTTAGGATAAGGGTATCTTGAGAAAAAAACAATGAAAATAAATTGTATATGGATAATTATATCTTGAGTAATATGTGTTGTTATCCTTTGAAATTTAAATCATTTTGAATATTTTGACAGTGGAAATGTTATATTTGGTTATGAATCAAATGTTAAAATTTTAGATATATGTATTATTTATTTTTCTAAGAATAAATTAATTAAATAATGTTTATTTTTAAAATTATTTATGCATAATATACAAATTATCAGACAATAAGTTATATTTTTAAAAAGATCAATTACTGAAAATGAATTTTGAATTATATTTAATTCTAAAAGAATTAATTTATTTAACAAATATTTCATAATGTCCATATTTTATCGATATAAAATATATTGAATGTGAAAAATTGTAGTGTTATTGTGAACAAGATAATGAATCATGGATTTGGAATCCCTACCTAGGTTATTAAAATATTCACTCTATTGTAATTCTCAATCAAAATTAAATACAATGAGATTTACCAAAATATTCTTTTATATGTTTCTTAGATTGTGAACGTTACTATGTTGGAAATGCATAAAAATATTATTTTCTATCTAAAATATACTACTATAAATTCATATAACTAATACACATGGTATTTTTGGACAAACTAATGTTTCTAGTATTATAGTTAAATATTAAATTTTTTTACTTAACAATAATTATACTATATTTAAATGGGTTTTCTCATAGAATTTAAGAATGGGTCTTGCAATGTCTTTATTAAATATTAAAGGAAATTTTAAAATAAAAATGGTTAAAAACTATTTTCTATTAGAAGATAACATGGTGTATAATTGGATAAAAAAAATACATTGATGGGTTTTTTATTATCAAGGTTATCATCACCCCTTTTACACTCATACATCACTTCAACAAAATGGGTTTGGTGTCGGAAAGAATAAGATCCTCCAATAAATGAGCAGGACTCTCTTGAATGTGTTTAACCTTTCTCATTTCATTTGGGATGAGCCAGTCAACACCACTAGTTTTTTCCTTATATATGTTCTCATAAGGTCCACCTTAGGAGAACACTATTTTATCTTTAGAAAATAAAATTTCCAAAAGATGGATTCATTAATGCATTCAGGTGTAATTTATTTAAACATACATCAAAAGATATTCTTGAAGAATTTTACCCTAAATCGAATTAAGGTATATTTATTGGTTACAGGAACTCAAGTAAATCCATCCTAATCACTAATAAGGGGAAAAGGTTAAAGAAGGGTAAATGTACATCAAATTTGATGAGAATCATTCTAAATCACATCTCTAAATTGATTATGATATCAACCAAACTAGTTAGACCTAACCTAAACCTAAATCATCTAAATTAGTTAATGATTATCTTTTGATTGCCTCTATACCTTTACCAAAGCCAGGGGTTTAATCAAATATCACCCATTGAGAATGTTATCATTGAATTATAATTTAAATAACATAATATAATGTTGGTCTTAAATGAAATTAAACATCATGTTTTTTATTTCTCACCATGTACCTCATTACATTAATAATTATATTAATGATGAGAATTAGAAACTTTCATTATAAAAGGAGTTAAACCAATTTATATGGAATAATGTTTTAATTCTCATGGAACGTCCCAATAATAATCCTCTTTGGGAACCAATAGTTTTTTCAGAAGAAACTTAGTAATCAAGGAATTTTCATTCAAAATAGGGCTTGAAATATTTCTAAAGGATACAACAAATAAGAAGGATTTATTATTTTCAAACCTTTGTACACATTTTTTTGGATTGAATCTATTATAATATTTAATGAATTTTTTACTAATTTAAATTTTAAAAATATTCAAATTGATGTTGAAATTTCTTTTCTAAATGGTTTTATTCTAGAAAAAACTATTGGCCAATAACCCACTTTGGAAAATATGAATTTTATAAATCATGTTTTCATGTTATCCAATGGTATTTATGGTTTAATGTAATCCCCTCACTCTTGGTATGATATATAAACTAATTTGTTTTATTAAATTATTTCAAAATGAAAGAATATTATTTCTTTTTTTTCTCAAAAATGTTTTTTAAGGAATTATTAATCATTCAAATTTATATTGATAATTTATTTTGTAGAAAAAATAATGAATCTATTTGTAATTTTTTTCTGATTTAATGAATAATTTTTTTTAAGAGTGTTGTATGGGAAAAATCAAATTCGTCCATAGGAATCATATTTCTCTATATTTTAATTCAAATTCTCTAAAAAAATTATATACACGATGGGAAATCTAAATCATTTTAGCATGATAAGTAAATTTGCATTCCCTTTAGCAATGTAACACACTAATATTTTTAAGAAATATTTTTATTTAAATAATTTTATTTCCTTGATAGGTAGTGTATCCTACAATAGTTAGTTTAAATGAACCACGTAACATTTTTTAAACATTACATGTCAATTTTTAACTAGCTGTTAAATTAGAATGTGTGAATAATTATAACTAATTTATGAAAAATATATGTTCTATAAATTTATATCATAAATTCCAGATTATAATTCAAAAATAATATTTTAAAATAAAATCAAATTCATTCTTAAAAAATTATTTTATTTATTCATTGATTTTTTAACAATATACTAAATTAATTCATATTTTGGAATCATTTTATAGAAATTTATATATTATTTACATTATAAATTTTTTTATACATTCAAAAAATATTTTTATAAGCATGGGATAAGAATAAATCTATTTTTATAATTAAAATTATATTTTTTCTAAAAATATGTTTTTTGTTACCTTTTTCAAACTTAATTTAACACTTAATTTCTATCATTTACATGTATTCAATTAGATAAAATTATTTATGTTTTTATAATTATAATGACAAAAATATTTAATTATCCCCATTCTATTTTTTGGTTAATATGAATTGAAACCCTATTTTTTTTACCATGATAAATATTAAATTGGGCAATTAATGTACAAAAGAAAATGATAAAAACTATTAAATGACCTTGAAATGTAAATTAATTTAATTAGAAAATTCTATTTTTTCCATATTCATCTAATATTTAGTTATATTAAATATTTGGCCATTTTAATGAGATTATAATCTTTATAATTGATATATTGAAAAAATGCTAACAAGTCATAATCTTCTTTTGAATAAATAAAATATTTTTAATATGTGGTCATCTAAAGGATATGTTCAAATATGATTAATATTTTGAAAGATAAAATATTTATATTTATCATGATATTTTTTTAATTTTTATTGAAGAAATAACTACATTACGTTATTGCATAATGATGATAGATGTATTATTTAATAAATTGAAAAATAAAATAAATAATATTAAAAATATTAAAACTAATATAATTTGACATAAATTATATGATACAATAATTTTTACATTACCGTGAAATGTTATGTATATAATAAAATATTTAGTTTGAATTATAAGTCTGATATTTATATTCTTAATGTTAATATAACGAATTATTCAAAAGTTGGCATTATTGGTATTTTAAAATCAATCATAATTTTTTTATTGATATAAAATTTCTAAAAATATTAAATTAATCCAATTAATTGTGATGTGGTTCTTACTTTTATCTACAGTTTATTTATGGCCCTTTTCCATTTATAGTATCTATATTGACCCTCAAAATTTAAAATTACTTGTTATGAGGGTGATCTTAAAAAGTGTTAACAAGTTGTTAAACCCAAATGATAAGGGTAAAAATGTTACCCAAATATTTAATAAAAAGTATTTTATGAATTTATTTTAACCCATAATCATCATATATTCAAAAAATAATTTTTGATAAATTAGTAATTGAATATTAATTTATATTTATATAATTTTTTGATATGTTCTAAAAGTTCCCCTCAACATAATTATAAAATGGAACTTTATGCTTAAATTTATTACACTACTTTGAGCATTCTAGATCAACCATAATATGCAAAATTATTTTCTCCACTTCCCTATATAATTTATAGTTGTTTCTTTTCTCAAAAAGTCATCTTTAGTTTTTTATAACCCCTTTTTATCATCCAACATGAAATGATGGAATCACTCATGCGTATGTATGGCTTACTACCTCCACATATTGATACCGATTAGTATTGACCACCATATTTTACGGTTGGGTGTTTTTATGGGATATATATTTATATATTATATTTATGACACAAATAAACTTATATAAAGATAATATTATTTCTACCCTCTTATAATAAAATCTTTGGGAAATGATAATGTCACCCGTGCGAATGTATGGGCCACTATTTCCCTGATGGGATGTGATTCATTTTTCATTTATATTTTTATTGGATGATAATAAGGTTGAATTTTATTCTTAAATATTATATAGGTTACATAATAATTATTCTTTAATGTTGAATAATTATAAATCATTCTTTAATTCTATCATTTTCAAAAATGGAAATAATATTCATGAATTTGTACAACCTACGGTCTCAATGAATGATGCAATTCATTTTTCTATCTTTATATTTCAGGAATAATTTTTCATATTTATATAATTTATATATATTATTTTTATACCATGTATAATAATTTTAAAATTATTGTACCATTATCAAAGTATAAGGATTGAGAATGTTGATCTTAAACATTCTTTGAAAATGAAGAAGTTATCACCAAGTTCTGTGATTTTAATAACAAATCATTATTAAATGGGTGATAAAGTGTTATAAATAAATAATATGTGGTTTGATATATATGAATATGTTCATATAATATATGTATAATAAATACATATTTTTTATACACGAGGTAACAATGTAAACAATGAAAGGTGAGACTTGAGGTAATGGTTTTATTTCACAATCTCCCCAATATTTGGGGTAGTTAATGATTAAGTCTCTACTGAGGAATATATCTCTTCAATAGAGATGTTTTATTAAAATGTATTTTAAAATGTTTCAAAAATTCTCATATTTTTTTTAATATTTTTTACACATATTTTACTTTTTAAAAAACATTTCAAAATGAGTCTTTTTTCTCATTTTTCAAATGAGGTACTTTGTGAATTTTCAAAGAAAACTACTAAATAAATGTCTTTAGCATATATAAAAAGAATGGATTTTACCTATTTCATCATTACTAAATTATTCTAATCTTAAATTAAATTTTTAAATGTTTATTTTCTAATAACAAATATTTCATCTATAAGTGTATTTATTTTTGAAATGAGAAGTGATTTTAAAATGAAATTTTTTTATTCCATAAGAATTATTCCAAGGGTTATTTAAAAAATAATTTTCTCTTTGATACAAAATAATTTTATGTTTCATATGATTTATTGGGAATATAATATATGGATAAAATCATTACGCTTTATTTGTTTTTTACTTTTATGGTGAAAGAGGACATTTTTATGAAGGACATATATTTTCCATGGGTTATACTATGATGAAATGTTTATTAAACCATTTTTTTCATGGGACCTATTATATTGATTGATTTATGATCCTATAGAACACACACATATTTTTTTCATAATTAAATGGTTTGGACTAATATATTCCTCAATATATTGGGTATTGATTAAAATCTCAGGACTTAAACATAACTATAATGGGGAGTCAACTTAGTTCAGTAATAGACATTGAAAATTATGGTAGCCTTGGGAGTGAACCATCAATTCTAATTTTTTAGGGTGTGAAATCATTCCACTATGATATTCTAGTGTAAGGTACATGACTAATATGTAAATTATTTTCTATGATTATATAAACTCCAAAATTTCATTTTTTATTACTATTTTATCCTCTCATAAATCGCGTTCTTTTTTTTATTTTTTTATGAACTCCTGAAACTTATTCCATGACTGCTGTTTATGATGTTTGACATAAAGGGTATAATTTTTCAAATTTTATTTTCATGTTTTATGGACTTATGATCATGTTATGAATGATATCTATCTTGTTTACCCTTACTAGGCATATGATATCACCCTTTTCTTATGTTTCCTTTCCCTAGAATATAAAAAAAGGTATTAAGTATGAAACATTAAAAAGGGTACCAGCTATGAAAACATAAGTAGGAGACAAATTAGAAATTTTATGAACTAGTTTTTAATGTCTCCATGTATTCATAGTCACTATACCTTTACGATCCTCGTTTATTTGTTTGTGCAATGTTATGAATATTTTTCTTAAAAGATATAAAATCTATGTGAGAAATGTATGGTTCTTTATTGTTGGTATCAAAGGATGGGTCTACTTAACATATATAAAGTATTATAGGATAAAATTTAGTGATAATTATATTTTTAGGAAAAATCATATAATTTTGATAATTATTATGAATGACCATTGTTAAACCTATGGCTTAATAAAAGATAGTGCCATAATTTAAACATCCTATATACAATTTTTCAAATTTTTTTGGTTTTTCATAATGATTACTAATTATAAAATGGGTATTTTTGGTTTTAGTTAATAGATGGAATCCAAATAAATCATGTTAATGTTTAATTGGATGTAGAATTTAATTACTTCCCTCATAATAAAACAAATGTTATGGAAGTTTTAATGTAGAATCATACTGTTATGCTCACAAAACATTATTGGAATATGAATAATTAATAATTTATAAGTGATCAAAGAAGGGAACACTGTACTGTTGAATCATAACTGAGGAAATATATACCTTATTTAAGTGGATATTTATATCCACTTGTGAAAGGCTGATTGATTAACACCATCGATAAAATATTTTATTTTCATCAATGGTTAGGATCAAAAAAGGTGTATTGGTTATTTATCATCTAGAAGTCGAAGTAGGTCAATAGATGAACATTATCAAGAATACAAGGAAACATGGATAAATTTTATCCATTGATTGGGGTGATTTTTTTGGGATATTCATCAATATGTAATTCCCTAATATTCTATGTAAAAATAGGGAGAAATTATTTCTTGATCTGAAAAAGAAGGATGAAAAATATTTTCATACCTATGAGTAAAATTTTACAAGTCTTGCAAGGTATGCATATAGTTTAATTATCAAAAATAAAAGTAAAATTGATTGATTATTTGGGGACTTAAAACATTTATAAAAATTATTATATATTCACAGATCAATGTATATGAATAAATTGTCCAATTTTCTCTCAAAATGGAGATGGATATTGGTGTTACCCTTATAAATCATGGTTTTTATGAGAAAATAAAAAATAAATTCCAAGGAAATTCTAAAAATAGAGTAGATAATATGATTATAATACAACAATCCTCAAATTGTGGAAGGATATACAGGGGAATTTATATTAAGGGGATTGGAAAATTTTTCATTTGTGTAAATGAATGTCATAAATTAATTAAATATTGAAGTGATGGGATGATGTTAGATAATGATGAGAATATAGAAAAAGATTCACATAATGCACTACTAACACTACAATTCTAAAAATGTGTTATGTTTGGGAAATATTCCAATTAGTGCACGAATCCATAAGTTTTTTTATTATCATATTCAATAACCACTTAAGACCAAATTAAATATAATTCTCATGTGATCACAACTACCGAAGTGGGATATGAAAATTATGTGGTGGATCAGAAAAGATCCAATATTTATAGATTTAAAGTGGGTGTATCTAGAAATATTAATGGAAGGGTATAAATATTATCTATCTCAAATGAATGTCCAACAGTTTATCTATGTAAAGTCTAAAGAGGTAAAAAATGATGAGGTAGAGTGGAAATTGAAAGCAATAAATATTCTTGAGTTTAACCTTGATTATAATGGAATTATAAGGCTTAAAAATCATGTATGTGTCCCCCTCATACCATTTTTGATGAAGGGGATATTGGATAAGGATCATTGTTCATCATTATCAATTAATCGTGGAGGTGAATAAGTTGTTTAGAGAACTAGAATAGTATTTTGGGTGGGATAGAATGAAGAGGAATATTGAAATATAGGTTTCTTATTGCTTGGTATTTAATTAAGCTATAATTGGGGGAAATAATTCTAAGGTGATGTTTCAACAATTAATCATACCTGAATGCTAATTGGAGAACAACGCCATTCATTTAGACATTAGAATCCATAAAAAATTTAAGGCCCATATTTCTATATGGTTAAAATTGAACACCTTATGATGTCATCACACATCATTTATATTAGATGATAATTATATATTTGTCATTTATAGAAAATTTATTATATAAGTTGTATGATTTCATGGAGTACCACTTTTCATTATATCTTATTGGTATCCAAAGATGGACTCAAATTCGGGAAAACCTTTTAGTATGATCTTAATACATAGTTACATTGTTTGTGAATGTGTATTTTTTTTCTTTTGATTGATTAAGTATGAATTTATATTTGTTTTTACCCATTAAGTTTTTTTTGATTAAATGTGATTTTCTTTTAAATTCTTTTCTATATTTTGATGATATCTAAAACTACTATGTTTTTTTATTCTTATCATGTTGGATAGATAAGAGATTTATCTAAGGTTTATCAGTTTATGTGGAAGTCTAGGAATTATTTTTGTTGTAATATAGAAATTAAATGATGTTTCTACCGATGTTTTATAAACTCTACTACTTTCAGTTTTCAAATGTTTTTGTATTAATTTTACTACAAATTTTAATAATACTATATTTTTTCAAAAATATTTTTAATAGAAATCCAATTTATTTATCTTGATATTATTAGTTTTCATCAAAGTCTAAAAGTGTGGTTTTTATGGACAATTAATTATCTTATTTTATATAATGTTATTGCACAACTATAGTTTTAAAAAATGATTTTGATTTTGATTTTCAACTATTTCAGGAGTTGTAGATGTATTATTTATTTGGATCTTTATTTTTTTGAAATCTAATAAGTTTTTCTACAAATAAGGATTTTAACCAAAGTATGAATATATTGTTTATAGCCTTTATTTTTATTGAAGTTTGTTAAAGTATTCCATCCATTATTTTTGCAAATTATAGTTAAGAAACCCTACATTATTATTCATACCATGTGCTACATTACTATTCATACCCTATGTTATGTTACTATTCATTTCCGAAAGGTATGGTTGGGAAGCGCTATGCTACTGTTTATACTCTATATTATATTACTGTTCATTTCCGAAAATTGTGGTTGGGAAACCCTATGTTACTATTCATAATATATGTTATATTACTATTCCTCTCTATAATGTATGGTTGGGAAACCATACATTACTCTTCATTCCATACGCTATGTTACTTTTCATACCCTACGTTACTATTTATTTCATGATTTTTTGTGTAAAATCTATTTTCTTTATAAATATGGATTATTTTCAATGGGTTTTTATCTGGATAAATTCACATTTAATATAAGGATATGATGAATAGTTTTTAATTTTACTGGGGGAATATTTAAATAAAAAAATTAATAAATTATTTCAATGTTTTTTCCAATAATTGTTTTTCTCAATTTATTTATTATCAAATATTTGAATTTACATTTTGATTGTGGTGTTAGTTTTTAGGAACTATATTGACTAAGTTTAAATGAAATTTAATCATAATTTTAAATCATTCAACACTATTATTATTCTAGATATTTTATTGGAAGAATTATTCATATTATTTTGAATATTTTTATTAGTGATTTATTCTACAGGAATAAAAAGTCAATGTTACTACTAATTTTATAAAAATATCAGTGATAAATCTTGACACTATTTAATTTTACTATCAATAAGAAGAAGAGATACTTCAATTGCTGAATATTTATTCTCTATATATGTAACTTTCTATCTAGATAAAAATATACCCTGCTTAATTTTTTTTATACTTTTTCTTTCAAAGAGAATGTGTTCTAAACTTCGCATCTGTTGTGAATTTATAATGTCCTACGACAATCTATTTCATCACCTGGATGTTGTATCAAGTTCCAGATTCTTTTAGCTTCAACTACAATTTTCATGATGAGATATGGAAATCTAATCCTCAACAACTAGTATGTGTACTTTCATTGTTTGTCTTCATTCATATCATTCTGAGTATGTAACACATTTTTCTATCTCTCACATGCAATCTATTTTAATTTTTTTCTTTTAACTATAAAAGAATTATTTGTTATTATATTTATTTGGGTTGTGACTATCGAATTCTAATGTCAGGATTTAAGGGTTGAGACTCATTATATCTAAAGTCAAGACTATTCAGGTCGTGACTCCCAATGCCTAAATTCATGTTATAAGGGTTGTGAATCCCCATACAAATGATAGAGCCATGGTTATCCCTCCACTAGAAATTGATTCTATAATTGGGTTATTTCCCCCCCATAAAAATCATTTTTAGTGCACATGAATCTATCCCTGAGTAGAGAGGTATAAGAGAAGAGTATTCCCACTTTGTACTGAACTACTATAAAAATAACCCCACGTTCTTTAATTTATCCACTGCAAATTAATCATAATAATTTTATTTAGTAATTAATTTATTTAATTAATTTTTTTGTTTAAATTTTTTAATCTAGTCTATTCACCCCCTATAGACCATTTCCATTACCCGTCTAGACCTAACAATTGGTTTCATATGATAACATTATTAAGAATAGTTTATCCTTATCGTTATCTTTCTCAAAAATCAAACATTGGTATCATTGGTTGTTCTTTATGGAATTTAGAAAACCCTTTTATAGATTCTAATTTAATATTTTAATTGTGCTAACCTATTCCTAGACCTCATAGTCTAATGATAAAGATCTTATAAGATGATATGATTGAACCCGAATGATGCTTGGATTCTGTAAAATCCACCTCAAATTGATGGAAATGATTATGGTTATTAGAAATCCTGAATGGTGGATTACCTCAAAAAGTTGAGCATTGATCACCAGTATATCATGTCAAAATAGTCCACACTACCTGATGTCGACCCATATACCTTTACCGAGATTGAAGTTACTAGATATATTTAAATTACCATGTTGTTACTATTTTATATTGTTTTTTTACAATAATTGTTCTTTGTCATGTGTCTTCGTGTAATAATAAAAATCAAATATGGAAGATTCTATATGTTACTCACCTTGTATCTGAAAAACTAATTTTTACCAAACTTGGGGTGCATCGTACTGAGTACCAAGACTTCAAGGTGGGTGAAGATGAAACAATAAACTAAATTTTCTATATATTTACAAACATTGTGAATGGAATGAATTCACATGGATAATATCTACAAAACCCATTAATTGATAAAAGAGTCTTACGAGAATTACATAAGAAATGTTATGCTAAGAAGGTTGTTATTTATAAAATCAAGAATTTCAAATAATACACACTTGATGAATTTATTTGTTTGCTAATCTATTATGCAAAAAAATTTAATGAAAATACCTAATGAGGAAAAAAACGAAAACGTGTATATTTTAAATATATGAATACTATTTCTATTAAATCTTATAATTATGATCTACCAGATTTTTAAATAAAAGATATGGATCATTTTTTACCTATAATTTACAAATGAATGAAAAATAAATGCTTCAAGAATCAATTCAGAAGAAAACCTAAAAAATAAAAATACAAGGGAGATAAAAAATATGGTACAAATTTCAATGCATCAGATATAACCTATTATGAGTTTAGGAAGAAGGGAAATATCAAATCTGATTTTCTTAAACTAATGATTAAATACAAATAAAAAATAAGGATAAAAATGAGTTGACCACTTGTTGGAGTTGTAATAAAGAATCCAATTCTATTGAAGAATTTGGAAATGAAAAAGAATATTCTATTATGTGCTTCATGGAAACCATAGATAAGGTTATTAATAATTTTTTTTGTTCGGAATATTCTGATTATTAATGTGATTCTGAAAACCTAATGTTTTGGAAATAATGAAATTGAAAGATTGAGAAAAGATATTTTCAAATATGGTGATTTATGTAATAATCTTAAAGAAAATAACTAGAAACTTATATATTAAAATATTTCAATTTACAAGAAAATGAAAAATTAAGAAACAATACTTCTAGTTATGATTCAAATTTATTTGAAAATTTGAAATATTCCCAAGAGTTGAATGAACTTTTGAAAAAGGAAGTGGAATGCATCAAAAAATTTATCTTATTTTATTAAAGGTCATGAAAAATATCAGAAGATGATCTCTTTGACTATGTATGATAAAAAATAAATATGTTTTTGGTTATGATAGAAGATTACATCAAATGTTTAAAACTCAATTTAGTAAAATTAAAAATAGTTTTACTTCAACTGTTACTTGTTTTAAATGTGTCATAAAAGGTAATTATGAAAATGATTGTTATATTATATTTAAAAAACACTTAGCATTTTGAAAAACTAATATTTATAAATATTTATTATCTATAGTACCTTAAAATACATGTTTAAATTCTATATGGTTACCTATATAATTTATTAATAATCATTTTTGGAACCAAAGAAGATAGGGTACCAAAATTTTCATGTAATTTATTTTTTTAGTAAAAATGACTTGAATGTCACAATAAAGACATATGGTAAATGTAAAGTGGTTGATATAGAAATATAACCAGAGACCCTTAAAAGTTTACCACTTATAACACATGTGATAGAGGCATTGGTACTTTTGTAGACAATTCTAAAGGTAATGTAAAAGGTTTTAGTAAAGTTGTTATTGAAAATTATACATTATTTCTAAATTTTTCTATGTCTAATGTTTAAAACATAATTTAATTAGTATATCACAATTATTTAATGATGAAATGGAAGTTAAATCTCTAAATGATAAATGTTTAGTTTTAAAAAAAATTATTTATTATATTATTCTAATAGAAAAGATAATATTTATACTATTGACTATTCTGAACTAATTGTTTAACATGTAAAGTTTTTGAATACTGTACAAAATGATAGCATCCATTGGAATCATAATTTGGGTCATTATAATTTCATAATATTACATAAACTCTCAAAACATGATAATGAGTTACAACTTCCATCCTTGAAGTAATATCTCCATGTTTGTGACACTTTTATGAAATGGATGCAATATAGAATTTATTTTAGACCCCTCAATCAGATAAGTACTAATAGAACATTATAGTTAGTATATCCTAAATTATTTGTCCCCACAAAATTTCCATCCTTGGTCAAAATAAATATACTTTATTTATTGTGGATTATTATAGTATATTTTCTTGGGTATACTTTCTTCCTCATAAATACGATACTTTTTATACAATTACTAGATTTTGTAAATTAGTTGAAATGAAAAAGGCTGTATGATATTTGTTATTTGTAGTGATAAATGATGTGAATTTTTTAATTTATATTTTTATTTTTTTGTGAAAAGAATGGATATTTTTATAATTTCTATTTTCATAGAACACCAAAAAAGGAGTTGTATAATGAAAAATAGAACTCCTATTGAGACGAATAGAACTATGTTACATAAGTATAATTTTTCAAGAAAATTTTGGGAGTAGGATATTTTTACTTATTGTTATATTTAAAATAGAATTCTTATTTGATATTTGTAGAAGAAATTTTTTTATGAATTATTTAAAAATAAAAAATCTTAAGGTTTATTACATTAGAATTTTTTGTTTTAGTGTTTTTATTTTAAATTGAATGGATAATTTAGATAAACATTATTTTAATATTGATGAAGGTGTTTTTCTTGGATATTATAATAATATTAAATCTTATAGAGTTTATAATAAAATAACTATCGTTATTTAAAAATATGTTCATGTTATGTTTGATGAAAAAAATGTTAAATTAAATTTGGTTTCAAATGTTATTGATGAAAAGTTTAGACTTTTTAATTTTGGTTATTAAATTCCTCAATATTGAATCAATTGAGGGGGATAATACTCCATCTCAACTTGATCCAAAATCATGGAAAATTCACAAATATAATCACGTTTAAAATGTAATTTGAAATGTTGATTCTGGTGTGAAAAATAAAAATTCTATTTTATTTTTTTTCCAATTATACTTTTATTTATGATCTTTTTCCATTTAATGTTAATGATGCTTTGAAAGAAGAAAACAAGATTATTCCTACGAATGATGAACTTAATGTGTTTGTTTTGGAATTTAGTTTAATTGACTGCAGATAAATATGTAGTTAGAAGTAATTGGATTTTTAAAAACAATCTAGATGAATGAGCATAGATTTTCAAAAACAAATCTAGACTTATTTTTCAAGGATACTATCAAGAAGAATGTATATAATTTGAATTTTCTTTTTCACCTATTTCCAGAATTGACTAAAAAATCACCTCAGGTATGTGTTATTTTTTGGGGGAATGTATAAATTTTTAGTAATCTTAGAAACAATTTTATATTGCATTGTATACTTCAGAAGCTGAGCATAACTCTAATACTAGTAGTTGTGCTCGATGTTTATGTATTATTCAAACCATATGTGATTTTGGTGTTTATATTGTTAAATTCCCCATTTATTTTGGAAATACTTATGTAATTTTAATTTTTAAAAACCCCTTATAACATTCTTGAACAAAGAATATTGATCTTAGATTTCATTTTTATTAATGATCATGTGAACAAGGGTGATATTTCTTATAGAATTTATATCTTCTAAAAAGTAGCTAGCATATATTTTTATGAATCCTTTATACTCTTCTATGTTTCAAAAAATTAAACTTGAACATGGTATGTTGGGATATTAATTTTTATTACCACATTTGTTTAGGGGGAGTTTGTTTTCCATATTAATTTGTTTGAAAAAATGGGGATAATAAATTGGTTTAAATTGTTTTAAAACATTTCTTTTCAGGAGAAATAACATGGTTTTAAAAGATTAAAAACATTAGTTTTGGGGAAAAATAAATTTCTTTCAATGGTTTTATTATATTTGTTTTAATTAGTTTATATGTGTTGGCTTTGTAATCAAACAAAATGGGGGTTATTTTTTTCACGTGCATGTTTTTCATTTATTCGATTATATAATATTTTACGTGTTTTATTCTTTTATGGTTTTGTTTTATTTCATGTGATTTTATTTTAAAGTATCTTATGTATTTTTATGACATCTAAAACTAAATTGTTTGGTTTTTAATTATTATTATCACATTAGACTGCTAATATATCTATCTAAACTTTATTAGTTTATGAGAAACTGTAAAAATTATTTTCTTTCTACTTCTAAAACTCAACGAAGTTTCTACTTCACTTTTTAAAACTCTATAGTTTTTAGTTTTGAAATGTTTAGGTATTTATTCAAATGAAACTTCTAGAGACAATGTATTTTCTCAAAGCATGTTTTTAAATAAATCCAACTTTTTTATCTTGATTTTATTAGTTCTTATCAATGTATATAAATGTTGTTTTGATAATCATTTATTTATATGAAATTATGGAATGCTGTTTCGCAACTATAGTTTTCTAGAATTTTTTTGACCCTTGTTGTAAAAAAATTTAGGATATGTAGATATTTTATTTTCTTAATTCTTGATTCGTTGGAAGGATAATAATTTTTTCTACAAATAATTATTTTTACCTAAAGTATGAATCTAATATTTAGAGCATTTAAAATTTCATTTATGTTTTTTAAAGTATTACATCTAGTTTTTCTGCAAAGTATGGTTATGGAACCCTACATTACTGTTCATACCCTATGTAACGTTAGTATTCACACCCTACATTCTGTTACTATTTATTTCTGAAATGTTTGGTAGGGAAACCCTACGTTACTATTCATACCCTTTCTTATGTTACTGCCCATTTCTGCCATGTATGGTTGGGATATCCGACATTACTGTTAATACCCTATGTTATGTTACTATTTATTTTAGAAAAGTATAGTTGGGAAACCATATGTTACTAATCATTCCCTACACTATGTTACTCTTCACACCCTATGATACAATTTATTACATGCTTTTATGTTGAAAATTGATTTTCTTTAGATATATGGATTATGTTTAATGATTTTTCTGCTGGATAAATTCACATAAAATCTAAATATTATGATTAAAGAGTAATTAATGTTTTTGGTGAAATATTTAAAGAAAAGAAAATAATATATTTTCAACAAATTTGTATAATAAATTCAGTGGTTTCATGTTTATTTATTTTCAAATATTTTAATTTATATTTTTTTGGGCTATTATTTTTTAAGAACCTTATTGACTAATATTAAATGATGTCAAATTAAATATTTAAATCATTCAATTCTATTATTATTCTATATATTTTGTTTGAAGACTTATTCAAATTATTTTTTATGATTTTATTTGAGATTTATTCTACAAGAATAAAGAGGAAATAATGATGTGAATTTTATAGATATATTTGTGATAGATCCTGACTCAATTAATTTGAAATATCCAAAGGAAGAGGAGCTACTACAACTGATGAATATTTATTCTATATTTATATATTTTTCTCTCTATGTAAAAAATATATACTACCTAACATATTTTATACTTTGTTTTACAAAGCTAATTTTTTTGAACTTTGATACTGTTGTGTATTTGAAACTTCCTACAACAATATGTTTCATCACCTAGATGTTCTATCAAGTGCTAAATTATTTCTTCTTAAAGTAAAATTCCCTTGATAAGATGAGCTAATATAATCCTCAATAACCAGTAACTATGCATTCAATATTTATATTCCTTCATCTGGTTATAATTATATAACACTTTTTACCATCTCTCACATGCACTCTATTTTTCTATTTATAATTTTACATACAAAATCATTATTTGTTATTGTGTTTATTAAGTTTGTGACTCTAGGATTCTAAAGATATGATCTAAGGGTTGTGACTCCCTATATCTGATGTTATGAAAAATAGGGTTGTGACTCTTATTGTCTATTGGTAGTTTATAAGGGTTTTTAATCCCCATACAAAAGTTAGTTTCATGGTTATCATCCACTATGAATAGATTCTATAATTGTGTTATTATTCCCCCATAAAAATTATTTTTAGAAAACACATATCTCTCACTATATAGAGAGGTATAAGAGTATGGATAGAAAACATTAGTCAAAACTACTATAAAAAAATACTTGTTTTCTTTACCTTTTCAACATCTAAACAATCAAAATAATTAACTTTGGTAAATAATTTAATTAAGAAATTTGTTTGTTTAAATTTTGTAATCTGGTCTATTCATCCCTCTCTAGACTGTCTTACATTAACCATTCCATCCTAACTTATGTTTTACCACTTTTTAATATCCTTATAAAGATCTTTATTATATGATTGCTGTTAAAACTCTTAAAGAAATGTTGAGTGATTTCACTATGGATTTCTAATTTAGGTGGGATCGAAGCCTTACTTGGGAAAAGTTTTCTTATAAAAATATATCTCACTCATGTATTCAAGATGGATAATTATGAATCCATCTATGGTAATAGGTTCAAAAATACAACATGCTAGAATTATGTTGGATATTAAAAGATAATGGGAACTGGACCAGCTGAGGAGATGGAAGATAAATGTATAAATATTCAACACAACTTAATATTACCTCAGAATCGACAAAATACAATGTTGGTAACCATCATAATGACTTGGATTTAGAAGTAAATGACATGTTATTCTAATGAATATATCCCTAGACTAGAGTGATATGATTTTAAACTATGTTCAATCGAATAGATATGTATATTGGTACTTTTGAAAGTCTTGATCATAATGGGATGGTATCATAACGATTAGATCTTACACAAGATCTATCTAAGTACATGTTTTGTTCCCTTTGCCTCTCTTAGGGATGTACATACCTAACCTTTAACATGAATTAAACACATAGGTCATTCCTCTTGAACATGATCTTTAATATAAATAATAAGGATTTGATGTTATGGATCTTATAGATAATATTCAATGAATCATGACCACTCTTCTAGTTAATGTTTTGTAGTGAAATCTGTAATTTGAGTAAGATACATGAGAACCTAAGGAAGCATCAAATAAGATTTATACTCATATTTATGTATCAATGTAATGAATCATTAGGGAATATTTCTTTTCATGGGGGTAGAATGTTACAACCTTATATTTTTATTGAAAATTTTCTCTTTAAATAATTTTATTTATTCATTATCTTTTGTTTCACATAACAACATGTTTAAATGAACAACATAAATATTTTAAAATATTATTTTTCCATCACAAACTAGAAAAATAAAACGTTATGTTTGAATTTTAATTAATAATTTCTGAAAAATATAATTTCTATATATTTATAAAATAATTTCATGATTAGAAATAAAGATGATAAATATTTTAAAATAAAAGAGATATTTTCTGCAAAAAACATGTCTTATGAGTACAATTAATTTATATAAATATATTAAATTAATCACCATTTTTGAATGATTTTATGGTATTTAAATTTTATTAACATGATGAAATTTTTTATAAAATAAAAAAAATACTTTTCTAAGCATAGGATAAGAATAAGACCATTTTATGCTTAAAATTTATTTTCTCTAAAAAGTAGTTTCTTCACATTTCCCACTTATTTTATAATTTAATTTAAATCATTTAAAGGTAATGAATTAGATAAGATTAATTAAATATTTATCAATAATGGGATCACATTTTTTAATTAATCCATCACCATTTTTTGGTCAATATGAATAGTAATCATAATTATTTTTATTACCATAATAAAGGGTAAATGATGTAATTATAGTTTAGAAAAAACTGATATGGATTTTAAATTTACCCCAAAACAAGAAATAATTTATTTTATGAGTCAATTTATTATATATTAATCTATTTCTCAGTTATATGACTTTTTATCTCCATTTGAATTGGATTATGTCCTTTATAATGTTTTATTTTAGGAAATATCATACATGTCACACTCTTGTTATTAAAAACATCAATTTTCTTAATATGACATTATCTAGGTGATATTTTCAACTATAAAATTTATTTTTAAATATAAATGATTTATCTTTATCTTAGTAATTTATTTTTAATTTTTATTTCAGAAATAATTATCCTAAATTCTTAATCAATTTTGATGCATGTAATATTTAATTAATGGGAAAAAATAAATAACATTAAAAATATTAAATTTAATATAATAAAACATGAATTATGTTATAAGACAATTTTATATATGTCTTATATTTTAAGGATGTAATAAAATGAATTTTTAATTACTGGTATTATGTGTATATTAACGAAGTCAATGTAATAAATAGTTCTAAAAATTGACATTATTGATTATTTTATATTAAATGATATAAAATTACTAAAAATAACATATTTGGATAATTAATTATGATACAGTTGATAATGTCAACCATGGTCGATCTATGGGTTTGTTTCGTTTATAGAAACTATATTGACCCTAAATGAGTAAAAAATTTATTGTACTGGTATGTTTTTAAAATGGTTAATGAGGAGTTAAACCCAAATGGTAAAGGTACAAATTTACCTAATATTTTTCCTAATACTATTTTATGAGAGTATTTATACCCTCAAAAATAAAATGTTTTAAATAAATTATTTTAGATGCATTTTAATTGAATATTTTTTTTATATTAAATTTTTAGTTTTAGAGATTTGAAAACTGACCCTCACCTAAATTATAAAAGAGAAATTCATCCATCACTCCATTATACTACAGTAATCCTTTTAGATAGACCATATTAATCCAAATAATATTTTCGACTTCCCAATACACATTACGGTGGATTTTTTGTTCTAAAATTATCAACTGTAGTGCCTTTAAGAGAATATTTAAATGATCCTTTTTCAAGAAAATGTAATCGTCTATAAACGACCACTTTCTTTTATACTTATATTTGACTCCTCTAAATATATTATAGTTATCATAAATAAATAACTTAGTAATACTAAATAATCTAAAATGTTATTATGATTATGAATACACAATTATAACCCCACTTTCCCATCAAATAAGAAGTGAATGTATCACTTATTCATATGTACGACTGGTCGTCTCCACGTAGCAATAGAACTTATTTTTCACTGCCAAAATTTATGGATAGGTATTGTTATGGGTTTAATATTTATATTTTATAATTTGGAAACAATTATATTAATTGAATTATAATATTATCACTACCTACTTATCATCCATTCTTTTGAGAAATGACAATGTAGCTTATGTGTATGTATGGACTACCGCCTCCATGATCCTATATGATTAATTTTTCATTTATATTTAACATTGATGTTAATAAGAATTAATTTGATACATATATATGAAATATATGATATAATAATGCATTTTTTAAATTATAATTTTTATGTAACTTTCTTTAATTTCATTTGCCAAAAAAATATAACTACATTCATGGATACTTACAACATTCAGTGTCAATGAATTATGTTATTCATTTTTATATCTATAATTTTCATGAAAGATTATAAATATTTATTTAATTAATATATATAATTATTATAAATTTTAAAAAATTATATAAATTATGGGACCATGATCAAATTATAAGGATAACGACTTTCAAGTAGAAACATGTTAAACAAATGAAGTAGTTATGACCCAGAATAGTTATTTTAATAACAAAATAATTATACATGGGTGATTATATGTTATAAATTAATCATAAATGGTATAGTATATATGAATATGGTTATATAATACATTTATAATAAATACATGTTTATTAAAATTGAGTTTTGAACATGAACAATGATATTTGAAGCTTGAGTTAGGGGTTTTATTTCTTAATCACACTAATATTCTAGATTGTTTATGATTAGGTCACCAATGGATAATATTTTAATTTCATGTACATTTTTTATAAAAATTATTTTGATATTTTTCAACATCATTATAAAATTTTTTAATGTTATTTTCTCATCTTAAACTTTATACAAAATTATTTTAATGGAATCGTTATGTCATTTTCCAAAAAACGTACTTTGTGAAATTTTAAAAAAAACTATAGATTGATTTTTTTAAACTTATACGGAATGATAATATATTCCCACTATCATGATTCTATAAATCCTTAAATATTCCATTTCAATTATACAATTTCATTTTCAAATAAATTGGTATCACTTAAAAGTGCACATCTTTTTAAAAATAATATTATTTTAGAATGGAAAAGTAATTTTTCTTATGAATTATTCCATGTGATATTTCAAAATAATTTTTCATCTAAGATGAAATCATTTGATGTCACTAAATATTATCTATAGATATGATATAAAAAACCATTCTTATTATTTCCTAATATGTTTTATTTATATGTTGAAATGATAAATTCTATATGAAACCCATTTCTTTTCTATAGGTTAGGTTATAAAGAAATAATTATGAAACAAATTTTATTTATGGTTTATTATATGATTATTTATTTTTGATGTTATAGAACACTTACATATTTTTTTATTATGTAATTGGAGGGTATTATTTTCCCCTCAAATTCACAAGGTAATTATTGATATCTAATGAGATAAAGAGGACTAAAATGGGGATTGAACCTAGTTTAGTATGTGACAATATACACTATGATAGTCTTGGGAGTGAAATTTACTACATTGATGGTGTATGGAGTGAACCCATTCCACTATGATACTCTAGGATAAAATCATTGACTACTAAGGAAATGATCTTCTTTATTTATGTGCATGCCATGATTCGATGTATTATACAAATTTTATTTTCTCATGGATCATGTTTCATTATTAATAATGTATCATTTCATTATAATAATTATTCCATAACTGAATATTTAGATCATTAATATGTAGGGTAAAATTTTTCAAATGTTATGTTCATGTTAGTATTCCCTTATACTGATGTTATGATTGAATCTCGACATTTAACCCTTTATAAAAATTTGATTTCACACTTTTCTTATGTTTTAATTCACTATGATATAAAGAATGGAATTAAGTATGATCTGTAAAAAAGGGTGTTAGTTATGTATAAATATCTAGGATCCCATATTATTCATGGTATATCACTCATTTAAGTTTTTTATATTTAGTGGTTGAGCCTTGTTCAGAGATAGAGATCCTTTGTTAGAGAAAATGACTGATAGTTTGGGGATGTTTACTTCTATGGATTGATCGAGTCGAGAAATTAATGGGTCAAGTGATCCATGAGTTTTTGGAATGTTGATAATCATTAAAGAGGGTTAGAGTTGTTTGAAAGTATATTGCGCTGAAAAATCAACTATAGAACATTTACACAACATGTAAATGTATTACATGCCATATAGTTGTTTGTGGTATTAAAAAAAATAAATTTTAGTTTACATGATTTTCAGTGTATTCAATTAAATACATTTACATGATGTGTAAAGACATTACATGTTGTGTAAATTCCAAACCAACATTATTAAATGTGGTGTGCAATAAATTTTTCTTCTAATCAGCCACATATCCTTTTCACTAAACCCTAGGAAATAATACACTTGATTTTAGTGTTCGAAATTCCCTTCTAGATATCCATTTTCTATGATCAATCCCTAGTATTTTCTTTTGGTTAAGTTTATCCATTATATTCATTCTTCACCAATTCATTATAGTAACATAATTCGACCAATTTCATTATTTGTTTTTATCTTGATCACTTTGGATCTAGGAACTTTTTTGCAATCATCTTTACCTTCTTCCACATGGGTGGTTTCCTTTGAGAGAATTGATTAATCATCAGTTAAAGGTAGAGGGTCTAAATCTTAACCCTGTGGTTTTATAATTTCCTTGAAAATGAAATAATTTGATTGCGCTATTATTGTGAGCGTTTAAATCAATTAAACAATTGAATAAGATTATTCATTGAATTCCTTTGGTCTTAAATGGGTTTGATGTTGGATAATTGATTAATTTATGTTTAGCATGACATGTGACATAGAGTGATTTCTTGTTATAAAATCCCTAAATTGTGGCTTATTTATTATTTATATAATTTTTAATTAGTTTTGAATTAAAATTTCAAGGGGAATATGAAAAGAAGAATCGTAATTCACTTAATTAACCATTTAGAATTTTGATGTGATATTGTGATATCAATGATGAATGACATGGAATCTATTCAATTCCGTTGTTATTATATATTGGTATTGGTCATGGAAATTGCAAACCTATATGTGGTATTGAATATATTGAGAGGGGTTGGCCTAATCCCATGTTTTAATTCTTATAGAGAGTGGGCTATTGCTAGTCTCATGCTGTAATGATTTACGGATTTAAAGGGGAATGCTTTAATACTTATAGGGAATTGAACTTGATTGTTTTTTTACTATACCATGGTTACATGGTGGTCATCGGCATAGTCATAAGACATGATCTACAATATTCTGGGATGGTGATGAAGCAGGTTATTTTACTTTGGTTATATGGTTACAGTTGTAATGGTCATAAGATATGATTAGAGATTTTCTAGAATGGTTCTGAAAAAGGTTACATTACCATGAATATGTGGTTGTGGTTGACATGGTCATAATACAAGATCAATTATATTATAGCATGGATATGAAGTAGTTTTTTTATTTTATTAATTTTTGATTTAATTAATACAAATGTCTATCTCTTTACCGCATACACTTGTTATCAGACTATATTAGTTTATACATGGTGGTGTTGAACTAGTTATTTATACTCACACCCTATTCAAGCATCCTTTTCGAACCTGAGCAGATTTTGTAGATGCATGTTTGAACAAGGGAAAAGGTCTTCTTTGTTGATTTATTTTTTGTTTTTAGGATCTATATTTGATATGGGACTGATATGGGGTTCAGGACTATGGAATTTGAGTCTTTTATTTGAGTCATATATTCTTGTTATTTTATTTTTCTTGCATGAAATTTATCAACATTTAGTACATCATTACATTATTTCATTATTTATTTATTAGATTATTTTGTTGGATTTTACTATTGTCTTCCATTGTGTATTCACATTGATTATTTCCATTTTTTATGATTTTTTATACTACTATGAAACATCATACTAGGGGGTATAATCTCACAACTATACTTTTCACACCTCTGCTACATGTCGGAAGATTCTGGCATATGGGGATGCATTCTTGTGGTCTCATAACCAACCCCTTTCGTCCATTTGAGAGATTTCCATACTGGGGGATGTTACAAAAAAGTATCAAAGGAGAAGGGTTTCTTTTCTATTTTTCCTTGTAGTTTGGGAATGTTAGAAAAGAGAATATTATGTGTTCATACATAGTAATGAAATTTTCATGGGAGTATCTAACACATTTTCGGAGGGATATCCGAGTGCCCAGGGTTGGGATTTATTATATACTATATTATTTTTATAGTTGGTGTTATTTCATCTTGGGTGATTCACATGTTGTGTGAGGTTATTTTTCTTTGATCGTACTATTTCATGATATTTTTACTCATGCACTGATATTGAGAAATAAAAAAAATGCATGCATCATAATAGGCATATAAGAATATATTGACATGCATTGTTCATGGTAAGGATATATCTATTTTTTCATGTGAAATATAACTTCCTATAGAACTATGATATGACATATTCATTTAACTTGAAAATTTAAATGAGTTGTCATGTTGTTCAAAAATATTATAAATTCTAATCTATAGAGATAAATAGTTAGTGGTTTTAAGTTATAGTTACATGTTGGGGTTGACATTGTTTCCAGCCCATTCTTTATGTGTTTCATTTGTTTTGTAGAACAAATTCCTTCCCATCATATTCTATATGAGTTTCATGAGAGTGGATATTAGAAAGCTCCTAAATCAGTTGAGGTGGGACATCATATAATTAAGTAGGAGCTGATGGATGTTCAACTTCATGACAGATTCCTAAGGGTCATGAGATCTACTAAAAGTGAGACTATTCATACCATTCCTTTGATATATAATATGAAAAGGTATTTTAACATTTATAATCATCTTATGTTTACTAGGGAAGGGGGACCTCGGGTATCCATGATCTGGATTAAGTCAGTGTAGAAAATATTCAATCATCTCGAGACACCCATGGGTTGGATAGTGATGATTTCTATGCATATGCTTCGTGTACCTACCAATCGTTGGTAATATATTCTATATTAATATGATAAGTGTGATGAGATATAATGGAAGGAAATAAAGATTAATACCCTAATACATTTACATCTCAATACAACAAAGTATGAAAAATATCATGATTTAATGCATCTAACTAGGGATGGGTTGTCAATGCTAGAGTATTTTTTATGTTTTACTAAACTTGAGCCCATTGTACCATCATTGGTAGCTGATGTGATTTCTAGGGAGAGAGGTTTCTAGTATGGTCTTTGTTATGAGAC
Source organism: Viscum album (assembly GCA_963277665.1). Lineage (NCBI taxonomy): Eukaryota > Viridiplantae > Streptophyta > Magnoliopsida > Santalales > Viscaceae > Viscum > Viscum album. The sequence continues at coordinate 244,680,239 of OY728131.1, forward strand.
CATTTCAAAGGTAAACATTTTCAATTTAAGCATCATTGAAGATATAATTAATTAGACACTAATAATTGAAGAGAACCTGATAGAGGATTCCAGAAATGACTAAGAACATTCATTAAGGAAATCTATGATATTCTCTTTGAGTGGTAATTAGAGTGGCTATGATAGAATTCTGAAAAGTAATAGTGGGAAGGAAATCTAAGGCATTGGACAACCATCTGAATATTGTGTTCTATTCTAGTTCAATCAGTGTGAAAAGGTTTTCCACAATCACCCAAAATGTCCTTAACGTAGTGAAAAGTGTCGTATATATGAAAAACTAGGCCATATTTAATGGTTATTTTCAAACATTCCACAATATACTAGTGATAGAGGGTCAGGACATGCACCAGAATTGAGAAGGGGCTTAACTACCCCTCAGCTAGCTGGTAGCTGGAGTTCTATAGGATGTTCAGGCCTATGTAGGTGATGTGGTACTCCAGTGCATGAGAAGATGTACTAAGAAAGGTAAATAGATCATGGTAGTCAAACTAATGTTCAAGGGAGAAGGATAAGTTAAATTCAAGTGATGCAGACTACTCTGAATAAAGTGGATGTAGTACCATCTACCAAAAAATGTAAAATTATTATATCATCTACCTTAGATTGTGTTTTATTTTATATAGGATAATCACATTATTTTTTCTATTATGTTTCTGGAAGTGGTTTGGACTTGGTTGTGGAAATATTAGATGTTGTTTTAACACACCGTTGGGAGTTTGGTCGGAGAATATCAAATGCTGCAAGGGATGTTATCTAAAAATTGGTGGTTAATGTTTTTTTTGGAAACTGATCATGCTAGTAATGATAGGCTCCAACTTGATTTTTGTTATGGATTAGTTAGTTCTATATAATGGCCATATTTATTATAATAGTAGAAGAGTTACCATCACATCTCTAGAGGGAATTAAAATTTCTTGGCAAGGTGAGTGGGATATTCATACTAGTTGTGTAGGACCCATTCAGTTTCAATTGGATTGTTTCACAACTAAAATTGTTGGTCATTCTGTAGATTAATTTGGAATGTAGTCGTAGTATTTTCACATAATGGTATACCATTTCACGATGTTTATCCATTTGTGTTCTATAGATTACTTTTATAGTGACAGGTCGATTTCATGATCTAGTTTGTTTTGGGATATAGAGATATTGACTTAAAATACATTTATATTACACCATTTTAGATGAATATTCACTATATTACAATAATACATACCCAATTACCATTAATAGTTTTGTGTTATTGGAAACTTGGAAACAATATTTTATATCTTGGTGGAAGATATTCAACATCTCCCATAAATATATCTACCTTTAGTACTTCTACATAATACTGTTCTTCATGAATTGGGGAAAGGAAACATATGAAGGGGCAAGCATAGATTCCAGATAAGGATAAATAAAGGAAATGTGTAATAATAAAATGAACAAAAATTATAGAACTTGAGAACACCATTTTAATATCATACCCTTTATATTAGGGATCAAAATAATGATTAGAAATTAATAAGACATGGATCATAATATAATTAAGAGCATAAGCCATGAAAGCACAATATAGGATTAAAATAGAATTTTTTCAGACAAATAATCATATAAAATGACTTCCATAGTGTCCAAGACATCACTCTCAAGACCATCTTGGTTATATGGGTTCACTCCCTACACCATCTTGGGAGTCATGGTTTACTCCCATGGCTGTATTATTAGAAAAAGTTCATTCCTCATACCATGTTGGTAGTCATGGTTCATTCCTATGTCCATCTTAGTAGTCAAGGTTCATCCACAAGATCATCATAGTCTATCTCATGAGATGAAAATATTTACCCAATGCATTGGAGGGAGATATAGGTTCCACCCATCTCTTAATAAAATCATACACACATGTTCCATAATATAATATATAATAATATAATATATAATAGTATCATAATCCATGAGATGAAATGGGTATCATAAACATGTAATCATACTATAACCTGTGAAAAAAAAGACAGGTTTAATAATCATTTCATCAAAATCATAACTCTTGAATGAGAAATAGATTTCATAAACATACAACCTGTGAAAGAGAAATAGATTTCATAGACATATAACCCATGTAACACACTAACCCCAGTTACCCAAAGTCTGTGCATTATTACATAACATTGGAATGATCACAAGAGATCAAATACGAAAAGGCCGATTAGTTTAGTAACCTTAGAAGTACTTGATACATTCATAACTTTTACATTACATCTTAAAATAAAAACTTCTACAACATTTTTTCCCCTTTTGAACACACATATATCGTTAGCATATCCCTGCAGGTCAAACATAAAATACTTATTTACATCCTAGAAATAATAAAACATAGAAAGGGGTGATCTCATATGCTCAGTAAGGATAACATTATAGAAAAACATTCATAAATAAGCATAAACATTTTTAGCAATGTATAAGAAAAAAAACAAAAGCCTTTTAAACATAAACTTTAGCATAATATGGAGATGATAATAAAATAATGTCATTTACTTACACACATGGATATTCTACTAGTCTAATAATCACATGATATATCAATAGCCACTTTCATAATGGAGGAATATATAGTGTCAGACTTTATAACCACATAGTCAAGGCCTTATGCCAAGTCTAAAAATAATATTTTATCAAGGCCTTCTGCCAAGACACTAGTTTGTCTCATGAAACATACTAATACATCGTGGAGCTATAGTAGGCTCCACCCATCACATACTAAGTCCAATTCATTCCTCATTTGAAAAATTTTAAACATAACATGAACATCCATATTAAAACTAGAATACGAAATGTCAATACATTATCCGTAAACAATGAATGGTGTAAAAATAACACATCCATAGTCAAACATATAACAAAATGTTCAATACAATATAGAAGATTTGTATCATAATAAATAAACTTCAAACAAGTTTAAAATCCATCAAAAGATGTTAACATAGAGGAAATTAAAACTCTTTGAAATAAACACCACTTTCTATTTTGAAAACATTTAAAAGTAACATAATTATAAAAGAAAACATTTATTTCGAAAATATTCTTATAAGCTTGTATGGGAATCTTTGATGATGGTATAATGAAAGAAAATAGACACACCTGCTGTATATGTTAAAAAATACATTCTTACCTTAATTTTGTCGAAAAGGTCATAAAGTACCTTGTTTGGAAAACGATGAAAAGTTTCCATTCAATTTTTTTTATAAAAAGTAAAACAAGGGTATAAAACAATTTAAACCATAGTTTGGTAAATAGTAAAAATGTTTTGAAATAAATTTTAAAGAAACATGGACGTGGATGATAATGAAGTCCCAGTTGATACTTACATAAAAACAACCTTGGATAATAAAGAGATTGTGAAATTGACCCTTAACTTATACTTTTCCTTAGTCAATGGTATGTTATAATCATGTATAATAGTTAAAAATTGTTATTAAATTATACAAGAACTATATAAATATATATGATATCATATATGACCCTCTAATATTGCTTTGTTAATAATATTTTAGTAGTATCATCATTTCGGGTGTTAACTATTTCGTTTCCTATTATATGCTTGGTTACGTAATCCATATTTTTTATGGATAGAATGAATTTGATACATATACATAATTATATTATGTTCATAAACATTATTTTTAATTATAAAATTAAAATTATTCTTGAATGATTACGATGGTGAATGAATCTCATCGCGTTCGTGGAGACGGTAATCTGTATGTACGCACGAGCGACAATATCATTATATTTATGGTGAAATAGTATATAATTGGATGGTATTTAATATATAAAGAATAATTAAAATATAATATTTATTATTTAAATTATTTATACTCATTATTATACCCATCCGAATAATAAAGTATTTGAATAACAAACTACACCACGACATGGAGACGGTAAGCCCTACGTACGCACGTATAGTGACATTGTCATTCATACGATGGATAGAATAATGAATATGGTTGTACCATTTTTATAATAACATCAAATTGTATATAATATAATAGATTTATTATTTTAAAATGGAAACAATAATGAAAGGGGAAGTGGAAGAAGAAATGAACTTGAAAGAGGTGATGAAATATTTACCTCTTCTTCGGGTTCTTCATTTTGATTTGATCAAAATGGATCCTCAAGTTGGATTTATGACCAAAGGAAGGACTCTAGGATGAAGGTAGGAAATTTGGGAGGATATTTGGGTTGGGTTGTACAGAACCAACTGGCTATGGAGGTTTGAAATAAAGAGAAGGGTATTTACCCTTTTATAAGAGAGGTGAGGGTCATTTTAGGAGAAGATTAAAATATTATTTTATAATAAAATAATTTTCGTTTTCTAATGGTTTAAAAATGATTTATTTTGAGGATAAGGTGTTTATGGGTCTAAAATATCTCAACCAATATGTTTTATATAGTTTTAGGTCACAATATTAATCTTATCTTTCAGATTTAACTCTTAGTTAAATAGTTTGACATTTATCATGTCTCTTTGTATTTTTATATTATATGGTTAATAAACATACTATAACAATCCAAGAGAACGCAAAATGGTTCATTATTAATATATAAAACATTATCTATTTTTTTTCGAAACATAGATTTTTAGGAATATTATATCAATTAATAATATCACATTTGTTTTAAAAACTCAATTATGTCAATTTTGACACTATTTAGTATTTGGTTTTTGTGAAAATCAAAACCGCATGATTACTTCAAACAAAAATTATTTAATAAACCCTAACATGTCATATTAATCTAAAATGTATTTAAATGTATCCAAATTCTCAAATTACAATTATTTAGATATTTATAATATCAATTATTTAAATCATTCATTAATATGGTAAAAACTGTATCATCATTGGGTCATAAATAAATTAAATTATTGAATGTCTAAAAATTATAAATAAAATACCATTATGTTGAATTTTTTTGGCTTTCTAATGAATATTTATCGTCGAATTTATCTTATGTATAACCCAATATTTAAAATGGTTTAGTTATTAAACATTGAATTTCACTCTTTTAACTCTTATTTAAATAAAATAATAATAAATGTTTTAATCTAATCCATGTTGACCAAAGGGGGACATATTTTATTCCTAAGGTTTTTTTGGTCTAATTACACTTATCCAATAGAATTAGGACATCTTTTAGGGTAATTATAATATCATTTTTACCCTCAATTACCCTATTTACATTTAGTCGTGGTAAACAAAAGTCAAAAGATACTATTCATCAAAAATTATTTTCATCTTATTGAACCACACTTTACTTATTGATATCAATAGTGTCTCTATGTTTTTTGAAATTAAACTCATAGAAGTTGTAAAATTATGTTTTATGCAAATTTTTAAATGCTCCAAGAAGGTTGGTAAAAGACGGTAAAAAGTTTAATAAAATTTTATATATATCTACTTATTATAAAACGACTCCAATGAATTACATTGAACATATATAGGTATTATGTATCTATTTTAACCTAAAATAAATTAAAATAAAATAACTAGTTACTTAAATTAAAAGACGTTTTAAACAATATTGCAGTGTTTTTCAATATTGATCAAAAATTGAAAGTTTTCATAAAAATACAAAAATTCACCCTAATCTAATTTTGATATTCCAAATTCAAAAATGAAGTCCATTTTGAAAAATAAAATTTAAAAAATTTAAAAAAGTCAGTATTACTATTCATAATGGCTAGTTTGATTGGTCGTGGTGTCTTAAAACTCCATGTTGTGTATATTGCGAGCTACTGCATTATTCAAAGGGAAATGTACCATGGGATCTTGGGGTGTTACAATTTCTCATCCTTAAAATAATTTTATCCTCAGAATTTCTATAACATTACTGCATAAAAGGATTGTATTGGTTCTTCATCATAAGTTCCTCAGGTTCCCATGTTTCCTCTTCCATCTTATGGTTTTTCCATAGAACTTTTACCAGACGATTCATCCGGTTTCTCAGCACTTGTTATCTAGTATCAATAATCTTGATAGGCTCTTCACAATTAGACATATTATGTTCCAATTAAATTTTATCATAGGTGAGTACATGTGTTGGTTCAGGCATATATTTTCTCAACAGTGATACATGGAACACATCATGAACTTTGGAGAGACTTGGAGGCATTTCCAAATTATAAGCCATAACTTCAATTCATTCTAGAATTTCGAAAGGTCCAATGTACATGGGACTCAATTTACGGATATTACTGAAATGTATTAAACCCTTCCATGGAGATACCTTCAAGAAAACATGATCTCCTACTTAAAATTACAAATCCTTCCTCTGATTATCAACATAGGTATTTTTCCAAATTAGAGATTCTTTGATGCGGGTTTGCATAATCATTAATTTTTTCATTGTTTCCTCACAAAGTTCTGGGCCTACTAGTTTTCTTTCACCAAAATCACCCCAAAAAGTTGGTGTGCAAAATCTCTTTTCATATAATGCTTCATATAGTGCTATCTAAATACTTGAACAGAATATATTGTTATAGGAAAATTATACCATAGGTAAATAATGATCCCACATACCTTGAATGTCAAGTGAGAAAGATTTCAACTTGTCTTCTTAGGTTTGAATAATCTGTTCTGATTGTCTATTTGTTTAAAGGTGGTAGGCAATGCTCAAACTATGTTCAATATCCAAGGCCTTCAGAAGAATTTTCAAAAAACATGATGTAAAATGGGGATCAAAATCAGAAAAAATCAATAGGGGTACACCGTGGAGTCTTACAAATTCATTAATATATAGTCTTTCCAGATGTTCAAGTGGTAAATCATATCTTATAGAAAGAAAATGTGATGACTTGGTAAGATGATCAACAATGAACCATATTGAATCATTCTTTCTAAGAGTCTTTGGTTGCCCCATGATAATTCCATCATAATATTATCCAATTTACACTCATGTATGGGAAGAGGTTTCATGACTCCTCCAAGCTATTGCCTTCCATATTTCACTTATTGGAAAACCATACATCCTGAAAAAAAAAAGCAATCTCCCACTTCATGTTGTCCCACAAAAAATGTTCCTTCAAATATCTATACATCATGGTGCTCCATTGAAATATAGAGAAATTAGAGCCATGAAAATCATCTAACAATTCCATTTTTATATTAGGTATGTCAGGAACACAATGTCTCTTCCCAAATTTCAAAATTATATCTTTATATATGAAGTCACTCAATCACCCATCATTAACAGCTTTATTCTTTTTTTGAAATTACTTATCATCAGTCTGAGAACATTTTAACTTATCTATTAAAGATGGTTTGGCAACCATTTGAAAAATAATTTATGATTCACCTTCCATGGTTATTCCCATACCTATAATTACTAGATCCATTTATATAGGATCCTTTTAAACTGTCATCTTGTTCAAAACCCCATGATCCTTTCTGCTCAAAGCATATGCCACTTTATTTTCCTTCCCCGGGTGGTTGTGTATAGTGAAATCTTAATCCTTGATTAGTTCAAACCATCACCTTTTCCTTGTGTTGAGTTATTTTTGTGAGAAACTACACTTCAAACTCTTGTGATCAGTATAAATCTCACATTTTTCACTATTGAGATAGTGTCTAAATATTTTTAGAGAAAATATTACAATTGATAACTCAAGATCATGAGTGGGATAGTTTTTTTCATGAATTATTTGTTTCCATGATGCATAAGCAACAACTATATTATTGTGTATATGGACACAACCAAGTCCTTTCTTTGAAGAAACACTATAAATAACAAAACCATCATTTTATGATGGTAGAGTCAAGATAGAAGCATTAACTAATCTTCTCTTCAGTTCTTCAAAACATTCATTACACTCTTTTGTCCAAACAAATTTAAACCCTATACGAGTGAGCTTGGTTAATGGGTTATCCAATCAGGCAAAATTATAGACAAAATGCCGAAAATAAACTACTAAACCAATAAAACTGTGTACCTCAGTTATACTCATCGGTCCTGGACATTATTAGATTTACATGGTCTTTGAAGGATCAACAATGATTCCATCCGTAGAGACAATATAGCCAATAAAATAAATCTCCTAAATGCAGAATTCACACTTCCTAAATTTCCCATATAATTCATTTCTTCTAAGATTCCGTAGGATAATGCCTAAGTGATTTTCATGATCCTTGTAGATTTTTGCGAATACCAAAAAATCATCAATAAATACCCCAACAAAGTCATCATGATATTCCTTGAAAATCTATTAATTAGATCTATAAAGACAGAGGGTGCATTAGTCAATTAAAAAGGCATTACTGTAAACTCCTAAAGCCCGTACCTGGTTCAAAATATAGTTTTTTGGATTTCTTCCTTCTTCACACATAACTGATGATATCTAAATTGAAGGTAAATATTTGAAAAATATTGAGCTCCAAGAAGTTGGTCGAATAAACCATCAATTAAAGTAGGGGGTACTTGTTCTGAATTTTTATAGCATTGATCTCCATGTAGTCAATGCACAACCTCATAGATCTGTCTTTTTTCTTAACAAAAAGGACAGGGTCACCCCATGGAGAAACACTAGGGTGAATAAATCCCTTATTAATCTATTCCTCTAGTTGTTTCTTTTGTTCCGCTAATTTCACAGAATCCATTCTATAAGGGGTCCTCGATATGGGCCTTCAAAGAAGAATTAAATCAATGGAAAACTCATTTTCTTGTTCTAGTGGATGTCCAGGTAAATCCTCTAGAAAAAAAATCAACATATTCATAACCAATAGGTATGTCCTATATTCGAACATTATTTTCCTCACCCATAGTTATTTCATTCACTTCTTACCCAATAATTGAATTTATTAGAGCTACTGGGGGAAAATTTAGATAAGAATCAGGTGGTGACATTTCTTACCTAAAGATAAGTTACTCCTTATCCTCATTGAAAATTGTAACATTATTCTTCTTATAATAAATTTTCAAATCATGGTCAGAAAGCCAATAAATTATGAGGATTATATCAAATTCAATCATGGGTATGACAATGTGATCAACAGATAAAGAAGATTTATATGCCCTAATGGGAACTGACTCAGAAAACATTATTGTGATGATACTTCCCTTAGGTGTTTTTATTGACAACTCCCTTGTTAAGTCAAATTGAAAATATCTAATTTTCTCGGGAAATTAGGAAGATATGAAACAATATGATGATCCTGAATCAAATAAAGAATTGGATAAACATTAGGAAACTATTAAATTACATACCACTATGTCTTTCGAAGCTTCAAACTTTGTAGTAGTGATTGCATAAGCTTTTCCTTTCTCACCTGGCCTTTTATAAGGTAAGTTTTCATAGCACATAAGACATTCATTTTCATAATTCTCCTTTTATCTACAATTCTAGCATTCAACATTGAAATAATTTTTCTTCCCCTTGCAATCGAAATCTTGGTGGTCATTTCACCGCACTTGTAACAGACATTTATTCCCTTCAGGAAAGTACTGGGTGTTTCTTCCCACATTTACCAAAAGATGGATATTAAACTTTCCACATCTTCCCCTAATTTCCATTTCCAGAGTGTTCAATAGATCTATTTTTCTCTTTCTTTACATTAAAGTATCAAGACTTAGGGAATTTCATTTCTGTCTTGATGGCACATGAGACAATATCTTTATACGATGAGAATGACTGTGAGACAAATTATCGACAAAGAAATGGTTTTAACCCATGAAAGAATCGATCAATCTTACTCTATGGGTTATGTATATAATATGTTGTATGCCTTGTTATCCTTGTAAAGTTATCCCCATACTTTGCGACATTCTCACCCTCCTTTTGCCTCAGACATAGAAATTGTCTTTCCATATCCGTTTGATGTTAACGTGGAATGTATTTTTCTAATAAAACCTCTTTAAAATCCCTCCATTACATGTTAGAAACTTCTTCATCTTCCTTTGTGTTTTGGATTAATGACCACCATTGATCTGCATCTCCTGTGAGGTGAAAAACTACCATAACAAATTTTCTTCTTTCATTACTCCCCAAAGCATGAATTATTTTCTCTAAGGAATTTATCCATTGCTATGCTACTAATTTATTTTTAATCCCATAGAATGTTAGTGGTTGTTTCCTCCTGAAGCGGTCTAACATTGATCATCCACTTTGTGGATCAGGGTGCTCTATACCGGTAAAGTTATTATTCATAACCTGTGTGAGTTATCCCAGTATGGTGATAAGCTGATCAAAACCAGTTTCTTCACCAACGTCACTATAATTATCTTTAGTAGGAGGAAAAATTCCTACATGGATTATATGTGTTGATATAGTTTTCATTCCTTCCACTAAGAACCATTTCTAAACAATGGAATACACTAGATTTGTATATTAATTTTAATACATAATTTCAAAATTCTAAAATAGTTAACATAAATTGAATAGTTTATGGATATAATCCATAATCATAAAAATGTATTCTTTGAAAAATTATACACTCATAAAACCTTCATAATTTTTTAAAGAAAATGAGAATTATCCTAATCATATCCCCCGGGAGTGTCGTAACCAAGAGTGCAGCATGGCCCGTTGTCATGAACTAGTTCCCATTCAAGTCTAGCTTAAAGCAGTGGTTTCAGGTTTTACCCCTAGGTACATCTGTGCAAGATCCGCCTCTACTGGATCACATCTATATAGGGATTCATTGTATGGAAAACTCACAAATTCCCTATAGTACAAAAATTATATAAAGTTATTCTATACTAGTCCTCAAATTCTATCTTAGGGTAATGTTCTTTAATTAGAGTTTTTCTAAATCTAGCTTCTAATAGTTGTACTAAACTTTCTCTGATACCAACCATAATGCCCTCACCCTAGTTACCCAGAATCAGTATTTTATTACATAACATTGTCGTGATCACAAGGGATCAAATCCCGAAGACCGATCAGTTTAGTATCCTTGGAAGTACTAGATACAATCATAAGTTCTACATTAAAACATGAAATAAAAACACCAAATTTTTTTACACTTATGAAAAATATTATATTTTCAACTTATCTCTACATTTCAACCATAAAATACTTCTTCACATCCTCAAAAAAATAAAACATAGAAAGGGGGAGCTCAGATGCTTAGTAAGGATAACAATATAGAGGAATCTTTCATTAATAAGCATAAACATTTAAGGACATGTATAAGATTAAAACAAAATCCTTTTAAATGTAAACTTCAAAATAAAATGGCAAATATAAAATCAAATAATTTCATTTAATTATTCACATGGATATTATACTAGTCGAATAATTACATGCAATATCAATAGCCACTTTCATAATGATGGAATGCATAATGCCAAACTTCCTAACCACATAGTCAAGGACTTGTGCCAAAACTATAATTAAGATTTTTTCAAGGCATTGTGCCAAGACACTAGTTTGTCTCATGAGACCTACCGATGTATCGAGATGAAATAGTGGGCTCCACCTGTCAGTTACTAAGACCAATTCATTCCTCATATGAAAAGGTTTAAACATAACATAAACATTCATATTAAAACTAGCATACCAAATGTCAATAATTTATACATAAACCATGAATGGTGTAAAAATAACACATCCACAGGAAAAAATATCACAAAACCTTACATAAAATATGGAAGATTTATATCTTAAAAATCAACTTCAAAAAAGTTTAAAATCCATCAAAGTATGTTGACATAAATTAAATAAAAAGTATTTAAAATAAATATATCTTTCTATTTTGAAAACATTTAAAAGTCACGTATTTATAAAAGAAAAATTTTATTCAAAAAATATTCTTATAAGAATGTATATGAAGGTTTGACAATGATATAATGGCAGAAAATAGCCGCATCCTCCGTATAAGTTAGAAAATACATGCTTACCTTAATTTTATCGAAAATTCCATAAAGTACCTTGTTTGGAAAATGACGGAAAGATTCCCTTAAATTTTTTTATAAAAAGTCTAAAAAGGGTATAAATGAATTTAACTCATATTCTAGTAAATTTTAATAATGTTTTGAAATATATTTTTATGAAACATGGATGTGTAAGATAAAGAGGTCCCAATAGATACTTACGTAAAAGTAACCTCGGAATATAAAGAGATTGTGAAATTAACCCTTAACTTTTACATTTCCTTAGTCAATGGTATTTTAAGCTTCTAAATAATAGTTTAAACATTGTTATCAATTTATACATGAACTGTATACATATATATTATATCATATATGATCCTCTAATATTTCTTTGCTAATAATATTTCAGTAGTATCATCATTTTGTGTGTTAACTAATTTGTTGTCTTTTATATGCTTAGTTACATAAGCCATGTTCGTTATGGATAGGATGTATATGATTCATACAAAAAATGATGTTATGTTCATAAATATTATTTTTAATCATAAAATGAAAATTATTCTTGAATGATTACGATGGGGAATGAATCTCGTCACGTTCGTGGAGATGGTAATCCATACGTACGCACAAGCGACAATATCATTATATTAATGGTGAAATCGTATGTAATTTGATGCAAAATCATATATAAAAGATCATTAACATGTTATATTTATAATTTACATCAGTTATACTCATTATTATACCCATCCAAACAATGAAGTGTTTGAATAACAAACTACACCCCGACGTGGAGACGGTAAGACCTACGTACGCACGTATGGTCACTTTTTCATTCAAATGATGGATAGAATAATGAATATGGATTTAACATTTTTATAATAACATCAAATTATATGGAAGATACTGGATTTATTATTTTAGAATGGAAAAAACAATGAAATAGGAATTGGAAGAAGAAAAGTACTTGAAAGAGGTGGTGAAATATTTACCTCTTCTTTGGGTTCTTCCTTTTGATTTGATCAAAAGGGATCTTTAGGTTAGCTTGCTGTCCAAAGGAAGGCCTCCAGAATGAAGGGAGATAATTTGGGAGGATATTTGGGTAGGTTTTGGTCGAGGAAAATTGCTTTGGAGTTGTCAAATTAAGAGAAGGGGAATTACCCTTTTATAAGAGAGGTGTGGGTCACTTTAGGAAAATCTTGAAATATTATTTTATAATAAATTATTTTTCAGTTTCTAATGGCTCAAAAATGATTTATTTATAGTCTATGTTGAGGGTGGGTCGAAAATATTTCAACCAATAGGTTTATCTCACCATATTAACTTTACCATTTAGATTTAACTCTTAGTTAAATAGTTTGACATTTACCATGTCTCATTGTATTTTTATATTATATGGTTATTAAACTTACTATAACAAGCCAAGAAAACCCCAAGTGGTTAATTATTAATATAAATAACATTATCTAAGTTCATTGGCTGGACCTTAGTTTTTTTGGAATATTATATCAATTAATAATATAGTATTTGTTTTAAAAAGTCAATTATATCAATTATGACACTATTTTGTATTTGGTTTTTGTAAGAATCATAACAACATGATTACTTCGAAAAAAAATTTATTTTATCAACCCTAACACATAAAAGTAACCTATAAGTTTGGTGTAATTCATAAAAAGTCTCAAATTACAATTATTTGTATATTTATAATATCAATTATTTAAATCTTTCATTAATAAGGTTATTACTGCATCATCATTGTATCATAAATAAATAAAATTATTTAATGTCTAAAAATTATAAATAAAATAAATTTATGTAGGAAATCGTTTTAGCTTTCTATTCAATATTTAGAGTCAAATTTATCTTCTGTATAAATCCATATTAAAAATGGTTTAGTTATTTAGCTTTTAATTTCAATCTTTTAACTCTTCTTTAAATAAAATAATAATAAATGTCCTAATCTAATCCATGTAGACCAAAGGGGGTCATATATTATTCAAAAGTTTTTATGGTCGAATAAATCTTATCCAATAAAATTAGGACATGTGTTAGGGTAATTATAATATCATTTTTACCCTTAATTTCTTTATTCACTTTTAGCCGTGGTAAATAAAAGTCAGAAGTTACTATTCACCAAAAAAATATTTTTATCTTATTGAACCACACATTACTTACTGATATCAACCATGTCTCTCAAGTTTTTGAAATTCAACTCACGGAAGCGGTAAAATTACGATTTATGCAAATTTGTAAATGATCCTAGAAGGTGGGTAAGAGGTGGTTAAAAGTTCAATAAAATTTTATATATCTAAACATATTATAAAATGACTCCAATGAATTACATTGAACATATATATGTATTATGTATATATTTTAACCTAAGATAAATTAAATTAAAACAACTAATTACTTAAATAAAAAGTCATTTTTAATCAATAAAGTAGTGTTTTTCACTATTCATCAATAATTGAAAGTTTTCAAAAAAAATACCAAAAATTCACCATAAGCATATTTCGATATTAAGAATTAAAAAATATAGTCCATTTTTTAAAATAGAATTTTTAAAATTTCAAAAAGTTGGGATTAATATTCATAACGGCTAATTTGATTTGTCGTGGTGTGTTAAAACTCCAAGTTGTGAACAAGGCAAGATACTGCATTATTCAAAGGGAAACGTACCATTGATGCTTGAGGTGTTACAACCCAAGAATGAGAAATGGGTTTCATAAAGACCATGCCATTATTAATAACCCATTCCAAGAATGAATATAAATGGAACCTTTAGATCATTTCCTAGAAGGACCAAAGTAACATCAATAGATGTCATATTAGATTGAAACTAAATTTGAAATATCATCCAAAAAATTCATGAAGAAAATATCATTACTTCTTTGAAAATGTTTTTTAATACAAAAAAATAGAAAATACTTTTATTAGAAAATACCTTGAAAACATTTAAAAACTAATGGAAATCATTTTGAAATCCTTTTTCCTTGAAAACATATAATATATTCTTCCAAACATTTAAAAAACATTATTCAAAAACGTTTTGAAAACATATAAATAAATCATGAAGACATTTTGAAAACCATTTCTTTTAAAATACATAGAAAAAATATAAATAAGTGTTAAAAACATTTTGAAAACCATTTTAATTGAAAACTTATAAAATGATCTTGAAAGAATTTTGAATACAATATTCCTTGAAAACATAAAAAATAATCTTCAAAACATTTTAGGACCCTTTTTTAGAATGTTTCTAAAACATATAAAGAAATATTGAAAACATTTTAAAATCCATTTTATAGAAAATAAATTAAAAACTTATAATGCAAATTGAATACTTTTTAAAAATTATTTATTTTAAAATACATCAAAAACATATAAATAAATCCTAAAAAAATTAAACCTTTTTATAAAACATCATTTTTGAATGAATATTGATTTATGATCAAAGAGAGAGGTAAAGTCAGACATTTTTAAAAACACATTCTTAACTATATTATGTACCAAAGAGTGTAATAAATAGTAAAAATGTTTGAATAAATCATAACTAACTATAGGATAAAAAAAATCATGAATTTTCATGAGATATGGGAAACAATATTTCATCAAGGAAGCATAAGAATAAACAATCTTGAAAAATGATGAGATTCTCTCAATAAAATCTTATAACTTGGTAACATGGGATATTAATATTAATATAATAAAAAAAATTACATGAATCATAAAACATCATTAAAAGAAGTAAATTCATTATATAAAATATAAAATGGATTTATAAACACTTTGAAAGAGACTTTATGTGCATAACAAAACATGAGTCTCAAAGAAAGAAAAATTGAGACAAAACTATTTCATTGACTTGGTATCTTTCGAAACATAAAATACATAAAATAATAATCATAATATGAATAATTGGAAGAAATGATTTTATGTATAAGGTAAATAGAATAAAATAATGGTAAGTATATACACCACACAATGGAAATAGTGGCGAACATAGCATGTATCTCACAAAAATAAAAGTGAGATGAAATCCCCATACCTTGTGTCTTGACTGTCATTATACTCATTCAAAAAACCTGTATAATAAATATAAATTTATTATAAATATTTTATATATCCTTATTCTTGTATCTAATATAATATTTTCCGCTTCGGCGGTGGCATAGTGGTGCAGGGTCGAGGGCCATAAAAACGGTGTTCGGTGAGGTCTGGGGTTCGATTCCTGGGAGCCCGCTCTTGGGGGAATTTCCGCCTCCCATGTACCACTCGTCTTGCCGGGTCACCCGGT
The DNA here is from genome assembly GCA_963277665.1 of Viscum album. Taxonomy (NCBI): domain Eukaryota; kingdom Viridiplantae; phylum Streptophyta; class Magnoliopsida; order Santalales; family Viscaceae; genus Viscum; species Viscum album. The sequence continues at coordinate 244,696,428 of OY728131.1, forward strand.
GTCTCACCGGGTGGGCAGAATGGGCGCACTTCACCTGGCTGACGGATTGCTGTGACGAACCATCGCCGATCGAGGTGTTACCCCGTGGGACGCAATGTCATCTCGGCTGACAACGGCTCCTCCCCGGCTGGGGCATCCCTGGATGATCTCTTCGTGGGGAGGGGGGTTCTTGAGTGTGGAGGGTTCGAAAAGGCCACTCTCGGGAATTCCCTTTTTCCAAAAGAAATATAATATTTTCTTATTATTATGACCTTATATTTTTTGCTTGTTAATAATCTTATGTTAAGGTTTCACGTCAGGTAATATTTTCTTTATTCTTCGCAGTCATCTTAATTTATTGTATATTTGTACCTTGTACATATATAAAGATTTAAAAAATTCAAAACATGATATAAATAAAATTTATATACAATATATTTCTATTATAATATTCTACATAATATATTATTATGAAACATAATACACCATTAATGGAGACGGTAGATCATACTTACGCGTGAACTCTATTTTTGTTTAATTATCGTGTTGAAAGTTGAAAAGTAAAATACCTATATGTATGAATATATATATATAGTTATTAAATTACATTTATGATATAATTATATATATATATATATTCAGAAAAACAATCCTCAATACAATCTATTTAATATATGAATGAATCATATCGCTTTGAGGGAGAGGTAGTCCACACTTCCTCAATCAAAGTTATCGAATTTACACAAGATGGAAATTGTAAATGTATGTTCTAAATAAAAATTAAATATATAAAAAAGACATTATAAATATAATATATATCATATATAAACATAGTTTCCATCATAATGGACTCCATTATAGGTGATAATGGGAAAATGAACAATCATCATTTCTTGAGGTAGTAGTTCACCATACATAGAAATCGTATGTTGAATAAACATTAAATGGAGGTGTTTGTAAGTTTAGTTCAAACCATTTAAAAAAATACATACTAGTGTATCTAAGATATTGGGTTTTTTATATTATCGTAGAATAAGAATATTAGAGGGGATGGATAATTGAAATGAAACTAGGGATCATGAGAGAGGACGTTACCTCTTAATCGGATAACTCCTTTTGTTTTATAGCAAAAGGCTTCCACGAATTTATTCATGAAAAAATATATTCTTATAGATCTAGGGGATGTATTTTGGGAGACTATTTGGGAAGAGTTTTTATGAACCAATGTGGCTTGAGATGTATGAGGAATGTGTAGATTGATTGTCGTTTTATAGTGTATGAGGAGTGACACTCTTGAAAATACTAAAATGTATTCATTAGTGGGTGGTATACCTTACCAAAAGTTCATCAAAAAATAAAAAATAATGATGTAAATGGGAATAATTGACCATTAAAACGTTTACCATATAAAATAAGTGCATTTTAATAATATGGTTCATGAACTTTTAAGACTCCCCAATTTTACCATTTTGGGTTTTTTAATTGATATACTTTTCTAATCTTTCTAGTTTAACCATTAAGACTAAAATAAAGTAATATTTATTAAAAAAACATAGAGATAAATAATTTTTAATATGATATATAATTTATAAAATGATTTTCTTATGTATTTTTGAAATTAATTTTAAAACAAGCGCGTGTGATGTTCTAAAACACTGCTTAAATTCTGACCGTGTGATCAACATTTTTACAATATATGGGTCATTATGATAATTATAAATGATTAATTGGTCCATTAATATAACATATGTAATATTTACTAAAACTTCAAAAAAAAATTTAATAATATATGATTTTATTCGTTATAAATAAATTAATAAAATTTTCATTATTGTAAAATAATCATAATGTCAATTTTGACATTATTTATTTAATGTAAATTCTAAAATATAAATATAATAGAGGAATTAAAATATATCCAGTTTACATATTTTTTAAACGATATATTATTATAAAGAAATAAATAAGGATTATAATTCAATAAAATATCTTCACTTTTAATATTTATAGTAACATTTATATTAGTTAATTATAAACTAAGTAATCACTACATTAGATTTTTGTAAGTATTTAGCGCAACTAATTCACCTATAAAAATTATTTTTAAATTATTTTGATAAAAATAACACATTTATATTTAAAAAGGATATGTATAACTTATACTATGTTTTTTTACATATCTCAATGTTTTATACACGTTAAATGTAAGGAAAGTTCTTATTTAGAATGTTTTCCTTACTTAACCTTTATATAGTGATCTTCCATTCAAAAATATCCCAATAACACATAAATTTATAACCAGGTGGTGATATGATATACTTTTTGTCATTAAATGGAATTTTGACAAGTTTCCAGGTCATTTTTTTTTTTAATATTAAGGTTTAGTCCCTTAATAAGCTTAATTTAACCTTATTCTCCGTAATTAATTTTAATCACTATCCCTAATATATTTGAAAAAAAATGAATTTTATCTTATTATAACCCAAATATTGTACTTATTACAATAGTTTAGATACAATTTTAAAAATTAAAAATCATAGATGTGAGAAAATTAAGATTAATGCTATTGCCACTGATGTGGAAAGAATGTTGGTTTTTAAAGTAAAAACATTCAGAAGTTCAATAAGTTTTTATATAAAATTTAAATATAAATATGATTAAAATGACCTAAATTGGATTAATATATGAACAACTGACCTATTTTGAGTTTAAAAACCATCCTCAAACATAATTTTACAGTAATCGTTATTTAAACAAAAATACTATTTTTAAATAAATTGTTGTAATTTGTACTACTCATCATAAAAAATATTTCATAGAAAAATATAAAAAATTCACCCTGCAATAATTTAAGCATTATAAATTAAAAAATTACATTTATATTATCAAATAAAATCCTTATATGTGTCTAAAATTTATTTTATTATTCTTTATAAAAGAACAAGAAGTGTATTTAAATATATTTTTAAACAAATAAGGCATTTTCAAAAAATGATAACTTTTGTTATAAATATGTTTTATTTATATAAAAACATTTTAAACAAAATTTTAAAAGTATATATTACTATTAATATCAATATTTTTAACACCTAGGATATAGTTAACTCATTTATATAAAAATAATAATGTAACATTGAAACTCAGTGTTGCGTATAATACATGCCAAGTTGGTGTTGCGTATGACGTTGGCCAAGCTGGTGTTGTGTGTAGTGAAAGACAAGTCGGTTCCATGTGAAAGGAATATTTGAATCAGTTTTTTATAAAAGTTTGAGGGGAAATCCCTATTTATTGAACCAGAAAGAAACAACCTCTTAAATGGAATGGGAGAAGAGGAAACCCATTTCATCACAAGAGAACATATGCCCATAAAGCAAAGCCCGAAGGCTTACATAATTAATTGAAGATAAAAAGGAAGCGGGAAGGAAAAAAATCATTTGAAAGAACCTCATCACCCCCTTTCATACCATGTAGGGTGAGATCTGTCGAAGAAGATGTATCCCCCCTAGAAGATGTGTCATGATACAAATGCAACGCGGTAGAGAACTCTCCCAACCCTCACCGAGATGTAGGTGGAAGACCGAATGATAGGTGACAGCACACCTATATCTCATTCAAGCCACCCACCCGACAAGGCATGCAAAAAAAACAGCACTATCAACCTGATGCAAGACAAAGCCATACAAGAACATAGTGCAGAAGATCTGACAAAGTGCCCATCCATCCAAACGGACAAATAGCTAATGATTAGTGTTAGCACACCCATCCCTCTTTCGAGGTCACCCTCCCAACGTCAAACTACAAGATACATAAACACCTATAAAATACAATGAGGAAGAATCTAATGCTCGCAAATCCACCAAAAAATTTTTGGAAAACAAAACCTCATGTGAACTAGTCAAACACAGAGCAAACCAGAAGACCACCTATAGCCGAGAGCAAACAGAATCAAACGAACAAAAGAAAATAGGCAGCCACAACAAAACCAATTCCACCAAGCCACAGAGCAATCCATATAATCCAATCAAATCTTTCATATTGTTTTGAATCAAATCGAACCTCAAACCTCAGCATCCGTATGAAACAGGAGAAGCAATGGCAATCGAAGCACAACATGGTATGAACCGGAGCAGCCAAATGCGGGACATGGAAAGAAAAAGTATCTTGAAGACAACCCACATATCACTGGTGTTGCAAGAAGGTGTGTCACTGAATCAAGGTCCAGTGAGAGATGATTTGAACACCATGCATCTGTCATCTTTGAGTGCACAACCTCGAGCGATGAAGCGAGGGGACCAGGTCCAGGGACCAGATCAAAAGTAGAGGACTGCAAATATACCACTAGAGATCTATGGGAAGAGCCACAAATCTCAAGACACTAAGGCCACCCACATCACATCATCAGATAAGAAGAGATCTGAAGCGGGAACAACACCGATCGAGGACAAACAGGATGATTTAGGGACGGGGTACCTGGATGAGGATGATAAATAGGATGATCATGTCGTGAGAGAACACAAATGACCGCTGTCGGAGAAGACTCCTCCGCCAGACCACCCACACTGCTGCCTGAAGAAATCAAGCCACTGCCAGACTGAAGAACACCTCAACCATGGATACTCCGGACTATCATTGCCCGACGAGTAACCACCAGTTGATGTCCACCAGAGCTACAAGATGAAGCCGAGGGCCACCGCGTGAACGCCGATCTAGCAGAGGAACCTAGATGAAAACCAGATCTAGGGATGAGTAAAGTTGTGAGGAAGAAACACTCCACCCACGCTCGAATCTTGGAAGAAATTGAAACATGAAAGGCAACCACGTGAAGATTCGAAGAGGCGAGAAATAAGCCACTGATAAAATTATTTGAGTTATCAATGGTTTTATACATTAAAGTTTAATTTATATAAATCCACATCATAAAAATGAATACTAAAACACCCCTTTAAAAGGGAATATTAAAACCATAATGGTTTCTTAAAGTAATTCAAAATTATATTACCAAATAAAAGAACATAGGTGGGAAGTGTAAATTTTGACATTGAAAAGAAGTATCACCAATAAGTTCTAATAGATAAAGATAGAGAACAGGGTCAGAAAAAAACAATTAGAAAGATATAAATCATTATGGACCTAAAGGATCATACCATCTATTAAAAACCGAGGTATTATGAAAAAATTTTATTTATAGACCATTTTCTTAAAGCTGATGGTTTTTCATGAAATGATATACTTTCATGTTTTTAGTACAACATCACAATTTTTTTGTTTTTTGATCCACATCACCGCTTTATCTAAAAAGGTATGTGAATTTTTCATTCCTGAAGTACTAAAAATCATGAGACCCATGATATTTCATCCCATCAGTTATCAGATCAAATCCTTGTTTTTATAACAACTTATCCAATATACTTAAATTCTTATGTGGAAGGATAATACTTTATTATGAAAAACTTAATCCAATGTCTAACATAATATTTCCACAAATGTTAAACCTTATAAACCTTAAAAAATATGAAAATAAAAAACATTAAAAAAAATTATATAATTATATTAACATTAATCCCATGTATATTATAAAGTTTCTCTTGGTTTTCATATTAAAAACATGTGAATACCCTAATTGTACATCCTCTTAAAACAGGGTAATAACCAAAATTACCTTAAATATTATTGGAAAACATGTATTATTCTTTATTCTAATGATTTTCTGGATAAATTAGTTGAATCCAAGATGTTATAAACCACATCCTTGACGATATACACCACTTTTTCAATAATCAGTTCAAAGGAAATCTATATCATCCAAATTACTTATTTGTGTCTGACATATCATTATCCAAAGACCATTTTCTCAACATCAAGACTTAATTTAAGGTTACCATCCCTTAACAAAAATATAACCTTTATAGGAATTCACCCATCAACATGTCCATTTCATTCCATTATAAAAAACATATAAAGAAAATACTTATATATTTTATGATTCATATAATAGAATATCTGAAATCAAAAACATAAATACTTCATTCATCCAACACTATTATTAAACCATTATTCCAGCTACATCAATTTATCCCTTAATACATCATTCCTATAACATAAAATATTAATTAACTCTTAAGTTTCCTCAAACTCAATCTAATCATACTTATTATGTTTAATTTAAAAAATACTAGAAGAACATCACACAACATTCACATGTAGTTTGAAGCCTCTTTATCAACAGAAGTATAAATAATAATCGTACCAACTTTCTAACTCCCTTTTTGATATATCCACTTTGGAAATGGATTATCATAATGTATATGATTTACACATATGAAAAAAATAAATTTTAACCATATTTTTTCTAGTTCTCTTAATTAAATAAAACCATAAAGCATAGTGTGAGAAACCTTTATCATATTAGGAGACTATATAATCATGAAAAATTAATTACAGGGCTCCTAAATCAGGGATAACATTTCATTAATCTAATAAACCTTATATTTATCCTAGGTTATTCATATTCATCCTCTATATAAATCCTTCATGATGCTTGATGAATAGTTTTGTGAAACCCAAAATATTATCCCCCAAGAGTGTCGAACTAGGTGTGCAGTAAGGCCCATTATTGTGTACCAGATTACCCATAGTTAGGCCCGAAACATTTTGTAGGTGTTTTTACTGCTTGGTACATATTTTAATATCAACATCCACTTACAGTATCCAGACATGTTTGAATTTATAGGAAACCAATCACTCTATCATTTACCAAAATTCGAGGATATTTTCCTAAACATTAACTCACCCCTATACTTATCTATAGAGACATAACTTGACATATCCTTATAAATATACTTAGGTATCTCACTAATTTTTTTGTCATCATCATTTCCAAATGTTGACTAATCCTTTCCTTTTATACCAACTATAGAGACCCAATCTTAACATAAATAGACATTACACCATTTTAGATGAATATTCAGTACATTACTATAATATATGCCCAAGGAATATAATAGTTTAGTTTATTTGAAAAATTAGAAAAAAAATCTTCTATCTTGGTGGAAGATCTTCAAAATCTACCATAAATTTCTCTACCTTTATTACTTATACTTAAAACATATATTCATAACTTGGGGAAATTAAACAAAATAAGGGCTGAGCACAGATTTTCAATAATGGTAAATAAAGTAAATGTGTATAAATAACAAGAAAAAATCTTATGGAACTTGAGCATAACATTTGAAAATCATACCCTGCATATTAGATATCATAATAAATATTGGAAATTAATAATACATGGATCATAATATTATTAAGGTAAAAAACAAAATAGGATTAAATCATGAAATTTTGGGGGACACATAAGCATATAATATGATTTCCATAGTATCTAAGGCATATATTATATGATCATCATGATAGTATAGGTTCATTACCCATACCATATTATTAGTTGTGGTTAACTCCCATTGACATATTAGTAGCATGATTTCACTCCTAGTACTATCTTGGTAGTCATGGTTCACTACCATGGGAATCTTAGTAGTCAAGGATCATTCCCAATACTATATTAGTCTTTCTGATGAGGTATAAATCATTACCAAATGCATTGGGGGGAGATGTAAGTCACACCCTGTCACGACACGTCCTCAGGGCCCGTGCCCTGACTACCCCAAGCCCTCCTTCCATAGGCTAGGGGCTGGAGACTAGCACCAAAGGCGTAAATCCTCATAACTGGGAAGGCATTGCCTTTATAAAAGTAAACAAAACACCACATAGTACAAGTGGAAGTAAAACACTAAGTACAAAAGAAAGTGCTGAAAAGTAAATGGGCGAGAATAGAAACCCAATTGAAAGTACAGATACGAATGAACGATAGTACAATAGAAAAAGACAAACAACTGGAAGAAAGGAAGCAACTCCTGGGTCTTCCTCCTCAAATCCTACCTGACGGGTAGGGACAGATAGTGCAGCTCCTGGATCGTCCACCACGGATCCCACCTGAAGGGTCGGTACAGATAGCGCAACTCATGGATCATCCACCATAGATCCTACCTGAAGGGTAGGTATAGATAGCCTCCAAAACGCTTTTGCCCATCAACCTCCTCTGGGTGTCGTCTCGCCGTGAATTCCACCTCCGGATACTAACTCGTCATGTGGTCCACCTTCAGGTACTGTCCAGTCCTCGAATACTCGGCCTCTGTCAGAGCTGCCCGTCATCTGTAACCAACACAATGAGGTGCAGGCATATCCCGTGCATGGGTGAGTATACGATACTTAGTAGGGACCCCGAGACCCTCAAGGTCTCACTAAAACCAACAAGGATAACCACAAAGAAGATCTAAAAAGATAACCTCTACTTATGTACATGCCCATAAATATACCTAAGTTATCAAGTAACCCATCTCAATTATGAGGAAACACAAATATTATGAAATCAACGGATAACCACTATCCAGGTATATGCCAATACATATACCTATGTTATCAAGTGACCCATCTCAATCATGATGTAAACACAAAGATCATAGACTCAGCTCAAACCACGATTTTCCTTATCAAAACCGTAACTCTTGAAGAGCCCCGTCTCTGGAGTGTACAGTGGTCCCGTCATGACTCTGAGGTACTGCTCACTAACCTAAGACTGCTGAGGTACTCCTCCTGTCGAGTACCATGGGTCAGCAACCCAAACAAAATAGTGCTTCCCGCCGGGGTATGCCACACAAACACAGTAGTGTGCACCCCCTAATAGCCTGCAGAGGTACTCTCCAGACGTGTACCACGGGTCTACACTGTTACACAGGTAGTGCTCTGTCCCCCATGGGTCTGCACCCAAACAAAGTAGTGCTCCTTCCACTGGGCTAGTCAACTCACTCCATGTCGAGTCGGTCAAGCAGTAGTTAGATCCCAGTAGGCTACACGGTCTCCGTACTCCGCATGATTTTCTCTGGGAGGGTCTGCTCCATGATCTACAGATCGATACTCCAAGTATCTCAGAGTCCCACTAAGAAGTATCTCAACGAACTGTCTCATCATAGGGGACTCAACGCAACTGACGACACGTCAATCAGATGTCCGGTCTGTGAGTTACTAGCCTTTTCGTCCCAGGGGCCCGGTTGGTTTCGTGTACGAACCAAACTGACCATATCTCAACTGTACCCTGATCACATAGGGTATACTCATAGGGACCTATTCTCAATGAGATCACCAACGCCGCTAACGGTTCGTCAAATGGAAGTCCGGTCTGAAAGTTATCATCTTTTCCGTTCCAGTGGCCCGGTTGGATTTTGGGTACAATCCAACCCGGCCACTATTCAACTGCATCCAAATCTCGAGCGGAGTATTCCAAAAGTTTCGTCTCAACAAGAGGAATCCATCAATGTCAACGGCATGTCAATCGGACATCCAGAGCTCAAGATATAAGCGTTTCTGCACAGAGGGTCCGGTTAGTTTCGTATCCGAACCAACCCGGCCGAACCCAAAGTTCTCCGACACCTTGAGTGTAATATACCAAAACGACCGTCTCGATCCAAGGATCGGATCACAACTGACGATGCGTTGATCGTAGGTCCATAGCCCAAGATATGGGCGTTCGAACAGAAACAGTCCGAAATGGGGGGTCTGGGCCCGACCCAGCCCGGCCCAACCCCCCCTGGGTCGGCCCGAACAGGGTCGATCCGACTTGGGTTCGGGTCCGGCCCGGCAGGGCGCGGCCTGGCCCGACTGCACGGCCTGGCCTGGATTGGGCAGCTGGCCTGGCTCGCCGGCCCGGTGCACTGGCCAGGTGGCTCGGTCGAACGACCGAGCCGATGAGGGTGGGGGGGGGGGGCTCCTGCCCCCTGTTTCCGTAACTGCGGCCCCACGTGGTGGGGGGAGGGGGGGCGCTTCCTTCGGCCAGAGAATATGGCTAGGTGCCGCGTCACCCTCTGTCTCACGCGGCTGCGGGACCGCTGGTCCCCATTGCGGCTTCAGCCGCGGCGGACCTTCCCGGGGGCGCACTGGGCACCGCCGTCTCCTGGCGGCCGGCCGGTGCCGGCCGCCGGCAGGCTCTTCCACGGACCACTGAAGTTGCTCCGGTGGTCCGTTTTCAATTTTTTCTACACCGGTGGTCCTCCCGGAAGCAGAAGATCACTGTGAAGGGTTCAAAACGCCTTTGCGGCCCACCCTATCATGGTCCGTCGATCCACACTTCAACAACAAAACGCGGAGTCTTCGAATTGCCCCTCCCCACGGCCCCGACTTTGGCCGTGGTTTCGTTCGGCCTTAACGGTGTGGCGCGACGGCACCACACTTCTTCATCGCGTTCTTTCTCATTTCCACGTAGTGCAACGGCACCACGCTGCCCTACTCGTGCTGCAAACAATCCAAACAACAAAGGGGGAGGAGAGTTGGCCATGTTCGTGCGGTCCAACCTCCTCCCATTAAGATGATAACAAGTGGCCCAAAAGACGAAGAACGACAATGATTTTTCACGAAAAAAATTAATCATCCCCAACAGTTTTTCCCCACAATCAATAATTCCCAACCCACAACATATTCCTCACGGATAAACTTAATGTTTAGTTGATCCGCGTTCTTTGATTTAGAAGGAAGTAACATGGGGTTCATTAACATTTCAAAAATTAAATCCCTACCTCATTGAATTCAAAGAGCGAGGATTCATCGCGGAAATAACCATCACGGAAGAAGGCATCGCGGAGGGAGGATCGCGGAGAAGCGTCGCGGAAGAAGCGTCGTGGAAGGAGCGTCGCGGAAGTCGATCTCCGATGGTTTGGCGTTCTTCGTTGGAGGTCGGCGGGTTTTTCGCGTTCTTCGCGTCCTTCACGTTCTTCATCGAAGAAGAAAGATTTTCTCCCAATACTCTCCATGCAACAAGTTCCAACAGAAATAAAATAAGAGTTGTCTTATTTTATTAACGCACAAGCCAAAGTTTGAATTTCAAAAGAAACAAAACAAAAAAATTAATTGAGGAGTTTAAAACTGCCCAAATAATTGGGGTGTTTAATATCCAGTTTAAACGTAAGAGTTGACTTCATTTAATAGGGGGGTACGGGTGCGTTACTTAGAAGAATAGAAACGGTGGGGATCATGTGGGCCCCACCTAACAAATATCCTACCAAGAGGGTAGGATATTGTGGGCCCCACATCATCCACTTAACTTAAGTTAAGCAAAATAAAATAGAAGATCAGTTGCACCACTTTTATTTTATTCCATAACTTTACCCCAAAAAATAAAAACCACACCCGAGCAAACGCAACTCTGGAAAAGGTGTTTTTAAGCAATTACTGGCGCTACGAGTTCATCGGTGCCCTCAGATTTCAATTACGAGCACCGGTTCAAAAGTTAGAAAAACCCGCTCGTTTGTTCACTGAACGTACCCGAGCTAAACTTTAGATAATGATTCTGGGCACACCGGGTCATGGAATCAGGTGTCGTCAAAAACTGTGTTCTTGTAAAATTCCAAAGAGAAATAAGAAAAAAAATTCCTTGAAATTTCCGGGTCTTTACATTACTCCCACCTCAGGGCTTTACATCCTCGTAAAGCATTAACACAAACTAGGGATACAAAAGCGGTACTGAGCATGCATATGAGCCTCCCGCTCTCATGTGCTCACATGGAGGTTCCCGTACTGCCAGAGAAAGCACACCCGAGGAATCGACCATCCTCGTAGGATCCGCTCAGGTCGATCCTCGATCCCCACTAGAATCTCTGCGTATGTTTCCCTATCATCGACATCCAACTCCCTGAGGTCGATGATGTGCGAAGGATCGAGCATGTATCCCCTCAGTTGAGATATGTGGAAGTCGTCGTGCACCTGGTGCAACTGAGGTGGATGGGTCAAGCGGTAAACCACTTCACCTACCCAGCTGAGGACCTAGAATAGTCTGTTGAACCTCATAGATAACTTGTCGCCTCAGCCACATCTCCGTAAACCTCATCGAGGTGAGACCCGTATAAGGACGTGATCATCATCCTCGAACTCTAGAGGTCTCCAATTCCTGTTAGAAATGAAACTCAAAACGACTGCTGCCATGAGGGTAAGGTTGAACGACTCAAGAGTGATTGGTTGCACCCTCCGGTGCATGAGTTTATCATGTGCTTCATGGGGTTTCCTTTTCTCTGACCAAGGGAAACCCATCCCGACGTCGTAGTTAAACCACACCCTTTTTTCCTAATACCGTCAATTTTTGTATGAACTGTGATTGCCTAGTCCATACTCAAACCAACGTCGTAAGGCCTCGACGCTGCCACCAAGAGCTTCCAACCTAAACTCTCGCCTCGAGGGTCTGACCACACCGTCGACGTAAGTTTGATTATCGAGTCTTCTCCCAAGGTATCTCCAGACGTGAAGGTCAAGTCTACCGCTTACCAGAAACTCTAGGCCTGGGAAATGATTCGTGGAATGAAGGAATGATTCGTATCAACGTCTATTACTACGACAGCTAGTAGTGGACACAGACTGTCCCTTGAATCATTCATAGAGCCATTGGGTCACTCTCCCTGACCGCATGCAGCTACTCTCTTCCACCACCCTCCAGCTCCCTGAGCCTGGTGGGGATAACTAAGGCTGGTTGTTGTAGCATGTTAAAATGTACACCACCTCATGCTGCTCTCCTAGCTCTGCCTCCACGTTTGCTGCTTCGTAGAATCATCTCTCTTTAAAGATTCCTCTTCTTGAAACATTTAACACACTCGAGTCTCTAAGACTGGAGCCGGTTTCCAATTTCTTACTACACTGTGCAGTCTTCATCCGCTCCTGGATGATCTGCACCTTCTTTGCCCACGATCTGTAAGAGCTGCTAAGATATCTCCTTTTCCGAAAAGAGAAACTCGGTCTCATCCCCTGGATGAACCACGCCCATTGCCTAATACAATCAATCCTGACAAGAATGATGTATTCAAGCCATGGATGACTTCATAAGGCCTCGACGTTACTACCAAGAGATCCAACTGTCACTCTCGCCTCCATGGGTCGAGTCACACTGTCGGCATCAGGGTGAAGACACTGGGTCTCCTCCAGTAGAAATCTCTAAAGTGAGGGTCAAGTCAACAGTCTTAACCGGGACCACTCAGTATCAACCAAACAAAAGGACAAGAAAGAAAACATCACAAAGATAAGTGTCTTTTTATTATTGCAGCTCATAGTACAAAGACACGAATAAAACTGCAACATGGAACTAGAAGTACAAGGTATGTATCCACTAGTTCCACCCCTGTCCACCTGCTCTCAGAGATTTACTCCCTTGTCCACTGCTCGGCTGTTGCTCAAGCACCTGCCACTGCTTCTGTCTCGGTGGCTCCTCCAACGCCTGCGGATAAACTGTGCGAGGAGTCGGACAGTCACGTGATAGGTGACCCTTCCTACCGCAGGAGAAACACTGTTCATTTCTGGCATGCCTGGCTCTGACCCCACCACGGGTGCCCCGCACCACCGATCCTAAAACCCGTGATCACCCAACTGTTGGTCTGGTCCCCCTGGACCTATGCATCATATGTCTACTACCTACAGATGGCTCGGCTACTGATCGAAAAACATGCAGAAAAGGCATCCGATCTTGAACATACTCGGGGTGCAGAGTTACTGGTTCAAACTCCACCCTGAAGAAGGTCTCGGAGTCTCCGCATGTGAAGGTCATCCTGTCACAAAACTGGATCAAGTGGCTCCACCACCTGCCTGCTGCTTCTTGAAGAAGGCCGACAACAAAGATCACCATGAAGTCTACTGGCATCCCCACTAGCCTAAAGACTCTCACCACAACCTCCAGCCAATCCTCAGCCGCTTGCGGGTCCGTCTCTTCCCGAAATCTGGGTGGCCTCTAGCACTGGAACTCGTGCAGCGCGCTCAAGTGGCGTGCATCACCTACTACTGGGGCTGGTGGCACTGGTGGCCCAACGCATGGTAGTACTGCTGGTGCCTCAACTGTAAGAGGGCCCTGTACTGAAGCCTCGTCGCTCGACAGGCTGTCAGTATGCACATTCCTCTGGGCTCTAGTTGGTCGTTCGTGAAAAGGCATCCTGAAACAAACAACGTGACATGGTCAAAGGTTTATACCTAGTGAGCTGACCTGGTTTGAGATGTTTTAAGGGAAAACCTTTCAAAACACACACACAATCAGTGTTTTTCATGAACAAAGTCAGAAATCAGTTGTCAAGGTCCTGGTGTATGGATACGTCGGCCGCCCGGACCAACACTAGACCCCCTGAACTGAAGACCACACTCGGTACCCTTAACACAATTCATTCACATAGAAAAAACATCAGAGTCCTGAGTTCTGTGGTATAATCAAACTCCTCTGATGCCAATTTGTCACGACCCGTCCTCGGGGCCCGTGCCATGACTACCCCAAGCCCGCCTTCCACAGGCCAGGGGCTGGCGACTAGCACCAAAGGCGTAAAGCCCGATAACTAGGAAGGCATTGCCTTTATTAAAGTAAACAAAAAACCACAGAGTACAAGTGTAAGTAAAACACTAAGTACAATAGAAAGTGCTAAAAAGTAAATGGGCCAGAATACAAACCCAACTGAAACAACTGAACGAATGTACAACAGAAAAAGAAAAACACCTGGAAGAAAGGAAGAAGCTCTTGGGTCTTCCTCCTAAGATCCTACCTGAAGGGTAGGTACAGATAGTGCAGCTCATGGATCATCCACCATGGATCCTACCTGAAGGGTAGGTACTGATAGTGCATCTCCTGGATCATCCACCACGGATCCTACCTGAAGTGTATGTACAGAAAGCCTCCACAATGCTCTCAACTGTCAACCTCTTTTGAGTTTCGTCTCGCCGTGAAGTCCACCTCCGGATACTGACTCGTCATGTGGTCCACCTCTGGGTACCATCCAGTCCTCAAATACTCGGCCTTTGTCAGCGCTGCCCATCGTCTGCAACCAACACAATGAGATGCAGGCATAACCCGTGCAGGGGTGAGTATACGATACTCAGTAGGGACCCTGAGACCCTCATGGTCTCACTAAAACCAACACGGATAACCACAAAGAAGATCTCAACAGATAACCTCTACTTAGGTACATTCCCATACATATACCTAAGTTATCATGTAACCCATCTCAATCATGAGGAAACACAAATATTATGAAATCAATGGATAACCACTACCCAGGTATATGCCCATGCATATACCTAAGTTATCAAGTGACCCATCTCAATCATGAGGTAAACACAAAGATCATAGACTCAGCTCAAACCCGGATTTTCATTATCGAAACCGTAACTACTGAAGAGCCCTGTCTCTGGAGTGTACAATGGTCCTGTCACTACATTGAGGTACTTATCACTAACCTAAGACTGTTGAGGTACTCCTCATGTCGAGTACTGCGGGTCAGCCACCCAAACACAGTAGTGCTTCCCGCCGGGGTATGCCACCCAAACATAGTAGTGCACACCCCCTAATAGCCTACAGAGGTACTCTCCGGACGAGTACCACGGGTCTTCCCTGTCACACAGGTAGTGCTTCGTCCTCCATGGGTCTGCACCCAAACAAAGTAGAGCTTCGTCCACTGGGCTAGTCGACTCACTCCATGTCGAGTCGGTCAAGCAGTCGTTAGGTCTTAGTCGGCTACACGGTCTCTATACTCCGCACGCTCATCTCTAGGAGGGTCCGCTCCATGAGCTACAGTCGATAATCCAAGTATCTCAGAGTCCCACGAAGAATTATCTCAAGGAACCTCCTCATCATAGGGGTCTCAACACAACAGACGGTGCGTCAATCGTACGCTCGGTCTGTGAGTTATTAGCCTTTTCGTCCTAGGGGCCCGGTTGGTTTCATGTACGAACCAACCCGACCGTATCTCAACTGTACCCTGAAATCACATAGGGTATACTCATAAGGACTGTTTCTCAACGAGATCTCCAACGCTGCTGACGGTTCGTCAAACGGACGTCCGGTCTGAAAGTTATCAGCTTTTCTGTTCTAGGGGCCCGGTTGGATTTTGGTTACAATCCAACCGAGCCACTATCCATCTGCAACAAAATCTTGAGTGGAGTATGCCAAAAGTTCCATCTCAACAAGAGGAATCCAACAATGTCTACGGCACATCAATCGGACGTCTGGAGCTCAAGATATAAGCGTTTCCGCTCCGAGGGCCCGATTGGTTTCGTATCCGAACCAACCCAGCCAAACCCAAATTTCTCTAAAACCTTGAGTGTAATATACCGAAAAGTCCATCTCGGTCCAAGGATCACATCGCAACTGACGGTGCGTCGATCGGAGGTCTGTAGCCCAAGATATGGGTGTTCAAATGGAAACAGTCCGAAATGGGGGGGTCTGGCCCGGCCCGGCACAGCCCACCCCCCTGTGTCGGCCCGAACCGAGTCGAACCGACCCTAGTCCGAGCCCGGCCCCTCCCCGCCCCGCCCCCTGGGTCAGCCCAAACCGGGTCGACCCGACCCGGGTCCGGCCCCGTGGGGCGCGGCCCGGCCCGGCTAGGCGGCCCGGCGCGCTGGTCGGGTGGCTCGGCCGAACGGCTGAGGCGATAAGGGGGGGGGGGGGGTGGGGGGTGCCTGCCCCCTCGGTCCCCAGCAGATGCGTCCTGGTGCCGCGTCCCCCTCGGTCCCGTGCGGCCGCGGGACCGCTGCTCGCCGCCGCGGCTGAATCCACGGCGGACCTTCCCAGCTGCACGCCGGGCGCCGCCATCTCCTAGCGGCCGGCCGGTGTCGGCCGCCGCCTCCGGCCGTCGGCGCCAGCAGGCCCTTCCACGGACCACCGGAGTTGGTCCGGTGGTCCGTTTTCAATTCTGTCTGTGCCGGTGGTCCTCCCGGGAGCCGAAGATCACTACGAAGGGTTCAAAACGCCTTTGCGGCCCGCCTCATCATCGTCCGTCGATCCACACTTTGATAAAAAACTGCTGAGTCCTCGAATTTCCCCTCCCCGCGGTCTCAACTTCGGCCGCGATTTCATTCGGCCTTAACGGTGTGGCGCGATGGTGTCGTGCTTCTTCGTCGCGTTTTTCTCATTTCTGCGCGGTGCAACGACACCGCGCTGCCCTGCTCGTGCCGCAATCAAGCCAAACAACAAAGGGGGAGGAAAGTTGGCCATGTTTGTGCGGTCCAACCTCCTCCCGTTAAGTTGATAACAAGCGGCCCAAAAGATGAAGAACGACAATGATTTTTCACGAACAAAAGTAATCAACCCCAATAGTTTTTCCTCGCAATCAAGAATTCCCAACCCGCAACAAATTCCTCGCGGATCAACTTAATGTTTAGTTGATCTGATTTCTTTGATTTTGAAGGATGTAACATGGGGTTCATTAACATTTCACAAATTAAATCCCTACCTCGTCGAATTCGAAGAGCGAGGATTCGATGCGGAAATAACCGTCGCGGAAGAAGGCGTCGTGGAGGGAGGATCGTCACGTCACAGAGAAGCATCACGGAAGAAGCGTCGCAGAAGGAGCATCGTAGAAGTCGATCTCCGAGGGTTTGGCATTCTTCGTCAGAGGTCGGCGCGTTCTTTGTGTTCTTCACGTTCTTCGTCGAAGAAGAAGGCTTTTCTCCTAATTTTATCCAAGCAACATGTTCTAACAGAAATAAAATAAGAGTTATCTTATTTTATTAATGCACAAGACAACTTTTGAATTTCAAAATAAATGAAACGAAAAAATTAATTGAGGAGTTTACAACCGCCCAATTAATTGAGGCATTTAATATCTAATTTAAACTTAAGAGTTGACTTCATTTAAAAGGGGGGTGCAGTGTGTTAGTTAGAAGAAAAAAATAGTGGGGCTCGTGTGGGACCCACTTCACAAATATCCTACCAAGGGGGTAGGATATTGTGGGTCCCACATCATCCACATAACTTAAGTTAATCAAAATAAAATAGAAGATCGGTTGCACCACTTTTATTTTATTCCTTAACTTTACCCCAAAAATTAAAAACCACACCCGAGCAAACTCAACTCCAGAAAAGGTGTTTCTAAGTAATTATCAGCGTTGCGAGTTCATCGGTGCCCTCAGATTTCAATTCCAAGCACCGGTTCAAAAGTTAGAAAAACCCGCTCATTCGTTCACTGAACGTACCCGAGCTAAACTTTAGAAAATTATTTTGGGCACACCGGGCCTCAGAATCAGGTGTCGTCAGAAACTACGTTCTTGTAAAATTACAAAGAAAATTAAGAAAAAAAATTTCCTTGAAATTCCTGGGTCTTTACACACCCATCTCATAATTAAATAATACATACACGTGTTAAAATATAATAAATAATCATATCATAACCCATGAGTTGAAATGGGTATGATAAACATGTAATCATATAATAACATATCAAAAAAGATAGCTTTCTTAATCATTTCATTAAAAGAATAACCCCTGAAAGACAAATGGATTTCATAAACATATAACCTGTGAAAGATAAATGGATTTCAAAAACTTATAAACCTTTAAAAAGAATCATGTTTCATAAAGGATATGACATTAAACATAACCCATTTATAGAATGAATACGAATTGAAAATTTAGATCATTTCATAGTAGAGAAAGAGTAACATCAACTGATGTCATCTTAGATGGAAAATAATTTTGAAATACCTTTCACAAATGGATCTTGATAAAAATATCCTTTATTGTTTGAAAAATTATTTTTAATACATAAAACCATTTGAAAAATAATTTTCTTAGAAAATACTTTAAAAATTTATAAATAAGAATTGAAATAATTTTTAAAACATTTTTTCTTGAAAAATTATTAAATAAACTTCAAAACATCTTAAAATCCATTTTCATAGAAAGAACATTGAAAACAATTAAAGAATGATTGAAAAAATTTTGAAAAAAAATTCATTGAAAATAACATTAAATTGTCTAAATAAGTCATGAAAATATTTTGAAAACAATTTTAGTTTAATACTTATAAAACAAGATTTAAAAAATTTTAAAAAGCTTTTTCTTTGAAAACACATTTAAAACATTAAAGGAACAATTGAAAATGTTTTGATAGATATTTCATTAAAAATACATTCAAAACTTATATATAAATATTGTTAATGATATTTAATACATTTATTTTAAAATTATTTTAAAAAATATAAAGAATTAATGAAAACATATTTAAAACCATTCTAGAAAACATAGTTTTGAAAGAACATAGATTTATGATTGAAGAGAAAGGTAAAGTCAAAATTTGATAAAAAAAATTCTTAACTATCTTAGGTACCAAAGAGTAGAAGAGATTTTACCAATAGATGAATAAATCGTCAATAACTAGAGGATAAATAAAATTCATGAATGTTCTTGATGTATTGATAATAATATTTCGACAAGGAAGCATAAAGATAAACAATCTTGAAAAGCTATGAGATTGTCTCAATAAGCTCTTATAACATGGCAAGCTGGGATCATACTATCCATGTAAGAAAAAAAGTTAAATGAATATTAAAATATCATTAATATAATGAAATTTGTGATATAACATATAAATTTGATGTATACACACCTCTAACGATAATTTAGGTGTATAACAAAACATGACTCTCAAAGATGGAAAATTGAGACAAAATATTTCCCTGATTTGGTATCTTTTGAAACATAAACTAAAATGAATAATGATAAAAAAAAATGGATAATTTAATACCCATAAATTTATGTATAAGATAATTAGAATACAATCATGGGAGGTACATACACCACACAAAAAGAAAGATTGGTGAACATAGCATGTATCTCATTGAAATAAAAACTGAGATGAAATCCCCTTACCTGGTGTCGTGACTCTCATTGTACTCATTCAGAACACATGTATAATAAATATAAATTTATTATAAATATTTTAGATAACCATATTATTATATCTAATACCATGTATGGTTCGATTACGACCTTATATTACACCATTGTTAAGAGTCATATACTAAGGTCTAACTTCGGGTAATATTCGCTTTATTCTTCAAGTGTGTCTTAATTTGTTATATCTTTTGTTATTATAATTATATCATAATTTATAGTATGTAAACCATGAAAAAAAATTACATACAATATATTTGTATTGTAATAATCTATATATTATATAAGTAAGAAATGTAATACACTGTTAATAGAGATAGTATGCCATTCGTACGCATGAATTCTATTTCTATTTAATTGTTAAGTTGAAGGAAAACTATTGAAATAAATATATGTATGTAACACCCCAAGCTTCAACAATACGTTTCCTTTTGAATAATACAATATTTTGTGTTGTACGCAACTTCAAGTTCAAACACACCACAACCAATCAAACTAGCTGTTATGAATAGTAATACCCCCATTTTGAAATTTTATAAATTTTATCTTTCAAAATGGAATTTATATTTGGAATTGGAATATCGAATTTATCTTAGGGTGATTTTTTTGTATTTTTCAGAAAAATTTCAATTTGTGATGAATAGTGAAAAAACACTTAGTTATTGTATAAAACTGACATTTTATTTAAATAAATATTTATTTTATTTAAATATATTTTTGGTAAAAATAGAAACATTATACCGATATATGTTCAATGGATTCCGTTGGTGTCATTTTATAATATGTTTACATATATAAAAGTTTTATTGAAATTTTTACTGTCTTTTACCCACCTCCTAGGAGTATTTTCAAATTTTCATAAAACATAATTTTACTGCTTCTATGAGTTGAATTTCAAAAATCCGAGAGACATGGTTAATTTTAGTAAGTAAAATGAGGTTTAATAATATGAAAATAATTTTTTTGGGTGAATAGTAACTTTTGACTTTTATTTACCACGGTTAAAAGTAAATAGTGTAATTAAGGGTAAAAATGATATCATAATTACCCTAAAACATGTCATAATTCTATTTGATAAATATAATATGACCAAAAAAACCTTAGGAATAATATATGACCCTATTTGGTCCACATGGATTTGATTAGGACGTTTATTATTAATTTTTATAAAGAAGAGTTAAAAGAGTTAAATTCAAAGTTTAATAACTAACCCATTTTTAACATGGGGTTAAACACAATATAAATTCCACTATAAATATTCATTAGAAATATAATGTTATTTCCAACATAATGGTATTTTATTTGTAATTTTTTGACATTAATTAATTTAATTTATTTATGACACAATGATGATGCAGTAATTACCTTATTAATTAAATATTAAAATAATTGATATTATAAATATCCGAATAAATGTAAATTGAGACTGGTGATGAATTAAAATAATTTTATAGGTTAAATGTCAAACTATTTAACTAAGAGTTAGATCTAAAAGATATGGTTAATATGAAGACCTAAACCTATATAAAACTTATTGTTTGAGATTTTTTCGACCTATCCTTACATTATAATTGATATAATTAATTTTAGAGCCACTATAATCTAGAAATGATTTTATAATAACATAATATTTCAAGATTTTTCAAAAGTGAACCTCACCTATCTTATAAAAGGGAACTTCCCTTTCTCTCTATTTCACACCTCCAAAGCCATATGGCTCAGCCAACCCGACCCAAATATCTTACCAACTACACTCACTTCAACCTAGAGGCTGTACATTGATCATAAATCCAACCTAAGGATCTATAAGGCCCCAGCCTTAAACCTTACTTAATCTTGAGTTATTACAAGATTACACATTGAGGATCACTTCGGGTTTAGAGTTTTAGAGAATTAGATCATAAAACTTGCATTACATTCCACATATAAACAAAGTGGTTACATAAAGATAGTATTCTTCATTCCCATCAATGGAAACACATTTAAAATAAAACATGGATTATTTCTTGACACATCCTCGACTCTATCATCTTATCATGTACCTTTCCCTTGACCTGTGAAAACATTTCAAAAAAACTTGGGATGAGTATAAAAATCTCAGTATGGGTTATAAAAATATGGAAAGGAAACATGGGTACATATGTACATAAGGATGAGATCATACGTTACCCATAAAACATAAGCACTTTAACATACCTCATCAAATCATGAATAAATCATAGAAATCATAAGACATAAACGTAACTTGAGTCATTCATAACATTCTTACGTAGGGAGTAACCCTCTTGGTTACATTTGGAATACCCATCACAGTATATTCCCTAAATCTCTTCGGAGAAACCTTAAAGTTTCACTCCTTCGCGTTACCCAATTCATTGGAGAGCTATAACGGGCTCACCCGCCCTTAGTTTATCACGGAACCACCCGTCTTCATAGTAATACCCAAGAACCATAACATAATCATATCACATAAAACATGCATAAAGGAAACATAAAATTTCCACATTTCAATCACGAGATATCAATACAACACATTGATATAAAAACATTATGAAAACCATTTTCAATACCAAAATAAAAGAAAAGTAAAACATGGTATTTTTTTTCTTTTAAAAAGAAGGTATGGCTTGTAGAGGAAGCCGAAACTCAAATAACGGTCACGACGGTGGAGAAGTCGTTGTCGCCGCATACGTACAACAAAAACATTCCCCTTTGTCATTTAGTAAACGCTTCGTATAAAAAATATTCCTTTTGAATAAACATAAAAGTCAAAGGGGTTTATACACCGTATAAAAGAAAGTTGTGTATAAAATAAAATATGCCTCAATGAAAGGAGATTGAGACGAAGTCCCATACCTCGTATCCGACTTGACCCGACCGTTATTTAATCTCCTGAATAATAAACTTGAGTTAATATCTACTTGCTTAAAAACCTTTTTCATGTTCATTATTCCTTTTATACCATGTTATGAACATCATATAATCATTTAAGTTAATAATGTTCATTATTCCTTTTATACCATGTTATGAACATCACCAGCACCCCATGGTGATGTGCTAGGTCTAACGAAACCTTTCTCTAATAAATCTTGCAATTGCTCCTTCAACTCTAAAAGTTAAATTTGTTCCATTCGATAAGGGGGTTTTGAAATTGGCTTAGCATCAGGAACTAAGTCAACAGTAAAATCAACTTCCCGATCTGGTATTCTTCAAGGAAACTCATCAGGAAAAACATCAGGATACTCATTTACCACTGGCACATCATTAATCTGAACAGTTCCTTTATTTTCAACGACGTGTGCAAGGTGACATTCATTTCCATCTTTTACAAGTTTCTCGGCCTCTTGATATGTTATCAAATGTAAGGGTTCATTCTTGTAAACAAACTGATAGTCTTTTTGCAAATAAACATCTTTAGCTCTACAGTCAATCTTAGCATGGTAAATAGAGAGCCAATCCATACCCAGGATAACATCAAACTCTACTAGAGGTAGAACAATAAGGTTTGCAAGTAGGTTCTTTCCACAGATAAGGATAGGAAGATTCTTATAAATTCTTTTAGCCTCAACATTCCCCCCAGGTGTTTTTACCAAAAGTTCAGGAGTGATTTCTTGAGATGGTATTCCCGTTTTACTAGAAAAGGTTTCAGAGATGAAAGAATGCATAGACCCCGAATCAAACAACACACTGGCATAATCTGAAAAAAAACAAAGTACCTGATAAAACTTAATTTGATGGCCCGACATCTGCTGAAGTAGTTGCAAAGGATTTTACCACCCCTTTCTGCTTGTAGTCTAACTGCTTCCCATCACTCAAGTTCTTTGTCGGACACTCGTTTGCATAGTGACCCATCTCACTGCACTTATAACATTTCACTAACTGTAAATCAAATTTGTTCTTACCTTCACCTTAATCCTTTTTAGTGCAATCACGAGCCTTATGTCCCATCTTACCACATCGGTAGCACTTTCCAGAATTCAGAAGACATTCCCCAGCATGACTTTTGCCACATTTATCACAAACTGGAAACTTAGTTCTCTTACCATAAGACTTTTTTGAAGAATTCTTACCTTTCTCCGGCCACCTCGGTCTCTTCTTCTGCTGGTTGTTATAGAACACTTGGTCATCGTCAAACTCCATTTCCACCTTGTCAGCACATCGAACAAGCTTTTCATAACTTTTAAACTCACGAAAAGCTAATTCCCTTCGATATTTTGGCTTTAATCCTGAGTAAAAACGATTGATTTTACTATCAAGGTCTCGGATAAAATTTGGAGCATACCTTACTAATCGAGTGAACCATTCTTCATAGGTAGCCACTGAGTCTTCCTCTTGCCTCAATTCCAAGAATTGTTTTTCCATCCTAAGTCGAACAGCCTTAGGAAAATACTTCTCAAGAAACATACCTTTGAATTCATCCCAGTCAAGAGCATCAATCTCATCGGTGTCCCTGATATTTTTAACCATAGACCACCACTGATCTGCTTCACCCTCCAAACGGTAAATAGCAAGACTAACCTTTTGATTGTATGAACACCCCATGACATCAAAAATCTTCTCCAGTGCTTTAATCCACCCTTCAGCTAGCACAGGGTCAGATGATCCTCTGAATTATGCTGGATGTTGCCTCATGAAATGTTCCACCACTGACATGTTCCTCTGCGGTTGATCTGGCTGATCTCGTGCATGGATACCACCACCATTTATCGCTTGAGTCAACTGCGCCATTACTGAAACAAACTGTTCAGTTCCAATTCTGACCATCTCGGGATGCTGATTTAGAAGGTTATTTCCTTCTGTATGCCTTCCTAGCACTGCTTCCCTGTTTCCTCTGCGGAAAACCATTCTGAACAAACATGTCTTAGATGAAGCAACAAGGTAATCTTTAAATGCTATATCATTTCAAAAAAAAAATTGGATAATAATTTAATAGAATTCTAACTCCTAAAGTTATCTAAACCGACCTTTGATACCAACTATAAGGCCCCAACCTTAAATCTTACTTAATCTTGAGTTATTACAAGATTACACATTGAGGATCTTTTCGGGTTTAGAGTTTTAGAGAATTAGATCATAAAACTTGCATTGCATTCCACATATAAACAAAGTGGTTACATAAAGATAGTATTCTTCATTCCCATCAATGGAAAAACATTTAAAATAAAACATGGATTATTTCTTGACACATCCTCGACTCTATCATCTTATCATGTACCTTTCCCTTGACCTGTGAAAACATTTCAAAAAAACTTGGGATGAGCATAAAAAGCTCAGTATGGGTTATAAAAATATGGAAAGGAAACATGGGTACATATGTACATAAGGATGAGATCATACTTTACCCATAAAACATAAGCACTTTAACATACCTCATCAAATCATGAATAAATCATAGAAATCATAAGACGTAAAGGTAACTTGAGGCATTCGTAACATTCTTACGTAGGGAGTAACCCTCTTGGTTACATTTGGAATACCCATCACAGTATATTCCCTAAATCTCTTCGGAGAAACCTTAACGTTTCACTCCTTCGCGTTACCCAATGCATTGGAGAGATATAATGGGCTCACCCACCCTTAGTTTATCACGGAACCACCCGTCTTCATAATAATGCCCAAGAACCATAACATAATCATATCACATAAAACATGCATAAAGGAAGCATAAAATTTCCACATTGCAATCACGAGATATCAATACAACACATTGATATAAAAAAATTATGAAAACCATTTTCAATACCAATATAAAAGAAAAGTAAAACATGGTATTTATTTTTCTTTTAAAAAGAAGGTATGGCTTGTAGAGGAAGCCGAAACTCAAATAACGGTCACGACGGCAGAGAAGTCGTTGTCGCCGCATACGTACAACATAAACATTCCCTTTTTTCATTTAGTAAACGCTTCATATAAAAAAGATTTCTTTTGAATAAACGTAAAAGTCAAAGGGGTTTATACACCGTATAAAAGAAAGTTGTGTATAAAATAAAATATGCCTCAATGAAAGGAGATTGAGACGAAGTCCCATACCTCGTATCCGACTTGACCCGATCGTTATTTAATCTCCTGAATAATAAACTTGAGTTAATATCTACTTTCTTAAGAACCTTTTTCAAGTTCGTTATTATTTTTACACCATGTTATGGACATCATATAATCATTTAAGTTAATAATGTTCATTTTGTCGGTATTTGGTTCTTAAGTCAAAAATAGACTTCTTACACTTATATGTTGTTAATTTGGTCAAAGGTTCGTTATATCCAGAATGATATTAATGATTTGGATAACATATATATCATATATATTCATCATATACATGTATTTATAATATTACATCACATTTAGAGGTAAGAAATGAAATGCACCGTTCATGGAGACGGTAAGCCGTACGTACGCATGAACGCTACATCCATTTCTATTTCGTATTTTCTGGAATGGGTTCATAATGATATAAGAGTATATTATAATTCCAGTATAATAAAATATATAATATAATTAACTTTATCCTTTACACAATCCCACATATGGTATTAACGAATCAAATCACTTTTAGGGGGCGGTAGTCCGCACTTTCTAAAATGAAGATATCGTGTTTACCCATAATGGAAACCATAAAGGTATGCCCAAAATGAAAAAAACAGAAGATTAAGGAAAACATAAACATATTATATATCATATATAAAAATAGTGACATCATAATGGCCACCTTTTAAGGTGTTAAATGAGTATTGAACAATCATCATTTCGGGAGGCAGAATTTCGCCATCCACGGAAACCGTATGTTCTTTAACTATTTGATGTAGTTGTGTGAGAGTGTAGCTCAAATAAATATTATAAAAACATCCTAGTATATTTATTATACTGGTGTTGTTACAAAAGAATTAAATAAAAAGAGTTTAGGGTGTTGGAGAAGCAAAATAAAACAAATGAACATGAGAGAATGAATTACCTTTAAAAGTGTAACTCCTTTTGATTTGAGCCTAAAGGCTTCCTTTGAAAGGATTCTGCCCAAAGATAATCCTCTAGTATGAGGAGAGGGATGTGGAGAGTGTAAATGGGTAGGGGTTGGCCGAGCCAATGGCTTGAGGAGTCTGTGAAATGAGGTAGAGGTGGAGGCCTTTTATAAGAGGAGAGGAGGGGCACTATTGGAATGTAAAGAAATATTACTTTATTTGAAAATGTGTTTCGGTTTTAAAAGGTCCCACATTGATATAATTCGTTGATAAGGTGATACGGGTTCTAAATCCACTCATCCAATTGGTTTTGGCCATGTGTAGGTTTTAGATTTTTCATTATCATTCCATTTTATTAAAATCGTTAAATAATGAGGTCATCGCTGCATCATCATGATGTCAAAAATAATTTAATTTATTTAAAGTATAAAAATTATAAAACAAATAC
Source organism: Viscum album (assembly GCA_963277665.1). Classification (NCBI taxonomy): domain Eukaryota; kingdom Viridiplantae; phylum Streptophyta; class Magnoliopsida; order Santalales; family Viscaceae; genus Viscum; species Viscum album. Next base: position 244,723,534 of record OY728131.1, read on the forward strand.
TATGATATAGGAAATCGTTTTAGCTTTCCAATGACTATTTATAATAAAAAATCTGATCTTTATAACCCCATGTAAAAATTGTTTTAGTAAAACATCTCTTGTTTGTGTCATTTTTACTTTAACATTTAATAAAAAGTTATTTATGTCATTTCCCAACCAAAGTGTCTCCATTGGGTCCCCAAGTTTACCCATGGCTTGTCTTGGTCGGCCATGACACAAACAATAAGGTTGGGACATGTGTCTAGGTCATTTCATATTATTAAAGCATTATTTATACCTTAAACTACCCTAATTACCACTAATCGCGATTAAAAACTTAATAAGTTACTATTCACCAAAAAAATTATTTTAATCCCATTGAACCACATTTTACTTCTTAATGACAACCATGAATGTTGGATTTTTGAAATTCACAACACAAAAGTGGCAAAGTTTCATTTAAATGAAAAATCAGTTTCTTTAACTACCACTTAGTGGTTTCACTATTCACCAAAAATTGAAGTTCTTCGGAAAATTACCAAAAATTAACCCTAAGCTATATTTGATATTCTGAATTCAAAAATGAAGTCTATTTTACAAAATTCAATACATATAAGTCAAATTAATTAATTTAATAATTAATTCCTGTTGTCAGAGCAAATAGCGTGTTCTTATGAAACAATAAGTATCAAAAGATTGACACCAGTTTAAGTCCAATTTCAAAGTGAAATTGATTCCAATGACCACCGTTGGATTAAATGGTAAAAATATATTCTAATTTCACTTCAAAACCAATTCAAAATATAATCTAATCATATAAATAAATTAGATTAAGAAGCAGTTTTGATGTAAAATGCAGTATTTTTCACTATTCATTAAAAAATGAACATTGTCAGAAAAATACCAAAAATTCACACAAAGTAAATTTTGATGTCCCAATCATAACGAATAAGTTTATTTTGACAAACATAGTTTATAAAATTGTCAAAATATAGATTTAAAAAGGGTTTTCCATCATAAGGCAGTAAAACAATCTTTTATGAATATTAGTTTATTCCATGCATAAGATTGTATTTATTTTCATTTTAAGCCTCTAAAACACTATCTTAATCATTAATAGACGTGGATAAAAATATCTATTATTCATTACTTACTTGGGATGTTACAGGATCCCTTTTGATGAACTCAAAAGGAAACACCTGATGTAGAGGTAATAATTTCACCACCCTCTTTCAAGTTCTTTTCTTCTTCCACTTTCTCTTTCTTTGTTATTTACATACCAAAATAATTAATCCATTACCTTATACATATTGTGATGTTATTATTAATATGGTACAACCTTATTTGTTATTCTATCCATCCTACAAATGACAATGTCACCATACATGCGTACGTATGGTTTACCGTCTCCACGTCGTGGTGTAGTTTGTTATTCAAACACTTTGTTATTTGGATGGGCATAATAACGAGTATAACTAATGTAAATAATAAATATAAAATGTTAATTATTATTTATATATGATATAATATTAAATTACTAATGATTTCACCATCCATATAATGATATTTTCGCTTGTGCATTCATACAGATTACCATCTCCATGAACGCGATGAGAATCATTCCCCATTGTAACCATTCATGACTAATTTTTATTTTATGCTTTAAAATAATGTTTAAATACTTGATATCATACTGTATATGAATAAAATAAATCCTACCCATAACAAACCAGACTTATGTAACAAAACATATAAATGAAAACAAATCAGCTAACACCCGAAACAATGATACTACTAAAATATTATTACCAAAGAAATATTAGAAGATCAAATATGATATCTTATTTTTGTATATGGTTCTTGTATAATTTAAAAAGAATTATTTAAAAATTATATAGGATATTATCGTACCCTTGACCATGGAAAATAAAATGGTAAGGGTTAATTTTACAATCTCTTTATTATCCGAGATTGTTTTTATGTAAGTATCTACTGTGACCTCTTTATCATCCAAATCTGTGTTTTCTTAAAAATATATTTCAAAACATTATTACTTTTTACTATAAAATGTGTTAATGTCATTTATACCTCTTTTTCACATTATATGTATTGAAAATAATCTTTCTTCATTTTCCAAACAAGGTACTTTAGGACCTTTTAGACAAAATTAAGGTTAGAATGTCTTTTTTTAACTTATACGGCGGTTGATACTATTTTCCGCCACTATAACATTGTCGAATCTTTCCTTACAAGCCTATAATAATATTTTCAAAATAAATTTTTTCTTTTATAGTTATATGAATTCTAAATTATTTCTAAATAGAAATAGATGTTAATCTCAAAAATATTTGATTTCATCTATGTAGACATTCATTGATAAATTTCAAACATGTTTGTAGTTGATTTATTTATGATACAAATCTTCCATATTTTATTGATGTTTTTGTGATATATTTGACCGTGTATGTGTTATTTTTATACCAGTCATGGTTTATGGATAATTTATTGACATTTCGTATGCTAGTTTTAATATGAATGTTTATGTTATGTTTAATCATTTGCATATGTGGAGTGCATTCGACTTAGTAAGTGACAGGTGGATCCCACTATAGATTCTAGATGAATCAGAAGGTCGCATGAGACAAACTAGTGTCTTGGCACAAGGCCTTGACAAATTCTTATTTTTAGTCTTGGAACAAGGCTTGGACTATGTGGTTATAATGTCTGGAATTATGTATTCCATCACTATGAAATTGGATGTTGAAATTGCATGTGATGATTTGACTAGTAGAATATCCATGTTAATATGAAAATAGAATAATTTGATTTTATCTTTTCCATATTATTATGAATTTTATGTTAAAAAAGATTTTGTTTTAGTCTTATACATTGCCTTAAATTTTTATGCTTATTTATGAAGGTTTCTACCATATTGTTATCCTTAGTGGGAATATGATCTCCCCCATTTTATATTTTATTTTTCCCATGATTTGAAGAAGTATTTAATGGGTGACCTGTAGGGATAGGCTAAGGATATAAGTTTATTCTGAGGAGACAAAATGTTTTGGATGTTTTTATTTCATGATTTCATGTAAAACATATGAATGTATCTTGTACTTCCAAGGCTGCTAAACTGATTGGTATTTCAGGACATGATTACTTTTGTCATGCCAATGTTATGTAAGAATGAACTAACTCTAGGTTACTGGGGTTGGGGCATTACAGTTGGTATTAGAGGAAGTTTAGTTCAAGTCTTGGAAGCTAGATTTAGAAAAATTCTGATTAGAGAACATTTCCCTAAGATTGACTTTGATGATTAGTATTGAAGAACTTCCTAGAATTTTGAAAATGTAGAGATTTTGTGAGTTTTCCAAGAAATACAACCCAGTCTGGAAACAAGTAGGTAGAGGAGGATCTGGCACAGATTTACCTAGGGGTAAAATATGAAAAAACGGCTTTGATCTAGACTCAAACGGGAACCAGTGCATGAAAATGGTCATTGTTGCACTCTTTGTTATGACACTACCGAGGGATATACTTAGGATAATTATCATTTTCCTTACAAAACATTATTAAGGTTTTATGAGTATATACTTCCTCAATGAATTTTTTTATGATTATAGATTATATTTATATACTAGTAAATTTATGAAAACTATTTTACAAGTTTGAAACTATGTATTGTGATTCATAAACTAATCTAGTGTATGCCATTATTTAGAAATGGTGCCTAGTAGATGGAATAGAAACTTTATCAATGCGCGTAATCCATGTAGGAATTTCCCTCACACACAAGATAATTATAGAGGACCAGGTGAAGAAACTAGTTTTAATCTACTTATCATCATACTGTGATAACTCACAAAGGTTATGAATAATAATTATACACGTATGGAGCACCTTGATCCACAATGTGGAGGATCAATGATAGACTGATTCATGAGGCAACAACCACCAACATTCAATGGGACTACAAATCCATTTGTATCTGAGAAATGGATATTGTAACACTCCAAGCCTCCATGGTATGCTCCTCTTTGAATAATAGAGCAGCATGTGTTGTATGCAACCTCGAGTTCTAACACACCGCGACCAATAAAAATACCAGTTATGAATAGTTATACCCACCTTTTGAAATTATATAAATTTCATATTTCAAAATGGACTTCATTTTTGGATTCAGAATATCAAAATTATCCTATGTTGAATTTTTGGTATTTTTCTAAGAACATCCAATTTTTGATGAATATTGAAAAATACTTAAAACAACTTTTTTAATAAAAATAATTTATAGTGATAAATTACACAATTTAGTGGTTCTAAAGTGTAATTATAATATATTTTTACCATTTTATCCAATGGTGGTCCTTAGAATTAATTTCACTTTGAAATTGGACATAAATAATTGTCAATCTTTTGATTGATATTCTTTCTTAAAAACACGCTATTTGTTGTGACAGTGAGAATTAATTATTAAATTAATTAGTTCAACTTATATGTTTTGAATTTTTTAAAATATACAACATTTTTGAATTAGGAATATCATATATAGCTTAGGGTAAATTTTTTGTGTTGTTCTGAAAAACAACGATTTTTTATGAATAGTGAAACCACTAAGTGGTAGTTAAAAAACTGATTTTTCATTTAAATGAAAATTTACCATCTCTGTGATTTGAATTTACAAAATATGACACTCATCATTGTCATTAGGAAGTAAAATGTCGTTCAATGGGATTAAAATAATTTTTGGTGAATAGTAACTTTTAAGTTCTATTAATCGCGATTAAAGGTAATTAGTGTAACTTAAGGTAAAAATAATGTTATAACAATATTAAATTACCTTTACACTTTTCCTACACTTATTGAATGATTCATGGAAGACCAAGACAATCCCTGGGTCAACTTGGGGACCCCATGTAGCCACTTGGGTAAGAAAATGACATTAATAACTTTTTATTTAAAGTAAAAATAAAATTGTCACAAACATGTGTTATTTTACTAAAACAATTATTACATGGGGTTATATAAGTTAAAATTTAGACTATAAATACTCATTGGAAAGAAAAATATATTGAATACATCATTCTATTTTTTTATAATTTTTAGACATTAAATAAATTAAATTTTTTAAGACACCATGATGATGCAACGATTACCTCATTAATTAACGATTTAAATAAAATGAAATGATAATGTAAAATCTAGGACTTCCACATGTCAAAAAACTATTGTATGAGTATATTTCGAACCCTTATCACCTTATCCTAGAAATATATCATTGCGGGACCTTTAAAATCCGAAAATCATTTCATAATAATGTAACATTTCATGACTTTCCAAGAGTGCCCCTCCTCTCCTCTTATAAAAGGCCCCCACCTCTACCACCTTATTCACACATTCAAAGCCATTTGGATCGGCAAACCTCTTCCCAAATACTCTCTCAACATCCCTCTATTACTTCTAGAAGCCTCAATTTGGGCATAATTCTTCCCAAGGAATCCTTTGGCTCAAATCAAAAAGAGTTACCCGATTTTAAGGTAATGTCTTCTCTTAAGTTATTTTGTTTTATTTTGCTTCTACAACCCCTTAAACTCTTTTTATTACTTTATATTGTAACAAAACCAATATCTTAAATATATTAGGATGTTTTTATGAGTATTATTTGATTTACACTTACACACACCTTCGTCTAATGGTTAAAGAACATATTGTTTCTGTGGTTGGTGAATTTCTGCCTCACGAAACGATGATTGTTCAATCTTCTTTTAACACCTCTCATGGTGGCCATTAAGATATCACTATATTTATATATGATATATATTATATTTATGTTTTCCTTATTCTTCTGTATTTCTCATTTATGGCATACCTTTATGATTTCCATTATTGGTAAACTCAATAATTTCATTTTAGGAAGTGCGGACTACCGCCCCATCAAAGTGTTTTGAATCGTTAATGCCATATGTGGGATGTATAAAGGATGGAGTAAATGATATTATATATGATAATATACTGGAATTATAATATACCTTTATATCATTATGATTTCATTCCATTAACTACGAAATAGAAATGAAAGTAGCGTTCATGCGTACGTACTGCTTAACGTCTCCATGAATGGTGAATTTCATTTCATACCTCTAAATGTTACCTAATATTATGAATTAATGTATATAATGTATATATATGATATATATGATATTTACATCATGAATATAATTCTGGAGATAATGGATATTCTACCACATAAACAACTTGTAATTATAAGAAGTATATTTTTGACTCAAGTACCAAAGATTGACAAAACGACCGTTATTAACTTCAATAATTACATAATGTTCATAACATGGTAATAAGTGATATAAAAGGAATAATGAACTTGAAATAGGTTATTAATCAATTAGAAATTAACTCTAGTTTATTATTCAAGAGGTTAGAGAATGATCGAGTCAAGTCAGACACGAGGTAGGGGAACTTCTTATCGCAATTTCTATTCATTGGGTTAATCTCCTACTATAAAATTATTTCATGATATTATTTTGTCCTATCTTGTATTTGTACTTTCTTTATGTGAACCTATAGTGAATACACATAATAGATCTATTTTATTTAATAAAATGATCTTTGTAAGGGACTTCATCTCAATCTCCTTTCATTGAGGCATATTTTGTTTTATACATAAGTTTCTTTTATATGGTGTATAAACCCCTTTGAATTTTACATTTATTGAAAAGGAATATTTTTTATATGAAGTGTTTTACTAAACGACAAAATGGAATGTTTTTTTTGTCCTACGTATGCGGCGACAATGAATTCTCCGCCACCGTGACCATTATTTGAGTTTCGGCTTCCTCTACAAGACATAACTTTTTTTAAATGAAAAATAAAAACAAAGTTTTAATTTTCTTTTATTTTGGTATTGATAATGGTTTTGATAATGTATTATTATATCAATCTGTTGTATTGATATCCTGTTATTGAAATGTGGAAATGATGTGTTTCCTTTATTCATGTTTTATGTGATACAATTAAGTTATGCTTTATGATATGTTTAGACCTGTTCATATGAGGAATGCATTGGACTTAATAAGTGACAGGTGGAGCCTGCTGTAGCTCTTTGATGCATTGGTAGGTCCCATGAGACAAACTAGTGTCTTGGCATGAGGCCTTGAAAAAATCTTATTTGTAGTCTTGGCATGAGGCCTTGGCTACGTGGTTATGATAGTATGGCATTATGGATTCCATCATTATGAAAGTGGCTATTGATATTGCATGTGATTATTAGACTATTAGAATAACCATGTGAATAAGTAAATGGAATTATTTCATTTTACTTTTTCCATATTACGTTGAAGTTCAAGTTTAAAAGGCTTTTTTTAGTTATACATTGCCTTAAATGTTTATTTTTATTTGTGAAAGCTTGCACAATATTGTTATCCTTACTGAATATCTCAGCTCACCCCTTTCAATGTTATAATATTTTCCAGGGTGTGAAGAAGTATTTTATGAATGATCTTTAGGGATAGTCAGAAGGGGATATGAGTGTGGACTATGGAGACCATGTTATTGTAGTTTTTCACATTATGATGTAATGTAACTTTTATGAATGTATCTAGTGTTTCCAAGGCTAGTAAAATAATCGGTCTTTCGAGACTTGATCTTTGTGATCATGCTAATGTTACGAAATAATGCACCGACTCTGGTTAATTGGGGTCGGGGCATTACAGTTTGTATCAGAGGCTGTTTAGTACTAACCTTGGGAGCTAGATTTAGATAAACTATGATTAGAGCACATAGGCCTAAAATAAAATTTGATGATTAGTGTAGAAGAACTTCCTAGAATTTTGGTATTATAGAGATTTTGTGAGTTTTCCGAGCCATACATCCCTATATAGATACGAGAAGGTAGAGGTGGCTCTGGCACAGATATACCTTGGGGTAAAACCCGAAAACACCGCTTTGAGCTAGACTCAAACGGGAACTAGTGCACGACAACGGGCCTTGCTGCACTCTTGGTTACGACACTCTCAGGGGATATGCTTAGGATAATTCTCATTTTATTTACAAACCATTATGAAGGGTTTATGAGTATATACTTCCTCAAAGAAAACATTTTTATGATTATGGATTATATCCATAAATAGTTCAATTTATGTTATGTTTTTTGAAAGTTTGTTATTATGTATTTCGATTCATAAACTAATATAGTTTATGACATTATTTAGAAATGGCACCTAGTGGAAGTAATGAAAACCATATCAATGAACCCACTCTATGTAGGGATTGCCCTGCTTCTCAAGATAATTATAATGGAGCTAGTGATACAACTGGTGCTGATCAACTTATCACCATTCTGGGACAACTCACTCAGGTTATGAATAATAATCTTACTCTTATAGAGCACCCTGATCCGTAACGTGGAGGATCAATGTTAGACCGCTTCATGAGGAAACAACCACCAACATTTAATGTGGGTACAAATCCATTTGTAGCTGAGAAATGGATAAACTCTTTAGAGAAAATAGTCCATGCCTTGGGGAGTAGTGAAAGGGAGAAGGTTGTCATGGCTGTTTACCGCCTCACTGAAGATGTCGATCAATGGTGGTCACTGATTCAAAACAAAAAGGAAGATGAAGAATTATCCAGTATGGAATGAAGGGAGTTTAAGGAAATTTTCTTAGAAAAATACTTTCCACATGACCATTGAGCATATATGGAAAGGCAATTTATGAGTCTGAGGCAGAAGGAGGATGAGAATGTCGCAAAATATGAGGATAACTTTACAAGTTTAGCGAGGCACGCTACAGATTATATATGTAACCCAAGAGGTAATATTGATTGTTTCTTTGATGGGTTAAAACCATTTCTCCATTGAGCTTTAGTATCACAATCTTTCTCAACATTTGAAGATATAGTCTCGTGTGCTATCAAGATAGAGAAGGAATTCTCTAAGTCTTATAACAACAAAGTAAAGCAATAGAAGTAGATAACGATGGAACAAGAGACAGATAAAGGGAAAAACGGAAAGAAGGATTTTCCATTATGAGATAATTTTGGGAAGAATCACCCCGATACTTGCCTAAAAGGAATGACAATTTGTTATAAATGTGGAGAAAAAGGTCACCAGGCTCGGGATTGCAAGGTAATGAAAGAGGCTATCAATGTTAAATGCTACAATTGTAGGGAAATGGGGCATTATGAAAATGAATGGCCTAAGCGTCAGGGAAACTTATCTTAGAAAATTCCAAGCGATCAAGGACAATCTTATTCTATTACTACTGTTGAAGTGGAATAATTAATGTATTGGTGCTTTTGGAAGTAAGGATTATATTCTGGTTATAAGAATAATGTGATATATAAGCATTGTACTGCAGTACTTGTTATTTTCATTAAGGTTTTAATATGATGAAGGTAATCATATTTTTAGTATGTGACAATAAGAGAAAATTTACTTTGTTTGGGGAATCTAATGTTACAATTGATTTTGGAAATTAAAGACCTTTTAGAGAAAGTATGGATGGAGGTATTTTGGATAACTATAAAGGTTGGAATGGATTAAGTGGAACTTTGGATAATATTGTTTAAGGTTAAAAAATTTATGAAGATTATTTTTGGAATATTGTAATACTATAGTTTTAGGAAAAGGACAACCTGCAGGTTGGGGGATAACCCGTCACGTCAGACAATGCTGTTGGAATCGAACCCACAACCATAGTACGACCGGCCTTTATTACCTGCCACTAGCCTACAGGAAGTCCCTAGTTATTACAAAAAAGTTTTCTAAATCTAAATGGTATGTGTTAATATTTGGAACCTTATACAATTATGATAAATAGAATATTTTTGAGTTCTATTACCTTTTGGGGTGAAAGATGGGTTTGTGGTAAAAATTTATTAAAGAATGAAAGTCTACATGACAAGTAAGTATATTTCCTTACGTTCTTAGTAAATCTCCTAAATAAATTCCTCAACTTTATGAAAGGTAACTTAAAACAAAAATTTTGTCGGTTAACTTTTCCAATTGGGGAATCAATTACCGTTTAACCAATCACACGTTTGCGATTTTTTTTGTAGTTAACTTTCTCCTAATCCTGTTTTACACAACTCTCCATCAGACCTTGATGGTTTGTTTTTCCTCCATATCCATATTTTCATAGAATCCTAGTATGGGCTATCTCGGGTGACCTTTATACTTCTCTTTCTTTCTTTTAAAGTTATATTTTTATTAACCTTATTTACGATGTGGGTTTTCCACAAAGGTATTTTCTATTTTCAACCTTTTATTTTCAAAGAAAAGTTTTAAATTGTGAGGATGCAATTTATTGAAGGAGGGGCGAATGTAACACCCCAAGCTTCCATGGTACGCTCCTCTTTGAATAATAGAGCAGCGCGTGTTGTACGCAACCTCGAGTTCTAACACACCGCAAAAAATAAAAGTAGTAGTTATGAATATTAATACCCACATTTTGAAATTACATAAATTTTATAGTTCAAAATGGAATTCATTTTTGGATTCGTAATATCTAAATTAACCTATGTTGAATTTTTGGTATTTTTCTGAGAACTTCCAATTTTTAATGAATAGAGAAAAATACATAAAAACAACTCTTTTAATCAAAATAATTTATAGTGATAAATTATACAATTGAGTGGTTATAAAGTGTAATTAGAATATATTTTTACCATTTTATATAATAATGGTCATTAGAATTAATTTCACTTTGAAATTGGATATAAACAATTGTCAAACTTTTGATTGATATTCTTTCTTAAAAACACGCTATGTATTGTGACAGCGGAAATTAATTATTAAATTAATTAATTCAACTTATATATTTTTAATTTTTTAAAATAGAAATCATTTTTGAATTAGTAATATCAAATATGGCATAGGGTTAATTTTTGGTGTTGTTATGAAAAACATTGATTTTTGATGAATATTGAAACCACTAAATGGTAGTTAAAAAACTGATTTTATGTTGAAATGAAATTTTACCACCTCTGTGATTTGAATTTCCAAAATCCTACATACATCATTTTCATTAGGAAGTAAAATGTGGTTCAATGGGATTAAAATAATTTTCGGTGAATAGTAACTTTTAAGTTCTATTAATCGCGATTAAAGGTAATTAGTGTAACCTAAGGTAAAAATAATGTTATAATAATATGAAATTACCTTTACACTTGTCCTAAACTTATTGGATGAGTCATGGCCGACCAAGAAAATACATGGGTCAACTTGGGGACCCCATGGAGCCACTTGGGTACGAAAATGACATTAATAACCTTTTATTTAAAGTAAAAATAAAATTGTCACAAACATGTGTTGTTTTACTAAAACAATTATTACATGGGGTTATATAAGTTAAAGTTTCGACTATAATTACTCATTGGAATGCTAAAAATATTTACTAAATCATTATATTTTTTTATAATTTTTAGACATTAAATAAATTAAATTTTTTATGACACCATGATGATGCAACGATTACCTCATTAATAAACGATTTAAATAAAATGAAAAGGTAATGTAAAATCTAAGACTTACACATGTCAAAAACCTATTGGATGAGTAGATTTAGAACCATTATCACCATATCCTAGAAATATTTCATTGTGGGAACTTAAAAATCCGAAAATCATTTCATAGTAATGTAACATTTCATGACTTTCCAAGAGTGCCCCTCCTCTCCTCTTATAAAAGGCCCCCACCTCTACCACCTTATTCACACCTTCAAATCCATTTGGCACGAACAAAATCTGCCCAAATACTCTATAAAATTTCCTCTCTTACTCCTAGAATTCTCACATTGGGCATAATTCTTCCCAAGGAAGCCTTTGGCTCAAATATAAAAAGAGTTACCTGATTTTAAGGTAATGTCTTCTCTTATGTTATTTTGTTTTACATTGCTTCTCCAACCCCTTAAACTCTTTTTATTCCTTTATTTTGTAACAACAACAGTGTCTTCAATATACTAGGATGTTTTTATGTGGAGGATTTTATTTACACTTACACACACCTTCGTTTAATGGTTAAAGAACATACTGTTTCTGTGGTAGGCGAATTTCTGCCTCACGAAACGATGATTGTTCAATCTTCTTTTAAAACCTCTCATGGTGGCCTTTAAGATGTAACTATATTTATATATGATATATATTATTCTTAGGTTTTCCTTATGCTCTTGTATTTCTCATTTATGGCATACCTTTATGATTTCCATTATGGGTAAACACGATAATTTCATTTTAGGAAGTGCGGACTACCGCCCCCTCAAAGTGATTTGAGTCATTAATGTCATATGTGGGATTTATAAAGGATAGAGTAAATGATATTATATATGATATTATACTGGAATTATAATATAACTTTATATCATTATGATTTCATTCCATTAAATACGACATAGAAATGAAAGTAGCGTTCATGCGTACGTACGGCTTACCATCTCCATGAACGGTGCATTTCATTTCATACCTCTAAATGTTACGTAATATTATGAATGAATGTATATAATGGATATATATGATATATATGATATCTACATCATGAATATATTTCTGGAGATAATGGATATTCTACCACATAAAGAACATTTAATTATAAGAAGTTTATTTTTGACTCAAGTACCAATGATCGACAAAACGATCGTTATTAACTTAAATAATTACATAATGTTCATAACATGGTAATAAGTGATTTAAAGGAATAATTAACTTGAAAAATGTTCTTAATCAATTAGAAATTAACTCTAGTTTATTATTCAGGAGGTTAAAGAACGATCGAGTCAAGTCGGACAGGAGGTAAGGGAACTTCTTAACCCAATTTCTATTCTTTGAGTTAATCTCATACTTTCAAATTATGTCATGATATTATTATGTTCTATATTGTATTTGTACTTTCTTTATGTGAAAATATAGTTAATACACATAATAGATCTATTTTATTTAAAAAAACGATCTTTTTAAGGGACTTCGTCTCAATCTCATTTCATTGAGGCATATTTTGTTTTATACACAACCTTCTTTTATACGGTGTATAAACCCCTTTGACTTTTACATTTATTCAAAAGGAATATTTTTTATATGAATTGTTTTACTAAATGAAAAAATGGAACGTTTTTTTGTCATACGTATGTGGTGACAACGACTTCTCCACCGCCGTGACAATTATTTGTGTTTCGACATCCTCTACAAGCCATAACTTTTTTATATGAAAAATAAATACAAAATTTTAATTTTATTTTATTTTAGAATTGAAAATGGTTTTGATAATGTTTTATTATATCAATGTGTTATATTGATATCTTGTGATTGAAATGTGGAAATGATATGTTTTCTTTATGCATGTTTTATGTGATATGAATATGTTATGGTTTATGATATGTTTAAACCTGTTCATATGAGGAATGCATTGGACTTAATAAGTGATGGGTGGAGCCTGATATATCTCCTCAATGTGTCGGTATGTCTCATGAGTCAAAATAGTGTCTTGGAACAAGGCCTTGACAAAATATTATTTGTAGTCTTGGCACGAGGCCTTGGCTACGTGGTTATGATAGTATGGCATTATGCATTCCATCTTTATGAAAGTGGTTATTGATATTGCATGTGATTATTAGACTAGTAGAATAAACATGTGAATAAGTAAATGGCATTATTTCATTTTACTTTTTCAATATTATGTTGAAGTTCAAGCTTAAAAGGCTTTTGTTTTAGTTATACATTGCCTTAAATGTTTATGTTTATTTATGAAAGCTTCCACAATATTGTTATCCTTACTGAGCATCTGAGCTCACCCCTTTCAATGTTTTAATATTTTCCAGGGTGTGAAGAAGCATTTTATGAATGACATACAGGGATAGTCAGAAGGGGATATGAGTATGGACTATGGAGACAATGTTATTGTAGTTTTTCACTTTATGATGTAATGTAACTTTTATGAATGTATCTACTGTTTCCAAGGCTACTAAACTAATCGGTCTTTTGAGACTTGATCTTTTTGATCATGCCAATGTTACGCAATAATGCACCGACTCTGGGTAACTGGGGTCAGGGCATTACAGATATGTTCCGTATAGAAAATATTTCAGGTTTGGGGAGTAGCGAAAGGGAAAAAGTTGTCATGGCAGTTTATCGCCTCATGGGAGATGCAAATCAATGGTGGTCATTGATTTAAAACATAAAAGAAGATGATGAAGTATCAAATATGGAATAGAGGGAGTTTCAAGGGATTTTCTTACAAAAATATTTTCCTCGTGACCATCAAGCAGATATGGAAAGTCAATTTCTATGTTTAAGACAAATGGAGGATGAGAATGTCACAAAATATGAGGCTAACAGTACAAGGTTAGAAGAGGATACAGTAGGTTATATACATAACCCATGGACTAATATTGATCGATTATTTTATGGGTTAAATCCATTTATCTATTGATCATTAGTCTTACAATCCTTCCCATTGTACGAAGGTATTGTCTCATGCACTATTAAGAGAGAAAAGAAATTTTCTAAGCTTTACGACTTCAAAGAAATGAATGAGAAGAAAAGATATGATGAACACTCAAGAAATGGAAATATGGGGAGTAAAGGAAAAGTTAAATATCTATCCTGCAGAAAATGTGGGTAGAAACACCCCAGTACTTTCTTGAAGGGAATGAGAGTCTGTTACAAGTGTGGTGAAAAAGGCCACCAAGTTCGTGATTACAAGGGGAAGAAAGTGGCTGTCAATGTTGAATGCTACAATTGTAGAGAAAAGAATAATTATGCAAATGAATGTCCTAAGTGCCAAGGTAACTTACCTCATAATAGGACAAGGGAGAAAGTCCAAGCTTAAGCAAACACTACTATTGAGGTTGATGCTCCGAAAGACATGGTGGAAGATAATTTATTAGTTTCCTCAAGTTTTTCCAATGCTTTATTTGATTCAGGATCGTCGAATTGTTTCATATCTTCCCAATTTTATTAGAAAATTAGATATTTCTAATTTGAATTAACAAGGGAGTTGTCTGTCAAAACACTTAAGGGAAGTATCATTGTAACAATGTTTTGTGAATCAATTCCTATTAGGGAATATAAATGTTCTTTATTTTCTGATCTCATCATTTTACCCATGATTTAATTTGATATAATACTAAATATGGATTGGATTTCAGACCATGATGCAATAATTTTCTTAAGAATAAATAGGTTACAATTCTTGATGATGATTAGGAGCACATTATCTTTAGAGAAGAAACATCACCACCTAATTCTTATCTAGATCCACCCAGAGTAGCTCAACTAAATTCAATTATTAGGGAGGAAGAAAATGAAATAACTATGGGCGAGTAAAAGAATGTTCAAATAGAGGATGTACCTATTGTGTAAGAATATGTTGATGTGTTTCTAGAGGATTTACCTTTACATCCTCCATAATGAGAAATTAAGTTTTCTTTTGATTTAATTCCTGGTTCAAGGCCCATATAAAATACCCCTTATAGAATGGCCACTATGTAATTATTGGAACTAAAGAAACAACTAGAAGAATTGAGTAACAATAAATTTAATTTCCCTAGTGTTTTTCCATGTGGACCCCTATCCTTTTTGTTAAAAAGAAAGATAGATCTATGAGGTTGTTCATTGACTACAGGGAGATCAATGTCATAACAATAAAGACAAAGTATCCCCTACCCCGCATTGATGATTTATTTGACTCACATCATGAAACTAAATATTTTTCAATGATTTTTCATGATATGGATATCATGAGTTGTGTGTGAAGAAGGAAGACATTCCGAAAATAGAATTTCGAAACAGGTACGGGCATTATGAGTTTACAGTAATGCCTTTTGGATTGACTGTTGCACCCTCTATCTTCATAGATCTAATGAATATAGTTTTCAAGGAATGTCTTAAAGAATTTTTAGTGGTATTTATTGATGATATTTTGGTATCCTCAAAAAGATAAAAAGATCATGAAAATCACTTGCGCATTATCTTAAGGACTCATAGAAGAAATGAATTATATAGGACGTTTATCAAGTGTGAATTTTGGCTTCAAGAGATTTCATTTCTTGGCCATATTGTCTCTAAGTATGGAATATATGTTGATCCTTCTATGTCAATGGCAGTCCAAGAATGGACAGAACCAATGAGTATAATTGAGGTACACAATTTTAATGGTATAGTAGGTTATTATCGGCATTTTGTCCATAATTTTTCCCGATTGGGAAACCCATTATCTAAGCTCACATGTAATGGGGTTAAATTTGTTTGGAAAAAAGTGTGTGAATAATGTTTCCAAGAACCAAGGAGAAGATTAGTCAATGCTCTTATATTGACTCTGCCATCAGGAAATGATGGGTTTGTAATTTATAGTGATGCATCAAAAAAATGACTTAGTTGTGTCTTTATGAAGAATGATAGAGTTATTTCATATGTATCATGACAACCAGAAATTCATGAAAAAAACTAACCCACTCATGATCATGAGTTAGAATCATTAATATTTGCTTTAAATATATGGAGAAACTATCTCTTTGGTGAATAATGTGAGATATATAATAATTACAATAGTTTTATGTATATTTTCTCATAGAAAGATCTCAACATGAGGCAAAGACAATGGCTTGAACAACACATGGATTATGATTTAACTGTAAACAACCATTCGGGAATGGAAAATAAGGTGGAAGATGCTTTTAGAAGAAAGGATCATGGTGTTTTGAATAAGATGAGAGTTGAAAGGGATCCTATTTTCATGGATCTAGTAAATATGGATATGAGAATAACCGTGGAAGGTGAAACATCAATACGTTTTCAAATTGCTTCCAAACAATCTTTATTAGAAATGATAAAACGTTCTCAGGCTGATGATGAAGAATTTCAAAAGAAGATTAAAGAACTAAATGATGGGAGATTGAGTGAAATCATATATGGAGATGGAATTTTGAAATTTGGGAAGAGAGTTTGTGTTTCTAACATACCTGATCTAAAAAGGGAATTCTTGGATGATTCTCATGGCTCCAATTTCTCTATACACCATGGGAGAACCATGATTTATAGATATTTTAAGGAAGATTTTTGGTGGGACAACATGATGAGGGATATTTCTTATTTTTTATCACGATGTGTGGTTTGTCAGCAAGTGAAAGCTGGAAGGAAACAACCTAGAGGAATCCTGAAATCTCTTCCCATACCTGAGTGGAAATGAGATAATATTACGATGGAAGTTGTTAAGGGGATACCAAAGACTCCTAGAAGAAATACTGCAATATGGGTCATTGGTGATCGTCTTACCAAGTCATTACATTTTATTGTTATAAGAGTAGATTTACCACTTGAATGTCTGGAAAGAGTATATATTAATGAAGTTGTAAGACTCCATGGTGTACCCCTATCGATTGTTTCTGATTCTGATCCACATTGTACATCAAGATTCTTGAAAGAATTTTCCTATAATAATAGCTTCCAATCAAGTATTTAGATGTCACCATATGAAGAGTTATATGGAAAGAGATTTCAGACACAAACTTATTGGGATGATGTTAGTGAATGAAAACTCAGAGGCCCAGAACGTTTTGAGGAAACTATGGAAAAGGTGAAGGTTATCAAAACACACATCAAAACAAATCAAAATATGCAGAAAAGCTATGCTGATAACTGAAGGAAGGATTTGGAATTTTAGGTAAAAGATCATGTTTTCTTGATGGTATCTACATGGAATGGAGTTATACAATTCGGTAAGAAGGGTAAATTAAGTACCAAGTATATCAGACCTTTCGAAATTCTAGAACTATTTGGGGTTGTAGATTACCGTTTGGAAATTCCACTAAGTATCTCTAAAGTTCATGATGTGTTCCACATATCACTATTGAGAAAATACATTCCTGACCTAATGCATGTACTCACCTATGAGAAAATTGAAGTGGAACCTAATCTGCCTTATTGTGAAGAGCCTATCATGATTTTTGATACAAGATAAAAAGTGTTGAGAAACCATACGTCTCGTCTGGTAAATGTTCTATAGAGAAACCATATGATGGAAGAGGCAATATGGGAACCTGAGGATCTTATGGTGAAGAACCGCCAGAATCTTTTTATGCAGTAATATTCTAGATATTTCGAGCACAAAATTATTTTACGGAGGGTAGAATATAACATCCTACGCTTCAACGATACATTTCCCTTTGAATAATACAGTAGCTTGTGTTGTAAGCAACTTCGAGTTCAAACACACCAAAACCAATCAAACTAGCCATTATGAATAGTAATACCCACTTTTTGATATTTTATAAATTTTACCTTTTAAAATGGACTTTATTTTTGAATTTGGAATATTGGAATTATCTTAGCATGAATTTTTTGTATTTTTCTGAAAACTTTCTATTTTTGATGAATAGTGAAAAACACTGAGTTATTGTTTAAAACTGACTTTTATTTAAATACTTACTTATTTTATTTAAATTTATTTTAGGTAAAAATATATACATAATACCTATATAATTTCAATTTAATTCATTAGTGTCATTTTATAATAAGTATAGATATATAAAAATTTTATTGAACTTTTTACCGTCTTTTACCCACCTCTTAGGAGCATTTGCATAATTTCATAAAACATAATTTTACCCTTATGTGAGTTAAATTTCAAAAATATGAGGGAATATGTTCATATCATTATGTAAAATTTGGTTCAATAATATGAAAATAATTTTCGGAGAATAGTAACTTTTGACTTTTATTTACCACAGTTAAAAGTAAATAGGGTAATTAAGTGTACAAATGATATCATAATTACCCCCAACACATGTCTTAATTCTATTGGATATGTATAACTTGACAAAAAACAACCTTACGAATAAAATATGACCCTCTTTGGTTCACATGAATTAGATTATGACGTTTATTATTATTTCATTTAAAGAGTTAAAAGAGCTGAATTCAATGTTTAATAACTAAACCATTTTAAATACAGGGTTACAGATAATAACAATTATACTATTAATATTCATTTTATATCTAAATATATTTCCTAAATAATTTTATTTTATTGAAAATTTTTAAATATTATATAAATTATTAATTTATGACATAGTGATGATGTAGTAATTACCTTATTAAATAAATATTAAAATAATTGATATTATAGATATCCAAATAAATGTAAATTGAGTCATCTGATGAATTAAACTAATTTTCTATGTTAATATGACATTTTAGGGTTGTTTTAATAAATTTTATACGAAGTGATTATGTTTTTATCTCTTTCAAAAAAATCAAATACTAAATAGTGTCAAAATTGACATAATTGAGTTTTTAAAACAAATTCTATATTGATAATTGATATAATATTGTTACAAATTTAAGGTTCGGTCAGAGGACATAGAAAAGGTAACATGTATTAATAATGAACCACATGGGTTTCTCTTGGCTTGTTATAGTATGTTTATATACCATATAATATGAAAATACAAAGAGACATGGTAAATGTCAAAGTATTTAACTAAGAGTTAAATAAAAAATATACGGTTAATATGATGACCTAAACCTATATAAAACATATTGGTTGAATGTTTTTGGACCCATACCCACCATATCATGTAAATATCCATTTTGGAGTCATTAAAAACCGAAAAATTATTTTATTATAAAATAAAATTTCAAACTTTTCCAAAATTGACCCTCACATCTCTTATAAAATGGCACTTCCCCTTCTCTAAGTTTCACACCTCCAAAGCCATTTGTCTTGGCCAAACCCTAAACAAATATCCTCCCAACATCCCTCAATTCATCATAAAGGTTTCACTTTGATCACAAATCCTACCAATGGATCCATTTTGGTCAACTCAAAAGGAAACACCCAAAGTATAGGTAATAACTTCACCACCCTCTTTCAAGTTCTTTTTGTAACGACCCAATCTTTTTGAGTTGTATATTAACTTACTCTTAATGACTTAATAATATGTTAATGGTTAATGCAGAAAGAGGAGTCGATGGCTTCTTCCAGTAGACTCGACCCTTATGAAGCCCACTTATCAGAGCTTGGGAAGGAGGTAGCATCTGTGGGCTTCTCTTTGGACCAAGCCCAAGCCGAACTCCAGCGTGTCAAGCTTGAACGGAAACGACTACGGGAGAAGTTCAAGTTAGTAGAGATTACTACTAGGGAAATGTTATCTGAGCCTCCCTCATATTCTCTCACCATAGCACACCTTACACTTAGGTCTTATGCCGGTGTTATAAGGGGCTATGTGACGAGACCCTAGCTTCCTTGTATAATCCTTTCGGGTGAATAAATTGAGATCTCTTCCTTTAGTGATGTTTGTGGAATATCTTTTGTCCGAATAATTTTAGGATATATTTTATTGATGAATTTTTGAAAAAGGGATATTTTAAAACATTTATGTAAACCCTAAATAATTAATGATGTGTAATGATTTTCAAAAAATGGTCTTCTACAAAAGTGTTCAGTACGGAATTTAGAGTCTAATAAGATAAACATAATTTTTGATGAATAGTAAATTATGAATAGTGATTTTACGCTTAGGATTAGTAATGTGACCAAATGGATTAGTAATTTCACTCAAAGAAAGTTTTAATATAATTTAGACACCTAGATTAAGTAATGTGATTCAATAAAATGGGTAAATAACGGTTTCATAAATTATTAGTCAAGATTAGTTTTTTCGGATGAATAGTGTTTTTTAATTAAAAATTTAATTAAAAATAATTAGAAAATTATTTTTATAAAAAACACTTTATTTTTGAACTCAGAGCATCGATATTATGTTAAGGTAATTTTTGGGGATTTTTCTGAAAAAAATGAATTTTCGGTGAATAGTGTTTTTTAATTAAAAATCTAATTAAAAATATTTAGAAAATTATTTTTATAAAATGGATTTCATTTTTGAAATCAAAGCATTGATATTTGTTTATGGTTAAATTTTGGGATTATTCTGAGAAAGTTGGATTTTCGATGAATAGTGAAAGTATAGTTTTTAAGTTACTGGAGTTTAATGACATCATTAAATGATATATTAAGTATGTAATCAATATGGTCGAATTATGAATAGTAAGATAAGGTATGAGGTGTCCCAAGTGGCCAATACCATGGGAAAATACCATGGGCAAGCCCATGGTTTTGCCAAAACCACTAATGAGGTGTCCCTTGGCCATTAATGCCTTGTCCCCTCACTTTCCCTATAAATACACACCCTTTCCTCCTTTAGTTTTTACTCCCAACTCTCCCCCAACGAAGTTCTGGTCTCCTTACCTCCCAAGGAGTCCTCCCAAGGTTTCCCCAAGCCCTCAAGGTCCAAAACATTGAGTTTCAAGAGTCACATTTTAAGGTAAGGGATCCGACCTCTCTCTTTCTTTTCATGTAATCTCTTTAATGTCATTCCTTTTATGCTCCATGTTATTATGTGAGAGGATGTTCATTTATATTAATCTTACCACCCTTTAATGTTTATATGATGAGATATCCCCTCTTACTCTCATCATTTCATTTTATGAAAGTTTAAGTGACGCCGTTAGGCTGCCGAATTTTTAAGTGATTCTTTCACCTTTCTCATTTTTCAAGTTCAATTTTCATGTCAAATCTTTCAAGTTCCTTTTTATTATGTTGGGGTATGATCTCTATATCTATCATACTGATCTCTTATTATCATATGATGAGAGACCCTATTTGATTTGTTCAATTCATTTTTGTTGAAGTTTAAGTGACGCCGTTAGGCTGCCGAATTTTCATAAGAGAAATCAAATTTTTGTCTTCCTTTCATGTTATTCATTTCAAATGGTTTTTCCTTGAAATTGCATCACCATGTCCATATATCTTTCTTAATCTATCCCTCTACTATTTTATGGGTCAATTATGATTGTTTGACCCATGTTCCCTCTCTTTTCAAAGTTTTCTAAAACCTTGTAACATAGCCGTTATGCTGCATAATTTTCGTCTCAAAATGCCTCTCTTTTCTCAAAATTATTTTATGTTATAAAGTGAATACTCAAAGCTCTTATTTCTACAAGGGTATTTACATATATATCAAAATGTTCTATTTTATATTCTGGGATTTACATACATGATACCCGCTTTCCCTTTCTGTGGGTTTAAAGTAACGTAAAGATCATTTCTTTAAAGAAGTTTTTAAAATGTTATGATTAGTAAATGAAACCCATTTATTTTATGCTATATGGGTTATTTATGAAATGTTTGATGATGATATATGTGGCTCACATGATAATAATTGAAAATTTAAGGGTGCGCCCTGATAGCGCTCTAATGCATTGCGTAAAGACTTAATCTCTAGAGATGACCATTTTAACGACGCCTTGGTGAATAACCTTGGTAATTTTTCACGACACTTTGGGGATGGACCTTGGTGAAACGAAACGATTGTCAATATTAAATGTTTCAGCCACATATTCAAGTTATGAAAAATGTTATTATTATTATGATTTATCTCATGATTTCTTTCTCATGCCTTAATGTTCTTTTCATGTCCTTATTGAAGTATCTCAAGTTCACATGTAAAATGTTTCTCTTGTTTCCCTTACTGGGCCTTCTGCTCACCCTTTCTTTTGATGTATGTCCCCAGGTTATGAGATGCAGTAATGAACCTAGGATGAAATAAAGGAGAATCCTTTCAGGTGTTTAAGAATAATTTTTTATGGTTTTTTCATGTATTATGTTCCTTGTTTCCAAGACACTAAACCTTAAAGATCCTCAGTTCCGTTTAATGAAATGAAAGTTATGTTATAAAAAGAAGGGGTTCAATACTTTACTTCTTCCACTTCCCTTTCATTGTTGTTTCCATACCAAAATAATTAATACAATACCTTATACATACTGTGATGTTATTAGGAATATGGTACAACCATATTCGTTATTCTATCCATCCTACAAATGAAAAAGTCACCATACGTGCGTACGTACGACTTACCGTCTCCACGTCGTGGTGTAGTTTGTTACTCAAACACTTCATTTTTTGGATGGGTATAATAATGACTATAACTGATTTAAATAATAAATATTACATGTTAATTATTATTTATATATGATATACCATCCAATTACATACGATTTCACCATCAATATAATGATATTGTCCCTAATGCGTACGTACGGATTACCATCTCCATGAACGCGATTAGATTCATTCCCCATCGTAACCATTCAAGTATAATTTTCATTTGATGATTAAAAATAATGTTTAAATACTTGATATAATTCTGAATACGATTCAAATACATTCTATCAATAAAAAGAATGACTTATGTAACAAAACAGATAAAGGAAATTGAATCAGTTAACACACAAAAACAATGATACTTCGAAAATATTATTAACAAAGCAATAATAGAAGATCATATATGATATAATATTTATGTATATGTTTCTTATATAATTAAATAAAAATTATTTAAATATTATACATGATGTTAACATACCCTTGACCAAGGAAAAGTACAAGTTAGTGGTTAATTTCACTATCTCTTTATTATCCGAGGTTTAGTTTACACAAGTATGTACTGGCACCTTTTCATCATCCACATCTGTGTTTTCATAAAAATGTATTTCAAAACATTTTACTATTTATTATAAAATGGGTTAATGTCATTTATACAATTATTTGACCTTATATTTTTTGAAAATAATCTTTCTCTCGTTTACCAAACAAGGTACATTATGACGTTTTTGACAAAATTAATGTAATAATGTCATTTTATAACTTATATGGTAGGTGCAGCTATTTTCTACTGTTATATCATCGTCAAATCATCCATTACAAAATTATAAGAATATTTTCAAAATAAAATTTTTATTTTATAATGACATGGCTTAAAAATTATTTCAAAATAGAAAGAGGTATTTCTCCCAAATTTTTTTGATTTCATCTATGTCAACATTTATTGATGGATTTTAAACCTGTATGAAGTTGATTTATTTATGATACAAATCTTCCATAATGTATTTCAGGTTTTGTGATATATTGACTATTGGTGTGTTAATTTTATACCATTCGTGTCTTATGGATAAATTATTTAAATTTTGTATGCTAGTTTTAATAGAAATTTTTATGTTATGATTAAACCTTTTCATATGAGGAATGTATTGGACTTAGTAAGTGATGTGTGGATCCCTCTATAGCTCCTCTATGAATCGTTAGGTATCATGATAAAAAATAGTGTCTTGGAACAAGGCCTTTAAAAAATCTTATTTTTAGTCTTGGTACAAGGCCTGGACCATGTGGTTCTGAATTATAGAATTATGAATTCCGTTATTATGAAATAGGATATTGAAATTACATGTGATAATTCAACTAGTATAATATCCATGTGAATAAGTAAATGGAATTATTTGATTTTAAATTTTCCATATTATGATGAAGTTTATGTTTAAAAGGCTTTTGTTTTAGTCTTATACATTTCCTTAAATGTTTATTCTTATTTATGAAAGATTCCTCTATTTTGTTATCCTTACCGAGCATCTGAGCTCACAGATTTTTATGTTTTATTTCTTTCAAGATGTCAAGAAGTATTTAATGGTTGACCTGTAGGGATATTATAAGGATATAAGTGTATTAAAATGGGGGAAATGTTGTGGATGTTTTTATTTCATGATGTAATGTAAAACATATGAATATATCTAGTACTTCCAAGCCTACTAAACTGGTCGATCTTTTTGGACATGATTCGTTGTATCATGCCAATGTTATTTAATGATGCACCGACTCTAGGTAACTAGTGTCAAGGAATTACAATGTATATATATATTTTTATTAAATTAGATTTATGATATCATATTTATAATATATATTCCCTAAAACCATTCTTAATATAATCCATGTAGTTTGTGGATGAGTCATATTGCTTTGAGGGGGAGGTAGTCTACAATTCCTTAGACAAAATTATTGTATTTACACAAGAATAAAATCATAATGGTATGTTCACAATACATATAAATACATTATAAATACAATATATATCATATATAAATATAGTGACCATCATAATGTCCACCATTATAGGTGGTAATGTAAAAATGAACAATGATCGTTCCATGAGGCAGTAGTTCGCCGTACACAAAAACAATATATTTATCACCCATTATATTGAGGTTTGCATAAGTTTAAGTGTAAAAATTTAAATAAAAACAAACTAGTAAATTCAGGACACTATTTTTTGTTATATAATAAAATACCCAGGAGATTGGAGGGGCTGGATAATTGAAATGAAACTAGAGATCTTGAGATAAGACATTACTTATTAATCAGGTAACTCCTTTTGGTTTGAAAAAAGGCTTCCTTAGATTTATTGCATACCAAAGGGAGGATTATAGGTCAAGTATAGGGATTTCGGAGACTATTTTTACCAATTTTGGATGATCTAATGTGTCTTGTGGGGTGTGGGGGAGTGGGTAGTGTGTTTTCTTTTTTATAATGAAGGGGAAGTGGCACTCTTGTGCCAACGAGCCTGTATCGTAGTGGTACAGGCTCCTGATTGGCATCCAAATGATCCCAGATCAAATCCAAGTAGGGGGAGAATTTGAGGTACTGTAGCAGAGCACTGTAGTAGTGGCAGGCACTATAGTGGCGGAGAGACTATAGCAGGTAATATAGCGGCGATGGTACTGTAGCAGCGCAGGTACCATAGCAGTATTATTCACCGAGGGGTCCTTTGGGAAAAAAATACGCTTTCAAGCCTTTTATTTAGGCCACTTAGCCTTGGCCCTTCTAGCTATGTAATGGGTCTCCCTCTACACAGTCTAAAGAGGTCTTTACTTTAAATAATAAATTGAGGCTTCGGCCCCAACCTTTTAAAAAAAGTGGCACCATTTTAAATAAAAAAAGGTCTTCATTAATGGGTGGTCTACCTTACCTAAAGTTCCTCAAAAATGGAAAACTAATGGATTAAATGGTAATAATTTTCCCTTAAAACCACAAATATTAAAAATATGTTCATTTTAATAATTTGTTCCTTAACTTCTAAGATTCCCCAATTATATCATTTTAGTTTTTATCAAATAGTACAGTTTTCTAATATAATTAATTTAACCATTAAAAATTAACTGAAGTTATCTTTATTATAAAATATATATAAAATGAATTTTTAACATGATATCTAATTTATATTATAAAATTACATTTTTTTTTAAAATCAATTTTAAAATAAGTGCATGTGATACACTAAAACACTACTTAAACTCGGACCATCTTGACTAAATTTTTACAATATATGGTACAATACGTTAATTATAAAAGATTTATTTGTAAATTTGTAGACCATATTTAAAATTTATTGAAACTTAGAATTCAAATGGAAGAATATATGATTCTTATTAATTTTAAATCATGTAATAAAATTTTATTTATTGTTAAATAACAATAAAGTCAATTTTGACATTATTTATTTAATGTTAATTTTGAAATATCAATATAACATTATAATTCAAATGTATTAGGTTTATATATTTGTGATATGAAATATTATTATAAAAAAAATAAATTAAGATAATAATTCTATCCATTAACATCACTTTTAATATTTATAGTATCATTTATCTTAGTTAATTATTAACTAAATAATCACTACATTGTAATTTCTTAAGCATTTTTTGTTACTAATTATTATATAATTTTTTTTTAAATTATTATGAAAATAATAAAACATTTTTATTTCAAAATGATATTTATAACTGAAAATCTGATGTTTTTACATATCTCAATGTTTTGTAAGTGTTAATGGTAACAGAAGTTCCCTTTTCTTTTTTTACATACTTTAATTTTCATATAGGTAAATTTCATTCAATCATATCCTAATAACCACTAAATTTTAATCCAAGTGGGTATATGATCTAATTATTGGGATCTAATGGATTTGGGACAAGTTTCTAGGTAATTGTGGTTTTTAATATTAAGTTTTAGTCCCTTATTAAGCTTAATTTTACATAAATCACTATAAATAATTTTAATCACTTTCACTAATCATTTTGGTCAAATTTTTTTTTGATATTATTAGACCAAAAATATTTTTAAAATTACAACATTGTATTTATTTTTTTCAAAATTGAAATCATAAAGGTACGAAAATTTAGATTAATGTTAATTCTGTTGACGTGGTGGGAATACATGTTTTTAAAGTAAAATTATTCAAATATTTAATAAGTTTTCATATATGATTTAAATATAAAGACGATTCCAATGGCCTATATTTGATTAATATATGAATAATTGATCTATTTTGACTTTAAAAACAAAATTTAAATAATATTTAACATTAATCATTTTTTAATCAAAAACTTTCTTTTTAACTAAATTGCAGTAATTTTAACTATTCATCAAAAATGAAATTTCTTAGAAAGATCTCCAATATCCACCCTAAGATAATTCCAGAATTATAAAATCAAAAATAAATTTTATTTTATAATATTTAATTTCAATATGTGTATATAATTAATTTTATTTTTTTCATTGAAGAAGATGAAATGTTGTTCAAAGTATATTTAAACATATAATGCCTTCACCAAAATTTATGTATTTCACTATAAATATATTTTATTTATATAAAAAAATTATAAATAATATTTTAAAATTTGTTATTAATATTCCTATCTCTTTGTATAATAGTTAGGGTATAATTTTCTGATTTAAATACTAAAATTATGTTTCATAGAAACTCAGTGTTGTATATAACACATGCTAGGTTAGTGTTGTGTATGATGCACACAAAGTTGGTGTTGCACGTATAGAGATACAAGATGGTTCCATGTGAAAGGAATATTTTAATTATTTTAATTAAATAAACCAATTAAAATAAATTCATTCCAAAAAAAATATTTCACAAAATCTCGATGTGTTATACAAGAGCACAACTAATTTCTACCTTACCTTACCGAACATCTCCTGTAGAGATTAAAAAGTTAAAAGTTAATTTGGAAGATATAGAATCTAATGGTTCTATATGTCTGAGTACAAATCCTTAGGGTTATACAATTATCTTTATAAAAAAGTGTGATTTATCATTGCACTTGTGTGTGGATTATTGGATGCTGAACTAGATGTCAGTCAAGAATCGATATCCTCTTCCATGAATTGAAAATATTGTTGATCCTTTTAAGGGTGATATTGTCTTATAAAATATTTAATTGAGATTAGGATATAATCATTTAAGTGTGATACTGTGAGACATACCCAAAATTTCTTTTAGAATTATGTATGGCTTATGAGAATTCGTAGTGATTTGGTTTGGGTTGACTAATGTGTCTGTAGTGTTCATGGCCTTAATGAATAGGATCGTTCACCCTATGGTGGATCATTTTGTAGTTATTTTCTTCGATTATATATTAGTGTACTACCAATTAACATATGATAATTTTGATCATCTTGACATTGTCTTGTGTAGATTTAGAGATCATCATTCTTATAATAAGCTAATCAAAGAGTGTTTCTAGATAAATAATGTACACTTCATGGAAAATGTAATATAATGTGATGGAGTGTTAGTGAACCTATAGAATGTTTCAATCATGCTATATTTGGAATATCTGAATAAAATCTTCAAAATTCAGAGTATTTTGTGATTAGTACGTTATTATAGGCATTTTAGCCAAGAATTCTCCCATTTGGAAGCACTAATGTTTAGGATGACCAAGAAATGGGTGATGTTTTTTGGTCGGATGATGGAGATAGATATTTACAAAATGTAAATAGAAGGTTAACCTCAGAACATAACCTCAATTTACCTATTATGGGTAATGAATATACCATGAACTATGATGCATCTGAAGTTAGACTCAGAGTAGTTCTAATGCAGTAGAATTGTGTGGATACTTGTGGCTCCAAATAGATAAGACAACAAGAGAGAAATCACCCTACCCACGATTTCTAGTTAGTATAAGTGGTACATTCCCAAATAAGTTTAATACACTATCTCATAGATGAGTGGTTTTTTGTATACATGGATCAAAAGAGCCCCAATTACATGTTTTCTCAGCGAGACCTGATCCTTCAAAAGGGGAGGTGGGTTGAGTATCTCTTATCATTTGAAATTGAAATGGTTTATACACAAGTAAAAAAAATCATAATTTCTGACACTATGATATTAAAGACACACAATTTGGTAGTGTAGATGTCTTTTGAAAAGTAGGGGATAATAAGCCTTTTTGGAGACATGGATCTAGATATTGAAGAATCACTTGAAAAAATAGAGTAGACTTAAAGATCTTTTATAACCATACTTTTTGACCAGATTATGATGAAGAAGTTGTTTGATCTAGAGGGCCTAGTTCTAAGATCCAATTTATTTGTTTGGTAGATTCCATCAGTATGGTCTCATGGAAGTGGGGGTTCTATTCTTTTTCTTGTATATGAATTTTTTCATATAAGATTTCAGAAGGAACCAATGAGGGAGTTTTATTCTTCTATATGGGAGGTACATCCTAGTTTAAAAAAGATGTATTATGATATCTATAGATAGTACTAGTGTTCAAGAATGAAGAATTATGGGAATGATTTATGGCTAGATGAATCACTTGTTATCAGGTGAATGTCGAGCATCAGAGGGATGATCGGATTTTTCATCCTTAATTCATTCCATAGTGAAAATGGGATGATTCCATGATGTATTTTTTGATAGTACTACCCATTAAAACCCATTAGAATGATGTTTTATGGGTTTTTTTAGATCATATGAATAAGTTAGATCACTTATTACCTTTTATAGAAACCTTCACAGTCAATGATCCTGGAAGTCATTATGTTTATCATTTATTTCAGTTTCATGGTGTACTGAGGAGTATCATTTCACAAAGAGATCCTCACTTCACATTGTATTACTAGAAGGTTCTTCAGAAATCCCTAGGAGCACAAGTTCTTTTAAGTATAACGTATCATCCACAAACTAATGGTCAATGTGAGTGGAATATTCAAATTCTAGAGGATAAGTTTTTGGGCCTGTGTTCAGGATTTTACTGGTTCATGGGAGAAACATTTGACACTTATAGAGTTTACCTATAATAATTTCATACAGGAATTTATATAAATGGATCCTTTTGAGGCCTTGTATGTAAGGTAGTTCCATGTTAATCTTTTATGGATCGAGATAGGTGAATCATCACTTTTTGGGAATAGTCTTATACATGAGGAATCTGAATAGGTCATGTTGTTCAGAAAATGGTTGGTGACTGCACAGAGTATGTAGAAATCATATAACGACCCTCAAGGATGACAATTGTAATTCTAGTTTTTTTGTCATGTTTTTTTGGTTTTATCTTTGGTTGGGGAAACACCGTATCTAAAAAAGGAAAATCTAGTGTCTAGGCTTGTTGGGATGTTTGAAATTCTGGAAAGGTTTCGTATTTTGGTATACTGTTTAACCCTTCCATGATGCTACTGTTCCATGCATGATGTGTTCCATGTGTCACAACTATGAAGATATCATATAGAATGTTCACATGTGATATATATAGTAGACATTGAGATTTGTGACGATGAATCCTTTGAGGAGCATCTGATATGGGTTGTGGATCGTGGTGATAAATATCTTTGGGGGATGACTATACCGTTGGTTTGGGTATAGTGGTGGCATGGGAAAGTTCAAGAGGGGAACTAAGAGATCGAGTATGATATGAGATCCTATAGGATAGACATGTTCACTGAGACTTCACAATGATTCTTTAGGAAGCTCTAGGATGAGTTGTTATAGGGTGCGGAGGTTGTAAGATCCGATCTATTTCCAAGTATGTCTCCCTCTGAGTTTTTTTGCTTTGTCCTTTGTTGTTGAGACATGTTCAAAGAAGGAGAGCATTTTTTTAGGGAAAATGTTCTAATTATCAGATATGTATTCTTGTTTGATTAATAGAGTCTTAGAATTAATGTGTTAAGTGTTTCATGGGTTCATGGTAAGATGATAATCTTTATAGGGGTTCCAGTTGTTTAAAATGAGATTTTATAGAAAAATAAAATGCATAACATTTACAAATTTTGTAAAGGGATTACACATTGTGTAATTGTTCATGAGTTTTAATAAAATATACTTGGGGAAACAGTTTTATCATCATATTCCATTAAAAACATTTACATGATGTGTAACCACATTACACACCGTGTAAATTCCCGATGTATTTTTTTAATCATTTTTTGTGGATGATTTTCATTCCAATCAACTGAAACTACTCTTTTCATTTGATCAGGAAATCCCCAAGAGATTTTGGGGTTCCAACATACCCTATAAACATCTTGTTTATGTGTGAAATCCCTATTATGTCCATTCGGTAAGGTTCTCCCCTTACATCTTTCTTCTCTAATCCATTGCGGTAAAATCCTTTTACCAATTGAATTGTTGGTTTTGATCATGATAAATATTGATATATAAACCTCTTTGAAATCATTCACACCTTCTTACATAAGGGAGTTACCCTTTAGGTACTTTGTTGGATAATTGAATAAAGGTAGGGGTTCAGATCTTAAACATATGGTTTGATAATTTCCATGTTAATTCAATATTGTAATTGTTCTATCATTGCATGCATCTGTATCAGTTAAATGATTAAATGATATTATTTTTTGAATTCCTTTGGTTTCAAATCCTGTTTTAATTGGATAATGTATTAATGTAGGTTTATCACGACATGTGACCTAGGGTTATTTCTTGTTATAGAATCCCTAAACTAGGGGTTATTTCTTTTTGATATAATTATTAATCAATTGTGAATTTAATGGAAAGTAGAATATGAATGAAAGATGATAATTAATATAATTAACTATTAAGAATTGTGACATGGTAGCATGATATCCATGTTGTATGACAGGGAATGTGTTCCATGTTTTAATAATTATATATCAAGCTAAGACATGGAACTTACACACTTATATGTTGTACTGCTGATATTGAGTGGGTTCATCCTATTATCTTAAAGTAATTATTATAAAGAGAGGGATATGAAAATTCCCATGATGTAATGACTATAATGATGTGACATAGAATGATATAATTAATATTAGTATTTGACTTAGATTCATTTTCATGACTATACCATGGTTATATGGCGGTGGTCAGCATGGTTGTATTACATGATAATATATATTATAACATGGAACTTATGTAGGTAATTTTTCCTTGAAAAAATGGTTGTGGTAAGCATTTTTGTAAGACACATTTACAGATATTCCGACATGGCGCCAAAATAAGTAACATAATCATGGTTATATTGTTGTGGTTGGACTGGTCGTAAGAAATGATAAGAGATATTTCGACATAGTGATAAAGTAGGAAACTTTTTAATTTTATTAATTGTGGAATTAATTAATACACCTATTTATCAATTTATTACTTAAAATTATTATCAGAAAGGTTTACTTTAGATACAATGGTGTATACCTACTGAGTTATAATCAGACCCTATTCGGGACACCATTTGGCACCTGAGAATATTTCATAGATGTAGTTTTCGATAAGGGAAAAGGACCATGATGTTTATAACTTGTTTTCCATTGGACTGAAGTTTAGATATGGGACCAATGTGGGGATCATGACCTAGGACATTGAGCATTTTTTAAATCTTCTAGTTATTTTCTTGTATTATTCTAGATTAAAAGTTAGTTACTCTCCATCATATCATTATATTATATACTTATTTATTTATTTTATTATTTAGTTGGCTTTTATTGTTTTTTTCAATTATGTATTTAATTTTATTATATCCTTTTTTCATGAATTTTTCTACTTCTATGAAACTTCATACTATGGTGTATAGTCTCCCTACATTACATTTAAAACACCCACTACTATTCGGATGCCTATATTGTACATAAATGTGTGGTGGATGTCTCTTAACCTCACATTCTTGCCGGGTTGGAGAGTTCAATATTTGGGGACGCTAAAAAATAAATGGTATAAGAAGTAGATATTTTATAAACCAACTATTTATGTTTTCATGTTTCTAAAGTCATTATACCTTTGTAATGTATAGGTGTGATTTTTTAAGGAAATGAATATTCATATATAAATATATATTATATATGTATGAAAGTGCTGGGTCTTTATAATATAACATTAATATAACTTTACATGAAATCAATTAATGGGTAAAAAATAATTATAGATGTATGATTTAATGTCTAAAATACTATATTGTGCCAAGTTTGGAGATCATGATTAGTGTATTCCTTTGTGATCATTTTCTATAAAAAACAATGGGATATCATACAGAATGTGTGATAATATTTTTTCTACATTTCAAGGAAACTAAAAACCTTGGTTTATTTTATCTTATGAAAATGAATTTTAAACATTTTAATTTTTCAGATGATGATTTTGATAGAATATAACTAGGTATGAAAAACACTAGTGGGACATTTAAACTACAAATAACATACCACATCTTATAGAGTAGTAAGAAGAAATATTTGTTTCTTCATAAATACAAATAATAACTTATAGTTGTTGAAACCTATGTTATATGGATGAAACATAATCTCTTAATATTTGAGCACACATATTATCTTATACCCATTATGTGTGAAATAGTAGTGTGGTTAGTATTTTTAAAAATCCCATCAAACACTCTATCATTAACCACATTAAAATGAGATGAAATTTTCAAGGATATCACTTTAAAACTGGTGATATCATTGTTGAGTTTTTTAACCAACCATCAACCAGTTGATATATTCACAAAACCACTTCCTCTTGAACACTTTGACAATATTAAAGGATAGTTTTTTATGTTTATCTTGTGATACCTTTCTCTTATCGGTCTCAAGCTTGATAATTTTTAAAATTATTCTATTTATTTTTCAATTTATATTTTTCTTCAAAGAAAAACATGTTATTTATTTTCATTTTTTAAACATTTCATTATTTCGGTAAATAAAATGAGTGTGATACTCTAAGAAAAATATTCCTATTTGGATACAAATATATCTATGAGGTTTTTTGACATATTATCCAATGGATTTTATAATGAATAGATTTGATTGGATTTTAAACCTATCACAATCCTTGGAATGAGGTGTGGTCATTTACCGCACACATGGTTTGACATTCTAAGGGAATTTTCAATAGTTTAATAACATAAAATTTGATGTACTTTAATCAAGGAATGATTTTTAAAATATTATATATTTTTTTTTATTGGTTATGATACATTTACCTAATTCTAAAGCATTATTTTAGGGGGATATAATATTGTATTAACTATATTACTCAAAAATTGTCACCCCTTTTCTAATTTTTTTTCAATTGTTTTTTTTTCTATTATGGTTTATTTGAATTTTTTTCAAGGAATAAATTTTATCATGATCATTATTTTTCTATGAAAAGGTATTTTTCTATCTTTATATTTATTTAAAGTCTCTCTTTTGAATTATTTAGTTTTATAACATATTTTCAAACCATTATTTTTTATCTCTCTTAAATAAATAATTAGTGATATTTAATATTATTTAAATTATTATTTCTTCTAACCCCATATATGAATAATTTTTGGTAATAATAAATGGGAAAAAACTAAATATTTGGAGAAATCCAAGGCAACTATAGAACCGTCTCTTAATTTTTTCTATGAGTGTGTACTCTGGATAAATATTAATATTTATGATTTTTTTTTTGATTTTTTATAACATGGATTGTCATATATTTCATGTGTCTGTGATCATTAGAACGAAGGATATTGTAATGATTATAATAATATTATTCTTTCAATGACTATAAACACTCTTTAAAGTGATTAGAAATTTTATTTAATCCATATTTTGTTTTTCTTGATGACATATTGTAATAATCATGATTGATCCTTTAATGATCATTGAAAAATAATTAATATATGTATTCAATCCCTGGATAGGGTCTTAAGTGTAACACCCTGAGCTTCCACAATACGCTTCTCATTCAATAATGCAATAGCTGGCATTGTACGCAACTTCAAGTTCTAAAACACCGCGACTAATCAAAGTAGCCGTTATGAAAAGTAATAACCTATTTTTAAAATTATAGAAATTTTATATTTCAAAATGGACTTAATTTTGGATTCAGAATATCGAAATTAGCCTATGTTGAATTTTTGGTATTTTTCTGAGAACTTCTAATTTTTTATGAATAGTGAAAAATACTTAAAAACAATTTTTTTAATAAAAATAATTTATAGTGATAAATTATACTATTTAGTGGATTAAAAGTATAATTAGAATATATTTTTACAATTTTATCCAATGGTGGTCATTAGAATTAATTTAACATTGAAATTGGACATAAACAATTGCCAATCTTTTGATATAAATTGTTTCTTAAAAACACGCTATTTGTTGTGACAGCGAGAATTAATTATAAAATTAATTGATGCAACTTATATGTTTTGAATTTTGTAAAATAGACATCATTTTTGAATTCGGAATATCAATTATAGCTTAGGGTGAAATTTTGGCATTGTTCTGAAAAACTTCAATTTTTGATGAATAGTGAAACCACTAAGTGGTAGTTAAATAACTGATTTTTCATTTAAATGAAATATTACCACTTCTGTGATTTGATTTTCAAAAAATCCGACATACATGGTTGTCATTAAGAAGTAAAATGTGGTTTAATGAGATTAAAATAATTTTTGGTGAATAGTAACTTTTAAGTTCTTAATCGCGACTAGAGGTAATTAGTGTAGTTTAAGGTAAAAATATTGTTTTAATAAAATGAGATGAGCTTGAAACATGTCCTACCTTCATTGGATGTGTCATGGCCGACCAAGAAAATCCATGGGTCAACTTGGGGACCCCATGGAGCCACTTTAGTTGGAAAATGACATAAATACCTTTTATTTAATGTTAAAGTAAAAAATGACAGAAACTTGAAATGTTTTACTAAAACAATTTTTACGTGGGGTTATACAAGTCATATTTTTTACTATAAA
The DNA here is from genome assembly GCA_963277665.1 of Viscum album. Taxonomy (NCBI): domain Eukaryota; kingdom Viridiplantae; phylum Streptophyta; class Magnoliopsida; order Santalales; family Viscaceae; genus Viscum; species Viscum album. The sequence continues at coordinate 244,759,388 of OY728131.1, forward strand.
TAGTCATTGGAAATCTCAAAAGATTTCCTACATCATAGTAGTTTTTTATAATTTTTAGACATTAAATAAATTAAATTATTTATGACATCATGATGCTGCAGCGATGACCTCACTATTTAACGATTTAAATAAAATGGAAAGATAATGTAATATCCAAGGATTAAACTTGTCCAATGACTATTGGATGGGTAGATTTAGAACCCTTATCACCTTAGACACGAATTATATAAGTGTGGGACCCTTAGAATTCGAAAAGCATTGTATAATAATGTAAAATTTCCTTACTTTCCAAGAGTGCCCCTCCTCTCCTCTTATAAAAGGCCCCCACCTCTACCACCACATTCACACATTCAAGCCATTTTTCTCGGCCAAACTCTACCCAAATACCCTCCCAACTTCCCTCCCTTACTCCTAGAAGCCTCAATTTGGGCAGAATTCTTCCAAAGGAAGCCTTTGGCTCAAATCAAAAAGAGTTACCCAATTTTTATGTAATGTCTTCTCTAATGTTGTTTTGTTTTATTTAGCTTCTCCAACCCATTAAACTCTTTTTATTCATTTCTTATATAACAAAACCAGTATAAAAAATATACTAGGATGTTTTTATAAAAATAATTTGAGCTACACGTACACACACCTACATCTAATGGTTAAATAACATACTGTTTCTGTGGATGGCGAATTTCTGCCTCACGAAATGATGATTGTTCAACACTCATATAACACCTTCAAAGGTGGCCATTAAGATGTCACTATATTTATATATGATATATAATATGTTTATGTTTTACTTATGCTTCTGTATTTCTCATTTAAGGCATACTTTATGATTTCCATTATGGGTAAACGCGATAATTTCATTTTAGGAAGTGCGGACTACCGCCCCTCAAAGTGATTTGAATCGTTAATGCCATATGTGGGATGTATAAAGGATGGAGTAAATGGTATTATACACTATATTATACTGTAATTATATTATAAATTTATATCATTATGATTTCATTCCATTAAATATGAAATACAATTGAAAGTAGCGTTCATGCGTACGTATGGCTTACCGTCTCCATGAACGGTGCATTTCATTTCTTACCTCTGAATGTTACGTAATATTATAAATGAATGTATATACTGTATATATATGATATATATGATATCTACATCATGAATATAATTCTGGATATAATGGATATTTCACCAGATGAACAACTTGTAATTATAAGAAGTTTATTTTTGACTCAAGTACCAAAGATCGACAAAACGACTGTTATTAACTTAAATAATTACATAATGTTCATAACATGGTAATAAGTGATACAAAAGGAATAATGAACATAAAAAAGGTTCTTAAGTAAATATAAATTAACTCTAGTTTATTATTCAGGAGGTTAAAGAATGATCGAATCAGGACAAGACGCAAGATAAGGGAACTTCTTAACCCAATTTCCATTCTTTGGGTTAATCTCCTACTTTCATATTACGTCATGATATTATTATGTCCTATCTTATTGTTGTACTTTATTTATGTGTAATTATAGTGAATACACATAATATATCTATTTTATTTAAAAAATTATCTTTGTAAAGGACTTTGTCTCAATCTCCTTTCATTGAGGCATATTTGGTTTTATACACAATTTTCTTTTATACGGTGTATAAACCCCTTTGACTTTTACGTTTATTCAAAAGGAATATTTTTTATACGAAGCATTTTACTAAACGGAAAAAAGGGAATGTTTTTCTTTCCGTACATATGCGGCGACAATGACTTCTCCACCGCCGTGACCATTATTTGAGTTTCGGCTTGCTCTACAAGCCATCATTTTTTTAATGAAAAATAAATACAAAGTTTTAACTTTCTTTAATTTTGGTATTGAAAAAGGTTTTGAGAGCGTTTCTATTATATCAATGTGTTGTATTGATATCTTGTGATTGAAATGTGGAAATTTAATGTTTCCTTTATGCATGTTTTATGTGATACGATTATGTTATGGTTTATGATATGTTTAAACCTATTCATATGAGGAATGCATTGGACTTAATAAGTGACGGGTGGAGCCCGCTATAGCTCCTCGATGCATCGGCAGGTCTCATGAGGAAAACTAGTGTCTTGGCATGAGGCCTTGACAAAATCTAATTTGTGGTCTTGGCACGAGGCCTTGGCTACGTGGTTATGATAGTCTGTCATTATGCATTCCATCATTATGAAAGTGGTTATTGATATTGCATGTGATTATTCGACCAGTAGAATATCCATGTGAAGAAGTGAATGGCATTATCTCATTTTACTTTTGCCATATTTTGTTGAAGTTCAAGTTTAAAAGGCTTTTGTTTTAGTTATACATTGCCTTAAATGTTTATGTTTATTGATGAAAGCTTCCGCTATATTGTTATACTTACTGAGCTTCTGAGCTCACCCCTTTCAATGTTTTAATATTTTCCAGGATGTGAAGAATTATTTTATGAATGACCTGCAGGGATAGTCATAAGAAGATACGAGTGTGGACTATGAAGACTTTGTTATTAGTTTTTCAGTTTATGATGTAATGTAAGACTTATGAATGTATCTAGTGTTTCCAAAGCTACTAAACTAATCGGTCTTTCGAGACGTGATCTTTTGTGATCATGCCAATGTTACGAAGTAATGCACCGACTCTGGGTAGTTGGGGTTGGGGAATTACAGTTGGTATCAGAGGCAGTTTAGTACTAACCTTGGAAGCTAGATTTAGATAAACTCTGATAAGAGCACATAGCCCAAAGATAGACTTTGAGGATTAGTATAGAAGAACTTCCTAGAATTTTGTTATTGTAGAGATTTTGTGAGTTTTCCGAGCAATACATCCCGATCTGGATACGAGCAGGTAGAGGCGGCTTTGGAACATATGTACCTAGTGGTAAAACCCGAAAACACCGCTTTGAGCTAGACTCGAACGGGAACTGGTGCACAACAACGGGCCTTGCTGCACTCTTGGTTACGACACTCTCGGGGGATATGCTTAGGATAATTATCATTTTCATTACAAACCACTATGAATGGTTATGAGTATATACTTCCTCAAAGAAAACCTTTTTATGATTATGGATTATATCCATAAATATTTCAATTTATGTTAAGTATTTTATAAGTATGGAATTATGTATTATGATTCATAAACTAATCTAGTTTATGGAATTGTATAGAAATGGCGCCTAGTGGAAGGAATGGAAACCGTATCAATGCACGCACTCCGTGTAGGGATTTCCCTCCTGCTCAAGATAATTGTTGTGGATCTGGAGATACAACTGGTGCTGATCAACTTATTACCATACTGGGACAACTCACTCAAGTTATGAATAATAACCTTACTCGTATGGATCACCCTGATCCACAACGTGGAGGATCAATGTTAGACCACTTCATGAGGCAACAACCGCCAACATTTAACGGGGGTAAAAATCTATTAGTAGCTGAGCAATGTATAAACTCCTTAGAGAAAATATTCCATGCCTTGGGGAGTAGCGAAAGAGAGAAGGTTGTCATGGAAGTTACCGCCTCACTGGAGATGCCGATCAGTGGTGGTCGCTGATTCAAAACACAAAGGAAGATGATGACGTATCGAATATGGAATGGAGGGAGTTCAAAGAGATTTTACTAGAAAAATACTATCCTCGTGACCATCGAGCAGATATGGAAAGACAATTTTTGAGTCTGGGACAAAAGGAGGATGAGAATGTCGCAATGTATGAGGCCAACTTTACAAGGTTAGCGAGGCATGCTGCAGATTATATATGTAACCCAAGAAGTAAGATTGATCATTTCATTGATGGGTTAAAACCATTTCTCCGTCGAGCATTAGTCTCACAAACCTTCTCGTCATACGAAGATATTGTCTCGTGTTCTATCAAGACAGAAAAGGAATTCTCTAAGTCTTATGACAACAAAGTAAAGCAAGAGAAGAAGAGAGCGGTGGAACAAGAGACAGATAAATGGAAAAAGGGAAAGAAGGATTTTCCATTATGTGATAATTGTGGGAAGAATCACCCTGGTACTTGCCTAAAAGGAATGGGAGTTTGTTATAAATGTGGGGAAAAAGGTCACCAGGCGCGTGATTGCAAGGGAAAGAAAGAGGCTATCAATGTTGAATGCTACAATTGTAGGGAAATGGGGCATTATGAAAATGAATGTCCTAAGCATCAGAGAAAATTATCTCAGAAAAGGCCAAGGGATCAAGGAAAATCTTATGCTGTTACTACAGTTGAAGCAGAATAACTAATGTATTGGTGCTTTTGGACTCATGGATTATATTCTGGTTATTAGAATAATGTGATATATATATAAGGATTTTACTGCAGTACTTGTTGATTTTAGTAAGTTTTTAATATGATGAAGGTAATTATATTTTTAGTATGTGACAATAAGAGAAACTTTACTTTGTTTGGGGAATCTGATAAATTGATTTTGGAATTAAGAGACCTTTTAGAGAAAGTCTGGACAGAGGTATTTTGGATAACTATAAAGGTTGGAGTGGATTAAGTTGACCTTTGGATAGTATTGTTTAAGGTTAAAAAATTTATGAAGATTATTTTTAGAATATTATAATACTATAGTTTTAGGAAAAGGACAACCTGCAGGGTAGGGCATAACCCATCGCGTCGGACAAAGCTGCAGGAATCGAACCCACAACCATAGTGCGACATGCTTTTATTTCCTACCACTAGCCTACAAGAAGCCCCATGGTTATTACAAAATAATTTTACTAATCTAAATGGTATGTGTTAACATTTGGAACCTTATACAATTTGGATAAGTATAATATTTTTGAGTTCTATTATATTTTTGAGTGAAAGATGAGTTGAAGGTTGAAACTCTAATTGTCAAGCATAAATATATATATACCTATATCTTATTCAATGAATAAATTAATTCTTAAACTTTATTAAAGGGATATTAAAACAAAAAAATGTGTTATCCTAATACCTTATGTCTTGTTGAACTGATGATATTTTAAATCAACATAGATTGAAGGCTTTGATGCCCTCAATTTGACAGTTGATTGTGATTGGTGACCTCAATCACTCCCTACAAATATTTACGTTTTTCCTCTAATTATATGTCTCTAATTGCCACCAATGTTCTCTTAATCAAGATCATAATTGGGTGGTGACTTTTTCATTTCCCTTTCCCTCTTCTTAAGGCTAAATTTTATTAATCTTATTTCGGATATGGGTTTTCCACAAAGGTATTTTCTATTTTCAACCTTTTATTTTCCAAGAAAAATTTCAAATAGCGAGGATGCAATTTATTGAATGAGGGGAGAATGTAACACCCCGAGCTTCCACAATACACTTCTCATTCAATAATGCAATAGCTGGCATTGTACGCAACTTCGAGTTCTAAAACACCGCGACTAATCAAAGTAGCCGTTATGAATAGTAATAACCACTTTTTAAAATTATAAAAATTTTATATTTCAAAATGGACTTCATTTTTGGATTTGGAATATCGAAATTAGCCTATGTTGAATTTTTGGTATATTTCTGAGAACTTCTAATTTTTTATGAATAGTGAAAAATACTTAAAAACAAATTTTTTAATAAAAATAATTTATGGTGATAAATTATACTATTTAGTGGTTTTAAAGTATAATTCGAATATACTTTTACCATTTTATCCAATGGTGGTCATTAGAATTAATTTAACATTGAAATTGGACATAAACAATTGCCAATCTTTTGATATAAATTGTTTCTTAAAAACACGCTATTTGTTGGGACAGCGGGAATTAATTATAAAATTAATTAATTCAACTTATATGTTTTGAATTTTTTAAAATAGAAATCATTTTTGAATTCGGAATATCAATTATATCTTAGGGTGAAATTTTGGCATTGTTCTGAAAAACTTCAATTTTTGATGAATAGTGAAACCACTAAGTGGTAGTTAAATAACTGATTTTTCGTTTAAATGAAATATTACCACTTCTGTGATTTGATTTTAAAAAAATCCGACATACATAGTTGTAATTAATAAGTAAAATGTGGTTCAATGAGATTAAAATAATTTTTGGTTAATAGTAACTTTTTAGTTCTTAATTGCGATTAGAGGTAATTAGTGTAGTTTAAGGTAAAAATAATGTTTTAATAATATGAGATGAGCTTGACACATGTCCTAACCTCATTGGATGTTCCATGGCCAACCAAGAAAATCCATGGGTCAACTTGGGGACCCCATGGAGCCACTTTAGTTAGAAAATTACATAAATACCTTTTATTTAATGTTAAAGTAAAAAATGAAACAAACATGAAATGTTTTACTAAAACTATTTTTACATGGGGTTATACAAGTAATATTTCTGACTATAAATAGTAATTGGAAATCTAAAAATATTTCCTACATAATAGTATTTTTTTATAATTTTTAGACATTAAATAAATTAAATTATTTATGACATCATGATGATGCAGCGATGACCTCATTATTTAACGATTTAAATAAAATGGAAAGATAATGTAATATCAAAGGATTAAACTTGTCCAAAGACTATTTAATGGGTAGATTTAGAACCCTTATCACCTTATCCACGAATTATATAAGTGTGGGCCCTTTATAATCCGAAAAGCATTGTATAATAATGTAAAATGTCCTTACTTTCCAAGAGTGCCCCTCCTCTCCTCTTATAAAAGGCCCCCACCTCTACCACCTAATTCACACTTTCAATCCATTTGGCTCGGCCAACCTCTGCCCAAGTACCCTCCCAACTTCCCTCCCTTACTCTTAGAAGCCTCAATTTGGGCATAATTCTTCCCAAGGAAGCCTTTGGCTCAAATCAAAAAGAGTTACTCGATTTTTAGGTAATGTATTCTCTAATGTTGTTTTGTTTTATTTAGCTTCTCCAACCCCTTAAACTCTTTTTATTCATTTATTATGTAACAAAACCAGTATCCTCAATATACTATGATGTTGTTATAAGAAGGATTCGAGCTACACTTACACACACCTACATCTAATGGATAAAGAACATAGCGTTTCTGTGGATGGCGAATTTCTGCCTCACGAAACGATGATTGTTCAACACTCATATAACACCTTCAAAGGTGTCCATTAAGATGTCACTATATTTATATATGACATATAATATGTTTATGTTTTACTTATTCTTCTTTATTTCTCATTTATGGCATACTTTATGATTTCCATTATGAGTAAACGCGATAATTTCATTTAAGGAAGTGCGGACTACCGCCCCTCAAAGTGATATGAATCGTTAATGCCATATGTGGGATGTATAAAGGATGGAGTAAATGGTATTATACACTATATTATACTGTAATTATATTATACATTTATATCATAATTATTTCATTCCATTAAATATGAAATAGAAATGAAAGTAGCGTTCATGCGTACGTACGGCTTACCGTCTCCATGAACGGTGCATTTCATTTCTTACCTCTAAATGTTACGTAATATTATAAATGAATGTATATACTATATATATATGATATATATTATATATATACATCATGAATATAATTCTGGATATAATGGATATTTCACCACATGAACAACTTGTAATTATAAGAAGTTTATTTTTGACTCAAGTACCAAAGATCAACAAAACGACCGTTATTAACCTAAATAATTACATAATGTTCATAACATGGTAATAAGTTATATAAAAGGAATAATTAACATGAAAAAGGTTCTTAAGTAAATAGAAATTAACTCTAGTTTATTATTCATGAGTTTAAAGAATGATTGAGTCAGGACAAGACGCAAGGTAAGGGAACTTCTTAACCCAATTTCCATTCTTTGGGTTAATCTCCTACTTTCAAATTACGTCATGATATTATTATGTCTTATCTTATTGTTGTACTTTATTTATGTGTAATTATAACGAATACACATAATATATCTATTTTATTTAAAAAATTATCTTTGTAAAGGACTTCGTCTCAATCTCCTTTCATTGAGGCATATTTGGTTTTATACACAATTTTCTTTTATACGGTGTATAAACCCCTTTGACTTTTACGCTTATTCAAAAGGAATATTTTTTATACAAAGCATTTTACTAAATGGAAAAAAGGGAATGTTTTTCTTTCCGTACATATGCGGCGACAATGACTTCTCCGCCGTCGTGACCATTATTTGAGTTTCGGCTTCCTGTACAAGCCATCATTTTTTTTAATGAGAAATAAATACAAAGTTTTAACTTTCTTTTATTTTTGTATTGAAAAAGGTTTTGAGAGCGTTTTTATTATATCAATGTGTTGTTTTGATATCTTGTGATTGAAATGTGGAAATGTTATGTTTCCTTTATGCATGTTTTATGTGATACGATTATGTTATGGTTTATGATATGTTTAAACCTATTCATATGAGGAATGCATTGGACATAATAAGTGACGGGTGGAGCCCGCTATAGCTCCTCGATGCATCAGCAGGTCTCATGAGGCAAACTAGTGTCTTGGCATGAGGCCTTGACAAAATCTAATTTGTGGTCTTGGCACGAGGCATTGGCTACGTGGTTATGATAGTCTGGCATTATGCATTCCATCATTATGAAAGTGGTTATTGATATTGCATGTGATTATTAGACCAGTAGAATATCCATGTGAAGAAGTGAATGACATTATCTCATTTTACTTTTGCTGTATTATGTTGAAGTTCAAGGTTAAAAGGCTTTTGTTTTAGTAATACATTTCCTTAAATGTTTATGTTTATTGATGAAAGCTTCCGCTATATTATTGTCCTTACTGAGAATCTGAGCTCACCCCTTTCAATGTTTTAATATTTTCCAGGATGTGAAGAAGTATTTTATGAATGACCTGCAGGGATAGTCAGAAGAAGATATGAGTGTGGACTATGAAGACTTTGTTATTAGTTTTTCAGTTTATGATATAATGTAAGACTTATGAATGTATCTAGTGTTTCCAAGGCTACTAAACTAATCGGTCTTTCAAGACATGATCTTTTGTGATCATGCCAATGTTACGAAGTAATGCACCGACTCTGAGTAGCTGGGGTTGGGGCGTTACATTAAGGACCTTTTGAATGCCATTAATGGATGTAAGAGATCCATTTGTTGGAGTAATAGTGAAAAAAAATTATATCCATAGAGTGGTAGTATAATTCGTGGTGGAGAAGTGGAGTTTTAGACCAAAATTACCAACTGTTTGTGGATACACCCAGGCTGATGGTCCTTTTGATAGAAAAAATGGACAAGGTTTGTGTACTATGTTAATGTTAAAGTTGTGTCAATGGGTGTTTCTACATTTAATGTTTGTTAATCTCTTTATTTTTAGACTTAAATGAATTTATTAATCCTAAGAGAATAATAGTACATATATGAAATATTTAAAATTTATAATTAGAGGCATTGTGTGCTAGGATATCTACATTCAACATGTGAAAAAAAAATACTCTCATTAAATCAATTTCTATATCTATCTCTAAATGATATCTTTTCTAAATCAATTCTTTTCCTATATAAAGTGTGCGAAAATTTAAATATCTTCTCCAAATCATAATATTTCTCATTATCCCCTAGTGTTTCTTCCAATTATTATGATGTAATCAAGACCATGAAAAAATGTGACTACATCCTTGAAATCCTACCAATTTTCATCGTATTTTCATTTCATTCCTAACTACCTTTATTTTCATAGTTTCATATTTTCTTTCAGAAACCATAAATAGGAAACAGAATATTCACTTTTATGTTTTAATCTATCCTCATTAAAAATATAGTGAAAATTTTAATTCTTGTTTCTCACTACAGTCTAAAAATCCTGGGAGATTTGGTTTCTGGGATTCCATTAAATCCAATGTACTAATACATTAAATACACAAAAAAATGAGGTAAAAGGTTCTTCGGTTGTTCTCAATATATTTTTGACTTCATTACCAATTGTTTTTCATTATATAAATTAATAAATTTTCATTTATTCATAAATTTCATTCATTCAATTATAATTCTTTTGAATCCAAAAATTTTCTAAGTCACTTATTTTACTAAATTTTAATTTTTTATTCTTCCAATTTTATAAACTATATTATAATTTTTATATTTCACTTTAACTGTTAATTATTTTTTTCTTCACTTCTAATGGATTTATATTTTCTTAATTTTCCAAAAAACAATTAAATCTTTATGAATTTTTTGTCTCATTTTATATTTTAAATGGATATTTCCACATATTTATTTTAAATTTATCATACTGTAACCTATAATGTAAAGGAAATGTGTCTTACAAATCACTATTAAGATGGTTATTTAGAATATTTTTAGGTAAAATAAGATGAAATATTTCATTATTATTTATAGGTTATATTTTCCAAACCACTTTTTGAGTGATGGCATGAAAGAGACAAATAACATCATGAATTTGTATACACTAACGGGTGTGGTCCTTTTCTAGTATAACCAAGAGGTGGGTATCATTACTTAATTGATTTTATTGATGAATTATGTTGATATGGTTATATTTAATTTTGGGTGTATAAGACTGAGTCCTTTTAGAAATTTAAGGAGTTTAATAATGAAATATATAATCATCTTGTTTGAAGATAAACAATATTTTATCTAATAAAGGTGGTGAATATCATAAATAAGACCTTATTAACTTTCTAAAGGTACATGGAAGTCTATCTCAACTCATTCCACCTTATATATTATAATGTAACGATGTTATTGAATTGAGAAATTGAACGATGATTGACATCATAAGGTCATTTGTGAGTCATATATATATATATATATGTATATTACATTATCCTTTAATAGAGATTCATTACACACTACAACACCTAAAAAACCATGTACCAACTATAGTGATAGATGGAATTACATTTGAGATATAGAGTGAAAAAACATTTTTTGACATATACTCATGCTTTAAGATACATGGTGTTTGTTAATGAAAACTTAAGAAAAAAACTACAACCTTCAAGAATGATGTATAACTTTTTATTCTATCTTTATGAAACCAAATTATAATATTTGTAGTACCCTCAGAAATGATTTTCATCATTGTAAGGAATTAAATTTTTTTTAAGGAAGATAACCTCAAGAAGATTATTTGGAGAAACATTAATGTTAATGAACTTGATTCTCATGATACATAACATTTAAAATAATTAAAAATTCCTCATGTCCTCATGAATAATGTTATTATTGGAACACAAGTTCTGCATATGGGAACCAAAGATGTTATAGAATTAGAAATATTTGTTTTTATAGTAATAAAGGAGGATTAATCATTATTGGTGGAAAATGATGATCATAGTTCCTATGATGAGGTAATAGATAGCTCAGAATATATTAGATGAAAATATTCTATGAATTATAATTTGGATTCCATATAGCATGACCATGTTTGGGATCCAGACAATTCATCAATTGATGTAAAATATATTATGTGAAAATGGATATCGAAGTGAAATCATGATATGAAGGGTAAATTGACGAACTGTAAATCATGATATGTGGGTAAAGGGTTCAAAAACAAATTTATTCTAGGACTATGATAAAACGTTTTCTCTGATATCCATGTTTAAATCTATGGTAATTGTATATACAATAAAATAATTATATGAATATGTATTGGTAATATAGATATCGGAACATATTTTCATAATTCTAACCTCATGAATATTTTTATAGGTCATATCCAAAAGGTGTTGTGACTCCATGTAATTCTAAAAAGGTATGTATGTTGTGGTGATTCATTCATTGATTGAATAAAACATCCCAATTGTGTAACATTCGATTTGAATATTCTATAAAATAATTTCATTTCATTAATAATGAATGTGATACATGTGTGTATCAAAAGTTTCATGGATTATAGTTGTTATCATAGTAGTATAGGTTTTGTAAATACTACTTAATGGAAACAACATAAAAATATTGAAGTATGTTATGGATTCATTGATCAAGTGTTGATCCATGAACTACGTAGCTAAAACTACCCAAATTGTTAGCATTAATTTATCTCATGATTGATTAAAAGGATAATTCGAATAAATTTAGGAAAAAACATTGAAATTATAAAAAAAGATATTTATTATAGAATAATTTGATAGGGGATTGGTTATAGTGTCACTGAGAATACCCCTCTCTTAAAAAATGTGCACTTTTACACAACCTGAGAGAGAGAGAGAGTGGTAGAGTGTTATTTATTTAGATCCCATTCAAATATATTATAATATTAATCATGTATTCCATGTTATGTGATACTATTGATGTTTTCAATTTCTTTAGTAGGGTTAGTAGGTATCAAGATAATCGTGGTGAAAAACATTGGTTTACTATAATGGTTCTCCTTGAGTATCTTATGAAGACTAAAGATATATTATTGGTATGTATACATGAACCATGGATATATTAATAACAGGTTTTATAGATAATATATTTCATAAATATCAAAATCATATTATGTAACAATAATTATATTCTTGAATCTCAACATAAGATCTTTGATCTAATAGATTTGAATATAGAAATTTTTCAACGACTCTATAGTAGAGTCTGATTATATTGAGACTTATGATGAAACCAAAAAAATCGTATAAGAAAAAAGATATAAGATCTTAATGTGGTTCACAATACTAAAGTACCTAGAACATTATATTGGGATAATACTTATGTATTTTATCTCACAAAGGATCCACGATCAAACTAATAGACAAAGAACATACTCTAGAAGTATCACCTCACGAGGTATTTGAATGAGAGGGGTAAAGTTACAGTGAGTAGAGCTTGAAAGAAATGGAACATGATTAAAACCCTGAATAAATACATGTCCTAGTAGAGTTATGAGTTTCATATACGATTTATCAGAGTGAAGGTTGTTAGAAGTTTACTATACTGTAAATTCTATTATGTTAGAGTTGGTGCCTAAGAACAAAATTTTATGTAATTTATGATTACCTATTTTAATTGTTTTGAATATTAATAAAATTATTATCATATCATGATTTTTCATCTATGTGACATAATATGTTATATTTTCTAGATTGTAACTATTACTCTAAAATCACACAATAGTTCCCAACTATGATGAGAAATTATAAGATCCATTATATTATTCTTGAATATATGTTCTATAGTAGAATCGCATAATTTGGTGGGACAAATATGACATGGGATATCAGGGATGGAGACTTAGAAGACTTTGAGACACTTTCTCACAGCGCAGAACTATAGTCACATGAGATAATAAGATTATAAGAACACAACCACTAATAATAATTCTATATTTATAAGTTTCATAGGATTTTAATTTTTGGGGAAGTATGTATTAATCCTTATACTTTAATAACATTATTAATTCATATCATTAGTCTTATACTACGATGTGTTGAATAAAATCATGATGAAATATGATGGTGGTGAATTAGGATATTTTGGTTGTGTTAGGAGTGGTATTTCATTAATTAATAATTCTATAATGTTTTTCCCTTCCGTTCTTTAACAGATGTCGATAGCATGTTCCCTTGGATTGGAATGTTATAGCGTTATTAAATCCATCGAAATGGTGTTTCTTGTAAGGGTTAATTTTCAAAAAGTAATTAGAAGGGACCTCATGCACAAAAGTACGTGACAAATGAAAAAAACATACATGATTATAGATATAATGATAAATGGATTATATTATTATACAAACATTTGAATGGGGTTATATTACAGTAAAAATTGACATATTTCTCTACCGGTTCCGTAGAACACTTATAGATTCCAACAATGGATCTTATGAAGTTCTCACAAATGCAACTGAGAAAGAGACTTATAGGGTCAGACACTAAGTGTGTAAGGAATTTATGTTAAATTATATTTTGAATTTTAAAAATTAGGATAAATATTATTCCTAATTTACTTTTTAATAATTATTTGTTGTATTTTGATCATCAATATTTAATCAGTATTTATTTATAATAATAAATATAAAAGTTAAATAAAAATACATATTTATTTGAAATATCTAAGATATATAATATTTATTAAATTTATATATGAATAATGTAGTTATATTTATTTGATAAATAAATTTTTATCATTCAAGGATCGGTAAACACTAAAGAGGATAAATGTGAAAATTTTGATGGTCTGGTTGGAATTGATATATTAAATATCATTCAAATATATTTTAATTTATTTCATTAAAAAATGATTTTCATTTGTTGTAAGGTATTATGAATGATAAGAAAAAAATAATATTTATACTATTATAGACATGGGATACATTAATAAATAAGGAATTAACTAAGGAATTATCTGAAACAACTAAACCTAACAGATGTCTATAAAATATATATGTATATATATCATCACCCATTCTAATGGGGTCCATTCTGTGACTCCCTATTACTGCCTCCAATTATATAGGGGATGGTGACTAGCTTCAAAATGCCATATCACTGACATGGGATTACATAGCCTAAATGACTGGTACACATTCACACATCTCCAAACTCATACAATGATGAAATTTAAAAAACTAATAAATCATGAATACATACAAATAAAACCCACAATCAGAGTATAGAAACAAGTAATGTATAGTAAACAGGTCCAAATACAATCCCACCAGAAGGAGTCCGAAAATATGTCCAACTTGAATGTAAAGATGGGGACTGATGTCAAGATTATATATAAACACATCATGTTCTTTTCGTCCTCACAATGAAACACTATGTTATGGACCATATAAGACTCTATCCAAAGTTTGATCATCTACATAAGACATGACATAAGTTGGAAAATCCCATATAGGGGTGAGTATAACAGTACCCAATAAGACTCCCTGAAACCACAAAGAATTTAACAAAATAATACCAATCAGATCAGTACATGTATAAATATACAACACATATAAAAAGAATATAAAGATATAATATAAAATTAAACATAATCTCAAGGTAAATTCACTACCTCAATACCGTTCTAGGATTTCGTCTCAATAGTTTCACATAGAACTCATTTGGGATAACATATATGAGTTAGATAACATAGAAGACATCGACCATAAAGGCCATGATAATTTGGTCTTTTCAAACAAAGTATATGATAGATCTATGAAGATATACGATACAAAAATAATGATAACTCCTCGGTACATGGGGTGTACCAACAACTCAAACTAGATTAACATGCTATGTAGAGGATTGATGATCAGATATTGGTGGTCATGAAGATAAGAATAAATTCCTCTTTGGCATGAATATGAAAAAGGATATCACTATGGGACTCATAGAAGGATTCCAAATAATCAAACCATTATGTCCTAATGAAGGGAACAACATCCTATCTGTAAGACATGATTCCATTCTAAACCTCATAGAAAGGATATAGGCAACATACCCTAATGAATCATTTCCACAATAAAGAGGACAAGGGGTATAATCAAAATTTGGCGTAGTACACAGTTTGTACATGAAGTACACGACCTTCCCCATTATAATTGGGCCATGACCATGTAAAATGGAATATTTTTGTGTCTGTGTAAAATTACACATTGTCCCATTCTAGTATAAATTTTCCCATGTCCATGTACATGGATCTTCCCATGTACACCTGGTCTGGCCATGTTTGTGTGGGATTACACTACATTCCCATTCCCAGGTACTCATGGTCGTTTCCTTTTACCTTACTAGTTAAACATTGTGACATTAGAGATGGGTCACACATCGTGTGACAATGTCACATGCCCTGTGATATTTATATTTCTTATGAAATCCTATGAACTATTTAGAGTTCCCCACAAGGAGTGTAGTTATTCAATACATGTCATGTTATTCAAAAACTTATAGAGTTCTAGATATGGAATCATGAATATTATTCTATTTCTCCATCCATCAATCTATCCACGCCCCTACCAGACACTAAGAAATACCATTGGTGGAGACTTTTCATTGTTAAACTATGAGATCAGGGCTTAAATCTATTCGATAAAACACCATAACTTGTCAATCCATCTTCAAAACAAAGAACAAAATTCGGCTATCAAAAATCCATCTGATCCTTTGAAACCTCCATCATCTTAGGATCCCCTCATTGCACAAAGGATGAATCTATGATATTTAATCATTGCACTAAGAAACATGTGAGAAATGTTCGATTTATAAATTAATCATTGAACCATAGGAAAAGTATTTTTCCCATGATAAAAATGAATAATCAGAGAAATGAACAATAACAACCAATAAGAATTAACCATGTAAAAAATTATTTTTTCCTCAATAATTTTCAGCTAGAAGTTTTAATGAGAAGATAAAAAATATAAATGAAGAAATTTCCTCAGAAATATCATTATATAAAACCCATTTTGCAAAATGACTAGCCCATTAACCATTCTTTTGGATGACTAATTCACATTCCACATAGGAAAATACAACTTAGAAATAATCCAATAAAAAATTTATATCTTCAATTTGGATCAATCAATGATAAAAAAAAGATGAATCATTACTATTGGAAAGATCTATTGTTATCGTTGAGCACTAATCGTGGAACTTTGATCTGGTTATCTTTTTATTAAGAGAGATCATCCAACACTCATTCTAATGGATCCATGGTTATGTTTTTAAAAGTATAAATCTTCCATATCCATATAATTATATAATAAATTATTTCTTTTCAACAATGGATGAAATAAAATAATTATTTTAATTATTTTATTCGATTTAATACCGTGATTCTTTTTTCAAAAACCCCCCATGCTATCAAAGGTTATGGCACGTCTACTTTGAAAACCCTGCTCTAAATTTAATAGTTCCCTTGAATTTATAATACAATACCCCAATTATATGTAATTCTAATTTTTCAATAAAATTTCATCAACATTTTATTTAATATATTTAGAATGTATAAAACATTTCTTTCAGGCACATCAGGCATCATAATCACAATACTTCTCAGTTCCTAGTCTGAAAAATAATCCATAAACCAGAAAAAATAATACCTAGAATGTTTGAGTCACCAAATTCTCCCCATCTTGGGGCATTGTGTCCAGAAATCCAAAAAGTGACTAAATGAAAAGATATTAGTGCCGAGAACAAATTTAATCCAACTACTCCACGGTGCTCTCCTAGGGATTCCTATGCTGTGATCAGTCATGAAAACGAGGAATTGATCACCCATAAAATATCCTCACATACTGATGCTAAATATCTATGGGGTACCCAAAAAATGTATCTTTATCATGTATGTCTATATCACCCCATTTGATAACACAAAACAAATCATGCAGGTTTTTCCTCAGTTTTGAAATGCAGATGACGTAGTGTACCTAATCATAATGTAGTGGCAGTGATAAGTGGTATACCACCTATAAATCTCTACATAGAATCTGAAAAGAGGCAACGAATCTCGGATATAGCTTTACACCCTTCCCAATATCTATAATCCACATCGAGGTGAAACCCATAAGAACACATTGTCTATTTCCTAAATCTCTGAAGGCATTTGTAGTTTGTCCGTATAAGACTTCGAACATATATGTGTTGTTGAAATCCACTCCTGAAAGATCTACACCTTCTTGATAGTATCTCACACCAACTACGGGAAAATAAGTTCTAACTCTCCTAGGTTATTCCATCAAGGTGTTGACTAGTTGGGGAACCTGTATGAGGCCTCAAATAGTTTCATTCCAATACTGGAATGGTTTCCTTGGTTGTATGTGAACTCCTCCAATGGTAGGTGTCTCTCCCAAATATATGGAAATTTTAACACACATTTTCACTTCATGTTATACATAACATGTATGGTCTGAGTAGTTTGGTGGTTATTATGGAAGTAAAAATTCATGGTCAAACAAAACAAATTTCCAAACACGTCCAGCAATAGCTTTAAAAACCATGATGGTAGGTGATTATAATGGTTGTAAACTATCTTCTGGGGAGCTCCATGGAGTTGGAATATCTCCTACACGTAGAGTAATCTCTAACTCTCTAATGAAGTATTCTGTTGGATGGCTAGGAAGTGGGATGACATGGTGAGTCTTTCTATAATCACACAGATAGAATCAGGATCCCTAAATGAACATGGTTAGTCCATCCCAATATACATAGATAACTAGTCCCACTTTCACTATATATCCTCAAGGGGATGAGCTAAACCCATTGGATCATGATTCTCAACCTTCACTTTCTAACAACTAAGGAATAAACAGACAAACTCTACAACCCATTTTATCATCCCAGTCCACCAAACATATAACATATATCTTGGTTTATATTTTCACCACATGGATTTACAACAAAAGGATATGTACGAAACACTCTTATAACATCTTCATGAAACTTCACTGGTACCAATGTGCATCCTCAAGAATGAACGACATTTTCTCTACCTTGAAAAAATCCATCAGGATCTTGTTTAGTGGATATCTAAGTGTGTAGGCTCTCATATTCGTCATCCCCTTATTTTATCTCCCTATATATCTAGAAAAATGAAAGGTAACAACCATAAACTAGAGGCAATCCTCTCTATCTCCATAAAAAAACAATAACTACAATTAGGATATCTACTTTGATAGCTTGTTCAGTAACAGAAAATAAGATCTCATGCAGAGAGAATTTGCTTCCATTCTCTTCTTCATAGAAGTGTAGAAAATATTAAATTCAAAAATCATGAGGAAATATAAAAATCACCTTTGTATTATCAGGATATCCTTTTGAGAGAAGATATTTATGAGAATCATATTTTTAGAATATATGTTAAACTAATCCCCCATCAAGTTGTGTCACCACATCTTTAGTGTGAAGAATACTAATGCTAACATAAGATTTGGGGGGGGGGGGGTCAGATAGTTCTAATCATGTATTATCAACTATCATGAACCATATGAAATCACTTACTACCTCTACATCAGCACAGAACCATTACCAGTACCTAATGAATCATAGAACACTATATACTTGAACCCCTCCTTTGGAAATCTCACGATGGTAGTGCTAGTCAATCTATGATTCAACTCCAAGAAATCCTATTGGAAACTCTTTGTCCACATGAAAGGATACCCCTTTAATTACAAAGCTATCATGGGGGATGGTACCCTTTAAAATTCAAGTATTAATATTTCGTAATATCATTCCAACCCAAGGAAGCACCACACCTCCATCACTATCTTTGGTGGATCCAAATATAACACTCCCTTGACCTTCACCAGGTCTACTATCACACCATCTACTGATATAATTTGCACAAAAAAAATTTCCTCCTAAATCTAGAAGTGAAACTTACAGAGATTCCTATATAGTTGGTTCTCTTAGAGTTTGTCCAAAACCATTCTCAAGTGTCATGCATTCTCCTCTGAATATGTTGATTAAAAAATTATACTATCAGTGAAGACCCCCATGAACTAGTCTAAGACGGTTTGAAATATCCGGATCATGAGTCCTGTGGAAATTATTGGGGAATTCTTCATGCCAAAGGGAATCACCAAGTACTCATAGTGACTGTGGAGACATCAGAATGATATTTTAGGTATATCCTTGTCTCATTCTCAAAAATAGTGATAGCCTAACCCAAGGTCAACCATAAAGAACCCTCATTACCCTATCAACTAATCTTATTGGACATCACCCTTTTGTAGTGGATAAATGTTATTCATGGTCACCTTTTTTAGTATATAGTAGTTTGTACATAACCTCATGCTCCTATCCTCCTTTTTGAGGAACAAAATTGGGGTCGCCCCGGCTGAAACACTGGGTCTATCAAATCCATTCCTCTTCATGTCTGCTAACCACACCCTCTTCTCATAATGTTATGAGAGAGCCATC
Organism: Viscum album; assembly: GCA_963277665.1. NCBI lineage: Eukaryota > Viridiplantae > Streptophyta > Magnoliopsida > Santalales > Viscaceae > Viscum > Viscum album. The sequence goes on from OY728131.1 coordinate 244,779,150, forward strand.
CGATATGATGGTGTAGAAATTAGTTTCATCTTGGGATGTAGATATATGAAAAAGTATATATCTCGAAGTAGAGGTGAGCTTGAAAAATACTAAGGACTAACATTATTATAATCCCCCATTATAGGGAACTGAAAACTCATAACATCCACTACACCGAAGGTTATTCTATCCAACAGATGAGTTCTTGACACAATCCTACTATGGATGTTCCCATCATGAAATTCCTCCATTTAATTTTGAACCACACTAGACAATCTTGACCCATCACTGTTGACACACCACATCCTCCACCTGAAACAGTTGATTTGGGCCTAAACAGTTGATTTTCATTCCATACATAACATGACTTCACAATGACCCATCACTACTGTAAAGTGATAAAAATAGAATCTATATCTTACAAGAGTCAATTCAAAATGATGGAATAATTGTGTGACCATTGAGTCAACTTCAAAAGGATCCTCCAAGCACAAGGGTAAAGCCAAATGGTCAATTAGAATCTATATGTCTCAAGACAAATATGTTGAAACAATGGAATGAATAGAACTAATATCTATCAGTGCTCTCTTTAAGGAAGAAAGGATAAAAATCGTGCCTTAAGTCATTCTCATAGCCTCTAGGTTATCAACATTGCCAACCTGCAGCTGCCATTTCCCTTTCCACTAGGCCCCTGATCATTGTTTTGAACACCTTTGGGTGGTGGTGCTAACAATTTGAAGAATGTATCGCTGATAGATTTTCTCCCTTCTTCTCAATCACTTCCTCCATCCTACATACCATTATTCTCCTACTGCTACCTCTACCTCAAATTCTCATTCACTGTATGTCTATCATCAGTACAACAGGTAGTAAAACCTCATAAAATATGTACCATACCATCACATGAGTAGAAATTATTTTTCATATAAAGAATTGACCCATATTTTTACCCCTAAACTACATACCCTTTTTAAGGGACCTCCTATTAAAATGTATCACATGTCCTTGTACTCGAGACTAATTTTGGACCCCTACTTCTAATGTCTCTGCTCAACTCTTCCCACTTCCAAAAACTACTGTCTAAATATGCACAGCCAGAAAACTCTCAACCATCATATATCTCTCTAGAAACCCTATACAGGTAATAATTAATTGAGGTATAACGATGGATCATATGGATCTACACATTCCTTCCTAAAAATTCCAAACCCTGAAGAAATAATAATGACTTATATCCATAGAGTACCTAGAATGGTTGGTGATGCTCGATAAATACTCAACTATTATTGTACAACCCTACTGGAGTTTCATAATCTCATGGATGTGTACACACATTGGCATAGCTGTAGAGAACTCATCTAAGAATAGGTACTCAAAATATTACCATGTTGGAGTTTCTTCATTATAATAATAGGTCACCAAACACCATCATCTTCATGTAGATCCATAAATAAGGATATCTTCCAAAACCACCACCTGATCTCCCATTTCCCTAACCAGACAAAAAACTCATTGAACCATTTCAATGTAGTCCTCATCCACCTGTGTATTGAGATATATGTTTAAACTAAGGGGTCCCTATCATTGATATTCATGAATTTCACTCATCAAGAACACATCATCTACAAGTATTGTGGAACCATCAGTTGTTCAATATGTGGTAGTATAGCTGGTGCACCACCTGGTGGGAATATCTCTGTAACTATTCAAAATATATATGCAGCATCGCTGAGGGGATCATATTCATGATAATAATTATAAATACTAGTTCTAATTTGTCATGTAAGAGTTCTTAAATAGACAAGATATACCCCCATCAATGAGTATATTTGGAGACACAACTAAATAAGGATAAAAAAACTAATACCCAATCCTATATGATGTATTTACCATTATTTTTTGTGTAATTAGTGTTATCATGTTTGTAGTTTAAAATACAGAGATTAGAGTCCTAGTATATAGATACGTAGGCTACCACACCAAAACAAGAGTCCCTGGACAGAAAGAAGAAATAGAAACAATTAACATTATTTCCCCAATCGAATATCACAGAATTCGGTACTAAGGTGGAAAAAACTAGATATGATACAACTATATAATGATATTTTCTAATGGTTCCCATTTTGTGACTCCAAATCCAACCTCCAAAAGGCATGGGGCAGGAGATTATCACTAAGTTGGCGTATCACTATCATGGTAGGCATTAACATAAAGTAAATGTACAAACAGACATCAAATATTCCAAACAATGCTAAAATGTAAAACAACTGATAAACCATTATTTAATACAAATAAATCCCACAACTAGAGTACAATGAGAATAAATTTAGAGTAAAAAAAGAAAATTATAATCCCACAATAATGATCCTGAAAAAAATGTACAACATGAAAGTAAATATGGAGACTAATGTCAAGATAATACCGAAAAACACATTAGTATGTATGGTCTCACTAAGCTCTGATAGGTCCAGGTCTTTCTAGGATACTATAAAAAGGTTGATTATATGTAAAAGATACAGTATGTGTAGAAAACTCTCTTTTTGGGGTGAGTATAATAATACCCAGTAAGAAACTCCATAACCAAAAACAAAATATCAAAACATAATATCCATATCTACACATGTATAAATCTAGATAACAAAGAATATGAATATCAAGTCATACACAACAAATACACACAATATCAAGGAAAATAAACAAATATAATACCATCAATTAATTTGAGAACAATGTTTCAACATAGAACTCATCCAGGATTACACAACCCATGAGTTAGATAACACTGATGACATCCTTCAAAGAGGTTGGGTTGTTAAATTTTCATCATAGGAAGAATATATTAGAGTTTTGAAGAGATAAAATACAAAAATGAGGATCACTCCCAATTCCATGAGTTATAAAAAAAATAAATGTGGACTAACCCACTATGTAAAGGACAAATACTCTTGTATTTTTAGTCATGATAATACCAAGAACTCTATATAAGGCCCAAAGACGAAAGATGATCTCACTCTAGGCCTCACAGAATTATTATAGTGAAATTATCCCAAATTTCCTATAGAATGGATCACTATAAAATGTGTTGGATGTGATTCTATATTATTTGAAAGGGAAACGATATAGGAAACACACCCTAAAAAATAGGTACAAGACCTCAAGGACAAGGGATCCAAGACAATTTTGAAGGAACACACATCATGTACTTGGATTACATGACATTCCACTTTGGAACCAGATACTTATTGTGTAAAATATCTCTTTCTCACATACATGTAAATGTAAACAGCATACAAATTCCCGTTTACTTATTCCATTGTCCATGTACATGACTTTTCCCATGTACACCAAGTCTGGATTTTCCTGTGATGGATTACATGGAATATTCATGCTTGTGTACTTCTGGTCGTGTACGTTTACCATCACAAATACATGTTGAGCCATAAGAGAGTTGTCACATGCCATGTGACATGGTCACACATATTGTGATACTTATCTTTCTCTTGAATCCCTACCCACCATTGATAGAGTCCAGCATGACATCTATCTCCACATTGTTTGTTGTTTTCTTTAGAAGTGTCTAGAATCTTAGATCTTGAAGTGCATGTATTTACCAACTTCTCTATCTATCAATAATCACAAACATGCTTGAAATATAGGAATATCATCAGAAAAGTATTACCATCATCGAAAACTAGGATCCCTCTTTGAATCTATCATAAATAACGTTTACACGTCAATCTATAATCTGGAAGAAGAACAAGAATTAGGTATAAAATTTCTATCTAATAATCTATCACTTTTTAAATATCATGATATCCTCATCATACCAAGTCTAGATATATGATTTTGAATCATTTTTCTATGATATGGGTGTTAATCGTTCAATTTATAACTTATTAGTTGAATTATAAGACAAGTAATTTTCCCGTGATGAATGAAGATTCGATGGAGAAAATCACAATCAAACCTATGTGTAATTATCATCAACCAATGTTCATGTTTTCTTCGATATTCCTCTATTAAAATGATTATAAACTAAGTAAAAAATAAAACTAATGCAATTCTTCCATGAAGACTCGTATAGATAACTCATCCTGAAAAAATGACCGACCTATGAACCTGTATTTTGGTCGATTGATTTTTATTCATAATAGAAATAGAAAAATGGGAAAGTAATTCAATCCAAAAAAATACCTTCCCTAATTAGGATCGATCACTGATGAAGAATGAATTTATTTTATTGTTATTGTTTAAATTATATGTTTCAATTGAGCAATGATTTTTGATATGTGATCCGGTTGTTGTTCACTAAAGAGATATCCTCTAACTCACTCTTCAATTGTTCTATGGTTTTGTGGAAAACCGTAGAAATATTCCATAACTATAAACTTATAGAATAAAGGATTTCACTACACCAATAGATAAAATCAAATAATTTATTTAATTATTTTATTCATTTTATGGTTGTGACCAATTTTTTAGAAACACTAAATACTGATAAAGGTTATGCCCTTCCTATAGTAAAAACCCTGATCTGAACTCAGTTTTCCCCTTATTTTTTTGATCCATTTTCATATTTATATGTTATTAAACTTGTTAGGGAAATGGTGTGTACATGAAATGTAATATATGTAATATATTTCCAAAATTTATTCTGGGTACATAATAAGTCAAAATTTCACTCAGTCTCAACATATGGTCTCAATAATAATCCATAAAACATCCATAAATAAGAAATTTAAATAAGAGTCTCTATATTATAAATTTTTAGGGTTAGATATTAATATTACACAAAAAAACTAAGATAAAAAACTCTATAGAACATGCTGAAAAACTGGAGATCTAATCCCCTCTACTCTCTTAATCTATTAAGAGAACAAAAACAATATTTTTTGTACAGCTCAAACACCTTCTCACTCATTTATTTTAATGTTTTCATGGTCAAAGGTTCTTATAGTAAGATTTTATTTTATTTAGTGTATTTTGGGAAATAAAATTGAGAAGAATCATAATTTCATCAAATGAATTGTATTATACATTGTAAGAGCGATGTTTTCATCTTGAATAGTAATTCATGTGCAGAGTGGGGTGGTTCCTTTGGTGTGATTAATGATATGAATAAAGGGATCATGAAATTAAATGATTAATTATCATATCTAATGAATGTATCGCAAAAAACTCATGATATGAACATTATGTTCACAATTTGAATTTATCAAGGTTTTTTTATCTAGGCGATACAATATTTAGTGATTCTTAAGACACAATCCATTTTTGATGTGAGTGACACATTCACATCATTAATATTCATTTATAAGTGTTCTTATCAATATCATATCAACCACAATATTTCTCAAACTACTCTAATTTTTTCCAATCCCTAGGCTACCAGAGGTTCCCTTTGAAGGTTCATTTAATCTTTTTTGATTGGTTTTGATCATTAGCATCATATGTTAATGATATAGTGATATGAGGTGAGTCTTTCTTTATTCTCTTGGGGTTTATTTTTGGATCAGTTCTATTCACTCTCATTACTCCTCTAAATACAATGGATTTTTATCTTCTTCATACTTGTGGAATTATTTTTAGGTTTCTTGGAAGTTTTGTAGTGCAGTGTCCATATATGGATATTATTTATTTACATGAAGTGTGATAATATATCTATGAATGTTATTCCATTCTCAAAGAAGTTTGATCTCTTTAGGGTATGGTATTAATTTACTCTCTTTATATTTACATTTAATAGTAATTATATCTTTATTTTTATCATTAAGAAATAATGTAATTAATATTAATAGAGATTAAAATTGTATTAAGGAATGAATTTTGTTTTGGGTTGTAGATATCCCATACGTTTATATAATTTTAAATCTTAGCCTCTTGTTTTTTATAGATAGTGTTTAATATTAACATATTACATGTCTTATCATGTTTATTTTGTTTTTAAATCAGATAAACAATGAAAATATAATAATTATTGTTGGATAAATAAAAAATTGGAATGTTTAATTAGCACTGTTCTTATTATAATTAATGAATCAAGAAGTTATTTTCAAACCATGTATAAGTGATGGTTTTTATTATACATTGATATTTTATGTCTTATTTTACCAATTATTTTATCTTATGATAAATGAATCAATTATTTCAAGATATTAATTATTATTTTTTGATAATATAAATTTTTTGGTGCCATGCATACTAGTTTTCTTATAATGGCATGATGCCTTGGTTTTGGGGCCAAGATGCCTTGTTGATTGTATAATGTTCCTTGTTTCATTTTTTGTTTTCTAAAGATATTATCCCAATTATTTAATATGACGTGAGCCAGGGTTGTCTAAATGATTACTGATAATTAGGTGGGTATGCCCGAGTTTAAGGAAATAATTGAAACATGTGATATCAGAATGAATGGTGTTATGTTGAGTGTTTTTAGGGGTGGAACCAAAACTAATGGAGTTATATGAATCTATGATTTCTCATTTTTTTTTGTGATTAAATATGTGATGATTTATTGTTAATTAATCTTTATTAAATGTATTGATGTTTGAGTTTATTTTTTCTACATTCTATTCTCCACTTCTTAATACAATAGAATGTTAATAGTCACTACATCTAATTTTTTAGGTTTGGATTAATCTTAGATTATATAGAATAGTATAAAATTAGAATTAAATATCTTAACCCATGGGGTATGAGTATTTTCTAAAATTAATTGTGATAATAAATTTGGAGAAACCATGGAATAGGTTGGATTATGACTGAGGGTCATGGAATTCTGTTACTGATTAATATAAAGAATAAATTTTTAAAATAAGGAATTAATGAAAAGCCATGATTAGATTTTATTATACTCATATGATATTTATTTTATAATTGTGGAACCCAGGTTTTGGAGAGACTATATTGTTTCCCATGGTTCAGATAGATTTTTATTTATATATTCCTATGTTATGTGATTTTATACACGAGCCCACTCAAGTTGGTGGGGTGACTAACACCAAATGGGATCTATGATTGAGTTTTCCCGAAAATATACGTTTATGATGAATAGATTGTTGAAAATAACATATTTATATTCTTTCCTTTCCTGATAGTATTATGTGCTTGCATGCACAAAAAATACCTTTCTTATATTTGTGTGTTAATGGATGTGATGGATTGTTCTTATATCACACACATGTATATCTAGATATCATATCATATGCATTATTATATGTATTTGGTTTATAGAATATATTAGAGTGTGGTGTAGTACATGATGTATGGTTTGTGGTGTGTCTTATAAAATACTCAATTTCAATCTAGATATGTGGATGTTGATGATGATATAATATAGTTTCCTTGGTGTTTTTGGGAATGCTTGTTTACTATATAGGGATGGATTTGGATGTGTAATGTTGGGGCCAAGAAGAAAACAAGTGGTGAACTAGTATTGAGGTACCATCAATTTATTTTATGTTTGATATTATATTATTACTTTTATGTGATATATAACAATATGAGATTCTATGATCTATTTATTTTTTAAAGAGATTTAATCTCTTTAATGGCTTATGATACACGCAACCCGGAGTCTAAGTGATTCATAATATATTATACTGTTATAAAATAGCTATTAAAATTATTGTTTGAAATGAATAATCCCATTTTAAAACAAATATGTAATTTTTTCAGATAAAATAATTATTTTTTAACAAATAATTTATTTTTTTTTCAAAAAGAAAAATTTTCATTCAAATGTTTTTATTCTTTTCTATGAGAGAATAATATGAGATATCTTCTACCAATTTTATAAATATTATATTAAAAACGGAATTAATTTTTATAAATAAACTCTTAAAAATTATCTTACAAAGAATTTTTGATAGTTTACTAAAATGATTAATTTTTTTATGAAAAGTTAAAATAACGACTTTTACTAAAAAATGTGTTATTTTGAAGTATTAAAAACGTTTCCTTTAGTTTTAAAATGTTTTTAAAATTAAATTAAGTTATATTAAATTCCAATTAATCTAATTTTCGTAATTTTAATCAATTTTATGTTAAATTTTTATACGTTAATTTCTTATACTTAAGATAAAATTTTCTTTAGAAAATTAATTTTTCACGGTTTTGGGTTTAATTATAAATAATATTATGCTACATCTATAATATGAATTTGATAAAATGGATTTAATATTTAGAGTCATAATAATTTATATTATTTAATAAGGACAACATAATTATTGGCCATAATGAGTAATAAAAAAATAAAAAAATCATAACCACGATAAAACGGCAATTTAGGTTAACTTAGGTTAAAACAATATAGTAAGGCCCACAATTTTTATCTTCAATTATATTGGATGGAGTTATGTAAATCATTATCACCTTCTTCCAGATATCCTTTTTTGTGAGATACTTTTCCCCGAATTATATGTATATAATATGTAGAGACCCAACCCTAGTATGATGGGAGCCAGTTGCTGCTATCAATTACATTGGCATGATCACATGGAATCAAATCCCGAATGACCAAGAGTTTAGTAGTCTTAGTAAACTAGATACATACATGAGTATTATATTATAAAATAATGAACTAATGAAAAAAATCTAAATAATATATAGGGAAACATTTTTCCATCTAGTATATTACATCATATCTTTTATATTATGCTTGTTAGATTCATTGGTAAAGAAAAAAATAAGGGTGAGATCAAATGCTCAGTAAGGGTAAATTATAGAGGGAAAAGTAATGAAACAATTAGAATAATAATTATGGAATGGTAAATAACTGAACACACATATCATACAATCAAGAAACTAATAAGGAAGTGAATAATCTATATGGAAAGGTAATAACTAGAAACACATGTTATTAAAATAACTAGAAAAGGAAAAATCAATATGGAAATGTAAGAAACTTTAACACATTCCATTTATTTAGTGAAGTAAAATCAAAATGTATCCATATATATGTTGATCAAAAATATCATGGATGAGTAATAACTAACACTAAACGAGGGAATTTTAATTATGGGATGTCATGTCTAAGCCCCATGAAAACCCCTATCATCAAGACCTTTTATAAGACGGTTTAAAACTACGAATCGAAACCTGTATAAATTGTGAACCTAATTTTCCTCCAATGAACCTATCAATGTATCAGGGATCTATATAAAGTCTATGATCCACCCTCCATTACTAGTACAAATAATTCCTCATATTTAATAATCAAAATAAACAAAATTACTTATAAAATATCTTTATTGAATAAATAATACAGACCTATCAATATTTCCCAAAATAATCAAATATCTTTCATATTAGTCACTGTATGTAAAATGGTATATGGTTTAAGAAATAGTAATATCCATGATAATTAAATGGATAATTTAGGGTAAATTTAATGTTCAATGATCATAGGATATTGAATATTTCAAGGGGACTAAAAAATTAATCATAGACGTGAATGTGAATACTATATATGGTCAAATAAAAAATAAAACATCCAGAAGAAGAATAAGGATGATATTAATACAATATATAAAATGTGGAGAAAAATAAAGGGTTGATATCCTTGATTAATAGAAATAAAAAGGATCTATTAACAACATTCTTGAGGAAAATATTATTTGTTTTGAAAAACCTTTTGAAAAACATATTCTATGAATATAAATTTTGGTACCATTTTGTTTAAAAATTAACCTTTTAAAAATGTAAAGGAAACTTTACTAAATTACTATGAGTAAATATGTACTTTTTTTACAAAGTAAAACTAATATTCCTTTTTCATGGTAAACATTTTGAAAGAAATGCATTGTTTAGAAAGTAATAAGAATATTCCATTAAAAACCTTTGTAAGAGGTAAAAATGTTAAAAATGAATTTACTAAATCATTTTATAAAGGGAAAAACCAATTTTTAGAATATTTTAATAAAACATGGTTATTAGAAGAAAATGAGCTCTCAGACTAAAGAGAAATATGGTGGCGGTTTTATTATCAACATTCTCTAAAAAAATTTGAGTACAAAAGAGTGGGAAAATGGTAATAATACTTGAAAATGGTCATGAGTAACTAGAGGAGTGTAAAATTAATATTTTTATTATAAAATTTTCATTCATTTCCATCGAATGAAAATACCATTGAAATATTATTAAATTTATTATTGAGGAAAATAAAATTTAATCATTCCAAAGTGTCTCATACCAGTTTGAAACATTTGAAACCATAAACCTCACAAAGAAATAATATTAAATTAATTTTTTAAATACCATGAAGATAGATAAATTCATGATATAATTTTTAAAAATTGTTATTAGATACACTAAAAAAAATAATTAAGTGGTGAGCATGACATTTATCTCACTATTGTAAAAAGTAAAATAAAAATTATCATAGATGAAATTATTGAAATTGAAACTAAATATATTATAAATAATGAATAAATCATTGTATTATATAAAAAATTGGAATTATTTGTTCCATATATAAGAAATTATGTTCACAACAATAAATTTATTCTGGCAATTTAAATTTAACAATCACAAAAATAAGTGATATTACAAAGATAATCATTAAAAATGTTCTTAAGGAGAATAATCATTAAACAATCCAAAGTGTCTCATACAACTTTAAAATATTTTAATAATAATATCCATGAAGTAATTATATTAAATTATACTTATAATACCATGAGAAAAAAGAGTTTAATGAAATAAAATTTTAATGGGTAGTATATACATTATATAAAAGAAACAAGGCGCATACCAACAAATAAGGTTCAATTTAATGTAAATTGAGATGAAATATCTTTCCTTGAGTCTGAATTGTCTCCTATGTCTTATTATTTTCGAATAGTACAAAAAATTTAATTAAATTATTGATTCATAAACTTTTAATATTTATAAGTACTTGTATTTAACTTATTAATATATTGTATAAAACCACTAAAAAATTATGTTTACATCGGTTGTTTTGACCAAATTCTATTTATGTGTCAAAACAACATTTGAAGGTCAACTATGGTCAAACAGTTAATTATATAACATCTCTAGAATAATAATCATGACATAATTATCATATTTAAAAATCAATTATACTTTAGAAAACAATCATTAAATATGGTTTTGAAAAATGAATCATTATTGCATCATGGAGACGGTAGGCTGTACGTAAGCATGAGTAACCATCTCATTTTTCAATGATCATTATAGAAATATGTTGTGTAGAATTATATATTCTAAAAAGGGATATTATATCATAAATACCAATTAATTATTCATATGTACTTATATTTATAATTCTTGTGATGTAATAGGAATCACATCATGTTGAGGCGGTGGTAGTCCACACATCCATAAATGATGTCATAACTTTTAATGTGTGTGAAAGGGTAGAAAAGAAAATAATATATATATTATATATTATATTTAAGTAAATTAAATTATGTAAATAATGTATTATATATATTTTATATGTCACATATTTCAAATTAATATCATATTAAATGTATCATTTGAATGAATCACATTTCTTTTTGGAGGTGGAAGTCCACACTTCCACAAACATTGTTATTGTATTCCCAAGAAATGGTGTCCATAATTATTATGGTAATAATATAATTAAATAAGTATACATACATTAAAGATATAATATATAACATATATAAACATAGGTTCATTCACAATTACCACCATTAGAGGTGGTAAATAAGGAACAAACAATCATCGTTTCGTGAGGCGACAGTTCAACGTTCGCATAAACAAAATGTTTGTTACCTAGTAGATAGAATTGTGTTTATGTTTGGGTAGAATAATTTCATACAGAAATATTATTATATTTAAGATACTAGTTATATATATAATAATAAAATAATAATATTTTAGGGGGTGGATAATAGAAAAAAAACTAAGGATCTTAATCAAAGTTGTTACCTATTAATTGGGTATCCCCTTCTGGTTTTCAAGAAAGGGACTCCTTGGATTTCTTTCATAAAAAGGTGAGGCTCCTAGTATTAGGGGAGTTATTTCTAGTACTTATTTTTTAATATTTTTCTTTGATCCATAGTGTCATGATAGGTGAAAGTAAGTGGGATGAGATGAGGCCTTTTTATAGTAGGGGAAATGACAAAAAATGTTATTTTTGTAAATAATTATGTTCTACCCAATTATTAATTATTAAAAATATGTCCAAATAGATCATTATGAAAAATATTATGTGTATTGAAATAAATTTTTACATATACTAGGTTTTTTACATGTTTATGGGTCACTTTTATTCATATTATTATGGTTTAGTCTCATTTTAAGCATAATTTTTCTTTAATCAATGTAATTAATTTTAATCACATTCAAAAATATTTTTGATAAACAAATATTTTGAACAATTTAAAATTTATAAATTATTATGATTCAAAATATGGAATCAATGTTTTCAAAATTCCAATCACATAAGTGCAATCAATTAATTTAAATTTAATCCAGTACATGGGAGGACAATGCATGTATTTAAAATAAAAACATCCAAAATATTGCTATGTTTTTAAAGAAAATTGAAAAATTAGATTGGTCAAAATTTGATAAATTGGTTTAATTAAAAAAATAAGATCTAATTAAAATTTAAAATCAATTAAAATTATGATTTAACCATATAAATAAATCAGATGAAAAAGTACTTTTGAACGAAAATGGAACATCATAGAAAAATACTAAAAATTAACCCAAATTTAATACTTATGATTCTATTTAATATTTTAAGTTTATTTTATCATATTAATTAAATAAAATCATAAAAAATTGGATTCAAAATTGATTCACCATTAAAAGGTGATGAAAGTCCCTAAATAAAAATATGGTTTTTTGTGTAATATTAACTTTAATCATATATTATGTCCTTCATATATATATATAATGATTAAAAATAATATTTTATTAAATATATAATATATATTTTAAATTAATATAACTCATTAATTTTAATTAATTTAATTTATTATGATAAAATGGCTTTTTCAGAAGAAAAATAGTTTTCTATAAAAATACTCTCTTTATATTCAATTAGTTATTATAATCATTTCTAATTAAGTTATAACCAATTAATTCATTATATATTTGTGTAAACCCAGATTTTCATATTATAGTTGTTACTATTCATAAAAACTAATTTAATGGAATGTTTATTTCATATTATATTAAATAATAATATTTAATAATATTTTTTTTGGTAGAACTCGGTGTTGTGTGCAACCCAACGTATCGAAGAAAGATGATCTTTCATGTAATTAAAGCTAACTTCAGGTTGTGTTAATTTTAAGCTATAATACATATATATATATATATATATATAATTTATCTAAAACATTAAATTTATTATAAATACTCAGTATACTATATTCCATTACATGCATGGTGTTGCATGTCATACACGTTATAGCATACAATGTTCCTATTTTAGATTATCAGTGTGTTACATTCTCCATGCCTTAATTAAAATATTTCCTCACAATTTAAACTCTATATTTTTAATATTTTTTTTAATATTTCCAATGTTTGAAAAACCACATGATGTGGATTTTTTGTAAAACATCTTCTAGAAAATAGAGAATTAGAAATACAAAGGCCAAGAAAACTGACATATGAATTGGTATCTAAATATGAGAAATTTAGTGTAAAGTAGAGATAAATACTTGGATTAAAGGAATAATTATTGGTATAGAGTTATTGAGGTCATCAATAAAAAATAATTCAATGACCAATAGAATTTTTTAGGCCTCAAAGCCATAAATATGAGATGATTTAGAAGAGATTTAGTTAAAAAATGTATTAGGGCAAAATTTTAGTATTAAGATACTTTTCTTAATATTGAGGAATTATTTTAATGCCTCTGTATCATTAGTTTATATATTTCTATAAATGGAATTTAAAAATTTGGTTGTGCTATGACTAATTTTACTATTCATTCAAAAAATTAAATTTTATGCCTGGAGAACTAAAATACACATTTAATGGATCATAATTCCAATAAAAGAGTGATAAGTCTAACTATTTTTATTTAAATATTTTCCAACACTAATATGGTTAATCTGATAATATATACACCTCAAAAGTGATACCACATGACTATCATTATCATTTATTCATCAAATTGTTTATCTAAAAACCACAATATATTAATCCAGACATTTCATAGATTAGAGGTTGTAGTGAAAACCTTATCATCCTTCGGTCATGGGTTTAGATCCCACAACCATTCCTAATATTATTGGTTGTCACCGGACATATATATTTTTCTTTTTCTAAAAAAATATTAATATAATTTCAAAAATAAATATGTTGACTTACTTGAAATAATATTATTTTCTAAATATCATTTTAAAAAAAGTTGTCAATAAAACCCTAATACATAAATACTTAATCCAATTATTTTTACATAGATCCTTCTATAGTAACAAGTTTATCCAAAATATAATTTATAGGATTTCTAAAGAATGAATACTTATCTTCAATATAAAAAACCATATGTTCAACCTAGGTTGTTCATTTTTTAAAATCCAGAATAGTAGTTTATAAAGAAAAGGTAAATTTTCTTAAAACTATCCCATATTAGTGTCAATCCTGGTGTGTAGTAAAGTATTTTTTCATGTAAAAGATTATGTTGAGTCAGGCCCGACACCCATTTTTGTAGCTTTTACACCTAGGTAATTCATGACAGAACCACATCACCTTTTAGTATCTAGATATGGATGTATTATTAGAATGACTCACATAAGATATACTTTTCCAAAATTATAGGGTGTTCTTCTACACTTATCCTCAAATTATACCTTAAGGTTATGTTCTCTAGTCCATGTTTTCATACATCTAGATCCCAAATTTTCTACAAAACATCCTTGGAAACCAACTATAGCGACCCAACCCCAAAGAGACCAAAGTTAGTGTCTGATATCAATTACATTGTCATGATTTCAAGGAATCTAATCTTAAATATTCATGGGTTTAGTATCATGTGAAATCAAGATATATAAATGATTATTTTATTAAAAATTAACACACTAATTAAAATATAATTTTTTTCTAAATAAATTTGAGGACATTTTTTTTCTATCTACTATATCCATGCAAGTCCTTCATAGTAATCATCTTATGATTAAAGGGGGAAAAAGAGTGGGATCAAATGTTTAGTAAAGGTTATAGTGAAAGAAACACTGATTAAATTAACATAATAATTATGGAATGGTTTAAAACTGATCACACATAACATGTAATCATCAAACTAATAAGGATGAGAGTAATAAATATGGAGAGGTAATAACTGAAAACACATACCAGTAAAATAAGTAGATATAGAAAAATCAATATGGGATTGTAAGAAACTGAAAAACATTCCATTTATTAAATGAACTAAAAATGAAATTTATCCATAGATATGTCTACAAAAAATCTCATGGATGGATAATAAATGAAAATAAATGAAGGAAATGCTTAATTATTTGAAGTCATTTCTAAGACACATGAAAACCCTTTACATCAAGAACTTTCAAAAGGTGGTTTAAAAATACGAATAGAAACCCATTTAATTTATTTGAATAATTTATCCCATGAAAACTTATCAATACATTGAGTATATATATAATATCTGGGCTCCACCCTTTATTAGTAGTCTAAATAATTCCTCATATGAAATAAAAATAAATAAATAATATTCCATATCAAATATCGATATTGAAAAAAGAATAATGAATTATCAATATTTTTCCAAATAATAAAACAACTATCGAAGAAGACATAGTATCTAAAATGGTGTATTATTTATGAAATATTAATATCAATGACAAATAAAATGGATAATTTAGGGGAAGTTCAATGTTAAATGATCTTGTGAGATTGAATATTTCCAGGGGACAAATAAATGAATCAAGGAATTAAATTTGAAAACTATCCATGGTCAAGTCAATAAAAAACATCTAGATGAAGAATAAGGATAATATCCATACAACATATCCAATGTGGATAAAAAATAAATGGTTGGTGTTTTTGATAAATATAAATAAGAGATATCTTAAAGATTTTTATGAGGGGAATATCCATTATTTTGAAAAATCATCTAATTTTTTTATTTGAAAATAACTTTTCCAAACAATTTCATTAAAAAGTAAAAATTCAAACATGTAATGTAAACATCAATGAAATAATGGAAAGTAATTTTTTAAATGTCTAACTATGTAAAAAAACATTCCTTTTGATATAATGAAGTTATAAAAAATGCCTTGATTGGAAAGTGACAAGAAGATTTATTTTTACACATTAGCAAAAGAAAAAAAGGGAAAACATTATTAACTAAAAAAAATTAAAAATGGAAAAACCATTTTTGAAAAAATTTAAAAAGACATGGTTTTTAAAAGAAAATATGTTCTACGACTAAAGAGGGAAATGTAGTTGGGTTTTCTTAGAAACATTTTCTAAAATGTTTTGAGTCCCAAAGAGTGGTAAAATGGTACCAATAATTGAATGCGGACATGAATAACAAGAGGATAGAAAAATGAAAGGTCTTATTAAATTTTTTTGATATAATGTTTTCAAAGGGAAATACCGTTAAGATAACATTAAAGTTATTATTTAGGAAAATAATCTTTAAGCATTCCCATTTGTCACAAACCACTATGAAAAATTTTAAATCATAAACATTATAAAAAAATAAAAGAAAATTAATTTTTTTAATAACATGAAGATAAAAAAATTGATGATAAAATATAGAAGATTTTACAGTATAAACACCACAAAATATTAGTTATGTGGTGAACATGACATTTATCTCATAGAAGTAAAAAAATCATGATGAATAATCCCATAGATGAAACAATTCATATTTAAACTAAAATTACCCAGAAGAATGATTGAATAATTATATTATATTACTAAGTGGTAGTATGTGCACTATATATAAGAAATATGGTGCAAAAAAATATATTTATTATTTCAATATAATGTTAACAATCTCAAAATTAAGTGATATTGTAATGATAATTATTAAAATATTCTAGACGAAAATAATTTTTAAACATTCCAATGTGTCCCACACCAATTTGTAACATTTTAATGAGAATATCAATGAAAGAAAAATATAAAATAAAATTTATAATAAAATAAAAAAATAGGTTTATGACATAATAATTTAAATTTTATTATATACATCATATAAATGAATCTAGGTTCATAACGTCAAATAAGACTTGATAGAATATAATTTGAGACGAAATCCCTTACCCTGAGTCTTAATTATCTTGTGAGTCTTTATATTCCTGAAAAACACAATTATGTTAATTATTTAATAAATTCATAACCATTTCATGTTTATTATTACTTTAATTTCACTTATTAATATATTTTATAAAACGACTTAAAAAATTATGTTTACGTCTATTATTTTGATCAAATTCGGTTTATGTGTCAAAAATCACATTGATATGTCAATTATGATCAATAGGTTAATTAGATAGCATATAAAAAATAAAAAAAATGTTATAATTATCATTTTTATATATCATTTATATTTTTAAAAACAATCATTAAATATGGTTACGAAAAATGAATCAGCGTTACAATCATAGAGACAGTATGTCGTACGTACACAAGAGTAACATTCTCATTTTTTATGATTATCATGGAAAGAATTTATGTATAGTTATATATTTTAAATATTATCATATTTTAATAAATATCATATTATTTAATCATATATACTAATATATATAATTAGTTTTATTTAAAATGAATCACATCATGTAGAGGAGGTGGTAGTCCACACGTCCACAAACGATGTTATAACTTTTTAAGAGTGTGAACATGAAGTAAATAAAACTACATGTATTATATTTCCAGAAAGGTAATTATGTAATGAATATCATATAAATGTTATCTATGTCACATATTTTTAATTAAAATCATATTTTATACATTATATGTGTCATGTGAATAAATCACTTCACTTTTAGGAGGCAGTAGTTTACATTTCCACAGACGACGTTATCTTATTTCCAAAAAATGGTATGCATAATGATTTGTGTTATAAAATTATTAATGTAGTATAAAGAAATTATAAATATCATATATAACATATATAAAAATATTTTACATCATAATGACCACCAACAGTGTAAAGAATCAAAAGTAAGAACAAACAATCATCATTTCATGAGGTGGTAGTTCACCGTTCATATAAACAGTATGTTTGTTACCCATTAAACTATGTGTGTGTATGTGTAGGTATAAAAATTTTAATAAATAATTTCAATATATTTTGGATACTATTTCTATTATATAATAATGGATTAAGATGTTTTTATGGGGTGTATAATAGAAATTAAACTGAAGAGATTAATGAAAGATTCTACCTCTTAATCGGGTAATTCCTTATGGTTTACACCAAAGTAATTACTTAGATTGATTTATGTTCAAAGAAAGGAATATATATTTAGTGTAGGTATTTTGAGTATCTATTTTTCTAGATCATGTTCATGACAAAGTGGCTTTATAGGTGCGAAGATGTGGGAAGAAGGGAGGCCTTTATGTAGTGGAGGGAAATGACATACTTTGTGTTTTTGAAAGAAATGTGTGTTCTCCAATTATTACATATTAAAAAAATTTCAAAATGGATAATTCTGGAACATATAGGTATTTTAAAAGAGATACGGTCATCCAAAATTATTTTTAATTGTGTATAGTTCATTTTCTTCTTTATGATTAAAGTTTATTCCCATGGAAAGCTAACTTTGACGTTCATCAATGGAATTCATTTTAATTTTTTCCATTAATATTTTTGGTCAAAAACTAATTTGAAATCCTTAGAAAATATATATTTTTATTATTCTAAATATTGAATCAATTTTTAATGATTAAAATTTCATAAGTGGCAGAAATTAATTTATATTTAATCTTTTAAACAGGATGGCAATACGAGTTTTTAATGTATTTACATCTAGAAGACTGTTATGTTTTTATAGTCAATTTCAAAATGAAATTGTTTCAAATTACCTAGTTTGGATGAATTTATAAAAATATGATCTAAATAAACTTTAAAATAAATTAAAATTATAATTTATCCTTGTAAATAAAATAGATGAAAAAGTGTTTTTGCGCTAAAATTCAGTATTTTGTAATATCCATTAAAAAAGAAACTTCACAGTAAAATAATAAAAATTCACCATACCTGATTTTTTATGTCTTAATTTTAAATATTAATTTTATTTTAGAATATTAAATTTATAAAAGGGTCACGATTTTATTTAAAATATTTTTTCCATTAAAAGGGGGTAAATTTTCCTTAATAAAAATATAGAATTTTCAGTCTAATATTGATTTTATTACTATCTTATGTATATCAAATATATTGGATGATTATAAAAAATATTTTATTGATTATAATATATATATATATACTAAATTTATACCACTCACTAATTTTAATCAATTTACTTGATTTGGATAAAACTGGTTTGTGAGCAAAAAATTAGTTTTATATTAAAATATTCCCTTTATATACAACTGGTTTTATATTAATTTCTAATTAAATTTTAACAAATTAATTCAATATATATTTAAAAAAAATATTTTCCATATGTTCGGTTTTACTATTAATAACTAATAATTTAATGGGTAGTCTATATCTTATTATATTAATAAATAGTATTTAATAATATATTACTTTTTTGGAAAAACTCTGCCTTGCGTGTAACAAAAGCTACCGAAGAAAATATCTCTTACATGTAATAAAATATAACTCGATGTTTCATCCAATGTAAGCTATAAAATATATATTGAATTTATTTAAAATAGTAATTGTATTATAATAACTTAGGATATTATATTCCCTTAAACCCTTCATGTTGCATGTTATTTATGAAATATAATATAATATTCCATCATTATATTTTTAGGATGTTACATAATATTTTAATTAATGAAATAGAAAAAATGGAATTATATTACTTTTAAAAATATCATATCTGTTCCTATAGAGAGATATTAGATTTTTAATTGACTATTAATGGTTATTAGATGTATATTAAAATTATTTTCATGATAGTAACTTATTTATAATTTTAAATAATTATATAGTTATCTTAAATTATTACGAATTTATAAGACAATATTTTTTAAATTAATTTAAAAATTAAAAAATTAAAAATTTTTATATTAATAAAATTTGAGTGAGTTAATGTGTTATAAAAAAAATTTAAAAACACAAAACTTATTATGGATGTGTGAAAAGATTTTATTTTATTTATATATCTGTATCAATTTTTTAAAAGTAAAACTAAATGAATTTTTCCAAAATTTACACTAATTACATTTTGTGATAATTGATATTTTAATAAATTATTTAAAATTCATAACAATCACATCATCAACCAAGTGATTAGAATGTGGTTAAACATATAAAATAAGATAACTTAGAAGATAATACAAGAAATAAATTTCGATATATCACTTAAACCAATCTATATTTTTTTGATTTATGGTATTTGAACCAAATCAATCCTTATCATAAAATCTTTTTACATTTGTAATTTTCATTCTTTAGAAGGAAATATTTATATTTTAATATTTTATGAAATTTGAAATGTACCCCACCCATCTCTTATTAAAGGGAACATCCTGTTATCTTTTCTCTATACATAAAAAGAATTTTGTTTCATAAAATAAAAGGCAAAATTAATTATTTAATTACATTCCCACATCCTATAGGACTTATTTTGAATATAAAACAATCAAAGGAATGTTTTTTATGAAAATAATAAGAGGTTGTTCAAAGAAGATGTATTGTTCTTACCCAAGATTTTTTGTTTTATTTATTATTAAAAATCATTAAAACTAAATTCTATTTTGATGATATGATAGGGCCAATATCTACCATATAATTTGATGATATTAGGTTAATTTTTCTACCCACAACCATCTTCTATTAAATTAAATATGAAGCAAATCCATCATTCTTATTTCTTGTGAACTATCACATCTCAAAATGATATAATTTTTTTCCATCGTCACCTAAAAACTATATTTATGATGATTTATTTAATATATATATATGATATTAATTAAGTATTTTTTATTTTTTAAGTTAATATATAATACATTTTCTTACCTTTCCATTCATTGAAAAATCATAAAATTGTTCGTGCGTATATGTTGATTACCACCTCTACAAGCAATGTGGTTCATTTTTCAATTCCAAATCACATAGATACTATATGTGTGTGTATTTATATAATGGGAGGATATAATATTAACTATATAATTATAATTTTTAATTTACAAAGTAATATGTATCATATTTCCAACAGAATCAATTAAAATATTAAAATATTCTAATGTGTATGTACAACCGACCATCTTCATGACTCTAATGTAGTTAATTTTTCATAACCATATTTCAAGTATAGTTTTTAAAGTATAATTTGTGTAAAAAAGTTAATTACGTCATTATTAAAATTATGGATATGATTAAACAATTATATTGTTTTCCCATAGTCATCATTTCGAAGTCATTTTGGACATATGATATGAATATCATCAAAACATCCAATATAAATTTTATTGATTAAGTAATTAAATATGAAATGATATTAAATAAAATAAAAGGTTTAATAAACATTAAATTGTTTTATAAGGACGTAAATTATTTTCATAATTTTATTATTATAGAAGATAAGGAACATATGTGACTATCTAAACTGAGTTAAGGGTTTTATGCTTCTGTATCATTATTTATAGGGATTGTTTAATATTTTTTTCAATGATAAAAGTTCATAATATAACTCTAAATAATCACATTAATTTTATTCACCTCTAGTTACTTGTTGATAATACATGTTTTAATTTCATTTTCCTCTCTTTGAGAATGAAATTTGTGGAAATAAATTTTTTAACAAAATTCTACTTTATTTAATTCTTCATTTGAAAATCCTTTTCTTTTCATGTCCATGTTTTTTAAAATATTTCCATGATTTTTTAATATTATATTATGAGTTTTTGAAGTCATTATTAATATATATTTAATTTTAAAATATTTTTTAAAATGAATATTCATGCCAATTCATTGACAAGGTACTTTTTGACATTTTACAGAAATTTAAAAGGAATTTGATCTTTTAAATTTAATAGTATGAAAAGAATTTAGCACCATCATGAATATTAATTTATTTTAATCTTATGTTATGATTTTTCACAAAAAAAATTATATGAAAATTTATTCCTTAATATTTTGGAAATTTTTAGATTTTAAATTATTGATTTCAAAGTGAAAAGGATTGTTTCCACAAGTAATGTTCCAAGTGATATGTAAAGGAATTTTTCATCTATAATAACAACATTTCACATTAATTACAAATTACTAGGGATATGATTCAATAATAAATTCCATAGTTTTTAACATGATATTTTTTTATTATGACGAAAATATGTTTGTGACACCCATACCTTTTCCTTGGGTCATGGTATGGTGAGTTGATGAAATTTTAATCTTTTTTCTTTCCACTTGTTATGCTATCATGAAATGATTATGAAACTAATTTTCAATTAATGGGATATGATATATTTAATTGTATATGATATGTTGACACACACACACATATTATTTTCATTATATGATGGGTTGACTAAGAATTATATATCCCACCAACAAATTAGGTATAGATGGATTTATTATGAGATAAATAGGATTCTAACTAGGAGTGAACATAATTTAATAAGGGACTATGTACACTATTATAGTATTGGGAGGGAACTATGACTACTAGGATGGTTTTGGGAGTGAACCCAATACACTATGATAGTTTTGGATGTAAGACATGAAAATAATAGAAATGATTTTCTATACTTATGCTTATTATAGAAACTAATGTCTTCTTCCTAAGTTATTCTTTGATTCCTCATGTTATTTTATTCCATTATGATCCATGTATTATGAAATAAAAATTTTTATTCAATTACTCCTTATTATGATCTATAATATTAATGGTATAGTTTTAAAATATTATGCTCATAGTTTCATAACCATAGCCTTATGGTATGATTATGTGATATTTGATATCCTTTTTTACCATTATTGAGCATCAGATATCTCCCTTTCCTATGTTTCATTTTTCGAGGTTATGGTGAAAAGTATTATGTATTACATATCTAATAAGTGCCCTAGTTATGAATAACATAGTGGGAGATTATGTAGTTTACTTAATTAGATGTTTCTTTTATGTATTCATGTATCCAAAGGCATTAGAAGTACAAAAGTATGTCATGAATTGTTATATTATTGTAATGAATATTCAAATATTAAGATGTTATTTATATGTATGAAAATTATGGGTCAATATATTTGTTTTTAGATGAATATTTAGATATACCTTTTAAACTAGGATGAGAAAAATTTAGGTACAACCCTTAGTATAATCCAAATATATACGATCACCCTATGTTATAGTAATGAAATAAGTTTTGTTTTCTTATGAGATCATGAATGAATGGATACTATTAGTGGACATGGTTTTTGGAACAAATTCATCTATAAGTACTAAAAAAAATTAGTTGGTTGTTTAAATCTCACCCATTAATATGGTCATGGTGAGTATTCCATTAATATAAACCTGTTTGGGATCTTGTGGGGGTTATATGTTGGTTAATTCATATTTTATATAAAAATAACCATAAATGAATTAAATAAATGATGATAATATATGTCATTGGTTGAACCAAATTATCTATATAATGAAAATATGTTTTCATGTTTTAGACATCATATGAGTGATTTTTTCGTTATTGAGCACTCTAATTAAAGAATTTTGATGGTCATTTTAACCATCTGGGTTTTCGTATGTGATTGAAGATAGAATATATTTATTGGATGTGTTAATAGGTATGATAAAATATATAAGTATACTATTTGAACATAGTTATATTAATTCATATATATCATGAAAATTGTCAAGGAATTTTAAATCATAACCTCGATGATCGGATATTGAATTAGAAATGAAAACCCCTAATAGTTCGATGATCACAAATGAACTATGTGATTATAAATTTGTTTATGTTTTATAGAATGTGATTCTTATAAATCTAATTACTCTCCCTCTTGTTCAATTTTAAGTTACCGTAGTCATGGTTATTTTTTTTTACAAAAGTACCAAATCAATTTCCAATAAATGAAAGTAAAAATTGATATTCTGAAACAACATATCATCATTTGTTAGTGTGATAATAAATATAAACATCCAATGTAAATTAAATGTAATATATGTGTCTAGATAATTATTTATAAGGGCTTTTTTATCTCATATGGTTTGGGAGAAACTCACCATCAATGTAATGTCTATGGTTTAAGAGTTTGTTGATTTCCTTCCTGAATTACTACCTAGTCTTCCACCAAATCGGTAAGTTGAGTTCTCAACAGAACTCATACCAGTAATACACCTATTTGAAATAATCAATATTGAATGGGATTGGTTGAGTTGGGGGAATCAAAGAAGCAACTATAGTGTAATCTTGATATGATATTTTTTTGATTAAGTGTGTCACCTTTTTTTTCAGGGTGAAATATGGATGGGTGAGACTCTACATTGATTATTGAGAACTAAAAAATATTAAAATCATGATAACTATCTACCACCTTATATTTATGAATTTTTTATCATACACACAGTTTTAAATCATTTTCCTTGTTTATCTTCATTTTGGATATCATCAATTAATGGTCAACAAGGAGGATATACCCATGATATAATTCTTCACATTGTATATACACTATGAATATAAAGGGATTCCATTTGGTCTTACTAATTCCACTGATTCGTATGTGTATTTAATTATTAGAGTATTTAGATATTACCTTGACCAGTTTCTAGTAATCCTTATAGACAAAATTGTTTTTTCTCAAAGAGAAAGGAAGTTCGTGAAGGACACATGATGATTCTACTGAAGTCCATAAGGAATTAAAAGTTGTATGGAAAATTACCAAATTATAAATTTTGAAATCAAAATGGTTCATTTTTGGGACTTATAATCTTAATAGATGGTATATTAGTGGGTCCATCAAATATAGATGTTGTTAAATATTTTCCAATAACAATCACTACAACATAGATCTATAGTTTTCTAGGTCGTTCCAGATAATACTAATTCATTTTTGAAAATTTTCTTGATTTTATAATACACTAACCCAGTTAATATAGAATGGATCCATGTTTTATTTAATATATAAATGTGAGAAAATATCCAAGGAACTGAATATAAGTTTAGTAAGTGAACATATTCTTATGTTACCCTATAGTGTAAAATAGATTTTAATCAATAATTGTGCATCTAAGAAGGGTCTAGGATGTCTAATCATGCATAATGATATAATTATTTCAAATACCTACGGAAATTGAAGATTAATGAGAAAATGTACCCAACACAATATTTTGGGTTACCTGTGGAGGTTTTTTTATTAATGATATAAAAGAATTATTAATGTAGAGAAAGGTGAGATATATATAGTGACCATAAAATATTAGTGTATATATTCACATAAAATTACATGAATATACTCTAGAGAAAGTGTTTAAATTTGATTAAACATTGTGATATCTCAATACATTAACACCATGGGAAGGTAAAAAAGATGGAAGATTCTCTGGGTAAAAGGGATTAAGATACATTATTTATGATGAGGATAAAAAAATATTTAATATTTCTCGATTCTCAATGGATGGATATTGTAATGTTGAATGAACAGGGGAAATATTATCTTTCTCAAATGATTCATCAACAATATATCTAAGTGATGATTGAAGAGAAAACTATGTAAGGTATAGAGAAAAAAATGGTGGTAATTAATATTATAGTGTTCAACCGTGATTCTAATGGAATTATAATGTTAAAAAACCATGTATTAATTTTTTTCATAATAAAGTTGAAAAAGGATATATTCGATGAGGATCATATTTCATCATTCTCTATTCATCCTGAAAGTAAGAAGATGTATAGGGATCTGAAATATTATTTCTAGTAGGATAGAAAAAAGAGAGATCTTTTTGATTATGCGTTTCTCTTCTTGGTATATCATCATGTTACATGTGAGAGATAATTTTTTAAGGGGTTGTCATAACCATTTCTAGTACCCAATTGAAATATTAAATCATCTTGATATATTTTTTCATCAAACTCATCAAAATGTCTGAAATCCATAATGATATTTGGGTTATAGTCAATCACCTTAAAAATCACACACACTTCATTTATATTCGTTAATATTTCTCTTTTGATCAACTTAGAGAATATAAAATATATAAGTGGTAATGATTCATAGAGTATTACATTCAATAGTATCTGAAAGAGATCCAAGGATTACCTTAAACTTCTATTGAAAAATTTAGCAGCCTCTAAATGTAGAGATAACTGTTAGTACTACATATCATCCTTAGACATAAATCCTATGTGAGATAAATTTATAAACCAGGAAGGATAAAATGGTCATTTTCTATGGAATTTAATGGTGATTGGTATCAACACCTTCCTCTAGTCATGTTTTCTTAAAAAAACAAATTTCACTCAAGAATTTTGATTAATCTTATGGATGCCCTCTATAGAAGGATGTGGAGAACTAAAACATGATAGGATGAAGTTGGAGAATGAAATATTTTGGAACCTAAGATAGTGGAAGAAATAGATGAGAAATTTAGAACAAGTTAACAAAACATCAACGTAGCTGAGAGTTAATAGAAAAATTATAAGGACAACCATTATGGAAATATGGACATTGATATTTTTGTGAGAGTGTTTCTATGAACTTCTACAAGGAATAAGGTTATGATATTTAAGAATAACTAGAATTTTATTATTTTTTTTATTGGTTTATTCAATATTCTTGAGCAAGTAGGGATGGTATCATATTGCTTCGCACTTCCAACATACCTCTCTCAGGCTCACGATGTGTTTTATGTATCTTTTCAAAGGAAGTACATACCCAATCCTTCGGATTTATGGAAATAAAAGGTCATACAACTTGCATATGATCTTTCATATGAATAAAAACCTATAGAGATATTGGATCATAGATATAAAGTGATTCAGAATAAGAAAAATCACTTAGTTAATTCTCTATAGTGGATTTAGAAATTAGAATAGGCAACATAAGAACCTCAGGATGTGATGAAATAGATATATCATCGTTTTTCTATATATAAGTGATCATATTTTTATAGGGAAATTTTATTTATGATCAATAAGGTGTTACACCCAAATATTTTATGATATATTTCCCTTTAATGAAATTTAATCTTTTTGAGAGCATTCGATAGATGCAACCCAAAGTCAAAATAAAAAGTAATATTGTTTTCTATTATATCCAAGCCATTAAATTGGTGGTATGAATAGGAATAATCATATTTTAAAATTATTTATATTTTTTATATAAATAAAATTTATCATTTTAGTAAAGTCTTTATATGTTTCAGAAAGATAATTTTTTCCACAAAATGGTTTTCATTAATTTTTTAGAGAAAATATAATAATTATTTTTTCCCACTATTATAAAATTTAATTAAAAAATTCAACTTCATTTTTGAAATTAATCTATCAAAATCATCATAGAGTGAATTTTTGAGAATATTCAAAAACTTATGTTTTTTAATAAATATTGAAAACTACTATTTTTTATAAAAAATTGTCATTTCATTTGAAGAATTTACAATGTTATTCTTGTAAAAATGGTTTTAAAATTAATTTTTTTTTTCAATTATATTATTATTAATAGAATTTATGTTATTGAAAGTAATTCTATGTTGATTTTTTATATAAAAACATTTTATCCTTGAGAAACAATTTTCTTTGGAAAATAATTTCCTCTCATTTGCAAGACTAATATAAAATTATATTCATACAAATATGTGGAGTGAATTTAATAAAATATATTCTATATTTGAAATTTGAAATTTTTTACATTATTTAATAAGGTAAACTTATTTATTGTTCACAAGGAATAGTAAAATCAATATAAAGTTGTCACTATGGTAAAAGGGTAAATCAAGTTAAAATGGGTTAAAAAAATTGTTAAGGCCACCATTTTTTATCATCAATATTATTTTTAGAATTAATTTAGACCTTTATCTCTTGAGTATTGATATTTATTTATTTATGGGAAACTTTTCCATGAAATGTTACTATATAATTATTTACATAAAGAAAAAGATAAAATGTAACTCTCTTACTTCTCAAATTCACTTATCTGTTCACAAAAAGTATTTTTTTAATTAATATTAATTTCTATTTCTAGTATAATATTATTTTCTTCATGTTTTTAATTTATTTATAATTTTGAAAAATTATATATTTACAATATATTCTTATAAAACATTGAAACAACATTTCTTCAATTAATAGAGAAATAAAATAAATAGCATTAAAAATAATAACTCATATATTTTGGTGAGTGATAATGTTCCAAAAATTTTATATACACATATGAAATATTAGATATTATTTTAAATAATATATTTTAATTACATCCTTTTACTTTTTTCTAGAGTGTAGAGTGAAATAAATAGTTTGAATATTAACATTAATGCTATTTTATAAAAAATAAAATCTTATAAATTTGTATGAAATTTAAAAAACTATTCTGAGTTTATAAGTGAATATTATATTGTTCAAAATATAAAATGAGGTCCATAATAATATTTTTTTATATTTATGGAAATTTTATTAAATAGTTAATATCCAAATAGTTGTGACATCTGTTAAGTTTAAAATAGGTTAACTAAGAGTGTAAAATATAAATATTACGTTTAAATCACAACATAAAACTGTCCATATATTAATATTTGATGTTATTTCAATGAAATAAAAAGTTATTTAATAATATATATCTATTTGGAATAATTTTTCTTGAGAATGAACTTTTAAATATTAATATTTTTGAATTTCCCAATGTACCTCAACGCTCACTTATGAATGAGAACCTCCTATTATTTTTCCCTCACAACTAAAAAAATATTGGTTCAAAAAATACCGGAACTAATCCCATAATTACTTCCCTTAACACTTATTATATTACTTTGTTGGATTATAAATCATTCCTTGGAAGGATTCAGGAGAAAACATAAAGAGGTTGTCCAAGGATGAGGCATCGTTCAAAACTGAGCATTTTTGTTTTATTTACACTTCTAACACTTTCAAATATTATTCAATCATTATTATATGATAAAAATATAATATTCAATATTAAAATATTTTATTATATAAATTACCTAACATATGTATATCTTTTATTCAATGGAATGGGAACAAAACCATTTTTCGTGTGTATGATATATTACCTCCTTACGAACCGATTACATTTGTTTTCCAAAATTATCCCCCATGGATATTTATGATGATGAACTATATATATATATATATATTAAAGAAATATTTATTATTCTATAAAATTAATAAATCATATATGTTCTAAAATTTACATTCATTTAAAAATGATAATGTCGTTCATGTGTATGTGTGGATTACGGCTTCCATAAAGAAATGTGATTAATTTTTCAGTTAAAAATCACATGGATGATATATATATATATAATTTATTTAAATAAATAATATGATATTTATGATATAATTATATTATTTAAAGACAAAATAATACTTACCCTCTTTCTATCATGATCACTGAAAAATGGAAACGTTTTTCATTCGTACGTACGACCAACCATCAGTATGATTGTAACACAGTTAATTTTGCAAATAAATATTTAATGGTTAGTTTTAAAAGTATAATTAATTTATAAAAATTAAATTTTTTATTTATTATTATTATTTATATTATAAAATAATCATGTCATTGACTATAATTAAGGTTTTGAAGTCATTTTGGACTTATGAGTATAATATCATCAAAATGTATGATGTGAAATTTATTTATTATTTAATTGAAAATAACATTCTTTTAAATAAAAAATTATTGATAAACATTTAAATTATTTTTTATCATAGAAATAAGTAATATATGTTTATTATTTATGAATATGATGATTTTATGTGACAAATTAGTCTCATGGTAATTGTTTTCTGTCACATTCTCATCATTTATCGAGATTATTTATAAATATGTTTCTGATATATAAAATTAATGATATATCTATAAATAATAACATTAATTTTATTATAATATTTTTTTTATAGATTTTATATTTTCACTTTTATTTTCTTCTCTTTAGGAAATCATGTGACTCAAAAAATGTTCTTAACGAAAATCTACATTATTTATCCCTTCGGTCGAAAAGACTTTTTCTTCTAAGTCTTTGTTTACTAAAAATTTATTGAATAATGTTTCTAATATTATCTTATGAATTTTAAAGATATTTTTAACAATTATTTATTTTTCACAAAATTATTTAAATTATTATTCTTATCATCTTCTGAATGAGGTTTTTTTTAAATTTTTTATAATGTGAAATGATTTTTTTACTTATATGGAATGATTGGAATATCATAGCATAATTATCATTCACCACATTGAAAATTACTTTACAAATTTACAAGGGTCATTTAAAATAAATTTTCCTTTAAAATTTATAAAATAATTATATTTTAAATAATTGATTTCAAACTAAAATTTTTGTTTTTTCAAGAAACGTTTCACCTGATATTTAGTATAATTTTTCATCCATGATTATATCCTTAGATATTATGTAAGTTTTAATGGGGATAAGAACCAATAATATCATCCTTATTTATTATTTATATAGTTTATTATTATTATGATAATATGTTTATGAATCTCATAAATTTGTGATATCTTATGCTATAATGAGTTGATAAACTCTTTATGAAACACCAATCTTCTGTGCAGGTTAGGGCATGACAAAATGTTTATGAATCCTAATTCTTTTATATAGGTTATGATATTATGGATATTATATTATCTAGTGAAACATATATGTATCATTTTCATTATGTGATGGGTGATATCGTAATTAGTTATCTCTCTAATGGATTGAGTAAATATGGTTATCTAATGATATAAATGGGTCTGGAATAGAGAGTGAACCCAATTCTGTATGAGACTATATCCACTAGTATATTCATTAGAGAAAACCATGGAAACTATGATGTTTTTGGGATTTAACCAAATCAATTATTATAGTATCAAAAGTTATTATTGACCCTTATGGAAATTGTTTTTTATACTTATCTGTTTACAACAAACACATGTCTAATGCCTATGTTATGCTCTCATTTATTATGATCATTGATTCCATTATGAATAATGTTTTTTAAACTACCAATATTTATTACATTACTCATTATTATGTTCTATGATATACCGGTTATAGTTATGAATTTTTATTCTCATGTTCTTATACCCTTACAACCATTTTATATTTAAGTGATCATTGATACCTCTCTTATTTACCCATGTTGAGCATCAAAGATCATAATTAATTATGTTATCTTTTATTATTTAATTAATAAATTTATTATATATGATATGTCTATGAAGGGTTTTAGTTACGAATAATGTAGAGGGATGCGATGTTGTTCACTAGTTAACTAGTTATTTATATATCCATGTTTACAAAGGAACTTGACCTATATGATTATGGCATTTTTTGTTATGTAATTGTAATGAATATCCATATATTAAGATGTGATATATATAAAAAAAGTATGGGTTTTTATATGATACTTTTTGAAAGATCCATAGTGAGTTATAGAACATATCATATTGGTTTAGGTGATGAGTTATCTTCATATATTTAATTATTATGCTTTACTATGATTTATTTATCTTTTTCATGACAGGATCTAGGTGGATAATTTTGAATATACCTATTATGATAAAACTATATATATATATATATAAACTTTATTTAGGTATCTGTGACCTGGTTAGTGATTTATTAAGATGTTACTAGATAGTGGTGCTTTTCAAAATCCTTTTGGGTTTCATGTTCCCTACTGAGTTTTTTTTGTACATGTAATTTCCTTTTTGTATTCATTTGATTTTTATAAAATTACATGCATGTTTTGGGATAATTTATTTCCATTATAAGATGGAGTTAGTTGGTGATTTTTTCTATCTTTCATATGAACAAAGTGTTTATGTATACAAGATTCCAAAGTAACTATACCTATTAGATTTTGGAATGGATCATAAAGTTATGTTTAAAATATTCATCTATTTATATGTAAGGATTTTTTATGAAAACATTGGGTATCTAAAGTGTAAAATATGAATATTTTATTTATTATGTTAAAGAATTAGAATGAGATCTTGAGGTTTATTATCCTACTTTTCCTAAGAAGAACATTTTTGAATGTTTTTATTTTTCTTTGGGTCATAATGAGAAGACTAGAGCACATGATGCACTTATTTTATAGTTATTGGATTCCTAAGTGTGGGGAAAACTTATGGAACGCTAACATCAAACTTAATGATTTTTTTGGGATATTTTCCTACATTTTTCATATTATTTTAGTAATATTGGTCATCGAATATGTAATTTAAATAATATTTTACCAATGAATATTAAGTATTTGCAAGAGATTTTAATTGAAGATACTGTTCAAGATGTTTTTAAAAAATGATGATATTTTCTACCAAAATATTTAAATAATGGTCATTAAAAAATAATACCCCTATAGATATCAGGAATATATTTTTAAGGGGAATGTTTAGATGAAAACTCTAATCACTCACATATATGGGAGGAATCCAAGAGTTTTTTAAATTTTCATTTGTTTTAATTTTTCAATAAATCATCCCTCTATGTTCTTTATAGTCCAATTTATTGTCACCACTCACTAATTCCCTTAGTTTTAGTCCAATAATTTTGGACTCTTCTATTTGTCACATCATATCAATATCACTTGGTCTCATTTTATATATTTTTAATAATTGAATCATATGTTCTTCTGTTTTACAGTAAATGGTACCTAATATAAATAATTTTGGTAAATTTAACTATAAAGGATAATGATCTTTTGGATACACAAATGAATGAAATATACAGAAATAATTTTAGTAAATTTCCATTCCATTCATTTTCACAAACATTTTATGGCTATTTTTAATTACTATAAATGAACGTGATTACTTTACAGATTTTATATAGAAGCCCTAGTTTAAAATATGTTATTCAATGAAATTAAATGGGGGGGTGTACAAATAATTTTTATTAATATAGAACTAAATTTAGTTGAATCTATTTAATTTACTAGATTTCATTCTTGTTAAAATCAGGTCCATTAAAAATCGTTTTGAAATCATTTTAAAAACCATTCTTAGATCTATAAATTTTTGGGATTGTTTAAAGAATTTATAAACCTACTTTAAGATGATAATACTAATTTATTCTATAATAAACATATCCCTAAACCCATACCTAATTAATTATATATTTTTATTAAATTTTTAAAGAATCATGTTCTTTTCAAAATCTATTTCAAAATAACTTGATTGTGTGAATTTTTTTTTAAACTGTCATTAATACCCTTTCAAATGATTTTCAAAACTGATTTAATAAATTATATTGAACTAAAATGGTTTAAATATATCCTCCATTTTTATTTTCAAACGTAAGAAAAATGTCAATTTTTATGTTTATAGGAGTCTTTTACATCAAATTATAAATTGAATTTCCCTTAGAACACATCAAAAATACCATAATTTCATATAGAAAATTGATTGTTTTTCATGATTCAATTTTATTATTCTGTGGTTGAATTTTATTTGATGTGTGAGCACTAATTTTTAAATTTTAAGTGGTTAATATTTTAAATTTTCCTATTTATTATATGTTGGAATACCATTATCATAGATTTATTTATTTTTTTATTTTCCTAAAATATTATATGTATATTTTTAAAAAATAAGTAGTTTTCAACATATTGATTGGTATAAAACTCGTATGATTTTTTTCAAAATTATATATAAAACAACCTCTTAATTATTGTGATATTTTATTATTTAATATTAAAATGGTTGATGAGTTAATTTATGCATGTTTTAAATTATTAAATTAAATAATTCACTAGGTGTAAAAAATTATTTTTTAAAATTATGTTAAAATTTTGAGAAAATTTGATGCTTAGAAGAACAATTAGATGAAAACATAAATGTAATTTGTTATTTTGAAAATTATTATTCTCAAAATTTTATTAAAAGTTAAAACATACATTTGACAAGACCATTTTTTGAGAAGAGAAACCACTTCTATACTTAATAGATACCATTCTGGAAAATAATTTTGAAAACTAAATCTTCATGTCACTTTAGTTTTCATTCATGAGTTTTTATCCTTTTATAAATTTTATATAATTTATTTCATAAAGAAAATAAACATCTTATGTGTGGTGGAATATATTGCCGAATTTTGTGGATACATTTTATTCATAAACTTTTGAAGAATTAATTTATTTCTTGATGTGAAAATTGGATTTAATTGACATAATGTCCAATATTGGTAAATCAAAGATGAAATATTAATTCTGTAATTATTTTTATAAAAATAAATTATTTTTTGGATTTATTGATTTAAAATATCTTCAAGTAAATTTTTATATATTCTAAGGAAAAATTTATTGTTGTTATTGATTTAAAATTTAAATAATAATTTTTACTTAATTTCAATAATGATTTAGTGATGGAAATAATGCTTCAGATTTCCATTTATTTTATTTTTAAAATATAGTGTTAGACTAATTGAAATTCAATTTTATAAATTGAATGACATTAAAAATAAGTAAGTGATTGTTTTCCATGTTTTCTTTATTTGTAATTAATTTTATTTCATTAAATTTATTGTGTTATATTTTTTTGTTTCAAATTTTGGAATGTAATTTTTTTTAGAAGAAATATATGTTGTAAATACTAGTATAAATTCAAATTATAATTCCCTTATGAGTGTATAAGATTTATTTTATCATTTTCATCAAAGATGATCATGAATTTACTAATGGACGATGATGTCCCTAAACTGAATAAGGATACAACGACAATTACAAATTGAAATAAATGAACCAAATTTAAATATCTAAATATGAGGTTTATGCGGGAATCCAATTAAAATTTTGATGAGTTATGGCATGATTCTGAACAAGATGAATATAAATGTCTAATCAAAGGTGGAATGACTGAAAAATATGATTCTAGTGGGAGTAATTAAAATATAATCTAGACATGATTAACTCAATGAGGTCTATGCAATAACCATCGATGAAATTGAACATGAATATAGATTTATATTGCTGAAGAAGCAATGCTGGATGAAGGTAGAAATTCAAAACAATATCACCATTAATTACGTATAAAAACCAAGATGATGTTGGGTTTGACAAACCTATGTGAATCTGATAAAAAAGACGATAAAGACCTAATATTGGAAGCATAACCAATACTCAAAAATATAATAGTAAAAATAATAGTGAATACCCATGCCAAAATAATAATGTTTTTGGGGAAGATCGCAATTTCAATCTCAAACGCACACGCACAAGAAGGGAAAGAAAAAAATAAAAGGAATACACAAAGTTAAATGGTTTGGTTGGAGTGACCTATGTCTATAGGGTGGGTAGAAAAAAATTTATTATTCAAATTTGAATAAAAAGATTATAAAATTTCCACATTTTTACCACATAAAATCATCCAAATTTATAGTATGATATTTGAAGATGAATCAAAATGGTCACTAAATTTTTTTTACAATGGAGCCACCAGTTCCAATCAATTCTTCTTGTCCATCACCAAACACTGTATATTGTATCATTTGGCAGCTTGTCAACCCTGAAATTCACGCATTATCGACTAATAGTTAGTGGTTGTTGATAATTTATTCATCAATATTCAAAATTCTCCACATTGATTATAAATATCACTATGTTTATGATCAAACAAAAACATCATACTACTTCATTCCCAAAACCTGTAGGCATCTCATGTACGAGAGATATAGATCAAATACAAATAATTTTGTAACATGATCCATATAAATTCTTTCTTATTCATTGGATAATGAACTACATTCTATGTCTAATTCTATTGTAGTGAACTCATTTCTTCTTCTAAAGTATAATTCCACTGGTTCATTTAATTTCTATATAAAATATCATTATTTTTTGGAACATTTATTTTAATAACAAAAAGTGAAAAGCTAATTATATCATTATACTTAGAGGATCTCTGTATAGTCCTTAATGTTATACCAGTAGAAAATATCTTATTTAATATTTATTCTCCAACTATAATAGTCATAGAATTCATATAATACAAATAAAAGTTTCAAATACCTTTAATCACGTTGTGTAGACCGTGGAAAACCTTAATTACTAAATCTTAAATGGATAAATAGAAACAAATATTTTTCAAGAGTCAAAGTAATATGAGGTTTTTCTGTAATTATGGGAAATATCTTACATATGTATGGTGTTTATTTATTGCATCATGTATCCTCAACCATATTGTTCCAATACAACTAGTGTGGAAGGGGTGGATATTTCTCATAAACCCCACATATTCACCATACTTATTATGTATTGGAAAATAAATCTTGATTCATATAGAAATGGAATTAACAACATAAATCATGAGTCTAATATTTTTAATGGTATTCCATTATGTAAATAAAGAATGCAGTGTATTCAACATCATTGGTTTTATTCACTACATTAACACATAGTTTCCCAATTTAGAGACAATCCTTCTTTTATTCCCTTTTTATGACTATAGGAACACTCCTACTTCTATCTAATTCTGTAGATTACTTAATCTTATTAATTTAATCAGGATTCATCTCATCATAATAATCTTGGTTTACTCCCATATTACCTTCCTCTAATTTCCATCAATTCCACCAATGAGAAATATCCATGGTCATACATTTCATTTCCCATATTCTCATTATTAACTATGTTAAGTGATATATCAAGAAATTTTACCTCATCCCTACCATACAAAAATATTGTAATAAGGTGATCATAACTCTGTAGTAGATAATAAAATATCAAAAGATCTCTATCCTTATCTTCAATAATTACCTCAAAAAATTTCAAAGATCAAAAAAATTAAACTATTTAGGTTATTAATCATGAACATAAGTTTGAACTATTTATTTTTGTCATGAAAATATTATTATGGATCCTTATAGGCATATATATCTTTTCAAAAATTCACTAAAAAGGTTTCACTCATGTTTCTCGCATTATATTGTATTTATGATCTTTCACCATGAAAATCCATTTTGTTCCACATGATTAATTACTGAGTCTCCTCCAATCACTACAGGAGATATTAGTAGGATTTTCTCCCAAAGTGATATCTAACTTGTGATGATTTATATCATCAAAAACATAAAATTGATGGATGTTTAAGTCATTAAATCTATATAAATTCTATTCCTAAAATTTGGTGTTGGACATAATATTTACATGTCTAAAAGTACATTATATCCTAGTATTTATACCACAAATAGAAACACATGGTGGTACGTTACTTATTTATTATTGAAAATTATCTATAAAAAAGACATAATTTCAAATAATAGGCAACAATAATTAATTACGAATACTCATAATGGATAAAATAAACTATTTAATATTAGATATTGGATAATAATGGAGTATAAAATTATATTCCCAAGTATTTTTTTCAATTTTTTTTAAAATCCAATTATTTTTTAAAAAAACAATACCTTTTTAAAAGTGCGTCTTAGACCATAAATTCCATGAACCACA
The DNA here is from genome assembly GCA_963277665.1 of Viscum album. Lineage (NCBI taxonomy): Eukaryota > Viridiplantae > Streptophyta > Magnoliopsida > Santalales > Viscaceae > Viscum > Viscum album. The sequence goes on from OY728131.1 coordinate 244,816,866, forward strand.
AAAAAAATTCAACCTAATTTTTTATTCACACAAAAAAAACACTTACTTTTCCATGCCCCCTAAAAATTTCATTTTTCATTCTTTCACTTATTCTACAACACAACATCCACTCTCTCAATTGTTGTGCTATTTTTTCATCTTATCACAATGGAATAATCTTCCCATCCTTGTTATCAATCAATAATGGGTTATAAAAAAGTACATATCAATTTTAAGAAACATATTTCATAGATAGAATAAGGGATTGAAGCAACTAGAAGAGATAAGTGAGTGGTAAGAGGACACATTTTAGGTAACAAGAAATTTTTGCAGAAAACATGTGTTATTTACATTATATGAAACCACACAAACAAAAAGACTACTACCATTTTATTGTTGGGATGTTCTCAAATTCATTCACAAAATCATGAACACATGTTGGAAAACAAAAATAAAAGGAAAAAAATGATGTAGTTGGTTGGTGTGACCTACATCGATGGAGAAGGTAGAAAATTTTTCTTATTCAAATGGGAATACATAGATTACAAATTTCCCATAATTGTCCCATATAACATCATCAAAATTTTTACCTTCATAGTAAAAGTGAGTTGAAAATTTATACTAAATGTTTTTCTCCAGGTATCCACCATTTAATACAATTTATTCTTGGGTGGCCCTAAACATAGTAGTTGGTCTCCTCTTGTGTTTATTCATCCCAATCAGTCACCCATGGTCTGTTAAACAATAGTGGGTGTTGTTAATTTTTTTTCAATATTCATCACTAGAGTCTTTGAATATGAAATTAGATATTTTCATTGTTTTTTTGTTTCACGATTAATATATGATTTTGAATTAAATTATTAATTAAAGAACTCATAGATGTTTGGGAAAATTTCTATATATAATATTAATTTTAAAATAAAATACATAAATTTAATATTTAAAAACTATTGACGGATCTATTTTAATGGATCATGTAGGAGGAATTGAGTGTTATTGAAAAAACCTACCTTTTAAATTTTTCTTGAAGGGCCCTTTACATGAGTGAATTTCTTTGAAAAAAATGCAAAGAAACTCTCCCTCCGAAGGAACCATAATTAAAAATAATTTCATGAATGTTTTTTGTAGGAGAAGTTAATTATTCTATTATTTTCTAATAAATACACTCCCATAGAGAGTCCCTTCCACAAAGGTATGATAAACAAGGAACTTTACAAGATAAAATCTTCCACTCTCCCCACTATAAAACCATGCTTAATGTATTACCCTTCCTTTTCCTCTCCCATCATCAACATTTCTTTCACTCTCTATTAACATCCAACCAAAACTTACAGTCTATTATTATAATTTCTTCTCCCATCTTCCAATCACTTTGTTTGTATCCTATCATCTAGACACATCCTAAAATTTTATTGTTGATTCACCTTCCACAAATCAAGATAGTAATTCACTAAATATAGATCTAGCTTCTGTGAATTGTATATTCTATTTCATGAATTCATTTTATTCAATGTTTCTTAAGTACATTTATGGGTAGAAAACAATCCATGAATCTGTTCTTTAATGACACCCCTAGCATGAAGGATATGTGTGGTTGAATCTCATATCACTAAACAATTCAAGAAGCACCACACACAATACCCTTTGGAATCCCCATTCACATAACTCTTCCGGATGTCCATTTGAAGAACATCCCACAATTATTGTTTTGTTGATTTTTTTCAGATAATATTTGATTAAATTTTTATATTAGTTTTAATATTTAAAAATATGTGTTATACTTTTAATATTTTCTATTTGTGTATATTATTAAATTTTATAAAATATATTTTTAAATTAAATATTAATTTTTTATTTTTCAATTCTGATATTAATAGTTTGTGTAATATATATATATATATATATATATCGTTTATTTTACCAGTTTATTAATATATTTGTTCAATTTAATTTATTGTAAAAACTAATAAAATTTTTTTGATGAATATATTATTAATATATCATTTTTTTAAAATTAATATATATATACATATATATATTATTTAATTGTAAAAAATTTATTTGTGTTAATTAATAAGTAATTTTTTAATCAATATTTTATTGAATTTAAAAATATATATATAAATTTTTTAGTCAAAAAAATGTTAATAGTTTTGGATACTTAAATTAACTAGTTTTTAATTCATTTCAATTGATTAAATATTATTTTAAATAATTCAATTTTATAGTTGAAAATAAATTAACTATTTTTTAAACAGAAAATTGAAATTGAAATTTAATTTAAATATTAATTATTATATTATTATTTATAGGAATCAATCAATTGATAATTATTTCATTGTATAGTTTATATATATATATAAGTTCATTGCAAAAAGTAAACATATGTATATATATTAATATTATTACATTTTAAGTAAAATATTATTACATTTTAATTAAAATAATAATATATTGTTACATTGTGATTAATATATTATTAATATATCCTTACATTATAGTTAATATATTACTAATATCCACATATATATTATTTATTACATAAAATTTATTTTTTAATTTTTATAATTTTATAATTTAAATATTATTACGTTGTCAGAAATTATATTAATTTGTAAGTTAATAATAATTTAATATTTTATATTATCTAAATTACAAATTTTCCAATTTTTTTATTTGAATGAAAACATTAGATAAAATACTTCAATTTTATAGTTGATAATAAATTAACTAACTTTATGAAGAAAATTTATATTTATATTTAATAAAAAATTAGTTAATAAAATTTTTTATAAGTAAATTAATTAATCACTTTTAGTGACATCAACCATAGTACCCCAAAGTGAGTAGTTTCTTCATTAGATTTTCATAAGATATAAAGAATCATATCCTGAATGAAATTATAGTTCAGTGCATTTATTAAATAGATCCATACTTGGAATTCACAATACATTTTAAAACATGCTATATAAAAAGATTTTTCTTTGAGAATTAAATTATTCCCCTTAATTAAAACCTTCATATCAATCATAAAACTCTTCCACTTATCAAGGTGAAAATAAAACATAACACAGGGGTGAGCTCAAATTATTAGTATGGGTATGCATATAGTGGAAGTTGTGAATAAATAAGGCATAATCAATATGGAAAGGTAAAAAAATGAACCACATGTCACTTAATCATTAATTTACCATGATATGGAATGAATAAATAATTATCAAATAACTCTGAATAAATAATCACATGATAATGAAACATAACAATTGGTACTAAAAGTTATTGAATAATCACATGGAATATCATCAACTGAATTCATGAGGATGGAATGCATAGTATTGTACATCTAAAACAAACATTCGAGGCCTTATTTCATGACATCAAATATCATTAGGGCCTTTTTGCATGAAATCAATATAAATGGGTATGTCCTTAGCCAAAAACAAATCTATATGGTCTCCTAAGACATACTAATACATCAATGGACTATAGTGGGTCCCACCTATCACTTTTTAAGTCCATTAAATTCCTCATATTAAAGGGGTGAAACATAATGCACATAAAAATTCATATTTAAACTATCGTAATAAATGTATAATCATTCCCCAATCTATAGAAACATTCTAAACCATCTAGAGTAAATTGAATTGTATCAATATATTATATCCACATTGTTTTATATGTAAAATACAGTTTTTTTGTCACTTACGAATCAAAATACAATAAAAATACTTTTAAAAGCATCCTTAATGAAAATATCATTTTTGTTTTGAAAATCAACTTTTAAAACTGAAAATTCAGAAAATATTTCAAAAACAATTTACTTTTGAAATAAACATTAAAACATATAAATGTAGTTCTTTAAATGGATTGTTCTGGACGATTAAGAAATTTCATACATCCTACACGTGTTAAAATAAATATACCTTTCAGTTTTCTAGTAAAACTCAAATGAGTATGGATTTTAAAATTACATTAATAGTACTTTAAAGAAAATTAAAAAGTAAAAAATTGATAGAGAATTATTTAAAAATTTATTTAAAAATTTATTAAAACATTTTAAAAAAAATTTATAAAAAAATTTTTGGAAGAAAAATGATTTCAGAATGAAGAGAAATATAAACATAGATTTTATTATAACATTTTATGAAACATTTTATGTAACAAAGACTTATAAAATTGCACTTTTAATAGGAAAATTTCATCAATAACTAGTGTAAAATAAAATTAAATGTTTGATTAGATAATTATAAAATAATTTCCCTCAATTTAAATTCATGTATCAATAATCTTGATTAATATTAAATTGTTAATCAAACCCTCACAAAGATCATAATGCTAATTTGTCGAAAAATCATTGAATTTACATTGTGTATAAAATTTAAATCCACATAAAAGAGGTGGAAATATGAAATTCTATATTTATAATTCATTTCACACATAATTTTAGAATATCAAAGAAAACAAATAATAATATAACCCAAATAATAAAAATTTAGTAATTAAATTCTTTATCCCTGGGTATATTTTAAGTCAACTCCTTTTGGAGGGAATTTTTTAAATTTAAACATAAATTAGCTTTAATTATTAATTAATCATAATTTTAAATGTAAAATGATAATTATAAACATCATATAAATTAAATTAGGGGCATAACATTATAATATGACTCAATGGATAAAAATTGATAAGAAGTCCCTTACATCACGCTTTCATTTGGTTTGACATGATTTATCATCTAGAATTATGGTATACAATTTCTTACTAACTTATAATATAACAATATTAATATTTATAATGTCATATATTATCATTTTATAACATCTTATCAACCATTTATTAATAATATTTCATTATTTTCAAAGTATTGGGTGTTAATTGCCTTGTCTTATCATTCGTGCTTTGTCATGCAAGTTATGATTCATGGGAATATTATATATTTCCAACATGTGTTGAATACTTTTTATAAAATATTTATCATATTTATACATCAATTATAATTTTAATACTAATCATTATTGATATTATTGAAAATGAAATATGTTTTGATCAAGGATATATTAGGTCTTACATAAGCATGAGTAATGTTTCCATTTTTCAATGATCATTATGAAAAGTATGTATATAGTATTTTTACTTTAAAATCTTTCATAATATCATAAGTAACATATTAATTATTTAAATATACTTATATATATAATAAATTTTCTATGGTTATGATCAAAGAGTCGCATCACATTGTGTAGGTATTATGCCACACGTACACAAACTACATTATCATCCTTAAGTGAGGGAAAATATAAGATATAAATTGATATATTAAGTTTTATGTATGATAAATATGTCATTAATATCATAATTATGTCATATATATCACATTTAATAATTAAAATTATACTTATTACCTTCCATGTAAAGTGTTAGTGAAAAATGAATCACATCGCTTCTCTAGGAGGTTGTACGCCATACACTCAAGTGATGTTGTCATATACCCTATGGAATGGAAATTGAAAATTTATATATGATATAATTAATCCATATGTATAATTTTGTTACAAATATAATATATATTATTTATATGCATAATAATACCAATCTATGAGAGGTGGTAATGGACAAACGAATAACGCTGGTTTGTGAGGTGGTAGTTTATCATACAAATGAATTACGATTTTGTCAGCCATTTGATGGAAGTGGATGATGTTTATAAGTCATTAAATTTTCATTAAGTCATATGAATATATTTAATATAATCATGTAATTATATTATCATGCTTTGATAATAATTGATGGAGGTTGAGGAAGAAAATAACTCTCAATGAAGAACATTTCCACTTTCATAGGTAACCTCATCAGGTATGCGCCAAAATCCATCCAAGGATATATTTGTGACCAAACATAAGCTTCTAGTATGAGATGAAACAAGTTGGAATGTTATTTGGGGATGTAATTTATGAACTAAAAGGATTTTATGGTATAGTGAAGAGAGAGGATGGAGTTTACTTTTGTAATTGTGGAAAGCGAACACTCTTGGAAATTAAATTAAAATTTCCTAAAAGAACCCATGATATAAATTCATTCCAATAGAAAGTGATTCTATATGAACTTATATTTGTATCGGGGTTGTATAATCTAAAAATATTCTTATACCATAATATTTTAAAATTTTTTAAGGTAATTGATAGACCTTGTCTTCTTCGTTTAACCCCATGGTAAACTTATTTTTACCTCAACAATGGTAATTAATTTCTATGATTTTTCATATTAATTATGGTAAAAAATAAATTTAAAATTATTATATAATATAATTTATTCTCATTAAAAATATTTAGTCCATTTTTCAAAATACCATCCATTGATGTTCCAATTATTAATTTGAAATTAAACCTGTATATGTGAAGAGAAAGAGGATTTTCAAAGAGAAAATGTTCAAAACCTTACAAACTTTTTATATTAAAATTCATTATAAAAATGATCCCAATGACCTAATGTAATTAATATATATATATTTAATATAATATTTATTTAAAAAAATAAATTATTATTTAAACATATAATTAATTTAAAGGATATAAATGTTATCAACTAAAAATCAATACTTCTCACAATTGATCAAAAAATGAATCTTTTTAGAAAATTTATATAAATTCAAAGTAATGTAATTTTATATATGATGATTTTAAAATTAATTATATTTTTATTAAATAATGTTTATAATTACTTTTATCCATTTTTAAACCATATAATTTTCATTATTTAGTTATAGATACTCATACCTTTCTAACTTAACTACTAGTTTATAATGTTAATGTTAAATAATAATATTTTAATAGAGTATCACATTTTGTTCAAACCTGGTGTTGTTTGAGTTGGAAGATATCAAAGGGATTGAATTTATTTTAAAAAATAAATATATAAAAAATTATCGATATGTTATATTCTATTCAAATCATGGGGTTGTGTTTTATACACACAATGAAACATGATTTGACAATTTTAAAAATATAGGGGTGTTACATTTCCCCCCAAAAATAAATTATATAGTCACAATTTAATATTGATCTTGATAGTCAAGGGCTTTACATATGAATATATAGTCATTGAAAATCCATTTCATAAAAATAATTCATAATAAATTCTGTTAATAAGAAATAAATGGAAGTAAAAAAGATCATATGGAATAATACATAACTAGGTTTCTCGGTAGGATAATGTTGTTGGAATGTGAAGACATATAATGGAAGTAAAGGGTAAATTATTTTAGATAGTCATAATACATTTTAATCGCAATAAATTTTATGATCAATGGAAAATTAAGGACCTCAAAACCATAAATATATAATGATTTAAAATATTATTTGATCAACATAAATGAATATATTAAGAATTTTTTTTTGATTCAAGGGCCTTTTTCCTAGGGTTGAGAAATTTATTTCCTATATATTCTGAGATTATATTAAAATAATATTACATGATATATTTCTATTTCATATGCATAATATCTAAGATGAAATTTTTATTCCCAAAAAACTAAAATTAACTTATAATGGATCATAAGATCCATAAATGAGTTGAAATTCAATATATATACACAAATCTCTATACCAAATAGTAACACCAAATGTTCAAATTTAATAATTATCCCTAAAATCAGATGACTTAAAACAATGAAAAGTTAACCCAGACATCATGTAGGTTTGGGGTAGGTGCTAAAATCTCACCATCCTTCGATTTTGGGTTCAATAATCACAACCTTACAAGATGTGATGGTGTACTACTGTCCCATAGTTGGAATGGGTTTTTTTTATAATCTGATTGTCCATTTGACACATAATACAGTTGACTAACCACCAAGAATAGATCAAGGATGCCGGTCTAATATAGACTGAACATCTAATTTTTTGGATGATCTATCCTAAATGGGGAGACGAGGTTGTGGGACCGACTCCTTTCTATCACCTTGGACATGATTACATCTTGACAAGTCTAGAGGATATGATCATGAATTGATGTAAGATACCCCATCATTTACCACATATGTTGAGATATTTCTTTTGTGGGAGTGGGTATATATACCAATTATGATGCCCATAAAGGAATAAGTGTCCTCTCCAGTCGTCCATTTTCTACTAGTGGGTTTTGGAATCTCTTGTATATCAACATAAAATAATGATAATTAACCAAATTTATAGATGGGATAAACCTATTGTTTTCTCTGGTTTCTACAATATTTGACAAGTGGGCTTCATATTTGTAGGTCGGAATTTTCTTCTGCTCATTATTGCTATATTTTTCTGAAGCAATTGATATGAATCCACATGAATTTATATCTTCTTATATTTGATTTCCATCATATTGGACTGATGGGATTGATATGAGAGGGTTGTAATTTTACTCCTCCCATATTTTATTCCCACAATATTTGATTGATGGTCTTCATATTCCTTGATAGGGATGTTCACATACATGTAGTTTGCCTTCTTATTTGGATAACGAGAGTCATTCACACTGTAAAGGATTTTCATATGCTTATATTTATCCACCTTACATTAATGGAAAAACTAGTGAGAATTAGTGGGAATTTTCACCCACTCATAATGTGGCACCGTATTTAAAAGGTTTAATTCAAAAAAGTTAGTGGGGATATACATCTACTCGTATGATGACACCATATTTATGTTGATTTATTTTTCAACAGAAACTAGGGTAATGACATGTTATTAATAGTTTGATCATTTCCATCAGTGGGATCCTCATAGACCTCAGTCCATTAAATTTCATCAGGGGACCTCAGAGCGAAATCATCTTCAGAGCGAGGGAACTAAACACATCGAATTGGTGATGATTTCTTTTTTCAAGGGTAATTGAGTGACATGCTAATTCATTAAGGATGAAGTAATTGGTGACAACTTAATCTTTCTCCCTATGATAAGTTAAGTACTCATTTTTAGGTTTTAGGGATCAGCTCCTGAAACCATTAGATACATCTATTAGAGATGCCCAGTTTTAGACCTCTTGTTGTTGTTGGGTGAGAATCTAGCAGTATTTCAGCAATTAGAGGGCTTGTCTTGATTCTTATGGTGTTGGGAGAGTATCATTCTAGCGGTACTCCTGGATTAGTGAATTTTTGACCCATTACTGGAGATGATGGATGGGAAAAGGATTTGTTTTCCTTATGGTTGACTTGGTCGACTATGCGGTGGTTGACATGCATGTCATTAAGATCTTCTAGGATTCCATCATATTGAAGAAATATCTATATAATCTATTAAATATATTATAAAATTATATGAAATAATACACCATCAAACTATTATCTCCCAAACACATGTATATTTGATGATATCACTTGAAACTCTTCACTATAGGATGTTAAATGGGTCCTGAGGTGGGGAAACGTCATTAACCTAGTCATGGATTCACGATGGGTTTACCATTATTGTTTCGACTTGAGGGTGTTGCACATTAAGGTTGATTACATGGGGTTAGTTTTTTGTGAAATCATTCCATGTTGGGTATAATATCATTGGATTATCTCCAACAGGTTTGTTTATGGACCCATAAACACCCAATGAGTCTCTCATCAATGATTCATGGAACTACTTTCAAAAGGCCGAGTTTCAGTAGATTATTTGGCCAACGACACATAATAACTCAAATTATTTGAGAGGATCGGAACTCAGGCTCATATTATTCTCTTGGGAATAACTATTTCTTATTCTCAAACTCTTTTATATATTTTATCCATGTTCATATATTTGTGTCAGTCCTTAGTTTATTCCCAATAAAGGGTCTGTGTACTACCCCTAGGTCACAGGATCAATAATAAAAGTGCATGAGTCCAGCATCATCTATATGAATATGAGGTCCTCCATAAATTAATATATCTATATATATCCATGGTTCTCATTAAATGTTACCCTTTTGTGTATATATTAGGGATTCCTCATCCATTTATCAATCCAGTGCTAGTCTTAAGCCACATGGTGGGGTTCTATTATGTTTATCTTCATCTAAGGGGATATGAATTCTTTCAGTGTTGGGATTGAATCCATAAGATGGGATTCCTACATATCTTGTGGGAGGAATCAGAACCCACATATTTCAAAAGAATATTTAGTTCAATGTTTTGTGGTGAGGATGAGAGTGAACTTACATGAGAATGACATAATGGATTATGTAAGTGAACTATTGGGATGAAACCTCGAGGAGGTTTCTTATGTATACAAGTTTTTTGGGAATCAAAGCCCACTTTGTTATAGATTATGGGGTTTGAAAATTGAATCATCACATAAATGGATAATGATTTGGGTCGTACACCATAAAGGAGGCACTGATGTATTGGGGATTATAATTGGGGCTAACAATTGAGGGGCTTATCCTTTGAACTCAGGACTTAGACATGCTTCCAATGTATCCTGGTTAGAGGAGGAATTATTGTTCTTATAGTTAAAATTATTTTTTGAATAGTGTATACTTCGTGATCAAGATTAACCTCTAAGACCACATGATTCATGCTTGTTGTGACAAACAAGAGGAGGTGCATGATCTGAAAAATCACACACTTTTCCTTCTTCGCTGGTGGAGGGGTTGGGGATACGACACTTCCCACAATTCTCTTTACATTATACATGGGCCCAATGATAGTAAGGGATGGAGGTGAAGTATGTAAAGGTAGAGAAAGTAATCAACATTCCAAAATAATATCTTGTAAATTAACATTAGAAAAGTGTTGTGGAATTGGTTCTCGGAATTGGGGAGGACAAACATTCCTCATCAAAGAAAAAAAGAAAGAAAGTGTGGTATCCTTTATTCATTGCTAACCCCCCTCAAAGTGAAATGAAATTGATTCCCCTTAACCCCATTAATAAGAAAGATCATGTGAGTATCTCATGGTTAGTTCCTGGGTTACCATTGGAATGTAAACTTAGGGACATTATGGGGTTCCACGTTATTGCATGGATTACCCATGTGAATCTCCTTACCATGGGTATGTAAACTCAAAATGGAACATTGATGCATCTTATGGTCTTATCATACAGGTTTAGTGGATTTGGGAGATAATTTATTAATTCCATTAAACTGGATCATGGAGGGGTTACCGATGATACGATGGAAATGGAAAGAAATTTTTAGGGTTGGAGGGTGGAACACCAAATGAAACCCCATTATATGTAGCATTTCCTTATCTAATATGAGGATTCCTTCACATAGAGTATTGATATGTGGGTGGGTGATAAATCCACAATCCATGGAGGTATAAAGACTGAGGTTATATCTGCATAGCACTTTTTTACATATGGATTGGTTCTTTCCATGTAGTAATCTGCTACATGGTTATGAGTTTCATTCGTGTAATGATTCATTACGTGGCACATGCTTCTTTACACATAAATCATTTCTATATGGTAAACCTGATTTAAAAAATAAAATTGATTAAATTACTTGCAATAAATGTATCCAAAATGTATACGAGATCATGATTTTACCCATTAGTTTAGATTTTTTCACCTTCAATTCTATACGGTGTGTTTTTCATGCAAGGAATCATCAAAAGAGTCTGTCTTTTATAGTTCTCTATTATTTCGTTCCTTCATTATTTTATCTCTACAGAATTTAAAATTTTATCCTATAATTTGGAAGGTATTTATAGAGAATTTGGGAAGAAGATACGTATATATCCAATTGTATATGATATGGCCTTGATCCCTCTTTTGTGGAATCCCACAGAAGAAACCATGCATGTAGACGACTTGGTCAGTGGGGGAATGGGGTTGTCATCTATAGTAGGTAAGAATGTCCACCTTGGTCCTGCAAACAACTTTTTTTCATTCACACGGATCTAGCATATTCACCACACCCATGAACTATTGTTGTTTGTGGGGAGTGTCCTCTCTAGAGTGAATATTTTCACCTCTTTTTTACAGATGATTTGATTTGTAGTGAACTGGAACTATTGACTTTATTTCTATAGACTTCTTTTTTCATGGATGTTTTATGATGTAGAATTCCATCCAGAGCAGTGGTCTGTGGATGATTGACACGTCATAGTGCATTTTTCTTCCTTTTCTTTTTTAGGCTTCTCCAACCGTTCTTCCTTCAATTCTACACTCAATTCATTTTCTTTTTCCAAATCCAGAAGAGTATTTTATTTTCCATGGAAAAGTTTTTAGGACACAATAAAAACATAAAAGTTTATACATTGTGAGTTGATTGATTTAATGGAATTGTCAATTTGGAAGAACTCACATCTTAATTACCCTAGTCGTTTATCAATCAAACCGACCAATATAAAATAGTTTGATAATTCTGGTTTAATCATCAATCTATTTAGGAAAAAACTATTTATATTGATTTAGGTTATTTAATTAAACCAATTATTCCATGAAACACAAAATAAAATCACATGAAATGGTATAACAGATAAGGAACCAAAAAAACTACATTTTTTACAAGTAAGGAATGCAGAGATATATATATTCATGGTATAATGCATTCTATTTAAATCATAGTATCCCAAGTATAATGCATGATTTTATAAACCCTCGTGTCATATGTCCATGGTAAAAAACCCATATTAATAATAATATCAATACTATATCATTAAAAAACTAATTCACCACCCAACAATAATATATGTAAATTGTGATAAGACCAAGTGATGACAGAATTAACCCATATCATTTTATTTGGGTTTCCCCTATACAAGTGTAATCTATTCCTAGGTAGAAACTCATTATGATATACCAATATACTATTATCATGTATAATATGAAAACAAAAATATAATGTAAAAAATCCTTTAATACCACTTTGTAGAATCCCACCATGAATTCCACTTAATAGTTCCCCCAAATGGTGGGCCACATAAACTCACTCATGCCTCCCCATATGTCGGATTCTATTCATTAGAAGTGAGGGACTAGGGTGTGTTTGTGGGGAAACTATTACCTTAATGATCAGATTTCATCACATCAGTGTATAGTAAAAAAATAAATAGAATAAGTAGAAACAATGTGACTGGACTAGTAACCCACCAAAGAAGAAGCAATTATAAATAATAGAAAGTAGTAGAAATAATAAAAATAAAACTCAAAATAAAAGAAAACAATTAAAAGATAAATAAGTAGATAGATACAAATGATAATGAACATGATGTCATGTCACCATACCAAAATATTTTTTGGGTACATTGGATAAAAGTAGGTACCACAATAATAAAAAAGACACAAAGGCCAAAAATGATTTGATAATAGTGTCAGAAGAACCTACTGAACTCTATGCACCCACAATATATCCAAGAAAACGTAATCCAATATGTTAATCTATATGATTCCCTTTATGTAATCTAGAAATCATGATGTATGGTTGGGTAACAATGGCGGCCCAAGGGGGGTTTGATATATACTCTATATGACACCACCAATGTTTTCCAAATCAATCATGCTTGTGAAATATAAAATCAATTGTGTGGCCCTAGTATTAATTCAACAAAATATATAAATAAACATAATGGTTTGGGTTATACATAGACACCCAATCACCACTACCTTCTATAGCCTACCCTAGAAATCTAAACCAAATAACCTATACATAAGTGGTTTGTTATGTTCAAGGTCTATCATAAATAGAGAATCATATATGGACTAACCACAAGATTGTGATTTGTCAGGGAAGCTACATCACTATGAAATAAATTATAAATTCCCATAATATAATGATAATGAATCGCAGATTAACTATGAAAAAATGTATCAAATTCAGTGTGGAATCATGAGACCACCCAATGAGAACCATAATAAAATCTGAAGTGTCACTATAAGAGACTCTGATAGAACCAATACCGGAAATTCCATTCATCACATCCCATGACAGTGTCCCATGTATCGCTCATTCCATGATGTCCTAGAATACCATATAAGGTATCATACATAAGGTAAAACATATCACTTTAGGCATGGTATAACCATCTTACCAACAATTCCATTCACAATTTCTCTCTAAGGGAACCAATGTCACTCATGGGTATAACTAATCCTCCCAGATAGCTCGTACAAGGATATCCAAATGTCACTATTCGTATATCAATTAGTTCTATTCCATAAATGATTAGTCCATACATGATATCCTTAATTCAAGACATGTGTTCTCTCTCGAGAAGAAAGTATATTGGGAATATTATAACACTCACATCACATCAATGAGGCAATTTAAAAACACGTTATAAAGAAGATAAAAAATAATTTTATTCTTTCTAATGAATCAAGGCATAAGTCAGTATGAAAAATTCAATATGCATAAGAATAAGATATAGGCTACAAGGAATGATCACAAGGAAACACGCAATAAGTATAATCAAGATGTATAAATCATAAGAACAAGGCAATTGAATATGAATTATATCCCGAGCCATAAACATTTAGAATAAAGACTATGCGTAATCATATGTTGAGGGGAATAAATAAGTAGTAATAATTATCAAGGGACAAACACAAGGAATACCATTTAACATAATACCATTTTCAAATTTTTCATGGATTATTGGTGAAACAAACCTCAAGGGTGTTCAAACAATGTTACATTTAGGGAGTTAGGTCACAAGGGAGGAAGCACACTCATTGTAGTTCTAAATTCAAGATAATAAAACAAAGGGTTCATTATACACCATCTAAGGTCATACAAGACATAGAAACACATTCAAATTAATTTATTTAGAAAAGTAAAGGGTCTAATAAATGGTTCCAGTGTATAGAACCATGACACACCATATAAAAGGTGGTGAAGCTTGTGGGAATGAAAAAGACCAACTACATTATGTTCAAAGAAGACCACTGATAAAATTTTTACCCTTGAATCAATATAGAATAGAATAAATAAAATAAATTTTCAATGTAATCGAAAATAGGTCTGTTAAGGTAGAACATGAATAACATAATAGAGGATAACAATATGAAATAGAAGAGAGCGATTCATAGATCATACCTCAATCTTTCTGATGGATCGAATGATGAAGGAAACATATGATAAATAGGGGACATATCGAAATCCATATAGAGGAATAATGGAGGTCCATCAGGTAGATGATGGTAGAGAAAGGAGAGAGGGAGATGATAATGAGGAGTTTAAAACATTTTGAGGGAAAAAAGATGAAATTCAACCTTAGAAACCGGGGCACACAAATTGGTCACATAGTTGAAAAAAATATGTGCGAATTGTGAATAAGTCCACTATCCCAAGATCTTAAATCCCACATGATTGTGCACCTATGGTTGGATGGTTTCACACAAACTATGAGTCCCCTACACACCACTACCTCACACTATACAGTTTTGAGAAACTATATGGGAAGGTCTGTATAGATTCTTCTAACCATGTGACCTAGTATGTTTTCAAAATTCATGGGGATCCAGACACTAAACTATCCCTCAACACCTCTATGACTTCAATAACCCCCTTAAAATCATTTAAAATTTTAAAACATGGAATTTGAATGGGAAAAAATAGTCTGCACCTTTTGGAAATGTTGGGGCATTAATGTGCCCTTTCACAATAATTTTTTTCACCAAATCCTTTGGATTTATCCCCATAAGTTAATAAAAGAGAAACCTTAAAATCCATGAGACATGATCATCATATATAAATTATTAGTAATTTTATTCTACATTAATAATTCAATCTCATTGTAATTCTTTCTTCATTGATGAATATGTTGACACGTCTTATTAAACTATCATTGGATTTTATAATTGAAGGATGGATTTACATTACTGATAATCAATTTTTTTCACAAAACACTAATCATCACCATTAAATCCTCCATGTGTTAGAGTGGAAGGTTCGAATTCTTTTTTCAATAACTATTAATAGAGATATAATCGTTATTGGTCTGAATTAATCACTCCATCGAAGGTAGAGAATCACTATGTATTCTTGTGATAATTCCATAGAATATACACTCTAGGTTATCAAATAATTATCTTTTTAATTAACTATGCACAATTGTTATAATGGAAGAACTGGGATTGACTACGGTTAATGAAATAGATGAGTATTTATAAACCTAGGGTAATTGAATAAATAATTTCCCATTGAACCTGAGTATTCTTTAAACCCCCAACAAACTACATTTTTAAATAAAAATAACTATATTATTATTTACTTAATATGTGATAAACTATTGAATAAAGAAATAGTATTTTATTGAATAAATAAATTAAAATTTAATCAAATAATATAAAGTATTAAATTTCTCACTGTATCATTATACTTGTTCCACAAATATTCTATAATATTTATCATACATTAAATAATTTTTATTTATTTAAGAAAATAATTATCACATAATTTCTCAATAACAAATAAATGAGTATTATAATCTATAAAATAATATATAAATATTTATCAAATATTCATATAACTAAATTAATATGTATTTTTTACCTTTTTAGTAAATCAAAATAAATATTATACATATGTAATTACAAATATATCTATACAAAAAATATTTATTTATTCAATATTAAACTCATATAATATTCTCTTGAATAACTTGAGATTAAAATTATGAAGTATATCCAACATGATTAATTATTAAACCATGCATGGAAATAATATGTACCAACATGTTAAATTAAAATATAATTAAACTAATGTTTCAAATCCAAATAGTGTGTTGTCCCCTAGGCCCGTTTCTTAGTGGCATTGGTGATTTACTCTTAAATTCATCGGTTTGAATCTAGAAATACACCAATACACCCACAATTAACGATGTTTAATGCCACATTAAAAATAAACACACATGAAGGGACATTGTGTAATATAATAATGTTTTTTAATAGTTATATTTAAGTATATTTTATTCTAGTGCCATAAAACTATGTTCATAATGTATTCTTATTTGAAATTTTGAAAATGAACTTGATGAAAAAACCACCATAGTACTGGAAATGATCAGATAGTACCTTTACTATTAAAATGGATGAAGATATATACTTATAGTAAAGAATATAGGAGGATAATCCTTTCTTGTGTTTCTCATTAATGAAATTTTATTCATGGCACACCCAACATATCGTACCCCGCTCTGAACATATGTCATCATGATTTTCATCAATACGTTAGATTACATGAATCATTGTATGAATTAATTATAGTATTAATATATTTGGACCATGAAATACATCTATATATTGGAACATTCAATGATATATAAAAATGTGGACTTCCTATGAGCGGGTCATGTTCTTGTAAAATCATTACTCTATGTTTCAATGTATGAAATTCATGAGAAGAAATGTCAATGTTTTATAGTCGTTATACCATATTTAATTTGGTACCCACCAAATGATTCCATTTATCCATTGAATATATATTTAATAATATTTTCATAGAAATTATTGTTTCCCATTACATTCAGGAACTACTATTGACATTTACTAAAAAAATTAGATCATTATTACATAATATGACACATTGAAGAAAAATCATGATATTATAAAATAATTATTAACATTAAAATTCCATTAATACATTTAATCGTAAACTCTATAAAATTTGGTTCTAGGTAACCTAATATGATAAAAAAGGTATACTACGAGATAATGATCATATAAGATCCTAAAAAAAGTTTTATCAGTATTCTTATACATCAAATAGATTAGAATATATTCAATGTACCAAAAATTAGATGAAAAATAATTATATAATTTAAAAATAAAACAGAACAATGTATACATTTATGAAAAACTTATATATGTGAAATAGTAATATAGTTTCATTTATATTATTTAAATTAAATTATATCTAGCTTCGTTTTTCTTATTTTTTATAAACCACTACTAAAAAGTGTCATTCATTTCCACCCTCCCTTATAAGTTTTTTTATTTATATATTTTATGGGATATCTTTTGAATGTATATTTGGTGATGAGGCTCACTATAATAAAATTTCAATTAAGCTACATCAAATATACAATAAATGTCTCTCTATTTTAAGTGTGAAACAATACTTTAACCATAATGTTCATAATAACCACATAATAAACTATCTTCAATTGTGAATACAAGATTAATGGAACATTCAATTCACTCCCACTAGTATGAATCATGTGAGAGATGTTTAAATAAGTTAAATTCCTTGTATTTTTCTTTATATCCTTATTAATAACGAACAAAATTAATTTCAATAATACAATAGAAAATTAACCATGATAATTTAATTCATTAATATTGACAAAAATTATATTTTATCTAACATATAAAAGTTTAAATAAAACACTTTTTTAATCCTTATTTGTTATTAATTACATGAAACATGAAGATCTTAATATTTTAGAGATTGAATCTCTTAGCCTTACTTATAGGCCCTAAATCAAAAAAGCATAAAACTAATTTACTTTTAATCTCAATCCAGAAAAATTCATCATCAAAATAAGAAAATATAAGGTATAAATTTAACCAAATAAAAATAACAATAGAAAAATAATATTAATATGGGTATGTATATACATAATGTTCAAACCGTTTTCTAATATATTTATTAATAGCATATTTTAATTATCTTTCATTTCAACATCAAACTATTTTTTTTCTCTCTTTTATTGAAATCTATATTATTAAATAACTGGTTATAAAATAAAATTTTTACGTTTAAAAGATTATTGAACTTATAGTGACTCAAATTAAAAATAGTGTAAAATTGTATGCCTTCCAAAACTAGTCATCCTATAGTTGTAAATATAGATGAAAATGTTTAAAAATGGTATTTATTGGAAATTTTATTAACATATTTGAGATCATCGAATATAATATTAATTACATCCAACTACATTGAACAGAAGTTCAAATACACTTCATATATGTTACATTCAATAATAAAATCCTTCCAATTGGGATGTATTAGACACATATCTATTCAATTGACCTGATTACATGATGAAAAAATTCTAATTGTGGTATTAAACTATTTTGACATTAGAATTTTGTAAAATTTAATTCATCAATGGGAATGTTTTACCATACCTCTCAATTTGATGCATAAATTGATAGTCCCTATATATATATTTCAAGATATATTATTTTATATGAATAATTTTTTCCTACATTGTTTCATAGGAATTTTACAGAAAATGTTCGTAAGAATTCCCTTTTCTGACTTCTTCTAATATTTAAATTGATTTATCCTCCAATGGCCCGATGGACTTCATTTTTTATTGATTTTTGATAATCCACATTTTAAGGGGTGAGGTGGAACCCTTACAAGGCCTGTAGGCGTAAGTATTACATGGGCCATAGGCCTTAGAATAATTCATTGCCCGTAGGCTTCAGACATTACATAAAACCCAGACTAACTACTTGGAACTGCTCCTCCCCAGCATCTTCATTGTGAAAATAGCTCTCCACCTTCGCATTCTTATTTGGCTGGGATTTCTCATGCATGAATAGGCTTGTCCCAATGGTAGGTGTAATACACTCTCATTCTTGTAATTGTTTTAGCTTCTGCAATGGTGAAATCTCTTTTGTCCTCTTCCTTCTGAAAGTTGTTCCTGGCAGGTTGTCTAGTTTTTCATCTGCACTTAAGTTGGCCTAAAGGCCTTGAGGTGGCTCAAACGCCTTACTGACCCGAGGCCCTGGGTGACCTCAAGGCCGTAAATGACACTAGGATTAAATCGGTGGCCCGAAGGCCCAAACGGGGAAATATTCCCAGATGCTACAGTTCCAAACAGTGCCTGCTACAGTGACAATCACTATAAAATGTATGTATGTATTTATAAATAAAGAAAAACTTTTTGATGATTTTCTTCATCTCATATAATAATACCATGTTTATTGATTCACCAAATTAATCCTGAAAAACTCCAAAATCATGTACATTATTTTTTTAGTAATATCATAGAGATTCTTGATGTTGTAAAAATTGATTTGGAATGAAGACATCAAATACCTGGAAAACCCTTAAAGAATTTTATAATTTACATCTTTAAAAAATTCAAAAAAAAATATTTCTCTGAAAGGTTCTGATATATGTTATCCTTATCAGATTTAAACAATGTTTTTTTATCTATAAAAATAATGGGTATTGTATCATGTAAATCTAAATACATCGTTTTTCATATTTTATACAAGACTCTCCTATAGAAGGTCACTCTGTGTTTCTTTAGTAGGATAATCATTTCATTAAATTTCCATAGCACCAAATTTTCTATATAAAATCTAACGTACATATTAATAAAGAAAATATTTTATATAATTAGTTTATATAATTCATTTCTATTGATTTATCACATGATATTACAATTAAGACACAAGAATCTTCGTCTCTCATTCACTAATTTTTTTTCAATTAAATAATCTAGAACTTCATCCAAAACAATAACATCAATTTTTTTTATAACATAATCTAACTTTTATCGATGCATATTTTATTTTCACCCTTCTCCTTACACATTCAAAAAAAATTAATTTTTTAATCAAACAAAAAAATAATCTTTTAAAATCATTCTTTTAAAATAATATTTTCAATGGTGTTATACTCATAAAAACATTATTTAAATATAAAAGATTAAAATAAATTAATATTTTACGTTACATAGTATAAAAAGTTATTAAAATCTCTATGTCACTCCATAAATAAAAAGAATAATTGATTATTAAAAACCCTCAAACACTACATGATGAGGTAGAGGTCGGATGTCATGGGAGAAAGTAGGTTTAGTGAGGGGATTAAGGTTGATGATGAGTGGGAAGTGACAGACTATAAGGTTGAGGAGGTGATTCTATAGATATCACACATGTTAAAAATTTATTTTCTGATGATTTGTTTTTTATGTATAGGTTGAATGATGAAGGAATAGAATTAGTGGATCTTACTCAATAGTAGAATAGGGGTCATTATTACTAAGGATTGGGTGAATGAGGGGATCATGGTTAAGGAATATGAGTATGAATGTGGGGACTCATAGAGAGGTATCTTCTAAGGGGTTGGGGGTAGGGCTTTATAGGGTTTTATTTAATAAATTCAAATGCTATATTCCTAGAACTATTGTTAAATACCCATTGTGATTACATTTTATTCTTATTGTGTGTGTAGAGTTAGTGTAAGTATAATTAAATTTTTTAGGAAAAAACTGCTCCTTGTGACCTATGTGGTGATTAATATGTTCATATTCACTATAATAATATATGATATATTGTAGTGTGGTATTTAAACCCTCATGGAATATCTCACTTAATAAAAACCTTTCATAGTATAACATATATAGAAGAAACTCATGTTGGTCCGCATAAGATTAAAAAAGATCATTGTGAAATTTACTTAGAGTGATGGGTCTATGAAAGAATAGTCATTCCCTATATTTTAATAATTATAATTAATTATTGTTTCATGTTAATGAAAAATATAACATTGGTTAGTTTTTATATTTTAAATTATATAGTTCATAATTCTATTATATTTCAAATATTTTAATGCAAATATGACCTGTACTAACAGGAACTCTTCATTTTGTAACATGATTGTGAGATTATAATATCATGGAAAATAATTAATATAAAAATTGGGTATTATATTATATATTTATAGTTAATCCATGTAAGAAGTGATTATAAACCCATTCCTAATATAACCACACTAGAATACCTGAAACCACATAAAACTATAAATGAAGAAAATAGTACATAGCTTACAGTAAGGATGATTCTAATATGTCTCCATCCATAATGATGGATCAAGATCCCGAATAATCCACTAAAGAACTCCCTAATGTATCCTATATTCATTGTTTGATGCTAAATTAGTCATCTCATGGTAAATAACCACTCATGACTAATGAAAATGTATGTGTTTTTTGAGGTAATGATGGTAGGAATAGAGATTTTTGGGAGAGGGAAAATAAGAAAAGAACATAGAAATTAGAACACATAAACTATTTCATTAAGACTCTTTGTATAATAAATTTATTACACTTATATATTACCAGAAATTTATTCATGTTTTTAAAATAATGAGTTAATGGTTTTGATAATTTATGAACTCATCATAATAATGAAACTTTCACCACTATACTTAATCTTATTAAATGATGATTAGTGATAGTCCATGGAATATAAATGAACTTTAATCCATTGAACATTATACTACAATAATTAAATATGATATAACAAGGTACTGTAAAACAATATCACAATATCATTTTATATGATATGCCTAGAACTAAAAAATACCAAAATATTTTGGTTTCTATATGTCGGACCATGTGATATATATATATATATATAGACTTATGGAAAAAATAAAATGCATGGATCATTTTACATTTAGGGTTTTGGTATATTTTCTAGGGGATATTTTTAATATTTCCCGCACCCTATTCCATTCTATACATCTATGATTCTATTCTTTTTAATGAATATGTAAAAAACCATGGGGAAGTCATTAATTTAAGTAGTATATATGAAGTAAAATTCTTTATTTCCACCCTCCCCATAAGGTTATGTTGTTCAAATCTTTTTGGAAAAAAAATTTAAATGATTTTTTAGTAGATGAAGTTCATTGTCACCAATTACTAAATAAGAGCAATTTCATGTATCATATAAGTCTCTCTATTTTAATTTTTCAAAAAAAAACAATAACCTTCATATAATTAACTTTATACATAATAAACTATATTCTCTTGTAAATCCAAGATAAATGGAGAATTCTCCTTATGGATATCAGTATGGATCATGTGATAGATATTGAATGATGTAAAATGTAATGAATTTTTCATTACACCCCTCTCAATGTTTACCCACATTAATTTCAATAAGACTACTAAAAATTTACCATTATTATTCATTTATATGATATGAATAATATTTGAATGGAATAACACAACACTATTTGCAAATAAACTACTATTTTTATAATTTTATCCATCTTCATGAATAATTTCATGAAACTAGATGTTTTTAATATTATATACATCAATTCTATTAGCCTTTATTTGAAGAATTTGATTTAAAAACATTTAATCATTCAACATTTCTGATTTATTCTTAACATTCCATATTGAAAAAATAGTATATAAGGTATTGATTTTAATATAGTAAAAATAAAAGAACATGAATAATTTCTATACGAGTAAGTAATTACAAGTTGGTAAAAACAATTTATAATACTTATATTAACATATTTTGATAATTCTACATTATTTCCAGCTCGAACCATTTGACATCAAGTAATTTGAAATCTAAATAATCCAAAAAATGTATCTAAAATGATACTATTGAGTAGAATTTATATATCTCTATGTGTGTGCATTGTATCTCCAATTATACCAGTGTAATATTTGGGCCTCTTCTGAGAAGTCATCATATGGCTTGAAATATAGATGACCTTTTTTAGAAATGAAAGTTTCTAGAAATGTCATAAACACATCCAAAACCACTAAATATATTCTCAATTATATCCAAATACTTATAATGGAAGGTCATACATGTTTCATATATGAAATATTATTTAAATATTCTTCATGGTTGAGCATTATTTCAAAGTTATTATTTAAATTAACCTAGGTACCCGATGTAAAAAAGTATGTCATTTAAAAAAATTACATAATGATTTGTTAAAATTGGATACAGTAATGAAAATAAAAAACATTAACATACCACATTATTTTCCACATACATTAATTGTGTATCATTCCACCAAGTTTAGATTACTTGTATAAATGACCAGTCAAATGAGTCATGATTGGGAAAATTGTAGTGAGAAATAACATCCTCAAATGATAAATTTTCCTTATGATTCATTCTTGTATTTTTTAAATCTTATTTAGATATAGATTGTTTTTCAAAAATATCATTTGGAATGTATGTAACTAAAATATAATTACAAATAATTTTCAATTATATATTATAAAAAACCAATGTTTTGAACTATTATATTTGAATATTTGAGTCATAACTTTTCAACTGATGTATCATTCGATGTTTTATGTAAACACCCCTAAAAATGTTAGTTTAATATTAATATGAAACATTTAAACTATTTAAATTTATTAGAAGTGTGTATTTCTCATTAATTTTAATTTCAAAATTAGAAGAAAGATACTTTTCATTTTTATTTTTTGAGAAACCATGATTTATATTAATTACTTCCAAGTCTTTAAAAACATTTAGGTGGTCAATAAATTTACCATGATCTATAAGAAATGACAGAATTATATTATTTTTGATTTTATTCACAATATGAGTTTCATTTATAATATGACATATGAAATTAAACTCTAGTTAACGATTTAAAAAATCACATTTTCATATATTTTTCTTTTCCTACTACATTAAATATTGTATATCACCCCTATTCCACCTTTTTAATAGAATATATTTTCAAAATTACTTAGTGAAATATATTATTTATCAATGAATTTTAGAAATAGATAACAAATTTGGTGGTATTCTTAATTCATTATCTACGTTGAAAAGTATATTGTTTATCCACAATTATAAAGATACATTATGAAAATGGTGACGAAAGATAAAAGAAAATTTTCTAAAATTATTAAATTTTTAAGGTTCAAAATTATGAAATTGTACAAGGAAAACAAGTAAGCGTGTTCAAAAAAGATAAGTTTTATTGTCATAAAAAACCTATAATTTCCCAAAATAGTGTAGTATGTTCTTTGAAAAGGTTACTTCATGATTCATCAAATATTTCCACACCAAATTTATTTAATAATAACAACTAATTGATTATTGGATGATGTTATACATCAATTTCATTTATATAAATTTGATTTATTATAATAATAATCTACTACTGAAACATGTATCAATCAAATTCATCCATGGATGTACATTAAAAGGGATAAAAAACTGGAATTTTTATATAAGTAGTGCAAAAAAATTATTGAATGGTTTAAGACCACCCAAATCCAATCCAAAATCTATTTTCATAAGATTAGAAGAAAAATAAAATATAATTAATCAAACAACATCCATGAAATTGAATATTTTTGATGTCTCATTAATTCATCATCATTAATTTCTATGGCATGCCACTACATGTTGTATTTGGTCTTATATACATGAATGGTATAAGGACTTAGTTTTAAAACATTACATAATCTTGAATTAGGTTAATAATTCACATTGATAATGTTTTCATGTTTAGAGTTATAGAGAATTAGGTAATAAAATATACCTGACAACATGAATATTATATGTAGAATCTTTTACAAAATATCTATTCCTTTTATAGAATAAAAACTATTTAAAATAAAGAGACATGTCTATATACAGTTTTAGATAGCATGACTTTTCCTTGATCCCATCCTTGACCATGTTCATCTTTATGTCCTGTGATAAACATTTCAAAACTTTCAGTGATCATAAAAAGCTCAGTAAGGGTTATAAAACAAAGATAGAAAACATTAGTGAATCAATACATACATATTATATGCACTTTAACATACCTCATGAAATAATAAGATTTATGAATAAAAAATAGTAATCAAAAATCATAAAGGTAACTTGTGGCATCCGTAACATACTTATGTTGTATCTTTCACAGTCACATAGGGATTTACATTTGAAATACCCATCACAATATATTCCCTAAATCTCTTAGGAAAAACATTCAGGTTTACCTCCATTACAATACTCAATGCATTGAAGAGATATCTCAGGCTCACCCCCCATTAGTTTGTCACGGAAGCACCCATATATATAATAAATTCTCAATAACCATAACATATTCATAACACAAGAAACAAACAAAAAGGAAAGATAACATTTCAACATT
Organism: Viscum album; assembly: GCA_963277665.1. Lineage (NCBI taxonomy): Eukaryota > Viridiplantae > Streptophyta > Magnoliopsida > Santalales > Viscaceae > Viscum > Viscum album. The sequence goes on from OY728131.1 coordinate 244,842,624, forward strand.
TCAATAACAATATATCATTGAAATATATTTACATAAATAATCCATTATCAAAACCATTTTAAATACCAAAATACATAAAAGAGTATTTGGTATTTATTTTCATCTAATAAACATTACGACTTGTTAAGGACTCCAAAGATCAAATAATACTTGTGGCGGTGGAAAGGTTGTTGTCACCACTTACATTAAAATGTAACATTTTTTTGTCATTTAGTAAAACAATTTATAGAAAAAGATTACATTTTAATGAAATGAAAATTCAAAGTTTTTTATACACCATATAAAAGGTAGTCAGTAATAAAAAAATATTCCTCAATGAAAGGAGATTGAGACGAAGTCCCTTACCTCATGTCTGACTTGAACAGTTCATTCTTTAGTCTCATGAATAATAAACTAAAGATAATTTAAACTTTCATAAGAACCATTTTCAAGTTTATTATTCCTTTTATATCACTTATTACCATGTTATAAACATTATTTAATCTTTTATGTTAATAATGGTCATTTTGTCGATATTTAGTAGTTGAGTCAAAAATAATCTCCTTATAATTACAAGTTGTCAATGCAGTTAAAAATCCATTACTTATAGAATGATATTCATTATTTATATATCAAATATATCATATATAACTATTATATATATATATATGTATTTATAATAGTATATAACATTTGTTCATAATAAATGAAATGCACCATTCATGGAGACGGTAAGCCGTACATACGTATGAACGCTACATTCATTTCTATTTCATATTTTAATGGAATAGAAACATAATGATAAATTGGTATATTAAAATTATAGTATAATATAATATATAATTTCATTAAATATATCTTTTATAAGTCCCACATATGGAATGAATGAGTCATATCAATTTAAGGGGGCGGTAGTCCGCACTTCCTCAAATGAAATTATCGCATTTACACATTATGGAAACCATGAAGGTATGATATAAATGAAAAATAAAGAATCAATGAAATAAAATAAATATAATAAATATAATATATAAATACAGTTCCATCTTAATTTCCACAATAAGAGGAGGTAGGAGAAGATTGAACAATCATCGTATCGTGAGGCAGTAGTTCATCGTACATAGATTCAATGTGTTTTTTACCCATTAGATAGAGGTGTGTGAAAGTGTAGTTCTAATAATAATCATAAAAACATCCTAGAATATCTAATGTACTGGTGTTTTTATAAAAGAAAGAAATAATGTAATTTAATGGGGTTGGATATGTAAAATAAAAGAAAATAACTTAAGAGAAGACATTACCTTTAAATCTGGTATCTTCCTTTTGTTTGAACCAAAAGGATTACTTTAATTGTCTTATGCCTAGAGTAAGTCTTCTAGGAAGAATAGAGGTTTGTAGTGAGATTAAATGGGTAGATTTTGGATAATCCATGGGTCTTGAGATGTGTGAGTAATGGGTTAGAGGTAAAGGATTTTTATAAGGGGGGAGGAGCTCTGTAAAAAAGTTTGAAAATATTATTTTATTATATATTGATTTTCTGTTTTTAAAGGTCCAAAACTCATTAAAGTCAAAGATAAGATGATCCATGTTTGAAATAAAATCATCCAATAAAAATTGGACAGGTTTGGGATATTGTTTTATGTTTTATAATATGGTTTTTTTTATATATAGTTTAATTAGTTAAACACATCATCATTATTGGGTCATAAATAATTTTATTTATTTGATGTATAAAAATTATAAAAAAAATTCCATTATGTAAGAAATATTTCTAAAATTTTAAAGAATATTTATAGTAAAATAGAAAATTTATGTAACCAAATGTAAAAATTTATTTACTAAAAGATATATGTTTAGGTTATTTTTTGTCTTTACTTTAAATTAATTAATATAAAGCGTCATTGTCACTTTTATGTGGCTCCATGAGATCCCAAAATAGACCCAAGGATTCCCATGATTGAAAATGTATCAACCAATAGGATTTGGACACATGTTAGTATAATTTAATATTATTATAATATTATTTTTTACCATTATTTACCAGATTTACCCCTTAACCAGGGTAAATATAATATTTACCGAAGTATTCATAATGTCAAAAAATAAATGTTACCTATTTACATAATTTTGACCTCCTGATTCCAAATATAGAATCCATTTCCCCAAATTAGAAACACAGAAGTGGAATAAATTAACTTATAATTAATTTCCGTTGTCAAAACAAAAAAGTGTGTTTTTAAGAAATAATAGCTACCAAAATATTGACAGTTCTTTATGTCCAATTTCAATGTGAAATTTCTTCCAATGACCAAAATTAAATTAAATGGTAAAAATATAATCTATTTTTACTTTAAAACCGATTAAAAAAATAATCTAACCATATAAATAAATTATATTAAAAGATGGTTTTGAATTAAAATAATGTATTTTCACAATTCATTAAATAATGAACATTTTCAGAAAAACATAAAAATTTCATCCAAAGTAGATTTTGATGCCCTAATATTAAATAAGAATATTATTTTGCCAAGTAGAACATATAAAATTGACCAAAAACTAGATTTAAAAACAATTCTCCATCAAAAGGTGATAAATCAGCCTTTTAATGAATATTAGAGTATTTATGTTTAAAATTAGATTCATTCTTATTTTAAGACTCAAATATTTATTGGATAAATATAAAAACATTAAAATAACATGTATATTCAATTTTTAGTTAGTTCTGTTCCTTCCTTTCATTACAACGACTAGGCGTTAACTACCATTTAAAATAATAAAATTATATTAATATTTTTTAGTATAACTCAATGTTGTGTGCAATGTAAGATTTCAAAGAAACCCAATGTTGCGTATCTTGTACACCATAGAAAATAGAATACCCTTTAATTTAAAACTAATATTTAATTCACGAATATCAATAAATATGAAAATGTTATATTATTTATTTACTTGGGATGTTACAAATGGTCATTGAATGTTCGATTTTATTTGGAAATTATTACAATCACATCACTAGAGTTTATTATTATCCTTCTTCCTTGTGTTACATTAATTTTTACTCCTACTAAATCTCATTGTTTTTAATCTACACTTATGAATTAATATGAATTCATATTTATCAAATGCATCAAACCATTAATGCTTCAAATAATTAGGGATTTCATGTATGATTATATATTTGAGGACCATATTGGTGATAAAATTTTCACCACATTAAATGATTCATGGATCATGGATTAAGTAAATTCATCATGATGAATCTTTAAAATCATGGATTTTATTTCCAAAAATTTTATGGAGACAATTAATATATTGAAACTAGAAAAGAAAAGACAAGTTCAAATATTGGGAACACCTTTCGTACAATTCCTGATACATATCTTCAAATAAATTATAAAACACTTTTTTTATTATTTAAATCATAAAAATATTAACCTTATTAGAATATAATTAAGGATAATTTGATCTATTGAAATATAGGTAATTCTAGAATAAAAAAATAAATTCAAAATTTATCATGTTTTAAACTGAATTTTACAGCCCTGGGCACATGGTGTTTCTTTGATAAGATATTCATTGCTTAAATTTTTTATAGAATTTTATTTTCCAATAAAATACATTATACATATCAAGAATGAAAATATTTCAATACTAGGTTTTCATTAATTCATTTTCATCAAACAATAACATGAATATTTTTTAAGGACATGTTAATTTTATTCTATTGTCCAACAATCGAATTGATATGACATAATATAAATTTTTTCAAAAACCATTCAATACAAAGGTTTATTTTAGGATAAGTTAATCATAATTTTATCTATATGGATTAGATTCCCAATTTTATTCCTATAAATTAGATAACTAAAATATAAATTTTTAATCAATCATGAAAAATCAATTTTTAACACCACTATGTAAAAAAATTTGATCAGTAAAATTATATTAATATTGAAGGTTAGTATAAACTAAAATATAAAATATAATTTAAATATATGTGTTTCATAACATTTAATTTCTGTAACAAGTCAATTATACATTAAAATAATGATAATATATTATAATTTTAAACCATCAAAACATTACTTCTGATGTTAGGGGTTAGATGTTATGGGAGAAGGCTGACGTAGTATGGGGATGAAGGATGTTGTAGAGAGGGTAGTGACTAGTAAGGAGGATAAGAAGGTGAGTCTGGTGATATTGGACTCATGAACTGATAGTAGGTTAGGTGATTTGGGATTAGATAGAGGGGGGATATGGAGAATAAGAGGTCGGGGAAATGAAGTCATGGGGAGAAGGTGGGCCACCATCACTAATGAAAAGAAGAATGATGGGATTATGGTCACGGTAGTGGGGTATATATGAGGGGTATTTTGGAGTGGGGGAATGATAGGGGTTGGGTTAAAGATTAATTAATGGGTTTAATCATTAATTTAGTTATGATTTTCCTAAATATTCCAATAAAAACCCTCATGAATGTTTTTTTCCATTTTATATGTCAATAATTTATGTGGAAACTACTAAATCATATAATAATAAACATTGTCGAGTAACCTATATAAGTATTAATATATGTTTCTAGACAATTTGAACATATGATATATTACAATGTGATATTAATCCTAGAAAAAGTGGTCCTTTTATTGTTATCACCATGTACTGCAACCTATGTTAAAATAAATTATGTTATCTCATATAGGATTAAAAAATAAATTTGTGAAATAAACAATGAGTTGTGGGTTGGTTTGAGAATATCTGAGATCTATTGTGTATAGAAGAAAATTCATCCCACTATACAATAAATGGTAAATATAGAATTGGTGGGTCTGTGAAAGATTAAATACATAATCTCTTTATTCTACAATATCATCTATATAGTAATGGCACTGTGACATGCACTAAATGAATCTCTTTTTTTCATATTTGTTTTTGAGATTATATCACCATGGTAATGAATAGATATCATTATTGGATCTATATCATGAGTTTTTATAAACCCATTCCCAAGATCACCATGAAAGAATATATAAAAACACAAATACCTATAAATGATGAAAATTTTCATGAATATACACTAATGATGTTATTTTCTCTTTATTAAACCATTGTGAGTGATGAAGATCTCCAAGAGGAAACCAAATAACTCCCTCCCCTATCATGTATTCACATGTTAATTTTAAATATATAATCATTAGGGTATAACCCTCTAATAACATTTGGCTTTCTACTATTTATCAATGTAAAGAGAGGAAGAAAAATGGATTTTTTGAGAGGGAAAAGGCCCAGAACATAGAATGGATCCCACTCAAAACATGGCCACTCTCTTCCTTCATATAATAACTTGAGGGAATTCCCAATATACAACAAATTTACTCATTACTTAAAAATAATGATTAAATGAATTATTCCATTTACCCATCATATGAATCTAATATTCCACCATACAATTCGTCATATAAAATGATTTTATATGATATTTTATGGGCTATAATTGAATTTTAATCATTTTAAAAACCTACATCCATCATGAAATATGATATAATAATAGTATTTTTAAATCGTATCCCTATATCATTTTATATGTTATTCCTAAAACCAATAAATATCAAATGCTTCAATTTCTATATGTTGTTCTATATGATATATATATATATATATTTAGGGAATAACTCCAACTAAAAACTCATTTGACTTATTTATTTATAGTACATTTACAATGGTAACTTTTCTATTTGTTTATTTCATTGAAATTATATACTTATATGTTTATTTAATGGTCATTATGTATATACTTCTCATGGGATAAAATTTGTGTGAATTTGTTTTTGGAATAAAATCTATGAGGGACGTGTTAAATATCAAGATTCTCATTGATTTACACTTTTAATTTGTATGAAAATTCTAGGTAAAATACGCACACCAGACACACAGATATATATATATATATTTATATTCAATATATATTGAGATAAGAGATTCATTTAAATTTAGAAATATGTGATTAACATGTTCATCCATTTCTATTTTGTGATATAGGATATAAAGCATCCATGTAGATTCCACAGAGCCATTGTGGTTTGTTTGGGGTGTATTTTTTGGATATTCTAAAATCCACTTATGACCCACCTTATGAACCATGAGTTCTTGATCATCCAATAATGGATCTCACCTTATACCAGTTTATGGGTGATGGGAAATACAAGGGAACATTCCACAGTCATCCCATAGTTGATGAGAACACCTCTCCAGTAAAATGTAAAGCCATCATAGAATTGGGGGAAAATACTCACGTGAAGTCATATTGGCCCCATCATGTGTCTAATTGATGTTTAATTGATATTTACTCACCAAAAATTAATTATTGACCATGTTTTATTGTTTCAAGGTAATTAAAGCTCATTTACAATATTTATTCTATGTAATGTGATTTTTACATTAGAATGACACTAATATATTGAAAACACACACTTGGAGTCATATCAGCCACATCATGTGTTGATTTTATGAGAGAATGATTACAAAAAAAACAAAAAATAAATGATGTATTTTTTTCCTAAGTTTCAATATAATTTATGTTCTTTTATATAGTTATATTTATGTGGTGGGAATTTTAAACTAACGTGATGCTTTAATTTTGAATAGACAAACACTTATAAAAATTTTCCACATCATGGGTTAGATTGATGTGAAGTAAATTCCAACATGCCAAATATTAATTATGGTTTATTTTACTAATTTATCAAGACAATAAAATCATGTTTACTATTTTTTAGATACGCGACTTGTGTTTTATACTAAAATGACACTTTTATAATGAAAATGTGCACTTGGAGTCAAAAAGGGCACATAATGTGTTTGGTGGAAATACATTCAATTCTTACATGCCAAAAAATAATTATGGATAATTTATCTAATTTTTGAAATCAATAGGATCTTGTTTTATTATTCTTTCCTATTTGATGTACATGATACACTAAATGACACTTTTATATTAAAAAAACACTTGGAGTTGTAGCGGTCACATCATGTGTAATATTAAAGTGCAGTAAATTTATACACATAAATTATGAATTATAGATCCTTTTAAATAAATTTTAAAATAATATGATCTCATTTTTTCAATTTTGGATATATTATGTGGGTTTTAAACGAAAAGGACACTTTTATATTGAAAATGGTCACATTAAATTTTATCGACCACATAATGTTTCTAATTGATGTGGGGTAAATTCTTACAAATCTCAATTGAATTAAAGATATTTTTTCTAATGTTTTAAAACAATAACTATTTTTATTTGTTTTTATTAGACATAAAATCATTCTAAAAAAATGTAACATTTATATTAAATACATTTGTTCTGGGTCATGTCAGCCACATCGTGTTCCAGATTGACATGTGGTCAATTCCTACCCCGAAAAAATGATTGTTGATAATTTCTCAAAATTTTGAAACTAACACAAGATTGTTATGTTATTTTTGTAAATGATTCCCCTGTATTAGAAAAAAATAAAACTTTTATATTGAAAACATTAACATGGAGTTATACTGGAAACACCATTTTTAAAATTAATGTTAGTAAACTCAAACACATCACAAATGAATTATGAAAAATTTTACTCAGTTTGGAAAATAATTTATGCCCATTTTCTCAGTTTTGGCTATGTAAAAATTCTAAAAATATGAAATGACACTTTTATATTGAATATAGACTATTTTAGTCATACTGGCCACATCATGTGTTATATTTATGTGCGATGGATTCCTACACAAATGAAATGAATTAGGGATAAGTTTTCAAAAATTTGAATACAGTTTGAGGGTTTTTATATAGTTTTAGCTATGTGATTCCAATTTTAAACTATAAAAAAACTTTTATATTAAAAAAATGAAATTTTAGACTTTATGACAATATTGTGTGATAGATTTATTTGAGTTCAATTCCTATACACAGTTAATGGATTATAGATCATTATCCTAAATTTAAAAATGAATCCCCCTTTTTTTATTAGTTTTTACAATGTGACACATATTTTAAACCAACATGACACATCTATATTTAAATCATAAAATTTTTATTTTAAAATAGACATCTTGTGTTAGATTAATGTTTTATCAATTCCCACACACCAAATAATATTTATAGATCATTATCCGAGTGTATTAAGAAAATATGAGATCATTAACTCAACATTGGATTCATGAAATCTTTTTAAACTAAATGAAACTTATACATTGAATCCAAGAAAATTTAGTTATAACTACCATATTATATGTTAGAGTTATATTTATTCAATTCATATACTTAAAATATGGATTATAGATCATTCTCCTAATTGTTTTTAAAAAAAATACGATCTTTTTCCCTGGTGTTGAGAATGTGGAACATGTTTTAAAATATAATGTGACTTTTATATCGAAAACATGATTGTTATTTCATAGCAGGCACATCATGTGCTGGATTGATGTGTGTAGAAAATCATAAACTCCCAAACATGAATTTCAGGTAATTAAATTAAATGTTGAAAGAAATATGAGTCTTTTGTTGATTTTTTCAATATGAAAAATATTTCAAACTGATTACCTTTTATAGATCAACTATTTCCCTGATGTTTTCAAATTTTAACCTTGGTTAAACATAAATCAATGATAACTATTAATTTATACATTTTTAATTGGAACAAGATATGGGTAAGGAATATCTATTATTATTTATAATATATTTCATTACGATGTGTTTGTCTGAATAAAATATAAAAGAAATATAATTCGTGTTCATTATTTATTGTAGAGGTGTAAGTGATTTTAATTTTGCCTAAAATATTTTTAAGAACACATCAATTTATTAAAATAAAAAAAATAAGATGATGTGGCTTGGATCGTGGAAGTAAATTTCTTCGAATATGGTAATATTTTAATAGATTTGTGGGTATTTATTAGCCTATTTCTCTCTAAAAATTACCTATGATATAGCCTTGAAATCCAATATTATGTGTCAATGAGAAAATTAAAACATGTTACTAGCTTAGACATAATCTAGAGAGACTAACCCTCTATGATACATATCATTGAAAAATAGATTAAACATTTCTTTCTTCACATGTTTGTTATCAGATATTGTTTCAGTTTCTACGAACTCACCCAATCCCATAATAGAAGGATATTATTGAATAGTAGAATTATATTTTAGGAAAAATATTATAAAAAACATTATGAAAATAATACTTCAGATTCAACATTTCTCTACGTGGTCATGGTCTCTACTAGATCCGAGACATAATAGGTAATTATATCAACTTGATTTGTATAAAACTTTTACCAACATTCACTCTTCCCATTCATCTTTAAACAAATTTAATTTTTATTTAGAGTATGTAGATTATTGTATGTCCTGGTAGTACTTATAACGTATATAAAAACAAATATTTAACAAATATTTTAAGATAAATTTTAATTTACATTACAAATTACGGAATGAGGATTCTAGTTTGACTATGGTACACAATATCCTTAGTAAATTTACCAACATAATACCGAAAATCATTATCATTATTTTTTAGGAACTATTGAATCAATAAAAAAATAACCACATTTTTTTCAAATATGATTTTATTATTATATATATATATATTAATTATTTTAAATTTGAAGAAATTGATAGGAACTTTGTGTTCATCCACTGACCTCATACCATTATTTATCTAATACATATAGATCACCCTATCAAGAAAACGTTTATGTTAAAACAAAAAACAAAAACCAAAATTTTATTTTTTATCTTTAATATGTGGGTTGTAATGCATTAAAAATTCAAAATGTACATCATGTGTGGTCAATTTGTTGGGAATACCTAATTTGGATTAAAAAAAGTGAACTTTCAGGTTATCAAAATTGATTTCTATTTGCATCTAGTGATTTCTAAAAGACGTATAAAAATAAGTATTGAATAAATGAAAATATATATTATATGATTATGTTGTAGTGTTTTTCCTCAACATTTTAGCCATTTTGAAAAGTCTTTCTAATTTTATATTCTTATAAATTTTCATTCATTGGTTATTTCTTTATATTTCTTTTAATTATAAAAAACTTTTTTTTTATAAATTATATAGGGATCAATGAGACCAAATATAACTTTCCTGGTTTTTCCCACTATATAGTATTAATATAAATGGATGTAAAAATAATAATATTTTTTAACTATAACGATCAATGTAGACCATTTTTTTGGGCAAATAGATTATGAAAATGTACATAATGTGTTTATTCATAACAAATCCTCTCAGACATTCAAACATGATAACCTTACTTATATTCACAAGACCAACCTTGTATATAATTGACTCTGAAAATATTTATTTTTAATATTCAATGTAGGCTATAATTTTATCATTCAATTCTATATCTATAAGAAATTTTAATATTAATATATATTTCAATGTAACTAGTGGGGTGAAGGTAATGTTATAATGTCATTTTGTTTTTTTTTCCACTTTGATGTCTTGATTCAACCTCTTGATTCCCATTCACATTTTCTGTTTTTAAAATAATAACTCATTTCAGTCCTTTTGTCATTAACTTTTATTTTTTTTAAACTATAAAAAATTATTAATGAAATGCCTCATGTATCATTATCTCATTAAACTACAATGATATAAATGTTCCAATAGTATTATAAATTATGGTAACATTCATATTATCAATTGGAATAGTAAACCAAGAGCTTTACCTGGGATTTACTACAATTCAGAATATAAGATGATCTTTTGGGTGTTTTTGTTGTGTATCAAATCTTCTAGAATATTGTACACTATACCCATTATAGAAATGAGATTTGGAGGTGTTGATAGATATAATTCACTAGAAATTTCAAAATTTAAAATTTTAGTAATATATTGTTTTTGGAATTTGTTTGATGCAAATTAAAGATATTTATTTATGAAAAATGATTAACATGGGTATGGAAGGTGGTTCAAGGGAATGTTTATTATAAAATTTATTGGGGTTATATAGATCTTCAGGTACTAATCATTATTATATTATTGGTTCTCTGTGATACTTTTTCATATATTTATCTACCAAAAAAGGATAGATAATATAATATTTTAACAAGTCTATCTATGTTCATATACCCTTCATCATATGATATATATCTCCTTGTAGATTTATCATCTCAATATATGTTTAGTGATAATCTTCAAAGCCTACACCTTTAACGTTACCATATTGTTCTAGTCACTTAAGTTATATTAAAATAATATGTTCTTTAGGTAGATAAGATGATAATTATAGTTTTTAAACCGTATAAAAAACATAATAACATAAATAGATATTTTTATAGAATAATATTATATATAATAAATAAATTCTATTATATCATACTTAAACATGATTCAAAAAGTAATTTTGTTTTTTAATCTACTTTTATTCCCTCATTTTTTATGTGGGACTCCTTTTATTTTATATGATCATCGATGGAAGTGGATTTATAAACTAATTCATCAATATATATATAATCAAAAGAAGAATATTTTGTTTTATTTCACATAAATGTTTTACAGGGGATATAAAATACAAACAATTTTCTTTTCAAGTGATATGTTTCTCATCCTTGCTTTATGGTAGGTGTGCATTTGTTTTTAGGACATTACTTATTTTCATAACTCCTTTTCTATTTCATGAATTGAATTTTTTATATTCGATTGGATGAAAGAAATAAATTTCAAATAAAATATTATCGACAAAAATGCACCAAAAAATTTTCCCTATCAAAAAGAGTAATGAAATTATTCTATGTTTCCATTTTGTAATGTGTTATTATGTATATGGTGGATTCGGGTTTAGATTCCTCTCAGCATACCTGAGATAAATTTTTGTAAGATGTGTATGGAAGCCTCTTTGATATTTTACACTAACCATTAAGAACAATTTCTTATGGGAAACATCTAATGTAAATTAAGTCTTCAAGGGATAATAATAATTAAAGAAACATTTCATTATATAATTTATTGATAAAATATATAAATTTTATCATAATATTACCCTAATATATTCTTGAATAGTTTCCTTCAACGTATGCATGACATTGTTCTATGTATCTATTTCAATTGGAACATGCATTCTCATTGTGACCAAAATGTAAATAATTGAAATTCACTTTTTGGGATAAATAAGTTGGCTATTTTTATTCCACACAACATCTATTTTTATACCTTTTCTTATTTCCTTGATAATTATAGTTAAAATTATGATGTTTTATTGTTCTTGTTTCTATTAATCAAAAGTTATTGATCTACATTTAATTCCACAATTTGAATATCATTAATTTTTTATTCCATGGGATTAGTGAAATTAGCATGGGGGGAAATTATTATCTGTATGATTAGTCAATAATTTAATTTATCATTCATAATTGGAAAAGATAACTCTTAATATTATTAGGAAGAAAATATTATATTAAGAAACAATTTGACATCATCATTGAATTATCATTTCTCTATAATGTTTGAAGGGATTTTTCGTCTCTATTGAGTGTTTGAACCCTATCCTTGTTATCCCCCATAACATACTATATGTTTTTTAAATTGGTACCAATGTGAAAATATTTTGATCTCCCAATGAAATGGTCCTCCTAAATTGAATTTTCTTGTGAACTTATAATATATTTAGTTTCCAAAAGAAAAAATTAATCGATTCATGTCTTTTTGTTTTTATAATAAAAAATGCATGCTCTTATAGTTATTCTATTATAAAATGTTTTTCTTATTCCACTAGAAACTGAAATAAACCTTCATAAAACACAATTCTTGGACATTCACTACAGTCCAATTTTCAACCCATTCATAGTTGACAATATATAGTTATCATGTTGTATAATCTAAATCATATTAATATTTTATGATGTCAAGATATGATATATTCAAATAAATTATACTTATATCCATGGAACTGAATATGTGAATTTTTTCTAGGACAATCACAACCCCACTAATTTTCATAATACTACATTCATCATGTTCCACTGTATATAATGTATACACGTTACTTAAAAAATTAGTTAAAGATATGTTATTAAATTTTGAACCCCTAGCTATCCATTAAGTTTGTTCGACAATTGAATTCACATTTTCAGATAAATCCTTATAAATATAAATTTGGAACCATTTTGTGTATTTTATATACAAACTTCATCCCTTGAATGATTCAAATGACTAAAAAGTACGTTTTTTCTTCAACATAAAGAGATGTTTTTTTAGTATTATGTAAAATGTAAATTTGTTATTAAGATTTTTCTATAGTGATAATTATAACAATATATATTTTCAAAATCCTTTTAACTAGAAGGAATATGCTATGAAAAGATTTTGGGAGATGAATTATATCAACATCATATTGGTAATCGATACAGTATTAAATAGGTTCTTTACAAATACATCACTATACAATAAAAACATATAGATGACCTTGATTCATGATATACCCTTTTAAAATATTCATATACCATTCAATGGGGTATATAAATATTTGAAATATAAGACTAAATAATCAGATCACTATAGCAATGTGAACTGTAAGCTAAGAAATTAAGTCAAAGAATGATGGTGGGAAGAACATGTCGAATTCACATTATATGACTACAATATCATTATTCATGAATGGAAATTTCACTACTCCTATAACTATACATCATATGGATTTGAAATATAAAATATTTATGTTAATTTACTTCATTCATTTTTTTATAATGTAACTTAATTAAACATGTATTAAATATTTTATAAAAACAAGAAAATAATGTGATTTTAGAACCAATAAATTAAAATTAGTCCTCCATTTGAAATTTATGAAATTTACTGAATTTACTAATATAATTTTGGCACTTTTCAAAGAGATTAAATAATGAAAATTTTCTTAACAAGATATAGTGTAATCTTCTATAAGAATAAAATATCATCTTTCGTCCTTCACTGGATCCAACTCATTTATTATTCATATGTCTATAATTTACAACCTAGCGATAGTTTCGTATTTTTTATAGCAAATTTTGTAAAGATCAAATAAGACAATATTATATATTTTTTGAGTGGATGCTATGAAGATAATTTCTGATGTACAAATTATTCAATATGACAATTTGAAAAAAATTATCTATTTTTTAACCTAGTTTAATAAGGTATTTCAAATTGTTGATCGACAATTAGTGGAGATAATATTGTACATTATTTTGAATTTTCTTCAAATGAAGTCATCCACAGTTGATATTTATTTCACCAGGGTAAAAATTTTCGATGTTTTAAAAATATATTCTTTGATAAATGCCTCAACTAAACTAATTTTTTACCTTCTTCATAAATGGGACACCTAAATATTCTATTAATGTTATATCCTCAAAAATTTACCTAACAAGTAAACTCATTTATCAACACATAAAACAAGGATCAGAGTGTGAACTACTCACTTCAATGAAATTCATATAATTTAACATGTGTATTACACATCAATTTATTATATATAATTAATGGATTAAAATAGGAATCATTATTATTATTAGGATTTTCACCCTAATATAAGAAGAGATAAAAAAATTACTATCGCTTCATTATTAAGCATGGGGGAATGTTATAATTTACCAATAAAACTATCCATGTAGTGTGAGTGCTAATTTTTACAGTAAAATATTTTCATTCCATCTATTGATATTAAAATATGTAGGTTTCTAGACTCATTTACAAATTAAATATATTCATAATCAATTTACTCACACTAATGAGAGTCCTCTAGGTGACATGGTTTCCCATATTCAATTCTTGTATCTATGTGCCATGTCAATTTTTTGGTGGTTTGCTGACATCCTTATAGACATATAAATCTTCGAATGATATGAATGTACTGTGCATAATTTGGAGGACTTTTTTCATCATTCTTGTGTCAATATAAATCATAATTACTAAATTTAATAAGTGTATCTAGGTTATTCAAAAACATGATACTAGGATTGTATAGAGATTTATTATTGTTAATATTATACCCATTAGACATAGAATTTTCTCAGAATCATATGTTTAGTAATGGAGCTCTTTTTTATGGCAATATATCCTTCATGAGACCATGTAATTTTGTAGAGATAGTGTTTCTATATCCTTTTCCAAATTTCATAATATATAACATCAGTAAAGCTAAAAATGTTATATATTGGTACAAATTGTGTAAAATAGCATCTTTATAGTTATTTAAAATCTAAAACAACATCAGACAATCATGAATATTAATATCAATTATAATTTTTATTTATTCCAAATGATCTCCATCATTATTTACACTGGTATTTATATTAAATGGTCCATAAATGGATGCATCATCCTATTCAGTATGTATATTTAGTTCCCCCACATGTTTAGTATAATATTTATATCTTATATTTATTACATGCAAAATTAAATTTTCTTCCAACTATTTTGGAAGAATTAACCATAAATAACAACAATCTAAACACATAAAATGAATTTTAGATGGGTTGTATGCGTGCACTATTAAAATCATGGTGAAATCTTTAACTCCATACTTATAATAATTTTTACATGGATTAGCCGACATCTAATTTCAATTAATATTCTTTCTATAAGGATCAATAATAATTTTTATTTTAAATAAATAGACATAAGTTATGCATATAATTTATTTATATATATATATATATATTGATGTGTAAATAGAGTATCATAATTTGATGGTATGCATGCTCTTTTTTTGGAATTTTTTCATAGCTGGAACATGTTTAAGGACACTATTATAAATCTAGTTCTTACTTTCCTCAAAAGATAAATTATTCCCCTTTAAAAACTCTCTCATTCATTCATTTGTTTTCATTCTTCAAATCCCATTGTTTTAGCACTCATTTTGTTGATAAAAACACAAATTTGATATACAACATATATAAATTTTAAATAAATCTAATTGTATTTAGATTTCATTAAATATATTTTATCTAACAAAGAACTCAATTATATACCTCTTTGATAGACAGTGTTAGAAATCCAAATATTGGAAAGTGTAACAAATGTATGAAAGAAAATTATATGGAGATAAGTCCAATTGATTTCCACCAACATTCAATTATTTTAATACAAATGACATATATTGATTCTTATGGACTCTATATAAACCTGTAATAAGAACAAATTGGACTCATACCAAAAAAAATAATCATTATATCCCATTATACACAACAATTCATATTCACATGATGTAATAAAAAATCTAGTAATAAAATATTCTAAGTCGAACATCCCATAAATTAGTGAAAAATAAGATATCCAATTATTTTTTAATCATGGGGTATTATTAAAAAATGATTTATGCTATAAAATAATACCATATATAATTCTAATGAAATTAATTAACATGATTTTTAAAAAATATTATTCATCATATTTAATGTTTCACTCTATATAAATTGGATCTAATTTATAAGTATTTATTAGAATTTTTGATTAAGTAATCCATAAATATTTTAACTAGTATACATTAAATTAATATGCTAAATTTTATAGTCTGAAATATTTTGGATGATAATTAATATTATATATTGTTTATAAGATCTTGTAACACTAATTTATAAATATATCAATAGATAGAGTACATAGTAATATATTAAAAAGCCAAAATGAATCCACACTTTGGATACATCTATCTCGAATTATTTTTTTAGATCTTGAAATATGTTTCCAATTATAATGATTAATTGGAAACCTATTATTTTTGTATGAATCAACCCAAAAAATGTGATTCTTTGGATAGATATATAGAGATCGACAAACCAAACAAAAAATAAATTGAACAAAAAGATAAAACTAGGATTACCCATAATCAAAGAAAGAAGGCGTGAGGGTGGGTGTTATTGGGTGCTATGGATCAATGGGTCTCTATCCCCTTTGAGTTCTATGGATCAAATGACCTAAAAAATCCATTTTGAAATAATAAAAAACAAAAAAATTGGAAAAAAGTGAAACAATACAATATTGACTAAAAATGAGTAGAACGGACCACAAACATGGGGTTTTGAAAGTGTCAATTTGTCCTAGATGGTCCAGGGGGAGCGGTGGTAAAGGTTAAGTTCTATGAGATTCTAAACTACATGAATTATGGTGTTCTATATTATGGTTCAATTAAATAGAACAAAAGGGATTTATTTCCACTTTAAAAAAAGATGCTGATATATATAGGTTTTATCATTTCCAAATAGACATCATAGATAAAACCTATATTTATCAGTTCTACCTTTTATCGGTAATAAATATGAGGCTTTATCAATGTTAAGGTATAGTGCTAACAAATTTTTGGTAATTTTTGTTTTATCACTTTTAAAACCTTTCTTTTATCATTGCATTTCTAAAAGAGCTGGTAAAACTATTAAGAAAATTAAAAATTACTAAACGAATATATATTAAGAATCAGAAAATTATAAAAACATAAAAAATGATTACATTATAGGTGAATAAATAATATTAATTGTATGAATGTTATAAATGAGTTGAATTAAATACAAAATAGACTTCAATAATAATAATAAAAAATTCATTATGTTTTATTAGTTTTGAATATTATAAGAAAAATGAAAAATGAAGATGAATTCATATTAAATACACTCATTGAACTATATTAAACGCATAAAAGTTATTGAATCAATATTTATAAACAAAAATCTAATGGAATAAATTACTAAAATATAAAATGAATAAATATTAAAAGTGAGTAAATTAAATAATAAAAGGAAAAAAATAAATAACATTATTAGTGAATAACCAATAAAAACCAATATTAAATGAATAAATATTAAAAATGTGAAATTTAATAATTACGAAATCAATATAATTCAAAAATATTTAAATATTGAACATCTTTTATTAACAATAAAGATTAATAAAAATAAAAAAATTTATATACTAGATTAAGAATAAATGCGTATTAATTATAAAAATTATAAAATTATTAAAGATGTAAAATTTTAGTAAATAAACACACATAAGTAAATATAAAAAATGGAACAAATTAAAAAATAATAAACAGAGGAAAATATAAAATGAATAAATTAAACGTAAATAATAATTATGTTTATTAGTCAATAAAAAATATTAAAAATGAATAAAATAGAAAATTATTACAATTTAATAAAGAGTATATGTTAAATAAAAATGAATACAATCTACCGATTAAAAACATAATATATATTTAATATATTTTTTTGACAAAAAAATAAAAAATGAATATTAAAAACTGAATAAATTACAAAAATATTATGTATGTTTATATTTCTATATAAAATTTCATTTATTACGTATGTGTGTGTTTTAAATTAATTTTACAAAAGTTTGATATATGATAAATTGAAAAAATAAATAGAATTTTCTTAACACCCATCACTCGAAAATAAGTAGTCAACGATTTTTAATTAATATTAATTTTTATGAATAAATAATTTTCACAAAATACATGAATTATTTAATGTAACTACTTATTTTTAATTATATAAATCATTTTTAAAGAAAAATTATATATATATTAATATATTTCTACATTAAATATGTTAAATTTATTAATGAACATGTTTGTATTATAAATATTATAAATGAAAAAATAAAAACATATAAAATGAATAATTAATAAAAATAATTAAATTAGATGTTAAAATTGAAAATATTTAACATTATTATTGACTAAAGAAAACATAATAATATTAAATTAACGAATGTTAAAAAAATTGATATGTAACAATAAAAATTTAAATAAATTAAAAAAATACTTAAAAATGAATACGTGTTTTTAACTAGATAGATCCTTAAAAACTTTTAAAAATAAATAAATGTTACAATAAAATTAAATATATATTTTTTTATATAAATTAGAACTATAACAACCCAAGTATTTATAGAATTATATTTTTACATTATGTAATTAAATATTTATATTCGTTATAAAATTATAATTAAACAATTTTTATTTATAGAAATTAAAGAATAAATACTAACAGAATAGAATCCTAACCAATGGAATAGTAATGTGACAATTGGGAATAATAAACTGGCAAATAGAATAGTAACCTAACCTCTAAATGTACAAATTAAATTTATATATCTTATATATTAAAATATGATACATTTATATCAAAGTATATGCGAATAAAGGTTTTAAAAAATTATAAATCAAGTGTTTCTATTTTTGTAAAATGAAAATGTTTCTTACTACATTATAATTAAGATAATTATTTAAAAGAAACTTTATTTTCATAAAATATATTCATAAATAAATATTTTTTTATATTTTAATTGTATGATATTTTAATGAGGTTCTTTTAATTTTTAGAAGTGTCATAAAACAAATTATAATATTAGATTCAATATTTTTCAAATAAATGACTTTTTAAAAGAAATATAATATTTAAAAAATTATTTTTGAAAAATAGAGACCATTTTTGAATTATTCTCATAGAAAAATAGTCAGAGTGATCTTTTATGGTTTTCTTAAAATACCTGTATATTTGGTGAATAGGGAAATATCATAGTTAACTATATAATTAAATAAATGAAATATTGAGTCATTGAAGATGTATGGATGGGGAAAAAATCATTATTTCTAAATAACTTGAATTATTTACAATACTCGGCCATAATAATCAAAAGCGTTATTCTAAAATAATAAAAATATTAATAAAATAATCAAAAAACAGCCCTATCCTCTCCCAATAAACACCACCCCTCAAACATCTTCTCATAACAACTTATAAGACTTGAATATTGTCTGAATTTTTTCATATTTACTTCCCAAGACTATTACTCAAGTCAATGAACTTCTATTCTCACCAAAAGGCCAAAACCGAGAACCTTATGGGGTTTCTCAAGGAGATGATATTCAAGACGTAAACTCCCATATTATTTCCCTTTTATGTTAATTATTTATTTCATTATTTATCCCTTGTCCTCAAATCCCCTATATGAAATGACATGATAACTCTAGTACCATATATATAATGGTATTTTAAATTTTTAAGTTGATATTTATCATTAACCCTCTTTTATTCTCCTCTTATTTTAAAAACTGAAAAAATCATTTATGACATGTCGATTCACCACTATAAGGGATGATGTGTTTTCATTTTATATAAACAACTAAAATTATGGTTGTAAAAACATTATTATGGTTTCACCATACTGTAATCTATATATTATAACTTTTTTAATCTTTTGAAGCTAATATATATACATAATATTAAATAATATGATACTAGTTTCAAATTTTCGGAAAAATATCCAAAAAAACAAACAATAATCATTTTTATTTTATCTAATGAATCATCCTCATATAAGAAAGAATGATACATGGAATCATTTAAAACTATGAAATTATACTAATACCATTTTATACCACTTATGTATTTTTTTCATTTAAAAAGAACTTCCATAATTATACTCAATGGAACCGACTATAATGCCATGAATTGAACGCTCCTGGAATTATGATACTGATATTTATAATTCATAAAAATGAATATAAATGAACTAAAAAATTGTAATAAATAAAATAAATGTAAAAAATTTTCCCAATTAATTAAATAATGAATCTAATATGATTATCACTGACATTAAGTACATGTGAATAAATATTTTGGACATATACTAAGTGAATTATTAACCTAGTTTCCATTGTTTGTGTTAAGATTATATTTAATTAATTATATGGTCTTAAGATAATTTGTGAAATGAATTTTTAATGTAGTATGTTTCATTATTTTTATTTCCACTATATACATATATTAAATTCATTAGATTTATTCTCACTTCAATGATATGAAATTTGTAAATGAATTTCATTTTAAAATTCCCTTTTCAAGATACAACTTCTTTTATTAATGAAATATTTTTTTACTTATACAGAATTGAAATTTTTTCCCATTTTTATGAATCCTTATTAATTTGGCTTTTCCATTACGTGTGTATAATTTTATATTAAAATAAAATAGTTTCATTAGTAAGTGCATGATTTCTTCAATATGAATTGTGATTTCAGAATGGAAAATTTATTTTCTTCATGAATGATTCTTTTAAGAAATATTTACATTTTATGATTAGGTTATGGTTACTGGGAATTTTTATTATGATTGGTGGTTACATGATAAAAATATGGAGGGTGATACCATTATCTCTCTCCAATTAATGGGGAAAATACATGGATTTAACTAGTTATATTTCTTCGAAGATATTATGGGAATATTTAGCGATGGTTATTCCATGTGTAACCATGATCATTACCCCCTCTATAGAGTGGATAAATACATTATATGTAAGAGTGATAAGAAAATGATTCCATAATATACCTTTTATGATTTTGTATTCCTTCTATGTTTTTATCAAAAACATCTAATTTCACTAGGTAATCTAAAAAGACTATGGTTTATGTATAAAAGGTATAACTATGTGAAAAAATCATGTTTAAATTCATCAAGAATATTAAAGATAGAAAAAATTATTTGTTTTTAAAAGTTTCAATACGTGAAAAAATTGATATTGAGAAGTAGTTTATACATTGTAATTATTCGAGTTTTTATGAATAAGTTATGACATAATAACCTAAAACTCAAAACTAAAAATATATTTAGTAATGTATGATTGTTAATTTTTTGTTTAATTAACTCTATTATGTAATGATCATGATTAGGTCCTTATAATTGTTATCAGAGCAAGGATAATATAACATTTAGGTTTTGGATAATGAAAAAAAATACCAATAAATGATTTTTATTTTTTGGTAGACTTCAAATGATAGAGATTATAATGATTACCATAGTGAGTTATCTATGATATGTATGTTTAAAATGGATTTCCACTAAATAAATCAGGAAGATTAAGTTGGAAGGAACAAAGAGGATTATATCTTTCTGAATCTTTAACATGGAATGGTGGGAATTAGAACTGTATAGTATGTGATAATAGTTTCTTAGTTGACACATGTTAAAAATTGCATCAACATCCATTCACAGGATCATATAGGCAATACATAGTGGAATATGTCAGGAGTGGAACTCTTTATGAAGCAAGACCCTCTTATATTCAGTGGATATTATCATCCATTAGTAGCCAAGTTGTTGATTAAATACTTATAAAATATTTTCGATGTCATGGGGATTTAATACCATCGAAAGGTTTGTATTTTGATTAACCGTTTTGAAGGTTAATATGAACAGTGGTGGGAAATGGTCAATAATATCAGGGATAACAAGGGGATTGATGCTTTGTAATGGGATGAATTCAAAAATAATTTACTTGGGAATTATTTTACTAAGGCTATGGAAATAGGATAAAAAACAATTCATGGAATTGATACAAGAGGATTATTCAGTGACTGTATTTAATAAATTTAATCAATTGGAAAGATACAATCCAAATTTTATCAAACATCTTGATAGTAAAATAAATAACGTTTACTTAGGATTGAGGAGACAATATCGAATGGAATATACTTCTTCTGAGTTTAAGAGTTAAGAAAAACATGTTCAATGTGCAGAGAAGGTTGAAATTGAGTTTTCTGAATATTATGTTTTCTTTGAAAATAAGGGTAAAAAGATGTTGTGGTGGTAGAAAAAAGTAAATAATGTATCAAATAATTTTTATGCTATGAAAATTATGATTTCATTCTGTAAGAATTTTGGTAAAAAATACATTAGGAAAATCCTGTTGATGTATGTTAAGTGTTTTTATGTGGTATGTTTGGACATATAACTCATAATTTCAATAAAAAAGATCATGGTAGTGGTATGAAATTTTTTGAAGTACAGAGAGTAATATGTTTTAAATGTAATATGATGGTTCATTATGAAAATGATTGTTCAAAGAGGACCCCGAATTATGGAGAGAAAATATAATTTAAAAAAATGTTGTGGTGAAATCATTTTCATATACTTTAATAGATGCTGGAGTATACAATGATGTTGTATCAGGTACATTTATTTTTTATTTATATTATGATTATGGTTTTTATACGCGGTTTACATAATCTATCATTTCTGTGATATTTTTTGGTAAATTAAAAATTACACCTGATAAAATTTAATAAGAATTTATGGTAAAAGTAAATGGTGTAATGTTCTTATCAAAAATAAATTATAATAATACTATCATCAATTTATATGTAAATAATTTACCTAAAACCATATTATCATTTCCTTGACAGAGTTTTATGTTCTTCGGGGTATGGATTGTCTTTCTCGTTACCTTGATGTGAATGATTATAGAGATAAATATGTTTTATTTTAGAAATTGTTTCCGATAGTATACAAGAATAAACCCATACCTTTTAAAAAAATTTCAGGAATATGTGGAACTGTTAAAATATGAAATGAAATTTACCTTTTCACATATTGTTGAAAATAAGGGAACTATTCACATTAATGTCTTGTCGGTGGTAAATGATTTACCATATGTTTTTTCTAATGATTTTTTGGTATTATACATAATCATGAGGTTGTGTTTAAATTTTATTTAGTACATTCTGATAAACCTATTTCAAAACAACCTAATATAATTTCTCAATAAGAAATTATAGAATTGAAAATGTAGTTGGTTGACTTGATAGACTATGTTTTCAATCCTCTGAGTACTTCACCTTGGACGAATCATATTTTTTTATTTAAAAGAAATATGGTTCCATGAGGATTGTTATTGATTAAAGAGAATGATATATCATCAGTATCAAGAATAATTATCATTTTCCTCATATAGATGATTTGTTTTATCATCTATAGGGAGCTATTTATTTTTCTATGATTCACATGAGAACTGGGTACCATCATTTGATAGTGAAAGAAGATGAAATACTATAAAAATTAATCTATACTAGATATCGGATATATGAGTTTGTTGTTGTTCCCTTTGGATTGAAAAATTACCCTACTGATTGTATGTATTTTTTGAATGTAATATTTAGTAAATATTTGGATAAAATTGCTGTTATTTTTATTGACAATATTTTGGTTTAGTAAAAAATATATGAGGATCATTAACAATATATAAGGATATTTATGTACACCCTTAAATAAATTATGTTATACGTGAAATTCTTAAAATATAATTTTTTATTACAATAGATTTATATTCATGGGAACATTGTGAATATAGATGAAATTTTAATTGATCCTACAAAAAAATGTGGGTTATGAATGGATGAGACCTAAAAATGTAATTCAGATTCACAATTTTCTTATATTAGCATGATATTACTAAAATATTTTAAAAAAAATTCACATTTATATAGAAATCTATCTATGATAACATTAAAGGGGGTTAAATTTAATTGGACATAAGATTGTGATATTTTTATTGAGTAATTGAAAAGTATATTGGTGAATGCTTTAATTTTTCTACTATCTTCTATAAATTGCATGTTTTTCATATATAGTTATTATTATTGAATATTACTTGCCTGAGTTATGATGAAGAATGATTAGGAAATTACTTATACTCCATATAAACTAAAACCTCACAAGTCAAATTATACCACACATTATTTTGGAATTAGAAGTTATGGTTTTCACTTTAAAAATTTAGAGTCATCATTTATGTGGGAAAAAATGTGAAATATATATTGATCATAAAAGTTTTAAGTATATATTCAATCATAATAAATTTGAATATGATGCAGAGAAGATGGTTATAAATGATTAAGTACTATCATTATATGAAAAATTTTCATCTAGGGAAAGAAAATAAATTGGGGGATTCCAAGAGTCCAAAACATCAAGATACATGAACTATTCTATTTTTGAACATAAACCATGTTTTAATGAGGTGATGAATTCTATTATAGATTTTGTTTTTATAAGAAATATCTATATTTTGTTTTAGGTTTCATTGAAATCATATTTATCGGACAGAATTAATAAATTGCAGAAGGATGCCCATGAGTTACAGAACAATGAAGAATTGATTAAAAACAATATGTTACAAGAAAACAACATTGATAAAGATTGAGTTTTGAGATTTGGTAAGATATTTTGAGGGCCTTTTGAATCATAGATAGATATATAGTTTTTATGATAATCTCATGTTTCTTCATTTGAAATTTATCCTATAAGTACTAACATGTATAGAGAACTTCAAAAGTATTTCTAATGGGATAAAATGAAAAGATATATTTCAGGAATTACCATGTGATTTTTGACGTGTCAATAGGTAAAATAGGTATAAAAATTAATAAAAGGGATGATTTAACCTCTTACATATCTATAGTGGAAATGTGAATATATAACCATGAATTCAAAAGTGTGATTACTAGAAAAATGTTTAGGTAACAATGTGTTTTGGTTTTTTATTGATCAAATGAAAAAATATACATATTTTATTCCTATTCAAGGTATTATGTCTTTAAATCAGCTTTATTGACTATAACTCAAAGATATAGTGAGGTTACAAGGAGTTCCCCTCACCATTGTATCTAATCATGATCCCAGATTAACTTATAACTTTTGGAATGGACTTAAAAAATCATTGGAAATTAAATTAAATATTAGCAATAGTTTTTATCCTCAATCTGATAGACCGTAAGAGTGAAAAATTCACGCATTGGAGGATATGATTCAAGCCTATTCAGTAGATTTTTATAGAATTTGGGATGAACATATTTCTTTGGATTAGTTTTCATATAATATTATTTTTCATTCTATTATATATAGGGTTCCATTTTATGTAGAACATCTAAAGTGGTGTGAAAATAAATCATTTTCCGAAGAAGTAGGTGTCATATTGTTTATGGTACCAATATTGGTAGAGGAAAAAATAGATAATTTTAATTTGATTTAGTGACACTTAAGGACAAATCAGTGAAGGTAGATAAGTTACTCGAATAACAAGATATATGATATTTATTTCAAGGTATATGATCAGGTCTTTCACAATTGTTTCCAAGGAAACATTTGACTCATTTTGGTAAGATGGAGATGCTGAGTCCATGGTTCATTAGACCCTATGAAATTCATTATAATGTCGAATCAGTTTCTTATCAAGTTTATTAGCCATTGACTTTCCCCTGGTACATCGTGTATTTAATTTTTCAATGACCATAAAGTATGTGACAAATTAATCTCATGTTCTGAGCCCTGAGATTGTTCAGTTAAAATAATACTATTTTTATGAAGAAAATACTATTCATATTTTGGAACGTAGAATTAATTTTTTATTGAACAATCTAATTTACCGTGTTTTGGTTTTGTGGAGAAACCACATGGTTGAAAAAAAAACAAGAGAATGTAGAAATTCTATGGGGGAAAGGTATCTGCAATTATATGATAAGTAAAAAAATTATGAGGAGGAAATTTCAAAAAGGGGGATAATGTAACAATCCAAGTACTAATTTTATTTTCATTATAAAATTAAATATTTAAATACATGATAATCATATAATGAAATAACTGGCATTTATTGAAATTAAGGAATCCTTACTAATAGAATAGTTACTAGACCATCGAAATAGTAATGTGATCACCAAGAATAATAATACAGCTAATAGAATAATATCTTCCCTATTAAATACTAACTAATCTTTTTGTATCATATAAAAAAATATGATATATTTATATCAAGGAATAATTAAAAACATGTTTTAAAATGACAAACTAAGACTATTTATTTTTTATTAAACATAAATGTATATTCATAATTTTATAATTAATATAATTATTTAAAATTAAATTTATTTTCATAAAATAGATTCATTTTTTAATATTTTTAACATTTTTATTATAATTAAATTTTATGAGACAGTGTTTAATTTTTCAAAGTGTCATAAAATCAGCTATAAGATCAAAATTAGTATTTATAAATAAAATGATAATCTTAATTAAAAATTATGTTTCTCAAATATTGAAAATTATTTTAAAAAAATGGAGCCCATTTTTTTATTCTACACATCAAAAAATCGTAAGGGTGATTTTTTTGGATTTTTCTAAAATAGTTGAATTTTTTTTGAATAGGTAAAAACGATAATTTATGGTATAATTTAGTAAATGATTTATTGAGTCATGGTTGATGTATGAATAATGAAATAACTCATTAGTTAAAAATTACAATATATACTATACTTAGTCATAAAAATCAACTATATAGATTATCTTGAGAGAAAATAGTAAACAAATTAAAAAAATAATCCAAATCACCCCTCTCCACTACCAATAAATACCACCCCTCACCACCTCCTCTCCAAAAACATTATAAGCCATTAAGCTTGCCTAAACTATACCCAATTTCCTCCCCAAGCTTCTTCCTCATATCCAATACCATATCGTCTCACCAATAGTCCTAAAACAAGTTCCTTATGGAGGTTCTCAAGGAGACGATATTCAAGAGGTAAAACCCTCCATTCTTTCTCTATTTAAATCAATCCATTCATTTTTTATTTATTTTTTCCTTTTCCTCCCCTAAACTATCCAAAGTTACATGACCACTACAGTACCATTTATATACTCTAATTCCATTCTGTTAATGTAATATCTATCACTAAACCTCTCCTCTTCTCCTCTTATTCAAAAATAAAAAAAATAAAACATCATCTTTGACATGTTGACTCACTACCGCAATAGATGAAGAGTTTTCATTTTTATATTAAAACCTTCATGTATGGTCATTAAACCATTATATAATTAAACAATATTTTAATATTTATATTATAACGTATTTAATGTTCTTAGATTAATTTATATAAATAATATTAAATATAATGAAACTAGTTTTTGTTGGTCTAAAAAGCCACAAAAAACAAACCAGACATTTTTCCTTAATATTTAACTTATTAATCATTGTCATATTAAAAAAACACTAATATATGTTATCATTTAAAAAATAGATTTATATTAATTCAATTTCATTCCACTTCATGTTTTTGGTTTCCATTTGACAAGAACTCCCTTAATTATACTCAATGGAACCAACCATAATGACATTAACCATATTCTCCAAAAATGATGATATTGATAAGTATAAATCATCAAAATAGCCTTTAATGGACCCGATGAAATGGTAGAAAAATAAAATATATGTTGAAATGGTTCTGAAATAAGTAAATAATGAATCTAATTTGATTATTTAAGACATTAAGTACAAGTTCAGAATGCTTTCAAAAATATGGTAAGGGAATTCTTTTCCCAATTTACATTATTTGGTTTAACCGTCTACTTCATTAATTATATGCTTATAAGATTAAAATTTAAATTTATTTTGATTATATTATTTTTTCTTATTTTGATTTATTGTTTAATAACTCATTCCATTCTTCTGATTAATTCTAACATCTATGATATGATATATTTAAGGGGGTCTCTTCTTAAAATTAATCTTTTCAAGTTACAACTCTTTTTCAAAAACAGCTATTTTTTTACTCATAAGACATAACCAAAAATTCCCATATTCATGAAAATTTATTGATTCGATGTTTAATTTAAATTTTTACATGTTTATTTTCAAATAAATTGTTTTCATTTATAAGTGCACAACTTCATAAAAACAAATTGTGTTTTCAAAATGGAGAATTTATTTTTATAAAAAATGATCCTTTTATGAAACATTTATGTGTTATGATCATGTTATGGTTCCTGTAAATTATTATGATTAATATTGGTTCCATGATAATCTAAGTGTGGGTGATCCCATTATATCTTTCCAATGCATTAGGTAATGGGACAGAGTTAATCTGTTAGGTTTCTTCGAAGAGATTTTACGAATATAATGTGTTGAGTCTTCCAAGTGTAATTGTGATGGTTACTCCCTGTATAGAAGGGTGAGCTACATTATATGTACTAGTGAAATAGAAATAATTCCAAAAGTGATCTTTTATAATTTATGAATTTTTCCTACATTTTATCAAAAAAACATATGATTTAATGAAGTAATCTTAGAAGATTATGTTTTATATGAAAATTTTATCTCATAGTGAAAATGATATCATTCCCCGAATAATAGTTTCTTTCTTCCTTTTATGTCCAATTATAACCATTTGTTTCATATCCCATGTTTTAAACTATTTTTCATAGGGTTTTTGAATGGTTAAAGGAAAATAATTATCAAATTTTAATTTTGTGATGTTTGTGGTCCAAACATTCATCTGTTTCTCAAATAAGGAAAATCATTGAATAGATTTAAATTTAAAATTTGGATTGATTATCCAAAATACAAGATAATTATCAACATTACATAATGAACAATAATATAAAATTCAATTCTCTGAATAAATCATAATTTTTTATTTTTTTATGGAGAATTAGTTTGGAAAATAATCCGATGCTAAATAATTTACAATATAATAATCCATAGACTTTAAATATTATATGCATAAAACTTATCATATGGATGGGTTTCTTTAATTTGTGGACATATATATAGTTCTCCATTCAAAAAAGATGGAATTATACTAAAAAGATATGCAATAAGTTTCTCACATCCTTTTTTATCATTTATTTTTACATAAAACTATTGTAACAAATAGATACATCGTAGATGTAATGGGTTTTCATCTCACTTATTCGTAAACTTCTTTGTATAATGGTTTATTAAAATAATTACCTTAGATCCTAGAATATAACACCTAAAATTTAAAAAATACAACAGTGAACAATTCTTTTCGAGTTGTTGTGTAGTTTGATTAGGCCTAATCTAAAGTTATAATGGAATATGTAATCACATGGACAATGTTTTCAATCATTTTAATAAAAACTTCACCAAGAGAAATTTCATATACACCAGTGTTGATTCCAAAGGGAATTTCTAATTTTGATGGCTGAATAAAGGGAGGGGTTATCCATTTATGTTTTAGTACAATGAAAACTTATTCAAACAATTCATAAATGAAAAATGGGGTATATTTTTAGTGAAATATCAAGAATGAAACTGAAACCATACAAAAGTAATTTGAAAAAAACCCTATAAAAACCATCATAAAAAATGAATGATCTCACATATCTCACTATTTTTGGGTAAGAAAATGATGAAATTACATAAAAATTGGACTGATCAAATTTAATTCCATCTATATAAAAAGCATGATCCTATTATTTACCATTAAATGGATTATTCATAATTAAACAAAATATTATTATCAATCTATGTTTCTAGAACATGAGACAAACAATCCAAACAAATTCCATCAGATGAGTAATAAATATGGAATTAAACCATAAAAACATTCAACCACATTTCTATAAATTTGTAGAAAATTCTCATTATACATGTTTTAAAATTTCAAGGGGCATTAAAATAAACTGAATATTTTTCTCCTATAGTTACCCAACCATTTACACATATCATTAAATGATTTTAATCCTTAATAACCATCATATTTCAAGAAAACAATCATAAATTCTAATGTCTTTGAGGGACTTGGTGCATAATTAAACATCATGGAAGTATATTTTATTTAATCTCAATATTGATATTATAAATTCTATTTAGCTCATATATCTGCATAGTATTACTAGGGTAATACTTAAAGATAAGGTATGATAAAAAATTCCCAACAATAAAATAAGTATAAAAATAAAACTTAGCATGTGGGTTAGAAAACATAACATGATGAAATAAAATACATGGAACATGGATAAAAATAAGGAAGAAATAAATTTATAAAATTAAAAAAATATATTCATGGAATCATAGTCATTTAAAAGAAATATATAACATGACATAAACTTGATTCAAGGATAATTTCCAAGTCTATATAACATGGTAGACCATGTCCCATAAAAGAATTATGACCACTCTATGTCCCAAAATGACGTCTCATTAAACTAAACATTACTAAATGTCTTTGTGATCTCTCTGGGTGCACCCATCATAACATGTTCAAGAATATGTGTGACACATGTATTATAATACATACATAATCAAAAAAAATAAGGGTTGTCCATGTAAAGGACAAGGTTTCATAATTATGTCCAAAGGCATTACAAATATGTGTATCAGAATAAAGTAAAAGAAAGAATGGATTTAGAAAATTCATGGAAAATAATGAATGAAAATATACATATATAATGATAAATGGTGTCAAAATAAATTGAAAAAAAGTTAAAATATTCTTTAGGAATAGTTAGATATAAACCACTTCAATGCGGGTTTCTAGGAAAATATTAATGAGCCACTAAAATAAAAAAGGAATAATTGGTTAAAAAAAAGAAATTAAACATGATAGTTTTTAATGATAAAATGAGTTATTTTATAAAAATAATGGTGGTTGAAAATATATTAATGATATCACTTTAGAATGGGTAATAAATTGGGGAATTCCCTTTAACCAAGCTTTCTTATCATAATGATTGATAAGGGAACCATAAAAATATATTTTTTCCCATCAAATAATGTTGATATGATCTAGATATAAGAGCGTGGATAATATAAATAGTATTTATAAGAATAAAACAAAAATAAACATTCATTACATTGATGTAATGAGTCAGAATGAGTAACCTGAAGAAAAATGGGGCTTTGGGTAGAATCCCTTAACATATATCTGAAACAGTTCTGCACATGATCTAAATGTACAGAATAATCAAATTAGATTCATTAATTAATAAGTTCAAAAAAAATTACACATTTAATTTTTTTTATTATTGTCATTTTAGGCCTTTTTGATGAGTTATATTGTTCAATTTTATCGTTTGAGCATGTTTTCTTAGTTTTCATGATTTGTTCTCTTATATAATAGTATGAAAGTTAATGTAATATGGAAATATAAATAAATAATTGATTTCATAGGTTGTTAGTGAATATAAATAATGTTAAATGATCTTATATATCATTTGGTTATATGGTTTTACAATTTATCATTACATAAAATGTTAGTGATAATCGTTTGGGTTATTTTGGGCGGTTTTTGCTCACAATGAACTTATTTTGATTTATTATTTAACACAATTTGTAAATATTAATTGAATAAAATTACAAAAAATATAATACATATAAAATAAGTTGTTTTAAATTTAAAAATATTTTAATCACTACATTTAAGGAATTAAATGAAGATGGAAAATTTTTATCCATGAAAGAGAAAAATTAGCACCTCATGGATGAAGTTTTAAGTTCATTGAATAAAAGAGAGTGTATAAGGGGTTTAATGATGGAGTATTACATTATCATAATAAAATTAATGTATATTTAAGGTGTTGGTGTATTTATTCCATTGTTATGAGGGTATGTGAGGAGATAATAAGAAAAGAAAATAACATGATAATAAAATAAAATAAATGGAATGGGGAATTAACCACTTCAATTTATCCTCTTTAAGAGCCTCTTTGAGAAATGGTTTAGGTAGTTTAATGAGACAAAGATCTCCTGGATGTGGGGGAGGGGTTTGGGAATAATTTGAACTTCATTTTGACAAGGAATAAATCTTGGGAGGTGTGAGGATAAGAGGTGGTGAGGTGTGGTATTTATATGGGAGGAGATGGGTGGTGTCTCATTATTTTATTCATTTGTTTATTATTTTGGATCATTGCTATGAATAGTTTTATTATTATCACAAAATGTAATAAATTGATGAAAGTTAGTTGGAAATTATGGTTCTTACATCATTGATGACTCATAGAATAGTGTATTTTACTTATAATTTATATATACCATTAATTAATATATTTTAATATTCACAATAAAATCAAAAAATTTAAGAAAACCCAAAAATTCAATAGAACAAATTTTTGACATGTAGGTTTATAAATTAACATCATTTTATACAAATAATTTTATAAATATGATAATTTTTATTTTTATTTAAAATCGTCATTTACATGGAAAATACAAATTTTAAATTTAAATCTAATTTTGTAACAATTTGAATACATTAATAAGGTCTCATAAAATTACGTTAAAATCACATGATATCAAAATATTAATTAATGAATAAATTTTATAGAAATAAACTTTCTTTTAAATAATTATTGTTATTATAATATTTTAATCAAATATTTAGAACTTCTAAAAACACTAACAGTTAATAATTTTAAAAACAATTATTGACTAATACTATGATATAATTATAGTCTACATTGATTTATATAAGGCCATATTTTTATTTATACCTTCATTGGAGTGGTTATTATTTTATTGGCCAGTTAACTATTTATAAGGGTCTTACTACTAATCCTAAGGTCGTGATATTATTCCATAATTATCTATTTCTTATCTTCTAGAAATACCTTTTATTTCATTCATTCTTCATTTATAATGTTTTTATTGTGTTCCTAATGTGATTTATACTTTATGAAATATTTACACAAATGGGATTTCCATTGATAAAAAATTTGGGTCATTAGATTCTACCCACTTATGAAAATTTACCCTAAAATTTTTGTTTTACATTCAATATTGGAAACTGGTGTGGGTACATGTACTTTTTCACTTCCTTAGGTTCCTGTGTTGCCTCTTCGTACTTATGGTTCCACCATAGTACATTGACTATGTAAGTAGACCTGTTGCATACAAATTTATCTCTATGATCCAATATCTTAACCAAATGCTCCTCATATGGGAGATCATTTTCCAAATGTACCACCTCTTAATTCAATACAATAAAAGGATTTTGTATGTACTTTCTTAAGAAGGATACATGGAATAGATCATGTACTTGAGGCATGTTTAGAAGAAGATCTAGTCAATATGCCACAACTCTAGCATGATCAAGAATCATGAAGGGGACAATGTACCTAGGACATAGATTTCCTTTCTTTACAAATCATATTATCCACTTTCATGGAGATATATAGATGAATACCATGTTTTTTTAAGAAGGTTCCCTCCTCAAAAATGCCACGGTATTAATTCATAAATAATAAATATTAAAAAACTCAATAATGTGGTTTTTTATTATAATCATCCTTGAAAAAATGAAGTAAGTCCGTAGGAAGAGTATCAAACCACATAATAGGTTTTTCAACTCCAATGTTTGCAAGACCATCGGCAACCTTGTTCGCCTCTCGAATGATATGCGTGATGATAAAGTTGAGAGTAGAAAGGTTCCCCATGAATTGCATCCACTTTGAAATGATCCACCAAGAGATAATCATTTCACCATTTTTGATGGCCTGCACAATGATAGAAGTTTAAATCTCAAGCCAGATATTAGTCCATCCCTTCATTAGATGAATACCAAGTCTCTGCCCTTAAAATTGTGGTCTCATCGACGATTTCCTTCATAGCTATTTTGTGGAATTGGGCCACCTTTATGTGTTGCTGAATGGTTTTCACCTTCTCCCCTATTTCTTTGACCATTTCAAGTTTTAATTTCTTACATTCACTAACTTCATCCTGGCATGTTTGTGTTCTACATGTTTTCCAATAAACTTATTCATATAGACCTATTTGGATACCTATTTTGAATCAATTTTTTTAGGATAACTTGAATAGAGACATATGTTGGTCCCATACACCTTTTATGTACATAGTACACACACACACCACATTTCCTATAGTGTATGACTAGTCCAATCAAATTGTCCTTCAGTGTGAGGATGATAGGTCGTACTGAAGTTCATCTTAGTGCTTATAAAATATTGGAGACTCTTTCAGAACATCTAGGTGAATCTCAAATCCAGATTAGACACAATCCATAGTTATACTCAATGAATTCTTACAACTTCTCTAATATAAATCTGTTCATGTTGATCTATTAAAGAATACTCTAAAATTGAAATAATGTGAGCTATCATTGTAAGGTGATCCACAACCACACATATAGCATTGTTTCCTTTTAATTTATTCATATTTCAAGTGAAAAATTATATGGTAATTTTCTCCCACATAAATTCTATTACGGATAGTGGGTGAATCACCCCCTTATAATTTTTCAGTTCTTCCTTCACTTTTTGACATACCTGAAACATTGTTGTATACTAAAAAAATATTCTTTTTCATATAATGATCATAAGGTACACATAGTCAACTCCCCAATCATATAACTCCTTCCTCATAAATTTTATACACTGAGGATTTCCCATTTCCACTAGTTTCCACATTCTTCTATATTTTTAATAAATTTTATTGAGAATCCTTTATTTTCTCCAAATGATATGGTTGAGAAATAATATTGGAAAGGATTTATGATATTAATTCCTTAACAATTCCCATGTCCATACTTTATATGTATATTAATATTAGATCCTTCTCAATTCTAACTGTTGATAATGATGCAGGTTTCTTTATACCTAGAGAGTCCTCTACCTTATTTTCCTTACTAGGATGTTAGTGGATTGAGAATTCATTATCATTAATGAGCTCTGAACATATTCATTAGTGTATATGAACCTACTTCTATGTGAATATATATTTGAGACTCTTGTGATCCGTACATATCTCACACTTCTCCACATATAGATAATGCAATCAGATTTTCAATGAAAAGATAACAACTACCAACTTTAGATCATGTGTGGGATAGTTTTCCTCATTAATTTTCAATATCCTTGAGGAATAGAATATAAATTTATGATTTTAAATCAGTACACAACCTAATACCTTATTTTATGAATCTTTGAACACCAAAAAGAGATCCCAACATGTGAGAAGTGTGAGTGCCGGTGTAGTGATAATACTCTTCTTCAACTCTTTGAAGTAATGTTCACATTCATTGGTCTATACATGATTTACTCCTTTATAAGTGAACTTTGTTAGTTGGTTTCATAATCATGTTAATTTATTCAGAAATCAATGGTAATACTCAACTTGATCATGGAGCAATGGATCTCAATTATTGATGTTTTTCTTAGCCACTCATTAATTGAAATTGTGTTAGAAGGGTCTAAAAATATCCCTTTTATAGTGATTACATGCCTTAATAATTAATCTACCTTCATCCAGAACTCACATTTAAAATACATCATATATATTTTTCCCTTAAAAATGACTTTAGCATAGTACTCAAATTTGTCTCATGTTCCTCCATTATATTGGAGTATATCAGAATATCATCTTCAAAGACTACTAAAAAATATTTTTAGGTAATTTTTAATGACTCTATTCATTAAATCCATGTAAATTGATGGATCATTAGTGATTCCAAAGGGAATCACTATGAACTCAAAGTGTCCATAACTTGTTTGAACGATAGTCATTGGAATATCTTCCTTCTTCATATTTAATTGGTTATATCCATAACATGCTTCCACCTTAGTGATATAACTAGCCCCACATAGATGATCAGACAAGTCATTTATCTGTGGAAGGGGATAATTTTTCATTATCATGATTTTCTGAGATCACGATAATAAATTTATAGGAATCATGATCCATCCTTATTCTTGATGATGAGAAACGGAACACCCCATGGTAAAGAACTCAGGAATATAAAACCCGTATCCAGATTCTCCTGTAACATATTTTTTTTCTTCGATATCAATGGTGGACATTCTATATGTATTCATTGATATAGTAAGAGATCTAGGAATAATTTTGATTGATAACTCAATATATTTATCAGGAGGAAGATAATGAGACTCATTAGGAACTTTAGTTGTGTAATCCCTCATGATGTTCATGTCTTCGAGAATGATTATCTCTTTTGTATCAATCCTTTGACTGAGATATTCTTTCTTATAGGGAAACAATATACACACTTGAGAAGGTGATTATGAGATAGATTCATCTTCCCCCTTACAATTGTATGGGATTAATGGATTCTCCAGGAAGTGAAGAGTTATATCCCTTTCCCAAAAGTTTATGTTGGCTTTGTATAATGATATCCAATCCATACCGAAAATAGAATCAAACCCCACCAAAGGGAGTATGACAAGATTTTATAGGAGGTCTAGTCCAGAAATACTAATTTGCAGGAGCTATAAACATCGGCTACAATAATTTCCCCACTTGATGTTCTTATATATAACTCAACCTCCAAATTTTGTGGTGTCTTTTGAATACTTTTACTAATCATGAATGATATGAAAGAATGTGTAGAACTAAAATCAAGTAGTACATTCACTATTATTAAATTAATAATCAGAATCTTATCACCAAATTATTTATATGATCCATATCGGCAGTAGTGATAGAATATTCTCTTCTTTTTTACCATAGTGTTTGTATTTATAGATTTCCTCCAACAACCCTTGTCTTATGAAAATGGTTTGCATAATTACCAAGTTCCTATCATTTGAAATACATTACAATTGAATGATTTATGATCTAAACATTCCATTATTATTCTGTATTAGTGGGATAATTTATAACCCTTTAGTGGTTATTACCCATATTCCCTTGTCTTCCACATTTAAAGCATCTCTTGGTCCTATTTAAGATGTTTCTAGGATAATTCTCCTGAAACTATTGAAAATTGGGATATGGGGTCTTATTTTCATCATTGGATATATCAACCATATTAAAATTCATTTTAAACATTTTTTCACTGATCTAAAGAGACCAATGAAAGTGTATGATCTCCATTTAATCCTTGAGGGAAAAATATAAAATCAACTGATAATTATTAAAGTCTCGAACCACAACTTCATTTCATAGAATCAGTTTTACTTAGCCAAAGAATCATTGCACCTTTATTTCAGTGTTCTTCAAAAATTTAGAGGTATATCATGAAATTCGTATGAAGTTTTCTTTACATGCTTTGATAAAATACTCTTCTTTCTACTTTAGTTCGAGTATTTTTCTTTATATATTTATATGTACAGTTCATGGAAAATATTTATCAAAAAATATTTTCATTAAATCATCACATTCCATGGAAAAAAAAAATTCTTTCAACTTTGGGTCTTGAACATGGGCCACCACTAATCTTATTTACCATAAAAATGATAGACCATTAGTGCAAGTTTCTCTTTTTATGAGCATTGGGGGATAAATAATATCTTCTTAGTGTATTTATTCCATTGTTCTATGAGGGGGAAATTAGAAGATCCACTAAACATCAGTGGCCTTATCGCTATGAACGATTCGATAGAAAATTTTAAATTCTTTCGAGAATAAGCAAATTCAAAATGATTCATGTTATTATTCATAACATGGTCCATTTAATAAAGTATTATCATAATGTTTTGAAAAACCATTCCCATAATATTTGGAATAAATGTATGGAAATCATCACATTTTCTATCACAATTATTTTTGGAATGAGTTCTTTTTTTCCCTACCATTAACTACTGAAAATAATGGTCAATTAGGGGTCTTGAATACTTAGATAATCAGAATATAAAAATAAAACATTTTATATAGGTTGATAAAATTTTAAATGAAAACTATATTATTTTTGGCAATTCCCTAGTTTTCAATCAATGTTATATATTATTTATTTCCTAACATAAATTCTTATGGGATTTTCCAATAATGATGGTTTAAAATGATATTATTAATTTAACAGTGAATATCCCACCATGAGTTTTTAACTAGGTGTGTAATAAAGACTATTTTCATGTAGGAGGTTACCCCAAGTTATATTCGGAACACCTTATCAAAGTTATTACTTCAGGAGACATCTGTTCCAAAACCCACGTCCATTTTTAGTATATAGGTATGAATTTATTTTTTTAATAAACCAATTACTCAATACTAACAAAATTTTATGGATTTTTTCTTATAATGAGTCATATCTATAAGGCATTCTATAGA
This sequence comes from Viscum album, assembly GCA_963277665.1. Classification (NCBI taxonomy): domain Eukaryota; kingdom Viridiplantae; phylum Streptophyta; class Magnoliopsida; order Santalales; family Viscaceae; genus Viscum; species Viscum album. Next base: position 244,881,225 of record OY728131.1, read on the forward strand.
TTCATTATGTCTTAATCCAAAAACAAAGTATATTTTTCCTATAGTACCTACTATTGATACCCATTCCTTTTACAAAAATCATTACATGATTATAAGCATAACTAACCATCAAATTACAAGTCATTGATCATAGAGTCCAGTTTCTTTGGGATATTATGTACATAATTAATCGTCATGAAAAGAAATTTTATTTACTCTTTATATTGAGTTCCAAACATCCTTTGAGATCATATATCTACATAAGATATCTTAGGGAATATATAAAAAAAGGGATGAGCTAAAAATCTTAGTAAGTATATAAGTATAGGAATAAAACCTAACACATTAGTTAGAAGGAATAACATGATGGAATAAAAGGAATGAAACATGAATAAATATAAAGAATAATAACATTTATATTATGGACAAATATATTCATGGCATCATAGAAATGCGTGAAAAACATATAACATGACATAAACATGATTCAATTATAACCTCCATGAATATATAACATGGTGGACAAAGTCCAATAAAAAAATTAGGTTTACTCCCTATCCAAACATAACATCTCAAGATAATAAAAAATACCCAATTAGTTTATCACTATCTAGTTTCACCCATCATAAAATAATAATAAATATATGTGCTACATGAAGAAGCATACATATGGAATCAAACAGAACATAATTGTTACCCATGGAATGGAATGTGTTTTATAATCATTTCATAAGGAATTGAAAATTGGTGTATCAAAAAAGTTTCAATGAAATAATTGATTTAAAACATACATGGATGATCATAAATAAAAAAATTCATAGATAATGACCAATGGTGTCGAAATAAATTGAAAACATTTTAAAAGTGTTTTTAAGAAACATAAGAATTAAACCACTTTAGTGCGTATTTAAAAGAAAATATTAAAGTGACGTTAAAATGAAAAGGAATAATGGTTTTTAAGATAACTATAAATGAACCATGAACGTTTTTAAAGATATAACGAGTGATTTTATAAAAAATAAAGCTGAAATAAAATAAATTATGGATAACACATGAGAGTGGGTAAGATATTAGAAAATTAACTTTAATAGGGATTTCGTACTGGAAGGATTTGTGAAGGGAACAATTAAAAAATGTATTTCCCATTAAATAATTATGATCTGATATGAATATATTAGTTTAGAACATATACATCGAATTTACAATAAGAAAATAATAAAAGAATAATTACATTGGAGTAAATAGATAGAAAGAGTAACCTGAAGGAAAATTTGATGTTCAGGTAGAATCCCATACCTTAAGTCCAAAAAAATTATGCACGTGATCATTATGTCCAGAATAATAAAAATAAATTCATTAGTTACTTAGTACAGAACCATTACAACATGTAATTTATTTTTAATTTGTTTAAGTTCATTTATTTTCTTTTTTATGAGTTATTGTGTTCAATTTCATCATTTTGGAGTGCTCGTTTTCATAGTTTTTAGGATTAGTTATGTTATAAAATTGTATGGAAGTTCATGTGAAATTTAAATATAAATACAGACATGAGTATATAAATTATTAATGAAAATACATATTTATAAATAATTTTATAAATCAATTAGTTATATTGTATGAGGATTAATTATTTTATAAAATGTTATTGATAATAATTTTGATAATTTTTGTTGGTCTTTTCACATAATGAAAATGTTTTGTTTTATAATTTAACATATTATTTATATAATCATTCTAGAACATTATATAGGCTTTGATACATATATAATATGTATTTCTGGAATATAAATATATTTTTATGAACAGCCTTGAAAGCGTTAATGGAAAATGGAAATTCTTCATCCTTGAAGGTGATAAATTAACACCTCATGAATGAAATTTTCATTTATAAAATATAAGGGAGTGGAGAAGTGGTTTTATTGTGGGTTATTCCATTACCATAATATAATTCTAGAATATTGAAGTTACTTGAGTTTTCATTCCATTTTGATTATGGATTAAAATTCACCTAAAATGATTTCTCATCATGATGAATAATGAAATTATTCCATGATTCATGTTTTATAATGTTTTCATAACTAATTGGTGTGTGGGATTTCCTTTTCCCTTAGCATCCCTCATATGCTATTTTGGAAAGAAGATTCCAGAAGCCTCTATGGGATTTTATATTATATATTAAGACATATTTCATGCATAAATCATCTAAAATAAATAAATGATATAAGAAATAATGAAAAATAAAATAACATTTAATTATATTTCTTTCAGTAATGTAATCAAAGGTTATCATAACAATACCTTTATATCTTCCCAAAGATTTTCTATTATTACAAGTTAGACATGTCGCTAATACTCTCTATAAATTGTCACATTCATCCATGTTGTGACCCCGACCTAAAAAATAAATATTATATTGCTGGGGTCAGTAGTTTGGCCACATTGGTTCCTTGGAAACATAAATATTATAGCCTTAATTTATGACTTGGTAATTTTATTCAAAACTTTTATTATATATTATTAAATCTTTTCTTCAACATTCATATGATCCCCAAATAATTTTACATTTTTAGAATCAATAGTTCGCCCTTTTCTGGGACTCGTTACATCTTCATGTGCAAAAGATAGTTTTTGTTTGAGTAATAAAACATCTGATTTATATTGTGTTAATATTATAGAAAACACCAAATATTATGATGAACATCATAGTATATTTAATGAAATAACATTCTAATTAAACTATATTAAATTTTTTTTATAATAATTAAGGGATTTTTCTCTTATACTGAGAATCCAAATCCCCTCTATATGGTCCCCTCTAACATAAATTAAATTTTCTACATTTTGACCCCCATGAGGTAATTGTGATATCAAAATGAAAGAGCATCCATGATTTAATTTTCCTATTTTCTTACATTCATTTTAGTCTCAAAGAAGATAGTCCACAAATTCTTATTTTCTAGACCTGTGATATAAAATCCATGCACTTCTTGTGATTCAATTATGAATGGACCATCCTTTTCCCCTCTATAAAGAAATTCACCACCGTAAAGACCATTTCATCGACCTTTACTACACTATTGTTTTCAACCCATTTTCATCAAATTTGTGCACTGATTCTTCCACAATTTTATCTCTACTTCTTTTCATCAAACTAAAATATATATTTTTTCATTTTCTATAAAAACTACAAACATTTATTAAAAAACATATTAAGATATACAATTTTGATTTTTCCTTCTTTTTATACATTGAATTAATTCAACAATTCAATTCCTAGTTTTAGATAACTTCCTAAAATTATGATCTATAAATATCCTATAAAATTTTGATTATGGGAATTTTATATCCATCTAGCACCCCTTTATGTATTAAAATCTATAATAATTTCATTGTCAATTTCAATATATGAATTAACTTCTTCACTATTATGTAAAATTTAATGGTGTGCTTAATCCCACTCCATGAAGGTAATTGTAACAAATATTATGGATATCCTATCCCCCATTGGTTGTTCTATATAATGATACTTTTGGAGGAGAATTTTATCTCCATCTAATAGGTTATTGTTATAGAATTCAATATATTCATTAACAATATATCATTATGCAATAAAACATTTTGGAAAACTTCAAATATTTATATACCATTTTAAAATCATAATATATCATTCAATGGGTTGTATTGACCTGTAATGAAATAGATAATATAGTTTAACCTTTCTATCCAAATGAATCCTCATTTAGACCATTATATCCAAGAATAATGGTGTGAAGAACGTATCAAATTCTCATAATATTACTACAACATACTTATTCATGATTGGAATATTTTTTTGGTCTATAACATTACTACTTATGGTTTTGAAATGGAAGAATTGTGTTGTTAATGAATATCTTAAATTTTTGGAATAATTAATTACAAAGAAACATTCATCTAATCATTAATCAAAGCAATATATTCATGTGATTTTAGTCTTTATAACACTAAATTAGTAATTTAAATGGTATTCTTGATATTTATTGAATACCCCTATAGAAATTTTAAACAATTAATAAAAGTCAAATTTTTATTTTTTCTCGTTTGGATATAGTGTAAGATGATGGAGGAAGAAAATTCTATATTTTACCATTCACATATGAAAACTCTCCCTCTATCCCCATTCTAGTCATGTCTAATCTAGCCTTGATGCAAATTTCATTCCCATAACATTTTTTAATACACCCATAACATTAAGGAATAAATTTTATTCCTTATTTATAACATTAAGGAAATGTTTTATGTTCAAAAAATTCCAATAAAGTAATTCAATTAAAATTTATATCTTTTTACAACCTGATTTGGAAAGGCATTTCAAAAAATATTACCAAAAAATTGTCAATATGATTTAATTTATCGAAAAATTGATCAACCATTATTAGAGATTGCTTTATACATTTTTCGGTATTCCAATAAAATTTTATCATCTAAGATCGACATTTATTCCATCAAATAAAAAATTTCTGATGTCCTAATAACATAATCATCAAGGAATTCTTTAACCCAACGCAGTGTGTGTATTCTTCACAAATGGGCCACCCAACATTCTTTTAATGATATAGCCAAACAAATTTCCATCAGCTGTAAAGTAATTCATTTTACTATTCAAAATGTAACTCAATGTAAAATCTCAACTTCTATGATTATCAAAAACTATAAAACATATATCCCACGTCATTTTTTGATTTTCAATAAATGGATCCAAATAAACATCAATATCATTACGATGTTTTGTTTTTATAGAAATAAGAATAAACAAAATAATGTATTTTTGATTCATGCATAACCATTTAAGAATGTTATAATTTACCAAAATGATAGGACTTGTATAATGAGTACAATTATATAGACAATAAAATGATTTATCCCATTATTAGATAACAAAATACAATATTTTCTCACCTCATTTCCAAATTCAAGTTACAAGTATTCAATTTTCATCCACAGATGATAATTTTATAAATAATATAAGTTATCATATTTAATTCATGTAATTTTATAAAATTTCAATTATATTATATATTTTTGAAATCCATATATTCATATTTACTATTTAATGACTGGAAATTAAAAAACACATTTCTTGGGAATTGATTCAACTTTATTATTTCGATCAGTGACACTCATAGGGAATTTTAGGAGTGAGTAATGATATTTTCAGAACAATATGTAATCATTTTGAAAAGAACATAATTTTTATAGATCCAAACTATTGAACATAGCATTTAGTTAGAGACATATTTTTTATGAGGAATTATATTTTATTTTGGTTGTATATAATTGCAGAGACCAATTAGTTCTATAAATCAAGTTTCACTCTATCTACTGTAATCTTTAAAACTATATAACTTTAATACAACTAAAAATGGTGTGAATTTAGTACAACTATTATATAATATTCTCTTAGCATAACTATTTAACTTATCAATAATATTTGGAAAATAATGAAGTTCATCTTTAATTCCCATTTTCATTTATTGCAGTCAATCTCTAACAAAATTAACACTGTTATTCTTATCAAAAGATCCATAAATTTAAATATCATCCAAATTGGTGTGCATGTTCAGTTTTCTCAATGTTTAGTCTGAACTTTATAGCTATGATCTATTCTTTTACTAATTAAATGTTCTTAAAACTCTTAAAGACTAATTTTTCTGGAATAAAAACAACTTAAACATATACAAAGGATTTAAGAATGGTGTTATGTATGATAAAAGAAAAAATTAATGAACTATTTAACACCACATTCATTATATTTTTCCATATGATTAGAATTCATGAGATTTTTATTCCTATAAATACAATTATTTTAATAAAATTTTAATTTTACACAAAATATATATAAATTTTAAAAATATTTTAATTATCAAAGGAGAATGTTATAGATAATTATAATATAGGGAAAAAATAATTGATTATATAAAATAATTTTATTATGATATGAAGAAAATAGTTTATTGAATTTAAGAAAATAATTACCCAACTATGGTATGTGTCATTATATGAATTCATAAAAAATGATTACTGGTACTAGGTATATAATGACTACTATCCTGGACAGTTCAAGAAACATAGGTGCGTGTCCGTAATGAAATAAGGTATGAGTCTCAAGAATGAAAATAAATAATAAATATACATGATATGGAGTAGAATAGGATAATATTGTTTCCCTTAAATATATATGTTTTTGGGATGGGAGCTAGTGATTCACTAAGCAACATTTATTAGTTAGTTTCCTAAAGGTAAAAAAGACCAGCAATGACTATCTGATCCCTACAAGTCGATACTAGATTGATGTAATTTTGAGATGGATATGCTAGATTTTATTAAACACAATCATTCCAAGACATCCATTTAAATTTCAATATTGATATATATCCTTCAATATATCCATGAAAATAAAAAGTCATTTGTTTTGTGGACTTAATATCAGAAGCACATAACTTCCTATGATAAAATGGCGGTAATTTTTAAAAGGTTTCCATAACCTTTCTAGGTGGGAGTTCCATAAGTGGTAGGAGTTGATAGTTATTCATTTATTCACAAGGTATGTGGGGGGCCATGTGGTGTTTCATTGATAGTTTGAGTAGATATTTAAGGAGGTGGTAATGTTTAGGTGATTATCACTTGTTAGTGGGAAAATGTCATGTTTGAATAATTTGAAGATCAAAAAAAGTAGTGAAAAATTGAAATCATAAAAGATATTTTACCACTGACAATTATTGGTCAACCCTTCATCATTATTTATTTTATTTTTATCATTTTACCAATTATTAGTATCCACTTAAAGGATTAATGTTTACTATCTCATTTATTTTCATGTTTCATGTTCTTATACACATTAAATCATAAATCAAGGTTGTTCAAATAATTATTTCATGCATAATTATAATATATCATATTGAAAATGATAAAAAAATTATTTTTTACTCCACAGATACACATGTTGACATATTTTTATCCAATCATCACTAATAAATATGATGAAAAAAAATTAAATGGTTGTAAGATGAAAAAATAAATTATATAGGAGGTGGTTAATATTATTTAATATTAAAAATATATTAGTTTTCCAAAGAACAATTTTTCTTATGTATTTGAAATTTTAAACATAATAAATTAAATTGATCAGTGATGTTCCCTTGGGTTGAAGATATATTTTTTTGTGAATTTTTTTTCAATGTAATGTAATATAATTTTTTTTAAAGAAGAATGATGTTAAATTCATAAATCATTAGAAATGAAATGAATTTAATTTTCTATGTTGGAAAAGGAATTTGGAAGATATTTCTACTTTGTTAAGCATATATTCATTCCATAACCATCATTCACAATAATTTACACAAGAAATATATGTAAAAATTCAATAAAACTCACATTTTCAAATGAAAAAATTCATATATAAAGAGAATTTAACCAAAATTAAAAATATAATATAATCACAAAAGATAAACATATAATATACCATCACCATGGGGTAGTTAATGTTTTATAACCTCTATATAAAAAAGTAATCTAATAAACATTGGGTGGGCCTTTTATCCATAATTATAAATAAATAATACTCCTTAATCAGGTTATGATTATTTCGAAAGACATCATTTTTAAATAATTTTATAAATTAGTCTATAAATATAGAAACATTATATTAAATTATCTCACGATCAACACATCCATTATTCAATTTTTATAAAAACCATTGAAATTATATTTATTATTTTAAATTAAAATTCATTTATAATATAAATCAAACTATAATTCTTTTATAATGAAATTCATTAATCAATATAAAATAAAAAATGGAATTATTTACACAAATAACATTCTAAAAAATTTCTTCTAAGTTTTAACATTTAAAACAAATTGAAAAAAAATTATTATTTCTAAAAAAAATCAAAATAATATTTTCGACAATTAATATAAAAATAATCAAAAACCAAAGAATCATAAGACTTAAATAATGTCATTATATATATAAAATCATGATAATAAAATAATAAATAGATTATCCTTGGTCATAAAAAAAGATCATATTTACCTAGAAGTATTAAAAATTATGTGGATTCAATTAACAAAAAAATTAGTAATTTAGTGTATTTCTCAATACATAACTTAATAATCATGAAATAAATTTAAAATATTCAATAAAAATGAAAAAAATTAAATTATAATATTTTATGTCATTGAACAATTCTATTTTTTTAAATTCCCATGAAACCATATGCATGAAAAGAGTTTATATTATACTAAGTGGAATGATAATCATCCTATATAGTATAGAACATGTCCATATATATAGAATATATAATCCACAAATAACTTCATAGGGATAGAAAAAATAAGATGAAGAACCTAATTATGGGCCTATAATTCATACAGATGGAGACCAAACCTATTATAATGGTATTGTTGAATTCAAGGGGTGGGTTTTGATTATTTAAGTATTTGAAATCAATAATATATATAAATTTGAAGGTGTATAATCCTTAAAAACCATGACATTAATGGCCTAGAAAACATATTCACTACCTTACAACATTAAAACCAAAAAAAGCATTAAATGAGAGAGGGGGAGAAAAAAATAACATAACTTATATTCAGGGCTTGATTCATTCAAGAGAAATTATCTGGGGAGAAATGATAGTAGTGAACATCCATGAGATATTGATAGTTGTGACATAAATTTTTTTTGGTATCTTTTAAATATATCCAAGGGGGTTTTATTGGTGCTTTTAAAAAATCATAAATAAATATTACTTTTATCAGCGCTAAAATAATTGACACTGATAAAATATATCCTTATCAGTGATTTTCAGTGATGAAAAATCTATATCATTATCAGATCTAAAGAAACATAGGTAAAAGCTATATTTATCAGTGCAGAAGTTTTGTCTTTGACTACAATACATGTTATCAGCATTTCTTTAGCACTAATAAAGACAATTATAAATAAATATATTTTTAAATATATTTATAAATACTTTCATATGATTATAAATATTTTTATATCACTATATTATATATATATATATATATATATATTATATATCACATAGATTCATTGTTTAAATCTATTTATTATAATTTCATAATTATTTAAATATATATTAATTTATATAAATTTATATAATTTTTTTTTTAAAATTATATTTATTTATTTGTAAATAAAAATATAGAATTTTATAAATATAGTAAATGAACATTTATAGAGATACTTAAAAATAAATATAGTTGTAAATATATTTATTGTTATTAATTTATAATAAAAAATATATCATTAATTATATAGAGTGAGGCTTGAGAAAATCAAGTCTTAGGAGTTCCTTATGGTGGATGAATGTATTTTCATATGATATTTCTCTCTCTGCAAGGGGTTAAAAATATTGATCATCCATCAGAGAGAAACCAAAGTCACATGAAGGAAGATTTGGTTGTATTTTCAAAATTACATGAAATTAGAAAACACTATATTAGTTCTTGATTGATCATACCCATGGGATTTTAATTGATGATAATCAGAGAGATGGTAAATAGAATTTCGTGAATATACGGTTTTAAGGATCAGAAATGTGTGTCATTGGGCTATAGGTACTTTCATATTTTCTTCCCCTCTAATTATTTGAAAACACAATCATGGGGTTATAGATCAATCTCATTCAAGCACATATTTCTTAACATCTCGTAATGGGACAAAAAATTAAATCTGATGGATGTAATTAATTATACTAGGGGAAATCTAGGTCAAATTTTATTGTCTGAATTAAGTATAATGGAACCCAAAAATCCTCTAAGACATTTCTTTATCGATTTGTGTTCCAATCAAATTGGATAAGGAATATAATGTAAGAAATTTTTTTCAATTTTCCTGTTTCTTAATAGAAGTTGAATTGGATTATAAGCATATGAATTGCGCCTTTCTCTCCACTGATGATAATGAATTTTATTTGATTTTTTTATAAAAGGGAGTTCCAAAATATTGTTTGGAATGAAATATTGTAGGACATGATTTCTCTAGTTGTTGGAGATTATTAATCTGCAATTTCTGCTCGGGGCATGGGAATTATTCATGTTCAGGTCATAAATGAGGTGGGATTTAAAATGCATAGGTTAAGATTAATTTCCCTCGATATTAAGGTATTTATGCTAGCTGAATTTGGTTGACTGTTCTTCTGTAAATTAATTTAGTTGTTGAAAAACATCATAAGACTTGTTCTGAAATTCAAAATCCCAATTACAACAAGCTACATAACATCTCTGGGTTTGTTATGGTTTCCTATACTATAGAATATTTTTTTACTTCTAAGGAAGCTATGGGGAACTTACAAAGCCAAAAAATTGAAATATCCTACTACGCTGATGTGATTATGAAAGTTGAAGAAGAATCAGATGGAATTCATAAGTTTGGAGCTTAGGGGGATTCTCATAATTATGAAATCAACACTATGTAGGCTACCGCCTCTTTTGATTAACAATATGGCATTAAAAAGAAATTTTGTTCTGATATAGTTGTTGAGGAAGAATCACTAATGGATTTCAATCAATTAGAATTCCATTTTGATTGTAGTGGACAAAGATAATTGATGGAAAAAATAGTGAAGAATTCATTGGATGAGTAGGATGCTATAGAGTATGATGCTGAGCACATGGATGATGAAGAAATCCTACATGGACAAGATATTTCCTCATGAAATCATATAGGGAAGCAAAAAATTGACCTATAAATGTCTTATAATAAGGGTGTTAATGGTTTTCTTCTTAATGCTGACTAGGACTCAGTAGAAAGGAAGTAGAGTAATGAATAGGGCAACAAGATGATCAAGTATTCCGACCAGTCTCCTTTAAGAAGACCATATCTCCCACTAGGTTAAGATTGACAAGTCCAAGTCATTTATAGTACATGCATATGTCAAATTCGAATTCATTTGGAGTACATGAATAATAAGTTCTTGATTCTCCATACATGACCTAAGATGTAAGATTATAATAGGATTAACATGTAACACAAATGGAGCGACCTTCCATAGAGGAACAACCAAAATATGATAATGTTTTTTTGGAATGTTCATTATTTCTTATGGAGTTGAACCAAATTCATAATGAAAATTTAGAAAAGGATGAAGACAAGACATAAGGGACTTAGCAACAACACAAGTCTTAGAAAAAGGGATCCCACCAAAAAAACCATGGAAGATGATGAGGTTGTGGTGATGCTACAGAGCATGGCCGTAATGAGTTTACCGATTCTTTTCCATGGAATCTGGGAGCCATCTCACTCTGAAGTAGGAAATGATCAAGGATAAATACTCTATGATTATTAATCCATGGATCTCACATTCAGAGTGTGAAACTGCTGTTCAGGATGACTACTATGACCTATATTATAGGAATGATCATGTTCTTGATTTTTAGTTTTCTTTATGTATGAGGGCATATCACATTGTTTGACCCACATTATCCATTTTTCATCTATTTGTCAACTTTATTTTTAATTTATTTTTTTTGGTGTGGGCTTCTCTTTCTCCTAAACCTTTTGAATATATATATAATAAATATATATATAAATGTAAATTTAAATATAAATGTATTATATATATTCATTATTTAAATATTTTTTATTTTATATTTATATAAATACTATTAAAAATAATAATATTTATATATTTATATCATTATACTTATTTAAATAATTTTATATAATTTTATATAGTTATATATATATATAATAAATATAAATATAAATATAAATATAAATATAAATATAAATATAAATATAAATATAAATATAAATATAAATATAAATATAATATAAATATATTTATTATAAATATATTCATTACTTAAATATAATTATTGTAATTTTATAATTTTCTAAATATATAAATACTTGTATATAATTATATGAATACTTTTTTAAAAATATAATATTTATTTCTTTATAATTATAAATTTATAAATTTATAAATATATTAAATAAAAATTCATTAATATATATTTTTTATATATCTATTTTCAAATTAATGTTTAAAATTATTAATGAATATATAATCTTAAATGAGTGCTTGTTAAAAATGAGAGAAATTGAATAATTAAAAATGAGTACACTTTAAAAATATTGATAAAATGGATAAGTCATATTAATTAAATAAATTATTACAAAAATATGAATATATATTGAAAGGAATATTAACGCGTAGTAAAATTAATAAAACATAGTAAATATATATACATAAATTAATATTAGACAATTATTAAATTCCAAAAAATAAAAAAATAATAAAATAATAAAATAATAAAATCTTTAATAATATTAAAAATAATTGAATAAAGATTTCTAATTAAAAACATAACATATTAAATTTATCGTGATACTCAATGAATTTCTAAAATGATTATTAAAAGTTGAATAAATTTCATAAATATTATGTGTATGTGTTTTTATATAAGATTCCATCAATTACGTAAATATTTATTGGGTATGTTGTATATAAAAATAAATCAATTGTGTATATGTATATTTGAAATCAATAAAACACACATTTTAAATATTTTAAATTGAAAATTCAAAAGACATTTAATTAAATGTCAATTAATTGATACTACTAGATGGTATTTTTAATTATTATTACATTTTAATTATAAATCATTTTTCACTAAACATACAACTTATTATGGATAATCATAAATATTTTGTGCTATATGAATCATATTTGAGAGAATAATATATATATATATATATACATATATATATATATGAATATTTCTGAATATTAAATTTATTAATTAATAATTGTGTATAAAAAGTATTTAAAATGAAAAGGAGATTCATATATTTATAATTATTACAATTTATTTATTTAATATATTTATATTCAATATAAATTATTTATTTCTATTTATAATTAATCTATATATAATTTATAAATTTTTATTAATTATTTTTTCATTAAAAATTTTTTGTAATAATTTTATAATTTTATAATTTTTTGTTTAATACTATTTTTTTATTTTTTACTTGTTTTGTAAACTTTCCACCATTTATTCATTTTATATATATCTATTTAAAATATAATATCTTTTTTTATTTATAATATATGTGTGTGTGTGTGTGTGGCTATTTGTTAAATTTATTATTTGTTGTTCATAATTATTTGATTAATAACATTTTAATTTATTTTTTAATTTACTCATTTTTTATTTTCATTTATTTAATTATTTTGATTTATTAATTGTATATATCTATATTTGATTTATATTATTTATTAACATTGATAATATATATGAGTAAATATATTATATTTGTTAATAAATATTTAAATAAAAAATAGATTTTTTAATTTATTCATTATTAATATTTATTTTTTAATTATCTAATTTTTTTATATATTTATAGTATTTTTATTTTTTATTTGTTAATAAAGGGGGTACTGTTAAGGGGGAAGGCCTTATATAGGACCATTAGGTGTATGGGTTGGGTGATAGGAAATATTATTATGAATTATTATGGGCTGAGCCCAGAGGAAATCAAAGAGTGGGCCTCAACCCAAGAAGGTCATTGAAGGGACCTATATGATGGTGTGTGGAATGTTTATGCATGATCATATCCCCACCATAAGCTTAAGGGATTGTGATGTAGTAGAATCATTTATAAATGAGCATCCTAACATGCAGAATTCCAATGTGGGATCAGAACTTGTGACCAAGGCCTTCATTAGTGCTAAAAATAAATCAATGATAACCTTAGCTTTTATAAGCTCTTTTTTCTAGTATGTTGTATTAGTGAATCATTCATGAACCAGGCAACAAAAATATGATATATTTTTATATAATTGGATCCGTTTTTGGTTATGTTATCATACAAAGAACCATGTTGTGGCATATGGTTCGACGATGTTGTGGGTGCATGACAAGAAATATCATTTGCAAGACATGAAAATAGCTGTAGTTTTTCATGTACTATAAGATTTTGAAATACATCTTTTCTCAATGAGACATGAACTTGAGGAAATGATGATGGATGTAGTACCTCTATATGTTTGATTTTGAACTAGTATACAAACCCTATAAATGGAATTCTATTGGCGATGTGTTGAGTAAGAAATCATATTGTGGAGTGGGTTGAGAAGCTCGTAACCACTGGAAGATTGTATGAATGATTGTTGATATGCCTCTACATCATGCCATATAGAGTGATCATGCAATTTTATTTCTAGTAATTCTTGTTCTATACCTGATAAATTTTTTAAACAGAACTAAGGATGAAGATTCCTATTGCAACACTATCAGGTCAATCTTCAATAATTAGAAGACTTCTGATCATTGTACTGAAGATATAATTTTTTTTATTTTACAATTGGATATTATTTCTTCATTCATTCCAAGAAAAACTACTTTTGGTAAACCACCGTTCTAAATGGGATACTCTTCTAGGTGTTTAGAAAATGTAGGAGGTGATGAAAGACTGTTTCTGTTGGGTAAGTATGAAATCTAATAAAAATGTATATGTGTTGAAATTGCTGAAATTTCAGCATGAATAATCATAATATCAAATACTGTTAGGTACATTTTTGTCTATTATGCTTATAATTATATGTAATGGGGAGGAAATTACAATGGATTTTTTCATAGGGCTACCAATAATGCTACGGAACATGATTCTTAATGGGAATTAGTGGATTGATTCAATAACTCAGAACACATTATCAATATAAAAGAATCAAACATGGTAGAGGATATGGAATATTTTATATTCAATAAGTGGTTACATTACATGGGGTTATATATTATATTTCATATGATAAGGACCCCCGTTTGACTTCTAGATTTGGACTATCATTATAACAGGCTCTCGAAAGACAATTATTTACGAGAAAATGATATCACACATAGAAAAATCGATAGTTAGAACTTAGAATTCCAAAATTTTAATGATATTCATTGATCATATATCTTGTACTTTGTTCATTCATGGGATGATCATATTCCGTTGGTTGAATTATACTATAACAACAGTTATCAGACGATAATACTAATGGAACTATTTGAGTATCTTCATGGTTATCATAATCATTATCCTTTATTTTGTTTGGAAATAGGATATGCATATTTGATTAGCGGGAGCCTTGTAAAATGGATTAATTTTATGGCCCAAATTATCTATAATCTTGTAGATATGATTCAAAATATAAATATTTCGTATGTAGATAATAATCACTGACCATTATCTTTTGATATTGGGGACCATGTTTTCCGGAATGTTTCACTAAAACACAATCATTGAATCTTGTAGAAAAAATGATTCTAGATCCATGGTATGTGGGAAACATTGAATATATATAATGTATTTGAAATGTTTCATACTGTCCAGTGCTACTGTGAGGATTTAGTGAAATTACTAATGTATTTCATGTCTCTCAATTGAAAAATAATATTTCAAATCCATGATATGAGATAAGTTTGGGTCATTTTACTCTTGATCTAGATGTGAATTTTATCCAAAAACTGTTATTGGATCTATATTAGAAGTGAAATACCCTTTTAGAGGGATTTGATTCCTTTTTTTGAGTAATAAGGAATAATGGGCAGGTTCAAGTGAAAATAATGGAACATGAAAATTTTATGGAGTAATTATCTAATTTGTTTCAATATCCCATGAAAAGAAAGCCGAATGGATGGTTAAATGTATACTCTCTAGTTTAAGACATACAATCATATTATTATTTACTTATTTTTTGTATAAATGGGTGAGTTTTTGTTTGTAAAGTGATTGTAGGAGTATATGGACAAAAACATGCAATACAGATACAGAAATAATTCACTTCAAGAATATGTACCATTACACGAAGATTGTAGGATAGAATCCATGAAGTTATTTTATGTTGTGAATGTTTTATCTAGGTGAATATGGGGATGTACATGACATTAAAACCATTCACATTATCAATTTTTTAATATAGTAAACCATAAATACTTTAATATCGATGTAAGTGGACTCTTGAGAAATTAAAATCGTGAATCCTTCACTCCTAGCTTGATTAAGACAACTTACAGATGTATTATTTATATTTATAATTTTTCTTTCATTCCTCTCAACTTGTAGGCTTACTCTATGAAATTTCTATAAATCATCAATGTATAGACTCCATTCCAAATGATTCTTTTAGCAATTAATTATTCATTCAAATGTTAGGGTCACCTATTTCTCCATCATCTTGGATCTCCTTGAGTTATTTCAACAGTAACCCTAGATATGTGTGTAATCTCAAATATATGGGTTTATATTTGTGGCGATGAGAAATTGTTGGGATTTGATATAGGAATGGAAGTAATAGGTTGATCCACGAATCATTTTTGATCCTTTATGGAAATGAAATTGAAGGAGGTTGATTATCTTATACTCTATTGATTTATAAATTTTTGGGTTGATGTCTTTTGAATCAATCTCATACTCTGTTGGAAATACACAGTGGAATTGATTTGGAAAACCCATGTATGAATTGATTTCAAAAGGATGGGTTTTGAAATATGGTATTTTTTTAAATAAATGTTTCATTTGAATTTTTTCATAAATTTGTTCATGTAAGTGAATATTCATCGAGCATGGGTAATGGATAGAAGTACCACCTTGAAATTAAGACCAACATGGGATTGGAAAGCCTCAATAATTCCACCATCAAATAAAAATAATCTTGGATGGATCATGGTCGAAACTACAACCATTAAATTGGATCACCAAGTAGTGTCTTGATGATAGGATGACACACCACTCATCAATATATGTTAGTAAAATGATTCCTTCTTTTTTTATGTTTGTCAGTTTGGAATTTTAATTGACCGTACCAAAAATATTAAAATTTATTAAAATTTTTCATTAATGTTTTCCTTGTATTTTTATTTGTTTTTTATATAATATTTTTACATTCACCTCCTATATTTCATAGAATTTGTGATTACCTTTTCTTATCCTAGTGGTGTTTGATGGAAAGCCTTTTGGGAAATCCTACCGAGTGATATTCTCATACAATACTTGAGAACATTGGTGCATTTATAGATATCATCTACCGGGATACAAGTATGGGTCACATATCATACTTCTCTAGTGGTTATCCTGGACATCATGGTTGGGTTTCTCAAGCTGGAGATGAGACGTGTCTGCTTCTTGGTACGTGGTGGTGAAACATTGGTTTCAATGACTTTATACTTCGATCCTTATTTTTAACCTTTATTTATATTCATTTTTTACTCTAATGTTTTCATGTATTATAATTTATGGTGATTTGATATTTTTATTCATGTATTTTTTTATAGGTTTGTAAGATTATTATTTCTGTATTGTCTGTTTGTTTTACCATTAATGTTGATATTATCCCCAAAAAATCCAAATGAAATTGACATCTATTTGATTCCTTTAGTTCCCTAGGTACATCACCTAAGACAAGTATCACCTATTTCTCTTCCCAAGTCAATGACTGAGGGGATGGATGTCCAAAAAAGGATACCAATTAATGAACATTTTTTGAAAAGGGTACTGTATATTATAAAAATAAATTAAAATATCCACCATTAAAATTTTATTATAATGAATAATATATATATATATATACTACTTTTAAAAAATTATTTATCTATAAATTTAAACGAAACATGATAAAAGACCTATAAATTTTTTGTGAACATTTTTTCAATAGAAATAGTTTTTCATAATATTTTGTATTTTCTATTAAATAACCAATTATATAAAATTTATAAAATTAATTTGATAAAAATAATTTTATTTTCAATTTATAATTTCTTAATTATTTTCATGTTAACCATTTTAGTTTTATAAAATAAATTTTTGGATGAATAGTTAAAATTTTTAATGTTTACAAAAAATGTAGTGATTATTGATATATAAAAAATAATATGTTTATTAAAAATATATAAAACATTGATGGTAAAACATGTATTTAAATAGTAACATTATAAATTTCAAAACATAATTAAAAATGTTTAAAACCTATTTTAGTAACTTATATAATATTCTCCCATAATAAACTATTTTTGGTATTTTCTTTTAATTAAATATTAATTTAAAAAAATAACTTTTTCATTTCCATGAAAGTAAAATAATTTTTTTCTATTTTATAATAAATCAATTTATATCACTAAAACCAAATACATTGATAATTTATCTTATACATAGATTCTACAGTTATAATAATCTTTTTTTCTAACAATATGTTTTTACACGTTACATTCGCAAATGATGAAATTAATTTATATTAAAAATAGAAATTTATTAAATAAAATGAATTTATATTTTGAATTAGGAGGCATAGATTTTTTAATAATATCATTTAATTTTCATACATTAAAAGTACATTTATTTGGTAATGATAACTGGACTTTTTAAAACCATAAATTGTAATAGAAAATATTAAAAGAGTTAAAGAAAGCAAATATTTAAAAAATGTGTAGAAATATTTTTTTGAGGAATGATTGACTATATATCATCCCCCAAAATGGTATTTTCCATTTTCAGAGCAACATGACACGTTTAACATTTACACCATTTATATTAACTAATTTTAATTACAAAAATCTCATCTCAAAAGTTATAAAAGGGGTCTCTAATCACTTAATAATGATCACTCCAATAAATATTTTTACTCTAAATAAATATTCCTAATTTTTATTCTTTATAGTAGTTTTAAATTTGATTGATTCTTTTATCAAAATAAACTATTTTATGTTATCTATTTCTAAGGAATTCTTAATGGAAATAAAAAAATATTTTAATGAGAAATCATTATTTTTATATTATTTTCATTATATATTACGTTTAAAAGTAAAATTTACTAATAAATATATAATCCATTCATTTTTAATATTATTTTTTATTTTTTCCAATGGGAAAACTATTAACCCCCATTATTTTTTCTAATAAGAAAAATGGTACTTTTATTGGTGCATTTTTTGGGCTACCACCACCATAGAGGGACAACTTCAATTTTGTAACCACTACTTCGATTCAATGATTAAAAAAAATTAAAATTGGAGAATAATTTTGGCACATATAATATAATAATTTTTATTAAACATAAAATTATGATACACATTGTTTACACATGAATCTCCAAAAATGAAATTGTTAACTATGTGTTGTCTGGAATAATTTCTTCACAAAGTAACACATCTTATTTTTTATATAGTTTCTTTAGAATTTATTAAAATAATATAGAAATAGATTCAAAATATTAAAATACACAAAATAATATCCTTATTATTATTTAATAATGATAATTTTTTAAAAGAAATGACTTTTATAGTCATAATCATCTATTCATTATGGTATGCTCATGTATGGGTTTTTGTACCAACTAGCTTGAGAAATACTATAAAATAATATCAAATATGTCCATGTAAATTTAATTTTTTATAATTTAAGAACCTGGTTTTTGCTGTGAAAGGCTTTGGAATATTCTTCATAATATTCTAGTGCAGATCCCTCAGACGGTGTGCGATTCTGAGCCACAGAGTGGCCAGAATTAAATTTTCAGTGCGTTCACATTGGAAATGCCAAAATAAATGGGATAACTCCTGAATGGTGATCCGGATCAGAGATCCGAGTGTATGTATGGGTCCGAAATGGGGTGTTTACCCTAGGAACGACATAAATTATGTCGGCACGGGATGTTTGGACCCCTCACTCGCTTTCGGAATGTGGAACAGATAAATTAAATAATTAATTTATTCGTTTAATGTTGAAATGTAGGGTATCTCTTAAACGGTGTCTTGGATTGGAAAACCGATGGAACCGTTGAGTTCGGAGTGTGTCGTTTACCCTAAGAGGGGTGTAAGGTTCGCAGTCGCGGGTCGTATGTGAAAAATGGCCCCGGGGGTGTTTTCGTAATTTGGCGGCCTCTGGCGCTAAGTTTAATTACTTTTAAACGGAATATCAGAATCAAATTACGAGACCACTGTTGTGCTCGGGAGGGGGTGTTTACCTTAGGAGAGGCTTAACCTTGACCCCATCGAGAGTTTCGGGTGCAGGATAAATTGGGGGTTAAATTAATTAAATTTTATTTAATTTCTTCCTTATTTAAACCCTAACCCCATCCCTCTCCTTCCCCTTCCCCCTTGGCAGAAGAGCTCAACCAAGAAAGAGAAGCTCCTCCCCTCTGCCTCCCCTCTGGCAAGGCAACGGCGTGGCGGTGGATCCTCCATGAAGCGTCGGGCAACGCCCTCGTAGGTAGGACTGTGCGTTTTTCATTTTTAATTTCCGCACCTTCTTTGATCCCATTTATATGTGTCAAATTGCAATTTAAGTTCCATGAAAAGCCCAATTTTGTGTATTACTCGTCCCGAGCTCCCAAACTCAATTCTCGGATTTAAAATCCGAGCCCTGATGTGTTCGCAAACTTCCGGAGAAGCATGCGGGTTTTTGGTTTTTCCAATAGTCGAACGCGACGGTCCGGCGAGCTGGGCGGCGGCAGCTCCTTCAGAGGGTTCTGTGGAGTGGCGTTCATCGGCGGGTGCAGTGGGGCGGTCAGCCGCAGGCTCCAGGTGCGGTGCTGTGGGCTCCCCTCCGCGGAGCAGGCCGAACAAAGCGGTGGCTTCCAGCGGTTGTTGCGGCTAGCGACAGCTCCAGGCGGCAGCGGGGGACGGCGGTGCCGGCGTGCGGGTGGCGACCTGGGTCCCCGGTTAGAGGAGAAAGGACCCGCAAAGCGAGGGTCCTACTAGCGCCCTATGGAAGAAGGCCGACCCTCCTGGCCGACCTAGTCTCTTTAAAAAAATGGAAAAAAATTATAAGTGTATAATAATAATAATAATAATAATATTATTATTATTATTATGGAAATGATTTATTTTGATAAATCAATCGAAGGGCACCCATTTTGGGCCCCATCTGCGGCTTTGCCTTTCTCGAATCGAGGCAATCTTTTTGAGATGGTTTTGGGTGATTTTAATCCCCGAGGCAAGGGCCTCGGAAGCACGACACGCTGTCAAGCGGTTGGGCGCTTTTTCTAGGGATTCTTGTTTTGGATGGTGCAGACGTGTATGACGTCCGTTTTGAGCTCCGTCAGTGGCGTTGGGACCCTGGCATTGGGGCGAAGCTTTCCATGGTGGTTTCAGACATTGCATCCAAAGTTGAGGCATGGGCCCCACAACCCGTCTTTTGAGCTGCGTGCAGCAGTTAGCGACTTCTTCATCAGACGTCCGTTCAGGGTGTGCGAGCAGTCGATGTTGGGTGTTTTTTCCAAGGGAATCGCGTTGGAGAAATCTGCCCTCTTTAATTCTGCATGATGGTGCGGGCCCCACGAGGGTCCTTTGGGCGTTGATGGCGATTTTCCATCTCTATCACCGGACGACCGTTTTGGACAGTTGAATAGTCCATTTCGTATACTTTTTCGAGAGGATCGTAACGGCGCGATCCATTAATTGTGTTTCGGGATCGGGTTGTAGGTCCCACGAAGCACTGCTTGTGTGCGGTGCACCGGAAAGCATCTTTTTCCTCAGATATCCATTTTGCTCAAGTGAGCATTCTTTTTGACGTGTTTTCCTGAGGGGATCACAATGGTGTGATGCGCCCGACTATTCTCTTGGTCGAGGCTCCGGATCACGGGATGTCGTTCGGGCGTGAGGTGGTGTTGGTGACTTTTCTATCAGGTATCCGTTGGAGTCAAGTAAGTACTCTATCTCGTGTGTTTTTTGCGAGGATTAAAACAGTGTGATCCGTTTGGTTGTGCGGAGCCTCTTACGTGATCTTATTAAATGTGGAAGCATGAAAGGTGCTCTGGTGGTGGTTCGTCCTACCATGTTTGTAGCGGACCCTTGGTGAGTGATCATGCACTCTTGGGAGAGTATTGTAAATGATTCATAAGATATGGTTGGTTGTGCCTGGGCCTTTATGGTGGAGTTGTTACGTTAACGCCTTCGCGTTGACATTGGGTGTCGTGTGCACATTAGCCTTTGGTCTGGAGATGTGGTATACTCTGGGAGTATACGGGAGCGATGGGAGGTACATGTGGATGTTGGTACCTAAGAATGTTTGTGCGCTTGGTTGGGGTTGACTTGGGGCCACACGTCGTGTGGGCCCCATGTGCGTGTCGTGCTCTGATTTACATACTTTTGACCTCTCGTGGCATAGAGGGTCCCTCTGTGCTCATTTGATTGACCAGGATGGGGGATTTTCCCCTCGCCTGGTGCTCTTTTGTTTGACCAGTAGGGTTGAGTGGTCTCCCCCTAGTTTTGTTCTCGATGGTTTGGCCAACAGAGATGGTTCATTTCCTCTGATTCTTCAGCTGTGAGGGGTTTCAGTACCACAACCTTTCACTAGACTACAACACCATCTATGACTACGTGTGCTTGTACAGCATGGGTGTTTTCCCACTCTCAGGGCTGAGGTTGTTACCAGCAGAGTTGAGGTTGTTACAAGCAGGGCTGAGGTTATTTCCAGCAGGGCTGAGGTTGTTTCCAGCAGGGCTGAGATTTTTTCCAGTAGGGCTGAGGTTGTTTCGAGCAGGGCTCGCCAGTGGGTTACCATCCAGTAGGGATGGCCAGTATAGCGGTGTTCACCAAGCAGTACCATCTAGAAGGGATGGCAAGATCAGTTCCGAGCTTACCTCTAGCTAGGCGGGGTAGTGGTCCCCGATGCCGGGCTTACCTCCAGTGGGGTTGGGAAGTGGGCCCTGATGCCGGGCTTACCTCCAACTGGGCTAGGCAGTGGTCCCCAATGTCGGGCTTACCTCCAGCTGGGCTGGGCAGTGGTCCTCGATGTCGGGATTACCTCCAACTAGGGTGGGAAGTGGTCCCCGATGCCGGGCTTACCTCCAGCTGGGCTGGGAAGTGGTCCCCGATGTCGGGTAACCTCCAGCTGGGCTGGGCAGTGGTCCCATCGCCGACTATAGCCGGGTCGCCCTCCAGTGGATTACTCCATAAAGGGACTGGGTAGTGTGGCACCCGTCGACTCTTTCCGGGTCTCCCTATAGTGGGATCCTGTCGACTTCTAGGGACCCTCCAGCGAGGCTGGGCAGGGGGTCACCTATCGACTTTGAGCAAACCTCTCGACTGCGGGGCAGTGACATGGTGTGGTTTGACGTTCCCCCAGAACTCTCAAGTACGAGGATCGTTTTCCCCACCGAGACGCGTCCTTGTGATGCGACCTGAAACCGCTCAGGCGAGTCAGTGCCACTCAAAGCGGATAGTGTCGAGGTGCAGAGATTGAGCCCTTGACTTGTAGTTCAGGGAAGATGTGCGGGATGCTATGCATCGATGGTGTTACTTCTAGGACTGTTGGCTACTCTTTTCCTGGGCTGAGTGACAGGATGGAGATCCCCTTACGACCTTGTTCGGGCTTCTTGTTGAGCATATAGACTTGTATATACCTTGTTCTAGTACACATTTCTTGGGTTTGGTTACTCTCCATCCAGGTGAGGCGAAGACGCACGGGGTATGCCACGTGCTTTCCGTGTCTAGCTTCTCATAGTTGGACGATTCTACTCTCCTGCTATAGGTAGCGAAGACTCGACAGGAAGTTCATCTTCTCACCATTTCCATCTCTTTGTGTCTGGACGAGTCTACCTTCTTTCCTCTTGTTGGGTTGAGCTGGACCTTCTATTGTTACTGCTACCACACTTTCTGTTTTACTCCTCTATTTTTCCTATTCGCTCTACTACTCACCCTTCGGTACCTCCTTTTGTTGCTCCCTCGAGATTTCGGGGTATCCTACTGGGTATTTTTATACTCACCCCTGCTGGGGCTTTTCCCACACTTGGTGTGCCCTTGCAGAAGACAGACAGGTTGGACGTGACGTCAGAGGAGCTTAGGATCTTGGGAGCTTGGACCGCATGTGGTGATCAAGGATGGGCTCCAGGTGGGGGACCCTTCTAGCTGTTTACTTTTTGTTCACCTGTTGTCGGGTTGTGGCACTTTTCTGGTTGGGTGCTTGTTTTGCCCCTTTTTCCTTTTCAGCACATTACTTGTTCTGTTTAGAGGTCCATGCACATTTGTGGTATATTTATAGCAGTTTCCCTTTGCTTTTCCTTTTTACTCTGCACTTTTGCATTGATTGTGTCACATGTTTGTGTACAGGTACTTAGGCGAAGGCCTCCCCGAGTTATTGTGCCTTCGGTGCTGGTCACCAGCCCTTGGCCTATGGAGGCGGGCTTGGGGTAGTTGCTGCTCGAGCCCGGATATGGTCGGGTCGTGACAGATAATATATGATATAAATAAGAAAAATTGGATTTTAAGGTTCTATAAACGTAACATTAATATTAATCTCATTAATTTAGATACCACCATTTGTTTGTTAAAGATCCCTAAAACATGCTTGTTTTCAATTTCTTCTCTATAAACCATTATTAAAAATAGAATTAGAATAATTTCTAACTTTAAACTATCATTAACCAAATATTACAGTACCTTATGTAATATAAAGATGATAAAACTTGTAAAATAAATTAATAAAAATTCCATAATTTTGAATCTAGTTCAAAATGATCAATATTACTCACACCTAACATGGAAAGTTGATCATGACTAAAAAAATCACATGTAAAGAAAATTTAAATATAAATTTTATACAATTTTATAAATATGTGAAATATTATTATATATTTAATTAAGATATTTATTTCTTTGATAAATAGATTCAATCACTTTCGTGGAAGTTAGGAATTATGTTAAGAGGGTAATTTGTCTTAAATTTAATTTCAATAGATATATTTGTTAATATGAACCATGAATTATTTGATATTGTGTGATTAATACCTAATTAATTATTTTATACCATTTTTATTTAATTTAGGGTTCTTGAGATACATATCATTTTATTTATTTATTTGAAAATCAATTATAAATATTTCAATGTTGTAAGAGTTTATTTGTTACATTTTGAAATTTACGAGGCATGACTGATATTCTTCACAATAACTTATTTTATATTATTTAGTCATTGAACCATTTACATCAAGTATAATGAATTTATTTGATTTATTTAAATTTTAATTTTAATTTCTTTGTATCCCGCTTTTTCTTGTTTTACCTTTAAAATTAGTGTTTTTGAGAGGCGTAATTATCCTTCAATGAGTTATGATTATTCTTATTGAAATTATTTCATATAAATCCAAAAAATTATTTTATATGCTTTGATTATGTGTTAATATATCATTTAATACCGATTATTTAAATTTAAACCATATAAAACCCTATCAAAAATTTTCTTGATTTATGAATTATGACATTCATAAGGGATATGGTTTACTCAAAGTTCATTTTTTTAGGTTAACATATTATTTTGTTAGCATCATTATTATAAATTTCAAAAAATAATACATTTCCTATTTTATAATAAATGTGTTGTATTATATATGGGTAAAATGATGTTTTAACTCAAATATTATTTATTATGAATGCTCATCAAAAAAAGGTACAATGTTTCTATGAAAAATATCATATTCATTAAATGTAGTTTTCCCACTATTTCCATGTTTATTATCCGCTAAAGTATCCTAATTTATTATTTTTAAATAAAAATATGTTTTTAATCTTGAGAAAAAAATAATTTCATTTGTCTCTATCAAAAATAAATGTTTACTATATATATTTGTGTCGTTGGTTTTCCAAATAATTATATAAAAATATTTTATATATTTTTAGTCCTTTCAAAATAAAATGGTTCTTCTTCATCTTCAAATAAAAATTTCCAAACAATTATTTATTTTAAAAATTATATTATTTAAAATAATGATGTAAATGATTTCATAATAAAATTACTTAGTATTTTGGAATCATTCTTTTTCATTTTCAAGGCTCTATTTTTAGATATTATTTTTAATCTTTATGATATTCAACATTTTTTTAGTTCATTTTTTTTATCCTTTATGAATTTTTGAATAATATACTATGGAATTTTTTTAAAAGTAATTATAATTCAAAATAATTTACATAATGATTATAAATTAGAATTTTTAATGGTATTATAACATCATATTTTATTATAAAGATAGAATATCTTCAAAAAATATATTTTATGATTTCACTTCTTTTTATTTCTTTATCTCTAAAGGTTTTTTTATATTTGGATGTTATTTTTCAGTAACCACCCTCTAAATGTTCTTGTAAAATCCTATTTTGGGGTTATTTTGTGGTGTGTATCAACTATTTACTTCCTAAAGGTAAATTTTTGTGGTACCATATTTAATGTTTTTTAAATCCATCATTTATTTCATGGGTTCTATATGATGTAATGAATGAAATCCATTTCCTCCCATGATTTTTAATGATACGTTAAATGATTGTTATTATATGGTATAAATTACATATGGAGATTCATTAAGTTATGGTTTGAACATATATAGTCCTTTAATGATTAATATTAGGATTTATATGTCATGTGATAATGTGAAATGACATATAATACTTGATCTACAAATGGAAAGAATTGATTAAACCCTAATCCACTATAGGAAATAGGTGAGTGAAGTTTAGTCTTCCATGGGGAATATTTTAGAGAAGATAAATCCCATATTGGAAATAAATTTTTTTCCTTATATAATATATTATTATTCCTATGTTTATGTTTGTTCCATATTACTATATTTTGAAATGTACATATGTTATTTTCGATCATGTATCGTGCCCCTTGTTTTACCATGGTATGTTTTCCAAATGTTATGTTTATGGATCATTCATGTGCTCTTAGATGAATGAAATCTCCATCATAGATTTACATCAGGGTAGTTACCCTAAAAGGGGTGTTTTGGCTATCAAGTAACATAATTTAAACCAAGAGAGTTATAAGATTAAACAAGTATTAAAAATGAATCGTAGGATGAAATAAAGGTTTAAATGGTGAAGAAATTATTTGTTTGAGATTTCATATTCAAATTATTATTTACTCTGATTCAATTTAATTTTATCATAATAATTTATTCTAGTATTAGGTTGACACGTGATCCGAAACATGAAACTAAGAAATATAGGTTTCTGGAAACCACTATGTATTATAACTGAATAAGGTTGAATACTAAAATGGTTGAAAATTTTAGAATAATCTTGTTAGGTTGGAAAAGGTGAGTTTCCTTGCCATAAATAATGTTGTGAGGATTATTTATTTATATAAAATAAATAATCTTACTCATTGATTAATTCATTAATACCTGATTCCTATCAATGATATTATAGATTAATAAAAAAATTAATGATTGTTTCAATAATTTAATGATTTTTATTTAATATTTATAGTTTAATTATCTGGAAGAACTTTATTAATTTTATAAATAAACTAAAAAATGGATTTTATGACAAAGTTATATTTTTAGGGATAATAATTGAAGAACACATGAGGGGGGATAAATAACTCTTAGGATTAATATAGTCATTATGTTCTGAAAATAAACGGTTGATTAATTTTGATGAGGTAAGCCATATTTTATTTGTATCCTTAGGATAAGGAAATAAATTTATGAAATTTTATGGGAATTTTATCATTTTCATGGATTGTGGTATATATTATTTATTGTGTTATTTTATGAAAAAACAGAATAAATTTTATTGAAATTCATTGATACTACAAATTTATAGAAGAATATGCTGTTTTCTTGGTATAATGTAATCGATATTCAAATATTTTTGATAAAGGTATATTTTTTAGATTATATGTTTAGGTTATATAAATTCTTTAAGATATGATCAAATAAATGATTAATGTTGTTTAGGGAATGATACGTAACTTAATATAGCCTAAGGGAGTAGGGTAGATGTCATATTAGAAGTAATATATGAATAATATATTTTTTTAGATTACCATCTCTTACATTATTATGAGATTAAAATATTAAACTGTGAAGAATTTTTTTAAGGGGTAGGATGTAATGACTAGAGATTTTAGAATAATTATTATTATACTTTAAATTATTACCATATTTAATAAACCATGTCACATGTAACTTATTACTAACATAACATTCGACTAGAACGAACTAAGACATATTAAAATTCTTTAAATCATATAATCATTAATATATGAAAAGATAGTAATCAATTACAAATAATTACATATAATTATTTCTCTTTCATTAATATTTTAAAAATGTTGCCTTCAAAAGAACCATTTACAGAAATTGTATTGTATATTATAATAAAAAATTAAACTGATAAAAGAAAGAATTTTATTATAATTGGTAATATTTATATTTATAAACTATTATGTCAAAAATAAATTAATAATAATTATAAATAAAATAATATTAAAGACACATGAATATTAAAAATTCATTTTTTCTATAAAAAAATTCTATATACGTTTTATTTTAAATTAAATAAATAAAAAATTAATTTTGAAATTTTAAATTGATAAAAAAACTTCATTTATAATTTATAATTTCATTGTTATCTTAAAGATAATTTTTCAGATTTTTCAGAGATAATTTTTTCTATGAATAGTTAAAAATATTGTTTTTCTAAATTCAATGTATTTCTTAATGTATAATTACATAATTATAACATAAAAACTTATAATACATTTTTAAAGATAAATTATGATTTTAAAGAGTAAAACTGTTCATATAGAAATACTATTATTAATTAATCAAACCTGTTTTTATTATTTTAATTAATATTTCCTTATAAAATATTTTTAGGCATTATATTTTAATAAATTGTTATTTTAATAATTTTTTTTATTTATTTGAAATCCACTTAATTTTATAATTTTTATAATAAAAATTTTATAAAATGAATATAAGATACATGGATAATTTTATCAAACACATAAATTTTATTCTTAAAGATACACCTTTTTCAAACAACTCGTTTTTATTCATTACATGTACTTATGTTGAAAGTATAAATTCTTACACATATAAATATTATCAAATAAAATTTGTTTTCTAACATGACCAGTAAATAAATAATATGAGATTTTCATATTTATTAATATTTGTGAATTAAATATTAGTTCTACTTTAAATGGGATTCTATGTTTAATTGCGTACCTGACATGCAACAATGAGTTTCTCTGAAATCTTATGTTGTACACAATGCTGAGTCAAAATGAAAAAACAATATAATATTATTATTTTAAATGGTAGTTAACTCCTAGCCATTTTATTGGTATGAAGGAACAAAACATACTATATTTTGTTTAAACATTTTTGTCAATTTTTTTACATTTATCTAATAAAATTTAGTGGCTTAAAATGAGAATGAATTCACTTTTAAGCATAAATACTCCTATATTTTTAGAAAGGTGTTTTTACCCACATTTGATGGAGAACCCATTTTAAATATTGTTTCTTCGAATTTTATATGTTCTATTAGATAAAATTTACTTCATCTATAGAATCAGGACATCAAAATTTAATTTGGGTTAGATTTTAGTATTTTTATCGTAATGTTCATTTTTTAATGAATAGTGAAAAATACCGCATTTTAATTCAAAAATTTCTTTTCACCTAATTAATTTATATAGTTAGATTGGAATTTTAATTTGATTTAAAGTGTAATTGGATTATATTTTTATCATTTAATCCAATTTTGTTAATTGGAAGTAATTTCTTGTTAAAATTGGACATAAAAACCCGTCAATCTTTTGATTTTTTTTAATTTTAAAAACACGCTTTTAGGTTTTGAAAATGAGAATTAATTTAAAATTAATTTCTATAAATTTATTTATTAATTTGTAAAAATGGATAGCATATTTGGAATTATGAGGTCTAAATTGTGTAAATATATATTCTTTATTTTTATACATTACGAACAGTAACTTCGGTAATATTTTTATTTACAATGGTTAAAGGGTAAATATAATAAATAAGGGTAAAAATAACTTTATAATAATTTAAACTACCCTAAAACGTGTCCTAATACTATTGTGTGAAATATTTCTGACCATGGGAATCATTTCTATGATTTGGGGACCTCACATAGCTACTTTGATGTGAAAATGGCATTTTAAAAGAATTAATTTAATGTAAAGAAAAAAATAACATAAACATGCCTTTTTTACTAATTTTTTAATATGGGGTTTAATTAGTAATATTGTATAATAAAAATAGTCATTATAAAAATCA
This sequence comes from Viscum album, assembly GCA_963277665.1. Taxonomy (NCBI): domain Eukaryota; kingdom Viridiplantae; phylum Streptophyta; class Magnoliopsida; order Santalales; family Viscaceae; genus Viscum; species Viscum album. The sequence continues at coordinate 244,911,293 of OY728131.1, forward strand.
AAATATTTACTAGATCACTTTATTTCATTTCTAATTTTTAGACATTAAATAAATATATATATTTATGACACAATGATGATGTAGTGATTACTTTATTAATGACTGATTTAAATAAATGAAATTATAAATTTTAAAATAAATTTAATTTGAAACATTTTATGCCATAAAAGAATTTTATGTATGATTATGACTTTTAATATTTTAGTTACTGAATTTTTTCTAAAATAATCTACTTGTTATGGATTATTAAAAATTCATGAAATGAATAGTATACAAAATTGACATAAATGAGTTTAGAAATAATTATATTTTATTAAATGATATAATAATCCTAAAAATATATGATTGAAAAAATGACTTATATAATCTCAAACATGTCATTAATGAACAACATGAGGTTATTTTTAAATTTTATAATTATTATATAAACTATATAGTATGAATTTACAAGAAGACATAGAAAGAGTTAAATTAGATAACTAAGTGTTAAAGCGAAAAGATATGGATATGTTTGTTACCTATACTTGTCTAAAACCTATTTTTTGAGTATTTTTTGACCCAAAAATATCTTATGTTTTAAATAAACTACTTTGGGAGACATTAAAACCGAAAATAATTTTATAACAAAATAATACTTTCATAATTTCCTAAAGTACCCCTCCTCCCTCTTATAAAAGGGCATCACCTCTACCAATTTAATCACACCACTCAAGCCCCTTGTCTAAAACAAACTCTACCCAAATACGATAAAAACAACCCTATATTTCTCCAAGAATCATTAAATAGGGATGAAGTCAATTCAAGAAAGCATTTTGAATCAAATCAAATGGAGTTACACGTTTTAGAGGGAGTGTCTTCTCTAAAGATCCTTTCCATTATTTTACTTCTTTACTATATATTATATTATTATTCTTTGATTACATAAAAACAAAATTATCACCAATATTCTATGATTTTTGTATGAGAAGGATTCTAACTACACTTACACACACCTCCATAAAATGTATACAAAATATTATTTATTTGTATGATTAACTACAACCGGATGAAACAATGATTGTTTGATTTTCCCCTACCACCTCTCATTATGGCCATTATGATACAACTATATTTATTTATGATATACATTATATTAATATTATCTCTATTCTTCATGTTTTATTTATTTAAGTCATTCCTTTATACTTTTTATAATGTGTAAATACGTTAAATTCATTTGAAGAAGTGCAGACTACCGCCCCCTCAAAGTGATACGACTCATTCATGTCATACATGGAATGTATAAAAAATGTCTTTAATGAACTTATGTAACATATATAAAATAATATATTTACTATAATTATAATATATCTATGTATAATTTATTATTTGGTCAATTAATTATGAAAAATAATTGAAAGTAGCGTTCATGCATATGTATGACCTACCGTCTCCATGAATGGGGAATTTCATTTCATATCATCAAATGTTATGTACTATTATAAATAATTATATATACTTGATATATATGATATATATATGATATCTAAATCATGAATATCATTTTGTAGATAATGTACTTTTGACAACATACACAATTTGACTCAAGTATCGAATATCAACAAAACGATAGATATTAAATTAAATTATAATGTAATGTTTATAATTTGGTAATAAGTGATATAAAAGGAATAATAAATTTGAAAAAATTTCTGAAGCCAGTAAAATTAACTTGATTTTTTTATTCAGGAAGAACAAAGAACATACGTGACGAGTCGGACTCAATGTAAGGGGATTTATTTCAATTTCCTTTCGTTAAGGCATATTTTGATTTATACACGACTTTCTTTTATATGATGTATAAACCCTTTGAATTTTAATTTCCTTTAAATAGAATATTTTTTCTATGAGGAAGTTTAGTAAATGAAAAAAATAAGGTTTTTTTAATTTACATGATGACAATAACCTTTCTGCTGCCGCAAGAATTATTTGATATCTAGAATCCATAGTAAGACACAATGTTTTATAAAAAGAAAATAAATAATAAGGGAAATTTTCATGAATTTTGGTAATGAAAATGGTTTTAGAAAATTATTTATTATTTCAATATCTTGAAATGTTATACTGTGATTGGAATGCAGAAATGTTATCTTTCCTTTGTGATTGTTTTATGATCTAGGATTATGTTACGTTTCTTGGGAATTATTTACAAATACAGGTGCTTCTATGATAATCTTAGGGTAGGTGAGCACGAGATAGTTCTCTAATGCAATGGGTAACAAAAAAGAGGTAAACATTAATGTTTCCCTTATGATATTTCTATAATATACTATGTTGGGTATTTCGAACATAACTCCCAATATAGTTGTGAAAGCTAAAATGTAAGTATGTTATGGATGCCACAAGTTACATTTGTGATTTATGATATCTATGAGTTATTAATAAATCATATGATTTTATGAGGTATATTAAAGAGATCATGTTTATGAATGAAAAGTATGAATTCTTTGATTTGTATATATTAATAGACTAATGTTTTCATTCCTTATTTTATATCCCTTACTGATTTTTTTATCCTCATCCCATATTTTCTAATTTTCGTTTTCATAATATAAAGGAGGGTAAGAGAATGTAATAATTTAAGAAGATTTATATAAAGGAAACAAATCTAGTATATTTAAGGATTTTTTTGAGAAAAAATTAGATATTGTAGAAGTGTTTACTTGGTAATATTTGATATGCAATGTCATAGTTATGTCCAAATTATATAAAACTATAAACTTAAAAAATCATCAATGTTGAATTCTTGAGTTAACTTAAGACTATGTAATGTTTAAGTTTCGGGCCATATAGTTGGTATCAGAGGTCAGTTTAGAAAACATTGGATGTTATGATATTGTTAAATTAATTAATTTATGGTAAGATTGAAATAATATAGTATTTAACGATAACCATTGTTCTTTGCCTAAGATATTTCTATTTTTAGAACTATTTTCCATAGAGGAAATATGGAAGCTACGATGGGACGACATCAAGAGGAACACAACCTTCCATGTTAGAAACCAGAGATGGTTGGAATTGAAACAAAATAGTTTTTTCCCATGATGGAACTATAGACTCTGTATATAAATGGTTGTGGTATCCATACTCAAGATTAGCTAGATCAACCCCATAGGAAAATGTTAGTAGTAGAGCATTTGATGAGGCAACATCCCTCATCAATCAAAGGATCATCTGAAAATCTACTATCTGAAAGGTGGATTAAAGTACTCGAAAATATTTTCCATGTCATGGCTTATTCAAAACATTAAAATGTTTGTCTTTATATTTACCATTTTGAAGGCTAATCCGATCAGTGGTGGTCGATTGTTAAAAATACCAGGGATAGTAAATAGATTAATTATCTTGACTGGGATTAATTCAATGGTATATTTCATGAGAAATATTCTCCTAAGGCTATTCCACTTAGAATGGAAAAACAGTTCCTGGAATTGAGGTAGTAAGATGACTCAGTAGCTGATTATGATGAAAAATTCACTCGACTGGAAAGGAATGCTCCAAATTCCATATGGGTTCTTGATATTCAAATAAATCAATTTTACTCAGTATTAAAGTCAAAGTATCGAAGCTGTTTATCTTTTTATGAGTTCATAAATTAGGAAAAACTTGTTCGATGTACAGATAAGGTTGAAATGGAGTTAACCGATGATAAAGTGTTCTTTGAAAAACAATAGAATAAGTGGTCATGGTATAAAAAATAAAATGAAGAACGGATCATGAAATCTTAATGGTAAGAAACATGAGTTTATCATTTGTGAAAATTGTGGTAAATGGTACACTGGGGAATGAATTTTGAATTCTGATAAGTTTTTCTAATGTATTAAAATGGGACATAAGACTCGTAATGGAACTAAAAAATATCAGGGTAACGGTAAGACAAAATCTTAATTATAGTCAGTAAAATGTTTTTATGTGTAATGAAATGGGTCATTATGAAAATGAGTGTCTAACAAAGAACTCAAATGAAGGAAAATCCGAACTACAAGTAAAAAGGCGAGATGAAATCATTTATAACTACTTTAGCAAATGATGGGCCATCAAATGAAGTAGTGTAAGGTATGCTATTTTTTATTCCGATTATGCCATTGTCTTGTTTGATATAGGGTATAGAAATTAATTCATTTCTGAAAAATTTTCTAGTAAATTGGGAATTCTATCTCAATATATGAATCCTAAACATGGGGTAAACACACCTAGAGGAAATGTTGAGATAAAAAGAAATTATAAGAAATTTCATGTACATGTGTATATAAATAATCTACCATCAAACCATACTATTTTTCCTACAATAGAGTTTGATGTTATTTTTGGTGTGGATCAACATTATGTTTATCATTAAAATATTTACTATAGAGCTAAAGAGGTTTCTTTTTAGAAAGAATTTCAGTTTTTGTACAAGACTAAACCATTAATTTTAATAAAATATTAGGAAGCTGAGAAACTCATAAAAGATGAAAGTGAAATTTACCTTAAATATATTGTTGAAAACAAATGAATTGTTTAGATTAATTATGTATTAGTGTTCAATGAGTATCCTTATGGTTTTATAATGAGTTTCCTAGTATAATACCCGATCAAGAAGTTGAATTTAATGTTGACTTAGTTCCTGATGATAAGACAATTAAGAACCCCCTTATTGAATGAATTAAATTGAACTTTTAGAGTTAGAAAAGGAATTGCATGAGTTTATAGATAAAGGTTTTATTCGACCAATCACATCACCATGGTGTGCTCTAGTCTTCTTTTTAAAAATGAAAGATGGTTTATGGAGACATTAAATTGATTATAGAGCCTTGAATAATATCATTGTTAATAACATGTATCTTCTTCCTCATATTGATGATTTGTTTGATCTTCTCTTGGGAGATCAGTATTTTTCAAAGATTGAATTGACTTTGGGGTATGATCAGTTGAAAGTAATGGAAACAGACATTCTGAAGACAGTGTTTCATACTAGATATAGCCATTATGAATTTTTTTAGGACTTTTGGGTTAACGAATGCACATGTTGTATTCAAGGATATTATTATTAGAATTTTCTATGAGTTATTGGATAAGTTTTTGGTTGTGTTTATTGATGATATTTTGGAATTTTATATAATTATAAAAGAGCATGAATGAAATTTATTGGTTTTCTTAGAAAGCATAAAAGACAAAATAAATTTTACGGAAAATTCATCTTGTGTGAGTTTTGGTTAAAAAAACTTTTATTCCATGGTGACATTGTTTCAAATGATGGCATAACATTTGATCCTCGTAAAACAAAAGTTGTTAAATAATGTACAACACCCGAAAATATAACTGAGATTCATAGTTTTTTGTGGATTAGTAGGTTATTACTGGAGGTTTGTTGAAAAGTTTGTGTGGTTATCTACCCCAATGACTATGTCAACTTGAAAAGTTGTTAAGATCATCTGAAAAAAAACTGATAAATATTTTCCAGAATTGAAAAGACGATTGGTGAATGATCCAGTTTTAGCACTGCCTTCCAGAAATGGTTAATTTTTTACCTATATTGATGCTGCGTTGATTGGACATGGCTATTTATTTATGAATAATGATCAGATAATTGATTATGCATCACATCAATTGAAGAATAATGAGTTAAATTACCCGACACATGATTTGGAATTAGCTTCTGTTATTTTTCATTAAAATTTTGGAGGCATCATTTTTATGTAGTAAAGTATGAAATATATACTGATCTCAAAATAATGAAGTTTATATTCACTCAAAAATAATTAAACATGAGATAGATGAGATGGCTAAAATTAATCAAGGATTATTATTACATTAACCATTACCCTCCTGGAAAGGAAAATAAAGTGTCTGACATGTTGAGTCAAAAGAGTAACGATACCTTAACCATTATATATTTAGAACGATATCATTTGGTTTTTGATTTGATGAATTTTGGATTGGAAGTTGTTGGTGTTGGCAATTACTCTGCTCTATTTCATAATGCAGTGAAAAAATATCAATCAAACAGAATTTAGCAAGCATTGAAAGAAGATAGCGAGTTGTAGAAAAAGGAAAAATTGGTTCAGAATGGTAAGTTAATGAATATAACATTGATAAAGATTTTTTTAGGTTTGGAAAGAGGTTATGTGTTCCTTTTGATTCATACATTAAGAAAGAGTTTTTATTTTATTCTCGTCATTCCCCATTTTCAGTTCATCCTGGCATTACAAAAATATAAAGAGATCTTTGGGAGTATTACTAGTTTGATGGAATAAAAAGATATATTGTTGACATTATTTTGATGTGTTTATCTTATCATCTGGTTAAAGTATAATGACAGTTACCAAAAGATATGCTTCATCCTTTACCAATGCTAGAGTGGAAATTGGAAAATGTGTCTGTGGATTTCGTAGTTTGATTAGAAAAGACTTCTCGAGAAAACAATACAACTTGGGTTATTATTGATCCCTTTATTAAATATTCTATTTTTATTCATATTCTAGACACTCTTTCTCAAGATCAACATTCTAGATTTTATAATAAAGATATATTCAGGTTACATGGAGTTCCCTCTCCATTGTATCTGATCATGATCCTAGGTTTACATCTAGCTTTTGGAAAGGACTTCAAAAGTCATTGGGAACATAATTAAATTTCAGTACAACTTTTCATCCTCAATCATATGGTATGTCAGAATGAACAATTCAGATTGTAGAAGATATGTTATGTGCTTGTTCACTGGGTTACTAGTTAAGTTGGGACTAACATATTTCTGTAGTATAGTTTTATTATAATATCAGTTTTTATTCGAGTATATAGATGGAACCATTTAAAGCATTTTATGGAAAACAGTGACAAAATCCAACTTTTTTGGATGAAGTATGAGACAAGATGTTCATGGGACCATAATTAGTTGAAGATATGAAAGAAAAAGTTATTTTGTTTCAAAATCACATAAGAATAGCTCAAAGAAGTAGGAAAGTTATGCGGAAAACCGGAGGAAGTATCTTTCTTTCGAGGTAGGTGATCTTGTTTTTCTCAAAGTTTCTCCATGGAAAAGTGTGATGTGTTTTAGTAATAAGTGAAAGCTGATTCCGAGGATCATTGGATCATATAAAATCCTAGAGAAAAGTGGATTAGTTGCCTAAAAATAACTTTACCTTCATGTTTATCCTGGGTGCACAATGTTTTTCATGTTTTAATATTGAGATATTATATGCCAAATCCATATCATGTTTTGAGTCAAGAGGTTGTTCAATTGGAAGAGAGTGTTTCCTATTAGGAATAACTAGTCGAGATTCTTGACCAAAGAGAGAAGGTGTCTCAGAATAATGCAATTCATTGAGTAAAGGTTTATTTGAAAAAATCTATATGGTCTAAGAGGAAACATGGGAATCTAAGAATACTATGAGGGATAAATACCCCCACATATTTGACAAGTGAATAAAATTGTGAGGACACAATTTATAAAATGTGGTAGGTTATAACATCTAGGTAAATAAAGAATATGACATTTTCACATTTATTAATAATTTTGAGTTAAATAGTAATTTTACATTAAAGGGGATTCTATGTTTGATGGCGTAACTGACATGAAACAATGGGTTCCTCCAAAATCGTATGTCGCATCCAATGCTGAGTCATACTAAAAATATTAATAATATAATATTATTATTTTAAATGGTAGGTAATGCCTGGTTGTTGTATTATCAGGAATGAACAGAACTAACTATATTAAGATTTAAAATATTTTCTAAATGTTTCTACATTTATCCAATAAAATTTATAGTCTTAAAATGATAATAAATCTAATTTTATGCATAAATACTGTAATATTTTTAATATGGTAGTTTTACTGTATTCTGATCGAGATCCATTTTTAAATATAATTTTGTTCACATTTATATATTCTAATTGATAAAATATAATTATTCTATAGAATCAGGACATTAAAATTTAATTTCGATGAAATTTTGGTATTTTTTTGTTTGGGAACATTTCATAATGAATAGTGAAAAATAGTTCATTTTAATTCAAAACTGTCTTTTCATATAATTTATTTATATTGTTATATTGTACTTTTAATCTATTTTTATGTATAATTGGATTATATATTTACCTTTTAATAAAATTTTAGTCATTTTAATTAATTTACATTGAAATTGGACAAAAAACATGTAAATATTTTGGAGTTTTTTACTTCTTAAAAACACACTTTTTGGTTTTGAAAAAAGGGATTTAATTTTAAATTAATTTCATAAATTTATGTGTTTTTATGTTGGAATAATTGATTCAATATATGGAATTAGTAGGTCCATATTGGGTAAATAGGTCCCTTTAATTTTTAGAGATTATGAATAGTAACTTTAGTAATTACTTTATTAACAATGGTTAAAGAGTAAATCTTTTAAATAAGGGTAAAAATAATATAATAATAATATTTAACTACCCTATACATGTACTAATACAATTGGATGAAATATTTCCAACCACAGTCATCCTTGGTTTTATTTGGGGATCTCATGGATCCACTTTGATGTGAAAATGACATTTTATAAGAATTAATTAAAAGTAAAGAAAAATATAACCTAAACATGGCATTTTTTCTAAAAAAATAATATGGGGTTATATAAGTGATCTATTAACCTATAAATATTCATTAGAAATATGAAAATATTTTCTACATCATCATTTTTTATTTATAATTTTTAGACTTCAAATAATTAAATATATGTATTACCCAATGATGATGAAGTGATTACCTTATTAATGACAGATTTAAATGAATGAGATTATAAGTTTTAAAATATATTCACATTGAAACATTTTATTCCATATAATAATTTTATGGATGATTATGACTTTATAAATTTAATTAATGATTTTTTTTATAAATAATCATGTTATTATGGTTTTTTTAAAAAGTCATGATACGAATAGTATAAAAATTGACATAAATATGTTTCTAAAACAAAAACTATTTTATTAAATGATATAATAGTCATAAAAATCTATGATTTTTCTAAATGACTTAGATAAGGTTGGAAAGGTAATTAATGAACTGCATGAGTTTTTATTAGAATTTTATAGTAACTATATTATCCATATAGTACGAATATACAAGAAGACATGGTAAAAGTTAAATTAGATAACATAGGGTTAAAGATAAAAGATAAAGTTTAATTTGTGACCTAGACTTTTCTAAAACCTATATGATTAAAGGATATAAATCGAAAATTATATTATATTTGAAATAAATGTCTTTCAGACCATTTCAACGGAAAATCATTTTATAATAAAATAATACAATCACACTTTCCTAAAGAGCCCCTCCTCCCACTTATAAAAGGGCATCACCTATAACCATTTAATAAAACCTCTCAATCCCCTTGGATCATCAAAAATTTTACTAAATATGATTCAAATATCCCTATATTCCTCCTAGAAGTATTACCTTGGGTATAAGGCCATTGAATAAAGCCTTTTGTCTCAAATAGAAGGGAGTTATGCATTTTAGAGGTAGCGTCTTCTCTAAAGTTCCTTTCCATTATTTTACTTATTCACTCTATATTATATTTTTATTATTTTGTTAGATAAAAATTATCATAAATATACTAGCATGTTTTTATTATATATATTCTAACTACACTTACACACACCTCCATATAATGGATACAAAAATATTGTTTCTGTGTACGTGGAACTACAGCCTCACAGAATGATGATTGTTCGATTTTCCTCTAACACATATCATGGTGTCCATTATGATGAAAATATATTTATATATGATATATATTATATTTATATTTTATCTATTGTTTTTTATAGCATACATTTATGCCTTCCATAATGTGTAAATACGATAATTTTATTTGAGGAAGTGCGGACTACCCCCCCCCCCCCCCCCTCATAGTGGTATGACTCATTCATGCTATACATGGATCATATAAAGGAATAAATAAGTGAAATTATGTTACACATATAAAATATTATATTATAATGTAATTATAATATACTAATGTATCATTTAGTTTTCATTCCATTAAATATGAAAAATAAATGAAAGTCGCGTTCATGCGTATGTGCGACCTACCGTCTCCATGAATGGTGCATTTTATTTCTTATTTCGAAATGTTATATACTATTATTAATTCATATATATATAAAATAGATATATGTGATATATGTGGTATGTAAATCATGAATATAATATTTAAGATAATATAATTTTGTCCACATTGACAATATGACTCAAGTACAGAATATCAGCAATACAGCCGATATTAACCTAAATAATTATGTAATTTTTATGATGTAGTAATAAGTGATATAAAAGGAATAATAAACATGAAAAAGGTTTTTAAGATAGTAGAAATTAACTTATGTATATTATTTTGGAAGAAAAAGGAACATACATGATGATTCAGACTCAAGGTATGTGACTTTGTCTTAATCTTTTTTCATTGAGGCATATTTTGATTTATAGACAACTTTCTTTTAAGTGGTGTATAAACTCCTTTGAAATTTAATTTCATTTTAGTGGAATGTTTTTTATATGAATAATTATTCTAAATGACAAAAATAATATTTCTTTTTAACATATGGGAGGACAATGACCTTTCTGCTTCTATGAGCATTATTTTATATCTATCTTCCTTAGCAAGTCATAACATTTAAAAAAGGAAAAAAAATACCAAATACCCTATTCAGGTATTTTGGAATTAAAAATGTTTTTGAGAGTTAATTGATTATGTCAATATATTTGAAATGTTAGATTGTGATTAGAATATGGAAATGATATCTTTTCATTATGCTTGTTTTACGTGTAATGATTATGTTATGGTTCTTGAGCATTGTTTATGTATACGGGTGGTTTCATGATAAACAGAGTGCGGGTGATACTGAGATAGCTCTAAAATGCATTGGGAAACATGACGAAGGTAAAATTTAATGTTTCTATTCAAATATTTAGGGAATATACTATGATGGTTATTCAGAACGTAAATCCCTACGTAGTAGTGAAAGCTAAAATGTAATTATTTTAGGGATTCCACAAGTTACCTTTGTAATTTATGATTTATAAATGTTATTCATAAATATTATGATTTCATGAGGTATGTTAAAGTAATTATGTTTATAATTTGATAATTATTACTTCTTTTATTTGTATTTATTCATGGACTAATGCTTTTTTTATCAAATATTGAGATTTTTATTTTCATCAAAAAAAAATTAAATTTTTTTCATGGGTTATAAGTAAGTGTAAGAGAAAGGAATAATTCTGGAATATTTATATCTAAAAAATAATTCTAGTTTACTTAAGGATTTTTATTTTTGTGAAAAAAAATAAATAGAGTAGAAGTGTCTATTTTTTAATTTTTGAGATGTAATATAATAGTTGTGCCTTAATTCTATAAAACTCGAAACCTAAAAAGATCCTCAATGTCTAATTCTTGACATAACTAAATATTGTGCAATGTTTAAGGATGAGGCCTTATAGATTTTGATAGGGAATTAGAAGGTAAAAAAATATTTACTGTGCTAAATTTTATCGATTATAAATTTAAATAAAATTAATGTTGTAAAGATTAGTTACCATGGTAAAACTGAAACAAATAAATGTGAAAAATTATGGGAATATAAAATGATTTCAAGATAAATGAAATTGAATTTTTGTTAATGTTTTGAAATTTTCTCATCCCTCCTCTATAATTATCAATTTAGGGGCTACGTGAAAAATTTAACATGTGATCCTTATATATCAAGGGATTACACTTAACAAAATATGATTTTCATCACATATAAATGTATCTTCTCATCACCCCTTCTTGACAACTAAGATAGTGAAATTTACATAAAAAAATATTCCAATTTTAAAAAAATTATAATTAAATTGTTTTTTACTATATTCATATGAATTTGTCTTAATACCTCCATTTTAGAGGAATCATCCCAGGAAATCCTAATGATTTTAATGTGAGTAAAAAAATTCATAAATTTTTTTCATTTACATAATACCTTTTAAATAATAATTCTGAGTCCATTTATAATGACATAATTGTTGTTTTTATATTGGATTATATTATTCAATGGAAATAACTATTAACATAACAGTTTTCTATTGAGAAAAATGAATAAATAATTTTTGTATAGTGATGTCTACAACATCAAGGAAGAGAAAAATTACATATATCACCACTTCCTACATTAATGATTTTTAAATTTAAATTGATTAATAATTAAGAAACATATAATATAATTTCAATTATGATAAAGAAAATTATAATCCACACTCTTTCCCAATCGTTCTTCAATAAATTAAAATGATAACTGCGCATTGTGTTGACTGCATCCCAACGAAATAACATATCTTGTTTATCATTTATTTTTATCAATATTTATTAAAACATCCTAAAATAAGATTAAACACCTTAAAAATATATAAATATATTGTTATTATTCTTTAATAATGATATTGTTCTAAAATAAACAACTTTTATAATCATAATCATCTATTCAGTATGGAATTTTAATGTTGGGATCAGTTTATCCCCCGAGAAAAACAATGTTGTAAAATACTATCAAATTTTACTATTATGAAAAATATATTGATGATAGAAGATATAAATAAGTAAATAATGACATAATTATGGATCTAGAATGGTAAAATTAATATTAAACTAATATATTATGATACAATACTTCATTTGTTACATATCCCTGAAACGTGCTTGTCACAAATTTTTTAATAAAATATCACAAAAACAAAAATTTAAAGAGATTATATATTCTTAAAATATAAGGATGAAAAAATTAAAACTATTTTTATTATTTTATATTTATTACATTTTCGATATTATTGAATAAAAACAATACTATTAGTAAACTAGTCCAAAATGATCAGGACTATTCACACCTGATATTAAAAAGTAGATAAAAACTATCAAATATACATATAGAGAATAATTATAAATAAATATCATAAAATATTATATACATGATTGTGTTTATGAAATATGATATTAGGATTGGTAATTTTTTTATAGGATATTCAATCACTCTAATTGATGTTTGGAATTAATATAAGGGGTTATTTATCGTAAATTTATTTTCTTGACACATATTTCGTAATGTAAACCATGAATTATTTTACATGGAATGATTAATACAGAAAAAAATAATTTTACCATATTTTTGAAATTCATAGGGTTTGAATAACCATATAGTATTATTTCATCAAAAATATTATGATTCAAAAGATACCATAGTTTTAAGTGTTTTTATCTCATTTTAATGTCCATAAAGCATGTTTGATATTTCAAACCATTGTTTCTTTATATAGTGTATTAAATAATAAATTATCCTTAAATATAATTAACATATTTCATTTTATTATATTTTATTTTCTATTTCATTATAATTATATTATTCTTAGATTAATATTACAGTAAGTGTTTTAGAAAAACTAGACTCTAATTTAATGAGTTATGATTGTTCTTCTTGATCTTATTTAAAATAAGTTGGTAAAAAAATTTATTTTGATCTGTTAGGTGGTATTTTATCTTTTATTTACTGGGGTTCACATATCATCAATAAAAAAATGTAACATTCAATGGTTTTAAAAATAAATTGACATTAATGAAACACTGAGTCTCTATATAATAACACTTTTTATAAAGATATTCTTATAAAATAGTCATTTAAAATAATTTTTCTACTTCTGTGTTTTGAATTTCAAAAAATAGACACACACGATTATGATCAGTAAGTTAATTGCTATCTGAAAGGACCCACATAATTATTAGTGAATAGTTACATACCCTTATGAATAATAACATACCCTTATAAATAGTAATATGAACCTTATGAATACTAAATTGGATAATTATATTGAAACCTCACACATAAAATAATAATAACAATGGCATATTATAAGTGATAATATGAATATTATATAAGTGTTGGTATTTTTTTAATTCATATTTATTTAAATATAATTTTATTTTTTATTAAATAATTTAAATAAAAATTTATTTTCCTAAAATTTAATCATAATTTATTATTTTATTGTCTCATGGTCATAAGATACTTTTATGAGCCCTTGATTACTTTTTAAGGTGTTATAAATTGAGTAATAGTTCTAAATTATTTCTTTTGAATAAATTAAGATTTTAATGGAAAATTAAATTTATCATATATCGAAAATTATTTTGATAAAATGGGGTTCTTTTTTGAATTATATATGTCAAAATATATTTAGACTGAATTTTTTTTGGATTTTTCTGAAATACATGAATTTTTAGTGAATAGTGAAATTCGGTAAATTAGGAAACGTTATAAATAAATGAATTTATGCATCATACGTGAGTCATGGATGAGTTAAATAGAAATTATATCTAAATAAAATGAACTTACTACTTTATTTAGTTATAGAATCATCACACATTCTTTTCTTGGGGAAAAATAATAAAATAATGAATAAAATAAAATAAAACCACTCCTCTCCCCCACTATAAATACCACCCTCACCCCCTCATCCTCTCAAACCCCTCATGAATTTCCGAATCATATTACAAAGAATCATTCCCATGTAAAAGGGCCACTGGTCTCACAAAGGGTCCAAAACCAAAGGCCTTGATGAGGATCTCAATGAGAAAATATCAAGAGGTAAAAATCCTCTTTCAATTTCTTGTGTTTTATTTTTAATTCATTTCTTTTATTATAATCTATTCCCATAACCTTATCCAAAAGAACTGAAAGCACCATTATATTATATATACTATATTTTTTTCATGTTTATGGAATAATTAATCATCCTAATTCTTCTCCTCTCCCACTTATTCTAAAAACAAAACCATCGTCCTTGATGTGTCGATTTACCGACATTGTGGACGATGTGTCTTCAATTTCCTTCACATCATTAATATATGTTCATAAAACCATCAATATGGTTAAATAATATGTTATTACACATATTATATGATATATTATGTTCTGTAACCACTGTTTATGCATACTAATAATTGATATAACAAAAGTGGTTCATAATGATCAAAATTTAATAAAATAAAATAATGATTATAAGTAGTGATTTATCTAATTACTAATCATCAGACCATATAACAAAAATGATTAAATAAGTCATTTAATATTCTTGAATAATGTTAATAACATATTTTTATACTTCTACAGTTTGGTTTCCACTATAAAAGATGATCCTATATGAACCGACCATGGAAATCATGTTAAGAACACAATTGAAACAATGGAAAAAACAAAATATTATTAATTAATGCAGAGAATTATGAAATTAAATAATCATATAATGTGTTATAAAAATTATTATGATTTTGTAAATTATTAATTACACTCTTTTATCTATTATACATGAGGTTTAATCACATTTTTTTAGATGAACCCAAAGTAAGGGAATTTATAAACCAATTTCCATTCTTTGGGGTAACCTTCTACTTTATTCATTACATGGTATTAATATTATTTGTATGTTGAATTTTTATTTATATAATATGGTATTAGGATTGTTTAATGATTTTACATGTATCCTTTATATTCCATTAATTATCACACCATATATTTTTCTAAGAGACTTTCCTATTAAAATAATTTTAAATGACTCTTTAATGAAATTCAAAAGGTCTATTTTTTTCATATATATGGAATGACTATTTTCTATTGATTTTATGATACGTTATTACTATGAAATGTTACATAGGCATATATATATTGGGTTGATCCAATTATAGCTCACGATATGATGGTTTGATCCCATTATAGCTGAAGATATATTTGGGTGAGACCATTATAGATCAATATATGACAGTTGGGCCCCATTATAGATCTCCAATGCATTGGGTACTTAAAAGGTAGAAGATAACCGAATGGTTATTCCATGTGAAAGGGTGGTTATATTGGGGATATGTTAAATATGTCCCATGTAAACTACATGATGTTTCTATGCATTCTTACGAGTTTTATAAAATGTGTTTTATTGGTTTTTATAGTATCACGTGACTAATGATTTCCTTCTTTATATCCCTTACTGAGCTTTTGGTGCTCAGCCCAATTTTGAATTTTTTTCATAAATTATAAGGGAGTGTAAGAGAAATAAGGAATAAAATTTATATATCATGAATATTTTTCAATGAAATTATGTTTTATTTGAAGTGTTTTATATTTTTTAAAAATATGGATATAATTTTAATAGTATACACAAGTATGATTATGAGATGTTATGTATATTTTATGTCATAATTACAAAAAACACTAAAGCTAAATAGATCCTAAATGTTTAAGAATGTATTTTATTGTATATAACTCATAATATTGTAATGTACTATGGACGGCTCCTTATAGTTGGTATTAGAGGATGGTTTAGATAAGTATAAGTCTTAGGATGATGTTAATAAAATAAAATAAATGATTTATACATTATGTTTCATTTTAAATGATATATAATTTAAATATTACCATGTTTCATCATCTAGGATATTTATTTTCATAATGGTTTTTCATACATGAAACATGGATGATGAAATAGGAAAACACCAAGAGGATGATATCTATCGGAATCTGCTGCCTGGTGTGGTGGGAATCGGAACGGAGAATATTGTGGTGACAAAATATCAGATGAATTAGGTTACTAATGGTGGTGGTATCTATGCTAGAGGGGAACTTGAACTACCCCAATGAAAAAATCATTTTATGGAGAATTCTATGTGGAAAAAACCTCCAACATTAAGTGGAACCACAAATCCTGTGATAACCAAAGGATGTATCAATGTTTTAGAAATGATATATGATGTCATAGGATTTTCAGAACCTCAAAAGTTTATAATATTCATTTATTTTATTGAATTTGAAGCTAATCAACGGTGGTCTATAGATTTCAATACAAGAGAAAAATATGATCTTGAGAATCTGTATTAGGCTGATTTTAAGTGTCTTTTTCAAAATCAATATTTTCATTGAACTGTTAGACTAAGAATGGAGAAACAATTATTTGAATTGAAGTAGAAAGATGATGATTCTGGGGTAGCAGATGAAGCCAATTTTACAGGACTGGCCAAATACATATCAGATTTTACTTGTGATTTTCATTGTAAAATTAATAGAATTTACTCCAGTTTGCAACCATTTTTGCGAAGAGCTTTAGAATCACAAGAATTTAAAAGCATTGAGAAACATTTTAATTATGCTAAAACATTTATGATAGATTTTTATTGACATGTATATTACTTTTTATGACAAGAATAAGAATCATTCAGGTTGGAAGGAATTGGAGAATAATTCATCAAAGAAATATAGTGGTAGGAAAATCAATTTCGTTTTTTTGAAAAGTGTGATAAAAAGTATCCTCATGAATGTATTCTAAATTCTGGGAAATTATACCAATGTAGAAAATTTAGGCACTATCTAGTGGGTGAAATGAAAATGACCCAAAATTAAATGATAAACTGATGATGTGATGCTTTAACTGTTAGGAATTTGTTCATTTTGATAATGTGTGTTCAAAGCTTGTAATTTATGAAAGAGATCAACAATATTAGATGAACAAGGGTGAGGAAAATTCCTTTTCAACAACATCAGTAGGTTTTGAGCCATCAAATTAGGTGGTATAAGGGACATTTTTTGTTTTTACATATTTTTCAAATGTGTTTTTTGATTCATAGTCAACACATTCCGTCATTTCTGAGAAATTTTCTGCAAAATTGGAAGTTATACCTCATGAAATGAAACTAGAACTCATGGTAAAAACACCTAGATGAAATATTATGGAAAAAATAAATTATAAGAATCTACCTATCTTTGTCTATAGAATGAGTTTACTAGAAAACCTAGTCGTATTGCCTCTAGTAAAGTTTTATGTTATTCTAGGTATAAACATTCATTTTTTTTATGATGCTATGATAGATTACAGAGTAAAAGAAGTTGTTTTCTAAAAAAAATTCAACTTCTATAAATTAATGAACCCATACCATTAATATCATATCAAGAATCTAGGAAACTAATAAATTATATAAATTAAAATTATCTTGCTCATATTTTCGATAATAAGAGAACTATCCACATTAATGATGTTCTAGATGTAAGTAAATACCTGAATGTTTTTTCTAATGATTTTCTAGATTTTATTGTTGATCGAGATGATGGGTAAACTATTTAAATAGTTCCTAATGCTAAGACAATTTCTAAACCCCCTTATCAAATATATTAAATGGAACATCTAGAAATAAAAATGTAGTTGTAGGAATTATTAGATAAAGGCTTTATTCAACCTAGCAATTTTCTATGGGGATCTCTTGTCAATTTTTTTTAAAAATAAATATGGTTCAATGAGAACCTGCATTGATTATAGATCCCTGAATAACATCACTGTTAAAAAAGTACCATTTTCCTCTTAATGATGGTTCGTTTGATCATCTCTAGGGAGCACAATATTTTTCGAAGGATGGCCGCAGGTCGGGGATCCATCAGTTGAAAGTAAAAGATGCAGACATCCTGAATACAATGTTCCATACTATATATGGTTATTATGAATTTTTAGTATTTCATTAGGGTTAACTAATGCACCTGCACTATTCATGGATATTATGAATATAATATTTTATTATTTCTTGGTTAAGTTTTTTTTGTTTTTATTGATGACATTAGGGTATATTCAAAAATTAAAAAATACAATTAAAAACATATAAGTGTTGTTTTGAGAACCCTCAATGAAAAGAAAATCTGTGAAAAATTCTACAACTATGAATTCTGGCTGAAACCAATTTCATTTTTTGGTCACATTTTTTTTAAATATGGCATAACTTTTGAACTTTTTAAAAAAATTTGTTGAATAATGGAAAGGAAACACAAATATAACAGAGGGTCGTAGTTTTGTTGATTTTCTAGGCTATTAATGGAGGTTCATTGATAACATTACACGATTATCTAGCCAACTAACTAATTTAACTCCAAAAGGGGTTAAATTCATTTGGAAAAAATAATTTCTTATTTTTTTAAAGAATTGAAATGAGGATTAGTGAATTCTCCAATTCTAACCCTACCTTCCAGTAGTGGTGAATTTTTAAACTAAAGTGATTCTTCTTTAAAGGGTTTTAGTTGTGTTCTGATGCATAATGATCAGGTAATTTCTTATGACTCACATTAGTTGAAACCACATGAGTTAATGTACCTTCTACTTGATTTGGAATTCTATACTCTTGTTTTCGAATTAAAAATTTGTAGGCATCATCTTTATGGGGTAAATTTTGAAAAATATAATGACCATAAATGTTTAAAGTAATTATTTACTCAAAAGTAGTTGAACATGAGAAAGAGTATATGGTTGGAAATAGTAATAGATTATGATTTTATAATCCACTACCGTCCTGGAAAATACAGTAGGGTTGTTGATGCTTTGAGTCATAAAAGTAATGCTGAATTAGCCATGATACATTTACAATGTGACCCTTTTTGTGAATGAATTGATAAACATTGGCTTGGAGGTTTTGATGCAGTAAATTCGACTATTTTGTTTTAGGTTTTTGTGGAGTCATCTATATCAGATAAAATTAGAAAAACATAGAAAGAATAAGGTGAGTTCTAAAAAAAGCTAGAATTGATTAAAATGGGAATGTTTCCATAATTAAACCTTGATATGGATTTTGTTTTGCAATTTCAGATGAGATTATGAGTTCCTTTTGACTCTCAGTTGATGAATGAGTTTTTATGTGAAGCTCACAGTTCTCTGTTTTCAGTCCATCCTAATAGCACAAAGATTTATAGAGATATTCAATAGTATTATAGGTGGGAAGGAATGAAAAGAGATATTTCTAATTTTACAATGAAATGTTTAACATGCCAATAGGTAAAAAGGGAGGAGGAACTTAGCTAATGGTATGCATCATTCTTTACCATCTCTAGAGTAGAAATGGAAAAATATATCTATGGGCTTCGTTGTGGGACTACTGAAGGCATTTCGTGGTAACAATGCAATCTATGTTATTATCAATTGACTAAATAAATGTTTATATTTTATTTCTATTCATGATATTATGTCATTAGATTATCATTCTCTACTATACCTCAACGATATTTTTGGGTTTCATGGATTTACTCTTTCCATTGTAAATGACAATGATCCTGGGTTCACATGTAACTTTTGGAAAGGCCTTTAGAAGTAATTGGTCCTAGAATTTAATTTCAGCTCTACTTTTCATCCTCAATCTAGTGGATAGACTGAGAGAATAATTAAGACATTAGAGGATTTTCTTTGAGCATGTTCAATAGAATACCAAGGAAGTTTGGATCACTATATCTTTTTAGTTGAGTTGTCATATAATAACTGATTTCATTCCAATATATTGATGGAACCTTTTGAGGAATTGGACAAAAAGTGGTGTCTTACTCTAGAATATTGGGATGAAGTTGAAGATCAGATGTTTATTGGTCCAGAATTAGTAGAGAATGTGGTAGGAAAAGATTAGATTATTTAGAAACACATAAGCATAACGCAGTGAAAGTTGAAAAGTTATGCAGATAATATGAGGAAAAACATTTCATTTGAGGCAAGAGATCATGTTTTAATTAAAATATAACCACTCAAAAGTGTTATAAGTTTTGTGAAGAAAGGAAAAATTACTCCACAGTTCAATGGAAATTATTAAATTTTGGATAATGTTGGACTAGTAGCCTATTGAGTAGTTTTTCCTCTGAGGTTTTCTCTCGTACATAATGGTTTTCATGTTTTTATTTTGAGAATGTCTGTGCCAAATTCATCTCATGTTTTGATCCCAGAAGTAATTCAGCTAGAGGAGAACATGTCTTATGAAGAGATACCTATTAAGATTATTGATTATAGTGAGAAATTATTCTAAAATAATTTAATCCACTAGGTAAAGGTTTTATGGAGAAACCACAAGGTTGAATTAACCACATGAGAATATAAAAATACTTTGGGGGAAAAGTACCCTCAATTGTTAAATAAGTAAATAAAAATTGTGAGGACATATATTTAAGAAGGTGGAGAGAATGTAACACCCCAAGGATTTAAAAATAAATTAAAATGAATAAAACACTGAGTCTTAACATAATGACACTTTTTTTATGTAGATAGTTATAAACTGCTGTTAAACATATTTTTTCCACTTCTGTGTTTTGAATTTCAAAAAACGGACATACAATATTGTGACCATTATGTTATTTAGAGTTTGATATGACCAAATTTATTTTGTAAATAGTAAAAAACCCTTATGAATAGTAACCTTTCCTTATAAATAGTAATATGACCCTTATGAATATTAAATCAAGAAAATTTATAATAACCATAATGATGAATGAATAATATGAAAGGCATCGTATAAGTGATAATATGATCATTATATAAGTGTTGGTATTTTTGTAAGTCATAGATATTTAATTAAAATTTTATGATTAATTAAATAATTTAAATAAAAATATATTTTCATAAAATGTATTCATAAATTATTATTTTATTATCTGATCATTATTCGATAATTTAATGAGGCCTTGATTAATTTGTCAACGTGTTATAAAAGGTGTTATCGTTTTAAATTATTATTATTTGAATAATGAGATTTTAATTAAAAACAGAATTTCACATATTTAGAACATTAATTTGATAAAATGGGATTCATTTTTTATTTCTACATGTTGAAAGATGTCTGGGGTTATTTTTGTTGATTTTTCTGAAAAAAATGAGTATTTATCAAATAGTAAAAATCTGATAATTTAAGAAATGCACTAAATAAATGAATTGATGCATAATTGTTGAGTGATGGCTATTGGAAATGGATATTATATCGAAATAACATGAACTTATTACTATATTTATTCAGGGAATCATCACTATTTCATAATTTGAATAACAAATAATAAAATAATGAGTAAAATAATGGAAAACCCCTCCACTCATCCACTATAAATAAAACTCTCATCCCCTCTTCCTCTCAAACCTATCAAGATTTTTGAATTTCTTATATTGTTCCCTATATTATTACCTAGGCTCATCCCCATGTCTGAGACCTTCTGGTCTCACCAAAAGGCCCAAACCAAAGGACTTAAGAAGTATCACAAGGAGAAAAGATCAATATGTAAAAATCCCTTTTCAATTTCTTGTGTTTTCTTTCAAATAATTTTCTATTCTTATACTCTATCACCATAACTTTATCTAAGATACATGAAATATATATTGAAATATATATATACTAGATAGTTATCATGTATATGTTACAATTTATCATTATACTTCTTATATTCTCCCACTTATTGTAAAAAACACCGTCTGCGATGTGTCGATTTACAGACATCGTGGACGATGTGTCTTAAAATTTGATTACATCCTCCAAATATGGACATAAAACCACTAATATGGTTAAATAATATTTTATTATACATATTATATGATATATTATAAACTGATACATGTTTTTATTCATTCTAATAATTTATAAACAAAAGTTGTCTTAATGATGAAAATTCCAAAAAATAAACTAACAATTATCTGTAATGATTTATCTAAGGAATAATATTAAAACCATAGAAAAGAAATGATTGATGGAATAATTTAATATTACTGAATAATTTTAATAATAGATCCTTCCACTTTTAGAGTTTTGTTTCCACCATACAAAGAGATCCAATATGAACCTACCGTGAAAATCATGTAAAGAACGCACCTGAAACAATGGAAATAACAACATATTACTAATTTATGGATGGAATGATAAGATACAATAATAATATAATGTGATATAAAAATTATTATGATTATTTAAAATATTAATAACAATATTTTAAACATTATACATAATTTTTAAAAGCATTTTATGTATGATGAACCCTAGGTAAAGGAATTTATATCCCAACTACCATTCTTTGGGTTAACATTCTACATTATTCAATATATGGTATTAATATTATATGTGTGATAAATTTTTTTATTTTATGTTTCATTAGTTTTATTTATTTTTTATAAATGTATCCTTTTCATTCCATTAATTCTCTCTACAATTATTTTTGTAAGACACTTTATTTTTTAAAATACCTTTTAAAGTATCCATAAAGAAATTCAAAAAGACTGTTTATATATATATATATAGAATGACTGGTTTCTCTTAATTTAATGATAATTTATTATTATTAAATTATCCTTGGTCATATATATATAGGGTTGAGCCCATTATAGCTCAATATATGATGGTTTGATCCCATTTTATCTCAATATGTGTTGTGTTGAGGCCATTATATCTCAAGATATGATGGGTGAGCCCCATTATAGCCCACCAATGCAATGGGTACTCCAGAGGTGGAAGTTGGACGAATGGTTATTCCATGTTTAAGGGTGATTTTAAGAGTTATATGGTTAATATTTCTCATGGTAACAACATTATGTTTCAATGAATTCTATTGTATTTAATGAAATGGGTTTTATTGTTTTTTATGTTATGACTAGACTAATGATTTCCTTCTTTATATCATCTACTGAGCTTTTTGTGCTTATACCATGTTTTTAAATGATATTTAAAGGATATAAGGATGTGTAAGATAAATAAGTAGGACAATTTAAATATAATGAATATTTATAAAAGAAATTATGTTTTATTTGAATTTTTTTATTTTTAAAAAATAGATTCAAATCTATTAGTATCCACATGTTTCATTATGAGATTTTATGTATGTTTTATATCCTAGTTACCTAAAAATCCAAACATAAAAATATCCACATTTTGTAATAATTCATGTTCTTTTCCAAAACTCAGGATTGTGTAAGAAATTTGGTTAAATCCTATTTCATTTCTTAGAGTACAAATATAATTCCACGAGAATTATAATTCTTGTTTTATTGATTATTTAATTCTATATTTCACAATATATAAACAATTTCAATTGTATGGAAAATCTGTTTGTCACCCCAATATTATTTCTTTATGAAACTAGTTCTAATAAAGTCGCAACATTATTATGAAAAAGATATCATATGCATTAATGATGGATTTTAATAAATTTTATTTATCATAATTCCTAAAAATTCCCAAATTTATTATTTTGAAATCCAAATATTCTTTTATCCCTATGACCTCCATGTTTCTATTATTCTATTTCATATAATAATATTTACTAACTCTTTTTAAATTTGGTTATTTAATAAAATTATTTCAAAATAATGAAATGATTTTCAATACTTTCAAGGAAAATTGTTTTATCTTCCACTCAGTAGTCCTTTTCAAATAAAATTTATTGTTTTTTAAATATTTATTATATAATATTCTTAATTAAAACATTTAAAAAAACACTTATTATCTTCTTAACCATTATGCCATTTTCAATTCTCCATTGTAGTTACTTTCTTATAAAAGAAAAAAATTCAAAGTGTTTTCAATTCACCTTTTTGAAAGTCTTATATATTTTTCACAATATCAATGTGTTTTTTATTCTATTTAAAAGTTAAATTTTATGATTCCACTTCCATTTTACTATTTATATCTATTGGATTTATATTATTGGAAATAATTTTTTAAGTACTGCTCTGTAATTTCATTTATGAAATACTATTTTTGGGTTACTGGGTTTTGGTAATGACTACTTACATTACTGTGGTCAACTTTGGTTATAAGATATAGTTAGTATTTGGAACCAATTTTACATTGCATGGGTTATTTATGATGTGATTAATATAACCCATTTTCTCTATTGAGTTTTAATGGCATGTTGAATGATTGATAGTTTATTGTACAAATATATTTGGGTTTTTAGTAGCTGAATGTTGGAACCAATATACCCTCAAATGAATTGGATAGATATTTATATCTCAAAAAATATAGGAAAATGTGTTATGATACCTAATCCACAAATGGAATCATGGGAGTATATCTTGGTCCACCAAGGAAAGCAGATGAGAGATGCCCAATCCATCAATGGAAATAAGTGAGTGACATCAGATCCACAAATAGAAGAAGTTTTGAAGTTTTATTAATTATGTTACAATTTATATGATTATGTTAATGACATATTATTATGTTGTGATGTGTACTAATTTCATCACATCTTATACATTATGATCCATATTTTATCCTCGTAGGAATTTCTAAAATTTTGTTCGAGGATCTTGATAATTATAAAATACCAATATATTTATGTTTTTATTATTTGTGATCATCATTGTTTATCTCTTACGTTTACCTAATTAATAATTTTATCCCATCCACTTGTTTACTAGTATATTATTATTATTATTACCTAAGATATGTTTTAAATGGGGTTTTGAGTGTATTTATAAATAAATATTGATTCCTGTTATAAAACAATTATATAGATAATCATCTAAGACCCTAAGCCTTCAATTCTATTATTTAGGTGACTATTTATATGTAATTATTATTCATATAAAATAATGGAAAAAACGTATTATTTCTATAGGGTATCTTCCCTTATTCTTGAAATTTATAATTTTTCAATTCAAAAAAATAAATTGGATGGTTTATTATATTTTCAAACCATATTTATAATTTTTTTACAAAACATATATTTCATCCATTTAAGAATTATTTTAGAAATTTTATTCTTTATAAGGGATATAATATTTTAAAACCATCCACTTTATTTTCTATAATGGATTATGATTATGATGTTTTAAGGATGAATTTTGTAGATAAGTTTCAACCCATTGGGACAATTATGCCATGATAAAATTTTTATGTTCTTATGTTCTTGTGGAAAACATATATAAGTTTTTTATTATGTAATGGGGGATCACAACATTATGTATTCCCCTAATCCATTAAGAAAAGTGTCATATATAAGGAGATAAATTTGTTTTTTGTAATCCTAATTTCATGTTCTCAATTTTATGTGTGAACCTATTTTCATGTCCATAATATGATAAGGGTACCATATTTTATATTCTTGATAATTGTTTGGAACCATTTAGTACTTATAAATGGTCAAAATACTATGATTTCTTAAATTTATCATTATTCCACATAATTATGTTATATTCTAAGGTTATGATCTCTAGATCATGATAATGTACTCATGATTATATAAATGGCTTATGTAAGGATAAAATCCTTATTTAGGCCACTTGATTTATGGTCTTGACTAATTTATTGTGATTTTCATATTTTATGTTCATTTTTCTATACAGTTATTCTTATTATATACAAACTTATTAACATTGTCAGATATCTCCCTTGTTTAAATTTAATAATCATATTTTCCCACCTGTATTTGTGTTTCCACATTCAATTTTTTATAAAGATGGGTATTATTTATGATAAGCCTAAAAGGGTACACTATGTAATGAATTTTGAGGGATATATTGATGATCATTCATGAAAATAATTTTTTTAGGAATCAGGTCTCTAATTATGCCAAACCATTATGATCCTTGTGAATGTATTATATTGATATTTATTGAATATTAATATAACATGACTTAATATTTTTATAATAAATTCCCATGATTATGTAGGTGAGGTTAAATGTTTTATTGATGTTGTAGGTTGGTTTAAGAGGATATAGGGACTCCTTGAATATCATGAGACCCATGAATCATCAAGGGTGATATCCCCTATGATATTAATTATTAGATAATGTCGAGTCTGGAGGGATTTGATTGATCCTTATAATTTTTAAGAGAGAATGCATTTTTAGATACTTAATTTTATGGTGCATATGTTGTTCTTAACTGAGGATTTGTAGGTAGTGTGAACTCTAGGGTTCTGAAAAAATAATCAAGATATGCGTTGTCTGGTTATGAGGGAGTATTAGAGTCACTCTTTTCTATGCCTATATTCCCATATGAGAATAAATAACATCTCATGTTATTTAAATTTTTTTCAACAAGGAATATAATCAACACTAGGGGAATGATCTAAGGAACTATGTATGTTATGGCCATTTGGATCACCTTTAGATGTTTTTTATGTTATTATACTAGATGAATTCATGGGTTTCATTATTCTGGTTTTGTTTTTATAATTTATGGTTTCATTTCTTGGTGGTTTTCTTATCGATCC
The DNA here is from genome assembly GCA_963277665.1 of Viscum album. Classification (NCBI taxonomy): domain Eukaryota; kingdom Viridiplantae; phylum Streptophyta; class Magnoliopsida; order Santalales; family Viscaceae; genus Viscum; species Viscum album. Next base: position 244,938,334 of record OY728131.1, read on the forward strand.
GGATTTAATGAAAAATTTTGATGTAGATATTGTTGGATGTCCCCTTTGGGTGTTTCGTAAATTCTATTTATGTAAATTTTTGAATTTTTTGGTTTTATTTATGTTTCTTTGATGAAATGTTCTTCTTGGTGTTTTTATGTTGTTGGGATGACATGGAAAACCCTTGGTTTGCTGCAAGGTTAATGAAGATTTGTATTTAATTTTGTAGTTGAGAACATAGGTGCTCAATTTGATTTACTTTAATCATGTAATGGTATCCCTTAGATATAGTTCTAGATTACATGTGTGGAGTATCATGACCCTTGGTGCGAGTCTATATAATTTTATGTTGGGGAGACATATGGTTTATTTCCTATTTTGTTTTGGCTTCCATTGGATGGTGTATTTCTAATTGTCTTGGGTGTGTCGGTTCTAGTGTATTATTTCATTTAGGCATTGATTGGTTAAAAGGATGGTTATCTCCAGTTATTTGTGGGTTTCATAACATTTGGTAATTATAGGAGGAGTTACTTATGATTAGTTTGGGTTCCTTTTTAATGTGTTTTCCCTTAGTCACACCTTTATATATAAATTCTAAATAATTAGTAGACCCATGCTAGGTTACTATTCTCTTTGGATTCTGGTTAGCTAGTTAAGGTAGATCTTTGCTTGGTGATGATTATCTTTGTTTAGGGTGTTCTTTTTGGTGGTTTTAGTTTTTTGTGGCTTTCCTGTGCTCCTTTCTCATTGAAACCTCCACAAGTTTTCCCTGGTTCACCCACTTCAAAGATGACATGTGGAGGTTCCCATTCTTCATTTCCTTCTTATTTGATCATAGGATATTTGGGGTCAACAATAATTATGGTGGATATAATTATCATATGATTTTTGGAAAAAAATCTAAGAATATTAAATTGTTGAACTATTTGGGATACCGCATGGGTTACCCACACAGTTAGGGGTAACCATTAAACAACCGTGTAGATACTGTTAAAATCATGTTAAATCCATTTTTAAAGGTTAACATGTGGTTTTCAAACCATTCCAGACACTCAAAAAAACAATGTTAAAGATTTTTATTCTTAGGGGTGATAGGTTCTATTGGAGTATGCTTAAGGGAATCCCTATCACCAAAGTAATAATGTTTCCCAAACCATTTGTTTAATTATTTTTCTATTATAACTTCCCACAAAATATGACCCCAATCAAGGCCCCTCCCCTCCCCTCAAATGACACATGACATAGGTCCACAATACTGATTCCCCATTGAACTCATCCATTATATACCTAAACGTTTTATTCCAAGTGGGTGATATTAAGGATTGAGTACCATTTATATTCATTTATCTTTTTTACATCATTTATACACATTCTATATATGATTTTACTTCATCCAAAATACATATTTCCCTATTCAAAAATATTTAAGGGTTTTTTCTTATTTCGTTGGAATTCTATTTTATAAGGATTAAGAAGGTTGATCCCTTACTTGTTTGAGAATTCACTACATATGTAGACATGTATCAAAATTGTTCATATTGTCATGAGGAATGTGTTTCCATTCTATTAATTTAATTTTCATTTAATTATGTGGTTGAGGTTTTTTTATTGAGGATTAATTAGAGTATAGATATATATATTATTTTTATAGACAATGGGAAATTTTTTAAGTGTTTCTCAATCATAACATAAATGGGTTTCGATTTATTTGTATTTAATGGTTTTTAACCAAGTGTTCTTTGATACCAAGATTTTAATTAAACAATATATGTATTTTATGAAATATTGTAATGAAATATGTGTGGAATAAGGACATGTTTTGGATTTAAATGAAACAAATTCATGTTATCAATGGTATGGTTTGAATGGAAAATCTTTTTATCACTAATTAATTTCATCGATATATTTAAAAATACTATGTTTTCAATAAAATCAAAAAAGGATTGGAATTCTAAGACAATATTTCAAAAGGCCCATTTAGAACATTATAATGTATGTTCGAAATTATTTGTGGATCACTATGATTTCCCCCAAGATCATTTCACCCATAATTGATTATTTATTGATCAATGATTGATATATGATGAAAAGGGGATATTTTGGTTGTGGGTGATGGATACAATGTAGATTTATTTTCTTATTATTATGATAAAATTTATTCTCATGGTTTTATTGTATGATCACCTATAATTTAGATTTATCATGAGGATAAAGGTGATTACATGGGAGATCTTGGAAATTACTACACTGGTTCAGGTCACACATTAGCTAGTGTACCTCTTGTTTTTTCAAGAACTATGTCTTGGAAGGGGTTCTATACAAGCTTGGCTAGTTTGGCCTTGTCGGGTGGCTACTGTGTTATTTTATTGGGAAACATATACAGATAGTTAGTCCAGTGTTTGATTTTTTTGGGGTCATCTCCCTATAAATCCTATAGAGTATCCCATATTAGTTTACATTAATATGTTGTTTTGAATAGTGGATAATCATCACTTTATTACATTATCCTAAAATTGTATCTCTGGGAACCTCTATATTTTTTTATTACTTTTATATCAAATCTTAATTATGAGGTAACTATTTGTTTATTTCTTTTACCAATGAGATGTATTGGACTTAATATTCATTATATTAGTTTATTTGGAAATAAATTTTGGTAAAAAGTGGGTATTTTCATTAGTGAAGTGAAATATTTTTTAGAAGAGTTTTAGAAAAATATTTTTGGGACTCTCTATTTTATAGAAACTATATTGGATTTATAATAGAAATATATTTCATTTAATATAAATTTTTATTGTTATTTTTTTAGGTTATGAATAAATATATCATAATAATTAATATTTTATTTAGTGTTTTATAAATAGAATTTATGACTTTTTTGTGTGAAAAAATTTCATAGACATAACAGGTGGAGTAAAAATGGGCTATAGAACTAATTCCTATATATATAATATAGTTTCCAAGTTCCCTTTAGATTGATCCTCATTCCTCTGAGCTGTAGGTGGGGAGTTAAGATGTGGAGGGAAAACCTAGGTAGCATGGAGATTTTTTTTCCTATTAGTGATGTATTGTAAAAACATATGTTGTTTTATTTTGTACCTATATCTTGTATTTCACCTAGTTTTTCAAATTTTTTTGTAATTTTTGGCTTTTATTGTGTATAATTGTAAATATGTTGAAATAATGTTGTGGGGTTTGAATCATTTGGATTGTTCTTTAATTGTGTTTATGTATATTGATATTGCATGAACATCTAAAGTATGTATGATCCATGAAATAATCATTATTAGTATTCAATAATAATTTTTCTATGATTTAAGGGTGAATTTTTTCCGTAGTATTGATGCTCTAACACAGGTTACCAACCCATGGGTATTAAGAACACTCTTATATCCAAGTGGTGGATGATTTTTGGTTTAGGTGTAGGTGGAATTATTGGATGGTTTTTAAGTCATCATAAAATAACATCCAACATCAATAATTTCTCTTATTCTTAGTTTTCTTTTGTGATTTTTGTGAATATTCAATGGATATTTGTGATCATTTTCTCAAGTAATGAAATAAAAGAATGTTATGTTATTATTTATATGATTTATTCTTATTATCATTTAATAATATATATTCTCATGTATTAATGTGGGAAAAACAAATCCAATAACCCATCATCAGAGGTTATTTAATATAATGGTATATAATATAAATGATCGTAATAAAAATTATCCAAAAGATTAGTAGTCATAGGAGGCTAGATACATTCAAGATTGTTACATTAAATTGAAAATATAAAGTGAGTCATAGAAATAAATTATTATTTATATTTTATTTATCCTTATGAAAATTATATAATTCATTATGGTTTCTTAGAAAAATTGTTATTGAATAAAAAGTAGTGTGCTTAGATTCTCAATAAAAGGTGGTGTATAATGAGACATATCATCATAGAATCGTGAATTATATAATATTTAAAGAATAAATAAAGAAAATATTCCAAATACAAGAAATAATATGCATTATGTATCTATGGATAATATAAAAAATAACATAAAAAATAACATATTAATGATAAGTAATTACATAATTATGGAATGCATAATTTTTTACATCATAACCATGCCAACATATCCTTGTACCAAGTATTCAAATATAAATGGGTTGGAATATAATAAATAAAAAAGGTCTTTTATATAATAATCATTTCAAAGTAATGGATGTGATATACAATTCTAGGACCCTTCTATAATATAATATGTCAAATAAATCCATTATATACTGATAATGACTAAAGCGTATTATACACGATGTTCCATAATTAAAACCATACAAAATATTATCTATGTAATAAATAGTTATCCATATTAAACAAAAGATAATAATGATCTTCATTTTTCTACATAAAATAGAATAATTTCACTATTTAGGTGAATAATCATCATTCAAATTATAAATTTTATGTAATTTCATAGGGTTTAGGATATCTTATTATTATTATTATAATTATATATGTATTAAATTTTAAAAAATTTATATCTATTATAAAAAAGGCATTGAAACATGAGTAAAAATGTTCCCTATAAGATGCAAACTAAACTAAAGACATTTTACTCATTCATAAGTGGAACATTATAACAAAATAACATGAAACTATGTACCACTCACAAAAGATTATTAATCATCCTAGATAGAACACATAATTTCAAAATTCACAAATCCGTAAGGGATAATAGATAGAAACAAATACTCACAAATAAGAAGTCACATGGATGATCATTAACCTTCAGGATCTCTAATTATGAAAAAAATATATAATAACTAATTTCACAATTAATGAAGAATGAATTATAAAAAATTAATATGATGAAATAAAAAATGTTTATTAAAATATGAGATTGGAATGAATTAATGATTTATTTTTTCAATATCTAAGAATTAAATCTGGACATTATAAATATGGTTATTATAACTATTGTCATTTCAATGATGGTAGTTAAAAATATGTCTAATAGCTATATAGAAGTTACGTATTATTATTTAGTAATGTTTAAAACAATATAACACACACTGAAATAATGATTTTATGTTAAAATATTAAAAATAAAAATTTAAGTGTTATGTATAATTATGAATGTAAGAATATATAAAATATGGTGTGATGTATAAATAAAATTAAAATAATGATATTAAAATCTATGAAGTAGTAAAATTAAATGTTAAAATATAAATAATTAATCTTAATGATATTTTATAAAGGAATTTTAATTATATATTTTTTATTTTCTCTTAATCTGTTAATATGAAAATTTTAAAATATTATATATAAACTAATATATTAACAAATATTAAATTATAAATTGATAAAAAAATAATACTAAGAACAATTAATGCTACAAACCAAAAAATATCAATAAAAGATGTTTTTCATCATAATTTTTATTTTCAATTAAAATTTATATTCATAATTTTTTTTATTTTAACTACAAATTTTAAATTCATTTACAGATTTATCATGGAGATGTAAAAATAGTATTTTTTTGATATTTTCTTAATGGATTGTTTTTTTGGTGAATTTTACAAGATATTATTTTACAAATAACATTAATTTTATGGTATTATTATTTTATGACTATGAATTATAAAATTATTAAAAAAATTATAAAACCAATTATTTATTTTATAATTCACTTTAAAATTTAATTTTTTAAATTAAAAATTATAACTCCATTTTTTACACTTTATAATTTGAGTTATATATTTTAAAAAAGAAGTATTTAATACATTATACTTTCAGTTTTTTTTAAATTAAATGTTATGTATTATAAAAATTGAAATAAATGGATTCTAAATTTATAATTATTAGCTCCAAATTAAATAGTTAGTATTAATTTATTTTTGGGCATGCAGAATAAATTACCTGGGAAAAAACTATTTACTACGGTGATAACAAAAATGGTAAGAATGCATAACCTAATAGTTATTGTTTACTACATGATAAAAAATGTTTTAATTTAGTGTTTGTGGTGTTTATATTTCTTATTTTATCTCCTATATATTATTTATCTATTTCTATCTAGTTTCTTTATGAGTTAACTTCAATTATGAATATTTCTTGGGTATTTACAAAAATAAGACTCATTTTCCCTTAACAAGGTGTACTCCTATCCCCACATCCTTAAAAACAACCTTATTTGATTTGAAAATATAATAAACTCCTGTAACTAGATCTTTACACGTTAAGGATGTTTTTTATCCTCAAAATTCCATTATTTAAATTTTAAACCAACATTTCAATGGAGATAACCCAAGTTTCTATGTATTAATTTTTTCCCTCATTCCACATTTCATTTTCCATATCTCTATTTATTATATATATAAATTAGTTTAACCATATAAAAATTAATATATAATTATCATTATTATACTAGTATGTTAATGTAGTGATTCAAAAAGATTTATCCAACCTTCTTTTTTATAATAAAAGAAAAAATGACATTAGTGTGTGTGAACTTCTGCATCCATAAAACATCATATTCTTCCTTCCATAAACAGCTTATAATAATTATTCTAATTTTTTATTTAATAAATAATTATTTTATTTCTAATATTTTTTTATATTATTAAAATAGAATACATGTTATACATTTCTCATGTACTATGAAAAATGTAATCGTCATCTATGTCTATGTATGGACTACTACCTCAATGGTCTGATTGGTTTTTTTTATCTTAGTCGCCACCATATATGGATGGTCTTAAAAAATTATTTAATATATATATGTTATCATTAATATATCATTGATGTTATGGTATGAAAATTTTTATAACCTAATAATTTGTCACGACCCGTCCCCTAGGGCCCATGTCCTGTCTACCCCAAGCCCACCTTCCATAGTCCAGAGGCTGGTGACTAGAACCAAAAGGCGTATTCCCGAAAACCAAGAAGGCATTGAGATTATATCCTGTAAACACATGCAACCAACCACACTGAAAGATACAAAAATGAGTAAACTGTATAGAAAAAGTGTGAGTATAGTAAGCAAAAGGGGCCATAATACAAGCGCAACTGAAAAGCACAAGAAAACCTAAAAGTACCAGTAAACTGAATCAGATCATGTGAACACCCACCAAGGATCCTACCTAAAGGGTAGGTATAACTCTCGAATGGTCGTCTCTATGGTACGCATCGTCTAATGTCCACCTCCGAGGTACCTCCAGTCCTGGTACCCTCATCCTCAGTCAGCATTGTTCATCGTCTGTACCAAACATAACAAGGTGAGAGCATAGCCTCTACAGGGGTTAGTATAAAAATACTCAGTAGGGACCCCGAGACCCTCAAGGTCTCACAAAATACACAAAGGATACACCAAAAAGCATTAATTCAACTAGAAACCCTACTTAGGTATATGCCCATACATATACATAAGTTACCTAGTATGCCCATCCCAATCATGAGGAAACACAAAGTCCAACCCAAAAACCCAAGATCAACTGTTCCACAAAGGAAGGAGTACCATGAAGGTAAGTACCACATAGGTACGCCACATAGAAGAATACCAACAAGGTATTACCACAAAGGAATGTACCACATAGGTACGAACTCAGATCACATGAGGTATAACTTAGGTACACTAGTAGAGATGTTTAGATGTAACTACTAATTAATCTTACTCTATTAAGAGGCAGGACCACGAAAAACCCTAAATCATCACCAGACCCATAGAGGATTTTAGTACATTGTCAAACCCACACAAGATTCTAGTACCTCGTCAGACCCACATGGGATCCTAGTACATCGCCAAACCCACACAGGATCCTACTACCCTGTTAGTACATCGTCACACCCACACAGGATCCTAGTACATCATCAATACTTTTTCAGACCCACACATGATCCTTGTACACCATCAATACGTCGTCAGACCGACACAAGATCCTTATACATCGTTAGTACATCGTCAGACCCAAAAGGGATCCTATTACATCGTTAGTACGTCGTCAGACCCACACAAGATCCCAGTATATCTTTAGTACGTCATCATACCCACACAAGATCTTAGTACAGTGTCATTACATCTTCAGACCCACACAAGATCCTAGTACACCGTCAGTATGTCGTCAGACCCACACAATATCCTAGTACATCGTCAGTACGTCGTCAGACCAACATAGGATCCTAGTTAATCGTCAGTATGTCGTCAAACCCACAAAAGATCCTTGTACACCATCAGTACATATTCATACCCACACATGATCTTAGTACACCATCAGTACCTCATCATACAAAAACATGATCCTAGTACATCGTCACAACCATCTACAGGGTTTCCACAATAAGGTCGCTTGTCTCCAAGAGAGTCTGTTTCCCAAGCCACTGGTTGATACTCCAACTGTCATGAAGACCCACAAAAAAGCACCCAAAAGATCCTCCACATCATAGGGGTCTCAACGCAATAGACAGTGTGTCAAACAGATGCCTAGTTTGTAAGTTATTATCCTTTTAGTCCCAAGGGCCCAGTTGGATTTGTGCTTGATCCAACCCGACTGTACCCCAACTTTATCCAAATCTTTAGTAGGGTATACCAATGGGACTATCTCTCTTCAAGTATTCTAGATCCACAGACTAATTTTCAAACAAATTCTTGGTGCCGAAGTTATGACAAAAAGTATGTATAGGGTCAAAATTGGTCTGGGTCCGGTTCGACCCGGATCGACCCGTCCTGGGATGATCTAGTTTGGGTTGACCCGGCCTGACCCACTAGTTTTAGCCCATCTCACGTTGGGCGGCCCGCGGTGCGGGGTGGCCAAGGGTGGCGGGGCGGCAGGGCGCCGCAGGGCAGTGGGGGGCTGCGCAGCGGTGGGGCACCATGGGGTGGTGGGGCGTCATGGTACGGTGAGGCAGCCAAGGTCCGGCGGGGCGGCCACGGTGCAACGGTCTTCCGCGGCTGGCTAGATGGATAGTCGTTCTCTTTGCACAGCTCGGTTGTGAGCAGTGCCTTCGTTGCCAGCCAGATCAGTTAATGTCTTCCTCCGTCGAAAAGATTTCATGAAAAAAAAAGGAATTGTGGAGAGGTCAGACCATGTTCGTTTGGCCCGCACCTCCGTGTTAGAGCGGTAGCAAGAGGTTCACAACTTTTGAATCATAAAGAACATAAAGTGCGGGTAAGGAAGGTATTTAAAACATCAAAACCTACCTCGAAGGTTTTTTGTTGTGTTGTGAGATGAAACAGTGAAGGTGAAGAAGGGGACAATGTTCGTTGCTTTCGCAATAATGCTTCTATAGTCGGCTCGTGCGTCATCCTCTTTCTTGATCTTGAAGAATGTTCTTCGATGGCGTTCTTCGTTTGGGAGAAAAGTTCTTCATTGGATAGGTAGGATTTATTCACGGCTTTCTCCCAATTCTCCACACATCGCCAACCAATCCCCAAATGAAATGAGGTTCCAATAATTTAAATTATGTCTATAAATTTAATTTACGTTGGCACAATTAATGTTTGGTAAAATTAATTGTACCACATTAGCATAATAAATTTGGATAAATTCCATGGGTTAACTCTTCATTAATGAGTGACTTCAAGGGGTTTCACCCATTAAGAGGGTTTGGGTGGTCCCCACCATTAAGAATTCAAAATGGATGTTTTAGGATCGGTGGTCCCCACCTCCATAACATTAACATGGGAGGTTACAAAATAAAATAAAATAGAAGTTAATTTTATTTTATTTTTCATTTCCATGAAAAGCACAAAAACTTTATTTCACCCTCGACCCACTACGGTCGAGGTAAAGGTCTCCTTAAAAAATACATGCGCTGCGAGTTCAACAGTGTCCTCCAATTTCAATTCTGAGCACCAGTATAAAATTTACAAAAACCTGCTCTCATGTTTATTGAACCTACCCGAAAAAAATGTTTATAAATTCATTCTATGAACACCCGGCCTTAGAATCTTGCACCGTCAATTTTCGCGGACTCGTAAAATTACCAAATAATTAAAAACAATTACATATAATTTCCAAGTCATTACATTATCCAAACCTAAGGGCCTTACATCTCTGTAAGCCAAAAATCAAAACAAAGAAAACAAGTGTTAGTACTGAGAATGTATCTGAGCCTCTCTCTCCCATGTGCTCTCTTAGAGGTTCATGTGTTGCCAGCGAACATGCAACAGAGGTATCGACTGCCCACAAAGGACCCACTCTTGTTTATTCTCAATCTCCACTGGAACCTCCGTAAATGTCTCTCCATCGTCGATGTCCATCTCACCGTGGTCGATGACGTGGGATGGTTCATGAACATATCTTCTCAATTGGATACGTGGAAAACAGCATACACCCGGTGCAACTAAGGTGGAAGAGGTAGGTGGTAATCCACCTCAAAAACAGTACTGAGGACCTAGAAGGGTCCAATGAAACTCGAACATAACTTGCTACCCCAACCGAATTTTCACAAACCTCATCAAGGTGAGACACGTAGAAAGGCGTGGTCGCCATCATCGAACTTTAGAGGTCTTCGTCATGAAGTCCATGGATATCCTGTTCCAATTCCACTCTGGGACATCTAGAGGCTGATCCAAGCCTACTGGTACCTGATTCTCCGCCTTTACATGCTGAAAAGTGAGGCACTGAGATACAAACTCTAATACTTCTTTCTTCATTCCCAGCCACCAGTGCTATCTTTAGAGATCCTGGTACATCTTTGCTACTCCAAGATATATCTATAGAATGGATGTGTGGAACTCCCTCAACACTTTCTCTCGAAGCAGAACTGGTACCACGGTACGTCCTCTGAATAAGATAATGTGCTCCCCACCTTTAGAAAATCAATTAGGTTCTTATCCTGTGGATATTTGAGCATGTCATGCCTCGCAGTCAGTGTCCCCACGCTGCGCCTCACAGAATCTCTAAATAAGTAGGGGAGTGACTATAAGAGACTGAAGAAAAGCTGTTCCATCTTGATGCACAAAGGATATATGCAAATCTTCCCGCTGATTCGTCGCCTCACCTAGCAGCTGTATACTAGATCTCCAGCTTAGTGCATCTGCTACAACATTCCCCTTCCCAAGAGTATAAACTATCTTGAAGACATAGTCCGAAAGAAACTCAAGACAATATCATTGTATCAGGATCATGTCCTCATATGATAAGATATACCTAAGACTATTGTGATCTGAGTAGGATGTAAAATTCTCATCCATCAAGTAATGTCACCACATCTTCAAGGTAAAGACCACTGCTGCTAACTCCAGGCCATGGGTAGCGTATTTGTGTTCATGTTGTCTCAGCTGTTAAGAACCATATGCGATCACTGCTCACTTATCCATCAGGACATATCTGATCTCGATCCCTGATGCATCACTGTAGACTACGAACCATACACCCTCCTCTGGAAGCCTCAAGATGGGGGCACTAGTCAGCCTCTGCCTCAGCTCTTGAAAACTCCACTGAAATTTCTCCGGTCACATGAAGGGTTTCCCCTTCTTCCTGAATGATGATAAAGTTGATGAAACTATGGAAAATCTGTCACAAACCTCCAGTAGTATACAATCAAACCCCAGAACACCGTACCTCCGTCACACTCCTGGGTGGCTCCAAGAAATTACTGCTTCAATCTTCACAAGATAAACTTCAACTCCATCATCTAAGATGATGTGTCACATAATGTGAACCTCTCAGATCTAGAACTGGCACTTCGAGATCTTACCATAATTTTGCTGCTCATAGAGTGTGTCTAGAACTATCTGCAAATGACATGAATGGTTTTCCTCAGTAACCGAGTAGATCAGAATGTTGTCGATGAAGACTACTACAAAGCGATCTATGTATGGATGAAAGATCTTGTTCATGAGTCCCATGAACGCTTTTGGGGCATTGGTCACACTGAAAGGCATAACCAAGAACTCATAATGGTTGTACCTATATCTAACATCTGTCTTCTGCACATCCTTATCTCGCACTCTGAGCTGGTGATAGCCTGATCTGATGTCTATCTTCAAGAACCATTGTGCTCCCTTTAACTGATCAAAGAGGTAATCAATCCTCAGGAGTGGGTAATGTTTCTTCATGATCACCTGGTTCAGGTGCCGATAGTCAACACAAAGTATCAGGTTCTCATCCACCTTCTTGACGAACAAAATCGAGGTTGCCCAAGGAGAAACACTGTGCTGAATGAATCTCTTCCCCTATAAGTCCTCTAGTTTTACCCGCAGCTCATGAAGCTCCGCAGGAGCCATCCGATATGATGTTTTGGATATTGTTGTCATTCCTGGGTACAATTCAATATAAAAGTCCACCTATCTGTATGGTGGTAGACCTAGAACATCATCAGGGAAGACATTCGTATACTGGTCCACCACTACTAGATAACTCAGACGCTCCACATCAACTGCACCGAGGGTAAGGCTAGCCCAGTGATGAGTGATCGGCTACACTCTCCTTAGGGTATGTCCATCCTATGCTGCAAAGTCACCCTTCTCCACAGTGAAGGTAAACATGGTACCATCCACGCGGATACAACACACTTTGCACCTAATACAGTCAATCTGAGCATGGACTTTAGATAACCAGTCCATATAAAAGATGACATTGTAACGCCTTGACGCCACTACATGGAGATCCTAGCTAAAGTGCTTTCCTCCTAGAGAAATATCACATTGCCGGAACTAGTGCATAATTGTGAGTCATCTACCATAAGAGTCTCTAGCCATAAATATTAAGCCAATGGATCCATCAGAATCTCTGAGCTCCAAACGAGGGTAGTGGCAATAAAAGAATGACTGGAACCTATGTCTATATGTACTGCAACTAAGGTGGAGTGAACACATATAGTACCTCATATCATCATCGGTGCGTCGTGGTTTTAGGCCTCATATGCCTGAAGAGAAGATATCCCCTATCCACCTGCTCCATGCGGTCAGGGTGGACCTCTTGGTGGTGGTGACGGTAACATCTCGAATCATCCCCCACCTCCAACTGCACGACCAGCTACTCTTCCACATCCACCTGATATATGCGGACCTCCTCATCCGAACCTCTATCTTTTCTTGGGCGGTCCCTTGAACATCTACTAATCATCCGTATGGCGGGTTGGACCGTCATGAGCCATGTGACCCTGACCACTGCATGTGGAACACTTCTTGTTCCCCGCATGACTGACTATGTCTCCTGTGTCCCACACAACTAACCCTGAATCTTGCATTCGTCCACCTGTAGGTATGGTCCTCTTGGACCTCGGTGAAGTCTATCTGCTGCCAGAAGCAGAAGACTCTGCTATGTGACGTCCGGTGGTGGGTCTCACTGCTAGTGACTACTCAGAATAGAAATTATCCACTAAGATGGCTCGATCTAACAACCCTTCCTCCATCGGGAATCTCAGAGAAATCATCGAAGCCATGATCTCTTTCCTGAGTCTCGTCTTGGTAGTCTGAGCCCTGAATAATGGGTCCCACACCATATCGTTGGATTATCATGAGAAGTCAGTGAACCTTGCTGAGTAATTAGCCATGGTCATGTTTCCCTCTTGTTGATGAAGGAGATCTTGTATATGCACTGCACGATGAGTCTTTGGGAAAAACTCTACCCGAAATAGGCTCTCAATGTCTTCCCTAAGAAGTGTCACCTCATCTTGAACATGGAGCATCATGCTCCACCATCTTCCATCTACTGCATGTAGAAGACCGGTGGCAAGGATCGCCATGAGATTATCTGGTGTCCCTACCAGTCAGAAGACTCTCACCACAGCCTCCAGCCAATCTTTATTCTATTGTAGATCCATCTCTCCCCTAAACCTAGGTGGCCTCTAGCATTGGAACTCATGCAACGCGGTCAAGAGGCTTTAACCCTCTACTATTGGGGATGGTGGGATCAGTGGCCCAATGGGTAATGGTGCCGCTAGTGCCTCTAATGGAAGAGGGACTTGCACCGATGCCTCATCGCTTTGTGGGATATCAGTGCATACTATACCCAGAACCCTAGCAAGCTATCTGCATGGAGGCATTCGAAAAAAAAATAGGTGTTCCACAGTCAATAATTTATACCTGGTGAGCTGACTCAAAGAGATCACAAAGAAAACACTTTGAAAAACACACAGAATCCATGTTTTCAAGCACTGAGTAGGAAATAAAAAGTCAGGGTCATGTTGTGTGGATATGTTGGCCACTGCACCAACACTGGATTCCCCAAATTGAAAACCACACTCATAACACATAACACTATTTCCACACAAAAAAGATCAGAGTCCTAGTTCTATGGTTGAACCCACTCCTCTAATACCAATTTGTCACGAACCATTCCCTGGGGCCTGTGTAATGACTATCCCAAGCCCGCCTTCTATATTGTAGGTGATGACGACTAGCACCGAAAGGCGTATTCCCTAAAACCAGGAAGTAATTTCCTTTATATCATGTAGACACATGAAATGAAGCACACAACATGATATGAACATGAGTAAACTGTATAGAAAAAAGTGTAAATACAGTACGAAAAAGGGTCCAAAATACAAGCCCAACTTCAAAGTACAAGAAAGCTGAAAAGTACAAGTAAACTGGAAGAGCTCCAATGAACACCCACCAAGGATCCTACCTGAAGGGTGGGTAGAGCTCTTGAAAGGCCATCTCTGTGGTACACCTCGTCTAATGTTCACCTTTGAGATGCCACTAGTCCTGGTACCCTCGTCCTCACTCAGCGATGTCAATCGTCTGCACCAAACACAACAAGGTACGGGCATAGCCTGTGTAGGGGTGAGTATAACAATACTTAGTAGGGACCTCGTGACCCTCAAGGTCTCACAAAATCCACAAAGGATAAACCAAAAAGAATGAAATCAAGTGAAAACCCTACTTAGGTATATGCCCATACATATACCTAAGTTATCAAGTATGCCCATCCCAATCATGAGGAAACACAGAGTCCAACTCAAAATCCCAAGCTCAACTGTTCTATAAAGGAAGGAGTACCACACAGGTAAGGACCACACAGGTACGCCACATAGAAAAATACCTCCATGGAATTACCCCAAGGGAAACTAACACACAGGTACAGACTCATCCCACACCAGTTATAACTTAGTGACAATAGTAGAGATGATTAGATGTAACTAAAAATTCATCTTACTCTATTAAGAGTCAGACCCACGAAGGATCCTAAATCATCATCAGACCTACAGATGATCATAGGATATCGTCAGACCCACACATGATCTTAGTAACTCGTCTGACCCACATAGGATCCTAGTACATTGCCAGACCCACACAAGATCTAAGTACATAATCAGTAGGTCGTCAGACCCACACATGGTCCTAGTACAGTGTTAGTAATTTCTCCGACCCACACAGGATCCTCTTACACTATCAGTATGTCTTCATACCCAAACAAGATCCTAGTACTCTCTCAGTACGTTGTCAGACACGCATAGAATCCTAGTACATCGTCAGTACGTCTTCAGACCCACACATGATCATAGTACACCATCAGTACGTCGTCCTCCCCACAAAAGATCCTATTACAGCGTCAGTACGTTTTCATACCCACACAGGATCCTAGTACAACTTCAGTATGTTTTCAGACCCACACAAGATCCTAGTACACCTTCAGTACATCATCAGACCCACACAGGATCCTAGTAAATCGTCAGTACGTTGTCAGACCCACAAAAGATTCTAGTACATAGTTAGTACGTCGTCAGACCCACACTTGATCCTAGTAAACTGTCAGTACATTTTCATACCCACACATGATCCTATTACACTGTTTGTATGTCTTCATACCCACTAATGATCCTAGTACATCATCACAACCAGCTACGGGGTTTCCGCACTAAGTTCGCTTTTCTCCGGGAGGGTCTTCTCCCCAAGCCACTAGTCGATACTCCAACTTCCAAGAAGTACCATGAAGTAGTATCTCAAATTTCCCCCACATCATAGGGGTCTCAAAGTAATAGTCGGTGCGTCAAATGGACGTCCGGTCTGTAAGTTATTAGCCTTTTAGTCTCGATGGTCCGGTTGGATTCGTGCTCGATCCAAACCAAACATACCCCAACTTTATCCAAATCTCCATTGGGGTATGCCAAAGGGAATGTATCACTCCAAGGTTTCTAGTACCACAAATATTTCGTCAAACGGACTTCTGGTGCCAAAGTTATGGCCAAAATTACTTATAAAGTCGAAATTGGTCCGGGTTTCGTCTGACCCGGTCCGACCCGGTTGGGGTTGACCCGGCCCACACCACTGGGTCCGGCCCAGCCAGGTTGGCTCATAGTGTGGGGTGGAAACTATGGGGAAGTGCAGTTGTGGTGCGGCGGTCCACCACAGCTGGCCGGATGGCCAGCCGGCCTCTCCACACATCGCGGTGGCGCGTCGTTCCTTCACTGGCGACCAACTCAGTTGTCGTCTTCCTCTGTCGCAAATATTTTATCAAAAACCACAAGGAATTGCAAAGAGGTCAGACCATATTCATTTATCCTACACCCTCTGCGTCAGAGTGGTATCATGAGGTTCACAACTTTTGAATCATGAAGAACATCAAGTACGGGTAAGGGAGGTATTTAAAACATCAAACCCTATCTCAAAGGTTTGTTGTTGTGTTCTAGGATGAAATGGTGAAGGAAAATAAGGCACAAACATTTGTTGCTTCTACAATCATGCATCCGAAGTTGGCTCGTGCATCTTCACCTTTCATGATCCTGAAGAATTTTCTTCAATTGTGTTCTTCGTTTGGAGGAATATTTCTACGTTGGAGAGGTAGGATGTTTCCACAGCTTTCTCCCAATTCTACACACTTATCCAACTAATCCTCAAAAGAAAATAGGTTTCAATAATTAAAATTATGTCTATCAATTTAATTTACGTTGGAATAATTAATTTTTGGAAAAATTATTTTTACCACATTGGCATAATATACTTGGAGGAATTCCATGGGTTAACTCTTCATTAATGATGGAGTTCAAGAGGTTTTCCCATTAAGCGGTTTCGGGTGGTCCCCACATTTAGTAATGACAAATGGGGGTTTCAGGATCGGTGGTCCCCACCTCCAACACATTAACATGGGAGGTTTCAAAAAAAAATAGAAGTCTATTTTGTTTTATTTTTCATTTCCAGGAAAAACACACAAACTATCCTTCATCCTCGACCCACTACATTCGAGGTAAAGTTCACTTTTAGTGAATACTAGTGTTGTGAGTTCAACAGTGTCATCATATTTCAATTCTGAGCACCGGTTTAAAATTTACAAAAACCCGCTCGTATGTTTAGTGAACGTACTCGAAAAAAAAGTTCAAAAATTCATTCCAGGAACACCGGGTCCCGGAATCACACATTGTCAATTTTTTTCGAGTCGTAAAATTACCATATAATTAAAATAAAATTTACATGGAACTTCTGGGCCATTACATAATTACATGATCATCAAATGGTTATCGTTAACTCAATCATTTAAAACAAGCATACTAAAAGGAAAGTCATTAATTCAAATTATAGAGTACTTTCATATCCATTAATTATTATTATAATTTCATTATAAATATTTTATATCTCACTAATAAAAAATAAATCATATTATTATTCTATTGGAGTAAATATATTATAACTAAATCACCTCATAGTCATCAATTAACCTTGATATGTTCATATTTGGGTCGATTTGATGACCTACTTGAACTATGTTAGGAAACTCTAGAATGTATTATTAGGAAAAAAATAAATATTTTTATAATATAATATTTATTATTTTAGTTTTATATCTACAGTTCAGTAAATATAAATTCATCATTTATATCAATAATTAATAAAACACCCTTCGTAGGATGGAAATCACAAAAAATGTTAGTTGTTGATTTCATCATATATTATAAATACTAAAAAGATCATAAAAAGAAAATTTAAACATAATGAATAATTAAAATTAATATATTTTTTTAATTAACCAAGAAATATGTTATTTTGATGAATAAAAAATACTAACATTACTCATACAAAACAAGTAAAATTAGGCAAAACTATAGACACGCAATGTGGGAAAATAATCCAAAACATTCAAATATACATATTGAAAATAATTATAAATGAAAAGTATATATAGTTTCAGTTATGAATATGTTTATTAAATATCATATTCATATATTTATTTATTTACAATATGTTAGAGAGAATTAATCTGTGTTTCAATAAACATAAGCGGTTCTTTATCTCAAATTTAATTTCATGATACTTATTTCTAGTCACACACCATGATTCCTTTAATATTGTGTAATTAATTCATCATTAAATTATTTTACAAAATTATTCTTCTTTTATGAGATATATCAATTAATATATTTAAATTCACTTTGATTCAAAATATACAATAGTTGATAGGGTTTTAATAAAAATTTTACTCAAATAGTGCGGGCATGGATTTCCAATCTTATTTTTCAAAAAAATATTATTATAGAAATATAATTCATATATAGAATTTTTCTTCCTTATAAAATCAATCATCATTTACATTTTATTTTAATCTATTTTATATGATCCCTCGATATTTCATTTCACCAGAACTTATATTTTACCCAAAGTGATTCCTATCATAGAAATCATTATTATATATTCTTCTTAGTCAAGATCCTCCTTTTTAAATATCTTTTTTCATTGTATTTATTAAAATATTCCTATCTATTATTTAATAATTAATTAACATCAATTTCTACTATATAATCCTCTTGGAAAAGTTTAAAAGAAAATTTTACATAATTTAGGTGTATTGTTTTTATCAATCTATAAAAAGAGTTTGTTTTTAGAATTTTCCATGTGGAAATCTCTTTTATTTTATTTTTTTTCTATTTCAATGATAATTACATTCATATAATTTATGGTTTTATAAAATAATATTATATTCTCCTATAACAAAATAATTATATCAAAAAAAATTAAAAGTGTTTATAGACGTTTCTCATTTGAAAAGTAATTTAAATTTATTCCCCTAAAATGGATTTTATCCAAATCCACTTCCTTTGATATGAATTATTATTGAACATTGATACTATTCTACTATGAGCATCCACCTATTTTTTAAGTATGAACAATGTAATGTCTTCTTATTTTAGAGGTATGATCCATCACTACCTTTTATTTTACCTAATTATCCACAATGTGTGATACCACATTTTCAAACAATTCTTTTAATCTATCAGTACATAATATTTTATGGATTGATGGGGATTATTCTATGGTTCATAAAAATATTTATTAGGTGAATTATTATCATAACCATATTCCATTTATATATATATAGTGAAAATAGTATATGATTTATCAACTTGAATGAATGATATTTATATATAATGTTACTTGTTGTCCTTCTATACACAAATATTTTCTCTGGGTTTATAATGTTATGATTATTGATATAATTATGAATATTTCTCTTATATTAATCTCTATAAATCAAATTTTCATTACATTGTTACATTACCATTTATTAAGTGAAACCTAATTTATTTTCATGGTTTAATTACGTCATATATGAGAATGATTTTAGTTTGGAATGTTTTATGAAACGAATTTTATTTTTATGGGTTCAATACAGTGTGATATGAAATTTATTTCAAGTAGATATCATAAGTATGGATGAATATGGGTAGGGTTTTATATCACCTTCCAATTAATTTGATTAAAGATTATATATCAACATATTAGTATTATTGTTTACATTTTTTCCTATAATCATGGTAACTAATGGTGTATCATTGAATATAACGATCCATATATAAATACTTGTTCTAATGTTAAATTGTGTTCCATATTTTTATACTTATTATCATGGCACTACCAATATATCATGGATCATGTTTATTGACTCTTATTTCTTCAATATTTTGATTCATGTTTTATGTTATCCCAATTCATGTTATATAAATTATATCCATTATTTTGTAGGTATGAATTTAATTATGTGTTATGATTATACCCTAATTTTCATCTTATTTCCAGTTATGATATGTGATTATTGTTTCTTATATTTACCATTATTGATCATTTTATCTAACCTCTTTCTTATGTTTCAATTTTCACAAGTTATGAGAATGAGTATAATATATAATATGTATATGAGGGTGATGAGAGATAAATGATCACTTGATTTGAAAAATAATTCTATTATGCCTTTATTCCTCAATGATACTACACTTTTGGTTCTTGGGATTTTTGTTTATTTTTATATGTAATGTTAACCGTATAGAAATCATGTAAGATATTTTCATTTCTATCCTGGTCCATTATTGTTGGCATTAGAGTAGAGTTTTTTATTTTAGGTGATTAGTATAGTCACCTTTGGTGTTAGGGATATATAAACTAAGTGAACCCCTATATATATTTTTAATTATAGCGTGATATCCTAAAATATTAGTAAATTATTGAATACATGATTTCTTGAAAGAAACATCACTATATGGATAGTAGAAAGTTAATGCAGTTGTGGAATAAATTCACTTTGGTGTAATCACTCTGGAATGTGTTGGCTGAGAACTAACTCAATCATCACCCTGATGCATGATTTTTGGGCCAAATATAGTACACATGGATTGAAAATCTATGAAACTATTCTTTTGTTGATCACATTCTCTTTACAATTGATTAATGAAGATTAATTTCATTGTTATACTGAGGTATTAATTTGGAAATTATATGATACCATAACATAAAGTAACCTAGGTTAAATTATTATTAACATGGTAAAAAATTTATATATAGGCCAATGTAGTATTACAAAAAAAATGATTTTTATGGTATAATTTCTTATTTATTTGAAAATCCTTCATATTGTTATTTTTTATCACTCATGTCAACCCTTTTGGTTTTAGTTATGGATAAAACTACAATTAAACATATGTACGATAAAAATATAGATATTACCTAAATAAATAACTCATCAAAATTGGAGTTGGAAAGAGAAACGTTAATATTATGTCTAACTATACACCCCAAAATATGATTTAAATTTTGAAAATACTCAATGTAAAAAATAAACCAATGATTTTAAAGATAGATTCTTATAAAATATCAAACGATTAAGATTATAATGGATAAAAATGCTCAATTCACTAAATTTAGTTTTTTTGGAACAAATTAAAAAGGGTATTGCTTCAAGGGGAATGGAAGATAGTTAACATGTGAAATAGGTCCATAGAGCATGAAACTATAAAAAAAATTATGATTTTTGTTAACGTGACTAAATGAAATATATTTTAACATAAGGTAACATTAATTATTTAAAGACTTGTGTGTAGGAAATATTGGAATTATCCAATATAAAACCCTAATTCAAGTTAAAACCAATATTAAAAGCCTCAAACTCCTATAAGGCTATGAGTAAAATTTAATTACTATGTAATAACCACTCCCAATGTGGATCATGATATTTAAGGTACCCATACCCTCAAATTCAGAGTTATTTATATCATGTTTCAATTTTATTCTAGGAACACTTTTATATATATGATATTTTATAAAACCATTAAAACACTCACATAGTTATTTTATTATTAAAAAAAATATTCTTTTAGTATAATTATTTTGTTCTAAGTAGAAGTTTATAATAATGAGAAATACGAAAATGTTATTTTACATCAGGTAAAATTAACATAATTTTAACAATAGATTGGTTCCCTATACATAGAAGTAAAATTATATTGAGTATGGAGACAAAAATTTGATATTTGTATATATAATTTTTTCAATTGAAGTATATCTATAAACACCCACAATGAAAAAATTATATAATGTTGGTCTTGATACCAAACAAAAGATGACTCTTGGCGCAAACATTTGGAGAAAAAAATCAATATAAGAGATTATCTTATTTTGAGGAAATATATATTTTTCACTAATTTGTAAGGTTGATATCTAAAGAGAAATTATATTCTTAACCATATCTATCATGCATATTCCCTTAGCTATATATATATTGTTAATTGATTGTTAAAACCGAAAGGGAGAAATATATTATGGAGGGAGAATATAATGCACTAGGATTTAGGATAACTTGCTATTATTATTATTATTATTATTATTATTATTAATGTCTATAATTACAAATAATATATTTAAATTAATTCAAAAGTAATGAAACATGATTCGAAAATGTTTTATATAACATAAGAAACAAAATAAATGTTATTTATCCATTTATAATAAGGATATTACAATAAAAATATATAAAAATATATATTATACAACAGGGATTGTTATTCACCATAGATTAAATGAATCCATTAAAATTTAATAAATAAATATAATATATAAGGTATAAATTAAAAAATCTTCACTATTATAAAATATCTTGAATTTTTCACAATCTTGAGGAACCTCAATAGTGAAACAAACACATCTAATGAGGGAGATCACCATGATAGTAGAATCGTTATTAAAATATATTATATGAAATAAGAAATTTCTCTTATGATGTGAGAGTAGAATAAATAAATTATTTTGTAATCATATATATTGTAAAAAAATATTATCATTATAAATATGTTTATTACCAATATATTCATTGAAAATATGGTTTTTGGTCATATATCAAATAGTAATTCCATGTTCATGTATTGTTAAGTAGTAAATTTAAAATAATAAAACAAGAAATTAAATCAAACTTCTCTCATGAAATATTATTAACATATATATTTATGAGTTTTATATAAATAATAATATAATATAATTTATTTAAATGGATGTTTATTTAAAATATACAAAACATGAAATGATTTTTGATCAAAATATTGCTCAAATAATAAGGGTTTCGACTGACAATGTCTATTTCAAAATGATGATTATTTCATTAATATAATCCATCCTAGAAATTTTTTTATTTATATAAAACCTAATAATTTATATTTTAAATTCTTGCGGTTTTATATGTTCCATATATATTTAATTTAACCATGGATAATATTTTCCCAAAGTAATTCCAGTAAGGGAAACAGACATAGTCTCTTATTCTCAGTCAGCAACCTCCATTTCTTCATACCCATATTCCCTTATTTCCATTGAATGTGTCTTTATCTATGATTAAATAGTATATTAAGGTCATCATCAAATTTTTATCTTCATGAAAAAGTTTTAAATAATTTTTTCACATATTATCTATAGTTCCCATTCATAAATGTAAAAAAATATTATATTTTTCATGTTTTCTTTCTAAACACCTCTTTCCACAAATTTTTTTCTATTAAATATTATATTATAATATATAATGACTTTGTAAAATAAAATTTTATTCTCAATTATTTATAGAATATTTATATCTATTTTTCCCAAAAATATCATGGTGGTTTTTTCTTTGAAATGATATTTCTTATAATGATCATAAAAATGGATTTCATCAAAATAAATATCCTTTTACACACATTATACATGATCGAGGACATTATTTTAATGTGACTATCCACATTCTTTCATAATATGACCAGTTTAGTTTCATTATAAATTTGATTAATGACCCATAATTTTCTTTTTTGGTTCCAAATTTATTACTATGTGTGATCCTATCTTTTCAAAAAATTCCATTCCTCTGTGAATACTCTATTCTTGATTTCGTTGATTAAAAGGTGTTCACCAAGATTGTATACATTGTTTGATTGTGAAAATTATTTACTTAAGAATATACCCTTTATCTAAATGGATTAAACAATATATTTTTTATTTTCATGATTGAAATTTAATTACCTATAATGTGACATAATGTCATCAGATGCCCATTCACGTTAGAGTGGTTTATCAAATCATTTTTATTAATGGAATTATTGATGAATTGTTTATGTGAATCCATATAAAACACATTTTTGTCTATTTTTTCGTTATAATATCATTCATGAAACCTATTTTTTCATGTGTTATTTCTCTTATAAAATTTATTGATTATAATTTGTAATGTTTTATGAAACCCATTTTACTATAATATGTTATTTATGATGTGTGAAGTGGTTGATTTCAAGTGTAACTCACAAGTATGTATGATGAATGGTATGTGATATATCACCCCTTAAATCATTGTTTTAATTTTTATAAATCCTAAGATATATATCTGTATGTATATTTGAGTTTCTTATAAGCATTGGAACTGATGGTGTGCCCATGAATATACGGATTGTTATACTAATATTTTTCCCCATGGTGAATGATATTCCATAGTTTTATAATTATTCTATTGAAAGTGTTATGATATCATATATGATTATTATATACTCATGTTTCTACACTAATGTTAATAATATCTTATGTTATTCCAACAATATTCTACGAATTGTGATCTATGATTTGTTGGGCATGAATTATCTTATGTTTCTTGACTATACCCATATTCTCATCTTATTTTCACTTTTGATATTCAATTGTTATGACTTATGTTTACCTATACTGAGTGTCTCCCCCTTTCTAATGTTTCTATTTAAATTGGATATGAAGATGAGTAAAACATATAAGAAGTATAATATGGGGAAAAGTGGTGAGAAAATATACTTAATATTTCATAAGGGTTGAAAAATAAGATTAATATATAGCTGGTCCTAAAATTCTAAAAACAATCCATTTTTGGGATTGTGTTGTAAAATATGAGGGTTAATATTTTTCCTATGGAATATATATAAGATAATGTAATGTCTATCATCAGTCACTATACTATTTGATACTCACAATGCATTGGAATTTATCATTATCAATCGAATGAGAATAGTGTAATATGGTATGAAAATTTTACTGTATAAGGGTATTAATAATTCACATTCTAATGAATATTTTTTTGAGAATAAATTAAATAATTTACCCATATTTAGCTACTCATATTTATTTATGAAAAAAATTCATGATTAGGGAGAGTTTTAAAAAAATAAAGAGAATTTAAAATTTTATGCTTTTAACCATCACTCAATTATTTTGGACCAAAATATTAATATTAGAATTATATATTTTTTCAAATTTCTTGGATGTGTTCCTCAATTATTTCGGTTAAATGTTCATTTGTTCCTTAATTTTTTGATCTTAAATTTTATTTCAGAAAATGGTCCAAAAATACAATGTTGTATTAGACTCACCAATACAAACCACTCTCCCCATTTTAACTATAACTCCTTCATCTAATATTACATTGGTCTTTGTTTTTGAAATAATAAATACTTTTAAAACCTTTTTTCCTTATAGATGGCCTACTGCCTCATGAAGTAGAAGAGTCATATTGTTTCTAAATGTTTCTATAAAATAATTTATTGAATTTACTTACTCACAGTTATAATAACTTATAACCATAACCTCCCACACAATAATAGCATAAAACTGTCAAACTCAAATATGAAGCTAAAAGATAATATTAACATTTTTGGATTTGATAATAATTAAAATTATATAAATTTAATAATTCAAAACATATAATATCAAAATGAAATATTGGATATCGTATATAGTTTAATACATTTTAATTTTTGATCATTATAGTATTAGAGAAAACTATTATATAAAAACTTAAATACATAAAAAACTAGTACAAAAAATTATACATCTTCTCCAAATAAGTTATTAAAATATTTTATCATTCTAATTCTTAATATGTATTAAACCATTATTTATAACCATTTAAAATAACCCTATGAAGGGTGAGATGAAATTACTAATATGGGTAAACACAATAATTACAAATTAGATATAATAAGTGAGAATAATATAAACATAAGAGTATGATGACATAATCATTACAAAATAGAACTTATTCCCATAAAAACATAGATCATAAAGGGTGATACAAGGAATAATGATTTAACATAATACAGTATTCATATAAGATAAATATAAAGATCTATGTGAAAAAAAAATCCTTGAGAAAATGATTCATTATAAAATTATGCTAGTATAATGAAAATATATTGGTAACATGGAACATTCTTTTCATATCACTCATACAATAACTATTTAAAATGTAATAACTTACCAAGAAAATTTAAACTATATCTTTGGAGAAACCTATGACCAGTTTAATGTTTTTACTTTACCAAATTCATTGGAGTGTTTTATGAGGATCACATTTCATCATGATAAATGTGAGGCTCAATTTTCATCATAGAGAAGTCCAAGAACCATAAAATAATCAGAAAATATAAACGATTTAATTTTTGAACACAAGAATACCCGTTTTTCATTCATATATAGGTTTTACCTATTGAAAAGCAATGGGTTTCATGAAATACTCATTAAAATAATCATAATCCATCTAGAGAAAGAAAAATGATTGTATTATTACAACCTATCTCTGGTGTTAAAAAAATAATTATCATGGTTTTAATCCATTGAACAATAATTATACCATAAAAAATTAATTAAAAACACTCTTTCTAAAATACTCTTTCCACATTGAAAGTGTTATGGCCCAAAAAACTAAGTTAAGAAATTCGTATTCAATAGCGTTTATGACATGTGACACAAAGCACATAATGTAATTTAATATTCATATACATTTTTATGTACTTTACTATTTAATATATATTATATATTTCAATACATATAACTCAAATTTATCTTGTAATGTATGCTACACGGAGTTATTATTCATCATAATCAACAATGACCTTCCTCGATAGCTTGTATTACATGCAAAATAGGCCCTATTTGATGGATTGTTCTATACTGAATATCGAGTCTTACAGAGACAAAATACATATTAAAAACAATATAATTTAACATAATAAAATATAAAATAGTAATAATTAATAATATTAAATAAATTATTAGAATATATGGTCTAGATATCTAAATATTTGGATTCAAATAAATTAGAAATAAAAATAAGAACTAATTGAATATTGAAATTCATTTTTAAATAAAACTATTGTTAAGACAACAAAGGTTTTTTACCCTAATAGATTAAATTAATTACAATTATTGGGTGATATTAATGTAATATATATGTGAAAATTTCAATAAATTATTTTTCATATTCATCCAATATTTTCGGTAGACAGAAGATAAGATAAAAACAAATATTTCATATAAAAATCTATATTTTTATTAAAATATTTTTAACGCCTTTTAATGGAGAACCTATTTTAAATATTAATTTTGACACTATTATGAATCTAATTTGATAAAATATACATTATTTTTTAATTAATAATTTCAAAATTATCTTTGGGTGAATTTTGGTATTTTTTTGAGAAACTTCATTTTTTAATGAATAGTAAAAACTACCATATTTTAATTAATAATTGATTTTTTTAAAATAATAATTAATGCTAAATTATATTATAAAATTTTTAATGTAAAATTGGATCAATTTTACATCTATTAATACAATTTAGTTCATTATAATCAATTTTACCATTTTAAATATGAAATAAAAACATAACAATCTTTTGAACAGTTTTCTACTAAAACTAGTTAGTCCGTTTGTCTGCAAGAGTAGCATTAATCTTAATTTTTCATATTATATGATTCATATTTTTTAAATCATATTTAGAATATTTTAATCAACATAATATTTCTGGTATAATAATATTAAATAATTTTTTGAAACAAATGATTAGTGAAAGTGATTAAAATTAATTACAGAGATTAAGGTGTATTTAGGCTTAAAAATAGACTAAACCCCTATGTTTCATGGCCCAAATGGACTATACACTTGTAAAAAAATATCATTATATATAATTATTTATGTAATTTAACTTCAATTAATTAGTTTTTGTGGTTTTTATTACTTTTATAAGGTATGAACATGTGTACACCTAACTTATTTTCAAGAATACCAAATGTGTCCCTTTCCTTCCCTATAAAAGTCAATACCTCTACCCATTCCTCACACCACTTCAACGTATTATGTTAGTACAAGAACTACCCAAATTGTCATGACTCATCCCTTGGGGCCCTTGTCGTGACTACCCTAAGCCCTCCTTGCATAGGCTAGGGGCGGGTGACTAGCACCAAAGGTGTAATTCCCTAAAACTGGGAAGGCATTGCCTTTATAACCTGTAAACACACACACACAAGCAATAACAAAACTGGACGAAACACTAGGTAAACTGAATAAAAAAATAGTGCTGAATGTAAAAGGGACCAGAACACATTCCCGACTTTAAATTACAAGAAACTGAAAGAACAAGTACAATTGAAGAAAAAGGAAAACAACTACTGGGTCATCTTCCAAGGTTCCTACCTGAAGGGTAAGTACAGATCACCTCCTCAGCACTCCATGTTGGTCCATCTCCTTCGTGTACCGACTCGTTGTAAGGTCCACCTCCAGGTACCATCCAGTCCTGGTACTCTCAGCCTCTGTCATCACTGTCCATCGTTTGAATCCAACACAAAAAAGTGCGGGCATAACCCGTGTAGGGGTGAGTATAATGATAGTCAGTAGGGACCATGAGACCCTCAAGGTCTCACAAAATCCAAAAAGGATAAACCCGAAAGTATGAAATTAACAGATAACCTTACTTAGTTATGTGCCCATACATATACCTAAGTTATCAAGTGATCCATCTCAATCATGAGCAAAACACAGAAAAATTGACACAGCTGAAACCAGGATTTTATTCTTGGGGTATTATCAAGTAACATCCCCAGTCACATTATCGAAACCTCGGATGCTGGAGAACTCCACCTCTATCGATTACCATGGGCCTATCGCAACACCAAGCATGCTTCTAATTAACCGTGGACTCTTGAGGTACTCCTCCTATAGAGTATCGTGGATCTGTCGCATCACCAAGCGCTCTCCCCACCATAGATCTATCGCGTCACCAAGCGTACTCCCCCTCGTATCCTACAAAAGTACTTATCCTATTGAGTATCTTGGGTCTGCCACGATAGTAATACGCTCCCCACTATGGGTCCTCCATGACACCAAGGCGTTCCCCAATGGCCTTATAGAGTCACTCCGAGTCAAAACGGTCAACAGTCGGCAGGTCTAATCCAGCTACTATTTCTACGCACTATGCATGTTCGTCTCCGAGAGGATCCACTCCAAGAGTTTCTAGTTGATACTTTATCTGTAATGAAGTCCCACAGAAATGAATCTCAAAGATCTTCCACGACACAGGGGTCTCAATGCAACAGACGTCATGTCAATCGGACGCCCGGTATGTGAGTTATTTGTCTTTTAGTCCCGGGGGCTCGATTGGATTCATGCTCGATCCAGCCTGACTGTTTCCCATCATAATCCAAAACCTAGTGGAATATACTCAGTGGGACCATCTCACTACAATATTTCTATCACCACTTATGGTTCTTCAAACGGACGTCAAGTGCCAATGATATGGCCAAAAGAATGTAAGCAGGGTCGTAGTGGGCCTGGGTCCGGTCTGACCTGGTCGGACTGACCCAGCCTGTCCTGGCATGGGTTGACCCGGCCAACCTATTGGTTCAGGCCCGACCTGTGCTACGGTCCGGTCTGCTGCAAGGTCCAGCAGGCCACGAGGGGTCACGAGGGCCACGGGGCATCTCAGCCGTGGGGGCGCCGTGAAAGGGTGGGGCTGGTTCGGTTGGGGCACCACGACGGGCGCGGGCCGGTACGGCCGAGGTACCACGAGGGGCACGGTCTGGTGCGGTGGGGTACCACGAGGGGCGTGGGCTACTTCAGAGGGGCACCGCGAGGGGCGCGGGTGGGTTTGACCGGGGTGCAGCGAGGGGCGCGGGTTGGTTTGTTTGGGGCACCGCAAGGGGCACGGACTTTTTCAGCCATGGTTCCGCGAGGGGAGAGGGTGGTTTGGGAGGCCGGTGGTGGCGTAGGTGGGGGAGGCTCGGAGGGTCGGTGGTGGCATAGGAGGTTTGGTCGGTGGGTGGCGCGGCCAATAGGTGGTGTGGTCGGCGGGTGCCGCGATGGTAGGGGGGCTCGGCCGGTTCGGTTGGGCCACCGCGAGGGGCGGCGCGGGTCGCGGTGCCCATAGGTGGCGGCGTCGTTTCCATCGTCACCTTCTTCTTCTTTCTTCTTTCCGATCAACACCAAAAAGAAGAACGATGAAGGGTTTCAGGCTATGTTAGTCTCGCCCACACCCTCCATGTTTAGAGTGGTAGCAAGTTTCTAATATTTAATCATGAATCAAGAACGATAATATTAATGGAGAAAATTCATGAATTTAATAACCATCCCTACCTCATATTTTTTGTTGATGATGATGAGGTGGGAAGGTCGGTCGCCGAAGACGTCCCATGTCGGTTGCCTCCGTAGGGTGCTTTCGAGGAAGAAGTTGAAGGCGTTTCTCATCATAGTTCTTTAAGGAGGAAGCATTCTTCATGGAGGATGCGTTATTCGTTTGAGATCATAATCATCAATGTTTTGGGCATCACGTTACATTACCATCGCTTCATCTCTTGGTGAAGCCATCCAAAATCCTCCTCCCAAGCTCTCTATATATATGAGAGGGAGGAAGGTAGGTAACGATCATGGAATTTATGATGGTTCATTTATTTGGAACCTTCCTAAATTCCTACAATTCTATTACTTAATTTAAAAAGGGGAAATCCAATTAACTAAGTTGGAATAATTAAAGGTATGTGTGTAGGCACAATTAATGTGGAAGAAGTCAAGAGGCTCCTCCAAATTAATGATGGGTGGTTGAGAGGTTCTCTCAATTAAAGGGGGTTTCAAGGGGGTTAAATCCCGGGTTGTCCTCACCACCATAACCTCTCATGGGATGTTATATTCCGGTAGTCCCCACTTCCATATTCTACATGGAGGTTTAGTTCCGGTGGAACCCACATCCAAACACCAACATGGGTGTTGAAAATAAAAATAAAAATGTCACAAACTTTTATTTTTATTTTATTCATACACGAAGAACCCGAAAACTATCTTTCACTCTCGACCCACTACCATCGAGGTGAATGTATCTTTAAAAAAACTGGCACTACGAGTTCAACGGTGCTGTCAGATTTCAATTCTGAGCACTGATTCAAAATTTAGAAAAACCTGCTCACAAGTTTACTAAACGTACCCAAAATAAAGTTCATAAATTCATTTTGGTCACTTCAGGGCTTGGAATCACACACCGTCAATTTTTGCGGACTCATAAAATTCCCATATATTTAAAAAATAATTACATGGAAATTCCGGGTGTTTACATTCTCCCCACCTCAGGCATTATGTCCCCATAAGCCACATCACAAAACTAGGAAAACAGTCGGGGTACTAAGCACGCATCTGAGCCTCCCTCTCGCATGTTCTCTCCTAGAGGTTCCCGTGCTGCCAGTGAATGTGCACCAGAGGTATTAAACGTCCATGATGGACTTGCTCTTGTCGATCATCAATCTCTACTAGAACCTCCATAAAAGTTTCCACATCATCAACGTCTAACTCACCATGATCAATGATGTGAGAAGGTTCATGCGCGTATCTCCTCAGCTGGGATACATGGAAGACGACATGCACCCAATGCAATTGTGGTAGAAGATCTAATCAGTAAGTGACCTCGCCAAATCTGCTGAGGATCTAAAAAGGTCCAATGATCCTCAAAGATAACTTTCCGCCTCATCCAAATCTCTGGAAACCTCGTTGAGGTGAGACTCGTAGAATGACTTGGTCTCCATCCTCGATCTCTAGAGGTCTCTGTCTCCTATCAGCGTACGACTTATACCTGCTCTGTGTAGTCTCCATTCACTCCTGTATGATCTGAACCTTCTCTATGGTAGCATGTACCATCTTTGGTCCCACTTGTGCTGACTCCCCTAGGTTATTCCATCACAAGGGTGATCTACAAGGTCGCCCGTATAACACCTCAAAAGGTGTGATCCTAATGGCGGAGTGATAACTGTTTTTGTATGAAAACTCCAGCAAAGGAAAGTGATCCACCAAGCTACAACTGAAGAAGAGTACACAAGCAAGTAGCATGTCCTCGAGGGTCTGAATGGTCCGCTCAGTCTGAACATCCATCTGAGGATGGAAGGCGGTTCTCAAATGAAGCTGCATCATGAAAGCCTCCTCTAACCCCTTCCATAGCTGGGAAGTTAAATGAGTATCATGATCGGAGACAATCATCATGGGTACTCCATGTAGTCGCAAAATCTCCAGCACATAGAGGTGTCCCATGCTCTCTACTGAACACTTCTCTCTGATAGGTAGGAAGTGGGCCGACTTGGTGAGTCGGTTGACGATCACCCAAATCGATTCATGTCCCCTGGATGTACGTGGAAGTCCTATCATGATGTCCATAGATATCCAATCCCACTTCCACTCTGGGACCTTTAAAGGACAAACCAAGCCTTCTGGTACCTGATGCTCCGCCTTAACTTGCTGACATGTGAGGCATCGAGAGACAAACTCTGCAACTACTTTCATCATTCTCGGCCACCAGGGTTATCATCGAAGATCCTGGTACATCCTCTCCACTCATGGATGTACCGATAAAGGGGATGTGTGGAACACCCTCAACACTTCCTCTTGAAGTGACATTGGTACCATGGTACATCCTCTAAAGAGGATGATGTACTACACTCCTTTAAAAAAACCATTGGGTTCATATCCTATGGATATCTGATCATGTCGTGTCTCGCAGTCAGCATCCCCACGCTACGCCTCCCAGAATCAATGAAGAAGTAGGGGAGTGACTGTAAGAGACTGTAGAAAAGCCTCTCCCTCGATATCAATAAAGGAAATCTGAAAAGCGGCTAGCTTCTCCATCACCTGACCCTGCAGCTATATACCAGATCTCCTACTGAGTGAATCTGCAACAACTTTCCCCTTCCCAGAAGTATAGACTATGTTGAATTCATACACCTGGAAGAAATCAAGCCAACGTCACTGTCTCAGGTTCAGGTCCTTCTAGGAGAAGATATACCTAAGACTCTTTTGATCAGAAAACATTATAAAGCACTCACCCATCAGATAGTGTCGCCACATCTTCATGGCTAAGACCACTACTTCTAACTCTAGGTCATGGGTAGCGTAGTTCTACTCATGTTGTCTTAGCTGTCGAGAGACATATGTGATCACTGCTCACCCGTACATCAGGACACATCCGAGTCTGATCCTGGATGTGTCGCAGTAGACTACGTACCCTATGACTTCCTATGGAAGCCTCAAGATTAGTGCTCTAGTCAACCTCTACCTCATCTCCAGAAAGCTCTGCTATAATCTCTTCAACCACACAAAGGGTTTCCCCTTCTTCGTCAAGGCTAATAGTGGTGCAAAAACTTGGGAGAAATTTGGAAAAAAACCTCCGATAATATCTAATCATAACCAGAAAACTTTGTACCTCTGTCACACTCCTGGGTGGATCCCAAGAAATTACCGCCTCAATCATGGCTGGATCCACTGCAACTCTAGCCTTCGATATGACATGTCCCAGGAAGTGAACCTCTTGAACCTCAAACTAGAACATCAAGAGCATACCATAAATTCGGTGCTCTTAGAGTGTGTCCAGTACTACCAACAAATGATAGGCATGCTCCTCCTCAATAGCTGAGTAGAGAAGAATGTCATCGATGAAGACTACTACGAAGTGATCAAGGTACAAATGAAATATCATATTCAAGAGTCCCATGAACACTGATGGAGCGTTGGTTACGCTGAATGGAATAACCAAGAACTCATAGTGGTCATACCAACACCAGAAGGTTGTCTTCTGCACATCCTCGTCTCATACTCTGAGCTGGTGATAGCCTGATCTAAGGTCTATCTTCGAGAACCACTGTTCTCACTTCAGCTTATCAAATATGTCGTCAATCCCCAAGAGTGGGTACTTGATTTCACGGTCACCTGTTTTAGGTGCCGATAGTCAAAAAAAGCCTCAAGCTCCCATCCGCCTTCTTGGAGTATAGAATCGGGGCTACCCAGGGACAAACACTGGGCTAGATGAACCCCTTCCCATGCATGTCCTCTAACAATACCCATAGCTCGCGAAGCTCCGCGGGAGCCATCCGGTATGGTGGAGTAGATATCGGTGCCATCCTAGGGTACAAGTCAATGTAGAATTCTACATATCTGCAAGGAGGTAAACCAGAGGCATCATCATGGAAAACATCCGCGTACTGGTCCACCCCTGTAGGATAGCTCAGAATCTCCACATCATTAACTCCTAAGGTATGTTTAGCCAACTAATGTGTAATCAGCTGCACCCTCCTCCGGGTAAGTCGATCATGTGCTGCAAAGGCTCCCTTCTCACCGGTGAAGGTAAGCCTAGTCCCATCTGTGCGGACACACAGCACATTGCGTCTAATACTATAAATCTCAGCATGGTCTGTAGATTACTATTCTATACCCAAGATGATGTTGTAAGGCCTCGATGCCACTACTAGGAGATCTCAACTACAGATCTCACCTCCTAGAGTAATCTCACTCTACCAGCACTAGTGTGTAATCATCGAAACTGCTCCTGTAAGAGTCTTTAGCCCTAAGGATCAAGCTAATGGCTCTGTCAGAATCTACGAGCTCTGAAAAAGGGAATTGGAAATTAAATAATGACTGACACATGTGTCTATAAGTACTGCAGCTAAGGTGGAGAAGATAAAAATTGTTCCTTGTATCATCTCCAGAGAACCATGATCGTAGGCCTCAACTGCCTAAAGTTAAGCTCTCCCCTTTACACCTACTCCCTGTTGTCAGGGTGGACCTCTTGGTGGTGGTGGAAGTAATATCTCAAAATGTCCCCCACCTCCAGATACACGACCAGATCCTCTACCATGTCCTACGGCTCCCTGCGGACCACCTCGATCGAATCTTTGTCTCCGCCTGGGTAGTCCCTCGACTATCTGCTAATCATCTGTATGAAGGGCCTGATAGTCACGAGCCATGTGACCCTACCCGCCACATGAGTAACACTCCCTACTCTTGGAATTTCTATCTCTGCTTCGGGTACACCGCACAACTGATGATGAGTCCTGCGGTAGTCCACCTATAGGTCTGGTCCTCTTGGACCTCTGTGATGTATTTTTGATGCCAACTGCAGAAAA
Source organism: Viscum album (assembly GCA_963277665.1). Lineage (NCBI taxonomy): Eukaryota > Viridiplantae > Streptophyta > Magnoliopsida > Santalales > Viscaceae > Viscum > Viscum album. The sequence continues at coordinate 244,973,184 of OY728131.1, forward strand.
ATCCTCTACGTGATGACTGGTAGTGGGTCTCGCTGCTGGTGTTTTCTCAACAAGGAAAATCCCCACCAATAGGCCTCTGTCTAATATCCCCACCTGCGTCGGGATGCTGGGTGAGATCACAGAATCCATGATCTTCCACCTGATCCCTTGCTCGAATTTCTTGGCCCTGAAGAATGTGTCCCACACCATATCAGTGGAGTAGTGTGAGATGTTAATGAACATCGCTTAGTACTGATCCACGGTCATATTTCCCTACTACAGATAAAGAATCTCTTGTATGTGCACTGCGCGAAGAGTTGCTGGAACAATGTATTCCCAAAACAGGCTCTCGAAGTCTACCAAGAGAAGCGTCACCTCGTCATGAACCAGGAGAATCATGCTCCACCATCTACCTACTGCCTCCTGTAGAAGGATAGAAGAATGGATCACCATGAGGTCTACTAGTGTCCCTACTAGTCAGAAGACTCTCACCACAGTCTCCACCCAATCCTCAACTGCATGTGGGTTTATCTCTCCCATAAACCTGGGTGGCCTCTAGTGATGGAACTCATGCAATATGCTAAAGCATCATGCACTCTCTGTTGCTGGGGTTGGTGGCATCCGTGTACCAATAGGTAATGGTACCACTGGTAATTAATTCCTTATAATAAATGAATGAAATGGAATTTGATATAAGAAAAACCAAAATATAAGATTGATCATAAGAAATAGAGTGCTGCAAAGTAAGATTATTTCATTATATTCATAGTGAGTAAGATAATTACCAAACATTAGGAAAATAAATTCAAAATAAAATGTTTCATAGTAATATAATTCATTTTGAACCAATGGTCTTCTAAACCACAATAGATTTAGTGATTTAAGGCCCGAACATTCTATTGATAATTCACATGTTTGGGATTGATGACCTCATTCACTCTTTATAAATACTTACACTTTTCCTCGAAGTATGTATCCCTATGTTACACTAATGTTCTCCTACTTATAAATGTAGTTAAATTGTATTCCACTGACATTTTACATTCTATTATCTATTTTATAGTATATTACTTATGAAATATTCTCACGATGTAGGATTTCAATGTAGGTAATATCAAATAATCAATTACCAAGACTGATTTTATATTATAAGGATTCAATTCAAATATTTCTGGGAGAATGTGACACCCCAAAAAACTAACATTAGAACCTTGTATTCGATAGCGTGTATAAAACATGACCCAAGCGCATAATTTAATATAACATCGATATGATTTATAATATATTTTACAATTAAAAATATATTTTATATATTTCAATGCATGAAACAATGAGTTAAATTACAATGCATGCAGCACTGAGTTAGAATACAACATATGAAACAGTGAATTTCCTCTATAGCTTGTGTTACACACAAAAGAGACCTTTTTTGATGGCTTGTGCTATACACAATATCAAGTCTTACTGAGAAACAATATATAATTAAAACATTATTATTTATTGTAATAATATTTAAGCTATGTGTTATAAATATTATTAACTAAATTATGAAAATATATGGTTTAGATAACTAAACTGTTGGTTATAAATAAATTATAAATGAATATAAGAACCATTTGAATATTAAAATATAATTTTATAGAATACTATTTTTGGTTCAAAATTCATTGTTACAGTAATATATTAAATTAATTACAATTAGTGAGTGATATTAATGTAATAAATATTTTACATTTAAAATAAATTATTTTTTTTATTCATCCGTTATATTTTGTTAGCATAAGATAAGATCAAACCCAATATTTTACATAAAAACCAATATTTTTATTAAGGCATTTTTACCAGCTTTTAATGGAGAACATATTTTACATATTAATATAGATAATTTAATGAATAAAATTTGATAAAATAAAATTTATTTTTGAATTCATAATTTTAAAATTTTATTAGGATGAATTTTTGTTATTTATCCAAGAAACTACATTTTTAGTGAATAGTGAAAAATATTGTGTTTTAGTTAAAAACAACCTTTACATTTAAATAAATATAATATTTCAAATTATATTATAATTTTTTTAAAGTAATATTAGATAAATTATATATATATATTAATATAATTTAGTTTATTATATTGAACATACCTTTTTAAATTGAATATAAAACAAAACAATATGTTAAACATATTTCTACTAAAAACAGTTAATCCCTCTGTCTGCGAGATTAGCATTAATACTAATTTTTCTACTTTTGGGAAGTTAATTATGAAAATATGACATAAACCATTGAAATACAAAATATATTTTTGTTCTAATAATATCAACATAATTTTTCAAAATACAGAATAGTGAAATTGATTAAAATTAATTATAGTCATTTTAGTGTAATCAGGCTTTAAAATAGACTAAACCCTTATGTATAAGGGCCCAAATGAGCTATAAAATTGTCCAAAACTCATTTAAAGGAATTATTTATGCCATTAAACTTCCATTAGTGAGTTTTGGTGGTTTTTTATAACTTTTATTAGGTAAGAAAATGTGCAGACCTAACTTCTTTTCAAGAAAACCAAGTGAGTCCTTTTCCTTGCCTATAAAAGTCCACCACCTCTACCCATTCCTAACACTTCTACAAACTCTTATGTTTGTCCATTATCTAACCAAATGGAAACTAAAAGTATCTTCCCTTGAACTAGAATCTTATATTTGGGTTGAATACCTTTCATGATTTATTTGGTTTAAACCAAAAGAAGTTTCCCACTTAAAAGGTAATGTCTTTTTTCAAAATCTCTAACTTTATTTCCATTCTCCAACACGTAAAATATCTATATTATTTTATTTTATAACAAAAATAGTATCCTAAATATATGAGGATTTTGTTATTTTGATATTTTTACCCACACTTACACACAAAACCATCAAATAGTTAATGAGTATAATGTTTCTCTGGATGGTGAGCTAGTGCTTCACGTAATAATGATTGTTCATTATTCCATTACTCCCTCTCATGGTGGCCATTATTATGTAAAATTTGTTTATATATATATTATATTTTATATTTATTGTGTCTTTTTACTAATTTAATATTTTTATTAAACATACATTTAATACTTTTCATTTTACATTAATACAATAACATCGTTTGGGAAGTGTGGACTACCGCCCCATCAAAGCATTATGATTCATTCATCCAAACCATGAAATATATAAAAGATTTTTTTATTTAAAAATTGGAGATATAAAAAAATATATTATATTCATGACATAATTACCACTCTATAAATATAAATATATATCATTTTTGTTATTACCATTTCACACATTTAAAAAGTAATAACGTTATTCGTGGATGTGTGGACTACCACCTCCTCGACATGATATGATTAATTTTACATAATATATACATGTATATGTGATTAAATAATCTGTAATAAATTATATAATTATCATTTAATAAATATTTGAGTTACTAATCTTCTTTCCACAAAAATCATTTAAAAATGGGAATTTTTTCCATGCTTAAATATGACCTACTATTTCCATGATTGTAATATTGATTAATTTTTCATTACCATATTTAATGAATTATTTTCAAAGTATAATTAATTTATAAATATGATAATTATATCTAGGTTTTTATTCCTGAGATTTTATATCAATACCTCTTTGAGAATAGTTGACCTATGATTGTTGTTTATGACATAAAAACTGAATTTGGTCAAAAACATCTGATGTAAACATAATTGTTTTTGTGGTTGTACAAAACATGGTAATAAGTGAAATAAAAGAAATTATAAAAATAAAAATGTTTATGAATCTGCTTGAAAATTATCATATATTTATTATACAGTAAGTTAAAGGGTGTTCACTCAAATGGAAACACATGGTAAGGGATTCTTGTCTCATTTTCATTACGTGAGGCATACTTAATTCTTGTTCACGTAATTTATTATGTAATGTGTACATACTACCAAATTGAAGTATAATATCATAAAATTAAATATTATCATGGTATTTAAATTTTTTATTTAATACTTTTGGGTTTTTGATTTCATTTGTTACCACATTGGTATGTGATTTTCATCTCACTTTTTTACATCTGTGAGATTAATGTAATATTCGCTAATTATTTATTTTGTGTGCCACTCCTATAGCCCATTTTGATAACTTATATAATGAATACTCTTATTCTAATGATATTATAATATTCATTTAATGTCATACCTTTTCTGGTGATTATGATTTAAATATTTTAATGTTGTATGGGATACTTTGTAATATTAAATGATTATTTTTTTCAAATGTTCTTAATCTCACTTCCTTTTTTGATTATTAATTTACCTTGAAAAATAGCCTTATTTTAATCATTTGTCATAGAATATTTACTTGAATATTCACATTCTCAATCAATAGATATTGTTATTTCCTAAAATGTATACAATTTTTCATACAATGCTTACTTTGATAGTTATTTGATAAATACGTATTTCTAATACAATACGATTATTTGATAAGTAATATTATATATTTTTATTATTCAATATGTGGAATGATTTGGAAATGATATTATGCTTGGAGCCGGGACATTATATAGCTCCTCTATGCATTGATAGGTTCTTATGAGACAAAATAGTTGAACAATGTAGATGGAGGGTAGATTTGTAGTTTTAAACTATTCGGAAAATAGATCATGATAGTAATATGTCCATATGTGCCTTAAACGTGATTTTAATTGAGAAATAATTACACTCATATTACATCTGGTTAGTATTTATCCATGAGATTTGCGTCAACATATCTATTGATAAATATTTTTTTTTGTTCATTGATTAAAAGATATATGTTTTAGTTTCATACCTTTCAATATTTTTTCCATGTCTAGTTATTTTAATGGAATGTGGTTATTGTTTTTACCTTTTTTTATTTCTTAATTTCTCACAATCAGTTTATTGATTACATGTAATTTGTGTTTAGTTATTTTCCATTATATTCTGATTATTCATATTGATTTATTTCTTGATACTATTTTCTATTTCCCTTTATGAGCATTTAAGATCACCCTTATTACGTTTCATTCACAAGGAATCCAAGAAGATTATTGTGAAAGATATTTTGTGATTTACTAGATGGATTAGAGTTATCCTTCAAGTTATTTCTTTAGAAATAAGAAAAAAATTAGGTTGTAATCAATGTATTATTTTTTCATAAAATTATCATTTATTACAAATACTACAAAACTGATTTGTCATTCAGGACTTAACTTCGTACAATCATGCCAATATATTTAGTAGCAGACACTATCTGTGGGCTATCTGGGTCTAGGTATATACAGAAATTCACTTTTCAAAACTAAAAATCTCTAGAATATTATGAATTTTTAGTAGAACCTAGGAAACTTTTAAATGAATATTAATATAATTTATCTATCATGATGATTGGAAATTCTATTTTTATTGAAATATTTAAAAGATATATTCTATTTACACCTTCACTAAAATGTAAATAACATAAAAAATGACAAGAATATTATTTTTAAACGCATTTTTAAAAAATAAATATATGGGTAAAAACAAATGTAATGAATGTTTTAAAAATAGAAAATAAAATTCTTGAATAAATTCTAGAAAACATGGATATGGAGGAATATGCTTTTCTGATTAAAGAATATAAATCAGGTTGATTTCTCTTAAAAATATTTTTTAAAAAACTTTGTGTACCAAAGGGAGAAAAAAAATTAATAAAACATATAAATTACAAAAAAAATGAGGATACTAGAAATTAAATAGTTTTATCTAATAATTATCATATAATTTTATCAATGTAAATTTGATCATAAATTATCTCATTTATAATGGTATTTATAAATCAACATCTTGCCAATTTTTATATTTTAAATCATAATCCCCATGAAAAATTACAATAAATGAAACATTAAATATCATTAGCATGAGAATATTCATGATATGACTTATTAAATGGGAATTATATACATCTTAAAAAGTATTATATGTCCATAAAACAAAGATATATCCAAAATAAATGAAATTTGAAAGGAATAACCCAAAAAAAGATCATATCATCGATTTAAGAATTAGTCAATAGAAAAAATAATTTTAACAAAATTAAATAAAAATAAAAAATTGGATATAAAATATATATAAATAATGTTTATTATTACACACAATCATAGAATTATATAGTCAATTTAGAAGTTATATAATCGAATAGAAAAAAAATTTATTAAGAAAACCATTATGGCTTTGGTAACTTCTGAATCAAAACCCATTAAATGAATGAACATGAATTTTGAAATAAAATACAATGAAGTATAATGTTTTCATGATAAAACATTTATATGGTCAGTATATATGTCATATAGAATAAATTTGGTGTATAAATATAAACATTCACCTATGAAATAAAATTGAGAAAAAATATTTCACCTTTAGTATATAATTGTTATGTATGTCCTCTAACACCTATATATTAAATTTATATCAATAATTTTCTTTATTAGGGTTATTTTAATGGTATAATCCCTTATCATTAATCCATTTTTAATTTATATTAATGAAATATTTAATTACATAATTGGTTATGTCCACATCAGGTGTTTCTGGGATGTTGGGTTCATAATTTCAGAATGACTTCATCATGTTTTCTATGGTAAAATAAAGTATTATTCGATAATATCTAAAAAATTATAGTGAAATAATTATCATTTTTATAAATTAATTATAATTTTATAACCAACCATGGAAAATTGTTGGGAAAAGTGAATAATATTACAATCATGGTGATGAAAAATAAAATATATGCATGAGAAATTCTTTAATTTTCCCAACATTACATGGGAGGGAATGTTATAAACCAATATAGGTGAACCCTGAACCGATCACCATATCTAGAACATGATATCCTCGAATTGCATTCTTTATCACCCTTGGGTAGTGGCATGCACCAAGAAATCAATAAGGGCCTGCTGAATAAATTTCACAAAAATAAACAAATTAAAAAAGGGAATAATAAAATATCAGCCTAAAATAAAAAAATCTAAAAATAAAAATAAATAATAACTATAAAAAATGTTTAAATGAACATTATGACTAGAAAAATCATGGGGTGACCCCACGTGGCACTCACTGATCCAAAAACACAACATCACTTCATGAAACTTTTGACAAATATGGAACCTTCACATAAGGCTAAAAACATGATTGTGTGTATATGAATGACTTTTAAATCTCAATAGGTAATCCCATTTAATCTATTCTCATTAAATTTCCTTTAAATAATTGTTTATATACTTTATTTTGAAATAAAATATATATACATTGTTTTTTTATACAATTATTTTTTTAAAAATTTCATGGTCCATTTCCATTATCATTTAAAACATTTTTTTCCCAAATGAGGAAGTTTTATCACTTAAGAATAAGAGAGGGATTAAGATAAATAAAATATAAAAAATCACAAAACATTGTTTTCCAAAATATTAATTATTAAAACCATGAGAAAACAAATAATATAATTTTTTATAATAATTTAGATAGTAAGGGTAGGAAAATAAAATCATTACAATGTGGTTAATTGGAGTGTAGTACACATGTAATAAAAAAAGTTGAGGATGTGAAATTATCCACCTTAGATAAATAAGTATTAGGGAACATATAAATACATAGGATATTTTTGGAAAATCTAGATCATACTATCCCTTGATCCATCATATTTTCATTCCTAATGAATTCAACATCTCTCATTCTTGGTCATAGCCAACACGACCTAAACGAGGGGAATAATTAAAAAGTAGAGAAAATACATTCTATGGGATAATAGCAAGAGAATAATCCTAAAACAGTACCACATGTGTTCTCAAATATTTTTCAGCCTATGATAGGTCCCCATTTTTGTATTATGTGGGGGTGATGAAAACAATTTTCTAAAAGTAACCACATATATATAATAAACAGAAGACATAACTCAAACCACATGACAATGAAAAATTCCCAAATCTCCCAAAGGGATAGTTACTTTACCTTTGAACCAAAAATAAGAAATGTGCATCCCATTCCAAGGACCCACTATTCCATTTATCAATTACCAATAAATGTAACACATCCCAAGTAGAACTCATTTAGAATGTTACAACCTAGCATCACACGTTTGTTTGGTGAAAAAAACATCAATGAGAACCAAATCATCCTTTATAAATATAGAGAACTATTTATAAGGCCATTTGAAAACCATGAACCACCTTTTTGTGTTAAAAACACATTTACAATCCCCAATAATTTTCACAAACATATAGTGTCTGATGGTGAATAAAACCACCTAGTATAATTATGTTCACTAGAAACTCAATTTATTTCATTTTATATAATTTTTTTAAATAAATGTCACTAATTATAATCAAAGAAAGGTATAAACCATAATAAATCCATGATTATTAAATAAAAAGATCAATTTAAAGGGAAACATACTTGAAACTCAAGATGGATTGACAATAACAACCTAGAAAATCTACAAAAAATTAAAAAGAAGAAGGAATATCCAAGATAAACATTAACAAGAAGAAAACCCAAATTTAAAACAAAATAGACAAAAATAATAGACCAATACGGCTGAGGTAGAAATGGAAACAAAGAGGAAATATAATAATAAGGAAGAGGGACAAGATATGGGGAGATTACATTTGAAAATCAACAAAAAACAAGATAGAATACAATTGGAATCTCCATATAAGAATGTGTGAGGTGTGAAGAGTAGAGGGGGAGGCCATCCTAGGTCATATGAGCCTTGAGGATAATAATGGGAGGTTTTGGGTATAAAATTAAAAGAGGGAAAAAATGGGAAAACACATTTTTGATGACACTAGATTTTGCTTATTTTTTTAGTTGCATGGTTTGGGAAACCATGTGACAACCATACACCCTATACTAGACTCACAAGAAACACACACGGATTGGCCGCATGGTTTTAGAAACCATATATAAACTGTGTGGTTTAGTTATATCCTAAATTGAAAAACCATGGGAAGCATTCCCACACAGTTATAAATAATAATGATAAATACAATATCTCTCATCCAGGGACACCCAAATACCTATATGGTTACTCATACGAGCCTCACATTCAGTATTTAGCCATTCACCACCCATGTAACAAAAACCGTGAGAGAAGAAATTAAACTACAAATATACTCAGCTTTTAGAGGGCACATGGTTCCCCCTTCATCATGCACACAGATTGTGCAACTGAGAAAAAACATCTCAAAAATAAAAATGTCCCCCCAAAGACACCAAAAAATCCATATAAATCCCATGAAAATATGGTAAACAAAAATAAAAGTGAAACATAAATCAAGTTTTTCAAAATTCTCCCCCCAATTAAACATTTTGGACCCATAAATTCAAAATATTTCTAGTTGATCAAGTAAAAAGAGAGAGTTCAACAATTCCACATGATTAACTATTTAAACCGATGTACATATCAACTACCACTATGAAAAGACATAAACATGTACATGAAAAAACTATTAAACTCAAAATCCTTTTTGAAGGATGAAGAAAATATAGACCACAATCTAAACAAAAAAACGCAACCAGAACCAATGACCGCACTTTGAAAATACCATTTTTCACTAAGGGAAGGGAAACTCAAAGCTAGAAGAAATTGGAGAACATGAGATGATCAAATGAATAAGTCACAGTGAAAACAATAAAATATAACAATTTAGGAAAAATAATCGCTTTTAATAGACACAAAAGGAAATATTGGACTCCTCACCATATTATATTTCCATTCCGATACATGCTGACAACACTATTCAAGCACTGACCTTAAAAACTAGAACAACCACACATAACCCTTTAAAAAATCAACTAGAATAGGATACACAATAGAACAAGATTTCACTCTATGATGACATGATTCATAATTTCAAAAAATCTCACCCATTAAAATAGATAAAATTAATTTTCCATTACAAAAAAAGGATATCACCACAAGATATAAACAGTATAATAAAAGTGGAATTTATATAAAAATTAATTAAACAGAACCAATACCAACACCACATTCAACTGATTGAACCACATTTTTCATTGAGGGAATATATTTGAAAACGAAATTCTTCCCAGAAGTACCATTATAGAACCTATGAAGATGTCCCAATAGACAAAAATAATGATATATATTTGGAGCACTTAGACACAGAATGCTTTTGTGATTGAGACTTCCATATGGATTAAACCCTGGGATCCTATGATTTAAAGAGTTTAGAAAAAGATCAGAAGGAATCTTAATTATAACACTAGTATAATTAAACACATGGCCTCTTTATCATCTCCTAACTAGAATACCCCCCAACACTTACATAGAATAAAGTAGGATTGGATATGTCGAACTCCATTACTAACATGACCTCAAACCAAACTGCTTCCAACACCACAAAAAAGGTGGGTAGATGAAATTTTTACACCCTTGAATGAATATCAGGATGTATCCCATTCTTAAAATTCTTATATTTAAGAGAACCATCCATGAAAAAATCTAAAATATAAGGTAAATGTTCTAAAAAATGGTGAATTAATTCCAACACTGATCCATCATCTTGTGGAAGGTAGCACATCTCTATCTCCTTATTCACCTTCAGATCCATTGAAAAAAACTTTTAGATAAATGGGGTATTGATGATTTACTAGGGGTGTTATTATTAAGGAATGGTCCTTATGATTTACTTCCAACACCTCCAACTCATACCTTAGAACATACAGGTAGAACCATAACCTTTAGTGACTCTCAAAAATCAAGGAAACTAATTATATTTTTGATTATCAATATCCACTCTTATTATACAAAAGTATTCAGTTGACCTTAAAATATTGGAGGGTTAAACTTATAAAACATGAGAATAAAGTATATAGGTGGACTAAATAGAGGGTGTGATAATAGTTATACATCCACAATTTCACCTCAAATTTATATTGAATATTTATTTAGGGAGTACATTTAAAATAGAATGCATGAGACCAAACTAATATCATAATCCCAAATTTCACTTCTCAGCCATAAATAAAGAACCCCAACTACAAACAAAACATAATAAAAATTTACCATATCCTCAAAACCCAAATAAACTTAAAATAAAAACACCATATTATAGGTAATATCCTAACACAACAGTCACTCCTCAAAAAATTAAAATTTACCTTTTGAAAACACCTTTGGAAAACAAAACAAGAGTTTTATTTTAGGAACTTCCCAATGGTAATCCATGATTATTAAAATAGATATGTTCATGTGAATTTTCATGATCCCATCCACACATATCACCAACCATCCACTTTCACAATAACGTTTATATATATGTACAATTATGAGAATAACAGAGGCCAAAATAAGACATTTTTATAGAGGAATTGAGAAAAATTATCAAATTATACTCACTTAAATTATTAAATTTTATAGAATCTTTTAATACCCCTAATGTATTTCTGAAAATAATTCAATTTCAAATAAATTTCCATTTCAAAAACTGCAAATTCCATTCTTAGAAAATTTTTAGTGTTAATAATTGCAATCTAATATTAATAAACCAAATTCAATTTTACCAGAATTCTGTTTTCTAAAATTGCATTTTCCAAAACATTGTGTAAATAAATTTGAATACTTGTTATTCGTTTCCAAAACAGTAAAAAAGGCATTTCCATTTTAAATATAGATTTTATATAATTTAAAAAAAGGGTTTAAAAACATTTTTTAAATTATGAAATACACAAAATAAATTCAGATATGGGGAACCTATGATAGTTGGTTCCTTTTCTATATATATGTCTTCCACATGAAATCCACATCACTTTTATAGAGTGACTTTAATTACTACATACCTAGGCTTCACATCACATTTTGGACCTTGCGAGCTTACAAAAAAACACTGACCTAGATCTAATTTCTTTTCTTAAGAACAAAAAAAACTCATAAAAATCATCAAAGACTATATAACCCAAACACCATCAACCTAAGACAAGGAAAATATAAATAAAATATTATAATACAAAATTGAAAAGAAACAATCAAACCAGACTTCCCATGGTAACAGAAGGTTCAAAATCTAGGTTTTTGTTTATACACATCCTCATACATACACCCCATGTTCTGATAGTCCTACTTATACTTTAATATCTTAAATTACCAAGTGCACTATGGAATAAAGGTCCTTTAAAGAACATAGGTTATGATAAAAAAAATTCATGAACAAACCTTGGAGAAAATGAAACTGATCACCCAATCCTACACATGACATCCTTGAGGTGCATTCCCGTTTACCATGAGGTGGTGACATAAACTAGGGAATCAACAAGACTCAAGGGAAAAAATTCACATAAAATAAATAAACAAAAATAGAAGACTAATAAAAATGAATTAGAATATAAATAATAATAACCACCATGATTTGAAAACATAACTATAAATAATGATAAAAAAACCCAAAAACTATACAAATATATGTGTTACCCCATGGATCACACACCGATCCCAAGATATAAAAACTCTCCACAATGATTGAGACCAAACTGAAATATGAACATAAGGATAAAAACAAAAAATGTATGTTTATGGGTGGGTATTAAAACTATGTTGTAACTCCCAAGTAATCGATTTATAATAAATTTTCTTTAAATAAAATATTCATTTAATGCTAGTTTGATGTATAATATATTAATGTAGGAGTTTCTTATATTTTATTTTAAAACCAATCCTAGATTATTGACATCTTCGTTTAAAATACTAATATTTTTCTAAAAGGGGGAGGTTTGATAATTTATGATAAAAGATATGAAGAAAAATAATGAAAGAAAAAAATAAAGTATAAAACATTTTAAAAAACATTTTTTAGGAAACTATGTGAAAAACATTCATGTTTTCTTATAAAAAGACACACAATATGGGAAGGAATGTAATGAAAATATAACTATGGAAATGGGAGAGTATTATACAAGTAAACGAACCATATGAGGAACCAAAATTATCTATCCAGATAAATAAGTAACACACAACATGGGAATACATTGGATATCAAAGGAAAATATTATCTCTTGGTATGTCATATTAGAGGCCCTGATACAATCTGTGGTGCAGACGCTCAGTCGTACCCTTCCTCGACTAATTGAGGGGCATAATCCCAAAGCACAAAAAACACATACTAATGGACACTAGATATATTTTAATATTAAACTAGTACAAAATTATTTTGTGGATTATACACTAGATATTCTACGTCCCAAATTCATATATAATGTTGGGGTGAGCCAAAAAATTCCAAACATTCTATGAGGTATATATAATACAAGAAAGCCATCACACAAACCACAAAACCAATAACCATCATGGATCCAGCCAAAGGGAGTATACCTTTTAATTTTAACAAGAAATACCGTAGGTCTATCCTATACCACGTACTACACAATACCATTATAAATCAACAAGGCTTGTGACATATCACAATTATAGTTTTTATATACAAAACCATTTCAAAAGTTCTAACTGCTCTTTATGTGTTCTTTATGTGAAAACCCATTTTAAATAGAGATAAAACACCCTTTATAAATCTATTTTTCAATTTATAAACCCATTTGAGAAACACAAATCACCTTTTAGAATTAAAAACACTTTTCTAAAGGCTAATCAAGCATTTTAAAAAATACATGGTGTGTGCTTCGTACAATTATGATCAAAGTGAAATCAGTTTATTTCAATCTGAATAATTTTTTTAATTATTACTGATCAATAATTAGAATAAAATAATTTTTATAACCAAAATAGATCCATATGTGTTATATATAATGTGAAAATGGAAATGGAAACCTACATCAAACTTTTGGCGCTTCCACAATGGCAACCCGAAACAAATTAAAAATAGTCCAAAATATGAAAGAACATCCAAGAAGAAATTTAACAAGACAAAAATCCTAGTTTAAAACCCATGTGACAAGAACAAACGACCAATAGGGGAAATGGATAATGGGAAACAATGAATAAATTAATGAAGAAAAGGGATAAGAGAGGAGGATATTTCCATAACAAATCCCCCCTAAACATGAAGGAATCCACTTGAAATCATCATATAAATAGGTGGGAAGTGTAATAATGAGAGGTATAGTCTTCCCTAAGTTCCACATGACAAGATAAAATAAATGGGCAGATTTGGGGATAAAATTTTAGGTGAGGAAAATTGTAAAAACTATTTTTTAATGAATTTGGGAACTGAAAATGGTTCAGACGCATAGTTTTGAAACCATGCACCAACTATGAATCACTTACTATACCCAAATGGAAACCACATGTTTGAGAAAATGTGTGCCAAACATACAGTTTGGTTTTATAAAAAATTGTAGAACAATGATAAATCTTCTCGCATGGTTTGGACTATCGGTTCTCCAATTGTGCAACCTCGTCAAGGGACACCCCAAGACCTACAAAGTTACTCCAGGGAGTTACACTGTTCAAATATAACCATTATCTACCCATGATACACAAGTTATGTAATATTAAATTTAAATTTAAAGAGTCTTAACATCAAGTGGTTGCATGGTTTCTCATTAAACATTATCACAAACAATGTAACTGAGAAAAAACGACCCCAAACACAAAATTTCAATCCAAAACACCTTTAAATCAAGGGAAAATCTAATGAAAATATAAAAAAAAATAGAATTTAAGGGAAACAACCAATGTGTGACAACGTAAGTGTAATTTTATATTCAAATATTTCTTAATATATTATAGGTATTATATTATATATTTCTATAAACATGTACTACCATCCATGTTTGGTGGTAACAAAAAAGGAATCATATAGCTTCGTGGATATGGTAACCCACATGTACACATGAAAAAATTATCATTTTTCAATGGAAGGATAGGTAATAAAATATATGTAATTCTATCTTTGGATAATGATAATTATTTCATTAATATCATATATATAGACATTAAATCTATCATTATAACCAGACATGTGAGGTGGTGAAGGAAAAAGAATTTCATTAGGTCATAAGTCGGTAATTCATTATGCACATGAACAATAATTTTGTTTCCAATTTCAATTAATAGATAATGGATATGGTTAATTCATTAATTCAATAACATCTCAATATATGGAATATAACAATGTTATTATTTCATAATGGATGAATAATATTCAAAATGTTAGAAATAGAAATAAAATTAAATTTTTTGAGTAAGAAGCATTCCTCTTACTCAGAAATCATATTTTAGTTTATATGTAAAGCCTTCATAGGTTGGTTTTATGGTTAAAAAATGGGATAGGAAGGTATTTTCAGAACCAAAAATCATTTGAATTATTTATAATAGAGGGTAGTCGTTTGCATTTATAAACGAAGGGAAGAGAAATTTTGGGATAAAATAAAATAAAATAAAATAATATCTGTATAACTTATGTTAAATGGTTAAAAATTGTTGTGGAATATTAGATATAGATTATTTAGTCATAATATTTTCATATTAGAAAATTTTCCTTGGTTAAGATATTATTTTAATACTTATGTTTTCGATTTACACATTTATTAACAATTTGTAATGTTATTCATAGTAACAATGTTTTCTTATCTTCAAGGGTTATAAATTTAGTAAAATGTTAAAAATTTAATATAAAAAAAGATAACTAGATGAATTTTTTTTAAAATTCCATTATAGTTGAAAAATTTCATGATTTATTATGTTTTCTTTAAATATAATAAATTATTTTATTTATAAAATATCATTGATATCATTTTTGATGTAATTCATTTAATTTATCTTTAAATACATGATTATAGTAGTGGAATTAGAATATAAAATTTTAACGATATCATAATAAGTTTTTTTATATTTTTTTTGGAATTCATTATTTCACATGAATTATATTAATTTTCTATTTGTAATATTCAATGACTTGATTTTTTTATGTCCATCGCATGAAGATTGTGGTAGATGTATTATAGTTTAAGGTAATTATATAATCACTAAAAGGTATAAATAAAATACAACAATAAAAAAATTATCTATTCACATAATGTATCGTATAATTAATTGAAAAAATACTTTTCCCTATGAAAATATAATGGAAATTTAAATGCATGAGGCTGATATTTTTTTTCATTCTTTACTTAAATAATATACATCTATTTCCCTAAAAAAACTCTAAAAAATTCAATTAATTAAATTATTGAATGAATATGATTTAATAATACTCATACAATAGATTAAGTTATGTTTTTTTGGTTACTTTTAGGCCTCATCGCATTATTTTTAACATTAATAACCTGATTTACCCTTATTGATGTGATAAATATTCACTACTGTTATGATTCATGGTGACCAAAAATAATGCTATCATTTTATAAAATTTGAACCCCCTAATTCAAAATGTTAAGTTCATTTTTTTAGATTCAATTCCTAGATGTTGTAACAATCATTTAAAATATAAATCTGTAAAACACAATGAAAACTAGTTTTTAAAGAGATGCATTTTATGCCAAAATACAAAATTAAACCAAAATCACGTATAAAAAATGATTAAACTGTATTTAATTATATTATTTAAAATTGAACTTGTATACTGATTATTTTAAATCATAATTAAATTATAATAGAAATTTTTTATAAATTTAAATTAATATTTTACTAAAATATTTATTTTTTAAAATTCACTAAAAAACAAATAATTTCTTCAAAATCTAAAAAAAATCACCCTATGATAATTTGGATATGATTATTTAAAAAAAAATCATTTTTATAATATATTACATATTAAAGTGGATGAAATTAGTTATAAATGTTTCTCACGAAAGGAAATAAAAATAATCTCTGAAACATAAATTGGCATATCTAAAAAATTATTTCTAATTTAAAAATAATTTATATTAACTTTTTATTAATGTGCACCATTATATATATATATATATTAAAATTCAGTATATTATATTAATACTAATAAATCCAATGACTATGTTATAATGGTCATGAAATAATGATATTTCATGGTTCATTAAAGCTCGGTGTTGCATGTTATATACATGATCAAACGTAGTGGTCATTTAAAATAACATAGTGTTATACTCATTCCAAGTTTAAGAAATTTTATACTCAATATTTTAATATTTATCACGGTTATCAATGTATTAAAAATTTATAATGCCATTTGTGGAATCCTATATTGTAAAATGGTTGATAAATCTTCCGCTTGAAATGAGGGAAAGGGAGATATGAAGGTCATAAAGAATAACACATAACTAGGTTTCCAAATTGCATAATATTAGTAGCATGTTGAAATATGGAACGTGAGGAAACATTTAGTGCCAATAAATTGATCGAGAGTGACATAAAACATTGGGCATAAGAATGTGAATGAACCTGAGAATTTCAATGACCCGAAAACCATAAATAAATGTGTCGTGAAAATGATAATTGATTCATAAAAAATAGATGTAATATGTGAATTTTTTTTTCAAGATCATTTTCCAATAGTAAAATAATTTATTTACTATATAGAATAAGACTATAAGGAAATATAATTACATAGAGATTATAATTTCAACCATTAATCAATTTTTACTACAATCTCATCTTTCATACCAAATGATGAGTATTCAAGATGAATTTTTCAAGCATTAAACATTAAAATCAACATCTAAAGGATCAAAAAATCTAAAAAATAATACGTTATATTTCTTCAATATTAAAATATTAAATAGATATAAATGTTTTAGATTAATTTATCATAATATTCAGATTTTATAAACGTTCGTAGGAATAAAACATATATTTTACTCTAAATTTTTTATCATAACACCAATTGATTAACAAAGATAATTCAATAAATAAATATCCATGTATCCAAAATTACCTCAATATCCTAATAATTAGGTAATGTTTGGACCTCAATGATTTTATCATACCCTATACTTATATCTCAAAAAATATTATAGCATTAATCTTGAATAATCCTTCGAATTAATCCTAAGTGTTATATATACCTCGACCAAATATAATGGATCCCAAAATATCAATAGTTGCCTTAAAATATTATCACATAAATCGGGGTGTATGGGAATTTTATGTTGGGTTAAACCTTAATCTTATAGACATTTCATTATATCAATAACTCTTAAGTTAACCATAAATGAAAACATAGTAATTTCCAAATTTATCTAAACAAATCATATGATACCATTTATAATAGCCCCAAACATACACTCTCAGATCTGGTGTTCAAACAAAATATTCACATTTCTAGCATTAATACTCATATATTATGTAACGCCCCCACCCCAGTTACCCAGAGTCGGTGAATTATTACATAACTTGGGCATGATCACAAGGGATCAAATCGCGAATAACCGATCAATTTTGTATCATTGGTAGTACTAGATACATTTACAAGTTTTACATTACACCATTAACTAAAAACATCAAAAAAAAAATTTCCTTTTTTGAACACACTAATATCCTTAGTCTATCCCTACAGTTCAACCGTAAAATACTTCCTCACATCCTGGAAAAAATAAAACATTGAAATGGGTGACCTCAGATGCTCAGTAAGGATAACAATCTAGCGGAATCTTTTATAAATAATCATAAACATTTAAGGAAACGTATAAGACTAAAACAAATTACTTTTAAACATAAACTTCATCATAATATGGGAAAGATAAAATAAAATGATTCCATTTACTTATTCACATAGATATTCTACTAGATGAATAATCACATGCAATATCAATAGCCAATTTCATAATGATGAAATACATAATGCCAGATTTATAACCACATAGTCAAGGCCTTGTGCAAAGAATAAAAATATAAATTTGTCAAGAACTTATGCCAAGACACTATTTTTTCTCATGAGACCTACCAAATCATTGAGTAGTTATAGGGGGCTCCACCCATCACTTAATAAGTCTAATCCATTCCTCATATGAAAAGGTTTAAAAATAACATAAACATTCATATTAAAACTAGCATACGAAATGTCAATACATTATCCATAAACCATGAATTGTGTAAAAATTACACATATGTATTCAAACATATCACAAAAAATTCGTTTCAGTATGGAAGATTTTTATCATAACAAATCAACTTCAAACAAGTTTAAAATCCATCAAAGGATGGTGACATAGATGAAATGAAAACTATTTGAAATAAATAACTCTTTCTATTTTGATGTCATTTAAAAGTCACATAATTATCAAAGAAAAAATTTAATTTGAAAATATTCTTATAAGTTTGTATGGAAAGCTTCAATGATGATATAATGATGGAAAATAGCCACATCCGTCGTATAAGTTAAAAAAAGACATTCATACCATAATTTTGTCGAAAAGGTCATCAAGTACCTTGTTTGGAAAATGAAAGAAATATTCCTTTCTATCCATTTTATAAATACTAAAAAATGTGTATAAATGAAATTAACACATAGTCTAGTAAATAGTAAAAATGTTGTGAAATAAATTTTTAAGAATCATGGATGTGGATGATAAAGATCTCCCATTAGATAGTTACATAAAAACAATCTCGGATAATAAAGAGATTGTGAAATTAACCATTACCATGTAAATTTCCATAGTAAATGGTATGTTATACTCATATATAATAGATAAAACATTGTTATTAAATTATAAAAGAATTGTATACATAATTATGATATCATATATGATCCTCTAATATTGCTTTGTTAATAATATTTCAGTAGTACCATCATTTCAGGTGTTAACTGATATGTTTTCCTTTATATGTTTGGTTACGAAAGCCATGTTTGTTTCGAATAGGATGTATTTTATTCATATACATAATTATATTATGTTCATAAACATTATTTTCAATTATAAAATGAAAAATTATTCTTGAATGATTATGATTGGGAATGAATCTCTTCGCGCTTGTGGAGACTGTAATCCGTACGTACGCACGAGCAACAATATCATTATATTGATGGTGAAATCGTACATAATTGGAAGTTATATCATATATAAAGAATCATTAACATGTTATATTTATTATTTACATCAGTTATACTCATTATTATACCCATCCAAATAATGAAATGTTTGAATAACAAACTACACCGGAACATGTAGACGGTAAGCCGTACGTACGCACATATGGTGACTTTGTCATTCATATGAAAGATAGAATAATGAATATGATTTTACCATTTTCATAATAAAATAAAATTTTATAGAATATATTGGAGTTGTTATTTTAGATTGGAAACTATAAATAAAGAAAAAGTGGTAGAAGAAAAGAACTTGAAAGAGGTAAGGAAATATTTACCTCTTCTTCGGGTTATTCATTTTTATTTGATCAAATGGGCTCTATATGATGAATTTATAACACAATTAAGGCTTATAGGATGAAGGGATGAATTTTGGTAGGATATTTTGGTAGGGGTTGGCCGAGATTAATGGCTTTGGAGGTGTGAAATTAAGAGAAGAGGAATACCCTTTTATAAGAGAGGTGTGGGTCACTTTAGGAAAATCTTGAATTATTATTTTATAATAAAATAATTCTCTGTTTATAATGGCACAAAAATTATTTATATAAAGTGTAAAATGGGTATGGTTCAAATGAATCTCAACCAATAGGTTTTAGATAGGTTTAGATCACCATATTAACCTTATCTTTTAGATTTAGCTCTAACATAAATAGTATGACATTTACCAGGCCTCTTTGTATTTATATATTATATGGTTAATAAACATACTATAAAAATTCAAGGGAACCCCAAGTGGTTCATTATTAATATATATATCCTTTTCTAAGTATATTGGGCAATCCTCGGATTTTTAGGAATATGATATCAATTAATAATATAATATTTGTTTTAAAAACTCAATTATGTCAATCTGAACTCTATTTAGTATATGGGTTTTCTGAAAATCATAATCACATGATTACATAAAAAAATTATTTAAAAGTCCCTAAAATGTAATATTAACCTATAAAATTAGTTTAATTCATCCAATGTATCATATTATAATTTTTTGGGTATTTATAATATCAATTATTTTAATCATTCATTAATAAGGAAATTACTGCATCATCATTGTGTCCTAAATAAATTAAATTCTTTAATGACTAAAATTAAAAATAATATTCAATTATGTAGAATTTTTGTTTATATTTATAATTAATATTTATAGTCGATTTTATCTTATGTATAACCCTGTATTAAAAATGTTTTACTTATTAAACATTGAATTTAACTCGTTTAACTCTTCTTTAAATAAAATAATAATAAATGTCCTAATCTAATACTTGTGAACCAAAAAGGGACATATTTTATTCCTAACTTTGTTTTTTGTCGAATTAAACTTATCTAATAGAATTATTACATGTGTTAGTGTAATTATAATATTATTTTTAACATTAATTACCCTATTTACTTTTAATCAGTGTAAATGAAAGTCAAAAGTTACAATTCACCAAAAATTATTTTTATCTTTTTGAAACACACATTACTTATTGATATCAACCATATCTATCAGAGTTTTGAAATTCAACACACAAAAGTTATAAAATAATGTTTTATGTAAATGTTTAAATTATCCTAGAGGGTGGGTAAAAGACGGTAAATAGTTCAATAAAATTTTATATAACTAAACTTATTATAAAATTGATGCAATGGATTACATTGAACATATATAGATATTATGTATCTATTTGACCTAAAATAAATAAAAATTATATAAATAATTACTTAAATAAGAAGTTGGTTTTAAACAATAACGTAGTGTTTTTCACTATTCATCAAAAATTGAATGTTTTCAGAAAAATACCAAAAATTCTCCTTAAGCTAATTTCAAAATTCCAAATTCAAAAATGAAGTCCATTTTGAATAATTAAATTTATAAATTTTTAAAATGTGGGTATTAATATTCATAATGGCTAGAATGATTAGTCGTGGTGTGTTAAAACTTCAAGTTGCATACAACACAAGCTACTACATTATTCAAAGGGAAACATACCATGGAAGCATGGGGTGTTACATTCTCACCTCATTAAAATAATTTAGTCCTCGAAATTTCTAGAATATTACAGCATAAAAATATTTGGGTGGTTCTTCATCATAAGTTCCTCAGGTTCTCACGTTGCCTCTTCCATCTTATGTTTTCTCCATAGAACATTCATCAGACGAGTCGTCCGGTTTCTCAGAACTTTTTTTCTGGTATCCAGAATTTTGACAGGCTCTTCACAATAAGATAGATCAAGTTTCATTTAAATTTCCTTATAGGTGAGAACATGCGTTGGGTTAGGCATATATTTTCTCAACAGTGATATGTGGAACACATCAATAACTTTAGAGAGATTGGGAGGCATTTCCAAATGATAAGCCACAACTCCAATTCGTTCTAGAATTTTTAAAGGTCCGACATACATGGGACTCAATTTAACCTTCTAACTGAATAGTATAACACCCTTCCATGGAGATACCATAAAAAACATGATCTCCTACTTCATTTTCAAAATAATTCCTTCGATTATCAGTGTAGCTCTTTTTTTTACTTTGATCTGCTTTTATGTGGGTTTGGAAAATATTTACCTTTTTCATTATTTCCTCAATATGTTCTGGTCTTACGAGTTTTCTTTCACCAACATCATCACAACAAGTTGGTGTGTGACATCTCTTTCTATGTAACACTTTATATGGTTCTATCTGAATACTTGAATGAAAGCTATTGTTATAGGAAAATTCTACCAGAGGTAAATATTGATCCCACATACCTTGAAATTCATGTGAGCAATATCTAAACATGTCTTCTAAGGTTTGAATAGTATGTTCTGATTTCCCATCAGTTTGAGGGTGGGAGGCAGTGCTCAAACAAAGTTCAGTCTCTAAAAAATTATGAATACTTTTCCTAAATATTGATAGAAAATAGGGATCGTGATCAGAAACAATTGATAGGGGTACATCATGGAGTGTTACAACTTCACTAACATATATTATTTCCAGACGTTCAAGTGGAAAATATTCTCTTATGGCAAGAAAATGCACTGACTTGGTAAGAAGATCAATAATGACCCATATTGCATCATTCCTTCTACAATTCTTTGGTAGCCCGATGAAAAAGTCCATCATAATATTATACCATTTCCACTCAGGTATAGGAAGAGGTTTCATGAATCCTATAGGTTGTTTCCTTCCAGATTTCACTTGTTGTCCAACCATACATCTTTTCACAAAATCAGAAATCTCCTTCTTCGTGATGTCCCACCAAAAATGTTCCTTCAAAAATATATACATCTTGGTGCTCCTAGGATGTATAGAAAAATTTTAGCTATGAGAATCATCCAAAAATTCCCTTTTTAGATCAGGTATGTTAGGAACACAATTTCTCTTCCCAAATTTAAATATTTCATTATCATATATGAAGTCATTCAATCTCCCATCATTCACACCTTTAATATTATTTTTAAATTCGTCATCATCAGTCTAAGAAATTTTTATCCTTTATATTAAAGATGTTTTGGAACTATTTGAAAAGTCATTAATGTTTCACCTTCCATGGTTATTCCAATATCCATCTTTACTAGATCCATGTATATAGGATTCTTTTTAACTCTCATCTTGTTCAAAATTCCAAGATCTTTTCTACTCAAAGAACCTGAAACCTTATTTTCCTTCCTTGGGTGGTAGTGTATAGTGGAATCGTAATCCATGAGTAGTTCAAGCCATCACCTTTTCCACATGTTGAGTTCTTTTTGTGAGAAAATATACTGCAAAATCTTGTGATCAGTATAAATCTCACATTTTTCTCCATAGAGATAGTGTCTCTGTATTTTCAGAGAAAAGATTACAGCTACTAACTCAAGATCATGAGTGGGATAGATTTTTTCATGAATTTTTATCTACCGTGATGCATAGGAAATAACTCTATCATTCTGCATAAGAACAAAACCAATTACTTTCATTTAAGCATCACTATAAATAAAAAACCCATCATTACCTGAAGGTAGAGTCAAGATAAAAGCATTAACTAATCTTCTCTTCAGTTCTTCAAAACATTATTCACATTCTTTTTTATAAACAAATTTATCCCCATTATAAGTGATCTTGTTCAATGGGTTAGCCGATCGGGAAAAATTTTGTACAAAACACTGATAATAACCTACTAATCCAATAAGACTACGTACCTTAGTTATACTCGTCGGTGCTGGCCATTCTTGGATTGCCTTGGTCTTTTAAGTATTAATAGAGATTCCATCCATAATGAAAATATGGTCAAGAAAATAAATCTCCTAAATCCAGAATTGAAACTTGCTAAATGTTCCATATAATTCATCTATTATAAGAGTCCGTAGGATAATGGGAAAGTGATTTTCATGATCTTTGTATCTTTTTTATTATACGAAAATATCATCAATAAATACCACTACAAAGTCATCAAGATATTAGTTGAAAACACTATTCATTAGATCCATGTAGACAAAGGGTACACTAGTCAATCCAAAATGAATTATTGTAAACTCGTAATGCCCATATCTGGTTCAAAATTCTATTTTCAGAATGTATTCCTTCTTCACACACAAATGATGAAATCCAGATCGAAGGTCAATCTTTGAAAAATATTGAGCTCCATGAAGTTCATCAAATCAATCATCAAAGCGATTTTGGAGATACTTTTTATTTATTGTTATAGCATTTATCACCCAGTAGTCGATGCACAACCTCATATATCCATCATTATTCTTAACAAAAAGGACAAGGGCTATCCATGGAGGAACACTAGGGAAAATAAATCCCTTATTAATCAATTCCTCTAGTTTTTTATTTTGTTCCAGAAATTCCACAGTGGAAATTCTATAAGGGGTCTTGATATAGGCCTTGAACCATGAATTAAATCAATGGAAAATCAATTTATCATTCTGGAGGATATCAAGGTAAATCCTCTAGAAACACATCAACATATTTTTTCACATTAGGTACATCTTCTATTCAAACATTATTTTCTTCACCCATAGTTATTTCATTATGTTCTTCCCCAATAATAGAATTTAGTAGAGTTACTATAGGAAGATCTAGATAAGAATCAGGTGGTTATGTTTCTTCTCTAAAGATAAGGAACTCCTTATCATCATCAATAATTTTAACCTTGTTCTTCTTACAATAAATTTTCGCATCATGGTCCGAAAGCCAATCCTTTTCAAGGATTATATCAAATAAAATAATGGGTATGGTGATGAGATCAGTAGATAAAGAAAATTTATATGCCTTAATGGGAACTAATTTACAAAACTTTGTTGCAATGATACTTCCCTTAGGTGTTTTGATTGAAAAATCCCCTATTAAGTCAAATTGAAAATATCTAATTTTCTTAGCAAACTGGGAAGATATGAAACAATGCGATGATCCAAAAACAAATAAATCATTTGATAAACCTAAGGAAACCATTAAATTACCTTCCACCACGTCTTTCAGAGCTTCAACCTCAATAGTAGTGATCACATAACCTTAGCCTTTCTCCATTGTCCTTTTTTGAGGTTTGTTTCCTTGGCGCTTGGGACATTCATTTTCATAATGACTCTTTTCTCTACAATTGTAGCATTTAACATTGACAACCACTTTCTTCCCCTTGAAATCACGAGCTTGGTGGCCTTTTTTACCACACTTATAACAGACACCCATTCCCTTCAAGCAAGTACCAAGGTGTTTTATACCACATTTAAAGTTGGATGGATATTCAAATATCCCCTTCTTCCCCTTATTTTTATTTCCAGAGTGTTCAGCAGATCTTTTTTCCCTTTCTTGGCTTTAAAGATGTAAGACATAAAAAATTTCTTTTCTGTCTTGATTGCG
This sequence comes from Viscum album, assembly GCA_963277665.1. Classification (NCBI taxonomy): domain Eukaryota; kingdom Viridiplantae; phylum Streptophyta; class Magnoliopsida; order Santalales; family Viscaceae; genus Viscum; species Viscum album. Next base: position 244,999,017 of record OY728131.1, read on the forward strand.
CATGAGAAAATATCTTCGTACGATGAAAAGGATTTTGAGACTATTTCTTGATGGATAAATGGTTTTAACCCATAAAATAATCAATAAATATTACTCCTTGGTTATATATATAATTTGATGCATTCCTTGTTAACCTTGTAAAGTAAGCCTCATAATTTGCGACATTCTCATCCTCCTTTTGCCTCAGAATAATAAATTGTCTTTTAATATCTGCTCAATGGTCATGAGGAAATTATTTTTCTATGAAAACATTTCTAAACTCCCTCAATTCCATGTTTGATAATTATTCATCTTCCATTCTGTTTTGAATTAATGAACTATGATGATCTATATCTCCCATGAGGCGATAAACTACCATGAAATTTTTTTCCCTTTCGCTACACCCCAAAGAACGAAATATTTTCTCTAAGAAATTTATCCATTTCTCATCTACTAATAGATTTATACTCCCATTGAATGTTGGTGGTTGTTTCATCATGAAGTATTCTAACATTGATCCACCTTGTTGTGGATCAGGGTGCTCTTTATGGGTAAGGTTATTATTCATAACCTGAGTGAGTTGTACCGGTATGGTGATAAGCTGATTAGCACTAGTTGCTTTACCATGTCCACTATAATTATCTTGAGTAGGAGGGAAATCCCTAAATAGATTACGTATGCTGATACAGTTTCCATTCCTTCTACTAGGCGCAATTTCTAAACAATGGAATACACTAGATTAGTTTATTAATCGCAATACATAATTCCAAACTGGTAAAAAAGTTAACATAAATTGAACAATTTATAGATATAATCCAGATTCATAAAAATGTTTTCTTTGAAGAAGTATATACTCATATACACTTAATAATGTTTTGTCAAGAAAATGAGAATTATCCTAAGCACATCCCATGAGATTGTCGTAACCAAAAGTGCAGCAAGGCCCATTGTTGTGCACCAGTTCTCGTTCGAGTCAAGTTCAAAGTAGTGCTTTTGGGTTTTACCCCTAGGTACATCTGTGCCAGAGCTGCCTCAACTTGCTCATATCCATATAGGGATGTATTTCTTGTAAAACTCATAGAATCCCTATAGTACCAAAATTCTAGGACGTTCTTATATACTAATCCTCAAAGTCTATCTTAGGGTAATGTTATCTAATCAGAGCTTTTCTAAATATAGATTCCAAGGTTTGTGCTAAACATACTCTGACACAAACTGTAACGCCCGACCTCAGTTACCCCAAGTTGTTGCATTACTAAATAACTTTTCTATGATCACAAGGGATAAAATCCCAAAATACTGATCTATATAGTATCCTCTGAAGTACTTGATACATTCATATGTTTTACATTATATCATGAAATAAAAACATCAACAACATTTTTCCCCTTTTTAACAAACTTATATCCTTTGACTATCCCTATAGGTAAACCATAAAATAATTCTTCGCATCCTAGGAAAAATAAAACATAGAAAGGTGTGAGCTCAGATTCTCAGTAAGGATAACAATATAGCATAAACTTTAATAAATAAGCATTAAAATTTAAGGCAATGTATAAGACTAAAACAAAAGCCTTTTAAACATAAACATAAGCATAATATAGAAATGATAAAATCAAATAATTCCATTTACTTATTCACATGGATATTCTACTAGTCGAATAGTCAAATGGAATATCAATACCCACTTTCATAATGATGGAATGCGTAATTCCAAACATCATAACAACATAACCATGGTGTTGTGCCAAGACTACAAATAAGATTTTGTCAAGGACTTGTTCCAAGACACTAGTTTGTCTCATGATACCTACTGATGTGTCGAGAAGCTATAGCGGGCTCCACCCATCACTTACTAAGTCTAATGCATTCCACAAATGAAAAGGTTTAAACATAACATAAACATTTGTATTAAAAATAGCATATGAAATGTCATTACTTCACTTATAAACCATGAATGTTGTAAAAATAACACATAAATAGTCTAACATATCACAAAACGTTCAATACAATATAGAATATTGGTATCATAACAAATCAACATCTAACAAGTTTAAAATCCATCAAAGCCTGTTGACATAGATGAAATGAAAACGATTTGAAATAAATATCTCTTTCTATTTATAAGTCATTTAAAAGTCAAATAATAATAAAAGAAACCATTTATTTTGAAAATATTCTTATAAGTTAGTATGGGAAGCTTTGATGATGATATAATGGCAGAAAATCACCACACCCATCGTATATGTTAAAAAAAGACGTTTTTACATTAATTTTGTCGAAAAGGTCATAAAGTACCTAGTTTGGAAAATGAAAGAAAGATTCCTATGAAACCATTTTATAAAAAGTTAATCAAGGGTATAAATGACATTGACCCATAGTCTGATAAATATTAGAAATGTTTTGAAATACATTTTTAAGAACTATGGATGTTGATGATAAAGAGGTCCTAGTAGATACTTACATAAAAACAACCTCAGATAATAAAGAGATTGGTAAATTAACCCTTCCCCTGTACTTTTCCTTAGTCGATGATATCTTAACCACATGTATAATAGTTAAAAAATTATTATTAAATTATACAGAACTATATACATAAATATCATATCCTATATGATCCTCTAATATTTCATTGTTAATAATATTTCAATAGTATCGTCACTTCGGTGTTAATTGATTCATTTTCCTTTATATGGTTGGCTACATAAGACATGTTTGTTTTGGATAGGATGTAATTTATTAATATACAGAATTATATTATGTTCATAAACATTATTTTTAATCATAAAATGAAAATAATTCTTGAAATATTACAATGGGGAATGAATCTCTTCGCGTTCATGGAGACGGTAATCCATATGTACGTACGAGTGACAATATCATTATATTGATAGTGAAATAGTATGTAATTGGATGGTATATCATATATATAGAATCATTAACATGTTATATTTACTATCTACATTAGTTATACTCTTTATTATACCCTTCCAAATAATGAAGAGTTTGAATAACAGACTACACCAAGACGTGGAGACGGTAAGGCTTACGTACACACGTATGGTGACTTTGTCCTTAATATGATGGATAAAATAATGAATATGATTGTACCATTTTTATAATAACATAACATTATATATAAGATATAGGAGTTATTATTTTATAATCAAACCAACAAAGAAAGAGGAAGTGGGGAAATAAAAGAACTTGAAATAGGTGATTAAATATATACATCTTCTTCGGGTTCTTCCATTTTATTGGATCTAAATGGATCATTAGATTGGATTTATGTCCAAAGGAATGCCTCTATAATGAATGTAAAAATGTTAGTAGGATATTTTGGTAGGATTTGGGCAAGAAAAATGGCTTTGGAAGAGTCAAATTAAGATAATTGGAGGTACCCTTTTATAAAAGAGGTGAGGGTCACTTTAGGGAAATATTGAAATATTATTTTATAAAAAACTAATTATGGGTTTTTTATGGCTAGAAAATGATTTATTTATAGGATAAGGTGAGGATGGGTCTAAAATATCTCAACCAATAGGTTTTAGATAGGTTTAGGTCACCATATTAACCTTATCATTTAGATTTAACTCTTAGTTAAATTTTTTGTCATTTACCATGTCTCTCTGTATTTTAATATTATATGGTTAATAAAATTACTATAACTATCCAATAGAACACAAAGTGGTTAATTAATAATACATATTACTTTATATAAGTCATTTGGCAGAACCATATATTTTTTATAATATTATATCAATTTATAATATAGTATTTTTTTAAAAAAACTCAATTATGTCAATTTTGACACTATTTAGTATTTGGTTTTTGTGAAAATCATAACAACATGGATACTTCAAAAAAATTACTTAATCAAACCAAACATGTCATATTAACCTATAAAATTGGTGGAATTCATCAATAGTCTAAATTACAATAATTTGGATATTTATAATATCAATTATTTTAATCTTTCATTAATAAGGTAATTACAACATCATCATTATGTCATAAATAAATTAATATATTTAAGGTCTAAAAATTATAAATAATATACCATTATTTTGGAAATATTTTAATATTTATAATAATTATTTTTAGTCGAATTTATCTTTTGTATAACCATATATTTAAAATGTTTTAGTTATTAAGCTTTGAATTTAACTTTTTTAACACTTCATTAAATAAAATAATAATAAATTTTCTAATCTAATCCAAGTGGACAATAGGGGGTCATGTTTTATTCCAAAGGTTTTTTCTGGTCGAATTACACTTATCCAGTAGAATTAGGACACGTGTTATGGTAATTATATTATTATTATTACTCATAATTACCCTATTTACTTTTAACTGTTGTAAATAAAAGTCAAAAGTTACTATTCACAAAAAAATTATTTTAATCTTATAGAACCACACATTACTTACTAATATCAACTGTGTCTCTCGGATTTATTAAATTAAACTCAAAGAAGTGGTAAAATTATGTTTTATGCAAATTTGTAAATGATCCTTAGAAGGTGTGTAAAAGATGGTAAATTGTTCAATAAAATTTTATATATCTAAACTTATTATAAAATGACTCCAATGAATTCCATTGAAAAAATATAGGTATTATATATCTATTTCAACCTAAAATAAATTAAATAATTACTAAAATAAAAATTCGGTTTTGAACAATAACGCAATGTTTTTCACTATTCATCAAAAATTGAAAGTTTTCAAAAAAATACGAAAAATTCACCCTAAACTAATTTTGATATTCCAAACTAAAAATAGAAGTTCATTTTGAAAAATAAAAATTTTAAGATTTTAAAAACTGGGTATTACTATTCATAACAGCTAGTTTGATTGGTCGTGGTGTGTTAAAACTCCATGTTGTATACAACGCAAGCTACTGCATTATTCAAAATGAAACGTACAATGGAAGCATGTTCTGTTACAAATGTTACCCAAATTTAAATATTAAAACATATAACATAAAACTAAAATATTTGATCACTTACATAACTATGGAGGTTTAAGGGTTATTGTTTTATATAATTATGAAAAATTGTAACATAACAATATAGATATATAATAAATTGGTTCATAAAAATCTACATCACATAAAACTAGGTTATTCACATCTAGTAACATTATTATTTATAAGATAAATAAAACCTATATTCAAAACTTTGGAAAACTGAAACCAAATAAGGGTGAAAGAAAAGTTCAAGTGTCAGTAAACATAAGAATTAACAATTGAATATTAATAGTGAGAAAAATATAAGAATAATGGTATAATGATATGGTCAATATTTTTGTCTATAACATAAGATAATTCATACACATAAAAAATCTATCATAAATCATGAAACATGGAAAAAATAATTAATATAAGACAAGAATCATATAAGTCAACAATCATTGTCCTTCTGAAACAAATTCTGGAGAAAAGGATACAATAAAACATGATGATAAAATATATAAAATATGTTACTAACTTGGAAAATAAATTTTATACCACTCTCAAAATAACACATACCAGTCCAATTACCTTTAAAGTAAATTCCAATAATCTCTTTGGATAATCCTATAATCAAATTAGTCCATTAATTTACCCAATAAATTGGATAGCTATATCAGGCTCATTCAACATCATAAGCTATATCAGGGTCACACTCCAACATTAACAATGTGTGTAAAAAATAAAATAATAACAACACATGAAATATTTATTTTTTAAACATGATAATAACAATTGTTATTTCAATTACTGATTTACCAATAAAAAAGAAATGAGTTCTATAATAATCGCTTGGTGTCATTTTTGAATCTATTCATTTCACTTCAAATTAAATATAGCTGTATATTAATATAGTAATAATATAAACATTATACACAAATAAATAATTTATATTTTATTATAAATATCTAGAACACAATAATTTATCTAAATTATGTAAATTTTATGTTTTTTATAATCATTTAAATGAATTTTTGACTTCTTTTACTCGCATATTTTCAATGTTGTATAATAATATTAAGTAATCACATAATCACTAAAAATTAGAAATGAATTATGTTCATAATAAAATTGAATTTTTCTCAAAATTAAATTTATTATTCATTCAAAACTTTTTTATCCCCATGTTAACATATAATACATATTTAAAGGAATGAATGTGACATTTTTTATTTTCCATTAATTAAAATAATAAATATTCCCTTTAAAAAGGAAAAAAGTTTCCATAAAATAATATAATGGATATCGATTAATTATACCCACAAATAAAATATAATAATGTAATGTTTTTTTTCGCTTTGTGCATTATCAAATTATTTTAACCTTAATTACCAGATTTACCCTTTCTAACATGACACATAATTACAATGGTTATTATTCTTAATGAAAAACTAAAATTGACATATTTACCAAATTATAACAATATAATTCGAAATATTATTTTCATCCTCTATGATTTAATTCTAATAAGTTGTTGAAATTAATTTTAAAATAAATTCCTGACACATAACAATTTGGAATTTTAGAAAATTTGTTTTTTAGGCCCAATATTAACTTATACCAAAATCGGGTATAATGATGATTAAAATGTTATAAAATAGAATTTATCAAAATAAAAAAGCCTTATGATACTTGAAGATAAATTTAAATTCATAATTGTGATTTTTTAATAAGTGGGATATTGGATTTACAAAAATTGGATTTTTTCACTATTAACAAACAAGTTAATCATTTAATGAAAATCTAAAACATTTAACCTAATATAATATTGATAAAATGATTTAGAAATTTATTTTCTTCTTAATAAATAAAATTTATATCATTTAAATAAATTAAATATAATATTTTATTTATAAAACAAATGAAAGCATTATTAAAGAAAACTAATTATTGAACCATTAAATGAAATTAAAAAGTTGAGTGTTTATTTATGATGAATTTAGTAATATATTTTTTATTTTTATGAAATTTGAATAATTTATATAATTCTATTAATTCTATTAATACACACAAATTTAATGGCTATGTTATAATGATCTTATTATAAAAATATTTAATGGGTTATCTATGGTTGATGTTTTGTGACATATATACTATCAAATATATTTCTCTTTAAAAATATTGATGTATTACACATACACTCCATAATTGTTTTCACCATTAGATGTCTCCAGTAAACGATTATGAGATAAAAAACAAAATATAATAGGTTCTTTTCCATTTCTCTTCTGTAATTAAATTTGTAATTCTTTATAGTAAGGATCCCTCTAGAGCTGATCTATTTTGATTCATCATCTTATTATATTATTTATTGTTTTATTCATGAAACTAAATTCTCTATTTATATATTATTTCACTAGTTTTTATTATTTTTATCCTTTATCATTAACTTATTTGAGGCTTGATAATAATTGTGGAAATGGAATTGAGTTTACCATTTTTAATCTATTTCTTATGAAAAACATTCATATGATGATTCATTTCCCCATGGAAGAGTTTTTTTCAATGAGATTGATTTATTTATAAAAATTTTTTATTAACAAAATCATAATATCATTATAATTAGAATAGCTATTATCCATGAATTATGTTCAAATTTTAAATCATTTAATTGATCAACACATTATTTATGATGTTGATTGAGTGTGAGTTCCAAGGTTGAAATCAGAATCAATAAAGGAAAAACAAAAATTAATTGATTATAGTGTTCAAGTACACCCATAAACTAAATTACTTCTCATTTCAAATAGGGATTTACAACCTAATTAACCACTGACCCATCTTATGCTCATGATTCTAATGGATATATATTTTGGTAATTTTTCATTTTGTATAAGATGATTAATATCAATGTATTCTATATCATTTGTAATTCCCATTTTTTAAGGCATCAAGACAAGAATACCATTTTATATATGAGATTGTTCAAAAATATACCTATTTATTTTAGTCGGATGATTTAGTATTTCACAACTGGTTGTATATTAATGTTTCCCATTTATTATCATTATTTCATGATGTTATGATAAACATTGACCACGATGCTACAATTTTTTCACCGTAACACTATAAATCCTTGCACCTAGTAGAAACCTGCAGCTTATGGGAGGTACAAATAGGCATTGGGGTAAACAAGGTTCACTTACTTAAAAGTAAACACTTTTTGGGATGCTAAGAAGTGGATTTATATGTTTCTTCATTTCATATTACTTTTTGGTTATTATATAGGATCTAAGAATGAGATATAATTTGGTAATGATCTTATGCCTAGGAGTATCTAACACATATATAGGGAAAGAATAATTACCTCACTTAGGATGTTACTACATTGTTTTGTGCCGATGATAACTATATAGATCTAATTTTTGGATGATGTGCAAGATTTATAAATTTTTATATTTTTATGATTTTTATTTTACCAATGGACCAATGAGGTAAGGATGTATCTTCTCAAGAATTATTATAGGCACTTGGGCATTCACATATCATGTATATTCTTCGTTATATTTTTATTACTAAATTCATTGATTGCTTCATGTTATTGGTTCTTTTAATATATATTTATTAAAGGTTATAATGTTTTTAGGGATAAAGAAATTAGATTAATTATTGTGTTTTCATCAACATAATTTTTATTCCTATATATCTTGATACTGGGACCTTAAATAATAAAATATTCTATAATTGAATTTTGGAAAACTGGTTCCATGCACTGAAATATTAGTATATTTTGATTACATTAATTCCAATTAAAATATATTAATAATGTATTTCAATAAATTAGTAATGTTAATTAATTTAATAAATTCATTTTATATGAAATGTTGCATCTTGATATATGATATAAGCATCAGTTTATAGTTAAATGATGTTCTAATAGAAGCCTATAGACCATATTCTCTTATATCATATGAATGGTGTCTCATCTAACTATATCGTGATATCTATATACATATAATTGAGTAAGAACATAGGAAAATTTAAATTCTTAAAAAAAATTGTTACTGTTAATTCTTGATGAAAATAGAAATTGAAAGAGTGTTTTTGTATATACCTTGAGATTGAAAATCCATATTCCAGGACACGTTTTGCATAATGTGAGACCATTATCCTTACCCTACCATAGTAATTGGTAGTAATAAGTGTATCTTGTTACATTTTTAACCATTCATATTACCTAAATATGGATTGAGATGTTGGAAGAGATGTGGGAATCTTATATCCGTCTGTGGGTGCCTTTAGAATTATGATATCTAAGATCCTAACTATATTAAATATAGTATATGGAATGTCATTAAAATTTATAAAGAAATTTCTCCATGATTCTATTGAGTCGTGCACCAACAGGATAGTGATTACCATACCCAATAGGTGGTGGGACCAGAGACACTAGTATTGTTTCATATGGTGATACAGAAGGCACATTATGTTATTCCCCCTCTACGTGACAATGCTTAATTCTAAGAGAGTTTCATATGCTTTATGTTGTCTATATTGGTATCTATGTGACCTTCCTGTACTATGGTAGTGTTGAAATGATAATTTTAATAGAAACACCCTCCCACATTCGTGGTGGATGGAATTCCTTTGGATGCTGAGTAATAGATAGAGGCCATGTTGTCCATGTTTTAGAATTTAGATACACCCCAGAGTGGATGGTAAAAATTATGTATTATATGCATCATGTTTCTGGTTAGTTTTAGTAGGATGTTATCACCTAATATTATCATTAATAGGGTATTGTTTGGGAATACTTCATGATAGACATCTATGATTAAATATCCCCTCATACATGATGTGTTGACCAAACTTATGAATTTATGATAAAATAGAAGGGTTCTATGTCTGGGATGGATTATTATTCACATTTAAATAGGGTTTAGTGTTTTGTACTGACACATTCTAGTTAAGAGTTAAAAACAACAATACAGTTTGAGTATGGACTTTCATATGGAATTTAAATGCATGTAAATATCTTCTGATTGACAACTATTTCTGATATAGTGAACCACACCATCATCACTAAGTAAAATCTATTAAATTATTGAAATGTAATACATGGTGGTTTAGTTTTTAGAGAGTGAATCTGTTCATCTAGAGCTTGAAAATGTCACTTTGAGTATACTATAATGGGTAGTTCCATTCTGATTACATACACTGATAGTAATGTGGTGTGTTACCGGGGTGGTTAGGAAGGCCATAAGAATCCCCAATGTATGAACAAAAATATTGAGTTCCAATAATGTGGATGGATGGAACACATTAAGCGTTATTTCTATACATTAACTTTAGTACCATGTGATAAGGGTTACAAATATACTACACATTCTCGTACTTGATTAGTATATCTATGTCAGGTACGAAGATGGACTAATATAGAATGATTAGGATGATGAGGTTTATTTGTAATAGGTGGATATACTATTTATATAAAACTCCAATATAATAGACCTTCAAAGTTTAGTTTGGTTTCATTCGAGGGTTGTATATATTCTCATATCTATGTAGTAGAACATACTCCCAAGGAGAAGAGTTTAGGGCCTTCTGTATTTTGAGGAACTACTCTAGTATTATGTACTTTATTTTATTCTTTAAAAAATATAGTCTCTTCCCATTTATCCATATATGTTGTAATTATAGAATGTTTGTGTTTATAAATAGAGTACTTATATGGTGTGATGAATCTTAACACACCATTGGAAATACAAAATGAGAGTGTATGATAACGTAACCAATAACCCACCTTGGTTTAGGACATTATTTTTTTAGATAAGATCTCTTTTTTCCTTTATATAATAGGATTAGAAATCATATTCAGGATGGATTGGTTGGTACATTATCATGCTCATTTTTATTTATATCACTATATTGGTGTCTTTAAAATCACTCGAGTGAGCTCGTTATATTTACAAGGGTAAATGGAATTTCGAGGAATGTGAATCAAGATAGAAGCATCATGGGATGGACTGAGTGGAATCCAAAATTTCATGTATTTATTGATAATTCAAGGAATATAGCTTATAGAGTTCCCTTCAGTAGTGAATCATTTCATGAATATATTTATTTTATAAATTTTATAGTTTACCCCCCTTTTATAGGAATGGAGTTCACTGTAAATATATTTTCCCGAGTAGAACCACATTCCATTACTTCTTATAGGATTACACTAACAGGTGATCAATAAATAAAGACAAACCATGGGGATTTGGAAGATAAGGGTTTCATATGACAGACTCCGTTTCCTTTGGGTTCACCTATCTTTTTCTCTATAAAGGGAGATGTTATCCATATGTTCTAGATGTATTATCAATGTTTGAACCATATTATAGTAAAGAACAAAAATCAATTGACTCAAATAGACAACCTTTTTAACAAGATCTACGGATTTATTGTATTATCCAAGATTTACATGAGGTTTGGATACCATCACGTTCACTTTATCCCATAAAAAATACCACATACAATGTTTCATAGGATACATAGCATGTAAGAGTGCCTCATTATGTTTTTTGGTCTTATGAAACGTCTAGAAGTATTCTTGGACTTGATGAATTTGGTTTCCAAACATACTTGGATTCATTTGTGATAATATTAATGGAATACATCATGTCATATTCTCTTACGTGACATGACCATTACAAACAGATTTATATCACGTTAAATAAACTGAGAGAGAACCAGTTGTATTTCATTCTCAGAAAACGTCACTTTGGGGTTGATATGGACCAAATCCTGGGTTAAATCATTTTAATGGAAAGAGTATATATTGACAGAGATAAGGTGACATCTATGGTTTTAAGGGATCATCCCAATAATTTATTTATAAATCAATGTTTCTTATCAAAGAAGGATATTATATAATTTTAATCAACACTTCTCACAAATAGAAGTTCTTCTCATTGGATTGAATAATAATGTTGTGGGGTTACTATAATTTGAATCCTAAAATAGTTCCTTTTAGGTGTTGAATAAAAGTTTGTAATTAGAACCAATTCTGATTCTATGAAAGATGAGTAGATGATATAGAGTTTCTTGTGATGATCGAGGAATAATTTTAGGAATTGTTCTGAGATAAGGGTATTGAGTTTTAAAATATGGGATCTTCCAACTACATACTCACAAGTAGAAATACCATATCCATGACCTTGAGTTGCATGTTGGGGTTCATTTCATATTCCATTGGAGACATTATCAGTTTGGATAATATTTATTCATTTACATAGACCACAAGATTTTCAAATGAACTTCCACATAGTATGACATGAATCTCAAGTAGGTAAGGTGGGTGAATATGTATAGTAATTTGACATTGATATATATTACACACCCAGAATGGTAAATGTATTAGCTGATGCCTAGATCTAGAATACTTATAAATAGGACGTCCAAATGTCGAGTAGTGTGTTATAGTTTTATTGAAATATTTTTTGTGATGAACATGAAGGGTTAATAATATTATTAGAGTATTTTTATAAGGTTTGTTGGTTCCCAAATTCATTTTTGGATTGGTTAAAGATAGGAAATATGTCATACCCATATGGTATTTTCTTAAGGAAGAGTTTCTCTGGAGAGGACCAACCACATAGTTGGGTTATCAAAGAGGATGAGATCCCATACATTCATGGGAATGAATGGGTGCCTATGGACATTCAATAAGAATTGATGTAGGATTTTCATGAATATTTTTGAATAAAACATATGTGGATTACCAATATGTATAGTGATGTATGTCGTTAGTATCGGTGTCTAGGTAAGAAGAGGCATATAATAGGTTTTATGATATGGTGTGTAACAACCCAGATGTTCATTAATGAAAATTATTCTTGATCAAATTGAAGGACTTATTATTTTTATATAAAAAGTGAACCTCATTGGTTTTATGTAAAGAATTGTGATTGTTTCTAATCTAGATGTTGAACAATGATCATAAGATTATTAAAAATATTGTGATTTAACAAATCCAATTTACACAGACAAAGAAATCGATGGCCTCATATAGTAGACTTTCCATGTACAAAGCCCATTTGTGGGAGCTAGGGAAAGAGGTGGTGTCATTGGGCTTTGATCTTGACCAAGCCCAAGCGGAGCTTGAACACGTTATGCCTGAGCGGAACCGACTATGAGAGAAGTGTAAGTTATCCGAGATTACCACCCGAGTGATGTAATATGAGCCACCCCAAGAGTCGATAACCATCGCACACCTTACCCTTTGTTTTTTTTGTGTGTTTTATAAGGGTTTATGTAATAGGACCCTAGAACTATGACTATGTACATTATTTTTGTATAAATAATGTGCATTCATTTTTTTATTGTTACATTGTAAATAGTTTTTAAAACACAAATAGTATTTTTTGGTTTATATTCAAATAATAAATCTATTTTGATGTATTAATGGATTTTTGAATTAAATAATATTTTAATAAATTATTATTATTATTATTAAATTACTTTTTATTAAATAAAAATTATCATATAACTTTATGAATTCAAGGGTAATTTATATCAAAGTTTGAAAGATGTTTTTGTCAAAACCCATGAATTTTTTATAAATGTTGGTTTTGTTTTAAAATTGAAAATTCACATATTTAGAATATTATTTATATAAAATGAATATTATTTTTGGAATCATGATGTCAAAATTATCCCACAGTGAATTTTTAATAATTTTCTGAGAGTGTCAAATTTTTGGGTAAAAATAAAATACCGTTTAAATATATATTGTGTTTTATGACATCAAATGACCCAATAGTGATGTAATAAAATACTATATATATTATATTCTTCCAATATATGTTTTGACATTAAAATAATGTTATTTTGGGTTTTTGTGATTTATTTTACAAAGCATTAGTGGACCCTTCAGGACTTGTAAAACATTTTGTCTTTTTAAATTGTTTTCCTTTAGAGTGGCACTCAAATCCACATAAGCACCCAATTATTTTAAGACATTCGGCCATTGGCCTAATATAATATATTTTTTCACTCCCCTCTAGAAAAACCATGGGAAAAATCCATTTTCTAGTTTGTAGTTTTGATTAATTTAATTTGTGGTGTCTCAAACCTAAATAATAAAGAATTCAATCACCTTTCCTATATAAACCCACACAATCTCCCACTTCCTCTTCACTCAAAGCCTTTAGTGTTCATCCGGTATCTTCCCTCATCTATCTGGAATCCTCCCAAAGCACCAAATCTCCCAAGAATCCGCTCTCAAGCCTCCCTAAGGCTTTATAAGAACACTTCCATGTAAGGGATTTATTCCTTTCTCATTTTAGACCAATTTTTATTAAGTGGTTATTCCATTTTATTTTCAATTAAAAATGTTGGAGAATGATTTAGAACCTCCACCATACTTCCCTATTTTTTTTAGATGATGGGATACCCAATTATCTCTTATAAATTTTTCCCATGTACACCTGTTACCATGCTGAAATTTTGTGACAGATTTCACTCTCCTCATTTACATCCAAGTAATGATTTTTTATTATGCATCTAAATTCCATTACGTTTATTAGCACATGTATCTATATGAACCAATTATTGTCCATTTCATGTAAATATTATTATACACCCCTTTCTATCTCATCAAACATTTTCTTATGAGTTTATATTTCACGTTGTTATGCTACCGAAATTACACTATTATTTTCCAAGGCAATGTCATTGTGTAGTGAATACCATGCCCATTTACATATCAAGTGTATATACTATTATGAAAATTTACTTATTGATTATAAATAATCATGTATGTACTCAAAATACCATTATATTTTATAATAAATTATGAAGATTTATTCCACACTGTATGATCCATGTGGAATATTTATGCATGAAATGAAATGTTAAAAAAATGTGTGCCTTGATAGCTCTCCAATGCATTTGGTAAAGTATAGTATCATGATACGTCATTTACAATGAATGTTGAATCAAGCTAATTCAAGTGGAATGAGTTTTTACTTGTGCATCAGGTGCAATGAAAGTTTACTCATGCTCCATGGGTAATGAGCCTTGGCTCATGCTAATTCCATTTTTAGTGTTATTTCCACATCTCCATTTTATGATTATCATGTTTTATCATGCCTTTATGTTCATGTTTCTCTTGTGATAATATGTATTGTATTACTCATGTTATTCCATGATTTTTAAATTACTGGGCATTACATCTCACCCTTTTCTTATGCATGTCCTCTCGTTATCCCATGTAATGCTAAGTAAGAGGGAATTTAGTGGTTATGTAAAGGATGTATTCAATAAAGATATTATATTTCATGTTTTACGTTATTGTGTAATAATCCTAAACCCCAAAGACACTATACCTCTCAATATTCAATGTTGTATCAAGTGATTTTTATGTAATAAATCATGTTTAAGTGTATTATAAAGAGAAAGGTTGTTATAGTTTCTATCAAAGGATAAGTTTAGTTATTTTCGAGGTTAGGATTAGAAAACCCTAGTGAATAATTAGAGTCAAGACTAATTATAATAAAAAAATCCATATGTTTTGGTTGGTTTTGAGTAAGTGTTTTATCATGAAAATACATCCTTGTCTAGATACGAGGAGGTAGAGGCGGCTCTGGAAGAACTGCTCCTAGGGGTAAAAACGCCAACAAAGAGTTTCAGGCTTGACATCGGATATCCAGGTACATGACAACGGACCTTACTTCACTCTTGGTTACGACACTCTTGAGGGATATGCATTAGTAAATTCACATTCTTAGTATGAAAAATTATTTAGGGTATAAATAAATTCCCCTTAGAATATATGTTAGAAAGTAGATCATGGATACCATAGATTGAAGCCTATAGATTCATAAGTTAAAGAAATAAAATCTATTTATAAGTCACTTATTTTTTTCCTTGGATTACCCTTTATGTGTTACCCCTAACATTCCTTATATTTCAGACAATGGATAGTAATATGAGGACTTGGACTAAAAACTGATGTGAAGACCAATGTGATGACTATTCTAATGAGATTCCCAATCTGATGAGAGCGGTAATCATGAACATTTCCCCAATACTCTCTCTATTAACTAATGTATTGAATTGAAAAATAGATCAAGAGAAACTTTCACCCCCCTAAGAAAGAACACGTCGCTATCGAGATCTTCATGAGATAAAGGCCTCATACATTTAATGGATTGTATGATCCCTCAATTGTTGAAAAATGGATCAAATACATTGAAATGATCATCTCAATCCATCAAATTTCCAAACAAGAAAAGGATCTTCTAGTTGGTTATCGTATGGAGGGTGAAGACGGTCAATGGATGAAATTGATAAAAAATACAAAGCCTGAGGAGGAGATCGAGGATTTGGAATGGATGAATTTCTAGAATATTTTTCTTGATAAATATTTTTTGTGCACCCTCTAACTTAAGATAGAAAGGGCCTTCCTTTCCCTCAAGAAAAAAAAGACGACAAATATGTCGGAGCGTATGTGTAAAAAATCACATGGATTGCACGATATCCTTCCGGATTTGACGTTACCCTAGAATAAAAGGTTTAACACATATTTGGTGGGATGAAACCTAGATTTTGGAAAGCCCTGGTGATCCGTGACTTCAACAGCTAGGAAAAAATTGTCCAATGTGGCCTCAAAGACGAAATGGATATTTGAAAATCTTGGGGGTGTCATGGGGATAAGAAGCATTTTTTGGACTTCAATGGATAAATCCAATGGTGCTAAGAAGATCTAGCACCCCACATGCGAATGGTGTGGAATGAAGAACCCCAAAAATTGCCTAAAGGAGATGAGGAAATGCTTTAGGTGTGGAAGAAAAAGACACCTAGCTGTTAACTATCGAAAAGAAAAACCTATGGTTGGGACATAGGAGAAAAATGCTTTGTTCGACTCTCATCATGTTATTCATTTCTTCAACTGAAAAGAACCAGGGAATCATTCAAATCAGTTCCCTAAGCCAAGGGTTTTTGGAGGCAACCAACAACCTCCAAGGCAGCAAGGGTGAGCTTTTTCCATCACTACTGCTAAAGTGAACCCTGACAACGATGTGGTGATAGGTATGCTAGTGATTTATTAAATAATAGTTAAGATATTTTTTTATTCAGGTTCTAAACATTCTTATATATCCTGAAAATTTAGTAGAACAATCCCAACACCACTAAAAATCATGGAAGTAAAGATTTCGATGAGTATGGAAAATGGGGAAATCATTGCATCCCATGAATATAACTCCTCCACTATGTTAATCGGTGGATTTAAGTTCCCGGTGAACCTCGTAATACACACCATGGATGGATATGATGCAATTATTTCCATGGATTGTTTTTCCTTATGTAGAGCCAACATAAATTGTCGTGAGAGGGAAATCACTCTCTATATGGAAAATCAACCCCCAATATTGTACAAGTGAAAATAGGAAGATGAATCTTCTTTAGCTACATCATCTCAAGTATGGATATTAATACCCTATGAGCATGTGTATCTAGCTCAGATGATTGATTATAAGGAGGCAACCATCATTGAATACATGCCTATTGTTAGGGAATTCACTTAAGTGTTTCCTGATGAATTTAATAGTCTTCCTACTAGAAGAGAAGTTTAATTATGAATTGATCTTATACTTGGGGTGATGACAATATCCAATACATCATATAGAATAGATATTGTGGAGCTTTTAGAGGTAATGAAACAACTACAGGAGAACTTGGATAAAGGGTATATACGGACAAGTGCTTCACCATGTGGTGAACTAGTCATGTTCATCAGAAAGAAGGATGGGTCAATGTGCCTTTGCATCAATTATTATGAGCATAAAAAAATAAAGATAAAGAACAAGCATCCTATCCTATGAATTGATTAATTGTTTGATCAGTTTCATATAGAAAAATACTTATCCAAGGTATATTTGTGGTCGAGATATTATCAAGTATGGCTAAAGAAGGAAGATATCCCCAAAACTGCTTTTTGTTCAAGATACAGGCACTATAAATTAATAGTAATGCCTTTCAGACTCACTAATGCTCCAGAACTCTTCATGAACTCAATGAATAGAGTATTTAGATATTACCTCGACAAATTTGTGGTAGTATTTATTGATGATATTCTAATATAATCCAAAAACAAGGAGGATCATGAAGAAAATCTAAGAAATGTACTCAAGACCTTGCGAAAGGAGAAGCACTATGCCAAGTACATCAGGTATGATTTCTGGTTTAAGGAGGTCTCATTATTGGGCCACATCATCACAAGTAATGGGATATCTATGGATCCCTCCAAAACAGCTGTAATAGAGGGATGACTGAGGAAACATCGATAATGGATATCTATAGCTTCTTAGGGTTAGTTAGATATTATCGATGATTTGTGAGAATTTTCTCAAGATTTTCCAACCCTATTACCAAGCTAAATTTGAAGGGAGTAAAGTTTTCTTGGAGTGATGAATGAGAAGAAAGATTTAAGGAGTTGAAAATGAGGCGTATAACTATGCTCATACTCACATTACCCACATGTGGAGAAATCATTGTGGTATCCAGTTTTGCTTTGAAGAAGGTCCTGGGTATTTTGTTGATGAAAAATGACAAAATCGCTGCTTATGATTCAAGGAAATTGAATGTTCATGAGAAGAATTATCAAACACATGATCTGGAGTTGGATGTGGTGATCTTCACTTTAAAAATTTGGTGAGATTATCTCTTTGGGGAGAAGTGTGAAATATATAGAGACCACAAAAGCTACAAGTATATATTCACACAGAAAGAGTTGAACATGTGCCAATGAAGATGGTTAAATCTGATCAGAGTCTATGACTACTCAATCCATTACCACCTTGTGAAAGAGAACAAGGTGGTATATTCTCTAATTATAAATGACCCAACAATTTTTTCATTGATAAGAATTGAAAAGGATACAATCTTCTTAGATTTGATAATGATGGACATAAGAATCATAAAGAAGGGAACATTAGCAATCTTTTCACAAATGATTTCTCAATCGTCTCATTTGGAAAATTTATAGGATTCTCAAAAGGATAATGTAAGAATTTAGAAGAAAGTGGAAGCTATTAGAAAATGGAAATCCTCATAGTTCAATGTTAATGAAGAAGTAATTGTGATATTTGGGAAAAGTCTATGTGTTCTATCAAGTCCCGAGCTGAAGAAGAAACTTTTGGATGATGCACAAAGTTATAATTTCTCTATTCACCTAGGAAACCCAAAGATGTATCGAGATCTCTGAGAGAATTGTTTGTGGGATAATATGAAGAAGGAGGTTTCTGAGTATACATCGAAGTGCCTGGGGTATCCGCAAGTGAAGGTAGAAAGGCAGAAGTCTAAGGGGATGATGCATCCATTTCCCATACTAGCATGAAAATGGGAGAAAATCACAATGGACTTTGTCATAGGACATCTAGAGACATCCAAAGGAAACATTTCAATCTGGGTTATTGTGGATCATCTTACAAAGTCTTCACACTTCATTACAATTCAGGAGGATTTCTCATTGGATAAACTGGCACAAATATATATCAGGGAATTGGTAATGATACATGGAGTACCACTATCTATTGTCTCCGATCGAGATCCAATATTTACCCTTATGTTTTGGAAGAGTCTTCAATATGCTCTAGATACAAAACTGAACTTTAGTACGACATATCATACTCAAAATGATGGCCAATCTGAGTGAACTATTTAGAAATTGGAGGAAATGTTAAGATCATTTTCTATGGTCTTAATAAAATGGTGGGACCAACATATTTCACTAGTTAAATTCTCCTACAATAACAGTTTCCACTCGAGCATCCGAATGGCACCTTGTGAAGCACTATATGGGAAGAGGTGAAGAACACTAACATGTTGGGATGAAGTCAGTGAGCATATGTTATTAGGACAAGAAATGGATGAAGAAATGGTGGAGAAGGTGAAAACTATTCAACACCATATCAAGGTATCCCAGAGTCAACAAAATAGTTATGGAGATAAACATCAATGAGACCTTGAGTTTAAATTTGGAGACATGATATTTCTATGCATATCTTTCTGGTTGAAGGTCTTGAGGTTTGGAATGAAATGGAAGTTAAGTCCTAGGTGCATCATCCCCTTCGAGATTCTTGATTATGTCAGGGCTATGGCCTATCGCCTACCACATCTACCTACCATGGCCAATGTACATTATCTCTCTCTTGTATCCCTCTTAAAGAAGTACATACTAGACACTTCACATGTACTCTCATTAGGGGTAGTATAACTATAGGATGATCTTTCTTATGAGGAGCAACCAGTGAAGATCTTAGATCATAGAGAAACAAGTTCTAAAAAATAAGACAATACCTCTCGTGAAAGTGTTATGGATAAACCACTAGTTTAAAAAAGTGATGTGGGAATCATAGGAAGTGATGAAGCAACGTTACCCATATATGTTTTAGTGTGGGAAAAGGAAATTTTGAGGGCAATATCTTTTAAGGGGGGAAGATTGTAATGACTCAAACATTCATTAATGAATATTAAACTTGATCTATTTAAATGTCTTATTATGGTTATATAAATTGTGAACTTCATTGGTTTTATGTTAATAATTATGACCGTTTCTAATATTTATATTGAACAATGATGATGTGATTATTATAAATACAGGGCTTTAAAATTCCAATTTACTCAGAAAAAGGAAGTGATGGCCTCATTCTGTAGACTTTCCCTATATGAAGCCCATTTGTTGGTGCTTGGAATGGATGTGGCATCATTGGGCTTCTCTCTTGAACAATCCCAAGCTGATCTTGAACATGTTAATCTTGAGCGGAACTGACTATGGGAGAAGTGGAAGTTAATAGTGATTACCACCCAAGCGAAGATACCTGATCCACCCCAAGAGTATGTCACCATAGCACACATAACACTTCATTATTTTGTGGGTGTTATAAGGGGTTATGTAACAAGACCCTAGAACTTTGACTACGTACATTATTTTTTTATAAATAATGTTTATAAATTTTATTATTATTAATTTGGAAATAGTTTTGAAATCACCAACAGTATTTCTTTAGTTAATATTCAACTACGAAATCTACTTTGACGAATAAATGGGTTTTTGAATTAAATAATATTTTAATAAAATATTATTATTATTATTAAATTAATTTTTATAAAATATAAATTATCTATTAATTTAATGAATGCAATTGTAATTTTTATTAAGGTTTGAATGCCATTTTTTTAACCTATGAATTTTCGATAAATGTCAGTTTTTTATTTTAAAATTGTAAATTCACATAATTAAAAAATTAGTTAGATAAAATTAGTATTATTTTTGGAATCAGGATGTCGAAATTATCCAACGGTGAATTTTTCATAATTTTCTAATCCAGTCAAATTGTTGGGTAAAAATTTAATATCGTTTAAATAGAAAATGTGTTTTATGATATCATAATGACCCAATAGTGATTTAATAAAACACTATAAACATTATTTTCATCCAATTTATGTTTTACCATTAAAATAATGAGATTTTTGGTTTTTTTTATATATTTTACAAAGCTTTAGTGGATACTTCAGAACTTATGAAACATTTTGGATTTTAAAATTGTTTT
Organism: Viscum album; assembly: GCA_963277665.1. NCBI lineage: Eukaryota > Viridiplantae > Streptophyta > Magnoliopsida > Santalales > Viscaceae > Viscum > Viscum album. Next base: position 245,020,548 of record OY728131.1, read on the forward strand.
CCTATAGAGTGTGACTCACATCCACATAAGAAAAACTATTATTTAAAGATGTTCGGCCATTGGCCTTAGAAAATATTTTTTTTCCACTACCCTTTTTAAAAATCCATTGGTAAAAACCATGGTCTGGTTGTGGTTTTGATTAATTTAATGTGTGGTCTCCCAAGCCTAAATAATAAATAATTCTCTCACCATTCCTATATAAACCCACCAAATCTCCCACTTCCTATTCACTCAAATCCTTTGGAGTTCATCCATAATCTACCCTCCTCTTTCCATAATCCTCCCAAGGTTACCCAAGATACAAAGAAGCCTCTCTCATGCCTCTCTCAAGCCATTGGAAGCACACATCCAAGTAAGGGATTTCTTATTTTTCTCATTTTCGTCTTATTTTCTTTATGTTGTTATGCCCTTTTTTTTCAATTACAAATGTTGGGGTATGATTTCAAACCTCCACCATAATTCACTATTTATGCTTGTATGATGGGATACCCATTTTTCTCTCATTAATTCCTCCCATGTACACCTGTTACCATGCCAAAATTTTGTGAGAGATTTCTCTCTCCTCATTTACATCCAAGTAATTCTTTTGTATTATGCAACTAAATTCCATTAAATTTGTTGGGACATGTATCTATATGACCCCTTAATATCAATTTCATGTAAATATGATGAGACACCAATTTCTATCTCATCATCCATTTTTTATGACTTCTTATATCACACTGTTATGCTGTCGAAATTGCACTATGATTTTCCATGCCAATGTCAATGTGTATTGAATATCATGCCCATTTATCTGTCAAGGTTATTCGCCTTTATATACATTTACTTATTGATTATAAAGATTCATGTATGTATTCCAAATCCCTTTTTCGTGGAATAAATGATGATGATTGATTCTACGTTGTATAATCCATGTGGCACACTAATGCATGTGATGAAATGTTTAAGAAGGGTTCCACCTGATAGCGCTCCAATGAATTGGTTAAAGTATAGTACAATGATATGTCATGTGCAATGAGTGTAAAATCATGCTAATTCATGTGTAATAAGGTTTTACTCATGCTTCATAAGCAATGTGGTTTTACTCATGCTCCATGTTCAATGAGCCTTTGTAACACCTTGAGATTTTATGAAAAATATTCTTTTTAATTTCAATGATGTCTTGTGTTGTACGCTACACCAAAAGGAGCTTGCGCTACACACATCCCTAACTTGGCTTACATTACATGCAATCGCGACCTTCCATGATAGCGTATGTTGTACGTAATACCGAGTTTCACTAAACAACGATATGTTATATAAACTAGCCGTTATGAATAGTAATAACCACTTTTTGAAATTTTATTTTTCAAAATGGACTTCATTTTTGGATTCGGAATATTGAAATTAGACTAGGGTGAATTTTTTTTATTTTTCTGAAAACATTCAATCTTTGATGAATAGTGAAAACACTCGGTTACTATTTAAAAACTGACTTTTTATTTAAATAATTATTTATTTTATTTAAATTTATTTTAGTTCATAATTCATACATAATACCTATATAAGTTCAATGTAATTCATTGGATTCATTTTATAAAAATTTTAGATACATAAAAATTTTATTTAAGTTTTCACCGGCTTTTACCAACCTCCTAGGAGAATTTGGAAATTCACATAAAACGTAATTTTACAACTTTTGTGAGTGGAATTTCGAAAATCCGAGAGACACAGTTAATATCAAGGACTAAAATGTGGTTCAATGAGATGAAAATAATTTTTGGTGAATAGTAACTTTTACTTTTATTTATCACGGTTAAAAGTAAATAGGGTAATTAAGGGTAAAAATGATATTATTATTACCCTAACACATGTTCTAATTCAATTGGATAAGTTTAATTATACCAAAAACAACCTTAGAAATACAATATGACCATTTAGGTCCACTTGGATTAGATTAGGACATTTATTATTAATTTATTTAAAGAAGGGTTAAAATAGTTAAAATCAAAGTTTAATAACTAAATCATTTTTAATATAGGGTTATCAATAAGATAAATTATACTATAAATATTAATTAGAAAGATAAAAATAATTCCTATATAATGGTATTTTATTTAGAATTTTTAGACATTAAATAATTTAATTTATTTATGACACAATGATGATGCAGTAATTATATTATTAATGAAATATTAACATATTTGATGTTATAAATACCCAAATAAATGTATTTTGAGACTTTTTATGAATTCCACTTTTTTTATAGGTTAATAAGACATGTTAGTATTGATTTAATTAACTTTTTTCGAACTAATTATTCTGTTATGATTATCACAAAAATCAATTACCAAATAGTGTCTAAATTGACATAAAATAGTTTTTAAAACAAATATTATATTATTAATTGTAATTATATTCCTAAAAATTTAATGTTTGTCCAAGATACTTATATCATGATAGTTGTATCATTAATGGACCATTTTGGGGTCTCTTGGATGTATATAGTATGTTTATTAACTATATAATATAAAAATAAAAAGTGACATGGTAAATGTCAATCTAATTAATTAAGAGTTAAAACTAAAATATAAGGTTAAAATAATGCCCCAAACCTATATAAAATATTTTTTTTGAGATTATTCCTACCCATACCCACCTTATCTTCAAAATAAATCAATTTGGATCTATTAAAAACCAAGTATGACTTTATTATAAAATAATATTTTAAGTTTTTTCAAAGGTGCCCCTCTCCTCCCTTATAATAAGGGCACCGCTTCCCTCTTATCTCTACACCCTTTTGAGCCTTGAAGCTCATCCAACACCTTACCATTTCTCTTATACACTTCCCTATCAACATTCTTGAGGTTCTGGTCTTCTCAAAAGACCAACTATACTTCCTTAAGAGAAGGCTTAAAAGAGGTGTGTCGAAGAAGAGGTAATCTCTTCTTCCGATTCTCTCAAGTTTCTTTCTTCTTCAACTTCACCATATTTAGTTGTCTCATTATAAAGTAATAACATCAGTATTACTTATATACTGATATTTTATTATAAATATGAAAAAACCCTATTTCACCTTCTATCCATCCAACGGAAAACAAAATCACCGCATGTGCGTATGTACGGAATACCGTCTCCACGCCGTGGTGTAATCTGTTTTCGACTACCACCTTACTTGGATGGGTAAAATGGTGTAAATAGATAACAATATATGATTATTGTAATTTGATATTGATTATCAAATATTATACATACACTTCAATACAATTCCACGATCATGGGAATGGTATCAACGCTCGTGTGTACGTACGGACTACCATCTCCACGACGCGATGAGATTCATTCTACATGTTAACCATTCATGAATGATTATAAAGTATATATAATAAGTAATCATGAAATATATGACATAATGATACTGGATTTATGTATATATATATGTATTTCATCTACTTAATTCCATTCAATTCAATAATGAAATGAAAACAGCTTTCATGCGTACGTACGGCCTACCGTCTCCATGAACGGTGTATTTCATTCCCTTTATCGATCTATCATATATATATATATGTATATATTATATATATATATATATATCATGTTTTACATTCTAGAATTAATTAAATCAGGATATAAGTAATAATATCAAGAACAACAAGTCCAAACACGTACGATAAATAAAACGATTTTACCCAAAACGCTGCTTTAACATGGAATTTACAAAAGAACGGGTAATATAATGTCATAAGTGTACCATTTATGACATCCTGAAAATGAATATGATTCTTTAATAATTCAATGACATTATTTAAATCATTATATAGGAGGTTCGTATACGTACGAAGCATATCAAACGTAAGGTAAGGGATAATTATTCCAATCTCATTCTTATCCGAGATTGTTTATTCGTAAGTATTTACTGGGGGTTACGTTTATTATCCATGCCCATATTTTCTCAAAAAGTTTTCATAAAAAGTTTACATTCCTTCCATATATGTTTAAAGACATTTTTACCCTTTTCTTACTTTTACCACATTGTATGTAAGGAATCTTTCTTTTATTTACCATACGACGTACTTTTTGACTTTTCCAACAAAAGTACGAGGAGAATGTTTTTTTAAATTATATGGCATGAATTAATTCTTACAGTTTCATACATCCTTATTTATATGAAGATTCTTGTAAAATATTTCATGATTATTTTCAACATAATCCTTTTCTTTTAAAATTGAATGGCATTTTTTGAAAAGAAAATGATTTAGAAGAAGAAAGGATATTTTCCTCAAGAATTCATTTCAAGAGTTCTGTCAATACTATTTTACATCTAAGATGAAATTATTTCATATGTGTATGTTTCAAGTATAATTTCTCTATGATTTACATGGTTTCACTTTTCTTATGATGAAATGATATTCATTTTTTTATATGGATTATGTTATGATGGGATGATGTTTATGAAACCCATTTTATTCTTTGGGTTATTATAAATGATGTATGTTTATTTTGTGGCACAAGTAAGAATGATTTCATTATGAGATGGGTGGGACCTATATCTCCCTAAAATTAATTGGGTAAATATTTAAATCTCATAAGATGACATGTCTGAAATGGAATGTTAATCTGTTTCATTGTTATAGGACTGGAACGAGGAGAGAACTCCATTCAGAATTGGACTTTGTACACTACGATGGTCTTGGCAGCAATGCCTTGGATACTATGGAAATCATAACATGTGCTTAATGGATGCCACAATTACATATTTTATTCCCATGATAGTTTATCATGATTAATTTTCCTTTATGATCTATGCCTTATGTACTTCCATGATTTATGTCTTTGCTCAAGATTTTGATGTTTAGATTTTATGTTCAAGATTTTTCATTCAAATGTTTATGAATTCTTTTATGTTCTATATGCTTACCCTTACTGAGCATTTAATATCACCCTTTTTATTTTTTTCCCAGGATATAAATAAAGGTTTTAGGTAAGAAAACAAAAGGGGAAGATCTTTATGGGAGAAGTTGAATATCTTTCACCGTGATTAAAAGATTAAATTCCGAGTTTCCAAAGACACTAAACTATTACGGTCTTTGTGTGTCTGTGTTTTTTATGTATTAATTATTCCTAAAAAGTAATGTAATGTCCATGTACGTCAATATTTGGGTCTCTATAGTTGGTATCAGAGGAAAGGTTCAGTCAAACTTTAGAAACTAGGATGCGAGAACATCAGTGAGATCCCTATAGATATTTTTAAGGTATGTCTAGGGATGTCCCTAAGGTTAAGTATAAGTATAGGTTATAGTTCTAGAATTATGGTAAAGATCTTATAATTTAAACTAAGATGTTAGATATTGAAGGTAATCCCCTTGATTATGATTTGGGCCTCTCAGGCTATTTTTTTGGTTTTAGAAAATGGATGGGAATGGGAAGATTCACGATAATGGAGGATATGATGGACAATGGAATGATATTCTTCATGAGCAACTGAATGAAATTGGATCTGGAGGTCCAAATATCATTATTATTCCTAATCATAAATCTCATAATATGATCAATAATCTAATATTTGGTAAGTTTTCAACTCAGCTAATAAGAGAAAGATGGATTTTTATGATGATCATAGAGGAAGGAAAGTTCAATTTCTATCACGTAAATAATGTGGGAAGAGGAATCAAGGTGAATGTTTCAAAGGAACTGGAAGATGCTTTGGGTGCGGAAAAGAAGGACACAAATCCAGTAAGTGCAAAGAAAAAGGTTCAGTTAACACCATGGATAAGGATAATGGTATTGCTACGACATCAACAATGACTAGATGTTTTAAATGTGGAATGTATAGGCATTATGCAAACCAATGCCCTAAGAGAAAATCTCATGAAGAGAATCAGCATGATCATATGGATAGTATTTATGTGGATGATGATGAGGAGACTACAAATGATATATGAGATGAAAGAAGTGTAGAAGCTTGGTTAATGGTTTAAGAAGGTAGTGGAATAATTTTATGTTTATCAAGAGTTATGTTGTATAGGTAATTTAATGGTACTATGGAATAAAGATACATATAGGTATTGTTACACTATTGTTTTTCCTAAAGTATTTGAAAGTATATGTTGAATGGTACTGGTAACCATGAAAGTTTATTCAGATATTTTTGGAAAGTAGATGATATGCAAATAATGAAAGGATAAGGAGGAAATAATAGGTTTGATAGTATTCATGAGATCATGATTGTTATAAGGACTTAGTGATATCATGGTTTGAGTATACAGAATTTTGGGATTTTGGTATGTGGAAAGAGTTAACTTTTGACAGCACTCATGTTTTCACTAAGGTTCAATGAGTATTCATTTTTCAAGATAATACATGATTAAGGCCTTAAAATGTTTGGAATGTAACCAACAAGACATATCTTATGATATATGCGGATCAATGATGGTATAAACAAGCTTGTTATATGAACTCTCTGGTAATCGTTTTCACTATAATATGAGATTGGACAGTAGTATTTTCGATAAGCCTAAAGATTTGAATGGATTATGTTAGACATAAGTTAGTATTGTTTAAGGCTAGAACTTTTTCGATATTATTGATGGAAATTTATAATAATGTAGTTTTAGAAAAAAGGACAACCTGCAGGACGGGCGACAACCCGTCGTGTCGAACAAGGCTGTGGGAATCAAACCCACAACTGAAGTGAGACAGGACTTTATCACCTACAACTGGCCTACAAGAAGTACTTATTTAGTATAAATCAGTTTTATTATATTAATGAGTATGATATATGAAGTATAAGTCCATTTTACGAACAATTTATGATTAATCTCACTATAGATGGACTTATGTATTTTTGACAACTTTTTCTAACCTTTTGTTTGAGATAGATGGAATGACCCATCATTCTATCACATGATCTGCTAACACTTCATGAATGACAAATTCAACTTCATTTTTTAAGATATCACGTGGAAATTTTCCAAGGAATGACCAACGGCGAGACTGTACCAAAATCAAGAAAGTATTTCTTCTAATTCCAATTTCTTCAACTTTAGGGAAATGATCTTGAAAACCAAAACTGTTGTCCTTGTGACATTATATATGATGAATCATATGGTACCTTAGATCATCATAAATCTATGGCTTTGTGATTTTTGTCTTTTTCATAGCCATGTTCTCTACCACTCTCTATCAGAACATGACGGTTAGATTTCTCTTCCATGTCCATATTTTCACCTATGTTCTCCTACGTGGAGACCTAGTGATTAGTTAATTTGGGTAACCATTACGTTTCATACTTTAGATTTTAAAAATTAGTTTTGGTATTCCTTTTTACGATGTGGGTTTATATTAATGAAACTTTCGAATAGTAAACCATTTATAACCCCGAAGAATTTCGAGGGCGAAATTCATTTTAAGGGGGGTAGAATGTAACACCCTGAGATTTTATGAAAAATATTCTTTTTAATTTCGTTAATGTCTTTTGTTGTATGATACACTAAAAGGAGCTTGCGCTACATGCATCCTTGGCTTGGCTTACATTACACGCAATCGCGACCTTCCACGATAGCGTATGTTGTACGCAATGCCGAGTTTCACTAAACAATGATATGTTATATAAACTGGCCGTTTTGAACAGTAATACCCACTTTTTGAAATTTTATTTTTCAAAATGGACTTCATTTTTTGATTCGGAATATCAAAATTAGACTAGGGTGAAATTTTGGTATTTTTCTGAAAACATTCAATTTTTGATGAATAGTGAAAACACTGGGTTACTATTTAAAAACCGACTTTTTAGTTAAATAATTATTTATTTTATTTAAATTTATTTTAGGTCAAAATTGATACATAATACCTATATAATTTCAATGTAATTCATTGGATTCATTTTATAATAATTTTAGATATATAAAAATTTTATTGAACTTTTCACCGTCTTTTACCCACCTCCTAGGAGAATTTGGAAATTCAAATAAAACTTAATTTTACCGCTTCTGTGAGTGGAATTTTGAAAATCCGAGAGACATTATTAATATCAAGAACTAAAATGTGGTTCAATGGGATGAAAATAATTTTTGGTGAATAGTAACTTTTTACTTTTATTTACCATGGTTAAAAGTAAATAGGGTAATTAAGCGTAAAAATGATATTATTATTACCCTAACACATGTCCTAATTCTATTGGATAAGTGTAATTCAACAAAAAACAACCTTATGAATAAAATATGACCATTTAGGTCCACTTGGATTAGATTTGGACATTTATTATTAATTTATTTAAAGAAGGGTTAAAATAGTTGAAATCAATGTTTAATAGTTAATTCATTTTTAATATAGGCTTATACATAAGATAAATTATACTATAAATATTCATTAGAAAGATAATAATATTTCCTAAATAATGGTATTTTATTTATAATTTTTAGACATTAAATAATTTAATTTATATATGACACAATGATGATGTAGTAATTATATTATTAATGAAATATTAACATAATTGATGTTATAAATACCCAAATAAATGTAATTTGAGACTTTTTATGAATTCCACTAATTTTATAGGTTAATATGACATGTTAGTATTTATTTAATTAACGTTTTAAGAACTATTAATGCTGTTATAATTTTCACAAAAATCAATTACCAAATAGTGTCTAAATTGACATAAAATAGTTTTTAAAACAAATATTATATTATTAATTGTTATTATATTCCTAAAAATCTATGGTTTGTCCAAGATACTTATATAATGATAGGTGTATCATTAATGGTCCATTTAGGGGTCTCTTGGATGTATATGGTATGTTTATTAAATATATAATATAAAAATACAAAGTGACATGGTAAATGTCAATCTAATTAACTAAGAGTTAAAAATAAATGATAAGGTTAATATAATGACCCAAACCTGTCTAAAATCTATTGGTTGAGAGTATTTAGACCCATCCACACCTTAGATTCTAAATAAATCAATTTGGATCTATTAAAAACCGAATATGACTTTATTATAAAATAATATTTTATGTTTTTCCAAAGGTGCCCCTCTCCTCCCTTATAAAAAGGGAACCCCTTCCCTCTTCTCTTCACACCCTTTTGATCCTTGAAGCTCGGACAACACCTGACCATTTATATTCTCCACTTCCCTAGAAACATTCTAGTGGTTTTGGTCTTCTCAAAAGACCAACTCTACTTCCTTAAGAGAAGGCTTAAAAGAGGTGCGTCAAAGAAGAGGTAATCTCTTCTTCCGATTCTCTCAAGTTTATTTCTTCATCAACATCATATTCTATAGTTGTATCATTATAAAGTAATAACATCAGTATTAATTATATACTAATATGTTATTATAAATAAGAAACAACCCTATTTCACCTTCTATCCATCCTAAGGAAAATGAAATCACCTCGTGTGCGTACGTACGGAATACCGTCTCCACGCCGTGGTGTAATCTGTTTTCGACCACCACCTTACTTGGATGGGTATAATGGTGTAAATAGATAACTATATATGATTATTGTAATGATATATTGATTCTAAAATATTATACATACACTTCAATACAATTCCACGATCATGGGAATGGTATCATCGTTCGTGCGTACGTACGGACTACGGTCTCCATGACGCGATGAGATTCATTCCCCATGTTAACCATTCATGAATGATTATAAAGTATATATAATAAGCAATAATTAAATATATGACATAATGATACTGGATTTATGTATATATATATGCATGTCATCTACTTAATTCCATTTAATTTAATAAGGAAACGAAAACAGCGTTCATGCGTACGTACGGGCTACTGTCTCCATGAACGGTGTATTTCATTCCATTTATCGATCTATCATATATATATATATATATATGTATATATATTATATATATCATGTTATACATTCTGGAATTAATTAAATCAGGATATAAGTAATAATATCAAGAACAACAAGTCCAAACACATACGGTAAATAAAACAACTTTACCCAAAACGCTGCTTTAACATGCAATTTACAAAAGAACAGGTAATATAAAGTCATGAGTGACCCATTTATTACATCATAACAATGAATATGATTCTTTAATAAGTCAATGACATTATTTAAATCATTATACTGGAGGTTCGGATATGTACAAAGCATATCATACCTAAGGTAAGGGATAATTATTCCAATATCATTCTTATCCCAGATAGTTTATTCGTAAGTATTTACTGGGCGGTTATGTTTATTATCCATGTCCATATGTTCTCAAAATGTTTTTATAAAATGTTTAATTTCCTTCCGTGTATGTTTAAAGACAATTTTACCATTTTCTTACTTTTACCACATCGTATGGAAGGAATCTTTCTTTTGTTTACCATACGAGGTACTTTTTGACTTTTCTGATAAAAGTACGAGGAGAATGTTTTTGTTAACTTATACAGAATGAACATATTTTTAGAGTTTCATAAAACCTTATTTCTATGAAGCTTCCTATACAATATTTCATTATTATTTTCAACCTAATCCTTTTCTTTTAAAATTGAATGTCATTTTGTGAAAAGAAAATGATTTAGAAGAAGAAAGGATATTTTCCTCAAGAATTCATTTCAAGAGTTTTGTCAAAGCTATTTTACATCTAAGATGAAATTATGTCATATGTGTATATTTCATGTATAATGTCTCTATGATTTACATGGTTTCACTTTTCATATGATGAAATGATATCAATTTTTTATATGGATTATGTTATGATGGGATGATGTTTATGAAACCTATTTTATTCGTTGGGTTATTATGAATAATGTATGTTTATTTTGTGGAACAAGTAAGAATGATTTAATTATGAGATGGGTGGGAACTATATCTCCCTCAAACGCATTGGGTAATTATTTATATCTCATGATATAGACATGGCTGAAACGGTAAGTTAATCTGGTTCAGTGTTATAGGACTGGAATGAGGAGTGAACTCGATTCAGAATGGGACTTTGTCCACTAAGATAGTCTTGGCAGCAATGCCTTGGCTACTATGGAAATCATAACATATGCTTAATGGATGCCACACTTACATGTTTTATTCCCATGCTAGTTTATCAGGATTAATGTTCCTTTATGATCTATGCCTTATGTACTTCCATATTTTATGTATTTGCTCACGATTTTGATGTTTAGATTTTATGTTCAAGATTTTTCATTCAAATGTTTATGGATTGTTTTATGTTCTCTATGCTTACCCTTACATATCATTTAAGCTCACCCTTTTTATGTTTTTTCCCCAGGATATAAAGAAAGGTTTTAGGTAAGAAAACAAAAGGGGGAGATCTTTATGGGAGAAGTTGAAGAACTTTCACCACGATTAGAAGATTTAATTCTGAGTTTCCAAAGACCCTAAACTATTACAGTCTTTGTGTGTCTGTGTTTGTTATGTATTAAGTATTCTGCAAAAGTAATTTAATGTCCATGTACGTCAAGATTTGGGTCTCTACAGCCTTGGATCATGCTAATTCCATGTTAAGTGTTGTTTCCATATATCCATGTTATGATTATCTTTCTTTATCATGACTTTATGTTCATTTTTCTCTTATGCTCCATTTATATGTATATTTTCTAACATTTATTATATTTATCATGTTATTCCATGATTATTCACTTACTGGGATTTATGGATCACCCTTTTCTTATGAATGTCCTCATGTTATCCCATGCAATGCTAAGTATAAGGAAATGTAGTTGTCATGTAAATGATGTTTTCAATAAAGATATTGTGTTTCATGTTTTAATTTGTTATAAAATGATCCTAATCACTATAGTAACCAGACCTATAAATATTTTATGTTGTATCTAGTAAATTTTATGTAATAATTCATGTTTAAGTGTGTAATAAAGACTGAGGTTGTTATATAGTGTTCTAACTTTTAGTAGGTGAAGGAAGAGAACTAGTGGTCTGCTAGTCATTAACAACCTCTACCCATTCCAAATCAGAAATGGGATGATGTCACCATTAATTTCATAATAGTATTTTGGATATCAAATAAAGGTAGTAATGCTCTATGGGTGTTCATTGGTAGGTTTTCCTAGCATGAAAACACTCCACCAATTAAGGATAAAATTGTCTTGAATGAAATTAGAAGGATGTGAATTTAAAATATTTTATGACATCCTAGTTCTTCCAATTCTATCATATCAAACAGAAATTCATGGTTGACATTGAAGATCAGGAAGGGGGTGAAGAATGAACTTTGGTTGACTTGTGCTTATGAGTACACTATACCACCCTCACTGTTACTCTCAATATGATAGTGCGATATAGGTGTTAAAAGATCATGATCTAAGAATTTATCCTTGATTTTAGAGGTTATTGGGAGAAAAATATACAACTCAATAGGTTTCCATGCAATTAAAACTTTTTTGAAAATATTCAAATGGATCCATATGAGTTCATGTATAGTAGGTCATTCCATTCACCCCTATGCTAATTAGAGGCATCTGAGGCAGCGCTTCTAGGAACTCATCTCATTTAGGTGACTATAAAATAGGTGCATCGTATTCATAAGTGTGTGGCGAAATTTCAGTCTCAAAACAAGTCTTATATTTATCCTTACTATTGTTATGTATTGTTTGAGGTGTTACATCAGGTATTTTAGAGTGTTTCTAAAATATTTTCTCATATATGGATTCAGAGATAGTGAAAGATATCACCTAATTATATCATGATATTTTTAATCTAAGAGATAGTCAGGGAAATAACCTATCAGTTAGATTTTCTTTATAGGTACAAGGTCATTCAAGAAATATTCCATGTATCAAAACTTCACTATTATTATTCCAACCTAGAATATTCATTTGATCATGAGGATATTGAGCTAGGGGTAGTAGCGTCCTTTGAGAAGAATCATATTCATATAATTGATCATAGAATGTTGTCTCTCTAAGGCAATCCATTCTATTGGTATGGGTGTTATAGAATAACACTATGTATATGATGCGGCCTTGATGTGATAGGTCTATGTATGTTCTCAGTGGATGAAAAATTTCTCAGATGTTGTTTTTCCACACACACAAATGGAACTTAGAGATGAGTTGTTTTAATATGGGGAGGTTATAATTTCCCAAATTCTTTAAAGGTGGTTGGATACATAATTTAATATAATAAACCTATGAATTTATGAATCTAATGCGATTATGATTATAAATAGTAGTTCATAAAAATATATCGCTCGTTCAGAGCCCAGAGAACCAAATTTTGAATAAGAATACAAAGCTACACTATTAGTGTGTAATTATTTCTAACCATGAAACATAATTGTGCATGTCCTATAATAAATAGAACAAGGGATCATGATTAGTTTCAAACATCATGTAAATCCACATGCCAATTTTAGTCTCTCTAGTGTTCTAGAACATGCTTCATGGTTTGTATAAAATGTTCACCCAAGGCCGCATGTTTAATTCTACTTAACTAGTAGCGTTTCAATATTTAGGCACATGTTTTTGAATACAATGCATCCAAACCAAGAACCTCTTAGAAATTTGTGTAAATTTTATTTCCCCTACCTTTATTTAAGTTATATCCATTCTTGTTCCTCTTATTTAGTGAATAGAATCTGTCCCAACCATGCATTCTAATCCACTCCCTTCCAAATAGACTTTTAGATATGTTAATCATCTTTTGATAGATTATTTTATTTTTTGTTACATTGGATATACAGTGTTAAGCTCATCATTACATCTTCCTTATTAACTTCATTTATCTCACCATCATCAACATTATTTTGGGGTTAGATAATATTCCCAATGTTTAGTGAATTTTTTTATTTTATTGATTTCTTCTATTCTACATTGAATCTGAAGATAATAACGAATTACATTTTTTCTAAAATCAAAAGGTTGGTGGTGTAGTTCTTTTTCCTTAAGGTATTGTTTCATTATATGGAAAAAAAATTCCATAATCCAGACTCTTCATAATACACCTCATAAAAATAAAATTTACCAAATAAAATGATGTTTCCGTGATTACTAATATTCTAGAAACCAAGGATTCACTATTGGATGATACCAACCATGACACAAGAGTCCCATAAACGCATGCCTTTCTCAAAGGACTAAGATCCACATGCCTTGGAATTAAATTAACAACTAATTTAGGTGTTTTGATTTACCCCTTGTGTATATAACGTATAATGAATTAAAACTAGTGGAAATTGGAAGGAAATGTGTATAGAACCATGGTTCTCATGTTGTAGATTTAATTATTCATATTAAATAAATTGACAACATTAATAAAATGTTTTATTTGAATTTTATGAGTTTAATTCTTGCCATTTATATTCTTTTACACCATGTTGGGCGTGATACAAAGGGTCTATATTAAGAAAGATTTGGAAAGGATCATTGAGCATATAAATTAGTAATTATAATTGAATTTAAACTTTTTGAGGGAGATACATGTCTTCTTTTGTAGAATACCATCGATATGATCACCAAGATGATGCTTTTACCTTACCCATGAGTGATATATAGTTCCCTTATGAATTAACTTGAATGGGATTAATTGGAAATGTTGTTATAGAATTCCATGAGTGATACCCAATTCCATTTCTAATACACCATATATAAGATCATAGGATTTTACCAATATACTACTCTGAGAGTGATTCTTCGGATCCTTGTAAGAAATTCCTTAGAAGGACTACTACACTGATGGGTTTTATAGTGTACAATAAATGATAAATGATATTAATTTTTTTTGAAATTCCTTGGATGGGTCTATGATTGAAATTAAAGAAGGGGGAATCCTACAAGATAATGAACATTCTTGGGTTTGGTACATGATTTATACATGGAATTTCTGATATCCTACTTATATATCATGTCTTATAATCCAAAAGTGATATGAAACCCCCTATAATTATATATGGACGCCTTAGGCCAATGCGTCAGGACTTGAATATTACCATGTATCTATAAATATAAATGTTTTTGTATAAACATAAATGAACCTATATATTCAATACATTATATATATAAATATAAATGATGGGTGTCATCAGTTTATAGACATATGACTTTGGCCAAACTAGGTAGTGTTGGTTGGGTATCCTATGTGGATCCTAATCTTGTGTGACAACATTATGAACTATTGTAAATTAATAATTACCTTATCAGTGCTAATCTTATATGCATAGGCTATATAATTTTGGATACTTTATGGTGGAGGACTACTAACTATATCTCATACCCTTTTCAAGCTGTTGTTTGGTACTGAAAGGATCTCATGAATGAAGGTATGGATAAAGGGAAGCATCTTGTTTTGGATTTGTGACATACAAACCTATGATACATCACAATAGAAGAGGATATTTTCTATACTAATGATTCTAGTGGATATTTTTTTGGGTATTTTATATTTTTTATAGCACGTTGCATATGCATGTACCATTTATCATATGTACTTACCCTTTTTATAGAATCCTAACAAGATTAAAATTTTGGTATATGATATTGATTCATCATTTATCTATTTATTTTTTCTAGATGATTTATTTTTCAATTGTTGTATATTTATTAATATTTAAATATATTATCAGTAATTTATACAACTATGTTATACTCTAATAATGAGGGTGTAGTATCCCCACCATATCACCATAGACCCTCACTACTTGTAAGAAATATGTAGAATACAGAGAGGAACACTTGATCCCATATTACCAAATATGTTTGGTTACTTATAAATGAACTGAGTCTAGGATGCTACATTAGTGTGTGATTTAACAATGATTTTATGCACCTATTTAAGCCTAAATAATCTTTATTTCATTCTCCATTTTCATTAGTATATCTAGAACATCATGGAGTTAGTATAGTTCCCATATAAATGTTGGATGATTTATTTTGACCACAGATTACTCAAGAGGTGGGATGATTTCATCTACTTATCTTGTGACCTCTCTAAAATTCATTATATGATAATAATAAAGGTTTCATAGGATTCACTAGTTTAAGTTATGTTATTTATGACATGTAATTTATTCCAAAGTTTTACACTTTTTTGTATTTCTTCTAAGGAGATCCTGATTTTGTGTGTTTTATGTTTATTATTCTTTTACTATCTCTTATCCAACCCTAAGCAATCCCATTAATGATATCTCAGGGATGATATGACAAGAATATTGTTATGTTATTAGGAATGTTTTCCCATGTATCGGTCCAGATACAATGATGGTATGTTATAGCCATTTATGACAACTTGATATGTGATTCCCATTTAACAATTATATGACATGTTCTGTGAAACACCCCAATTATTTAAAAATAAATTTTATATAGAATGTAATGTAAAGAACATTGTGTCTCTGTGAAACAACACTTTGTTATTATATTCATTTAAACAAGATAATTATAACATATCCATTAAACTTAATTTCCTTTCTTTTATGTATTGAAATTTGACAAACTGATATACAAGGTTGTCATAAGTAAGATATATAGAGTCTGATATGATTGACTTATTTTTGGTGAATAGTAACTTGACCTTTTGGAATAGTAATGTACCCTTATGAATAGTATTATGAACTTTATTAATAGTAAATCATCCAAAACAAAATTAAACTCATACATGAGAGTATAAATAAAATTAAGGCTCACTATAAATGAAATTATCATATAATTATATAATATTACATGTTAGTGAATATTTTAAAAAATCATAATTATGTGTTTCATTTTTTGTTAGTAATAAAAAAATATTTACAATTTTATAATTAAATTAAATTAAAATAAAATTAATTTTCATAAAATGTATACAGAAATAAATATTTTAGTGTCTTATTAATTTAGGATAATCTAATAAGACCTTTGTTAAATTTTTTTGGGTGTTATAAAATTACTTTTATCTTTAAAAACTGTATTTCCAGACTAAATGGTAATTTTAATTGAAAATTAAATTTATCATATTTAGAATTTTTTTAATAAAATAGTGCTCCTTTTTAAATTATAAATTTCAAAAAATATTTAGGGTGATTTTTTGGATTTTCTAAAATACATGAATTTTTAGTGAATAGTAAACGATGATAATTTAGTGTATAAATACATTATAAGATAAATACACTAATCCTTGAGTAATTTATGTTGTAATCACACTTGGATCATATTCACAGAAACATGTTACTATATTTATTCCGAGTACTCAACACTACTGGTTGTCTTGATCAAAATAATAAAACAATGAATTGAATAATGAGAAATTACCACTCTCTTCCACTATAAAAACTACACCTCGCCCCCCATTCTCCTCACTCATATAAGAATTGAAGGTCTTCAATGTTCTTACCAAATAATTTTCCCTATTATATCCCCAAATCAAGGGGATATTTTTATAACTAAATGACCTAAACGCCTATCCTTGTGGAGGTTCTCAAGGAGGAGTATTAAAGAGGTAAATTCCTCCTCATTTTCCTTTTATATTCTTTTTATGTTCAATCTCTTTTTATTATCACCACAAATACACTTTAAAAATGAGTATTATAACTCAAATATCATTTATGTACTATAATTATATCATTTTAATAGAATAACCATAATGAATATTCTTACTCTCTCTTTTTTATTTTAAAAAATCATCATTCGGGGGGTGCCGATTTACATCCTTTGTAGATGAAGATCATTAATTTTTTAATTTATTTTTAAAGAATAATAATGAAACAATTTTTATGGTTAATATAAAATATAAAATATTCATATTAATCTATTTAATGTTATGGAACTAGTATATATATGTAATACAAATTTATATGATAGAACTAGTTCGTGGTGATCAAAATATTGCCGTAATAATCTAAATGATTATCAGCGAATATATTATATAATGGTTCATCTGAGTACCATATAATCTTATGATATATATAACCATTTAGTATTATGTATTGAAATTAATAACATGTAATTTCAATTATGTATAATTATTCCCATTTTACAAGAACTTCATTACTTATAAACGATTGAACTGATAAAAAACCCAAGAAGGTGAAAGCTATTGAATGACCAAATCAAACACTATAACTCATATATAAATCCGTAAATGAACATAGTAAAAATATAATGAATAAAATAATTTTATAAAATGTTCTGAATTAATTAATTAATGTATTTAATTTGATTTTTTTGGATGTTTAATTCAAGCTCAGGACTCATTTGAACATAAGGTGAGGGTTTTATCATCTCACTTCGATTTTTGTGAGATATTCCTTATTCAATACTATTTATTGTGTATGGCGTATGTATGCTTACCATTGTTCTATCATTTGGAGGATCTATTTATTTTAATGTTATTGAACATATCATCTTATTATTATTAATTTTGGGGCATATGATTCGATTGATTACAAAGTGGTAAGGGATTCTACCTTAACCCCCATATTTCATTTGTATTATTCATTCAATACCATTGATCAAATGTAATGATTATTTATTTTTTATAATTACTCTAAATTACATGAATATTTTTCAAAATCAAATATCATGATCATTTCATCATTATTTTATTGGAGGAAAAATGTTTCACAAGGTTTCATTCCCATGTATTCCTGATAAGCAATCCTGATTGAAGTGATCATCAGGAATTATTTCCCATTTTCAAGTATAAAAAATATATTGTTTTAACACATAATTATTTTTATACAACCACACATTTTATCATAAAAATTATCATGATTAATTTTTTGTTTTTTTTTAAAAAAAATCTGTTACACTTTAAATTCTCTTTAATATTTTTTCTAAACTGTAGTAAAATGTTTTATTTATAAAGTTTATTAAAATATATTTTTACTTGATTTCATTTCAATTAGATATAATTTATGCCTAAAATATAATTTAAATTTTTTCCCTTTTATTTTCTAATATATACTTCATTAAAATCTTATTTTATGACAAATACAAATGATTTTCTAAAAAGAACATTTCATTCCAAAATAATAAAAAAAATCTCATCACACTTGTACCTATATGAGATATATGACTTGTTAAACACTATATCATTGTGTGTGCTATATATACTTAACTTTTATATATTATATATTGAATTCTACTATTATAATGATATTCCAAGTTTCTTTTAAATTTATAATGTATTATGAATCAATTGTTTCAGGGATGTATGAGACACTATGCAATGTTCAATGATTATTTTACTCAATACATCTCAAAGAATTTCATTAGAGTAATTCCACATATGATACATAAAAGGGGTATAAGACACTTTTATTTGATGATATAATTTTATTTTATATATGATTAATTTATTGGACTTAGTATGTTCTGAATGGGGAAATCTATATCCCACGAAACTTTATAAGGTATCATGAGACAAAACATAAATGGATTCTGGATGAGGCTTTAACCATTTACTTTTAAAGGGCTTAGATAAGGCCTTCAAAATAGGTTTATAATGTCTGAAATTTGAATTCCCTAATTATGATATTTTTAATTAAAAAAACATTTTATTATTCTGGTAGAATAATATACATGGTAAAGTTTCATGTGATTATATATATTTAATTATTTATTCAGTTTTTTATTCCAACTATATTATTCTCAAGATTATATTTTAACGAAATGTTTTATTATTAATTCATCATTCCTTATTGTTTATGTAATATCTTCCACTTTATTTCTTACCCTTACTGAGTATCTATTCTCACCCCTTTCATATGTTTCATTTTCCAATTATTCTAGGTGGTTCATTATAAATGACTTGTAGGGTTAATCTAAGAGTTCATGGGTGTTATCAATGGAGTTGTAATGTTGTTTTTTCTTCCAAGTGGTAATGTTAATATTATTTTTTTATATGGATTTGAAAAAAAAAACTATCTATTATATCTTTTGGGATGTGACGTCCTTGTAAGGATACCAATATATTAATAAAAGGTATAGACTTCAGAAAACAAGGGTCTAGGTCCTTATTTTTTGTATCAGAGGATGTTTAAAAGAAACCTTGAAAAATAGATTTTGAAAATTAGGGAACATCACCCTAAGAAAAAATTTGAATAATATTATAGAAGAAAATCCTATAATTATGGTAAATTATAGATTATTTTTTCCTTCTGGGTAATACCTCCCTTTCTGGATACTATAAGTGGATGTGGTTCTATAAATTATGTACCTAGGGGTAACAACTCTAATAATGTGTCTGGGGGCTCACTCAGGGTGACCTGAGACACGACAATGAGCCTAACTATGAACTTGGTTTGAAACTCCTAGGAGATATTCTGAGGATAATTCATGATTACTTTACCAAACATTATGAGGGATTTATAATTTTATATTTCCCCAAAGAAACTATGTTTAGGATTATGAGATTATATATAGAAAAAAATTTCAATTTATTTTATCTATTTATCTTGTATTAGGATTATAAATCATGTTTAAAAATGTTTTGATATAATATAGTGTAAAAAATTGTCTAGAAATTTCACATACCAAAAGTAATGGGAACCAAATCAACGCACATAATCCAAAGTGTAAGAATGATCATTTCTAGGATGGGATTATTATAGTCCTTCGAAGAGAACTATTATCTCAAATATTATAATAATATGAAGAGATAGTATCATGTTCTAACAATATCTAGAAATAGTTTAGTAATTATTATGTCTTCAGAATTAAGAATGAAAAGAATAAGAAAACTGTGAAAAAGATAAATAATGGTAAGTAGTAAATGTAGTATTTTCCCACATATTATAATTGTCTAATGAAACACCTTTGAATATGCTTAAGTGGAAATAGAGTTTGCATCAAGTGTGTAGAAAAATGAAACCATTCTCATAATGGAAAGAGAATGAAAGAAATTTAAAATAATCAATTTTTCAACTCTATGTATATGGGGTATAATGAAAATAAATGTTTCGAGCATCAAAGAAATATAGCCCTGAAAATATAAAGGGATCATGGTCAGGATAATGATGTTACAATGGTAGAAGTAGAATAATTAATTTATTTGTGTTTATGGATTCAAGAAATATGTTATGATATTATGGTTATATATAATTCTGGAATATAAAAGGATTGAACTGAGTGCTATTTATTTAAGGATTTGATGTCCTATTTTAAATGGTTCTATAATAAATTTTTATGTAGATATTTAAACATATGAAAACACATGGTTATGGGAATGATAAACCATATAATGTTCTTTGTGGTTAGATACTGATATTGTATAGGGAGTTGGTTGATATCAATAAGGTAAATTGAATTGTACTAAATACAATTAGAATGACTATAAAGTGGTGGATCATCATATTTTGGAACGTTTAACCATTTTAGAAATGGGTTATGTTGGTAGTTGTTTGAGGTTTTAAATATGAATGTAATAATTCACCACAAAACGCAACACTAGTACAAAGATACTTTTTTACATTAGTTTTTGTTGCTTTTTAACATCAGATCATGAGGAGGCTTCTCTCAAAACGACATTGTAAATATTTTTTTAATTATGGTTTTAATAACCTATGTTTAAAATGTTTTCTTATAAATTTTCATATCATTTTTTTAAACACCGTTGTGAAAAACCATCCATTTTACAAACAAAATGTTAAAAATATATTTTTCACATAATTCTTCAAAAACACAAATTCAAAATAGAATTTTTACATTGGTTTTCCAAACAACTATATTAAAATAAATTTTTAACATTATTTTCTAAAAAATTGATGTTAAAATCCATTTTTCACATCAATTTTTAAATAAGAGATGTGAAAAATATTGAAAACTTGTAGATAATTTCCTAATATTTTATTTGACTGGTCATAGAGATCAAATATAGTTAAAAATAAAATTTATGAATTTCAGAAGTTGGACATACGTTTTTCAGAGGAAAGATCGAATTAGCCAGCCAAAGCTTCATCTGAGAATGAATTTTAGAGTCTGAATGAATATTTTCTATTTTATAGTGATACGAAGAAATATTATTCCTTATAAAAAAAGAAGAATCATTCAATGGTATATTGAATGAGAAAACAAATCATAAAAAACATATATAATAGAAAAAAAATTACAAATACATTGAAGAGATAGTGGAAGGAAGAAATACTGGATTCACGATGAAATCAAATGAGTCAAGTCGGTGGAACGATGATGGTTGAAATAACAGACTATTACATTAATATATTTATAGAATGAAAACAAATAAATAAAATTGTAAAATAAAATGATATGTTAAAATTTGATTTGGAAATCAAAAAATTTGATGACGTACTATAAAAAATTGAAATTTATCATTGGCTGGATAATAAATTATCTTTAACATCAATTTTATGATAACTTGATGAAAAGATATTAAAGTTTTAATTTTTCATATCGGTTATAATAAACACAACTTTAGAAAATGACTAGAAACATGTAATTCAATACACAATAATTGATTTGATTGGTCGTGGAGGTAAAACATGGATACAGATCAAAAGTTATGGCCATAAGAATTTGGACTTCTCTAAGACATCGTGTAGAGATAATCAACTTCTCATGGACATAACTTTTGATTCATACCTCTGTTTGAGATCCAAGTATAGTAAAATCAAATCTTGGGAAATGAAATAAATGTTTCCAAATATTTTCCACATTAGTTATCAAATAACCAACATGAAAAAGTCATAAATATAGACATTTTATATTGGTTATTAAATAACCATCTTGAAAACTCTATTTTCAAGTTGGTTATCTAGAACTGATGTGAACAATTCAAAAAAAATTACTTTTCACGTCAATTATTTTATAACCGATGTGAAAAATAAATTAATATTTAGTTTTATGTTGGATATATAAGAACATACATGAAAAACATGTTTTCAGATATTTTCACATCGATTCAAAAAACCCGATGATAAAAATGTAACAATAAAAATAGTTTTTGTACTAGTAAAATTTGTTCTAAGGGTTGAAGTATTGTTAGTTCAAGGAACAATAAATGGATAATTTTTTGTTTGTTAAATAAAAATGTATATTTATACTCTTATAGAGTGTAATAATTCCTTAACTATATAAATTGAGTCTTAAATAAAAATACTATCTAATTATCATAATCTTTCACAATATCAATGAAATTTTTTATAACAGTAGTTTAGGGTTTTTTGGTAATAACCATTCATTTAAGCATATTATATATCACCTTACATCAGAACTACATTGTTTGACTACTCTTCCATGACTAGGTTTTCACTTCCAACAAATTTCACCCCATGCCAAAGCATAATTTAGTTGTAAACACCTTATTTACATTAACCTATTTTAAGAGTATATTTTATTAACCCTATTTCTGATATGGGTTTCCCAAAAGGGAACATTCAAATACAAACCATTAACTTATAAAGTGAAATATAAAATGTTGAGGAATCAATTTATTGAAGGAGAGTAGAATGTAATACCCTAGGGATTTATAAATAAATTTTATATAGAATATAATGTGCACAACACTGAGTCTCAGTGAAACAACGCATTTTTATTCTAGATATTTAAACAATATTATTATAAAATACCCATTAAACATAATTTTATCACTTCTGTGTTTTTTATTTTAAAAATAGACATACACAATTGCGATCAGTAACATATTTTGAGTCTGATATGACCAACATGCTTTTCTGGTGAATAATAACTTGACCCGTTAGAATAATAATGTACCGTTATGAATAGTAATATAAACATTATGAGTAGTAAATAGACCAAATAAATAGTAACATCATCAATGAGAGTATAAATAAAATTAAACCACATTATAAATGAATGTATGATATAATTATATTACAGTACAAGTAAGGGGATATTTTAAAAATTAATAATTAAGTGTTGGAAATTTTTTGAGTAATAAATATTTAGTTACAATTTTATTATTAATAAACTGATTTAAAAGAAAATTATTCCTCATAAAATATATCCGTAAATAAATATTTAATTTTTCTATTATTTTAAGATAATATAATAATACATTTTTAAATTTTATATGGTGTTATAAAATTAGTTGAACTTAAAAAATTGTATTTTTAAAATAAATGATGATTTTAATTAAAAATTAAACTTCTCATATTTATAAAACTAATTTTACAAAATTTAGTTAATTTTTTAAATTCTACATATCAAATAATAAATAGGGGTAATTTTTCGATTTTTCTAATATACTTGAATTTTTAGTGAATAGAAAAATATGGTAATTTACAAAATAAATAATGTAACACCTCAAGGTTTAAAAAAATAAATTAATTGCCTAAAACTCTGTTTTAAGTAGATATTTATAACTAGGATTTAAATAATATTTTTCTACTTTAATGTTTTGAATTTCAAAAAATGGTCATCTACAATTGTGTTCAGTATGATATTTGGAGTCTAATAGAACCAACTTGTTTTTTTATTGAACAGTAAAATTCTTTTAGGAATAGTAATATGACACTAATTAATAGTAAATATTATTATTATTTTTATTTTCTTAAGAATTTATGATAATGACATCTTGGTTAATTTTTCAATGTAGTATAAAAGCTGTTATAGAATTTAATTTGTTAATTTTTTAATTAAGTATGATTTTATATAAAAATTAAATTAATAAATTTTATAAATTTTTAAAACAAATTGAATTCATTTTTGAATTATTTATGTCTAGAAATTCTTTGGGTGAATTTTTGGGATTTTTCTGAAACAGTTGAATTTTCAGTGAATAGTAAAAATACTGTTTTGAGTTTCAGTGTGTTTAATGACATCCTTAATGATGTAATATTGATTTAATAATTCTGGTAGACTTTTGAATAGTAAATTAAGTTATTAGGTGTCCCAATTGGCTAGTACCATGGTCAAATACCTTGGTCAACCCATGGTTATGCAAATACCACTAATGGGGTGTCCCTTAGAAATTATTAAAATATTTCCTCACCTTTTTTTAAAATACCAACCCATTACATCATTAAATTCATTCCCAATTTGTCATCAATAAATCCCTATCCTCCTTACCTCCCTAGTAGTCCTCCCATGTGGTCCTCAAGACCCTAAGGTCCCAACCTTCATGTTTCAGGAGTTACTCTACAAGGTAAGAGAATTCTCATCTTCTTTCTTTTTTCCTTTCAAGTTCTCTTTTATGTTGTATAGAATTCAATATTCCATACCCAGTTTTTCTTTTAATTTTATTCTATCTCTATACTGTTATATAATTTATTTATGGATGGGTGACCCATTTAACCTCTCTTTTTAATTTTTTATAAAACCTTTTGGCATAGCCATTATACTACTGAATTTTCTTCTCAAAGTCTCTCTTTTCAAAGAAATCTTATTATGCTATTATACTTTAAATTGTCTTATGATGGTATATTTCATTCTATATTACGATTACTATTCATATTATATATTTATGACGATATACCCTATTTTATATCATCAAAATATTTTATGAATTTTTATATGACGTCGTTAGGCTGCCAATTTGACATAAGGGATTTCTCAACTATTCTTTTATTTAATGTTCATTCATTTTCTTCATTCCTAATATACTCTCATCTATGAAGCATGAATTCTCATGATATTTAGTATATTTTGGATGTTCTCATCATCATAGAAAATTCAATTCCATTATTCTTCTCCTCTCCCACATATTCAATAAATAAATACATTGTCTGTGATGTGTCGAATTACCGACATCGTGGACGACGTAATTTCAATTCGTTTTAATTACTTAAAGTCTGATAATGAAACCATTTTTTTGGTTGAACCAGGTTTTATTATTTGTTTTATTTTTAATTCATGGTTTTTTATTCCTTTTTGAAACATGTTTTTAGTTTATAAAACAAAATGAGGTCATTATTATAAAAGAACCACTAAAATGATCTAAATGAACATCATTATTGTTTTGACTTATGAATCATCCTCATTTAAGCATTCAAAATGATAAATAGTATAATTTATTTTTCTATAAATATATTAATACAGTTACATTCCAATTATGGTGTTTCAATTCTAATCGATAAGAATATCCATCATGAACCAATCCAGGAAAACATGTATAGAACACACCCCAAAAATTGAAAAGAACAAAATCATAACAATTATTGGGTGAAATGATGAAATGAAATGATCTTAAAATCAATTATAAAGATGTATATATTTCAATAAGATATCAATGACACACTTTTAACCATTATAAATGTGTTTTAAACACATTTTACGTAAGAAGAACCCGATGTAAAGGAATTCCTAACCCAATTTCCATTAATTGGGTTAACCTTCTTTATTATTCATTATGTGGTATTTAGATTATTGGTGTGGTGAATTATTGTTTATATTATGTTTCACTATGTGTGTTTACATTTAATAAACATATCCATTCCATTCTATCAATTCTTACTCAATTTATATTTTAAGGGACTTTCCATTAAAAATCTTTTTAAAACTCTCTTTAATAAATCGTAAAAGGAATTTTTTTATATTTATCTGGAATGAGTGGTTTTTTCTGATTTTTAAGATAATTTAGTACCATGATATATTAATTGGAATTTATTTATGCTGGTTTGATCCCACTATAGCTAATGATATGTTTGCTTGATCCCATTATAGCTCAAGATATGACGGGTGAGCCCTATTATAGATCTCCAATGCATTGGGTACTCTAGAGATCGAAGCTGACCAAAAGGTTATTCCATGTGAAAGGGTAAATGTAAGAGTGATATGGTAAATATGTCACAAAGAAAATACATTATTTTTCTTTGCATATGAGTTTTTCTGATTATGGGTTTTATTGGTTTTTATGTTATCACATCACTTACATTTTCTTTATTTATATACCTTAATGAGTTTTATAATAATACTATATTTTTAAAAAGTTTCTCAATGGATATAAGTATGTGCAAGGGAAGGAATAGAGTCACGGTGTTTGATATGGAGTGTGTTAAAGAAATCATATTTTAGGTTTTAAATTTTTTACATTTTCAAAAAAATTGATTCTATTTTAGTAGTATCCTCTTGTATTAACGTGGTATGTCATGTATGTAAGATATCCTAATTCATTAAAAATATAAACACAAAAGATCCTCAATGTGTAATAATGTATGGTCTTGTCTAAATTTCATGATTAAATAACGTTTTTAGGTAGGGTTATTAAAAATAAATTATAAGATAAATACACTATTACTTGAGTCATATATTATGTAATAAAATATTTTTTGAACTCTCATGAACCTATTTCTATATTTAGTCACCAGAATCATCACTATTGGTTGTTATGAGAAAAATAATAAAACAATGAAAGAATAATGAGAATTTACCACTATCCTCCTCTATAAAAACCACCCCTCTCCCCCTTTTATCCTCACTCCTCTAAGATGTAATGATTTTCAATGTTCATCCCAAATCCTCTTCCATGGTATCTCCCCAGTTACAGGGGATCTAGGTGTTAACAAAAAACAAAACCCATTTCATTGTAGAGGTTGACAAGGATGAGTATTCAAAGGTAAAATCCTCTTCATTTTCCTTTTATTTTATTTTCATGCTATTTAATTTATTATTATCTCATCTTCTACTCTATTAAAATGATAATGATAATTTCATTATCATTTATATAACAAAATTTTATCATGTTAATAGGTGAACCATCATCAATCACTTTACTCACTCTTTTTTATTTTAAAAACAAAATTATCATTCAGGAGGTGCCGATTTACAACCATTATGGTTGATGAATATTCATTTTTCAATTCCGTATTAAAGGTAGGTCATCATTATATCTTTATGGTTAAAAAATAAAATAAAATATTTTTTATAACATATTTAATTTTCTGGAACAAGTATATATATATGTTAATAATTCATATGACAAAACTAGTTTGTGATGATCGAAATCCCACCATAATAAACTAAATGATTATCACTAATGTATTCTCTAATGGTTCATCATCATACAATATAATCATATGATATATATAACTATTTAAACTTCATTTTGGTCATTAAAATCATTTAATTCTAATTCTAGATAATTATATACATTTTACATGAACTCCATTACTTATAAACAAGTGAATTGATCATGATATCCAAGAAAATGAATTCTCTCAAATGATGAAACTAAAATCTACAACTCATAAATAAGTCCATAAATGATATTATTAAACATATAATGAGTTAAATATATTTTTAAAATGTGATAAATTAATTAATTAAGAGATTTAATTTTATTATTCATCACTTTATTGTCAAGTTCATAAATCATTCAGACATAAGGTAAGGGTTTTCTGATCTCACAACCACTTTTAGGAGATAATCCTTATTCACCACAATTTATTTTGTATGGTGAATATATAATTACCATAAATGTATAATATCATGAATCTATTTATTTTAATGGTATTAAATAAATCATTTAATGATATTTAATTTTGAGGAATATGATTCATTTGATTATAAAGTTTTAATGGAATCTATCTGAACCACCTTTATTACTTCTGACAACTCTTTCTCTACCATTTCTCAAATGTACTGCTACTTTATTGTTTTTATATTTTTTATAAATTTGATGTATATTTTCTAAAATAATATATCTAGATCAATTCATAATAATCTTATTTTTGAATAAATTGTTTTCAAGGTTCCATTCCCAAATCGTCCTGATATGCAATCCCAATTAAAGGGGTATTCTCGATTTTTCCTCATTTTCTAGTACATAATATTTTCTTTTTTAATCCATATATATTTATCTAAAATAACACATTATATCATGAAATATTATATTTGTTCATTTAGTTTTTTATGAAAACAATTATTCCTTTCTGCTTTAAAATATCTATAATATTTCCCTTAAAGCGTACTAAATTGTTCTATTTCTAAGGTTTTATAAAATCCATTTTTACATGATTTATCATCAATGGGAAATAATTTATGCCACAAATATAATTTAAATTTCCTCAAATTTTATTTTTTGTTATATTCATGTTTAAAATACTATTTTATGACAAATAAAAATGATTTTCCCAAATTACTATTCTTTCCAAAAAAGGTTTCTTTCTCATCTCACTTTTACTTCTATAGGATATATGCCTTGTTCAACAATATTTTATTGTGTTTGGTGTATATATTTTCAATTGATATATTCTATCACTAATTATTATATTTTCTTGATATTCCATGATTCATTTAATTTTAAAAGGTACTATGATTAGACATTTTATTGTGGTGTGGTACACTTTGGAATGTTTAAATAATATTTTTCTCATGAATTTCTTAGTGATTTTATTGAGTTATTTCATCTATGATACTTTAAAGTAGAATTAGACACATTTAATTTAATATATTTCTATATTTGACATATGAGGAATATATTGGACTTAGTATGTTATGGGTGTGTCCCGTTATATCCCCTCGATGCATTGGTATGTCTCATGATACAAAACAGGAATGGATATCGACGGAGGCCTTAACCATTTATTTTAAGATCTCTTGGACCCGACGTTGACAATAGGTTTATAATTTCCAACATATATATTCCCCCATTAAGGTATTTTTAATTGATAAATCATGTTATTATTCATCAATTAAAATATCCATGGTTAAATTTCATGTGAATATTTATATGTAATTATGTATTATTCTTTTATTCCTACCATATTATGCTCAAAATTATGTTTTAATTCATCTGTTATTATTTATTAATCATTTCTTACTATTTTGGTTATATCATCTCCAATAATTCATACCCTTACTAAGAATATGATCTCATAAATTACATATATTTATCTCCCTTATGATTCCAAGAGGTACATTATGAATGAATTATAGGTTAATCTATTAATTATTGGGTTTTATCAACGGAGTTTAAATGTTTTTCTACTTTTAATTAGTAATGTAAATATTATGATTGTATATGGTTTTCCAAAAATACTAAACTATTTTGTACTTTGTGATGTAATGTTCTTTTAAACATACGAATGTATTAATATAAAGAACCAGCTCTGATCAACTAGGGTTTGGGGTTTTACATCCAGAGAATCCCTGACACTCTCTGAACTAGGTACTTAACACAGAAGGTGAAAATGTTGCAATTTTCAGAAAAAAATATTTTATTATTAATAACTTTTATAATATATTTTATTTTAAATAAATTCAAACATTCAATTCACTTCATATACAATCCATAATCTATGACACTATTTGTGGCATCATGTTCAGTTGTACTCACACCCTCATTGAGTACCTAAGGTACCCGAGCTGACCTGTTAGGTGTGAGGACATGTAGTGATAGGGAACAACTTTGAATATTTATTGAATTAAGTTTTAATAGATTTACGATATATGATTTGGTAGGGACCTTTAAACCATGTTATTAAATTCTCATTGCCATTTTTATTTTAGGAAACAAAATCTTGATTATCCCAAATGTTACCTTTTCTGTTATATATTACTATTTTATAATATATCTACTCATTATGTTATTTCATGGGAGTTGTTATTTCTTTATGATGGCATGAATTTTTTATGTATACTTTTATTTTGGTTTATATTTTTATGACTAATGACTATATTGATTGTTCTTTTTTATGACTATTTGTAAAAAAGAAGTTATTTTATCCACAATTATTACATAGGACCACACCACTGTTATTCTACCATTGGAATACTTGGAGTTGTACCATAGGAATGTGGAACTCATTTCATTTAATGTAGATGAAAAAATAATCATCGTTGAAACAAATTAGTATCAAACCTTGTGTAACGTCCTGGTTCCGGGTGCCACTCAACGGGTGCCCCGAACTCGGTTCGCCACGTGACCTCAAGCACATTTCCCTAAACTCTAGAGGCGGTCGACTAGTAGCGAGGGCCCAGGTTTGATAGTGAGGAACTATGCCCTCATTTTTCAAAGTGTAGTGCAACGGAATACAGAATATAAACATACTAAGATAGCGGAAGCAATAAACCATACAAAACTGAAATAAACAACTGCAATGGATACAACCAACAGTATATAAATAATGATGATACATGTCTCAAGTTCTAAGAAAATAGCCATAACATGTTATGCATAAATACAGTACAACAAAAGTAGAGTACAACAATACAAAGCAAAACAGCTGGCAGCAGCATCACGAGCCTAGGCTCGGTCCCATGCCCTCCTACTCCTCAACAATAGTCAAGCACCTGTATAGAGACTCTTTCCCCTATCCACACCTATAGAAAAGTAATCTGTTTGGGCCGAAAAACATTACACAAATAGGGTGTGAGAGATGTATCTCAGTAGTCACCCACCAAAGGCCCGTGCCCAACTACGTGTAAGCATGCGACAACAATGTGCAATAGTAAAATGCAATAAAGTAAGCAGTACAGATAATTAACTAACTTAACAGTTAAATTGCCATTTTATTATTTATTTAATCCATTAAATATTTAGAAATCACCACAGTGAATTTATAAGTAAACATTCCACGTCCTCAGACAAGTGAAACCTTACCCTCAGGTAAGCAGAATCCAACCCACAGGTATTGCCCTCAGGTGTAACAGAAATTTCTCTCAGGCGTACGAAGTGTTTCCCTCAGGCACAAATGTCAAGCCATCGGGCATGAAAGGTTTTCCTCAGGAGAAATAGTACGTTTCCCTCAGGCTAAACAGTGCAGTGCCCACAGGACAATCACAACAACACCCTCAGGAAAAATAGTGTAGTGCCCACAGGCTAATCACAACAAAGCCATCAGGCTAAACAGGTAACTCGGCCATGCCCAACATGCAAACAAGAATTAAGCAAGCAAATCCTCTCAAGGAAATTCTAAAATTACTACTTTAAAGGCACACCCTCGGGTATCCTGTCCAAATGGCTAAACAGTGGAACATACCCCCAAGGTGGTTCCTGGATCCAAGAAATAATCCCAACCGACATTTTATTATCATAATTAATCACCTTTTCAATTATAGGTGTTTAATTTATCAATGAACTTAGCCACATGACACCCAAACATGGGTTTGTGGTATTAAAACGCACAAAACACACGACATTTGGAAAACTAAACACCAAGAAACCTACCTTATACGCCAGCGAACGATATATGCGAACGTCGGTTCCAGAAACGCCCAAGAACGACGTAGATCAGAGATAAGAAAACTTTAATTCAACCTCCAATAACTCCCGTTTGAGAAAGATTTGGTAGGAAACACTCCAGGAGAAGAGAGCGTTTACCCGTGCAGTTCCAACGAGATCGTCGGAAGAGGAATCAGATTCCAGACGTGCGCCCGGCGGATCTCAGAAGGTTCGGCCATCCTCTCCCAAGCTCTCATCCCGTTCTAAGCCTTCCCTATGAACAGGGGAGGCTACTGCCCATTTTAAGCAAAAAAAACAAAGTACACGGTGTGTACTTCCCATTTTTTAACTGTTCGTCTCGCGGATTCCCACCAGCGCGACATTGTTCACCTGCCTACATGACTACATGGCGTGTCTTCATGAGTACATGGCGTGTTCTGTCGCACAGCTAGCCACCGCCTTACTATTCTCCTGTCGACTGACTACATGGTGTGTAAGGGACCACTACATGGCATGTATTTGGTTCCTACACCCTTCATCCTCGGCATGGCCACACGCCCTATGTACTGATCCCACACGGCCAAAAGTACACGGCGTGTGGAAAAAGTACACGGTGTGTACTTCCAAAATTTAGGATTATTCCCCATTTTCCATATTTTTTCAAAAACACTTAAGGAAAGGAGAAAAGAAGAAAACTATACCTCAAAATAAGAACTGGGTTCTTACAAACTTCCCCCCTTATAGCAATTCGTCCCCAAATTTCCCTTCCATGGGTGGAGAAGATATAGCTGAGAATAAATCTGGACACTGAGCACGTACGTCGGTCTCCCGCTACCATGTTTCGTCCTGCACTCGGCCATGCTGCCATAGCACCCGTACGAGAGGAACTGACCAGCCTCAGAGAACCTTCGTGCTCCTATCAACGATACGAATCGGATTCTACTCAAATGACGCATCCATCTGAATCTCAACCTCCTCGGGTTGAAAGATGTGAGACGGGTTTGAATGGTAGCGACACAATTGAGATACGTGGAAGACGTAGTTCATGGCTTGGTATCGCTACGGTAACCATAACCAATAGGCAACCAGCCTAACTCTCTCCAGAATATCAAATGGCCCCAAATACCGCATTGAAAGTTTACCCTGTCTCCTAATCTTCTTGTGTCCCAGCCTCGATGAAACACGCAAGAAAATCGAATCCCCAACCACGAACTCCAAAGGTCGTCTGTGGCGATCAGCATAAGACTTCTGACGAGACTGTGCAGTAGCCATCTGTTTCTGAATCAACTGGACCTACTCAGAAGTCTCCTGCACGAGACGTGGTCCAAGTAAAGCCACCTCACCTATCTCTAACCAGCATAAGTGTGATCGTCATGGCCTACCATATAAAGCCTCGTATCGTGCCATCTCAATAGTTGCCTGAAAACTATTTTTATAGGAAAACTCGACTAGGGGTATGTGCTTCTCCCAAGAGCCCCCAAAGTCTAGGACTCATACACGCAGCATGTCCTCTAGCACCTGTATTGTACGCTCTGACTGGACATCGGTCTTAGGATGGTAATCTGTGCTCAGAAGCACCTGTTTACCCAGTGCCCTCTGAAAACTCTGCCAGAAACGAGACATAAAATGGGCGTCCCTATCTGAAATGATAGAAAGAAGGACCCCATGGAGAAGCACGATCTCTCAGATATACAGCCTTCCAAGATCGTCAACACCGAAGGTATCCTTGATTGGCAAGAAGTGAGATACCTTCGTGAGTCTTTCCACAACAACCCACATGGCATCATTGCCACAAGGTGACCTTGGAAATCCCGTTACGAAATCCATCACGACATCCTCACATTTCCACTCTAGAATGGGCAACTTTTGTAACAGTTTGGTTGGCCTCTCATGCTCCACCTTCACTTGCTGATAGGTGGAACATCTCGTAACAAAACCAGCGACCTCTCTCTTCATACCCAGCCACCAGTACTGACGTCTCAAGTCTTAGTACATCTTGGTAACCCCGAGATGAACTGCCCAAGCTAAATCATGAAACTCTCGCATCAGCTCCTCGCATATATCCCTTGAAACCCACAATCATCCATGGAAATGCAATACCTCATCATCGCCTATTTTCCACTCAGGAGGAGGGTCCTCACTTGCCACCGACTCCCTTAGAACTAGGCCTTCTGAATCAGATAGCTGTCTCAACCTCACTCTATCCAGGAGGGTAGAAGTCACAGCTAAAGATGAAAGATAATTCTGCCACTGACTGTCGCGCACCTCCAGATGAATCTCAGAGAACAAAGCCATGAGCTGCCACTCACCATTGGCCTCTTGCACTGCCTGTATCTGAGTCTTCCTACTCAGTGCATCGGCTAATGCATTACCTTTACCAGGTGTATAGGCAAGCTCAAAATCGAAGGATTGTAGGTACTCGACCCTCCTTCTCTG
Source organism: Viscum album (assembly GCA_963277665.1). Taxonomy (NCBI): domain Eukaryota; kingdom Viridiplantae; phylum Streptophyta; class Magnoliopsida; order Santalales; family Viscaceae; genus Viscum; species Viscum album. Next base: position 245,054,966 of record OY728131.1, read on the forward strand.
CCTCCGATTCAGATCACACTGAGTAAAGATATAATTGAGGCTTTTGTGGTTGGTGAATACCACAAAATTCTCTCCAAATAGATAATGTCTCCAATAGCGCAACACATGCACAAATGTAGCCAATTCCAGATCATGCGTCAGGTAATTCCGCTCATGCGGCCTCAACTACCGAAACCTGTACGCAACAACTCGATTTCCTTGCATCAACACTACTCACAGACCAATACCTAATGCGTCACAGTAAACTGTATAGTTCTTCCCCTGATCTAGGGGTATCAGGATCTATGCTGATGTCACCCTTCCCTTCAGGTCCTGAATGGTTGTCTCACACACTTCCGACCAAACGAACTTCACACCCTTCTTAGTCAGACCCGTCAGCGGTGCTGCTAAGCGAGAGAAGTCATGTATGAAGCATCTGTAGTAACCGGCCATCCCTAAGAAACTCTGTATCTCAAACACGATCTTAGGATTCTCCCAGGAAACTACTGCTCTCATCATCTCTGGGACCATGGAAACTCCTGCCTCTAAGATGATATGACCCAGGAAGTGAATTTGGTCCATTCAAAAGTGGAACTTTGAGAGCTTAGCATATAGCTGATGCTCTCTTAGTGTACTCAATATGATCTCAAGATGCGTGGCATGGTCGTGTCGAGTGTGAGAGTACATCAATATGTCATCCACAAATACTACCACAAAAGAATCTAGATAAGGATGGAACACACGATTCATTAGATCCATGAAAACCGCTGGCATGTTCGTGAGTCCGAACGGCATAACCGTATACTCGTACAGACCATACCTACTCCTGAAAGTTGTGAGAGGTATATCAGATGGTCTAATGCAGAGCTGATGATATCCTGATCTTAAGTCAATCTTCGAGAACACTCGTGCTTCACGAATCTGATTAAAAAGATCTTCAATCCTTGGTAAGGGATATCGCTTCTTAACTTTCAACTGGTTCAGCTTCCGATAATCCACGTAATGTCTGAGAATACCATCCACCTTTTTCGCAAAAAGTGTTGGAGAACCCCAAGGAGAAGTACTGGGTCGGATTAAACCCTTTGCATGTAACTCCTCTAACTACCTCTAGATCTCCTGCAACTCGGGCATAGCCATCCTATAAGGAGTAATGGACACCAATGATGCCCCTGGCACAAGCTCAATGGAGAAATCCACCTCTCACTCCGGAGGTAGACCTGAAAAGTTTTCCGGGAAGACATCCCTGAAAAGATCAACCACTGGAGGTAAATCTGTCTGACAAGTCCCCTAATCATCAAGATATAAACTCACAATATGGGCTGTGACTCCACCTCGCCCACGATGCTCTGGTCCAGCTCGACTTTCCTGAACATCCCACTCGCCCTTGTATAGAAACTCTCTGCCCTCTATTGACATGAAACGCACCCTGCGATGATAGCAGTCTACAAAGGCTTGAAAGGGAACCAACCAGTCCATCCTGAGAATGACGTCATAAATTGTCATCTCTAAGATGTAGGGGTCCCAAAGAAAGTGACACCCACCAACCTCAAGGGGGCACTCCCTGCACTAATGCACACCAGCCGTTCTAGTCCCCAACGGAGTGTCTAGCATCATGATATCAGAAGAAGTCGAAACACAGAGCCCAAGGCTCTCCATAATGGGTACAGATATGAAACTATGTGTAGCACCCATATCGAAAAGTACTGAAGACAAAACAGACGCTACTATAATAGTACCTCTGACTGTAGAAGGTCCGGGATCCTACTCCTGTTGGGTCTGTTGCACTCCATATGCCTGCCCAGTGTCGCGGCCCTACGACACAGCCTGGCTACCCCGAGCTATCCTGCCATATTTCCTCTGAGATTATTGTGCCTAGATACCACAGCCACGACAACCATCTCTACCTGCACGCCCTGACGTATTCTAGTTTCCGAACTGGTAAGAAGACACTAGTTCTGCTCCCGCACGCGGAGTCTATACAGAACCCCTCTCACTAGCCACTGGTGGAAACACCCTACAAAAGCATTGAAGATGACCTGTCTTTCCACAAGATCGGCACTCCACTGGGTATCGTGGACACTGCGGTCTCTTGTACCCCTCTCCACCACACTAGTATCACCTGATCAGGCTGCCTAAAGAGACTGTCTGGCTGGTACTGCCGCCCTGAGAGAAGTCCATATGTCTCTTCCTCTTTCCAATAGAAATTGTACCCGTAACTCATGCTGAACTTCCTTGGACCACACCACTAGATTCCCACAGGTTCCTCTCTGTAATTAGCTCCTATATCACAATATCATGTACTGAAGGCAACCTAAAAACATTCACCAGCGCTTGGATGTCATACCGAATACCATCCTCAAATCGCATGGCTCTCAACGTCTCATCACCCACCAGCACAGGTGAAAAATGCTGAAGCTCGGTGAAATGAGATGAATAGTCCATCACCAACATAGTGCCCTGCTGTAGATTCATGAACCCTCGAGCTCTATCTGCCCGCAGCGTCTCGGGAAAGAAGAAGTCATAAAAGATTGCCTAGAAATCTTCCCACGCCATGTCTCTGTGATGCTCTGACTGAGTGGTGACATACCACCACCTCTTGGTAGAATCATGGAGCATGTATGTCATGAGCTTGACCCTCCGCCATGGAGGCATCTCAAGATTCTCGAAAATAGTCTGAATCGATCCTAGCCAAGACTCCGCAGCCTGTGGTCTGCCAACCCCTAAAAACGTAGGCAGATGCTGCTGTTGAAAGATACGCGTCAGCTCGGCCATAGATGTGTCAATCGGCAGTGCTCCCTGAAAGGTCTGCATGAACTTCATAAATCCTTCACAGAACTGTGCCTCCATGCCTGTGTCTGGTATAATGGTTGGCGCTGCATCTGGCTCTACTAGAGGATCAACTGGTATCACATGGCCCACCATTTCCAGAGTATACTCGTTGTCTCTCTCTTGGAGAACAACGCGCGGTCGTCTCGGTGGCATGACTCTACAAGGTCAGAACACGCCTTAGATTCAAGATTTATCAACGATCGGAAACAAAGAAACCCAAAAGGGAATAGGAGGAAGAAGGCATTCAAAATTTTCAAAAATAAGACTACACGGCGTGTATACTAACTACACGGTGTGTACTTGACTTCCCTTCCCTGCCCGGGTCCTTCTACACGGCTCAGCCACACAGCTCTTGTTGAACAAAAACTACATGGTGTGTATAACATCTACACGGTGTGTATGGTGAAATTTTTTGTCCAACTTCCCATGTCGTCTGTGACACGGCCGACTACTTGGCTTGACACTACACAGCGTGTTACATCTGCACACGGTGTGTCAACAACCCCATTTCCCCGTCACACGGCTAACTCCACATGGTTTGTCCTCGGACAAGACTACACGGCATGTCCCACAGGTACACTGCGTGTTCAAGGAGAGGTGACACCGACCCGTGTTGCTAGTTACACTGCCGAGTCCCCAGGTCACACTACACAGCGTGTTCATCATTGACATGGTGTGCTCTGTACAAGAGTTCACCGACCCGTGTTGTTAGTTACACGGCCAAACTCCGGGTCAACACCACACGGTGTGTTTGCTCTAGGTTCTTCCCTTCCCCGTGTCGTCGTCAACATGGTTTGTGACACGGGAAGAGACTACATGGCGTGTACTCTGGGTACATAGTGTGTACTCAAAAAGTTTATTTTTCTTCCTGAACAGAAGGCCATACAGGGCATGTTTGAAATACAACACAGCGTGTATACTGGGTTTTTAAATAGGATGCTTCGGAAACTCCTCTGGAAACCAGAAAATACCGAAAACAACACCTAAGTGTCAAATTCCGACCCGTGAGGGCCCATACTCCCCACGAATCAAATTTTGACATCTTATCTATGTTATAACAAAATAAACATTCAATGATCCACCAAATTTTGGTAAATGGGGGCCCATACTCCCCAAAAACCAAAGTTTGGCATCCATTCCATAAACAGGATCACATAATAATACCCTATCACATAGCAGGTATTAATCAAGCAGCTATCACAACAGCATTTTTTTCTAGCACAAAAACTATCACAACAACATGCAATTTCTAATGCACCTACATGGCATGGAACTATGCATGAAATGTGATTTCTAGCATGTGCCTATATGATGCATGAGATGGCATACCCTCATCTCATCAAGTTGCAACTAAATAGAACCCATAGATAAAATATAACAATCACAATACAAGTGCGTCACCCAACGGTGAAATCAAATCAACTGTAAATTGCAAAATCAGTAAAATTGCAATACGAGGTAAATTGATTTTTCCCTATACACAGGTTAGCTACGCCTGGGCACATCTTATTACCAACTACTATTCCCATCCTATCCCTGACTATGGCTCCAAATAATAAGTCAAAGAAATGAACTTCTCTGATAACACTTTGTAACGTCCCGGTTCCGGGTGCCACTCAACGGGTGCCCCGAACCCGGTTCTCCATGGGACCTCAAGCGAATTTCCCCAAACTCCAAAGGCCGTTGACTAGCAGTGAGGGACCAGGTCTGATAGTGGGGAAACTATGCCCTCATTTGTCAAAGTGTAGCGCAGAGGAATACAGAAAATAAACATACTAAGACAGCGGAATAAATAAACCATACACAACTGAAATAATCAACTACAGTGGATACACCCAACAGTATATAAATAATGATGCTACATGTCTCAAGTTCTTAGAAAATATCCAAAACATGTTATGCATCAATACAGTACAACAAAATTAGAGTACAACAATACAAAGCAAAATAGCTGGCAGCGGCATCGCGAGCCTAGGCTCAGTCCCATGCCCCCCTACTCCTCAGCAACAGTCAAGTACCTATATAGGGACTCTTGCCCCTATCCACACATGAAGAAACGTAATCTTTTTGGTCCAAAAAACATGACCCAAATAGGGTGTGAGAGATATATCTTAGTAGGCACCCACCAAAGGCTCATGCCCAACTGCGTGTAAGCATGTGACAACAGTGTGCAATAGTAAAATGAAATAAAGTAATCAGTATTGAAAAGTAACTAACTTAACAGTTAAATTGACATTTTATTATTTATTTAATCCATTAAATATTTAGAAATCACCACAGTTCATTTATATGTAAACAGTCCACGTCCTCAGACAAGGAAAACCTTACCCTCAGGTAAGCAGAATCCAACCCGCAAGTATTTCCCTCAGTCGTAACAGAAATTTCCCTCAGGCGTACAAAGTGTCGCCCTCAGGCACAGAATTCAATCCATCAGGCATGAAAGGTTTCCCTCCTGTGAAATAGAAAGTTGCCCTCAGGCTAAACAGTGTAGTGCCTACAAGCCAATCACAACAACGCCCTCAGGCTAAACAGTGCAGTGCCCACAGGCTTATCGAAACAATTCCATCAGGCTAAACAGGTAACCGGGTCATGCCAAACATGCAAACAAGCAGTAAACAAGAAATGCATCTCAAGGAAATTCTACAATTACTACTTTAAAGGCACACCCTCGGGTGTCCTGGACAAACGGCTAAACAGTGGAACGCACCCCCGGGGTGGTTCTTAGATCCAAGTAATGATCCCAACCAACATTTTATTGTCATTATTAATCACCTATTCAATTTTAGGTGTTTAATTTATCAATGGACTCATCCACACGACACCCAAACATGGGTTCGTGGTACAAAAATGCACAAATCACACGACAGTTGGAAAACTAAACACCAAGACACCTACCTTATACGCCAATGAACGATATACGCGAATGTCGTTTCCAGAAACGCCCAAGAACGACTTAGATCTGAGGTAAGAAAACTTTCATTCATCCTCCAATAACTCCTGTTAGGGAAATATTTGGTAAGAAACACTCCAGGAGAAGAGAGGGATTACCTGTGCGGTTCTAATGAGATCGTCTAAAGTAGAATCGGATTCCAGACGTGCGCCTGGAGGATCTCTGAAGGTTTGGTCGTCCTCTCCCTAGATCTCTTCCCGTTCTAATCCTTCCTTATGAATATGGGAGGCTACTTCCCATTTTAAGCGAAAAAAACAAAGTACAAGGCGTGTACTTTCGAGTACACAGCATGTACTTCCCATTTTTTAATTATTCCTCTGGCAGCTTCCCGCCAGCGCGACACAGTTCACCTGCTGACATGACTACACAACATGTCATTATGAGGACACAGCATGTTGTGTCGCACAGCTGGCCAACACCTTACTATTCGCATGCCAACTGACTACACGGTGTGTAAGGGACCACTACACGGCGTGTATTTGGTTCCTAAACCCTTCATCCGCGGCATGGCTACACGCCCTGTGTACTCATCTCACACGGCCAAAAGTACATGGCGTGTGGAAAAACTACACGGCGTGTACTTCCAAAATTTAGTATTTTTCCCTGTTTTCCATATTTTCTCAAAAACACATAAGGAAAAAAGAAAATAAGAAACTCGTACCTCAAAATAAGAATCAGGTTCTTACACCTTGTTTGTTTCTGAAACTATATGGGATATGGTTAATATAGATAGGATTGGTTAAATTTTAGGACAGACAATATCCTTTATGTAATGAAACCTACGACATGAGAATATATATATTTTACCTAGATGTAGGTATTTTTATTCTTAAATATTTCTTATATAGTTAGGTTAATTTGTTAATATACGATGCTTTATAAATTTTATTTCATTTTTTTATTTTTCTCTTAGATTTGGGTGGAAAGAGACATGATTCCATGTATCAAATCTATAATGTATGAGTAACATGAAATTCATGTTCTTATCTATAATAGAATACATTGATTGTTATATAGGGTCTTATTATCAAATGTATTTGTCGTAACTTATATAGTTTTTACTATAAAAACTATTATAGGTATTTTATATAACTACTCATATATTTTTATTTTGTATGGACTCTTTATTGAATTATGAGGTAAATATTTTACTTATTTAATAAATAGCTCATGAAATCATAGAATGGTCTATAATTACTCCCATGTGATGTGATAACATTATATTATATGCTGAAAATGGAGTGGTGAAATTTAGTTGTGACTACTATCTTTTATAATTTACGCGTGGGTATGATGGGGTGCGTTATTTTGGGGTAGCGTCGTTGATTCACCTAAGGGTGTGATAATGATCCTTAAGGGTTATTCCAGTGTCTGGGTACCCGGTGGGTATTGAAAACCTAGATTGGGAGAATTCATAATTGAATAATGATGTGGTTATTGATATAGGGCCAAAATATGGTGATGGTATGTGATTTGGATTAAATATTTTAAACTAAAAAATGAGAATTGGTTTATGGGTTTTAACCATAAAATTATATCTATAGATCAATTTGGATATCCTAGTTATGCCAATTTCAAATTAAAATAATAATTTGATTTATTTTAGTTCTATAGTGGGGTGAATTTTTCGTATTTATACCCAAGATGGATTGTATTCACATGGTGGTAGTTTGATAGAGGGGTGTAACCCAAGAATGTGGATTCCTACAAGATGATATGCATTTAGAAATTATTATCACAAACTGAATTATAAAAAACTCATGTGTTATCATGTATTACATTTGGAATGAGGGATTATTTTAGTCGTACTGAAATAGATACTATAGTGATTCTATCTATATGTTTTTTTTCAAAAGGAATGTTAATCATTTTTGGTGTTAAATTAATCCAATATCCTAGGATAACAGGGATGTGGTCCTCAATGAGGTGAGTCCATTTTTAATGGGATAACACAAAAATTTTAAACAATTTAGTTTTTAATTATGATTATCAATGGTATATTTTTTTATTTTTTTAGGTAAATTTTTATGAATCTTCCCTTTCTTTTGGTTAGGAGGTGATGTCTTAGTATGAAATGTAGTGGAAGCTTCACAAAGAGGGTGATTTATATTCAATATTTAACTAAATATTTTCATCCTTCTCTTATATGCATATGATAATGGGTTATAGATTTATATAAAAAAAATTATCATATTAAGAACCATATGATAATAAAATCATCAAAATCTAGAGAACAAAATCAATGCACAAACACAACCAAAATATAAAATGTATAATATAGAAAAAATACAATGAGAATCAAATAACAGTATGAATTCCTCTCCATGGTATTATTACCATAATGTATATACAATATTATTGGTTTAATTTTAATTTAAAATTTCAGGATTGAAGTATCATGAGATTTTAAAACAAATAATATGTTTCATATCATACAAGATATGCAACCCCCTGCTTAAAAGCACCATGAAATGTAATTATTAAAATATAAACATTATCACATATACATTAGTTGGTGGGCATGAATATAAGTTAAATATATATATATATATTTGTATATATATATATATATATTTCCTAATAAATAAAAAGAAAATTATTAATTTTTAAAAAATAAGTACATAGGTTTTATTTATATTATTTCACTCATAAAAAATATTTTTTCTTGAGAAATGGTTTTTTTGTTTTTTGATAGAATATTATAATTAATTTTTTTATATTAATTAAATTTTAATTTATAAAAATATTATAATTTTGGAAAATAATCATGTAAAAATTAGGTTAGAGTGAATTTACTGGGATTTTCCAAAAATATTGATTCCTCATTAAATTGTAAAATATAGTGATTTTTCTTGAAAATTTTATTTTTTATTCAAGAATTTATTATGTTACTTTATTAACTATTTTTCAAAGTATCATTATTTTATTTTTATTAATAATCCAATTAAGTTCCATTAAATCAAATTTATAGTAAAATCTGGTATAAAATTGTTTTTTATCTTAAAAAGGTATTTTCTAAAAAAAACATTATTATGTTTTTTAATCATAAATTAATTTAAACAATTTTTGAAAATTGAATATCAAAAAACTGATTCCATATTTGGAATCAACATTTCATAATCTGGTAAATATTCCTTTTTATTTTTAGTCATTGTGAATAGTACCCATAGAAAATAATTATCACCATGGTAAGGGTAAATCAGGCTATTAAGGTTAAAAATTACAAGATATGAACAAAAAATGAACTTAACACTAAACATTAACCTACTTTTTAGTGTATATATTCAAATTACATAAAATTTTAAAAAATATTACAACATAGACTCATATTTATTTTATTTTTAACTTTATAATAATTAACTAAATGATAAACTCAAAATTATCAATTTCTAGTTTTTAATATCTATAATTTTTTTTATAAATAAAAAAACATATTTTTTGTTATAAATGTTTATCTTAAACATAAATTATTTTTTCATATAAATTTATTTTTAGCTTTTAGTGATCAAATAATTACAGTGAATTCTTATGCAATTCTAAGAAATAATTGTCATAATTAATAAAAAATAAGATAAGTGATTCTTATAGTAATAGAATTTGAAAGAATTGTTATGTTAAATAAATTTTTAATAAAAAAATTAAATTTTATATATTTTTTAATGTATAATATTTATATTCATATGATGTTATGTTTTCTTCAATGAAAAATTAAAAGAACAATTCCAAATATGATATTAATTATATTTTATAATAAATAATAATTTACTAAATAATATAAAATTTCTAGAAGTTCCACATTAGTCCATATGTTTGGATTATTATTTATAATACCACCCATGGTCCACATATTGGCCAATATTTCTCTAACGTTAATTATCATGACCCCTATAGAGTATTTTTTTTGTGATCGCAGTAATTGTCAACATGGTTAACTGAGGGTTAAAATAAAAATATAAGGATTAAAATATCACATAAACTTTTCCAATTATAAGGTGATAATTTTTTTCTGATAATTATATATTATAATAATTATATAATTTTGGATCAATTTTAACTTGATGTTTACTTTATATTAATTAAATTCATTAAGAAATTCAAAGAATTTGTATCCCCTTATTTTAAAATAGTAGCGCCTCTCCTCTTATCTACAACACTAAAGAGACATTTTTTGCAACCAATGACTAAAAATATAAATTCATTAAATACCTCCATAAATTCTATAGGTATTATGTTTGGAATAATTTCAACTTTATAGATATTAATGTTTCATGAAAAGGAGGTTGTCTAAAGAACTAGAATACCATTTTACTAAATTATTTTAGTTATATTACCTCTTCTACATCATAAAAATATCACTAAACCATGATTACATAATTAAATTAACTTATAAAATATCTATGGATATTATTATTTTATCTAAATAAAGAATATTCATCTCTTTCTTTGATAAAATCTGAATCTAAACCATTATCCTTGTTTACAGTGGACTACCACCTCACGAACCGACATAATTCATTTTCCCATAAATGCATCTCAAAACTGGTTATAATGAAATATTTAATGTTTATATATGATATAATTAACATATTATTAATTATAAAATTTTAAAATATCATATAATATCTTCTGTTTCCATCCATTGTAAAATGATGATGTCATTAGTGCATACATGTGGACTACCACATCTATGAAGCGATTCGATTTCATTTTTTTATCCACGTCTTACAGGTGACATATATGTATATATATATATATATATATAGAAAAAATATTATATTTATTATATAATCATAATTAAGGAATTTTAAAATAATATTTTTCTTCTTTCCATCATGATCATTGATAAATATAAATTTTACTCACGAGTATGTACATTATACCATATCCAGGATGGTAACATAATTCATTTTTATTATGAATTTTAAGGGTGTGTTTTAAATTTATAATAGATGTATAGAAATTTTAATTATTTCAATATAATTATTTATGAGTTTATGCAATAATTTCAACTTTTAATATAGTCTTCTTTTCGATGTCATTTTGGAAAAATGAGTCAAATAACGTCAAATCATGTCACGATAACATGATTAAGTGATTGTTTATAACAATATAATATTAATAATAGAGGAATAAAACATAAAAATTGGTTTTATGAATTTAAACATATAAGATAATATTATTATATAAAAATATAAATATTTTACATGAATATTTGGACTCGAGGATAAGAACACTACACATTAGTAACTAGTTTAAAAATTATTTAAATATTTATTCTCAAAATATTTTTATTCCATAATAACATTCTTAAAAATAATTTTCATAAATTTTTAAATGGTCATAATTTAATTTTAAAAAAATTATATCTATGTTTTTACTTTACTTTAATGTTTTTTGAATGGAATTTTTTTCATATTTTATACAAAATGTTTTAGAATTCATTAAAAAAAAGGAAAAAAGAAATGTTCTATTTTAACTAAAAAGAAACCAATAGATCTTCCTTCCATGAAACCCATTATTTTTCATTTGGATTAATTTATAATATTTTATATTTTATTTAATGATAATTTTTCATTCCATTTCATCTAGAAATTTTTGTTTTGAAAATTGGGTATTAAGTAAAGGAGATATATCATGATCTAAGAATGTGTTTATGGGTGAAAGTAATGATTTTATGATACAGGATTTCATGTATTATATTTTTTATGGTTATGGGTAAATATTTATGATGATAGATAGAACCAATATAACATATTAATGGTTAGATCCACTAAAAACTAATGATGAGTATTTCTATTATAAACAAAGAAGAGGTGATCTCGTTATAGCTCTCCATTTTATTGGATAAACGTAATGATTTACCCAATAAGAATTATCATAAGAGATTATTGGAATATACACTAATGATTATTTCACTTTTTAGAGTGATTTTAAGAGTGATAGGAAAATAATATATATTTACAAATATGATTCCCATATTTTATCTATGAGTTTTATATGGAAATATAATGATTTCCAAAATGTCAAAAATTAGTTTATTTTTAAAAGGAAAGTATATGTAACTTCATAAGGGTGAATTTTATAATTTTTTTTAAAGGGTTTTATGGGTTTTTTTGGAATTTTAAATTAAATTTGAGTATTATTTTTCTTATTAATATTTTTAATTAAATTTCATATGAAAATATTTGGGTAGAGATGTTTATTTATTGATTAATAAAATGATTATTTTTATCCCAAATAATTATTTTTAAAAAGGAAAATTTTATGTGTACCTACTAATTAAAAATTATTTTTTATTTCAAAAACCTTTAAGAAAAAAACTAAGAAACCAAGAATCAACCACAACAAGAAATATCATAGTCATTAATGCCCAATTTAGGACTACCAAAATCCTTTTCCCAAACATGTTTCCTGATATGGCAGTTACCTGAGTGCTTGACTCTTCTTTAACCAATCTTCAAAAGAAGATGTCATCTTATCCTAGGCATGAATATACCCTTCAATGCTGATCTTCCCTTTATTAAAGCACCTAACCAAAATTAGGTCCTACTTATCAATCTAGGAATATTTCTCCCCAGTTAGAGCCATTTTTATTGATATGCCAATCATTTTAGATGCTTCCTATTCAATGTCATTAAGTAATAAGACCCGCTCAACCATTTCTTCTTCCGAACTCATAATCAGATCCATGTTTGAGTCAACCATACCTCTTGACATCCATTGTCTAACGACATCACCATCCTTCTTCCTTTCTTTTCTCATATTTGCTTACCAGGTCACCAATGGTGGTGTATAGTGGAGTAATCCTTCATACACTTATACCTCCGGGTAACCCTATTTCCCATCATTCTTGATACTTCACCTATAGAAATGGTGTAATCAAGATCCTTGGGATCTTTTACAAGGACCCTGTTACCTGATTCTACATGGCCAGAACAAAATCCATCGATTGAATGATCATCAAATCTATTTCTTAGCTGAATTAGGGGTCGTTTATTTAGAGGAGGACCCCCTCACATACCGATCTGTACATCCACACCTCTAATAGTCCCCTTCATAACTATGTGTAACAACCCACTGCCCAAACTAACCACCACTGCATAAGAAACAGTAGAAAAGTCCTCTTTTCCACTCACCACCTAAACCAAAGCTGTAACACACACATCCTATTGCATATCACAAGGGTCATCCTCCTCCCGGATAGATCTTGTGCACCCTCCAAAATCAGAATTTCTAGGATAACAACTACTAAATGGGCCATCCAAATACTTCCTCAACCAACTAATGATATTAGAAACTTCTGGGTTTTCATGAACCACCACTTCTTATTTCCCATTAACCACATCCATACCACTCACATGAATTTCTGAGACACTAAATAATTGTTCCACTTCCATAGACTCCTCATTCCCAGTCTATGATGACTGGTGTAGCCCTCCCCATAAAAAACTAATATCTTGAGCACTATCTTCCCTACCAGTTGTAGTCTGTTCAAATAATCCACCCCCACCATGAATTCCTATCTTTTTACCACTACAATTGTCGGTATTTTCTAGAAATTAAGGCCCACTATCGACAAGGCTCTATCGTGTGACCTAGGAACTTGCAGACATCACAGAATTCCATCCATGATTCAAATACCACTTGTTTCTTGCAACAATACTCCTCACCAACTGTAATCCAAACATATTCTAATGGTACCCTTGACACGTCCATTTCAACACAAACATGCGGAATCACTAGATGATTTAGGGCCTCTGTGTGACATTCTGGACACATATTCCTACCAAAAAGGTTTCCAAGCATTCTAATAATAGTAGGATTTTGAATTGGTAGGGGGATATTGGAAAAACTCACCCAAATCACCATTGTATGTAGAACACGCATCATATGAAAATCAAAGGACCATCAAAACAAGAAAAACTGGAATCCATTGTAGTTTTGGGGTGCACTTGACCAGGCATTGGTTAGTTCTACCACACGGCCAAAATGTATCATTATATAGTGATTGTTCAGATGGCACAAAATCACTCTCTCCTTCAAATTCCATGAATCAAAGACATACCTGTCAAACGAATCAAATAAAAGGTGACATTACATAAACCAAGCTACCAATATAAGCTTCAGAAGATATGAGGATTCTAAGAACTCCTTAATCATTATTGGGATATTAGGGAAACCATCAATCAAATATGAAAAATTCATGAAAAGATATACATGAGGAAAATGTGGTATGAGGGCAGGAATCATGAAGGGGAGTAAGTATGGAGCCACTCCATTAGTGGAATTCGAGGGTCCCTCCCCAACCGGTGAGAGAGGGACAGACATAAAGGTCACCACCATTATAATGAGGAACACAATATTAGCCATCCCCCCCTGGTGCCACCAGCCCTCTAGAAATATCTAGGATCTATTATACCTAGATTAAAAGGTTTATGTATTTGCTTTTAATTCCCTTACTGATGTTTTCTGTGTCCATACCATAATTAAATAAATCATATGGTTTTAAGTATTATTAGGGACATGGATGGGTGATGATTAAAATTATCAATACAGGGAATAAAAATAAAGCATGTTATATATTAAATGTTTTGGGGGGGAAATGGATATTAATTGGAAGGGTAAAAATTATGATGTAATATTCTTTAAATAAGGATTATAGCCTAATTTTTCAAAACTATAAACTGTAAAAGATCCTTGAAAATAAATAAAGTGAATTAACTATAATATATTAAACATATAGATTGATTATGGCCAGGTCCTTACATGGAGGATCTATAAACAGATACAAGGCATACATGTTTTTTTAGTAGGGAATTTGTTGACATTGCCCCTTGAATGATATTATGTTCCTCGCATAGATCTTTTTAAATAAACATTATCAGTAGGAGGATTGAACCTACAGAACCTCTTTGATCTCTTAGATCAGTATAAATATTTGTCCTTGAGATTTATCAAACATTGTGTTTAGAAATCGAAATATATTCTTGTATGGAAATATCTTCCATCACCACCATTCATAAGTGACATGATTAAGACATTCCAAACTAAGATCAATTTCAATGTAACATAACCAAATGAATGATTGAAGAAAAAACCCATTGAAATAAAAAATAATTTAAGGAACACATTTATAATTAAATGATGAAAAAAATAACAAATGATTAAAAATATCATGTTGATTTTATTTATATTTTATTTCATGAATCCCTCAGTTGAATTTATATGCAATGTTATAATAAACCCCAATTGAAAAATTATAAACTCTTTGAATCCAGTTGTAATAGTATGAAAAGTATATTCACTATCATATTATGAGATTAGAACATTAATATATTTTTCTTTTAAAGAACATAATCTACTAATAGATATAGTTAATAAAAACATCATGGTTCTCTAAAAATTATATTTCTCAATTAATTTCTATGGAATATAAATAATCAATATTTAATTATGCAAAATAAAATACTTAAAAATAATTCATTTTTGTGTAATAATTTTATGTGTGTACTTTGATTCATTAATTATTTTTTTGAGAATATGTTTTGTTAAAAAATATCATCAAAATTTTACTACTTTTTTATAATCACAAACACAAAAAACAATCACCCTCACAACCTCGTGTAATCTCCCAAAAATAAATTTTTAAAAAAATTGTAAATGAATTATATTGATAATATAGGAAAATGAAAATTATTATCTATATACTAAGTAAATCTATCTATCCCTTGGGATGTTTCACAAAAAGTTATGAATATGAAATATGATTTTCCCACTTTTCATTCTAATAAAAAAAACTAAACTATACTTCTCATGAAATATTATGAATATAATATTTCTTGGAAATTATTCCTTGAATTTATCCTCTTTTATGAGTATAATGAAATATAAATTCAAAAAATAGAATGAAATATAAAATATACCCAAGATAAAATATTTTCTACATTTTTTAATTTTGGTTAGAGATATATTTGGATACAATATTTAGTAAATTAAAGCTTCACTATTTTTTATGTGAAATCCAATGAGTGTATGTATCCCATTTGATTTAATATTTTATATTTTATTCATATAATTAATATTTATGATTTTAAAAAAACCCAAATAATAATATTGAAATATTGGAAACAAAAACTCAAAAAGTTATGAAATAAGTATAATGAATTATAATCTGATTATATAACATACTCTAAATTTGGTAAGATATAATTTCTATTGAGATGAACAATTAATATATCTGAATCATTATATCCTTTAAAATTTTCTTTCATAACAACAATGTAATCCCTACATTAAATGAGAATATTTCCTTTTTTATGATAAAATTTTTGTTGCTCATGCTTTTAGTATAGGTATAATTAATCCAAAAGATGAAAGTTTTATATTGGACCACATTCTATAATATCTTCCCATTGAAAAAATTATAAAAAAACCTTTCACCCATCATTGGATAATAAAAATTCTGAATAGGGTAAAACATAAAGATAAACTTTGAAATTTGTATATTTAGTCTCAATAAAAAAATTGTAATGGGAATAATCATAACATTATGAGTTGAAAAATAAAATTGCCACCTAAAAGATTAATTACCACCAAATTAACTAGAAAAGGTAGCTTCAATTAGTGTAGTTTTTGATGATTGATAAATAGATTCAACTAATAATTTCTAAGGATATTATTGTAATTTATGAAGTACCAATATGAAATTTTATCATAATTATATATATAAATTGAATTTACCCCTCCTTTTAGAGGAGTTTTTCAATTTTAATAGATGATAAAAATGATTAAGGTGATTAATATAAAATGATCATCACTAAATTCAGTTTGATTTACCCAAATATATCCATCTTTAGAGACTTGTTGAATATATAATAATGTTTATCAAATGTTCTTATAAAGTAATCCATAATATTTCATTTTTTTATCACAAAGGACATAGTGTCTTACGTATTTTGGTTTTCAAAGTGAGTTGTCTGATGAGTTTCTAGAAAGTGAAAAAGAACTGGTTTGGTCACAAAGAATCATAGTTTGAGTGAAAATGAAACCAAAATATTTGAGTGCTTCTATATCTATAATAATTTAATAAAATCATCACGAGAAACAAAATGTTTCAATTTAGAAATAGAAAGTAAAACTGAATGATTAATTTAATTATTTCATAAAACTAAATATTTATCAATAAAGTGAAAATATTTGGACATGATTTAAAATAAATACAATATTATGAAAAATAAACTTCTACTTAACTCATAAGAACAATTTTTTTTTTCAAAATAATTAAATAATACACCTTCTATGGTTCCATTTAGGTAGAATAATATCCACCAAAATTCTATAAGAAGGTATTGAATCATATTTTATTCACATATTATATAAAATTATACATCGTACATATTTTTATGGAAGATAAACCATTAGAAAACCCAATCTTTTAATCACATATAAAAAATATTATGATTTGTCAGTATTCTAGATCAATCAAGAAAAATTTTAATTCTTGAACCTACTAGAGTACTAATAAAGGAGTATTTTTTAGTAAAAATTGATTAATTAAATTTACAATATATTTATGAAGGCATAAGATGGTTTTTTCTAGTATCTTAACTATATTAAAACCAAGGAAATATTTTAGATCACCCTTCATACTCATCTAAAATTCACTATATATATGTTTTAAAAAACTATTTGAGGGTGTTTTTTGATTTGAACCATATATAATTTTAATAGAATAAATTATTAAAATGGTGGTGTCCTTAAATAAGTTTTTGATAAATAGATTCAGAATAACCAATAATTTATAAAATTATTTTGATGTAAAAACCAGTAAGGTTTATGATACTATGCTCTTGGATCTAGTTTAAGTTAATAGAGTGCTTCAGTAAGTTTAAATACCTATTTCATAAAATGTATCTCTTAAAAAATAATGTTCTTTTTTATATAAACCTCATCCTTAACATATCTTTTAATAAAATAAATCATTCAATCCATTCTGAATAGAGTAAGGTTCTTATGTTCTATGAAGGATATTAAGATGTGGATATCTTTGAGCCTAAGTATAGAATAAAATTTCACTCAATAATATATTAATTATTCAGAAAAATAATCCTTATAAACATGTCTATCCATATTTATAAATATTCTTATACTCTTATAATTATTATTTTAAAAGACCCATTTTCAATCTCATAATAGGAATATCCTTCATTTTTTCATAAAAATTCCTATGTTTGTTTTTTTCGAACTAGATTAAGCACTTCTTGTTCAGTCGTTGTCCAAAATTAATCATAGAGTGCATTATGTTCCATTTTTTGGTTTTAATTGTGTAAATAATAATGGATTGTTAAATAAATGTTATATATGAATCCCAATTATATATTTGTGATCTACATCACCTATAATATTATTAATGGGATGACTCCCTATTATTGAATGGTTTTAGGATAGAAGGGAACATTTTCCATAAACTAACAAATAGCTAAATTCCATTATTCATTAATATGGACATGAATATTTCACTATACTATATTTTTTAAGAGAAACATCAATTTATCGTGGTTAAATTTATGGTGATAAATAATATATTTTTTAGAAACATTATCTTGATGTATATTTTTTTAATGTTTTAAAATCACATAATGTTCGACCTCATCTAACCAGAAGAGTATCGACTATTCAATGTTATTTTTCTTTACGATGATAATATTATAATAATTAATATTCTGGTAGTAACAAAAAAATATTCCTTCATAAGGATTTGGATCAAATTTATGGATATTATCTCTTGTATTCAAAATTAACACTTTTCATTCAATTACTCTAAGGTAATAATTTTTTGGTATTATTCCTATCCAAAAAATGATAAAAGATATAAATAAAATTGAACAATGTAGAACATGATTCATATATTTCAATCTAATATTCATGTCATCTAACTAAGAATTTTTAGTTTTTGAGCATTCAAAAAAATACGATCGAGGTATTTTCATGAAGGGTTCAATTCCTTTACATAACAACACTACTATACTATGGTGTTCTTAGTGCTAAACACTTATTACTAATGAATTCTCCAATAAAAAATTTTTCAAAATCAAACATTAAAAATTTACAACCATGATCACTCTAAGCATTAATCTAAGGAATGTTTTCTCCTTTAGAATAATAGAATATAACTTTTTAAAAATCAATAATATTTTTTTAAAATAAGAATAAGAACATAACTACATGATAACCTACTATAATCACATACCATGAGGTAAACATAATTTTGACCTCTCATACATCTAGTTCTTATGGGTTCAAAATTTTCCACGTTCTCTAACTGTAAAGATAAAAGATTTCCTCTTTACTAGTATGTCTAAAGCATGAATTATATTTCTTAATAAAATATTAAAGATCAATAATTCTATAAGATTCAAACCTATATACTGGTTGATCACCTACAAGACCTATCCTAAAATATGATCTTGCGTTCAAGGATTTCAATGTTCCAAATTATTTTTCAAAAAAAAATTGTAACCGTAAGAATACTAAGGTGGGGTATGTTTTTAAATCCAATGTTTTCTACATCTATTATGTAAAAAGTATTTGGCCAATCAAAAAATAACATAGGAACTCTTCTCAAACAGGTAAATGTAAATAAAATATTATCAATTTCATCAAAGTAACCCTTATAAAAAAATTAATTCTTCTAATATGGATGTACTAAAGTCCTAAAACATAAATAATATTTCAAATAGTAGTGTTACTAAGAATGAAAATATCACCAACATCAAGGAACTATTAGTTTGAATTGTATATGAATATAAAAAATTCACCCTTTACTTTATTTATTATTTTATAATTTGGACGTGTTTCCAATAATATTTCATAAAAACCCAATATATATGTACAAACTGCTCAGGATACTAGAAAATATTCATTCTAAAATGTAATAAAGTATGTTCTTGGTATCCAAACATCCTTAGGTCCTATAATGTTATCAAATAAAAACATCAGAATCCATATCTATATTAATCTATATTATTACACTTATTATTTATATTTTTAAATAAAATAAAAACGAATACTAAAATATTGAACCATATTTATAGAATATAGTCTCTTCTAGTGACCAATCCTTTTATTCCTAGTGTGAGAGAGTGCATTTCTAGGAAAAAAATTACGGTGGCAATGTGAATTTTCATAATTAAAACCAATTCTATAAGATGTTACAGATGGTTTCAACTTCCTATAAATATTTTCAATTTTTTCCCTCCTATATGTAAAAAGAAACAGAAGGGTTTTGTTAAATGATTTAACTTCAAATTTAGTTTCAAACAAAGATATAATCATTGGAAATTAAATTAGAACAGAAGTAAAAATATATCTATGATTTATTTTTAAAAATACTTGAAGTATGATTCAAAAATGTCACATTTATTATTGATGTTATAAAATATATTGATCATAGAAATTCCTTAACATAATTTTTTTCCATTCCATAAAAGTCACATTCCTAGATATTTCTTCAAATTATTGAATATCACCCTCATGACCGGGTGAGGAATAGTAATTTTCATAATCATAGATATAAGGTTCACTAAAATCTATAGTAAAATTAATATGTTATCTAGATTTTACTATCGATATGGAACACCTTTCAACATATATAAATTAATCATATAATTTTATAATCTTATAACTATTATAACTATCTTCAAATGATCTATCATAAGTTCTATAATCTTTTCTAGTGCTTTAGTTATTCAAATCCTAAATCTATTATAATTTTTTTCTTAGAGGATCTATTTTAATATCTTTCCATTCACATTAATTTTTAAAAATATGATCTTATGTGAGCATGATGTTTATATTCATAACATACCATATCTAAATATTCATTATTTAAATATTTATTCTTTTTATATTTTTTATTATCATATATGTAGATCGTCTTTTATTTAATCATATTCATAATATTTGAAACTTATGTATCCTCCCCATCATTAGATTATGTATTATTAACATCAAATAGATGTTTATCTTTTTTATTATAAGTAGTTACCTTTTAATTAATTTCTATAAAATCTACAAATCTAGAATTTATGACACCAGAAGTTGAAAAAAAATATACTCCATTATTCCCCTTCTCTTATTTAGAACCACTATTTTTTATATGATCATATAATTTTTTTTGTTAAAATCAAATAATAATGGTTTATAATTTTTATATTCATTATGTCTCCAATCTACTTCGCATTGAATCCCCATTCTTTATGAAAAATTTCAAAATAAAATTAATCTACCTAATCATCTAGTATTTCCTTTTCACCAAATTACTATAGGATGATAACTATCATCAAAACAGATTTATGTTTCTTTGAAATGACTCTCTTGAAAGGAAACCACAAGCCAAATAATATTCTCAAGAAACCACCCTTTTGTATCAATAAACTTGGATGTTTTAAATTATTATTTTTAATTTATTTTGAATCCCATTCATGGTTACCCATGATAAATTCGGATTGAAAACATTTAGAGTCATCAAATAAATTATTTTCTTCAGACATTATTATTCAAATGATACTCTAGATTTTCTTATAATATAAAATGTGAATGTTATTTCTCATAAATACTATAATATATAGTAATCATAAAATAATATCCACTCCATTGTTGATAAAAAATATTCCCATCCTATAATTCCAATATTCATAATCTTCACTATTAAATATTAGTAGTAAAATATGTTTTTTATCTTTTAATAGTTCTGACTGGATTCCCTACCATGTAAAAAATTGATATATCATCTACAACATTTTTAGCATAAGAAAAAAAATGATTTAAAAGAAATATAAAATATAATATTATAAAATAAATATATAACATCATATTTAAAGAATCAATATGATACCAATTAATGTCATAGAAATAAATTTAATAGAAACTATAAGAGTGGAGGTGAATTGTAGTTACATTTCAACTATCATTTTTTATCCCCGTCAATTATCAATTATCCGAAGTTAAAATATCTAATCAAATTGGAGTATTAAAATAAAAAAAATCATGAGATATAATAATAAAAATTTATAATAATTAGTTGATGAACATAAATAATAACAATTTTAAAAATATAACATAGAATCTTTTCATAGAGTATCTGATAATAATCTAAATATTAATAAAAATATACTATTACTATCACTTCAATACAACATGATATCATAACATCCAATACAATGTGGTAGGAGAATCTTTAATTGTGTATAAGTTATATACTCTCTAATATTATGAACGTTTTTGACACACCACATCAATAGATATCTGGATCCTTACTAAGAACATTTTTATATTGAGACTCAGTAGATGGATATCAAAATTGAGCCTCTTTTCCATCTATTCAATCATTATAAAACTCTATCTCTAATATTCATCAATGTTAGTATTGATAAATTTAAATATATCCCATCATTAGAATTATATTAATTCATATGGTTAAGAAGTAAAACAATTAGAAAAATTAATTCTAATAGATTTTACAAATTAATCACACAAAATAGAAACTATTATGAAAATCCCACAAAAAGAAAAAGAAATCGTCTGTTCTCAGTGGAAAAACATGATTCAACAATTCAATATAGTTAAAAATATATATTAGTTATCTTATATATCTTGTTAACTAAAACCATTATTTCAATTTATATACAATGTTATTAAAAATTAAAACAATCAAATTTTATGTTCTCTAAGTTCAGTTGCAACTACTTCATAATCAGATTTAGTATCTTTCAATGAGAATAGAAAATGTATAACAACCAAGGTAATTATAATACTTGATTAGTTTAATTCATTATTAATATTTATGAAATATATTTTATATAGGTATTATCAATATAATAATGTTTATTAATTTTCAAAAAAAATATTAATTCATACTAAATACAATTACTTGTATTATATGTTTTAATTTATGATTCCAATGAAAAACCCTAATCCAAACCACTGGTTCTAAGCTAGGATTCCACATGACCACATGAATTCTTCCCCCATTAGTCTGAGGATGTAATGTAGTACTCAAGTTGAATTTAATCCTCATTTCTTTCTTCAAATATTATCATAACCATGATGTGAACTTGGTTTCTT
The DNA here is from genome assembly GCA_963277665.1 of Viscum album. Classification (NCBI taxonomy): domain Eukaryota; kingdom Viridiplantae; phylum Streptophyta; class Magnoliopsida; order Santalales; family Viscaceae; genus Viscum; species Viscum album. Next base: position 245,077,848 of record OY728131.1, read on the forward strand.
TGTGAGATAAAATTCTCTAAGGAAAATAGTTTAGCCATGTGATCTTGTAAATATAGAGTATTCCAAGATCATCAACCATGTTAGTCTCTCACATAGATACTAAATGATCCATCTTGTTCATCCAGTCCACTATAACCCACATGGAGTCTCCACCATTTTGGGTCCTTAGAGAACTCATAAAAATTGCTATAGTCACATCATCACACTTCTATAATGGAAATATAAGTCACTAGAGTAACCCTTTATATCTCAAATACTCATCCCGGATCTTATGACATGTCAAAAAATGGTGTAAAAGAAAAACAATATATATCATTATTCCAATCCATAAAATTATGTGTCTCACGTCATGATACAACTTGGTCGATCCTAGGTGTAAATTCTACTATGAAGCATGAGAGTCTCTCATTAGTTCATCTCTCATGAAATAAAAAAAATTACCATTACATAAACCCAAATCACACAAAATACTTCTATGATCTATCTTATAATAGAGACATTTAAAATAAATCTCTCATACAACATGACACACTCTGTATCACACTCCTGTCAAGACTTCACTTTTTTAATGAATGTGGACATGATCACTCTATGTGCACAAACCATTTCCCATAAAACCCTAGATATGACTACATAAAAGTCAGTAGATAATTTCATGATCCTCCACCAAGATTCTAATGTCTGATCCCAAACCCCTTGTGTCATCCCAAATAGATAACTGATAAAAACATTTTCCTTCTCAAGAGCATACTACATATTCAAGTTATGAATCGGTATGTATTTTTCCTAATTCCTTTGATGAAGATTCATGTCATGTTTGGAGAAAATATATTATAGATTCATGTGCCCAAAATACCTGAAACAAATATCACCAAATAGGTAATGTAACCTATATATCATTGAATGAATCAAAACATATAACTTCAATTCATGGGAAGGGTTGTTCCATGTAGTGTTTCACCTTGAATTCTAGTTAATGGTGCCCAAAGATGTTGGGCCCAAATATAGAAAGTGTGACACCCCAAATATTAGAGTCTGATTACAAGTATCGAGGGCCTAAGGTGTGATCATGAGGAGACTATTCCTATAATGATCAGAGTGTAGTGCTAATATATATACATATAATAAGTTATAGAAGAAGTAGACATTATATGACTATACTGATAAGCTACAGTAGTGAAAGGTGAAATCGACAATAGATAGTAGTGGGAATAAATAGGAAAGCACCTAGATATATTTGAAAAGATGCAGGATTTGAACAAATAATAAGTTAAAATGATGATTATGGTCATGATGCTATAAAATGTGATTACATAGAGAATAGGGGAAACAAGCATACAAGTAATGCTAAAAATACCAAAAAATAACCAAACACCACCTCTATTAGTATCTCAAGTATAGGCTCAGACCTCCTCTCCTTTATTCCAAAGTATAACTAAAAATAAAGAAACAGATTCTGGCCACTTCCTTTTATTAATACCTTCAGTCATAAAGTCTTATCTATTTCTAAGGGTGGACTAAGTAGGGTGTCTGATAAAATACAAGAATGAAACCCCAAAAGTTTTATTGATTAAAACCATTAATGAAATATAAAATGATAATTATTCCATATTTAATAAGTGTAATAAACAAATAAATTCATTGGACAAGGTTCCACTTAGATACCCTTCCAATTTTCCATCTTCACCCTTAATTGATGTGCCTGAACTGAGGGATCCTATGAAGGCAATGTGAGTGATACAATTTCACAAAAGATGGACTATCCTAATGATTTTAATTCTACATGGAAGACACCTCACTATGTTTCCAAACCCAATGGTCCATTTATTATTTAATAAAATTCGTCTTCGTTTAAATTAAATTTAACCCCTTTATAAAATTTTGATAGTAACCCAATTCCCATGAGGGTAAATTCTAAAATAGTTATTAGTATCACTATAGGGGATCATAAATTCCAAATCAAAGTTAATATGTCCAAGGTGACCAATGTATGAGATCCAAAGTTTTACTCAAGGCAGAGTGTGATGACTGCATGAACTAACCTTTGATTCTATCCTTGGTATTAAACTTAGGGTCCCAAGTAACTCTTGTAAAATTGTAAAACCATTGAGCCACCAAGCCCATAAATGGGATATATCAAAGGGAACATGTTTCACTCGACTAGATTCAAAGATTAAATAATGCTCGGCGAGCCCATCCAAGTGATAGATAGGGTCACCACCCAAGTGTTTACAAAATAAGACAAAACTCCAACTAATGTATGATGACCGCAAATGTTGGGTCCTTAAATTTTAACCCATTATATTTCCCATGGGAAAAGGAAGAGGATATGGAATGCTAAGGAAATCAATATCATTTAACTATGCTATAATCTTCATCATTGAGAGAACATTGGTCAAGTAATTTTTATGATGAAGACACATATATGGAATAAGGAATAAGAAACAAGGCCTAAAATCTTCTCCAATTCAACTAGTTAAACAATTACATTCATTATATGAATGGCCGAGGCCAATATCCATGAATAATCAGCATATGGTTCATCATCCCTTGAGAATGTGGGAGGATCATGCAGTTAGAACTCCCTGGTCGGTTCTACAATAGAAGGGGCATGTAGGAGAGAACCCTAAATTGACTGCATTAACAGAATGATAATATCCCAAAACTGAGCATTGGAACCAAATAGAGGATCCAAAGGAGGTTACTTAGGTGGAATGATAGGAGGCATCGTGGGTAAATCCAGTCCCACCACCTCTAGATTATGCACGTTGACACTCTCATGGAGTACAACATAAGGTCTTCAAGGGGGAATATCTCTACAATTTCAAATTAAATTCCATATATAATATTTATAATAGATAGGGAAATTATTAATGAAATGAATGGAATAATCACATTACAACCCTTATCCTGCTAAAGGATCCATGTATAGGTGATCTAAAAAAGTCGTAGAATGATCCAAGATAGATCACTCAGGACATAGCCTATTTCACACTACTAGGTCAAGTCAGGTTCAAGGTATCACACATAACAGAATAGGTTCTAATAATTGGAGCATAAAATACAAGGAATATAAGAAAATAATATAGTGACCTAGCCTTTTACACATATTTTAATAAGATTTTATTCATAATTAATAATCAAATTGAAAGCCCTGAATTGTAAAGTATAGTATCTTTATAAGATTAGGTACCTAATTAAACATCATGAAAAAATATTTTATTTAATCTAAATATTGTGCTCCTAAAATCAATTGAGATCATATATCATAATAGGATTAACTGTGAAATACAGGAACAAAATGGATGAGCTAAAATTCCCAATAAAGAAAATAACCATAGGAATAAAACATAGCACATGGGTAATATTTCCTAAAAGACGTGGAATAAGAATAAAAATAAGGAATAATAGCATTTATAACACTGTAAGATATAAATAATGTCATCATTGAAATGTTGAAACAACATATAATATGACATAAATATGATTCAACTCTAATTTTAAAGAATATATAACATGGTTGGAAAAGTCCTATAAAGGAATTTGGTTCACATCCAACCCCAACAAGATGCCTCATGAGACTAAACATTACCCAATCAAATGGAGCACTATCTGGGATCTCCCATCATAACATGATAGTTAATACTTGTGCTATATGAAGAATAAACATAAGTGTTGCCCATGGAACAAAATGAGTATCATAATCATGTCACAATGCATAAAAAATGAGCATATAATAAATGTTTCAATGTATGAATGGATTAAAAACACACATGGACATTTTTAAGGGAAAATATGAATAGTTCAGGATAATTGGTGTTCAATTTAAGTGGGAACATGTAAAAGGATAGTTCATGAAACAGTAGAAAAGAAATATTTTAGAGATGTTTATGGAAAATATTAAATATAATTTAAAGGGTAAAAGACATATTGGTTTTCATAAAACTATAAATGAACTAAGTAAATTATTCATGATAAAATATTTAATTTTTAAAAAAATGGTGGCTCAAAATAAGTTATTTTCTGCCCTAGGAAGTGGGTAAGAAATCATGAAGTACCCTTGAATTAGGCCTACTTATCAATAATAATTGAAAATGTAACCTTTCTAAATCTTGTATTAGCCACTAAAAGCGGGACAATATAATTTGGATATACGAGTTTCGAATATATACCTATATTTTATAATTTTTATAAAAAAATGGAAGAAGGATTACATTGGAGTGTGTGGAGAGAAAGATTAACCTGAAGGAATGAAATAGAGTTTTATGTTGAATCTCTTATGTTTGAAGAGGTTCGGCACTTGATCTTAATGTTTTGAATAATCAAATTAAATTCATTAATTAAAAAGTGATGAATATTTTATACATTTAATTTATTTATTATAATTTTTATTATGTTCATTTATGTCCTTTTTAATGAGTTATAGTGTTCAATTTCATTGTTTTGGAGTTCGCTTTTTTTATGTTTTCATGATTGATTAGCTTATATAAGAGTATGTATGTTCATGAAAAATTTATATAAAAATAAGGAATCAAAGTTACAAGTTATTAATGAACATAATTAAGGTTAAATGATCTTATTAATCATTTTTATATGTTATGAGGATGATTCAATATATTAAATTTTAGTGATAATTTTTCGGATTATTTTGTGCGGTTTAGGTTAACAACGAACTTGTCCTTTTATATTATTTAGCATCATGGGTATGTAATTATTCCATAACATTACATAGGCTATAATAAATATATTATAATATTATTTAACCATAAAAATGGTTTTATGACTAGACCTATTGGGTGTAATGGAAAATAAACATTTGTCATCCTTGAGGGCGATAAATTAACACATCATGAATGACATTTCATTTCTAGAATAAAAAAGAGAGGAGAAGGGGGTTTGATGATGGATTATTCCATTAGAATAATATAAATATAATATATGTATTGTAATATTGTTTTCCTGCTATTTGGATGATGGGAGGTAGGGATATAATAAGAAAATAAAATAACTTTAAAATAAAATAAAATAAAAGGAATAATGAATTTACTTCTTGAATTTAGCCATCGTAAGAACCTCATTTGGGAAATGAATTTGGAATTTTAATGAGAAAAAGAGCTCTTGGATGTGGGGGATTGGTTTATAAATATATTTGAGTATAATTTGGAATATTCTCAATGCTTGTAATGGGTGTAGAGAAGAGGTTGTGTTGTATGGTATTTATAGGGGTGGAGAGGTGAATATTCTCATTATCTTATTCATTAAATTGTTATTTTGGGTCAGGAATATGATTAGTATGAGAAATATCAAAAAACATATTAAAATAATGAAAATATGTTTGATATTATAGTTCATACATTAGTGATCACTCAAGGAATAGTATATTTAACTTATAATTTATATATAGTATAAATTAAAATATTCTACTATTCACCAATAATTCGACTAGTTTAAGAAAATATCAAAAATTAACCCTAAAAATTTTTTTTGGAATGTATATTTCAAAAATGAACTCCATTTTTGAAAAACAATATTCGAAATAGTATCAATTTAATTTTTCCTTAAAATCATATTTTACATGAAAAATAACCCTTTAAAAATTATAACTGATTTTATACCACTTTGAAAAATTAAACAAGGACTCAAAAAATTTTATTATAATAATAAGATAAGAAAATATTAATTTAGGAATATATTTAATGGAAATAAATTTTATTTTAAATAATTATATTAATTATATAATTGTAATTAATTATTTATAACATACAAAAATACCAACACTTAATTAATAATTTTTATCACATTTATTTATTTATACTAAGATATGATTATATCATAATTTCATAAATAGGATTCCTAAATTTTAGTTACACTTTCATGAGTGAAGTTAGTATTCTGTTAGATAGTTTACTATTCGTAATGGTTATATTACTATTTTAAAGGTTAATTTACTATTCCTTCAGAATATGATTCTTAACAATTAAAATTACCTATTATTTAATTATTTCTTCATTTATAAATTTTTTATTATGTTATTAATGCTATTTATAGAATATGACACAATTATAAGAAAGGAATTTCCATTATTAAAAATTTTGGGACATTACAATCTTCCCCCTTATGAAATTTTACCATCAAGATTTCATTTTACATTCTATGTTGAAAAAAATTGTGGGTGCTTATCCTTAATCGCTTCATTAGGTTCCTACGTTTCCTCATCGTGCTTATGGTTCCACCATTTTTCTCTGATCAGGTGAGTACTCTTTCTGTGTATAACATTTTCTCTATGATCTATTATCTCCACTGGATACTCCTCATATAAGATACAATTTTACAAATATTTCACTTATGAATTTAGTACATGTGAAGAATCTAGTTTTTACTTCTTTAAGTGGGATGCATGGAATTCATCATGTACTTGATACATTGTTGGATGAAGTTCTAGTCAATAAGTGACATCACTACCATGATCAATAATCTAAAAGGGGTTGATGTATAAGATAATTATCATTATTTTCATACCAAATATCATCATCCAATTCCATGAAGATATGTAGAATAATTCCATATCTCCACTCATAAATTAATGGTCTCATCAATGATTGTCTGCATTGTTATTTTGTTAACATTATGCTATAATAAAGAACTGCTAAATGCTTTTCAACTATGTCACCATTTTATCGACCATTTTTGGTCCAAGCATCTTATGTTCACTGACATCATCCCAGCATTTCAGTGTTCTATGTAATTTCCATTGAATGGCTTTATATAGATCTATTTGGATGCTCAAGTGCAAACTATTATTGTAAGATAACTTGACCAGATGAAGATGTCAGTCCATAATTCATTAAATTCCATATACCAATCACTAAACATGTATTCTAGTGTCTAAATAGTCCTCTTAGATATTACACCATTTTGAGGATGATAGTATGTAATGATGTTCAACTAAATTCTTAGAGCATCTTGGATACTTTTCTAAAACCTCAAGGTGAATATCAAATCTCAATCAGATGAAATTGATAGTGGTACTCCATGAATAATACCAATTTTCTAATATATATATATATATCTATGAAGGTTAATTAAGTGAGAAATCATCTCAAATTGTGATAAAGTGATCTTTCATTATAAGATAATCCATAGCCACCTATATAGCATTGTTTCCTTTGGATATCTTCAAAAGAATAGTGAAAAATTTTATGTGTTCTCCACTTCAATGTTGGTATAGATATTTTTTATATTATCCCTATTTTTTTTCCTTTTTTCCTTCACATTGATGACATACAAAGGACTTTGATGTATACTCAGTGATCTCCTTTTTCATATTGTCCCACAAATAATTCTCTTAGAGATCTCAATACATCTTTTTCTTCCCTCAGTGAACAGAGAAGGTTGAGCTATGTGAGGCATTCAAAATCCGATGCTTTATATCTAGATCATACAATACACATAGGAATGTCCTAATTATTAAAACTCCTTCCTCATAAATTTAATAAACTTATGATTTCCCCTTTCTTATAGCTTCCACCTTATTCTGGATTTCAACATCAATTATTTGGGAATCCTTTATTTTATCCACAAGGGATGGATGAGAAAACATTTGAGAAATGATTGATGATGTTCCTTCCAAAAATATATCGATGATCATCCATTTTTTGTCTAATTATTTAGGCTCCTTCTCAATTATAATAATTGATACAGATGTAGGATCCTTACTATACAGAGCATATGATACTTTTTTTTCTTACTATGATGGTAGAGGATTGATAAGTCATAAGACTTGATGATCTCTAACCATCTTCCATGGTGTATATTAAGCTCTGTATGTGTGAATATATGTTTGAGACTCCTCTTTATTAATATATATATCACTCTTATCTCTGTAGAGATAATGGCACTAGATTTTCAATACAAAGATCACAAATGCCAACTTGAGATCATGCATGGGATAGTTTTTCTAATGATTTTTCCACAGTGGTGATGTGTATTATATTACATTATAATTATTCATATTTACACAACATAATACCTTATTTGATTAATCATTGTAGATTCTAAATAATTCCCCACTTTTTGGATGTTTTAGAAGTGGTGTAGTGATAAACATATTATTCAACTCTTTGAAGTAATCTTCACATTCACTTCTCAAAACAAATTTTACTTCTTTCTGAGTTATCTAGGTTAGTGGGTTTTACAATTGTGAGAATTTCTTCACAAATAACTGGTAATACCTAGGTGGACTAAGGATCCTATGAATATCCATTATAGATTTTGGACTCAGACACTCTTCGATTTCCTTTGACTTGGAAGGGTCCACATATATAGTATTTTTGGTGATTAAATTCCCCAAGAAAGATACTTTCTTTATCTAGAACATAAATATCATATAACTTTCATATAGTTTATCCATTCTAAAATTCTTCAAAACAATATTCAAATTATCATCATGTTACTTCTTTATATTATAGTATATCAAAATATCATCAATAAAAACAGTCACAAATTTTCCATGGTAATCTTTAAAGACTCTATTTATTAAGTCCATGAAAATTGATTGAGAATTAGTGATTCCAATGGGAAAAAATATGAACACATTGTGTCCATACCTTGTTTGAAATGTAGTATTGGGAATTTCTTCCTTCTTCGCCTTTAATTAGTGACTTCCTGGCCGAAGGTCCACCTTAGAGAAATAACCATCCCCAATAGTGGTCAAAAAAGTAATATATCATTTGTAGTGGATAGTTTTTCTTTATCATGATTTTTTTGAGCTCACAATAATCAATACCGAGTAACATTGATCTATCCTTCTTCTTGAAAATGTGGACTGTCGTACCCCATGGTAAAGCACTCGGGCATATAAAATCTTTATCCAGATTCTTTTGTACCTACTTCATTAGTTATTCTAGCTCAATGGTTTCCAATAAATAAGATTTATTTTATATATGAAGTGATATACGAATAAGTTGTATTTAGAAAACAACATAATGATTAGGATGAAGAACATACAAATTTTTAGTGAATAAATATGTGTAATCTCTCACGATGGCCATTTATTTGAGAATGATTATCTTATTTTGTCAATAATTTGGGAAAGCTATTAATGATCATAAAGAAACAATATCTAAACATGTGATTATTAGTTTTTAGTAGATTATTCCTCCTCCTTACACTTGTACCAAATTGGGGGATTCTTTGGGAAGTGAATATTGATCTCCCTTTCCTGACATTCGATTTTGGATTTGTATAATGATATACATTCCATGCCCAAAATAGATTAAATCTATACTAAATAGAGTATGACAATGTGTTCAGGGATGTTCATCCCACAAACACTAACCGAAGAGTAATTAAAATCTTTGGAGGCAGTAATTTCCCCATTTTCTATTCTAACAAATAACTCTACCTAAAAATATTGTGGTGGTTCTTCAATAGTTATACTAAACATGAAATATATGAAAGAATATGATGAACTAGAATAAAATAGTATGTTTAGTATTTCTGAATGATTAATAAACATACCTATCACCACATTATTTTGAGTCTCTACATCAGTATAAGTGATAACTAATTTCCTTCCTTGCTGCCTTGGAGGTTTCTGTTGTTTATTTACTCCAACAACCCTTGGAATAGGTAAATTGTTTTCATAATTCCCATGCTCTACATAGTTGAAAAACTACACTACATGTAGAGTGTTGATATGAACCTCACTTTATTCTTCCAGATAAGGGGGATTATTCATATCCATTTGGTTGTTATTAAATAGACTAACTTATCTTCCACATATATATCATTCATGGTTCTATTTATATATTTTACATGATTCTTTTCCCACACGTTTGACAAGTGGGATTTAGGTTCTTCTTTCCTTCATGGGATTTTTCACCTATATTAAAATCTATTTCCCCCTTTTTCTCACTGGTCCCATGAGACCACTGGGAGTCTCTGATCTCCATTTCAACCTTTAGGGGATAACATAAAATCTCTTCATAACTGTTGAAGCCTCAAATCACCAAATATTATTTAAAACTCATCATTAGTCAAATAAATATGTGATTCACCTTGCTTTCTGTGTTCATGAAAAATCGAGAGGCATATCTTGCAATCCTTATGGCATTTTCTTCATACACCCTAATTGAATATTCTTCCTTCTAATCCAATCTAAGGATATATTTTTACATATTGAGATGTTGTTTTTAAAGAAAATAGTTATTAAAAAATATTTCCTTGAAATCATCCCATTACATAAAATAAATTTCCTCTTACAAAATTTTGTTCTTGATTACTGTCTGCCACCGATCAACCTCGCAATCATAACTATAGACCGATAGCATGTATTTTTCATATTCTGAGAACCATAGTACATATAATATCATCTCAATAGATTTAATCATTTTTTCTAAGAGGGGGGGTCTAAAATATATCCTAAACACTGAAATTCATTTCCTCGTGAATTATTTGACAAAAAAATTTCTTTATTTATAGAAGGAGGATTTTCCAGATGATTCATGTTGTTATTCATAACCTGATCCAACTGAGCAAGTACTATCAAAATGTTTTGAGCACCCATTCCCATCCTTTTTGATATTTAATTAGAGAAATAATCACATTTCCTATCACATTTACTGTTGGAAAATGTTTTTCTATTTCAATCAATTAACTTTGAAAAATAAAGTACAATTAGGGGACATTAATACTTAGTTAACATGAATATAAAATAATAACATTGAATATATATGGATAAAATTGTAAACTAAATGTATATCATTTCTTGTGATTCCATATGTTTCAATATAAGTTATCCATGATCTATTTTCTAACATATATTCTAATGGTATTTTCCAACCTAATAATAGTTCGTAATGAGTTTATGAATCTATCAAAGCATATCCCCTAGGAGTGTCCAACTAGGTGCAAAGTAAGGCATGTTTTTATCTACCAATTGACCCCGAGTCAGGCCTAGAACACCTCGTCAGAGTTGTTACTCCTAGGTACATCTATATGTAAACCATGTCCACTTTTAGTATATAGACTGGTTTGTATTTTCATGATAGGCCACATATAATATACTGAGAAAAATTTAGGTATGTTTTATTATACATAGTCTTATTCCTAATGCTTTTGCTAGAGTTTTTTAATCTTAATAAAAAAATAAACTTTTCTTTTGATACCTAATATAGTGATCTTAGACTCTTAAACATATAAATATATGATTTTAATCATAAATAACATGTAAATTTAAATCTAAGGGTCATAAATTATAGTTTCTTTAAACTATTAGGTACATAATTAAACATCATGAAAATATATTTAATTTAATCTCCATATTAAGCTCTTATATTCCATTTAGATCTTATATCTTCCTATGATAACCTATAAAATACATGAATAGAAGGGAAAGCTAAAAATACATGTATGGAAATAAGCATATGCATAAATCATATCACATGGATTATAAGACATAACATGATGGAATAAAGGGAATGTAATGTGAATAAACATAAAAATAATAAAATTTATAACATGGTATCACCTAAACAAGCATCATATAAATTTGGAAATAGTATATAACATAGCATAAACATGAGTTAAGGCTAACTACTAAGACTATATAACATGGTAGAAAATGTCCCATAAAGGAATCTGGTTCACTCCTAATGAGAACATGATGTATTATGAGACTAAACATTACCCAATAAATTGTTGTGATATTTTTGTGCACCCATTATAAAATATTTATGAATACATGTTCCACATGAAGAATAAATATATAGGTAACCCATTCAATAAAATGAGTATCACAACAATGTCATAAGGCATAACGAATGAGAATATCATAAATTTTTCTGTTCAAAATTTGATTCAAAAAATAAAGTTGAATTTTTAATGGAAGGTAAGAATTTATAATGATAATTTATGTAAAATATATGTGGAAACATGTAAAAGAACTGTGTATAATACATTATAAATAAAACATTTCAGTGCGGTTTGTGGAAAATAAGAAAGATAATTTAAAGATTAAAATGAGTATTTGTTTCCCTAAAAAAATGAACCATGGGATTTATTCATTATAAAATGTGTTCTATTTGAAAAATAATGGTTCCTTAAAAAATAATATGATGTTTAATTGGATGAGGTTAAGAAATAATGAAGTTACATTGAATCGGGATTCCTAATTATGAAGAATTGAAAAGGGAACCTTTCTAAAACATGTATTACCCCATCAAAGAGGGACGATATGACCTATATAAATGATTTTGGAACATATAAAATTACTTTAAAAAGTAAAAAAAAGTAATAAATCATTTCATTAGATTAAAGGGAAAGAAATAGTAATAGAAAAGAAACCAATAGAGGTTCGGGTAGAATCCCATACGTTATGTCTGTAATGGTTATAAACATGATCGTAATATCCTGAATAATCAAAATAAAATAATTAATTAATAAGTCAATAAAAATTTCTACATGTTACTGATTTATTATAATTTTACTAATTTCATTTATGTGTTTTTTAATCAGTTATAGTATTCAATTTCATCATTTGGTAGTGATCATTTGCAAAGTTTCCATGATCCGTTAAATTATATAATATTATGGAAGTTTAGGTATAATGGAAATAAAAATAAAGAATTGAAGTTATATGTCATTATTAAAAATAAATAAGGTAAAATTATCTTATAAATCATTTTGTTATATTTCATTATGGTGAATCATTAGATAAAATATTAATGGTATTCATATGGATTATTTTTGGAATTTTTTTGCTCACAGTGAACTTGTTTGTTTTATTATTTAACATAATGTGTATATAGTGATTCCGGAATATTAAATAGTTTATAATATATATATAATAAGTTTTTGTAACCATAAAAATGGTTTTATTTATATCCTTGAAGGTGTTAATGTATAATGGAAATTAGTCATCCTTGAAGGTGATAAATTAACAACTCATGAATGGTGTTTTCATTTCTATAATAAAAGGTAGAGGTGAAGGGGGTTTGATGATGGATTACCCCATTAGCATAATAAAAGTCTATTATATGTTATGTACTAGAGTTTTAATTCTATTTGTATGAGAGGAGGAGAGGAGAGAATGAGAAATTAAAAGAACAGAGAAAGGAAATAAAAGAAAAGGATTGTGGAATTTTCTACTTGAATTTATACTCTATGAGAACATCCTTTGGGAAATAGTTTTGGTATTTTAATGATAATAACATATATGGGATATGGGCAATAGGTTTGGGAATATATTTTATTATATTTCTTTAAAGTATAAATTCTTGAGAGGTTTGAGGAGTATTAGTGGGGATGGGTGGTATTTATAGGGGATAAGATGATTATTTTTCGATAATTGTATTCATTAGTTTATTATATTAGCTCAAGACTATAAATAGTGTGGGAATTATCCCCAAATATAATAAAATAGTGAATTGAATTCTGATACTATAGTTCTTATATCATCGATGACTCATATAATATTTTATTTAACTTATAATTCATATTTACCATAAATTACTCTATTTTATTATTGAAAAAAATTCTACGATTTTAGATAAATCCAAAAAAAATTAACCCTATCCATTTTCTTGATATGTAAAAATAAAAAATTAATTACATTTTATAGAAATAATTTCTAAATGTATGGATTTATTTAAATTAATATCATCATTTGCATGTAATATACCCATTTTAAATTTATACATGATATTGTAGCACTTTGAATATATAAACAATGTATTGTTAAATTATATAATTCTCATAAGATAAAAAAATATTAATTATTTCATAAATTTTAGGGAAATAAATTATATTTTAAATAATTATATTTATTATAAAATTGTAATTAAATATTTATTCCTTAAAAAAATGCAAACACTTAATTAATATTTTTTAGAACTTTTATTTACATACACTATGACATAATTATATAATAATTTCAATTATATGATTCCTAATTTTTTATACATTCATGGGTGAGGTTACTATTCTATTTTTTGGTTTTCTATTTTAAGGGTCATATTACTATTCCAAAGGTCATGTTACTATTACATTGGTATAGGATTCAAAACTTCTGGAAATACCACTTATTTTATTATTTATTCATTTGTCAAGTATTTATTTCTGTATGAATGTTATTTTAACTCTAACACATAGTTATAAGACATGAATTCATATTGATCAAATTATTAGGTTGATAAAAACATCCTTTAATTTAAATTTGGTATCTTCATCTAGTTGTAACATTTCTATGTTAAAACATCAATTTATTTAAATTAATTATTATTTATTTGGTTATTATTATCATTATCATGTTTATTGTTTAACCAATTCCAATCTATAAAGGCCCATACTCTTTATAAAATTCAATTGTCACGTCAAGTAATTGTATGTTAACACATACACTAGACAAACAGGGTGTAACACGTCACACTTAGTGTTTTGATTGAATGGGAAGTTCTTGGAACTCAAAAATATAATAAACTAGTGTAGAGTTATTGGTCAATTGAACCAATTATGTTATCATGGAGAAATCTACAACACTACATAGAATAACATATAAGGCACCACAACAATCCCATGAAATATAGGAAATTAATGTTTCATATAGATATGGAATGGCATAATGCCTGGAAATGTAGTATTATAGTTCCGTGTATGATTAAAGAGTCTATAGGCCTTCATATCATCAGTCTAAGGTATATAAACCATAATAAATACAATAGAAAAAAAATAGTCCATCGTGCAATAGTAAAAATATGTTAAATAGTAATAGGCATAAGTAATAAAAACCATTACACATCCCAAGTAATTTTATTTTCCTCTATACATGGGATAACTACCCCTTGACTTTGGCTCATTACCAAATTACAATTTCCTAATCTCATGTACATTTCCCAAATAGTGATAAAAAAGGAAAAAATCATTAATAATAATTTTTAGTGCCCCATCCCATACGCCAATTAATAGTGCCCCGAGATGGTGGGCAACAATACCTCAAGAGAAACACCTCCAAAACTAGAGGATTCCAACTAGTATTGAGGGCCTAGGGTGTGTTCATGGGGAGACTATTCCATCACTGATCAGAGTAGAGTGAATATATATATATATATATAATAAGAAAATGAAGAATAACACACTATATGACTTGACTAGTAACCGACCACAGCATAAGTATAATGAAAAAATATACAACATGTGAAATAAATATGTATGAAATAAGAAACATAAGTACATGTGAAGAAGATGAATAAAAAATAAGTGGAAATGGTGATGATGATAATAACGCTTTCAAAAATGTGAACACACAAGGGACATGGGATACATTCACATACCACATTCTAAAAAATACAAAAAATTCCAAAACACTAACACCACTTGAATCATGAGAATAAGATTGATCTTAATCCTGCATATTTCATACTATAAAAAAATCAAACATCAAAATATGGATTCTTCCATTTATTAATATGTTCATTCATTGAGTCTACTCTAGTACAACGGGTGTCCTGAGTAAGGTGTGAGGTAAAATACCTATAGGAAACTAACAATTGTACCTCAATCAATCCCATTCATGTAATATAAAATTAATAGTGTTCTATAGATAATAAATTCATGATATAAATTAATTATTGAATTAATTAATTTTAATAAGATCCACTAGAATGCACATAGAATTTACCATCTTTTTCTTAAGTCGGTGTGTCTAAACTAAGGTATCGTATGAAGATAAATTGAGTGATATAATGTGTTAGAAGATGGTCTATCCTCATGATTTTTATTGTGATGGGAAGACACCTCCATAAGTTTTTACAACCAATGGATTATTTCTTATTTAAAAACATTTACCTTTTAATTCAGTTTAACCCCTTTATAAAATATTTATAGTCACCTTGTGCCTATACACATAAATTATACAGTATTTGTTTGTATCGTTCTAGGGGATCAACCAAATACCTAATGAAAAGAGAGTCTATATATGGTGACTTAATAATGAGATCCCATGTTTCACTCCAGGAATTGCAAGATGACATCATGAACTGACCTCCATGTTTGTCCATTATATCACAGATAGGGGATTGTGTCTCTCTCATGTTATGGTAAAATCATTGTTCCACTGATCCCTTCTATGGGGTCTCCCCTAGGAAATCAATCTCACTCATATGGGGGAAAAATAAATAATAATTTACAATCACATACCATGCATATCTAGTGTCTCCCCAATGTGTTTACAAAACAATAAGATATTCTAACTCAGGCATGATAATCCCATTCACTATATCCAAAAATCAGAACCCATTATGCCTTCCATGGAAAATGTTAAAAGAAATGGCATGGTTAGGGAAGCTATAATTTTTAAATAATCCATCATTTACAAAATTGAAGGTACATTAGTAAAGTAATTTCCATTGGGAAAACCCATTAATGGGAGTATGCATTTGACAAATGGTATAACCTCTTAGGCAGTTCAATTAGTTCAACAATTCTATTCATAACAGGAAGGTTAGGGGCATAACCCATGTATTAACATTAAATTCAGCATAATTCATTATATAACAACATTAATTAAAATACCAATTGTAT
This sequence comes from Viscum album, assembly GCA_963277665.1. Lineage (NCBI taxonomy): Eukaryota > Viridiplantae > Streptophyta > Magnoliopsida > Santalales > Viscaceae > Viscum > Viscum album. Next base: position 245,094,426 of record OY728131.1, read on the forward strand.
CAAGGGGTATATACCCTATTTATAATAATTTTAGTTAAGCCTAAAGGGTGGATCCCACCCATTAGGGTTGAATAATTCAGAGAGATCAACATAAGCGTTTGATTATCCAATACCTCAGGCCACAATTATCAAGGTATGGATTCCATTTTAATTTAATTAAAAAATTAAAGGCAATTTTGGAATGTTCTGCCTCACGGCACAATGATGCATATTATAAAGTGAAAAAATAAGGGGGAGATGAAGAACACCTACCTCAACAACATAGTTCTACTCTCATATATCTTCATCCATTTATTCGAGCTATAACAATGGTCATTGATGCAACAACAAAATTCCATATAAATAGGGAACATTATTTTGTAGCGAGATAGCCCAATGTGGAGGAAGAGAAACTAAATATATAAATGATATTATTTAAGATTATAAATCTAGATTATCTATGGATCCAACATTGAGTGAAACATGTGTATGATTGGGGAGTTATCTTGATCGATATGATTTCTAAAAGGATAGATATCAATGGAGGGGTCCTCTAGAATGAAAAAGTGAAGGAAGATGATCTGGGTTCAAATATTATAGTGGGGAAAAATTCCCAATTCACCAACACAAGAAGGGGAAAACTATTTGGTTGCATGCTTGGGGAAGCCGTATGCCAACTATATGGAATGACATTGTCAATGTAGTTTGCAATCCCGCATGGTTGTGCACTGGGGTCCCACGGTTGTAGAAAAACCCTATATCCCCCAGTAACCCACTACCTCAAGACACATGGTTATAAAAACTATGCATTCTGGGAGGAAAAATTTGTACTAATAATGCAACATAGTCTATTTCTTCATGTATTAGTACTTTTGGCTCGGAACAAGCCTCAGACACCACCATGACCTCTTTGACTCATTGTTAAAGTATATTCAGGTCGAGAAAACACATTAAATGGAAAAAATTGTCTGTACCTTTTGGGAAAGTTCAGGATGTTATCACCTCCTCAACTTAAGACAACTTATCACTGGGTTTCCCTTCTGGGGATGGAATGATTTAATCTAAAAAAGGGTATTCCGACTACTCATGTACATCATCCTACCTCTTCTTGGTCCCATATTGTATTCATCTGTGTTTCCATAACACCATGTCTTGATGATATGACCTTCCTCGGAGATACTTTATTCTCTAATTAATGATACATATTAGATTCTCCAAGAAGGATGCATCAAACTATATATCAATATACTAAAGGTCAAAATAATGATACTGTTCGGCATGATATCATTGAATTTGTGATAAGAGGATGATATATTGCATGGAACTATACCTATGAGGCAATAGAAACTTATAGGATGCAGACCTGGATGTCTCCACTATATCAAACGGACCAACACATCAGGGTGATAACTTTTCCTTTATCCTAATTCATCAGTGAACCAATCTTGGCGATACGTGTAGAGAGACCCAATGTCCCACCTCAAACTCAAGAGTTCATAGATGACGAATGGTATTAGACATGGGGATATATTGATCTATAACTATACCCTTCTGAATTAGTTGATGTTTCTATAAAGTCATGTAGGCAAGACAAGGACCATGTATATTTTCCTCACATGCCTCTAACCAACTCAGAGGTGAATGACATGGTATACCATAATGTTCCTCATACAGATCCATATGAATCATTTCCTAAGAGCTATTTTGTATGAAAAATAATCCATAGGTATTTTTTTGTTTCATGAACCTCAAAAATAAATAATACATGCCCAAAGTATATCCAATAACACCTGTGTCTTCTGCTCAGACATCTCATCATTATGAGGGTGATATGCTGTATTCAATAGTCCCAATTCACCTAGACACTTTTTCTACCCATTCCAGGACTATGAGGAAAAAGGGTTTCTTGATATGAAATGATAAAACAAGGAACACCATAAAGGGTCCCAATCTCCCAGATATAAATCCTTCCAAGCTCTTGAAAATCGAAGGCATTCAAGGTTGGTAGGAAGTCTGAAACATTGGACATCGTGTTAACTATCACCCATACTCCATTTATTCCTCATGGGGTTCCCAATATCCTTGTTATGAAATATATTGTGATTTATGTCCATTTAAACTAATGATAGAAGACATCCTCTAAAAGTATAGCAGGATACTAGTGTTATGCCTTCACTTCCTGACATGTGGAGCACCGAGTGATGAAACCTTCAATCTGCATCTTTACAAATCACCACTAACACTAATGACTCATATTGATGTACACCATGGTAGGCCCAAGATGAACTTACTAAAGAGAGTCATGTGATTCCCTCTTAAAATATTCACATTCAACTGAAGGCACCCATACAAAACCATGGAAAATTACTATTTCACATTCATAAAAAAAAACTCAAACTAGATGAGGGCTCTCAAATGTTACTACATCTCTCTCCATCTTAAGAAAAGTCCCTCAGAATCAGATAACTGCCTCATCCGAACCCACTCCATAACAGATCATGTCACTTCAATAGATTATAAAACTAGATTTTTGGGATGTTCCTTAACCTCTTGGTGTATCTAAATAACATATCCATCAACTAAAAATAATTGTTGGCCTCCTTATTAGCCTACATCTGAGTAATCTTGATAATGGAATCAACTATTTGTTTTCTACTTTTTGGCATCTATGAAATCTCCAAGTTTAATGATTGTAGTTATTTCACCCACATATGTTGCCTTATATTCAAGTATCATTTAGTTGATGAGTTTTTTTGAATTTTATGATATGTGTAAACAATGAACCTCTAACCTAATAAATAATCTGTTATACACTATAAAGAATTAACCATGGCTACTAGCTCAAGGATCAGTGTATTTTGACTCCTCTCATGAGGCCTTAGTTGGTGAGACTCAAACATTACAACCCAATGAATCTACATCAAAACTGACCCAACATGATTCTTGTATCATCATAATAAACAATATAACTTCTACTATACTTATGCAAAAATATGATCAATACTAATATTAGTATTACCATTAGCTTGTGAAAATGTATCTCATAAGCATTCTTCCAATCAAATTTCACAACCATATTAGTCAACCCCATAAAAGGAATATAGAGGCATGAGAATTCCTAAATGAATCATCTTTATTAACCACCCAACCTTAAAAAGATATCTATGTCAAATAAATTTTGGGGATCCTATCATGAAATAACAATTTTCTACCATCTTTGGTTAAACAGATAGGTCTGCATCAAATATGATATAAACCATAAAGTAAAACGTTAAGATATAGATGTGGAATGTCGTGATCTTTGAATATAGTTGGTTCCCTCTCAAAATACTCTATATAATTCCAAGATTTTTGAAATTGTTGTGTCTCATGTGCATGTATTCTAATATGTCTTCTACGAAGACCAACACAAATGAATCAGGATACATGTGAAAACCCCGATTCAAAAAAGACATGAAGAATTATAATGCATCCATTAGAATGAACATCATAACAAGATACTCATACAAGACATAATTGATCTGGAATATTGTATAATGAATATCCAATTGTGTCACTTGCACCTAATAATATCCCAACCTCAAATCAATCTTAAGGAAAATGATATATCCTTGTAGCTGGTCAATGAGATCACCTATATGAGGAATTCGATACCTATTATTCACTGTAATTTGGTTAAGTTGGTGGTAATCCCTCACAATATGAGGATAACATCCCCCTTATTGTTGAAAAGTATAGTAAATCCCCTTGGTGATGTGCTAGGTTTGATTAAACCCTTAGCCTCTAGATCTTCAAGCTTCTTCTTGGGTCCCTAAAGCTCTCTAGGTTGTATTATACAAGTCTTAATGTAAAATGGTTCCCCACCTCACAAAATCTCAATGGTGACCTCAACCTCTATCATGGGAGGTAATTTAGATAAATTTTTATGGAAGATGTCACTATAATTATCCACTATTAGATGAAACACCACAAAACTAATTCATTGATCGCTCATAAAGAGATTGTCCATCTGGGATATCACTCTACCTAGCCCATTACACTTGGTTCTATGAAGAATTTCCTTGATATCAAATTGTACCACTTGGATAAATATATTTACCTCAAGTGATATTAATGACTCTTAGTGGAAGTAGAAATAAACATGGCCTAGATAAGGTACAGGCTGGTTTATGATGAGAATGAGGTAAAATATGGACATCTTGGTGATGAAGAATCTCCAAATAGAGTGGTACACACCTATATCAATGGGGAACTCATCGAACTAGTTTATATCCTCTTATTAAACTAATATCATAATTTTAAGAGTTATAATGCGACTAGGGTACTCCTTTACTGTGACCAAACATCCCATAATTGCAGGAGGTAGAAAACAGTGAGATGCACCTATATCAAACATGTTAGATAATGAATTAGATGATACTAGAAATGTACCTCTAGAATAATATGGTCCCAATATCTACTCATCTATTATAAGGTGCTTATCTATAAATTTGTATTGGACTATGGACTTGATATGTTTCTTGAGTATCCTGAGCTGTTCTACTCTACTGACACTGAAACTCAGCAACATGAACACCTTAGCCTGATCAGCCAGTAGAAAACGAAATTATTCCTTGAAAAGGAGTCACTGGTCATACAATAGAAGGTGGTTCTAGAACTGAACCCTGCTCATTTTAATATTGGGGAAGGATCAAAATAAATGTTGGAGATGACCCATCTTTCTGTAATCCTAACACTATACCGGGTTCCTCACACAATAGAAATTTTAATAAATTGGAATTCCACTCTGGTGAAACACTATATAGACTATGTTTCATTCTACCTAGTTGATATTATAGATACATGTAACATCAAAAATTAAATTCCAACCATTAGATAAATGAAAAATTATTTTGGAAGTGTAAATACCTTTTTTAGGAAGCCTGATTTCCTCAGGATGTGCTTTATGATGAGGGGCGAGTTTGTTTTCTTTGTAGCAATGGTCATCCTGAAGACATTCACATGTGATTGGAAGGAATATGAAATCCCATCCTTGAATTTCTATGATTTAGCAAGATACTCTCTTGAAATGGTATGTTTGAAATGCAATAACTGAGTGAAGCGAGAATAATATTCTATCATATATATGTCACCATGTTGATATTTCATGAACTTCTGAGCACGGTCTATTATCATGGTCTACAGAAAGAAGTAGTTGAACATGGATATCAGGATGTCTAACCTGACTAAAACCCGGTGTCGAATATCATGGGTAATAATGTCCCAAAAATTCATGGCATATTCACATAACATGTAGGCTACAATATTGACCCTCCACTCTAGAAGCATATCATAATGTTCAAAGGTAGACAGCATGGCCTATATCCGCGACTCAACAACTTGACGTCTTCCATCCCCTGAGAAGTTGGGAGTTTGTAGCTGTTAGAACTCCCTAGTCAACTCTTCTATAGAAGGAGTGGGATGGGGAGCACCCTAAATGGACAACATGGTCCAAAAGAAACTATCCTAGGACTCATCATTGGCACCCATTGGAGGATCCATAAGAGGTGCCTTGGGTGGCCAGATAGGTTATATCATTAGGAGATCAAGGCCCACCAATTTAAGAGTATTCTCATCATCATTTTTATAGCTTAAAATACAAGTTCCTAATGGAGGAAAAGATCTATAATTTCTATGTCCACTTCTCTGATAAGATTAATAATACATAGAGAAAGAAGTAGAGAAAATACGTGTACAATACCTTCCAATAATAACATTACAAACCTCATCATTCCCTATGATCTAGGTCTGGGTGATCAAGAAAATTTGTAGAAGGATCCCAAATAGATCACTGGTGACATAGACTACTTCCCAATTTGAGGTCGAGTTTGTTTTAATGTCTCACAAGACACAACATATGTTCAAGTATATAGAGTTTCAAATGAATGGTATAGTGGAATGAACGAAATAATTTTCATTTTGAATCAAAATATAATGGTAATTTTTTTATTAAAACATCAATTTATTTAATTTTATTATTATTATTTTTATTATTATCCCAACCTAGTAAATCAGGTCACTAGTTCTAATATATAAAATCCCATACACTATAAATTGTAATTATCACGTCAAGTAAATCTATACTAACCATTACACTAGACAACGAGGTGTAATAGGTCACATGTAGTGGTTTTTGTTGAATGATATGTCATTAGAACTCAATAATAAAACCAACTACTATTGAATTATTGTACCCTTTAACCTATAATTTCATCATGGATAACACTACAACATTTCATGTCAGAACAGATAATGCATCACAACAATCCCATGTTATACATGCAATGTGCACTGAACATTGTTATAACATTGAATAATGCATGAAAATTTAGTCCTAGGGTGACTTGTATGGGGCATGCATTTAAAATCCCTCATAAAATTGGTGTAAGGTAATTAAACAGTGATAATAAAAATATAGAAAACACAATGCATGGGCATCAAAAAAGGTGAAAATATGTGAAACTGTAGAAGAATAAGAAGAAACAACATTTACCCATCCTAGGTAATTTGGTTTTCCCCTGTACATGGGTTAACTATGCCAAGGAACCTATATATTTCTAAATTCCAATGTCATTGTCATTTTTATTATTCACAAATAGTAATACAAAAGTAAAAAATCCATGATACTATATTTTAACATCCCACCCATGATGTAACTTCAAGCTTCCCCGAGACGGTGGGCACCAAGACCTTATTAGCACCTCCCCCAATGTTAGAGTCATATGACAAGTAGTTACATCATAAGGTGTGTACATGGGAAAGCTATTAAATAATTGATTAGAGTAGTTCTTAGAAATATATATATATATTTTAGGACCAACAGGGGCCTATATACCCTCAGAGGGGGGTGAATCAGGGTATGGATATTCTTTATCAAAGTTCTTCCTGCCCCACTGGATCTTGACCTCTTTATTAAAAGGGGAACTTCATTTGCACTATTGTGTTTATTATGATCACTTATTTTCTTCTTTATCTGATGATGATGATTTAAATGCAACGCAGGGAAGTAAGCAGGCAGACACATAGATTTTTACTTGCTTCACCATCACTGGGCTACGTCCAAGGAGCATACGCCGACAAGTTTCCGGTCGTACCTAATTCCACTATTCTTCACTAGATGTAGATACAATGGTTTGGGCTAGATCACATCTATGCCTAGGATCACTTCCTTTAAAAAGTTTAGGGTCAGCTCACGGCTTTCCCAAGGGTCACTCCCTGTTTCTCTCTCTCTGACTCACTGTCGGTGGAGAGGATCACCTTCTTCCTCTTCCTTCACTCACTGCTCTGTAAAGGATCCACTCACAATATATAGACATGTAGGTATCTTCATTTGCATGAAAGAATGCTCTTCTTCTGTATGTAGATGCTTTGTTGAAATACATCTTTCACCCGTAGATGAATATCTCTTTGCACTGAAGGTATCGGGCAAACTTCCAGCTTCCACGCGGCCCGAAAATACTGTCGAGAACTCAACCTTACTTGGCACACAAGTCAAATCCGGTGCGCAAGTATTTGCACTCAAGTCACAACTGGTGCACAAGTCCACATCAGATACTTGCGCGACACAATCTTCCTCAACTTCAAACTTGCGCGACACACTTCCTTTTATGCCCAAACCAACATTGGTGCGCAACTGCCAACTGGCGCGCAACTTCTCACACTGGCGCACAACTCCTCACACTGGCGCGCAACTCCACCTGCGTGACCACACACCACCTGCACGACCACCATACCTATGTGACGGGAGCTCTGATTTCTCAAAGTGTTGAACTCTGGTAAAGAATGAAGAGGGGTGGTCCAGTATTTATAGGCATTTGGTCACCCCTGCGCAACGGCACGCAACTCTCCCTCCGGCGTGCAAGTCTTGGCGCGCAGCTCTCTACCCCTCCAAGTCATTTGCGCGAACCACTTCCAAACTTGTGCGAACCTCTTGACTTTGCCATATTTTGATCTTATGATCTTGAAAAACCATAGGCGCGCAAGTTCTCAAGCTTCCAAGGCATCGATGCGCAAGTATCTTTCATGGCGCGCAAGTCACCTGCGCGACCTCACAAAAACTTGCACAAACCATATCACTTTGTCATATTTTAATGATCTAATCTTGAACAACATATGGCATGAAAGTTTTCAAGACTTCATTTACATGGTGCGCAAGTCCCTTTTCCAAAAACCACTTTTCTTTATTTGTCAATTTTCAGGCCCAAAAATTTGGCAAACACTGGAAAACGGCGCCACCTTGTATCTGTTCTTTTTGTACCGCCTCCAGATCATCCATCTCTTTGTCGACATTCTTGAATAAAACATGGATCATTACCCACAGCTCTTTAACTCGACATTCCACCATGAAATCCCCTTTGTCAACAAATTTGTATGTCATGGTTTGCTTTTTCAACAATCAAATCACTGATGTCCACTTTTTCAACAAACACAATCACCTCAATGATGCTTTAATGATGCCTTGAGGGATTTTTGCCCAACAATCTCCCCCTTTGGGTTTTTGACAACTCTTTCATAAAAATATACATCGTTGATTCTTCAGCCACCATTCACCTTTTGCGATTCTGATAGCGATCAAGGATTTACTCAACACATACTCTAAGCCCACATGAGCAATGCTCGGCATGAGAAACAAGAGTAAATGAAATTTTCATCAATGAATCACTTCATCTCTGACATCCACTGTTGACACCAAACTGATACCAATTTGTACTAAACTGATACCAATTGTTGAAGGACTTGTTGGAAGACCAATTTTTGTTTGGAAATATTTTTACCACATTCCAACACCACTCTTCTGCTTTTATCACGATCCTCATCTATTGTGATATCTATTCTTTGATCGATCACTTTTACCATCGTCAGATTTAAAAATCTCCCCCTTTCTCATTGCTCCCCCTTTCTGGCTGCTCCACTGGTCAGCTTCTCCCCATATCAAACATGATTTATCAAATTGCCACATTGTCTCCCCCTTGAGCAATCACTATTTTCTCCCCCTTTGTCAACGAACCCAAAGGTCACTCCTTTGCAGTCTGTAACAGAGTAGAGAACACATATCAGCACATTAGGGAAAATACATCAAACCTCGGGGAGAGGGGGGTGGTTCCAAATCCACACTATTTCAAGTGCGGGGAATCAACTGAACTCCCAGAGCTAGTCGATGCCTCTCAAAAGCTTCTCTGGGTAAGGCCTTTGTCAGAATGTCTACAACATGTAGCTCCGTAAGCACATACTCCAACTTCACGATTACCTGCTCAACTTTCTCTTTGATAAAATGATACTTTATCTCAATGTGCATTGTCCTTGAGTGATGGATGGGATTTTTTCTGAGATTTATAGCACTTGAGTTATCACACTGGGTTCTGATCAGAGACTTCACTTCAACTCCCATATCTTCAAGCTGCTGCTTCATCCACAATAACTGTGTGCATGCTTGAGTGTCCACAATATACTCAGCTTCCGCGGTGCTCAACGAAATGCAATCTTGCTTCTTGCTTAGCCAAGAAATACACAACCCACCAAGATAGAATGCACCAACTGACGTTGATTTTCTATCATCTGTTGAACCGGCTCAGTCTGCATCAGTATATCCCAATAACTCTGTCTAAGATTTGTCTGTATATATCAAGCTGAAGTCCACTGTACCCTTGATATACCGAAGTATTCTTTTCACTGAAAGAATGTGGCTTTCCTTGGGATTGCTCTAAAATCTCACTGCTTGGCATGTGGCGAAAACAATATCAGGACTTGTTGCAGTCAAGTAAAACTAGCCTCCAATAATCTGCATGTATTCTGTGATATTAACTACCTTTCCATTCTCATCTATTGATAATTTCATCCGGGCAGCAACCGGCGTCTTCATTTACTTGGAACTCTACATTCCAAACCTTCTCAGAACCTCCTTGACATATTTCTGATAACAACCTTCACTATGCTTCATTTGAATAAGAGATTCTGCAAATATTGATTCAGCAATGAATATCATTCTCTCGGTTCTTGTTCCAACCCATATAATGCCTTCTTCAGCTGACAAACCTTTTTCACATCCACATGAATGAGAAAACCATATAATTTCTCAATATACACTTCTTCCTCCAGAATCCAGTTCATGAAATGTAGATTTGACGTCCATCTGAAACACATTGAACTTTCATTGCACTGCTATGGATAAAAATAATCTGATTGTCTCCTGCCTTGCAATTGGTGAAAATGTCTCATCAACTTCAATACCCTCTATCTAGAAGTATCCTTTTCAAATCATTCATTCTTTGATTTGAATCATTATGCCATCTTCGTTCATCTTCTTGCAAAAGACCCATTTAGTCACGATGACATTCGTATCTGCTGGTCTTGAAACAATATCCCACGTATGATTCTTCTCAATCTAATTTAGCTCTTCATTCATGGCCTGAACCCAGTTTTCATCTTCAGCTACATCAGCAAAGCATTTCGGCCCAACCTGTGATAGTTATGCTGTCTACTGCAGTTATTTCATTCTTCTTGTCTGAACTAGAGCTCACTGATCACTGATGATATTCTGCCTGTCAATTTCAGCTCGACTCTTTGGCTTTTGTGCAGATAAGGATTTTAATTCCTCGTACTCTCCATCAGTATCTTCTTCTGAATCAACTTCAGCCACTTCTGCTCTCCCTGAGTCTCTTACTACTTCATCTCTCTTAATATAAAAATTCTCACTGGGTCATTGTTCAATGATGTATTTTCTTTGAACTTCTTATCTCATAAATCTATTGACACGCCTTTGATTTTCTCTTGCAGCATCTTGGTATCCTGAAAGCAGTCAGCTGATACCACATTGTTAGAACAGAATAGATAATCACGAAATCTTGTGTGTTACTTCTTTCCCCCCAATCATTCTTCATGAAAATAAACATTCATCCTTCATATCGCATTGTGATCTTGCATCTGATTAGGATATAGAATGCTCCCCCTGTGTTATGCAACTCTTCCATCTGTTAGGCCCAACTGTATAGACCCATAACCATTATTTTCCTCATGCATCATTTATTCTCATATTCCAATCGGAATTGAGCCATTAAAAAAAACTCTAAGCCTACTGAGTTGGCACTCGGTGTAGGAAACAAGAGACAATGTTAATAACACAATCACTTACTATTGTGCTCTGTTGCTCCATTTCATCATCAACTTTGATACCTGATTTGAGTCAATCAAAACACTAAAGCATATCACATCTCCACATTGCATCTTTAGATGCCACTTCCCCTTGGATCGTATCTCCCTAAAACCTGAAACACATGAATCATCAGTTAATAGCATTTAGATACATAGGAAGAGGGTATTTTCTCGAATCTTCAAGATGAGGGTATTGGTTGATCCTGGTGGGTCAACCCTTTTATTCTTTCTTGGAGTGCATCACACTCTTTTCTTGCTTCCTCTAGCTGCCTGGCCAACTTCAACTACTCTGGCCATATGACTAAGCATTCATTACCCACATGCTGAGCCTTTTTCTGATATATAGATTCTGTAAGCCCAACCTTTCTCATCACCTGGGGTATAGACCCACTAGTACTCATTTCCTTCTTTGAGGTTCTTCCAAAATTCCATTTTCCTTGATTATTTATCTAAGCAGGAATCTCTTTGCTTGTCATCTTCCCTTGATTCTTCCACCATTGCAGGGATTTTCCTTTTTCTTCCAGTCCTCTCTGTGGCACATGACTTGTGAATTTTTCAATTCATTCTTTATTTATTTTCCTTTTATCATATTTATGAGTCACCACCCTATTTTTCATTGGTGGTGGGTCCTCCACTGAACTTACATTCTCCTTACTCACAACTATTGTGTTTCCTCCCTTTTTCTTCCAGATATGTTCATGTTCTTTCTTAAAGGGTGGTTGTGAGTGTGATAGAGGAGGTGACAGATACACCTTTCATTCAGCTCTATATGATTCCCCAGAGACTCTAAGCCTATTCTTCACCTTACCACTTTGTCTTCTAGTGTATAATTTTTCATTATGCATCACTGGAGTCGAAATTCTCTTCCTGGGTTCCTTTTCCTTCCTTGCTTTCTTCTTGCTGCACTGTTTGGAAAAATGCCCATGATCAGAACATATGAAACATCTTCCATCAAAGAAATACCTCCTTTCATCATTTCTATGTCAAGATGTTGATGTAGCTAGAGTTCTTCCTCTGACATTGAGCTTCTGAGCTTCCTGACACATATTCATTGTGTGTCCCATTCTTTCATAGTAATAGCATTTTATGAATGCTTTCCTTTGAGAGACACTACTCTCTGATTTCTCAGGATGCTTCTTCGTATTCTCAGATTCAGAAACGTTTCTATTTTCATAGCCTGATATGTATTCATTAGCATCTAAACAGAAGCTTGATGTGTGGCCGTGAATCCCGCTGAAATAGCACATGTCATCACTACTTTTTGTAACTGTCCTCTTAGGCCTATCTCTAGCACCTAAAGGATTTCTTTCACATCTGGAACTGTTCACAGATCTCATTCTATCATGAATGGGAGGGGATTCATCAAATCCAATACCAGTTGTTCCCAGACTATATGGTCTTTGAGCTGAGAAAATTTGTTCCTGCCTCTTTTCAGAAATAGAAAATTTTCTTTTCATTTCATCATCACCTGTCAAAGGATAATCAAATAGAAAGCGTAAGGCATCCTTCATTTTGGTCTTTCCTTTAACATTAGATTTCTCCACTTCCTTCTTCAATGATTCTATCTCTTCTTCCAACTTTTGAATCTTCATATCCCTTGATTCAATTTGGGCATTGAGTTCTCTTCTGAGATTTTTTCCTCTATTTATCTCATCTTCAAGTTCCTGTGTGAGCTTTTCCACCATGTCACTTTTCTCCTTCACTTCCAATTTTTCTTCTTTAACAGAATCTGAACAACATACATTCTCTTGTTGTAGCATTTGATTCTTCTGAACTATCTTAGACAGCTGTGTAGCTAGATCATCAATTCTTGCTTTCATATTTTGAAATTCATTAGAATTTTGATTTTCTTCACAACCACCAGCCTTTTGTTTTCCTTTCATTCTTTCCATTTCTTTTGGTTTATCACCTTGAGAATCATTATTCTCCTCTAGGTTAGTAACCACATCAATAAGACTTTGATTTAATCCTCTTAGCTTGTTGACCTCAATCTCCAATACTTTGATCCGAATATCTTTAGATTTGACTTCTTCATCCAACTTCCAGTCCGATATCTTTGTCATGTTGACAACATCTACTACTGGCCTCCTTCTTGCAACTTCTTCATCATCAATTGTTTCAGTATCACTTTCATGTTTGAGTACTTCACTCATTCCTACATCATGATTGAGTGAATCAATCTTTTCCCTGTCAGATTCATCCAGGACTTCTTTCAGTAAGCTATTTGATTCTTTTAACTGAATCACACTTTTTCCATACACACTTACACACTGAGGAATACCACCTGACTTTTGATTCTTCTTTGATGTTTTTCCCTTTTCCATGGCTCACCGAGATAAGAGCAGACTGATTCTTTAAACACACAGATCGACTACACCAAGTCGGAGCAAACAAATTTGATAAAAGCAACCTTACCTATGATACCAATTGTTCAGACCAACAGGGGCCTATATACCCTGAGAGGGGGGGGGTGAATCAGGGTATGGATATTCTTTTTCAAATTTCTTCCTGCCCCACTGGATCTTGACCTCTTTATTACAAGGGCCACTTCGTTTGCACTATTGTGTTTATTATGATCACTAATTTTCATCTTTATCTAATGATGATGCTTTAAATGCAACGTAGGGAAGTAAGCAGGCAGACACAGAGATTTTTACTTGGTTCACCCTCACTGGGCTACGTCCAAGGTGCATACGCCGACAAGTTTTCGTTCGTACCTAATTCTACTATTCTTCACTAGATGTAGATACAATGGTTCAGGCAAGATCACTTCTATGCCCAGGCTCACTACCTTTAAAATGTTTAGGGTCAGCTCACTGCTTTCCCAAGGGTCACTCCCTGTTTCTCCCTCTCTGGCTCACTGTCGGTGGAGAGGATCACCTTCTTCCTATTCCTTCGCTCACTGCTCTGGAAAGGATCCACTCACAGTTTATAGACCTGTAGGTCTCTTCATTTGCATGAACGAATGCATCTTCCTCTATATGTAGATGCTCTGTTGAAGTACAACTTTCACCCGTAGATGAATATATCTTTGCACCGAAGGTATCGGGCAGACTTCCAGCTTCCACGCATCCCGAAAATACTGCCAGGAACTCAACCTTACTTGGAGCGCAAGTCAAATCCGTCGTGCAAGTCACAATGAGCGCGGAAGTCCACCTCAGACACTTGCGCGACACAATCTTCTTCAACACAAAACTTGCGTGACACACTTCCTTTTATGCCCAACCCAACATTGGCACGCAACTGCCAACCGGCACGCAACTTCTCACACTGGTACGCAACTCCTCACACTGGCGCGCAACTCCACCTGCGCGACCACACACCACCAGCGCGACCACCACACCTGCACGACGGGAGCTCTGATTTCTCAATGTGTTGAACTCCGGTAAAGAATGAAGAGGGGTGGTCCAGTATTTATAGGCATTTGGTCACCCATGTGCGATGGCGTGCAACTCTCCCTTCGGCGCACAAGTCTCGGCGCGCAGCTCTCTACCCCTCCAAGTCATTTTCACAACCCACTTTTAAACTTGCGTGAACCTCTTTCCTTTGCCATATTTTGATCTTCTGATCTTGAAAAACCATAAGCGCGGAAGTTCTCAAGCTTCCAAGGCATCGGCGCACAAGTATCTTTCACGGTGCACAAGTCACCTGCGCGACCTCACCAAAACTTGTGCGAACCCTATCCCTTTGTCATATTTTGATGATCTGATCTTGAAAAACATATGGCGTGCAAGTTTCCAAGCCTTCATGTACACGACATGCAAGTCCCTTTGCCAAAAACCACTTTTCTTTATTTGTCAATTTTTAGTCCCAAAAATTTGGCAAACACTAGAAAACGACGCCACCTTGTATCTGTTCTTTTTGTACCGCCTCCAGATCATCCATCTCTTTGTCGACATTCTTGAATCAAACAGGGATCATTACCCACAGCTCTAGAAATCGACATTCCACCATGAAATCTCCTTTGTCAACAAATTTGTATGTCATGGTTTGCTTTGTCAACAATCATATCAGTGATGTCCACTTTGTCAACAAATACAATCACCTCAAAAATGCTTCAAAGATGCCTTGAGGGATTTTTTCCCAACAATATATATATAATAGAAACTAGAATAAGAAGGTTTTATATGACCACACTAGTAACCTGCCATAATGAAAGTAGAAATAAACATCATACAATGAAATATATAAATATGAATAAACCAATAAATATAAGTAGACAAGTGGAATCTTAATAAATAATAGAAAATTATGATGATGAATATTAACTTATAAAAAATGTGTGTAGAATAGGAATTTTGGATACATACATATACCACATGAAAAAATACCAAAAATACCCAAACAATTCCTCCCTTAAAATATTGATCAAAGGCTTGTTCTTTTACCCATATGTATCATCCTAGAATAGAAAATAAATCATCAAAATATGGTCACTTCCCATTATTAGTACCTATAATAAAAAATCCCACGTTTATACCAAGGGTGGTCAGAGTTGGGTGTGAGATAAAATCCCAGTATTCCACCAAAAATAGTGTCTAGATCAAGTAATTATATGCAATATAAAATTGATAGTTTTCCATATTTAATAAATTAATGTTTTTAATAAAAAAAATAAATCATTTTGACTATGTTCCACTTGGATACCCATCAAATTTATATGCTTTTTTTATAAGATGGTATGTCTAAACTAAGGGATCTTATTAATGTAAAGTGATTCATATAATGTGTGAGAAGATGAACTATCTAGATGCTTGTGATTGGGCTTGGCGGACACATCCCAAGGCTCAAAAACAAAAATATTATTACTTATTTATAAAATTTAACTTATATATTAAATCAATTTAACACATTTATAAAATATTGAGATTCACACAGAGCCCATTGAAAGAAATTCTAAAATGATTTCTATATAATGGTGTAGGGGATCATCAAAATAAAAAATTCCAATGGAGTCCATCTATTGTAACCCAATAAAAATATACCAAGTTTCACTATAGGAATGATGAGAGGAAAACATGAACTATCCTCTGATTCGTCCATAGTACCACATAAATAGGCCCAAGTATCTCTCATTGAATGGTCCAACCATTGCAGCACTGATCCCATCCATAGGGTCTCCCCTAGGTTACTAATGTCACTCATTTAGAAGAAAAATCAATAACTCTCTCTGATCCCATACCATGTATTGAGAGTGTATTCCCAGACATGTCTACAAAACATCAAAAAAATATGTCTAATTCATGATGATACCATTCAATTTGTCCTTAATTAGATCCCATTTTGTCACCCACAGAAAAAGGAACATGATGTGACTTGGCTACTAAAGCTATACAATTTAAATAATACATCATTTAAAACATGGAATATATATTTTTCATGTAATTTCTATTTGAAAAACCATTTATGGAATAAGGAATAAGACCAATGGTCAAAACTTTTAGCGAATTCAATTTTTTCAAGAATTCCATTCATAAATTATTGAGTAAGGGCCTAACAAATTAATCAACATTAAATTCAACTTAATTTATAATCTCAATGCATTAATTATTATAAAGCACACCTCAAGGGGTGTTTAGAAAATTTAGAACAAATGAAATTAATCCTCAGGTGTGGGCCACACCCATTGGGAGGGAATAATTCAAGGGGATCAATCCAAGGTGTTGATTATCTACTAGCTTGGATCAAAATTTGCAAGGTAAGGCTTCCATATTAATTTAATTAAAAAATCAAAGGTTATTTCGGAGAGTTTTGACTCACAGAACAATTATTCAAATTATAAAGTGAGACAAAATAAGGATAAAGGACCTAGAAAAAAAACCTTATCCCAATAGTGCATCCCTCATCCAACATCAGCATTTGATTCTATATTGAATTGAAGATATAAATTAAACTATCAAATTCCAAAAAATATATAGAAAATTATATTACATTGAGTTAATACATTATAGAGGAAGAGAAACTCTAAATTGAAGTAGCAGGATTGAAGAGTCTACCCCTAGTATCCCAATAGATCTTATTGTGAGTGAACCAGATGTCCAATAGAGGAGTTATCTTGATACCTATGTTTTGATGAAGGATAGCTATGGGAGGATGATTCCACTCGAAAAAAGAGAGGTAGAAGAAGAAATGGGAAAATGGATTAAAGCGATTAAAATGGTCAACTAACCCACATAGTTAGAGGCACATGATTTGGATGCACTGTTGGAAAATCCAACACCAAAGATGCAGAAGTCCACAATCAATGTTGTATGAAATATCACATGGTCATGCACCACTGGTCACATAGTTATAGAAACGATATCAATCCCCCAGTACCAAACTACCTCAAGTCGGATGGTTAGAGAAACCATGTGGGATGTTCAGCATGATTTTTACTAAACATGTAATAATGTATGTTTCTTGTTGTTTTAGGGATCCAATCTTTTAACAAGCATCATACACCCATGAGATATCCTTGACTCCCTTCTTCACTGTTATCATGGAAGAAAAAATTAATCCAAAAACAAATAGTCCACATATTTTAGGTAATTTTAGTACATTACATTCCAGTCATGGGTTCATAGTTAAAGGGACCTGTAGTGAACATCCGCATCACCTTTCATTGGAAATGGTCCTAAGACAATGCCTATGAAATAAAAAATAACATACCCAACTCTTGGATTGGGAAGAAATAGGATCAGAGCCTAAATCAACAACTTATTCATCTCTATGATGGCCTCCTCACACATTTTGGTAAATTCAAACTCAAATCCCTTCATGTTCAGCATGTTCATGGGAACTTTAAGGAGAGTAAAATACAGAATGAACCTCCTGTAGTACCTATCCATCCAAAGAAATCTTTGAATCTAGAAGAAATTGTTCATTTGTTCCCATGAGATAAGTACACATTCCATCATTAAATGAACTAAAATTCATTCAATGTTTCCAATTATGGTTGTAAGATATTTTCTATGAGATCCATGATCATTGGGAGAACATTCTACAATCTAAATGGAATAACAAGAAACTCAAAAAATACATACCTAATAATAAATTATATATCTGATAATTTTTACCATCTTACCCAAATATAATGTTAACCAGAACATAGATCAAGATTCTAAAAACACTAGGCACCCATAAATTGATTAAAAAAGTCATCAATTCATGAATATGTGTATCTATTTTTCATAGTGGTCTCATTCATCTTTTGTTGGTCCACACAAAGTTAAAGACTATCTTATTCCTTATTAGAGAACAAAACCAAAAAAATATAAGGAGAATTGCTCAGTTTGATGATGCCAATAACCTCATGAACGTCCATATTCCCATTGAGATCATTGAAATCATCTTTTTCAATGTGATATGGTTCAAAAAATATTGGCCATGAATCAGGAATGAGATTTATATCAAACTCAACTCCCTTGTGTGGTGGTATCCCTACAATATCATCGGGAATGAGGTGTAGGAATAGGTATACCAATGGATGAAACTGGGAGTTATTCATCGTATGATCCATAACAAGGATCATAAAACCCACCTACATAGAAAAGGATTCTATTATATGAGGACATGGTCTCACATTTCACTCTTCAATGTCTCATATACTAGTAAACCCAAAAAATATTCATTTACGTAACTAAAATGTCACATTCCAATTATGACAATCTATGTGTTCATGGTAACTGGCTAAGAAGTCCATGCTATGGACCACGTCAAAACATGTCATATATAAAATTTTGTATCTCAACATGTAGTCAAAGATAGAAACCGCCATAGTAAATTCTTGATAGATATGAAGATGAACTAATTTCTTGACGTCGTTGGTGCTTGGGCACATCGCATTTTGAAAAACCCCACGTGAATCCGCCTGGACATTGTGCGACCTTCCATCTTCAAAAAATAGATAAATTAATTAAAATAAATGGTTTTTTGTAATTATAACACACATTAATTATAAAGTCGTTTAAAATTTTTATTGCATTAAGAATTAATCATTATTAAAATTATATGAACACCATTATTGTTTTTTATTTTATCCCTATGATGATGATTATTTGTTGTTATTATTATTATTATTATTATTATTATTATTACTACTATTATTATATTAATAAAAAAATTAAATTTATTTCTTGGATGCTATTATATTTTTTTAGGGTTTCCCAAACCCATTCTCTCCATGTAGCGCAACCCTCCTTTCCTTTGTGTGCAGCGCACCCATCAGTTCTCTCTCATCCAGCCACCCTGAAACCCAGCATCCCGAAGCCCCCTTCCCCATTGCGCCACCTCGACCTTACTCATTCACACCCGCACCCCAGTACTCCCCATCGCAGGCCGCCACCAGCATTCTCCTCCCCATCACCTTGGTCCTCAGTTTTGCTCTCAGCGCGGCAGCCCATCACCCCTTTCCTTCTTCTACAGTGTCATGTTCCCCCCGATTCTGCCTCTCCCAACGCTGCAGCCAGCACTCCCCACTGTTCACAGTAGTACCGCTGGCAATCTCGGTTCCCTCCTTGATCAGCACGCCCATCGACCCTACTCCGGTCAAGCCTACCTTCCAACCAAACGACCCGACCTCCTCCGCCCCACTTCGGCCCACCCCGTCACGACCGCCGCCTGCACCTCCCATCCCAATGACACCACTCATTTTAAACCTGCATTTTTTTTATTTATTATTATTATTATTTTCTCTCCAGTAATCACTATAGCCGGTGGCCGCCCCTCCCTTGGCTGACCCCCTTATTCTAGTGTGGCCCCTACAGTCTAGGGTGACACCCTTCTGCGCGACCCTCCGGGCCGGCGCGACACCCTTCGGCATGACCCTTTCTGGCTGGCACGACCTTTTCCGACTGACCGCACCTTCTTTAGCCTTAGTCCGGCCAGCCTTTGGTGGGTCCCCTTTCTCTGGCTGCCTGTCCAGTGGTGCAGTTCCCCTTCTCTGGTGATCTCTCATTGCCGGCATCGCCCCGTTCCGGTGACCACACCCCTTCAGGCGTGTGCTACCCCTCCCTCCGGTATACCCTCATCCCTTGGTTTGTGTCCTTTTTCTAGTTTTGTTATGGTTTTTATTCATTAATGTTTATATTGGTAGAGTTATCATTTTAGGACCCGCGCGGGGAATTTCTGAGTGGGCGTTGTCATCGTGTCGTGGTTCCGAACGTGAGTGGGTTTCGTCGCGCTATGAATTCGAGGTAAGTTCTCATTGAATTGAAATTTAGAATATAAGTCTCATCTATTTCCCGCTATTTTCAGCCTATATATGTGCTAATCAATTTTTTTTATCTCCTAGTTAGTTTTTTTATGATGCAATTTGGTGATTAAATCTTGGTTTTGAGAAAAATAAGGCCGCTTTATTACAATTGTGAACACTATTTGATTAATTAAATGTCTCATTGGATTCACACTTGGTTTGTGACTCTTGAACTTGATTTATCTTTTTGAGTGTTAATTATAAACTTTTTTGATGACCATCACATACGCCATTGATAAATGGCCCAGTTGGCATTTTGTTTCCTTTATAAAGAATGAGTTTCGGTTTTCAAAGTGTTTTGGTGAGATTGCACCCCTATGTGAAATGTGTTTGTGTGTGTTGGTAAATGTGGGTTCTATAAAAATTGGTTTAGATAAATTTTAAATTAAAAGGATTAGTTGTGGATTTTAAATCAGTTGATGGAAAATGTTTTGAAAATTGGTAATTAATGCTTTTGAGTGTAAATGGTGTGCCTGACACCACTTTTGATAAAGTGTTTTCATTTTGAGATAAGAGTTTGTTGGTGAATGTCTAAGGGCCCGTTTCGACATTTCGTGAAAATTGTGAAAAGTGTTTATTATGAAAAACCTTGTTCGGTGCTTGTCAGGCCTCGACTGGATGTAATGAGTGGGAGGACCTTATTGGGGATTCTCAAAATCTAATGTTAGGGTTCTTCGCTTGGAACCTATATAATTGTTTTATTTTAATGCATGAGAAGGGTCCTAGGGGAGACATGGGGTGAGACCTATTGTGCGTTATTATTATTATATATACTGTGATTGGATGATCAGCTGGAATCAGTTGGCTCACCCCCTATTAAAATGCTTGATACATGGGAACCTGGCATATTGAGAGAATATTCTGAGAATGATTGCTGCACTATTAGGTTATGGTACTTACCCGTGACCCATAGTAGGTGGATATATTGGGTTTATTACAATGAGATTTTCCCTCGTCCATCCTGAGAAAGGATGGTCAAGCGTATTGGGAATTTTGATTTCATAGTGTGTGACATATTAATGAGGATGAAGTCTCATGTATTGGTGTCTTCTAGTTTATTCTTGATCTCCCAGGTTCACCCATGTCTATTTAGCTTTTGATGCTTGAAGTAGTGATTATGACGCTTATATGTATACCGACATTTCCCTTGTTGTGTGATTTATTTTGTGCATTTTTGGTGTTTTGTTTTCCTTGGAAAGTGGTAAACTAGTTTTGATTACGTTTCTAAAAATTGTTTTCAAATGAAAGTTTTTAACCATCTTTGTACAAATTTGAAAAATATAAATATCACTTTCCCGTTCTAAAATGTAATTGACACTAATGAAATGAATCTATATTTGAAAATAGTTAAGTGCAATGGTTCATACATTGATTTTACGTAAAATATTTAAAAAAAATATTCTTTTATAAATTGGAGTTCAAACTTGAAATGATGTTTCTTTTATATTAATGGTAGTGCATTGTGAGTAGATATCGGGCTAGCCTGATGATTTTTAGTACTAATGCATATAGTTTTTTTTTTCTGTTTTTAGTGTTTGTGCAGGCTAAAGCTTGAGTGCGCTCGTCTTGGGTGACGCTTGATCATTGAGTCAGAAAGTTACCCACGATGTCACATGGAATTAGTTCAGATGTCGAGTTCAGTTAGTTTTAATTTATTTTATTCATATTTAGTCATTTTATTTGGTTTATTTATTCTGCACTTCTCTGTATTTTTTTCTGCACATTTATTTATTTTTATTGGGAAAAACAGTTCCCACAACCTCTTTTGATGCCCTGGCACTTGTTGTCAGCCCTGAAGGGTCGGGAACACCTCTCGGGCCATGTCACGGACCTGCTCGGGTGACCAGTTCAGGGATGACCCAGGCTAGTTCATGAAAAAATGGTATCAGAGGAGGTCAACTCTAATAGGACTTCACTTTTCAGAGCGCCCTTTGTTATTTGGGATGTCAAGGTAGATGGAGTAGGATTGTTGTGACTTGAGGGGTAAGTGCGGGAAGAGCATCACGAACTCTTACTCGCTATGACCCTCATGTTTTCATGGGAATTCTGGTTTAATTAGTTACATTGGGTTTTTATGGAGATGTTTTGGGATTGGGATATGACAAAGGGAGTTGTTCTAATAGTCCTCCCATGCCACACGCCCTGGAAAGACTTGTGGATATATGGGAATGGTCTAAAAAGGCTCTCTATGTTGGTGACTTGTTTGGCATATGGCCGCCAAGCATATGGTTTGGTCACCCACTGACACTAGTTCCCTGTTCGAGTTTTTTTAGGCCTCTTCTGACTTTTGGATATTGTTTATATCCGAAAAATTGTTTTTGAAAAATGGTTGTTTGAACTGACATATTTAATTTGAGGATTGTTTTAAAAGAAATAGTATGAATGATTTGTTTTTGGAAAAAATAATGTTTCTTTGTTTTGGCTTTGGTATTCCGATGAGTGCTCACATGCATAATGGTTTGTTATAATATGAATGGATTTTTGGTATGGTGGATGGATGCCCAGGGTGGAAAAGATACATCCATGTGAGTGAGACTCTAAAGAAAACCAATGGCGAGGGTTTAACTCACCATGTTTTTTTTTCAAATAATGATATTTTCAAAATAAATGTTTTGATTTTATGATGGCTTGTTTTTTTGTGTTTAGAGATTTTCATATATGCAGTGTTTATTTTTGAGGATTTTTATTTATTGAGTTGGCCTTGATTGGGTTCTTGACTCTTTTTTTCCAACGACTTTTCCATTGAAGCTTTTATGGGTGATCATAGTACGGTTGGTCAACCTAAGGATTTTATACTTGAGTTTTGGAAGCTAAATCCACCTCTCATTTATTGTCAAGAAGACCCTTCCGTAGCAGAGGAGTGGATTCAGAAGATTGAAAAGGACTTTAACATCGTTGAGTTTCCCGAGTCGTTGAAGGTCAAGTTTGCGACCTTCATTCTTGAAGGTTCACTATAGATGTGGTGGATGTCAGTGTCTCGGAACAAGCCCTATCAAGAGCTTACATGGGAGTTATTCAAGGATTTGTTCATTCTTCAGTATTTCTCTGAAGAAGAAAGGGTGGGAAAGGGGATCGAGATGTGTTTCCTGTTGTAGGGAGATAGATCAGTGTTGGAATATTTCCAGCGCTTTGTGGATCTAGTCTCATATGATTTAGGGTATTCCAAAGATGACTCCATGAAGGCTCGATGCTTCAAGCTGGGTCTTCGCCCTGATCTACAATCGAAGGTGTCAGCATCTAACTTAAATTAATTCTCCAATGTGGCGAGACAATCTTTTCAGTTCAAAGCTCTGATGGTGGGAGTTCTCGAAGTTGACCTCTATCCTTCAATTATTTGGAGTAGTTGGGAGACTTATAATAAGAAGATGAGTAAGCAATCAATATTCGATGGAGAAAGTCGTGGAATCAAAAGGCCTTGGGATCTATCATCAAACTCTTCAGAGTGAGATATCTTCATATGTTATCAGCTTGGAATGCTGGGTCACAGGAAGTTGTCATGCCCAAGTACTCCTAAGCCCCGTCATGCTTGCGGATGTTTGGGTCACTTACAATGATTTTGTTAGGGCGTTGCTAGAAAGCACCGTGGAGCAAGTTCTCATATGTGACGTGTTGTTGGGTTTTTGTTAAAAGTTTCTTATGTAAGTTTAATTTCAGTGTAAGAAATATATTATCATTGCAGTGGTAATGGTGGTGTTTCATGTTTTGACATGTATGGGATGTCTTGGGTCTTTTGATGAATTCAGGCCTTCAATGACAAAAAAATTTTCGTTTTAATATTTTGTCCTTTATTTTGTCAAATCAAAAGGGTGTATGTTTTTTATTAGGATTATAAGAACCTGACTATGAGGCAAGAGATGCTTCATCCATCAAAGCTCCAACCAAAAACTCTCAGAGTAAAGCCAGCATGTAGTCAGGAACCCCGAGGAATTTTTTTTAAGGAGTCTGGTTAAGGTTATGCCTCTATCATGTGGTGAAAAAGTTTTGGTGTTGCTGCTCTAGTTTCTCGTTCATTGTAATTTTCTTCTTGTCGCAAAGTGTGTGATGGACTTATCCCACATGAAATGTCGGTAATTGTGCCTTTTGGAGGCAACTTTTTGATCAGTGACCTCGCATGGGCCACCCAAGTGAATTAGTTGCGACTTTGGTTTGTGTCCATTCCTATGTGATGGATCGTGAGTAGTTGTAAATCATGGTTTCATTGATCCAATCCTTGGACCCTCCCTCCCCACCCATGGGACTAGGGTTTTTAGTTGGTGAAAAATTTTCGTTTAAGATCTTATCACTTTCAGACAGGAGTGATTGGTTTAAATGTTTCTGTTGTTCTTATATTAGCTTGAGTAAGACATGATTCAGGTATAAGTTGGATTTTTTTGGACATGTATAAGATGGTTCTTTATGGTGGGGAGACCCACAATCTCTTTGAGTTTTCTCTTAAGTTATTATCAGATGCTATTTGAGATCTTATGGTGGGGAGACCATTCATGCCTCCCCTCTGCTGGTGATTTATTCCAGGAAATGAGTTTGAGTCAAAATTTTCATCGATGGAATGTCCTTGGGTTAAGAGGTTGGATCATGTTTATGTGGAATTCTTAGGTGTTGATCGATAATCTGGATAGTGTTATGGCTTTCTGAGGGAAGAAAGCGTTGTGGTGGGGAGAATTGTCACACCCCGACCTGTGCGTTTATTTTATTTTATGATTTCTTTGACTTTCAATTATTTTTCTGGGGTTCGTGTTTAGTCTTAGATCATATTTTTGAGTTTATGTTCAAAAGTGTGTGTTTCGAGGTGACTTTATTGGCACTTGGTCACAACGCGTTTTGAAAACACCTACGTGGATCCACCTGGACACTGCGTGACCTTCCATCTTTGAAAAATAGATAAATAATTAAAAATAAATGGATTTTTGTAATTAGAATGCGCATTAATTTTTTCTTCATTTAAATTTTTTATTGCGTTAAGAATTAATCATTATTAAAATGATATGAACACCATTATTTTTTATTTATTTTATTACTATGATGATTTTTATTTGTTGTGATTATTATTTTTATTATTATATTAGTAAAAAAAATTTAAAAAAAATGAATTTTTTGGTTGCTTTTATATTTTTTAGGGTTTTCGAAACCCATTCACTCCATCTAGCATAGACCTCCTTTCCTTTGTGTGTGGCACACCCATCATCTCTCTCCTATATAGCCACCTTTCAAACTAGCATCCCAGATCCCCCTTCCCCCTAGTACTGCCTCGACCTTCTTCCTTCGAACCAACAACCCAATACTCCCCGTCACAGGCTGCCACCAACAATCTCCTCCCCTTCACCATGGTCCTCAGTTATACTCTATGTGTGGAAGCATGTTGCCCCTTTTCTTCCTCTACAGCGGTGAGTTCTCCTTGGTCCCGCCTCTCCCAACGTAGTAACCAACAATCCCCTCCCTTCACAGCAGTGCTTCTGGAAAGCTCAGATCACTCCTTGATCAACACGCTCATCATCCCTCCTCATGTCCAGCCCACCTTCAAACCCAATGAACTGACCTCCTCCACCTCACTCCGGCCGACCCCTTCACGACCGACGCCTGGACCTCCCATCACAACGACACCCCTCCCTTTACAGTTTTGTTTTTATTTTATTTATTATTATAATTTTAATTTTTTTTCTCTCTAGAAATCACCATATCCAGCGGATGCCCCTCCATTGGGTGACCCCCTTCTTCTGGCGCGACCGTAATAGTCCAGTGTGACACCCTGTGGCGCGGCCCTCCTGGCCGGCGTGACACCCTTCGCTGCGACCCTTGCTGGTCGGTGCAACATTTTCTGACCAACCACACCTTCTTCAACCTTAGTCCGGCCAGCCTCTGGTGGTTCCCCTTTCTCTGGCAGCCTATCCTATGGTGCAGTTCCCCTTCTCTGGTGATCTCTCCCTGTCGACATCGCCCTGCTCCAGTGACTGCACCCCTTCAGGCACGCACTACCCCTCCCTTCGGTATACCCTCCTCTCTTGGGTTGTGTCCTTTTGATAGTTTTATTATGGTTTTTATTCATTAATGTTTATTTTGGTTGATTTATCATTTTAGGACCCACGCAGGGAATTTTTGATTGTGTGTTGTCATCGTGTCGTCATTCCGAACACGTGTGGGTTTCATCGCACATTGAATTCGAGTTAGGTTCCCATTGAATTGACTTTTATAATTTAAGTCTCATCAATTTCTTGATGTTCACACCCTATATATGTGCTAATAATTATTTTTATCTTTTAGTTAATTTTTTTATGACCCAATTTGGTGGTTAAATCTTGGTTTACTAAAACATAAGGTCTCTTTTTTACAATTGTGCACACTGTTTGATTAATTAAATGTCTCATTGGTATTGCACTTGGTATGTGAATATTGAACTTGATTTATCTTTTTGAGTGTTAATTAGAATCTGTTTTGATGACTATCACATGCGCCTGTGATAAATGGCCAAGTTGTTGTTTTTATCCTTTATAAAGAATGAGTTTTGGTTTTCAAAGTGTTTTGGTGAGCTTGCACCCCTATGTGAAAAGTGATTGTGTGTGTTGGTAAATGTTGGTTTTGTGAAAAATGTTTTAGATAAATTTAAAATTAAAAGGAGTAGATGTGAATTTCAAATCAGTTAATGGAAAATGTTTTAAAGAATGGTTATGAATTCTTTTTAGTGTAAATTGTGTGCCTAACACCACTTTTGAAAAAGTGTTTTCATTTTGAGATAATAATTTTTTTGAATGCTTAAGGGCCTGTTTGGACATTTCGTGAAAATTGTGAAATTTGTTTATCATGAAAACCCATGTTGGGTTCTTCTCATGCCTCGACTGTAAGCAATGAGTGGGAGGTCCTTATTGGGGATTCATAGAAACTATTGTTATGGTTCTTCGGTTGGAACCTGTATAATTGTTTTATTTTGAGGCATGAGAAGGGTCCTTGGGGAGACTCGGGGTGAGACCTGTTGTGCATTTTATTATTATATATATACTATGATTCGATGCTCGGTTGTCATCAGTTGGATCACCCCATTTTAATATACATGAGACCTAGGAACCTAGCATATTGGGAGAATATTCTGAGAATGATTGTTGCACTGGTAGGTTATGGTATTGAGCAGTGACCCATAGTAGGTGGATATATTGGGTTTATTACTATGGGATTTTCCCTCAGCCTTCTTGAGAAAAAATGGTCAAGAGTATTGTGCATTCTTATTTCATCGTGTGTGACATGTCAATGATGATGAGGTCTCATTTATTGGTGTCTTCTAGTGAATTCTTGATCTCCTCAGTTCACCCTTGTCCATTCGGCTTTTGTTTCTTGCATTAGTGATTATGATGCTTATATGTATACCTATATTTCCCATGCTGTGTGATTTATTTTGTCCATTTTTGGTGTTTTGTTTTCCTTAGAATGTGGTAAACTGGTTATGACTAGGTTTATAAAAATGGTTTTCAAATGAAACTGTTTTACCATCTTTGTAAAAATTTGAAAAATATAAATATCACTTTCCCTTTCTAAAATGTCATTAACACTAATGAAATGAACCTAGATTTTAATATTGTTAAGGGCAATGGTTCATATTTTTCTTTTAAGTTAAATATTTAGAAAAACATACTTTTATAAATTGTAGTTAAAACTTGAAATGATGTTTCTTTATCTTAAAGGTAGTGCATTGGGTGTAGATATTGGGCTAGACTACTGAGTTTTAATAATCATGCCTATAGTTCTTTTATGTTTTTAGTGTTTTTGCATGCTACAATATGAGTGCGCTCTCTTTGGGAGATGCTTGATCGTCGAGTTAGAGAGTGACCCGCAAGGTCACAAAGAGTTTGTTCGGATGTCGAGTTCAGTTAGTTTTAATTTATTTTTTTATGTTCAGTCGTTTTATTTGGTTTATTTATTCTGCGCTACTCGGTATTTTTTTCTGTTGCTTTATTTATTTGTATTGGGTGAAATTATTCCCATAGCCTCTGTTGATGCCCTGGCTCTTGTCGCCTATTCGGGAGGATCAGGAACGCCTCTCGGGCCATGTCATGGACCGGCTTGGGTGACCGGTTCAGGGTCGACCTAGGCTGGTTCGTGACAAATATATATGAACATTGAAGATTATTTCACAAGTAAATCCAAACAAACAACCAAACACAATTATATGATCGAATGAGATGTTATTGTTTAAAATAAAGTAACTTATTGAGAGTAAGAAATTAAGACTACCCCTCAATCTTTTGAGGGTCCCTATTAAACATCATCTGCAACCTCATTAACAATATAAGATCTTTTAAAAACCAATCCACAAAACCTTATTTACTTATGAGTCATATGATTCACTAACCGATCTGAGGTATGCACTAGCTACTGAGGTCAAAAAAATACACCATAGAAGATCTTTACAAGGTTAATCTATGAAACCATAGAATATAACTATTCTAGATAACTACTTCTTCTACACTGGTGAATGAACATTAGTTAAATATGAATGTACTTGATAAACTGTCACTTCCCCCCAAAAAATTTATCACCTATTTGTTTCATTCCACCCAATGAAATTCTAAGAACCTATGCTCTAATATGACTATTTACAACCACCCTAAAATCCTTCATATTACTTTGTTTTCATATTCATAGAATTAGAAATTGTGAGTAAAATGTAGAAATAAAATGTTTGTATATTTTATAATGACATAAGACCCACATCTCCACCTTTCTTAATGCCCTTCTCTATTGTTAGTGACTTATGTTTAACTCCATCATAGATCATAAAATTTTAGTTCATCACCTATCAAATACACTCTATATGAAGCATGTTATATCAATTTATAGCTTTCAATACCCAATTACCTAAAAGAGTAAGAGGAAAGTGAATCAACTCAGTGAAGCATGCTATGTATGTTGACACCATCATCATCCCCTACTAGAGCTCAAGGAAATACTGAGCATAGTAAAACTTTAGTGGATATAGGAATAACTCCACCAAGGAGAGAACCATACTGGTTTCACATGTCATCCCAGGTTGTATATGGTACTATTACATTATAGTCCACTATATTAAAGTAGTTATTTGATAAATCAAGGGCACATACTTCACCTTCTGATCCATTGGTGTCTCTAATAGGTTTAAAATACTATTGATGATATGTATCGAGTCCTACATTTAATATACACCTCTAGCTCTATAAAAGGATTGGTTTACCAAAAATATATTTTGTGAGCATAATCGAACATCATTAGTCTGCCCCTATAGCTACCACCAGTCGAAATAGATAGTAGTCAAAAGAGTCACTTATAGACTGATTCTATATCTTATCCTGCTGGAGAGACCAAGGGAGACTGATCAATTGCTTACTCTTTCTCGAAAAGTGGTTCATCTAGTCATTAATGATTATTAAAATTTATTGTTGCAAAAAATTATATAATAATCCATAGAAATATGACAACGATACATAGGAAAAAATATATAAACACTAACACAAAAAAGGCTGTTTCAAAAGGTTCCACCTAAGTGGGTATTCAAAAGAGAAACAGATGACCCCCTAACCACAAATCAAATCCTAATATAAGAACTAGAAACCATCAAATTATTTATATCCATATATTTACTTAACAAAATAATACTCATTGTAAAAAAACAAAAAATAATTTACCAAAATTACATATAAAAGTTTCAGCACAAATTTAATTATTTGGTCTCTACCTAATAAAAGCATTATATATGTGGTATGTGATGTCACATTTGTAAACACACTAAATAAAAATACAGAAAATAAAAAAATATATAAAAACATCATGTGAATCAACCAATGTTAATTTAAATCGAAGGTAACATCAAATTAAAATAACATAAATTCCCAATATATGGATTTTCGTAGGTCCTATATGCAGTGACATCATGTAACTAACAAAATTCCCCAGCTTGAATAATAAGAGGGGGATAATTTTGAGAAAATTATTTTAATATATTTATCAGTTATACTTCTAAAAGAATTTTAATTTATATTGTTAATAATTTGAGAATATTTTGAGGCTTTTGGAGGTTATAATCAAGAATAGGAAAAGATAATGAAATCTCTCCATCTTTTCAATATACTCGAATCCCATTGGCTAGAAAAAGGGGATCCTAGTAAAAGAAATATTTTTCTATATAACACTTACTATTTAGTGGATTCCATTGAAATGAAACTATGGCTATTAAGAATAATTGAATCTCTCAAATAGCCTCTGGCTAGACGATGGAGGCCACATGCTAGTCAGTGACATCCTTCAAAGCATGGTGAGAACACAAAGTTTATAGGAATTTTTTGTAAGAAAATCATCCTCCACTCACATTTCCACATTCTTAGAGTGCCTACTCATTTCAAAAAAAAATCCTTGAAGACCTCTCCAATTATTATTGGGCCTTTTCTACCCACTATCTCCTTTATTTATTGCATAAAAATATATCTATCTTGTGTTTTAAATCTGGTGAGTTATTCCATGTTATAAAACTATCATATTCTCATTTTCATGATAAAAAAGTTACATTATTTATTTATTTATTACATCATGTTTTGTTGACATATTATAATAATGTGTTTAATAATCATTAATTTAATCGACACATATCTTCAATGAATTGGTGTCTACGAAACAATTTGAAAAAGTTAATTTTCATTTGTGGATCTAATCGGGTATGTTTGATCATGAACAACCTATAAGGATTGTTTTTTCCTAAAAACATGACCTTAGTTTTCTAAATTTAATCGAATAAAATTCAGTTTTAGGATTTGGTTGTTTAATTAGATGTATATGATGATTCTACCCATGAAATAATTTTTAATAATAAATTAATAATCCCCTAATAGTAGATAATGGTATAAGATTTTTAAATGTTTTTTGGAATGTGTATGTATCCCCATTGGGCCAATGTTTGAGGATTTATCACAAATGTTTTGCTTTTATCCCTACAGAACCTGTACATATTTTATATTTCATGTGGATGATGATTATTTTTATTTTTTCGTGAGGCCATATGATTCTAGATCTATCATTTGTTTCTTGTATTTTAAATGTTGTCTTATTATCTTGTAGTTTTTTATACAGGTCGATCCATATATATTATCCCTTATAGGGGATGTTTCATACTTTTAGATGACATTAAATTGGGATATCAATTCATGGAGGGTGTGTTAGAAATACTTGTGTTCTATCTCGATTAGGAGGATTGTTTTTGGTTGTTGGTTGATGCTTATCTCGTATTGAGATAAAGATGGAAGATTTGTTCTATGAGGAACTTAAATATCTACATTATTCTTGGGAGATATAATTTTTTTTACTTATATTCTATTTAATTTAATGAAATACACTATCATATCAAATTTCCAATTGTAAGGGTCAATGGTGGTGTCTTACAAAGTCTTGTACTCACACCTAATTTGGAATTTCGGTGATCCTGTATTTTTCATGGTCATGGGTTTGGAAAATTGCAAGATCCCTATGATAAATAATTGAGTAGTTTTAGCTAGTGTATACATTGTTTTTCAGTTTGAATTTTGGATATATGTACCCTAATACTTTTATTTGGTTTCATTACATTAAAATTTTACCAACCACCGATCATGATCCACTTTTACGTACATTGGGTTTATATATTGTCATTACATACAAATACTAGATGGGTTAATACTCCCTCAGTATGTTGTTTATATTATTATAATTTATTTTTTCACTATTTTAGTTTAAATTATATCACATATATTATTTTACAATAATTTTTACCCGGTACAAAGGTCATAATGTCTGTATGATATTCCTTTGTCCCTCGTCGCTAATCATTACCCCTATTTATGGGGAGGTGAACATAAGGATAAGTAGAATTACAAATTTGAATAATTGTCAAGGTTATGGTGTCACAGATGTTTTATTAATTAATTTCTTTTTTCTAATATATAATCTTTATTTTTTAAATTATAAAGTAAAAAAATATCTTAGAATGATTTTTTTGGAATTTTTTTTAAATGTTGATTTTTTTGTGTAAAATAGAAAAAATTATTTTTATGAAAACTATCTCTTATGTTATTTATTATAAAAGTCACGTTATTTTTTTATTAGTTTTAAAAAACTAATAGGAATTTTTTTATTAAAAATAATCCTTTGAATGTCATTTGAGTCAAAATTACACAAGATTTTTTGTTTAAAAACACATTCATTCTTAAAAAGAATTTTTTTTACAAAAGGATATTTTCATCATGTTTATGAGTGAATTTTTAAATTACTTCATACGAATTTAGAAATTATTTTTTAAAAAAAATAAACTATATCCTTAATTTTTATAATTAACTATAGAAAATATGACTACCTCATTTTTTCCATTATTAATAGATACTTTGGTAAAAAAATATTGTTATCGTGGTAAGAGATAAAATGATATAAAAGGGTTAAAACTAATTTGATAATGGATAAAGTTACATAAAATGTTTTCAAAATCTAGTTGTATTGTAATATTCATACCCTTATAATATCCTATTATAATATAATCAATTTTTTATCTATTTTTATTGAGTAATATATTATTATAATTTATTCTTTTGATAAATTCAAAGTGTGTGATCTCACTCAATTATTAAATGAAACCCAATATCCACAATTTTACATAATTTAGAAGACTCATAAATCATAAAATTACATAAAAGAATTTCTTCCTCAAATTCCACCTCATTTCTAAGATTTATTAGTTTAAAAATAATACCATCCTAGGGAGGATTTATGTATAAACCAAACGAGGATTTCAGAAAAAAGAGGTATTGATCTTAAAAGAGTGCTTTATTTTTTCATTACTTATTTTACAGCCTTAAAATATATATTAACATTTAAGATATAATAAAATCATTATATACCATATACTAAAATTACACTCTGTTTATGGAATAATTTTTTCCCTTATACATTTCTCTCTAATGGAAAATTTTAAAAAACATGTATTATATGTATGTGAGTACTACGACCTCACGTGATGATTTATTTCATTTATCATCATTAAATATATTTTTCTTCATAATGATGGTTACAAAGAAAATAATATTAAATATATGATTAAATTTATTTATATAATCGTTAATAATTTTTTTTCTTATTTTATTTCTAACTAATAAAAAATAAAAACCTCACTTATGCATATGTACAGGATACAACCTCATAAATTGAATTATTATATTTTTCATAACTTCTTCACATGGATGATATATATAGGTGTATTTAATTAATAAATCTTATATTTATTATATAAATAAAAAAATTTAATGTTAAAATATTACTTATCTTTTTTCCTCCCACAATAATTTAAAAATAGAAATGTTACTCATGCATAAGTGGAAACTGTTGTCTCTATATTGTCATCAATTTTATTCTTCATAACTATATTACACTGTATTTTATTTAAACATAATTAATATAATAAAATTAAAATTAGAAAATTATAATGAATTTTTAAATGATATAATATTTATCCATTTTCAATAGTCAACCCACCAAATCCATTTCCGACTTACAAGCCAAATGTTTTCAAAATGCATGACACATATTTAATAAATTATGTAATTATGTATAACATGTATATAATTATTATAAAATGGATACTAATATTCAAAAAATTTAATATGAATTTAAATAATTAATATAATTTTAATTATTCTACATGATAAATAACCTACGTGACATGGTAGACTTGATGAAATGGATTTCTAGTCTGTATTAACTATCCTTAAGAGATAAGCTATTTCCCCAACTTGTTTTATTTAATGTGGTGTATAAAATAATTTATGGATGTATTTAATCATTATTAAATAAATATTTAGTTGTTTACAAGTCCATTTTATGTTCATTCAATCAATAATTAATTGTTTCAATAGTATTCATGATTTATAGGATATTCTATCTAATAACATAGTTTTTAAATGTTATGTCTTTTCTAACATTTTTCATCCTTGTCAAAATTACATGATTTATGTGAAAATATTTAAATAATTGAATTAAATTTGTAATTTTACCACTCATTTTAGTTTTTAAAAACGTCTTCAAAAGAAATCATTTAGAATATTTCATAGTGAATGTATGATTTTCTTTATAGAGTAGAAAAAGAATGTTATTTTAATGAATACAATGTTGATGAATTTTCACACCATCAGAACCATTATATCATATTTTGATTCTGATATAATATTACTTGTTTTCCCTAAATTAAAATAGTTCTTCCCTTTGATATGTTTATTTTAGTGCTAAAAATTAGATTTCAAAGGAATAAGATATATCAATATCATAAAATATTTTACTTATGAGTTAAAAAGTAAATATATATTTGTTTAATGATAGAAATGAAATATTTTCTCTGTTTAATATATGCTATATTCTATATGAAATTTCTAATATTTCTATTGAGCCTGATATTGATCTTAAATTATTGGGTAATGATTATTTTCCCTTAAAAAATATGAAGGAATCATTCAAATAGGTCACTCCATTTATAAATTTTTCTTGTAAGGGTTCTATGAAGATGATATCCAAATAAACCTATAATAATTTACTATGATCATAATTAAATTTTCATAGAAATCATTTAATTTCATAAGTTATGCTAGTGATCTTTTTTTACGAAATGGTTACTCTCATTAAAGGAAATGTATATTATTAAGAGACCGATTTTCCGTCATCCCCATGTCTTTTATCAAACCCCGATGACTATATTTTTTCCTTTATATATTATTATAATTTTTTTATGAAAACACTGGGTAGTAAATATGATTTAATACACATATAAACAATTATTTGAGGCCAAAGTTTATTACATTAAATAAAAACTCTAATATATGATTTCATTGTCTTTAAATAGACAAATTTTTTTATCTATTTAGTTATATATGACTTAAACTGATAATTTTGATATTTTCCCATGCTTAATAATGTTTTTATAGGATTCATAGATAATTAATAATAAGGATAATGTCTCGATGAAAAATCATAAAGAATTTTCTTTAAAATAAAATGTGTCTCATTTTAAAATCAATGTACTATGATGAAATGGACACTTTGTAGATGTGTTCGCTATGTAATTTATCAGTATATTATGCTAGAGTTATTACCAATTTACATATAACAAAAAACCTAACAAGGTCTTCTCAAAAACAAAATTAATTTTGGATATAAAATTCAGGATTATATAACGATTTAATATCGGTTCGTTATGTTTGGTATTTGGGGTATGTTTTTGATAACTTTATAAGTTTGGATAATATACCATTGATATATTCTTAATAATTTTTATATTAACATTATATATCAATTGAATATTATCGTGTTTCTTCCTATAATATATGTATAATCAAATTGGATTTCTATATACAAAATAGGGAATACAAATTAGAAAAACTCCAAGAGAATAATAGCCTTCCAAATAAAAAACATGGAATTGTTGGAATTGTGTTGGAGTGGTTTATTGATATGATGGATCAATTGAAAAAGACAATAAACACTATTTATATATACATGAGATTTATACCAAATTTACAATAGTAGAAAATTGCTATTGTATAGAATTTTATAAAATAACACCATATAACTATTTAGTTGATTTATTAAACCTATAATAGTAAATGAATGGGTTAATTCCAAGAAAAATAGATTCAAATTCTAGGTTTATTTATAAAATAAAAAGTTAACACATTTTACTTACTTTTATAATGATAAATTTTGTCAATGGTGGTCAGTGGTTAAGATTATTAATGAAGAAGATAATATTGATACCTTATAATGTGATAAACTTATGAATATTTTCATTGATAATTATTTTACTATGTTGTTCAATATATGATAAAATAGTAATCATTAGAGTTTATGAAGAAGGAGGAATATTTAGTAGCAACATATGATGTAAAAATAACCCAATTAGAAATATATTCACCAAAATTTATTTTTTATCTTGATAGTAGAATTAATTGGTTTTACATTTGAATAAATCCAAATATGAAGTAGATTTTTATTCATATGAGTAAGAAAGTTATCAAAATCTTTCTCGATGTGCTAATTAAATATAAATAATTTTATATTATGACCATATATTCCGTGGAAACAAGAAAAATATGGTCATATAGAAGTTAATAAGAATTAATGCATAAAAAAACGAAGGTATGAAAATAAATTATCAAATTTATTCTATGTGTGGTAAGAATCATCTTTGTTAATGTATTATGAATAATAGAACGTGTTTTTGATGTAAAAATATTTAGATAACATTAGTGACTTCATAGAAAATGGAAAAAAAATAATGTAAAGCTGAAAGTGGGATGATTTAATTATAATGAAATGGGTTGTTATGGGAGTACATGTGTGAATATTTGAATAAAGTGTGGAAGACATGAATATCACAATAAAAATGGTGTCTGAAAAAATTTTGTGACTACTTAGGAAGTTGTTGGAATACCAAGTGAGTAGTTTTTTGGTACATTACCCATTTTTTCAGATTATACCAATGTCTTGTGGGAATCTTTGTCTATATATTCATTCAATATTGAAAGGAGAATTGATAATTTAGAAATTTAAAATATCAAAATTAATATGTAAATTTTGGTAAAAAATTCATGGGGATAGTATTACGGTAAAAATAAATTATAAAATATTCTTATTTTCATATGTGGATGAGTTTTTCTATTAAAAATACTATATTACCCTTCTTAGACATTAATGTTATTATGGATATTGATTAACTTTATGTTTATCATGATATGATAGATTTATAATATAATGGTGTTTTTTAGAATGATTATAAGTTTGTATATAAGAATGAATTTATACCACTGATAAAATATCAAGATGTTAGAAAATAGGTTAAATATAGAAATGAAAATTATCATGAATAAATTTTTTATAAGAATAAAATTATTCAAATTAGTGACATTCCTTTATCAAATAAATATATGGATATATTTCATAAGGAATATTCTAGTATTATACCTTATCGATTGATTGAAATATATTATTGAATTATTTCCTAATCTTATGCAAATTTCAAAACCTCCTTATCAAAAGAATAAATTTTTTTCTTTTGGAATAAAAAAGGTTGTTCTAATATTTTCTTTATTAAAGTATAATTTATTCTTATAGCTAAAGTAGGGATTCTAATATCCTACTAGTGAAAAAGAAGAATACTTTTTTTAGGTTTTTCATTTACTATAGAGAATTAAATATCATCTATCATGATAATAAATATTTATTATCTCATTTCAATTACTTGTTTCATAAGATCTAGGGAGATTGATATTTTTTAAAAGATAGTTCCCAAGTATGGGTACCATCGGTTCAATGTGATGGATAATGATATTCCAATTAAGTAATTTCATACTAAAAATGGGTATTATGAATATGTAGTTATTTTTTATCATGTAAAAATGATCTAGTTATATTCATATAACTTATAAATGTCGTTTTACTTGATCTTTTAGATAAATTTGTTGTTCTGTTCCTTGATTTTGTTATTTAATAATCTAAATTTTATGAGGAACATGAAAAATAACCTAGGATTGTTCTGAAAACCATTAATGAAAATAAGTCATGTGGAAAATATAGTAGATGTGAATATTGGTTATGACATATTTCATTCTATGGAAATTTGAAAATAACGATTAAATGGCTACTAATCTAGTTAAAGATAAAGTAGACAATGAGTAACCAATAACTACTATTGTCATCGAGATTCATAGAATTCATGGATTTGTAGGTTACTACCAATTATTTTTTAAAAATATTTCTTACTTATCTATCCCACTAACTGGGTTAACACACAAATGAGTTCAATTCATCTAGATGAAATAATGAGATGTATGTTTCATGTAAGTGAAAAGAATATTGGTGAATCCTCTAGTTTTTCCCTCTCTGTCTTGAAATGGGACAATTTTTATCTATAGGAATATTTCATTGAAGTGACTTAGAATATTCATGATTCAGAATGATTAGATAATTTACTATGTGTCAAATCAATTGAAACCTCATAATAAAAATTTATCTAGAACTTGTTTCTATTATATATATATATAAACATAATTTATATAGAGTAATTTATGATATATATACCAATCATAAACATTTGACGTTTATATTGTTGTACCTCTCGTTCCCCTCGTTGTTTGATTTTCATGATCACAATCACCTTATTATTTGTCTAACATTGTTTTTAAGTGTTGTGGATGATAGGAAAAAGATTGCCAAAGGATTGGCCCAAGAATGGACGAAGTGGACTGAAATTCAGTCCACCGGCCAACCAGTGTGATAGCACCGGCCAGCCGGTGGACCTGGCAGAGGCATTGCCCACTGCCAGGTTCCACCGGTCAGCCGGTGGCTCTGTCACCGGCCAGCCGGTGGCACCCAGACTGAATAGTGACAGCTACTGTCTTCCCACCGGCCAGCCGGTGGCTCTGGCACTGGTCAGCCGGTGGTGCCTGGAAAAGAATTCTTCTCCTCTGCCAAGGCACCGGCCAGCCGGTGGCCCTGCACCGGCCAGCCGGTGGAGCCAGTCAAACTAGCCGTTGCAGTTTGACCAGGCTGGCCCACTTGGCTCCCAACGGCTCTTTTAGCCTCTCCAACGGCTCCGAAGCCTCCCCAAGGGTTCCATGCCTATGAATAAAGGCCAAGGAAGCCCCGGACACCTACCGGAACTATACGGAAGCCCACGGAAACCTTGTTGATCATTTGGCGTACCTCCGGCGGACTTCCTCAAAGGAACCCCCTTTGCTCCAACAACTTCCACATCCAAGGAGCTCCATCAAAGAAGCTTGGAAGCGACCTTCAACATCTCCAATCAATCAAAGGCGCCCAAGACTTCCTCAAATACGGTTTTTATTGTTTTATTTATTTTGAGCTTTAAATTTGGGTTTGTGCCTACAAACCCCAAACTCTTTCTTCCTCCCTTTCTTTTGGGTTTCACATCATCATTAAGGTGTGAAGAGGTTCACAAGATTTTCCTCTAAAAAGCTTGAGACATAGGTGAGCTAGCCTTCACCTGTAAGAAGGCTAGTGGGTTCTTGCTATTCCATTGAAAGCAAGTGGGTTCTTGCTAAACCACAAAAAGCAAGCTGTAATAGGTCCTAGTGCTACCTCAAAGCCTAGTGGGTTTCTTGCTAAAACCATTGAAAAGCAAGCGGTAGGAATCTCTCAACGGTTGAGTTGGGAGCGGAGACGTAGGCCGGGTTTTGGCCGAACTCCGTTATCAATTCTTGTGTGATTTCCTCTTTACTTTCCGCTGCATTCTTTACTTTTATTTTAATTTGTTAATCATTTTTTAAAAGGCAATTCACCCCCCCTCTTTCCATCCTTCCCGTTTTTCTCCGACCCAACAATTGGTATCAGAGGACGTATTTGAATAATTCCCTAAACCGGTTTCAAATTAAAGATCCTGTTTGATGGCATCTACCTCTTTCGCCCCCGAGGGTTACTCATTGGGTCGGGCTCCATTTTTTGATGGGACCGACTATAATTATTGGAAAACCCGCATGACCACTTTTTTAAGAAGCATAGGATATCCTATTTACAAAATTGTCATGCAATGTTATTCTTTGTCTTCCCCCGACGAATCCAAATGGACCCCCGCTGATATTAAGAATTTTGAGCTTGATGGCAAAGCCATGAATGCTCTTCATTGCGGGTTAGATAGAAATGAATTTAATCATGTATCCACTTGCACATCTTCCCATGAAATTTGGAAGCTTTTAGAAGTGACCCATGAAGGCACTAATAAAGTCAAAGATACTAGATTAGATATGTATAGACAAGACTTTGAATCTTTTTCAATGCATCCAAATGAGTCCATTTCTGAAATGTTTACATGCTTCACTGACGTTTGCAATGGTAGAAAGTCCCTTGGAGATAACATTTCTGCAGAAACAATGGTCAAGAAGATCCTATGGATCCTTCCGAGCTCATGGGCACCTAAAGTGACGGAAATCCAAGAAGCTAAGGATGTCAAAAACATGCCGGTAGAGGAGCTCATCGGATCCCTAATGACGTACGAGATTACGATGAGGAGGCAAGCTCAAAAGGAGGGCAAACCAATCAAGACACCAAAGAACATTGCCCTCAAGGTTCAAAAAGAAGTAAGCTCCTCATCATCCTCATCTTCCTCATCTACTTCATCATCAAGCGGCGACTCGGAAATGGAGAATCTCGCACGCCAGATGCATAAATTTATGAAGAAGCACAAAAAGAAGAAATCCCGCAAGCACCGAAAGCAAGAACCCACCGCAAAATCCGAGCCCAAGGTGAAATGCTACGGGTGCGGCGAAAAGGGCCATTACAAGCCCGATTGCCCACTCAACAAGAAACGGGCCACGCAAAAGGAAAAAGGAAAGAAAAAGGTCCTCAAGGCGACTTGGAGTGACACCTCCTCATCATCCTCCTCCTCCTCCTCCTCGAGCGACCAAGGTACAAAATGCCTAATGGCATTTCATGAGGTAACTTCTTCCGACTCCTCTTCCTCTTATTCTTCAAATTCCAATTCGTTAGATCATTTATCCTATGAGGATCTACAACATGCGAGAGACCAATTGGAGGAAGGTTTTCATGAACTTTCTTCCAAATTCGTTGCTTTAAAAAAGAATTTCAAAAAACTCTCTTCCGAAAAAGAACAACTTCTCAAAGAGAAAGAAGAGTTGTCCCTTAAAATCCAAAATTTTCCAAATGTTAATTCCATGGAATCAACCATCAAAGACCTAAGGGAAACCCTAGCTAAGTTCACCCAAGGGGAACAAAATTTGAACAATCTCCTAGGTTCCCAACGAATATCTAGAACCACCCAAGGGCTTGGCTATTCCAAGCAAGCCTCCTCCTCCCATGCACCCACTGTTTTTGTAAGGGGGATCTCTAGTTATAAATTTTGTAATTATTGTAAAAAACCCAGGCACCTAATTTATGAATGCGATTGCAAAAACGCCCGGTATGGTCAACCCAAAAGTATTTTCTTTTCGGACGAATTTTATAGGAGAAGACCCGCCATGAGACAAGTTTGGATTGAAAAATCCCTTCTTGCGAGTCTCTCCGGGCCTAAAATTGTCTCTTTTCAAAATCCCTCTCCCCGGTGATCTTTTGTTTTATTTAGGGGGAGTTAGGTTTGTTTAGGCTTTTTGTTTCAATTCAAAATTTTAAATTAAGCCCTTTTGATTTCAATTTCAAAATTTTCGATTCCAACTTTCAATTTCAACACTTGGTATCAAAATTTTCATTTCAAAATTTTCAATTCGAATTTTTCATTCAAAACTTTCATTTCAAATTTCAAATTTCAATTGGTTTTTGATTCAAAACTTTCAATTCAAACTGTTATTCAAATTTTTATTTCAATTTCAAAAATCTCAATTGATCCTTCAATTCTCATATCTAGTTTTTCAAACATTCCCTCAATCAAGTTTTATGCCCCATTCTATTTTGATAATCACAAAGGGGGAGAAATTTCTTGATTGATTGGGGGAGAATCCTTTTCATCATGCTTAAGCATTTCCTTTCATTTGAGTATTTTACATTAATTGTTTTGGTGATTGTGATCATCAAAATAGGGGGAGATTGTTGTACCTCTCGTTCCCCTCGTTGTTTGATTTTCATGATCACAATCACCTTATTATTTGTCTAACATTGTTTTTAAGTGTTGTGGATGATAGGCAAAAGATTGCCAAAGGATTGGCCCAAGAATGGACGAAGTGGACTGAAATTCAGTCCACCGGCCAACCGGTGTGATAGCACCGGCCAGCCGGTGGACCTGGCAGAGGCATTACCCACTGCCAGGTTCCACCGGTCAGCCGGTGGCTCTGTCACTGGCCAGCCGGTGGCACCCAGACTGAATAGTGACAGCTACTGTCTGCCCACCGGCCAGCCGGTGGCTCTGGCACCGGTCAGCCGGTGGTGCCTGGAAAAGAATTCTTCTCCTCTGCCAAGGCACCGGCCAGCCGGTGGCCCTGCACTGGCCAGCCGGTGGAGCCAGTCAAACTAGCCGTTGCAGTTTGACCAGGCTGGCCCACTTGGCTCCCAACGGCTCTTTTAGCCTCTCCAACGGCTCCGAAGCCTCCCCAAGGGTTCCATGCCTATAAATAAAGGACAAGGAAGCCCCGGACACCTACCGGAACTATACGGAAGCCCACAGACACCTTGTTGATCATTTGGCGTACCTCCGACGGACTTCCTCAAAGGAACCCCCTTTGCTCCAACAACTTCCACATCCAAGGAGCTCCATCAAAGAAGCTTGGAAGCAGCCTTCAACATCTCCAATCAATCAAAGGCGCCCAAGACTTCCTCAAATACAGTTTTTATTGTTTTATTTATTTTGAGCTTTAAATTTGGGTTTGTGCCTACAAACCCCACACTCTTTCTTCCTCCCTTTCTTTTGGGTTTCACATCACCATTAAGGTGTGAAGAGGTTCACAAGCTTTTCCTCTAAAAATCTTGAGACATTGGTGAGCTAGCCTTCACCTGTAAGAAGGCTAGTGGGTTCTTTCTATTCCATTGAAAGCAAGTGGGTTCTTACTAAACCACAAAAAGCAAGCTGTAATAGGTCCTAGTGCTACCTCAAAGCCTAGTGGGTTTCTTGCTAAAACCATTGAAAAGCAAGCGGTAGGAATCTCTCAACAG
The DNA here is from genome assembly GCA_963277665.1 of Viscum album. Lineage (NCBI taxonomy): Eukaryota > Viridiplantae > Streptophyta > Magnoliopsida > Santalales > Viscaceae > Viscum > Viscum album. Next base: position 245,137,450 of record OY728131.1, read on the forward strand.
TTGAGTTGGGAGCGGAGACGTAGGCCGGGTTTTGGCCGAACTCCGTTATCAATTCTTGTGTGATTGCCTCTTTACTTTCCACTGCATTCTTTACTTTGATTTTAATTTGTTAATCATTTTTTAAAAGGCAATTCACCCCCCCTCTTGCCATCCTTCCCGTTTTTCTCCGACCCAACATATATTACCTTAGACATATTTTAACATGATATAAAAAAGATGGATGGAAATGATTATGGGATATGACTATATGATTCATTACCGTCCAGTTAGAGACAATAGGGTAGCTAATTCTTTAAGTTAGAAATATAAAACAACATTAACTATGAATCATATGGAACATGATCATTTTTTAAATGTCATAATGAATATTGTATAAGAAATTCTGTAAGAAGGAACATTGTGTGCTTTGTTTCATCTATTAGCATCATCATCTTTATCAGATATAATAAATATTGATTAGATGGTGGATTGTGATTTTCAAGAAAACCTAGAAATTTTCTAGAAAGGTATGTTCCATGAGTTTTTCATTTAAAAAGAATATGTTTTCAGCCTCGTAAAAGTATTATGTATTCTTTGTGATATCCTATAGAAGAATTAATTTATGTGTGACAAAAATACTTATATATTATTTAATCTTTGGATTATTACTAATATGTTCATAGACCTTAAATATTATTATCAATTAGAATGAATAAAGTAATAAATTTGTTGATTATACTGTGAAATGATTGAATTATTAATAAGTTAAATATAAATGACAACTACCGAAGGGAATTAATCAAACTCTCTTGTGACATAATAGAAATGGGAGAATATATCCATTTATATTTTTGTTGGGATTACAATATAAATATCAAGATAATAATGAAATTTGGATAATTATTGATCAATTGACTAAATATGAATTTTTTCATCATTTTTGGGATAATATGTATTTGTATAATCTTTTTAGAATTTATTTCAAATAAATTATATGATTTTAGGGGGTAATTTTTTCAATTATATCTATGTGAGATCTCAGTTTTACATCTAATCTTTCAAAAATACATCAGAATTCATTAGGTGCTGAATTAATATTTATTTTATATTTTCATCATCAATATCATATATAATAAAATTGAGAAATTAATACATTGGATGAAATGATTTTATATTTTACTATGCATTAATAGTGAATTTGGGATCAACATCTTTGATTAATTTTATTTTTATTTCATAAAATATTCATTTACGATTATTTATCGAATAATTAGAGGAATTCAATGTAAAATGGTTTTGAACACCATTTTGTTTGGATAAATTAGAAAAAAAATGATTTTGAGAATAAAATTCACAGAATAAGTATTTTAAAAGGTGTAGATTATAATAAAAAATATGAGTATTGTTTCTATTAGGGTGAAAAGTTATTCAGATAAAAAGATAAATAATATTTCATTTGAGGTCGACGATTGTGTTTTTATTTAAGTATATCCATATAAAATTATTTTACTTTTTTGAAAAAATGTAAAGCTTCATTTGATATTCATTGAACCATATGAAATATTGGAGAATGTTTGATCATCTATCTACCGAGTGACCATTCCTTAAATTTTACCCAAGGAACATGATTTGTTTCCTGTTTCGTCAGTAAAGAAATATGTGTCGGGTGCATCTCATGTTTTGATCCCTAATGTAGTATAGTCAAAATATGATATTTTATTATAGTAACATATTTTTTAGTTTCATGATCAAAAAAATCAATTTTTTTGAATGATCTGATTCAACAGTTTAATGTTTTCTTCAAAAACCATATTATTGAAGAAGAAACAAGTGAATTAGAAATTTTTATAATGGACAAACAACAAAAATAATTTTACAAATAAATATTACTGGGAGCATATAATTTTCAATATATGGGAAGAATTTAACAACCAAGGAAATATTATAAAAATATTATTTCTCTTATTTTTTTAATTTTAATTAATAATATGTCATATATCTACATAAACTATATAAATTTAAAAGTAAATTTTCATTCAAAAATGAAATGGGTTTATTCATACTATATTCACTTACATGTGTTATATTATTTTATTTAAGAGTAAAATTTGACAAAATCAAAATAATTTTGGAAATCATAATTTCAAAATATACCTAGAATTTTGTCTAGAAATATTTTGAATTTTATTTTAGTGAATAATATAAAAATATTTTTTTATGAAAATATTATTTGCATTTTATGTTTCAACTAATTCGTGTTTTATTTTTCATTGGTTTTAAAATGTAATTTATTCATTTTATAATAAAAATAATTAAATCATTTTCATCATATTAAACATAACATTTTATTTTTTTGTAAAAAAATTGTAAACATAAAATGGTATTTTCCCATATAATTATTTTTCATCACATTTTGTGGGTACATTTCAAAATTAATTTCTACCACTAATATAAGTTTAATTCAATAAAATAGACTCCATATTTGGATGTATCATTTATAAATTTGTTAAATTGGTCTGCAACATTATTATCATTATGAATAGTAACTTTGTTAGATAATCTATATATAATAGTAAGAGATATATCATATTAAAATGATTAGAAATAATACAATAAGTTTTAAAGTGACTATAGATTTTAAAAAATCTAATTTGATGATCATAATTCAAAATTGTAACATATTATATTTTAATATGATTCTTTTTTATCTATTTTTTCTTTAATATGATTTTACAATATTGTAATAATTTGATAAAATCTATGTATTTACTCTTCCTCACAAATACTAGGACAACCCCTCTCCTCTCATCTCTACATTTCATGATCCCCATATCATGGCCAATCCCTAGACAAACCCCTTATCAAAATACCTACCCACATCTTAGATTTCCTTGTTTTCTTATAATACCATCTTAATATGTTTAGAGACACTAGTTTTTTCATATATAACCATGGAATATTTTTAGGAATATTTTTATAGTCAGCTATTTTGATATTGTGTGATTCCTCGGCCTAGTGTGATTAGAATTAATCTTAAATAAATAATCCATATATTTTAGATCATCCATATGTAGTTTCTCACATATTATTAAGTATCTACTGAATATATTATCAAATTAGAAATATGAGACCATAGTTGAATCAGGAAATCATTTTTAACTGAATGCATGATATAATGTTGGTTGGTGTTGGATTTATGGGTGAGGAAATAATTGGTGGGTACGCTTAATTAAAAGAAATTATTTATATATTTTATTAAAATACATAATAACGAAAACTATACATACCCAATTATGGTGGTTTTATAATGGTTATATACATAACCTTTGATAAATCTATAAAAAGGATAATAGCATCCATCAGTAACGAATTGAGATTGGATAATGATTGATGACCAGATTGTGGGGAATCAACATGAAGCATATGATGTCGATCACAAGAATTTTTAGTGGATTAATTATTCACAAATGATTGATACACAATAATGGTTGGTATCTTCATTTTTTATCTAGGCCATTTTGATTCAACGATTGATCATGAGTTTTATCTGGTTTTGATTTGGAATAATTATTGTTATACTGAGACCCTAAATTTATTGATTCTATTTATCTTGTATAATTCATTCCTTTTTTCACATATTACCACCACATTTATATAATTATCATCCCCGAATTCATGTCCAATGATGTATCACTTTGTTCTTTTGTTTTCCTCTATCTATTCATCACGTTCTTCACCATTGGCCAATGGGGTAATACTTTGAAATTTTCAAGGTGCGTTCGAGCATGATAAATCCCCCCGATTCATTGAATTAGAAAGAACTACATATGGATTTATTTTTTTGGATCATTTATTGAAAGAATGGGATGGTGTTTTTTGAACATATTGGATCTGTACCATGGGTTTGGGTTTATTGTTGTGGATGTGGTCAACATGTGATGAGGATAAAAGTTAATAAGGAGTGAATCCGAATAAAATCGGGGATCCCCATTTTTTTTATTCAAACTCATATATTACTTGTGTTGTGCAGGTATTAGATTTGAGTGGAGGTCATGCACAGAGTCTCATGGTAGTAGCTACTCAGTGTAGACATGATGATGTCCGGATTTGGTTATCTGATGAGGCGGTTATGCGTGGCCAATATGATGGGCATTATTATTATTTTTAATAATAATAATAATATCATTAAAAAAATGTGTTAGTGGTTAATAAATAGATAGTGAAATTTAATTTAATAATTGTAATTTAGTGTTTTTAAGTGATTAAATCGAGGTTGTTGTGGCTCAGCCTTTTGTCAGCCATATAGGCCCCGATGGGTCAGGTCGTGAACGATTGGTATTATAAAATACAATCATCAAGATGTTGTTTGTAGTTTTTCTTCATATTAGGTTTGGCTAGGGAATTTAGGGAAATTATTTCGGGGAGTATTATGTGCATATCTGATTCCATAAAACCTGGGGAAAATGTGGTAGCAGATGTATCCATTCACAAGGAATATGACTATCTTCTTGTTAACTCTGTATACCAAGAACTCTATTGTAGTGATCAATGGCACATGAATCATATGTGATTAATTAATTTTAATGTATTTCTCGAGTAAACTCTTTAGATATTATCTTTGACCGTGGGGTTACTTAATAACTTTCATGATGGCTCCACAATGTCTACCAACTGGGATTTTTACACAATTTTATAATGATGATCAGTTGATCAATGACTCCTTCAATCATGGACCAACTGATGAGGTGTTTTTACACATCTTAATCGACCAGTTATACCACATTTTGAGCATCACATTAATCCTTCTATAAGCTAGGAATACGATCATCCATGTGTTGAGAAGTTGATATCTCTTGTAGTATATGATTATGGTATGTGCAAGAATATTATGATTCATGAGTTCTAATTATGCAGAATATAGAGTTTCAATGAAAGTAAATACCCACAAGAAGTAGATATTTGACTTGAGGTACTTGCCTATATTTTTTAGAATTTGTAGACCCTAATTAATATTATGGGTGAATTAGTTACTAGTATTCTATAGGGAGCCTAATTTGTATCCAGAGTTACCGAATTATTACACACTTGTGTTGAGTGAACATCACAGGTTCCCGAGATAGTGTTCACCCAATATTCATGGGGAGAAGTACCCCCTTCTCAGAAGGTAGAGTATTATCTCGAGTTAGTGTTTCAAATGTCATACTTTGATAGGACCCCTATTGAATGTTTTCCTTATGGATAGTGTTCCCAAGGGTGATATGGATAACATTTAAAGCCATTTATAAGAGATTTTTTATATGGATTAATATATTGAATAAAGAGGGACACTTCCCCCAATGAGATGCACTCTTGTGACATGATTCAAAACCATAAGGGAGAATGAGTTCCACCCGAAGAGGATAGAGTTGAGGTGTGGAAGATGAGTTCCTTAACTTCCATGACTAGTATATTTTCGATAGAAAGGTGTTAGAGTGATCCATGGTTGAGGAAAATATGTAGATTGTAAAGTCCCGGTTCTGGGTGCCACTCAACGGGTGCCCCGAACTTGGTTTTCCACGTGACCTCAAGCGCATTTCCACAAATGCCAAAGGCTGATGACTAACAGTGAGGGCCCAGGTATAATAGTGGGGAAACTATGCCCTCATTTGTCAAAGTGTAGTGCCGAGGTAAAATAAAAACATTCAACAACAGTTGAATCAATAAACCATACACAATTAAAATAAACAACTGCAGTAAGAGACAACCAACAGTTATATAAAATATGATGCAACATGACTCAAGATCTAAGAAAATAGCGAGAACATGTTACAAAAAATACAATACAACTAAAATAAAAGTACAAAAAAGCATAAGAGAATAGACAGCGGCATCTCCAGCCACGCTCGGTCCCATTCTCCCCTACTTCCCACCAACAATCAAAAACCGGTATAGGGCCCCTTGCCCTTATCCACACCTGCAGAAACGTAATCTATTTGGGCCAAAGACATGACCCAAACAGAGTGTGAGAAATAAATCCCAGTATTCACCCTCCAAAGGCTCATTCCCAACTATGTGAAAATATGCAACAACAGTGTGCAGTAGTAAAAATTCAATAATCTAAGCAGTACTCAAAAGTAACTTAATTTACCAGTTATATTGCCATTTTATTATTCTTTTACAAATTCAATTTAAGATATCACCATAGTGAATATTATAAGTAAAACAACCAGTGTACTCAAACACACAAACCTTTTCCCTTAGGTAATCAGGAACATAACCCGCAGGTAACAACCCACAGGCGTAGCGGATATTTCCCTCAGGTATACGAGGTGTTGCCCACAGGCACATAATAAACTGCCCAAAGGCACGAAAGAAGTTGCCCACAGGCTAAGTAGTATATTTCCCACAGGATAATCACAACACTTCCCTCATGCTAAACAAGTAACCAGGCTATTCCCAACATGTAATAAGAAATACACATGCAATAAAAATTAAATTCCTCTCAGGGAAATTTTATAATCATCATTATAAAGGCATACCCTCGGGTATTCTGGCCAAATGGCTAAAAGGGGAATGCACCCCCCAGGGTGGTCCTGGATACAAGCAGCGATCGCAAATAAGAATTATTATTACATTTAAATTACCTATACAATTCTAGGTATTTAATTCAACAGGGTCTCAGCCATACGACACCCCATTAATTGGCGCGTATCACAATAGTACACAAAAATGAACAACAGTTGGAAATTAAACACCAAGCCACCTACCTCGATCACTCGTGATCGATATACCCGAACGGCGGCTTCTGAAATGTACAAGAACATCATATATCTGAGGTAAAATAATTCTCATTCAACCTCAAATAACATCCATTAGAGGAAGAACTGGAAAGAACTACACAAGGAGAAGGGAGGGTTTACCTGTGCGGTTCCAACGTGATCGACAGAAGCAGAAACAGTTTCCCGATGCTCGATCTGGAGATCCACGAAGGTTCAATTATCCTCTCCCAGCTCCAAAACGCATCCAAATCCTATTCTGCCAAATGAGGAGGCTACTTCCCATTTTAAGCGAACAAAACAAAATACACGGCATGTACTCTCAAGTACACAGCGTGTACTTTCAATTTTTTAACTGTTCCGCTGGCGGCTTCTTGCCAGCGTGGCACTGTACGTCTGTCAACATGGGTACACAACGTGTATGCCTCTCTACAAAGAGTGTACTGTTTCCCAACTGGCCACCGCCTTAATATTCTCCCGCACCGACTGACTACACGGCGTGTAAATACAAACTACATGACATGTAGTCATTTTTTACACCTTTCATCGCCGACATGGCTATATGCCCTGTATACTCATCCCACACGACCAAAAGTACACGGCGTGTGGAAAAGTACACAGAGTGTAGTACCAAAATTTAGGATTTTCCCCCATTTTCCTTATTTTCTCAAAAACACTTAAGGAAAGGAGAAAAGAAGAAATCCATACCTCAATAATAAGAACCGGGTTCTTACAAACTTCCCCCTTAAAGCAATTCGTCCCCGAATTGACCTTCCAAGGGTGGGGAAGATATATCCATGAACAACTCTGGCCACTAAGCATGTATGTCGGTCTCCCACTCCCAGGTTTTGTCCTACACTCGGCCATGCTGCTATAGCACCCGCACGAGAGGAACTGACCGTCCTCGGAGAACCTTCGTGCTCCTATCAACGATATATATCGGATGCTCCTCAAAGGACGCATCTACTTCAAGCTCAAGCTCCTCAAGATGAAAGACATGAGATGGGTCTGAATGATAGTGGTGCAACTGATATACATTGAAGACGTCGTGCATGGCTCAGTACCTCTGTGGTAACTGCAACCGATAGGAAACCAGCCCGATTCTCTCCAGAATATCAAATGGCCCCACATACCTCAGGGAATGTTTACCCTGTCTCCTGACCCATCTATGTCCCAAACTCGGTGAAACACGAAAGAAAACCTAATCCCCAACCAAGAACTTGAAGGGTCGTCTAAGATGATTAACATAAGATTTATGACGAGACTCTGTGGTAGCCATCTGCTTCTGAATCAACTGGACCTACTCAGAAGTCTCCTCCATGATACGTGGTCCCAGTAAAGCTGCCTCTCCTGCCTCTAACTAGCACAAGGGTGATCGACATGGCCTACAATATTAATCCTCGTAAGATTCTATCTCAATAGTTTCCTGAAAACTATTATTATAGGAAAACTAGACGAGGGGTATATGCTTCTCCCAAGATCCCCCAAAGTATAGGATGCATGCATGCAACATGTATTCAAGAACCTGTATCGTACGCTCTGACTGGACATCGGTCTGAGGGTGGTAAGCTGTGCTCAAAATCACCTGTGTACCCAGTGCCCTCTAAAAACTCTTCCAGAAACGAGACGTAAAACAGGCATCCCTATCTGAAACGATAAAATGAGGGACCCCATGAAGACGTAAGACCTCTCAGATATACAGCTTTCTGAGCTCGTCAACACTGAAGGTCTCCTTGATCGGCAAAAAGTGAGCTACCTTTGTGAGTCTGTCCACAACAACCCACATGGCATCATTGACTCAAGGTGTCCTCAACAACCCAGTCACGAAGTCCATCGTGACATCATCTTATTTCCACTCTTGAATAGGTAACTGCTGTAACAGTTCTACTGGCCTCTGATGCTCTGCCTTCAACTGCTGATAGGTGGAACATCTCGTAACAAAACAAGCTACTTTTCTCTTCATACCTGGCCACCAGTACTGACGTCTCAAGTCACGGTACATCTTGGTAACTCTGGGATGAACTGCCCAAGCTGATGCATGAAACCCCCAATTCAGCTCCTCGTGTATCTCCCCTAGAACCCACACTCGTCCATGGAAACACAATACTTCATCATCGGATATCGTCCAACCAGGAGAAGGGTCCTCACTACTCACCGATTCCCGTAGAACTAGGCCTTGTGAATGAGATAGTTGTCTCATCCTCACTCTATCCAGGAGGGTAGATGTTACAACTAAAGAAGAAATATAGTTCTGCCCTTGACTGTCATGCACCTCCAAATGCATCTCAGAGAACAAAGCCATTAGCTTCCATTCACCACTGGCCTCTTGCATAGCCTCTATCTGAGTCTTCCTGCTCAGTGCATTAGCCACTGCATAACCATTACCAGGTGTATAGGCAAGCTCAAAATCGAATAATGAAGGTATTCAACCCACCTTCACTGTTTCAGGTTCAAGTCACACTGGGTAAAGATGTACTTGAGACTTTTGTGGTCCGTGAACACCACAAAATGTTCTCCCAAGAGATAATGTCTCTAACAGCGCAACACATGAACAACTGCAGCCAACTCGACATCATGCGTCGGGTAATTACTCTCATGTGACCTCAACTGCCGATACCCGTACGCAACTACTCGATCACCCTGCATCAACATAGCTCCTAGCCCAATACCTGATGCATCATAGTAAACTTTATAGCTCTTCCCCTACTTTGGGAGTATCAGGATCGTTGCTGATGTCAACTTTCCCTTCAGCTCCTAAAAGGTTTTCTCGCAAGCTTTTTACCAAACGAACTTCACACCCTTCTTAGTCAAACCCATCAATGGTGCTGCTAAGTGGTAGAAGTACTGTATGAAGCGTCTGTAGTAACTAGCCATCCCCAAGAAACTCTGTATCTCAAAAACATTCTTGGGATGCTCCCAGGAAACTACTACTCTCACCTTCTCTTGGTGTAATTCAAATCCTGCCTCTGAGATGATATGACCCTAGAAGTGTTTCTGGTTCATCCAAAAGTGGCACTTTGAGAGCTTATCATATAGCCGAAGCTCTCTCAGTGTACTCAATACAATCTCAAGATGGGTGGCATGGTCGTGTCGAGTGTGAGAGTACACCAAGATATCGTCCACAAATACTACCACAAAATAATCCATATAAGGATGGAACACACGATTCATCAGAGCCATGAAAACTGATGGTGCGTTCGTGAGTCCGAACGACATAACCATATACTCGTATAGACCATAACTGCTCCTGAAAGCTGTGAGAGATATATCAGATGGTCTAACGCCCATCTCATTATATCATGATCTCAAGTAAATCTTCGAGAACACTCATTCTCCACAAATTTGATCAAAAAGATCATCAATCCTTTTTCAAGGGATATCAGTTCTTAACCGTCAACTGGTTCAGCTTCTGATAATACACACAGAGTCTGAGGGTACCATCCGTCGTCTTCACAAAGAGGACCGGAGAACCCCAAGGAGAAGTACTGGTTTAGATGAAACCCTTTTCTAGTAACTCTTCTAACTGTCTCTTGAGCTTCTGCAACTCTAGTGTAGCCATCCTATATGGAGGAATGAACACCAGCACTACTCCTGGCAGAAGCTCAATAGAGAAATCCACCTCACGCTCCAAACGTAGACCTGAAAATTCATCCGGGAAGACATTCCTGAAACGATCAGCCACTGGAGCGAAATCCTTCTGACAAGTCCCCTGGTCATCTAGATATAAGCTCACCATCTAGGCTGTGACTCCACCTTGCCCATGATGCTCTAGTCCAACACGAATCACCTGAACATCCCATTCACCCTTGTATAGAAACTCTCCGCCCTCTAGTGACGTGAAACTCACCTTGCGACGATATCAATCCACAAAGGCTCGAAAGGTAACCAACCAGTCCATCCCGAGAATGACATCATAGCTCGTTATCTATAAGACATAATGGTCCCAAGGGAAGTGACACCCACCAACCTCAAGGGGGAACTCCTTGTACTAACACACCCTAGCCGTTCTAGTTCCCAACATAGTGTCTAACATCATAACAGTAGAATAAGATGAAACACAGAGCCCAAGGCTCTCCACAACAGATACATATATGAAACTATGTGTAGCACCCATATCAAAAAGCATTGCAGATAAAACAGAAGCTATTAGAATAGTACCCATGACAGTAGAAGGTCCGGGATCCTGCTTTTGATGGGCCTGTTGCACTGCATATGCATGTCCAGTGCCGCGACCCTCTGACACAGCCTCGCTACCCTGAGTTGTCCCACCCTGATCCCTCTGAGATCCTAGTGTCTGGCTACCATGACCACGTCCACCATCCCTATATGCATGCCTTGATGTATTCCAATTCCCCGACTGGTAAGAAGAAGCTGGTCCTGCCCCCGCACGTGGGGTTTGTACAGAACCCCTCTCACTAGACACTGGTAGAAATGCCCTGCAAAAGCGTTGTATATGACCCATCCTGTCGCAAGCTCGACACTCCACTGGGTCTCGTGGACACTTAGGTCTCTTGTGACCCTCCTTACCACACTGGTAGCACATGACCTGGCCACCTGAAACATTCTTCTGGCTGGTACTGCCACCCAAAGAGAAGTCCATATGTCTCTTCCTCTGATACCACTTTGTAACGTCGCAGTTCCAGGTGCCACTTAATGGGTGCCCCGAACCCGGTTCGCCACGTGACCTCATGCGCATTTCTGAAAACACCAGATGCTGTCGACTCGAAGTGAGGGACCAGATATGATAGTGGGAAACTATGCCCTCATTTGTCAAAGTGTAGCATAGCGGAATAAAAAAAACATTCAACAATAGCGGTAGCAATAAACCATACACAATTAAAATAAACTGCAGTAAGAGATAACCAACAGTTATATAGAAGATAATGCAACATGACTCAAGTTCTAAGAAAACAACCAGAACATGTTACACAACAATACAATACAACTAAATTACAAGTACAGAAAAGAATAACAGAACAACCAATGACATCGCGAGCCAAGCTTGATCCCATGCTCCCCTACTTCCCAGCAACAATCAAGCACCTGTATATGGCCCCTTTCCCTTATCCACACCTACAGAAACGTAATCTGTTTGGGCCGAAGACATTACCCAAACAGGGTGTGAGAAATAAATCCCAATAGGCACCCACCACAGGCCTGTGTCCAACTGTGTGAAAATATGCAACAATAGTGTGCACTAGTAAAAATGAAATAAACTAAGCAGTACTCAAAAATAACTTACTTTACCAGTTATATTTCTATTTTATTATTCTTTTACACATTCAATTTAAGATATCTCCACAGTGAATATTCTAAGTAAAACATCCAATGTCCCCAAACATGCAAACCTTTACTCTCAGGTAATCAGGAACATAACCCACAGGTAACAGCCCACAGGCATAACGGATATTTCTCTTAGGCATACGAGGTGTCTCCCACAGGCATAGAATCAACTGCCCATAGGCACAAGAAGAAGTTGCCCACATGCTAAGTAGTAAATTGCCCACATGCTAATCACAAAACTGCCCTCAAGCTAAACAAGTTACCAAGCCATGCCCAACATGTAACAAAAAATACACATGCAATACAAATGAAATTCCTCTCATGCAAATTTTACAATCATCATTATAAATGAATACCCTCAGGTATCTTGGCCAAACGGCTAAATAGAGGAACGCCGCCCCGGGGTGGTCCTGGATCCAAGAAGCAATCCCAAACATCAATTATTATAACATTTAAATTACCTATACAATTCTAGGTATTTAATTCAACAAGGCCTCAACCATAAGACACCCCATTAATGGGCGCATATCACAACGGTACACAAAAACACACAACAGTTGGAAATTAAACACCAAGCCACCTACCTCGATCACCCGTGATCGATATACCCTAATGATGCCTTCTAAAACGTCCAATAACATCATGGATCTGAGGAAGAATAATTCTAATTCAACCTCAAATAAGATCCATTAGAGGAAGAATTGGAAAAAACTACGCAAAGAGAAGGTAGGGCTTACCCGTGCGGTTCCAACGTGATCGATGGAAGCAGAAACGGATTCCTGACGCTCAATATGGAGATCCACGAAGGTTCGGCCGTCCTATCCCAGCTCCAAAACACCTCCAAAGCCTCCTCTGCAAAATGAGGAGGCTACTACCCGTTTTATGTGAAAAGAACAAAATACACGATGTGTACTTTCAAATACACTGTGTGTAATTTCCATTTTTTAACTGTTCCACTGGCGGCTTCTCACCCGAGTCGCAAAGTTCATCTATCAACATGGGTACACTGTGTGTATGCCTCTCTACATGGCGTGTACTATCGCCCAGTTGGCCACCGCCTTAAAATTCACCGGCCGACTGACTACACGACGTGTAAATAAAAACTACACAGCGTGTAGTTGTTTTTTACACCTTTCATCGCTGACCTAGTTAAACGCCCTATGTACTCATCCCACACGACCAAAAGTACACAGAATGTGGAAAAGTTCATGGAATGTAGTCCCAAAATTTAGTATTTTTCCCCATTTTCCTTATTTTCTAAAAAAAACTTAAGGAAAGGAGAAAAGATGAAACCCATACCTCAATAATAAGAACCAGGTTCTTACATAGATAATAGGAATAATTGAATTAAGTGGTATATGCATGTGAAATTAATGCTCTAGGGGTATTCGAGGTGCGACCCCCATCTTCCCCACTACTAATTTAACTTTTTTTGAACAATCACAAGAATCCTTCCATAGAATAATCCCTTATTTGAGGCCAAGTGATACCAGTGGGGGTAATTTGTTCTCGACACTTATGATATAGTATTCTATATAAAGGATATATAATTACTATTTATGTTAATGGTGTGACTTGAATCTGCACGGATATATAGATAGGGAGAATAAAAAAATATATTTCAATGGTTGTAGTGGGACCCAACAATGTTTTCTTCATCATGTTCTAGTCGTCAACCATACAAGCTGAGATGATTTCTACCACTAAGTGGCTTATTGCTTCCAGTTTATGGGAATTTAGTTATCCTTATTTGAGATAGAGTGATCCACTTGCATGGAAGGATGAGATAATTTGCATCTAGTTACAACCGATTCTTTATTTATTTGATAGTAATTACCATATAGTTTAAGATTATTTTTGGATTTCAGTTTCTTATGATACTAGATGACTATGAGAGAATCCTTTTTGAAAAAGTTCTATGATTAGTTTACAATTTATATTTTTCTTTTCTTCATGGACCTAGAAAATGGATGACCTAATATTCTTGGATGCATATTTGGAAACCCTGTTTAGCTTGGATATCTAGATTTGTAGGTAGACGAGTCTGAATTAAAATGGATTCATAGAACACAATATTATTTTCATGGGAATCCATGTGTTTTTCTCATAAAATGTAGATGGGATGATGATGTGGGTTTACTATGTTTGTTTTTCTATAGTTTCAATAGATGATTTGAGTCTTTGGTGACACATTTTAGCTTGTTGAATTCCCAAGAAGAGCTCGCAATACTTTTGATTTGGATCCTTAACCTTTATTGGATTGGTTAATGATAGTCTTATATGATGGTAACCTCATGTCCTTAGTGTCACTATTGTATAATGTGATACATGGGAGGCTAGATATATAAATGCTCTGGGAGGGATACTAATATGGAATCTCTCATTACCTCAGTTCTCTACTCCATAGTCCACTCCTCGAGATTTGTATTCTCAAACAAGGGATGGAAGGTTATCCATAAAGATGTTGAGTTGGCATGAGTTTATGGGACCCCCATGGTGTATATAGGAAATAAGATGATCACAATGAGGTTTTCCATCAACTGTGGTTGACTGTGGAGTTAGTTAATTTGACATCTTTTTAGTTTACCCTACTTGGGTGAGGATAGTGTAGTGTACCTATACTAAAAGATTATAAGCCCTCCACTTCATCCATGAGATAGGGAGGCATGACTCGGGGATATCAACTGGTATATATTGAGTGAACATAAATCTACTAGATATGTTCCTAGTGGATTCTCTAAAGGCAAGTACAATGAAATCCTTCTTCACGGATGGTCGATGAAACTGGTCTTGCAAAGGGAAATGGTTATGAGGAGGTTTTTTTAGTATTACTCCCATGAGAAGTGTGGATGTATTGAGATATGTTTTCTAATATGGTGGTATATCTTTAATGATCATAGGTCATTTTTAATGTTAATACATTTGGATAGTGAGGTCATGTACCACTTGACAATGTGATTTCAGTTATACCAGGTGATGGGTGTTCTCCACATATCTTAGATAAGAAGGTTTGTGAATGATTCATTACATGATACCAACCAGTGTATTCTCTTCCATGAGAGTGTACATTACCATTTCCAATATATTATGGTGTTGAAAATTTGTAGAGAAATACACTTCATGGGTTAGTGTTTTCCTTAGGTTTGTGTTTTTTGGCAGGATAATAAACAATCAAGGAAGCTCATAAGAGTGGGAGATCGGGATGTAAGCTTAGTATACCCAAATATTTTATTAGTCTATTATTTTTTTGGATGGAAATATTTTCAGAAAATAATAAAATATATAATATCATTTTATGTATGTATTTGGAATATTTCTAGGAACATTTTTAAAGTCAGGCACTAAGATGACGAGGGATTCTGAGTCTCGATGAGCCCATAAATAACCTTATAAAAATATTTATTATATTTTTTATCACACATGCTTTGTTTTTCAAAATTAATATAATATATCCTAAATGGAGTATTGGATCGGATATATGATAACATGGTTGACTCTGGTGTTCAGGGTTTTCCCGAAGCATGATATAAAGTTGGTCGATGTTAAGAATTCAACCGAGGAACCCATTAGAAGGAATGTTTAATTAAATTAAATAAATAAATAGATTATTTTTTATTTTAAATGACATCATTAACCCCTATAAAAATAAACTATTATAAAAATTCTAGGGGTTTTCCATGCAACCCTTTCTAGTTCTATGATATGGAGGAGAATTTAATTCTTTTGGTGATCAAGATCAGCTGATGGACGATGATTAGATAAATGTGAATAAACAGATAGAAGATGCAACATATAGACTAAATCACTAGATGATGTGTTCTTCAATAATTATCAATCCATAATCATGGTATGTCTCATCATTTTTCACAATTTTGAATAAAAATTGAGCATGGATTTTATCTTCATTTATTCAATGATAAATGTTCTTCACATGAGCCTCTAAATTTATTGCATATAATGATCTTTTATAATTCATCCTTTGTTTAATATGATGTAAAATTTTTTATATAATAATAGGATTAAAAATATTTTCCAATCACGGTACACTTTGTTCTTCTTATCGTATCCACTTTGTTCGTCACATTCTTCATTGTTGGACAACATGGCAACATTTTGATATTGTCTGGGTCTGCATGAGTAAGATTAGACACCCATATTCTTTGTGGTTGGATTAACGATATACGGACCAATGGTTTTTGTTTTTAATGAAGAAATATTGTTATAGTGTTTTCTGAATACAATCAATCAGTAATGTAGGTTTGTTTTCATGATTGAGGATGTGATCGGGGTGTGAAAAAGAAGGTGGTTGATCGGTGGTTGTTTGGGATCAAACTAGGGATCCCATTTTTAAGGGTAAATTCACGGTGATGACATGCAGTATGATGTGATTATTTCTAATTGAAGGTCATGTATGGATTCCTATAGTATAGGCTTATTAGTGTCAATGTGATAGTGTCCATACTTGGATCTCATATTAGGTGGTCTGACGCGGTCCACACTATGAGTGTAATTATTATTTTTAATAATATTAAAAACATTTGATAATGTTAGATTGGTAAAAAATGGATTTAATTTTAGAAAGTGAATTCAATTTTTTAAGGGAATTAAATTGGGGTATTTTAGGATCAGCCTTCTTCTAGATAGGCTGGCCCCGATTGGTAAGGTATTGATAATAAGGCTTTAAGTATAAACATATGGGGGTTGTTTGATGAAGAAGTATTGTTCTTAACTGATTGTTTTTTATTTCTTATTATGATTATTTAAAACTTCTATAACCCAATTTTTTATAATAACATAAGTATATCTAATATAATTAAATATTAATATATTTTATAATAGTTATTTACTCATCTACTTATCCATATAATAGTAAATATGAAATCATTTTTCTTGTGTACGTGATGATTACAGCATCATGAGATTATATATTTAATTTTTCATCAATGAATGACTGGTTTGTAAATAATAATGGATCCAAATTAATTAATATTATATATATGATATATATTTACTTTTTTAATGGTAAATAAATATTTAACATCTTCATTTACCATGAAATGAATAAAATAAAAACATCACTCATTCATACAAGAATATTATCGTCTCGTGAATAGATATATTTTATATTTATTAGAACATTTCATTGACGATCTACATACATATATTTAATGAAATACAATGTTATTTTTGATATTTTATAATTTTATAATACTAAAATGAAAGTAACCTTTTCCCTAAATGTTTCTTGAAAAAATGAAACATTGTTAATCCGTACGTATAGACCATCGTCTCCAAGTTCTAACGTAATTAATATTTCATAACCATCTAACATAGATGGTTAAAAAGAATAATTAATTTATAAAAATGATAATTTAATTGGATTTATATTCTATAATTTATATAATCCTTATCCATTTTACCATATATAACCTACAAAATCCATTTATATCTTATAATAAAAATGCTCAAAAAAACTCTATAATGAACTTAATCGACAAATTAATTATGTATAAAATGCATATAAATGAAGTAAAAAATAATTAAATGTTAAAAATACTTATTTTGTAAGTAACTAACTATAATATGATTATTATTCAGAAAAATAAATAACATACATGAGAAGTCGGATTCAAGGTAATGGTTTTCTAGTATCAATTTTCATTCTTTGAGATATAAGCTATTTTCACCACATTTTTCTTTTATGTGGTGTTTGAAATACCATATGTATATATTTTATGATACATGATAAAAATTATATTTTTTTAATTCCAATAAAAATTATTTATTTCAATTATTAAATGGTTTATAAGTCATCTAATTATAAAGTATATTCAATCTTAAATCCTAGTTTTAAAACATTTCATTAATTTCTTATAATAATTGCCATTTATTTATATATTTTTTGATGGTTCTTTAAATATTTTAAAAAACTAAATAAAAAATTCTTTTTACATCGCTTTTTTAACATTATTAAAAAAATTTCCAAAGGGAATTTTTTTTCCTAATTTTTTATAGAATTTTGAAATTTATTTACACAGTACAAAGGATTATTTTTAACATATATGAAATTAATGAATTTTTCAAACACTAAAAAATTTATTTTATATTTGGATTATATTACATGAGTACATATTTTATTCAATGAAAAACCCTTCTTCCTCATGTTCATGGTACTTTAGTTTTGAAAATGGAGATTTATTGTGTTAGGGTACATCAATATTCAATCAAAAGTATAATTCTATGATTGTGATGATGTAAATGTAATATTTTATGTACATAATTAATGTTATGGTTCTTAAAAAATTACTATAATGATCGGTTACCTAAAATATCTCCCATATACATAGTGTAATTATTATATTACCTATATAATTATATTTAAATTAACAATGTATGGTATTCCATTTTAATTGGTTCCAAAAGGTTTCTTATAAGTGTTCTATGAAGATAATGTCCCAACACTCATACATGACTTCTCTCTAATTTAAAATTTCATTCCATAAAAATATTTGGATTTCATAAGGTATTCTAATTATCTTTGTCTTAAATGAATGATTATTCCCTTCAAGGATAAAAGGAATGTTTTTAAGAAAAAGTTTTTCATGGGTGATAATTGTTTCTATGAAACCCTCATGATTTCTGTTTTTTTCATTATACTTTACTATAATATGTTTTATGAAAAACAAATATATTAATACTGATTTCATTTGTAAATAAACAATTACATAAGCACAAAGTTCATAATGATAATGGTAGTCCCTCTTATATGATCTCATGATTTTGAAATTTACTAACATGTTTCTGTATTCCAATGAATATGACCCTTATAGTGGTTTTTCTTCTCATACAGTAGATTAAAATGTTTTTTTCATATGGTTTAAGTGTGATTTGGAACAATGAAAAACCCATGATAAAAATTAAAAATATTTTCTCATGAAAATTAAAAATATATCATTTTAAAAGTACCATATTGATATAAAATGGATACTAAGTGGATGCGTCAACTTTTTAATATATGTGGTTATTATGTATGATTTATGAACTAATTCACAAATACTATAAACCTAAAAAGATATTTTAAAAGAAATAAAATTAATTATTAATATAAATATTAATATTATGTAATTATTTATGGAAGGATATTTAAAAAAATCATAACAAAATTATACAAAAACACATTATCTACAACAACATTTTCTTTATTATAGTAACATGGTTATGTGGAAATTATGTTAGAAAATACAATTCTTTAAAATTTAAAAAATTATGATTTTAGTATGCCTAATTTGAGACATAACACATAATGTTTTCATACTAAATATAAGAGTGTAGTGTGTCAGATCATAACAAAATATTTAGGATGATCATTTTCAAAATTAAACTAAATAGGGGATGGTGTCCCATGATTTGTTTGTTTCCTTGCCTATGGATGTAGACTATGATTGTCCATATAATTGTTATATATTTTTCAATAGAAGTGGTAAATATTTAAGTGAATTTTAGATATACTACTAGTTGGATTTTTTAATCCCAATTGGTTAATGAGAGTTTGTTTGTAGGTCACATTAATCCTAGTGTTATTACATGATGAAAGTTTCAATGGATATTTATTCTTTTTTATGAGTTTTTGGGTATTCAGTTAGGCTGATGAGGACATATGATTATGTTTTTGTAGCCCCTATGAGTTATACGACCTCTCGAGGTTCTTACATGTTATTATGGGGTCTAGTAATCCTTAGAATTATAAAATTCTTAGACATTAGTCATGTAATGTCCTTTAGAACGTGGTATATAATGATATAGATATTTAAAGGTAGGAGAAAACTTCTTTCATCTACGGGTACTAAACCATAATATTATTTTATTATTGACCTGGGTAGGGGTGTTAGATGTGGATTATTTAAATATATAAGAAAAATTTAGGTGAACAAAACATGTATCTTAATATCATTGATTTTATGATCATGGATTGATTTGTAGTGTTTTGTGTGGTTTTTCAACCGTGGTTATATAATTTTAGGTACCTATGAAATTGTGAGACTATTAGTGTAGGATTATAGAATCTATTGAGTATTGGAAAATTATAGCATCATGGATATGAGAGAGTTAAGTGGTTTATTGTTGTGATCATCAAGGCTATGTTTAGGACAATGTATATTTGTTAATTTGGGATAATAGTTATGGTGTAATCATTGACATGATATTCCAAAAAGAGAATCACATGGGGAAGTTATTTTATTTTTTGTGTCTAATTTCATGTGAGTATAATAATTTTGCTAGTTATGTGACATAATGTAATAACTATATAGGATCGGTGATGTGTGACAATATTAAATGGGGAGATACCATTGATATTTTTCATTTAATACTGTTTTCAGGTGTTGTATGGATATAATCTATTTTGACAAGTATAAAAAACCTAATCAATTAATATAACGTGTTATGTGTAATGATTAGGATACAAGAACCATATATATATATATATTTGGATAGTGGGATATCTCTCAACTCTATTACAGGTTCATGTCAATAGATATGGGCATCATGATCATTAACGAACAGATATCATTTTTTCCTTTCATTGGTTTAGGTTCGATTTTGATGATGTTTTTCTCATGGGATGTAAAATACCTATAATATAGGTGGAGTATTTTTTATTTTGACTGTATACATGCCCATTCATTTTTCATATAATATTAAATGAATTTAAGCATAACACTAATCCAGGAAAAAAAGTTCCATTATCTATAAAAGACTAGGTGAAGGATTAAAATCATGAAACTAGAATTATAAACCTATTTTATTCAAATATTAATTAAATAATAACATTTATTGACATCCTACATCTATATAAGATAAGCAAGGGAATACATAGAAGGAAAAGTGTTGCTAAAAATCCCATTTAGTGAATAAACATGGGAATGAAACATAACGATTGAGTTACATGATAAAATAAGCATATTGAATCATAAAATATTAAACATGGAATCATATGATCATGGAGATATTGGAATTTGAAAGAAACTATAACACCCCATGTTTTTCAAAAAATAAATAGAGATGCATGGAAATTTGTTTTAAGTAGATAATTATAACTAGCCTTTAAACATAATTTTTTCACTTCTATGTTATGAATATCAAGAAACTGTCATTTGCAATTGTGTGTAGTATGTTATTTGGAGTCTGATGAAACCAACTTGTTTTTTTGTGAATAATAACATACCCTTATGAATAGTAATATTAATAGTAATATGACCCTAAGGAATAGTATGTTTTATTATTATTTTATTTTCTTAAGGTTTTAAGATATTAACATCTGGGTTAATTTTTCATCGTGATATAGAAGTTATAGAATTAGAATTGTTAATTTTTGAATTAATTATGATTTTATTTAATCATTAAATTAATAATATTTCGAAAATTATTTTCAAAAAATGTAATTCATTTTTTAATTATTCACGTCGAAAAATATTTAGCTTAATTTTTTGGGATTTTTCTGAATTTCTTTAATTTTCAATGAATAGTGAAATATGAAAAAACATTGTATAATAAATTGTAAATAAAATTCACTATTTATGACATCATAAGTGATTAAAGGCCACTTTGTTTGAACTCACAAGCCATTATTACTATTTTAGGTCACATTAACAAAGACTGTTCATAATCTTGGTCAAAAATATTATAATAATGATTAAAATAATGAAAAATACCCCCTCTCCTCCACTATAAATACCACCCTCACTCCCCTCTTCCTAACACACCTATCAAGCCTTAAGACATGCCTATGTTATACCCAATACATCTCCCAAGGCTCCTTACCCCATCCTAGATCTTCTGGTCTCACCAAAAGACCAAAATTTAGCCCTTAAGAAGGATCTCAAGGAGAAGAGATCAAGAGGTAAACATCCTCTTTTATTTTCATTATTTTCATTCATTTTATGTTATTCTCTTCCATTTCCATTGTCTTATGTTTGGATATTTCATTCCATATCCCCCTTAATGTTCATATAATTTAAGAGTGAAAATATATCATCTTTCTCTCATCAAACTATTTTTATGAAATTTTAAGAGACGCCGTTAGTATAACGACCCGACCTTAAACATTATGTAATATTGAATTAAATTGATAATTCACATTGAGGATCTTTTCAGGTCATAGTTTTATAGAATTAGGCGATAACTACTACATTTAAACTTGAATATTACAAGTAGACATGACTTCTCAGTTTCCATTTTTTCATAAAATAAAAACTCTTAAAAAGAAACATCTATAGTTCCTTGTTTTAGATAGCATGACTTTTCCTTGATCCCATCCTTAACCCTATTCAAATTTATGTACTGTGGAAAACATTTAAAAATCTTAGGATGAGCATAAAAATCCCATTAAGGGTTACAAAATAAGGAAGGAAAACATTATCCCATCAATAAATACAAATCAATGAAACCATACTTTTCAATCATAACATACCTTATGAAATCATAAGATTTATGAATAACACACACAAATGATAAATCATAAAGGTTACTTATAGAATCAATATCAAACTTACATTATAGATATCATAACTACATAGGGAGTTACACTTTTAATACCCATCACAGTATATTCCCTAAATCTCTTAGGAGAAACATCATGTTTACCTCTGTCACGTTACCCAATGTATTGGAGAGCTATCTCGGGCTCACCCGCCCTAGGTTTATCACTGAACCACCCATATACATAAACAATTACCAATAACATAATAATAAAATATGACACATGTATAAAGGAAATATAACATTTCCACATTCCAATATATCAAATCAAGATATCAAAATAAACATTGTTTTATCAAATCATTTTTAAAACCATTTAAAAATAGATTTTGGAATCAAAGTGACCCATACCACTTTGAAGATTTTAAATGAATTATAATTTTAAAACATTAGTGTCCATATAAATAAATCCTAAAACCCATTTTGAAAACATAGACATTAATGAGAAACATTTAGAAGAATAAATCTTTAAAACATTTAAAATGATATTTTAGTTAAAGAGTTTTTTAAAAAAGAGAGATGCTTGAATATAAATAATTTAGGAATAACATTTAATCAGAACATTATAATATCATAAGAATAAAGGGATTCATGATATAATATGTCAAAGTATAGTATATACACCATATAAGAGTGAATTGGTGCATAACAACAATAAAGTCTCAGTGAAATATAAATTGAGATGAAATCCATTATAAAGATGGTATCCTTAAATTAAGGATAAATCAATCACATAATTATGTGTGACAGATATAAATACACCCAATATAAGTGGATATTAAGTGTAAAACAATCATAGGTCATTCACACATATTCATAGGATTAAATATTCAAGAAGTACAAGTTGAACCCAAATAATTGAAACTGGGTTAAGAAGTTCCCTTGTAAAAAATTCGACAGCCTAATGGTGTCACTTTCAAATTAAGAAAATGATTTGATGAGATAAAAAGGGTATATCATCACTTGAACATAAAATTTAAATCAATAAGGATATATAAGAACATATCCCAACATAATAAAATGTAAATTAAAAGACATAACAAAAAGAAGTCTTTTAAAAAGAGGATGGTGAAAGGTTCCCTTACCGATTTGGTAATTTACAAAACATATGCCACATGAAAAAATGATCATACAATGAAGATGTAAATAATAATAAATGAAAGTATATTACACAAATATTACAATCATGGGAAGTATATTCACCACACAAAAGGAAATAGTGGAAAATATAGTATGAATCTCACAGAAATAAAAAGTGAGATGAAAAACCATTACTTCATTGTATTCAAATTGAAACGTATGACCAAAAGCTAATAACCAAAAGATGAATCACATAATACCATGAATATAAAGATAATAAAGATAATATATATCAATGGTAGTACACATTAAACCACATGTACAAAATAAGTGACGAATAATGGAAATCTCACGAAATTAAAATTGAGATAAGAAATCCCTTACCTTGTGTCCGACTTGACTCGATCGTTATTTAATCTCCTGAATAATAAACTAAAGTTAATTTATACATGATTAAGAACCTTTTTCAAGTTTATTATTCCTTTTATATCACTAATTTCCATGTTATAAACATTATTTAATCATTTAAGTTAATAACGTCCATTTTGTCGATATTTGGTACTTGAGTCAAAACCAGACATCTTATAATCACATGTTGTTCATGTGGTCAATGGTTCATTATTTCAAGAATTATATTCATGATTTTGATATCATATATATCATATATATCCAGTATATACATGTATTTATAATAGTACATAACATTTGGAGGTAAGAAATGAAATGCACCGTTCATGGAGACGGTAAGCCGTAAGTACGCATGAATGCTACTCTCATGTCTATTTATTAATTTAATGGAATTAAAACATAATGATACATAAGTATATTATAATTACAGTATAATATCATATATAATATCATTAACTCCATACTTTATACATCCCACATAAGGCATTAACGAGTCACATCACTTTGAGGGGCATTCGTCCGCACTTCCTCGAATGAGATTATCGTATTTACCCACTATGGAAACCATAAAGGCATGATATAAATAGGATGTACAGAAGCATAAAGAAATAAAAAACATAATATATATCATATATAAATATATTTTTATCATAATTTCCTCCATGAGAGGCGGTAATATGTAATTAAACAATCATCGTTTTGTGAGGCCTTAGTTTGCCATCCACAGAAACATTATGTTCTTCATCCATTAGATGGAGGTTTGTGTAATTGTAGTTCTAATACTTCTCATAACAACATCCAAGTATATTTAGGATACTGGTGTTGTTACAAAAGAAAGTAATAAAAAGATTTTATGGGTTGGTGAAGCAAAATAAAAGAAAAAAATTTAAGAGAAACCGTTACCTTTAATTTGGGTAACTCCCTCTGGTTTGAACCAACAGACTTCTTGAAGAGATTTCTGAATAATGTAAGGCTTATAGGAGGGATAGAGGTGTAGGGAGGTTAATTTGGTAGAGTTTGGATGAGACAAATGGCTTGATAGGTGTGAGGAATTGGATAGAAATGGTCTCCTTTTATAAGGGAGAGGAGGGGCTCTTTAGGAAAGTGTGAAAATATTATTTTATTATATAATGATATTCGGTTTCTAAAGGTCCAAAAATCATTATAGTCAAAATAAGATGACTCATATTCGAAATAATTTTATCCAATTATAATTGGACTTGTGTTGGATAATATTGTAATCATTATAATCTTATTTATTTAAATTACTTATCAATGATGTAAATATTGAATCATTATTGTGTCATAAATAATTTAATTTATTTGATATCTAAAAATTATAAAATAATACAATGATGTAGGAAATATTTTTATATTTATAATTAATATTTATTGTCGAAAAGATAATTTATATAACCTCTTCTAAAAAATAATTTAGTAAAAGATATTTGCTTCTGTCATTTTTGCCTTTACTTTAAGTTAATTAATCTAAATTGTCATTATCACTCCCATGTGGCTCAATGGGGTCCCAAAATCGACCCAAAGATTCACATGGTTTTAAATGAATCAAAAAAATATGTTTTGGACAAGTGTTGATGTAATTTTAAATTATTATAATACTCTTTTAACCTTGAATTACCATATTTACCTGTAACCGTGGTAAATAAAAGTCAAAAGTTACTATTCACCAAAAAATATTTTCATGTTAATGAACCACATTTTACTTATTGATGAAAACCATGCATGTCTGATTTTTGAAATTCAATTCATATAAGGGTTAAAATTTCATTTAAATGAAAAAGTCAGTTTTTTAACTACCCATAAGTGGTTTCACTATTCATCAAAAATTGAATTTTTTCAGAAAAATACCAAAAATTCAGCCTAAGCTATATTTGATATTAGGAATTCAAAAATGATGTCTATTTTTCCAAATTCAAAACATAGAAGTGGAATTAATTAATTTTAAAATTAATTCCCATTATCAAAACAAATAGCCTGTTTTTAAGAAACAATAACTATCAAAAGATTGATACTTGTTTAAGTCCAATTTCAAAGTGAAATTATTTCCAGTGACCAAAATTAGATTAAAAGGTAAAAATATATTTTAATTTTACTTTAAAACCAATTAAAAAGATAATCTAACCATATAAATAAATTAGATTAAAAGGCAATTTTGAATTAAAATACAATATTTTTCACTATTCATTAAAAAATGAACTTTATCAGAAAAAATCCAAAAATTTAAAAAAAAGAGAATTCTGATGTTCCCATTATAAAGAAGGGTTTTATTTGGTCATATATAATGTGGTAAAGTGACCAAAACTAGATTTAAAAAAGGGTTCTCCATTAAAAGGCGATAAATCAGCCTTTTAATGTAATTTATGCTTAAAATTAAATTCATTCACATTTTAAGCCTCTAACTTTATATTGGTTAATGTAAATACATTTAACAACCATGTATAATCACATTGTAGTTATTTTTGTTCATTCCCGCCTATAAAATGGCTAGGATTTAACTGACCATTTAAAATAACAATATTATATTATTAGTGTGTTATGTAAGATTTCAAAGAAACCCATTGTTGCGTATCGGGTACGCTATCAAACATAGAAACACTTTTAATGTAAAATTAATATTTAATTCACAAATATTAATAAATATGAAATACGTATTATTCTTCATTTACCTGGAATGTTATATCCTTCCCCCCTTTTGGGAATTGCATCCTTGCAATTTTAAAATTGTGCTCAGGAACTTCATTAATAGCCCCACATCAAAAAAAAGAGTCAATAAAACTATCAATTTAAAGTAAAGTAAGAGAAGTACAAAGGTTACCCGAGACAATAGATACTAGGATTCCATGAAAACATGGATATATAGGAGAAAACAAACCATCATGTTCTGATGGAGAGTGATAGAAAACATGTTTAGGAGAAAGTTAACCACTAAAAAATCACAAACTTGTGATGGGTTAAACCGTATTTGATTCCCCAGTAGGAAAATTTAACAGACAAGGTTTTTGTTTAAAGTTACTTTTTGTTGAGGAATTTATTTATGATCTTAATAAAAAACATAAGCAAATATACTTACTTGTCATGTAGACATTCATCTTTTACTAGATTTCTAACACAAACTCATATTTTCTCCAAACAATGAGTATTTAGGATGACTTTTTTTTACAATAAGAGCGATATAATCAACTTCGAGAGAATCACATAATCCACAAAAGATGAACTATATATTTCCCATATCTTTAGATATTAACTAAAATCAAAATGTTTAGTATTAGATCAGATAATCCCCCAAAAGGATAATCTTTTTCATAAAGAAAAACTAATCTTAATCTCCAAAATTTGTCTAACAAAAACCAAAGTTCAACAAAGACCATTCAATAAACAATTGTCCCTAAAATTCATCAAAGGTAATTCAAACTGTGATTGTAACCGAAATATCATGAGGATTTAATTACATAAACTTCCAATATATATCTTAACATTTATCTCCAAGTAACACTAGTTACTCATAAAGTCTCATATTGAAAAGTAATTAACCAAATCACATATTCTCCATGATAGGTTAATCATTTTCATAAATAAATAAAATCATCATGTGTCCATAATAAAAACCTAGATTCTCCCAAACTAAAATTTCAACCATTATTACACAATTGAAATCCCATAGTATTTTATCTTACTTAGGCATATAGTGTTTCCTCAAAAGACAGAACTTCTTCCTCAACAACCTTTGTCACTTAATCACTAAATCATTTTTCAATACAAATTATATCCATTTTTTAAAACCTAAGTTCCAAAAATCAAATTATTCTTATTCTATAAAATCATTTTACTAAAATAATAAGTCATACTAACCAGGGACTTCAAGTAGGCTAGAGGTAGGCGATGCACCCTTGTCGCCCTTCGGTTGTGGATTCAATTTCGACAGCCTTGCTGGATGCGACAGGTTGTCCCCCATCCTACGGGTTGTCCTTTTAAAAAAACTAAAAAATAACCCTAACATGTTTTAACCTCGAAGGTTTCCTTATAACTCTCATTTTCATCCAAATTAATTATTATATCAACATCTAAATTCTTGAAGTCATACATCACCACCATATAATAAAATAAAACAATCCCCAAAATGAAGAACATCATACCTTGATCATGGTGTCCATTTGGTTTCATCGTCATCTTGTTCACGTCGGTAGAAGGTCCATGCATTTCAACAATGATTTAGAGATCCTTAAAAATCATTTGATTCAACCATACAAATACATCTTGTACAACATGTTTTATAAGGGTATTCATAGAAAAACATTTTTGGAAAAAAAAATCATGTATGACATATAATTTCAAAACATCTGATAAAACTTGATTTTTATAAAATAGTCAAACTGAATTTGAGTTGAAACTTTAAATTAACGGTCGTTTTAAAATTCCATAAGTATGTTATGAGAGACTATATTTTAAAATCAAATATAAATATGTTTCTTAAGGGTCTCCTACTTTGGAATTTTTTTTAAAAATCATAATATTATTCAAAATCTTTTGATAAGGTAAAATATTTGAAAACGCCTTGATAATATTTACCTTTATTGAAAATATTAGAATATTGTGAAAATAGGATTTTTCTAAATACAACCCATGATCCACGATGATAACGAGGTATAGTGGAGGTTTTTGATATCTCAGAAAACTGCTTTCAAGTGAGTTGTATGCTAGAAAAAGTTTCACAATCATCCGAACATGAATTTGCAATAATTATTGCATTCATGTAATCAGGAAGAGATAAGAATGTCGTTTGAAATCCTCCTCCTTCCATTTTTAACTGACTTTCCTTGATCTGAAAAAGTTATAAAACAAGGATTTATCTGAAATAATAGATAGGTACTAACCATATGTTTAACAAAAATTCTTAACCCCTAAAGTTGTCTAAACCGACCTTTGATACCAACTATAAGGACTCGACCTTAAACATTACACAATATTGAATTAAATGGATAATTCACATTGAGGATATTTTTAGGTTTAGATTTTTACAGAATTAGGTCATAACTATTACATTATAACTTGAATATTACATGTAGACATGACTACTCAGTTTCCATTTTTTTCATAAAATAAAAACTCTTAAAAAGAAACATGTATAGTTCCATGTTTTAGATAGGATGTCTTTTCCTTGATCCCATCCTTGACCATATTCATCTTTAATTCCTGTGGAAAACATTTCAAAAAATTGGGATGAGAATAAAAATCTCAGTAAGTGTTATAAAACAATGAAGGAAAACATTTGCCCATCAATAAATACAAATCAATGAAACCATAATTTTCAATCATAACATACCTTATGAAATCATAAGATTTATGAATAACACACACAAATAATAAATCATAAAGGTTACTTATGGCATCAATATCAAACATAAATTATATCTATAATAGCTACATAGGTATTTACACTTAGAATACCCATCATAGTATATTCCCTAAATCTCTTAGGAGAAACATCACATTTACCTCCGTCACGTTACCCAATGCATTGGAGAGCTATCTCGGGCTCACCCGCCCTAGGTTTATCACGGAACCACCCGTATACATAAACAATGCCCAATAACATAATAATAACATAGGAAACATGTATAATGGAAATATAACATTTCCACATTCCAATATATGAAATCAAGATATTTAAATAAACAATGTTTTATCAAATCATTTTCAAAACCATTTAAAAATAGATTTTTGAATCAAAGTGTCCCATAACACTTTGAGGCTTTTAAATGAATTATAATTTGAAAACATTAATGTCTATATAAATAAATCCTAAAACCCATTTTGAAAACATTGACATTAATGATAAACATTTAGAAGAATAAATCGTTAAAACATTTAAAATGATATTTTACATAAAGAGTTTTTTAACAAAAAGAGAGACACTTGAATACAAATAATTGAGGAATAAAATTTAATAATAAATTTCTAATATCATTAGAATAAAGGCATTCATGATATAATATGTCAAAGTACAATATATACACCATATAAGAGTGAATTGGTTCATAACAACAATGCAGTCTCAATGGATTTGTAAATAGAAGTTGTTATAGAATTAGAATTGTTAATTTTTGAATTATGTATGCTTTTATTTAAAATTTCAAATAATTATATTTAGAAATTTATTTTAAAATAATTTAATTTATTTTTGAATTCTTCATGTCAAAAAATATTTAGGGTAAATATTTGGGATTTTTCTGAAATTCTTTAATTTTCGATGAATAATGAAATACGATAAAATACCGTATAAAAATTGTCAATACAATTCACTATTTATGACATCATTAGTGATTAAAGGCAACTTGGTTTGAACTCACAAGAAATTATTACTATTTTAGGTCACATTAACAACGACTATTCATAATCTTGGTCAAAAATATTGAAATAATGATTATAATAATGAAAAATACCCCCTCTCCTCCACTATACATACCACCCTAACTCCCTTCTTCCTAACACACCTCTAAAGCCTTGAGCCATGTCTATGTTATACCCAATACATCTCCCAAGTCTCTTTACCAAGTCCCAGATCTTCTGGTCTCACTAAAAGACCAAAATTGATCCCTTAAGAACGATCTCAAGGAGAAGAGATCAAGAGGTAAACATTCTCTTTTGTTTTCATTATTTTCATTCATTTTATGTTATTATCTTCCTTTTATATTGGATTATGTTGGGATATTTCATTCCATATCCCCCTTACTGTCCATATTATTTAAGAGTGATTATATATCCTCTTTCTCTCATCAAACTATTTTTTATGAAATTTTAAGAGACGTCGTTAGTATATGGACCTGGCCTTAAACATTACATAATATTGAATTAAATGGATAATTCATGTTGAGGATCATTTCAGGTTTAGAGTTTTAGATAATTAGGCCATAACTATTACATTACAACTTGAATATTACAAGTAGACACGACTACTCAGTTACCATTTTTTTTCATAAAATAAAAACTCTTAAAAAGAAACATGTCTAGTTCCATGTTTTAGATATCATGACTTTTCCTCAATCCCATCCTTGACCCTATTAATCTCTAAGTCATGTGGAAAACATTTCTAAAACTTGGGATGAGCATAAAAAACTCAGTAAGGGTTATAAAACAAGGAAGTAAAACATTATCCCATCAATAAATAAAAATCAATGAAACCATACTTTTCAATCATAACATACCTTATGAAATATTAATATTGATGAATAACACACACAAATCATAAATAATAAATATCACTTATGGCATCCATATCAAACATACATTGTATATATCACAGCTACATAATGAGTTACAATTGGAATACCCATCATATTATATTCCCGAAATCTCTTAGGAGAAACATCTCGTTTACCTCTGTCACATTACCTAATGCATTGGAGAGCTATCTTGGGATCACCCACGCTCGGTTTATCAAGGAACCAACCGTATACGTAAACAATTCCAAATAACATAATCATAACATATGACACATGTATAATGGAAATATAACATTTCCACATTCCAATATATCAAATCATGATATTGAGAGAAACAATGTTTTATCAAATCATTTTCAAAACCATTTAAAAATTGATTTTTGAATCAAAGTGACCCATACCACTTTGATGATTTTAAATGAATTATCATTTGAAAACATTAATTTCCATATAAATAAATCCTAAAACCCATTTTGAAAACATATACATTCACTACTAGAAATCCGACTTTTCCCAACGCTTCTATACCAACGGTTTGTAAAAACTGTTGGTATAGGTTCCCTTTCCCAACGGTTTGTCCAAACCGTTGGGAAATCCCACTTTGAGCCCACTTTTCCCAACAGTTTGGCCAAACCGTTGGGAAAGGGTATGGATTTCCCAATGGTTTGGCCAAACCCTTGGGAAAAGTCCACTTTGTGGACACCTTTCCCAACGGTTTGGACAAACTGTTGGGATAGTTATACCCTTTCCCAACAGTTTGGCCAAACAGTTGGGAAAAGTCTACTTTGTGGCCACCTTTCCCAACGGTTTGGCCAAACCTTTGGGAAAGGGTATAACTATCCCAACAGTTTTTCCAAACCGTTGGGAAAGTTCCCCCATGGATCAACCTTCACCCAGAATCAAAATCCAAGCTCAAAATCTATACCAACGGTTGTCAAAACCGTTGGTATAGGTTTATACCAACGGTTTTGACAACCGTTGGTATAGATCCTTTGATTTTTTATCAGTTCTTCTTACCGTGAACATTATATAAATCAAAATTTAAAATAATTATGATAATAAATATATATATTTGTGTAATTATGTTCACAAAAGTCATGTTAGGTTAGTGGTTAAGTCGTTCAATGATAAACTAGGGGTCCTGGGATCAAATCCCAGCGAATGTTTTTTTTGGAAATACATATACCAACGGTTCCATAACCATTGGTATATATTTTCATATTACTTATACCAACGGTTTCCAAAACCGTTGGTATAGGTCTATACCAACGGTTTTCCCAAAACCGTTGGTATGAATAAATATTTAAAACATTTAAAATGATATTTTAGTTAAAGAGTTTTTTAACAAAAAGAGAGACACTTGAATAAAAATAATTGAGGAATAAAATTTAATCAGAACATTATAATATCAATAGAATAAAGTTATTCATGATATAATATGTCAAAGTACAGTATATACACCATATAAAAGTGAATTTGTGCATAACAACAATGAAGTCTCAATGGAAATGTAAGATGAGATGAAATCCTTTATAAAGATAGTATCCTTAAATTAAGGATAAATCAATCACATAATTATGTGTGAAAAATATAAATAAACCCAATATAAGTGGATATTATGTGTAACAAAATCATAGGTCATTTCCATATATTAATAGGATGACATATTCAAGACGTACAAGTTTAACCCAAAGAATTGAATTTGGGTTAAGAAGTTCCCTTGTAAAAAATTCGACAGCCTAACGACGTCACTTTAAAATTCGGAAAATGATTTGAGGAGATAAAAAGTGTATCTCATCACTTTAACATAAAATCTACATCAATAAGGATATAGATGAACATATCCCAACATAATAATATGTAAATTAAAAGACATAAATAAAAAAAGTCTTTTAAAAAGAGGAGGGTGAAAGGTTCCCTTACCGATTTGGTAATTTACAAAACATACGCCACATGAAAAAATGATCATAAAATAAAGATTTAAATACTCATAAATGAATGTATATTACACAAATAGTACAATCATGGGCAGTACATTCACCACACAAAAGGAAATAGTGGAAAATATAGCATGAATCTCACAGAAATAAAAAGTGAGATGAAAAACCATTACTTTTTTGAATTCAAATTGAATAATATGAACAAAAGTTAATAACCACAAAATGAATCCCAAAATACCATGAATATAATTCTAATAATGATAATATATATCAATGTAAGTACACATTACACCACATGTAATAAATAAATGACGAACAATGGAAATCTCACAGAATAAAAATTGAGATAAGAAATCACTTACCTTGTGTCCGACTTGACTCGATCGTTCTTTAATCTCCTAAATAATAAACTAAATTTAATTTATACTTGATTAAGAACCTTTTTCAAGTGTATTATTACTTTGATATCACTAATTACCATGTTATAAAAATTATGTAATCATTTAAGTTAATAACGTCCATTTTGTCGATATTTGGTACTTGAGTCAATAATCGACTTCTTATAATCACATGTTGTTCATGTGGTCAATGGTTCATTATATCCAAAATGATATTCATGATTTGGATATCATATATATCATATATATCTAGTATATACATGTATTTATAATAGTACATAACATTAGGAGGTAAGAAATGAAATGCACCGTTCATGGAGACGGTAAGCCGTACGTACGCATGAATGCTACTTTCATCTCTATTTATTATTTTAATGGAATTAAAACATAATTATACATAGTTATATTATAATTACAGTATAATATCATATATAATATCATGAAATCCATCGTTTATACATCCCATATAAGGCATTAATGAGTCACATCACTTTGAGGGGGCGGTAGTCCGCACTTCCTCAAATGAGAGTATCTTATTTACCCACTATGGAAACCATAAAGGTGTGCTATAAATATGAAGTACAGAAGCATAAGGAAATAATAAACATAATATATATATCATATATAAATACAGTTCCATCATAATGGCCTCCATGAGAGGCGGTAAGATATAATTGAACAATCATCATTTCGTGAGGCCTTAGTTTTCCATCCACATAAACATTATGTTATTCATCCATTAGATGGAGGTGTGTGTAAGTGTAGTTATAATATTTTTCATAAAAAAATCCTAGTATATTTAGGATACTGTTTTTGTTACAAAAGAAGGGAATAAAAATATTTTAGTGGTTGGAGAAGTAAAATAAAAGAAAACAATTTAAGAGAAATTGTTACCTTTAATTTGGTTAACTCCCTTTGGTTTGAACCAAATGACTTATTAAAGAGCTTTCTGCATAAGGTAAGGCTTCTATGGGGTAGAGGGATGTAAGGAGATTAATTGGGCAGAGTTTGGATGAGCCAAATGGCTTGAGAGGTGTGAGGAATTATATATAAATGGTCTCTTTTTATATGGTAGAGGAGGGGCTCTTTAGGAAAGTGTGAAAATATTATTTTATTATATAATGATATTCAACTTCTAAAGGTCCAAAAATCATTATAGTCAAATATAAGATTACTAAAATTCTAAATAAAGTCATCCAATCAGAATTGGACATGTTTTGGACAATAATTTAATCATTATGAACTTATTTATTAAAATCATTTATTAATGAGGTAAATATTGCATCATTAGTGTGTCATTAATAATTTAATTTATTTGATGTCTAAAAATTATAAAACAAATACCATGATATAGGAAATCATTTTATCTTTCTAATTAATATTTTTAGTCCAAATGATAATTCATACAACCTCTTCAAATATATAATTTACTAAAAGATATTTGATTTTATCATTTTTGCCTTTACTTTAAGTTAATTAATCTAAATTGTCATTATCAATCCCATGTGGCTCAATGGGGTCCTAAAATAGACCCAAATATTCCCATGGTCTAAAATGAATCAACCAATATGTTTAGGACAAGTGTTAATGTAATTTTGATTTATTATAATATTATTTTAACCTTGAATTACCCTATTAACCTTTAACCGCGGTAAATAAAAGGCAAAAGTTACTATTCACCAAAAATTATTTTCATCTTAATGAACCAAATTTTACTTCTTGATAACAACCATGTATGTAGGATTTTTTGAATTCAATTCATAGAAGTGGTAATATTTCAATTAAATGAAAAAGTCAGTTTTTTGAACTACCACTAAGTGGTTTCACTATTCAACAAAAATTGAATTTTTTCAGAAAAATACCAAAAATTCAGCCTAAGCTATATTTTATATTATGAATTCAAAAATGATGTCTATTTTTCCAAATTCAAAACATAGAATTGGAATTAATTAATTTTAAAATTAATTCCCATTATAAAAAACAAATAGATTGTTTTTAAGAAACAATAACTGTCAAAAGATTGATACTTGTTTATGTTCAATTTCAAAGTGAAATTATTTCCAATGACCAACATTGGATTAAATGGTAAAAATATATTTTTTCTTCACTTTAAATCTAATTTAAAAGATTATCTAACCATATAAATATATTATATTGAAAATCACTTTTGAATTCAAATACAATATTTTTCACAATTTATTAAAAAATGAACTTTATCGGAAAAATTTCAAAACTTTACAAAAAGTAAATTTTGATGTCCCCATTCTAAAAAGGTTTTTATTTGGTGATATATAATTTATTAAAGTGACCAAAACTAGATTTAAAAAGGGTTCTCCATTAAAAGGTGATAAATCAGACTTTTAATGTAAATTATGATTAAAATTAAATTCATTCACATTTTAAGCCTCTATCTTTTTATTGGATAATGTAAATACATTTAACAATAATTTATAATCATATTGTAGTTAGTTTTTTTCATTCATGCCAATACAACGGCTAGGAGTTAACTAACTATTTAAAATAATAATATTATATTATTAGAGTGCTATGTAAGATTTCAAAGAAATTTGTTGTTGTGTATTGGGTACGCTATCAAACATAGAAACACTTTTAAAGTAAAATTAATATGTAATTCAAAAATATTAATAAATATTAAATATGTCTTATTCTTCATTTACCTGGGATGTTACATCCTTCCCCCTTTTGGGAATTGCGTCCTCATAATTTTAAAATTGTGCTCAGGAACTTCATTGAAAGCCCCACATCGAAAAAAAATCAATAAAACTATCACATTAAAATAAAGTCATAGAAGTAAAAAGGTTACCTGAGACAACAAATACTAGGATTCCATGAAAACATGGATATGGAGGAGAAAAAAACCATCAGGTTCTGATAGAGAGTGATATAAAACATGTTTAGGAGAAAGTTAACAACCAGAAAATCACAAACATGTGATGGTTTAAATGGTATCTGATTCCACAGGAAGAAAAGTTAATGGAAAAGGTTTTTGTTTAAAGTTAATTTTCGTTGATGAACTTATTTATGAGATTAACCAAAAACATAAGGAAATATACTTACTTGTCATGTAGACATTCATCTTTTACTAGATTTCTAACACAAACTCATATTTTCTCCAAACGATGAGTATTCAGGATGACTTTTTTTTCACAGTAAGAGCGTTATAACCAACTTTGAGAGAATCACATAATCCACAAAAGATGAACTATATATTTTCCATGTCTTTAGATATTAAATAAAACCCAAACGTTTAGTATAAGATCAAATAATCCCCCAAAAGGATAAACTTTTACATAAAAAAATACAACTCTTAATCTCCAAAATTTGTTTAACAAACACCAAAGTTCAACAAAGACCATTCAATAAACAATTGTCCCTAAAATTAATCAAAAGTAATTCAAACTGTGATTGTAACCCAAATCTCATGAGGATTTAATTACATAGACTTCCAATATACATCTTAAAATTTATCTCTAAGTAACACCAATTACTCATAAAGTCTCATATTGAAAAGTAATTAACCTAATCACATATTATCCATGATAGGATAATCATTTTCATAAATAAATCAAATCATCATGTGTCCATAATAAAAACATAGATTCTTCCAAATTAAAATTTAAACCATTATTCCACAATTGAAATCCCATAGTATTCTATCTTACTTAGGCATATAGTGTTTCCTCAAAAGAGAGAACGTCTTCCTTTACAACCATTATCACTTAATCACTAAATCATTTTTCAATATAAAGTATATCCATATGATAAAACATAATTTCCAAAAATCAACTTATTATTATTCAATAAAATTATTTTACTAAAATAATAAGTCATACTAAAAAGGGACTTCAATTAGGCTAGTGGAGGGCGATGCACCGTTGTCACTCTTCAATTGTGAGTTCGATTCCGGCAGCCTTTCCGGATGCGACGGGTTGTCACCAATCCTACGGGTTGTCCTTCTTATAAAACTCAAAAATAACCCTAACATGTTTAAACCTCAAAGGTTTCCTTATACCTCTCATTTTCATCAAAATTAATTATGATCTCAACATCTTAATTCTTTAAGTCTTACTTCACAGCCATATAACAAAATAAAACAATCCCCAAAATGAAGAACAACATACATTGGTCATGGTGTCCATTTAGTTTCATCGTCATCTTGTTCACATAGGTAGAAGGTCCATGCATTGCAATAATGCTTTAGAGATCCTTCCAAATCATTTTATTCCTCCATACAAATACACCTTGTACAACATGGGTCATATGGGTATTCACAGAAATACAGTTTTAGAAAATAATCATGTATGACATATAATTTCAAAACATCTGATAAAACATGATTTCTATAAAACAGTCAAACCAAATTTGAGTTGAAACATTCAATTAACCGTCCTTTTAAAATACCATAAGTATGTTCTGAGAGACTATATTTTAAAATCAAATATAAATAGGTTGCGTAAGGGTCTTCATCTTCATCACTTTCTAAAAAAATCATAATATTCTTCAAAATCTCATGGTAAGGTAGAATATTTGGAAATGCCTTGATAATATTTACCTTTCTTGAAAATATTAGAATATTGTGAAAATAGAATTTTTCTAAATACAACCCACGATACACGATGATAATGAGGTATAGTGGAGGTGTTTGATATCTCAAGAAACTGCTTGCAAGTGAGTTGAATGATAGAAAAAGTTTCACAGTCATCCGAACACGACTTTGCAATAATTATTGCAAGCATGTCATCAGGAAGAGATAGGAATGTAGTTTGAGATCCGCCTCCTTCCATTTGTAACTGACTTTCCTTGATCTGAAAAAGTTATAAAACAAGGATTTAATTGGAATAATAGATAGGGACTAACCATATGTCTAACGAAAATTCCTAACCCCTAAAGCATTCTAAACCAACCTTTGATGCCAACTATAAGGACCAGACCTTAAACATTACATAATATTTAATTAAATGGATAATTCACATTGAGGAACATTTTAGGTTTAGAGTTTTAAAGAATTAGGCCATAACTATTACATTACAACTTGAATATTATAAGTAGACATGACTACTCAGTTTCCATTTTTTCATAAAATAACAACTCTTAAAAAGAAACATGTCTAGTTCCATGTTTTAGATAGCATGCCTTTCCCATGATCCCATCCTTGACCCTATTCATCTTTAAGTCATGTGGAAAAAATTTCAAAAACTTCGGATGAGCATAAAATGCTCAGTAAGGGTTATAAAATAAGGAAGTAAAACATTAGACCATCAATAAATACAAATCAATGAAACCATACTTTTCAATCATAACATACCTTATGAAATCATAAGATTTATGAATAACACACACAAATCATAAATCATAAATGTTACTTATGGAATCCATATCAAACATACATTGTAGATATCACAGCTACATAGGGAGTTACATTTGTAATACCCATCACAGTATATTCCATAAATCTCTTAGGAGAAACATAACGTTTACCTCCATCACGTTACCCAATGCATTGGAGAGCTATCTCGGGCTCACCCGCCCTAGGTGTATCACAGAACCACCCGTATACGTAAACAATGCCCAATAACATAATCATAACATATGAAAAATTTATAAAGGAAAGATAACATTTCCACATTCCAATATATCAAATCAATATATTGAAATAAACAATGTTTTATCAAATCATTTTCAAAACCATTTAAAAATATATTTTTGAATCAAAGTGTCCCATACCACTTTGATGATTTTAAATGTATTGTCATTTGAAAACATTAATGTCCATATAAATAAATCCTAAAACCCATTTTGAAAACATAGACATTCATTAGAAACATTTATAAGAATAAATCTTTAAAACATTGAAAATGATATTTCAGTTAAAGAGTTTTTTAACAAAACGAGAGACACTTGAATACAAATAATTGAGGAATAACATTTAATCAGAACTTTATAATATGATGAGAATAAAGGGATTCATTATATAATATGTCAATGTACAGTACATACACCATATAAGAGTGAATTGGTGCAAAACAACAATGAAGTTTCCATGAAAATGTAAATTGAGATGAAATCCCTTATAAAGATGGTATCCTTAAATTAAGGATAAATCAATCACAGAATTATGTGTGACAAAAATAAATACACCCAATACAAGTTGATATTAAGTGTAAAATAATCAGAGGTCATTCACACATATTCATAGGATGACATATTCAAGAAGTATAAGTTGATCCCAAAGAATTGAAATTGGGTTAAGAAGTTCCTTTGTAAAAAATTTGACATCTTAACGGCATCACTTTAAAATTCAGAAAATGATTTGGTGAGATAAAAAGGGTATCTCATCAATTGAACATAAAATTTACATCAAAAAGGATATAGAAGAACATATCCCAACATAATAAGATGTAAATTAAAAGACATAAAAAAAGAAGTCTTTTAAAAAGAGGAGGGTGAAAGGTTCCCTTACCGATTTGGTAATTTACAAAACATACTCCACATAAAAGAATGATCATACAATGAAGATGTAAATACTCATAAATGAAATTATATTACACAAATAGTAAAATCTGGGACAGTAATGTCACAACCCGTCCTCGGGGCCCGTGCCGTGACTACCCCAAGCCCGCCTTCCATAGGCCAGGGGCTAATGACTAGCACCAAAGGCGTAAATCCCGATAACTGGGAAGGCATTTCCTTTATAAAAGTAAGCAAAACACCACAGAGTACAAGAGGAAGTAAAACACTATGTACAAAAGAAAGTGTTGAAAAGTAAATGGGCCAGAATACAAACCCAACTAAAAGTACAACTACAACTGAATGAAATTACAACAGAAAAAAACAAATAGCTGGAATAAAGGAAGCAGCTCCTGGGTCATCCTCCTCGGATCCTACCTGAAGGGTAGGTACAGATATCGCAGCTCCTGGATCGTCCACCACGGATCCTACCTAAAGGGTAGGTACAGATTGTGCAACTCCTGGATCATCCACCATGGATCCTACCTCAAGGGTAGGTACAGATATCCTCCATAATGCTCTCGCCCGTCAACCTCCTCCAAGTGTCGTATCACCGTGAAGTCTACCTCTGGATACTGACTCGTCATGTAGTCCACCTCCGGGTACCGTCTAGTCCTCAAACACTCGGCCTCTGTCAACGCTGCCCATCGTCTACAACCAACACAACGAGGTGCGGGCATAGCATGTGCAGGGGTGAGTATATGATACTCAGTAGTGACCACGAGACCCTCAAGGATTCACTAAATTCAATAAGGATAACCATAAAGAAGGATATCAACGGATAACCTTTACTTAGGTATAAGACTATACTTATACCTAAGTTATCAAGTAACTCATCTCAATCATGAGGAAAGACAAAGGTTATGAAATCAATGGATAACCACTACCCAGGTGTATGCCCATACATATATCTATGTTATCAAGTGACCCATCTCAAACATGAGGTATACACAAAGATCAAAGACTCAGCTCAAACCTGGATTTTCATTATCGAAACTGTAACTGCTGAAGAGCCCAGTCTCTGGAGTGTATAGTGGTCCTGTCACGACTCTGAGGTACTGCTCACTAACCTAAGAATGCTTAGGTACTCCTCCTGTCGAGTACTGTGGGCCTGCTGCTACAACCAAGCGCTTCCCACCATGGGTTTGCTGCTACAACCAAGCGCTCCCCCTCATAGCCTCCAGAGGTACTACTTCTGTTGAGTACCGCAGGTCTGCCGCTACAACCAAGCGCTCATCCACCATGGATCTGCCGCTACAACCAAGAGCTCCCCCTCATGGCCTCCAGAGGTACTCTTTCTGTTGAGTACCGCAGGTCTGCTGCTACAACCAAACGCTCCTCTGCCGTGGGTCTGCTGCTACAAACAACCGCTCCCCCCCATAGCCTCCAGAGGTACTCCTTCTATTGAGTATCGCGGGTCTGCCGCTACAACCATATGCTCCTCCGCCGTGGGTCTGCCGCTACAACCAAACGCTCCCCACTAGGTTATTCGAAACACACCGAGTCGATCAGTCAAGCAGTCATCAGGTCTCATCCGGCTACACGGTCTCCGTACTCCGCACACTCGTCTCCGGGAGGGTCCGCTCCACGAACTACTGGTTGATACTCCATGTATAAAAAATTCCCATGAAGAAGTATCTCAATGGACTGCCTCATCATAGGGGTCTCAACGCAGTAGACAGCGCGTCAATCGAACGCCCGATCTGTGAGTTATTAGCCTTTTCGTCCCAGGGGACCGGTTGGTTTCGTGTATGAACCAACCTGACCGTATCTAAAATTCACCCCGAACTCACATATGGTATACTCATAGGGACCATTTCTCAACGTGATCACCAACGTCGCTGACGGTTCGTCAAACGGACGTCCGGTCTGAAAGTTATCAAATTTTCCGTTCTAGGGGCCCGGTTGGATTTCGGGTACAATCCAACCCGGCCACTATCCAACTGCATCCAAACCATGGGAGAAGTATTCCAAAAGTTTCGTCTCAACAAGAGAAATCCAACAATGTCAACGACACGTCAATCGGACGTCCGGAGCTCAAGATATAAGCGTTTCCGTTCCGAGGGCCCGGTTGGTTTCGTATCCGAACCAACCCGGCCGAACACAAAGTTCTCCACAACCTTGAGTGTAATATACTGAAATGACTGACTCGATCCAAGGATCACATCTCAACTGATGGTGCATCTATCGGAGGTTCGTAGCGCACGTTATGGGTGTTCGAACAGAAACAATCCGAAATGGGGGGTCTGGGCTCGGCCCGGCCCAACCCCCCCTGGGTCGCCCCGAACTGGGTCGACCCAACCCGGGTCCGGGTCCGGCCGCACGCGGCCTGGCCGCATGGCCAGCCGCGGCTCAGCCAGCGTGGCCGAGCGGAAGCCGCGGAGCGGGAGTGGGGGTTGCGCGGCCCCCTCGCCGCTGATTGATGTCGGCGGTAGTTTGCACCGCCGCCATTCCTCCGGGATCCCGCGCGGCCACAGGATCCCCCGTGCCGCACCGCTGCGGTGGTTTGTTTCCTCCGGTGGCGCGCTAGGGCACTACCGCCTCCTGGCGGCCAGACATCTCCAGCCGTCACCCCCGGTCGCCAGCGGCGCCACGCCGGCGACCCACGCCTCCAGGGTTTCCACGGGCCACCGGAATTGCTCTGGTGGTCCATTTTCAAATCTGTCTATGCTGACATTCATCTCAGGTCTTGAACATTACTAAGTAAGCTTCAAAATTACCTTGCGGCCCCATTTGTCATTGCCCGTCAATCCACGCACAATAATCAATAATCAAAGAGCGGCCTCTTTATGGTTTTCTGGAACAGCGCGACGGTGCCGCGACTTGTTCGACATCAATGGCGCATCGCGACGACGCAGCGCTTCTTCGACCTTTCTCATAGTTTCCGCGCGGTGCAACCACACCGCGCTGCCTTTCACGTGCCCCAACAAATTCAAACAAACAATGGGGGAGGAGGGTCGGCCGTGTTCATGCGGTCCGACCTCCTCCCGTTATTACGATAACAGGAGGCCCAATTGAAACCCTGAAAGGCGACAGATGAGATCATGATCAACATTAAATAAACCCCTTCCTGATGTAAACGTTGAACGGAGGTTTTTCGCGGAAGGAGAGGGTCGTTGGTGTCGCGGTACACAGCGTCGCGTCGTCGATCTCCGAGGAAGGCGTCTCTCACCGTCGTCCTTTGTCGGAAGTCGGTGTTCTTTATCAGTGACGGTGCGTTCTTCACGTTCTTCATGGAGGAAGAACGTCCTTCGGAACTTAGAGCTTTCCTCCCCAAATCCTTTCGCACCGTCAACTATTCTCCCACAAAATAAGACTTAGTCTTATTTAATTAACACACAAGCCAAATGAATTCATTTGAAATTCAAACGAATCCACGAATTAATTACCTGAAAAACCTACACAATTAATGAGTTGACTTTATTTTAAAAAAAGGGGGGTTTCTTTTTTAGAGCTACAAAATAAAGGGGGGGGGGGAGTTATGAATGCTAGGGGAAGGTGAGGGGTTGGGATCGTGTGGGCCCCACCCCACCGTAATCCTCTCAAAGGTA
Source organism: Viscum album (assembly GCA_963277665.1). Taxonomy (NCBI): domain Eukaryota; kingdom Viridiplantae; phylum Streptophyta; class Magnoliopsida; order Santalales; family Viscaceae; genus Viscum; species Viscum album. The sequence continues at coordinate 245,181,149 of OY728131.1, forward strand.
GTTATCAACAAGTGGGTCCCACCCCTAACTCCCTTACATAGGTTATAACCACATAAGAGAGAGGAAAAGTGTTGTGACACAACACTTAATCCAATTAACATGAAAAGAAAATATAATTGTAAAAAATTATATTATTATCCCTCAATTTATTTAAACAACTCATCCTGAGAAAACACAACTCCAGAAAGGGGTCTTCTTAAGCAATTACGGGCACTGCGAGTTCATCGGTGCCCTCAGATTTCGATTCCGAGCACCGATTGAAATGTTAAGAAAACCCCTCATTCATTCACTGAACGTACCTGAGCTAAACTTCGGAAAACGATTCCAGGCACACCAGGCCTCGGAATCAGGCACCGTTAGAAACGGAGTTCTTGTAAAAACCCGAAGAAAATTAAGAAAAAATTTCCCTTGAATTTTACGGGTCTTTACACTACTCCCACCTCAGGGCTTTACGCCCTCGTTAAGCTTTAACACAAACTAGGGATACAAAAGCGGTACTGAGTACGCATCTGAGCCTCCCACTCTCATGTGCTCACCTGGAGGTTCCCGTACTGCCAGAGAAAGCGCACCCGAGGAATCGACCGTCCTCATAGGATCCACTCCTGTCGATCCTCGATCACCACTGGAACCTCCGTGAAAGTCACCCCATCACCATCGTCATGCTCCTCATGGTCGATGATATGCAAAGGGTCGAGCAAGTATTTCCTCAGTTGAGATACGTGGAAGTCATCGTGAACTCGGTGCAACTGAGGTGGATGGGTCAAGCGGTAAACCACCTCGCCTATCCTGCTGAGGACCTAGAAAGGTCCGCTGAACCTCGGAGATAACTTTCCGCCTTGGCCACATCTCCATAATCCTCGTCGAGGTGAGACTCGTATAAGGACGTGATCATCATCCTCGAACTCTAGAGGTCTTCAATTCCTGTTAGAACTGAAACCCAAAACGACAGCTGCCACGAGGGTAAGGTTGACCGACTCAAGAGTGATCGGTCGCACCATCCTATGCATGAGTTTATCTTGTGCTACCTGGGGTTTCCTTTTTGCCGACCAAGGGAAACCCATCCCGAAGTCGTAGTTAAACCACATCGTTTTTTCCTAATACCGTCAATTTGTGTATGAACTATGATTGCCCAGTCCATACTCAAACCAACGTTGTAAGGCCTTGACGCTGTCACCAAGAGATTTCCAACCGAAACTCTCGCCTCGAGGGTTTGAACACACCATCGGCGTAAGTTTGATTATCGAGTCTTCTCCCAAGGTATCTCTAGACGTGAGGGTCAAGTCTACGGCTTACCGGAAACTCTAGGTCTGGGACAAGATTCCTGGAAGGTAGGAATGATTCGTATCAATGTCTGTTATTATGGGAGCTAGTAGTGGACACAGACTATCCCTCGAATCATTCTTAGAGCCATTGGGTCACTCTCCTTGACCGCATATAGCTACTCTCTTCCCCTTCCCTCCAGCTCCCTGAGCCCGACAGGAACAACTAAGGAGGGTGGTTGTAGCATGTTAAAACGTACACCACCTCATGCTGCTCTCCTAGCACTGCCTCCACGTCTGCTGCTTCGTAGACTCATCTCTCTTTAAATCTTCCTCTTATTGAAACATTTAACACGCCCGAGTCTCTAAGACCGGCACCAGTTTCCTGTTTCTTACTGCACTGTGCAGTCTTCATCCGCTCTTGGATGATCTGCACCTTCTTTGCCTACGATTTGAAAGAGTTGCTAAAATTTCTCCTTTTCCAAAAAGAGAAACTCGGTCTCATCCCCTGGATGAACCATGCCCATTGCCTAATACAGTCAATCCTCACATGAAGGATGCATTCATTCCATGGATGACGTCGTAAGGCCTCGACGTAACTACCAAGGGATCCAACTGTCACTCTCGCCTCCAAGGGTCGAGTCACACTGTCGGCATCTGTGTGAGGTCACTGGGTCTCCTCTAGTAGAAATCTCAAAAGTGAGGGTCAAGTCAATAGTCTTAACCGGGACCACTCAGTATCAACCAAAAAAAAGGACAAGAAAGAAAACATCACAAAGATAAGTGTCTTTATATTATTGCAGCTCATAGTACAAAGACACGAATACAACATCAATATAGAACTAGAAGTACAAGGGACGTATCCACTAGTTCAGCTCCTGTACACCTTCTCCCGGAGCTCTACTGCCTTGTCCACTGCTCGGCTGTTGCTCAAGCACCCCCACTGCTTCTTCCTCGGTGGCTCCTCCAATTCCTGCGGATCGACTGTGCGGGGGGTCGGACAATCACGTGCAAGGTGACCCTTCATGCCGCATTCATAACACTTCATGCTCCTCGTACGGCTGGCTCTGGTCCCTTTGGACCTCTGCATCATCTGCCTACTTCCCACAGATGACTCGGCTGCTGATTGAAAAATCCTTCAGCAAAGGAAACAGCTCCTGAACACGCTCGGGGTACAGAGCTACTAGTACAAACTCCACCCTGAGAGAAGGTCTCGAAGTCTCCCCATGTGAAGCTCATCCCGTCGCAAAACTGGAACAAGTGTCTCCACCACCTTCCTGCTACTTCCTGAAGAAGGATGGCAGCAAAGATCACCATGAAGTCTACTGGCGTCCCCACTAGATTGAAGACTCTCACCATAGCCTCCAGCCAATCCTCAGCCGCCTACGGGTCCGTCTCTCCCTGGAACCTGGGTGGCCTCTGGCGCTGGAACTCGTGCAGCGCGCTCAAGTGGTGTGCATCACCTACTAGTGGGGCAGGTGGCATCGGTGGCCCAACGTATGGTAGTACCGCTGCTGCCTCTGCTGGCGCCTCAACTGCAAGAGGGCCCTGTACCGAAGCCTCGTCACTCGGCAGGCTGTCAGTACGCTAATCTCTCTGGGATCTAGTTGGTCGTCCGTGAAAAGGCATCTTGAAAGAAACAACGTGACACGGTCAAGCGATTATACCTGGTGAGATGACCTGGTTTGATCTGACTTTTAATAACTTCTGTAAACACACACGCAATCAGTGTTTTCATGCACAAAGTCAGAAATCAGTTGTCAGGGTCCTAGTGTATGGATACGTCGACCACCTGCACCAACACTGGACTCCCTGAACTGAAAACCACACTCAGTACTCTTAACACTATCACTTCACAGAAAGAAAAATATCAGAGTTATATGTTCTGTGGTATAACAGACTCCTTTGATACCAATTTGTCATGACCTGTCCTCAGGGCCCGTGTCGTGACTACCCCAAGCCCACCTTTCATAGGCCAGGGGCTGGCGACTAGCACCAAAGGAATAAATCCCGATAACTGGGAAGGAATTGCCTTTATAAAATTAAGCAAAACACCATAGAGTACAAGCGTAAGTAAAACACTAAGTTCAAAAGAAAGTGCTGAAAAGTAAATGGGCCAGAATACAAACCCAACTGAAAGTACAACTACAACTGAATGAAAGTACAACAGAAAAAGACAAACAGCTGGAATAAAGGAAGAAGCTCCTGGGTTGTCCTATTCAGATCCAACCTTAAGGGTAGGTACGGATAGCACAGCTCCTGGATCATCCACCACGGATCCTACCTGAAGGGTATGTACATATAGCACAGCTCCTGGATCATTCACCACGGATCCTACCTGAAGGGTAGGTACAGATAGCCTCCACAATGCTCTGGCCCTTCAACCTCCTCCGAGTGTCGTCTCACCGTGAATTCCACCTCCGGATACTGACTCGTCGTGTGGTCCACCTCCCGGTACCGTCCAGTCCTCGAACACTCGGCCTCTGTCAGTGCTTCCCGTTGTCTGCAACCAACACAATGAGGTGCGGGCATAGCCCGTTCAGGGGTGAGTATACGATACATAGTAGGGACCCTGAGATCCTCAAGGTCTCACTAAATTCAACAAGGATAACCACAAATAAGGATCTCAACAGATAACCTTTACTTAGGTATAAGCCCATACTTATACCTAAGTTATCAAGTAACTCATCTCAATCATGAGGAAACACAAAGGTTATGAAATTAATGGATAACCACAACCAGGTATATGCCCATACATATACCTAAGTTATCAAGTGAACCATCTCAAACATTAGGTATACACAAAGATCAAAGACTCAGCTCAAACCGGGATTTTCATTATCAAAACCGTAACTACTGAAGAGCCCCGTCTCTGGAGTGTACAATGGTCCTGTCATGACTCTGAGGTACTGCTCACTAACCTAAGACTGCGGAGGTACTCCTCCTGTCGAGTAATGTGGGCCTGCTGCTACAACCAAGTGCTTCCCACCATGGTTCTGCCACTACAAACAAGCGCTCTCCCTCATAGCCTCCAGAGGTACTCCTTCTGTTGAGTACCGCGGGTCTGCCGCTACAACCAAGCGCTCCTTCGCCGAGGGTCTGCCGCTACAACCAAGCGCTCCCCCTCATAGCCTCCATAAGTAATCCTTCTGTTGAGTACCACGGGTCTACCACTACAACCAAGTGCTCCTCCGCCGTGGGTCTACCGCTACAACCAAGCGCCTCCCACTGGGCTATCCGAAACACACCGAGTCGATCGGTCAAGCAGTCGTCAGGTCTCAGCCAGCTACACGGTCTCCGTACTCCGCACGATCATCTCCGGGAGGGTCCGTTCCACGAGTTATTGGTTGATACTACAAGTATCACAAAGTCCCACGAAGAAGTATCTCAAAGTACTTCCTCATCATAGGGGTCTCAACGCAGTTGACGGCGCGTTAATAGGACGCCCGGTCTCTGAGTTATTAGCCTTTTTGTCCCAGGGGCCCGGTTGGTTTCATGTACGAACCAACCCGACCGTATCTCAACTTACCCCAAACTCAAATAGGGTATACTCATAGGGACCGTTTCTCAACGTGATCACCAACGCCGCTGACGGTTCGTCAAAAAGACGTCCAGTCTGAAAGTTATCAACGTTTCCGTTCCAGGGGCCCTGTTGGATTTCGGGTACAATCCAACCCGGCCACTATACAACTGAGTCTAAACCACGGGAGATGTATGCCAAAAGTTCCGTCTCAACATGAGTAATCCAACAAAGTCGATGACACATCAATCGGACATCCAGATCTCAAGATATAAGCGTTTCCACTCCGAGGGCCCGGTTGGTTTCGTATCCGAACCAACCCGGCCGAACCCAAAGTTCTCCGAAACCTTTATTGTAATATATTGTAACAACCATATCAATCCAAGGATCGCATCACAACTGAAGGTGCATAAATCGGAGGTCCGTAGCCCAAGTTATGGGCATTCTAACAGAAACAATCTGAAATGGGGTGTCTGGGCCCGGCCCAACCCCCCCTGGGTCGGCCCGAACCGGGTCGACCCAACCCGGGTCCGGGTCTAGCCCATCTGGGCGCGGACCAGCCCGGCCGATGCGGTCTGGCCGGACCGGCGCGGACCAGCCGCATGGACAGCCGCGGCTCGGCCAGCATGGCCGAGCGGAAGCCGCATAGCGGGGGGGTGGGGGTGGTTGCGCGACCCCCTCGCCGCTGATTGTTGCTGGCGGCAGTTTGCGCCGCCGCTGTTCCTCCGGGATCCCACGCGGCCGCGGGATCCCCCGTGCCGCACCACCGTGGCAAGCCATGACAGTTTGTTTCCTCCCGACGGCACGCTAAGGCGCCGCCGCCTCCTGGCGGCCGGACGACTCCGGCCGCCGCCCCCGTTCGCCGGCGGCACCGCGCCGGCGACCTGCGCCTCCAGGGTTTCCACGGGCCACCAAAGTTGCTTCGGTGGCCCATTTTCAAATCCGTCTGTGCCGGCATTCATCTCGGGTCTTGAAATTTACTGCGGAAGCTTCAAAATTACCTTGCGGCCCCATTTTTCGTCACCCGTCAATCCACGCACAACGATCAATAATCAAACCGCAGCCTCTTCGTGGTTTTCTGGTGCGGCGCGACGAAACCGTGGCTTGTTCTACTTCAATGGCACATCGCGATGATGCCACACTTCTTCGCCCTTTCTCATAGTTTCTGCGTAGTGCAACCGCACCGCGCCGCCTTTCACATGCCGCAACAAATTTAAACAAAAAAGGGGGGAGGAGGGTCGGCCGTGTTCGTGCGGTATGACCTCCTCCCATTTTTACGATAACAGACGGCCCAATTGAAACCAAAAAAGGCGACAGATGGGATCACGATCAACATTAAATAAACCCCTACCTGATGTAAATGTTGAACGAAGGTTTGTCACAGAAGGAGAAGGTCTTTGGCATCGCAGTACACGGTGTCGCGTCGTCGATCTCCGAGGAAGGCGTCTCTCACCGTCGTCCTTCGTCGGAGGTCGGCGTTCTTCTTCGGTGACGGTGTGTTCTTCGCGTTCTTCAAGGAGGAAGAACGTCCTTCAGAACGTAGAGCTTTCCTCCCCAAATCCTTTCGCACCATAAACTATTCTCCCACTAAATAAGACTTAGTTTTATTTAATTAACACACAAGCCAAAGGAATTCATTTGAAATTCAAACGAATCCAAGAATTAATTACCTGAAAAACCTACACAATTAATGAGTGGACTTTATTTTAAAAAGGGGGGGGGGGCTTCTTTTTGAGAGTTACAAAATTAAGGGGGGGGGGAAGTTATGAATGTTAGGGGAAGGTGAGGGGTTGGGGTTGTGTGGGCCCCACCCCACCTTAATCTTCTCAAAGGTAGTTATCAACAAGTGGGTCCCACCCCTAACTCCCTTACATAGGTTATAACCACATAAGAGAGAGGAAAAGTGTTGTGACACAACACTTATTCCACTTAACAAGAAAAGAAAATATAATTGTAAAACAATTATATCATTATCCCTCGCTTTATTTAAACAACTCATCCTGAGAATACAAAACTCCAGAAAGGGGTCTTCTTAAGAAATTACCGGCACTGCGAGTTCATCAGTTCCCTCGGTTTTCGATTCCGATCACCGGTTCAAAAGTTAGGAAAACCCGCTCGTTCGTTAACTGAACGTACCCGAGCTAAACTTCAGAAAATGATTCCAGGCACACCGGGCCTCGGAATCAGGCGCCGTTAGAAATTGCGTTCTTGTCAAAAACCAAAGAAAATTAAGAAAAAATTTCCCTTGAATTTTACGGATCTTTTACAAGTAAATTCACCACATGAAAGGAAATAATTGCAAATATAGAATGAATCTCACAGAAATAAAAAGTGATATGAAAAACAATTACTTCATTGTATTCAAATTGATTCGTATGACCAAAAGTTAATAACCAGAAAATGAATCACAGAATAACAAGAATATAATTCTAATCATGATAATATATATCATTGTCAGTACACATTACACCACATGTAATAAATAAGTGACGAACAATGGAAATCTCGTGGAATTAAAAGTGAGATAAGAAATCTCTTACCTTGTGTCCGACTTGAATCGGTCGTTCTTTAATCTCCTGAATAATGAACTAAAGATAATCTCTAATTGCTTAATAACCTTTTTCATGTTTATTATTCCTTTTATATCACTAGTTACCATGTTATAAACATTACGTAATCATTTAAGTTAATAACGTCCATTTTGTCGATATTTGGTACTTGAGTAAAAAAATGGAATTATTATAATCACATGTTGTTCATGTGGTCAATGGTTAATTATATCCAGAATGATATTAATAATTTTGATATCATATATGTCATATATATATAGTATATACATGTATTTATAATAGTAAATAACATTTGGGGGTAAGAAATGAAATGCACCGTTCAGGGAGACGGTAAGCCGTACGTACTAATGAACGCTACTTTCAATTCTATTTATTATTTTAATGGAATTAAAACATAATTATACATAGGTATATTATAATTACAGTATAATATCATATATAATATCATTAACTCTATCCTTTATACATCCCTCATAAGGCATTAATGAGTCACATCACTTTGAGGGGGCGGTAGTCCGCACTTCCTCAAATGAGATTATCGTATTTACCCACTATGGAAACCATAATGGCGTGCTATAAATGGGAAGTAAAAGAGCATAAGGAAACCATAAAAATAATATATATCATATATAAATACAGTTTCATCATAATTTCCACCATGAGAGGTGGTAAGATGTAATTGAACAATCATCGTTTCGTGAGGACTTAGTTTTCAATCCATAGAAACATTATGTTCTTCGTCCATTAGATGGAGGTGTGTGTAAGTGTAGTTCGAATACTTCTCATAAAAACATCCTATTATATTTTGGATACTTTGTTTGTTACAAAATAATGGAATAAAAAGAGTGTAGGGGTTGGAGAATTAAAATAAAAGAAAACAATTTAAGAGAAACGGTTACCTTTAATTTGGGTAACTCCAATTGGTTTGAACCAAAAGGATTCTTGAAGATCTTTATGCCTAAAGTAAGGCTTCTAGGGGGAGGAGAGGGATGTAGGGAGATTAATTAGGCAGAGGTTTGACAAGCCAAATGGCTTGATAGGTGTGAGTAATTAGATAGAAATGGTCTCCTTTTATAAGGGAGAGGAGGGGCTCTTTAGGAAAGTGTGGAAATATTATTTTATTATATAATGAAATTTGGTTTCTAAAGGAACAAAAATCATTATAGACAAAGATAAGATGACTCATATTCGAAATAAAATAATCCAATTATAATTGGAGATGTTTCAGATAATATTATAATCATTATATTCTTATTTATTTAAATCATTTATTAATGAGGTAAATATTGCATCATTATTGTCTCATAACTAATTTAATTTATTTGATGTCTAATAATTATAAAAAAATACCATGATGTAGGAAATATTTTTAGCTTTATAATGAATATTTATAGTTAAAATGATAATTTATATATCCCCTTTTAAAAATTAAATTAGTAAAAGATATTTGCTTTTGTCATTTTTGCCATTACTTTAAGTTATTTAATATAAATTGTCATTATCACTCCCAAGTGGCTCAACAGGGTCCCTAAATCGACCCAAAGATGCCCACGGTCGTAAAGGACTACACAAAAAAGGGTTGGACAAGTGTTAAGGTAATTCAGAATTATTATAATATTATTTTAACCTTGAATTACCCTATTTATCTTTAACCGCAGTAAATAAAAGTCAAAAGCTACTATTCACCAAAAATTATTTTCATCTTAATGAACCAAATTTTACTTCTTAATAACAACCATGTATGTTGGATTTTTGAAATTCAATTCACAGCAGTGGTAAAATTTCATTTAAATGAAAGAGTCAGTTTTTTAACTACCACTAAGTGGTTTCACTATTCATCAAAAAATTGACGTTTTTCATAAAAATACCAAAAAATCAGCTAAAGATATATTTGATATTCTGAATTCCAAAATGATGTCTATTTTTCAATAAATAATAACATAGAAGTGGAATTAATTAATTTTAAAATTAATTCCCGTTATCAAATAAAATAGCGTGTTTTTAAGAAACAATAACTATCAAAAGAATGATACTTGTTTATGTCCAATTTCAATGTGAAATTAATTCCAATGACCAAAATTGGATTAAATGGTAAAAATATTTTTTATTTTAACTTTAAAACCAATTAAAAATATAAACAAACCATATAAATAAATTAGATTAAATGGCACTTTTGAATTAAAATAAATTATTTTTCACTATTCATTTAAAAATGAACTTTATCGGAAAAATTCCAAAAATTTACACAAAGTAGATTTTTATGTCCCCATTCTAAAGAAGGATTTTATTTGGTCATATTTAATGTATTAAAGTGACCAAAACTAGATTTAAAAATGGTTCTCCATTAAAAGGCGATAAATCGGCCTTTTTTTGTAAATTATGCTTAAAATTAGTTTCATTCAAATTTTAAGCCTATAACTTTTTATTGGATAATGTAAATACATTTAACATTCATGTATAATCATATTGTAGTTTGTTTTGTTCATTCCCACCAATACAATGACTAAAAGTTAACTAACCATTTAAAATAATAATATTATATTATCAGTGTGCAACGTAAGATTTCAAATAAACTCATTGTTGCATATCAGGTACGCTATCAAACATAGAAACCCTTTTAAAGTAAAATTAATATTTAATTAAAAAATATTAATAAATATGAAATACGTATTATTCTTCATTTACCTGGGATGTTACAGTTAGGCTTCCGAATTTTCATGAGAAATTTTTCATGTTTTCATTTATTTCATGATTCCTTTCTTTTCTTCTTCTATACTCAGATTATCTAAACAAAGAGGCATGAAAGCTCCATAATCTTGTATATTCTGAATTTTCTCACGTTCATGGAAAATTCATCATTAATCTTCTCTATTTCCCCCACTTGTTCAAGGAATTAAAAACATTGTCTTTGATGTGTCGAATTTCCGACATCGTGGATGCTGTGATTTAAATTTTCATTAATTCCTTCAAGTCTGGTCATGAAACCATTTATATGGTTGAACCAGGTTATAATATATGTATTATGTCTCATCCATGGTTCTTGAATTCTTTTTTATACATGGTTTTAATTTATAAAACAAAACGAGGTCGTTATTATCAAAGAACCACTAAAATGATCTAAATGAACATCATTAATGTTTTAACAGATGAATCATCCTCATATAAAAAATCCAAATGATAAGTAGTATAAATTATTATACTAAAAATATTTAAATACCTTTCCATTTGATTTCTGGAATTCCACTTTCAATTGAAAAGAACATCCCTCATGAACCAATCATGGAAATCATTAAGGAACTCACCCAAAACAGTGCAAGGAACAAAATACTAACCATTAAGGGGTGAAATTAGGTTATGAAATGATCATATAAGATATTATAAACATGAAAATGTTTCTTTAAAACAATAATAACACTCTTTTAACCATTATACATGTAGTTTAAACATGTTTTAAGTAAGACAAGCCTGAGGTAAGGGAATTCTTAACCCGATTTTTCCATTCATTGGGTTAACCTTCTACTTCAGTTTAATGTGGTATTAAAAATTGATTTTGTGATGGGTTTTTATTATATTATGATTAATTATGTGTATTTATGGTTTTTATACATGTTCCATCCAATCTATTAATTTTCACTTGAATTATATGATATTTATAATAAACATTCCTTTTAAAATCCCCTTTTAAAATTATATTTTACAAAGTTCGAAAGTACTCTTTTTATGCTATTATTCATGTTAAATGATTATGTTCTAGTGAATGGTAATTTTTTATGATGAAGTTTGGTACCTATATTTTCCTCCAATTCATTGGGTAGGTTTATGTTGGTGGTCAGCCATATGGTTACTCCATGTGTTACTGTGATGGTTACATAAATTGTAAGGTAGCCATGAGGGTTACAGATTATAAGTCAGCCGTGAGGGTTATAATATTATGTAAGTAATTCCCCATGATACCTTTATGATTATATTTTTGTTCCCATGTTTTTTTGGATCTTTTTTAAGTATGATGTTACAAAAAGTAAGTATAAATGGGTGACTAGCATGTCTTTTGAAAATGCTTTCTTACGTTATGAGTATTCATGGACTAATGTGCTATTTCATTATTTTTCATCCCTTAGTGAGCTTTTGTGCTCATCCCAAGTTTTTAAATGATTTTCATAGGTTAATGGATGTTTAAAAAAAAGAAATAAGCCATGTTAAATGTTGAATAACTGTCAAGGAGTCATGTTTAAGTTTTAATGTTTTATATTTTGAAAAAAAATGGAAACAATTATTATGGTATCCACTATGTAATAATGTGTAATGTTATGAATTTATTATCCAAATTCTCTAAATTTATAAACTTGAAATGATCCTCAATGTAAAAGAAAGTGTTTTCTTGACTAAATTCAATATTTTGTATGTAATAAGGTTGGGTCCTTATAGTTGATATCAGAGGATGATTTTGATAACATTAGGGGTTAGGGTGATGTTAATAGAATACCATAAATTATTTTCACTCTATGATTAAATTGAAATGATATAGAATTTAAAGATTAACATGGTGATTCATCTAAGATATGTTTGTTCAGAATGGTTTTCCGTAGAAGGAACATGGATGCTGAAGAGGATAGGCACCGACAGAATGGAATCCTTCTGGATATACAGCCCGGAATGGTAGGGATTGAAACCGAGTAGTTTGTGACAGTAATGGCTCAGCTAATGTGGGAAATAAATGGTGGTGGAATATAGGCACCAAAACAACCAGAGGTACCACAATTGAACATGGAAATAGTCAAACATTTTATGAGACAACACCCTCCTGCTTTCAATGGATCTTCTGACCCAGTAGTAGCTGAATGATGGATCAAAGCACTTGAAAAGATATTCAATGTTATGGGATATTTAGAAAATAAAAAGTTAAGTCTTTCAATTTATCATTTTGAAGGGGAATATGATCAGTGGTGGACAATGGTAATTAATATTAGGGGTATAGAGGATTTTGATGCCTTAGAGTGGGATGAATTTAAAAGTCTTTTCCTTGATAAATATTTTTCTAAGGTGGTGAGACTTAGGATAAAGAAGTAATTCCTTGAATTGAAACAGAATGAGGATGATTCAGTGATCATGTATGAAGTGAACACCACTCAACTGATGAGGTATATTCCAAATATTTTTCTGGATCTTGATAGCAAGATCAACCACTTTTACTCATTACTGAATCCAATGCATCAATGGGCGTTGGCCTCCCTTGAATTCAAAAGTAATTATAAACTTGTCCGATGTGAGTAGAGGGTAGAAATGGAGTTTTCTGATGATCATGTGTAGTTAGGAAATATAAATAACAAGAGGTCTGGATGAAAATCGATGGTGAAGAATCAACCAATGAAATATGATGGTAAGAAAATCCAATTTCTAGATTGCGAAAAGTGTGGCAAAAAACACCCTGGGGAATGTCTTAAAAAACTAGGAAGCGTTTTAAATGTAGTAAGTTTAGACATATGGCCCGTGATTTCATAGAAAATGACCCTAATATTAATAATGATAAGTAGACTATAAAGTGTTTTAAATGTGGTGAAATGGGTCATTATGAAAATGCCTACCGAAAGAGAGATTCGAATGATGCAAAGAAGACAAACTACAAGCAGAAAGGTGTAGTGAGATCCTTTGACACTACGTTAGTAGATGTGAGGACATATAGTAATTTTTTATTAGGTACTTTTTTTGTTCCCTCAGATTTTTTTTAAAGTTTTGTTTGATACGGGTTCTACACATTCCTTCATCTCTAAGAAATTTTCTGGTAAATTGGAAATATCACATCAACAAAAGAAACCAGAAATTGTTCTTAAAACTACATGGGGAATATTATAGCAAGAATTAATTATAAGAATCATTCAATTGTGGTCTGTGGAAATAATTTACATGAAAACCTAATTTTTTTACACTTAGTCGAGTTTGATGTTATTCTGGGAATGGATTGGCTTTCTGATTATCATGCTAAGATTGACTATAGAGATAATTACATTGTTTTTCCAAAAGAGTTTCAGTTTTTATAAAAGAATGAACACATACAATTGATAACATATCAAGAAGATGAGAAACTATTGAAAGAAGGAAATGAAATTTATTTGGTTCATATTGTTGAAAATAATGGAACTATACAGATTAATGATGTGTTGGTGGTAAATGAATACTCTGAAGTTTTTCCTGATGAGTTACCTAGTGTCATAACTGACTGAGAAGTTGAGTTCACAATTGAGTTAGTTCTTTATGATAATACAATTTCAAAACCACCATATCGTTTGGCTGCAATAAAACTTCTTGAATTGAAAAATCAATTGCAGGATTTTCTTGACCAAGGCTTTATTCATCCTAGAATTTCACCATGGGGAGCCCCTATTTTTTTTGTTAAAAAGAAAGATGGTTCCATGAGACTTTGAATTGATTAATGAGATTTGAATAACATCACTGTTAAAAAATAGTATCATTTTCCTCATATCGATGACATGTTTGATCAGCTCCAGGGAGATCAATACTTTTAAAAGATTGACTTGAGATACGAATACCATCAGCTAAAGGTGAAAGAGGATGAAATCCCGAAAACAGCATTTCGTACTAGATATGGGCATTATGAATTTGTTGTGAAACCATTTGGATTAACTAATTAACCTGTTATATTCATGAATCTTATGAATAGAGTATTTCATGAGTTCTTGGTTATGTTTTTTGTTTTATTTATTGATGACATTATGGTTTTTTCTAAAAAGAAAGAGGATCATGAAAAAAATTTAAGGGTTGTTTTACAAACCTTAAATAAAAATAAACTATGTAGAAAATTCAGAAAGTGTGACTCATGGTTGCAACAGATTTATTTTCTTGAGAACATTGTGAATAAGGATGGAATAATAGTTGATCCTGCTAAAACAAAAGTGGTTGATGAATGTACAAGACCCACAAATGATACAGAGATTCGTAGTTTTATTGGATTAGCAGGATATTACTGACATCTTGTTATGAACTTTTCTTGGTTATCTAGCATAATATATAAGTTAAAATTGAAATGGGATAGATTTTTTTGTATAGAATAATGTTATGTTTGTTTTTAGGAACTGAAGAAGAGACTGGTGAATGGTCTAGTTTTAGCCTTTCCTTCCAGAAATGGCGAGTTTGTCATCTACAGTGATGCTTCTTTTACGGTACTTGGTAGTATTTTGATGAAAAATTATTAGGTAATTTCCTATGATTCAAGAAAACTTAAACCTTATGAGCTAAATTATCCCACAAATGATTTGTAATTGGCTATTGTGGTTTTTTCTTTGAAAATTTGGAGGCTTCATTTATACAGAACCAAATGTCAAATATATACAGACCATAAAATTATGATGTATATATTCAGTCAGAAGGAATTAAACATGAGGCAGAGAAGATTTCTTGATATGATAAAGGATTATGATTGCACGATCAATTACCATCCTGAAAAAGCAAACAAAGTGGAAGATTCCTTGAGTCAGAAACATCATGTATCATTAACCATGCTACATTTGGAACATGATCCATTGATTAATGATTTGATGAATTTTGGATTAGAAGTTGTTGGTGCAGGGAATACATATGTTTTGTTTCAGGTTTCAGTATAGTCGTCATTATACGACAGAATTAAGCAAGCATAGAAGGAAGACTGTGAGCTATAGAAAAATGTAGAATTGGTTAAAATGGGTAAGTTGCTAGAATTTAACCTTGATAAAGATTATCTTTGGAGATTTGGTAAAAGGTTGCGTGTGCTTTTGATTCCCAGTTGGAGAAATAATTTTTGTGTAAAGCTCAAAGTTTTCCATTTTCAGTTCATCCTGGATGTACTATGATGTATACGGACTTTCAATAGTATTATTAGTGGGATGGAATGAAAAAAGATATTATTGATTTTACTAGGAGATGTGTGACATGTCAACAGGTTAAAGTAGAGCGGGAGTTACAAAAGGGGATGCTTCAGCCTTTGCGTGTGCCAGAGTTGAAATGAGATAATATATCCATGGACATTGTGGTGGGGCTATCAAATACTTCTTGAGGTAACAATGTGATTTGGGTAATTATTGATCGGCTAACAAAATCTGCCCATTTTCTTTCAATTCGAGATATAATGTCTTTGGATCAGCTTTCTCTATTGTACCTCAAGGAGACTGTTAGGCTACATAGAGTTCCTCTTTCCATTGTATATGACCTGGATCTCAGGTTCACTTCTAACATTTGGAAGGGACTTCAGAAGTTGTTGGGCATAGAGTTAAATTTCAGTACAACTTTTCATCCTGAATTAGATGGGCAGTTAGAATAAATGATTCAGACATTGGAATATTTTATTTGAGTTTGTTCAACGGACTACTAGGATGTTGGGATCAACATCATTTTTTAGTTGAGTTTTTCTATAATAATAGATTAATTCCAATATTCAAATGGCACCTTTTTAGGCCTTGTATGGGAAGCGGTGTCAAACTCCATCGTTTTGGGATGAATTCAGTGAAAGAAAGTTGATAGGGCTAGAATTAGTAGAAGAAGTGGCTAATAAAGTGAGGATGATCCAGCAGCACATGGGGATAGCTCAGAGAAGACATAAAAGTTATGCATATAACAAAATTAAAGACTTCTTTTTCGAGGTAGGTGACCATGTTTTCCTTAAAATATCTCCTCGAAAAAGTGTGATGTGTTTCGGTAAGAATGGGAAGCAAAGTCCACGGTTCATAGATCCTTTTGAAATCATTGATAAATTTGGAACATTTGCATACCTCATAGCTCTTCTTCTTAGTTTGTTTCAGATAAACAATGTTTTTCATGTTTTGATGCTGAGAAAGTATGTGCCTTATTCATCATATGTCATGAGCCTAAAAGAAGTTTAGCTGGAAGAGAACCTTTCTCATGAAGAGAAATCAGTTCAGATTCTTGATCAAAGGGAATAGGTATTGTGGAATAAATTAATACAATAGGTAAAGTTTTTTTGGAGAAACCACATGGTTTAAGAATCCACTCAGGAGTCTAAAAATGCTATGAGGGAAAAGTACCCTCAGTTGTTTAATAAGTAAATAAAATTACGAGGATGCAATTTCTAGAATGTGGGGATAATGTAACACTCCAATTTTTTCTAAAAATTAATAGAAATTCATGGAACATTATTTTAAGTAGATATTTATAACTATCCTTTAAACATAATTTTTCCACTTCTGTGTTTTTAATTTCATGAAACTATCATCTGAAATTGTGTTCAGTATGTTATTTGGAGTCTGATTGAACCAACTTTTTTTTGCGAATATTAACAGACCCTTATGAATAGTAATATGAATAGTAATATGACCCTAATGAATAATAAATTTTATTATTATTTTATTTTATTAATTCTTTATGATAATAACATCTGGGTTAATTTTTCTTCGTGATATAGAAGCTGTTATAGAATTATAATTGTTAATTTTTGAATTAAGTATAATTTTATTTAAAAATTAAATTAATAATATATATATTATTATTTCCAAAAAATGGAATTCATTTTAGAATTCTCCACATCGAAAAATTGTTAGGGTAAATTTTTTGTATTTTTCTGAAATTCTTTAATTTTCAATGAATAGTGAAATATGATAAAATACAGTATAATCAAATTATCAGTAAAATTCACTATTTATGACATCATAAGTGATTCGAGGACACTTGGTTCAAACTCACATGCCATTATTTCTATTTTAGGTCACATAAAGTAAGACTATTCATAATATTGGGAAAAAATATTATAATAATGATTAAAATAATGAAAAATACCCCCTCTCATCCACTATAAATACCACCCTCACTCCCCACTTCTTCCCACACCTCTCTAGCATTGATCCATGCCTACGTTCTGCCCAATACTCCTCCCAAGGCTCTTAACCACGTCTTAGAGCTTATTTTTACACCATAATGCCAGAACCTAAGCCCTTAAGAAGGATCTCAAGGAGAAGAGATCAAGAGGTAATCATCCTCTTTTATTTTCTTTATTTTCATTCATTTTATATTATTCTCTTCTTTTTCCTTTGACTTATGTTGGGTTGTTTTATTCCATATCCCCCTTACTGTACATATTATTTATGACTGTTGAGATATCTCATTTCTCTAATCAAACTACTTTTTATGAAATTATAAGATACACCATTTGGCTGCCGAATTTTCGTGAGAAATTTCTTGAGTTTTCTTTTATTTCAAGATTCATTTTATTTCTTCTTCTTTCCTCACCTCCACTTGAAAAAGAGGAATAAAAGCTCCATAATCATGTATAATATGGATTTTCTCATGTTCATGTGAAATTCATCATCAATATTCTTCTTGTCCCCATATTGTTCAAGGAATTAAAAACATTGTCCGTGATGTGTTGAATTACCGACATCGTTGACGATTTGATTTAAATTTGATTTAATTTTTTCATGTCTGGTCATTAAACCATTAAAATGGTTGAAAAATGTTATAATATATTTATTATGTCTCATCCATGGTCCTAGAATAATTTTTTACACATGGTTTTAATTTATAAAACAAAATGAGGTCGTTATTATCAAAGAATCACTAAAAGGATCTAAACGAACATAATTAATGTTTTAACTTATGAATCATCCTCATATAAAACATCAAAATAATAAATGGTATAAATAATGATACAAGATATATGGAAATAACTTTCCATTCAATTTCTAGAATTTAATTTCCAATTGACAAGAACATCCATCCTGAAAAATCATGGAAATCATGTAAGGAACTCACCCAAAACAGTGCAAGGAACAAAATACTAACCATTAACGGGTAAAATATGATAATGATATGGTCATATAAGATATTATAAACATCAAAATGTTTTTTAAAATAATAATAAAACTATTTTAATAGTTATATAAATTTTTTAAAAAAATTTGATGTATGAAAAGTATGGGGTAATGAAATTCTTAACCCGATTTCCATTCTTTGGGTAAACCATCCACTTCGTTTTTATGTGTTATTAAAAATTTATTGTGTGATGGGGTTTTCTTATATTATTTTTAATTATGTGTATTTACAGTTTTTTTACATGTTACATCCACTCTATTAAGCTTCACTTCAATTATATGATATTTATAATAGTCTTTCCATTTAAAATCCACTTTTAAAATTTGTTTTACAAAGTTCCAAAGTAATATTTTTATGCTACTATTCATGTTGTATGATTATGATCTATTTCTTGGGAATTGATTATGATTAAGGGTGGGACCTATATTTACCTCTAATTCATTGGGTATGTGTATGTTGGAGGTCTGCCGTATGGTTACTCCATGTCTAACTGCGATGGTTACAGAAATTGTAAGGTAGCCGTGAGGGTTACAAATTATTAGGTAGCCATGAGGGTTACAATATTATGTGAGTAATTCCCAAATATACCTTTATTATTATATTTATGTTCTAATGTTTTGTGTGTATCTTATTTAAATCTCATGTTACACAAATTATGTACATATGGGTGACAAGCATGTATTTCAAAAATTCTTTCTTACGTTATGAGTATTCATTGACTAATGTGCTCTTTCCTTGTTTTTCATCCCTTAATAAGATTTTGTGCTCAACCCAAGTTTTTAAATTATTTTCATAGGTTAATTAATGTGTTAAAAAAATATGGAATCCATGATAAATTTTTTAAAATTTTCAAGGAGTAATGTTTAATTTTTAATGTTTTATATTTTGAAAAAAAATTTAAACAGTTTTTATAGAATCCACTCTGTAATAATGTGTAATGTTATGAATGTATTGTCTCAATTTTCTAATGATTTTAACTTTAGAAGATACTCAATGTAAAAGAAGGTATTTTCTTTACTAAATTCAAGATTATGTTTGTAATAAGGTCGGGTCCTCATAGAAACATACAAAAGACATAAACATTAGTCAAGGATAACTTCCAGGACTATAAAACATGGAGGACAATGTCTCATAATGGTTTAGGTTTACTCTTTAATCTCATACATGTCATCTCATGAGATTAAATATTACCCAATTAATTATAGTGCTACATGAGAGTTCCCACTATAACATTTTCATGATTATATGTTTCTCTTAAAGAATAAAACATAAGGGATAAACATAATAGTTAACAAAGGAATGAAATGGGTACCACAATCAGGTCATATGTCATGACCAATGGGAATTAAATAATGGTGTATAATAAAGATTTTATTTAAAAAATACTCATAAATTAATATGGGAAAATAATAATATATATTGATAAATGATGTCCAAATGAAGTGGAAACTGGTAAAATGAGTGTTTGAGAAACTTTGAAATAATCCGCCTTTCTGCGGTCTAAGGAAAAATATTAATGTGGCATTAAATGTGGAAAATGTTAATTGTTTTTAAAAACCCATAAATGAAATAATATTTCTATGAATGATTAAATTATTCATTTTATAAAAAATGGTACCTTAAAACATATATTTTTGTGTTCATTAAAAAGGGAATGAAATTTAGAAGTTCCCTTTAATTGAACTTTCTTATAGAGATGAATTGAGAAAAACATTTAAAACATGTATTTCCCTATTAAATAATTTATATTTTAGATATAAAAAAATATGTGGGAAACAACTAAGAATTTTGGAGAATTATATATGAATAAAAAATATTTTCATTCAGTAAAAGAGAGAAAAAGCATCACCCAAATTTAAAATGGAGGATCTGAGAGATCCCATACCTTATGTCAAAAAGTGTTATTCACATTCACATAATATCTTAAATAATAAAATTTTATTAATTAATCACCTGATTTAAAACCTTTTTTTAATTGAATTTAATTTATTATAATTTTGTTAAGCTAGTTTATGGTAATTTCAATAAGTTATAATGTCCAATGTTTTCCTTACATGAGACATCTTTTTATAGGTTTATTATCAGTTTAGTAGTGAAAATTATAAAAGTAAAATTTAAATGGAAATAATTTTCAATAAGTGAAATGAATCTATGTTAATACATTTATATAATTTAAAATTGTCTCATATTTAATCGGTTTTATGGTATCTGAATTATTCATTTGATAAAATGTTAAAAATACATGTTTAGTTTTTTTGTTTGTTATTTAGGCCTTAAAAAATTAGTTTGGTTTTATTTTATATAATGTAAATATATTTTTTCTAGAACATAAATGTTTTTTAATATTCATATTAAAATCTTATTTAACTAGTAATGTGTTTTTGACCATCCTTGATGCTCATGTTGTCAAATAAAAAATCCTCACCCATGAAAGTGGAAAATCGACACATCACCGATGGTGTTTATATTTTTAGGAATAAAGGAGAATAGTTGGGAGTTGATGATATTTTTTCATTAACAAGATAAAATTAAAAAATATATATATATATATATTATGATTATGTTATCATATCATTTTGGATAGTTTGTGGATGGAAAAGGTATAAGAAAAAAATTAAACTAGAAAGGTGGATGATTTTACATTTTGAATGTCATCTCCTTGAGGACCTCCTAAAGAAACTTGTGATTGGTATTTGGGTGAGAAAAATAGGATCAAGACATGAATAAAAGGTTTGGTATAGTAAATGGGTATAATATTTATATTCTAAAAGTATTAAAAGGTTTTAGGGAGAAGGTTTTTTGAATGGTGATATTTGTTATGCATGTGAGGGGTGTGTTGTGAAATTTCTCAAAAGATTAAATTATAATAAATTCATTTTCATTATAATTACTACCAAATGGAAATATATTCTATGATAATATTTGATAAGGTTTAAATATATTAAATCAATAAAATTTAGACAATGTTTGGTTTTATTTGAAACCATATCATTTTGATTGACACTTAACTAACCTATTTTAATTTTAATTATGGTATAAATTTTTTAGTAATAACTGTTATAATATTAACCTGTATGGTTAAATTAGACCATTAATTTTCAATCAATGAAATTTGAGGTCATAGAATAATTAATTTTCATTTTTTATAGATTTTCATTATTTTTAAATAATTTAACAAAATATTATATTCATAAAATACCATTATTGTCAAATTTTATACTATTCATTACCAAGACATTACAAACATCATAAAAAATAGTAAAATTCAAAACAACTATTTTAAAATATCAATTAAATATAATATACTTATATATAATTCATACATCATAATAATTGCATATAATTAAATTTATTTTAGTATATTAGATATCCATTATTGGATTTTCCCATTAATTTAAAAATTACACCATCATTGTTGTGTTAGAATTTAAGGAATTTATTTCATCACAAAATATTTACTAATAAATTAAGAAGATTTACATAATGAATTTATCTTTACAAATAATATTCATGGAGGAATATATTTCATGGTTAACCCGATATTAAAAATATTATACATATAAAAATTAGAGTGTGACATTTTGTCACTACCTCTAATTATCATAATATCTATGTCACTTTCAAAGAATATCTCCCATTAAATGATTTTATTTATAGAATTATGTTTAAGGGTATAATATAAATTATCATATAAGTTTATGTAAAGTGATAGGGTAATATTATAGTTCTTATAATATTAATTAGATACTTAATTACCAGACATACCCTTAAATCTGGTAATAAAAATTTACCAAGGTTACTAATCAAATTAACAAAAAATGAATCTGGTCTATTTAATAAATTTGGAATATATGATTATAAATAAGGAATTCAGAATTGGAAAGTCAAAAACTATTTTTGGAATTTAATTTATTTTTTTATCGGGAAAATGCTGTGAAAGAATAACTTTGCTAAAAAATCAACTTTAAAGTGTAAAATTTATTTATGCTAATTTTTTGAAAATAAATAAATTTAAAGAAAAAATTTATTATATTTATATAAAAAGTAACTAATTGAAATTTAAAACTAATCCAAAATATAATATTACTTTTTTAAATTCAATAAAAGAAAAATAATTTTTAAATTGTAAATAAGTGTTTTTTATTATTCTTTAAAATTAAAAACGTATTTAATTATTCTCAAAAAATTAATACTAAGATATTTTTTGTAATGATTTGTTCAAAAATTATGTTTATTGTTTCATATATATTCTTTAAATGTGTCTAAATTAAATATATTTATTGTCTCATATACAGTAATAAAATTTTTATGAAGGAAACATGTTTACGTTGAATAAAACATCATTAATTTAAATTTATTACTTATTTGGTATTAATAAATATATATAATAATATTACTATTTATATTAATACCAATGAATTCATAAACTAGGTTGAAATTTTCATGTTCCAATAATAATATTTTAACTGTATATTTTCATTCTTTTATGCTCGGTGTTTCATGCACGACAAGTTATCTAAACAATTAAATTATTTTAGGAAGAATATTTTATAAAAATATATTGGGGTGTTACATTCTCATCATATTATAAAAATTTTCCTTGAAATTTAATTTTACATACTAAGGTGAAAATAGTTGAGTGTGATTTTCCATCATTACCTCCTATGATTCCCATGTCACCTCTTCATATTTTTGGTTCCTCCATATTACTTTAACCAGGTGAGTGGTCCGATTATGTGGAAAATTATCTTTATGGTCCATGTTCTTCACCAGATTCTCCTCATAATATAGTTCATTTTCCGATTTTACCACCTCATAATTCAGTACAAGTGAGGTTTTTGGTATGTTCTTTCTCGAGATGGATACGTTGAATACATCATATATTTGAGACATGGTTGGTGGGAGTGAAAGTTGATAGGCCACAACTCTAATGCAATCAATAATCTCAAAGGGGCCAATATACCTGGGACATAGCTTCACCATTCTACCAAATCTCATTAATATATTCCATGGAGATATGAAGAATAATACCATGGCTCACAACTCAAATTCTATATCCAATCAATTAATTTTGGCATATCTCTTCTATTGACTTTGGATAGAATGGACATACTACATGATATCCTTCACTGTTTCATCCAATTACTATATCATTTCAGTTAACATAAGCTAGATCTCTCTAACAATAACCCATTCTGAAGTTGTTATACATATTTTCCCATAAAAGAGAACATATGGGGACAATTATGATGATTAAGTGAAAACTATTTTTGAAAGAGAAATCAACCAACAAAATATGTTGATCCCATCCCCCTTTGAAGTCTATTTAACTTGCACTCAACATATATTATAGTGTGTTAATTTCATGTTCAAACTGGTCATAATCTTGAGGGTGATAGGCCATACCAAAGTTCAACTCATTGTTTAGTGCATGTTGGGTACATTTCTAGAATATTGAGGTAAATATCATATCACTATAAGATACAAAAGATAATTTTACACCATGGAACATAAACAATTCTATGATTTATATCATTCAATGTTATTTGAGTTAGAAGTCCCATTGAATTTTAATAATGTGATATTTCATTATAAAAATGTCTATAGTAACCTATATAGCATCATTTTAATTATATGTCTTTAAAAATCCAGTGATAAATTCCATGATGATATCTTCCCATATTTATGTATGTATGGTCACTGGCTACATCATCTAGTTATATTTATTCCTTTCATCCTTCATTTGATTACATACTAGGAACATTGATTCATATTCAATGATATCTTTATTCATATTGTCTCACCAATAGTGCTCATGGAGATGTCACTACATCTTTGTGCTCCCTAGGTGGATAAAGAAGGTTGAGATATTTTAATCAATAAAAGTCTCCTTAATTATTTAGGGATTTTATGGTATACATATTAGTGAAAGAATTATTACAACACCTTTACCATCAATTTTGAATTCTGAGGATTTTTCACTTTTGATAGATTCTACCATCATCTGATTTTCAACATCATTTATTTGGGAACACTTTATCTTCAACATATGGTACAGTTGAGAAATAATTTGATAATTGATTGATGATATTACTTACATTATGACTCCCATGTCCATTTTTGTATGTTTGTGTGGATTGGATCCATCTCAAATCTTATAATTGATAATGATATTGGATCCTTTCTCCTTATATAATCTTATACTCTATTCTCTTTAACAAGATACTAGTGAATTGAGAAATAATTATCCTTCATGAGATCTAACCATATTCATTGGAACATATTAATATTTTTATGTGTGAATATATATTTTAGAATCTTATTAATAATTTATATCTCCCATTTCTCCTCATAGAGATAATACTACCGGATATTCAATGTAAAGATCACCACTACCATCTATATATTATTTATGGGATACTTTTTCTCATAAATTTTCATCTTTATTAAGGAGTAGGATATTAGTTTATCATTTTTCATCAGTACATAAAATAATCCATTCTTTTATGTGTCATTTTATACCACAAAGAGTTCTCCAGTTATTGGTTCTGTTCTGTGGAGTGATGACCATTTTATTAACTCTATAAATTAGTCTTCATATTCACTGGTCAATGAAAAAATTAATCCTTATCAAGGTAGTATAGTTAGTGGATTTGAAAATAATGTGAAATTATTCACATATCATTAGTAATACCCTAGTAGACTAAGGAAACTATGGATCTATTTTTCATATTTTGGTCTTGTCCCCTTTTCAATTATATTATCTTTGATGATACCACAAATATTCTCTTCTCTGTTATAACATGTCCTATGAATGATGATTCCACCATCCAAAACTCACAGTTTCTTTATTTTTCATATAGTTTTACCCTTTTCAAATCCTTTAACACTTTATTTAAATTCTCCTCATATTCATCCCAACTCATTGAGTATATCATATTGTCATCTATAAATAATACCAAATATTTGTTAACGTAATATTTAAATAAATTATTCATTAATTACAAAAGTATCTCTATATAACTAGTGAGTTATAATGGAATTAATATAAACTCATAGTTTCCATAACTCTTTTAAGAGTAATCCTTTGGAATATTTCTCTTCTTCATATTTAATTGGTGTTATACCTACCGAAGGTCCACCTTATAAAAATCCATGTCCACATGTTGTTGATCCTAAAATTCGTCTATATTTTTTTGGAGATACTTATTATTTATCAAGATTTCTTGGTGCTCTTGATATTCAATTCATAGGCGCATTTTTCCATACTTCATCTTGACAAAGAGAACATGTACACCCCATAGTGAAGCACTTTGGTATATTAAAACTCGATCCAAATTCTCTTTTAACATCTTCTTCAATTCATCCAACTTAGTGGTGGCCATCCTATAAATATTCTTTGATATGAGCAGAGTTGTACATATAATATCAACTGAGAACACAACCTATTATTAAAGAGGAATAATAGAAAATTATTTATGGAACAAATTTGTGTAGTATCTTATAATGGGCATGTCTTCAAGAATTTACCTCTCCTTTATCAACCATTTGAACAATATATGATTCCTCATAAAGAAATAATATCCACAAATGTGTTTATGATTCTGAAAGAGATTAATCCTCCTCATTACTATTTTACAGAATTAGAGGATGCCACACGATGTGAAGAGTGATCTCCCTTTCCCATTAGTTGGTGTGGGATTTGTTTTAATATAGTCAATTCCTACCCAATATAGTATCAAAAGCAAACAAAGGAAGTAAAAAATATATTTTCTTGGTGTTTGAGTACACAAAAATTTATTTAAGAGGTGTTATATAATTTATATGTAATAACTTAACCATTTTATATATTCAAAGATAACTAACTTCCATATTTGAGCACAATAGTTATACTAAACTTTCCTTATATAAAAGAATGTGTAGAAAAAGAATCAAAAAGAAAATTTTCTATTATTGAATGTATAAATATAATAAATTTGATGGCATCATTGTTAAAATACACCTTAGTAGTGGTGATATAATATTATCTTCATTCTTACCATGGATGTTTTTGTTAATAATTGTCACTAAAAATCATTGTATTAGGGAATTATATTGTATAGTGTCCATGTTCATTATAATTAAAGAACTGTATGACATGCATAGTGTTCATATGAACATATTTTGAACATCCTCATTATTGGTTTTATTAATTTGGAATTGGAATTTATTATCCTGGTACCCATATTTTCTGCACAAAAATCTTCTAATGTTTATCATTAGTAAATTTCTTGGAAGATTCTTTTGGTAGTTTTGAAACATGATTTTCTTGGACTTTTTTCTTATACAATATTATTTCATGGGTCTTCTTGATGATAATTATATAATATATTTCTTATATTCAGTCCCCCAAGACCATTGATAATCTCCAATATTCATCTCAATGTTTGGGGATTAACTAAAGATCCTTTCATTACTATCAATGTCTATAATTTCTAAGGATTTTCTTAGACTCTATTTCAAACCACTGAAGAATAATTCTTCATTACATTTAGATCTAATGAAAAATTCCAAAATCATACTAAGATTGCATTGTAATGTTTTCATCATAAGATATGATGGATTCATATTACTTTTTCTTCAATTTGTTGAACTCTCCATCCATATACATATGTGGAGTTATGGGAAAATATTTATTGAAAAATATTTTTTTAAAACTTTCCCATTTTATGGAATCAATATTCTTCTTATGCATTGTGTTTTTGATCAGTTTCCACCACATATTGTCTTCTCCATCAAAATAATATACCATGAGTATGACATTTTATTTTTTTATCACTAGAGGGTAGAGAATATTTTCTAAATATAGTTGATCTATTGTTCCATGATGAGGGGATCATAATATATATAAAATATAGGATTACATGGTGTCATAAATTAAAGATCCAATAATTGATCAATCAGTGTAGGAGGAGGCTATTACTTATGATTTAAGTTATTATTCATAACGTGAGCCAGTAGTTTCATTACTTTCATGATGTTTTGATCCCTTGATTCTTCCAGGTTTGGAATTTCATTAGGGAAATAATCACATTGCCTTTCACATTTTTTGTTATCACGTGTTATCTGAATTCTATACCTTGGAAAAATAAAGATAAAATTGTGTGTGTCTGTGGTGGTGGTGGTGGTGGGGGGGGGGGGGGTTTAATACATAGTGAATAAGAATATAAAAAAGATTAACATAATGAGATATACTTATAAAAAAAACTATATCCTAACTTATGGTTACCAATGTTTTAATCTCTATTAAACATGATGATAAAATTATACATGTGGTAATTACTAAATATTTTTAGTCTTAATCCCCACAAATATCCAGATCACCCTCTAATACAAACTATAACAACCTTAGCCTTTTCATATACTATTACACCATATTAATCATAATAAAAACCAAGGGTAAAACATTCTCAGTTCTTTGGAAGCCTAGGAACCTGATTCGAAGCATGAAACTATAAATAAAAAATATTTTCTTTAATATTCAAAATGACATCCATTCTAACTTTGTTCTCTTACTTCTACATAAAGTAACCTAAGGAATACTTAGATATATGGGATGTGCTAAAAAATACAAATAATGGAATAAACATGGGAATAAAACATAACACATGAGGTAGAAGGAGTAAAATTATCACATATGAATATGGAAGCATAAAATATAGAACATGGAATCATATAACTTTGGAAATATTAGAATGTGGAAGTAACATACAAGATGAAATAAACATGATCCATGGATAACTTTTGTGATTATATCACATGGTGGAAAAAGTACCAAATGGACTATATTTGTGACCTTATCCTACACATGACATATCATGAGATTATATATTTTACAATAAAGTTGAGATAAATCTATGGAATCCATAATAACATTTTCATTCATATATGTTCCACATAAAAATCAAACCTATGGGATAAAAAAAGGGTTTACAATTAAAAAGTAGGTTTCATAATCATGTCATGTGGACTAACTAAAGGGAATATCATAATGTTGTAGAAAAAATAATGGATTTATATAATAATTGGTAATTAGTAATGGTAATTTGGAAAATATAATGACAAATTATGTCCAAATGTAGTGGAAAATTATTAAAAAGTGTTGAAGAAACTATGGAAATGAAAAACTAAATCGTGTTTAAGAGAAAATAATAGAGATTCTTTAAAGAGGAGAAGGAAAAATTATTTATATAAATCTCAAAATTAAAAAAGATATTTTTTCATGGTGAATTAATTGATTTTTTAAAATTAATGGTGCATTAAATTAAAATATGTATTGTAGTTGAACAAGGGTAAGAAATTTGGTATTTCCCTTCAATTAGGCTTGATTATCTAGTGTAATTCACAATGGAACATTATAAAGCATGTATTTAACCATAAATTAAATATTACATGGTATATATATACATGTTTGTAACATATACACAGAATTTAGAACAATTATATATGAAAAAATAAGATTTATTTTAGGTAAAAGAGATAGATTGTGCAACCCAATCGTAAAATGGAGGTTTATAGAGATATCATACCTTATGAAAAAATGTGTACTCCACTTTAACATAATGTATTGTAAAATTAAATTATATTTATTAAGTAAATAATTAATTAAATATTATTCAGTAATTTTTTAATAATCTTATAATGCTTATTTATGTTCATTTTGATGTGTTATAATGTTCAATTTCATCATTCCAGAAGTATTTGTTCATAGTTTTATGATTAGTTTAGTAGTGTATAATTATTGATGAAATTATAAAATGAGATTAATTATATGAATGTTAAATTAAGTGGTTTTAGTCCAATTATAAAAGTATAAATGGTTCCATATATCTTTTTTCCATGTAGTTTAAGGCTGATTCATTTGATATAACATTAAAAATATTTTTTTTTATTTTTTCAGGATTTTACGACCATTAAAAACTACTTTTCGTTAATTTAATATTATATATATATATATATTAGTTCAAGAAGTTGACAAATATATTATATAAATATTAAAATATTAATTAACAATAATAATTGTTTTATGAAAATATTTAATGGAGTTCATGGAAAATTAATAATTGTAGTCCAAAAAGGTGGGGAATCGACATATCACAAACAACATTTTCAATTTTAGGATACAAAAAAAAGATAATCAATAATATGATGGATATTAAATTAGAAAAATAAAATAAAATTACATTTATGATAATGATTATATCATGTCATTCTGGATAAAGGGGAAGGATAAGGTAGAATAAAGAGTGAATTTAAAAGAGAATAGTGGTGGATTTTACATGTTGTATCTTGTATTACTGGGAACCTCTGTAAGGCACTTAGGTTTTTTATTTTTTTGATACCAAGAAGAAAAATACGTGGGTAAGAGGATTGGTAGGGTAATTGATTAGAATATTTACAATATAAAAGTCTTAGATGGTGTTGGGAGAAGGGGTTGTGTGGGGTGGTATATATAAGGGAGGAGGGGGTTGTTTTTGTAAATTTCTGAAAAGACTAATATATAAAAATTTAACTATCTATAAAGATACAAATAAATGGACATATATTCATTAATAATATATGATACTTTGATATATAATCATCCAAAAAAATTTACACATGTTTTGGTTTTGTTTTAAATTTTATTATTTTGATTAACCTATAATTAAGATATTTAAATTTTAATTGTCGTAACACTTGTTTTAATATTAAAAGGTTATAATTATTACTTATATAGTGTAATTGGAACATAAATTCAAATTAATGATATTTAATATCATCTAATTTTTAATTTTTTTAATTAAATATTTTTATTATTTTATAATTATTTATTAAAATGTTATATTCATGAGATATCATTATTGTCAAATTGGATACAATTCATTACTATTAGTTTAAAACCCTAAAAAAAATTTAAATTCAAAAAATATATTTTATTATATGATTTAAATATTATATTACTCAATAGATTTTGTGTATCATCTTAATTACCACATATTATATCTATTTCAATATTTTTAATACCATTTATTTTATTTTTCAATTACATTAATAATTACATAATCATCATTGTGTAAGAATTAAATGTACAAATTTCATCAGGAAAAATTAAAAATAAATTAACAAGATGATTATAATTAATTTATCTTTAAAAATAATATTCATTATTGAAAGATATGTTCTGGTTAAGCCTATATTGAAAATATTATACTTATAAAATATGAGAGTGTAATGTTTTATCACTACCATTGATTTTTATAATATCTAGATTAAATTTTTGAAATGATATCTGTTAAATGAATAAATTTCAAGAACATGGATTTAACAGTAGAATTTAATTTCTCCCATAAAATTTGGAAAAGTGATAGGGTAATTTTGTAGTCCTTCTCATATTATTTTTACACTTAACTACCTGATCTAACTTTAAGTATGGTAACAAAAATTTACTAAGTTCACTATTATTATTGTCAAAAATTATTGGTTAATATTTACTAAATTTTTACCTTCTAAATATAATTATGTAATTAATTTTTCAAATTCAAAACAATGAATTGTAGAATTGAATTTAAATTTAAATTAGAATAATTCTTCAAAAAATATTTTTTAAAAAAATTACCTTTTTAGGTATAAAATGTTTTTATACGAAATTAAGGTACACATTTCATTTCAATAACCATAATTACATTTTTTATAATCAAAATAAAGTAATAGTAGTTGAAAACTAATTCAAAATATTATTTTACTTTTTTAAATGTTTTATAATAAAAATACACATTTCAACGTAAATTTGTAGTTTCACTCTTCATTAAAATGCCATATTTTTTAGAAAATTAATAAAAAATCACCCTTAAATAATTTTGACAATTTTAATTAGAAAATTAATTCTTTTTCAAATATATTTTAATTTTTTTAAAATTAAACATAATTATTTTATTATAAAAGGAAATATAATCATTTTTTGAAGGAAATATATTTTGGAAGAAAAAATGTCTTTACTAAAATATAAATATTTATCTTCAATTTACAAACATATTTCATAATATGGTTATTCTTATTAGTACCCACCAATTCTATAACTAATTTATAATGATCATGTTAAAAGAATAGTATTTTAATAGTATATTTTAGTTTATTTAAACATGGTCTTATGTGTAACAGAAGAAATCAAAAAATTAGATTATTTAAAGATATTTTTTTAAAAAAATTATATCTGTGTACTAAATATTGATTATATAGATCTAATATATCCATCAAAGGCCCAAGGATCTTAGTAGTTATCATGTGACTCATAAAGTATGTGTTGGTTTATTTTATACTACTAAAATGGATATCAGTTGTATATTTTCAATGAATTATAAATCCATGTATGAAGTTAGGAGTGGGGAATCATACTCGATTTTGAAAAATTAGTTGGCATCATGTTGTATGACACATCATGTATTCAATGTTATTTAGTATAATAAATAAATTAATAAAACCTTTCATTCAAGATTTAGAGCTATGTATTAGATATAGATATTCAGGTGTTGATTGAAAAATAACCAGTGTTTAGGATGTGTTGGAACATGAGTCGTATGTTGTGTTGTGCCATTGATTTGGTTTAGGTGATATGTATGATCAATAAAAAGTGGAAGTGTTGTATTTAAAAATTTCATCAGGTTTTTAAAAAATATATGAGTCAAAATATATTCTCATAGATACTTATTGGTGATGAGAAGTGCTATAATTTGGAGGTTTCAAATCCCCTTATTGGTTCATCTTGTTAGAGATAGGGAAAGACCAAATTACAAGGATCCTATAACAGTGGTTGATTTGAATTTCTAATTTATATTGTAAATTGGAATAATAAATAATCAATTTCTATGGATGAGGAAGCGTTTTGAGATTGGTGCATGGAAGCAAAAAATATTATGTGGGATTTTGAGTGTTAAAAGAATGAAACCTAGCTTACTTGTTGTAGTAGCAGTCTATCAAAACCATAGAGGAGACCATTGAGTTTTTTGTGGATGAGATAGTAGAAAATGGACACCCCACTATAAATAAAATAGTGGAACAACAAAACCATTATGTGAAATGCAAGATAGTTGATAGACAACCAGAGTCCTTTTGTGGTGTGTAGAAGGATTGTACCGCATCAGATCCATTCAAAACCTAGGGAAATGCCACGTGGATCTCTTTGGTCTTAAAGGAAGTATAGTGGGGTTATATTACTTACATTATATTCTTGATATATTTTTTAAGTGGGTAAAACTATAAATTTTAGTAATCTTAATTGGGAACCAATAGGGTTCCTTGATTTTCCATAGCACATAAAAATAAGATGGGGTTGACCCTCCCTCACTACCTTATCCACATTCCCTATTTATCCAAGGTGATCTAGTGGTGTTTTATCATTTTATCATGGTGAGTTACACTATATTATTTCTACTCTTTCTAAATCATACTATTTTATAATATTATGAATTTGTTGGAATTAGAGTATTGATGTGGATTCTATTTGGGAATAATGGAATCATAATAGATTTATGGGGGTTTGTTATGTCTTGGATAGAGAAGGTCCCAAGAAAATGAATACTCAAGATTTTAATTGGTTTAATTCTAGGTGTGTCACTAGCTTTAAATAATTTTGGTTTCTTAATTAAATTCTAATTTAACTATTTGGGGAATTGATGTTATATACTATGTATTTCATTTTTAATGGTCTTGTGGGTGTGTTAAGTGTGATCTTCACCACATTAAATGAGGTTATACCATCTTTACACTAGTAAATGATATATTTTCAAACATAAAAAATATAATTAATTATGGAATTAATTTATTATGATGTGTTATAATTAATGAAAATTCATGTTTGATAAATCTACATCCTCATGTGGGTAGAATATGGTCAGTGGATATTATATAGTATTATGAAATGGTGGATTACATTTTCATGAGGGTATAAATATATATTGTCATAGGTTCTTCCTATCTATTCCCAATTTTTTATTTATTTTATTCATATGATTAATGATTTATAGTCTCACCTTCTCTATTCAAAAAACCTATAACTGAATTAAATTGTTTTCTCTTGACCCATACAAGTTTTTTAAAGATGCCTAGGGTCATGTTAAACACCCTATTTTTTACACATTGATACATTGATTGTTGATTGTTTTAATCATGAACTAAACTGTGGGGGATTTTTTGTTATAGTATGAGATTCCATTGATTTATTATTTGAATCATGAGACCTTGATTATGTGTCTTTAAAATCTTTATAATTAGAGTAGGATTATAATTAGGATATTTTTTAATAATACATTTAATTGATCGGTACCTTTCTCTATTTGAGTTTGAGTATTTTCTATTTGGGTTGCAGTTGTCCTTCAAATGATGTGGATTAATTCCATGGTTACTAGGGGATATGGGTGAAATAAATTAAGGCATAGTGGATTATATCATATATAATAATTAGGTATATCTTATTAGTAACCAACATAAAAATGTCCTAAAATAGGTTCCCATATCCTTATTTGAGTAAGAGATTTAAAATTTTGGCATGGTTGGATTGTGGTTTGACCAAAGTGGCTATTTAATCATTCATTTTCATCATTTTTGTGTAATTGGATTGATGTATGAGGAGTTTGTTTCTCTAATTTCTAACATGTAGTAATATAGTAAGTTATACATTTGTTATGGATATGAGTATATGTTGGACCCATGAAGAATGAGATATATATTGAATAAAATGTTGGATTTAAAACACAAGTGAGATAAAAATATAAAATACATGATGTTACACATGCCTGTATGAAATTATATTAAAGGTAATGATATTTATTTTATTATATTGATGTTAGAATCCTTTTATGTTCATTGTGACATATCCAACTATTTGATGAATTTTTAGTCGAATAATGATAATAGAAACATGTAGACAATTTTATACATAATAGAATATTTTGTATTGTCAATTCTGTGAGTATCTCTACATATGAGCTTCACATATCTATTTCCACCAAATAAGTAATTTCCTGATGGTGTGAAAATAAATGTTCTATTTAGGTGAATATAAAATATAGGATTTGAAAAAGATACATACTTTTGAACATAACATAAATAAATGTGAAGATATATGAGTCTTCCAGATATTATAAATGGGTAGATAATTTATAGTTTCAAATAGATCATGTGGAGTGATTAAGAAAATTTTGAATCAACTCCGGTGTGAAAAAAATAAAATATTTTAAATGTTTAATGTGATTATGATATCTTTTGGAATCCCTAAATTAGTTTTAATACTAGTGGATAAGTATTGATGAATAATAAATATAAAAATAAAGGTTTCTTCAGGAGTTATCATTGTTGTTGATTGTAATATTATAGAGAGAGATCTCTAGTTAAAAAATGTCCCCATGCAGTCCTTTCATCAATATTAGTAATAAAAATCTTTGAACCATTAATATAAACTATAAAATCACGGTATAACATTTCACATACAAAAATAAGAAGTATCTACATGCCATACCAGGTTTTCATAAGTAACTAAATAGTTTATGTGATTAATTCCCAAAAATCCCACAAAATAGGACAATATCATGTGAAAACTAATGAAGGTACACATATCCATTTTGAAAAAGATCTAATTTTTTGAATTCTATAAACATTTAATTGAGGAGAAAAGATATGAGATATTAAATGATTACTGTGATGTAATAGTTAACAAGTTGAAAATTCAAGATGGAATTTTGAGATGATTATTCATGTTTAATATTTCATGAAATAATAAAAAAATAGATTTTATTTATTATACACACATAATTGAGCCCAATACTTCAACAAGTGATGTAATAATTACCTTATCATTCTTTCACCAACACAACGTATCTTAAAAAGGAGATTAGAGATATTTGTTTATGACCCACAAGATATAAATTATCAAAAACAGTACATGAGATATTATAATTCCAAATAAATCATGGAGTAGGATCAAGATATCATAATATAAGGGATTAATACATCTGAAGAATAGGGTTTCATTTGGGGGAATAAAACATTATTTAAGGGAGATTAGATATAGGGGTTATAAACAGCTTCTGCCTGTTCCATATATCTGATTACAATTTGTAATATCATTATAATATATTTGTAGAATCTATGTCGGGGGTGAAACATTACATAGAAAGGGGTGGATATTTTTACAAAACCTTTAAAATCCATGTTTTTTATTCCTATTATTTACAAAATTATTAAATATGATTATTAGATACAAAAGTAGAACGGGTTTAATATGTATCCCGCCATAGAAGTTTAATTTAAATGTAAAAATATGTAAAAAGAAAAAGTTATCACGGATTTAACCCATCACCATCATGATGATATCATTGTGATTATATTTTTTAATGTTTTATTTGTGCATAATATATTGATAGTGCATGTCTTTATGATCAATTCTCATTTCTCTTTATGATTTACCAATCACTTCTATATACAGATATACAAAATTTATTAAATTAATATCATAAAAGGATGAAATCTATCTATGTTTTTGTGGAATCTAATCACACCTCCAATACCAAAAAATATTCTGGATATTCTATATTAATGAATTGAAAAAACATCACACATTTTTTAATGGAAATATATATTTTTATAATAGTAAAAAAAATTATAGTGATAGGTTATTTTATGAAAAATTCCTTTTTGATTTCCCCATAATTAAAAATTATTCAAGGATTACCAATGATTTAAGATATCGTTGAATATCAAAACTATAGGTACTTCTATAAATAAGAGTGTATACACAATTTGTGTTATCACTCTGCATTATCTGTGAGAAACATTGAAATACCTAAGCATTTAAAATATCTTAAAGACTTAGATATCATCAATTTTACTTACACAATTTTCATAAGTCTATAACATCTTCAAATCGTCACTTTGTATGTTGTCAATAGTGAACTGAAATTTTAATGCCTTTTAGAAATTTCTTACATAGTAGAAATGGATGTGGGAATCTCCTCAAAAAATTAGATACATTCTACATTGTTAAAAAATACAACATAGATCTAGTCATAGAATAATCCGTGTGATATATTATTTTTAAATATCTAATTCGATAGATGGGTCCATAATTATCCTTTGGATACTAGATCCACTTCTACTAACTGATACAGAGTAAAATTTATATGTGAATTTTTACTTTAACAGAAGTATATAAAACAAATTCCCATTAATAGAATTTCATGAATTGAATTATTACTCTAGGAATTTGATATTTCATTCTCACATGTGAATTCAATCCAATATTTAATTCATTATATATTTCTTCCCTAGATTATTTAACTCATCAAAATAAAAACATATATTTATGGATATCATACACACCATAGTGAGTGAAATGGAAAAATGATTATCACATTAGTAATAAATCAGTGGAAGTAAACATAGCATGTGTATATGTGAAACATTGTTAAAACCCCATGGATTTCTATGTTCTTTAATGCTACAAAATGGTTGAATAAGTACGCATTGAAGAAACCTCATGAGAGGTATGAATATGATTGAAATTATATGGATTTCAATATAGAGATTAGTCATCAGATTAAACATTTATACCTATTTAAATGTTGGAATAGTACCACACGATTATCCTGGACCATGTTGATGAATCACTTGGTTGAGGCATGTTTAATCAGTCAACCATTATTTTTACCAATTTGATCTAGTAGTGGAGGAACAACACCCATAAAACCCTACACATGGCTCATGGAGCGTATTGATATGTGCAAGGTCACTGGCACCCAATCCCAATTGATCTAAACCGAGTTTTCTCTTGTGGGAGTCTACACCATCTCACTCAACTGTCTTAGTGGTTATATGGATAACACCATTGCACATGGTTCATACCAAATCCCACAAGACCTTATTTGAGTTAGTTGTTTGGAATGATCAGATGGAATATTTTATTTTTGAAATCACTTTTATTATTATTTATCCAAAGAAACATCCATTATAGAATAATTTAATATGTATCCAACCGCAAACCTTCTTCGTGAATTTAGGGACTCCCTTAATACCTCTTTCAAATTATTATGTGTAAGGTATTATTTTAATTATTATAACCATTGTGAAAAATCCATAACACATCTATTTTCCCTTTTATTATCATATTCAATAATTATTAGAATTAAAACCAAGGAGAATTGTCCAGATATGGAATCTAATGCCATAATGTGAGTCCATAACAATTCTACAAATATCAACACATTATAAAAATACACTGAAAATATTTTGACACAAAATTAACAACAAATAAAACAATTAGGAAAAGAAATTACCATTTTTATTTTTTCCAATATTAGTTATCATTACAAAATAAAATTTGTATGTTCAAAATTTCACCTGCATATTAACAATATGATGCAATGGTTAAATGGGGGTATTCTCATATTTTTTTTATTTTCAAAAAACTAATAACCTATTAAAAAGAAATTATATGACATGATATATAGAAAATATCCTTTCATCCATCAATTATATGCATATATGGGCATCCCAGTGTATAAAAAATTAAACACAAATAAGATTTTCTATGATACATATAAAATAATTCAGATGTGAAGTCAATCTAAGACAATTTTACTTCTTAAATAGGGGTTGTATGAAAATATATCCCCTTAAACGAAACATGTGACCTACAGACATCTCAAAAAACCATCAAAACAATTCATGTAAAAGTTTTGTAACTCCCCATTTTCTCATATTTTTTATAAAAATCTCTCCCTTAATTAATATATTTAATAAAATAAAGATTAAGGGTTAAGGGTGTGAATTTAATTCCTGAAATTTATATTTTATCATTTTATCTAAAAAATTAATAGTTCATGATATAATGTTATCGGGATCCTTTTACTCAACCTATCTCCACCTCATGGTAAAAACTCTCCAATATCATCATCATAAAAAATCTTTTCCAGAATATTTTTAGATGTTTTAATGTGAGAACACACTAAAATGGAATTCTATATTTGGATGTCAATTTTTTACAACTTCTATAACTTCTTGTTGTCCAGAAAAATACACTACTACATCTCTTGTTCCCCCTAAAAACACAATTCACCATTAATAACCTAGTATTTTGAAAAAAATACAATAAAAAAGGTATAATGGAATAATATGGATTCACTTGTTCTTCAATGTGAAAACAAGGTTGAGACGATTTTATCACCCAATTTTCTCCAATTTATCCAACAATCATGCTTCCATATCTTATTTTTACATTTTATTTATCCTTTTATATCATTTCTCTCATAATACCTACCATTTCATTAAGTGATATGGTTCTTCTCACTTTTTACATATAATCATATGCCTTACCAAATGAAATATTCATTTTTGTCAGGGTTAATTTTTCTTCTAGAAATGTTTTTAACCATCTTCTTGAACTGTTAGAAGATTTACACCATTAATTAAACAAAATATGTTTTAAAAATAGTTTCTATTTATATAAAATCTCTCATTAAATTCTTCTTCATAACATGGATTCTTTATTTTACCTTTATAACTATATTTTTCTTATTCTTTTTCAAATACTAATTCATTCCCCATTTCAACTAGAATGATCAAAAAGATGTATTTGGGAGTGTTGACAAAATTTTCAAGAGATTCCTCATGGTTTCCCATGAGTTTATTTCTTCACATATTTCTTTATATTTATTTAATTTCTACCTATATTCTTAAACATTTATTGTATCTTCACTTTCTTATATATTGTGTCTAGGGATTATTCGCCCTAAAAAATCTTGGGTGAAATGAGATTTTCTACATCATTCAGGTTACTACCCAAGGTTGTCTCTTATTTATAAATTTGGTATTCACATACGATTTTTTCATGATACATATTGAGATATAAATTTATCACATTAACAAAAAAATTAATTAAAAACATCATAGTTATAACCAAGATCCTAAAATTTGTTTGATATTGATAGATTTTTTATAGCTTATGATTTTTGCATCTTATATTCA
Organism: Viscum album; assembly: GCA_963277665.1. Classification (NCBI taxonomy): domain Eukaryota; kingdom Viridiplantae; phylum Streptophyta; class Magnoliopsida; order Santalales; family Viscaceae; genus Viscum; species Viscum album. The sequence continues at coordinate 245,220,337 of OY728131.1, forward strand.
AGATTTATTACACTTTATATGGGATTCCATTATTATTTATTATTTACAGGATTGCACCAAAAACCACTAAAAAATAAATGAATATATTTTACCACCAATATTATCCCAAAAACACTGATCATATTTTATTTTATACATATTTTCAATAATATTAATCATAATAAGCATGTTGTGTCTGTTTATATTGAACCACCTATCCATATCTTATTTTCTAACCAACACAAATATACCGTATAGAATAAACCATCGAAATAGTTGTGGGATCTTCCACATTTCTTTATATATATATTTTTATAAAATATTTATTTGAACCTATACTTTGTATATATATATTTAGAGAAATATTATATTATTATATGTATGGAACCTATTTATTTAGAGAATCATGAGAAAGATAAATAGATAATGTTACGATATTATTTTCATTTGATGAAGGTCCAATATTAATTTAAATATTCAAAGATCACTCTTTGATTTTTGAGATTATTTTTTATGAATCTCAACATGTGTCTTCTCGTTATTTCCCTATCAAAGTTTCAGTAAAATATATATTACAATAGAATGAATAAGAATTCAGTGGAAAAAGTCCACAACACCAATAATATGTTATCAATATTAATCTTCCAGGATGATTTTAATTATAATATTAATTTTTTAGATTTAATATTTTAATATACTATTGGTGATTCGATAAAGATTTTCATGGTTAGTGTGATGAGTTAATTTATTAGATTTATGACTCAGTAGAATCATAGTTACATATTTTTATTTCAAGAAATGTTTTTGGGAGATTTTATAAGTGGTTTTGTAATGGAAAAAATAAAATGTGGTTTCATCTCCCATTTTAGTTTGAACAAAAGTATGCAAGGATAATGTTTTAATTTTTTTTAGAAAAAACTAATTTAGATGGATCCTTATATATTCAATTTATCTATCATCATCATGGCCTTAGATAACTTATGCAATGAATAAATGTGATAGAATTTAGAGTGAACCTATAGAGTCTCCCGGGTTGGATATTAAAATAATATTAAGATGTGTAAAAGGAACTATCAACTATATTAAATTATATGTGTATTTTGAGGATTTTAAATTATTGTTCTTTTTAGATGTAGATTGGCTAGGTGATATCACAGAAACACGATCAACATAATGTGAATCATTATTTTTGGGAGAGTGATCTGTTAGTTGGAATATAAATAAGTAGAATTTAGTGACATTAAACATGGATATGTAAGTATATATAGAAACTACACATTATTATACATATATGATTTGGAGACAAGTTTAATTTAAAGATTATAATAATGAGACTAGAAGACCTATAGAAATTTCATATGAAAATCAATGAGATATTGGTATATCTAAAAACATAGTGAAACATATGATATAATAACATGCTTATTACAAATATCATTTTATCAAATAAAAATTATAATGTGGATATATCAAACATGAATAAATTTTGATAAAATATCAGAATACATATGTCTTCACAAATGTTATTCTAGTAGATAGGTTTACAATTCTTATCCTGAAACATTATGTTCATCCTTCCACATGCACCTGAATTTATGTTATTTTGAGTTCACTTGAAGGTTCTCTATATTATGTTTTCAATGGGGTAGAGAAGTATAAAGTGATGTGAGAGTGAAATTTAAAGATTGATCCCTTTTAAATTATATCAATGATAAAAATATTGTCTCAGTGGTAAAATATCCTAATAAGAACTCATAACGAAGGAAATAAGTAAGGAATAGCTTCTACTGAATCTAATTTGATGATAAATACATTCAATATTTCTATATGATATTCCATAGATATATATTTCATGTTTCTACATTTAATGTGATCCCGAATAAGGCTCTATAGTTTACAGTGAGAAAGGAGTTTGAGACTAATATTTTCAGTTGCAGTGGTGGTTTTCAATAATTATCCTCAGTAGAAAAGATGAAATAGTTCGATTTATTCAAGATAAAATAATATATTTATTTTATTGTATTCTAGGGTATTTTATTTGTATTCAAAAAAACCCAAACAATGAGGTTGAAGAACCCCATGAAATTGTAGTCATGTTTAAAAAAGTATGAAGACCCCATGGTTCATGGGGATTTGAGGTTTTTTAATTTTTAAAAAACCATATATAAGGAATTATTTAATTATAATCATGATTGATAAATTATTAATGGAATTAAATATCCTACAACTGAGTTCTTTGGTGATTGAAAATGTTTTGATAAGCGTTGGAGATTAGATGAATCATTTTTTTAGTTTCATTGGTTTATAAATTTACATTACCACTTTTATGGGGAAATCACATATCCATATGATCTATATACCCTTATTTTTTAATGTAAATTCATGCATGTGATTCATGTATCATTTTTAGCTATGTAAAAAATTCATAAATTTATTTTATCAATTTAAGGGAATCATGTTTCTATTTCTACCACATAGCCATTTTGATATGTGATCAACATTGTCATTTTGTGATATATAATAATAACAAATTACATTGTAATATATTCTATTTAAATTTATTATTTATATAACTGATTGATTCATATAGATGATTTATCTATGTAGTATATTTATGTTGAGATCCACATATCCTTTTTTCTACATATTCTATTATGAATCTTTGTTACTTTTATATTTTCCCTTAAATGGATTTTGAATTAATTTATCCCAAGGAATTTATAAAACCCCAATATTTTTAAAAAATTTTTTAATTAATTTTTTGATCTTTTATAATTCATATAACACTGAAAATAACATATTTTATATTAAATAACTATTTCTGGCATGAATTATATGAAAAATAAATTTAATCATTCACTTTGTGAAACATAAATTTTATCTTTCTTAATATAGAACAAAGAGGTTAACTTTAGTTACACGCAAGACTATGTTTTACCGGTTTTTAATGGAATAAAAATTTTATAAATAAATTTGGAAGATTTTGATAATTGTATTTTGGAAAATAAAAATTGTTTTTAATTATTAATATCATAATTAGATTCGGGTGATTTTTCGGTATTTTTCAGAGAAACTTCATTCTTTGATTAATAATGAAAAATGCTGCATTTTAGATAAAAACCACAGCTTCATTTAAACTATTATTAATGTTATATTAATTTATAAAATTGTTTATAAAGTCAAAATAGATCATTTATACATATATTATTCCAATTTATGTCATTGTAATCAAATTTATATTGAAATTAGACATAAACACTTATTGAATTTTCAAACGTTTTACTGTAAAAACCCACATTCTCACCACATAGTCTGGATTACTGTTAAACATAATTATCACACTTCTATGAATTTAATTTTTAATAACAAACAAACATTATTTTAATCATTATAATATTTTTAGTATAATAATATCAAAATAATTATATACCAAAAATATTAGTGAATGTGATTAAAATAAAATACAGTGATTAAAGAGAGATTAAGCTTAATTTTGGACTGAGCATTAACCATATTGACCAAAATGACCAAGAAACATGTAAAAATGATATTTTCTACATATTATTTGACCATATACTCTATTAGTTCGAATTTTATAGGGTATTGTGATATTATTAAATGGAAGTTCCATATAAAAAATGTTAAGTATGGAAAAAGTCAAAAATGAACTTTCCTTACCATTAATATTTATTAATGACTGAGATATGTCAACATATTAATTTTTATGGTTATAAATATAATTTTTAAATATAAATGGGTCTTTTTTATCATAATAATTTATCAACAATATTTATTGAACATTTAGATTCATAAAATTATAAAGAAATTCCAACGTATTGATTACTTGGGTAATAATTAACTAAAATAAATTATACTCTACATTTTAAAATTGAAGTGAATTGATAGAGTTATCGAATTTAATTATTGTTGAGGATTAATATATTATTTTACAAATATATAAACATAATTTATTTCAATTCCAATATTAGTATTATATATTGAAGTTAAAATTAAATAAATAATGTGAAAATTGACATTTTTTTTATAATTAATGATACTTTATGAAATGACTTAAAATTAATAAAAATACTATATTATAAAAATACAATTTCATTTTTTAATAAATAGTAAATATTTTCTATCAATGGACCGACTTATCTTTTATTATTAACATATTTACCCATATATTGTAGAAACATTTTTTAGCATCGTCTCGGTTTAAGTAGTGATTTTGTGTGTCACAATCACTTTTTTAAAAATTAACTTACCAAAAACATAATATTTTTATTTTATAAATTATAAATAATGTTAATAATTAATTTTATATTTAATTTTTAATAAATATATAATTAGTTTAGTCTTAATGGTTTAATTATATAGGTATGAAAATTAGACGCTTTAATAAAAACCAAAATAACGAAATTGGGGAATCTTAGAAGTTATAGAACCAAATTATTAAAATAGAAATTTTTTTTGGAGGTGTATATTTGGTTTGAGAATAAATTCACATTATTTCATTAGGTGTCCATTTTTAGGAACATTAGGTAAATGAGAGCTCCCATTATTAAATGCCTTTTTCTATTTACAAGAGTGCCACTCTACTTCTATTATAAAAATGCAATCACTATACCCCTTAATCACACCTCTCGAACCAAATTGGCTCATAGTATCCAAACATCCCTACCTTCCTAATTGAGGAATACATTTGGGATATGTTTCTTACAAGGAACAATTTTGGTACAATCCAAAAGTAGGTACTCGATTAAGAGGTAACACCTTCTCATAAGCTCTTATATTTTATTTTCCTTCTCCACAAAATAAAATCTATTTATTCTATGATTTTATAGAAAATAGTATCCAAAATATAGAAGGATGATGTTAGGATAAATTTTTAACCTAAACATTGAAATAACTCCATTTAATTGGTAATGAATATATTGTTTACGTGTAAGTCAAACTACCGCCTCACTTAATGATAATTATTCATTTTTTCCATTATTGCCTCTCAGGGTGAACATTATGATGGAAACTCTGTTTATATATGTAATATATTATATGTATTATGTATTTAATATTATTTATTTATTTTACAACAAATATATTTTTAATTTCCATTTGGTGTAAATATGATAATTTCATTTTAGGAAGTGTGCACTACCGCCCCTCAAAGAAATGGGATTCACTCACACACTACATAAAATGTATTAAAGATGAGTTTAGTAAACATAAATGATATATATAAAATAATAATAATAATAATTTAATTATATTGGTTTAAATATATTCATGTATTTAATTTTATTTCATTCATTCAGTATGACAAAAAAAGGAAACAATGTTCATGCTACGTACAACTTACCTTCTCCATTAACATTGTAATCCACATCATAGTTCTATAATATATAGATTATCACAACACATGTATAATGAATATAAATGATATTTATACAATGGTTTTTATTCTTGAATCATTTTATATGTAAAATAACGGAAGATATAAAAAATTAACAGTCATGTGAAGTATAGAGAGAATATTACCCAAATTGAAACCATAACAGATAATTGTTAACAAGAGGGTAATATAAAGTCATAATAAAACCAAATATGATATTATAACAAATAATATAGTTATTTTATATACTTATTAAAAAATTATGTTTGTTATACATGTTGTTTTTATGGGTACGAAGAGAGTCAAGTCACAAGGGAAGGGGATTTCATCTCACTTTTTATTTCAGTGAGATACTTTCTTTGATCACCACTATTTACTTTTGTGTAGTGTTTCTTATTGTAATGATTATATTTTATGTATCATATATTTAAATTTATTGGTGTTCACATATCCATTTTTTATATTTTTTTGTTGGGGTTGATGTTTTAAATGTTACAAAATCAGTAAAATAGTTTTGTTTTATATTTCCCTTTTTGAGACTCATGTTTTGTTAGGCACCTATATTATTTTATGAGGTGTATATACTTAAATTTTAATTGTTATATCAGCAATTTAGTTCTTATCCTGATAAATTAAGATTCATATATCTTCTTTTTCTTACATGGAGATTATGATCCCATCTTTCAGAGTTATAAGAGTTTATTGAAACAATATCATTTCTTTTCAATATTGTATGTTTCTATGATTCCTTTAATTATATATTATGATCCATATATGAATAAAATTAATTAATTTTTTAATATTCTAGTTATTAATGATTTATTCATATATTGGTACCATTTGTACCACTATTTTTTACATATGATATTTAAGAATGTTTTTTAAGAAAGTACGACATTACTTTCTTTTTGGTCTGACATTTGTGTTTCTTTAAAGACAATATTTCTTAAAAGTGTTTCCATGAATATTATACTATTATAAAATGATAATTAAAATTAATTTTTACCATTTTTTATTTTTTTCATTGTTTTTAATTGAATATTCTTATCTAATTCTGAAGGCTGAATTTTTTAACCTTTTTACCATGAAAAATGAATGACTTTTACCTCATAAAACATATACAGATTTATCCTCCATAAATAATTTAACGATTTCTCTTTATTATTAAAGGTAATTGTTTTTTATTTTTTTTTAAAAAATAGATTTTCCAGTAAAATGATTTTAAAAATTATTTCCCTATTCTTTAATAAGTATTCAATTAATATTTTTTTCAAAATGTTTTCAATATTCTTATATGTATTTGCATGGAAAACTATATTCAAAATGATTTCATTACTCATATATAAGTTTGAAAATTATTTTTTAAAAAATGGTTTTAAAAAAGTTTAGAAGATCCTTTTATAATTTTTCAACAAAAATCATTTCCATAATGATTTCAATCTTAATTTATATGTTTTCAAGGAATAAGGTTTTAAAAAAAATTCAAGCCTTCTTTCTATTATTTTAATATATTTTCAAATAAATTGGTTTAAGGAATACTTTTTAAAGAATAAATGATATTTTCCACATGAAATGATTTGAAAATATACTTCCATGTTACTTTCCTTCAATGATGTTATTCATTGATGTTATTCATTTCCTTCTAAGAAATAATCAAAAAGTTTCATTCATATAACTTCTTTAATGGTTTATGTTTTGATTAAATGATTCTTATGAAACCCATTTATCATTCACATGTAATACTATTGTGTAACCCACTTATTTTCATGATTTATGCTTATGATGAAATTTTTATGAAACCTATATCATTTTACAAAGGTTATGATATGATAATATGTTTCTAAAAACCATATCATTTCAGGGGTGATGATATGATTCTTTTGATTTTGTTTCCCTTTTATGATTTTATTATGAGATTGGTGGGACCTATATCTCTCTTTAATAAATTGGGTAAATATTTATATGTATTGAGATATAATATGATGGTATCTGGAATGAACCTTGACAACTAATATGGCCATGGGAGTGAACCATGACCACCATGATGGTATTAATAGTGAATTTAGACCACTAAGATGGCCCTGCGAGCGAACCTTGACTACCAAGTTGGTATGGTTAGTGAACCCATACTACAAAAATGGTCTTCATAATGATCCCTTGGATTCTATGGGAATCATATTATAAAATTATGTGTCTTCCACAATTCCATGTTTTATACCAATTTTATTATTTCATAGATTATGTTATTTATTTATTATTGATACATGTGTTATTAACTTTGAAAATTTATGTCATGATTTTAGTTAATGATTTTGGTAAGCAGACATGATCATCTATATTCATGATCACATCCTCATACCCATATTCTCATATTTATGCAGACAAGTATTCCTTGAATACCCTTACTGAGAATCTAAACTCACCAATTATTATGATTCCTTCCTCCATGTTCTAAAGATATTTATTATGTATCTTGTGTCTAAGATGGGAGATAATAAAAAATAACCATGTTGGTAAAAATTTAGTTTACTTGTTTACTGTTTTTAATGAATCCATGTTTACAGAGGCACTAGAACAATTTCGATCTTTGGGAATTTGATTATATAATGTTTTAAGTATTCTAAAAATGTTATGTAATGTTAATGTTTTAAAAGATAGGGTCTCTATAGTGGGTATACAACAAAATTATATGTAAAAAATTGGAATCTGGGTTGAGAAAAATGTATTGAGATCTCAAAGTACATGTGTAGGGATAAGTTTATGGATAAAGAAAAGTACAGAAAAATGTCTTGGAATTTAAAAAATGAACAGACTGAGTTTTTTCCTAGTAATAAATCCCCATCCAAATACTAAAATTTTATGTTCTTACAGTAGAGATGTATCTTGGTGAAACCACTCTGATAAGATGTTTCAGGCCTACCTTAGGGTAATTGGGTACATGACAATGGGCCTTTCTACTCACCTAGATTGAAATTCACAAGGGTTGTTCTTTAGGAATTCGCAATACTCTTCATAATCCATCATAAAGGATATAAATATAAGTAGGTTATGAATAACCTATAATATTCCTAGTGATTAATATATTAAGGAAATATGAGACGTTATTTAGGAACACTATAAGTAATTTTTCATTTCTATATGGTAACATAATATGATAAATGTTTCTCACACTATTCCTTCTGGTTTTATTCAATGAAGAGAACTAGAAAGAACATGGTTAACATTTAATTTTTCATATGTGAAAATTATGAGAATTATGTGAATCAATTTCCCAAGTGATAATTTTATAATGAGAATCAAGAGGTTGGTACAGGTATTGGTTATGATTCTATGGACAATGACACCACAAATGACATGTAAAAGGCATGTGACTCTTTTACAGTGATGTTTACATTTAACATAATAAGAATAATTAAATTGAGTTTTGAGAATCTTAATAATTATTCCTATTTCATATTATAGGAAAGATGTATTGGGGAATAAGTTGATGATGCTTGAGTATTGGTTTAAGAATAAGTATGAATTAATAAAGTACTTAGTTTTTAGAATTAAAAGATATGTTATAATGATGAAATATATATGTATTTTTACTATAATGTTTCATTAAGGATTGAAAAGGAAATGATGAATGGTGATGAAGATAGAGATATATGATTTTATTCAAAGGAGATATTCTTATTTGGGGAAGGTAACATTTAATTAATATATACAATTTGGATTATGATATGCTATATATGAATATGTTAATGGGATTGTTATGATTTCCTTATAAATGATTATTGAAAAATTGTTCTATGTTATCAAGGATGCCTTTTAAATATTCTTGTATTTAAATAATATATATAGAAATCGTTGGAATAATGAGTCATGCATGATTTCCAAAAGGATTTATGGTAATTATGGTTATTATTATCTTTCAAGGAAATATACGATAATGGTAATCAAATGTTTGGAATGTGACAATAATGTGGTACATTGTGATTATCATGACCTGTCCCTTGGGGCCCGTGTCGTGACTACCCCCAAGCCAACCTTTTATAGGCTATGGGTTAGTGACTAGCACTAGAAATGTGTATCCCTAAAATGGGAAGGCATTTCCATTAAACATGTACACACACACACTATCCCGGAACATAGAAAGATGCAACCACGAAGTAAAATTGCAGTAGTAAAAGTGTGTACTAAAAGTAAAGGGGTTGGAATATAGGCCCAACTGAAAGATAAAATACAATAGAAAATAGAAAAAACCTATTGAGATAATCTACAAAAGATTATTTCTGAAGGGTAGGTAAAACTCGTCTCCATAGCTCTCAACATCATCACGTCGCCTCTGTGTACCATCTGGTCCTTTCTCTTATAGTCTCAGTTGAGCTGATCGCCATTTTCATTAGACATAACACGATGCGGGTGAATCTCATGTAGAGGTGAGCATAACAATACATAGTAGGGACCCCGAGACCCTCGATGGTCTATCAAAATTCCAATAAGGAAAACAAAAAATCAAGATTTAAATCACAAAGAACAAAGAAAATGATTCACCTCAAACCAGTTATAACTTAAGTATAAAAGTACATATGATTAGTCTTAATGCTAGATCATTTTATTCTGTCAAGGGTTATACTGCTGATCCACACATGATCGTTTTGTGTTGATCCATACAGGATCTCTAGGTTCTGATGCACACATGATCTCTTGGTGTTTATCCAAATAGGATTGAAAGGTGGTGATCCACATAGGATCCCAACGTGCTGATCCACACATGATCACTAGGTTCTTATCCACACAGAATATATAGGTGTTGATCTACACAGGATCTCTTTTCATTCTTCATGTCTCATCCTTCAACTGGATTCCAATTCATAGTATGCTTGATTCTTGGAGGATCCTCTTCTCAATCCATTGGTTGTACTTAAACTAGAACAAAGTCCCACGAATAAGTAACCCAATGATCCATCATGTTATAAGGGTTCGAATGCAATAGATGGCGCATCAATCAGATGCTTGGTCTGAGTTTCATAGCTATTTTAGTGCCGAGGGCCCAGTTGGATTTTTGTATAGTCCAAACCAGCCATACTCTAGCATTATATATCACTCAGATTGGGTATCTCAAAAGGACCATCTCATCCCATGTATTTCAACGCCACTGACGGCTCGTCAAATGGACGTCTAGTTTGTTAGATATGGCCTTTTTAAGAAAAATTATACCATAAAAGGTCTGGTTCTGGTCCAACCCGGCCCGACCCAAACCGAATGAACCATGGTTGGCTTGGATTGTGGACCAACCTAACCTGAACAAGTGGGGATGGGCGGCAACAGGCTCGTCCTAAAGGGTAGTGGACCAGCCTGGCCCCCCAGTTGGCCACAACCCGTGTGAGGGGTCGCGCGACCCCTCCTTCTTGAATGTCCCATAAGCTATTTTGGCTCCTCATCCAGTAGCGCAACATGATGCCACCTCTCTGTACATGGAACCAGTAGGGCACAAGTCCCCCTCCATTGCGGCTTTGTAGATATGACCTCCATCTGTGGTGCATGACCGTGCACCTCCCTTTTTCCAATGCAGCCGGCCAAAGCCGGCCTCCACTGCTGGTCCATCGTGGTGCCATGCGGCGCCACCCCCTTCCGTAGCTAGAAAGTAGCAATCACCGGCACCACTACACCGGTGGGTCTTCCACGGGCCACTGGGTCAGCTCTCATTGTCCGTTTTCCCTTCTGAAAGTGCCTAAGGGGCTTCCGAGACTTTGCCAACCCTACGTGGCTCCCAGATTCATCTTTCCTCTTTGTTTTCCCATTTCCCATGAATAACACAAAAATTATCAAAGTGGCAGAGGGTTCAGGCCTTGTTAGTTTGGTTTGCGCCCTCCGAGTTAGCATCATAACAAGTGTGAGATTAATTAATCTTCAAAATCTTAGAATTAATCAAGACAAAACCCCCTACCTCGGAATCGGGGAAAACCTCACAGCTTTCAGAAGTGAGGCCATTGGTGTTCCTCGAATATAGATTGGTTCTTTCAAGGACGTCATTCAAGCCTTTTTCTTTCATTGTTGGAAGAAGTCAAGGTACTTTTAAAGAGATTTCTCACTGCTATGTCAAAAACCCATGCCTGAGCCACATTTAAATAGAGGATATGGGTGATTAATGCAACAAGAGATTAATGAGGTTCATTAATGAATGAAACTCTTAATATCAACAGTGTGGTTACAAAACCGATGATTCATTCCATTAAGTGGCTTGATAACCCATCAGTCCGCCCACCGCCGCTCAACAGAAGGTATGATAGTAAAATTACATTTTTATGGTATTTTATAATCTTCCAAAAGTTTGAACACTAAAATTTTCTCCTGACCTACGGTGGTCAAAATTAAGCCTCCCTTAAGATAATTTTGGCGATTTGAGTTCAATGGTGACCTCATATTATTTAATCCGAGCTCCGTTTCAAAAGATATAAAATTCCACTTGTGTGTTTACTAAACGTACCATAAAAAAGATCAAAATTCTATTCTGGGCCCACTGGGCATTGGAATCAACCACTGTCAATTTTTGTAGACTCTTAATAGTCCAAAATAATTAAAAATAATTATATGGAATTTTCCTGTCTTTACAGTGATATATGGGGGATCAATGTTAATATGGGTTCATGTATTTCTCTCTAATGTATTGAATTTTAAAATTATAGAAGGGTTATAAGGTTAACCATTTATGGAATTTTTACGTTAAACGTTAGATGGTGTTAGTATGACTAAAGAGTTATCTCTCCTTATGATTATTTATTAACAATGGATAGCCTAATCCAACCACATTTTGTTGATGATAACTGACAAAAAATGGAATGGCATATCATGGATCTCATGATCTATTAACACTCAATAAATGAAAAATTCACCTTTCATTTTAGATAAAGAGGTGAAATAGATCAACGAACAACAAAGAGTGATGGATTCTTAAAATAATCCATGTATATATTTTCATAACAATTCTCTAACTTAATGAAAGAGGATATTAAAGTCCACATTTTTGGAATGGTACCATTATTTATGATGAATCACATAGTCCCTTTAATGATCAAATATTTATGGATTTTATTGTTAAATTTTTCCTAACCAAGTTATCTATCACTCTCCTCTAGAACTTAATGGATATATTTATATTTCATGTCTAGGTTTTTAATTTCCTCATATCTTCTCTTTTGTGGAAACACTGATATGTGTAAATCTGGGTGACCATAAGGTTCTAACATCCCCTTTTTAAGTGATGTTTTCTTATTCATTATTAATACGTGAGTTTCTTTGTATGAATATTTCATATATTAAACATTTGATAACCTTGAAAAAAAATTTATGGTGAAATTTATTTTAAGGGGGTAGAATGTTACACCTCAAGATGTTGTGAAATAATTTTTTGAATTAATTTAATCTTTTTGATATTTTTTATTTTTTGAAACACTAAAAATTGTGAATTTTAGTTTAAATTACTATTTGTTTCTTGATTTATATGAATAAAATTGTTAATTATGCACTACATGTAACATAAATTTTAGTTTTTAACACAAAACACTGATTTTAGCGTACGTTACAAGAAAGACAGAGTTTTAAATCCTTTTAAAGTCACACCAATAACAAAAAAAAATTTGAACAATTATTTGAAATTTATTTTTCAAAATAAACATTATTTTTTAATTCATAATATCAACATTATCATAGGGTGAATTTTAGAGATTTTTCTATGAATCTTCATTTTTTGATGAACAGTGAAAAATTTTGTCTTTAATTTAAAAACTTCTTCTTCATTTAAGTAATTATTGATGTAAAATTTTATTTTAAATTGTTTTTTAATGTCATAATATTTAAATTATACATATATTAATCTAATTTATTTGATTTTAATAATTTTTATATTGATAATAGATATAAACACTTATTGAACTTTTAAAGGTTTGTCTGTAAAAACCTGCTAGCTCACCATGTCCGTGGGATTATCGTTATACATAATTTTCATACTACAATGATTTCAGTTTTGAAAAAAATAGTATACATAGTGGTAATAAGAATAATATTTGTGGTATAATAAGATCAACTTAATGTTTGACAAAAAATATTAGCAAAAGTGATTAAAATTAATCACAATGATTAAGGTGTGATTATTCTTAATTAAGTACTAAACCATATCATAGGAACCAAAATTACTTAGAAAATTTGACAAAGGATATTTTATGCCAATAATTAGGATATATTACCTATTGTTTCTAATTTTTAGGTTATTTTGATATTATTAAAATAAATTTACCTACAGAAAAGGTTAAGTTAGGAAAAGGAAAAAAGGTGACTTTTCCTTTCCTTTAACATTTATTAAACTTTGAGATATATAAAAATCATCATATTTTTAGTTATACATATCCTTTTGAAATATTAATATATTATTTTAATAAAAATAATTTATTAATAATATTTAGGGATGATTTATTTACTTATATTGTTTACGAAACACCGACGTAGTGATTATTTAGTTAATAATTAACTAAAATAAATGATACTATAGATTTCAAAAGTGAAGTGCATAGATTGAATTAATGAATTTAATTATTTTAAAAGATTAATATACCATTTCACACATTTATAAACTTAATTTATTTTAATTCCAATATTATTTGATATATTTTAATATTAAAATTAAATAAACAATAAAAAATAGACATTTTTGTTATATTATCCTTAATGATATCTTATTAAATGATTTACAATTAATAAAAATTATATATTCTCCCTTGTGAATTTTATCTGTTAATAAATATTAAATATTGTATATTTATGTACCAATTTATAGTTTATAATTATCATATTGACCCATATATTTTAAAATCATATTTTATTATGGTTCGGTTTTAAATAGTGTATCTTCATCTCGCATGCGCTAGTTTTAAAATTAATTTTTAAAACACAAGATATATTTATTTTATAAATTAGAAATAATATTAAAAAATAAATTTCTATATAATATCTAACAAATCTGAATTTATATTATTATTAATGGTAAAATTATTTATGTTAGAAAACAAGAAGCTTTAATAAAAACTAATATAAGAAAATTAGGGAATCAAATAAATTGAGGAACCAAATTACTAAAATGAACATATTTTTGTGTGGTGTATATTTGGTTCGAATTTAAATTCACATTAATCTATTATTTTTCCATTTTTATTCAGATTAGTTAGAGGAGTCCTCCCATTATTGAATACATTTTGGTATTTAGCAGAGTACCACTCCCCTTCCACTATAAAAAGGAAAGAAATCTACCCCTCCCTCACTCTACTCAAGCCACATTAGATTTTATAAAATATACCCAAATAGTGTCTCAATATTTCTCTATTCCAAATTTAATTAACCCATTTGTATGAATGTCTTCCAATGAATAATTATGGAAAAAACCAAAACGAGTTACCCGATTAAGAGGTAATGCCTTCTCTCATTCTCATTTCTATTATTTTCCTTCTCCACCACCTCTAAAATATTTATTCTAGGATTGTCTGAAAAGACTAATATAATCAATATATTTGAATGTTTTAATGACAATTTTTTTACCTACACATACACACACGATTATCAAATGGTAAGAAACATATTTTTACTTGTTCAGTGAACAACCGCTTCACTAATCGATGATTGTTCATTTTTTAATGCCTCTAATGGTGAACATTATGAAGGAAAATATATTTATATATGTCATGTATCAAATGTATTATGAATTTAATCTTATTTATCCATAATAAAATTAATATATTTTTATTTTTCATTTGGTGTAAATATGATCATTTCGTTTGAGTAAGTCTAGACTACTGCCTCCTCTATGCGATGTGATTCATTCACACACTACAAGGAATGTTATAAGTATGAGTTTAGTAAACTTATATGATATATATATATATAATAGTAAAATTATAATTAAATTATATTATATATATATATATATATTCTTTTTTTCAATATGATAATAAAAACATAAACAACATTCATGGGTACATACAACATACCCTCTCCATGAATGGTGTATTCCATTTCCTACTTCTATATTCTATAAATTGTGCAAAAAATATATAATGAATATGGATAATGTTTATATCATGGTTGGAATCACGTATTGATTATATATCTATAAGGATTGAATATATAACATATTAAGACTCATGCAATGAAAAATGTGAATATTACCCGAAGTAAATCCTTAACAAAGAATTATTAACCAATGGGTAATATAAAGTCCCAATCACAACACATATTACATTATAAGTAATAATAAGGTTTTATGATAGATTTATAATAAATTTATAATCAATATATAAGAGTTTTTATGAGTATTAAGAGAGTCAATACACATGGAAATTGGATATCATAACATGTTTTATTTTCATGAGATACTTGCTATGTTCACCACTCATTTATTATGTGTGGTGTATGTATTTTGAATGATAATATTCTATGTTTATTTTACTTAAATTTATGGGTGTTCACATATTAATTTTTTATCTTTATTTAATGGGGTTTAAGTTTCAAAAGTTACCAAATGATGAACATTGTTCTTTCTCAATTTTTTTTTCATTGACAATCGTGTTTTGTTATGCACATAATTTTTTTCAATGTTTA
The DNA here is from genome assembly GCA_963277665.1 of Viscum album. Classification (NCBI taxonomy): domain Eukaryota; kingdom Viridiplantae; phylum Streptophyta; class Magnoliopsida; order Santalales; family Viscaceae; genus Viscum; species Viscum album. The sequence goes on from OY728131.1 coordinate 245,236,340, forward strand.
TATACTTATATTTTATTGTTTATATAATGTATTTAATTATATTAACAATATTTTACATTTTATTTAATTTCCTTTTCGTTCCTAGAGTGTATTATCCCATGATTTAATTTTATAAGTGTTTATTGGGACAATCACTTCGCTTTTAAAGAATACCTATATTAATTCTTCCATTGATGAAATCCTATGGTCTATATATCATGAGAATTAATTAATTTTATTATCCTATGTTTATGAATGATTTATTCAAATAATTGTACTGTTTATTCAACTCTTTGGTATATAACGTCATTAATAAAGTGTTTTTAATGCCTGACATTACCCAATATTCGGACAAAAATATATCTTCCATTAAAATCATATTTTATAAAAATAATTCCATGAATATTGTAATATTATTCTATGATTATTAAAATAATGTTTTACCCATTATTATTTTTCTAACTTTTAGAGGAATAATCTCGTCTATTTCCTAGTGACTCATTTTTATAATCTTTTTTCCATGAAAAATGAATTTTATTTTAAAATTTTAAAAAATTTATGGATTTATCCTATATCAATCCATTTAATTTTATTTTCATGTTTAAAGGATAGTTTTTTATAATTTTGTAAAAAAAATTTCCTAGAAAATTATTTTATATTTTTTCTAATCTTATTTTAGATATTTCCAAGTAAAAAATTTCTCAAAATGATTTCATGACTCATTTATTAGTTTTAATATTATTTTAACACAAATTTCAATCAAAATATTTTCATGCTCCATTTATAAGTTTTCAAGGAAAATTATTTTCAAAATTTTCTCAATAATATTTCGTACTTTTTTATGGATAAATGGTTTTAAAATGTTTAAAATCCTTTATAAATTTTAAAATTATTTTCAAATGAAATTATTTTCATAAGGTTTTATGTTGTAATGATAATTTTACTAATGATAAAAAGGATACATTCCTCATGAATTTTGTTGAAAAATATTCTTCTATGTAATTTTATTTCTAAGATGAAATCTATTGATGCTACTCATGCCCTTCTTGGAAATAATCAAAATCTTCAATTCATATTTATTCTTGAATGTTTTATGTTTTATAGAATTCTTATTATTTAACTCATTTCTATTTTATAGTTAATATTCTTATAAAACACTTTTCTTTTCATGGGTTATGCTTATGAAGAAATGATTAAAATACCTATGTCCTTTTCCACGTGTTATGATATGATTAAATGTTTATGATACCCATTTAAATTCATGGGTTATGATATGATTGGTCATTATTTTTTGGAACTTGTATGTATGATTTCATTATGAGATGGATGTGACCTATATCTCCATCCAATGAATTAAGTATATATATATATATATCAAGGGATAGACTAAAATGGTCTTGGGAATGAATATTGACTATTTGGATGTCCATGGGTGTGAACCATGACTACCAAGATGGTGGGAGGAGAGAAATCATTATACTAATATGGTTATAGAGGTGAACCATGTCTACCTAGATTATATGAAGAGTGAACCCACACTACCGAGATAGTCTTGGCTGTGAGGTCTCAGCGGCTATTGAAATCATATTATATGATTACGTGTCACCTGGAATTTCATGTTTTATCTTATGTAATGTTTTAATGGATTATGTAATTTATTTATTTAGTATTCATTTTTTATGAACATCCAAACTCTATGAATTGATTTTAGTTCATTATCATTGATATATAGTGTATGATATTTCATTTTCATAATCACATTTTCATAACCCTTTTGACCTGTTTATGCTTACATGTGTCCCTTGGTTACCCTTACTGAGCATCTGAGCCCATCTATTTTTATGTTTCCTTCCAATAGGTTATAAATATATGTATTATTTTTTATGCGACTATAATTATTTCTAGTCACAAAGATCCTATTAGGGGACAATTTATCTTATATATGTATCAGTGTTGGTGTTTCCAAGTTTCCAATGTCATTAGACCAATTACAGTCTTTGAGCGTTTATTGGTATGATGTTTTATGTATTCCTCAAATGATATGTAATGATAATTTTTAAAATTAAGGGTCTATATATAATCTTTTTTATATAGTTTTATATGGTTCCAAAATAATAGGCATAGTTTTTGTATAACATAATGGAGAAACAATAGTTGAATTCAGCTATAGAGATCATGGGGCTTTAATATTTATATGTTTTTATACATAAAGAGGGGTGTGATGATATTGAAGTAAGGAAAAAATATGATTTAGATAAAACCATCAACATAAAATGGGTTGGAGTGAGAGAAAATGGTTATACCTTATCAGCACATGGTGGATAATTGATGGTGGGAGACATTGAAGATAAGAGTGCATGTACAATACCGACTTAATATAGTTCTACTATGATCAAAATCTGTTAGACAGAATATCTTCATGAGTTATAAATATTTTAGACTAAGAGTTCTTGTTTAGATATTTCAGACCCTCCTTATGATTATTACTTCATTGTTATTCCCACTGGCTAATGGAAGGAGATCTATATTCACCCATAATGACGAAACCTAGTTTTCTAGTGATCTTATTCAATATTTCTAATCCTGTTTTGTCATGATATAGGAAACTATGTTGTTGGTTGTGACAACTGACATGTATAGAGTGATTCCACATGATTAATTTTAAATTAATTACTCATTGGTACATACTGAAAATAATATATGGGTTTGGATATGAAATATCCAATGTTGGAAGTAAGTCACCTCACTTGGTTCAAACCTTCTAAAACATTGTGTGTCCCTTTCCCATTATTTTTTTCGTGATCATGTGTTTCAAAATTATCTTTCTATTAGATCATAATATAATAGGAAGACGATTATTATTATGAGTAAAAGTAATTAAAAACAATTCCCCCCTATAATTTAACCCCACCCCCTTTTCTGTGGGGAAAAAATACTGATAGTCACATTAATTGGTTTCAAAGGGTGGTTTTCCTATAAGGTCCAACCAATTAACCTTTTAGAAAAGGATAATATCAACTCTATTAATATTATATTCTACCAAAATTTAAATTTAAACATATCACAATTTGAAGAATTTAATTATTTCTTATATTTTATATATGAATTTGGAATTTCATAATATAGGGAAGCTTGTTTTCCACAATTTTTGAATAATGTTCAGATGATGTTTTTTGAAAAGGTAAACATGAAAGATGATGGTAAAAAAAATCCTATTTTAATATCAATATTAGAAATTTTTACATTTATGTGGTGGGTTTATAGAGTAAATATTAAATTTGAGATAAGTTATAAAGTAGTTATGATGGAAATGTGATAGTTATGGAAACAAATCTATATGTTGGAAGATGAATATTTAAAGACAATAAAAAGTACGAGGATGAATTTTTTGATTACATAATTTCTTAAGTAAATTAAATTTTGAGTGATATACATTGAATTGGTGAGATTATTGAGGGAACCATGATTGTCAAGAAATTGATGATTAAGTTTTAGGAGATATATAATCCCATAATATCTACACATGAATATAGATAATATCTTTCTCTTGAGTAGCTAAATAATATCCTCATTTATTATGAAATGAGAAAACATAAAGAATTAAAAAAAGGATCTGAATTAAGAGATGCGTTTTTATTCCATGAGAAACATGAGAATTAATAGTGATTTATATTTTTGTAGCCCTCGTGATTATGAGAATAAAGAATAATATTCAAGGGTTCATGTATTTATTTCTAAATTATTTAAAAAAAGGGAAAATAATGAACAATGCGAAATATTCTTGTGGATTTCAAAAAAATAATGGTTCTTGAGAATTTTCAATTAATTTCCCAATGAATAATGGAGTAGACATTGAATCCAAATATGATGAAAAAACACATGGAAAACTTTTGATAAATTATTTTAAAAAAATCTACAAAGGATAGTTTAAGAAATAAGTGATTTAAAAAATCTCATAAGGATAGAAGAATAATCTCTTGATACCTTATGTAGTGATTCCAAATAAAGTACATATATAATATTTAAAAATTTTATGGATCATGTTTAAAATATATTTTAATTATCTAGTTGTGATGGAGATGATTTTAGATGAAGTGATTATGAATACATAGTTGAAGAAAAACATAAATCATACCTTGATTAAAAAAAACATGTTCATTAAAGGGAAAAAGACTCTTGTATTGGGTAACAATAAACTGGTTGATTAAAAATCTGAGAAATAAAAGCATAATAAAACTCTTATAAAATAAAATTATGATCTCATATTAAAATCTTCAGAATATAAAAAATAACAAGAGATCTTGATGAAATGATCATGTTAAATGATGAATAGCTATAAATTAAACAATTAAAATTTATTGATGATAGGATTGATCTATAAAACAAAAATAATAAATTCAAAATATCTTTTTATGTCAATGTATAATTATCCAATTATGATAGAAAAACTTGTGTAAAATCCCCATATAAAAAATTGCTTCTAAAACTTCTGATACTAATTTTATAGGTTTTAGTCCAAAATATGGTAAAATCTCGACCAAAACAAATAAAGAAAAAAAAAATATTTATAAGTTAATAATTATGTAATAAGACAATATTAATTTTCTTTTCAAAATTAGTCACAATCAATATTGAGAATATCCTGTTTTGGATTGAAATTTTATGGATATTACGATAGTTTCTCAAGAAAAATCAGATTTTAGAGTTATTACAGGTGTTTTGGAATTCACCAAATAAATAATATAAATGTCGGTATAACATTTATTTACTAGGAAGGTGTAAAAAACCCCAAGTTGGTGTATTTGCAATGAAATACAGTTGATTCTCTATAAATCCATTCCAAGAAAAACACTAGTCATATTTTGACAATATAAAACAGATTTGATTATATTGATGTATTGTGTCATCAGTGGTATCAAATAGGGAATAGTGTAAATAAATGTATGAAAATATTAATCAATAATTTCAACCTAAAAAACTATGGAAAATTATTTCAACTTTACAATAATGAAATTTCATATTTTGAAAAATTATCTTTCAAGGAAAGAAATAAAATAAAGGCATGTATACTTGGTAATGGGTTTTCCTCCAAAAAGGATAGTGGTGATAACATTAAAATTAATTTTTATAAACATGAATGAGGGTTAGTAAAATTTGGTCATGAATAGTCCATGAAAATTAAATGCATTTAATGAAATTAGATATTGAATAATAGTTTTAATTTAGATAATGTTGTTTATAATAGAGGGATAAAAACAACTTATTGAGTGTCAAGAAAAATTTAAACCCTCGGAATAAGGAAAAATGAAAAATAAATACATGCATAATTTAAATTACATGTAATGAAAGAACTATTTTTGGAGGAACTAGAAAAAATCTATACATATTTTTGATTATATATCCATGAAATACACGATACTTAATCATTAAAGATGATTACATGTTGTGTAATAGAAGAATAAAGTATCATTGGAAAAGGATTCTAAGAATTATTGTTAAATCTAAAGTAGTGTTAGATTTACTAAAGATGAGTAAAGATCAATATGGAGTTTGATGAACATTTTATAAAGGATATATAACTCAATATAAAGATGATATTATAGATGTTACATCAATAATACAATTGTAATTGGTCCACCCTGATATTTTTCGACCCACAACATAGAATTCAACCTGAGGTGATCTTAATTTTATAACACTTAAAAATTACTTCAGTCAGATGATGAATATTATTTTTTCATTAATCAATTATATAAGGGTGTCAAATTGATTGAAATTTTTAGAATAATTTTCTAAAAATATGTTGTATTTTGTATCAAATTTCAATGATATAATAATGGGAATGAATTCATGTGTTATTCAGTAAAATGTTATCATAAAGAAATTGTAATTTTAAATTTATACAAAAAAACCTATAGACTATAATATAATGGTATAAAAAAGTGGAATAATATGAACTTTGTAGAAATAGGTAGAATAATTATAAACCAAAGTCATTTTTCAAAAAATACCTGGGGAAAAGTAGTGTGTATTGTAGTGATCATTCATAACAAGTGCCTTTTGAGGCCAGATACAAATTTCACAACCTATAAGAAGTTGTACAAAAATAAGAATACAATAAATTTTTTAAAACCATAGTTATTATATTTTAAATGAAATATAAATTAGGTGGATTGGAATGGTTTGATAAAATTTACATTTTTATGGAGAAATAGACTTATGGGTCTTATATACCATTCCCTAACAACTACAAAACCTGATTTGAGGATTGAGAGGAAGTTTCATGGTGTGACACCATATGGTCACACCATGGAACCTTTCTTCTAAGTATTAGGGTGGTTAGTCCCATCTCAAAATCATTATTTGGGTTCATGCTACAATTTATTATAGAAAATATCAAACCATATGCACTTTTCATAAATAAATGAAAATTTCGTTTATATTATACCCCTTGAGAGGACCACAGAAAATTTCCCTTCTGTAAGTAAATTTATCTACTCTAAGAATGCCACTGTCAAACACTTTATACACAATGAGATCTTTATCTATTCTTGAAAATTCCATTTCTATAGGGAAGGTAACCTATAGGTATTTTATACCATGCATAGACCTATCCACTCCTCGAAGTCATAATGGGAAGGAAGTGTCATTGTGTGACACCATACAATCACACTGTAACCCCCTATTTCCTAGTATAAGGGAAGTACATCCCATGTCATAAAAAATCATTAGAACCATGCCTATTTTATTTGGGAATAAAAATATTATCCTGGTATATTATTTATATTAATATTTTTAATTTTATAGTGTGTATGTAATCGAATTTACATAAAGCTGTTGTTTAGGTTTTAGGGTGACCTATCCAATTTCTATAATATGGCTTATATCATCAGATGTCATGCCCACTTGCCTTCATGATTCCTAAAGTATTGGATGAAATTCTCAATGAGGCATCATGGAATTATTTATGATAGGAATCAAGTTTCTATCAGTGTTTTTATTTATATTAAGTGTGATGATTTTCAGTATGATGTGTTGTCTTCATCCTACATCGTGAAGCTATTTTTTTTCCATTATAGGAAAAGTCATTATAATTAATTTTATGGATATTATATTTGGGGTGTAATTCTAGAAATTTGTGGATTTAATTTCCCATGATTCTTTAGTGATGATGGTAAAGAGAGAAAATTACCAATTAAAATGATGTATCCTTTAGTGTAGGATGACATTATTGAATAAATTTTTTTACTTGGGGAGGAATTTAATAAATAACATTTTATACATCCATGTAAGAGAATAATATTATATAGAGAAAATTATTATTCATCATTATTTTCCTTTAGAATTGAATGTAATTCCTACGATGTGATTCCCCAAAGCACATTGATTATCTACATATGTGGGATTGTTTTCATGGGATGTGATACTCAGTATTTGGAACTGTTCTTGGTATAGGAACAGTTTCACCTCTTTGTTTACACATATAGTCATGTATTTTATTCCTTATCTTGATGAGGGAGTCAGGACATGAATCCCACAGGTATATCATTCTAGAGATTCATTTCGAATTTTTATAAATTTTTTATCAGGAACTAATATGCATGTATTGATGAATTTTATATCTCAGGGTTGGTATATGTGATCACCCATACCTCTATAATCCATTACTTTGTCAAAATTCAGTGTTTGGGTGTTTTGGTAGGCAATGGTATCTCATTTTATGAGATTAAAAATTTACTGTATTTCTATTGGTATGTTGAGGCATTGGTAGGTCAACACATCGGTAGGTTAGGGCGTTGATAGGTCAAAGCATCGATAGGTCAGGGAATCTGTAGGTTGAGGAGTCAGTAGGTCTAGGTGTAAAGAGGTAGAGGGGGTTAGTAGGTCGGGGAGTCAGTACGTCATGGGAGTAAGTAGGATGAGGGTCTTGGAAGGTCGAGGGCATTGGTTGGCTTAGGGTGACTGTAGGTTGGGGAATCCATAGATCAATAACATCCATAGGTAGAGGGAATCATTAGTTAAGGTAGTAAGTAGTTTATTTGTCGGTAGGTCAGGGGAATCAGAAGGATGAGGTTTCTGTAATTTGAGGAATCAGTAGGCTGAGGTGTCAGTAAGTTAGGGTGTCGGTGAGTCAGGGCATTAGTGAGTTAGGAATTCATAGGTCATGTTCGTAGATAATTTTTCGTAGATCAGCATCAGTGTCTTAGTGTCTATATCTCAGCGTCGATATACCAGCGTCAGTGACTCACTGTTAGTGGCTTGTAGTTGGTGGATTATTGTCGTTGACTCACCCTTCAGTTTCCAATTTCCAGTTTTTCCTAGTTTTTCCAGTTTCTCCCCTCTTAGGTTTTATTTGATGTAAATAGAGCATGAATCCCTATTTGGGTGTTTATAAAGATGTTTCAAATGATATTAATTTTATCTATAAAATACCAATGCTACGAGGAACTTGGAATAGTTGAATTGTGCGGTCTTGTTCACAATTTGACATCAATAGACCTTGCAAACGATTCCCCCTTCTGTAAATATAGTAGCAGGCTTTTCTAAAAAGAGAAATTAACTTCCCATTGTGTATTATTTTTATCTTGGTGTTCCAAGATCCTTTAATTCATAGGGATTATTTTGTTATGTCTCATCCATCGATCCAAATTTCATATGTTTTTCTACATCTCGTGCTCCCCCTGTTTTGGCTCAAGGGAAATCATCGGTTGCATGTTCTTCTAAGTAGGGGTTTCCTTTTCATCTCCATTAATTGTGTATCATGCGGGGTGGGTATAATTATTCCTCCTTGTGAGAATGGATGAATAGATATTTAATGAAGATAATAAGATGTAATAAATGTGGGTCCTAATAGATGATTATGATCGCTTTGTTTTATATGTTATCCTTGATCTATGTTGTGAATTTTCTAGGTTGTATTCATCTAAAAATCATGGATGTTGGTGTTCTCTTTTTGAGCACATGTATGATTCATGAATTGCTACTGCATGATTTTGAATATGGTTAATCATGTACATTTGGTTAAATGAATGGATTCCCCACGATCAGACATATTCTTTGATAACCCATGTTTTATCAAGTTAAATTAAAGAACAAGTGCTGTTAAATGTGAATAAAATTTTCCATATTGGTGTGGATATGTGTTGTGTGTCATAATGTTTGGACTTGCATCTATGTTTTTAGTATAGTGTTGTGGATGGGGGTTTTATTGTGTGTATTGGGCAGTACGGGGGGTGCAATGGAATCTCAGGCTAAGAGATGGGTATATTATGGAATATATGTACTTGTTATGCAGTGGGACTGCATCTGGTTAGGGGTTGGAATGCTAGGATACATGACTAGGTTGTATCATGATTTTATGTTTATAGGTGTTCTTGATGTGGTGTTATTTGGAAGTGGGTCTTCAGAGTGTTGTAGCAATGAGGCATGTTGTGCAGTGGGACTTCAAGCTGGTGGATTATTTCTTATTTTTCAGAATGAGTCTTAAAATGGATTCCTTTAAAATTTTCCATTTTTTCTATGTTTGGATTTCATAGTGGATGGTATGGTTTATTTTCCTTATAAAATTTTCAGTGTTTCATAGTTGCTTGGGTTTGGATGGAAATAAATAAATAAAATTAATTTACAATTAAGAATGATAGCTGGTTAAATTAATTGGAAGGCGGTATGTTTTGATTTGGGTCTTTTAGTGAAGCAGCGTTCAAGTGAACTTCATTTATGGTGGTATTTTTATATAGGGGTAACAAAAAAGGTGGTTTTTAGTGGCCTGGTTGAATTTTTGGAATCCCATAGTATGGTTTGGGTGATTGTTAACTATATATATAAATATGTAGTTCCTGATGTTTTCTATACGCACCCTACCTATGTTGACAACTATGTGCTGAACACCCCCATTGGTATGGGGAAGGTTTCTTTCCCAAAATCCCAGTGGAATACTAGGAAAATATGAGTTTTTGTTAGAAAGAATACACATCATTTGCAAAAAAATTGAGTTTTTGGTAGAAATTATTCCTTCATCGTGAGTAAATTTCATCATGTTCATTGACTAGGATTTAAAGTAATATTAAAATAAAAAAATATATCTATTTACTTTTCATGCCTATAAATTAATATCCTTTTGACCTATCATAAATTTATTATTTTGTGATGTATATGTTTCTCATGACCATGTCCTATATCCCCCTACATCAATATTTGAGAGTTAGTTTTATCTTCTATATAAATTCGTTCACTTCCTAATTATGTTCTCCAACATGGAATCCAAGAATATGTTTTCACATGTGACCTTCATACCTCCCATACACTATTTCCATCTAGAAGTTTTATTAATACTTTTTATAATATGGGATTTCAAAAAATGTATTTTTATGTTAAATGCCCTAGTTTTTTATCGTAGGTTCATATTATGAGGATGGAATTTATTAAAGTTGGGAGAATATAACATCCTAATTTTTAAAAGGAAAGACTATGTTTTATAGCTTATAATTTATGAAACACTGACCCTAAACACAAAACCATTTTTTTTGTTATTATGTGACCATTATAACATATCCATAAAATGGGAATGAATAAATATTATTTAGAAAATTATTATATATATATAATTTTCAAACACATTGATAATTTATTAATAAATTCTTTGTAAATAATTACCATATTTTTGAAAAAGTAATTTTATTTTTTCTTTGGTAAGTCAATTTTATTCATTAAAACATATTTTCATGAAAACATGGTAATTATTTCTTTATTATGTACAAATAATATAATTTAATTGTTGGAATTTTAAAAAATTATTTTATGAAATAAAAATAAATTTCTTAATCATAATATCACCATTTTACTATGGGGAAATGTTTATAATTTTCTGAAATGTTTTATTTTTCAATGATTAGTAAAAAATAATGGATTTTATTAAAAAATGATTTTTATTTACAAGGTAAATTATTATATGTATTAGTTTAATATTATAATTAGATAATTTATATTTATATAATTCTAACTATGGTTTTTGGAATATATTTTATACTTTAAATTCATAGAAGAACATTTCATTCTTAAAAATGGATTTTTTCAAAAAAACTGTTTTTCGTTGAATTTTTTCGGTATAATTTTATGTTAAAATATAGAAGTGATTTAGTTGAAATATTATAAAATATATTCCATATTTTCAATCATGAGTTCCAAATTTATTAATTTTTTTTATTTTTGAGATGTATGAATAGGTAAGCTAGTAATTTTTATTACCACTATTAAGGGTAAATCTATAAATAAAGCATAAAATTTATTAAACATATTATTCCATTTCCATAAAACCATTCCCAATTTTCTATATGTGTATTTCTGGGGAACAATAACCCAAGGGACAAATTAATGGACAGTTGGAGAAATATGGTTGACATTATTTCAATTACATTATTTTATTTTATAAAAACTCAAAATTTTCACAATATGGTTTCTAATATGTATTAAAATTTTAATTTATGGTCACCTAAAAAATATTATTTACCCTCAATATTAATTTTAAATATAATATATTTTTATTAATCATGTGAATTTATTTTTAATATTTAGGGAATAAATAATTACCTCATTTGATTACAAAACATTTATGTAATATTTATTTAATTAATGAAAATATGAATAAAATGATTTTCATTAAAATTATAACAACCATTAAATGAATAAAAAATTTGAAAAATTATATTTGGAAGATTATATTTTTCTAATATTTATCGTTTATTCTAATATATGACATTTTCTATTTATTTAGTTGGCATTAGGTCACTTGTAGTATTTTACTTAAAAGAATGCCAAACTGTTTAAGGAATTGTTCTTAAAGATTATTACATTTTTAATATATTGTTTTCTGAAACAAATTTATACCATAAATATGATTTTATAATCTAAAATATTTATCTTTTTCCTGATGTTTTCATAATTATTTTTTGAATTTTTTATTTACCCTAAAGGATTACACAACAATGATGTTGTAATTATTTAATTACTAAAAAAATAATGTAAATGATATTAAAACTATAAATATAAATTTAATATGAGATAAATAACATAAATATATATATATATATATATTAACATGACATTTATATAATATTATAAAATAGTTTTTTATACTGGAAACCTTTTTCGATATTTTTAATTTTATTGTAATGAATAGTGTCAAAATTGAACATTATGATATTTCAAAGTTATAATATGTGATTAAATTATTTAAAAATCATAAAAAATTAAATAAGGACATAGGGGATACTATATTGTCTATAATATAAAACCATTTTCATTTTAAGGAAATTTTGATGAACCAGTATCTATTATAATCTTTTTATATGTTAATATTTTAATGAATTCTAATAGCGACACTCACCTCATTTATAAACGAAAACCCATTCCTTAACATCAATTCACCACCATGGTAATTTTATCCCAACATTACCCAATTAATATCTTTAATAAACACTCCTATATAAATTATATAGGTTTTGGTCTTCTCAAAAGTCCAACTTGAGAGCCTTTTATAGGATATCTAAAAGAGTCATTTCGAAGAAGAGGTAATCTCTCTAAATGAGCTCTTTCATTTTATTCTCTACTGTCCATCCTCTAAAACTATTATATATATCATTAAGTAATTAATTAAGTATCATTAATTTACTGAAAATTTATTATTATTGTGAAAATTAAATTATAAACCCTATTTCTAATCAAACAATAAGTTAACATATCACTCTGCTATACATATGACTAACCTTCTCCTCATACCGATACAATTAATTTTTCATCACCATTTTTTATCAATGGTTATTGTGATGAGTTTGATGAATATATAAGTAATATATGATATAATAATTATTCCAGAAATATGAATTTTTATATATCATTATTTCAATCCATAAATATAAAAATGAAAACAATGTTCATGAGTACTTACAGACTACCTTCTCAAATAACAATGTTATTTATTTTTCTATTTCAAAATTCTATGAATGATCATAATTATTTTTATAAATTTTATATGTTATATTTATACATTGAAAATCATTATGTGAATAATTTTATGAATATAAAAGTATCAGGACCTAGACTATCAAACCAAAACATCATTAAAAACAGAGCAGTTATGACCCAAATAGTGATTTTTCATAACAAATTATTAAAAATCGGGTTATAAGTTTTTATAAAAAAATATTAAATGATATGATAGAATAAGGGATATTTAATAAATTTATAATAAATCCATATTTAATATATAGTAGTTCTAAAAATTAAAAAATAAAGAAAATACTTGAGGAAAGATAATTAATAACTCAATTTTTATACTTCGGGTTAAAATTATATTTCATCCGTGCTATGATATTTTGTTAAATAGAATTTGTTTAACCTTATATTGTTTTACCACTTATTTTTTTGGCTTTACAGTTAATAAACATACTTTATTCATTTTATTCATTATCAGTTCAATAAAATGATCTTTATAAGAGACTTCATATCTATTTTAATTCATTGACACATATTTTGTTATTATGCACCTATATTATTTGATGAGGTGTATAAAGAATGTATTTGAAAAGTAATACCATTAATTTATTTAATATTATGTTATTAAATGTTCCAATACATTTTATTCTTTCATTGGGAATATAATTAAATTAATTACAATGTTTTTATTGTTTATTTCACAATATCATTAATAATTTTTAATTTTTATGTTTAAGTATCATATGAGAGATATTTCTATTTCAAGAAAATTTATCCTAAAATTGTTTCCAAAATTATTTTAACTATTAGTATATGAATATTTAATTTAATGTTTAAAAATGTTACATTATTTACCAAATGGTTTGAGAGGAATGTTTTTATCATTTTTCAAAAAAGTTACCTTGTAATTGTCAAACAAAAATATGGACATAATTTTATTAACATATATTACATGAATAGATTTTCCCAATTTAATGAGGTCATAGTGATTTGAAGATTACTATATAATCTATAAAGGTTCATTTAAAATTAAATTCTTTTCTTTTTAATTTCAGGACCTTTCAAATAAAAAAATGTTTTCAAAAAAGAAAGGATATTTTCCTCAACAAAAATTTCAAGTTATCCTTCAAAATCATTTTCTCTCTAAGAAAACAATGTTTGATGTTTCTTAGGTTTTATAGGGGATATTATATTATGATTACATCCTTATTAATTCTATAGATGGTTTATGTTTATTATATAATGATTTTTATCAATATTTTTCCATTTCTACGTGTTATAAAATGGAGAAATGTTTTTGAAAATGATTTCTTTTTATAGGTTATGAAAAGATGAATAACATATTTATATATCGCAGTAATATGTATGGATTTAATTATGTGATGGTGGAACATTTATCTACCTATAATGCACTAGGTAATTAATTATATCTCATGAGATAGTTATATGAGATATATTGATGGGGGTAACCCACAATGGGGGACAAGTTTATGTACTTGATCTATTATGGGAAAAAAATATATGTTCTTGATCCACTATAAGAAAGAGGTTTCTTGATCCACTATATAGATGGTCTTGTTAGTTAACATAAACATATGAAATGGTTTTCTATATTAATGATTATTCCACACTTTTATGACATGAGTTTATGGTTCACGATTTATGTATGATGTTTTACTACTTTTATTACCCATGTTTTCTAAAGTGATAATGTTTTTTTAAAAATAACTCAAGTTTATGATCTATGAAAACATGGTTATAATCATATTAAGTTATTTTCTTTATCATAATGTCTTATTCAAATATTATGATTTTATATGATCATGGACGGAAAAAAATTATTCTACCAGTTCTGAGCATCTGAGCACAAATATTTCTTAACTTTCTTTTCCCTAGGTTCTGAAGAATGATGTTAAATAAATATTTTCTTGAATTATTTTACATGGATGATGTTTATGACTTATTGTGGAATATGAAAATCTTGGTCTAGTGGGAGATAATTTTGATCAATATAAACAATTTTTTATGACCCCATGTTATTAATATTTTTACCTAATTTTCCATACCACTATACCTAAAAGGTCCTTGGGTATGTATGTGAAATGAAACCTTATTCTGATTTTGTATGTATTGAATATAAAAATATGGTTTACAATTTTATTTTTTATATATTTACATTGGATATGGATGTGTATCTTCAAGGCTATTACATAAAGTCCTTATGCCAAGACACTACACTGATATTGGGGGAGGTATACACTAAAACCTTACAAATGTTTTCTCATGAGACCTATCAATTCATCGAAGGACTATATTATTTTGGCCCCCACAAGTCAGTTAATGAATTATGATGAATTCACAATATTTATTAACAACATCTTTTATATAATTTTCTATGGAACCTATGGAATAATAAAAAAGTCTATCCATATAAATATAATCTGAAAAAAATACTTTCCCATTAAATTGAATAATGTGTGTTTTTAAGATCACATAGATTAGTCAATTAAGATGTTTTGGGTATCATCAAAGTAGCCGTAAGAACAATTTTCAAAGAAACATTTTAGAGAGTGTAATTAAAATGTATTAGATTATTCACATAAGGAAGTAGTTGGGTATAATAGTATAAATTGTTAGGAGAATTATTGAATGGTATAAAAAATCATTCATCTTGTCTCATTAAAATTATGTGAATATAATAAGGCTTATCCCCTGATACTATCCAGCCATGTGTGTTTTATTTAGACAACACATCAGGAATTACGGTGGTGAATGATTAAATTCCCAACAAACCAATTTTTAGGTGATTATTCCATGGTGGATTTTTACCATATCCAAAACCACATTCTAATATCCAGAGAAATATTTCTTTTCTAGGAAACTAAACATTATTTTACCTTACCAAAACATACAATATTGTTTCCATCATGGAAAAGATTGTCTTTTACAATGGTAATGATAAATCATGATTGTAATGACTATAATAGAGGTAAAAATATATATACAAGTATATCCCTAAAATTTCATGTGTAATATGGAACCAATTATTCTATAACAATTTTAAAAAAATAATTGTGGGGAGAATAACACGAGTCCCATTGAATGAAAATTTAAATGAATAAATCAGAATTATTGATTGGGTAGACATTTAAAAAAATAATTTTATATATAATAGTGATTAAAATTTATCATATAATTAAATGAGTAATGAAATTTATTGATTTAACTTATAAAAAGGGAGTGCATACACAACATAGAGGAAATTTTATGCATTAAACGAACCATGTATCAAATAGAAGAATTTGATAAGGAATTCCCATACCACTTATCCTAAATTACCTGAATGTATTTTAACCTCTTGAATAAAAAATATATCTTATTCAAATAATTAATAACCTTAATAATATCTATATTAATTTATTCTCTTTTAAAATATTCATTCTCTTTATGAATTCTACATATTTTTTACATTGATGGTTAATAGTTTTGATCATTTATACTTGTTTTATAATAAAGGTGTATGTATTCATTATTCATCAAAATATGAACTCTAATATTTATTAAAATATAATATTAGGTATTTATTATAAATATTTATATTGTTTCAAAATCATTTCATCCATGTTTCAGTCTTTTATCTAGGATAATGAAATCTATAGAAATCATGTTCTTGTGATTCTAATTGATTGAATAGTGTTTTCTTAAAAAATGTAATAAATACTGATATAACATATATAGAAAAAAATTAATAAATTTTTACAGCATTATATTATATTATACTAGTAATTATTCTCATACCTTCATTCATTATATATATTAATATTATTTATTAAGTAGGTGCTTAATCAGACCTCAACATTAACATACCCTAATTTAATGACTGATTATGAGGTGGTTTTGTTATAATATGATTGTAGAAGAATAAAAATGATCTTATTTAGTATTTTACATTTTTATATATAATAATTATAATTAAATTAGAAGAATAATTAAGGGATAATAAAATATTACATAATTGGAATAAAATAATTTCATCTTACCATGGTAATATTAAATGTTTCAACAAACGATAATTTAGTTTTTCTAAATGGTTGGATTAATGAATAAAAAATTGAAATAGATTTAGTATAGTGAATTTATAGTATTGAAATTATACTAGTTTCATTATATTAGTGTTACTATATTTAATTTTATAGAATAGAATTAATAAAAATTTTAATTTATTGATAATTATCATCTTAGGGACATGAATAGAGCCTGAAATTATCCTTAGAAAACAGTCCTTATGATATGTAATGGTGAGAAATCACTTTTAATCGCATGAGGGGGTTTTAGGAGAAGAAAATTTTAATAGTGTTAATAAAAATTATAAGGGATTTTGTATATAAAATCATTCTTAACATATATATACATTATATAATTTTTGCGAAATATTTAATGCATTTCCCAAAAAGATTCCTAAAGATCGTATTAGTTTAGTTCCATTGAAAAAACATGGAGAGATAAGAACTGGTGAATTAGTGAGCTACATTATCTCCCACTTGGTTATTTATGACCATAACCCTTCTTTGACACATCTAACATAATACATATCTTTATATCCTGGGGAAAAAAATAATAAAAAGAGTTAGATTAGAAGCTCAGTAAGGGTAAACAAAGGGATATATATAAGAAAAATCCTGAGAGCAAAGGAATGATAACATGATCATAACATTAGAATATCCTACATCGCCTATAAATGATCATAATAAAGAGTTGTGGTATAAATATTGGCATTTCGTAATACATTAATCATAAGGGAATCAGAAAATAATCCATGAAATAATAAAATATGAATGATACATTGAGTTTTGGAACATATATAAACATACTAAATTATTTCAATATAAGTCAACGAATCACTACAAAGGTCATCATAGTGGAATGACTTCACTCCCCAAAAAAGCATAGTACTGAAGGTTTACTATAAAGAACATCTTAGCATACATAGTTATATACTGAAATGATTTGAATCCATGTTTTAGAAAAGACTATCTAATGAGATATAAATCATTACCCAACGCATTTTAAAGAGATATAGGTCCCACTCATCTCATAATGAAATCATACATATGTGTGACAAAAGATAATGGAAATTTATCATTTCAAAACTGATGAAATAAAATAATAATCATAAACATGTAATCATATCGTAACATATGGAATATATATAGGTTTGAAAATTATATAATCAAAGAATAACATATAAAAAGAAGCAGGTTTCATATGCATATATCATATGGAATAGAAATTTGTGTCATATAAATAATTCAATCAAAGAATAAACCATTCAAAAAAATAATATGAATGGTAACATTTGATCATATTCAAATAAGGGTTTGAGAAACAATGAAGGATTTAATCATAGATGAAAAAAATTAGAAATGTATTTAAAAAATATTTATTAATGAAAATTTTATTTCTTCTTTGGAAATGAATTTTTAAATAATAATTTTTTTTAGAAAACATTTATTTTCATATAAAATTGAAAAACTATATTGTTATTTTTGAAAACCATTTAAAACAAAAATCATTTTAATAACATTTTCATTGAAAAAATCAATTTTCAAAACTTTTTTCAGTATTTTGTAGAAAAATAAATTTCTAAATGAAGAGAGATATTTGGTTGTGCTTTCATGAAAAAACATTCTTAAATATCTTATGTACCAAAGATTAAAAAAATAATACCATTAATTAGAGTTATCAATAATAACTCGAGAAAAATAAAATCCACAAGTTTTATTGATATATGGATAAAAATATTTATAAAAATAATAATATTAATAAAATATCTGATAAATGATGAGATTGTAGAAACAAACCGTTGCCACTTTGGTGACTTTGAAATATGATCCAAATAAAAAAAATAGAATTAAAAAAACTGAAAATAAAATGAAAATAATTATATTCATGATACAAGATCTAAAATTGTAGTATATACACCTCCTAAAATAATATAGGTTCATAGTATAACATAAATCTAAAAATAAAATTGAGACAAAATTACCTTACTGATTTGGTGACTTTTTGACTGTAAACCCCATGAAACAGTTATCATAAACTGGTTATGATAATTACCATAAAAATAAATATAATATTAATATAATAAGGTAAGTTGTATATATACAAAACATAATGGATATTAGTGGTGAATATAGAATATGTCATGAAAAATTACAAGTGGTACTAGAAATCCCCTTACATTATTTCTTAACTATCATTGTACTCAATTTAAAATACCATATAATAAATATATTTTTATTTTAAATATACTATTGAAAATATTCAATTATATTATACCATATATTATATACTTATGATCATATATTACCCATTTACTACCAATTCGATTTTAATGATAGATTTTGGGTAATAATAGTTTTTTCACATGCGTGTGGATTTGATATATTTTTCATCCTATTACTTATATAATGATATAATGAATATATAATATCATAAAAATATCATATATATTCATTTTATATGTATATATAATATCATATAAAATATTTAAATAGAAATTAAAATTAATCATTCCAAGAGATGGTAGGTCGTATACATGCATGAATACTATTTCCATTTTGTGGTCGTATTAAAAGAGAGAAAGTAAAAAATATATTTATATATCTGTATAAATAATAAATGAATTAGAATTTTTATTTTATATATAACACATATGTTTATTAAACCCATCCTTAAAAAATTCCTTGTCAAGATTGAACAAATCACATCACTTTGAGGAGGTAGTTGTCCACATGTCCACAAATGAAGTTATCGTATTCTGAAAAATATAATGAATGAAGGTATGTGTTATATAAAAATTACAGAAGTATAATGAAATCAAAAATATCATATATATAATATAAAAACTAGTAATTTTATCATTATTCCTAACTTCTAATGATTGTAATGGAAGAACGAACGACAATAGTTCATGAAGTGGTGGTCCATCACACACACAAGAGATGATTATGTACCACAGTTTATCGATGTGTGTTTTACTGTAGGTCATAAACACAAAAATAAAAACACCTCAATATATTTACGATAAAGAGGTTATTATATAATAAAAAATAATAATAATTTAAGTAATGGAAATGAAATGAAATAAATTTTCTTTTTGAATGGTGTTACCTATTCTTTACATAACTCCATTTGGTTTTCACCTAAGGGATTCCTTTGATGGTTTTATACCCCAAGTGGGGCCTATAATATAAATTGAGGAAACTGAGGTGGATATTTGGACAAGTTTATTGTTTAAAAAATTTATTGAGAGGTGTAAATTATTGATGGGGTGGCGTGACTTCCCTTTTATAATGGAGGAGGAGGGGCATTCTTATAAATATATAAAGGAAAACACTATTGAGAGGTCTCCCAAAAATAACATTCCTCAAATAATTTTATATTTTATAGAAATGGTAGGTTATAGTGTAAATATGACCATAGAATGTTTTTTGGAAACTTTTCTAGGTTATTTTTCTACTTAAGATATAGTTTAACGCCTATGTAAACTCTGTTTTACCATAATTATAGTAATTAATTTTATTTACTTTATCTAATATATTTTTTGTAAAAAACATAGTCCAACTAACATTAAATTGAAAATTGTTTTAATTAAAAATATTAAATCCATTTTTCTAAATTCTAAACATAAAATTGGTAAAAATTAATATAAAATTAATCATAGACTTGTATAGTGAATGTGGGTTTTTAATACCAAACAATTCAAAATATTGAAATGTTTTTATATCCAATATCAATGATAAATTGGTTAAAATGATTCAAATTGGATTAATTTATGTATAATTTATTTAATTACACTTCCAAGAAAAAAATATAATATAACTATATAAATACGTAAATGAAAAGGATGTTTTCAATTAATATATATTATTATCACTATTCTTTGAAAAATATAATATTTTAGGAAAATAAAAAATATCCCCCAAATATAATGTTGATATTATGAATAAAAATTTTAAGTCTATTTTAGAAAATTAATTTTTTAAAATTATCTAAAATTAATTTATTTTACTATTTATATAGGGTCATAAAAAGAAGTACTTTTGAGAAAGTAGTATTTTTCAAAACACAAAACCATTTAAAAAATTATATATTTCATCATCAATGTGATTTATTTATGTGTAATCATTATAAATAATTTTTAAAAATTGGTTATTACTATTTATATTACTATGTTTAATAGCTAGGTTATAATTATCGCATTTAAATAACAATAATAATAAAATTTTGTTTGTTGAAACTCAGTGTTTAATATAATGCCACATAAGTCAGTGTTTTGTATTACACATCCATAACTTGTAGTTTTTGATTTCTCTAAATGTGTGATGACCTAGACCCTTATAGTCTATTCTATTGTGAAAATATAGTTTTTGGAGTGTTTTGGGAGGTAATAGTGGCTTAATTCGGGGGTTTTCCACAATAACATTTTTTTTGCAATGGTGGGTCACCAAATGGTGGATCTTTGAAGGGTTTCCCACTAAAGGTTGTCTCACCGATTCGTGGATCACCAAACAGTGGCCCACCGAATAGCTCACCAAATAATGGCTCATAGAACGGTGGCTCACCAAATGGTGTCTCACCAAATGGTGGCTCTCTAAATAGTGGCTCACCAAATGGTGACACCAAATGGTGGCTTGCATAATGGTGAAACCGAATTATGTCTCATTTAATGGTGGCTCACCTAGTAGCGCCTCACCGAATAGTGACAATGGTGACTCACCCAATGGTGAGTCACTTCTGATAGGTTTCTAAATTTCTAGTTTTTCCCAATTTCTTCGAGTATTTCCAGTTTCTCCCGTCTTACATTTTATTTGATATAAATTGAGTTTAAAGACATATTTGGGTGTTTTTGGAGGCCTTTCAAAGGATATTAATTATTTCTTAATATCCTAATGCTCTGGGGGGTTGAAATAATCCCACTGCATTGCCTTGGCCACCATTTGACTTTAATGGCCTTGAAACTATTTCCCATTCTGTTGATATATGATATTAATTTTTTTAAAGACAAGTTCCTCTCTTCTATTTTCTCATGGTTCATGGAGAAATTTTATTCTTTGATGAGTTTTTTCCCGTGCTATGGGCCCCCTTGTAGAGTTTTCTTTAGAGGGTTCCTGCAACACACACACACACCTCTTTTGAAAAAAGAATGAATCATTGGTATCCTGTTGTTCTATATAGAGATTTAGTTCATCTCTCTATTAATTATTTATCATGCAGTGTGGGTGTAGTGATGTTCTCTTGTAAAAAATCTTGAATCAAACTTATAATAAATATAAATTCTAATAAAAACTTGACGATGTGAAAAGAGTGAATTAATGTTGATTTCCTATTGTATTTTTATTCTTATTGATTATGTAATCAATTGTGGTCATGTGGCTTCTAAAAATCAAGTTAGTTGGTGTTTTGTTTGTTCATGGGTGATGCCTTATAGTTTTTTTGTTTCTGATGAATATCTTCTAGAAATATAAATTAGATTAATCATGAACATTTAGTTAAATCAATGGATTCCCTAGGATAAAAAAACCCATGTGTGATCATCCCTTCTCGTCGAAGTGAAATTTAAGGAATAGTGTTGGAAAAATCTACATAACTCCTATTTTATAGGTGCAGTTGTGTGATGTGTGGGAATTGTTTTGTTTTGTGATTTATAAGGTTTATGTTGTGGTACTATTGGTAGAATGGGTGTTCACACATAGATGGGAAAAGGAGTTAGTTCTATGAGAAGGGTGTGGTATGTGTTTACAACATGGTTGTGCATTAGTGGTGGTTTTTGTGGGATTTTTGTTTGGGGTGGTGAAGGATGTGTGATGAGATATCAGGTTGGGTTATTTATTGATTATGGAATGTATGAGCTTTTTATGTAGTGAGACTGTATCTGGGAAGTGTTTGTGAAACTGTGCTATTGGACTGGTCTATCATGATTTCAGATTTATTTGTGTTCTAGGTGTGGATTTGGGGTGTTGTGGGACCAGAAGTGGGTTTTTTATATTTCTTTTTATGAATGGGTGTAAAAATGGAAATATTTCACCATATTCCCCCATCCCATGTTTGAAGTTGGCAATACCGAATAACAAAGTGGGATGGTTGTTGTGTGTTTAGTGGATTCTAGCCTTCTGAAAATGGTTGTTGATATTGTGATTATTAGTTTCCCTGGTAGGGAAGAAATAAATAAATAAATGGGATTAAAATACAGAATGAAATTTGGTTAAATTAAAGGGGTGGGTTGATGTTTTGGTTTTGGCTGTTGTGTGTCTCTACATGTAGGTCTAGTAGTAGAGATGGTTTTGATTAGGAATGTTGTATGTTTTGAATCCCATATGATGGGTTGATTTTTTATCTATATCTATAAACCTATAGTTTCTTATGTTTTCTACACACACTTCACCCATGTTGATCAAAAATTTCCAAACACACCCATCGTTATGGGACATTGTTTCCATTCCTATCATCCTGGTGGGTGGGTGGACGACTAGTTATTATCTCTTCTATGCTACCTATTCTAGGGATTTAGTGCCCATGACTTATTTCGGTAGGTTGTAATAGATTGAGGTTTATTACCAGATTATGGTATTGGTTGTGTGAGGATTGGTCTGCTTCCCAGGTGCCTTTGAGATGTGGACCCGATTTTTTCTAGCAAGACATGTGGTGATTTCGGCCCAGGTTTTTGAGGGTAGGATGTGTGTGGTTGTGGCCCTGGTGTCTACGAGTAGGATGTGTGTTGTTTGTGTCCCAAGTGTGTGCGGGTGGATTTTGATAGCGGGGCTTGGGTATGAGTGTGGTAGCATCAATATGTTCTCTATTATGGATAAGCAGTTAACCAATGGGAAGTGGTGTGGTGTACCCAACTATCAATGTGCATACTACTTTTCATTACATTAATTGACATGCATTATTTGGTGAGTGTTACTTACTAATATTGGGTGGTTAATAAACCATATATGTGCCTTTGAGTTTCTTATATTATTTCTATGGTGAATTATTCCGATTCCCCAACTTGTACATGGTTGACATTGGGTTTTTTCCTACTGAGTATACTTTTATGATCACCCTACATATATAAGCATGTTTTTAGGTTTTCAGGGAGATTTCCTAGATCATACTTAACCTTTCTAGCTCGGATTCTAGGGATGGTTATTGTGTCACTGATTAGTCTTATACTGGTACTTATTTGAAGTTTTCTTTTATTTCATGAAGCTTTATGTTAAACATGCATACAAGATGGTATTTTGTTTCTCTATATATATGATTCTTATAGTTCTTTGAGGCTGATAAATATTCTATTTTGATTCCATTTTCATTAAAAGGGATATGAATCCCATTTGTGTTAATATTTAACTACCTTTTTTTCTAGGCACCACCCTAGGGCTAATTGGAGGGGGGAATTGGGGGTTATTATGAGTCTTTCATCTTGAGGAAGGAAGGTCTCGAAATATTTCTATCCCTTCCCTCATCTTGAATAAGGCAGGTCATGTTTAATGGTATCAGATGTGTGGTTAAGAGATAGGGTGGAGTTTGATGTTAGGCATATATAGGATGGCATGGGTTGGTAGTGAAACAAGGTTATATGGTTTTAGTGTGTGACATATGACAAGGAAGACCATCCAAGACATGGGATTTTTGGGCCCCTGGTGATCCAATGGATGAAATCCAAGCTTATCAAATAACCAAATGAGGTTATACTGTTTGCAGGGTAGAGACCCTAGGAAAGGTATATAAGTCATGATGACTTATGTTCTTTTTTTGGAATTATCAGGAAATTAGAATAAATAAAGAGTTAAAATGAAACCTAAACACATTACATACTACCTGGGCTTAGGTGTTCCTTGTTTTCCTTTCAGTTATAGATATTGTATATTTCCCACGCATGGTATGAGTAGTGGATAGTCAACAGGATAACCCATATTACTAGTGGAGGGTTAATACAATGGAGGATAATGATCAGTGGAGAATGGGGCTTTGTTCTTTCCAGTGATAGACTCTATTACTGTACGAGGGTAGTGTATCAGATACGGAAATGAAGAGTTGTCTTTAAGAGCTATTTATCAGATTCAGCTTGATCCAAGATCCGATATCATATTCGGTTCCTCGGGCATTGAGTTAGATGACTGGATATTCACATTATTAGTGGATTCTTTACCTTGGAGAGAGGAATGTGACTAGTGATATATTTGTCAATTTTGAGATGATGTTCTAGGCACAATTCCTTTCTTCCACGATGAAGGTCGAGAAAAGGAAAGAGATAATCTCCCTCTAGTAGGATAGTATGTCATCGAGGGATTCAGGGATCATGTTAAAGGATCTCATGTATTTTTCAGTAGACCACTTTTGGATGAGGGGTCTCAAGAGAGGCGCTTATAAGAGGTAATTTATCCTACTCTTCAATATGCGGTTACTCCATTCGGCCTACTGAAATATATAGTGTTTTAGGAGAAGTCTTAGGTTGTGGAGAGGACACAATCGTGAGGAGGTCTTCTATGAGAGGAAATGTAGCTGTTTAATTACAAGGGGAAGTCCACCAGTAAAATGTCTTTGGCATCAAGGCCTTCCAGGTTTTGGTCTGCAGGGAGCTTACCCCACAAGTATTAGTTCTACCCCTCTGGTCCTCCCCCTTTCCCCACATGCTTGGTACATAAGTGTTTTGCTTTTGGAGGCTGTGGGTGCCAACATAATTAGTTATTAGCTTGAGCTACGTTTGGTGGAGGTGGGCATGTTCATCTCTACCTCAAAAGAAGTTTCCAACCACCCCTATCTGCAGTAAGTACAATAGTCCCATGCTCTACCATGGGTGGATGGTGAAGGAGGAGGCCGACCTAAGGGTGCTCCTCTAGGGCCTCGACTTGGGTGTGGTCCGGGAGACAACCGACAGCTGAGGGGAAGATGATTCGGGCATGGGTATCTTCACACTGTAGAGGCAACAATTCCAATGAGATCAGAGTTCGTTCGAGGTAGATTAGTTTTTTAGTAAACTTGTTTGTTCCTTTTTCGATTCATGAGATTCAAACTCCTTTTTTCTACTTAGTATAGCCCATTTCTTATGACTAGACATAGAGATAAATTTTTTGCCCCTGTTGTTTAGTACACCAGTCAGAGGTCAAAAACAGCTTTTTTGAGGTTTTTTGGAATGTATACTGATGTTGGGGCCACATAAGTCTTGCAGGGAACTCATCATGATAAATATGAAGTCATATGATGTCATCCTTAGCATCAGATAGTTTTTTTGTTGCAGGTTATTATCAGCTACTTCTGGATTAGTGTTGTGTTTTCAGATATTATAGGCTAACATGTAGCTTTCATTGGTGGTCAAAGTTGTCAGGTTGGCCATCGGTGAATGGAGCTTCTTCATTCCTTGTTAACCTAGTTGTTACTGTGGTTGATGGATATAGATACGGAATGGTATCCCATGGTCATTGGGGAGTTATAGTATGTTTTCCCCGATGAGGTCGTGATGCTACCCCATCAACATGATGTTGATATCAGGATAGAAATTCTACTTGGTGATAATTCGATTTTGATGGCTCCTCATTGGATGAAGACTTCTGAATTGAGGGAGTTGTGGATTCAGATTGATGATATGATGATTAAGGGTTTCATCTGACCCATCATGTTTTCGTGGGGTTCTCTAGTCTTGTTTTCAATGATAGAGGATGGAGGTCTAAGGCTGTGTATAGACTACAAGAGGTTGAATCAGGTAATTGTAAAGAACCATTACCCTCTCTCAATGATAGATGATATTTTTCAACCAGCTAAGGGGAGGGAGTTGTTTTTTCAAGATCGATCTTCGGTCTTACTATCCTCAGTTGAGGGTGAAGGAGGGTGAAATTACGAAGACTGATTTTGGTTGCTGATTTGGGAATTCATTGTTGTCCCATTCAGTGATACAAATGTGCCATCCAAGTCCATGGGGCTCATGAACCTTTCATTTTGTGACTTCTTAGACCGGTTCGTCTTCTTATTCATCGATGACATTATAATATACTAATGGTTTGAGGAGGAGAATATTAACAATCCTAGGAATGTTCTAGAGATCCTTCTTCACCAATAACTATATGGAAAGCTATCCAAGTTCTAGTTTTTGACATGGGAGGTCCACTTCCTAGTGCATGTGGTGTATCAGTAGGGTGTAGCAGTTGATCTGTCAAAGATCATGGAAGTTTTTTTAGAATCACCTAAGACTATGGAATAATTTCGTAATTTTTCTCGATATATAAGGCTAATGATGGATATTCATACCATATTTCTATTGATTAGAATCTCTGTTGACAGCTTGGACCAATAAAGGACAAGGCCCTCTGTGGGGTGATCACTATCAAGCAGCTTTTATATATCTGAATGGGATGTTTTTCAGTGCTCTAGTCCTCATGTTTCCTGAGGATGGAGTGAAGTTCGAGGTGTTTTTCAATTATTCCCTTCTGGGATTGGGTTGTGTGCTGATGCAACAACAATGAGTGATCTCTTAAGGGTCTACATAGTTATGTTCCTATGAACATAACTAAGCTACACATGATCTGGAACATGCAGTGATTTTGTTTTCACAAATGTTGCGGCAACATTACCTCATCAGGGAGTGCATTGTGGTATTCACAGATCACAATAGCTTAAGGTATATATTTTCCCAATGATATCTAAACATGAGACATAAAAGGTTAATGAGGTTTCTCTAGGATTATGATTTTGATATCATTTATTTATTAAGGAAATAAAATGTCGTGGCCTGTGCTTTGAGAAGAATGTCGTAGAATGAGATAGTTCATGTATCTACGTATGATTGGAGGGGTATGGAAGAGTTTTATTCCTTGCACAAAGATATGGGAATGTATGGTGGTAGAGGCTTCTTGTTTTAGATAACAATAAAATTTTCTCTGATGTAGTAGGTGGAGGAGTCTCAGTGGAGAGACATATAAGTATAGGTGATGCATGATCATGTTGACCGGGGATATTCATTAGAGGAATGGTTGGAGGATGTTCATAATCAGATGTTGTTCGGTGGGAAGTTTTTCATCCCTATGATGATGCATGTGAATATTCTCAGTGTGATTCATTGGTCACACATATAAATAAACCTAGGAGTTTCCAATATGTACCGGGGATAGAGGGAATAGTTCTGGTCTCCCATGTCAAAGAATGTATTGGCATAGTTTGTGGAAATGTTCCTAGTTTTCGAGTAAGTAAAGGTCGAGCACCATGTTCCTGGTGGTATGATAGTGCCCTTATATATCCCCGTTTTGATATGGGATGAAATGTTGATGGATATCATCACTGGAATTCCCAAGGACTGATGAGGATGCAATGAAATTTGGGTATTAGTGGATCAATAGATGAAGTTAACTCAAATATTAGAGATCAAGGAGCCAATAACAATAGATGCCTTTACATATAAGTAGGTGAATGAGGTGGTTTGGCTGCATGGATATCCAATATCTGTCATCTCAAATCGGGTTACATGTTTTACATCAAGAGTCTGAAGGGGATTAAATCATTATTTTGGAACTCAATTACCACTCCTCACTACATTCTACCCTCAGGCATATAGACAAATGGTGATGACAAACCAGATATTAGAGGAGATATTGCAGACTTGTGTTCTAGAATTTAGTGGGTCTTGTGTGTATCATTTTCCCTTGGTGGTGTTTCAATACAATAATAGTTATCACTCTTCCATCAGCAAGGATATGTTGAGGATTTATATACGAGATTGTGTTTTTCACCCTTTCAATGGAGGGATATTGGGGTGGTGGATATTGTTGGTTCATATGTGGTGAAGCGTACAAAATAGAAGGAGCATATTTTCCATGCGATGATGAAGGTTTCTTAGGACTTGTATAAGACATTTGCCGATCACGGGAGAATACCCTTGGAGTTTGAGGTTGGGGACCACATATAATTTAAGGTTTCTCCACGCCATGGGAAGTGGAGGATTGACAAATAGAGAAAGCTTTATCGTAGGTTAATCAAGCCTTTCTAGGTGTTGAGATGAGTTAGAGAGGTGGAATATCAGCTACCATTTCCACCGTAGTTGGGGATGATCCATGATTTCTTTCATGTCTCCCAGCTTCGTCAGTATCTTCACAGTGACTCCCATTTCATTGATTGGGGAGAGTTGGACATCGATGATCATGCAATGTTTTTAGAGAGGGTATTTGATATCCATGCTTTTTCAGAGAAGGTTCTTCATGGGAAATCCATTCCCTTGGTTCATGTGTTGTGGAGGCATGGTGGCCCAGAGCAGAGTACTTAGGATTGAGAGGTGGAGATGAGTTTTCAGTGCCCAGAGTTGTTTTGAGTTTTTCTAGTGTGTTTTTTATGATATGTAGTGAATGAATTTGTTTTATATGATATGGTTTGTTATGCTTTTCTCTAATCAGTGATAATGTCCAATCATGTGGAAAAGGGAAACCTGATTCATGATTGAGACACATTAATGTGGATGTGATTAAACCTATACAGAAACGTCAGTGCCCCCTAAATATAGTATTATCTTCACATGGTCTAAGTAATTACCTAATTATTTTTTCCATACAATTTGCTTGTGGGGTATCTTGTTGATGTTTGGGTTAACATATATTGGAGGATATTTTCTTGGATGTTTAGGTTTCACTTCATCTTTTGAACAATATAAAGTAGTTTATCCATGAGATGTATCATATAGTGTGATAGTTTGGACCCCTCCTCAGTCTAGCTAAATTCTAAATTCTTGTGGTAGATAATAGTTTGAGACGTATCTTAATTAATGACAAGGACCCCTATAGGATACTCCATTGGGAAAATACACTACTTGGGGAGTTCTAGGAGGTAATAGTGGATTCAGTCGAGAGTTTTCTAAAAATCATTTCTTGCAACAGTGGCTCACCAAATGATGCCTCACGGAATGGGGACACCAAATGGTGACATAGAACAAAGAAAATGGTGTTTTACTTCCAATATTTTTCCAAATTTGTAGTTTTTCATAGTTTCTCCCCACTTTTGTTAAATTTAATGTTACTTGAGTTTAAATCCTTCTTTGAATTTTCTATAGGTGTTTCAAAAGGATATTAATTATATCATAATATCCTAATGCTCTGGGAGATTTTAAATAATCCAATAACATGTTCTTGGGCATGATCAAACTTTAATATCCTTGGATGTGTTTCACATTCTATTGATATAGGGTTAATTTTTTCTAAAGACAAGGTAATATATTCTCTTTTATCATAGTGCATAGAGAACTTATATTCCTAGATGAGTTGTGCACATGTATTGTTCCCCCTGTCTATTTCTCTATGGAGTATTCCAGCTACATTCCCACCCCCTGATTTGGAAAAATGATGAATCTTTAGTGACATGTTGTTTTAAGTAAGTATTTCCATTGCCTCTCTTTTAATTGTGTGTCATTTGGGGTGGCTGTAGTATTATTCTTTTCTTAAAATTGTGGAATCCAACTCTTAATAAAGATAAATTCTAATACAAACTCAATAATTTGATAAGAGTGAATTGATGTGGATCTCATGTTTTATTGTTATCCTTGTTGATGATGTGATCTTTTGTGGTCATGTGGATTCTAAAAATCATGGTCAAAAGTGGTCTATTCCTATGCATGGTTGATGGATTATTAATATTTTCCCCATATATATTATCTATAAATATTAATCTAATAAATCACATATACTTAGTTAAATCAATGGATTTCTTCGGCTGAAAAAACCCTTTTTTGATCTCCCATGCTTATCAATGTAAAATTTAATGAATAGTGCTGGACAAATCTAAAAAACCTTATTTTATAGTTATGAGTTTTTACTATGTGGTAATTGTTGGGTTTTATGATTTAGGAGGTTTATGTGGTGGTACTATTGGTAACATGGTCGTGGACATAGGTGTGGGATGAGTTGTTAGTTCTACGACAAGGGTGTGGTATGTATGTACAATAGGTTTGTGGTTTTGTGGTGGTTGTTTAGGATTCGTGTGTGGGGTAGTGTATGATGTGTGATGTAATATCAGGTTGATATATTGATTTATTGTGGAATGGATGAACTTATTATGTTGTGGGACTGCATATAGGAAGTTTTTGGGTAGTGAGGCTACTTGACTGTGCTGTCATGATTACATGATTATGGGTGTACTAGGTGTGGTGTTGGTGTAAGATGGGACTAAAATCCGGTCATATTCTATTTTTTTGATGAATGGGTGTAATAATGTAAATGCTTTACCTTTTTCACACTTCCCTTATTTTATGTTGGGAGTACCGAAGAATAAAGTTAGATGGTTTTTATGTGTTTAAAACTTTAAGACATCAGAGAATTTTTGCAGATGTTGTACTTATTAGTTTCTGAGGTATAAATGAAATAAATAAATGAATGGAATTATAATAAATAATGAAAATTGGTTAAATGAATTATTTTTTGGTTATGGATATTTTGTTGCTTTACATATAAGGGTTGTAGCAGAGGTGGTTTTGAGTGGGCTAGTTGTATGTTTGGAATACCATAGGATGGGCTGAGATTTTCTCTATCTATATGTCTAAAATTATTGTTCCTCATGTTTTAATATGCACCATCCTATATTGAGAACTATGTACTGAAGACCCCCATCATTACATGGGAGGGTGTCCTTTCCCAGCATCCCTTTGGGGGGATGGATGGCTGGTTACAATCCCTTTTATACTCCCTATTCAAGGAAATTATCACCCATGACTATTCATGTAGGTTGTAATGGAATGAGGTTTATTACTAGATTATGGTATTGGTTTTGTGAGAGGTTTTTTATTTACTAGGAATTTTAATAATGATGACCATGTTTTTTGGGTGATACATGTGGTGGTTGCGGCCCGGGTGTTTGAGGGAGAGATTTGCGTTACTATGGTCGAGATGTCTATGGGCAGAATGTTTGTGGTTTGTAGCCCAGGTGTGTGTGTGTGTCAGTTGTGATAGTGGGGCTTGTTTAAAAGTGTAGTAGTGTCATGACATTCACTAGTTGGGATGAGAATCTATCCAGTGGGAAGTGGTGCTGGGTACCCAAACATCGATGTACTTACTACTTTACATTACATTACTTTACTTGCCTTATTTGGCAAGTGTTCCTTGGTGAGGTTAGGGGTGGATAGTATACCTTATATGTTACATTGGGAAACTGTTTTTTTATCACAGGGTAGTAATATTCTTCTCCCACTTGTGAACCTGTGACATTGGTTTTTACCTACTGAGTATACATGTATGCTCACCCTATATATATAATGTTGTTTTGAGGTTTCTAGGGAGATTAGGCAAACCATGCAAGACTTTACCATCTCAGATGTTGGGGATGGTTTCCGTGCCATGGCTTATTTTAATGTAGGTACTTATTTGGAGTTCTCTTTTTTTGGAAGCTTTATATTAAGAATGTGTACATGAAGGTTTTTGGTTTCCTTATATATATGTTTCTTGGAGTTGTTTGAGGCTGATACATCATATCTCGTGATCCCATTTTCATTAAATGGGAAATTCCTCACATTTGTGTTAATTTTTACCTACCCGTAGTGTTAGTCACCACCCCATGCCATATTTTTTGGAGGACTAAGGGGTTATTATATATTCTTTATCTTGAGGATAGAAGGTATCAACATTTTTTTATCCCACCCTTCATCTTGAAGAAGGCGGGCCGTAATAGAAGGACCTTAAAAATTGATTTTTCTAATTCTACAACATATTCTCTACGGTGTTAAGAATATGAATGGGGTATTAAATATAATACAAGTAGTGATATAATTATATTCCCTAATATAAGTTTTCATGAATCAAACCTGATATTCATTTCATCAGTAATCTATCATAGAATACATTGTGTACTTTATAAATATTGGGTGACTTAATAAATCAGTAATTTGTGGCTAAAATATTTTCTAGTATTTGAAAAGGTCCAATATACACAAGGATTATCTTCTCCCTTTTACAAAATTATAAAAATCCTTTCTATGGTGATGATTCTAGGAATACATGACCCTGAACATAAAATGCATACTATTTCCTAATAATATTTTTATAGATATTTTATATTATTTTAGGTTATTTTAGGTGATTTTATACATTTTTTTAATTAACTTACATATCATCCAATGACTATACGAAAATACTCTTTCTTTCTCCATCTTCTTCCCAAAAGGTTGGTGCATGATACCTCTTCCTATATAATACATCATATAGTTTTATATTGTTGTTCAAATATAATCTAATATTATATTACCCCAAAAATTATATTTATCCTACATACCATTGAAATCAAGAATAAATGATCTCCACATTATTATTGTTGTCTGAATTGTCCTTTTAGACTACCCATCATTTTGGGGATTATTGGAAATTCAAAAATGTTTCTTATTGTTGAGATTATTTTGAGGCCTCTTATATAATTTGTATGTGAGTTGAAGGTGAGTAATAGATACAATTGATATAACTTCCCCATTAATTATTTTTAAAAGATTTAGAGAAAGGTAGGGAACTTAGTGGGT
Source organism: Viscum album (assembly GCA_963277665.1). Lineage (NCBI taxonomy): Eukaryota > Viridiplantae > Streptophyta > Magnoliopsida > Santalales > Viscaceae > Viscum > Viscum album. Next base: position 245,269,824 of record OY728131.1, read on the forward strand.
ATATCTTATAATATTACATAGAAATTAAGATACTTTGTAATATGATAAAAAATTACCCATATTAAATCGTTATTCCTTAGAGACTTCGGGATTTTGGTTACAATGTACATACTGATATTGTCCCATTTCGAAATAATTATATGTAGAGGTTGCATCACTCCCTTAGGATATCATTGTTCAACCCTTACCTACTATCATAATATTCATATGTACATATTGTATTTATTTTCCCACATTAGACAATCCCACTAGAATTATTATATTAAATCATTATATATTTTAGTGATACAAGTTTTTTAATGAAATTGGATATATTTGATTCATCTATTAGTTCTATTTTCTACACTAGTAAGGATTGGACAAATAACCAATTCCAAAACATCAATGCTCCATCTATATAAGATTATTTCTATTAATTTTCCATTATATACTTATTTAATATCCTTTATAAGTACTCCACATCATAATATCTCCTCACAATCTTTTCAAGTAAGTATGAATTATCAATTTCATATATAATTAATAATGGATACCATTTCCTAAAAATAACCATACCTGAATATAATTTATTCTTTTATATAATATTATTTTTAGTCCTCAATATGGTCAAATATCCCTATTTACTACTAATAAATTCATCATCTACCTTGTTTCCTTCCTTGGGTTTTAGTGTATTGAGAAATTATAGTCAATGAGTTGTTCCAAGCATATTTTTTACCTCATGTTTTTTTCCTTCAAAGAGAATATATACATAAATCAGTTATGGTTCCTGTGTGTGTGTGTGTATATATATCATATATTTCTCCAGAAGTCTATGACCTCTACATTTTCAATGAAAATGTTATCGATCCCAACTTAAGGTTTGGATTTGGATTATTATTTTCTTTAATTTTCAATTGATGTGATGCATATGAAATCACTCTATCATTTTGTAGAAGAACACAACTAAGTCCCTTCTCAAATGAACCTCTATATATTGGGAATATATCATTATTTTATGATAAAATTGATATTGTTTCATTAAAAAATCTTCTTGGAATCATTAAAACAATGTTCGTATTATATTCACCCTTGTAATTTATCCCTTTTACATGTTAACATGGTTAAAGTGTTGGATAACTGGGTTAATTCATAAACAACCCACCAATAATAACCTACTGAACCTTGGAAACATTATATCGCAGTTATGTTTGTCACTAAAGGCCCTTATTTAATATTGTTTTTATTTGAAGGGTCAATAGTTATTCTATACTAGAAGACAATATGAATATGAAAAAATTCATTGAGATTAAATCCATAATTATTATATTTCTCATATAAATTTTTTTCTAAGTGTCTCTATAATTTTTTACAAATGAATCTCAGGAAACATGTAACACCTAGAGTATATCAAGATATCACTAATGAATACCACCATAATGTTTTCAAGATAATCATTTATTACTCTATTCAAGATATTCATAATAGTATAATGTTCATTAGTCGATCCAAAATACATTAATGTAAACATATAATGTATATACCTCTTTCGGAATGTCACATTTGGCATGTCTTCATTCTTCAACCTTAGTTTATGATAATAATAGTGAATATAAATATTTAAAAATTATTAGGCTCCTTTAATTTTATCAGATAACTCATAAATTCATTGTAAAGTTTACTAAATATATAATTTAATGTCATTAGCCTGGAAATAGTCAAAAAATAGTTTCATGTAACCATACATATTTTTCAATAACAAAATAGGGGATCCCCGTGACGAAGCATTGGGTCATATAAATTATAATGGCCTAGTTTTTTGTAAGTATAATATTTTCCCTTTTAAGTTAATGTTCTTGATTTTAATACTAATTAATTTTTTAAGGTTATATATCATTTTAAATAATAAGATAAATATTTAATATATATATATATATATTTTGTAAAATAATATTTTTTTTGAGTATAAATAATAATAATAATATATTATAGAAAACATTTTCTGAATTAAAATATACCATGTATCAATTAGATAATATATAATTTTCACATTTCATTTATTATTATTCAATAAATATTAATTTAAAATAAACATATGTCTATTTTGGAATTAATTAACATAAATAAAAAAATATTATATATACATAAGAGTTATAGAAAAGATAATTTTATATTTAATAAATATATTATATTAATTAAAAGAATATCCAATAAATAAGTTATGTTTTAATAGAAATATTATAATTAAAATATAGATTCATTAAGAGGTTTACATAAAGATAAGAAAATATATGACATGTTTTTTGAAAAAATTAAATGACACGTTATATTTTAAATTTTTATCGTTTTAAATACCCATAATAAAATAGATGGGAGAGAATATATAATAATATTACATATAAGAGTATTAATATTATTATTTCCGTAATAAAATAACAATAATATAATTTATTTTCAATTGGAAAATTAATAATTAGTGTAATTATATATGTTTGTAACAACAATAAGTGATAAATAAAAATATATAAAAATTATTTAATAAATAAAAGATAAAATTATTAAATATAAACATCAAAATTGGGGATAGTGTATTCCCAAAGATGACCCCCTATCATATTCTCCATCCTCATGAAACCGACGAAACTCCAAATGGGAAATCATAATCATAACAAGGAACCAGTCACATCCTAATAGAAATTAATGAGACTAGTGTAGTTAATCTGATGGTGAATCACGTGACGTGGTGTCTGCTTAGTTTGTACAGATCTAGACATTTCAGATGGGATTATGCAAAAATACTGAGACAACAAGAGTTCGTCTTCATCACATATACCAAATCCACTTCGTTAGGTAGTCTAGTGATCATTATGGTAACCAATGATGTGATCCAACCTTGCCAAAGAAATTAATGAGTATTTTTTGTCCTTGTGATTATTATAAAATTAGACTATACAAGAATGGTTGACTAGTATTTTTATTTTAGGGATTATTAAACTGTAATTTTCTGGTTCAGGATAAATATTCTACTAACCTAAGTCAGAGAAGATTAATATTTTTTTATAATGTAAATATTCTCTATTATAATTTGAAGTATCAAACTATATAATGAATTTTTATGTGCGATTTCTCTTTATTTTTGGGGTTATTGCGCATATATGGGTGTGTGTGTGTGCCTTTGGCATAAAAAAGAATAGTATGAGGGTGTTTAATTTTGAATCTTTTTTCAGTTCTTGGGGATCCATGTCAGTTATTTTCATCCCTATTGAGAGGTAGTGGTATTTAAAACCCACTTTAGTGAAATAATATTCAAGTAAGGGAACCATTTTTTGTTGTTTATATTTCTATTTATTTCCCAAAAGGTAATAAATATCGAAATTTATTTTCCTGTTTTGAAATTGCATTTTAAATAATCACTAAAATAGTATCTAGGTTTTAATAAAATATTTCAATCACCTTCTGTAAATTTTAAATATTTATCTATTAAATGTTTAAATAATTTTGGATTTATTCTATTTGATAGAAATGTAAATTATGTTAAAAAATTATTATATTTTTGAAATCTCTTCTTAATTAGTGATTGTTATTTGAAAAAAAAATGTTCATCGATGTTTTTTGTTGGTGTTTTTAATTATTTTTATCGTAATAAAATTCTTTCTCAAGAAATTGTTTCCTTTCAATATCTTTGTACTAAGATGTTTTACTTCAAAAAAAATTTTTGTGAGGGGAATTTTCTTAAAACAATTCAAGAGGTTCCTACAATTTAGATATTATATGTAAATATTATATAATTCATCTACTAATAATTATTTCGTGACATTTTAAATTATTTAAAAATTATATCTTCAGGATAGTTATAGAATTATATGAAAACAATGAATATATAATTTAAGAGGATTATGAATTTTAGATTTTATAAGACAAAATATATTTTCCATCTTCATCTTATTTATAACGGAATTTTCATGATATTAAAGGTATAATTATTATGTTTACCTTAACTTTTATTGAAATTATTACCTTAAACATTAAAATTTCATTGGGTTGTGAGACTAACTTTTCCAAAAATTATAATGAATAATTAATGAACTTTAGATGGACTCATATATATAGGTTATGTTATTATATATTCAAAAGTATTATTTTGATAATAATATTTAAAATGGAAGTGTTTGTATGTATATATTTATATATATAACATTTAATGTTAAAAATCATGTATGATCATGGATTCCTATTTATGAAATTATGTTTAATACTCTGAGAATCATAGTTGGGCCTCTAAAAGTGAAACTGATGTTGTCAAAATTTTAAGTAAAAATCATATTATTTACAATGAATTGTATATAAAAATAGGTAATTTCATATGATTTTTTTTTTAAAACATGTAAATATATATATAAATACTCTATTTTATTTTAAGGCAAATCTAAATTTTTAAATTTACTTCATTATATGTATTTATATAAATATAAGTATATATTTTTTAATTTATGAAAACTATTTTATTATTATTATTCGTATATTTAGGTATGTAAATAAACGTATGTATATACTTGTTTCATTTTTATGTTAAAATATTTTGGATGTTTACATACATGTGTAAGAACATGCAATTATGTTTTATCCCAATTTGTATATATATATATATGTATATGTATCCTTTTATGAAAAAAATTGTATACATATAAATTTGTACATAAAGGTAAAATTACATATGTATTTTATTGTGAAACTACTTTTATCATGATACACATATAACCAAGAAAGTAATTTTTATAAAATATTTTTCATAGATCATGGTTTAATAAGAAATCTATAGTCCCATGGTGAAAATTATATGGTTTAATGTTTAAAATTCCAAAGTGGAATAGTTGGATGTTACGTTAATGAAGGTATGGTATGGTGAGTAAACCAAAAAACTTTATGGGAGTTTTTTTTCAATCATTTGATGGCTGAACCCAAATAGCACTCTAATGAATTGGGTAATGTTTTAATTTCATGAGATGTCATTTATGGTGCACATGAGATGTATCCTAAACATATTATGTGATTATGGAGTAAACTGAATCCCCAATTGGACTTCTTTCACCATGACTCCAGATTGAACCTAAAATCCTTACTATGATCTAAGATGCTTGAAGTGCCCAGATCAGTGTGAATCACTGAGAGGGGGAGGGGGTGAATCAGTGATCCCTTAAAACTTTTTGCTAATTGATTCTTTATCAATTAAACCTCTATGGCTGGTTAAAGCCTCGATCCACTCTTCTTGTATCTCTCACCTTTCCATGAATGATGTAGTAAATGTAAAGGCACTGGACACAAGGATTTACAAGGTTCGGCACCAAAGGCCTACATCCTTGCCATGCTCTCCCAGCATGGATTCTCCCATTATAACTTGTTAGAATTACAATGGTCGATACAGCTTCCCACCGTATCTCTCCTGAGTCCCACAGGAGGGTCTTTATACTGCTTCACACAGTGTTACCAGAGTCCCACTGGCCTGCTCCAGAATCCCACTGAAGACTTCTTCTCCCTGAGTCCCACAGGGTCTTCTCCTGGCTCCTCGAGTCACACGAGTAGCTCTTCTCCTTGTTCAGCTCTTCAAGTATCTTCAGCAGTCTGGGATAAAGACTGCTGGCCTTGCTCTATACCTCTGATCACTTGTGATGATCAGGTCTTCTCGTCTTGCTCAGGCTTTATCTCCTTCTTCTCAGGATGACCTGGCCTCTCTCCAATTACTAAATACTCTGACAATTGATGTCTTTAACTTCAGTCTGGTCCAGTCTCACTCAACTCTACTTCATGCACTGAGTGCATGGAAACTCTTCATCTTTATGCACTGATAGCATGGGTTCTCAAATTCTTCAAGATCTTCTGGTCTTGGACAACTCAGATTCACACAGCCTGATTTAGCTTTATTCACGTGTGCACGTGCATGCATGCATGCATGCACTTCCCTCTTTCTTCTCTTGGTGCAATAAACCCACAAAGGGTGTAGTATCTTTAAGCACACACCACCTTCTCACTTCTTCACACACTTTATTCTCTTTTGATCTTCAAGAGTGCACAACCAACCCGTAGGGTCTTCCTCACTTGGCACACACACAAGGTGTGGTCTCGGGTTCTCCTTGCACACACAAGAGGCAAAGCCTTGGGTCTTCTTCCCCACTTTAGTGCACACACTTGAGACTTGGCCAATTCTCATCCTTGCACACACCCAAAACACTCGGCCTTCTTTGTTCTTGTTTGCACATAAACCCAAAGGCTACGGCCTTCTCTTGTTCACCTAGCACACAAGGCACAATGTCCTCGGGTCTTCTTCTTTTCACACACAAAACCGTAGGGTCCTCTTACTCTATTTGCACACACACACTAGGTATGCACTCCACCTTCAAAATAGTCGCGCAAAGGGGTGCGGCCTTCCTCTCTTCACAGCTTCTGTCGCGCAAGCATGAGGCATAAAGGACCTCGGCCGTGGGCGCGCAAGTGCAAGGGTGCACTTGGCCGTGCAAGCGCCTACCATGCAGGGGGCGTGGTGCACAGAGGGGGCGCGCAAGTTGGCGCTGCCCTTCCTCCTTCCTGTCGCGCAAAGGATAGCGCACAGGGGACTTAGCCTTCTTGACGCGCAAAAGAGTTGCACGCAAGGAACTTAGCAGAGCCAAAAATGGCTTCGGGCTGCTGCCGCGCAAGTGGTGCGCGCAGGGCAGATCTTCGCGAGGCAGAGAGCACTCACGGGACTTCTGTTCTTCAACAAAGATTCAGCAAACTTCTTTGGAGCCTTGGGCTCTTCTTTTATAGGCTAAGCAGAGGTGGTTCATCTGCGTAGAGATACATTTAATCGCCCGAATATTTCGAATCTTTTAAAATCATCAAAATCTTTACTTTTATCCTCTGTTTTACGCGGGTTCTCATTTTTAATTTCCTCTACGTGCATGCGACTCAGAACGCATGCACGGCCTTCGGTTTAGGTCCAAACCATGCAAACCACCAACCACGTGGCCTCGGCAGCTTTGCTTGCCTCGGCCGAACATCGAAAATCTTCATTTGTTGCATGCAGGCTCATTTTAAACCATTGACGAGTTCCATAGGGCCAGACGATCTCAATGGACCCTTCAGCTTGATCAGAGGTGGCCGGGAGCTCGAAAACCATCGTCGGGATGCCTCTGGTTCAGCGGCTGCTCGCGGGAGGGCTCTGCATGGCCGAAGGTGGGAGACGATGCCGGGGCCGTCAGATCAGATCTTCAACGGCCTAGATCAGATCGCCTCGCCGCGGGATTAGATGAGCGGCTCGGATCGGGCGCGCGATGAGATGGACGGCTAGAATTCACTCCCGGTGAATTTTTCCGCGTCCCACATCGAAACGGGGCGCGGTTTTTCCGCGGTTTATCAATATGCCGCTCCCCCAGCCCCCTCAATTGAATCCTCTCCCTCCACGGTGCCGCCCCACACCGTGTTCTCCCTGCGGGCGCGCTCTGCGCCCACTCTCGCCTCTGCGGGCGCGCTCCTAGCGCCCACTCTGCACACTCGGGTGTGCGGGCTTCACCACCGCGTGCCCTCGGGGGCTTATACACGGCCCCCCTGCCGCGCTCCTCCGGGCGTGCCCCAGGCGCCCATGCGGTGTCCTACGGGTGCGCCCCTGCCTCAAGGATGCTGCCCTGGCCTTGAGGGTTCCCCATGGGCGTGGTGACCTTGAGTCCCACAAGTGCCTTGGGTGATGACCCTCGGCTGGCCTCCTTGGTGGCTTATTTTTTTCTTAAGTATAGAACAAGTCCTTTGTGTAAAAACAAAGTGACCAAGTTCAAATGCCAAATGCCACAACTCTTCTTCTAAGCCCTTCTTCCTCTTCTTTATTTCTTCTTCTTCATTAGACTTCATCATCCTTCTTCTTCTTGAGAATTCAAACATTAATCTACTTGATTAGAAACAACTCCTCAATTTATGATTCTTCTTCATCATCTCATTTTATACTTAGGAGAGAATTCTCAAGGATCTTCATCAACCGAACTCCTGAATCACATAACATCTTCAATGGGCTTCGTTGATCAAATCAGAGATCAATTGGATCTTCTTCTGATTCTCATGCACTAAGTGATAGTGCATGGACTTTATTAATGCACATCATCCACTTAGTAGTTGTGGATGGATCTTCTTCAACTCCTCATGCATTGTCACTACAATGCATGGTCTTCTAATCATGTTGTGACATTGTATCCAGTTGATACAAGTTCTTTGAACTTTAAGAACAGCTCAACAATCGTCAGATATGCATGGAGAATGTTTCAACCATATTCTCCAATGACACTTAGTGAATCTCCTAAGTGACATTCCTCTAAGTTCCATGACCATTCTCCATTCTTTACCAACACCATCACAACCTTTATCATTCACATCTTGACATTCCTTGACTTCCATTCATTCCAAGACAACTTCATGCCTCATTGACAACAAATGCAACACAGTGCACTTCAATCTCCCCCTTTGTATTTGTTGTCAATACACTTCTTCAGCCCATATGAATGGGTCAATATGTGTGCCAATATTTTCTCCCCCTTATTGGCAATCAAATGCAAAGGTGTGGTGTGGTTCTCTTTCAAAAATCTCTTCCTCCCTTTGAATAGCATCTTCTTGAAAAGCACTAAGAGAGGGATGATGTCACATGTTCTCTTTAGCAAAGAACCTTTAGTAAATCAACTCTAAGTCTACTTGGGCTAACCTGGTGTAGAAAACAAGAGTGATATAACCAAGATTTTTCAATGCTGTCCACAATTCTCTACACATGTGAGATCATGCTTCAGGGGTTTGAACTTTTTCAGATATTCAATGAATTGCTGAATCATGCACATACTTCACAAAACACATTATAAAGTTCAGGTGCAAAGATAAAGCTCCCCCATTCATTCATTTTCTTAAGATGATATTAATCTCAGAACATCATCTTCTTCATATTTGCTCCCCCTCAAGGGGTGCACTCCATTCTGTCCAAACCATCCTCCAGATGAGAATGATCATCATCTTCAATTCCCTGCAATGTTAGCACATGTATATACCAAGAGTATAAGGGAATAAGATGGAACCTCCTTAGTTCATCAATGTGAACAACAAGGTTGAGAAGATTCTCTCAACCGAGATGTCCCATTTTCACCAGTCTTCACACTTGCACATTTGATCTTCATTGATGATTGTGCTGGTGTGGTTCTCAAAACATCTTCATGTGAAACCTTCTTCTTCCCTTTTGCTTTAGCAATTGCCAGAGCTTCATCTTCAGCTCTTTGTAGTTCTCTGGCAAGTTGCAACTTATGTGGCCATATGACAAGTATATCATTTGGAAGAGTGGCCCCAGTTCTGGAAGTTTCACATGGTTCCTTTGATGCTGTCAAGCTACCTCTCTTAGGCAACTTGTTTTCAATCAATCCCTTCTGCTTCTTCTGGATTAATTGTCTGTTTGAGTCCAGTCTGCCTCTATTGAATTTCATGGCTTCTTTACAAAGATCCATGATATGTCCTTTCTTTCCACAGTAGAAGCATGTTTTCTTGGTGGTCCTTCTGGATGCATCACCCTTCTTGGATTTCAATTCCAAGGACTTCTCTTCATTCTTCAAAATCCTCTTGGGAGCATTTTCAACTTTCTTCTTGCTTCCCAAGGATTCTTTCTGAGCCAGGTTCTGTGATCTTTTCTTCTTTTCATCTTTGGATACAGTTGGAGATTGACATGTATCATTTTGACCACTTTTGCAAACATCCCAGATGTTGTCAAGCAATCTAAATCTGTTAGCAGTAAACAGATGTCTCTGGACCTGTGGATGCTGCTTCTTTTCTTCTGGATTGCTCCCCCTAGGCATGGGCTTCCTCTGTGCTTTGGTATTCAGTGGATTGTACCAACAATCCTTTGCACAATGCCCATACTTGTTACAACACCAACATTGACCCACAAATCTTGACCTTTTGATTCCTTATGATTGTAGGGTACTTGTATTGAATTGCTGTGTTGTTTCAGGAGAGCTCTGCTTCTTCATTTTCTTCATCCATACTTGTTTGGAATTATTTTTCCATCCTGCACTTTTTGTGGAAACACATTTAGAAGCATCAGTACAAGATGGTATGGATTGTACCTTCTTTTTAGAAGATGTTGCTCTTTCATTAGAGGATGTCTTTCTTTTAGAATCATCCTTCTCAAAGCATACTTGAGTAGCAACATTTCTCCTTTCAGCTGACTGGGAGGCTTTGGCTTTGGGTGATTGCTGATTTTTCAATATCACCTCCTGTTCTAAGAATTTCATATTGAGGGAGTTCTTCTCCTCCTCAATAGTTCTTATCCTTCCTTCCAATTTCTCTTCCAGCTGCTTTATCTGGTCTTCATGCACCTTCTTTAATTCTTGCAATGAATTGTCCAGCTCCTTCACCAATTTGACTTTTTCTTCGAGTTGAGCATCTCTGACATTCATTGACACTTTGTGCCTCTTTTCCAGTGCATGGAAAACATCTTTGACCACAGTCTTAAAGAATTCTTTCTCAGAAAGGTTTCTTTGCAATTCTTCAGTAGTGTCTTCATATCTTTCATTGCAAAGAGATACTGTTTCATCTTTAGCCTTCACCAGCTTTCTGAGAGTGTTGGTTATGCCAACCCTTTTAGCCAATTGGACTTCCAGAGAATTGGCTTCATCTTCTAGCTGTAATTTTTCTTCTTGAAGATCAAGGAGGCCTGTAGCTATACACATTGCAACTTCCTTGGGGACTCTCTTTTGAAGATATTTGATTGCATTTAGAAGATCATTGTTTCTTCCATCTTCATCACAACTAGAGCAGGCTTCATCAGAAGAATGATAAAAGGAATTGTCATCTGATGTGACTTTCACATTTCTTTCCATAGAAGGAGTTTCTCTGATTGCAACAACCTTCTTCCTCATCTTCTTTGCCTGTTTCTTCATTCTGTTTTTCAGAGTCTTGGCAGATATCTCCATTTGAGGCTGTTCTTTCATTTCCTCAAATCAGCACTCCATATAGACTCTCTTGGATCTTTTAGAGGTAACCTCTCTCTGATACCAATTGAAGTTACCAGATCAGTGTGAATCACTGAGAGGGGGAGGGGGTGAATCAGTGATCCCTTAAAACTTTTTACTAATTGATTCTTTATCAATTAAACCTCTATGGCTGGTTAAAGCCTCGATCCACTCTTCTTGTATCTCTCACCTTTCCATGAATGATGCAGTAAATGTAAAGGCACTGGACACAAGGATTTACAAGGTTCGGCACCAAAGGCCTACATCCTTGCCATGCTCTCCCAGCATGGATTCTCCCATTATAACTTGTTAGAATTACAATGGTCGATACAGCTTCCCACCGTATCTCTCCTGAGTCCCACAGGAGGGTCTTTATACTGCTTCACACAGTGTTACCAGAGTCCCACTGGCCTGCTCCAGAATCCCACTGAAGACTTCTTCTCCCTGAGTCCCACAGGGTCTTCTCCTGGCTCCTCGAGTCACACGAGTAGCTCTTCTCATTGTTCAGCTCTTCAAGTATCTTCAGCAGTCTGGGATAAAGACTGCTGGCCTTGCTCTGTACCTCTGATCACTTGTGATGATCAGGTCTTCTCGTCTTGCTCAGGCTTTATCTCCTTCTTCTCAGGATGACCTGGCCTCTCTCCAATTACTGAATACTCAGACAATTGATGTCTTTAACTTCAGTCTGGTACAGTCTCACTCAACTCTACTTCATGCACTGAGTGCATGGAAACTCTTCATCTTCATGCACTGATAGCATGGGTTCTCAAATTCTTCAAGATCTTATGGTCTTGGACAACTCAGATGCACACAGCCTGATTTAGCTTTGTTCACGTGTGCACGTGCATGCATGCATGCATGCACTTCCCTCTTTCTTCTCTTGGTGCAATAAACCCACAAAGGGTGTAGTATCTTTAAGCACACACCACCTTCTCACTTCTTCACACACTTTATTCTCTTTTGATCTTCAAGAGTGCACAACCAACCTGTAGGGTCTTCCTCACTTGGCACACACACAAGGTGTGGTCTCGGGTTCTCCTTGCACACATAAGAGGCAAAGCCTCGGGTCTTCTTCCCCACTTTAGCGCACACACTTGAGACTTGGCCAATTCTCCTCCTTGCACACACCCAAAACTCTCGGCCTTCTTTGTTCTTGTTTGCACATACACCCAAAGGCTACGGCCTTCTCTTGTTCACCTAGCACACAAGGCACAATGTCCTCGGGTCTTCTTCTTTGCACACACAAAACCGTAGGGTCCTCTTACTCCATTTGCACACACACACTAGGTATGCACTCCACCTTCAAAATAGTCGCGCAAAGGGGTGCGGCCTTCCTCTCTTCACAGCTTCTATCGCGCAAGCACAAGGCACAAAGGACCTCGGCCGTGGGCGCGCAAGTGCAAGGGTGCACTTGGCCGTGTAAGCGCCTACCGTGCAGGGGGCGCGGTGCACAGAGGGGGCGCGCAAGTTGGCGCTGCCCTTCCTCCTTCCTGTCGCGCAAAGGATAGCGCACATGGGACTTAGCCTTCTTGACACGCAAAAGAGTTGCGCGCAAGGAACTTAGCAAAGCCAAAAATGGCTTCGGGCTGCTGCCGCGCAAGTGGTGCGCGCAGGGCAGATCTTCGCGAGGCAGAGAGCACTCACGGGACTTCTATTCTTCAACAAAGATTTAGCAAACTTCTTTGGAGCCTTGGGCTCTTCTTTTATAGGCGAAGCAGAGGCGGTTCATCCGTGTAGAGATACATTTAATCGCCCGAATATTTCGGTTCTTTTAAAATCATCAAAATCTTTACTTTTATCCTCTATTTTACGCGGGTTCTCATTTTTAATTTCCTCTACGTGCATGCGACTCAGAACGCATGCACGGCCTTCGGTTTAGGTCCAAACCATGCAAACCACCAACCACGTGGCCTCGACAGCTTTGCTTGCCTCGGCCGAACATCGAAAATCTTCATTTGTTTCATGCAGGCTCATTTTAAACCATGGACGAGTTCCATAGGGCCAGACGATCTCAATGGACCCTTCAGCTTGATCAGAGGTGGCCGGGAGCTCGAAAACCATCGTCGGGATGCCTCTGGTTCAGCGGCTGCTCGCGGGAGGGCTCTGCATGGCCGAAGGTGGGAGACGATGCCGGGGCCGTCGGATCAGATCTTCAACGGCCTGGATCAGATCGCCTCGCTGCGGGATTAGATGAGTGGCTCGGATCGGGCGGGCGATGAGATGGACGGCCAGAATTCACTCCCGGTGAATTTTTCCGTGTCCCACATCAAAACGGGGCGCGGTTTTTCCGCGGTTTATCAATATGCCGCTCCCCCAGCCCCCTCAATTGAATCCTCTCCCTCCACGGTGCCGCCCCGCACCGTGTTCTCCCCGCGGGCGCGCTCTGCGCCCACTCTCGCCTCTGCGGGCGCGCTCCTAGCGCCCACTCTGCACACTCGGGTGCGCGGGCTTTACCACCACGTGCCCTCGGGGGCTTATACACGGCCCCCCTGCCGCACTCCTCCAGGCGTGCCCTAGGCGCCCATGCGGTGTCCTACGGGTGCGCCCCTGCCTCAAGGATGCTGCCCTGGCCTTGAGGGTTCCCCATGGGCGTGGTGACCTTGAGTCCCACAAGTGCCTTGGGTGATGACCCTCGGCTGGCCTCCTTGGTGGCTTATTTTTTGCTTAAGTATAGAACAAGTCCTTTGTTTAAAAACAAAGTGACCAAGTTCAAATGCCAAATGCCACAACTCTTCTTCTAAGCCCTTCTTCCTCTTCTTTATTTCTTCTTCTTCATTAGACTTCATCATCCTTCTTCTTCTTGAGAATTCAAACATTAATCTACTTGATTAGAAACAACTCCTCAATTTATGATTCTTCTTCATCATCTCATTTTCTACTTAGGAGAGAATTCTCAAGGATCTTCATCAACCGAACTCCTGATTCACATAACATCTTCAATGGGCTTCGTTGATCAAATCAGAGATCAATTGGATCTTCTTCTGATTCTCATGCACTAAGTGATAGTGCATGGACTTTATTAATGCACATCATCCACTTAGTAGTTGTGGATGGATCTTCTTCAACTCCTCATGCATTGTAACTAAAATGCATGGTCTTCTAATCATGTTGTGACATTGTATCCAGTTGATACAAGTTCTTTGAACTTTAAGAACAGCTCAACAATCGTCAGATATGCATGGAGAATGTTTCAACCATATTCTCCAATGCCACTTAGTGAATCTCCTAAGTGACATTCCTCTAAGTTCCATGGCCATTCTCCATTCTTTACCAACACCATCACAACCTTTATCATTCACATCTTGACATTCCTTGACTTCCATTCATTCCAAGACAACTTCATGCCTCATTGACAACAAATGCAACACAGTGCACTTCAATGCTGTTGAGAATTAATTATGAATTCTTATAAATTTTCATGTTAATTTACTATAATTTTATAAATGAGTGAAGTTTATTTTAAAAATGTTATATATATCAAAAACTATTTAGCTAAAATGTTACTTTTGAAATGTTTCCATGATTTAATAAGCCTGCATTAACAAATAGCGTACCATGATTTGAGTTTTTTATATTGAATCATAAAATGATTTTGGAATTCACTAGGCTTTGAAAACCCTAACTTGGTTTTTTTCTCATCTTATGTCTTCAATACAACTTTTCATAGTGAATAAGGATGAATATGGGAGATATAGAGGTCAATGTCTCTTTTTATGTTTAACCCTTATAAATAATAAGAATAGTTTTGGTATTTTATTTTATATGTTGTGTCATGATAACAATACAGTGTATCCAGACTCTCTAAAACTCTAAATCTTTGGGATCTTTGGTTGATAATTAATAAATGAATTAAACAATATATATTTGCATATATATATCTGTGTGTATGTGTGTGGACCAGGTTTCTGGGTCGTCATATAAATTTTGTATCACAGAAGCCCTCTAACATTTTCTTCAAATCTACAAACTCCACTTGTATTATTTGATAAATTATTTTCGAGATAGTTCCTACATCAAGGAGTTAAACAGAGAACTCAATATTATGTTATGGTGGATGACTATGTAATTCCAATGAAAAATGTAATTTAGTTTTTTTTACCTTGGCTATATCCTCTACTATTAGATATCATTCTTCTCAATAGATATCATTTTATATTCCTTTCTCCATGGAATTTCCTAAAGAAGATCTACTGAGGGAGGATCTAGACATGATTCAAATGATGAGGTTTCGCCTCTAAATATATGATATTCCACATCAACATTACAAATTTTAATATCCTTCCCCTTGAAATAATTATTTTAATTATAATTTGAATGAAAATACATACCAAGGTTCGCATCAAATGAAACCATAAGTACGATAACCATGTTATAAAATAGGGTATTCCAATGTATCATAACTAAAACTATTTGACACATAATTATTAAAATAATATTAACACTTGTTTTTGTTATTGATATCTCCATTATTATGTTTCGTGGAAAAAATATAATTATTTTAAAAAACAATTATGATATATTACTGAGATGATCATGAATAAAATAAAACATAAACATACATTTGGATATGATCAATTTATATTTAACCATGTCATTATGGTCTTAAAATTTATCCATCGTAAACCACTAATCATATATTCTCTCTCCCACCATTTTAGGATGTAAATTCCCTTAATATTTCCAGAAAAGTTTCATATAATTTCCTTTACCCTTACAATTAAATCATTTAACATCAATACCTGTTGAGATGGCCTATCATTTTATATCTTGATTACTCTTTTCTCTGTACATGTAAATAAATCATGTTCCAATCCAAATATCCAAAGAGTGTTTCTTCATATATTAGTCACATGTGGTAATTCTCATCCTCCCTTTCTTCACATTTCCTACACCATTCATCCCGTAATTCTATGTAAACAACTTATACTCCTAATTTATATTGAATATATACATCTTGGAGAATTCATTCTCAATTGTAATTGTTATTGAGACAATATCTTCATGTAGAGAAAAGTTAAGAGAAACAAAATCTCATTGAAGTATTAGTTTTAACCCATCAAAAAGATGATCAATCATTATTTCCTATATAATTACAAAGTCAAAACCATGTTATGTTAACCATATATAGTTAGTGTCATACTCAACTATGTTTTGCACTTTATTTTTTCTAAGATAAATGAATTTTGTTTCCATTTATACTCTTTTATAAAGAGGAAATTATTTTTCACAACATTACTCTTTATATATTCCCCATTCAATGTGATTTATCTAAAATCTTACTTTATTAATTGGAATTAGAGACAACCATTGGTACACATCTCCAATTCAAAGAGATACCACCATGATTAAATCATAATTTTTAATACATATCAATGTGAGAATGGTTTTCTTCTTTTTCCTTGATCCATTGTTCTACAACCAATGGTATAGTAGTTTTATTTAATGTGTGAGGTTTTTATTTCATTAATTTGTCCAACACAGTTACACTACATTGTGGATAATGTAGTTATTATATATGGGTGATATTATTTATAAAAACATGGACCAACTACCACAATATGTTTATAATTTTATTATCACCAAATCCATATTAATATTTTTTATTTAGGGGAGACAACCCTACATAGACGATTTTTATTAATACGGTTCTGAATCCTCTCATTATGCATCATCTTTCTACAGTGGTAACACATAATTATCTCATGATATAGAAATGTAAAATATAATTCCTATTAAGTTTTATTTATTGTTCACTAAAAATAATCAGGGTAATTCATATTAATCTTTCTATATAACCAGGTTCCACTAATCGAGTCCCTCATTTACTTCAAATCTACTTCTAATACCAACTGCAACATCCTAGGCTTCAGAAACATAGACCCGGTAATTATATTACATTATTGGTATACAATATAGGATTTATCAATGGATCAAAAATAATATAATTCCTATATGAATATATATATATATATATATATATAATATTTGAAATCATAAGATAAAACATAAAAAAGATATGATGACATTATCTTTCCTTACGTAATATCTTATTAAATTTCACTTAGTTATCTTATATGTTTCAATGGAAAAGAAAAAAGATGAGGTTGAGATTAGATACTTAGTATGTAGTAGAATATAGTTGAATTTACCATTAAATTAATATTTAATAAGGTATATATAGTGAATAAAGAAACAACAAGAAGTCATAGTTAATTGAAATAAAGGTTCTTCTATATCGATGAAAATAATTGAAATCTAGGATAATAATGGCCATGGATCTTGTAATAACTGAATTTATAATTTTAAACATTTAACCATACATTCAATTCATTTTTTCAAGAAATATCACTAATATGGGGAGTGGTATAAAATGTAACCCACAAATTATTTTCAGAAGAGATGTGTCGATGAATCAATGTGACATATAATTTCAGGCCTCACCGATCACTTGATTAAGTCTAATGAATTCACCATAATAGTCTACATTAACATTCAAAATATTCCCTACAATACCTATGGATTAATAAAAATATGGCTATCTTTATAATGAAAAATGAAGAATAATAATATGTTCCCATTTAATAAGATATAATAGATGTCAAGGAGAGAAATGCTAATTCAACTTAAGAGATATAAGGAATCCTTTATAAAACATGATGTACACATATTATATACATATGGTTGAAATGGTGATTTTAATGTGTTGGGTTATCCATGGAAGATATTAAATGGGTTTATTAGTCTTCATTGGTAGGAGACTAATAAAATATTACTAAAAACCCCTCATCATGGTTTATAATGTGCATAAGAATAATCTAATTAATATACCCTGGGAGTGTCCAGCCTAGTCTGTTTTCTTAGGCCCACTCATAATTTATTTGTTACATAATTCAATCATTAATCAGAAACCATTTTCAGGGGGATAACCCATAGGTGAATCTATTTTACAACAGTTTCAACTTACCAATATCTATTCAGGGATGAATTTTTCTAGGAAACCACTGATACTTTTTCTCTGGAAAAACATTTTACAGGTTTTCCATCATAAACAATATTGAGTTTTAAAATGATTTTGAAAAATGATAAATCAAAATAATATGAGGGTGGGATAATAATATTGATTTGTAAATCCCTAAATTTCATGAATAATATGGTAAAAAGGTTTTCATTGAAATGTATACACCCCGCAAAATGAGGTTGGTGGTGAATATAATATGATTCCCAAAGAATGATAATTGAGGTGAACATACCCCATTTATATCATGAGTATAAATTCAAAAAGTCATATTCCAAAATAATGATTAAAATTGATCTTAAAATACCTTGAATAAAGTAAATTGTTCAATAAATTCAAAAATAAGAGTAATATTCACCACATACTTCTAATTACATGTATGATATGAAACGTACCTCAAAGTGATTAATTTTAAATGGAAAACCCTTACCTATATTGTTGACGTCCCTGAATATAAATTAACCTTATGTACCACAATGATTTTTATCTGAATATCTTCATTAATTACCATACTAATTTCTCTTTTCATTCATACTGTTCATATATAGTCATTCTCGGTATGAATTCATCCTATTTTCTACATTGGGTTTTTATATATGTGATTATTTGTAATATATTAATAATTGTGGGGGTATTTATTCATTGTTTATACATAATTCATAATTAATACGTCGATAAATTTGATGTTATGAATTTTTAATTTTTATTTATGATGTTTGAAATTCCTTTAATGAGTGTTTTAGTCTTTATCATTGAAGATGACATCGATAGAGAGCATATTTCAGTAATTTTTATCTATCAAATGGTGCATCTATATTAATGAATTACATATGTATATAACATATACATAATAAAAAAATAACCATATAATCACTTATATTATATTATATTATATTATCGATTACGTTCCAATAGTATTTCATTATGTAAAATCTTATTATTTTTCAATTTTCTGGGAAATCCTACCCAATCAACAACAGACTCTAATTTAATGGATGTTTATGACGCAATTATTTTGAAATATAATTATAAATGAAGAATAATTAATTTATTTAATATTTATTTTTCTAATTTATCATAATTATAAATTAATTATTTGAATAATTAATGGATAGAAAAATATTAATATAATTTGTCTAATAATGTTTCCTCTAAGGTCATTTATTTTGAAAAATTGAATTAAAAACGAACATTTAATGACCATATCATTAAAATATTCACCATTTTTACACACATGAACATTATTGATAGTGTTGTCTTCATATTTACCTATAAAAATATTTTAGTAAACGTCAACTTATTATTGCAATAATAAATGAATTCTATTTCTTGTGGTTCTGGTAGTCTACACGTAAGCATGAACAACATTTTTGGGTTTGTCAAAATATGAGATAGATGAATATATAATGTTAATAAAAAAACAAAAAAACTATATAAATGATTTAAATATCATTATGTTGTTGTTTCTATACTAATTAATGAGGATAAATAAAAACAACTAGGATGTTGATAATACTCAATTTGGGAACATGAAAGTTTACTTTTAATTTTTCATTGAAAGAAATTCCTATGAAAATTAATGGTGACAAGAGTATTTTTAAAATTTGATTGGGATTTAGGTGGATAAAATTTGATGTGTATTGAGGATAAATTTTAATGTAAAACGTGTCATGACATAGTGGAGATGTTACACTGTTATATGTGTAGGGAATCGTCGTTTTGGGAGAAACCCTTACATTTTTGACCATTTAATGTTAACATTCAACGATGAATTGAAAAATTATGAATAAATATGAAGGAAAATATAATTTTTGTAGACTATATAATTAAAAACCTATAATTGATAAGAAATAAGTATTTTAGTGGGTTTTTAAAAAAAATCAATTTTTACCCGAATTTACTTTTTATTTGTGATTAATTTCTAATATAAATAATAAGTTTGTTTTAAACATGATTTTGATTAAAAATTTTATAAAATTTAATCCTTATTATTTACATTTTTATAATCATTTTTGGAAAAAAAATATTCTTAGGTTTTGAAATGTTAATGTCAAAATAACTCTTAATCCCATAAAAAAATATGTTTGAAAAATAATGTTTTAAATTATTATATTTATATATAAAAATAAACTATATTCTATAATGATATAAATGAAAAAAATTATATATTATTAAAGAATTAATTCCTAAGAAACTTTTAAGTCATAAAAAATATAATCTCACATTGAAAAAATATTTATTCAAATAAAAGACCAAAAACATTTTTTTAATGTAACATTTTACTTATGTTTTGAAAATGTTATCCTAAAGAATTATAAGTGAAATTAATATTTTAAAATGATTAATGATATTGATTAAATTCATATTTTATTAATTAAATGGTTTTTATACATCTATTTTATTCTTAAATAATGATACATTCATACAAATTAAAAGTTTCATGAACACTATATGTTTTTACAAAACAACATTCTTTTTCAGAAAAAGGATAAAATTTCATTGTAAGATCATTTTGATTTGATGAATCCTAAAATTATGTTCTTTTTGGTCAATTTAAAATAATAAATCTTATTAATTCCATTAATTATTTCTCTTTATATTATGAATTGTGAAATTTTTTTGGGATGTAGATTTTATCTTCTATAATATCAATTTGGGTATTATATCTTGGAATTTGACATAGGGACACATGAGATATTAATTATGTAAGAACCTGGTTTTTTCTTTGAAATACTTTGGAATATTCTTGATGATATTCCAGTGTTGCGCCTTCATACGGCGTGTGATTCCGAGCACCAGAGTGGCCGGAATTAAATTTTCAGTTCGTTCACACTGAAAACACCAAATAAATGGGATAACTCCTAAACGATGATCCGGATCAGGGATCCAAGTTTATGGATGGGTTTGGAATGGGGCGTTTACCCTAGGAAAGGCATAAAACATGTCGGCGTGGGATGTTTGGATCGCTCGCTCACTTTCGGAACGTTAAACAGGTAAATTAATTAATTTATTTATTCGATTAATGGTGAAACTCGAGTATCTCATAAACAGTTTCTCGGATTGGAAAACTGAGGGAACCGTTGAGTTCGGAGTGTTCTGTTTACCCTAGGAGGGGTATAATTTTTAAGGGCACGGGTCGTCTGTGAAAAATGGCCCCAGGGGCATTTTTGTAATTTGGAGGCTTTGGGCGTTCAATTTAATAACTTTTTAATGGGGTCTCAGATTAAAATCCCAAGACCGTCGTTGTTCTCGGGAGGTGGTGTTTGGACTAGGGGAGGCTTAACCTCAACTCTATCAAAGGTTTCAGATTCTTGTTAAATTACGAGTTTAAATTAATTAAATTTTTTTAATTTTATTTAAACCCTCATCCCCTTCCCCCTCCCGTGTTCACCCCCTGGCGAAGCCCTCCAACCCCCTTCCCTCTCCTTCTCCACTCCGGCGAGGAAGCTCCGGCAAGGCGACGACGCAGTGGCTGATCCTCTGTGAAGCTCCGGACAACGCCCAAGAGGGAGGAGTTATTTCGTTCTGCGTTTTATTTTCCGAACCCTTGTTTCAAGTTGTATTATGTCATCGATTTAATGTTTAATCTTTGAAAAAAGCTCGTAGTTGCGTAGTAGTTTTTCTAATCTTTCCTTCACCGGTTTCGGATCGAAAATCCGAGCTGTGAGGTGACCGCAACACTCCGCCGAAGATCAACGGATTTGGTGTCCGTCCGGTGGTTTTTGGGTGCTCCGGCGAGCAGGGACGACAGTCTGGCGGTTTCTATAGGCGGCGGTGGCTTCCAGCGGAGGCGGCGGCATCGTGGTCGGGCGGTGGTAGTAGGATGGCACGGCGGGGCGTCGGGCGGTCGAGGAAGGTGCGGCAGCACCTCCTCAGCGAGGTTGCGCGGGTGGCAGGGGAGCGCCGGGGCACCGTGAGGGGACAACTGGGGTTGCGTTGTGACCCCGCGGGAGACCGAGACCTATCATTGGCGGGTCTCTGCGTGGACGTGACCGGCCAACTGGACGGTCGGTGGAGAGACCCACGTGCAGCGTGGGTCTCGCGGGAGAAGTCAGGCTGCGGTGCGATGGGCTGCGGGTCTGGCGGGACCGGGCCCAGCGGCTGGGCCGGTCCGACCCAGGGGTAAAGCCCCCCCCCCCCCCCCGCTTTAAAATGTTTGGACGCCCGTATTTCGAGCTACGAACATCTGTTTTGAGCACCATCTGTGGCACCACAGACCTAACAGTGAGATAGTCTTTTGAGATGGTTTTAGGAATTTTTAATTCCTGAAACGAGGGGCCTCGGAGGCACGACACGTCCTTATGTGAAGTGACGTTTTCTTCAGGGGGTGTTGGTTTGGATAGCACGGATGCGCCCGACGTCAGTTTTAAGCGACGTCAATGGAGTTGAGACCCTGGCACCAAGGCAGAGCCTTACAGAGTGGTTTCAGGTATTGAGGTCGAAGTTGAGGCACGAGCCCTATGACCCGTCTTTCGAGCTGCGTGCAACATTTCACGACTTTCTCATCGGGCATCCGTTCGGGGCATGCGAGCAGTCGATTCTGGATTCTTTTCTGAGAGGATTGCAATGGTGCAATCCGCCCGCTCTAATTCAGCACGATGGTGTGGGATCTATGTGGGCCAGTTGGGCGTTGACGGTGATTTTCCATCTCCATCACCGGGCGACCGTTTTGGACAAGTGAATAGTCCAACTTGGGCACTTTTTCGAGAAGATCGCAACGGTCCGATCCGTTATTTGTGTTTCGGGACTGGGATGCGGGTCCCATATAGCACCACTCAGGTTTGGTGTGCCGAAATACATCTTTTTCTCCGGATATCCATTGTGATCAAGTGAGAAAACTTTTTGACATGTTTTCCCGAGGGGATCGCAATGGCGCGATGTGCCCGACTGTTTTTGGGGCTGGGGCTCGAGATGATGGGATGACGTTCATGCGTGAGGCAGTGTTGGTGACTTTTCCATCGGATATCTGTTGGAGGTGAGTAAGTAGTCAATCTTGCGTGTTTTTTCCCCGAGGATTACAATGGTGCGATCCGTTTGGTTGTGCGGAGCCTCTTGCACGATCTTGTTAAATGTGGAATAAAAGGTGCTTCGATGGTGGTTCATCCAACCATGTTTGTAGCGGACCCTTGGCCTGTGATCGCACACTCTTGGGAGAGTGATATAAATGGGTCACAAGATGTGGTTGGTCGTTCTTGGGCCTTTGAGGTGGAGTTTTTATGTTCACGCCTTCGCGTTGACGTTGGGAACCGGGTGCACTTTAGCCTTTGGACTGGAGACGAGGTATACTTTGGGACTATACAGAAGCGCTTAGAGGTACGTGTGGTTATACCTGAGAATGTTTGTGTGCTCGGTTTGGGTTGACTTAGGGCCGCACCTCATGTGGGCCCCATGTGCGTGTCATGTTCTACTTTACGTACTCTTGACCTCTCGTGACGTAGAGGGTCCCTTTATTCTCATTTGTTGACCAGGAGGGTTGAGTTTTCCCCTAGTCTTGTTCTCGTTTGACCGAAAAAGATGGTTTGTTCCTCTGTTTCTTCAGCTGTGAAGGGTTCCAGTACCATGCCCTTTCATCGGAGTGCGACACCGTTTGCGACTACGTGTGCTCGTACTACACGGGTGTTTTCCCACCTTCTGGGATGAGTTGTATTAGTCTGCTTCGACAGTGAATCATTGAATTGGAGCGTGATCGCCTTGAGAGGCCTAGGGAGTTTCTCCCATTGGTTTTTGTCCCCTGGTACAGTTCTTGTGGATTCGGTGTGACCAACACTTTTCGCGGGCACTGATCCTCAACCAAGGAGGTTGTTACCAGCATAGTTGAGGTTGTTACCAGTAGGGCTGCAGTTTTTTCTAGCAGGGATGAGGTTTTTTCGAGCAGGGCTCGCCAGTGGGTTACCATCCAGCAGGGATGGCCAGTACAACAGTGTTCACCGAGTAGTACCATCCAGCAGGGATGGCCAGAGCAGTTCTGGTTTTACCTCCATCAGGGCTGGGCAGTGGTCCCCAATGTCGGGCTTACCACCAACTGGGCTAGGCAGCGGTCCCCGATGCCGGGCTTACCTCCAGCTGGGCTGGGCAGTTGTCCCTGATGTCGGGATTACTTCCAGCTGGGCTGGGCAGTGGTCCCCGATGCCGGGCTAACTCCAGATGGGCTGGGAAGTGGTCTTGTCGCCGACTTTAGGCGGGTCGCCCTCCAGTGGATTACCCTTTTACGAGACTGTGCAGTGTGGCACCCGTTGAATTTCTGTGTCTCCCTGTAGTGGGAACCCGTCGACTTCGAGGGACCCTCCAGCGGGGCTGGGTAGGGGGTCGCCTGTCGACTTTGAGTAGACCTCTCGACTGCGGGGCAGTGATGGGTTGTGGTTTGACGTTACCCCAAGACTCTCAAGTATGAGGAGCACTTTCCCCACATAGATGCATCCTTGTGTCGCGACCTAAAACCGTGCGGGCGAGTCCATGCCGACCAAAGTGGATAGTTTCAAGGTGCAGTGACTGAGCCCTTGACTTGTAGTTCGGGGAAGACGTGTGGGATGTTGGGCATTAATGGTGTTATTTCTGGGACTGCTGGCTACTCTTTTCTTGGGCTGAGCAATGGGATGGAGATCCCCTTACGAGCTTGTTCGGGCTTCTTGTAGAGAATATATATATGTATATACCTTGTCCGAGTACCCCCTTCTTGGGCTTGGTTACTCTCCCTCCAGGAGAGGCAAGGACGCGCGGGGTATGCAATGTGCTTTCCGTGTCTAGCTTTGAGTGGTTGGATGAGTCTACTCTCCTGCTATAGGTAGCGAAGACTCGACGAGAAGTTCATCTTCTCAGCATTTCCATCCCCTTGTGCCTGGATGAGTCTACCTCTTTTCCTCTTGTTGGGTTGAGCTGGACTCTTTACTGCTACTCTTTACTGCACTTTCAGTTGTACTCATTTACTTTTCCCTATTCGCTCTACTGCTCACCCTTAGGTACCTCCTTTGTTACTCCCTTGTGCCTTCAAGGTATCCTACTGAGTATTTTTATACTCACCCCTGCTTGGTCTTTGCCCGCACTTGGTGTGCCCATGAATAATACGGACAGGTTGGTCGTGACGTCAGAAGAGCTTAGGAGCCGGGAGCTTGGACCGTGTGCGGTGGTCGTTGTCGGGTTCTAGGTGTGGGACCCTCCAAGCTGTTTACTGTCATTTTACCTGTTTCCGAGTTGTGGCACTTTTTTGTTGGGCGCATGTTTTTCCCCTTCTCTTTTAAGTTTACCTTCAACTTGTACATTGTACTATTTAGAGGTCGAAGCACTCTTGTGGTTTATTTATAGAAGTTGGTACTTTTACTTTACTTGTCTTTTCTCTTTTACTATGCACTTTTGCATTGAGTGTGTTTTGTGTGTGTGTATAGGTACTTAGGCAAAGGACTCCCTGAGTGATTGTGCCTTCAACACTGGTCTCCAGCACCTGGCCTATGGAGGTGGGCTTGGGGTAGTTGTGGCTCGAGCCCGGGTCGGGTCGGGTCGTGAAAAAGTGGTATCAGAGGTGGTTAGTTCCTTGGGACTCTGTTCAGACGTCCCTAAAATAAAAGGAATTGGTTGGGATTTAGGGAAACAATATTAACGTGTCTCGAGAGCGTCTCTCAGGCTAGGGAGTCCAGTGATGGTGTGACGGCCAACATATCCATTCACCAGGACCTTGATAACCCGCTTGCCGACTCAACATGCTGAGGCACTTGTTGCATGGAAAATTTGTTTGTGCATCACATAGGATTGAGTCTTTGACTGTTCTTATTGAGTAATCTCCCCATCGTTGTTGTTATTGGTATATACATATATGCTCATCTGACCGCGAAAATCCTTGATAATATTCATGATGTCTCCGCGAAGGCATCGAACCAAGATACTAGCTTTGGTTCATGACGACGACCCTGTGAGCTACGAGGCCTCAGTCCAGGACCCATCATGCAAGCCCCTTTATCCGGGTGGGCCGGTAGCAGCACCCCCACCTATTGAGTAGCAGACAGCTTCAGTAGAGCAGGCGGGGCTTAAGCATAGGTTGAACATGCTTCGTGAGTTACAGCGGTAGAGACTGCTGAGGTTCAGTGGTGAGCAAGACCCTCAGGCAGCAGAGGTTTGGCTAGTGGTAGCGGTTCGCCTTTTCAGGCTTGTGCAGACGCCGACAGATCTTATTGTGGCTTTGGTAGCCGACCTTTTTCGTGGAGCAGCTTGGCGCTGGTGGAGTCTGGTGACTCAGTTTGTTAATGAGTCGTCGCTTTCATGGGGCGACTTTCAGTTGTTGTTCCATGAGGAGTTTTTTCCTCCTGATTGCGCTCCATTCAGATTCAGGAACTCCGGTAGTTTCAGTAGGGAGGGATGATGGTGGCCTAGTACGCGGCTAGTTTCACAGACCGTGCACAATTTTACTCAGACTTGGTCCATGATGACAACATCTGAGCGCAGAAGTTTGAGCAGGGTATCCACTGAGAGATTCATGCTGTCATAGTACCCTTGGGAATTTCCACATATTCTAGGGTGCTAGAGCAGGCGCTGGTGACAGAGAGCTTCCTGTCACGTTCTGGAGTTGGTGGTGGCCACAGGCACGTTAGAGCCGAGACATCTGTCGCGGCTAGCGGGCATCAGCAAGCAGGACCTCGACACAGGTGGCTTTCTGAAAACCGGACTCAGGGGTGTGGTCGTACACCACAGTGGCACAGGAGGGAACCAGTGCAGGCCAGAGAGATTCGGTGCTATGTATGTGACAGGCGAGGTCACATGGCACGGGACTGCCCGACCAGGCATGCAGAGAACTTTGGGAAGGCAGCAGGTGCACCACCACAATAGAGGAAGTGTCGTGATGAGAGTAGTACCCAGAGAGGTGGTGCTTGCAGAGGAGCGGGAGGAGCTTGTAGTGGGAGACGGCTTTACGGGGTCTTCCCATCACCACTAGGTGGTGCACATCAGGCTTCGAGAGCTAACAGTTGGGACCGCAGACAGCCACAAGCTTTGGATGTCTACGATCCTATAGATCATGAGGTGGTAAGAGGTACGCTCTACAGATTTTCTACTTTTTTCAGTATAATTGTTATACTCTATGCGTGTAATGCTTTTCTCCCCACTCCTTGCTTTAGTAGTTACCAGGGTGACGCGGGGTGTTGGTGTAACCCTGTGTTGGTATGATAAAAGGCGTGGGACATTTTTATTTAATCGATGGTGTCGAATCCATCACTTTACAAGCGTGTAAGAGAGTCTTGGTTGCAAGACATCGACTGTGGAACCTTGCGTGATCAGATATCCTTGGGAGTTTCACCATATGGATATTCTGATAGAGGGAATCATCGGGCCTTGTTCCAGGTGCGGGCGGTGATTCCAGTCGCGGCATGCGATGTAAGGGTTTGGTCGGGGAGGTGAGCTACCCCTGAAGTCCTTCAGACCATTTGAGACTGTGCAGAGGGATGGCGAGGATCCCTACCGCTTTTCCCTAACCCCAAAGTCTTGAGTGGGTGCTTAGTTTATTCCCTGTGGTTTACCTGAAGATAAGTGTGCGTGCTCCTATGCATGATGTCGGCAAGGGTCGACCTCACATGAATGGATCAATCCTTTGGTTTGTGTGCGATGGCGTAGAACTGTGAAAGGGTTCTTCTGGGTATGGGAAAGCCATGTATGGGCTTAGTACCCTTTGTTGCTCCCTATTTTTGCTTTTCAGGGATGAAAATCTTGAAGGAGGGAATGATGTAAGAACTCGGTTCAGCTTTGAAAGAAATTGGAATATTCTTGATGATATTCTAGAGCAGCGCCTTCAGACGGCGTGCGATTCCAAGCCCCATAGTGGGTGGAATTAAATTTTTAGTGCGTTCACACTGGAAACGCCAAATAAATGGGATAAATCCTAAACGGTGATCTGGATCAGGGATCCGAGTGTATGGATGGGTCCTGAATGTGGTGTTTACCCTAGGAAAGGCATAAACCATGTCGGTGCGGGATGTTTGGACCTCTCGCTCGCTTTCGGAACGTTAAACGGGAAAATTAATTTATTCATTTAATGGTGAAACTCAATTATATCTTAAACGGTGGATCGGATTGGAAAACCGAGGCAATCGTTGAGTTTAGAGCATGTCGTTTACCCTAAGAGGGGTATAAGTTCTGAGGGAATGGGCCGTCTGCGAAAAATGGCCCCAGGGGTGTTTTCGTAATTTGGCGGTTTTGGGCGCTCAGTTTAATAACATTTGAATGAGGTCTCAGATTAAA
This sequence comes from Viscum album, assembly GCA_963277665.1. Taxonomy (NCBI): domain Eukaryota; kingdom Viridiplantae; phylum Streptophyta; class Magnoliopsida; order Santalales; family Viscaceae; genus Viscum; species Viscum album. The sequence goes on from OY728131.1 coordinate 245,298,030, forward strand.
ATTCAGAGACCTCCGTTGTGCTCGGGAGGTGGTTTTTGGCCTAGGGGAGGCTTAACCTCGACTCTATCAAAGGTTTTAGATACGGGTTAAATTACGGGTTTAAATTAATTAAATTTTTATTATTTTATTTAAACCCTCATCCCCATCCCCCTCCCTTGTTCACCCCTTGCTGAAGCCCTCCAACCCTATTCCCTCTCCTCCTCTCTGGTGAGGAAGCTCTGAAAAGGTGACGACGTGGCAGCGGATCCTCTGTGAAGCTCCGGGCAACGCCCAAGAGGTAGGAGTTATTTCGTTTTGCGTTTTAATTTCTGAACCCTTGTTTCAAGTTGTATTATAGCATAGATTTGATGTTTAATCTTTGAACAAATCCCGTAGTTGCGTAGTAGTTTTTATTAGTTTCCCATCGCCGGTTTCGGATTGAAAATCCGAGCTCCAAGGTGACCGCAACACTCCGCCAGAGATCAACGAGTTTGGTGTCTGTCCGGAGGTTTTTGGGTGCTCCGACAAGCAGGGACGACAGTCCAGCGGTTTCTCCGGGCGGTGGCGGCTTCCAGCGGAGGCGGCGGCGTCGCGGTCGGGCGGTGGCTGCAGGCCGGCACGTTAGGGAATGGGGCGGTCGACGACGGTGCAGCGGCGGCGCCGCCTCCGCTGAATCGCGGCCCAGCCGCTAGGCCCGGTCCGGCCCAGGGGTAAAGCCCCTCCCCCCTTTTTAAAATGTTTGGACACTCTTATTTCGAGCTATGGGCATCAGTTTTAAGCACCGTCTACGACAGCGCGAACGTAAAAGTGAGGCTTTCCTTTTGAGATGGTTTCTGGAATTTTTAATTCCCGAAACGAGGGGCCTCGGAGGCGCGATGCATCCTTAAGTGAAGTGACGTTTTCTTCGGGGGGTTTTGTTTTGGACGGCGCGGACACGTCTGACGTCCGTTTTAAGCGCCGTTAAGGGTGTTGGGACCCTGAAACCGAGGTGGAGCTTTCCAGAGTGGTTTCAGGCATTGAGTCCAAATTTGAGGTGCGGGCCCCATGGACCATCTTTCGAGCTACGTGCAGCATTTCACGACTTTCTCACCGGGCGTCCATTTGGGGCATGTGAGAAGTTGATTCTGGATGCTTTTCTGAGAGGATTTCAATGGTGCAATCTACCCGCTCTAATTCGGCATGATGGTGCGGGCCCCAGGAGGGCCGCTTGGGCGTTGATGGTGATTTTCCATCTCCATCACCGGGCGACCGTTTTGGACAAGTGAATAGTCCAACTTATGTACTATTTCGAGAGGATCGCAAAGGTGCGATAAATTCTTTGTGTTTCAAGACCGGGATGCAGGTCCCATGTAGCACCGCTCGGGTGCGGTGTGCCGAAATACATCTTTTTCTCCAGATATCCATTGCGCTCAAGTGAGCAACCTTTTTGACGTGTCTTCCCGAGGGGATCACAATTGCGCGATGCACCCAACTATTTTCGGGGCCAAGGCTCGGGATCACGGGACACCATTCGGGCATGAGGCGGTGTTGGTGGATTTTTCGTCGGATATCCATTGGAGGCAAGTAAGTAGTCAATATCTCATGTTTTTTCTGTGAGGATTACAATGGTGCGATCTGTTTGGTTGTGCATAGCCTCTTGCACGATCTTGTTAAATGTGGAATAAAAGGTTCTTCGGTGGTGGTTCGTCCTACCATGTGTGTAGCGAACCCTTAGCGTGTGATCTAGCACTCTTTGGAGAGTGATATAAATGGTTCAAAAGATGTGGTTGGCCATGCTTGGGCCTTTGAGGTGGAGTTGTTATGTTCATGCCCTCGAGTTGAAGTTGGGTGCTGGGTGCACGTTAGCCTTTGGGCTGGAGATGAGGTATACTCTGGGAGTATACGGGAGTTCTTGGAGGTACGTGTGGTTGTACCTGAGAGTGTTTGTGTGCTCGGTTTGGGTTGACTTGGGGCCACATGTTGTGTGGGCCCCATGTTCGTGCCGTGTTCTACTTTACATACTCTTGACCTATTGTGACGTAGAGGGTCCCTTTGTTCTCGTTTGTTGACCAGTAGGGTTTAGTTTTCCCCTGGTACTGTTCTCATTTGGCCGACAGAGATGGTTTGTTCCTCTGCTTCTTCAGTTGTGAGGGGTTTCAGTACCATGCCCTTTCACCAGACTGCATCACCGTTTGTGACTATGTGTGCTCGTACTGCGTGGGTGTTTTCCCACCTTCTGGGATGAGTTGTCTCAGTCCACTTCGACAATGACTCAGTGGATTGGAGCATGATCTCTTTGAGAGGCCTGTGGAGTTTCTTCCATTTCTTTATGTTCCCTGGTATAGTTCTTGTGGATTTTGTGTGACCAACACTTTAGGCGGGCACTGATTATCTACCCAGGAGGTTGTTACCAGCAGGGATGAGGTTGTTACCTGCAGGGCTGAGGTCATTTCCAGCAGGGCTGAGGTTGTTTCGAGCAAGGATCGCCAGTTGGTTACCATCCAGCAGGGATGACCAGTACAGCGGTGTTCACCGAGCGGTACCATCCAGCAGGGATGGCTAGAGCAGTTCTGGGTATACCTCCAGCAGGGCTAGGTAGTGGTCCCTGATGTCGAGATTACCTCTAGGTGGGCTGGGCAGTGGTCCCTGATGCCGGGATTACCTTCATCTGGGCTGGGCAGTAGTCCCCGATGCTAGGCTTACCTACATCTGGGCTGGGCAGTGGTCCCTGATGTCGGGTTACCTCCAGTTGGGCTGGGCAGTGGTCCTATCGCCGACTTTAGCCGGGTCGCCCTCCAGTGGATTACCCTTTTCTGGGACTGGGCAGTGTGGCACCTGTCGACTTTCCAGGTCGCCCTATAGTGGGAACCTGTCGACTTCCAGGGACCCTCCAGCGGGGCTGGGCAGGGGGTCGCCTATCGACTTTGAGCAGACCTCTCGACTGTGGGGCAGTGACGAGTTGTGGTTTGACGTTCCCCCAAGACTCTCAAGTACAAGGAGCGCTTTCCCCACTGAGACGCGTCCTTGTGACATGACCTAAAACCGTGCGGGCGAGTCAGTGCCGCCCAAAGCGGATAGTGTCGAGGTGCAGTGATTGATCCCTTGACATGTAGTTTGTGGTAGACGTGTGGGATGCTGGGCATCGATGGTGTTATTTCTGGGACTATTGTCTACTATTTTCATGGGCTGAGCTACGGGATGGAGATCCCCGTATGAGCTTGTTCGGGCTTCTTGTAGAGTATATATATATGTATATACATTGTTCGAGTACCCACTTCTTGGGCTTGGTTACTCTCCCTCCAGGAGAGGTGAAGACGCACGGGGTATGCCACGTGCTTTCCGTGTCCAGCTTCTCGTGGTTGGATGCATCTACTCTCCAACTATAGGTAGCGAAGACTCGACGAGAAGTTCATCTTCTCACCATTTCTAGCTCCTTGTTCCTGGACGAGTCTACCTCCTTCCTCTTGTTGGGTTGAGCTAGAATCTTTACTGTTACTCTTTACTGCACTTTCATTTGTACTCCCTTACGTTTCCCTGTTCGCTCTACTACCCACCCTTCGGTACCTCCTTTGTTTCTCCCTCGAACCTTCGGGGTATCCTCATGAGAATTATTATACTCACACCAGCATGGGCTTTTCCCTCACTTGGTGTGCTCTTGTAGATGATGGATAGGTTGGTTGTGACATCATAGGAGCATAGGAGCCTCGATCTTGGACCACGTGCGGTGGTTGTTGTCGGGTTCTAGGTGTGGGACCCTCCCAGTTGTTTAATGTCGTTTTACCTGTTGCCGGGTTGTGGCACTTTTTAGTTGGGTGCCTCTTTTGCCCCTTCACTTTTTAGTTTACCTTCAGCTTGTAATTTGTTCTATTTAGAGGTCGATGCACTCTTGTGGTTTATTTAGAGCAGTTGGTAGTTTTACTTTACTTGTCTTTTCTCTTTTACTCTGCACTTTTTCATTGAGTGTGTTGCGTGTGGGTGTATAGGTACTTAGGCAAAGGCCTCCCCAAGTTATTGTGCCTCCGGCGCTGGTCGCCAGCCCCTGGCCTATGGAGGCGGGCTTGGGGTAGTTACGGCTCGAGCCCGGGTAGGGTCAGGTCGTGACAAATTACATACCTTACAGTGAATTTATATACTGCGAATTGGATTGATTGTTATGTTTTTTCAAGCATGAATATCCATGAGAACCATTTTAGATATAGTGTGTTTGTTCATGATTGGGCAGTTGTGAGGCTTGTTCTTGTTGTGAATTTCATAGGGTTTGTGGGTTTTCCTAGTGAGACTTATGCTTCATGTGCTACGACTGTGTCCGTATATTTTATTCCTTGTTGGGATTGAATTATTTTCCTATGGAGATTTTGTAATTGGTATAAAAGTGATAAGTGGTATCTTCATTGAATAACAAGACTCCTGAGTGGGATAATGTTTTATTATTACATGGGATAATGATGACGATGATAACTAGAGATAAATAAGGGGTTTAATGTACTTGTGGCTAGAATCGAGGTGGATGATGGGGTATAACGGCCTTGTGGACAAATCTGAGACATGGGATTTAGTATGATATCTTTTTGGGAGACACCAATTGAGGTTGAGGTACAATATTATATTTTCCCAAACTATGTCTATGTTGGGGGTGTATAAGATGTATGACCTGACATGAAGCTTATTAATAAATATTCCATCCTTTTATACCTTTGGTGGCCTTGTGTCCTGATTTGATATGTGATGACCTAAGATACATCCCTTCCTATACATATTTGAAGTATTTATATCTGGTCCTCAAGGAAACAATGTTAGAGATTGACCATCCATCATATTATTAGTTACTTTCTTGTGAATTTACTCTCAATCATGACATAAACAATATATACATGTTCACTTTAAGTTATGGAAAAACAATTTGTTGTCCTACAGGGTTTATACTCATTCCCAGCAAGGATATCTCAATGTATGGGTATATTTCCTGATCTGGGATCCAAATATGGGAAAGGGTCCTATACCAGGGAGATGAGTAGGTGGGGTTTCAATGTGAGTGGTGATTTCGAAACTATGACAACATATATATTTAATACAAGGTAATAAATGATTTATTATATACACATAAACAAAAAAACCCCATAATAAATATATTCTTTGTGTATTTTGGAAATTATTATATTATATAATAACTTTAAAAATGATTACAAGATCATTATTTATAAACTATGAGTCATGGAATTATAAAACATCGATCTTTTAAAACAACATGACATAATCTTGAGATGTATATAAGAAATGGGTGAACTATAAATCTTAGTAATGGAATAAATAAAATTTTTCATAAGGTATATTATTACATGTGATCGAAGAAGCACATCATGGTAATGTTAGAGGCATGAGAATCATATAATTAAACACCAATAATGATAATATTTGATAACATAATGGAAACATGGGAATGAGTAAAAAACATAAATCATGTCAGTATAATCATAATTCATGGCTAACAATTGATAAATCCTAAATTAGTGTGCTTTGGATGAACTCTTATGAACCATACCTGGCATCTCAAGAAATAAAAAACATTACCCAATCCATTGGAGGTCTATATAGTTATTTCCCCACCCTTAACATTAATATCATCTGCTTTCATAAGAGTTCCATATAGAGCATGAAACATAAGGATGTCTTTAACCAATTTTAAACCAAACATTAATGATTTTGTGTAAAATTCATGTAAATGAACAATTAATTAAGGATAGGTACAACTATTTGATTACCCATGATTGAAAATTGTGGTAGGTATTGACTACACAAATGTTTGGCATGGAAAATCACCTGATAATTTCATAAGCATAATATTTGTACATAAAGGATTATAGAAGGGAATAATGATAAATATATTGGTATATAATTACTTTTTAATATTAATTATGGTAATATATAAATCTAAAAACATACCCCAACTTGAAAATTGGTAAATAAAAATGCATTTCATAAATAAATATCAGGAATAAATAGAAGAAGGATATGATCCCTTAGGTTGGAATAGTAATGAATTAGCTGACATTTATAAAGATAGAAGATAAATGATCCATCATTCATATAAAATAAATAGTATTGTAATGAGATATTTTTAAAGGCATTAAAGAATAATAATTCTATATTCATGAGGCTAACTAAAAAGAATGAACTTGAATGGAAAAGGAGAGATATAGATCCCTTACATAGAGATAGAGTCTCAAAAATATTAGGAGGATATTGTTATGAGCTTTGGGGAACCATGGGAGGGATATATAGAGGTATGGGAAGACTAAATTCATGATCTATGGGGTTTAAGTTAATATGAATGAGATATTGGGAGGGTTTTTATAGAAAAATGAGGACAATTCTTCATTAATTTTAAAACATAATTTTTGCGATATATATATATTTATATAATAAAATAATTTCAAAGAAAAAATAATTCTCATGATTTTTCCAATGTTTTTTGTCAAATAAGAGTGGTTTTATTTATTTTATAATTCGAAAAAAATAATCAGATTCAAATAATTTTTTAAGTGATGTGGTTGTGAATCATATTTAAAAACAATTTATTATAAATCCATAAAATATAATATTGATTTTGGAGGATTCATCACGGTCTTATAAGATTAATATAATAACATAAATAAAATTATATTAAATGGGGAACATAATTTTTATAGTGTATAATCTTCATTGTTTTTTACATCACTTTTGATATGTTGGGATGTCATAAAACATATCATCTATTTATAATGGATTTAATTTTATCCCCAAACATGATTTTCATAGAATATAATGAAAAAATAACCACCAGAAAATTTTAATGTTCTTGAATTAAAAAAATATGTATTTAACCAAATATTTATATGAATATTATAATACACACTTAAAAAGAAAAATCCATAGTTATTTTAAAATACTATTTATTTAAAAAAATAGTTTTCTAACATTTGTAAATGGTACATTTGACTTTATAAAAGTATAATATCATTTATGTCAAATAAATTTTAAATAATAATAATATTTTACTAAATATTAATTTATTTAAAAAATTAATAAAATAATTAAAAATATCATCTTAATTAGAACTATATATTTCCCAAAATACATATTTTATTTTATCACATAAAAATATAATTTTTACAAAACTCATTAACATATCAAATTATTATAAATGATAAATATGAACATTGTTTTAAAAAAAATTCATATTTTTTGGTTTTAGATATATAGACCTTTATTTCACTTGTGAATTTCCTATGGGTATGGTGTGTGATGGTTAGATTTTAATTGGGTGGTTTAGTGAACAAGTTTTTTCCATGATCTCAATGTGCTATGACTTCTGCTGTAAACAATTTTTATCATGATTTAGATTTTGAATCTCAGATTGGGTTTGGTCAATGGGAAATACCAGTGATGATATATACCTTTATTCTCAAATAAATGGGCTACGTATCATATGATCATATTAATTGACTCCATTGTTCCATCATTCTATTTAAATTAGACATTATCATAACCCTTACTTTACTAATATTAATTTCCACTATATAATGGCTATGTTTTCAATAGTTATGATTATTAATGATATTATAAACATGATAGAAAATAGAATATTCTAGAATAAATATATTATTGCATGATTATTCTATAACTACATTACTTAATAGTGTATTTATGCATTCAAAAAAAATTTATAAATATTTGGGTCATTACATTATTCCCCACTAAAAGTGATTCACCGTTAAAATTTTAATTTCATTGAATAAAATAAATGAGGGTAATTTTGTTTTATTACCTCTTATAATTTCTATGTCACGTCTTGAAACATGGTGTTCAACCACAATACTTCCACCATGTTATTTTTCTTATTTCACAAAGTATTGTCTCTATAATAGAAGATCATCATTGGATTATCCCTAATTGAAAGAACCTTCTCTAATGGTACCAGCAATGTATTGAGTACTAGTGAGCATTATTGAATATACTTCCTCAAGATAGATAAATGGAACACATCAATAAAATGTTATTGTTTAGATGGTAGTGCTAGTCCATATGCCATAGCTCTAATGTGTTCAAGGATCTCAAAGGGGTCAATATATAATGAACTAATCTTTCCCCTTATCATAAACATTATAAATTTATTGCAAAATTATATATGAAGGAACACTTTATCTCTATCCAAAAAATAAAGGTTTTATTCTTGAATATACATATACATATATATATTATGTATAATTTTTGTAGATTCATATGATGCAGAATGGTTTGAACCATTTTCCAACATTTTATGGATAATATCATGTACCATCAACTTCTCTATAGATTCATCCTAGAATATTGTAGTCTAAAACCTCTTCCCATACAGAAACACACAAGGTTCTATTTTAATTCTAGACAAGAAACTATTTTCATATTATAATTACACTAAGGGTATGTGTTTCTCCCAACATCCTTGAAAATCCATTGAATATGATCTTACTATATCCTCAAGATTATGAATAGTCCTTTCATACTAGTCATCTATCTATCGATGTTATGTAATGATGAAGCTTATTTATGTGTAAATATTTTACAAAATGATTCCCCAAAGCCTCAAGGTATACCTCATATATCGATTAGAAATAATAGAGTGTTGGGTATATTTTGTATTTCAACATCCCTTATGTATATATTGGTAAATTGGAAAAGAGATAAATCTTCCATGATATCAATTAAATGTAATAACATTGAATGAAAATCTACAACAACAAAGATGATGATATTTTATTTAGGTTTTATAGGGAGTCCTATGAGTAAATCCATCATTATTTTTTCCCATTTCCATATTTTTAAGGTAAAGGGTTGTATCATACCATTTTAGTTCTTCCATTTCACCTTGACTTGTTGGAATACCGGTCATCGTGATACAATATCCCTCTTAGTGTTATCCCACCAAATTATTTACATCAAATATATATACATATAAATGTTTCCAAGATGAAAAGTAATGTATGAGTGATGTGAATAATCTATAAGATCCCTCTTCGGTTCTATTTTTTATAATCTATGCACATCATCCAAAAGTTCCCTCATTATCAATTTGGGACTCTAAATCATGTCAATAATTGAATGTTGATAAATGTTTTTGAGTAATAACAGATGATGATCCTTTTATTATTCCTATATACATCCTTTTGATATCTAATAATATAGCATAAATTTAATCCCACATCCTATATAGGGTTACCATATCCAATCATCTTATAGAATATGCCAAATTATTTTTCATCATATGATGGTAATGGATTGAAAATTAAAAATACATGATTAGATCAAACCACCTAAATTTGTGCATATTAGCATCAATATACACTTATGGATTTTTTATGAGTATATAGTTCACAGTTTTCACCATAGTGAAACCATCAATAAAACATCAATGAAATAATCATTTCTACCAAATCTAGGTCCGTTGTTTTATATATTTGTCTCATGGAACTTTAATTAGTAGGATTTATAGGATATCAATTATTTATATCTCCTGCGTAAAAAATCCAATCCCTATTTTACACATCACTCTAGATTACAAATCCATACCAACTTGTAAATAATATGAGTATAGGTGGGTGGTTAGCCTCATTTTAGGACTATAAATCATTTTTTGAGTTAATCAGTCTACAAAAATTGAATCCCCTTTTAGTAATCTTAGTTAGATGGCTTTAAAATCATGAGATGATTCTTGTAAATAAGACATTGTGCCCACCAAATATATAGAATCTAAGTATTTCCATAAAAAAATTTGGTTTCTGAGTTAATTTGATTGCCTATATTTTTGAAATATCCACATATATCAATTTCTTATGATAATATTTCCAAATGAAGTTTCATTCTATTACTAATACCCACATTTAATATATTTTTAATATAACTTTTACTTACAATTTTCTTTTATTATAGTATTTAAATTATCCTCATGATCCACCTTTCTGTTGGAGTAGGTAATAATATCATTTATAAATACTACAGTGATTTTTTCAAGGTAATCCCTAAATCATATATTCAATATGTATGTGAAAGACATAGTATAATTTGTGAGTCCAAATAGAATAACTATTAGCTCATAGTTAACTTGACTTATATAAAAAAATTTAATGGGGATATCATCTCTCTTCACCTTTACTTGATAATATCTTGATCGATGACTCATATGACAACCCTTATCTTTATTACACATCAAACCATGATTTGTTACATAGTAATACACATAGTAAAAATAAAAAGGTCAAGAAACCTAGGGTATTTGAGTAATTAGTTACATTTTTAACAACTTAAAAAATAATTACATTAGAATTGTTGAAAACACTGATTACATGTTCTTAAAATTTCATCATTATTAAAACTCCATGGGATGACTTTGTGATATACATAAAAAACGGGTCAACATTAAATCTTAGAAAGGGAACAAAAATACAAAACATGAATAAATGATTAATTGTTAGAAAATAGGTATTTAAATTGAAAAGAAAAGGGGTGAAAATCACAATCATGAACAATAAAAAATGATATAAAATTGTAACATAAAAGAAATAAGAAAAATGAAAGAAATATTTAATCATGACATCAAAACATTGAATAAAAAGAACCATAATGTTTTAGGATAACTCTATAATTTTATATGTGAAGTCTCATGAGAATAAATCATTAAAGAATGAATTATATCACTATAATATTCCATCCACTCCCATCTCTTTAATATCATGTAAATGGATAATTATACCACACAGACTATACAAAATAATTTTGTATTTCATAAATTTTATCCCCATGATCATGGAGTGTAGGTGACACAAATGGAATTCCAAAATTAATTATTTATAGGTACAACTATTTGATTACCATTGAATTGAAATGAAGGTGGATATTTGGCATCTAATCTTATGGTATGAAAAATAATTGTCAAATTCTGACAACATAACGGTAGAAATTAAGATTCATAAAATGCTTCAGTAAGAGAGAAAGGGTTATAAAATCACATGGAATCCAAAGGAAATTATGATAAATAATAAATAACATAATCTAACAAGAATATTTTGGAATTTAAAGTCATATGACATGTAGGGTGTTTTAATAAAAACACAGCATGAAAATAATCACATGATAATTTGGGATCTGTATAGAGGGTACATAATAAATCATTGGAGGGATTAGTGAGAGTAAAAGGGTTCAATAATAACTTGTCAGTTATAAGGCCAGTAATATGGATATTGATGTCCATATCTCATAAATAGGAATTGGAATAAAACGTGATTTACATAAATAAGGTTCTCGAATAAATCGGAGAAGTAGAGGATCCGTTACCAAATTCTAGAATATGAACAATGTATGTAAATGTAATTATGATAACTGATAAATGATCTATCATTATTAGAAAATAAATTTTATATTGAGTTATGTTTATAAATTTAATAAAATATAACCACTTTAAAATTAAAAGAAAAAAATACAAAAATGGTCATTGTTTTGAATAGAAGAGTGCGAGGTCCCTTAACAAATATTGGAATAGTAACATCTTAGGTAAATATTATAATGATATGGGATAAATGATATATCATTATTAATAAATAAATTGGAATTTATTATGATATTTATAAAATCATGTAAGTATATATTACTTTGATTAAAATGGATAAATACAAATAAGGTTCCGGAATTTGATATTAGAGAGAAATACATGTTACCTTATGATGGTGATTTCAAAAAAATGGGAGCAGATTTTTGAGATCACTTAGGAACCTTTGGGGGGACTCTAGATTTGTGAGGAAATATTAAATATGGTATCCATGGTATTTTTGTGTTTATAAATGAAATATAATGTTTTTTATATAGGAAAAGTGCGGAGAATCCTATAATATTTTCCAACCATATGTTTTGGACTCTGTACAAAAAATAATCAACAAACATTATCCATATAATGTTTTTCCCATGATTTATGTGAAATATGAGTGTTATTCATTTTTTTACAAGTCAAATGTCCAAATTCATTAACATATTACCCTTGTTGATGTGGAAGCGAGTCATGTTCTTAAATAAATGATTTTAAAATATTAAAATATAATAATAGGTTTGGAGGATTCCTATAGGACATTAAAATTAAAAAAAATTATCTCATCAAAATTATTTAAAAGCGAAATATAGAGTTGGGCTCTAAACCCATTTATATTATTTATTGAATCATTTTTTGGTCTTTGTGATTTCAAAATACAAATCGTATATTTATACCGTATTTAATTTTGACAAAAAAATTCAATTATCTCAAAATATTAAGATAAATTTAATATTGGATAATTTTGTCTAACTAATTCCAAGAATAAGATTTTTTATATTAAAATTATATTATAAATTTTTTAATTTTCAGTTTTAAATCATGAATAAAAATTTATTTAGAAATAGTATTTTTCAAAAATAGTTTACAAATCCTTATCACGTTTTTATTCTACATAACAAAAATTATATTATATATTAAATGGAAAAAACATTATTTAATATAATTATATTATTAAAATTTCATTTATCATTAGTATTCATGAATTCATCAAAAATAAAGTTCTTAATTGAAATTTCTTATTACACCAAAATCTAATTTGTGTATTATCGTATCAAAATTTAATTTGTATGAAAACAATTTCTTAATTATTTATAAAAAAGAAAAAAAATATAATTATTATTATACGAGAATATAAAAATTCATACTATTAAGGTTTATTTTAATGTAGTCCTTTTTAAATTATGTTTACCTTTAATTTACCTTATTTACTTTTACTATGGTAATAAATATTTACTATATTTATTATTCATATTTTCTAAATTTTAATTTAAACTTATTACATAATGTTAATTATTAATATTATAAATATGGAATCATTATTATCAAATTCAATTCACAAATGTTATATAATTTTGTCTTAAATAAGCCCCGTATGTAAGTTGAGAAGCGATTTCATTGAAAAATGATTTAAATAAAACTATATTAGAAGAATCTTATGGTTTTTCATGATTCATATATCGAAAATGTAATTGATATACATCTAGTAAATTATAATTGTAAAATAATAACACACAAAAAATAATGATTCATACACATCAATTATTTCTATGTCATAGGTCTTTATATGTTCTAGGATTTAAACCTTGTTTTATAAAATTGATTTTGGATATTCCCATACTCTCCAGAAATAATTCATTGAATAAAAAGGTTTCTTTATGAAGTAATTTATTACCATCCATCATAATCTAAGTTTTTATGGAATCTAGTTACATTATTCACTATTTTTTCATGAATAAAAACCAATTGAGTTAGTTTATGGAATTTCCCATTGTCACGAACCAATTCGAGATTTTATCCAACCCAATACCTGACCAAGTCCATGACAAGTCTTGAGAGGAGTTCCAAATCCTCATGGGATAGTGACTAGTGTTTGGTATCAATGATATAATAGTTGAAATGATTTATCAAAATAAACCCAAGAACGTATAAAAAAGGATCATGCAACATAAACTAATAAACCTCAACAAAAAATTAATTCCCAACTATATTCAAATACAATAGCAACTGAAAAATACTAAGAACGACACCAAATCCAAAATAGATCCAAAAGGACTGACATGAAATCCATGTGTCCTATTTATCACCACCATTCATAAGACCATCCTTCTCTAAAGGAAAACACACACTAGAAACTTGAACCTAAAAAATAAACGAGGCCTACTGAAACTATATGGCACATGTAGGACATACATTTTAATTATTTAAAGAACCAAAAAAACAATCCAATTTTAATAAAACACAGAATAATTTTTCTCTTTTCATAATAGATATCCATTTGAAAATACATATTTAAAAGAAGGGGCCAAATTAGGTGACCAAAAAATATACCAGAAGAATAATATAAGTAATTCAGGAAGGAAGGAACTATACGATTAATAAAAATAGGTAAATCAAAATAAACTATAACATACAAATATTATTCATAGGAATTTATTAAACAAATATAGAATCATTCCATTGATGTTCTCAATTAAGACTAACATATTATATTATATTTTAGTTTTATAGACAATAACCAACTAGATAATCTAAACTAACCTCACAAATGGATCTTCCCACCTATTCTCTCAACAAATCCAGGGGTACCAACCCATCTAATTAGGGTCTATAATAAACCATAAAAGAACCCCTATATGTCCCATTAGAATCCAATGATGTTAGTACATGGTAAATGTGGATGTCCACACATGAGTGAAATATATAATAACCCATTTATTCAACCATCTAATCCTATATCTAACACAAGCACCATCTATTTGATGACCTTATCCATGTAGGGAACACATATACATTCCCACCACATATCTTGTAATATTCAAATGAAAATTGAGCCTTCACATCATATGTGTTTCAATCCATTTTCCATATAATAAAAAAATATATACTGGATATTTAAATTTACAAATCCAAAAATCATTTCCAAACTCATTTCCAATTATAGGGTAAAACAACACTCAATTTTGAAAATAAAAAAATGGTACTTTGTCTCATTTAGTCTACAAACCATGTTTCAAGGCACCAAATGGTCTAACCTTTGGGAAACACATCTGGAACCATCCATGAATTTTTTTTAAGACCATGTCACAATTTATAAATAACTAGGGGTTCTAAAATAAATAATTAAAAATAAAAATGAAATATTGGAGAAGGAAGGATAGAGGAAAGGTGTTTTGAAATTAATGTTGTAAGAGAAACATATTTGAGAGGATCCATTATCATTTTAGAGAACCTCTATATGTGCAGCCTGAGAGCATATGGATTCCCACACATCCAATGGGACACATAATGAATCACCAAATTATATAAAGTTCCCAATTTAGAAATCAGGAGAGTCTTGAAATAATTTCACAAAAACCACCAAAATATAAAGAAACACCCAAACCAATAACAAAAAAAAATTTACAATGTATTTTTTTTTCAATTTTTAACTTAAGAAAATGAAAATCCCAAACATCGAATTTACTTTTTAATGATTTGATTTGAAATTTATAAAACACTTTAAATTCAAAAACAAATAGATATTATTACGATATCCCTTTAAATAAACATTTTCGTCGAACGTCCTCCATTAAATTCCAAACAAACACACATTAACACATAAAATGAAAGGAAACTACATATATAAATCGACCTGTAAAATATTATCATTAATGGATTTTTTATAATGTAAAATAATGGAAATAAATTTCTCAATTGATTGGTGATGAGAAGAAACTCTAAAGTGAAAAAGAAGAATGGCCAAGGTTAAAATCACACACTATAGAACCAAAGAAATAAACCAAAATCATCAAACCCAAACACTTGGGTTTGGTAAAAGATAAATAAATCCATGAAATAGGTAGAAACAAGAATAATAGTGAATTAGAAGAATAAATAAGCATACCCAAGGGAGAAAACACCCAAAAATTTAGATAGGAGCGCCATGAATCCAAGGATTGAAAGAAGAGGAATCCATCAAAGGCTCACCTAGTTACACAAGGATAAGGTGGATAAGAGATGGGATTTTATTTTAATACATAATAGGGGAAGAACGGTAATTCCAATTCTTTATGAACCTAAAAAACTCCGATAGTTTGGACACATGGTTTAGGAAATCATGAGCTAGCTATTAAATCTAGATCAATCATTTGACATATCCATTTCACAAACATGCCACACAGTTTCCTGAAACTGTGTGCAAGGAATGATGTACTAAAATAAGGGCACAAATTTCCATCTAGTACTCACTAGGATTGATCAAACTGTTCTCTAATCATGAAAATTTCCACATCTCACTGTAAAGATAAAAAACTCAAAAAAAAATAATTGGGAACTCATCCCAAACATCAACTAAAATATTAACAATAAAAATATGATCAATATAAAAGAAAAACTATGGTCGTGGTGTGACAATTATCCCCACCACCAACATGTTATTCCCCTATAATGTCACCAATATAATCTAGGAATAAAACTCTAACTCAAATATAAATATAACCAGACAAAAACAAGAACTTCATTGTGATCTCTCACTCTACAAGTCACAACAAATCAACCCTAAATGAATCCGCAATGGAAAGAACCCTGTGGAAAAGAATAGTAAAGGGTTCTCACCACCATAAGATCCCAACTGACACCATGGAACTTCTGCCAAAATAACCAGAATGGGAACTCCCAACACAAACCAAGAACCCCCAACTTAAGGGGAAACATAAAAAAAGAAACCCAAACCAAATGATGACCAGAACCATGATTATTCATTTTAATAAGAAATGTTCATATCCTGAATGGGCACAACCCAAAACCAAAGATGATCCATATAGATTAACCACACTATCTATAAAAAAAGAATGTTATCCTAAAAATACAAGAAAAAATAGACAAATATCCTTTTAAATCACATATAATCATTCAAAAATAAAGAAAATTACAATAGAGAAGCCCAGCCAGACTCCACTTTGATGTCAGAAAAAAACTTTAGGCTTACCCCTCCACCACATCCATGATTGCTAACTATATGAAGATATACACTCTAGGTCCTATGGTTGAAGCCTTAATTTCATAAAGAATTTTATACCTTACCATCATGACCTCCAAACCTCCACATGAGACTTCTTTTTATAGAAATACTAATTTTATAACTCTTTCATATGACCCAAGTGGCCACATTAATGACAAGCATTCAATTTTTGATTATAATATATCTTCGAATACCCAGACCAACAACACTAGAAGAACACGAGTGAATGGTCTGATGAATGAAATATTTGAACCTATGAAGTAGACTCTTCTAGTATAGGTTCCTCTAGCACACACTCTTAGCATAATGGGGATCCTTTAATTGTTCCAATAGATATCATATTTTCAACTTTCAGTGCTTTTAAAACCAATTATAATCGAAATGAATTATCCACGATGTTTCCGAATATAAATTCACCATATGAGTGCAATATATCTTCTATAATTGAATGAAGAACCAGAAATTAGAGTGTATTTTTAAATTTATTCTATTATTAATACTCTATAGATAATGGAAAAAATTATTTGAATTGATCGAAATAATACTTGACCATCCATTGTCCTTACTGAACATGCGACAGTTCTTCCACTTTATTCACTGTCACCTCCTTAGTTACAAACCATCAAATGAAATTGGTATAAAACATCTGTATAAATATTCCATCTTGGGAAAATTGGGGAACAATCACAATCCACTGATTCAAATATAGACATTCAAATGATCCCAAAACATAATGCAGTCTCATTGCTTCAAGAGTTCCCAACGGCTTGAAGAAACCTTCAACTTCATCAAGACACTCCATAGCCTCTAACTGACCTCGATTATAATGGATGATGGGAAAAATTTAGAATATCTTGATCCCACCACCCCAAAATAAGTTTGGGCAAGGACAAAAAAAGGAAAGGACTAACTGGAAACATCTTGGATCTTTATGGATAACAAAATATAATCAAAATCAAAACACAATACCATAATCCGCATCCAATCAACCCTCATCCATAATTAACACACCAAGCGAAGAAAATCAGATCCTAATAATAACATCACTTATGGAACCATAATACTCTATTAAAAACCATCATTTATTTTCTAAAAAAATAATATTGAATCTCAAGAAATTTTTCACAAAAAACAAACTCACATCCAAATCTTGTACAGCTACTAATGTACACTTTTGGAAGAACCCTAATCCCAAAATCATTTTTCATTTGAATAACAATTCTACAAAAACAATTTTATTTTTTAAATTCCACTCACACTAACTGAAACAGAATAAAAAAACTCAGAACAAATCCTAGAATAGGGAACTACTATTCACAAAATACCTAGGCACATGGTTTAGTGAACCATTACATAGGAAAAGTAACAATCCCTAAGAGGTCCTTGAACCTTGATCATGTGAAAAACATGGGTCACTAATACATGTAATACCACTTCACATAACTTTTTTACCTCCACTATAATTCTCTATCCAAACACCGAAAACCAATTTAAAAGACTCAAATATCATACTACTCCATGAAACTCAAGGATAAAAATGAGAAATAGTTCACGATGTTCTTACCACACCCACCTCTTGTGTCTTGATATTCATAGTCTCTAAAATACCTAAAACCCCAAATATAAAAGTGCTTCTCTGATTCCATTTTTTCAAAAACAAATATTGGCTTTTATCCATCTTGAAGACTGAACTGGTTTGTTAAAATTCCCCAGAGTCATTCTCAATCACCACCAGCTTGCGACTAGAACAAGGAAAAAATATATCACAGTTGGAATGATTTATCCCAATAAAATTTGGAATAAATAAAAAAATATATATCATGAAACAAAAAAAACTAAACAACATTAAATAGAAAAAAATCAAAATACAATAGTAACTGAACAAAACAAAAGGGGAGAAAAAGAAAAAAACCAACCCAGAACAAACCATACTAAAATGATCTCTGAGTGACCTCTTGGTCACAACCATACATAATACCAACCTACCCTAAAGTTAAAAACAAAAAACAAATCAGAACCTATATAATAGATTGGTTCTATCAGGGAAAAGTGGAACAATTATAGTGTGAGAATAAAATATTATTGTTTGTAAGAACCAAAAGTTCAATAAATTTCCTTTTCCAAACAAATTAAATAAACAATAGTTTAAAATACATTTTTAAAATAGTTTTTATATTTTAATAAACCAAACAAAAATTTCCATTTTTTAATCAATAGGCACTTATTATATCTTCTCAATATATATTTCCATTTCAGAACTCACATTCAAGAAGGATGTTTCCAAATATAATGACAAATAACTATACCTGAGGAATAAAAGAATTAATTAATTCTATTATGAACTATGAGAGTAGAAAAATAAGAATTGTAAAATAAACAAGAACATACATATAGTAATATTAGAAATTTTCCAAAAATAACTTGAATAAATTCCATGACGTATTCATTTTGGACTCAACTGTTGGAATATGTTACATCTCTATAGTAAACAACCAATTGGATTCCTGAAACTAGCGTCACCAGCATCACATTGCACCTATCCACACAACTAATCCATGGGGTACCAACACATATAATCAAGGTCGATAAGAAACTATCACTCACCCCAATATATGATTCCAGACAATCCCATGATGATAACACATGGTTAATTTGGTGGTCCCCCCAGGCATGGCCATGTGCAATAACCCACATATTACACCATGCTTACCCATCCTAAGTACCGACACCACCTATGTAACGACCCTAAAATTAGAGGGACTACCATAGAGGTGTGCATTAAATATCTTGTATTAAACAATTTCTAACCATACCTTCATGCAAAATGTGCATCATACTAGTTTTTAAACAACTAAAAAAATACAAATATTTCTATTACAATAACAAAACCAAAAACCATTTCCAAAACATATTCCAACTCTACGATAAAACACTACTAAAGGTAAAAAAGTACTAACTGGGCCAGTATCTAATTTAGTTACCAACCCATGTTACAATGTTACAAAAGGATCATTATTTATGAAGCACATTTGAAACCATACAAGAATTAATTTGAAGAAAAAGTAACTATTTAAAAGGAACTATGTATTTTAAAAGATCTATTTTAATGAATAAAGAATGATATGTAAAGGAAGAGAACATGTAAAGAATTTTCAAATTTTGTATTCAAGAGTAACATTTTCAATAAGATAAAATATAATTTTTGAGCCCATAAATATGTTCACAACGTGAACCTATGGATGTTCTTTCATCTAATGACACAATTAAAGCATCACCAAATTATATAAAGTTATCATATACGAAATGAAAATAGTATTTAAAACTTTTCATATAAACCATAAAACTATAATTATTCATCCAATCTAGAAAAATAAATCAATTTAAAATTAAATATAGTGTACCAAATTTTATCTTAAGCAAAAAAATACAGAACATATAGTTTTATTTTTATGGGGACAATTTAATTTTTTCAATCACTTTAAAAAAATATAGTAATTATTAGAAAACCCCATTTAAAAATAATTTCCATCAAATTAAAACCATAAAAATGACAAAAAGTCATACTAACATTTCACATGTGGGGAAACTATATATATAAATCGACTATTAAAGCTCAAGAATTAATGGCATGTTTTAGAAAACAGAATAATGGGAACATCTACCTCAATAGTGTGTACATGAGATGAACTCCCAAAGTGAAGAAGGAGGTGGACCAAGGATAATACCAAATATATTAAAACCAAATAAATAATCTAAAGTCCACCAAACCCAATCACAGGGTTTGGAAAAAGAGAAATCAAGCCATAAAAAATGAAGAAACGAGAAGAATAGAGAACAAGAAAGAGAGGGAAGCACACTCAAGGGAGAATCAACAAAAATATTGGCAGAGAATCACTTAGAATACAATGATGGAGGGATGAAGAAACCCTAAAAGGATCCCCTTGGGCCAAATAAATTAGCGGGAGAAGTGATAATGGGTTTTGGTTTAAAAAAAGTGTCTAATATGGGTAATTTATAATATTTTACAATATGGGAAACTCAGACATTTTCTCTACTTGGATTTGGAAACCGTGAACCAAATGTGTAACCCAAATCTTAATTTTTTTGGATATAAATACAAAATATTATTCATGGTTTCATATAAAAATGAATTATACATGATACACTAAAATAAGGGTTCATGATTTCTACTAGGACTCATGCAGTTTGGCTCGAACTATGATCATACTGCGCACGAGGCCAAAACTCACACGAATCCTCAAAAAAATCCCTATGAACTTGATCTAGTTTTAAATATAAAGATCCAACATCAATTGTATAATAAAATAAATAAAATACCCAGGTTTTACTGTGACACAACTGATTCCACTTTCCACATTTTTTCTTTCAATAAATTTTATCTTGTTTCTTATCCCCTTTATCAGATGAACTTCCTTTAGAAATAATTTTCAATTTATTTGAAAACATTGGACACTAAAATATATTCTAATTGTTTACAATGATTTTTCATAGACATCTCATAATATAAACAAGATGCCTTAATTTATCTCCCCCCATATTAGGTATCTCATTTTGGGATTCATCACATTTCCTATCACATTTGATGTTTATTCGGTAGCTCCTATTTCTATCCATTGAATCGAATAAAGGTAAAAATAGGTATGATTAATTTAAAAATATTATATGTACAAAATTTAATCCAACGAAATTAAAGTAATACCACTTAAATGAAATATATTACTTTAAATTATGAATTTGTAGGTTTTAATTTATGTTATATGTGATCTATTTAATATTATAAATTCTTATGGTCATTATTGTTTCCTTTATAAATGTTATTAATAAACTTGTGAATTTATGGATGCATATACATTTGTAGTTTCAAAATATGAGTTTTATAAGGATTTTTCTTATGTATAAGTTCTCGATGAAGTCTATCTCAATACGGTGATTCCAGGGTCTTTAACACTTGGTACATATATTCCATAGAATCATACAATTATAATATATAGACAGAGAGGTATTTTATAAGAATCCCCTTATTCTATAATTTATTAAAAATATGGATTTCATCTTATAGATAGCATTATCTATAAGTAAACCTCTTTAGTTCACTAATCCTAATCACAAATATAACTAGACATTCATTTGATACCAACTATGAAAATTCTAGCCTTTATTAGACATCAATAAATGATTTATTACATTTAAATACACATAAAAACCCTTGAATATTAGGAAGCATGGTTTAGTTTCTTAATTAGGAACATAAAGAACCAAATATTGAAGTGGAAAATTAGAATTATTTTAAACTTATTTAACAATATCATAATCTTCAATCATTCTTAAAAATGTATGGGACAACTCAGGGTCATACATATGAAATGGGTGAATTATATATCCTGGTAAAGGAATAAACATAACCTAAAATTGAGAATGTATTAAATTTTAGAAAATTGGAATTTCAATGGGACATAAAATAGTTGATAATCATAAACATGATCATTAAGTTATGTTATATTAGGTTAATATAAATGCAAAATGAAAATTATGTTAACAAATTTATTTATTATATCATAAACATATGTCAATGATGACCACCAATACATCATAACATGGTAGAATAATCTCATAAATGATTAGGTTCACTCCATAATCCGATACATGGATTATCATTATACTAAAACATTACTCAACTCATTAGAGTGCAATATAATTCTAGGAACACCCATTTCTTTTATATCATGTATATCGATAGGTGTGTCACATAAATCATACAAAATATGGATTTATTTCTTAAATTTTAATACAATAATCAATTATTGAGGGTCAGATACATGGAATTACATAATCAATATTCGAGATATACATATAGTTGAATATTATTGGGTGGAAATGGGGGTGTATATTTACGATGAAATAATATGGAATAAAAAATCACTGTGATATTTCAGTAGCATAAAGGTCATATATGAGGATTCATAAAATGGATCAATGAGAGTGAAATGGGTATCTAATAATTTGGAAGTAATATGTAAAGTAGTACAAATATTTTTGAACATAACAAAACAAGAATATTTTATCATTACTAGGCATATGATAATAAGGGTTTTTGAAGAAACAATTGGCACTAAAAATTACATGATAATTTTTATAGCATAACAAGGTTACATAATAAATCATGGGAGGGGTTAATGAATTAAATTAGTCAAAAAATGTTTTTTAAATAAGAGGAGAAAGAGAGGACACCTTACTAAATTTTGGCATGATAACATCTTAGTAAAATATATAATCATATGGGATAAATGATATATCATTTTTATTAATTAATATGGATATCATAGAAATATTTTTAGTTTAATTACAACAGAACTAATTTTGATTCAAATGGATAAATTCAAATAAGGTTCTTTTATAGAAAAGAAGGGAGAGAGAGGTCCCTTACTAAAGTTTTGCACAATGAAGACTTAGGTAAATTTTAAAATGATATGGGATAAATTATCACAAATAATTATAAAATAAATTTTAATGTTGAGTTATCCGTATAAAATCATGACAAGATAACCATATGATATTAAAAAGGAAAAATACAAAGTAGTTTTCGGAATTGAAAAGAAGAGAGAGATATCCCTTACCTTAGGAGGGTGATTCCAAAATATAGGTAGGATCTTCTTGAGAAATGTGGTGGCCCATATGGTGAATATAGAGATTTGAGGAATGGGTAACTAATTACTCTAGAGAATTTTATTTAAAATTAATTAGATATTGGGTGTGATTAGATAAGAAATGACATGGGAGTTATTTATTATTTATTTAACATATGTTTTTGACAATATATAATAAAATTATCAAATCCAAAATCCATCCCATAGATGTTTCCATTTATTTATAAAAATTTGATTATATTTAATTATTTTATATGGATAATGACCAAACTTAGTAAAATATTACCCTTGGGGATGTGGAAGTGATTCATGTTCATAAAGAAATATTTCATAACCTTAAAATATAATATAAGTTTTTGAGGAGTAAAAATGGTTTTATAAGATTAATAAAATAACCTAAAATCACATTATTTCGAATGTGTTACATATCTTTAGTATTTTATACCCTTTATACCATTTATTACATCACTATTGGGTAATTATTATGTCATAATACACAATATATATTTATAGCATTTTTAATTTTACCCGAAAGTTTGACTATCTCAAAAATTAATGAAAAAATAATTATTGGATAATTTCAACATCTTGATTTGACAAATAATATATATTTTATCAGAATTATATTTAAAATATATGAATTTTCACTTTTTAAACAAGAATTGACCATTATCAAGAAATACTGGGTTTTTATCAGCAATAGTTTTCAAATCCCTATAATAATAACATTTGTCTTCATAAAAATTAAATTATCAATTAAATTTTATTATCATTATTTAATAGTATTATTTTTATAAAATACAATTTCTTTTCAAAATTCAAGAATTTCTAAAAAAATGAATGTCTTAATTGAAATCACTGAATACACAAAAATACAATTTTGTTTTATCATATCAAAATTCTAATTCTTATCAAAATCATTTTGTAAGTGTTTATAAATAAAAAAATAAAGTATATTAATTATTATATAAAAATATATATATTCATACTATTATAGTTACCATGTTTCTATTCCTTTTTCAATTATATTTTTCCTTAATTAAACTATTTTAATTTTTCCTTAGTAAAAAATTTTTACTAGAATTTCTAATCATATTTTCCAAACTTTATGCTGAATACATTAATTAATATTTTTTATTTTTATTCTAAATATGTAATCAATTTTTTGAAATAAATTAATAGAGGTGGTTCAATCAAAATTGAAATAAATCTGAATGTACGATGGAAAGTAGTTTTACAGAAAATGAATTTTTAAAAGAAAATATAATTTTACACTAATTATATAACCGGTATTCATAATTATTGGAATTTCAACTAATAATTATAGATATATTATCCCTATATATAATTTTAATAATTCCATATTAAGGGATATTTTAAATTAATTATCATTGAGATATATTATGAATTTCTATACAGTTTTTAGAAAAATGTATTTTCATGTATAAAAATAATCCAATACTAAAATCGGGTATCAAGATGAAATAAATGAAATTAAAAAGATTAAATATAAATATATAATACTTATATTACATTTAAATAATATTAAACAAATTAAGGATTTTAAATAAGTTAATTTATCAAAATAAATGTCAGATTTATGAAAACATTTTGGTTTTCAACATTAATTGAATAATCAATGTTTCAAAAAAAATCCAAAATTTCACTATATTTTAATATTGGCATGGTGTAAAAAAATTATTTTTATATAATCAAATATATTTTTAAAATTTTATAAAATCTAAAAATAATATTTTTTCACAAAAATTATTATAAACTAATCTCCAGGAAAAAATATTTTGAAGAAAAAAAGGCATTATCAAAAATTAAGCGATTACATAATAATAATTTATCAATAAGTTCATTTTGATTAATAAATATATACAATTTTTATAAATTATATAGTTATTTTCATCATCAAAAATTTAATTTCTATGTTATTATTATAATGTTGAAATATAATGGTTTGTTTCGTTTTGACATTTCATATCACATATGCTACCGAATCTAATTAACTCATTTTAAAACATGAGGTTTTACAATCCACATTTGATGAGTAATATTTTCAAATTAGAAGATATATTATTTCATAAATATATAAAAGAGGGTAATTGTTCTTTATTTTGATCTTATTTTGCTGCCAATAATTTTTGTTGATGCACATTGTTCTATCCTTATTCTTGATAAAGAGAACCGGTTCACCCTATAGTAAAGAACATGGGGGGTAAAAACCATTAATCTAGTTTCACTTATAGTTGCTTCATCATGTCATAATGTTACAAAATGAACATTATATATAGAGTCTCAAATATTTGAAAATCCTTGATTATATGATTGGTTCATAACTCAACCTAATGCCGATGAGGAAAAATAAGAAATTCCTCTAGAAATTGAAAAGTGATTTCAATTAAAATTGGATTTTCATCAGGGTTGATATTTTCTTTAATCTCAATTATTTGATATAGATATTATTTCTTACAAGTTTATAATTTTTTTATTGAGATATTGGTACCCAAGATGATTCATCCTCCTCCTTGCACATGTATACAGTAGGAGGGTGATTTTTGATATGGATAGTAATTTATTTCTCATAAAAAGTAATGTCGATTGTATAGTTATAGTTAAAATTCCGGAAAAAATTAGCCTCATGTTTTACTAATATATGAATCAAAAGGTTTTATGGAAAATTGATAACAATTTTTTTTACTGGGGATGTGCTATATGCTTGGGATACAAGAATGGACCCATTTTTTTCTTCATCAATAATTTTACATCCTTGTTTTGGGGTAGTTTTTGTATAGTTATACTAACCATGTTCTATATTATTGAATGTGTAAAATAATAATAAATTATTACATTTATTATTTTTAATTAATAAGTAGAATACCTTTTAGCACATAGTTTTTAGGATCCACTTCAGTAGATATGATTTCATATGCTTTCCCATGATCTCAATGCCTTAGAGGTTATTTTATTTAGTTATAATTGAAAACCCTTAGACTAGGATATTTATTCTCATAGTTTCCATGGTCATTTTAGTTAAAACATTGTATGAATGTATTAGTGTTAAGTAAGGAATTCCTTTAATTCATCACATTGGTGGGTTTCTCCCATCATCAATCCCAAGATTAGTGCCCTTCCTTCCCACACATAAATCATTTCCTTTTCCAAATCAGATAATTTATAGGTTCATTCTTTCCACTCATTTGAAAATATGAATTATATAATTTATTACTCCCATAATATTTTTCTATTGTACCCCTAGAATTAAAATCCATTTGTTTCTTTTTTACTAATACCAAGATAATTGTGAAATTTTTGTATATTCGTTTCCACATTGATTGAACATTGGAAAATTTACTTGTAGTTTTCAATGTATCGAAAATGTAACTCCTTTTTTAGATTCGTTTTAATACCACTAAATAAATGTTCAACTTTACGTTTAAGGATAATAATGATGTTTGAGAAATATTATGAAATTATTCTGAATTTTTCTTTTTCCACCCTTGTGAATTTATAATTATTTTTATGACTGAAAAAATCCATCTTTATATGATGATGGAGATTGTAAGAAAATATTTTTTGGAAAACATTTTAACCTAATTCTTTTAGTTCCATCTCTTCGATGTCCTCTTCATGGATCATATTTTTACCCAACGTACACAGTTGAGTAGGTTCTCTATTTATATAATAAGAAACAAGTACAAAATATTCTTTATCATATTATTGAATTATGTGGGTGATATTTAAAATGAATTTTATCCATTTCTATATTACTAATAGATTTTAATATCCATTTAAAGTAATAGGTATTTGTAAAATAATGATATCAATTGAAATATTTTATTTCTTAGGGTAATTTGGAAATTCCTCATGTAAGGGCCCAACCCCAGTTACCCGGAGCTGATCCCTTATTAGTTACATTGGCATACAAACAAGGAATAAGAATCCAAAAGGACTAAGTAGTTTAGTATTATTGGAAACAAGATACATACATAAGTTCATCATTACAACATGAAATGAATAATAACATAGAAACTCCTTAGTCATCTTCCATAACTCCTTGGCTATTTCAGCATGTCATTCATAATAGAGTTATTCTAGCCCTGAGGAAATGAGACATAATAAAGGGGTGAGCTCAAATGCTCATTAATGGTAAGAAATACAGTGTAAAATAACATAAACATTAGACATGGTAAATAATTGAAAACACATGCCTTTAGAAATAAACATGAACATAATATGGTGGAAATATGAACTGGGTAAATATTGCCATAACATAGCATAATCATGGGTTTTATACTAGTCAAATAATTACATGAACCATCAATAATAGATTCATAGTGAGGGAATTCATAATGCGGGACAACATATCTATACCATCAAGGCCTCATGGTAAGACCATAAATAACCATTCTGTCAAGGCCTTGTGCTAAGACTATAGTTTGTCTCATGAGACCTACCGATGCACTAAGGGGATATAGCAGGCCACACCCAATACTTACTATGTACAATTAATTGCTCATATTAATGAGGATAAACATAAACAACATACACATTAATATAGTAAATGTAAATAGCTTTCCCCGAACATTAGGCCAAAACACTAACAATTCAAAGTAAACTGATGAATGGTTTAAATATAGAACATCAATATCCAAAATAATCATAAAAAATTAAATTGAATATGGTATTTTATAATATGGAATACTAATTCCAATATTACATATGAGTCAAAATGTTTGTTGAAATAGAGGAAGATACTCTTATAAAATCTTCGAGTAAATCATGAAATATATACTATTTTACTTTGAAAGAAGTGTTCATTTAGAAAAAATATTTGTATAAAACCATAAGTGATGTAAGATATTATTTTCATAACAAAATGAGTGATTTTATAGATATTATGGTTTCTGAAAATAGATTAGATATTCCCCTTGAAAATAGGTAAGAAATTGAGATATTCCCTTGAATCGGGCTTGTATTTTTGAAACAATTTGAAAGATCCTTTAAAAGAATGTAACTAACCATAAAATAAAGAAGGATTATGGTTTTTTTACATATATAGAACACTCACACAGAATTGAAAATATTACATAATAATTTCATTGAGGTAATTTTGAAAATGAAAATAACCCGAATGGAAATGGAATTTCGGGTGGAAAAACCCTTAACTTATGCATGAAGGTGTTCCTGACTTGTCATTTAAGTCCTGAATAAAAAAATTAAAATTATTAATTCATAAGTCCAGAACCACTTATATATGTAAATGACTTACTACAACCCTTTTTAGTTTATTCAAGGCCTTTTTGAATAGTTTTAATGTTCAATTTCATTGTTCGGGCTGGTTTGTTTACTTGGTCTTAAATGATCGATTCACTAATATTCAAGTTTGGATAAATATATAAGATGGATGTGGTTGTCAAGAAATGATGTTATATTCTATTAGTGAACATCCATAAGATTACATGGTTAAAAATTCAATTGGGTTACTTAGATTGAATTCAAATTATTATATATATAACCTTGGTGACAACCGTTTTGGGTAAACAGTATGTTTTATTACAATGAACATGTTTTCTTTATAACATAATACCATTTGTACAAAAGTATTACAGAACTAATAAAAGGATATATTACATATATAATAATCTTGCTCAACCATAACACAAATGGTTTAATGACCAAATCTCAATATTATAAAAGAAATTGATAAACTGTTGTCCTTGAATGTGCTAAATTAGCACATCTCGAACAGTGCTTTCATTTCTTTCAAATAAAAGGTGGGGAAAGGAGATAAGGTAATGAAAAATACCATTAGCATGCAAATATTATAGTACATGTATGTTACTAGATTTTTCATACCATTATGGTGAAAGGAGGCGAGGAAAGAATAAAAAAGAACATAAAGGAATTGATGGAATTGGAAAGAGGAATTTACCTCTTGAGACTTCCTCCTTTGAGAACCTCTTAAGGGGAGAGGTTTTGGTATTTTGAAGAGGCTAGGCGATTTTGGGAATGGGGGAGGATCCTGGGGAGACACTAGGGTAGAACTTGGAGAAGCATCAAGTCGTAGAGGAGTGAAGAGAAGTGGGAGTGGTGAGGGGTTTTTATAGTAGAGGAGATGGGTAAATTTCGAATATTTATTTCATTATTTAATTATTTCCCTCAAAAAAACCAATAGTATTGTTTCATGTGACCCCTAATAGTAATGACTGCATGTAAGTTCGAACCAAGTGGCCTTGCATCACTAGTGATGTCATGAATATTGTATTTAGCTAATAATTTGTATATACGGTATTTTATCGTATTTTACTATTCGTAAAAAATTCTAGAATTTCAAAAAAATACCAAAAATTTACCCCTACAATTTTTTGACATATAGAATTCAAAAATGAACACCATTTATTAGAATTAATTTTCTTAATATTATTAATTTAGTTTTTAAATAAAGTCATAGTTAATTTGAAAAATAACAATTTTAAGGTGCAGTCGGTTTTTTTCATATTTAAAAATTAATTAAGATATCATTATCTTGTTGCCTTAAGAATATAAAATAATATTATTATTTACTATTCATAAGGGTCATATTACTATTCATATTACTATTCATAGCGGTATGTTACTATTTAACAAAAATCATTTTTGTTCTATTAGACCCCAAATGGATTACCGATCACAACTCTAGATGACCATTTTTTGAAATTCAAAACATAGAAGTGGAAAATTTATATTTAATGGCTTGGTTTTTACTATCTCCTAAATAACCTAGTGTTGTATAAAAGGAACACAGTGATGAATAGAATTTATTTAATAGAATAATTCCATAAAATGTTTGGGGTGTTACATTATTCCCTCCTTTGAAGAATTGCATCCTCGCAATTCATTTCATAACAACAAATGAAAGCTCTCTGAGGTTCTTACGACATCTTCCATCGTAGAGGATCCTCATGTGAGTTCAGTGGA
This sequence comes from Viscum album, assembly GCA_963277665.1. Lineage (NCBI taxonomy): Eukaryota > Viridiplantae > Streptophyta > Magnoliopsida > Santalales > Viscaceae > Viscum > Viscum album. Next base: position 245,328,211 of record OY728131.1, read on the forward strand.
AAACCCAAATTGATTCTCAACTCCTCTAGTTCTCTAACCCAGACACACCTCGGACAGAAGTGGTTGAACTATTGCATCGAACATTCGGGCTTCCAGAGGGAGGCTCGCACGTTAGAATGTTTGGAAATGTCTGAATGGACCAACACACGAAGAACTCACTGAACTATGTCTCGACTGAGGACATCTAAGTTGTAGACATTGTTGTGCAAGATAAAACTGAGGAGTTGGTACATGTTTTCATGAACCAGCCCGAGTACCTTGGTAACCCGATAACCGAGCTGACCCTAACATAGCCCGAAGGGCATTCCCAATCCCCACGGGTCGGCGACTAGCACCTGGCATCCTACAACAAAGAAGTGGGAACGATTTTTTCCCAAGAATACGGAAGAAAGAGTAAAAAAAACAACATTCATAACAAAAGAAACTCAACTTGGAGTAATATACCAGAATACAAATAGGCACAAAAAGTCAATGTACTACAACCCAAGTTCAAGAAAAGGAAAATAGTCCCAAGGTCCCAAAGGACACAACTCACCAAGTCCAGAGATCAACAACTGGATCCACCTCCAAGAGGTACCTTCCCTTTTCTAGAACCTAGAAGAAGAAAGTATATAAACACCCAAATGCAGAGTAGGGTGTGAGCCTAAGACTAGTGGGATACCCCCGAAAATTCCATAATAGATGCCAATAATAGATTATCCAAAGAGGAGCTTTCCATTTTCCCAATAAATAGGTTTGGCAACTCAAAAGAATATTTTAACAAAACATGCTATGAATTTTCAAATGATGGAAATAAAAAATTTTAAGCAAAGGCTTCTCAAAGGATGAAATATTTCTAAAACAATGGATTAATCAAAACATTTATATAAAATAGTTTATATAAATTCATCAGGCATGTAAAGCAGTTCAAATAATTGGCATACATTTATATCTAAAATACAAATAAACAAGCGAGCAACATGGTCATCTGCCAAAAGACACGATAGTATTATCCAATTATATGATTCCGCACTCTCTATGTGGACTCAGCAATATGTGTATACACACATCCCTATAACAATGGCTAAAGGAGACTCTTCACCAACCCATCGGGGATGTGACCTGCTGCAAGTTTGTTTTAGAACGCTGTCTTAGCGTAGAGTGTATCCAAATAACTCACTAACTACCTAAGGCTTGCATGCGCTCTTACATTATGGGAGTACTATTTTAAGAATGCTTAAAATTTGGTCAATCCCATTATTCCATTTTAAAAGAGCCAATTTCATTCCATTTAAAACCAAAACAGGTTTTATTCAAAACATGCCTCTTACACAAGATAAAACCTATGGGTTTCTGTCAAATCATTTGAAGCCATTTTCATAAGTTTGAAATCCATTCAAAACCAATTCCTTCATAACACATTTCATTTCCACAATTAAATTCAACAATTTAATTAAAATCATTTCCATCAAATTAAAAATTTAAATTAAACAATTTAAATTAAGAAATTACTATAAACACACCCAGTTCAATGGAATTGGGGTTTTCCAAATTTCCATTCCAAAACCATTTCAAATATCTCGATTCAATGGAATTGAGTTTTTATCAATTTAATTGAAATCAACTTGAGTAATTGAATTTAAATCAATAATTGAAATAAATTAAGAAAATACAATAATAATCAATTTGTCAAGATGGGACAGAACCACCTACCTTGAAGGTTTTGACCAAGACCACAACGGTTGAGAACACTCAAGAAAACCGGGTTTCTTCCTCATGTACCCACCTTAGTTCTCTTCTCTAAGAAAGATCAAGATCAAAACTCATCAAACCCGGTACCACATAGTTAGATCTACCCACACTGGGTGTGGATCCTAGAACCCCAGAGAAAAAGAGAAGTAGATCTAAGTATATCTAAGTAACCAATCAAGAATGATGAAGAACAATCACATACCTCAAAATTTCGTCTTTGATTCACCAAGAGAAGCCTTTGGATCACCTCCGGAACAATGGGAGAACCCTCTCTAACCTTAGGAGAATACAAATCTTGAGTTAGGGCCGCTTAAGAAGAAAAATGAGGCACTTAGAGGAAAAACCAAGCGAGATACACAATTTAAGGATCTTATTTAAGTGACTGCATGGTTTGGCCTCACAGTTTGACAAACCGTGCGCTAACCGTACCTGAGCTACTGCCTCGCCCACCATTCTCGCACAGCTTGGCCACACGGTTAGACAAACCGTGCACCGCCCGTGCAGAAGCTTCTACCCAAGATTCAAGGTTGGCACAGTTTGGTCACACGGTTGGTCAAACTGTGCGCAAACCATGCACAACACACTATACTATAGTTTTTCATTAAACATTCACCCAAACGCAACCCAAGACTTTACTCCAAAACATGGGTACTTAAAAATATCAAAAATTACCTGAAAACATAACGGGATGTTACAACCTCCCCACCATAACATATTTATTCCCCCAGAAAGCCTATGAAGTGACCTCCATGTCAAAAAGATGAGGCCAATGATCTCTCATTAGTTCCTCCCTTTCTCACGTCTCATGAGAATCATAACCATGCTGCCATAGTACACGGACTAGAGGTATCCTTCTCCCACGAAGTAACTTGGTCTCAGAATCAACAACCCTGACTGGTCGTTCTGTAATAGATAAATTTGGTTCAATCTCAAAATCACTCCAGATCACAACATGAGATGGATCGGAGAGATACTTTCTCTGATGCGATACATGGAACACGTTATGTATCGATGTCAGTTGTGGTGGAAGAGCTAAATGGTAAACAACTTTCCCCATAAGACCAATAACCTCAAAAGGTCCCACAAAGCGAGGAGCAAGTTTCCCTTGCCTCCCAAGCCGCCGATGACCTAATCGAGGTCAAATGGTAAAGAACACTTGGTCACAAACTAATAACTCTAAAGGTTTATGACGATGAACAATATAAGACTTGTATTGACTTTGTGCAATCAACATTATCTAATGAATCAACTGGATCTTAGTTGTTGTCTCTTGGACCAAACTTCGTCTTACCAAAGAACTTTCACCAATCTACGACCAACATAAATGAGATTTACAAGGACGGTCATACAATGCCTCAAAAGGATCCATTTTGTTCTCAGATTTATAACTGTTATTATAAGAGAACTCAACTATCCCAGGATGGTCATCCCAAGACCCACCAAAATCGAGAACAAAAATGCGGATCATATCCCCAAGGATCTGAATAGCTCTCTTTGTCTGTCCATCGAACTGTGGATTATAGGCGATGCTCAAATGGACCTCAGATCCCAGTGCCTCTTGAAGGCCTCTCCAAAAGTGAGTAGTGAACCAAGGATCCCTATCAGAGACTATAGCATATGGAACTCCGTGCAAATGAACAACTTCTTTCACATAAGCAGTTTCCAACTCTTCAACTTTGGTTGTATCTCGAATAGGTATAAAGTGAGCCGACTTGGTCAGTCTATCGATCACAACCCATATCGCATTCTTCTTCCTCTAGGTTTGAGGTAACCCAACCACAAAGTCCAGCAAGATTTCATCCCATTTCCATGTAGGGACTGGAATTGGTAGAAGTAAACCCGAAGGTTTTTGGTGCTTGGCTCTCACCTGCTGGCATGTATAGCAATGAGATACAAACTCAGAAATGTATCATCTCATAACTGGCCACCAGAACTGTCACCGCATGTCATAGAACATCTTTGTGGTTCCTGGGTGTACCGCCCACTGAGAGTTATGAAAATCCCCCATCACATACTTCCTTTCCGATAACGACACAAAATAACGGGTTCAATAACACATGACACCCTATTTGGAGAACGACCACAGGGTGTTGGTCTCCTCACCATAAAGAGAGTCCCTAATGCTATGGAATTCATCATCTAGTTGTTTTTCCAGAAGAATCAATTCGAGGAGAGAAGAAGTCAAATGAACATTGGCTAAATAAACTTCATTTCCCTTCCACTAGACTCCAATATGCAACTGAGAAAAAAGAGCCATCAAACTCCACTCTTCTGAAGATTCTTTCATAGCCTGAGATGGAAGTTTCCTGCTTAACACATCTACAACTACATTCCCTTTCCCCGGGGTATAGGCAATGTCAAAGTCGAAAGATTGCAGGTACTCCACCCAATGCCTTTGGCGGAGATTTAATTTTTTTTAAAGAAGATATTACTCAAGACGTTATGGTCTGAATAAACAGTAAACCTTTCTCCATAAAGGTAATTTTTCCAACACTTAAGTGCGTGCATTACAGCTGCAAGATCAAGGTCATGGGTAGGATAGTTCTTCTCATGAGGCTTAAATTGATGAGATCCATAGTCAACAACATGATCACCCTGCATGAGTACACATCCCAAACCTGAACCTAATGCATCACAGAAGACCACATAACCTATCACAGCCTTTGGAAGAGTTAACACTGGCACAGTAGTGAAAAGACGCTTTAGATCAACAAAATAACTCTAACATTTATCGTTCCAGGAAAACTTCACTCCCTTTTTAGTCAGAGCAGTCATTGGAGAAGATAACTTTGAGAAGTATTTAACAAACTGGCGATAATTTCCAACTAATCCCAAGAAGCTCTGAATATCAATAACATTTTGTGGTTGTTTCCAAATCATAACAGCCTTCACCTTCTCCGGATCAACTGATATTCTTTGTTCCGACATGACATGTCCCAATAATTTCACTTCCTGAATAAAGAAATCACACTTTGAAAGCATGGAATAATGTCAGTGATTCCTTAGAAGACCCAGAACTGTTCTTAGATGATACACATGATCCTCCTCAGACTTGTATTAGACAAGAATTTCATCCACAAAGACCACCACGAACGTATCTAGATACTCACGGAAAATTGTGTTCATCAATTCCATGAAAACTGCAGGAGCATTTGTTAGGCCGAAGGGCATAACAAGGTAGTCATAATGTCCATACCTACTCCGAAAAGTGGTTTTAGGAATGTCAGATTCCTTTATCCTCAACTGATGGTAACCAGATCGAAGATCAATTTTTGATGACCAATTTACCCCTTTCAATTGATCAAACAAATCATCAATTCGTAGTGACGGATATTAGTTATTTATCGTAACTCGATTGATATTTCTATAGTAAACACATAAGCGAAGAGAACAATCAGCCTTCTTGGCGAAGAGAATAGGTGTTGCCCAAGGTGACACACTCGGGCGTATAAAACCTTTCTCAAGAAGATCATCTATCTGGGACTTCAGTTCCTTTAGTTCAGCTGGAACCATTCGGTAAGAGGGAATATCCACCATTTGAGTACCAGGCATTATGTCAATAGAGAAAAAAACATCCCTAACTGGTGGAAAACTAGATAAGTCAGAAGGAAACACGTCGGGAAACTCACTGATGGCTAGAGGAAGATCACCACACATTGAATCTCTCTCCATATCAAAGGAAAACACTGATGTAACTTTCCCCAACTCTGGATAAGAGGCTCCAGCTCTGCCTGACCTTGGGTCACATTCTCCTTGAAAAACAATAGACACAACAATGGGTGTAGTAATGTAGACCCGTAGAAGATAAAAATTGATCTGGGCTTTATTGGTAATGAGCCAATCCATCCGAAAAATGACGTCAAAAGATTTCATGTCAAGAACCAAGAAACTCCAAGCATGATCAACATCTGATAGAGATAAGACACAAGCAGGACTACAGAGACCCTTCTCTCTCATTACACTAAGGGGTGTAGTAATATCCATCGCACAAGATAAAAGTTCCATAGGCAGACTAAACAGATTAACCAATTGGGTTGAAATAAAAGAGTGGGATGCACCAGTATCAAAAAGTGTTGTCACTAAAGATGAATCTATAGTAATGGTACCTTTCACAGTTGAAGGACCTGTATAAGCTACCTCTGGTGACTCTTCCACTGCATGAAGAATCATCTTTCTAGATTCCTGAGGCTGAAACCCTTTTGTACGTGTAGAATTTAATTTCCCTGCAATATTTGGAGGTGCTGATGATCCTGTTCCACTACGCGGAGTAGAGAAGTGATGGAAGAATCCTTGTAGGTGCCCTAAACTTCCGCAGGAGCTATAGTTCTTGGGTGCCTCAGTGAAAACACTATTAGAATGTACTGTCTTACCACACTGATATCATGTCAAGGAAGCCCCTCCTGGTGCTACTGGAGGTCTGTAATGACTCTATTACCGAGAACCACCATGAGAAAAATCGTGCTTCCATTTTCATTTAATGGTATGAACACTGCCACTAGAAAGGAAAGGAACTTCCTGCAACCCTATATTTCAAGCCAAATCCATCTCAACCATCATTTCTCTATCCATCACAACGGCATAAGTGGGTATCTTTAGAAAGAAAACCTGCGAACAAATATCTGATCAAATCCCCAACTCAAATCGTCGACCCTTTATCCTCTCATTAGGTACAATTTTAGAAGCAAACTGTACCAACTCACCAAAGCGATTTGAGTGCTCAGTCATGGTTTTGTGGGCCTGCTAAAGTTTTCAAAACTCCACATCCTTGGAAACACCATAGATTTTGGATAGAACTGATCAGTGAAAAGAACCCTAAATTCTTTCCACTCCAAACCCTCATGTTTCCCAGCTGTCACCAACATGTCCCAAAACCTCCTACTTGGTCCCTCCAACATGAAGGTGGAACACTTTACCTTGATCACATCCGGTGTCTCCAAGAACCCAAACATACATTCAATATTTCTCAACCATTCTTCAGCATGTTGAGGATCAGTGGAGCCTTTGAAGACTGGTGGCTTCTGGCATAGGAACTCCTGAGAATGATTTTAGAGAAAATCACTATGAGTATCTATAGCTGGCGCCTGAATAGGAACTGGAGGTGTTTCCTGTCCCAGAGCTTAGATAGTGCGAACAATCACCTCTACCAGACTTCGATCCACAATAGGACTCGCTTGCTGATATTCAGTAACAGCCTCTTTTTGAATCCAATTCCCACGTCTTCTCGGAGGCATGATGCTACACAACATCCGTAGACAACAAAGAAGACATTAGATTAAAACTCAATCTGAGTAACAAGGAAAACTACTTTTAATAGAAGGGATAACAAGGTTTGGATTCCACTCTATCCAAATCAAAATAGGGAAAAGACTAGAAATAATACACAAGTCTCCTTTCCCTAACCACCCTTGGAAACATAAGGTTCAATGCGGTGAGAGCTGGCCAGGAACTCAATCGCAACTTCCTCTTAAGTCCAGACAAGAATACTCAATGGATACTATCATCAAGGAAAGATACTTAACCTCTATTTGAAACAAAATTTCAACGAACCATCTCGGGTACCCTGTTAACCTGATAACCGAGCCGGCCCTGACATATCCCTAAGGGTGTTCCTGATCCCCATGGGTCAGTGACAAGCACTTGGCATTGTAAAACATACAAGTGGGAATGATTTTGCCACAAGAGTACGTAAGCAAGAGTAAAACAAAACAGAATACGTAATAAAAGAAACTCCACTAGGAGTAATGTACAGAATACAAATAGGCACAAAAAGTCAAAGTACTACAACCGAATTACAAAAAGGGAAAACAGTCCCATGGTCCTAAAGGACACAACTCACCAAGTCCATAGATCAACAACTGGATCCACCTCCAAGAGGTCCCTTCCCTTTGCTCGACCTTGGAAGAATAAAGTCTGAAAACACCCAAAGGGAAAAGTAGGGTGTGAGTCTAAGCCGAGTTGGATACCACCAAAAATTCTATAACAGATTCCAATAATAGATTATCCAAATAAGAGCTTTTCATTTTTCAAATAAACAGGTTTGGCAACTTAAAATTATATTTTAACAAAACATGCTATGCATTTTCAAATGATGGAAATAAATATTTTTATGAAAAGGTTTCTAAAATGATGAAATATTTCTAAAAAAATGGCTCAGGAAAAACATTGATATAAAAAAGTTTATATAAATTTAGAAGGCATGTAAAACAGTTAAAAAGTATTGGCATACATTTATATCTCAAAATATAAATAAACAAGCGATCAACATGGTCATCTGCCAAAATATACTATAGTATTAACCAGTTATAGGATTCCACGCTATCTATGTGGAATCATAAGGATGTGTATACACATGTCCCTATGAAAATGACCAAAGGAGACTCGTCACCAACCCGTTGGGGATGTGACCCTCCGCAAGTATGTTTTAGAACGTTGTCTTAGCATATAGTGTATCCAAATAACTCACTAACTACCTAAGGCTTGCATGTGCTCTTACATGATGGGTGAACTACTTTAAGAATGCTTAAACTACGATAAATCCCATTCTTTCATTTCAAAAGATCTAATTTCATTCCATTTAAAACAAAAACATGTTTTATTCAAAACATGCCTTTTACACAAGATAAAATCAATGGGTTTCTATCAAATCATTTCAAGACATTTTCATAATTTTGAAATCCATTCATAACCAATTCCATCATTACACATTTCATTTCCACAATTAAATTCAACAATTTAATTAGAATCATTTCCATAAAACTCAAAATTTAAATTAAACAATTTAAATTAGGCAATTACCATAAACACACCCAATTCAATGGAATTTGGGTTTTCCAAATTTCCATGCCAAAACCATTTCAAATATCTTGATTCAATGGAATCATGTTTTTATTAATTTAATTTAAAGAAACATGATCAATTTAATTTAAATTAATAATTGAAATAAATTAAGAAAATACAATAATAATCAATTTGGCAAGACGGGATGAAACAACCTACATTGAAGGTTTTGACCAAGACCACAACGGTCGAGAAGGCTCAAGAAAACCGGGTTGCTTCCTCAAGAACCCATGACAGATCTCTTCTCATAGAAAGATCAAGACCAAAACTCATCAAACCTAGTACCACACACATAGATCTACCCACAAAGGCTGTGGATCCATGAAACTGAGAGAAAAAGAGAAGTCGATCTAAGTAGATCTAATAAGCCAACCAAGAACGATGAAGAATGATCACATACCTCAAGAATTTCGATTCGATTAACCAAGAGAAGCCTTTGGATCACCTCTAGAATAATGGGAGAACCCTCTCTGACCTTAGGAGAAGAGAAATCCCGAGTTAGGGCAGCTTAAGAGGAAAAACGAGGCACTTATAGGCAAAACCGAGTGAGATCCACAATTTAAGGATCTTATTTAAGTGACCGCATGGTTTGTCCACACGGTTTAACAAACCATGCACTAACCGTGCGTGAGCTACTGCCTTGGCCGCCCTTCTCGCATGGCTTGGCCACACGGTTAGATAAACCGTGTGCCGCCTGTGTGGAAGCTTCTGCCCAGGATTCAAGGCTGGCACGGTTTGGTCGCACAGTTTGTCAAACCGTGCGCAAAACGTGAAAAACACACTATCCTCTAGTTTTTCATTAAAAGTTCACTCAAACACAACCTAGGTATTTACTCCAAAATAGGGGTACTCAGAAACATCAAAAAGTACCTGAAAACCTAACGGGATGTTACACATGTAGGCGCCACAACAGTTTCCCTCCAAAGTTGCCTCTTGAATACATAACATGGTCGAGTATTTTTGGCCTAGTGTGAAACATTAGAAAAGACCTTCATGGTATTTTCCTCTTCGAATATACTTGGCCAATATTGCTATGGATATGCATTAGTAAATGGATTAATTCCCTTGACAGGTGAGGAGAATGTCCAGACTATTTGTCACTCCATATAGTTGTTTACACGTTTTTTGAAGTTTGCGAGATGTAGGTACTCCTCTTCACAAGTTTTGATTGCAATAATCTCCAGTACCTCCACAGGAAGAGATAACATATACGTTTGTACTTCCATCTGAAAATTTATTATGAAAGTTCACTTAGTGATACTCATTCAAAGGTATAAATGATGAAATCATAACAAAAAGAAGATACAACAAGTTGTATTCTTATATAACAACTGGTTCAAAAAGTGAAATAGGTGTAATGGTTTCCCAGTCCCCCAATACATGAATCCACAAAACTAGTTCAAAGAATTGAATATCTCAGAACCATATGCAACACTAGACACATGTCACTCCTGAATTCCCTTTACTGGGAACACCACCGATGCTAGGGTGCTGACGACCTGAGGTAGATTCCTAAGGTAGTATTCAGCTGCTAGATTTCCTTAGCCCATAAACACTACATATTTCTAGGGTCGAATTTGTGCTTAAAGCACTCAGGCTTCCATAGAGAGGCATGAGAAGTGTGGAGGTCAGAAATTTCTATGTGGACTAATTCCCTATAATTCCCACGTACCACGTCATTCTTGAAGATATTGATGTCTTAAAGTTCTTTGTAGATACTAAAACTCAGGACCTGGAATATGTAGGCCTGTCGAAGGTCACCATCCAAAGAAGCTTCTAGAAATTTACCCACAACTCTGTAGTTATCAGCCAAAGTGAAACATAGAAAAAGAGCATCATGATACTTCCCACTTTTCCAATATGCAGCAAACTGTGAATATGCCATACAATAATAGACCAGATTGCTTCCTTGGTAAAGATAGAGAATTTTTGGATGATTCAATACCTGTTGGATTAATTTACAAGTCAGTTGTATGTTGGCATAGGGATGGTCCTCTTCGAAGCCTGTCTTGACAATTATAGTCTTTAACAGCTCGGTAGGTTGTGATAAAATATTTGTTGGTTGACTCATATCTTCTATCTGAAATTTTTTAGTAAATCAACATTCAGTATGGAAAATCCATTTTAAACAAAGTTATTTGTTTTATATAATAACATACCAAAACAGATAATGAAAAATCATTCATTTAGAAATGATTTATAAAACTCAAGAAATTACACAATCTCTTACTCCCTTTCACAAAAAACTAGTATGGACTTCCTGACGTCCTTTAAGATGACTCCTCATAGATTACACTGATGTTTGGGATTTCCCAAATTTTCAGACAAACGGATCCCAAAAACGATTATAAATTCTTTTATATCTTTGTTCCAGATGCAACCTGTGCAACTAGGGTCAACCGCATGTGGACATCTAGAATTCAGACTGAGAGAATCATGTTAGGTATCAAGTGGAGCGACATCAGTATGAACTTGATGCTGATAATCAAAATGGGTAGTGTAACACCCCGAGATTTTATGAAAAATATTCTTTTAATTTCATTAATGTCTTGTGTTGTATTCTACACCAAGATTACCTTGCGCTATACGCAACACCGTATTAGCTTGCAGTATACGCAACACTATTCTTGGATCGTGGTACACACAATTTTGATAATAGTTATTCTACGCAACATTGAGTATATATATATATATATTCAATGTATACATGAAATATGGTTGGATTATGTTATATAAAACAATGAAGGATTCTCGCATAGCACGCAACCCTGACTTGGCTTGCATTACACGTAATCGCGACCTTCCTCGGTAGCGTGTGTTGTACACAATACCGGGTTTTACTAAACAACGATATATTATTATAATATTATTATGAACTAGCCATTATGAATATTATTAACTAAATTTTGAATCTTATAACATTATTATTCATCTGACACATTTTCTAGAACATGGTATAAGAACAAAAAAAAATTTCGGTTAAAATAAGTATTTTTCAAAAAATGCAGTTTTGCCACCTTTTAATGGCGCACCCACTTTAAATATAGTTTTTGACATGTTTATAAGTTCAATTTGACAAAATAAAATTCTTATTTGTAATCATCAAATAAAAATTTACTTTGGATAAAATTTTCATATTATTCTGGTAACTTTCATATTTTAATGAATAGTAAAAACACGCTATATTTTAATTAAAAACAACTTTTTTCATCGTAATATATTATGTGGTTAAATTATAATATTGAATGGTTTTAAAGTATAAATAGAATAAATTTTTACCATTTAATATAATGTAAGTCATTAGCATTGATTTTACCTTGAATCCGTAGGTTAAATCACTTCAATCTTTTGCAATGTTTTAAAGAAAAACCCGTTTTCTTTTGACAATGGGATTAATTTTAATTTAATTTCTGCAACTTTTGTGTATTGAATTTTTAAAAATGGATTCCAGATTTGGAATCAGTGGGTCCAAATTATGTTAATAAGCTACTTTTTATTTTTGGGAATTGTGAATAGTAACTATGGTAAATTTTATTTTCCATAGTTAAAGGTAAATCCTGTAATTAAGGGTAAATATAAGATTATAAAATTACCCTAACACTTGGAAAAATACTATTGGATGACTAAAGTTCGACCCATATCACCTAAGTGTCGGATTAGATTCATTTAATGGAATTTTGTGCATGAAAATAATTTAATTATTATTAAAACCAAAGAAAGTGACAACATGTGACTCTCTTAAATATTATAAGTATAATAATTTTAAGTTAGTGATAAACATCATGAAACTTAGAAAATTAATAGTCTCCAGAAATCTAACGAAATTATCTACATCATGAGTATTTATTTAGAATTTTTTGGGATTAAATAATTATCATTAATTGTGACACAATAGTGATGCAGAAATTATTTATCTAGTGAAAAATCAAAAATATTGTTTTTATTAAACTAATAGTGACCATAAAAGGCACAAAACCCAGACCAAAATTTATTGGTAATGTAAAGTTAAACTGTAATCATCCAATCGTCGAATATTTGACCATTTGGAGTCTTATACAAGCAATTATGACACTTATAATATTTTATTCTAAATGATGCCAAAGTTGTCACCTTCATAATTTAATAAATATAACAATTTAAATATTGTTATTTTAAGATGATAAATTCTAGTGAAAGTATCATTATGATATTTAATATATTTAGATTCATCATAGGATTTTATTTTTAATTTTTATGCAACAAATAAGTATATTAAATAATTATACAAAAAAGTTGTAGTAATTTATTTATTAAGAGATAAACCAAATAAATGGTTTTAAAAATAATAAAATAATATTATATGAACTATTTAATGTGATAAACTAATTTTATAGATACATATTACCTTTTATGATTCTATTAAAGCTTTTATTTCAAACATATCTTCTGTATAAATTTTATTTAAATTCGAATAAATGAATAGTGTCAAAATTGACACTAATGTTATTTTATAAAAATAATATATTATAAAATTGTTTAAAAATCACAAATATATTTAAAAATTATAAATTTAAATTTATATGGTATAACATGTTATAAAATATCCAATTATGGACAATTCACAAGAAATAAGTAATTATTTGTTATAATTTAAATTTTAGAATTTTATTACCACTAATAAAATTAAATTGACTAAATAAGGATAAATCAAGTTGATAATGTTTAAAATAAATACCTAACATGTCTAAATTTGATTTTTTGATGATATTAAAACCATATCTCATCTAATCTTCGGATATGAGTCATTTTTGGAGGTTTTTAAGTGGGGTTAGATTTATTATAAATTAATATTTTTAAGAATTCCAAAGGTGCGCCTCTCCTCTCTTATAAAAGGGAACCTCCTCCCTCTCCTCCTCACACCAATTTGAGCATTCAAGCTCGGCTAACCCCTGCCAAATTATCTTCTCCACTTCCCAAGAAATATCCTAGAGGTTCTGGTCTACTTTAAAGACCAATCTTTGTGCCCTAAGAGGAGGTTTCAAAGAGGCGTATCGAAGAAGAGGCAATTTCTTCTCCCGATTCTTTCAAGCTTCTTTCTTCTTCAACCTCTTCTTCTTTAGTTGTTTCATTATAAAGTAATAACATCAGTATCACTAATATACTGATTTTTTATTATAAATATGAAACAACCACATTTCACCTTCTATCCATCCTACGGAAAACAAAATCACCGCACGTGCGTACGTACGGAATACCGTCTCCACGCTGTGGTGTAATCTGTTTTTCCACCAACACCTTACATGGATGGGTATAATGGTGTAAAGAATAACTATACACAGTTATTATAACAACATAATTATTCTGATATATTGTATCATCCACTCCAATTCAATTCAATAATTATGGAAACGATATCATCGCTCGTGGGTACGTACGGACTACAGTCTCCACGACGTGATGAGATTCATTCTCCATATTAACCATTTAAGAATGATTATAAAGTATATATAAGCAATAATAATGAAATATATGAAATTATAAAGCTACTATATTTATTTATATATGTATGTCATCTACTTAATTCCATTCAACTAAATAGGGAAACAAAAACAGCGTTCATGCGTACGTACGGCCTACCGTCTCCATGAACGGTGTATTTCTTTCCATTTATCGATCTATTATATATATATGTATATTCTGAATATATATTATATATAAATCATGTTTCATATTCTGGAATTAAGTAATCATGATCTAAGTAATCATATGAATAATTACAAGTTAAAACGCGGACGACAAATGAAACGATTTTACCCAAAACACTATTTAAAATGGAATTTACAAAAGAACAGGTAATATAAAGACATAAGTGAATCATATATGATATCATTACAGTGAATATGATTCTGTAATAATTCAATGGCATTATTTAAATCATTATACAGGAGGTTCGGATACATACGAAGAATATCAGACATAAGGTAAGGGATAATTTTGCAAATCTCATTTTTATCCGAGATTTCTTATTCATAAGTATTTACTGGGGTTATTTCTATCATCCATGTCCATGTTTTATAAAAGTGTTTTCATGTATGTTTAAAGGCTTTTTTACCTATTTTTGACTTTTACTACATGGTATGTAAGGAATCTTTCTTTTGTTTACGTTACAAGGTACTTTTTGACTTTTCCGGCAAAAGTATGAAAAGAATGGTTTTTTAACTTATACGGCACAAATGAATTTTTACGGTTTTATAAAGCCTTATTTTCATAAAGATTACTCCAAAATATTTCATGAATATTTTCAACAAAATCTCTTTCTTATAAAATTTCATGACGTTTTGTGAAAAGAAGTTTATTTTGAAGAAGAAAGGATATTTTCCTCAAGAATTCATTTCAAGTGTTTTATCAAAAACATTTTCCATCTAAGATGAAATTATTTCATATCTGTATGTTTCAAGTATAATGTCTCTATGATTTACATGGTTTCAATTTTCTTATGATGAAATATCCATTTGTTTTATATGGATTATGTGATGATTGGATGATGTTTATGAAACCCATTTTATTCTTTGGGTTATGATGAATGTTTTAAGTTTATTTTGTGGCACAAGTAAGAATTATTTCACTATGAGATGGGTGGGACCTATATCTCCCTCCAATTCATTGGGAAAAGATTTTATATCTCATGAGATAGACATGGCTAGAACGGCAGGTTAATCCGGTTCAGTGTTACAGGACTAAAACGAGGAGTGAACTCGATTCAGAATGGGACTTTGTCCACTATGATGGTCTTGGCAGCAATGCCATGGCTACTATGGAAATCATTACATGTGATTAATGTATTCCACAATTACATGCTTTATTCCTATGCTATGTTATCATGATTTATGTTCCATTATGATCTATGCCTTATGTACTTCCATATTTTAAGTCATTGCTCAAGATTTTTATGTTTAAACACTATGTTCATGTTTTTAAGTTCAAAGGTATATGGTGTGTTTTATTTTATCCATGCTTACCCTTACTGAGAATTTGAGCTCACCCTTTTTATGTTTTATCTTTCCCCAGGATTAAAAGAAAGGTTTTAGTTAAGGAAACAAAAAGTGGAAGATCTTTATGGGAGATGTTGAAGATCTTTCACCACGATTAGAAGATTACGTTCCAAGTTTCCAAAGACACTAAACTATTACGGTCCTTGTGTGTCTATTTTTGTTATGTATTAAGTATTCAGCAAAAGTAATGTAATATGTATGTACGTCAAGCTGAGGGTCTCTACAGTTGGTATCAAAGGAAAGGTTTAGTCAACCTTTGGAAACTAGGATACGAAAATGTTAGTGAGATCCCTAGAGATATTTCTAAGGTATGTCTAGGGATGTACCTAAGGATAAGTATACGTATAGGATATAGTCCTAGAACTATGGTAACTATATTAGATTAAACCAAAGATGTTAGATATTGAAGTTACTCCCCCTTTATTATGATTTTTTCCTCTCACACTATTCTTTTTGGGTTTTAGAAAATGACTAGAAACAAGATGATTCACGATAATGGAGGATATGATAGAAAATGGAATGATATTCTTCATGAGCAACCAAATGAAATTGGATTTGGAAGTCCAAACATCATTATTATGCCGAATCAGCAATCTCATAATATGATCAATAATGTAAAATTTGGTCAGTTTCCTGACTCGGCTAATAAGAGAAAGATGGAGTTTCATGATGATCATAGAGGAAAGAAAGTTCAATTTCCCCTATGTAAATCATGTGGGAGGAGGCATCAAGGAGAATGTTTCAAAGTAATTGGAAGATGCTTTGGGTGTGGAAAAGAAGGACACAAATCCAGTAAGTGCAAAGGAAAAGGTTTAGTTAACACCAGGGATGAGGATAATGGTACTGCTACGACATCAACAATGGTTAAATGTTTTAAATGTGGAATGTACGGGCATCATGCAAACCAATTCCCGAATGGAGAGTCTCCTGAAGAGAATCAGTATGGTTGTATGGGTAGTATTTATGTTGATGATGATGAAGAGACTACAAATGATATGTGAGATGAAAGAATTGTTGAAGCTCGGTCAATGATTTAAGAATGTAGTGCAATGACTTCATGTTTATCATGTGTAATGATGTATAAGTAATCTCATGGTACTATGGAATAAAGAGACATCTAAGGATTGTTACACTGTTGTCTTTCCTTGAGTTTTGAAAGTGTATGATTAATGGTACCAGTATCAATGAAAGGTTATTCAGATATTTTTGGAATGTAGATGATATGCGCATAATGAAGGGATAAGGAGAAAATTAAATGTTTGATAGTATTCATGAGCTCATGACTGATATAAGGAGAAGGTTATATCATGGTTTGAGTATATAGAATTTATAGATTTTGGTATGTGGAAATAGTTAACTTTTGACAGCCTTCATGTTTTCACTAAGGTTTAATGGGTATTCATTTTTCAAGAGAATACATGATTAAGGTATTCACATGATTGGAATGTGACCAACAAGATATATGTGGGATAAATGATGGTATTCACATGCTTGGTTGACTACATTTCAAGTAATCGTTTTCTTTATACAATGAGCTTGGACCGAAGTATTTTAGATAAGCCTAAAGATTGGAATAGATTATGTTGGACATAAGTTAGGATAAAACTTTTTTCGATATTATTGATGGGATGTTATAGTAATATAGCTTTAGAAAAAGGGCAACCGGCATGACGGGCGACAACCCATCACGTCGGACAAGGCTGTGGGAATCGAACCCACAACCAAAGTGCGACTGGCCTTTATCGCCTACCACTGGCCTACAAGAAGTCCCTGGTTAGTAGAAACTAGTTTTATTTTATTATGCAGTATGATATATGAAGTATAAGTCCATTTTAGGAACCATATATGATTAATCTCACTATAGATGGACTTATGTATTTTTTGAGAACTTTTCTAACCTTTTGTTTGAGACAGATGGAATGACCCATCATTCTATCACATGATTTGCTAACACATCACGAATGACAAATTCAATTTCATTTCTTTAAGAGATGAAGTGGAAATTGTTCAAAGCACGAACAACAGTAAGATTGTACCAAAATAAAGTAAGTATTTATTCTAATTCAAATTCTTCAACTTTAGGGAAATGATCTTGAAAACCAAAAATGTTGTCCTAGTTCCCTTATATCCGATGAATCAGATGGTACCCTAGATCATCACAAATTTATGTCTTTGTGATTGTTGGATTTTTCATAGCCATGTTCTATACCACTCTCTATCAGAACATGACGGTTGGATTTATCTTTCATATCCATATTTTCACCTATGTTCTCCTACGTGGAAACCCAGTGATGAGTTAATTTGGGTAACCGTTACATTTCATACTTTAGTTTTTAAAGCCATGTTTTGGTATTCCTTTTTACGATGTGTGTTTCTATTAAACAAACATTCGAGTTGTAAACCATTTATAACCCCAATGAATTTCGAGGGAGAAATTCATTTGAAGGGGGTAGAATGTAACACCCTAAGCTTTTATGAAAAATATTATTTTAATTTCATTAATGTATTGTGTTTTATGCTACACCAACATTACCTTGCGTTATACACAACACCGTATTAGCTTGCAGTATATGCAACACTATTCTTGGATCGTGTTATACACAATTTTGATAATAGTTATTCTACGCAACATTGAGTATATATATATATATATATTCAATGTATAAATGAAATATGGTTGGATTATGTTATATGAAACAACAAAGGATTCTTGCACAACACGCAACCCTGACTTGGCTTGCATTAAACGCAATCACGATCTTCCTCGATAGCGTGTGTTGTACGCAATACTGGGTTTTACTAAACAACGATATATTATTATAATATTATTATGAACTAGAAGTTATGAATATTATTAACTAAATTTTGAATCTTATAACATTATTATTCATCTTACACATTTTCTAGAACATGGTAAAAGAACAAAATAAATTTTTTGGGTAAAAAAAGTATTTTTCAAAAAATGCAGTTTTGCCGCCTTTTGATGGCGCACCCACTTTAAATCTAGTTTTTGACATGTTTATAAGTTCAATTAGACAAAATAAAATTCTTTTTTGGAATCATGAAATAAAAATTTACTTTGGATAAATTTTTCATATTATTCTGGTAACTTTCATATTTTAATGAATAGTAAAAACATGCTATATTTTAATTAAAAACAACTTTTTTCATCATAATATCTTATGTGGTTAAATTATAATATTGAATGGTTTTAAAGTATAAATAGAATATATTTTTACCATTTAATATAATGTATGTTATTAGCATTCATTTTACCTTGAATCCGTAGGTTAAATCAATTCAATCTTTTGCAATGTTTTAAAGAAAAACCCGTTTTCTTTTGACAATGAGATTAATTTTAATTTAATTTCTGAAACTTTTGTGTATTGAATTTTGAAAAATGGATTCCATATTTGGAATAAGTGGGTCCAAATTATGTTAATAAGCTACTTTTTATTTTTGTGAAATGTGAATAGTAACTACGGTAAATTTTATTTACCATAGTTAAAGGTAAATCGGGTAATTAAGTGTAAATATAAGATTATAAAATTACCCTAACACTTGGAAAAATCCTATTGGATGACTAACATTCGACCCATATCACCTAAGGGTCGGATTAGATTCATTTAATGGACTTTTGTGCATGAAAGTAATTTAATTATTATTAAAACCAAAGAAAGTGACAACATGTCACTCTCTTAAATATTATAAGTATAATAATTTTAAGTTAGTGATAAACTTCATGAAACTTAGAACATTAATAGTCTATAGAAATATAACAAAATTATCTACATCATGAGAATTTATTTAGAATTTTTTTGGATTAAATAATTATCATTAATTGTGACATAATAGTGATGCCGAAATTATTTATCTAGTGAAAAATCAAAACTATAGTTTTTATTAAACTAATAGTGACCATAAAAGGCACAAAACCCTGAAAAAAACTTATTAGTAATGTAAATTTAAACTGTAATCATACAATGGTAGAATATTTGACCATTTGGAGTCTTATACAAGTAATTATGACACTTATAATATTTTATTCTAAATGATGCCAAAGTTTTCACCTTCATAATTTAATAAATATAACAATTTAAATATTGTTATTTTAAGATGATAAATTCTAGTGAAAGTATTATTATGAAAGTTAATAGATTTATCTTCATCATAGTATTTTATTTTTAATTTTTATGCAACAAATAAGTATATTAAATAATTATACAAAAATGTTGTAGTAATTTATTTATTAAGAGATAAACCAAATAAATGGTTTTAAAAATAATAAAATAAATATTATATGAACTATTTAATGTGATACACTAATTTTATAGATACATATGACCTTTTATGATTATATTAATGCTTTTTTTTCGAACATATCTTCTTTATATATTTTATTTAAATTCAAATAAATGAATAGTGTCAAAATTGACACTATTGTTATTTTATAAAAATAATATATTATGAAATTGTTTAAAAATCACAAATATATTTAAAAATTATAAATTTAAATTTATATGGTAGAACATGTTATAAATTATCCAATTATGGACAATTCACAACAAATAAGTAATTATTTGTTATAATTTAAATTTTAGAATGTTATTACCACTAATAAAATTAAATTGACTAAATACAGATAAATCAAGTTGATAATGTTTAAAACTAAATACCTAACATGTCTAAATTTGATTGGTTGATGCGATTACAACAATATATCATCTAATATTCGGATATGAGTCATTTTTGGAGGTTTTTAAGTGGGGTTAGATTTATTATAAATTGATATTTTTAAGAATTCCAAAGGTGCCCCTCTCATTGCTTATAAAAGGGCACCTCCTCCCTCTCCTCCTCACACCAATTTGAGCTTTCAATATCAGATAACCCCTGCCAAATTATCTTCTCCACTTCCCTAGAAACATCCTAGAGGTTCTGGTCTACTTTAAAGACCAATCTTAGTTCCCTAAGAGGAGGTTTCAAAGAGGCGTATCGAAGAAGAGGTAATTTCTTCTCCCGATTCTTTCA
This sequence comes from Viscum album, assembly GCA_963277665.1. NCBI lineage: Eukaryota > Viridiplantae > Streptophyta > Magnoliopsida > Santalales > Viscaceae > Viscum > Viscum album. The sequence goes on from OY728131.1 coordinate 245,348,838, forward strand.
AGATTCTTTCTTCTTCAACTTCTTCTTATTTAATTGTTTCATTATAAAGTAATAACATATGTATCACTAATATACTGATTTGTTATCATAAATATGAAACAACCCCATTTCACCTTCTATCCATCCTACGGAAAACAAAATCACCGCGCGTGCGTACGTACGGAATACCGTCTCCACGCCGTTTTTCCACCAACACCTTACATGGATGGGTATAATGGTGTAAAGAATAACTATACATAGTTATTATAAAATCATAATGATTCTGATATATTGTATCATCTACTCCAATTCAATTCAATAATTATGGAAATGATATCATCGCTCGGGCGTACGTACGGACTACCGTCTCCACGACGCGATGAGATTCATTCTCCATATTAACCATTTAAGAATGATTATAAAGTATATATAATCAATAATAATGAAATATATGACATTATAAAGCTACTATATTTTTGTATATATGTATTTAATCTACTTAATTCCATTCAACTCAATAAGGAAATGAAAACAGCGTTCATGTGTACGTACGGCCTACCATCTCCATAAACGGTGTATTTCTTTCCATTTATCGATCTATTATATATATGCATATTCTGAATATATATTATATATAAATCATGTTTTATATTCTCGAATTAAGTAATCATGATCTAAGTAATCATATGAATAATTACAAGTCAAAACATAGACGACAAATGAAACGATTTTACCCAAAACACTCTTTAACATGGAATTTACAAAAGAACGGGTAATATAAAGACATAACTGAATCATAAATGATATAATAACAGTGAATATGATTCTGTAATAAGTCAATGAAATTATTTAAATCATTATACAGGAGGTTCAGATACATACAAAGAATATCAGACATAAGGTAAGGGATAATTTTGCAAATCTCATTTTTATCCGAGATTGCTTATTCGTAAGTATTTACTGGGGTTATTTATATCATCCATGTCCATGTTTTATAAAAGTGTTTTCATGTATGTTTAAATTCCTTTTTACCCATTTTTTACTTTTACTACATGGTATGTAAGGAATCTTTCTTTTGTTTACGTTACGAGGTAATTTTTGACTTTTCCAGCAAAAGTACGAAAAGAATGTTTTTTTAACTTATACGGCACGAACGAATTTTTACGGTTCTATAAAGCCTTATTTTCATGAAGATTCCTCCAAAATATTTCATGACTATTTAAAAAAAAACTCTTTCTTTTAAAATTGCATGACATTTTGTGAAAAGAAATTTATTTTGAAGAAGAAAGGATATTTTCCTCAAGAATTCATTTCAAGTGTTTTATCAAAACCATTTTCCATCTAAGATGAAATTATTTCATATGTGTATGTTTCAAGTATAATGTCTCTATGATTTACATGGTTTCAATTTTCTTATGATGAAATATCCATTTGTTTTATATGGATTATGTGATGATTGGATGATGTTTATGAAACCCATTTTATTCTTTGGGTTATGATGAATGTTTTATGTTTATTTTGTGGCACAAGTAAGAATGATTTCACTATGAGATGGGTGGAACCTATATCTCCCTCTAATGAATTGGGTAAAGATTTTATATCTCATGAGATTGACAAGGCTGGAATGGCAGGTTAATCTTGTTCAGTGTTACAAGACTGAAACGAGGAGTGAACTCGATTCAGAATGTGACTTTGTCCACTAAGATGGTCTTGGCAGCAATGCCTTGGCTACTATGGAAATCATTACATGTCCTTAATGGATGCCACAATTACATGCTTTATTTCTATGCTATGTTATCATGATTTATGTTCCATTATGATCTATGCCTTATATACTTCCATGTTTTAAGTCATTGCTCAAGATTTTTATGTTTAAACATTATGTTCATGTTTTTATGTTCAAATGTATATGGTGTGTTTTATTTTATCCATGCTTACCCTTACTGAGCATTTGAGATCACCCTTTTTATGTTTTATCTTTCCCCAGGATTAAAGGAAAGGATTTAGTTATGGAAACAAAAAGTGGAAGATCTTTATGGGAGATGTTGAAGATCTTTCACCACGATTAGAAGATTACGTTCCAAGTTTCCAAAGACACTAAATTATTACAGTCCTTGTGTGTCTGTTTTTGTTATGTATTAAGTATTCCGCAAAAGTAATGTAATATCTATGTACGTCAAGCTGAGGGTCTCTACAGGTAGTCTCATTCTCAAGGTCTTTAAAGTCCACAACTTGACTATGAAGTCCGTAGGTCAAAATCTGACATAGATATAATGTCCGAAGGTCGCCCCATTGTGCAGCCTTGTCAATGTCCTGAAGAGAAAATAAATTATTAGCTAGGGTAAAACATTTAATGATAAACTTGAAGTATTTCCCTTGTAGTACATAGAACGGCAATTGTGCGCTCATCATGAGGTAATAGAAAAAACCCGCTCCTTGGTGAAGATGGAGTACACTAGGAGAAATGGATACTCAGTAGAGAATTTTTCATGATAAACGAATATTTTCAAAAGTCTCATAGTTTTCTACACATGATTTTCCCACTATGGTCGAAAATAGTTCCTCTGGAATAGTAAAAATATTGGTACCTTCATTTTCTATCTGAAAATTAAGAAAACATCCCTCTTACTATTGTTTAATTGTGTTTTTTATTATTCAGTTCTGGTATCCAGAGTTATCCAAACCAAATATTCTGATGAAAATTTACATTAAACCCCCTCATAATGGATTTTTAGAAATATGTGTATTATCCTAAGCATATCCCCCTGGTGTGTCCTAACAAATAGTGCATCACGGCCCATTGTTTTCTACCAGTTCTCAGTCGAGTCTAGCTCAAAGAAGTTTTTTCAGGTTTTACCACTAGATACATTTGTGCCAGAGCCGCTTCTACCTAATCGTATCCATACTGGGATGTATTTTCTAGAAAGATTCAAATAATCTATTCCTTACCAAAATACCAACACTTTCTTGCATGTATATCCTCAAATAAAAACTTCTGGACTCTTACCTAATTCTACATTTTCTAAATCTAGTTTCTAAGTATTCTACTAAACTTCATCTGATACCAACTGTAAGGACCGGACCCCAGTTACCCAGAGCCTGTGCCTTATTAGTTACATTGGAATAAAAACAAGGAATATGAATCTCGAAGGACCGAGTAGTTTAGAATTATTGGAATCAAGATACATACATAAGTTCATCATTACAACGTGAAATGAAAAACAACATAGGAACTTCGTAGACAACTTCCATAACTCCTAGGTTATTTCAGCATGTCATTCATAATAGAATTCTTCTTTCCCTGAGAAAATGATACATAATAAAGGGGTGATCTCAAATGCTCAGTAAGGGTAAGCAATACAGTGGAAGATAACATAAACATTAGACAAGGTAAATAGTTGAAAAAACACGACTTTAGAAATAAATTTGAACATATTATAGCAAAAATACGAGCTGAGTAAATATTGCCATAACATAGCATAATGATGGGTATTTTACTAGTTGAATAACCACATAGACTGAAACACCCCAAGGTTTTCTAAAAATAAATTGAAATTCCTGAAACTTTGTTTAAAGTAGATATTTATAACTTGCCTTTAAAAATAACTTTACTACCATAGTTTTTTGAATTTCAAAAAACTGTCATCTAAAACTGTGTTTAGTATGTTATTTGTGGTCTGATGAAACCAAATGGTTTTTTTGTGAATAGTAACATACCCTTATGAATAGTAATATGAATATTAATATTACCCTAATGAATAGTAACTTTTTATTATTATTTTATTTTCTTAAGTCTAGAAGATAATAACATCTTGGTTAATTTTTCATTATGATAAAGAAGTAGTTATATAATTAGAACTGTTAATTTTTGAATTAAGTATGCATTTATTTAAAATTTAAATTAATTATACATAGAAAATTATTTTTGAAAAATGGACTTCATTTTTGAATTCTACACGTCGAAAAATTTTTAGGGTAAATTTTGGGGATTTTTCTGAAATTCAATAATTTTTTATGAATAGTAAAATATGATAAAATACGATAAATGCTAAAGACTTGATTTACTGCATCATAGTTGATGCAAGAATGATGTAACCCCACATGGTTTGAACTCACATGGAATTTTTACTATTTGGGGTCACATGAATTGAGATTATTCATAGTGTTGAGTAAAATATTATAATAATGATTAAAATAATCTAAAATACCTCCCCTCCTTCACTATAAATACCACTATCACTCCCTTCTTCCTCCCACACCTATCAAGCCTTGATCATTGTATAATTTCTGATAAATTCCCTCCCTAATTTTCTTCCCCATGTCCTAGAGTTGTTGATCTCACCAAAAGACCAAAACCAAAGCCATTAAAGAGGATGTCAAGGAGAAGAGATCAAGAAGTAGACAACCTCTTTTATTTTCATTCTTTTCTTTCATGTTATGTTATTCTCTTCCAATACCTTTAGATTATGATGTGATATTTCATTAAATATCCCACTTACTTCCCACATTATGTATTAATTATGAGATATCCCTTTCTTCTCATCAAAATATTTTTTTTATGAAATTTTAAGAGATGTTGTTAGGCTTCCAAATTTTCGTGAGAAATTTATCACGTTTTCATTTATTTTAAGATTCCATTATTTTCTTCTTCCTTCCTCACCTCCAATTAACCAAGAGGAATGAAAAATAAATAATATTGTATATTCTGGATTCTCTCAAGTTCAGAGAAATTCCTCATCATTATTTTTCTCCTCCCCCACTCATTCTAGGAATTAAAATATTGTCAGCGATGTGTCGAATTTCTGACAACGTGGATGATGTGATTTCAATTTACATTAATTATTTCAAGTATGGTCATGAAACAATTTATATGGTTGAAACAAGTTATAATATATGTTTTATGACTCAACCATGTTTCTATAATTCTTTTGTACTCATTTTTTTAATTCCTAAGACAAAAAGAGGTTGTTATTATCAAAGAACCACTAAAAGGATCTAAACGAACATCATTAGTGTTCTAACTTATGAATCATACTCATTTAGGAATTCTAAATGATATGTGGAATAATTTATTTAAATGGTTATATGAAAATAATACTCCATTCCAATTTTGGAGTTTCAATTTTAATTGACAAGAATGTCCACCATGAACCAATCATAGAAATCATGTAAAGAATTCAACAAAAAATAGTGCAAGGGAAAAAATACTAATAATTATGGGTGAAAAGATGTTATTAAATGATCATATAAGATATTATAAACATGAAAATGTTCCTTTAAAATATTAATAACACTCTTGTAACCATTTTACAGTAGGTTTAAACAAGTTGGAAGTAAGACAAACCCGAGGTAAGGGAATTCTTAACCTGATTTCCATTCTTTGGGTTAACATTCTACTTCATTACTTATGTGCAATTTAAATTGTTTGTGTGATGGGTTCTGTTTATATTATGTTTTATTATGTGTATTTACAGTATATACACATACACCATCTGCTATATTAAGTCTCTCTTCAATTATATGATATTTATAAGGGGCTTTTCATTAAAAATCCTCTTTTTAAATTTGGTATTACGAAATCCCAAAGTAATGTTTTTATGAAATTATTAATGTTGTATGATTATGTTTTGGTACTTGGGAATTATTTATGATGAAGGTTGGGACCTATATTTCCCTCCAATGCATTGGGTATGAGTAAGTTGGAGGTCGGTCGTATGGTGACTCCAAGTGTAACTATGCTGGTTACAAAAAGTAAGGTAGCCGTGAGGGTTACAAATTATAAGGTAGCCAAGAATGGTTACAAGATTATATAATTAATTCACCAAGATACCTTTATGATTATATTTATGTTCTCATGTTTTTTTTAGATCTTTTCTAAATCTCATGTTACACAAAGTAAGTATATATGTGTGACAAGAATGTCTTTTGAAATGCTTTCATAAGTTACGAGTATTCATGGAATAATGTGATATTTCTTTCTTTTCCATCCCTTAATAAGCTTTTTTGCTATTCCAATGTTTTTAAATTATTTTTCACTGGTTAATGGATGTGTAATACAAGTAAAGAAGGCATGTTAAATTTTGAAGAAATTTCAAAGAGTCTGGTTTTATGTTTTAATGTTTTATAATTAAAAAAATGGAAATTGTTTTTATCGTATCCACTCAGTAATAATGTGTAATGTCATGAATGTATTATCCTAATTCTCTAAATCTCTAAACATGAAATGATCTTCAATGTAAAAGGATTTTTTCTTGAATAAATTCAATATTATGTATGTAATAAGGTCGTGTCCTTATAATTGGTATCAGAGGATGATTTAGATAACCTTAGGGTTTAGGGTGATGTTAATAGAATACCATAAATGATTTTCACTCTATGTTTAATTTGAAATGTTTTAGAATTTAGAGATTACGATGTTGCTTCATCAAAGACATGATTGTTTACAATGGTTGTTCACAGAAGGAACATGGATTCTGAAGAAGAGATGCACTGACATAATGGAATCCTTCTAGTACTACATCCCAGAATGGTAGGGATTGGAACCAAGCAGTTTGTGACAGTAATGGCTCAGCTAACGCAGGCAATAAATGGTGGTGGAATCCATGCAAGAGAACCAATAGTGGTACCACAACAAAACATGACAGTATTGGAACATTTTATGAGACAACATACTCCTACATTCAATGGATCGTCTGACCCAGTAGCAGCTGAAGGATGGATCAAATCCCTTGAAAAGATTTTTGATGTTTTGAGATATTCAGAAAATAAAATGGTAAGTCTTTCCATTTATCATTTTGAAGCGGAATATGATTAGTGGTGGTGAATGGTAAATAATATCAGGGGTAGAGAGGATTTTTTTTGCCTTAGAGTGGCATGAATTTAAAAGTCTTTTCCTTGAAAAATATTTTTCTTATGGTGGTGCGACTTAGAATGGAGAAGAAATTCCTTGAATTGAAACAGAAGGAGGAAGATTCAGTGGCTTTGTATGAAGAGAACTTCACCCGACTGGCGAGGTATGCTCCAAATATTATTCTGGATCTTGATAGAAAAAACAACCGCTTTCACTCAGGACTGAAGCTAAGGTATCGAAGGGCATTGGCCTCCCGTGAATTTAAAAGATATGAGAAACTTGTCTGATGTGCCAAGAGGGTAGAGATGGAGTTTGCTGATGATCACTTGCATTTTGGAAACAAAGAGAAGAAGAGGTCTAGTTGGTAAGAAATGGGTAAGATTCTACCAAAGAAATCTGATGGTATGAAAATCCAAATTCCATTTTGTGAAAAGTGTGGAAAGAAACACACTAGAGAAAGTCTTAGAAAAAATGGGAAGTGTTTTAAATGTGGTAAGTTTGGACATTTAGCCTGGGATTGCAATGTAATTTATTCTTAGAATAATCATGATAAGCAGACTGTAAAGTGTTTTAAATATGGTGAAATGGGTCATGCAAATGCCTTCCCAAAGAGAGATCCAAATAATGCAAAGAAGCCAGACTAGAAGCAGAAAGGTGTAATGAGATCCTTTGCAAGTACGTCAATAGATGTTGGGCCATTCAATGAAATTGTCTCAGTTACTTTGTTTGTTCACTCATATTTTTCTAAAGTTTTATTTGATACGAGGTATACACATTCCTTCATTTCTGAGAAATTTTCTGGTAAATTGGAAATATCACCTCAACAAATGAGACTCGAACTTGTTGTTAAAACACCAGGGGGAAATATTATTATAAAGGGGGATTATAATAATCTTTCTATTGTGGTTTGTGGAAATACTTTACCTAAAAACCACATTTTTTTACCCTTAGGCAAGTTTGATGTTATTTTGGGGATGGACATGCTTTCTAATTATCATGCTATGATTGATTGTAGAGCTAAAGAAGTTGTTTTTTAGAAAGAGTTTTAGTTTGTATACAAGAATGAACCCATAAAAATGATAACATATCGGGAAGCTAAGAAAATATTAAAAGATGTAAATGAATGTTATCTTGCTCATTTTACTGAAAACAGGGGAACTATTCAAATTAATGATGTTCTGGTGGTAAATGAACACCATGATGTTTTTCCTGATGAGTTACGTGATGTTATACTTGATCGAGAAGTCGAGTTCACAATTGACTTATTTCCTGATGCTAAGACAATTTCAAAACCCCCTTATCGTATTTCTCCAATAGAACTTCTTGAATTGAAAAATCTGTTGCAGGATTTTCTTAACAAAGGATTCATTCGTCCTAGAACTTCACCATGGGGAGCCCCTATTTTTTTTGTTAAAAAGAATGATGGTTCCATGAGACTTTTCATTGATTATAGAGATTTGAATAACATCACCATTAAAAACAAGTATCATTTTCCTCATATTGATGACTTGTTGGATCTGCTCTAGGGAGCTCATTACTTTTCCAAGATTGACTTGAGATCTAGATACCATCAGCTGAAGGTGAAGGAGGATGAAATCCCAAAAACATCATTTCATACAAGATATGTGCATTATGAATTTTTTGTTATGCCATTTGGATTAACTAATGCACCTGCTTTATTCATGAATATTATGAATAGAGTATTTCATGAGTTCTTGGATAAGTTTGTGGTTGTATTTATTGATGACATTCTAGTATTTTCTAAAAATAAAAAGAACCATGAAAAAAATCTAAGGGTTCTTTTTCATAATTTAAAAGAAAATAAACTATATAGAAAATTCAGAAAGTGTGATTATTGGTTGCAACAAATTTCTTTTCATAGGATCATTTGAAATAAATATGCAATAATATTTGATCCTTCCAAAACAAAATTAGTTGATGAATGGACAAGACCCACAAATGTTATAGAGATTCGCATTTTTCTGGGCTTAACAAGTTATTACCGATGGTTTGTTAAGAGCTTTTCATGATTATCTAGCCCGATAACTAAGTTAACAAGGAAGGGGGTTAAATTTGTTTTGACAGAAGAATGTGATGTTTGTTTTCAGGATCTAAATAAGAGATTGGTGAATGCTCCAGTTTTGGCCTTACATTCCCGAAATGGTGAGTTTGTCATCTACAATGATGCTTCTTTGAAGGGACTTGGTTGTTTTTTGATTAAAAATGATCAGGTAATTTCCTATGCTTCAAGAAAACATAAACCTCATGAGATAAATTATCCCACACATGATTTGGAATTGGAAGTTGTGGTTTTTGATTTGAAAATATGGTGGAATCATTTATACGGAACCAAATGTCAAATATATACAGACCATATATGTCTAAAGTATATATTCAATCAGAAGGAATTAAATATGAGGCCGAGAAAATGGCTATAACTGATAAAGGATTATGACTGCATGATCAATTACCATCTTGGAAAAGCAAACAATGTAGCAGATGCCTTAAGTCATAAACATCATGCATCATTAACCATGTTATGTTTGGAACATGATCCTTTGATTAATGATTTGAGGAATTTTGGCATAGAAGTTGTTGGTGCAGGGAATACCTCTGTTTTGTTTCAGGTTTCAGTGTAGTCTTCGTTGTCAGATAGAATTAAGCAAGCGCAGAAGGAAGACCATGATCTACAGAAAAAGGTAGAATTAGTTAAAATGGGTAAGTTTCTTGAATTTAATCTTGATAAAGATTGTGTTTTATGATTTTGAAAAATGTTGTGTGTGCTAAGTGATTCTCAGTTAAAGAAATATTTGTTGTGCGAAGATCATTGTTCTCCATTTTATTTTCATCCTGGAAGTATTAAGATGTACAGATACCTTCATGAGTATTATTGGTGGGATGGAATGAAAAGAGATATTGCTAATTTTACCATAAAATTTTTGACATGTCAAGAGGTTAAAGTAGAGCGGTAGTTACCGAAGGGGATGCTTCAGCCTTTTCCAATTCCAGAGTGGAAATGGGAGAATGTATCCATGGAATTGGTGGTGGGACTACCAAAGACTTATCGAGGTAATAATGCAATTTGGGTTATTGTTGATCGGCTAACAAAGTCTGCACATTTTCTATCAATTCGAGATTCAATCTCTTTGAATCTGATTTCTCGATTGTACCTCAAAGAGATTGTCAGGTTATATGGAGTTCCACTTTCCATTGTTTCTGACTGAGATTCTAGGTTCACTTATAACTTTTGGAAGGGACTTCAAAAGTTGTTGGGCCCAAAGTTAAATTTTAGAACAGTTTTCATCCTCAATCAGACGTGCAGTCACAATGAACGATTCAGACTTTGGAGGACATGCTTCGAGCTTGTTCAATGGAATATTAGGGAAGTTGGGATGAGCATCTTTCTTTAGTTGAGTTTTCTTATAATAACAGTTTACATTCCAGTATTCAGATGACGACTTTTGAGGTCTTGTATGGAAAGCGGTGTCAGACTCCATCATTTTGGGATGAAGTCGGTGAAAGAAAGTTTATGGGGTCAGAATTAGTTGAAGAAGTGGCTGATAAAGTGAGGATGATCCAACAACACATGAGGATAGCTCAGAGCAGGTAGAAAATTTATGAATATAATAGAAGGAAAGACTTCTCTTTTGAGGTAGGCGACCATGTTTTCCTTAAAATATCTCCTTGTAAAACTGTGATGTGTTTTGGTAAGAGAGGGAAACTAAGTCCATGGTTTATCGTTCCTTTTGAAATATTGGAGAAAGAAGGAAAAATTGCATACCACGTAGCTTTGCCTCCGAGTTTGTTTCAGGTACACAATGTTTTTCATGTTTCGATGTTGAGAATTTATGTGCCGGATTCATCGCATGTCTTGATCCCAAAAGCAGTTTAGCTAGAAGAGAACCTTTCTTATGAAGAGAAACCAGTTCAGATTCTTGATCAAAGGGAACATGTATTGAGGAATAAGGTAATCCATCAGGTAAAGGTTTTTTGGAGAAACCACATGGTTGAAGAAGAAACATGGGAGTCTGAAAATTCTATGAGAAAAAAATGCCCTCATATGATTAATAAGTAAATAAAATTTCGAGGACACAATTTCCAGAAGGTGGGGATAATTTAACCACCCAAGGTTTTCTAAAAATAAATTGAAATGAATAAAACTTTTTTTAAAGTAGATATTTATAACTAGCCTTTAAAAATAACTTTACTACCATAGTGTTTTCAATTTCAAGAAATTGTCATCTACAACTGGGTTCAGTATGTTATTTGGGGTCTGATGAAACCATCTTGTTTTTTTTGAATAGTAACACATTCTTATGAATAGTAATATTAATAGTAATATGATGCTAATGAATAGTAAATTCTATTATTATTTTATTTTCTTAATTCTATAAGATAATAACATCTTGGTTAATTTTTCATTGTGATAAAGAAGTAGTTATATAATTAGAACTGTTAATTTTTGAATTAAGTATTATTTTATTTAAAAGTTAAATTAATAATATTTATAAAATTATTTTTGAAAAATTGACTTCATTTTTGAATTATACACGTTGAAAAATGGTTATGGTAAATTTTTGGGAATTTTCTGAACTTCAAGAATTTTTTATGAATAGTAAATTACGATAAAAAACGATAATTGCTAAATACTTGATTTGCTGCATCATAGGTGATGCAAGGATGATGTAAGCCCATTTGTTTCGAACTAAAATGACATTTTTACTATTTTGGGTCACATTAATTGATATTATTCATAGTCTTGAGTAAAATATTATAATAATGATTAAAATAATCTAAAATACCTCCCCTCTTTCACTGTAAATATCACCTTCACTCCCCTCTTCCTCCCACACCTCTCAAGCCTTGATAATTACCTAATTTTTTCCAAATTACCTCCCCAATATTCTTCCCCACGCCCTAGAGCTTTTGGCTCCCCAAAAGACCAAAACCAAATCCCTTAAGAATGATCTCAAGGATAAGAGATCAAGAGGTAAACATCTTCTTTTATTTTCTTTCTTTTCTTTCAATTTATGTTATTCTCTTCCATTACCTTTGGATTATGATAGGATATTTCATTAAATATCCACCTTATTTCCCATATTATGTATGAATGATGAGATATACCCTTCCTCTCATCAAAATATGTTTTTTATGAAATTTTAAGAGACGTCGTTTGGCGGCTGAATTTTCGTGAGAAATTTATCATGTTTTCTTTAATTTTAAGATTCCTTTATTTTCTTCTTCTTTCATCACCTCCACTTAACCAATAGGGACGAATGCTCCAGAATCTAGTATATTCTGGATGCTCTCATGTTCATATAAAATTCACCATCATTATTTTTCTCCTCCCCCACTCATTCATGAAATTAAAATATTATCCGCGACGTGTCGAATTACCGACAACATGTACGATGTGATTTCAATTTCCATTAAATATTTAAAGTATGGATATGAAACCATTAATATTGTTGAAACATGTTGTAATATATGTTTTATGACTCACCCATGGTTCTGGAATTCTTTTGTACTCATGGTTTTAATTTATAAGACAAAATGAAGTTTTTATTATCAGAGAACCACTAAAAGGATCTAAACGAACATCATTAATGTTCTAACTTATGAATCATCCTCATGTAATAATTCAAAATGATAAGTGGTATAATTTATTTTACTAGATATATTAAAATACTACTCTATTCCAATTCTATATTTTCACTTCCAATCGACAAGAATGTCCACCATGAACCAATCAAAGAAATCATGTAAAGAATTCAACCAAAAATAGTGCAAGGGAAAAAATACTAACAATTAAGGGTGAAAAGATGTTATTAAATGATCATATCAAATGTTATAACCATGAAAATTTTCCTGTAAAATATTAATAACACTCTTTTAACCATTATAATGGAGGTTTAAATAAGTTGTAAGTAAGACAAACCCGAGGTAAGGGAATTCTTAACCCGATTTTCATTCTTTAGGTTAATCTTCTACTACATTATTTATGTGCTATTTAAATTTTTTGTGTTATGGGTTCTGTTTATATTATGTTTTATTATGTGTATTTATAGTATATACACATACTCCATCTAATCTATTAATTTTCTCTTCAATTGTATGATTTTTATAAGGGTATTTTCTTTAAAACTCCTCTTTTTAAATATGGTTTTACGAAATTCCTAAGTAATGTTTTTATGGAATTTTTAATTTTTTATGATTATGTTTTGGTTCATGACAATTATTTATGATGAAGGGTGGGACCTATATTTTCCTCCAATGAATTGGGTATGAGTATGTTGGAGGTCGGCAGTGTGGTTACTCCAAGTGTAACTGCGATGGTTACACAAAGTAAGGTAGCCGTGAGGGTTACAAATTATAAGGTAACCAATAATGGTTACAAGATTATGTAAGTAATTCCCCAAGATACCTTTATGATTATATTTATGTTCTCATGTTTTGTGTAGATCTTGTGTAAATATCATGTTACACAAAGTAATTATATATGGGTGACAAGAATGTCTTTTTAAATGATTTCATATGTTACGAGTATTCATCGAATAATTTGATATTTCCTTATTTTCCATCCCTTACTAAGCTTTTGTGCTCATCCCATGTTTTTAAATAATTTTTTCACAGGTTAATGGATGTGTAATACAATGAAGGAAGGCATGTTAAATGTTGAAGAATTGTCAAGGAGTCTTGTTTTATGTTTTAATGTTTTATATTTTGAAAAAAATGTAAATTGTATTTATGGTATCCACTATGTAATAATGTGTAATTTCATGAATGTATTTTCCTAATTCTATAAATCACTAAACATGAAAATATATTCAATGTAAAAGAAAGTTTTTTCTTGACTAAATTCAAGATTATGTATGTAATAAGGTCAGGTTCTTATATGGACCATCAATAATATATTCATATTGAGGGAATGCATAATGTGGTACAAAATATCTATACCATCAAGGCCTTGTGCCAAGACCATAAATAATCATTTGGTCAAGGCCTTGTGCCAAGACCGAAGTTTGTCTCATGAGACCTTCCGATTCACCGAGGGGCTATAGAGGTCCCCACCTGACATTTACTATGTCCAATGAATTCCTTATATTAATGGGGATAAAAATAAACAACATACAAATTAATATAATAAATGTAAATATCTTTCCCCGAACATTAAGCCAATACACTAACCATTAGATGTAAAATGATGAATGGTATAAAGATAGAAAATCAATAGCCAAAATAATTATAAAACATTAAACTGAATATGGTAGATGATAATATGGAATACTAGTCCCAATATTACATAATAATCAACAAGTGTGTTGAAATAGAGGAAGAAACTCTTATAAAATCTTCGATTAAATCTTGGAATAAATACTCTTTTACTTTGAAAGAAGAGTTCTTTTAGAAATAAATCATTATATAAAATAAGAAGTGAAGTATGATATTATTTTCATAACTAAATGAGTGATTTTATAGATATTATGGTTTCCAAAAATTGATTAGAGATTCCCCTTGAAAATAGGTAAGAAATTGAGATATTCCTTTGAATCAGGCTTGTAATTTGGAAACAATTTGAAAAATCCTTTTAAAGAATGTAACTAACCATAAAATAAAGAAGGATTATGATTTGTGTACATATATATAATACTCACACAGAATTGAAAATAATACATAATAATTTCATTGAGGTAATTTAGACAATGAAAATAACTCGAATGGAAATGGATTTTCGGGTGGAAAAACCCTCACCTTATGCTTGAAGGTGTTATTGACTTGTTATTTAAGACCTAAATTATAAATTAGCCTTATTAATTCATAAGTCTAGAACCACTTATATATGTAAATTATTTATTACAACCCTTTTTAGTTAATTCAAGGCCTTTTTGATAAGTTATAATGTTCAATTTCATTGTTCAGGCTCGTTTGTTTAGTTGGTCTTAAATGATTGATTCACTTATATTCAAGTTCGGATAAATATATAAGATGGATGTGGTTGCCCATAAATGAAGTTATATTATATTATTGAACATACATAATATTATATGGTTTTAAATTTAATTTGATTACTTAGATAGAAGTCGAGTTTTTATATATATAACCTTGGTGACAACCGTTTTGGCTAAACGGTGGGTTTGATTGCAATGAACATGTTTTAATTTATAACATAAAACCATTGGTAAAAAAGGATTACAGAACTAAAAATAGGATATATTACATATATAATAATCTATTTAATCCATAACACAAATGTTTTCATCACTAGATCTAATGATTATAATAGAAATTGATAAACCATTGCCCTTGAATGTGCTAAATTAGCACTTCTCAAACGGTGATTTCATTTCTTTCAAATAAAAGGTGGGGAAAGGGGAGAAGGTAATGAAATATAAAATTACCATGAAAACAATACAGTAAATGTATGTTATTGGATTTTTCATACCATTGTGGTGAAGGGAGGTGAGGAAAGAAATAGAAAGAATATAAAAGAATTGAAAGAATTGGAAATAGGAATTTACCTCTTGAGATTTCCTCCTTTGAGAACCTCTTAATGGGAGCGTTTTTGGTATTTTGAAGAGGATAGGAGATTTTGGACGTGTGTGAGGATCTTAGGGAGAATCTTGGTCAGAAAATTGAGAAGATTCAAGGCTTAGAGGAGTGAAGAGAAGTGGGAGTGGTGAGAGGTTTTTATAGTTGAGGAGAGGGGTAAATTTGGAATATTTAATTCATTATTTGATTATTTCCCTCAAGACAACCAATAGTATTGTTTCATGTAACCCCTAATAGTAATGAGTGCATGTGAGTTCTAACCAACTGGATTTGCATCATTTTTGATGTCATGAATAGTGTATTTAACTAATAATATGTATATACGATATTTTATCGTATTTCACTATTTATAAAAAATTCTAGAATTTCAGAAAAATCCAAAAAATTTACCCCTACCATTTTTTCAGCATGTATAATTCAAAAATGAACTCCATTTTTCAAAATTAATTTTCTAAATATTATTAATTTAATTTTTAAATAAAGTCATAGTTAATTCAAAAAATAACAATTTTAAGGTGGACATAGTTTTATTTCACCTTGAAAAATTAATTAAGATCTCATTATCTTATTTCCTTAAGAAAATAAAATAATAATAATATTTACTAGTCATAAGGGTCATATTACTATTCATAAGGGTATGTTACTATTCACCAAAAATCAAGTTTGTTCTATAAGACCCCAAATGACATACTGATCACAACTCTAGATGACCATTTTTTTAAATTCAAAACATAGAAGTGTAAAATTTATATTTAATGGATATGTTTTGACTAAGTCCTAAATAACCTATTGTTGTATTAAATAATCATAGTGATTAATAGAATGTATTTAATAGAATCATAACATAAAATGTTTGGGGTGTTATACCTCTTAATTAATATTACTATTCAAAACCCTAGTAAATTGACAAATTATTATAATGAAGTTCATGAATCATGATCCCATCATGTTTGAAATCATATTTGGGTAGTCATAAAATTTCCCCTCACACCATTTTTTGACATGGTTGATCATATTTAGATACATTGAAGATAAATAAAAGGAAAATTTGTGGTAATATTATATTAATTGTTATTATCATAAACAGAAAACCTTGAACATCAAATGGATAACTCATAAGTGATATGTATTATTTAAAAAAAAATACATGGTTTCAATCTATGTTATCCATGATATATTTCCCTAAATAAATTCATATGGGTAATTTTTTCCATCGTTAATGGTTTTTAATGATATTATGACTTTACAAACACTTAACCTCTTGGATTTTAAAACCATGTTTTTAGTATGGACCATTTTCATTAAACAGGTGAACATAGTCTAGATCAATACCCCCTTTTCCAGATTTATACATTTAGGTACAACTATGGCAACGAATAATTCACTTTTATTATATATACATGGAAGTATTTTTTTTGAAATCACTTCATCTAAACATAACATTAAATTATGGATGTTTTCATATGTTTTGTCTTATCCATTGCGTAATTCACTAGTGTTTTGATTCTTAATCCCAAAAAATATATAGTTTTTCCTCTAATTTCAACAATGATAACCCATATATTTAATACATATTATTTAATGATTTATTATATGAATATAAACTTAATACTAACCAAAATGAATATGAGGCATGATGTATTTTGGAAATTAAGTACATGATAATGTTACTTAAAACATGAGGTCAACATTAGTATATAAATACATTGAGTCATCCCTTATAATCCTTGAATTGTTAAAAATTTCATGGGACAACTTAGGGATATACAAAATATAGGGGTGATCTATAAATCCCATTAATGGAATAAAAAAACAAAAAATAAGCTATAGAAGTTAACATGTTCCAATATTCATATAATGGTCACATAATAGGGGTGAGAATAAAATACATGAACATCAAAGCATGATAAAAGATGGAAATATAACAGAAAAATGGGAATGTGGAAACATCATAAAACATTCCATCATCATCATAAGTAAACTTGAACCACAAATATTATATAATTTATTTTTCTTCGGATAATCTCATATGCACCATACATGTAATATCATGAGATTAAAAAAATTATATAATGAATTGGAGGGATCTATAATTTTTTGCCCACTGGACATTTAATATAATATACACGGATAAGGGTTCCACATATATCATATAACATAACGATGTATTTAAAACATTAAACCCCATTATTATGTTTTGAAGGATACAAAATTTTAAATCCCAAGTATCTAATGTATAGGTAAAATATTTAAATCCCCTTGAGTGGAAATGGAGACGAGTATTCACTACCCAAATTCTTGGAATAATAAATCACATATGAATTTTCACAAAAATGGGTGTACACAAATCATTCTAGAAGCTTTAAATTAGAGTGAAAGGGGTATATAATTATTTTATTTTTATAAAGATAGTAATACATATGATTAAAAAAATTCCATACATGAAAAACTATTTTCTGAAGGGAATGAAACAAACAAGGTTTCTTAATAAATGGAATAAAAAATATCCCTTATTTTCAAATAATAATGTCCTACATAACGATTATAATAAGAGGAAATAAATTGTTAATAATTCTAGGAAGCTAAATTTTATAGTAAATGGATATTTATAAATTCATGAAAACTTAATAATTTTTGATTTAGATGGACAAATACTGAGAATGTTCTAAAATGTAAATTAAGATACAGAGACCCCTTACCATGAGAGGGATCTTCAAAATGATTTGGAGGAGTTGATTAAGATATTGAGAAACCATTGGAGGGATATAGAGGGGTAATTAAATAGTATGTTAATTTTCCAAGTGTATCTTTTTGAAAAAGTAATTTGTGTTTTTGCGTGTTCATATTGAAAAATTGGTGAAAATTATTTATTAACATCAAAATAAACGTTTCAGAATCTATATGATAATTTAATAATAAAAAGATACACCCAGTGGTTATCAATTGTGTTTTATACCAAAGAATAGGTTTTTTAATTATTATATAATTTTTTGAACCGATCATAGAAAAATAATTCCCATGGTGTGTGGAATTGAGTGATGTTTATAAATAAATTCTTTTAAACCCTTAAAAAAATATATAATTTGAAGGATTCATTACGAGATTCTTAAATTAATCAAATAATATCAAAAATACATTTCATTAAATGAAAAATAATTTCTTATATTCTCTTTATATTAATTATTACACAAATTTTGAGATTTTTTATACCATTGTACATATCGTATAATTAATGCATATTTAATTTTTACCCAAAAAATAGTCTATATTATAAAATTAGGATAAAAATACTAGATAATTTTGAAATTCTGAATTTTATAAGAGTAATTATCCAATAAAAATAATTATCTAAATATTATAATTTACATGTTTTAATCGAAATCCCCATTTTTTGAAAAATATTATGTATTTTTACAATTATATTTTTTTAACACTTGTAAAATTTACATTTGATTATATAAATTTATATTATAGTTTATATTTAATAAATATCATATAATGATTTTAATCTACTAAAATATAAATTTTTAAAAAAATTCTTAACTTCATCCATATGTGTGTGTTGATTTTTAATTTATACTTCCCAAAACTAAATAAGGTGTTATATTATATCAAAATCCATTTTTTTATCCAATTAATTACCCAATAATTTTAAAAATATTAAAAAAGAAAAAATATAATCATTAATGTATTAATATATATATATATATATATATATAATTTTTACTATTTATAGACTATATACATATCCCTTTATTACATTCGTGAATGTCTTAAGGGTAATTTGTGTGATGGTTTGATTTTCTTGGATTGGTTCGGTAAACATCTTCTTGACCGTTGTCTTTATAATCTAAAAAATCTTTCATAAATGGTTTCTACCATGATTCGATTTTCGAATCAAATATTGGGCTTAGTAAGGGTTAAATCCAAGTGATTTTATCTAAGTTAGAATATTTTACAAATGGGAATCATAGGATATTATCATACTATTCGAGGTTATCACTCATTCTATGTCAATTGAACATTATCAAAACTCTTAATATAATAATATTAATGACTACTATATAATGGATATATTATGAATTTCTATGATCCATAATTATCGTCAAAATTTTATAGATTGTATAATTATCTAACATTACCAAAGCAATGTATGATTATTCTGTTATTATATCACGTTATAGTGAAATTATTCATTCAAAACCAAAATTTACCTTTTAATTTTTTTCAATACATTGATGTACTACAAAATATTACTACGGTGTTTTTATTTTACCATCTTTAGTTACCATACATTTGATGACCTACCACCTTTGGGGTCTTTCAGTTTATATTATATATCTTTCATTTTATTTATTATAGAATGAATAAATTATTTTAGTTTTTATTATTCTATTCTTGGACATTTTATTTTTTATATTATAAATTAGTTGTATAGTTATTGTTAGGGAGGGTATAGTCTCTCCATGTAACTATTATAAACATCACCTATAGTCAGTAACCTCCTTTATATGGGTAGTGATGCATGTTCTCAAGAAACAAACTTAATCAAAACAAATGATTTTAGTCATGGGGTCTAAAATTTGTAATAGAGGTTAGTTTTCATTCCATTTCTTCTTGAATATTTTTGCATCTGGTGAAAAGGATATATCTTTTGTGAAACTATGGTAGGGGGAGTCACTATTGTTCCTGATAAACACATATATTATTAACCTTCATTTTTATAAGGATAATAGTTCATTTATTAGTTTTTCAGTTATAATTTTACTCTATTATTAAGTGTAATTATTCTCTTATAGTTTATGGGATTTTGGTGCATTCTTAAACCATAAAAAAGAATGCAGTTTCACATTTCATATGAATGTTTCTTAACATACATAGGAATTTTATTAATTATATTTTATTTGTTTTATATGATATGTTATTTTGTGATATTTATATAAGGAAATTTTAATTTTTTCAACTGATCATGCTATGTTCAAATATATGTCTACGATTGTGACTAAAATGTAGGTGTTGGTGATATAGAACTTATGCATGAATATAATTTTATAATTTTTTGTACCTTCTCCCTCAAAATTTATATTACTATTTGACATTTTTAGGTGATATCAAAAGTCTATTTATCATGGAATAAATCAATTATTAATATATTTCTTGGTATTTTTATATAAAAAAAATTTAAATACCAAGAGATGATTAAAATTTTAAATGAATCATTTTGAAATTGAATTAAAAACAATTACAAGTTATTTATCCCTAACAGGTATGTAAAATCGAAAAAGTAATAGGATTCATAAAAATTATTCCAATTGGGTAAAGTGGTTGGATTTTTTAATGTGGAAATGTTAAAAAGGATAAATTTTTGTTTTGGAGAAATACCATAGAAATTGATCTTAAAATTACAGTAGAGGAAATATTGTCTTGGGAATGCCTTATGAATTAGTTTGAGATCTCGAGTTTCCAAGATTGGATTGAGTAAAATAGATTATTAATTTATGATTTATCCCATTTAGAAGTAACTATGAATGGTCTTTTCTAAGAAAGGGGCGAAGATTGAGGGGAATAATTAATATGAAGAGGACTTCCTAGAGTTGAAGAAGAGAATACTATCAAATATAATTTTGATCTTAATCAAACTGATTTTGGATATTTTGTTTACTATAACGCATTATGTGTCATTATAGGATTAATTTTGATGCATGGATATTGGTAATTTTCTGATGTTCATCATTTTCTTTATAATCACGAGCATAAAAATCAAACTGATGACCTAGAGTTAGAGACTACGGTTCATACCATATTGTTTTATCACTAATATATATTATATGAGAATTTTATTATCTATATAGAATATCATATAGAGATCTATATATTCTCTTAGTATTACATAAATCACTTCTAGAGGCATTGGGTTTTTGTTGGTAGAAATTTAATTATTAGATTACTTATACTCATATAAATGTGAATATTTTTATAGACACTATTAGTTGGAAAATATAGGAACATGGAGAGATAAATTCAAAAAATGAATGAATAATTATGAACATTATGGATGAATGGACTTTGTATGAATCTGAGGATCATGTTTTAATGGAATTTTAGCCCGTTAATATCACTTATACATTTGTAGACAATGTGAAAGATATTCAAGAGTTTCTTATTTCTTAGTAATGTTGGAATGGAAGGAGTGTAAGACCTCGATTCTAGTATGGTTTTAAATAGAGATGACATTATCTAATTTAAATCAAGAGTTGAGGATACATTTGATGAGGGACACTTATGCTTCAGAATGGGCAATACACCCCAAATATATGAATTTTTATCATGATATTAGGTGAAAATTATAGTCAACCAGTATGAAGAAAAGAATCACAGATTTTGTCGCTCATTTTATTTCTTATCACATAAATAAGGCTGAGAAACAGTGACTAGAATGATTTCTTAATCCACTTCATTTTCTAGTCTCTAAGTGGGACAAGTTGACGATAGACATTGTTCTGGGGTTTCCAAGGACTCTAAGATTTCAATATATTGTGTGGTTGGTGGGTGATTGGTTAATGAATGATGAATATATATTATTAATTTGAGAAAATTTTTGTAGATAATTTTAGAAAACTATATATTTGATAGATATTTTGGATACATTGAGTGTATAGTATTTGATCAAGACACTCACCTATCAGTTAAAATTAAGTATTTCATATCATCCATAGAAAAATGACCAGCCAGACAGAATGATAATGACATTTAAGGGTGTAATTTAGGATGAAGTCCTGGATTTTGGTGGAGCATGAGATGATAATCCGACATTGGTAATGTTTTGTACAATAATGGTTGTAAATCATTGATTTATATGAAACTATTTGAGTTTCATTTGTCATGGTTGTGTCATTATCTACTACTTTAGTATGAGGATATTGATAAACCTATTCTTAGACCATGTATGGTAAAATATATCTGTGATCATGTCTCATTGATAGGAAGTAGTTAGACACCACAAAATGTTGGTAAAAATCAAATTCCAACTAGTGGAGATGACAATTAGAGTTTTTATGGGAAATTATATGTGTAAACCATGTTAGGGACTCGATGATCATAGAAATAGGGAAGGATTTTTCCATGTATTGGGGGACCAATTGAGATTTTCGAGCATATCATAATAGTTTCCTACTAATTTGATATTCTTCCATTGTATCGAGGTATCTATAACATGTTCCATGTACCTCAACATTATAGGTATTAACAAGATCTATGCAATGTGATTGATAGTGAGAACATTGAGTATGAACTAGTTTCATCATATGGGGAGTGACTGCTATGGATTATAGATCAAAAGAGGAAAATGTTTATGGGGAGTATGGTACTACTTTTTTTTTGTATTCTATTATGAATAAATCATAGAGGATACTTGGGAGTGAGAGTATGATATTTGGGGAAGTCTCATAATTTTTCTATAATGATTTTTTTAATTCTACCGTCACCTTGTTCACCTCATTATGGAATATAATTATCCTAAGATACCTATGTAGGTGAAATAAGTTTTATCCTTCTCCCACTCTATGGAATGTTATGCTTGGATTGATCCATTAGCCCTTAGACAGAAATATTCATCAATTATAGAAAAAACCTTTTTTTATCTTTTGGTGAATCACATATCATAGATTTATTGGATATATCTATAGTTACCATCATGATATATTGAATTATTCTTGGTTTATTGATGGATATATGATAGATATAGAGAATTTATATTCACCCCTTGAATTTATTTATATCTACTGTTGGTAGTATTTCCTGTTAGGTATGTTTATATAGCTATATGCCTCTATTATATTCTACTAATTGAATCATTATTCATGAATCATTTTTTCATTAGTGAGTATTGGTTTTAGTGTTTTTTGGTTTGCTGATTTGATTTTCTTGTAGCTCTAATCATTTGACATTGCTACACCTAAGGTAGTAAGGCCTTACCACATAGGTAATTTTTATTAATATAATTGGAAGGATTTGAATGTGTTTTAGTGCATTCTTATCTATGTGAACAATTTATTGATATGGTATAATGGTTTATTCAGGGGTGGACCATGATACATATGGTTCTTGTGATTTTTATATGGTGATTTTGTGTGGTATTTTAGACTTATGCATTATGTGATAATATTGTTTTCTTCTGTAGTATTCTCTATTGCCTGTAAATTATTGTAATGTGGAGGGTTTTGATATAGTTTCAATGTGATAGGTGGGATATCCAGGGTTTGGATATCCACAATAGGTGGTGCATGTGCTACTATGACAAGCAATAGTGAATATGATATGAGTTGAAGATAGGGCATTGTTATAATTGTCATGTGGCCTTACTAGTGGTAAAAGATGGAAATACCGAATTTATGAAATCACCTAAGAAAGAGGATGCGATATGTTGAACATATAGTATGACCATGTAGATGCAAGGTTATGGAAACCTTATGGCCTGACCCAATTATAATCCATGAGTGTGATGACCTTGTGGGTTTACCTAGGCATTTTTATCTCTGATCCATTATCAGAGACATGTGTTTTTCATTATGATTTATCTAATATGTGATAATGTATGATAAATTCATTATAGAATGGATCAGAAGTATGTATTGTGTGGGTTAGTGGAAGCATGTTTAGTTAAAAATAGTCTGACATATGATCGGATTCAATCCTGTACATGTTCTCTCCATAATTATATAAAACATTAAAAAAAATTATCTTTTGGAATATTTTTTGGTTTCCTATTTGATTTATATTCACTCGTTACATGGGATTCTCAAGGCACACATATATTTCAAAGTCACAGATCTGACTAAGTGCAAGGTCCTTGCAACATGGATTTGGTAAGGCGAAACATGGAGGTCATAAGTGATACCAAGATAAAATAAAAATTATTATTTCTATTTTTTAGTTTATTTTCTATAATTATAATGAATTAGTTTAAAGACCACATTAGTGTTGTTTTTTTGTTTATATTATTTTACATACATTCAATCTATTATAGAATGATGATATAATTTTAGTTTCTGATGTGATTATATGAGATTTTTATTTACACTATGTTATGATTATAGTGTATTTTTTGTTACTGAGGGAATATTCATCTCATGGTGCCTTTTAGACCCAAGTTTCCTGTCAAATGCCTCATGATATTTGAGAGGTGTTCACAAGGTCCTTTAATAAATAAGCCTTAACCTAATGATTTGGGTTTGGTGACTCAAATTGGTTTTTGTATCTAATTAATATTACTATTATTCTTGGAAATGATTAAGAGAGAAATAATAGAGAAAATATTTGTGGAACCTAGGTGAATGACACACTTATATACTTTTACAGTATATATGTCAGGGATCCGTTGTGTTTTTGTTGATGTTATTTGTTTTAAAAATATTGATGTTATAGTTTTATGTTGATCATGATTACTATAGTGATGCTATAATTTATAGAATTATATCCATTTATATATCATGAACAAGAAAATAGTTTTACATGTCAATTTCATGTGACCTTCTTTAGATAGTAATTCTATTAATTAAATTTTATTCGAAATATTTGATATGTTCTTATATGATATATTTTTTTAAAAAAAATAATTTTTTAACTGATCATGATATATGTTGATATATATATATATATATATTTCCACAACTAACTTGTATGTTATGATAGAGTATATGTGGTTCTTATAAATGAGGTATGTATTAAGTTTTATGTTTCCCTTATCATGTCAATTTTTTATTAATAGTTTTAGAAAATATTATAAGAGTATTTTTTTAAAGGAAAATTTAATTATGTTCCAATCATTATTGTTTTAAAAAATATTTTTAAATGTGGAGTGGCATTTAAAAATTCAAAGGACTCATTTTTAAAATGAATTTAAAAAATTGATTATTTTCTCACCATGGTTGGTTCATGAAGTCAAAAAATTATTGGTGTTTACAGAATGGAATCAAAATAACAAATGTGGTTTGTTTTTTTAAAAGAGTTATAGATAAAATAAAGAAATATTTTTCTTAGAGAAATATCATAGTTGATTTTCATGTGATGATAGATGATACTATGTTTCTATATACATTCCCTAAGAATATCTTTAAGATCTGTAGTTTCCAACAATGTTTTAGGTACTACAGATGGTACATTTATAGTTTCATACATTTGGTGTCACATATGACTAGGATTACCAAGAAGGGGTTGAAATTTTATTGGAAAGATCAGTGTGAAGAGGCATTCCTAGAGTATAATATGAAATTTAAATCAGAATCATGAGCTTAGGATTCAATAAAATATTTAATATAATGCTTCGAGTGTTCATTTGAGACTTTTTAATGTTGATAGATCAATTATTTTTTTATTGATCTAATTTTTTGTGACCTCAAGAATGGAACTACCTAAAAAAATGTCATAGAGTTGATGGTTGACTTCAATAACCTAATATATTGGATCCATTATCTCATTATTGAGAGGGTTTTCATCTACAAAGACCACATGATCATGTAGTATATATTCATTCAGTTGGTGTTCAATATTTGAAAGTGTGATTGTACGCATTGTCTGTGGAAATTTTATTTTGGAATTCCATATCCTACTAGAAAGAGAAATTAAGTATCACATGGTCTAAGTTGGAAAACATAGGATCGTGGAGAGCATCATTTAATGGAATAATTGAGATTGGAGAGACCGTTGGATCAATGATCTGTGGGTGTATCTAAAGATCTTTGGGTGATGGAATGTTTCCCCTTCACTATCATGTCTTTCTTAGTATACCAATTGAAATAAAATCTGGATATAGATTACTAGTGCATAAAGGTTTGGGAATAGTTTGTAAGGAATTACCTAATCTCTAGATGGTCATTAAATAGAGATGAAAAGATTATAATTCTTGGATATTTTTTAGTTCATGCTTCTTTGAGATGAGTGGATATGAGAGAATATCATGATTCTTAGTGGGATGCACACCTAGGATCTATGATTTAGTATAATTATACTATATTATGGTCCATGTGTCCTAGTATGAGGAAGGAAATAACACGATTTATCTCTTACTATGTTACCATTCTATGAATTATAATTGAGAATAAAATACAAGATAGATTAATCAATCCATTTCCACTTACAATTTGTAAGTGGGACTTTAAGATGATGAATATTGTTATGGGGTTTCTAAATACCTCAATATATTTATATTTTTATGGGTTTTGGATCACTAATAGATGAAATTTGAACATTTATAATTGATTCAAGGTAATTTTTTCATAAATTAGTTGCAGAAACACTATATTTGAGAGATAATATGAATATATGGAGTACCTATGAGAATATTATCTAACTAAGAATATCATTTTTCACAGTTTTTTGGGAATGGTTTACAAAATATAGTAGGGACTTAGTTAAAGATGGTTACCACATATCATTTGTAGAAAATTTTAATCAGAGAGGATGATCCAAATTTTGGAGAATAACTTTGGAATTGTGTCTTTTATTTTGGTGGATCATATGATGATCATGTATCGTGGTTAAAATTTTCATACAAAAGTATTTTCCAATCTCTAATTTATCATTGGGTTGAAATAAGGTCAGTGATGTGGTTATAATCTAACCATGTGTGGTGCAAAAGACCTTTGTTATGATCCAGTTGATTCAAAAGTTGTTGATGAACACTAGGGCTTGGAAAAAATCATATTCTAACTAGAGGATAGGACCATTGGAGTTCCTTTTGGGGGGACTAGGTTTTCTTAAACGTTTCACCTTTGATAGGATATCCACGAATGCAGAATATTATGAAATTGTATCCAGAGTTTCTATGACCTTTTATGATTACCATGAAATTCATAATAGTGGACTCAGAAATGTGACTTCCTCTATATTTTCTGGATATACATAATGTGTTCCATGTGTATCAAATTGTAATGTTTGAGATCAATTCTATTCACGTAATTGATGAAATGATAATTTATTTGGAACTAGATTCATCATTTATGGGGTCAGTGTTATATATTATTGAATAAAGTAATAAATTATTTATGGGGATTATAGTACCACTTGTTATAATTTTATGGAAGAATGAATGAATCAAATAACAGGCATGATAATGATAGTCATATGTTTTGGTGAAAAGGAACAAGTTGTTTGAGAAAAAATGATTAAGAGAGTTATTTAGGGTGAAAATTCATTTTAGGGTGATATTTAAATCATCCTTGGAACAAAAAGGTGTACTATGTTTATGATTTAGTGTACCTTGGTTGCGTTACTTTTCATTTCTGTCATGTTGAATGATTTTGGAAGCAAGGAATCTGATGGGAAGAATATGGGCGAAACAAAACGTATATTAGAGCTATTGGAGTTCCACATGATAGCAAGTAAAGTGTAATCGATTAAGAAATGGATGTGGAAGAGGCCCAAAAAGAAACCAGGTTCCATTGACCAACTATTCAAAATCCACCAACAAGCTGGTGGATGTGGAAGAGGCCTTAGGTTCTTCCTTGAGCCAAAGGGTAGGTAGTATATCTCCATCGTCCTAGAGGTGATGCTGAACAGTTATTTGATGATCTCCAAATTCAAAATTCATTAATGACTCTTTCATACATTTTAGTTGATATAAAATTTTAATATCCCCATCATCTTGTTCAGCCCTCATCGGTACATAACATTCCTCATATACCTCATTTGGTGAAATGGGATCTCTCATTCCACTCTCTTTAGTTTTTCAAAAATGATTTGATCTGTTGGCTCCCAAATTATATGGTTCATTTTTTTATCCCAAATTTTCTCCTATACAAAAAGTAAACCAAACATCTAATAACTTATGGATAAATATATAGTCACCATCTAGATATAATGGATAATTGTTTATTTATTTATGGATATATATCAGATCTATATAATAAACATCTATCCCTTAAAGGATCTAGATATACCAATTATCGTAGATCTCATTATTTAAGTGGATTTACCACTAATTCCATGTTATATTTTATATAATGAATCATGATTTTATCATCCCATTTTTAAGTATTTGTAATTTATTTATGTAAAAATTGGTGTATATGTGTTATTCATTGATAGCTCCAAGCATTTGACATCGGCACACTAAAGGTGTGATGTCCATCCCATATAGGGACATTGTATAATGTTAATTGGGATGATTTTCATTTGTGGGAATGCATGAGTAGCTATAAGAATCATTGTGTGATATAATATTATTCTATTGGTATGGGTGTCCCATGAAAACTATTCTTGACATAATTTCCATATGAAGTGTGTGTGTGTGTGTATGGAATGTGAGACCTATTAATTATATTTAAGGAGTGTTACCTAATGTGATATTAACTATACTACATGAATGTTTATCCTATGGAGGTTTTGAATGCGAATCAATTAAATAGGTGGGATCATTATGAACTGGTTACCCATATAGTGGGTGAATGTTCTAGTAAGATGTCTTAAAATAATAGTGATGGGACCTAGAGACAAAGAAGCAGTATGATGGTTGTGTTGTCAAACCTAATAGAGATTATGGGGTATAATAGCCTGGTGGCCTATCTCTAAAGAGAGGATGTTGTATAATGGGATTTTTTATAGAACTAGTAGAGACATGGGTATGTTGTAAGTGTGGTCTAACCCTAATCTCAGCTAGGGGTGCAATTTCAATGTGTCCGAACTTGAGTCTTAATCAAATATGGTACCTTATATGAGACATTCTTCACATTTGTAGCCATATATGATATGTGGAGACATATAACAATTCCATTATGATGTGAAGTTGAACCAGGTAAAAACGTATCTCAAGGCTTCTTGGGTTGTTCATAATTGTTTTTATGTGATTGGTTGGTTTCTTGTGCATTTACTCTCTATCATATTAAAAATTATATACAGTTCCACTTAATGTTAAAGATGAATTCTAGGATTATTTCTTGGATAATATTCACACTCTATATGGGAATCCCAATATGTATTCACAATAACCGATGAAACCCAATGATAAAACACCAAGTTATTATAATTTTCATCCCCATTACTAACAACATTGTGAAAATTTGAAAAAAATGGATATAAATAAAAAATATTGATCTACATACATGTATACTGAGTAGGATATTCCTCAAAACATCCCATTGAAATGTTGAAGGGGTGTACTTATGCCTCACTAAAAAAAATAAAAAATAAATCATTATGTATACCAAGTTTAATACCACTAAAACTGATTTTGGATCACTCACAAAATCTATAAACAAGGAATGGTAATATAATATCAAAATAATATATCAAAAAGGAAACATGGAACCATCTTCCTACTAGTCTTGTCTATCACACACCCTAATATTATATGTATTGTATTTTAATTCATTCTATATCAACATAACCACATAATACATCATATAAATAACCAAATATACACCACCACGTATTATGTCACATATTCATGAAATAAGGATACCATGATCATGAAGGCAATCAACCTATTTCTTCCTCCGATAATGCATTTCTCCCACCACATCCATATCTGTAGAGACCCAAAGCATGATGTACATGGACATTACGTTACTTTTGCGGAATACTTAATACATAAAAAACACAGACACACAAGGACCATAATAGTTTAGTGTATTTGGAAACTTGGAATTTAATTTTCGAATCGTGGTGAAAGATCTTCAACTTCTCTCATAAAGATCTTCCAATTTTGTTTTCTTACATAAAATCTTTTTTTATATCATAGAAAAAAAACATAGAAAGGGGGAGCTTAAATGCTCAGTAATGGTAAGCATAGTTAACATAAAACAATCCCTAAACATTTGAATTAAAAAGCATGAACATAAAATCTAAACATCAAAATATTGATCAAAGACATAAATCATGGAACTACATAAGGCATAGATCATAAAGGAAAATTAATCATGATAAACTAGAATGGGAATAAAACATGTAATTGTGGAATCCATTAATAACTTGTTATGATTTTCATAGTATCCAAGACATTGCTGCCAAGACCATGTTAGTGGACAAAGTCCCATTTTGAATCGAGTTCACTCCATGTTCCAGTCCTGTAACACTGAACCAGATTAACTTACCATTTCAGCCATGTCTATCTCATGAGATATAAATATTTACCCAATTCTTAAGAGGGAGATATAGGTCCCATACATCTCATAATGAAATCATTCTTACTTGTGCCACAAAATAAACATACATCAGTCATAAAAACCCAATGAATAAAATGGGTTTCATAAACATCATCCCATCATAATATAATCCATATAAAAAAATGGATATAATTTCATCATAAGAAAAGTGAAACCATGTAAATCATAGAGACATTATACTTGATACATAAACATATGAAATAATTTCATCTTAGATGTAAAATATTTTTGACAAAACTCTTGAAAAGAATTCTTGAGGAAAATATCCTTTCTTCTTCGAAATCATTTTCTTTTCACAAAATGCTATTCAATTTTAAATGAAAAGGATTATGTTGAAAATAAAAATTAAATATTGTACAGGAAGCTTCTTATAAATAAGGCTTTATGAAACCTTAATAATCCGTTCATTCCGTATAAGTAAAAAAAACATTCTCCTCGTACTTTTGTCGGAAAAGTCAAAAAGTACCTCGTATGGTAAACAAAAGAAAGATTCCTTCCATGCGATGTGGTAAAAGTAAGAAAAGGGTAAAAATGTCTTTAAATATACATCGATGGAAAGTAAACATTTTATGAAAATGTTTTGAGAACATATGGACATGGATAATAAACATAACCCCAAGTAAATACTTACGAATAAACAATATCAGATAAGAATGAGATTGGAATAATTATCCCTTACCTTAGGTCCTATATGCTTAGTACGTATCCGAACCTCATGTATGATGATTTAAATAATGTCATTGACTTATTAAAGAATCATATTCATTGTTATGATGTCATAAATGGTTCACTTATGACTTTATATTACCCATTCTTTTGTAAATTCCATGTTAAAGCAGCGTTTTGGGTAAAATTGTTTTATTTATCGTACGTGTTTGGACTTGTTGTTCTTGATATTATTAATTATATCCTGATTTAATTAATTCCAGAATGTAAAAAATGATATATATATATATATAATATATATATATGATAGATCGATAAATGGAATGAAATACACCGTTCATGGAGACGGTACGCCGTACGTACGCATGAACGCTATTTTCGTTTCCTTATTGAATTGAATGGAATTAAGTATATGACATACATATATATATATATAAATCCAGTATCATTATGTCATATATTTCATGATAACTTATTATATATACTTTATAATAATTCATTAATGGTTAACATGGAGAATGAATCTCATCGCGTCGTGGAGACGGTAGTCCGTACGTACGCACGAGCGATGATACCATTACCATGATCATGGAATTGTATTGAAGTGTATGTATAATATTTTAGAATCAATATCACATTACAATAATCATATATAGTTATCTATTTAAACCATTATACCCATCCATGTAAGGTAGTGGTCAAAAATAAATTACACCACGGCGTGGAGACGGTATTCCGTACGTACGCACACGAGGTGATTTTGTTTTCCGTAGGATGGAAAGAAGGTGAACTAGGGTTGTTTCATATTTATAATAACATAACATTATATAATTAATACTGATGTTATTAATTT
This sequence comes from Viscum album, assembly GCA_963277665.1. Lineage (NCBI taxonomy): Eukaryota > Viridiplantae > Streptophyta > Magnoliopsida > Santalales > Viscaceae > Viscum > Viscum album. Next base: position 245,380,894 of record OY728131.1, read on the forward strand.
ATAATGAGACAACTAAAGAAGATGAAGTTGAAGAAGAAAGAAACTTGAGAGAATCGGAAGAAGAGATTACCTCTTCTTCGACGCACCACTTTAAAGCCATCTTTTAAGGAGGTAGAGTTGTTCTTTTGAGAAGAACAGACCCTCCATAATGTTGATAGGGAATTGGATAAGAGAAATGTTTAGGGGTTGGCAGAGCTTCAAGGCTCAAAAAGGTGTGAAGAGAAGAGGGAAGGGGTGCCCTTTTTATAAGGGAGGAGAGGGGCATCTTTGGAAAAACTTAAAATATTATTTTATAATAAAGTAATATTCGGTTTTTAATAGCTCCAAATTGACTTATTTCAAATATTAGGTGGGGATGGGTCGAAATACTCTCAAACGATAGATTTTAGATAGGTTTGGGTCATTATATTAACATTTATTTTAGTTTTAACTCTTAGTTAATTAGATTGACATTTACCATGTCACATTGTATTTTTATATTATATAGTTAATAAACATACCATATACATCCAAGCAACCCCAAATGGTCTGTAATGATACACCTATCATGATATAAGTTTCTTGGCATAACCTTATATCTTAATGAATATAATAACAATTAATAATATAATATTTGTTTCAAAAACTTTTTTATGTCAATTTAGACACTATTTGGTAATTGATTTTTGTGAAATCACAACATCATTATTAGTTAGAAAAAGGTTAATTAAATAAATAATAATATGTTATATTAAACTAGAAAATTAGTGTAATTCATAGAAAGTCTCATATTACATTTATTTGTGTATTTATAACATCAATTATGTTAATATTTCATTAATAAGATAATTACTGCATCATCATTGTGTCATAAATAAATTAAATTATTTAATGTATAAAAATTATAAATAAAATACTATTATTTATAAAATATTATTATGTTTCTAATGAATATTTATAGTATAATTTATCGTATGTATAACCCTTTCTTAAAAATGATTTAGTTATTAAACATTGATTTTAACTATTTTAACCCTTCTTTAAATAAATTAATAATAAATGTCCTAATCTAATCCAAGTGGACCTAAATGGTCATATATTATTCCTAAGGTTGTTTTTGGTCGAATTACACTTATCCAATAGAATTTGGACATCTGTTAGGGTAATAATAATACCATTTTTACCCTTAATTACCCCATTTAATTTTAACTGGGTTAAATAAATGTAAAAAGTTACTATTCACCAAAAATTATTTTCATCTCATTGAACCACATTTTAGTACTTCATATTAACCGTGTCTCTTGGATTTTCGAAATTCCACTCATAGAATCAGTAAAATTAAGTTTTATGTGAATTTCTAAATTCTCCTAGAGGTGGGTAAAAGACGGTGAAAAGGTCAACAAAATTTTTATATATTTAAAATTATTATAAAATGACTCCAATGAATTACATTGAACTTATATAGGTATTATGTATCATTTTGACCTAAAATAAATTTAAATAAAATAATAATTATTTAAATAAAAAGTCAGTTTTTAAATAGTAACACAGTGTCTTCACTATTCATAAAAAATTGAATGTTTTCAGAAAAATACCAAAATTTCACCCTAGTGTAATTTTGATATTCTGAATCCAAAAATGAAGTCCATTGTGAAAAATAAAATTTCAAAAAGTGGGTATTACTATTCATAACGACTAGTTTATATAACATATCATTGTTTAATGAAACTCAGTATTGCGTACAATATACGCTATCATGGAAGGTCGTGATTGGGTGTAATGTAAGCCAAGTCAGGGATGTGTGTAGCGCAATCTCATTTTGGTGTAGCGTAAAACACAATACATCAATGAAATTAAAAAGAATATTTTTCATAAAATCTTGGGGTGTTACATTCTACCACCTTAAAAGGAATTTCGCCCCCGAAATTCGTCGGGGTTATAAATGGTTTACTATTCGAAAGTTTCTTTAATAGAAACCTACATCGTAAAATGGAATACCAAAACTTATCTTTAAAAACTAAAGTATGAAATGTGAAATTTACCCAAATTAACAAATCATTGGGTTTCCATGTTGGAGAACAGAGGTGAAAATATGGATATGGAAGAGAAATCTAACCGTCATGTTCTCATGGCGAGTGTTAGAGAACATGGCTATGAAAAAGCCAACAATCACAAAGACATAGATTTGTGATGATCTAAGGTACCATTTGATTCATCAGATATAAGGGAACTAAGACAAAACTTTTGGTTTTCAAGATCATTTCCCTAAAGTTGAAGAAATTAGAATTAGAAGAAATACTTTCTTGATTTTGGTACAGTCTCACCGTTGGTCGTTCCTTGGACAATTTCCACGTTATCTCTTAATGAATTGAAGTTGAATTTGTCATTCGTGGAGTGTTAGAAGATAATGTGATAGAATGATGGGTCATTCCATCTATCTCAAACAAAAGGTTAGAAAAAGTTATAAAAAATACATAAGTCCATCTATAGTGATATTAATCATATATGATTCCTAAAATGGACTTATACTTCATATATCATACTGCTTAATATAATAAAATTGGTTTCTACTAAACAAGGACTTCCTGTAGGCCAGTGGTAGGCGATAAAGGCCTGTCGCACCTCAGTTGTGTGTTTGATTCCCACAGCCTTGTCCGACATGACAGGTTGTCGCCCGTCCTACAGGTTTTCCATTATTTTAAAACTAAATTATTATAAATTTCCATCAATAATATCAAAAAAACATCATGCCTTAAGCAATACTAACTTATGTCCAACATAATCCATTCCAATTATTAAGATTATCCAAAATACTGCTGTCTAATCTCATATTATAGTGAAAATTATTACCAGAGAGTTCATATAACAAGCATGTTAATACCATCATTGATCCCCATATATCATAAGATATGTCTTGTTGGTTACATTCCATACATTCAAAGGCCTTAATCATGTATTCTCTTGAAAAATCAATACCCATTGAACCTTAGTGAAAACATGAGTGCTGTCAAAAGTTAACTCTTTCCACATTCCAAAATCCCAAAATTCTGTATACTCATACCATGATATCACTTAGTCCTTATAAAAATCATGAGCTCATGAATACTATCAAACATATTATTTCCTCCTTATCTATTCATTATGTGAATATCATCTTCTTTCCAAAAATATCTGAATAAACTTTCATGGTTACTAGTACCATTCAACATATACTTTCAAATAATTTAGGAAAAACAATAGTGTAACAATACCTAGATTTTTCTTTATTCCATAGTATCATTAAATTACCTATACAACATAACTCTTGATAAACATACAATCATTCCACTACCTTCTGAAACCATTAACCAAGCTTCAACACTTCTTTCATCTCATATATCATTTATAGTCTCCTCATCATCATCCACATAAATACTACCCATATGACTATGCTGATTCTATTCATGAGATTTTCCCTTAGGGAATTGGTTTGCATAATTCCCATACATTCTACATTTAAAACATCTACTCATTGTTGATATCGTAGCAATACCATTATCCTTATCCATGGTGTTAACTTGACATTTTCCTTTGCACTTACTGGATTTGTGTCCTTATTTTCCACACCCAAAGCTTATTCCAGTTCCTTTGAAACATTCTCCTTGATGCCTCTTCCCACATGATTTACATGATAGAAATTGAACTTTCCTTCTTCTATGATCATCATGAAACTCCATCTTTCTCTTATTATCTGAGTCGAGATACTTACCAAAGTTGAGATTATTGATCATATTATGATATTTCTGATTAGGCATAATAATGATATGTGGTCCTCCAAATCCAATTTCATTCAGTTTCTCATGAAGAATATCATTCCATTTTCCATCATATCCTCCATTATCGTGAATGTTCCCATTCCCAGCCATTTTCTAAAACCCAAAAAATAGTGTGAGAGGCCAAAATCATAATCAAGAGGGATTAATTTCAATATCTAACATCTTAGGTTAAATTCTAAGATCGTTACCATTATTCTAGGACTATAACCTATAATTATACTTAACCTTAGGGACATCCCTAGACATACCATGGAAATATCTCTAGGGATCTCACTAAAGTTATTGCATCCTAGTTTCCAAAGGTTGACTAAACCATTCCTCTGATACCTAGTGTAGAGACCCAAATCTTGACGTACATAGACATTACCTTACTTTTTCAGAATACTTAATACATAACAAACACATACACACAAGGACCGTAATAGTTTAGGGTCTTTGGAAACTCGGAATTTAATCTTCTAATCGTGGTGAAAGATCTTCAACTTCTCCCATAAAGATCTTCCACTTTTGTTTTATTACCTAAAACCATTATTTATATCCTAGGGAAAAAACATAAAAAATGTGAGCTTAAATTCTCAGTAAGGGTAAGAATAGAGAACATAAAACAATCCATAAACATTTGAATGAAAAAGCTTGAACATAAAATCTAAACAAGAAAATCTTGAGCAAAGACATAAATCTTGGAAGTACATAAGGCATATATATCATAAAGGAAAATTAATCATGATAAAATAGCATGGGAATAAAACATGTAATTGTGGAATCCATTAAACACATGTTATGATTTCCATAGTAGCCAAGGCATTGCTACCAAGACCATCTTAGTGGAGAAAGTCCCATTCTGAATCGAGTTCACTCCCCGTTCCAGTCCGGTAACATCGAACCAGATTAACTTACCATTTCAGCCATGTCTATCTCATGAGATATAAATCTTTACCCAATTCATTGGAGGGAGATATAGGTCCCACCCATCTCATAATGAAATCATTCTTACTTGTGATACAAAATAAACATACATCATTCATAATAACCCAACGAATAAAATGGGTTTCAAAAAGCGTCATCCCATCATAACATAATCCATATAAAAAATGGATATAATTTCATCATAATAAAAGTTAAACCATTTAAATCATTGATACATTATACTTGAAACATACATATATTAAATAATATCATCTTATATGTAAAATAGTTTTGACAAAACTCTTGAAATGAATTCTTTATTAAAATATCCTTTCTTCTTCTAAATCATTTTATTCTCACAAAATGCCATTCAATTTTAAATGAAAAGGATTATTTTGAAAATAATAATGAAATATCATATAGGAAGCTTCATATAAATAAGTATTTATGAAACCGTAAGAATCCGTTCATGCCGTATAAGTTAAAAAACATTCTCCTCGTAATTTTTTCAGAAAAGTCAAAAAGTACCTCGTATGGTAAACAAAAGAATGATTCCTTCCATACGATGTGGTAAAAGAAAGAAAAGGGTAAAAATGTCTTTAAAAATACATGGAAGGAAAGTAAAAATTTTATGAAAACATTTTTTAGAACATATGGACATGGATAATAAACATAACCCCTATTAAATACTTACGAATAAACAATCTCAGATAAGAATGAGATTGAAATAATTATATCTTATCTTAGGTCCGATGTGCTTCGTACGTATCTGAACCTCCTGTATAATGATTTAAATAATGTCATTGACTTATTAAAGAATCATATTCATTTTTATGATGTCATAAATGGTTCACTTATGACTTTTTTTACCCGTTCTTTTGAAAATTCCCTGCTAAAGCAGCATTTTGGGTAAAATCATTTTATTTATCATACATGTTTGGACTTGTTGTTCTTGATATTATTAATTATATCCTTATTTAATTAATTAAAGAATGTAAAACATGATATATATATATATAATATAAATATATACATATGATATATTGATAAATGGAATGAAATACACCGTTCATGGAGACGATAGGCCGTACGTAAGTATGAATGCCATTTTCGTTTCCTTATTGAATTGAATGGAATTAAGTAGATGAAATACATATATATATACATAAATACAGGATCATTATTTCATATATTTCATGATTACTTATTATATATACTTTATAATCATTCATGAGTGGTTAACATGGAGAATGAATCTCATCGCGTCGTGGAGACGGTAGTCCGTACGTACGCACGAGTGATGATGCCATTCCCATGATCGTGGAATTGTATTAAAGTGTATGTATAATATTTCAGAATAAATATAACATTACAATAATCATATATAGCTATCTATTTAAACCATCATACCCATCCAAGTAAGGTGGTGGTCGAAAACAGATTACACCACGGCGTGGAGACGGTATTCCGTACGTACGCACGCGCGGTAATTTCATTTTCCTTTGGATGGATTGAAGGTGAAATAGGGTTGTTTCATATTTATAATAACATATCAGTATATAATTAATACTGATGTTATTAATTTATAATTATACAACTAAAGAAGATGAAGTTGAAGAAGAAATAAACTTGAGAGAATCAGAAGAAGAGATTACCTATTCTTCAACGCACCTCTTTTAAGCCTTCTCTTAAGGAAGTAGAGTTGCTCTTTTGAGAAGACCAGAAACTCCATAATGTTTCTAGGGAAGTGGAGAAGAGGAATGGTCAGGGTTTGGCCGAGCTTAAAGGCTCAAAAGGGTGTGAATAGAAGAGGGAAGGGGTGCCCTTTTTATAAGGGAGGAGAGGGGCACCTTTGGAAAAACATAAAATATTGTTTTATAATAAAGTCATATTCGGTTTTTAATAACTCCAAATTGATTTATTTCAAAGATAAGGTGTGTATGGGTTGAAATAATCTCAACCAATATATTTTAGACATGTTTGGGTCATTATATTAACCTTATCTTTTACTTTTAACTCTTAGTTAATTAGATTGACATTTACCATGTCACTTTGTATTTTTATATTATATATTTAATAAACATACCATATACATCCAAGAGACCCCAAAATGTTCCATTAATGACACTAAAATAATGATATAAGTATCATGGCCAAACCATATATTTTTATGAATATAATAACAATTAATAATATAATATTTGTGTTAAAAACTATTTTATGTCAATTTAGACACTATTTGGTAATTTATTTTTGTGAAAATCATAACCGCATGATTAGTTCCAAAAAAGTTAATTAAATACATACTGACATGTCATATTAACCTTATAAAATTAGTGGAATTCATAAAAAGTCTCAAATTATATTTATTTTGGTTTTTATAACATCAATTATGTTAATATTTCATTAATAAGATAATTACTACATCATCATTGTTTCATAAATAAATTAAATTATTTACAGTCTAAAAATTATAAATAAAATACCATTATGTAGGAAATATTATTATATTTCTAATTAATATTTATAGTCTAATTTATCTTATGTATAACCCTATATTAAAAATGTTTTAGTTATTAAACATTGATTTTAACTATTTTAACCCTTCTTTAAATAAATTAATAAAAAATGTCATAATCTAATCCAAGTGGACCTAAATGGTAATATTTTATTCCTAAGTTTGTTTTTGGTTGAATGTAACTCTTCCAATAGAATTAGGACATGTGTTAGGGTAATAATAATATCATTTTTACCATTAATTACCCTATTTAGTTTTAACCGTGGTAAATAAAAGTAAACGTTACTATTCACCGAAAATTATTTTCATCTCATTAAAACACATTTTAGTCCTTGAAATTAACCATGACTCTTGGATTTTTGAAATTCCACTCACAAAAGCGATGAAATTATGTATTATGTGAATTTCCAAATTCTCCGAGGAGGTGGGTAAAAGACGGTGAAAAGTTCAATAAAATTTTTATATGTCTCAAATTATTATAAAATGACTCCAATGAATTAAATTGAACATATATAGGTATTATGTATCAATTTCAACCTAAAATAAAATTAAATAAATTAAATAATTATTTATATAAATAGTCGGTTTTTAAATAGTAACCCAGTGTTTTCACTATTCATCAAAAATTGAAAGTTTTCAGAAAAATACAAAAATTTCACCCTAGGATAATTTAGATATTCTAAATCCAAAAATGAAGTCCATTTTGAAAAATAAAATTTCAAAAAGTGGGTATTACTATTCATACTGGCTAGTTTAAATAACATATCGTTGTATAGTGAAACTCGGTATTGCGTACAACATACGCTATCGTGGAAGGTCGTGATTGCGTGTAATGTAAGCCAAGACAGGGATGTGTGTAGCGCAAGCTCATTTTGGTGTAGCGTACAACAAAAGTCATCAATAAAATTAAAAAGAATATTTTTCATAAAGTCTCGGGGTGTTACAATATCAAAATTGCAGAACAATGACAATATATATATATATATATATATAGAATCCATTAAAAGACAAAAATATGTAACTATATTCTAAAATTGTAACGAGTCATACTATATCTGATGGGAGAGTGGGGAATAGGGAGCTGCCAACAACTTGTTCAATCTATAAGCTAATTATTGGGGAAGATGCCTAGAACCTATGTCATCATATGGAAATTTTTATGGTAAAATTTATCAAGTAGTGGTATGAAATAACCACAATATTAAATAAAATTATTATCCATAGCTATAAATCTTAAGGGTCAACTCATGATTAGACTTGCATTCAATATTATGATATTATAAGACTCTTTATCCCAATGACGTTGAACTAAAAACCGTTGTCACAACTACCCAACAACATCCGACCACAAAATATTATCACAAAATATTATCATTATTTCATTTTATCATATCTTAATAAAATTCCATATCTACCATTTTTTATGAAAATAAAATTCATTGTCCACTTTTTTAATTCAAACTAGTTATAATTTATTTTTCAAATTTAATCCCATAATTACATGTTTCATTTTAGACATCCCATATATATTGGGTAATAAATAAACCCACTAGTCACCAATTTCTAGTACGTTACCCATTATCAATTACATTAATTCCAATCATATTTCACTTTAATTTAGTAACGCATCTATACCTTTATTTTAGAACCAAAAAGTGTTTCTATGAAGCTACAAAAAAATCATATAAACATATTCTAAAATCACCTCCATTACCAGAATTTGATAACCACTAAAACCGCACTATATATACCAAAACAAAAATGAAATTATTCCTCTATGACATTAAAAATTGTTTCATATTCAATAATTATAATTTCACATCATTGACCAAAAATTCATTACCATAACCATATAATTTAACAACCATAAAAGAACCAAAAATCATAACTAATACCACTTGAAATGACAAAATATCAACACAAAAAATATCCAAAAATGAGGTGTTTAATTAATTTCATACATATATATTAAATTATTTTTGAATAATATTCAGTATATGTATCATAATAAAATATTCCCCAAAATGATAAAGTTTTAGTGTTTTTGAATGCTAGATACATAATAATCATATTTCATGAAATATTTTCAACATATCCAATAAAGATATTCTCTCATAGTATAATTATTAATAATACCATAAAAAACAATTCATCATAATCTAGGTAATGGAATTATAAAATAGGGGATCTCATATGCCTTCTAATGGTGGTCATTAATGATATCAATAAATGGTCATAAGTGAGAATAATATAATAATAAGGGTATCAGAACATGATTGCAACTCACAATTATCATATCCAAACATTCAAATATCACTAATCATAAACCATGGAATAATTCTTTTTCAAAATCAATAAATAATTCACATGCGTTTGGAATTAATAATAATAATTCATTATCCATGAAAATATATCATGACATTAAGACGTAAATTTTTATAATACTCATAAGCATAAAAAACCATGCCCTTTGTCATGGATCACTACTAGGGATAACATAGAGGATAAGGTTCACTCTAAATTCCATCATTTCCATTATTAAGGATCACGCTTATGACTATCAATATGGATATATTCCCTTACAGAAGTTTGTTCGCTACCCATTTAGTGCTTATTATCAAATGATATATCCAAAATTACCTAAATCATTAGAGCACTATATAATATCGGGCCCATACATCTTATAATGAAAACATAATATATATTTTCTATAAGATCAAAAAAAGTTGTCCAATAATTTTATCATTATATCATAACTCGTGGAAAGGAAATTGGGTTCATAAACATGAATTCATTTCATCATAACATATATTTTTTTAAATAAATGGGTTTCATAATGGTTTCATCATAAAAAAATTAACTTGTTGGATAGAAATGAGTTTCATAAAATTATTGTTATTTATTTATCATCAATATCAATATAAATTAATAATTGGGACGAAAATATCATATTTCTAATTAATCATAAAAACTCATATTGTATGTTGATATAAATGAGAAATACATTTACCAAATCATTGTAACCATTAATTAAAAACATTATAAAAGATTCTTTTCTTAAAATATTTTTTTTTCAAAATCCCAAAATATTGAGAAAATTAATTTAATCAAAAATAAACATGAAAATTATTAATGTGTGTCTCAATGAAATGGATGGTCTTGATGGAGGTAAAAAAATTATGTTGTATATGTTAAAAGAAAAAAATATGTACACACTTTTGTAAAAACTGAAAATTATATCATTCAAAAAACTTCTTAAAAGGTTTATTATTAAAACATTATAATTAAATTAAATTGTTTTGATACTAAATTTTGTAAATAATTTCAATTTTATCTAATAATATTTATAAAATAGTTTCTATGTGTATGGGAATACAAGAAAAGTTTCATCAACTAAAGAGGAAATATGTTTGGTTTTCATTAAAAATATTTTTTAAACAATTTAAGTACCAAAGAGAGATAAATAGTAACAATACATAAAAACTTTATAATAAAATAGAATAAAATCAAATATAGTGGGTTTAATGATTATAATCCATATAATTACCCTCAACATAAATTTATCATAGAAAATACAAGAAAATATTTGAGATTATAACATAAACTATTACTTCATGTTTTCCCTTAAATAATATGCATTAAAATATCATTTACAAAAAATATATATTTATTATATTTATATTATAAAACTATATTAATATATAATATAAAAGGTATCATTTATTTATAATTTCCAAATAGTTTTTTAATAATAATTTAATCATTAAAATAAAAATTTGGGGAAAAAATAGTCTCTTTTAAATTCACGTTTCAGTATGATGGTTATGATACATAAACCATGCTCTTGGTTCTGTCAAATAAAAAAATTTAATCATTAGTTATGTATCATATATTCATTTATAATAACTTTTTTTATAATTATTCATTTAAAGTGATGGTAAAAACAATTACATCATTACGTGGAGATGGTTTTTTGTATGTATACAGAGGTAATGTTTTCAATTTTTGATTGATGTAATGAAATAAAGTAAAATTACAATTCAAATATTAGTAGTAATTAAAATATTAAATAAAAAAATATGCATTAAATCCATCCTTATTACTATCCTTTTAAAGAAGAAATGATAATGGAATCACATCTCTTCGTGGTGGTGGTGGTCTACACCTATGCCTGAGCGACATTATTGTTTTCCAACAAATGAAATTATAAGAATATGGATAAGAGATAGTGATTCAAGAAAAATATGGTTCCTTAAATATTATAAATAAACATTAAATCCATTAAAACAACCAACCATTAATTATGGTTATGGGAAACGATTCATTTTTATATGTGGATCCAGTAGTCCACATGTAACCACAAGGGATACTTTCATCTCCCATTAGATGGAGAAGAGGTAAAAAATAATTGATACTTAATGATAATGAGAATTAAGTATACATAAGTTAAATAATTAATTACTTTATAATGGATTTTGTATTTTTATATAAGGTATAATAAGAAATAAAAATTGAATGTACTCAGTTAATTATTATACGTCTTCATTGAGAAACCACCTTTGGATTACAGAGTAAGTACTAAAAGGAAGGTATTCAGAGAAAAAAAAAATCTAAGACATGAGGAAATATATTATAAATTTATAAACTTAATTATTTTATTTTATTTAATGATCATGGATTTTTAGGATAATAAGAGATGTGGTATTATTTTAAAAGTTATAGCGAGGACACAGTTAAAATTTTTCAAACTATTTGAATATAATAATGTATTATTCAAGTAATGTGGAACAAAAATTAATCATATTCATTTATAGAATGTATAATTTCAAAATACCATCCGAAAATAAAGTTAAATTTAGGGATATATGCAATTTTAAACCATACCACTTAGGTTAACCCTGCCGCCAAGAAAAAACTATTTTACCCTTAACCATGATAACACATTTTTATTATTTTTTACAATTAATAATATAAAATTAAAAATTTTAACATATTAAATTATAATAATTATGATAAAAAATAATATGGAATCCATTATAAAAGATTAAATTTTACATTTTTAAGAAATTAATTTTATATTAACTACTCAAATCCCAGGAAAACCATTTTTTCCAAAATGAATTTTTAAGCATAAAATTGGGATTACCATCATTTTTTATACATAAATACAATTAGAGGAATGTAAAAATTATTTAATTAATATATTATATTCATGATTAACTAAAAATTTTCTTTTTTATTAGTTTAATTAATATATTATGATAAAAACACATTGTATGTATAATAATAGTTTTTAAACACGTCTCTTTTTATCTTCAAATTCATTTATTTTATTTTATCAAAAATTCATACCAATGATTTCATTTTATACGTAACTGAAAAAAATACTTTTATATAATTTATTTAATATGATTTAGAATTTCTATTCCTATATCTATGTGATCATTATCACATTATATAATAATATAATGATAATATATCACAGTTTGATTAAACTCTCTAATGCGTGTAATAAAATAGAACAAAAATTACAAATTTATAGAATTTAAATATATTATAAAATATATGGGTGTTATAATTAACCTAAATAATAAAAAAATTTATAAAAAATTAAATCACTATGATACAAAAAACTAAGATACATATGCTCAATCACATTTTCAGGTTCCCTTTAGTATAAAAAAATTTATGGTTTTACCACAAAACTTGATCCAGGTGAGTGGATATATTCCACAACACATTATCTATTAGATCTAGAATCTCCATTGGTTGATCATCATAGTAGAGGTCGTAATATAGTTGTATGAACTTTTATTTCATTTCATGTGATATATTATATTTTTACTTCATCTACAGAGATACATGGAACACATCATGAATGTGAGATATATTTAATGAAAAAAACAAGAGACATACTACAACCCTAATAATATCCTGAATTTTAAATGGATTTATACATCTAGATATCATTTTCCCATTCTTTATTAATATAATTAAAAATTTACATAGATAACTTATTAGTAATACCTGCCCACAAACATCACACCCTAGATCTCCGTGTGTATTTTCAATATAACTTTTCTATCGACTCTAATATTCTATGATGTGATGTTTAATTATTCTCAAATTTTAATAAAAGTACTCATATATCTCATTTCATAATATATTTCATTCTTAAACTTTATACTATAATGTTGGTGTTACACACTTTCTCCTATTGAGGGTTTCATAAGGATCCATCTGTACGGTGAAACAAAATCAATTATTGTATAAATATTCTATAAAAATAAGGCGTTGATCAGAAACACCTTTGAAATCCATAGAAAACCCTATAAAAATATATTCCTTCATTTTTTCATCCTATATGAATAAACATTTATCTAAAGATGATGTGTAGTGAAAATTTTCAGATTTATATTTAAATCGTGCTGAACACTTCTCCAAAAATTAAATGTAATCCTCAGATTCTGATCAAATATAATAGAATATGATATTCCAAGAAACCATAATAGTTACATAATTTATATCCTATAAAGTTGATGAAAATAGACATATTAGAATATGGTAATGAAATGTACTTATATTTTTGATGACCAACTATAACCCAAATAAAATTGTTCCCTTTATATTTTTGAAGGATTCTAATGAAGATATTCATGGTAATATTTTACCTTTTACACTCATGTACAGGTAATATATATAACACCACATTATTATTATATCTCTTCGCCTTAAGTTACTAATATACTAGTAATCATGATACATATTCTATAATATCCATTTCCAGGTTCTCTCACAATAAATACAATTTGAAATTTCTATACATCTATACAATTATATGATCAATAGGGAATGAAAAATAGTGGGCTTATTCCAACATATCTAAATCCAATTAAAACTTTAATAGGAATCATATTCTTTTCGTTAAACTTTTCAATCTATCATAATCATGGTTTAACTTAATAACATTTGTCACCTTATTATACAGTCCCACATCATTCTAATGCACCTCTTTTATCCTCACATTGATTGACGAAATAACATCTATCTAAGAGAGATTTGATTTGTACAATTTCATCCTTATTTAAATACAAAACTTCTTTATATACATAAAAATTATATCCATTTCCATGCTCACCATTGAAAAACTAGTAGGTTCTTTCTGACTCAGAGCATCAACCACCTTATTCACTTCCCAAGGATGATAATGTATTGTGTAATCATAAAATTTGATCAACTCCAGTATTCTTCCATGAATATATTGAATTATTTATTCAAGAATATATAATTAAAACCTTTAAAATCATTAAATATGTCACATAAATAACTAACATGATAATTAGTTCATATTTATATCCAAAAAATAATGTTTTCAACTCTAAATCGTGATTGGCATAATGTTTTTCATATGTTTTCAATTTGAATTAATAATTGAATAATTTAATATAATTTTTTCAAGAGGAATCATGTCATACCCAACTTTGATTCATCACTAAAGATTATAAACCCTTCTCCAATGTAGTGTCGTGTATGTATTGGTGCTCTAAAAACCATTATTTTTTGGCCCCTAGAAAATTTCAACACAGTCATCTGTCATGATAAAAATTTCCCCTGTCTGAATCAATATTGTTGCCAGATTATATATTGTTGAGAAATATCTAAAAAATCATTTATTGTATCCATACAACACAAAAATAATACATAACTCAATTAGTTTTATTTTTTATGGCCATTTCTCATTGAATTAAATCTTTGAAGGATCCAATTATATAAACTCGCATGATATTATATGACCCAAGTAAGTGAATTTCTATAGAAAAAATCCAACTATATAATTTTATTATAAAAATTATCTTTCCCTATGAATATTAATACCATAATTGAATGCTAACAATCCACTTCCATAAATTTATAATATATAATGATAAAATATATAAAGACTATAATAAAATGATCAACATAGAATTTAAAGACTTTATTCCTTAACACCATGAAGATAATAGTATAATTTTCATGTAAAAATGGAATCATTATACATTCATCATAAACATAACTTATACGTATGGTTTTCCTAGGTATATCCTCTATCTAGACTATCATACAATGATATCCAAATCTAAAATCAATCTTATAAACATAATATTCTCCTTTTAATTCATTAAAGAGATCATTGTTATGGAGTTTAAAAAACTTGTTCATGGTGGTGTTCTTGTTATGTTTTAGATAATCAGTGAAATGATTCATTGGCCAATAATTATTAATAACGAAAAGAATAATTGTAAACCATGGTGATGCAATTAAGAATATGAATCCATTTTTAAGATTATATTTGTATTAATATTCAATTAATGTAACTCAATAAGACCCATTCGATATGGATTTTTTGAAACAGTTGTTCCAAAGGGTATATGTTCTATTAAAAATTAACTACATGATTTATGGGATGACCTGGAATGTATTTAAAAAATACATAAATTTAATCCCAAAAATAAATCATATATTCAATATTGAGTTTCTACCTAACCAATTGAAATAAATAACCCCATGAATAGGTATTAAGACCCATACAATGGAAGCGAATTCAAATTGATGTTAATATTCATCCCCGTACAGAAAAAAGATAATAGGTTGATTCAGAATGTCAAATTTGACATCACTTAATCTTAAAATATTATGGGATATATCGTGGGAAAACAAATCCATGAACAAAATCAAATGAAACTAAATAAGTATAAGAATAATAATACATTTATAAGGAATATTTATATAAAAATTTATAATACATACCAAAAATTATATTGGAGGATAAGAGTAATAATTTATGTTATGATCCACCTTAATTCTAAATATTATATAATCGCATACTTTTTGAAAAATATTTCTCCTAAATTTGGGAATAAATATTGATAATTCCCATGTTTACAAAAAATAATACATTGAATTGGAAATGGTACTTTAAGACGTACATTCATTCACTCCATAAACCCTTAATTTTTATTTTCCAAGTATATTATATATAACTTTATTCTCCAATCATAAAACATCATCACATTCATTTGATAAATTTTCCATAGTTCTTTTCCCACATTTTTGTCTTGTCAGAAGCTAAATCGGCATTCTACCTTGAACTTTATCAACTAAACACCATTAAAAATAAAATTTTCTTTTATTAGGTGTGTTAGTAAAATATA
Source organism: Viscum album (assembly GCA_963277665.1). NCBI lineage: Eukaryota > Viridiplantae > Streptophyta > Magnoliopsida > Santalales > Viscaceae > Viscum > Viscum album. Next base: position 245,397,303 of record OY728131.1, read on the forward strand.
TTTTATTGAGGTTATTATATATATATCGAGATATATGGTTAGGAACAAATAATTTACTTGTCTTTCAAATTCAACATTGACAAGATTCCTCCTGGTTTTAGCACTTCACTAAGACCAGAAAGCAATGTGTGAGAAAATAATAATCATAATGATAAATAATGAAATAAAAATTTAATAAATATAATGTATGAATCATGAAACCATAAATTCATTCTACGACACCTCAGTTATAACCTTGTTTATTCATAGTCATCGTCTATTCAAATCCATTATAATGGTTCATAAATAAAATGTGGTTTAAATCATGCATATTCACCAAGAGTTTCTAGCTATATGTCTAGTTTTTGTCACACTCAACATACACCATTGATGATCAGGTCAACACCCAATCAACCCCTTTCAATTTTTTTTTACCTTTAGTACATCTGTGATATAACCAAATACAATTTTTATTATCTATATATTGGATTATTTTCAAGGAAATACACATAATATCTTCTTTTCCAAATTATCCAGATATTATCAAATACATAGGCTCAACGTCATTTTTCTAAATAAATTTATCTAATCTAAATATCCAAATATTAACAAAATCAATCTTGGATACCAACTGAGGAAACCCAAAAATTTTATACATGTATATTACATTATTTGAGAGGAATATTGAATAATACAAAAACAAACCATTTTCCAAAACCATAAATCTTTAGTGTATTTAGAGAGATGTTACATAATAATCTTATTTTTTTAATATCTTCTAATTATCCTAAAAATATATTCTAAAATAGTACTCTTCTTGGAATTAAAATAAACTCATTTACCCTTTTATACTAATTTCAGTACCTAAATTATTAAATTTTTTCTAGATACATGCAATCACATCAAAAAGGATAAAATAGTTTAGTAGTATTTTTAGTGTAGATACATATTTGAATATAAAATTAAATTTAAAAATAATAAATAAAACATAGTTAAAATATAATTTCACATCCTTGATCTCATTAAAGGATTTATTCTTCATATCTTTGATAAGGGAATCAAAATAAGGGTGAGAAAAAATGCTATAAAATAGTTATGTAAACTGGAATCTTCCTTGAATAAATAAATCGAAATAAATAAGAATAATAAATATGGGAGATAAAATATTTTAACGCACATTCCATTTTATAAGTAATCTAATTATCATGATTCTATAAATCATAATCAATAGGGAAAGGTAAATAACTAAACACACATGTTATTTAATCAATAAAATTTAAAAAAAGAATCTATATAGAATATAATTGAAATTATAACATTGATAATAATTATAAATTTTTTAATGAATTAAATTATTAATATTGTAAATCATTATCTAACACATTATGATATACAAACCGTAAATAGTATTCAAAATATTGTTTAAAAATATTTTTAGAAATTCATTGAATTGAAGATTACTAATGCAACACAAGAGACTTTTGGTGCATAGAATGGCTATATAACTTTGGGCCCCTTGAATCACTAAATTTTCAATACATTCATTATATATTGAAGGATTTATTTAATTCACGAGTGGTGTGATTATCAATAAATTTCTTTGTCAAGTTAATAATAATAAATATCAATATTTTCCCAGTTATTCAAATAAAATTGAATGTAAAACACAATATTTGATAAATGATATATGGTTATATAAATTATCATTTATATTCTAAATAATTGGGATATTTAATTTATATTTATTTATTATTATACTAATAAACTAAATATTTTATGGGAAATTTAATGATTACTAAATATATTGAAGAAATATATTACAAATAATTTCCCTAGTTAAAATGATCGTAAACCATCAATAAAAATAATAATGATTCTATAATTACAGCATCTCTCTAGTGTATTATATGTAGAATAAATGGTTTTTATCATTGATTCATAAAAATACTAAAAAATATCTTTAAAAAAAGTCTTGAGGAAAATTAACTTTTCATTTTAAAAATAAATCTTAGAATTAAAAACTTCCTAATTTTTATAATACTATTTACATTGAAAATAAAATATTTAAGATGTAATGGAATCATAAATTAAATGAGTTTTCATGATGTTATGAATGTTTTGTTCATGCATAGTATATAAAAATATATATTCCATTAATATTTTTATAAGAAAATTTAAAAGTTCCTCATTTGGAAAATGATTAGGTGATTCCATTTAAAATATTTTATAATAAGATAATTGTGGATAAAAATTATGTGAAATAATAAAAGTAATAAAAATTATATCATTTTTATAAAAAATATATCAATAAGATAAACTAATTTCAACCAAAGTCTTAAATGAAGTCAAATTTAAATAAAAAAAATTTAAAAAATTGTATGTTTTAAAGAGAAAAAATGATACAGTTAATTGAAAATTTCATTAATAAACAAAGTTGAACAAAACTAAATGGCCTTATTAGAAAAAGATAAAATATTTTTCTTCAATAGAAATTTTTGTATAAATAACCTTGATTAAAATGTGATTGAGGCATGAGCCTCTAACCACTTTAGTAACTTTTGAATTTTGCTCCACATGAAAGGAATAAAATAAAATAAAAAATTATATAACATAAATATAAATTGATTAATTATATATCATATAATAGGGTTAGTAGATACACCTCATAAAATAAGATAAATAAATTATATAAAAAATGTACCAATAAAGAAAATTTGATATAAGAAACCCTTACAAATACCACAACATTGTAGTGAGAATTAATCAATAAATAAATTCTATGTAACAAATTTAAATGCATATTAAAATTTGGAAATATAAAATGTGAAAATAAAAGTTAATTACACATATAATCGTAGAATATAAATGGATATGATTAAGTAATATTACCCAATGAAAATAAAACGACTTCTATAATTTTTTTAAACACGTAAATTTTTAAGACAAATCTCCTTGGATGAAATTATTAAAATTAAGAAATAAAATAAGATAAAATATGAATTAATTATGATAATACACATTAAATGGGTAGTATTTACACTATATAAATGAAATTAGGTGCATCACATTACAATATGACTTAATAAATCGTAATTGAGACAAAATTTTACACCTTACACATTTATTTGGTATAACATTATTTAACCCCCCATATAATTATTTTAAACTTGTTATTAATTTATAAAAGAAACAAATTTATTTTTAAAATATCATATTTTATAATCTTTTAACATCTTTCCTCTTATTCGATAATAATCTATTAATATTGTTTTATATCGGCATTAATTTCCTTGATTTCTCAGGTGTGCTTTCTCAGAATATTTTAGTGTTTATGTATAGGTTATTGTTCAATCCTAAAAATAATTATATTAAAATAATAAATATAAAATTCACTTATAATATTAATTTTTAAAACCATTCTGGATATTTGGATATGGAAAACGATTCACATCACTTCGTAGAGGCTTTAGGTCATACGTATGCACTCGTTACAACATCATTCCCTTAATGGGTGAAAGGGAAAGGAAGTGGATGTTATATAAATTTTCAAAATTAATATAATGTAATATTTATTTTTTATAGTAATTATTTGTATTTTTTAGTTACCATTTGAGTCAGTGATGGGAGACAAATTACATCGGTTCAAGAGGTGGTTGTCTTCTGTACGCATGAGTGATAGATTTGTTTCCTATTTGACGGAGGATATGATGGATAAATTTTATTTAAACGACATACTAAAATCTCATTATATTGTAAGTAATATTTTTTATATATTTTATGTTGTAATACTTATTTTAATATGTAATAAGATCAATGAAACAAAATGAGTATAGTAAAGTCAATTGGCTTTACTTAGAAGGACATCCTTTGGAAATCTTATTAACGATTTTTAGGATGATATTTTGGGAAGACAATAAAATATATAATGTGATTATAGATTATGGGAGGATATTTTTTTGTAGTTTTTCCTCAACTGAAATGTCTTGATGAGTTTGAATGAGTTAGAGGGTAGTTTCCTTTTATAATTTTGGAGGAGAACAATCATAGAATGTTTGAGAAGAATAAATCACACCCACATAATTGAAATAAAAAAGGCACCCAAAATTGATAATTACAGAATATTATATGTTATAAGATATAAATATGTATATATAATAAGATTTATAATTTTTTTGTAATTTTAACACTTATCTTTTTAGATTACCCCTTGATAAACCCATTTTTATAGTAACTATGGTAAAATATTTTTACTATTTTCATTACTCATTATGACCTAATATTATGATGAATTTATTATTTAATATAGTAAATTTTAAATATAGACATATAATCCATTTTTCAAAATTCATTTCACAGATGTTTTTTGATTTAATTTAAAATAAAACTCATAAAAATTTCAAAAAAAGGTGTTCAAGAATTGCATTTCTCAAGCATAAGATGATATTATATATAATATATGACTAGTATTAATTAGGATATAGACTAAAATTCATATATATATACATAATCGATTCATTTAATTAAAATAATTAGTCAAAAAATATTATTTTAATTAAATAAAATGATTAAACATTATGTATTTAAAATAGTTTTCTGGAAATTGAGATTTTAATCATAAAAATAAAATAATTTCAATATAATTAATGATTATTATTAAAATGTAATTAATTATTTTAAATATAATTAAATTTTATTTTATTACACTTAAATCGAATTAAAATGACCAGTTAATTTTAAAATTAATTTATTTAATGAAAAAATGAAGTAGTGTCTGAAAAGACAAGTATTTTATCTATTCACTAAAAAAGAAACATTTTTAGAAAAATAAAAATATTTAAACTTTATATGATTTATATATTATGATTTTATAAATATTATTATTTTTATTAAATAAAATATCTAAAATTTATATAATTTAAATTTAATTCCAAACATAAAAAGAAAAATGTACCCATTTTTTAAATAATATGTATTTTTAAAAATAAAATGACTCTATTAAAAATATGAATTATTATATACTTAGAATTTATCAATATATATTTATAATTTATTAAAAGTCTATATATAATTCAAAATTTGGTTAATCCTATTTATACCCACTAATTGAATGGCATGGTTATAACCACCATATTTAAAAAGTACTTCACATTTCTTTTAGGAATAGTGTTCCATGTCGTATATTCAATCGGACATCATTTTATTATTTTAATGTCTAGGGGTTGCATGTAGCATAATATATTTAAGATATTGAATTTATTTAAAATAAATATACTTTAAAATATTTGGGAACTACACACATCATACTAATAACTTTTCATTGTAATTTGGGTAAATGAAACAATGAAAGGGTGTGATCATATGCTCAGTATTGGTAAAAATAAGTTACATATATTAGTGACCATAAAATAGAATTATATAAGTTCAATGGTGTGATGACAAGATCATAACTTAAAATAATAATTCAGAAATAGTCAATATTTATAGATCATAAATAATGATATAATGTTTCATCATAAAAAGGCATAAGTCATAATTTTAATAATTATTAATTACCAATAATGATCCATGAGTGTAAAACCATGATACGTTATGATATATTTATATTTTAATTAAAATAAATCTCTTTTTTATCTTACGATGCATGAAACACCATGTTAAAAAAAATGTGACACTATATTAAAATATTTTTTAAACAAGGCCATTATAACCTAACTATAAAATTTGAATGTATAAATTGAAAGAACTAAATTATTAAAAATTTATATTTTAATAATATTCATTTTAATCTATTGATTAAAAAAATATTCATTTCGGATTAAAAGAAATGATTCCATGAAAATAATTTTTTTCAAAGAAAATGGTTTCATCACTTCTTTTGCACATATGAAAAAAAAATTTATGAAAATTTTATAAAATAAATTTAGAAATATTAAATTAATTTTTAAAATTGTCACATAAAAAATATAATAGGGTTATATTAGGTATTATTATGAAAATTATGATTTGCTGGATAAATAGTGAAGAATAGTTATTTTTATTGATAACATTCATTTCATTTTAATAATTTACAAAGTTAAATTTAAATTTAAATTGATTTTAGTATTATGTTACATAAATATATATTATTTTAAATATTTTATGTTATTGGGATAATTTTTTTACAATTTTAATATTAAAACATTCTAGAATTATGGGAAATTTCACTTTGGAAACCTACATTTTCATCAAGTCTACGGGTAAAACATTTTGATGGATTATAAAACTTCTAGGATTTTAATTTTAAAAAATGTATTAAATAATTATAATTAGTGTAATTTATAATATTTAATTTTTTAAACCTAATTTTTTACCATTATGAATAAAAAAAGAAGTAAAAAATTAATTATCGTGGTTAAGATATAAATGGATTTATCGGGTGGTTAAAATAAGAATATAATTTCTAAAATGACATACCCAATTTTCTTACAATATATGCCTTTTTTATCATAAATATATCCTATGATAGATTGTGGTGTATAGATAAGGTGGTCGTATAAAGAATAGGAAACGTTCATAAATGATAAATTTTGTTTTATTTCTTTTTCTTCCCCAATAGGATAATATTAAACCATAATGATTTTATAACATGAGTATTTGAAATATAATTATATTTTTTCATTTTAATGTAATAACCTATATAAATATCACCTTTCATTAAATGGGATATGAGACTCTTGCCCATGTGTAAATAGGACTCCCACCTCACGAATGGATGTTTATCATTATTCTCTAACACATTACATGTAAGGTAATGAGGATAAATTTAAACAAATACATGTGATATATAAGAAATGATATTTATTATAAAAACATTAATATATCACCCACTTATGTACCATTTAACATATTAATTGAATAATTTCATCTATCATGCATATGTGTGTCCTACCATCTCCATGAAGAAATGTGATTATTTTTACATGAAAAAATTAGATAAGTTGCTATAAAAAATTATCTACATAGATTAGATGATATTATCAACATTATTAAAGTTCATTATATTATATGTAAATATCTTATTAACATTAAATGGAACATTTGTGACATAATTTTCATGAGAAAACAAGCCAACTAACAAAAAAATGATGATAATGAAATATTATTGACAACCAAGTGGTAAAATGTAAAAATAGGATCATATAGAGTATAAAAATTATTAATATGGTTATTTAATATACTAATATGATTATCAGAAACACCATAAAATAGGTTAAATAATGTTTGAAAAAATTAAATCATGAGGTAAGAGATGTCATCTCAATTCCCTTAGTTTACTCATGTTTTGATGTTATGCACCAAAATTAGTTTCTATTTTTTATATAATAGCCCTTTTCTATGTAATGACATGAATACTTAATTATCCATATTATTTTATGTTTTAAATTGAATTATTTCATTAAATGTCGTTTTATAAGAATGGTTCTAGGTTGTAAGGGATTTCACCATGATTTTTATTAAATAGAAAAATTTTGTTAATATGGACATATTAAATTTTATGTAGTGTATATAATACCACTTTGTTGTGTTAAACATTAATACCTATTTTTCATGAAGGATAATGTTTCAATTAATGAAATTTTTTTCAAGGTGTTATAATTTGAGAGTTATACAAGATGTAAGAATCTATTGGACAATCTCACATTCATGTATGTTTCCTTTTATTTATATTACAGGAATCAAATCATTTATACTTTGTAAGATCCAATAATTTTTTTCATCCATATTCCTTTTATCATTATATATTTTTCAAAAACTATATTCAATTTTTTCATATGATGTTTACATTGAATGTCATATTATTTATTGGGGAAATATTGAAAAATCCGTTTCATTTACATAATATGAATATTTTTTACAAGGAATATATATATATATGAATAAAATGTTTTTTTAGATATATAAAGAATGATTTGGACAAAGATTAAATAGTCTGGAATTGAATTATAGATCCCATATATTCATTTACAAGTCTAATGATATAAATGAGTTTCCCAAATTAAGAGGGTTTAATCTAGTAGTTTTAAACAGTCTTTTAAAAGGAATTGATAGTAGAGGTATCATGATTCTTAAGATTATAAAGTCCAATAATTTTGTATTTTCTTCAGTGAGAATTCAGTTATAACTATTAGCTATGAGTTTTTTTATTACTATTATATTTTATTAATATTATTCTCATTCTTTATTAAATAAAATTTGATTTTAGTTATTTACCTGTACATATTTTATAATCATTATATAATCAGAATATCTATATTATTGATTAATTGAAAATTTTATTCAATTATTCAGTATTCTATATTGATTATTTTTTGTTGATTCATGATAGAATTTGCTGTAAAAAAACATAATTATAATTTGATCTCACCCTCGTTTTGTTTACATTGTTTTATATATGATGAAGAAATCATTAAATGACTTTCAAAGAATGCAGATCATTTTCTTTTGTTATGTATTATGTTTTATCTTATTTTCCCCATTTTAAATAGGTATCATGTTTGTATCTAGTTCTCTAATGCTGTTCAAGTTGTGAGATATTAGGAATTTTTCCCATTGTATCTAAGCCAATATATTAAATATGACATTTTTTTCTAGGCTATTGGATTCTAAGTGTTATAGTGGGTATCAAATATATTTTATTAAAAAACTTGTGAACAAGATCATGGAAAAATATATTAGGTAACATAACCCAATGATATGCAATTATGATAACTAATGAAGAACATACAAATGGTTTGTTAAAGTAGATATTATGTGGGTTTCCCTATAAATAAATCCTTGTAGAGATACTAGTAGTGTATTTTGTTATGAAATATATGTACCTGCGGTAATAACTCGGAAATTTTCATATTGGGATTAACTCGGGTATTACTAGGAATATTAAGTAGTTTCTTACAGAACACTTATTTTCACACTTTTAAAGAATATTCATTGGGTATTTTACATTCTTCTTCAAACTAAAATTATGTTTTGAAAAACAAATATTTTGATTAAAATATATTCCCAAAGAATTGATGTTTATGTTTCTTCATTAAATGATGTATAAATTTTCAAATAATTATAAGTGTTACAACAAGATTTTTAATTGTACATTAAGATATAAAATTTATAATTTTATGATATAATTTATTATATTCCATTGTTTACAAAATGCGTATAAATGTATTAAGGGTATCAACAGTCATGGAAAATACATAGATTTTACCATTGAGAAATCGAGTATATATTTTGTTTTAATACTACAGATCAATACTATATTATAGAATCCCAATTATTTTTTTACAAAAAACCATACTAAAATAAAGTCACCTATTGATTGATGGTGTTATTCTGATATGTTGGATAATTTCATATGTGATAATCCCCCATCATTTATGTAACATCCCAATTAAATAAATAATATGAAATTTTCATATTTATTAATAATTTTGAATTAAATATTAAATTTACATCAAATTGGATGATATGTATGATTGAGTAGTCAACATGCAACAAAGAGTTTCATTGAAATTTTATGTTGCACACAACATTGAGTTATACTGAAAAATAATATAATAATATTATTATTTTAAATGGTAGTTAACACATAGTCGTTGTATTGGTGGGAATGAACAAAACTAAATAAAATATTACTACACAAGTCTGTTAAATGTTTATACATTTACCCAATAAAAGTTAGAGGATTAAAATATGAATGAATCCAATTTTCATCATAAATAATCTAATATTCTTTAAAAGTATGATTTGCTGCCTTTTGATGGAGAACCATTATTTAATCATGTTTTTGTCACTATTATATTTTCTATTTTAAAAAATAAAAATATTTTATATAATCAGGACATCAAAATTTACATTGGATAAAACTTGGGTATTTTTCTGATAAATTTTATTTTCTAATGAATAGTTCACAACACAACAATTTAATTAAAAAATGATTTTTAATTTAATATATTTATATTGTTATATTATCTATTTAATTTGTTTTAATGTTTAATTATATTATATTTTAAACATTTAACCCAATTTTGGTCAATATAAGTAATTTCACTTTGAAATTTCACTTAAACATAGGTCAATCTTTTGATAGGTATTATTTCATAGAAACACGCTATTTAGTTTTGACAACGGGAATTAAATTTAAATTAATTTCTTACACATCTATTTTTTGAATTTGGAAAAATGGATTCCACTATTGGAATCAGGAGGTAAAAATTGTTTAAATAGGTATTTTGTATTTTTAGACATTATAAATATTTACTTAAGTAAATATTTTATTTACCATGGTTAAAGGGTAAATCTAAAAAATAAGGTTAAAAATAAATTATAATAATGATAAATTACCCTTAAACTTATCCTAACCCTATTTAATGAGATATTTCCAACTATGGGAATCCTTGGGTTTATTTTGGGACCCCATTGGAGACACTTTGTGGTGATAATGGCACTTTAAATTAAAGGCAATAATGACATTAACATATATCTTTTCGTAAATAAATTTTTACATGGGGTTATATAAGTTATATATCTTCAACTAAAAATACTAATTTTAAATATAATAATATTTTTTACAACATGGTATTTTATTTATAATTTTTAGACATCAAATAAATAAAATTTTGTATGATACAATTATGATGTAGTGATTACCATATTAATGAATGATTTAAATAAATGATATTAGAAAATTTTAAAAAAAATCCAAAACCTATCGTATTATTATTAGATGATTTTTTTTTTCGAGAAATATTAATATTATCATTAAATATCATGATTTTTTGACCTTTTGAAACAAAAATTCATTTTATAATTAAATAATACTTTCAAACATTCCTAAAGAGCCCCTCCCCTCTAATAAAAGGTCACCACCTCTAACCATATACACACACTTCTCAAGCCCCCTGTCTCATCCAAACTCAACTCCAATAAGCTCCCAATATCCCTCTATTCCACTTAGAAGCCTTACTTTAGGAAGACAGAAATTCAAGAAAGCCTTTTCCTTCAAACCAAAGGGAATTACACAATTTAAAGGTCACGTCTTCTCTCAAGTACTTTTCTATTATTTTCCTTCTCCAACACCATAAACGCTATTTATTTCATTAATTTATAACAAAAATAGTATATTAAATATATAAGGTTGTTTTTATTAGAATAATTAAAACTACACATTCACACACCTCCATCTAATGGATACGAACATACTGTCTCTGTGGATGGCGAACAACTTCCTCACGAAACTATGATTGTTAAATATTCTTTTACCACCTATTATGGTGGTTATTATGATTGAAATTTAATTATATATTATATTTATGATATATATTTTATCTCTAAGATTCAGTATTTTTCATTTACATCATACCTCTATACATTCTATAACGCATAAATATGATAATCTAATTTGAGGAAGTGCCGACTACCATCCCCTCAAAGTGATATGAATCATTCGTGCTATACATGGAACACATAAATAATGTAATTTATGAACTTATGTATCATATATAAAATAGATATTATACTGGAATTATAATATATCTACATATCGTATAGTTTTCATTCCATTAAAAATGAAAACGAAATGAATGTAGCGTTCATGCGTACATACGACTTACCATCTCCATGAATGATTCATTTCATTTATTATGTCCAGATGTCATGTAATATTTAAATTCATATATACTGAATATATATGATATATATGATATGTATATCATGAATATAATTCTGTAGATAATGAAATTTTTACGACATGTACAATTTTAAATTATAAAAAGTTCATTTTTACTCAAGTTCCAAACATCGATAAAATGTAAGATAGAAACTTAAATAATTTACTAATTGTTATTGAAAGGTAATTAGTGATATAAAAGGAATAATAAACTTGAAAAAAAGTTCTGAAGATAGTAAAAATTAACTTATGTTTTTTATTCAAGAATAACAAGGAACAAACGAGTCAAGTTGGAAACGAGGAAAGGGGTTTTTAGCATAAATATAATTTTTTAATAAAAAAACTTTTAAGGGAAAAGTGGGAAACCTTCTAGATCCACCACAACCATCAAATGTAATAGTAGGAATTTTTTTTAAAGACATGCCTAAACCCATTAGCTACAACTTCCCTAAATAATTTCTAATAATGATTTGATACCTCTTTGTTTTGATCACCTCTGATAATAAATTTGAATTGATGGGCCAGTTTTCCTTTGTTCGCAAGAACTCCTCCCCTATTAACTTCTTGGCATTGAAACCTTTAGTCAAAATTAAATGCTTCTTGAAAATATGGTCTCCCTGCTCCGTGTTTGTGTCCAGTTGGATTGGGAACTCATTTATTCATTCCACATCCTCCATATATGAGTGATTATTTAAGACCTTATCCAACATCTCTTCATCTGAGTGAAAAAGGCATTCTAAAGATTTTCTTGAGGCCTCAACAGTTGTTGGCCACTATGGACTAGGAAATATAGCCAAAGAAGCTTCCCCAGCATTAGAATCCTTTCCTTCCGTCCCTAGTATTCCCTCCTTATAATATGGAGTCAGTTCATAGATTTCCTCCCTCTCTGCTCCCAATTAGCCTCCCTCCCTATCCGAGCATCAAACCAACTATGAACACTCCTTCACCTCATCTCCACCCATATAGGTTTTACAATCCTCTCAAGAATTTTTCTTGCACTTCTTGCCGGAGGCTGATTCCACACTTTCAGGCAATGGATCTTCCCTGAGTTTAACTTCTTTACCCTTACAAGGTGTTTTACCTGACGAACTAGATGCTATTATTTTAGGGGTGTTTGTGTAGTAATTCTAGGCCTTGATTTTTTATCCCCCTTACAAACTGGAAAAACCCTAGTCATAATGTTCACTTGTTTCCCTTTCCTTGATGTAGTACCAACCAAGTAGTCCTGATCAAATTCTATTTCGGGTTGAGAATCTCGTTCTTTGTCACATGGGTCTTCCTCTTCCGACAGCCTAGACCCATCTTGTTTTCACTTCCATTTAGGAATGACAGTTTTCCATCCTGTAGTGTCCTACATTGACAAGTTCAAGAAGGCTGGCTACACATAACCACACCCATTAATTGGGGCAGCATATTAGTATCGTCATAGACTGCCTCCTTCACTACAACATTTCATGATTGGAGCCAATTGTTCCTACCCAACTTATTCTCAGCATCCTCTATCTCTTGTACCTTATTAGCATTGGAAAATTTCTCAAAATGGTTGTCCAACTCAGTGGTTGCCACTTCCCTTTGAGGAAACTTTACCCTTGAATGCACTACCTCAATATTGATCCCACTGCCAGCTTGGGGGTCCCCAATCATTGGAGGAACCTCAATACCAACTACCCAACCTTGAGAAGCACTAACCTAACTAGCATCTTCTTTTGAAGGCCTCACCACCTACAAATCCCTCTTTAGCCTGTCAAATATTTTATTAACCATTGGATCGGAGGGCATCACCTTTTTTGGTTTTGGCATTACAATAGAAATCCAACTCTCATTAAAAAAAATCCTTACTAGAGCTTCGGTCAGCACCGTCACAATCCCTATCCTTCACACATGCTGCTGCAGAAACACCACAAGCAACTAGGTCTTCCATCCTCATCCCCTGTGACTTCATGCTCAGAAGCCCCTTACGACAGAGCAAGGAAACATATCCCAAACTCTTGCACAATAGTCAATAGTCATACCACCACTCAAAAAACATATCTTATATCCACCATAATTCCTTACCACATATTATCCATACCTAGTTCATGTGGTGTATGTCTCATAAGTTATCGAATCGGTAAGGGAACCATTCACCATACTCTTATAGTCAAATAATTTTTTTATGTTATCTCTTTAAATTTAAATTATCAAATTTTGGAAAATATTCTTATATATCTTTATTTCTATAAAAATTACATCCATGTTAAGAGAGTCTTTTCTCTCTCATCAACTCATTTTTTGAATTTTTAAGCAACATCATTTGGCTGTCGAATTTCTGTAAGAAAAATTCTTAATCCAATTTCAATTCTTTGGGTTTAAATTATACTTCTTGATTATTTCATGAAATGAGTATGTGTTATTTTACTCTAATTGTTTTAAAATTAATATCCACTTATGTTGGGTTTATTATTATTTTTTACAGATAATTATGTCATTAGTTTGTTCTTAATCTAAGGATATGATTTTTGCATGGGACATTTTTTCAATTTACATTCCTTTGAATGTTATTTGTTGTTAAACAACAATACACGTTTATATGGTGTATATACTTCCCTTTGACATATTATATTAGGAATCTATTTATTCTCAAGATATTATAAGCATTGATTAATGTTATTCCTCAATTACTTGTATTTAAGCGTCACTCATTTGGATATGAACTATTTAACTAAAATATCTCTTTACATTATTTAAATATTTATTCTTATAAATCATTATTCCTTAATGTACATGTTTTAAAAATGGTTAAAAGGATTTATTTATATGAAAATGAATGTTTTTAAATTAAAATTACTTTCAAAATCCTCAAATTGGTATGGAAAACTTTGATTCAAAAATCCCCTTTATAAAATTTTTTAATTGATTTAGAAAATGGTTTGATAAAGAATTGATTATATAAATATATTGAAATGATACATTGTTATTGTAATGTAGAAATATTATCTTTTATTTCTGCGTATTTTATGTGTTATTAATATGTTATAGTTTATGTGAATTTTTTTCATATACAGGTGGTTCTGTGATAAACCCATGGCATGTTATCCCAAGGTAGATCTCTAATGCATTAAGTAATGTGATTGAGGTAAAAATTGATGTTTTTCTTAAGATATTTAGGGAACATACCATGATGGGTATTCCAAATGTAACTACCTACATAGCTGTGAAAGATACAACATAATAATGTTATGTATTCCATATGTGACTTTTATGATTTATGATTTCTCTGTGTTATTGAAAAATTTTATGATTTCATAGGGTAAGTTATGATTGAAAATTATTTTTTCATTGATTTGTATTTATTGAGGGTTAATGTTTCCTTCCCTTATTTTATAACCCTTACTGATCTTTTTTTCTCATCCCATGTTTTTAAATGGTTTTTACAGGACTTAATGTTTAATAGGGTCAAGGATGGGATCAAGGAAAAGTAATGCTATCTAAAGCAAGGAACTAAACATGTTTTTTAACAGTTTTTATTTTATGAAAAAAATTGAAACTCATTAGAAGTGTCTACGTTGTAATTTTTGAGATGTAATGTAATAGTTATGGACTAATTTTCTAAAACTCTAAACCTAAAAATATACACAATTTTAATTCATAACTTAACTCAAAATCATGTAATGTTTAAGGCCCGGTCCTTACAGTTTGTATTAAAGGTCGGTGAAGAATAATTTAGGGATTAGAAGTTTTCGTCAAACACATAGTTAGTCCCTATGTCTATTATTTCAGTTAAATTTTTGTTTTATAACCTTTTTAGATCAGGGAATTTCAGTTACAGATTTAATAACGAGGGTCCGAAATTATATTCTTATCTCTTTCTAATGATACGCTTTTAATATTTATTGCAATGTCGTGTTCATTTGATTGTGAAACATTTTCTAACATACAACTCACTTGCAAAAATTGTTTGAGATATCAAACACCTCCACTATACCTCGTTATCATCATGGATCATGGGTTGTATTTAATATAATCATATTTTTAAAATATTTTCATATTTTCAAGAAATGTAAATATTATCAAGGAATTTTCAAATATTTTACCTTATCACTAGATTTTGAAGAATATAATGATTTTGAAAAAGGTGATGAAGAAGGAGACCCTTGCACAACCTATTTATACATTCTTTTAAATTATAGTCTTTCAGCACACACTTATGGTATTTTAAAAAGGCCATTTATTGAATGTTTCAACTCAAACTTAGTACGAATGTTTTATAGAAAGAAATATTTATCAAATGTTTTGAAATTATATGTCATACATAATTATTTTCCAAAACTATTTTTCAATGAACACCCATATAACCCTTGTTGTACAAGGTGTATTTTGGGTGAAGGAAAAAAAAAATACTTTTATAGTATCTCTAAATCATTTTTTCAATGCATGGATCCTCTACCTACATGATCAAGATGATGATGAAACTATATGGACACCATGATAAGGGTATGATATTCTTTCTATTGGGAATAGTTTCATTTTATTATATAGAGGTGAAAAAAATAAAAATATATAAGTTGTTGAGGTCTTGTTGTATTGTGATAAAAAGAAAAGATATAATAAAACCATTGGAGTTAAATCATGTTTTGGATATTTTTTAGTTTTATAAAAAGGACAACAGACAGACCATGTGACAACCCGTCATGTCGGACAATGCTGCGGGAATCAAGCCTACAACCAAAGTGTGATTGGGATTTATCACCTACCACTAGACTACATGAAGTCCCTAGTTAACACGACTTATTCTTTTTAGTTAAATGATTTTATTGATCATGAATAAGTTTATTTGGGATCTTATGTTTCATCAAATGGATATCCTTGGTATCAGAAAATGATTTGGGTTTAAGTGTTAAAAGATATTTTGGAAGATGTTCGCTCTTTTTGGAACAATATATACTTAGGGAAAATAAAATACTATGGGATTTAATTTGTGGAGAAATGGTTGAAATTTTATTTTGGAATAATATATGTTTTTATTTTGGACATATTATTATTTGGTTTATTTCGAGAAATGATTAACAAATCATAGAAAATATTTGATTAGGTTAATTACATTTGAGTATGAAAATTTAAGAGATGTTTATGTTTTTGAAGTTAACAATTAATATTTACTATGTAAGACCATGTTATTTAATCCTTATGAGTTTTGGGTTTCATTCATAGTTTGGATTATTTTGAAGAATTTTAATGAAAATTGAAAATTGAATGATATTTCTTAAACTTTGGGTAATTTTTTTGAACATTGGAGATTAAGAGTAGATTTATTTTTATAAAGGATTATCTATTTTGGGGATTATCTGATCTTGTACTAACTATTTTTGGTTTTGGATAATGTATAAATACAAGGGAAATGCATAGTACTTCTTTTTTGGATTATGTGATTCTCTAGAAGATGATTATAACACTTTAGGTGTGACCAAGTCATATTGAACACTCATCATTTGAAGAAAATATGATTTTTTGGTTGAAACTTATTAAAGGATGAAAATCTATAGGAAGGGTAATTATATTTCCTTATGTCCTTAGTCAATATAATAAAGAAATTCCTCAACTTTATTAAAGGTAACTTAAAAAATAATTCATGTTAACCTTTCTTATTAGGGAATCAGAAACTGTTTAACCCATCACAGGTTTATGGTTTTCAAATTGTTAACTTTCTTCTGATCATGTTTCCAATCACTCTCTGTCAGAACATGATGGTTAGTTTCTCTTCCACATCCACTTTTTCCTACATGGAATCCTAGTATGTGTTATCTTGGGTGACCATTTAAATTCCCTTTAATTCTATTAAAGTGATTGTTTTATGAACATTTTCTCGATGTGGGACTTTTAATGATGTTTTGGGGGAAAATTTTAAAATTGCGAGGACAAAATTCCCAAAATGGAGGAAAGATGTAACATCCCAGGTAAATAAATAATATGGAATTTTCTTATTTATTAATATATGTGAATTAATTACTAATTTTACTTTAAATGGGATTATATGTCTAATAGTGTACTCAAAAAGTAACAACGGGTTTCTTTGAAATCATTTGTGGCACACAACTTTGAGTTATACCGAAAAATAATATAATATTACTATTATTTTAAATGATAGTAAAAATATAGTAGTTGAATTGGAAGGAATGAGCAGAACAAAATTGAATATTATTACACATGTTTTTAAATCTTTTTAAATTTACCAAATAAATGTTAGAGACTTACAATGTTAATGAATCTAATTTTAAGCAAAAATACTCTAATATTCATTGAAGGGATGATTTAACACCCTTTAATAGAAACCCTGTTTAAATCACGTTTTTGTCACTATTATATTTTATATTTGAAAAAATAAAATTCATCTATATAATTGAGACATCAATATTTACTTTGGATGAAATTTTTGTATTATTCTGATAAAGTTCATTTTTTAATGAATAGTGAAAAATAATGCATTTTAATTCAAAACTGATTTTTAATAAAACTTCTTTATATGGTTATATTATCTATTTTATTGGATTTAAAGTGTTATTAGATTAGATCTTTTTCATTTAATACAATTTGGGTCATTAGAAGTAATTTCACTTTGATATTGGAAATAAACAATTGTTAATCTTTTGATAGGTAATATTTCTTAAAAACATGCTTTTTAGTTTTAACAACAGGAATTAATTTTAAATTAATTTATTCCACTTATGTATTTATAATTTGAAAAAATAGAATCCATATATAGAATTGGGTGATCCAAATTGTATAAATAGGTAACTTTTATTTTTAGATATTATGAATATTTATTTTACTAAATATTTTATTTACCATGGTTAAAGGGTAAATTTCATAAATAAGGGTAAAAAATAATATTATAATCATAGAAAAATACCCTTAAACTTGTTGTAACCATATTGGAGGAGATATTTCCGACTAAGGGAATCTTTTGGTCGATTTGGGGGCCCCATGGAGCCACATGGAAGTGATAATGACACTTTATATTAATTAATTTAAGGTAAAGACAAAAATGACATAAACATATATCTTTTAGTAAATAAATTTTTACATCAGGTTATATAAGTTATATCTTCTACTATAAGTATTAATTTGAAATTTACAATGATTTACTACATCATGGTATTTTATTTATAATTATTAGACATTAAATAAATAAAATAATTTATGACACAATATTGATGTAGTGATTACCTTATTAATGAAGGGTTTAAATAAATGAAATTATAAAAATAAAATAAATATCCAAAACCTGTCCAATTTTTATTGGATGATTTTATTTAGAAAAATATTCATCGTATCATTTAATTTAATTAGTTTCCGACCTTTTCAAAACGAAATTAATTTTATAATAAAATAATACATTCAAACATTCCTAAAGAGCCCCTCCTCCCCCTTATAAAAGGCCAACAACTCTAACCCATTACACACACTTCTCAAGCCCCTGGGCTCAATGAAAATATTCTATAATAAAATCCCAATATTCCTCTATTCCACCAAGATGCATTCACCTAGGCATAAGACAATTCAAGAAAGACTTTTGGTTCAAACCAATGGGAGTAACCCAATTAAAAGTTAATGTCATCTCTAATGTTCTTTTATTTTATATTCGTTCTAAAAACCTCTAAATTTTATTTATTTAATTATTTTATAACAACACCAGTATCTTAAATATTATAGATTTTGTTATGATAATCATTCTTAAATGCACCTACACACACCTCCATCTAATGGATACGAATATACTACTTTTGTGGATGGCAGACTACAGCCTCACGAAAAGATGATTGTTCAATCTTCTCCTACCATCACTTATGGTGGAAATTATGATGAAACTGTAATTATATATTATATTTATGAAATTTATTTTATCTCTATGATTCTATATTTTTCATTTACATCATACCTTTATTCTTTCCATAACGCGTAAATACGATAATTTCATTTTAGGAAGTACGGACTACTGCCCACTCAAAATGATATGACTCGTTCATGCTATGAATGAAACATATAAATGATCAAATTTTTTAATTTATGCAGAATATATAACATATATATTATAATTTAATTATAATATACCTATGTGTTATTTATTATTATTTCCATTATAAATGAAAAAAATGAAAGTAGCATTCATGTGTACGTACGACTTACCATCTCCATGAATGGTGCATTTCATTTCTTTTGTCCAAATGTTATGGAATATTATAAGTACATATATATGAAATATATATGATATATATGATATCATAATAATTAATATCATTCTGTAGATTATGTAATTTTTACCACATGAAAAATTTGAAATTATAACAAATTCATTTTTGACTCATGTTTCAAACATCGAAAAAATGTTCGATATAAACTCAATTAACAAAATAATTGTGGTTGAAAGGTAAGAAGTGATGTAAAAAGAAAAATAAACTTGAAATTTTTTCTGAAGCTATTTAAAATTAACCTATGTTTATTATATAGTATGAACAATAAACAAACAAGTCAAGTCGGACACAGGGTAAGGGGTTTTTATCTCACTTTTTATTCCCAGGAGATTCAGGCTATATTTTCCAATATTTCCTTTTGTGTGGTGTATGTACATCCCATTATTGTATTATTTGTGTAATATTATTTATTTTATGGGTATTTACATATTCATTATTTGATCTTTCTTTCATGTGGTAAATGTTTCAAAAGTTACCAAATTGGTAAGGGAACCTTTCACCCTCCTCTTCTAGTCAAAGACTTGTTTTATGTTATTATTTAAATTTCAATTCATGAATGTTAGGATATGTTATTATATATCCTTATTTCTATAAATCTTTTATCCATGTTATGGGAGTCCCTTTTCTCTCTCATCAACTCATTTTCTAAATTTTTATGTGACGCCGTTAGACTGTCGAATTTTTGTAAAAGAACTTCCTAACCTAATTTCAATTATTTGGGTTAAAATACTACTTATAGATTATGTCATGATATTAGAATGTGTGAATAAACACTGATTTTTTAAAATTAATATCCACTTATATTGGTTTTATTCTTATCTGTCACTCATAATTATGTCCTTAATTTGTCCATAATTTAAGGATATGATCTTTGCAAGGGACTTTGTTTCAATTTACATTCGGTCGATACTTATTTGTTTTTATACACCAATTCACTTTTATATGGTTTATATAGTGCCCTTTGATGTATTATATCATGAATCTCTTTATTCTCATGATATTATAATCTTTTATTATTGTTATTCATCAATTAGTTGTATTCAAGCGTCTCTCATTGGGTGAATAACTTGTTAACTAAAATATCATTTTAAATGTTTTAAAGATTTATTCTTCTAAATATTTCTCATTAATTTCCAAGTTTTAAACACAGTTTTAATGAATTTTTTATTTGTACATGATATGATATTAAAATTTCTTTCAATAGTTTCAATGTGGTATGGGAAACTTGGACTCAAAAATCACTTTAATAAATGTTTTAAATGGATTTGAAAATAGTTTGATAAAGCATTGATAATATAAATATCTTGAAATGATATATTGTGATTGAAATTTGGAAATGTTATCTTTATTTTTATTTTTATTTTTGTGTTATGAATATGATATGGTTCTTGGTAATTGTTTACATATATGGGTGGTTTCATTATAAACCTAGGGAAGGTGAGCCCGAGATAGCTCTCCAATGCATTGTGTAACCTGAAGAGGTAAATGTTGATGTTTCTCCTAAGAGATTTAAAGAAAATACTATGATGGGTATTCCAAATGTAACTCCCTACGTAGCTTTGAAAGCTACAACATAAGTATGTTATGTGGGCCATATGTTACCTTTATTATTTATGATATGTGTGTGTTATTAATAAATATTATGATTTCATGAGGTATGTTATGATTAAAAAGTATTGTTTCATTGATTTGTATTTATTGTTGGGTTAATATTTCCTTTATTTTATAACCCTTAATAATATTTTTAGGATCATACCATGTTTTGAAATGTATTTCACATGACATAATGATGAATAGGGTCAAGGATGGGACCACAGAAAAGTCATGTTGTCTAAAACATGGAACTAGATCTGAATTTTAAGAGTTTTTTTTATAAAAAATGGAATCTGAGTAGAAGTGTATACATTATAATTTTTGAGATTTAATGCAATAGTTATGGAATAATTCTATAATAATCTATACCTAAAAATATCCTCAATGTGAATTCTTGACTTAACTCATAATTAGGTAATGTTTAATTCCTGGTCCTTATAGTTGGTATTAAAGGTCAGTTTAGAAAAATTTAGGTATTATGAGTTTTTGTTAAACACATGGTATGCCCCTATGTATATTATTTAAGTTAAATACTTGTTTTATAACATTTTTAGGTGAAGGAATGTTAGTTGGAGATCGAAGGAGGATGATATCAAACAAAATTCTCATCTCTTCCTAATGATAATCAGGCTATAATTATTGCAAAGTCATGTTCAGATTATTGTGAAACTTTTTCTAACATAAAAATCAATTGCAAGAAATTGTTTGAGATAACAAATACCTCCACTATACCATAATATCTGTCACAACATGACCCTAGCCGGGCTCGAACCGCAACTACCCCACGCCAGCCTCCATAGCACAGGGAAGGCGACAAGCGCCGAAGGATAAACAACTCGGGGAGGCCTTTGCCTGTGTACCTATACACACACACACACACACACACAGCTCACTCAATGAAAAAGTGCAGAGTAAAAAAGAAAAGTAAAGTGATAATTGCTATAAACAACCACAAATGTTCATTGACCTCTAAACAGTACAAAACAAGTGATGACGGTAAACTGAAAAGAAAAAGGACAAAACACGCACACAACTAGAAAAGTGCCACAACCCAAAAACAGGTAAACAAAAGTAAACCGTTGGGAGAGTCCCACTCCTAGAACCCGACTATGACCACCATATGCTGTCTAAGCTGCCGAAATCCTAAGCTCTGCTGATGTCACGAACAACCTGTCTATCATCTGCAAGGGCACACCAAGTGTGGGCAAAGCCCAAGCAAGGGTGAGAATAAAAATACTCAGTAGGATGCCCCAAAGGCTCGAGCGAGCAACAAAGGAGGTACTGAAGAGATGAGAAGTAGATCGAATAGGGAAATGTAAAGGAGTACCAGTGAGAGTGTAATAAAGAGTACAATAGAGTATCAGCTCAACCTAATAAGAGAAAGGAAGTAGACTCGTCCAAACACAAGGAGCAAGAAACTATGAGATGATGAAACTACTCCTCGTGTCTTCTCTACCTATAGTAGGAGAGTAGAATCATCCAACAACGAGAAGTTAGAAATGGAAAGCACACGGCATACCCCGCACGTCTTCGACTCTCCGAGAAAAAGATTAACCAAACCCAAGGACTAGGTACTGGAATAAGGTATATACATATCCATATGATCAATCAAGAAACCCAAAAAAGATCGCAAGGGGATATCCATCTAGTAGCTCAGCCCAAGAAAGTGAGTAGCCAACAGTTTCATAAGTAAACACCATCGATGCCCAATATCCGTATGTTTACCCTGAACTGCAAGTCAAGGGGATCAAATCACCGCACCTTGAGACTATCCACTTTGGGCGAAACTGAATCGCCCGCACGGTTTTAGTTTGCATCACAAGGACATGTCTCGATGTGGAAAGTGACCCTCATACATGAGAGTTCTGGGGAAAGTCAAACCACACCTCTTCACTATCACACAGTCAAGAGGTCTGCTCAAAGTTGACGGGTTCCCACTGCCCAACCTCGTGGAAGGGTAATTCACTTGAGGGAGACCCAGAAAAAAAAGTCGTTGATGGGTCCCAATGCCCAGCCTCGTGAAAGGGTAATCCACTGGAGGGAGTCTTGGAACTGTCATGAGGGACCACTTACTAGCCCCGCTACAGGTAAACCTAGTTTTTATCTGTCCATCCCTGCTGGATGATACCCCACTTTCCATCCCTAATGGATGGTAACTCACCAGTAACCGGAACACATTGTGGGAAACACGTCACAATAGATCACAGATGGAAGATATGATCTGGATACACAACAAGGGAGTCTGCACCCAGGGCTCACTGGGAGCTCTTTACCCTACTGAAAACAACCTCCTGGGTAGAGGATCAGTGCCTGCGTAATGTGTTGGTCACACCGATACCCATATAACCCTACCAAAGAACACGAAGGGATGTGAGGATCTCCCAGGGCCTCTCAGGGTGATACATGCTCCAATTCTCTGATTCTACTGTTGAAGAGGACTGAGAAATCTCACTCCAGAAAGTGGGAGCACACCCATACTGTACGAACGCACGTAGCTGTAAACAATGTCGCAGTCCGGTGAATGTGAAACAACACTGAAACCCCCCTCATGTGAAAGAACAGGGGGACCAAAAAAACTCTGCCAGTCAAACCATTAATGAACAGGAGGATCCTCTATGTCATGAGAGGTCAAATGTATGTAGAGTGGAACATGACACACACATAGGTCCCACATGACGTGTGTACCAAACTCATCTCCAAACTAAGCACACAAATGTTCTCAGCTACAAACTACAACATGTACCTCCAAGCATTCCTGTATACTTCCAGAGTATGTCACATCACCTGCCCAAGGATATCGTGCACACGGAACCCAATGTCAATGTAGAAAGGTGTAAACATAACTTCGCCAACCTGCTTCCTCCATATCCCTAGCACGGCCAACCACATCTCTTTTATGTATTCACTTCACTCTCGCAAGATTGAACATGATCACACGCCAAGGTTTCTTTACAAACATCATTGGAAGAACCACCACCGGTACACCTATAATGCTTCCACATTAAATGAGATCTCAAAAGAGACTCTGAAAATCCAAATAGATCATACCATTGTAATCCTCGCATAAAAACATGCGAGATATATTGTTTACTTTCCTAAAATGGACATCTGATGGAAAAGCTGTCCAACACTGCTTTACTCCCGAACGACGTCCCGTGGCCCTGAGCATCGGTCCCGAAAACAGTCAAGTGCATCGCATCGTTGCGATCTCCACGGAAAGACATGTCAAATTGAATACTTACTTGTGTGTAATGGATATTCGGAAAAAAGATGCATATTACCATACCGCACATGAGCGATGCTACGTGGGACCCACTTCATGGTCCCGAAGCATTGCTAACAGATCAGACCATTGTGATCCTCTCGAAAAAGTACATAAGTTTGAATATTCACTTGTCCAAAAAGGATACACAGTGAAGAAGTTGGAAATCACTACCAACTCCCAGAACGACCCTCATGCGACCCGCACAACCATGTTGAATTAGAGAGAGCAGATTACGCCATTGCAATTCCCTTAGAAAAACACCCCGAATCGACTACTTGCCCACCCCGAACGGACGTCTGATGAAAAAGTTGTGAAATGAGGCGCACAGCTAAAAAGATAGGTCATGGGGCCCACGGATCAGCTCAGGTTTCAATGACCGAAATGGTAATGTAAATATTTGTCTCGGCGCCCGTGTCACAACACCACTGACGGTGCTCAAAATGGACTCCAGATGTGTTCGCGCCGCTCAAAACAAGAATCTCGGATAAGTGTTAAAAACCACCTAATGGTCTATCGCGTCCCCGAGCCCCTCATATATAGAATTAAAAATCCCCGAGACCATCTCAAAAAGTTCTCCTCGAGCCAAGGATCGCACTGCCATAGACGACACACAAAACGGGAATCCGTCTTGCAAAGCATGCCCATTGCAACCTTTAATAATAATTTAATATTATTAAATTAAAGTGTTTTGTGTTACCCACCTTCGGGTGCAGAACCCAAAAATATTTGAAACCCTCTTTAGAAATACCGCCTTACTAACATGATCCCGCAGCCACTGACGACACATCAAACGGACATGCCATTTAGGAGATACGACTCCCTGAATGCAAGTGGGACTAACCGGACAGGTTTACCCTGGCCGGACCGGTCCGATCCGCCGGCCCGCGGCCCAGCCACGGGTCCACTCGGTCACGCCATGGCCCACTGGCTGCGGCCCGCCCAACAGCATCGGACTCAAGTGGGTCCGGTTTTCTACACACAGACCAGCCAACAGGCCGGTCTTCGTCACCAATAGGACCCACGTTTTGCAGGTCCTTATCTCACAAGCAGACCAACCAAAGGACGATCTTCCGCGTCGCACAACAGGACCCGCCGAACACCGGTCCTTGTTTTCCCTGAGGTCCCCACCTCCAGCGACGGGCCAAACTAGCCAGTCCTCCCTCGCACGCCTTCTTGGACGGCACCCTGCCTGAGTGCCCGTGCTGCAACCGAAGCCCGTGCCTCCGCCTGATCTCATGCCTCCGCGTAGGCCTGCGCCGCCGTCGAAGCCCGCACCTCCTCTTGAGATCATGCTGCTGCCAAATCCCACACCTCCGCCTGTTCCCGCCACTGCTGAATCCTCACCGGAAAAACACATAAAACCAGCAGATCTTCATCGGATGACTGTGATCACCTCGGAAATCAGATTTTAAATATGAAGGATGAGTCAGAAATCTCAGAAAACATACTATGCAAATATGGGCTACGCTCATTAAAACAACAGCAATTCGACGCATACCGATTGAGATCAAAGTAGGTGCGGGAATTAAAAATGTAAACGCACGATCTTACCTTGTTGGGCGTATACCGAAGCTTCACCGTTGATCCGCTGGACCGCCGCACCTTGCAAGAGAGGAGGAGCTTGGAGGTGGATCCTTGTTGGGAGATCTTTCTCTAGGGAAGAATGGACAAGGGGGGAGAAGAGAGTGGATGGTTTGCTTAAATAGAAAAACACACTTAACCACCAACCCGTCGGCCCATACCCGAACTTTCGTCGGGGCCGGGATTAAGCCGCCCTTAGGGTAAACACCACCTCCAGAGCACAATGGCGGTCTCAGAATTTTAATCCGAGACTCCGTTCGAAAGTTATAAAATTTAACGACTGAGACCTCTAAATTACAAAAATGCCCCTAGTGCCATTTTCCACAGAGGGTCGTTCCCTTGAAAATTACACCCCTCATAGGGTAAACAGCATGTTCTGGACTATACGGTGCTCTCGATTTTCCAATTTGAGAAAAAATTTAAGAGATAATTGAGTTTAACCATTAAACGAAAAAATTAATTATTTTATTAATCCGTTTAATGTTCTGTTAACGGGCGAGGGGTCCCAACGTCCCGCACCGACATGTTCTATGTCATTTTTGGGGTAAAAACCCCATTTCGGACCCATCTGTACTCTCATATTTAGGATTCGAATTATTGTTTAGGAGTTATCCCATTTATTTGGCGTTCCCATTGTAAATGCACTGAAAATTTAATTCCGGCCACACCAGGGCTCAGAATCTCACGCCCTCTGACGGTGCTTTTTTATGATAACAACAAATATATTCCCAAGTCTTTTGTAGCAAAATCATAGTTCTTGCATCATTCCATAATTCAATATTTTCATCCCCAAAAATAAAAACCACGGAACAAGTCAAGGTACTAAGCCCTCACCTGGCTCTCCCACACCCAGAAGAACTCTTGAATAGTCTCATGTCACTGTACACAGACCAAAGGATTTGATCTGTTCACATGAGTTTTTCCCTTGCTGAGGACGTGCATAGGAGCACACACACATCTCCTCAGGTAAGCCACGCGGGAGTTTTCGTGCACCCACTCCAAACATTGGGGTTAGGGAGAGGCGTTAGGGAACCTCTCCATCCCTTCGCATGATCTCAAATGGCCCGAAGGACCTTGGGGATATCTCACCTCCTCGGTCGAACCTCTACGTCTCACACCACGACTAGAGTCACCGCTTGGACCTGGGACCAAGCCCGATGATTCCCTCCTTCAGAATATCCATATGGTGAAACAAACAAGGATATCTGGTCACGTATGATTTCACACTCGATGTCCCACGACCAAGACTCTCTTACATGCTTGGAGAGCAATGGAGTCGACACCATCAACTAACAGAAAAGGTTCTATGCCTCTTAATATACCAACACAGGGTTAAACCCAACGCCCTGCGTCACCCTGGTAAAACCTCAAACAAGGAGAAGGGAGGAAAGAATCTCACATACAGAGTTTAACAATTCTACTTCAAAAAGTAGAAGAACTGTAGAGTGTACCTCTTATCACCACATGCTCTGCAGAATCGTAGACATCCAAAGCTCGCGGCTGTCCCCATTCCCAACTGTCAGCTCCTGGGGCCTGACGTAGACTGCCTGGTGGTGATGGGAATACCTCGTAAAGTTGTCCCCCACTGCCAGCTCCCCCCGCTCCTTTGATAGAACCACCTCTCTGGGTACCACTCCGATCACGACGCTTCCTCTATCATGGTGGTTCACCTGTTGCCTGCCAGATATTCTTAGCGCACCTGGTCGGGCAATCTCACGCCAGGTGACCTCGCCCATCAGAAGCATAACACCGACTCTCTCCGGGCTGCACTGGTTCCCTCCAACGCCACTGTGGTGTACGACCACACCCTTGAGTCCAATTATTGGAAATCCACCTACGTCGAGGTTCTGTCAGCCGACGCACGCTAGCTGCGGCAGACGTCTCGGCTCTATCGAGCCTGCTACCACCACCAAATGTTGAGCGTGACAGGAAGCATTCTGTCACCAGTGCCTACTATAGAAACTCTGCGTAATTGGGAATTCACAAGGGTACTATGACGACATGAATCTCTCTGTGGAGACCCTACTCAAGATTCCGTGCTTAGAAGTTGTCTTCGTGGACCATGTTCAGGTAAAAACGGGCAGGGTCTGTGAAACTAGTCATGTACTCTGTCACCGTCATTCCTCCCTGCTGAAACTGTAGGAGCTCCTAGATCCAAATGAAGCCTAAGTAGGAGGGGTAAAACTAATCGTGAAACAACAGATGAAGCCTCCCCACGAAAGTGACGACTCATCAAGTAACTGAGTAACCAGACTCCACCAACTCCTAGCTGCTTCATGGAAAAGGCTGGCTACCAAAGCCACTCTCTGATCTACCAGTGTCTGTGCAATACTAAAGAGGCAAACCACTATCTCTTGCCAAACCATTATAGCCTGAGGGTCTGGCTCACCACTGAACATCAGCTGTCTCTATCGCTGTAACTCACAAAGCATGATCAACCTGAACTCAAGCTCAATCTACTCTGTTGGAGTTGTTTGATGCTCACCATGTTGGGGTGCTGATTCAGGCCCACCCAGAGAAAGGGACTCGCATGATGGGTCCCAGACTGAGGCCTCACCGCTCATAGGGTCGTCGTCACGAACCAAAGCTGGCATCTTGGCTGGCTGTCTTCACGGAGACATCTAAAATGTTATCAAGGAGTGTTGTGGTCATATGAGCATATATGTATATAAAATTAACAACAATGGGGAGCTGACTCAAGAAGGACAATTAAGAATCAATCCTATGTGATGCATAAACAAATTTCCCTGCAATGAGTGTCTCAGCATGCCGAGTTTACAAGCGGGTTATTAGGGTCCTGGTGAATGGATATGTCTGTCGCCACACCGTCACTGAACACCTTGGCCTAACAGCCTCTCTCGAGACACGTTGGCACTATTTCCATAGATCCCAACCAATTCCTTCTTAGAGGTATCCGAACAACGTCCCGATGAACAAACCACCTCTGACACCACTTTGTCCCAACCCGACCCTACCCAGGATCGAGCTGCAACTACTCCAAGGCCGCCTCCATAGCCCAAGAGATGGCGATAAGTGATGAAGGATAAACAACTCAGGGAGGCCTTTTCTTGAGTACCTGTACACACACACGCAGCTCATTCAATGAAAATGTGCTGAGTAAAAACGAAAAGTAAAGTGCTAACTGCTATAAACAACCAAAAATGTGCATTGACCGCTAAACAGTACAAAACAAGTGTTAAAGGTAAACTAAAAAGAAAAGGGAAAAAACATGCGCCCAACCATAAAAGTGCCACAACCTGGAAACAGGTAAACAAAATTAAACCGCTGGGAGACTCCAACTCCTGGAACCTAACTACGACCACCGTACATGGTCCATGCTCCCAAACTTCTAAACTCCGCTGATGTCATGACCAACCTGTCTGTCGTCTGTAAGGGAACACCATGTTCGGGCAATTCCCAAGCAAGCGTGAGTATAAAAATACTCAGTAGGATGCCTCGAAGGCTCGAGGGAGCATCAAAGGAGGTACTGAATAGATGATCATTAGATCAAACTGGAAAAAGTACAAGTGTACAACTGAGAGTGTAGTAAAGAGTATAGTAGAGTATCAGATCAACCCAATAAGAGAAAGGAAGTAGGCTCATCCAAACACATTGATCTAGAAACGGCAAGAAGATGAAACTTCATGTTGAGTCTTCACTACCTATAGTAGGAGAGTAAACTCATCCAACAACGAGATGTTAGACCCGGAATGCACATGGAATACCCCACTCGTTTTCGCCTCTCCTGAAAGGAGAGTAACCAAACCCAAGGAGTGGGTACTGGATCAAGGGATATACATATCCATATTTCCAATCAAGAAACCCAAACAAGATCACAAGGGGATCTCCATCCCATAGCTCAGCCCAAGAAAGTGAGTAGCCAACAGTCCCAGAAGTAAACAACATTGATGCCCAGTATCCGTACGTCTTCCCCAAACTGCATGTTAAGGGGCTCAAATCACCGCACCATGACACTATCCACTTTGGGCAGCACTGACTCGCCTACACGGTTTTAGGTCGCATCACAAGGACACGTCTCGGTGGGGGAAAGCGCCCCTCATACTTGAGAGTTCTGGGGAATGTCAAAACACACCTCGTCACTATCACACAGTCGAGAGGTCTGCTCAAAGTCAATGGGTTTCCACTTCCCATCCCTACGAAATGGTAATCCGCTGGAGGGAGACCCAGAAAAAACGTTGTCGACGGGTCCCAATGCCCATCCCCTTGGAAGGGTGATCCACTGGAGGGAGTTCTGGATCCGTCATCAGGGACCACTTCGCAGCCCCGCTATGGTACCCCACTGGCCATCCCTACTGGATGGTACCTCACTGGTAACTGGAACACATAGTGGGAAACACGTCACAATAGATCATGGAAGGACGATATGATCTCGATACACAGCTAGGGAGTTTGTGCCCAGGGCTCACTAGGGGCTCCTTACCCTACTAGAAAAAACCTCATGGGTAGAGGATCGGTGCCCATGTAATGTGTTGGTAACACCGATACCCAAAGAACCCACTAGGGAACACGAAGGGACATGAGGATCTCCTCGGGCCTCTCGGGGGGATACATGATCCAATCCGCTGTGTCTACTGTTGATGCAGACCAAGACAACTCACTCCAGAAAGTGGGAGTACACCCACATTGTACAAACACACGTTGCCATAAATGATGTCACAGTCCGATGAATGGGACACAACACTGAAAACCCCCATAGCTAAAAGAACAGGGGAACCAAAACAACTCTTCTAGTAAAACGATTGATAATAGGAGGACCCTCTACATCATGAGAGGTCAAAGGTACGTAGAGTTAAACACAACACACACATGGGGCGCACATGACGTGTGGCCCAAACTCATCTCCAAACCAAGTGCACAAACGTTCTCAGGTACAAAATACAACATGTACCTCCAAGCATTCCCATATACTCCTAGAGTATGTCACATTTCCAGCCCAAGGCTTTCATGCACACAACACCCAATGTCAACACAAAATGGCATAATCATAACTTCTCCTACCTTCTTTCTCCTCAACCCTAGCACAACCAACCACATATCTTTATGCATTCAATTCACTCTCCCAAGAGTTAACGTGATCACATACCAAGGGTTCTCTACAAACACCATAGGAAGAACCACCACTGGTACACCTTTAATGCTCCCTCATTAAATGAGATCTTAAAAGAGACTCTGCACATCCAAATGAGTTGTACCATTGTAATCCTCGTGGAAAAGCATGCGAGATAGAATGTTTACTCTCCACAAATAGACATTTGATGGAAAATTCTTCCAACATAGCATTATGCCCAAACGACGTCCTATGGTCCCGAGCCTCGGTCCCGAAAACAGTCAGGCACAACGCATCATAGCGATCTCCTCGGAAATACATGTCAAATTGACTGCTTACTTTCATGGAATGGATATCCAGAGAAAAAGATGCATATTGCCATACCGCGCACGAGCAGTGCTACATGAGACCCACATCATGGTCCTGAAGTGCTGCAAATGGATCGCACCATTGTGATCCTCTAAAAAAGTACACAAGTTTGACTATTCACTTGTCCGAAAAGGACACCCGGTGAAGAAGTTGGAAATCACCATCAACTCCCAAAACGACCCTCATGGGGACCACACCATCCTACTGAATTAGAGTGAGTGGACTGCACCATTGTAATGCCATTGAAAAACACCCCGAATCGACTGCTCGCACGCCCCAAACTGGCGTCTGATGAAAAAGTTGTCAAACGCGGCGCGCAGCTTAATATATGGGTCGTGAGGCCGTCACCTCAACTCCTATTTCAACGCCCGAAACCATATTGGAAATCTTCATCTCAGTTCCAGGGTCCCAACTCCACTGATGGAGCTAAAAACCGACTCCAGATGTGTCTGTGCCGCTCAAAACAAGAATCTTGAGTAAGTGTTAAAAACCACTTAACGGCGTGTTGCGCCACCAAGCCCCTCGTCTCGAATTTTAAAAATCCCCGAGACTATCTCAAAATGTTCGAGTCGAGACAAGGATCGCACTACCATAGACGGTACAGAAAATAGACATCCGTCTTGTGAAGCACGCCCATCGTAACCTTTAATAATAATTTAATATTATTCATTTAAAGTGTTCCGAGTAACCGCCTTCGAGCGCAGAACCCAAAAATCCCTGAAACCTACTTTAAAAAGACTGCCTCGCCGACACGATTCCCCATCCACTGAGGGCGCATCGAACAGATGCATTTGTTAGGAGATACGGCCCCCCGAATGCAAGGGGGGCTAACTGGGCCGGTTCACCCTAGCCACCCCGGTCTGATCCGCTGGCATGCCGCCCAGCCGCGGGTCCAGCCCGTCATGCGGCGGCCCACTGGCCGCGGCCCACCCAGCAGCACCAGACTCGAGTGGGTCCAGTTTTCTCCACACAGACCGACCAGCAGGCCAGTCTTCATTTCCAATAGGACCCGCGCTTTGCAGGTCCTTGTCTCCCAAGAAGACCAGCCAAAGGCCGGTCTCCTACATCGCGTAGCAGAACCCACAGAAAGCAGGTCCCTGTTTTCCCCGAGATCGCCGCATCAGGCGACCGGCCAAACTGGCAAGTCCTCCCTCACAAGCCGTCTCGGACAGCTCCCCGCCTGAGTGCCTGCGTGGCCGCCGAAACCCACGCCTCTGCCTGAGCACGTGCCCCCGCCTGAGCCCACGCCACCGCCGAAGCCCATGTGTCCGCCTGATCCCCCACCGCAGCCAAAGCCCATGCCTCCGCCTAAGACCACCGCCGCTGGAACCTCGCCGGAAAAACACCCAAAACCCTCAGATCTTCGTCGGACGACTGCGATCGCCTCGGAACTCAGATTTTAAATCCGAAGGATGTGTTAGAAAGCTCAGAGAAAAAACTATGTAAATATGGGATTCCCTCCATAGAACAACAAAAATTAGACGCATATATATTGAGATCAATGTAGGTGCAGGAATTAAAAATGTAAACACATGATCCTACCTTGTTGGGCGTAGCCTGGAGCTTCACCATGATCTTCCGGACCGTCGTGCCCTGCCGGAGAGGAGGAGCTTGAAGGTGGATCCTTGTTGAGAGATCTTGCACCAGGGAAGAATGAAAAAGGGGGAGAGAGAGTGGATGGCGTGTTTTAATTGAAAAACGCACTTAACCACCCACCCGTTGGCCCGTACCCGATCTTTCTTCGGGGCCAGGATTAAGCCGCCCCCTATGGTGAACACCACCTCCCGAGCACAATGGCTTTCTCGGAATTTTATTATGATCCTCCATTCGAAAGTTATAAAATTTAACGACTAAGGCGTCTAAATTACGAAAACAACCCTGGTGCCATTTTCCATAGAAAGGGCCATGCCCATGAAAATTACACCCCTCTTATGGTAAACGACTCGTTCCAGACTCTACAGTGCTTTCTATTTTCCAATCTGAGAAACCGTTTAAGAGATATTTGAGTTTTACCATTAAACGATTAAATTAATTATTTTATTTATCTGTTTAATGTTCTGTTAATGGGTGAGGGTTCTCAACATCCTGCCCCGACATGTTCTATGTCGTTCATGGGGTAAACACCTTATTTTGGACACATCCGTACTCTTAAATTTAGGATCTGAATTACTATTTAGGAGTTATCTGATTTATTTGGTGTTCCAAGTGCGAACGCAGTGAAAATTTAATTCCAGCCACGCCGGGGCTCAGAATCGCATGTCGTCTGAAGGTGCTACTCTGGAATAACATTAAGAATATTCCAAAGTCTTTTGTATCAAAAAAAGTGTTCTTACAATATCATCATGGATCATGGGTTGTATTTAATCAAATGTTATTTTCACAATATTCTCATATTTTCAATAAAGGTAAATATTATCAATGAATCTTTAAATATTTTATCTTATAACAAGATTTTAAATCATATTATGATTTTGAAAAAGGTGTTGTAGAAGGAGACCCTTCCGCAACCTATTTATATTTTCTTTTAAATTATAGTCTTTTATAACAAACATATGGTATTTTAAAAATAACATTGATTGAATGTTTTAACTCAAACTTGGTCCGACTATTTCATTGAAATAATGCTTTATCAGATGTTTTGAAATTATAAGTCATACATGATTATTTTTCAGAACTATTTATCCGTGAAAATCCTTATGACCCATGTTGTACAAGGTGTATTTGGATGAAGGAAGAAAATGATATTGAATGATCTCTAAATCATTGTTCCAATGTATGGACCTTCTACCCACGCGAACAATATGATTATGAAACCATATGGACACCCTGATCAAGGTATGATGTACTTTCTATTGGGAATAGTTTTATTTTCTTATATGGAGGTGAAAAAGAGACAATATCAAATATATTGAGGTATTAATGTATTAGGTTGAAAATGAAATGTATAAGAAAACCTTTGAAGTTATAACAGGTTAGGGTTATTTTTGAGTTATATAAAAAGGATAACACACAGACTGTGTGACATCCCATCACATCGGACAAAGATATGGGAATCGAACCCACAACCAAAGTGAAATTGAGATTTATCGCCTAACATTGGACTATGTGAAATCCATGTTTATTGTGACTTATTCTTTTTAGTTAGATGATATTATTGATCAGGAATAATTTGATTTGGTATATTTTTTTTATCTAATGGATATCCTTGTTATTGGAAAATGATTTTTTGGATTAAGAGAAAAAAGTTATTTTGGAAGACATTCTATCTTTTAGGAACAGTATATTCTTAATGAAAATAAAATAATATTGGATTTAATTTGTCGAGAAATGGTTGATGTTTATTTTTGAATAATCTATGTTTTTTGTGAACATATAGTGATTTGGGTTTTTTATGGAAATGATTAAACTATCATAGATAATATGTGATTATGTTAATTACACTTCAGTATGAAACTTTAAGAGTAGTTAATGTTTTTGGCGATAAATGTTAAGATTTAATGTGGAATACCATCTGATTAAATCCTTCTGAGTTTTGGGTTTCAATCATTGTTTGGATTATTTTGTATAATTTTAAGGGCAATTGTGTATTGAATGGTATTTTTGGATCTTTGGGTACATTTTGTTGAAATTTGGAGATTAAGAGTACTATTTATTTTTATTAATGGTTATACTTGTTGGGGATTATCTAGTCTCGTACTAACTATTTTTGGTTTTGGTTAATGTATATTGATAGGGGAAATATTTAGTTCTTGTTTTTTGGATTATGTGATTCTCTAGAAGTTGATTATTGAACTTCAGGTATGACCATGTCATCTTGAATAATCATCATTTGAAGAAAAGATATGTTTTTGGTAGAAACTTTTTAAAGGATGAAACTATACTTGAAAGGTTAGTATATTTCTTTACGTTCATAGTCAATATCATTAATAAATTCCTCAACATTATGAAAGGTAATGTAAAAAAATGTTGTATGTTAACTTTTCCAATTGGGGAATCAAGGATCGTTTAACCCATCACAAGTTTATGTTTTTCAAATTGTTAATAACCTCCTGATCATTCTTATATCACTCTCCATCAGAACATGATGGTTAGTTTCTCTTCAAAATCCATTTATTCTTACATGAAATCCTAGTATGTGTTATCTTGGGTGACTTTTTTTCTCCCCTTTCTTTCTTTTAATGTGATTGTTTTATTGACTTTTTTCAAATGTGGGATGTTAAATGTTGTATCTGAGCCCATTTTTAAAACTGTTATGGTGGAATTCTCAAAACGGGGGAGAGATGTAACATACTAGATAAATAATGAATATTACATTTTCATATTTAATAATATTTGTGAATTAATTTGTCACACCCCAACCCCAATTATCTAGAATCGGTGAATTATTACATAACATTGGCATGATACAAGGAATCATGTCCTGAAATACTGATCAATTTAGTATCCTTGTAAGTAATAGATACATACATAAGTTTTACATTACAACATGAAAAAACATTGTGTCCCCTTTGAACACTCTTATATCACTTAGCCTATTCATGTACTTTAATCATAATATACTAATTTGAATCTTCGGAAAAATAAAACATAATAAAGTGGTGGGATAAGATTCTCAATAAGGATAATAATATTGTGGAAACTATCATAAATAAGAATGAACATTTAAGTCAATGTATATGACTAGAAAACAAGCCTTTTAAACAAAAAAATCAGCTTAATATGGCAACGATAAATCGAATAATTCCATTTACTTATTCACATGGATATTATAATAGTCTAATAATCACATGTAATATCAATAGAGAATTTTATAATGATGGAATTCATAATGCAGGACATCATAACCACATATTCAAGGCCTCGTGCCAAGAATAAAAATAAGATTTTATCAAGGCCTTGTGCCAAGAAACTAGTTTGTCTCATGAGACCTACAGATGCATCGAGGAGAAATAGCGGGTTCCACCCATGAAATAATAAGTACAATATAATCCACATATAAAAAGGTTGAAACATAATATAAACATTTGTATTAAAACTAGCATACAATATGTCAATATTTTAACCACAAACCATGAATGACATAAAAATATCGCATCCATAGTCAAAAATAACTCATTCAATACAATATAGATGATTGTATTATAATAAATCAACCTCAATAATGAGTAAGATACACTGAAGGATATTTAAATAGATGAAAATAGTCATTAAAACTATTTGAGAGAAATATCCCTTTTTCTGGGGAACATTTACATGTCACACTATTTATCAAAGAAGTCGTTTCGAAAAAAAATTTGAATCATAGTTTCCCATAACAATTTGAAAATTTTAAAAGGAATTTTGATTTCAAAACATTCATGTTCGTATAAATAAATACTTAAAATCATTTTTTAAACCAGGACATTAATGGGAAATATTTACAAGAATAAATATTCAAAACATTAAAATCAATATTTTAGTTAAAGAGTTTATAAAAAAATAATAGACACTTGAATACAATTAATTGAGGAATAAAATTAATGAAAACAATATAATATCATGAGAATAAAGTTATTCATGATATAATATGTCAAAGGAATATATATATACCATATAAAAGTGAATAGGTTCATAATGACAAAGAGGTCTCAATGGAATGTTAATTGAGACGAAATACCTTATAAAGACTGTATCCTTAGATTAAGGTTAAATCAATGAAATAATTATGTGTGAAATATATAAATACACAAAATATAATTGTAAATTTAGTTTAAATCAATCTGGTTACATTCTCACATATTCTTGTAAAAACAAAACCAATGACTTGGATGTTTAACTCAATGAATTGAAATTGAGTTAAGATTACCCTTAAAAAGTTCATCACAATGGAATGTGAATTTATCAATGGAGTGATTTTGTATATCAAAGGTATATTCACAGAAAGGGGAGTAGAGATTACTAAATAAATAATAATTAGTTATTCCACACATAATCATGGAGTAAAATAATCAATGAAGTATGCGTGATGCCGAATGAGTGGAAATTGAAATTTAAAATTCCCTTACCGATTTGGTAACTTATGAAAAATACACACCATGAAATAAATATCATAAATTAACATGAAAAAAACCATAAATTAAATTATATTACAAAAATAATTAATCATGGGAAGTACATACACCACAAAAAAGGAAATAGTGGCAATATTGCATGAATCTCACGGGAGTAAGAAGTGAGATGAAAACCCCTTGACTGGTACTTTTCCTCAGTTTAGGGTAGTTTAACCTCTTGTATAATGGATAAATCATTTTTATTAAATTATAAAATAAATAAATACATAAATATAATATCATATATTATCTTCTAATATTTCTTTATTAATGATATTTCCATAGTATAATTCTTTTGGTTGTTAACCTATTCGTTTTCCTTTATATGTTTTATTATGTAAGCCATGTTTGTTATGAATAGGATATATTTGATTAATATCCAAAATTATAGTAAGTTCTTAAAAATTATTTTTAATAATAAAATTAATATTATTATTGAATGATTATGATGGGGAATTAATCTCATCGCGTTCGTGGAGACGGTAAGCCGTACGTACGCACGAGCGAAAATATCATTTTTTATGGTGAAATCATATATAATTGGATGGTAAATCATATATAAAGAATCATTAACATGTTATATTTATTATTTAAATATGTTATACTCATTATTATATCCATCCAAAAAATGATGTTTTGGAATAAAAAACTACACCACGATGTGGAGACGGCAAGCCGTACGTATGCATGTATAGTGGCTTTGTCATTTATAGAATGAGTAGGGTAATGAATATGGTTGTTCCAAATTTATAATAACATAATAGTTTGTAGGAGGTACTGGAGTTATTATTTTGTTATGGAAACAAAAAAAATGTTGAAGTGTAAGAAGAAAATAACTTTAAAGTGGGTGGTGAAATTATTACCTCTTATTCAGGTGTTTCTTTTTGAGTTGATCAAAAGGGATCCATTGGTAAGATTTCTGATCAAATTAACGACTATAGGTTGATTTGAGGGATGTTGGGAGGATATTTGGGTAGGGTTTGGCTGATCCAAATGTCTTTGTAGATGTGATTTTGAGAGAATGGAATGTACCCTTTTATAAGAGTATTGAGGGTCACTTTAGGAAAACCATGAAATATAATTTTTTTATTAATAATTTATAGTTTCTAACAGATCCAATTTAATTTATTTCAAATAAAACGTGGTTATGGGTCGAAATACTCTGAACCAATAGGTTTTAGTCATGTTTGGGTCACCATATTACCTTGTCTTGTAGATTTAACTATTAGTTAACTAGTTTAACTTTTACCGTGTCTTCTTGTATTCTTACTCAATATAGCTAATTAACATACTATAAAATTTCATGAGAAACTCATGTGGTTCATTAGTTTCATATATAATATTATTTAAGCCCTTTTTCTAATCCTTGTATTTTTAGGAATATTATATCAACCAATAATATAGTATTTTTTTAAAAACTCATTTATGTCAATTTAGACATTATTTAGTATTTGGTTTTTGTAAAAATTCTAACAGAATGATTTCTTAGAAAAAAAATTATTTAATCAACCCTAACATGTTATATTAACCTCTATAATCAGTGGTATTTATCAAAATCTCAAATTACAATTTTTTAGATATTTATAATATCAATTATTTTAATCTTTCATTAATAAGGTAATCACTACATCATCATTGATTCATAAATAAATTTAATTATTTGATGTCTAAAAATTATAAATAAAATACAATTATGTAGGAAATCGATTTATCTTTCTATGTAATATTCATAGTAGAATTTATCTGATGCATAATCATATATTAAAAATTTTTTAGTTTTGAAAAATTGAATTTAACACTTTTAACTCTTCTTTAAATAAAATAATAATAAATATTCTAATCTAATCCAGGATAACCAAAAGGATCATGTTTTATTCCAAAGGTTGTTTTTTTTGTCGAAATATACTTATCCAATAGAATATGGACATGTGTTAAGGTAATTATAATACCATTTTTACCATTAATTACTCTATTTACTTTTAATTTTGGTAAATAAAAGAAAATGTTAATATTTATCAAAAACTATATTCATCTTATTGAACCACATTTTACATGATGATTTCAACCAAATCTCTCAGATTTTTGAAATTCAACTCAGAGAAGTTGTATGATTATGTTTTATGCCAATTTACAAATGCTCCTAGAATGTGGGTAAAAGGTAGTAAAAAGTTCAATAACATTTTATACATCTAATTTTATTATAAAAATTACTCCAATAAATCATGTTGAACTTATATAGGTACTATGTATCTTTAATTTCTTAAATGAATGAAATAAATTATTATTTATATAAAATGTATGTTTTTAAACAATAACGTATTGTTTTTTACTATTCATCAAAAATTGAAAGTTTTCAGAAGAATACGAAAAATTCACCCTAAGATAATTTTGATATTCCAAATACAAAAATAAAATCTATTTTACCAAATTAAAAAAATAAAATTAGGATTAATTAATTTAAATATAATTTTAGTTTTCAAAACCAAAAGGCGGGTTTTTAAGAAGTAAAAACTATCAAAATAT
This sequence comes from Viscum album, assembly GCA_963277665.1. Taxonomy (NCBI): domain Eukaryota; kingdom Viridiplantae; phylum Streptophyta; class Magnoliopsida; order Santalales; family Viscaceae; genus Viscum; species Viscum album. The sequence goes on from OY728131.1 coordinate 245,437,699, forward strand.
TGACATCTGTTTTCGTCAAATTTAAATGTGAAAATACTTATAATGACCTGTATTTTATTAAATTATAAAAATAAAATTTTATTATACTTAAAAAACACACAAATTCAAAATTTAACACTATAAATTATTTCGATTAAAAAATTAGTTTTCAATTAAAATTTAGTATTTTTCACTATTCATCAAAATATGACTGTTATCAGGAAAGTACCAAAAATTTATCCAAAATAAATTAGTATATCCTGATTCGAAAAAAATTAAATTGAACTAAATTGAATATATAAATGTGTGAAATATTGGTTTTAAATAGGGTTTCCCATTAAAAGGTTGTAAAATTTTATTTTTGGAAAATACTTCTTTTATATGAAAAAATGAATTTGTTCTTTTATTATGTCTTTGAAACACAAAATATAGATTCTAAAATTATATGGAGTCTATAGAATTCAATATTTAGTTAAAACTATTCATTACTTCTTTATTAACGGAAAATTTGGTATGTCGTGGTGCGCTCGAACTCGGTGTTGCATGCAACACAAGCTATTGAATAACTTTAAAGAAAATAACTTACTATGAAATCATTGGGTGTTACATTCTTCCATTATTAGGGAAATTATATCCTCTCAATTTTAAAATTGGTCTTGGGAACTTCATTGATATTAACACATCACAAAAAGAGTCAATAAAAATTTCACTTTAAAAGAAATAAATAGAAGTATAAAGGCCACCCGAGATAACCCCTTCTTGGATTCTATGTAAGAAATCATGGATATGGAAGATAAACATAGTGTCAAGTTCTGAGGGAGAGTGATAGAAAACATGACTAGGACAAATTTAACAACAAAAAAACGACAATATTATGATGAGATAAACGGTCATTAGTTTCCTAGTTGGAAAAGTAAATACACAACATTATTTTGGTTTATGTTCCATTTCATAAAGTTGAGGTATTTTTTTTTGGGATAGACTAAGAACATAAAGAGATATACTTACTTTTTCAGTATAGTTTCATCCTTTAATAAATTTCAACCACTAACTCATCTTTTTTTAAACAATGAGTATTCAAGATGACTTGGTCACACCTAAATTGCAAGAATCAACTTCTAGAGAATCACATTATCCATAAAGGTTAATCCATATATTTACCTTGTATTTAGAGATTACCCAAAAAAATAGTTATTACACGATCGAATGATTCGCAAAAATGATAGTCCTTTAGAGAATGAAAGACTAATCATAATTTCTAAAACTAAACCAATAATATTTAATAAACAATTGCGGTTATAATCTTTAAATATAATCCAAACTAACACTGAAACCCAAAACTTAGAATAATTTTATTTCGTAGTCTTCCATGTAAAATTTTATCTCCAAATAACATCGAATACTCTTAAAGTCACATACTTAAAAGTAATTATATTAATCAAATATTCTCTATGATAAGTTAATAATTTCCATAAATAGCCCAAGTCATTATAATCAATAATAAAAACATAGATAAAAATCCACCATTACTCTTAAAATAAAATCCCACAGTATTCTAATTTCCTTAGGCATATATTGTTCCCAACAGAGAAAATGGCTTCCAAAATAACATTTACCAATTAATCCCCATAAGATTTTCTTATACTAAGGATATCCATTTGATAAGAAATAAGATCCTAAATCATCATATTATTGATCCATAAAATCATCTAAGTAAAAATAATTAGTCACACTAACTAGGGACTTCACATAGTTCATTGGTAGACGTTAAATCCCAATTGCACTTTGGTTATGGGTTCGATTCCCACAGCTTTTTCCAACACAATGCATTGTCACACGGTCTGCGTGTTTTCTTTTGCCAAAACTATATTATATAAAATTCCCAAAATGAGATAAATTCTTGAAAATAACCATAACAGAATTTCACCACAATTCTTATCTCAAACCTCACATTTTCATCCCTAAATTTAATAACCTGTAATTGCCTCAAATTCAAGGATCATATAAACTCAAATGGTTATTTATAACTATATCAACAATAGAAAAGATAATTCTTCCTAAAATAGCATTATCACATAACAAACTGCAGGGTTACACATACAAGAGAAAAGTCTTCCAAAGTAATATAATCAACAAAGAGCACTAAAAATTTTAAACATTTCTCCATCCATTTATTTCCACATATGATCTTTTTTGACTAAGTGGTTATCCTATAGAATTTGTAATTCACTTAGGTAATGCCCAGGCCCCCTACATTTATAGAAAATGATTGTAAACAGATTCATGGGATCATTTTTTTCTTCCATAATACTATTTATATTTCCTCAGATATTTGTTACTATATGTCCTTATTTCTTAGACATAAAGCATTAATTTGTTCCATTGAGACACTTTCTTAGGTGTCTCCTTCTACATTTTCTACATGATGGAAATTGGGATTTATTTTTTCTATGGTTTCTACAGTTGGATCACTTATCATTCACTGAAATCCTCTTCTTTATTGAGTATGGGAGTTGGTTAATATTTATGTTGTAGATCATATTTTTGGAAAACTGATTCGGCATGAACATGATATCTTTTACACCTATCAACATTCCATTTCATTCCTCATTTCCAGCATTGTTCCCACCTTGTACATCATGTTCAATGTTACAATTAATTCCTTGGAATCTAGCCATTGACTAACACATGAAAACCTAGTGTGAGTCATAAAATCATATAGAGAATATCATAAGACCTTATTTTAAAACTAAAACACATTATGATTAACCAAGGTTATTAATTCTCATATCATATTAAAATCATTCAAATCGGTTTGTAATGAAAAGGTGAATTATACTAAGCATATCACACGGGAGTGTCTTAACGAAGAGTGCAGCAAGGCCCGTTGTCGGGTACCTGGATACCCTAAGTCAAGCCCAAAACTCCTTGTCAGAGTTTTCACTCCTAGGTACATATGTGCGAGATCTTCCTCTACCTTCTCGTATCCAGAAAAGGATGTATTTATTGTAAACCCCACATAATATTTACATTATAAAAATTTATGGATGTTCTTATACACAAATCCTCAATTTCTATCTTAGGGTAGTGTTTTCTAATCAGAGTTTTTTAATCTAGATTCCACAGTTTGTACTAAACATCATCTGATACCAACTGTAACACCTTGACCCAATTTACTCAGAATCCGTGGATTATTAAATAACATTGGTATGATAAGAGGAATCATGTATTGAAAGACCGATCAGTTTATTATCCTTGGATGTACTATATAGATACATAAGTTTTACAACACATCATGAAATAAAAAAACATTTTGTTCCCTTTGAACACTCTTATATCCCTTTTCCTATTCCTACACATTAATCGTAATATACTTCTTTAAATCCTGGAAAAAATAAAATATAATAAACGGGTGATCTTAGATACTCAGTATGGATAAAAATATAGTGAAAACTATCATAAATAAAAAAAAACATTTTAGGAAATGTCTAAGACTAGAACACAACCCTTTTAAACATAAATATCAGCATAATATGGAAGAGATAAAATAAAGAATGTCATTTACTTATTCACATGGATATTTTAATAGTTGAATAATCACATGTAATATCCATATCCAATTTCATAATGATGGAATGCATAATTTTGGACATCATAACCATAGAGTCAAGGCCTCGTGCCAAGACTACAAATAATATTTTTTCAAGGCCTTGTGCCAAGAAACTAGTTTCTCTCATGGGACCTACCGATGCATCGAGGATCTATAGAGGGATCCACCCATCACATACTTAGTGAAATACATTCCTTATATGAAAAGTTTAAAACATAATCTAAACAGTCATATTAAAACTATCATATGAAATGTTAATATTTTAACCACAACCCATGAATTACATAAAAATAAAACATGCACAGTCAAACAGAACTCATTCAATACAATATATATGATTGTATTATAATAAATCAACCTCAATGAAGAATAAAATACACTAATGGATATTTACATAGATGAAAATAGTCATTAAAACTATTTTAGGGAAATATCCCCATTTTTTTATAACATTTAAATATCATAGTATTTATCAAAAAAGACTTTTAAAATAGATTTTTGAATCAAAGTGCCCCATACCACTTTGAATAATTTAAAAGGAATTTTGATTTCAAAACATTCTTGTACATATTAATAAATACATAAAACCATTTTTAAAACATGGACATTAATGAGAAATATATAGGAGAATAATTTTTTAAAACATTTAAATCAATATTTCAGTTAAAGAGTTCCTAACCAAAAACAGATGCTTGAATACAAGTAATTGAGGAATAAAATTAATCAAAACATTATAATATCATGAGAATAAAGGGATTAATGATATAAAATGTCAAAGTACAGTATATAAACCATATATAAGTGAATGGTGCATAACGACAAAGATTTGTCAAAGGAATGTAAATTAAGACGAAATAACTTTTAATGACAGTATCTTTAAATTAAGGATAAGTAAATGAAATAATTATGTGTGAAAAATATAAATACACACAATATAATTGGATATTCAGTGTAAATCAATCAGGTTAAATTCACACATATTCTTGTTAAAACAAAACCAATGACATGGATGTTTAACTCAATGAATGGAAATTGATATAAGATTACCCTCAAAACGTTCATATCAATGGGATGTGAATTTATAAAGGGAGTGATTATGTGTATAAAATTTATATTAATAGAAAGGGGAGTGTAGATTACTATATAAAAATAAATATTGATTCCACACATAATCTTGGTGTAAAATAATCAATGAAGTATTCGTAAAGCCCAATGAGTGGAAATTGAAATTTGAAAATCCCGTACCGATTTGGTAACTTACGAAACATAAACCCCATGAAAGACCTATCATAAAATGAACTTGTAGATACCCATAAATTAAATTATATTAAAAAATAATACAATCATTGTTATTGCATACACCACAAAAACGGAAATAGTGCCAATATAACATGAATCTCACGGGAATAAGAAATGAGATGAAAACCCCTTACCTTGTACTTTTCCTTAGCATAAGATATGTTAACCTCCTGTATGATGGTGAAATCATTGTTATTAAAATATTTAAGAACCAAATACGTAAATATGATATCATATATATGATCTTATGTTATTTCTTTATTAATGATATTTCAGTAGTATCATTTTTTTAGTTGTAAACTGATTTGTTTTCATTTATATATTTTGTTACATAAGTCATGTTTGTTATGTATAGGCGGTATTTGATTCATATCCAGAATAATATTAAGTTCTTAAAAATTATTTTTAATCATAAAATGAAAAATATTTTTGAATTATTATGATGGGGAATGAATCTCACCGCGTTCATGGAGATGGTAAGCCGTACGTACGCACGAGCGACAATATCATTTTTTAATGGTAAAATCGTATATAATTGGATGGTATATCATATATACATAATCATTAACATGTTATAATCATTATTTAAATTAGTTATACTCATTATTATACGCATCTAAATAATGATGTTTTTTAAGAACAAACTACACCACGGCATTGAGATGGTAAGTCGTACGTACGGGCATATTGTGACTTTGTCATTTATAGGATGGGTAAAATAACAAATATGGTTGTACCACATTTATAATAACATCACAGTATGTAGTGGGTACTAGATTTATTTTTTGGTATGGAAACAACAAAGAAATAGGAAGTAGAAGAAGAAAAAATCTTGAAGGAGGGTGGTGAAAGTATTACATCTTTTTCAGGTGTTTCCCTTTGAGTTGATCAAAATGGCTCCTTAGATTGGCTTTCTGGTCAAATTAATGAATCTAGGTTGATGTGAAGAAATTTTTTAGGATATTTGGTTAGGGGTGTCCCTAGCCAAATTTCTTTGGTGGTGTGATTTTATGAGAAGGTGAAGTACCCTTTTATAAGAGAGGTGAGGGTCACTTTAGGAAAACTGTGAAATATTATTTTATTATAAGTCATTATCGGTTTATAATAGATAAATATTGATTTATTTAAAATATAAGGTTGGTATGGGTCAAACTCCTATAAAAAATAGGTTTTATGTGATTTTAGTTCACCATATTAGCATTATCATTTAGATTTAACTATTAGTTAAATAGTTTAACTTTTATCGTGTCTTATTGTGTTCTTACACTATATTCTTAATAAACTCACTCTAAACATTCATGTGAACCTCAAGTATTTAATTAATGGAATATATAATATTATTTAAGACCTTTAGAAGAACCATATATTTTTAATAATATTATATCAACCAATAATATAGTATTTGTTTTAAAAAATTATTTATGTCAATTTTGACATTATTTAATATTTGGTTTTTGTGAAAATAATAACAAAATTATTATTTCGAAAAAATATTATTTAATCAACCACAACTTGTCATATTAACATATAAAATTATTGGAATTCATAAAAATTCTCAAATTACATTTATTTGGATATTTATAATATCAAATATTTTAATCGTTCATTAATAAGATAATTACTACATCATCATTGTGTCATAAATAAATTTAATTATTTAATGTGTACAAATAATAAATAGAATACCATTATGTATGAATTTTTTTTAGCTTTTTAATAAATATTTATAGTCTAATTTATCTTATATATAACCCTATATTAGAAATGGTTTAGTTATTAAACTGTAAATTTAATACTTTTGACTCTTCTTTAAATGAAATAATAATAAATGTCCTAATCTAATCCAAGTTGAACAATAGAAACATAATTTATTCTTAGGTTTTTTTGGATGAATTATACATATCCATTAGAATTAGGACACGTGTTAGGGTAATTATAATATCATTTTTACCTTTAATTACTCTATTGACTTTTAATTGTGGTTAATAGAAGTCAAAATTTACTATTCACTAGAAAATATTCTTATCTTATTGAACAAAATTTTACTTACTAATGTCAACCACATCTCTCGGAGTTTTGAAATTCAACTTAGAGAAGCGGTAAAATTATGTTTTATGAAAATTTTCAAAAGCTCTTAAAAGGTGGGTAAAAGGCCGTAAAAAGATTAATAATATTTTCTACATCTAATTTTATAATAGAAATGACTCCAATGAATCACATTGAACTAATATTGGTATTATGTGTCTATATTGACTTAAATAAATATAAAAGATAATTATTTAAATAAAAAGTTTTTTTAGACAATAACGTAGGGTTTTCACTATTCATCAAATATTGAATGTTTACGCTAAGCTAATTTTGATATTTCAAATTCAAAAATGAATTCTATTTTACCAAATTCAAAACATATAAGTAGTATTAATTAAATTAAAATTAATTCTCGTTGTCAAAACCAGAATTCAGGTTTTTAAGAAATAAAAACTATCAAAAGATTGACATGAGTTTATGTCAAATTTAAATGTGAAATTACTTATAATGACATAAATTTTAGTAAATAATAAAAATATATCCTGATTATACTTCTTAACCATTCAAATGAATAATTTAACACTATAAATTATTTAGATAAAAAAAGTTGTTTTCAATTAAAATTTAGTATTTCTCATTATTGATCAAAATATGAATGTTATGAGAAAAGTACAAAAAATATATCCAAATTTAATTTCTATGTCCCAATTATAAATAAGAATTTATCTTAATTAAATTGAATATATAAATGTGTAAAATGTTTTATTTTAAAAAGGGATTTCCATTAAAAGGTGGTAAAATAGTATTTTTCGAAAATTACTTCTTTTATGTGAAAAAATTAATTTGTTCTTATATTATAACTATGAAACACATAATATGGATTCTAAAATTATATGGAGTATTTAAAATTCAAAATTTTGTGAATACTATTCATAACTGTTTTAAAAATGGCTTGTTTGGTAAGTCGTGTTGCACTCAAACTCGGTGTTGCGTGTAGTGCAAACTATTGAATTGCTTTAAAAAAATAACATTCTATGAAATATTATGGTGTTACATAAATATTAATTTTACATTAAAGGGGATTTTTGGTATGATAGCATACTCAAAATGCAACAACAGGTTTTTATGAAATCTTATGTTGCACATAACTTTAAGATATATCAAAAAATAATATCATATTACATTTATTTTAAATAGTAGTTAACACATAACTTTTGTATTTGGCGGGAATGAACACGACTAACTAAAATATTACTATGTATGTTTTTTAAATGTATTTAAATTTACCCAATTAATGTTATAGGCTTAAAATGTGAATGAATCCAATTTTAAACATAAATACTCTAATAATCTTAAAAAGTTGATTCACCGCCTTTTGAAGGAGATCCCTTTTTATATCTAGTTTTTTTCACAATAATATGTTCTATTTGGAAAAATATAATTTTTATATATATTTAGGACGTTGAAATTTAATTTATATGAATATTTGGTATTTTTTTGATAAAGTTTATTTTTTAATGAATAGTAAATATACTGCATTTTAATTCAAAACTACTTTTTAATCAAATTATTTTATATGGTTTTAAAATATATTTAATTCATTTTAATGTTTAATTAGATTATATGTTTACCATTTAATCCAATTTTGGTTTTTCAAAGCAATTTCACTTTAAAATTGGAAATAAACAAAGGTCAATCTTTCGATAGGTATTATTTCTTAAAAACAAGCTTTTTGGTTTTGATAAGAGGAATTAATTTTAAATTATTTTCTACCACTTATGTTTTTGAAATTTGAAAAAATGGATTCCATATTTTAAATCAGGAGGTACAAAAAGTGTAAATTGGTAAATTTTATTTTTAGACTTTATGAATATTTACTTCAATAAATATTTTATTTACCATGATTAAAGGGTAAATATGGTAAATAAGGGTAAAAATAATATTATCATAATATAAAATTACCCTTAAACTTATCCTAAACCAATTGGATGAGATATATCGACTAAGGGAATCTTTCTGGTCGATTTTGGGACCCCATGGATCCACTTTGGATTTATAATGACATTTCATATTAATTAATTTAAAGTAAATACAACCATAAAATAAACATATATGTTTTCTTAAATAAATTTTTACATGGGGTTATATAAGTTATATATTAGACTATAAATATTAATTAGAAATATAAAAATATTTCATATTTTATGGTATTTTATTTATTGTTTTTAGATATCAAATAAATAATATTATTTATGACATAATAATGATGTAGTGATTACCTTATTAATGAATGATTTAAATAAATGAGTTATAAAATTTAAAAAAAAAATCCAAAACCTATCCAAATCTTGTTGGATAATTTTATTTGAATCAATATTCATCTTATATTTCAATTTAATGTGTTTTGGACATTTTTATACAGAAATTTATTTTATAATAAAATAATACTTTCAAACATTCTTAAAGAGCCCCTCCTCCCCCTTATAAAAGTCCACCACCTCTATCCCATTACTCACACTTCTCAAGCCACTTTTCTCATCCAGAATATTCTCCAATAATCTCCCAAAATACCTAAATTTCTCCTATAAGACTTCCTATAGGAAGAGGGGAATTCAAGAAATCGTTTTGGTTCAAACCAAAGGGAGTTACCCAATTTATAGGTAATGCCTTCCCTCAAGTTCTTTTCATATATTTTCTTTCTCCAACCCCCTAAAATATTTTTATTCTATTATTTAATAAAAAAATGTATAATAAATATACTAGGTTGTTTTTATGAGAATAATTATAACTACACTTACACACACCTCCATCTAATTGATAGGAATATATTATTTCTGTGGACGACGAACTACTACCTCACAAAACAATGATTGTTCAATCTTCTCCGACAACCTCTTATGGTTTCCATTATTATGAAACTGTAATTATATATTAAATTTATGATATTTATTTTATCTTTATTCTTATTTATTTTTTATTTACATCCTACCTTTATTCTTTCCATAATGCGTAATTACGATAATTTTATTTGAGGAAGTGTGGACTACTGCTTCTCAAAGTTATATGACTTATTCATTCTATACATTGAATGTATAAAGGATGAAATTTATTAACTTTTGTAAAATATAAAACATATATATTATAATGGAATTATAATATACATATATATCATTTTTTCATTCCATTAACAATGAATAAGAAATGACTGTAGTGTTCTATCGTACGTATCGATTACCATATCCATGAACGGTGCTCCTCATGTCTTATGTCGAAATGTTATGGAATATTATAAATACATATATACTAATTATATATGATATATATGATATATAAATCATGAATATAATTATTTAGATAATTGAATTTTTACTACATGGACAATTTGTAATTATAACAAGTTCTTTTTTTACTCAAGTTCTGAACATCGACAAAATGTACGATATGAACTCAAATAATTAACTAATTGTTATTTTAGGGTAATGAGTTATATAAAAAGAATAATAACCATGAAAAAAGGTTCTTAAGAAATTATAAATTAACTTATGTTTATTATTTAGGAAGAACAAGGAAGATACAAGTCAAGTCGGAAACGAGGTAAGGGGTTGTCATCTCACTTTTTATTCTTATGAGATTCATGCTATATTTTCCACTATTTTATTTTGTGTTGTGTATGCACATTAAATTTTTTTATTATATGTGTAATATAATTTAATTTATGGATTTTTAAATCTTCATTTTATGATCACTCTTTCTTGTGGAGTATGTTTCAGAAGATACCAAATTGGTAAGGGATTATTTCACACTCATCTTCTAGTCAAAGACTTATTTTACGTTATGTATTTAAATATCAATTATAGAATGATGAGATATGTTATTTTGTATCCTTATTTCTATATATTTTATAACCATGTTATAAGATACCCCCTTTTCCCTCATCGACTCATTTTCTTAAATTTTAAGCGATGTCGTTAGGCTGTCGAATTTATTTAAGAGAACTTCTTAACCCGATTTCAATTCTTTGGGTTAAAATTATTGACTATGAGTATGTGTGAATGAAAAATAATTGTTTTAAAATTAATATCCACATATATTGGGTGAATATTAATTTTTCACTCATAATTTTTTCATTAATATTTCCTTAAACTAAAGATTTGATCTTCACAAGGGACTTTGTTTCAATTTACAGTACATTGAAAATTATTTGTTTTTATACATAAATTCACTTTTATATAGTGTATATACTACCCTTTGATGTATTATATCATGAATTTATTTATTCCCAAAATATTATAAGCTTTTATTTATTTTATTCCTCCTTTATTTTAATTCAAGTGTCTCTCGTTTGGTTAAGAACACTTTATCAAAAATATCATTTTAAATGTTTTAAAGATTTATTCTTCTAAGTCTTTCTCATTCATGTTCATGTTTTTAAAATGGTTTTCAGGATTTATTTATATGTACATGATTATTTGGGAATTTAAATTTCTCTCAGAAGCATCAAAGTGGAATGGGACAATTTGATTCAAGAATTTCATTATTAAATGTTTTAAATGGTTTTGAAAAAGGTTTGGTAAAGTATTGATTATCTAAATATCTTGAAAAGATATATTGTAATTGCAATGTGAAAATTTTATCTTTAATTTATGTTTATTTTATTTTTTATGAATATGTTATGGTTCTTGGGTATTATTTAGGTACATGGGTGGTTACATGATAAACCTCGGGCACGTGAGCCATATATAGCTCTTCAATGAATTAGATAACGTGATAAAGGTAAACATTGATGTTTCAATTAAGAGATTTAGGTAACATAATGTGATGGGTATTCCAAATGTAACTACCTACATATTTGTGCATTCTAGAATGTAAGTTTGTTATGTATGCCACAAGTTACCCTTATGATTTATGATTTCTATGTGTTATTCATAAATATTATGATTTCATGAGTTACATTAGGATTGAAAAGTAAGGTTTCATTGATTTGTATTTATTGATGGGTTAGTGTTTCCATTCCTTATTTTATAACCCTTACTGAGATTTTTATTCTCATCCCATGTTATAACATGTTTTTCAAATGACTTAAAGAGAATAGGGTCACGTATGGGATCATAGAGAAGTCATTATGTTTAAAAAATTGAACTAGATATTTTTTAAGAGTTTTTATTTTATGGAAGAATGGAAACTGAGTAGAAGTGTCTACTATGTAATTTTTGAGATGTAATGTAATAGTTCTGGCCTAATTCTCTAAAAATTTATACCTAAAAATATTTTCAATGTGAATTCTTGACTTAACTCAATATTATGTAATGTTTAATGTTAGTTTCTTACAATTTAGTGGAATTAATAATACCACTGTAGTTGAAAAATAGCTTAAGTACCAAAAATAGATAATTATGGACATGAGATATGATGAAATGGAAAATCATAATATGAAAATATGTTGCCTCATGGTACTTTCCTATCAATGGTGTCTATTGATCCAAAATACTAGAGAAAGATGATGAAACATAACTTGTAAAACAGAAATCTTTTAGGAAGACATATTTTGATAAATATTGTACCTTATGAACATGCATCTAAAATAAAAGAAAATTTTTGTATCTTAATGAAAAATGACAAATAATGGTTTTTAGAGTATGTGGAAAAATGTTTAATGTTTCCAAGAAATTCAATTGATTAATTATGCAATATGATATAAAAATTAAAACTTTAGTTGATGTGATTAATCCGAGTCTCCTAAGGGAACTTGTTTCTAATTGTTTTATCATATGATGAAATAATTTACTTTTCCATTAAAATAAATATTTAATTCTATATATCTAACATATTCAAGGTAACTTTAGAGAATTAGAGTTCATCTGAACACCATGAAAAATGGAATTCATCATAGTTGAAGAGAATAAAGTAATTTATTCTTTGTAAAAACTATAGAAAGAATCATCCTATGAAATACATAAAAGGAATGAGAGTTTGTTATATGTTTTGTTATAAGAGTTATCCTGATAGTGAATTAAAGGGTAATAATAGAAATTAATTTTTTTTACATTTCTATTGTTGTAAATAAATTTTTCATTATTCACAGTAATGTCTTAAGCATCAATGGAACCAACCACAGAAGTGGCCAAGAAGAAAAGTCCAAACATACATGATCATTTTATATAAGTTGGAAGTTCCTAATGTCATTGTTGCTAGTACATTAATTATGTTATCAAATTTATATAATTTTTTGTGATTCTAGATCCTCACACACTTTTAATCTAAAAAATTTTAAAATAAAATTAATCATTTTCCTTTTATGTTAAGAGGTGAGTCTTTAGTCAAAAATACTAGTGGATTTATCACTACAACAAGGATGTGTACTGAAATTACCATTATGGTATATGAAAATTATATATTTTTAGACATTTTTATTATAACAATTTTGGCCATTTATATAATCATTAGTATGGAATAGATTTCAATATATGACAGAATATGCATTTTTTGGAGAAAGAAATTTTGATTAATGATGAATATTTGGAATTCCATAAATTTAGGGTGTATACTTCATCATTTGAGTCATGTTCATATACAACCCCAATAATTCTTCTGAATAATATTCATAAAGAAGAATAGAAAAGGTAATATATTAATGTATAAGTTAATCATAATATTAAGGATCTATCTATTGTAAATTAATAAATTTGTGTACATATTGATGAATTACATGGACACCCACATGAGTGTGATGTCATGTTTTCTATCTATTTAGTCCCTGGTGAAAGACCAATTTCAAATACCCCCTATATATTGGCCATTTTAGGGGTAGTTGAGTTGAATAAATATCTAAGGGAGTTTTGAGATAAAATATTTATATTCCATAGTGTTTCACCAGTGGGATTTCCTATTATATTGATTAATAAGAAATATGGATCTATGATGATATGAATTTATTTTAGTAAAATAAATTCTATTAAGATAAATATAAAGTGTTGTATGTCTCGTGTTTAAGTATTATTCAATAAAATTCAGGAATTTTGATAATTTTAAAAGATTGATCTTTGTTCCAGCTATCATCAATTGAGTGTAATGGAAGGATAAGTTTGTAAAAATATTTACGTAATGAGTTATGCACATTAATGTTTTAAAATAATTACATTTGGATTTACTAATTCACTCTCAATTTTTATAGATCCTATTAATAGAGTTTTCATGGTCTATCTTAATGATTTTTTGTGGTATTCATTGATGTTATCTTGGTGTATACTAAAATATATGAGAACCATGAGAATAAATTGTGGATCATTCATTAAAACATATCAAAAAGTTATATATGGAAAATTCATTAATAGTTAAGTATGGCTTCAAAAAATTTCTTTTATTAACCATGTCGTATATAAGAATGAAATATGTGTTGATCTCATAACGACAAAGTCAGTTAAAGAATGGAAAACACTATCAATCATAACTGAGATATATTTTTCCATTGGTTTATATGGATATTATCTATGACTCATTCATAATTTTTCCTCATTGGATAATCCATTAATTAATATTACACAAACAGTGGTTAAGTTCATTTTTACCAATAGATGTGAAGAATGTTTAGTAGAATTGATTAATATATTGGTCATTACTCTGAATTTAACATTACCATCCAGAAATGATGTGTTTTTTATATATATAGATTCATCATAAAAGGGAATGAGTTTTTTTATTATAAGAAATGTCAAATTTATATCATATGAATCAAGTCACGTTGAGAATCACATACCGAACTATCCAACCCATTATCTTGAGTGGGATACTGTAATATTTTATTTGAAGAAATGGATGTATTATCTTTTTGGAAAGGATATGAGAAATATAAAGACAAAAAATTCCAAAAAGTATAACTCTTAAAATAAATTTCATAACATGAGGAAAAGGCTATATAATGATATAATAAAATATTATAATTCCTCAATACACTACCACGCATGGAAATAAAATTAGGTATTGAATACATTGAGTAAGAAATATCATCATTTTTTGAACCTAATGAGGATGGTATGGATCCTATTTACATGGATATATTAAATAAGGAGATGGGAATTATTAAATACGAGGAGAAATCACTCATTTTTTCAAATGATTTCAAAGAAACCTTTATTAGAAAAGTTAAAATGTTCACAATCTCTTGCTAAGAATTTTACAAATAAAATTAATGTGGTGATATATTGGATGTATTCATAATTTCATTGTGATGTTATAATCCAAAAATTTATAATGAGGATTTTTTTCATCTATAACATATCAAAAATGGAATTTTTGGATAATACATATAACGTCAATTTCTATATACACCCTGGTAGTACCAAGATGAAATTTTATTGAAGAAAGTTTTTCATGGATAACATAATGTGAGAAGATCATAATTATATATTACGATGTTTGGTTGGTCTAAAATTTAAGGTTGATAGAATAAATCCTAAGGATTCATGAAACCACATCCTTCTACTGTGTGAAATGGGATGAAATTACATTGACTTTTTACAAGACTACCAACATAACCTATAAGTAATGATGAAATATGGGTTATTGTCGATCACCTAACCCAATTTCAAATTTTACTATATATAAATAATGATTTAACTCCTTAGAGCATCATGAAGATCAATAATAATTAGATTTTATGTCATCATGAAAAACCTCTTTCAATTTTGTCTTATGAGGATCTTAGTTTTACATAAAAATTCTAGAAGAGTCTTTGAATGTCTCTTAATACTGATCTTCATTTGAGAACCACCAACAATACTAAATGAAATGGACATTTTTAATGGACTATTTGAATAATAGAATATATTTTTGTGGTTACTATCACTTTATTATAACATTATATGGGATTATTAAATATCTTTGGTATAATTTATATATTATAATACTTTCCATTCTAGTATTCAAGTTTCCCCATATAAAGTATTATATGTCAAGATATTTCAAACTCTAACATTTTTAGATGAATTTGGTGAATGGAAAACTGTTGGACCAAAAATTGTTAGAGAGACAAAAAAATATAATAGTTATTCAAGATCACATAAATGAAGCTCAATTATATCATAACATTTACACTGATATTCATAGAAAGGATTTGGAATTTCATGTGGGAGATCATATTTTATTAAATGTATCTCTATATAGGCTTTTTATAAGGTTCTATAAGAGGTTAAAGATAATCTCTATGTAAAATGAAACATTAAAAATTACTAAATGAAGTAGAGGTATTTTTGATCTCTTGGAAATGCCACCAAAGATCTCAAAAGTACATGATGCCATCCATATGTAATTTTTAAATAAGTAAATGATAGAGCCCACACATGTCCTTAGTTATTATGAAATGAAATTAAACATATATCTATATTTCTTTATAGAACTCATCTATATTGCTTATAATATAAATATTTTATTGAGGAATGAGATTACTCAACTGGTAAAGTTATATTAGATAAATCACAAAATAGAGTATGAAATGTGGGAACCAAAGGTTGTTATGAAGAAAAACTGCCCTCTTCTATTTAAAAGTTACTCTCAAAAAAATTGAGTTTTCAATTTTCTTACGAGGGATTAATGTCACATCTTGATACAATATTTTATATTTTTCATTTCAATAATTTAATTCAATTTGATATATTGCGATGCACATGAAATCATATTTATACAAAACATAATACTCTATTAAAACATTTTTTAAACACATAAATAGTAATTTTTGAAATTAAATGGGTCATTATTAATAATCAAAAATAAATTATGAAAAAATATAGTTTACAGAAAATTCATTTTTCATGTATCGATTATAGATAAAAATTAGAATCATTTAAATGTAAAATAAATGTTTTCTGGAGAAAAGTTAAAAAAACAGTTCTTCAACTTCTTGTGACCATATGATAAGAATAATTTTTCAAATAATTAGAATATTTATTTGATGAAATTAAATTCATTTCATAACCAATAATTTCAAAATTATCATTGGGTGAATTTATGGTATTATTCTGAAAAGATTTATTTTTTTGATGAATATTGACAATTACTAAAAATAATTGAAAACTAACGTTTTTTAAAATTATTTAAAAAGTGAAAATTGAGTTTAAATTATTTTTAATATATATTATATTACAATTTAACTAATTTATTTCATTTAGATAAATTTTATGTTCAATTTTAATATAAAATCATTCTATATTTATGGGAACTATCTATTTGGGAACATTCTTTTTCATTCCATTTTCAAGTACAATTTTAATTGGATTCTTCCATTTATAATATTTTAAAATGATAAAATTGATTCTGTATTTATAATTAGAATAATTTATGTTATATAATACCTTTAACATGATTTTTATTCATTATTAATAGTAAAATAAGTAAAAATTATTTACTACTGTTAATGAAAAAATGGATTTACCTAGTGGTTAAAATAACAAGATAATGTCTAAAATAACGAATAAACATCATTAAAACGAATATTAATTACATATTTAGACCTCAGAACCTATAATTATTTTTAATGACCCATTTTTTATTCTTTTTCAATAAGAAAACACTCTTTTAATCGATTCATTTCAAAAATTATTTATGTTTCATATCCCATACATATAAAAGGCAATCCCATATCCTCCACAAATCTAACTTCCATATAATATTTGTCATAAAATAACATTTAAAATTATGTCTATAATTCTATATCCTAATTATAGAATCATCTTTTAACATATATCCATCATAGTAAGGCATTATGTGTATTCCTAAAGAGGTTATTCGAAGAAGATGTAAAGTCTAAAACGAGCATTTTTATTTTATTTCTCATTCAATATCATTAAAATAGATTTCAATCATGATTATTTGATAACACCATTATAACACATATATTTATATTCTATTATTTTAATGGAATAAACTATATTCATCTCCGCTTCCATAAATTGGGAAACGAAACTGTCGACCGGGTGGACTACAGCCTCATGAACTGATGTAATATATTTTCTATCACCGCATCTAATTGTTGTATATAATTATGGATTTCATTTATATATTTATATTTATGATATTTTATCTTTTTTATACTTTTTAAATTTTTATATCACATGTAACTTCTTAATTTCTACTCCAACTTCAATAAAATAATGTCGCTCGTGTGTATGGAGGACTACCGCCTCGCAAAATGATGTGGTTTATTATTCACATACTCATTACATGGAAGGTAATAAAGATAAATTTGAATTATTACATTTGATATTAGTTACATTATCTTTATTGTTGACTTTAATAACATCACCCACATCTTTACAGTTTCACTCCTTGATGAAATGATATCATAAGTCTAGCATACATATGGAATGTTATCTCCATGAAGCGATGAAATTCATCATCCATGTCCAAGAGTAATAAATGATTCTAAAAAAGTATCTAATTAGTAAATATGATATTTTTAATATAACTATTATACTGTATATTATGGTTATATATCATATTAACAATAATAATACCATTCATGAAAATAATTTCATGATAGAACAACATGAATAATAATCAAAAAAATGAAAATAATGAAATATTATTAACAAGTCGGTCTTAAAATGTAATAATTGGATAATATATGAAATTCTATGTATGGATATGGTTATGCAAAAATTTATAACATGATTAAAACCATCATAAACAATGTTAATTCATTTTCAACTGACAGATAGCATGTAGAAAGGGACATCATCTCAATTCCCTTCATTGAAGAATATTTAAATTTTATGAACCTAAATTATTTTCTATGGTCTATATAATACCCCATTTAATGGTAATATCATGAATACATAATTTTATTCTTACATTAATTTTCATCTAGAATTATTTATCCCTAGGGTTTTTAGATGAAATTTACTAAGTTGTAGGGGATTACGTCAAAATTTCCAGTACATTTAGACACATTTGTAAATTCTCACCTATTTAGATTTCTGTGGTGCATATACAACCTGTTTAATGTATTTAATGTGATTAAAAACTTATTCAGGATTGTTATTGTTTCAAATTAGGTAGATTCTCTTTAGGGGTAACAATTTCAATGTTATCAAAGTGGTAATATTCTAATTGAAAATATCACTTTCTTTTGGGATTGGTTTAATTATTATTGAAGGAATAATCTGTTTAAAAATTCATAAGATATAATAATTTTTATCCATATTCCTTATATCATTTATAGTATTATTTTTTATACATTATTCCATTTTTATATAAGTTTCTTACTTTAACTTTTATATCATTAAATAGGGAGATATTGATAAATCACTATCATAAAATAAATATACATATTTCATGATAAGGAATATTGATTCATGAATTAAATATATTATTTTATATCTAAGGAATTATTTGGAAATACAATGATAGGTGGGACCAAAAATTATATATCCCCTAGATGATTCTATATGTCTTATGATGAAAACCATTTATCCAGATAAAAAAAATTCTACCTTTTGTCTTAAATCATATTATGAATGATCATTATGGTAGGAATATCATAATGCTTGAGATCATAATGTCGAATAATTAAGGATTTACTTTAGATATAATTCATTTATTATTATTATCAATTTTTATTTAACAATGATATTATCTCTAGATTCATTTCATACTCAATTTTTGATTAAATGGAAAGTGTTTTTAGTTAATTAAATTTCCATTTTGATTATCTCTAATATAATATATATATAAAATTTATTTGTTAAATGTAATGAGTTTACAATTATTTACCATTATATATTGATTATCTTTTATTCATTCATATATTACACTATATATAAACCAAACATTGTATTATATTTCACCCTTATTTTCTTTCCTTTCCATATTATATGATGAAGAAATCATTGTATGAGTATTCATGGATGCTGATCATTTTTATTTGTTATGTATTAGGTTTTATTTTTTTTAATGTATAAAAAATTTCATCTTGCATGTATCTAGTTATCCAAATTTCTATATTAATTGGTTATTTGGTATTTGACCCACTGTATCTATTCCAATATAATAAAAATGATGTTGGCTCTAGAATACTAAAGAGGGGGTTGTTATAATGAGAGAGTATAATAAGTATAAGACACAACATTGTCACATTAAAATAAGAATATAAAATCATTTTTTTATGAATCATTTTATAGTTTATCAAAGTGAATTGGGTTAATTGCATACACATTCATTTCTTTATTCAGTCTTCACCCCTTAATACTCATATAGTGGAAAAATTCCATTACTGAATCTGGTTCAGTCTCCATTCAGGTCATAATATTGTCTTGAGGTGTCCATGAGTGCCCAATGCATTAAAGAGTTATATAATTCTAGGAAAACCCATTACATAATTAAAATGATATCTATTTATTCTATAATATCATACAATAGTAATCATATCATCATATCATAACTCAATGAAATAAAATGAGTTTTATAAATAGATCATTCTTTCATTATTGAATAACCCATGGAAACGAAATGGATTTCATAATGCTATGACCCAACTTAATTTAACCAGGTGAAATAAACAAGTTTCATAAAATTATCCTCGAATAATACTCATAATAATACATCCAAAAAAATAATTTGAATTGTATCATAAGATCATATCCTAGTTGAATCATAAAAAACCTTAATGTATGTACATATAGATTTAAAATCTATTCAAAAAATCATTTTATCATTTCTTATAAAACATGATAAAATATAATATTTTTTTGATACTATTTTATAAATAAAAACATATTGATAAAATAATTTTTGTTGAAAATAACCTAGGAAAATTTTGAAGGTTAATTCAATGAAAATAATGATTATAACTATGTGAAAATCCATTCATGTCGTATATATTAAATTAAAAGAAATATTATATCATTTTGAAAAAGAGAAAATATCTTATTCAAAAATATATTTTTAAATATTGATTTAATAAATATATAATAAACTAAAAATTAGTGAAAATATAATTTTTAAAATAATTAAAGTTTATCAATAAATATTTATAATTCAAAATTTAATATTGTGGAAAAAGAAGAAAACGTTTGTCGATTAAATGGGAAATACAATCAGCATTTCCAAATACATTTATTAGTAAATTTAAGTCCAATGATATTAAAATTTTACTAATATATAATAACTTCATAAATAAAAATAAGATAATAAGATATATGTGTTTTAAAGGTTAGCATTAATATAATTCTCCTCAATAGAATTTTTTTGTAGATATCCTGAAAGGAAATGAGATTGTAACATAAACATTTTCCTCAAGATTCATCATACTATATATATGTTCAAATATAATGTATAATAATAACATATTTACTAGAAATATATTTTATAACCATATCCGAACGTAACATTCTCAGTATCATTCCATTAAAATTTCCAATTATCCTTTGATCAACAATTTCATCATTAAAATAAACATTCAGGTGAAAACAAGTCTATTTGACCTACATATTTCTATTATATGGTTATGATACATTGACCTTGGTCATGTTATTATCATCATGAGAATATTAATCAGGAAATTCATATCATATTTATTCACTATATATGATTTAATAATAATTCATACAAATTGATGGTGAAAAATGAATTACATCACTAAGGGATATCTTAGGGGATTCATTGGTTGTGCCCTACTAAGTTTTGTAATCACACACTAATCATGCCACCATTTCACTAGGGTTCCTAAGAAGACATTCAATTTAGTGAAGTCACAGATTAGGATGAGGCATGGGAATTATCGAGCTGAATAGATCTCATATGTATGTGTTTTTAATCAGTTTATATAGTATATCCTTGTATATTTACTTATTTTTATGTTATTTATTCTTGTATAATTTATTTTCATAGTGGGAGATATATTTTTCTATGTTACATTGTCGTACACGCCTTTACAACATATTATTTGATACGACATCCTTATTTATATTTTCATCTTCTTTACAGTATTCATTAAAATTATTGATGGTATCTTGTAATTTCCAATACTGCTAAATCTTATGCGATTTTATTATATACCCATGGTCACACCCTAGGGCATTACTATTAGTCAATAAATTCTAGAATATGGGGAGGTGGGCTTTTACCCTTCTGGTTAACCATCATGGGGAACTGTTTTAGTAGATCTCATGGTAGGATGTCACAAAGAGGTATTAAAGATGTTCTTATCCTTCTGTATTTCTATTTGGTGTATGGTAGATAGGGATATTATGAATGTTTTTGATCCAGCGATGGATATCATAATAGGGTGTTGATGAAACATGTCTTGATAAGAAGCATGAGCCACTAGGGTTATGGGATTTTTGTTCTGACCTATGCTGTTACAATTTTATATGATTTTCACTTTGATAAATGAACATGTTATATAGAGATTATTATTTTTTTACATATTGATCTCATACCATTATTGAGATACCGGTTATTGATTTTCACTCTTATTTTAAAGAGGTATGCAGTGTTTATACATCATATTTGTTATGTGGGTTCTATATTTATAGACCTAGTAGTGTGTAATTTTACAAATGAAAGAGGTCAATTGTATACTATATCTATATTAACCTAAGTAGGGAATTTACATATAGGTTCTTGGTAGAATTATACTCAACTATAATAACATTAATATGTATTTATTTATGATGAAATTATATGTGGATCTATAATGAGACATTTTATAGTGAGGCTCTTGAATTAGTACTCATGAATAAGAGGTGAAATGAACATTGCCGGTTGATAGGTACGTGGTTACTAGTGATGATCCACTCATGCGGTGTTGTTACTTAGGTTTGGTTATTTAAAGTTTCTATCGAAACCTATATAGTATTATTCTAGATAGATCATAATATAATTCTACTTTATCAAATCGTGTGTGTAGTTTGACATCTATCATTGAGATGATGTGGTATATGTATTCTTTACCCTATACGGTTAACTAGTTGTTCTCTTTTTAGGATCCTGATAGACACAGAAATAGTTATTTCGAACCGAAACCTGAATGGGAAGTTACCATACACGGATGTAAAGTCTGTGTTTGTTCATTTTCTACTAAATGTTCATATCATGACACTATGGGGAATTCCATTATCAGGTTTCTTTTTTGAGTAATAATACCATATTAGGACGATTCTTGGCATGCGATTACATTAGTTTCATTTATTTAAATTACTTGTTAGTAACATGATTCAATTAAATGGGTTACCAATTAAAACCTATATGGGTTTTTCCTCTAATACTTCGAAAGTGATAGCATGTTTAATTTAAACCATGTTGATTGGTTTTTACCCTCCTATTTCAATGATATTTTTACCTCCCTTATATACAATAATGATGAACATTGGATGCCTTACATTGATAAGGGTGTGTAGATGACAACTCGTATGTGGTGACTTCGGTGAGGGGCTTGATTTATTGTCTACGTGGTCAGACATAGTGACCATATTATGATACTTTATATATAAGGCTATGTGGGAGACATAAATTTCATTAGTTATGATCATACCTATGAAGTTTGATTTTTTTTTGTGAGGGAAACCTTTGGAATAATATTTTTTATCTGTGGTTAAATTTATTCTTGAAGGTGATGAAATTCAAAATAGGGTCATAATGTTGATGTAGAAAATTAAAATCTCTTAAAAGTAGTAGGGTTTTCCCATGATTTATACATTACTTTTTTGGATGTGATATAGTGGTTCACTCTTATTGAGACTGATGTATGGGATGTTCTTGGGTTGTACAATAGAGGAATGCTGATGCCTTCTGTTTATAGGGTATAAACATGAGTTTTTTATCAAGGTTTAATTTTAATGGTTAGAAATATTTGGATGCCTGAACATGTTGGCCAATAGATTCCTTTTAAAAACATGTTAGAGGGTAGAGATACACTCATCGTTAGATGGATCCATGTGATATGAGGTTGGGGAAGTAAATCATGACATTGATGAGGTAAATTATTTAAAAGGAATTATATTTGAGATTCTATATTAAAATATAGACATGACACATATGGTACATGTCAGTTACATGTGGTACAGTTTAAATCATAAATTAGTGGGTGGTTTTGGATGTTCTAGGGACCGATGGTTTTAAATAAATTCTCCATTCATGGTATCCCATAGTTTTGATATAATGAGAATTATATATCTATTGTAGGAGAGATATAAAGGATAAATTGGGTACTGTGAGCCAGTTGATAATTAGTTAGACCAGGAGGCGCATTATTGGGAGACATAATGACAAGAATTGAGTAAAGGAAAGAATAGTCTTTTTTAATGTAGGGAATATTAGGGTGATTGATAAATTCATATCGATGGAATATTAGTGTAAAATTAGCATATATTTTATCATTTCCAATATCTTGTAATCATACTCAGTATTATGAGAGAGATTCATCTATGCGTGAATCATTTTTTCAATAAATTTTCTTGTTTTAAAAAATGAACTCCTTTGACATTTCACTCAAGAAGTGGAATATGGTAATCCATAAAATATGTAGCTTGAAATTGGATACTAAGTGCAGTTACCTAAACAGTGAGTTTGAATTAAACATCATCCATAGAAAATATTTTTGTGAAAATAGAATAATTAATTATTTGATGATATGAGTTTGTGCACAATAGTGAGTGAATATACATCCTTTCAGGGGGATTTGGGTAGATATGGATGAGAATTTATCTACATTTATCTTGATTTAATTTTGATAGAGTGTATATGATGGTCTTAAGGTGTGGAGAGTTATGTCATGCAATGTTGACATGTGTATTTGGAAGTTCGTTTGGCTTTGAGACTCTATTGATAAATTGAATAATGTGTAGATGATTCTCCAGCTATATGATTCAATCATTTAAGAGAATTTTTTTGGAACTGATTCAACAATGATTCTCTAAAATAGTTGAATGTGGTCAGTAATTATCTTCAAGAGTAATGCAATTAGGAGGATACAAGAGCAGTTCAATGGTTGGTCGTGGACTTTCAAAGAAAAGTAGGCATGTCTAAGTGGAACTTGACAAAATACTATTTATCTTTTCTGTCAAATTAATAATAATAAGTAATTTCTTCATATGAAAATATATGTAACAAGTAAGAACATGTTTGAATCATCATCCATATGATATATACATGTTCTTATTAGCAATTATGATGGTGGTAGTATCGTTTCTTATAATTATTTTCTGAAAAAAGAACCTAAGGTGGGACCACTATAGTTTGTTTGATCTCTCAAGAAATAATGTGATTTTAGTTTATTTTTGACTTTCTAGGTTATGTTCCATGTCTATGTATCAGTAATACATATGAGTGAGGGATTAGGTTTTGGTTTGTTAAGAATCAGTTTTTTTAAATGCCACTAGGAATAATGTTTGGTGTTCATTGAAGAGTCAAAGCTATTTACTATGAGATCATGCCTCCATGTAGACCAGCTAGTTTATTTTGATACCCAACAATACTTATTAGGGTTGAGATTCATTAATTCAGGGATTTGGTAAAATAATGTGTTTTTCGGAGTTGAAAACATCTAATGAAATTTGAATTTTAATGTAATGGATGGTTTGAGTATTGATTAGATATTGAAAAATATATTTTGAATGTTTTTTTCTAAATAATAATATTAAAATTGGAATGAGATAAAAAAAATTATAGCAGAGGTCCTGGGAGCATCTAACAGGTTTGGGCCCAAAAACTATGGTTTTGGGAAGGGTATTTCCTAGCACATAGTTAGCACATATTCAGTTCTAACAATGCATCCTAACCATGTGTGCA
The DNA here is from genome assembly GCA_963277665.1 of Viscum album. Lineage (NCBI taxonomy): Eukaryota > Viridiplantae > Streptophyta > Magnoliopsida > Santalales > Viscaceae > Viscum > Viscum album. The sequence goes on from OY728131.1 coordinate 245,463,392, forward strand.
ATTTTTTATTAGTGCACATTCTGAGAAATCATTCTTAAGGGGAGGAAAATCGTGATGGGGTATAAAACATATTGAATACATGTATCATGGTTTGGTAACTATCTGAATAAATTTTCATTGAAATCATGTGAGGTGGAGGTGTATTGGGATAGTATATCCACACAATTGGCACATGGTTTTCGTAACTATGTTCCCTAATCATGAACTTAATTATAATTGAGAGATTATGATTTTCCCTTCTGAACCATAAAATCTTTTATCCCTATTTTCTCCCTCATCTCACCCAGGAGATCCCCCATCTGAACTAGCTTTTGATACCCTTCCACCACGGGTGTTCTTCCACATTCATGGTCAGAGTAGAATGTCATAGGGTGTGTAATAGCCTATAGGCATGACTTATAATCTGTTATCCTTCATGGAATTTCTATTAAGCTTCCTCTAACTACTTCTTTCTCTAAATAGGGTTCTTATTAAAAATCAAATCAAATCATACGAGAATATTGTAACGATGTTAGGAATTCTACAATGCCTTGGATGTGGGAGACCAAATATGTCGTCTACATTTTTTCATGTGTTGTTTCATCTAGGATTGTCTCCCTGGAAAATTGATAATGATTTTGAACATACATTAAATTGTTTGGCTGTTTGTCTTGAAATCATTTCTTATGGATTATTCCATATTGAAGGATAATGATTTATTATAGGTTTTTGAGGAGCGTTAGGTCATTGTTTCAGTGCCATTTGATTGGACATTATAGTTTAAATATTTATTAATTTTATTTAGATTCATTTAAATTGTTGAAAAAATTTTACATTTAAATAATTAATTATAGTAGTTATAAATAGTTTATTAAGTTATATTGTGCGTGAGATTGGATGCCTCAAGTCTTGGATGGTAATGGATAGGTATTTTAAAGCGTTACATGCCATTGGAAATTAAATGAAAATATTTCTTGAGGTATGTGGTCTATCATAAATTACATTTTTTATTTATTCATGTTTAAAGTTGTATGTGGAGACCTATGATTTCCCATAATGATAATTCCACACTACATATATTTATTCTATAAGAATATTTAATTAGTTTAAATTGGTTAATTAAATGGATTAATTCTATATTTCACTACTAACCCTTGTATGATATCTTAATACATTTAATTGTTACTATCAATGAGACTAAGGATCCCCTATGGAATGAATCAACTTATGATTTGACCTTGAAGAACCCACGTATGATACATCCACTAACATACTACTCATGAAGATCCATGGTGGGTTTTCCTTACTTATATGTTGCTTATAGAACCTCCATAGGTATGCCTCTGTTTACATGAAAACCCTTAGGATCCCGAGTAGGAAGGCTCTACGGTGTTTTGACATAGTGGGCCTAATGAGTGCTTAAACAATTGAATGAATCAGACCAACTGTGTCATGGGATTCAGTAGATATGTTATAAGGTAGCCTCTTATAACATGTTTCAAACTTGTGAGACCATGAGACTATGATTGTAGTGATGGGTTTAGGTATTCATCCATCAACACTCTTCTATTAATCAATTCACGTGATTCTAGTTGATGTTACTATTATTTACATATATCATTCCTATAATTTTGGTCCTATGTTCCTAACATGATGTGGTATATGATAGGGATTCATATAGGTTCCACACAGGATTTGGACTGTTATTATATTGGGATGCCCATATGTACTTCATAAGCTCTAACGATTGATCCTTATATGATTGGATGTTGGTCATGGTTCTTAACATTGTTCATTCGGGAAGGATTGACATGATTCCCTAATCCATCTTTAGCTATACATGAGTATTATTACTCTCTCTTAAAGGAATTACAAGGATTATTCTAAGGATTAGGTGGATAAACCGCTATTATACTCACCTATATTCTCTAGAAGTGGTTTTTTGATCGATTTATTAAATAAATACCAATCATGTACTTGGATCTAGAGGCCATTATTTTTAGATCACCTATGGTTCACCCCATTTGGGATTATGGGAGTTGTGATGTCATGAACACCTATAGACTAAACCTAGGGATCCATCATTAGAATGGATTTACATGGCTTGAGTGGAATGACATGTATCTTAGTAGAAGAAAATATATGATGTTTGGATATTTCCTAGAATCTTTTATCATAGTGATTTCAGGTGAATATGAGTGATCACATGTTTATGAAATGTATCCTCATATGGTGATATAGCTTAATCAGAGTCATTTCTGGTTATAGAAAAAGGAGGTATCATTAAATATGATTTTGGGCCCAGTGATTGACTTGAATTAAACACACCTTGAGTGGTACTACATTTAACTCAATGCCACTTTCTCTAGATTTTGAGTAAAAAAGATAACAAACACAAAGATCGGATATCCATTTATTTTACTTTACATCATGTTGTACCTTAGCTAGTCCAAGCATGATATAGATGAATTCCCTTAGAAAAACATGTCCCTGTATAACACTTGTCTTGTAGTTTATCTTTTTTAGTTTCTTATTATTATTATTGTTATCCTCATGATTATCTCACAAATTCACACACTATATTCTAGTGGATATGTATAAGACCATGTTGCTGGATCCCTAATAAGTTTTTTACTCACAGCCTTCTTAGAAAGAAATTTCCCGAGGTTACCAAAGTATATTTTGACTTGGTTGTAGACACGGGTTCGGCTATGGGTCGAGGATGATTAGGAAGGATGGATTAGATAATGTGGAGATCAAGTATGTGGTTCAGCTCAACATATTTAGATTTCCATTTTAATTAAATTTCTCTTATTTACTTTTGTATATGTGATCGGTCTAGTAGAAGATTAGTGTATTATGTGTTACATGGCCATGTGGACCTTTATTTCATTTCCTTTATAATTATGTCCGCATTTATATTTAATAATTCCATGATCTATTAATTACTGATATCAAAAATATCTTGTTATTTCGATTATTTATCAAAATTATTTTAGGGAATATTCTCCCCCAATATCACATCATTGGTCCATGATTCTAGTTTTATATCTCTGGTTCTCCTGTATCAAAATTCCATAGTGGAATCCTACTCAGTATTCTTGGTGTTTGTCTATAAATGGAGAAATCCCTCTTGGAATCCTCTAAGTCAACACATAATTATGGAATCCAGTCATAAGACTCACACAAGTACAAATCATGTATAAGCTTCTTATATAGGATCTTCTAGTTAAAATAACATGTAGGGGAATCCTACCAGGGATTCTCAGTCTTAGTGATAAATAGATGTCAAATTATGAAGCTATCGTGCAAGGGTTGGAAATGACCCCTTGCATTCATCCCATTAATTATCCAAATTAAAATAATTAAATAGTATAATAAGATAAATGTATATTTAGTTGTGTCACCCTCGGGAGAAAGACCATGTGTTAACATACAACTAAAACTTTCAAAAATATCATAGGTCAGGTATGACTTACCACCTTAATTTTTGATTATATAAATTTAACTTCTAACATTTTATTGTAGTTTACAATTCCTATCAATGAATATACAAGACATACAAGGACCAGTATAACAACAAACCCATCATAATTAATTACTTATAAATAATATATTTAAATAATGAAAATTTAATTCTTTTCAAATGTTTAAATGAAACTAACTAAATGGAATAAATATTAAAACCTCACCAGAAAATCACATCACACTGAAATAGTGATACGACACTAATCAACTTCCCAAGATGAATCATCTACCTTGAACAGGGATAATCCCAATGAAATGTTTTCATAAAATCACCAAAACACTTTAACTTAATCTCAAAATAATTATTAATTCACATTGGAAGCATACATATATGAAACAAAACATGGAATAATGTAGAAAACTTATCATGTCACCATATGCCCAGGGATTGTGAGCTTCCTAAAATTAGTATCTAAGTCCACCATTATTTGGTGGGATCAGTAATAAAACCCATTTTGCAGAAACCATGATTTAAAGGAAGTCGAAGAGAAACACCACAAAGGCTGTGGTGTAAAAGTCTTACCTTTATACTTTCAACACACATGAAAAATTTCAATTTATATCAATAATGGTGAATAAAACACATGTAACAAGGGGGAATGATTCTTTCACACATGGGGGATATACATAGTCAATGTATGTAGAAAAAGGGTAAATCCACTTAGGGGTTGGATGTGGAAAATAGTATTTTTTATTATAATGATGTTGATGGTTTGTCCGCATGATTTGGAAAAACATGTAACAACTATGTGATGATACTATCTTCATAAACCACTACCTCACATGGTTGTAGTGAATGTATAGTAAAACTGTTATCCGACCATAAACAAGTCTATAGTAAATTTTAGACATAGGAACAATTTTCTTGGGCCTACAACATGATTTCCAAAACCATGTGTTTGTGTTAAATAACATGCAATGTTAGGCCTTACAATTAGCACTAAATATGCGCCATGATTTTAACCATAAAAACTCCAATTACAGCCCTAAACACGTTATATTCACTCAAAACCGCACATTTACCTTTTGAGACTCATTCTAAGTATAAAAAACATTTTTAGAGGAATAAATTCCTTCAAAATTATATTCTTAATATCTAATCAATATTTGCCCATTTGGGTACATTAATATTCAAATTCCTTCAAAAAATTCCAACTCAAAAAAATGATAAAAATATACACCCTTAATTATTCTAATCTCCAGGATGTTTTTAAAAAAAATTAAAAAACCAACCTACTTGGGCCATGAACTCCATTCAAATAACATAATTGCATATTATAATGGCCAATGTGCTTGATGGTTCTACTTTAAACACACAAATCATAACATAGGAAAACATAATCCAATTGTCATAGGTATTATCAATACGTTAAGATGAATCTTAAATGATTCCGTCTAAATTTGACTAAAATCACATGATTTCCCAACTCCTCAAAAAACCAATGGCACTCTCAACCAAATATTCTTGATTTTCAATGGAAAATTCTATGTAATCATACAACCACTCGTATTATTGCTAATGGAAACACATCTCTATCATTCTGAGGAAGCATTAAGCATTATGAATTTTTATCATTATTTATATCCATATATACACGGGGAAACTACTCATAGTTATCAACTTTTCCAAATGGATAAATTCCATTCTATCAATCTCAACTTGGTCATCATTACTTTTCCATGAAAATCCATGCCCGACCCTTCCACTACACCTGCATCATCCCAATGGAATGCCTCTAGAGGTTCCTCGTCAAATTAATTCTACTATTTAATATAACCAATTTCAAACCAATTCTAGAAAACTATTATCTAAAACACTTGGACCTACAGCTGACACGTCATCTAAAACTAGTTTAATTTATTTGTGGCATTTCAATGCTAAACAACCATCAGAGTACCCATGCCAACCATGGATTAAATTCTTCTTCCCAAATTTCTATAATCCTTAGTAAACTATTATAATACATTCTCGAACAATGTAGATAAATCTAAATTCAATTTCAGTCATAACAGCAGGAAAGGATTGAATTTCACTCACTACTGAGTGCAAATTCATATCCTCGAATCATTACCTATTATCACTTCAGAATAGCATTTACTATGTATAAATCCAATTTCCAACTCACGATAAGGTTCACCACCCTTAACACCCAATGATTCACTTCCTATCATAATGATTGTCTTATATCGCTCCTTGTGTGAAACTTCTATGGGGTTCAGCAGTCAAAACTAGATACATTTTTTTAAAATAATAATGTAATGTTCCTAATTCTCTCTCATTATACTAAGGCTGATGTCCAGATATTGGGCATTATCATCTCTATGGAAAGAGTACAGTATGGTTCCATCAAAAGGTATGTATCACTCTCCCCAAGACACACATACATTAGGCTAGTATATGCTTTCATTTAACTAAGTATTTACAAAACGTCTCTAAACAATGTGTCTCTAGGTCCAACCACAAATCAACTGACTCATGGTACATAATTTATTCTTGATGTATCCAATACCATGTAGAAATATATCCCATTTTATCATACCGATTAGAAAACCATGCAATAAACATTCATTAAAAAATTAAATTCCTAAAATCAAATAGATCCATTCAATGATTGAAAATTTAAATTATTCCACACTTAGAAGACATGTACCATTTTCACACAACTCATACCCCCACGAGTCATCCTTCAATAGGATAAGGTGGCCATGAAAAATGGTATGTCTATATCATAATCTAGAATAACCTTTAGTACTACTCTTTAATATGATTCACCTAACCTATTCCATTATTTTTTTCCACCACCACAAGTCACATGGAATCATCTAACCATGATTGTCTCCTCGTGCTATAAAAAATTCTCTAAAATCATACATTGGTCTATTGGGCCAAGAAACAGAATTTCCAAACCCCTTAAACTCAATCCCATATAAAAATAGAAATTATTCATCCATAGAAACTAAAAGAATCATCCTACCTATATCAAAAAAACCCAACGACCTCCCATGTATCAGTCACAACAATATTCTATTAATAGATCACTATATAAAAAGGGATTTATTAATCATAGTCCAACCCTACTCACATGATTCCTCTAACCAAAAAAACATTTAACTGCAATGTGATGAGTGAAACTAATGGAATCTAGGTCCCCCACTTATCCATATTGATCAATTTTCATAGTATGGGCACTATTTTAAACCACTTAGACAATAAGTTATCCTCTGAACAAGGTCACAACAAATGCAGTGTCATTAACACACCCATCTCAACATATGGAATCTAATGTACATATGAACGCAGTATATGGTGGGTTATGAATGACATTGACATAAGATGTTCAAAACCATTCAACATGGTTTCAATTATATATGTTTTTAATTCCAATTTAATAGGTAAAAACCATATGTGTTTTAATTGGAAACCCATTTAAGTGAGACCCATTAGTAAGTACTAATTTAATGAAATAAATCTAAAAAAATGACTTGTGAAACAACATAAAAAGAATTCCCTAATCCTCACCAAGAATCCTCATAAAATAATTATACCTATAGTATCAGTATACGAACATATAAAATATAATGAATTATCACCCACTAATAATTCACATGTGGTAATACCCTCCCGACGTTCCAGTTCACTATGATAGTTTAGGTGTCTGTCAGCACCATACAGAGAGACCCATCTAGATAACCATATGGGGTCAATAATAGATTCAACATATAGTCATAGTGATCCATGTCATCCCCACACATAGTTTGGCTATGTTTTATTCCATTCCAATTTATCTAGAAAAAACATATAGGTTGATAGAGACACAATAAAAACAATCAATGAAACAACACCCCATGGGGGGTACATTGTAGTTCACAATTTACTCAATCAACATAATATGTTCACTAAACCTCCTATGCACCAGGAAAAAGTCATCAAACTCACTATCATATTCCTCTCCATAAATCTAAATAACTTTCTATTAGAAGGAAACACACATGAAAGTCATTAAAATTTAGTAGAATTCCACTAAAACCCTACATATGAATACAATATTTTTTTCTTTCAGAAACATTTATAAATTGTCTTATATCATCAGTAAAATCTCACACTAGTATGCCTATAACATGTGGAATATAAATTCTAAATAATATGCATTGACACTTCTTTCCTCTTTAGAACATGAAACAAAATCAATCAATGGTATCTTGATAATGGTATGAGATCCATAAATCTAAAATAAATCATTAACAACATACAATATGTGTGTATCTCAAAGAGAAACAAATAAATAACTATAACATCAATGATCATTACTTAAATCACATAACCTTGGAAACTTGAAATTGTTTCTAGGATATGTGTTCCCAGTAGACTAGTTTTATATCTATCAAAAGCTTTGATGAATTCCTAATAAATCTATCTACCATACCACTAATGATTACTATTAAATGAACAGAAAATATCTAATATCAGTTAGTAACATCTTGGTCTTGAATCCACTAAAACGGTTCCCTGAGCCAATTCACCACAAGGCCTCAAGCATTCATCCACGTATGTTAAAAGGCTACTGACTAATTTTTAGGGCCTAGGTTGTGAATATCTGGGTACTATAACCTCACATCATAGTAATAAATAATGGAAATGACTAGATATCATCCATTGTAGTAATAATTAATATATATATAAACTGGGATATTATAATAAATAAAATACAATAAAGGCCCAAATGGGCACATTGTTCATAAATCACTGATAATCCACCATTCTGATCACATATAGAGGAGTGACTAAAATAAACATAAGTAATAATACAAAGATATAATATATTCACAAAGGGAAAACATATACCTATTATACATATATATATATATATATATATCTTATCCATTATTATCGATCATCCCCGAGCCCCATCCCATCAAATTTATTCAACCATGTGAATGTCTTCTCGAATACACCAATGCAATGGTGGCGGCCTATGTAGGGTGTGAGTACCAAACATAGTAGGTCACCACAAATGAATCCCCGCACATAGACAAGAGAATGTAGTTCTTGTACATGTGAGTTACTCATCACAAGTTCAATATTAATAATGAAAACTATAATTTTAAGATATAATAAAGGGAATGGTTCATAATAAGGAATAATATCATGAGGGTATGCTCAGGTGGTGTTCTAGACCTAGCTTAGTAATAGTAAGATGTAAAGGAATAAAATAATCCCATAACCGATCCTTGGGTATGTGATCCTGATCAATTTTACATCCTATAAAAGAGAAATTGATGAAGATATTGTACTACTTTAGTCATTAATAATTCAATACAATCATTGGATTTTCATACATGCTTTTTATTATATGAGAAATGCCTCTAGGGATGCAATATCACCACAGAAGGATATGTTTCATGTTAGGAAAAAAATCCTTCAGGGTAACATTGTAGTGTTTTGGGTTGATTGTTTTTAAAAAAACATGTTTATAGAGTTAGTTTTGGAGTTATGGCATGATTATTGACAACTTATATTGACAAATATTGAATAAAAAGGAATGGATTCTTTCCATTTTCTATGGAAAATATCATGTATAAGGTTGTTTCATTTTCTAGGTATGCATCCAGATAAGAAAGAGAAGGTAACACATTAATGAAGGTTTTGTGTTTCACGATGGTCCATTGTTTCACAAAAAAATAATGAAGAATTGTTTTTAAAATATAGATGATTCGCGAAGGAAATATGATATGTTATGAAAATATGAGACTCTTCATAAATGAGAAACGTTCATGAGTGTTTCTCAAAGGAAAATATTTTTGTAAACATGAATTAATAGATTAATGATGAGGTGTTGGTGAGGTTTAAATAATGGTTAAGGGAGGTGGCATCTATAAAAATGTAGTTATACCTTCATTTCATGATTGAAATCCTTAATGATAATCCAAAGCATCTTAATTCACAAATGTTGTTCATGAAGGTATTTTCTTATGCATTTTTTCCAAAAGATAAAATATTCTATGAAGAAAAGATGTTTTATGAACTCCATGTAAACTTATTGAACATTATAACTATCAAAAAAAATTGAGTTTAATGAAGGTAATGAGTTTCATGAAATTTTTTGGGATTTTCAAATGAAGAATGTTTTTTGATGTATTTTGATGTTTTGTGAATGTTAGAAAAAGGGTTTTTTAAGAATATAAATCCGACACAAACCATTTTGGATTTCAAAGTAAATATGTGGAGAATTAGTATTCATCTAGTAGATATAAGTTTAATTTAATGATATACAGAATTATATGTAAAATATATTGATTCAAGTGATCAAAAGAAGATGTTTCTGAAGGATCAGTGGGTACTCTTTATATAATATATCATGACATTTTAAATTCTAGTTTTCTATAAACCAAGAGGAATAGTGAGTTAGATCAAAACAATATAACAACATTTCACATTAGTGGAATTGGTATATTGGCACATTTCCTTTGTATTATCTATAGATGTAAGCCAGTGCGGGTGAACCAAGATGAATTGGTGTGTCTTGTCCATGCTTTAAATTTTTTTAATACATTACTCCATGAAAGGTAGATACTAGGTTTTGTTTAATGAAAAAATTGATCTAAATGGGAATTGTTTTTAATTTTTCATAATGTGATACCCCACTCTTAGAGTACTTAACATATTTGGGTTAACAATTGGTATTTGATAGAAATGGTAATAAAGTGTTTCTTTCTCAAGCGTTTCAATGTATGTGGTCAGTCATATAGGGATTTTGGTCCCAAAAAAATGTAATTTTCAATTATGGAAGAATTGGATAGATCACAACATCTAATATTTAGTTTTTGAGGTCTTTATAGCATCAATGCATGATATTTTGGCCCGTGTAGAAAGTGGTTCTTTATCAAAACCTAACCTAATGGAATTGGATACTAAGGTAAGAGGAATCAATGACTTAGTGGGATAATTATCCAATGAAATCAATATAAAGTTGATATTATTTATTTGTCAAGTGATCTTTGAGAAATAATGATAAATATTTATGAGGGTGAGCCAAAATAAATATAATTAAAATTTTTGGTTATATAAAACCAGAATAAGGACACATTACATCACCGTAATGATTAAATCATTTCATTTTTGGACTAGGTGAATGTTTCTGTAGAAGATATTCATGTATTACAGAAATACATTATTTTATAATGATCATCAATATCATATTTCAAAGTCTTCAATAATGTTTATCTTAAAGCCTTTGTACTAGAAGATATAGATCCTATGGAGATGACACTAGATATCTTTTATAGTACTCTTTTCACACATGAGATAAGAAATGATGATATTGAGTTTAAAAAAAAATATAGGTTCAATGATATGGATTTTGTGGCCATAAAAAAGATCATTATTGAAGATATATATGAAGAAGTTGAGAAATATGAGGTCATATCATTCCATTCATCAAATATATAAATGGGAAAAGTAATATTAAAAGAGAAACTACCATTTTCTTTCTTTCAATGTGGAATGGATGGAAAACTTGTTGAAATATTCCCCATGAGTTTCATGATAATGGTGAAAATGAAGTTTAATTTCCCTTGAAAAATTATCCAACTTATGTGAATGGTAAAAAATATTTTATGAGGAATTTATTCAAAATAAAAACCTTCGTTCATAATAAAATGAAAATTTAGAGGAATATGGGGTTGGAGAGATGTATATAAACAAGGATCATAGGGAAAATACCATGGTGTAAATTGTAGGAAGATCCTAGAAAAGGGAAGAAAGAGGTAATGATTATGAGATTTTGGATGGTTGATTTTGTCTTCAGTCTCAATTAGAGGATTCTAGAAAAGATATATACATTTTAAGAGCCAAAAAAATCAAACAAAGTGAATAATGATTCCAAAAAATATTGGAATCAATATAAAGAATATAATTCTAATATGAAGAAATAAATTTAAAGGTATAATACTTCAATACATGAGAGCTCAGAAAAGTTCATCGAGTACATGGTCAATGTTAATTAAAAAAGAGAGTAATTGATGTTTTTAATAACATGTAGACAGATCAAATGGATGTTATCAATGAAATTGAAGAGGAATTTGTTGAACAATTATAAAAATTATAATATCATGATAGAAATTTTACTCTTATTATGAAATTGGAAAAGAAAATTACACAGGTGAAAGAAAAAATTGAAGTTGAGCATATATGTATGGTAAAAAAAAGAAATAGATCTATCCAAATAATAAGGATATTATATAGATTGACTGTAAATAAAAGTATTTTTCGGTTAATTTCAGACCACAAGGGCCCACTATGATGTTGATAATTGATTTGGGTGTAAAGATGAATTTAAAGACTCATAGAACCCAAGGCATAATTGGTACTACAATAATGTATAAGAATACAACTTGTATAATGTTTCATCGTTTTGGAGTGATATACAATTATCAATATGTGTGCTCTATAGTCCAATGTAATCGAAGAGAATATGTTCAAAAAATTACGACATAAGGAGTTCAATATCCCAGGACTGATTTTGAATTTTATTGTCTCTTGTGTGGAGGATTTAAACACATGGATAGACATTCCTCATCAAAATAAATTGGAATGTCCAAAATCATAACCAAATTTATTATAATTAGTATCTTTTGAATCATATAATGAGTTTAAATATAAAAATTCATTTTAATATCTACATGATGATGTTGAGCCATCATACTTTTATGACGATCAAGATTATAATTCCATTATTGAGATGATATCAAAGACAATGATCCAAAAGAAAATAGAAGAGTAGGATGTTGTTGTAGAAAACACCATAAAGAATAAAATCATACTACTGTATGGATACATAATGGTGGAAATGCATTACATATGATTGAAAATAAGGATTTTTTCAAAGTAATAAAATAGGACAATGAAGGTGTTGTTAAAAGTAGAAATGATGAACAGTTTAATATTTTTTTCTTGGGAAAAGTTAAAATTAGGGGAAGAGATATGAGATATGTGTATGTATTCATTTTTTATGGAATAAATCAAAAAATTACAAGTGTTATCTAACTATGTTACACAAGTCATAATATAAGGTTTACAAAATAGTCATGTATCATGAAGGGAATTTATAGAGTAGTTATTTTATAGGTAAATTTAAACAAATTGGATCTCTACCAGGTGAGTGGAGAAGAATATAATTTATTTCTAAAAAGATATGAAGAGATCACGTTGTGGCATAAATGGATTATCCATCTATGAAAATCATCCATAGAAGGTATGGCCAAATTTGATTCATCTTGAGATCTATCCAATATATCACATGATAATAATCACATGTGTGATTCTTATAAATAGGGGGAGATTATCAGAAATACATACAAGATAATGGAACAAATGTCAACCATATAATATTAATTGGTGAATATAGTTTATTTACCTATCTCATTAAGAGTCATTGACATGAAGACATATTATTATAAATTCATTGATAATTTTAGATGGATGACTTTGGTGTTTTTATTTCCCACAAGCTTTGATGTGTTTAATTACCTAAAGAAATATAAAATTTAAGTTGAAAGGATTTTTGGATGGATGATTTTAATGTATTTATATAATAATGGAAAAAAATTCACAAACATCCAAGTGGAATATTATCTTGGGAAACAGAATAAAAGGGTTTTAGTTCGGATAGTGATAACATTTTAAGAAAATGGAGTGGCTAATAAGATATTTCAGATCATAGATAACATGGGCAAAAACATCTTATTTTTAATTATATACCTTAGAAATTCTATAATAAAGTAGTCTTGACTTATATATATATATATTTAATAGGTCATTATTATGTTCCAAATAAAAAAAATCTGTATGAGATCTATTATGGAGAGAATCCAACATTGAAATAATTATGAATCACTGGAAGTATGTTTCTTAATCTCAATAAAGAGAAAAGTAGGAAATTTTAATCACATGGAGATGAGCTGATATTTCTTGGACATTATTAAAAATATAAAACTGATTCAATAAGAGTTTAGGAAAAGTATTTTCAAAAAATTATATCAATGGAGTATTAAATTAATAGAATCTTCAACAACACAGTGAATAGTTCCCTAATGATAGTAATTAGGAGGTAAACAACATAGTGGGATTCAAAGTTTAAAATACTAATTTAGAAGAAGATAATGCTAATGGGATGTAGAATGTAAAATAATTATATACATGGAAGCTGCAAAGTTGAGATTGAAATGATAGAAAAAAAATCATTGGTGATCAAGTTTCACTAGATCAAACATGTATAATGATGTTTTTACATCAATAAGTTTTCCTATATTAGGTATATAATAAATTTTTTAGAGTAAGAAACTAGTTATGACAATTTGTTTTATTCTATTAATTAAGATCTTGATAAAATTAAGAATAATCATACATGGGAGATTATTTCAAGATCATCATATAAGAATGTTGTCAGGAACAAATGGGTCTTTTAAAATAAACCAAATGATGATGGATTAGTAATTTGAAATAATTAATTAATTGTGTGAGTGATACAACTAGATAGAGGGAAATGGAATTGATGACACATTTGTACCTATTGCAATGCATGCAGTTATTCTTCTCAATATATCCATATTAGTGAAATAGAAGTACAATATTTTCCAAAAGTATGTCATGTTATCATACCAAAATTGTTTTAGACAATACGAAGTGTATATTGAGTGGCGATATTTTATTTACTATTCATGAAGTTGAGGAAAATGTTTTTTTGATGAGGAAGGCCCTATATGGGTTGAATCATGTACTGAGGGAATCATATTTAGGACATGATCAATTTTTAAAGAAGCTCAATTTTCAATGATGGGGATTTGGTTACATTATCATTTTTAAAATGATTGTAATGAAAGGTTAAAGGTGTAGTTGTATGTTAAAAACATAATATTTTTTAGATAAAATAATGTGCCATGAAAACAGTATGTATAATTAATGAAATGTTAGTTCAAAATTTCAGTTATTGTCGAACTGGCCATTTTACATAGTTTACAGGTGAAACAAGGAAGAATTGGAACATTAAAATCTCAATCTAAATATTCCAAGTAGGTTTTTGGATATTTATAATTGATTATTCCCTATATATAATGACTCATATGGAAACCTAGATGAAACTATCAAAATATGATGAAGGAAAAGAGGTTAATTTCACCGAATACAGGCATATCCTTTAGAGATGGTCATACTTTACAATGACATAACACGATGTTTTTTTTACATGGAAAGAAGAACGATATCAAAATAATCCAAAATAAATTCACGTATATTAAATAAAAAAATAATTTTGTATATTAAGGGCATGGAGGATTTCTATTTTTTGTACAATATAAAATATTAGTAATAGTTATTGTGAAATACATATATAGATTGGGCTGATTTAGTAGATGTTAAAAAATAAGTTTCATGTAATGAAATCTATATTTTTGTGTTATATATTTCTTTGTTAATTATAATTTTAAATTTTATTTTATTTAGTATTGTAGAAACGAAATATATTTCATTCTGTCAAGATTTCACCCAGTCATTAGGGATGATGTGGTATCTTGATGATATGGGAAATGATGTGATGTATCCGATTGGAAACCATTGTGATAATTAAAGTGGTATAAATCATAGAAAGAATATATTCCAATACATAGTGGAAGAGAACATTGAAATAAAGTATCATTTTTACATGGAAAAGGTGGATAATGGTGTTGTAATGTTAGATTATGTTCTTATAAAACTATAATTCATGAACATTCTCATGAAGTACATCTCTAAAGAGTTATTTGAACATCATGAACAAGATCTTTGTGTACATTCATCTCCCCAAACATGAAAAAAATGGGGATGTGGGACCCCCCATTATATCTACCCATTTATATCATACATTAAAATTACACCACTATAATGGAATACATAAAACAATGCAAAAACAGAAACCCAAAGGTCGTATTACTTTTGTGACATTGGGAAATTGGGAAAATATTTTCTAACTCAGTGGAATTTATTCAAAGTTTTTAAGGAATATCTTCTCCTTTTTATTTATAATTTTAAAACTTTTCTTTATAACCTAGGGAAGGGAAACATAAGAACATGGTGATCTTAAATTCCCAGTAATGGTAAATAAAAGAAATCTATTATCAAACCATGAATATAATGGCATGATAATGGGGTCATTTTCCTTAGTATATCATTCCCTATATATAAAAAATCGTAAACATGAATCATGATATAAATATTTTTCATCTATAAGATATAGATAATGAAGAAATAAAGAACATAATCCATGAAATCCTAATCTAAGAATAGAACATGGAATTTTGGTAGACACCTAATCATATAAAAACCCTATGTCAAGGATGCCTTCTAAGACCACTGTAACATGTTAGGCTTGAGAATAATCACCTTTGTACCTTTTTTAGGCTTGCGATTCCCTCCCATGTACCCTCTTGTTTTGGACATGGGATTTTATCCCATCAACCCTCTTGTTTTGGGTATGGGATGTCTTCTTGTGAAGAATCTTTTTTAAGGATTTGGATAACCTTCTGTGTACCCATTGAACTCGTAAAACATTTATCAATACCCAATGAATTATAGAGAGATATTGCTTTCACCAAATTAATAAATAAATAATAAGTAAATGTTCTAGAAAAACATAAAAAACATATCATAACCCATGAATTGATACAGGTATCATTAAAATTTAATCATATCATAACGGATGGAAAAGATAGAGGTTTCATAATAATTTCATTAAATAATAACCCATGAAAAGGATTAGGTTTCATAAGCATAAAACCTAAGAACTAGAAAAATATTTTTTAAACATCATTCCAAAAAATTGATACCATTTAGAGAAAAAATATGAATAGAAAGACTGTATCATTTCCCAAAAAATTTATGATTTACAAAAAATACTATAATCATAGATGGGAAATAAACTTGAAATATAATTTAAGAACATATTATGAAGAAATATTTCTTTCTCCTAAAAGAAATTATTATTAAGACATAAAACATTTTGAAAATCATTTTCATGAGACTAAAAATGAAAATATACTATAGAACCACTAAAAATATTTTGACATCCATTTTCCTTTGAAAACTATTATAGAATCATAATAAATCATTAGAAAATAATTTCTTTGAAAACCAATTTTTAAAAAACATTCTTAATAATTAAACATTTAAAAATTAAAATAAGGATTTGAAGAATTTATGGGGGTAAATCCATAGATTCTGTATGAGGTAAAAAAAATTATTAGTTTTTTATAGTAAAATGGTAAGAAAAATGCTTCATTCGTAAAGGGGAAAAGTGATTTATTTGAAAATATTCATAAAATATAAATATGGTAAACTTTTTTTAGTGATCATTTGAGATGAGTAGAATAATCTTGGAATCAATTTTTCTTTGGAAATCATGTTTTTTTAGGAACCATGATTTTCAGGCGTTGAGATAGGTAAGGTCATATTTTCATAAAACAATTTCTTAATTACCATGAGTACCATATAGTTAAAAATGGTTTAAATAAATGAATACATCGATCCAAAATGAAGGATAAGAAAATTCAAGAGTTCTATAGAATGATGGATCATAATATTTCATTAATTAAACAATGATCATTAACAATCTCGAAAAACAATGATATTGTTTCGAAAAACTCTCACCACAATGTAACATTGAATCATATTCTACATATAAAAAAATGAAATTACATGGTTCTCTAAAATATAATGAATATAATCACATTACTATTATAACATTTCCAAGGTAGTTTATAAACTTCATATAAAAGTATAATTGTATAACATGGCATTTCTCTCAAAGAAGAAAAATTGAGACAGAATTACATTACTAATTTATTAACATTTGAAACATAAACCACTTGATAGAAAGATCATAAAATTGTTATGTAAATTCCATTATATTTAATTAAAATATCCATATAATATAATAATGGGTAGTATATACACCACACAAAATAAGTGACCGATGAATAAGTCATGTATCTCATAGAAAAAATGATTGTGATGAAATTCATATACCTTGTGTCCTGACTCTCTTCATACTCATACAAGATTCTTCTATAAAAAATTTGAGCAGATCATAAATGTTCTATAGATGAATATTAATATATATAATACCATATATGTTCTTATTATAAACATATATTACCTTCTATTTAACAATTCTATATTAAGGTTTCGCTTCAAGTAATATCTTCTTCATTCTTCGCATGTGTCTTACTTTGTTATACCATTAGTCATTATACTTATATCATGATTTATAGAATGTAAAGAATGGTATAATTATCATTTATATTCTTTAAATTTGTTTTATAATAATCTATAGTATATATAAGTATTAAATAGAATAAAACGTTCATAGCGAAGGTATATTGTATGTATGCATGACATTATTTCAATCTGATTGTCGTATCGGAAAAAAGAGAGTAAATGTCATGTATGTAAATATATATATATATATATACATATATATATATATATATTATAGTATAATAATTATATCATTTATATCATATAATTTCACTAACCACATCTTTAATATTTTCCATGTAATTTGTGAATGAATCACGTCGTTTTGAGTGGGCACATGTCCAGACTTCTTCAAATGAAATTATCATATTTTCACAAGATTAAAAGTATAAATATATCTGTTGAAAAATAATTAACAAATCTTAAAGACATTATAAAAATCATAAATAATGTATAAATAAAGTTTTTATCATATTTTTCACTATGATATGCAGTTAAGGAAGAATGAACCATCATCAATTTGTGAGGCGCGAGTTAGTCGTACACATAAATAATAAGTTTGTTACCCATTAGATGGATGTGTGTATATGAGTAAGTATAAATTTAAGCATAAAACCATCCTAATATGTTTAGGATACTTATTTTATACAATAATGGACTAATATAATTTAAGGGGGTGAATAATGTAAATAACGTAAAAACCATTGAGGAGTAATGTTACCTCTTATTCGAGTAAATTCATGTGGTTGTCCCGATAGGGATTCATTGGATGAATGTATGCCAAAAGGAATGCATTAAATAGTAAATTTGGGATGTTTTGGAGCTATTTAGACAAATTTTGGTATGTCCAATGTTTCTTTAGAGGTGTGTGTATGTGGGAGTAGGGGATGCCTTTACAGTGGAGGAGGACCGGAAATCATGTAATATTTTGGAAAAGGGAAACCTCAGCTAGGTTTTTTTTATTCCATGTGGATCCAATAATATAATAATTATATAAAATTGGGGATATGGTCAAAATATTTATATTCATAGGATTTTGGAAGTGTTTTTAGGTCATATTAGGCCTTATGTTTAGGGCTTAGTCACTTTCGAAGATAAATTTAATCATAATCATTGTAATTAATTTGAGTTACCATCACATATATTTTTGGTCAAAAACTGTGTTGATATTATTTGAAATTAAAATTTATAATTATTTAAAATATTTAATCCATTATTTCTAAATTACAATCACATATATAGAAGAAATTTTTATAAATTTAATCCCACAGACGGGATGAAAATGTGGGGTTTTAATGTAGAAATTCTCAAAATATTACTAGGATTTTATAGTTAATTACAAAGTAAAAATGATTAAAATTACAAAAGATGGATATATGTATAAAAAATTAATATAATTAAACCTTAAAACCAATATAAAAGATAATTTATGAATAAAATTAAATTATATGAAAAAGAAGTTTTTAGAAGAATTTTTTTTATTTTCACTATTCATGAAAATAGAAATATCACAGAAAAATACCAAAAATTCAACCTAAATTAGTTTTTATGTTTCCATTTCAGAAATTAAGTTTCTTTTTACAAATAAAATTTATAACTATTCCAATATTTATATTAAATGTTGGTTTCCAATCAAAATGTGGTAAATATGCCATAATAAATATATAGGTTTTTTAATTGTAAAATTTTTTTATATCATATTCTTATTGAATATATTGTATTAATATCAAAATAATTCAATTTAATATAAAATATATATTACATTAATTTCACTCACTAATTGAATTTTATTTAATTTTTTCAGATAACTTAGCTTTGTGAGAATAAGAATATTATTCAATAAAAAACATTCCCTTTATATTCAATTAGTTCATTATAAAGAATGTATTAATTTTATATTTATGTAAAACATAGGTTTTAATATTTTACATAATATAACTCATATCCTCTAACATTAAATCTAGGTTATGTCTCAATATATTAAATATTAATATTTTAATAATATGTTGTTGTTTGATAAAACTCGGTCTTTGGTGTTATTAATGCTGGTGAGAAATGTCAGTATTTTGTGTAACATATTCTAACATTAGTGTTATATATAGGAAACTCTAACCGTTATATTTTTTGTGGATCATTATTAACTTTCCACTGCGTATAAGGAAATCTAAACTTAGTTCTTTAATAAATTTAAATTAACTATTTTTAGTTTTTTGTGAAATGAAAAATATCAAAAAGAATATATTAATTAGAAAAAAATAATTCAAAAAATATCAGGGTGCTACACCACTCCCCAAGGTACATTATTTTGTTACATTATGTTTTCATATGTGTTCTTTCCAATGTTTCATCCACAAATGAGTGGCTTTTGTGTTCATTGAAAAGGGGGAGAAAATATATCAATCAATATAGTGGTGAACCTAATAGGTGAAAAAATTAATTAGTTGTGTTTTGAATCTAATGAATCTAAAGATGTTTGAAGAATGGTTATATATCATGAAAGACTAGTTTCATGGTGAAATCAATTGACTATTTTGGGAATTTAGTGATTCATTGATGATCATTTCACAATAATATTATTTCTCAAGATGAGTAGACCTCATGTGGTATAAGAGTGTCTTTTGATTAAATCTCTAAAAGAATTCTTGAATTGCAGGATTAATATTTTGGTTGAAGATAATAGAATCGTTAATGTGGTTTCAACATGTGAAGAGTTTTCAACAAACCTAAAGGGTATATTTTTGGTAAAAAAATTAGAAGGTGATATTGCATTGTTTTTTAATTGTGTTTTTTGACAATAGAGGTTGAGAAATTCATGTTTAATGTTTCAGTGTTATTATTGAAAAGTAATGTGAAAATTATCCATGATAGAGGAATGTATTCTCCAGAGGTGGTATAAAAAATTGTTTGTAAAAGGTGGTATTGTTTACTTGTGTTTTTCATAATGTTTTAGTCCATCATTTGGAGGATGACTCAAGCTTCAGGAAAGTTTTATTCCGTGAGAGTCCCCCAAATAATACGGAAATGTAATGGTATTTAGGGATTTTGTTTTCTCGTAAATGTATGTTGTTTCATAAAAATTTTGTGTTACACAAATCAGGGAAGCTTCGTAAAATATGGATGAATTTTTATGGAATACGGTAATTTATGCGATTATGAGAAGTTACACGTACAAGAAATATCCCTGATTTTTTAAGGTAGGTAATTTCATGAAAAAGAATTAAGAGCATCCTGAAAAGGCCTATGAAAGTATTAAAGCTTCATTAAGTTGAGGAAAGTCTTATAGATAGGTGTATACCTCTTAATTTGAATACATACAACCAAAATGAAAATCAAAATGCATGTAATTTATTAAGGCGGTTTGTGAAGGATTTTTTTACTTGCTAGTTTTCATAAAATCAATTGTTTTAAAAATAAATTAGGTTTCTAAAAGGAAATGTATTCTTCTCAAAATTTGATAGTATCATAAATTTTAGGGGATTTTCAAAGGTAATATGTTTCATAAAAGATGACGGGTTTCATGAAAATAATCATTTTTATTAAGAATAATGATGTTTCATGAAAGTTGGAAAATGTGTTTTAATTAATGTATATCTTACAATAATAATAAGGTATTGCATAATAAATCTATTGTACATTGGTATTCATGAATTGGTAGAAATTTTTACTTAATGATGCGCTAAATTGGGAGATAAACGAATTTATTTCATTAATTAGAAGTTGATTCTTCTGAAGGAGTAGTGAGCACCCATCGTTTGAGTGTGTAGTGAAAATTTAATATTTTATTGCCTATAAAATTATAGGGATAGTGATTATATATAGAAATGTGTATCATCAGTTCACTTTACTAGATTTGGGAATTATGAACATTTTCTTTATGATCTTTGGGAAAATCCATGTACGGGTGAACCATGTAATTTTTTTTGTCTCATGAACGTTTGCAATTCTTCTCATATATAGCTATGGGAATGGGAGGAAAGAGTGTTTTATTAAAGAATTAAACAATATGAGAAGGGTTATATTGTTTCAATATTCCAATTTTTTATTTAATACCCCTTGGAGTGTATTTAACAATGTTGGGATAACATTTTCCCACCTTGGGATCACCCGCACTAATACTCAATCACTATAATTAATGATTTTATTTAATATGTTGGAATATTATAAATGATTCAATGATATGGGTTTCCTACAACTCGTTATATGTAAATATAAATCAATTTAAAATTCTTATGTCTCCGATTTTAGGTAGTCATGACAACATTAATTGGATAATCCCTAAGGGGGATGACCCTTATCCAATCTGAATGGAATTCCCTCCAAATATAAGTTAATGTTAAACATGCATTCAATAAATGGTTTAGTATCCTACTCCCAGAGAGTACATGTGAGTATAATATTGGTGCATCCACATAACCCTAGGGAGGATCCTAAACATCACTCGATGAGATTATAATCTTCCTCAAGTACATCACAACAGGTTATGAAGAATCATGTCCATTATTCCCCCAATGATTGATGGGGAGCTCAATTTCCAACATCTAATCTTGTAAGGCTCGTAAGAAAAATCCTATTAAGTAAATTTGGGAATTTAAATAACTTAAGTTTATATATAAATGTCATAGAATACAAATTCATGGTAGCACCTCTAGTCATCCTTATCATATATCACATCGTCTCTCTTACATCATACAAAAATAATAATAATCACATCTAGTAGTCATATTTATTTCAATACAATCCAAGTGAATTCATAAATATAAATATAAAGTGTTAAGAACACCTAAACCTACCCCCAACTATCATATAATCTCTAGATCATATGATTAGTACGTGCCTTAGGGAGTCACATGCCACCATCTCAAACTAAACCCATGATGCATTATGTCTAAGTTTCTCAACCATTAGGGAATATACTAGGTCCCGTAATTCCAAATTCCATAGATGAATCCTACTATAAATCCCTAGAGATAACATATAATTTAAGTAATACCTCATATGATACTCTATGTAAAAAAATAAAGAAATACCTCTCATAAAGAGTATAAAAATGGAGGCATCCTACATGGGATGAATTAGGAAAAATCATAGGATGGGGAATCCCATAAGGGATCCTTTGTCTGAAAGATTGTATCATGTCGAAGTTTGAAACTATCATATAATAGTTTTTAGTGGCCTCTGGAATTCATCCATTTAATTATACAAATTAAACTAATTGTACATTATAATGTAGTAAATATAAATAGTGTCTCCTCCCCTTTAGGGTAAATCCCAAGTGCACAAATAAAAATTAAGCATGTATAAATACCAAAGGTTATGTATGACATACCACATACATTTTGGAATCTAGTAATTTAATTTATATGGATAGAAACACAATTAAAAAGGCCCACCAATCCTATATAATACATATAAGTTCTTTTTTTTACAATGAAACCATTATAATTAATTAATTGTAACTACTATAATTAAGTAATTTAACATAATAGTTTTTAAAAAATTTAATAGAAACAAATTATATATCTTAAATCCAAAAACCTCACTATCCAATCACACATACTCACCAAAACCAACAGCACATAATCAACCTCTAATCAGGCATAACCTTTTTGAAACCATTTCAAAATAAACACCCAATACAATTTAACGTAATCTCTAACTCATTATAAATTCATTACTTTGATCTACCTTGAAGAAATTACATGAGAAGAAGTGAAGACAACATCACAGGTCACCTAATTTCTAGGAAGGAAAAAATCACAAACATTATTATCTAATTAAAATATTATCCAATGAAATTGGGAATAAAAACACTAACCAGAGAAACCAATATTTAGAAAAAGATAATGAAAAAACCCACAAAGGATAATAAATTTTAATTCTTAACCCTAGGATTCCATTTCACATAATGATGCTTTATTTTGATCAATACTTGGGGTAAAATCATATGGAGAAAAGGAGAATATGTCTAATAGGAATAGGGAATACCCTACACGTAATGGATAATATAATATAGGGAAAACATCATAAGGGTTATAGGGGAAATGACAATTTTTACCATTTTAATGATTTGCATAGTATAAAACATGGTATAGAAAACTATGTTCCCACCATGTGGTTCTACATTCTTCATACACCACTACCTCACATGGTTTTAGCCTGTGGTATGTCAAACCATGAAACAACTATTGGAAATGATTGTAGAAAAGTGTAAAACCTAGAATAGTTTCCCCTAGCTTGATGCATTTTTTTAAACAATGCTTTTGTAATAAAGTGGGAAACAGGTTTAGGAAACACAATTTCAACTAACCATTCACTAATCATGTATCTAGAAAATGACCCTTCAAAAAAAATATTTTGGATACCAAAAAAATTGGATACTCTTAAAACATTTTAGCTTACTTATAAGCATCATTACTCATCTATAAAATATAGTTTCAAATAATTCTAACATTAAAAATTACATTATAAATCTATAATCATGATTTTACCCATAAAAAATTTTAAAACTAAAACTTTTTCATAAATTCAAAACTCTAAAAAATATGGGATGTTTCAGTTTGAGAAATGTAACATTGGTTTGAAGGGTTGAATCATCTTTGGTAAACAATATATACTATAATTTCTATTTATTGAATGCGTGGGCCAATAATAATAGGGAATGTATATCTATATAATTTAACCATTTTAGAAGGATTGTTCTAATTATATAAAATTGCAATTGTATATTATAATGAATATGACTTTATAACCTGGAAATGAAAGACACATTTAACCGAAAAACTATAAATATATAAACGATGAGTGTTAATTCTTAAGGGAAATGGTTACTATTAAATGGGGATTCCAATTGTAAATTTGTAATCAATTTATTCTATAACATTGAATTGAAACTCTATAAAAAAGGTCATAATGATTAAATATATGAATTATTCCCTTATCTAGAATTACTATTAAGTAGTTTTTAGTGATTTATTGAACAATTAAGTCTTTGTACATGTCACTTTTTTCTTTCTATGACCTTTTGATTTATATTATATTTTCCAGAATATATTTTCCATTTTAGAGTTCAGGATCCATGTTGACCTCAGCTTGATCACTGGGAAGAAGGTGGAAACCATGCTTCTAAGGTGGTAGAATATGGACCACTGGTAGTTCCACCTATAACACAACCTTTTACATTGGACCTGGGCACTGATGAATTTTTTAAAGAGGGTTTCTCGTAGTTAATATTGACCATATAGGTTTCCATGTGTGCATCCACTACTATAAAATATTTGAGATGAGAAATTCAGTTGTAGTATCCATATATCTTCTCAAGATATAGTGGACTACGGGATACTAATTCATTGATATAGGATATTATTTATCATTTTTATAATCAAGAGTCCCCCCCCTGAGTGAAGGGTGAAACCTAAAACATAAATTACTCATGGACATTCTATTAAATGGCAGTATGTGATTACAGAGGAATAACTACAATGGGAAATGCATTAGTTGGAATTCCCATGTACCTTCTATGATTACATCATTCTAGAAACATTTATAGTTGAATTATCTTGGTATTTTATGCACATGTTTCTGAATTATCTATCCATCACGGACTATTAAGCCTTCTTTGTTAAGGTCAATCATTTTACAATAGTTATTTATACTAAAAATTCACTAGGTTGAGGCAATATGAGGATGGGGTGAGGTAGGTTATCCAATATTAAGTGATTGTTTTTGATTTGATTAATATTTTTAGAAATAGTGAACCATGCCCTGACCACCAAGCATAACCTAAGAGAATATGACGGTACAGGGCATAGTGGTTTGTTTTAGGGAAAAGGAAGCAGTTCATCTATGGGAGAAATCATAATTTTGATATTTATCATGGGAAATAAGAAGTCCAAATGTGTGCCTAGGTAACCATGTGATATGTATTCAATGTGAAAATAATGGTAACATGAAGACTCATTTGAGAGGGACCTAATTGTGTGTCAAACCTATAGAAAAGTGGTTCATAATTAGTAAATTTTTTAGAACATATAACCTATTTATAGTGGGAGAGGATCTCCCCAAAATCTATATATTGGAGAAAGATCAGTTTCTCTACATAAGAAAGAGAGTAAGAGTAATATAGGTTGTTCTGGTTAATTAGGCTTAAGTCGATGAGAAATAAAAACATTTGATACGTAATTATAGTAGAGTGGGCCAACATAGGATATTTTAGTTATATCGTAGGGCTACGGGTCATGATGGATATGTGTAGTAGACCCTACGTAATAAATATAGGGTGAACATCCATATAATGTTTGAGGAACAATTTTAGTATCCACAGTTTTAGTATATAATTTATTCGACACTGACACCTCACATTCATTCATATTTTTTGTTTTAGTGAGTATCCTTGTTTTTTGAGATCAACTTATTTTGTGGTGTGATTAATCTAGATACCATATTGAAATATTTATTATAGAGTGCCCAAATATGTAAGAAGTATTATCTAGAGATAGAAGACTATCATTTCTTCTCGAACCTCTACCTCTTTAAGATTACATGATTTTACATCATTCATCGGATAAACAAGTTGGTTTCATATTGATCCTATACTGACCTTTATAATTGGAGGGTATCATTTTCATCACCTGAGACTGGTAGCTACATTAATAATGGAGAATATAATATCAAGGAAAGTCAAGATATACCTAATAATTATGTGTTGGGAAAGGATTCAGCCAAGATGTGTTGTTTTTTACTTGATGCTTGAAGAGTATGGAAAGATAATTTTCTTTCAGTGGAAGATCAATTCAGATTTGTTTTTTATGATGATTTTTATAGACAACCTCCTAAGGAAGAGGCAAATCACTATTTTATTTTTTCATATATTAGTTCCATTATTTATTCCTCTATATAGTATTTATCTTATATATCTTCATAAACTGAGAATAAAACTTGAAGAAAAAGATAGAATGGGGTGTATCAAACCTAGAACTTCATCTTGGAGTTTACATATCCCTTCTCCAAAAATAATGCTAATCCCAAGATGTGAGTGGATTATATTTATTTTATTTTGAATACAACTAAGAATCAAAATCCATTAGCTCAAATAGAATGTCTCTTTGATCATCTCTAAAATGATTTCGTTTTATAAAAAATTGGTTTATGGTTAGGCTATGATCATGTATGAGTTAGGCCCTCAGATATACCATTTACATCATTACATGGTAGATGTGGATTATATGAATATTTTTTATGTCATTTGTTCCTATGAATGTCCTATAAATATTTAGGACCTTCATGAATTTGGGGTTTTTATTGTACATGTACTCCATTATGGTAGTCTTCATGGCTGATATCATAGTATATTACCAAATGTGATATGATCATGTTAAACATCTTGATATTATATTGAATTCACAATGAAAAAATTGGATATATGTTAATAAGAAAATATTAAAATTAAATATTGACTATGATCACTTCCTATGTCATATACTATCAAAATCAGGATAATTAAGGGATATTGAGTAGGTGAGAACCATTGCTTCCAAAAAATCCAAATAATTACAATGATATAAAGAGTTTCTTAATGAGATTTGGATAGCATAAGAATTTTATTCATGATTTTTCATTCCACAATGAATTGATAACAACCATTTTAAATATGGGTGTCATATTTTTTGGGTCTGAAGTCTATGAGAAATCAATTTAGGAGATGAAATGAAATTTGACCTCAGTATGGATCTTGATTTTACCTAAGATTTTGAGAGGATATAATGTCAATTTTAATGAATCATGAATTATTATAGAATCTATTTTTATGAAATTGGATCGATTCGTTGAAAAAAAGTGTGTCCATTTGAGTCAAAACAAGAGTAATTACCCAGTGCCTGACCACGAGTTGATAAAAGTTGTATATATTTTTTGAAGATATAATTTTTTAAGAGAGAGATTTATTGTATACACATAATATAAGAGTAACAAATACATATTCAGTCAACATGATTTGATCTTTATATTAATAATATGAATTTAAAAACTTTAGTGTTTTAATTATTATTGTTCATATATGGATAGCTAAAAAATGGAATGGCTGATACTTTGATCTAAACAGATCAGGCATAAGATATTCAAGACAAAAATATCGAGTGGATGTTGATGGATCATATTTTTGTAATTAATATAGTGGTTTAAAAATGTGACAATCAATATCTTCTTATTCATTTAGAGGTAATCTCTTCATTCATACGTTGATTGAAAAAGAGAGAGATTTCTTATCCTAATTTCTTAGTCCAAATAAAACGAAAATTAGGGTATAATCTACTACCTGGTTGGGTTGGTGAAGATAATTTGGTGTTTTATATATATGGTTGGGTCTAGTTACCTTTCAACATGAATAAGAGATGATACTATAATTTATTTCAAAAAATGTTATTTATATACAAAATTTATTAAGATATATCATGTATTACACCATCATTATTGGGTTCTTGGAATGAATAATGAAATTACAAGTTTTATTAAAAACTGTTCCACCTATTAGAAGATGAATGAGGGACCACATGGACATGATGGTATTTTTTAGTCATTACCTATTATGGAGTGTAATTGGGATGACATCACTCTAAATTTTATGATATTATTACAAAAATATTTTTATTGTAGTGATTATGTTTGGGTTATCATGGAAAGGATAAATAAGGTCCCCCTATTACCTATTGGGGATACCATACTATTAGATAAGTTTGGGAGACTATATATCTCAGAGATTTTATTCAATCATAGTGTTCTGTTGACCATCCTAACATATAGGGATGCTCAATTTACACTATGGTTCTGGTAGGGGTTATAGAAGTATCATGGTTCAGAGGTGTATTTGAGAACATCCTACCACCCTCAAACCAATTCCCAGTTTGGGTGTAATATAAAGGTTATTTAGGACATTCTTGAAGAACACATCCTATATAATTGATTCTCTCAAGAGAATAAATTATCACTTTTATTTTTTATTATAATTATTTCTTTCATGTGAATATATAGTCGTATCCTTCTAATGCCCTATATAGATGTCCATGCTCTTCAACATTTAATAGGTTAGAGTTAATTGAGGTAGGACTTCTCAAACCAAAAATCATTTAGGGGGCATAGGGGAAAGTAAAACATAAAAGAAAGTATATAGAAACAACTTAGTTATTATAAGTATTTTATGATCTATTTTAGACCTATAATGTTGATGTTGGGAAATCATGTCTTCTTATATTTCTCACCTTGATTGGGTCATCAACAAATTTAAAAACAATATAAGATGGAACCTAGGTTCATTGGAACCTTTCAGATTTTAGAGAGTGTTGGGTTAGTAGCCTATCATATAGATCTCCCATAGAGGTATTGAGCCATGTATACTATCTTTCAGGTTTCATAGATTTATTGTTGTCACTATGAAATGTTACATTTTTTTATTCAATGGATTGTGAGTTATATATTAATTTTTATATTGAGTACTATGTTATTACTGTAATTTATCATTGATTGAAGGATCTTTGAGGTTAGAATGTTCCCCTAGTTTTTGTGAAATTATATCACTGTAATGTAAATGAAAAGTTCTAGGAGTGAGAATCCAATGTATGTGATTAGTGGTTGGTATTATTCTAATGTGATTCTTAACACCCCTTAAAAATGTGGGGAATAATTATCTTATAAAGATGATTTTGTATGATCCTGGTATTTTATATAAGGAATATATTATTTAAAAATATTTTTTAAACATAATTGTTTCTCAAAAAAATTGTTCCTTTAGGATAAGGGAAGGTTTTGAGGAAATAAAGGCTCATTCGAGGCTAATATTTTTGGTTATTAGAGAGATAGGTAGAGGGACATGGATGGAACATTTTTTCTAATAACTATATAGCTCAAATATATGATGTAAAAGTGAAGGATTACATTTTAATTAACTGTTAAAGGGAGGTTTCATAGCCATGAGAATCATTTTAATTATTTTATGTGTGAGCTAGATGATTATTAACATGTATCTAACAATATAATGGGGAAGAGATGTGGGATAATAAGTACCAATAGGTTTTTCACTATTAGGAGAATTATGTGCCGAACTATGTGAGGTGGTGTCACATTTTAAACTAGATTCTCACTGTTGGAACACGATTTGGGAAATCTTGGGGCAATACTATAAGAACCATTAAAAAAATGTAAAATGTCCATTTTCATGTAGACCCATAGACATTTCTTCCCATAATCATTCACCCCCATTTCCCATGAAAAATAGCCACTTGAGTTCCCCCTTTGAATCACCTTCTTGGCTGGGTGATAACTATTTCATCCATAACTAGAATCAAACATTATTGTTTACACTGATATGCATTATTTTTAAAGGTTTTTATCTAGTCTCTCAAATTTCTCCCATTTCATCTTGAGTCTGAATATGATATCCTATGAGGAGTCATCTATCATAATAAGGTATTTGTTCTAGAAATTTTCGCTAAAATTATAGGTTTTAATATCATGTGTGGTCGTTTCTCAAGCCAAACTACCTATGTGTTGCCTTAGCAATATGTATTTTATTTTTAAATTATTTAAACAATAACCAGTATAATCCCATAGACCCTTGCTATTGTCAGTGTTCACCAACCTTGACATATTAATGAATGAATATGAAATCAATCCACCTCCTGATTGGTTTTAGCATGTCAATTATTATTTTAATGTGATAATTGAGTCGATTAAATGGAATGGATAATACATCATAGACCCTTATAACTAATTACTTTTTATATGGATTCAATTTATGAATGCAGTTGATAAATTGAATGGATGAAAGTAAATTTCCATATTTTTATATGAAATGGATTTTATAATATCACGTTTACCATTATAAAGAGACATGATGGTCAATAATTCTTATTTAGAGTTAATCAATAGGATGATACATAATATTTATTATATTTTATAGAACTTATGTTTTGTTTTATTATTATTCAGAATAAATGTAATTGAAATTATATATTTCCAATTCAAAAGTTATATATTCAAAATTCTTTATATTTACTTGGAATTAATTGATATGAGGTTCCATATGGTTTACATAGTAGTTCTGAAAATAAAATCCCTTATATTTTGTTTTCAATTAATAGATATAACATTACTTATGGTTTGTTTGGAATCTTTGTAAATGATGTTCCATATTTTTAATTTTAATTAATGTATATGAAAACCCTTTTTTCTATAAAATAGTAAATATTTAAATGTACTTTTGATTATTCTTAAGTTAGTAGTATCATATAGGTGTCCCATGAGAAACCTGAGTTGACAGAGATTTTAATGTAGTTCATTTACTACTTTTATTATATTACATTAACACTAATTTATTATATACTTATAGACTCGATAGAATTAGACACCATTAGTGGGGCCAACTGATAATTACTCACAATATTTTCTAAACACAATTTTGTATCTGATGAGACTTCATATAAGTATATTTGAAAAAAAATATGTTCCAACCTATGAATGATTTATTTATATATTCTGATGGAGAATGGGTGTAGATAAAAAATCTAGTGATCATGATGAAAATAGAGTTTATCTATTATCTTCCACTTTTATATTTTTTCTATCGCATTCACCTTTCTTTTAATTTTTATTGACATAGAAACATCACTTTTTTTATATGATATTATTTGGGGTTACATCTAATTTTTTAATTTGGATTATTTACTTCCATTTTTCCTTATTATTAAGTTTTCTTATGAAAGTTTATCATTGAAAATTGTTATATATAATGATAAAAGGGTATAGTCTCCCCAATGTACCATCATAGACAAACATTTCTAGTTGGCAGGCTATGGCGTATTGGGAGGCATGTTTGAGGGCATTTGGTCAACCGAGTATGGTAACATATGGGTGAATTGGGTTCAAGAGGTCACATATGTGATAAAATATATCTACCAATAATTAATAAATTAAAAATTATTAAAATTTCCCATAATTACATCAATATAAATGATTGTATTAACCTAAATTCTTATCTCTAACATATAGATATTATCTATTAGCATAATTAAATTCTACCCAAATAATCTTCCAAAGAAATAACATGATAAATCAAATTATTATATATAACTCAAACATTTATTTTGACCTCATAAATGACCCTGAAAATATTATCAATCAATTTATAATATACTTAGATAAGACCTAAAAAGGGTGAGGTGAAACAAGATTAACATACATAAATACTACAATTTTTTAGATGAATGTTCATTATATTTCAATAATATATGTTTGATGACCATATATGTTTTTTTCTTGGAGACATTAGATATATCATTCTTATTTCATGAAATATATTAAATGTCTCCTAAAAAATCATCCCATTAAATACTATTCAAGAAAATACCAAACTTAATACCTTTATTTGTAACTTAGGAAAAGTAAACCTATGAATGGGCGAGCTTATATGCTCATTAAAGTTAAATAAGTGAGTTACCTATATAATAGTAGTATAAGAGGAGGATATAATTAGAATGCCATTTAAAAAAATACCCTTCCTATAATAGATCATAAACATGATTCATGGCATAAATCATTTTAGATTATATGATATGCAACATAATGAAATCAACGATCATGAAACATGTGAACATACCATTTTCATAAGACAAATATCTATGGAATATAAATAATTATTGAAAATATTATGTCAAGGACCCCGAACATGATATTCATAACATGTTGGGATTGGTATTACTACCCCTATAACTAATATGGTATTAGTATAACATCAAATATATCCTCTTTTTTGTTTGGTTTGACCTCCAATGTATACTCTTTCAGGCCCAGGATGGCATCATGTACACCTTTTTATATAATATAACATTATTCATAACCCAATAAAATAGAGGGAAACATGTGTCCCACACACCCCATTATTAAAATAATACATAGGTGTACTAGAAGATCATAAAAAATCATCATATCATAATAATTGTAACGAATTTTGATTGATAATCATTTCATCAGTTCATCAAAACATAACCCTTTGAAAAAGTAGGTTTTATAAGAATTATATTATGGTATAACCCATGGAAAGGAGATCAGTTTCATAAACATATATTTCTCATAAAACTCATCGAAATATTGAATAAATATGGTATCATCAGATCATATCCCCATTACAAATCAATTAAAATCAAATTTTCTCATCCTTAATAGAAAATGACTTTGACATAAAAATCACTAATAATGTTTCTTCTTGAAAATAGTGTTTCAACACAAAAAGAAATTTATTATATGAAAAATAAATTTGAAAATCATATTCATTGAAAATAACATTCGAATCATTTAGGGGATGATTTAAATAATATAATTTTCATGACTCTATTAATTTCTATTCAAGACATACACATTGAAACAATGACTCTTTTCACATTTCTTCTAAATTCCAAATGATCATTATTTGAAAATTGAAATGAGGATTCATTTCAATTTTTTTAAATTAAAACATCAGAAAAAATTTCTCTAATTAATAATTTAGAGAACTATAAATACATTTTATAAAATATTTTCAAAAAATATGGTTTTAGAAGAAAAAGGGTTTCCATCAAGGAGAGAAATAAAGATGAATTTTTCATAAAAAATATATTTTGAACTCTTGTGTAATAAAAGAGTAGGAAATAAATAGAAAACATTTATTCTAAAAAAATAACCATAAAATAAAATAATTAAATTATTTTTTTAGAGTTTGATCATTATATTTAATAATTTAATGCATAAATATTAATAATTCCCAAAAATATGATGTTATTGTATCATAAAACCCTCACCACTTTGGTAACATTGAACCATAATCCCCATGAAGGAATCACATTAATTGACACTTAACATATCATGAGAATAAATAAATTCATAATATTTCATGTCAATGGGGATGTATATAAACATAAAAAAGGAATATAACTAAATAACAAAATATATGTCTCAAAAAGGGAAACATTTTAATAAAAATTACATTCTACATTGGTAAATTTGAAACCATAAAAATAGTGAAAGGGATATCATAAAATAAAAATGTACATCACCATAATTTTCGGCATTACAATCATGAATGATAAAAATAAAAATTATATACACCACATAATAAAAACTTGTTCTAAATATGGAATTTTTCTCATATAAAATAAAAGTGATGGAGAAATCCCTTATCACTTTGGTAATAATTTGAATCATAATCACTAAAAAAGAATAAAAAAATAAACATTAAATACTATTAATAGAATTATACATTTTATATAACTTCTATAAAGAGAGTTATATACACCCAAAAAAGAAACAAATAGTGAATTTGGAAAATGTCTCCTAGAAATAATAACAGATAAGAAATCCCATACCATAATTTGTGACCAAAATTGTACATGTTGAAACTTCCTATATAATAAATATATATTTATTATACATTTATTATAGATTAATCAATATAAAAACTTTACTATTTATTAGACATTAATTCATGACTTATTATATAAGATTACACAAAATATAACAAGGAAGATCAGTAAGCCTGATTTCATTGGGAATTAGGTGCATTACATGAAAACATAAAAACATACAACACTTTTATTGGAATCATTGTTAACATTCTCATATTATTCCATCATATTTAAAGCTGTGTGGGATAACCATTGGTAATTTATAAGAAATGTGTGAGCTATAAATCCTAGTAAGGTGATAAACATGGAATGACCTAAATAATTTAATACATGTCAGATAGTTTGAATATCAATGGGGCCTACAAGGTGTGATTTTAATAAACATGAATAGTGAGTCATGATATATTAAGATAATATAAAGGAAAAAAGGAAAAATGTGGCAACAATTTAAACCTGGATTCATAAACATATGTCAAGGCCAATCCCACAAGATATCATGTTTTAAAAGGACACATGATTAATTAATCTCAAATTATAATACCATTCATGAAATATAATGAGACTAAAACATTACGTAATTCATTGGAGTGATATATAATTCCAGGTTAACCCATCATATTCATTTCATTCGCATTCTTATGTGTGCCAAATAGATTATAAAGAATGGAATAATTTATTATTAAATTTAATTCCAAAATAAAATAGTTTGGAATTAATACATGTACCAATATAATAAATTAAGTATAATAATATGATTTTGAACATCCGATATAGGAAATGGGTATGGTATTCAATACATTATTTTTTTGGTATGGAAAATCGTTGTGAAATTTGGGCAGTATAACAGTGTTATATAAAGATTCCTAAAATTGGTTAAGGAATGTGAAGTGGGTGTATGATCATTTGGAAATAAAATGGACAATAAAATGGATATTTAGATACATATTTTGACATTATGACTTGAAAGTATATTTAATAAGATAATAAAGAAACTTGAATAAATGGGAGAAAGAAAGGATACCTTACCTTGAGAGTGTGATTCCAAATCATTATGAGGATCTTATTGAGATGTTTCAAGAACACCATGAGGACTATATAAAGGGTATTGAAGAGTAAGGACATGGTCCTAGGTTTCTAAGTGAAGTTATATGTGTTCTTGGGATGGGTTTTATATAGGAAAAGAGGGAGGAAATTTTTATTATTTCTCAAACATTGGTTTTGGACTATATAATAAAATAAACAAAAATAAAAAACATAAAATTGTTTTTAACCTTGAATCATGCCAAATATGGTTGTTTTTAATAATTTTTATAACTCAATGTCCATAATTATTAAAATAACACCCTTTTTATGTGATATTGAGTCATTTTTATATGGAAATGATTTTAAAACCTTGAAATATATTATTAGTTGTAAGGGATTCATAATGGATTTAAAACTTTAATCATTTAAAATTAGTATTAATTTATATTAAATAAAGACATTTATTTAGTCGTGGATACCCTTTATTATATTAATTATATCATTTTTTTGGTCATCATGATTTCATAACACACACAATATATTTATATCGTCTATAATTTCTACCTAACAATTTGATTGTGTTAATTTTTTTTGAATAATTTACCATTTATAAATTTCACTATTATGATTCAGAAAATTAGAATATTTTTATTAAAATATTTTTTTAAATATTTCAATTTTCACTTTTAAAATAAGCATATTTGTTTATTTGAGAAACATTATTTTTTACAAAAATAGTGTTCTAATCCTTATAAAAATTAAATATGACATCATATAAAATATATGATTATTTATATTTAATTAAATTGTTTAACAATAATATTCTATTAAAATATAATTTATTTAAATAATCCCTTAGTTCATTAAAATAAAACTCTTAATTAAAATTTAATATTACCAAAAAAGGTAATTTGTGATTTATTGTATAATAATAAACAATCATTTATAAGGTAATAATAAAAAAATTAAAATATTTTAATTTTTATATAAAATATATATATTCATATTATTAGTGTTTTGATAAATATCAATTCAGTACGACAATAAATTCCATAATATTAAGGTATGTGATGGCGAGTCTTTTATGGGGTGGTTCTGTAAACATTGTTTCAGTAATGATCTCATGTACTTGAACAGTTCTACTACGAAGTTTTCCTCATTCATAGGTTATTTGATCTCATCCTAGCACTAGTCAAGGGAATGGTCATGGATTCTACCTTCCACTAAAAGCTCTGAAAAATGTGATTCATATGTTTAGATCCTCTTAGATGAGGCCATCACTAGTATGGTTTATGTCAAAAGGATTGATCAAAACCCTATATTTATACTAATCATTTGATCATTGTTCAAGGGATATATTATAAATAGTAGTGTTTCTTAATGAACTCTTTACACTTATTGGACATAATAAAATAAAATAAAATCTTGTGATATATTTATACATAATAAATAATAAGAGATTTAATTAAATTAATTTCTAAATTATATTTTTATATTTTTAGGTCATTACAATTTTTCCCCTTTAGAAATTTTAACTTAGAGATTTTCAATTACCTCACTAAAACATATGAATGTAATTATGTTTCATCCCTCCAATTTTTCCCACTCAACTTATTCAAAATTTTTCCATCACTACAACACTTAGACAATGATCATTGTTTTATTTTGATGAACATTGTCTATACAATTTAAGATCATATGCAGCTACTCGTCATATGAGAAATCATTATCCTATAGTACCACATATAGATTGAGTAAACGTGAGGGGAATTATATTTAGTTTTTCAATAGGGATTCATGGAATACATCATGTACATCAAATATATTAGGTGTGAGTACCAGTCGATAGGCCACCACTTTGATAAGATTAAGGATATCAAAGGGTTAGATATATCATGGACTAAGATTTTCCATATTCTGAAATCGCAAGAATTTATTTAGTAGAGATATGTAGAAGAAGACCATCTCTGCAACATCGAACTCTTATTCTCATATATGCTTTTAAAAATTGTTATCCTATGTACTCTAATAATCCTTGATGTTCTACTAAATGGTCCTGAAATATTCTACCATTTACCAACCATTTCAAGACTTAGTATATTATATTTCCCAAATTCATCCTATCATATAGGTATTCTATACATATTCCCATAAAGGGATTCATATTGATCCATTCATATTATTTATTAGAAACAATTATTGTATAAAAACTAAATCAGAGGAAGATATTATTACTATCCTTCTTTGAAGTCATATGAGAATGCTCCCAACATTTTTTTGAGTGTCTGAATTGTCCCCTCAGATTAGACACCATTTTGAAAGTCATAATCCATGATAACGTTCAACTTGTTATATAGAACATGTTTGATACTATTCCAAAACATATAGTTAAACTGTGGATCTCGATTAGATATAATTGATGGTGGTGTTCTATATAGCCTCACCACATATATAAAGTATATCCTTGCAAGTTTATTGAGTAAGAAGTACTCCCAAATTGAAGTTAATTGAGTATTATTTGTAAGATTTTTTACCACAACATGTATATCATTATTCCTTCTTAATATATTTCGAATACAAGGGAAAAATTCCATTGTATTGTCTCCCAATTTTATATAGGTATGGGTAATGTTCCATCATCCACTTGGATTTTTATATTTAATCTTTCACTTGATAACATACGATACTCCTTGTTGTATATTCTATGATCAAATTTTTCATATTTTCCCACTAATAATTCTATCATAGATCTTTATAAATCTTTCCTCTTGCTAGGTGATAATAGATGGTCGATCTATGTGCATCATCCAACAACTCCTTCTCTAACATAGGATTTGATGGTATATATATTCATGACCCAAATCTCATAAATCATTATTCATTACCTTTGAAATCTGATGATTTGTTTTTTATTATAGATTACCCTTTCCTCTGAATATTGAAATTATCTTTTTGAGTATCCATTATATTTAAAATAAGGGATGGTTGAGAAATCATTTGATAAATGATTGATGATATTTTCTCCTTTATTATTCCCACATCCATCCTTTTCACAAATAAAAATAATAGATACTTCTCAATACACATCAACGATTAAATTATGAGATCGTTTCTACTAATATTATCTCCACCTTTATTTTCTACCCTATTTGGTAGTGGATTACACTGTCATAGTCCTTGATCATATCTAACAATCATCATTGAAGTTTATTCATCTATTTTTATTGGAATATATACATAAGGATTTTTTTGATCCATATATGTTTCAAACTTCTCCACAAATAGATAATTACTATAGAATTTAAATAAAAAATTAACTTTATTCAACTACAGATCATGAATTGGGAAGTTATCTTCATGAAAATTTGTTTTCCTTATGGCATTGGATATCACATTTAAATTTTTCAAAAACACACAACCCAATCCCTTCTTCTTACCATCACTGAATACCACATCATGTTCTCCACTTGTTGTTAGTGTGAGATCGCGTGCAGTGATAACTATATTTTTGATCCTATTAAATCCCTCTTCATATTAATTATTCCAATCAAACATGACTCTCTTTTGAGTTATATTGTTTATAACCATTGACAACGATGAGAAATTTCTTAAATACCATTAGTAGTTGCCAGTGTATATGATGAAACAATCGATTTATATTATAAATTTTATCCTTAAAATCCACCAAATTATTCTTTCATTGAAGGATCTATAGATATCCCTTTACATATGATAATATTTTCCAAGAATGATACTTCCTTCTACCCAAAATAGCATTTTTTACTTTACAAAAAGTGTCTCCTTTGATAAATACTTTTTCATAGTGCTACGATCTTCATAATTCTCTACATTTATTTTAGAGTTTATTATAATATAATATATAAATCCATCCCCAAATTAATATAGGTAATCTCTATACACTATATTCATCATGTCTATGAATATTTCTGAAGCATTAGTGTGTATTAATGGTAATACTATGAAATCATAGTTCTTATAAATTATTCATAAAGTATTATTGGGGATATCCTCTTTGTTCCCCACAATGTGGAAATACCCCGTCCATAGATCCACATTGGAGATGTATTATTCACGATTTAGCTAGTCAAATAATTAATAAATTAGTGGTAACAGATAATTTTTCTTTATGTTGATCTTATTTAGCTCATGATATTCAATGAAAAGGAACATTGTCTTATCCTTATTCATAAATAAGAGGACTGCTTCACCCCATGGTTAAGTACTTCGGTATATGATCCCTTTATCAATATTCTCCTATATTTGCTTCCTCATCTCCTCAAGTTCAAAAAAAACCATTATATACAGAGTCTTAGATAATAGAAATTATTCTTGTATAAGTAATATTGAAAATATAATATTTAATATAGGATGAAGACTGGGGAATTTTTCTTAAATCAGATAACTATATTAACTAATTGTTGGATTTTCTAAAAGGATGATCCTTTCCTTAGAATCAATCATTTTAGCTCGATATAATTTCTTATATGTAAATAATACCCATGACATAGATGTTGGTTATAAAAAATAATAATTTATATTCTTAAACTATCATATAATTGAAGGACAATTCATGATACTACGAGTGATTTCCTTTTTATTGAAATTTATGGCGGCTCTCTATAATAAAAGATAATCCATGCCTTAAATTTCATAAAATTAATCTAAAAGGAGTATGACATATCTTGTTGGGATTTTCAGCCCACAAATTTTTAAAGGGTAGGTGTCGTACACATTGAATGCAATAATTACCCCATTTTCTATTTTCAAGTATCTCTCTACTTCCATGCTCTGTGGTGTTGTTTTAATCATTCTACCTAACATACGTGATATGAAGTAATACATAGAACTATGGATGATAACTATAACATTCTTTTTTTATTACGGTATTAACCATTCACATCATCCAAAATAAACATAAGGATGACACATTTCAAACTATTAGACTCATTAATGAGAATCCAATTAAATTAATGTTATATTTTACAAATGAATTTTATTTCCTTAATATATGAATTTATAGGATCCAATATATGTTATCTATGATTTGCATGAAAACATATATACTTATAGTAATTTTTTTTCTTATTAATGGTTCATAATGAGATTTTGACGTTACCAAATAATATACCATAGTTTCAAATTGGTTTTGTAATAAGGTATATTGTCATGCACCACTTCTCGATCAAGTCTTCTTCAATTTTGTGTTTTTAGTTTTTACCATATTTACATCTATTCAATAGCCAAATCAACTAGTTCAATCAAAAAATGGTTGTAGTCTCTTGGAAACCACATACTCTATAATCTATCAAAATTAAGGTATTTTTTCATATAATTTTATTTGTTCATGATTTAATTCATTGGTGTTTTCTTATCTAAGTCAAAAAATAAGTAATCTTTCCTTTGATACAGACTATGAAAACACTGCTCTTTTTTTTAACATTATTACATGATTTACCACCTAATATTAAACATAATATGACATATAATATAAAGATCTTTATTGTATTTGGGAATTAGAAAAATTTCCTAACAACTTAATGTAGTAAATACATCATCATTATTGAAAATTTACATGACATGATCAAATTATCCCATCATACTTAAAACTTTATAGGATAACCCTAGGATATACACAAGAAAGGGGAGAGATATAAAGAGAAATAAGAGAATAAAAATGGAATAAATGAATAATTAAAATCATTTCATAAAATAATAATATCAACGGGGAATAAAGGGGAGATAATAATAAACATGAATAATGAGGCATGATATAACATGATAATATAAAGAAACCATGGGAAAATATAACAAACAATTAAACATGGAATCATAAAATAGGTCAAGGATAACCTACCATTAAATAATGGTGGAATACATATAGTGATTGATTAGGTTCACTCCCAAATCCCTTGAATGATATATCACGAGACTAAAACATTACCCAGTTCTTTAGAACACAATAAGTTTTCAGGTGGACACATCAATTAATTTCATTCTCAGGATTAACTGTCTATATAAATCCAAAAACATGGAATTAATTAATATTAAATTTAATTCCATGATCAATGGGTGTGTAATAAATAAATTTTTTATCCCAATATATAAATTATAAGTGTATAATGGTGAAATAACATGATAGGAATTGTGTATGGTATTCATTACACAATGTTTTTGGCATTGAAAATTATAGTGAAATTTTAGCAGTAAAAATATGTTATAAAACAATTCCTAGAATATAAAGATTAGAGAGAATGTAGAATCTATTAATTTGGAAATAAAATAGATTTTATTAGGTTTATTTTGAAACATATCCCATCATTCTGATTTGTATATAAAAGGCATAAAATACTGATGAAACATAGATAAATTGGAGGATGAAATTATCCCTTACCTTGAAAGTTTGTTTCCAAATTCATTGGAGGATATTCTTGAGAGACTGGGGAACCATTAGAGGACTATAGATATTGGTGGGAAGATTAAATACATTCTCCAAGGTTTTTAAGTAAAGATAAATGGGATATTTTGTGTGTTTATATTAAAAATAAAGGTCTATTATTTAGTATTTCTCAATCAATGATTTTGAACTCTATATAAAAAATAAACCAAACCACAAACCATCCTATGTATTTTGCCTCCAGTTTTTGAAAAAGTGGGGTTTATTCATTATTTTATTAGTCCATTGTATGATCTTATAAAAATAATACCCATGATGTTGTGTAAGTGAGTCATGTTTATAGATAAAAGATTTCAAAACACTAAAATAGATTTTAGATTTTAGATGATTCCTAATGGCTTTAGAAAATATTACATATAAAGATAATATTATTTTATTTTATAGGTTAATAATAAATTGTTTCATGTATACCCCACATTTTATTTTTTTCTTCATTTTGGGTCATCATGATGTCATAAAAACATCGTAAATTTATACCTTATTTATTCTTTAAAGGGAAAATAGGTTTACTCAAAAAATTTAAAAAAAACCACCATTGTATAATTCGTACTTCTTGATTATAGAAATAATATTTATTTTATCCAAATAATTTTAGGAATATTTTAATTTTATTTTTTAAAATAATAATCTATATTCATTGAGAAATGTTGGGTTTTTTTCACAATAATAGTTTTCAAACCCTTAAAATTTATCATTTTACTTCATAATTATTATATGATAATTTATATTTTATTACAATTAATAAATAATTTTATTATATTAAATTATAATTTATTTCTATAATCCATTAATTCCTAAAAATAAATATATTAATTGAAATTGAATATTTCTCAAAAATACAATATGTGTTTATTACATCAAAACCAAAAAATTTAAAGTAACAATGAAAAAAATAAAATATATTCATCATTATATAGAGTATAAATATTGATATTATTATGGTCTCAATATATATCTAATTTATTCACTAGAAAACACCCTAATAGTAGGTTGTGTGGTGATGATACTTTCATGGGATGATTATTATTATTTAGTTAGCATCATGATCTCATAAAGCTTTAACTTATATAGTAAAAGGTTTCACTCATTATTATTGTTTTCGATCTCATCCTGGTCTTGGATAGGGTAAAATACCAATGATGTAATCTCCCTTGGAAGAACTAATAAATAGTATTTGTTGGGTATGATCCAACTAATTGAGTCCAAAAAATCTTTTTTATGTGTCAAATGGACATATCAAAACCCAATATTTATACAAATCATTTTATCACTCTTAAATGGATATATCATCAAGGTTAATTATTTTTAACTACATTTTAAATTCGATAAGATATAATAAAATTAAATAGATGATTTTTCCTATATCAATAATTCATAAAAAGATGTTAAATTAAATCGAAAGTATAATTTCATTTTATTTTTCTGGTTAGTAAAAATAATATATTTATCACACCATATATGATTTACTTAAGACCTTTTATTAATATTTTGTTAGTAATTCCATGTTAAAGTCACGTTTTGGGAAATAATTGCTATGTCATTCATGTAGGTTTTGAATTTTTATTTTTTATCCTCTTATATTGTCATGGTTACATCATATCAAGAATGTTATCCATCGTATAATTATCATATAAGTTCATTATATATGTATTTAGAGTAATCCATAAAATTTTTGAAAAGAAAAAGATA
Source organism: Viscum album (assembly GCA_963277665.1). Classification (NCBI taxonomy): domain Eukaryota; kingdom Viridiplantae; phylum Streptophyta; class Magnoliopsida; order Santalales; family Viscaceae; genus Viscum; species Viscum album. The sequence continues at coordinate 245,506,791 of OY728131.1, forward strand.
TACAGTATTCATGGAAATGGTGGGTCGTACGTACGCATGAATGTTGTTTCCATTTCATTAATGGATAAAAAAAGGATGATATATAATATATTAATTTTCTTTAATAATTTTTATATAATATATATCACATATATTTAGTAAATTTTACCTAATTACATTCTATTCAATGTATTAGTAGAAAATGACTAAAAAAGTCTAGTGTGGAATAAGTCCATTATACACATGAACACCATTATCTTATACCCCATGAAATGTAACATAAAAAGATATATTTCATATTAAAATTACATAAGTATAATTGTGTTGTTAATTTAATATATATATATATATATATATATTCATTTAATACATCCTTATTCCCATGTAGAAAAAATAGAAATGAAATCACAGAACATTCGTTTATAGGAAGGTAGTCTTCCATTAAAATGAGTGATGTTATTGTTTTTCAAAGTATTAAAAGGCAAGAAGTTATATTTTGTAAAAAAAATTAAATAGATATAATCAAATCATAAATATCATATATAAACATTAAATCCACCATTATATCCAGTATTTAGTGATGGTGATGGAAACTGAATAAAATTGGTTCGTGAGGTGGTAATATGTCAAAAACATTAATGATGATTTCATATACAATTTTATGGAAGTGGATATGGTTTTAGGTCACAACATTAAAATAAAATACATCATGAATATATAATATAAAAATTTTATTATATCATTATATATTAGAAATAATTTAATTATGGTATGGAAGAAATAAATTGAAATGCTTAGGTTGGGATGTTACCACTTCTTCAGACAACATCTTTTTGTTTGCACCAAATTCTTACCTTAGATGGATTTAAGAAAAAACATAGGATTATAGGATGACTTGATTGTAGTAATGAATTTTTTTGTTAAATTTATATGAAACAAATGGTTTTAAAGGTTTTAAGAAGATAAGATAAGGGTCCCCTTTTATTATGTAAGGGGAGTGGCACACTTGTAGTTTCTTAAAAGAAAAATGGGTAATCATGTTTTCTAAATTAAAAAGGATAAAAAAGGGTAAATTGTTAAAAAATTAATATAATGTGAAACTATTTATATAAAATTTGTTTCGGACAATTTGTGGGTCATCTTCATCCCTTATTATTTTATTTTAACCCCCTGGTAAACACATTTTTACCTTAATTGTGGTAATTAATTTTTACTAATATTATTATTATCCATAATAAAAAATTGATTTGATATTATTATAAATTAATATTTATTTTTAATCCAAATATGAAATCCAATTTTTCAAATTCCATTCACATAAGTGGAAAAACTTAATTTAAAAATATTCATGCAGACGTAATGAAAGGTTGTTTTCCAAAGTAAAAGTGGTCAATGTTTTAAAACTGTTTTATATAAACATTAAATTTTAAATTGACTAAAATAACCTAAATTAGATTAATAGATATATAATTGAGCTAAATTTACTCTTTATCCCATTTTTAAACAATTTGGTTGGTTTAATTTTTTTTTAAATTAAATAGTATCTCTTAATAAAAATGGTATTTTTCAATATTCATCTAAACATTTATTTTTTGAGAAAATATCAAAAAAAATTACACAAATATAATTTTCAAATTATGATATAAATAATTATTTTTTAAAATAAATTTGCTAAAATTGGGAAAAACAAATTCTAAAGTAAGTGAACAAAAGGCAATAAATCTAATTTTTTGAAAACATACACCTTTTAATCATAAAATTTGATTTATTAATATATCTTATATGTAAAACACATAATATTAATGTTAAAAATTTTATTGAATATATAAAATAATATATTAATTAAAATATTTCATTATAAATTATTTGTTTAATATATTGAGTTATTATGTATTTGTCTGCATAAGAATAGTTTTTCTTAGAAAAATAATTTTTTTTATTTTTAGATAGTTCTAAATTATACTTTTAATCAACTTATCACCTAATGATTTATTATATATACATTTTTAAACCATATATTTTCAAAAAAAAATTTAATATTATTCATACCCACCATTCCATTGTACAAATTCTAATTATCATATTAAATAGTAATATTTTAAAAAAATGTTGTTTTCTATTAAATATCAGTGTTGTCTGTAATAGAAGATAAATTTTTTGTTTCATGTAATGAAAAATATAAAAAATTTATAAATTTATTTAAAAAAATATATTTCAAAATATATTTTGTTGTTATATTATACCCTTAGATAAATTTTGTCTGGTTGATTTGATATTGTGCCTTATAATCAAGGGTTTGTTATTAAAAACCCCCCATTGTAGGAATCCCACGTCATAAAAATGGTTAACAAAACATGCTAATGAAAATAGATAATGGGATGTGATAAGGACATACAGAATAACAAATTATAACATTTCCATCGAATATGACATTATTTTGTAGTTGAAACAAGTACATTGAGTTGAAAACTAACAGCCAAATACAATTAGAGAGTGATAGAGGACATGGTCAAGAGAATGATGATGATTTTAAAGGATTAAATCTATAATAGGTGATAAGACAATTCATTAAACATAAATAAAGGTAAATGTATAACATTTTATTTTGAAATTATATTCCTAATGTTGAGGAATTTAACTGAGAAAATATATATTATTTATTTATTTTCTATTTTATAATCACCATATAATCCTTTGGTTATGCCTCAATCAACTTTAGTTCATTAATTACTCTAACAGATCAATTATTCATGCCAAAATAAGTAAGTGATAATTATTTATATAAAATAATGATAATACATCCTTCTAATCCTTAGCTATTATCAAAAACAAAATGGTTAGAATAGGTTTCAAATATGCATAAATCATCTTATATTTATATAATATAGTAACCTTTAAAAACTTATCTTATGATCAACATAAACCATTTCATAAATGGTAAAACTTATGACCACTAAAAAATATTAAAATTCAAAAAGGTATAAATAAGGTCATGAAATTCATAGTATTAAAATATCATCAATCCCCAAATAATATAACTTATCTCTAAATTTTCACATAAAAAAATGTGAATGCCTTTGTAATCGATTCTATTCACACACTATTGTAAGACGAGTTACCATAAAACCATAACGGAAATATACATGTTTGTTTATTAATTAAAGAATATATTTATTATTGGTTTATTTATAAAATACATGAGTAATTTTATAAACTCAATCAAGGATATTATAAAAAATGTTTTCAAAAAATCATTAATAAATTCCATATTAATTAGTACAATCAAATTCATTTTATCCATGCCAATCATCTATTTATCCAAATTTTAATATCTAATAATCTAGAATATTTTATGGTTTATCTTTCCCCTACTCTTGTGTTTTCCATGAAATTTCACCTTTTCATTAAATCAATTTTCGAGGTCATCATTACCATTCAACATATTATTGTAAATACATAATGGAAAACATAGACAAAAAATCCTTATATATTTAAAAATTCATGACATCCTATATTTAAACACATAAATCATTCCACTTTCTTCGAATGAAATTAACCATGATTTTTCGTCTTAGTCATTAACAGTTATTTCTTTCATATGACATTAATAGTCTCTAAATGAGCTACAATATAATCATTACTCATTCAAATTTCATTATTATCTTCATGAGCTTCCCCTTAGAATAATAAGTTTCATAATTTCTTTATATTTGACATTTTAAACATTAAAATATAAATGTTATCATAGGGATACCGTTATTATCATCCATTACATGAACCAATGTATCCATTTTCCCATATAATTACTTTCATTATGTCCATATATTACATACCCAAAACATTTTATCATAAATTTATGATATATAATTGAGTGATTCATCCCTCATTTTTCACACATTGTAAAATGAATCATCTTACCTCTATGGCCTCCTACACGTTTGTTCTCTGCAAACACTATCCTTCCCTTTTTGGTGAGTCCATAAATTAGTCGTAGTTCAAGATAATAATCATATTTCATGATTGGTGATTAGGAAAAACAAAAATTACCTTCAATCCGTTAATCACCCCATTTGGTTTCTCATCCAACATATTTTCTATCATATTTAATTTCAACTCAATTCCTTCAGGTTCCCACCATTGACTGAAACAAAAAAAAGAATAGTGTTGGCATCAATAGTCAATCATAAAAACCACATAATAATGACAAATCTATTATTGGATATATAAATCATTGCACCTTTTTTTCAATACATTCCACTATAGGATTAACCTAGGTCATTCATGCTCATCATTTAAATCATTAATGATGGTTCATAACTAGTTTTTAAATTTCAATGCATACCACTCGAGATTTTCAACCCGAGTGTGTAGAATGTTTTTTTATTGTGAGCCTGGTGACAATTGATTTTATCTCAATGTAACCTTATCAGATTTATTTCCACTAGGTACCTATATTATTGAGCCACATATACTTTTAATATTTATATTACAATATAATTTATTGAAAACTACTCAAGCTATAATTTACCAAAATTCTAGGATATTTTCTTATACGTTGAATCTTCCTTAAATATATACTTGGTAATAACCCTATACATATCCTAAAAATATACCTACGGATCTCACTACTATTTTATCATTCTAGTTTAATGATAAAACATTCCCTTAATACTGAATGAGTTGACGATTTCTTATCATATATTAATATAACATATTCTTAGATAAATATTCATTTAAAAAAAAATTACTCACCTAAAGACCATATATGATTAATGACTTTGGATCATATATACACTATCTTATTATTTCCTGAAGGATGTTCTATTTTATGCCAAAAATATCTTACCATTAAGTACACTTCCTAGATAAATCCTACTAAAATCTATTTTCCATAACCAAAAAAAATGAAAAATAGTAAATGGTGGTCTTTGATTCTTTGTAAAGGTAAACAAGGGAGACATCAATATGCCATGAGGACAAAGAAATGAAAAGATAAGGATCAAATTTGAAACCACACTCCATATATCATTGATCATAAATATTATTCTTGGAATAAATTATAGTAGTTAATAAAACATAAATCATTATGGAATAAAATAACATGAATAATGAGAAAATAGAAATTTCATATGAGTTAAATCTTTATAATATTCAAAATAATACAAAAATATTATATCATTACCCCCCACCCCACCAAGACATTCGTACAGGTAATTATTATGGTAACCACTTATGTACTTGCTTCAGACATAGGATATCTTCCCAGGTGCCCTCTTTTCAGATTGGTATAATCCCTCATATGCCCTCTTTTCAGCTTGGGATAGCTCCTTATGTACTGTTCGAGATTACATAACATTAACAATTACCCAATGCATTGGATATAGATATAATTCCCATACATAATATAATTAGAAGCATATATACATGTTCCATAACATTTTAAAACATTCACCTTACTAAATCCTATGAAAATTAATGGTTGTACAAATATTTTCAATATTTCATCATTTCCCAACCCATGGAAAAAAGAAACATGCTTAATAATAATTATATCATGGAATATCCCATAGAAGAGAAAAATGTTTCAGAAAAATATTGTCTATATACACATAAACCACCTACATAAATCATAATTATGGCATCATTGAATAATATCCCTAGTAAATATTATGTAACATAAAATAATTCCCTCTTAAATATAAACTGAGTTTTAATGGAAAAGAAATTGAAACATTTCTTGATGAAAATGGCCTTTATTTATTATAAAATACGAAATAAAGCATAAATTTTTTAAAAATAATATAATCTGAAAATAGTATTGAAAAATTATAATGTATGATTCAAATAAAATAATGGTCATTATGGAAATAAATATCATTCATGACATACATTTTGATACAAAGATTACATCAATATTTATGGTAAAATCAAAATTCAATTTTATTGAAAAAAATGAAGATTCCTTTCAGTAAATTGTTAAAATAATAAATTATGTCTCGAAATTTATTTCATAAATAATTTATATAATTTTGAAAACAATTTTTAAATCATTTTAAGAAGACATGGGTTTTAGGAAAAAATGTGTTAAGCTAAAGATGGAAATAAAGACGTATTTTTTATAAAAACATTATTTTAAACAATTTTTTTTCATATAGAGAGGTAAATGAAATAAAAAATCATATTATCAGGAAATAAAAATATTATAAAAAATTTCTTGTGTTCAATGAGAGATAGAACAAAATATTCCACCATCAAAATCATAAACATAGACATTCCCAATAAATAATGATAATGTATCATAAAACCCTTACTACTATAGTGACATTGAATTGTAACCGCCATGAAAAAAAATAAATGATGTGAAAAAATATCATGAGAATAAATAAATTCATGATATTAAATGTCAAAGGTTATTTATAAAAACCTCATAAAATAATATGATTTAATAACAGAAATATAAGTAACAAATAAGGAAAATTAAGATAAAATCCATTACCATATTGGTAACATTAAAAATTTTAACTCCACGAAAAAGAAATAATAATATGTATATGTAAATACATACAGTTTTAAGGATAATAATAATTTATATATTTCATGGGAAACATATACACTAAATATAATAAACACATGGTGAGTATGGAATGTTTCTCAATTAAAATAAAGGTGTGATAAAAAAACTTTACCACATTTGTATGCCTTTTTACTATATTCCCAAATAAAAATATACTTCAGATGAAACATTATATATAATGAAAATAATTATAATTATGATACACTTGTAGAAATATGGGATTTAATGTCGAATTGACAATGTTGGTTTTTTATAAACCGATACCGATGGTTTGAGTGATAAATTTTTGTCGTTGTTTTTTATAAAAATTGACGCCAACAATTTTTATGAGTGTTTTTTGCATCATTGTTTTAGTAAAACCATTGCCAAAAACCAAAATTCGATGATTATTTGTGTTGGTTTTTTTATAAACTGACAATAAAATTAAAAGAAAATATGTTTTCGAGGCAGTTTTAATGAAAAATGACTCTATGGTATTAATTTTCGGCGTCCATTTTTTGGATAACTGATTCCAAAAATAAAAATACAAAATACTTTGTGCAACGGTTTTGGTAAAAATCAATGCGGAACTTAAAAAAAATATTATTAGTGTCAGGTTTGAGAAAAACCGATGCAGAATTTTTTTTAAAATATTTGTCGTGAGTTTTAATAAAACTCGATGTCGAAAGACATTTAAAAAATATTGGGATCGGGAAACCCTCATCTTTTTTATTCTTTGAAATAGAAACCTTTGATGGATCCTCACTACTCACGACGACATTGAAGATTTATTTGTGAACTCTAACCATAAATGTTGATGATTTTCTTCTATTTTCATGATTTGTGGTATGCTCTCTTCATTATATTCTATTCTTTAATCACTTATGGATTATTTTTTATTTCGAATTCTATTTTGACAGACTATCTAAAATGATTTGATTTTATATTATTGTTTATTTATATTTTTCTTTGTTAAAATAAACTTTTTTCTATATATTCCATTGCTTAATTTTCCAAAACATTATATGGATGAATGATCGGATTGAAAATCTTTTTTAGTGTTGAACTCCGAATTTATTATGATTTTTTAATTTTGATGATAAATAATTGATCATTTAATTTTAATTTTAATTTTATTCAAATATTAGTTTATAGTTTATTTAAAATGTTTTAGAACATAGTTAATAGTCATCACTAATAGTGATTAGTCAATGTTTTTGATATTTATTGGTTATGTTATGTCACATGTTATGCATTGATTGAAATGAAAATAATTATGCATCGATTTGGTTATGTGACAATAAAAAATCATTTATCCATGATTTTATTTTAGTTTAGTTTCTTTTAAAACATTGCTATTGTATATTCCAACATTTTACAAAAACATGTTAAATTGGCATGTTGATAAATTAACCATGTTTTTATTCACACATATTCAAATATTTATGAAATATTGGCAGTTTGGATATTATTTAATAAAATTAATTTTATTTAGATCATTTAATTTCAAAAAATAATCCCTCATTCAAACAATAATGTAAACAAGCGTAATGTCTGTACCTTTTCTAGGTCTCTACCCGGAAACAACACCATTTCAATTAGTCATTTGGTTAACTCATCTTCCTTCCATATAATCATGGAGGGTCCTAAAATCCTATATCCTAACTGGTATCCCTAGCCTATATCATGCACTATGATTAACTAGTATCATTTCAATACCAACCCTTCCAATACTTACAAGTGTCTAGATCTAGCTGCTACTATAAATATTAACCAAAATCCTTGATTCCACTTTGTCACATCTCTCCCCTACTAGGAACCCCTCATGAGCCTAAACTAAAGATGGGGGTAACCCCCAAATCACACCTCCACCACCACACATTATTCTGGAAATGATTATATTGTTCTCTCTCCCAAATGTTTTTTAAGTCATATCAATTTAGTTATGTATTTTATTTCATCTGTCATAATTTTTGGAGTATTATGATTGAATTCACTTATAATATGAACATTTACTCTAATTATTATTTCCAATTACTAATAATGAATAATTTTTTTCCCTTTAAATCCATGCAATCTTCAATACTTTTGACACATTAAACATCGAAATAATGCAACGACTATGTAAAATGAATTAATAAATTTTAGAAGATTGATATTATATTTTAATTATAATATCAATATAACACATGTATATAATACTAAAATAAAATGTTTACTATTTGTAAATGTGTTTCATATCTGATGATTTATATCTGATTATCAATATTTTTCATTAAATGTGTTTTTATTTACAATTTATCTGTAACTATATATATATATATTTAAATGTATAAATATTTATTATATTCACCAATTATTTTATTATATAAGATATTAAATGGATCAAAATTTCATACATTTACAATGCCACAATAGTGAATTTGACAAATGAGTTGATGAATTCTTAAAATTTTCTAAAGGAAATCTTCAAAAAATAGATTTAATTTTATGTCCATGTGTGCTGTGTTTAAATATGAGAATGTTTAACTGTAATGAAATCAAGGAACATCTCATTTTTTTTTATTATTTTAGCCTTAATTATACATGTTCGATCTGGCATTGCGATATAACTAAAAATGCAATATCCAATGTTGATGACATTATTCATAACGAGGAAGAGGATCATATTGAAGAATTAATTAATGATTTAGGTGTCGAAACCATCAAACAATAGCAAATGTTGAATGATTGTATGGAGATTCTGAGAGACCACAATTCCCATGTTATTGTAAATATACAGTGTTATCACCTATTTTGATATTAGTAAACTTAAAATCAAAAAATTGGTGGTGTGATAAATGTTTCTCCATCATACTTAAACTTCTAAAAGAGATACTTCCAGAAGGCAATGAGCTTCCAGATTCCAATTATGAGGTGAAGAAAATATTATACCCAATATGATTTTGTTTATAAAAAGATACACGATTACCTTAATTATTTTATACTGTATAGGAAAGAAAATGAATATTTATTAAGTTTTCTTATAGGTGAGACACCATGCTGTAAGATAGATGGGAAAGTCAAATCCGAGTTATTCTGAGGTGATCTCATCTAACATCATGAAAAATAAATTGGGTACTTTCCAATGATATAATCCAATATTTTTTCATACAATTATGATATTTTAATTTTTATTCTTTTTTAGGTACCAAAATGAAAAACCCTTGTTAAAGATATTTTGTACCTTCCAATAATTCCTTTTTAAAGCAACTATTTTCAAAATGAAGTTTTGGAAAAAATGTTAATATGGAATTTATATGATCGTATCTCTGATGGTAACTTATGTCACACTACCGATTCACACTAGTGGAAGATTTTTGATAAAAAAATCATGATTTTGGAAGTGGAGTTAGAAATCTTAGAATGGGATTGTGTACTAATTGAATGAATCCATATCAGATCCTCAGTAGCCAACATAGTTCATGGCCTATTTTACTGGAACTTTATAACTTTTCCCCACATCTATGTGTTAATAAAATATATGTTATCATGAGCTTGATGATTTTTGGACCAAAAAAACTGGGAAATGATATTTATGTGTATCATTCACTATTGATTGATTATTTGAAACTGCTATGGGTGGTAGGTGTTAAAGTTTTCAATTTATACAAGAAAGAATATTTTTATTGTGTGTTATGTTAATGTTCACTTTAAACGACTTTCTTGTATATGAAAACTTATCTGGATATAGTGTTAAGGCACATAAATCATGTCAAATTTGTGAAGAACAGACTTCATATTATCAATTGCAGAAAGGAAGAAATACAGTGTACATGGGACATCAAAGATTTTTTTTCAATTAGATCATCCTTATCATATATTGAAAAGTGAATTTTACAGATTACAAGAAAACAAACTTCCCCCGAGACCATTTTCATCTAATGAATATTATGACTTGGTGAAATATATTGATTCTACATTTAGAAATAAAATAAGTTATAGTATTCAATAAAATATCTAGAAGAAGATTTTTTTTTGAACTACCTTATTTGAGATTTGTAGAGATAAATCATGACATCGATATGATGCATGTTGAAAAAAAAATATATGGGATAGTTTGATTGGAATTTTTTATACATAAAAGGAATGACAAATAATGGATTGCATTCTATATTGGACTCGATATTAATAAGAATATTTTTGGAGTTAGCTCCCACTATGAAAAGGAACATAACATATTTACTTACGGCATGTCACACATTAAGCAAGATTGAAAAAATAAATTTATGTCAGTGTCTTCATGATATTAAAGTACCCAATGCTTTTTCATCAAATGTGAATAATTTGGTGTCACTAAAGTATTGTATATTAATAGATATGAAATTTCATGATTTTCATGTGTTGATGCAATAACTTCCACCAGTATTAGTGCATGGTATATTGCTGAAAGTTTTCAGAAAGACTATCATCATGTTATGTAATTTTTTCAAATCCATTTTTAGCAAATTCATTGATCCAAATTTGTTAGATGTGTTGAATAATGAAGAAAATATTATTATTTCAAAATAATAAATGTATTTCCCTACAACATTTTTTATATAATGGTTCATCTACTGATTCATTTGGTGCATGAGATAAGAATATGTGGGACTGTTTATTTAATATGGATGTATCCTTCTGAAAAATATATGAAAATTTTGAAGGGATAAGTTAAAAAGTCTTATTGAATAGAGGACACTATTATTCAGAAATTTTTATCAAAAAAGGTGACTTAGTTTTATAGTGAATATTTATATGAGGTGGAGCATATTGGTCTTCCTTTATCTCGACAAATGATATTTGATAGTGAAGATAAAGGGGTCTGAGGATTAAAGGTAAAGTTCATTCTACATGATGAAGTGATGTAGGCACATTTATACATTTTGAACAACACAGAGAATGATCAATTATATATATCCTCACATATTGCTGAATTAACATTATGATATTAGAAAAGAAATGAAAACTGGTTGATGATTGAGCATAAGAAGAAATTTGTTTCATGGTTTAAAGGGAATGTCAACCCAGATATGTCTTTATCATAAAAATTAAAGCAGTTTGTGGGGGACCATCTATTAATGTTATCAAATGGTCTGGTTATGATATCAATGGCTACACATTTTACATAGAAAACCTAGATGATAGGAGAACTGTTCATAATATTGTTCTGATGGTTTTTGATGAAGTAGTGCATTTTTTGAGTCCCAAAGATAAAAACCAAATTTCTACATCAATGCCCTATGTTGGAGTTCTCGAAGAAATATGGGAAATTGATTATTTTAAATTTTGATTCACTATTTTTAATTGTAATTGGGTTGAAAGTAATATTGGTGTGAAACATGATGAACATGGTTTTAAACGGGTTGATTTGAATAGATTTAATTACAATGAGGAAAGATTTATCACAGAAAAACATGAAAAACAAGTATTTTATGTCATTGATCCATGAAATGATCAGTATTTAGTTGTTTTTCAAGAAATATTATACCATTTGGGTGATGAGGATGATTCAGATGATGTTAGTGATTTACATAATCCTTACTTATCAATTACGTAATTTTTGGATGATTACAGTGAGTATAAGATAGACACAGTGCATGTATTATGTAATGAAAATGATAAAGGAATGTGGAAAAACACTATATTAGTCTTATAATTTTTCTGTTAAATATTTGTATTTTTCTCTTTTTTTGAAACGTACAAATGAAGGCCTGTTTTTATACTAAATTATCACTTTCCATCGTTGATTCCAAATATTCAGTTTTTTAATGATATGCAGGTACACAATATTTTATTATACATTCTAGTAGAAATGTCTGATACAGATAGAGAGGAGGAGTTACCAAGGTATATATATTTTTACATATTATTAAATATTCAACAATATACTTATTTAAATAAATAAAATAGTTCATTTTAAAAAAAATTACAGGACTACTAATCTTTCCTCGGAAAAGGATAGATATTTTCTTACTACTTCAAAATCTTGTTTTCAAGTTGGAAAATGTGGTACTACATGTTTAACAGAAAAATAACTTTTTCATGGAGATGACAGAGTACACATCCTTTTTGATGATGATAATACTGAAATATGCCCAAATGCAGTTCAGTTTTTCAGTTATATAGTGATGTAGAGTCGTTGCAGGATTAATATTTTATATCTTGATTGGAATTCAGTGGACAGGATGACAAAGAAATATATTTGGGAGTCCATGATGGAAAAATATTCTAATTTATTTTTTATCACATTTTTTAATATTATATATTTTAAATGACATATTTAATTTATTCAATTAGAGATGACACTCAATATTGAGAAATCAAAATAAATTATGAAATGAAATCCCTCTTTAGCAGCGGTTTGATGTAATAATTTTAAAACAAAACTAACAAAAAATTATGTTTTTAGAATGATAAGTTCTGAAAACCCATCCCTCAAGTATTCGTTTATTGATGATGATATATGGAAGAAATTTGTTGATAGTCGTAATGATGAAAATTTTCATGTATGATAATTTTTTATGTTGTTAAATTTATTATATATTTATCTTATTAATTAGTAGTTGATTTTTATATAGCATCCCTCTAGGATATCTCATCAGGAGATCTAGTTGAAAAATTTATAACTTCATACTTTATCACATAGAGGGTACTCAAATTAAGAGCAGAAAATGATTGAAGAAAAATTTGAAACATTAAGATCTTGATCTTGTAGTGCTTCAGAAGAGGTTCGATTTGGTCCTTCATCTCCTCCAAATCACCATAAAAAATAGAAACAAGTAAGAAAAAAGAAAAATAAATAGTATCTTATAGAGGATTCTATGAAAATATCTGATAAAAGTTTATGTAAACATTATTTATATGTTATCAGTTTTACTATTTTTTTAATTTATAAACACTAATATGACATTTTATCAATTTAGGATAAACTTCAAGAGAAGGAGACACGTGGATATTTTATCCCCAAGGGTAGGATTGAAATCTTAGCCATTGTTTAGGAAAGGCAGAACACATTTTCCGTGTTAGAATATATCAGAAGGGTGTTAGTATTCAGAAGGGTTTTGGTAAGAGTAAACAATCAGGAGACCCGGAAATAAAATCCTTAAAAGTAGAGCTGAAAGATATAAAACTGTCTATGGGTGATTAAATTTAAGAATTTATGCAAAAGAATGTATTTGAACACCTGGAATGAAAGTCAAAGTCTGCATATCCTTCCCAGGTATATTATTTATTTGTCATCATGTTTTTCTATTTTTATAACTATCAATACTAATATTACTCTTTCATTTTTTAGCCTTCCCAGCCTGCTCCTTCGAACTACCATGTCCTATCTGCCTACCCTACCCCATTTTAGCAGCCTTCCAAAGTATATTATTTATTTTCCATCACTTTTTCTATTTTATAAAATACATACACTAATATAACTTTTTCATTTTTCAGTATTTATAGCCTGATCACCCTGACTACCCTACCCCATCTAACTACCTCGCACCATATGTGTAGCCTTCCATGATATATTATTTTTTTTCATCAATTTTTCTATTTTATAAATTCTAAACACTAATATAACTTTTTCATTTTTTTGCCTACCTAGCCTGCTCACCCAGACTACCCTGCACCCTCTGCCCACCATGCCCCATATGAGCAGCCTTCCTAGGCATATTATTTATTTTTCATCGATTTTTCTATTATATAAATTATAAACACAAATATAACCTTTTCATTTTTCAGCCTTCCCAGCATGATCACCCGAACTACCCTGCCCCATCTTCTTACCCCACCCCTTATGAGCAGCCTTCCTAGTTATATTATTTATTTTTATCAATATTTTTATTTTATAAATTATTAAAACTATTATATATTTTTCATTTTTCGTCATTTTCAGCCTTCTCCCATAGACTTCCCTTCCCCATCTATTTACTTTTATTCCCCACCGCCTCGCTCGAAACAAACATGTATTGTGAGTTCTTTTCTAGAGATCATCACATACATATTGTTGCGTTAGGACTTGTGCATTTTTTGGGGATTAAGTACATCACCAGCCTATAAAGATGGGTCAGGTTAGAGTAACAATACACAATATTGTAGATCCTAATGTTGTACTGCCATTTTCTACTATGGATATCACCAGAGTTAGGAATTTTGTGAGTCATTTTTTAATTTTTCCAACTAGTTTGCTTCATCACACATCATATGAGGTATGTGTTTTTTAGTTACTAATTAAAATTTATTCAAAATTAGTTATAATGTTTTCATATATTTAATATATATAGGATTATCTGAAAGAAAAATAAGTTACACAAATGAATCAAAATGGTCAAGAACAATCGACTCTAGATACATAAGATATTTCTCATGGGATACAATGATTATCTCAGGCGTCTTCTTCATTGAATTATATCTACGAGTTTTGGATGAAAAAAGATATATAAAGAAGAGAATATCTATTGTGACTACTTAAAGAATATATTAATAATAGATTATTTTAATTTAACAAACTATATTTTTTAAAAATTAGGTATCTACACACGCTTCTTATACAAAACTAAAGTATAGACATTTACAGTTTTATAGATCCAAAATTTATTTTCATAGAAGAGAAACATTTTATTAATCCTCAAAGAGTTGCACATATGTGTTAGAGATTATCACATACAATTATTTAGTGTTGGTTTATTCCATTTCTTGATAAATAACAATAGAAATTATTAAATAATTATCATTATAATGTCATTAATTGTGAACTTTTTGTATTGTAGGGGGGATTTGATGTTGGGTGTATTATGCCCAAGTGAATGCACTATATGTTGGTTTTTATCTTTATTTGGGAATGTTCATATTTTTTTCACCTTATTACAAAGGTATGTTTTTTATAATCTCATTATGTTTTATTAACATTGTTTAAAAATGTATTATTAGTTCATATATTTGATAATGAAGTTCCTGGAAAAAAATGAACAAGGAATACAAATCAATAAAGAGCCAAAATAAAATCAAATATGTGTAAGTAAAAGTAATTAGTTTTTATATTACAATATTTTCTACTTTTTTGTTATATTTTAATTTCTATTAACAATTTAATGTTTTATAACTATAGTGTTTCCATCAAAAAGGAAATGTTTAATGTGGTTATTATATTCTATGATTCATGTATGAGATAATAACAACTGAAGAAACTACTAAATTTGATAAGGTTAGTTGTATTAATTTTTTTATATTTTCTACCATATTATTCTATTTTTTATCTCATATCATTCAATGTTATTTTAGGAATTCAATGATACACAGTCTTTTTCACAACATGATATGGTTCATATTCAATCTATTTTTTCAAACTATTTGTTTTGTCTGATTAGGATTTGAGGTATGTGTATTCTAATATTTATAAAGTATATTATATATGAGTTCAAAAATTTAATCTTTTGATATATTAGGTGTTTGAACCAACTAATAATAAAATAAATGCTTCCAAAATTACCAATAATGAGCATGCCATAAAGTTCAGGTACATGTATTTAATTCTACTATATTTTTAATGTTTAATATTCTATTTTTTTCTGAAAAATTAACATTTTGGTTTTTTATTCTTGGTATATGAAATAATAAATAATCAATCAACCATGTGATAAGAGGCTAAGTACTATCCATATTGAGATGGACCCATGTCATACCTGCTACAACTCCATGCCAAAAGGTTGAAAAATTAGAAGTGACTAAGAACAATCCAAAAGTTCATTAAGTATATTAAATGGAATCCTTAAGGCATAAAGTTTTAATTTAGACCACAATAATGACAAGTGAACATGTACTTGATATCTACAAGACATAAATTTCTTGCATGGTACTTTGTATCAATAATGAATTGAATTTTATGTCTAGCCACATGCCTATCATAGGTACATCGTAGTCATTCTCTAGTGTCAGGTCAACCACACTAGTATAATCATATCATGGTGGTCCACTTGTTCCATCTACCAAATAATGATTCTGTAGGTATGGTAATACATTCA
Organism: Viscum album; assembly: GCA_963277665.1. Taxonomy (NCBI): domain Eukaryota; kingdom Viridiplantae; phylum Streptophyta; class Magnoliopsida; order Santalales; family Viscaceae; genus Viscum; species Viscum album. The sequence goes on from OY728131.1 coordinate 245,523,354, forward strand.
ACAAGAAGTATCATTAAAGGTAGCATAATACATGTCATCCTGAGATATATTGATGCATTTATATTTAACTAAAATTCCTTGAGTTTTACCATGTTCTTATCCAATGCCTTTGTCTAATTTTTTATAATATTTGTTGATGCATTGATCTATAAATTTTTCAGTGACACAAATGAATTGAATGATAAATAATGTTTGATTTTTGTATATTGTGTTTTTATAGGGGTTTTGATTTTATTGGTTTTCTATTTTTTTAGATTTTTCTAAAAAAAATTATCTTAAGGCATCAGTTATTTCAAAAACCGACACATATATTAAAAAAACTATTTTGGCATTAGTTAATCCTAAAACCGATGCTAAACCCAGTTTTCATCATCGTTTTTATTCAAAACCGACACTGTAAACCTGAAATTATTTAACTTTATTCAATGGTTTTACCTAAAACCAACACCATAAATCAGTTATCGGCTTCATTTTATTAAAAAATCGATGCCAAAACCCAAACAAAAATGATTTTCAACATCAGTTTTTAGAAAAACGACACCGAAAATACTATTTTTTACATTCCCTTTATAGATTTCAGTTAAAAAATGACAGAAAAATAAAAAAACCGACATTAAAATGTGTTGTTACACAAGTGATATAACATGTCAAATAGGAAGTGTATACAACAAACAAAAGAAAAAATGGTGAATATGGTAAAGGTCTCACATTGATGAAAGTGTGATTATAAATCTATGACCTTAAGTCTCAAATTCTTACTTAAATGATAAAAAATTCTATATAATAATTATATTTTTAGTTTAAATCCACAAATAATCCATTTTTATATATAGGTTACCATATATGATTTACATATGACATTTTATAACACATTTATTAATAATCCCATCTTAAAGTCATGTTTTAGGTAGTACATGCATTTTTAATGAATGTTTTGATTTTTTATTTTTTTTACACTAATATTGATCATGGTTGAATCAAATACCAACTATTAACTAGTATATATATATATATATATCATATATAATCTTTGTATATGTATTTATATTAATCCATAAATGTTATATTTAGAAAATGAGATATAACGTTCATGGAGACGGTAGGTTGTACAAACACATGAATGTTGTTTCCATTTCACCGATGGATACAAATAAAAGAATATAAAAAATATTCATTATCTAAATTAATATTTATTTCATGTATATAACATATATTTCAAAAATTTATCATAATTACCAACCTTCCAAAGATTTAGTAAAAAAATTATCACATAACATCGCAAGGTGGTAGTCTAATGCACACACAAAAGGCATTATCGCATCAACCAATAATTGGAAATTATGAAGTTATACAGTCAATAGGAATTAAGTAATTATAATTAACATAAATATATCATTTATATTAATTTATTTAATCCATATTAACATAACAGATAAACAGGAATGAAAAATACATAATATCGATTCATGAGGCGAAAGTCCTTCATACTCATAAGCGACGTTATTTTTTCCAAATGGTTGGGAGGTAAGATTTTTTATGTGGTATTATAATTAAATATGAATAAAAATGTAATAAAAATAATATATAATAATTAAAATCTTCATTATATCCATACATGATATATGGTGATGGAAAATTAATAACATTTATTTGTGAGGCTGTTGTCTTTCGAACATACAAATGATGATTTTGAATCCCATTGGATGAAAGTGGATATTGTTTCAGGTCATATAAATAAAATTAAAACCAATAATTATATGGATTATAAAAATATTTTCATCTAATTATTTTTTAATAATATTTGAATGTGGTGGAGAAATTAATAAATAAATTCCCCAGTTAGAGACGTTACCTCTACTATAGACAACATATTTTGGTTTTTTAAAGATATCGTTACACTGAAGAATGTTTTACCATAATATGGATTCTAGAATGTGTGGGGTAAATTAATTAAATTTTTTTGAATTTTAATATCTAATTCAAATAGTTTTTTGAGTTTTGAAGTGGAGATGAGAGGGAGGCCTTTTACAAGTGAGGGGAGTGGGAGACTTATAATTTTTTAACGGAACAATTTTACTCATTTTTTTACATACCATGAAGATGAAAATGGTAATTAAAGAAATATAATATATAAGGAGGAAATATGAATATAGAATTAGTTTTTAATAAGTTTCTTAAAATTTTCCACTATTATATTTTTAGTCTAAGCCCCTAGTGATCAGATTTTTCCTTTAATAACATGAATAAATTTTATTTTCACTTTTACTTTTCATAATGGTTAGAAATTAAATTGATCATATTATAAATTTTAATTAAGATTATTAAAAATATAAAATCTATTTTTCCAATTACATTTACTTAAGAGGAAAATTTAATTTTAATATTAATCTTATTGGAATGATGAAAAATAGTTTTCCATAGAGATAATGTCCAAATGTATAAAATATTACTATATAAAATTCAATATAAAAAATATTAATATGGATTTAATTAGATTAATATATATAACATAGCTAATTTTATCTTTAAAGACATTATAATTTTTTTACATTTTAAGATTATTTTAATGAAATGAAAATTCATAATAAAAACCATAATTTTTAACTATTTATCAAAAAATATATCTTTTTCAAATTTTTTAAAAAAAATTACTCCCATATAATTTTGATACAATGGTTTAAAAACTATATTTCTTTCATTTAATACAATTTTTTAAATTTCACCAAAATTAATTCTAATATAATTTCACAAAAGGAAACAAAACATATTTTTATAAAAAATACAATTTTAGGGGAAAAATGGGTTTATAGTTATCTATTGTCTCGAAAACACATGAGATTAATGTTAAGAATTATAAAAAATATATAATATAAAAATGTAATTAATATAATTCACCAAAAGTTAAATTTTTGATTTATTGAAGTAAAACTTTTTTATGTGAATAAAATAGTATTTTCAGAAAAAAAAATATTTTTATTGTTTCCGTCTTTTTTTTTCATATATAACTATTTGGATACATAATAATTCATTATATTTACATTTATACACCATAATTTTTCATATCTTAGTTATTCCTATTAATACCTCCACTACAATGGCTACATGATGACTATTATACTAAATAATAATATTTTAATAGTATATCATGTTTCATTAAAACTCAGTGTTGGATGTAAGAGAAGATAAATATGATGTTGGGTGTAATAGAAAATTTATAAATTAATAAATTTATTTGTAAAAAGATGTTCCACAATATATCGAGGTCATACAAATTATAACTATACTTTTACAAAAATCACACTTAAGGAATATCATCCCCTAAATAAAATACAACTACCACATAACCCTACTTCCAAAAACATCAATCATCCATCATAAAACATTAACAAGGATTCGTCATCTCATTCCTTAATACTTTCTTTTTTTATCAAATATATGAATTATGTACTAAGATTCACCAATATCAATCAAATATTGTTTTCATCAAATATATGGAAAATTATTTAAAATAATCCATTCCATTTTTATGTTTTTTAAATTATCTTTATATTAACTTAATTATCTAATGACTCTTATAAATTGTTTCATATAATATTGATGATCATTATAACAAATTTAAATTTTCTAAAGAAAGATACATTTTTTATTGAATTAAATTACATATTATATATTATGGTTATATAAACAAACATTCACATATTTTATTTCATTATATACTATCAATTTTAATAGTCCCTTGAGAATCATAACCATTGATACTAAGGCCACTGAAAACTGATTATGTGATTATAAATATAGGGTTTTGTTAAATACAATTGATAGAGATAAAGGAATTGATGGACTCGACCAATAGGATCATACCCTATGAAGCCCACTAATTGGAGCTTATGAGTGAGATAGAATAATTGGGATATTCTCTCATCCATGTCTAAGTTTATATCCAACAACTACAGCATTAGATAAATAATAAACCATAGAATATTAATCTCACTGAGATCATAGCCCAATCCAGGTATGCTGAACCACCCCATGAAAATATCATTATCATGCATCATACACATAGATCGGTTTCTAGTGTAATAAAGTGTAATGTATCAAGATCTTAACAAAATTAATATCTATATTTTACTTTCAATAGAATAATCATTAAATTTAATCCATATTATTATTAATTTATAAATGATTTTGATTTCAATATTATAAAACAAAAACATGTTTTTAGGTAATGTGTAATATCAGTTATGAAATTTATTTTAAATAAATTAATTATTTTTTAAATAAATTATAAAATATTATTGTTGTTAAATTTTAGTGATAATATAATTTTTATATTGCTACATGTAATTTTTATAAATGTTTGAAAGTTTTAATATAACATAAACCCATCATTTCTTAGTAAATAGATATTTTTATTTTTATAAGTGAAAATTAACATACTAAGAAAATTTATTTTGATAAAACAAATATTATTTTTGGAAGAATATTGTAAAAATTATCTGACGGTGAATTTTTTATAATTTTCTATTATAATTGAATTTTTGGTTAAAACCTAAATACAATTTAAATACCTGGTGTGTATTTTGATATTATAATGACTCATATATTAATTAAGAATGACATAAAAGGTATAAATGTCCTAATATATTTTCCCCTTTATGATAATGTGATTTTTTTGGTTCTTTTATTAATTTTATAGGGCCCTTATGAATTGTCCAAAACATATATTTTATTTTAAGGTTTTAAAATCATTTATTTATAAACGTGCCTCACTTTTACATGACCAAGGGTATTATTTTAATGATTTAAACTCTTGGCCTTATAAAATAATAATAATGAATCTTATTCAAACAAATACAAGTAAATAAACTTGGGATTTTTTTGATTACTTTATTATATAGGATCAAAAACCTATTTTTGGAAAACAATAAAGAATTCCCCTATAATTTCCTATATAAATTCAATCATGATCCCATTCTTCTTCACTATTGTTTTTGGATAACATCCTCAATCTACGATTACCCCTCCATAGTCCTACCATTTTGACCCTAATATCTCAAGAATACCATAAAAAACCTTTGGAATTATCCTCTAAAATTAATGGATTTCTCTATCCTATTTTTTATTCAAGTATTATGATTTTAATTATCCTTTTAAGTCTCAATTGTTATGTATATGAGACTTTAAAAAACCCTCCTACTATAAAATTTATTTCCTAATAATGAGAGATCATTTAAACCCACTTATTATAGAAATTACATAATTTGATACTATAATTATGTTTAGTTAGAGAACCTCTCCTTAACCCCTTTTTTCAGGAATCTTAATCATTTTATGATTTTTATATCCAATTCATAATTTTGGGATATGTTTTAACATATAACACGTACTATAAATTTGAGGTAAAAATTATAAGACTCCCCTTTCTCTCTCATTATACTATTTTATAATCCTTTATGTATTATCATTAGGATGTTGAAATTTCACATCTATGATTCCTTACCAAACCTTTTTTGTTGTGAATACCATAACTATTTTCACTCATGTATTTTCAACTATACAAGTGTATATTTATTTTATTGGGGAATTATATGTACTTATTCAACTACCATTTATCATATAATTATATGTGGTGAAATGTTTCTTATATTATATGATATATTTGGAAAACTTCTTCATGTACATGATATTATTATGATAGTTATTCCTAAATAGCACTCTTATACATTAAATAATGTTTTACACTCATGATATTCCTTGTATGTTGTTTTAGAGGTTATCCTAATAAAATTATGTTATGTTTTCATATTTTCAGACCTAGACATGTGTTTTTGATTTTATGTTTAATTTTATTTCAATATTTTCATGTTGCCTTTATGTTAGCATGAAATATCATGCCTTATATTGTTCACGATTATGATTCTCACTAATTTTATGTTCTGTTGAAATTTATATTTCCTAAAATGTAATACCTTCTTCATGTTTTGTTTTTTTATTCCCTTATTTTGATTTATAACTCAACCATTTATTATGTATCTCCCCAGCTGATCCCATAAAGTTTTAAGCACCATGGAATAATAACAGAATGTTATGGAAGATTTTAATAATGCTGATGTACCTCATGTTTTATGTTATGCAATTAGCCTAATCCCCATATACACTAGAATTAATGATTTAATAATTTATATTATGCGTATTGTAATGTAATAAATCATGAATTAATTTGTAATAATGACAAGGGTTGATATATTTGGTATAAAAGGAATTCCTAGTTATTATTTATATTTGTATTAGGAAACTCTAGAGAAAGAACTAAGAATAAGAATAAACAATAGAAAACATCCATAAATTTAGGTAATTAAAGAGTAAAATATTTTCATGAAAATATATCTTTTACTGAATACTACCAGTGGATGTGGTTATGACACATTTGTATATAGAGGTAACACATGAAAACACCATATTTATCTAAAATTTATACTAAATAGGTTCATGATAATGGACCTTTCTTCACACCTAGTTTGAGACTCACATGGGATATGCTTTGGTAAATTTACAAGTTCACCAAGAACCATTATTATGGAAAAAAATAAAAAAATCCATAAAATTATATCTTAAGAAATATATCATCTATAACATAGATTGAATCCATGAAATTAATAATCTGTAGAATAAATTTTATTTACAATTTATCGATTTAATATTGATGGATTCAAGTTTATGTGTTTAATAGCTTATATAAATCATCAATAATTTTCTCTTTACTCTAGACAATGTATGGAAATAAGATGAAATGAGTGGAAATCCAATGTGAAGGGAAATTTTAGGAATACCCAAATAAAACACCCATCCTAATGGGTTCTAGAACTATAAACATGGTGTTGATACTCACTCATGTAAATTAGGTTAAAAATAGAAATCTAAATTAGGAGTATTTAAAAAATGATCCTAAAAATGATCAATCTACAATTGATACATTTATGTTACAAAGGCCTCTAATTTTCAATGGATGATACAACCCCTTAATTTAATAAAAATTTATCTAATCCATTGAGTAGATATTATCTATCCTTTAATGTTACACGCAAGATAGGGTCATAGTTTCTATTTATCATATACAGGTTGAAGAATATCAATCGTGGAAATTAATTTTTGTTATGAAGCATGGTAAAGAGATCAAATAAATAGGGTATAACGAGTACCAAAAATAAAAAATGAAAAATATTTTCCTCCCACTCACTAACATAAAATGGAAATGGTTTTCCTTTACCATAAGAAAGAAGATGAAGAATATATTTAGGTGTATAAGAAAAACATCACGAGAATTGAACAACCCTGCTTTGACTTTTTATTACCCCTAAATGCAATGTTGACCACCTCTTTGGTTGGATAAAACTGAGTATACAAAAATCTCTAATGATATAAGACATGCATGCCTATAATAAAAAAATATATTCTGCCCATGATGTTAAAATATAGATTGTACAATTTGAAGGGTCTTAGGAGAATAAGAGGTGGAAAGTGGATTTTAACTCTAGTAGTGTGATTGATAAATCAAATGATATTAAGAAATGTTATCATACCACTTATCAAATTTATAGACTCAATCACCCCATAATTTTCCTAAGGGAATGAGTAAATAAATTAGGTGCTGGAAGGAATAGATCCTAGCTAGAGATTATTGATGGTAGAAACATGAAAATGCATTTAATGAGAGGAATACTCAATCATACCTACAAAATATTATAAAATGTTTCAAAAATAATAAATAAAGACACTATATGAACCACTTAACTAATCCAAGAGATGTTATATAAAAGGAACACTAATACTAAAGTGTGATCCTGTGACATCTAAACTACTAAGGTGGATCCCAAAAACAATGTGTTGATAGGTATGCTAGTTATTCATTCATGAATAATGAACATGATTATTCATTTTGGTTCATATAATTCCTTCATATCACACTATTTTAATATAACTATACACAAATCAACAAAAATAATGTATGTAGAGAATCCATCAAAAATAGAAAATTGGGAAATTATTGCATCCCAAGTATATTACTCCTCCACAATCAAAATTTGTAGGATTAAATTCCAATCAAGCATTGTGATACACCCTATAGTATTATTTGAGAAAAAATATTGGTATGTATTATATTTCCTTATATAGTGCCAACATAAATTTCCATGAGAATGAAATCAATCCCCCTCTTATGAATCACTTTTTGATTCTATACAAGAGTGAGGTGGATGATGGATATTTTTCTCACCAAAATATCAACCAGGGATATTATTAATAAATGAACAGGGGTGCCTAGATCAGATTAATGACTCTAAATAAAATATCATCCCTTATGAAATTCCCTTTGTGAAATATTATACTGATTTGTTTCTCAAATAATTGATTAGTCCTACTCTATGAAAATAGGTTTAATTTTAAATCAAGTTAATACATGGGGTATTTCAATTATCCAAGAATATATATAGAATGGACGTTGTGGAATCCAAGGAGCTAAAAAAGAAGCTATAAGATAATCTGGATAATGGTTTCATACACCCCATGTGCTTCACCATAGTGTCAACTAGTCCTGTTCATTTAGAAGAAGGATGGTTCAATGAGTGATTGCATTGATACTTGTGAGCTAAAAAATAACATGATAAAGAACAATATTTCTCTAACATGGATTGATGACTCGTTAAATTAAATACATGAATAAAAATAGTTCTCCAAGGTGGATCTCTGTGCATTGTATAATCATGTATGGGTGAACAATTATTATATCCCCATGACTGCTTTTTTTTATAGTGTATAAGAACTATGAATTCATATAAATGCCTTTCAATATCAAAAATTCAGCAAAAATCTTAATGGAAATTATGAATTTATATTTCAAATATCATTAAGATATATTTTCATTATCCTTTATACAAGATATTTAAATATAATCCAAAATATATGAGGAGCATGTGGATCATATGGGTACTATGATACTAACCATATAAAAGGAGAAGCTTTATGAAAAGTATATCAAATGTGAGTTCTAGTAGAAGTATCATTCTGGGGTAATATTACCACATGTAATTGGATATTTCTAGTCTCTTAGAGTCTATAAAAATTGATTTATTTACAAGACAAACCACTATGATGTAAATAAATAGTTTCCTTAGACTATAAGTGTTTTAGAGATAGTTTTTGATAAATTTTCCATGATTTTGAATCCGAATAACCAAGATAAATTGGAAGAGAGTGAGAAGTTAGATTAATGGAGTTGTTAAGGAATATTATAAAAATATATGTACTTGAACTATCCAAATATAGGGATTATTAAAACAAGGGGTTGAATTGTATAATAATTAAAAATGATGATATCCAATGCCTCAAGAAAATTTAATATCCATGAATAGATTTACCCAAAAAATGATTTGGAGATATTTGTAGTAATATTAAATTTGATAATCTTGAGGATCTACCCTTTGGGAATAAATTTGAAATACGTAAATATCATAAGTGTCCCAAGTATATATTCACACTAAAAGAGTTAAAGTTTCACCAAATAATATGGTTATAACTAATTATGGACTATGACTTCTCAACCCACTAAAATCCAAGAAAATAAAATATTGTGCATGGTGTTCTGAGTATAAAGGATATGAAAATTTTATAATTGATGACAATTGAGAAGGATCTGGCCATCATAAACTTGAAAAGGATGGACATGAGAATCATATATAAGAAACATCATCAATACACTCAAAAATAATCTCTTGACTATCCATTATATAGAAGATAATGTACTCTCAAAATATATTGTATAAATTTAGAAGAAGGTAGAAGCAATAAGAAAAGATAAATCTATAGAGTTCAAAACTGATTAATAAGGAGTTTTATGATTTGATTCAAAGATAATTGTTCAATCAAATATTTAGTTAAAAAAGGAGTTGTTCGATGATTCACAAAGCCTAAAATTCTCCATCTTTCTACAAAAAAATTATGTATAACAATCTCCAATATTACTATTTTGGGATAATATAATGAGTGGGATCAGAGAAAATACTTCACGGTGTCATGTATGTTAGCAATTAAATGATGAAATAAATAAAATACAATGGGATGAAGAAAAAATTTCCCATAACTATATGGAAATAGGAAAACATGACTGTAGAAATTTTCACCGGTCATCTATTGACAGTAAGAGGAGAAAATTAAATATGGGTTTTAGTGGATTGATTTACAATGTCAGCTCACGTAATTTTATTTAGAGAGGAATTATCACTCGATTAGTATGTAAATATAGACATTAGATAAGTACTGAGAATGTATAGAACAACACTATCGATTTTATTTGATCTATATCCAAAATATACCTCTATGTTCATCCTGAGCCTCCAACATGCTCTAAATATTTAGTTGAACATCATTATAGTTCATCAACCTTAAAATAATGGCCATTATGAGTGGACTATCAAAACACTTAAACACATGTAATGATCGTTCTCAATGGAATTCAAATGAGAATGGTATAAACATTATCCTCTGGTCATGTTCTCATACAATAAAAATTTCAACTCTGTCATCTAAATGGATCCCTATGAATACCTTTATGGAAATAGTTGTTGAACCCTAGAATAATGGGATGAAGTGGGTGAAAACAAACTTATAGGTCTAAAAATGATCGAGGAATTGGTGGAAAATGTCAAAATCATTAACCAACATATCAAGGATGTTCAGAGTTAATGGAGGAGATATGATGAAAATTCTTGATGATGCCTAGACTTTAGGTTGGAGATAATTTATTCCTATATATATATCCATTAAAGAAATTAATGATATTTGGGAAGAAGGGAAAGCATTTTCCAAGATACCAAAGTGCCATTGAGATACATGATCAAATCGTAGTGGTGGCCAATCCTATAGAACCCAAAAATAACATATCTAACGTTTATGTTATGTTCTATATATCCATATTGAGGAATTACTTATCTGACTCCTCACATGTGATGAATCCATATGTGGTACCATTGGATAATGATATACCATATGAAGAGTAGTCTGTGAATATATTACATTATATAGACAAAAATATATTAAATAAGACAATGCATCGTCTCAATGTTCTATAGAGAAACTAAAAAGTCAAAGAAGAGATGTGGGAACTGTTTGAGGTGATGAATCAAAATTATTCTCATATGTTTTAGTTTTTGGAATGAATATTTCAAGGTAGAATTTTTGAAGGGTAAACTTTGTAACAAATAAAAATTTTATAAATTAAATTCACTTTTTGATTGAATTAAATTTCCAAATATGTATTATTATTATAGAGAACACATGCACTTATTTTTTTATTATATCCTATCAAATTTAATGTACCATTAGGCATTATAACCCTTTTTAATATATCCACTAACTAGAGATCATATTATTAGTATAAATATAGATTTTTGATACATCCAATTGAAATAAGAAATGTAATTGATGGCCTCAACCAATAAAAATGAACCATATCAATACCACTAATCAAAACATCAAAGGGAAAAAGAATCACTCAATTTTTACATTGACCAATCCCAACTTCATATCTAATAACTAAATCATTAAAAATTCCATTTAAGGGATAAGGTCAAGCTCATCCAGATCACAACCCAAATAATGTATTCCTAACCACCCCAAATAAATATCACAATCTTTCACTTTACCCTTAGGGTTTTATCAAGTTTAATAAAAGGATATGTGTCAAGACCATAATTATATGAATATATATAAATATATTGTAATTTCATTAGAATAATAATTTTTTTACTCCCTATTGTTGTTACATCATGAATGACTTGAATTTGATATGATAAAACATTATTTGTATTTATGGCTAAAATAAAAATTCAATTAAGAGTTATATTTTGAATAAATAATTTATTTTTAAAATAATTATAATAAAATTTTATTATTAAATAACTATTATTAAATGTAAAAGAGAAAATAACTTTTATAAGGGTTTGAAATATTTTAATGCAAAAGAACACATTATTTCTCAATAAATGTTGGTCATAGTTTATGAATGTGAAATTTAATATATTTAGATAATTATTTTGAAATATATATATATATTATTTTTTGGAATCATATAGTCAAAAGTATTCAATAGTGAATTTTTATTTATTTTATGAGTCATTCAAATATTATGGTAAAAATTACATACAATATAAATATACAGTGTATAATATGACTTAATAGTGACCCAAAAGTGATGTAATAAATACCATAAATGATATCCTAAAAAATATATGTGTCTCCTTTAAAATAGTTTTCTTTTAACGTTATTTTACTAATTTTATAAATTCATTATGAATCCAACAAAACCTATATTATATTTCAAGGTTTAAAAATAATTTCATTATAAACATGACTCACATCCACATCAACAAGGGTAATATTATAATGATTTAAGGCCCTATAAGTATTAAAATAATTAAAACCACTCCCATTTGACAAAAACCATGGAAAAAACCTGGGAATGTTTTTTAGTTTTAATTTCATTATTGTATAGAATCCAAAGCCCAATTTTAGATGATAATAAATAACTCCCCACTATTTATTATATAATTCCACCCAATATCTCATTCCTCTACACTCCAAAACCATGGAGAATGTATTTAATCTATCATAACCTCTTTATAGTTCTCCCAAGGTTCCCCTGTGATCTAAAAAAATCATCTCCCATAATATTTTTGTTTTAGAATTTATAGATCATTTATTCCCTCACAATAAATAATTTACTGAAGATGTTAATACACTGAAATTTAGTAAGGGATCCTCTCCTTCTCCTCTTTATTTAACCATATTTTTCATTTTTTGAATTTTATTTCCAATTATGAATTATTCAATATGTTTTTTCCATATCCATATTAAATATCACATTATATTAATATGATGAAACCCCCTTACCTCTCTTGTTAAACCATTTTATAATTCTTTATTTATTGTTATTTACCTGTAGAAATTGCTCGGTGATTTTTCCATGCCAATCCTTTATGTTGGGAATACCATCACTTTTTTTAACTCAAGGATTTTCACATTTACATTCTTATAACTATTTTTTTTTTGAAAATTTTAATGAATAAATTCCACACTCCATGATATATGAATTTCATGTGATCAAATATGTTCTTATGATATATGATCTATGGGGTTCACTTATACATATACATGAACTGATTAGGATGTATGAAATAAGATAGCACTCTAATACATTAGGTAACCATTCGGTTTCATGAGATTCCTTGTATAATGAATATGAGGTTATCCTAAGAAAAATATGTCAATATGTATTACTGTTTCTCCTTCAGTAATTATTATTATGTCACGTTTAATTTTTTTTACATAATACCATGTTTCTTAATATTACCATGTCATATCATGCATCATTGTTAATGTTTAATATTTTCACACATTTTTTGTCCCATTTGAAAACCTATTGTCTAATAAAAAATACCTTCTCCTTGTTACTATTTATTTATTCCATTGGTCATATGTGTATCTCATCCCTTTCTTATATATCTTCTCAGCTTATCACATTAGGTTTTAAGATATGTGGAATAATAAAAGAATGTTAATGAATAATTCAATAATGTCCATGTAACCTATTATGTAATGAGCCTAATTCTCTATGAAACTATAATTATTTGTATTATGGTTTTTATTATGAAATTATAAATAATAAATCATGAATTAATGTGTAATAAAGAGAGTTTTTGTCATAATATCCCCCATGTTTGAAACATATTCCTTTTAAATTGAGATAGTTACCTTGGTAATTATTCTTACATTTTTGGAATTTAATATGTTTAATATTTTTACCTTAATGATATTTTCCACATGAGCATAAATTAAATTATTTCTTTCTCATATTTGGTGCATTAGGAAACTCACATAGGTCTTGCTTATTAAATAAAAATCATGATATATTATTATGAATAATGATAAGAGTTTTACACCATCTCTTATAGAAATTAGTTTCTTGTTATTAAAACCACCACATTATCCTTCACATCCATTGTTAGACCAGTTTCTAATCATTCCATCTATTTAATAAAGAATTAATTTTCATTGTATGTTTATAAAATAAAATCATCATATATTATCTTATAATGAAGAATTAATACATTTTTATGTCAGCTTCTATTAAAAAAATTATTATTCATCTAAAAACAATAATTATTCGTATCATAATATATTTTTAGGTTATAAAATACACTCAACTTATGATCCTAAATTGTTATATAAAACCAACCTTTTTCCTAAATATATTTTAATTTTTATCATTTAATGATATCCTAACCTCTAAATCTATTTAACACTTTTCTCTATTATCAAATAAAACACCCAATGATATAATAAACCCATATTTATATGATTTATTAACAAGATTTAACGTCTTAAATATCATTTTTTTGTTTTAGAGTTTTATATAACTTTTAAAACCATTACATAACAAGGTTTAAATTTCCAGACAATGTATATTTTTTCAAAATAACGAATTCTCTTATTAATAATCTTATTTCACACATAACAATTCTTCTTTGTTCAAATTGTGCCACTATTTACATTACAATAATTTCCACCCATCCTTAATCCTAGTGAAAAACATTTTATAACAATGGGTTAGAAAAAAAAATATTGTTTAGGGTTATTAAAATTAAGATATCCCATTAATCTACATTAAAATTAATGAAAATACATAGGAAACGTTTCCATTTTAATGAAATAAAATTCTTTATTAAATAATCATTTACATAATAATGAAATAAAATCTGAATCCCAGTGATTTTGTAAAACATTTTATAAATGATAATAAAAATAAAATCATAATCATGATAGTTACTTGGGAAAACATAGTTACTCATGAAAACAATTCATTGAAAAACAATCCTTTTATAGTGATAATGTCATAAAATTTTCATTAATCATTAAATAATTGTTGAAACATATAATGTATAAAAAATTATTTGAAAAACCAAAGAAATCATAGAAAAAACATGCAAGAAGATTGGTATATTTTCATATAAAGAACCCTTAAAGAGAAATAATCGTCACAATTAATTCTAATATGTCTCTTAGAATGAACTTATATCTAGTTAAATAATTTACTTTAACAAATGCATTGGATATATTTATCTGGAGCCAACCCATAATCATCCATATTTTCCAGAAACATATCATCAAAAAACACATCAATATTTTATTTTAATATAAAATCAAATTAAAAAATTTACATTCCATTATAGATTCATTAAACTATGAAAAAAACATGTTTTATGTCAGTTAATTTAAATGATCAAAAAAATATATATAGAGATAAAATTTCTATTGAATCATTTTTAAATATACCAAAAATATAATAGTAATAAGTAATAAGATATTAAAAATTATTAAAAATTATTTCATAATATCTATTCAAATTATCTTTTAAAAACAAGTAAAAATATTATTATTATTTTTGTTATTTTAAATAAATAAAATTCTCAGAAGAATGGGTAAAATATTTTCAATGAAAAATAATAAATATATGAAATTTAATAATAATAAAAATTTTAATTATAGTGTTAAAATATCTTCATTTCATATACATTTAAAAACATTATTTTCATACTTTTGTAAAGAATTTCAATAGTGTGTCATACAGAAAATGATTGAGAAGATTTATTTTAACCATTTTCAAAAAAAGAAATATTTTCTAGAATATATCTTTTATAAAAAAATTATCTATTTATAAAATATTTTTTTAATTTTTTTAATTAAATTTAAATAGAATGAAACAGTATAAAACATTTTAAAAATGGTTTTTAATAATAATACATTAAAAAATTTAAAATCAAAACTCCACTTCAAAAAAATTAGGAACATAAATTTTCATTATTCTTAATGGATTCATGATATTATATTTCCGCGTAGTATTTTAGACCCTGTATCAACAAATATATGTTCAAAAATCAAAATCATATCTAAATTAAAGATTTTTTAGATGATAAACCCTTATAACTTTGATGATGCTTCGACCAAAATCAATTGAATGGAGGAAATTCATTTAATTATTTAATACCAAATATCACTATAAAATAATATCTAAAAATACATTAATGGGGTATTAATTATACCATATAATAAAAAATGGTTCTCAATAAGAAACATGTCTCAATGAATGGAAATGGAGACAAGGGACTCATACAACGACCCTAACATTTGAATTTTTAATCCATCAATAAAGTGATTATATTAAATAAATTTAAGTAAAAATAAAAAGGTGTATATAAAATGTAATGAAATTATAGATTATAACAAACTTAATTTTGGAATAAAAATTTAAATGAATAAGTAATATAACCCAATGAAATAAAATAGAGATAAAAAATCTATTTATGACATTAATAATTATTTTATCAAAATGACAATGATGGAGAAAGAGTGAAAAATATTTTAATTTACATGAGTTTAATTAAATTGGATATTAAATAAATTCATATTTAATTTTATAATCCACAAAAAATAAAACATGTGGGGATGATGACATAAGTCACAAAGAAAATAAAATTTAGATGAGAATTCCTTACAATGTGTCCCGAAATTCTTCAAGCTTCGTTTACATTTTTAGATGACAAAATTTTATTAATTATCTTCTAAATTTAAAACATTTTAAAAAAAAATTTATATACTATCATTCCTTTCATTTCTATTATTATCATGTTTTATTTAGTTATTATGTTAGTTAGTTTAATTTCACACATTTTTGGTTCATTTAATTCATAAAATATAAAATTAACAATTCCTTACCGGTTTTGTTTATTATGTTTGTGGTTCTAGTATATTCATAATATTTATGAATGTTATAATTATATTTTCATACCAAAAAAATTCTTTTTAAACCATATAAATAAGGTGGTCATACAAAATAAATCATGTCACTTAATAGAGAAATTAGACTATATGTATGCCTGGATGAAATATTCATCTTTATTATGGTTGAAAAGTAAAAAAATTAGAAACCTGATTAAATTTATATGATCATAATAAAATAAGAAATTTATATTATTTATTCCCCAAATTCATCCTCATTCCTAGTCATGTAAAGTGTTAATGAAATATAAATCACATAATTTTATAAAGGCAATGATCCATACAGACATATGAGAGATGTTGTCATTTTCTATTAGATAAAAGCATAATATAGTATAAAATTTATTTTCCATATATAAAAATAATTAATTAAAAAATATATTATATATTATTAATCATATATATATAACCACTTATGTGAGGGGGGTGAGGAAAAAATCACCACATATTTTTGTGGAGATGACATTCTAAACGTATGCATAGGCAATGATTTCATTTCGCATATGATAGATGAAATGAGAAAAAAATTGTTTTATAATAATAGCAACTTTTTAAAATACATAATAAAATAAAATCCTTTTTTAATGGTTATAATAGATTATAATGGGTATGAATAAAAAATAAATATGAAAGTGTTTGGTTAATACTTATAACACCTATTTTGAAATAATCCTTTGTATCACACCTTATGTCATATAGTATTGTAATTTTTTCAAGGCCAGGACCTATATAAAACTAAGCTGATGTTTGGATAAATATTTGGGAATATCTTTGTTGAGTTATATTTCAAAAAGTGTGTAGATATGTGGGGATAGAATGTTTAATTTTATAAGTGTGGGGAGTGGAACACATATATAAAATATGAAATTTAAAATAATATAATCTTATTTTCATGGTAATGTGTAACCAAGGAGTCCAATTTTTTATAATAATATAGTTAAATTTCAAAAGTCAATAAACCAGTCATAGTTATACAAATTTGGAAGATATTTCAATCATTACACCATTGTGGTGACCAAAATTTACCATGCTAACAATTCACAATGGATAAATATTAATATAAACTCATTACAAAATTTAAATATTATAATTCAAAATATTTAACACATTATCTAAGATTAAATTTTCCTATGTGGTAAAAAAATTCTAATATTAGCGCATGATTATCATAAGCCAAATTTTAGAAAAAGAAAGTGTTTTTATGTCTACTAAATGTGGATATACTTGTTTAGGCCAAAGAATATTGAGTAATATTGATTACTATGAATTTAAAAAATCATTATTAAATAAATGAAGTTTATTTTTCATTATAACTTTTCTCAAACTAAATGTAACCTTGCTACCATGCTGTTAAATGCAAATAACTAAAAATTATTTTTTATTGTATAAAAATATAATTTAGATTTCTATAGGTCAATAATTGGTTTCCAAATTCAAACTAATGCTTTTATATAACACTTTTTACACCCTAAATACATGTTTTTTTAGAAAAATATTTTCTTTGTTTTTAATTTTTTCTTATTTCCTTATGATGTTATAAAATTTTGGGTATTTATAAAATTTGAATTTCTCACTATCCACCTAAAAATAGACAATTTTAAAAAAACCCCCAAACGGATTGCTACATATATTTTTATATTTAGATATCAAAATTAATTTAATTTCATTAAAAACATTTCTAACATTTGAATGTAATAATTCTCTTATACACAATCAATATGCATAAAACCCATTTAAAAATGTATTTTCAATGTATAAAATGAATTTATTCACATTCATGAAATAAAATAAGTTTATGACTATTAATTTAATGTATTTAAAATATTATCAATAAATTTATTAAACATCATTAATAAATAGTGATTAATTTAATTTATCAAGATGAAATCAAATTATGTACATAAAAAATATTTTTTTTTAAATTATCGTGAATTACAATCAAATGATTGTATCATTATTTCTAAAAAAATTATAATCAATGTATTATTGATTATTCATAATTTTAGCTGTATAAAAAATAATTTAAAAAATTTAATTCAATAAACAATATAAATTTATATTTTAAATGAATCATATAAAATATAAAGAAAACATGATTTTAAATATTATAAAAAATTTATATTATGAATTTTTTTTTCATATATTTCATAATTTGGTCACTCATATTCATATCTTCCAATTCAATAGCAACATTATAATGGTCATTTTTTATAATAATATTTCAACATTATATCATTTTTCGTTTAACCACGGTGTTGTGTATGGTGCATAAAGAAAAACATAATATTCATTTAAAGGAATTTAAAATAAAATATTTTGGTGTTATATATATTTTCAACATGAAAGGAATTGGATGTGTCTATACCATGAGTTTCAATGCATGGACTATGGTCAGATATATTAAAAAGTCTGGTACTCCAAAATCAAAAAATCAAAAAGGCAATGTATAAGATTAGAACAGGATATGTCAAACAATATTTTGATAATATAGAACATATATATCCATGAATTCAGCTAACAATTTTATGATTATATCCCTTCTCAACATTCCACATGACCACTTCCATTATTTCTATCCACCCTATATACAAATGGATGAAGGAAATTATTGGGAATTCATATACCCTGTTTATCTCACATATAATAACTAAAAAACTAAACATCTATTTATAATGAAACTGAGTCAAAAAAATGATATTGTATCAAAACCTACCCCCTTAGATTCCATGGAAATAGAGAATCGTCATGCTCTAAAAATATTTTTGGTTGTGGACTTAATTAAGAAAAAACCCTTTTGATAGCACTCCTATTATAATCTAAATAAATATAATCTTTGGAGAAGAAAAAAAATTAAATCTAGGTCTTCCTCATTTCTATCTGAAACAGAAATTATCTTAATATATGAGGACATTTTTCATTATCCCTACTATTCAAGAATTTTTGAAAAATTCTCACACAAGATGTCTTAGACAATGCATGCATCCACTTAATCTTTTCTGTCTTAATCGAAACCTCTATATATTTTTTAAATGTAAATGGGATAAACAAATGAAAATTTTAATTTTATGAAACCTCAAAAAAATGTTGAACACCAGAATTATTATCTTGGGAGAGGTTAAGTAAATATCAAATAATATTATTGAACCAAAACCAAACCACTAACAAACTCATAATACCTATCTACATAGATTGAAACTCTAACTAATATGTTTCCATCAACGTCAAAGAAAAAAATCAATAACAAATTCCATCCAAAAAAATATAAATTGATACTTCTAACTCCTATCAAATGTCCAGAAATAAAAATCGCCCTTAATGACATGCTCCACTGAACTGAAAAATGAATAATATGAGAAAATTCTTCTCGTGTGCGGAGATTAGAGTTGAAGAAACATAAAAACATACATCCACATATATATGTCATGATATAAGATATCCCTATCATAATTCACTAAAAAAATATGGAAACTCTAATGATGTGTTCATCTAAGACATATCCCCATCTATTGAATCTACCATCATATTTTTGACAAAGAAATCATGTTTCACCACCAGATACAAAATTAAAAATGATCATTTCCCATTTTATATCTCTATAAAAAACATAAGGTAAATCCAAAACCTAGAAAATGTAATTTCATTTAAATATAAGTAAAATGATTATTTTGTTTTTCCCTATAATTATGCAAATTCAATCAAATTTGTAATCATTTATAATGCAAGTACCTCACTTAGTTATCTACCCTATAAGAATATTCATCATACTTAGAATATTCAGTAAGCTTAGGTTCCATCCATATAATAATAAAGGATCTTAAACACTTATGTCTCATCTATTCAACCTTAACCCATCACATTACACATTTGATTGATATTTATTCACCTCTATAACAATGAAATCCTCCCTTATTCCTAACTCCAATATCTATCCTAACTCTAAAAAATATATTTTATAACACTCTATCATGACCCTCCTCAACTAGTACCCAATCTAGGTTGGAAAACAATATTAAGGTGACCCCAAACCCTACCTCTAATAATACATGGATTATAAATATATACTAAGTATATAAAATCTGTAATATAAGAGGCATTAATATCATAATCCTATGAATAAAAAACCCACCAGTAAATTCTCTATGAAACAAAACTATGACCCCATATGGAAATTAATGTCATACATGACAATAAAAAGAAAAAAAGAAACTCCAATAGTGGTAACCCATGAAAAAAACAATAAAATCTATGAAATTGTAACGTATAAATCAATCACAAAATCCTTTCTACAAATCATAAACACAAATATATAAATATAAACAGTGGTGATCATATATGTATAATATACAGTAACACTCACAAAACCACTTGTGTATATGTCGAAGAATTATACTAATTCCTTAACTAATAATCATCAGAACAATATTTTTACCTAAACCGCGTCAACTACCACCCAAAATCACAATGTCACACTCACTGTATCTAAAAAAAATTATAGTGAGCAAATATAAAATGAATATATGGAAAATATTTGATATAACCACTTCCCCACTAACTTGGTCACTTTCGCATTCCAAAAACATATGTATTCTAGTTCAATATCTTCTATATACACTTATTCCAGTAAAAATATAAAAAATAAGATCCATAACCACATATATATTGTTGATTTAATAAGGTTTCCCTGTGACTTTTCCATTCCTTCATGTTTGGGAAGATTGTCGAGTCAATAAGGTTTCCTTATGACTTTTCCAATCCTCATTTCTTGAAAATCAGAAACACCATATCTCAAGGAAAATTTCATTTTACATTGTGTTTTACTTTCATAAGGAAAATTTTCCTTCCCCAAAAAAATGTATCCTTACCATGTTTTTCATTATTCATTATCTTTTCTAAGTGTAAAATTACTTTTCATATCTAAAACCTCAGAATCATATAATACATAGATAAAGAGTATTCTGTTTTCAGGATCATAATTCAGACTCCGAGTTCTCTAAATTCAGACTCCAAACTCTTATAAGTTCTGACTCCGAGTTCTCTGAATTCAGACTCTGAACTCTTTTGAGTTCAGACTCCCATTTCACTGAATTCAGACTCCGAACTCTTATGAGTTCTCACTCTGAGTTCTCTGAATTCACATTCCGAACTCTTATGAGTTCTGACTCTCAGTTCTCTGAATTCAGACTCCAGACTCTTATGAGTTCTGACTACGTGTTCTCTAAATTCAGACTTAGAACTCTTATGAGTTCTGACTCTGAGTTCTCTGAATTCAGACTCAGAACATTGTAAGTTCAGACTATAAATTCAAATGAATTCTAACTCCAAACATTGTAAGTTCTGACTTCGAATTCCCATGAACTCTGACTCCGAACTTTGTAAGTTTGGGTTCCGAATTCTTATGATTCCAGATTCCAAATTTCCTTAAAATTTAGACTCAGAAATTATATAGGGTTCATGTTCTGAATTCCTTATAAAACATAATCTAAATATCCTTGTATTATAGACACTGAATATGTTTTTGGTTAGACTTAGAACATTTATTTGATTACATTACAAATATTTGATTTTGGTTATGTAACCATATTTTTGCTTACACTTGTTTTTGTTATAAAATGATGTCATGCATTTAGTTACGAACTAACTGTTGTTTAAGTGAAACGTGTACATGCCCCTCTGAAATTGAAGGAGAAATATGACCATTGGAGGAGGGAGCCGACTGTTGGAGCTATGCCTATAAATAAGATCTCATTTGAAAGATCTCATATATACATTACATCTTTGATGAACTCTTCTATAACTCTAGAGATCACATGTTGTTGAAGTGTTTTCTAGAGATAGAATCACTTGATTAGTGAATATTGAACGTCTTGTTCCGAATTTCTTCATGCGACTCCTAACATTGATGAGTACATTTGAGGGCTTTCGGGGATAGGAAGATAGAGGTGTCGACTACCATAAAGTTCGAGGACTTCCTTGTTGAGGAAGACATAGGTGCTGACTACCTTTATGTTGAGTTCGTGCAGGGATATCAAGACAAAATCCGATATTCGTATTGATGGCTTACCCTGGTGTGGATAGGCATAATTTCTTGAATGATAAATCAATGGACCTTTATCCAAGGTTGTTGGATACCCTTCTCTATGGGTTAAATGGCTTAATACTTGTTAATTTTTTGTTTCAATTTTTACATTGTATTTTGATTATTAAGGAAAGTATAACTGTCTTATACATCCTTATATTTGTACACTCTGTTATAGTGAGATTCTATATTCTCTAAAGTAGATTCTTCATCTTTGTAAACTCTTGTTAAGTTTCATTTCTAGATTCAATTTTCTAGAATTTCATTCTCAGAATTATATTTCTGGAATCAAGCAAGTTTGTATAAGTAGAGGTTTGTGAATTACTTTGTTTAACCTTTTTAAACATATTCAACTTTAAAAGTTCCAAATATTTTTTAATGTATTAAATTCAAACACATCTTGTATTTTGAGAATCTTTAGATTCTATATAAAGTATATTCATTCATTATTGTGATCTAATAACTGGTATCAGAGGAGGTCTATGAAATACATATATTCACATATAAGTTTTCCCTTGCTCAATTTTTCATTATTCTATATTTTTCGTGCCAAGGAACATTTTCCATGTTTACAAACTTTTATTACTAACAAGTTTGTGTAGAAACTTTTTCATTAAGATGGCAGGAATCAATGTTGGTTTCATTAACAACCTAAATCCAACTAGACCACCTATTTTTAATGGTAATGATTACGAATATTGGAGAGATCTCATAAAGACATTTATCAAGAATACTAGAGGGGACAATTTTTTAATGCTCACTGGAGGATATATAATCCCGAACAAGGAAGTTAGTACTTTAAAAAATCAAGAAAATCATAAACATGAATTGAATTATAAGGTACATAATATATTGCTTTGTTCCATGACTAGAAATATATATATCCAAATTTCATCTTGTGAATCAGCAAATTGTATTTGGAAGAAACCTGATGTTTCACACTTTGGAACTTCAAAAGTCATTGAAACAAGAAGAGCCTTGCTCAGAGATAAACATCATGGTTTTTTATTTCCTTATGGAGAACCCATATGTAAGGTGCAACAAAGATTTATGAATATTGTTAATAGCTTACAATCCATGGGTGAGAAAGTATTGGATGATGACTATCTTGTGGATAATATCATATACATCATGCCTAATGAGTGGGAATCCAAAATAACTAATATTGATGAAATAGAAAGTTTACTCAAATTACTCTTGATGAACTTTTTGGAATTATTCTTCAACACAAGACTAAAATGAAGAGAGATGCTGATTATGTAAAGAAGAAAAATGGGAATGGCAGTGTCTCTTTTACTACAACTTCAAAACATATGAAAGCCCAGACTCCTGAGATAGTTACAAGATTCAAATCTAAGACGGTTGTTATACAATCTGAATCTAGTGGAAGTGAATCTTCAGGAAATGAACTAGCCAATCTTTCTTGAAGGATGAACAAGATAGCTGGATAGAATGACTTTCAATCCATATATATGAAGAAAGAAAGCAAAGATAATAAAGATTCATAAGTCAAATGTTATGAATGCAAGAGAGCTGGACATACAAGACCTGATTGTCCTATCCATAAGAGAAAAGAAAGAAAGGAAAAGCATTCTATGAGAAATAGAAAGAAGTACTACAATTCTAATGCTAAGATATTTTTGAAAGTTAACGACACCTAGAGTGCCAGTGGTGGTGACTCTTTTGATGAATCATCATATTATGAATCTTTTGGATAGAATAATCTTGGTCTAAAAGCTAGACTACCTATTGACAATAATTTATTAATGGATAAGGTATAAAATTTTTAATCAATGACCAATGTTTCTTTGAATGAAAATTATATTAATGATAAATACTATGAATCTTTGGATGAATAATCCTCTTCTGATGAAGATGATACTTTACCTTCCTATGAAGAAGTTTCTTGGTTTTCTAGGATTCTTGAGAATGAGAATATAAAGTCAAAAAAGACGCTTGATAAGGAAAATTATAGGATTTACATACTTATTAAGGAAATATCAGACCGTTCTTAAGATCTTGATAAGAAAAGCCTTGATTTTGAAAATATTTCAAAGAATCTCGAGGAAGTAAATTCTGAAAGGGATAAACATTCTAAGGATCTAGAAAAAATAATTTCTAAGAAAAATATTTTCAAGACTAACTCTAGTAATAATTTTTTAGAAGATAAGAACATAGTTATCAGACTAAAGTCAGAAATATTTTCTTCAAGAATGTGTATGTAAAACATTACCTTAGGTAAGGAAAATTTTAATAAAATGTATTATCAAATCCAACCTCTAAGGAATAATTATAGTTTTGGTTATATTAGTTCTAAAACGATGTTTATTAACAATTATTTTATTCCTCAAAGTGCTCCATTCTGCACTAAGTGTTAGTGTGGTGGACACTGGGAAAAAAGTTATTCCTTAAACAAAACCCAGTCTTTAGGATTTCATAAATTTTATTTTTCAAAGAAAATGTGGGTGCCTAATATTTTGCTTTCTGAAATTTCGAGATCCAAGAATGTTTGGATTCCGAAAGCCTAACACTCTTATTTTCAAGAAAGTAAAGAGAGTACCAACATAAATACTTGGTAATGGATAGTGGATGTTCCCAATATATGACTGGTAATAAAAACTCCATTGAAAAGATTATCAAGACAAAAGGAGGGAATGTAACATTCAGAGATAATTCTAAGAGAGAGATTATCTATATATGTAACATTTCTCTTAATGGAAAAACATTTATTTCAAATGTTTTATTTGTTAATGGTATTAAGAACATCCTCATAAGCATAAGTCAATTATGTGATGATGTTTAACTTCTGAATTTTAGGAATGACAAGTGTTTCATACACAATTACAAGGAAGGTTTTTTTCATTCTGCCAATAGAAAAGAGTATGATTATACACTAAAATTTAAATACATTATGAGCAAACACCTGCCTTGCCTGAGTGAAATGGAATATCACTATTGGTTGTGGCATATAAGGTTAGGACACAATAACCTTATGAACCTATGTAAAATCTCTAAGAAAAGATTAGTTAAGGATCTACCAGAGCTTAGATTTGATTCATCAAAAGTTTGTTATCCCTATTAGTGTGGAAAGAAACATAAATCAAGTTCTAAAGTATTCGGTGAAGTATTAACTACTGATTCATTATAGTTAGTTCATATAAATATTTTTAGACCGACAAAAACTAGAATCATTGGAGGAAATTATTATGTATTTTTTTTAGTTTATGATTACACTAGATTTACATGGGTCTATTTTCTAGCAAGGAAATATAAAGTTTTTTCTTATTTCAAAAGTTTTAGAGCCCAAGTAAAAAATGAGAAAAATCTTCCTTTGATAACTATTCATAGTGATCATGGAGGAGAATTTAAAAATTATAATTTTGATACTTTTTGTAGTATAAAAGGCATTAGTCATAACTTATCAGAACATATAACACCTCAAAAAAATGGTGTTGTTGAAAGAAGAAATGGTATTCTTTAGGAGATAACAAGAACCATGTTGAGTGAAAATTATATAGCCAATCATCTTTGGGCTGAAGCTGTGAGTACTGCTTGTTATACTATAAATTGAGTTTTGATTAAACCTTTTTTTAATAAAACCCCTTATGAGTTATGGAATGGTAGAAAACCTAGACTTTCCTACTTCAAGGTTTTTGGTTTCAAGGCATTCATTTTGAATACTAAAGATAATCTACACAAATTTGTACAAAAAAATGATGAAGGAATTTTCTTAGGTTACTCCAGATCATCTAATGCTTATAGAGTTTTCAATAAAATCACTTTTACTGTTGAATAAACAGTACTTGTTGAATTTGATGAAACTGATCCCTTTGTTTTTTAACAACCCCATCCTATATCTTCAAATGTGTTTTTAAAAACTGATTACCAACCATTGTTAGAAGATCCTTCTGATAAGGAAGATTCCTAAGAAAATGTTTCTGAAGCATTTACCCTAGAGTATTTCCTACCCTATGTTGATGAACACGTTTTAAAAAGCAAAAATCAGTTGTTTCTAAAGAATCATCCTAGTGATAGTATCATTGGTGATGTGAATCAACCTGTAAGGACAAGAAGTTCCTTAAGAAATGAAGTAGAACATCTAGCAATTCATTCACAATTAGAACCAAAAAGCACTAATTAAGCTTTAGGTGATGATGATTGGATAAAATCTATGCAAGATGAGCTAAATGAATTCGAAAGGAATAAAGTCTGGACCTTGGTTGAAAAACCTAAGGAAACTTCTATTGTTGGAGTAAAATGGCTCTTCAGAAATAAGTGTGATGAAAATGGAATCATAGAATGAAATAAATCAATATTGGTTGCTAAAGGCTAAAATAAACAAGAAGTAATAGACTCTTTAAAAACCTATACTACAGTAGATTGACTTGAATCTATTCATATTTTACTTTCCGTTGCAGCATTCTTCAATTTGATACTTTTTCAAATGTATGTGAAATGTGCTTTCCTTAATGGTTATGTTCAAGAGGATGTTTTTTTGTAAAAATTCCTGGTTTTGAAGATAAAAAACATCATGAACATGTTTTTAAACTTACTAAAGCATTGTATGGACTTAAGCAAGCCCCTCGAGCTTGGTATGGTTGACTTACAAAATTTTTTCTTTGAAATAATTACGTTAAAGGAAATGCAAATCCAACCCTTTTTATAAATAAAGATAAGAAAAATGTTTTGATTGTTCAAATCTTTGTTTATGACATTATATATGGTTTAAACCATCAATATTTAACTGATTCCTTAGCGGATCAAATAAAATCTTAGTTCGAAATCAGTATGATGGGTGATTTAACGTTTTTCCTCGGTTTTTAAATTTCCCAAAATCCAGAAAGAATCTATATATCCCATCATAAGTATATTAAGGATCTTCTTAAAAAGTATTTATTTTACAACACTAATAGTATAAGTACTCCCATTGTTACCTCAAATTCACTTGATCTTGATGAATCTTGGAAACCAGTAGATCAATCATGTTTTAGAGGTATGATAGGAACTTTACTTTACATGACAGATAGTTTTTTAGACATAAAGTATTCAGTATGATTATGTTCAAGATATGAATCCAATCCTAAGGAATCTTATTTAAAGGTAGTGAAAAAAAATTCACTACTTAAAGGGAACTATGGATATAGGAGTCTTTTATACTTATGCAAATGATTTTGTTCTAAAACGTTTTTCGGATGCTAACATTGGTGGATGTAGAATGGATAGAAATAGTACATCCAAAACTTGTAATTTCTTAAGAGATTAATTAGTTTATTGGTCATGCATTAAGAAACACTCAATAGAACTTTCCACTACTAAAGCTGAATATATAGTGGGTGGAAGTTGTTGTGCTCAAGTGTTGTGGTTGCAACACACACTCACAGACTATGGTATGAGTTTTACCAAAACACAAATTTTGTGTGATAATACTAGTGCAATTGATTTAGGAAAAAACCTTGCACATCAATCTCATGCAAAAAACATAGATATTACGCATCACTTTCTTAGTGGTCATAAATAAAAAAGAGATATCATTCTTCAATTTATCAGAATGCAAGATCAACTTGCTGATATTTTCACAAAATATTTACCATCTGATATATTTGAATACATTAAACAGAATTTAGTAATGATAATTGTAAGGTAGTTTTCCCTGTTAACTTATTGTTGAAACCTACCTCCTTACATAAATAAACTTCATTCCTTATAAAGAGTACATTCGTAATGAAGATTTTAGTTCATAAAATTTTCGTAATGAAATTTTCACAATGAATATTTTAGTTCTTAAAATTTTTGTAATGAAATTTTTGTAATGAGGATTTTTGTTCTTAAAATTTTCATAATGAAATTTTTGTAATGAAGATTTTAGTTCTTAAGATTTTCGTAATGGAAGATTCGTAATGAAGATTTTAGTTCTTAAAATTTTTGTAATGGAATTTTTGTAATAAAGATTTTAGTTCTTAAAATTTTCGTAATGGAATTTTTGTAATGAAGATTTTTGTTCTTAAAATATTCATAATGAAATTTTCGGAATGAGGATTTTAGTTCTTAAAATTTTTGTAATAAGTTTTTTTTAATCAAATTTTTGGATTCAAAAGTTCTTCAAGAAATTTCATTCTCAAAATGAATAATCTTCCTGGAAATCCTATAGGTACATTTCCTTTCTTATGTTTTCATAATCATCATTTAGTTGCTGGTATTTCCATTTTTTTTATAAAAATCAGATTCTATTTTCCTTAAATCTGAATTTTTTTCTTAAAACCCTCAAAAGATCAGATTCTATCATGTTTTTTTACGGCTATCATATCAATCGTCAGATCTGATCAGAAGGATTTTCACCCATTGGATTGAGTTTGGAAGATGAATCATCATTTTTAACACCTGTATAAAGGACCCTCTAAGAGTTGTCCCACATTGATCTCAATATCTCGTGTGCTGAAGTTCTAACCCTCTACTTAAGCATGTTCTGATCTTCTCAGAGTTTTCTCAATTCTGAATTTCTATAGAAGAATCCTCTCAGAAATATATGTCTATTGTCAAGACAATTCCGGAGTGGTAGGTGTATAAAGAAAGGTTGGTGCATCCGAATTTCTTTCATAAGTATAATTCAATCATTTATAAGAACGTCAAATTAAATAGATGGGAGAGTGTTTGCATATCGAAGCCAAGGGATCAAGATTTGGTATGTATGGATTTTCTTGTTGAGTTTTATGAATCAGTTAGTTTCTTTAAGGAAGATGGAAGAGAAAAGTTTCCTTCAAAAGATATAGAAAGACTTATTCTCTTTGATACACTAAGGATGCCAGTTTTATTGGAGTTCAATATGAAGGAGAAGCTAAATTTTGTTCTCAAAAGATGCCAGATGTTCAAGGAATCTTTGTAAAGGTAAAATCTATGGAGTTCCTAGGTCTTACAGATGTTAAGACTCTGAATATTATTCACCTCTCTACAAATAATTGGATTCTTGAATTATGGGTTCAAGGATTTATCATTCGGAGAAAAGGTGACAAGGACACGTTGAAAAAGAGTGACATGTACATCCTAGATTTTCTGGTGAACCTGAGTAAGGTCAATTTGGTTATGTATATTCTCATTATGATTGAGAATATTAATAATGGAAACGTGAAGGAACATATAATTATGTTTCCAGCCATTCTTTCTTGGTTGATTGTTCGGTGCCTAGAATCTTTCAAAATTCCTTGTAGTTCGAAGCCAAGGAATTGAAAATTCATGCAAGTTAGTGATGATACTTTGAAGAGAATGAACATTGGTTTTTTCAACAACTCCGGAGAATTTTATGACATACCAGTGGATGAAGTTGAGTCTTTTCTGAAGAAACAAGAAGTTCCTTAATCATCTAGAAATGGAGGAAAGAAGAGGAAGTTGAAGGAAGTCAAAGAGGGTGGAAAAACCACAAAATCTAAGGAAGTTTAATCCGAACCTCTAAATCCTGAGAAGAAAAAATCATATCCAGATGAGGTTTTATCTAAATGGAGGGAAGATAAGAAAAACCGTAAGGAAGGAGAGCCACAGATTTTCTTAGACCCTGCTGAAGCAAAATCCCTAAAGGAGAAGATAGTTGAGTATCTTGAAAGGGATGAGAAGGAAAAGAAGAAAAAAAAAAGATGAATGAAACAGAGATTGTTCAATCTCTTTTGAAGGCTACTGAGAAAGCATATGAGAGTATCCCAATACCAAAATAATTCTTGGAAGAAGCTTTACCTGAGACTCTATGGAAAAAGTTTCTCACTCTTGAAAAATTGAAAGAATGAAAAGAATAATATGCAGTACAAGAAGTGTAAGAAGAAGAAAGAAGTGGTGAAACCAAAGATATCATAAAACCAGTTGAAGACATTCATAAGAAAGAAAGTCCATCTGAGAACTTGTGAATCCAAACTTCAGAAGAAGAATATTCAAAGCTTGCTACACCTGGTAAAGATCAGAAAGAAGAAGATGAGAAAGATGAAGATGAATTAAACAAGCCTTCTAAGGAAGACAGTTTTAATCATAATTGTATTCATCCTGAAGATGTTGAGGTAGGAGCTGAGAAGGAGAAGATAGTTGAAGATAGAATTGTTCACCTGTCTGACAGTGAACATGAATCTCCAGATGAGGAATCCATTACAGGAAGTGATAAAGGAAAACAGATGGTCATTGAGACACCTACCAATGTTGTTGTTAAGAAGAAGAAAACTGGTGGATCATCTAAGTGGAAGTAAGTTGAGTTAGAGAAATAAGCCTCACCTAGCAAAGACTCAGATTCAAAATCATCATCTATAATACATGATTTTGTTGGGAAGTCATTGATGAAGCTTGTTAGAACCATTCCGATTTTCCTAAGCAAGGACTCTAGATTTCATATGCTTCAACTCACACTAAATCAGAAATCAGATTTAGTGTCCATAGTGATGGAAAAGTGTATAAAGCTTGAGGATGATTTCATGAATTATTTCATTAATAATGAATCCCACAAAACATCATGAAGGAAGATGAGCAGTTGGTTAAGGAAAACCATAGAGAACATTAGAAATATTGATGTGTTCCAAGATAGTGTCAAGGAGGAATTTGACACCGAATATAGTAAGATGAAGGACCTCACAAGTAGTTTTCAAGAAAAGATAACCCTTGAGAAAAATTATCGGATTCAAGAAGTGAAGGATTTGAATGGAATTTTGTATCCAGTTGCTCAAATATTGAAGAGGGAAAGGGATCTTTGGATTGAGATAGAATAAAATATTTTTAAGTAGGAAGAAGTCCTAAAGTCCCAGGCAGAGGCTCTTAATTCTCGGGAAGAAAGAATCAAGGCTTTAGAGAAGAAAACTGAGGATAAGGATCAAATTCTTAAGTGAGTAGAGGAAGATCATAAGGATCTCAAAAATCTAAAGACTATAGTCAGGAAGTTAATTCCTAGGGAAAAGGAAGGATAACATTGTTGCAATTCGATATTTTGTTTACTTTTCTTCCATTTACAAATTCATTCTAATCACAATGAAATTTTTTGTTCCTTTTCTACTGGATGTGTTGTGCTAATATTTCAAGTACCAAAATTTATTTTCCATTCCCTCAAATTCTATTTGAAAATCACAAAGGGGGATAAAGGAAAATGAATACTAAGTAAAGAAGAAATATCCCTAAGTAAGGGGGAGTTTATCAAATGGTGAGTTTTCTTTACAGAGATTTCCGTACTCAAGATAATGAAAAATCTCATTCCAGAAATCTAGAATATGATCCTTAGTATTCCAAAGCCTCAGGGGGAGTTATTCGAATTAACCTTTTCTCATATGATAATGAAGATAAGTTTTATTTTCAATTTCTAGAAAAATATTTTCTAGGCCCTTGTTTTCCTTTTTCATATGGATGTTTTTTCTTTCCCAGTGGGGGAGATTGTTGTGTAAATAAGGTTTCCTAATGAATTTTCCATTCCTTCATGTTTGGGGAAATTTTTGAGTCAATAAGGTTTCTTTTTGAATATACCAATCCTCATATTTTGAAAATCACAAACACTTTATCTCAAGGCAAATTTCATTTTACCCTTTGTTTTACTTTTATAAGAAAAATTTTCCTTCCCCATGGAAATTTATCAATACCATGTTTTTTATTATTCATTATCTTGTCTAAGTGTCAAATTTTATTTTATATATAAAACCTCATAATCATATAATACTTAGATAAAGAGCATTATGTTTTCATGATCAGGATTCAGTCTCTGTGTTCTATGAATTCAGACTCTAAACTCTTATGTGTTCTGACTCCGAGTTCATTGAATTCAGACACTGAATTCTTATGAGTTCCGACTCTGAGTTCCCTGAATTCAGAATCTGAACTCTTTTTAGTTATGACTCTAAGATCACTGAATTCAGACTCCGAACTCTTATGTGTTCTGACTCTGATTTCTCTAAATTTAGACTCGAGTGTCTTATGAGTTCTGACTCCGAGTTCTATGAATTCAGACTCCGAACTCTTATGAGTTCTGACTTTGAGTTCTCTGAATTTATACTCAGAACTTTTTAAGTTCAGAATCTGAATTCTAATGAATTTTGACTCCGAACATTGTAAGTTCTAACTCTGAATTCCCATGAACTCTGACTCCAAACTTTGTAAGTTCATGTTCCGAATTCTTAGGAATCCAGATTCCGAATTTCCTTGAAATTTAGACTCCAGAATTCTATAGAGTTTAGGTTCTGAATTCCTTAGAAAACAGAATATGAATATCCTTGTATTATAGACACTAAATATGTATTTGGTTATGTTTTCATCTTTTATTTGCTTACATTCTGAATATTTGATTTTGGTTATGTAACCATATTTTTTCTTACAATTGTTTTTTATAAAACGATGTTGTGCATTCAGTTACTAACTAACCGTTGTTTAAGTGACACGTGTATAGGTCCCCCCAAAATGCAAGGAAATATATGACTGTTAGAGGATGGAGCTAACTGTTGGATCTGTGTGTAAAGACTCAGACATTTCAAGGATTTTTTTTCTTAAATGCTTTGGAATTTTACAATTATGTGGCTTCTAACGGTACTTGATTCCGAGGACTGGTGTGCCCGGAATCAATTTTAGAAGTTTTGTTCGGGTACGTTTAGTAAACGTATGTGCAGATTATTCTATCTTTTGAACCAGTGCTAGGAATCAAAATTTGAGGGTACCGATGAACTCGCAGCGCTAGTATTCGCTTAAGGGGACCTTTACTATAGTTGTGTTTTATGCGAGTTGAATGTTAATAATCGGAGATTTAGAATAAAATAAATAAAATTTGTAGTACACAATTTTATTTATATCGATGGTAGTTATATCCTACAAATGAGAGTTAAGGTGGGAACCACAACCACCTAACTTCCCATCTGTGGATATTTGTGAGTTGGGGCCCACACGAGCCCCAACCTTTCATCTTCCCTAAAATCCCTTAAACCCCCCTTTATTTAATTCTTTGACAACTTCCCTTATTGAATGAGAACACTTCCTCTCCCTCTCTTTCTCTCTTTACTATTTTATAACACACCATAATTAATGTATTCAGCCTCTTCAATTAATTAATTAAGTGATTTGAATTTTGAATTTCAAGTGTTAATAAAATAATATCCATAGCTATTATTTTATTTTGGCACACGTTGTGTTGGGAGGATATTTGAGAGAGCTCTTGTGTAAAAGAAGAAGAGAGTTCTTATTTCGTTGATGAACATCATCCTTCCACGAAGAAGGATGCCTCTTCGACGAAGAACTCTGACTCCACGAAGAGCGACGACGTGCCTTCCTTCCTCTTCTCCACAACAAGTGAGGGGGCACCGCTTCCTCCTAGAATGCACACCGCTGTTATCTATGAATCCTCTCCCTGCGATGCCATCTTCCATGATGCCAACTACCGAAAACCTTAATTCAAGGTAGGGGATTATATACAATTTTAGTTGATTAAAATTGTTCTTGTTCTTCGTTGATTTTTTTGAAATGAATTCGGCCAACTGTTGCCACTTAACACGGAGGGTGCGGGCGGAACGCACATGGCCCGATGACCCACTTTAGTTTCTTTTATTTGCGATTGAGACCATGTCGAAAAATGGTGGTAAAGAATAGAGACGGCAGCAAATGAAGGCACCAGCTGCTTGAGGAGGAACCGCGACCCGCAACAGCGGGCCGCTCGACCAACCAAAAACTAGCTGGATAAAGCCCGCTGGGCTGAAGGTGGACCACAAAGCCATAAGGGGAATTTTGGTGTGGAAGACTGCGGCCCTCATTCTGCAAGCCGCTTCGGCGGAAGAACCGGCTGGCATGAATGCCGGTTGGGCGGAGGAGAGCCGCGACGCCAGGAGGGTGTCGCGCCGAACTAACCGCGGGACACTTGTGCCAATAAGGCCGAACAAATTTAGCCGTCTGGTTTGGGAGGGCGGTGCCACTTGGAGCCGCCGGTTCGGGCAGCTGGGGGGGACCCCCCTTTGAACCGCTCTGCCACCCGGTCGAGTCGCGGCCAGCTGGGCCATGCCCTGCCGCGCCGCGCCTCGCCGGGCCAGGCTGCGCCCCCTCGGGCCAGGCCACACCCCTCGGGCCAGGCCGCACGATTCACCGGGCCCGTCCGACCCTCAGCCGGGAGGGACCCGCCAAAACCGGTTCGACCCGACCCGCCGCCCACTAGGCCTAACGGGCCGGGCCCATTTTCACTTAATCATGAATAACATAAAGACTGCGCGTCTGATTGACACGCCGTCTGCGGAATTGGAACCCTTACAACGAGGCTATCCTTTTGCGATACTCTATGTGATTTTTGTATGACTTTGGATAATGGAGGATTCATAAATGATCGTATTTCTATCCAGGACCCTGGAACAAAAAACCCAATATCTCTCAGACCGGACGTCCGATTGACGCATCATCTGTCACGTTGGGTTCCTTTTGACGAGACAGATCTTCGGGATACATCAACTCTGTACTTCATGATAGTTGATGTATCAAACCCTTGGATCGTGGTGAAAACCCTCCCAGAATCGAGCATGTTGTGTGTAGGAACCCTATAGCTGGCTATGACTACATCGAATACCGTACTAGGATCCTCTGTGGGTTGGACAACGATGAATACCGTACTGGGATCCTCTGTCGGTTCTATGATGATTACTACTATACTTGGATCCTACGTGGGTTCAGCAGTGATGACAACTATACTTGGATCCTACGTTGGTTCGACATTGATGGTTACTGTACTTGGATCCCCTGTGGGTTCACAAGCGATGACTTATGTACAAGGATCCTACATGGGTTCGGCAGAGGAGATGATTCAGAGGCTACATCTAATCATCTCCACCCCTCTTCGTGAGTAGTATACCTGTGTCAGTTGAGTCTTGTCTATTCAATCATTATCATTAATGGGATTGACTTCTTTCCATTGTGGATTGGGTTGTGCTTGGGCTCCAGAGTCGGAGCCGAACTATAATTGATAACTTAGGTATATGTATGGGAATATACCTAAGTAGGGTTTGTTGATACTTTGTGATTGTATATTTCTTTTTTGGTTTATCCTTAGTGGATATAGGGAGACCTTCGGGGGTCTCGGGGTCTCTACTAAGTATCGTATACTCACCCCAGCACAGGCTTTGCACGCACTAATTTGTGTTGGATGCAGATGACAGACATCACTGATCGAGGTGGAGGTTTGTGGAGCTGGACAGTACCCAGAGGTGGACCACTTGGCGGGACGTACATAGGGTGGACAGCCGGACCCGAGGAGTTGAGGAGACCATCTGTACCCACCCTTCAGGTGGGGTATCCAGACAACGACTCGGTGGTTGTCACTTTACTTTACTGCTATTGTACTTTCTTTTCAGTTGTACTATACTTTCATCTGGGTTTGTATACTGGCCCATTTACATTTCAACACATAATTTTGTACTCAGTTGTACTTAGTGATTACTTCACATTGCGTACTCTATTGTGTTTGATTACTTTTATAAAGGCGATGCCTTCCCTTATAACAGGATTTACGCCTTTAGTGCTAGTCACCTGCCCCTATGGATGGTGGGCTTGGGGTAGTCATTGAATGGGATCTGAGGATGTGTCGTGACAAATTGGTATTAGAGGAGTCAGTTCTACCACAGAACTCAGGACTCTGATAATTTCTTCTCTGTGAAGCAATAGTGTTAAGAGTATCGTGTGTAGCTATCAGTCTAGGGAGTCCAGTGTTGGTGCGGCGGCCGACGTATCCATACACCATGACCCTAACTTCCGATTTCTGACTCAGTGCATGAAAACATTTATTTCATGTTTGTTTCAATAGTTTTCATTGTGATTAC
Organism: Viscum album; assembly: GCA_963277665.1. Taxonomy (NCBI): domain Eukaryota; kingdom Viridiplantae; phylum Streptophyta; class Magnoliopsida; order Santalales; family Viscaceae; genus Viscum; species Viscum album. Next base: position 245,560,092 of record OY728131.1, read on the forward strand.
ATTGTGTCAGCTAATCAGGTATACTGTTTGACCATGGTGCACATGTTTTTTTCTGGGTGGCCCCATGAAGTCAGCCAGCTAGGGTTCTGAGTCGCGTACGAGATTGAAGCTCACCGAGCAACGAGGCCTCGGTGTAGGGCCCCATCACAGCGTTGGCACCAGCGGTACCACTACCCGCTGAGCCACCGATAATACCAGCCCCAGCAGCAGAGGGTGCACGCCGACTGAGAGTGTTGCACGAGTTTCAACGATACAGGCCGCCCATGTTTCACTGAGAGACGGACCCTCAGGCAGCTGAGGATTGGATGGAGGCTGTCTTTAGAGTCTCCATATTGGTAGGGACACCGGATGACCTTATGGTAATCCTTGTCGTGAGTCTACTACACGTAGCAGTAGGTAGATGGTGGAGCTTGATGCTCTAGGTGTGCGATGAGGCATCTCTACTTTGGACAGACTTCGAGAGTCTCTTTAGCTCAGAGTTTGTTCCATCCACCTTTCATGTGGTGCGCATTCATGAGTTAATTCATCAACGGCAGGGCAATATGATTGTAGCTCAGTATTCAACGAGGTTCACTGTCCTCTTACGCTACTCCCCAGACATGGTGCAGTACCCATTTTTCTGGGCCCAGACCATCGATCAGGGACTGAGGCATGAGATCCGGGCTTCGATGATCTCCCTCAGTATTCCGACGCAGGCAAGAGTGCTAGAGAGAGACCTTTTTGTGGATTGCTTTCTTGATGAGTCGACGCTATCTGCGAGACCCACCGTAGGGAGACCCGTAGCGGAGTCTTCTGGAGCTAGCAGTATCAGAAGTCGCAGAGGTCAAAGCGGACCAGGCCATCAGGTAGGTGACCCTAGGATACTAGTTCGGAGTGGTGGGGCACACGAAATAGAGCCAACCGATCTAGGGGTAGGAATTTTTAGGCTTGCGGCGGGTAGGGTAACATGGATCCAGATTGCCCGACACGCCATGCAAACGAGCAGACGACAGTAGAGGGACCTCCCAGGCAGAGGCAGAGGTTCGACCATGCTGGTCCGCTGGGAGAAGGCGAATGAGGTAGAGGAGCTGGCTGAGTAGTGGGTTGTGGACAACGCTTTGAGGATCTACCACCACCACCACCAGGAGGACCACCCTCGACCACAGGGAGCTGGCAGACAGGGGAAGGCTCAGCTCCAGGCAGTCAAGGCCTATGACCACGGAACACCTGAGATGATTTGATGTACTATCTGTGTCTACTTCACCCTTGATGCAGTTCTTATAGACACAAGAGTGAGTCATTATTTTATTTCCACTGTCCTTGTTCGGAGCTCAGAGATTCTGACAGAGCCGTTGGCTCAATCCTTACGGATAGAGACTCCCATGGGAGCAGACTCGATGATTATGCACTGGTTCCGGTAGTGTGAACTTACTCTAGGAGGTGAGAGATTTGGCTTGGATATTCTTATAGCGGTGTCGAGGCCATAAAACTTTATCCTGGGTATGGACTGGTTGTCTATAGTCCATGCTCATATTAACTGCATTAGGCGCAAAGTGCGGTGTGTCTGCACTGATGTGACAAGGTTCGCCTTCACCGGTGAGAATAAAGCCTTTGCAGCACAGGATGGAATTAAGCAGAGGAGAGGGCATCCAATCACATGTCAGTTGGCCAGTCTCATCCTAGGAGCGGTTGATGTGCAGATTCTGAGTTTTCCTATTGTGGTGGATCAGTATGCAGACATTTTCCCTGACAACATTCCAGGACTACCTCCTCGCAGAGAGGTAGAAATCTATAATGACCTATACACTGGGACAACACCAATATCTAATCCATTATATCAGATGGCTCCCGCTGAGCTTCGTGAGCTGTGGGTGCAGCTGGAGGACTTATAGAGAAATGGATTCATTCGACCCATTGTTTCACCCTGGGCTTATCCGATTCTATTCGCCAAGAAGGTGGATGGGAACTTACGATTATGTGTCGACTTCCGTCGCCTGAATTAGGTGACTGTAAAGAACAATTACCCACTCTCGAGGATTGAAGAACTCTTTGATCATCTCAAGGGAGCACGATGGTTCTCGAAGATAGACCTCAGGTTAGGCTATCACCATCTCAGATTTTGAGACAAGGATGTGCAGAAGACAGACTTCAAGTGTCAGTATGGCCAATATGAGTTCTTGGATATGCCCTTTGCCATAATCAATGCTCAATCCGTGTTCATGGGTCTAATGAACAGGATCTTCTAGACATACCTAGGTCGTTTTGTCATAGTCTTCATCGACAACATACTGATTTACCCAACTACTGAGGAGGAGCACTCTTACCACTTGCGGGTTTTACTGGACACACTCCAAAAGCACCATCTTTATGGTATTCTCTCCAAGTGACAGTTTTGGATTCGAGAGGTTCATTTCTTAGGACACATCATCTCAGAGGCAAGATTTTTAGTGGATCCTTCGAACATCGAGGTATATCTTCCTTGGGAGCCACCTAGAAGCGTGATGGAGGTGTGGAGTTTCTTGGTATGGCTAGCTACTATCAGAGATTTATTCCGGACTTCTCCAGAGTTTCATCACCGCTTTCAGCTCTGATAAAGAAGGTGAAACCCTTCGTGTGTTCAGATAGATGTTAGTAGAGATTTTAGGAGCTGAGATAGAGATTGACTAGTGTGCCCATCTTGAGGCTACCGGCGGAGGGAGTTGGGTATGTAGTATACTGCGACACATCAGGGACCGGACATGGGTGTGTACAGATGCAAGAGCGAGCAGTGATCACGTTTGGTTCATGGCAGTTGAGGCAGCACGAGTAGAACTACGCTACCCATGACATGTATTTAGTATCAGTGGTCTTCGCCTTGAGGATGTGGCGGCACTATCTGATGGGTGAGTGCTTTACAGTCTACTCAGACCGCTAGATTATGAGGTACATCTTCTCATAGAAGGACCTGAACCTGAGACAGCGAAGATGGATCGAGTTCCTCCAGGACTACGACTTTGAGATAGTATATACTCCTACGAAGGGGAACGTTGTGACTTATTCTATCAGCAAGAGATCAGTCATTAAGCTATTGGGAGATGCCATGGAGCATCTAGCCGCATTGTAGATATCCTTTGTGTATAGAGATAGAGTAGCCTTTCTACAGTCTCTCACAGTCACTCTTCCACTCCTTCAGCGAGTCAAAGAGGCACAGCATGGGGACGTTGACTATGAGACGCGACATGCTCAGATATCCACAGGGCAGGTGCCTGATGGGTTTTTTGAAGGAAGGGAGCACATCATCTTCTTCATGGGACGTACTATGGTACTAGTTGCATTACCCGAGGATGTTGTGAGGGATTTTCACACTTCCCCTATAACGGTACATCCAAGAGTGGAGAAGATGTACCAAGATCTCAGACGATAGAACAGGTGGCAAGGCATGAAGAAGGTTGTAGCTGAGTTAGTTTCACGATGCCTCACTTGTCAGCAAGTGAAGTTGGAGTACCAACTACCATAAGGCTTGGTACAACCCTTAGAGGTCCCAGAGTGGAAGTGCGATGTGATATCCATAGATTTCATGATAGGGCTTCCACGTACATCCAGGGGACACGACTCTATCTGGGTGATCATCGACCGACTCACCATGTCAGTCCAATTCCTACTGATCAGAGAGCAGGGCACAGTAGAGAGTTTGGGATGCCTCTACGTTTAGGAGATCGTATGACTTCATGGTGTGCCATCATCTATCGTCCCAAATCGAGATGCTCTCTTTACTTCCCGGATTTGGAAGGGGTTATAGGAGGCTTTTGGGACGCAGCTACATCTGAGCATCGCCTTCCATCCTCAGACGGATTAACAGACAGAGAGGACTATTCAAACTCTCGAGGACATGGTCGGTGCATGTGTCCTTGACTTTGGTCGCAGCTGGGAGGATAACCTACCCTTGGTGGAGTTTGCATACAACAACAACTGCCTCTCCAACATCAGGATGGCACCTTACGAGGCACTATATGTCTGACCATACAGATCACTTCTATGTTGGACTGACCATAGGGAGTCATCACTTATAGGACCAGAGATGGTTCAGGCTATGATGGAGAAGGTGTAGGTCATCCAAGATCAGATGAATACTGCACAGAGCAGACATAAGTCCTATGCTGATAGGAGATGGAGACCATTGGAGTTTGAGGATGGCGACCACATTTTCATACGGGTCTCACCTCGATGAGGTCTACGGAGATTTGGTCCGGAAGTAAGTTGTCTCTACACTTAATCGGACCATTCCATGTCCTCAGTAGGGTAGGCAAGGTGGCTTTCTGCCTGGTCCTTCTACTTCAGTTGTGCCAGGTGCATAATGTCTTCCACATATCTCAGCTGAGGAGATATGTGCACGACCCATCACACATCATCGATCACGGGGAGCTATAAATCGATTATAGGGATACATTCATGGAGGTCCCTGTGGAGATCAAGGATCGACAGGAGCGGGTCCTACATGGGTGGTCAATTCCACTAGTGTGCATTCCCTAGCAGCACGGGAACCTCCAGGAGAGCACCTGGGAGTGGGAGGCTCAAATGCATGCTCAGTACCCTCATTTGTTCCCCTACTATATGTCGTAGCTTTATGAGCACGTAAACCCCTGATGTGGAATAATGTAAAAACCAAGAAATTTCATGGAAAATGTTTTATTAAATTATTTGGAATTTTACAAGTCTGTGGCTTCTAACGCCACTTGATTCCGAGGCCCAGTGTGCCTGAAATCTATTTCTGAAGATTTGTTATGGTACGTTCTGGAAACGTACATGCAGGTTTTTCTATCTTTTTAACCGATGCTCAGAATCAAAATCTGAGGGCACCGATGAACTCACAGCGCTGGTATTCACTTAAGGGGACCTTTACCACAATTGCGTTTTATGCGGGTTGAAATTTAATAATTTTGGATCTAGAATAAAATAAATAAAATTGGTAGTACACAATTTTATTTATATATATGGTAGTTATATCCTACAAAGGGGAGTTAAGGGTGGGACCCACAACCACCTAACTTCCCATGTGGGGATATTTCTGATGTGGGGCCCACATGAGCCCCAACCTTTCATCTTTCCTAGACACAATTAAACCAACCCTTTATTTAATTATTTGACAACATCCCTTGTTGAATGAGAACTCTTCTTCTCCCTCTCTCTCTCTATTATTTTCCAACATACCTCAATTAATGAATTCAACCTCTTTAATTAATTAATTAAGTGATTCGAATTTTAAATTTCAAGTGTTAATAAAATAATAGCCATAGCTATTATTTTATTTTGGCACACATTGTGTTGGGAGGATATTTGAGAGAGATCTTGTGTAAAAGATGAAGAGTGTTCCTCTTCTGTTGAAGAACACCATCCTTCCATGAAGAACAACGCCTCTTCGAGGAAGAACGCTGACTCCATGAAGAGTGACAACGTTCCTTCCTTCCTCTTCTCTGCAACAATTGAGGAGATGCCGCTTCCTCCTCAGATGCACACCGAAGTCTTCTACGAATCCTCTCCCTATGACACCGTCTTCCGCGACGCCGACTACCGCAAACTTTAATTAGAGGTAGGGGGATTAGATACAATTTTAGTTGATTAAAATTGTTCTTGTCCTTCGTTGATTTTTCTGAAATGAATTCAGCCAACTATTACCACCTAACATGGAGGGTGCAGGCCAAACACACACGGCCCGACGACCCTCCATAGTTTCTTTTATTTTCGTTTGAGACCATGTCAGAAAAAGGTGGTGACAAATAGAGATGGTGGAAAATGAAGGTGTCAGCCGCGTGGGGAGGAACCGTGGCCCGTAACCGTGGGCCGCTCGACTGATGAAGAATCGGCTGGGGAAAGACGGCCATGCTGAAGGAGTACCACGGTGCCACAAGGGGCGTGGTGCTACGAAAGACCATGACCCACATTGCACGGGCCGCTTTGGCAGAAGAACCGGCCGACCCGACATCCAGTCCGGCAGAGGAGAGCCGCAACGCGAGGAGGGCACCGCGCCGGATGAACTGTGGCCCGCCCGAGCGGGCCGCTTGCACCAAGAAGGTCGGTCGACATTAGCCATCCATTTTGGGAGGGCAACGCCACTTGGAACCACTGGTTCGGGCAGCTGGGGAGGCTGCCCCCCCCCCCCACCACAGACCGCTCGGCCTCCGGGCCGAGCCGCTCCGCCGGCCAGCCGGGCCGTGCCGCGCTGTGCCGGGCTGGGCCGCGCCCCTCGGTCCAGGCCGTTCGATTCACCTTGCATGTCCGACCCTCTACATGGTCAAACCCGCCAAAACCGGGTCGACCCAACCCACTAGTCCATTGTGCTTAACAGGCCCGTTTTCACTTAATTGTGAATAACTTAAAGACCGCGCGACCGATCGATGCGCCGTCTGCGGCACTAGGACCATTATGACGAGGTGGTCCTTTTTCGATACTATAAGTGTGTTTTGGATGACTTTGGAAAATGGAAAGGTTAGAAATGAGAATTTTTCTAACCAGAACCCTGTAACGAAAACACCAATATCTCTCAGACCAAATGTCCGATTGACGCGTCGTCTGTCATGTTGGGTTCCTTTTGACGAGACAAAACATCCAAATACATCAACTCTAGACTTTGTGATAGTTGATGTATCGACCCCTTGGCTCAAGGAACGGACCCTCCTGGAATAAAACATGATGTGTGTGGGAACCCTAGAGCTGGCTGTGACAACATTGACTACCGTACTGGGATCCTCCATGGGTTCAACGACGATGGCTACCATACTGGGATCCTCCATGGGTTCGACGACGATGAACACTGCACATGGATCCTATGTGGGTTCGACAGTGATGATTGTTGTACGTGGATCCTATGTGGGTTTGGCAGCGATGGTTACTGTACTTGGATCCTCCGTGGGTTCTGTAGCGATGAATTCTGTACTCGGATCCTACGTGGGTTCGGCAGAAGAGATGATTCAGTGGCTAAATCTAATCATCTCCACCCCTCTTCATGAGTAGTATACCTGTGTGAGCTGAGTCTTGACTATTCAATCATTATCATTCATGTGATTGTCTTCTTTCATATGTGGACTGGGTTGTGCTTGGGCTCGAGAGTTAGAGCCGAACTGTAATTGATAACTTATGTATATGTATGGGAATATAACTAAGTAGGTTTTCTTGACACTTAGTGATTTTATCTTTCCTTTGTGGTTTATCCTTAGTAGATATAGGGAGACATTCGGGGTCTCAGGGTCTCTATGGAGTATCGTATACTCACCCCTGCACGAGCTATGCCCGCACTAATTTGTGTCGTATGTAGAAAATAGACAACACTGATCGAGGTGGAGGGTTTTGGAGCTAGACAGTACCCATAGGTAGACCACATGGTGGGATGTACACGGGGCAGACGACCAGACCCGAGGAGCTGAGTAAACCATATCTACCCAACCTTCAGCTGGGGTATCCAGAGGATGACTCAGTGGTTTCCGCTTCACTTTACTACTATTGTATTTTATTTTCAGTTGTACTGTACTTTAAGTTGGGTTTTTATACTGGACCATTTACTTTTCATCACATACTTTAGTACTCAATTTTACTGAGTGCTTACTTCACTTGCATACTCTGTTGTGTTTGTTTACTTTTATAAAGACAATGAATTCCCTTATACATGGATTTACGCCTTTGGTCCTAGTCTCCAGCCCCTAGCCTATGGAAGGCAGGCTTGGGGTAGTCACGACATGGGCCCCGAGGATGGGTCGTGACACTGTGCCTATAAATAGGAGCTCATTCGAAAGAGATCACACATATGTTACAACTGTGATAAACTGTTATATGACTCTAGAGATCACATGTGGTTTAGTCTTTTATAGAGAGAGAATCTCATGCTTAGTGACTACTGAACTTCTTATTCAGAATTGCTTCATGAGAATCCAAATGTTGCTGAGTACATTCAAGGGCTTCCAGGGATAGGAAGATAGAGGTGTCGACTACCATAAAGTTTGAGGACTTCCTTTCTAAGGAAGACATAGGTTCCGACTACCTTGAAATTGAGTTCTTGCGGAGATAACAAGACATAATCTGATCATTGTATCGAGGCCTTACCCTGGTGTGGGTATGGCATACATTCTTGAAAGTATAAATTAAGAGACCTTTATCCAAGGTTGTTGGATACCCTTTTCTTTAGGTTAAAATACTTACTACTTGTTACTTGTTTGTTTCATGTTTTCCGCTATATTTTGATTGTCAAGGAAATTATAACTATCTTCTACTTCCTTACATTTGTACACTCTATTATAGTAAAATTCAATACAATCTAAGGTAGAATATTCATCTTTGTAATCACTTGTTATGTTTCATTTCCAGATTCAATTTTCTGGAATTTCATTCTTGGAATCATATTTCTGAAATCAAGCAAATGTCTATAACTAGAGGGTTGTGAATTACTTTGTTTAACATTGTTAAACATCTTCATCTTTAAAATTTCCAAATAATTTTTAATGTATACAATTCACCACCCGCCTTATATTTTCAGCATCATTAGATACTACATATAGTTTCTTTATTCATTATTTTGATTTAACATATACTACCACATGTTACATCATATCCCCAAATAACATCATTATCATGGTGGGATAATATGAACAAAAAGTGAATTAACCTTATGCTCTCCTTCAAAAATGAAACACTCCATCCATGTATTCACATAAAAACTAATGACTCTATAACATCATATATATATATATAATCTATAACTACAATCCATTATAGCAACCATCTATATAGATAAAACCTAGATCGATCATATTATGTGATATATCTACATGGAGAGTGGGGAGGATGGAAACCCATTCACTCATTCCCTCTACAACTTGGATATTAGAGAATACACCAGGAACACATTTCCTAATATTGGTGTCAGTATGGTCACCAAAATCCAATGGTATGATAATAAATATAATATTACAAGATTCACGCCCAAAATATGTATCACCTCATAATTATTCTAGATTCCATTTTAGGTGTCGTTTAAGCCACACTAGATTAACTTCCATGAACTAAAAAATAAAACCATACATATTCAACCAAAACAAACTACTGACCTATGGAATAAAATTTTATAAACATTCTAGGTGATCAAATCATTTTTACGTTCCATATTTACTATTTTCAAAACATAATATAATATTTAAATAAATTACTTTTGATCAATTGGAATTTTTTCCACATTTTATCCAATGATTACATGTTCCATTATAGACTTCACTAACATATTCATAAATAAATTTTACTAATTCTCACAAAATTACTTTTATTGAAACACTGAGATTAAAAATGATGAACGATTCTAGAAATTAGTGTAAATGGAGAAAAATTGAATAAATCACAGCACAACATGATTTTCATGGTCTAGGAAATGTTTCATATGTCTACAGAGAGGTCGAGTGATTTTGATAATTTTGCTGAAAAATTATAGGGTAATTTTTACAGTACTAACCCCAAAAACCTCCAAACATGAATGAGATTAAAAATCAATGTCATAAATAAGTCACAAATTCTTGTATTTTTTCACTAACATCCTATTAATTTCACTATGATACAAATATTGGTGGAAGTAGGTCTACATAAATATAGCGAGCTATCTGTGTCAATAATCCAATTCTTCTATAGTAATATTTCAAATCTCCACAACTAATGTTTTATATTAAACCATTTGAGTTTTGGACTGGCGTGTAGTCTATGGCACTATCCGTAATCCCAAATTCAACCAAAGGATCAGGATGAACTATTACAAAATTTCATCCAATTACCCATGATGTATTATATTAATTCTTACCAAATTCTAGTTTAAATTTGTTACATATTTTTGTTGAGTCAATAAGGTTTTCCTTATGACTTTTCCATTCCTTCTTGTTTTGAAAATCACAAACACCTTATACCTAAGGAAATATAAATTTTACCTTCATAAGGAAAATTTACTTCTTTAAGGAAACTTACCATAACCTAGATTTTCTTATACATAGAAATATTTTTCTTCAGTATAAAAACCAGATTCATACCCAAAATCCAGGAGCCATACAATGTAAAGATTTGGAGCATTCTATTTTTAGGATCCGAATTCTGGATGAGAACTTTAATGAAGTTCGAATATGAATTCTGGACTCTGAACTCTTAAGTATTTCGACTCCGAACTCTTAAGTAGTTAGACTCCGAACTCTTAAGTAGTTCGACTCTGAACTCTTAAGTAGTTTGAATCCGAGCTCTTAAGTAGTTTGACTCTGAACATTTACTAGTTCGACTTCGAACTCTGCATGTTCAGATTCCGATCTCTGGTGAAACCAGACTCTTAATTCCTATAAAACAGAATCCGAACATTTCTTAACATAGACTCTGAATTTCATTTTGGTTAGACACTGAACTTTTATTTTTCTTACACTCCGAAATTTTTTATAGCTTTTACGTGCATTTGCTCCATTTCAAAACGATGTCGTTCATTCAGTTATACATGGTTTTTTATAAAATGATTTCACCCATTCAGTTTCAAATTAACCATTGGTTGAGTTACACGTGTACAGGTCCCTCCGAATTTCATGGAAAATATGACCATTGGAGGATGGAGCCGACCGTTGGAAATTTACCTATAAATAGGAGCTCATTAGAAAGAGCTCTACAACACAATATGATGAGAAATGAAGTTAATAGATATAGAGACCACATGCTGTTAAGGTGATTTCTAGAGAGAGAATCTCTTCATGCCTTGTTCGTACTAAACTGCTCATTCAGATTGCATCGTACGACTCTGAAGTTTGGTGACTACATTCGAGGACTTCCGGGGATAGGAAGACAGAGGTGCCGACTACCTTGAAGTTCGAGGGATTCCTTGATGAGGAAGACAGAGGTTCCAACTACCTCGATGTTGAGGGCTTGCGGAGATAGCAAGACAGAGATTATGATCTTTATATCGAGGGCTTACCCTGGTGTGGGTAAGACAGACTTTCTTGAAAGTATAAATCAATGTACATTTATCCAAGGTTGTTGGATACCCTTCTCTTTGGGTTAAAATACTTATATCTTGTTACTTGTAGTTTTACTACTTGTTTCTTTCCACTGCATATTGTCTTGTAAGGAATGTATAAACTTCTTATATTTCCTTACACCTGTACTCTAATTAGTTTAGATTATATACACTTTAAGGTAGAATCTTATATTGTTAACATTGGTTCTAATTCTCTAATTGGTGATTAGAGGTGTTGTGAATTTACTTAGTTTAACTTTGTTAAACATAGATTTTTCCTTCTCTAAGGAAAACATAGTTATCCGTAACCAACATTAAAGGTTCCGAAGGAATTTTTACAGTATAAAATTCACCCCCCTCTTGTATATTGAGCATCTACATCGTTATTTCGATCCTACAATTGGTATCAGAGAAGGTCTCAGAAATACTTATACTGACATATATGTTTTTCTTACTCACTTTTTTCTTTGATCTTCATCCTTGTTTAGAAAGCTTTTTTATTCTAAACTTTGTCATTACAAATTATCATTCTGAATTTTCATTCCGAACGTTGTGGTTACAAACTTTTTCTACTAACAAGTTTGGTGGCCAAGTTTTTTTTTGAATGGCAGGAGTCAATGTTGGTTCTCTGTATAATCTAAACCCTACAAGACCCCCAATATTTGATGGTAATGACTATGAGTTCTGGAGAGATCGAATGAAAACTTTTGTTATCAATACTGGAGTGGATAATTTCATTATGATTACTGGTGATTATAAAATTCCTGATAAGGAAGTTAGAACTTTCACTAACCAGGAAAAGCAAGAGTATCAACTCAATTATAAGGTACGCAATACTTTACTATGCTTAATGACTAAAAATATATATATAGCCAAATTTCTTCTTGTGAAACAGCTAATTGTATCTAGAAGAAGTTAGAAGTCACACACTTTTTCACTTCTAAAATGATTGAGACTAGGAGAGCTATACTTAGAGCTGAATACTATGGATTCAATTTTCTGTATGGAGAACCAATATGTAAGGTTCAACAGAGGTTTATGACTATAGTCAATAGCTTATAGTCTATGGAAGAGAAAGGTCTGGATGATGAAGCCCGTGTGGATAAGATAATTGATATTATGCCTAATGAGTGGGAATCAAAAATAACAGCTATTGATGAGAACAGGAAGGTCACTCAAATTTCTCTAGATGAACTATTTGGAACTCTTCTTCAACATTAAACAAGAATGAAGAGATATGCTGACAACATCTAAAGGAATAATGGGAATGGTACTATTGCTTTTACGACAACATCGAATCATATGAAAGCTAAGACTCTTGAGAGAGTAACCAGATCCATGTCTAAGAAGCTGATTATTCAATCAGAATCCAGTGAAAGTGAAGTCTCAGAAAATGAGTTAGAAAATCTTTCTCGAAGGATGAACAAGATAGCAGGCCAGAGAAATTTCCAATCCAAGTATAAGAAAAAGGAAAGGAAAGATAGGGGAGAAGTTACTTTTTATGAATGAAAGAGAGCTGGACATATTAGACCAGATTGCCCTCTACTCAAAAAGAATGAAAGGAAAGAAAGGCATTCTAAAAGAAACATGAAGAAGTACTACAAAACTAAAGCTAAGAATGTTCTGAAAGAAAATGACACCTGGAGTGCCAGTGGTGGTGACTCTTTAGATGAATCTTCTGATTATGAATCTTCTGGACATAAGAATCATGGTATTATAGCCAGATTACCCATTGACAACCATTTCTTTATGGATAAGGTATGAAATGCTGAATCATTGACCAATGTTTCTTTAAATTCTAATGATAGTAAGTATTATAACTCTTCATATGAACAATCCTCTTATGATGAATAAAATAATTCACCTACCTATGAAGAAGTGTCTAGGTTTGCTGAACTTCTTGAGATTGAGAACTCTAGACTCAATAAAAAACTTTATAAGGAAAAATCTAGGAATTCTATTCTTACAAAAGAAATATCATATTTTTCTAAAGATCTTGATAGAAAAAATGCTTATTTTAAAAGTATTTCAAAAAATCTTGAGGAAGTATGTTCTGAGAGGAACAAACATTCTAAAGAGTTATAAAAAGTAATTTTTAAGAAAAGTGTTTTCGAACATATCTCCAGTTCTAAATCAAATGATTTTGAAGATAAAAACCTGGTTATTAAACTCAGGTCTGAAATTTGTTCCTTAAACAATTGCTTATCAAACATTACCCATGGTAAAGATGATTTTGATAAAATTTATTCTCAAATATGACCTTTAATAAACAAATCTGGATTCGGTTATACCCATGAAAAACCAACTTTTAGTAACAAATACTTTGTTCCACAAAGTGCCCCATTTTGTACCAAGTGTCAATATGATGGTCACTGGGAAAAGAATTGTTCCTTAAATAAAACCCAATCTCTAGGTTTTCATACAGCCTATTTTTCTAAGAAAGTGTGGGTTCCTAAAATTTTGTTGTCTGGAAATCTCGGATCCAAACATGTTTGGATTCCGAAAGTCTAATTATTTTCTTATTTTCAAGAAGATAGAGGAAGTACCAACAAAAATAAATGGTACGTGGGTAGTGGATGTTCCTAGCACATGACTGGTAACAAAATCTATTTTGAAAAGATTATAAAAATGAAAGGAGGAAATGTAACTTTCAGAGATAATGCTCAGGGAGAAATTGTTGGTATATGTAATATTTTTCTTCTTGGTAAAACTTTGATTTCAAATGTTTTATTTGTTAAGGGTCTTAAGCACAACCTCATTAGCATAAGTCATTTATGTGATGAAGGATACCTTGTGAATTTTAGGAATGATAAGTGCTTAGTACTCAATTCCAAGGAAGAATTTATTCTCTCAGCCAATAGGCAAGAGAATGTTTACACTTTAAACATAAAAGACCTTAGGAGCCAAGACCTACCTTGTCTAAGTGCATTGGGAGATCATTCCTGGTTATGGCATAGAAGACTAGGTCACTATAACCTTAGAAACTTATGTAAACTTTCTAAGAAGAAACTAGTTAATGATTTACCGGATCTTAGATTTGATTCTTCTAAAGTTTGTGATCCTTGTCAATATGGAAAGAAACATAAATCTAGTTTTAAATTAATCGGTGAAGTCTCAATGACTGATTCATTACAGTTAGTGCACATGGATCTTTCTGTTCCAATACAAATTGGAAGCATTGGAGGTAAACACTATGTGTTTGTTTTAGTTGATGATTAGACTAGATTTACATGGGTCTATTTTCTAGAAAAGAAGTCTGAAGCTTTTTCTTATTTTAAAAGTTTAAGAGCACAAGTTAAAAATGAGAAAAATCTTCCACTGAAAACGATTCATAGTGATCATGGAGGAGAATTTCAAAATTCTGATTTCGAAACTTTTTGTAGTATAAAAGGTATTACTCACAATTTCTCAGCACCTAGAACTCCTCAAAAAAATGGTGTAGTTGAAAGAAGAAATACAATTCTTCAAGAGATAACTGGAACCATGCTGAGTGAATATTCTATAGCTAGACATTTCTGGGCTGATGCTTTAAGTACTTCTTGTTATACTATAAATCGAGTTTTGATTAGACATTTTTTTAATAAAACACCTTATGAGTTATGGAATGAAAGAAAACCAAGACATTCCTACTTCAAGGGTTTTGGTTGAAAAGTATTCATTCTGAATACTAAAGATAACTTACATCAATTCTAACCAAAATCTGATGAAGTAATTTTCTTAGTCTACCCCACAACTTCTAAGGAATATAGAGTTTTCAATAAAAATACTTGTACTGTTGAAGAAACAGTGCATGTAAAATTTGATGAGTCTGATCCTTTTGATTTTAAACCATCCCAACCTACATCCTCAGATGTGTTTTCAAAAACTGTTTGTCAACCTTTGATAGAAGATCCTTATGATTAGGAAAATATTCAAGAAGATACTTCTGAAACAGTTACCCCAGAAGACCTTCTACCCTATATTGATGAACATGTTTTACAAAACCCAAATCAGTTATTTCTTAAGAATCTTCCTAGTGATAGTATCATTGGTGATGTAAATCAACTTGTAAGGACTAGAAGTTCCTTAAGAAATGAAGTAGAACATCTAGCATTTGTTCCCAATTAGAACCAAAAAGCACTGGTGAAGCTTTAGGTGACGATGATTGGATTAAAGCCATGCAAGATGAACTAAATGAATTTGAGAGGAATAAAGTCTGGACCTTGGTTGAAATACCTAAGGAAACTTCTGTCATTGGTGTAAAATGGTTCTTCAGAAACAAGTGTGTTCAGAATGGAGTCATAGTAAGAAATAAAGCTAGATTAGTTGCTAAAGGCTATAACCAGCAAGAGGGAATAGACTATGAAGAAACCTACGCTCTAGTAGCTAGACTTGAATCTATTCATATTCTACTTGCCTTTGCATCATTATTCAATTTTAAACTTTATCAAATTGATGTGAAATGTGCTTTTCTTAACAGTTATGTTCAAGAGGAATTTTTTGTTGAACAACCTCTTGGCTTTGAAGATACAAAACATCATGATCATTTTTTTAGACTTACCAAAGCTTTGTATGGTCTTAAGCAAGCCCCACAAGCCTGGTATGATAGAATCACATGATTTTTTCTTCAAAATAACTATGTTAAGGGAAATGCAGATCCAACCCTTTTTATAAAGAAAGACAAGAAAAATGTTATGATTGTTCAAATTTATGTTGATGACAACATATTTGGTTCAACTCGGCAATCTTTAACAGATTATTTTGCAAGTCTAATGAAATCTGAGTTTGAAATGTGTATGATGGGTGAGTTAACTTTTTTTCTTGGTTTTAAAATTTCTCATAAACCAGAAGTAACCTATATATCTCAATATAAGTATATTAAAGATATTCTCAAAAATTATGGTTATGACAACACTAAGAGTATAAGTACTCCCATCGGTACCTCAAACTCTTTAGATCTTGATGAAGCTGGGAAACCAGTAGATCAAACATCTTTTAGAGGTATGATAGGAAGTTCACTTTACTTAACATCTAGTCGACCGGACTTAATGTTTTCAGTATTCTTATGTGCAAGATATCAATCGAATCCTAAGGAATCTCACTTAAAGGTGGTAAAAAGAATTTTTCGCTACCTAAATGGAACCATGGATCTAGGATTATTTTATACTTCTGGAAATGATTATTTTATAAAAAGGTTTTCTGATGCTAACATTGGTGGATGTAGAATGGATAGAAAAAGTACATCCGGAAATTGTCATTTCTTAGGAGATTGATTAATTTCTTGGTCCTACAAGAATCAACATTCTGTAGAACTTTCCACTGTAGAAGCTGACTATGTAGCAGTTGGAAGTTGCTGTGCTCAAGTGTTGTGGATGAAACACACACTCATAGATTATGTCCTGAGTTTTACTAGGACTCAAATTTTGTGTGATAACACAAGTTCCATTTCCCTAAGTAAGAACCCTTCACATCAATATTGTGAAAAATACATAGATATTAGGAATCACTTTCTTAGGGATCACACAATTAAAGGAGATATCATTCTTTAGTTTATCGGAATGCAAGATCAACTTGTTGATATTTTCACAAAATCATTACCCTCTGATAGATTTGAATACATTAAACAAAAGTTAGGAATTATAACCGTAAGGTAATCATTCTTCATTAAATTCTTGTTGAACAATTATCCTAACAGTAATAAAATCATTTTCATAGGGAGAGTACATTTGAATGTTACTGTAACTAAAATTTTCGGAATATTTTTTTCGAACTTAGTGTAACTAAAATTTTCGGAATCTATTTTTCAAACATAGTTTAACTAAAATTTCTTCGTAGTTAGTTTTTCAAAGCTTACGGAACTAATGTTTCCAGAATGGAATTTTCTGAAACAAAAATTTCCGGAATGGGAATTTCCCAAACAGAACTTTTCAGGATTGAAATTCTCGGAATAAGAACTTCCGGAATGGAGGTTTTTCATAATGGAACTTCTGGAATGAAGATTTTCATACTGGAACTTTCTCAATGAGTTTGTTTTTAAATTTTTTTCCTTCAAGTAGAATATTACCAATTAAGAACAATCTTTCTAGCCAATCCAAGAGATGTTTTTTACTTACTTATAGTTTCGTAATCATATATTTCATGATAGTATTTTCCTATGTTTTTAAAAGATCAGATTCTAGAATTCTTCATATCCGAATGTTTTCTTTAAAAAACCTCAAAATATCGGAGTCAAGTTTTCCATGAAGAATTTTTCTCAACCGTCAGATCGGATAAAATCTTTTTCAACCGTTAGATGGCCTTTGGAAGACCAACGGTCACATCCATCCCCTATATAAAGGGAAACTCGAGACTCTTCCCACATCATTTTTTCAAGCCTTCACGTCTTGAAGCCCTGCTTCTCTTCTTAAGGCCGGTTTTGAGCTTTGCAAAGCCGTTCCGAATCGTTCAAATTACTTCACTCCGAATGTCTTTTGAAGCAACTTCTCAAGATATGTCAACTGTGAAACCGATATCTAAGTGGTTAGTCTTTAGGGAAAGGTTAGTTCATTAGGGTTTCTATAAGCTTGATTCCCTTATTTCAAATAATATTAGACTGAATGGATGGGAAGATGTCTACATAGCAAAGTCAGATAAACAGGATCCGGTGTATACTGCTTTACTGATCGAGTTCTATGAGTCTATTTCCTTCCAGATGGAAATGGAAGAGAGTGGTTTTCCTTTAAGTCTTATAGGAAGACTTATAAGTTATCTTACACTAAGGCTGTGAGCTTGGTTGGTTTATCCTATGAAAGAGAAGCTTAATTCTTCTCACACAAACTTCTCGATGTGCAAGGATGTTTCAACAAGGAGATAGAACTGAAGTGTCTTGGACTTAAGGATGATTCAACCATTAATATTGCTCGTCTCACTCCGAACAATAGAATCCATTAGCTTTGGGATCAAGGCTTTCTGGTTCCAAGAAGAGGTGATAAAAACAATTTGAAGAAAAGTGATATCTATGTCTTAGATTTATTGGTAAATCTAAAATAGATAAATCTGATGATACATGTCTTGGTTACGATCAAGAACATCAAAGAAGGAAATTTGAGAGCTCAGATAATCATGTTGTCTGCCTTACTATCTAAGCTGATAGTTCGGTGCTTATAATCCTTCAAGGTTGCATGCAAATCAAAGATCCAGAATTGCAATCTCATGTTAGTAAGTGATGATACCTTTAAGAGGATGAAGATGGGTTTTTCCAGTGAATCTGGAGAATTTTAACCTCTATCTGTAAAAGATGTTGAAGCAGCTCAAAAAGAAACACACACTCCAGAACCATCCAAAAATAAAAGGAAGAATAGAAAGGTTAATTAAGTGGTTACTGATGAAGAAAATCCTAAGGCTAAGGAAAGTCAATCTGCTCCCCCCCCCCCAAGCCGAAGAGGAAGAAAACTTATACAGATGAAGTGGCAGCCAAGTGGAGGGAAGATAAAGAGAAGAGGAAGGAAAGGGATCCTCAATTCAGATTGGACCATGCAGAGGCCAAGGCCTTAAAAGAAAAAGATGCGGAAGAGCTATAGAAAAAAGCGAAGGAGAAGAAAATGAAAAAGAAAATGTCTGAAGTTGATGTGGTACAATCTTTTCTGAGAGCTACAGAGTTAGCTTCTCAGCTAATTCTGGTTCCGAAATCATTCCTTACGGAGCCTTATTTACCAGAAACTGCAGCCAAGAACTATATCACTTCAGAAAAAGCCAAGGGTAAATAAGTAGTTGAATAATATGAAAAAGAAGTTGCTAAAGAGGTACATGAAGAAGAAGAAGAAGAGGAGGAGGAGGAGGAGGATAGAAGTGAAGATTTGGATACCCTGATCAAGCAAGTACATGACTATAAAGATAAGGCTGAATCCGCAAAGTTAGTTACTCCAGGAAAGGTAGATGAGGAAGCTAGCAAGCAATAGCAAGAAAAATAAGAAGAAAATGTCTTTCATGATGAATAATAATCCTATGAGAGGAATTTTCTTGAGGAAGGACAAGAAAAACAGAAATCAGATGATGACCAGATTATTCATGTTTCTAAATCTGAGGAAGTATCTCCTAATGAGCAACCCCTTCCGAAATCTGATAAGGGGAAGCAAGATCTCATGGAGACACCTGTAAAAGATGCCATCATGAGGAAAGAGGTTGGTGGTACCTCTAGAAGGAATCTAGTGCAAGTTGAAGAAGAGAAATCTCAAAGAGATGTATCTGATTCGGAATCAACATCTCATGGGCGTGATTTTGTGGTCCAATCTCTGACGAAATTGGAGGACACAATTCGGATTCATCCAAAAATAGATTCCAGATGTCAAATGCTGCAACAAAGTATGAATCAGAAATCGTATTACTTATCCATGGTCATGGATAAGTTTGGGTTGCTCGAAGCAGAACAAAAAGTTTTCTTATCGATTATGATGTGCATAGAAAGTCCTACAGTAAGGTGACAAAGTGGTCTATGAGAGATGATGAAGGATTAGTTCAGTTTGAAAGTTTTTAGGATGTAGTTCAAAATTCCATTGACACAAAAAATAAAAAGATTAAGAATCTTCAAGATGAGCTGATTATTGAGCAGATTTCCCAGATTCAACAAGTGAAGGAACTAAATGATAAGTCAAATTATCCGGCTCAAAATATTATAAATGATAGAAATCT
The DNA here is from genome assembly GCA_963277665.1 of Viscum album. Lineage (NCBI taxonomy): Eukaryota > Viridiplantae > Streptophyta > Magnoliopsida > Santalales > Viscaceae > Viscum > Viscum album. Next base: position 245,579,701 of record OY728131.1, read on the forward strand.
CCGGATTGAGAATGAGAAAAGATTCGTTCAGTATGATGAAATAATAAAGTTTTATAAGGAAGCCATGGAGGCTGAGGCAGAAACTTTAAAAGTCCAAGAAGAAAAGACAAAATCCCTAGAGAGGCAATTTGAGTAAGACCAAAGAGACTTGAAGAAGCTCAAAACCTTGTTAAAGTAGCTCATTCCGAAGGAAAAGGAAGAAAAATGAACCCACTCCGATATTTTTTTGTAGTTGCCTTTATTTGTAATATTTTTCACAACTCTAATGAAATGTTATTTAGTTGGATGTATCTTGTTATATACTAATGTTTCAGGTACCATATTTTATTTTCCATTCCCTTCAATTCTTTTTGAAAATCACAAAGGGGGAGAAGTAAAAAAGAACTACTCCTAAAGAAGAGAAAGGAAAAATTTCTATGTGAAATATCCTTAAAGGAAGGGGGAGTTTACCACTACGAAGTTTTTCATTCTTACAATAATGAAAACTTTACTCCGAAAATTCAGAATACAATCCTTAGTGATTCAATGCCTAAGGGGGAGTTGGTTGTATTCACTTTCATTCATGAACAAAGGGAGAAAAGTTTTAATTTCAAATTCTAATGATGTTTTTTCAAATTCCTTATATTCTTTTTCGTAAGGATGTTTGTGCCTTCCAAAAAGGGGGAGATTGTGGAGTCAATAAGGTATTCCTTATGAATTTTCCATTCCTTCTTGTTTTGAAAATCACAAACACCTTATACATAAGGAAATATAAATTTTACCTTCATAAGGAAAATTTACTTCTTTAAGGAAATTTACCATAACCTAGATTTTCTTATACATAGAAATATTTTTCTTAAGTACAAAAAATGGATTCATACCCAAAATCCCAGAGCCATACAATGTAACGATTTGGAGCATTTTATTTTTAGGATCCGAATTCTGGATGATAACTTTAATGAAGTTCCAATCCTAATTCTGGACTCTGAACTCTTAAGTAGTTCGACTCTAAACTCTTAAGTAGTTTGAATCCAAACTCTTATGTAGTTCGACTCTGAACTCTTAATTAGTCCGACTTCGAACTCTTAAGTAGTTCGTCTCCGAACTCTTAAGTAGTTCGACTCTGAACTTTTACTAGTTCGACTTTGAACTTTGCAAGTTCAGATTCCAATCTCTGGTGAAACCGGACCCTGAATTCCTATAAAACAAAATCCAAACATTTCTTAGCATAGAATCCAGATTTCATTTTGGTTAGACTCTGAACATTTAATTTGCTTACACTCCAAAATATTGTATAGCTTTTACGTACATTTTCTCCATTTCAAAATGATGTCGTGCATTTAGTTATACATGATTTGTTATAAAACGATGTCGTCCATTCTGTTTCAAATTTACCGTTGGTTGAGTTACATGAGTCTCTTTGATTTTCAAAATTCCACTCACAGAAGCGGTAAAATTAAGTTTTATGAAAAGAATCTGTTTTTTAACTACCACTTAGTGGTTTCATTATTCACCAAAAAATGAAAGTTTCGAGAAAAATAGAAAAAATTAGGCCTAAGCTATATTTGATATTATGAATTTAAAAATGATGTCTATTTTACCAAATTCAAAACATATCAGTTGCATTAATTAATTTAAAAATTAATTTCCGTCGTCAAAACAAATAGCGTGTTCTTAAGAGATAATAACTATTAAAAGATTGACACTTGTTTATGTCTGGTTTAAATGTGAAATTACATCCAATGAACAACATTGTATTAAATTGTAAAAATATAATATAAATATACTTTAAAACCACTCAAATTAATAATTTATCACTGTTAATTATTTCGATTAAAAAAGTTGTTTTTAAATAAAATTTAGTAATTTTCACTATTAATCCGAAAATGAAAGTAATCCGAAAAGTTCCAAAATTTCAGCCTAAGCTAATTTCGATATTCCGAATCTAAAAATGAAGTCCATTTTAAAAGATAAAATTTATAAAATTTCAAATAGTGGGTATTACTATTCATAACAGCTAGTTCATAATAATATCTCGTTTAGTGAAACTCGGTATTGCGTACTACACACGCTATCAAGGAAGGTCGCGATTGCATATAATGCAAGGCAAGTCAAGGGTGTGTGTTGTGCAAGCTCCTTTTGGTGTAGCGTACAACACAAGACATTAATGAAATTAAAAAGAATATTTTTCATAAAATCTCGGGGTGTTACATTCTACCCCCCTTAAAATGAATTTCGCCCTCGAAATTCGTTGGGGTTATAAATGGTTTACTACTCGAAAGTTTCTTTAATATAAACCCACATCGTAAAAAGTAATACCAAAACATGGATTTAAAAACTACAGTATGAAATGTAATGGCTACCCAAATTAACTCATCACTGGTTTCCATGTAGGAGAACATAGTTGAAAATATGGATATGGAAGAAAAATATAACCATCAAGATATGATGGAGAGTGGTAGAGAACCTTTCTATGAAAAAGCCAACAATCACAAAGCCATAAATTTGTGACGATCTAAGGTATCATCTGATTCATCGGATATAAGAGCACTAGGACAACATTTTTGGTTTTCAAGATCATTTACCTAAAGTTGATGAAATTGGAATTAGAAGAAATACTTTCGTGATTTTGGTACAGTATCACCGTTGGTCATTCTTTGGACAATTTCCACTTCATCTCTTAAAGAAATGAAGTTGAATTTGTCATTCATGATGTGTTAGCAGATCATGTGATAAAATGATGGGTCATTCAATCTGTCTCAAACAAAAGGGTAGAAAAGTTATCAAAAAATACATAAGTCCATCTATAGTGAGATTAATCATATATGGTTCCTAAAATGGACTTACACTTCATATATCATACTGATTAGTATAATAAAACTAGTTTCTACTAAACAGGGACTTCCTGTAGGCTAGTGGTAGGAGATAAAATCTTGTTGCACTTTAGTTGTGGGTTCGATTCCCGCAACCTTGTCTGATGTGACGGGTTGTCGCCCGTCCAGCAGGTTGTCCTTTTTCTAAAACTAAATTATTATAACTTTCCATCAATAATATCGAAAAAGTTCTAGGCTTAGACAATACTAACTTTTGTCCAACATAATCCATTCTAATCTTTAGGCTTATCCAAAATACTGTTGTCCAATATCATATTATAGTGAAGAAGATTACCAGAGAGTTCATATAACAAGCATGTTAATACCATATTTGATCCCCATATATCATAATATATGTCTTGTTGGTCACATTCCAAACATTCGAAGGCCTTAATCATGTATTCCTTTGAAAAATTAATACCCATTGAACCTTAGTGAAAACATGAGTGCTGTCAAAAGTTAACTCTTTCCACATATCAAAATCCCAAAATTCTGTATACTCAAACCATGATATCACTTAGTCCTTATAACAATCATGAGCTCATGAATACAATAAAACATCTCATTATCTTCTTATCCCTTCATTATGCGCAAATCATCTTCTTTCCAAAATATTTGATTCACTTTTCATGGTTACCGGTACCATAAAGTTATTGAAAACCACAATAGACTAATACAAAAATATTCTAATACACCATAAAAGTACCTCAATAACATTATTCTTGAATACCAATACATAAAAACTTCAATCCATCCTCTTAAATGATTGTCTTGGAATAAGTCCTTCCTTGATTTAGAAGTAACTTTGTAGGTCAGGGCATTGAGTTGGGTAATCCCCATGTTCTCCACAAATAAGACATTGAACTCCATAACAGTCTGTCACTCTATGAACCTTTTCTCCACACAGATAACATCTGTCCCTCCATTTGAGGTATTACTCAAGGTTCTTCTTCCCTTCTTTAGAAATCTCAATCTTCCTTTCTTTATGCTCCTCAACATGCGAACATGCATAAAAGTCTATCTTCCTCTTATTTGATGAATTAGGCATACCACTAAATTTCACCTTGTTAATCATATATCGCAATGACTGATTTGGAATAATCACAATATATTTATCTCTAGGCATTACGCAATTTTTTTTCTCATAGTCACCAATTTTCCCATTAGATTAAATGCTAACCGAATTCCTTCTGGTTCCCTCCATTGACTAAAACACATAAAGAATCCTGTGCGAGGAAAAAATCATGCTAGGGAAAACAACATAGTAAAGGGGGAGTACCTTTAATATCTAACATCTTAGGTTAAATTCTAAGACCATTACTGTAGTTCTAGGACTATATCCTATACGTATACTTATCCTTAGGGACATCCCTAAACATACCTTAGAAATATCTCTAGGGATCTCACTAACGTTTTCATATCCTAGTTTCCAAAGGTTGACTAAACCTCCCTCTGATACCAACTGTAGAGACCTGAATCTTGACATACATGGACATTACATTACTTTTGTGGAATACTTAATACATAACCAAAACTGACACACAAGGATCGTAATAGTTTAATGTCTTTGGAAACTCAGAATATAATCTTCTAATCATGGTGAAAGATCTTCAACATCTCCATTAATGATCTTACCCTTTTGTTTTCTTACCTAAATACTTTCTTTAAATCTTGGGGAAAAGAAAACATATAAAGGGTGATCTCAAATGCTCAGTAAGGGTAAGCATAGAGAGCATAAAACAATCCTTAGACATTTGAATGTAAAAAAACATGATCATAAATTCGAAACATCAAAATCTTGAGCAATTACATAAAACATGGAAGTACATAAGGAATAGATCATAATGGAACATAAATCATGATAAAATAGAATGGGAATAAAACATGTAATTGTGGCAACCATTCAGCACTTTCTATGATTTCCATAGTAGCCAAGGCATTGCTGCCAAGACCATCTTAGTGGACAAAGTCCCATTCTGAATCGAGTTCACACCTCATTCCAGTCCTGTATTACTAAACTGGTTTAACTTGCCATTCCAGCCATGTCTCTCTCATGAGATATAAATCATTACCAAATGAATTGGAGGGAGATATAGGTCCCACCCATCTCATAATGAAATCATTCGTACATGTGCCACAAAATAAATATATATCATTCATAATAACCCAACGAATAAAATGAGTTTCATAAACATCATCCCATCATCACATAATCTATATAAAAGAAATGGATATCATTTCATAATAAGAAAAGTGAATCCATGTAAATCATAGAGACTTTATACTTGAAGCATACACATATGAAATAATGTCATCTTAGATGGAAAATGGTTTTGATAAAACACTTGAAATGAATTATTGAAGAAAATATCATTTCTTCTTCAAAATCAATTTCTTTTGAAAAAACATCATGCAATTTTAAAAGAAAATGATTTTATTGAAAATAGTCATGAAATATTTTGGAGTAATCTTAATTAAAATAAGTCTTTATAAAACCATAAAAATTCGTTCGTGCCGTATAAGTTAAAAAAACATTCTTCTCGTACTTTTGCTGGAAAAGTCAAAAAAAGTACCTCGTAACGTAAAAAAAATTAATATTCCTTACATACCATATAGTAGAAGTCAAAAATGTGTAAAAAGGACTTTAAACATACATGAATCAATTTTTAGAAATTAGGGACATGGATGATAAATATAACCCCAATAAATAATTACGAATAAACAATCTCGGATAAGAATGAGATTGGAATAATTATCCCTTACCTTAGGTCCGATATGCTTCGTACGTATCTGAAACTCCTGTATAGTGATTTAAATAATGTCATTTACTTATTAAATAATCATATTCATTGTTATGATATCATATATGGTTCACTTATGACTTTATGTTACCCGTTCTTTTGTAAATTCCATGTTAAAGAGCATTTTGGGTAAAATCATTTCATTTGTCGTCCGTGTTTTGACTTGTAATTATTCATATGATTACTTAGATCACGATTACATAATTCCAGAATATAAAACATGATTTATATATAATATATATTCAGAATATACACATATATAATATATCGATAAATGGAAAGAAATACACCGTTCATGGAGACGGTAGGCCATACGTATGCATGAACGTTGTTTTTTGTTTCCTCGTTGAATTGAATGGAATTAATTGGATGGCATACATATATATATACATAAATCCAGTATCATTATTATGTCATATATTTTATGATTACTTATTATATAAACTTTATAATCATTTATGAATGGTTAATCATTGAGAATGAATCTCATCGCGTCGTGGAGACGGTATTCCATACGTACGCACGAGTGATGATATCGTTCCCATGATCGTGGAATTTAATTGGAGTGTATGTATACTATTACAGAATCATTATTACTTTAAAATAATCATATATAGTTATTATTTACACCATTATACCCATCCAAGTAAGGTGGTGGTGGAAAATAGATTACACCATGGCGTGGAGATGGTATTTCGTACGTACGCACGCGCAATGATTTCGTTTTCCGTAGGATGGATAGATGGTGAAATAGGGTTGTTTAATACTTATAATAACATATAATTATATTATTTATACTTATTTTATTACTTCATAATGAAAAAACCTAATAAGAATAATTGGAAGAACAAATAATGTTGAAAGAATCGGTAACAAACATTACCTCTTCTTTGAAGCGCCTCTTTGAGACCTCCTCTTAGGTCACTAAAATTGGACATTGAAGAAGACCAGGACCTATAGGATGTTTCTAGGGAAGTAGATAAGAGATTTTTCCAGGGTTTTACCAAACTTGAAGGCTCAAAGTGGTGTGAGGAAGAGAGGGAGGAGGAGCCCTTTTATAAGGGAGAAGAGGGGCACCTTTGGAATAACTAAAAATATTATTTTATTATAAAGTAATATTCGGTTTTTAATAGCTCCAAATTGATTTATTTCGAAGCTAAGGTGTGTATGGGTCTATATCCTATCATAAAATATAATTTAGAAAAGTTTAGGTCATTATATTAACCTTATCTTTTAGTATTAACTCTTAGTTAATTAGATTGACTTTTACCATGTCACTTTGTATTTTTATATTATATAGTTAATAAAATTACCATATACATCCAAGAGACCCCCAAAGTGGTCCATTAATTATACACTTATCATAATATAAGTATCTAGTCTGATCCTTAGATTTTTAAGAATATAATAACAATTAATAATATAATATTTTTTTAAAAAACTATTTTATGTAAATTTTGACACTATTTGGTAATTGATTTTTGTGAAAATCATAACAAAATTATTACTACGAAAAAAATAAATTAAATAAATACTAACATGTAATATTGACATATAAAATTATTGGAATTCATAAAAAGTCTCAAATTACATTTATTTGGGTATTTATAACATCAATTATGTCAATATTTCATTAATAAGATAATTACTGCATCATCATTGTGTCATAAATAAATTAAATTATTTTAAGTCTAAAAATTACAAATAAAATATAATTATGTAGGAAATATTTTTTGATTTCTAATAAATATTTATAGTCGAATTTATCTAATGTATAACCCTATATTAAAAATGATTTAGTTACTAAACTTTGATTTTAACTATTTTAACCCTTCTTTAAATAAATTTATAATAAATGTCCTAATCTAATCCAAGTGGGCCTAAATAGTCATATTTTATTCCTAAGGTTGTTTTTTGGCCGAATTATACTTATCCAATAGAATTAGAACATGTTTTAGGGTAATAATAATATCATTGTTACCATTAATTACCCTATTTACTTTTAACCGTGGTAAAAAAAAGTAAGAAGTTACTATTCATCAAAAATTATTTTCATCTCATTGAACCACATTTTAGTCCTTGATATTAACTGTGTCTATCGGATTTTTGAAATTCCACTCACAGAAGCGGTAAAATTATGTTTTATGAACAATTTAGTTTTTTAACTACCACTTAGTGGTTTTACTATTCATCAAAAAATGAAAGTTTCCAAAAAAATACCAAAAATTAGGCCTAAGATATATTTGATATTATGAATTAAAACATGATGTATATTTTACCAAATTCAAAAGATACCAGTTGCATTAATAAATTTAAAAATTAATTCCCGTCGTCAAAACAAATAGCGTGTTCTTAAGAGATAATAACTATCAAAAAATTGACACTTGTTTATATCTGGTTTAAATGTGAAATTACATCCAATGACCAACATTGTGTTAAATTGTAAAAATATATTATAAATATACTTTAAAACCACTCAAATTTATAATTTATCACTATTAATTATTTCGATTAAAAAATTTGTTTTTAATTAAAATTTAGTAATTTTCACTATTCATCAGAAAATGAAAGTTATCCAAAAAGTACCAAAATTTCATCCTAAGCTAATTTCGATATTCTGAATACAAAAATGAAATCAATTTTGAAAGATAAAATTTATAAAATTTCAAAAAGTGGGTATTACTATTCATAATGGCTAGTTCATAATAATATCTCGTTTAGCGAAACTCAGTATTGCGTACTACACACACTATCAAGGAAGGTCACAATTGCATGTAATGCAAGGCAAGTCAGGGATGCGTGTTGTGCAAGCTCCTTTTGGTGTAGCGTACAACACAAGACATTAATGAAATTAAAATGAACATTTTTCATAAAATATGGGGGTGTTAAAACCTTTATCCAAGGTTGTTGGATACCCTTCTCTTTGGGTTAAAAGTCCTATATCTTGTTACTTGTAGTTTTACTAATTGTTTTGTAAAGACCCATAAATTTCAAGGAAATTTTTTTTTCTTAATTTTCTTTGGAATTTTACAAGAACGCAGTTTCTGACGGCGCCTGATTCCGAGGCCCGGTGTTCCCGGAATCATTTTCTGAAGTTTGGCTCGGGTACGTTCAGTGAACGGACGAGCGGGTTTTTCTAACTTTTGAACCGGTGCCCGGAATCGAATTCTGAGGGCACCGATGAAATCGCAGCGCCAGTTTTCGCTTAGAAACGCCTCTTCCGGAGTTGCGTTTGCTCGGGTGTGGTTTTTAATTTTCGGGCTTAAAGTTAAGAAATAAAATAATTTTGCGACAGCTTTATTTTATTTCACTTAAGCCACTTGGAAGCCACTTGAAGCCACTTAAAGGAGGCTTGAACTGAGTTGAACTGGATAGGATGCTATCCAGAAATATCCTACCCCCTTGGTAGGATATTTGTGAGGTGGGGCCTGCATGAGCCCCGCCGTTTCTTTCCGCTAAGAAACGCACCCGTGAAAACCCGTCTTAATGAAAGTCAACCAACGCGTTTTCTAAATTCTTAACAGACCATTTAATTGGGTGGTTTATTTCGTGAATTAAATGGGCTGTTTCTTTCGTGAATTAGATGGGTCGTTTCTTTCGTTGAATTAATTCAACGAATTGATGGATCGTTTCTTAACCAGTTTTTCAAATTCGTTGGCGTAATAATAAAATAAGACCAACGCTTAACCTCTGGTTATTTGCGCTTGAGAAGATTTTGGAGAACCCTCGCAACTTCTTCTCCCTCGCGAAGAACGCGAAGAACGCCGAACCCGGAAATCGACGACGCCTTCGTCCGAGACGCTCTTCCGATCTCCGATCTCCGATCTCCGATCACCGACCATTCGAGGTGAGTGCTTTCGGATTTCTTCTCAAGTTCTTTTTTTTGGTTTTAAACAAAACACAGATTTAAATATTAATAATTTAAATCTGTTGTTCTTGATTCGTTGAGCTCGCCGACTCAACGCCGGAATCCGCGACGACGCGACGCCTCCCCGCGACGACGCGACGATCGATCTCTTCCGCGACGGTCTCTTCCGCGAAGAACGCCCGCGCACGACGATCATCAAGGTAGGGATTCATTTTGGAAAATTACCCCTTTTTAATTTTCTCATGAACGTTCTTGAAAATTAAAAAGCCGGTTTTCAATGAACAATTTTATTTCAATTAAAATTGTTGGATCATGTGTTGATCGTTTTTCTCCCGGTTGTTTATCTCTAACGCGGAGGGTGCGGGCCGAACGAACACGGCCCGACGACCCTCCGCCGTTCTTCGTTTTGTGTGGATTTGATGGTCGACGACGGAACGTGCCGCAGCGGACGGTTGACGATCCCGCAGTAAAGAACGGATCCCGGGAGGAGCAACGGCGCAGACGGGAAGGAAAACGGGCCACCGGAGCGACGCCGGCGGCCCGCGGAAGTTACCGACGGCGCGGGTCACCGGCGCGGCGGCGCCGGCGGCCGGAGGCGGCGGTGCCCCGGCGCGCCGCCGGAAGAAATCCGCCGCGGCTGAAGCCGCGGCGGCGGCGGCCAAACGGACCCGCGACGCACGGGTCCGGTTCATCCGGGCGGACGCGGCTCAGCGCGTCCGCGGCTCGCCAGCGCGGCCCGCACGCGGGCCGCAGTCCTTCCTCAAGCCGCGGGTCAGCGCCCGCGGCTTCCACCCGCGCGGCTCGGCCGAGCCGAACCGGCCCTGGCTGGGCTGGGCCGGGCCAGCCGGGTCGGACCCGGGTCGGGTCGACCCGGTTCGGGCCGACCCAGGGGGGGTCGGGTCGGGTCGGCCCGGGCCCATACCCCCCATCTTCGGACATTTTTGTTCAAACACCCGTATCTTGAGCTTCGTGCCTCCAAACGACTCGCCGTCAGCGGCAACGCGATCCTTGGATCGAGACGGTCATTTCGGTATATCGCACTCAAGGTTTCGGAATACTTTGAGTTCGGCCGGGTTGGTTCGTACACGAGACCAACCGGGCCCTCGGAGCGGAAACACTCATATCTTGAGCTACGGACGTCCGATTGACGTGCCGTCAGCTTTGTTGAATTCCTCTAAGTGAGTCGGATCTTTTGGCATACTCCGCCTGAGGTTTGGACGCAGGTGGAGTGCGGTCGGGTTGGTTTTGCCTTAAAAACCAACCGGGCCCCTAGGACGAAAATGCCAATATCTCTCAGACCGGGCGTCCGATTGACGCGCCGTCTGCGACGTTGAGTTCCTGTTGACGATACGGAACTTTTGGATACATCAACTTCGGACTTCGTGTCAGTTGATGTATCAGCCTCTCGGCTCGTGGAGCGGACCTTCCCGAACGAGCTTGCTGTGTGCGGGAACCCTAATGCTGGCTGCGACTGCTACTTCGACAGCGACGACCGTGCCGAGATCCTCAGTGGACTGCGGCGACGACTGTGCAGAGATCCTCCGTGGACTCCGACGACGACCGTGCAGAGATTCTCAGTGGACTGCGGCGACGACTGTGCAGAGATCCTCAGCGGACTGCGACGACTACTGCACTCAGCGATCCTACGTGGATCAGTGCTACCGGTCCTGTGTGGGCCCGATCCAGTGTGGGTCCGATCCTGCGTGGGTCAGCGCTCAGCGGTTCTGTGTGAGCCAGTGCCTACAGGTCCTGCGTGGGCCTGGTCCTATGTGGGCCCGATCCTGTGTGGGTCATCTCTCAGCGGTTCTGTGTGAGCCAACTTCTACAGGTCCTGCGTGGTCCCGATCCTGTGTGGGTCACTGCAAGGTTAGTACCTATCGATCCTTCGTGGGTCCGACGACTTAGATGGTTCAATGATCATCTTTATCGTCATCCGAAGAAATATACCCGTGTGAGCTGAATCTTGTGTTACTCTCCTTTGTGGATTGTGTTGAGCTATCCTGTATGGATTTACTGTTTACTCTCCTTTGTGGATTGTGTTGCTCTATCCTGCGTGGGTATACGTTTTGCTTTCCTGTGTGGACTGGGTTGTGCTTGGGCTGGGATGTTGGAGCCGAACGGGAATTGAAGACTTAGGTATATGTATGGGCATATACCTAAGCCGTGTCAGATGTTACTTCGTGATTGTATCATTCCTTTGTGGATTATCCTTTGTGGATTTCGGGAGACCTTCGGGGGTCTCGGGGTCCCTACTGAGTAGCTTATACTCACCCCTGCACGGGCTATGCCCGCACTTCGTGGTGTTGGTTGCAGACGACGGACTGCGCTGATCGTGGAGGAGGCGTGCGGAGCAGGACAGTACCTGGAGGTGGACCACGGGGTGGGACGTACTCAGAGCGGTTAGGTGGACCCGAGGAGCAGTGGAGGCTATCTGTACCCACCCTTCAGGTGGGACTTCCGGAGGACGGCTCGACGCTGTAGTTTTCCCTTTTTAGTTGCTGTTTTTCCTTTCAGTTGTACTTTACAGTTGGGCTTGTATTTCCGGCCCCTTTTTACCTTCAGCACAGCTTGTACAGTTTTACTTAGTGTTTACTTTTCCGCTTGCTTGCTCTGTGGTGCTTGATTACTTTTCAAAGGCAATGCCTTCCCTTTTTGTTGGGATTTACGCCTTGGTGCTAGTCGCCATCCCCTGGCCTATGGAAGGCGGGCTTGGGGTACTCACAACACGGGCCCGATGACGGGTCGTGACAAATTGGTATCAGAGGTGGTCGGTTCTACCGCAGACTCTGATCTTTATTCTATGTGAAGCAAAAGTGTTTAGTGTATTGAGTGTGGTTATCAGTCCAGGGAGTCCAGTGTTGGTGCGGCGGCCGACGTATCCATACACCAGGACCCTGACTTCTGATTCCTGACTTAATGTACGAAAACATTGTTTGCATGTGTGTTTCAAGTTTTCTTTGTGATTACTTATGTCAGCTCACCAGGTATACTGTTCTGACCGTGGAATACTTGTTTCCTTTTCAGGATGGCACGACGACAGCAGCCAGCTAGGGTTCCCAGAGTAGGGCGCGACGACAGCCCGCCGAGCGACGAGGCCTCGGTACAGGGCCCGTTGACAGCAGAGGCACCGGCGGTACCTTTACCCGCCGAGCCCCCGATGCTTCCAGCACTGGTAGCTGACGACGCACGACTCCTCGGAGCTCTGCACGAGTTCCAGCGCCAGCAACCACCTAGGTTCCATGGGGAGTCGGACACCCAGGCAGCCGAGGACTGGCTGGAGGCGGTCGTCCGAGTTTTCAGGCTAGTGAGGACGCCAGCAGACCTCATGGTGATCCTCACGGCGAGCTTACTGCACGCAGCAGCCGGACGCTGGTAGAGCCTGATGCTCCAGGTAAACGATGAGGCCTCCCTCATCTGGACGGACTTCGAGAGCCTCTTCCGCTCAGAGTTTGTCCCGACCATCCTCCGAGCGGTGCGCATCCAGGAGCTTCTTCAGCTTCGGCAGGGCAGCTTGACGGTCGCTCAGTACGCGGCGAGGTTCACCGACCTTTCTCGGTACTCGACAGACATGGTACGGGACCCCTTCATCCGGGCCCGGACCTTCGAGCAGGGTTTGAGACATGAGATCAGGGCATCGCTGATCTCCCTCAGCATCCCGACCCTGGCAGGGGTACTGGAGCGAGCCCTCCTGATCGAGAGCTTCCTGGCTGAGTCCACAGCGAGACCCACCGCAGGGCGGCAGATAGCGGAGTCTTCGGCAGCTGGTAGCCGGCGGATGACTCAGGGCTCCAGGTGGACCATACCTTCCGGCAGGCGACCTCGGGACGCTGGCTCAGCAGTGCAGGGCACCCGGCCCGGAGCCAGCCTTCCGAGAGGCAGACAGTGCTACGAGTGCGGCGGGCAGGGCCACATGGCTCGTGACTGCCCGACCCGTCGTACCGAGGGGCAGCAGACGGTGGAGGGGCAACCCAGGCAGAGGCAGAGGGTCGACCGTGGCGGTCCCCAGGGAGGAGGCGGACGAGGTAGAGGAGCTGGCTGAGCAGCAGGTGGTGGGCGACGCTTTGAGGCTATGCCACCACCACCACCAGGAGGCCCGCCCCGACCACAGGGAGCTGGCGGGCAGAGACAGGCTCAGATCCAGGCAGCGGAGGCCTACGACCACGGCGCGCCAGAGATGATTCGAGGTACGATCTGTGTCTATTCCACCCTTGCTGCAGTTCTGATAGACACAGGAGCGAGTCACTCTTTCATAGCCACTGCCCTTGTTCGGAGCTCGGAGATTCCGACAGAGCCGTTGGCTCGATCCTTGCGGCTAGAGACTCCTACGGGAGCAGACTCGACGATTACGCACTGGTGCCGGCAGTGTGAGCTTACTCTAGGAGGCGAGAGCTTCGACTGGGATCTTCTTGTAGCAGCGTCGAGGCCTTACGACGTCATTTTGGGCATGGATTGGTTATCTACGGTCCATACTCAGATTGACTGCTTTAGGCGCAAGGTGCGATGTGTGCGCACCGACGGGAGCAGGTTCACCTTCACCGGTGAGAAGGGAGCCTTAGCAGCACAGGATGGACTCACGCAGAGGAGAGGTCAGCCCATCACTCATCAGTTGACTAGCCTCATCTTGGGAGCAGTTGACGTGCGGAGTCCCAGTTTCCCAGCAGTGGTGGATCAGTACGCGGACGTCTTTCCCGACGACGTTTCAGGACTACCTCCTCGCAGAGAGGTAGAGTTTTATATTGACCTGTACCCCGGGACAGCCCCGATATCCACTCCAGCATATCAGATGGACCCCGCTGAGCATCGAGAGCTGCGAGTACAGTTGGAGGACTTGCAGGGCAAGGGATTCATCCGACCCAGTGTTTCGCCCTGGGCTTCCCCGATTTTGTTCGCCAAGAAGGCGGACGGGAGCTTGCGACTGTGTGTCGATTATCGTCGCCTGAATCAGGTGACATTGAGGAACAAGTATCCGCTACCCAGGATTGATGATCTCTTCGACCAGCTCAAGGGAGCACGGTGGTTCTCGAAGATAGACCTCAGGTCAGGCTATCATCAGCTTAGAGTTCGAGACGAGGATGTGCAGAAGACGGCCTTCAGGTGTCGGTATGGCCACTTCGAGTTCTTGGTTATGCCTTTCGGCATGACCAACGCTCCAGCAGTGTTCATGAGCCTCATGAACAGGATCTTCCAGCCATACCTCGATCGATTTGTCGTGGTCTTCATCGACGACATTTTGGTTTACTCGACGACGGAGGAGGAGCACGCCTACCACCTGCGTCTTGTACTAGACACACTCTGAGAGCACCAGCTTTATGGAAAGCTCTCGAAGTGTCAGTTCTGGTTACGTGAGGTCCACTTCTTGGGGCACGTCATTTCTGAGGCGGGAGTTGCAGTGGATCCCGCGAAGATCGAGGAAGTGCTAGCTTGGGAGCCACCCAAGAGCGTGACAGAGGTGCGGAGTTTCTTGGGCCTAGCCGGATACTATCGGAGATTTGTGCCGGACTTCTCCAGAGTTGCGTCCCCACTCTCAGCGTTGACGAAGAAGGGGAAACCCTTCGTGTGGTCAGACAGATGTCAGCAGAGCTTCCAAGAGCTGAGGCAGAGGTTGACCAGCGCACCTATCTTGAGGTTGCCTGAGGAGGGAGTTGGTTACGTAGTCTACTGCGATGCATCAGGGACCTGACTCGGGTGTGTCCTGATACAGGAGCGGGCCGTGATTGCCTACGGATCACGTCAGTTGAGGCCTCATGAGAATAACTACGCTACCCATGACTTGGAGTTGGCAGCAATAGTCTTTGCCCTGAAGACATGGAGACACTATCTGATGGGCGAGCGCTTCACAGTCTTTTCTGACCACCAGAGTCTCAGGTACATCTTCTCTCAGAAGGACCTGAACCTGAGACAGCGGCGATGGCTCGAGTTCCTCCAGGACTATGACTTTGAAATAGTCTATACTCCTGGGAAGGGGAACGTGGTGGCTGATGCCCTCAGCAGGAGGATGGGCATCCAGCTACTTGAGGAGGCAACAGAGCAGTTAGCCGCTTTGCAGATATCCTTCGTGGATAGAGACGGAGCAGCCTTCCTTCAGTCTCTCACAGTCTCTCCTCCACTTCTTCAGCGGGTCAGAGAGGCACAACATGGGGATGTTGACTGTGAGACGCGGTGTGCACAGATATCCTCGGGACAGGCACCTGATGGTTTCTCCCTTGGAGCAGAGCACGATGTCCTTTTCAGAGGACGTACCTTGGTACCAGTCGCCTTACGAGAGGAGGTGCTGAGAGAGTTTCACAATTCTCCGTTGGCGGTATATCCTGGAGTGGCGAAGATGTACCAGGATCTCGGGCGACAGCACTGGTGGCCGGGCATGAAGAAGGATGTGGCAGAGTTTGTTTCACGGTGCCTCACCTGCCAGCAGGTGAAGGCAGAGCATCAGGTACCAGCAGGCTTGGTACAGCCCTTGGAGGTCCAGGAGTGGAAGTGGGACGGGATATCTATGGACTTTGTGACTGGACTTACACGCACTTCGAGAGGTCACGATTCCATATGGGTGATTGTTGACCGACTCACCAAGTCGGCACACTTCTTACCCATCCGAGAGCAGGGCACAGTGGAGAGCTTGGGGCGTCTCTACGTTCAGGAGATTGTAAGACTTCACGGTGTGCCATCGACCATCATCTCCGATCGGGACGCTCGTTTTACTTCCCGGCTTTGGAAGGGGTTGCAGGAGGCGTTCGGGACGCGACTACGTCTGAGCACCGCCTTTCACCCTCAGACGGATGGTCAGACGGAGAGGACCATTCAGACTCTCGAGGACATGCTACGTGCATGTGTCCTCGACTTTGGTCGCAGCTGGGAGGACCACCTACCCTTGGTGGAGTTCGCGTACAACAACAGCTACCACTCCACCATCAGGATGGCACCCTACGAGGCGTTGTACGGTAGGCCTTGCAGATCTCCTTTGTGCTGGACAGACCCTGGAGAGTCAGCACTTGTGGGACCAGAGATGGTCCGGGCCACGACAGAGAAGGTCCAGCTCATCCAGGAGCGGATGAGGACAGCACAGAGCCGGCAGAAGTCATATGCTGACAGGAGGCGGAGGCCACTAGAGTTCGAGGATGGTGACCACGTCTTCTTGCGGGTCTCACCTCGACGTGGTTTGAGGAGATTTGGCCGAGGCGGCAAGTTGTCTCCACGCTTCATCGGGCCTTTCCAGGTCCTCAACAGGATTGGCGAGGTGGCTTATCGCATGGCTCTGCCACCTCAGTTGCACCAGGTGCACGATGTCTTCCACGTATCCCAGCTGAGGAGATACGTACACGACGCGACGCACATCATTGACTATGGGGAGCTAGACGTGGATGATGGAGCGACTTTTACGGAGGTCCCAGTGGAGATAGAGGATCGACAGGAGCGGGTCCTACGTGGGTGATCGATTCCTCTTGTGCGCATCAGATGGCAGCACGAGAACCTCCAGGAGAGCACTTGGGAGTGGGAGGCTCAGATGCGTGCTCAGTACCCACATTTGTTTCCCTAGTTTTTGATGTATCTTTACGGGGACGTAAAGTCCTGAGGTGGGAGTAATGTAAAGACCCGTAAATTTCAAGGAATTTTTTTTTCTTAATTTTCTTTGGAATTTTACAAGAACGCAGTTTCTGACGGCGCCTGATTCCGAGGTCCGGTGTGCCCGGAATCATTTTCTGAAGTTTGGCTCGGGTACGTTCAGTGAACGGACGAGCGGGTTTTTCTAACTTTTGAACCGGTGCCCGAAATCGAATTCTGAGGGCACCGATGAAATCGCAGTGCCGGTTTTCGCTTAGAAATGCCTCTTCTGGAGTTGCGTTTTCTCGGGTGTGGTTTTTAATTTTCGGGCTTAAAGTTAAGAAATAAAATAATTTTGCGACAGCTTTATTTTATTTCACATAAGCCACTTGGAAGCCACTTGAAGCCACTTAAAGGAGGTTTGAACTGAGTTGAACTGGATAGGATGCTATCCAGAAATATCCTACCCCCTTGGTAGGATATTTGTGAGGTGGGGCCCGCACGAGCCCCACCGTTTCTTTCCGCTAAGAAACGCACCCGTGAAAACCCGTCTTAATGAAAGTCAACCAATGCATTTTCTAAATTCTTAACAGACCATTTAATTGGGCGGTTTATTTCGTGAATTAAATGGGCTGTTTCTTTCGTGAATTAAATGGGTCGTTTCTTTCGTTGAATTAATTCAACGAATTGATGGATCGTTTCTTAACCAGTTTTTCAAATTCGTTGGCGTAATAATAAAATAAGACCAACGCTTAACCTCTGGTTATTTGCGCTTGAGAAGATTTGGGAGAACCCTCGCAACTTCTTCTCCCTCGCGAAGAACGCGAAGAATGCCGAACCCGGAAATCGACGACGCCTTCGTCCGAGACGCTCTTCCGATCTCCGATCTCCGATCTCCGATCACCGACCATTCGAGGCGAGTGCTTTCGGATTTCCTCTCAAGTTCTTTTCTTTGGTTTTAAACGAAACACAGATTTAAATATTAATAATTTAAATCTGTTGTTCTTGATTCGTTGAGCTCGCCAACTCAACGCCGGAATCCGCGACGACGCGACGCCTCCCCGCGACGACGCGACGATCGATCTCTTCCGCGACGGTCTCTTCCGCGAAGAACGCTCGCGCACGACGATCATCAAGGTAGGGATTCATTTTGGAAAATTACCCCTTTTTAATTTTCTCATGAACGTTCTTGAAAATTAAAAAGCCGGTTTTCAATGAACAATTTTATTTTAAATAAAATTGTTGGATCATGTGTTGATCGTTTTCTCCCGGTTGTTTATCTCTAACGCGGAGGGTGTGGGCCGAACGAACACGGCCCGACGACCCTCCGCCGTTCTTCGTTTTGTGCGGATTTGACGGTCGACGACGAAACGTGCCGCAGCGGACGGTTGATGATCCCGCAGTAAAGAACGGATCCCGGGAGGAGCAACGGCGCGGATGGGAAGGAAAACGGGCCACCGGAGCGACGCCGGCGGCCCGCGGAAGTTGCCGGCGGCGCCGGCGGCCGGAGGCGGCGGCGCCCCGGCGCGCCACCGGACGAAATCCGCCGCGGCGGCGGCGGCCAAACGGACCCGCGGTGTGCGGGTCCGGTTCATCCGGGCGGACGTGGCTCAGCGCGTCCGCGGCTCGCCAGCGCGGCCCGCACGCGGGCCGCGGTCCTTCCTCAAGCCGCGGGTCAACGCCCGCGGCTTCCACCCGCGCGGCTCGGCCGAGCCGGACCGGCCCTGGCCGGGCCGGGCCGGGCCAGCCGGGTCGGACCCAGGTCGGGGTGACCCGGTTCGGGCCGACCCAGGGGGGGTCGGGCCGGGTCGGCCCGGGCCCGTACCCCCCATCTTCGGACATTTTCGTTCAAACGCCCGTATCTTGAGCTTCGTGCCTCCAAACGACTCGCCGTCAGCGGAAACGCGATCCTTGGATCGAGACAGTCGTTTCGGTATATCGCACTCAAGGTTTCGGAATACTTTGAGTTCGGCCGGGTTGGTTCGTACACGAGACCAACCGGGCCCTCGGAGCGGAAACGCTCATATCTTGAGCTACGGACGTCCGATTGACGTGCCGTCAGCTTTGTTGAATTCCTCTAAGTGAGTCGGATCTTTTGGCATACTCCGCCCGAGGTTTGGAAGCAGGTGGAGTGCGGTCGGGTTGGTTTTTCCTTAAAAACCAACCGGGCCCCTGGGACGAAAATGCCAATATCTCTCAGACCGGGCGTCCGATTGACGCGCCTTCTGCGACGTTGAGTTCCTGTTGACGATACGGAACTTTTGGATACATCAACTTCGAACTTCGTGTCAGTTGATGTATCAGCCTCTCGGCTCGTGGAGCGGACCTTCCCGAACGAGCTTGCTGTGTGCGGGAACCCTAGTGCTGGCTGCGACTGCTACTTCGACAGCGACGACCGTGCGGAGATCCTCAGTGGACTGCGGCGACGACTGTGCAGAGATCCTCCGTGGACTCCGACGACGACCGTGCAGAGATCCTCAGTGGACTGCGGCGAAGACTGTGCAGAGATTCTCAGCGGACTGCGACGACTACTGCACTCAGCGATCCTACGTGGATCAGTGCTACCGGTCCTGTGTGGGCCCGATCCAGTGTGGGTCCGATCCTGCGTGGGTCAGCACTCAGCGGTTCTGTGTGAGCCAGCGCCTACAGGTCCTGCGTGGGCCCGGTCCTGTGTGGGCCCGATCCTGTGTGGGTCATCTCTCAGCGGTTCTGTGTGAGCCAACTTCTACAGGTCCTGCGTGGGCCCGATCCTGTGTGGGTCACTGCAAGGTTAGTACCTATCGATCCTTCGTGGGTCCGACGACTTAGATGGTTCAATGATCATCTTTATCGTCATCCGAAGAAGTATATCTGTGTCAGCTGAATCTTGTGTTACTCTCCTTTGTGGATTGTGTTGAGCTATCCTGTGTGGATTTACTGTTTACTCTCCTTTGTGGATTGTGTTTCTCTATCCTGTGTGGGTATACGTTTTGCTTTCCTGTGTGGACTGGGTTGTGCTTGGGCTCGGACGTTGGAGCCGAACGGGAATTGAAGACTTAGGTATATGTATGGGCATATACCTAAGCCATGTCAGATGTTACTTCGTGATTGTATCTTTCCTTTGTGGATTATCCTTTGTGGATTTCGGGAGACCTTCGGGGGTCTCGGGGTCCCTACTGAGTAGCTTATACTCACCCCTGCACGGGCTATGCCCGCACTTCGTGGTGTTGGTTGCAGACGACGGACAACGCTGATCGTGGAGGAGGCGTGCGGAGCAGGACAGTACCTGGAGGTGGACCACTGGGTGGGACGTACTCGGAGCGGTTAGGTGGACCCGAGGAGCAGTGGAGGCTATCTGTACCCACCCTTCAGGTGGGACTTCTGGAGGACGGCTCGACGCTGCAGTTTTCCCTTTTCAGTTGCTGGTTTTCCTTTCAGTTGTACTTTACAGTTGGGCTTGTATTTCCGGCCCCTTTTTACCTTCAGCACAGCTTTTACAGTTTTACTTAGTGTTTACTTTTCCGCTTGCTTGCTCTGTGGTTCTTGTTTACTTTTCAAAGGCAATGCCTTCCCTTTTTGTTGGGATTTACGCCTTGGTGCTAGTCGCCAGCCCCTGGCCTATGGAAGGCGGGCTTGGGGTAGTCACGACACGGGCCCGAGGACGGGTCGTGACATGTTTGTTTCCGCTGCATATTGTCTTATAAGGAAAGTATAACCTTCTTATATTTCCTTACACTTGTACTCTGATTAGTTTAGATTCTATACGCTTTAAGGTAGAATCTTATATTGTTAACATTGGTTCCAATTCTCTAGTTGGTGATTAGAGGTGTTGTGAATTTACTTAGTTTAACTTTTTTAAACTTATATTTTTTCTTGTCTAAGGAAAACATAGTTATCCATAACCAAATTTAAAGGTTCCAAATGAATTTTTAAAGTATAAAATTCACCCCCCTCTTGTATATTGAGCATCTACATCATTATTTTGATCCTACAATTTTTTTGTTCATTTTAATATAAAAAAATGTTCATAGGAAATTTATAATAATAACCATCAATATCTTGTATATTGACATCTATTACCACATTCCAAAAACAAATTAATCCAATATATCATTATCATAACAATGATGAATTTTCCATTTAACACATCATCTATCTCTGACATGATAACAATGATAATCACACATCATCAACCAAACCTTCACCATTATATCCACATCATGTCACAATACAAATACAATCAGAAACCATAAACAAAACAACACACACCAAAATAAAAAACAAACAAAAAAAATAACATAATTTGTTAATAAACATTGACATAAACCACACTAAACAACCATTGAACAAATATAACTACTCTTAAGATAATCATCTCAAGTATAAATAATAGCTTCAAAATTATATATGTCCATGATACTGGTTTGTTACTATCTTCACATTATTAGTCAATTATAGAAGTATATTATAGAAATAGAATAGGAAAAAAAAATTATTTCATAATGGAAACCATAAATATTTAATTATAAATATTCACACAAAAATCATCAATATATAGGAAATAAAATATAATTTTATAAATAACATTTGAATATTCATTTTCTTAATAAATTTAATTAGCCATGTTCCTTATAATCATAGTGTAAATTCATACTATCAACCTGATGAAAAAAATTCATTCTTCGCCAAAATTTATATATAATTAAACAAATCAAATTCTAAAATCCTTTATCATAGAGTATGCTTTAATGATCACTATTAAAACAATTTTAAAACTCTAAACAATCACTCTCCAAGACACTATGATAAAAAAATACTATACATAAGTATTCCCAATAAAAACCATGACTCAAAAATATATTAAAATTGAATCAACACTAATTCTATAGCATCACCAAGATGAAATATCAAGTGGAGAATAAATATGTAAATTGAAATATTTCCTCACTGGTTACAAGGATTTAATATCTTGAATAATAGGATTAAAATACCCCAATATAAGACTAAATATCCCCAATTATGATTCTATATGCACCAATTGTATAAAAAGGTTCAAATATTTTTGAAGGAATGAAAATAGGGACTCAAATTTATCATAAAACTAAATAAACACAATATTAATATTTGATAAAGTTGGTAAAAACATAATTACAAATATGTAAAATTTTTAAAGCATGATCTCCCCCACCATTTTTTGGGTCATATTTCCTTCAATTCAATATAAATGACCGATGATATGGAATATTATTATGGGTTATTTCACAATACTCATAACTCTAATGGTCATGATGAAATTCTTGGATCTTTCCCTTAAAAATCATGCCCATAGAATGATCATAACAATTCAACCATAATCACCATGGATTAAGAATACTAGAAAAAGATAAATCTAATGAATTAAGTAAAAAATACTTCTCTAACATAACAACCATATTCACAATAGAAATCCCCCTACTTAATATATAAAAAGGGAAATTTATGGCATCACTATTCCTATCATAATACAGAACAAACCCCTAATACAAATAGATTAACTCTTAAAACTCACATCCTCAACTCTATGCAAAAATATTATCCTGATGTGATAACCACAATTCTCATGGTGCAATGTTACAGTAACCCACTTCAACATCTATAAACTATGCCATAACAACTTACTATTGATGTTGATCTAGTTTTATAGGTAAAAACTTACATAAAATTCCTCCTATATTGTACCAAACCTCTTTTAAGACATCATAAACACATCGAACAACCATGAAAATAAATTTAATGATTTTGAAATAGAGAGGCCTATACACTCCAAAAAATAAATAAAATGAATATATCATATGAAGATAAATGATTAGGAATATAATAAATTATATTCCATCAGGAATGACGTATATAAACACAGAATAGTAATCAATAATAATCTATATAAAAGTAATGAAACATATTTTTATGGATTACATTGTCCATTGAAAAATATATTTATTCCGGATAATATCTATAAATCATATAATAAAATATATGTTATTCACAATGAAATTGGTGGTAGGTTTATTAGTATAAGGAAAATGGATTTTTCAAATAAGTAAATTTCATTCTTTAAGGATAAAAAATATTATTAATCAATGATTACAATAGTTTTCAATGGTATGATATCAATAAATTGACAAAAAATATGTCTAAAAATTACTAATATGTAACATACATATTTGATACAAACTAATGATAAAATAGTCCATTAAATATAATCTTCAAGATGATATAATTTGAGGGAATAAAATCAAATATTAATTTATATTTCTTAAGTCACTATATATCTAATAGATTTCTCATGAGGTACTTCATTGTAATTTTTCATTAGAAAAAATCTTACTCATACAAATAGCTTATACATTATACCATAATACATAACATACTTGTGGATTTGGATATAGAAACTTGTTGGAATTATAAAAACATATGAATATATTATAATAAAAGGGAAATATGATTTGAAATTAATTTTACAATGGGGTATTTCTAATGACGAATCATAAAAAATTAAAAAATAAATGTAACTTATTTTAAAATTAGTAAAAATTATAATTGAAAAGAGGATATTAAGAACTATTACCAAGAGTAGATGCTTCCCAATACTTGATAAAGAACATATTAAAACCATAAAATGATTTATCAATTACACATGAGATATAATTGGAGGGTAGATCCATGAATGTTTTTTGGAGTGATGAGTAATCAGAGGGTGGCCTGATATTTGTAGAAGAGATCAGACAATTATTTAATTATATTAAAACATGGTCCTTGAAAATAAAGGTTACGAAAAATCAAATAGAATTAGTATTTAAATTTTACTGGATCATGGTTTTAGAAAGTCATGGAATGGATTTTGAAAGGTATATATTAAATAATAAGCCTCCATTTCTAATGTTATTTTTCCTATGTAAAACAATATTGTTAACAAACAATTATTTTAAAAACCATAAAATCATTTTATACATTGTAAAATTATTCAAAAGTATGGGAATTTTATTTTATTATTATAAAATATATTATTTTCATAAATAAAAATATTTTTTGTTGATAAATCAATTATATTAGTTGTTATATTATTTATAAATCAAAATGCAGTCGTAATATCAATTATATATGCGTGTAATAATTTTTAATTTACAAAGACAATTAATATCTAAATCAATTCTAAATAATGAATCATTGGATAATTTTGATATTTTAAGTTCATGTTTTAAGAATTATTTTAAGAAAAAAACTCTCAGTAAATAAGTTGTTTAGTAATTGTATAATATTTTTTAAATATGTCATAAAAAATAATTTTGAGTAAATAATTTCAATATTTTTTTAATTTTATATGAAATCAAGACATATTATTTTATTACATTCATATTAATTAATAAATATAAATTATAAATATTTAAAATTACACTGTTACAAAGTGGTGTTTTTTATTTTATACTCATACATATAATGGTTACATTAATAACGAAAACACTGAATTATAATTTTATTATTCCAAATATCACATTACCCTTCTAATAGTAATATTTCCAAATGTAAATACCAATCTCTCTATCTGTTGAAGAAGATTGTATCACTCTCTTAATTTTTCTATCATGTTCATTCCATTTCTTTTTTTATATATAATCATTTTTAATCTTTGGTTATTATTATTCTTTATTGAATCTCATCCAATATAGTTGATTATTATTATGTTTCCTTTTTATTAAGAGTTGTATTGAACAATTTAAATACATTCAAATTAATGCAATTATTATTTTTTGTTTGTTTTTATATAAGGATAAAATAAAAGTATATTTATTGCATAATGAATACTATTATGAATTTTTTATTATATTATAATAATGTGTATTACAATTCAGGAAGTAGATGATGGGAAAATTTGATAGGGGATCAATATGAAATTGATAGATTATAATTTCATAGGGATTTTCCATTAATAAATTTTATTTTATATACTCATTCTTTGTTAATAAATAATTGACTGTGGTTGATGATTTTATCTTCTCTGTTGTAACTATTAATAGAATGTATATAATTTGGTTAATGTGATAATTTTAATTTTTATGATTTCATGAATTTTAATGAAAGTACTATGGTAATTAATGGGATATGGGGAAGAGTAAATGTTGAATCAAATTGGAATAAATAATTTATTTTAAATATAAAAAAATGGTAAAATATGTGTGGTCAAATGATATAAATAATTGTATGAATTTCAGATTGGAATGTGAGCCTATGATGGGTAGAAATAATTACTTTTTTATGGTATTTTTTAAAGTTTTTATTTGGTTGATAATAATTTTTATTAATTTTAGTGATTATAGTTGACCATAATATTTTAAGTTAATAAATTGTAAATTAATAAAGGATTTAGTTCATTTGGTAAAATGGTTGTGGTTTTTATAGTTTATGTGAATGGATTAACAATTTTCTTGGAGTAGAATATTTATTTCCAAATATATTTATATATGTTTAGTATAAATTTATCTTATAAATAATTAATATTTCATTTAAAAAATATATATATGTGATTTAGTTTCATAAATAATTATTGATATTAAGATATAAATATCCTTAATGACGATTTAGTAGTAATGTTATGATTTAATTTTAATGGGATTAAATGGAAAATTAAAGTGTGTGTGTGTTTTTAAGAGAAAGGGATGGAAATTAAAAAATATGAATACTTAGTAAATAATGGGATCATCCCTAGAAATTATATACAAGAAATAGAGAAATCCTTAGGGTAAATTTATTGGATCCTACTGAGAAGCTTATACATAATTTGATGATCTAATAGATCATATATCCTGATTGATTTAATCTCATCCACTTCAAGGAACATTATATTGATTCACAATATAATATCCAAAATATAACATTGATATCTATATCACTTACAAGTAATGAGAATTAATAACCCATATGTTTCGAGTGTGGGAATAACCCAAAAAATGATCCATTGTCTCTATAAGTATTCTCACTCCTTAAAAAATCAAATAATAAATATAGATTCTCAATAAATTGACTATGATTTTTTTCATTATATAATGAATTCATTAACTCTTTCACCACATAAAATCCCTCAAATGTTTCTATGTAATTCTCTATTATCTTGGGATTCCCTCTCAATAAGAAACACAATATCTATTTCCATCCAGTTTTGTCTCAAGCTCTTATTTAGTTCCCCAGAAATTACAAAATTCACATGTGGTCATCAATAATATCATACAAACATGTGGATTACATGGATGAATGGATAAAATCATATTATTCTTATATACGGAAAAATTTGATATTGATAAATCAGATCAACTACATGATGTTATTTAATTTACATAAAATAAAATGTTCATGGGGGAAACAATACTCAAAGGAACAATCATGTAGGAACCTATATACAGAGATCCTCTTAGATGAAAAATTCACATAGAACCTATCTATGAAAAATGTAGAATTATTTTATATATATATAAATGTATTTATCACCCCACTAAATGAGTTATCAAAATTTCATCTTGGGAACTATAGTGAGTTATTATACTATTTTAATTATGTTTTGTATTTATTTTCAACATTTTTAATATTTTTTCTTATATTATATTACATTAGAAAAAATATTCATTGTTATCCCCTTTCTTTCTCCTATTCCCAAAATGTGCCACTTCATACACATGATCATGGGTAAGTAACCCATGGTTCTGATCCTTTGGAGAGTTTAATGGAATACAAAAACATTAATTATTAATTAATATGGTTATTTCCATTTATAATGGAGAAATTAGAGTGTTATAGTTTAGTGCGGTGATCATCCACCTCCCATTAAATTTCATATAACTCATTCCATTTAGTAAAAATCATTTCTCAGTCCCCTATCTTAGTTCACACCATATACTATGGTATTATAAAGTTCAAGTTATTATAACCATATTATGATATTTCATGGAATTTTGTGTTATTTCCTGGCCATGATGAGATCATCATTCTCTACTATGTAGAAGATGAGGTTTATGGTGCTTAAATCCTAATAAGTATATTTTATTTCACAATCAATGTTAGGTATGTAAATATAATAATCATATTGAAATTTTTATCAAATAGAATTGGAGACCATAAAGATTTATAATGATGTAAAACATAAAGTTAAACATGGATTCAAATCATTCTCATTAACAGTTTTGTGTCAACATTTCATTCCTTCTCACACCACACATAAAAATAACTCCCTTAATTACTTCCCTGATAATTTTAAATAGGAAACAATAAAAAAATATTAATAAGTGATAGAAGAATTATTATGAGTTTTTAAAAAATCTCACTATGAGATTACCCTAGGCATTATTTACGTTTTATAATGAGATTTACAATTTCTATTGATTATGTCTGAAAACATGCCTCTAATAAATTTGGTGTCATTTTTGGTTATCCCTGTAAAACTATTCTAATTAATTTATTTTTAAATTTAAACTTTTATTTTTTATAAATTAAATTGATAAAATTTGGGAATTTAAAATTATTGAATCACCCATACATTTAAAGAATGTTTTCATGTATCAGATAAATATGTGGGGGAATTTTTGTGGTCAAATTTTATATAGGGGGTCTTAAAAATATAATTGGGAATATAAAAGAAAAAAAATAAATAAAATCATTCTTAGAAACCTTACCCTTGGAACTCACTAATTTCAAACATTAAATTAAATATTTCATTCACCAATTAACTGATTACAAAAGAATCATTAATTTCATTCAACATTAAATAAGTACCATACTAATATGGGAAAAAAA
The DNA here is from genome assembly GCA_963277665.1 of Viscum album. Lineage (NCBI taxonomy): Eukaryota > Viridiplantae > Streptophyta > Magnoliopsida > Santalales > Viscaceae > Viscum > Viscum album. The sequence continues at coordinate 245,607,552 of OY728131.1, forward strand.
TTAATGAAACCTTCACCAATTCAAAATTTTAATTTCCTCCAAGTCTATTTCCATGAAAAACTATCACTTAAAACTTATCAATTAAAATGTTGGAAATAACCGTGTAATAATTTATTTATTTTATTCTCAAATAAACCTTAAAATCCCTTATTTATCATTTTTATAATTATCACTAGTCATGTACCTTGATTGTAAAGAAGATTAATAAGATATTCCCATCACGGATAAGATTTTATTAGAGTTATATGATGAATACGCTAGAGGGTTGATGATATAATTAGAATAAGAGACGAAAGGGAATATGGTGACACCTAACATTCACTTCAATAAAAAAAACATCAAATAGAGGTGGTAACCTTATGGTATGATATGGGGAACCCCTACCATCTCTTCTAACCATAACATTGTTTCTTATCTCATTGGAGTAAGTATTATAATCTTTTATATTTGGGATATCCACTATCTTAGTCTATTTATTGAAACTAAAAGAATCACGTGGAGAAGATAATTTCACAGAAGCCACATATAACATCGGATTGTAGGTGACCACTCAAAATAAATCAGTATAGACTGTATAAACTTATCACCCAATGGGGTTGACTGAATAAATGTTCATATCCACATATTTATTTTTAGTTTTATTTTGATAAATTTTATACGATTAATTTGTTATATATTTTTTAAGTTGTAAAGAACCATAAAATATAAATTCAATCCAATTAACATAATAACAAGGTTTCATTTTATTATCTGATAATATTTTATATTACCTAAATTTTTTCATCTATAAAATGGGTAGTGAAATCAAAGTGTGTATTTTAAACCTGTTATACTGTGTGCATGTGTGTGTTTATTATTTAGGCGTTTTAATCGAATAATTTACATGTTTAAAACTTATATACTTCATTGAATCATATTATTTTTTTATCTAAGAGACATGATTCATTTTTTAACATGTGGATTATTTTATATCAAAATTGGAATAAAAATTTCTAATTGAAAAATATATGAATAGACCATCAAATGATATGAAATAATTGGATATCTATATTTCAATATGAGTAAAATTTTTAGTAAAAAAATTAATTACTCAAAGAATAATTAATAAATAATATATTAATGAAATTAACTCTATGTATTGAATTTTGTGTAGTTGGGATACAATCATAAGTAGCCCAAAATTACTAGGTCACAACATGTCTATTTGTGTGTGTAATATAAATAAAAAACCACATATATGGGTAAATAACAGAATGATATTCTATTGTCAAGAAATGTATTCCATGCATTGGTTACCAAAAATAACAACATCGAATTCCTACAATTTTGAATGACATTGATCTATATTTTAAACCGTAAATCTAAAATCAGTAGTATTCACATCAATAGACAAAATAAAATTCGATAAATAAGTACATATTTATTTTTGGGAGATGAAATGGAAGCCTAATACTGAATTTGAATATCAAAGAGGAAAATTATATTATTTAATAAATTTAATAGTGATTAACTGCTATTTTTGAAACTGGGATGTTAGTTTATATTCTTGAATAAAATATAATTGGAAAAGAGTTATAAGTTAATATTAAGAATTACTTAAATAATTGAGAATAATATTTCATTGGACAATTCTTAAACATAGGATAAAATTGATTCTAAGTAAATATAGCTGTTTAGATAAATTCTCTGATGAGAAGGAATAATTCAAGTATGGTTGATTGGTTAGTCATTTTTTATATAGTAATTTTGTATTCATTTACATGTATATAATTCAAAACATATTTTAAATATAGAAAATAATTTTTTTAACTGCATAATGTAATTATTAAACTTAATATTAAAATAGATTAAATATGAAAATTTAATTATTTGGTTTCAGTTATTTTTTAATGGGATAAAATGGAAAACTAATGATGTTAATTTATGTATATGTATGTATAAATGTATTTATATATGTATGTATGTATACATATATGTGTTTTTGTATTTATGTATATTTTAATGAATGAATGAACGTATGTTTGTATGTATGTATGTATGTATGTATGTATGTATGTATGGGTGTGTGTGTGTGTGTGTATGTATGTATGTATGTATGTATGTATGTATGTATGTATGTATGTATGTATATATGGATGTATGCATGTATGTATGTATGTATGTATGTATGTATGTATGTATATATGTATGTATGTATGTATGTATGTATGTATGTATGTATATATGTATGTATGTATGTATGTATGTATGTATGTATGTATGTATGTATGTATGTATGTATGTATGTATGTATGTATGTATGTATGTATGTATATAAGTAGTAATATATATATGTTTGCATGTGTGTGTGTGTATTCTTATATGTAGAAGTGTATGAATTAATGTACATATATATGTATTCTTGAATGCATGCATGTGTGTATGTGTGTGTGTGTGTATGTATGTATGTATGTATGTATGTATGTATGTATGTATGTATGTATGTATGTATGTATGTATGTATGTCTATATGTATGTATGTATGTATGTATGTATGTATGTATGTATGTATGTATGTATGTATGCAAGTATGTATGTATGTATGTATGTATGTATATAAGTAGTAATATATATATGTTTTCATGTGTCTGTGTGTATTCTTATATGTAGAAGTGTATGAATTAATGTATGTAGATATATATTCTTGCATGAATGCATGCATGTGTGTGTGTGTGTTTGTGTATGTATGTATGTATGTATGTATGTATGTATGTCTGTATGTATGTATATATGTATGTATGTATTTATGTATGTATGTGTGTGTGAATTTGTATGTAGGATAAAGGGTTTTCCATAGTGAAATATGAAGAAAATGTGAAAAAATGGGCTCATGTATAGATAATATACCCAGGCAATGGAGACGACCTTGAGGGTCAAGTCAACGCATCGCATAGAAAATCTCATTGATATAATTTTAATCTCTAATGGATCCTTCATCAAAGATGACGTAATCTTGAACTCTTTAGCGTACAATGGATTATTCTAAATGTAATCTCAGTAATCCAACATACTAATTTCACCTCAATGTAACTAAATTTATGAACCCATATTCTTCGTGTGTTGGAATAACCCTCCATAAGATAAATTGTCCCCAAATGAATTATTAGTCTCTATAAAAGATTTTAATATAAAAATATGATACAACTTCCATTGAAAATATGTGGTATTCTTGATCATTGATACAATATTCATTACCATTCCAATTCCATCTCAAATTCAAAATGAAAATCTATTGGATTTTGATGAACTCTTAGTGTGAAATAAAAGACTCATCACCCTATAATATAGTCTCTATATCCAATTACATTTCAAAAAATATCTAGACTGTTTGTGAACACATTTATAAGATTATTAAAAAACATGGATTCCACACATTAATAGGTAATGTCATATGATTCTTATACTCATACAGATCTGGAGAGTCTCTAATAGAGCAACAACACACTCTAATTTTTTTAAAGAAGATATTAATATCACAGGGAAGAAAATAACATAATGAACATCCCTAGGCTACCATCTAACAGGTACCCAAACTAGCATTCCACAAATCTTAAATGTAATTTCCAATCCCTACAATATTGACACAATCAAATAGTGTATTAAAATACACTAACGGGAATGTCTTCATACTAAAATATTCAAAGAATTTAGTAGTGGAAATTACTGATAATATAGCATAAACTAACTAGGAGTTGGATATACTTTCCTAAAAAATAAGAATATGTATATATAAAAAAACTAAATATATTATAACAATATAATATTCATGAAATTTCTATAAATAGATCTAAGAATAAAAATATAGTGGAAGTAGATACTACATGTACAAAAATATAAAACACACCAGGATGAACTAGGTAAAACAACATCCTGAAAAATAGAACATGAACAATTCCAAAAAACCACCACCCCACCATGATCAATTAGAATGTCATAACTTTTACATACAAAAACCAAATAAACAAGACAAATTAATTTTAACCAAAAATAAAACATAATATTCCCACACACACACACACACACTAGTGTATATGCAACATGCGATCCAAAACATTCCCACTAGTATTTTATTAATGATTTTATAATGTTCCTTTTTATATTACATTCCAAAAATTATATTTAACACATTTTTTATATAAAATATGTTTTTCTCATGGTAAATAATTGAAAAACATAATTATTTAATATTATCTTTCCAAAACCACTGTAAATCCCTGTTCTAGAATCAAATGAGAGCCAGTTATCCAAAATCAACCATTTGTAATCACGCCTAAAATTCAGATCATTTTTATAACATATTTCAAAACAATTAAAATATACATTTCACATTTGTAAACAAAATAACCATTTCTTTATCTATTCTCAAAATCGTTATCAAATTATATTTTTAAAATAAACACTTCTTTTTTCAAAACCATACTTTTCAAATCATTCTTAAATTATCTTGAAACAAAATTATAATAAAAAAATAATGGAATAAATAAATGGAACCATGATATAAATGGATCCAAATTAAGAAACCAAAAATCATTCCAAGGTACCAAGAAATCAAAATGTCTGGGATAAAATCTTGGTATGTGAATCTAAATCCTCTAAAATAACTTCAAAAATATTCTAGCATCATGGGAAACACAATAGGATCTAACATAAACAACTTAGTAAAAGGTTTGTCAAATCACTATATCAAGGGACCCCCTAAATGAAAGAAGAAATATCCCATTTGTAACTCTTTCATGTCACTGAGAATAAAATGAACCCGAGAGAGTTTAAAACAGTATCAAGTTACTTGGTAGCCTAAAAACTATACTAGTTTGACATACATATTCACCTTCAACATAGAACCATAGGGTTTTCATGATATTTTTAAAAGAAGGTGAGAAACCAAAAAAATTACAATCACAGAACTAATTTTTTAAATATAAAAAAATAAAACTCATATCACCACTTACACCCTCACATCAATCCACTTATTTTTAATATCAATTCATTAAAATTAATAATAAAACTATATAAATGTTTCCCTCGGGGCCACAATACATGTCAAACTAAATTTAAACCATGAGACTCAATGATGTGGTAAATCCCCATTTGTAATCAAATATGATTAAAATATTTAAAAAATATATTTAAAAATATTCATTAAATTCCAAGATAATTAATCTACTTTTAAAACCATGTATTTAAGAATTACATAAAATAAACTAGTGTAAAGATTACCTTTTAAATCTACGATTTTCCAGTTGGAAAAATTTAAAAATTTATGAGACTAAAAGACTTAAAATTGATATATTTTAGACAAAACCCAAATATCAAATAATCCAGGTATTTTAATCATAAAATGAACTCTTTAAAATTCAAAATGGTGTCAAAAACACTTTTAAAAATTTAAATTTTTTTGAAGCAACTACTCATAAATTTTATCATATTTCATTACGAGTAAGTCCATTCCTTGTTTAAAATCCATATAAAAACCATTTACAACCCACCAAGAGTAACTTGTATATTTGTAAATAAGAAAAAATCATTTTAGACATTCAGACATCGCATTATTTTTAAAATAATGTAGTGACATAATAACACCTAACTTGATCCAAGTGGAGACAAGCTGCAACATGTCACGTGCAACGAATAATTCCAAACCAAGAAAAGAAACACCCACCGAAACCATAACAATAGAAATTCCCATGATAAAACCATTGAAAATCCTAAAATCAACCCACACATTGATTAGGGATTGAAAAAAATGTAAAAAATAAAGGGGAAAAAGACAGGAAGAAGATGAGAAGAGGAGAAAATGTAAATAAAATAAATATATACTGGGACCCATAAGAAATAATAAATGAAATGACAATATAAAAGGGGTAACAATAAGCTACATGCAACCACTCCTAGACTAAATTCACGATAGACAGAAGGGGAAATGTGGAAAACTCCCTAGAAAAACTGATATGGGAACATTTATAAACTCAAAAAATTCTAACCCAAATAGATAGAAATCATATTGAAAATATACCTTAATAGTATAGATCCCATCTCTCTATAATCATTATATAATAACCTATTGTGATACAGTTTGAAGAACCTCTCCATTGTAGTTATGGTACCCTTGATCCCTCAAAGAGGTCATTGCACAACCATTATTAATATTACAATGATTACTTATGAAAAAACCACTACATCATATCCTCCAAGACATGCAGACTTAATCCCCACACCACCCCCCCAAGAAACCTCAGTAGGTTTCATAGAGCACCATTATTTGAAATAACCCACAAAACCAATCCAATTAGATGACCTGTCCTAACCATTTATGTGTAAGAATCATCTTCCTCCATGAACCGTACACAACACCCCTAAAATAGTAACCAAAAACCACATGCATAACCCAAAAATGAAACTAATATATATGAACATCCATTAAATGGAGTCCTATAATATGTTTTCCACATTATAGAATTCTTAAAAATTATTCAAGTGACATATAGGCACACCCTTGAAATCGAACATCACTTGAACTATTATGTTTCCCCTAATCATCAAATAATTTCATAATAAATTCATCAAAAAAAAAGAAACCACAAAAGACTATATCAACTCTATATGAGAGAAACAACATTTAAGAATATCTAAATTTTCACTAGACCAAATCACTTATCCATCACAAATAATAGTCAACAGTTGAAACATAATAGACCATAAAAATTCTTTCGGATGGAATAAAAAGGTTTTATTCACAGGTTATGAAAATATATGAAGGGTAAATATGGGGAAAATTCAAGAAACATGGGTCATGGGGATCCCGATTAGAAAATAAAATCCTATTAGAAATCAGGGTTTAATATTAAATAACTATATATCCTAATTAACCAACGATTCACCCAAGGATCTCCTAAGTAATTCATAAAAAAACTCATCAATTAGTCAACACTATGTAAAAGAATAAATGATTGTAATTAAAAAATGTGGCATGAATATCTAATAAACCATCTCTAAGAAAAGAGAAATCCACATAGGAAACTAAAGGATACATTAAACTATGTTCCCCAAAAAATCTCAAGCACTCAATAATCCTCACGTATGAACCCCAAAACAAATCATCTCACAATTATTGACTATTTTTAGTATGTAACCTTCATTATATTGAAATTAATCTACAAATGACTACCCAAATGGAATACTCCATAATGTACCAAGAGCACACAATCATTGAGTTATGGTAACCTAGGGTTCTACACTTAAATCATTATGAGATCTTCAAAATAAATATGGACCTCATATAATAAAGAAATAAATAAGAAAAAAAGACCATGATCACTCTCCAAATATAAAACACGGCTCAATAACTGAGGTGATTCTCCAATTACATGTTTTTAGTAAATATCAAGTAAAAAAATAACATATTGAATCTGTTTCAAATATTCACTGATTCACCCCCAAGAAATTTGACCTGAAATCTTCCACACAATCTTGAGTTATGGAACAGACCACCAATATGAGATGATAACTATGAAATAAGTGGATTCAACCAAAACAGGTCACCATAAGAGACATTCCTTATACCATTCAAAAAAAAATTCTAATTAGAATAGAGTAAATAATACGAATCATGAATTAAACTTATTTATGATCCGAAAACCAAAATACCTTGTTCTAGGATACATGAAAAGAAATTTTCTAAAAAAAAATAACCTCAATTAAAAAACATGAAAAAATAAATTATTTTATATATCCACCACATTTTATAAAGAATAAAAAAATTTATTCCAAAAAAAATTAATTTTAAACACAATATCCATTTGAAAAACATCTCTCATAAATAAAAATCAAAACACAATGATTTGGTATCAAAACATTTTACCCAAACCCAACCACCAATTCATTATATAAATCAATTAACCCAATCACGAATTAAAACCCAATTATTTAATTAAATTTGATTTATTAAAAACCTAATTTCTTGTTTAAAATGTATCATTATTTTCATATAAACTGACTACACTTGAAATCAGAAAAAAAGGGTAACAAATCCTTTCAAAAAACACTAATTTTTTAACTCTGAAAATAAATTCTAGGTTCTGTCATTAATTATTAACTTTATAAAATATGTTTCATAAAATGAAATTTTATTTTATAATGATTTATAAGTTTTCATTTTAGAACAAAAACATATTTTAGGAAAAGTTTCTCAGTTCCCACACAAAAACATATTTTCACATTAGTCAAAATTCTGAAAAAATCCATTCCATATCAAAATAATATCAAAGGATACTCTTTGATCAATCATCACATATCGGTAATCGCTAATGAGAAGTTTATATATCAATATAAAATAAGATAACAATCATGGATTACATGAAAACCCGTTTATTCCCCAATCCTTTTACACCCTCTAAAATGGTTTCTAAATAATTCACCTAGCCTCATCACATTTGAAAAACCATGTAAAAAAACAATTCTCTAATAATTAACCATCCATCATCATCCCAAAACATATTGTAACCAACAATTAAACTCAAACAATTCAAATGAGTACTAGAACATCATCAACTCAAATCTCAATTCAATAAAATAATTAAAATGGAATAGAAATCCCAGCTACCCATGATAACTCAATTGTCACCAAGGCATGTACAGATAAGATACACAATGATGTATAATATATCAAGTCTCAATGAAAATTGTAATCTTTATTATACCATGATACAAAAAAATAACAATATGGCTTCACAAAAAACTATTCTTATTTGAGAAACCTACACTCTGATAGCATTTTTTTAGGAATAAGACTGAGCTACCATCGTACTGAAACCAATCCCAACTAACCATAAGACCCAGTAAGAATTAATAATCCTTATGTGGTGAAGATAACTTCTTATGGGGTTCAAAATGCATCTATATGAATTATTTAACCGTTGAATAGTGACATAATCTTGTAATAGAAACTAATTATAATATATCATGACCTATACATGTGTGGAATATCAATTCATATCAAATAAGAAGATAAATATAAAAAAATTATTAAAACATTTAATAATAAAATAAACATCTATAAAATTTGATAAACATGATATCTATATAAAAATACATTCGAGTTAAATAAAACATGTAAAAAAATATAAAACACTCCTAGTTGAATTGGATTATACAACGTCTTAAATAAAATAAAACTGGGATAGTTTCATTAAAACCACCTTGTACCCAATGGACAATCAACATTTTCTAACTCAAACACATTGATACTAAACTAACATTATCTAATATTATACACTTGAAAAAAATTATTAGATTTATATGCACAGACACACTGGTGTAAATGAATATTTTGGTCCCCAAAAATCCCAATAGGATTTTTCAAAAAAAATGTTCTTTTCATCAAATTATATTCCAAGAATCATATTTTTAATATAATTGATACAAAATGAGTTTTCATGTGATCTATAATAGTTAAAACAGGCGATATAATTTACTATTTTCATACTAAAACCATAGTATGGCCTTATCTTAGAAAAACCAAAGCCCGTTTAATTTAAATCCACCATTTTAGAATAATTCTAAAAATTTGGATACTGTTTTAAAATATTTTTTGAAAAAATTTAAAGAGTAGATTTCAAATACAAAAAAAATATTACCCTTTTCCAAAAACAATTATCAAGTGAATTTTTCAATATAAATATCACCTTCATTTCTAAATATTCACTTTAAAAACAATTTATTAAATATTTTGTAATGAAATAAAAATAATAAAGAAATAATTAATAAAAACAATGATACCAATATATCAATGGATACAAATATAATGACCAACAGTCATACTGTGGTTCTATCTAATTGAAATCTATTGGATATTGTGATGGTATTTTTACCATGATCCATAAAGACATCCGAAAAGTGAATTTGGAATCATTGGAATCTCACTATGATCTAAAATTAATGATAGTATCCTAGGATCATTAGATGACTATATCTATGGTTCCCCAATTTGAAATACTAACTTTCCATTCAGCACGTGTTTGGGTTACTGATTACAAAATCAACCTCTAAGAGTGAATAACATTCCTAGTTCACTAGACAGACTAAACAAGCTAAATGAGTGTAACATAAATTCATACCTTCTGTATATATACCTAGGGTTCCCATGATATTAAAAAAATGGTGTGATCTAGAATCAAGTATTTTATTATCACACAAATAAAAATTTAAAAACAAACTCAATAATCCTCATCAAACCTATAACACCCTAAAAATAGACCCTTTTTCACATCCTTTCACAAGAGTCAATATGAAAATAATATATACCATACTCATTATGGTCATGAATAAAATAAAACATAATATAAACCATGGTTATTATGAATTATGGAAATTAAAATATAAAATCATATAATTTTTAAAAGTTGGAAATTATAACATTAGAAAAATTACAGAATTATAAACCACTTAATCAAAATTTGAAACCTATCATTAAAACATTAATTAAAATAAATTGGGTCAAAACACACTAGAAATCACTCATTTACTATTTCATTCACTATATAACATCATAATTTGAATATTTCTTAAAATTTGTTGAATTTGGGGAAAAAATCCCTTTCTAAATATTCCAAAGCATTCAAACAATAAACAAACTCTTTCAAAATCTACCAGTTTGAAACACCATTTAAATACATATTTATTCATTTGAAATAGAAACTCATGAATTTTATCAAACAGTTTTTTTATGATCATGTATATTCCATGTTTACAAACAATTTGAAGTATATTTTCAACCCTTAAAGGTTTATGAATATATCTATAACATGGAAAGAAATTAACTCTAAAAATTCAATCCTCTCATGGTAAATAATATAAAAAAACAACATAATGACACATACACTAGTAAAAAACTATTTATAATGGCTTTATTTCAACATAGTTTATTTAGAACCAATATGAAAGTCTACAAAAATTTACTTTTCACATTGATTCTTATATAATCAACATGAAAATGTAATTTCTTTAAGTTTTTTATACTGGTCAGATAAGAAACTATTTGAAAACCCATTTTCACTGAATTTTATCATATGTTCTAAATTATTGTTGTGAAAAATTAGTATATATTTTTTGTTATTAAATTACCAGTGTAAAAATTAAATCACAATGAAATTATCTTGTAAGTCAGTTAATCAGTAACATTACATCCCTTTTTAAATTTTATGAATTTTTAATGGAATCATATTGAGGTATTCCATTCTCAAAAAGTCATCTCTCATTTATCTAACATGAAACCTCCAACTGAATCATTTCTTCAATATAGATGACATCAATATCTCATTATGATCTTCATACAACCTCAGGTTTCAATGTCGTTATCATTGTCCATCGAAGATATATATTCTCATATATCTAGTAAGCCTCACACATTCTCATTTATTCATTTTTCATCATTCCTATGTGTGGAATCTATAACCCCTGTTTTTTCATTTTAGTGGACTCTGTTCTTCCATTACCATCTTCATACACTATCATGGTTTATCAACCTTATCATTATTCTTTCAAATATTGAAATTCTCATATCCAACTATCTCTCCTAAAGGTTTGAATATCAATTAAAAATATATTATTTTTATTATTTAGAATATTAATAAATCTTATCAAGGATTTGAATTAACAACATGAATTTACCTATATATTAGTCTTAAAAAGTAAAAAAGTATATATTTTTTATTTATTAAATATTATTGTGTTGATCACTATTAATGCTTCTGTATTCATATTCATTTTATGCCCAATACAAAACCATGTAGAAAACATAAGAATTTTAAAGTTGGATGTGTCTGCACACCCTTTTTAAACAATTTTATATGGATTTACTTGAATAAGAATTAACTTTTCATAAGTGAGTATTTTTTATTATTATATTTTATATTCATTAATTATTATAATTGATTAATTTTTTATTAAATAATTAGTTTAGTATGATAAATAATAAATAATATTTAATCCAAAATGAAATATTGTCTCACTGTGTTGAATGGGAACATGAGAATACTTTTTGATAATTCTTTACAAAAAAACATCAGTTTAACTAGAATCAATCAACATGGCTAAAATGATGTTATGTTCTTCACTATACTAACACAAGAATCACCCTTCATCAACTACAATGAGAAAAAATATTACTTTCTCTATGTATTATGATCATACAGGGATAATATTTTTTTATACTAATGATGGTCACAGAATAAGGTATCTAATATCCAAATTAAAAATAGGAATATTTGATATAGTGGAAAATATCTATTAAGTTGAAGATTGTTCATGATTATTGTTAATTTTAAAGTATATTTTCCTTCATTAACATTTCATCCACATGTGAAGAAAATAATATCATGTTTGATGATATCCCTATTTATCTTTGGTTTCAAAGAAATAAAACATAAGAGATCCATTGACATAGGAATAATCCCTTTATTTTTTACCACTCAATTTTATTTACTTTCATAAGAAAAACTTTCATAAAGTTATTTATGTTACAATAAACATGGAGAAACTTTCTCAAAATATATAATGTGGTTTTTCTATACAATTAATTATTTAATCATAAATGAAACTACATTAATTGGGTGATATAGATGAAAAGAATGGGATCTACTCGATTATCATGTGTCATATTTCGATTTAAACATATAATCATTACATGTTTAAGATCTAAAATTACCCTCCAAATGTTTTAGAATGAAAATTAATCATTTCAGGTATGTTGATCTTTCTCAATATCATTTTTTAAAATTAAAATCATTCACATCCTTGTTTGTATTCTATATATTGTTTTTTTATATCATTGTATATTTTTATAAATTTAATGGTTATATTCATTTATTTTTACATTAGAAATGTTTGAAAGGAATCGATTTATTAGTTCCTTATATTTGAATGAATTTTCTAATAAAAGTTATCAATATTCTTTATAATGTTTCCATTATTTGTTTTATATACTTTCCAAAGTAATTTGTAATCTCAATATTTTATAGATTATACTCTATATAATATATTTTTATAAAAAATTAAGTGTAATAACTTCTTATTATACAATGTAATTTAACAATTTTTCTATAATTGTATTTCCATATATGTTAACAAACTTTAATGTTTCTTATTCTCTACTAGAAATATACTCTAATGACACTACCCAAATTAATTTTTAGTATCGATTAAAATCAAAATTATGGAAATCTATTTTTATTTAATTTATTTATAGTGTGTTCCATATGATATGTTAGGACTATGATTATTTTCTCATTCATGTTATTTAAGAATGTTATTTTAATAATTATTTTATGTGTGAATTTATATTATACCTACTTTGTATTGGAAATATATTAGCATATTAAACACCCTAGTTTATTAAAAGTTGTTAGAATATTTTACTTTATATTAATTTATAAACTTCACTATCATTGAAATAATCTACTATTTCCCCCCTCAATCTCACCTTTCTCACCACTATATTCATTTGACAAAAAAATTAATTTTTATATTAATTTTGGATATTTTTTTATAAATAATAATTATTGGATGTTATATTATGGTACTTGAAATAAGTGATTAATATGAGGAAGGTGTTGATTATTCTTTGGAATTTTCTAATGAAAATGTTTTAACTATTAAAAATTTTCTATCCATTCATTAAATTTTTAAATATGATGCTATTTTTAATTATAGAGATAAAATGTCATTTAATTTCTCATGGTTTTAATACCAGTTAAATACTATGGATTAAATCCTTGAAAATTTAATGAAATTATTTGTGATATTAAATTAGAGACAATTGAGAAAAAACTAACAATTGAGTGTATAAATGGGGATGTAGAAAAACCATTGTATCAGGGTTGTATGGAATTTATAGTATTATCACTATTTTTTTATTGAATAACTTGAAAGAGAAACTAGTTTGGTGTGACCTAAGTTTTAAAAATCTATAAAATTTTGTAAAGATATTATTCAAGAAAAAGATGATCTCCATGATTGACATTTTAATGAGAAGAATATGAAATTCCAGATGGGATTAACGCACAACAAAATTCTTCAATTAATGAATTTAATTCTTCTATCTGTAAAGAATTATGAATCTATATCATGTTTTCCTAAATGTGGGATGTTACAATGTATGTTCAAAGAAAATTACATTTTTATTTAGCAGTTATAGAACCACCAACCTCAGATTTTGGTATCTTTCTATAATTACTCATTTATGATGCTTATTTGTAAATAAACATGATGAAAAATGGTTAATTAGTCATGTAGAAGAGTAAATATGTTATGGAAAATTAGGGAATCCAAATGATTGTCCACAGTGGAAGAAAATTAATCAGCAGTTTCTTACATTCATAAATGAAGTTCAAAATCCCAGGGTTAGAATGTGCACAAATGCAATGAATGTATTTCAAAGCAGTAGTAGCACACATAGTTCATTGCCCATTTTATTTTAAATTTAAAAAATATATAAAAATTTTATTTATGAATCAAATATATTTCATGTTTAGGATAATGATCTCTAAACCAAAACATCCCAAAAATTATATCAATTTTTTTTTCAACATTAATTAATGATTCAAAACTCTTATGGTAGGATGATCTTTGGGTGTATTATTTTTATAAAATATAATATTTTCAACATAGTGAAATGATTAAATTAACTTTAAATTAATTACAATCCTATAGAAATTCTTATGGATATAGTATTAATGGGAATAATGAGTTTTCAATTTAGGAACACCAGACTTCATATTATCAACTACATCATGGGAGCCAAATAGCTTGCATGGTTCGTAAATTTTTTTTGTCTCTAGATCAATCATATAGAAAATTAAAAAACAAATTAAATGGATCAATTTTTTATGTCTCCAAAACCATTATCCACTGATCATAATTTTGAGTGTGAAAAAAATGATGTGAAATTTTGAAAGACACATAAATATGGTAATAATAGAAATATTTTGAAGAAACAATCAATATCGGTTGAGTGACCCTATTGGTGATATCATGATGTCAAACATAAAATTTATTTCATGCGTGTGGATAATAAAATATGTGATAGATGGATTAAAATATTCTTAGATATTAAAGGGAATACTAAATATTGGTTGAACAAAATATTGTAATTACTCTTAATCAGTATTTGTTTGGAGTTAGATCCAAGTCTTAATGAAAGGTGAGAATTCTAAGATTGATTTTCAAACATTATCCAAGAGGAGGAAAATTAGCATTTGTAATTTTCTTCATTATATAAAAGTGCCAAAGGGTTATTCTTCAAATGTAAAAAATTATCTTTATAGGATTTGAAGTTGACAGTTGTAAAATCTCATGAATTTCAACTGATAGTTCAAAAAATATCACTAGTCACATTATGTGAAGTATTACACATTATATAATAATGACTATTATGAAGGTGTGTTATTTTTATGTCAATTTTTAATATGGGTATTCATATGAGTCCATTAAACGATTTGGATAATGAAGAAATTTCTATACAATGTCAATTAGAAATGTATTTTCCTCCATATTTTTTTGATATCATGGTGAATTTAATGGTTCATTATGTGTGAGATTTAAATGTTTGCAAACATTTATTTGAATATTTGACGTATCCATTTGAAATCTATATGAGGATATTGAAGGGGTATGTTTGGAATCCATATTTTCCGAAAGTCCCAATTTTTCAGAAGTATATTTGTAAGGATGATGCAGGGTTTAATACAAGAAAATTCTGTGTAGCTACACCCATTGGATTTCCTCAATATATCCATGAAAAAGATAATTATTGGTGAAATGGGATATTTGACTTGAAATTAAAATTGTTGATAGGTGGAAAAATAAAAAAGGTGTATTTATATATATTTAATAACATATATGAATCAATACCACATATAGTATTACATATTAATGTGTTGAAACAATGTTATCTAAAGAAAACAATATGTGCATTTTAAATGATCATAAGAAATATTTTTTTCAATTGTTTAAAGAGAAAGTGCTTGGTAGATCAGATGCATGAAAAACATTGATATTCATAGCCATTGGTCCAAGTAATAATTTTCAAAATGGTTTAAGTATGAAATTAATGGATATATATTTCATATGAAATATTAGGATTATAGAAGTACAGTTTAAATTAGTAGTGTAATGCTGTTTCCAAAATAAATGCATTTTTTGAGTTCAATAATCAAAAACCAAATTATTTCATCATTGCATATTATGGATTCATTGCTGAAATATGATAGGTTTATTACAATAAATTTCAAATTTTAGGGTTTAACTAAAAATGGCTTAATCATAAATAATTGTTTCAGACATGATGAATTTGGAATAAAACTTATTAATTTTAATAGATTGGAGTACAAAATTGATCCTTTTCAAGGGACACACAAGAAAAAAATATTCTATAAATGATCATTTGAATATTAATTAGCCTATTATTTTTCAAGAATAAAAAATTATGTCGGCGATGAAAAACATCATGAAGATATTGACTTATATGACATACCTACTTTCATAAAAATATTAATTGATAATATTTAAGGGCACATCATAGATATAGTTTGTGCCATATGAATAATCATGAATAATTAATTTTGGAATACAATACTTTAATATATCATTAATATTAGAGGAAACATATATTTATTTCTTGTGTACTTTTTTCAAATTTTATAAAATATTGGATATCTTAACTTTATTTTCTTTATTAAAACATGTATTATATTTAATAAGTTAAATTGTTAGTTTATATTTTTTGGTTTTTTTATTTTTTCATGCTTAAACTTACGTAAATTATCTATTAAGTGATTTATTTTTTAAAAGGAGGAAGAAAATAATCATTATGGAAAAAGAGATATTAAAAGAGTCTAAAGTAGAGGATCATGTTAATGTATTTTTCATGAAAGGAGATCAGATCATTGGTGAGGTATTTGATGTGGCTCTATTTTTACATAGTTTTTCCACATCTTTTTACTTAATTTTTAATGAATTAATTGTTTATTTAAGAACTTTTTACTAAATAAATGCACTTTTGTATTTTTTAATTAAACTAGTTAATTAATCAATTTTTATAATTAATTAAGTATTAGTATTCTTTAAATTAATTGTTTTAATCTTAATTTACTTTTTTAATTTATTTATTTATTAATTGGTTTGGTTAATTAAAATATGTTACACGTATTAATAAATTAATATCTATTTTAGAAAATTATTTAATCATCGTATTTCTATCTAATTATCTTAGGCTTTATTTTAATATTTTATCCTTTAATATAGATTTATTAAAATATATCAACTTCGTTTATTTTATTTTTAATCATACTCATAATTAATTAATTTAGGTTTTTAGGTTTAAATTAATCAAAATACTATTATTTTAACTTTAAGTTTTAAATTATTTTTCTAGTTAATTAATTAATAGTTTTAAAACATTAATTATTTAATCATAAGAATGCAGTTATGTTATTAAGTTATTAACATTGGTTTTTAGTCTACCAGTGAGGTAGACAAGAGCCATTAGGGACCTGTTGAGTCACAAATTCTATCCTATTTCACTTACTTTTTTAACTATAATTAATGTATATAATAAATTTTAAATTTTAACTTATAACAACATAGTTTAATATTATTCAAGTTTTTAATTTAAGTGCTAACAATTTAAAACTTGAATTGTAATTTTTAAGATTAAAGTTTAATAACAATTCATATTTTTAATATATGTTCTTCAACCTTGATCTAATTTTTAATATTACATAACATAAATTTTTATTTTATGTTCAATTTATGGAGTTTTAGTTTTTAGTGTATTACCATTAGTTATTTTTTTAAGATACTATTAATTTCATTTCTATAATTATACTATTGTGGATGATTATCGATACCAGACCCTTTTAATTATTGGTAAACCTTTTATTTAAACTAACAGTGACTTTCTATTTTCTTCAATGGTGACCTTCTATTTAATTTGAAATAGTGAGTTTTATATTTTATTTTTGTCGGTCACCTTGAATTTTTAATGCTACCAGTGACCTCTTTTATTTACTAACGGTTACCCTTTAATTTTATAACCACTGATGAATTTTTCTTTGTTATAACCATCATTGACCATTTAATTTTTTCCACTGGTGACCTTGTTTTTATAACTATCGGTAGCCTCTTTTATTTTTTGCAACAGTGACCTTTTATTTTTTAACTGCATCGGTGGCCCTTTTTTTCATTTACTATCGGTGACCCCCACGCCACTACCTATCTCACTTTTGGTGCTCCCCTGCTTCCATTATTCTGATGGTGAGTCATTCCTCACAATTCTATGCTTCTAACTGTTGGCTCTCCATATTCCCCAACTTTATCCCCTACCCACCGTAACCCTCTTCACATCGTTTCCTATCACAGTCGATCTCTCTCATGAAACAGTGGTTCTACTTTTTTTCTCTTCACTGTTTTTCCCAGTTATCATGCCATCACCAATTTCACTTCTCTAGCCATTGTCAAACACCCCACACCCATTCTTCTTTCATCACCCTCATCCAACACAGAATAAAAAATCAATCATACTAAAGACCAGAATAGATAACCAAATAAAATCAAATTCAAATTTAGAATTTTTCCCATCCCTTGTGCTAGATCTAAAAACCGAGACCTATAATAACCTACTGTTGATTCATAAGCCGAAGGACAGAAGATTGAGGTAGAAATTTTTCCTCATTTTCTTGTAGGTTCTAGCTTGAATTGACATTAATAGATGGGATGAACTATAATGGAAGAAATTGGGGCCCATTTCTGAACCTAAAAATTAGAATCTTCTATAGATGAAGAAAGCCATCACCTGGACTATCGCCATGACCAATTGAAAAGTTGATTCCGCAACACTGTTGTACATACTAATTTGTTGATTTGGACCCTCTTTGAACTATCGTTGAGTCAGGAAGCCTCCGCGATTTGGATTCAGGAGGATTTATGCACTGCCATAGTTTTTATAGGAGGAGGCCCCTACATTCCTTAAGAATATATAGTCCGAGTTTACCACTAATGTGATTTTGAACCATGCCATGTTTTCTAACTGGAGTCTCTACATATAACTTGGCCGAAGTCATAGTAGCACCGCTGGGAAGAGAAATAGGGCCCAATATTGTTTAAGGAAGAGGAGATGAGGCTGAGGTTACAAGATCGATGATGTGACGCCAGTAAAGGAGGAATATGGAGTTGTTATGGACTTTCTTCCTCGATAAGAACCCTTCCCCAATGGAGATGATTTTTGGGGAGGAAGAAGTTATTTATTTTAAAAAAAGATAAAATATAAAAGTAAAAAAATAAAAAATAAAATAAAAAATAAAAATAATATATTATATTATAATTTTAATATAACAATTATTATTATATTAATAAATAGATAAGTTATAATATAAAATATATGAAAATCTAATAATAAATTAAAAAAAATTAAAATATTAACAATAATAATCTATAAATAAATTTTTTTTCTGTACTAAAATAAATATATTAAATATTTCATAATAATTTAATTTCAAATGCATAAATATAATACTTAAATTAATAAAGTAATTTATATTAATATAATTTAAGAATATAAATAAGCTATGATAACAAATTATTAATAATACTTGCACTAATTAAATAACTTATTTAAAAATAATAAATAAAAAAATTTAATTTTTTTAGTTAAACATTTATTAATAAATTAATAATCCTAGTAATAATATTTAATAATAATTATCATTTAAGATATTTATTAATTATCTTTAGTTTACTTTTTAATAAGTAATATAACACAAAACATAAAAATAATTACTTTACTTTCTTTGTGTTTATTTACTCTTTTTTTATAACTTTGGAGGTTCATTCAAGAGATGGGAAAATGTTCTAATTCACTAAACTAACTCATTGGGAGTTAGTTACTGGGGTTTTACGAGTGTGACATGTCAGTCATGAAAAAACATGCACATGCGGTGCACACTTGAAGGAAACTAAATGTCAGTGGAAATGTGCAGTGACGTGCAGCTTATTACCGTAGGATTTAAAAGCAGAGTAGTATCAGAATTTAAAAATGCTTGTTCTCATTCCACACCACTTTTTGGGTGAAAAGACTCCCAGGAAATTGAAGAGAATACATGGAGGTGAAGGAGCATGAGATCTGAGCATCATTTGGGGAGTTTTTACACCCTTTCCTTTTATTTTTGTACTATTTTCTTGGATGTTTTTCACTAATTTAATAAATATGATCAAAGGATGAATGGTCATAGCTCAAGAATTCAATTCTTCTGGGTATTATTTTAAAGTTCCTCATTCACTTTACATTTTTTGGAATCATAATAAATCAGTGAGACTGATTTGTGATTCTCTGGTCTGTTGTTTCACACCTCAATTATTTTATAAATTCATAAATTCAAGGTCAACTGGTGAGGTAGTTCTTGAATAATTTTATCGTAGAGTTAATGTATTTTGCATTGTAAATTTTTGGTGAGATTATTTCTAGATGTTATACTTTTATAATATTCAACCAGATCGACTAATTTTGTAGTGGAGAACTCTTAATGTCAGTCTTTTGTGTGTTGAGTATTCTAGCGAGGGAAACTTTTTTCCTTTTTCTTGAGGTATGATTCAAAAAATTTTAGTGGGGAAGATATCCTTGAAACTTGTTGTTTGGAATTCTCGAGTATTACATTTGATCTTCTCCATCAACCTTGATGCTTTATTTCAGTATTTTGTTTTGTTATTTTAGTTTTACTAGTATTTCGTAGTTCATAAGTATACTAGTAAATGATTTAGTCTCTTTTTATAATTTTTATCTTTACATCTTTCTTATAGAAAATTTTTAAAAAATTGAAATGTAAAAAAACTATAATGATGTTTACCTCATTGGTGGCAATTACACGGTTTTTAGTTTATAAAACATGGAATTCACTCACCTACCTTCTCTGTGGATCATCCCTACCCCACTGTGCTATTCTAGGTTAATAAATCAAATTTTTAAGGCTGTGTCAACATCCTTCCACTTAAAAATTTGGCGCCTTTTCTGGGGAAAGCATGCATTGAGTGTTATATGTTGTATAAAATTAAAAAAATAATAAAAACATAAAAAATTATATAAAAATATTTTAAAAAATTATGAAAATATGATTCCTGTGATTCCTGTTTAAATTTTTCTTCACTTTGATTTTTTGTGTTCTAATCTGAATATTTATTAAAAAAAGGAAATTCATTAGAACATGAATCAATTTGGTCCTCACTATGTATGTTGTGACTGTTATGGGCGCACTGCCTAGATGTGTGTCTATAACCAACCACAACAAGCTGTTTACCTTGATGATGTTGAACACTATGTGTCAAAGCCTAACACCCTAGATAAAATTGACATAATTGAATCTAAATTGGATTCTAGGGTGGAACTATTGAACATTTGGTTAACTAAAACCCATTAAATTCAACTTATATATTTGAAATAGAAACATAGAAAAATGAAAAGATTAGAAAACATGCTTTTGGAATTACAACAAAGGGTTAAAGAAAAAGAATAATTTGAAGAAAATGAAAAAGAAAATGTTACTAAAATATTTGAAAATTAAATTGAAGAGGAATGTGAATCTGAAACTGGGAAACTGACCATTTTCTTTTACGAATCAAATTATATTGAACATATTTTTGAAATAACTGACTCACTAATTCAAGAAAACAACACTAAAAATACAAAAAATAAATAACTTTATTGATGTTGAGTTGTATAATTATGAATATGAATTGAAATAGACTGAAAAATAATTCAATGTTCTCTTCATGATTCCTATATTAGAGAAAATCACTATTTTAGGAGTTTTTAAAAAGAAGCACTCATGTTGAAGATATATTTGAGAATGAAAATTTGAATGTTAAAAACACTTCACCAAAAATTTCTGAAATTATGAATAATGAGACTGAACTTGAAATGGGGAACACTCTAGAAGAGAGCAGTAAAATAAAAAAAAGGAATGTGAAATTATTTTACTTAAAGATAACACTTCCCTTATATGTTTTGAAACTGTAAAAAAAATTCCGAAATGTTATTGGATGAAGAAGTAAAGGTGGTGTGTTATCGAGAAAATTTAATTGATGATATTTCACTACCTTGTTTACAAAGTAATCAATTTTTTAAAACATTGTGTAGAGAGTTTGAATATAGTTTATTCATTCATGGGAAAAACATTTTTAGTTTTATAAATCTAGAACATGAATTTATTAAAGATGAATAAAACATATCTCCCCCTGAACTGAACATTCATTACCAAACTACAGACATTGTTTTGTAAAGTGATACATTTGAACTTGAACATAAAAGAGAGGTTGAAAACACACTTGATTTAGGCTGAACTAATTTCCTTAAAGAACAAGATGTTGAGTTTTCATTCACTGATGATGAATTATTTGAAGATATTTACAACATTGTTAGACCTAAACCTGTTTGTGATCAAATAAACTATCTTCCCAATTTTCTACTTCCAACTGCAATTTAAATTGGTGTTGAATCTTATGTTGATGCTGATAGTAGTATAGAGAGAATTACACTTGAGTTCCAATGTATATTATTCTATTCAGTACTCAATTGAATCCATTCTTGAACATACTAATCAGAATTCACCCATAAGAACCCTTATATTTTAGTCTGTTAATGTTGAATTTGAGAAATATATCATTGAGGAAAATGACACACCCTTTAAATCACATAATTTCATAATGCCCCTTAATAATAATTTTCATTTGTGCCAAATCTGAAACAATTTCATGAGTGGACAAAACAATGCCCGCAACAGTTATAGAGTGATATTTTGGGGTTATTTCAGGCTATAAGGGCTTGGTTATGGTTTTCTTTTGCTTAAGTGACCATAATATTCATATCTCTATTAAAAACATTCGGACAAAACACATGTGGTGGTTCCTATTAAAAAAACCACATCCACCTAGTGACTAAGTTAGTTGCAAGGTGGGTCCGGCTATGGACAATAAACCTAGCACTACATGAGAGGCAACCCATGGTCTTTCTTTTTTTATTAATAAAAAAACATTTGTAATTAAATAATTTCTAACTAAAGACATTAAACTTAGAGCTTCTTTGGAGTCAACTCATTTTCTTTCTTTTGTGTTTACATTTGTTTCTGTTATTGTTTTACTTTAAATAAAGTTTTTCAATGTTGTATTATATATGATCTACCTCTACTGGATTTATGCTCCTGGTTTACATGCTCTGTGTTTTTAGGATTCTACTGCTGGTGACATCTAAGGAGTGGAATTCCCATATTGAATGATTAATGAAAAAACTTTATTTTTGGGAAGTACCGTACTATTAAATTTTGTGTCATTTCTATACTCCTTAATTATTTAGAAAAAAATATGTTTCATGTTTTGTATGAAAAAATATGCTTCATATGTTGCTTCTTTAAAATAATTCTACTTGTATAAGAATAAAATTCTGTTGTATGTATCTGTGTAAATAAAAATTCTACATGTACTTCACTAATGAAAACTGAATTTCATTATTACTAAAAATATTCTCCCTGCTTGAAATTATGTGTGGGTTGTATATGCAGGTTGAAAATTTTTGTATTGAATTTTTTTTAGGTTGGGGTGTTTTATCATTTATTCTGTTTCTCAATTGAACATATTATTGAACTCGATCTGTTAAAATTATCATACCTAGTACATTTTGCAATTAAACCTCCCTTGTTACTTTTTAGTTGTATTCAAAATTATTCACTTGACTAAATATTAATGTTTTACATGCTAATGAACCTAATGATACGTTATTCATTGTGGCAAAAAAACTTTTTTTAACATCAAAGAGACCATTTTATACATGTAATATATCTAATAAAATAAAAATATATTTTGAAACCTAATTGATAAATTGTTCTTCACCATATTTGGAAGTCGTATTTGAGGAAATTTGGATTTTATGTGTGGGATAGGTGTCAATTCTTGATTGTGATAAACTGTGTTTAACTGAAATCCCATCATTTCCCAATGTAACAACAATCTTTTTGTCAAAAATATGGTAAACGTTTTCAAAATTATTTCACAATTTTATGATTTACATTGAACTCAAATGGTTCTTTCCCAAGGATAGTTTTTCTTTGGTAGGTATGTTCTGCTTTGATTCATAAATTATTGAGGATGGATGGTTGCAGAGTGGTCATTGTTAGTGGTTTTATGGAAATTTGGTTTAGGGATTATTTTTTAGAGTAATATGAGTGACATGTTAGTAGAGTTATAATCTTAATCATTGGAACTAGAAGTTTAATCTTGATTCTAGGAAACTAATTCCCTTTTAATTATTAATGTAATTTCCTTTATGAGACAATGTAAATGGTTTTCATAACAATCATTTGAAACTGGAGTAGTCTGGGTATCTAGGATCCCAATGTGAGTCTTTGAGACCTTGGATGCTGTGTGTGTTTCTGTTTACTATAATCCATTCTTACACCTTCAACAAGTGGATTGCACAATTCTTAGCATAAGATACATGGATTGGGAAAAATAAAAGAACGTGTCTAGGGTCAAAAATGAGTTCATTGTGGTGAGGGGAATGATGAACGCCAGATGAATAAGGGTTCAATTCTTTTTTTTATGAAAGTCATTTGGGTTTTATCATTAGGGTTATTAATAAAAATTATTTATTATTGAAACCTAAGGGATGAGTCAAAGTAAAAGGTTCCTACTATTATATTCTTAATTTCACTAATGTTTAATCTCTTATCACTCTTGAAATTAGAACATGAGTTTCGATTGAAATGATCACTAAGAAGAATCGCATATGAGGAATGACAATTTATTTGATTTTTGAATCTTTATATCTTGGTTATCTTTTGTGTACTTGTTTGAGGAATGACTTGATTTGAAAATATATTTTCAATAGCCTAATTTCATGGTATGTCCTCTTTTCATAAGTGTTGTTCATGCTATAGTTAGAGCTGAAACATAAATACTACAACATGTTTTTCAATGATAACAAAGAAAGAAATTGTTTGAGGAAAAAAAATGATTAACTGTGGGAGAATTTGATGTGGATATATTTTTATATAGATTTTCCACATCTTTTTACTTAATGTTTAATGATTTAATTATTTATTTAAGCACTTTTTACTAAATAAATGTACTTTTGAATATTTTATAAATAATATAGTTAATAAATATATATTTATAATTAATTATATATTTTTAGTATTTATATTAATTATTTTAATCCTAATTTACTTTTCAAATTAATTTTTTTCATAATTATTTTGGATAATTAAAATCTGTTTGACTATTTAATAAATTAATATCCATTTTAAACAATTATTAAATCATCGTATGCCTATCTAATAATCTTAGACTTCATTTTAATTTTTTATTCTCTAATATATATTTATTAAAATATATCAACTTCATTTATTAATATGTTTAATCATCCTAATAAATTACATTATGTTTTGGAGTTTAAATTAATTTAAATAGTGTGATTTTAACAATTATTATTCAATTGGTTTTATAATTAATTAATTAAGAGTTTTAAAAAATTATTTACTTAATCCTATGAATTCATTTAAATTAGTAAGTCATTAAATTTTGTTTTCAGTTTACCGGTGAGGTAGAAAAAGGCGATCGGTGACATGTTGAGTCACTGATGCTATCGTTTTTCACTCACTGTTTACCATATTATTAATTTATATAATTAATTTTAATTTTAGTCTTTTATCAACTTAGTTTAACATTAATCGAGTATTTAATTTAAATGTTAACATTTAAAAACATTAATTTTCATTTTTATGTCTAAATTTAAATAATAATTTTGTTTTTAATGTACGTTGTTCACTCTTGTTCAAATTTTTAATTTTAATAAACTGATGTTTTAATTTTATGTTCAATTTATGTTGTTTTATTTTTTGTGTATCACTGTTAGTTTTTTTTACTACTGATAATTTTATTTCTAGAATGCTATTGTGGTGGATGATTATCGGTAGTAGACACTTTTAACTGTCGGTAACCTTTTAATTTAAACTAATGGTGACCTTCTGTTTTCTCCAATGGTGAAATTTTATTTAATTTCAACGGTGATTTTTTAATTTTATTTGTGTCGGTAACCATAAAAATTTAAATCTACGGGTGACCTCTTTTTTAATAATAGTGAGCCTTTAATTTTATAACCAATGGTGTCCTTTTAATAATGGAGAGCCTTTAATTTTACAGCAGTTTGGATTCTGAGAGAAACTCTTACCCATGCCTTCCTTTTATAAGAGGGTTTTCCCTGAAAATCATTCTGAATTTTCGATGTGGGATTCAGGTTCTACCTTTACTGTGCAGTACATTCTGCATTTCCGATTTGGGATTCTGTTTCAAGTACGTGACTTTGAAATACAATAAAATATAAACTATAAGGCCAATATAAATTAAATTTTAAACATTGATTAAACATATAATAAATAGTTGAAAACAAAAAGAATTTCCTCAAAAATGTTGATGAAAAATAATGTATAACCTTTCCAAACAGCCTACTTGAAACTTAAAAATGTTTCAAATACGTGAATTTGAAAGACTGTAAAATGTAAACTATAAAATGAATATAATTGAAACATTAAACATTGATTAAACATATAATAAATAGTTGAAAACAAAAGAAATTTCCAAAAAAATTATGATGAAAAGTAATTTATAAGCTTTCAAACCCGCATACTTGAAACTTAAAATTTTTCAAGTGTGTGAATTGGAAAGACCATAAAATATAAAATAGAAGACTAATATAAATTAAACGTTAAACATTGATTAAACATATAAGAAATAGTTGAAAACAAAAGAAATTTCCAAAAAAATGTTAATGAAATATAATTTATAAGCTTTCAAAACCGCCTACTTGAAACATAAAAATGTTTCAAGTACGTGACTTCGAAAGATTATAATTATATTACTAATTAACTAATTAATTATAATATAATTAATATTTATATTAATAATTAACTAATTAATTATTATATAAGTAATAATTAATTATTAATAATTAATAATTAATAATTTAATGAATAGTTATAATTAATATTTATATTACTAATTAACTAATTAATAATTACTAATTACTTATTAATAATTAATAATTACTAATTACTAATTATAATGAATAATTATAATAAATATTTATATTACTAATTAACTAATTAATAATTAATAATTAATAATTACTAATTAATTTGTTATAATTATTAATTGTATTTCTAATTAACTAAAAATTTATTATATATGTAATAATTATATTACTAATTAATTATTATATAATTAATGATAATATTACTAATTAACTAATTAATTAGGACATATTTAATTATTAATAATTACTAATTAATAATTAAAAATTATAATGAATAAATGTAATTATAAATTATATTACTAATTTACTAATTAATTATTATATAATTAATAATTATATAACTAATGAACTAACTAACTATTATTTAATTAATTATTTATAATTAATAATTAATAATTATAATGACTAATTGTAATTAATATTTATATTACTAATTAACTAATTAATAATTAATAATTAATAATTACTAATTACTAATTACTAATTACTAATTAATAATTATAATGAATAAATGTAATTAAAAATTATATTACTATTTTAGTAATTTATTATTATATAATTAATAATAATATTAAAAATTAACTAACTAATTTTTATATAATTAATTATTATTAATTACTAATTAATAATTATAATGAATAATTATAATTAAAAATCATATTAGAAATTTACTAATTAACTATTATAATGAATAATTAAAATTAAAAATCATATTACAAATTTAATAATTAATTATTATATAATTAATAATAATATTATTAATTTACTAATTAATTTTTACATAATTATCTACTAATAATTACTAATTAATAATTATAATTACTTATTATAATTAATTGTCTTATTTATAATTAACTAATTAATTATTATATAATTAATAATGATATTACTAATTAAATAATTATTTATTATATAGTTAATAATTATATAATTATTCATTGTATTAATATTTAAGTATTATATAAATAATAAATAATAATTAATAGTTATAATGAATAATTATAATGAATAAATATATTACTAATTAACTACTTATTTATTATATAATAATTTTTAATAATTACTAATGAATAATTATAATGAATAATTATCTTACTAATTAACTATTATATAATTAATTATTGATAATATTAATTTAATTGTTAAATAAATTATTATATGTTTAATCCATGTTTTAACTTTAAATTATATCGGTCTTATATTTTATATTTTAGTCTTTCAAAACCACATACTTTAATCATTTTAAGTTTCAAGTAGGTGGTTCTGAAAGCTTATAAATTTTTTTTCATGAACATTTTTTTATGAAATTCTTTTTCTTTTCGACTATTTTTTATATGTTTAATCCGTGTTTTATGTTTCATTTATTCGGTCTTATAGTTTATGTTTTATAGGCTTTCAAAGTCACGTGCTTGAAACATTTTTAAGTTTCATGTTGGTCGTTTTGAAAGCTTATTAATTATATTTCATCAATATTTTTTATGAAATTATTTTTATTTTCAAATATTTGTTTTATGTTTAATTCATGTTTTATGTTTCATTTATATTGGTCATATAATTTGTATTTTATAAGCTTTCAAAATCACGTACTTGAAACTTCTTATGTTTAAAGTAAGTGGTTTTGAAAGCTTATAAATTATTTTTTATCATCATTCTTTTTGATTTTTTTTGTTTTCAACTGTTTTTTATATGTTTAATCCATGTTTTATGTTTCATTTATATTGGCCTTATAGTTTATATTTTATAGTCTTTCAAAGTCACGTACTTGAAACAGAATCCCACATCGGAAATACAGAATGTTCTGTGCAGGAAATGGAGAACCAGAATCCCACATCAGAAATGCAGAATGATTTCCAGGGTACGCTCTCTTATAAAAAGGAGCCCTGGGTGAGAGCTTCTGTCAGAATCCAGATTGTTGTATTGACAGTACTTCTGGATTTTAAATAGAGGATAAATTCTGCTGATTTTTTTTGTTTTGTTTTGTTTATATATATATATATATAAACAAAATAAAACAAAAAATAAATAAATATAAATATAAATTCTAGAAAAAATATTTTTTTTCTGTTTTAGGGGAAAGGAGACATCAAGGATGCTGCCTCTGTGGTGTATTTTCGAATTTTTTTTAACCTAGCCTGTTTTTAAAAAATATTTTTTTAAAAAAATTATTTAAAAAAAAACTCATTGTCAAACATCCCACTACCATTATTCTTTCATCACTCTCATCTAAAAAAAATAAAAAATCCAACATGTTCTAGGCCTGTATCAAGAACCAAATAAAATCAACTTCAAATTTAAAACTTTTCCCCTCCCGTGTGCTATATCTGAAAATCAAGACCAACAAGAACCCGTTGTTTATTCACAAGCTGACAGACTGAAGTCCATGGAAGAATGTTTTCTACTTTATCATGCAGGTTATTTTTTGAATCGATATTATTAGATGGGATGAGCCACTGTGGAAGAAATTGGAGCCCATTTCTGAACCCAAAAAGGGGAAGTTGCAGGAGATGAAGGAAGCCAACACCAGGACTGTCCCCATGACCTGTTGCAAATCCGATGTCGGACCACTACTATAAAGAATAATCCACGGATCTAGAGCCTCGGTTAACAATCACTGTGTTACGAAACCATCGCGATTCATACTCTAGTGGAGCCGTGCACAACCGTAGTTTTAAGAGGAGGAGGTCACTACTTTCTTAGAGAAGAGTCTCTCCGAGTTCACCACTACTATGAGGTCGAACCAAGCCATGTTTTTCTACTAGAGTCTCACCGTACACTAGGACGAAGTCGTAGTTACACCGATGGGATGAGGAGCACGGACCGGTGTTATTCGTGGAGGAGGAGATGATGCCGAGGTTGCAGGATGGATGAGGTGACGCTGATAATAGAGGATGATGGAGCTTCCACAGACTTTCTTCTTGGAGAAGAACCCTACCCATGTAGCGCCAATTTTGGGGGAGGATGAAGTTAGTTTTTTTAAAGATAATTGATAGAAGTAAAACCAAATAACTAATAAATTAAACAAAAAAATATATAATATAATATATGATAATTTTAATATAAAAAATGTTGTAATATTAATAAATATGTAAGTTATAAAATAAAATATAAGCAAAAATAATTAGAATTTATAAAATTGAAATATAAACAACTATAATGTATAAATAAATTTATTTATTAACTAAAATAAATATATTAAATCTTTAGTTATATTTTAATTTCAACTGAATGAATATAATAATTAAATTAATAAATTAATTCATATTATTCTAATTTAAGAATATAATTAAGCTATGATAACTAATTATTAATAACACTTACACTAATTAAATAACTAAATTAATAATAATAAATTTAAAAACATAATAATTTTATGTATTTAAAGATTTATTAATAAATTAATAATCATGATAATAATATTTAATAATAATCGTCAATGAAGATATTTATTAATTAACTTTACAAAAAAGATTTACAAGTAATATAACACTAAACATATAAAATAACTATTTTACTTTATTTGTGTTTATTTATTCTTATGTTCTAACTTTTCAGGTTCATTCAAGGGATGGTTAAACATCTACATTCACTAAACTAACTCACCGGGATTTAGTTACGGGTGTTTTACTAGTGCGATGTGTCAGTCGTGAAAAAGCACACGTGTGTAGTGCACATGTCAATGACACTTAAATTCGATGTAAATGTGTAGTGATGTGTAGCTTATGACAGAAGGAATTAAAAGAAGAGTAGAAGCATAATTAAAAAATGCTCGTTATAATTCCATTCCATACTTTTCGAGAGCAGAGACTCCCGAGAAATTGATGAGCATACTTGGAGGTGAAAGAGCTCGAGAGTGGAGCATCATTTGGGTAGTTCTTTCTCCCTTTACTTTTATTTTTTCTCTCTGTTCTTTGATGATTTTCACTACTTTAACAAAGATGATCAAAGGATAAATTATCATAGCTCGAGAATTCAATTCTATTGGTTAATGTTTTAATCTTCTTCACTTACTTTACATTTTTCAGAATCATAATCAATAATTGAGATGATTAATGATTCTATATTTAGTTTCTTCACACATTAATTGTTTTATAAATTCATAAATTCGGGGTCAGATGGCGAGGTATTTCTTGAATAAATTCATAGAAGCATTAATGTATGTAACCTTAGAAATTTGGGGTGATTTTATTTCTATATGTTATCCTTTTGTAACTGTGAAGCAGTTCGATTGATTTTGGAGTGGCGAACTCCTAATATCCATCTTTTGTGTGTAGAGTTTTCTGGCGAGAGAAACATTTCATCTTTTTTCTTAAGGTATGATTCAATAATGTTTAGTGGGTAATATATCCTTTAAACTAGTAGTTTGGAATTCTCAAGTATTACATTTGATATACTCCTCCGACCTATCTTCATTCTATTAGTATTTTGTTCTCTTATGTTAGTTTTATTGTAGTTTTTAGTTTACTAGTATAATAATAAATTATTTATTCTCTTGTCATCATTTTTATCTTTACTTATTTATTAAAAAAGTACAAAAATTTGAAATGTAAAATAACTATAAAGATTTTTACCTCATTGTTGACACCAATGAGGTTTTTAGATTATAAACCTTAGAATTCACTCACATGCCTTCAATGTGGTTCGACCCTGCATCACTATGCTAGTGTAGGTTAATAAATGAAATTTCGAGGGCCATGAAGTCCTCCGACCACTTCAGTCATCAAACCAGGTGATGTCTTGATTGATCCCCATGTTGACAAGAGTCTAAAGTCATATTAATTGATTTTTCGAAAAACAAATTATTTTAAATATAATTTGTTACATAAAAATAAAATTAATTTATAAGATTATATTGAAAAAAGATTATTTTTTGTATAAAAAGTATTTATTATATTGGACCATTTTACTATTCACACACCATTTTTGTATAGGTTTTATTAATTTATATGAAATTTCTTACCACAACATTGTAGTAATAATTTTATGTAACTATAACAAATATGAATAAAAATTTGATAATTTTAATTTAGTCTACTATTTTGTTTGATAATTTTTCCTTTTTTGTTTACTTTAGTACTGTAATGTTGAGCCTCATCATTCTTTACAAGTGACATCGACTCATAATCAGAAAAAGAAGAGTTTAATTTTTGGTAAACATGGTATCACACGTTTAAAAAAATTATTAGTTTCTCATAGACAGGACTAAAGGATACATAAAGACAATGATGATAATGATATTTAAGTTTTCCAAATTCAAAGATTTCAAGACATATATATCAGTTTAGAATAAATGAAAAGATATTATTTTGATTGATGATTGGAGTTTTGGAAAATTGACACTATCTCACCTGTGGAAGACCATTTTGGTAAGAGTTTTTGTTATTATTTTACTTATATTGAAATTTTATATTGTAATATATGTTTCCCCCTTCTTCAAAAATCACATATGATATACCTGGAACAAGTGTATTCGAGAGGAAATGATTATCATCAGATGCTATGAGATTGAGGGATTTCTAGTTAACCTTAAAATCATATTTTATTTTTGGGTATAGAAATATCATGACCCATGTGATATATATCCCTTTGTAGATGACGATACATGGAATAAATTTGTTTAAATTATAAGACAATAATAATTTTTGGTAAGTGCAATTTTACCTTTTAAAAGTTTGTTTATTAATTATATTTTTATTAAATATATTTATTCTAAATCAATAATAATTGAGTATATATCATATAGAGAACCAATCTATTAATTTATACGCTCATACATTATCTTGTGAAGGGTGTATGTTATAAAAAGAGCAAACGATAGATGAAAATTGTCAAAAACTGGGAGTTGAGTCTTCAAGAAATGCATAGGTTTCCCCTCTACCCCTTATCTAGACATGAAAAATGGAAGTGGTCTTGTATGATAAAAAAATAAAATATATTATGGAATATTTGAGTATTGCAGTTGAGAAAATTATAAGATGATCAGTTTATTTATTTATTTACATTAATTAAATCATTTATATATTGTGATTCATTATATATTTTTTCAAATATTTAATTTATGAATATCTTGAGTATTAGAGAATATCATGGGGGAGTTTTTAGCTGAGGGTATATGAGATATTTTAGCTACCACATTGGGAAATCCCCAACACCCGAGTCATTTCTGAGGATAACCATCAGATGTATTAGTGAAAAAAATTGATTCCACTTTCTTTAAATTCATTAATAAAACGTGTTTATAAAAAATAGAATCATTGTATTCTCATGTTTATGATATTCATGTGAGGATGGACGAATGGTTCAGATCACTGGTATAGACGACATTTTCATACATGCAAAGACAGTTTCAAACTATAGATCTAACTCTTCCACCTACACCCAAATCTCCAACTACTCTCTCTTTACCTAAAAAACCCCACACCATATGATACTCCTACGCTCCCTTCTCTAAATCTTCCTAACACAAGTAATTTTTTTCTATATACACAACCCTAAACTAAATATATAGGTGTCAAAACAGTTTTTATAATCCATTTCCACGGTTCCAGGTAGCTGTGGAATATATTGGAGTGGATACATCAAAATTCTATATCCACAGTTTTTTGAGCTATTTCCATGGTTGTCCACCATGGAAATAGAGTTGTTTCCATGGTTTTCCAAACCACAAAAATTGATCCCAAATTATAATGTCCCGGATTTTTCCATATATTATTTTAATATTCTATGGGAATTATTTCGAGACCAGGCTTTGAGATGGTGTGCAGTTCTGAGGCCCGGTGAGCCTGGAACAAATGATTGAATTTAATTAAATAATCAAATAACACGCATGTGTGGTTTTCATAAAAAATGTTGAATTACTCCTGAACAGGTGCTCGAATCAGAAATATGAGGGCACCCTTGTGTTCAGAGCATCGATTTTTACCTTCAGTGAGACCTAACATCGGCTGGCATAGGTCGGTGGTGAAATCTAGTTTTTGGACGTAATCGTAATAAAATATTTAATAAAAATATTTTTTTAAATCTTTTTACAGTGAATATCTTTTATCTTTTTAATTAAAGATTTCACAGGGGATAAGGGTTATAGATCTCATAACCTTGAATTAACCCTAGAGGCACAGGGAAGCTCTGGAAAAAAACCTCCCAACACAGCGATGACGTTCTTGACGAGTTTTTCTGGCGACGATGACATGGTGACCGAATCTTCACCAATGAACGCCACTGATCCAGGTAGGGAGTTTGATCTCTTTGTGATTTCTTTCCCATTACTGATTTACATGACAGACGTAGACCAATCAATGAACAGATTGGCCTACATATTGATCATTATGCGAGATGGTTTATTTGCAGGATCTTATTTTGGGATTGATTCTTGAATGTTATTTTCGTTTCGTTTTTCCTTCTAACGGTGAAGAACCAAGATCGACATGAACATCGATCGAGGTTTGTCTCTATTGATTTGTTGTGCCTTTATCCACAGATTTCCCGCGTTCTTCATGTGCGTTATATGCATTCTTCGCGGGTTATGAACGGATAATCATTACGCCTCCGTTTTGTGGCACAACTATCCGATATTTTGGACCCGACATCGGTGCAACCCCACGGAGGTGCGACGGTGGTGGAAATGGACAGATCAAAGCAGATCAAAATATATATTTCTTCAAACGATATCCACACAGGTGAATGCAATCAGTTTTCGAAGCCGATCGAAGGCCCGAAACCCACATATTCGGCATCACGACGACGAGGTGACATGAGATCTCGAGTTTCATGGAAAACAGATGACATATCATTAATATGGAGATTCAGCCGAGGCGCGAGGAAGAAGACGGCGCTTTTGGGAAAATCCCAACTACACAGAATGTAGTATGGGCTACACGGCATGTGTTCGTCGGTGGACCACCTGGCGTGTACTCATAGAGTACACGGAAATGGGTTGGGTACACGTCCATGGACACGCGGTGTATACCCTTCCCCAACCAGACCCGGCCTGATACACGGGGTACCCCATGTACTGGTACATGGTTAGAGCAACACGTTTTGAGGCCGTCTATGGCCACATGGTCAGCGTACATGGTGGGAACCCCGAACACGACGTGTAATCCTTATACATTCTGTGTAGTTACATTTTTATACGACAATACTTAAGACACAGACCATTTTACACGATCAGTCCCCAGAGTCAAGGAACATGGCATGTGACCCTACTAAACGTCGTGTATCCTATTTTTACATGGCTTGATACATTTGTCTTCTGTGACTTGGACAAGATTTCCTAGGGTTCGTACCCTTGGTATTTCCCCTAAAGGTTTCTTCTATCATTTCTTATGTGCAGAAGTATGATCCCTTCAGCGAGACTTCCTAAATAAAGTTGTTGCAATCCCCTCTGTGAGACTTAGAGCTAGATCCTCTATTCCTTCCTGGTACCCTAGGTAGAGTTTTTGGTATTGATGTGACCTACCTTACCCGGGTGTCGATCCTCTGCTTAGCATATTAGCTCAGACTGAGTTGTTGGAATCACCCTTTAGCTATTGGTTGTGATCCTCATCTGAGTATCATATTATTAAGTACTAGTGGTGTGATTTATCCTGAAATGAGTGCATTGTATCTCTCTCTTCAGACCTAGGAGTGTGTTCTCTCTGTTACGTGCTTAGTGGAATCTTCGAGCTAGATCATAGCCGTGGTTTCACGATAGTTGATCTTGTATGAGTATATGTAGATATTCTCATTATATGTTCTGTAAACATAAACTGTTATGATATGGTTGTATCATTCCTTTGTAATATTTCCTTTTTTGTATTCCTTTGTGGTTTTTGGGGTGTCCTACTGGGTATTTTTATACTCACCCATGCACGGGCTTTGCCCGCACGTGTCGTGTCTTGTGCAGACGAGTGAGCCATTGACATGATTCTATGATGGACCAGGATCAGACAGTGCTCAGTGGGATCATACCGGCTGAGGTGTGTTTCTACAACTATGGATGGCAGTCCCAGTACCGTTCTTTACAGGTTGGACTTTGTGGAAGACATTATTTTGGTGGGCATGTACTGTTGGCCTAGGGTTTTACATTACTATACTTTACTTTCATGTCGTACTCTGTTGGTTGGGATTTTAGTGTATGCCTATATTTCCATTTTAATTAGTTTTTACTTTTTATTAGATTTTTGGGCTTAGATATATGTGTGTGTGTGTGTGTACGGGTTTATAGGAAATGCCTCCTATGTTAGTGACATCCCTACTCGGTGCTAGTCACAAGCCCTTGGCCTATTAGAGGCAGGCTTGGGGAGTTGCGGCACGAGCCCCACTAGTACAGTTCATGACAGAGTGGTATCCGAGGTGGTCAATTCTACCTTAGGACCAAGATTCTATGTGTTGGTTTGGGGCAATAGTGTTAAGTGTTTCATGTTCAACTTTCAGGCCAGGGACCCCAGTGTTGGTATGGGCAGAGGATGTACCCATACTCCAAGACTCTGATAACTTTCTTTTTGACTCAGAACATGAGAACATTAGTTGCATGGGAAAATAATTGTACATGCTTCATATAGGCATGGGTTGTGGTTTCCATGTCCTTCATGAGTCAGCTCTCCACATATACTCACTGACAATGATACATCTTGTTTCTTTACAAGAAGCCTCCACAAACGCATACCCGCTAGGATCTAGCAGCTTGATCACGATGATGACCCCCTCAGTGATGAAGCATCGATACAGTGACCAGATCCCCCAATTTTACCTCCTGGTGATCTGCTAGTTATTCCAACACCTGTGGAGTAGTGTTTAGTGCCTGCTGTACCAGCAGAGGAGAAGCACAGGCTGAGCGCACTCCATGAGTTTTAGAGATAGAGACCCATCAGGTTTTGAGGCGAGCCTGACCCTCAGGCAGTAGAGGACTAGCTTGAGGTAGTGGCTAGAGACTTCCATTTGTTCATAACACCAACAGACCATATGGTGATCCTGGCAGAGATCCT
Source organism: Viscum album (assembly GCA_963277665.1). Lineage (NCBI taxonomy): Eukaryota > Viridiplantae > Streptophyta > Magnoliopsida > Santalales > Viscaceae > Viscum > Viscum album. The sequence continues at coordinate 245,644,674 of OY728131.1, forward strand.
TTTACAGGGCTCAACAGGGTGATGGTGGAGTTTGGTTATCCAGACCCACGACGAGGCGACTCTTTCATGGTCAGAGTTTGAGCATCTCTTCAAATAGGAATTTTCACAGGTTACCCTGAGATAAGTACGTATACATAAGTTTCTTCAGATTCTACAGGGGACCATGATTGTGGCTAACAATTCATCACGTTTTACCGACCTCTCACGGTACTCAATGGATATGGTTAGGGATCAGTACTTTAGAGCTCAAACTTTTGAGTGGGTCTTGCGCAGAGATATTCAAGCTAGCATCATCCCTATGAGAATTCCTACTTATGTTGGGGTGCTCGAGCAGGCTTTGGTGGTCGAGAGATTCTTCTCAGAGTAAAGATAGCCAACAGTTGTGAGAAGTGAGCGAGCTGGAGCAGAGACCTCAGCAGCAGGGAGCCGACGTTAGGGACCCAGGCTTGGAAGATGTTTTTGGAGGAGATCCCAGGATATAGGATCTTCCATACAGGGTTCGCATGGCGCATCCAGCCAGCCCCGAGAGAGGTGATTCTACTCGTGTGATGGAAGGGGAAATCTCACTCGAGATTGTCTGGCCCATCGTACTATTGAAAGGGAGGCAGTGGATGGACCCCTGAGGTAGAGGCAATGAATGAAGTAGACAGATCCGTGAGGTGGCAGACGTAGAAGAGGAGCTGGGATAGCAGCAGGAGGTGGTCGGCTCTTTGTCCCTTAACCAGCACCACCCCTATGATTTCCACCCCATGCTCAAATAGTTGGTGGATAGAGGTATGGAAAGCTATAGGCCGCATAAGCATATGACCCAGGTACTCCCAGAATGATTAGTGGTACAATATTTTCCTTTTCTACTTTGGATTCCGTATTGATAGACACAAGTTCTAGTCATTATTTTCTTGCTTCTTTTCTTGTTCGAGACCTTGAGATTCCAGTTGAGCCGTTTACATGACCCTTACTATTATAAACACTGAATGGATAAGATTCATACATCACACGCTTTTGTAGATAGTGTGACCTGACCCTTGGAGGTGAGAGTTTTGGTTGGAACCTCTTGGTGGAAGCGCCGAGGCCTTATGATGTCATTCATGGTATGGATTGGCTATCCACAGTTCATGGCCAGATTGACTGTTTTAGGCGAAGGGTGAAGAGTGTCCGTAGTGATGGAACGAGGTTCTCCTTCGTCGGTGAAAAGGAGACCTAGGCAGCGCAAGATGGACTCATGCATAAAAAGTTACATCTGATTTTACATCAGTTGGGTAGCCTAGCCCTTGGCACAGCGGATGTTACCAGTTTCTAGTTTCCAGTAGTAGTGGCTGAGTATGAGGACGTCTTTCTGGAGGATGTCCCCTGACTACCTCCCTGTCGGGAGATAGATTTCTGCATTGAGTTGCAACCCAATATGACACTCATATCTGCATCATCATATCAGATGGCTCATTAAGAGCTTCATGAGATGAGATTGCAGCTGGAAGGCTTACTGAGGAAGGGCTTTCTAAGACCCAGTGTTTCACCTTGGGCAGCCCCACTGTTAATTTCCAAGAAGGAAGATGAGATATTGAGTCTTTGTGTGGATTATCGGCGCTTGAATCAAGTGACCGTGAAGAACCAGTATCAACTACTGAGGACCAATGACCTCTTAGACTAGTTAAGAGGGGAACGATGGTTCTCGAAGGTTGATCTACGATCAGACTATCACCAGTTGTGAGTGAAAAATGTGGATATACCGAAGACAGATTTCAGATATCACTGTGGTCACTATGAGTACTTGGTGATGCCCTTCGGCATAACGAACGCCCCCGAAGTGTTTATGGGACTCATGAAATGGGTCTTTCAGCCCTATTTAGATCAGTTCGTGGTGGTCTTCATTGATGATATCTTTGTGTACTCTACGTCTGAGGTGGAGCATGAGAGACACCTAAGAATGGTTCTGGACACACTCCGAGAGCACCAGTTGTACGGGAAACTCCTGAAGTGTCAATTTTGGATACAGGAGGTTCACTTTCTGGGACACGTTATCTCAGCATATGGTGTTGTAGTGGACCCAGCCAAGGTAGAGGCAGTATTAGCATGAGATCCACCCCGGAGTGTGATGGAGGTGCAGATTTTTTTTTGGTTGGTAGGCTAATATCAGAGATTCATTCTTGATTTCTCTAGAATTTCAGCACCCATGACATCTTTAACCCAAAAGGGGCATCCTTTTGTGTGGACCGAGAGATGCCAGTAGGCTTTTCAACAGTTGAGACAGAGTCTGACGATCGGCCCGATCTTGAGGCTACCAAAAGAGGGTGTCGAGTACATAATGTTCTGCGATGCATCAGGGACCGGCCTTGGTTGTGTCCTTATGCAGAGGAAAGCAGTGATTGCCTATGGCTTACATCAGTTTAGGCCACGCGAGCAGAACTACACGGCCCATGACCTTGAGTTGGAAATGGTAGTCTTCACATTAAAGATGAGGCGGAACTACCTGATGGATGAGTAGTTTATCGTATACTCTAATCACAAGAGTCTTAGATATATCTTTTCCTAGAAGGATCTAAATTTGAGACAGAGGCGATGGATTGAGTTCCTCTAGGATTCCGACATTGAGATCTTCTATATTCCTGGGAAGGGGAACGTTGTGGCAGATGCTCTTAGTAGGAATTCCAGTTCACAGTTTCTGGGTGAGGTGACATGGCATTTGGCCTATTTACAGTTATCCTTCATGATATAGATGATGGATCTTACCTTTATTCAATGGTTGTTTCCCCTCCACTCTTATAGCGAGTCATGGAAACATGACTCGAGGATGCTAGCTATGATACTCTACGTGCTAAGACATAAATAGGTGATGCTGTTGATGGATATTCAAAATGTGGGTAGCACATTATTCTTTTCAGAGGGCGCACAGTAGTACCTGTGATTTTTCGGGAGGAGGTTGTGAGGGAGTTCCGTAAATCTCCTTTGGCGGTGAATCCAGGCATGGAAAAGATGTTCCAGGACTTCTGACGTTAGTTCTGGTAGCCAGGAATGAAGAACAGTGTGGCAGAGTTTTTTTCTTAGTTCCTTACTTGTCAGCAAGTAAAGGCTGAGCACCAAGTTCCAGTAGGTTTGACTCAGCCCCTTGAGGTCCCAGAGTGGAAGTGGTATGGGATACCCATGGACTTTGTGATGGGTTTACCACATGCGTCCAGGGGACGCGATGCCATCTGGGTGATCATTGACCGACTCACCAAGTCTGCCCACTTCCTAGCCATACGGAAGCAGAGTTCAGTAGAGAGATTGGGACACCTCTACATATAGGAGATGGTTTGACTTCATGGAGTGACACAAATGATCATCTCTGATCATGATTCTCATTTCACATCCTATTTGTTGAAGGGATTGCAGGAAGCTTTTGGGACTCAGTTACGCTTGAGAACAGTGTTTAATCCTTAGACTGATGGCTAGATAGAGAAGACAATCCAGGTTCTGGAGGATATACTACGAGATTTTATACTTGACATTGGTTGTAGCTGGGAGGATCACCTACCATTGGTGGAATTTTCTTATAACAACAGTTATCATTCCACTGTTGGTATGGCACCATTCGAGGCTTTATACAGGCGAACTTGTAGGTCACCATTTTGTTGGAATGACCCAGGAGAATCAACACTCATGGGCCAAGAGATGGTTCGAGCTACTACGGAGAAGGTGCAGGACATCTAAGAGTGGATGAAGACTGGACAGAGTAGGCAGAAGTCTTATGCCGACAGGAGATGGAGGCCCTTGATGTTCAAGGAGGGAGACCATGTGTTCCTTCAGGTCTCACCTCGATGGGGATTGTGGAGATTTGGTCGAGGCGGAAAGCTATCTCTGAGGTTCATCAGCCCTTTTTAGATTCTGAGTAGAGTTGGTGAGGTGGAGTAATGCTTGGCTCAGCCTCCTCTAATGGACTGGGTATACAACGTCTTCCATCTGTCACAACTACAGAGGTACGTGCATGATCCATCACACATTATCGACTAGGGAGAGATGGTCATCGATGTTGGAGAGACCTTTTATAAGCACCCAGTGGAGATCGAGGATCAACATGAGAAGATCTTATGTGGGAAAGTTATTCCCTTGGTGTGTGTCTGGTGGCAGCACATGATTCTCTAGGAGAGAATGTTGGAGAGGGAGGCTCAGATCCATGAGCAATACCCACATCTTTTTTAGTATTCTTTTTTTGGATTTTCGGGGATATAAATCCCTAAGGTGGGGTGGATTAAATGTCTCGGATTTTTCAATGTATTGTTCTAATATTACATGGGAATTATTTCAAGACTAGGCTTTGAGACGGCGTGCAGTTCCGAGGCCTGGTGAGCCCGGAAAAAATGATTGAATTTAATTAAATATTTAAATAACACGTGTGTGGGGTTTTTGTGAAAATGTGGAATAACTCATGAAAGGGTGCTTGGATCATAAATTTGAGGGCACTGTTTTGTTCATAGAAGCTATTTTACCTTAGGCGAGACCTAACATCAGCTGGCGCTGGTTGATGGTGAAATCTAGTTTTTTGGACGTAATCGTAATAAAATATTTAATAATAATATTTTATTAAATCTTGCTGTAGTGAATATTTTTTATCTTTTTAATTAAATATTTCACAGGGGATCAGGGTTATAGATCTCATAACTCTAAATTTCCCCTAGAGGCATAAGGAAGCTCTGGAGAAAACCTCCCAATTCGGCGACAACGTTCTTGACGAGTTTCACCGGCGACGATGATGCGGTGGCTGGATCTTAGCCAATGAATGTAGCAGATCCAGGTAGGGAATTTGATCTCTTTGTGACATCATTCCCGTTATTTATTTCCATGACGGACGCAGACCAATCAACGAGCAGATTGGCTTGCGAATTAATCGTTATACGGGATGGGTTATCTGTGGGATCTTATTTTGGGATTGATTCTTGAATGTAATTTTGGTTTCATTTATCCTTATAACGGTGATGAACCAAGATCAATAAGAACATCTATTGAGGTTCATCTCTCTCGATTTTTTGTGCCTTTCTCCCCCAATTTCTCGCGTTATTCGTGTTCATTTTAGGCGTTCTTCGCGGGTTATGAACTGATGATCGTTACACCTTTGTTTTGCAACATAACGATCTAAGATTTTGAATCTGGCATCGTGAAAACCCCACGGAGGTGAGACGACAGTGGTAATGGACGGATCAAAGCGGATCAGAAGATATCATTCTTCGAACGATTTCTGTATAGGTGACCGGAATTGGATTTCGGAGCTGATCGAAGGCCGGAAACCCACGAATTCGGCATCATGACGACAAGGTGACCTGAGATCTCGAGTTTCATAGAAAACTGATGACAGGTCACAAATCCATATATTTGGACGAGGCACGAGGAAGAATAAGACGCTTCTTGAGAAATCCTAACTGAACGGCGTGTAGTATGGGCTACATGGTGTGTGTTCAGCAGCGGACCACCTGGCATGTACTCCGGGAGTACACTAACACGGGTTGGGTACATGGCCAAGGACATGGCGTGTATACCCTTACCCGGCGAGACCCGTCCAGATACACGGGATACCCCGGGTACTGGTACACGGGCAGAGCGACACAGGTTGAGGCCGTGTACGGGCACATGGCCAGCATACATGGAGCGAACCCTGGACACTTGTACATGGTGTGTAATCGTTCTCCATGATGTGTAGTTACATTTTTATATGACAATCCTTAAGACATGGGCCGTTTTACACATGCAGTACCCAGAGTCTGGGAGCACGTAATGTGACCCTACTACACGCCGTGTAACCTATTTTTTACATGGCTTGAGCCATTTTCCTTCCATGACTTCAACTATCTTTCTTAGGGTTCGTACCCCTGGTCGTTCCCATGAAGGTTTCTGGTATCATTTCCTACGTACAGGAGTATGATCCCTTCATTAGGACTTCATGAATAGTGTTTTTGGAATCCCCTCTATGAGACTTAGAGTTGGATGCTCGATTCCTTCTTGGTACCCTAGGTAGAGTTCTTTGTATCGACATGACCTACCTTATCCCGGTGTCGATCCTATGCTTAGTGGATTAGTTAAGACTGAGTTGTTGGAATCACCCTATAGCTATTGGTTTTGATCCTCATCTGAGAATCGTATTCTTAAGTACTTGTGGAGTGAGTTCTCCCCGAATGAGTGCATCGTATCACTCTCTTCAGACCTAGGAGTGTGTTATCCCTATTATGTGCTTAGTGGAATCTTCGTGCTGGATCTTAGTAGTGGTTTCACGATATTCCATCATGTATGAGAATATCTGGATATTCTGGTTATGTGTTCTGTGAACATATACAGTGTAGAGCTGACTGTATCCTTCTTTTGTGGTATATCCTTTGTTGTATACATTTGTGGTTTTGGAGGTGTCCTACTGGGTATTTTTATACTCACCCCTCGCACAGGCTTTTCCCGCACATGTCGTGTCTTGTGTAGACGAGCGAGCCTTTGACATGATTCTAGGTGGACCAAGACCGGATGGTGCTCAGTGAGATCAGGCAGGCCGTGGTGTGTTCTTACGGCTAAAAATTGCAATCCCAGTACCTTTCTTTACAGGTTGGACTTTGTTGCAGACTTTTTTTTGGTGGGCTTATACTTTTGGCCCAAGGATTAACTTTACTGTACTTTACTTTCCTGTCGTACATTGTTGGTTGGGATTATAGTGTATTCATGCATTTCAATTTTAGTAGTTTTTAATTTTCATCTTTGTGGGCGTGGAGATGTGTGTGCGTGTGTATAGGTTTATAGGAAATACCTCCCATGTTAGTGGCATGCCTACTCAGTGCTAGTCACCAGCCCCTGGCCTATTGGAGGCGGGCTTGGAGAGTTACGGGACGAGCCCCTCTAGGACGGGTCGTGACACAAATCAATCCCCTGTGGCACTTGGTCTATAGTCATAGTTTTCCACTTAAGTAATAGATATATTAACACGGTGGACAATTATTGAAATATTCGATGTAAAATCTAGCTATGACCCTAAAATAATATTCCCCCAACCGGATTAGATCTATGTACCTCTACTATGCACACCATACACATTAACACTACACCACATATGACATTGGGTATATATATAAATATAAATTATTATATGTATTATTAAAAATTGTGGTTATAAACCTTTCCATTATTCTTTCAACTGATAATTTTTTTCCTGTAAAAGGGACAGATACCTATAGCCACAGTTTTCAAAAATAATGTATATAGAAATTAAAAAAACTATAAAGATATGATTTAGGAAAAATAGGCCTATAACACTAAAAAACACTATATATCAATGGTTTTACACAAACTTTGGTGGTCACCCTTGGAAAAACCCTATAGCCACAATATTACTCAGCCCATGGATATAGATAGAGGAAAAATCCCCTATAGCCAGAGTTTAAGACAAACCTTGTACGTAGCCCTCATAGAAAAAAACTATAGCCATGGTTTTCTAAAATCATGGCTACAACTGTCTAAATTTTTTTTATAGCCGCAGTTTTACTGAACTGTGGCTATACCCTTCTAAAATATACCATACATCAATGGTTTTATATAAAATCATGTCTATATCCACAATATAAATACTTTTATCCATGGTTATGGAAAACCTTGGCTACATGCCTATGGTTATAACCTAGTTTTCTAGTAGTACAATTAATTTTAGTTATATATTTATGAACGACAACTTCATTTTTTCCATATGGGATGATATTTTAAATTTTATATATAATTAATCATTAGTAGGTAAGGATAGATCATAATAGGGTAAATGTGCATGATATTATACACATATCAATTGTATTACTATTACATATAGATTAGGTGAGTATAATTGGAAAAAGTATTAGCCACTTTTTAGTTTGGCAATCTAGAATTATGTGAAATATTACCATAGAGGTATGTGTATATTTTATCATTTATTTTATTTTCATATTAATTTTTTTAACATTTTAATTTATATATATATATTTATTATTAGAATAAATTAAATTTAATAAAATAAAATATAGAAAATAACAAAAATAATGTTTTGTGACTTCAAAAAAAAATTCTAGTAGTCTGGATAAATTTTCAAAATTTCCAAAAAAATAGATGTTTATGAGATTCCAATTTAAGATGATTTCTGTGGGAATGAAATGAAAATGGTAATTTTGAGAAATCATATCATGGATCTTGTAATATGAGATTTGTTGGGAATCAAAATGATTCACATTTTTTCCATGTAAGTCAGAACAAAAATCCTTCTATATATTTAATTTATTGAAAATTTTTACTTATGTTTTTTTGGATGATGTGTATTTAAATAATGTATAATGAGAATAAAGAGATATATGTAAATGGATTTATAGACCAATATTTTATTTCAGCTATAGCAATGATAATGAGTAAAGTATAAAGAAATTATTATATTACTGAAACATTTCAATAGAATACAATTATTCATTTATTGATTTTTACAAGTATTCAATATTATCCAAACTATATCTCACAAATTGTTATATATATTTTAACATATTAAACAATAAAATTAAATTTACTATTAAATTAGTTTCCATTGGATATTAGGTGTTTTTTGTCCAAGGGAGAATATACTTTACTAGTTTTGTTCTATCCATTAAGAAGTGAAAAAAATATTAAAAATGTATTAGACATGTTGGTTTTTATTTTTAATACCAAATAATAATAAAATTAATTTTATATTTATTTAATTGCTATTTTATTAATTGGGCATGGAATTTTATTCCAGATACCATGAGAAAGAAGAGAACTAAGATCAAATATTTAAAAAAGGGGAATTTTAATTTATAATTAGCACATTTTAGATATATTACATAATAGTGTTATTTGGAATTTAAAAACACATTCAAAAAGAATTATCATGAACTAGAATATGTAAAATATTGAGGATGATAAATGATAATATCTATGTGTGAATTTATTTCAACTGGGGCAGTTATAAATTTCTACCATGTTATATTTCTGTATATAACATGACATAATATTTTATTCATTTTATTCATAATACATGTTAGATGCTTTACTATTAATTTTTATATTTTTGAAGACCCTCTCTCGTATAGTGAAGATAAGATGAGACACTTTCAACTATAATAAGAAAATAATTTTATAGGTGTGGTTGGATTTTAATTTTTTGGGACTATATATTGTAATTTCGAAAGATGTAATTGTAAATGTGATTGGATGGAAAATAATATTACAATTTTTGTTAGATTTTACTTTTTTCTTCTGTATATTAAACTTTTGAATGTCTTAATAGTAAATGGGTCTTGTTGGTTATTTTTATATGAATTATTCTACATGGTTTATGTTGGGTTTTCTACCGGTTTATCTTCAGTTCTATAGTGAAGACGAGGGATGAAAATAAAATGATTAATTTTTTTCCACATCTGATATTTAATATATGACATGAAAACCCATTATAAATGGTTATTCAAGTGGATTATCCTATAAAACGACATGAATGAACCTTAATATAGAAGGTTTTTAATGCCTATTATGTGATAAACAACATGAAAATCCATAAATCATGATGGGTTTTCATATCAGTTATATATTAAATGATGTAAGATCAAATTTAAATAGTTTTTTCACATTGGTTATTTTATAACCAACATGAAAAACCATTAATTTTGACAGATTATCACATCGGATATTTAATAACCGATGTGAAAGACCCATTTAGCGAGGTTTATCATGTCATTTATATAATAACCAACATGAAAACCCAATAAAATATTCATTTTAATTGTCTTTATTTTAACCAATATGAAATAAAAATTACAAAATCCCCTGAAATAATGTTTCATAGTTGTTGATGTAAAAAACATGAAAAAATGATATGAACCCCCATTTCTACAATAGTGATACATCAAAATAAGTGGAAATAAGTTGTACTCACCGCCTTCAATGAATGAAGACCAACTAATCCCAGATACACCCTCTTTTAACCAAAAGAAATTAAATCCCTATGATAAAATCATCCTAAACCACTAAATCAACCAATACAATGATAATAGTACTTTGGAGAAAAAACGAGATAAATTTAACAGGAGAGGATATGTAAGGAATATAGACGGAAAATTCCTTAGAAATATACTTGAATTTGATGAAATGAGAATGTAACTGATGATGAAGAAAAGGAAGGTGAATATCCATGAGTCACCCCCCAAATAGAATACCTGATGGGTATGGGGAGACAAAGGGCCAAAACCCCTAAAATAACGACGACGGAAAAACTAGAAACTCAAAAAAACATAATATAGTATGACATAAACCATGGTAAACACAAATCTTTTCATTAAAACACCCCTATAACTAGAAACTATATTCTACATCCCCCAAGGCTATAACAAGGAGGAACTCTTTAGTATTTGTCCACCACACCTAAACCCCAATGAGACACTATATAATATACCTATACACTAAGAAATAGAGCCACACACAAGAAAGTAGCTTTACTGAAGCATATTACCATTGTGGTATAGTTCCCCTCTCTAAAAGACCCCCCTAAAATAACCTTGTCCTACTGTGTGTAGTACTTGAATTAGACAGAATCCCAAAACTAAGGATACTCGTACACCATAACTTAGAATTATATATTTTCCATGGAATTCTTCCCTAATATTAAAATAAAACACTACATTTCATTCCCATTATTGTATCCCATAGTCAATGGAACCTCATGACATATTTATCTTTATAAAAAACCTTATGTAATAGTCATCATGGTACATCCCAGTCTCAATGGTGTAAAAACCATTTGAACATACAATTTCAAAGTGAAATGGTTATAGGAAGTGGCATGGTCCCTCAGAGCCATAGAGTATCTTCCTTTATCCTAGACTAAGAACAATTATGGAGTACCCCAACACTATAATAAATTTTCACTTTATGAATAATCATGATAACACAAAATTAAAAATAATAAAACCATTGTGATATGTACTGTCATATAATAACCAAAGGAATAATATTTACGAAAAATATATATAGCAATAATATCGGAATAAAAATACCCAGGGATTCCACCAATTAATTTTTAGAGACAACTTATTTTATATTTAAATTCATTACTCCCTAATTTCAATGATTTTTCAATTTTTATACTCATCCTTTATAGTGTAACAAAGTTGGGTCCATTTTTATTTTTTATACTTTTTTTAATTATTTTCTATATATTTACCATTTTTTATTTTAGAGTATATAATGTTTTCTTATTTTTTCCCATTTCTAATTATTTTCTACCATCAATACTCTTCAAACCCATGATCATGGGTGACTATCCTAAGGGTATGATCTTTGTGGTAGGTACACGAAATTCAAAAATCCCCATAATCATTACATAATGTTATCCTTCCATTTTTAACACAGTAGTGGGAGTGTTTTGGTTCATGGTAATGATCTCCCACCTTATAAAGAATTTATTCTACCCACTCAAATTTTAAAAAAATATCCCTAACATTAATTTGTTCACCTAAAAAAATTATAATTAGGATTCCTAAGTAATATATAATGTATGTTTGGATTGGTGTAATTCCATTCCATGCTTTAGCCATTTTTTAATCATTGTTTTTCACTATGGAGGTGGTTAGGATTAGTGATATTAAAATATCTCAAAAAACACACAATATATCAAAATATATGTAAGTGATGGTATACCCTAAAAGATATTTAATTGGTTATTAACTATAATTTGGAACAAAATCAATGGATAGAAAAGGAAATGAAAAAAAATCAAGAATTTACCCCTTTCCAACTATATATTTTTTTCATTCCATTTCTTTAGAAATGACACAATAAAATTACCACCTTACCATTTTAATTTATTATATAAAATAAAATATGAAAATATTAGCATGTGGAAAATATGAGTATGATTAGTGCATCAAAAATAACCATATAGGATTACCCTGGTTGGACAATATGATGCACAACATGTTATATATATTATATTAATTAGTATCTATGTTAGAATTAAGATTAATTTCGTAAGGTTGTGTAGATGTGGTTAATTTATATAGATGACTATTGGAGGATTTAGGAATCCATTTTGATTTTTATATTGGTATTATAGTTGTGGTATATATTTATTCCATATATATTTATTTTATTATTTTATTTTTACACGGTTATATGATTTTGAATTATATATTAAGAAATTAAATTTGTTTTTTAGATAATTTTGTTATATTTAATGGAGGAATGTGTTACTCCCTTATATTGATATTGTGAGAGGGATGTATTGTATCATACAAATGATAAAAATATTTTAATTTGTCTTCCAACCATAGGTATAGTTAGTACTGTTATTTTTATAATTTCCCCTCTATGTATTTTTGTTTTTGGAATGGAATACTTATTTCTTATGGTGATATTCACATTTTTTATTTGAACATATACTCTCTTTAGATTTATGGACCAATTTTATATAGGTTATGTGATTTTTTATTACATTAATGTGATGATAATTGGGAAAATTATGTGAATGTATTTTAATAATGATTTATAATGTTAATATCTCCATTTAATTTTATATTAAATTGAATTAAAAAAAATTTATTCATTGAGGTTTTATTATTCATATTCACTAGAGATAGGATATGTTTCCGGAGGAACCAAGTTAGTATACTAGTATACTCATCATATTGATAATAGTTATTTTATACAATTCAATAATAATATTGAGAAATCTATAAAAAATCATTATTTTCCAATGTGGTGTCTTTTATAGTAATTGGTTGACTCTCTTTTCATTGTTCTCCTTTTATATTATGTATATATTGAATTGGTTTAGTTTCATTATGTCACACTCTTACCTTAATTCTTATATTTATAATGACATTGATTAACAATTTTAATGTTCTTATTATTTTAGGATGCTTATTTATAATAATATAGCGTGATTCCTATCATATTTTTTGTTTTATACTCTTGTTTCTAGTAACCACCCATGACTTATTTTATATAGATTATTATATATATATTTTAGAATGAGTGTTCTCATATAAATTTTGGAGTATGGAAAGGTATGGATTCCATAAGTTTTAATGTTTTTAGACTTCAAGAACCTAGTATATGAAAAACAATTTAGAGAAATTGGTTATTGATTTAGAATTCTCATATCACTATAAAAGCATACACAAATTATCTATAAATAATAACTTAAGGGATACCATATTATTAGATATCTAGTTGTGTAGGATTAGATTATTTCATCATGAATTATATTTTCATGATGATTTCATGTGTTGGGGTTAGGGAGTTTGATTTATTTTTCTGTAGTCTAAGGGTTGATAATTACATTTTTCATGGAAATAGATTTCTGTTTAATTATGGTTATACTATTATTGAGATTAACCTTTGGGTTAAGGAAATATTGGGTGGTGGTGACACTTGTGTTTCTTCATCAAGGGGTAGGCCTAGTAGTTGTGGAGGCATATAGACTTTATATATGAGTGTTCTAGTGATTGATTGTGTTGATGTATTGTAAAGACTTTTACCTTAAAGAGTTAACAATTTTGAAGATATTTTGAACAGTTTTTTATTCTAGGGAAGTGTTTATTATTTATTATTAGAATTTAAATTAAAATTATGATTTTTATATTGTACTGATGTTATTTTTTATATGGATTAAGGTATGATTAGTTTTTTAGGTTCATGGGTGTGTCTCAAAAAATCATATTTATACTTTTCAATGTTTTTAAGGGTTAAATACCAAGTGAGTGGTTTGGTGTGAATAGTTTAGTGGAAACCATATAACACCTAGAGTGTGGGGAAATTTTCAATTCATTTTTTGTAGTGCATTGTTAGCCTAATTTATTAATCCATAGTTAAGGATCAAGGTTTCTAAGCTCAAATAAAATATTGTGATCTTTTTGGGATCAGTGTTATGAAACACGGTCATCGAATAGTTGTAGATAAAGTATAAGTGTCTAAAAAATTGTGGAAGAGGTGATCTGAATAGTTGGCATCATATTTGTTAAATGGTTTAGCCTATAAATTCAACTGTTATAGTCTAGGATAGTGATAAATACATGGTTGTATAACATTTTTGGAAACCAAGAGGTGAAACAATGTGACCCTTTAAAATAGGAAAAATGGTGATTTCTTACTCAATAATTTTAAATTGGAATCCCTTTCTTTTTATCCTCTCTCACATGTGGATGGATTGGACTATGATCCTATTCTTTTCATTATAACACTATTTGGGTATAAATTTAAGGAACTTTTTATATATGATTGAGTTGAGTCATCTTCTTCTAAATACATTTTCCATTTTTCTTTATTTTAATCTAATTTGGATTATCTATATTAGGATATCCATGCTTTTCACCAAATCATGGTGGAATTTTCCAATTTTTATTGTTCTTATGCATGGATGAGTGAGAGGATGTCATGAGATTGTATCATCGTGTCATTAAACATCATTTTTATATAGGTTCATTATCATATTTTTTTAAAGGGTTTTACTCTAAATTTAATTAAATTGGATAATAGTTTAATGTTGCATTTTGGTAGATTAATCTAAGATTGTTTTGGGAGTACATTATGTAATTTTTCAAATTTTTAGTCATATTTTTAGTTCTAATAGTTTTCTTGATCACATTTAGAAATTTATGCCTAATTATTTTAAATGTAAATAAATTATATTCTATTTTAAAATGAGCTTAATAATTAACTAAAAAACATTTATAATTAGTTGTGGAATTTCCCCCCCAAAAAATGTTCTCATGATGTTGATGTGAGATTTGATAGGATTTAGTGAGGATGATTGAATGTGATTATATAAAGGAAATAACTCTAAATCGAGGTAGGTGGTCCTTATGAGTTACAAAAATGTTTATAAATTTAATTTATATTACTCGTGATGTTTTATATTTCCACTAACACATGATTAGATTTTAAACTTAATGAATAACATATAAACCATCCCCCCATCCATGGAAAGGATAAGGTTCCAAGGGCCATAATGAACCCATGTATACTATCTTGATGACTCATCCACTTTTAGTTGAGAACATAAATATAAATTTAGGTTTTTAGATTTATAGGACCCATAGGGGTATTGAATTAAATAAATTTTCTGAATGTAGATGGCCTATATAAGATCCCACATTTCCCTTGATAATTGGATGAATTTTGTGCTTATCAATGGTTCATGGATTGATTATAATAATGGGATATGATATACATAGAGAAAAAGGGGTATAAATTAAATAAAGTGATTGTTACATAGTGGAGATTACTATAGGTACCTTGTTAACCTCCAAGTGGAGGGATTTTATGGGGTGGAGTGATTATACCTACTATTAATTTATAGACCAATGAGATATAATTATGAATTTTTGATAATTGAGAGGAGTGTAGGGTTACTGACCTTTCCCGACTAAGTTTTGAGCACCTAAGTGGGCATTCTTAGGGTAGGATCTGTCAACATATATAGGTTGTGTGTGAAATGATCATTATAAAAGAACCTTGGAATTGAGATGGCCTTTATTCCATCTCTCTTGATTTATATCATATTACCTTACCTATGAGGTTATGAGGTCATGTTATGTTTTTTATGATTATGATGGATGTGATGCCCCCATAGTGATCGGTTTGGACCCATGTGATAGAAAATGGATAATAGAACCCATTTATAGGTTTCCATGATGTGATGTGGCCATGGGGACCCGAGTATGTGCCTTAGTGAGATATCGTGGGGGTAACATTATACCCCAATGGTTTATATATTTATTTTAGGAATTTATATGATTCTTAGAATATGAAATATATTCCTAAAGTTAATTTGGTAATCGTGGTTCACACCCAATAAGTTTAGAGTTATGATTGATTATCATTATCTCATTGGATTTCCTCCTAGGGGTTGGTTGTTAAGCCAGATGTTATTGATTGCATGTGATTATCTCTTATGGGTTGGATGTAGATTTTGATTTGATTTATCACATCAGATAACCACCCATGGGTTTTCCATTTTAACCAATGACTATGTATCACTCAGGATTCCCACTCAAGGGTTTGATAATGATGTTAGATAGTTATGACAACCATGGATCATCCCCTATGTGTTTGTAGTAATGCTTAATGTAGGTGATTTAATTGGGTCACCCCTTGAGTCTTTATAGGTATGCCTAATACTAGTGATTAACTAGTATTACTCCCTAATGATTTTTTTATAGTTTGTTAATTACTCATCTTCTTGGATTGCCTCAAATAGACTACCTTTATGTAGGATCACAAAGGACTTCTCTAAATTACTTCCTCAAGAATATCATTTTTACCTTATATTATATGGAATGATTACATGAAATGAATGGAGGCACTATGAAACTGTCTGATGTAGGTTTAGGTCCATCATAGGTGTCACATTTGAAGTATAGGATTGACATAGGTTCTCTCTTTATTATTCCACAATTTATTTAAATTATGATTCTGATCATGTCATATGCACAATAACTGTATTTACTAGTCATGTATGGGACGACATTGGTTATTATCTATTGATTTGTACTCATACCCTATTTGGGAATCCATGAAACATGGGTACTTGGAAAGACTTCATTGTTCATAGGTTTAGGATGGGTTAAGGAGTATATTAACATGATTGAGTGGGATTCCTTGTTTGATATTGGATATTGGGATTTTTTGTATATTGGGGATGGAATTAGTGCCTCAATTTCCTTATTTTATTTATTTACCCTATATATGTTATCATCCCGATGGGTGGTTTGGGTTTTTATATAATGTCATAACCATAAGTCTTTATTATTATATTCATATGAATTATCATTTTGATATTTATTGATGTTATTTATTCATTCTATATAATATCATGGTAATTTATTATTATAGATTGTGGTTTCCTTTTCCCCCAAAATTGCCTACTCAAATATAGGGGTATATCTTACCTATGGTTATTCAGTAGCCTCTGGAATATGTAGAGGTGCGCTTTGAGGTCCTAATATCTCCCCAGTCCAAACAGTATAGATTGGTATCAGACTGGGCATATTATAAGTATGAATTGTATTCTATTCAATAAGGAACCTGAGAGGGGAATTGAGGAATTATAGAAAATATTACATTTTATATAAGAAGTTAAGATGCACTTGATTGTGATAGAGATATTTTTAATTTTGTGGAGTACTAAAAATATTGTTGTCCTAATATCTAGATGATCATAAAGTAGATAATGAAAACTAGAGAAAGTGTAAGGAATATTAGTCAGAGGAGTTATTTGATATAATCCATTGTTCCAAATTTCACTGTGATATGTTATGAATTTATCATGGAGTCTCTATAATTAGAGTGTATATAGTGAAGTTAAATAGTGTTTTTGTAATACATTCCTAAGATTTTATCCAGGAAGGAGTAAAGATCTCTTCTTTTTAGAACGATAATTTAACGAAGGATTTAAAAAAAACATTGTAATTTTCTTACAAAATATACTAATGTTCTCAAGAATAAAATTGTTTTCAACAATTCTGTGTCATGTAGTAGTGTATTAATAAATTCTAGTGAATTAATTATTTTCATGCATATAATTGATTTATTAAGGAGCTCATTGATCTTATGACAATTAATCAATTAGTATTGGACTCGATGTACACGTTTCCCATGAGATACTAGCTCATATCCCTCAAGTGTTGTAGGTGACATGATTTTCTATTTTGGAGGTGTTATAGAAAATAAATAATTTATATATATATCATATGAAATATGACATTGTGGGATTGAATATGGTGTAATAGTGGATGGGTAGCCTTGTTAACCATAACATCACTTTAAGAGTTTTAGTAACATTACCACCAATGACCAGATGGACCCCTTGTAAAATATTAATGTTTTATAAATTATCTTAATAATATTACTCACCGTCATGGATATACAAATTTTTTTAGGTGAGAAGGATTCAAGAAATAATTCTTTATAGATAGAGGATTCATTCATGGATAAGTTCATATAGTTTAGACTGATGAGATGGGAAAACATGAGGTGGTGATAGGAATAATCTATATCTTCTCAAAACATTACACTACATTATTTGATATTAGGGTATCATATAATTACATTGTTAATATATATTTTAAGGATAAATTCTATATATAGAGTGTATTTATCAACTACCTGAGTTTTCAACACTAGTGAAAACTTATCAATATTTATTGAGGTGACATGTGGGTATGAATTGGTGATACATGTAATCATATGAGGCATGACCTATAATTATTTAATATGAAGTACAATTATTTCATACATTGTATGAAGTGGTCATATTTATTATAAAATTAAATTTATTATGATCGAAATAGGTTGAAAACTCCTTGATATGTCATGATCGTATGATGTCAATTCAAAAGAGTGATTGAAAGAATGGGTTTTACTGTATAAAAAAATCCATTAGTTCTAAAAATATAAGATTGATTTTTTCTAAATCCAAGGTGTGTGTGAAGCCATTTCATAGAGTAGTAAAAGATTCTTTTCATGTGTTTCGCTATAATATAAAAAGTTTTTCACTTAATAAGTATCTTTTAATAGGGATAAATATAAACCAAGATACATGCATGATATTTATTGTTCCCTAATTCATAGTTCCCACTTAATTTCATAAGTTGCATATACATATTAATGAAATAATGTTGATCGGTTTTATATACCCATGTTTTTATATCTAATGTAAACTAGTATTTCTCCCCAAGAATGATGAAAGATATTTGAGGTTATGCATCAATTTTAGGTGGTCAAATAAATATTTGGTGAAGAAAAGGTATACCTTACCACGAATATATAATTTTTTATCAAATAAAAAAAGTTAGTTATTTTAATGGTAGGTTTATAACAAATGTACAAATTGATGATTGTGAAAGTGGAGGATATATAGAAGATCACATTTTAGTATTATCCTAAATATCATTGATATCCAATAATTCTTGTAAGGGTCATCAATTAAAAAATCATGTATATGGTATTTGTAAATTATGAATTTTAGATATAACTTGATCAAATATTATATTTGTTATTTATTGATGAAATAATGACTTAAAAGAGGACCAATAATGACCATATTAAGAATTTATGGATAACTTCATAACTATGTTATCAGTATAAGATTTATCAAAAGATATAGAAATATATTTTTTCAAAAAATGACATCCTTTCCATAAAATTTCAATTATTATCATGAAATAACAATGGACCTATAAATAATTTACGTTGTAGTTTCATGATAACTATTGAAAAATGTCTCTAAGGATTGTGTTTCTCTTTGTTCAGCTGGATATTATCAGAGTTTTTTAATTAATTTCACTTAGATTTTTATACCCATATAATTAATAACTAAAATGTTATCAAATTTAATATAGACACGACATTTTCAGTTATAATTTGAGCACTTAAAGATCAAAATCAAAACTAGCACCGAAATAATTTAGTCGACATATGAAGGAATCATATTTTGGGATTAATTTTATATTTCATATCCTTGACTTGGGTGTATCTTGATACAATATATACAATTTATATCATGTGGGTAAACGTATTTAAAAATATATGAAGGAATTTTTTTCTCCCAAGATCATTAGATGACTTTAAAAATGTTTTAATTCAATATATATAAACATTAAATTTTTAGGAAACACATTATGGTGTAAACTAACTAAAGTATTATTCATTATATTCTCAAATACAAGGATATGGAATTCCATCAATGGATATGTGTGGTCTTACTCTAGGACAATATTTTGAGATTTCATGTACAAATGGAAAAGAAAATTCAATGCTTTATTGTTTTAAACATAATTATAGAAAATTTTCACAGGAAGGAAGTGTTCAATTAATGTTAATATTGGACCTCATTGATTTACATTTAGATATGGATGATATTTGAAATGGAGGTTGTTTTTACATAATGGAAGTGCATCATACAATGTTTTAGTATGTGTAGGAGACTCACTTCATTGATATTAATGTAAATTTTGGAGATATTTTAGTTCTTATGTAAATGATCTTGATATGTAGTCATATGATACAAAATATCAAGTATAATTTAAATGTACCATATTTTTTATATAGGTTATATTATAATATACTCAATTTTTGTTCTATATCAAGATATTAATAGTACATCAAAGGGTTTCTTACATAAATCCGGGCCTTTAAAATAATTTCTTATGGGTTAGTATAAATAATATATTAGAATATTTTTTATCTTTATTCATTTTTATTAGAGGGATAATGTTTGGAATCATGTATTTGTTTCGTTGTTATGGTCCTTAGACATTACCCAATAGAAAATGGATAATATATACATGGATATTATAAATGGTTTTCCTTGTGAATTAGGTGAAAATAAGTCTATATACATTTCATGGATATTATAACAAAGTATCCTCATTTTTTAGTAATTCAGTAGTTTATTTTGGTAGATAAATTAGTGATCCATTATGTTACGAAGATGTTAGGATTTATAGAGTTTATAAGAATACCATTTATGACTAAAATTCTTCATATTATGATTAGGGATGGGAATGTGATATTATTTTAGATCTATGTTATTTCATAGAAGAATATTTTATCCACGAATGGACGAATAGAAATAGAATATGATTTAGATTTGTAAAAATATTATTTGTTCATTTGTTCTAAATTTTAATAGGTATTTGCGGAATAATTTAAAATTGATTTACTTTTCCTGTATTAGTAGAAACCATTAATTAGTTAAAATGAAACAACTAGATAAAATATATTTGAAATAGTGCAGGTTTCATATTTTTGGGACTATGGATTGTGAGGTGGTGAATGTTTTTTAAAATTGGTTTAGAATAAGGATGAAATGTAATATATTTTTTAAGAGATGATGAAATTGGTGCATGAAATACAGAGGTAATATAAAAAATAAGTGAGGATGTTTTCTATAGGTAGCCGATTTAAAATTTTAAAAAGGATTCCTATCATTTTGGGAAGTAAAGGTTTGAAAGAAGTAGTAGGACCTCTACATTATTTATTGTACCTTTTGTGGATTTGGAGTACATTGGTTTTGCTGAACATATCTTAATGCTTATACCTCAACAAGAGTGAGTATTCAACATTTTTCATGAGTAGTAGATTTAAATATATCATAATTAATGTTATATTGTTAAGAAATAGGGTGAGTTAGCTATCGAGGAGGATACAACATTCCTACAAAAACATATATATATATATATATATATATGATTGTTAAGAGATGGTGAAATATGAAAAAATTATTCCCTTAGTGAATGTTATATGGAGACATGGATATTCATAGAGTGATTAAGGAGGTGAATTTTGGAGTTTTAAGATATCATTTTGAAATCAAGAGAAAAGAACATTTTGATTTTGGTCTCACTTCATTCGAGTTTTCTAACTCAATCGGGTTTTTTATTTCGTATGGAGGCAAACCATAGTTTGGAAAATGGGGATATAGAGTTTTTTTTCTCATTATGGGGAAAGAACGCATTAATTTTTTTCAAACTATTATATGGTTCAGTTAAAATTTTCTTTTTCCATGTGGTTGTTTGGATATCTATATAGCCTCTATCAGAAAAGGTTAAAAAATATGTTATGTTTGGTTTTCATGGTTTTAGACAAAACAAGTTGAGTTATAAATGGAAACACACAATGTCCATTTATGGTTCCATGGTTTACGTTATTGTGTTTTTTTTGATGACCATGATTGGAGTGAATTATTACATAGATTGGGATACTACATCATGATGTGGTGTATTTTTAACTAAATAAAAGTTTCTACAACCTCTTTCTAATAATTCAATATTCACTCTTACTTGGAGACAAAAAATGGTAGAAAAGTGTTATTTAGTTGTTTTATGTTTTTTTATAGAAATTGTAATTTTTCATTATTTAATCAATCTAATGGACCTTAAAGTATTTATTACATGATGTATTCTTAATTTCTATTATTCCTTAGTACTATCAAGGATATAGTCATTGATTTATGGATAGATTCAATAAAGTATTTAAACTAGATTGATATAATACATGTTTATGGGATTCCATTGTAAGGGTGTAGGAGTTTGGATATTCAAATCAAAATATTCTTTAATGAATTATAGCTAGTAATTCCAACTTCCATTTTAAATATATTAAATGATTTTTAGTAATTGGGTTTTTTATGATTGGTAATAGTTGGGGTTTTATTATATTAAATGAATTAAAAATATATTTTTTTAGAAATGAGGACGATTGAAGGTAGACTAAACAGGTGTAATTAATTACTTGAAAATCTGGAAGAACTGATAGTTCATTTTATAGAAATTGAAATAAATTTAACATATTAATTAAAACTGAAATGGGACATTGTGATGGGGAAATGATAGTTTTTATAATATTATTTTAAAAGGTGAATTAATATTTAATAATATTTTTTTATTGTTATTTATTTTAACAAACCCCAATGATTGGAATTATTAAATTTATAATTAAATAATGATATATTTCATTAGGTAAAAAATATTTGCTTCATTAATTGACATTAAATTGTTTTTGGTCATTCATTAGAGTTGGTTTCCAAAGAATATTTTTTATGAGTATTATAGTATTGAAGGAACCATAATTACAGAAATGATGTGATTATTCTCTTGATATATATTTTGATTACACTTATAGTGATGTGATCATTTGATATGGTGTTGTATTATGGGATTTATTATTTAATATTATGGTATTACACAAACTTTATTAGCTATTTTAACAATACAATAATTGAGGGATGTGTTTTTTTCCTATAATAATTTTTTCTAGGGTTGTCATATTACAATAAGATGATATAGATGAAGTATGTTCTATTAAAAAAGTTAAAATTGTTATAGTTTTTGTTGTACCAATATAATATTATTATTTTTGGATATATATGGTTCTTGGTTATAGAATCTTACTGAGGGCGGTGTTAAGAAAAGTCAGTTCACAAATGTGATTACCTACATGGGAGTAGGTGGAGTCACTTGTTAATGTTATTATTTTACATTCAATGGTATGTGTTCTATTTTCTTAATGTTTTTTACTAATGAATTTTCTCATTTATTTTTTTGGATGATTAGATCCATTTTTTAGGATGTGCTAATATATTTAGGAATTTTGGTTATACTTAAAAATGTTAGTTCAACCAATATTTTTTGTTTTATATTTATTTTCCTAGTATACACCTTGAATCATTCTAGATGTGGGCTTTGGGGACACTTTTTATCTCATATTGTCCTTTGGAAATGTTTTAGAGGGATCGAGTCATGAAATTTTAACACTAATGTTTGGTTCATATTATTATAAATTACCATTCTTATTATACATAATTTTGTACTCAAAGTTTTTGTCAGCCTTTATACCTTAATTCTCTTTGACACATTCAATATTATTTTTAATTATTCTCTATTTATTTTTTTAAAAATCATTTTATTTCAAAATTGATGTTCTATAAATAATCAATGTTTATTTTTTCCTTACAAAAGTAATTATATTTCAAAAAATTTAACCACATTATGTATAATAATTAAAAATAATAATAAAATTATACATTTCAAAATTATATTTTTCTATAAGAACATTAAGTATAATTATTTTAACTTTCATTATGAATTAAATTATTTATTTTTTTATAATATTTTAATGTGCCAAATTATATGATTTTAACATTCATTTTGAATTATTGATATAATTTATGTTTTGAAGCATTTGGTCATGTTTATCCATATTTTCATAATTCCATGTCCTTTATAAAAATAATATTTTTTCCTTATTTTATGTTTTATGAATCATATA
Organism: Viscum album; assembly: GCA_963277665.1. NCBI lineage: Eukaryota > Viridiplantae > Streptophyta > Magnoliopsida > Santalales > Viscaceae > Viscum > Viscum album. The sequence continues at coordinate 245,668,470 of OY728131.1, forward strand.
TGTTTTAGTTATCATTGTTACTAAAACCCTAATTTGAAATTTTTATAGAAAAGTGTAAATCGTCAAAGAATAAATAAGTTGAAATACCCTGGAAAAATTTTAAAATAGAATACCATACTTTAAATGAGAAATTAGAAATTTTGTTATCAAATAAATTTTTTTCTAAAAAAGTATAGAACTCTATCTCACTCTCGTATTCACACTATGTGGTGACCTTCATGATGTTATTTTTATCCACTTCGAGCAACTTATACTTATTTTCTGAAGGTTTTGATAGATGAAAAAGATTATATATTAATTATTTTTTCATTATAATTTGAGGATTTAATCCAGATGAATTTTATAATTTAATTGAAATTATAATATATTTATTATATAGTTATATATTTGGAAGTTATTAAAAACATTTCATAAAATGTGATTTTAAATTATTTTATTATTCTTATGTTATTAATTTAATAAATGGACATATTTAATAATCAACCTCATTCATAATTTTTCATTGATGTGAAATTACATAATTATGTGCCCACACTGATGAGAAAATTTTCCAAGATGATCAGTTTAATGGTAAAATATGGAAAAGCCTATAAATACAAGTTATCATCTAGGATATGTAATACTTCCCATCAAAAATAACTCATGGTTACCCTCCAACCCATGTGATGTATATTGGTATTTTCATTTTCCACTAGGGAAAATCATTTGTTATTTAAGAGTTCCCCTTGGATAGAATAAAATGTAAGATGAAATTACTTTTTCAAAAAACATAACATCTAGTACATAACAGTTACTTATTGATTCACTGATATGTATTGTATATTTATTTACAGTAGAAGAGATATTTGTGATATATAAATGATGCATCATTATTTCATATAATACCTTTGAGGCCATTTATCTTACGTAAAAAGTATTTTAAATGAGCCTCCCTTAGATAATTTAATGTTAACTAGTTGTATTTTCAATAAATAAGTGTCACTTCCATCCAATATATTATAAAATAAGTTCATGGACAATAAAAAAAATTAAATTACTAAATGTCATATGGAGATAAATATTTTCAAAATAGTTAGAATAAATTATCATAAAAAGATAATCATAAATCCATATAGTACCAATACAAGAAATCATTACTTCGAGATGATATTTCATTTGAAGGTTTGTGTCCATCAATTTTTATTGGCCCATATGTTTGTGATCCTAGGAATGAATTTTTTTTTATTTTGATTCCTAAAAACAAAAAATTTGGAAGGGAGTATTTAGAATTTACATAGTGGGTATCTTGAGAAGAGTTATAAATGTGTGAAAGAAATCCCCATGTGCATTGATGGCTACTTAAGTGTTTTAACCTATTGAATAATTTATTCTCTTTTTTTATAAGAATTCACAGGATATTGATACTATTATTACAACTTGTTTCCCTTTTTTCTTCTATAATCCATCTTTAATGCATTTTAATATATAGTAGTTCTCCCTCTCTATATATCATATTTTTTAATTTGTGTTCTAAAATATGATCTCTATTAATCATAATACTGAGTAACTAACTCATGCAATGTCCTTAGGTATGGTTCTTTGGACTTTTTCAAATTCAAAATTTTGATTTCTCAATGATATTTTTTATTTCTAGTGATGTGGGAGTGGGGTAATTGATTTTTATGATGTTTTCAAATTTTAACATGGAATTATAACTATTCTCATTCAATTAAATGAAAAAAATATATTTATCCCCTTCTTTAAAATAGATATTTATATAGTGGATTTGATTTTAGTTAATAGATGAAATGGAATATGATGGATTAGTGTCGCATATTGTATCTAACTTTAAATTTAAGATTCCTTAAAATTCTAGATTATTGATGTTATTTATTTTTTTAGGTCCTAAATTATAATGGATATTAATATGTTTAACATATACATTTGAACATCTTTTTTACTCTAATAAAATAAATTAAGAGTTTAAGGAAGTGTTTAGGGGTGTTAGGGTCTTTTTCGGATCATGGAACGACTATTTTTGGAAAAATAGAATTTGGAGCATAGTTGGTGCATGTTTAGTTATAATCATGTTGCTCCACTATGTGACCCATATATATATGATAAAAGGTTAAATAGAATTTGAGGGATAACCAAAGGTAAGGGATAGTGGCACATGTATTTTATTGAGTTAAAAACACAGTTATCATGTAGTTTCTTTACCCAGGCCCCTAACCATGTGATTAGATATGTTTTATAGACAATGGGAACACACAATTTAAAAATGTTTTAGCCAATTATTTATTTTAGATGTTATCCCATAAAAACATTGCAAAATTACTTTTCCCCCTCTTTCTTAATTATATTCTTTATTATTTTCATTACCAAAATCACATATCAAACTATACCTCTCATTGGAATATCATCTCTTTCCTATAGGAATATTAATACGACCACCATCCATCTTCTTTTCCGCTCACCATTGGTCGTGTTAGATCTATCTGAGTGAGACCTTCATTTCAATTCCCTCCTTTAATAATTTATATATCTATATGAAATCTTAAATATTTGTGAGCTAATATTCCTTGTTGGCATGTTATTCATCTGTTCTCACATTTTATTCAATTATAGTCAGTATTAGAGGACAATATTAGATTAAGAGTCTAGTACTTTCATAATATAGGTTTTCTATACCTTTTCCCTCAACGTCTTGAGGCATATTTATTTTATCATCGTGCAAAACTCTAGAACCTCGGTATATTTTATTTAAAAAAGTACTTTAAGAATTATTTATTTAGACTAGAATCATGATATAACATAGCCCCTTAACATGGTTGTGGTCTCCAAAACCAACCTGAAACACCCCTATAATTGGATTATATTTCATTATTATCATCTAAAACTCCTTTTGGTGTGTTGAGATTCCAACGTGCGAGTGCAATACTTAAATGGACTATTATAGGTTGAATATATATGTTAGAACCTTTTGATTTGTAAATAAAAGTGACGATGAAGTTGAATATTCTGGAACAATGAATGAATTTTAAACTCACTTAGCTTATTACCACTTATATAAATGGTTTGTAATGTGTTGTTGAAATTTTCATGGCCCCATTATTTAAATTATAAGTGATATATATTTGATTAAATAAATGTGATGAATAAAATTGATAAAGAGAGTGGGCACTATCATATCTCCCAGATCCCTTATATAGTATGATCAATAATGGACAACGTATTATGTCACCAATGTAGGGTATCATGGTTTGGAATTGTCTACAAACTTATATACTTCATAATTGTATTACATTGATTATTAACATGGATTAGTAATGCCTGGACCACCTTGGATAGTTACTTGACATCCACCCATTTCTTTACTATATACCATTGGAGATTATCTTAAGACATGATGAGGATGCATCATCCATAAGCCCTAGGTTCTTATACCTTTTATCTCTAATTCATACTGATTTTACATTAGAAGAGTTATTTGGACTCAGGGAGGACACCTTGGGGAATTGACACGGTTCCTATCTCACATAAGTTAGATAGTTGAAATGTCTAGAGTATTCCCTAGTTGATTGTTTACTCTATTATGTAGTAATTCTTTATCCATATAATTATTTAATCACATATTATATTTATTTATTGGGTTGTATAAATTTATCATTTATAATATTATTCTTATTATAATTTCCTAACGTGACGACTTATTTTCAAAGAAAGGTTTTGTTATAGGTAACATAGGTAGTGGCTTACTGAGTTTATCTCACAACCAATTCATGTCATCATTTCAAACCTGGACATACTTCATGGATGTAGGTAGGGACAATGGAAATTGTCTTGATGTGGATTATTGATTTTCTAGGCTAGGATTGATTTTGTTAGTTAAGTAATAACCATGATCTCGTGATGCTAGTGGAGATAGATTTTGTATTATGTTCATTTTGGAAAAACATTTTGTATTATTATGTTGCTCTATTCATTATATTCCATTTTTTCTAGCATATATACATCACATAAATTTTAATATGAAATTTGGTATGGTTTTATATTTTGTACGATCATTTTTTATAGATAGTTTATATGGGTTTATTTAGTGTTTATACGGTTATTTCCATCAGTTACTTATCTACAAGGATGTTAATTTCATTCCACTTTCACATCATTATCTATTTTAACTATGTATATATATATTTACAACCAATTCACTACTATTATAATGAGGCTATATTATCTCCAGCATACAATCCCATACCCCACTACTTGTTGGCAGCCTCTGGCATACAGGGAGACGTGTTTGAGGCTTGGTGGCTCTCATGTTTGGTAAATGAACAGTAAAATATATCAGGGATTCTATAAGTAGTAGTGTATATTTCATTTTTATTTTAGATTAATATTTTGGGATCGTATATAAGAGATTAAGAATTTATTGGAATTGGATAATGATATTGTCCCGGTGAGTAACTCTCTTAAAATGAGAGGGAAATGCAAGGTTTCTGAAGATGGGTCTTAATGTTATGTTTTTCCTAATATAGTTGTCTTAATTTTAGTAGTGGGTGACGTACATTATTTATGGTTGTATTTTTATTGCTACCCTTTTCAAGTATGGAAAATATGTATTATATCATTCATTATATTAGGATCTTGAGAATTCCCATGTTATTCTTATAAAATGTCATGTTTATATTATTATGTCTATTTATTGCGGCATATGGTTGGTTCCTTGACTATTATATTTAGAAATCTGACAATGTTTCATATATAGATAAAATAATCAGATTAATTAATGTTTCTTCACTAACCTGTGTGTTTTTTAATATAGGTTAAGGGTGGAACTTTAATTATCCAATTAAAGAATTTTGAACCACATACCACTAGTTATGTGGGATGAAACGATAGTGGTTAAAAATTAAATAGATTCCAACTACAATTTAAAGAGTTTTTGTTCCTAAATAAATTTGGAATGGTAATCCATATAATTGAAAATTCATAAGAGATTGTTTTTGGTAACATATAGTTATCATTTAACCTAATAATGTGTGGTAACATATAAAATTGAACTGGATGACTCGTCCAACTAGAACAGAATGTATTTATACACACACACATATATATATATAATGTAGAATTGTGATTGAAAAAAGACATTCTTTCTGATAAATGGAGAGTCCAATTCAAAATTAATGTTTTTTCATCAATAAATTAAATTTCAATTTTCATGTTAATAAAAATTGAAATTGAATTTGAGAACAAAACCTGAACCTAACATTAGTAGTAGGTAGTAGTGAGTGTCTCTCATGACCATTACTTTCTTTTATATCTTATAGTCCATGATTTATGTGTAGGAAATTGGATTTTTAATCTAAAATAGGAAGGTTTGTAGATTTCCAATTCATTTATTTTTCAGTCATTATAATTTTAAATCTTTTTATAATGTTTTTTATATAATTATATAGATATAACTTTACAAAATCCTTCCTTCAGACACTATGATGTTTGTAATTACTATGCTCTAGAGGGGGTGGGCCCTAATCCACCCCTATAACCTCCTATAGTGGCACTTATGGAACCTACTTCTCTTAATAATATGTATTTTGACGATAATGTTTGATATGGTTTTCTATTACTAATAAAATCCATGTAGGTACCCCCCAGAATTGCTCATTATATGGAAGAGATTGTGTAGGGATTTCAATGGAATCATTCCCCATTGTTTTCGAGAGATGGTGCTACCCACGATATTAAGACATGGATTGCGGCGATTTTCTCTATCTTTGGACATATGGAGTCAAATATATATTTTAGTCTCAGAATTTCGTTTCAAATTATTAGTGTTATATCTAAAGGATGGTGTGAGGTTTTTAAAGGGGACAAAATGAATTAGGTTATGGTTTGTAGGATTTATAGAGGGAATTCTAGGGTTACTTTCTTCCTGAGTCATTGATAGCCAACTGAGATAGAGATTTTATGAATCCTAAGAAGGCATATTTTTTTAGTAACATATTACACTTATCATTTCATAGATAGTTTTAATTTTTTCATTCTCTCATAGGTGATGATTTTCATGTAGCTTTAGATTTTGAGTCTGGACTCATGTAAACTATCTTGTCTTAGGTGATTGTGATTCATTTGACCATTGTAATTGAGATAGTGAACAAGGAACACATCTATGAAAATTACCTCAATTAAGATAAAGGTGCGGGACATGTTAATTTAGTACCTCAATAAAGAATTAGTTTAACAGTTTTTAGGATGTATCATTTTGAACTGTCTTATGGATGTGGTAGTAGTTATAATGAATGCCTTGGCAGCCATGAGATTTTTCATCATTATTGAATGTAGGGATATATGAAACCATAATGTGATAGAGATATAATTGGTTGTTGTAAATTTAGTAAAATTCTCCATATTTATAGGTTTTTTCATTCCTTTCCACCTATATATAGTGGAAGACGGTCAGCACCAGCCTCACCTTCGGGAGTGGTATTAATTGATCCTCGTTGAGTAGGGAGCTAGAGCACCATATGTTGTACATTCTGTGGGGGAGGAAAGAGTTAAGAGATCCTAATGTGTAACATACAATGCCACAAAAATGGGTCTCTTAGAGTAGTTAGGTTATACCATAGAGCCATGGATCATTACAAATATATATATATGGCGGTTGATACCCAAGGAGTAGAGTGTTGGACCATATATGTTATGAGGTATGATTTTAGTGGCCACCACTATATTATATACTATATCTGACACAGAATCATTCCATTCCTTTATATATATGATATAATAGAATTTAGGGACCTCGAGATATACTACTACTGTTGAGTAATGACCCACAATACTCAGTTAGGGATCTAATTTGAGAGTGTATGTCGGTGTAGGGAATTCCACCCTGATATACATTGTTATCTTTTTTGTATGGATTATTTATGTGCATGACATGATAATATTTTATTTAATTACTGGTATAGACTATATCGTCCCTTATAAAATCTATATTGACTGTTAATCCCAGCGGGTGACATTCTTATATTATGAGGGAAATCAATACATTAAAAATGGAGAATGTGATGTCATGGTGATTCAATATATATCTAATCATTGTGGTATAAGATGAGTTATAGCCCTTATTTTTAGTGAATATCTGGAAAATTATGAAATGTGATGTAGTTATTTCCCAAATGTTGTGGACCATTTTAGGGACATATTCTCTAAGTAATATTTAAGGACACCTATTGATAGAGATGTATATTTTTCCCTAAAGAAGTTTTTAGAACTGCACCAGTATCCATTCCCCGCATATGATTTCTATTTCTGAGTTACATGAGCTAAAGTAATAGATAAATGACATAAATATAAAATTTTTATATTTACCAGTACATCAACTTTTATTTCACCTATGATTTTCCACAATAAGAAAGATGGAATCATTTGTTTGTTTGTTGATTATCAAAAATTGATTTTTATTTCAATGAAAAACTGGTAAACAATACTTTATATTTAAGTTCTATTTGACTATATCTGATGAGAAAGGTCCTTCTCCAAGATTGATTTGGAAACCAGAATATCATTAGGTGCCCATTAGAATATTATATATACAAAATACAACATTCCATAGTATATATGTCTTATATGGGTACCTTTTCATGTCGTTCGGTCTCATGAATGCATCAAAACATTTCACAGATCTAATGAATCAGGTTGTCCACATATATTTGGAACATTTATTATAGTCTTCATAGATTAAATCTTTGTATAGTTACATACATTACATAATATTTCAAACATATTGATATGTTTTTGAGTACATTGAGAGGGAACCATCTATATTAAAAGCTCCCAAATTCCTATTTTGTATAAAAAAGTTCACTTACTTTGAGAATTCCAAGAAAATATATTATATATGATGTTTCTTGTTGCTGCAAGGATATTATATGAAATTTATACAGGATTTACCACACCATAGAGCATGATTCAATGTATTGACCATGAAATGTGCCATGTTTCATGGTCTAAATCAAGAGACCGTGTCTTACATCAGTTTATATCTTGATTTTATATTATCTTAGTATGGGTATATAGATTATTGTGATGCATCAACCATTAGAATATGATTCATTCTGATGTGTGGGTCATGTCTTGGATTACAGGTCTTTCTAATTGAGACCTCATGAATGGAATTACCCAAAACATGATCTCATTTCAGCAGTTGTGGTTCCTGATTTACATTATTTTATTCACCACATATTGGGAATGAATTTTATGATACACACAAACAAAAAATCCTAAAATCATATTTATCCTGAGTGACTTGAATCTCATATAGTGAATATTTTTGTAATGCCTATATCAATTTGAAATTAATATTTCTTATATACCTAGGAAGGAAAATTTAATTCTTTATTTTGTGAGTTATAATACTCCGAAAAAAGAGGATTAAGAAACCAACATTAAATGGATAACAAATAACAAAATCTCAGTTATGCATCTTATGGTGCAATAGAGTCTTGTACAGTCTATTCTTACATCTTTAGAAATGATCTCTTCACTTCTAGATAGACTAAAAATAATGAACTTATCAGATCCAGATGGAATAGTCTTAAAGGAGAGTGCCTCGGCTTAGGACCCACCACCTGGTTGGATGGTTGATGGAAATGAAGTCTTGCATATTCCTGGATGAATTTGGTTTCCTATAGAACTCTATAAGGAATTTGTGTGAGAGACTCTTGTATATATTTTCATATTAGGTCCAATTCATACCAAGATTTATAGTGACTTAAACTACTTTTAGTGGTGACTAAGGATGAAAATGTAGTTATTTAGGTCTTTTACACAGTTTTGCACTAATAAATCAGTGATGGAGGAGTACTAGTGGAAAGTAGGGATTTTTCATCTATTTATAATTCCAATATGAAAATTTAATGACATCACAATGGATTTTTTGATGTGATTTTCAAGATACCCTTTAGGATGTTATGTAGTATGGTTGATCATTGATGGAATAAAAAAGATCAACCACATATTTTCTATTCGAGAGACATTCTCATTAGAAAAAATAAGTGGGATTTTTTTATGGATATTATATTACCTCATAGAGTTCTACATTCTATTATATCATATAGGGAAACTCATTGTTTGTTGGAGTTCTAGAAGGGGTTTTAGAAGGAATTCGGTTCACAGGTACTTCTCAGCTAAGCCTCCCCACAACATATCGATGGAAAGTCATAACATACGATATGAGTGTTAGAGGAAATCCTCTGATCATGTTTCCCTGATATTGGATGTTTTTAAGAGATAGACTGACCCTTCCATACCATCTCGACCACAAGGATGAGATAATAATAAATTCCGGAGTGCTTAATGATTCCCCTCCCATTACTAGTATCTCGTAATATAACATCTAAAACCACCCAATGTAACGTTAGGGTGTAATAACAATGTTTGGTAGGATACCACCACATATTCTATACCAGGTATAAAATCAAGAATGTAGTAGTGTTACCCATAATGTTATTTCCAACAAATTAAATTGAGTTTATAATCTTAGATAAAGGATATTATACCATTTGGGAGTATTCTACTCGTTTTACTATGCTAGTGTATATGGAACTAGGGATTGTCACTAATGAGTACTAGAAGGTTTGAAGGTTTGAGTTGGTATTGAGGCCAAATATTTTGTTGATGTTTATTCTCACGTTCTTTCCAACCTCCCTGGAGGTAGATTAAAAATAATATTCCAATAATGTAGACATATATTGAATGATAGGACTGGTGGAGCTTTGGTTGGTGCAGTTGTTATCCAGGTTGTGTCCGCTAGATATAAAATGAAGTGCAAGTGTGGTTATTTTTCTTCAAGACTAGTATTAGTGGAATGTTCTTGACAAGAATGGTTTTTCTTTTTTCAGTGTGGAAGGTATGGTCATACCATGCCAAACTATATGAGGGGTCCTAAGACATCTCATCGTCAAAGATTATTTGGGCCACATAAAAGCATTTTTAAAGGATATAGTAATAATTTAAGGTAGGATATATACTCACCAAGGTTTATTAGGTTCATACAGCTGATTCCATGGGTTGTGAGTCTAATTATCATTCCATTGGGGAAATTCATGTGGCTAAGACTGGGTATCATTTTGTGACCAACTATACACAAAAAGAATTTTAATAATACTTATCAACTTATATAGGTACAATTATTATTTTAAATTATATAGTGATATCGTGGTTTTATATAGGTGAAACTAATTATTTTATATCATAAAATTTTTATAACCTGTTTGGTTTATGTTTATAACTTATTACATTTTTTTTGGATCATTCCAGACCTTTGGGACGGGCTTACGAATAGGATTTCAATTTCCCTGTATGTTGGGTGTATATAGTTGAATTCAAGGTGGTGTGGGAATTTTTAGTTATCTATCTAGAAATCATTCACAAGATTATAAATATGGGTTAAATGATATATTTTATGTCCCAAAAATACTATGATTGTCTTTGGGTTTAGTTTGTATATTTTTATGAGTTCACTCGTGTTTTTCAAGGTGAGTGGGACATTAGATATGGAGCGGTTGTGACTATTGTTTATTATGTTTTGGTACTCTCATGCGACTTCTCAAATAAATTCATTGAATTTGTTGACCCCTTTTTGGGTATTATTTTTCCTACAATTGTTTCTGTCTACCCTGAGATCATTTTTGATGATGTATTTGTTTTACCACCATAATGTGAAGTTTATTTTACTGTTGAACTCCCCCAAGGCATTATTTCTCTTCTATATCATCTTATTTAATGGAACCTATTCAGTTGGTGGAACTGAATGTAAAACATCAGTATATAAGAAATAAGGGATTTATTATACCATGCATGTATATTTGGGGTTTTCCTATCATCTTTTCAAAGATGGGAGATATGGGTCCCATAATTTTTTTGGAATACCAAATATTGAATTTTGTGACTATCAAGAAAAAATATCATCTTCCTATGATTAATGATCAATTTGATCAATTTAATGTGCAGCATCAGTTTTTAAATATTGAACTTCACTCAGGGTACCACCAGTTCAGAGTTTAAGAAGAGGATATAACTAATATAAAATTTAGGTGTTTCTAAGGAAATTTTTACTTTCTAGTTATACCACTCGGTCTGACAAAATCTCTTTTCGTATTTATATCATTAATGAACAAAATCATTATTTGGTTTATAGATACATTTTTCATGGATTTTATATTAGTTTACTAAAAGTTAGAGGAGGATCATATGAACCATTTAGATATCATTCATTAAAATATGAAGGAACATCATCAATATGGTAATATTTATAAAAATGAGTTTCAGACACGAGATGTGAAATTTATGGGAATTTTGATATCTGACAGGGGGTCATATAAGTTACTAGAAAGATAGAGTCATTAATTTCCTGGTAGAATCCTATAATTTTTTTTTGATATCTCAATATTCTTAGGTTTGACAGGTTACAATAGGTTGTTTATTCAGAATTTATCTTGGGTCACAACCTCAATTACAACATTAACCCTTATTGGTGTAAAGTTTGAATGGAATAAAAACATTCAGAAGAATTTTGAGGATGTAATGGTGAGGTTTACTTCAGTATATGTTTTGAATCTTCAAATACTAGGTAATGGTAATGATGTATTCTACAGTGCTTATGTTATTAGTTTTAATGTGTCTTGATACTGGGGAAACCGATGATGATATATGGCTCTCTCCTATTACACCCTCATTAGAAGAATGACCCTACTGATTTTCTAGAGTTGGGAGTTTTTATGAATGCACTTAAAATTTGGTGTCACTGTCTTTTTGGAGATCTGTATATACTATATTTTGATCATTGGAGCATAAAATATAATTGTACTCTGGGTGTCCTAAATTTTTTACTAAGGCACTAGATGGAGTCTCATCAATATTTTGATATTTATATTTCATACACTCATATTAAAGGATACATGGACATTGATTTATTTAGCTGATCATTAATGACCCAAGATGGGAAGAAATTGGTTGGGGAGTTGTCTATAAGGATCTAGTTTGCTGAGATGATCTTAGAAGTGGAATATGTTAGTGGAAATTTGTTCTTGGATTCAATTATATATGAATAATCTATGGATGAGAATGTTCAAATATATTATGTTAAAGAAACTAAATGATACTGATTTATTAAAATAATTGATTGAGGTGAGACCTCGGGTGAGTGGTCATGGTACCATAGTGGAGCTTTGTTCTTCCATAGTAATTTAAATGTTCTAATTTCTCTATGGAAGGAGTGGATAGAAAGAGGACACCTTTCATATTGGTCTGTAAATCCTGGGGATACCCAGATGTATCATGACTTGAGATTCTAGTGTTTGTGGGTTGATTTGAGAAGATTGGTTGTAGATTTTTTTTCTGATTTTTTACTCATATGAAAGAGAATGTTGAACACCAGATAAAACCTAGTTTCATGAATGAATTACCCTTTCATATACGAAATTGGGATGATATTTCCATGGAATTTTTTTTGGTTTTCCAACGAATCCTAGTAAGAAGGACGTGATTTGGGTAATCATTGATTGAATCATTGAATCAGTGAATTTACTAACTATCAAGAAGATGACTAAGGTGAATAGATAGGGGACTTGTATGTTTGATAGATTTTGAGAGTTCATGGTGTTCCCTCTTCTATTATTTCTGATGGGGACCCAATGATAACATTTAGGTTCTAGAAATTTTCGTAGGAGGTTATGGGTTCCTAGTTAAAATTGATCATGGATTATCGTCCTTATATAGATAGATGTACATAGAGAGCTATCCTATTTATTGAGGATATTCTTCAAGAATTCATGGCATATTTTGGTGGATCTTGAGAAAAGTATTTCCCCTATTCAAATATTTCTATAATAATAGTTATCTGAATTCTATATGGATGGGTCCATTTTAATCATTTTATGGGATTCCATTTAGATATCCATTTATATAGGAAATTTTGGGAGAGAAATATATTTTGGGATTAGTATAATTCAGGAGGCAAAAAAGAATTATTTAATATGTAAGTTGTTGTTCAAAGATTAAAGCTATCAAAAAAATTTAAGTCCACCTTCGTCAAACACTTTTTTTTGACATTGATGATCTAGTTTTTCTTATAGATTCATCTTTCTAGAGAAATTATCGGTTGGGTATATATGACATGTTGGAACTAAGGTGAGTCGAACCATTTGAGATCATGGGACAAAATTAAATGCTAGAATATCAGTTGGGAATACTACCTCATTAGATTATGATATATGGTTTGTTTCATTTTTCTTATATGATGATGTATCACCCAGATCTTTTCCATATCATTGCATAGTATTATATTGATCTTGACTCTAATAAAATTGTTTTTAAGATACAATTTCATATTATGAATCACCAAGATAAGGTCCTTCATGGTAAAATAATTTTCTTTATTCGGGAATTTTAAACTGTCTATGGGATGGCCATGGGACGTGGGAGTGTGAATCATTGATGAAGAAATAGTGGACTTTACTTTTTACTGTATTTTAATCTTGATCAATTTATACATACATAATTATTTTATAATGGGGAGAATTATAATTGCATCTAGGTCATAGGTAAGTATTTTTGAGCCTAGTCTTTCCATTTTGGTGTCCAAGAAGATTCATATTATAATATTTTAAAAACATGGGTTTGGAGATTAAACTAGAAAGGTGTGCATTTAAGACTCATTGTTATTTTATCTATGAAATAATATTGTGGCCATCCTCTATGAGGTTCTCATAGAATTTTTTCAGTGTTTTATCATGGTTTCTAAAATAGTGATACATTCCCTATGAACCATTCAGGGTGTCTGGTGGTTGTCCAGTGGTCTCATACAATTTTAACATGGTTTTCCCAAAGCATGTGGCCCCTAGTGAAAATTACACAATGATTGGAAAAAGGGGTTTCATGGTTATTATAATGATTAAAAAAACATGATTCCAAACCATTCCCCCATTAGGAATTGGAATTAGTGATGAACGATTAATATACACAATTAGTTTAATTGGGTGGCATGCCCCTAGAAAATGTGTGACCCCTTTCTAAACTATTAAAAAAAGTATAATCATACCATTTTTACATTTTTCATTTCAAAGTCTAATCACCCCCTAATCTCAAATTCTCTCGTCAATATCCCTCCCTGATTATTTAGAGGTCCCACTACTTTTATTCTTGGTTGAATCAAATTCTTATTCAGGGATCAAACCAAGGTATGTTGTATTTTTTATTTTGTTTCCACTATTATTGGTAGATCAATCCTAGCTCTAATATTCATTCATCTTATAGAACCGAAGGGGGGTCTGTTTGCTGGATCTAAGGTGGTTTAAAAATATATTTATCTGTTTCTAATTGATCTAGGATTATGAGGACCTGATCTACTCTTCCCTAGTCATTATTGTAAAAGGTAAATTATTCTACCTCTATCATTAGGAAGGTGTTTTTATACAATGATTTAACTACATAAATCACTCTTGGTTATTATAATATTCCTTTTCGTAATTCATTTGTTTTGATTGATTTTTGGTATCAAGATATTTAATGGAAATATTCATATTTTTAAAGTTAGTTTTCTTGAAATATAGTTTTTTCACATGAAGGGACCGAATAAATGCTTGAATGGTGGTTTGGATTCCGAAATGGGTTTTCATATTTTTTAGAGGATATTATGGGATTTGAAATCGTTTTATAAATTGTGTGGATGTTTTTTAAATGAATTTATACAAATGTTGATCATTGGGAACCTTTTTTGCATTAGAGAACGGATCTAAGTTACCCTAGTGTGTATGGAACCACTAGGGGTTACTTTTAGTGATTTTAACAGTCTATGGAAGGACCCGAAGATAGTTGGTGAAATCTTTTTCCTAGTTTAGGTTATTTTATGTATATTACTTATTCCCATAGGCTAAAGATCAGTATTGAGTTCTTTTCAAATTATTATTATTTATCTCATGATGTATTTATATCAAGTATTATTTCACACATTTTTTCCCATGTTGTTATACCACATCAATTCATAGGATGTATTATGTTAGGTATATGTGTTTTATTTATTAAAATATGGGGTATATATATGTATACCTATTTTATTAATTATACATACCACTTTCCAAGATTTGGGGATATAAATGGATTTTGTCAAATCAAATAGAAAATCATTTAAAAATGGGTTTAAAATAATAAAAAATAATTTTAGAGTTATTTCTGTTTCAAAATCTATAAAAACTAAATTCATTAATATTAGAAATTTTATACAATTGGTGGGGGTATCCAAGTAGGATTTTTTTCTCATATCTGATATTCATCATTGGGAATTTTTTGAAATTATAATGTAGGATCTAGGTAAAGAGAAGTGTATCATGTAGTATATTGTCTTATCTTGTTATCTAATCCTTCAGTTTTTGATGGTTTTGAGTTGGAAATTGGAAACATAGATTCTTCTTGGTCATGTCAAATTCATAATTTTTTATCCTATTTCCAATGGTTTGTATGGATCTACTTGAAATTTTTTATCTTCATTGTACTCTAATTGTATGTATTTTATTTTTATATTCATGACTTGTTTTATTTACCTTTGGTATACCCTATAACGTGAAGAGCTTCTTCTAGTAGCGTATATAGTTGACTTTGGTTAGTCAATTACATTTATGTATCACACAATAACTATCGAGGATCAAAGATAACACTTACACATCTTAAGGTTACTCAAGTATCAAATTCAAAAAAAATATAGACTAGATACTTCCTCATGTATTATAAGGGTAAATTTACATATAAACCGATATATCTTACACATCCTAGGTACTATAATAATTTACTTGTCTACTTAGATAGGAACACACTTAAATATGATAAATCGTGCATTATAATGTTTATAGTTAGCTAAAGGGAGTTTACCATAATATAAAATAGGGTAACCATAATACATGATGAATTGAGTAATTTCCTAAATAAGTTGAGTACCCTCACACACGACTTTCCAATTAAGTAAGAGTTACCTCGTAGCTAGGAATTTAACCATTTACAAAAGAGGTACCTTATACATTGGAACTCTTAGGGAAGAAACTTTACCAATTAATATAAGTGGATCTGTATTAATAAGAACCCTTTTTCATTGATAATTACCAATTTCTAGAAGATTAACTATTTACAAAGGAACCCACATGAATGTTACATTTTCTATTCATACATCCCAAATTAAATATAATGAATATGTATAAAACTATACATATGCTTGAGTTTTTTTCCATATTTATATTATTTATAGTAACACAAAAACTCTCATAAAAACATATATATTTATCTTAGCATTCATATACATTGAGAAACCTAACAGCCTTCAACTCCTAACATATACAACTGTAAAAACCCGTGCTATAGATTACGAAAGCTCCTGAGACTCAATTGGTGACTCCAACTATGTCATTTTATTGTCAAATAATTACTTATTTAAATTAATTTTGATCCATTTTTGGTTCATAACAGTTTTAGAAAAAATGAAAAAAATAATTAAAGGAAGTTTTATTGCACATAGTTTTCACGTGGATTGGAGTAACTATTTTTCAACTGTGCGTGAGTGGTTTCTATTTAATAGTGTTAGTTTACGTGGTTGGAGAATGATTAGAAAACTCATGTGACTACCTAGGGGAACTATGTGTATTCCTTATTCATTTACACTAAGTATATAATTTTTGTTGCACTCTCTCAAAAACAATGAATCTAGTCTTTTTGCGAAACACAGTTTGTTAATTTTTTTTAACTTTGTCCCCTTTATTTTAATTTCTTTTTTCTTCTCTGATTTCATTATCATGAATCCAATCCACCCTGTGATTTTTGAGACATCTCATCCCCTTAATCTCTTTCCCACAAACAATCCACTCTCCCAAGCTCCACTCACCACACTATTTACTTAATATATCATAGGATTCATGGTGAGTCCATTAATATATGACCACCTTTTCTCTTCTCCATTAATTTATATAAATTTCATATTATCCTCGACATATATTTATTTTGGCCATTACCATGGTAAAAGTGTTTAATAATTGACATGGACTTCAGTCTCATGTATGTTCTTATTTAAAAGACATTTTGGTATTTTATAAGAGGTTTTTTGTAACACCCTGAGCTTCCATGATACGCTTCTCATTCAATAATGTAATAGCTTGCATTGTACGCAACATCGAGTTCTAACACACTGCAACTAATCAAAGTAGCCGTTATGAATAGTAATAACCACTTTTTTAAATTTATAGAAATTTTATACTTCAAAATGGACTTCATTTTTGTATTCGTAATATCGAAATTATCCAAAGTTGAATTTTTTGTAATTTTCTGAGAACATCGAATTTTTATGAATAGTGAAAAATACTCAAAACAAATTTTTTAATCAAAATAATTTATAGTGATAAGTTATAATATTGAGTGGTTTTAAATTATAATTAGAATATATGTTTACCATTTTACTTAATGGTGGTCATTATAATTAATTTAACATTGAAATTTGACATAAACAATTGCCAATCTTTTGATATAAATTGTTTCTTAAAAACACGCTATTTGTTGTAACAGTGGGAATTAATTATAAAATTAATTAATGCAAATTATATGTTTGGAATTTTTTAAAATAGACATAATTTTTTAATTCGGAATATCAATTATAGCTTAGGGTGAAATTTTGGCTTTGTTCTGAAAAACTTCAATTTTTGATGAATAGTGAAACCACTAAGTGGTAGTTAAATAACTGATTTTTCGTTTAAATGAAATATTACCACTTCTGTGATTTGATTTTCAAAAATCCGACATACATGGTTGTCATTAAGAAGTAAAATGTGATTCAATGAGATTAAAATAATTTTTTGGTGAATAGTAACTTGTAAGTTCTTAATCGCGATTAGAGTTAATTAGTGTAGTTTAAGGTAAAAACAATGTTTTTATAATATGAGATGAGAATGAAACTTGTCCTACTCCTATTGGATGAGTCATGGCCGACCAAGACAACCCATGGGTCAACTTGGGGACCCCATTGAGCCACTTTAGTTAGAAAATGACATAAACACCTTTTATTTAATGTTAAAGTAAAAAATGACACAAACATAAAATGTTTTAATAAAACAATATTTACGTGTGGTTGCACAAGTCCAAATTTTGATTATAAATACTCATTAGAAAGATAAAAATATTTCCTACATCATAGTATTTTTTTTATAATTTTTAGACATTAAATAAATTAAATTATTTATGACATCATTATGATGTGGCGATGACCTCATTTTTTAACGATTTAAATAAAATGAGAAGATAATGCAAAATCCAAGACTTAAACTTGTCCAAAGCCTATTGTATGAAGAGATTTAGAAACCTTATCACCTTATCCTCGAATTATATAAGTGTGGGACCTTTAGAATCCGAAAAGCATTGTGAAATAATGTAACATTTCAATCTTTCCAAAAGAGCCCCTCCTCTCCACTTATAAAAGGCCCCCACCTCTCCCACCTCATTCACACTTTCAAGCCATTTGGCTCAGCCAACCTCTACCCAAATACTCTCCCAACTTCCCCCTATTACTCCTAGAAGCCTCACTTTGGGCAGAACTCTTCCCAAGGATGCCTTTGGCTCAAATCAAAAAGAGTTACCCGATTTTGAGGTAATGTCTTCCCTAATGTTGTTTTGTTTTATTTTTCTTCTCCAACCCCCTAAACTCTTTTTATTTATTTCATTAGTAAAAAAACCAGTATCATAAATATACTAGGATGTTTTTATAAGAAGGATTCGAGCTACACTTACACACACCTACATCTAATGGTTAAGGAACATACGGTTTCTGTGGATGGCGAATTTCTGCCTCACGAAACGATGATTGTTCAACACTCATATAACACCTTCAAAGGTGGCCATTAAGATGTCACTATTTTTATATATGATATATAATATGTATATGTTTTACTTATTCTTCTGTATTTCTCATTTATGGAATACTTTATGATTTCCATTATGGGTAAAATGCGATAATTTCATTTTAGGAAGTGCGGACTACCGCCCCCTCAAAGTGATGTGAATCGTTAATGCCATATGTGGGATGTATAAAGGATGGAGTAAATGATATTATATATGATATTATACTGGAACTATATTATATATTTATATAATTATGATTTCACTCCATTAAATACAAAATTGAAATGAAAGTAGCGTTCATGCGTACGTACGGCTTACCGTCTCCATGAACGGTGCATTTCATTTCTTACCTCTAAATGTTACATAATATTATAAATGAATGTATATAATGTATATATATGATATATATGATATCTACATCATGAATATAATTATGGATATAATGGAAAATTCACCACATGAACAACTTGTGATTATAAGAAGTTTATTGTTGACTCAAGTACCAAAGATCGACAAAACGACCGTTATTAACTTAAATTATTAAATAATGTTCATAACATGGTAATAAGTGATATAAATGGAATAATGAACATGAAGAAGGTTCTTATGTAAATAGAAATTAACTCTAGTTTATTATTCAAGAGGTTAAAGAACGGTCGAGTCAGGACAAGACGCAAGGTAAGGGAATTTCTTAACCCAACTTCCATTCTTTGGGTTAATCTCCTAATTTCAAATTATGTCATGATATTATTATGTCATATATTGTATTTTTACATTATTTATGTGTAATTATATTGAATACACATAATAGACCTTCTTTATAAAAAAAATGATCTTTTTAAGGACTTCGTCTCAATCCCCTTTCATTGAGGCATATTTGGTTCTATGCACAGCTTTATTTTATACTGTGTATAAACGCCTTTGACTTTTACGTTTATTCAAAAGGAATCATTTTTATACGAAGCGTTTTGCTAAACGACAAAAGGGAATGTTTTTCTTTCCGTACTTATGCGGCGACAACGACTTCTCCGCCGCTGTGACCATTATTTGAGTTTCGGCTTCCTCTACAAGCCATCATTTTTTTAATGAAAAATAAATACAAAGTTTTAACTTTCTTTTATTTTTGAATTGAAAATGGTTTTGAAAGCGTTTTTATTATATCAATGTGTTGTATTGATATCTTGTGATTGAATTGTGGAAATTTTATGTTTCCTTTATGTATGTTTTATGTGATACGATTATGTTATGGTTTATGATATGTTTAAACCTATTCATATGAGGAATGTATTGGACTTAATAAGTGACGGGTGGAGCCCGCTATAGCTCCTCGATGCATCGGTAGGTCTCATGAGACAACTAGACGTGGAATTGGCCGAGGCCCTTTCCCAATTTGATTTATGGTTTTGGCCGAGGCCTTAATCATTTTAGACGTCTTGGCCGAGGCCTTGACAAAATGTTTCAGAATGTCTGGCATTATACATTCCCTCATTATGAAAGTGGTTATTGATATTTCATGTGAATATTCGACCAGTAGAATATCCATATGAAGAAGTGAATGGAATTATCTCATTTTACTTTTGCAATATTATGTTGATGTTCAAGTTTAAAAGGCTATTGTTTTAGTTATACATTGCCTTAAATTTTTATGTTTATTTATGAAAGCTTCCGCAGTATTTTTATCCTTACTGAGCATCTGAGCTCACCCCTTTCAATGTTTTAATATTTTCCAGGATGTGAAGAAGTATTTTATGAATGACCTGCAGGGATTGTGAGAAGAGGATATGAATGTGGACTATGGAGACTTTGTTATTGTAGTTTTTCACTTTATGATGTAATGTAACGTTTACGAATGTATCTAGTGTTTACAAGGCTACTAAATTAATCGGTCTTTCGAGACATGATCTTTTGTGATCATGCCAATGTTACGAAGTAACGCACCGGCTCTGGGTAGCTGGGGTCGGGGCGTTACAGTTGGTATCAGAGGCTGTTTATTACTAACCTTGGAAGCTAGATTTAGATAAACCCTGATTAAAGCACATAGCCCGAAGATAGACTTTGAGGATTAGTATAGAAGAACTTCCTAGAATTTTGTTATTGTAGAGATTTTGTGAGTTTTCCGAGCAATACATCCCTGTCTGGATACGAGCAAGTAGAGGCGGCTCTAGCACAGATGTACCTAGGGGTAAAACCCGAAAACACCGCTTTGAGCTAGACTCAAACGGGAACTGGTGCACGACAACGGTCCTTGCTGCACTCTTGGTTACGACACTCCCAGGGGATTTGCTTAGGATAATTCTCATTTTCTTTACAAACCATTATATAGGGTTTATGAGTATATACTTCTTCAAAGAAAACATTCTTATGATTATGGATTATATCCATAAACCGTTCAATTTACATTAATTATTTTAAAAGTTTGGAATTATTCATTATAATTCACAAACTAACCTAGTTTATGTCATTGTATAGAAATGGCGCCCAGTAGAAGGAATGTGAACTCCAACAATAAGTATGATCCAAAGAGTAAGAAGGATCGTATCTTTCATGGTATTAAGCCAAAATTTCGAAGGGAAATAGTGTCCCATGTGTTCTCAACATATGAATAAATAGTATCATGTGTTAATAAGATAAGTAAAGAATTCTCTGAGTCCTATGGCTTTGAAGCGAAGCAAGAGACGAAAGGGATGGAAGAGAGAATGATGGATAAAGGGATGAGGGGAAAGAATAATTTTCCAATATGTGGTAATTGTGGGAAGAAACATCATGGAACTTGCCTAAAGGGAATGGGAGTTTGTTATAAGTGTAGAGAAAAAGGACACAAAGTGCGTGACTGCAAGGGTAAGAAAATGGTTTCAAATGTACAATGCTTCTTCTGCAAGGATTGGGGACACTACGCAAACCAATGTCCAAATCATCAGAGTATGCCCCAAATGATGTTATTGGATAATAATCAAGTTATGATACTACCACAGATTAGGAGTAATGATTAGAGTTCTTATGTTGTTATTAAAGAATTTTTTAATTTGAGTGTTTTATCAATGATGTACTGGTTATAATAATTATGGAGTATATAAGGATTGTACTACAGTACTATTTCATCAAGGACTTGAGATTGTGTGGAACCAAGAAAAGTGACTCCACAGTAGGTTAAATTTTTGGAAAATATATGGTTGAGAGAAAGATAAACCATAATATGGTTCTGATACCGAGATAGTGATTTTGGAATAAGACGTGATTGATTTGGATAAATTATATTGGATATTCTTAACTTCCTTGAAACTGATTGATGATTTGTATACATTTTTGGATAGAAGGAGTATATCTAGTATTCTATAAGGAATAAGGGATCATGGTAATTCAGTATGTTTAAAAAGAATACATGATGAAGGTGTTCACATGTTGTTACATGGAAAAAAAGGATCTTCATTATGTTTACCTTCCTTATAAAATTTGGACTGTGAGTTGGACAGAAGTATTTTGGATAACTATTAAGGTTGGAATGGATTAAGTTGAACCATGGATAGTATTGTTTAAGGTTAAAGAATTTATGAAGATTATTTTTGGAATATTATAATACTATAGTTTTAGGAAAAAGGACAACCTGCAGGGTGGGGAATAACCTGTCGCGTCGGACAAAGCTGCAGGAATTGAACCCACAACCATAGTGCGACAAGCCTTTATTTCCTACCACTAGCCTACAGGAAGTCCCTGGTTATTACAAAATAGTTTTAATAATCTAAATGGTATGTGTTAACATTTTGAACCTTATACAATTAGGATAAATAGAATATTTTTGAGTTCCGTTACCATTTGGAGTAAAAGTTGGGTTTGTGGTAAAAATTTATTAACGAATGAAAGTATACATAACAAGTATGTATATTCCCTTAAGTTCTTAGTAAATCTCCTAAATAAATTCCTCAACATTATAAAAGGTAACTTAAAACAAAAATGTTGTCGGTTAACTTTTCCAACTGGGGATTCAATGACCGTTTAACCAATCACAAGATTGTGATTTTCTTGTGGTTAAACTTTCTCCTAATCCTGTTTTCTATAACTCTCCATCAGACCTTGATGGTTTGTTTTTCTTCCATATCCATATTTTCATAGAATCCTAGAGTTGGCTATATCGGGTGACCTTTGTACTTATCTTGATTTCTTTTAATGTTATATATTTATTAACCTTATTTCCGATGTGGGTTTTCCTCAAAGGTAATTTCTCTTTTCAACCTTTTATTTACAAAGAAAAATTTCAAATTGCGAGGATGCAATTTATTGAAGGAGGGGAGAATGTAACACCCCGAGCTTCCATGATACGCTTCTCATTCAATAATGTAATAGCTTGCATTGTACGCAACATCGAGTTCTAACACACTGCAACTAATCAAAGTAGCTGTTATGAATAGTAATAACCACTTTTTAAATTTATAGAAATTTTATATTTCAAAATGGACTTCATTTTTGTATTCGTAATATCAATTATAGCTTAGGGTGAAATTTTGGCTTTGTTCTGAAAAACTTCAATTTTTGATGAATAGTGAAACCACTAAGTGGTAGTTAAATAACTGATTTTTCGTTTAAATGAAATATTACCACTTCTGTGATTTGATTTTCAAAAATCCAACATACATGGTTGTCATTAAGAAGTAAAATGTGGTTCAATGAGATTAAAATAATTTTTTGGTGAATAGTAACTTTTAAGTTCTTAATCGCGATTAGAGTTAATTAGTGTAGTATAAGGTAAAAACAATGTTTTTATAATATGAGATGAGAATGACACTTGTCCTACTCCTATTGGATGTGTCATGGCCGACCAAGACAACCCATGGGTCAACTTGGGGACCCCATGGATCCACTTTAGTTAGAAAATGACATAAACACCTTTTATTTAATGTTAAAGTAAAAAATGACACAAACATAAAATGTTTTACTAAAACAATTTTTACGTGGGGTTACACAAGTCCAAATTTTGATTATAAATACGCATTAGAAATATAAAAAGATTTCCTACATCATAGTATTTTTCTTATAATTTTTAGACATTATATAAATTAAATTATTTATGACATCATTATGATGTGGCGATGACCTCATTATTTAACGATTTAAATAAAATGAGAAGATAATGCAAAATCCAGGACATACACTTGTCCAAAGCCTATTGTATGAGTATATTTCGAAACCTTATCACCTTATCCTCGAATTATATAAGTTTGGGACCTTTAGAATCCGAAAATCATTGTGAAATAATGTAACATTTCAATCTTTCCAAAAGAGACCCTCCTATCCACTTATAAAAGGCCCCCACCTCTCCCACCTCATTTACACTTTCAAGCCATTTGGCTCGGCCAGACTCTGCCCAAATACTCTCCCAACTTCCACCTCTTACTCCTAGAAGCCTCACTTTGGGCAGAACTCTTCCCAAGGAAGCCTTTGGCTCAAATCAAAAAGAGTTACCCGATTTTGAGGTAATGTCTTCCCTAATGTTGTTTTGTTTTATTTTTCTTCTCCAACCCCCTAAACTCTTTTTATTAATTTCTTTTGTAATAACACCAGTATCCTCAATATACTAGGATGTTGTTATAAGAAGGATTCTAGCTACACTTACACACACCTACATCTAATGGTTAAGGAACATACGGTTTCTGTGGATGGCGAATTTCTGCCTCACGAAACGATGATTGTTCAACACTCATATAACACCTTCAACGGTGGCCATTAAGATGTCACTATTTTTATAAATGATATATAATATTTCTATGTTTTACTTATTCTTCTGTATTTCTCATTTATGGAATACTTTATGATTTCCATTATGGGTAAAATGCGATAATTTCATTTTAGGAAGTGCGGACTACCGCCCCCTCAAAGTGATGTGAATCGTTAATGCCATATGTGGGATGTATAAAGGATGGAGTAAATGATATTATATATGATATTATACTGGAACTATATTATACCTTTATATAATTATGATTTCACTCCATTAAATACAAAATTGAAATGAAAGTAGCGTTCTTGCGTACGTACGGCTTACCGTCTCCATGAACGGTGCATTTCATTTCTTACCTCTAAATGTTACATAATATTATAAATGAATGTATATAATGTATATATATGATATATATGATATCTACATCATGAATATAATTCTGGATATAATGGAAAATTCACCACATGAACAACTTGTGATTATAAGAAGTTTATTGTTGACTCAAGTACCAAAGATCGACAAAAAGACCGTTATTAACTTAAATAATTAAATAATGTTCATAACATGGTAATAAGTGATATAAATGGAATAATGTACATTAAAAAGGTTCTTAGGTAAATAGAAATTAACTCTAGTTTATTATTCAGGAGGTTAAAGAACGGTCGATTCAGGACAAGACGCAAGGTAAGGGAATTTCTTAACCCAACTTCCATTCTTTGGGTAATCTCCTACTTTCAAATTATGTCATGATATTATTATGTCATATCTTGTATTTTTACATTATTTATGTGTACTTATATTGAATACACATAATAGACCTTCTTTATAAAAAAAATGATCTTTTTAAGGACTTCGTCTCAATCCCCTTTCATTGAGGCATATTTGGTTCTATACACAGCTTTATTTTATACGGTGTATAAACCACTTTGACTTTTATGTTTATTCAAAAGGAATCATTTTTATACGAAGCATTTTTCTAAACGACAAAAGTGAATGTTTTTCTTTCTGTACTTATGCGGCGACAACGACTTCTCCACCGCCGTGACCATTATTTGAGTTTCGGCTTCCTCTACTAGCCATCATTTTTTTTAATGAAAAATAAATACAAAGTTTTAACATTCTTTTATTTTGGTATTGAAAATGGTTTTGAAAGCGTTTTTATTATATCAATGTGTTGTATTGATATCTTATGATTGAATTGTGGAAATGTTATGTTTCCTTTATGCATGTTTTATGTGATATGATTATGTTATGGTTTATGATATGTTTAAACCTATTCATATGAGGAATGTATTGGACTTAATAAGTGACGGGTGGAGCCCGCTATAGCTCCTCGATGCATCGGTAGGTCTCATGAGACAACTAGACGTGGAATTGGCTGAGGCCCTTTCCCAATTTGATTTATGGTTTTGGCCGAGGCCTTAATCATTTTAGACATCTTGGCTGAGGCCTTGACAAAATGTTTCAGAATGTCTGGAATTATACATTCCCTCATTATGAAAGTGGTTATTGATATTTCATGTGAATATTCGACCAGAAGAATATCCATGTGAAGAAGTGAATGGAATTATCTCATTTTACTTTTGCAATATTATGTTGATGATCAAGTTTAAAAGGATTTTGTTTTAGTTATCCATTGCCTTAAATTTTTATGTTTATTTATGAAAGCTTCCGCAATATTTTTATCCTTACTGAGCATCTGAGCTCACCCCTTTCAATGTTTTAATATTTTCCAGGATGTGAAGAAGTATTTTATGAATGACCTGCAGGGATTGTGAGAAGAGGATATGAATGTGGACTATGGAGACTTTGTTATTGTAGTTTTTCACTTTATGATGTAATGTAACGTTTACGAATGTATCTAGTGTTTCCAAGGCTACTAAACTAATCGGTCTTTCGAGACTTGATCTTTTGTGATCATGCCAATGTTACGAAGTAACGCACCGGCTCTGGGTAGCTGGGGTCGGGGCGTTATATTTTTCATTGTTTTTGAATGATTTTTTAATGTTAGTTCTATTTATAAAATGAGTGTTCTTATTCTTTAATGAATATTTTATAAAAATTTGGGGGTTTCCCATTTTTTATATAAAATGGAAATTCCTTTGAATTGTTTGGTTTTTTAGTATTGAATTTTTTTCTCATATATTCAAGTTTGGATTTAAAAATGTTGTATAAAGGTATTTTCAAAACACTATTACATGTGATAAGATGAAGGTATGGCTAGAACATTTTTAAGTGTTGATTGGTTTTTGTGGATTGTTCCCCTACTGATCTCACATTTTATTTGTGGATAAGGTTTGTAATTATCGATGTGGTCTATGTTTTTATACGATTAATGTTGTGTTTATAGTTTGGTAATCATCTTCAAGGGTAACGTGAGGTTGGAAGAATGTGATATTGATGTTATCCCATTAAAATATTTTATTTTTATGAGATACCATTTATTTTATGAGTATCCCACCTCCTTTTGTTATTATATGAGGAACCCTAGTTTTCTAAGTGGTAATTAGTGATATGGATCTTGTATAATTGAGATATATACATGTTATTTTTGGCCCTAGTTGTAAATAACACCTGTATAGAATTATGGTCATCATGGAGAATGCATAGAGTGATTTAGTTGAATGATTTTTAACCATCAACCTACTGAAAGTATGTCAACTTTATGTGTCTTGTAATATCCTATTTTTCCATGTGGTGTTTTATCATGTAATATTTGTTATGGAATCATATATTTATTTTATAATGGTCATGTGATTTGTTTACTAATTATTTTATGCATGTGTTTTCATGTTGGTTCTATTTTATTAAGATTTGTTATGATGTTATGACTTATGATTGAATTTTGTGTATATAGGGTTAATTTCACTAGAATTGATTAATAAATATTTTGGATGTGATATTTGGAAATGGAAAATCTTATTTTTTAATGATTATTAAAGAAATGTATTTGTCTAATATTTTTTTATGAAAATGGTACTTTCATGAGATTTTTTAAAAGGGGGGAGTGATTTTTTTGTTTCCCTTGGTTTATATTTTTAAATAAATGATATAATATCCTTGTATTTATCTTATAGAAAGTGAATTTTGGATGTGGTCTTGTGCTTTTTTTTGTAAAACATCTTAAGAACCTATGTTTGTCCTTTTATTTTCAATATAGAATTCTATAAACTGTGTTACTAAGGGATTTCCATACATCTTGAAGGTAGTGGTGGACTAATAATTTCTTTTTTGATCA
This sequence comes from Viscum album, assembly GCA_963277665.1. Classification (NCBI taxonomy): domain Eukaryota; kingdom Viridiplantae; phylum Streptophyta; class Magnoliopsida; order Santalales; family Viscaceae; genus Viscum; species Viscum album. The sequence continues at coordinate 245,696,324 of OY728131.1, forward strand.
TGCATAAATTATCATTTCCAATTTTAGGTTCAAATTATCCTTTATTACCTCCAATCATTAATTATGGTTATTGATTGTTTAGTGGTTACTTTTATATTCCCAAGGATACAATTAAGATTGTAGTTTGGTTTTTATTTGTGTTTTTCAATACATTTCCGAATTTTGATTTTAATGCAATCTAGGGATTGAGGGTAATTATAATTACTGGTGGTAAAAGATAATAATTTGGCGGTGGAACTATTTTACTTACAATAGTGGAAGCTAAGAGGTTGAGGGAGGATATTTGTGCTCCCTATTAATACATAATTTTACTTATTTTGTTTTTAGGCATTTGTTTTTTTTATTTCTCTCTTTCATGGATATCTAATGTATTGACATGTCATAAAAATATTATTTTGTTTTATATTAAAATATGTTAATCTAATTATTGTTTAAAACAATTCCCAATTATATTTTTGAGTTTATGAAGAACTATTTTATAGCCTGAATTTAACTGCAATGCCCTTCGAGCCAATGAAGGACTCGTTCATGCATCATTTAGAGGTTCAAAATAGACTAGTTCATTAAATATGGTATCAGATCGATGGTTTATTTTTTACCATGGGATCTAAATATATTATAATGCCTTATATTCTTTTGGGAGTTGGTATCTTGGAAATTATGTTTTCATGACTTGAGATGTTGGTCCAGGAAGAATACAGTGAGCTCTATATCACCCTTGCCTCGAGTTTCTACTGAAATTAAGGTTTTTTTCATAGATTTTGGATTATTGTATGATGGAATTATTAGAATGTGATAGATTCTTATAGTGTTTGTGTTTGAACCTCATTGTTATGGATTCAATTTTCGTTAGTGGTTGTAAGAGATCTTCTAATATGGTGACATTGAAGGAGGATAATAGGTAGGTTGATTTATAGGTCCTAAAAACCCATTAAAAACTAAATTAATGATTTTGGTAATGATTAAAAACTTGGGAATTATTATAATCTTGTTTTCATCCCAGTTTATATTTTGGTGATGGTTATGCATCAAAATTGATTTTATATTTAGACATCATGGACAATAAATTTTTCAGTGTGTGTGAGAGAAAAATGGGATAGGGGTCAGAGTTAATTTTTTTTATATGATAAAATATTTCTATGGAATTATGATTGAGGCTTTAAATATTCCTTGTTTAGGCTATTGTTCATATTATGTGAATTTTTTTCTGGGGGTGAAAATTTGATTTCATGGGAAAAAATGATTTCATTTTTAAAATAAATCCCCATGATATGTTTGTCAAATTTGGGTGGTATCATAAAATGTGTCGAAAGAGATAATTTCATTTTGGAATTTATAAAAAAAATGTGTGCTTGGTTATTCAAATCATGTGAACAATCATTTAAAAATAGGTTTCTTATTTTTAAAGTAAACTATTTTTTTTATAATGGTTTTTACAATTGGTGTGTGTAGTTCAAAATGTAAAATGATTTTAAAAAATAGAAAAAAGTGCTTGTTTTATTTTGAAACCCAAAATGGGGTTTTGGTTTAGTGGAATCAGGCTTTGTTTAGAATTTTTTTTCTAAATGTTATAATATTGACCAACTAAGGTTAGGACTCATGATTTGATTTTGAAAATTGGGTTTTTTAAAGAAATTCGACATTATTTTAGTGGTTCTTCTATTTCCAAAATGGTATTTTTGGAGTAGAATTTCTTCTTTTGATGAATCATGAATTTTATTCTACCTGTTTCTTTGTGGAAGTTTGGTGATGTTTTCAGGGGAATGTCCATTAAAGGGTGTATATCCTATATTGTTTGATGTTACCATCCACCACTAAAAATTCAAGTGTGAAAGCAGAGTGTTCATATTAGGGGTCATTTTCCCTTTTTATCACCGTCCTAGATAAAATTGTAGTGATATATGTGTTTTGCATTTTTTGTATGGTTATCTTTTGTTTTATCTAATGCAGTGTCCCTTTATTGGTATCTTTGGATAATTTTTGGTCTTGTGGTCCATACTCCGGATTTTTTTATGGATGGATTATCAAGGATCAATTTTCATTAAGAATCTCTTGTGTGAACTCTACTTTGAAATGTTTCTTTATTTTGGATATGAAGAATTCATGTTTTATGGGTGAGTGGAAGTCAAACATTGCATAATTTTTGTATGGGTATGTGTATATATTGGAGGAAAAACAACTTTCAAATTTTTGGTTATTTGTTTTTTACATTTGGGCCTCATAAAAATAACAACATAGTGTTTTCTTGGTTTCCTATTTAGATTAACATTATATGGGATCATTACCTAATGAATATTTCTATTCCTCATTTCTTATCAGTGTTTTCCATCCCTTACATAGTGTAGATTACGGGCTTCTTTATAGCAGTTTCTTTAGATGTGGGGAGGACCCAAGGTGCGTGCTTGGAAACATGGGGCATAACTTTGTTTTTTGTAGGGATATAGATTCCAATGGGATTTGTTTTATATATTTATTATCATGGTACAGTTTTCTAATGACAATTATATAAATAAAATCGTATAATGGTTGTAAAACATTGGATAACTCCATATTGTTTTAAATAGGAATTTCTCTTTTTCTTTCACTCTTTTGTTTTTGGACACCTTGTTTATGGAGATATGGTTTTGGGATCCATCGAGATGTTTAAGGTTAATTTTTTATTAGATAATTGATGAACCCATGATTATGGTTTTCATTATCTAGTGGTGTTTTGTGAATTCCAATTGCATATTTTGGGAATGTGGTGGCTTGCTGACAATCTCTCATTAGGAGGTAATTAGTTTGAATTTATTCAACAATTTTAGAATAATCATATATTATGGGTAGACCGGAATTTTGTCCCTATTATAGTAATATATTTATTCGAATTAGGGTTTTCCAACTCTATTTTAAGAAGATCATTTTCTTAAGGGTTTTTTTGATTTCCTTGGGCTTTTCCTTATTAATTCGTTCCCTTTTTACATCTAATTCACCTAAAAATTTTGGGGGAATAAAATCTTATAGTGGGTTGTTTTTTATAATCTTCATGTAATTTTAGTGTTTATTAATTAAATTTTTTAAATCGTTTTGAGTTTTTTGGGTTTCTGATAGTTTTTGGAATGAATTTTCAAATTTTCAAGTTAATTGGTGTTGTTCATAGTTTGATCATAGTTAATAAAAAATGTGCACCAACTAAAATTGAAGGGTCTATCCATGAAAGATATAATTTTCATACTTTGAGTGTAGTTGGCACAACTATGTAACATCATATGGGTAACTATATGGGTACCTCATGATTGTCTTATATTTATAGTACGGTTGGTTCATGGTTTAATAAATCATGTTCCCAAATTGATAGTTACACCTTATTTATTAAAATTTTTATTTTTATATTATATTATATTATTTTTATTTATTTTCCCTCTCTCATATCCTACCTATTCTCACATCTCTTTATTTGAGTTTCATGATGCCTATCCCCATCCTCTCCATACCACATGCCTCTATATCTCTCAAGATCTAGCATATACATTTTTTCTCCACAATTTCTAGTGGATTTATGATTTATCCTTTAAGATAAGACCGACACTTCTCATCTCCTTTTGTTTCAGACATTTTTCTTTTCTCCCCACCACCCCTTTCATTTGGTCAATCCCAGATATAAATGGATGACCTAATATTTTCGGTTTAATTATTTCTAGGGTATGTTATTGGTATATCATGTTTTTGTCTTATGTGTTTCAGTATCGAACACCATAAATTAAGTGATTTAGACCATTTTAGATTACCGACAAATATTTGAGGTTGGTGTTTTTATGGAACCCTTTAAATTCATTGTATAAATTGGTTTTAAATTTAAAATTCTTTCTTTTAAATGTATAATATTTTTTTATGTTGTATTATACTTTCTTCACTAAAAATGTCTTTTGAGCTTGGAATGGTCCCTGATTGAATGATAATTACTTTCCATATTCCCCAGTAGGCTCTTTAAAATATTTTTCATGATTTTGGATTATTTCATTTTAAAAATAAAATTTTATTGAATGAATTGTTGGTTTTAGTAAGGATATATGATGGTTTAATTAATTTTGATGTATTTAGGTCATATGGAAAGTGTTCTTTAATTGTATGTGTGGAATTTAAAAATAATGATTTAAATATTTTTTAATGTGTGTGTAATATTGGATCTGTTTTTGAAATAGATGTTCCTATTTTTTAAGGCTTGTTTTTTAATTATGGGGGGTAAGCCTTTTATAAATTTAAATGATATCAATTTGATTTTCACGGTAATTTTAATATTTAATTGTGTTTTATCTTGGATTTATTTTTTGAGTACAAATAATTTTAAATAAAATGTATTCTCAGATGTATATTCTATATATGATTAGATAAAGCTTAGTTGGAACCTTATTATGTGATGGTTGGTTGATTTTTATTATTCCCTTATTGATCCACATTTTTATTTGATCAAAATTTTAATGTTTTTATGTGTGGTGTGATTTTGTGATGTGATTCATACTGGTTTCACACTTTGGGGATCTTATTATAGGGTAATGTTAGTTGGAAAGTATGTGAATGTGATGTTAACAATTGTGGATTTTCAATTGTCTTGAGATGAAATTTATTTTTTAAGTGGCCCACTCCTTTAGTTATTCCATTAGGGTCTATATGTTACTTATGGAAATTATTAATATGGTTATGGGATAATCAATATTTATATGTTGGCTAGTCACCCTTAGCTTTATAAAAAACCTAACTAGTGGGATGGCCATCGAGGAGACTAGTTAGAGTGATTTGGTCGATGAATGTGTCCCACTAACTTTCCATTAGTATGTCAACTGTGTAAATATTTCACTTACATGTCAGTCCCTATGGTATTTAATCAAGTTATATATGGAATTTTATTCCTTCTTTATTTTATATTGGGTGTGAAGTTTTCTTACTTATTATTTTATGCTTGTGTTTACATGTTGGATCTTTTATGATTGAGATTTTGTGTGATGGGATTCTTGTGATAATATTGTTTTTGTTTTGTCTTACTTTTACATGGACTATTTTATGAATGCATTGGAAGTAAGATTTTAAATTAGAAATGTGGTTTATTTTGTTATGTTATTAAAAAAACTTTTCCCTAATAGTTTTTAAGAAAATAGAATTTTTATGAGATGTCTAAAAAAGGGGGAAATATAATTTTTATTTGTTTTCCCTGGTTTCAATGGTTTATTTAAATGGTAAACTATCAGGGATTTTAATGGTAGTTTGAATCTGGGAATCTGGATTGTATTTTAAAAACATGCAGAAACCCTATTTTTAAAATTTATGTTCATACTAGAATATTATGATTTGTTTCACGAAGTGTTTTCCAAAAATGTATAGGGTAGTGGTAGCCTATTGATTGTTTTAGTATTATTCTTGTGTTTTAATTTTTAGGTATAGGTAAAGCCTTTAAATTATTCGTCCCCATGGGGAATTGTGGTTATTTATTTTCGGGTAGTGACTCTTATAGTCATAAGAATACATGTATGTTTTTTGTTTATTTTTTATTTTAGTTTCCTTTATCATATTGGAAAAATATGATTTTATTTCTTTCTATGAATGAAGGGTGACTATATTTTCTAGTGGGAGAATTTGATCAAATTGAGGTCAGTTTCTCTCCCATTATGGTGTGAGTGTTTGAAAAATCATTGAGGTTTTTGGGGATTGCTTCTATTTTGTAGTCTTCCTAGTTTTGATTTTAAGTTGTTGTTTATTTTTTTATCAAGTATGGATATCTGATGTATGAATGAGTTATGATAGAATTTTATTTAATTTTCTGTTGTTGTATTTTACTCAATATATTAGGTAAAACCATTCCCATGGGAGTTCCTAGGATTTTGAAGCACATGTTAGCAACTTTTGGGGATCGGGAATGACCTTCGGGCCAGTAGTGGGCTGGTTCATGTGTCAGTTAAAGAAATGGGCTCGGATGGTTAATTATATAACTCTTGGCCTACACTGACTCCAATGAAAACTCAAAAGGGTCCCAACACATACTTTCTACCGAAAATCTATCCGGACCTGCCCCAATAGGGTCAATGCCGCAACTCCTAATGCCCGCCTCCAATAGACCAGGGGCTCTTTTCTAGCACTGAGTAGGCTTATCAATAACATGGGAGGAATTGCCTGAGTAACTATATACATGCACACATTTCCAAGAACAGAAATGCTCGAATGTAAAAAAACCACTAAAGAAAGAAATGCATGAAGAAAACTAAACCCAACCAATGGAGTACAATGGAATGTAAAGTGTAGAAAGAAAACTGATCCAAAATACAAACCCATAAAAAGAAAGAGTCTGAAAACTACCAATTCCATCGTGTAAGAATGAAATAGGTATTGGGACTGCTACTCATAGCCATAGAAACACCTCATCCTGTAAAAAATAACACAAATATGGTTCTGGTCATGGTATGCCCAGACCTCCTTCAAAAGGCCTCTTGTCTGACCAAGATACGATATGTGCAGGAAAATCCCATGAAAGGGGGAGTGTAACAATACTCAACAGGGGACCCAAAAACCACATAGAAATACAAAAATCAAATTACAGTAATATGTACATAATATATGTCTATAGAAAATATCACAAGGGAATCATATCTAGTTATAATATAATCCCAAACCCATTTTCTAGATGTAATTCACAACGACCGAAAACCCACACTAGGGATTCAGTTCAAAGATTACACAATGTACTCATCTTAGAGAACTCACACCACTAGTGTGATTGCTCTGATGTCGTTCGTTTGAGAAGTACATTTGTCCAGAACTGTAACAGGAAATATTGATGCATTGATAGATCTGATAGGAGAACTTATGCACTTATTTTTAGAGAACTCAGTCATGAGTAGGAAAAATCACTGTAAACAGATGTGGATCACTGCCAGGGCCTTGGAATATATCATGACTCGTATGAATTCACCTAATAAGTAGAAGATCAGTGCCATGTAGGATTTGTCACATCGATACCTGACTACATAGGGCCATCAATGTGTAGAGGATATCGATCTGGGCCTCTTAGAGGGATTATAATTCTATCAAGAAAGTCTTCCTAAAAGGATCATACTCCTGTAAAAGGAAACAATTCCTAACCTTCAGGGGAACGTGATAATTGGGCACTAACAAAAACAAAACCTATCTAAGAAATAGTGGGAAATAATATCAAGACATGTACATAAAGGTGCACATCGTGTAGTAAGGTCACACGTCATGTCCTACAACCCCAGGTACTACCCATGTGCAATAGACCATGATAAAGATCCTTTCATGTAGAAAGAGATACAAAAGGAATTTAACAGCATTACACATAGTGTCCTGCTATACGAGGGCCACTCAGTGTGTGTTGGCCTTGTGCCCATACATGGCTTCAACCCATGTACGCCAACCCATGTACCAATACATGGTCTAAGCCATGTTACCGGCATGGTCTGGTCGTGTGGTGGAATACATGTCGTGTAATCCACCCCGTGTTTGCGTACTGTTGAAGATACACAATGTGTCCCATGTAAGGACCCACATGCCATAAGATAGTATAACATGTCTTGTCATCGCTTCCATTATCGTGAAACCCTCACGACTATTGAGCTGGCCCCACACACTATTTTCCTCAGGATTTTCCCGAGTCACAGGTTCTTCACTATTGTTCCTCTGGTGCTCCTCTAAGCCTCAATCCATCCAATTTATTTCCATGAAACTCCTAATTTTCGGTCCTTCCACCATTATAACACCAAAATTGTATGTTTCAGTCCTTTGATCATCTCCAAAAATGATTTTTGATTATCAAGGAGAAAAATGTTCAAATAACGATTTCTTACAATCCAAGAAGATTTTTCATCCTCCATCACCATCACACCTCCCCTAGGTCATCATGAAAACGTATCTTCATTATAGAGTCGTTGTGTTTCAAAAAAAATGTGCAATAATCCTTTGTTCATAACACTACAAATAATACAAAAAAAGCGGCATAATAAGTGGAATAATAAAATACACACAATGAATTTACAAACAATCCAATGTCACCATTTTTCAGGGCATTCATCCACTCCCATTATAAGGATATAATAGAGAAAATCAAATCAAATCATGGATGGGTCAATTCCACAAAATAAACCCGATAAAAACCCTCCGGAAAGAACGAACGATCCATGAGTCAACCTATTCATCGGTTGATCTGCGTTCTTGGTTTAATTAAAAAAATGAGTAAAATAAGAATATAAATAACAACCACTACCTCGATTGTAGATAAAGATGGATATTTTTCATCAGTATATATTTGATCGCACTGCGCAATGATCCATGCATCGTTGTTCTTCGAGAATTCTCCAAGGGTGGCTCCTCTCCAAATCTCTAGAGGAATTTTGGTAGTTTTACAGGGTTATGATCCTAACCCTTGGATTATTATCATTAAAAAAACTTGTTCATCACTGTATTTTGGAAAATTTGAAAATAAAATAATTTATTAATTTATTTTATTTCCATTAAAATGTCCAAAAATTGAATTTTGTAGACGACTTGCACTGATCAATATTAGGCCCGGCCTAAGGTAAATTCTCTACTCTAAATCCAACAATTACATTATATTTATTATCCATAAACCCATTTAATTTTTATTCTACTTTTTTCAGAAAACCTCTCATGTGCGCTATTTAAAGGTTTAATTTATTTCAATCATTTTTTTCGGGCACATCGGGTCCCAGAATCACACACTATCATAATGCCTAGTCTCGTAATAATTATATATAATTTTCAAAATAATACACATGATATAAAATACATTACATTACCAGCACCTTAGTTGTTCTACGTCATTGAAAATCTAAAAACTATACTAAAACAGATGTGGTTACTGCACACGAATATGAGTCTCCCACTCCCATGTTCTTTCTTGATGATTTTTGGGCCTCCAATAGACATGCACTATGGGAATTTATCACTCAAAAAGAATCATCTCTCTTTGATCCTTGATCTAAAATGGGTACTATATGAAGGTATCTCTATCCTTGATGACCACCTCACCCAAAATGATGAAGTGTGATGGGTCATGCACGTACCACCTCAGCTATGACACATGGAAGAAATCATGTACCTTGTGAAACTACAGCGGTAGAGCTAGGCTGTACGCCACCTCACCAACTATGCACAATATCTGAAAAGGGTCAATTATCCTTAGAGACAAATTTTTCCCCATAAAAATATATGAACCCTAATCATGGTGGGACCTGAAGGATGACATGGTCTCCCTTATCAAACACAAGAGGTCTCCATTTTCTATCAGCATAAGACTTATACCGAATCTATTCATAATTCTTCTATGCCCTGATGATCTGCACCTTCTCAGTGGTACCTCAAACCAACTTTGGACCCATGAGTGTTGAATCTCTAGGGTCGGTCTAGTAGAGTGGTGACTGGTAGGTTTTACCATAAAAATCCTCAAATGGTTCCATATCAATGGTGAATTGGTAAATGATTTTGTACGCAAACTCCACCAGTAGTAGGTGGTCCTCCCAACTATGACCATAATATAAGATACAAGCCCACAACATATCATCTAGAACATGAGTGTTTATTTCCATCTATCCTTTTTTAGGTATGGAACATTGTTCTCAATCATAGTTGAGTCCCAAAATCCTTTTGTTATCCCTTACAAAACTAAGATGTGAATCACGCATCATGATATGATATTATCGTCAATGGAATTCCATAAATCGAAATTATCTCATGCGCATAGAGGTGTCCCAAACCCTCTATGGAACAATTCTTCTTAATGGACAGAAAGTCGGCCAGATTGGTGAGATGGTCAATGATCACCCATAAATAAATGTGTCCCATGAATTATCATGGTAATACTATCAATAATTCCATTGATTTTCCATCCCACTTTTACTCTTCCACTTCCAGGTGGAGCTAACCCTACTAGAACCTACTGCTTAGCCTTCACCTACTGACATGTAAGGCATCATGAAATGAACATTTCTACTTCCTTCTTCAAACATGTCAACCAGAACTGACGCTAGAGGTCCTAGAACATTTTTTCCACCCTAGGATGTACTTCCATGGGGTATTTATGAAACTCTATCAAAACCTCCACTCGCAACACCACTGGCATGGTTGTGTGTTTTATGAAAATGACGACGTGCTCCCAAAATGGAGAATATCCATTAGGATCATGTCATCATCATGATTGTTACCATATTTTTTTCACAAAAAGAGTGACAAGTCCAGTAGGGCCAATGGGGCTCTTAGGGGGCATGTATTATTCCATGACTAAAGAATCTCATTGAATTAGATTCAACACCTTATGAGTAAAGCAAGTGATGTTTCTGAGACAAGTGAATTTGAGTACTTGATCGGCCAGAGAAGAAAGGTGATCCACTTAATTATTCCACTCACTCCAAGAATGGGTAACCTTAATATTGTTGTTGATTTTTGCATTTCACTTTCTGATGGTTTATGAAATCGACCATGGAGTTGATCCTTTCCCATTAAATTAGTAATGAATTATCATCTAGTCCATTTCCACTAGGGAGAGTCTGACTTTTCTTTTCTTGGAAATCGTGATCCTGATTAAAACTGCATTTTCCTCTTCCTGTATGGAGTTACCACTGTTATAGTGTTCCAAGAAGGCTAGAGAGACACTTCCCATGTGTTCTTGCACTATATCCTCTCCATCAATGAAATATAACTATAGATAGGACAACTTCTTGGATTCCTCACACAGTATCGGTGAACATGATCTATGACTGAGAGAATCAGCTACTACATTTAACTTCCCAAGAGTATATAAGATCTCAAATTCATAATCCTAGAGGAACTATAGCCATCAGCTATGTCTCAGATTCATATCCTTCTTCAATAATATATAGTCGTCTCTCTTCTGTTCAGAGTACACAAGAAATCATTCCCCCGTGAGGTAGTGTCACCATATCTTCAACTCTTAGACTACCAATTCCAAATAGAGATCATGGATTGCATTGTCCTTATCATGTGGTCCCATCTGGAATAAACCATAACAATTCACTACCTTACTATACATCAAAACACATTTAAGCCATGTCACTAATACTTCGTAGAAGACTACATACTTGAAATCCTCCCCTATAAATCTCATTATTGGTTCAATTGAAAAACACTTCATCAACTTCTGGATAGACTTCTAGAACATCTCCATCCATATTTATAGTTTCCCCTTCTGGGTCAAGGATGTCATCAGCGTTGATATCTGGGAAAAATTAGGGATAAATCTCTTGTAGTATCCTACCAACTCAAGGAATCTCCACACCTCTGTCACACTCTATGGTGTCTCCCATGCAAACATAGCCTCGACGTTGGCTGGATCCACTTCTAGTCCATCTACTGAGATGACATGTCCTATAAAGTGGACATCTTGTATCTAGAACTAGCACTTTCAGATATTCCCATAAATCTAGTGATCTTGGAGTACGTCTAGAACCATTTGTGGGTGCCTCACATGCTCCTCCTCTAACATCAAGTACACATGGATTTCATTGATCAAGACCACTACTAACCGGTTTACATACGACTGGATGATTTGGTTCATAAGTCCCATGATCTTTGTAGGGGTGTTCAACACGCCGTAAGGCATCACCAATTACTCATAGAGACCATAGAATAATATGAAATATGTCATTAGTATATCCTCATCTCGTACTTGTAACTGGTGGTAACCCATTTGAAGGTAAAACTTCGAGAACCTCATTTCCCCTCTTAGCTGATCGAAGACATCATTAATCATTGGTAGTGGATACTTTTTCTTCATGGATACTTGGTTCAAGTTCCAAAATTCCACCCTCAACCTCAAACACTCATCTTTCATCTTGTAAAACATAATAGAGGCCACCTAGGGTGAAAACTAGGTCTTAAAAAGATATTCTTCTAAAGATCCACCAGTTTCACCGCCATATCAAGAAGTACTATGGGGGACATCTGAGACCCAAGTGAGAATATCAGAACCTTCCCAGGGTGTATGTCAATGTAAAATTTGATATATCAGTGGGTAGGTAATCCTGTAACATATTCTAGTAATTCATTCTCATACTCCACCGCTACTTCTGTGAAATAAAAGCTCACAACATAATCTACACTGAGGGTAAGGCTATCCAACTCATGAGTTTTCAGCTACACCCTCCTTCACGTGATCTCATTCTGTACTGTATGCTATTACTTTTCACCAATAAAGAAAATACTCGTTCCATTACAGCAGACACATCACACTCTTCGCCTAAATTATTCAATCTAGGCATGCACCGAATATAACCAATCCATATCAAGAATTATTTTGTAAGTCCTTGACACTTCCACATAGATTTTCTATCTGAAACACTCCCCTCCCAGGGTAATATCACAGTGTCAGAAAAGATGTGTGATCATCGTGTCTCCTCCTAAATGTGTCTTCAAACATAAGGGTCAAGTCAACGGCTCCCACAGAATCTCATGGATTCACACGATACATGAGGAGAAGAAATAATTAATGTAACCTAAGTCTATATGAATAGATGACAAGGTAGAAAATATATAGATCATTCCTCATATCATTCTTGGAGACCCTGGGTCAAACACCTTGATCGCATATAGCTTCCCCCACCCCATTCCCCCAACTCCCTGTGCCTGGTGTGGACCACACGGGGGCTGTGCTGGAAGTCGGTTAATGAGTATTCCACCTTTTACAATTTTCTCTACTCCTCTACCATGACCTATTCCTAGTGGGTCTACTTGCTACACTCTTTTCCTTGGCCTTAGTGGCCCTTCCATCATGTCTTTGTCAGCATATTGATGGGTTGGATAGTCTTTAGTTATATGTCCAAAGCCATCGCATGAGCAGCATCACCTCTCGATAGGCTTACTCGACCTAGCCTAAGAGACCAGTACCATATAGCCACAATCTTGGGTCCACCTATGATCTCTCCCATGTCTTGATCACAGTTCCTAAAGTCAGCTCCCTGATGTCATGGTCTCTATACTTATGTGCCTACTTCTGACTTCCATTGGCAGTCTCTCCTCCACGAAGAGTCTCTCGATCACCAAGGATTTCTCAAGCACTCTATGATAAGTATTAATGAATAAAGGCACGAAACTAAATACTATATCCCATTATAGTCTCCACTTGATGGTTCATTCCCTTAATTATTGATACCTAACCATATCTATCAAGTACCTGGTGAGGTTGGGGAACCTAGATGAATAGCCATCCACATTTAAACCACCCTACTGGAGTTGAAGAAGCTCATAATTACATACTTCTCTTAGAGTGTCCATTGTTACATCCTCACTAAAGAGTTTCTCGAACTCCACCATGAATGAGTCTCATCGTCGTGTGTCTGCATGGTCAAAATCCACAATCTTCATACAAAACCCTTAAGAATGATCACTCCTAGGATCATCATCTATTATGTTTGTGTCCTCACAAGACTGAAAACTCTAGTCATTGCCTCATCAAAATTCCCAACCACCTAAGGGTTGTGCTCTCCTCAGAACCTAAGGGGTCTCTGTCTCTGAATCTCATGGAGCACGCTCAGCATGTTCTCCTTGTCTATCAGTACTATAGGCACCATGCGTTGCTCCACTAGTGCTGTTATAACAAATGAACCACTTAAATGTAATGCCTAGGGAAGTATTCCATGAATCAATGCCTTGTCAGTGAGGTGAAATCCTCATGATCGTGTCATTGAATCCTTGAGGGTATGCATCATAGAGGCATATTTTATAGAAATGACATGTAATATGGTAAAGAATTATATCTGGACCACTAACACAAAAGGACATGAAACAACACAATCCATTACTATATGATGATTGAACCATTATTGTCGTCCCTGCTACTAGTGTACTCATGTACCTAGTCATAACATAGGTTTTCATAATCCTAGTGTATGGATACAATCACTTCCCGAACCAACACTAGTGTCCCTGGACTGAAATCCAAACTCGAAGCACTTAGCACTTTTTCCCTCAACCAATATCATAGGATCGTGGTCCTAAGTTATAACCAGCCACCTCGGATACCACTCTGTCATGACCAGTCTCAATGGGGCCCCTGTACCGACTCCCCAAGCCTGCCTCTAATAGGCCAAAAGCTGGTGACTATCACCGAGTAGACATATCACTAAAAAGTGAGGAATTATTTAAGTTCTTGTACACACACACATATCTAATCCCACAAATTCTAAAATGTAAAAGACCCACTATGGAAGAAATTTCATGTACACAACTAAACCCAAACAACATAGCACAATGTAAAGTAATGTGTGTAAAGTAATCTAAGGTACAATACATGCCCATTAAAATAAAGAGTCTGAAAACTAAAAAGTTCATCCTATAAGAAATAAATATGTATTGGGATTCTGGTCATAGCTATAGAACCACCTCGGCCTATAAGGAAGCTCATAGAGCTCGTTCAAGTCCTGGTCCTCCCTGGAATCCGTCAAAAGATAGCTCGTATGCACAAGACACAACATGTGTGGGAAAAATCCATATATGGGTGAGTATAATAATACTCAATAGGGGACCCCAAAAACCAAAAACAAATACAAAGGTAAGGTTATAATCATCTCTACATATTATTTGTCTACATAACATATAATAAGGGAATCATGTATAGTTATACTCGATACCCATACCCATTTCCAAGAGGTAACTCACAATGACCAGACACCCACGCTAGGGATTTAGTTAAAAGATTCCACAAAGTACTCGTCGAAGAGTACTCACTCAACATGTCTGATAGCTCTGATAATGTCCATCTGAGATTTAAGTTCATCGGGAAGTGTCACATGAGATGTAGTTTCAATGATAGATCTAAAGGAAGAACCTATGCATTCATTTTGGGAGAACTCACTCTTGAGTGGGGAAAGATCTTGATACAAATATAAGGATCACATCATGGTCCTTGAAAAATACCACGACTCATCCAGATTCTCTTATTAACTAGAATATTGACGTCATGTAGAATTGATCATGTCGATACCTGACTCTACCTAGGACCAAGAATGGGTAGAGTATCTTTCTACAGGAATCTCGGAGGGATTCTGACTCTATCCAGAAAGTCATGCAGAAGATATCATACTACTGTAAATGGAAACTATACCTAACCATCATGGGAATGTGAAAAGAGGTCACTTACTCAAAAGGAACCTATCCAAGGTATGGTGTTCAAGAAGATCAATCCATGTACAAAAAGGTACATTGTGTGTAGAAAGGTCACACGTCCTGTCCTACGAACCTAGTTACTGCCCGTGTACAATGGCTTTTGTCGAAGAGCATTTTGTGTTGAAAAAGTTACACACAGTATGTTAGAGAGTAACACACAATGTCCTTATATCTGCGGTCCACTCAATGTAAATTATTTGTGTGCCCGTACATAGCTTCAAACTGTGTATGCCAACCATTGTACTCGTACAGAGGGTAACCCACATAACTAGCACAATATGGCTTTGTGGTGGAGCACATTACATGTACTCTACCCCATATCTATGTATCATTTGAGATACACTCTGCGTCCCACATAAGTACCCACTCACCGTGTGGTAGTGCCACACACCATTTTATCACCTCATGTATAATAAAACCCTCGTTGCCGCCATACAGCCGCAACACTCCATGTTCTTCGAAGAACATGCCGTACTTCCCAGGATTTTTCCGAATCGATGATTCTTTTATATTTCACCTTTAATGATCCTCCGGTCCACGATCAACTGTCTGATTGCTGTGAAACTTTATATTATAGTCCACACTTCCATTATAACACTAATATGATAGGTTTAAGGCCTTCGATCAACTGCAAAAATGCCTTTCGATTATCCAGGTAAAAAATGGTCAAAGAACAATATCTTGTCATACTAGCTGATTCATTGTCTTCCATCATCATCACACCTTTTTAGGGTCATCACGATGCCAGATCATCAGTTTTAGATCTTTGAATTGGGAAACATACGCAAAATGATCCATTGTTCAAAACCTCGCAAAGAAAGTGAATAACGATGGGTAAAATTGGATGAATAAAATCCTCACATGAAATTATGGAATGAAACATGACCTTAATTCATCATGGATTTGATCTTTTCTAGTTAGAATGACCAAATGGTGAAAATAAAATTAAATAAAATCATGCACAGATTAATTCCCCAAAATAAACCTGAAAAAACCCTCCTGTGAGAAGGAACAATATGTGGGTCAACCAGTTTGTGGGGTTATATTCCTTCGTTATTTAATTTCATGAATAGGGAAAATTATAATTAAAATAACAACCCCTAGCATTATTATCGATGAATATGTAGATTAGTCTTCAATCATAATTTGATACATAGTTCAATGATCCATGTGTCATCATTTATCAGCATTTGTCAAGAATTTTCCATGGGTGGATCCTCTCCAAGGAACCAGAAGAATTTAGGGAGTTTTCCTAGGTTATGAGCATAAACCTGGGCCTCAAATCATTTAAAAAAACTAGTGTGTCTCTATGTAATGGAATCAATTAAAATAAAATAATTCCTTTATTTATTTTATTTCCATTAAAACGGTGAAAAAATAAATTTTTCAGCCAACCCAAATCAGTCGATGTTAGGCCTTGCGTAAGGTAAAGACACTTATTTGAACACAACGGTGACATAATATTTTTGGTTCAACCACCCATTTAAATGTTTTCCGCTTTTCCAGGAAAAATGCTCACACATTCAATTTAATGGTATAATTTATATCAATCATTTATTCTGGGCACTCCGGGCCCCATAATCACATGCCTTCAAAAAGATTAGTCTCGTTATAATTCAATATTATATTCAAAAATAATACACTTGAAATATGATACATTACAAAGTCTAATAAAAATAAATAAATAAATATAAATATAAATATTTAATTTTTTTACTTAAATATAACAAATTGGGTATGATATCATATGGTTTTCGTCATTGATAGTTGTTGATATAATGCGTTAAAGTATTACATTATAGCAAGATAATTAGATATTTTAAGAATATGAGACAAAATTATATGAGTTTCCTAAATTATTAGAAAAATTCATTAATATAAACCCAAATTTGTTTAATAATTTACCATTGATGGATTATATTTTGTTTGGTATTGAGTTAAACTCGATTTATCTCATATACCAATGATTATATATTTAATTGAATGTAATAATATTTGGGATTTATAGAAATAAATTTATGAAATATTTATATGTCCTTTTATTCAACATTGTGTATCTCAATAGGGTTACCTTCTATTGTCCCCTACGAATATTGAAGGAAGTTGTCTGTTATGTATTGAGTTTAGATGGTTGAATCAAGTGACAATGATGAAATATTTCCCATTATAGATAATTAATTATCAATATACTCTATGGAATGGGTACAGTCAGTTTAGAAAGTAATCTTTATAACTAGGATACGACTAAATGAAGGAATAATATGATAATATTTAGAATACTGTGTTCATATATTGTTATAAATATTTTGAGTTTTTCATCATTTTTTTAAGTTTCTAATGTATGGTCGATTCTCATGGGGTTATTGGATTGGGTTTATTTATCTAATCTTGATCGATCCATGGTGTTATATATTAATTTCATCTATATTTACTTGAGGATAAAAGAGGATAATTATAACCATACTAGGGTATCTCTGGTTATTCTTTTATAGAATAAATTATATGAGATTAGATTGATCTATAATTTTTAATCATGAGAGATTAATTTTATAGGAAATATTATACACCATCATGGAGTTTATATGGATCTGTATAAGATTAATTTGATATTCCAGGGGAGGTACTGAATAAAATTTTAGAGGTGTGATTGTTTCTAGGTTTAGTTACATTTAATAAGTGGTAAATGACTGAAAACTCTTCAATTATCACTCACTAAATAGTTTTGACCACGAAATTTTATTTATTTTTAAAATATTAAAATTTAATGTAGACATTTCTATGTCTAAAATAAAAATTAAATATTTCTCCAATTATTCATTTTCTTATAGAGGGATTATATCTTAGTATTATTATTATGATTTAAATCAAATATTATGTTTTATGATGATGTTAGGGAAAGTAGTCATATCACATGCATCTACGAATTGATTCCCCATAAATAATACTAAGATACCACTTTTCATGAATAGGAAATTATAGAGTTCTATTTGAATTTATAGAGTAATTTGTTTCTAGGGGAATATCAATTATACCAAACAGAAATGGTTGTGATATATATATATATTTATATATATATTTATATTTATATTTATATTTATATAATCACAATTAAATTTGATCTAGTATAATGATAGAATGATAAATGTTTCATTGGGTGGTGATTCTGAAATCATATATACTCCATAAAATGAAATTGTGTTGGGAAATTCCTTGATAAAAAATAAAAAAGGTGGGGTTTTTCGCAATGAAATTATATAATGGAATATGTTAGAGTAGCTTATAACAATGAAATTATGGATGAATATTGTGGTAGAGTATTCTTACATAATATAATAGTGGGATCTCCTTGTTTCAAATAGTGTTAGAATCATAGTGGGGAAACCTAATGATTAATATACAATGGAACAACATTGTCAAAAAAGATTCAACATAAAGTCTTCCGAAAGATAGTGAACATGGAGTATTGTTTTTTGAGAAGTTTAGTGTTCTTTTGATTTTATATAATGTTCTTTTCTATTAGTTCTATATCTCATTGTTAGTTTTAAACCCTATAATATAAAATATTTGTCAGGATTTGAAGGTTATGTTTGTATATCTAAGGATGAATGAGTTGATGGAAATTTATTTATCTAGATATTATATATATCAAAAATTAGAAGCTACGTATTGAATTTTGGGATGTATGATACATCTTTTCCGTATATCATAATGAATTTGAGATTGTATCCCTATATATTTAATGACAGGGTTTCCAAATCCATTGAGTAGGAATGATTCTATATCAAATGTTATAAAATGATCAATAAATTCAACTCATTTATTTTTTTTATTATTGTGTCATGTACAATAGATTGTTTTCAAAGGTAAAATGCAGATTAAGTTTTTAATATTCATGTAGTTCTGAGTATTATCATTTAAAAATATAACCCCCAATCTATATCATGATTTTGGAAGGTATGTAATATATTTTTGGTTCTCAGTTATATAATAGACCATATTTTACAAATAAATAGGTGATCAAACCAATTTATCAATTCAAAATTATTAGGATATATTAATGGTGTGAGTGATATATTTTAGTGGATAATGTGTGGAGAATTTAGTTTTAGTTGAGTATATTAAAATAATGGTTATCCAATTTTTATTGGAATTGAACCATTCATTGTCTTCTATGAATAGCCATAATGTCTTCTTTAATGTTTGGTTTATATAAGTGAATCAACAATACATTTTATAAAATTATTTTTGAATACGATAGGGATATTTAAATTTATTCAATAAATAATTATAATGGTGTAATTATTTTTGAAGTCATACATGGATTGGAGAATGAGGTTTTTAGAGATATTTTTTGGTTGTCATGTGTTCTTAGGGATTTTACCCTATCAAGAAAGCCATGTATTTTTTGAAGTTAGTTTACTTTCTCTATTTTTTTGTGGAATTTCAATGTGCTCTATCTCATTGGTGATATGGTTTATTGGTTAGCACATCAACCTAGGCTAAATAAAGTTCTTTTTTTCATGATTCTATTATTTTTAATTTCCTTAGTTGTGAGTCTTACGTAATGGATTAAATCTATGTTGATATTTAATAGGATGAAACATTCAAAAATTATCCCATCGAGATACAATAAATTCAAGAGAAACTATTGGTCAAATGAGTTATACCATTGCAATATGTCTTATAAAGGATTGGTGTTTTAAAATACCGTCTTACTAATGGGAGTTAGTAAAAATGAACTAATATATAGATTTATTTGAAATTTTATATATTATGTTAGTATATCTCAAATTATTTAAATATTAATATTTTTCTTGATTAATTATGGAAGTAATATATATTAAAATGATGAGGTTGAGATGTTATGTGAAAAAATTACATTGAGACGTATCTAAATTAATGAAATGGTTATTTAGGTGTCGGATTTACCAATTTGGATGTTTTATTTTTTGAATTTTAGGGGATGAAAATGATTGAAAATGAATATTATTTAAAAGCTATAGGTTTTATATATTGTTACTTTATAACTATATTAATCGTTTTGATCAATTTAAACTGATATTTTAATGTTATTAATGTAAGTCATATTTTCCTGTTAAATTCAATATTAAAAACAACATTTAGAGACTTTAATATTAAATTCATTGTTAGTTTGTTTTGAAACTCTAATACATGAAAATATCATTATGGTTTTGGGATATATAAAAATAATTTTACAGGTGCATTATTTGGAAAACTATTTGGGTTTTCTTAGGATTGTAAATTTTTAGGAAATAGTTGACATGAGATTTATGATAATAGTGAAATTCAATAATGTTATATGTGTTGAGATAAATATTTCAGGATTATGTTTGGTTGATCATGAATCCTAATCATGCATGTATATTAAAATTATGAAATATTACTTAAGTACCTCAAAAATTCATCATTTAACCTACATAACCCCTCATAGACCCTTAGAGAAAATAATTGGCTGTAATGAGAGTTATTTCTAGGGTTTCCAAGTGATATTTAATTGATTTATATGTGAAATTGAGAGAATAAATTAATTTAATGATTATAACAGAAATTCATATATCTAATTTACTTATATATCTACTATATATTTAAATTTCTTATTTGACAATGGGATTGGGTATAAATAATTTATCATATTGGTGGACAATGATATTTTTATATCGCAAATAGTGATATTTAGATAAATGTTTCAAGGTCTACAAACCTAATAAATATTAGGGATCCTAATAGGCAAGATGATTCTATGATTTAAAATGTTAATATAATATGGATTTGAATAATTATATCAATGTAATAGTGGTTAAATGTTCTAGATATATATAATATATTAATAAAAAATATGTTTTACCAAAAAAATATTTTAGAATTTTTTTCATAAATTGATTAATTAAAAAAAATACATAACATTATTACTAAATTTAATGGGTTTGAATCGATTGTTATAAAATAATATAAATTGAGTTTGTGACTTCATTATATTGATTTTTTATATTCTTGTTGAAATTAACTATCTTGGAAAAATATAATAATTTTAAATTCATATATTAGATATTATTTGATGAAAAATATTATATTAGGTTTGACTAATTTGATTTTTATTTGAAATATAAAGACAAATGTATGAAATATAACTATATGATATTGTTTATATGTTGATATGTAGTGTGATAATTATTTAGAAATTATGTAATGAAATATATGAATCTATTTTTATTATTATGGTTGTGATGTGACCATATACTTGATGAAACTCATTTTATCATTATATCAATCTAGGATTACCATGGTTAAAGTCATTTTCTTTAGCCATACTTGGTGTAACCATATATGGTCACAAATATGGTCCCTACCCCAGTGAATGGGAGATGATATTTCCCTATGTATTTTCATCTCATCACAGATACTTCACTTCCCCTATATTTCCCCTACAATTTTATATTCCCTATTGAAACATCTCTCATTGATGGAATCCCAATGTTTTCACTTTCTAATTTGTAGTTCATAGGATCTTT
Organism: Viscum album; assembly: GCA_963277665.1. Classification (NCBI taxonomy): domain Eukaryota; kingdom Viridiplantae; phylum Streptophyta; class Magnoliopsida; order Santalales; family Viscaceae; genus Viscum; species Viscum album. The sequence goes on from OY728131.1 coordinate 245,718,031, forward strand.
TAAAATTTTCAATATGTCTCAGTTGTAACTCATTGGATGGTGTTGACCTTTGGTTCATGGATTGAAAATAATTATCTTCAATTTGTTTGGAATGAAAGATAACATCGAAACTTTTATTTGGGTTCCAAAAAAATTACAAATATACTTTTCAGTTGAATATGGACTTATTATAGCTTGGGATACCACATATGATCTCTTCAAGGGTTTCCTGTTTTTCCTTTTTTGAGGGAATTTGAATTTCTACGTGATATTTAATCCACTTATCATATATATCAAAGTTAATTTCTATTTACCACCACATACATTTCAAAATTCTTCAATAATCAATATGTTAAGGATTTTTTTGAATGATTCAATTCCTCAAATAGAATAATCAGATCCAATAAGCATCTGATCACTCCCTATATATTTGATGAAGTTGATGTTTAGAAATTCCACATAGATTACCACTATATTTATATTAAATAATAATATCATTAAAATTGTTTTTTTCTTTTTTGAGTATTCAGTTACCTTATACTCATCAATCAACATTTTGGGCCACCAGTTTCAGGAATGTCAAAAATAGCCCCAATAGTTTAACTATAAATATTAATACTACAATTGATTCAGTTTGTGAGGATCATTAGGTTAGTTTTTAAGGATATAATATCCTTCTTCACCAACAAGAAACACAGTTACATTATATTTTGAAGAAGAAAATACCCGGTAAGAGAGAAATGTTGATAGGTTAATTACTAAAATGGTGAAAAATTGTTTCATCCATATTTCAAGGTAGTGATTCACATAATATGTTTTCATAAGAATTTATTTTATTTTTTACAATTAAGAAATTAACTTAATCTTAAATGTCTTTTACTTCCATAGGACATGTTTCTATAGTTGCGACTGATTATCCCTATATTACCCAATTAAAATATTTTTATTGAATAATTATTTTATCAAATTATCATTTTGTAGGAATGATAAAACTAACCTTTTTCCCCAAAAAATTGGTTTCTCATAATTTTACAGCTCTAGGTGATGATTTAGGAATCTTTATACCTTCTCCTATCGAATACAATGGATGTTCTTATAGAAATTTATCAAATGGTGAGATACCCTCTCTTGATTCTGAAGGACCATCATACCAAAAACTTTTATAGTATTGGAATACTTTATTCATTGGTTTTATGGATCATTTAATGGTATTAAATGATGAATTTTAGTATGGGTAGATTTAGGGGTGGAAGAAAATAAGGATTTTGAGAAACAAGAGACTTATTATGGTCTTAATTTAAAAGCCTATCCTTAAATCTATATAGCCTTAAACATAAAATATGGACTCTCTACATGATAGAGGGTTATAATATTTAAATGAATATGAAGATTTAATATTTTTTAGGGATCATTTTCTCTATGGTTTATGAAATAAAAAAAAAGAAATATATGACACCAAATTATTATTAGTAGCTCTTAAAGAGAAAACCTAGTTGGTTTCTCATTGTAGAAATGGTAATAAAACAATGTTTCAAACAAAATAATCTACTATACCTAAACCATTGAAGACAATGTTAGAAAAAAAATGTTATCAGCTCCATGGATCCTATTAATTCACTAATCGAGTGAGAAGAGAAGGATCTATGTTCTAAAATTTTGAGAGAGTACATATAATCTCAACAGACTAGTGATTCATTCCCTGTCACTTCTCAAAGAAAATGGATGATGTGTATAAAAGGTTCAAAAAGATTTCATTTGAGGAACATAGGTAAAAAATATACTATAAACTTTCATTGGGAGATAAGTCCATGTTAAGAGGGAAAAAGGAACCTTAGGTCCTGGACAAAGGAACCATCATGTACTTAAACTCACATTTATATATTTATATTTTTTATTTGAATGATGTTTTTTTCCTCTCAATTCCAATAAAAAATTGTAAATTTTTTTTTGAATTCATGGAATAAATTTTCCAATGACATTGTAACCATGATCTAACAGATTTGACTTAGAAATATTAATCCATTTATTTTTACTCGGTTATTGGTGTTGACTATTGAATGTGTGATGATATTTAGTTTGTTTAATTTATTGGATACTTTCTTTTGTGATGTATATTTCATTCATGGTTTCCCAAATAACCCCTATAATGTTTTTTTCAATAATAAAAAAAATTAATTTATAGGATTTAATAATATGATTATAGGGTACATTAGGGGTAAACATATATGATGTTGTTTAAGGTTTTTTCAAGTATATGCAGGTTTTAAGAAAAAGTTATGGGATAATATAAAAGACAATAATGATTTTTTTGAATTAATTATTTTTTATAAACATAACATTGAATTAGAAATTAATTTTATGAGTGATGTTGTGTTATGAAATATAATATACAAGACTAGATGATATTATGATTTCATAAGTGTTACTATGTTACCTGTTATTGATTTTATTTTTATATATTTTTATATTAATGATCTATTTTGATTATGATGTGATATAGAGAGATGTTTCATTCTTTGATTATAAGGTAGTATGAATGTATTTTGTATTCCCAATGGTATATTATATTAAAAACACAAGTGTAATCTTTTATATTTATACATACTTTTATAATGTTATTATAGTAAAATTTTTGTGGTCCTCACATATATTTTTTTCATAATAAATGGTTTCTATATTTTTATTTTGTCCATTGTTAGATATGTCTGTTAAATAATCTGGTGGGGATGTTAGTTATGTGAATAATTGGTGATGTTATTAAAGATAATGTAGTTAGTGATTGATATGTGTCAAATGATTTACTAATTTAAATATATCATTTGATGTGATATATTATGCTTGATATAATGAATTATATATATATATATATATCAGTCACCTAGGATTCATTTTATTTTTTTTCACTAAAAACATGAATGGTTGGAGGATGAACAAATTAGTTATAACTTTTTGTTCACCATACTTTTATATATTTTATATATATATATACATAATCAAGTATAAGATAGTGTAGGGATCATACACCACTTGGGTCTATAGTATGAATTTAATTTTTTTGGTTTTTTATTTTTTATTTTATAGGAGTAGTGTTAATAGTTTTTATTAAAATAGAAACATGATTTCTAGCGTGATTAGTGTTAATCATGCACACAACTATGTGAGTAGTGGGAAGGGGAATCTAGTATCATGGTTTATACTTAACACATTGTTTATTCAACCATTTTAGATCTCCAAGTAGTCATGTACCCTAGTCTGGTGTATAGAGTTTTCTACATTGGTGGAACACAATTTGAGGAAACCATATAACACTCAAGGCCAATTTTGTGGCTCTTAGACACCATCTGCGTGGTTTTCATAATCGTGTAACAAACCCATGAGGAATACTATGTTTTGAAAAAAAATAATTGTTATTATACCCATATAAAAGTTATGTATGACCTCCCCCCAACATTTCCCATTCATTTATCTTACCCTCTACATGATGTATATTAAATTTACCATTGGTTTTTTGGGATTTCTTATGGACATTTGGGGAACTTCATTGATATATATAATTCTTTAAATTGGGTTTCACAACATCATCACTTCTTCCAACATATTATTATATTTTCATTGAATATTGGAACCCTTGAAATCTATAAATTCATAATATATATTTATAGATGGGGATTTAAGAAAATTTATTATTCTTTAAGTTTATTTGGTTCCCTCCTCATCCATCGAGATATTAAACAAAGGTGGAATGATTATATTGATCTTAAGGTTTGTGGCTCAAACTAATTGTACATTCCATTTATACATTTAATATTTTTTGGTATTCCATTTTTATGGATTACTAGTAGTTATTTTAGTGTAATATATTAGTCTATGAGTTGGTGTTTGGTATTTTTCATAGAGTTTGTTGGTTAAAAAATGTAATTCTTAACTTCTTTCAAATAAAAAGAGTTATGAGGATACCGTGTTTTCATTAACTTTTTTAAATGATTTGGTTACAAATCAATGTTTAAAGGGGGTTTCAAAACGGAATATATCTTTTAATTCATGTTTCCTTTTTATGAAATTATGGTAATTGATCATATATTTTCTTTTTTATTTCTTCAAAATTGGAGGCCTTGGTTGAGTTAGAAACCTAGAAAAATATAGTCCATGTGTGGATTGTGTGATTAATATGGAATGTTACCCAATTAGAAAATGTTATATGATTTGGTATGTTAGTACACCCGGTAAGACCATGAAATATCCATGAACTATTAAATTCATTTCTATTATCATATTTTTATTATGAAAGTCATAGTTTCCTTAGATAAATAGGTTTGAACCCCTGATGTGTATGTTCTAATTTATAAAAATGTTTAACTTATTATTTTACACTATGCTAATTGTATAATGATTTTGAGAATTTCTTTTACCCTTTATTTTATAGTATAATTTCCTTATCCAAATTTCATACCATAAAGATTCAAGCAAGAGCTGGTTTCCCAACCCATACCCCAGAAATTTATTAAAAGAAAAGGCAATAACAAGGTGAATACATGAGGTGCAGTGTATTTGCACCAACTGGGAATCAAAAGATTACAAAATGATAGTAAGACAAGAATTTGAACCTGCCATCCATTTTGGTTTTGTTCAGTATCGTCCAAACATTTATAGATCCAAGGATTAACTTCCTTCATCAAGGTTATCAAAAGAGAGACATGCCATAGTCATAATTCCACCGCTTATGTTGCAGTCGCTGCTTCACTAGAGGAAATCAAACCTGAATTTTCTGTGCAAATAACTACTATTGTAGCTGATGATACTCAGTTTGCTGCTCTGCACTAGGCCTGTACTGCTAGTGCATCTGCAACAACCTCCCAAAATTCCAAACATTCAACATCCCCATCATCTTCTGAGATGTTCCTCCAAATCATTCCTACAATGACATGGGACAAGCCCCAAAATCTAGAAAAATAATGTGCTAGACCAATAAGGAGACCATGAATGAAAAAGCGTTATTCCCACCGAAGCTGGAGATAATCAAAATCAGGGTTCCGATCAAGCTCAAATTCCACCCTATCAAACATACGCTCCCTGATAATGAGATAGTCATCAGCAAATATTTCTTTATTACAATATCGTCTATAAGACAACCTTGTTTGCTCCTCAATCCAAGTGTAGAAATCCTCCTTGTATCCTTCCTTAATAACCTGAGTGCAATTTCTAAGCTTAATTCTATCCGCCCGATCCTCAATCCAAGAGTAGGAGTCCTCTTCATCTGTGGAGGAGTACCCTTCATTAAAGGATTCTGATGCAGAAGTACTCTTGCTGACAACCGGCTATGTAGGGATGTTATTTTCCTCCACATGAGGCCCATAAGATCTAGTGACAATGGTCTGTTCTAACTTAGAATAATCAATTCTCTTTCGAGTCTTCTTAGGGTGTGGAGCGATAAAACCATCAGGATCAACAAAATATTTCTTACCTTTTTTGGCACTGGAGCGTAGTTATTCCTCCACAATTTCATATGGTTTGATGATTATTTGAATGAAACCAAAAAATTTCATGATAATATTTTGGTGAAATATATTCAAAATGTTTTCTAAAACTATTAATAATGGATTTAATTAGGAAATACATTATATATATTCATTGTGGTATTGTACAGGCCTTTTCAACTCACTCTCCATATACCCATGGGGTGTATATAGAATTGGTTTTGTAAGATATTGGTAAAGGATAGGTTATCATGTATTTTATATTCTCTTTCAAAAACTCATCATTTTTTCTTGTCATCAAGATGGTGGTGGTGGCCATAAGTAGCTAGGATATTTATCCCAAGTTAATTATTTTTTGATCATTAGTTACATTATTTTTTATTTTTTATAAACTTTTTCAACAATGATAGTATTTTGGTTGTTTTTATACATGGATAAAAATGATTAATTTATTATGACTAATGTTCTAATGATTTTTAGTAATTAGGATATTATTTCTACATTATACGTTCTTAGAATTTATTTATATTAGAAATTTATTTATTTATTTTAATTTCCATCAAACTTATGGATAGTCAATGAAAAAAAATTAGGAGGAATTTCTATGATGGTTATTGAGATTGTAATTGTCAATTCATTTTTTATTTTTCAATACCCATGTGCTTGTCTCCAGTCTATTGGGGTTTGAGAATATCTTCTGGCTATGTTTCATCCCAAATCAACTATCATGTAAGATTTTCCTAGGCTAGTTCATTACATTTGATAATTAGTTTTGTTATGAGGTTATCTATATGGTATTAGAAATAATGTAATATATTTTATCACTATTTAGAGTGAATTTTGGAATTTTTAATGTATAATGTTTTTTACATTTGGGAAGTATACTTCTTAAAAATTTATTGTGTGAGTTCATTTAAAAATATATTTGGTTTTTTATTGTTTTTAAATTAGTAAATTTTTATAATGTTGTTATAGTTTGGATTTTAATTAATTTTTTTTTTGTAATTCCCTATATTATAATCTAATAATATTGTAAATTTTTCCTATTACCCTATATCTTATAGGAAGTGGGATTCATGCGATACTCTTAAATTGTTTTCCTAATAATAGGAAGTATATATGGAATTAGGTCATGAATGAATAATATATTAGGGAGAAACATTTATATTAGATTTGGTAGAAGATATTTGGGAGAACATTTCCCAAGTTTGTTAATGTTTTTAACTATTTTTCATAGAATATAAATTAAATCTTATAAATTGGGGATAGACATAGTGGGGACCTATTATTATGATAAGAGATTTCGATCATTTGTTGATTCTATTAGGGCATGGTTAATTATTAACAGAGTAATTATACATTTCTATTTTTGTATGTTATATATAATTAAGTGAGGGTTATTTTTTGTATGATGTTGGATGGATGTTCTAAATGTTATTTAATAGATAATATATAATTTATATGATGAAGTATAGTCAATTTAAAGATCATTTTTGTGTGAAATCCTTATTCAGTACCCTTATTTCTAAGCATATAAAAGAACTATAGTCTACTTAACATGAAAATCCAAGTGTTCAAGTGCATGAATTAAGGTTTATGAATTTTTTTATTATTAAAAACAATTTAAAATGTATTTATAAAAAAGATATATCCATTAATAAAGGATATTATTTCAATATATTTATTAAAATATCAGCATCTTAATTATAGGGACATAATCCAATGTGTTTCATAAGTATAAGGAAGTTTGGTGGAATTTGGTGATGAAAATAATTATCGGGGGAGGATGATAGATTTTTGTTCAATGTGTAGATTAGATAAGGGTAAAAATTTTCATTAGTTCATATGGTTATTAGTAGTGACAATATTATTTATAATTCCTCGATGATTATATTTTGCATTATTTAGGTGTGGAATATATTATTTTATTCTATTTATGTGGAAGTTGATAACATAATTAGTTTATGTAATAGTCATGTAAACATTTCCTTCATTGACTAGTGTTTATTTTGATAGTGGATACGCTAGCATGATTTCCACATTATGCTCTTTAATAATTTATTTTAGATGAAAATTGTTGAGTTAGTGAACTGCTTGTTCAAGGTGAAGTCGGTAGAGTTCATCCCAAATATTTTTTACTCCTCAAAGATCAAGGATTGATCAAAGGCATAGTTGATGTTATTATTCATGATATTATATAAGGGGTGTTATGTGGTACAATTTGTATCATTTCAAAACTTCAAAATATTTAACATATTCACATTATACTCATTTACTATACCATGTCTTTTAAAGGATTATGACTTCTTATATAGTATATTTTCTAGTTTCTCAAGTTATATAATCTAATATGTGATTGATTGAGTCTCGTTGAATTATTTTTTTACATGAGTTTTTGATGGGTATAACATGTTAAATTGTGGTTTAATTTTATTGTGTATAAAAAAATACAATTTCATATATTGAATTGGTAGGATATATTCTTTGGAATCTATAATTTATTTATTTAATAATAGAAATTCCTTTTTCTCTATGGATATTGGATTCAGGTTTTTTATCATAGATATATATCATCATAATATTTTTAATCATCAGATATAAACTAGAAAAATTAATAATTTATGCATTTGAGGTCAACATAATTTTTTTTAATGTGGTAAAAAATATTATTATTATATTTCCACTTATTGAATTATGAATGTTAATGAAACATTTCGAATGATCTATATTATGGTTTGGGAGATACATATTATGATTGACGAGATGTTGAAAAGTATTATAATTCAAATTATTGAATCACTATGTGGTGATTAAACAAATTTTACTTAACTGATTTATTATTTTTTGAGATTATGGTAATTCAATGTGTACATACCAATGAAATAGTTATGTACATGGTATTAAAACATTGGGTTTTTTTACATTATCTTGATTACATTATAGTGGTATCTATTGAATATATCACTTTTTAGAAAATGTCTTTATAGTTTAATTCTTAATATCATAGGTATGTTTTTGGAATTATTCACCAATATTATAGTTTAATTTTTTTGTGTATATTATATCCCAATGTAGAGTTTTTTAATCAATATAAAATTGAAGTAGTCATGTCCTGATCTATTTCAAAGAAAATTCTATGTTACATATTTTATTAAATTTAACTAATAATATCGAAGTATTACATCCATAATATTATATATATCCTCAATATTATCATCTTGGACCACGCTTAGTCAATATTTTTTAGTACATTACATTTTCAGTTAATATTTGTATACCTAAAGGATACGTTGACTACTATAACCATTAATTATTAATCATAATAAGGGGTTATGTTTGGGTTTTATATTGAGGATTAAAATCATATATTTAGTTTCATTTAGATATTAGATATAATACTCATATATTATGAGACTGTGTAGTTTTATTCCCTTTGAAATAAAAATTCTACCCCTATTTTTGTATTACATGTTGTGGGGTTTTCGTTGAAGATGTAAAAGAAATATTTGTTTGGGGAACACATTATGGTTTATACAAATAAAAATATGTTATGATATATATATATAATCATAAAGGGAATTGATCCAATATGGATAGAGTTTGATATAATTTTCACAGGATTAAAATTATAAAATTTTGTATACTCTCGAGAAAGGTAGTGTGGTTGTTGGTTATGATTGAAAAATCCACATAATCATTTTTTGGTTTTGGTAATTAAATCATCAAGGTTGAAATATTCAAAAAAGCCCATTCAAATAATTGTTAATTTGTCTCATTGAGTTTTTAGTTTTTTTGAAGATGTTAATGATGTTTTAGAATGATAAAAAAAATCATTCCTCAAATGTGTGGATCATATTTTAAAGAGTGTTTTGTATCTTACATCATAAAGATAATGGGGAAATATCATAAATATTTTATATAAAGGAATTATTGTATTTCTGGTAATGTTTCATGTAGAAGTGGATATAATGATGTTGAATAGGGATTTTTGAAATGAATGGAAATTTTAAAATCAGTGAAGATTTTACTATGAGGAGGTATTTGGAACCATAAAATGGGACACCATGTGGTTTTGAAGTATCATTACTATAACATCATTACACAATGAAAACAATATTTCATCATGATAATAATAATAAATGATATAATTTGAAATGGATACCACTCTATAAATTTTGAATATAGAGCTTTGTGATGCTTTGATTTTAAAATAATAAATACATTATTTCAGGATGGTTTTGGTAGCATTATTATTATTATAATGATGTACTTTTAATATATTTTATAACATCATTATTTTAGTGAATAATTTTTTATAAAATATCAGTGTTTTAAGTCAATTTTTAAGAGGAATGGAAGGATTTTTCCATAAAATTTAATAATAAAGTATGATTCTAACAATGTAAAATGTGGATTTATCTTTTCGAATGAGAAATATCACTTCTCTGATAAAATAGAAAAAAATTGATTGAAGTCTAGAAAGAGATGAAAAAATCAAGAGGTATTCTATAATAAATAAATTTTTAGAAAGATAAATAAAGGAAAATTAAAATATGTCATTCATGATAGATCATAGAGTCTATAATTTGGATGATGAAAGAGTGTAGAGGAGAACATACCTTGATTTAAACCAGTATTCTTAGTTTGTGGATAATTAATGCTTTCTCTTAGAGTAGTGAGCATTTATAGTGAGTATATTAGTGAGTTATCAAAGAATCAATAAGGTTTAAACCATGAGTGATTGTGGGACTATCTTAAAATTTTGAAAAAGGTAGTGAGCTTTTAGTAATTTTGGTACATTGTAACATGAGAAAGTATATGATCCTTTAATTTAGCCCTTTGCATGTGAACCAAGTAAAATATATTATATTTATTTTATTAATTATTTATTCCAAATTTATTGTGAGTGATTTATGATTATTTTAACCAAACATGTAAAAAGATTATTGAAACGGATTTTTTAAAACCATAGTACCCTAATTCACCCCTACCCTTTCAGTGTATCTTCCTTGTGTTGGATAATATGTGTTAAATGAGTGGAATTTTCTATTTGATGTATTTTTTCCTACCATGGAAGGAATTTTCAATCAAATATGAATTCTGATCATTTATTGTCAAAATTTTCATATTTTCAAGAATAAAAGAAAAAATGTCTCATGATCTCTTAGTATGGATGTGTACATGGTTATCAAACATATAAATGTTGTCAAGATAGATAGTTCATATCTATCGAAATGTGTTAATAAATATTTGGATTCTAAAACCAGTAAAATGAATGTGTCATGGGTTTCTTTATTCAATATAAGCTACATCATTGGGATGTCAGGTAAATCATCTCACACCGTGTTGGAAAATATTTCAAATATGAATAATGGTGAATCAAGGATATATAAATATAACATGTGAGTTATATTATCAAACAATGTGGACATGAAGATTAATCTGAATAAAACCATTGAAAAATTATTTTATGAGTGGAATATTATTATAGAAAACATTCATACACTCAAAGGAACCTATAATTATATTATAATATTAAAGTACATCCATTGAAGATTATAACCAGAATTAAATTTTATGGTTTTAGTTCTTGAGGATAAAGATACAAAAAAGTTGACTCTAGATTTTCTTCATAGTACTATTTGAGCATATGAGTTGAGGAAAAATTAAAACGATTTACTATAAAATTAAGAATATAATTAAATAGAAATCAAGGAAATAAATAATATTTTAGTATAAAATTATATTGTTGAAAAGGAAGTTGATAATGATATGTAATTCCTTTATATAAATATAAAATAGAGAAAATAGAATGTAATGAATTGACATTAAACATTAAATAATCGAGTTAATTAAACATTAATTCACTTTCATACATTCATACAGATTCTTTAAATCTAGAGTTTCAAATGATTAATTCACGACCTCATACATATAAACTCATATATTAAAACATAGACACTTTTACTCATAATATATTTTTTAAAAAATATGAACCTATAAAAATAAAACATGATTTCTATCATTAAAAAAACGCCGTGCCTTTAAACATGAATTATTCCTTTAATTTTCCCATCCATAATCCATATGAAGAAAATTTAACATGGGATGAACCAAAATTATTTTTATTATAACGAACCATACCTTATATACATTGTTATTACTTCAGAATTGAAGCATACTTATTAAAACATATAACAAAACCATGATAGGACCGTATAGGTAGAGTGTATTTGAAACTGGGAAACATAAACAACCGGTTCATAAAGCATCTATATTGTCTCTTGATTATTTCATCATATCTAGAATCCCTTTTGGAATATACTACTTAATACCCTTCTTCTTGACCTGGGGAAAATAAAACATAGAAAAGGGTGAGATCAAATTCTCAGTAAGGGTAAAAAAGGAAGTATCAATCATATCATATTCATAAGAACATAACATTTTGAAAATCATAACCAAGAAAAATAGATCAGAATATCATAACGTGGGATAAATCATATTAGTGAAATGTAATCCCAATAATAATAACATAAAATATGAAACTTTGTGGCATACACACATAATAATAGAAAATCATTTCATATTATCCAAGACTCATTTCCAAGACTATCATAGCGGAAAAAGTCCATTTCTGAACCGAGTTCACTCCTCATTCTAGTCATGTATCACTGAACCGGATTAACTTGTCGTTCCATACATGTCTATCTCATGAGATATAAATCACTACCAAATTCATTTGAGGGAGATATAGGTCCCACCCATCTCATAATGAAACCATTCGTATGTGTGCCACAAAGTCATAAATAATATATCATAGCATAACCCATGTAATAAAAATGGGATTCTTAAACATCATGCCATCATAACATAATCCATATAAGATAAAAGGAATTCATAAAAATAATTCCATCATAACATAATCAAATCAATGAAAAAATAGGGATAGAAACAGAACCCTATATTATATTATATGGAAAATAATTTTCATAAAACACTTGAACTCCATTCTTGAGGACAATATCATGTCTACTGCCAAAAAAATTTTCCTTTCTTAACAAGTCATACAATTTTAATCTGAAATAATTTAATTAAAAATAAACTTGAAATCTTATAAAGGAATCCTCATGGAAATAATTTTCTATGAAATCAGAAAAATCCATTCATGCCATATAAGTTAAAAAAACATTCTTCTCATACTTTGGCCGGAAAATTCAAAAAGTATCTCGTACTGAAAACAAAAAAAGTTTCCTTCTATATCTTTTACGAAACTTTAACAATAGGTAAAATTGGATTTAAAAAATTTTAGGAGGATATAAATAATATTACATATTTAGGAAACATGTATGTTGATGATAAATATGCCCTAGTAAATTCAAAAGTTTAAACAATCTCGGACAAAAATGAGATTGTAAGATTTTCCCTTACCTTAGGTTTGATATGATTCGTACGTATCCGAACCTCCGGTATAATAATTTAAATAATGTAATTTATTATTATAGAGTCATATTAATTGTTATGATATCATATATAGTCATATTATTATCTTCTTATTAGTAATATTTCATTACTAATTGTTATTCGGGTGTTCATTGCTTTATATTTTTATGCGTGTTTTGTCGAATAGATTCTTATACCTCTTTTTAGATTATAGATACCTCATTTACAGAATGGTATTAGTGTAATATATATCATATTTATTCATTCAATTCATTTATATAATCATTATTGAATGAAGATCATGTAGAAGGAGTCACATCACATCGTGGAGACGGTAGGTCGTACGTACGTACGAGCGATGATATCGTTCCCATAATTATATGAATGGAATTGGAGTTGATTATATTATATTTAATAATCATTATCATGTTACAATAATCATATATAGTTATTTTTTACACCATTATACCCATCCAAGTAAGATGGTGGTGGAAAACAGATTACACCATGGCGTGGAGATGGTATTCCGTACGTACGCACCCACGGTGATTTTGTTTTCCATAGGATGGAAAGAAGGTGAAATAGGGTTGTTTTATATTTATAATAACATATCAGTATATTATTGATACTGATTTTATTACTTTACAGTGAAACAAATAAATAAGAGGAAGTAGAAGATGAAATAAACTTGAATGAATCGATAGAAGAGATTACCTCTTCCTCAACGTGTCTCTTTTAAACATCCTCTTAGGGCACTAGAGTTGGTCTTTTGAGAAGACCAGAACCTCTATGATATAAATAGAGAAGTTTATAATATAAATGGGCAGGGTTTGGCCGAGCATGGAGGCTCAAAATTTTTTGAAGAGGAGAGGGAGGAGGTTCTCTTTTATAAGGGAGAAGGTGGGAATCTTTGGAAACCTAAACATATTAATTTATAATAAATTTATATTAGGTTTATAATGGCTCTAAAGTGACTTATTTTGAGTCTAGTGTGGGTATGCATCGAAATCCTATCAACCAATAGGTTTTATAAAAGGTTATATTACCATTTATCCTTATCATTTTCATTTAACTCTAAGTTAAATAATTTAACTTTTACTGTGTTTCTTGTATTCTTACACTATATGGTTAATAAACATACTTTAGACTACCAATCGAACCCCAATTGGTTCATTAATGTCATATATTTTGTTATTGTGTATTTTTCCAAACCTTAGATTTTTAGGAATATAATATCAATTAAAAATTTAATATTTGTTTTAAAAATGCTTTTATGTCAATTTTGACACTATTTGGTATTGTGTTTTTGTTAAATTCATAACAGCATTATTACTTCAACAAATATTCAACTAACCAACCCTAATATGTTATATTAACCTAGAGAATAATTTCAATTCATAAAAAGTCTAAAATTATATTTATTTGGGTATTTTTAATATCAATCATGTTAATATTTCATTTATAAGGTAATTACAGCATCATCATTGTGTCCTAAATAAATTAAATTATTTATTGGATAAAAATTATAAATAAAATACCATTATGTAGGAAATATTTTTATCTTTCTAATGAATATTTATATTTTAATTTAATTTATGTATAACCCTATATTAAAATTTTTTATCTTATTAAACTTTAATTTTAACTATTTTAACTCTTCTTTGAATTAAATAATAATAAATGTCCTAATCTAATCCAAGTGGACCTAAAAGGGTAATATTTTATTCCTAAGGTTTTTTTTGGTAGAATTACACTTATACAATAGAATTAGGGCATGTTTTAGGGTAATAATAATATCATTTTTACCTTTAATTACCCAATTTATTTTTAACCGTGGTAAATAAAAGTAAAAAGTTACTATTCACAAAAAAATATTTTTATCTTTTTGAATCAAATTTTAATTACTGATATCAATCGTGTCTCTCGGATATTTTAAATTCTACTCACAGAAGCGGTAAAATTATGTTTTATGTAAATTTTCAAATTCTCCTAGGAGGTGGGTAAAAGACGGTCAAAAGTTCAATAACATTTTAATATATCTAAAATTAGAATAAAATTAATCCAAAGAATTAAATTGAACTTATATAGGTATTATGTATCTATAAAAAAATTTAAATAAAATAAATTATTATTTAAATAAAAAATTGGTTTTAACCAACAACTCAATGTTTTCACTATTCATCAAGAATTGAAAGTTTTTAGAAAAATACCAAAAATTCACCCTATGCTAATTTCGATATTGCAAATCCAAAAATTAAGTCCATTTTAAAAGATAAAATTTATAAACTTTTAAAAAGTGGATATTACTATTCATAATGGCTAGTTTATATAATATTTTAATAACATATCTTTGTTTAGTGAAACTCGGTATTACGTACAATGCAAGCTATAGAGGAAGGTTTCTACTGTGTGTAACGCAAGCCAAGACAGTCTTGTGTGTAGTGAAAGATTCATTTGGTGTTTCATATAACATAATACATAAAAACAAAATAATTCCCATAAAATCTTAGGGTGTTACATTCTACCCACCTTAAAAAGAATTTTGCCCTCAAAATTTGTCACTTCGTAACAAACAGGTGAGGATACCTCTCCCTTATCATATCCTCAAGTCCCTGTGTAGCTTCTTCTAATTGGTGGTTCCTCCATATAACTTTAACCAAGCAAGTGGTCTTTTTTCGTAGAACTTTTTCGCGACAATCCAGAATCTCTATTGGTTGTTCTTCATAAGGAAGATCTTACTCTGGTGGAACAACTTATGAGCTTAGTACATGAGAAGGATCAGGTATGTACATTCTCAGGAGAGATACGTGGAATACATCATAAACTTAAGAGAGATTCGGTGGAAGTTCCAATCAGTAAACTACCTTCCCAACACGATTCAGTATTTCGAATGGACCAATATACCTAGGGTTCATCTTTACCTTCTTTTCAAATCTCATTACTCTCTTCCAAGGAGATATTCATAAGAACACTTTATCACCCACTTCAAACTCGAGGTCTTTTCTTCAGTTGCCAGCATTACCTTTTTGTCGACTCTGAGTTGCGCTTTTGTGTTGCTGAATAGATCTTACCTTTTCTACCATCTCATCAACACGATCATGTCTTAATAGATTTCATTCCCCAACTTCATTACAGTAAGTTGGAGTTTTTCATTTCTTTCTATAGAGAGCATCATAAAGAGCCATCTGAATACTGGAGTGAAAGCTATTTTTATAAGAAAATTCCACCAAAGGTAGGTGTTGATCCCAACCACCATTGAAATCCATAGAGAAATCTCCCAAAATGTCTTCTAGAGTTTGAATTTTCCTCTCAGACTGACCATCTATCTGAGGATGATAAGCGGTGATGAAACTCAACTATGTATTTAGATTATGATGAATATTTTTTCCAAACTTCAAGGTAAACCTCTGATCCCGATCAGATATAATGGAAAGTGGTACTCCATGAAATCTTAACACTTCCTTCACATATATCCTGGAAAGATGATCAAGAGAGAAATCTTCTCTAATAAAAATAAAGTGTTCTGAATTCGTAAAACGATCAACTATAACCCAGATAGTATTATGTCCTTTGGATGACTTGGGATGTCCGGTGACAAAGTCCATAATGATGTTTTCCCTTTTCCATTCTGGTATGGGTAATGGCTGTAACATCTCCTTAGACTTCTATCTCTCATCTTTAACTTGCTGACAAACCAAGCATCGAGAGACATATTCAGCAACATATCTTGTCATTCCATCCCACCAGATGTACTCCTTCAGGTCCCTATACATCTTCGTGCTTCTAGGGTGAATAGAAAATGAAGAACTATGAGATTCATCCAATATTTCCTTCATTAATTCTAGGATGGGAGGAACACAAACCTAATTCCTGAACCTTTTTATTTCATCACAATCAATGTGGAATTCAAGAACATTTCTAACATTCTTCTGTAACTCTACATCTACTTTATGTGCCTCTTTAATCATGACATGTATAGACAGTTGAACAATCATTTTAGAAAGAAAATATTTTTCCCCTTCCATTATAATTCCAAGATCCATCATTTGTAAATCCATAAATATTGGATCTTTTGTGATCCTCATCATGGATAAGCTAGTATGGTCATGTCGACTTAATATGTCTTCCAGCTTGTTTGCTTTCCCAATGTGGTAATGAATTGAGTAGTCGTAATCCTTAATCATCTCCAGCCATATTATTTAGCGCATATTCATCTCCTTTTGTGTGGAAATATACTTTAATCTTTTATGATCAGTATAATTATCACACCTTTCACCATAAAGATAATGCCTATAAATAATTAATGTAATGATTACCACAGCTAATTCCAAATCATGAGTTGGGTAATTTTGCTCATGGATTTTCAACTGGCGTGGGTCATAAGCTATCAACATATCGTTCTGCCTGAGAACACACCCAATACCTTCTTGGATGCATCACTATAAATCACAAACCATTCTCCACTACAAGTTAGTGTGAGCACAGGTGCACTAGATAACCTAATTTTTAACTCCTAGAAATTTTCTTCACACTCCTCCATCCAAACAATCTTAACTCCTATTCGAGTCAAACTAGTGAGTGGATTAGATAACCCTGAAAAATATTTCATAAACCATCGATACTATCCAGCCAAACCAAGAAAACTTTGGATATCAGTTACTGTTGTTGGTCTCACCATCTTTTGATAACCTTTATTTTTGTTGGATCCATAGATATCCCCTCTATTGAGATTATGTGACCCAAAAATGAAACTTTTTGAATCCAAAATTCATACTTGGTAATTTTGGCATAAAGCTTATCCTTTCTTATGGTCTTTAATACAATTCTCAAGTGATCTTCATTTTCTTCCTTTCTCTTTGAATATACAAGAATGTCATCTATAAAGACTACCACAAACTGATCAAGATAGTCTCTAAAGACTCTATTCATTAGATCCATGAAGATAGCATGGGAATTAGTAAGACTAAATGGCATCACTATAAATTCATAGTGTCCATACCTTGTACAGAATGCCGTCTTTGGTATATCTCTGTTTTGACCCTTAATTGATGATACCCTTAACAAAGATCAATCTTGGAAAAGTATTGATCTCCACATAGTTGGTCAAATAAGTCATCAATGAATGGGATAGGATATTTGTTCTTGATAATGATATTGTTATGTTCTCGATAATCAATACAGAGTCTTATCGATCCATCTTTATTTTTAACAAACAGAACAGGTCCTCCCCAAGGTGACGCACTGGGGAATATGAATCCCTTATCAAGATTCTATTGGAGTTGCTTCTTCAATTCCTGCAACTCAATTGGGTCCATTCTATAAGGTGTCAATAAAGTAGGTATAGTACCTGGTATGAGATCTATTGAAGACATAACTTCACGATTTGGTGGAAGACCTGAAAATTCATCCAGAAAGACACCATCAAATTCCCATACAATGGGTGTATTTTTAATCATGAGTTTCTCTCCAACCATTTGAGATAAATAACCTTCATTTATTGGAATCAATACCCATAATATGGAATAAATTTCCACTGGATGGTTATATTCATCCTTGCATCGATAGATGATCGTTGATTGATCTGGAATATAAAATGTGACTTCCCTTATTTGGAAATTGATATGAGATCTATATAAAGAAAGCCAATCCATGCCAAAAATCACATCAAATTCCACTATAGGAAGGATCAGAAGATTTGCAGGAAGCACATTCCCACAAACTTCAATCCAAGAAGAATTGTAAACTTTTTAAGCGACTGTTGTTCCATTAGGGGTTGTCACAGCTAACTAAATATCTTATTGTTGATGTAATATGATTTTACCCTTAGAAAATTCTTCAGAAATAAAATAGTGGGTGGATCAAGAATCAAATAAAACATTTCCTACTTTAGAGTGGATAGTAAGTATACCTTTCACTACTTCATTATCGTACTCCACATCACCGATTGAAATTTCATGTGAATTTCCTTTGTCTTTGTCTTTAAGAGTTTGTTGACGTCGATCATCATCAACAACCCTTGTATTAGAGAATTGATTAGCATAATTCCCCATTTCCTTACACATATAACATTGAAGTGTAGGAGTTTCATTCTGTGTAGCCTTTTCTTTGATCACATCACTAGATATCTTTTCCCATAATTGTGGCATTCAAATTCCCAATGACCTTATTTTACACATTTGGATCATTTAGTTGTCCCTTTAAGACAATTTCCTCCTTGTTTCCTTCCACACTTTTTAAAATAAGGGAAAAATCCTCTTCTTTTTAGTGTGTTCTTTAGATTTTCCTTTGAATTCCATTTTCCTCTTCTTATCAAACCCATATGACTTATGGGTTACTCTAATATCCATCTCAACCTAGAGATCACATAGAAAAATTTCCTCATATCTATTGAAGTCCCATATGGATTACGCCCTTCGAAGACTTGGTTTTAACCCACTAAAGAATCGATCGATCTTACTATCAGGTTGGATAATAATTCCAGAATCAAACCTTGAAAGTCTTGTTAAATTTGCTTCGTAGGTACCAACAAATTTATCATCATTTTTCTTTAGTTCAAGAAACTCCTTCTCCATTTTTGTTCGAAGAATACGAGGGACGTGATTATTGAAAAATATGTTCTTGAACTCGTCCCATTCCCTGGACTCAATTTCGTCTCTTTGCCTCGTATTCTTGATAATATTCCACCATTGATCAGCTTCACCTTCCAAATGATATAATATTAAGATGACTTTATCATTTTCAGAACATTGAAGAACTGAAAATATATTTTCAGTGGTACTAATCCATTTTTCAGCCCCTAAGGGATTAGTAGACCTGCTGAATGAGGGTAGACACTGCCTCATGAAGGATTCAAAAGAATGTTGCTCCTTCCTTTGCTTGTTTGGAAGTCCTGTATGATTCATACATTGAGAAATTTGTGTGACCATGGCTACAAGATTTTCCATTCTAGCTCCCATAACATTTTTTTCTTAGGTGGACAATCATTTCATTTCATGTCGCATTCAGCATTAACACGGTTCCTTTGGGTTCCAGTCAATGACTAAAACCAATAAGCATAGTGTGATAAACACTAATCATAATAGGAAAACCAAATAATCAAGAATAAAATTTCACACTTTCGGTCTAATCATAGGTTATTCATGGCCATTTCTAAAACACTAATATTGTGTTCAATGCTTAGAAATATCCTTAGGGATCTTACTAAGGCTTTCATATCCTAGGTTCCAATGAATGACTATACCTTTCCTCACATACCTAAAATAATGACCTATACATGACATACATTGTTATTACTTCAGAATTGAAGCATACATATTACAACATATAACAAAACCATGATAGGACCGTATAGGTATAATGTCTTTAGAAACTGGGAAACATAATCAAATGGTTCATAAATCATATACATTGTCTCCCATTTATCTAATTATATCTAGAGTCCTTTTTGGAATATCCTAATTTATACCATTATTCCGGACCTGGGGTACAGAAAACATAAAAAAGGGTGAGCTAAAATGCTCAGTAAGGTTAAACAAAGGAAATACCAATCATATCATATTCATAAGAACATAACATTTTGAAAATGATAACCTGGAAATGAGATCATAATATCATAACGTGGGATAAATCATAGTAGTGAAATGTAATCCCAATAATCATAACATAAAATATGAATCTTTGTGGAATACACACATAATCATAAAAATCATTTCATATTAGTCAAGACTCATTTCCAATACTATCATAGTTGACAAAGTCCATTCTTGAACCAAGTTCACTCCTTGTTCAAGTCCTGTATCACAAAACCGAATTAACATACCTTTCCAGCCATGTCTATCTCATGAGATATAAATCTTTTTCGAATTCATTGGAGGGAGATATAGTTCCCACCCATCTCATAATGAAACCATTCTTATGGGTGCCACAAAATCATAAATCATATATCATAACATAACCCATGTAATAAAAATGGGATTCTTAAACATCATTCCATCATAACATAATCCATATAAGATAAAAGGACTTCATAAAAAAACTCCATCATAACATAATCAAATAAATGTAAAAATAGGGATAGAAATTGAACCCTATATTATCTTATATGGAAAATAATTTTGATAAAACACTTGAAATCCATTCTTGAGGAAAATATCCTTTCTACATCAAAAACATTTTACCTTTCTTAACATGTCATACAATTTCAAACTAAAAGAAGTTGATTGAAAAAAATTGAAAACTTGTAAATGAGGATTCCTGGAAATAATGTTCTATGAAATCATAAAATTCCATTCATTTCGTATAAGTTAAAAAACATTCTTCTCGTACGTTGGCCGGAAAAGTCAAAAAGTATCTCATACTGAAAAGGACAAAAGATTATTTTCATATCTTTTAATAAAATTAACCAATAGCTAAAATTGGATTTAAACAATTTTAGGAGGATATAAAAAATATTAAATATTGAGGAAACATTAATTTGGATGATAAATATGCCCCCGTAAATTCTGATGTATAAAAAATCTCAAACAAAAATGAGATTGTGATATTTTCCATTACCTTCGGTCTGATATGATTCGTACATATCCGAACCTCCCGTATAATGATTTAAATAATTCCATTTACTTATTACAGAATCATATTCATTGTTATGATATCATATATGGTCATATTCTTATCTTCTTATTATTAATATTTCATTACTACTTGTTAATCGGGTGTTCATTACTTTATGTTCTTATGCGTGTTTTGTCGAATGGATTCTTATTACTCTTTTTAGGTTATAGATACCCAATTTACAGAATGGTATTATTGTAATATATATCATATTTATTCATTCAATACATTTATATAATAATTATTCAATTAATATCATGTAGAATGAGACGCATCACATCGTTGAGACGGTAGGCCGTACGTACGCACGAGTGATGATATCGTACCCATAATTATTTGAATGGAATTGGAGTTGATTATACAATATTTCAGAATTATTATATGTTATAATAATCATATATTGTTATTTTTTACACCATTATACCCATCCATGTAAGGTGGTGGGGGAAAATAGATTACACCATGGCGTGGACACGGTATTCCGTACGTACGCATGCGCGGTGATTTTGTTTTCCATAGGATGGATAGAAGGTGAAATAGTGTTGTTTCATATTTATAATAACATATAATTATATGAGTGATACTGATTTTATTACTTTATAATGAAACAAATAAAGAAGAAGAAGTATAAGAAGAAAAGAACTTGAATGAATTGGTATTAGAGATTACCTCTTCCTTGATGTGTCTTTTTTAATCTTCCTCTTAGTGCACTAGAGTTGGTCTTTTGAGAAGTCTAGAATCCCTATGATATAACTAGAGATGTTGAGAATAGAAATGGTCAGAGGTTGGCCAATATTGATGGCTCAAAACTATGTGAATAGGATATAGAGGAGGTTCTTTTTTATAAGGGAGGAGAGGGGAACCTTTGGAAACAAAAAAATATTAATTTATAATAAATTCATATTTGGTTTATAATGGCTCCAAAGTGACTTATTTCGATTATAGGGTGGTGATGGGTCTAAATCCTCTCAACCAATAGGGTTTAGACAAGTTTAGGTTTCCATTTTAACCTTATCATTTAGATTTAACTCTAAGGTAAATAATTTAACGTTTACCGTGTCTTCGTGTATTCTTACACTATATTGTTAATAAACATACTATAAAATGCCAATCGAACCCCAATTGGTACATTAATGTAATATATATTATTATATAAGTCTTTCAACTGATCTTTATATTTTTAATAATATAATACGGATTAATAATGTAATATTTGTTTTAAAAACACTTTTATGTCAATTTTGACATTACTTGGTACTTTGTTTTTGTTAAATTAATAACTGCATTATTACTTCGAAAAAAATAAATCTAACTGACCCTAATAGGTAATATTAACCTATAAAATTAGTTAAATTCACAAAAAGTCTTAAATTACATTTATTTGGGTATTTATAATATCAATTATGTTAATATTTCATTAATAAGGTAATTATTGCATCATCATTGTGTCTTAAATAAATTAAATTATTTATTGTCTGAAAATTATAAATAAAATACAATTATATAGTAACTATTTTTATATTTATAGTCTAATTTATCCTATGTATATCCCTATATTAAAAATGTTTTACTTATTAAACTTTGATTTTAACTCTTTTAACTCTTCTTTGAATTAAATATTAATAAATGTCCTAATCTAATCCTAGTGGAACTAATGTGTAATATTTTATTCCTAATGTTCTTCTTGGTCGAATTACAATTATCCAATAGAATTAGGACAGGTTTTAGGGGAATAATAATATCAATTTTTCCGTTAATTACCCTATTTAATTTTTACCGTGGTAAATAAAAGTAAAAGTTATTATTCACCAAATATTATTTTTATCTTATTGAACAAAATTTTACTTACTGATATCAACCATTTCTCTTGGATATTTGAAATTCCACTTAGAGAAGTGGTAAAGTTACGTTTTATGTAATTTTGTAAATTCTCATAGGAGGTGGGTAAAAGACTGTCAAAAGTTTAATAAAATTTATATATATATATAATTTTTATAAAATGAATCCAATGAATGATATTGAACTTATATATTTATTATGTATCTATAAATAAATTTAAATAAAATAAATGATTTTTTAAATAAAAATTTGGTTTTAACCAATAACTCTGTGTTTTCACTATTCATAAATAATTGAAAGTTTTCAGAAAAATACCAAAAATTCACCTGAGGCTAATTTCGATATTAAGAATCCAAAAATAAAGTCCATTTTGAAGTATAAAATTTTTAAAATTTTAAAAAGTGGGTATTACTATTCATAAAAGCTAGTTTATATAATATTTTAATAACATATCATTGTTTAGTGAAACTCGTTATTGCGTGAAACACAAACTATCGAGGAAGCTTTCTCTTGGGATTAATGCAAACCAAGACAGTGTTATGTGTAGTGAAAGATTCCTTTGGTGTTTCATATAACATAATACATAAAAACAAAAAAATTCTCATAAAATTTCAGGGTGTTACAATTATGGGTCATATAAATCATAAAAATGAAACCATTAGTCTATAAATGAAAACATTTTCACAAAGCTATAACTTTTACACACAATACATACTCTCATTAACTTACCTTATCAAATCATATGTTTCCTGTAAAACTATAAAAAGAAAAGAAAAATCATGAAAAGTAACTTGTGGAATAAATTATATAAAACTCTAACATATAAATTAGGTCTCCAGGCTACACAATAAGTATTCATCATGGTTACACCAGTAATAACCATCATAGTATATTCCCAGTATCTTTTTTGATAAACCTAATGAGTTAACATTGTCTCTTTACCCAATGCATTAGAGATCTATAACAGGATCACCCACATTCATTTTATCATCGAGAAACTAAACATACAAACGCTTCCCAAGAACCTAATCATGATCATAGCACATAATCCATTCATAAAAGAAAGTTTCTTGAGGAAAATAAGAATTTTACTTTTAAGTATCTTTTCATTTTTTAGAAGTCACCCACTTATAAATGAGAACAATTTATTTGAAAATAATCTATTAAATATGTAAACGAAATAAAAAATAAATAATTATTTGGAAAATAGGTAAAATATTCTATTTCCCTATGTGTAAAATAATTCATTATTTAATAAAACCTTTAGAAATTTGAAAATAAGATTATAAAAAATGTCCCTTAGCTTATGTCTAAAAGCATTATTCACTTGTACTTAATATCATGTAAAATCAAATAATATTCATTAATTAATTAATATATATCATTTTATAAAAATATTTTATTTGTTTCCATTTTTTATGTTCATTTACATCCATTTTGATAAGTCATAAATATACGAAACGGCGTTCCATGAGAGTTCGATTCATTGCTTTAGGGTCGGTTCCTTTACGTATATTTAATCTGGCTCTTGTCAAATGAAAGAAAACTATAACAGTACAAAATAAATTGAATTAATATAATTTCCTAATTTTAAATGATCCTAAATATAATTTTTCTTATATGAGGATAATTCTATAGATAAAAAATTAATGGTAAATGTTTGGATAATTTCTGGCGGTTCATCTATCCATTAAAAACTAGTTTCATGTTATTATATATTATGTCTATAAATTGGTCCAAGATTTTGATAAAATTAAAAATATGTATATTAAAATATAATTTAACCATAATATATGGTTTTATGACTATAATTTAAGGTTTTAATAGAAAATAAGAACTCGTCGTCCAATAAGGTGGGTAATCGACCCATTATGGATGATGTTTTCATTTTAAGAATAAAAGTAGAAGAGAAGACATTTAATGATGGATATTAAAATAATAAAAAAAATTAAATTATATATATGATACTTGATTTTTCATGCTAGTTTGGATAGGGGAGGTGAGGATATCATAGAAATATTGAAAGAAATAAAAAATTTAAAGGAGAAAGAAGTAAGGATTTTACCTCTTTAATATTGTCTCACTAAGAGCATCCTTAAAAAATTGGTTTTCATGTTTTGGTGAGACCAGTAGGTTGATGATATGGGGATGCGGAATGGGAAGTTATTTGGGAAGAATTTAGGCAAGAAAAAAAGGCTTAAGATATGTGATTATAAGGGGTGGTATTTATTGGAAGAGTAGATGGATGTTTTTGATTATTTTATTTATCTATTTATTATTATGAATCAAGACTATAAATATTGTTAATTATTAGGAATATTTATTGTATATAGTTCATGTGATTTCTAAATAATGTGTTATTACATCATAAAGGACTCAAAAATTCATTTATTTATCTTGTAATGTTAAATACCATAAATTATAATATTTCAATATTCACAATAAATTAAACTATTTTTAAAAAATATCAAAAATTACCAATAACAATTTTTTTTGATTAGATTTATGAATTGGAATACTTTTTTAGAAAATAATTTTCAAAATAATAAAAATTTATTTTCATTTAAATATATTTTTATACAAAAAATACTGATTTTTATATTATAACTAAATTTATAATACATTAAAAAATTAATTAAGGTCTCGTAAAATTTTCTTATAATGAAAATAAAATAAATATTAATTTATTAATCTATTTTATTAAAACAAAATGTTCTTTTTAATTTTTATATTAATTATAAAATTGTATATAATTATTTATATTTCAAAAAATACGTACATTTAATTTATCATTTTTAAAACATTTATTTACTAATTCCATGATATAAATATATATTATTTTCATTTATATGATTTTAAAATTTTATTAATACTTTCATAAGTTAGTTTATTATTCAAATAGACAAATTACTTTTCCAAACGATCCCATTACTATTCCAATATTCATGTTACTATTACATTCATATAGATTCCTTAATTTCTTTAAATACAACTAATTTCATGATAAATTTATAATAAATTTATCTATTTATTTCTATAATGTGAAAAAATCTATAAGTACCTGAGTTTTAACATCCCCCCTTGGAAATTTCATCCACACACAAAAATTACTTATTTAAAAATTGAGGATACCTTTCTCTCATAGAATTTTTATATTCCCATGTTTGTTCTTGAACCATGTGGTTTCTAATTAAATACTTAAGATAGTGAATTAATATATTCTACAATACTTTCTTTATATGGTAAATATTTAGAATGAGGGTTTCCTTATAAGAAAGGTTCTCTCCCAGCTGAACTACTTCAAGGATAAAAACATGAGATGAATATTTTACATATATTTGTAACATATAAACATGAAAATCATTATATACATAGGACAGAATAAGAGGAAATGTTACTCAGTATGAAAATCATCCATCTTTGTCCATAATTTTATTGGTTCTAAGTAAATGTCGAGTCAACTTCAACTTCTCGCCAAAATGCACCAACCATTTCCATGGAGAAAATTTGAGAAATACATGATTACTGTACTCAAGAAGAATATTCTTCCACCAGTTATCAACATAAATTTTCTTCCAACTCTGATACATACTAATGTTTATCATAATTATATGAACTTTCCAGGTTTTATCCATTACCAAATTTGGTCCCATCAATACTCATTAACATAATTTTTCACATATACTAGAGCGAGACACCGCATTCCATATAATTGTTAAAAAGGTTCCATTTATATATTATAATAAAAAATATTATTATGAGAATAATAAACCAAATAATAATATTTATCTCAACATCCATGGTAATATATTGAACAACATCGAATCATTTCCCGTAATGTCTTGATTTTTTAATCTGATTTTTTATTTGATTGAGGATGAAAAGTAGTGATGACATTTAATTTAGTTCCAAATTGCTTTTGAAGGACTGCCCAAAATATATTAGTGAAATTGGATTCATGATCAGGTATAATGGAGAGATTGATCCCATGTAACTAAAATATCTATCTGATGTATATTCGATAAAGATGATAAAATGACATAGTATCTCGAATATGAATAAAATATCCATAATTATTCATTCAATCACTAATAACACAAATCACATTGTTACCTAAATAATATATTTTTTAAACTGTGAAATCCATGTATATATTTTCATATTTCAACCATGGATTTAGAAAAGGGTGAAGCAACCACTTTAGTAATTATCATTCTGGTTTTATATATTGACAAGTTGAACATCTCATGGAAAATTCTGCAACATCATTTCTCATTTCATCCCTTCTGTAATACTACCAAAATTCAATGTACATCATAGTTCATCTAATATGGTTTAAATTAGAAAACTAAAAGCTTCACATAATAGTAATTTCTTCAACTATGAATCACAAGGCAAAGAAAATCACTTCTGAGATCTCAAAACACAATCATTATTAATATTAAATTGTAGAAACATACCAATTTTAAACAATTATACCTATTTATATAACTAATTGTATACCTTATATTCTCTATTATTTCTATATAATAGAGATTATTCCACTAAGACCCGAAAAAATTGAGGAACTTGTTGTACTAAAAACTTCCAAGATAAAATTCATCGAATCACAAATAACGGGGTCATGTTCCAAATGTAACATGGTTAATAAAGCATTATTTTTCCAACCCAATGAATTGACAACTTTATTTAGATTTCATGGATTTTAATTGATCGTCAAATAATAATCCTATATTAGTTCAATATATTCTCTTTGCATCATGTATAATAGTTATCAGGGAATATAAACATCAAAATTTTAGGACCAGTATATATTTCATATATTCTTCCATATATATTTTTTCTATATTTTTTTTAAATAAAGACCACATATGTTAATTCTAAATCATGTGTGTAATAATTTTACTCACGAGTTTTTAGTTTCCATGAATAATAAGAACATACATGGCCATTTGTTACTAGAACTCAACCGAGTCAGTATAAAGAAGCATCCTAATAGATAAGAAACTCACTATTTCAAGAAGGCTTTCCAAAAATAGAGAATTCACCAATCTCCCATTCAGTTACAGAAAAAATCACATTATTCAATCCAAATAAATTTATACCAATTTTTTTAACTTATTTTTTGTAATATATAATCACTAAATTTTTTAACAAAACATCAATAATGGCCTTTATATGAAGAAAACTATGAATCTCAATAACATTTGTAAGACATGACCATTCATAAAACATTTTTGTTTTTGATATATCAACTTTTATTCCATACTTATTTACAATGTACGAATGATAATATATCAATTGTATCCAAAAAATAATTTTCTATATTTCCCATCTAATTTTTCTTTTAGGGTTTGTAGAAAAATCTGTAGTTGTTTTCCAAGATCCGCATCAATTTTTGGAATAACTAAAATATTATCTAAAAACAACAAAAAACTTATTCAAATCTTAATGGAAGATCATATTCATAAAATCTATAAATATAGTTGTATAATTTTTTCCATACATAACAGAATAACTAAAAACTCAAACATGTATTATCAAGTCAAGAATTCTACTTTTTGAATTTCATCCTCCTTCACCTTTAGTTGATGATACATAGACTGGAGATCAATAATTGGAAGTTAATGTGCTCCTTGTAGATGATTAGAAAAATCATTCATATGAGTCAATGGATACTTATTCCAAATATTATTGTTATTAAATTCTTTATAGTTGATGAAAATAATCATGTAACTATATTTCCTTTTAAAAAAAGGGGTGAACCCTAAGGTGAGGGGCTGGGTCGAATAACACTATCATTTAGAAACACATATAACCTCTTTTTTAATTATTGTAGTTCTAGTTGATCCATTCAATAAGGGGGTTATGAAATATTGTTAGCATGAGGTAATAAATCAATAGTAAATGAAACCTTGCAATCAGTTATAATACTAGGAAACTCATCAGTAAAATCATCAAGATACACATTTACCACCAAAAAATCATTAATCTGAATAGTTCCCTTGATTTCAACAATATGTTTATGATAAAATTAATTTCCATATTGTAATGGTTTCTATAAATCCTACTTTTTTATCAAATATATGGGTTCATTATTTTATAAAATCTACAACTTTTTCTGAAAAAACACATATTCGGCTCTACAATCTATCTTACTATGGTAATCAAAAAACCAATTCATACCCATAATAACATCAAATTTTACCCATGGGAATCCAACAAGTTTTTCATGTAAATTATTATCAGATAATTGTATGGGAATATTATTATGATTTCTTTTTTCCATAATATTTCCCTCAAGTGTTTTCACTATAATTTATTGCATCATTTATTGAGGTGAAATTTCCAAATTATTATAAAAAATCACTTATATGATATAATGTGTACACCTGAAATCAAAAAACACATTATAAAAGTATGATTATACGAATAATATACCTAATTATACTTCATTGGATATGCTAAATCATGTTTTAGTAGTTGAAAAGGATTTTACCATACATTTCTTTTAATAGTATGGTTGATCCTCATCATTCGGGATCCACACCGGGAACTTTTTTTCGTAATTACCATTTCATTACTTTTCAAACATTTTATTTTATGTATATCAAAACATTTCTTACCACTACCATGATATTTTTAATTTTAATTATGATCCATATACAAAAGCATACAACATAGGAAACATTTATAAGATTTCAAAAGGCATTCCATAGTGTGTTTTACCACAATTATCAAAAATGGAAAACTATATTGTCTTACTATAAATATTCATTAATGCATTATTTCCATCTTCCTTCCACCTCAACCTCATTTTCTTCTATTTATAAAAGTAAACATGATAATTTTAAGACACCTTTTCTACCTGATCCATATATCAAAAAAGTTTTTCATAACTCTTGAAATCACAAGAAGTTGATTCCCTTCAATATTTTGGCTTCAATCCAGATTTAAAATGATTCATTTTACTATCATGATCCCTGATAAATTTTGGATCCTTCCTTGCCGATCATGTAAATTTTTTCTTCCTATGTTTCCACTTAATCTTCCTCTTATCTCAATTCCAATAATATTTTATCCATCCTAGGCCGATTCATATTAGGAAAGTATTTCTCTAGAATTTTATTTTAGAATTAATCTTATTTCAAAGCACCAATCTCTTTGTTACCCTTGATATTCATGATCATTTACCAATATAAGTCATATTAACATTTAGAATGGTAAATAGTAAGACTATACCATTATTTTTATGAACACCTCATGACATGGGAAATCTTGTACAAGGATTAAGTCCAACCTTCATCTAACACTGGGTAAGAGGATCCACTAAATTTAAGATGGTGTTTCCTAATAAATGTTTCCACCACTGACATATTCATATATGTTTGATCTATCAGATATTGTGAGTAGATAACGACTCTATTAACAAACTACATCAACTGATCTATTATTGAAGAAATAACACTATTCCAATTCCCATCATTACAGGTTTCATAATTCAAAGGATATTATCCTCTCTCTCTATCTCTCTTCTTACATCAACATCCCTGTCTCTCCTACAAAAAATAATTCTTAATAGACATATCTTAGATGAAGAAATGTGATAATCATTAAATTCAATATCATTTAAACTTAACAGTAAATTAAAAGTATTTCCTGGGTGTGGTAGTAAAATTATCACAACCCCTAAAGTTATCTAAAACATTATTTTATGACAACTGTAAGAAAATATTCATAAACATTACATAATCTAGTTAATTCGACTCGAATTCGATTTTATATATTAAAAAATATATTTTAGTTTTATAATTTTTGGGAATTATTTAATAAATTCATATAAATAAACTCATATATTAAAAAGTATACACTTTTACTCAAAATATATTTTTTCGCAAAACGATCATTTTAAAATAAAACCAGATTTCATTTTCGAACAAAACATGAATTTTTCCATTCTTTTACCCATCTTTAATTCCTATGAAATATATAATCTTGGGATGAGCACAAAAAATATAATTAACAGATATAGAAAGGAATAAATAATCAATAGGTCAATGAATTTAATCCTTTTCACAAATTTATAACTTTTACGCACAAAAGATTATCTTGTTATCTTACCGTATGAAATCATAAGTTTCCTGTAAAACATTAGAACAAATACATAAAACATTTAACTTATGTTATGGGATAAATTTCATATAACTCATTAATATAATGTAGATCTCTCAAATTTTAAGGGAGTGGCCATCATGGATACACATAGAATAAACATCACAGTATATTCCCATAAACTCTTAGAAGAAACCTAACTCATAAAATCATCCCCTTGACCAAATGCGTTGAAGAAATATAATGGGCTCACCCACAAGTTGATTTTAAAATAAACTTGTAAATGTTAAATGAAAAAAAAATAATTAGGAATAATGGAATAATAAAAATATGTGTGTGGTGAATAAGTTAACAAAAAATTATTGAATTAAAAGAGTCGTTACTTGAAAAGATGAATTTTAAAATGAAATCCCATTATCATATGTCTAAAAGTAATATAGACTTGTACATAATTTCTTGGATAATGAAATTATATTCCTTAATAATAAAATCCAAAACCTTTTCCACAAATATTTTATTTATCAACATTTTATTATGTTTATTCATGTCCATTTTGAGGCGTTATAAAATATCATAATTGTTGTTCTTGGACCGTTTATTTCAAGGATTTATGGTCGGTTACCTTTAGTATAATTATGTGAGTTCTTGTGAAATACACAAAAAATCTAGAATTGGAATGAAATAGAATTATTAAACTTACCTAATTTTAAATTATCTGATATATCATTTTTTATAATATGAGGATTATTTATTAGATAAAACATTATTGAAAAATGTTGGGTTTATTTTTGTCGATTTTCGAGGCCATTTCAAACAAGTTTTTATATTTAATACTATGTATATAAATTGGTTCCATATTATGATAAAAGTTATTAAATATATATATATATATATTAAGACATTATTTAACAATAATATTGGTTTTATGATTTCCTATAATGATTGAAATATAAAAAAAACTCATCATCCACGAAGGCAGTGAATCAACACATCACAGTTGGTGTTTTAATTTTTAGAATATGAGGAGAAGATAAGAGGTTTTATGATGGGTAATAAATTAAATAAATAAAATTATAGTATATATATGATACTATAGTTATCATTACATTTTTGATATGAGAGGTGAGGACAAGGTAGAAATAATGAATGAAAGAAACAATTTAAAGGGAAAGAAGGGATGATTTTACCTCTTGAATATTGTCTCCCTGAGAACCCCCATATGTTACTAAGTTTTAATATTTTAGAGGTAAATATCATTCTTGGACATGGGGAAGAGGATTAAAAAGTAAATTGGAATGAATGTAAATAATTTAACAATATTTGGATGTATGAGTATAAGGAACTAAGTAAATTAATTGGACTTTGTGAGTTCAAAGTAATGGCTAGTTAAACCATCAATGAAACAAAAACTCGTGTATCTATCTTATAATTTTAAATATCAGAAATTATTATATTTTACTATTCACCAAAAATTCATTTATTTCAGAAAAATACCAATAAATTTCACTAACCATCTTATGATGTGTAGATTATAAAAATGGAATACTTTATTTAAATATAATTTTATAAATTTGTTAATTTTTTTTAATTAAAATCATCAGTTTTTTCAAAAAAAATACCATTATTAATATTATAAATGATTTTATGAAATGTTGAAGTGTTTATTAAGGTATCGTAACATCTTCATATAATTATAATGATAAAAATTATGTTTGGAATCTATTTAATGAAAAATGATGTTTCTTTTAAATAATTGTGTTAATTATAAAATTGTAAGTAAATATTTATATTTAATAAGAATACCAAAACATAATTTATAATTTTTAAAACATTTATTTATTTCTTCCATGATATAAATATATAATATTTTCATTAATGAGATATATAAATTATATTTATAATTTTATAGGTCACTTTATTACCCTAATGTCCATATTACTATTCCTAATTATCGCATTACTATACCCATAGTCGGGTTACTATTCTATTAGTATAAGTTCTCTAATTTCTATAAATACCAGTTATTTGATTATAAATTTTTAAGGAATTTATCTATTTATTTTTAGATAAAAAAAATATTCTTTATATTATTATGTAAAAAAGGTAATTATTGAAAGGAAACATACATTCTCTTTATTTTTATTTATAATGGTTGTTATCATATCTATTAAGTGTCCCAATTATTTCAATGTTGAAAAATAAGGCGATTTACCCTTAAAATTATTATAAATATGTTAAAATAAATATAATATCAATATAAAATGTATTTAATAATAAAAACCTGATTTCATAAAAATACCACAAATGAAAAAAAAAGATATCAATTGAAAATTATTTACTAAGTTGAAATATCATGAGTAGAAAAAAAAAGAAACTTTTGAATGTTGGGGTCATGGGGATGAAAATAATGAAGGCCGTGAGAATCCCCTCAATAAAACATAACACAATCAATATGAACATAACTAATACTCAACTACACCATACAACTGTTAACTGAGTTACCTATAGAAGTAAGAATATCAGTCATCATGTTAGTATCGCACAGTGAGTGAACAATATTCATTTCATATTAAAGAATAGAATTATATGCTATTTTTTATAAGATTAGGTTCTATAATATTTAAGGAAGGCTCGTTAATTCATTGTAAAAATGGAAGATTGTGGTATCAAACCAACCCTATCAGGTCTATAGTTGGTCTAATATCAATTACATTAAAATGAATACAAAGAATAAAATCATGAAGGACTAATATATCATTATTCTTGGTAGACCAGATACAAAAATGAGTCTTCTATTACAAATTAATATACTAATTATAATATATATTTTTCTAAATACCATTGATGATAAATTTCTTTTATATAGTAAATCCCTATATATAATTTTATGATAAATTTATTATATTCATTGAGAAAAAAATAATGGTGAGATAAAATTCTCAGTAAGGGTAATGAATAGAGGAATAAATAATGAATAAATTTGAATAATAATTAATGAAGGTTAAATAACTGAACACACATACCACATAGTAAAAAAATATAACAATATATAATCAATATGGAAAGCTAATAACTAAAAACACATGCCATTCAAATAACTAGAGAAATAAAAATCAATACAGAAATGTAAGAAACTAAAACACATTCCATTTATTCAATGAACTAAAAATGAAATATATCTATAGATATGTAGTTGAAAAATCACATGGATGAATAATAACTGAATCTAAATGTGGTAAATGATTAATTATTTGACTTCATGTCTAAGGAGCATTAAAACATATATTTTCAATACCTTTCACAAGATGGTTTAAAGCTGTAGATATAAACCCATTTATTTTTCTAAAACAAATCTGTCTCATGGGAACGAATTGATGCATTTAAGATATATATATAGTTGGAGTTCCACCATTTATTAGCGTTCCAAAAAATTTCCCATATCGAATAAAATAAATAAATAATATACCTTGTCAAAAATACATATTTAATAACGAATATATAAATATCAATAATTCC
Source organism: Viscum album (assembly GCA_963277665.1). NCBI lineage: Eukaryota > Viridiplantae > Streptophyta > Magnoliopsida > Santalales > Viscaceae > Viscum > Viscum album. Next base: position 245,753,001 of record OY728131.1, read on the forward strand.
CTAAATAATTGAATTACTATAAATGTCGATATTGTTTTTAAAATGGTATACTCTTTTGGAAATTGTAATATCCATGATAACTAAAATGAATAATTTATTGGAAATTTAATTTTCAAAGATTATAGGTGATTGAATACTTCAAAGGGACTAAACAATGAATCAAGGAAGTAAACGTGAATACAATCCTTGGTCAAATAAACCATAATACATTAATAAGAGTAATAAAGATGTTATGAATACAATATATCCCAAGTAGAGAAAAATAAACGGTTGTTTTATTTGATGAATACAAAAAAATATCCTAATAAAATTATTGATGAAAATATCAGTTGTTTTGCTAAACCTTTTTAAAAACCATTTCAATGAAAATATCTATTGAAAAAAGTTTATTCAAAATTTAACATTTTAATCATGAAAAGGAAACATTAATGAAATAACGATGAATAAATTCGTACTATCCAAATGAGGTAAAATGAGTATTCCTTTTTCATGATAAAATGTTTGAAGAAATGGATTATTCGGAAAGAGACAAAATAATTTATTTAGAAACACTATTAAAATACCAATGCGTAAAACATTCTTCAATAAAATATTTTAAAAAGGTTAAAATATATTTTGGAAACATTTTAACAAAACATGTATTTTAAATGAAAATAGGTTCTCCGACTAAAGAGAGAAGTACATTTCGGTTTTCTTAAAAATATTTTCTAGAATGTTTTACGTACCAAAGAGTGGTAAAATGGTACAAATACTCATAAATAATCATAAATAACCCTATGAGAGGAATATTAATGGTTTTATTGAAAAGTGTTCATCCAAAGTCTGAAAATGGAAATACCATTGAATGGTCATTAAAGATTTTGTTGAAAAAAAATAATCTGTAAATAGCCCAAAGTGTTCTATACATCTTCGATACACTCTAATCATAATCCTCATGAATCTATAATATTAAGTTAACTTTTTAACTACCATGAAGATAAATTGATTCGTGATATACTATAAAAAATTGATAGTTGATAAACCACACAAAAAAATTAAGTGGTGAAAATGGCATTTTTCCCATAGAAGTAAAAATTGAGATGAAAAATACCTTAGATGAAATAATTGAAATTGAAACACAAAAAATCATAAAGTATGATTACATATTGATATTATATGAAAAATTCTAGTATGTGTACCATATATAATAAATTAGGTTCACAAAAATAAATTTATTATTTCAATATAATGTTAATAATCATAAAAGGAAGTTATATTACAAAGATAATCATTAAAAATATTATTGAGGAGAATAATATTTAAACATTTAATAGTGCCCTACAAAACATTAAAATATTTGAATCATAATATCCATAAAAGGATAAAATAAAATGAAACCTATAATATAATGTGTAAAAATAGGTTAATGATATAACAATTAAAATGGATGTATATACACCGTATAAAATAATCTAGGTGCATAATAACAAATAAGTGTCAATGGAAAGTAAATTGTGATGAAATCCATTACATTGAGTATGAATTGTCTTGTCTGTTTTCATAAACATTAACAATAAATATTTTTTAGTTATTCTAATTTTTTATCACCATTTTCATGTTTATAATTTATTTTATTTCACTTATGACTATGTTCTACACAACTATATAAACAATTATCTTTACATCGGTTTTTTGACCAAATTCTGTTATATGTCACAAAAACATTGTTAGGTAAAATATAGTCAAAAGGGCCATTTTATAACATCTATAGAAAATAATAATGACATAATTATCATATTTATAAATCAATTATACTTTTAAAAACAACCATTAAATAAGGTTATAAAAAATGAATTAATGTTACAATTATGGGGATGGTAGTTCGTACGTATGCATGACTAACGTTATCATTTTTCATTGATCATTTTGAGAATATGGTATGTAGAATTATATCATTCCATAATTATAATTATATCATAAATTATGAAATATTTAATGATGTATTCTTATATATATAATTCTTGTGATGTAAAATGAATCACATCATATCAAGTAAGCGGTAGTCCACACGTCCATGAATGACGTTATCACTTTTTAAGTGTGTGAAAGGGTAATAATGAAAATGATATATATTATATTACCAAAAAGGAAAATATTTAATGAATAAAAGTTATATTATTTCTATGTCACATATGTTTAATTTAAATAATCTTTTATAAATTGCATGTATGGTGTGAATGAATTTCAACACTTTTAAGAGGTTGTAGTCCACACTTCCAAAAACGATGTAATTGTATTCCCACAAAATGGTGTGCATGAAGAATTATGTTATAAAAAATTACATAATTATAAAGAAATTATAAATATCATATAAATATATATAAATATATATAAATATATTTTTCATAATAATGACCACCTTGAGAGGAAATAATGGACGAACAAACAATCATCATTTTCTGAGTTGGAACTTCGCTATTCGTGTAAACAATGTATTTATTACCCATTATATAGAAGAGTTTGTATGTGTAGGTTTAACCATTTTCACAAAAATATATCACAATATTTTGGATAATGGTTTTTTATATATTTATGTAATTAAAAGATTCTAGGGGTGGATAATGGAAGTAAAACTCAAGAGGTTAAGGACACATGCCACAACTTAATCGGGTAGCTCCTTTTTATTTGAACCAACTGGATTTCATGGATTTATTTATAACAAATTTGATGATTCTAGGTTTATTTGAGGGATTTTGAGGTGATATTTTTTCAGATTTGGTTTGATCCAAAGTTTCTTGATTTGTGTCAGAAATCATGAGGATATTAAACCATTTATAGTGAAGGGAAAGGACACATTTGTTTTTTTTTGAAAATAATTGTGTATTCCCCATTTAATAGTTATTAACAAAGGGAAAAGGTGGATAATTATGAAAACAAATATGTTTATGGACTAAATATGTCCATAAAATTGGTTTTGGACATCTATCTAGGTCATGTTTTCCATTAATATTATGGTTTAGTCCCTAGTTAAACTTTATTTTAGCTTAATCGATGTAATTATTTTTAATTCAATTCACTAACATTCTAGTTAAAAAAATAATTTTAACATATTAGAAATTATATGTTTTTTATTCCAAATATTGAATCAATATTTTTAAATTCCAAAAACCGATGTGGCTAAAACTAATTTAAATTTAATACCATAGACTGAACGATAATGCGTTGTTTTTAGGTAAATATGTCTAGCAGTTTACTATGTATTTTTAGTAAATTTCAATATGAAATGTATAACAAATAATTAAATTGGATTAATTGATAAAAATATTATCTAATTATACTCTAAAATTAATTAAATGTATATTTTAACATTATAATTAAATCAAATGAAAAAGTTATTTTGATCTCAAATTCCTTATTTTTCATTATTCGTTAAAAACAAAACATCACAAAAAATGATAAAAATTTACCCTAACCTAATTTTTATGTTATTATTTCAATGATTAAGTTTATTTTGAAATCTTAAGTTTATGATAGGGTAAAAGTTTTTATTTGAAATACGTTCTTCTTTAAAATGCGGTAAAAGTGTCTTAATAAAAATATTGGTTTTTATGTTTAATATTGTGTTTATTCCAATATCATGACTATAAAATCCAACTTATGATTAAAAAATTATTTAATAATATATAAAAATATATATATATATATATATTTTAAATTAATTTCAATCATTAATTTTAATTAATTTAATTTATTAGGCAAAAAAGGATTTGTGATAAAAAAAATAGTTTTCTATAAAAATATTTTTTTTGTGTTAAATTGCTTCTTATAATAATTTCTAATTAATTTATAACCAATGAATTCATTATATATTTGTTTAAACCATAATTTTCATAAGTTAGTTATTACCATTAATAACTTTTAATTTAATGGACAATTCATATCTTATTATATTAAATGATAATATTTAATAACATATTTTTTTTAATACATGGTCTTGTGTGTAACAAAATATTTCAAAGAAAGTATCTCTTGCATATAATACAAGCAAGATCAATGTTGAAAGCATTATATGATATAAAATATATATTGAATTTATTTAAAATTGTGATTTTTTATAAATACTTGGGATATTATATTCACTTATGCGTTTCGTTTTGTGTTTCATACACACTATCAAATACAGTGTTCATACTTTATATTTTTGGGGTGTTACATTCTCCCCTATTTAATTAAATTTTTCCATCATAATTTAATCTGGATCTTGGTAAAAATAATTTGATATTTCTTGGGATTGAAATCCCACATCATGATAAGGTGCCATAAACAACCTCCATAACATTGTGAATAGAATGTAAAAATGTCATGTGGACAGACATATGACTATGTACTTAAGTAAGAAAGCATTAATAGAATGTAGAGATACATACTTGAAAAAAAACATAAATTATATAGTGATTTTTTGAGGTCATCAATCGTGAACAAGTCAATTATCAATAAACATTTTAGGCCCTCAAGCCACAAATTTGTGATGATTTTAAAGACAATCGGCTAAACAAATATTATAGTATTATTAATACATTTTTTATTGATGATACATTTCATAATGTTGATTAATTATTTTACATCCTATGTATAATTACATGATAATTTTTTATAAATAGTATCTTGAAATTTTGTTTCAGTTTGATCAATTTTCCAATTCATTCATAAATTAATTTTGATATTGAAAGCCAAGAAATACACATTTAATAGATTTTAAGGCCCATAAAGAGTGAAAAGTATTCCTATCTAACTAGAAGTTTTTTCCAATACTAATATGTTTATGATATTAATCTATAAACCTATAAAATGATACCAAATTTTCATCAACATATATTCAAAAAAATCAACTATAAACCATGAAATAAGAATAAAGTCATTATGAAGGATAATGGTTTTCATTAAGCCAATATAATATTTCAATTATGGGTTCAAGTCGCACGACCTTTCCAGACATGATTCGTTGTCACCTCACTTACAAGTTGTATTTTTCTAAAACCATGATAATATAATTTCTGAAAATAAATTTCATGGACATCCTTAAAATAAGTTTAATCACTGAAGAATCTTCAAAAAATGATTTTCAATAAAACCTTAATACATAAATAAATCACCCTCTTACTTTAAAATATGTACTTTCTTGATGTAGAGTTTATTTTTAATTTAATTTATAGGATTTTTAAATCATAAAACATATTATTTAATAGAAAACCACAGTTTTAATCTAGGTTATTCATTTTAAAAATCCTTTATTGGGGTTTGTAAAAAAATGTGATTATTCCTAAGAATATCCTTAGTGAGTGAAAAATCGGGTGCCCAATAGGGCATGTTTTCAAGTGCTAAGTTATGTCAAGTTAGGCCATACAAAGCTTTTTGGAGTTGTTACTCATAAGTACATATGTTCTAGAACCACTTCCACATATAGTATCCATATAGGGATGTTTTTCTAGAAATTCCCACATAATCTCTACATTTCAAAAACTATAGGGTGTTGTTCTAAATATATAGTCAAATTCTTCTTTAGGCTTATGTTATATAATCTATGTTTTCCAAAATCTATTTACCATCATTTCTAATAAACATCCATTAATACAAACTATATTTACCCAACCCCAGAAGGTCGGGTACTAGTGTTTGATATCAATTACATGGGATGATTACATGGAATAAAAAGTCAAAGAATAGAGATTTTAAAAACCTTGGTAAACAATATACATACATGAACCTTTTATTAAAAATTAATATATAAATTACAACATAATTTTTATTCTAAATAATAACAAGGATATGATTTTTCCATCTAGTATATCCCCTCATATCTTTTATAGTATGTATCTTGGATTATAAGGGAAGAGAAGAAAAATAAGGTGGAGATCCAATGCTTGGTAAGTGTAAAGTATAGTGGAAGCAATAATAAATCAATTAGAATAATAATTATGGTATGATAAATAACTGAACACATATAAAATTTAATCAAAAATATGATAAGGAAGTGAAAAATAAATATTGAATGATTATAACTAGAATCACATTCTATTCAAATATCTAGAAAAGGAAAAATAACTTTGGCATGGTAGGTTACTAAAACACATTCAATTTATTCAATGAACCGAAAATTAAATGTACCAAGAGATATGTCAAAAATAACATATATTAATAATAACTGAAATTTAATGCGGGAAATGATTAATTATTGAATATCATGTTTGTGGCACATGAGAACCTATATCGTCAAGACCTTTCAAAATATGGTTTAAAACTACAAATAGAATCTCATTTAATTTTGACAACTATTTTCTTTCATGATAACCTATCTTTATATGGAGAAGAAATATAAATTTTGGGCTCCACCTATCATTTCTAGTCCAAATGATTCCTCATATTGAATAAGCAAAATAAATAAAATTCATTTTCAAGTATCCATATTGAAAAAATAATAAGGAATTCACAATATTTTCTCAAATAATCATATAAATATCAAAGTAAAAACCATATGCAAATTGGTATGTGGTTTAATAAATAATAATTTCTTGGATAAAGGGAATATATAATTTTCGGGGAAATTCAATTTTTCATGATCATAAGAGATTATATATTCATGATAATAATAAATGAATCAAGGAAGAGAATGTGAATAATATCCTTGGTAAAAAAACATAAACCATCCAAAAAAATAAAAAGGATGGTATTAACACAACATATCCAATGTGAAGAAAAATAAAGGGGTTTGGTTATAGATGAATAGAAATAAAAATATCTCATTCAATAATTATTGATGAAAATATCCCTTTTTTTAAAAAAACATTTTGGAAAACCTTTTAATTATAAATAATTTTTTTTTAAAAAAAATTATATAAAAAGTAAACTTTTAAACATGCGAAGGGATATTTAATGAAATTATGGTGATTAAATTCATACTCTCTATACGAGGTAAATAGAATATTATTTTCCTTTCTAAAAAGATAGAAAATATTCCTTGCTGGGAAGTGAAAAGATGTTTTTTGAAAACATTAGTAAGAAAAAAAAAGTTTAAAAATTTAATTACAAAATCATTTTGAAAAGGTTAAAAATATTTCTGAAATCATCTAAATGAAACATGGTTTTTAGAAGAAAAAAATTTCTCTAAATTAATAGTGTAATGAGGTCAGGTTTTATTAAAATCATTTTCTAAAAAGTTTTGTCTGCCAAATAGTGGGGAAATGATATTAATACTTGAAAACAATCATGAATAACGGGAGAAGACTAAAAAGAAAGGTTTTATTGAATAATGGTCATATAATTTCCTCTAATGAAAATACCAATAAAAAATCCTTAATGTGGTTTTTTAGGTAGAAATATTTTGTAAAACCCCATGACTCCATGATATTATTTATTTTAAATAAATTCAATAGCTTCAATTGAATGCAACACCAAGCTCAAGTTCCCAATGACCTGTCAAATTAACAGTCAAAAAAGATGTTATGAATATTATTACATACATTATGAAATTTATAAATTTTGTTTTCCAAAATAGACTTCATTTTTGAATTCAGAATATAAAAAATTGTTTAGGGTGAATTTTTTGTATTTTTCTAAAAGGTTTCAATTTTTAGTGATTAGTGCAAAAATACTACATTGTTTTTTAAAAATTAAATTTTTCATTTAAATAATTATTTTACTTTAAATTCATTTTAAACACACTATTTAAAAAACATATATTAATCCAATGTAGTTCATTGGAATCATTTTTTAAAAAATAATTATATATAAAAATTTATTGAACTTTTGAACGTCTCATTTACGTGCCTTCTATTCACATTTATAGGATTAGTAGTAAATGTTACATTACTGCTTCTGTGAATGGAATTTCTAAAAATGTACATAAATGGTTATAATCAGTAGAAAAAATTTGGTCTAATATAATCAAAATAATTTTTCGTGGATAATAACATTTGATTTTTATTTACCATGGTTATAGGAAAATGGTAATTATAGGTAAAAAATAATATATAATATTTCCCATACACTTTTCCTATATTTATTTTATAAGTGGTTTTTGACGAAAATCAACCGTATATTAGTACATTTGTTATATTTTTTTAAAAAAAGATATAAATATGTTATATTTAAATTTTAATAAATAAATGATTTTTAATATAGTGTTATAGATATGATAAATTCAAAACAATAGTTAAATTTAAATATAATAAGTTTAACATCATCATTATAATTTTTCATTGAATTTTAGAGAAGAAATAGTTTAATTAAATGGTTCTATAAGAATGATGTAATATTTTTTAGTTAATTGGGATATAAAACAAATGATATTAAAAATATTAAAAAATATAATTTGACATAATTAATGACATTAAAAAATTATATAGATAACTTAGAAATGTAATTGAAATATTGGAATTATGTTCTTGAAGTTATCATATATGAATAGTATGTTTAAAATTTAAAAAATGAATAATATCAAAATTGACATAAATGATGCTTTAAATTAAATAACATTTCATTAAATGATATAAAATTTATAAAAATATATAATGCTTCTATATAAAATTTTTAATGTTAAATATATAATAAATGATCAAATTCGGTTTTTTTGGAATTGTATACTAACTATATTAAACTTATAGTGTAAAAAGACATGTACTCACAATAATAGTTAAATTATTTAACTAAGGGTTAAAGCCAAAACAGAATGTTAATTTTTTGACATAAACATTTATAAAATTCATTATTTGAGAGTAGTTAAACCCTATAATCATCATAAATTATAAATAGTTCACTTTGGATCTATTTGAAATTGAAAATTAATTTATAATGAATTATTACTTTTGGAGTTTCCAAAAGTGCCCCTTCCATCTCTTATAAAAGGGAACATCTCCTTATATATTATTCACACACATATATCCCTTTATTTCAAAAAAAAACATTACAATTTCTCCATAAAATATTCCTCACTTCATCTAAGAGTCCATTATTGGGAAGAAGGTTAACCAGAGGATTCCTTTTGTGTAAATCAAAATGACATAATCGAAGAAGATTTAATTGTTATGCCAACTCTTTAAAAGTTATTTTCTTCATCTACTTACTTTTATTAATTTGTTTCCATACTAAACTTATAAATATATCATATAATATATTTCTATATTTTTATATGATTATGGGATTACCAGATTACTCCTTTTACACATACCTATGAATAACAACATCACCATGTGTGCGTACGTACAAATTACCATCTCAACAATGTGGTGTAAACTATTTTTCATAATTACATTATTTGGGTGGTTATAATGATGAATTCAATGGGTATAAATAATAAATATTACATTATAAAGATTATTTATAATTAATATATCATCCAATTTTATAAAATTTAACCATTAATGGAAGCATATCATCGCTTGTGCATACATATGGCCTATAGTCTCCATGACACAATAAGACTCATCTTTCACTTTAACCATTAAAAAATTGATTATAAAAAATAAATAATGAATAATTATGAAATATATAAAGAAATAATTATACTATAATATATATATATTTATATAATTAATTTTTATTCTTCCATTTAATAATATAAGAAAATAGAAATTGTGTTCATGCGTAAATATGGCCTACCATCTCTATGAATGGTGTATTCCATTCGATATATATATCTATTATAAATATAATGCCCCAACATTAAAAATAACATAATCTTTAATTTTGTTAATAATTCACATTCAGGATTTTTTGAGGTTTATATTTTTTGAGAATTAGTCTGTAAACATTACATTACATCTCAAAAAAAGTAGACACTTCTACTCTATCCAAATTTTTCTCAATAATAAAACTAATTAAATAAAACAAGAGTTATTTTCCTGATCTAAATATTCATGAATTTTTCCTTTCTCTTACCCTTCCTTATACACTATGAATAACATTTAAAAAACATGGGATGATCATAAAAAGCTCAGCAAGGGTTATAAAACACGTAAAGAAAAAATTAATCCATAAATATATAAAAATCAATTAAATCGATATTTTAAATCTTTAACATACCACAAAAAATAATAATATTAATTGATAACACAAGGAAGTCATAAATCATAAAGCTAACTTGTTATATCCATAACATACTTATGTTGTAGCTCTGACAGCTACGTAGGGAGTTACATTTGGAATAACCATCACAATATAATCCTTACATATCATATAAGAAACATTAAATTTTACCTATGTCACATTACCAAATTCATTAGAGAGATATCTCAGGCTCACCCAATCCAGGTTTATCAAGGAACCACCTGTATACGTAAACAATGCCCAAGAACCATAAAATATTCATAACACATAAAACAAAGTAAAGGAAAGATAAAATTTACACATTTCAGTCACAATATATCATTTTAGGATATTAAAATAAACAATTCTTTCTAAAAACCATTTTCAATACCAAAATGTGTAAAAAGGGTCTATGGTATTTATTTTCCTTTTAAAAACATTATGACTTATTAAGGAATCCAAATATCAAATAATGCTGGCGGTGGCGGAAAGGTCATTATGTCCACATATTCTAAAAAGAAACATTCCCTTTGTCATTTAGTAAAACGGTGCATAAAAAAGACCCCCGTTGAATGAAATTAAAATTAAAAGGGGTTTATACGTAGTATAAAATAATGTTGTGTATAAATCAAAATAAACCTCAATGAAATGTGATTCAGACAAAGTCCCTTACCTCGTGTCCGACTAGACTCGTTTGTTCTTTAATCTACTAAATAGTAAACTAAAGTTAATTTCGACTCTCTTAAGAACCTGTTTCATGTTTATTATTCATTTTATATCACTTATTACCATGTTATAAACATTACATAATCATTTATGTTAATAACGGTCATTTTGTCATTATTGGGTACCTAAGTCAAAAAGGAGCTTCTTATAATTACATGTTATCCTCGTGGTCAAAATTATAGTATGTCCAGAATGGTATTAATGATTTAGATATCATATATATTATATATATCCAGTATATATATTTATTAATCACAATACATAGAATTTCAAGATAAGGAATGAAAAGAACCAGTCATGGAGACGGTAAGTCGTACGTATGAATGAAGGATACTTCCATTTCTATTTCATATTTAATGGAATGAAAACATAATGATAAATAAGTATATTATAATTCCATTATATTATCATATATAATTTCATTAACTCTGTCCTTTATACATTCCACATATGGAATAAACAAGTCTTTTCACTTTGAGGAAATGAAATTAATGTGTTTACCCATTATGGAATCCATAAAGGTATGCTATAAATGAAAAATAAATAAGATTAAAGATAATATAATTATCATATATATAACATCTAAAAACATTTCCATCATAATTTCTACTATGAGTGGCGGTTGGAGATAATTGAACTATAATCATTTCGTGAGGCAGTAGTTCGTCGTCCACAGAAATAGTATGTTCATATCCATTATAAGGAAGTTTTTGGATGTTTAGTTGGAATAATCCTCATCGAAACATCCTAGTATATTGAATATACTTTTGTTGTAATAAAAAAATTGTAATAAAGAACCATTATGGGATTGGAGAGGGAAAATAAAAGAAAAGAACTTGAGAGAAGATGTTACCATTAAATAATGTTACTCTATTTGTTTTGAACCAAAAGGATTTATTTAATTTCCTTCTACATACTTTAAGTCTTCTAGGAGGAATATATGGATGTTTTCATCTTGTTGGAGTAGTGTTGGATGAGACAGGGGGCTTGAGAGGAGTGTGTAATAGGTTTGAGGTGGTGAGATTTTATAAGAGGGAGGATGGGCTCTTTAAGAATGTTTGAAAGTATTATTTTATAATAAATTTATTTTCAGTTTTAAAAAGTTAAAAAACTTATTAAATTTGAATATAAGGTGCATATAAGTCGAAATAAAATCATCCAATAATAATTTTATAGGTTTTGTATATTTTTTAATCCTTATATTTTTTATTTAATCTTATTTACTCTTGTCGTTTTATCAAGTATTTAACACTTTGATAATCAAAACAGTTACCAAAACATAACAATTATAGAATTAAAGGGACAATAATAAAATTTTAGGCTTATGGTATCTATTTAGCCTAATCTTAGATTTTTTAGAATTCATAATATTTAGTATAATATTTTATATTTTAAAATATGAATTTTGATGATGTTCAAACTATTAATATCGCGACTTTTAAAAAAAAATAAAATACATCATTTATTAAAAAAACATTAATAAAAATATAAAAAGTCTTAATAATATATATAATTCTTGTATAGAATAAAAAATTTCAAAATAAATTTCGTTTAATATTTATAATATCATTTATTTGAAACCCGTATTAATGAAGCAATTACTGCATCACTATTATGTCATAATTAAATTTATTTATATAACGTCTAAAAATTATAAATAAAATAGAATGATTAATTTAATTTTATTATATTTATAATTATATTTTATAGTCAAAAATATAACTTATATAACCACCTATAAAAATTGTTTTACTAAAAGATATATGTTTGGGATATGTTTTCCTTAGCTTAAAATTAAAAGTGATTAAATGAATTTTCACACTCAAATGGTTCCTGGTGTCCCAATATTGACCCAAGTATTACCATTGTAGTAAATATATCATCCAATAGGTTTTTTACATGTGTTAGATGAATTTAATAGTATTATAATATTATTTTTTACCCTTATTTACCATATTTACCCTTTAACCATGGTAAATAAAAAAATTACTGATGTTAATATTCATAATGTCTAAAAATTAATGTTAACTATTTACAAAAATTGGACATAAAAATTCATAATATCTAATTCTTTTTCCAAATTCAAAGTACATAAGTTATAAAAATTATTTCAAAATGAATTCTCATATTCAAAATAAAAAAGCGTGTTTTTAAGAAATATTAACTATCAAACGATTGACAGTTATTTCTGTCCAGTTTCAAAGTGAAATTACTTCTAATGACCACAATTGGATTTAATGGTAAAAATATAATCTAATTACACTTTATAAATAATTATAAATATAATCTAACAATATACGAAAATTATATTAAAAGGCAGTTTTGAATTTAAATGCTCTATTTTTCACAATTCCTGGAAAAGTGATCTTTATCAAAAAAATTACCAAACTTTAATCCAAAGTAAATTTTTATGTTCCTATTCTAACGAATAATATTTTTCAAGTATAACAGTAAATATTTTAAAAAACTAGATTTAAAACGAGTTCTCCATCAAAGGTGAGTAAATCTACCTTTTAAATAATATTAGAGTATTTATTCTTAAATTTAGTTTCATTCACATTTTAAGCCTCTACCTTTTATTGGATAAATGTAAAGACATTTAACAAACATTTTTAATAATATTTAAGTATGTTCTATTCATTCCCACCAATAAAACATCTAGGTGTTAACTACCATTTAAAAAAATATTGTATTATCATTTTTTAGTATGACTCATCCTTGTGTGCAACATGAGATTTCAAAGAAACCCATTATTTCATTTCGGGTACGCCATCGAACATCGAATCCCTTTTAAAGTAAAATTAATATTTATTTCAAAAATATTAATAAATATGAAAATTTTATATTTTTTATTTACATAGGATGTCACATCCTTCTTCCCTTTTTGGAAATTTCATCCTCACAATTTCTATTCACATATCAAATAAGTGGGGGTATTTATCCCTCTTATAATTTTCAAATTCTCATGTTTCCTCTTTAACAATGTGTTTTTTCATAAAATCTTTATCTGACGAATTATTTTATTTAGCAACACTTTCTCTCTTCGTTCTTGAATATAAACTGGTTGTTCCTCATAAGAAATATTTTCTTCCAACTGAACTACATCTGGACTCAAAACATGAGATGGATCTGGCATATATGTTTTCAACATTGAAACAGGAAAAACATTGTGTACCTAGGGTAAACATGGAGGTAAATCCAATATATAGAAAACTGATTCAACTTTCCCTCGTATTTCATAGGGTCTAGTGAACCTCGGACTCAACTTTCCCTTATTACCAAAATGGATCACACTTTTCCATGGAGAAACATTGAGAAAGAGGTGATCACCTACCTCGAAAAAAATATCCTTCCTCCAGTTATCCGCATAACTTTTCTGCCTACTATGAGTTGTTCCCATGTGCTTTTGAATCAGTTGTACTTTTTTTCCATCTCTTCTACCATTTTTGGTCTTATCAAATTCCTTTCACCTACTACATCCCAAAAATATGTAGTTCGACACCACTTTCCATATACTGTCACAAATGGAGCAATCTGTATATTGTAATGAAAACTGTTATTATAAGAAAACTCAGCAAAAGAAAGATGTTGGTCCCAAATTCCCTAGTAATCCATTGAATAATCACTTACCATATCTTCCAAATTCTAAATTTTTCGTTTAAACTACCTATATGATTGAAGATAAAAAACATTACTAAAATTTTATTCTATCCACAATGAATACAAAAGGACTTTCCAAAAGTTATAAGTGAACCTGGGATCACGATCAGATACAATGGAGAGGGAAACTCCATGTAACCTGACTATCTCTTTAAAATAAAACTGATAATGTCGATCTTGATACAAATTATCTCAAATAGGAATTAAATAAGAATATTTAGTCATTCGATTAACAATAACTCAGATTTCATTATTACCTCGAGATGTCTTTGTAAATCGCACAACAAAGTCCAAGGATATATTTTAAAATTTCCACTCTAGAAACGGTAAAGGCTGAAGCAACCTTTTCAGCAACTATCACTCTGCTTTAACTTTCTAACAAGTCAAACACATCACAATAAAGTCACCAATATCTCTTTTCATTCCATCTGACTAGTAATACACCCGAAGATCTCTGTATATCTTAGTGCTGCCGAGATGAACTGAAAACAGAGAACTATGAGCATCACAAAACAACTCATTCTTCAACTATGAATCACAATGCACACATAATCTCTTACCAAATCTCAAAAAACAATCATTATCAATGTTAAAATCTGGAAACAGTCCCTTCTGAACCCACTCTTCCTTTTTCTGCAACTCGCTATCTTCCTTCTGTGCTTTCATAATTCTGTTTGATAGAGATAATTTCACTGACACTTGAAACAATACAAAGGAATCTCCTGCACAAAAAACTTTTATTCTGATGTTCATCAAATTATTAATAAATTTATATTGTTCCAAATGTATCATATTTAATGTATCATTGCTTTTTCGACTCAGATAATCGGCTACATTATTTCCCTTTCCCGACTGGTAATGGATCATGAAATCATCATCCTTGATTAATTCTATACATCTCCTCTATCTCATTTTAAATTCTTTCTAAGTGAATATGTAATTCAAACTTTTGTGATCATTATATATTTCATACTTTACTCCATACAAATGAATCCTCCAAATTTTAAAAGCAAAAAACTACAACAACTAATTCCAAATCATGTGTTGGGTAATTTAACTGATAAGGTTTTTACTAACATGATGCATAAGAAATTACATGATCATTCTGCATAAGGACACATCCATGTCCTTTCAATGAAGCAACATTGTAGATAAAAAACTCACCATTTCTAGAAGGTAGGTCCAAAACTGGAGCATCCACCAATCTTCTTTCCAATTCCTGAAATAAATCATTACATTATTTTGTCCAAATAAACATAACACCTTTTTGAGTTAACTTATTCAATGGGCTGTATAACCATGCAAACCTTTCAACAAACCTCCAGTAATAAACTTCAAAAATAAGAAAACTATGGATCTTGGTTATATTTGTGGGTCTTGGAAATTATTCAACAACTTTTGTTTTAGAATGATCAATAGTTATGCAATTTTTGGAAACAATGTGACCATGGAATGAATTTTTTTGTAACCAAAACTCACACTTGATGAGTTTCACATGTAGTTTCTTTTCTTTTAAGGTCTACAATACACCCCTCAATTGTATTTAATGTTCCTATTCTTTTTGGAATAAACAAAAATATCACCAATAAAAACAACTAAAAACTTATCTAAGAACTCGAGACAAATTATATTCATAAGATCCATAAATACATAATTTACCTTAGTTAAACCAAAAGGCATAACTACAAATCCATAATTGACATATCTAGTATAAAACGTGGTGTTCAGAATGTCTTTATCCTTTACTTTTATCTGATGGTAACCTAACCTCAAGTCATTCTTCGAAAAATAGTGAGCTCCCTAGAGCTGGTTAAACAAATCATCTGTATGAGGCAAAGGATATGTGCTCTTTACAATGATGTTATTCAATTCTCTATAATCAATTAAAAGTCTCATTGAATGACATTTATTTTTACCAAAAAAGATATGATCACCCCATTTTGATATGCTAGGTCGAATGAATCCTTTATCTAATAACTCATTCAATTGGGTTTTAACTCTAAAAGTTCAATTTGATCCAATAAATAAGGGGGCTTTGAAATTGTCTTAGCATCAATAATTATCTCAATAGTAAAATCAGCTTCACAATCAGGTATTATACCAGGAAATTAATCAGGTATAATATCAAGACACTCATTTGACACAGGCACATCATTAATCTGAATAATAAATTTATTTTAAACAATATGTGCAAGGTAATATTCATTTCAATCATTTACAAGTTTCTTAGCTTCTTATATATTTTCAGAATTATGGGTTCATTCTTGTACACAAAATGAAATTATTTTTTAAAAATATACACCTTTAGGTATATATTCAATCATAGCATGATAAATGGAAATTCAATCCATACCCAAAATAACATCAAACACTACTAGAGGGAAATCAATAAGGTTTTTATGTAAATAATTCACACACATTTGGATAGGAAGGTTCTTATAATTTATTTTTATCTCAACATTTCTTCCTGATGTTTTAACGATACGTTCATGATTCATATATTGAGATGGAATTATTAATTTACTTGAAAACGTCTAAAAATTAAATAATTTCTAGAACCTGAATCAAACAAAACATTGTCAAAATCTAAATAAAAAAACAGTGTACCTAATACTACATCATTTGATGCCCCAACATATGCTGATGTAGTTACAATGGATTTCACCTCCCCTTTCTCCATGTATTCCAGCTTCCTTCCCTCATTTGTGTTCTTTGTTGGACATTTTCCAAATGATCCATTTCATTGCACTTAAAACATTTTAATGACTATAAATCAGATATTTTCTTACCATTACCCTGATCTTTTTCTATGCAATTACGCGCCTTATGTCCCATTTTACCACATCGTTATCACATACCAGAATTCAAATGACATTACCCACTATGCTTTTTACCACAATTTTCACAAACTATAAACATAAGTTTCTTACCATCACACATTTTGGAAGAGTTCTTCCCTTTCTTGCGCTACCATGACCTCTTATTCTGTTTCATTATAAAGAACATAGGATCATCAAAGAAAACCACTTCCACCTCCTCCACACATCAACTATGTTTTACATATATTTTGAACTCACAAGAAGATAAATCCCTTCGATACATTGGCTTTAATCTTGATAAAAATAGATTGATTTTACATTCAAGATCTCGTATGTAATTTGGAGCATGCCTTTCCAGTCATGTGAATTTTGCTTCATAAGCATCCACTGAGTCATCCTCCTACCTCAAATCTTGGAATTGTTTTTACATACAAAGACAAAACACCTTAGGAAAATATTTCTCAAGAAACATAAAATTGAATTCATCCCAATCAAGATCATCAATCTCCTCACTATCCCGGATTTGTTTAACCATTGACCACCACTGATCGACATCAACTTCAAAACGATAAATAATGACACTATCATTTTGATGTTCTAAACACCCCATGACATTGAATATCTTTTTCAGTGCTTTAATCTACACTTTAGCTATCATAGGGTGAAACGAGACTCTAAATGATGGGTGATGTTTCCCCATAAAATGATCTAATATTTACATGTTCCTATGTGGTTGATCTGAATGATCTCATGTATGGATACCACCATCATTAATTGCATGTGTCAAATGTGCCATCACTGTGACAAACTGTTCAGTTCCAATTCTGACCATCTTAGGTTGCTGATTTGGAAGGTTTTCTTCCTCTGAATTTTATCCTATCATAGCTACCTTGTTTCCTCTACAAAAAACCATTCTGGACACAAAAATATTTTAGGTGAAGAAATATTGAAATCTATAAATTCTATATCATTTCAATCTTACCATAAATTAATTTATAGATATTAATTTAAAAATATCTTAACTCCTAAAGTTATCTAAACCGGCCTATGATACCAACTATAAGGCCCCAGCCTGAAACATTACATAATCTTGAATCTTTTTAATAATTCAAAATGCTGATCTTTTCATGTTTACTATTTTAGAGAATTATACTATAACTATAACATTACTTCTCAAAAATAACAATGTAGAAACTTCTACTCTATCCAAATTTTTCACAACAATAAATCCCCTTAAATAAAATGGAAGTTCTTCTCTTGATCGAAATATTATTAAATTATTCCATTCTTTTATGCTTATACCATGTGGAAAACATTTCAAAAACTTGGGATGAGAATAAAAATTTCAGTAAGGGTTATAAAACAAGGAAAGAAAACATTAGTCCAAAAATACATATAAAAAATGAAATCATACTTTTCAATCTTTAAAATGCACAAAAAAATCTAAATATTTATGAGTAACAAATATAAATCATAAATCATAAGGGTAACATGTGGAATCTATAACATACATATATTGTAGCCTTCACAGCTATGTAGGGAGTCACATTTGGAATACACATAACTGTATATTCCCTAAATATCTTAAGAGAAACAGTAACGTTTACCTCTTTCACATTTCACAATGAATTAGAGATCTACCTCAGGATGACCTACCCTAGGGTTATCACAAAACCAATCTTATACATAAATAATTCCCAAGAACCATAACATATTATTAACATATAAAGAAAACCTAATGGAAAGATAACATTTTCACATTTTAGTCACAATATATAATTTCAAGATATTGAAATAAACAATGCTTTATAAAAACCATTTTCAATACCAAAATATGTAAAAACGGTATATGGTATTTATTTTACTTTTAAAAACATCATAGCTTGTTAAGGAAGTCAAATATCAAATAATTCTTGCGATGACGGAAAGGTTGTTGTCCCCACGTACGTTAAAAAGAAGAAATCCCTTTGTCATTTAGTAAAATGATATGTAGATGAAATAATCCCATTGAATGAAATAAAAATTCAAAGGGGTTTATACACTGTATAAAAGAAAGTCATGTATAAATCAAAATATGTCTCAATGAAAGGTAATTGAAATGATGTCCCTTACCTCATGTCCGACTTGACTCATTCATTCTTTAATCTCTTGAATAATAATCTGAAGTTAATTTCTACTTGTTAGGACCTTTTTCATGATCATTATTTATTTTATTTCACTTATTACTATGTTATAAACATTAAATAATCATTTATGTTAACAATGACCATTTTATAGATATTTGGTACTTGAGTAAAAAAATTAACTTCTTATAAGTACAAGTTGCACATGTGGTAAAAATTTCAATATCTCCCGAATTATATCTATTATTTAGATATCATATATATCATATATACTTGGTATTTATATGTATTTATAAGAGTACATAACATTTGAAGATAAGAAAAGAAATGCACCATTCATGGAGATAATAAGTGGTACATGCGCTTGAACGCTACATCCATTTCTATTTTGTATTTAATGGAATGAAAACATAATGATACATATTTATATTATAATTAATGTATAATATTATATATAATTTCATTAACTCCATCCTTTATACATTCCACGTATGGAATGAATGAGTCATATCACTTTGATGGTGCAGTAGTCCGCACTTTCTCAAATGAAATTATCATATTTACCAATTATGGATACCAAAAAGGTATCCTATAAATGACAAATACATAAACATAGAGACAATATATACATAATATATTTCACATATAAATATATTTCCATCATAATGGCCACCATGAGAGGCGATATGAAATAATTGAACAATCATTATTTCATGAGGCAGTAATTCGCCGTCCACAGAAACAGTATGTTCATATACATTTTATGGAGGTGTGGGGATAAATAGGTATAATTATCCTCATAAATACATCCTAGTATATTAAATATACTTTTTATGTTGTAAAATAATGTAATAAATTGATCTTAGGTGTTGGAGATGTAAAATAAAATAATTGAACTTGAAATAAGACGTTACCTTTAAATCAGGTTACTCCTGTTGGTTTGAAACAAATAGATTTCTTGAACTGATTTCTTCCTAGGGTAAGTCATATAAGAAAAATATAGGTAGGTTTGTAGCTTATTTTAGTAGTGTTTTGATGATCCAATGGGCTTGAGAGGTTTGTGTAATGGGTTAGAGGTGGTGGCCTTTTATAAGAGGGTGGCGACTCTTTAAAAATGTTTGAATGTATTATTTTAGTATAAAATTATTTTAGGTTTTAGAAGGTCCAAAACATATTTAATTCGAATATAAAGTTCATATAAGTAAAAATAAAATCATCCAAAAATAATTTGATAGGTTTCGGATATTTTTCAATCCTTATCATTTTTATTTAACCATTTTTTACTCTTAACACTTTATCAAGTATTTGACACTTTGAGAATCAAAATAGCTACAAAAACAAAGAAAATATCCAATTAAAGCATCAATAATAAAATATTATACTTATGATAACAAGATGAACAATTATTATATTTTTTTTAAAATTTCATAATATTTAATAAATATTTTGTATTTTAAAATATTAATTACGTTGATGTTGATAATATTCTTATCATGACTTTTTTAAAATATAAAATACTACATTATTCATTCAAAAAACCTTAATTAATTAAAATACAACAAGAAATACTAATCTATAAAATTAATGGATTGCATAAATATTTTCTAACTAAATTTATTTTAATATTTATAATATCATTATTTTAATCCTTTACTAATCGACCAATTACTGCATCCCCATTGTGTCATAATTAAATTTATTTATTTAATGTCAAAAAGTTATAAATGAAATTTAATGATTTATGAAATCTTTTTATCTTTATAATTAAATTTTATATTAAAAAATAAAACTTATATAACCTCATATACAAATTTTTTGTTAAATGATATATGTTTATGATATATTTTCCTTAACTGTAAAATAAAAGTAATTAAATGTCATTTTTTACACACAAGTAGCTCCATGGGGTCCCAAAATAGATACAAGCATGTCTATGGTCGTAAATATATCATAAAATAGGGTTAGGACATGTTTTAGGGTAATATAATTTTATTATAATATTATTTTTACCCTTCTTTACTAGAGTTACTCATTAACAATGGTAAAAAATATATTTACTGAAGGTACTATTCATAATGTTTAAAAAATATATATATATTTTCAAAATTTATAACTTATTATTCAAATATGGAATTCATTTTTAAAAACTCAAAAGAAATAAGTTGAAAAAATTAATTTAAAATTAATTCTTGTTGTTAAAACAAAAAGAAACGTGTTTTAAAGAAATAATAATTACCAAAAGATTGGCAGTTGATTATGTCTAATTTAAAAGTGAAATTACATTCAATGACCAAAATTTGTTTTAATTGGTAAAAATATAATCTAATTAATCTTTAAAACCAATTAAAAATATAATTTAAACGTATAAATAAATTTGATTAAAAGGTTGTTTTGAATTATAATACAGTACTTTTCACTATTCATTAAAAATGTACTTTATCAGAAAAATACCAAAATTTCATCCAAAGTAAATTTTGATGTCCCAATTCTAAAGAATAATTTTATTTGTTCAAATAAAACCTATAAAAGCAACTAATAATTTATTTAAAAAGGGTTCTCCATCAAAAGGTGGTAAATAGACCTTTTAATGAATATTAGAGTATTTATGCTTAAAATTTGATTTAATAATATTTTAATCCTCTAAATTTTATTGGATAAATGTAAAAACTTTTAACAAACATGTTTAATCATATTGTAGTCAGTTTTATTCATTCTCTCCAATACAATGACAAGTAATTTACTACCATTTAAAATAATATTATATTGTTATTTTTTAGTATGACACAGCCTTGTGTGCATCATGAGATTTCTGATAAACCCATTATTGTGTTCCAGGTACTCTATCGAATAAATAATCCCCTTTAAGTTAAAATTAATATTTAATTCACAAATATTAATATATATATATATATCATATTTTTTATTTACCAGGGTTGTTACAATAAATATTTATATGCTAAATATATATGATATATAAATAATTTCTTAACATTTTGGAAGTAATTAATTCATGATTTATGTAATAAGATCAAGAATAATAAGTTAAAACACATATGATAATAAAAGCGATTATTACCTAAAATGTAGTTTTATCTTGGGAATTATTAATAAGTTGTTAATATAAAGTCATAAATGAATCATATATGGTATAATAAATATTATTATGATTATCTTAAAAGTTATTAATTTGTTTAAATACATTATACATGAGATTCAGAAATGTTTGTAGAGTATCAGACCTATGGTAAGGGAAATCATAACTCAATTTCTATTCACTGAGTTGACCTCATCTTCCATTGGTAATGTTCTTCCATGAATATGTGTAAATGACCCCTAATTATTTTATAAATAATATCCAATTATATTGTGGGGATTTATATTATTCACAAAAAATTTATTTAATTTATTTATCATGACACTAATGATACGATATTTATAAGGGAAAATCCTTCTAATTTATAATTCTTGTGACATATAAGCCATGTTCACCTTCTATTTCTTATGTCTACTATATGTACTTCCCCTACTATATTTCATATCATGAGTATAGTTATCTACATTTCATTTAGTGATTTATTTGGGGACATTGGTCTTATGGTTTAAATTTTTAAAGTGTTATTGGATGCTTTGAATGTTTATTTAAATAATCATCTCTTTAATTTAAAATTCTTGATATTAATTTACCGAACTATTTATATCTATATAAAATGATTATAAAATAAATTTTATGCTTAGTTTTAATTTTATTAAAATGTTTTCAAAATTTAATCTCATAAGGTTTAATGAAAGGGTTAATTTCGAAATCTCATTATGATCCGAGGTAGTTTGTACAAAAGTGTCTACTGGGACACATTTACCATCCATGTCCATATTTTATAAATAATAATTAAAAAATATTATCAAAAATAGATTAAAGTTATTTTTAACCATGTCTAAATTTTTATAAATCATTTTGAAAGGAATCTTTCCGTCATTTTCCAAATGAGGTACTTTATTTCCTTTTCAACAAATTAAGGAAAGCATGTAAATTTAAAATATATGGTGAAATAGGCTTTTTTTCCATCATGATGCCTTAATGTTTTAAGGATTCCCTTACAAGTTTATTATGAAATTTAAAAAAATGTTTTATTTTATATGTTCATGAATTTAAAATTATTTTAATGTAAAAGGGGAAATTTCTATCAAAAAGATTTAATGATTTTATTTGATTATTTTCAACTATGTCAACATTCATTGTTGTATTTTATGCTTAATTGAGGTTGATTTTTTATGATATAATATTTCATATTGTATTAAATGGCTTATGATATGATTTATTATTGATATTTTATTTTGATATCATTCATGGTTTATGGTTAATGATACAACATTTCATATGTTAGTTTTAATTTTTATGTTTTTTATTTTTCACTCTTCTCATATGAGGGATGAAATTTACTTAGTATGTTCTGGGTTGGGGACTCCTTAATGAAATCCCTATGTGTTGGGGACTTGTTAAAGTGATACCGACAATGCATCGGTAGTTCTCATGAGAACAATTAGTTTGGGGTTTGACTAATGTCATACCCTTTTATGTATGGTCTTGGCATGAGGTGTTGAAGTAATGTTTATGATGTCTAGTATTATTCATTCCCAAATTATGTCATTAGTTTTTGATATTATATGTGATTATTTTACTAGTGTAATAACCATGGAAGTGTTTAAAGAGAATTATATGATTTATTGTAATAACCCACACATTTATTAATAAAACATTATCTTGATCTAATTAACTGTCTTATTATGGTTATATAAAATGTGAACTTTATTAGTTTTATATTCTTGGATTTTAAAATACCGTTATGAATTTTGACCATGGCTAATATAGTGGTTGAGTAGTGATCACACGATTAGTATAAATACAGGGCTTAAAAATCAAATTTACTTAGATAGAGGAAGTGAGGGCCTCATCCAGTATACATTCCCCATACGAAGCCCATTTTTCGGAGCTCAGAAAGAAGGTGGCTTCATTGGGATTAACTCTTGAAAAATCACAAGATGATCTTAAACACATTATGCTTGAGCGGAACCGACTGCAGGAGAAGTGGAAGTTAATAGAGATACCACCCGAGTGATGCTATCCGAGCCACCCCAAGAGTCTTTCACCATCACACAACTTACCCTTCAGTCTTATGCGAGTGTTAAAAAGGTTTATGTACATGTCCATACCACTATCACAATGTACTTTATTTTTATATAAAGAATGTGCATTCATTTTATTATTATTACATTGTAAATAGTTTTTAAAGCACAAATAGTATTTTTAGTTAATATCCTACTAAGAAATATATTTTGAGGAATTAATGGATTTTTTAATTAAATAATATTTTCATAAAATATTATTATTAAATTAGTTATTATTATATATAAATGATCATATAATTTTATGAATGCAATTGAAATTTTTATTAAGGTTTGAAAGTTATTTTTTTCAACACCCATGTATTTTTAATAAATGTCGGTTTATATTTTAAAATTTATAATTAAAATATTTAAGAATTATTTATATAAAATTAATATTATTTTTGGAATCAGGACGTCGAAATTATTCAATGGTGAATTTTTCATAATTTTCTGATACAGTCGAATCATTGGGCAAAAATCAAAATATCGTTTAAATATATAATGTCTTTTATGACATCATAATGACCCAATAGTAATGTCATAAAATAATATAAACATTATGTTCGGCCAATATATGTTTTAAAATTAAAATAATGTGATTTTCGGTTTCTTTTATTTATTTTACAAAGCTTTAGTGGACCCTTCAAGGCTAATAAAACATGTTGTCTTTTGAAATTGGTTTCCATGAGAGTGTGACTCACTTCCATATAAGCAACCCTATTATTTTAAGAAGTTCGGGCATTGGCCTTATGTTTTTCTACTCCCCTTTGGAAAAAAACATGGGTGAAAATCATGGGCTGGTTTTTGGTTTTTATTAGTTTAATGTGAGGTGTCCCAAACCTAAATAATAACGAATTCCCTCTCCATTCCTATATAAACCCACACAAGCTCCCATTTCCTTTTCACTAAAATCCTTTAGAGTTGGACCAACCCCTGATATCTTCTCTCTAGAATCCTCCCAATCTTACCCAAGCTTCTATGAATCCTCTCTCAAGCCTCTCCTAAGCCATTGGGATCACACTTCCAAGTAAGGGATTTCTTCCTTTATCGTTTTTTCCCTATATTTATTAAGTTGTTATGCCCGTTCCGTCAATTAAAAATGGTGGAGTATGATTTATAACCTCCCTCATACTGTCATATTTGTTTTCTGATTATGGGATACCCCTTTATCTCCAATTAATTCCTTCCATGTACACCAGTTACCATGCCGAAATTCCGTGAGTGATTTCTCTCTCCTCTTTTACATCCAAGTAATTTTTTTGAATTGTGCATTTAAATCCCATTACATTTGTTGGTAAATATATCCATATGACCCCATTACTATAAATTTCATGTAAATATTATGAGACAATTATTTCTCTCTCATCAACCATTTTTATGAGTTCTTATTTCACGCCATTATGCTGTAGAAATTGCACTACGATTTTCCAAGCTAATGTCATTGTGTAGTAAATATCATTTCCATTTTTCTATCAAGGGTATTCAACTTTATGAAAATTTACTTATTGATTATAATGCTTCATGTATGTATTCCACATCTATTTATCTTGGAATAAATGATGATGACTGATTCCATATTGTATGATCCAAGCAGAATACTTATGCATGAAATGAAATGTTTAAGGACGGTGTGCCCTAATAGTGCTCCAATGCATTGGGTAAAGTATAGTATCATGATACATCATGTGAAATGGGTTTTGACTCATGGTAATTCAATTTCAGTGATTTTTTACTCGTGCTTCATGTGCAATGAGGGTTTACTCATGCTTCATCTACAATGATCCTTGGCTCATGAAAATTCCATGTTAAGTGTTGTTTCCACATTTCCATGTTATGATTATCATGCATTATCATTCCTTTATGTTCATGTTTATCTTGTGCTCCATTAATATTCCTATTGTCTATCATGTATTGTATTCCACGTATTATTCCATGGTTGTTCCCTTACTGGGCTTTATATCTCACCATTTTCTTATGCATATCCTTAGGTTTTCCCTTGAAATTCTAAGTATGAGGGAATGTAATGGTCATGTAATGAATGTTTTCAATAAAAATGATTTGTGTTTTATGTTATAATATATTATTTAATGTTACTAATCCCCAAATACACCATACCTCTCGATCTTATATGTTTTTTCAAGTGAATATTTAATGTAATAAATCGGGTTTAATTGTATAATAAAGAGCATGGTTGTTATAGTTGGTATCAGAGGATTGGTTTAGTAATTTTTGGAATTATGATTATAAAATCCTAGTGAAGACATAGAGACAAGAATAAGTATAATAAAAATATCCCTATGTATTGGTGAGTATTGAGTAAGTGTTTTATCAGGCAAATACAACCCTGTCTGGATACGAGCCGGTAGAGGCAGCTATGGCACAGATTATCCTAGGTGTAAAACCCAAAAACACCGCTTTGAGCTACACTCAAATGGGAACCGGTGCACGACAACGGGCCTTGCTGCACTCTTGGTTATGAAACTCATTGGGGATATGATTTGGTAAATTCACATGCCTAGTATGAACCCTTATTAAGATAATGAAAAAAAATCCCCTAAGAATATATGTTATAATGTAGATCATGAATATCATAGATTGAATCCTATGGATTCATAAGTTAATGAAATATAGTTATTTTTAATTTATCAGTTTTTTCCTTGTATTAACCTTTATGTGTTACCCATAACATTTCTTTTATCCTCCCAATGGCTAGTAATAGGAGGACACGTGCTAACAACTGATGTGAAGATCAATGTGATGACTGTGCTAATGAGATGCCCAATCTGATGAGAGATGGAATTGTGAACTTTGTCATTCTTCTCTCTCATTTAACTCAAGGTTTGAAAAGAAACATGGGAAAAGAGGAACATTCAAATCCCCACCACCCCACCCCCCAAAGAAAGAACATGTCGCTATCGAGAGCTTCATAAGAAAAAGGCCTCCTACTTTTAATGGATCATCTGATCCCACAATCACCGAAAAAAGGATCAACTCCATTGAAAAGATATTCTCCATCCTTCAATGTTCTGAATAAGAGAATGTTATTTTAGATACTTATCATATGGAGGGTTAATTATATCAATGGTGGAAATTGATAGAAAATACGAAGCCTGAGGAAGATATTGAGGTGTTGGAATGGAAGGATTTCCGAAAGATGTTTTTCGATAAATATTTTCTATGCATCCACCGACTTAAGATGGAAAGGGTCTTCCTTGACCTCAAGAAAAATAGAAGACAAATCTGTCAGAGAGTACGAGGAAAAATTCATAAGACTTGCACGATACTCCTCTGGTTATGTCATTACCCCCGAATGTAAGTTTGACTGCTTCTCTGGTGGGATAAAACCCAGCCTATGGAATGTGTTGGCAATTTGTTAATTCAACAGCTTTGAGGAAATTGTCTAATATGCCCTCAAGGTCGAGATGGAGATCAAGGAATATCATGGGTATCATGTGGATAAGAATCGTAAGGTGTAATTCAATTTTGGTGGTCCGATGGATAAATCCAATGATGCTATGAAGATCCAGAACCCCACTTCCCAAATGTACAAAAACAAGCACCATATAAATTTCTTGAAGGGGATGAGTAAATGCTTTAGGTGTGGAAGATAATGGCACCTAGCTGTTAACTACCGACAAGAAAAACCTGCAGCAGCAATAGAGGAAATAAATGCTCTGTTTGAACCATAATTCATTGTTCATTTCTACAACTACAAAAAACCAGGGAATCTAACAAATCAATTCCAAAAGACAAGGGTTTTCGGAGGCAACCAACAACCTCTAAGGTAGAAAGGGAGATCTTTTTCCATCACTACTACTGAAGTGAACCCCGACAATGAAGTGTTGATAGGTATGCTAGTTATTCATTCAAGAATAGCGAAAATAATTTTTGATTTAGGTTCTATGCATACTTTTATATCCCAAAAGTTTTGTAGAATAATCCCATCACCAATCATAATCATGGAAGTAAAGATTTCAATGAATATAGAAAATGGGGAAATCATTTTATTCCATGAATATAACTCCTCCAATGTCATAATATGTTGATTGAATTTCCTGATGAACCTCATCATACTCACTCTGGTGAAATTTGATGCAATTCTTGGCATGGATTGGCTTTCCTTATATAGAGCATACATAAATTTCCGTGAGTTGGAAATCACTATCCATGTAGAGAATTGACCCCTGATTCTATTCATGTGCAAGGAGGGAGATGAATATTATTTAGATCCATCATCTCAATCATGGATATTATTGCCCTATGAGCACATTTATCTAGCTCAGATGATAATGCCTAAAGAGACAACCATCATTGAATACATGCCTATTGTGAGGGAATTCGTTGAAGTGTTTCCTGAGGAATTGCCAAGTCTTCCTCTTAGAGGAGATGTTGAATTATCAATTGATATTATACCTAGGGTGTTTCCAATATCCAAGACTTTATATAGAATGGTTGTTGTGGAGCTTGAGGAGATGAAGAAACGACTAAAAGAGAATCTGGATGAAGGGTTTATACACCCAAGTGCTTCACCATGGGTTACACCAGTCCTCTTCGTTAAAAAGAAAGATGGGTCAATGTGCCATTGCATCGATTATCATGAGCTTAACAAAATCACAATAAAGAAAAATTATCCTCTTCCATGAATCAATGACTTGTTCGATCAGCTTTATAGAGAACAATACATCTCTATGGTGGATTTGAAGTTGGGGTTTATCAAGTAAGGGTGAAGAAGAAATATATTCCCAAGACTGCTTTTCATACAATATATGGCACTATGAATTCATAGTAATTCCTTTTGGACACACTAATTCTCTAGAAATATTCATGAACATGATGAATAGAGTCATTAGGGATTACCTTGACAAATTTGTGGTAGTCTTTAAAGATGATATTCTGATATACTCCAAAACAATGGAGGATCAGGAAGAGAATCTATGAACTATACTACAGACCATGCGGGAGGAGAATATATATAAAAATTACATCAAGTGTGAGTTCTGGTTGAATGAGGTATCATTCTTGGGTCATATCATCACAATCAATGGGATATCTATGTATCCCTCTAAAACATATGCAAATGAGGGATGGACAAGGCCAACATCAGTAATGGATATCCGTAGCTTCTTGGGGTTATCTGGATATTATAGATGATTTGTGAGAAATTTCTCATGATTGTCCAACCCCCTTACCAAGCTTACTCAAGAGGGTGTAATGTTCTCTTGGAGTGATGAATGCAAAGAAAAATTCAAAGATATAAAAATTAGTCTTATCATTTCACTCATTCTCACTTTACCCACAAGTGGAGAACTATTTGTGGTATTTAGTGATTCTTCGAAGAAGGGCATGGGCTGTGTCTTGATGCAAAATGACAAAGTCACTGCCTATGCTTTAAGGCTATAGAAAGTTCATGAGAATAATTATACAACACATTATTTGGAGTTGGATGTGGTGATCTTCGCTTTAAAATTTTGGCAGCATTATCTCTTTGGGGAGAAATGTGAAATATATACAGACCAAAAAAGCCTCAAGTATATATTCACAAATAAAGAGTTCAACATGTGCCAACAAAGATGGTTAGATCTGATCAAAGACTACGACTGCTCAATCTATTACAACCCTCAGAAAGTGAACAAGGTGGAGGATGCTCTAAGTAGAAAGGACCCAAAAATTCTATCATTGATGAGAATTGAGAAGGATTAAATCTTATTTTTTTTATGAATATGGACATGGGAATCATAATGAATGGAAAATCATCAATCTTTTCACAAATGATAGTTCAACCGCCTCTTTTGGAAAAGTTAAAGGATTCTTGAAAGGATGGTGTGGTATTTTAGAAGAGATAGGATGTTATCATAAAATGGAAAACCTCATACTACAAATTTAATTAATAAGGAATTTTGTGATTTGGGAAAACACTATGTGTTTCATCATGTCTGGAGCTGAAGAAGGAACTTTTGGATGATGTTCTTAGTTTATATTTCTTTATTCACCTAGGAAACAAAAAGATGTATCAATATATCTGAGAGCATTATTGGTAGGATAATATGATGAAGGATATTTCTGAGTATACATCAATGTTCCTGGTGTGTCAGCATGTGAAGGTAGAGAGGCATAAGTCTAACGGGATGATGCAACTATTTCCCATACGAGCATGGAAATGGGAGAACATCACCATGGACTTTGTCACAGAGCTTATGAATACATCCAAGGGAAATAATGCAATCTAGGTTGTTGTGGATCGTCTTACAAAGTTTTCACACATAATTGAAATTTGAGAGGATTTCTCATTGGATCAGCTGGCACAAATATATATCAAAGAAGTGGTATGGCTGCATGGAGTACCACTATTTATTGTATCTGATCGATATCCAAGATTCACCTCTATGTTTTGGAAGAGTCTTCAAAATGCTCTGGATACTGAACTGAACTTCAGTACGGCCTATCATCCTCAAAATAATGGCCAATATGATCAAAATATTCAGACATTGGAGGATATCTTAAGATCATGTTCTATGGAATTCAAAGGAGGGTGGGATGAACGTCTTCTACATGTTGAATTCTCCTACGATAACAATTTCTACTCAAGCATCTGAATGACACCTTATGAAGCCCTGTATGGGAAGAGGTGCAGAACACCAGCATATTGGGATGATGTCTGTGAACGTAAGCTGCTAGGATTAAGAAATGGTCGAAGAAATGGTATAGAAGGTGAAAACCATTCAGTAGCATATCAAGGTAGGCCAGAGTCGACAGAAGAGTTATATAGATAACCGGAAATGATACTTTGAGTGTAAACTTAGAGATGTGGTATTTCAATTCATATCTCCATGGAAGAAGGTCATGCGGTTGGTAAAGAAAGGGATGTTTACTCCTAGGTATATTGGACCCTTTGAGATTCTTGATCATGTTGGGGCTATGGCCTATCAATTAGAACTTTCACCTACCATGTCCAAAGTACATGATGTCTTTTAGGTATCCCTATGAAGAAAGTACATACCATACCCTTCCCATGTAGTCTCTTTAGAGGTAGTAAAACTAGTGGATGATCTTTCTTACAAGGAGTAACCTGTGAAGATCGTAGATCATAGAGAAAAAGTTCTACGAAATAAGACAAACCCCTCGTCATGGTATTATTTCAAAACCACAATTTTGAATAAACAACATTGGAATTAGAGGTAGTGATGAATAAAATTTACCCACATTTGTTTTAGTATGGGAAAATGAAATTTCGAGGGCGAAATTTCTTAAGGGGGGAATATTGTAATGACCCAAACATTTATTAATAAAAATTTCTCTTGATCTAATTAACTATATTATTATGGTTATATAAAATGTAACCTTCATTGGTTTTATACTTATGTATTTTAAAATACCATTATGATTTCTGATTGTTTCTAATATAGTCGTTGAACAGTGATCAAATGAAAATCTAATTTACTTAGACAAAGGAAGTGATGGCCTCATCCAATAGACTTTCCCTATATAAAACCCATTTTTCAGAGCTTAGAAAGGAGGTGGCATCATTTGATTCGCTCTTGACCAAGCTCAAGCCGAGCTTGAACACGTTAATCTTGAGTGGAATCGACTATGGTAGAAGTGGAAGTTAATAGAGATTACCACCTGAGCGATGTTATCCGAGCCGCCCCAAGAGTCTGTCAACATCACACACCTTACCCTTCAGTACTATGTAGGTATTATAAGGGGTTATGTAAAAATACCCTATCACTATGACTATGTACATTATTTTTGTATAAATAATGTGCATTAATTTTATTATTGTTAGTTTGTAAATAGTTTTTAAAGCATAAATAATATTTTAAGATAATATCAAACTAGGAAATCTATATTGATGAATTAATGGATTTTTTAATTAAATATTATTTTAAAAAATATATTTTTATTAAATAGAAATTTTCATATAATTTTATGAATGAAATTCAAATTTTTTATTACGGGTTGAAAGCTGTATTTGTCAAAACCCATGATTTTTTGGTAAATGTTGATTTTTATTTTAAAAGCAAAAATTAAAATATGTATAAAATTATTTAAATAAAATGAATCTTATTTTTGGAATCAGGATGTCAAATTTATCCAAGGGTGGATTTTTTATAATTTTCTGAGATATTTGAATTTTTGGGTAAAAATTAAAATACCTTTTAAATATATAATGTGTTTTATGACATAATAATGACCCAATAGTGATGTGATAAAATAATATAAACATTATGTTCGTCCAATATATGTTTTACAATTGAAATAATATGATTTTGGGTCTTTTGGATTTATTTTTCAAATTTTTAGTGAACCTTTCAAAGCTTATAAGACATTTTGTATTTTTAAATTGTATTCCTTGAGAGTGTGACTCACATCCACATAAGAAAATCTATTATTTTAATATGTTAATACATTGGAATTATAAAATATTGTTTTTTACTTCTCGTTTGAAGAAAACATGGGAAAAAACATGGTTTGGTTGTGGTTTTTATTAGTTTAAAATGAGATGTCCCAAACCTAAATAATAAATAATTTTTTCTCCATTCCTATTTAAACCCACTCATGATCCCACTTCTTCTTCACTCAAAGCCTTTGAGATATACCAACCCAAGACCACCTCTCTCTAGTATCATATCATGGTTTACCAATCTCCCAATAAGCATCTCTCATCCCTCTCCCAAGCCGTTGGGATCACACTTCTAATTAAGGGACTTCTTCATTTCTCATTTCTGTCAAATTTTTATTAAGTCGTCATTCCCTTTTGTTTTCAATTAAAAATGTTAGGGTAGGATTTTTCACCTCCCCATATAGTAGTTTTTATTTTTGGATGATGGGATACTCCTTTATATCTTGTTAATGCCTCCCATGTACACCTGTTACCATGCCGAAATTTCGTGAGGGATTTCTCTCTCTTCTTTTACATCAAATTTTTTTTTGGAACTGTGAATCTAAATTCCATTACGTTTGTTCGTACATGTATCTATACGACCCCCTTATTTTATATTTCATGTAAATATTATTATACACCCCTTTATCTATCATATACC
This sequence comes from Viscum album, assembly GCA_963277665.1. Classification (NCBI taxonomy): domain Eukaryota; kingdom Viridiplantae; phylum Streptophyta; class Magnoliopsida; order Santalales; family Viscaceae; genus Viscum; species Viscum album. Next base: position 245,786,592 of record OY728131.1, read on the forward strand.
ATTTTTATTAGTTCTTATTTCAAATCTTTATACAACCGAAATTGCACGATGCTTTTTCAAACCAATGTCATTGTGTAGTGAATACCATGCTCATTTCCCTATCAAGGGTATTCACCATTATGAAAATTTAATTATTGATTATAATGCTTCATGTATTTGTTACACATCCCTTTATAATATAATAAATGATGATGATTTATTCCATGTTTTATGATCCATGTGGAACACTTATGCATGAAATGAAATGTTTAAGAAGGGTGTGCCCTGATCGCGCTCCAATGCATTAGGTAAAGTATAGTATCATGATATGTCATGTCAAATGGTTGTTGACTATAGATAATTCAAGTGAAATGGTTTTTTTCTTGTGATTCATGTGTAATGAGGGTTTACTCATGCTTCATGTACAATGAACCTTGGCTCATGCTAATTCCATGTTAAGTGTTGTTGCCACATTTCCATGTTATGATTATCATTCATTATCACACCTTTATGTTCATGTTTCTCCTGTGCTCTATTGATATGACTATTTTCTAACATGTATTTTATTCCTCATGTTATACCATGTTTATTCCCTTACTGGTCTTTGTATATCACCGTTTTCTTATGCATGTCCTCATGTTATCCCATGCAATGCTATGTAAGAGGGAATGTAGTCGTCTTGTAAAGGATGTTTTCAATAAAGATGTTGTGTGTTTTATGTTATAAGTTGTTATGTAATGTTCCTAAGCCCCAAAGACACTATACCACTTGATCTTCTATGTTGTATCAAGTGAATTTTTTATGTAATAAATCAGGTTTAAGTGTGTAATAAAGAGCATGGTTGTCATATTTATTCCTTCCATATTATGATGAATAATATGTTTAAATGGATTCTGTTTCAGTTTTATACCTTGCCTTAAATGTTAATTCTTATTTATAAAATCCTATATTGTATTGTTTACCCTTACTCAGAATTCAGGCTCACCACTTTATTTTGTTTTATTATTCCATGATTCCATGAAGTGTTTTATGATTGATATACGGGGTTAATATAGTATTATAATGGAGTTATCAAATAATTATATATGTTTCATATTATGTTTTGATTATTATTGTAATGTTCATGTATGTTATCTATTATCTAATAATACTAAATTGATCATTACTGACAGATTTTATATCTTTTAATCATGCCAATGTATAAAAATGATGCATCAGCTCTAGGATTTTGGGTTTAGGGCATTCACGTTGGTATCAGATGATGTTTAGTAGAAAAATTGGAATGTAGATTTAAAAAATGTATATTATGTATCATAATCCTAATATATACATTGAGGATAATTATATACGAACATACTGTAATTTAATTAGTATATATATTATTTCTGTATTTTTTAGAAAAACATCGCAGTCTAGATACTACAAGTGGAAGTGGTCCAGGCATAGATTTACCTAGGAGTAATAAATTCGACAAGGTGTTCTGGGCTTGACATGGGGTATTCTAATACATAAAATTGGGCCTTATTATTCACCTAGTTTAACACTCTAGGGGGATATTCTTAGGATAATTCATATTATATTTACAAACCAATATGAATGATTTCAATATAAGAAGTGAATGAATAAAAATGGTAAAAAAATAAGGGTTTTATATTGAAAATAAGTTTCTATGATATTCTTTAAATGATATTATGAATTTTTTTACCCACACTATACTTTTTGGTTTTATTTAATGTTTGGATCCTACAGAAGTCGTATTAATATTGAACAAGATATACAAGGTGTACAAGGTTGTGGTAATGAGATAAAAAATTGAATTTTCATAGGTGTGAAAGATATCATGTTCGTGCCTGATTAAATTTACAAAAATATGACTAACAACATATACATTAACCATCTCCAGAACACACCAAAAACGATAAATGTAGAGCATGCTAAGAGCTCCATTGGTGGATACAATGGTGGAAAGAAAGCTCAATTTCCATCATCAAAGAAATTTAGAAGCAGAATCCTAGGAATGTGTCCCAATAGAATAAATAAATGATTTATGTGTTGGAAATAACGGAATAATTCAATGAATTATCAATGAAAAATGATGAGTGTGAGGGAAAAAAATAGAATTGATCCTAAGAATATATTGTTATTTATTTTCCATAAATTTAGGGGAGCTTGGAATTATCTGAGATAATTCCATATTCAATTGTATAACATCTAGGCAAAGAAGGGCCTATGTTGAAAAAAATGAGGATGTATTTATATATTCATGTTTTATTGTGAACAATAGTGAAAAATTTATTTAAATATTAGACTCATTTTAATAATTTTCATAATATTCATTTATGATGTTATGTTAGTATAGTTTTAGAAAAATTAGAACCTGGAGTCATTGTGAAAACATGTCACGTACAGCAAGTCCATGGGTCTTTAACCCACAACTGAATGAACATTAAGGTGAAGCCCCTACCACTAGCCTATCTGATGCCTAAGTTAGCATGACCAATTTTTTTCAGATGGATAAAATTTATTTTCAGTTATGTGAAATTTGTTTTATCAAATAGATAACTTTGAGTTTGGAAAATGATTTAGGGATTATGTAATTAATGTTATTTTGTAATATATTCTCTATTTTTTGAATCCTATATGATTAAGGAAAATAATATATTTTAATGAATAATGGTTGAATTAATTTTTAGAAGTCAAATATTATTTTATTTTGGAAATAGATGATTTAGTTTATTTATGGAATTTGTTAGAAAGCCTGAAATATTATGTGATTTAGAAAATTAAATTTGGTATGAGACATTAAGGGGGATTTATTGAAAGATTATATGGTAAAATACATCTGAATATTATAATTAATACTTAATCTATAATATTTTTTTATTATGTATAGTAATTTTCGGAATGATATTTGTTGATATTTGGGGTTTTACAATTGATTTTTGGAGATTATTTTTAGAAATTATCTTATTTTGTACTAAATTTTTTGTTTTTGTTATTTACTAATAATAATATAAAATGATAGTTACTATTTTTGGATTATAAGATTCCTTAAAAGATTAATCTAGTGATTGATCAGTGAAAGTTTCATCTTTTAGATCAAAAGATGAGTCTGTAGTGGAAATTGATTAAGGGAGGAAAGCCTACTTGTTATGTATCTAAGAATGTCTTATTAAGTTCTTAATCTGTAATGTCAATTACTTCTTTAACTCCATAGAAAATATAATAAAAACTAATAAATATTCCTAGTAATTTCCTTTGCAATGGATCAAATGGTCCCTTAGATCATCACCAATTTATAACTTTGTGATTATTAACTTTCTCCTAATCAAGTTCACCATCACTCCCAATTAGATCTTAATGGTAAAATATTATTTCATTCTCGTGTTTTCCTACATGGAACCCTAATATGGACTATCACTGGTGACCTTCATACATCCCTTTCTTTTTTTAAAATGGAGGTCTCGTTAATCTTTTTTTATATGGGATTTTAATAAAGGATAATATTGTTTTATAGAATAATATCAAGTAATTAAATTTCCTTACATTATTATAGAGTGAATTCATTCCTCACCCCTAGGAAAAGAATCTGAAAAAATGAGATGTTAATTTTGATAATCAATTTTATTTTCAATCATCATTGATTTATGGATTTGATACCCTCAATTTTATATTGATCATTCATTTGTTTGTTATTATTGACATGAATGACTCCCTACAAATATTTTTATTTCCCTACCATGTAAATAGCTCTACATTTAACTACTTTTCTAGTATTTTAAAGCCTATTTTTTTTGTGATATTTACTTTTCCCTTTTTTTCATATAAATCATATGTGTTATTAACCTTATTTATGATGTGGGTTCATTAACAGTTCTATTTTCAAATATCTATCTCTTTATTATTGATATCAATTTTAAAATGGGTGGACGCAATTTAGTTAAGGTTAGGATAATGTATCACACAAATATTCTATAGAATGTTTCTTTTTCAAATGAATTCAATAGCTTGTTTTGCATGAAACACTATGATTGAGAGAACCATGGCCTATTAAACTAACCATTTGAAAATCTATTATGAATACTATCAAGTACATTATGAAATTTATAAATTATTTTTTTCAAAATACACTTAATTTTTAAATTATGAATATCAAAATTAGTTTAGGGTTATGTTCTGGTATTTTTCTAAAATCTTAAAATTTTTGAGGAATAGTGAGAAATACTACATTATTGTTAAATACTGCCTTTTTCATTTTAAAAATTATTTTATACTAAGATAAATGTAAAGTCATGATATATAAATAATACAAATATTAATCCAATTTAGGCCACTGGAATAGTTTTTATAAAATAATTATATATATAATTTTATTGATCTTTTGAACATCTATGTTACCTACCATCTAGTTACATTTGCAGGATTACCATTACATGTAATTTTACTGCTTCTTTTACATGAATTTTGAAAAACAAACATAACTGGTTGTAATCAGGTTAGAAAAAGTGGTCTAATATAATCATAATATTTTTTAGTGAATAGTAACTTTTTAAATTATTTACCATGGTTAATGTAAAATAATATAGATAAAGGTTAAAATAATATTATAATAATATTAAATTATTCTAACACTTGTCTTAATTTCAATTGATAAGGGGTGTTTGACACAAAGAAACCGTAGGATGAAAATATAATCATTTTTAAGAAAATTTTGAAAGATTTGTACATGTAGTCACGGTAATAGATAAATTTCTAACATATAAATGTTAGTGATATATTTCATGTTTTGGTTCAAAGATATCATATTAAAATTATATTTTTAAAAATGTAAATAATGAATCGTATCATAATTGAAAAAAATTATGCTTTAAAATATATAATATTTTATGAAATGTTATAAAATTCATAAAAATATAGATCTTGGAAAAAATAGTAGGATAATTTTAAATATTTTATAATTGATCCAATTGGGGTTTGTATATCATTTTATTGAAACAATATTACCCCTACTGTGTAAAAAAGACATGTAGTCATTTTAATAGTTAAATTGTTCAACTAAGGGTTAAATCCAAAAGATAAGGTTAATTTTATGAACTAAACTTGTATAAAATTCATTAGTTTAGAGGATTTTTCCCCATAGTTATCATAAACAAAAAATAACTCAATTTTGAGATATTTGAAATCAAAAATAAATTTATAATAAATTAATAGTTTTAGAGTTTTTTAAAGTTCCCCTCCCCTCTCTTATAAACGGGAACATCTCCATTTATTTTATTCACAGTTATAAAGCCCTTTAGTTTGGAAAAACCATCCCATTTATCCTCCTAATTAATTCACTTCCTCCCACATGCCATACATTTGGAATAAATATATCCTTACGAGGTCTTCTATGAAAATCAAAATGAGACACTCGAAGAATAGGTAATTGTTTTACCAACTCTTTCAAACTACTTTTTATCATATACTTACACTTAAAAAGTTGTTTCCATACTAAAGTAATAACTCCAAAATATAATATTGGGTGATATATTTTCATTATGGTATAACCATATTCCAACATTACCCATCCTATGAATAATAATATCACCATCTGTGTGTACATTCAGAATACCATCTCCATGTCATGGTGTAAACTATTTTTCTTATTTACATTATCAGGATGCCAATAATGATGAATAAAATGACTACAAATAATGAATAATAAATGATAATTATTATTTTTAATTAATATACTATACAATTCCATACCATTTAACCATTAAAGGATTGATATTTTCACTCATGTGTATGTACAACCTACAGTCTCCACAAAGCGATGAGAATGATCTTCCACATTTACCATTCTAGAATGGTTATAAAAATATATATAATGAATAATTATAAAATATATTACATAATAACTATTCTGGAATTATATATATATATATGTGCTTATATGTCATTTAGTTACATCCAGTCAATACGATAAGAAAATAGAAATAACATCCATTGTACATACAACCTTCTATCTCCATGAACGGTGTATTTAATTCCATATATCTATCTATTATAAATATATATATACTGAATATATCTGATATATAAATAATTCTATTTACATTATGGATTTAATTAAATCATGATCTATGTAATAACATCATTAATAACAAGTCACAACATGTACGATAAACAAAGCGATTATTACCCGGAATGTTTCTTCAACATGGAAATTATTAAAAAATTAGGTAATATAAAGTCTTAAATGATAAATATATGACAAAATAAATATTAATATGGAATCTTAATAAGTTAATAATATGTTTAAAAACATTAAACATGAGTTTTGGACATGTGTGAAACATATCAGACCTAAGGTAAGGCAAATCATAGATCAATTTCAATTCATTATGTTAAAAATGTATTCCCTTGGTTATTTTCTTCCAAAAATATGTTTGAATGACCAAGGATTGTTTTATACTAAATATAAACTTATATTTAGTGGATTTATATATTCTCCAAATAATTTTTTCATTTATTTATCCACACCCTTATGATATGATCTTTGTGATGAAATTTATGTCTCACATATAATTTTTATAAGATATTAGACATGTCCACCAAATATTTCTTGGGTGTGGTGTATTTAAATCCCTTACTATAATTCATATCATTAACAAATTTATCTTCCTGGAATTTAATGATTAATTTTATGATATAGGGAATATTATTTAAATCTTCAAAGTTGTATGTGATGCTTTGAATGTTTAATTAATTAATATTTTATTCATTTAAATATTATTGATAATTTTTTACATAAAATCTTATATACATATAAAAGTATTATAAAATAAATATTATTCCTATTTTTATGTTCATTCAATTATTTTCAAAAAATAATATTTTATGTTTTCATGCAAGTATTAATTTCAAAATCTCATTATTATGTTTGTTTGTTTATATGTAAGTATCTACTAGGAAACATGTATCTTCTATGTTTATGTTTCTTAAAAATATATTTCAAAATATTATTGAAAATTTATTTAAAGAAATTTTTACCCATGTTTTTCTTTTATTAAAACGTTTTTAATGGAAACGTTCCATTATTTTCCAAAGAATGTGATTTATGACCATTTATACAGTTTAAGGAAAGATTGTTTTTTTAACTTATATGTCGTGAGCAGAAAATTTCACCATCAGGATGAATTAATGTTTTGAATATTCCCTTACAAAATTACAAGGTTATTTTATGGGAATTTTTTTCTTTTATAATTTTGAAAATTTCAAGTGATTTCAAAGTAAAAAATGGGTATTTCTGTCAAAAGGGTTTAATGATTTTATTAGACTATTTTCATCAATGTCAACATCCATTATTGAATTTTGTGCTTAATAATTTCTGATTTATTATGATACAAAATTTTTTATTTTATTGCCGGTTTTAGGATATGTTTGAATAAGCATCTTCTATTTTGATACCATTCATGGTTTTTGGTTAAAGTATCAACATTTCTAATGATTTTTTTTATTATGAATGACTATATTGGTTATGTTTCACCCTTTTTATATGAGGAATGAATTATAGTTAGTATGTTATGGGATGGTGACTTCTTAATGAAATCCCTCCAGGTTGGACACCTATTTATAAAAGACCTTAATGAGTTGATTGATCTAATGAGAAAAAATAGTTTGAGTTTTCTCTAATGTTTCCCCCACTTATGTATGGCCTTGGAAGGAGGGATTGATGGTATATTTGTGGAGTCCGACATTATGATTTTCATCATTATGATATTTGTTATTGATATTATATGTGATTATTAAACTATTAAAATATCCATTTGAAAAATTTAAATTGAATTTTATGATTTATTTTTTCTATATTTTGGAAAATATTATTAAAAAAAAGATTGTGTTAAATTATTATTCCTTTATATAAAAGTTTATTATTATTTATAAATTCTTCTATTGTATTATCTTCCCTTACTAAGCTTCCAAGCTCACCACTTTCTTATGTTTTACTTTCCCAGGATGTTATGAAGTGTTTTATGACTGTTATGAATGGTTAATTAGGGAGAATAATGGAATTATCAAATAACTATCTATATTTATTAGTATGTTTTGATTTGTAATGTAATGTTTTTGGGTGTAATCTATTTTCTATGACTTCTAAACTGACTAATCCTTTAGGATTTTTTTCCTTGTAATCATTCCAATTTATTACAATAGTGCACCAACTCCAGGCTTCTGGGGTTGGGGCGTTACATATTTAAACCCTCCAAAGTGTCTCATACAACATTGAAACATTTTTAATCATACAAATAATTACGGAGTAATATTAAATGATATTTTTAAATACCATGAAGATAAATTAATTAATGATATAATGTAAAAAAATAATTAGTATATACACCACACAAAAGAAGTATGTGGGGAAATGAAAACTATCTCAGAGAAGTAAAAAGTTGGATGAAAATTATTTTTGATGAAGCAATTATAATTGAAACTAAAAATATCCTGAAAAATGATTTAATAATTACATTATATGAAAAATTGGAATTATTTTTCCATATATAAGAAATTTGGTGGGTAAAAATTGTAATGGATCAGACCCTCTTAGTCAATTACTTAGCCAAAATTATATGTGTTGGGGTGTCCTGGACTCATCCATCAGTCCCACCCATCAGCTCCACAGGTCAGCTCCACCCATCAGCTCTATAGATCAGCTTCACGGATTGGATCCACTAATCAGCTTCACCCATCATCTCCACTAATCAGCTTTACCCATTAGCTCCACAGATCATCTTCACTGATCAGTTCCACTGATCAGCTTCACAAATCAGCATCTCTAATCCGTTTCACGAAATCAGTTTCACAGATCCGTTTCACCAAATCGGTTTTAGAGATTGGTTTCACCAAATCTATATCACAGATCGGTTTCACCAAATCAGTTTCACATATCTGTTTCACCAAATTGGTTTCACAGATCAGTTTCGCCAAATCGGTTTCACAGATCTGTTTCACCAAATCAGTTTCACAGATGGGTTTCACCAAATCGATTTCATAGATCGGTTTCACCAAATCGGTTTCACAGATCAGTTTCACCAAAACAATTTCACATATCTGTTTCACCGAATCGGATTCACAGATCATTTTCACAAAATTGGTTTCACATATCTACTTCACCAAATCGGTTTTAGAGATCGGTGTCACTAAATCGGTTTCGCAGATCGGTTTCACCAAATCAGTTTGACATATGGGTTTCACCAAATCGGTTTGATAGATGGGTTTCACCAAATCTGTTTCACAGATCGGTTTCACAAAATCTGTTTCACAAATCTGTTTCACCAAATCAGTTTCACATATCAGTTTCACCAATCGACATCACAGGATCAGCTTCACAGGATCAGCTTCATAGGATCAGCTTCACAGGATCATCTTCTCCTAATCAACTTCATAGGATCAGCTTCACTCGATTAGCTCCACCGATCAACTTCAACTATCTGTCTTACCAATCGGCCATAGTGAGGTGTTGGGATCTTCCTTCCACAGTTTTTCCCGCAATGCTACTTTTAAGTCTTTTATCCTTTTTAATGTGGTTCAAAGCTGTTTTTGTGCCATAAACAACATTTTAAATCCCCTGAGTGGGAATACCCTAAATGGACCTTCTTTCCTCTCTTAAATTAAATTCTTTAACATACAACTGTTTTGGCCACCCCTCTAATGATAATAATTAAATAAACAATTAATTCTATCATCTGTAATTGTATAACTATAATGTGAAAGCATGATCCACCTTTAAAGCCTCTCAAGATCCTCATATCCCATAACGCCAGGATCTCACATTTTTATCGTACATGAATTAATTTATCTCAACTCATTTCTTTTCCTTCTTCTCCTTGGTGCGTTTGGAGTCCCCCTTCCCGAGGCGAGTGGTGAACCTGTGCTGGTGCCTTTCCTACTCATTCTTAGAGTCACCTGAGTTCCTCTCCTATAAGTCGTGCATCCCCAATTTTTGGCACCAGGGGAAAAAATGTTTATCACTGATCATTCAAGTAAGAATTTTCTTCGTCTCTCCTTAGTATGTATCATGTGGTGTGTGTATGCTATTTTTTCTATGGGGATGGATAAAACCAACCCATAATAAAGATAATAAATAGAATTTTTAATGAATTAAGGGGTTTGCATGATGTTTTTGTTATACTTTTTACCCATTATTATTTATTTTGAATTGTATGGGCTTATTCCCACTAAAAATCATGGTTGTTGGTGGTCTTTTCTTGGGAACTAATGAACCTCTGTTTTTCTGGATATTTATGTGATTGAATGGGTGTAACATGGAAACTAGTTAATCATGTAAACTATGTTGGTTAAATAGATGCCCTGTGAATAAGAGTCCTTTTGTGATCACCCCGGTTAACTAAACCAAAATACAGAACTGAATGAATGGCATATTCAAATTTTAAAACTTCTGTCCTATGTTCTAGTGATGTAGATGGTTGATGCTTGGGAAGCAATGTGGGTGGAGATGGGATCCTCTGTTGGGGTGCAGTTGTTGGCTTTTGGATCTGAGGCTGTGTGGGGCTGTATGGTGGGGCTTGGTTTGGTTCCAATACTTTGAGGGATCTCATGGATCCCTTTTGTTGTTTTGACTTTACAAGAGAACTGGGTGTGAATGCTTAATTTTTTGTTTAGATATTTTTCCTTCCATGGCTTGTGGTTATTCCCGTTAGTTGCACAATAGTGAAGAATTTACTTAAATGGAATTACATGAAAATGAAAACATTAATTGTTTCAATGGGGAATTTCTTTTTGGGAATGAGTTGTGACAGGGTTGTTACTGTTATTATTATTATGAATGAATTGTAAGGAGGGTCCTTGTGTATGGGATGTTATTGGAAACCCTAGGCTGGGATGAGTTCTTGTTACCTATATATAATTTTAGTCCTTATGTTTCTTATTTGTGCCCCACCCATGTTAAGAACATTATGCCGAATATAAAAACATTTCACGGGGGAGGGTGTTTTCCTAACACTCTTATGAGTGGATGGTTATTATATCCTTTTCTAATCCCTTTCCTGAGTAGCCCAAGATCATTCGGGCAGGCTGTGAAAACCTGAGGTCCATTATAGCGCTAGATTTTTCGGTCAGAGTATGTGGTGGTGGTTGGCCTAGGTGTGTGTGGGAAGGTTGTTTCCCAAGTTTATCCGGGATGAGGCCTATGTGTCTTCGGGTGTGGTAATAGTTGTTTATACCTAAGTTTGTATGGGATGTGTGGTAGTGATAGCCATGGTTTTTTTGGGTGAAATGTGTTTTTGTGGTAGGCCAGGTGTGTGCGGGCGGAAGGATGGCTGTTGGACTGCGGTGTGGATGGTGGGAGTGGTTTGAAGCGTAGGATGTTCTCAATTACTAGTGAGAAAGTGGCACAGGGTACCCAAATATTGATGTGCTATTACTATTACTTTACTTGACTTATGTTATTTGGGGAGTGTGCCTTGGTAAGGTTTGGGTGGATAGTTTCCTTTGTAGGTGCTCTGGTTATCTTTTTTCCCATAGGGCATTAGAATGCCTCCCCACTTGTGCACAAGAGCGTTTTCTTTTACCTATTGAGTATACCTATATACTCACCCTACGTATATAAACTAATTTCAGATTTCTAGGAGGACATCAGGGATCATGCGGGACCGTACAATCTCAGACATTGGGATAGTTGTTGGTTCTGTTTTTCTTTTTCTGGTACTTCCCTTTGGAGTTTCCTTGTACTTTTGTAGAATCTTATTTTGACATGAATATGAAAATGTATTTCTTTTGGCCATAAATTTTCATTCAGTTTTGGTGTTTTTGGTATTTACTATATTATCTCTAAATCTTATAAAAAAGGAGTAATTCCTTCCATTTTGTGTGTGATTCTATACCCATGGTGGTAGTCACCACTCCAGGACATATTGAAGGCAGGTCTTGGGGGTCATTATATGTTCTTTAACTGGAAGAAGGAAGGGTCTATCAATATGGTGTCCCTTATCTCATCATGGTGAAGGTGGGCCATCACTAAATGGTATCAGAGGCAAGGTTGAGAGATAGGATGGAGCTCGGGGTTAGTCACAGTGAAGATTTCATGGGATGGTAGGTCAATAGTGCTAGGTAATCGTGGTGCGTGAAATAGTCCAGGGAAGACCAGCTAGGACATGGGATTTTATGGCCCCCCGTGAGCCAATATAAGGACTATGGGCCTACTGAACGACCAATTGAGACTACATTTATTTCCGGGTTGAGACCCTAGGAGAGTTACATGCATTATAGTGACTTTTGTTCCTGTGTGTCTTGGGTATTTTGGGGATTTAAAATGAATAATAAGTCTAAGAAAAAATTAAAATCAATATTCTACACTACTCGGGCTTAGGAATTCCTTGTTTACCTTACAGCAGTGGCACCTAGATGGAAACCACGAGTAGTGCGGGAAATCGGGGCCCGGGAGGTTGACATGGATGATCAGTAGAGGGCTCACCGATAGGAGGAGGACGGTCAGTGGAAGAGGATGCTTCGTTCCTTTTAGCCGTAGGCCCTCAGGAAATACGAGGTAAGTACCTAGGACATAGAGACAGAGAGCTGGATAGAGGACCTGATGAAAGCTTTCAGTTTGATCTGGGCTCCGAAGGAGTACTGGGTTCCTCTGGATGAATGCCAGATGCGGGGAGCAACCCATCAATGGTGGACTCTATATCTTGGGGAGAAGATGGAGGATGATGTTTTGTGGACCAACTTCGAGAGGGAATTCATGGAATAATCTCTTCCACAATGAAGGAAGATAAGAGGTAGGATTTACTCTCCCTTCAGCATGGGATCATGTCAGTGAGGGAGTTGGGGATCAGTTTCAAGGATCTACTTCGTTTTACTCCGGACCTTTTTTTGGATGAGGAGTCTCGGGCGAGCTGTTTAGAGGAGGCACTTCAAACTTCTCTTCAGTATTTCGTTACTACTTTCACCATACCGACATACATGGGGGTCTAGAAGAAGGCTGAAGTGGTAGAAAATATGCACACACAGGGAGGTGTTCCGCAAGAGGGGAGCAAGTGGAGTTCGTCAAAGGGGAAGACCATCAGTAGCAGGCCTCCAGCGTCAGGGCCTTCTAGGTTTCGACCTGTGGGGAGAAGGCCCCAGCAGTTCCAGTTTCAATATCCTAGTCCTCGCCCTTTCCTCGTGATCCTAGGACATAGGTGCTTCATCTATGGAAGCTGTGGGGAATTTTAGAATCAATGCCTGGATGGAGTGTAGTACAGTGGGGGTGGGTAGGTTTAGTGCCCACCTCAATAGTAGTAGTTTCCATCCAGACCCTTTCAGCAGCAGTGGCAGGGACAATGATCTCCCTCTCCTCCGAGAGTAGACATGGAAGGAGGAGGCCAACCCCATGGTGCTCCTCTAGGACCTCAACCAGGGCGTGGTCAGGGAGGTGGCTGACAACCGAGAGGTAGAGGAGCTGAGTTTGGGATGTTGCACACCGTAGAGGCAATAATTTCAGTAGGGATGGAAGTCTTTCAAGGTATGATCGGCTTGTTTAGAAATCTTTCTTGTGCCTTATTTTATTCAAGAGCATCACACTTTTTTGTTACACCCAGTTTATCCCAGTTCTTGAGCCTAGAAATAGAGATACTCTCCATGCCCCTAGTGCTGAGTATGCCAGTTTGGGGTCATACCAGTGTGTTTGATGTTTTTCGAGGATGTAGATTGATGTTAGGGCCACATCAGTCTATTGGGGACCTTCTTCTGCTACAAATGTAGTCATATGATGTCATCCTAGGCATCGACTGACTATTTTCTATGCATGTTGTTACTGACTGATTCTGTAAAAGAGTCATGTTCTCCGTTGGGGATGGCCAGCGTGTGGATTTTGTTGGCGAGTGAAGTTGTCGGATGGGGAGATGGCATATGGAGCCTCTTATTTCTATTATGACTGAGATTTCAGCAGAATCAGTGGATTCTAAGATGATGGATATTCCAAGAGTTTTTAGAGAGTTCCTATACGTTTTTCTCAAATAGGTTTTGACTCTACCACCCTTGACATGACGTTGAGTTCGGAATAGACTTACAACCCGGTTCCTGTTTGATTTAAATGGATCCCTATCGGATGGCGCGTTCTAAACTATGCGAGTTGTGGATCTAGATTGATGATCTTATGAAGAAGGGTTTTTTATGACCCAGTATGTCACCATAGGGTGCTTTGGTCTTGTCCGCAAAGAATGAAGATGCTGGTATCAGGTTGTGTGTAGAATTCTGGAGACTAAATCAAGTAACGGTCAAGAACTGTTACCCTTTTCCAGGATAGATGATATCTTTGACCAGCTTAGGGGAGCAGGTTGGTTCTCTAAGATTGAACTATGGTCTGGGTATCACCAGGTAAGGGTTATGGATTGCGATATTCTAAAGACTACTTTCAGGTGCAGGTATGTGCACTTTCAGTTCATAGTCATGTCGTTCAGTGTTTCAAATGCACCTGATGTGTTCATGGCCCTCATGAAATCTGTTTTCCGTGAATTTTCGGATAGGTTCATCATGGTGTTCATCAATGAAATTTTTATCTACTCAAGATCAGAGGAGGGACATACTAAGCACCTTAGGATGGTCTTGGAAATCCTTCGACATAATCATCTCTATGGGAAATTGTCCAAGTGTAAGTTCATGACATGATAAGTTAATTTACTTGGACACATGGTGTCTCAACAAGGGGTAGAAATTGATCCAACAACCGTGGAATCAGTTGTTTCTTGGGAAGCACCCATGAATGTGAAGGAGGTTTGCAGTTTTAGGGGTCTTCTAGGATATTATCGGAGGTTTGTACCCGACTTCTCTTGAGTTGTAGCTCCCTTTACAGCATTAACCAGAAAAGATCAGGCCTTCATGTGGAGTGAGTAGTTCCAGGAAGCCTTCAATTATCTAAAAGGGAAGTTGGTTAGTGCCCCAGTGCTGATGTTACTAGAGGAAGCGCCGTTGTTTGAGGGGTTTTGTGATGCTTCTGTACATGGCCTAGGTTGTGTGATGATGTATCAATGGGGATTGATATCTTATGGGTCTACCCAATTACATCCTCATGAGAATATCTATGCCACCCATGACCTAGATCTAGTATCAGTCGTGTTCTCATTGAAGTTGTGGCGACATTACCTCATCGGGGAGCACTTTTTGGTATTCACAGATCACACGAGTTTGAGGCATATCTTTAACCAGTGGGACCGGAACTTTCGACAATGATAGTGGGTGGAGTTTCTCTAGGACTACAACATTGAGATCTGTTACAATGAAGGTAAGGGTAATTTTGGGGCTGATGCCTTGAGCAGGAAGTCATGGAGGGAAGCTGTTCAGGAATCTGTGGATTCTTGGAAGGCAATGGAGGATTTTTCTTCCCTAGACCTAGAAGTAAGGGAAGATGGTGGTAGAGGTTGTCTGGTTTAGATGACAGTGCATTAATCTCTACTACGACAGGTGGAGGAGTCTCAGTGGGGAGACATAGAGAGTGAAGTGATGTGTGATCGGGTTATCCAAGGCAACGCTCTGGATGGGTGGTTATAGGATGGTCAGAATCAAATGTTTTTCCGAGGGATGTTTTTTGCCCTAGATATGATGTGTGAGGGAGTTCTCCGTGAGTTCCATAACTCACTCGTAGTGGTACACCCTGGAGTTTCCAAGATGTACTGAGGCCTAAGGGAACAATATTGGTGGCCCGGACTGAAATGGGTAGTGGCAGAGTTTGTGGAAAGGTGCTTGGTATGTCTACAAGTGAAGGATTAACACCATGTCCCAATAATTTGGTTGCATCCTTTATAAGACCCCAAGTGGAAGTGGGATTACATATCGATGGATTCCTTCACAGGACTACCCAGGTTTCAATGAGTGTGAGATTCTATCTAGGTAGTGGTAGACCGGATGACGAAATCAGCTCACTTTTTGGCCATCAAGGAGTCGAGTATGGTGGATGCCATAACACATAGATATGTGGATGTGGTGGTGCAATTTCATGGAGTTCTGAGGTCCATAGTCTCAGATAGGGATGAATGGTTTACCTCACGACTCTGGAAGGTATTTCAGCATGCTTTTGGTACCCAGCTACATATTAGCACTACATTCCACCCCCAAACAGATGGGCAGATAGGGTAAACCATCCAAACATTGGAGGATATGCTACGAGGATGTGTTTTGGACTTTGGGGGATTATGGGAACGAAATTTGAACATTGTAGAGTTTTACTTCAATAAAAACTATCACTCTACTATTGGCATGGCACCATTTTAAGCCTTGTACGGGAGGCCATGTCGTTTGCCCGTGTGCTGGACTGAGTTTGAGGAGGAAGGTGTTCTTGGCCCAAAGGTGCTGCAGAGCACAAACGAGAAGGTTTAGCTTGTGCGTGAGAGGATGAAGGCAGCCCAATACCAGTAGAAGTCATATTCTGATCGTAGGAGTAGTCCCTTGGAGTTAGAGGCTGGAGACCATGTATTCTTAAAGGTTTACCCTCGATGTGGGCAGCGAAGGTTCGGCAAGGGGAGCAAGCTCTCTTCTAGGTTCATCGGGCCCTTTGAAGTGTTGGGGTGAGTTGTTGAGGTGTCATATCGGCAGGGGATTCCACCTCAATTGGAAAGGATCCATGATGTTTTCCACGTCTCTCAGCTTTTTCGATATCTACATGATGATTCCCATGTCATTGAATAGGGAGAATTGGATATAGGGGATGATTCTACATTCGTGGAGCGACCAGTGAGGATCAAGGATCAAAAGGAGAAAGTGCTTCGTGGATGAACCATCCCTTTGGTTTGTGTGTTCTGGAGGCATGGTGGTCTCTAGGAGAGTAATTTGTAGCAAGAAGCTCAGATGCATGCCCAGTATCCAAAGATGTTTTGAGTTGATGTTCCGAGCCTTCCTTTTTATTCCTGTTTTTGTTACCGGTTGTGATGTAATGCTGACATTGTTGGTTTATGAGATGTTTTATTTCCTTACCTTGTGAATGGTTATGAAAATTTATGATATGTGGGGAAGGGAGGACCTGATCCCTAATCAAGACACATTAAGGTGGATGCAATTAAACCTGTGAGGGTGAGTCAGCGCCGCCCAAAGCTGATAGTATCTTGACATGGAGGAAATAACTCCCCGATCCGTGTATCAAGAAAATGTGGTCCTTGGGATTAGAATGGCTGTTTGGGGTTGTTTTTCCCCAAGAGGTATCTTCTTGAGGGGTTATTTGGGTTACTCTTGTATTCTAGATGGCGAGAATAATTTTGAGAGGTATCTGATGTAATGGACCAGACCCTCCTAGTCAATTACTTTTCCAAAATTCTAAGTGTTTGGGGTGTCATGGACTCATCGATCAGTCCCACCCATCAGCTCCACAGATCATCTCCACCCATCAGCTCCACTGATCAACTTCACTGTTCGGCTTCACTGATTCCCTCCACTGATCAGCTCCACCCCTCAGCTCCACAAATCTGCTTAACGGAGCAGCATCACATATCAACATCACTGATCAGATGCACTAATCAGCTTCACAGATCAGTTTCATCAAATCGGTTTCACATATCGGTTTACCAAATCAGTTTCACAGATCGATTTCACCTAATCGGTTTCACATATCGGTATCACCATATCAGTTTCACAGATCGGTTTCACCAAATCTGTTCCATAGATCGGATTCACAAAATCGGTTCCACAGATTGGTTTCACCAAATTGGTTTTCAAGATTAGTTTCACCAAATCGGTTTCAATGATCGGTTTCACAGATCAGTTTCACCAAATCAGTTTCACAGATCGGGTTCACCAAATCAGTTTCACAGATCGGTTTCACCAAATCGGTTTCACAGATCGGTTTCACAAAATCAGTTTCACTTATCGGTTTCACCAAATCGGTTTCACAAATCGGTTTCACCAAATTGGTTTCACATATCGCTTTTAAAAAATCGGTTTCACAGATCGGTTTCTCCAATCCACTTCATAGGATCAGATTCACAGGATTAGCTTCATAGGAGCAGCTTCACAGGATCAGCTTCTCCCAATCAGCTTCATGGGGTCAACTTCACCCGTTCAGATCCAATGATCAGCTTCAACTATAAGTCTCACCAATCGGCCACAAAGGGGTGTCAGGATTTTCCTTCCCCATTTTTTCTCATAACGCTACATTTAAGACTTTTAACCTTTCTAATGTGGTTCAAATGCATTTTTATCACCATAAACAATGTGTTAAATCCCATATGAGTGGGGATACACTCAATGGACCTGTTTTCCTCTCTTAATTGAAATCTTTTAACACACAACTATTTTGGCCACCCCTCCGATGAGAATTATTAAATAAAATTCCATCATGTGTAACCATCTAACTGCGAGGTAAAACCACGGTCCACCTTTATATCCACTCAATATCCTCATATCCCATAACTCCAGGATCTCACCTTTTTATCGCACATGAATTCTTTCTTCCCGGCTAGTCTCTTTTCATTCTTCACATTGGTGAATTTGGAGTCCCCCTTCCCTAGGTGAGTGGTAAGCCTATGCTGGAGCCTTTCCTGCTCAATTTTAGAGTCTTCCGAGTTCCTCCCCTATAAGTCACGCATTCCCAGTTGTTGGAGCCAGGAGAAAAACGTTGATCTTTGATCATTAAATTATGTATTTTTCTTCGTCTCTCCTTAGTGTGTATCATGCGGGGTGGGTATGCTATTGTTTCTGTGGGGATGGATGAAACCAAACCTTAATGAAAATAAAAAATGGAATTTTTAAAGAATTAATGGGGTCTGCTCGATGTTTCTGCTATACTCATTACCCTTGATTATGTTTTTGGAATTTTATGAGATTATGCCTACTAAAAATCCTGGTCGTTGGTGGTCTTTTCTTATGCAATAATGGACCACTATTTTTGGATATTTATGTGATTTAATGGGTCTAACATGGAAACCGGTTAATCCCATAAACTTATTTGATTAAATGGATTCACAGTGAATAATATTCCTTATGTGATCACCCTAGTTAACGAAAAAGAAATACGGAACTGAATGAATGGAATATTCAAATTTGAAAACTCCCTTGCTCTGTTCTGGAGATATTGACGGTTGATGCTTGGGAAGCAACATGGTTGCTGATGGGATCCTCTGTTATGGTGAAGTTGTTGGGTTTTAGATCTGAGGATGTGTGGGGCTGTATGGTGGGGATTGGCGGGTTCCAATACTTTGAGGGATCTCATGGATCCCTTTTGTTGTTGTGACATTACAAGAGAACTGGGTTTGAATGCTCAATTTGTTGTTTGGCTATTTTTCATTCCATGGCTTCTGGTTACTCGTGTTAGTTTCCCAATAGTTCATGATTTAATTAAATGGTATTACTTGAATATAAAAACATGATTGGGTTCAATGGGGAATTTTTTTCCGAGAATGAGTTGTGACAGGGTTGTGGATGTTATGCTTCTTATGAATGAATAGTAACGAGGGTGCTTGTGTATGGGATGGTTTTGGAAACCATAGGCTAGTATGAGTTCATGTTACATATATATATAATTTTAGATCTTATGTTTGTTATTCTCACCCCAGCTATGTTAATAACTTTGTGCCGAACACCCACAATTCATGGGGGGTGCTTTTTCCAACACTCCTATGAATGGATGGTTATTATCTCATTTTCTACTCCTTTTCCCGAGTAGCCCAAGATATTTTGGGTAGGTTGTGACAGCCTGAGGTCTATTATAGACCTAGATTCTTCGGGCAGGGGTACGTGGTGGTGGTTAGCCTAGGTGTGTGCGGGCAGGTTGATTCCCAAGTGTCTTCGATATGAGGTCCATTTGTCTTCGGGCATTACAATAGTTTTTCGGACCTAGGTGTGCACGGGATGTGTGGTAGTGATAGACCAATTGTTTTTAGGTGGGATGTGTGATTGTGGTATCCCAGGTGTGTGCGGGCGGGGGGGATGGAAGTGGGACTGTGGTGAGGATGGCGGGAGAGGTTTGACGTGTAATATTTCCTCAATAACCAGTGGGAAAGTGAGCGGGGTACCCAAATATCATTGTACTATTACTATTACTTTACTTGACTTGTGTTATTTGGAGTGTGTTCCTTGGTAAGGTTTGGGTGGATAGTTTCCTTGCTAGGTGTTTTGGTTATCACCTTTTCTCACAGGGCACTAGAATGCCTCCCCACTTGTGCACGAGAGCCTTTGGTTTTCCCTACTAAGTATACATGTATACTCACCCTACATATACAAAAGGATATTAGGTTTCCAGGAGGACATCAGGGATCATGCAGGACTGTACTAGCTTGGACGTTGGGACAGTTTCAATTTCTGTTTTTCTTTTTCTAGTACTTTACTTTGGGGTTTCCTTGTACTTTTGTAGAATCTACTTTTGACATGCATATGAAAATGGTTTTTTCCTTACATTTTCCTGCAGTTTTGGTTTTTTTGGGATTTACTATATTTTCTCTCAATCTTAAAAAAAGGTGTAATTCCTCCCATTTTGTGTGTGATTCTATAGCAATGGTGCTAGTCGCCAATTAAGGGCCTATTGAAGGTGGGTCTTTGGTGTTCATTATCTATCCTTCAACTAGAAGAAGAAAGGGGCTGGCAATCTTCTATCCCTTATCTCATATTAGTAAAGGTGGGCTATGAAAAAAATAATTATATCATCTCCATAGAATGTAAAAATCATAAAAGGAAGTGGTATTTCTAAGATTAAAATTGTTATATGGGAGAATAATCCTTAAACATTCCAAATTATCCCAAACCACATTTGAAGCATTTGAACCATAATCTACATGAATGATTAAAATTAAATGAATCATAAAATATCATAAGAAAAAAGTGATACATGATAGAACATTTTAAAATGTGGTATATACACCATATAAATTTAAGTAAGTGCATAACTAAAACTATGTTTCAATGGAACGTAAATTGAGATAAGTATATTACCTTGGGTCTAATTATCTGGTGTTACATCATATTACTAAATAATAAATTAACGTAAATTATTTACTTGATTAAGAAATTTTTTTATCTTTATCAATAATTTTATTTCACTTGTTACTATGTTGTATATAACTAATTAAATAATTATGTTTATCTTGATTTTTTGGACTAAATGTAGTTTATGTGTCAAAAAAACATTGGTTTGTCAACTGTGGTCAAAGGGTTCATTATATATAATGTCCCAAATAATAATCCTGATATAATGCTAATATTTATAAATATGTCATATTTATAAAACAATCATTAAATATCGTTATGATAAATGAATCAAAATTACAATCCTGGAGATGGTAGGTCGTACGTACTCATGTGTAACAATCTCATTTTTCAATGATAATTATGGAAAGAATGTAAGTAGTATTATATACTCTCATTGTTATAATTATATCATAAATAATATTTTATTTAATCTTATATATTCTTATATATATAATTTCTATGATATAAAAAGAATCACATCATGTCAAGGAGGCAGTAGTACACACATCCACAAACGATGTTTTAACTTTTTAAGTGTGTGAATGGGTAATAATTAAAAGATATATATTATATTACAAAAACATATATTTAATTAATATCAGATATATTTTTTATATGTAAAATTTGTTTAATTAAAATCATTTTTCATGCATTCCATGTATCGTGTGAACAAATTACATCTCCTTTAGGAAATGTTAGTCCACACTTCCACAAACAATGTTATCGTATTACCATAAAATGGTTTCCATAAATATTTGTGTTGTGAAAGAAATAAATAAGTTTAAAAATTGATAATTATCACATATAACATTTATAAATACAGTTTCCATCATATTGACCACCATGAGAGGTAGTAAAAGAAGAATGAAAAATCATCATTTTGTGAGGCGGTAGTTTGTTGTTCACATAAACAGTACGTTTGTTACCCATTAGGTGTGTGTGTATGTATTGTTAGAAATAATTTCATAAAAATATCTATGTATATTGAAGATAATATTTTTTTATATAATAATTGAATAAAAATATATTATGTGTTGGATAATGGAAATATAATTGAAGAGCTTAAGAAAATATGTTAACTCTTAATCAAGTAACTGTTGTACCTCTCGAACCCCTCAAGGTTTAATTTTCATGATCACAATCACTCTCATCTTTGTCTAATATTGTTTTTAGTGTTTGTGAATGATAGGCACAAGGTTGCCAAGAAGATTGCCCAAGAATGGACAACAAGTGGACTGCAAATCAGTCCACCGGCCAGCCGGTGGCACACCACCGGCCAGCCGGTGGCACCTGCACTCAAGAGGGAGCCACTGCCTTACCACCGGCCAACCGGTGGCCTCAGCACCGGTCAGCCGGTGGCACCCAGACTGAACAGGGTTTGCTACTGCCTCACCACCGGTCGACCGGTGGCTCTGGCACCGGTCGACCGGTAGAGCCTGGACCAGAATTCTCAGCCACTGTCAAGGCACCGGCCAGCCGGTGGCCCTGCACCGGCCAGCCGGTAGCCCAGTCAAACTAGCCGTTGGGTTTGACCGGTCAACCTCCTTTTGGCCTCCAACGGCTCCAAGGACTTCACCAACGGCTCCGAAGGCCCCCAATGGGTTCCATGCCTATAAATAAAGGCTGAGGAAGCCCCAGACACCACCCGGAACATATACGAAGCCAACGGACATATTTTGGATCAATTGGCCAACCTCCGGCGACTTCCTTCAAAGGAACCCCAAGAGCTCCAACAACTTCCTCATCCAAGGAGCTTCACTCAAGAAGCTTGGGAGAGCACGCTCATCAACTCCATCATCCATTGGCGCCCGAGTCTTCCCAATCACGGGTTTTATTGCATTTATTTTTTTTTTGAGCTTAAAATTGGGTTTGTGCCTACAAACCCCAACCCTTTTCTCAACCTCCCTTTCTTTGGGTTCTCACACCACCACTAAGGTGTGAAGAGGTTGTCAAGCCTTACCTTGTAAAAAGGCTTGAGATCGGTGAGCTAGTCTTCACCCGTAAAAAGACTAGTGGGTTATTGCTTAACCATTAAAAGCATTGGGTTCTTGCTTAACCAATAAAAGCAAGCTGTAATAGGTCCTAGTGCTACCTCAAAGCCTAGTGGGTTTCTTGCTAAAACCATTGAAAAGCAAGCGGTAGAATCTCTCAACGGTTGAGTTGGGAGCGGAGACGTAGGCCGGGTTTTTGGCCGAACTCCGTTATCAATTTGCGTGTCTTGCCTCTTTATTTCCGCTGCATTTATACTTTGTTTTTTAATTTGTTTATCATTTTTTTAAAAGGCAATTCACCCCCCCTCTTGCCATCATTCCCTCATTCATTGTTTTCTTCCGCCAAACAATTGGTATCAGAGGAACCTTTGAGTAATTCCTTAACCCGGTTTCAAAGTTAAGATCTTTTTTTTTGTGATGGCATCCACTTCTTTCGCCCCCGAAGGTTTTTCTTTGGGTCGGGCTCCATTTTTTGATGGGACCGACTATAATTATTGGAAAACCCGCATGACTACTTTTCTTAGAAGTATAGGGTATCCCATTTATAAAATAGTCATGCAAGGTTACACTCTCTCCTCCCCCGATGAATCCAAATGGACCCCCGCCGATATTAGAAATTTCGAGCTTGATGGCAAAGCCATGAATGCTCTTCATTGCGGCCTAGATAGAAATGAATTTAACCGAGTTTCCACTTGCACCTCATCTCATGAGATTTGGAAACTATTGGAAGTGACCCATGAGGGCACTAATAAAGTGAAGGATACTCGGTTAGACATGTATAGACAAGATTTTGAATCTTTTTCCATGCACCCAAATGAATCAATTTCTGAAATGTTTACCCGTTTTACTGACGTGTGCAATGGAAGGAAATCTCTTGGTGATGATATTTCAGCCGAGACGATGGTCAAGAAGATCCTATGGGTCCTTCCGAGCTCATGGGCACCAAAGGTGACGGCGATCCAAGAAGCTAAGGATGTAAAGAATATGCCGGTAGAGGAGCTCATCGGATCCCTAATGACCTACGAGATCACGATGAGGAGGCAAGCACAAAAGGAGGGCACGCCAATCAAGACACCAAAAAACATTGCCCTCAAGGTACAAAAAGAAGTAAGCTCCTCCTCCTCATCATCATCTTCATCTACTTCATCATCAAGCAGCGACTCGGAAATGGAGTATCTCGCCCGCCAAATGCAAAAATTCATGAAGAAGCACAAGAAGAAGAAGAAATCCCGCAAGCACCGAAAGCAAGAACCCACCGAAAAATCCGAGCCCAAGGTGAAATGCTACGGGTGCGGCGAAAAGGGCCATTACAAGCCCGATTGCCCACTCAACAAGAAACGGGCCACGCACAAGGAGAAAGGAAAGAAAAAGGTCCTCAAGGCCACATGGAGTGACTCCTCATCATCCTCCTCCTCCTCCTCAAGCGACCAAGGTACAAAATGCCTAATGGCATTCCATGAGGTAACTTCTTCCGATTCCTCTTCCTCATGTTCTTCAAATTCAAATTCTTTAAATCATTTATCTTATGAAGAACTCTCATTTGCTAGAGATCAATTGGAAAAAGGTTTTCATGAACTCTCTTCAAAATTTGTTTCCTTGAAAAAGTCTTTCAAAAAGCTTTCCTCCGAAAAAGACCAACTTCTCAAAGAGAAGGAGGAACTCTCCCTTAAAATCCAAAATTTTCCAAATGTTGATTCTATGGAATCAACCATCAAAGACCTCAGGGAGACCCTTGCTAAGTTCACCCAAGGGGAACAAAATTTGAACAATATAATTGGTTCCCAAAGGGTTTCCCGAACCACCAATGGACTTGGCTATACCAACCAAGCCTCCTCCTCCCATGCACCCACTGTTTTTGTAAGGGGGAGCTCTAGCTTTAAATTTTATAACTATTGCAAAAATCCCGGGCATCTCATTTATGAATGTAATTGTAAAAACGCCCGGTACGGCCAACCCAAATCGATTTTTTATTCCGATGAATTTTATAGGAGAAGACCCGCCATGAAACAAATTTGGATTGAAAAATCCCTTTTGGCAAGTCTCTCCGGGCCTAAATTTGTTTCGATTTCAAAAACCTCTCCCCGGTGATTTATTGTTTTTATTTAGGGGGAGTTAGGATCTTTAAGCTTTTTTGTGTATTCAAAATTTTCATTTCAAACTCAACACTTGGTTTCAAAACTCTCAATTCAAAATTTTCTTTTAAATTTTTCATTTCTAAATTTCCAACAGTTGGTATCGAATATTCATTTTTGATTCATAAATTTCAAAAATTTCACTTGGTTTCAAATTTCAAAATTCAATTAGTTTTTGATTCAAAACTTTCAATTCAAACTGTTATTCAATTTTCATTTCAAAATTTTCAAAATTTTCAACAATTGATATCATTTTCAATTGATTTAAAATCTTGTTTTTCAAACCATATCCCTCAATCAAGTTTTATGCCCCACTCTATTTTGATCATCACAAAGGGGGAGAAATTTCTTGATTGATTGGGGGAGAATCCTTTTCATCATGCTTAAGCATTTCCTTTCAATTTTAGTATTTTTCATTGTTTGGTTCGGTGATTGTGATCATCAAAATAGGGGGAGATTGTTGTACCTCTCGAACCCCTCAAGGTTTAATTTTCATGATCACAATCACTCTCATCTTTGTCTAATATTGTTTTTAGTGTTTGTGAATGATAGGCACAAGGTTGCCAAGAAGATTGCCCAAGAATGGACAACAAGTGGACTGCAAATCAGTCCACCGGCCAGCCGGTGGCACACCACCGGCCAGCCGGTGGCACCTGCACTCAAGAGGGAGCCACTGCCTTACCACCGGCCAACCGGTGGCCTCAGCACCGGTCAGCCGGTGGCACCCAGACTGAACAGGGTTTGCTACTGCCTCACCACCGGTCGACCGGTGGCTCTGGCACCGGTCAACCGGTAGAGCCTGGACCAGAATTCTCAGCCACTGTCAAGGCACCGGCCAGCCGGTGGCCCTGCACCGGCCAGCCGGTAGCCCAGTCAAACTAGCCGTTGGGTTTGACCAGTCAACCTCCTTTTGGCCTCCAACGGCTCCGAGGACTTCTCCAACGGCTCCGAAGGCCCCCAATGGGTTCCATGCCTATAAATAAAGGCTGAGGAAGCCCCGGACACCACCCAGAACATATACGAAGCCAACGGACATATTTTGGATCAATTGGCCAACCTCCGGCGACTTCCTTCAAAGGAACCCCAAGAGCTCCAACAACTTCCTCATCCAAGGAGCTTCACTCAAGAAGCTTGGGAGAGCACGCTCATCAACTCCATCATCCATTGGCGCCCGAGTCTTCCCAATCACGGGTTTTATTGCATTTATTTTTTTTTTGAGCTTAAAATTGGGTTTGTGCCTACAAACCCCAACCCTTTTCTCAACCTCCCTTTCTTTGGGTTCTCACACCACCACTAAGGTGTGAAGAGGTTGTCAAGCCTTACCTTGTAAAAAGGCTTGAGATCGGTGAGCTAGTCTTCACCCGTAAAAAGACTAGTGGGTTATTGCTTAACCATTAAAAGCATTGGGTTCTTGCTTAACCAATAAAAGCAAGCTGTAATAGGTCCTAGTGCTACCTCAAAGCCTAGTGGGTTTCTTGCTAAAACCATTGAAAAGCAAGCGGTAGAATCTCTCAACGGTTGAGTTGGGAGCGGAGACGTAGGCCGGGTTTTTGGCCGAACTCCGTTATCAATTTGCGTGTCTTGCCTCTTTATTTCCGCTGCATTTATACTTTGTTTTTTAATTTGTTTATCATTTTTTTAAAAGGCAATTCACCCCCCCTCTTGCCATCATTCCCTCATTCATTGTTTTCTTCCGCCAAACAGTAACTCATTTTGGTTTTCACCAAATGGATTCCTTAGATTACATTTTGACCAAGGTGATGATTATATGATTATGGTAGGGATGTTGAGGATATATTTTTCATATCTTGGATGATCCAATGTGGATTCATAGTTGCAAGTAAGTGCCAGTATAGGAGGCATTTTATTGTAGTGGGAAAGGATAAACTTTGTATTTTTGAAAAGAATTGCGTGTTTACAAAGTATTAAGTATTCCTAAAGATCCAAAATATATAATTATGGAAACTTATTGGTGTATTGTATGAACTATTGACATAAAATAGGTATTGGAAAATTTTATCGGTCTTTGTTTCCCTTAAAATTATGGTTTAGTCCCTTATTAAACTTCACTTTACCTTAATCAATGTAATTAATTAAAATTACATTTAATAAATTTTTTGGGGATAAACTATTTTTAATGTATTATAAATTTTCAATATTAAAAATATTGACTCAAGTTTTATAAATTATAATCGCATAAGTGGTAGAAATTAATTTAAATTTAATCTCATAGATGGGAGGATAATGCAGGTTTTTAAAATAAAAACATCCAAAAGTTTCCAATGTTTTTATAGTCAATTTACAAGTTAAAATTGATTAAAATTGATTAAATTTAATTAATTGATAAAAAAATGATGTAATTAAAAATGAAAATCAATGAAATTTATAATTTAACCATATAAATAAATCTTTTGAAAAAGAAGTTTTCAACTAGAATTTAGAATTTTCATTATTCATTAAAAGTGAAACTTCAATAAAAAATACTAAAAAATCTCTCTAACCTAATTTTTGTGTATATATTTAAAATATTATGTTTATAATTACATATTGCAATTATAAAAGGAAAAGATTTTATATATAAAATAGGTTCTCCAATGAAAAGAGGTGAAAGTTTATTACTAAAATATATGTTCTTATATGTAATATTGAGTTTATTCATATCTTATGTCTATCAAATATATTGGCTTATTAAAAAATATTTTATTGAATATAATATAAATATATATATATATATACTACATTAATATCACCCAATAATTTTAATTAAATTAATTTATTAGGATAAAACGGATTTATGAAGATTAAATTATATTTTTATAAACATGTTCCCTATATATTTAATTGGTTCTTATATTCATTTATAAATATGTAGTGACAATTTAATTCATTATATATTTGTGTAAATAGTTATTTTAAAAATTTATATATCAAAATTCATAAATACTAATTTAATGGCTAGTTTATATCAGATTATATTAAATAATATATTGTTTTTTTTTTGGAAAAACACGATCTTGCGTGTAACACAACATATCAAAGAAAGTCACTCATGCATGTAAAAAAACCTAAATCTATATTATATGAATTTTAATCTATAAAATTTATATTCGATTTATTTATAATATTAAAATAATTTTAAATAATCGGGATATTATATTCCCTTATGCGCTTGGTATTGTGTGACATACATGATATCAAATAAAATGTTCCAACTTTATATTTTTTGAGCATTGCATTTTATATGATACTCTAGTTTAGGGTATATTATTATAATTATACAGATCAATCCATTGAATTAAAACCAATTCAATTTTCTCTACTGAATTACCCTCCCAAATCTGTGCTGATAAATCTATAATGATTGAACTGGATGAGCCATAAACCACTCAACCACCTCAAATAATCCCTAAGGAAAAATATCTATATTTATTAAATATAATTCTATTACTATCAGAATTTAATTTCACCTAATAACCCATATTTAACACCCATATATTTTCTAAAATATTTTTTTTGAATAAATTTAAATTCATTGATATCTTTCATTACACACAATATCGGGTTCTAACAAACCACTATTTACTATTATTTAAAAAGGACACTATAACCTATCAATTAAACATTATGTTATAAAATGGAATAAAAATTTATAAAATATTTTCTATGATGGTCTAATATAAATAAAACATATTGATTAGATGTAATCAGTTTTCTTTAGATTATTCATATTTTTTAAAAATACATCATTCTAATAAATGATTTATTATATTTTGTGAAAAAATAACGAAACTAATTTTTATAATTTTATAATTTTTAAAAAAAATAAAATTGATTTTTAATATCTATATATCAAAATTATATTTTATTGAATTTCATATATTTTTTTTAAAGGATTAAGTTTTCAATGAATAGTAAAAAATTATAGTCTTCTATTGAAAAAGGGTTTTGTATAAAGAAGTTACAAAGTTAAATCTTACATAAAAATACAATAGAAGTAATTTTATATTAAATGTATATTTATTAATAAATTTAGGTTATATGAATTGTTTTAATATTGAATTGTGATGAAAAAACATTTTTATACTTAAGAAATGTTTTTATTTGGAAAATGGATTCCATATTATGACAATTTTCACATGTGTGTATTTAATTAAAATAGAACATTTTACAATTTTTTCAATAGAATATTAAGAAATGGATTTCATATAATGAATAATAAAAATTAACATTATATAATAATATCAATTTATATTTTGGTTAATATAAAAAGTAAAAAATAGAAAAAAATTAATTATCCTGTCAACGTTAAAATGTGATTATCAGGGGAAAACATGAAAGATAAGGGGTAACAAAACCTATACACCTGTAAAAATATCATTATCCAGACATATTTCTTCCTTATAACCAATAAGTCTTGATAATTACCAATTTTTATCTTTTTTACAATGTTAAAAATGTGTTTAAACATTATTCTTTACAAAAATTCCATGTATGTCCTCTCCCCCACATATAAAAGGTCATCGCTCTCTTCTCCTCTTCAAGCATAAAAAACCCTTTATTTCAAAAAAAACCAAAAAAATGAATTCTTTTATTCCATTACGAAATTTTAATGGGATTTTATTTATTATAAAATCCTCTTATGATATATTTTGGAAAAACCTAATAGGTTCTTCAAAGAAGAGTTAAAATTATTAAACTTATATTTATTGTCTTATTATTTTGTCAACATCCTTTAAATATTCTCCAAATATGATAAAATAATATTATTATTATATATCATATGATGATATTTTATTATTTTATTATAATAACCTATTTCTATGTTCTCTTCTAATAGATAAAAAATGAAACTGTTAATCGTATGTATGGCTCACCACCACCTCATGGACTGATGTAATTAGTTTTCTAGTACCGATTCTCATGGTTGTATATAATACTATATTTAAAATAATTATATGATATTTTAACATGATTTTAGTTATAAAATTATAATATCACATATATATTCTTACACTACTAAAAACTAAAGCTATACCAATGCCACTATCCCAATGGTTCTATGAAACCATTGGTATACAACTGTTAAGAGATGATTTTCCCAACAGTTCTATAAAACTGTTGGTATATGGGTGTTAATATATGTTTTTTCCAACTGTTTTATGAAACCATTAGTATTTTCCAAGTGATATCCCTATTATCTATAAAAAATTAAAAAATCATTGGGATAGAAAATGGTAAATACCCAACCACGAGCCTCTTGCTTCTTGAAAAAAGATCTACCCAAATTGTTTCCTAGCCACTGGCCTCTATCTTCTAGAAGTTTGATCTATCTGAATATTCCCCTAAAAGAGAGTCCCCTTCAATATAAAATTTATAATTTGAAACTAAGTTATATCTTTTTCCTGCAGTTATTTTTTCCTTTTTCATTTTCTTTTGCTCCAACCTTGATTCATGTCCCTCCTTTGGATTCTCATTCTTGAAGGTGAAATGTTTTGAATGGTTTTCTATCAATTTATATCACTCTACGGTGTGTGTTTCAATGAAATTATTTCATTTTGAATTAAATATTTTTATTTCATTTTAAGATTAATTTTATTGAATGTAGCGGTATATATAATATCCATATAATGACTTGAAAGCATTTAAATGTGTTTTGAGATGAGAAGAAAGGGGTTTTCTATTGTATTTCATTTTTCATGTTTGTAATTGAATATATTTTTTTATAAGAATTTATAAAATACCATTGAGACCTTTTGAAATGGATTTAATGGTGTTTTATAGATTTTGATCTGATTTCATTATTCATAGAGTGAAAAAATATGTTTTAAATAGGTAATTGATTTTATTTGAGGTGTTGAAATTGACATGTTTTAAAAAGATTTTTTTCTAATGAATTAGAAAAGTTTGATAGAAATGAGTGTGCGGATTTCCCCTTGAGGAAATGATTTAAATGATATCTGAAAATTATATTGATATAAAATTAATTCATTGCAAAATTTTGATGATTTAAAATATGAGGATTTACATTTTTTATGGTGTCTTTAAAATGTTTTAAATTTCATGTTAGATATATATCAGTTTGTAAAAAAAATTTGAAGACAAAGTTTATTAAATGTAAAATATCATGGGATTCTTGATCCATGTTTTATCATTAAATGCCTATTTGGAACTTTTTTTTAATTATTGGTTGTAAAATAACATGTTAATTATCCAAGTGAGTTGTTTTCCCATTGTCTCGGTTTTTTGTGACTACATGATGCTAGTTTTTCACCTGGTGTGTTAATATGATTCTATACACCATATATGGTTTGGATATATGGGATTATTCATTATTATGGTGTTACGGGTGATGTAGAGTCAATTATTATGTCTTCGTGTAACTAGTTTCTTACTTACTCATCACCATAACTTCTTTATTGGTCATTAGGTCCTTAGTATTAATCAATAGTTCTATTTTTCTATTTCTCTTGAGGCTTAACATGACACTTCTGGAACTCCAATCATGCTACTAACTAGGCAATGGTGGGTGTTTCATTATAATTAATCTCGTGTAGTCTAGTTGGATGACTTGTCGATTGGGCATAACTTATGCCAAAAATTGTTTAATTAGATGAAACAACTATACAAATACATGTGTCTCCCATTTGGGATACCATGGTTGATCCCATGAAATATTATATTATTTTATTTTTGGTTATCTTAGGGTATTTTAAACTATTGTTGGATTATTTTCATTTTCTCTATAACACTTATTAGTAATCATTCTTTGATTCATTTTATTTTGATATTATACATTATGTGACACCATTTTTGATCTCGTATCCTTCACATATAATACTATACTTGACAAATTGGATTGTTGTATTTGTTACCAAAAATATTTTGATTTGATGAAAAATTATGATTCACTCTGCTCTCTTTTATATGGAAACATCAAGGTATAACGTTTCATGATCCTAGAAGGTGTTTTTGAGGTCAGTTGGAAGTCATCTAAAGAGGCTATGAGTGAATTTGAGTGAAATTTGTGATTTTCTAGATTCATTTAAGAATTTATTGTACATAAAAATTTCATATATCCAAATATATCATGTAACTAAAACACATATCCAAATCTTTCATGTAGGAATTTTGGAAAGATTCGTATAGATAGCCTAAAAACATTGACAATTTTAAGCAACCTAGGAAAAGTTACTCACATATCCAATTTAGGGATGCAGCTCGTACCACTTTGTTGAATTCTACAAAATTTGAAAATATGGGCTACCATGTATATGAATAAAATCACATAAAAAATACTTATGATTTATAGGGTATTTTCTGAATCACATAATGTATTGTATCCTTATGTTGAAGGATAAATAATCAAAATCGGAATATCTAATAGTTAATGTTCTAATAGAAGCGTTTCATGAGGCAGTGCACTTGGCATCACCCATAAACCACCAAATATCATATGTAATCCTTTGAGAATATAATAGTATTTTAATGGAAACCTTAATGATACACCTTCATAAACCTCTTCATTAACTCAAAACAAAAATATCTAAATA
Organism: Viscum album; assembly: GCA_963277665.1. NCBI lineage: Eukaryota > Viridiplantae > Streptophyta > Magnoliopsida > Santalales > Viscaceae > Viscum > Viscum album. The sequence goes on from OY728131.1 coordinate 245,819,172, forward strand.
TTCAAAACACACCATTTCTTAGAGTATTTCAACCAAGGTATTACCCATTGGTGACATTTCCAAATAATGGTTGATGTTATGAGAGAACATTCCTAATGAAATTCTTTATCGATTCCAAGATACTCACCTAATCTTTATTCTCAGAAGACTCGTCCATTTCTCCTCAAAACATAAACTGTTCAAAATTTCTAGGTTTTTCGAACCACTATAAACCAAAACCCATGAAATTTTAAAACATGTATCTCTAAGAAAACCACATCTAATTAATTAAGAGACCATACCCCACATGGATTTCATAACCAAATCTATTCTGACAGGCCCCAACCTAAACCAAGAAAAAAATTTAGTTTCCAAAAAAAATTGGAAGACAACAATAATCTACCCAATTCTAAAAGGACAACCAACCCCTCATAAAGAAAACATGATTCCAGCATTCAGAGAACACCCAAGGAAAAGAATAAAAAAATTGAGCACTCAATGTTGCACCTATCAAGAATTTATCTAACAACATAACCATAAACCCATGCTCCTATCATCATAGTATATTTCCATTTATTTACCGAGTTCAATAATAAATCTCCTTCATATAACCATTAGGAAAAACTGAGGATCAACCAACCAATATTAGCAAATAATAACCTGATAATTTAATAGAAATAACTAGTAAACTACCTAGAGAACCTTACAATCACTCTAGAGATAGCCAAAATATCATCCCATACTAGCATCACCACTATCAATTGACTCATTCAAATGTATTTTACCAAATAAAACATCTCATGAACAACACATACCTGGGAACTCATACATATATCCCATCATAAGGCACCTCATACCAAAACATACACATTAAATGGTTGTTAAACACTATGAGAATAACTATAATCACATCAATAAGTCACACAATAATCACTACAATGGTCCCAATCATACACTTTATAGGGTAGCTGATATATCTCAACAACACAAACCATAACTAGAATCACCATCATAATTTGAACCCCATGTCATACCCACATATCAATGTATTTTATGTTGTCTATATGTTTAGATGAATTTATACTGGTGCTTTATAAGGTTTTTTATTAGTTTTTTTCAGGTATGTATTCATTACTATTCAGTATTTCTTTTACAGATGTTGGTATGGTATTTTCAGGTGTTTTTATTTTAGTGATATTTTTTATATTTTTTCCATTAGTGTTTGTTGAAATTATATACATTTTATTGTGGGACTGAGTATATTTGGAATTTGTTTATTTTCAGTTGATGTATTCGTCATTATATATTGTCTATTTATATTTTCATTTTTGTAATTTTAGGTGTTTTATTGTGTATATTGTATATTTTATTTTTACAATAATTGTAGATGGATTTATACTATAATTGCAGATGGGAGGCAATATAGAAAGGAGGATACTATGCAGTTTTAGAATACTATATAACAACAGTCCATAAATTGTTGGTATAGAGCTGAAAAAATTCATCTATACCAATGGTTTTAGTTAAACTATTGGTAAAACACTACACCAATTATTCACAAACCATCGGTATAGATATAAAACTTCAAGTAAACCCATTGTTATTGAAAACCCATAGGAAAAACCCAATACCAGAAGCTTATAAACCATTGGTATAACTTAAAGAATTTATATTTACCAACAGTTGAAAACCATTGGTAATTTTCTATTTAAGGGTTTTTTAAAAATAGTATTAGTATTTAGTTTTCTATTGTGCTATACCAATGATGATTTTGTAAATTTTTGTATAGGATATCCACATGGATTATCACATATAATTTTGGGAAACCATTTTTATAACCAATACCAATGGGATCCCAGCCTATCCCAATGGTTTTAAACTATTGGGATAACAATACTTTCCTGCAGTGCTACAATACATTTCATTGGGTGTATGATAATGTAGCTGGTGTGTACAGTGGAATACAACCTTGCGAAGCGATGTGATTCATTTTTAAATTGCGATTTACATGGAAGAAAATAAGGATAAATTAAATTAATATATTTCATATATATGATATCATAATGACTCTATAAATTTTATATATAATCTATCATTCCTTTCAGTCCACCAATTAATAAAATGGAAATAATTTTCATGCGTACGTATGACCTACTATCTCTGTGAATGATGTATACAAATATCTATCTGTAAATATTATTTATTTATCTAAATAAATATATAATTAATATATATGAAATTAATATTATGGTTAATTTTTTTTAATTATTTAACCATGATAAAATTAATATGACCAAAAATACCAAATAAAAACATAACTGAAAAATTAGTTACTACCTGAAACATGATACTAATATTTAATTATAAATAAATGGTAAATATAAGGTCATAAGTAAATAAAATATGGTATGATATATATAATTATTGTTCTAGAATAAATTTATAATATACCACTATTTATTATATAGTGGGTTCAAATTTGTATGAAGAAATTTGAGACTTAATGTTATGGATTTCTAGTATCTCTTTTATTTCAAGGACATATATCTCATATTCAAAACTCTTTTCTTTTATGTGTTATATATATTACCCCTTCTACCTGTAGTATCATGAATATAATTTTTTTATTGGTATTTAATCTATATTTTTATTTTATTATTAAATTGGACTAGTAACAACCTGAGTTTTATGAATGAAACACCATATTTGATAGCGTACAAGATACTCTACATCGAGCTTAAACAAACTAATTATTATTATTTAAATGTTATCATTATAACATACCAATTTAAATGGTGGGAATGAATATTATTAAATATATTATAAAAATATGGTTTATACATGTTTAAATAATGATTCATTGGTTACCAAATTTACTATAAATGGAAATAATAACCAATTGATATAAAGGATGTGTTTTTATGAAAACAGATTTAAAAGAGAATAATAGTGTTTATAAAATCATATCACACTTTATTTATTATTATTTAATTAAAAATATATCATATATTTTTAGTGTAATGTTTTAAATTCATCTTATATATTTTCTTGATATGATATAAGAACAAATTGAATTTTTTGAATTAAGAATTATTTTTCAAAAAAAAAAATATAGTTTTAAGGCCTTTTGATTTGAACCCCTTTTTAAATATATTTTTTGAGAATTTTATAATTTTTATTTGAAATAATAAACTTAATTTGTAGAATAAGGATGTCAAAATATTTTTCAGTTCTAATGTTGTTATTTTTATGATGAAATTTATATTTTAATTAATAGTGAAAAATACTACATTTTAATTCAAAACTGCATTTTCATCTAATTTATTTAAATAGTTATGTTATACTATTAAATTTTTCTAAAGATTAATTAGATTAATTTTTCATCATTTAATCTAGTTTTTTTCATTGGAAGTAATTTAACATTTAAATTGGACATAAACACATGTCAATCTTTTGGTAGTTTTACTTCCAGAAAACCCGATTTCTAGTTTTCACAATGGGAATTAATTTTAAATTAATTACAGCGACTTCTGTGTTTTAAATTTTTGAAAAATGGGTTATATATTTTTTATTAGAAGGTACAAATTATTTAAATAGAACCTATTTAGTTTTGGACATTATCAATATTAACTTCATTAATTATTTTTATTTACCATTGTTAAATAGTAAATTAGGTAAATAAGAGTTAAAATAATAATATAATAATACAAAACTAACCTAACATGTGTCCTAGTATTATTTTATGAGTCATGGGAGACCAAAAAAATATTAGGCTAATATTTTGGCTTTTGGGAGCCACTTGGGTGTGATAATGACAAACTATAATAATTAATTTCAGTGAAGAGGAATATAACAAAAACATTCATCTCTTTTACTAAAATATTTAATATTGGGTTGTATAATATATATCTTTGAATTTAAATATTCATTATAAATATAAAACTATTTCTTATCTTATGGTATTTTATTTATATTTTTTAAAATTTTAAAAAATTAATTATTTATGACACAATGATAATGTAGTTATTACCTTATTAATGAAAGATTCAAAAAATTGATATTATAATTTTAAAATATATGTAATTTGAAATTTTTTCTTCCTTAAAAAAAATTTCTGGATGATTATGACATTTTATATTTGATTTATTGTAGTTTTTTGGAATGAATCAAGTTGTTATGCCTATCAAAAATTAATTACTAAATAGTGTCAAAATTGACATAAAATAGTTTTTAAACAAAATACTATTTTATTAGATGATATAATAGTCATAAATATCTAAGATTCTTACAAATTACTTATATAATGTTAAAAATGTCATTTATTGTCCCAATTTAGGTTCTCTTAAAATTTTATTGTAACTTTATTAACTATAATGTGTAAAAATATAAGAAGATATCGTAACAGTTAATTTATTTAACTAAGGGTTAAAACCAAAAGATATGGTTAAATTTATGAAAAAAACTTGTATAAAATAAATTGGTTGAGTGTATTTAGACACATAATAATCTTATCCTACAAATATATCACTTTATAACAATTAAAATCCGAAAATAAATTTAAAATAAAATAATATTTCAGGACAATCCTAAAGTACCCATCATCACCTCTACCAACTTACTCACGCCTATGAAGCCCCTTGGATCATAACAATTCTACTCAAATTAGCTCCCAAAATCCCTACCTTACTCTTATAAGCCATAACTTGTGCTGAAGGTTACTCAAAGAAGCTATTTGGCTCAAATCAAGAAGTGTTACCAAATTTAGAGGTGACGCCTTCTTTCCAACACCTTTCATTTATTTTCCTTCTCCAAAACCCTAAGCTATATTTATTACATTATTTCATATAAAAACCAGTATCCTCAATAAACTATGATATTTTTATTCTATGTTTTCTATATAAAATTACACACACCTCCATCTAATGGATATAAAACATAATGTTTCTCTGTACGGTGAACAACTGCCTCACGAATTGATGATTGTTTAATTTTATCCTAAAAACTCTCATGGATTCCATTAAGATGGAAATGTATTTATATATGATATATATTATATTTATTTTATCTCTAACATTAAATATTTATTCATTTTAAACAAACCTTTCTGCTTTCCATAATGTGTAAATATGATAATTTAATTTGAGGAAATGTGGACTACTACCCCCTCAAAGTGACATGACTCATTTATTCCATACATAAAACATGTAAAGGATATAGTTAATGAATTTATTTAAAAAATATAACAAAATATATTATATTTTAATTATAATATACTTATCTATAATATATTTTTCATTCATTTAATATGACAACGAAATGAAAGTAATGTTCATGCATACGAACAGCCTACCATCTCCATGAATGGTTTATTTCATTTATTTTATAAAAATGTTATGTATTATTATAAATAATGATATAATGGATATATATGATATTCAAATTAATAATAATATTCTGTATATGATGGAATTTTTATCACATGGAAAATTTATATAAAAAATTTTGTTTTTGACTCAAGTACTAAATATCGACAAAATGACCTATATAAACTTAAATAATTATGTAATTTTTATAACATGGTAATAAGTGATATAAAATGAATAATAAACCTAAAAAAGGATATTATGTAATTATAAATTAACTTAGGTTTATTATTCTGGAAACTAAAGATCGAACGAGGAAATTCATAATGAAGGTTAGAAAACTTCTTAACCCAATTTCCATTATATGGGTTGACCTTATACTTCATGAATATGGCGTGATATGATTATGTGAGAAATTAATATTTATATATTATAATGTATTTGTACATTAAATATGTGGATTTATATTTAATACACATAATTGGTCAATTTGATTAACAAAATGATCTGTGTAAGGTAAATCTTAACTCAATCTCCATTTATTGAGTCAAATAATCATGTCATTTTTTTTGTTTTTCAAATAGTATGTGTTAACGAACTCTGATAGTTTTACACTAAAAACCAAATTATATTGGGATTATATATATTTTTTAAGCAAAAGTATGTCATTTATCTTTCTTTAATCTAATGATATGATCTTTAAAAAGGACTTTGTTTCAATCTCCTTTCGTTGAGGCATGTTTTGATAATATACACCTTCTTCATTTATACGGTGTATAATCATACCATTTAACATTTAATTTAATTCAATTGTTTTATAAAGGAATATTTTTCTACAAATAAAATTTTTAAAATAAAAAAATGAATGGTTTTTAATGTCCGCGGTGATAATTCCCTTTCTGCTATCATGGCCATTATTTGGCATTTGGCTTCCTATACAAGTCTTAATGTTTTTAAAAGTAAATTAAATACCATATTATTATTTTGGTATTTTTTTTTGAAAATGGTTTTTTAGAATGGATTTATTATATCAATATCTTGAGACGATGTCTTAAGATTTCAGTGTGGAAAATGTTATTTTTTCTTTATGTTTGTTCGCATGTTATGACTAGGTTATGGTTATTGGGAATTATATATGTATTTGGGTGGTTCCATGACAAACTGAGGGCATGTGACCCCGCGATAGCTCTCCAATTCACTGGTAATGTGACCGAGGTAAAATATAATTTTTCTCCTAAGAGATTTAGGGAATATAATGTGATCATTATTCCAAACAAAACCATGAAGGTTACTCCATATATAGCTATGAAATCGACAATGTAAGTAAGATATGGATGCAACAAGTTACAATTAAGATTTATGATTTATGATTTATGATTAATAATGAGTTTTTAATAAATATTATGGTTCCATGTTGAATGTTTAATAGTTTTTGTTATTTGGGTAAAAAGTATGATTTTTTTAGAATGTTTTCAATGAGTTGTAAATATTCATGGTATACCATTTTCTTTTCTTATTGTATATCCCCTACTATGCTTTTTCTACTCATCCCATGTTGTTGAAATGTTTTCCACATGGAATAAGAATGGAGAAGAGGATGAAGGAAGTAATGATGAATGTTATGATGATTTTTATCAATAAAAAAAGTCATGTTTTTCTTAAAATAGTTTCATTTTTCGAAAAAACTAATTGTGAGTACATTTGACTACGTTATAATTTTTGAGTTGTAAAATAATAGTTATGGCCTAATTATCTAAAACTCTAAACTAGAGAAGATCCTTAATAAGAATTCGTGACTTAACTCATGATTAATAAATGTTTAAGGATAGAGCCCTAAATGTATTATGATTCAAATGTTACCATATGGGTAATGGATTTTCTTAATAAATTTATTTTTGTTGGACACAATCGATATTCTTCGTACGTTTCTTTTATTTTATGTATATAAATTAAAGGAATTGATTTTTAAAATGATTCTTATAAAAGTATATTCTGATTTGTGTTTTCATTTGAGGCACATTCTTTCATCGGTATTATGAGTCAATGATACCAAATTTATAGGTTTTTATGTTACAATCTCATTGTTTTTTGGGGTTGTTTATAATTATTCATCCAATGATGAGATCGTATGATATACCTCTCTTAAAAATAGAATTTTTTATTCTTCATTTATTTCTTAAAATTAAATTTTTTTCCATAAATTTTCTCTATTTATGTTCTCATGACTAAAAAAATTCTATTTAAAATAAACATTATTTCTCTCTTCATTAGAAAATCCCTTTGGTTATATTTCAATCTTTCTGGAAAATGTTTTAATGATTTTTTTTCTATTATTCAATTATTATTTAAAAACTTTTTTCCAATTTTTCAAATTTTAATAAAAGGTTTATAAGAATATTCTTACCATTTTTTGAATAATTCATTTTTCGGTTTTACTGAAAATGTGATTGGAATCACAATTTTAAAGTGGACAACATGGATAGTATTTTCCAGCATCATGAATTTATAATGATTTATATATTTCTTTATAAACTTTCCTTGATTTTCTCAATTGAGTTTTTTTATTTAATATTTTTTGGATGTTTTTATATTTTAAATAAGTTATTTTAATGTGAAAATATATTATTCTCAAGAACTGTTCAAATATATCTTTCAAAACTTTTTTTTCATCTAAGATGACATACATTGTTGTTACATAATCCTTAATAGAGATATGATCCCATGATACCACTCCTATTCTTTCACTTGGGGTTTTATGATTATGATGACCTTATTTTATTGAAATGTTTTCTATTACCATGGGTTATGCTAATATGAAATGAAAAAATCATTATTGAACCGTTTTATTTTTTATGGTTTAATATAAGATGAAATATATGGGAAACCCATTTATTTTAATGGGTTTTAATATGATTAATGCTTTATGATCTTTTGGAACACAAATGTATTACGTATATGACATGTGGTACCTATATCTATTTATAATTCATTTAGTAAATATGGATAACTCATGAGTAAATATGGTATGAATTAACATAATTAAATTCTAAATTTTATGCCTAAACTAGATTATATATTAAAAATATTATGCATAATGTTGATTGTATGTTTATAGTGTTATGTGTGGACCTATATTTAATTCCTATAAGGTAATATGTGGACCTTCTTTTATGTAAAAAAAGTCTATTTGATGTCCTTCTTTCATGTCCTTAACATAATGAGTAAACACGATTCTATTTATATATGCTCACAATGTTATAAGTTTATGTGTATTCCTAAAATATTTGTATTATAAAAATATTATACTCTCAAGGATTTTGTTCATTTATTCCTTAATAGTTCATTCCTTATGATGTACAATGATTTTTCCCGTGACTCATTTTTATTATCTATGACATGCATGGTATGGTATTCAAGTGATAAATGAAGTTATCATCCCCTTATACTCATGTAATTTTTATGTAATCCTCGATATCTTCCTTTTACTCTCAATGAGCATCTGAGCTCACCCATTATTATGTTTTTCTTCCCCAGGTTATGAAGAAAGGTTTTATATATGATAATTATTAGAAGGGTGATATATAAGAAGAAATTAGTGAGAGAATATGAAGTTAATCTATGAAATTGATATTTATGTTTCCTTGTTTCAGAAGGAACAAAACCCAAATGATTCTAGAATGGTTCACTTTGTTATAAAATTAATATTCATCTATTATATGTATTATCTATTTTTTAAAAGTAAAGGTCATTCTAATTTAAATCAAAGATAGGATTATTTAACATTTGTAAATTAGGATGAGATAAATTTTGTGAGATCCATAAGGATATTTATAAGGATATGTCTATGGATATTTATATGTATGTTTCTAAGGATATGTCTAAGAATTAGTAAAATTATATAGAAACTATCCTAGAATTTTGGAAAAGTGTAGATCGAGTGGTTTCCAAGAAATTACCTCCCTTCCAAGATACAACCAATGGATGTGGATCTGAAATAGTTGATCATAAGTGTTATAAAAATGAGACGGATTAATTGGGATATACTTTATAATAACTCAATTCATGATAAAATCCTTACTGTACACATGTGTTTACACTCTCAGGGGATTTTATTTGGAAGATCGAAAACACTTTAAGAACCATCTTGAAATATTTGAATAATGACCATGAATGATCTAGTTTAAGCCAACGAACTCGTATATTGAAAATATGGTGTTAGGAAATGTACAACCTATAAGTTATTTTTTAGGATTATGTGGTTCTCATGTATGAATTTCATTTCCCATTATAATCGTTTTTATTATATTCAATGGTGGGAACCATAAGGAACTTGGTTAAAATTAAATGTTATATACAATGTGTTAATGAGGAACAAAACAGAATCATGACTAGATTAAAGGATCTTATGATTATTCCTAATCAGTTATCATTGTATATGATTAAAAAATTTCACCTTAACTAACTCTTGAACTCACAAAATGAGAGACAGATGAATTATTTTAAGAGCTCAGGTGGTGGAGACTATAGAGGAATGAATATTTTGTTTCTTATATATCAAGAATGTGGGATAAATCACTCAAGGTAATGTTTTAATGGAAATAATTTATTTTTTATGTTTAAATGTGAAGGTTACAAAGTAATTAATTCCCAAGAAAAATGAAAATTTCATATAATTCAATTGATACGAATAATGGTTTTTCTAAGGAATAATCAATGGTTGAATGTTTTAAATATAGAAAGTATGGCCATTATTAAAATAGATGTACTAAGGGGAATTATCAAGAACAAGATTAAAATGGTAGTATGAGTAATGGTTTTTCTATTTATGATATAGAGACTAAAAATGACAAAGTAAATGTAGTAGGTTTTATGGAATGAGATGATGAAGCCTAGTAAATGTTTTAAGAATAAAGTCTCATGATCAAATTTTTATGTAATTTAATTCAATAATAATGATATAATTTTTGATTTTTCTGTAGAATATTTTCATTAAGAATTTTAAATATTATTTTGAATGGTACTAATGCCCTAGAAAAGAGATTTAATGTAAAGGTGATATTTTATAAACAATACATGATTAATGGAAATATTACCTGTTATATGTTCCTGTTGTCTAGATATTAATATTTGGATAAAGGGATGATTAATATGTATAAATTAAATTAATTAATTTTGATTACCTTGGAATTGATTTCTGTTTTGATGAAAAGGTGTTTTATGTTATCATTTTGGTAGTTTACAACATTTTTTTGGTTTGTGGAATACATTCAATAAATTTTGGTTTTATCTAAATAATGAGGAAAGTGTAATTTTTTTAAAAAATATATGTTTTCAATAAATTGTTACTAAAATTAAAGATATTAGTATGATTTAGGAGAATATATGATCTATGTATTCACATATTATTATGTGAAATTATTATTAAATCTATTTTTTGGGGATTAATGGTAAGTTAATTTTGTAAATTTACTGACCTTATTTTAAAAAATTTTGATTCCTATTTTTTCAATCATAGAATAGCATTGCATTTAACTTTTAAGGGAATTGATTAAGATGAACATTATAAATTATTAGATAACTTGGGATAACATTTGTTTGTTAAATAATTTCAGGCTGATGGAATGACTTATACATATTATGAAGATTTTAGTTCATTGGGTTAAAAACATTCATCATGATTATGCATTTCATGGATGAAGTGGAAATTGATCAAGGAACAACTGAATGATGAAATTGGGATTAAATAGAATGGAAATTATATATATATATATATATATATATATATCTGTTTATAATTCTTCACAATATCAGTATAGTATCTTATTGTTTAGTGCTTTCACAGAACCTCTCTCAAGTCCATAATGTGTTCTATGTATCTCCCCCTATGAAGTACATTCCTGATTATTTCACATGTAATGAACTCAGAGGGAATACCCTTATAAAAATATCTTTCTTATGTGGAAGAAACATTTTATATTTTAAATCATACAAATAATTCTACAAAAAAAGAAACTCACTTTTTTAAACTTTTTTCTGTGAAACCAATGGCTTAAGAAAGCTACCTGGGAACCTAATCATGTAATGAGGCATAAGTGTCCTGTGTTATATGAACAAAAGCGATGTAACATTGGGGTTAAATTATTTTTGTTATGATATAATTTATTAACAAAATATTTAATGAAATATTATTTTTTGAATAAATTTTATTTCTTAAATATATTATGTTACATGATACACCAAGTATTAACAAACCATGATTTAATATTATTTGAGAAATATAATGAAAACCTTGTTTTTAAACTTGGAATATTGAATTGGAATAACCTATTAATCAATATTAATTATAATGGTGTTATATAAATAAACATATTGATAACAAATTAAATAATTTTTAATAAGGCATTTATATGTTTCAAAAAAACATTTTCTTCCAAACGAATGATTTTATTCAATTTCGTAAAAAAATAATAAAAATAATTTCTTATATTTTGTAAAATTTATTTTAAAAAATAAAATAAATTTATTGACTATACAAATAAAAATAATCTTTGAGTGAATTATTCTGAATATTTTTACAAGATTAATTTTTCAGTGAATAGTAAATAAATACAGACTTTTATTAAAAACTAACTTTTCATTTAAAGAATTAAAAATTTTATATCAATTTTAAAATTTAATTAAAATTAAAATTATTTCAATAGCATATTTATTGGTATATTTAATTTTACTTAATAAATCATATTTAATTTTGATATTAAAACTTTCTATACTTCTGAAAATATTCTCTTTGGAAAATCATTTTTTCATCACATCTACAGATTTAATTTGAAAAAATATTTTTCCAATTAAATGAATAGAATTTATAAATGTGGATTAAGTATTTTGAATCCTAATAATTAATGTAATATAATTACTTCAATTAATTATTGGTAAAAATGAAGTAAAAAACCCATAGAAATTAATTATCATGGTCAAGAATAAAATAAGTATATTGGGGGTTTAATTAAAAACATAAAAAGTAAAGAGACCTTTAAAAATAGAAAAATTATGGGAATATTTTGTCCTTATAATATATAATATTTTAATGAACCATTATAAATCCTTTTTTAGGTGAAAATATGGGTAGACCTTATTTATAAAAAAAATTGAAGTGTGTCCTCTCCACCACTAAAATAATGCCACTGCCTCTTCTCTATTCATCGAACATCCAAAAAAAATTTGTTGATAAAACCATAAAAAATTAATTAATTAGATCAAAAAATTAGTAAGACATTTTTTTTCTTATTAGATCATTTTATAAAGTCTTTAGAAATAAACATATTTATTTTCTTAGAAGATGAGGTAAAATTCATAAACATTGTGTTTTTTATTTCTTCTTCTACCACTTCAAATGTTATAAAAATATGGTGATATGATAACACCATTATCTCCCGTATACATAGATTTTGTTAGGATAATTTAAAAACCTATATATACTTCAAATTTCATCAAATGAAAAATGAAACTATAGGTTGTGTGTGTGGAGGACTGCCTCCTGGTGAATTGATGTAATCTATATTCCCTTACCACATTTCATGCCTATATATAATGATTATATTTGAATATTTTTTTTAAATTTATTCCATAATTTTACACATTTTGTAACACCCCAGGTAAATAAAGAATATGACATTTTCATATTTATCCATATTTGTGAATAAAATATTAATATGACTTTAAAGGGGACGCTATGCTCGATGGCATACCCAACACGCAACAACGAGTTTCTTGGGAATCTTACGTTGCACTCTAATAATAAAATAATATTATTTTAAATGGTAGTTAACATGTAGCCGTTGTATTGGCAGTAATGGATATAAATAACTAAAATATGATTATATATGTTTTTAAATGTTTTTACATTTATCCAATAAAAGATAAAGGCTTAAAATACGGAAAGAATTCAATATTAGGCGTATATGCCCTCGTTTTCACTAAAGGTTCACTTATCGCCTTTTGATGGAGAACCGTCATTAAATATAGTTTTGTTCACTCTTATACATTCTATTGGACCAAATAAAACTCTTCTTATGAATTGGGACATCAAAATTTACTTTCGTTCCGATAAAGTTCATTTTAATGAATAGTGTAAAATGTTGTATTTTAATTCAAAACCTCTTTTTAATATAATTTATTTATATGATTAGATTATTTTTTGAATTGGTTTTAAAGTGAAATTAGAATATATTTTTACCATTAAATCCAATATTGGTCATTGGAATTAATTTCACTATGAAATCAGACTTAATCTAGTGTCAATCATTTGATAATTTTTGTTTCATAAAAACACGCTATTTGCTCTGACAGCGGGAATTAATTATTAAATTAATTAATGTGACTTATATGTTTTTAATTTTGTAGAATAGACTTCATTTTTTAATTCAGAATATCAAATATAGCTTAGGGTTAATTTTTGGGTTTTTTCTGAAAAACTTCAATTTTTTATGAATAGTGAAACCACTAAATGCTACTTATAAAAACTGATTTTTCCGTTTAAATGAAATTTTTCCATCTTTGTGTTTTGAATTTCAAAAATCCGACATACATGGTTGTCACTAAGAAGTAAAATTTGGTTCAATGGGATAAAAATAATTTTTTGGTGAATAGTAACTTATTATATTTTTAATCGCGATTAGAGGTAATTAGTGTAGTTTATGGTAAGAATAATGTGTTAATAAAATGAAATGACCTAGACACATGTCCTAACTTCATTGGATGTGTAATTTACGACCAAGAAAATCCATGGGTCAACTTGGGGACCCCATGGAGCCACTTTGGTTGGAAAATGACATAAATATCTTTTTATTTAATGTTAAAGTAAAAATGACACAAACATGAAATGTTTTACTAAAACAATTTTTACAAGGGGTTATTCAAGTCATATTTTTTTACTATAAATAGTCATTGGAAAGCTAAAAATATTTCCTACATCATAGTATTTTGTTTATAATTTTTATACATTAAATAAATTATATTATGTATGACATCATGATGATGCAGCGATGACCTCATTATTTAACGATTTAAATAAAATGAAAAGATAATGTAATATCTAAGACCTAAACATGTCCAAAACCTATTGGATGCGTGGATTTCAAACCCTTATCACCTTATCCTCGAAATATATCAATTTGGGACCTTTAAAATCTGAAACGCTTTTGAAAATAAAGTAACATTTTGTAACTTTACAAGAGTGCCCCTCCTCTCCTCTTATAAAAGGCCCCCACCTCTACCTACTTACCCACACTCCCAAAGCCTTTGGCTCGGCCAACCCCTGCCCATTTTTTCTATAAACGTCTCTCTATTACTCCTTGAAGCCTCACTTTGGGCATAAGTGTTCTCAAGGGAGCCTTTGAGCTTAAACCAAAGGGAGTTACCCGATTTTAAGGTAATGTCTTCACTTGTGTCCTTTTGTATTATTTTTCTTCTCCAACCCCCTAAACTCTCTTTATTAATTTATTTTGTAACAAATCCAGTATCTTAAATATACTAGGATGTTGTTATAATAATTATTCGAGATACAATTACACACACCTACATCTAATGGTTAAAGAGCATACTGTTTCTGTGGATGGGGAATTTCTACCTCCCGAAACGATGATTGTTCAACATTCTACTAACACCTTAAAAATTTGCCATTAAGATGACACTATATTTATATATGATATCTAATATGTTTATGTTTTACTTAAGCTTCTGTATTTTTCTTTTATGGCATACCTTTATGGTTTCCATTATGGGTAAACGCGATATCTTCATTTAAGGAAGTGCGGACTACCGCCCCCTCAAAGTGATTTGATTCGATAATACCATATGTTGTACGTATAAAGGATATATTTAATGATATTATATATGATACCATACTGGAATTAAAATACTATTATGTATCATTATGTTTTAATTCCATTAAATATGAAATAGAAATGGAACTAGCGTTCATGCGTACGTACGGCTTACCGTCTCCATGAACGGTACATTTCATTTCTTATCTCAAAATGTTATGTTATAGTATAAGTACATATATATAATGGATATATATGTAATATATTACATCTAAATTATGGATATCATTTTGGAATTATAACATATATATCTCTCTCTCATTTTGTTTTAATTCCATTAATATGAAAAAAAAAATGAAAGTAGCGTTCATGCATACGTACGGCCTACCGTCTCCATGAACGGTGCTATTCGTTTTCTATCTCCAAATGATATGGAATAGTATAAAATGAATATTTACTGGATATATATGATATTTTAATCATTAATACTATTTTGGAAATTATTTACTTATAACTACATGGGAAATCTTTTTTCAAACAAGTTCATTTTTGACTCATGTACCAAACATTGGAAAAAACGTCTGATATGAACTAACATTATTAAACAATTATTATAACATTATAATATGTGATATAAACTGACTAATAATATCTAAATGAGGTACTTAGTAAATTATTAATTGACCAATGTTTATTATTCAAGAATATAAAGAAACGAACAAGACAAGTTGGACTTGAGGTTAGGGATCCTACTCCACTCTTTCTTTTTAAGTACACTCTTTTATGTCATTCCTTTTAAAGCTCATCTTCCTTGTTATTGGGATGTTCTTTTATATTAATCATACTGTAATTTTTATGTTCATGTTATGAGAGACCCTATTCTCTCTCATAAATCCATTTTGGAAGTTTTGAGTGGCGCCGTTAGGCTGCCCACTTTTCGTAAGAGATATAACCTCTCTCTTTCTTTTTAGTACTCTCCATTATGTCACTTCTTTTAAGACCCAATTTGTTATGTTGGGGGATGTTATTTTATATTCCTCTTTATATAAACATTATGTTAATATGATGAGACACCCTATTTGATCTCATCAACCCATTTTTGTAAGTTTTATGTGGCGCCGTTAGGCTGCCGAGTTTTCGTAAGGGATTTTTCATCTCACTTTTATTCCCGTGAGATTTATGCTACATTTGCCAAAATTTCATTTGAGTGGTGTATGTACTGCCCATTATTTTACTCATTGTGTAATATAGTTTCTTTTATGATTATTTACATCAATGTTTTATTGTCCTTCTTTCACAAGGTGTATGTATCGAAAGATACCCATGTCGGTAAGGGAACCTTTCACCCTCCTCTTTTTAAAAGACTTCTTTTGTTGGGTCTTTTAATTTACATATTGTTATGTTGGGATATGCTCTCATATATCCTTATTGATGTAAATTTTATGTCCAAGTGATGAGATACCATTTTTTTTATCTCTCATCAACTCATTTTGATGTGACGTTGTTAGGCTGTCGAGGGAACTTCTTAACCCAATTTCGATTTCTTTGGGTTCAACATGTAGTTATTGAATATGTCATCCTTTGTATATGTGTTAATGACCTTTTATTATTTTACAATTAATATACACTTATATTTGGTGTATTAGTTTGTCACACATAATTATGTAATTGATTTATCCTTAAACCAAGGATATCGTCTTTGTAAGGGACTTCGTCTCAATCTCCATTCATTGAGGGATATTTTTGTTTTATACACAACCTTCTTTTATACGATGTATAAACCCATTTGACTTTTAGATTTATCCAAAAATGAATCTTTTTTATACGAATCATCTTACTAAACGACAAAAGGGAATGTTTTTGTCGTACGTATGCGGCGACAACGACTTCTCCGCCTCCGTGACCATTATTTGAGTTTCGGCTTCTTCTACAAGCCATACCTTCTTTTTAAATGAAAAATAAATACCATGTTTTACTTTTCTTTTATTTTGGTATTGAAAATGGTTTTCATAATGTTTTTGTATCAATTTGTTGTATTGATATCTAGTTATTTAAAGGTGGAAATGTTATGTTTCCTTTATGCATGTTTTATGTGATAAGATTATGTTATGGTTCTTGGGAATTGTTATGAAGACGGGTGGTTACGTGATAAACAAAGGGCGGGTGAGCCCAATATAGCTCTTCAATGCATTGGGTAATGAGAAGGAGTGAAACGTTAAGGTTTCTCTGAAGAGATTTAGGGAATATACTGTGGTGGGTATTCCAAACATAACCAAGAGGGTTACTCCCTACGTAAGAATGTTATGAATGCCTCAAGTTACATTTTATGTCTTATGATTTCTATGATTTATTCATGATTTGATGAGGTATGTTAAAGTGCCTATGTTTTATGAGTAAAGTATGATTTCATTCTTATGTGTATATGAACTCATGTTTCCCTTCCATATTTTTATAACCCTTACTGAGCTTTTTATGCTCATCCCAAGTTTTTGAAATGTTTTTCACAGGTCAAGGGAAAGGTACATGATGTGATGATAGTGTCAAAGATGTGTCAAGAAATAATCCATGTTTTATTTTAAATATGTTTCCGTTGATGGGAAGAATGAATAATATTTATTATATAACAACTTTGTTTAAATGTGGAATGTAATGCAAGTTTCATGATTTAATTCTCTAAAACTCTAAACCTGAAAAGATCCTCAATTTGTAATCTTGTAATAACTCAAGATTAAGTAAGGATTAAGGCTGGGGCCTTATAGTTGGTATCAAATGTCGGTTTAGATAACTTTAGAGGTTAGGGTATCCTTTAAGCATAAGTGGAATTACCATAATGGTTAGGATTTCAGAAAGAGTCATAGTTTTAGATAAAGTTAATGAGTAAGTATATCTTAGTGTTTATCTTACTCATTAGTACATGATGGTTTTTTTGATATACTCACACTGACCTTTTTGGTTTCAGTAAATGGATGGATCTAACAGGCACCAAAGAAACAGTGGATGTGAAGAAAACTGTGACAGTTTTTTGAGCAAGCAACTCAATGATATGGGAGCTGCAATAAGAACTCTTGTGATTATCCTCAACCAACTATCTGGAGTCATGATTGACCACCTAAACCTTGTTGATTCTTCTAAGGCATCATATATGCGAGAAACAAATCCCTATGGAAGTACAGGTAATAATCATAAAGGTAAGTGTGTTCAAACACCTATGTGTCAAAGATGTGGAAAGAAACACCTAGGAAAATGTTTCAAAGGGACACAAATATGCTATAGATGTGGAAATGAAGGTCATAAAGCAAGAACCTTCCATGGAAAAAGGAAGCATCCAGTTGACTCGAGGAAAGGGAAAGAAGTTATTTCTGAGGGATCAATTGAATATTTTAAATGTGGTGTGCATGGTCATTATGAAAACACATGTCCTATGAAGAAGTTTCATGAATGGGATCACCAAGAGCATACAAATGTTCGTTTATCAATACCTAATGCCATTCCGATTGAGGATGAAGAAACTGACACTGACCAGTCAAAGGTATGTATTATTTCATGACTATTGTTTTCCTATTTTGGAATCTTAGGATATGATTCATGATTTTGTTTGTAGGAAATAGGTATTTCGGAATAAGTTGGAAAGGAATGGTTAATGGATCATGAAGAATTTTGAATGAGTAAGTTATCAACATATAAGGTCTTCAAGAGTTATGGTGAAATTCTTAAGAGTATTAAGTCTCTTTTGATGATGGGGTTACATTAGAAGACTTTTTATATTATGTGTAACCCTGATGTTTAATATATGCAAATTTTATTCAAGGAATAGTTATCTTTTATTTTGTGGACATAGTTATAAAAAACCATTTGGGTTTATATGATCCTTACATTTGAGGTAATTATGGGTTACTATATGTTATGATTGAAGTGAAAGGCATGAGATAAAATTGAGGTTAAATTAGGTTATGGTTATTTTTGATGATTTTATCCCTTTTTGGGGAATGATTTGAGAATTATATAGTTTTGGAAAAAGGACAACACGCAGACCGTGTGACTACCCGTCGCGTCGGACAAAGCTGCGGGAATCGAACCCACAACCAAAGTTCGACTGGTATTTATCGCCTATCACTGGACTACGTGAAGTCACTGGTTCGTTTGACTGATTCTTTTAGTTATATGATTTTATGAATTAACAGTATGTTGATTTTGTTTTTTATGAAAATGATTAACCTGTCATGGAGGATATGTGATTAGGTT
Organism: Viscum album; assembly: GCA_963277665.1. NCBI lineage: Eukaryota > Viridiplantae > Streptophyta > Magnoliopsida > Santalales > Viscaceae > Viscum > Viscum album. The sequence continues at coordinate 245,838,577 of OY728131.1, forward strand.
AATTACTTTTCAATATGAGACTTTAGAAGCAACTGATGTTGTTTGGAGATAAATGTTACGATTTAACTTGGAAGAATATGTGACTAAATCTTTCAAATATTTGGGTGTCAATCTTAGATTGGTTTACTTTGAATAATTTTATTGAGAAATTGTTTATCGGATGGTCCTCATTGAACTTTGGGTTTTGTTGGACAAATTTTGGAGATTAAGCATAGATTTTCTTTTTAAAGGGTTATCCTTTTCTGGATTATCTGACCTTGTACTAACCTTTTTGGTTTTGGTTTTGGTTAAATCCTAAAGACATGGGAAGTATATAGTTCTCTTTGGTGGATTAGGTGATCCTCTAGAAGTTGATTATAGTACTCTTAATGCGAACAAGTCTCCCTAAATACTCGTCTTTTGGAAAAAATATGAGTTTGATTAAGGAATCTAGTAAAAGTTGAAAGTCAACATGATAAGTGATTATGTTTCCTTATGAATAAATTCCTCAATAAAAAGTAACTTAAAACAAAAAATTTTCTATTAACTTTTCCAACTGGGGAATCGAATACCATTTAAACCATCAGAAGTTTGTGATTTTCTTATGGTTAACTTTCACCTAGACATGTTTACTATCACTCTCCCTCAAGAACATGACCCTTTGCTTTTTCTTCAATGTCCATGTTTTTCTAAATGGAATCCTAGTATCGGTTAACTCGGGTGACCTCTGTGCTTATCTTCCATTATTTTAAAGTGATTGTTTTACCGACTCTTGTTCCGATGTGGGACTTTCAAGGATGTTTCCAAGCTCAATTTTAAAAATTGCGAGGACGCAATTCCCAAAAGGGGGGAAGGATATAACACCTTAGGTAAATAAAGAATATGACATTTTCATATTTATCCATATTTGTGAATAAAATATTAATATGACTTTAAAGGCGATGCTATGCTCGATGGCGTACCCAACACGCAACAACGAGTTTCTTGGAAATCTTACGTTGCACTCTAATAATAAAATAATATTATTTTAAATGGTAGTTAACATGTAGCTGTTGTATTGGCGGGAATGGATATAAATAACTAAAATATGATTATATATGTTTTTAAATGTTTTTACATTTATCCAATAAAAGATAAAGGCTTAAAATACGGAAAGAATTCAATTTTAGGCGTATATGCCCTAGTTTTCACTAAAGGTTCACTTATTGCCTTTTGATGGAGAACCATCATTAAATATAGTTTTGTTAACTCTTATACATTATATTGGACCAAATAAAACTCTTCTTAAGAATTGGGACATCAAAATATACTTTCATTCCGATAAAGTTCATTTTTTAATGAATAGTGTTAAATGTTGTATTTTAATTCAAAACCTCTTTTTAATCTATTTTATTTACATGATTAGATTATATTTTGAATTGTTTTTAAAATTAAATTAGAATATATTTTTACCGTTAAATCCAATAGTGGTCATTGAAATTAATTTCACTTTGAAATCCGACTTAAACTAGTGTCAATCGTTTGATACTTTTTGTTTCATAAAAACACGCTATTTTCCCTGACAGCGAGAATTAATTATTAAATTAATAAATGTGACTTATATGTTTTGAATTTTGTAAAATATACTTCATTTTTGAATTTGGAATATCAAATATAGCTTCGGGTGAATTTTGGGGTTTTTTCTGAAAAACTTCAATTTTTGATGAATAGTGAAACCACTAAGTGGTACTTATAAAAACTGATTTTTCCGTTTAAATGAAATTTTTCCATCTTTGTGTTTTAAATTTCAAAAATCCGACATACATGGTTTTAATTAAGAAGTAAAATATGGTTCAATGGGATAAAAAAATTTTTTTGGTGAATAGTAACTTATTAAGTTTTTAATCTCGATTAGAGGTAATTATTGTAGTTTATGGTAAGAATAATGTTTTAATAAAATGAAATGACCTAGACACATGTCCTACCCTCATTGGATGTGTCATGGCCGACCAAGACAATCCATGGGTCAACTTGGGGACCCCATGGAGCCACATTGGTTGGAAAATGACATAAATATCTTTTTATTTAATGTTAAAGTAAAAATGACACAAACATGAAATATTTTATTAAAATGATTTTTACAAGGGGTTATACAAGTCATATTTTTGACTATAAATAGTCATTGGAAATCTAAAAATATTTCTTACATCATAGTATTTTTTTTATAATTTTTAGATATTAAATAAATTAAATTATTTATGACATCATGATGATGCAGCGATGACCTCATTATTTAACGATTTAAATAAAATGGAAATATAATTTAATATATAAGAACTACGCATGTCCAAAACCTATTGTATGAGTGTATTTAGAACCCTTATCACCTTATCCTAGAAATACATCAATGTGGGACCTTTAGAATACGAAACTCTTTTGAAAATAAAGTAACATTTTGTAACTTTACAAGAGTGCCCCTCCTCTCCTCTTATAAAAGGCCCCCACCTCTACCTCCTTACCCAGACTCCCAAAGCCTTTGGCTCGGCCAACCCCTACCCATTTTGTCTCTCAACTTCCCTCTATTACTCCTTGAAGCCTCACTTTTGGCAGAATTCTTCCCAAGGGATCCTTTGAGCTCAAACCAAAGGGAGTTACCCGATTTTAAGGTAATGTCTTCACTTGTGTCCTTTTGTTTTATTTTGCTTCTCCAACCCCCTAAACTCTTTTTATTAATTTATTTTGTAACAAATTTAGTATCTTCAATATACTAGGATGTTTTTATAAGAATTATTTGAGCTACACTTACACACACCTACATCTAATGGTTAAATAACATACGGTTTCCGTGGATGGTGAATTTATACCTCCCGAAATGATGATTGTTCAACATTATTCTAACACCTTAAAAGGTGGCCATTAAGATGACACTATATTTATATACGATATCTAATATGTGTATGTTTTACTTAAGCTTCTGTATTTTTCATTTATGGCGTACCTTTATGGTTTCCATTATGGGTAAACGCGATATCTTCATTTAAGGAAGTGCGGACTACCGCCCCCTCAAAGTGATTTCATTCGTTAATACCATAGGTGGTATGTATAAAGGATATATTTAATGATATTATATATGATACCATACTGGAATTAAAATACTGTTATATATAATTATGTTTTAATTCCATTAAATATGAAATAGAAATGGAAGTAGCGTTCATGCGTACGTACGGCTTACCGTCTCCATAAATGGTACATTTCATTTCTTATCTCAAAATGTTATGTAATATTATAAGTACATATACATAATGGATATATATGTAATATATTACATCTAAATTATGGATATCATTCTGGAATTATAACATATATATATATCTCTCATTTTTTTTAAATTTCATTAATATGACAAAAAAATGAAAGTAGCGTTAATGCGTACGTACGACCTACCATCTCCATGAATGGTGCTTTTCATTTTTTATCTCCAAATGATATGGAATAGTTTAAAATGAATATTTACTGGATATATATGATATTTTAATCATTAATACTATTCTGGAAATTATTTAATTATAACTACATGGGCAATCTTTTTTCAAACAAGTTCATTTTTGACTCATGTACCAAACCTCGGAAAAACGTCTGATATGAACTAACATTATTAAACAATTATTATAACATTATAATATGTGATATGAACTGAATAATAATCTCTAAAGGATTTAATTAGGAAATTATTAATTGACCAAAGTTTATTATTCAGGAATATAAAATAACGAACAAGACAAGTTGGACTTGAGGTAAGGGATCCTGCTCCACTCTTTCTTTTTAAGTACACACTTTTATGTCATTCCTTTTAAAGATCATATTTCTTGTTATTGGGATGTTCTTTTATATTAATCTTACTGTAATTTTTATGTTCATGTGATGATAGACCCTATTCTCTCTCATCAATCCATTTTGGAAGTTTTGAGCGGCACCGTTAGGCTGCCGAATTTTCGTAAGAGATCTAACCTCTCTCTTTCTTTTTAAGTACTCTCCTTTATGTCACTTCTTTTAAGCTCATATTTGTTATGTTGGGGGATGTTCTTTTATATTCCTATTTCTAAAAACTTTGTGTTAATATGATGAGATACCCTATTTGATCTCATCAACCCATTTTTGTAAGTTTTATGTGGCACCGTTAGGCTGCCTAGTTTTCGTAAGGTATTTTTCATCTCACTTTTATTCCTGTGAGATTTATGCTAAATTTGACACAATTTCCTTTGAGTGGTGTATGTACTGCCCATTATTTTACTCATTTTGTAATTATAGCATCCCGCCTTTTTATCACATAAACTTTCATTACATTTTACAAAACCGAGGATCTTTAAAGTTTAGTGTCTTGGAAACCAGGAACTTAAAACATGAAAACATAAAACATTATTCTTAAACACATGAAAGGATTCTACTCATGTTCATCCTAGGTTCATTACTACATCTCATAACCCAGGAATATACATCAAAAGAAAGGGTTAGCAGAAGGCCCAGTAAGGAAAACAAGAGAAACATTTTACATGTGAATTTGAGATACTTCATTAAGGTCATGAAAAGAACTTTAAGGCATGAGAAAGAAATCATGAGATATATCATAATAAAAATAACATTTTTCATAACTTGAAGATGTGGCTGAAACATTTAACATAGACAATCATGAACATATCACCAAGGTCCATCCCCAAGGTGTCATTTGAAAATCACCAAGGTTATTCACCAAGGTATCGTGAAAATTGTAATCTCTAGTGGCTACATCATTACCCAATGCATTGGAGCACTATCAGGGCGCACTCTTAAATTTTCTTTTATTATCATGTGAGACACAGATATCATCATCAAACATTTCATATATAACCCATATAGCATAAACTAAATGGGTTTCATTTCATAATCATAACATTTTAAAAACTGCTTTAAAGACATGATATTTACGTCACTTTAAACCCACAGAAGGGGAGAGCGGGTCTCATGTATGTAAATCCCAGAATTTAAAATAGGTCATTTTGATATATATATTTGAATACCTATGTATAAATAAGAGCTTTGAGTATTCACTTTATAACATAAAATAATTTTGAGAAAAGAGAGAGCATTTTGAGACAAAAATTCTGCAGCATAACGGCTATGTTTCGAGGTTTTAGAAAACATTGAAAAGAGAGGGGACATGGGTACAACATTCATAAATGACCCATAAAACAGTAGACAGGCAGAATAAGAAGTATATATGAACATGGTAAGGAAAAGTTAAGGACATACCATTTTAAATGAAAAACATGGAAGGAAGACAAAAATTAGATTTCTCTTATGAAAATTCGGCATCCTAACGGCGTCACTGAAACGTCAACAAAAATTATTTGAAAAGATCAAATAGGGTCTCTCATAATTTGAACATAAGAATTCAGTATGATAGATATAGAGATCATACCCCAATAAAAAAGTAATTTGAAAGACTTGACATGAAAGTAGAACTTTGAAAAGAATGAGAAGGGTGAAATAATCCCCTTAAAAATTCGGCAGCCTAACGGCGTCACTTAAGCTTCAAAAAATAAATTGACAAGATCAAATAGGGTCTCTCATAATATAAAAATAATATTTCAGTATGATTGATATAGAGATCATACCCCAACACAATAAAAATTAACTTGAAATACTTGACAAGAAAATAGAACTTGAAAATGAGAAGGGTGATAGAATCTGTTACAAAAATTTTGGCAGCCTAACAGCGCCTCTTAAACATTCATAAAATGAAATTATGAGAGTAAGAGGGGGTCTCTCATCATATGAACATAAAAAAGGACAGTATAATGTATATTAAAGAACATCCTAGAACATAAGAACATTGAGCATAAAAGAAATGAAATAAAAGAGATCAGAATTTCATAACATGGGATAAATCCTAGTAGTGAAATGTAATCCCAATAATCATAACATAAAACATGAAACTTTTTGGAATACACACATAATCATAGAGAATCATTTCTTGTTAGTAAATACTCATTTCCAAGACTATCTTAGTGGAAAAAGTCCCTTTCTGAACCGAGTTCATTCCTCGTTTCAGTCATGTTTCACTGAACCGGTATAACCTACCGTTCCAGCCATGTCTATCTCATGAGATATAAAATCTTTACCCAATGCATTGGAGGGAGATATAGGTCCCACCCATCTCATAATGATACCATTCTTATGTGTGCCACAAAATCATAAATCATACATCATTGCATAACCCATGTAATAAAAATGGGAATCTTAAACATCGTGACATCATAAAAAAATTCATATAAGATAAAGTAATTCATAAAAATAATTCCATCACAAAATAATCAAATCAATGTAATAATAGGGATAGAAACAGAACCATTTATTATCTTAGATGGAAAATAATTTTGATAAAACACTTGAACTCCATTCTTGATGAAAATATCCTTTCTACTTCAAAAACACTTTTCCTTTCTTAACATGTCATAAAATTTTAAACTAAAAGAAGTTGATTAAAAATAAACTTGAAAACTTGTAATGGATGCTTCTTGGAAATAATGTTTTAAAAATCCATTCATGTCGTATAAGTTAAAAGAAAACATTCTTCTCGTACTTTTGTCGGAAAAGTCAAAAAGTACCTCGTACAAAAAACGACAAAAGATTCCATTCATATCTTTTACTAAAAACTCACCGAAGGGTAAAATTGGATTTAAACAATTGTAGGTGGATGGAAATAATATTAAATATTGAGGAAACATGGATGTGGATGATAAAATACACCCCAGTAAATTTCAAAGTATAAACAATCTCAGATAAAAATGAGATTGTGATATTTCCCTTACCTTATATCTGATATGCTTTGTACGTATCCGAACCTCCTGTATAATGATTTAAATAATATAATTAACTTATTATAGAATAATATTCATTGTTATGATATCATATATGGTTCACTTATGACTTTATATTACCCGTTCTTTTGTAAATTCCATGTTAAATAAGCGTTTTGGGTAAAATCGTTTCATTTATCGTAGGTGTTTGGACTTGTTGTTGTTGACATTATTATTACTTATATCATGATTTACTTACTTACAGAATATAAACCATGATATATATATCATATATATTCAGTATATATATATAATAGATAGATAAATGAAATGAAACACACCGTTCATGGAGACGGTAGTCCGTACGTACGCATGAACGTTGTTTTCCTTTCCTTATTGTCTTGAATGGAAGTAAGTAGATGAAATACATCTATACATAAATACAGTAGCTTTATAATGTCATATATTTCATTATTATTGCTTATATATACTTTATAATCATTCTTAAAAGTTTAACATGGAGAATGAATCTCATCGCGTCGTGGAGACGGTATTCCGTACGTACCCACGCACGGTGATTTCCTTTTTCCGTAGGATGGATAGAAGGTTAATTAGAGTTGTTTCATATTTATAATAACATATCAGTATATATGAAATACTGATGTTATTACTTTATCATCAAACAACTAAATAAGAAGAATTTTAAGAAGAAAGAAATTGAAAAAGATCGGTAATGGATATTACCTCTTTTTGACGCACTTTTTCTTAACCTCCACTTAAAGAACTAAGGATGGTCTTTGAAGAAGACCATGACCTCTAGGATGATACTAGGGAAGTGGAGAAGATATTTTGGCAGGGTTTGGCCGAGCTTGAAGGCTCAATGTGGTGTGAGGAAGAGGGGGAGGAGGTGCCCTTTTATAAGGGAGGAGAGGGGCACCTTAGGAAAATCTCAAAATATTATTTTATATTAAGGTCAAATTCGGTTTATAATGGTTCTAAAGGGTCTTATTTCAAAGATAAAGTGGGTATGGGTTTAAATACTCTCATACAATAGGATTTAGACATGTTTAGGTTATTATTTTAACCTTATCAATTAGATTTAACTCTAAGGTAAATAATTTAACTTTTACCATGTCTTTTTGTTTTCTTACACTATATGGTTAATAAACATACCATAACAAGCCAAACGAACCAAAATTTGTTTATTATTAATATATCTATCCTTATCTAAGTCATTTGGCCAAACCATAGATTTTTAGAAATTAAATAACAATTAATAGTATAATATTAGTTTTAAAAACTAATTTATGTCAATTTTGACACTATTTAGTAATTGATTTTTGTGAAAATCATAACAGAATGATTAGTTCGAACCAAGTTACGTAAATCACTATTAACGTGTCATATTAACCTATAAATTAGTTTAATTCATAAAAAGTCTTAAATAACATTTATTTGGGTATTTATAACATAAATTATGTCAATATTTCATTAATAAGATAATTACTCCATCATCTTTGTGTCATAATAAATGATAATTATTTAATCCCTAAAAATTCTAAATAAATTCCTATGATGTAGATAAATGCATTAGATATCTGTAGAATATTAATTTTCTAAGTTTCATGAAGTTTATCAGTAAATTAAAATTATTATACTTATAAGATTTAAGAAAGTGACATGTTGTCACATTCTTTGGTTTTAATAATAATTAAATTATTTTCAGGAACAAAAGTCCATTAAATGAATATAATCCGACACTTATGTGATATGGGTCGACTTTTATTCATCCAATAGGATTTTTCCATGTGTTAGGATAATTTTATAATCTTATATTTACCCTTAATTACCCGATTTACCTTTAACTATAGTAAATAAAATTTACCGTAGTTACTATTCACAATGCCCAAAAATAAAAAGTAGCTTATTAACATAATTTGGACCCACTGATTCGAAATATGGAATCCATTTTTCCAAATTCAATACACAAAAGATGCAGAAATTAAATTAAAATTAATCCCATTGTCGAAAGAAAACGGGTTTTTCATTAAAACATTGCAAAAGATTGAATTGTTTAACCTACGAATTCAAGGTAAAATCAATGCTAATGACATAAATTATATTAAATAGTAAAAATATATTCTATTTATACTTTAAAACCATTCAATATTATAATTTAACCACATAAGATATTACGATGAAAAAAGTTGTTTTTAATTAAAATATAGCGTGTTTTTACTATTCATTAAAATATGAAAGTTATCGGAAAAATATCAAAACTTTATCTAATGTAAATTTTTATATCCTGACTCAAAATAAGAATTTTATTTTTTTCAAATTGAACATATAAATATGTCAAAAACTAGATTTAATGTGGGTGCGCCATCAAAAGGCGGCAAAACTGCATTTTTTGAAAAATACTTATTTTACCCGAAATATTTATTTTGTTCTTATACCATGTTCTAGAAAATGTGTAAGATGAATAATAATGTTATATAGTTCAAAATTTAGTTAATACTATTCATAACGGCTAGTTCATGGCAATATTATAATAATATATCGTTGTTTATTAAAACCCAGTATTGCGTACAACACACGCTATCGAGGAAGGTCGTGATTGCGTGTAATGCAAGCCAAGTCAGGGTTACGTGTTGTGAAAGAATCCTTCGTTGTTTCATATAACAGAATCCAACCATATTTCATTTATACATTGAATATATATATATACTCAATGTTGCATAAAATAACTATTATCAAAATTGTGTGTAACACGATCCAAGAATAGTGTTGTGTATACTGCAAGCTAATACGGTGTTGCGTATAGCGCAAGGTAATCTTGGTGTAGAATACAACACAATACATTAATGAAATTAAAAGAATATTTTTCATAAAATCTCGGGGTGTTACAAAAAGAAACTTAAATCATATAAGGATAACTTGTAGTTGAAAAGTATACCCTAACTTGTGATCCCCTAGGTTCCCATCTACATTATCCATGATCATATATTCTTATGTGAACCTTTATTTTATTTTATCTTTGTTCCTTTAACAATGGTTCATACTAAGCTTATGAATTTACCAAAGCATATCCCCCGGGAGTGTCGTAACCAAGACTGTAGCAAGGCTCGTTGTTGTGTACCAGTTCCTATTCGAGTCTAGCTCAAAGCGGTGTTTTCAGGTTTTACCACTATGTACATCTGTGCCAGAGCCACCTCTACCTGCTCGTATCCAGACATGGATGTATTTGCTTGGAAACCCCTAACTCAATACTCACCAAAATACCAGGAAGATTTCATATATTTAAACTTTTCTATAGGGTTCTTCCTAGATTTTTCATGTCATAATTTCTCAAAAAACTAAACCATCCTTTGATACCAACTATAGCATCCCGCCTTTTTATTACATAAACTTTCATTACATTTTACAAAACCGTGGATCTTTAAGGTTTAGTGTCTTGGAAACCAGGAACTTAAAACCTAAAAACATAAAACATTCTTCTTAAACACTTGAAAGGATTCTCCTCATGTTCATCCTAGGTTCATTAATGAATCTCATAACCTGGGAATATACATCAAAAGAAAGGGCGAGCAGAAGGCCCAGTAAAGAAAACAAGAGAAACATTTTACATGTGAACTTGAGATACTTCAATAAGGTCATGAAAAGAACTATAAGGCATGAGAAAGAAATCATGAGATATATCATAATAAAAATAACATTTTTCATAACTTGAAGATGTGGCTGCAACATTTAACAAAGAAAATCATGAACATATCTCCAAGTTCCATCCCCAAGGTGTTATTTGAAAATTACCAATGTTATTCACCAAGGTATTGTGAAAATTGTAATCTCTAGTGGATACATCATTACCCAATGCATTGGAGCGCTATCAGGGCGCACCCTTAAATTTTCCTTTATTATCATGTGAGCCACATATATCATCATCAAAAATTTCATAAATAACCCATATATCATAAAATAAATGTATTTCATTTCATAATCATAACGTTTTAAAAACTGCTTTAAAGACATGATCTTTACGTCACTTTAAACCCACGGAAGGGGAGATCAGATCTCATGTATGTAAATCCCAGAATTTAAAATAAAACATTTTGATATATATATATATGTGAATACCCCTTTAGAAATAAGAGCTTTGAGTATTCACTTTATAACATAAAATAATTTTGAGAAAAGAGAGAGGCATTTTGAGACAAATATTCTGCAGCATAACGGCTATGTTTCGGGGTTTTAGAAAACATTGAAAAGAGAGGGGACATGGGCCAAACATTCGTAAATGACCCATAAAATAGTGTAGTGGCAGAATAAGATGGATATATGAACATGGTAATGAAATTTTAAGTACATACAATTTTAAATGAAAAACATGGAAGGAAGACAAAAATTAGATTTCTCTTATGAAAATTCGACAGCCTAACGACGTCACTTAAACTTCAACAAAAATGATTTGGAAAGATCAAATAGGGTATCTCATCATGTGAACATAAGAGTTCAGTATGATAGATATATAGATCATAACCCAATAAAAATGTAATTTGAAGGACTTGACATGAAAGTAGAACTTTGAAAAGAATGAGAAGGGTGAAAGAATCCCCTTAAAAATTCAGCATCCTAACGGCGTCACATAAGCTTCAAAAAATGAATTGACAAGATCAAATAGGGTCTCTCAACATATGAACATAACATTTCAGTATGATAGATATAGATATCATACCCCAACACAATAAAAATAACTTGAAAGACTTGAAAAGAAAATAGAACTTGAAAATGAGAAGGGTGAAAGAATCCGTTACAAATATTTTGGCAGCCTAACGGCGCCACTTAAACATTCATAAAATGAAATGATGAGAGTAAGAGGGGGTCTCTCATCATATGAACATAAAAAGGAAAGAATAATTAATATAAAAGAACATCCTCCAACATAAGAACATGGAGCATAAAATAAATGACATAAAAGAGATCACTTGAAAAGAAAGAGAGAGGTTGGATCCCTTACCTTAAAACGTAACTCTTAAAACTCAAAGGTTGGGACCTTGAGGGCTTTGGGGCACCTTGGGAGGACTCCTTGGGAGGAAAGGAGACCAGAAATTCGTTGAGGATGGTTTTTGGAGTCGAAAAGATGAGAGGAGGGCTTGGTATTTATATGGAAAGTGAGGGGACAAGGCTTTAATGGCAAAGGGACACCTCAAAAGTGGTTTTCTCAAAAGCATGGGCCCTCCCATGGTAATTCCCATAAAGTTGGGCCAAATGGGGACCCCCACACAATAATTCATCCTCTTTAGTCGAAAATCCTTTAAAATATTTCATGACATCATCATGACACGGTTATGATGTCATTAAACATACTGAAACCCTAAAACTGTATTTTTACTATTCACTGAAAATTCAACTTTCTCAGAAAAATCCCAAAATTTCACCTTAACCAAATATCAATGCTCTGATTTCAAAAATGAATTCCATTTTATAAAAATAATTTTCTAAATATTTTTAATTTATTTTGTAAATAAATATACTACTCACCGAAAATTCATTTTTTTTTTGAAAAATCCCCAAAAATTACCTTAACATAATATCGATGCTCTGAGTTCAAAAATGAAATCCATTTTATAAAAATAATTTTCTAAATATTTTTAATTTAATTTTTAATTAAAAAACATTATTCACCCGAAAAAACTAATACTTGAATAATAATTTATGAAACCGTTTTTTAACCATTTTATTGAATCAAATTACTTAATCAAGGTGCCTAGATTATATTAATACTTTCTTTAAGTGAGATTACTAACCCATTTGGTCACATTACTAATCCTAATCATAAAATCACTATTCATAATTTATTATTCATCAAAAATTAAGTTGATCTTATTAGACTCTAAATTCTGTACTGAACATATTTGTAGAAGACCATTTTTTGAATATCATTACACTTTTTTATTTATTTAAGGTTTACATAAACATTTTTAAAATATCTTTTCTCTAAAATTCATCAAAAATGTGCATACTATATTTATCCAGTCATTTGAAAATTCATAAACTTCATCATAAGAAGAAATCCCAATTTTTATTAAAAAAACGGATTACACAAGGCAGTTACGGTCTCCTTACATAGCCCCTTATCACACCAGCATAGGACCTAAGTGTAAGGTGTGCTAAGGTTAGAGAATCTGAGGGAGGCTCGGCCAACATCGCACGAGTAGTAATTTCTATCAGTTTGAACTTCTCGTGAAGGCGATCCTGTTCTAGAATCACACGATGAATTTCAGCTTGGGTTTGGTCCAGAGAAAAGCCCAGTGGTGCTACCTCCTTCCCAAGTTCTGTTAGATGGGCTTCGATTGGTCCAAGACTACTGGGTGAGGCCATCGAATCTTCTTTCTATATTAATTAACCATGATTACTTGTATTTAGAGACAATAATCAAAACGTTTAGTTTCCAGCGGTCATATTGACCAATGGTCATATAACAGTAAAAAACCAATGGTATCATTTTAATTATACTAATGTTATCAAATGGAACATTTTTTTTGAGTATAAAAATAAAATAAAATAACACATAAAATTAGGAAACAAGATTTATTCAAAATTTCGGGTCATTACAATCTTCCCCCCTTAAGAAATTGCGTCCTCGCAATTTTCAAAAATTAGGTTTTGAAATTTCATTGAAATTTCCACATCGGAAAAGGAGTCAGTAAAACTATTACTTTAAAAGAAAGAAAGGGAAGTACGAAGGTCACCCGAGTTAGCCCACACTAGGATTCCATGTAGGAAAACCTGGACATGGAAGAAAAACAAAGGGTCAAGTTCTGAGGGAGAGTGATAGAGAACATGATTAGGAGAAAGTTAACCATAAGAAAATCCCAAACTTATGATGTGTGTAAACGGTCATTGATTACCTAGTAGGAAACGTAAACCAACAACGTTTTTGTTTTACGTTCCTTTTCATAATTTTGAGGAATTCATTTACTACATAGAACAAAAACATAAGAAAATATACCTACCTTCATGTAGAGTTTCATCCTTTAATAAGTTTCTACCAAAACTAATCTTTTCTCCAAATGATGAGCATTCAAAACTTCTTGGTCTCATCAAAACACAAGAATAATCTTCTAGAGAATCACATACTCCACAATAGATTAACTATCTATTTCTTCTATCATTAAACTTTATCCCAAAAACAGAAAGGGTAAGGTAAAACAACTCTTAAAAAAGAAAGAATCCCATAGGAAGGGAAACTATTTTTAAATCTTCAAAGTTACATGGTACTACCCAAAGTTAATCATAGACCGTCCCATAAATAACGGTCCTTAAAATTCCTCAAAATAAACCAAACTAAGATTGAAACCCAAATAAAAGAGGGATTTGATAACATTGTCTTCCAAAATAAACTTCATTGTTCATCTCCAAACAACATCAACCACACCTAACATCTTATAAAAAAGTATCTAACCTAAACATATTTTACCCAAGATAGGTTAATCATTCCCATAAGTAACCTAAATTACTATAAGTACTCCTTAAATTCATTGATTCTTAAAAATATAAGTCAACCTTACCCCTCAATGAAAATACCGTAGTAATCTATTTACCTCGATCATATAGTGTCGTCAAAATAGTGAACGTATTCCCAAATAATAATCATCTTTTAATCCCCTAATAATCTCTGTCGTATTAATACGGAAATCGTAGCATTTCCTATCACATTGGTTGTTGGGACATGTTCTTCCATTTCCCGCCATTAACTAAGAAAAGAAACTATAATTAGGGGCTTAAATACTTAGCCAATAATCATGAAAAGAAACATAAAGAATATAAGGATAACATATAGTTGAAAAGTATACCCTAACTTGTGATCCCCTAGGTTCCCTTCTAGGTTATCCATGATCATATATTCTTTTGTGAACCTGTATTTTATTTTATCTTTGTTCCTTTAACAATGGTTCAAGCCAAGCTTATGAATTTACCAAAGCATATATCCCGGGAGTGTCGTAACCAAGAGTGCAGCAAGGCCCGTTTTCGTGTACCAGTTCCCGTTCGAGTCTAGCTCAAAGCGGTGTTTTCAGGATTTACCCCTATGTACATCTGTGCCAGAGCCACCTCTACCTGCTCGTATCCAGACATGGATGTATTTTCTTGGAAACACCTTACTCAATACTCACCAAAATAGCAGGATGATTTCCTATATTTAAACTTTTCTATAGGGTTCTTCCTAGAGTTTTCATATCCTAATTTCCACAAATAACTAAACCATCCTTTGATACCAACTATAGCATCCCGCCTTTTTATCACATAAACTTTCATTACATTTTACAAAACCGAGGATCTTTAAGGTTTAGTGTCTTGGAAACCAGGAACTTAAAACATGAAAACATAAAACATTATTCTTAAACACTTGAAAGGCTTCTACTCATGTTCATCCTAGGTTCATTACTGCGTCTCATAACTTGGGAATATACATCAAAAGAAATGGTGAGCAGAAGGCCCATTTAGGAAAACAAGAGAAACATTTTACATGTGAACTTGAGATACTTCAATAAGGTCATGAAAAGAACTTTAAGGAATGAGAAAGAAATCATGAGTTATATCATAATAAAAATAACATTTTTCATAACTTGAATATGTGGCTGAAGCATTTAACATAGACAATCATGAACATATCACCAAGGTCCATCCCCAAGGTGTCATTTGAAAATTACCAAGGTTATTCACCAAGGTATCGTGAAAATTGTAATATCTAGTGGTTACATCATTACCCAATGCATTGGAGCGCTATCAGGGCACACCCTTAAATTTTCCTTTATTATCATGTGAGACACATATATAATCATCAAAAATTTCATAAATAACTCATATATCATAAAATAAATGGGTTTCATTTCAAAATCATAACGTTTTAAAAACTACTTTAAAGACATGATCTTTACGTCACTTTAAACCCACGGAAGGGGAGAGCGGGTCTCATGTATGTAAATACCAGAATTTAAAATATTAAATTTTGATATAATATGTGAATACCCCTGTAGAAATAAGAGCTTTGAGTATTAACTTTATAACATAAAATAATTTTGAGAAAAGAGAGAGGCATTTTGAGACAAAAATTCTGCAGCATAACGGCTTTGTTTCGGGGTTTTGGAAAACATTTAAAAGAGAGGGGACATGGGTCCAACATTCATAAATGACCCATAAAACAGTAGAGGGCCAGAATAAAAAGGATATATGAACATGGTAATGAAATTTAAAGGACATACCATTTGAAATTAAAAAAATGGAAGGAAGACAAAAATTAGATTTCTCTTATGAAAATTCGGCAGCCTAACGACGTCACTTAAACTTCAACAAAAATGATTTAAAAAGATAAAATAGGGTCTCTCATCATGTGAACATCAGAGTTCAGTATGATAGATATAGAGATCATACCCCAATAAAAAAGGAATTTGAAAGACTTGACATGAAAGTACAACTTTGAAAAGAATGAGAAGGGTGAACGAATCCCCTTAAAAATTCGGCAGCCTAACGGCATCACTTAAGCTTCAAAAAATGGATTGACAAGATCAAATAGGGTCTCTCATCATATGAACATAATATTTCAGTATGATAGATATAGATATCATACCCCAACACAATAAAAATTAACTTGAAAGACTTGACAAGAAAATATAACTTTTAAATGAGAAGGGTGAAAGAATCCGTTTCAAAAATTTCGGCAGCCTAACGGCGCCACTTAAACATTTATAAAATGAAATTATGAGAGTAAGAGGGGGTATATCATCATATGAAAATAAAAAGGACAGTATAATGAATATAAAAGAACATCCTCCAACATAAGAACATGGAGCATAAAAGAAATGACATAAAAGAGATCACTTGAAAAGAAAGAGAGAGGTCGGATCCCTTACCTTAAAACCTAACTCTTAAAACTCAAAGGTTGGGAACTTGAGGGCTTGGGGGCACCTTGGTAGGACTCCTTGGGAGTTAAGGAGACCATAACTTCTTTGAGGATGGTTTTTCGAGTCGAAAAGATGAGAGGAGGGCTTGGTATTTATAGGGAAAGTGAGGGGACAAGGCATTAATGGCCAAGGGACACCTCAAAAGTGGTTTTCTCAAAAGCATGGGCCCTCCCATGGTACTTCCCATAAATTTAGGCCACATGGGTACCCCCACACAATAATTCATCCTCTTTAGTCGAACATCCTTTAACATATCTCATGGCATCATTATGACACAGTTATGATGTCATTAAACATACCGAAACCCTAAAACTATATTTTTACTATTCACTAAAAATTCAACTTTCTCAGAAAAATCCCAAAATTTCACCTTAACCAAATATCAATGCTCTGATTTCAAAAATGAACTCCATTTTATAAAAATAATTTTCTAAATATTTCTAATTTATTTTTTAAATAAATACACTATTCACCGAAAATTCATTTTTTTAGAAAAATCCCCAAAAATTACCTTAACATAATATCCATGCTTTGAGTTCAAAAATGAAATCCATTTTATAAAAATAATTTTCTAAATATTTTTAATTTAATTTTTAATTAATAAACACTATTCACCCGAAAAATCTAATACTTGAATAATAATTTATGAAACCGTTTTTAACCATTTTATTGAATAACATTACTTAATCAAGGTGCCTAGATTATATTAATACTTTCTTTAAGTGAGATTACTAATCCATTTGGTCACATTACTAATCCTAAGCATAAAATCACTATTCATAATTTACTATTCATCAAAAATTATGTTGATCTTATTAGACTCTAAATTTCGTACTGAACATATTTGTAGAAGACCATTTTTTGAAAATCATTACACATTTTTATTTATTTAAGGTTTACATAAACATTTTTAAAATATCATTTCTCTATAATTAATCAAAAATATGCATAATATATTTATCCGGTCATTTGAAAATTCATAAAGATCATCATAAGAAGAAATCCCAATTTTTATTTAAAACAAAGGATTACACAAGGCAGTTACGGTCTCCTTACATAGCCCCTTATCACACCAGCATAGGACCTAAGTGTAAGGTGTGCTAAGGTTAGAGACCCCGAGGGAGGCTTGGACAACATCGAACGAGTAGTAATTTCTATCAGTTTGAACTTCTCGCGAAGGTGATCCCGTTCTAGCTTCACACAATGAAGTTCAGCTTGGGTTTCGTCCAGAGCAAAGCCCAGTGGTGCTACCTCCTTCCCAAGTTCTGTTAGATGGGCTTCTATCGGTCAAAGACTACTGGGTGAGGCCATCTAATCTTTTTTCTATATTAATTAACCAAGATTACTTGTATTTAGAGACAATAATCAAAACGTTTAGTTTCCAGCGGTCATATTGACCAATGGTCATATAACAGTAAAAAACCAATGGTATCATTTTAATTATACTCATGTTATCAAATGAAACATTTTTTTCGAGTATAAAAATAAAATAAAATAAAACATAAAATTTGGAAACAAGATTTATTCAAAATTTTGGGTCGTTAAAGTAATATACTTTCTTTTATGAGTATTTACATCAATGTTGTATTTTCCTTCTTTTACGAGGTGTATGTTTCGAAAGATACTCATGTCGGTAAGGGAACCTTTCACCCTCCTCTTTTTAAAAGACTTATTTTGTTGGGTCTTTTAATTTACATATTGTTATGTTGGGATATGTTCTCATATATCCTTATTGATGTAAATTTTATGTCCATGTGATGAGATACCCTTTTTTATCTCTCATCAACTCATTTTGATGTGACACCGTTAGGCTGTCAAGGGAACTTCTTAACCCAATTTCGATTTCTTTGGGTTCAACATGTAGTTATTGAATATGTCATCCTTTGAATATGTGTGAATGACCTTTGATTATTTTACACTTAATATCCACTTATATTTGGTGTATTAGTTTTTCACACATAATTATTTAATTGATTTATCCTTAAACCAAGGATACTGTCTTTGTAAGGGACTTCGTCTCAATCTCCATTCATTGAGGCATATTTTGTTTTATACACAACCTTCTTTTATACGGTGTATAAACCCCTTTTACTTTTACATTTATCCAAAAAGGAATCTTTTTTATACGAAGTGTTTTACTAAACGACAAAAGGGAATCTTTTTGTCGTACGTATGCGGTGACAACGACTTCTCCGCCTCCATGACCATTATTTGAGTTTCGGCTTCTTCTACAAGCCATACCTTCTTTTTAAAAGAAAAATAAATACCATGTTTTACTTTTCTTTTATTTTGGTATTGAAAATGGTTTTCATAATGTTTTTGTATCAATGTGTTGTATTGATATCTTGTTATTGAAAGGTGGAAATGTTATGTTTCCTTTATGCATGTTTTATGTGATAAGATTATGTTATGCTTCTTGGGAATTGTTATGAAGACGGGTGGTTCCGTGATAAACTAAGGGCGGGTGAGCCCGATATAGATCTCCAATGCATTGGGTAATGCAAAGGAGTGAAATGTTAAGGTTTCTCCGAAGAGATTTAGGGAATATACTGTGGTGGGTATTCCAAACGTAACAAGAGGGTTACTCCCTACGTAAGAATGTTATGAATGCCTCAAGTTACCTTTTATGTCTTATGATTTCTATGATTTATTCATGATTTGATGAGGTATGTTAAAGTGCCTATGTTTTATGGTTAAAGTATGATTTTATTCTTATGTGTATATGAACTCATGTTTCCCTTCCATATTTTTATAACCCTTACTGAGCATTTTATGCTCATCCCAAGTTTTTGAAATGTTTTTCACAGGTCAAGGTAAAGGTACATGATGTGATTATAGTGTCAAGGATGTTTTAAGAAAGAATCCATGTTTTATTTTAAATATGTTTCCATTGATGGGAAGAATGAATACTATCTTTTATGTAACCACTTTGTTTAAATGTGGAATGTAATGCAAGTTTCATGATCTAATTCTCTAAAACTCTAAACCTGAAAAGATCCCTAATGTGTAATCTTGTAATAACTCAAGATTAAGTAAGGTTTAAGGCTGGGGCCTTATACATTTAATTATAATAACACATATATCGTTTTACATTATATTTTTTATGGGTATGATAATGTCGCATGGGTATATGGTGGGAAACAACCAGAGAAGGTGATGTTATTTTTGGAACAACTATACATTAAACAGAATATAGTAAGAATATATTTGATGACTAAATGTGATTATATGACACAATAATTAAACTATGAATAT
Source organism: Viscum album (assembly GCA_963277665.1). Classification (NCBI taxonomy): domain Eukaryota; kingdom Viridiplantae; phylum Streptophyta; class Magnoliopsida; order Santalales; family Viscaceae; genus Viscum; species Viscum album. The sequence goes on from OY728131.1 coordinate 245,858,588, forward strand.
TATACATTATTTACCTTATTTTTTCCATCCCTTAAGAATATGAAATCATCTTTCATGCATACGTATGGCCTATAATCTCCATGAATGGTATATTTCATTTTCTTTTACATAATTTTATGGATTACTATAAATATATATATACTTAATATACATGATACTTATATCGTGTTTCATATTTTGGGTATTATGTAACCATGATCAAATTATGATGTTCAAAAATACCTAATCAAGACATATGTGAAAAACAAATAAGTTATTTACCAAAACATTATTTTAACATTAAATTGTTAAAAAATGGATAATAAAATGTCATAATTAAACATTATTTTTTATTAAATAATATATAGTATTTTATATATATATATATATTTCTATTTAATATATTTGTAATAATCCTATGTCTATTATATATTATGTATGAATGTGTATGAAAGAAGTCGACATTTGTGGTATGTGATTTCTACTATCTCTTTTATTTCTTGAAGACATATCCCATATTGACAAATTAGTGTTTTACTGTGGTGTATATAATACACAATTTACATGTTAAAAAATTAATCTCATTGTATTTATTATATTTAATGTTTCTTCTTATATTATTCATTAATGGGTATTATGATTCAAAGCTTACTAACGCGGTAAGTTTTTTTTACCGCTTTTACTTTCTTTAGAAAAATAAAATATTCACCAATTGTTTCTTTTTTGTGGTGTATATAATTCCCAAGAATATATATTATAAATAATACATTGAAATTTAGGAAGAATTAAATGTCCATATAATGTTTTTCTTCATTGGGATTATGATTCAATGGTTACCTAAGTGGTGTGGTTTTGATGTTACAATCTCATCATTTGTCGGTGTTGTTTATGATTATAATTCCAATGATGATATCTTATATTATACTTATCTAGAACCTCATGAATTTTATTTTCCCTGATTATTTATTGAAGATAAAAAATTTCCTTTAATTTTCCTCTTTTTATTTACTCAATAACCCCAAATAATATATTTAAGGAAAATAAACTCTATTTATCTATTTGGTCATAAATCATTTTTCTTCCATGTCCACGCTTCCTAAAAAAATTTATTAAATAATGTTTTTAATATTATCCAGTGATTATTTAAATACATTTTATCCCTTTTTTACTTTCTAAAATATTATTGAAGAGTAATATTCTTCTCATTTTTTGAAAAAACTTCTTTTTCATTTTACTTATATTGTCATCGAAATAATTTTCCACACTTGTAAGAGATAAATAATATTTCCTAACAATATGAATTATGAATTATTTAAAGCTTTCATTTCGATTTTTTAACGTAATTTCAAAAAAAATTACTTAACAATTTGTACGCTTTTATATTTTAAATAAATGATTTTAATTTAAAAAGATGTTTTCTTCAAGAAATGTTCAAAGTTATATTTTGAAACAATTTTCTATATAAGATAAAATCCTTTGATGTTACTTTATCATTAATAGGGATATAATCCAATGATACCATTATTACTAATTAAATGGATTGTTTATGGTTATGATTAAAATATATTTATGAAACTTTTATTTTCCAAAGAGTTTTCCTATGAGGAAATGATAAAATGTTTATTAAAAAAATTTCTTTTCCAGGAGATACTATGTGATGAAATATATACAAAAACAATTTATATCATGGGTTCTAAAATATGAACATTTTATAATATTGTTGAAAATAAATGTATAGATAATTTGGTGGGTGGTTCTTATATCTCTTTTAAATGCATTGGGTAAATATGGATAACTCATGAGTATGTATTTTATGTTTGAACCCAATTGCATGTTCATAATTTAAGGTCTGATCCTAATTTCATGTTCGTAGTGTTATAAATGGACCCATATCTTATGTCCCTAAGGTAATTTTTGAACCATCTGTTATGTCAATAAATTTATCCAAGGTCCGAATATCATGTCCATAACTTATTAAGTAAAACCTTTTCTGTTATACAATTTCATAATGTTATAATATTCTATGTATGCAACAAATATATATATTATGCCAATGTTATTCTATAATAGATTATGTAATTTGATTAAATTATGATTCATGTCTTATAAACTTTCAAGATTTATTCCCTGGATCAGGTTTGTTATCTATAATATCATATGTATGGATTCCAAAGGTAAATATCATGTTATCAAAACTTTATTCTCAATTTATTCTTATGTGTCAATTGATTGGACATTTGTTTACCCTTAATACCCATCTAACCTTACCCTTTATAATTATTTCTTCCCTAGTTAATGAATAATGGTTTTATGTATGATAACCCTAATAATGGGGATAGATATTAAGAAGTTAATGGAAGAATATATAGTGCACCTTAGAACTAGTTGTTTATGTTTTGAAGTTACAAAATCTACTATACCAAAATTGTTCTGTAATGGATCACAATGTTATGTAATTATATTCTTTTATTAATATGTAATATCTATGTATGAAATTTGTGGGTCACTACACCATGTCCCAACCAACATGGGGGGACACACTTTATGGAAGGCTATAGGATGATAGTTCATCCTAAAAATACATAGGTAGGTTTAAATCCTTACATTATGTTATAATAGAGTAAAGAAGATACAATAATTTAATTTTGATATAATCAAGATTAATATTTATTCCCTTATGATAGAACACATTTCTCATGTTCCATAGATAACAACATAAAGTATTTGTGGAATTTAACCAACCATTGGCCTATGATCGGGACCCTACCTGCTTGTACCAACTCACCTAAATAAAATAATAAGTAGATAGTACACTTTCAATAAAACCTAGAAGACCCCTAATGTTATATTACTAATGGAAATATAATTCACTTTTAAAAAAAAGGTTATAGATAGTTTTATAATTTTAGTTATTTTATGTTTTACAGTTCAATACTAGAGGGATTCCAATTCTTTTAATGTTTTCCATAGTAGAGATTTATTTATTTTAGATCCACCAAATGATTAAGTAAAATTTAGTGGAAATAACCTTACACCATGTTCTAGTACCCATGAAATCCAAAATATGAGATGTACGAATCATTCCGTGGAACCCTTATAAAGTCATCCACTCTAAATGGGATGATGTTAAGAAGTATTCATAATCATCCTTGTAAAAATTAATGCTGTGAAAAAATTATGTTGATCCTAATCAATTACAATATCAATAAATTAATAATGGGATCGATATTACTTGAGGATAATATTCAAAGAGGGTCACCCTAGAATGATCGGTTTAATATCGGTCCAATTTTTCTTTATAAATGATCTATCACATTTCATAAAAATTAAATGAGAGTTTTTTGGAGTTGGTTTTCCATTCCCCTACAACCTACACTAATTATGAGATTCATATGAGCTATCATCCCATTAAATAGGTTAGGATTTGTAATTTATTTTAATAAAATTAGACCTGAATGAATTTTTAACCATATCTTTCTAGAAGACTTTAGCCTATAATCACCACATACTTTCATTAATACCCATGATATTGATACCCCATTCAGGGAAGGTTCTACAAAGCCTAGACAAAATGTTCTATTGGTGACAGTCTTCATTATTGGAGTCACATATGAAACTATAAAGGAGGATTTCGAAGTTTATAAGAATTATTTTAAGAGTTCATCATATAGATAAAATGTTTACGATGATGGAATAAATAACACTTTTAAACATGCAAGGTGATGGAAGAAATTACACTTATTGGAGATAAAAAACTAATTTTTCAATTATTTATCTTTTGGAAAACATTGTTAAATTATTCATTTAAAATCATCTTTAAATTGTGAATGAAATTAGCACTACAATTGAGAAACAAATTCAATTTAACCACAATTTAAATGAGGGAAATACCAAAAAAATCAAATCTCCCTTTCAGATGATCATTCGGCCTTCACCAAGGCCTTTTTTGAGATTTTTACTGAAGAAATTCAGTTTTATGATGAATGTCCTTAGGGAAATAGGATCCTCTTATGTTAGAAGAAGTTAAAGAAGAAGATATTGGGGATTAAATAGACATAAATGATAATGTTATTAAAGTTGGTATAGAAAATTATAATCTAAGGAGAAAGCATATGATAATTTTAATAAATTTGATTCAATGGCAAAACTCAATGTATATTTGGATGATGCACTTGAAAAATAAATTTTTTAAATCAATAATAATTAAATTCAATGGATCAGTGGATGATCAATAACCTTACATGAAAAAATAGGAAGAGGAGAAAGTGGGGTTAATGATTAACAGTAGTAATCTTAAAAATTATAAGACAAAGAAGTTAGAAAAAGGTCACTGGGATCAAAATTAAAGTGAAATATATGGACTATAGCACTGATGAATTATCCAACACAATGAAATATATAGTTAAGTATATCAAGAAAAATGAAGAAAAAGTCGTTGAGGTGAGGTGAAAACATGAATATTGAGGAAGATATATAACTACTTGGATGACATCATAAAATTTTATTATATTGGAATTAGAGACTGTAAAGTAAAAGTATGGAGACATCATGTAATTTAGATGATTTTCTATAGTGTCAAAAGACGCATAAAAATTAAAATTGGATGTGGTGCTTCATCATAAGAAAAATTTATTCATGGTGCTGGATAAGCCACAAGAACCTTCTTCTTAAGGGTAGATTGATTGGGGGGAAACCTAAAATGAATTAATTGTGGTTTTAAAAAATAATATAATATTCCACAAATCATTTTTTATTATCATGGAATATTAGAGAATATATATAATGTTTTCCCGTTGATAAATTTTACTTTAAAGAATAAGAATAATAAATAAAAAAAAGTATAAATCAATATGCTCTGTATGATTTAAATGGATATTGTTTTTTTGTGGGAAGTATATGGATACAAATACATATATTTATCATTACAGATGATGTGTAATGTACTAAGGGAGACATGATATGGCCTAGGAATTTTCCTTAATTATACATCAAGAATGATCAAAACCCAAAATGGGGTTGTGGAATTTTCAGATGAGGAGAACCCAACATTTCTAGAGAATGGAAAATTATATCAACAACTAGAATATGTGAATCAATATAATTTGGTTAAAAAAAATTGTACTAAGATGGTAGTTGTGGTGAAAATTTAATTAACCAAATTGAAAATTTACAATGTGTGAATTCTTAACAATAACTGCAGTTCCCACATTATGGTAAACAATTATCTATCAATGGAAATTAAATAAGACTAGGATGTTTTAGTTTAGTTCTTTAATGATGATGGATTAAATAAAATTGAATTATTCAAATCCAAAGAATCTATTAAATTCATGAGAAATTCTTATTTCATGGTTATTAATGGATATGGTCATAATTTAATCTGCATAAGATAATTGTTTAACTCTAGTAACGTAATAAACTTATACAATATAAGATTTATTTTTATAAAAAATATTATAAAAATATATATATATAGGGAAATTACACTAATATAAATTATTATATTATTTGTGTAGAAAAAATACGTTTAATTACTATCTAAGGATGATGAACTATAGGTTATAGAAAAAATCTAACTCTTAAAGAAAACAAATAATTGGATGATCTAGTGAAATAAGAGTCAGTATGAGGTATCCTTAATATTAGACATGGTTGTACACTTACATGTGATATTTTTTAAATATTAAATCTAATTTATTATGATTAGAGGTAAGTAGATATGAATTTTATATAATCTCTATAATTTGAGAACATTGATGTTTATTGGATGATCACACTATGATCCACTAATGGGGATATATATTATATATTCTCCCTTGATGGTATAGTAATATGGCATGGTTGATAGTGATCACTTCAAAATCCATAGTGTTTAAGTACATTTCAGGTCATCATTGATTGGTGGAGAATATGATTGGATATAAAATACATAAATTCTAGGAAAATAATGGAATAGAATTCACCAATACCCAAAAAGTGGATTATCTTGAAATTCAAGGATAAACTATTAAGCATCAAATATATGTCCACCCAAAAAAATAGTGTATTTGACTGTATAAATAGCATAATAAATAAAATTTATTGAATTATTCTTCTTGAAAAATTGATAATAGAGAGTTTCTGTAAGTAAATAGAAGTGGCGTTGATATATATGACAAATAAAGTTCTATTATGAACAAATTAAGAAAATAATCTATATGAGAAATGAAAAAATTATATTACTTTTAAATTTTCTAAAATAAGTTCCTCATTCAAAATCAAGGGGAAACCATTGGATGTTTAAATTTCATTAAAGATATGGAATTTTTCTAATATAAAAATTTATAAGAATAGAATAAAAACGGTTTAAAAAAATAATGGCCAAATTCAATTGGAATTTATTTTTGAGATGAGTAGATTTGCGGTAGAACTAGAGTCTAGTGTTGATTAGGATAAAGAAAATGAAAATGATGTGTCTGAAAAAAAGTCTTTAGGTAAAAGGTAGACACGTAGACAAGATAAAAGTTATGAGAAAAATATTAGTGACCAAATAGCTCTAACACAAATAAGAAGAATAATGTCTCTGTATAAAAGTTCGCTTTTCTTGAAATTATGACCTATATATTTTTAATAGTTTGAAAAGGATTATATTATGACATATGTTTCTGGTTTTTTTATACATGTGAAAATCATTATTTTATATCATCAATGTTAGATGATGTGTTTGTTTTTTGTTCTGAACTTATGCCATTCATATTAGATCTTTCTACACCATTGAGAAAGGGGTCTGAACAAGGTTTCAAACAACCCTTGTTCTGGGTATTGATAGTTGACATCAAGATTGTGTGGTACTTTTAGTCATCGATATAGATTTATTTGGAATAATAATCAATATAAATTGGATGATCCATGTTACATTTCAAAAAATACACTCATTGACATCAGGATTAGTTTTTATCTTCTGATGGTGTCACTCATGTTTTTCAGGGTGAGTAGGATTGTAGATCTTGAAGGGAGGAGGCTATTGTTCCTTATGTTGGGATTAATCACATTCCACTTTTCAAATATATACACTTATTTTTATGGCCCTTTTTCAGTTGTATGGTTTCTATAGTGGTGTGTGCCTTCCCTAAGGTATTTTTTGATAGGTTTTTGTTTTACCATTATAAAGAGAGGTTGAGTTTACTATTGGACATCCCATGGTATGATTTATATTTATATGTCATCTTATATAATGGAACTTATTGAGCTATTGGAACTAAATGTATATATTGAGGGTCTGGAGGTGAATGGATATATTTTTCCTATCAAGTCCTTGTGGGATTTTTCTATCCTCATTTACAAAAAGGTAGAGAAGAGTCTCATATTGTTTTTTGGATTACAAATTTTGAATTTGGTGACTATGAAGAAAAAATATCCTTTTCATAGTATTGATGATCACTTTGATCAAATTAGAGGGGAACATTACTTTTAACTGACTAAACATCTGTTAGGGTTCCACTAGATGATATTTTGAGAAGAGGATATAACTAAGATTGAATTTAAGAGATGGTATGGTCATTTTCACTTTTTAGTTATGTCACTCGGTATGAATAAATATCCTACATTATTTATGGTTATTATGATCCAATTAATTAATTTGTTCTTGGACACTTTTTTTTGTTTAGGGATTATATTTTTGTGTACTCAATGTTAGAGGAGGAGTATACAGAACATTTGAATATCATTACTCAAACTATGAAGGAACATATTCTATATGGTAAGCCTTAAAATTTTGATTTTTGGATCTGAGAAGTTAAATTAATCTGTGATGTGATATCTAATAAAGGTGTCCCAATAGTTCCTAAAAGGATAATGTAATTAATGGCCTTGGATCATCCATGAATATTTTTGATATCTGGATCTTCATGGGTTTGGTTGGTTACCATAGGATGTTCATTTAGAAATTCTCTATTATCACATTGTTGATTACAGTATTAACCCTTAATGGTGTAATGTTTGAATGGAATGAGAAATTTCATATATCATTTGAGGAGATGAAGGTGAGGTTGACTTCAGGAATAGTTTTGAATCTACTAAAACCATGTTCTGGTTATGATGTTTTATGTGATTATTATGTTATGGGATTTGGATGTGTCTTGATATAGTGGAAATCAGTGATGGTTTATGCCTCTCCCCCAGTACCCATCATGAGAAGAAATATCCTTCTCATGATCTAGAGTTTGAAGTAGTTATGCTTACAATTAAAACGTGGTGCCACAATATCTTTGGGGAGTGATTTATAATATAGTTTTATAATAAGATCCTAAATATATTTATTATTGGGGGGAATTTAATTTGTGGATAAAACACTGGGAGGAGTACCATTAGAATTTTTATTTTTATATTTTATACACTCTTATGAAATTGAATTTGGTTTCTAATGTGGTGAGTAGATTATTACAGACATAAGATGAGAAGAACTTGGTTAAGGAGTGGTCTCAGATGATCTTGTTTGATGATACGATCATGTAAGTTGAAGAGTTTGGAGGAAAGGTGTTCTTGGATTCAATGATATATGAAAAATTATTTAACGATAAATTTCATCACAATATTGTGAAAGACACAAAGTGGCGATGACTTATTAAAATAATTTATTGTGGTTATTCCTCTGGTGAGTGGACTTGGTCACCCAGTGGAGGTTTGTACATATATATTATGTTAGAAGTTATTATTTTATATGGAAGGAGTGTTTGAAAAACGAAAACCAGTTATATTGGTCTATACATCCTAGGGATACCCATATGTATCACATCTTTAGGTGTCAGTATTGGTGGTCGGGGATGGGGAGTTTGGTTATAGATATTGTTTTGTGATATATCTCTCTTCTGAAAGTTAATGTAGAACACTTGAAGAAATCTAGTTTATTGAAAGGTTTACCCATTATGATATGAAATTGGGTTGATATTTCCATGGAAATTGTTGTTTGTTTACAGTGGAAAACTAGTGGGAAGGATGCGATTTAGGTAATCATTGATCAACTCATCGAATCAATGCATTTCATACCTATCATGGAGATTATTGGTGTGAAATAGTTGGGGAATTGTATGTCTAATAAATTGTGGGACGTAATGCACTTACCTCTTCTATTGTTTTGGATAGGAACCCAATGTTAAAATCTAGGTTGTAGAAATTTTTTAAAGAGGTGATGGGTTCATAGTTAAAATTAAACATGTATTATCATATACAGATAGATGTATATATAGAGATAACAATCTAATTTCTTAAGGATATTCTTTGAGGATACATACAAGATTTTGGGGGATCTTAGGAAATGTATTTTCCTTTGTTCAAATTTTCCTATAACCATAGTTATTATGATTCATTTAAAATCGATGACTTTGAACCATTTTATGGGAATCAATTTATATCTCTATTGAGAAAGAAAATTTTGGAAGTGATTTCCTCTTTGGGATGATTATCATTGATGAGATTAAAAAATTTATTTCATTCAGAAGTATCTTGTCAAATAACAAAGTTATAAAAAATATTATGTGTACCATCATCATTGACTTATATTGTTCGAGGTTAGTGATCATGCTTCCTTAGAGTTTCACCTTTATTGGGAAACCGTCTGTTGGGTAAGTATGTTAACTTGGAACTATTTTTTATTGGCCCAATTGTGATCATGGAATAAAATTGAAAGGTGGAATATCAGTTGGACTTACTACCTCATTTGATTATGATCCAATATGTTTTTCATGTATCCCATATGAGGAGGAATCACCCAGATACTTCTCATGTTATATAATTAGAGGATTTCAATATTGATCCTGATATAACCATTCATAAAATACCTTTTTAGATTATGAATCTCCAAGATAAGGTACTGTATGGTACAATGATTCCATTTGTTCAAGCACTATGGATGAGTGGATGGGATGTCTATGGCATGTCGGGGTGGAAATCATTGATTTAGATGCAGTGGACTTCACTTTTTATATTCCATTAATATTGATCAATTTATGGGAATAGAAAGACTTTAAAATGGGAAAAATTATGACACTATTTGGGTTATAGGTAAGAACTTTTTAGCCTATGTATTTCTCTTTTGGGGTCTATGATGATTTGAATTACCAAATTTTAGAACATGGGTTTTTGGATAAAACATTCAAGGTGTACAGTTAAGGATCCTGGTTAGTTTAATTATGTGATAACTATGTGGTGTTTCTATATTAGGTTAATGTGTAATTTTTCATGGTCTTAAAATGGATTCTAAAATAATGTGACATTTATTATGAACTGTATGATGAGTCAAGTGGTGTTCTGGGGTGTCACAATGTTTGGACATGTTTTTCCCAAACCATGCAACCCCAATGAAAATCATAAAATATTTGGTCGTAGGGGTTTCATGGATAGATGATTGTTAAACTAAAAATGTGCCCAAAACAGTCCCCCTCCTATAATGGGAAGTAGTGGTTAATGGTTATGGTGAAAAATTACATTAACTATGCAGATTTCCCTAGGAAAGTGTGTGACCCCCCTTTTGAAATTTTAAAAAATAGGATCTTACCATTTTTACCTTTTTTATTAAATATTAATCACCCCTAATATCATTTTGGATCATTATTATCCTTCCCCGATGCTTCTGAGGACCCACCCCTTGGATTATAGTTATAATCCCTTTGTTATTCATTTATCAAACTGAGGTATGTTGCATTTTTTATTAATTTTCCCCTATTATTTGTAGATAGATTTTCAATATCTTATCCGGTCATCTTATGAAAACCTATAGGTATTTTTATTCTAGATATAAGGGGTTCTGAAATAGGATTTATGTGTTTCTAATTGATCTAGTATATTGAGCACCCTATCTACTCTTTCCTAGTCATCATTGTTAATGGTGAATTGTTCTAACTCTATAGTATGTAGTTGTTTCTAAAAAATAGGTTATCTATATAAATTTATTCAATTCTTGTAATAATTATTTTGTTATTCATTTATTTGAAATTATTTGGGTTTTATGGATATTTAATTGGAATATTCATGTTTTTAAAGCCAATTTTCTTGAAAACTAGGTTTTTCACACCACTCAATTGAGTAAGTGCTTTAATGATGGTTTTGATTTGGAAATGGTTTTTCAAATATCATTGAGTATTCTATTGTATTTACAAAAATTATATATTGATACCATGGTTTTGAAATGTATTTTGATAAACATGGAACATTGGCAAGCTCGGATGCATCGGGAAAGGAACATCAGTTTCCCTAGTCTGTGTAGAACCACTAGGGATTACTTTTGATGATATCAAAAAATTATGGAAGGACTTGATATCTGTTAGTTAAAATATATTTCTAGTTTTGGATAATTATTTTATAGGAAATATTCTCATAGTCTATGTCCCAATATGGAGTTATTTTTCATTTATTTTTATTTATCACATGATGAATTTTTATCATGTATTTTTGCACACATGTTTTCCGATGAGGTTGTAACACATGGTTTCACAAGATGGATTATGTCATGGAAATTTGTTTTCTTGATTAATATTTGGGGTATGGATATGCATCCCTATTTTATAACTTTTGTTTTAAAATATTTTTGGATAAGAAAATATTTTATTGAAATGAGTTTAAAATGATTTACAAATGGGTTTGTAGTTATGAAAATTCATTATAAATCAACTTATAAAAATACAAAAAACTCTAAATTATTGATATTAGAATATATGTAGACTCCGTGGGGTTATCCTGCTGGGATTTTTTCTCAAACCCTAATTTCTACATTGGGCATTTTAAGATGATTTATTGTTCGATCTACGTAAATAACATGGTATCTTGTAGTATATTTTCTTCTCTAGTTATCCGAACCTTAATTTTTTGGATGGTTTTGAGGTGGAATTTTGTAACATAAAAACATGTTTGTCGTGAATAATTTAAAATTTTCACGTTTTTACAATTTATATAGTTTTTTTAGATATTTTTTATCTTTTTATATTCATTACACTCAAATTGTATATCTTTTTTTGTTATATTCATGACTTTTTTCAATTAACTTTGTTGTACCTCACATTGTGACGAGGTGGCTTGTGTAGATTTTCTAGTTGACTCAGGTACTTCTATTACAATTATGAATCACATAGTAACTCTTGAAAATTAGATTTTAAACATACATATTTTATGTATACTAATCAATTGTACTTTAATAAATTTCAAGAATAGAGCTTCCCTCGTTTATTATAAGGGGGAACTTTACGTATGAACCTACAACTCTTACTTATCAAAGGGATTCCATACATTTACATTATCTCTTGAGAGAAGAACAACCTTACATAGAATAAAGCATGCATATCAGTTTTTATCATTAGTTAATGGGTGTTTTCTGTTACAAAAAATAGGGTAACCTTCATTCATGTAGAATTAACTAATATTTGGAATGAGTTGAATACAATCACACATGAATTTACAATTAGGTAAGATTGACCTTACATCTGTGAATTTTCCGATTTTCAGAAGAGGTCCCTTATACATCAGAACCATTTGGGAGGAAACATTAACAATTTGAATAAAAGAATATTTATTTTTTGGAATAATTTTTCATAGATAATTACCAGATTCTTGATGAATACACTTATACAAGGGAGCCCATATATGTGGTACTTTATAAATTATTCCTACCTGAAATAAACTATAAGAATATGAATTAAAGTACCCTTGCATTTGATTATATTTCCATTTTTATAATATTTATAGTATCTCAAAAACACTTAACAAGAACTTAGATATTCATCTTAGAATTCCTAGACATTGATAAACATAACAGCTTTCAACTCATTTGATATCCTACTATATAAATTCATCCCCAATCTTGAGAAAAATCCCAAGACTCAATTTATTACACCCACCATCCCACTATAGTGTCAATTAATTTCTTAATTCAATTAATTTGGATCCATTTTGTGTTCCATATAGTTTTGGGGAAATTTTATTAATAATTAAGGGAAGTGTTATTACACACAATTTGTGCATAGTTAGGCGTAACTATATGTCATCTGTGCATAAGTAGTGTAATGGTACAGACCTATCTAGTCCATTTATTTTTGAAAATATGATTTCGGAGGTGTTCTAGGGTACCACGGTGGCTTATCCCCAACACTTTTCCAAATTTCCAATTTGGTGAATAGTTCTAACGGTATCCTTGTAAACAGTTCCAATGGTTGTCCACTATAAACAGTTCTAATGGTAACCTTATGTGAATAGTGTCATTGGTAACTTTATGTGAATAGTGAAACGATGACCTTATGTGAACAGTGTCATCAGTAACCTTATTTGAAAAGTGCAATGGCGACCTTATGTGAACAGTGTCATCAGTAACCTTATGTGAACAGTGTCATGGTAACCTTATGTGAACAATATCATTGGTATCCTTAGGTTAACAGTGCAACGGTGACCTTATGTGAATAGTGTCATCGATAGCCTTAGTTGAATAGTGAAACGGTGACCTTATGTGAACAGTGTCATCGGTAGCCCTATGTGAATAGTGCAATGGTGAGGTTCCAATAGTGAGGTTCTAACAGAGACCTCTACCCTTTGCCAATTTTTGAGTTCATGAATAGTGTTTCTAGAACGGTGAGGTTCCAACGGTTAGGTTTCAACAGTGGGGTTCATGAACAATGTTTTTCTTTTTCCAAATTTTGAGTTCGTGAACAATGTTTCTAGCTTCCCATAGTTTCACCTTTTTAATGAATCCTTTGACGTAAAATACATTTAATGCCTCGTTTTATAGACTCTAAGGTTGATTCAAAGGTCATAACTCCTATATTAATTTCTCCAAAGGCTTGGGAAGTTTTTACTTGTTCAAACCGTGTGGTTTAATGCAATACACTTTTAATTTGAAATCCAACATATCTTAAACAGCAACCCCATTAAATCTTTTAAAGGGATGAGACAACTCCCCCCCCTAATTCTTCCTCCTTGTTATCAGCTATGAGATGCTCTAACCTTTCATTATTTTCCATCGGAGTTGCACATTCAAACTTTCCTCCTAGGATTGGTTCCACTTTATTTTTTATGCAACCAAGCAGTATCGATCAATCTTTGAAATAACATATGATCTATCGTCATTCTATTGGGTTCATCTCCCTCTATTTCGTCTTGTATTTTTATGGAATTCTATCTTCATGTTCATAATGGGGTTTTCCTGGGAGTTGAGAGGTCTGGTGGTGTCTCTGCACCCTCAGGTGGATACAGTTGTCACAGTGGGGTGGGGGGGATATCGTAACCCGTTGTGTGGATTGTTCTCGAATAAAGAATTTCATGAACCATCTAAGGTAGGGGTTCATTTCTTCTCTTTTCTTTTACGATCAGATGTATAGTTAGCATGTTTTATCCCAATAGATCACAATGGAATTGACATAATAAATATTTGAACTGGATAAATAAATTGATATCGATCAAATTTTATTGCTAATTGTTGGCTAGATAGTGTGATATCTATGCTTTCTTTGTTTATCTTTTTGTTCTTGATGGAAATTGTTAAAGAATTTAAAGGTGGAATTAATCGATTATTATTTGGCTAAAGATAAAGATTCATGTAAATGAATCTGGATATTCTTGTTGTAATTTTATGTTAATCAAATTGGTACAATAAGCATGATAAATTATTTTTGATAACTTACTGTTTAGGTTTCCCAAAGTTGGAACCTATGAATAATAATTTTGTTAATCCAAGATAGATTAAATAACTATTTATTTGATAAAATATAATACTTGTGTGGTTCTAGGTTACCCTCTTTCTTATTTTAAGGTCAAGATCCCAATTGATAGGATGTTTCTTTTTATTACTCATTGTGTTGTGATGTGAGCCTGGATGGCTGTTCTGCTATGTGGGGGTAGGGAGGCCTATTGGTTGTGGCAACAGTTGACACCAGGAGCAGTGAGATGCATCGGTTTATGCATGTGGGTTTCAAGGAGGACACTAGGGATGATAATATGGGTTGGATGTGAATGTTTGGATTCTTTCTAATTCTTATTGGTTGTTTATATTCTTTAATTTCCCCACTGCTCAAGGAAGCTGGTCTTTCTTACCCTTCTTCTGAAAGGGGTGAATACGCATGGGGTATGCCACGTTCACTTCGTGTTTAGCTTCTCAAGGGAGGATGGTTCCTTGATCTTGCTATAGGAGGCAAAGACTCGACATGAAGTTCATCAAATAACCACGTTAATCCCCATTCTTTTTATAGTCTTAGAATGTTATTCTAGAATTCCCGGTAATATGGGAATGTAATTCTATAAATAAATAATTGAATAAATGATGTCAACCAATGGGGTTGGAGCTTGCTGGGACGCAATGCTGATGTTACAATTTAAGGGGATAGTTGACTTTGGGTGTGATGCCAATGGAATATAATGTAGAAATTGATAATAGTTAATTAGTGCTTAAAAAATTAATTAACATAATGTGAAACTGATAGAAATAGAAGGAATTAATGTAATAAATCTCTTTAAATGGTTGTGTGCTTATAGGATACCTAGTCTTAGATGTGGCAGCTGGGAGTCCGAGAGACGTTATCTGCAGTTGAGTATAATAATAGTGTATGCTCATAGAGTGGTAGTGAGATATAATATATTCTATAATTTTTTGTTTCAATACCCCTCTCCACCTTTTCAATTAGGGAAACCGACACCCTTGGGATTTCGAGACCTGGGGGTGTTTTCCCTTACATTCTACTGGGAGGATAGATGGATGACTACCCCCCATGGCCTCACTCTCTTCTCTTGGTAGTTACTTGTGCTTGTAGGCACAATAGTTACTTTTCCCTCATATATGTGTGTAAAGGGATATAATGGCTTGTGGTTATTCACACACATATATTCTGGATATAATATCCTATGGACTACTATGGGTATAACGTGAATAGTTTGTGACAACTTGAGATTCATACTCGGTGTGTGGGCTATAATGGCTTGAGGTATAATTACCGACATATGATACGTGTTATGTGATATGTGGTGGCTCCTAGAAATAACCCGGTTACCTTATTGTGTGGACGTAGTGGTTATGTTCTATAAGGTTCATGTTGTGGTGCTTCGCTCAGGTGTTTGTAGTCAAGTCTTTTTTGGGGGGAGATTCTTAGGACGTGTGACATTAGGGCAATGCAGAAAACCAGTGGGGAAGTAGTAGAGGGGTACCCTTGATAATCTTTATTGTATTATATACTCTTGTATGTGTTACTTAGTGAGAGAATCCATAGTGAGGTTGGGAACTTAGTATACCTGTTTAGGTGAAGATTTAGTTTCACTAGTTGTTCACTGTGATTTAGCATTATTTCTTTACTTTTTCATGAGAGGATTTGGGGAGGATCCTCCTGAGTATATTGTTATACTCACCCAATGTATATATAAACTTTTTTCAGGTCACTTGGAGTAGGTTGGAGATCAAGCTGGTTTCTACTATCTTGGGGATGCACGAGATGTTCGGGCTTGTGGATGCTGTTGTTTTTACATTCTTTTGGGTACTTGCAGTTTTTCCCTTCCAGTAGTAGTAGTTTTCAATGATAAAACATATATGCAATTGGATTTTCATTTATATTTCAGTCTGAGTTGGATTTGGTTGGTTTCTATCTTATCTATTTCTTTCCCATGTGTTCTCTTATAGGGTAACACTTCCAATCAGTGTGTTTACTATACCTTTAATGCTAGTCACTATCCTACGGTATAATAGGGGTGGGAATCGTGGGTAATTTTCTCTCTTCTCACATTGTCGGTCCCGTAGGGGTACACCTTGTGGGGTGGGGGTCACGATAGAGTGGTATTAGAGGTCTGGTTGAGGGATATGATGGGGATTAGAGTTCGGAACAGGTGAGGTTGCATGGGTTGGTAGGGAAATGGTGTCGGTCATGTTTAGTGAGTGATGTAAACACTAGAGACCAACTGGGACATAGGCATTTTGGGCCCCATATGATCTGATGTATGGACCTTTAACTTTACAATGGCTACTAAATGAGGTTATACTAATTCCAGGATTGAGACCTAGGAAAGGATCATGCATCATGTGTCTATGTTTGAATGGGTATACCTTAGGATAGGGGTAGCCTAAAATGAATAAAAAATAATTAGTTAATTAATTTTGAGTCATCATTATTCCATGTTTAAGAGCTTTAACTATTTTTTATTTTAAAGGTATGGATCCATGTCGACATCCATGTCAGGATCTAATAAAATATGTCCAGTAGGCTATGCCAGCAGATAGTTGAAGGGTAGAGGTTGACGATGATGACACTTAGAGGAGGATACTCCGAGAGTTTCCACGCTAGTGTCTGCCAAAGTACGAGGGATCCAGTTCAGATGTAGTCATGGAATGCTTGTTGTAATAGGTCGATATAGGCTTCAGTTGGATCTATGTTCGGAATCAGCACTGGGTTTCCTTGGTTGTGACATTACTGCCTGGAGCAATGAAGCAATGGTAGTTCTTGTTCCTCGGGGATCATGAGGAGTTAGTGATCTCCTTGGAGGAGTTCTGAGACAAGTTTAGAGTCGACTTTATTTCTTCAACCATGAAGGCATCCAGTGGCCAAATGCTTCTTACCCTTCCATAGGAGAGCTCTAGTGTGCGAGAGTTTGGAATCAATTTCCATAACATTTTATGATATGCTTCGGACCTGTTTCTAGATGAGGTGGCCAGGGAGAGGCATTTCTACGAGGTTTTCATCCAGATATCCAGTGATAGTTTAACCCATTTTTGATAAAGATAATTCTTGAGGTGTTGGAGAGGGTATATGACATTGACAAAACATTTTCCAGAACTAGATCATCATGAGAGGGGAGTCTTCATGATTACTCATAAATCAGAGCTATGGTTTGGTGTTCCCAGATTTCTAGGAAAAATAGTTTCTGTTCAGCCGGGGGTAGGTCTCAACCTTCATCATCTCATTTCTCAAACGGTAGTGGCTCTCAAGCATATGCCAAGGGATCAAGAGCCTTTTTTTTATTTTGGTGGTTGAGTTCATCATCATTGAGAGTGCCCGACCTCTAAGAACAGTCATCGTGCACCAGGTGTTCCACTCTAGGTTCCTCCATTGAGTTAGTTCAAGCATAGGTAGCAGCAGTAGGTTGCACCAGTTTTTTCTCATCATAGGGTAGATGGGGCAGGCAGAGGACATCCCCATGACACTCCTCATTCTTAGAGAGCATATAACGACCATGGTGGTGGTCATCATTAGGTTCCTATAGGCCTTAGGAGTGACACACTTTTTCATATTACCATGGTGTATGCCATTTTTGATTTAGGAGTGACACACTCCTTCATATTACCTTCCCTTGTCCATGCCTTTGGTCTTGTGGGAAGACTTACAAATTATCCTACACCAAGGCCACAAATTTGGTGGGTTTATCTTATGAAGGTGAAACTGAGTTTTGTTCACATAATCTTCCAGATGAGCAAGAAATTTTTAATAAAGTGAAGGAAATGAAATGTCTTAGACTTGAAGATGTTAATACTGCTAAGATTGCTCATCTCTCTCTGAATAATCGGATTATATAGCTGTGGGTACAAGTTTTTCTCGTACCAAGAATGGTTGATAAGGATAATCTGAAGAAGAGTGACATTTACTTTCTATATTTCTAGGTAAATCTAAGGAAGATAAATTTGATGAGGTATATTTTGATTACAATTAATAATATCAAAGAAGGGAATTTGAATGCTCAGATCATAATATATCCGGACCTGATTTATAAACATATCATCAGATGTCTTGATTCATTCAATGTTTCTTGCACTTCCAAGAAAAAAAATTGCAAGGTAATGCTAGTAAGTGATGATACATTAAAGAGGATGATAATGGGTTTTTCTGATTAATCCGGAGAATTCTATCCTTTACTAGAGGAAGAGTATGAGACCACTCCGAAAAATATGGAGAAGGCTAAACCAGTGAAGAATGTTACTAAGAAGAGGAATCTTAAGGAAGTGGTTACTGAAGAAAAATCCCCCAAATCTAAGGAAACCCAGTCTGCACCACCCAAGCCAAATAAACAAAAATCTTACCCAGATAAAGTGGCGGCTAATTGGAGAGAAGACAAGGAGAAGAGAAATTAAGGGGATCTACAATTCGGATTGGACCCTACTGAGGCTAAGGCCTTAAAAGAGAAAGTTGTGGATGAGTAAGAAAAGAAAGAAAAAGAGAAGAAGCTGAAGAAGAAAATTTATGAAGCTGAGGTTGTTCAATATCATTTGAAAGCAACAGAGATGGTTTCTGAATAGATTCCGGTTCTAGAAACTTTCCTTACCGAACCATTACCAGAGACTCCTGTAAAGAACTACATCACTCCGGAAAAGCTTAAATAAAAAGAAGATGTTGAAAGAGAATAAGAAGTAGCAGAGGAGGAAGAAGAAGAAGATGGAAGTGATGATCTTGATGAACTAATCAAAAAATTAGAAGATTATCCAGAAAAATATGAATCTGAAAATTTAGTCACTCTAAGAAAGGGAGTTGAGAAAGAAAGTTAGAAAGATGATGATAATAAAGAAGAAGAGGAAGAAAATGTTATTTATGGTGAGGAAGAATCCTATGAGAAGAATTTTCTTGAAGAAGGAGCAGAGAAGGAGAAAATTGATGAAGACAAAATTATTCAACTTTCAGAGAGTGAGGAAGAGCCTCCAGATGATCAACCAATTTCGGAAACTGATAAAGGTAAGTAAGTACTCATGGATACACCAATAAAAGATGTCATCAGGAAGAAAGTGGTTGGTGGTTCATCTACAAGAAAGCTAGTGCGGATTGAGGATGAGCAATCTCTAAGCAAGATCTATGATTCGAAGTCATCAGCACACGTTCATGACTTTGTTGATGAATCTTTGAAAAAGCTAGTGGTCACCATTCTGATATTTCCCACTATAGACTCCAGATGTCAGATGATACAACATAGTTTGAATCAGAATTCAGAATCCTTATCTGTGGTGATGGATAAGTGTATAAAGATTGAGGATGACCGTAGAAATTTCATTATCAATTATGATTTACACAGGATATCATGCAGGAAAATCACTTGGTGGTCTAAGAAAATTGAAGAAGACATGGATTAGTTTGATAATTTTCAGAATAAGGTAAAAGATGCCTTTGATACCGAGGATTCAAAGATTAAGAATATTTATGATGAACTTATCATTGAGCAAAGTTCTTGGATTCAACAAGTGAAAGAACTGAATGATAAGGCTGACTCTCTTGCTCAAAATTTTATAAGGGATAGATATCTCTGGATTGAGCTTAAAAAAAGACTTGTAAAGCAAGATGAGTTTGTGAAGATGCAAGAGGAAGCCATGAAGGCTCAGGCTGAGGTTTTGAAATCTCAACATGAAATGATCACAGCATTGGAGAAGCAAGCTGAGGAGGATCAAAAAGACTTGAAGAAGCAGAAAATATTGTTGATGAAGCTAATTTTGATTGAAAGGGAGGATAAATGGACAAATCCGATCTTTTGTTGTATTTGTTTTCCCTTGTAAAAATTCTTTCAACTCTAATGAAATTTTTGGTTGGTTGTATCTTGTGTTGTTATGTACTAATGTTTCAGGTACATTATTTCTTTTCCATTCCCTTAAATTCATTTTGAAAATCACAAAGGGGGTGAAAGAAAACGAACTACTTAAAAGGGGAGAATGAAAATTATAAAATGAAAAAGGAAAATTTTCTATGTAAAATATCCTTAAAGTAAGTGGGAGTTTCTCAATATGATGTTTTTTTATTCCCAAGATAATGAGAAATCCACTTCAGAAATTCAGAATAAAATCCATAGAGTTTCAATTCCTAAGGGGGAGTTAGTTGTATTCACTATCATCCATGAACAAAGGGACATAAGTTTTAATTTCAAAAGTCTAAAGAAAATTTTAAAAATCCTTGTATTCGTTTTCGTAAGGATGTTTGTGCTTTCCAAAAAGGGGGAGATTGTTGAGTCAATAAGGTTTTATTTATGACTTTTTCATTCTTTCTTGTTTTGAAAATCACAAACTCCTTATACTTAAAAAAATCTATGTTTTACTTATCTAAGGAAAATTTCCTTCCTTAATGAAATTTACCCTAAACTATATTTCCTTATACATATCAATATTTTTCTAAAGTGTAAAATTCGGATTCATACCCAAAACCTCAGAATCATATAATTCTATGATATGAAGCATTTTGTTTTATGATTCGAATTCTGGATATAAATAATAATGAAGTTCCACTCCGAATTCTGGATATGAACTGTAATGAAGTTCCACTCTGAATTATGGATCTGAACTGTAATGAAGTTCTACTCCAAATTCTGGATATGAACTGTAATGAAGTTCCACTCTGAATACTAGATACAAAATCCGATAAAGTTCCATTCTGAATTTTCAATACGAACTCTAACAATCCTCAACTCCGAACTTCTACAAGTTTGACTCCGAACTTTTATGAGTTTGACTCCGAACTTCTATGAGTTCGACTCCAAAAAATTATGAGTTCAACACTGAACTTTTACTAGTTTGACTCCAAGCATTTACTAGTTCGACTCCGAACTTCTACAAGTTCGACTCTGAATTCTGTAAGTTCATATTCTGAACTCTGGTGAAATCAAACTCTACATTTCCTTAGAAATTCAGACTCTGGATTTCTACAGAATTCAGGTTCTGAGTTACAATAAAACAAAATCCGAATATCCTTTTATTATAGACTCCGAATTTCATTTTGGTTAGAATCCAAAATTTTATTTTCTTACATTCCGAACTACATTTTTTCTTATGCATACACTTGTTTCATTATAAAATGATGTCGTGATTTCAGTTACATATGTTGTGTTATAAAATGATGTCATCCATTCTATTTATAACTAACTGTTGTTCTAGTGACACTTGTACAGGTCCCTCCAAATTTTATGGAAAATATGATCGTTGGTGGAGGGAGCCGACCGTTCCAACCGTGCCTATAAATAGGAGCTTATTTGAACGAGTGCAATAGACAATTTGACTGAACTTTGACATCACTGCTTACTTGTTTTTGAAGTGACTTCTAGAGAGAGAGTCTCTTATCAACTCTCAAAGCTTCATGCAGAAAGTTTGACCAAATTATTCAAAATTCACCTTGTGCAGACATTCATCGTGTGACTCCGAATGTTGGTGATTACATTCTAGGGCTTCCGGGGATATGAAGATAGAGGTGCCGACTACCTTGAAGTTCGAGGGATTCCTTGCTGAGGAAGACAGAGGTTCCAACTACCATGAAGTTGAGGGATTACTGGGATAGCAAGACAGAGACTCTGATCTTTATATCGAGGTCTTACCTTGGTGTGGGTAAGACAGATTTTCTTGAAAATATAAATCAAGGGAACTTTATCCAAGGTTCTTAGATACCCTTCTCTTTGGGTTAAAAGACTTATATCTTGTTACTTGTAGTTTTACTACTTGTTTTTCCACTGCAATTTGTATTGTAATGAATGTATAACCTTATTATATTTACTTACACTTGTACTCTGATTAATTTAGATTCTATATGCTTTAAGGTAGAATCTCATATTGTAAACTTTGGTTTAGTTTCAATTTCCGGATCCATATTTCTGGAGCCTATTTTTCGGAATCACTTTCCAGATTTAAGCAAGTGCATATAACTAGAAGTTTGTAACATCATACTTTGTCCTAATAATTCATTGGTGTTAGAGGTATTTTGAATTTTCTTAGTTTAACTTTGTTAAACTTAGATATTTCCTTGTTTAAGGAAATTTTTTAAAAGTGTACAATTCACCCCCCCCCCCTCTTGTATATTGAGCATCTACATCATAATTTTGATCCTACAATTGGTATCAGAGGTTGGAAACCTCATACTCTATACCAATATTACAACACTCTTGTGTCATTGATTATGGAGGTTCATGGATGAGGCACATACCCTTAGTGGAGTTCTCTTACAACAATAGTATTCACTCTACCATTGGTATGACATCGTTTGAAGCCTTGTATGGTCAGCCATTCAAATCTTCGTTGTATTGGACTGGGGTCGAAGAACCATCAATTCTCGGACCAGAACTAGTACAGAATACAACAGAGATGGTTCAGGTGATTCATGAGAGGATGAAGATAGTGTATGATCATCATAAATTATATACCATTTAAAGGAGGACACTCTTAGGGTTTGATGTTGGGGATCACATGTTTCTGAAGGTGAATCCCCGTCAGCGGAAGAGAAGGTTTGGTCATGGGAGTATTCTTTCTCCCTGGTTTCTTGGACCTTTTGTGGTGTAAGTTATTGTGGGACCTGTGGCATATAGAGTAGCACTTCCCATAAATATGATACAGATACATAATTTTTTACATGTATAACAACTCTGTTTTTATCTTCAAAATTAAAGTCATGTCATCGATTGGGGAGGGATTGATGTTGATGATGATGTGACCTTTGAGGAGTGACCTATGGAAATCCAATTTCGCAAGGAGAACATGTTACATGGATGTTCTATCCCCTTGGTTCGTGTCTTGTGGTGACACAATGGCATTAACGATAATACATGGGAACGTGAGTCACAAATACATGCTCAGTTCCCAGAGTTGTTTGATGTTTAACTCTTTTCATGTAATGATGTCCCCTTTTTGGTTATATACCTATCGTGTGTATGAGATGGATTTATTTGGTTAATTATCTTAGTTTCCACTCTTTTGATAGGTATCTCAATAGGTTTTTGTTTAGACTTAATTTCTGTTTCCTTTTAGGTAGGTTTTCAATTCTCTAGGACGAGAATGTTTTAAGAGGTGTCTGATGTAATGGCTCTGACCTCTCTGGTCCATTCCTTTATGAAAATATGATTTCTGAGGTGTTCTAGGAGGATAAGGTGACTTATCCCCAACACTTCACCAAATTTCCAATTCGATGAATAGTTCCAATGGTGTCCTTGTGAATAGTTCCAATGGTAGACCGCTGTGAAATGTTCCAATGGTAACCTTATATGAACAGTGTCATCGGTAACCTTATGTGAATAGTGCAATGGTGACCTTATGTGAATAGTGTCATCAGTAACCTTATATGAATAGTGGATCGGTATCCTTATAAGAAAAGTGTCATCGGTAAACTTAGGTGAATAGTGAAATGGTGACCTTATGTGAACAGTGCCATCGATAGCCTTAGCTGAACAGTGCAACAGTGACCCTATGTTAATAATGTCATCGGTAGCCTTATGTAAACAGTGTAACAGTGAGGTTCCAACAGTGATGTTCCAACGGAGACCTCTTTCCTTTTCCAAATTTGGAGTTCATGAATAGTGTTTCCAGAACAGTGAGGTTCCAACAGTGAGGATTCAAGAGTGAGGTTCATGAATAGTGTTTTTCCTTAACCAAATTTTCAGTACATGAACAGTGTTTCCATCTTCCTATTATTTCACCCCTTTAATGATTCCTTTGACATAAAATTCATTTAAAGACATGTTTTAAGGACACTAAGGCCAATTCAAAGGCTATAACTCTTATATTAATTTCTCCTAAGGTTGTGGATGTTTTTACTTGGTCAAACCACATGGTTTAATGTGATTCACTTTTAATGGAAAATCCAGCGTATCTTAAACTGCTACTCCGTTAAATCTTCTAAAGGGATGAGATAACTTCCTCCCAAATTCTTCTTCCTTATTCTCATCTGTGAGATTCTCTAACCATACATTCCATCCCATAAAAGTTGCTCATTCGTACATTCCACCTAGGATTCGTTCTGCTCAGTTCATTAAGCAACCAAGTAGTATCAAACAATCTTCGATATAAGGTATGATCTATCATCATTATTTTGGTTTCATCTCTTTCAATTTGTCCTTGCCCTTTTATGGAATTCTATCTCCATGTTCCTAATGGGATTTTCATGGGTGTTTATAGGTGTGGTGGTGTCTCTGCATCCTCGGGTGGATACAGTTTTCAAAGGGGGGAGGATATCGTATCCCGTTGTGTGGCTCATTCTAAAATAAAGAATGTCAAGAACCGTCTAAGGTGGGGGATTCATTGAATCTCTTTTCATTTACGTGAAACTACATTGTTATCATGATTTATCCCACAGGATGACAATTGAATTCACATAATAAATATTTGAACCTGATAAATAAATTGATATCAATCATATGTTGTTGCCTCTTGTTTTGGAAAATAGTGTGATATCTATGCTTGCTTTGTTTAGATTCTCTTTCTTGATGTTAATTGGTAAAGAATGTAAAGCTGGAATTAATCGATAATTGTTTGGATAAAGAAAAAGAGGCATGTAAATGAATCTGGTTCTTCTTGTTGAAATTTTATTTTAATCAACTTAGTGCAGTAGGCATGTTTAATTACTTGTGATAGCTTACTGTTTAGGTTTCCCAAAGATGGAACCTAAGAATAATAAATCAGTTAATCAAAGATGGATTAAAGAACTGGTTGTTTGATAAAATATAATACTTGTAGGGTTAGGATTTACCCTTTTCCTTGTTTGAGTGTCAAGATCCCAATTGATAAGATGTTTGTTTTTTCTGCTTCTTGTGTTGTGATGTGAGCCTGGATGGATGTTTTGATATGTGGGGTTAGGGAGGCATATTTTTTGTGGTAGTAGTTGACGCCAAGAGTGGCGAGATGCATTGGTTTCTGCATGTGGGTTTCGTGGAGGACACAAGGGATGATGAGATGGGTTGGATGTGAATGTTTGGATTCTTGCTAATTCTTATTGGTTGTTTATCTGCTTTACTTTCCTCACTACTCAATGTAGTTAGTCATTCTTACACTTTTTCCGATAAGGGCAAAGAAATGTGGGGTATGCCACATGCTTTCTATGATTAGCTTCCCATGGGAGGATAGTTCATTGCACTTTCTATAGGAGGCACTGACATGATGGGAAGTTCATCTACTCACCATGTTGAGCCCCCTAGGGTTTATTAGCTTATAATTTTTTTTCTACATTGCCTGGGAATATGGTAATGTAATTCTATAAATAAATAATTGAATAAATGATGTTAACCCATGGGGTTGGAGCTTGCTAGGACGCAATTCTAAGGTTACAATTTAAGGGGAAAATGGACATTGGATGTGATTTCAGTGAAATATAATTTGGAAATTGATAATAGTTAATTAGTGTCTAAATATTTAATTAACGTAAAGTGAAACTATTAAAAATGGAATGAATTAATGTAATAAATCAATTTAAATTGTTGTGTTCTTATAGGATACCTTGTCTTAGAAGTGAAGCTTGGAGTCCTAGAGACATTATTTGTAGTTGATTTTATGTCTAGGTTATGTCCATCATGTGGTTGTGAGCTGTAGTATATTCTATTATTTTTGTGTTTCAATACGCTACTCCACCCTGTGAGTTAGGGAAACTGACACCCTGGGGATTCTAAGCCCTGGGGTGTGTTTTTCCTAATATTCTGGTGAGAGGATAGATGGATGACTACCCCCTTTATCATCTATCGCTTCCCTTGGTTGTTACTTGTTCTGGTAGCCACATTGGTTAGTTTTCCCCCTATATGTGTGTAGAGGGCTATAATGGCTTGTGGTTATTCACACACATATATTCTTGATAAAGTATCATATGGAATACTATGGATGTAACGTGTATAGGATCTGATGGCTTGAGGATTCTTACACTGTGTGTGGGCTATAATGGCTTGGGATATAATTTCTAATGTATGATACATGTTTTGCAAGTTTTGGTGGCTCCTAGAAACTACTTGATTACATTCTTGTGTGGAAGTGGTGGTTTTGTTGCATGAGGTGCATGTTGTGGTGTTTCTCTCAGGTCTTTACGGTCAAACCATTTTTGAGAGAGATACTTAGGACGTGCGACATTGGGGAAAAGTGGTAAACCAATGGGGATGTAGTAACGGGGTACCCTTGATAATCTTTGTTACATTATTTACTCGTGTATGCGTTACTTGGTTAGATTAGCCATGGTGAGGTTCAGAACTTAGTATATCGGTTTAGGTGACGAGTTAGTTTCACTTGTTGTACACTATTTTTTAGCATTCTTTATTTACTTTTACATGAGAGCCTCCAAGACGGATCCTACTGAGTATGATTTTATACTCACCCAACCTATATATAAACTATTTTTCAGGTCACTTGGAAGAGGTTGGAGATCAAGATGGTTTCTACTTGCTTGGGGTTGCAGAAGTTGTTCGATCTTGTAGTTGATGTTGTTTTTACTTTCTATTGGGTACTTGTAGTTTTCCTATTCTAGTTGAAGTCGTTTTTCATGATATTACATATGTGATCTTGGGTTTTCATTTATGTTTCAGTCTAAGTTGGAGTTGGTTGGTGTCTATCTTATCTCTCTCTTTCACTGTTGTTCTCTAAGAGGGAAATTCCACCTGTATGTGTGTTTATTATACCCTCGGTTCTAGTCACTAACCTGGGGCCTACTGGAGGCAATACTCAGGGGTTCATTATCTCCCTTATCACATTTCCGGCCCAAGAGGGGTACACCTTGTGGGGAGCGGTCGTGTAAACTAGTTTTTCTTTGACAATGTGGGTTCACATGGCTGGAGAACTGTGAGAAATATTGTGTGAATGACTAGGGGTAACAGTGTGGGTGCCTCATTCTTTTATAGTACAGATATAATCGTTGGTGCATTGTTTGGTAAACTATGAAAAAAAAAATTGGGACACTGTGTGGGTTAAAATTTTTATTTTTTATTTTTCCTCTCTATTTTTTGTTCTTTTTTCCTTACCACTTCTTCACTATCTCCCCTTCAATTTAGGAGATGCCTCATACCCTTACACTATTTCTACACACTATACAAACATACAATCACTACACTAAATATAGTTTCTTTAATATTTCTCGGGATTCACGGTCAATCCATTCAAACATGACCTCTTGTTCCCTTCTCCATTAAATTCATTCATTTTGATATTCTCTTTTTCATTCCTTTATCTTAACCATTCTTGAGGTCAATGGGTTTAATGACTTTGAATGGAAAATAGTGTCATGTTAATTCTTAATAAAATGACATTTTGGACAAGAAAAATGAGATTTCAATGTTTTTTAAACAATGATTCATGTAAATTATTTTTTAAAATGAGTGTTCTTGTTTTTAATATCTTATTCTATTAAAAGTGTGGGGGTTTACCTTTTTATATAGAATTAAAATTCCATTGAGTTGTTTTATTTTTTTATAATGGGTTTTTTTCATGGATTCAAGATTGGCATAAAAATAGTTTTGAAAATATATTTTCACATGTATAAAAAATATGTGATTATATGAAGGAAAAATTGGAACTTTATGATGCAATTACTTGTAGATGTTTGTTGTTACCATTTTGATTACCCATTATATTTATTGCTAATGTTTATGTTTATCCATGTTGTGTATGTTTATGATGTGATTTATGTTGTTTCATGGTTTAGGGATCCTCAAAAGGGGTAATGTGGGATGGGAAGAATTTGATTTAGATGTTATCTCTTGGGGAATTTTCATTGTCATGAGATGGAATTTATTTTTCCAGTATCCCACATCCATTACTTATTACATGAGGAATCATGATATTCTATGTGGGAATAAAAGATATGGTTCTAGTATAGTTGAGAATTAGACACAGTCTATTCGCCTCTAGTTTTACATAACACCTGGCTAGTGGGATGGTCACCAAGGATACTGGTGAGAGTGATTGGGATGATGGATGTGTAACCATTGAACTATTGGATATATGCCAAATTTTTGTGTCTTGTACCTCCCCATTAGTTCCTGGGGTGTTTCTTCGTGATATGTATATTATTTTATGAAAAATCATTTGTACATTGAGCATGTAATTTTCTTACTAATTATGTTTTGAAAGTGTGTACATGTTATTTATTCTATGATTGAGCTTTGGTATGATGGTATGACTTGTGAAATTATTTTGTGTACATTATATTAATTTATAAAAGGTCTTTTTATAATTAATTTGGAAGGGATATTTTAAAATGGAAAGTGTTTTTATTTTGTTTATATTTTAAAATTAATGTTTTTCTCCATCATTTTTTACGAAAATCGAACTTTCATGAGTTGATAGAAAAGGGGGGAAATGATTTTGGTATTTTTATTCTTATTTTTAAGTGTTCACTTAAATATTAAAAAATTATTGTTTATTTCTTAAAATGAATATTGTAGATTTGGGCATGTGGTTATATTTTTTAATATATTTGAAAAAATTAATTTTTTCCTTTTATGTTCAAATAAGAATTTTATAAACATCGTTACTAAGGATTCTCCATATATCTGGTAGATAGTGGTGGCATAATAAGTTAATTTTTCCTCATACCTATACTATCATTTTCAATTTTTGGTTCAACATTTCATATATTGTCATTCATGGGTCAATATGGTTCTTGATTGTTTGGTGGTGACTCATACGGTGGCAAGGAGGCATTTATGATTTTAGTTTAGTTTTTATTTTCATTTCTTTTATAGAATTTCCTAATTTTGATTTTATTAATTTCTAAAAATGGTTGGTAAATATAGTTATAAATTGGAAAATAATACCCATTGGAGGTGAAGCTATTTTTCTTGATATAGAAAGATACAATAAATTGAGGGAGGTTTTTGGTTCTCACTTTTATTTAATTATATTCCTTATTTTGATTTTGGGCATCTGTCTATTTATTTTTTTCTATCATGGGCATCAAACATACAAACATGGCATAGTATAATTTCATATAATTTTATAAAACAATATTAAACTCATATTATTTGAAAAAACTCTTCCTAATTGTGTTCTTGAGTTTCCCTGCAAATATGTTCTATCCTTTAGGGAACTGGAATGCCCTTCAATCCAGTGGTCGACTAGTTTAGGAATATTTCAGAGAGTCGGACAAGACTAGAAAATCAAAACTAGTATAAAATCCATGGGTAATTTTTTTCCCTGGGATTCTAATATATTTTAATTCATTCTATAATTTTGGGTTTTGGTATCATATAAATTAGGTTTTCTATACATGAGATGTAGGTCTTGGAAGGGTTTCGTGATCTCTTACATGTAAAGAGCCATAGGGTACCAGTTTTTGTGTGTGAGAGATAAATAGAATAGGGGTTATGGGTAGTTTTATGATATCTTGTAATATTTTGATGGATTTTTTATTGATAATTGGGATATTAATTTTTTATTTAGTCATGAATGTGATGTGAAATATGTTTGTGTGGGTAAAAATTATATTTCATGAGAAAAAATATGTTCATTTTTTAAATAAATACCCAATGATAGATTATAAAATGAGGTTGGTTTCATAATTTTTTTTGATATATATAATTTTATTTTTGGAAATTATAAAATGTTTTTAGGTGTGTTTGGTTCTTATAATCAACTTCATTGTCATTTAAAATATGTCTTTTCTATTTTAAGGGAAACCGGTGTTTTCTCAAATTTTGTTTACTATTAGTGTTTAATTTACAAGGGTATATGATTTTAAAAAAATTAAAAGTGACTCTTTTATTTTGAAAAATATAATGGGGTTTTGGTTTAAATAAATTGGGGTTTGTTTAAAATGTGTTTTTAAAAATGTTTTAATATTTTTCAAGTTAGGTTGGGACTTGGGGATTGATATCTTATAAAAAATTTAATAAATTATTCCTAATTTTAATGGTTTCTCAATTTCAAAAATTCTTTTTCTGCATATAATTTTTATTTTTTTCATAGATCTTGAGTTATTTTTTCCTTTGTTTTTGGTATTTTGGTGTAGTTTTAGGGGTAACGACAATGCAATGGTCTATGTCAAAAATTTATTGATGCACCCCCACCCTAAAAGGTCTGGAGTGAATGTTGAGTGTTCATCTTAGGGGTCCTTCTTCCTTTTTTATCACTTTACTAGATCAAATTTCTATGACATACGTGGTTTACATTTTAGTTTGTTAGCTTTAGTTTTATCTAAATTAGTGTTTCTTTAGTGGTTTAATTTGATATTGTTTTGTCCAATGGATCATACTCATGAATTTTTGTTGATGGATGGATCTGTGGGGATCTATTTTCTTTTAGAATCTCATGAGTAAAATCAATTTTGGCATGTTTCTTCATTTATTATAGATAAAATTTATGTTTTATAGTTGATTTCAAATCAAATATTGTATAATTTTAGTGTTGGTATGTGTATCATTTTTACAAAAAAAACATCTTTGTAATTTTTGTTTGTAGGGTTTACTGCATTTTTTTATTAAGGAATTCTTAACATAGTGTTTTATTGGGGTCTTATTTACATTCCCATTATGTGTGGTGTTTACCTGGGGAATTTTTCCATCCATCACTTCTAGTTGGATACATTGTTTCCCTTACATTGTATGGATAATGGGTTGGTTTGTTCTGGTTTCATGGATATGGGGAGAACCTGAGGTGAATAATTTGAAACATGGCGTAAAGATTAGTTTCTTGTTAGGCTATATATTCCACTAAGAAGTATTTTCTATCTTTATTATCATGGGATAGTGTTTTGAGGAGTTTTATAAAAATACCATTGTTTGATGGTTGTGGCCCTTAGGATAGATCCCTATTGATTTAAAGAGGCATGACTTTTTTTCTTCCACTCCTTGGTTTTTACACAACTTGTTTTTGTGATATGGTTTTGGGATCCATAAAGATGTTTAAGGTTGATTATTTATTATAGGGTTTAGCAACCCATGATTTTGATTGTATTTATCTAGTGGGTTTTTGGGAATTCCATTTGTATATTTTGGGCATGTTGCAGCATGATGACATTCTCTCATTAAGAGGTAATAGTTCAGCATTAATTCCATAATTTTAGAATAAATATAAAATGTGGGGACCCAGATATTTGGTCTATGTTTCTTTATGATATTTTATGAGATTGGGGGTTATTCAACTATATTTTTGGAATATCAGTTTAATTAGGTTTTTTTCACTTGGTATCTTACATAAAAATTTGTTCCTATTTTACCTTTACATTAAATAAGTAATTTTTGGGGATTAAAGTAATATGGTGGGGAGTTTTTGATAATCTACATGTCACTATATTGTTTATTAATTAAAATTTTAAAATAATTTAGAGACGATGTGTATTCCTGAGAGTTTTGGTATTCAATTTTCTAATTTAAAAGGCAAGTGATGTTGTAAAATCATTGCGAATGGTTAAGAGAAAACGTACACCAAATTTCCATGAGGGGTATATCCTTGACAGATATAATTCTCATAGTATGAGCATAGCTATCTCTACTATGTGACTTCCTAGGGGTAACTTTTGTGGTATCCTCATTCTTTTCCGGTATGTACAGTACAATTGGTTTATGTTTTAATAAATCATGTTCTTAAACTGAGAGTGACACCATGTTCATTAAAAGTTTTTTTTATTCTTTATTCTTGCTTTTTATTTATTTTTTCTCTCTCATTTACTAACCATTATTCATATCCCCCTATGAGTTTCATGACACCATAGCCCCCTTCATTCCATGTCGCACTCCACCCACTCTCTCAAGATCTACTCTATATGTAGTTTCTAATTGATTTCATGGGGATTCTTGGTTGATAAGTTGAGGTAAGAACTATACTTCCCTTCTCCTTTAATTTATAGAATTTTCTCTTCACTCGACTACCCTATTCATTTGGTTGAACCCTATGATAAATGTTTGATATGATATTTGGTATTTAATTATTTATTGGGCATGTGATTGGTCTCTTAGGTTGTTTTCTGTTATACATCACCATCCACCACTATATGTGAAGCGATTCAGACCATTTTTAATTGCCCATTATTATTTGAGGTTATTGTTTTCATGAATCATTTTGTAATTCATGGTATAAATATATTTTGAATTTATAATTATTTTAGATAAATGTATACAAAAATTTCATGTTGTATTAGTATTTCTTGTCTTACAACTGTCTTTTAATCAAATAATGGGAGTATATATCATGTTATGTACTTTCTAAATTATCCAAAATGATCTTTAAAAAAATCAATAATTTGGAATATTTCATGATAAAAAACGTGTATAAAATGACGTGTTGTATTTTCATAGTATTTATAATGGTTTAATTCTTTGTATTGGAATTAGTTCACATTCCACGTGTTCCTCAAATTCATTTTTGTCATTGAAAATAATGATTAAAATATTTTTGGATGTGCATTTAATTGTGGTTATATTTATGAAATTGGTTTCCTTGTTTTTAAATTCTTGTTTTTTAATTGTGGTGAATTTACCCTTTTTGAAATTTAATGGATTTTCCTTTGAATTATTTGGTTTTGTTTAGATTTTATATTTTCACTTAGATTCATGTTTTGAGTCCAAATATATAAAAAATTCTTTTCAGATGAATAAGCTATATGTTATAAGATAAAGGATCAGTTGGTATATA
Organism: Viscum album; assembly: GCA_963277665.1. Lineage (NCBI taxonomy): Eukaryota > Viridiplantae > Streptophyta > Magnoliopsida > Santalales > Viscaceae > Viscum > Viscum album. Next base: position 245,891,805 of record OY728131.1, read on the forward strand.
ATGACGTGATGATTGTTAGATGTTGGGTTTTCAATAGTTTATCTACATTATTTTTTATTCATAATGATTATGTTTGTCCATGTGGTAGATTTTTTTGATTTGATTCATAATAGGTTCATGGTTTCAGGGATCTTTTTTGGGGGGAATGTTAGGTTGGAAGGATGAAAATGTGATGTTAGCACTTGGTGGTTTTCAATTGTCATTAGATAATATTTATTTTGTATGTATCACACCTCTTTTAGTTATTCAATTAGGATCCCAGGGATACTTAGTGGGAAGTATTGATATTCTTCTTGGTAATTGATATTTACACACTAGAAAATCACCCCTTGTTGTAAACAAAACCTAACTAGTTGGGTGGTCATCAAGGAGATTAGATAGAGTGATTTGGTCAACGAATGTGTGACCAATAACATGATGGTAGTATGTTCACTATGTGTGTTTTCACTTACCTGTTAGTCCCTATGGTATTTCTTCATGATATTTATGGATTTTTATTCCTTCTTTATGGTATATTGATCGTGGGAGTATCTTACTTATTATTTTATGTGTTTATATATTTACTAATTTATGTGTTTATATATTTATTATTTTATTTTTAATAATTTATGCTATTATTTTTCTTATGATAGTATTTTTTGTTTTGTTGTCTTACTTTCACATGGGTTATTTTATAAATGCTTTGGAAGTAAGATTTGAAAATGAAAATGTTTTTTATTTCATTATGATTTTAAAAGAAACTATTTTCCCTAATATTTTTTTAAGAAATGAGATTTATTTAGATTTCTAAAAAATGGGAAAAGTGATTTTCATTTGTTTTACATGGATTCAAGTGTTGATTTAAATGTAAAAATATCCTGGTTTTAATTTTATATAAATGGTAGATTGATTGTGGGATTATGGTTAATATTTGTAAAAAAATGTGTAAACCCTATTTTTATACTTTAGGTCCATATTAAAATATTATGAGATGTTTAAAAAAGGTTTTTCTATTAATTTAAAGGGTAGTGGTGCCCTATTGAGTTTTTTAGGCTTACTCATATATTATCATTTTAAGGTATAGTTTCAGCATATTCTTTTTTCATAACCATGGGGAATTATGCTTATTTATTTTTGGGTAGTGACTATTATAGTCATAAGGATACATGAATGTTTTTAGTTTATTTTTTATTTTAATTTCTTTTATCACATTGGGAAAATAGGTTTTAATTGATTTCTATGAAAAAAGGGTAACAATATTTTATAGTTTGGGAAGCTGGTCTATTGGAGGTGGGTGTATCATCCGTGTAGGTGTGAGTGTTTGGATCATCAGGAACGTTTTTGAGGCCTGCTTCTATTTCTAAATTTTCATATTTTTTATTTTATATTGATTTTTATTTATTTTTATCTAGAATGTATGTTTGAAGTATGAATGGGATATGATAGAATTTAATTTACTTTAATGATGTGGTATTTTACACTAGTTATGAGGTAAAACCACTATCATGGGTGTTTTTATGATTCCCAGGCAATAATTACCAACTTTTGGGGATCAGGAATTCCCTTCAGGCTAGAAGTGCACTGGTTCAGGTGTCCAATATAGGGATATCCTTATAGGGTTTGTTAAACAATTCTTGGCCTACACTAACTCCCATGGAAACTCAAAACGTTCCAAACACATACATTCAACAAATAATATGATCAAAATAAATAAATAGTTATATATATAAATATATAATTTCTTTTATTCTCAAAATAAAAAAAATTGGGTATGATATCATATGGTTTTCATTAGATTAATATTTTAATATAACATGTTCAATTATTACATTCTTATTGATAATTAGGAAATTTAAGTAATTTTGGAAGAAATTAATTGATTTTCAAAAACTAGTATATAATTTTTTTAATATTATTTCAAAATATATTATTAATTTACCATTGAGGGAGTACTTTGAGTTTAGAATATATTTATATCTAGGTATATCTCATATTTAAACAATTACATATTGAATGGTATCTAATTATATTTGGGAAATATAGAATAAGATTTATGAAATATTAAAAATTTATTTTAATCTCTATAGTGTACCTCAATGGGATTCTTGTATTTTATTCCAAAGAATATTGATTGATTTTTTTTATTATGTATTGATTTTTAATGGTTGAATCAAGTGAAAGGGATGAAATATTACCCCTTATCGATAATTAATGATAAATTTAATCGATTGAATGAGTCTAGATGGTTTCCAAAGATATATTTCTAGTTTGGATACCATAAAATGAGATAATACAAGGAAAATATTTAGAAATATTTGTTCATATAATATTATGGTATTATTGAGTTTTTTATGTATTCCTTTATGTTACCAATGCATCAACGATAATAAAGGGGTTATTTCATTATGTGTTTCAGTCAATCTTGATTTATCAATGGTGTTATATTTTTATTTAATCAATATTTACTTGATGGTATTGGAGGATAATTAAAAGAATATTAGGAATGTTTTGGTGTTTATTTACCAATAACAATTATATGAGTTGATTTTGATGTGTATTTTTTAATCATGATAGATTAATTTTTTAGTAAATATTTTCCACCATAATGGATTTTGTACTAATTTTTATAAGATTAATTGGATAAATCATGGGAGTTACTTAATACAATTTCCAAGGGGTAATGATTTATATGTTTAGTTAGATATTATCAATCGTAAATGCTAGAAAACTCTTAAATTATGGCATACTAATAAGTTTTGACCAAGAAATTTCATTCATTTTTTAGATATTAAAATTTCATATAAACATTTTTGTGTCTAAATTAAAAAATAAATATTTCTATAATTATTCATTTTCTTATGTAATTGATTATGTTTAAGTGTTATTATTATGTTTCAAAACATGTCTCAGGTTATATGTTGATGTTTGGGAGAGAAGTTAAATTTCAAGGGACTTGTATTTGATTCCCAATGAATATAACTAAGATACTAATAGTATGGAATAAGAAATTACAGTGTTCTATTAGAATTTATAGATGAATATATTTTTTTAGGGGGATTTCATTTATATTAAACTTAATAGGTTGTGATATATATATATATATTCTCAAAGATATTTGATCAAGTATAAACAAATATAGATATAATTCTCATCAAATTGTGATATTGAAATAATGTATGCTCCAATAAATGATATTGAGGTAGAAAATTCTTGGATATAAAATAAAAATGGTTATTTTTTTCACACATTGTATAGATAATGCATGATGATTGAGTAGCCTATATAAATGAATTTATGGATGAGGATTGTGGTGGTGTTTCTTATAAAATATAATTGTTGGATCCTTCTTATTTAAACTAGTTGTATTATCATATTTCGGAATAAAAATGGATAATATATATATATGAACAATATTATTAACGAATATGCACTTGATGGATTCCAAAAATATAGAGAGCATTGAATATTATTCTTTCAGAAGTTATATATTCCTTAGATTTTACAAAAAAAAATTTCTATTATCATTATAGCTCATTATCCATTATAAACACTAGAATATAAAATACATGTCATTTCTTAAATAATAGGTTTTTATATCCAAGGGTGAATGATAAAATGGTAAAACATTGATCTAGATTTCATATATATCATAAATTTAATGCTATGTATTGAATTTTGGGATGTATGCTTCATCCTTTCAGTATAATATATTGAAAGTGATATATTATCACTAATGTTTTAGTGATAGACTTTCCAAATCCATTTAAAATGAATTATAAAATATAGAATGTTATAAATTGATTTATAAATTTGTCTCATTTTTTTCCATTATTAAACAAAATAATATATATTTTTTACAAATTACTTATGTAGAAAATGTTTTGAATATTCATGGAGTTCTGAGTATGATCATTAAAAATTATGACCCTATCACTATATAATGAATGTCAGAGTCATGTAACATATTTTAAGTCCCCAGTTATACCATAGTCCACATTTCACATGAAAATATGTGATCAAACTAATTGGTGAATTTAAACTTTTTAGGATATAATAAAAGTGTGAATGATATATTTTAGTGGATAATGTGTGCATAACTAAATATTGGTTGAATTATATTATAATAATGGTTATCCCATGTTTATTATAATGGAACCATTCATGGTGTTTTATGAATAGCCATAATATCCACCTTAATGTCTGTTTGATATATGTGAATCAACAATAGTTTTGTAAAATTATAATAGGATATGATAGAGAAATTGCAATTAAATTAGCAGAGAATGAGAATGTAGTAACTATTTTTGAAGGAATATGTTGATTTGAGGAGGACATTTTGAGATTTTTTTGGTTTTCATGTGTCCATAAAATTTTCACCCTATCGATAAATCCATATATTTTAATAAGTATTTAACCATCACTATGTTATGTTGTTAATTAAAATATGTTGTAGCACATATGTAATATGGTTTATTGGATAGTATATCCCACTATGTTAAAAGAAGTTCTTCATTTTCTTTATGAATCCCGGCTTTTTAATCTCATAATAGTGAGTCTCATGTAATGGATTGAGGAGATATTATTATTTAATATGTTGAAACATTCAAAAAACATCCCCTTGAGATACAATAAATTCAAGATAAGCCATCAGTTAGATATATTATACCATTTTTATGATTATTATAAAGTAATGTGGTTTTCAAACAGTGTTATTTGTAATGTTAATTAGTTATAAATTCCTTAAATCATCAGCTATTAATAAATTTTAATAATAATGTTAATATATCTTCAATGATTTAAATATGAATATTTCTATTAATTATTGATGGATTTAAAATATATTAAAATGAAGTATATGATATTTTCAATGTGAAAATTCCTTTTATTGTTATGTGATATAATGAAATGAGTTTATGGGTGTCGGATTTACAAATTTTGATGTTGTATGTTTTAAATTTTCAAGGATGAAAATGATTTAAAAGAAATTTAATTTAAAATAATTGGGTTTTTTATATTCAAACTTTATGAATAGATTAAGCATTATGATCACTTGAAATCAATATTTTAATGTCATGGAGTTGATTCTAAAATTTTTAGTTAAATTCAATATAAAAAATCAATGTTTGGAAATTTTTATAGTAAATTAATTGTTATTTACATTGTTTGAGAAACTGTGATGCCTAATAGTATAGAGATGGTTTTGGGGTAGATAAAAATACATCAATATGTGAATTATTAGGAAAAATATCTGGGTTCAATTTGGATGGAAATTTTTTAGGTAAAAGTTGAAGTGTGATTAAATAATAATCATTAAATTCAATAATTCTAAATGTGTTGAGATAAATATTTAGGGAGTATGTATAAAAGATCTTCAAACCTAATCATGCATGTATATTCAAGTTATACAATATTACATAATTACACCTAAAATCACTCATTTAACAACATAACCCCTCTTGGACCGTTATAAAATATATTAGGATATTATGTGATTGATTTGTAGGGTATGCCAATGTTATTTATTTCATTTTAGTGTGATATGGGGTGGATAAAATCATAGAATGACAAGAAGTGAAATTTATAGATCTTCATTTTGTGATTTCTCAATGATTTATTTAAAATACTTATTTCTCAAAGAGATTGGATTTTCAAATTTATCATATTGGTGGACCCTAATATTTTTATATCAAAAATAGGGATATAAGGATTTATGTTTGAAGGTACATAATCCTAGGAATTATAAGGGATATTAAAATTGAAAATGATTCTATTTGTTCAAATATATATATATTATATGGATTTGAATAATTTTTCAATATAATATTGGGTAACTATATAATGTATTAAAGATACATATGTTTTATAAAAAAATATTTTTTAAATTTTCTCATAAATTAGAAAATTAAAAAAAATAAACTTATTAATAATTTTAATGGATTTGAGTTGATTGTTGTAAAATAATAAAAATAGATTCTGTGATTTAAATATATTGATTTTTTTCTTGATGACATTAACTGGCTTGGAATAATATAATTAATGATATGTATTAATTTAGTAATTATTTTGATGAATAAAATTATATGTGTTTTGACTAATTCTATTTTTATTTGAAATATAAAGATAATTATATGAAATAAAATTTTCTAATATTGTTTATATGTTTAATTGTAATGTGATAATTGTTTAATAAAGATATAATGATATATATGAATTTAATTTTATTATTATACTAGTGATGTAATAGAATTCTTGATTCAATTTCTTTTTGGTTTTCCTCAACATAGATTTTCCAGTGTTGAAAGAGTTTTCATAGGTCATCATTTAGGTTGGCAGATATGGTTACTGATATGGTCCCTAAAACAAACGATGGTTGGAGGGAATTTCCTACTTTATTTTCATCCCATCACCAATTATTATTTCCCCTATATTTCCCCAACAATTTCCTTGTAACGCCCTGACCCCAGCTACCCAGAGTCGGTGCATTACTTCGTAACATTGGCATGATCACAAAAGATCAAGTCTCGAAAGAACGATTAGTTTAGTAGCCTTGGAAACACTAGATACATTCTTAAATGTTACATTACATCATAAAGTGAAAAACTACAATAACAAAGTCTCCAGAGTCCACACTCATATCCTCTTCTCACAATCCCTGCAGGTCATTCATAAAATACTTCTTCATATCCTGGAAAATATTAAAACATTGAAAGGGGTGAGCTCAGATGCTCAGTAAGGATAACAATATTGCGAAAGCTTTCATAAATAAACATAAAAATTTAAGGTAATGTATAACTAAAAAAATCCTTTTAAACTTGAACATCAACATAATATGGCAAAAGTTAAATGAGATAATGCCATTCACTTCTTCACATGGATATTCTACTGGTCGAATAATCACATGCAATATCAATAACCACTTTCATAATGAGGGGATGTATAATGCCGGACATTCTGAAACACTTTTTCAAGGCCTCGGCCAAGACGTCTAAAATGATTAAGGCCTCGGCCAAAACCATAAATCAAATTGGGAAAGGGACTCAGCCAATTCCACGTCTAGTTGTCTCATGAGACCTACCGATGCATCGAGGAGCTATAGCGGGCTCCACCCGTCACTTATTAAGTCCAATACATTCCTCATATGAATAGGTTTAAACATATCATAAACCATAACATAATCGTATCACATAAAACATTCATAAAGGAAACATAAAATTTCTACATTTCAATCGCAAGATATCAATAAAACACATTGATATAATAAAAAAATATTTCAAAACCATTTTCAATACCAAAATATAAGAAAGTTAAAACTTTGTATTTATTTTTCATTAAAAAAAATGATGGCTTGTAGAGGAAGCCGAAACTAAAATAATGGTCACGGTGGCGGAGAAGTCGTTGTCGCCGCATAAGTATGGAAAGAAAAACATTCCCTTTTGTCGTTTAGAAAAACGCTTCATATAAAAAAAGATTCCTTTTGAATAAACGTAAAAGTCAAAGGGGTTTATACACCGTATAAAATAAATTTGTGTATAAACCAAAATATGTCTCAATGGATGGTGATTGAGACGAAGTCCTTAAAAAAATCATTTTTAGAATAAAATAGATCTATTATGTGTATTCACTATAGGTACACATAAATAAAGTAAAAATACAAAATAATACATAATAATATCATGACATAATTGGAAAGTAGGAGATTAACCCAAAGAATGGAAGTTGGGTTAAGAAGTTCCCTTACCTTGCGTCTTGTCCTGACTCGACCGTTCCTTAACCTCCTGAATAATAAACTAGAGTTAATTTCTATTTAATTAAGAACCTTTTTCATGTTCATTATTCCATTTATATCACTTATTACCATGTTATGAACATTATTTAATTATTTAAGTTAATAACGGTCGTTTTGTCGATCTTTGGTACTTGAGTCAACAATAACCTTCTTATAATTACAAGTTGTTCATGTGGTGAAATATCCATTATATCCAGAATTATATTAATGATGTGGATATCATATATATCATATATATCCAGTATATACATTCATTCATAATATTACGTAACATCTAGAGGTAAGAAATGAAATGCACCGTTCATGGAGATGGTAAGCCGTACGTACGCATGAACGCTACTTTCATTTCTATTTCGTATTTAATGTAGTGAAATCATAATTATATAAAGGTATAATATAGTTCCAGTATAATATCATAATATAATATCATTTACTCCATCCTTTATGCATCCCACATATGGCATTAACGATTCACATCACTTTGAGGGGGCGGTAGTCCGCACTTCCTAAAATGAAATTATCGCGTTTTACCCATAATGGAAATCATAAAGTATGCCATAAATGAGAAATACAGAAGCATAAGTAAAACATAAACATATTATATATCATATATAAAAATAGTTACATCTTAATGGCCACCTTTGAAGGTGTTATATGAGTGTTGAACAATCATCGTTTCGTGAGGCAGAAATTCGCCATCCACAGAAACCGTATGTTCTTTAACCATTATATGTAGGTGTGTGTAAGTGTAGCTCGAATCATTCTTATAACAACATCCTAGTATATTGAGGATACTTGTGTTGTTACAAAAGAAATTAATAAAAAGAGTTTAAAGGGTTGGAGAAGAAAAATAAAACAAAACAACATTAGAGAAGACATTACCTCAAAATCGGGTAACTCTTTTTGATTTGAGCCAAAGGCATCCTTGGGAAGAGTTCTTCCCAAAGTGAGGCTTCTAGGAGTAATATAGGGATGTTGGGAGAGTATTTGGGCAGAGTTTGGCCGAGCCAAATGGCTTGAAAGTGTAAATTAGGTGGGAGAGGTGGGGGCCTTTTATAAGAGGAGAGGAGGGGCTCTTTTGGAATGATTGAAATGTTACATTATTACACAATGCTTTTCGGATTATAAAGGTCCCAAACTTATATAATTATAGGATAAGGTGATAAGGGTTCTAAATCTCTTCATACAATTGGCTTTGGACAAGTGTAAGCCTTGGATATTTCATTATCTTCCCATTTTATTTAAATCGTTAAATAATGAGGTCATCGCTGCATCATCATGATGTCATAAATAATTTAATTTATTTAATGTCTAAAAATTATAAAAAAAATACTACGATGTAGGAAATCTTTTTAGCTTTCTAATTAATATTTATAATCAAAATTTGGACTTGTTTAACCCCACTTAAAAACTGTTTTAGTAAAACAACTCATGTTTGTGTCAATTTAATTTTAACATTAAATAAATATATATTAATATTATTTTCCAACTAAAGTGGATCCATGGGGTCCCCAAGTTGACCCATGGGTTTTCTTGGTCGGCCATGACTCATCCAATAGGAGTAGGACAAGTTTCATGCTCATCTCATATTATTATAACATTATTTGTACCTTAAACTACACTAATTACCTCTAATCGGGATTAAGAACTTAAAAGTTACAATTCACCAAAAAATTATTTTAATCTCATTGAACCACATTTTACTTCTTAATGACAACCACTTATGTCGGATTTTTGAAAATCAAATCACAGAAGTGGTAATATTTCATTTAAACAAAAAATCAGTTATTTAACTACCACTTAGTGGTTTCACTATTCATCAAAAATTGAAGTTTTTCAGAACAATGCCAAAATTTCACCCTAAGCTATAATTGATATTCCGAATTAAAAAATGATGTCTATTTTACAAAATTCCAAACATATAAGTTGCATTAATTAATTTTATAATTAATTCCCGCTGTCAGAACAAATAGCGTGTTTTTAAGAAACAATTTATAGCAAAAGATTGGCAATTGTTTATGTCCAATTTCAATGTTAAATTAACTCTAATGACCACCATTGGATAAAATGGTGAAAATATATTCTAATTATACTTAAAAACCACTAAATAGTATAATTTATCACTATAAATTATTTTGATTAAAAAATTTGTTTTTAAGTAATTTTCACTATTCATAAAAAATTAGAAGTTCTCAGAAAAATACCAAAAATTCAACATAGGCTAATTTCGATATTACGAATACAAAAATGAAGTCCATTTTGAAATATAAAATTTCTATAATTTTAAAAGGTGGTTATTAATATTCATAACGGCTACTTTGATTAGTCGCGGTGTTTTAGAACTCGAACTTGCGTACAATGCAAGCTATTGCATTATTAAAAGAGAGGCATATCGTGGAAGCTCGGGGTGTTACATTCTCCCCTCCTTCAATAAATTGCGTCCTCACAATTTGATATTTTTCTTTGAAAATAAAAGGTTGAAAATAGAAAATACCTTTGTGGAAAACCCACATCGGAAATAAGGTTAATAAAATTTAGCCTTAATAAGAGGGAAAGGGAAATGAAAAAGTAACCACCCAATTATGATCTTGATTAGGAGAGCATTGGTGGCAATTAAGGAAATATAATTGGAGGAAAAACTTAAATATTTGTAGGGAGTGGTTGAGGTCATCAATCACAATCAACTGTCAAATTGAGGGCCTAAAAGCCTTCAATCTATGTTGATTTAAAATATCATCAGTTCAACAAGACATAAGGTATTAGGATAACGCATTTTTTGTTTTAATATCCCTTTACTAAAGTTTAAGAATTAATTTATTCAATGAATAACAGATAGGTATATATATATTAATGCTTGACAATTAGAGTTTCAACCTTCAACTCACCATTCACTCAAAAAGATAATAGAACCACAAAATATTATACTTTTCCTAATTGTATAAGGTTCCAAATGTTAACACATACAATTTAGATTAGTAAAATTATTTTCTAATAACCAGGGACTTCCTGTAGGCTAGTGTTAGGAAATAAAGGCCTGTCGCACTATGGTTGTGGGTTCGATTCCTGCAGCTTTGTCCGACGCGACGGGTTATGCCCCACCCTGCAGGTTGTCCTTTTCCTAAAAATATAGTACTATACTATTCCAAAAATAATCTTTTGAAATTCTTTAACCTTAAACAATACTATCCAAAGATCAACTTAATCCACTCCAACCTTTATAGTTATCCAAAATACCTTTGTCCAGACTTTCTCTAAAAGGTCTCTTAATTCCAAAATCAATTGTAACATCAGATTCCCCAAACAAAGAAAAGTTCCTCTTATTGTCACATACTAAAAATATGATTACCTTAATCATATTAAAACCTTACTGAAATCAAAAAGTAATGCAGTACAATCCAAATATATATATATCACATTATTCTTATAACTAGAATATAATCCTTGAGTCCAAAAGCACCAATACATTAATTAATCCTCTTCAACTATAATAACAGTATAAGATTGGCCTTGATCCCTTGGCCTTTTCTGAGGTAAGATTCCTTGACGCTTAGGACATTCATTTGCATAATGCCCCATTTCCCTACAATTGTAGCATTCAACTTTGACAGCCTCTTTCTTTCCCTTGGAATCACGAGCCTGGTGACCCTTTTCTCCACATTTATAACAAACTCCCATTCCTTTTAGGCAAGTACCAGGGTGATTCTTCCCACAATTATCACATAATGGAAAATCCTTCTTTCCCTTTTTCCCTTTATCTGTCTCTTGTTCCCCCGTTATCTTCTTCTCTTGCTTTACTTTGTTGTCATAAGACTTAGAGAATTCCTTTTCTGTCTTGATAGCACATGAGACAATATCTTCGTATGATGAGAAGGATTGTGATACTAAAGCTCGACGGAGAAATGGTTTTAACCCATAAAAGAAACGATCAATCTTACTCCTTGGGTTACGTATATAATCGGCAGCATGCCTCGCTAACATTGTAAAGTTAGCCTCATACTTTGCGACATTCTCATCCTCCTTCTGCCTCAGACTCAGAAATTGCCTTTCCATATCTGCTCGATGGTCACGAGGAAAGTATTTTTCTATGAAAATCTCTTTGAACTCCCTCCATTCCATATTCGATACGTCATCATCTTCCTTTGTGTTTTGAATCAGCGACCACCACTGATCGGCATCTCCAGTGAGGCGGTAAACTGCCATGACAACCTTCTCCCTTTCACTACTCCCCAAGGCATGGAATATTTTCTCTAAGGAATTTATCCATTTCTTAGCTACTATAGGATTTGTACTCCCATTGAAGGTTGGTGGTTGTTGCCTCATGAAACGGTCTAGCATTGATCCTCCACGTTGTGGATCAGGGTGCTCCATACGAGTAAGGTTATTATTCATAACCTGAGTGAGTTGTCCAAGTATGGTAATAAGTTGATCAGCACTAGTTGTATCTCTAGATCCACAATAATTATCTTGAGCAGGAGGGAAATCCCTACACGGAGTGCGTGCATTGATACGGTTTCCATTCCTTCCACTAGGCGCCATTTCTATACAATGGCATAAACTAGATTAGTTTATGAATCAAAATACATAATTCCATACTTATAAAATACTTAACATAAATTTAACTATTTATGGATATAATCCATAATCATAAAAATGTTTTCTTTGAGGAAGTATATACTCATAAACCCTTCATAATGATTTGTAAAGAAAATGAGAATTATCCAAAGCATATCCACTGGGAGTGTCGTAACCAAGAGTGCATCAAGGCCCGTTGTCGTGCACCAGTTCCCGTTCGAGTCTAGCTCAAAGCGGTGTTTTCGGGTTTTACCCCTAGGTATATCTGTGCCAGAGCCGCCTCTACTTGCTCGTATCCAGACAGGGATGTATTGCTCAGAAAACTCACAAAATCTCTATAATAACAAAATTTTAGGAAGTTCTTCAATACTAATCCTCAAAGTCTATCTTCGGGCTATGTGCTCTAATCAGAGTTTATCTAAATCTAGTTTCCAAGGTTAGTACTAAACTGCCTCTGATACCAACTGTAACGCCCCGACCCCAGCTACCCAGAGTCGGTGCATTACTTTGTAACATTGGCATGATCACAAAAGATCAAGTCTCGAAAGACGGATTAGTTTAGTAGCCTTGGAAACACTAGATACATTCTTAAACGTTACATTACATCATAAAGTGAAAAACTAAAATAACAAAGTCTCTATAGTCCACACTCATATCCTCTTCTCACAATACCTGCAGGTCATTCATAAAATACTTCTTCACATCTTGGAAAATATTAAAACATTAAAAGGGGTGAGCTCAGATGCTCAGTAAGGATAACAATATTGCAGAAGCTTTCATAAATAAACATAAAAATTTAAGGCAATTTATAACTAAAACAAAAGCCTTTTAAACTTGAACATCAACATAATATGGCAAAAGTAAAATGACATAATGCCATTCACTTCTTCACATGGATATTCTACTGGTCGAATAATCACATGCAATATCAATAACCACTTTCATAATGAGGGGATGTATAATGCCGGACATTCTGATACATTTTGTCAAGGCCTCGGCCAAGACGTCTAAAATGATTAAGGCCTCGGCCAAAACCATAAATCAAATTGGGAAAGGGCATCGGCCAATTCCACGTCTAGTTGTCTCATGAGACCTACCGATGCATCGAGGAGCTATAGCGGGCTCCACCCGTCACTTATTAAGTCCAATACATTCCTCATATGAATAGGTTTAAACATATCATAAACCATAACATAATCATATCACATAAAACATGCATAAAGGAAACATAAAATTTCCCCATTTCAATCACAAGATATCAATACAACACATTGATATAATAAAAAAAGATTTCAAAACCATTTTCAATACCAAAATAGAAGAATGTTAAAACATTGTATTTATTTTTCATTAAAAAAATGATGGCTTGTAGAGGAAGCCGAAACTCAAATAATGGTCACAGCGACGGAGAAGTCGTTGTCGTCGCATATGTACGGAAAGAAAAACATTCCCTTTTGTCGTTTAGCAAAACGCTTCGTATAAAAAAAGATTCCTTTTGAATAAACGTAAAAGTCAAAGGGGTTTATACACCGTATAAAAGAAATTTGTGTACAAAACAAAATATGTCTCAATGGATGGTGATTGAGACGAAGTCCTTAAAAAGATCATTTTTAGAATAAAATAGATCTATTATGTGTATTCACTATAGGTACACATAAAGAAAGTAAAAATACAAAATAATACATAATAATATCATGACATAATCGGAAAGTAGGAGATTAACCCAAAGAATGGAAGTTGGGTTAAGAAGTTCCCTTACCTTGCGTCTTGTCCTGACTCGACCGTTCTTTAACCTCCTGAATAATAAACTAGAGTTAATTTCTATTTACTTAAGAACCTTTTTCATGTTCATTATTCCATTTATATCACTTATTACCATGTTATGAACATTATTTAATTATTTAAGTTAATAACGGTCGTTTTGTCGATCTTTGGTACTTGAGTCAACAATAACCTTATTATAATTACAATTTGTTCATGTGGTGAAATATCCATTATATCCAGAATTATATTAATGATGTAGATATCATATATATCATATATATCCAGTATATACATTCATTCATAATATTACGTAACATCTAGAGGTAAGAAATGAAATGCACCGTTCATGGAGATGGTAAGCCGTACGTACGCATGAACGCTACTTTCATTTCTATTTCGTATTTAATTTAGTGAAATCATAATTATATAAAGGTATAATATAGTTCCAGTATAATGTCATATATAATATCGTTTACTCCATCCTTTATACATCCCACATATGGCATTAACGATTCACATCACTTTCAGAGGGAGGTAGTCTGCACTTCCTAAAATGAAATTATCGCGTTTTACCCATAATGGAAATCATAAAGTATGCCATAAATGAGAAATACAGAAGCATAAGTAAAACATAAACATATTATATATCATATATAAAAATAGTGACATCTTAATGGCCACATTTGAAGGTGTTATATGAGTGTTGAACTATCATCGTTTCGTGAGGCAGAAATCCGCCATCCACAGAAACCGTATGTTCTTTAACCATTAGATGTAGGTGTGTGTAAGTGTAGCTCGAATCCTTATTATAACAACATCCTAGTATATTTAGGATACTGGTGTTGTTACAAAAGAAATTAATAAAAAGAGTTTAGGGGGTTGGAGAAGAAAAATAAAACAAAACAACATTAGAAAAGACATTACCTCAAAATCGGGTAACTCTTTTTGATTTGAGCCAAAGGCTTCCTTGGAAAGAGTTCTTCCCAAAGTGAGGCTTCTAGGAGTAATAGAGAGATGTTGGGAGAGTATTTGTGCAGAGGTTGGCCGAGCCAAATGGCTTGAAAGTGTAAATGAGGTGGGAGAGGTGGGGGCCTTTTATAAGAGGAGAGGAGGGGCTCTTTTGGAAAGATTGAAATGTTACATTATTACACAATGCTTTTCGGATTCTAAAGGTCCCAAACTTATATAATTCGAGGCTAAGGTGATAAGGGTTCGAAATATCCTCATCCAATTGGCTTTGGACAAGTGTATGCCTTGAATTTTGCATTATCTTCCCATTTTATTTAAATCGTTAAATAATGAGTTCATCGCTGCATCATCATGATGTCATAAATAATTTAATTTATTTAATGTCTAAAAATTATAAAAAAATACTATGATGTAGGAAATCGTTTTATCTTTCTAATGAATATTTATAATCAAAATTTGGACTTGTTTAACCCCACTTAAAAACTGTTTTAGTAAAATAACTCATGTTTGTGACAATTTAATTATAACATTAAATAAATATATATTAATGTCATGTTCCAACTAAAGTGTCTCCATGGGGTCCCCAAGTTGACCCATGGGTTTTATTGGTCTGACATGACTCATCCAATAGAAGTAGGACAAGTTTCATGCTCATCTCATATTATTATAACATTATTTGTACCTTAAACTACACTAATTACCTCTAATCGCGATTAAGAACTTAAAAGTTACTATTCACCAAAAAATTATTTTAATCTCATTGAACCACATTTTACTTCGTAATGACAACCATGTATGTCGGATTTTTGAAAATCAAATCATAGAAGTGGTAATATTTCATTTAAACGAAAAATCGGTTATTTAACTACCACTTAGTGGTTTCACTATTCATCAAAAATTGTAGTTTTTCAGAACAATGCCAAAATTTCACCCTAAGCTATAATTGATATTCCGAATTAAAAAATGATGTCTATTTTACAAAATTCCAAACATATAAGTTGCATTAATTAATTTTATAATTAATTCCCGATGTCACAACAAATAGCGTGTTTTTAAGAAACAATTTATAGCAAAAGATTGGCAATTGTTTATGTCCAATTTCAATGTTAAATTAATTCTAATGACCACCATTGGATAAAATGGTGAAAAAATATTTTAATTATACTTCAAAACCATTAAATAGTATAATTTATCACTATAAATTATTTTGATTAAAAAAGTTGTTTTTAAGTAATTTTCACTATTCATAAAAAATTAGAAGTTCTCAGAAAAATACCAAAAATTCAACACAGGCTAATTTCGATATTACGAATACAAAAATGAAGTCCATTTTGAAATATAAAATTTCTATAATTTTAAAAGGTGGTTATTACTATTCATAATGGCTACTTTGATTAGTCGCGGTGTTTTAGAACTCGAACTTGCGTACAATGCAAGCTATTGCAATATTAAAAGAGAGGCATATCGTGGAAGCTCGGGGTGTTACATTCCTATTCTCTATGGTCATGAATCTCATTGATGGAATATAAAATCATTCACTTTCTACATTGGAATTCCTAGGATCTTTATTTTCTTTCAATATCTATTTGTTATCCTCTTTGTTTGGGGATGACCATTTGTTAATGGATTTAACATTTTTTCTTTCTATTAAGGGGGATTGAAAGATAACAAGTACATTGGTCTTTTGTATCATCACTAATTCCAAATAAAACATTTGGTTTAATATGGAATTATTTTAGCTTAGGATACCACATATCGTCTTTTCAAGGGTTTCATATTTTCCCTATTATGTTTGAGTTTCAATTTCCACTTGAAGTTTGATCCATTGATCATGAATATCATAGTTAGTTTCCATGTCCTTGCACTTACATTTCAATATCCATCAACCATCAAGATGTTGATGAATTTTTTATATGATTTATATGTTCAAATAGTAGAATCATATACTATAATCATCCAATCACTCCCTATTTCTATGTTGATGTTGATTTTTTGAATGAATCCATAGATTTCCAATATATTGGGATTAAATAAGAATATAATTGCTATTATTATATGTTTTCTGAGTATTGGGATACTTTATACTCCTCATATAACTTGTTGGGCCACAACTATCCATAATGTGAAAATGGCCTCACTAGTTGATCAATAAATATTCATGTTTCACTTGATCAGGTTGGTTATACACTTTAGTTTATTGTATCAAGGATAGAATCACCATCTTTCCCAGTAATTAATACAATTACAATAAATTTGGAAGAAAAATATACATGATAAGATAGATAAATTGATAGTTTAATTACATAAATTGTGAATAAAGTTTCATCCATGTTTCTAGGAAGTGATTCACCTTATTGGTTTTCTAAATAATTAATTTTATCTACTAGAATTATCAAATGAACCTACACTACTGTATCTTTGAATTCCACTGTATGAATTTCTATTATTTAGACTTTTCATCCCTATATTCCCCAATTACATGATTTTCATAGAATAATAGTTATGTTTAATATTCATTTTGGAGGCTATATAACACCAAATATATTCCCAAATCTGTTGGTTTCTCAAATTTTATTGAACTTTGTGATTATTTAGGTATCATTATGCTTACTCTTATCATACAGATGAGATTTTCTTATGGGAATTCATCAATGGGTGAGACACTCTCTTCTGATTCTGAAGGGCCACCCCAACAAAAACTACTAAAGTAGAGGGTTCCCTCTTTTGTTGGACTTATATAATAATTTGAATTAATTTAATTATTAATTTTAGGTTGGGAAGATTTAGTGTATGAATATAAAAATTCTTACAACAAATAAGAAACTTATGCAGACCATAATTTCATAGCTTATCCCTATATTTTTATACCCTTAAATATAATATACTGTAACACCCTGAGATTTTATGAAAATATTCTTTTTAATTTCATTGATTTCTTGTGTTGTACGCTACACCAAAAGGATCTTGCGCTACACGCATCCCTGACTTGGATTACATTACACGCAATCACGACCTTCCATGATAGCGTATGTTGTACGCAATACCGAGTTTCACTAAACAACGATATGTTATATAAACTAGCCGTTATGAATAGTAATACCCACTTTTCAAAATTTTATTTTTCAAAATGGAATTCTTTTTTGGATTTAGAATATCAAAATTAGACTAGGGTAAAATTATGATATTTTTCTGAAAACTTTCAATTTTTGAAGAATAGTGAAAACACTGGGTTACTATTTAAAAACCGACTTTTTATTTAAATAATTATTTATTTTATTTAAATTTATTTTAGGTCAAAATTGAAACATAATACCTATATAAGTTCAATGTAATTCATTGGAGTCATTTTATAATAATTTTAGATATATAAAAATTTTATTGAACTTTTCACCGCCTTTTACCCACCTCCTAGAAAAATTTAGAAATTCACATAATACTTAATTTTACCACTTTTCTGAGTGGAATTTCAAAAATAAGAGAGATGCAGTTAATATCAAGGAATAAAATTCGGTTCAATGGGATGAAAATAATTTTTGGTGAATAGTAACTTTTTACTTTTATTTACCACGGTTAAAAGTAAATAGGGTAATTAAGGATAAAAATGATATTATTATTACCCTAACACATGTCCTAATTCTATTGGATAAGTTTAATATGACCAAATAAAATATTAGGAATAAAATATGACCATTTAGGTACACTTGGATTAGATTAGGACATTTATTATTAATTTATTTAATGAAGGGTTAAAATAGTTAAAATCAATCTTTAATAAATAAATAATTTCGAATATAGGGTTATACATAATATAGATTAGAGTATAAATATTAATTAGAATGATAAAAATATTTCCTACATAATGGTATTTTATTTTTAATTTTTATACATTTAATAATTTAATTTATTTATGATAGAATGATGATGCAGTAATTATCTTATTAATGAAATATTAACATAATTGATGTTATAAATACCCAAATAAATGTAATTTGAGACTTATTATGAATTACACTAATTTTATAGGTTAATTATACATGTTAATATTGATTTAATTAACTTATTTCGAACTAATCATGCTGTTATGAGTTTCACAAAAATCAATTACCAAATAGTGTCTAAATTGACATAAAATAGTTTTTAAAACAAATATTATATTATTAATTGTTATTATATTCCTAAAAATCTAAGTTCGGGCCAAGATACTTATATCATGATATTGTTATCATTAATGGACCATTTGGGGGTTTCTTGGATGTATATGGTATGTTTATTAACTATATAATATAAAAATACAATGTGACATGGTAAATGTCAATCTAATTAACTAAGAGTTAAAACTAAAAGATAAGGTTAATATAACAACCCAAACCTGTCTAAAATATATTGGTTGAGAGTATTTAGACCCATCCCCACATTAGATTCTAAATAAATCAATTAGGAGATATTAAAAATCGAATATGACTTTATTATAAAATAATATTTTAATATTTTCCAAAGGTTCCCCTCTAATCCCTTATAAATAGGGGACCCCTTCCCTTTTATCTTCGCACCCTTTTGAGCCTTGAATCTCTACCAAACCCTAACCATTTATCTTATATACTTCCCTAGAACCATTCTGGAGGTTCTGGTATTCTCAAAAACAAACTCGACTTCCTTAAGAGAAGGCTTAAAAGAGGTGCGTCGAAGAAGATGTAATATCTTCTTCCGATTCTCTCAAGTTTCTTTCTTCTTCAACTTAATCTTCTTTAGTTGTCTTATTATAAAGTAATAACATCAGTATTACTTATATACTGATATGTTATTATAAATATGAAACAATCCTATTTCACCTTTTATCCATCCTATGGAAAACAAAATCACCGCACGTGCGTTCGTACGGAATATCATCTCCACGCCGTAGTGTAATCTGTTTTCGACCACCACCTTACATGGATGGGTATAACGGTGTAAATAGATAACTATATATGATTATTGTAATTTGATTTTGATTCTGAAATATTATACATACACTTCAATACAATTCCACGATCATGGGAATGGTATCATCGCTCGTGCGTACGTACGGACTACCGTCTCCACGACACGATGAGATTCATTCTCCATGTTAACCATTCAGGAATGATTATAAAGTATATATAATATGTAATCATGAAATGTATGACATAATAATACTGGATTTATGTATATATATATATATGTCATATACTTAATTCCATTCAATTCAATAAGGAAATGAAAACTGTGTTCTTGCGCACGTACGGCCTACCGTCTCCATGAACGGTGTATTTCATTCCATTTATCGATCTATCATATATATATCTGTATATATATTATATATATATATATATAATTTTTTAGATTATGGAATTAATTAAATAAGTATATAAGTAATAATATCAAGAACAACAAGTCCAAACACGTACGATAAATAAAACGATTTTACCCAAAACGCTGCTTTAACATGGAATTTAAAAAAGAACAGGTAATATAAAGTCATAAGTGAAACATTTGTGACATAATAACAATGAATATGAATCTTTAATAAGTCAATAAAATTATTTAAATCATTATACAAAAGGTTTGGATACGTACGAATCATATCGGACCTAAGGTAAGGGATAATTATTCCAATCTCATTCTTATCCGAGATTGTTTATTCTTAAGTATTTACTGGGGGTTATGTTTATTATCCATGTCCATATGTTATCAAAATGTTTTCATAAAATTTTTACTTTCCTTCCATTTATGTTTAAATACATTGTGTCCCTTTACTTACTTTTACCACATTGTATGGATGGAATCTTTCTTTTGTTTACCATACGAGGTACTTTTTGACTTTTCCGACAAAAGTACGAGGAGAAAGTTTTTTTTTCACTTATACGGCATGAACAGATTCTTATGGTTACAAAAATCCTTATTTATATGAAGCTTCATGTACAAGATTTCATGATTATTTTCAAAATAATCCTTTTCTTTTAAAATTGAATGTCATTTTGTAAAAAGAAAATTATTTAGAAGAAGAAAGGATATTTTCCTCAAGAATTCATTTAAAAAGTTTTGTCAAAACTATTTTACATATAAGATGAAATTATTTTATATGTGTATGTTTCAAGTATAATGCCTCTATGATTTACATGGTTTCACTTTTCTTATGATGAAATGATATCCATTTTTTATATGGATTATGTAATGATGGGATGATGTTTATGAAACCCATTTTATTCGTTGGGTTATTATGAATGATGTATGTTTATTTTGTGGAATAAGTAAGAATGATTTCATTATGAGATGGGTGGGACCTATATCTCCCTCCAATGAATTGGGTAATGTTTTATATCTCATGAGATAGATATGACTGAAATGGTTAGTTAATCTGGTTCAGTGTTACAGGACTGGAACGAGGAGTGAACTTGATTCATAATGGGACTTTGTGCACTAAGATGGTCTTGGCATCAATTCCTTGGCTACTATGGAAATCTTAACATGTGCTTAATGGATTCCACAATTACATGTTTTATTCCCATGCTAGTTTATCATGATTAAAGTTCCTTTATGATCTATGCCTTATGTACTTCCATGATTTTTGTCTTTGCTCTAGATTTTGGTGTTTAGATTTTATGTTCAGAATTTTTCATTCAAATGTTTATAGATTATTTTATGTTCTCTATGCTTACCCTTACTGAGAATTTAAGGTTACCCTTTTTATGTTTTTTTTCAAGGATATAAAGAAAGGTTTTAGGTAATAAAACAAAAGGGGAAGATCTTAATGGGAGAAGTTGAAGATCTTTCACCACGATTAGAAGATTAAATTACGAGCTTCAAAAGACACTAAACTATTATGGTCCTTGTGTGTTTGTGTTTTTTATGTATTATGTATTCCGCAAAAGTAATTTAATGTCTATGTACATCACGCTTTGGGTCTTTAAAGTTGGAATCAGAGGAAAGGTTTAGCCAACCTTTGGAAACTAGGATGAGAGAACCTTAGTGAGATCCCTAGAGATATTTCTAAGGTATGTCTAGGGATGTCCCTAAGGTTAAGTATAATTATAGGTTATAGTCCTAGAATTATGGTATCGATCTTAGAATTTAACCTAATATGTTAGATATTGAAGGTAATCCCCATTGATTATGATTTTGGCCTCTCACACGATTTTTTTGGGTTTTAAAAAATGGCTGGGAATGGGAAGATTCATGATAATTGAGGATATGATGGACAACAGAATGATATTCTTCATGAGAAACCGAATGAAATTGGATTTGGAGGTACACATATCGTTATTGTGCCTAATCAGTAATCTCATTATATGATCAATAATCTCAACATTGGTAAGTTTCCTGACTTAGATAATAAGAGAAAGATAAAGTTTCATGATGATCATAGAGGAAGGAAAGTTCAATTTCTATCATGTAAATCATGTGGGAAGAGGAATCAAGGATAATGTTTCAAAGGAACTGGAAGATGCTTTGGCTGCAGAAAAGAAGGACAAACATCTAGTAAGTGCAAAGGAAAAGGTTCAGTTAACACCATGGATAAGGATAATGGTATTACTACGACATCAACAATGATTGGATGTTTTAAATGTGGAATTTATGGGCATTATGAAAACCAATGCCCTAAGGGAAAATCTCATGAAGAGAATCAGCATGGTCATATGGGTAGTATTTATGTGGATGATGATGAAGAGACTACAAATGATATATTAGATGAAAGAAGTGTTGAATCTTGGTTAATGGTTTAATAAGGTAGTGGAATGATTGTATGTTTAGCAAGAGTTATGTTGTATAGGTGATTTAATGGTACTGTGGAATAAAGAAACATCTAGGGATTGTTACACTATTGTTTTTCCTAAATTATTTGAAAGTATATGTTTAATGGTACTGGTAACCATGAAAGTTTATTCATATATTTTTGGAAATAAGATGATATGCACATAATGAATGGATAAGAAGGAAATAATATGTTTGATAGTATTCATGAGATCATGATTGTTATAAGTACTAAGTGATATCATGGTTTGAGTATAATGAATTTTTAAATTTTGGTATGTGGAAAGAGTTATCTTTTGACAGCACTCATGTTTTCAATAAGGTTCAATGGGTATTCATTTTTCAAGAGAATACATGATTAAGGCCTTCGAATGTTTGGAATCTAACCAACAAGACCTATGTTATGATATATGGGGATCAATGATGGTATTTACATTCTTGTTATATGAACTCTCTGGTAATCATTTTCACTATAATATGATATTGGACAACATTATTTTGGATAAGCCTAAAGATTGGAATAGATTATGATGGACATAAGTTTGTATTGTTTAAGGCTAATTTTTTTTTGATTTTATTGATGGAAAGTTATAATAATGTAGTTTTAGAAAAAAGGACAACCTGCAGGATGGGCGACAACCCGTCGCGTCGGACAAGGCTGTGGGAATCAAACCCACAACTGAAGTGCGACAAGCCTTTACCGCCTACCACTGGCCTACAGGAAGTCCCTATTTAGTAGAAACCATTTTTATTATATTAATCAGTATGATATATGAAGTATAAGTCCATTTTAGGAACCATATATGATTAATCTCACTATAGATGGACTTATGTATTTTTGATAACCTTTTCTAACCTTTTGTTTGAGACAGATGGAATGACCCATCATTCTATCACATGATCTGCTAACACTTCACAAATGACAAATTCAACTTCATTTCTTTAAGAGATGACGTAGAAATTATCCAAGGAACAACCAATGGTGAGACTTTCCCAAAATCAAGAAAGTATTTCTTCTAATTCCAATTTATTCAACATTAGGGAAATGATCTTGAAAACCAAAAATGTTGTCATAGTGCCCTTATATCCGATGAATCAGACGGTACCTTAGATCATCACAAATCTACGGCATTGTGATTGTTGACTTTTTCATATCCATGTTCTCTACCACTCTCCATCAGAACTTGACGGTTAGATTTATCTTCTATATCCATATTTTCACCTATGTTCTCTTATGTGGAAACCCAATGATTAGTTAATTTGGGCAACCATTACATTTCATACATTAGTTTTTTAAGATAATTTATGGTATTCCTTTTTATGATGTGGGTTTATATTAAAGAAACTTTTGAATAGTAAACCATTTATAACCCCGTTAAATTTAGAGGGCGAAATTCATTTTAAGGGGGGTAGAATATAACACCCTGAGATTTTATGAAAAATATTCTTTTTAATTTCATTGATGTCTTGTGTTGTATGATACACCAAAATAAAATTCTTCTACACTCCTCCCTGGCTTTGCTTACATTACACACAATTGCGACCTTCCACGATAGTGTATGATGTACGCAATACCGAGTTTCACTAAACAACGATATGTTATATAAACTAGCCATTATGAATAGTAATACCCAATTTTTTAAATTTTATTTTTGAAAATGGAATTCATTTTTGGATTCTGAATATCAAAATTAGACTAGGGTGAAATTTTGGTATTTTCTGAAAACGTTCAATTTTTGATGAATAGTGAAAACACTTGGTTACTATTTAAAAACCGACTTTTTATTTAAATAATTATATATTTTATTTAAATTTATTTTAGGTCAAAATTGATACATAATACCTATATAAGTTCAATGTAATTCATTGGAGTCATTTTATAATAATTTTAGATATATAAAAGTTTTATTGAATTTTTCACCGTCTTTTACCCAACTCCTAGGATAATTTGGAAATTCACATAAAACATAAATTTATCGCTTCAGTGAGTGTAATTTAGAAAATCTGAGAGACACGGTTAATATCAAGGAATAAAATTTGGTTCAATGAGATGAAAATAATTTTTGGTGAATAGTAACTTTTTACTTTTATTTACCATATTTAAAAGTAAATAGGGTAGTTAAGGGTAAAAATGATATTATTATTACCCTAAAACGTGTCCTAATTCTTTTGGATAAGTGTAATTTGACCAAAAACAACCTATTAAATAACATATGACAATTTAGGTCCACTTGGATTAGATTAGGGCATTTATTATTAATTTATTTAAAGAAGGGTTAAAATAGTTAAATTCCAAGTTTAATAACTAAATAATTTTTAAAATAGGGTTATTCACAAGATAAATTAGACTATAAATATTCATTAGAAAGATAAGAATATTTCCTATATAATGGTTTTTTATTTATAATTTTTAGACATTAAATAATTTAATTTATTTATGACATAATGATGATGCACTAATTATCTTATTAATGAAATATTAACATAATTGATGTTATAAATACCCAAATAAATGTAATTTGAGACTTTTTATGAATTACACTAATTTTATAGGTTAATATGACATTTTATTATTTATTTAATTAACTTTTTTTAAATAATCATTCTGTTATGATTTTCATAAAAATGAATTACCTAATAGTGTGTAAATTGACAAAAAATAGTTTTTAAAACAAATATTATATTATTAACTGTTGTTATATTCCTAAAAATATATGGTTCGGCCAAGATACTTATATCATGATAGGTGTATCATTAATGGACCATTTTGGGGGTCTCTTGGATGTATATGGTATGTTTATTAACTATATAATATGAAAATACAAAGTGACATGGTAAATGTCAATCTAATTAACTAAGAGTTAAATCTAAATGATAAGGTTAATATAATGACCCAAACCTATCTAAAATCTTTTTTTTTTGAGAGTATTTAGACCCATACCACCTTATATTCTAAATAAATTAATTTTGAGCTATTAAAAACCGAACATGACTTTATTATAAAATAATATTTTAGGTTTTTCCAAAGGTGCCCCTCTCCTCCCTTATAAAAAGGGCACCCCTTCCCTATTCACTTAACACCATTTTGAGCCTTGAATCTCGGCCAAACCCTGAACATTAATCTTCTCCACTTCTCTAGAAACATTCTGGAGGTTCTGGTCTTCTCAAAATACCAACCCTACTTCCTTAAGAAAAAGCTTAAAAGAGGTGCGTCGAAAAAGAGGTAATCTCTTCTTCCGATTCTCTCAAGTTTCTTTCTTCTTTGACTTCATCTTATTTAGTTGTCTCATTATAAATTAATAACATCAGTTTTACTTATATACTGATATGTTATTATAAATATTAAACAACCCTATTTCACCTTCTATCCATCCTACAGAAAAAGAAATCACCGCGCGTGCGTACGTACAGAATACCGTCTCCACGTCGTGGTGTAATCTGTTTTCGACCACCACCTTACGTGGATGGGTATAATGGTTTAAATAGATAACTATATATGATAATTGTAATGTTATATTGATTCTGAAATATTATACATATACTTAAATACAATTCCACGATCATGGGAATGGTATCATCGCTCGTGCGTACGTACGGACTACCGTCTCCACAACGCGATGGGATTCATTCTCCATGTTAACAATTCATGAATGATTATAAAGTATATATAATAAGTAATCATGAAATATATGACATAATAATACTGGATTTTTTTTATATATATGTATGTCATCTACTTAATTCCATTCAATTCAATAAGGAAACGAAAACAGCGTTTATGCATACGTACGGCTTACCGTCTCCATGAACGGTGTATTTCATTCCATTTAGCAAACTATCATATATATATATATATATATATATATATTATATATATATATATATCATTTTTTACATTCTGGAATTAATTAAATCAGTATATAAGTAAAAATGTCAAGAATAACAAGTCCAAACACGTATGATAAATAAAACGATTTTACCTAAAACACTTCTTTAACACGGAATTTACAAAAGAACGGGTAATATAAAGTAATAAGTGAACCATTTATGACATCATAACAATGAATATGATTCTTTAATAAGTCAATTCCATTATTTAAATCATTATATAAGAGTTTTGGATAATTACAAAGCATATCAAACTTAAAGTAAAGGATAATTATTCCAATCTCATTCATATCTGAGGTTATTTATTCATAAGTATTTACTGGGGGTTATGTTAATTACCCATGTCCATATGTTCTCAAAATGTTTTCATAAAATTTTTACCTTCCTTACATGTATTTTTAAATACATTTTTACCCTTTTCTTACTTTTACCACATCATATGGAAGGAATCATTCTTTTGTTTACTATACGAGGTATTTTTTGACTTTTCTGACAAAAGTACGAGGAGAATGTTTTTTTTCACTTATATAACATGAACGGATTCTTACGGTTTCATGAATCATTATTTATATGAAGATTACTATACAAGATTTCTTGAATATTTTCAACATAATCCTTTTCTTTTAAAATTGAATGGCATTTTGTGAAAAGAAAATGATTTAGAAGAAGAAATTATATTTTCCTCAAGAATTCATTTCAAGAGTTTTTTCAAAACTATTTTACATCTAAGATGAAATTATATCATATGTGTATGCTTCAAGTATAGTGTCTCTATGATTTACATGGTTTCACTTTTCTTATGATGAAATGATATCCATTTTTTAATATGGATTATGTTATGATGGTATGATGTTTTTGAAACCCATTTTATTCATTGGGTTATTATGAATGATGTATGTTTATTTTGTGGCACAAGTAAGAATGATTTCATTATGAGATTAGTGGGACCTATATATCCCTCCAATGCATTGGGTAGAGATTTATATCTCATGAGATAGACATGGGTGAAACGATAAGTTAATCCGGTTCAATGTTACAGGACTGGAACGAGGAGTGAACTCGATTCACAATGGGACTTTGTCCACTAAGGTGGTCTTGGTAGAAATGCCTTGGCTAATATGGAAATAATAACATGTGCTTAATGGATTTAACAATTACTTGTTTTATTCCCATGCTATTTTATCATGATTAATGTTCCTTTATGACCTATTCATTATGTACTTCCATGATTTATGTCTTTGCACAAGATTTTGATGTTTAGATTTTATGTTCAAGCTTTTTTATTCAAATGTTTATGGATTGTTTTATGTTATCTATGATTACCCTTACTGAGCATTTAAGCTCACCCTTTTTATGTTTTTTTCCCAGGATATAAAGAATGTTTTAGGTAAGAAAACAAAAGGGGAAGATCTTTATGGGAGAAGTTGAAGATCATTCACCATGATTAGAAGATTAAATCCCATGTTTCCAAAGACTCTAAACTATTACGGTCCTTGTGTGTGTGTGTTTGTTATGTATTAAGTATTCTGTAAAGGTAATGTAATTTCCATAAACTTCAAGATTTGGGTCTCTACATATACAGACACTCTAAGATATTGGGTTTTAAAATTTATCAAAATTTGAATTGTAAATATTTTTCAATGATCATTTTCACTATGGTTTTTAAATGATAAAATTTAATTTATACCGCCAAGGAATTTTTAGTAGCTTCTAAAGGGAAAACATAGGGTGTCTCTCTTTGTAGAAAGTTGATTAAAACATTTTATCAAAAAGAATATATAAATATACCTAAAACCATGATGACTAGGTTATAATGGAAGGATATTATATCCAAGGACACTAGTAATTCACTCTTATCGAGAGAAGAGAAGGATATTGTATCTAAGTTTTTTGGGGAGTCCTGATAATTCCAAAAAACTAGTGATTAATTCCCCTCTAACTACTCGATGAAATAGAAATATGTTAATAAAGGATTGTGAAATATTTCATAAGAGGAACCTAGTGAGGAAATACAATGTAAACTCAGATTAGAAGAGAATTCAAAATTATAGAGTCTAAGGGAAATTAAGACCTGGATAAAGTCATCATCAAAAAGTTATAGTCACGTCAGTATATTTATAATTTGTATTTGAAAGAATTTTTTTCCTCTCGATGCCTATCATGCATTGTCAAATTTCAATTTCAAATTCATGATATAACTCTTCCAACTTCATTATAACCAAAATTTTAATGTTTTAGTAAGATATATTAATCCACCTATTTTTGCTCGGTTATTGGATATGAAAATTGAACGAGTGATGATATTTGTAGTTTTTTCATTTTCTGGGATATTTTTTTTGATGATGGATAGCTAATTAATGGTTTACCAATTAACCCATAAATTGACTTTTTAAATAATATAAAAATTAACGTATAAGATTTTATAGTATGATTATAAGATTAATTAGGGGTAAACTTATAGTTTGTTGTTTTAGGTTTTCTCAAGGTCATGTGGATGTTAGGGAAATTTAATGAGATATGAAAAAGGACATTGATGATTTGTGTAAATTATTTATATTTCATAAACATATCATTGATTTTGAATTTAATTTTAAGAGTGTGGTTATGTTATAAAGTATAATATATATGACTGGATGATATTATGATTTGATAAGTGTTACTATGTTATATGTTATAGATGTTATTTTTATAAATTTTGATATTGATGGTCTATTTTGATAATCATACGATATAAATGGATTTTTTATTCTGTGATGATATAGTAGTATGAATTCATTTTGTATTCCCAACGGAATATGGTATTAAAAACAAGAATAATTATTTTATCCATGAATACTTTTGTAATGTTCGTGTATTAAATGATGTGTGGTTCTTTAAAATATTTTTTATTTTATTATTTGTTAATATTAAATGGTTATTTTATTTGTAGTTAATCTATTTTCAGATAATTGAATTAAATAATGTGGTGGGGAAGTTTTTATGTGAATAACTGGGGATGCAACAACAGATAGTCTAGTTAGTGATTTATATGTGGAAAATGATGTGTTGATTTAACAATACCATTTTATTTTGATTATTTTTCTAAATATAATGAAATATATGTATATATATATCATGAACCAGTTATTCATTATGATTTTTCACCAAAATCATGGAAGGATGAAGGGTAACAAATTAGTTATACTTGTATTCTCACCATACTATTATATATTACATATTTGATATACATAATCGAGAATAAGATAGTGTATGGATTGGACACTTATTGGGTCAAAGGTACACATTTATTTTGAGGTTTATTTCTGTTTTCCTTTTGAATTTTACAGGAGTAGAGGTTAATATTTTGATAAAAATTGATAAATAATTGGGGACTTGGTTAGTGTTAGTCATGCACACAAATATGTGAATGGTGGGAAGGGGACTCGAGATTCATTTTAATGGTTAATACATGGTTTGTTCAACCAATTTATATCTCCAAGAAGTATTATAACTTATATTCGTGTATAGGGTCATTGGCATTAGTGGCACATAGTTTTGGGCTATAATTTGACACTCAAATTAAATTTTGTGGCCCTCAAAAAGTATTCACATAGCTTTCCTAATCACATTATCAACCCATGAGTCCTACTTTGTTTTGAAATAATATAATTTTTACTATACCCTAATGAAATTTACATATCCCCACCCCCCCCCACCCCCCGTTTCCATTCACATAACCTACACTCTCCATGAAGCATCTCAATATTTACCATTGGTTCTTAGTGATTTCCCAGGGATTTTGGGGAACATTCTTGATATAACTCATGATTTCATTTGGTTTTGTCCAAATATTCCCTTTTTCCACTGTATTATCCAATTTCATTTAATATTGGATCCTAGTAAATACTTGGAGTCCGAATATAGATTTATTAATGGGGGATAAGTAAATTTATTTCTTTTATGTTCAGGAGGATCCCTTCTCATCTATAGGTATTTTAAATCAACATGGAATGTTTATATCAATCATAAGGTAGGCGTATCTAATTAATTTTACTTTCCATTATTCGACCTAATGATCCTGGTTTTCCTTTGGTTTTTTATTGACAATTATGTTTTATTTGTGATTTTTAATCCTATTAGTTGAGGTATGAGATTGTTCATTGATTTTATTGCATAAAATATAAAATTCATAACTTTTTAAATAAAAACCTTTTTAGGACACAATGTTTTCCATGAAATGTTTCAAATAGGGATTTGGTAATAAATGAGTCTTAAAAGGGTATTTATAAAAGTTTGATATCTTGAAATTCATGTATCCTTATTTATGAAATTCTGGGAAGTGATTATATATTAGTTTTTATATTTATTGAACATGGGATTCCTGGGTAAGATAGTATCCTAGGAGAATATAGCTTAGTTGTGGATTATGTACTAGATATGAAATGTTACCCAATTAGAGTAGGTGATAAAATATGGGGGGTTAGAACCCATATATGACCATTAACAATAATAACCCAGCCTTATACATTACATAATCTTGAATTAAATAAATAATTCACATTGAGGATCTTTTCAGGTTTAGAGTTTTAGAGAATTAGAACATAACTATTACATATGAAAAGATTACAAAGTAGACACTTCTACTCGGTATCCATTTTTTCAAAATAAAATCTCTTGAAAAAAAAAGTCATGTCTAGTTCGATTTTTTAGAGAGCATGACATTTCCTTTATCCCATCCTTGGCCCTTATTCATCTTTAAGTCCTATTGTAAATATTTCAAAAAAAACATGTTATGAGCATAAAAATATTAGTAAGGGATATAAAATAAGGAATTAAAACATTATCCCATCAATAAATACAAGATATTGAAACCATACTTTTCAATAATAACATACCTCATGAAATCATAAGATTTATGAACAACACATAGAAATCATAAATCATAAAGTTAACACACGACATAAATAACATACATACATTATAAATATCACAACTACAGAGGGAGTCACATTTGGAATAACCATCACAGTATATTCCATAAATCTCTTTGGAGAAACATTAATGTTTTCCTCCATTACGTTACCCAATACATTGGAGAGCTATCTCATGCGGACCCCCTAGGTTTATCATGGAACCACCTGTTCACATAAACAATGCACAATAGCCATAAAATATTCAAAAACGATAAAACATACATAATGTAAAGATAACATTTCCACATTTCAACCACAATATATCATCTCAAAATATTGACAAAGTCAAATATTTTATCAAACCATTTTTAAAACAATTTAAAATATTAAATAAAGATATTTTTTAATCAAAGTGTCCCATACCACTTTGAAATTTTTGAAAGAAATTTCAATTTCAAAACAGTCATGTCCATATTAATAAATCTTTAAGACAATTTTTAAAACATGGAAATTAATGTGAAATATTTACAAGAATAAACATTTAAAACGTTTAAAATGATATTTTAGTTAAAGAGTTTTTAACAAAATGACAGACCCTAGAATACATATAATTGATGAATAGTATTTAATCAAATCTTAATAATATCACGAGAATAAAGATATTCATGATATAATATGTCAAAGGACAGTATATACACCATATTAAAGTGAATTGGTGCATATCAATAATGAAGTCTCAATAGAAATGTAAATTGAGACGAAATCCCTTATAAAAATGGTATCCTTAGATTAAGGATAAATAAATTACATAATAATTTGTGAAAAATATAAATACACCCAATATAATTTGATATTATGTGTAAATAATAATAAGGTATTCAAACATATTCATAGCACAACATAATCAAGATGTAGATGTTTTACCCATAAAATTAAAATTGGGTTAAGAATTTTTCTTATAGAAATTCGGCAGCCTAACGGCGTCACTTTAAAATTAATAAAATATGTGGATGAGAGAGGAAAGGATATATAATCACATGGACATAAAATTTAAATCAATAAGGATATTTAAGAACATATCCCAACATAATAATATGTTAATTAAAAGACATAACAAAAATAAGTCTTTTAAAAAGAGGAGGGTGAAAGGTTCCCTTACCAATTTGGTAACTTACAAAACATACACCTCGTGGAAGAAATAGCACACAATTAATATGTAAATACTCATAAATTAAAGTATATTACACAAATAATACAATCATGGTCAGTACATCCACCACACAAAAGGAATTAGTGGCTCATATAGCATGAATCTCACGGGAATAAAAAGCGAGGTGAAAAACCTTACCATGTTGTCGTCAATTGAGTCATATGAGAAAAAGTTAATAACCACCCAATTAATCACAGAATACAATGAATATAAATAAATTCATGATAATATATACCAAATTTCAGTGCACAATACACCACATGCAATAAATAAATGGTGAACAATGGAAATCTCACGGAATTAGAAGTGAGATAAGAAATCACATACCTCATGTCCAAATTGACTCGTATGTTCCTTGTTCATCTTGAATAATAAAATTAAGTTAATTTATACTTAATTAATAAACTTTTTAATCTTTATTATTACTATTATATCACTTATTAACTTTCAATAACAGTTAGTTAATTATTTGAGTTCATATCGGGAATTTTGTCGAAGTTCAGAATTTGAGTTAAAAATGAACTTGTTATAATTAAAATTTGTCCATGTGGTCAATAATCCATTATCTCCAGAATGATATTAATGATTTATATATCATATATATCATATATATCTAGTATATACCTGCATTTATATTAGTATATAAAATTTGGAGATAAGAAATGAAATGCATTGTTCATGGAGACGGTAAGTCGTACGTACGCAAGAACGCTACTTTAATTTCTATTTTAAGGGAATGAAAACATAATGATAAATAGGTATATTATAATTACATTATAATATAATATATAATATCATTAACTCTATACTTAATTCATCCCACATAAGGCATTAACGAGTCATGTCACTTTGAGGGGGCGGTAGTCCGCACTTCCTAATGAAATTATCGCGTTTACCCATTATAGAAACCCTAAAGGTATGATATAAATGAAAAATTCAGAAGCATAAAGATAAAATAAACATAATATATATCATATATAAATAATTTTCCATCATAATTCCCACCATGATAGGTGGTACGAGATAATTGAACAATCATTGTACCGTGAGGCGTTACTTTTCCATCCACAGAAACACTATGTTATTTACCTATTAGATGGGGTTGTGTGTAAGTGTAGTTAGAATAATTATCATAAAAACATCCTAGTATATCGAGGATAATTTTATTTAATAAAATAAAGGAATAAAAATATTTTAGGGATTTGGAGAAGTAAAATAAAATAAAATAACTTAAGAGACGATGTTACCTTTAAATCTGGTAACTCCCTTTGGTTTGAAACAAAATGGTTTTCCTGAAAGGTTTTCATCCTTTGATAAGGCTCCTAGGATGAAGACAGGGATCTTGGGAGCTTATTAGATATGAGTTTTCACAATCCAAAGGCTTGATATGTGTGATAAATGGGATAGAAGTGAGGTCTTTTTATAAGGGAGAGGAGGGGCTCTTTAGGAAAGTTTGAAGAAATTATTTTATTATAACCTCATCTTCGGTTTCAAAAGGTCAACTATTCATTAATATCAAAGTTAATATGTCTCAAGGTAGAAATAAAATAATCCAATAATATTTTAATTGGTTTTTCATATTATTTTATATTTATTATCTTATTTATATAAATAATTTATTAATGAGGTAAATATTGAAACATTATTGTGTCATAAATAATTTAATTTATTTGATGTCAAAAAATTATAAAAAAAATACCATGATGTTTTAAATAGTTTTATATTTTCAAATAATATTTATAGTTTAAAATATATCTTATATAACCCCATTCAAAAAATTTATTTACAAAAAGATATTTGTTCATATCATTTTTTTTACTAAAAATTAATTAATATAAAGTGTCATTATTACTCCCATGTGGCTCCATGGGGTCCCAAATTCGACCCAAGTATTTCCATGGATGGATATGTATTAGACAATAGGATTAGGATACATGTTAGGATTATTTAATATTATTATAATATTATATTTTACCCTTATTTTTATATTTACCCTTTAATCCTAGTAAATAAAATATTTACTGATGTAAATATTTATAATGCCTAAAAGTAAAATTTATCTATTTACAAAATTTGAACCTAATGATTCCAAATATGGAATCCATTTTTCCAAATTCAAAACACAGAAGTGGTAGAAATTAATTTAAAATTAATTCCCACCGTTAAAACAAATTGCGTGTTTTTAAGAAATAATAACTATCAAAATATTGACACTTGTTTATGTCCAATTTCAAAATAAAATTACTTTCAATAACCAAAATTATATTAAATGGTAAAATTATATTCTAATTAAACTTTAGAACCAATTAAAAAGATAATCTAACCATATAAAGATATTATATTAAAAGGTACTTTTGAATTAAAATACAGTTTTTCACTATTCATTAAAACAATGGTCCTTATCAGAAAAATACCAAAAATTTACCCAAAGTATATTTTTATGACCAAAATCTAAATTAGAATTATATTTTGTCAAATATAACACATATAAATGACAAAAACTATATTTAAACATGGGTCTCCATCAAAAGGCGGTAAATCATCCTTTTAAAGTAAATTATGCTTAAAATTAGATTCATTTACATTTTAAGCCTATGACATTTATTGGATGAATGGAAATACATTTGAAAAATATATATTATCACATTTTAGTTATTTATATTAATTTCCACCAATACAAAGGCTAGGTGTTAACTACCATTTAAAATAATGATATTATATTATTAGTGTGCAATGTAAGATTTGAAAGAAACCCGTTATTGCGTGTCAGGTACATCATTTAATATAGAATCCCCTTTAAAATAAAATTAATATTTAATTAAAAAATATTAGTAAGTATAAAAATGTAATATTATTTATTTTCTTGGGATGTTACGTTCTTCCCCCCTTTTTGAAATTTTCTCCTCGTGATTTTAAAATTGGCCTTGGAAACTTCATATAAAGTCCCACAGTGGAAGAAGATTCTGTTAAACTATCACATTAAAAAAATAAAGAGAAGTACAGCGGTCACCTGAGTTAACCCATACTAGGATTCCATGTAGGAAAACGTGGATATGGGAGAGAAAAAAAAGTTCATGTTCTGAAGGAGAGTGAAAGAAAACATGATTAGGATAATGTCAACCACAAGAAAATCCCAAACATAGGATGTGTTAAACAGTCTTTGATCACCCAGTAGGAAATATAAACCAACAACGTTTTTGTTTTACATTCCTTTTCATAGTTTTTAGGATTTCATTTACTATATTTAGTAAAATCATAGTAAAATATACTTACCTTCATGTAGAGTTTCTCCCTTTAATATGTTTCTACAAAAAACTAATCTTTTATCCAAAAAATGAGCATTCAAGAAGACTTAGTCACATCAAAAGCACAGGAATCATATTCTTGAGAATCACATAATCCAAAAAAATTAACTATATATTTCCCTTGTATTTAAACATCAAATAAAACCAAAATGGTCAGTACGAGATCATATAATTCCCAAAAAAGAATAATCATTTAATAAAAAGTACTACTCTTAATCTCCAAAATTCAACAAAAGTACCCAAATTTCAAGAAAGACTATTCAATACATAATTGTCCTAAATATTCTTCAAAATATTCCAAAATAATATTGAAACCCAAAACTTCTGAGGATTTAATCTCATAGTCTTCCATAGTAAATCTTAACATTTATCTCCAAGTAGCATCGACTACTCTTATCGTCTCATTATAAAGTGTAATTAACTTAATCACATATTTTCTATGATTGGTAAGTCATTTCCATAAATAATCCAAATATCCATATTTTTAAAATAAATCATAAATTCTTCCAAAAATAAATTTTCATCAATTATTAGAAAAATGAAATCCCATAGTATTCTATTTTCCTTAAGAATATAGTGTTTCCCCAAAAGATATAACATCTTCCAAAATAACCTTTATCACTTAATCACCAAATCATTTTCTTATACTAAGGAAATCCATTTTATAAAACATAACTTCCCAAATTCAACCTATTCTTGATCCATAAATCCATTAAATATAAAATAATAAGTCGTACTATCTAGGGACTTCACGTAGGCCAGTGGTAAACGATATGCCATTGTCAGCCTTCGGTTGTGGGTTTGATTCCAGCAGCCTTGTCGGAACGCAACGGGTTGTCACTATTCCTGTAGGTTGTCCTTTATCTAAAACCGTATAATTTTATAACAATCCCCAAAATGAGATAAATTCCTAAAAAATAACTATAACATATTTTAACCACAAGAGATCTCATTGTAGCTCCCATTTCATTCGGTATGTCATTAAGGAAACTATTACAGTTTATTTCACATTGATTATTACATTGGTTCCTGCTATATCCAACCATTTACTAAAACCAAAATAGTCAGTGTCAGTTTATTCATAAAATAATAATATATTATCTTATAATGAGGGTAAAAACTAAGATATACTTATTCATGTTATCTTAAACTCATTCGATTTATCTAAAAAACCATGACTCTTTATAATATGATAAACATTATAGTTATGTAACTTGTTCTTAAATAACACCCTAAACTCTAAATTTATCAAAACTGACCTCTGATACCAACTATAAGAACTTGGCCTTATACATTACATAATATCGAATTAAATAAATAATAAACATTGAATATCTTTCTAGGTTTAGGGTTTTAGAGAATTACGACATAACTATTACATCTCAAAAGTTTACAAAGTAGAGACTTTTAATCAGTATCCATTTTTTCAAAATAAAATCTCTTGAAAAAGAATTCATGTCTAGTTTTATGTTTAAGACAACATTACTTTTCCTTCAACCCATACTTGACCCTTATTCATATTTAATTCTTGTGGAAAAAATTTCAAAAAAACATGGGATGAAAATTAAAATCTAAGTAAGGGATATAAAATAAGGAATGAAAACATTATCCCATCGATAAATACAAGACAATGAAACCATACATCTCAATCATAACATACCTCAAGAAATCATAATATTTATGAACAACACATAGAAATCATAAATCATACAGGTAACTTACGGAGAAAATAACATAATTACATTTTAGCTATCACAGCTACAGAGGGAGTCACATTTGGAATACCCATCACATTATATTCCCTAAATATATTAGAATAAACATTAGTGTTCACCTCCGTCACATTACCAAATGCATTGGAGAGCTACCTCAGGCTCACACGCCCTAGGTTTATCAAAAAACCACCTGTATACTTAAAAAATTCCCAATAGCCATAACATATTCATAACCCATAAAACAAACATAATGTAAAGATAACATTTCCCCATTGAAATTACAATATATCATTTTAAAATATTGACAAAATCAAATATTTTATCAAACCACTTTCAGAACCATTTAAAATATTAAATAAAAAGATTTTTGAATCAATGTGTCCCATACCACTTTGAATATTTTGAAAGAAATTAAAATTTCAAAACATTCATCTACATATGAATAAATCCATGAAACCATTTTTAAAACATGGACCTTAATGTGAAAATTTTGTTAGAATAAACCTTTAATCATTAAAACAATATTTTATTTAAAGAGTTTTTAACAAAATGAGAGACCCTAGAATACAAACAATTTAGGAAAAACATTTAATAAAAACTTAATAATATCATGATAATAAAGGTATTCATGATATAATATTCCAAGGGACGTTATATACACCATATAAGAGTGAATTGGTTCATATCAACAATGAAGTCTCAATGGAAATGTAAATTGAGACGAAATCCCTTATAAAAATGGTATCCTTATATTAAGGATAAATTAGTTACATTATCATGTGTGAAAAATATAAATACACCCAATATTAGTGGATATTAATTGTAAAACAATTAGAGGTTATTCACACATATTCATAGCACGACAAAATCATGTATTATATGTTCAAACCAAAAATTGAAATTGGGTTAGAATTTTTCTTACAGAAATTCGACAGCCTAACAGCGTCACATTAAAATTTAGAAAATAAGTGTATGAGAGAGAAAAGGATATTTAATCACTTGGACATAAAATCTAAATCAATAATGATATTGAATAACATATCTGAACATAATAAGATGTAAATTAAATGACATACCAAAAAATATGTCTTTAAAAAAAAGAAGGATGAAAGGTTCCCTTACCAATTTGGTAACTTACGAAACATACACCCTGTGAAAGAAATATCACACAATGAATATGTAAATAACCATAAATTAAATTACATTACACATAAAATAAAATCATGGGTAGTAAATCCACCACACGAATGGAATTAGTGGCTAATATAGCATAAATATCATGGGAATAAAAAGTGAGATGAAAAACCATACCACGTTGAAATCAATCGAGTCGTATGAAAAAAAGTTACTAACCACCAAATAAATCACATAATACCATGAATATAAATATAATCATGATAATATATACCATATGGCAGTAAACAATACACCACATGCAAAAAATAAGTTGTCAACAATGGAAATATCACGGAATTAAAAGTGAGATAAGGATTTAATTACCTTGTGTCCCACTTAACTCATATGTTCCTTGTTCATAATGAATAAAAAAATTAATATAACTTATACTTACTTCATAAAACTTTTAATTTTTATTATTACTACTATATCACTTATTACCTTGAAATAATATTTAGTTAATTATTTGAGTTCATGCGAGACATTTTTTCAATGTTCAGAATTTGAGTTTAAAATGAACTTGTTATAATTACAATTTTTCAATGTGGTCAATACTCCATTATCTCAAAAATGATATTAATGATGTATATATCATATATATCATATATATCCAGTATTTCCATGTATTTATATTAGTACATAACATTTAGAGATAAGAAATTAAATGCATCGTTCATAGAGATGGTAAGTCATACGTACGCATGAACGCTACATTTATTTCAATTTTAATGGAATGAAAACTTAATGATACATAGTTATATTATAATTATAGTATAAGATAATATATAATATCATTAACTCCATACTTTATTCAACCCACATAAGGCATTAACGAGTCATGTCACTTTCCGCACTTCCTAAAATAAAATTATCACGTTTACCCATTATGGAAACCATAAAAGTATGATATAAATGAAAATAAAGAAGAATAAAGAAAAAATAAGATTAATATATATCATATATAAATAAATTTCCCTAATAATTTCCACCACGAGAGGCGGTACGAGATAATTGAACAATCAACATTTCGTGAGGCGTTAGTTTTCCATCTACAGAAACACTATGTTCTTTTCCCATTAGATGGAGGTGTGTGTAAGTATAGTTCGAATAATTCTCATAAAAATGTTATAGTATATTGAGGATACTGGTTTTTTTATAAAATAAAGGAATAAAAATATTTTCGGGGTTTGGAGAAGTAAAATAAAACAAAAGAACTTAAGAGAAGACATCCCCTTTAAATCAGGTAACTCCCTTTGGTTTGAAACAAAATTGTTTTCTTGAAGTGTTTTATGCCTTTGGTAAGGCTTCTAGGATGAATAAAGGGATATTGGGAGCTTATTGGAGTAGAGTTTTTACTATCCAAAGGCTTGAGATGTGTGAGAAATGGATTATAAGTGAGGTATTTTCTTAACGGAGTGGAGGGGCTCTTTAGGAAAGTTTGAACCAATTATTTTATTATAACCTCATCTTCGGTTTCAAAAGGTCAAATATTCATTAATATAAAATTTAAGATTACTTAGGGTCAAAATAAAATAATCCAATAATAATTTAGCTGTTTTTGGATATTGTTTTATATTTATTATCTTATTTATAGAAATCATTTATTAATGAGGTAAATATTGCAATATTATTGTGTCAGAAATAATTTAATTTATTTGATGTCCAAAAATTATTAAAAAAATACCATGATGTATTAAGTAATTTTATATTTCCAAATAATATTTATATTTAAAAATATATCTTATATAACCCCATGTAAAAATTTATTTACAAAAAGATATTTGTTTATGTCATTTTTGTCTTTACATTAAATAATTTTATATAAAGTGTCATTATTACTCCCATGTGGCTCCATGGGGCCCCAAATTTGACCCAAAGATGACCATGGTCAGATGTGTATCATCCAATAGGATTAATACACATGTTAGGGTAATTTAATATTATTATAATATTATATGTTACACTTATTTATTATATTTACCCTTTAATGATGGTAAATAAAATATTTACTGAACTAAATATTTAAAATGTATAAAAATAAAAGATATCTATTTACACAATTTGGACCTAATGAATAAAAATATGGAATCCATTTTTTTAAATTAAAAACACAGAAGTGGTAGAAATTAATTTAAAATTAATTCTCACTATAAGAACAAATAGCGTGTTTTTAAGAAATAATAACTATCAAATGATTGACACTTGTTTATGTACAATTTCAAAATTAAATTACATCCAATGACCAAAATTAGATTAAATGGATAAAATAAATTCTAATTACAAATTATAGCTAATTAAAAAGATAATATAACCATATAAATATATTATATTAAAAGGTACTTTTGAATTAAAATACACTTCTTTCACTATTCATTAAAAAATTGAACTTTATCAGAAAAATACCAAAAAATTATCCAAAGTAAATTTTGATGTCTGGAATCTAAAGAAGAATTTTATGGTTTCTAAAATAACATATATAAATGACCAAAACTAGATTTCAATAGGGTTCTCCATCAAAAGGCGGTAAATCGTTCTTTTAATGTAAATTATGCTTAAAATTAGATTCAATTACATTTTAATCCCTTGACTGTTATTAGATGAATGTAAAAATATTTAACAAAGATATATCATCATATTTAGGCCAGTTCTATTCATTCTCACCAATACAACGGCTAGGTGTGAACTACAATTTAATATAATAATATTATATTATTAGTGTGAAAGGTAAGATTTCAAAGAAACCTATTTTTGTGTGTCAGGTACGCCATTGAATATAAAATTCCCTTTAAAATAAAATTAATATTTAATTCAAAAATATTAATAAATATTAAAATTTTATGTTCTTTATTTTCTTGGGATGTTACATTAATTCTCCATAAACTGTTAGGTTCATGTCTATTATCATTTGTTTCTTATGCAAGTCCTAGCTTCCTTATACTGATAGGTTTGAACCCATGATGTTTCTGTTGTAATTTATGACAATGTGTAACTTCTTATTATCCACTTCACTACATGTAAAATGATTTTATTCATTCCTTATTTCCCTATGTTTTATACTATGATTTCATTGTTCAAATTTCTTATTGTATGTGGATTATTTAAAATAATCCAAAAAAATTTATGAAAATATCTTAGTGAAATATATTAAAAATATTTTTTAAAAAATATAACTAATAGTTTTCAAAGGGATATACATTATATAGATTCACGGTGGTATCTTACTGGAATTTTTCTCACACCCTTCACATAGCCATGGTGTGTATACAGAATTGGTTTGGTAGAATATAGGTTAAGGAGTTATTGTCAAGCATTTGAGATTTTCATTATAAAACTCATCAATCTTGCATGGATTGATGATAGTTTTGGTGGTCATATGTAACCAAGTTTTTTAGCTCATATAGAAAATTTTTGTATATTTAGTTACATTATGTTATATTTTGTCCCAATTTCTTCACCCTTGATAGTATTTTGGTTCATTTTGTAAATGTATAAAGACTATTAATTTATGTTAATTAATTGTCTGATGATTATGAGTTATGGGGAAATTATTTCTATATTAAACATCGTTAGGTTTTCTTTATATTTTAAATTTTTTTTTATTTTCTTTGTAACCTATCTTATTGATGCTTCATGAAAAAAATAGGAGGAATTTGTATGATTTTTATTTAGATTTTAATATTGATACCATTTTTAATTTATTTATATGCAGGTACATGGCTTCAGTCCATGGGGATCGAGAACATCTTCTAGCTATGTGGAAATCCTGATCGGATGACATATTATCCCTCTCTATTCCAATTTGTCACATGGGGGATTTAGTTTTGGTATGAGGTTATCTAGTTGGTAGTATGGATATTGTAATATATCATCTCTATATTTATAATGAATTTAGGAATTGGTAGAATATATTGTTTTACACTCTTATGGAATTATATGTGTCACATGTTTCATACATGATTTCACATAGAAATATTTGAGGTTATTATTATTTTTCAATGTGCTATTTTGTCTAATTTGGTTCTATTTTCAGTGTTAATTAAATAAAATTCGGTTATTTTCTCATATTATAGAGTAATTATACTATTAGTTTTAGTTATTACCACATATCCTATAAAAAGCTGGATTCATGTGATACTCTCGGTATTTTTTCCGAAATGAAGGAGTTTAAAATTAGGAAATGAATAAATAGTATAATAGAGAGAGACTATTATATTAATGTTGGACACAAGCACTAGTGAGAACATTTCCCTGGTATGTTAATTTCTTTTTTAACTATTGTTTCTTTGAATATGAATTAAATCATATAAATTGTTCATGGATATAGTGGTACCCTATTATTGTAAGTGGGGATTTCAATAATTAATTAAGTTTTATAGGGAATGGTTCATATTCAAATGATAAATTATATATTTGTGTGTTGGTATGTTATATAGCATTAGTTTAGGATGTATTTTTGTATTGTGTAGTGAAATGAGGATAATAGAAACATCCTTATTATCCTTAGGTAAAAAATATTTTCTTATAAGGATTTTTTTTCTTGTAGATTGTAATCATGAAGTTAAGGAAGAGAGGGTAAGTGATGTTTTAGTTACTTTTTATAGAAATTTAACCAGAAAGTAAAGATGTATAAATATTTATATAATAATCATTTAAATAATAGATCTTTTGAAAATATGCATTATATTTTTTTGATTAGTAGTTCGAGTGGTGCTTGTAGTAAGTTGGGATAGCCTTTCAGATTATCTATTTAGTTAAAAAGAACATGATTTCATTTATAGTGATCTTTTTTGTATGAAGTGGCTTGACTATGACAAATGATATTTCACAGAGATTATGGAATTACCATGATCAAGTACAGTCAGTATACTAATCATTATTGAGATAAATCCTTATTCACTACCCTTAACTCTAAGCATTAATAA
This sequence comes from Viscum album, assembly GCA_963277665.1. NCBI lineage: Eukaryota > Viridiplantae > Streptophyta > Magnoliopsida > Santalales > Viscaceae > Viscum > Viscum album. Next base: position 245,935,750 of record OY728131.1, read on the forward strand.
TAACTCTAATCTATTAAATAGGAAAATTGTATTAGTAAAGATAATGGATTAATGTTTATGAATTTATTATTATTATTCCCAAACTTTTATAATATATATTTAATAGATTTATATCCATTAATAAATGAGACTATATCTATATAATTAGAAAAATGTTAGCATCATTATATTATGGACATACAATGAGGTGTTATGTAAGGTTAGAGAAATTGGGTGGACTTTAGTAAGGACAATAATTTTTGGGGAACGATGATGATAGATCATGGTTAAATGTGGATCTTGAAGAAGGGTACATTTGTTCATAGGGTTGTATGTTTATTATCATAGACAAAATTATTTATAATTCTTTGAATCATATCGTTTGAAATATTCAGGTGTGAAATATAATGTGGTATTCTATGTTTCTGGAAGTAGATATCATCAATAGTTTATTTTATTTTCATGTAAACATTTCTTAAATTGACTATATAGAAATTTGATAGTGAATTAGATACCATATATTCCATAGTATCCACTATAATAATTGTCATTACATGAAAATCAATGAGTTAATGAAATACCTAATGAAGGCCATGTTGGTAGAGGGAATCCCAAAACTTTTACAACTCCTCAAGGACCATTGATTGATCATAGGCATAGTTTAGGTAGTTATTAATGATAGTATAGAAGTGGATTTATATGTAAAAATATATATCTTTTTAACCCTAACAATTTTTTCTATATATTCACTTCATACTAATTTACTATACCAAGTCTAGTAAAATGATGATGACTTCTTATATATTTTTTTACAAGTTTCTTAAGTTATCAACTGTAATAAGTGATTGATTTAGTGTAGTTAAAATAACTTTTTTAAATGAGTTAGTGATCGGGATAAAATGTCAAAATGTGATCTAATTCTATTATGTATGAAACCATAACATTTCAAGAATGGAATTGATAGGATTTATTATTTTGAATCCCTAATTTATATCTATTATAGTAGAGTGACCTTTTCAAATATGGATGTGGTTGTAATTGTTTTTATCAAATATAGATATCAAGATAATGGTTTATATCATCACATCTCAACTAGATAAATTAATAGTTTATGAATTTATAGTCGAAGTAAAAAAGTTTTATAAAGTGATTAAAAATATTATTAATATATCTCTAGATGTGAATACAAGTTTATATTTTAAGTGGGAGATCAGTTTTATAATTTTTAAATATTTGGGACCATCCCCTATATTAATGAACACTTATTGAATGATGTATGTTATGATTTGGGAGATATATATTATGATTGATGAAAAGTTGAAAAGTTTTACCATTCGACCTATTGCATCACTATGTTTTTTCCTAATATATTTTAGTAAAAAGGTTGATAGTGGTTTGAGTTTCTGTTAATTACTTGTGTAGTTACCAATTCAATAGTTATTCCAATGGGTTTGAATAATTGGTTTTCTACATTATATTGATCACGTCAGAGTGGTATCTATTTAAGATATCCCATTTTACATAATAAATGTGCAGTATAATTATTATCTTCATAATAATGTTTTTGGGATTCTTCAACAATATTAGATATTTAGTTTTTTATGTATATTATATACTAGTGTATAGTTTTTTGAATGCATCTAAAATTGATGTTGTTTTATCTTCATTGATATAAATAAAAAATTAGGTACATTGTTTTCTTATTTTAACTAGATATTATCAAAGGATTACATCCAAAATATCATATATATAATCAATATTATCATCTTGGACCAATATTAGTCAATATTTTGTTATTACATTTCAATTGTAGTTAATATTTTTATACCAAAAGAAGAATTTGACAACTACAGACATTAATTATTAATAGTAATAAGGGGTTATGTTTGGGGAAAATATTGAAACATTAAGTCATTTATTTAGTTTCATTTTTATATTATAGATAATATTCGTATATTGTGAGACTATATAGTTGTAGTCTGTTGAATATAAATATTATACACATATTTTTGAATTACACGTTGTGGTGTTCTTTTTAAATATGTAAAAGAACTATTTTTTGGTTGAACACCTTATTGATTATAAATAAAAAATATCTTGTGATATATATATATATATATATTATAGGTAGTTGATAATATGTTAGTAGATTATGATATAATTTTTTCAAGATTAAAATATTTAAATTCTGTATTATTTAGGGAAACTTAGTGTGGTTGTTTATTATGTTTTAACAAATCCCCATATTCATTTATGGGTTCTATTCAATGAAACATCAAGGTTGAAATCCTCCAAAATACTTTTTAAATCATTAGTAATTTGTTTTATTGAGTTTTGTATAATTTTTGAAGATGTTAAATGAGTTCTAGAATGTTCAAAAAAATCAAAACTCAATTTTTTACGTCGTGTTTTATTGTGTATTGTGTATCTTATACCATAAAGAAAAATGGGACACATCATAAATTTCTCATATAAGAAAATTTTGGTATATTTGGTAAAGTATCATGTAAAAACGGATACACAAATGATGAATTTTGTTTTTATAAATGTACACAGCCATCCAGCAAGAGCTGAAACATCTGAAAATGAGATCCGAAGCATTATGAGAATAGCCCATCATTGAAAAACTAATGGATTTTTTAAGGCCACTGAGGGCTTCAGCAGGGAGACCAAATCATACCCAGTATCTTTATTCTTACTCAGGACACGCTTAGACATCTTATTAATATGGGTTTATCCAATGGTGACTTACTCCCTTATCATATAAATATAAACCTCCCTCCAATTTCCCATCTGATGTTTGTAGATGACACTTTGATTTTCCTCAATGGTGGAAGGAGGTCTATTAATCGAATTAGGAAAATTCGTGTGGAATACTATTACTAGAGTGGGAAGGTTGTAAATAATTCTAAAAGTAACCTTTACATCTCCAAGAAGTTTATACCTAGAAGATAATCCTCTCTTTGCAGTAGGCTTGACATGCATCGGGGGTCCTTTCCCATAGATTACCTTGGAACCCCAATTTCTTCAGGGACACTTCGGATACAATACTTCAACCATGTTATGAGCAAGATCACTGGGAGGGTCCTCTACTAGAACAACTGTTTCATTTCCTTTGGGGTGAATCACTTTGGTTAATATTGTTCTAGCGTCCATCCACATTCATGCAATGGACTCCACTATTGTGCTAAAAGGAGTCATCAAGACTATTGATATGCTCTTTGGTCTCTTTGTGTGGGATTCTCTTTCTGAGGGGAAGCACTACTAGGTTTTGTGGGGAAGAATGGAAAATCCAATCCCGGAGGGGGGAGTTGAAGTGAGGCTCCTTGATTATGCACTGTATTATATTCATGACAAGCTGGCATGGGAGGTGATCAAAGAGAAACCTCTATGGGGGAAGTCCACGTCCTATAGCTAGGTGAGGGAAGAAGAGTACACTGGCGGTATTAGTTCCCCATTCTGGTCCATAATTTTTCCTCTCATCAACTACCTGAAACCCCACTTATGCTGGATTATAGGGGATGTCAAGATCCTATTCTGGAGGCATAATTGGGTTGGCTCTGTTCTGGATTTCTCAGGCTGCCCAGACCCCTTTATAACCCTTAAAGAATCCAGTCTCCACCCCTCTACTACCAAATCAGTGTTGGACCCAGAACAGGAGGACATCCTTAATTCAATTGTTATTAACATAGACCCAGACGCATGAATTTTCACTGGTTCCTCCTCAGGGTGCTTCTCTTCCAAGGATTATTGAAGTCTCTTGGATTCATAGGGACCTTGAAACAACTGGAAGACCACTGTATGGTTTAAGAAGATTCCTTAAAAATATAATTTCTTGGAATTGAGAATCAGAAACAATGTAGTGGCTATGGACGAGCAGGTTAAGAAGGTAGGTATCAGTATGGCCTCTAAAATTCCATTATTGTCGTAGCCAGTGTGAAGAGAGCACGATCCACCTGTTCTTCGAAAGCAAGTGGGAACACAGTATATAGTCATTTTTGGACCCTCCACGGTGTTCTCCTTGAGTTTTCATGGCAATGTGCCCTTTCTAGACAGATGGTTCCATGGGCTGGATGGTTCAGATATGGAAATGATGATGCGGTCCCTACTTTTCAGTGCAGAGTGCTGGAGCATGTGGCATGCTGGGAACTAGGACCGCTTCGAAGGCACCACCCACTCTACAAGGTCCATAATAGCAAGCATGTGGAACCTTCTTCTAGAACTGTTCATTCTCATAGACGACTGGTAGGAGCCACCCTCGCTGAAGCTTTTGTAGGAAAGTGCTCCTCTGGTTAATCCTCCCTACAACAGGCCACGAGGGCGGTGGATATGTTGGTGGCCTCTGGCCTTGGGATATAAGCTCAATTAAGATGGTTCCTACCTTCTAGGTGATATACAAGGAGGGGGTGTGGTTCGGAATAGGGGTGGTAGTATTGTCCGGGATTTCACTACTTTCTATGGGAAAGGCACCCCACTTCAGGTAGAGGCCAAAGCCCTCCTCACCGGACTATCCCTTTATGAATAAAGAGAAATTATGATCACTCAAGTGGAGACTGAATCTCTAATTATTTATAAGTATCTTATTGAAAAATGTCACACACCTTGGTCAATATCCTACATGATTAGGAAATTCCACACTCTCCTCCACAATGTCAGAGTGACCCACACATGGCGGGAGGGGAACAGAGTTGTGGATCACCTTGCGTCATTAGTGAGACTGAGATCCAACATCACTTGCCTCCCTTCAACCAGTTTCATGAAACCTGAGGGAGTTAATTTGATAAGATGAGATGCTCTTGGTTTACATTACTTTAGACCCCCTAGTTCTTGGGTTCCTTGTTTCATGTTTCTTGTATTGTTTCCTTGTCTTCCCTGTTTTTCCCCTTTTCATCCTAAATAATAATTTGATGATGACGATGATGATGATGTAAAATCATTGAATATTTCACTTTGAGGTAGTGTTTTGAACCATAATAGGGGACCCCACAAGGTTTTGGGGATTCATTTTTTAAGTAAATTACACTATAAAATCCTAAATTCATCATGAAAATATAAGAGAAGAAAGGATTCAAAAAGGAATCCACACAATAAAATTGGAATATTTATCCTGGTGATGTAGTGATTTTCAATTAATAAAGACAATATGTCGTGATGCTGTTGTTCACATCATTATTATTCTGACCATGTACTTGTAATATATTTTAAAATTTCAATACATTAGTGAATATTTTTTTACCTAAAATATGATTTTTTTAGTCAGTATTTAACAGGAGGAATGGAAGAATTTTCCCCTAAAATATAATAATAAATGATGATACTAACAAAGTAAAATGTGTATATTTTCTTATGGAATTAAAAATATATATTCTTTATTGAAATAGAAAATGATAGATATAATTTTTTTGGAAGATGAATAAATGAAGAGGGGATTATAGAATATATAAATTATTGGAAATATAAATCAAGGATAATTACAACAGATCGCTCATGTTAGATCGTAGAGTCTATAATTTCAATGATAAAATAGAATAGTGGTAAATTTACCTTCTCTTAAAACTATAATATAGGTTCGTGGATAATTAATGTTTTCTGTTAGAGTAGTGATCATTCTTAGTGAGGAGATTAGTGAGTTATCAAATAATTATGATGGTTTATAACAAGAGTGGTGTCATGTCTAACAAAAGAAATTTTAAAAAAGTTACATTTTAATTTTGGTACATATTAAAATCATCAAGTATACGATCCTTGGATTTAGCCTAATGAAATTAAACCACGTAAAATAAATTATAGCTATTTCATAAATTATTTATTTCTAATGTTTTGTGAGTTAGTGGATATTATTTCAAAAAATCATGGAATATAATTATTGAGAATGATTTTTTGAAACCACAGTATCCTAATTCACTCATACCCCTTCAGGGTATCTTCCTTGTATTAGATAATATGTGTTATATGAGTGGAAGGTACGATTTGATGAATTTTCTTTTATATTTGGAATTCATGATAGAAATATTTAATCAACAAGTAATTGCAATCAACAATGGTCACAATTTTCAAATTTTGATGAATCAAAGGAAAAAAATCATCTGATCCATCAGTATGGATGTGTACAAGGTTCTCAAATTAATAATTGTGGTCAATATTGATAGTAAAGATCTATAATAAAGAGATACAAAAAATTTGGATTCCAAAACCAGAGGAATGAATGTGTTAGGGGTTCTTTATTTTCCCATAATCTATAGGATATCGATTTCATGTAAATCCTCACACACCATATGCGAAAAGATTTCAAATAACTATTATGGTGACTTAAGGTTACATAATGATAACATGGAAGTTATCTTAACCAACTATGAGTACATAAAGATTAATCTAAATAAAACCATTGATATATTATTTGATCAGTGGAATTTAACTATAGAACAGATTCATAGACCCAGAGAAACCTCTTATTATATTAAAATATTAATGTATATTCTGTGAATATTGTAACTAAAATTAAATCTGATGGTTTCAGTGCTACAGGATAAAGATCCAAAGTAGGTGATACAATATTTTCTTCATAATACTATTGTTTCATATGACATGAGGACTAACTTAAATGATCTAGTGTAAACAGAGATCTACCATGAAATAGAATTAAATTCCATAAATAAACTTTTTGTGGGAAATGATCCTAAAGAAAAGGACATTGATATTTTTTTCATTCATTTTTACAAATCCAAAATAAAGAAAAATTAATGTAAGTAATTTTCCTTGAACATTACATAATATAGGTAATGTAACAGAAATTCACTATAATTCATTCATATTGATCTTTAAGGTTTGATGTTTATGATAATAAGTTCATTACGTCATACATAGAAACTCATATATTACAACAAACACTTCTACCAAAAATCTATTTTTTCACAATATAAAACTTCTTGAATAAAACATGATTTCTTTTAATAACAGGACTTCATAAATTTAAACATGAATTATTACATTCCTTTACCCATAGAAAATCCCTATGAAAAAAATTTAAACATGGGATGAGTAAAGAATGCACATTAAGGGACATAGAAAATAAAACAACCATTAGTCCATAAATGAAAACATTTTCACAATGTTATAACTTTTACACACACAAAATAATATATTTAGCTTACCTTTCAAAACCATGAGTTTTCTTTAAAACCATAAAATCGAAAAATACATTAATTTAACATGTGGAATCATTTTTGTAACACTCTTATATATAATGTACCTCTTTAGGCTACTCAAGGAGTAACCAGAATGGCTACACCTAGAATAACCATCATAGTATATTCCCATAATATCTTAGGATAAACCTAACTCATTAACTTCAGCCCTTTACCCAATAAATTACAGTGTTAAAATGGGATCACCCACCCTCTGTTTATCACTAAATCACCAATAATCATAAAAATTCTCAATAACTATAGCATGAAGATAACACATAAATCTTCAATTAATGAAACATTCTTAAGGAAAATAAATTTTTAATTTTTAATTAACTTTTCATTTTTATGAAATCATACACATAAAAATGACAACATTTTACTTGAAAATACACTTATAAACATGTAAAGGAATCAATAAATCAATAAGGATCCGTGAATTTGTGAAAATGTTTTTATGTCATATAAGTAAAATAAATTCTTTAATAATAAGTGTTGAAAAATTAAAATAGGATTTAAATAAATAAAGTCTCTTACAATATGTATGAAACTGTTATTCACATGTACTAAATTTCTTGGATAATAAAATATTATTCTTTAATTACTAAATATGGAACCTTTTCCAGAAATATTTTATTTTTTATAATTTTATTAAGTTAATTTTAGGCCATTTTGATGAGTTATAAACATCAAAATTATTATTCTAGGATCATTTGTTTCATTTCATTATGGTAGGTTCTCTTGAGCATAGTTGAGGTTGTTCTTGTGAAATAGAAAAAAAACTGAAAAAGTAAAAAACAAATTGTATTAATTTACTTCCATAATATTAAATGATCCCATATAAGAGGTTTTCTAATATAAGGATAATTTATTAGATAAAACATTAATGGTAAATATTGTGTTTATTTTTTTGGTATTTCTAACCATCAAATTCTAGTTTTGTTTTATTTAATATTATGTCTATAAATTTGGTCCATATTATGATAAAAGTTATAATATTTATATTAAAATCTAATTTAACCATAATAAGTGGTTTTACTAACAATGATTTATAGTGGTAATAGAAAAAAAAACTCACCATCCAAGAAGGCATTGAATCGACACATCACAGATGATGTTTTCCTTTTAAGAATAAGATTAGAAGAGGAGAGTATTGAAAGTGGTATTACCTTAATAAAAAAATTAATTTTTATATATGATATTGGAGTAACCATTCTGTTTTTGATAGGGTAGGTGAGGATATGGCATAAATATATAAACAAAGAAGGAATTTAATTGAGAAAGGAGGGAGGCTTTTGCCTCTTGAATATCGTCTCGTTGAGAACCTCCTTAAGGTAGTTGGTTTCACTATTTTAGTGACACCGTTAGGTCTTGGAAAAGATGAAGAGGCATTAAAAGTTAACTGGGAATACTCTAGTCAAGCTACCAGGATTTGGAGGTTTGATTCTAAGAGGTGGTAAGAGGTGGTTTTATAGGAAGAGTAGAGGGGTGTTATTGATTATTGTATTCATCAATTTTTTAATATGACTCAAGATAGTCAAGAGTATTGATTCTTGTGAAAATGTATAGTAAATAGTTCATGTTTGTTCAAAATAATTTGATAATCACCATAAATGACTCAAAAATTCATGTATTTATCTTATAAACATAAATACAATAAATAAGAATACTTCACTATTCACAAAAAATCAACTATTTCAAAACAATCCAAAAAATTCACCCAAACCATTTTTTTAAATTTTTAGATATGAAGAATATATTTGATTTTTTAAAAATAATTTTCAAAATGTTATGAATTTAAAATTTATTTAAAATCATCATTTATTCAAAAAAAATACCGATTTTTATATTATTATAGATTTTACGAGACTTTGAAATATTAATTAAGGTCACACAAAATATTATTATAATTAAAATAAAACAAAATATTACTTAATAAATATATTTTATTAAAAATAAATGTTCTTCTAAATCATTATATTAATTAAAAAATTATAAATAATTATTTACATTTCATTAGTGAATTCATTATTCTTATGGCCAAATTACTATTCGTAATGGTCACATTAATACTCTAATAGTCAAGTTACTATTCCATTATTATATATTGCTTAATTTTTATCAATATAACTTATTTAATGATAAATTTATGAATATTTTTAGAATTTAATTCTACAGTGAAAACAAAATATTTTATATATACCTGAGTAGTTACATCCCCCCTTTAGAAATTTCATCCTCATAATTTTTTTCACTTATTAAAAAAAGAGGATAATTTTATCTCATATCATTTTCATATTACCATGTTTATTCTTCAACCATGTTGTTTATTTTCAAGAAAATAACCCTGTGATTTACCTTATTCCACAATACTTTCGTTTTTTTTCAAGAAATTCAAAAAGTATTACCTCATAAGAATTGTTCTCTTGAATATTAACTACTTCAGGGCTTAAAATATGAGATGAATATGTAACAAACATTCATTATATAGAAATAATAACAAAAACTTTATACCTCGGACATACATAGAGGAAAATTCACTCTGTAAGAAAATGATTCATCTTTCTCCAGTATTTTATAGGGTCTAATGAGTTGTGGACTCATCTTCACATTCTGACCCTAATGCATCACACTTTTCTATGGAGAATCTTTGAGAATGACATGTAAACCTACCCCCAAAGAAATATTCTCCAACTAGTTATCTATATTGATATTCTTCCTACTCTTAGCTGTCCTCAAGTGTCACCTATTCATCTAATATTTCCCTATTGGTTCTTTTACAAATTATGGCCCCATTAACTTTATTTCACCTAATTCATCCCAATATGATAGAGTTTGACACTATTTTCCCTATAATTCATTAAAATGTGGAATCAGTATACTAGAATTGGAAAATTATTATAAGAAAACTCAACCAAGGAAATATATTGATTTCAATTTTTCTCATAATCTATTGAAAAAGATCAATGCTTATCCTATAATATCTAAAGTTTTCAATATGAATGTCTATAATAGTGAGGATTAAAAGAAGTATTGAAATATAATTAAGTTCTAAATGACTTCAAAATGAATTTTCAAAATCTAGAAGTGATCGTGGGGTCACGATCAGATATAATGAAAAGAGGAATCCCATGTAATCAAACTATATATTTATGTTATATACCAGAATCATGATATTAAGAAATAATATCTCAAATAGGAAAAAATCTTTGTATTTAATCAGTTTATTAGGAATAACCCAAATCAAATTTTTACAACAAGTATTTTTTTGGAAATCCCACTATCAAATCTATAGAAGTATTTTCCAATTTCCACTTTGGAACTATAAAAGGATGAAGAATCACATTCAATAATTTTTATTCTATCTTTTACTATTGACAAGTCAGACAACTCATGGTGAATCCTACCATATCTATTTTCATTACTTCCCACTTGTGATACTCCTAAATTACTTTGTAAATTTTAGTGAGTCTAGGATGGCCTGAAAATAGAGAATTATTATCTCACTTATTAAATACCTCTTCAACTATGAATCACAAGTCACACAAAATCTCTTACCATATCTCAAAACACAATCTTAATCAATTTTAAATTCTTGATAAAATACCATTTATAACAAATAATACATTTTTCAATAACTCACAGTCTTCCTTATTTTCATTCTTAAGTATATTTGATATAGATAATTTCATATAAACCTAAAAAACCTAGAATCTTCTTACATTAAAAAATCCAAAAAAATTATCCAAATAAAAAATCAAGGGGTCATGTTCCAAATGTAAAATTTTTAATGAATAATTATTTTTCTGACTCATTGAATTAGACACATTATTTAGTTTTAGGGGATGGAAATTGATTATGCAATCATAATAATATTTCAGTTCTAGTCATCTTCTCTACCTCATGTTCAATTCCTTTTGAGGGAATATATAATTCAAAATTTCATGATCAGTATATATTTAACACTTTGTTTCATATAAATTTTTTATCCAAATTTCTATAAAATGGCCACATCCACTAATTGTAAATCAAGTGTGGGATAATTGTACTCATAAGGTTTGAGTTAATATGAATCTTAGTATCATTTGTAGGACTTGACCATTCATAGACTTCTTTGGTTTTATGGGTTCAACTATTATTTCATCCCTAGTTAAAATGTTCCCATGAAATGTAAATTTTTTAACTAAAAATCACACTTTTGAAATTTTTCATATAACTTATTTTATTTTAGGGTTTTTAAAAAAATCGTTAGATGTTTTCCAAGATCCTCATAAATTCTTGAATAAACTAAAATATCATCCATAAAAACAACAAAAAAAATATATGAATTTTAAAAGAAGATCATGTTCATAAGATCAATAAACACAGCAGGATATGTTTTTCAAACCAAAGGGAATAACTATAAACTCATAATACCCATTTCAAGTCCGGAACACTATTTTCTAAATTGAATCCTCTTATGCCTTCATTTTGTGGTTCCATGGTCAAATATCAATATTTAGAATGTTATACACTCCTTTGATATGATCAAACAAATAATCTATATGAGGAAATGGATAGTTATTCTCAACATTGGAGTTATTAAATTTTCAATAATTGATTCTAATCATCAGGAAACTTAATTTCTTTTTAACAGAAACATGGGAGAACCCCAAAGTGAAGGGTTGGGTTAAATAAAACCTTCATCTAGAAACTCATATAACTTCTTTTTCAATTCTAATAGTTAAAATTGAGTCATTCGATAAGGGTGTTTTGAAATATTTTTAGCATCAGGGGATGAATCAATAGTAAACTCAGCATCTCAACCAAGTATAATACAAGGAAACACATTAGTAAAATCATCTAGATACTCATTTACCACCAAACAAATAATTAATCTTTACAGTACCATTGTTTTAAATAATATGTTTAAGATAACATTCATTTCTATATTCTAAACATTTATCTGATTCCAAATATGTTTGAAAGATATTGGATTATTATTGTATAAAAACTGAAAAATTTTCTGAAAAAAACAATACTTTTTTAACTCTACAATGCATCTGATAATTGTAAACAAATATCTAATCCATACTCAGGATGACATCAAATTCTACTAGAGGGAAAACAAAAAGGTTTTCTGTAAAATTGTTTCCACATAATTTTAAGGGAATATTATTATGGTTTATTGATTCCATATTATTTCCCCATGTTTTTTTAACCTAGTGTATATATTGATTTATTATGGTGAAATTTCCAATTTACTATAAAATTTCATAGATATGAATGAATGTGTATACCCATAGTCAAAAACTATATTATACAAATATGAGTAAACAAAAAATCTACCTAATACCACTTCGTTGGATGGCCCATAATCTTTTTAAGTAGTTTCAATGGATTTAACCACACCATTTTGTTCATAGTCTAGCTACTTATCATTATCCGGGTTCATAATTGGGAACTTGTTTGAATAAATAACCATATCATAAATTTTGTAAGACAATTATTGTTTGTATATTAAAATTTATCTTACTACTACCATGATATTTTTAATTGTAATTATAATCCATATACCCAATCATACCACATAAGAAACACTTACCTCGCATTAAAAATAATTCCCTAGTGTGTTTTTACCATAATTATCATACACTAAAAACATCATTTACTTACTATAAAACTTATTTGATGCACTATTTCCCTATTATTTCCACCTCAACCCCTTTTTATTATGGTTTTAATGGTACACATGATCACTAAAAAACTCAATTTCCACATTCTCCTCATATCAAAAAAATTCATAACATCTGAATTCATGAGAAGCCAATTCCCTTCAATATTTAATCTTCAATCCTATGTAAACATGACTAATTTTATTATAAATATCTTAGATAAAATTTGGAGTGTACCTAGACGATCAAGTGAATTTTTCTTCTTTTACCTTAATTCTTGAATTTTTATCATCCTAAAAATATTTTCCTTAAAAAAATATTTATCAAGTAACTTATTTTAAAATAAATCATATTCCAAAGAATTTATCTCCATATTAAAACATATATTTTTTTATCATTGACTACCACTGGTCGGATTCCCCTTCAGAATGGTAATTAGTAAGATGATAATTTTATTTTTATTAACACCCCATGACAACAAAAATATTTTCTAAGGCTTTAATCCACTATCTAACTACCACTGGGTTAGAAGAGACACTAAATTTAGGAGGGTATTTCCTGATAATATTTTTCACAACTTATATATTCCTCTATAGTTGATCAATCTGATCGGGGTGAATGGATGATGATGTCACGAACCGTCCCCTGAGGCCCACATCATGACTACACCAAGCCCACCTTCCTTAGGCCAGGGGCTGGCGACTAGCCCCAAAGGTGTAAATCCCTAAACTGGGAATGAATTTCCTTTATAAACTGAAACACACACAACAGAGTATGCAACTGGAAGTAAAAAACTAAGTTTAACTATATACAAAAGAGAGTATTGAAAGTAAAGGGGGCCATAAATACAAGACCAACAGTAAAGTACAAAGAAACACTAAAGTACAAGTATAACTGAAAGAAGAGGTAATATAGCTATTGGGTCATCCTCTGGTGTTCCGCCCTTGAAGGGTAGGTACATATGGCCTCCTCAGCACTCCACGTACGGCCGTCCTCTCCGTGAACCGTCACACCGAGTGATCCACCTCTGGGTACCATCCAATCTTGTCACTATCTGCCTCTGTCAGCATTGTCCATCGTCTGCAACCAACACAACGAGGTGCGGTCATAGGTTGTGTAGGGGTGAGTATAACGATACTCAGTAGGGACCCCCGAGACCTTCAAGGTATCACAAAATCCAATACGTATAAACCACAAGGCATGAAATCAATGAATAAACATTACATAGGTATTTTCCCATACATATACCTATGTTATCTAGTAACCCATCTCAATCATGAGGAAAAACACAAAATTCATTGACTCAGTTTAATACTACAATTTTATTCTAGGGGTGATATCACGTAACACTCCCAGTCTAACTTTTGAAACCTCAACTGCTGGTGTACTCCTCTATAGAGTATTGTGGGCCTACCACGTGACACAGAGGCACTTCCTAATATCATGGATTGCTATGGTAATCCCCCTGTCGAGTACCGCGGGTCTGCCGCACTCACACAGAGGTGCTCCCCACCGTGGGTCTGCCTCGTCACACAGAGGATCTCCCCCTCTTAACCAGCTAAGGTACTCTTTCTGTTGAGTAATGTGGGTCTGCCACATCACACATTGGCACTCCCCACTGTAGGTCTTCCACGCTCACACAGAGGCTCTCCCCACTCGGCTAGTTGAAACACTTCGATTCGAAAGGTCAGCAGTAGTCAGGTATCAGCTAGCTACTAGGTTTCCATACTCCGCTCACTCGTCTCCTAGAGGATCCGCTCCATGAGCTAATAATATAAACTCTAACTGTCACAACGTCCCAAGTAGAAGTATATCAATGGTCCGCCTCGTCTTAAAGGTCTCAACGCAACAGACGGCGCGTCAATCGGACGCCCAGTCTGTGAGTTAGTAGCCTTTTAGTCCCGGGGGCCCGGTTGGATTTGTGTACGAACCAACCTGACCATAACTCAAAAATACCCCGAACTCTGGTGGGGTATACTCAAAGAGATCTTAATGCTCCAAGGTTCCCAGCACCACTGACGGTTCGTCAAACGGACGCATGTTTCCAATGTTATGGAGGGTTGTGCAGGGGTGCATGGTTGTCGCATGTTCTGGACATGTAGTGCGGCCAAGTCGTGTGAAGTCCCTGGGTGGGACAGTGGCTACCGCATGGTTGGCGCAGGGTTTTCCAAACCGTGTGGCCAAGCTGTACGGGTTCCTCAGGTGGTATAGTGGCTACCGCATGGTTGGCACACGGTTTCCCAAACCATGTGACTAAGTCGTTGACCACTTAAAAATCAAGATTTTAAGTCCCGGGCCACTCAGGATTTCCCATATCTCCCCCATTCATCCTCCCACTCGAGGCTCACGTGGGAGTTTTGGTTTTTTTAGAGGTTGGGGGAGCTCCTTATCTCGTTTTGGAGATAAAATGAAGGGGGTTCTTAGTGGATCAGATATGGTTCTCCATTAATCACCATGGAAAAAATCCGCCTTCTTCTTTCGCGTAGAACACATGATTCAAGAAGAGCAGTAGAGGGTTCGGGCCATGTTTGTTTGGCCTGCACCCTCTTCGTTAGTGTCGTATCAAGTGTCTCAACAAAAAAAGATATGGAAGATAATTAAAAACATCATTTCCTATAACCCTAATCAACAATATAATCCCAACCCGCAAGGAAAAACATTCGTGGATCAACTTGATAATAATTTGGTCCACGTTCTTTGTTTTAGAAGGTACGAACCAAGGGAATAATTTCATCTCAAACCCCTACCTTTTTTTGTCGATGATCGTTGACGAAGTCACGGAAAGGCGGTGTCGATTCTTCTACGTCGGAAAAATAAGTGGATAACCGTCTTTGGTGGATGATCATTCGGAGTGGACGAAGTTAAAGACGGCATTCTTTGCAATCATCTCCTTCTCTTTTGGCATGATTGATGATCGATGAAGGAGTTCGATGATATTCGGTGAACGATGAATATGCGTTATTAACGTTCTTCATTGAGAGGATTAAGTTCTCAAAATTCTTCAAAATCATCTCCCAATGTCCCACCTAAATGAAAGTTTCCATCCAAAAATAATGGGATATGCTAACCCATTATTTAATTTGTTGGCTAAATAATTAAAAAGAATTCAAATGGGTTTTAAATTAATTAATTTATTTCACTTAATTAAATGGGTGTAGTTGGCTCAATAAATTGGTGGGCAAGGTGAAGAGTTTCATCCCACATAAATGGGGGGGTTAAAGGGGGTTTAAAGCTCGTGTGGGCCCCACCAAGGATATCCTCCCAAGGGAGGTTATGTACAGGTGGGCCCCACCACCATAACCTCTCATTGGAGGTTATAGTGTGATGGCATCGACCTCTAACCTCTTCTTGTAGGTTTTAACCACCACAAAATAAAAAAAAATTATCTCCTTATTTTTATTTAATTTATTTAAAAACCCCAAATACTAATTTCCATACCCGACCAACTGTCGTCGAGGTGAAAGTCTTCATAAGTGAATACCGGTGCTGCGAGTTCTACGGTACCCTCAGATTTCAGTTCCGAGCACTGGTTCAAATGTTATAAAAACCTGCTCGTACTTTTACTAAACGTACCCGAACAAAACATCAAAAATTGATTCCGGGCACACCAGGCCTTGGAATTAAGTGTCGTAAATTTTCACAGACTCGTAAAAATCCCATGTACATAAGAAAAAAAATTCCACAGAATTTTTGGGTCTTTACATTCTCCCCACCTCATGGATTTACGTCCCTTTAAGCTACAACTCGAACTATGGAAACAAATGGGGGTACTGAGCACACATCTGAGCCTCTCACTCCCTTGTGCTCTCCTGGAGGTTCCCATGCTTCCAGCGAACGTGCACCAATGGTATCGACCATCCATGTAGGACCTGAACCTGTCGATCATCAATCTCCAATTGAACCTCCTTAAAAGTCACCCCATCATCGGTGTCCAGCTCACCATGGTCGATGATGTGTGAAGATTCCTAAACGTATCTCCTCAATTGGGATACGTGGAAGACATCGTTTACCCGGTGCAACTGAGGTGGAATATCTAAGAGGTAATCCACCTTTCCTACTCTGATGAAGACCTGGAAAGATTCGATGAATCTATGAGATAACTTGCCACCTCGGCCATATCTCTGTAGACCTTGTCGAGGTGAGACCCGTAGAAAGATGTGGTCTCCATCCTCCAAATCTATAGGTCTCTACCTCCTGTTAGCATATGAATTATGTCTGCTCTATGCAGTCTTCATCCGCTCCTAGATGATCTGAACCTTCTTCGTGGTAGCCCGTACCATCTCTGGTCCCACTAGTGCTTACTCCTCTGGGTCTGTCCAGCATAGTGTCAATCTACAATGTCGACCATACAAGTCCTCAATAGGTTCCATACCAATGGTGGAGTGATAGATGTTTTTGTAGGAAAACTCCACCAAAGGTATGTGGTCCTCCCAGCTACGACCGAAATCGAGGAAACAATCACGGAGGATGTCCTCAAGAGTCTGAATGGTTCTCTTAGTCTGGCCATCTGTCTGAGGATGGAAGGTGGTGCTCAGACAAAGATGTATCCCAAAAGCCTCCTACAACCTCTTCCATAGCTAGGAAGTAAACAATGAATCATGGTTGGAGACAATAGAATAAGGTAATCCATGTAAACACACAATATCCTACACATAGATGGGTCCCAAGATCTCTACTAAACCCCACACTCTGATCGGTAGGAAGTGGGCCAACATGGTGAGTCGGTCGATGATCATCCATATCGAATCGTGACACCTGGATGTATGGGGATGACCCGTCATGAAATCCATGGATATCCCATCCAACTTCTACATTGGGACCTCTAAGGGATGAACCAAGCCTATAGATACCTGGTTCTCCGCCTTCACTTACTGACAAGTGAGGCACCGAGAGACAAACTGAGCTAATGCCTTCTCCATACTTGGCCACCAGTGTTTTCGTCGAAGGTCCTAGTACATCTTTGCCACTCCGAGATGTACCGCTAGAGGGGAAGTGTGGAACTCCCTAAACACTTCCTCGTGAAGTGAAAATGGTACCAAGGTACATCCTTTTAAGAGGATGGCGTACTCCCCACCTTCAAAAAATCCATCAGGTGCATGCCCTGTGGATAACTGAGCACGTCGTATCTCGCAGTAAGCTTCCCCATGCTGAACCTCCCTGACTTGCTGAAAAAGTAGGGGAGTGACTTTAAGAGACTGTATATAGGATTCTCCATCTCTATCCACAAATGATATCTGCAAGGCAGCTAGCTGCTCTGTCACCTCTCCTAGTAGTTGTATACCAGATCTCTTGCTGAGCGCATCTGCAATAATGTTCCCCTTCCCAAGAGTATATACTATCTCAAATTCATAGTCCTGGAGGAACTCAAGCCAATACTACTATCTCAAGTTCAGGTCCTTCTGAGAGAAGATATACCTGAGACTCTTGGGATCAGAGTTCACTGTAAAACATTCACCCATCAGATAATGTCGCCACATCATAAAGGCGAATACCACTGCTATTAACTCTAGGTCATGGGTAGTGTAGTTCTGCTTGTGTTGTCTCAAATTATGAGAACGATATGAAATCACAGCTCTCTCCTGCATAAGGACACACCTGATTCCAATCCCCGATGCATCGCAGTAGACTAAGTACCCTATGCTTTCCTCTAGAAGTCTTCAGATAGGGGAACTAGTCAGCCTCTGTCTCATCTATTGAAAGCTCTGTTGGAATGTCTCTGACAACACGAAGGGTTTTCCCTTCTTCTTCATGGATGATATTGGTGATAAAACTCTATAGAAGTCTAGAAAAAACCTCTGATAGTGTCCAGCCAAGCCCATAAGACTTTGTACCTTCGTAACACTCTTCGGTGGCTCCGAAGAAAGTGCCTCCTCAATCTTCACTGGATCTACTACAACTCCAGCCTCCGAGATGACGTGTCCCAAGAAGTGAACCTCTCAAATCCAAAACTGGAACTTTGAGAGCTTACCATAAAGCTGGAGCTCACTGAGTGTGTCTAGTACTACCTGTAAATGGTAGGCATGCTCCTCCTCAGTATTCGAGTAGATCAAAATGTCGTCGATGAATACTATGAAAAATCGATCAAGGTATGGATGGAAGATTCTATTCATGAGACTCATGAACTCTATTGGAGCGTTGGTTAAGCCTAAGGGCATAACTAATAACTCATAGTGGTTGTAACAACACCTGAAGGCTGTATTCTGCACATCCTTGTCTCGAACTCTAAGCCGGTGATAGCCTGATCTGAGGTCTATCTTCGAGAACCATCGTGCTCCCATTAGCTGATCAAAGAGGTTGTCAATCCTGCAGAGTGGGTACTTGTTCTTCACAGTCACCTAGTTCAGGCAAAGTTAGTCGACACAGACCCTCAAGATCCCATTGCCTTCTTGGAGAACAGAATTGGGGATGCCCAGGGAGAAACACTGGGCCGAATGAATCCCTTCCCCTATAAGTCCTCTAGTTGTACCAGTAGCTCTCGAAGCTCAGTGGGAGATATCTGATATTCTGGAGTAGATATTGGTGACTTCTCGGTGTACAAGTATATATAGAAGTCCACCTCTCTGGGAGGAGGTAGTCTTAGGACATTTTCAGGGAAAACATCTACAAACTGGTCCACCACTACAAGATAATTTGGACTTTCCACATCAACCGGTCCAAGGGTATGACAAGCCAACTGGTGAGTAATTGGTTGCACCCTCCTCTGAGTAAGTCTGTCATGTGCTTCAAAAGTTCCCTTCTCGCTGGTGAAAGTAAGCCTAGTCCCATCCGTGTGGACACATTGCACATTTCGCCTAATACAGTCGATCTGAGCAAGGACTGTAGATAACCAGTCCATCCCCAATATCACGTCATAAGGCCTCGAGGCCGCTACTAAGAGATCCCAGCTGAGGATATCACCTCCTAGAGTAAGCTCGTACTTCTAGCACCAGTACGTAATCATCGAATCTGCTCTCGTAGGAGTCTGTAGATGTGAGGATCGAGCCAATAGATCCATCAGAATCATTGTGCTCCGAATGAGGGTAGTGGAAACGAAAGAGTGACTAGAACCTATGTCTATAAAAACTATAGCTAAGGTGTAGTAGACACAGATCGTACCTCGAATCATCTATGGAACACCATGGCCATATTCCTCAGCTGCCTGGAGCTAAGCTCAACCATCTCCATGTGTTCCCTGCGGTCAGGGTGGACCTCCAGGTGGGGGTGGTGGTAGCACCTTGTAACGTCGTCCACCGCCAGATGCTCGAACAACTACTCTACCATGTCTACCTGTGCCCTGCGGACCACCTCTGTCAAATCTTTGCCTTTGTCTGGGAGTTCCCTCAACTTTCTGTTGATCATCAGCACGGTAGGTCAGACAGTCTTGAGCCATGTGACCCTGCCCACTGCATGAGTAACATTGGTTGCTACTGGCACATGTGTCTCTACTCCGTGTGCCCCTCACAACCGGTCCTATGTCATGCGGCTGACCACCCGTGGGTCTGGTCCTCTTGGACCTCTACATCATCTGCCTACTGCTAGCTATAGAATTCTCAGCTTCATGTCGAGTAATAGTGGTTCTCACTGTTGGTGACTGCTCATCCAGGAAACTCTCAACTAGGAGGGCTCTCTCTAACACCCCTTCCTGCGTCGGGATGCTGAGGGAGATCATCGATGCCTTGATCTCTCGTATGAGCCCCTGCTCAAAGGTCTGGGCCCTAAAGAATGGGTCCCATACCATATCTGTGGAGTAGCGCGAGAGGTCGGGGAACCTCACTGAGTAATGCGCTACTGTCATGTTTCCCTGCATCAAATGAAGTAGCTCTTATATCTGCACCACATGAAGGGTCTCTGGAAGAAACTCGGCCCAAAATAGGCTCTCGAAGTATATCCAGAGTAGTGTCTCCATGTAATGAACCTGGAGCATCAGGATCCACCATCTGTCTCCTGCTTCTTGAAGGAGGCTGGTAGCAAGGAACACCATGAAGTCTTCTGGTGTCCCTACTATCCTGAAAACTCTCACCACAGCCTCCAGCCAATCCTCAGCCGCCTATGGGTCCGTCTCTCCCCCGAAAATGGGTGGCCTCTAGTACTGGAAATAGTGCAATGCACTCAACTGGCGTTCATCTTCTACTACTAGGTCTGGTGGCATCAGTGTCCCAACGGAAAGTGGTACCACCAGTGGATCCGTTGGAAAAGGGCCGTGCACTGAGGCCTCATCCCTCAGTGGGCTATTAGCGCGAACAACTCTCCATGCTATAACTAGTCATCCATGGGGTGCATCCTGAAAGAAATAGATGTGACACGGTCAAAAGATTATACCTTGTGGGATAGCCTGGTTGTGCTGACTGAAATAAAACTTTTGGAAACACATGCACAATCAATGTTTTCATGCATTGAGTTGGAAATCATATTTCAGGGTCCTTGTGTATGGGTATGTAAGCCGCCAGCACGAACACTGGACTCCCTACCCTGAAGACCACACTTAGTACCCTTAACACTATTTCTTCAAAGTAAATAATGATCAGAGTCCTTTGTTCTGAAATAGAACCGACTCCTCTGATACTAATTTGTCATGAACCATCCCCCGGGGCCCGCATCATGACTACCCCAAGCCTGCCTTCCATAGGACAGGGGCTGGTGACTAGCACCAAAGGCGTAAATCCCTAAACTGGGAAGGAATTTCCTTTATAAACTGAAACACACACAACAGAGTATGCAACTAGAAGTAAAAAAATAAGTTTAAATGTATACAAAAGAGAGTGTTGAAAGTAAAGGGGTTAGGAAATAGAAGCCCAACAGTAAAGTAAAAGGAAATGGAAAATTACAAGTACAACTTAATGAAGAGTTAAAGAAGCTACTGGGTCATCCTACGGGGTTCCTAACTAAAGGGTAGGTAAAGATGGACTCCTTAGCACCCCACGTCCATCCATCCGCTCTGTGCACCATAACGCCGAGTGATCCACTATCAGGTACCGTCCAGTCCCACTACTCTCTGCCTCTGTCGGCGTTTTCTGTCGTCTGTAACCAACACAATGAGGTGCGGGCATAACCTGTGCAGGGGTGAGTATAACGATACTCGGTAGGGACCCTAAGACCCTCAAGGTCTCACAGAATCCGAAAAAGATAAATCACAAGGTATGAAATCAACTAATAAACATTTCTAAGGTATATTCCCATGCATATACATAATTTATGTAGTAACCCATCTCACTCATGAGGAAAAACACAAAATTCATAGACTCAGCTCAATACCAAGAATTTATTCTAGGAGTGAGATCATGTAACACTCCCAGTTTAACTTTCAAAACCTCGGCTGCTGGTGTACACCTCTATAGAGTACTGTGAGCCTGCCGCGTCACACAAAGATGCTTCCCACTAACCTGGACTATTGTGGTACTCCTCCTGTCGAGTACCGTGGGACTGCCGCACTCACACAGAGGCCCTCCCCACCATGGGTCTTCCGTGTCACACAGAGGCGCTCCCCCTAGTAGACTACTGAGGTACTCCTCCTATCAAGTATCGTGGGTCTGCAACGTCATATAGAGGTACTCCCCACTATTGGTCTGTCGTACTCACATAGAGGTGCTCCCCACTGGGCTTGTCAAAACACTCTGAGCCGAACGGTCAGAAGTCGTTAGGAATTAGCCAACTACTAGGTTTCTGTACTCTGCTCACTTTTCTTCAGGAGGATCCACTCCAAGAACTACTAGTCAAAGCTCCAACTGTAAAGAAGGCCCAATTATAAGTATCTTAAAGGTCTACCTCGTCGTAGGGGTCTCAATGCAACAGACGGCGTGTCAATCGGATGCCCGGTCTGTTAGTTATTGAACTTTTAGTCCCGGGGGCCCAGTTGGATTCGTGTACGAACCAACCTAACTGTAACTCAAAAATACCCTGAAATCTAGTGGGGTATAATCAAAGAGGCCATCATGCTCCAAGGTTCTCAGTTTCGCTGACGGTTCGTCAAACGGACGCCTGGTGCCAAAGTTATGGTGGTTTGAGTAGGGGCGCATGGTTGTCGTAGGGTCTGGACATATCGTGCGGCCAAGCCGTGTGAAGTCCCTGGGTGGGACAGTGGCTACCGTACGGTTGGCACACAGTTTTCCAAACCATGCGGCCAAGCTATTTGGGGTCCCCAGGTGGGACAGTGGCTACAACACGTTTGGCGCATGGTTTCCCAAACCTTGTGTCCAAGCCATGCGACCACTTAAAAAGTAGGCTTTTAAGTCCCAAGCCACTCTGGATTTCCCATATTTTCCCCAGTATTCCTCCCACTCAAGGCTCACGCGGGATTTCTGGTTTTTTAGATGTTGGGGGAGCTCCTTATCTAGTATTGGAGATGAAACGAAGGGGGTTCTTAGTGTATCAGAGATGGTTCTCCATTCATCACCACGGGAAAAACCACCTTCTTCCTTCGCATAGAACACAACATTCAAGAAGAGCAGCAGAGGGGTCAGACCATTTTTTTTCCCACACCTTTCGCATTAGTGTGGTATCAAGTGGAACAACAAATAAAATGGAAGATAATTAAAAACAGCATTTCCCACAACCCTCATCAACAATATAATCCCAACCCGCAAGGAATAACATCCGCAGATCAACTTGATAGTAAGTTGGTCTGCGTTCTTTTTTTAGAAGGTAAGAATCAAGGGAATAGTATCAACTCAAACCCCTACCTTCTTTTGTCGATGATCATTGTTGATGTCGCAGAAAGGCGGCGTCGATTCGTTGATGTCAGAAAAAGAAGCGTATAAAAATCATTGGCGGATGAGCTTTCGGAGGGGACGAAGTCGAAGATGGCGTTCTTCATAGTCATCTCCTTCTCTTTTGGTACGGTTGAAGATCGATGAAGGATTTCTATGATATTCGTTGAATGATGAATAGCCTTTCTTGGAGTTCTTCATTGAGATGAATAAGTTCTCCCAATTCTTCAAAGTCCTCTCTCAAATTCCCACCCAAATGAATGTTGCCAACCAAAAGTAATGGGTTATGTTAACCCATTATTTAATTTATTGTCTAATGAATTCAAAAGAATTCAAATGGGTTTTAAATTAATTATGTTATCTCAATTAATTAAATGGGTAAAGTTGGCTCAATAAATTTGTGGGGAAGGTAAAGAGTTTCATCCCACATAAATGGAGGGTTAAAGGGGGTTTAAAGCCTGTGTGGGTCCCACTAAGGATATCCTCCAAAGGGAGGTTATGTGCGGGTGGGCCCCACCATCATAACCTCTCATGGGAGGTTATGGTGTGGTGTCACCCACCTCTAACCTCCTCTTTGAGGTTTTAACCACCACAAAATAAAAATAAGTTATCCCCTTATTTTTATCTAATTTATTTAAAAACCCCAAAAACTAATTTTCATACCCAGCCAACTGTCGTCGAGTTGAAAGTCTTCTTAAGCGAATATCGGCGCTGCGAGTTCAGCGGTGCCCTAGGATTTCAGTTCCGAGCACCGGTTCAAAAGTTATAAAAATCCACTCGTATGTTTACTGAACATACCCAAAAAAACTTCAGCAATTGATTTCAGGCACACCTGGCCTTGGAATCAATGGTCGTAAATTTTCGCGGACTCTTAAAAATCCCATGTATTTGAGAAAAAAAATTTCCACAGAATTTCCAGGTCCTTAGAGACGCATACATTTATAGCCTATGTCAATAGATCCACTACTTTAAAAAACTATATAGTTCTAATTCTCACTATTCCATGTTATTAATTAGAAATGATGTTATTCTTTTGCTTACCTATTACTTTAGTTTCCCAGTATCATCTACCAAAAAAAATTCTGAATAGAAATATCTTAGATAAATCATAATGGTAATATTTAAATGATATATCATTTAAACATAACCGTAAAGTAAAAAAACATTTATGGGTATGATATTAACATTATCCCAACCCCTAACAATTTATAGAACAATATTTGATACCAACTATAAGAAATCCTCCGTTGTAATAAATAATCTAGTTAATTCAACTAGAATACACCTTCATACATTCCTAAATATATTTTTGGTTTATAGTTTTAGATAATTGGGTCATAAACTCATTCATAGAAACATATATACAAAAACGTCGGCAAATCTACACAAAATACTTTTTTTTAAATATGAAACATATAGAATAAGATGCAATTTATTTTGCTAACAAAACTTCACTACGTTATTTGAATTATTCCATCCCATTACCCATTAACAATCCCTAGAAAAAAAAATTAAAACCAAGAATTAGCACAAAAAATCATTGTAAGAGACATAAAAATGAATAAATAAACCATTGATCCATGAATGGAAACACATTCACAAAGTATTAACTTTTACACATAAAAAATAACCTCTTTATACTACCTTATGAAATCATAAGTTTCCTTTAAAACCATTGAAACAATACATAAATCATATAAGGTATCTTATGGGATAATTTTTATATCCCTCATACGTATAATGTAGCTCTACTAACTATTAAGGGAGTAGAAATCATGGCTATACTTGGAATAACAATCACAATATATTCCCATAATCTTTCAGGAGAAACATAACCTCTAAAATTCATCAATTTATCCAATTAATTTGAGAGATATAACAGGCACAAACTCTATTTTAATATTAAACCATCTATCATGATACCAATTACCAAGAACCATAATGCTATCATTATAAATAAATCCTAAATAAAAGAAACGTTCTATTGGAAAATAAATTTTCAATTTTAAAATCACTTTTCATTTTTAAGAATTCGCACACTTATAAAAGAAAATTCCTTATTTGAAAATAAACTAGTAAAATTTTATTAGAAAAAGAAAATCAATAAGGAATAATGAAAGAGGAAAAATATTTTTATGTTGAATAAGTAAAAAAAATTCTTCAGTAAAATGATTTGTTACTAGAAAAGAGATTTTTTAAAAAGAATGTCCATTATTATATGTCTGAAAGTTTTTGAGACTTGTACTTAATGTATAAGATAATAAAAATATATTAATTAATAAATACAAAACCTATGAAAAATATATTTTATTTATTAACATTATATTAAGTACATTTACGGTCATTTTGATTAGTTATAAATTTTAAAATCATTATTCCTAGAGCATTCATTTTAAGGATTTGTGGTCAGTTACCTTGAGTAAAATTATGGGAGTACTTGTGAAATGAAAGGAAAAATCTAGATGTGTATATAAATGGAATTAATATAATTACCTAATTTTAAAAATTTCCATCTATTATTTTTTTATTTGATGACAAATTATTATATATATATATATATATATTAAAAACTTATTTAGACATAATTATTATTTTATGACCTCCCATTAAGTCATAAATATAAAAAAGTTGTCATACACACAAGAGGTGATTCAATACATCATGGTCGATGTTTTAATTTTTAGAATAAGAAGACAGTACAAGAGGTTTGATGATGGATATTACATTACGAAATAAATTTCAAATATATATTGGATACTTGGGATATCATCCCAATTTTTTATATGGGAGGTGAGGATAAGGTATAAATAAAGTAAGAAAAAATTAATTTAAAAGAGAAATAAGAGAATATTTTACCTCTTGAATATTACCTCCTTTAGAACGACCTTATGTTACATGGTTATGGACTTTTAGTGATATAAAACTATCTTGAACATGGGTAAGAATATTTGAAAGGAAATTAGAATGAATTTAAACAGTATTTAAGTACCTAGAGGTGTGAGGATAAGGGGTGGTGAGGATGGTATTTATAGGGTGATGAGAGGGGTGTTCTTGACTATATTACACTTTTATTTATTATTTTAAATCAAGGTTATCAATAATGTTGATTATTGTGACTGAGTAAAGAAATATATGCGTGGAAGATGTAAATATTGGGTACTTACATCATCAATGAATCAAAAATTCATGTATTTATCTTATAATTTTAAATATCATAAATTACCATATTTCACTATTCACCAAAATATCACCTATTTTAGAAAAATCACAAAAATCCATCATATCCATTATATGAAAAATATTTTAAAAATATGCAAAAAAGTTTTTGAAAATAATTTTATAAATATTGTAAATTTAATTTTTAATTCAAATCATCATTTTCTAAAAAACACATATTTTAATATTAAAACTAATTTAATGAATCAAGGAAAATTTCATTAAGGAATCATATAATTTCTTTATAGTTAACATGAAACAGAAAATTAAATTTTCAATATATTTTATAAAAAATGATTTTTCTTTGAAATTAAAATTTTAATTAATAAATTTTCATTAAAAATTTTCATTTCACAAAAATACAATCACTTAGTTTATCATTTTCAAAACATTTACATACTTCTTCCATGATAAAAATATATAATATTTTCATTTATGAGATACATAAAGTTTATTTATAATTTAATAAGTTATTTTATTATTTTAATGTATATATTACTCTTCCTAATGGTCACACTACTTTTCTAATGGACAGGTTACTATCCCATTAGTATAATTTCATTTTTATTTATAAATAAAAATTATTTCATTATAAATTTATAATTTATTTAACTATTTAATTCCATAATGAAAAAAAAATTATTCCTTAAGTACCTGGGTTTCTAAAGGTAATGTTTGAAGGGAAACATCTAATCTCTTTATTTTGATTTAAAATGGTTATAAACATTTCTATTAAGTGGCCAAAAATATCAAATTTGAACATTAATGTGATTTACCCATAAAAATATTATAAATAAGTGGAGGGAAATAGAATATATATATATTTTATTTAATAAAAAAAACGTGATTCTATAAGAGTATTACATCTTAAAAAAGGGTAATAATTGAAAATCTATTACTAAGTAAAAATATAAATAAAATAAACAACAAAAACAAGTTAAAAGGGGGTCACAAAGGGTAAATATAATGAAGGCCATGGGAAAACCATTAGAAAAACATAATAGAATATACCAAAAGAGAACTAATACTCAACTACACTATATAACTATCAACATAATTTCCTTTGGAAAAGATAATTTCATTCAACTTGTTACCCTCATTCAAAGAGTGATCAATATTTATTTTTGGTTAGATAATATAATTACAGTTTATTTTCTCGTATATACGGTTCAATGATAATTGATAAAGGGCCTTTAATGAAATGAAAAAATGGATCATTCATGTAGCGGCCTAACCCTAGAAGGCGCGGAGCTACTGTATACCATCAATTATATTTGCATGATTATAAGGATTCAAATCTCAAATGTCTAAGATTTTAACAGTATTTGTAAACTAGATAAATAAATGAGTCTTTTATTAAAAACTTAACACTAATTATAACATTATTATTTTCTTAAATAACTTCGAGGATAAATTCTTTCCAACTAGTATATCCCAATTTATCTTTCATGTTATACTTCATAGATTCCTTGGAAAGAAAAAAAATAATCGTCATCTCAAATGATCATTAAGGGTAAACTATAACAGATGAAATAATGAATCAATTATAATAATAACCATAGAATGTTAAATAACTAAAAGCACATACCATTTATTCAACAATATAATAAAGAAGTTCATAATAAATATGGAAAGGTAATAAATAGGAACACATTCCATTCAAATAACTAGATAATGAAAAATTCAATATGTAAATATAATTAAATGATACACATGATATTTTTTCAATGAACTAAAAATAAAATGTATCCATAGATATGTCAACGCAAAATCTCAAAGATGAATAATAATTAAAACAAAATAACAAAAATGCTTAATTATTAAATGTCATATATAAGGAACGTTACAATATGGTTTAAAAGTAGGGATTAAAACCCTTTTTATTTTTTGAAATTACATTTTCTCATGAGAACCTATCAATGTATCTATGAACTATATAATGTTTGGGAAATACCAGTATTCAATAGTCCAAAGCATTCACCATATCGAATAATCAAAATAAATAATATTCCTTATCAAATATTTGTATTGAATAGATAATAAAAAATTATGAATATTTCCTCAAGTAAAATAAATAACTATAAAAATATACCATGTATCTAAAATTGTATATTGTTTATATAGTATTAATATCCAAGTTAACTAAAGTGTATAATTTGTGATAAATTAAATTTTCAATGATTGTAAGAGACTGCATATTTCAAGGGGGCTAACAAATGAATCAAGAAAGTAAATGTGAATACTATCCCTATTGAAATAAATCATAGAACATAAATATGAATAATAAGTATAGTATCAATATATCATATCTAAAGTGTAAAAAAATATAGGGTTTTTTCCGTTGATAATGATATATAAAAATATCTCCTAAAAACATTCTGAAGGAAATTAATTTTTTTTCAAAAAACCTATTGAAAACCATCGTCATATAAAATCACATTGGAAATAATTTTCATTAAAAATTATTATTTTAAGAATTATATGGAAATTTAAATGAAATTATTTTGAGTAAATCCATACTTTCATATGTGGTAAAAAGATCATTCCTTTGTCATGGTAAAAATTTAGAAACAATTTCTTGTTTGGAAAGACATAAGAAGTCTCCTTTGAAAAAATTTGTAACAGAAAAAAAGGGTAAAAATGATTTTAATATATTATTTTGAAAAGATAAAAACCATTTTTGAAAATATTATAATTAAATAAGGGTTTTATAATAAAACTGGTTCTCTAATTATTGAGATTAATTATGTCAGCCTTTCTTAAATTCATTTTCTAAAACATTTTGAGTACCATAGTGTGGGAAAATGGTACTAATACTTGAAAAAATTCATAAATAACCATAATATAGTAAAATTAAAGGCTTTATTGAAAAAATTTCATAAAAGTTCCTCAAATGGAAATACCATTGAAATTAAATTAATGATATTATTGAGGAAAGTAGTCTTTAATCATTCCTAAGTGTCTCATACCACTTTGAAAAATTTTAAATCACAAACCTCATGATGTTATAATATTTAATGAAAGATGTAAATACCATGAAGTTATATTAAATC
This sequence comes from Viscum album, assembly GCA_963277665.1. Classification (NCBI taxonomy): domain Eukaryota; kingdom Viridiplantae; phylum Streptophyta; class Magnoliopsida; order Santalales; family Viscaceae; genus Viscum; species Viscum album. The sequence continues at coordinate 245,965,518 of OY728131.1, forward strand.
AAGATATTATATATAAAAAATTTCAATTCATACACCACAAAAAATAACTATGCATTAAACATGATATTTATCTAATAGAAGTAAAAAAAGAGAAAAGAAAAAACCCTTAGATGAAAAAATCTAATTGAAACTAAAAATTTCATGAAGAATGATTGAATCATGTTATTATATAAAAAATTGGAATTATCTACACTAGATATAAGAAATTATGTGAACAAACATAAATTTATTATTTCAATATAAAGTTAACAATCCTAAAAGGTTTTGATATGTCAAAGATAATCCCAAAAAACTTTTGTGACAAGAATAATATTTAAACATTCCAAGGTATCTCATACCACATTGAAAAATTTGAATAATAATATCCATGAATTGATAACATTAATTGGATATTATAATATAATAAGAACAAATATATTCATTATATGACATTTAAAATGGCATTATATACACCATATTAAATAAACATGGTGTATAACAACAAATAAGTGTCAATAGAATGTCAATTTAAACGAAATACCAGACCTTGAGCCCAAATAGTCTCATGCTTCTTCATATTTGTAAATAATTCACTTATGTTAATACTAGATTTTCTTTATAACCATATTTATGATTATCATTTCTTTTATTTCAATTAGTACTATTTTATATACAATGACATAAAAAATAATGTTCCTGTCGTTGGTTTTTACAAAATTCAATTTATGTGTGAAAAACATCCTTGGTTGGTAAAAATTGGTAAAATAGTTCATTATATAACATCTCAATAATAGTAATAATGAAATAATTATATTATTTATACATAAATTATACTTTTAAAGACATTTATTAAATATGGTCATTAAAAATAAATCAATGTTACAATCATGGAGACGGTAGGTCGTGCATATGCATGAGTAACATTCTCATTTTTCAATCATCATCTTGGGAAGAAGGTAAGTAGAATTATATCATTAAGTAATGAAAATTATATCACAAATACAATTTTATTTAATCATATATACTTATATATATAATTCTTGTGATGTAAAAGGAATCACATCATAACGAAAAGGCGGCAGTCCACACATCCACGAACGACCTTATCACTTTTTAGGTGTGTGAAATGGTAATAACGAAAATGTATATATTATATTTCTTTAAAGGTAATTATTTCATTAATATAATATAAGTGTTTTATTTTTCATATATGTTTAATTAAAATCATCTTTTATACATTCCAAGTATCATGTGAATAGATTGCATCTCTTTTAGGAGGTGGTCGTCCATACATCCACAAAAGATGTAATCGTATTCCAAGTAAATGATGTGTGTAAAGAGTTGAGTTATAAAAAAATTAAATATGTATGAAAAACTATAAATATGATATATAAAAAATATAAACATATTGTACATCATAACGACCACCATGAGAGGTAGTAAAGGAAGAACGTACAATCATTGTTTCGTGAGGCGGTTGTTCACCATTCACATAAACAGAATGTTTTCTACCCATTATATGGAAGTGTATGTATGTTTAAGTTAAAAATATTTCATTAAAAAATAATATAATATTTTTTATACATTTTTTATATAATAATGTAAAAATAAGATATTAGGGGGTGTAGAATAGAAATAAATCTATAGAGATTGAAGAAACATGTTACCTCTTAATTAGGTTACTTTTTTGAGTTTGCACCAAAGAGAATAATTGGAGTGTTATATTACCAATGTGACTATTCAAGTATAAGGGAACATATTTTGAGGAAATATTTATATATAAATTTTTTATCAAAAATTATCTTGAGAGGTTTTAGGAAGTGGAAGGTAAGGATTCCTTTTTATAGTGGGGCGGGGGGGGGGGGGAATGACACACTTGGTATTTTTGAAAGAATTGTGTGTTCCCGAAGTATTAATTATTTCCAATGTGTCCAAATGGAACATTATGGAACCTTATAGGTTTATTTTCTGAATTATGTCCATAATTTTTTTTACAGGTTTAAAGGTCATTTTTCCCTTAATATTAAGGTTTAGTCCCTTGTTAAATGTAATTTTACCTTAATTGATGTAATTAATTATAAACGCATTCAATAATATTATTAGAAAAAACTAATATAACCATATTGTAAATTTTAAATTATGATAATTCAAAATTATGATTCAATTTATCTAAATTATAATCACAAAAGTGGTAGAAATTAAATTGAATTTAATCCTACATATGGGATGACAAAGTAAGTTTTTAAACTAAAAATGTCCAAATGATTAATATGTTTTTATAGTCAATTTCAATGTGAAATTGATTCCAATTACCTAAATTGGTTTAATTGATAAAAATATGATCTAATTAAATAATAAAATAAAATAAAATTATTATTTCCTTATATAAAAAAATCATTTGATTTTTGAATTTAGAACTAAAATTCAGAATTTTTCACTATTAATTAAAAAAGGAAACTTCATAAAAATACAATAAATTCACCATAACCAAATTTTATGTTTATATTTAAAATATTAAGTTTATTTATATATATTAAATTTATAAAAGGGTCTAAATTTTATTTAAAATTTCTTCTCTATTAAAAGGAGGTAATAGTGAATTAATAAAAATATACATTTTATGTGTAATATTGAATTTATTCATATATTATGTCTGTAAAATACATTGGATGATTATAAAATATAATTGATTTAGAATATAATATATATATATATATATATATATTACATTAATATCACTCACTAATTTTAATTAATTTAATTTATTATGATAAAATAGCTTTATGGGCATAAAAATATTTTTCAGTAAAAATATTCTATTTAAATTAAATTGGTTCTTATATTTATTTATAATTATGTTATAAAAAATTTAATTCATTATATATTTATGTAAATAAAAAATTTCATAATATATTTATTACTATTCATTTCTACTAGTAGAAGAACTGTTTTATACCTTATTATATTAAATAATAATATTTAATAATATTTTTTTAGTAAAGCTCGGTCTTGCGTGTAACACAAGAAATTGATAAAATATATCTTATGTGTAATGAAAGATAACTAGATTATTCATTCAATTTATTAATAAAATATATAATTTATTTATTTTAATTAGTAAATTTATTTTAAATAATCCAGATATTATATTACCTTATGTGCTTAGTGTTATTTTTCATGCATGCTATCAAATACAGTGTTACTACATTAGATATTGGGGTGTTAAATTATACCAAACTTAATTAAATTACATCCTCCCTATTTAAACTCAATATTAGTACTGTATTGTTTGATATTTCATATTCTTCAAATCTAAAATCATGGGAAGTTTTTATAAAACAACCTCTATAAAATATAGAATCAGAAGTACAAAGGTCACGTGGACAGACACATGACTAGGCCTCTAAGTATTCGAACATTAGTTATAAGTATATATGAATACATTGATAAAATGAGTAAATATTTATATTGAGTGGTTGATTTAATAAATGAAAATCAATTTAAGGATCAATATAAATTTTAGGGCCTCAAATCCATAAATTTATGATGATTTAGAAGACCATCAGTTCAAAAAAATTATTAAGGTATTAAGAAAACAAAATTACCGATGCTTTTCTTAATGTTGATTAATTAATTTATTTTCTATGTATACATACTTGATATATTTTTATAATAATAATTTTAATATTTGGTTGTTCTATGATAAATTTTCCAATTCATTCAAAAATTAATTTTGATTCTTGAATCAGCAAAATACACATTTAATAGATCATAAGGCCCATAAAAGGGTGACATTTATAACCATTTGTCTCAAACTATTTTCTGAAACTAATATGGTAAAGAAATTAATCATTAATCCTCTAAATTGATACAATAGGTTTATCCTTATAATTAAATCTTTAAATTGTTTAACTAAAAAATGTGACATATTTTTATGGACATTGTAAATGATAGTGGTTTTTTGTGAAACCTGTTTTTTTCCTTCATTGATGGGTTCAAGTCCAACGGCCTTACCAGGCTACTTTGGTTTTCACATTACATAGTAGTTGTCCCTTTCTAAAACCATGTTAAAATAATTTCCAAAAATAAATATTACATCCATCCATGAAATAAGGTTAATCACTAAATAGCATTTTAACAATGGATTTCAATAAACATGTAATACATAAATACTTCATCTAGTTATTTTCACGTAGATCCTGACATGTTCTATATTTTATCCATAATATCTTTTATAGGATTTCTAGATCCTAACACCTTATCTTTAATCTGAAAACCCATAGGTTTAACAAAGGTTATTCATTTTCAAACTCTTTCACATTGGTTTGTAATGAAGATATGAGTTTCTTATGAATATCCCCCAGGAATATCAAACCAAGTGCTTAGTAAGGACCCTTGTTGTGTAATAGGTTATGTCAAGACAAGCCTGACACACCTCATCAGAGTTTCTACTCCAAGGTACATCTGTTCCAGAATCATTTCCACTTATAGTATCCAGATAGTGATGTATGGATAGAATGATCCGCATAATATCTACTTTACCAAAATTCTAATGCCTCGTTCTACACTTATCATCAAATTAAACCTTAAGGTTATGTTCTGTAATATATGTTTTCCTAAATCTATTTTATAAGTATATTAATAAACATCTGTTGATATTGGATATAGAGACTCGACTCTAGAAGGCCTCGATCTAGGGTCTTCTATCAATTACATTGGCCTAATTACAATGAATCAAATCTTGATGTACTAAGATTTTAGTAGTCTTGGTAAACCAGATACATACGTGAGTCTTTTTCTAAACATTAATACACTAATTAACACATATTTTTTTATGAATTCAAGTATAACTTTTTCCCATCTAGTATATCCTCGTATATCATTTATTGTATGCTTCTTCGATTATTCGGGAAATGGAAAAAATAAGGGTGAGTTAAAATAATCAGTAAAGGTAAAGTATATAAGAAGAAATGATGAATCAATTAGAATAATAATTATGGAATTTAAAATAACTAAACACATACTTCATGTAATCAAAATATTGATAAGGAACTGCATAATCAATATGGGAAAGTAATAATTTAAAACACATTCCATTCAAATAACTAGAAAAGGAAAAATTGATATGGTACGGTAAGAAACTAAAACACATTCTATTTATTAGATGAACTAAAAATGAAATGTATCCATATATATATCGATGAAAAATCCCATGGATGAATAATAACAAAAAACTAAATGAGGGAAATCATTAATTGTTGGTCATCATGGTAGAGGCACATGAAAGAAAATATTGTTTAGACCTTTTATAAGACAATTTAAAAGTATGTATAGAAACCCATTTGATTTGTGAAACTATTTTGTCTCATGAGAACCTATCAATACATCAAGGATCAATATAAACTCTAGGATCCACCAGTCATTAGTATTCAAAATCATTTCTCATATTGGATAACCAAAATAATTAATTTTCCTTATGAAATATCCATATTGAATAAAGAATACTAAATTAAAACTACTTCACCAAATATTCAAATAACTATCCATGTAGACACTATATGTTATATTGTATAAAATTTTGGAAATAATAATATCCATGAAAAACTGAAATCGATAATTTATGTGCAATTCAATGTTAAATTATCATAGGAGATTGAATATTTCAATGGGACTTCCAAATGGATCATGGAATTTAATATAAATATTATCCTTATTTAGAACAAATATAAACCATTCAGAGGAAGAGTAAGAACAGTATTAATGAATCATATCCCCAGTGGAGAAAAATAATGGTTTTTTCATTGATAAATAGAAATAAAAAGATCCCATAAAAATAATCTTGAGGAAAATGTCATTTGTATTTACAGACCTTTTGAAAAATCTTTTCTTTGAGAAAAATATGAAAACATTTTCATTAAAATGTAACCATTTAAACATGAAAGGGAAACATTAGTGGAATTATGGTGAGTAAATCCATACTTTAATTATGAGGTAAAAGAATATTTCTTTTTTATGTTAAAAAGTTAGAAAAAATGCCTCATTTGAAAAGATAAATTAATGTTACATTGAAAAAATTAGTAAAATAAAAAAGGGTAAAAATTACATTAAAAATAATTTTGAACATTCAAAGACCAATTTGGAAAACATTTTAATAAAACAGTAAATTTAGAAAAAGAAATGTTCTTAGAATAAAGAGTGAAATGATGTCGGGTTTTATTAAAAACATTTTCTAAAAGTTTTTCATATTAATTATTTGGAAAATGTTACTAATACTTAAAAATAGTCATGAATAACTAGAGGATAAAAAAATTAACTGTTTTATTAAAAAAATTCAAATCTTTCGTCGAATGGAAATGAAATTGAAAAATATTTAAAGTTATTTTTTAGGAAAATAATCTCCAAACCATACAAATTGTCTCATACCACATTTAAAAATAATAAAAAATTAATTCAGGACATAATATATAAAAATGGTCAGTACACACACCACACAAAATAAGTAAGTGGTCAACAAGACATTTATCTCACATAAAAAAGTGAGATGAAAAATACCTTTGATTAATATTAGAACTAAAAAATATCATGAATCATGATTGAATCATGATATTTTAACACCCAAAGGTTTCATAGTAAGTTATTTTCTTTAATGTAATTCAATAGCATGTGTCACATGCAACACCGAGTTCGAGCACACCACGACATACCCAACTAGAAGTTCAAAAGATAGTTATGAATAGTATTAACATAATTTTGACTTTTATAGAATCCATATAATTTTAACATCTATATTATGTGTTTATTATACATAATATAAGAAAAAATGCAATTATTCAGATAAAAGAAGTATATTTCGAAAAATGCAATTTTACCTCCTTTTAATGGAGAACCCTTTTTAAATCCAATATTTGACACATTTATATTTTCAATTTAACTAAATAAACCTCTTCTTTGGAAGAGGGATATAAAATTTTAGTTTGGATAAATTTTCAGTGCTTTTCAGATAAATTTCATATTTTGATGAATAGTGAAAAATTAAAAAATTTAGTTGAAAACAACTTTTTTAATCAAAATAATTTAGAGTGATAAATTAAAAATTGTAATGGTTTTAAAATATAATTAAATTATTTTTTATAATTTAATATAATGTGGGTTATTGGAAGTAATTTTACTTTTAAAATGGAAATAAACACATATCAATCTTTTGATAGTTTTTACTCCTCAAAAACCCTCTTTTTGGTTTCAACAATGGGATTTTTTTAATTAATTAATACAACTTTTATGTTTTAAATTTGATAAAAATATACATCATTTTTTAATTTGGAATATCAGAATTATCATAGGGTGCATTTTTTGTATTTTTCTGAAAACATTCAATTTTTTATTAATAGTGAAAAACATTGCGCTATTGTTTAAAAACCGAATTTTTATTTAAAAATTTATTTATTTTATTTAAATTTATTTTGAGTCAAAATAGATATATAATATCTATATTAGTTCAATTTAATTTATTGGATTCATTTTATAATAAAATAAGATGTATAAAATTTTATTTAATTTTTTTAACATCTTTTACCAACCTTCTTGACATGTTAGAAGATTCGCATAAAACTTAAGTTTACCACTTCTGTGAATTAAATTTCAAATATCTGAGAGACACAGTTTACATCAGTAAGTAAAATTTGGTTCAATAAGATCAAAATAATGTTTTATGAATAGTAACTTTTGAATATTATTTACCATGGTTAAAAGTAAATAGGATAATTAAAGGTAAAAATGATATTATAATTACCCTAACACATGTAATAATTCTATTTGATAAGTGCATCTCGACCAAAATCAACCTTAGGAATAAAATATGATCTTTTTGGTCTACTTGTTTTAGTTTAGTACATTTATTATTAGTTTATATAAAAAAGAGTTAAACGTGTTAAATTCCAATTTTAATAATTAAAACATTTTAAATATAGGGTTTTAGATCATATAATTTATAATATAAATATTTGTTATAAATATTAAAAGATTTTATACAAAATTGAATGTTATTTATAATTTTTAGACATTATATAATTAAATTTATTTATGACACAATAATGATGCACTAATTACCATAGTAATGAATGATTAAAAAATATATATTATAAATATTAAAATAAATGTAAATTGAGACTATTTATGCATTAAAAAATATTTATTGGTTAATATTACAACTTAAAGTTTATTCAATTTATTGTTTTCAAATAAATCAGATTGTTATGACTTTTACAAAAAACAAATACTAAATAATGTCAAAATTGTCATAAATGAGTTTTTAAAACAAATACTATATTATTATATGATATAATAGTTTTAAAAATAAAAGTTTCAGATAAATTAAATATATAATAATAGATATTTCATTAATGAACCACTCAGGGTTCTCTTGGCATTTTACAGTATGTTTATTAACCATATAATATAAAAATACCAGGAGACAAAGTAAATGTCGAACTATTTAACTAAGAGTTAAGTCTAAATGATTTGGTATATATGGTGACCTAAACCTATCTAAAACCTATTGGATGAGATTTTTTTTACCCATAACCACCTTAAACTCAAAATAAACCCATTTAAAGACATTAAAAATAGAAAATAAATTTATAATAAAAAAATATTTCAATCTTTTTCTAAATTGACCCTCGCCTCTCTTATAAAAGGGCACTTCCCCATATCTTAATTACACACCTCCATAGCCATTTGGCTCAGAAAAAACCTACCAAAATATCCTCAAAACTAATTTTACATAATCATATAGGCCTTCCATTGATCATAAATCCAACCTATCGATCCCTTTTTATCAAATAAAAAAGAGACACCCGAATAAAAGATAGTTATTTATCACCTTTTTCAATGTTCTTTTCTTCTTCAACTTCGCCTTTATTTGTATTGTTTCATACCAAAATAATAACTCTAGTACCTTATACATATTTTTATGTTATTATAAACATGTTACTATCATATTCATTATTTTTTCCATCCTATTAATGACAAAGTCACCATACATACATACGTATGGATTACTGTCTCCACGTCGTGGTGTAGTTGTTATTTGTTATTCAACACTTCATTATTTGGATGGGTATAATAATGACGTATAATTGATGAAAATAATAATTATAAAATGTTAATTATTCTTTATATATGATATAACATCCAATTAAATGCCATTTCACCTTCAATTAAATGATATTTCTCCTCATGCGTATGTATAGATTACCGTCTCCATGAACGCGATGATATTATTTCCCCATCGTAAACATTCAAGAATAAATATCATTTTATGATTGAAGAAATTAGGTTTAATAACATAATAAAATTCTGGGTATGAATCAAATATATCCTATCCATAACAAACAAGACTTACATAAAAAAACATATCAAGAAAAATGAATCAGTTAACACCCAAAACAATGATACTACTGAATTATTGTTAACAAATCAATATTATAAGATCATATATCATAAAATATTTTTGTATATGGTTCATCTATAAATTAATAACAATTATTTCACCATTATACAGGAGGTTAATGTATCCTCAACTAAATAAAAGTACATGGTAAGGGGTTTCTTATCTCACTTTTAATTCTGTGAGACTTCCATTGTTCACCACTTATTTATTGCATGTGGTTTATTATGTACTGAAATTTGATATATATTATCATGATTATATTTATATTAATGGTATTATGTTATTCATTTGGTGTTTATTAACATTTGGTCATATTAATCGATTGATTACAACATGGTAAGAGGTTTTCATCTCACTTCTTATTACCATGAGATTCATGTTATATTGACAATATTCCCTATAATGTGGTGTATGGACTGCCCCATGATTGTATTATTTGTGTAATATAATTTAGTTTATGGTTATTTATATATTCATTTTATGATCCTTCTTTCATAGAGTGTATGTTTCATAAGTCACCAAATCATTAAGATAATTCTTAATTTTGATTTCCACTCATTTGGTGTTATGCAATCGTTATTGGTTATTTTACACCAAGTCTATGTGTGAAATCACAATTTATTTATTTATGTAGTAATTTACACTCTCCTATGTATGGATATAATTTTGATACACATAATAACTCCATTGATAAATTCTATTGTCATCGATATGAACATGATAAGAGTAATCGTAACTCAATTTCCATCATTTAGTTAAACAACCAAGTCAATGGTGTTGTTGTTACAAAAATATGTGTGAATGTCCTATGATTGTTTTAAACTAAATATCCAATCATGTTGAGTATATTTATATTTTTCATACATAATTATGTAATTGATATATCCTTAATCTAAGGATTCAGTCTTTATAAGAGATTTCATCTAAATTTACATTCCATTGAGAATTCTTTGTTGTTATGCGCCAATTCACTTTTTTATGTTGTATATACTATACATTGATATAGTATATCATGAATCCCATTATTCTCATGATATTATATTGTTTTCATTACCTCAATTATTTGTATTCAAGCATCTCTCATTTGGTAAGGAACTCTTACAAAAATATTATTTTAAATGTTTTAATGATTTATTCATTAAAACCTTTCTCATTAATGTCCATGATTTAAAAATGCTTTTATAAATATATTTATATGGGAATTAATGTTTTAAAATTAAAATTTATTTTAAAAGATTCAAAGTGGTGTGGGACACTTTTATTCAAAAATTTATTTTTAACAACTTCTTGATAAATAGTGAGACTTTTAAATGTTTTCAAGAAAAATGGGATGTTTCTCTCAAATAGTTTTACTGACTATTTTCATCTAGGTAAATATCCTTCATTATTCTTGATTGTGTTTTATTTATACAATATTGTATATTGTATTGAATGAGTTATTATTTACTATGTATGTGCTATTTTTATTCCAATCATGGGTAGTGGTGAAAATATTGATATTTCATATGCAATTTTTAATAAAAATATTTAGATTATGTTTCAACCTTTTCATATGAGGAATGAATTGGACATAGTAAGTGACAGGTGGAGCCCTCTCTAGCTCCTCAATTAATCGGTAGGCCTCATGAAAAAAACTACTTTCTTGGCACAAATCCTTGACAAAATCTTTATTTTTAGTCATGCCACAAGGCCTTGACTATGTGTTTATGATGTCCGGAATTATGCATTCCATCATTATGAAATTAGCTATTAATATTACATGAGATTATTTGACTAGTATAATATCAATGTTAATAAGAAAATGGAATTATTTGATTTATATTTTAAATATTATGTGGAAATTTAAGTTTAAAAGGCTTGTGTTTTAGTCTTATACACCGCCTTAAATGTTCATGCTTATTTATGAAAGTTTCCGCTATATTGTTATCTTTACTGAGCATCTGAGCTCACCCCTCTCTATGTTTTATTTTTCTAGGATGTGAAGAAGTATATCATGATTAACCTAGAGGAATAGGATGAGAGATATGAGGGTGTTCAAAAGGGGACATAATGTTGTTTTCTTAATTTCATGATGTAATATAAAACTTATGTATGTATCTTTTACTTTCAAGGATACTAAACTAATCGGTCTCTCAAGAAATTATATCTTGTGATCATGCCAATGATATAAAATAATTTACCAACTCTGGGTAACTAAGATCATGGAATTACAGTTGGTATTAGAGGAAGTTCAATAAAAACCTTGGAATCTAGATTTAGAAAAACTCTGATTTGAAAACATTAACCAAAGATAGACTTTGGGAATTAGTATATAAGAACATCCAATATTTTTGGTATTGTAAATATTATTTGGCTTTTCCAAGAAATACATCTATTTCATGATATGAGTAGGTAGAGGAGGCTCTGGCACAGATGTAACTAGGGGTAAAACCTGAAAAAACCGCATTGAGCTAGACTCGAATGGGAACTAGTGCACGACAATGGGCCTTCCTACCCTCTTGGTTACGACACTCATAGGGGGTATGCTTAGGATAATTTTCATTTTAATTACAAATGGATTTGATGGATTTTAATATAAGATGAGAATAAATATCCTTTGTAAATCTTAAGGTGTTTTAGATTGAAAATAAGGTGTCATTGTATTCTCTAAATGATTTTATTACTATTGTTACTCACAAAATACTTTCTAGTTTTAGTCAATGGCTAGAACCCAAGGAAGTCATAATTCCATTGAACCTGATGTACAAGGTGGGCATGGTTGTGGAAATGTGGAATGAAATGGAATACTGATATGCATGAAATATATCATGTTTATGCCGAATTAGTTTTCCAAAAATATGGTAAAAAACATATATATTAACCAACTCCCACACTCAACAAAGAAGAGAAAGGCGGTGAATGATAAGAGTTCTAGCAGTGGAGACCACTGAGAAAATAAAGCTTAATTTCCATAATTCAGGAAATGTAGAAAGAGACACTGAGGAAAGTGTCTCAATGGAACAAAAAAATCCTTTATGTGTGGGAAAGATAGACATAATGTAAATAATTGAAGAGGAAAAATGAAGATTACTATGGAAAAAATATATAAATGATCTTCATAATCCATTTATATTAATTTACAATAAATGTAGGGGACCTGGGCATTACCCGAGTCAATTCCCTATTCTAAAAGATAACCTCTTGGTCATGGAAGAACCTATGAGGAATTAAATGGATGACGAAATGTTTAAAAGTATTAGTTCTCTTTCACTATGGGAAAACCATTTGTTGTGAATGGTTATTTTTTACGGGAATAAATCTCATCGCAAATAATTCGTCTAAGAGGTTATTTGTTATGGGAATAGGCACCCTGTCACAAAAATGTTCTCGCGGTTTGGTGTGAAAACCACACCAATCAGCGTGAAAGGGTATTTACGGTGGGTAGGAACCTCCCGTAGAAAATTTTGGGAGACGGTAAGAACATGTTGCGATAGGGGATCCCTTATCACAACTAGTTAAGCCCTCGGAGGGTTTTTGTGATGGGTCCCATCACAAATAACCGGTGCCTATAAAAAACAATTTTTGATTGGATGCTTTCCCATTACAAATAGTGTGTCGGCAGGTTATTGTTTGCAACAGTCCCCATCGCAAATAATGTTTTAACCACAGACCATAATTAATGCTGCCGATGTTATTTATGACGGCCCCGTTGCAAATAGTAATGTTGCAACAAATCTTACCTATATACCCCCCACCCCCATCCATTTTTTCTTCTCTTTTCTTTAATTCCGCCTTTCTCTGCTTCTCTAAACTCTAATTTTAGAGTGAAAATTTTTTAGGTTTAGTTTTTTTATGAAGAAGTTGTGAAGCCGTCTACAATTACAAGAGATCAAGTTTAATAGTATTTATATTTTATTTAATTTAGTACTTATTTCATTTCTTTATAATAATTTTAATTATTAATGATTATTTGTAACTAAGTTAGAGTCAAATTGTTTTGTCATCAGTATTTATTTGTAACAACAAAATTAAATTATTAGCACTAAATCTTAATAATCAGTAATAATTAATAATTATTAACAATAATTAGTAATGTATATAAATAATTATCATTAATTAATAATTAGTTGATGTATTTTGCAGTTATTAAAAGTAATTAAAACTAATTAGTAATAATTAGTTGTATACAGTAATAATTATAAATAAAATAGTAATAAACATTTATAATTATTGAGAAATAGTATTAATTAGTAATAATTAGTAATAAAGACAAATAATTAGTAATAAATACTAATAAATAGTATTGATTATTAATAAATAGAAATAAATACTAATAAATACTAATAATTATAAATAATTAGTAATAAATACTAATAATTATTAATAATTAGTAATAAATACTAATAAATAGTAATAATTAGTAACAAATGCTAATAAATACTAATAAATAGTAAAAAATACTAATAAATTATAGTAAATACTAAAAAATACTAATAAATAGAAATAAAAAGTAATAAATAGTAATAAATAGTCATAATTAGTCATAATTAGTCATAATTAGTAATATATACAAATAAATATTATTAAATACTAATAAATACTAATAAATACTAATAAATACTAATAAATACTTATAAATAGTAATTATTATTAATAAATAGTAATAATTAGTAATAACTAGTAATAATTAGTATTAATTAGTAATAAATAGTAATAAAGAGTAATAAATACTAATAATTAGTAATAATTAGTAATAATTAGTAATAATTAGTAATAATTGGTAATAATTAGTAATAATTAGTAATAATTGGTAATAATTAGTAATAATTAGTAATAAATACTAATAAATAGTAAAAATAGGAATAAATAGTAATAACTTGTAATAAATAATAATAAACACTAATAATGAGTCATAACGAGTAATAGTGATTAATAATGAGTAATAATGATTAATGATGAGTAATAATGAGTAATAATGTGTAATAATCAGTAATAATCAGTAATAATCAGAAATAAAGACTAATAAAAACTAATAAATACTAATAAATACCAATAATTAGTAATAATTATAAATAATTAGTAATAATTAGTAACTAAATAGAAATAAAATAGTAAGAAAATAATAATAAATCTGTAATAAAATATTAATAAAATAATAATAAACTAGTAATAAACTAGTAATAAAATAGTAATCAAATTGTAAACCTGCAGCTTGTTATATGAAAATGATATTCGAGTAAATATTATCTTTTCTAATGTAGATATAGTTATAAATAATCATTTGAGTTCATATGATCCTTGAATTTGAGGCAATTACATGTTATTAATTTTTGGGATAAAAATGAAAGGGATGAGATAACATTTGTGGTTAAATTATTTTCTGGAATTTTGAAGAATTTATCTTATTTTGGAAATGTTATAAAATATAGTTTTTGAAAAAGGACAACACATAAACTGTGTGACAACCCGTGGCGTTGGACAATGTTGTGGGAATCGAACCCACAACAAAAGTGTGAGTGGGATTTATTGCCTACCCTTGGACTATATGATGTCCCTGGATAGTGTGACTAATTATTTTTAGTAAAATGATAATATTGATCAATAATAAGTTGATTTTTGAACTTATGTTTTTTCAAATCAATATCCATAGTATAGGAAAATGATTTGGAGATTAAGTGATAAATATTATTTTGGAAGATGTTTTCTCTGTTGGGAACACTATATACCTAAGGAAAATAGAATACTCTGGGATTTCATTTGAGGAGTTATGGTGGATTTCTATCTATGTATTTATTATGGATTTATAGATATTTGAGTTATTTATGGAAATGATTAACTTATCAAAATGAATTTGGGATTAGGTTAATTACTTTTATGTATGTTACTTTAAGATTAGTTGATGTTATTTGGAGATATAATTTAACATGGAAGACTACATCATCAAATTCATCTGAGTTTTTGGATTCAATTTTATATTGGATTATTTTGAAGGACTCTAAGTAAAATTGATTATTTAATGGTATTTATTGAACTTTGGTTATTGTTGGTTTAATTTTTGAAATTTAGATTAGTATTTATTTCTCTAAAGGATTATTCTTTGTGGGGATCATCTGACCTTTTACTAACCATTATGGTTTTTGTTAATCTTTAAAGATAAGTTAAATATATAGTTTATCCTTTGTGGATCATGTTATTATCTAAATGTTGGTTCAATCGCTTCAAGTGTGACCATGAAATCTGGAATACTCATCCTTTTGAAAAAAGATGAGTTTGTGGTACAAATTTATTAAAGGATGAAACTATACTTAAAAATTAATTATATCTATTTATGTTCATAGTAAATTTAATAAATTAATTCTTTATATTTATGAAATAGAAATTAAAACAAAAAATGTTGTCTGTTTACATTTCCTACTGGGAAACTAATTGTCATTTATCCAATCACAAGTTTGTGGTTTTCTTGTTGTTAACATTCTCGTGATCATGTTTCCTATCACTCACCATCAGAACTTTAAAATTATTTTATCTTCTATATCCATTTTTTCCTATATGGAATCCATGTATGGCTTATATTGGGTGACATTTGAACTTCTCTTTCTTACTTTTAAAGTAATAGTTTTATTGACACTTTTTCCAATATCGGACATTCAATGAAGTTCCCAAGATGAATTTTAAAATATCAAGGACCTAATTTAAAAAAGGTGGGAAGAATATAACACCCCATGATTTCATAGTAAGTTATTTTCTTTAATGTAATTCAATAGTATGTGTTACATGCAACACCAAGTTCGAGCGCACCCTGACTAACCAAACTAGCCGTTCAAAAAATATTTATGAATGGTATTAACTCTATTTTTAATTTTATATAATCCATATAATTTTAACATCCATATTATGTGTTTCTTATACATAACATAATAACAAATTCCATTTTACATATAAAATAATTATTTTTCAAAAAATGAAATTTTACATCTTTTTAATGGAAAACCTTTGTTAAATACAATATTTGACACTTATATATATATTCAAATTTACAAAATAAACTTCTTCTCTAGAAGAGGGATATAAAATTTATTTTGGATAAATTTTTTGTGCTTTTCTGATAACTTTCATATTTTGATAAATAGTGAAAAACACTAAATTTTAATTGAAAAACACTTTTTTAATCAAAATAATTTAGAGTGTAAAATTATAAATTTGAATGGTTTTGAAGTATAATTAAATTATATTTTTTAAATTTATTATAATTTTTTTCATTGGAAGTAGTTTTACATTTAAATTGGACATAAAAACTTATCAATCTTTTGATAGTTTTTACTCCTCAAAAACCAACTTTTTGACTTCGACAACGAGAATGTTTTTTAATTAATAATAAACATTATATGTTTTTAATTTATTAAAATAGACATAATTTTTTAATTTTTAATATCATAATTATATTAGGGTGAATGTTTGGTATTTTTCTGAAAACTTTCAATTTTTGATGAATAGTGAAAAACACAGCGTTATTGTTTAAAAAAGGCTATTTATTTAAATAATTATTTATTTTTTTTTAAATTTATTTCTAGTAAAAATAGATACGTAATACCTATATTAGTTCAATGTAATCCATCGGAGTCATTTTATAAAAAAAATCGATGTATAAAATTTTATTGAATTTTTTTAACGCCTTTTACCCATCTTCTAGACATGTTAACAAATTTGCATAAAACATATGTTTATAGCTTCTGTGAATTGAATTTAAAATATCCAGGAGACACTTTTGACATCAGTAAGTAAATGTGGTTCAATATAGGGAGAATAATATTTGATGAATAGTAACTTTTGAATTTTATTTACCACAGTTAAATAAAAATAGGGTAATTAAAGGTGAAAATGATACTATAATTACTCTTAACACATTTCATAATTCTATTGAATAAGTTCATTTCTAAAAAATATATAAATTAGTAATAAAATATGATCCTTTTGGTTAAATTGCTTTAGATTATGACATTTATTATTTTTTATTTAAACAAGAGTTAAAAGTGTTAAATTCAAAATTTAATTGCTAAAAAAATTTTAATATAAAGTTATACATAAGATAATTTTGAATAAAAATATTCATTAGAAATATAAAATTATTTCCTACATCATGGTATTTTATTTATAATTTTTATAAATTATATATTTAAATATATTTATGACACAATGATGATGACGTAATTAGCTTAGTAATGAATAATTAAAATAATTGATATTATAAATATTAAAATAAATTTTAATTGAAAATTTTTATGCTTTACATAAATTTTATAGGGTAATATTACATGTTATATTTGATTCAATATATTTAGTTCTAAAAAATAAGATTGTTATGACTTTCAGAAAAACCAAATAATAAAAATAATGTGAAAATTTTCATAAATGTGTTTTTAAAACAAATATTATATTATTAAATGATATAATATTCCAAAAAATCTAAGTATCTGAAAAAAGACTTATATAATAACATATATGTCATTAATTAACCAAATTTGGTTCCCTTGGAATTTTATAGTATGTTTATTAACCATATAATATAAAAATACAAGGAGACATGGTAAATGTCAAACTATTTAACTAAGAGTTAAATCTAAAATATAAGGTTAATATAGTGACTTAAACCTATCTAAAACCTATTGGATGTGATTTTTTAGACTCATAACCACATTATACTCTAAATAAATTTATTTGGAGCCATTAGAAACCGAAAATAAATTTATAAAAAAATATTATTTCAACTTTTCCTAAAGTGACCCCCACCTCTCCAATAAAAAACACTTCCCCTTCTCTTAATTTCAAACCACTGACGCCATTTGGATCGTCCAAAAAAAACCCAAATATCCTCCCAACTTATTTAACTTCATCCTATAGGCCTTCCTTTTATCATAAATATAACCTAAGAAGCCTTCTTGATCAAATCAAAAGGAAGCACCCCAAGAAGAGGTAATTATTTCATCACCTCTTTCAATGCTCTTTTCTTCTTTCACTCCCACTTTATTTTTTTCCATACCAAAATAAGAACTCCAGTAAACTCTACATACTATGATGTTATTATAAATATTTTACAACCTTATTCATTATTCAATCCATCCTATTAATGACAATGTCACCATATGTGCGCACATACGACTAACAGCATCCACGTCGTGGTGTAGTTGTTATTCAACACATCATTATATGGATGGGTAT
This sequence comes from Viscum album, assembly GCA_963277665.1. Classification (NCBI taxonomy): domain Eukaryota; kingdom Viridiplantae; phylum Streptophyta; class Magnoliopsida; order Santalales; family Viscaceae; genus Viscum; species Viscum album. The sequence goes on from OY728131.1 coordinate 245,984,140, forward strand.
AATAATGATACATAATTGATTTAAATAATTAATATAACATGTTAATGATATTTTATATATGAAATAACATCCAATTATATACTATTTTACCTTAAATTTAATGATATTATCACTCATATGTACGTAAAGATTACCGTCTCCACGAACGCGATGATGTTTATTCCCCATCATAAATATTCTAGAGTAAATATCTTTTTATGATTGAAAAATAATGTTTAAGAAAATAATATCATTATGGATCTGAATCAAATACATCCTATCCATATCAATCATTAATGATGTAACAAAACATATAAAGAAAAAATGAATCAGTTAAAACCCGAAACAATGATACTACTGAAATATTATTAACAAGGAAATATTAAAAGATCTTATATGATATCATATGTAAGTATATGGTTCATGTATAATTTAATAACAATTATTTCACCCTTATTCATGAGGATAAAGTACCTTTATCTATGGAAAAGTACATGGTATGTGGTTTCTTATCTCACTTTTAATTCCGTGAGATTTCTATTGTTTTCCACTTATTTATTGAATGTGGTGTATTGTGTATTGACATTTGATATATTTTATCATTATTATATTTATATTAATTGTATTCTATGACTCATTTTGTGGTTATTAACTTTTGGTAATATGACTCGATTGATTACAACGTGGTAAGGGGCTTTAATCACACTTCTTATTCCCTTGAGACTCATGCTATATTTCAACTATTTCATTTTTTGTGGTGTATGTACTGCCCCATGATTGTATTATATGTAAAATATAAATTAATATATTGGTATTTATATATTTATTTTACAATCCTTATTTCATTGGGTGTATGTTTTGTAAGTTACCAATTCGGAAAAAGAATTTCTAATTTTGATTTCCACTCATTGGGTTCTTTGAAAACATAATTGGATCTTTTAATCCATGGTTATGTGTGAAATCTCTATTTATTTATTTATTTATTTATTTAATTATTTAAACTTAAATTTTTGTGGATATACTTTTGATACAAATAATAACTCTATTGATAAACTCTCAATTCCTCGATATGAACTTGATAAGAGTAATCTTACCACAATTTCTCTTCATTGAGTTAAACATCCAAGTCATTCGTGTTGTTGTTACAAGAATATGTGTGAATGTACTCTGATTGTTATACACTGAATATCCAATCATATTGAGTGTTATTTATATTTTTCACACATAATTATGTCATTGATATATCCTTAATATAAGGATTCTATCTTTATAAGTGATTTCATCTCAATTTACATTCCATTGAGACTTCTATGTTGTTATGCACAAATTCACTTGTTTATGGTGTATATACTATACTTGGAAATAGTATATCATGAATCCCTTTATTCTCAGGATATTATAATGTTTTTATTACCACAATTATTTGCATTCAATCATCTCTCATATGGTTATAAACTCTAACAAAAATATCATTTTAAATGTTTTAAAGATTTATTCTTCTAAACCTTTCTCATAAATGTCCATGTTTTAAAAATGGTATTAAGGATTTATTTATATGTCTATGAATGTTTTAAAATTAAAATTCCCTTTAAATGTCTCAATGTTTAATGGAACACTTTGATTCAAAAATTTATTTTTAATACCTTCTTGATAAATAACGTGACTTTTAAAAATTTTCAAGAAAAATGTGATATTTATCTCAAATAGTTTTACTGATTATTTTCATCTTTGTCAATATCCTTAATTATTCTTGATTGTGGTTGATTTATACAATATTATATATTGTATTTAATTAGTTTTTTTTACTTTGGATGTGAAATTTTTATACCATTCATGGTTTGTGGTTAAAATATTGACATTTCGTATGCAAGTTTTCATTCGAATGTCTAGATTATGTCTCAGGATTTTCATATGAGGAATGAATTGGACTTAGTAAGGGATGAGTGGAGCCCTCTATAGCTCCTCGATGCATTAGTAGGTCTCATGAGACAAACTAGTGTCTTGGCACAAGGCCTTGACAAAATCATTATTTGTAGTCTTGGTATGAGGCCTTGACTATGTGGTTATCATGTTTGGTATTATGCATTACATCATTTTGAAACTAGCTATTGATATAACATGTGATTATTATACTACTATAATATCCAAGTGAATAAGTAAATTCAATTATTCGATTTATATTATTCATATTATTCATATTATTCTTAAATTTATGTTTAAAAGGCTTGTGTTTTAGTCTTATACACCACATTAAATGTCTATTCTTATTTATGAAAGTTTCTGCAATATTGTTATCCTTACTGATCATCTAAGATAACCCTATTCTATGTTTTATTTTTCCCAGAATGTGAAAACGTTTATCATGATTAACCTGTAGGAATATGCTAAAGGATATTAGGGTGTTCGAAAGGGGACACAATTTTTTTATTTATTTCATGATGTAATGTAAAACATATGTATGTATCTAGTACTTCCAAGGATACTAAACTAATTGGTCTTTCAAGACATGATCTCTTGTGATCATGCCAATGATATGTAATAATGCACCGACTCTAGGTAACTAGGGTCAGGGCATTATAGATATTATATGATAAAATGGAATTGTGTTCACTATATAAATTTAATTTGGTGAACAAAAAAAATTATTGTTTTAAGAGAAAGTTAACAATCACAAAAAGAAGTGAGATTATAAATATAATCATTATAAATGTTCTTGAGGGGAATAATAATTACCCAATCCAATGTTTCTCATTCCACATTAAAAAATGTTAATCATAATATCCTTGAATTTACTAACATTAAATGGAACTTATAATATCATTATAAAAAATAGTTTCATGATTTGACATTTCAAATGGTAGTATATACATCGTATAAAAGAAACTAGGTGCATAACATCAAACAGGTCTCAATGGAATTCAAGTAGGGTTGAAATCTTTTACTTTGAGTTCGACTTGTCTCAGGCGTCTAAATACTAATAAATAATTAACTTATTTTAATTATTTACTTTATTTAGAGAATTTTTCAGGTTTATAAGTACTTTTATTTCTCTTATTATTATGTTTTATTCATCTATAGAAATAATTTTATTTACATCGGTTCTTTTTACCAAATTCTATTTATATGTCAAAAATAACTTTGTAAGGTAAACTTTGGTCAAAAATATCATTATATAACATCTCTAAAATAATAATAATAAAATAATTATCATATATATACGTCAATTATACTTTTGAAAACAATCATTAAATATGGTAATGAAAAATGAATCAACATTACAATTATGGAGATGATAGGTCGTACCTACGCATGAGTAATGTTCTCATTTTTCAATGATCATTATGTAAATAATGTAAGTAGCAAAATATATTAAAATATTGATCATTATTTCAAAAATTCCATATTATTTATTAATATATACTTATATTTATAATTTCTTTGATTTAAAAGAAATTACATTATATTGTGAAGGTGGTAATCCACACGTCTACAAATGACGTTACAACTTTTTTAGTTTGTGAAAGATTAATAATGAAAATGATATATATTATATTTATAGAAAGTTAATTATAAGATTAATATCATATAAATATTTATATGTAAAATATGTTTAACTAAAATGATGTTTTATATATTCCATGTATCATGTGAATAAATCAAATCGCATTTAGAAGTTGGTAGTCCACACTTCCACAAACATTGTTATCGTATTCCCACAAAATGGTGTGCATAAATATTTGTGTTAAAAATAATTAAAGAAGTCAAAATACATTATAAATATTATATATAAAACATATAAGAATATTTTACATTATATTGATAATCATGAGACTTTGTAAAGTAATAATGAACAATCACTGTTTCATGAGGTTGTAGTTTATCGTTCACATAAGTAGTATGTTCGTTACCCATTAGATGAAAGTGTGTTTATGTATAGGTGAAAAATGTTGCACAAATACAAATCATTATATTGAGTATACCAGTTTTTTTTATATAATGATAGTATAATAATATATTTTATGGTTGATAATGGAAATAAAACTAAAGATATTTAGGAAATATGTAACCTCTTAATTGGGTAACTCTTTTTGGTTAGCACCAAAGGGATTCTTTCTATTGATTTCTTGAAAACTGTTAGGCTTATAAGATGAGGGGAAGAAAGTTTGAGGTTCTATTTTGGTATATATTTTTAGAAACTAAGTGTCTTGAGATATGTGGGGAATTGGGAGGAGGAAACGTCTCTTTATAGTGGAGGGAAAGACACAGTTGGTATTTCTAATAAGAATTGTGTGTTCCCCTAGGTTTACATATTAAAAAAAGTGTCTAAATGGATGATTATGTATATTTATAGGTGGATTGGATAAAATATGTCCATTAAATTGGGTTTTTACATGTTTATAAGTCTTTTTACTTCTTAAGAATAAGGATTAGTCCTTTCATTTGCTTAATTTTACCTTAATCGGTTTAATTAATTTTAATTACTTAGAATAATATTTTTTGTGGAAAAACTATATTGACCACATTAAAAATAATAAATAATGAAAATTAAAAATATGGAATCAATTTTTTCAAATTACAATCACAAAATTTCTATATATTTAGTTTAATTTAATATTGTGGATGGGGTGACAATATATGTTTTTAAAGTACAAACATCCAAAATATTCCTCGGTGTTTATAGGAATTTTCGAAGAGAAATTGATAACAATTAACTAAATTTGAATAAATTTATAAAAAATAGTATCTAATTAAAATTTAAAGTAAAGTATATTTATATTTTAAATTTATAAATGAATAATATGAAAATGATGGTTTGAACAAAAATTCTGTATTTTTGACTATTCATTAAAAAATAAAAAATTACTTAAATATACAAAAAAAATTCACCAAAACCTGATTATTCTATTTCAGTTTCTAATATTATGATTAAATTTGAATATTATATATATAAAAGGTTCATGAATTTTATTTAAAATAGGTTCTCCATAAAAAGGTTATATGAGTGATTTAATAAAAATAGAGGTTTTAGGTGTAATATTGATTTTATCCCGGTCTTGCGTCTATTAAATCTATTAGATTATTATATAAAAAATCTTATTAAATATAATATATATATATATATATATTATTAACATAACACACTAATTTTATTATATTTTATTTATTTGGATAAAATATCTTTACAAACATAAAAATGGTTTTATATAAAAATATTCCCTTTATATTCAACTATTTATTATATTCATTTATAATTAATTTGTAATCATTGAATTCATTATATATATTTTTAAAGAATAATTTCAATATGTTAGTTATTACTATTCATAAATTCTAATTTAACAGCTAGTTTATATTATATTATGCCATATAATACTATTTAATAACATATTGTTTTTTTGGTAAAACTCGGTCTTGGGTGTAACAGAAGCTACTAACGAAAGACACTATTTCATGTAAAACAATATAACTCGATGTTTCATGAATTGTAAAATATAAAATATATATTTAATTTATTATAAATAGTAAATTTTTTATAAATAATTAGTATATTATGTTTCCTTACATGCTTGGTGTTTCATGTCAAACATGTTATCAAATACAATGTTCCTACTTTAGATTTTCAGGGTGTTATAATTAATATTCCACTTTAGTGATTGATATATTATAAGAATTATAGAGATCAATCACATTAATTTAACCCAATTAATTAGCCACTCTTGAATTAGCTTCCCCAATATACGCTGAGAAATCCATGATGATTGAACTCTATGAGTCACAAACAATTCCACCACCTCACATAAGCCCAAAAAGAAAATATCCATCTGTATTAAATTTAAATCCATGACTAGGATCCTTTAATTTCCCCCAATAGCCCATCTGAAATGTCCATATTATAGCACCCTGACCCCAGTTACCCAGATTTGGTGCATTATTACATAACATTGGCATGATCACAAAAGATCATGTCTTGAACGATTATTAGTTTAGTAGCCTTGGAAGTAGTAGATACATTCATAAGGTTTACATTACATCATAAAATGGAAAACTAAAACAACATTGTTTCCATAGAAAACACTGATATCACATAGACTATCCATTTAGGTCAGTCATAATATACTTCTTTGTATACTAGGAAAAATAAAACATAGAAAGGGGTGACCTCAAATGCTCAGTAAGGATAACAATATAGCAGAAACATTCATAAATAAAGAATAAACATTTAAGTCGATGTATAAGACTAAAACAAAAGCCTTTTAAAAATTAAATTCATCATAATAGGGAAAAGATAAAATAAAATGATTCCATTTAAATATTAACATGGATATTCTACTAGTCGAATAATCACATGCAATATCAATTGCCACTTTCATAATGATAGAATGCATAACGCCAGACTTCATAAACACATAGTATAGTCCATGTGCCAAGACTACAAATAATTTTTTTTCAAGGCTATGTACTAAGACACTAGTTTTTATCATGAGTCCAACTGATGCATCGAGGAGCTATAGCGGGCTCCACCCGTCACATACTAAGTCCAATGCATTCCTCATATAAATGTTTTTAAACATAACATAAAATTTTGTATTAAAACTAGCATACGAAATGTCAATACTTTATCCCTAAACCATGAATGGTATAAAAATAACACATCCATATTAAAACATATTACAAAACCTTCAATACAATATGGAAGTTTTGTATCATAATAAATTAATTTCAAATAAACTAAAAATATAGTAAAGGATGTTGACATAGATGAAATCAAAACCTTTTTTTAGGGAAATGACTCTTTATATTATGAAAACATTTAAATGTCATATAATTATAAAAGAAAACATTTATTTTTAAAATATTTATATAATCTTGTAAGGGATGCTTCGACGATGTTATAACGATGGCAAATAGTCGCGCCAGGCGTATAATTTAAAAAAACATTCTTACCTTAATTTTGTAGAAAGGGTCATAAGGTACCTCGTTTGGAAAATGACTGAAAGATTTTGTTCATCCCATTTATAAAAAATAAAACAAGGATATAAATGACTTTAACCCATAGTCTAGTATATTGTAAAAATGTTTTGGAATACATTTTTAAGAAACGTGAATGTGGATGATAAAGAGGTCCTAATAGATACTTACGTAAAAACAACCTCAGATAATAAAGAGATTGTGAAATTAACCCTTACCTTGTACTTTTACTTGGTCGAGGGTTGGTTAAACTCCTATATATTAGTGAAATAATTTTTAATAAATTATATAAGAACCATATACATTAATATTATATCAAATATAATCTTCCAATATTGAATTTTAATGATATTTTAGTAGTATCGTCATTTCGGTTGTTAACCTATTCATTTTCAATTATATGCTTAGTTATGTAAGCCATGATTTCTATGGATAAAGTGTATTTGATTCATATCGATAATGATATTAAGTTCTTTAAATATTATTTTTAATCATCACATGAAAATTATTCTTGAATGATTACGATGGGGAATGAGTCTCTTCACCTTCGTGGAGAGGGTAATCTGTACATACGCATGAGTGACAATATCATTATTTCGTAATTAAAATCATAAGTAAATGGATGGTATATCATATATACAGAATTATTAACATGTTATATCTATTATTTACATCAATTATAAATCATTGTTATACCCATCCAAATAATAATGTATTGAATAACAACTATACCCCGACGTAAAGACAGTAAGCCATATGCATGCACGTTTGGTGACATGTTATTCATAGGATGGATAACATAATTAATATGGTTGTACCATTTTTATAATAACATCATAGTATATATAATATACTGGAGTTATTATTTTATAATTGAAACAACAAATAAAGATTAAGTGGAAGAAAAAAATAACGTGAAATAGGTGGTGAGATATTTAGATTTTCTCCCTGTTCTTCCATTGGATTTGGTAAAAAGGGATCCTTAGGTTGGATTTCTAATCAAACTAAGGCCTCTAGGATGAAGGGAGGACAGTGGAGAGGATATTTGGGTAGGGTATGGCTGAGCCAAATGGCTTTGAAGGTGTGAATTTGAGAGAAGGGGAAGTGCTCTTTTATAAGAGGGGTGAGGGGCACCCTAGGAAAAGATTGAAATATTTTTTTATAATAAAATTATGTTCACATTCTAATGGATCCAAAATAAATTATTTAAAATATAAGGTGGGGATGGGTCGAACCACTCAAAAAATAGGTTTTAGACAGGTTTGGGTCACTATATTAACCTTAGCTTTTAGATTTAACTCATAGTTAAATAGTTTGACATTTACCATGTCTCTTTGTATTTTTATATTATATGGTTAATAAACTTACTATAAACTTCCAAGAGAACCCCAAGTGGTTAATTAATAAAATATATAATAGTATTTAATCCATTTGGATGAATCGTATATTTTTAGGAATAAAATACCAATTAATAATATAATATTTGATTTAAAAACTATTTTATGTCAATATTGACACTATTTGGTAATTTGTTTTTGCTAAATTAATAACAGCATTATTACTTCAAAAAAATTAATTTAATCATCCCTAACATGTAATATTAACTGTAATTGTAATGACCAGACACGGAATCCACTAAAATAGTGCTCCAACCCAAATCTCCATAAGGCCTCAAGCGTGCCTCCTCGTACGCCAGAGGCTGCCGACTTGCAGCAAAGGCCTAAGGTGTGATAGTGGGGGGACTATGCACTCATACCAGAGTAAGAAAATTGCGGAAATAAATAAGTATCAAACATAGTGGAAAGTAAATCGTGTGAGGAAGTAATAGACAACTAAAATAGAATAATTTGAAATATTAAAATGAAGTAAAAGCCCAAACAGCTATGAAATACAATACAACACTAGTCACCCACTAGGCCGACCATACAAATACAAGTACAAAAGAAACTGAAAGTAAAAGTACATGGATCTTCTACTAACTTTGAGACAATCCATGTACCTGATCTCTAGACACTGTCGAACTACATTAGCCCGATCAGTAGAACCACTCGATCAGCCTCGCTCGATCATGTAACATTGGACCTCAGCCCTATCCACCATGATACTAGTGCTCAACCCGAAAATCATGCATAAGGTCTACACGTACACCGAGGTGCACATGCAGGGGTGAGAAATAATCTTAGTAGGGCACCCTGACTAGAAACCTATAACTGTGCTCATAAGTGTATGCAATAACAACATGCTCAACCTAGCTGGAACATGACAAAATGAAGTAAACCAAACGTGCAACAAAAGTAAAACCTATGGTATGTAATCTATGTCAACTTGGAAAGTGCCATCATGGATGTCCATATCTATATACATACACATGTATAGTCCCATACCTATAGACATATATATAAATATTAATATTTCTTAATTACATGATTCAAATTACAAGAACAACATCAGCAGTCGATCCTTGGGACTATAATCCTGATCTCTTAGACATCATGTGCAAGTTAACTGAGTTGGACGCCGCGCCACTCAAGCCGTGTATCATTAATTCATCCTCTGGGTCCATAATCCCATCGACATGTACCTCCTTCATCCAACGCCGGAATTATATCTCTAAGAAAGCTACATCACCACAGAGGGATACTCATCCTACATCTGGGTTCACCCGTACTCGCCTCCAATCACAAACTAGGATACCGTATACTGACAGTCAATCCTATAAAATTTCATTGGTCGAAAAACACAAGGAATAAGCCTATGAATTCAACCGAGACTCAGAAAACCTCACCCACAGGCATTGCAAAATCACACCCTAAGGAATATCAAAACCCACCAATAGGCATATATCAATCTCACCCTCAGGAATATCACAGCCTCACCCATAGGCATATCATAAACACTCCCTTAGGCATATCATAATCACGTCCACAGTCATATCACAACCACACCCATAGGCATGTCACAGCCTCACCCACATGAATAAAAAAACCTCGCCATCAAGCATACCATTCAGCCCTTGAGTTCGTCCAAGGCATTCTTACTATGGGAATCCAAGTATCACTGAAGACGTAAATGTAAACATGTAAAGCTCAACGACTGAATACGAGGAAGCACATCTGGAAATACCAAAAATATATATATATATCACAATATATATATATATATATATTCAGGCTCAACATCCAAATCCCACGTAATGCCTCTAGGTACTAGTAAAATATTAGAAATAACATGGATCAAAATCCGGATCCTAGGAAAGCACATACACGCATCCCAACAAGAAATAAATACGCCCCGTGTAAGGCTCAACAACCACCAACCACGAAGCACCTCTGGTAACAACTACTGCATCAGCAAAACCAATTCAGATATAAACAAACGAATGAGGGTGGCCTGAACGCCCAACCCAACACTACATCCACAGTTCCATGGGATTACATGTTTTTCATGAGTTCTAGGTGACACCCAAAAACCATCTCTACCCAAAACCTATGTAACAACTCAGGGTCAGACAAACAATAGGCACCCGTTGGGTCCATAAAATCAAACACTGAGGAGGCATCATACTCGAGATCCTCTAGGTAAACACTAGAGAAGGCAACCTATACGAGATCCTTAGAAAAGAGTAAGGGTGGAATCATAAATGAAATTATCAAAGGAAGGACAACATAGGCATTCCTTAACATGGGTCCTATCAAAGGATAAAGAGGGGAGGGATCTTAAAAGGAATTCCCATGGCCAGTACACAAGTAAAGGCATCCCTCAGGGGATCCATAGAAGTGTCCAGTATCACAGAATCATAGGCCCAAGGGGAACGTCTCACAAGGGAAATGTACTATAAAGAATAGGTTACTGAAGATATCTTACAGATCATCTCCTATTAAAGATCTCAACTAAGTTGGTCTGAACACCCAACCTATCATCCACACCAAGTCTCACTCTTAAGTGTCAACTGAACTTGACAACTAGAAGAAGAACCCCTCCATTTAGATATAAACCCCCAAAACCCCATTTATATGACCTTTAAATGTCAAAAGGATTCCCCCATTGCGTTCTACACAAAGAAATGCTCAGAATCGACAACTCACACACCCAATTCTGACTTACAGGGCCCAAGATATCCCCAAAACTACTAAACTAATGTAGTACATGGCCAGAGCACATGGCCAGAACACATTGGGCCAACCTTTGTAGTAGTACATGGTGTGTAATTTACTATACACAGCCTGTACTATTCAAAAAAAGTTACACCGTGTCCATTTTCACTAGAACACATGCCCATGTACAACTATACGACGTGTACTTTACTGTACATGGTGTGTAGTCTTTATAAACCATTATTCCATTTTCTATTTCACATGGCCAGTAACAAGGCCACACACTACACGGTGTGTACTCGATATACATGGCATGTAATTAGGAAAACATCAACTTCTCGGAATTGGAAGAACACATGGCGTGTACCCCTGGAACACACGCCGTGTGTTCTGTGTTTTCTGACGAGAAATCCCTCGAAACACCCAAAACGCCCGTTTCTGCCCCTAAAACTACAGATCGAGCTTAATGGGATTACAAACAAGAAAATAAGGCTTTAAAAACATAAAACAACATTTTTTAGCGATATCTATGGTGGAAACATAAACGGACCTAATTTGGGCAGAAACCGCCGATGCTTCAGTTGATTTCACGGCTCCCGGTTACCGCACGCCGACTCAGCACGTCGAGAGCTTCGAATTGGTACCCCCCTTTCATCCAAACTCCTTATCTTTCTCAATAACCAATTCCCCCCCCCCCAAATACACGTCCAATGAAGAGATAATATGGTGCATTCTCAAGAAGGAGGAGGAAGGAAGAGAGAAGAAAAGAAAAGGAAGAAAAGGGAGCTCAGGTCGGCCCCAGCGCCCGACATGAGTTTATGCCTTCCCTAGGATAAAATCCACATTTCGGACTCAATGGCATAGATAGAATCTAAATCCCACAATCTGTTTAAAATTTATTTCCAAACAAACCTATGAGAATAATTTAATATTTAATTAAATAATATTAAATGTTAAATATTCCGCCAAAATTCAAACAGATTAGATTTCAACCAAACTCTTGTCTTAGGGTAAACTCCCCATTCCAACCCCAATGGAGCTATCAGAAAAATTATCTGAGATTAGATGGAAGGATAAAATGACCATTTTACCCTTCACGAGCATCCAACAGCACAAAAAATTCCAATTTCTATTCAAAACTGCAGTTTGGAAAAACACGGGTTCATAGATTAACCTAGAAATTTGGTGGAATTCATAAAAAGTATCAAATTACATTTAATTGGCTATTATTAATATCAATTATTCTAATATTTCATAAATAAGGTAATTACTGCATCATCATTGTGTGATTAAATAAATTAAATTATTTAATGTCTTAAAATTATAAATAAAATACCATTATGTAGGAAATATTTTTAGATTTTTAATGAATATTTATAGTTAAATTTATCTTATGTGTAACCCTATATTAAAAATGGTTTAGTTATAAAACTTTTATTTTAACACTTTTAACTATTCTTTGAATTAAATAATAATAAATGTCCTAATCTAATCCAACTGGACCTAAAGGATCACATTTTATTTCTAAGGTTGTTTTTGGTCGAATTACACTTATCCAATAGAATTAAGACATGTTTTTGGATAGTAATAATATCATTTTTACCCTTAATTACCCTATTTACGTTTAATCATGTTAAATAAAAGTAAAGAGTTACTATTCACCAAAAATTATTTTCATATTATTGAACCACATTTTTCTTACTGATATCAACTGTGACTTTCATATTTTTTAAATTTAACTCATTGAAGTGGTAAAATTACGTTTTATACAAATTAGAAAATGCTCCTAACAGGTGGGTAAAAGACGGTAAAAACATCAATGAAATTTTTATATATCTAAAATTATTATAAACTGACTTCAATGAATTATATTAAACTTATATAAGTAATATGTATCTATTTTTACCTAAAATAAGTTTAAATAAAATAAATAATTATTTAAATAAAAAGTTGGTTTTTGATCAATAACTCAGTGTTTTTCACTATTCATCAAAAATTGAAAGTTTTCAGAAAAAATACCAAAAATTTACCCTTAGTTAATTTCGATATTTCAAATCAAAAAATAAAGTCCATTTTGAAGGATAAAATTGATAAAGTTTTAAAAAGTGGGTATTACTATTCATAATGGCTAGTTTGATTGGTTGTGGTGTGTTTCAACTCGAAGTGGCGTACAACACAAGCCTTTTTATTATTCAAAGGGAAACATATTGTGGATGCTTGGGGAGTTAAATTCTCCCCTCCTTCAAAAAATTTCATCCTCAAAATTTCTAGAATATTTCTTCATAAAAAGACTCGAGTGGTTCTTCATCATAAGTTTCTTGGGTTCCCACGTTGCATCTTCCATCTTTTGGTTTCTCTATAAAGTTTTACCATACGAGTCGTCTGGTTTCTCAGCACTTGTTATCTTGTATCAAGAACCTTGATAGGCTCTTCGCAATAAGACAGACTAGGTTCCAGTTCTAATTCCTCATAGGTGATTATATGTGTTGGGTCAGGCATGTATTTTCTCCATAGTGATACATGGAACACATCATGATCTTTGGAGATACTTGGCGGCATTTTCAAACGGTAAGATACATCCCAAATTCGTTCTAGAATTTCAAAAGGTTTGGTGTTCCTGGGACTCAGTTTTCCAATCTTACCAAAACCTATAACACCCTTCCATGGAGATACCTTCAAGAAAACAAGATCTCCTACCAGAAATTCCAAATCCTTCCTTCAGTTATCAGTATATCTTTTCTATCGACTTTGAGACGCTTGGATGTGGGTTTGGATTACATTCACATTTTCTATAATTTCCTCCACAATTTTTGGGCCTACAAGTTTTATTTCACCAACATCATCCCAAAAATTTGGGGTGTGACATCTCTTTCTATATAACGCTTCATATAGTGTCACCTAAAAACTTGAATTGAAGCTATTGTTACAAAACAATTCTACCAGAGGTAAATATTGATCCCACATACCTTGAAAGTCAAGAGATCATGATCTAAATATGTCTTCTAAGGTTAGAGTAGTCCGTTCTGATTGCCCATCAGTTTGGGGGTGGTAGGCAGTGCTCAAATGAAGATCAGTGTCTAGGGACTTCTGAACACATTTTCCAGAATCTTGATGTAAAACGTGGATCACGATAAGAAAAAATCGATAGGGGAAGTCCATAAAGTCTCACAACATCATTAATATATAGTCTTATGAGATGTTCAAGTGGAAAATCTTCTCTTGTAGCAAGAAAATGTGCATACTTGGTAAGATGATCAACAATGACCCATATTACATCGTTCCTTCTAGGAGTCTTTGGTAGTCCCATGAAAAAGTCCATCGTAATATTATCCTATTTCCACACAGGTATGGGAAGAGGTTGCATGACTCTTCCTGGCTGTTTCTTCCAGCTTTCACTTGTTGACAAACCATTTATCTTGACACAAAATCAGAAATCTCCATCTTCATGTTGTCCCACCATAAATGTTCCTTCATGTCTCTATACATCTTAGTGCTAATAAAGTGTATAGAGAAATTGGAGCAATGCAAATCATCCAACAGCTCCCTTTTTAGATCAGGTATGTTAGGAACACAACGTCTCTTCCCAAATTTCAAAATTCCATCTTTATATATGAGGTCACTCAATCTCCCATTATTCACAGCATTAATTTACTTTTTAAACTCCTCATCATCATCCTAAGAACTTTTTATTCTTTCTAGTAAAGATGCTTTTTCAACCATTTTAAAAAATATTGATGTTTCAACATCCATGATTATTCACATATCTATTTTCACTAGATCCATGAAAATAGGATGCCTTTCAACTCTCATATTTTTCGAAACTCCATGATCCTTTCTGGTCAAAGCATCTTACACCTTATTTGCATTCCTCGGGTGGTAGTGTATTGTGCAATAATAATCCTTGAGTAGTTCAAGCCATCGCATTTGCCTCATGTCGGGTTTTTTCTGTGAGAAAATATACTTCAAACTCTTTTGATCGGTATATATCTCACATTTTTTACCATAGAGATAATGTCTTCATATCTTCAAAAAAAAGATTACAGCTAGAAACTCAAGATCATGAGTAGGATAGTTTTTCTCATGGATTTTTAGCTTCCGTGATGAATAGTCGATAACTCTATCATTATGCATAAGGACACAACCAAGTCTGTTCTTTGAAACATCACTATAAATAACAAACCCATCATTCCCTGATGGTAGATTCAAGATAATATAATTTAATAATCTTCTCTTTAGTTCATCAAAATATTCTTCACACTCCTTTTCCAAAAAATTTAACCCCTTTACGTGTGAGATTTGTTATTGGATTAGCCAACCAGCCAAAATTCTAGACGAAACATCGATAATAACCTGGTAAACCAATAAAACTGTGTACCTTAGTTATATGCATAGGTGCTGGCCATTCTTGGATTGGATAGGTTTTTGAAGAATCAACAGATATTCCTTCCTTAGAGACAGTATGGCCAAAAAAAGATATCTCTTGAAGCCAAAAATCACACATGCTAAATTTCTCATATAATTAATTTCTTCTAAGATTCATTAGAAAAATTCACAAGTGATTTTTTATGATCTTCGTATCTTTTGGATTATACCAAGATATCATTAATAAACAACACTAAAAATTCATCAATATATTCCTTGAAAACTCTATTAATTATATCCATGAAGATAGAGGGTGCATTAGTTAATCCAAAAGGCATTACTGTAAACTCGTAATGCCCGTACCTGGTTCAAAATGCTATTTTTATAATGTTTTCCTTTTTCACACACAACTGATGATATCCAGATCAAAGATCAATCTTTGAAAAATATCAAGCTCCTTGAATTTGGTCTAATAAATCATCAATGAAAGGTAGGAGATACTTGTTCATTATTTTTATAGAATTGATCTCCCTATAATCAATGCACAACCTTATAGATCCATATTTCTTCTCAACAAAAAGAACAGGGGCTCCCCATAGAGAAACACTAGGGAGAATAAATCCCTTATTAATCAATTCATCTAGATTTTTCTCTAGTTCCTCTAAATCCATAGTGGTCGTTCTATAAGGGGTCTTTGATATGGGCCTTGAACCAAGAATTAAATCAATGGAAAACGCAATTTCTTGTTCTAAAGGATGTCCAAGTAAATCTTCTGGAAACACATCAACATATTCTTTCACAATAGGTGTGTCCTCTATTTGAATATTCCTTTCCTCACCCATATTAATTTTGTTCTCTTCCTCCCCAATAAATGATTTTAGTTGAGCTACTGGGGGTGGATCTATTTTGGAATGTGGTGGCGACGTTTCTGCTCTAAAGATAAGGTACTCTTTATCATCATCAAAAATTGTAACCTCCTTCTTCTTACAATAAATTTTCACATCATGGTCCGAAAGTAAATCCATTCCGAGGATTAAATCAAATTCAATCATAGGTATGATGATGAGATCAACAGATAAAGAACATTTATATTCCTTAATTGGAACTGATTCACAAAACATTGTTGCAATGATACTTCCCATTGGTGTTTTGACTGACAACTCCCTTGTTAATTCAAATTGAAAATATCTAATTTTCTTAGAAAACTAGGAGGATATGAAATAATGTGATGATCTAGAATCAAATAAATCATTGGATAACTTGAGGAAACTATTAAATTACCTTCCACCACATCTTTTAGAGCATCTACCTCAGCAGTAGTTATCACATAAGCTTGTCCTTGATCCCTTGGCCTTTTCTGAGGTAAGATTCCCGGATGCTTAGGAAATTCATTTGCATAATTCACCTTTTCTATATAATTGTAGAATTCAACATTGATGGCCCCTTTTTTCCCTTTGCAATCACAAGCTTTGTGACCTTTTTCACCACACTTGTAATAGATTCTCATTCCCTTCAGGTAAGTACCATGGTGTTTCTTCCCACATTTACTACATGTTGTATGTTCAACATTTCCCTTATTCCCCTCATTTCCATTTCCAATGTTTTCACCAGATCTATTCTTCTAATTCTTTGCTTTAAAGTCGTATGACTTAGAGAATTATTTTTATGTCTTCATAGCACATGAGACAATATCTTCATATGATGAGAAGGATTACGAGACTAATGCTCGACGGAGAAATGGTTTTAACCCATAAAATAAACGATCAATCATACTTTTTGGGTTACATATATAATTTGCATCATGCCTTGCAAACCTTGTAAAGTAATCCTCATATTTTGTGACATTCACATCCTCCCTTTGTTTCAGACTCAAAAATTGCCTTCCCAAATCTGCTCGATGGTCACGAGGAAAATATTTTTCTATGATAATCTCTTTTAACTACCTCCATTCCATATTTGATACTTCATCATATTCCTTTGTGTTTTGAATCAGTGACCACCATTGATCAAAATCATCAGTGAGGTAGTAGATTGTCATGAGAAATTTTTCCCTTTCACTACTCCCCAAGGCATGAAATATTTTCTCTAAGGAATTTATCTATTTTTCAGATACTAATGGATTTGTACCCCCATTGAATGTTTGTGGTTGTTACCTCATGAAGCGATCTAACATTGATCCTCCGCGTTGCAGATCAGGGTGCTCCATATGGGTAAGGATATTATTCATAACCTGAGTGAGTTGTTCCAGTATATTGATAAGATGATCAGCACTAGTTGTATCACCAGCTCCACTATAATTATCTTGATTAGGAGGGGAATCCCTACATGGAGTGTGTGCATTTATATGGTTTCCATTCCTTCCACTAGGTGAAATTTCTAAACAATGTCATATACTAGATTAGTTTATGAATCACAATACATAATTCCAAAATTATAACAAACTTAGCATAAATTTAACATTTTATGGTCATAATCCATAGTCATAAAAAAAATTGGGATGGTATATACTCATAAATCCTTCATAATGGCTTGTAATGAAAATGTGGATTATCCTAATCATGTTTCCCAGGAGTGTCGTAACCAAGAGTGCAGCAAGTCCCATTGTCATGCACTAGTTCTCGATCATGTCTATCTCAAAGAAATGATTTCGGGTTTTACCCCAAGGTATATATGTGCCAGAGCCGCCTCAACCTGTTCATATCTAGACATGGATGTATTTCTTGGAAAAATCATAAAATATCCATAGAACCAAAATTCTAGGAAGTTCTTATATATAAATCCTCAATGTCTATCATAGGATAATGTCCTTTAATCCGAGTTTTTTTACATCTAACTTTCAAGGTTTGTACTAAACATCCTCTGATACCAACTTTAATTCCCCGACCCCAGTTACCCAAAGTCGGTGCATTATTACATAACATTGGCATGATCAAAAAATATCAAGTCTTGAAAGATCGATTATATTAGTTTCCTTGGAAGTACTAGATAAATTCATAAGATTTACATTACATCATAAAATGGAAAACTACCACAAAATTGTTTCCATAGACAACACTGAGATCCCATAGACTATCCCTATAGGTCATTCATAATATACTTATCCACATATTAGGAAAACTAAAACATATAAAGGGGTGAGCTCAGATTCTCTGTAAGGATAACAATATAGCAGAATCTTTCATAAATAAGCATAAATATTTAAGGAAATGTATAAGACTAAAACAAAAGACTATTAAACTTTAAATTCAACAAAATATGTTAACGATAAAATCAAATAATTCCATTTACTTATTCACATGGATATTCTAATATTCTAATAATCGCATGCAATATCAATTGAAATATTTATAATGATGGAATGCATAATTCCAAACTTCATAACCACATAGTCAAGGCCTTGTGCCAAGACTGCAAATAATATTTTCTCAAGGCCTTTTTACAAGACACTAGTTTGTCACATGAGACCTACCAATGCATAGAGGAGCTATATCGGGCTCCACCCTTCACTTAATAAGTCCAATTTATTCCTCATATGAAAAGTTTTAAACATAACATAAACATTTGTTTTAATACTATCATGTGAAATGTCAATAATTTATCCATAAACCATGAATGGTATAAAAATAACACATCTATTGTCAAACATATCACAAAATCTTCAATACAATATGGAAGTTTGTTATAATAATAAATCAAAATCAAATAAAGTTAAAATACATCAAAGGATGTTGACACAGGTGAAATAAAAAACCATTTTTTATATAAATGTATCTTTCTATTTTGAAATCATTTAAATGTCATATAATTATAAAATAAAACATTTATTGTGAAAATATTCATATAATATTGTATGTGAAGCTTCGACAATGTTATAAAGACAGAAAATATCTTCACCTACCGTATAAGTTAAAAAAACATTATTACCTTAATTTTGTCGAAAAGGTCATAAGGTACCTTGTTTGGAAAATGACAGAAAGATTCCTTTCAACCCATTTATAAAAATTCAAACAAGGGTATAAATGAATTTAACCCATAGTCTACTAAATAGTACGAATGTTTTGGAATACATTTTTAAGAAACATGGATGTGGATGATAAAGAGGTCCCAGTAGATACTTACGTAAAAATAATCTCGGATAATAAAGAGATTGTGAAATTAACCCTTACCTTTTAATTTTCCTTGGATGATGGTAGATTAAAATATTTTATAATGGTAAAATAATTGTTATTAAATTATATAAAAACAATATACATTAATATTATACCATATATGATCTTCCAATATTTATTTTTTAATGATATTTTAGTAGTATGATCTTTTCAGTTGTTAACTGATTCGTTTTATTTTATATGCTTAGTTACGTAAGCCATGATTGTTATGGACAGAGTGTATTTGATTCATATCTATAATGATATTAAGTTCATTAAATATTATTTTTAATCATCACATGAAAATTATTCTTGAATGATTACAATGGGGAATGAATCTCATCGCGTTCATGGAGACGGTAATCTGTACCCACACATGAGCGACAATATCATTCTTTTTTAATTAAAATAATAACTAAATGGATGTTATATAATATATACAGAATCATTAACATTTATATCTATTATTTAAATCAATTATATGTCATTATTATACCCATAAAAATAATAATGTATTGAATAACAACTACACCATGATGTAGATACTGTAAGTCGTACGTACACAGGTACAGTGACATGTTATTCATAGGACAGATAAAATAATGAATATGGTTGTACCATTTTTATAACAACATCGTAGTATATAGAAGATACCGGAGTTATTATTTTATAATGGAAACAACAATGAAATCGAATGTGGAAGAAGAAAATAACTTGAAATATGGGGTGAGATATTTACCTTTTCTTCAGGTTCTTCCTTTTGATTTGATCAAAAGGGCTCCTTAGGTTGGATTTATAATCAAAAAAAGGCCTCTATGATGAAGTTAGGACATTGTAAAGGATATTTGGGCTAGGTTTTGGCGAGCCAAATGGCTTTGAAGGTGTGAATTTGAGAGAAGTGGATGTTCCCTTTTATAAGAGGGGTGAGGGGAACCTTAGGAAAAGATTGAAATATTATTTTATAATAAAATCATGATTGGTTTATAATGGCTCCAAAATGAATTATTTAAAGGCTATGGTAGGTATGGGTCGAAAAACACTCTACCAATAGGTTTTATATAGTTTTGGGTCTCTATATTAATCTTATCTTTTAGATTTAACTCTTAGTTAAATAGTTTGACATTTATCATGTCTCTTTGTAATGTTATATTATATGGTTAATAAACATACTATAAACTCCCAAGAAAACCCCAAGTGGTTCATTAATGACATATATAATATTATATAATCCATTTGGAGGAAAATTATATTTTTAGGAATAAAATAACAATTAATAATATAATATTTGTTTTAAAAAATATTTTGTGGAAATTTTGACACTATTTGGTATTTTGATTTTTCTAAATTCATAAAGGCATTATTACTTTGAAACAAATTCATTTAATCAACCCAAACATGTCATATTAACATATATAATTAGTGTAATCCATAAAAAGTATCAAATTAATTTTATTTGGGTATTTATAATATCAATTTGTTTAATATTTAATTAATATGGTAATTACTGCTTCATCATTGTGTCATAAATAAGTTAATTTATTTAAATTCTAAAAATTATAAATAAAATACCATTATGTAGTAAATAGTTTTAGCTTTATAATTAATATTTATAATCTAATTTATCTTATGTATAACCCTATATTAAAAAATGTTTTAGTTTTTAAACTTTAATTTTAATACTTTTACTCTTCTTTGAATTAAATAATAATAAATGTCCTAATCTAATCCAAGTGGACCTAAAGGATCATATTTTATTCCTATGGTCGTTTTTGGTCGAATTACACTTATCCAATAGAATAAGGACATGTGTTAGCATAATAATAATTTCATTTTTACCCTTAATTATCCTATTTACTTTTTACCGTGGTAAATAAAAGTAAAAAGTTACTATTCGCCAAAAAAGAATTTCATCTTATTGAACCACATTTTACTTAATCATATCAACAGTGTCTCCCGTATATTTGAAATTCAACTCATATAAGAAGTAAAATTTATTTTTATACAAATTGGCAAATGCTCATAGGAGTGGGGTAAAAGACAGTAAAATTTTCAATGAAATTTTTATATATCTAAAATAATCATAAACTGACCCCAATGAATTACATTGAACTTATATAGGTATTATGTATATATTTTGACATAAAATAAATTTAAATAAGCAATGTAATTATTCCAATAAAAAGTCATTTTTTGAATAATAACTCGGTGTTTTTTATTATTCAACGTAAATTGACAGTTTTGAGAAAAATACCAACAATTCAACCTAATGTAATTTTGATATTCCAGACCCAAAAATGAAGTCCATTTTGAATGATAAAATTGATAAAATTTCAAAAGGTGGTTATTACTATTCATAACGGCTAGTTTAATTGGTTGTGGTGTATTTTAACTCGAAGTTTCATACAACACAAGCCATTGTATTATTCAAGGTGAAATGTAACGTGGACTCTTGGGTTGTTACACATATATTTTATGAAATTTTATTTTTTAAAATAAATTTAATTTCATCCATGGATTGCATTACACGCAATACTGAGTTTTAATGAACTGTGAGTTACTATTATTTAAAAAAAGTAGTTATAATCTAACCATTAAACATATAGGTTTGAATATGAATGAATTTTTTTTTAAATATTAATTATATTTTTTATATAAAGAAACATATTGACAAAATGTAATTAAATTTCATTAAATTCTTCATATGTTTTAAAAATTCTATTTTTTTTAAAAAATGTTTTATTTCATTTTGTGAAAAAAATAATTAAAATAATATTTCAAATTTTTTAAATTTAATTTTTGAGATCTACGTACAAAAATTAAATTTGAGTTAATTTTTGATAATTTTTTAAAGGATTAACTTTTTAATGAATATTAGAAAATTAGATACTTTTATTGGAATCTGTTTTTTTAATGCATTTACAAAGTTACCGCTTATTTAAAATTTGTCTAAAAGTAATATTAGTTCAATTATAATTTTATTGATAAAATTTATTTTATTTGAATTATTTTAATATTAAATTTTAATATTAAAAAAAAATTATGCATATGAAAATTATCTCATTGGAAAATAGCATTAACATCACATATGCTATTTTAATTAAAAAAACAATTACCACTTATGCCAATAGAATTTAGAAAAAAAATATTTTATATTTTGAATAAGAATAATTGATATTATATAATAATATCATATTATTTTTGTGTTAAGATAAAAATAAAAAAAATATTAATTATAATGTATGATGTTAAAATGAGTTTACCAAGGGGAAATTTGAAATATAAGAGGTAAAATAACCTATAAACTTGTAAAAATATTAGTATATATCCATATTTCATCCTTATAACTACTATGTTTTGAAAATTACTGATGAATCATTGTCAAGAGTGCTCCCAAAATTATTTATAACTAAGTGCAACACAGTGGTTAACCTAGGTCGATCTATTAAGGAGTTTTCGCAGTCAATCACCCACTACTTCTAATTCACTTTATATATATATTACATAAAATGACCAGAAATGTAGATTTCATAAATGAGAATTAAATAATAAAATTAAATAATAAGATTCAATGAAAAGAGAATGAATGCAAACAGAATGATGTTAGACAGAAAAGAGATCATCCCAGGAGATTATCCAGAGTAAACCATCAACGTCTCTTTTTCCAGTTTATAATTTACATAATGAACATGCTCTATCATATGCATGAACATACCCATCTCCATATGGTTATAAACATATGTTATATTAAACAATCACCAAGATACCATACATCCACATCCTCAATAGAGGGAGAATGTGATATAAGTGAATGCTAAGCCTCTTATGGCAAGTGGAGACGAAAAGGAACATTTCCCATTAAGATCCCCCTTATCATAACTCTAAGTAAATAATAAAAAATATTAAGGAATGTGCAGTTACTTGGGTTCACCACTAAATATATATCCTTTGAACTTCCTTTTCTTTTTTAATCATGATCATGGGTATAAGAGATCATATTGAATATAAAAACAATGGAAGAAAACTAAAGAGCGAAAGAAAATTAAAGAAAAAATAATGCTTAAATTAAAACATGTAATGCAATTATAGAATGATAATAAAATCAAACACAATACTAAACAATATAAAATGGGCAACAAATGCTACCCATATGTTTCGAACCTTTTGAAATGAATAATGGACACACTTTTATAGTCAAAGGGACTGAAAATATGGCTCCCAAAATCGTCTTCCAAACAAATGTGTGTGGAATACCTATTTAATGACATAATTTGGGAACTGAACCTTATTGAACTTTGTTTTAATACTTCCCAACTACCGAATCAAGAAATTTTATCTTTTTTGGACATGTAATGAAGGTGTTAGGGACGATTTACATCGAATGGTTAATTCTTCCAAACAGACTCTTTGTATTCCAATGTAGCGAGTACCAATGCATTTATGGCCTTGATAATTAATGAATCAGGCTTGACCATCTTGATGAATGTTTTTTATGAATTTTCTCTTGATTCATTCTTAATTTCAGCTCCCATTTTTTGACTATTTATGAGATATGGGCCTCAAGAAGACAATTATCCTGTTCTGTGCAAAATTTTGTAGGTCTGAGTTGTGAGCTGGATTTGAGCTTCCAAATGATGGATTGGTCTTTTGATCCAAAAGGATAAAATGAATAAAATAGATCATAGAATTTCATAAAATGATAATTTATCAATTTGGATCATTCTAGAAAAAGTTATGGCTCAAACATTAAAATAAATTAAAACTGATTAATTCCAAAATAATCCATTTTTTCAATTAAGCTAAAAAATACTCCTAAAACATAAAATGTAACAATTTCCATTAAAATAAAACATTTCTGGGATTAAAAACATTAAAATTCTGAATAAAATAGATAAAAATATTTTTTTTATCAATTCCCTCAAACATAAACATTGCACTACTGGGAAATCATCTTATACTATGTTCAAAACAAACTTCTCATAGCATAAATGAAAACATAACTCAATTATCGTATAAAAAATTAGCATCCATAATAAATGGATAAAAATTTCAAAACACCTCAAAAAATATATGAATCCATTAAATTTCATGTTAATCTTCAAATGAATTTCATACCTACCTCCCCAGAAAAATATTTCACTCTTCACTCAATAATTTTTAATGTAGAGTTTTTCTCATTCTCAATATGTGTGTTATCTCCATAGGCTTGATATCCCCATTTATCTCCACATCATAGAGTCAAAAATGTTTCAATAATGATTCATTTTTCATGGTTTTTTTATGAGGATGAGGGTTTGCAGTTTTTAAATGTAAAAACATCTAAGGGTGAATGTGGAGGGTTATGGTCTAATGTGACGTAATTGAAAGAAAATAGTTTTCTCAAGAATGGTGTGCTCCCCAGTTAATTAAAAAATGATTCAACACCAAAAACGTATTCCATTGAGAATTTAACACTTTTAATTTTGGTATTGATGAATTTTTTCCCTCTTTTCCCCAACTATATCCTTTTTTCATCTTGAATATAGATTTGGATTTCTCATCAGAATCATGTTTATTAGGAAAAAGAGAGGCATATTTTGAACATCAAAAATTGGTGAACACCCATCCAATTTGTTTAAGTATATTGTTTTCCACAAATACATCTTCCCATCCTAATATTTCTACCACCCCATTAGTAATAAATATGGTAGAACATTCAATTCATCTCAAAAATATTCTTCAAGAAAGGAAAATTCAACCCATCTTCTGCCTCCCCCACAATGAGTTCAACAATAATCATGCATTTAACTTTTAGAGAAGGTTGGAAAGGCATAAATCAATTGTATGTTGACTACCTAACAAGGTATTTTATGGATACTAGTGGCCTAATAATGGTTAGATAAAAAGGTAATCCAAAATAATAGTTGAATTCAAAAAGGGCTTTCAAAGTGGTGCCTCAATCATATTTGACACATTCCATGAAGTCTAACAGATTTGAAAAATAAAAAATAGGAAACTCTAGATCACACAAAATTTCTCAAAACTCTAAATAAAATTATAAATTTAAATAATATGTCAAAAATGTTTAGAAACATCTTGGGATGGGCCAGATTATCAATTCAAACAATACCAGTGGATATGAGTTTCACAATAAATCAAACTTCATCAAATGTAAAGATAATTAATTAGAAAAAAATCCATTAATAAATCATTTAAATATTCAAATATTAAAATCATGAAATGTTTTAAAAATACAAATATGGTTTGATGTTTCTAAAGAATTAAATTCAGCATAAAAATCCCAAAAACACAACAAAAATGAAAAAAACATGAAACAAATAGAAGCACACTACAAATTCTTAAAACATGATAAAATAACTTACCACACTTATTCCATTAACTACAACCTTTTTATCTCAAATAAGATCAATAAATATTTTAACACATAATTTGAATTTGGCAGAAAGTAAAATAAATAAAGGGAATGATGCAACCGGATTATTTTCAGTGGCATCCTTGAGTCAATCTCTTAGATGCTAAAACATTAAAATTTTAAGAAAGAAAAAGACGTAAGAAAAATAAAGAAAAAGAAAGAGAATGTGGTATAAAAGGGATAACGATCGGTTTTACCCCCAAGAGGGTGCAAGGTTTTTACTGCCCCTAGTCAGATAGTTATAGTAGATTATCCCCAATCAGAAGGTGGATGTGGTTTCCTTTAGATGAACCACCACATGTGGGTTTTCCAAGTGTCCATTATTAGACAACAAGAATAGAAAACCCCAAATAAGATAACAATGTTTCCAACCCACAAGAAAGAATACATATATAATTTCAGGTCTAGAGTGTGAGGGAATAGAATATAGGGGTTCCCCATGTGAACTTTTGTGGTGTACTACTCTATATGATATGCATGTCATTGTAGAGGAGGTAGTCTCACCACAACCATATTATCCAACTCTTCTTACTCGATCATAAACACTTTGGTGGTATGTTACTCAACATCCAAGACCTACTCTATTTGTGCTATGTCGAAAATTTTAGGAAAAGAGAATCCAGAAAACCATTCATCTTGAATAAAATTAAAACACCATGATTCAATAAACAAATATTCCCTTTCAAGTAAGTCATCATTGAAATTTATCTCTTTATTCAAGACCATTGGTAAATCCATCTCATAATGTGCATATTCTTAATCATATTATAAAGAAACAGGTAGGTAAAAAAGGTGTCTGTTTTTCAATATCAATGATGGGAAGATCCAATTTTAGGTTATCTTCAACAAATTTATTCAATGATTCATCCACAAATTGTTGATCTCCTATAAGTGAATTAACTATAATGTGTACTTTAGGGAAATCCTCAAGAAATAATTTTGTACAGGATGATATGATTAACTCTTTTAGAATCTACATCCCACTTTCCTCAGGTTCTTTGACCAAAAAAATGGTCGGTAAAATATCATTCACCAGTCGTTATGGTTCAGGATCAGGTTTGGGTTTCTCTTGAAAAGCATGTACATATTCAGAAATCACCTCTATTTGAATCTTATATTTTTCAACTAAAGTTATAATAATTTGATAAATACCATTAAGATCATTTAAAACATCTTCTGGTGCTTGATATTGGTAATTCCATGCGTAAATATTTAAATATTAAAGACATCATGATCAAAAAAAAAGTATTTAGTGTTTTTGAAATTTATTATTTTCTTGTTTTCTTAAATTAATGGAAAATTATTATAAAAATGTGGATAAAAGTTGTGATTTATTAACACTTGGATCCCTAGAAATGGCACCAATTTTATGAAGTGTTTTCATGTGCGCTCTCAAAATTATTATTAACCAAATGCAGTACAGTGGCTTACCAAAGTCGATCTCTTGAGTAGTTGTCGTAGTCAATCAATCACTAATTCTAATTCACCTTATATATATATGAAATAAAATGACCATAAATGTTGATTTTATAAATTAAACTTAAATACTAAAATTAAATATCACGATTCAATGAAAACAAAACGAATTCAAGTAGAATGATGTTAGACAGAATAGAGGTCCTTCGATGAGATTATCCAGATTAAACCTTCATCGTCTCTTTTTTTAGTTTCAAAATTACTTAATGAACATTATCCGTCATATGCATGAATATCCCATTCTTCATATGGTTTTGATCATATGGTATACTCAATTATCTCCAATATATCTCACATCCACCACCTCAATTGAGGGAGAATGTGACAGAAGTTAAAGTTAAGCCTTAGGTGGCAAATGAAGACATAAAGACGCCTTTCCCACTAAGATACCCCGTAAACTGAATTTAATTAAATAATAACAAATGTAAATAAATCTTCAATGAATTGGGATCACCACTGAATAGATCTTTGGGAACTTTCTTAGGTTAGATACTCATGATCATGAGTATAAGAGATCACAGTGAAGATGAAAACAAAAGAAGAAAACAAAAGAGAGAAAGGAAAGTGGAGAAAAGAGAACACTTAAATTAAAACTTGTAATGAAATTAAATAATGAAAATAAAACAAAACACAAGAATAAACGATAGAAAATGGACAACAAATGATACCCTTATGTCGCCAACCCTTTGAAATAAATAATGGACACACTTTTATAGGAAAAGGGAGTGAAACTTTGGATCCAAAAATCGTCCTCTAAAAAATGTGCATTGTAGTACTACTTAATGACATAATTTGGGAACTATTACTTCTTTAAAGGTGTTTACAGATTTCTTATATGTCGACTAACAAAATTTCTGCTTCATTTTCCATATAATGAGAGAGTTATGGCCGATTTAATCTGAACATTTAATTCTACCAAATAGACTCTTCATATTCTAATGTAGCAAGTTACAATGAATTTATGGCCTTGGGAATTAATGAATTAGGCATGAAAATATTAATGAAAGTTGTGACTCCATTTTTCTTCTTTATTCGTGTTTAATTTATGCTGCAATTGTTCAGATATGTAAGAGATATATGTCCAGTAATAAAATTATCCAATTCTGTGCACAGTTTTGAGGCCTGACTTGTGAGCTGGATTTGGGCTTCCAAATAATGGATTGATCTTTGAATCCATAAGGATAAAATGAATAAAAAAGAACATAAAAAAAAATAAAATAATAATTTTTCAATTTGGATCAGCATAGAAAAAGTTATGCCTGAACGATTAAAAATAATTGAAACTTTTTAAATCCTAAATAAGCCATGTTTTCAATTAAGCTCCAAAATACTCCTAAAACATTAAATGTGACAATTTCCCATTAAATAGAACATTTATGGGATTACAAACGTTGAAATTAAGAATAAAATATTTGAAAATATTTAATCTATAAATTACCCATTTTTATCTTTTTTATATGAAAAGATGGTTACACTATATTTTTTTTAAAAATATTAATTGTGTCCTCACCCCCACTTATGAAAGGTCCTAACTCGATTCCCCAATCCAAACTTCAAAAAAATATTATTTTATAAAATATATAACAAAACTAATTCTTTACTTTGATTTCCAAATCCTTTAGGCATTATTTATGTTAGTTAATCCTTCAATAATGGCTTTACGTACCAACCCAAACAGGTTCTCCGAAGAATATTTAAAAATTTAAAAAAAAAATCATTTCGTATCTATTCATAGAAATCCATAAAATATTATCTAAATATACTAATATAATAATAATATCATACACCATATAAATATATATATATTATTTTAATTTAATAACCTATATTCACCTCCACTTCTAAATGATGGAAAATGAAACTGTTGATCGTGTGTACGGCTGACTACCGCCTTTCCAACGGATGTAATTCATATTACAGCACCACCTCTCATTTCTAGATATAATGCGGGATTTAAAAAATTTATATGATATTTTAAAATAATTGTACTTCTAACATTATAATATCACATTTATATCTTTATAATAAATTTTGTGGGTGTATGAAAATGTTGCTCGTGTGTACGGAGAAATACCACCTCGCGAAGCGATGCTATTAATTCTTCTATTTTGCATTATATGGAATGAAATAAGGATACATTTTATTAATATATTTAATATATATGATATAATAATGACCCTATAATGGATAATTACTATTTACCTTCATTTCATTACATCTTTCAAGAAAATGAAAAAATTGTTCATGTGTACGTACGATCTACCATATCCTTGAATAATGTATATAATTATCAATATATAAGTTTTAAGGATTATAATAAATAAAAATATAATGAATATATATAATATATATATCATGGTTAATATTCTGGATATTTTGGAACCATGATAAAATTAAGAGGACAAAAATAACAAATACAAACATACCTGGAAAAAAATTAGTTATTACGAAAAATGTGATTATAACAAGGAATTGTAAATAAATGGGAAATAAAAGGTCATAATTAAATAAAATACGATAATATATATATATAAATATATAATTATTTTTATAAAAAAAATATTTATAGTTTACCACTATTTGTAATATAGTGGGTTCAAATGTGTATGAATAAATTTGAGACTTAATACTATGGATTTCTATAATCACTTTTATTTCGGGGAGATATATATCATATTCACAACTCTTGTTTGTTGAAGTTGAGTACTCAAGAGTGGCGTGAATTGAGTATCTATTTTAACTTTCTATTTAAAAAGTATTCTTAAAAGGTTCCCTAATATTTAAATACATCCCAGTTAATCAAGGTTATACTATTATGAAAGTTTTACTATTTAAATAACATCTTAGATGATTGATTAATTCTCAGAAATCTTAATATTGGTTATTAATATCACTTTTTAATCATTCCTAAATAGGAAATACAACTATAACTTCTTTCCAAGATTAACTATTAAAGTAAATTTAGTTATTCTAGATTAAATAGTAAAACAGAGACAAATAAAATAGACGGAACATCAGATATAAAAAAAAGTGGTTGAGTCTAAAGTTGAGACCTAATCCAATCCACTTGGTGATCAACTACTACCAAGAAGTTTATATAAATAAAAAAGATACACAACCTGTATTGGTCTTTACAATAGTACACAAGACTGTCCAGGTCACACTACCTGTTCTAGATTTTTTTGTGGGTATGAACAATAGGTTACACACAACCTATTCCACACATATCTATGGGTATACACAAGTGTAAAATGATGTTTGAGAAATTATGTCATATATCATTTAGTTTAATGTAGGAGATAGTGTGTTTTTTATAGAAACACACACACACACTACATGAAAGATGAAAATAGTACACAACAGAGCAGAAGTATAGATATGAGGTTAGAAGTCCTATGAGTGTTAGTCTATGTAGATCTAGACTCCTAAGATAAAACAGATGTAGTAATAGATTCCCCTCATGAAAAACAGAGTATCATAAGTCAGCTAGATCTGGATCGTGTTCTTCGTGGTATTGACATAGTGAATATGTGCTCAACGATTTTGATCTATATTTTCCTTCTTGTTGCTTCAATAATTATTTGTGTGTTCTTCAAGAATTTTTATTTTTATGTTTTAGTTCTTTTCTAAAGAAATATCATGTTTTCCTCGTTGTTACACTCTCTGTGTCATGATATGCTATTTCTGGGCCGCACTTTTTCTTTTATTCTTATAGTGAATGTGTTGAAGAAGACAGGTTGCATGTATTATGTACCTCGTACCTCGTATTTTCATATTATATATCTAAAAATAAACATTAATTATGTAAGTGGATTTAGAAGTTTCAAATATTACCATTAGGAATTAAATGGAAAAAATGAAAAAAAAAACAGATTTAGAAACGGTGTCACAGTTTGTTTGTAAATGGTGTCTCCATGAAACTGTGTCTCCTTGAAATGATGTCTGAATGGTCACAATGTCTAGATGGTCACAATTTCTGGATAGTAATGGTGTCTGGATGGTCAATATATTTGGTCATGGTGTCTGGTCATAGTGTCTGGTCACGGTGTCTGGTCATGGTGTCTGGTCATGGTGTATGGTCAAAGTGTGTGGTTACGATGTCTAGTCACGGTGGCTGGTCATAGTGTCTGTTCACGGTGTCTAGTCACCATTTTTTGGGTCCTTTTCCCAAAAAACATAACTAGTGGCAGAATCACGTTGTCTCAGACTTATCGAAATATCTATATTCAAACATAAGTAGTGATATTCATAGAATGAATTCGACTTAATCATTCATCAAATAAATCATTATAAAGTGAATCAAATATAGTGTATAGTAATAAAACTTAATGTATAACAATTAATATCTTAGATAAAATTACTTAAATGATAAGGATTATAATATTCTATACATGATTTAAGATATATTATGAATAATTACCATGATTTACATAATATATATGATTTGTGATCATTAAAACATGATTAATACTTGATGAGTCCAGCAATCTCACCCTTTTTGATGATCAAAAATCATATAAGTGAGAGAATAAATATGTCTCTAGTGTACATATAAAATAAATATTTATATATTCTTATTTAAAGGGCATATTTTAACCCCTACATATAAAATACATATTTCTCTATTCTTTCTATAATGGGAATATTTTCTCCCCCTTTTGGGATTATCAAAATGAGTGAATAAGAAATGGTCAAGAAAGGATCAAAATGCATTAGATAAAAAGAGTGTAATGAAAAATAGTAGATAGAAAAACAAATTCAACAAAATTTCTATCAAAAAATAGAAGTCACTATTCTTCATCACGGGTTGTACTTCTCTTTTTCCTTGGTTGCAACATCAGAAGAATAAACCATAGGAGGCGAAGTTGAAGTAGAAAAATGGAGTTAACAGGTTTACATAGAAGGTAAAGGAATACATTCAAAGACATATGGGGACAATGTAGGGGTATTAGAAGACCGGGAAAACTGTTGATCAAGGATTACAAGACTGATCTGACTCCGGGCCAGACAAACAGACATAGATGTGGAGGCTAGGGAAGAGGTGAAGGTAGGAAAACCAGTTCTCAGAGGAGAAGCTATAGGAGAAACAATGGAAATACAATTAACATAAAAATAAGTCCTTAAAAGCTTTATAAAATTAGCAATGATCTCTCCACCATACTGTATGGACTTCTCAAATTAATCATTATTCTCCATATGCTTTTCCAACAAACTAGAAAAATTTGTGAGCTTTTGGACTTGAGTTTTGATATCTTGAGTAACCAGAGGATTCCTCATATTTTCAAAAGGTACATGAAGGTATTTTTCATGTCATTTTTAAAGAATATCTGATTGATGTAGAAGTCTACTTTATTTAAAATTTATTATTGAGAATCATTTGAAATCATGGAATGGATTATCACCTAATCAAGAACTCTTTAATTGTTCATGGAAACTTTAGATAGAGATTCTTTATCAGAGCCACTAAGAACAGCTTGAAGTTCTCCTTTGAAGACTATTATGAGAAGATCACTATATAAAGAAGGTTGAGAAGATTTTCCAGTATTATGAGATGCAGTGACATCTGAGGTAACATATTTCAGTTTATTTAGCAATTTCTAAAGGAACCCCTTATATTCATCAGTTAACTTGTGATGTCCAATAACAAGTTCATGCATCTCTTGAACAATATGCTGGTTTGTTTCACCTAATTTTTCGCCAAAAAAAGATTGATGAGGTTGAAGTAGTGAGGATACATCCTATGGGTTTTGAGTAACAATATTATCAATTGGATGAGAAGAAGGTTCTA
Organism: Viscum album; assembly: GCA_963277665.1. NCBI lineage: Eukaryota > Viridiplantae > Streptophyta > Magnoliopsida > Santalales > Viscaceae > Viscum > Viscum album. Next base: position 246,017,365 of record OY728131.1, read on the forward strand.
GTCTCAACTTCTTCACTCTCTACATATCTTCAACTATACCTCTTAGAGTATTTAATTCATCACTAAGTAGATTATTCTCAATTCTAACTTCATCAATCTCATGAAGCATTTTGGGTTTAATCTACCACATGAATTTTTCCAATAACAGTGAAGTATCTCTCTCACTCATATTGGTTGCAGGATCTAGTTGATTATTCATAGGCTTTTAAACCCCGTCCAATAGGGTAGCTCCAAATTCTTCTAGATCATCCTTATTCACCAAGTTTGAAGGTTCTTGTGAAGGACCATAGATATAAGCTGAGACAAGATCAAGTTTATTGGCGGAGATATTATTAGTATAAGATATCATTTTCAACTAAAACACAATAGACAGATCAAGACCATTGACTTTGACTTTCTGTGAATCATTCACATTAAAATATCTGGGAAATGTATACCATGTATCCAATGAACAAGGATCAAGTAGATTAATAACTTGAATAGATTCTAGACTGGGGGGCTTCTCACCGTCAATAGGTTCATCCTTATCATGATTGAGAGATTTATATCCTTGATCTATTTCTACTATTTCATCCCTTATTTATTCATCCATTTCATTTCTATCCAACTGAAAGGATAGTTCCATTCTCTCTTCAGTAGAAAGAATAAAATCAGGGGTAATTTGTTCCTCTACATGTTACCCACCAACAACTTCTTACACAAGAGACAAATATCCTTATATATGTTCTTCTACAACTTCTGTTTCTCTTTCAATAGTAATGTAATCTTATTTTGAATAAGGATATTCTTCCAACTCAACAAAATTTTCAAGAACAAGCACTTTTTTCTTAGTTGAGTCTTGAAGAACAAGTTCATTGTCCTCCTCATTCAGAATAGTTTCTGTTATAGGTGAAATAACCTCTTCTTCTTCTTCTTCTTCTTCAGGATACTCAATAAATTCACCTGGTTCTAAATCCAGATTAGAAACATATTTTGGTCTTGAAGGGAGTTCCATTGGATTTAACTTTTTATAGATCCTATCATTGTCTTCCACCCATTCATTTCTCTGTGGATTCCAACATATTTTCATCCTCTTTACTATATCCTTTGAGAGAAAAAAGTCATGCTACTTGATAACATCTTCATTTGGTCCAATCAATCCTTCGGTATGATTGATGGCTGAGATAATACTAGAATAAAAAAGAGAGGTTAACTTATAGGTTGTTTTGATCAAATCACAAATATGGTGTATAATTTACTTGCAAAGAATGATCTTAAGTCCATTTTTCATTGGATGTATCAAAAATAAATATTGATACTTTAATATAGTGAAATCACCTTTTCTAGGGCTAATCAGATTCTGAATAAATTTAAACAGGAGTCTGGTTTCTCCATCCATCTCTTCAGCAATAGCTCTCCCCTTGGTTCCATTTCTAGTTATACTTCTCAAACATTCTTTCAAAACAAAATTCACACTTGGAGATATAGGACCTCTTTGATTATCCTCAAAAATACTCTCATGAGGTATCCTAAGGCATGAAACCCATAACCTCGAAGAAAAATTGCATCTCTATCCATTTATCCAGCTTCTCATAACATATCCACATTCATTATCAAAAGAAGATTGAACATACTGGTAAAATTGTGAAACTAAATTTGGGTAAATAGGAATATCCTCTTTTTCAAATCAATATAACTATCCATTCTCTTTAAATAATTTCAAAACCAGAGACTTCTTCGACATTAGACACTAATGGAAAATGTCTTTTTCAGGTACAATACCTTTGTTCAATAGTTTTCGATTCAGAGGGACCTCAGGTGCTATCTTCAGAGTTATTTTACTCTTATTCTTTGAACTGTGTTTCTTAGGAGTTGTATAAAAATGGCAGTTTACCCTGGGAATTCACTGAGGGTTCGAGAGAGAGAAGAGTAGAAGAAGGGTTACGGTTTGAGAGGAGAGAAGGTAGCTCTAGTGAAGAACGAGCGAAACATCTTTTTATTTTATTATTTAGGAACACCAATCATCGCAAAAATAAAAGAACGGGAAAGTGAAAGGGTAAAATAATTAATTACCACAATACGAGATATAATGTATAAAAAAAACAATGAGGCATCTTTATGGTGAGATAGTAACTGGCTCTCATGGTGAGGTAGTAACATGAATTCACTGTGAGACCATAACATTGTGATTTCTAAACTATGTGACTATATTTTTTGAGATAGTAAGTGTTAGATAGTAGCATAGAAATAGTAAATGTGAGACCCTAAACATGAAAAAGTATATCCTGAGATAGTAAGATAACTAATTAAGATTTTTCATACACAATTCATGTATGATGTAATCTATTCAATCAGAATTTAGTGGTTTGTTGAATATATCAACAAGATAATATTCATTTCCAATGAATTCCAATGTGATGTCACCTTTTTTATAATGATATCTCAAAAAGTGATGTATTACATCAATATGAATTGTCCTAGAGTGTGAAACAAGATTTTTTGAGATGTTATAGAACTTTTATTGTAACAATTTATAGGTACATGTCTGAATTGATATTAATAATCTAGTAATGTGTGTTTCATCCACAATATTTGTGCACAACAACTACCAATAGCTATGTATTCATCTTCTGCAGTAGATAATGAAATAGGGTTTTGTTTATTAATACACCATGATACTAGTGACTTTCCTAAAAAGTGACATGTTTTAATGGTTCTTTTTCAATCTAACTTACAACCACTAAATTCAGCATCAGAATAGCTAACTAATTCAAATGATTTTCCTCTAGGATAGAACCATACTTGATTGGGTATATGCTTCAGTTATTTTTAAATTATCATAACAACATTTAAATGAGATTCTTTATGATTTTATTTAAAATGAGAACACATACACACACTAAACATAATGTCAGGTCGGCTAGAAGTTAAGTAGAGTAAACTTTTAATCATTCCTCTATAAGTGGTTTGATCAAAATATTTTACATCTTCATCAAGATCCAAAAAACAAGTGGTACTATTTAGACTGTCACTACTTTTAGTGTTATCCAATCCAAAACTTTTTAGAAGTCCTCTAGTATATTTACATTGATTTAAAATAATACCATCATTATTTTGGATGATTTTAAATCCATGAAAGATTTTGAGTTCACCTATTAAACTCATTTCAACTTATTTTTGCATCATTTTAGCATATTCAACACATAAATAATTTTTTGAAGATACAAAGATAATATCATCTACATAGATTTGATCAACTAAAACATCATTGTAAATTCATTTTATAAAAAGGGTAGGATCAGCTATTACATTTGTAAATCCTTTGGAAATAAGAAATGTACTTAATGTGTCGTACCATGCTCTTGGATCTTGTTTTAAACCATAAAATGCTTTTGATAATATAAAAATATGATTTGGAAAATGAGGGTTTGTAATACTAGGGGGTTTGTCAACAAAGACAACCTCATCTATATACCCATATAAAAATTCACTTTTGACCTCCAATTGATGTTGTTTGAAATTATGATGTGCAGTATAAGCCAGAAGAATTTTGTTGGATTCAAGTCTGGATACAGGTGGAAAGGTTTTCTCATAGTCCATTACCTCCTCTTGACTATATCCTTGTTCAACCAATCTATCCTTGTTTCGAACTATGTTACCAGCATCATCTACATTATTAATAAATACCCATTTAGTGCCTATGTTGAATGTGTCGTTTGGTCTTTCAATATGTTTCCAAACATTTTTCATTCTAAACTGATTAAATTCTTCTTGCATATCCATCACCCAAAATTCATCATTGATAACATCATTAATGATTTTAGGTTCGTGTTGTGACAAGAAGACTTATTGTTCAACCTGATTTCTAAGAGAATCTCTAGTTTGAGTTCCTTTATATAAGTCATATACAATAATATCTAAAGGATGGTTCTTAAGAGTTCTAAAATCTCTACAAAAAGGACTGGTGATTTCAGATTCTTCAACAGGATCTGGTTCATTGTGACTTGAGTCTATGAAATTTTCATAACTACATGTTTTTAGAGATTCTTTCTTCAGATGGTTTGGGGATTTTCAATTAATGTCTAGATTTGATATATAATCCTTTAGGTTCTCTAGAGTGGTCTTAGGCTCATGTGGATCTGTTTCATAAAATTTGATATGGAAATATTTTTCCATACATTTGATTCTTTTATTAAACACCCTATAGGATTTACTTGAAATTTAATATTGTAAGAATATTCCTTTATCACTCTTGGATGAAAATTTTTCAAGATTTTCCTTAGTATGAAGGATATATACTTTTCAACCCAAAACATTGAAGTAGCTAACATTGGGTTTTCTATTGTTCCACAACTCATAAAGATTCCATTTATGAATAGGTCTAATCAACATTGTATTGATTATGTATCATGCTGCATTTATAACTTCAGCCAAAAAATAAATAGGTAGGTCATATTGACTATGCATGGTTCCAGCAATCTCTTAGAGGATTCTATTTATTCTTTCTACAACTTCATTATGTTGAGGTGTTCTATGGGTAGTTAAATTATGTCTATAGACATTTTGTAAAAAAAGGATTAAAAATATTGATTTTTAAACTCACAACCATGATCACTTCATAAGGATTTACTTTTATGTCCACTATGATTTTTTACAGTTTTTTCAAATTTGGTAAATTGAGAGAATGCTTCACTTTTGTGTGCCAAAAAAAGTCCATGTATATCTAGAAAATTCATCAACAAGAACACAAACATATTGTTTACCATTTGAGCTAGAAACTCTAGATCGTCCAAACAAATCCATGTGAACTAATTTGATAGGATGAGATGTTGACACTTCTTTCTTTGGTTTAAAGGAAATTTTGTGTTTATTTCCTTTTTGACAAGGATTACACACTTTAACATTTAGAAACTCAATATTGGGTAGGTCTTTCACTAAGCCTTTTCTAGTTAACTTTCTATCAGAGTGACTGTTACATTGTCCAAGTCTCCAAGGCTACATCCAAGACACTTTGTGAAACACACTAAAAAATGAATCATTTTGAGAAGCTAAAGAATCTAACTTTTCGAATTTAACATTAAATCCATCATCAATAAATTGTGAAATACTTAGCAGATTATATTTCAATCCATTAACTAACAGTACTTTTGAAATCAAAATGTAGTTAGAGTTACCGATTTAGCCAAGGCCAATAATCGTTCCTTTGGAATTGTCCCCAAAGGTGACATGGCCTCCATCAATTTTTATTAAATTCTTAAAGCATGAGTAGTCTCCTATCATGTGTCTTGAACACCCACTATCTAAATACCATATTCTCTTATAAGAAATCTTTAAGCATATTTCCTATAAAATAGTCAAATAAAAATAGATTTTGGTACCCATATTTGTTTCAGACAAGTAATATTAGTGATAAGTGCTTTAGGAACCCATATTTTCCTCATAGGTTTCCTATAAGAATTTTGTAAAGTATTTGTAAAATAAACTCTATTAGGTCTATAAAACCAGGAAACATTATAAATTGTATCATAACTTAATCTAGTTGAATATTTTCTAGAACTAAGATTAAATTTGTATGTCCTATATTTCGAAACAAAATTAGCTCCTCAAAAATTTCTTTTTCTAGGTTGATAGCCAATGGAAATAGTATATTTAGGAGAAATTTTCTTACCTAGAGTTTGAGTATGGGTGTTTTTCCCATTGGTAAACTTTTCTAAGTCTTTCTTGAATTTCTTATTAGATATTTTTAGTTCATTATTCTCTTTGAGTAGTTGTTCATTTTTCTCCCTTTCTATAGTGATTTCAATTTTAATAGTTGAGGTAAGAGCATGTTGTTTCTTAAATGACTTGTATTTGTCTTTTAATTCATTGCATGTATCTTCTATAATATTAAAATATTCATATATTTCTTCATTAGAAATATTTTTAGAGTCACTCTCATCACTAGAAAAGTATGAATTGTGTTCAAGAGATTCCAATGTTACCTCGAATATGTTTGTCATAAAATAGATATTGGATTTGTTATCCTATTCATCATGTTATGATTTTGAGTCACATGACCTATCCTTAGAAGCACTCCATGTTGCATTCATTTACTTTTTATAATTTCTATATTTGTTCTAATATTTTCTTTTGTACTTGATCAGTGGACACCCAACCTTGTATGTCATTTTCTCTTACATTCATAACAGACAATCTAATCGGACTTGTCACTTCTTTTCCAATATTTCTTCTATCTTACATTGTGGTCATATTTTCCCTTGAAGTTAGGTTTTCTGAAAAATTTCTTCTTCTAAAATCTCTTGAACCTTCTAGCTAATTGAGACATCTTTTAATTACTGTTAGGTGATGATTGTTCACTGCTGGAATTTTCTACAAGAAACATCCAATTTCTTATTGACTTTGTGCTTATAGGTGGTGGTCTTGAACGCAACATATTTTCTTTTTGGTTCATCCTCATCTTCCTTATTGACTTTTTGATCCTCTTCATACATCATAAGTTTTCCCATGAGTTCTTTTATATGTATCTTGCTGATATCACATGATTCTCTAATAGAGACAGAGGTTCATCTCCATCTGTTAGGTAGGAATATGAGAATTCTCATGATATGTTCCTTAGTAGTGACTTCTCTTCCACGGGAAATCATTGTGTTGAAAATTTAGTTGAACCTTAGATACATGTCATAAATATCCCCCATCATGTTTAATTTTAATGTGATAATATTAAATATTATAGGTATTAAGTCTCACTTCTTTTACACTAGATGTTCCTTCAGGTGAAACAGACAAGGTATCCAAAATTTCTTCGGATGTTTTATAAGAAGAGATTGTATTAAATTCCTCATCTCTTAAAGAGATGTATATAGCATTCATATATCTGCAATTGTTAATGTAGGATGTTTTGGTATGTTCATCCCAAGTTATTTTATCAGTCGATGGAATGTTATATTCATCTATAATTGAAGTCCATATTTCAAAGATCATACTTTTTAAATGCATTTTTGTTTTAATTTTCCATTGAGCATAATTGGTTCCATTAATGGATAGAGGTCTATCTGTTGCAACACATTCCAATCTGTTATCCATGATAAAGAAAATAACATAAAATATATATAACTTTTGAATTGAAGGAAATTTACAAATCATTAAAGTAAAACTACAATCACAGTTCAATAAGGTTAAAAATAGAGTCTCAATAAGATTAAAAAATACACTTTTGATGCCAAATGTTGGAATAAGTAAATTACACAATAGGGGAGTGAAATGGGTATCTATTTAAAATTTCTCTTTAAAACTTTTTCATAAAAGGTTCCTCAATAGTTAAATAAAACCCAGTAAATCAAGGTTATACTATTTTGAAAGTTTGAATATTTAAATAATTTTTTTGAAGATTGATTAATTCTAAGTAATATTAATATTGGTTATTATCATTACATTTGAAGATATTATAATAAGGAAATACAAATATAACATCTTTAAAAGATTAACTATCAATGTAAATTTATCAAATTTTTGATTAAATAATAAAATAGTGACAATTAAAATAGACGACACAATGGATATAAAACAAGTGGTTCAGTCTCAAACCAAGACCTAATCCACTCCACATGGTGATCACCTTCCACCAATAAGTTTATATAAATAAACTAGATACACATCCTGAATCGGACTATACAATAGTACACATGACTGTCTAGGTTACATGACCTCTTCCACAGTTCTTCGTGGGTCTGAACAACTGGTTACACACAACCTCTTCCACACTTATCCATGGGTATAAACATGTTTAAAAAGATGGTTGAAAATGGATATCAACTATCCTTCAGTTTAATGTAAGAGACAATGTGTGTCCTTATACAGACACACCCACACTGATCAAAAGCTGAAAATAGTACACAACAGAGTAGAAGTATAGAGATATGGTTATAAGTGATCTGAGTGTCTTTCAATGTAGCTCTATACATCTGAGATGAAACAGATGCAGAAATATATTCCTCTTGTGGAAAATAGAGTATCGTAAGTGAAGTAATATAAATTGTGTGTTTCATGGTATTGATAATGGGAAGATGTTCCCAATGATTCTGATATATAGTTTCTAGCATGTTGATTCAAGAATGATGTGTGTGTTATCCAGCAATGTTGGGTTGAATGTGTCAGTTCTTTTCTCAGGAAAGATCATGTGTTCATCGTTGTTATGCTCTTTGTGTCATGCTATTCTATTTATGGGCCGCACAATGAATTTAATTCTTGGAGTGCATGTGTTGGAGCTGATAGGTTTCATGTATTCTCCACCACTTACCTTGTATTGTCCGATGATATGTCTAAAAAGAAACATTAATTATGTTATTGAATTTAAAAGATTAAATATATGATGGTTAGAAATTAAATGAAAAAAAATGACAAAATAGTTTTAGAAATGGTGTCACAGTTTGTCTTTAAAAAGTGTCTCCCTGAAACGGTGTCTCCTTGAAATGGATTTTGGATGGTCATGGTGTCTGGTCATGGTTTCTGGTTATGGTTTCTAGTCATGGTGTCTGGTCACGGTGTCTGGGCATGGTGTCTCCTCATGGTGTCTCGTCATGGTGTCTGGTCATAGTGCCTGGTCATGGTGTCTGGGCATGGTGTCTGCCCACGGTGTCTGGTCACAGTGTCTGGGTCTTTTCCAAAAAAAACATAACTGGTGTCAGACTCACGGTGTCTTAGACATAGCCAAATATCTGTATTCATACATATGTAGTGATATTCATAGAATGGATTAGACTTAATCATTCATAAAATAAATCATTATAAATTAAATCAAATACAGTGTAGAGTAATCAAACATACAGTATATAAATTAAGATATTGGATAGATTTACATAAAATATAAGGATACTAATCATTAGTACATGATTTATTGCAGATTACACATGATTACTAGGCTTTACAGAATATATATGATTTTTTATCATTAAAACATAATTAATGCATGAGGAGTCCAACAATACTTTTATTTTATTTGTAATATATAATACTCTTTTACATGTCACATCATTAATAGAATTATTTTAATGGTATTGAATGTTTTTTTTTTGATTTTATTATTCTATTTTTATTATGAATTAAATGATACCATAGTGGTAAGGGATTTTCATCACACTTTTATTTTTGTGAGACACATTCTATATTTTTTAGTCATTTTTTTATGTAATGTATATAATTTTTTGAATTAATTTTTATGATTTTTTTTAGAAAAAAATATTCTAATTTATATTTACAAATGTGGTTCTTTCATTCATGGATATTTTCATTCAAATATACCAAAGTGATAAGGTTTTAATGTTTTAATATTATCATATATCAGAGTTCTTTATGATTATCCTTCAAATGATGCGATATTATTATCTAACTATCTTGAAAATATATTTTTTTCTTATACTCGAGTTATTTCTTATAATTGAATTTGTACCGTTCATTTTCCTCACTTTTTGTACTAAAAATTGAAAAAAAAATGTTTTTACGGAAAATCTATTTTGTCTCTCAATTCATTCAAAATCCTTTTTTATATGTTAATATTTATTAAAAATATTTTAAATAAATGTTTTAATTTTATTAAATAATTATTTAAACAAATTTTTACCCTTTTATATTTTTAAAAAATGGTTTACAAGGAATATTCTTACCTCTTTCATAATAAGGCCTTTTGGATTTTATTAAAAATGTTAAGGGAATATTTATTTTACTATGTATGACATGAATAGTATTTCCCACCATCATGACTTCTCAATGAATTTAATATTACATTATAATTTTCAAGGATTTATTTAATGAATGTTTTTTCATTAATATTTTTTGATTTTTTATATTTTAAATAAGTTATTTTAAAGGGAAAAGACGGTATCCTTGAAAAATTTCCCACGAGATATTTCAACCACATTTCCATCTATGATGAAATCCTTTGGGGTTGCTTAAGCTTTAATGAGGATATTAACCAATGATTCAACTCTTATTCATTCAATGTATGGTTTATGATTATGATGCAAATATTTTAATTAAATATGTTCCTTTACCATGGTTTCGGGTATAATAAAATGAAAAAATGTTTACTGAACATGATTCTTTTTATTGGATTAATATATTATGTGATATTTTGGAAATTCATTTCATTTAATGGATTATGATATGATTATTGGTCTATGATCTTGTGGAACACAAATATATATACTATATGAAGTTGGAACCAATATCTATATCTAATTTATTGGGCAAATATGGATAACTATGGAGTAAATATGTTATGTGTGTACTTGGTTGCATTAAAAATGTTATTCATGAACTAGATTTCATGTTCACAATGTTATGAATGAACCTGATTACATGTTCGTACTATTATGTTTGGACCTATCTTTAACATATATAAGGTTATGTATGGACCTTCTATCATTTAAATAAGTTTATGTGAGGGAATTATTTCATTCCCTTAACTTAATGAGTGAACCTATTTATATTTATTCATTCTCATAATGTTATAAGATTATGTGTATTCCTAAAATCTATATATTATTCCCGTATTATACTCTCAAGGATTATGTACATTTATTCTTTCTAGATTAATTCCTTCTAAAGTACCAGGATTTATTCTATGACTTATGTTTATGATCTACGATATGTAGGGTATGGTTTTTAATTGATATATGAATTTCTTATAACCTTATAATTATGTAATTTTTATTTTATCATTGATGTCTGCCATTTTACCCTTACTGATTATTTGATCTCACCCCTATTATTTCTTCTCCCCAAGGATTTGAAGAAAGGATTTGTGTATGATAGTTCTTATAAAGGTGTTATATATGAAGAAATTAGTGAGAGAAGCAGAAGTCCACTTATGAAAATTTTTTTAGGTTTCCATGTTTTAAAATGCACCAAACCAAAATGGTTCTGGAATGGTTCATCGAGTTATAAAATTAATATTCATCTATTAAGATGTAATATATATTCTTAAAAAGATAATATCGTTATAGTTGGTATTAGATCATGGTTTAGTTATCATTTAGAAAGTAGGATGAGGGAAATTTTGTGAGATCACTAATGATATGTATAAGGATATGATTGAGGATATTTCAATGTATATGTATAAGGATAATTCTATGAATAAGTATAAGTATATGAAAAATATTCTGGAATTTTGGAGAAAGATATAGTGATTCGTTTCCATGAAATTACATACTCTCCTTGATACAACAAGTGGATTTTGATCTAAATTAGTCGTACCTAAGTATTATAACACTGAAACGGTTGTATGGAGATGGGCTTGATCATCACTTAGTGCATAATAACTTGGCTTACTGGATACTTATTTTGAAACTCCAAGAGGATATGATTATGAAATTTAGAAAAACTTTAAGAAACATCTTTAAACATATAATAATGACCATGAATGAACTAGGCTAAGACAATGGTATCATATATTTAAAAAAAATTGTTCTGATATAGACATCCTATAAGTGATTTTTCAGGATTATGGGGTTCTCCACTGTGAATATCATTTCCCATGCTAGTCTTTTTTATTATAGTCAGTGGAAAGAATCATGAGGAACTAAGTTAACATTGAGTTGATAGATAATGTGTTAATTAGAAAACAAATATTATTATTAATAGGTAAAGAATTTTTTATTATTCCTAATCAGTTATCATTGTATGTGATTAAAAACTGCAACCATAACCAACTCTTGAACTCGGAAAAGGAGAGAAGGATGTAGTTTGTTAAGAGCATTTGTGGTGAAGACCATATAGTAAAGAAGTTTTTGTTTTTTATATGTTGATAATGTGGGAAGCAGAACACTAGGTAATTTTTTAGAAGAAATATGATATGGTTATGTATGGATAAGAATGGTGAAATGTATGTTATTCCTAAAGAAATAATAAAAATTTCATTTAATGCAATAGAAAACAACAATTGTTTCCCTATGGAATCATAAATGGTTGAATGATTAATATGTGGAAGGTATGGAATTATGAAAATATATTTTCGAGGCGGAATGATCAAAAAGAAGTTCAACTGGGTTGTATGATTGTTTTTTTATATCGATGATGAAGACAATAAAAATGATTTATGAAAGGAAAGAGGTTCTCATGAATGAGATATTTAATCTTGGTTAATTTTTTAAGAATTAAGTGGCATGATTGATGTGTTTTTGTAATGTTATTCCAAAAATATAAAATATATTTTAATTTATTAGAAATTCCATGTAATTGTTTTAATTATATGGAATTATTATGAAATCACGTGCATTGACAGCATGTTATTTTGAGGCTCGGTGAGCCCGAAATGAAATTTTGACCTTTTTTTGGTACGTTCAGTAAACGTGCAAGCATATTTTATAACATCTGAACTGATGCCCGGATTAAATATATGAGAGCACTATTGAACATATTATTTCAGGACTCTCCTCGAAATGAATTAACTTCGGCCAGAAAGGGCCATGTAAAAAAATTGTTTTTTTGGACTTTTTTAGAAAAATAATAAAATAATTCAAAGTAATTATTTAATTTTTTTTCTCACTGTTGATTTGAATATGGTGATGCTGTGGTGTAGCGACGAGGCAGCGGTGATGCCCATTAATGTAACTCAATAATTGCTCATTAACTTAGAGTGTAATGATGCTTTAATAACGCATAATGGCGATGCAGTTTCATAAATGAAATAGTGTAATGATGCATCATTTCAGGGCAGTTGAAGCATCGTGACCTGCTTCTTTTTAATAGTCTGAAACGTTGGTGGAACAAGTATTAAAAAAATTTCAAGGATACTCTGAAAAACCATTGGTGTACCTTCACTCCAATAAAGAACAGAGAAATAAGTGACGAACGTTGGAGGATCAGATCTGGATGTAGGGAAGAGGCGATGAACGTCAATGACTGTAGATTGACGACGGTGCGAATTGCATCATTATTCATGATATGATCCATAAAATCTAGGTAGGGGTTTAATTTTTGCAAGTTCTTCCCCATTCTTATTCTAGAAATGAAGAATGCGGATCAACCCACGAATAGTTTGATCAAAAAATCGTGTGTTTATGTGGGAGGGCAGCTTTTTTTTTCTTTTTTCATTATATGGGAATTGAAACTTTCATTTTCAGATTTAATTTGAATCCCCGAACCTCCCATGTTTATAACCCTCTAACACCGAGGGTTTTGGATGACATGAACAAGGCCCGTTCTCTCCATTGTAGACGTTCTTTATGCGTTATGTGAGTTTGGATGATTAACATGTCAGCAAAATGATTCCAAGGGCTTCATAGTGAAGGCAACATCCTTCAGATCCCGTAGACCCATGTAATTTGCGAAATCGACAAATGGAGTGAAACAGGTGGCCCGTCGAAGGTATGGTCGGTGCATCAGCACCGATGACCATGGGATGAGGATGGCGATGCACTCGTCGGTGTACAACGGCACACCGTGGGGTGACACGGTGCCAACAAGGCACCCCGTTGAGGGAAAACCCGCATCTTGGTTGTCCGGGTGCTTCGGCGATCCGTGGTCACTCGATCGCAGTAGGAGGGGCCCCACACATTATCTAGGACTATGGGGGATAGAAATAGCAGCCAGATGCATCCTGGCCAGGCGGCGCACAGTGCAGTTTGGCGGGCCATACCCCCAGCCGTCGGGCCAAACTCATGGCCTAGCAGGCTGGTCCAAGGGCCCCACATGCCGGACCTGTGCTAATGGGCTGGACACACACCAAGTGGTCCATAAAAGATCGGGTCATTGGATGACCCTGCGTGATGTACCACCGGGCAACCCGGGCCAGGTTTAGTGAGGCTTATTGGTCCAGCCCCACTAGTCAGTCCGGACCAGACCAACCCAGACCCAAATCCGGACAGCTCGAGTTGCTTTAGTTTAAATCGAGTTATGTGGGACCCCCAGGCCAGGTTTGTTAGTTTGGAACAACCGAGTTGGACTGGGCCTAGAGGCAACCAGCCCTTGTTTACTAAAATACCCATATCTTGCAAACCGAGCATCTTATTGACGGGTCATTGCGGCGTTGGGACACAATCAATGAGGTGGATCTTTTTTCATGCCTTGAGAAGGCTTTCATGGATGTTGAAACGTGAAGAATGTCTTGAGGAGTTGTTCTCCCAAGTTCTCTATCTATGGATCTCTTTAATTGGTTGATACCAGAGGGCTACTGGCTTTTGACTCTGTGAGACTCGAACATGGCCTAGTGGGAAGAACTTCTGCATGACTTTACATGCCCATAGTGAGAAGCATGTCTGTGTGTCTTTGCAGGCCCATGGTACGCAATGAGGAGGAGTACCTCATTTGGACAATATTAGTGGGAATAACATCTGTGTGACTTTATAGGCCCATGGTACATGATGAGGAAGTTTACCTAATAAGTCCATGGTTTGTGGGAAGCACTTCTTTGTGACTTGAAAGTCCTATTTTACTCAATAGGGGAGTAGTTCTACATCAGCCGACATGTTCAATGTTGTGACTGATGATTCTTTTATCAATACCTTAAATGTATACATGGTGTGAGTTGTCTAGTTTTTTTTCTTTACATTGAGAATTTTTGTGTACTATTTCTCCTTTTGGGGTCCCCACTTAGTATTTTGTTACTCACCCATGTACAGGTTTCTCATATAGGTGTTGTGTCTGTTGCAGATGATCAATGTTTCGAAAGAGGCTTTGTTAGGCCCGGACCTAGAGGTGATCAAGGATACATGATCGACAGATTCTATGACGGTGGACTTGGTGGCCTAGGACCCAGAGGGTCCCATTATGATTGGGTGGACAGAAAATTATACTTCATATTGAAATCTCTCTACTACTCTCACAATCATGTGGTGTTTTCTAAATATAACCATCATAGTCTCCTTTTTGTACTTTGTTGTTTTTAGTTCTTTTCATGGGTTTGTATTATGGACCATTTATATCAGTTGTAATTGTACTCATCTTTTTTTAGTGATACTTGTTCCTTTTTTTAGTGTGTGGGACATGGTTAGGCACGTGTTTGTGTGTGTGTACAGGTACTCAGGAAAATGCCTCCCACTTGCAGGTTAATGAATTCAGTGCTATTCATCATCCCCTGGCCTTCGGGAGGTAGCCTTGGGGTAGTCATGAAATGGGCACCGGTGGATGGGTCATGAAAAATTGCTTTCAGAGGGAGGTTGGTCCTTACACAAAGATTGGGAGTGTGTGTTTTGTGTTGGGGAAATAGTGTTAAGTGTTTCGAGTCCAACTTCCTGATTCAGGGTGTCCAGTGTTGTTGTTATGGTCGATGTATCCATGCACCAAGGCCTTGAAATCTTCTTTTCAGCTCTATACCTTAAACCACTGGTTGCATAATTATATCCTTATGTTATTTTGAATAAAATCCATCGCAACATGTATATACTTCTAGCTGTGGTACATATTGATATATCTCAGGATTCCTACAAATAAAGGACCATCCAGGATCCCGATATGTGGTCACGAGGATAGACCACCTAGCGATGAGGCGTCCGTTCAGGGACCAATTCTAGAGATGGCCCCACCGGGTGGTACACCAGTGCTACCACCACCTAATGGTCCGCATCTACTACTGGAAATTACAACATAGGATGTGAACATACTCAGTGCCCTACACGGGTTTCATAGACAGAGACCTCCAATGTTTAAGGTATAAACATATCCTCAAATAACTAAGGACTGGCTGGAGGAAGTTACATGGTTCTTCTTCTTAGTAAGGAAACTGGCTGACTAAATGGTGATCATGGAAGTGAGACTTCTGCAGGGTTCGTCAGGGAGACTATGGAGCTTCACCACCCAAAGGAATGATGAGGTGACCCTCACCTAGGAAAACTTCGAGTGAGTTTTCTAGGATGATTTTTTCTAGTGACCTTACGCTTTGTGCGCATTTGGGAGAAACTTCACCTATAACAGGGTATCATGACAGTGGCTGAGTACTCAATGAGCTTCACAGAGCTGTCTGGCTACTCGATGGATATGGCACAAGACCATTTATTCAGGGCTTCAGCCATTGATCAGGGAATCAGGCTTGAGATTATGGTGATGTTATTATCTCTTAGAAACCATACTCATGCTGGGGTTCTGGAGTGAGCTCTTCTGTTAGAGAGATTCTTGTCGGAGCAAGCACCCACAACTAGAGCCACCAGTAGACACCAGATGGAAAAGAATTTGATAGAAAGAAGACATTAGGTGCATGGACCCATGGGGGCAAGGTCATTCAAAGGATGACCCTAGGACTTATGGTCGGCAGTGCGGGGCTCCCAGACCAGAGGGAGTCAGCCGAAAACCAATCTTTGCATATCATACAGCGGGTACGGACACATGGAACCTGAATATCAGACCTGCGATATAGATGACCAGAAGATGGTTGAGAGGCCTCCAAGGCAGAGGAAGCGGTTCGATCAAGGGGGTATGTAGGGTGGCTGACATGACAGGGGACCAGGCCAAGCAGACGGTAGTGGGCAACGATTTTAGGTATTAGTGCCACCACTATAACATCCCAGGTAAATAAAAGATATGATACTTTCATATTTATTAATATTTATGAATTAAATTATAATTTTACTATAAATGGGATGCTATTTTTGATGGAGTACTAGATAAGCAACAATGGGTTTCTCTAAAATCTTATGTTGCACCCAACGCTGAGTCATATTGAAAAATAGTAATATTATATTATTTTAAATGGTAGTTAACGTCTAACCATTGTATTAGAAATAATGAACAGAACTAAATAAAATATAATTATAAATGTTTTTAAATTTTTTTTACAATTATCCAATAAAATTTTGAGGCTTAAAATGAAAATGAATCAGATTTTGATCATTAAAAACTCTAATATTTTTAAAAGATCGGTTTACCGACTTTTTTTGGAGAACCCCTTTTAAATTTATTTTTTGTCACATTTATATGTTACATTTGAAAAAATAAACTTCTTCTTTAAAATTGGGACATCAAAATTTACTTTGGGTAAATTTTTGGTATTTTTCTAATAAAGTTCATTTTTCAATGAATAGTGAAAAATACTGCATTTTAAGTCAAAACTGAATATTTATATGATTTATTTATATAGTTATATTATCATTTAAATTTGTTTTAACGTATATTTGTATTGTATTTTTACCATTTAATCGATTTTTTTTGATTTTAAGTTATTTTACATTGAAATTGGATATAAACAAATGTCAATCTTTTGATAGTTATTATTTCTTAAAAACACACTTTTTTGTTGAAACAACATGAAGTTATTTTAAATTAATTTTTGCAACTTCTGAGTTTTTAATTTGAGAAAAATGGAATCCAAATTTATATTCAGGATTTCCAAATTGTGTAAATAGGTATCTTTTATTTTTTAGACATTATGAATAGTAACTTCAGTAAATATTTTATTTACCATGATTAAAGGGTAAATCTATTAAAAAGGATAAAAAATAATATTATAATAATACTAAATTACCCTAAAACGTGTCATAACCCTATTTAATGATAAATGTATGACCATGGGAATCCTTGAGTCAACTTTGGGACCCCATGGAGCCTCTTTTAATTGAAAATAACATTTTATAAAAATTAATATAATGTTAAGGAAAATGTA
Organism: Viscum album; assembly: GCA_963277665.1. Taxonomy (NCBI): domain Eukaryota; kingdom Viridiplantae; phylum Streptophyta; class Magnoliopsida; order Santalales; family Viscaceae; genus Viscum; species Viscum album. The sequence continues at coordinate 246,034,931 of OY728131.1, forward strand.
ACATAAACATTTATCTTTTAGTAAAGCAATTTTTATATTGGGTTATATAAGTGATCCTTTAAACTATAAATATTCATTAGTAATATAAAAATATTTCATAAATAATAGTATTTTATTTATAATTTTTAGACATCATATAAATAAATTTATTTATGACAAAATGGTGATGTAGTGATTACCTTATTAATGAAAAATTTAAATAAATGTGATTATAAATATTAAAATAATTTTTTTGAAACAGTTAATACCATCAAAGAATTTTATATATAATTATGACTTTTTATATTTAGATTAATGATTGTTTTTTTTAAATAATAAAGTTGATTTATATTTTTTTTAATGTCATGATATGAATAGTAATAAAATTGAAAAAAAAATAGTTTTAAAATCAATCAATATTTTATTAAATGATAAAATAGTCCTAAAAATCTATGATTAATCCAAATAACATATATGATGTTAAATCTATCATTTAGTATCCATTTTGTGTATCCTGGTATTTTATAGTAACTATACTCTCTATATAGTATGCATATACAAGAAGACATGGTAAATGATAAATTAGTTAACTAAGGGTTAATGCTATGTGATATGGTTAAACATGAAACCAAAACATGTATAAAACCTATTGGTTGTGAAGATTTAAAATTATAGTAATCTTATATTTTAATTTAATGAGTTTGGGACCTTTTGAAATAGAAATTCAGTTTATAATAAAATAATATTTCCAAGCATTCTTAAAGAGGACCTCTTCCCCCTTATAAAAATTCATAACCTCTAACGCGTTACTAAAACCTCCCAAGCCCCTTTACTCATCCAAACTCTGCAAAAATAATTTCCCAACATCCCTCTATTCCTCCTAGAAGCCTTACCCTTGGAAGAAGGCTATTCAAGAAAGACTTTTCGTTCAAACCAAAGAGAGTTACCCGATTTAAAGGTAATGTTTTCTCTCGAGTTCTTTTATTTTATTTTCCTTATCCACTCCTAATTATCTTATAATAACTTATTTTCATAACAAAATTAGTAACCTAAATATAATATTTTTTTATGAGAATTATTCTAATTGAACTGACACACACCTTCATCTAATGGATTTAGAACATATAGTATATGTGGACGACGAACTACCACATCACGAAACGATGATTGTTGAATTTTCTCATACCACCTATCATGGTGGACATAATGATATAACTATATTTTTATGTGATATATATTATATTTATATAGTATCTATGCTTCTGTTTTTTTCATTTATATCATACCTTTAAGGATTCTATGAGGGGTAAATAAGATAATTTCATTTGAGGAAGTGCGGACTACCGCCCCCTCAATGTGATATGACTCGTTATTTCCATATGTAGAATGTATAAAGGATAGAGTTAATGAAATTATATATGATATTGTACTTTAAGTATAATATACATATGTATAATTATGTTTTCATTCCATTAAATATTAAATAGAAATGAAAGTAGTGTTCATGCGTATGTATGGTTTACCATCTCCATGAACTGTACATTTGATTTCTTATATTGAAATGTTATGTATTATAATAAATATATATATACAGGATATATATGATATATATCATATCTAAATAATTAATATCATTATATAGATAGTTCACTTTTGACCTCATGGAAAACTTTTAATTATAAGAAGTTCATTTTTGATTCAATTACAAAATATCAACTAAATAACACTTATTAACCTAAATAATTATGTAATGTATATAATGATGTAATAAGTTATATAAAAAAAATAAAAATGAAAAATTTTCTTAAGAAAAAAAGAAATTAACGTTAGTTTATTATTCCATAGATTAAAGAAGGAATGAGTCAAGTCGGGCATGAGGTAAGGGACATCGTCTCAATCTCCATTTATTGAGGTATATTTTGATTTATAAATGACATTCTTTTATATAGTGTATAAACCCATTTGAATTTTAATTTCATTCAAAGGTAATGTTTTTTCTATGTAGTGTGTTACGAAACAAAAAAGGGAATGTTTCGTATTAACATACGCAGTGACAACATCCTTTTCAGTCGGCGCAAGTACTATTTGATATTTGGATTCCTTAACAAATCTTAATGTTTTTAAAAGGAAAATGATTACATTATACTCCTTTATTTATTTTTGGATTAAAAGTGGTTTTTTTAATGGATTTATTTTGTCAATATTTTGAAATGATGTATTATGATTGCAATGTGGAAATGGTGTCTTTCCTTTATGCTTGTTTTATGTGTTATTATAAAGTTATGGTTCTTGGGCATTGCTAATGTATATGGGTGGTTACATGATAAACCTAGGGCATCTGAGCCCGATATAGCTTTCCAATTCATTGGGTAACGTGATAGAGGTAAACATTAATTTATTTTCTAATAGAGTTAGGTAATATACTATGATGGGTATTCCAATAATAACTCCCTATGTAGATGTGAAAGCTACAACATAAGTATGATATGGATGCCACAAGATGCCTTTATGATTTATGATTACTATGTGTTATTCATAAATATTTTGATTTAATGTGGTATGTTAAATAGTGTATGTTTTGTAAGTGTTGTTGGACTAATGTTTTCTTTATTTATATTAGAACCCTTATTGAGGTTTTTATTCTCATCCCATGTTTTTGAAATGTTTTTCATAGGGTATAATGAAGGGTAATAGAAAGGAATAATTCAAAAAGATTTATATCATGAAAATAATTATTGTTTTCTTTTAAGGGTTTTTATTTTATGAAAAAAATGGATACTGAGTAAGAGTTTCTACTTTGTAATTTTTGAGATGTAAAGTAATATTTAGGGAGTAATTCTCTAAAACTCTAAAACTAAAAAGATATTCAATGTGAATTATTAACTTAATTCAATATTATGTAACCTTTAAAGCTACGGCCTTATAGTTGGTAATAGAGGTTGGTTTAGAAAACATTATAAGTTAGGATATTTTTAAATTAACATCCATAAATTAATTTTTGTTAATATTTTAATGATATAGCCTTTACTAATTACCATGTTGCGTAAACTATGATATTTCTGTGTTCAAAATTCATTTCCATACAGTAAGTAGGGAAGCTATGATGGGATAACATCAATAGGAAAAAAAACTTCTAAATAATCAACCTCAAATGGTCGGAATCAGATCTAAATAGTTTTTTGTAGCGATGGAAAAGCTGAATAAGGCTATATATGGTGGTGGTATCTATTCCCAAGATTAGCTTGATCAACCATAGAGGAACATGTCAGTAGTGGACCATTTCATGAGGCAACATCCCCCTTCATTTTGTGGATCATCTGACCATGTGTTAGCTAAAGGGTTGATTAAATCACTGGAGAAGATTTTTGATTTCATGGAGTGTTTAGGACATCAAAATTTTCGTCTTTATGTTTACCATTTTTAAGGCGATGCTGATCAGTGGTGGTCGATTGGGAAAGATATCAGGGATAGTGATGAGATTGATGCTCTTGAATGGGATGAATTCAAAGGTATGATTCTTGAGAAATATTTTTCCTATGTTTTTTTATCTTAGGGTGGAAGAACTATTATTGGAATTGAAGTAGGAGGATGATTTTGTGGATTTTTATGAATAAAAATTCACTACACTTGAAAGGTATAATCCAAATTTCTTACAAGATCTTGATTGTAAAATCAATGGGTGTTTATTCAGGATTAAAGCCAAAGAAACTAAGGGATTCAGCTTATCGTGAGTTTAAATGTTATGAACAACATAACCGATGTGAGGAGAAGGTAGAAATGGAGTTTTCTGATGATCGGGTTCTCTTTAATAAACAAACAAATAATTGGTTGATGTGGTAGATGAAAGGTAAGAACTATACAAAAAAGTTTGATGGTAAGAAACCTATGTTTACAGTCTAAGAAAATTGTGGTAAAAAGCACAATAGTGAATACCTTTTGAATTCGGGTAAGTGAAACTGATGTTGTATAATGGGGCATAAGGCTCGTAATGGCCCAAAAAAAGATCGAGGTAATGGTAAGACAAAATCTAATTTACAGTTAGTAAAATGTTTTATGAGTAATTAAATGGGTAATTATGAAAATGAGAGTCCAATGAAGAAATCAACTAAGAGAAAACAATTGTACTCTATGCAGAAAGGGGTGGTGAAATCCTTGAAACTACTTCAACAGATATTGGGAAATCGAATGAAGTATTATCAGGTACATTGTTTGTTTATTCATACTATGCCAATGTGTTTTCTAATTCAGGGTCTACAAATTCATTCATTTCTGAAAAATATTTTTATAAATTGGAATTCTATCTCAAGATATGAATCTCGAGCTTATCGTCAATAAACTAGTAGAAAATTTTTATACAAAGAGAAATTATAAGAACCTTCATGTCCTTTTATGCAGAATGAATATACCTTCAAACCATAATTTTTTTCCTCTAATAGAGTTGGATTTAATTTTAGGTATGAATTGGCTTTCCGTTTATCATGATAAAATTGAATGCAGCGCTAAAGAGGTTTATTTTCAGAAATAATTTTATTTTGTGTACAATAATGAACCCTTACTTTTGATAACATATTTGGAAGCTAAGAAATTAGTAAAATATGGAAATGAGTGTTACCACACACATATTGTTGAAAACAGAAGAACTATTCAGATTAATGATGTTCCAGTAGTAAATCAGTACCTTGATGTTTTTTCTGATGAGTTCTCGGGTATAATACCTGATCGTGAAGTGGAGTTTACTATTGACTTAGTTCTTGATGATATGCCAATTTCAAACCCCCCTTATCGAATTCCTCAAATTGACCATTTAGAGTTAAACAAGCAATTTCCGGAATTATTTGATAAAGGTTTCATTCGACCTACCACATCACCATGGGGTGATATTGTCGTGTTTGTTAAAAAGAAAGATAGATCAATGAGATTTTATATCAATTAATGAGAATTTAATAACATCACTGTTATGAACAAGTACAATTTTCTTCATATTGATGATAATTTTTACTAGATATAGGGAGATCAATATTTTTTGAAGATTGAATTGAGGTCGGGGTACCATCTATTGAAAATAAAGGAAGTATCCATTTCGAAGACCGCATTTTAAAATAGATATGGCTATTAAAAATTTGAAGTTTTTTCTTTTGGGTTAACCAATTCACCTACTGTATTCATGGTTCTTATGAATAGAATTTTCCATGAGTTCCTGGATATGTCATTTTTTGTGTTTATTGATGATATTTTGGTTTATTATAAAAGTAAATAGGATAATGAAAGTTATTTTAGGGTTTTCTTTCAAACATTAAAAGCAAATAAATTGTATGGAAAATTCAGAAAAAGTGAGTATTGGTTACAACAAATCTCATTCCTTGGTCACATTGTGTCAAAAATGGCATAATTATTGAACCTTATAAGACAAAAGTTGTTTAAGAATACCCAATACCCACAAATATAATCATGATCCTTAGTTTTATTGTTTTGGAAGGCTCTTACAAGAATGTTTGTTGATAATTTTTCAAGGTTATCTAGCCCACTGACTAAGATAACTTGAAATGGTGTTACGTTCATCTGGACAAAATATTATGATGATTGTTTTGAAGAATTGAAAAGAAGATTGATGGATGATCTAGTTTTGGATTTACCTTACAGAGATGGTGAATTTATTATCTACAATGATTCTTCATTGAAATGACATGGTTCTGTTCTAATGCAGAATGAACATTAATTTTCTTATGCTTCACATTAGTTGAAACTCGTGAGTTAAATTACCCTACACATGATTTGGAATTAACTGATCATTTTTTTCTTTATAAATTTGGTGGAATATTCTATATGTATTAAAATGGGAAATATATACATAACAAAAATGTTTTTAAGTATATATTTACTCAGATATAATTCAACATGAGACATAGGAGAAAGATATAATTAAACAGGGATTATGATTGCATGATTTATTACCATCTAGAAAGGGAAACTAAAGTGGATGATTCTTTGAGTTGAAAAAGTAATATTAAATTAACCTTTTTACATTTAGAACATGATCCTTTGATTAATTATTTGATGAACTTTGGCATAGAAGTTGTCGGTGAAGGAAATTGCACTGTTTTGTTTTAGGTGTCTGCGAAATCATTACTATAAGAGAGAATTAAGCAAGGGAAGAAAGAAGATAGTGTGTTGTAGAAAAATGTATAGTTTGTTCAGAAGGGAATGTTACTTGAGTTTAACATTGATAGAGCCTATGTTTTGAGATTTGGGAAGAGATTATGTGTGCCTTATGATTCACAGTTAAAGAAATAGTTGTTCTGTGTATCTCATAGTTCTTTGTTTTCAGTTCGACCTGGTAGTACTAATATGTACAGTTATCTTCAAGAGTATTACTGGTGGGATGGAATTAGAAGATATATTTCTAACATTAAAATAAAGTGTTTTACTTGTCAACTAGTTAAAGCAGAGCGAGAGTTTCCAAAAGGGATTCTTCAGCCTTTACCAATGATATAGTGGAAATGGGAAAATATATCCATGGACTTCGTTGTGGGATTACAAAATACATCTTAAGGTAAAAATGCTATCTAGGTTGTTGTTGATTGATTGAATATATTTTTTCATTTCTTTTCTATTCGAGACACTCTATCTCTGGATAAAATTTCTCATTTTTAGGTTAAAGAGATAGTCATTTTGCATGAATTTTCCATTTACATTGTATCTGATCAAGATCCTAGGTTCACTTATAACTTTTGGAAATACCACTTGAAGTATTTGGGTACTGAATTAAATATTTTTACAACTTTTCATCATCAATCAGATGTGTAGTCCAAACGAAAAATTCAGACTTTGGAAGTTATGTTATGAGCTTCTTTGATTAATTATGTGGGAAGATGGGACCAATATATTTCTTTGGTTGAGTTTTATTATAATAACAGTTTTCATTCCAGGATACAGATGGCTCCATTTGAGGAATTATATGGGAAGCAGTGTCGAACTCTAGGTTTTTTGGGATGAAGTAGGTGAAAGGAAACAGATGGGTCCTGAATTTGTAGAAGAGAAGGAAGAAAAAGTTCAGTTGATTCATAAGTACATGAGAACAACACAGAGCAGGAAGAAACGTTATGAAGTTAACAAGAGGAAGGATCTTTAATTTGAGGAAGGTGATCATCTCTTTCTCAATGTTTCTCCATGTAAAAATGTGATGCATTTTGGTAAGAAGGGAAAGTTTAGTCTGAGGTTCATTACACCCTATGAAATCTTGGATAAAGTTGGATCAGTTTCTTACAGAGTGGATTTACCACCAAGATAATCCCATGTATGTAATGTTTTTCATGTTTAAATGTTGAGAATGTTTATGCCAAATCCATCTCATGTTTTGAGTCCATAGGTAGTTCAGTTGGAAGACAATCATTCTTATGAGGAACAACCAATCTAGAGTATTGAACAAAGAGAGAAAGTGTTGTGGAATTAGGTATTTCATCATGTCAAGGTTTTGTAGAAAACCCATATGGTTGAAGAGGAAATTTGGGAATCTAAAAATTATATGATGGATAAATACCCCCATTTATTTGATATGTGAATAAAATGGCGAGAATGAAATTTCTAAAAGGGGAAAGGATGTAACATCCTAGGTAAATAAAGGATGTTATATAATTATATTTATTGATATTTTTGAATTAAATATTAATTTAAAATTAAATTGTATGCTATGATTAATGGAATACCCAAAACGAAATAATGAGTTTCTCTGAAATCTTACGTTGCACAAAAGGTTGAGTCATACTGAAAAATAATATTATAATTTTATTTTAAATGGTATTTAAATCCTAGTCGTTGTATTGGTGGAAATGAATATAACTAACTAAAATATAATTATACTTGTATGTTAATTTTTTTACATTTATCCAATAAAATTTAGATACCTAAAATGAGAATGAATCTGATTTTGAGAATGAAAAACTCTAATATTTTTTAAAGGTCATTTTACCGCCTTTTGATAAAGAACTCAATTTAAATTTAGTTTTTTCCACTTTTATATGTTTCATTTGACAAAATAAACTTTTTATTTAGATGTGGGTCATCAAAATTTACTTTGGGTAAATTTTTGGTATCTTTCTGATAAAGTTCATTTTTTAATGAATAGTGAAAAATACTGCATTTTAAGTCAAAACTCTCATTTCATCTGATTTATTTATATAGTTACCATGTCTCTATAATTGGTTTTAAAGTTTAATTAGATTATATTTTTACCATTAAATCCAATTTTGGTCATTTTATTTAACTTCACATTGAAATTAGACATAAAAATGTCAATCTTTTGATAGTTATTATTTCTTAAAAACATGTTTTTTGGTTCTGGCAATGGGAATTAATTTTATATTAATCTATGAAAATTTTTTGTTTTAAATTTTGAAAAATGTATTCCATATTTGGAATTAGGAGTTCCAAATTTTTTAAATAATTAACTTTTATTTTTATACATTATGAATAGTGACTTCAGTAAATATTTTATTAACCATGGTTAAAGGGTAAATCTAGAAAATAAGGGTAATAATAATATTATAAAAATATAAAATAAAACCAACACATGACCTAACATTATTTTATGATACATGTGTTACCATGGTAATCCTTGGGTTGATTTTGGGACCCCATGGAGCTACTTGAATGCGAGAATGATAATTTATAAAAAATAATTTAATGTTAAGGAAAATGTAACATAAACATATATGTTTTAATAAATCAATTTTTATAGGGTTATATAAGGGATAATTTTGACTATAAATAATAATTACAAAGATAAAAATATTTCCTACATCATTTTATTAAATTTATAATTTTTAGACATCGTATAAATAAATTTATTTATGAAACAATATTGATGTAGTTATTACCTTATTAATAAAACATTTAACTTAAATGACATTATAAATATTAAAATAAATTTATATTGAAACTATTTAGGACATATAATAATTTTATAGAAAATTATTACTTGTTATAGTAGAATTAATTATGTTTATTTTTAATAATAAAGTTGGTTTTGATTTTTTTAAAGTCGTGATATGAATAGTTTAAAAATTGACATAAATGAGTTTTTAAATCAATATATATTTTATTAAAAGATAAATTTTTTTAAAAAATATAATATTTTTCCAAATAACATATATTATGTTACCAATTTCATTAGTGATCCATTTTGGGTCTCTTTTAATTTTATATTAACTATAATTACTATGTAGTAGGAATATTCAAGAAGATATGGTTAAAGTTAAATTTCTTAACTAAGGGTAAAAGATAAATGATAAGGTTCAAAATGAAACCAAAACATCACTAGAAACTGTTGGTTGAGAGGATTTTTAATAATAGTCATCTTATCGTATAATTTAATTACTTTGGGACTTTTTCATATGAAAATTATGTTTATAATAAAATATTATTTTCAAACATTCCTAAAGAGCCCCTTCACCCCCTTATAAAAGGCCATCTCCTCTAACCCCTTACTCAATCCTCTAAAGCCCCTTTTCTTGTCCAACTTCTACCCAAATAATATCCCAAATATCTCTCTTTCTTCTGGACGCCTTACCCATGGTAGAAGGCAATTTAATAAACCCTTTTGGTTCAAACCAAAGGGAGTTACCCAATTTAAAGGTAACTTCTTCTCTCAAGTTCATTTATTTTATTTTTATTCTCTACTACTTATTATTTTTTATTACTTGTTTACATAAAAAACATGTATCCTTAATATACTAGGTTGTTTTTATGATAATTATTTTAACTAAACTAACACACAGCTCCATCTAATAGATTTAGAACATAATGTTTCTGTGGACGGAGAACTAATTCCTCACAAAACGATAATTGTTTAAATATCTCATACCACCTCTCATGGTGTCCATTATGATGAAACTATATTTTTATGTGATATATGTTATATTTATATTGTCTCTAAGATTATGTATTTTTCATTTAAATCATACCATTATGGTTCCCTTAATGGGTAAATTTTTTAATTTCATTTGAGGAATGCGGACTACCACCCATCAAAGTGATATGACTCGTTCATGCCATGTGTGGAATGTATAAATGATGGTGTTAATGAAATAATGTATGATATTATACTAGAATTTTTATATACCTATGTATCATTAAGTTTTCATTCCATTAAATACGAAATAGAAATGAATATAGTGATCAAGCGTACGAATGTCTTACCGTCTCCATGAATGGTGCATTTCATTTATTATCTTCCAATGTTATATTCAATTATATATATATATATATTAGACATATATGATATATATGAAATCTAAATAATTAATATCATTATGGATAAAATGGAATTTTGACCACATGGACAATTTGTAATTATAAGAAGTTCATTTTTGACTCAAGTACCAAATATCTACAAAATGACTGGTATTAACTCAAATAATTATGTAATGTTTATAACGAGGTAACAAGTGATATATAAGTAAAAATAAACTTTAAAAATATTCTTAATCAATTTAAATTTAACTATAGTTTATTATTTAGGAGATTAAAGAACAAACGAGTCAAGTTGGACAGAGGTAAGGGACTTCGTCTCAATATCCTTTCACTGAGCCATGTTTTAATTTATAAACGACATTATTTTATATGATGTTTAAACCCATTTTAATTTTAATTTCATTCAAAGGGAATATTTTTTCTTCATCATGTTTTTCTAAATGACAAATTTAATGTTTCTTTTTAATGTACGTGGTGACAACATTCTTTTCTACCCTACCATAGTGAGTATTATTTGATCTTTAGATTCATTAACAAGCCATAATATTCTTTAACGGAAAATAAATTCCATATACTCATTTACGTATTTTGTTATGGATAATGGTGGATTAATTATATCAATATATTGAAATGCTATATTTTGATTGTAATGTGGAAATGTTATCTTTCCTTTGTTCTTGTGTTATGTGTTATGATTATGTTAAGGTTATTGGGAATTGTTTACATATATGAGTGGTTCTATGATAAACCTAGGGAGGGTGAGCCTTAGATGGCTCTCTAATTCATTGGGAAAAATGACAGAGGTAATGTTTAATGTTTCTCCTAAGATATTTGGGGTTTATAATGTGATGGGTATTCCATATGTAACTCCCTACTTAGATATGAAAGCTAAACTGTAAATATGTTATGGATGCCACAAGTCACCATTATGATTTACGGTTTATATGTGTTATTCATAAATCTTATGATTTCATGAGTTATCTTAAATAGATTATGTTTTGTATTATTTATGGACTAATGTTTTATCACATTATCTTATACCCTTACTCAGATTTTTATTCTCTTCCCATGTTTTTGAGAAGGTTTTTCATAGGGTATAAGGAAGGGTAAGATAAAGGAAGAATTCAAGAATATTTATATCAAGAAAAGAATTATTGTTTTCCTTTATCGGTTTTTATTTTATGGAAAAAATGGATACTGAGTTGGAGTGTCTAATTTTTAATTTTTGAGATGTAATGTAATAGTTATGGCCTATTTCTCTAAAACTCTTAACCTGAAAAGATCCTCTATGTGAATTATTAACATAATTCAAAATTATGTAATGTTTAAGGCTGGGGCCTCATAACCTCCCCCAAGTGGTCTACCTAGACCTCAAGAAGTGGGTGGACATGGGAAACCACAGCTTCAGGTACTGGAGGCTTATGACCATAAAGCTATAGAGACGATCCGATGTACGATCTATGTCTTCTCCACCCTAGTTATAGTTCTTATTGACATAGGTGATAGTCACTTCTTTCATTCCATGGCTCTCTTTATAAAATTAGAGATTTTGGTGGAACCGTTGTCTCAATCCTTATGGCTAGACACTCTTATAGGAGGGGATTTAATGATAAAACACTGGTTCTGATAGTGTCAGCTTACTCTAGGAGGTGATACCTTTGGCTGGGATCTCCTAGTAGCAGTGTCGAGGCATTACGACGTCATCTTGGGTATGGACTGGTTATCCATAGTACATGCCTAGACTGACTGTTTTAAGCATATAGTGTTGTGTGTCCGCAGAGATGGGACCATGTTTTCCTTCAAAAGTGAGAAGGAAATCCTTGCAGTGGAGGATAGGTTTTCTCATAAGAGATTGTACCTGATCAATCACCAGTTGTCAAACATCTCCCTTGATGTAGTGGATGAGATGATTCTACATTTTCATGTAGTGGTGGATGAGTATGAGGATTCTTTTCCTTAGGATGTTCTAAGACTACCTCCCCATAGGGAGGTAGTATTCTGCATCGAATTGTACCCCGGGACAACACTAATACCCACACTGGCTTATCAGATGTCTCCCATGGAGCTTCATGATCTGAGGTTACAACTTGAGTACTTATAGGAGAATGGGTCTGTAAGGATAAATTTTTCACTATGGGAATCCCTCATGCTTTTTTCTAATAAAGATGATGAGAGATTGAGGTTGTGTATGGAATTATTTCACCAAAACTAGGTGACAGTGAATAACACTTATCCACTACCAAAAATTGATGATCTATTTGACTAGATGAATGGGGCGAAGTGGTTCTCAAAGATATACCATATATTAGGCTATCCCCAAATTTGTGTATGAGATGAGGATGTATCGAAGATAGCCTTTATATGTTGGTACAGACACTATGAGTCTTTTGTGATGCCTTTAGGTGTGACCAACTCCCCATAAGAGTTAATGGGACTAATGATTAAGATATTCTAGCCTTACCTTGACCGTTTTGTTGTGGTCTTCATTGTTGACCTCTTGGTGTACTCGGTATCCGAAGAGAATCACAATACACACCTGAAGATAATATTGGATACACTCTAAGAGCACTAGAATTATGTAAAACTCTCTAAGTATTGATTTTGGATTTGGGAATTCAAATTTTTGGGACATTTCATCTCATAGGCCAGAGTTTCAGTGTATCCGGTGAAGATAGAGGCGGTGCTTTCTTAGGAGCCGCCCAATAGCGTGATTGAGGTGCGAAGCTTCTTGGTGTTTGCTGGTTACAATTAGAGTTTTGTGTCAAACTTTTCAAGAGTATATGAATACTTATCGGCTATGACATAAAGTGAAAAACCCTTTTTGTTGACGATGAAATTTTAGTAGAGTTTCCTAGAGCTGAGGTGGAGACTGACTAGTGCCCCATCTTGAGACTATCGGATGAGTATGTTGGGTATATTGTTTACTACAACACATCAGGGAATGAACTAGGTTGTTTCTTAATGTAGGAGAGATCAGTGATCGCCTACGGCTCATGATAGTTGAGACAACATGAGAAGAACTATGCAACCCATGACCTGGAGTTAGCAGTAGTGTTCTATTCCTTGAATATTTTTTCGCACTACTTTATTAGAGAATGGTTCATGGTTTAATCTGACCACTAGAGTCTTAGGTATATATTCTCCTAGAAGGACCTTAAACTAAGACAACGACGATGGATTTAGTTCCTCTAGGACGATGACTTTGATATAGTCTATACTTTTATAAAGGGGAACATGGTGGAAGATACGCTCAACAGGAGGATCGGGTTGCAGCTTTTGAGTGAGGCAGTAGAGCAGCTAGATGTGATGAAAATGTCCTTCATGGATGACAGTGAAGTTTTTTACCTTCATTCGATGACTATTACTCCCAAAATATTACAGTTATTCAGAGAGGCCTAGTTGGAAGATAATTACTGTGAGGCCCAACATGGTTAGTTATCCACAAGACGGGCACTTGATGGATTTTCGATAGGTGGGGAGCACGTCAACATTTTTATAGGGTGAACTATAGTGCTAGTAATGTTGTGGGAGGAGGTGTTGAAGTAGTTACATACATACCCTTTAGCGGTAAATCATGGAGTGGTGAAGATGTATCAGGCCCTCCAACTCCAATAATAGTGGCTAGGGATGAAGAAAGTGGTGGCCGAGTTCACTTCAGGATTATTCACTTGTCAGCAAGTGAAGGCTGAGAATCTGGTTCCATTAGGCATAGCCCATTCACTCGAGGTAATAGAGTGAAAATGGGATTGTATCTCGATGGAAATTATGATGGGATTACCACATACATCTAGAGGCCATGACTCTAGTTGGGTGTTGATTGACCAATTCACCATGTCAGTTCAATTACTACCCATCAGAGAACAGGGACCAATAGAGGGCATGGGACGCCTCTATATCCAGCAGATAGTGTGGTTTCATGGGGTGCCTTTGATTTTCATATCAGATCGTGATACTCACTTTAAATACCTCTTTTGTAAGGGATTATAGGAGGTTTTCGGGACACATATGTTCATGGGAACCACTTTTCATCCCCAGAAGGATTATTAGTTGGACCGGACCATACAAACTCTGGAGGACATGCTATGTTCTTGCATCTGGGATTTTGGCCACAGTTGGGAGGACCACCAACCACTGGTGGAGTTTTCATACAACAACAGCTATCACCCCATCATTGGCATGGCACCGTTTGAGGCCTTTTATGGGCGGCCTTGAAGATCACCAATATGTTGGAAAGACCTGGGGGAGTCGGCACTCATGGGTCCAGAGTTGGTATGGGCTACCAATGAGAAGGTGAAGATCATCTAGGAGAGAATGAGGACAACACAGAGCAGGTAGAGGTCTTATGCTGATATGAGATGGAGACCATTAGTGTTTTTCGAGGGAGATCATGTATTCCTTTGGGTCTCACCCCGACGAAGATTGCAGAGATTTGGTTGAGGTGGAAAACTATCTATGAGGTTCATCATACCTTTTCATATCCTGAGTAATGTTGGAGAGGTGACGTATCGCCTATATCTTCCCCCAAAAATGCACCAGGTGCATAATGTTTTCCATGTTTCACACCTAAGGATGTATGGGCTTGATCCATCTCACGCCATCAACTAAGGCGAGATAGAAATTAATGATTGGGTGACATTTGTAGAGTTCTAGATGGAGATAAAGGATCGAAGGGAGTGGGTCCTACATGGGTTTTAGATTCATCTGTTATGAGTTTTGTGGAAGCAAAAGATTCTCCAGGAGAGAACATATGAGAGGGATGTTGAGATTCATGCTCAGTACCTCCCATCTGTTTGATTAGTTTTTTCTATGGCTTTTAGGGACATAAATTCCTATGTTTGGGAGAATTTACTGTCATAGAAATTCCATGAATTTTTTTTTATTATATGGAATTATTATGAGACCACACACTTTGACGGCATGTGAATCTGAGTGCCGATAAGCCCGAAACAGAATTTTGAACATTTATTCATGTATGTTCGGTAAACATGCGAGCAGGTTTTTCTAGATTTTGAATTTGTGCATGGATCAAAAATTTTAGGGAACCGTTGAAATCATAATTCCGTGATTTCCCTCAAAATCACATAACTTTATCCAGAAAGGTCCGAGCGGAAAAGTTATATTTTGGACATTTTGAGAAAAATAATAAAATAATTTAAACAAATTATTTATATCTCTTCTCACCGATGAGGGGTTGAAGAGTATGTTTCGGTGTAGCTATAAGTTAGGGATGAGGTACATTAATGGAACTCGTTAATCTCTTATTAACTCACAGTCTAACAATGATTTAATGATGCGTGATAGTGAAATTGTTTCATAAATGAAACAACATAAAAATGTGATGTCGTATCATAACGGAAGAGCAGGGACAAGTTTCCTTTTAATAGTCTGAAACGTTGGCAGAATGAGGATTAGAAAAACTACGGGGATACTCTGATGAAACTCTGGAAGACTTTCTCTCTAATGAAGAATGAAGAACAATGTGACAAATGTTGGAGGATCAGATCCTGAGTTTGACAAGCGGCGACGAATGCCAACGATTGTGGATCGACGACGGCATGAATCGCATCTTTCATCATCATAAGATCCAAAGAATCAAGGTAGGGGTTTAATTTTTGCAAGTTATTCCCTGTTATTATTCTAGAAATGAAGAATGTAGATCAACCCATGAACTGGTTGATGTGTGAATTGTGTGTCTATGTGTAAGGGTAACATTATTTTCGGATTTTTGTTATACGGGAAATAAAACTATCATATGTTGATTTAATTGGAAACCATGAACCTCCCACATTTATAAACCTTTAATAAGGAGGGTGCATTTCGACACGAATAAGGCTCAGTACCTCTACTGTAGTCATTCTTTGTGCCATCTTCAAGGTTGGATGATCAACATGTCAGCAACACATTTCCAAGGGCTTCGTAGTGTAGGTGGCATCATATAGAGCCCTTATACCGAAGTTCTTGAAGAAACGGACCATCAGAGTGAATGTGGTGGCTTACAGTAATAGCCATAGGGGGAGGATGATGGCGTGACTTTCGGGATACTACGCTAGTAGGAGCATGCGACTAGATGACCAAAATAGTTGTGGGGTGACCCGGTGCCAGGCAGGCGCCGTATGGAGGGATGACCCACGTACGAGCCTTCCGGGTGCTTCAGCGAGCCGTGATTGCTGGACCGTAGAAAAATTGGCCCCACGAATCCATGTGGATAGAGGGGGCTGTATGATGCAGGATTCAGCGTCTTGAAAAGGCGTCACACCACTGACACGCACCACATAGGTTGGGCTTTGGGCTGGTGGGTCTCTCCCCCAGCCAGTGGGCCGAAACTGCTGCCCTGTGGGCCGGTCCCATGACCCCGCAAGTCGGACCTATGCCTACGTGCATGACATGAACCCAGAAGGCCGGACCCGCGCCCTTTGGGCTGGGTCAGACTAGACTGTGTTGCCGGGAAACCCGGCGGGTAGGACCCTCGGCCAACCTAGGTCATGTTCAGTGAGGACCCTTGGTCCTGTCCTACTGGAGTGGTCGAACCATGCTGACCCAGAACTAAACCAAGTCAGGTCGAGTTGGATGAGTTTAAACCAGGGTATGTAAGACCCGTGAGTTAGGTTGGTCGACTCGGTTTGACCAGATTGGACTGGGTCGAGATGAAACAGACCCCTGTTTACTAAAATGTCTGTATCTGGAAAAGCGAGAATCTGATTGACAAGTTGTGAGTAGCCTTGGTACCCTCTCAAATGTTGAGGATGTTTTGGCATGACCTGAGGAAACTTTCATGGAAGTTGATATGTGACAAATTTCTTGAATCGGTTCTCCCAGTCATTCTACATATGGAACCCTATAGTTGATGAGACATGAGGCCTGTTTATTTTAAACATTGTGTAACTTGACCATACCCAGTGGGAAGAACATATATGTGACTGTTAAGGCCCATAGTGGGAATCACTTTTTTGTTAATTTGATGGACCATAGTATGTGATGATGACGAGTACCTAAGTTAGCAAAGATTAGTGGGAAGCACTTCTGTGGGACTCTGCAGGCCCATGATACACAATGAGAAGGTGTACCAAAGAAATCCTGGTTTAGTGGGAAGAACTTTTGTGTGACTTGGCAGGACCACTGTACTCGATAGAGATGGAGTTCTCCAATAGTATAGGTGTTCAATGACATGACTAATGATTCTTCTATCCTACCCTAAATGTATATGTGGTATTAGTTTTCTTTTGTTTTATTCTTTACTTTGATGATTTTTGTGTGGTATTTTGCTTTTTGGGGTCCCTACTGAGTATTTGTTTTACTCACCCATGAATAAGCTTTTCCTGCATGTGTTGTGTCACGTGAAAATGATTTTCGTTTCAATAGATAATTTGGTGGACTATGACCCATGGCTTCTCAGGAAGACAGGACTAAAGGACTCTATGATGGTGGAATTTGTTTCCTATGACTAGGTAGGGCTGAGTAGGATAGGGTGGAGAGGGCATTCTACTTTTGCTTCCAGTATCTACAATACTCTCACGATGAGCTGGGGTTTTCCACGGAGTTCCATCATAGTTCTATTTTTTGTAATTTGTTGTTTTCAGTTGTTTTTTTGGGTTCGTATTCTGACCCACTTATATCTGTTGTACTTGTACTCATCTTTTTTAGTGATACTTGTTCTATTTTTTGGGGGGACTTGGTTAGGTTGGTCTATGCGTACACATGCTCAATAAAATTCTTCCCACTTACAGTTTGATGGCATTGGCGCTAGACTCTATCCCCTAGCCTTCGAGAGGCAGGCATGGGGGTGTCCGAGAAAATTCCATGGGGGACGATTCATGATATATATAAGGATTTTTCTATAAAAAATTTTTATTAAGAATTTTAAAGAATGTTTTTAATAGTATTGATGACCTGGAAAAGTAATTTAATGTAAAGGTGATATTTTTTAGAAAACAAATGATTAAGGGAAATAAAAAGCTTAATATGTCCTTGATGTTTAGATAATAATATTAGGATAAAGGTATGATAAACATTGATAAATTAAATTAGATTGTATTGAGTGACTTGGAACTGATTTATGAGTTGATGAAAAAGTGTTTTATTTTATCACTATTGGTGTTTACTACATTTTTGGATTTATGGAATATATTCAATAAACTATGGTTTTATCTGAAGAATGAGGAAAGTGTAATTTTTTTAAATCATGTTTGTTTTCCATAAATTTTTATGGTATCTCAAGATATTACCATGTTTTAAAAGATTATATTATCAATGTATTCACATATATTTTTTGTGACATTAATATCTAATTCATGTTGTTTGGCAGATTAATGAAAGGTTAATTTTTTAAATTTAGTGACCTTCTTTATAAATTTTCGGATTTAAATTTTGGTCAAACATGCAGGATCTTTGCTTTTAACTATTTATGGAATGGATAAAGCTTAAGTATGAATAAATTTAGACAAATTAGGCTAACTATTATTTTTTGGTATATATTTACAAGATGAAGGAATGACATATATATAAATCAAGATTATTTTAATTATTTACTTATAATAATTTTCATCACAAATATTTATTTCATAGATAAAGTGGAAAATTTTAAAATAATAACCAAGGATGAAATTGGGATTAAATATAAAGGAAATTTTATCGCTAGATATTTTCATTTCTTTTAATTTCATTAAAATATCGGAATAGTAGCGTTTGTTTGGCGCTTTCACCAAACAACTCTCAAGTCCATGATTTGTCTTTGTATTTCCCCTAAGGATGTACATACATGATTCTTCACCTATAATGAACATAGACGTCATACCACTAGAGAATGATCTTTATTATGTGGGAAAATCAATCTATATTCTAAATCAAACAAATGATTCTAAGAAAAAAGTACGCACATTGAGTCAAAAAAATTTGGTCAAACCACCAGCTTAAGGAAGCTACGTGGGAACCTGAGGATGTAATGAGGCATTAGAATCCCATTTTTATAGTACCAAAGAGTTGTAACTTTGACGATGAAATTATTTTTATGGGGTTTTAATGTAATGTCCAAATATTTTATGAAATATTATTTTTCCAAAAAATTTAATTTCCCCGATATCATATGCTACACGAATCATTGAGTTATAATGAATAGTGATTTACAATTACTTGAGAAATATTATTATAACCTAGTCATGAAACATAGATATACGAATAGGAATAACAAAATTTTCAATATTAATTATTATGTTTTTCTATAAATAAACTATATTGATAAAAATGTACTTAATTTTTATTAATGTCTTTATATGTTTCAAAAATAAATTTTCCTCAAATAAAATGTTTCTATTTCATTTTGGGAACAAACAGTAAATATAATGTCTTCCATCATCTTAATATTTATTTTAAAATGAAAAATTAATTTCTTTTAGAATATACTTTTAAAAATTATCTATTAGTGATGTACTAATATTTTTTTTAAATTTTTTAACTTATCAATTAATAATAAAAAAAATACTGATATTTATTTAAAAAACATTTTAATTTGAAGAATTAAAAAAGTTATATATTTTTAAAAAAATTATATAATATTAAAATTATTGAAATAATGTATTTAATGATATATTTTATTTTATTTTAATAAATTTAATATTTAATTTTTAAATCAAAACTTTCTATACTTATTAAAATGATCTCTTTGGAAAACCACCTTTTCATCCCATCTATTGGTTTAATTTCAAAATAAATTTTATTTATCTTTTGAATAGAATTTTCAAATATTGATAAAATATTTGAAATAATAATAATTAAAACTATATAATAAGGGAAATATAATTTTTGTTCAAAATGAAGTGTAAAAACAATAAAAATTATTTATCATGGTCAACGGTAAAACAAGTTTACTAGGGATTTAACTAATAACATAAGAGGTTAAATGGCCTATAAAATTATAAAAATAAACATTTATGCACATATTTTCTTCTTATAAAATATAATATTTTTAATGACCCACTTTATATCCATTTTTCATGTTGAATATGTGGGTACGCTTTATTCATCTTAAAATTTTTAATTGGGTCGTCTCTAGCACTTTTAAAAGGACACCAAATATCCTCCCCTTGTCAAACTTCCAAAACCGTTTTTTGACTAAACACTAATAGAATCAATTAATTTATTCCCTAAAAACATTATTATGACCTTATTTTTTATTATATCCTCCTATGAAGTATCCAATAATAAACCTAATGATTATCACGGAGGAAGATATAAAATTATTGAACTTGTGATTTTGTTTTATTTCATCTTCCACCACCTTAAAATGTTATAGAAATATGATGATATGATAACACCGTTATCTACCAGATACATATATTTTATTATGTTAATGTAATTACCTATATACACCTCTTATTTCATTAAGTGTAAAATGAAACTGTCGATTTTGTGAATGGAGGACTACCGCCTTGCAAACTGATATAATTAATTTTCCATCACCTCATATCAATTCAAGATATAATGATTAATTAAACACATTTTTATGAAATTTGTGTAATATGTTTTAATATATAATTAAAATAACACATTTATCTTGTTACTATCTATTTCATGTGGGTATGATAATGTCACTCATGTAAACGGTGGACTACCACCATGTCAAGCGATACGATTCATTTTTCAATAGTAAATTACATAGAAGATAATAAGGATAAATTTAATGAATAAATGTGATATATAAGAAATAATAATTACCCCCAGATTTTTATGTATTATTTAACTTTCTTTTTTTCCATCCCTCAAGAAATTGGAATCATTATTCATGTGTACGTTTGGCCTATCATCTCCACGAACAATGTATTTAATTTTCATTATCTTAATTTTATGGATTACTATAAATAAATATACACTTAATATATGTAATACTTATATCATATTTAAACATATGTATAATGTGTAACCATGTTCAAATTAACATGTCCAAATATACCAAATCAAAACAGACATGATAAAAGCAGTTATTGCCTGAAACATGATTTTAACCTTGAGTTGTTAAAATAAAATGAGTAATAAAAGGTCATAATTAAATATTATATGATATTATATACAAATATATGGATATTTAATAGATTTATGATAAACTTATATGTCGTATATATGAGTTTTTAATGATTATGAATGAATTCAAGATTTATGGTAAATGATTTCTAGTCTCTCATTTATTTCTTGAATACGAATCCTATATCCCTCACTTGTTTATTTTTTGTGGTGTATATAAAACCTATTTTAAATGATAAATTATTAACATCTTTATTTTTATGATATTTAGTTTTGAATTTTATTTTATTCTCTAATGGGTTTTATGATTCAAAAGATACCAAAGGGGCCAGGTATTTTTGTCTCGCTTTTATTTTTTTAAGATGCATGACATATTCACCAGCTATTTCTTTTGTGTGGAATTTATTCTTCTAATGAATATATATTATAATTTTAATTATTAAATTTATAGGGATATAGATTTCAATATAGTGTTATTGTTTTAATTGGGATTATGATTCAAACGATTCTAAAGATGTAAAGGTTTGATGTAATAATCTAATTATTTATTAGGGTTTTTTATGATTATGATTCCAATTATGAGATCTTAGAGTCTACCCATCTATAAACTCATAAATTTTTATATCCTATAATTATATATTGAAATTAAAAATTTTCCTTTAATTATTCTCTCTTTATGTAATCAAGATCCCAAAACAACTTTTTAATAAAATTATATTCTATTTATCTATTTGGTAGAAAACCATTTTTCTTCTATGTCCATATTTTCTAAAAAATTAAATATTGGTTTAAAAAATATAAAATGATTATTTAAAGACATTTTTAACAATGTTTACTTTTAAAATATTATTTCATATAAATATTGTCGTCATTTTCTAAAAAGGGACCTTTTGGATTTTACCAAAAATGTCATCAAAATAATTATTAAATAATGGATGAGATGAATGTTATTTCCCACCATCAATAATTAAAAAGGATTTAATTATAAATTTACATGTTTTTAAGGTAATTTTAAAATAGCATATTTTATGTAACATTTAAGAAGTTTTCCGATTTTATATAATTGATTTTAAAGTAAAAAAGTTATTTTCCTCAAAAAACTCTCAAAGGATAATTAAAATAAATTTT
Source organism: Viscum album (assembly GCA_963277665.1). Lineage (NCBI taxonomy): Eukaryota > Viridiplantae > Streptophyta > Magnoliopsida > Santalales > Viscaceae > Viscum > Viscum album. Next base: position 246,057,296 of record OY728131.1, read on the forward strand.
ATAAATAATATGGCATCCTTTAATGTTACATTAAATTTAATGGGGATATAATATAATGATAAAATTATTATTATTTCAATGGATGGTTTATTATTTTTATGAAAATGTATTTATGAAACATTTTATTTTTCTATGGGTTATCCTATGAGGAAGTGGTCAATTATTTATTAAACCATATTCATTTCACTGAATTTTTATATGATGAAATATTTATGAAAAAAATTATTTTCATGTTTTCTTAAATGATGAACATTTTATAATATTGTGTAACATAAATTTATAGGTAATGTGGTCGGTGGTTTTTATATCTCCATTCAAAGGATTGTGTAAATATGGATAACTCGTGAGTGAATATGTAATGTGTGAACCTAATTACAAGTTCACAATTTAATGTTTGAACCTGAGTACATGTTCATAGTATTAAGAATGGACCTAGTTTTCATTTCCATATGGTTAGGTTTGGACCTACTTTTATGTCAATAGTTTTATGTGGGGGGAAAATTTCTTATCCTTAACTTATTATGTAAAACCTTTTCTATATATAAATGTTCCTAATTATATAATCATATTTGTTTTAGTAAAAATATATATCATGCCAATGTTATGTTCTCATGAATTATGTACATTGATTGCATTACGATTCTTATAAACAACAATTATTTATTCCATAAATTATGTTTATAATCTATGATATGTGTGATATGGTTTTCAAATGAAATGATCAGGTTCTCACAGCCTTAGGTTCATGTGATTCTTATGGGATTATTTATATCCCCCTTGTTTACCCTTAATGAGCATCTAGTCTTACCCTTTATAATAATATCTTCCAAATGTAATAAAGAAATATTTAATGAATGATAAGTCTAATAATGTTGCTTAAAATTAAGAAATTAGTGGAGTAATATATAGTTCAACTATGAACCTTTTGTTTATGTTTCCATGTTTCCAAAGGCACTAGACCTAAATTGTTCTGTAATGGATCATTATGTTATATAATAAATATTCTTTTATTAAGATATAATTTCTCTTTATCTTAAGATTGGGTCATTACACCATCTCCCATCACATTTGTAGAGACACACTTGCCAGAAGTCTATAGAATAAGAGGTGGAACTAAACATCCAAAAGAAGGTTGAAAACATTACATTATGGTTCAATATAGTGAAGTAGATCCAAAATTTTGATTTTGATATACTCGTGACTAAATTTTTTTTCCCTTATCACTAAACACATTTCTAGTGTTCCATAGTACCCAACATGATGTTTTTGTGGAGATGCTCCCACTGATGTCCTGTAATTGAGACCATACATGGTATTTCCAACACACTTAAATAAAATTATTCATTGATATTACATTATCAATAGAAACTAGAAGGACCCCAATGTCATGGAACAAATGGAAAACCCACTCACTTTTCAAAAAAACGTGATAGATTGTATTATAATTTTTGTTGTTGTATTTTTTAAACATCATTTCTAGAGGGAGTCCAGTTATTTTAAAATTGTCTTCACTGTAGATACATATATTTTAGATCCACCAAATGAGAAATAAGAATTTATAGGAATATCCTAACACTATGTTTTGGTACCCATAAAATAAAATATATGAGAATTATAAAACATTTCACAGAACCCTAATAAATTCATCCCCCCTGAATGGAAATAACTGAGGAATTATTGATCAGGTTCCTTTGGAAAATGCATTCATGATAAAAAAAATTTCTAATCCTTATCAAGAACCACATTTAAGTCCTCTTCCATAAACATTAAATAATCTTGAGACAATTTAATAATTTTAATTTAATTTTCATCGAGGATATTTTTAGGATTTAGGATTTAAAGAATTAGGTCATAACTCATACATTACAACTTAATTAATACAAATTAAACATTTCTACTCACAATTATTTTTTTATAAAACAAAAAATATTACAAATAAACATAGTTTCAATTCATGTCGGAACAATATGAATTTTCTTTAATCTCATCCTTGACTCTATTCAACTTTAAATCCTCTGAAAAATATTTTAAGTTTAGGATGATCATTAGAATATCGGTAAGGGATACACAAAGAATGAAAATTTTTTACCTTGTGAAAAAATGTAAACAATGAATACATTATCAAAATGTAATAATTTTTACCTTTATGAATTAGTAAATACTCTTTAATAAATATAAGCTCATTTTATACCATTTTTTAACCAAAAGATTACCATAAACCTCATTGAAAGAAACATATAACATATAAAGGTAACTTGGGACATAAAAATACTTAAATTGAATAACCATACAATCGAATTCCACAAATATCTATCTTACAAATGGATTATCCATACAACCTACTTCTGTACCAAAAGCATTAGAGGTTATAATGTAACCAACTATTCTTGGTTTATCATAGAACAACTCTTCTTTTGTTTATCATATAACCACCTATCATTGGTTTATCACATAACCACCCATATTTAGTTTATCACATAACCACCCATGAAATGTCCAATTACCATTGTATAATCAAAACACATAAAATATTTCAATTATTATCATTTCATTGATTAAATTTCACTTGAAATCACTTGAAATCATTTAAACATATTGAAATAATCAATCCACATTCAAATCCATTTTAAAAATTTCATAAATATAAATTTGAATCAATGTGTCCCATTCCTCATTGAAACTTTGGAAATAAATTTAAATTAAAAAACATTCACCTATAAATAAATAACTTTATAAAAATAGTTTTTAAAACATGGACATAAAACAAAATGTCTTATAAGAATGAATCTTTAAATCTTTGAAAATTTTGTTTTAGTTAAAGAGTCCATTTACACTAGAGGAACACTTAAATAAAAATCATTAATAAATAACATTAAATAAAACATTAAATATCATTTGATTATACTAATTGATGATATAATGTGTCAAAATGAATTTTATACACCTTATAGTATAATAAATGTGCAAATAATCATGGCATTCCTTAATTAAAGAGATTGAGAGAAACTCTCTTACAATGATCATATCATAAGATTAAAGATAAGTCAATGACGTAATTATTTAGAACAAATATAAATACAAACACTATAATTGGATATTCTGTGTAAAAAAATAAAAGTTTAGTAACACATATTATTTCAAAAACAAATCCAATGATAGGGATATTTAACTCAATGAATGGAGATTGAGTTAAGATTTCCCAAACCTTGTGTCTGAATTGTCTCTTACATTCATTATATTCTTGAATAAAAGACATAGGTTAATTTATACATTCATGAGAAAAATTTTGAGGTTTATTATACCTTTTATATCACCTATTAATATGTTATAAAAATTACATAACTATTTATGTTCATATCAGAAATTTTATCGAAATTTGGTACTTGAGTCAAAAATGAACTTGTATTGATATAAATTGTTCATGTGGTAAAAATTATATCATCTACATAATAGTATTCATGATTTAAATATCGTATATATCTTGTATATATGTATTTATAATATCCATAATTTTTAGAGATAAGAATTGAAATTCACTATTCATGGAGACGGTAGGTCGTACTTATGCGTGAACGCCCCTTTCATTTCTTTATCATATTAAATGAATAATTATTAACCTATATAAATGTATATTATAATAACAGTATTATATTAATTAAATTTATGTTTCATTGGTTTAATAAAAACAACCTATATATATTCATTGTATAGAGGGAATGAGTCATATCTCCTTGAGGGGGTGGTAGTCCACACTTCTTCAGATAAAATTATCGTATTTACACAACATGGAAAACATAAGGGAATATTCTGAATAAAAACTAAAAAAATAGAGACAATATAAAATTAATATATATCATATTTAAAATATTTTTTTATTATAATATCCACCCTGAGAGGTGGTAGAAGAAAATTCCACAATCATCCTTTTGTGAGGTAGTAGTTCTCTGTACAAAGAAACAATATGTTTGTTACCCATTAAATGGAGGTGTGTGTAATTTTAATTTAGAAAAAATAGAATAAAAACATTTTAGAATATTTAGGATATTGTTCTTTTATGTAATCATATAATAAAGAAGTGTTTAGGGACTATTAAATGGATATGAAACTAAAAGGTGTGAGTGAAGGTGTTAGCTAAAAATCGGATACCTTATTTTTGTTTATATCAAAAGGCTTACATGGAAAGACTTATGCCCTAGGGGAGGATTATAGGCTTAGGGGAGGGATACTTGGAATAGGTTGGTATGTTATTGGTAGAACCAAATTGTTTTTTATGTTTGAGTATTAGAGAAGAGAGGGTACCTTTTTATTGGAGAGGGAACATGCACTCTCCAAAACTCTTAATTTATTAAATTGATTTAAATTAATTTTTTAATTTAAAAGGATAAAACATGAGATATATCAAAGATAAGATGAGTATAGGTCAAAATAATCCAATCCAATAACTTTTAGATGGGTATTTATTTTATTTTAATCCATGTCTTTTTAGATTACCTTTAATTATTTTTTTTATTTTAATTTTTGTAATAGCATATTAGTTATTAGGAGGCTATTAATTTCACATATATAGGGTAAATTTCCAATATTTTGACACTAGAAGAAAAATTATAAATTATCATAGTAATTTTTTTACATTAAAATAATTTTAGGATTTTTAAATAATTTAATAAAATATTATTCTTATAAATCATCAATTATGTCAATTTTTACACTATTCATTTTGTTGAATTTAAAAAAATCCAAATATATATCTTAGAAAAAAAATAATTTAATAGTCTTATAACATGTTATATTCACCTAGAAATAATTTATTATATAAATTAGTTCATGTAATATTTATTTTAATTTTTATAATATCATTTTTTTTATTCCTTCATTAAAAAACAATCACTCCATCATCATTATGTCATAATTATATTTCATTATTTAATGTTTAAAATTTTTAAATAAAATAACCTGATATATTAAATATTTATATATTTATAATTACTATTTATATTCTAATATATCAATTATAAACCCCCATATTAAAATTGTTTTATTCGGAAGATATATGTTTATGACATATTTTCCTTAACTTTAAATTGAGAGTTCTAAAAGTCATAATCACACAAAAGTGGATTAAAAAGACCAAATTTTAATCCCAATGGTTTTACTGGCTAACCATATCTCATAAAATAGGATTAGTGCATGTTTAGGGTAGTTTAGTATTATTATAATTATATTTTTACCCTTATTTACCTGATTTTCCATTTAGCTGTAGTAAATAAAAATAATTACTGAAGTTACTATTCATAATGTCAAAAAATAAAAGGGTCTTATTTATATAATTTGGACCATATGATTAAAATATCGAATCCATTTTTCATAATTCATAATATAAATGTCTCAGTAATGAATTTAAAATTAAATCTCGTTGCTAAAATGAGAAAACATGTTTTTCAAAAGTGAAAATAACCAAACAGATATCATTTGTTTATATCAAATTTCAATTTGGAATTACCTCTAAATACCAATATTGGATTTAATGAAAAAAAATATTTTTAAAAATACATTAAAACCAATTAAAAAGAAAATCTATCAATAAAAATAAATTAGAATAAAAGAAATATTTAAATTAAAATACAGTATTGTTTATTATATAATAAAATATAGATTTAATTAGAAAAATAAAAAAAAATAATCAAAAGAAAATTTTGATATCCAAATTAAAAATAAGAAGTTTATTTTTAAAATAGAACATATAAAAGTGAAAAAACATGATTTAAAAAGGGTTCTTCATCAAAAGGTGTTAAAACTACATTTAAAAAAAATACTTATTTTACATGAAAAATTAAATTTGTTCCCATATCATATCTAAAAAACATATAAAATGAATTTTAAATATTAAATTGAATATATTTAATTTATATTTAATTAATAAATTCCATCCATATTAATTTTAAAATTTTATAAACTCAGTTAGTTTCATTTATATAGTTTTTTCTAAAAAGGATTTCCTTTGAATTAAAAAGGGTTTTATTTTCATTTATAAATAATTAATCACAAAAGAATTAATTATATACATCTGTAAAAAAATTATAAATCAATTAATATTTTTTATCTATTTAATTTAAGATCTTGATTATAATTCATCATAATAATATTTAGTTTTTTTCTTAAGTTCGATGTCGTGTATCATATACGCTATAAAAGATAGTGTTTCTTTCTTAAAACACAATATGTTACCAAAAATCAATAAATTAATGATGGAAAAAATATTGCATGAGGATAATATTCAAATATGGTCACCCTAATATAATCAATTATATTTTTTCCAAATTTTGTTTCTTGAATGATATTTCACCTTGCCCAGTAATCTACTGAGGTTTTATAGAATTGGTTATATGTTCTCTTGAAAACTACACCAAAGATGGAACCATATGAGCTATCATTATATTCAATAAGGGATATTCTGTATATTATTTTAATAGGATTTTACCAGAGTAATTTTCCTAATATAACATTATAGAATATTTTATCCTATAATCCAAATATAATTTCTTAAATACCCTTAATGATGATACCCCACTGATAGAAGGTTCTAGAAATTCTACACCAACGTGCCCAGTGAGGATAGACTTAGTGTTAGGAGTCCCATATGAAACTATCAAGTATGATTTCAATGCTCATAAGCACTATTTTGGTAGGTCATAATATATATAAAATGTGCATGGTGATAGAAGAAAGAAAACTTTTAACTAAAGTAATTATTCCTCAAAATGATTGGAATTTCATTTTCCTGTTCAAGATCTTGACCGTGTTCCTTATCAAATTTATGTTATAGTGATGAATTATTACTCTCCCATTGGATAATGGGTGAAAAATTAATCAATGAAATACTTTTAATTGTAAATACATATTTCTTTTGAAATAATCATAAATATATGTTTTATAGATAAGGAAAACAATTTTTTTATTATTGATGCATTGGGAACTTTGTTAGAATATTTATTCAAAACCATCTTGACATTTTTAATGAAATCATAACAACTATTGAGAGTAAAACAATATTTGGACCACATTGAAAATGTGGGAAATACAAAAAAAATAACTTCCATTGAAATGATGATTCAGCATTTACGAAATCTGTTGTTGAGATTTCTGCTAAGTAAATTTAGTTCAAATTTGAAAATCCATAATGAAATAGGGTCCAATTATCATAAAATAAATTAAGTCATCTAATATTTGGGATTAAATAGTCATAAGTAATAATTTTATTATAGTTGTTATAGAAAAACCATAAAATAAGGATAAAAGGGATGATAATGTTACTAATGTGAATTTAATAGTAGACCTCAAAGTAGAGTTGGATGATTCACATAAAGAAATAAGTTTTCGAGGAGCCATAAAAATGAAATTTCAAGGATTAGTAGAATATTTGAAACCATGAATGAAACAAAAAGCATATGATAAAGTGGGGTTGATGGTTAAGAGTAAGAATCATAAATATGATAAGATAAAGAAGTTAGAAAAAGCAATTGGGATCATAATTAAAGTGAAATATATTTACTATATAAATAATGGATTATCCTACAAAATAAAAAATATAGTCAGATTTATTATAAAAATTGAAGTAGAATTAATTATGAAGATGTGAAATCTTGAATATATATAATGATCAATTACTTTGAGGATGACATCAGAATGTCAGATTATATGGGAATTAGAGAGAGTAATTAAAAATAATTTTGACCGATCATGTAATTTAGGGGATTTTCTACAGTATCAAAAGATAAATAAAAAATAAATTGGATGTGGGTCTTTATCATAGGTAGAAGTTAATATTTATGGAGTATTATCCCCAAGAACCCTCTTCTTGAAGAAAAATTGATTTGTAAAAAAAATTAAAATTCTATTAGTGATTTTTTTAAAAAAACATATAATATTCCAAAAATAATGTGTTGTTATCATGGAATAATGAGGCATATATACAATGTTTTTTCAAAGATAAAAGGTACTTCAATGAACAAGAATAATAAATACAAATAAGTATAAATCAATATACTCAGTATTCTTTCAATGAATATTATTTTCTATTGGAAGTCCGTAAACACAAATCTATGTATTTCCCATAAAAGATGATGCGTATTGAATTGATGGATATGTAATATGGATTAGGAATGTTACACAAGTATTCATCATGAAATATCAAAACCCGCATTAGAGTTATTTAATTATAAGATTAGGAGGAGAAAAAATTTATAGAGAAGTAAAAGTTATATCAATAACCAACATATGTGAATCAATATAATTTTTTCAATAATAATTTTAGTGAGAATGAAGTTGTAGTGTAAAATTATTTAATTCCCTTGAAATAATCTGAAGTGGAGATCCTTTATAATATATGTAGTTCCCACATTATGGTAAAAAATATCTAGTCATGGATATTGAATACAATAAAGAGGGTGTCATTCAGTTCCATAACTATGAGGGATTTGAGAAATTTGATTTTAATAAATACAAATGTGTTGTAAAATACATGAGAAATATTTATGTCCTAGTTGTTAAAGGATTTGGTCATAAGTTAATTAGTTTATGATAATTTTTTAGCCTAGTAATGTAATAAACATCTACAAGTAAACTATTATTTTTATGAAAAATATAAGAAAAATAAATGTTGGGAAATCACACCAAGGGAAATATTTATATTATTAATGGAGAAAAATATGTTTTGTTACTATCTAAGGAAGATAAATAACATGACATGGAATAAGAAACATTACTATCTGATCCAAAACTCATTGGATAATCTAGTAAAGTAAGAAGCAGAATAAGATATACCTAAGCTTAGACATGGTTATATGAATATGTGTGACATTTTCCAAATGGGAAGGTAAATTTATAATTATTATTACTTAGTCGTTGCTAATTTGATATCATTTCTTGAATTCGATCCAATTTGTGTTTTTGGGATGATCTCACTAAGATCCACTAACGGGAATATTTATTATATATTCTTCAATGATGGTATAGTAAGATTTCATGGTGTGTGGTGATCACATTATATCCCATTGTATTTAAGTACATTATATGTTATCAAATATTGGTGGAGAATAATATTGGATAAAAAAGTCTTAAATTATATAAAAATACTTTCATAGAATTACTAATACCAAAAATAGTCATATCATGAAATTCATGGGTTAAGGATTCAAGTATCGAAGATATGTAAACCCAAAAAAATGGCATAGTTGAGTGGAAAAACAACATAATTAATAGCATTGGTTGAATTATACTTATTTAAAAATATAAATTAGTGAATTTATAAAATGAAATTGTATTGAAATTAATATTTATCAAAAATAGAGCCTCGTTATGACCAGATTAGGAAAAAAATCCACATGAGAAATGTTAACATTTGAGTACTTTTAATTTTCAAAAATAAATTCATCATTCAAAATAAAGGGAAACTATAAGAAGTTTTAATATCATAAAGGATAAAAAAATTCTTATCTACTAATTTAATAGAAAATAATAAAAATGGTTTAAAAAATAGGACAAAATTACATAGGAAATATGTTATGAGATGAGTATATATGAGATGGAACTGGAGTCTAGTGATGATTTGGATTAAGAAACTAAAAATTATGGGGATAAAAAGAGTTCTTCAGATATAAGTATGTCAATTGTTATGGATAAAAATTATGAGGACAAAATAATAGTGACCAAATAACTCCAATAAGACTGAAAAGAATAAAGGATCTATATAAAATTTCACTTTTATTGAAATTATGACCTAAATATTTTTAATATGTGGAAAATAATATGATTTGGATCAAGGAAATGAATGTTGATCTTTACCAAATCATAAACAATTATACATTAGATATTATGTCAATGTAGAAGGATAAAAGTTTATCAGAACCATGTAGATTCTCTATAATGAGTTCAATGATATATGAAATGTGTTTCATAAAATTAATATCATTTGCCAATATTTTACACCAAAACTATACTGATTGATTTATATTAGTTGTTTTCTCTAGTTCTTCAGTTATAAATAATTATATTATTTTTTTCTATAGTGTAAAAAAAGAAGATCAAGGTATTCTTAATGGATATCAAATCTATTTTCCTTAACAGAACAATTAAGTAGTTGTTCTACATTAAAAATTGATCTCTTTCATATTAAAAAGGATGATAAGTATATTTAACAGTTCAATAATCTACATTATAATCCAATGTATTAAATAAGATCATAATATTCTTGGGTTGATTGATACATGATAAATCATAGTTTACAATATGAATAATTTGAACATAATATTTATATAAAGAATGAACATAATTAAATAATGATGGTTCTAACATATTTCAATGATATAATATTTAATGGATCAAATGAAGATAAAATAAAAGAGATTTTTTATTTCATGAGGAGTGATTTATTGATGTAAAGGATTGGTGAATTGTCATTTTTCATTGGTTTTCATGTGGTACAAAAAAAATTGGATCATTTATTACATAATCCATATATTATATGAAGGAACTAAAATAATTTGGAATAATGGAGTTCCAAATTGAAAAAAACCCCATTTATAGCACATATAATGTGTCCATGATATGTAAATAGAAAAGTGATAAATATTATATAGTATAAGTTAATCAACACAATCTCTTTTTATTAAAAAATTTTAACTCCCAATATTTATTTTACTAATTTTTAAGCTAGAAGTTATCAATGTACACCCAAACAAATAAACATGGTGGTAGTTAAATGGATACTTTGTACAAAATCATAACATGGTATAAACATAATATAATGCCCTAACCCAAGAAGCCTAGATTTGGTGCATTATTACATAACATTAGCATGATTACAAGGAATCATGTCCTGAAATATTGATCAGTTTAGCAGTCTTGAAAAGTAGATTATATACATGAATGTTACATTAAACATTAGAAAATAAAACACAACATAAATGATCCTTTGAGAACTCCATTAATCCATGATCATAACACTTATTATTAATCATAAAAAACTTCTTCGAATCCTAGGAAAATTAAACATAAGAAAGGGGTGGTCTCATATTCTCAGTAAGGATAACAATATAGCGGAAACTTTCATAAATATACATAAACATTTTAAGGCATTGTATAAAAGAAAAAGAAAATATGTGTATACTTAAAAATTTCACATAATATGGAAAATATAAATCAAATATTTCCATTTACTTATTCACATGGATATTCTACTAGTCAAATAATCACATGTAATATCAATAGCTAATTTCATAATAATGGAATGCATAATTCCAGACATCATAACAACAAAGTCAAGGCCTCAAGCCAAGACATCAACGAATATTTTGTCAAAGCCTTGTGCCAAGACACTAGTTTTTCTCATGAGACCTACTGATTCATCAAGGAGCTAAAGCAGGATCCACCCATCACTTACTAAGTCCACTACATTCCTCTTATGAAAAGGATTAAACATAACATAAATATTCATTTTAAAACTAGAATATGAAATGCCAAGACTTTATCCATAAACGATGAATGGTATAAAAATAAAACATCCATCTTCAAACATATAACAAAACCCTCAATACAAAATGGAATATTTGTATCATAATAAATCAATATCAAACAAGTTTAAAATCCATTAAATGATGTTGACATAGATTAAAGTGATTTGTAAAACCCTTAGAGAGAAATATCCCTTTTTCATGAAAACATTTAAAATTCAAACAATTTAAAAAGGAATACATTAAAATACATTTTTGAATCAAAGTTCCCCATACTGCTTTGAAACATTTTAAAGGAATTATGATTTTAAAAACATTCATGTCCATATAAATAAATCCATAAAACCCATTTTGAAAACATGTAAGTAACTAGGAATCTTCTAGAAGAATAAATATTTAAACCATTTAAAATTATAATCTAGTTAAATATTCTCTTCCATAAAATCTTAAAATATTTCTTTTGAAAATATTTCTATGAAATGCGGATGTGGATAATAAAGAGGTCCCAGTAGATACTCACGCAAGAACATCCTCAGATAATGAAGAGATTGTAGAATTAACCCTTACCTTGTACTTTTACATAGTCTGTGATATATTAACCTCATGTGTAATAGTTAAATAATTTTTATTAAATTACAAGATAAATATATACATAAATATGATATCATATATGATCCTATAATATTTCATTGTTAATAATATTTTAGTAGTATCATCATTTTGGGTGTTAACTGGTCTATTTTCCTTTATATGCTTTGTTACGTAAGCCATGTTTTTTATGGATTAAATGCATTTAATTCATATCCAGAATGATATTAAGTTCCTAAAAATTATTTTTAATCATAAAATAAAAATTATTCTTGATTGATTATGATGGGGAATGAATCTCATCGCATTCGTGGCGAAATTAATCTGTACGTACACACGAGCGACAATATCATTATATTGATGGTGAAATCGTATGTAATTTGATGGTATATCATATATAAATAGAATCTTTAACATGTTATATTTATTATTTACATTATTTAGACTCATTATTATACCCATCTAAAAATGAATTGTTCGAATAACAAACTACACCACGACATGGAGACAGTAAGCCGTACGTACGCACGTATGGTGAATTTTTCATTTATAGGATTGATAGAATAACGAATATGGTTGTGTCGTATTTATAATAACATCACAACATGTAGATGGTACTAGAGTTATTATTTTGATATAGAAACAACAAAGAAAGAGGAAGTGGAAGAAGAAATGGACTTGAAAGAGGGTGGTGAAATTATTACCTCTTCTTTAGGTATTTCTTTTTGAGTTGATCAAAAGGGCTCCTTCGGTTGGATTTATGATCAAAGTAAGGACTCTATGTTGATATAAGGAAATTTGGGATTATATTTGGGTAGATTTTTGCTGAGAAAAATGGCTTTGGAAGGGTGATTTTGAGAGAAGGGTAAGTTCCCTTTTATAAGAGAGGTGAGGGTCACTTTAGGAAAAGTGTAAAATATTATTTTATTATAAAATTATTTTCGGTTTCTAATGGATACAAATTGATTTATTTAGAATATAAGGTGGGTATGGGTCGAAATGATCTAAAAATATTGGTTTTAGACAAGTTTATGTCACCATATTACTCCAATGTTTTAGATTTAACTCTATGTTAAAAAGTTTAACTTTTACAATGTCCTATTCTATTATTATAATAAATGGTTAATAAAATTACTATAAAATACCAATAGAATACCAAGTGGTTAATTAATGACATATTAATCATTATATAAGTCTGGTGTCCAAAACATATATTTTTAGGAATATTATATCATTTAATAATAAGATATTTTTTTAAACACTAATTTATGTCTATTTTGACACAACTTAGTATTTAGTCTTTGTGAAAGTCATAAAAACTTGTTTAATTTAAAACAAATACGTTTCTTCAACCCTAACATGTCATATTAAGATATAAAATTCGTGGATGGCATAACAGCTTTCAAATTATATTTATTTTAATATTTATTATATCAATTATTTTAATATTTCATTAAGAAGGTAATTACTGCATCTTCATTGTGTGATAAATAGTTTTAATTATTTAATGGTTAAAAATTGTAAATAAAATATTATTGTTTATTAAATCATTTTATCTTTCTAATAAATATTTATAGTAAAATTTATCTTATGTATAACTTTATATTAAAAAAATTAGTTAGTAAACATTGAATTTAACACTTTAAACTCTTCTTTAAATTAAATAATAATAAATGTCCTAATATAATCCAAGTAGACCTAAAGGATCAATATTATTCCTAAGTTTGGTTTTGGTTTAATTAAACTTATCCCATAGAATTAGGATATGTGTTCGGGTAATTATAATATCATTTTTACCCTTAATTACCCTATTTACTTTTAATCGTGGTAAATAAAAGTCAAAAGTTACTATTCACCAAAAATTATTTTCATTTTATTGAACCACATTTTACTTAATTATGTTAACTTGGTGTCTCATATTTTTAAAATTCAACTCACAGAGGTGGTAAAATTATGTTTTATGCAAATTTTTAAATGCTCCTAGAATGTGGTAAAAATTGTAAAAAGTTCAATAAAATTTTATATATCTAAACTTATTATAAAATGACTCAAATAAATTACATTGAACATATATAGGTATAATTTACCTACTATTACCTAAATTAAATTAAAATAAATTAACAAATTACTTAAGTAAAATGTTGGTTTTAAACAACAACGCAGTGTTTTTCATTATTCATCAAAAATTGAATGTTTTCAGAAAAATATCAAAAAATATTTATGAGCTAATTTTGATATTATGAATTAAAATATTAATTATATTTTATCAAATAAAAAACATGGAAGTTGAATTTATTAATTTAAAATTAATTCATGTTGTCAAAACCAAAGAGAGGGTTTTTAAAAAGTAAAAACAATCAAAAGATTAACATGTGTTTATGTCAAATTTAACTGTAAAATTACTTATAACGACAGACATTGTATTAAAAGATAAAAATATATTCTAATTATACTTTCAAACCATTCAAATGTATAATTAATCTCTATAAATTATTTTGATTAAAAAAGGTGTTTTTAATTAAAATTTAGCATCTTCTACTATTAGTCAATATATAAAAGTTATCAGAAAAACTCCAAAAATTTATCCAAACAAAATTTATATGTCCCAATACTAAATAATAATTTTATTTGGTAAAATTTAATATATAATAGAGTCAAATATTGAATTGAAAAAGGGATCCCCATTAAAAGGTGGTAAAATTGCATTTTCTGAAAAATACTTCTTTTATATGAAAAAAATGAATTTTTTATTATATTATGTCTTATAAAAACATAATATGGATGTTAAAATTTAAGTTGAAAATATAAAATATAAATTTCATATAATACTATTCATAACTACTTTTGAATAGATAGTTTGGTAAGTCGTGGTGCACTCGGTGTTGCGTGTAGCGCAAGTTATTGAATTACATTGAAGAAATAGCATACTAGGAAATCTTGTGGTGTTACATTCTCCACCCCTTAAATAAATTGTGTCCTCAAAATTTGAAATTTTTCTTCAAAAATAAAAGGTTAAATATACAAAAATACATTTGTGGAAAACCCACATCGGAAGTTGGGTTAACAAAATTTTGTCTTAAATAGAGGGAAAGGTAAATGAAAAAGTCACTACAAAATTATGATCTCGATTAGGAGAACATTGGTGTAAATTAGAGTCACATAATTGGAGGAAAAACATAAATATTTATAGGAAGTTATTGAGGTCATTAATCACAAACAAGTGTAAAATTGAGGGCCTCAAAGCCATCAATATATGACGATTTAAAATATCATCAGTTCAAAAAAACATAGGGTATTAGGATTACAAATTTTTGGTTTTAAGATCCCTTCCCTAAAGTTTAAGAATTATTTTATTCATAGAATAAGAGGAATAAAATATACGTGACAAGTACAGTTTCACCCTTCAATTAATTTCTACCACAAACTCATCTTTCACCCTAAAAGATAATATAACATAAAAATATTTTTTTATCCTAATTGTATAGGGTTCCAAAAAATGAATTTATAATTAATCTATTTGACCTTTCAAAAAATAAATTATAGAAACCAGGAAATCATGTAGTCCAGTGGTAGTTGATTCACCCTTGTCGTTCTTCGGTAGTGGGTTCAACTCTCATGGCCTTGCTGGACGCGATGTGTTGTCGCCTGACCTCCGGGTTTTCCTATTTATAAAAATCCAAAAATAATCTTAAGAAATGGTTTAACCTTAACAATTGTATTCAATTTTAAACTTAATCTGTTCTAACCTTTAGACATATACAAAATACTTTGTTCGAAACTCATATTCCAAAATTTATATGGAAGGTATACATAGTAATAACATGTGAATACCTTCATCATTTATTCTTTTAAAACATTGTAATACCATGAATTACCATAAAACCTTATTGATTAAATTTATGATCCCTTATTCTTTATGGAATACTAGATATAATCTTCCAATCAAAAAATGTTGTAAAATCAAAAAATGATGGAATATACAAATCATTAATCAGTTTCAAGGTAGTCAAGAAATTCCAATATAAGTTATCCAAATAAATAATATATTATTCCAAAATCACAACCTCAGTATCAGAACCATATTATGGTTTATCTTTCTCTCAACCATATATTTTCCAAAAAATAACTTGCTATTGAGTCACTTTTCTTGGTTCCACACAATCTCAAGTCCTTAAAGAAATAGTATTGTAGTACAGTCCTTATATACTCTATAATTATTATAATATGTACATCATTAATACAATACTCAAATGACACAATACTTTAATAACAATATAAGAACTCTAATCATTCATCTTCATCTTCTGTAGTCTGATAAATTGATTATGATCCAATAGCAACATTTGTGATGTACTCTAATGATTTGGACATTGATTTGCGTAGTGTCCCAATTCCATGCAGATGAAGCATTGTACATTTGAAACTTTTTATTACCCTTTCAATCACTTACATGGTGTCCTTTTTCTCCAAAATTATAATAAACTCCAATTCCTTTCAAGAATTTACCAATGTGATACTTTCCACAGTCATCACATATGGGAAAATCACTCATTCCCCTCTTCCCTTTATCCATCTTTCTCGCTTCCATCCATTACTTATATTGCTTCCCTTCAAATCCATAGGACTCAAACAATTATTTACTTATCATATTAACACATGATTATATTTCTTTATATGATGAGAATGCATAGGAGACTATTTCCCTTTTATATGTTGGCATAATACCATGAACGATATGATCCTTCTTAATTTTTTTGAGCATGTGTACTACTGGAATTCCCATTCCTTCTACTTGGTGTCATTTCTAAACAATGACATACACTCGGTTAGTTTATGAATCACAATGCATAATTCCAAACATCAAAAATACCTAACGTTTGTTGAAAATAATATGCATACAATCTATAATCATAAAATGTTTTCATTGAGATAGTATTTACTCCTAAATCCTTCACAATGGCTTATAATGAAAATGTGAATTATCCTAAGCATATCCCCTGAGAGTTTCATAACCAATAGGGCAGTAAGGCCCTGTTGTCGTATACTGGGATACCCCGAGTCAATCCCGAAACTCCTTGTTAGAGTTTTCACTCCTAGGTACATCTGTTTCAGTGCTGCCTCTTCCTGCTCATATCTATACAGGGATGTAATGCTTAAAAAATACCAAAATCTCTACATTAAAAAAATTATAAGAAGTTCTCTTATACTAATCCTCAAATTATATCTTAGGGTAATTTTCTCTAATCAGAGTTTATATAATCTATTTCCAAGGTTGTTGATAAACTTCCTCTGATGCCAACTGTAACACCACGACCCCAGAATCCCAGAGTATGTGCTTTATTACCTAACATTAGCATGATTACAAGTAATCATGTCCTGAAAAACTGATCAGTTTATCAGTCTTGGAAAATATATTACATACATGAATTCTACATTACACATTAGAAAATAAAACACAACCTAAATTATCCGTTGATAACACCATTAATCCCCTAACTTAACCCTTCTAATCAATCATAAAACACTTCTTGGAATCCCAGAAAAATAAAACAAAATAAAGGGGTGAGCTCAGATGCTCATTAATGATGAAAATATAATGGAAACATTCATAAATAAGCAAAAAAAATTAACACATTGTATAAAAATAAAACAAAAGCCTTTTATAAATAATCTTCAGCATTATATGATAAAGATAAATCAAATAATTAAATTTTACTTATTCACATGGATATTCTACTAGTCGAATATTCACATGTAATATCAATAGAGAATTTCATAGTGATGGAATGCATAATGTCACACATCATAACCACATAGTCAAGGCCTTGTGCCAAGACTACAAAGAAGATTTTGTCAAGGCCTTATGCAAAGACACAAGTTTGTCTCCTGAGACCTACCGATGCATCGAGGAGCTATAGCGAGCTCCACCCATCACTAAGTAAGTCCAATACATTCCTCATATGAAAAGGATTAAACATAACCTAAACATTCTTATTAAAACTAGAATAAAAAATGTCAATACATTATCCATAAACCATAAATGGTATAAAAATAACACATCCACAGTCAAACATTTCCCAAAACATTAAATACAATACGGAATATTTGTATCATAATAAATCTACTTCAAACAAGATTAAAATGCATCAATGTTTGTTGACATAGATGGAAATTATTTGTAAAACTCTTTGAGAGAAATATACCTTTTTCATGAAAAAATTTAAATGTCACACAATTTAGAAAGGAAGACATTAAAAGTTATTTTTTAATCAATGTTTCCCATACTACTTTGAAAATTTTGAAAGGAATTATCATTTTAAAAAAATTCATGTCCATATAAATAAATCCTTAAAACCCATTTGGAAAACATGGAAATTAATGAGAATGATTTAGAAGTATAAATATTTAAACCATTTAAAATGATGATCTAGTTAAAGATTCCCTTCCAAAAGACCTTAAAATATTCCTTTTGATAATATTTTTATGAAACACAGATGAGGATGATAAAGAGGCCCCAGTAGATACTCAGGTAAAAACAACCTTGATAATGAAGATATTGTAGAATTAACCCTTACCTTGTGATTTTCCTCAATCGATTGTATATTAAACTCCAATATAATAGTTAACACATTGTTATTAAATTATACAAGAACTATATACATAAACATGATATCATATATGATCCTCTAATATTTCTTTGTTAATAATATTTTAGTAGTATCATCGTTTCGGGTGTTAAGTGATCTATTTTATTTTATATGCTTGGTTACGTAAGCAATTTATTTATGGATAGGATGTATTTGATTCATATAAATAATGATATTATATTCTTAATCATTATTTTTAATCATAAAATGAATATTATTCTTGAATGATTATGATGGGGAATGAATCTCATCATGTTCGGGGAGACGGTAATCTATACGTACGCATGAGCGACAATATCAATATATTTATGGTGAAATAGTATGTAATTGGATGGTATATCATATATACAGAATCAATAACATGTTATATTTATTATTTAAATCAGTTATGCTCATTATTATACCCATCCAAATAATTAAGTGTTTGAATAACAAACTACACCACGACGTGGAGATGGTAAGTCGTACGTACGCATGTATGGTGACTCTGTCATTTATAGGATGAATAGAATAACAAATATAGTTGTAGCATATTTATAATAACTTCATAGTATGTATGTGTAATTGGAGTAATTATTTTGGTATGGAAACAAAAAAATAAAGAGTAAGTGGAAAAGAAAATAACTTGAAAGAGGGTTGTGAAATTATTACCTCTTCTTCGGGTGTTTCCTTTGGACTTGAACAAAAGGACTCTATAGGTTGGCTCTCTGACCAAAGTAAGGACTCTAGGTTGATTTGAGGGAATTTGGGATGATATTTAGGTAGTTTTTGGCTGAGAAAAATGGATTTGGAGGTGTGATATTGAGATAAGGGGAAGTTCCCTTTTATAAGAGGGGTGAGGGTCACTTTTAGAAAAGTTTAAAATATGATTTTATTATAAAATCATTTTTGGGTTCTAGTGGATAAAAATTGATTTATTTATAATATAAGGTGGTTATGGGTATAAATCCTCTCAAAAATAGGTCTTAGACATGTTTAGGTAAACATATTAGCCCTATCATTTAGATTTAACTCTAAGTTAAAAAGTTTAACTTTTACTGTGTCCTCTTGTATTATTATAATAAATGGTTAATATACTTACTATAAAATGCCAATATAATCCCATGTGGTTCATTAATTAAAAATTAATCATTATATAAGTATTTTGGATGAACCTTATATTTTTTAGAATATTATATCCTTTAATAATATAATATTTCTTTTAAAAACTAATTTAGGTCAACTTTGACACTATTTAGTATTTGGTTTTTTTGAAAGTCATCACAACTTGATTACTTCAATAAAAATACATTTAATCAACCATAAAATGTCAAATTGACCTATAAAAGTCTTGGATGGCATAAAAACATTCAAATTATTTATATTTTAATATTTATAATATCAATTATTTTAATATTTCATTAAGGTAATTACTGAATCCACGTTGTGTCACAAATAATTTTAATTTTTTAATGTCTATAAATTTTAAATAAAATATGATTTTGTATGAAATATTTTTATATTTCTAATTAATATTTATAGTTGAATTTATCTTATATATAAATCTATATTAAAAATGGTTTAGTTATTAAACTTTGAATTTAACACTTTTAACTCTTCTTTAAATAAAATAACGATAAATATCATAATCTAATCCAAGAAGACCTAAAGGATCATATTTTACTTCTAAGGTTGTTTTTGGTCTAATTACACTAATCCAATAGAATTAGGACATGTTTTAGGGAAATTATAATATGATTTTTACCCTTAATTAACCTACTTACTTTTAACCGTGGTAAATAAAGTCAAAAATAACTATTCACCAAAAATAAATTTTCATCATATTGAACCACGCTTTACATAAAGATGTTATCTGTGTATCTAATATTTTTAAAATTCAACTCACAGAAGCAGTAAAATTAACTTTTATGATATTTTCCAAATGCTCCAAGAAGGTGGGTAAAAGACGGTAAAGAGTTCAATAAAATTTTATATATCTAAACTTATTATTAAATGAATCCAATGAATTAAACTGAACATATATAGTTATTAAATATCTATTTTAACATAAAATAAATTAAAATAAATTAATTAACTCCTTAAATAAAAAATTTTCTTTAAATAATAACACATTGTTTTTCACTATTCATCAAAAATTAAATGTTTAAAAAAAACCAAAAAAATTACCCTAAGATAATTTTGATATTATGAATTAAAAAATGAATTCTATTTTACCAAATTAAAAATATATAAGTTATATTTATTAAGTCAAAATTAATTCTCATTGTCAAAACCAAAAGGCATGTTTTTAAAAAGTAAAAACAATCAAAAAGTGACATGTGTTTATATCAAATTTAAATGTGAAATTATTTATAATGACCAACACTGTATTAAATGATAAAAATATAATATAATTATATGTCAAAATTATTCAAATATTTAATTTTACACGATAAATTATTTTTATTAAATTAGTTTTTTTCAATTAAAATTTAACAGCTTTCACTATTCATAAAAATATGAAACTTATCAGAAAAACACAAAATATTTATCCAAACCATATTTTTATGTCTTTATTCTAAATAAGAATCTTATTCTGTCAAATTTATTATATAAAAGTGTCAAATATTGTATTTAAAAAGGGTTCTCCATAAAAAGGCGGTAAATTTTCATTTTTGAAAAATATTTCCTTTATATAAAAAAATGAATTTGTTCTTCTATGATATCTAAGAAACACTTTATATGGATGTTAAAATTTGTATTGAATATATAAAATTAAAAATGCAGATAATACTATTCATAACTGCTTTTGAATAGCTAGTTTGGTAGGTTGTGGTGTGCTCGAACTCAGTGTTTCGAGTGGCACATGTTATTGAATTAATTTGAAGAAATAAAGTACTATGAAATCTTGGGGTGATACAAATAACCCAAACCCCTATCTAGTGGTTCAAAATTCCATATGAACTCTTACACATATGCTAGAGGCTACCAACTAACAGCAAGGGTGTGATGGTAGTATGGTGGGGAGAAAATGCCCTCTTATCAGTGTGGAATAGTAGATAAAAAAACATATAATATCAGAATCGTGTATAGTAGAGAAAAAAATAAATTTGTAAGCATCAGAATAATAAATATAATAGAACAACTACATAGTATATAAAACTTTTCTATGGATGTGTCAATAAATGATGCAAGAAACAATGATATTAAAAAAGTAAATAGTGGAACTCGCATATTCATGCTATAAAATAATTAAAAAAAGAATAAAAAAGTATTCCACTAGAATCTCATGATAATGTTTGGTCCCCTATATCTAATATCCAACTATAGGAATGAAAATTTATAACATGTATCATGGCCTTTTCTACTGTCAATACACATAGAAAGATAATCCTCTTGGGTTCCAAATGATTCCTGATTAGAGTGTGAGATAAAAAGCTCAATAGGCCACCACCAACAGTGTCAATGTGTAATCCAATCAATTCTCATAACTAAACTGTGCATAGGTTATAACCGAAAAAAATGAATAACAAAATAAATATCCAGGCTGCTCAAGTTGCGAGAACACACATGTCAGATCTACCTTCTTTGGCAAATTTCTAGATTGAAGTCCGGTCAGTCCCTGTATATTTATAGTATATATATATAGTGTAGTTTTATATATATTTCAATCACCTATATGTACCATGTACCTATGTACATAAGTGTCCATATACTAGGAACACTAGTGTTGGTTAGACTGGGGCATCACACTGACATCTATGACCAGTCTAATGAGATTATAAGCTCAAAAAATAGGTTACATTACCTACATTCCAATAAGTGTGTGATACTTAATGAAACAACACTCTAGATTTAGAGTGAGTCATCATTTCATCACTCTAATCATGGAACGTGGAATGTAAATCATGATGCCCATATAGTGTCACTGGTGAGAGATTCCATACCAAACACCCAATGTAGTGGAATGTTATTTTCTTAAATGCTCAAAACCACTTTCTGTCATACAAAATCTTTATAAAGTAATATTCAAAGTTATATTTTACATGAGGAATAACCTCACATGATTCTTTTTTATACATCCCATATAGATATAAATGAGAAAAAATTAATTTTATAACATAATATAAGAGGAAAAATATCCCATGTATCTCAAAGGAAAAATTCATTTATAGTATGGAATTACAATTCAATGTGTGAATTTAAAAAATCATAACCAAAGGTGATTCATTACCACCCTCCATGAACCATTTCGTTCAAATTCATCCAATTCATTCACGGTAGGGAAAACACCAAGAATTAACCATTCCACATGATTAAACAACTCATTATAATCAACTAATTTAATTTATTAAGTCATATAAAATCAACTAATATGGATAAAGGTGTTAATAAGAAGGTGTCATGGTCACGTGGGAAAATGAATACATGGTGATTTCCCAATATTGGTTGATCCAAACACCAAAAAGGTTCTTTGGTCATATAAACATCTATATATCAATAGAATATTAAATTTAAGACAAATTCCAAAGCTAAAGAGGCAATCAGAACATAAGTGTGTTTATAAAAAAGGGGTAATTCTACAATGAGCACCCATGGGGTGTACATGAATGAGGTAACCCTCCATTAAATCAATAAAAATGACTCAATATTCATTAATTAATATGTAAGGGTCAAATTTATATGATGAAATCAACCAAAACAAGATCCTTCGTAAAACTTGGAGTGAGGCACCATGGAATTGCAATGAAGAAATAAAACTCTATGGGGAAACAGCATGAAAAACTACCTCATGGTTTTAGATGATTCATCACTCGATATAGACCTCATATTTGAATCACAATGGAATAGATCTCAGAAATGGTCTAATTCCCTAAAAATAGGCAAAACAATCTTAGACCAAAATAGCGTAATTGATTCAAAGTAAAACTGAATTTGGAAGGGAGAGACTACAAGAACATACTATGATAGATCCAACTATTTAGACATATCACAATTCATAATTTTGGTATGTAAGTTACTAGGATTCCTATCATGGAGGATTTGGTAGTTCACAGGTGAAGAAAACAAAAACTAGATGATAGAGGAAGAAGAATAAAATAGAAAACGTAAAATAGAATTCGATATAGGTAATTTTGATCATTTCACCAAAAACAGTACATAGGCACATGGTTTGGCCACACATTATGGCCAAATAGTGTGTAAATATTTCGTAGTTAACTCTTATTTAGGGGTAACTCATATTTTTAGGTGCACAGTTTGACTAACTATCTACAAACAAGGAAAAATTGATATGTCCCTAACTTGGAACTGACCGCACGATTTTGCACTCAGGGTCTCACGACTGTAGACAAACTGTAAATCCCAATACATTCTTTCAATTCAATGCTCGAGGATCCAAATGATCCCTAAAAACACTTTGGACCTTCTTCCCATGATAGGGATTCAGTATTAGAGATGATTAAGGAAGTCAAATTAAAAAACAAATGATACATTCCATTGTGAAAATGTGGGTCATTACAACCACCCATCCATAATGAAACTCGTCCCAAAATGGGATTCTTCGGGTATAGAGGATGATGAGTTCATACCACTATGTCGTATATCATCTTTCCACTCCTAGGTCTCATCATGTAGTAGGTTGTTCATCTATAACACCTGTACTAAATTAACTGACTTTCCTTGTAGTGTCATCACACTCTACTCAATAATACGCAATGGATACTCCTCAATGTAATAATATATATCCAATTTGACCTCATTGGGATCAAATACATGTGTCTTGTCTAGATAGTATCGGTGTAGGTGAGATACATAATAAAATCATGAATACACTGGTATCTCTGAAGAATTGATAACTGGCATTCCACTAGTTAATTATGTTTCACAAACTTCAAGAATCCAACAAACCTTGGTGAGAGCTTACCCTATATCCAAATACATATATGACTTAACATGTGTAAGAGTTGAAATAAAACTAGGTCTCCATCCTGATACTCAAAAGGTTACCAGTGTTTATTGGCATAAAACTGATGTCTTGACTGACTTATCAACATGCACTTTTTGATTAGCTCGACCCACTATGTTGTATCCTACACAAAATTTGGTCAAATTATTGCTACCTCCCTAGGATATATCCAGAATATAGGTATGTTGGAAGGCCTATTATATAAGTCCTCATAAGAAGTCATATCAATAGTAGAATTAAAGCTATTTTTATAAGAAAACTCAACGAGGGGAATGTTTTTCTCTGAAGAAACCTCAATGTCAAGGACACATGCATAGATAAATTCCCCAACCACCTGGATCGTATTCTTTGTCTATTCATCGGTATGTTGGTGAAATTTCATGTTTAGAATAAATTGTGTACCCAAGGTCACATGTAACCCCTTCTAATAGCTTGATCTAAAATGAACATCTCCATATGAAGATATCAATCAAGGAGCTCCATGAATAGGTATAATCTCCCAAATGTATAGCCTTCATAGATCATCTACTGAGAATGTTTATAACATAGGTATGAAGTGTGTGACCATTGGAAATACTAAACAAAAACCCACAGTATATCATTTCCATGAGGTGGTATAGATTATCAAGTATTAAAATCCATAGAAATATCATCGCATTTCCACTCTAAAATGGAAAAAAGGATCCAAAATACTGACCAAATGATAATTTTGTACCTTCACCTACTGATAGGTAGAACACTGAGTGATGAATCCGAAAATCTAATGTTTCATAATAGTCCACTTGGCACCATAGGTCTTGAAAAATTTCCGTGACCCTAAGGTGAACACCCCATAATGAGGCATTGAATTCCAACATCATCACCTAACTAATGCCTAATAGGTCCCATAGACACCCAAGGAACAATAATGTAACATACACATCCACAGTTAAAATAGAAGATATATCATCATCTAAAACACTATCTCCTAGAACAATGCCTTAGGGATTAGATAGCCACCTCATTATTCTTCGTTCCAGAAGAGTAGAGGTTACTGATAAGGCTGGGAGGATATATAGCCTTGGTCCTCTTAAACTAAATTTTAATATCTATGAATAAGGCCATATGCTTCCATTCCCCACTGGATTCTTGGATTTCATGGGTATGCGTCTTCCATGTTAGAGCATCGACCACTGAATGTCTATTTCCAGGCATATTAGAAATCTCAAAATCAAACGACTATAGGTATTTAACCAGCCTACGATACAAAATATTGATATTCTACTGTGTAAGTATATATATGATTATTGTATGATCATTGAACATTGTAAAACACTCTCTAGGTAAATAGTGTCTCCATCAACCCGAGGCATGCAGAACAGTAGTGTGCTCGATTTCATGTGTCAGGTAGTTTGACTAATGAGGCCTCATCTAATGATAACAATATTTGATGGCTCGCTCATCCTATATCAGAATAACGTCATGACTAATAACCGATGAGTCATAGAATATAGTATAGATGATTCTGTTCTATAGTACAATCAGTATCATGACTAAAGTAAAATGGCCTTTCTACTACTGAAAGGTCTTTTTACAAGCTTCAGGCCATATAAATATTACAACGTTCCTTTTAAATCAATTAATCGGTACAACAAGGCATGATAAATCCTAGATAAATCATCTATAATATCTAGTTATCCCTAAGAACCTCTGAATGTCAAAGATGTTCTTGCGATACTCCTAGAAAACTAAAGCTCACACATTATATAGGTATAATTAAATTCCATACTCTGAGATAATGTAACCTTGAAAGTGCACATTTTGACCTATCAATGTAATTTACTGACCTCATGTAACACCCCACGCTTCCATGGTACATTTCCCTTTGAATAATGCAATAGTCTGCATTGTACGTAACTTCGAGATTTTAACACACCACGACCAATCAAACTAGCTGTTATGAATGGTAATACCCATTTTTAAAATTTTATAAATTTTATTTTTCAAAATATACTTCATTTTTTAATTTGGAATATCAAAATTAGCATAGGGTGAATTTTTGGTATTTTTCTGAAAATATTCAATTTTTGATGAATAATGAAAAACATTGTGTTATTGGTAAAAAGAAACTTTTTATTTAAATAATTATTTATTTCATTTAAATTTATTGTAGGTAAAAATAGATATATAATACCTATATAAGTTCAATTTAAATCATTGGAGTCATTTTATAATAATTTTATATATATATATAAATTTTATTGAACTTTTTACCGTCTTTTACCCACCTATAGCATTTGAAATTTTGCATAAAACATAATTTTACCACTTTTGTGAGTTAAATTTCCAAAATCCAAGAGTCACAGTTAATATGTGTAAGTAAAATTCAGTTCAATAAGATGAAAATAATTTTTTTAAATAGTAACTTTTAACTTTTATTTAGCACAGTTAAAAGTAAATAAAGTAATTAAGGGTAAAAATGATATCATAATTACCCTAACACTTGTCGTAATTCTATTGGATAAGAATAATTAGACCTAAAACAACCTTAGAAATAAATATTCTCCTTTTTGGTCCACTTGGATTAGATTAGAAAATTTATTATTATTTTATTTAAAGAAGAGTTAAAAGAGTTAAATTCTATGTTTCATAACTAAACCATTTTTAATATAGGGTTACACATAAGATAAATTCATCTATAAATATTCATTAGAAATATGAAAATATTTTTTACATAATTGTATTTTTGTTAATTTTTAGACATTAAATAGTTTAATTAATTTACGAATCAATGATGCTGCAGTAATTACCTTGTCAATGAATAATTAAAATAATTGACATTATAAATATCTAAATAAATATATTTTTTTAACTTTTTATGAATTAAACTAATTTTATATGTTAATATGACATTTTATGGTATATTAAATATTTTCTTTTCGAAGTAATCACGTCTTTATGATTTTCACAAAAACCAAATACTAAATAGTGTCAAAATTGGCATAATTTAGTTTTTAAAACAAATACTATATTATTAATTGATATAATATTCTTAAAAATATAAGGTTAGGAAGAAGGACTTAGATAAGGTTATATATATTAATAATGATCTACTTGGGGTTCTCTTGGATTGTTATATTATATTTATGAACCATAAAATATAAAAATACAAAGAGACATGGTAAATGTCACACTTTTTAGCTAGAGTTAAATCTAAAAGATAAAGTTAATATGCTGACCTAAACCTGTATAAAACATATTGGTAGATATATTTTCGACCCATCCCCACCTTAGCATCGAAATAAAACATTTTTTAGCCATTATAAACCGAAAATGTTTTTATTATAAAATAATATTTCAAGATTTTCCTAAAGTGACACTCACATCTCTTGTAAAAGGGTACTTTACCTTATGTTAATTTCACACCTCCAAAGCCATTTGGATCAGCCAAACCCTACCCAAATATCCTCCCAAATTTTTTACCTTAATCATAGAGGCCTTCCTTTTGTAATAAATCCAACCTATGGGTCCCTTTTGATCAAATCAAAAGAAAGAACCCAAAGAAAAGGAAAATATTCCATGAAATCTTTCAAGTTATTTTATTCTTCCACATCCTATTTCATTGTGGTTTCCATTATAAAATAATAAATCCATTATATTCAATATACTTTTATGTTAATATAAAAATTGTACAACCATATTCATTATTCTATTCATCATATGAATGACAAAGTCACCATACGTGTGTACGTACGGCTTACGGTCTCCATGTCGTGGTATAGTTTGTTATTCAAACACTTCATTATTTGGATGGGCATAATAATGAGTATAAATAATGTAAATAATAAATATAGAATCTTAATTATTATTTATATATCATATACCATCCAATTACATATGATTTAGCCATCAATATAATGATATTTCCACTCGTGCGTACGTACGGATTACCATCTTCACGAACGTGATGAGATTAATTTCCCCCTCATAACCATTAAAGAATAATTTTAATTTGATGTTTATGAACATAATATCATTCTGTATATCCATAAAATATGTACTATCCATAACAAACATGTATTATATAACCAAGCATATAAATGAAAACGAATCAGTTAACACCTGAAACAATGATACTGCTAAAATAATATTAACAAAGCAATATTAGAGGATAATATATGATATCATATTTATGTATATAGTTATTTTATATTTTAATATAATGATTTAACTATTATAAAATATTTTAATGTACCATTAACCAAGGAAAAGTTCAAGGTAAGGTTTAATTTACCAATCTATTTATTATCTGAGGTTGTTTTTACGTAAGTATCTACTGGGACCTCATTAACATCCACATCCGTGTTTTCTTAAAAATGTATTTCAAAACATTTTTAATATTTACTATACTATTGATTAATGTCATTTATTCCATTATTTGACCTTTTATGTGTTTAATGGAATCTTTCCATAATTTTCTAAACAAGGTACTTTTTGACCTTTTTGAAACAATTAAGGTAAGAATGTTTTTTTGACTTATACGGCGGGTGTGGCTATATTCTACCGTAATAACAACATCGAATCTACTCTTACAATCTTATAAGAATATTTTAAAAATAAATGTTTTCTTTTATAATTATGTGACTCTTAAATGCTTTCAAAATGTAAAGTGGTATTTCTTTCAAATAGTTTTAATTTCATCTATGTCAACATCCTTTGATTGATTTTAAACTTGTTTGAAGTTGATTTATTATGATACAAATATTCTATATTGTATTTAAGGTTGTATGATATGTTTTACTATGGGTTTGTTATTTTTATATCATTCAAGGATTATGGTTAAAGTATTGACATTTCTAATTCTAGTTTTGGTGCAAATTTTTACGTTATGTTTCAAACTTTTCATATGAGAAATGTATTGGACTTATTATGTGACGGGTGGAGCCCGCTATAGCTCTTTGATGCATCGGTTGGTCTCATGAGACAATTAAACATGGAATTGGACAAGTACTTTCCCAATTTTTTATATGCTTTTGGCCGAGGCCTAAATCATTTTTAGACTCTTGGCTGAGTCATTGACAAGATGTTTCTTAATGTCTGACATTATACATTCCCTCCTTATGAAATTCATAATGATGGTTCATGTGGTTATTTGACAAGTAGAATACCCATGACTATGTTTTATTGTGGAGTTATTTACTCAACTCATATTCCTACCATAAAGTGTTCATGTTTATTATTTCTAAAGGCATGTGTTTTTAATTATTCATCATGCCTAATGTTTATGTTTTCTTCCATTGTATTTCTTACCCTTACTGAGCGTTTGAGCTCACCCATTTCTAATGATTCATTTTCCCAAGATATGAATAAGTTAGTTATGAGTGACTTTTAGGAATAATCTAAGAGACTTGGATGTTTCTAATGTAACAAATTAGTGTTGAATTTCTTTTCAATTTGTAATGTTGAACTTATGTCTGTATCTTGTTTCCAATAATACTAAACTGACCAGTCTTTCGAGACAAGATTCCTTATATTATGCCAATGTTATGTAATAAAGCACCAACTCTGGGTAATAGGGGTTAGTTCATTACATTTGGTATCAGGGAAAGTTTAGTACAAACCTTGGAAACTATATTTAGAAAAACTCTGATTAGAGAACATTACCCTAAGATAGCCTTTAATGATTAGTATAGAAGAACTTCCTAGAATTTTGGTACTGTACATATTTTGTGAATTTTCAAAGAAATACATCCCTATCTAGATAGGATCGGGTATAGGCAACTCTGGCCCAGATGTACCTAGGGATCAAACCCAAAAATGCTGCTTTGAGCTAGACTCGAACAGGAACTAGCACACAACAACAGGCCTTGCTGCACTCTTGGTAACAATACCCCCAGGGGACATGCTTGGGATAATTATGATTTTATTTAAAAACATTATGAAGTATTTATTAGTATATATCTCCTAAAATAAAACATTTTTATGATTATGGGTTATATCCATAAACTTTTCAACTTATGTTAAGTGTTTTACATGTTCCGAATTATGTATTGTGGTTCATAAACTAATATATTGTATTCCATTGTTTAAAAATGGTTCCTAGTCGAAGGAATGGAAATTGTATCAATTCACGTGATCCATGTAGTGATTTCCCTCCTTCTCAAGATAATTATAGCGGAGCTGGCGATGTAACTGGTGCTGATCATCTTATCACAATATTCGGACAACTCACACCGGTTATGAATAATAACCTTACCTATATGGAGCACCTTGATCCACAACGTGGAGGATCAATGTTAGGTCGCTTCATGAGGCAACAACCACCACCATTCTATGGGTCTAAAAATCAATTTTTCGATGAACAATGGATAAGCTCCTTAGAGAAAGTATTGCATACTTTGGGGAGTAGCAAAAGGGAAAAAAAATTTATGGAAGTTTATCACCTCACCAGAGATGCATATCAATAGTGGTCATTAATTCAAAATGAAAAGGAGGAGGAATATGTATAAAGTATGGAATGGAGAGAGTTTAAAGAGGTTTTCTTAGAAAAATATTTTCCTCATGACCATTGAGTAGATATGGAAATGCAGTTTCTGAGTTTGAGACAATAGGAGGATGAGAATATCGCAAAGTATGAAGAAAACTTTACAAGGTTACCAAAGTATGATGAAAATTATATATATAACCCAAGAAATAAGACTGATCATTTATTTGATGGGTTAAAACTGTTTCTCTATCGAGTATTAGTCTTACAATCCTTCTCATCGTATGAATATATTGTCTCACGTGCTATCAAGACAGAAAATGAATTCTCTAAGTATTACGACTTTAAAGAAAAGAAAGAGAAGAAGAGATCTCATTAACACTCTGGGAAAGGAAATAAGGAAACAGGAAAGAAGGGAAGAGTTGAATTTCAATCCTATGATAATTTTTTAAGAAAGCACCCTTGTGCCAGTCTAAAGGGAAAAGGATTATGCAACAAATATGGACCTAAAGGCCATCTTTCTAGTGATTGTAAGGGGAAGAAAGAAGCTACCAATGTTCAATGATTCAATTGTAGGGAGATGGGACATTTTTTAAATTAATGTCCTAATAGTCAGGGAAACATACCTCAAAAAAGGCCATGGTATTAAGGACAATATTATATGATCACTAATACTGAGGTTGAAGCTCCGAAAGATGTGGTGGTAGATAATTTAATGGTTTCTTCACATTTAGCCAATGCTTTTTTTATTCTGGATCATTGCATTATTTCATATCTTCCCAGTTTTCTATGAAAATTAGATATTTATAATTTGATTTAAAAGGGGGTTTTCAGTCAAAACTTCTAAGGGAAGTATCATTACAACAATGTTTTGTGAATCCGCCCTCATTAAGGCATATAAATGATATTTATCTGTTGATCTAATCATCGTTACCAAGGTTGAATTGGACATATTATTTGGTATAGATTGGGTTTAAACCATGATGTGAAAAATTATTGTAAGAAGAATGAGGTTACAATTCTCAATTATGATAAGGAGTACATTATCTTTAGAGAATAAATGTTAGCATCTGATTCTTATCTAGATCCACCCCTAATAGCTCTAATAAATTCAATAATTAGGGAATATTAGAATGAAATAATTATGGGTGAGGAAAATAATGTTTGAATAGAGTACATTCCTATTTTTCAAGAATATTTTGATGTGTTTCCAGAGGATTTACCTAGATATCCTGTAGAATGAGAAATTGAGTTTTGCATTGATTTAATTCCTTGTTCAAGGCCCATATCGATAACCCCTTATAAAATGGTTACTATGGAATTAAAGGAACTAAATAAATAGTTTCAGGAATTGGATAATAAGGGATTTATTTTCCCTAGTGTTTTTCCATGGGGAGCCCATGTCCTTTCTTGTTAAGAAGAAAGATGGATCTATGAGGTTCTGCATTGACTAAAAAGAGATCAATGCTATAAAAATAATGAACAAGTATTCCCTACCTCACATTGTTGATTTATTCGACCACCTTCATAGATCTCAATATTTTTCAATGATTGACCTTAGATCTGGATATCATCAATTGTGTGTGAATAAGGAAGACATTCTGAAAAGAGCATTTCGAACCAGGTATGGGCATTATGATTTTACTGTAATTCCTTTTGGATTGACTAATTCACCCTCTATCTTCATGGATATAATGAATAGAGTATTCAAGGAATATCTTGATTACTTTTTAGTGGTATTTATTGATGATATCTTGGTATAATCCAAAAGCTACTAAGATCAGGAAAATCACTTGCGCATTATTCTAAAGACTCATAGAAGAAATGAATTATATGGGACGTTTAGCAAGTGTGAATTCTGTATTCAAGAGATCTCATTTCATGGACATATTATCTCTAAGGATGGAATATATGATGATCCTTCAAAGACCAAGGAAAAACAAGAATGTCCAGCACTGATGAGTATAACTGATGTATGCAGTTTTATTGGTTTAGCAGTTTATTATAGAAATTTCGTCCAGAATTGTTCCAGGTTGGATAACACATTAACCAAGCACGCACGTAAAGGTGTTAAATTTGTTTGAAAAAACAAGTGTGAAGAATGTTTTGAAGAACTGATGAGAATATTAGTCAATTATCCTCTCTTGACTCTACCATCAGGTAAATATAGGATTGTTCTTTATAGAGATGCTTCAAATAAAGGAAATGGTTGTGTCCTTATGAAAAATGATAGAGTCATTGTCTATGCATCATGATAGCTAAAAATTCATGAGAAAAACTATCCCACTCATGATCTAGATTTGGCATCTGTAATCTTCACTCTGACGATATGGAGACACTATCTCTATGGTAAAAATGTGAGATTTATACAGATCAAATGAGTTTGAAGTATATTTTCTCCCAAAAAATAACTAAACCTGAGGCAAAGGAGATGGCATGAACTACTCAAGGGTTATGATTTCACAATACACTACCACTGGGGGAAGTCAAATAAGGTGGCAGATGCTTTGCACAGAAAAGATCATGGAGTTTTGAACAAGATGAGAGTTTAAAGGGAACCTATTTTCATCGATCTAGTAAAGATGGATATGAGAATAACCATAGAATGTGAAACATAAATACTTTTTGAAATGGTTTCAAAACCTTTTTCACTAGAATGGATAAAAATTTATCAGACTGATGATGAGAAGTTTCAAAAGAAGACTAAAGCTGTAAATGATGGGAGATTGAGTGACTTGTTATATAAAGATGGAATTTTGAAATTTGGGAAGGGACTTTGTGTTCTCAATATACCTAATCTAAAAAGGGAATTGTTGGATGATTCTCATAGATCCAATTTCTTTATACACCCTAGGAGAACCAAGATATATTGAGATTTGAAGGAACATTTTGTGTGGGACAACATGAAAAGGGATATTGTTGATTTTGTGTCATGATGTATGGTTTTCCAACAAGTGAAAGCTGAAAGACAACATCCTACAAGAGTCATTAAAACCTCTTCACATACGTGGGTGGAAATGGAATGATATTACAATGGACTTTGTCATGGGGCCACCAAAGACTCCTAGAAGGAATGATGCAATATGGGTCAATGTTGATCATCTTACCAAGTCAACACATTTTCTTGCTATAAGAGAAGATTTACCACTTGAACATTTAGCAAGAATGTATATTAATTATAATATAAGACTTCATGAAGTACCCATATTGATTATTTCTGATCGTGATCCCCATTTTACATTAAGATTCTAGAAATGTATTCCGAAATCCCTAGATACTGAACTTCGTTTGAGCACTGCCTACCACCCAAAAACTGATGGACAATTAGAACGGACTTTTCAAACCATAGAAAACATGTTGAGATCTTACCCACATTAATTTCAAGGTATGTGTGATCAATATTTACATCTGATATAATTTCCTATAACAATATCTTTCATTCAAATATTCAGATGGCACCATATGAAGCGTTATATAGAAAGAGATGTCGCACACCAACTTGTTGAGATGATGTTGGTGAAATAAAAATCATAAGCCCAGAACATGTTGAGAAAATGATGGAAAAGGTGAAGGTTATCCAAATCCACATCATAGCAGCTCAAAGTAGGGAGAAGATCTATGCCAATAATTGAAGGAAGGATTTTGAATTTCACGTAGGAGATCAGGTTTTCTTGAAGGTATCTTCGTGGAAGAGATTTATACGATTCGGTAAGAAGGGTAAATTAAGCACTAGGTACATAAAGCCTTTCAAAATTCTAGAATGAATTGGGGATGTATCTTACCATTTGGAAATTTCACCATGTCACTCCAAAGTTCACGATGTATTCATTGTATCACTATTGAGAAAATACATATCTGACCCAACGCTTGTACTCACCTATGAGGAAATGAAACTGGAACCTGATTTGTATTATTGTGAAGAGACTTTCAAGATTCTTTATACCAGATAACAAGTGTTGAGAAATCGGAGGACTCTTCTTGTAAAAGTTCTATGGATAAACCATAAGGTGGAAGAGGCAATGTGGGAACTAGAGGAATATATGATGAAGAACCACCTGAATCATTTTCTGCGGTAGTATTCTTGAAATTTCATGGACGAAATTATTTGAAGGAGGTAAGAATGTAATGCCCCAAGCTTCCATGGTACATTTCCCTTTGAATAATGCAATAGCTTTCATTGTACACAACATCAAGATTCTAACACACCGTGACCAATCAAACTAGCCGTTATGAATAGTAAAAAGCACTTTTTGAAATTTTATAAATTCATTTTTTTTTTCAAAATGGAATTCATTTTAGAATTCTGAATATCGAACTAAGCTTAGGGTGAATTTTTGGTATTTTTTTGAAAATATTCAATTTTTGATGAATAGTGAAAACGATGTTATTGGTTAAACCCGAGTTTTTATTTAAAAAATTATTTATTTTGTTTAAATTTATTTTAGGTCAAAATAGATAAATAATACCTATATAAGTTCAATGTAATTCATTGGATTCATTTTATAATAAGTTTAGATATTTAAAAATTTTATTGAACTTTTTACCATCTTTTACTCGCCTCCTAGGAG
Organism: Viscum album; assembly: GCA_963277665.1. NCBI lineage: Eukaryota > Viridiplantae > Streptophyta > Magnoliopsida > Santalales > Viscaceae > Viscum > Viscum album. Next base: position 246,093,016 of record OY728131.1, read on the forward strand.
CATTTGCAAATTTCCATAAAACATAATTTTACCATTTCTATGTGTTAAATCTCAAAAATCCAAGAGACACAGTTAATATCATAATGTATAATTTGGTTCAATAAGATGAAAATAATTTTTGGTGAATAGTAACTTATGACTTTTATTTACCATAGTTAAAAATAAATAGGTTAATTAAGGGTAAAAATGATATCATAATTACCCTTACACATGTACTAATTCTATTGGATAAGTATAATTCGACCAAAAACAACCTGGGGAAAAAATATGATCCTCTTTGGTCTACATGGATTAGATTAGGTCATTTATTATTATTTTATTTAAAGAAGAGTTAAAAAAGTTAAATTCAATGTTTAATAACTAAACCATTTCTAATATAGCGTTACACATAAGATAAATTTGACAATAAATATTCATTATAAATATAAATAGATTTCCTACATAATTGTATTTTATTTATAATTTTTTGACATTATATAATTTAATTTGGTTATGACAAAATGATGATGTAGTAATTACCTTATTAATGAAAGATTAAAATAATTGATATAATAAATATCCGTATTAATTTAATTTGTGAATTTTTATGAATTACACTAATTTTATAGGTTAATATATCTTTTTATGGTTGATTAAATATTTATTTTGAAGTAATCGTGTTGTTATTATTTTCACAAAAACCAAATACTAAATAGTGTCAAAATTGGCATAAATGAGTTTTTAAAACAAATATTATATTATTAATTTATATAATATTATTAAAAAAAATGGTTCGGCCAAAAGACATAGATATGGTTAGATATATTAATAATGAACAACATGGGGTTCTTTTTCCTTGTTATAGTATGTTTATTAACCATATAATATAAAAATACAAAGAGACATGTCAAATGTCAAACTATATAACCAAGAGTTAAATCTAAAAGATAAGGTTAATATGGTGACCTAAACCAATCTAAAACCTATTTTTTGAGAGTTTTTAGACCCATACCTACCTTATCCTAGAATAAAATTATTTTTTATCCCTTAGAAACTGAAAATTATTTTATTATAAAATAATATTTCAAGATTTTCATAAAGTGACCCTCACCTCTCTTATAAAAGGGTACCCCCCCTTCTCTTAATTTCAAACCTGCAAAGCCATTTGGATCGGAAAAAACCTGCCCAAATATCCTCCAAACAATCCTCCATTTATCTTAAAGTCCTTCATTTAATCAGAAAGACAACCTATGGATCCCTTTTGAACAAATCAAAAGGAAGAACCCGAAGAAGAGGTAAATATTTCATCACCTCTTTAATGTAATTTTCTTCTTCCACTTCATTTTTCTTTGTGATTTCCATAATAAAATAATATCTTTAGTATCTTAGATATACTATGATTTATTAGAAAAATGGTACAACCATATTCATTATTCTATCTATCATATGAATGAAAAAATCACCATACGTGGGTACGTATAGCTTACTGTCTCCACATCGTGGTGTAGTTTGTTATTCAAACACTTCATTATTTGGATGGGTATAAAAACAAGTATAAATAATGTAAATAATAAATATAACATGTTAATGATTCTATATATTTTATATAATATCCAATTTCATATGATTTTACAATCAATATAATGATATTGTCGCTCGTGCGTACGTATGTATTACTGTCTCCATGAACACGATGAGATTCATTTCCCCATCGTAACCACTAAAGAATAATTTTCATTTGATGTTTATGAACATAATATCATTCCGTATATTAATGAAAAAAATCCTATCAATAGAAAACATGGCTTATGTAACCAAGCATATAAAGGAAAACGAATCAGTTAACACCCGAAACGATGATACTACTCAAATATTATTAACAAAGAAATATTAGAGGATCGTATATGATATAATATTTATTTATATAGTTCTTGTATAATTTAATAAAAATTATTTTACTATTATACATGACGTTAATGTACCCTCGACCAAGGGAAATTACAATGTAAGGGTTAATATTACAATCTCTTTATTATCTGAGGTTGTTTTTACGTAAGTTTCTACTGAGACCTCTTTATCATCCACAACCGTGTTTTCTTAAAAATTATTTCCTAAAAAAAGTACTATTTACTAAACTATATGTTAAAGTAATTTATACCCTTATTTGACCTTATATGTTTTTAAATGAATCTTTCTGTCATTTCCAAATAAGGTACTTTGTAACCTTTTTGACAAAATTAAGTTAAGAATGTTTTTTAACATATACGACGGGTGCGGCTATTTTATGTCATTATAACATCATCGAAGCTTCCCTTAAAATATTATAAGAATATTTTCAAAATAATTGATTTCTTTTATAATTATGTGACTCTTAAATGGTTTCAAAGTAGAAAGAGGTATTTCTTTCAAATAGTTTTCATTTCTTCTATGTCAACATCATTCAAAGCATTTTAAACTTTTTTGAATTTGATTTATTATGATACAAATATTCTATATTTTATTGAATGTTTTGTGATATGTTTGACTATGGATGTGTTATTTTTATACCATTCATGGTTTATGTCTAAATTATTGAAATTTCGTATGCTAGTTTTAATATGTATGTTTATGTTATGTTTCAACCTTTTCATATGAGAATGTATTGGACTTAGTATGTGACTGGTGGAGCCTGCAATAGCTCCTCTATGCATGAGTAGGACTAATGAGACAACTAGACATAGAATTGGCTGAGGCCTTTCCCATTTTGATATATGGTTTTGGACGATACCTAAATCATTTTTAGACGTCTTAGATGAGGCCTTGATAAGATGTTTCAGAATGTATGGCATTATACATTCCCTCATTATGAAAGTAATAATGATGGTTCTTGTGGTTATTCGACTAGTAAAATAGCCATGACTATGTTTTATTATGGGATTAGTTACTCATCTCATATTCCTACAATAAATTGTGCATCTTTATTATTTTTAAAGGCATGTGTTTTTAATTATTCAGCATACCTAATTTTTATGTTATCTTTCATTGTATTGCTTACCCTTACTAAGTGTTTGAGCTCACCCCTTTCTTATGTTTCATTTTCCCATGATATTAAAAAATTAGTTATGAGGGACTTGTAGTCATAATCCAGGAGACTTGGATGTATCTAATGGAACAAATTAGTGTTTAATTTATTTTGAAGTTGTAATGTTGAACATATGTACGTATCTTGTTTCCAATAATACTAAATTGATCATTATTTTAGAACATGATTCTTGTATCATGCCAATGTTATGTAATAAAGCACTAACTTTGGGTAATTGGGGTCAGGGCATTACACCTTATAATAGATATGATGTTCTCTCAGTTTATATAGCACGATATCAAGATGGTTTGTATGGTCATGTCTGAAGTGTCAAGACACCATGATATCATCAATAAATACTACCACAAATGAATACATATGTAAGTTGGAAACTTGATTAATAAGAGATATAAATATCATAGGTCTATTCGTGAGTCTGAATGGCATAACTCGGTACTCATATATATTATAAATGATTATAAAATCTATGAAAGGCATGTCTGAAGTCCTAACACACACCTGTTGATAGGTCTACCGATCATTTATCTTTGAACACCGTTTCTCTTTGTAGTTGATCAAATAGGTCATCTATTATAGGAATTCTACATTGATTATTTGCTATAAGTAGATTCAAATGATATTAATCCATGTGAATCCCAAGGTTACCAACCACCTTTATGGAGAAAATGACTAGTGAACCCCATGGGGAAATTTAGGGGGAATAAAAATCCTTTATCCCCCATAACCTCCAACTATTTCTTGGGCTCCAGGATTTTTGTAGGATGCATATGATAAAAAGTAATGGTAACCTTTCTACTCCGAGAACAAAATCAACTTTGAACTCCACCTCTCACATGTGAGGTAGAATAGAGAATTAATTAGGAAAAAAATCATGGAATCACCCCATTATAAGAAAAAATATAGTGGGTCATGCCCCTGGTCATCAAGGAAAAGCCTGGTGATCTGAGTTGTATCATTTCCTAGGCATTAATTATCGATTCCTGCTCGTGTCGCATTGAAATTTCATTATCCATTTTAAACATATTTAACACCCTCTGGTGATGTAAACATCACCCTATGACGTTTTCATTCAATGGGGTATTGATAGAGAACTAACATGTCAATCCCAAATATTACTCCAAATCCATTCATGTCAAGGTTGAAAATTTTCCACATAAAAATATATCGACATATTAAAAGGGGATAGTCCTTACAATGGAGAACACCCTCTAACTGGATACCTAATGGTGTATTAAGAATCATAATTCCAAGAATGTGTTTGATCTCAATCCCAAAAATCTCATTATAGTCTCACATAGAAAAGAGTAAGACACACTAGTTTCATGTAAATAATATACTAAAGTGGAGGATACTATAATAGAACCTCATATAGTAGAAGGTTTTGTTCTCTACTCCTACAATGTAAGATAAACTACATATAATTGGCATGTACGAAAATCATGAGTCCCTGCCAGACTTCCCTAAGTAATCTCACTCTACTATCTTTGAGAATCGTAAGTCTTCCTCCCTCTACCTATACTACCACCTCATCCTGATACACTAGTGGTATTGCATCAACCTACATATCATGATCATATTTGCCTTGATCCTAACTAGGGAGTAGGAGTAGATACCTACTCTCTATCAACTATCGGGAAAGTCCTATAAACATTTTTTATATTCCCCATCTTATAGTAGCCACTGCACACATCTAGATCCCAAAAAAACAATGTTTTCATATGCCCCAACTTGTATAACCAATAACAATTGATAAAATTATCTGCACGAGGAGACTAACCGCTACTACCTCCACGAGTAGCCTCAAAATGTCTCTTTCACCCAGAAGAAGAACCACAGTTAGCTCTAGGTGCCGAACCTCCCTGGCTCGCACCATCTTCTTCCTTAAAGTTCCACTCTATAATAAGGTCATGATTGATGTTTTTTGAAATTGTAGTCAATATGAACTTGTTTAGCTAAGATCATATGGCATGGACAAGACTACCATGAATCACCTATCATTCATAAGATCATGAGTTTCTAAATTAGGAGAGAACCGATGAATATCTTCGAAATGGGTAGAGTAATCCATAATTGATATTCTCTCCTACATAAGGTCCATGTATTCTCTATCTCCATTATCCCTCGGAATATGGGGAAACAAATATTCAAAGAATATAATTTGAAATTCAGACTATATGATATCACGATGATGATATACCAGGGTGATTATGTCACACCACCACTTGGTTGAATCACATAACATATAAGCATCAATTGTTACCCTACTCTTCCTTGAATATTGTTGATGATCAAATATATAAAGGATTTACTTGATAATAGACTCCATACAAGGATGTTTTCCATCCCACAAAAAGGTGGGATGATGCTACTACTAAAACTCATGAGTCAAATATGCCATGCTCTAGGCAGTTCAAACAATTCCTTTCATAGAATGAAGAATACATAGAAAACCCCTCTTCACATTGGGTGTCAATTCCCATAGTAGGTATCATAAAAGGTTCCATAGGTGTCACTATATTAGGAATCACTAGAAGCTCATGGGACACCGCCTCAACTATATGTTCTTCACCACCTTCAGGGCATGCGACCAGAGGATGTCATAATGACATAATGTTATACTACAAAACACATTCCTTATAAGGGATTTATGAATCTAAATGGTTTGTAGATAAGAAACTAGGACATGTTTAACGACATACTATAATAAAAATCATGCCTCTCTACCTGTTCCACAAGGTAGTCTTAGATGATAAAAGTAACCACAATAGACCATAATAACGTAAGAGATACCCCACTAAACACTACTAAGGTAAAGATCGGGTGTACGTCTCTATGATGGATATATATATAATTAATTTTTTTAAAATTTATAAGTCTTATTCATTTTGAATTTTTGTTTCTTCAAGTATTTAAATTACATTAAAATGGTTGAATTAAATGGATTTCCATTTATCCAATCCATATGATCCCATATACCTTATGATCCAAGCTATGCCATTTATTTAACCCACACTATTGCAAGTTACAACCCATTAGACCACTGGTCTATGGATCAACATTCCACAATTGACTACTTTAGGTGTCTTCTTAATCCTATTTAGGAAAACACTGTTAGGTTTAGGGATGCACTTTAAGTATAAATTATGTTTTACAATCCATGCAAGAAATATGAGGACAAATCCATAAATATTAAAGGCACAATAAATATCTGATAGGTATATGCATGATAGAAATAAATTTCATGTGAAATAATGCTAGTCCATATAATCATACTATGCCTAAGATAATTCATGTACTATTGAAAATACTTCATTTCGTTAGGTCATAGTAAATAAATAATCATTTCAAATATACCAATATCAATAAAATCATAAATCATGTGTGTCACCCAAAGGTGAAGCCATATCTACTGTAAAAAAACATAATTAATAAAATAAATTACCCATCCCATGTAATTTTGGTTTACCTTATACATGGGATAGATACGTTCAAAAGTATAGTCAATTAAAAATACATTTAACTCATAGTCTCATGTATAATACCCAATGAGTGAGACCAAGGAATATTTTAAGCTCTTATACAACTTTATATAATTCTGACGCGGGATCTACTTAACATGTTCCCTGATTTGGTGGATCACAATACCTTAGTAGATCCTACTCATATTCCATAGGTAACCCACTAGAAGTATTGGGGTGATGATAGTATGTTGGGGACACAATATCCTCTTATTAGGGTATCACAATGAATACAAGAACAAATATAAAATAACAGGAACATGTATAATAGAGAGAATAAAAAATATTTAAGTAGCAGAATAATAAATAGAATTTAACAACTAAATAGCATATAAAAATAATCTATGGTGGTGTAAATACATGATGAATGGAATGAAGATATACAAAATGAGAATAATGGAATAGTAATAGTAATTCTATAGAAAATGTAAAAAAACAAATAGGTTCGACAGTAGAACCTCGAGTTAATTCCTAGTCCTATGCTATTATGCACCCACAACAGTTATGAAAATAAACAACACGTAGTAATGAATTTTTTATAGTCCATACCTCTAGGGTGATAATATTCTTGGGTAACAATGGAGGCCTGATTATAGCATGAGATAAATATCTCAGAAGACCACCACCAACAGTGTCTATGTGTAATCCAATAAGTGCTCAGAACTAAATAGTGTTCTAGTAATAATAGAAAATGAAAATAATGCTAAAATAAATAACCTTGCCCCTCAAGTTCTATGATGAAACCTTATGGCTCTAACTACATCGGCTCATAGCTAAATAGTGTCTTATCAGTCACTATATATATTGTAATAATATATATATAGTATAGTTATATGTATAATTCATCCACCTATATAGAACAATTACATAAAGACATAAGTTTCCATATATCTGGAATAATAGTTTTGGCAGGAACGAGGTGTAACTCAAACATCCATGATCGGTCTAACGAGCCTATAAGCTCAAGCAATAAGGAATATTCTCTACATCCTAAGAAGAGTGTGATACAACTTTCAATAATACTCAAGATAGAGATTGATCCCTTATTTCACCACTCTATTCATGGAATGTGTCATGTAAATTCAAATTTCTATATGGTATCACTAGTTTGAGATGCCATACCGAAGACCTGATGTAAGGGAGTGTCATTTTCCTCTATTTCCAACACCCATTACCATTTTATAAAGCATATATAAATTCATATTCATAATTATAATTGGGATGAGGCATAACCTCTAATTCTAATTTTTCTTCCATCCCTTATATATATCAATGAGGAATAATCATATTTAAATCATAATAAATGAGTATAAACATCACATGTATCTCAAAGGAAAAGGTCATATAAAGTAATGAATTACTATTAAAATTGTTCATCTTTTAAAGAATAACCAAGGGTGTGGCCTTACCACCCTCCATGAACCATTTATTTCCAATTCATACAATTCATTTTGGGGGGGAAACCACCATTAATTATCCAATCCACTTGATTAATGTAGGTTTTGGGCGTAGTGGAAGCATGTTGGTGGGGTGGCCCAACTTTAATTTTAACATTAAACAACGTTCAATCCGATATCTATCACGATGTAAAATGCAGAATTTTTGGAATAGAACAAAGAACGAAAAACTTAAGAGGGAATCCTAAACCATAAAGATAAGATCGTCATATTTTGGTTATAATTAATTTAATTAAATCACAAGAATTACCTTGGAGGAATTTATTCTTCGTTGATGTCTTCAGTCATGATCTTGGGATCCGTTGTTGCATCATAGAATCCAAGTGTAGGATTACTCTAGGAGTGATCCACACGTGTGCCACATATCTTTGGACGTCACTGAAGGGATCTCTGGGTGCTAGCATAGAATAACTTTCGCTTGCGATGTCCTCCTTCGATCGCCTTGATCTCTCAGTCTTGAGAGCATTCATAGAGGAAGGAGTTCTTTCGACCTTGAAATAATTCTTCAAAATTTTCGTATACAACGATTCTCTCTGGAAAAGTGTTGGGGTTGTGAGGATATTTATAATCGGGTTTGAATTCATAGATTTATGACAATAAATAAACACATTAAGCGTTTTATTTAGTTCATTAACTCTTATTGATAACCCACGTGCTGAATTATTAATTCCTTGACATGCTCCCCCACTGATTATAATAAATATCATTTAATAAAACAATATTATATCCTCAAAATCCTGACTGGAAAAACTACACAGCATGTAATCATTAATACATGGTGTATACTTGTTTTCCATTAAACTACACAGCGTATATATTTAATATAATCAGGGTGTAATTTCATTTTCTATTTTTCTTTATTTCCTCCACCACATTTATTAGACCTTGAGTAATTTCTATTTATTTCTTAAATAAATGCTACTGCGTTACTCGCTAATAAATATATTATTTCATCCACAGTATATTCTCTCGAATAACTAGTATCGAAATAAATGCAATCAGACATCCCTAAAAATTTATTAAACCATAGTCGGGAATAATCTTTATTTAACTTGTTAAATTAATATTTAACTGAGATACATGGACACACGTAGCATGTGACCCTCTAGGAATCTTTCTCAATAGCATTAGGCGGGCTTGCCTAAAGTCCAAGACTACTGTCTAGAAACGGTTCAAGGAACCCAAGAGAATGAATTTGATGATGCATTGACATGTCACCTCATACGAATGCTTATTGTGTAACATAATCCCTTTATCTCGATATCTCTAATCAAGTGGGTTGCATGCTAGTGCCATCAACCCATGTGCTCGATTATTCTTTCTTTGACTTTTCGGAATTGAACTTTCATGTTCCTTACCATGGACATGGATTTACATAGGATATATCAATTGCATCAAAGGGCCTAAGATATCTATTTCCATTATAGAACATAAGGGAAAATCCTTTCTCGCATTATCTATTAATGCGGTATTACTCGTGATGCACCCAACGTATCCTAACTCACTGCGAACAGTGTGCCGTCATAGTTTTAATCAATACATCAAAGTGCACGAGTTGTAATACACATTAATAATAATATTAAAGTCAAAGGACCAATACACACGTCAGCAGATAGGAACATCCAATGACACTGTGAAATTTGGATTTCCTACTAACGGGCATAATATCCTCCTGAATATTACCAAGGGCGCATACCATGAGACGGTGCCTCAAAATTTTATGAGTCCTCACCCCTAATAGCCTATATTATTTGTGTCCCTCAAATAAAATCATCTGGCCATATAACATATATTCAAGAATAGTGTTATGGAACTTCCAGGTTCTCATTATAGTAGGGATACACTATGACCCTTTAATGCAACAATTATCATTAGGACATTATCACATGCATTGTCACATAGAAGAACAATCAAGATGTGATAAGGCTTTCATTAATGAATAAAGTACAAAGTAGTTGGTTCTAGGCCACCAACTCCAATAGACTCCCACTTGGACTAGAGCCAACTGCTAACAACCTTTAACCCGCTAGCTCTCACAAGATATTAATGCTTCTGTTGAGATAGGCCTTTAGTCATGGTGTTCACCACGTTATCTTCCGTGGACACTCTGCTCACTGCAACTTCACCCCTTTGATAGAATTCCCTCAAGAGGTGATACTTTCAAAGTTTGTGATTTTTCCGTTGATGTGACCTTGGTTCTTTTGCAAGAGCCAATGCTACAGTATTATCACAATAAAATGTAATGTGATCTTTACTACTAGGAACCACATCAAGCTCTTGGAAAAAGTTACGAATCCAGACAGCTTCCTTGGCTGCATCAGAAGCCGCTATATATTCGGACTCTATTGTAGAATCAGCGACAACTGGCTGCTTTGAACTCTTCTAGATCACAACTCCTCCATTGAGACAGAAAACATATCCAGATTGTGACTTCATATCATTCTGATCTATTTGAAAACCAGAATCAGCATACCCTTTGATAACAAGCTCCTTATCACCTCCATACACCAGGAACATATCCTTAGTTCTTCTCAGATACTTAAGGGTAGTCTTAACAGCAGTCCAATGTTGTTCTCTTGGATCTTCTTGATATCTACCTACCATGCTCAATGCAGAGGAAACATCAAGCCTGGTACATAACATGGAATATATGATGGATCCTATAGCCAAAGTTTATGGGATCTTACTCATTCTATATTTGTCTTGTTGTGTCTGAGGACACATTTTCTTAGAAAGATGTAGGCCATGTGACACTGGAACCAATCCCCTCTTGGATTGTTCCATACTAAATCTCTTTAGTATCTGGTCAATGTATGTACTCTTACTTAGTCCAAGCAGACTCTTGGATCTATCACAAATGATCTTGATCCCTAGAATGTAGGTTGCTTCACCCAATTCCTTCATGGAGAAACACTTGTTCATCCAATCATTAACTGACTGTAAGACTGGTACATCATTTCCAATAAGTAATATGTCATCAACATATACTACTAGGATAATGATCACATTCTCATTAAACTGCTTATAAACACATAGCTCACATTTGTTCTTAATAAACACAAATTCTTTTATGGCTTCATCAAATCAAATGTTCCATGACATGGACGCTTTCTTTAATCCATAAATAGATTTTTGCAACTTGAAATTTCGTTTTGCTTCACCTGGTGTCACAAACCCTTATGGTTGTGTCATATAGACATCATCCTGGAGGTTCCCGTTAAAGAATTCCATTATGACATCCATCATTCAAATCTCATAGTCATGGTAAGATACTATGGAAAGTATGATTCTAATGGATTTAAACTTGGAAACTGGAGAGAAGTGTTCATCATAGTCAATTCCTTGACGTTGTCTGAATCCTTTTGCCACAAGCCTTGCTTTATAGGTGCTAACTTGACCTTCCATGTCTAGTTTTCTCTTGAATACCCATTTGCATCCAACAGGCTGTACATAAACTGGCACATCGACAAAAACCCAGGCTTGGTTCTAATACATAGAATCCATCTCAGAATTCAAAGCTTCTAGTCATCTTGCAGCTTCTGATATTTCTTCTACTTCCTTGTAGGATATAGGTTCATCATTGTCCAATAAAAATGATTCACCATCCTCGGTGACTAGGAAACTAAATCTCTCTGTTTCCCTTACCTCTCTTAAGCTCCTACGATGTACATTTATTTCTGGAACCTCTTCCACAGGGACCTGTGGAACTTGTTCCTGTACCAACTCTTGTATATCTTGACCATCAACTTCGCCGAAGTCAATCTTTCTCCCACTATCCTTCTTGAAGATGTGATCCCTCTCAAGAAAGATGGTTTGTCTAGCGATAGTCACTTTCTTGTCTGAAGGGTTATATAAGTAATATCCTTTTGTTTCCTTGTGATATCCTATAATGATACACCTCGTGCCCGGGGTGCTAGTTTGTTGCCTGAGAAGGCCTTAACAAATGCCTCGCATCCCCATACATGTGTGTGCAACAAAATTGTTTTCTTTAAATTCCATAACACATATGAAATTTTATTTTCCGCATTAGTTGGAACTCAGTTTAATGTGTAAGATGTATTTTGTAATGCATATCCCCAAAAGGATAATGGAAGAACTGCAGGACTCATCATCGACCTCACCATGTCCAACAAGGTTTGGTTCCTCCTTTCACTAACACCATTATACTGTGGTGTATAAGGAGGAGTGAGCTGAGATAAGATCCCACACTCCCGTAGAAGATCGATGAACTCTTGGTTCAGATATTCTCCACCTCGATCCTATTGAAGTTTCTTTATCTTTTTACCAAGTTGATTCTCTACTTCATTCTTGAATTCCTTAAATTTCTCTAAGGCCTCTGTCTTAAACCTCATTAATTATACATATCCATATCTACTGAAATCATTAGTAAAAGAAATGAAGTAAGAATATCCACCTATAGCTTCTACTGGAAATGGTCCACACACATCCATGTGAACCAATCCTAGAATCTATGTGGCCCTTTCACCTTGTCCACCAAAGGGAGGACTGGTCATTTTTCCTTGTAAACAAGTGTGACATCTATCAAGTGGTTTTAGCTCAGTAGATTCTAAATATCCATCTTGGAAGAGCTTTGTCATGTCATTCTCGTTTACATGATTGAGATGGTGATGCCACAACTGGGTGATGTATGAGTCATGTGAGTTTGTTTCGTTATCGATTTCCAACACTTGTTTTTAGTAATTTAATACCCACAAACCATTATTTAAATGTTCCATACCATAACATATGTTGTTCTTATAAAAGAGACAGCCATTATTTCCAAATTTGAAATTAAATCCAACCATATCAAAACAAGATACAGAATTTATGTTCTAGGTAACACTAGGAACATAATAATAGTTATATACAACCAAAATCATCCCAGTCTGCAGTGAGAGGTGGTAATCTCCAATAGCCAATGCAGCTAGCCTTGAGCCATTGGCAGCTCTAAGATCAACCTATCCTCTGGATATCATTCTAAATCTACTTGGTTCCTACATTGGAATAAATATTTGAGCCCCACAAGCTGTATCTAATACCCAATGTGTAGAAATAGAATGATTGCACTCGATAACAGACACACCTTTAGCATCCCCACGCTTCTGGGTGTAGTTACTCTTCCAGTGGCCTTGCTTTCCACATGAAAAACATATTGTCTCCCATTCCTTTCCCTGCCTATGGATCTTCCCCTACTTGGAGGGACGGTGCTCGGGGGATTTAGACCGTTTATAAGTCTTTGGCCCATTTTCATTGTCCTTCCTTTTCCAATTCACTATAAGGACTGCGGGTTTGTCATGCCCCATGTCCTTATCTACCGGGTGAATCAAGGTCAGATGTTCTGATAGACTCTTCACATTGTTTCTCAGGTTGTATTTGACAATAAAGCTAGAGAAGCTCATGGCCAGTGATGATAGGACGAGATCGGTACGCAACTCATCCGATAATTTAATCCCTATGATGTTCAGGCATTCAATGTAGCCAATAAGCTTGACTACATGAGGCCCAGCTGGCATAGACTCTCCAATATTATTTGTAAACAAAGCATTGGAGACCTCATACCTCTCATGTCTCGCCTTCTCTTGGTAGAGATCCTTATGGTGAGACATCATGTTATACGCATATGTGTTTTCATGTTGCTTCAAGAGCTCATTAGACATTACTAATAACTTGAAACACTGGACATTTGGGGCATCATCCATGTGTTCCACGTAGAGAGATAGTTCTTCATCACTGGCCTCCTTTCCAAGAGCAACTGGAATAGGCACTTCCAGCACACACAATTTCCATTTGTGGAAAAGGATGATGCATAAACACCTCTACCACTCTTGGAAATTGTTTCTGGTGAGAAGGTTTTCCTTCTCGTGTATGGTTCGCAATGATATGTTTTAAGTCATTTTTCTTGTCGTTTTCTACAAATTAAGATGAGAAAATGTTTAGTACTTTATTATAAAATTGAGATAAATAAATTAATACTTATTAGACTCTAACTATTTTATCGAAATTCAAAATCCCTCACCATTGACTTTGGAATATTCTATTTCCTGAATATTCTAGTGGCAGGGATCCATATTTCCCTTCACATTACCCCAACTAGGGTTGGTCAAGAAACTTGAATGGTTTTATGTAGGCATTCTAAATGCCAAGTGTATTAACTCGATGCTCCTTTGTTCCGTTGAGTGGACTCCCCAATCCGTAAATCCTTTTATTTTGGATTTCCTCAACCTTTGCCTCTTGGTCACACCAAGTCCTGATGTGGCATTCAACCCTTGATACGAACCAAGTCAAGTCAACTGAAAACCTTGAATTATAATTCCCCGATAATTGATAGCACCCCAACTAGGGTTGGTCATGCACTTTGAACTATGGTTCGATTCTAACCAAGATTATGGAAGGCTATACCGACTTAATATTTCTTTGAGGAATTTTATCCTTATACGTAAATTTCCATTTTATTATCTTTGATTACATGCTTGTTAAGATTAAGTGGGATATACTTAAGTGATTAACCAAGTCTAAGATAATATTTATGCATAATCCGGTCTTTATTTTAGTTCCATCTTCAATGATTGTTTAATTCATTAATTATGTGATCGTGACAACACACCTATAATAAATAAACCATGAAACTGACAGAAATAAAATAAATGGAATGATTAGGAGATTTTTCTATTGGTTAGTTTATCTAGTGGTTGATAAACTAACCCAATACCTAGGGGAGAAACCCCTTGAACCTTTCGAGTTCATGTTTACAGCTTTCCACTTGTCCACCTTTGTATCTCCTTTGATTGGTTTTGCCTTGGCTCCTGAATTGAGCCGCCTCCACAAGCTTGGGAGCTCCATCCATTACATATGCATTTATCTCACATGCAGGTGAGGGGTAAAAGGTTGTTTTACATAAAATAATCCTTAGGAACTCACGCCCTAAATATTAATGAGGAAAAGGCCCACAGTACAACAAATTTAATTTACATAAATAAATTAAAAGAAATCATTCACATAAAAATTTCTTGGTCTAGCTCATGATCATCCATACATGCAGTGATATTTATGGATAAATAAAACTAGCATTAAATTCTTTAATCATTTTTGATTAAGATAAATCACGATCGAATAAATTAATTATATTTAATTAATCAATCCTCTTATCTTAAATCCTTTTCTGAATTTCCTTGAGATTCTCATCCATCATAATTTTAAACAAATAAATTCATTTAGAATTATTCTTGTACGTAACTTTTACCTTGGAGGCAACCAGGTGAATTCCCATTTATTACGTAGATGTTAAATTAAACACATATATATAAAACACCTATAATGTGTTGTGCCTCATATTTATGCCTACACTATGGTACACGTCTCAGAGGTTTGTATAATATAATAATAAATTTTAATAAATCTGTGTAATTTGGGTGAGTACATGGCATGTAGTTCCGACTACATGGTGTGTACCTTTCTTCACCATTCATCCGAAGTACATGCCCAGGGACATGGCGTGTTAATGTACTTCGGAAATTTTCGGACTACACGGAATGTTTAGTGGGAAACACGCCATGTAATTTTCGTGTTACATGGTTTCTGGCCGGGCAAAATGTGTACGGGGTACACGGTCTAACCCTAACCATAAGGGACTAGATGTCATGTTTTGTTGGACAACACGGCGTGTAATCCAGAAGCCGTGTGCCTCCAATTCCTGGTTAACACACGGTGTTATAAATGACATAGATAGGATCAATACACGACCTGATTTGGTAGACTAGTCCGATGCATTAACCTAGACTACATGGCATGTACTTCCGAATACAGGCCGTGTATTCTGGTGTTGTATGGCCAGAAACCTTTGGCTCCCCCAGATGAGATCCTCTATTTTATTTTAATAAAAAATAAAAGAAAATGTCATTTCTGTATGGTGAATGAGAAATAATAGAAGAGGAACAAATCTCGCGATTCAGATTTAAAGAACAATTAACTTGAATTGAAATAACTAAATTATTTAATGCGTAAATCATCAACCAAAAAACAAATAATTATAATCAATGATATGACCCTTTGATACCACTTTTAGGTTCAAGGCACAGAGGAAGCGTGTTGGTGGGGCGGCCAAAATTTAATTTTAACATTAAACAACGTTCAATCTGTGATCCGTCACGATGTAAAACGCCGAATCTTTAAAATAGAATGAAGAACGAAAAACATAAGAGTGAATCCCAGAACCATAGATATAGGATCATCACATGTTGGTTATAATTAATTTAATTAATTCATAAGAATTACCTTGGTTTAATTCTTTCTTCGTTGATGTCTCCAGTAATGATCCTATGATCCATTCTTTCATCGTAGAATCCAAGTATAAGATTCCTCTATAGGTGATCCACATGTGTGCCACGTATCTCTGGACGTCGCCGAAGGGATATCTGGGTGCTAGCACGGAAGAAACTTCACTTGCGATGTCTTCCTTTGATCGCCTTGATCTCTCGGTCTTGAGAGTGTTCTTGGAGGAAGGAGTTCTTTCGGCCTTGAAATAATTCTTCAAAATTGTTGCGCACAACAATTATCTCTGGAAAAGTGTTTTGGTTGTGAGGATATTTATAATCGGGTTTGAGTTCATAGATTTATGACAATAAATAAACGCGTTGCACATTTTATTTATTTCATTAACTCTTATTGAAAACCCCCATATCGAATTATTAATTCCTTGACATGCGCCACACTGATTATAATAAATATCATTTAATAAAACAATATTATATCCTCAAAATCCCAACTAGAAAAACTATACGGCGTGTAATCATTAATACACAATGTGTACTCGTATTCCATAGAACTACATGGTGTGTATATTTAATATACACGGCGTGTACTTTTATTTTCCATTTTTTCGTTATGTCCTCCACCACATTTATAAGACCTTGAGTAATGGATTTTTATTTCTTAAATAAATGTAACTGCATTACTCTCTAATAAATATATTATTTTTTCCACAATATATTCTCTTGGATAACTAGTGTTGAAATAAATGTGATTAGACATCCTTAAAAAATTATTAAACCACAGTTGGGAATAATCTTTATTTAACTTGTTAAATTAATATTTAACTGAGATACATGGACACACTTAGCATGTGGCCCTCTTGGCCTCATTCTCATTGGCATTAGGTGGGCTTGCCTAAATTCTAAGATTACTATCTAGCAACAGGTCAAGGAACCCAAGATAAAGAAGTTGACGCCACATTGACATGTCAGCTCATAGGATTGCTTACTGTGTAATATAATCCCTTTGTCTCGATATCTCTAATCAAGAGGGTTGCATTCTAGTGCTATCAACCCATGTGCTCAATTATTCTTTCTTTGAATTTTCGGAATTGGACTTCCCATTCCTTACCAATTCCATGGATTTACTTAGTCTATATCAATTCCATCAAAGGGCCTGAGAGATCTACTTCCGTTATGGAACAAAAGGGACATATACTTTCTCGCATTATCTATTAATGCGGTATTACTCGTGACGCACCCAACGTATCCTACCTCACTGTGAACAGTGTTTCATCACAGTTTTCTTCAATACATCTAAGTAAGCGAGTTGTAATACCCATTAATAATAATCTTAAAGTCTAAGGACTAATACACACGTCCACAGATAGAACCATCCAATGACACTATGAAATGGGGATTTCCTACTGGTGGGTCTCGTTCTCATAATATCCTCCTGGATATTACCAAGGGCGCACACCATGAGAAGGTTCATCAATGTTTTATGAGTCCTCACCCCTAATGGCCTTTATTATTTGTGTCCCTCAAATAACATCATTTGGTCAAAAAACATATATTAAAGAATAGTGTTATGGCACTTCCTGTTTCTCATCATAGTAGGTATTCGCTATGACCCTTTAATGCAACAACTATCCTTAGGACATTATCACATGCATTGTCATGTAGAAGAACAATCAAGATGTGATAAGGCTTTTATTAATGAATAAAGTACAAAGTAGTTGGTTCTAGGCCACCAACTCCGACAATTAAATCATTCATTATAATCAATATATACAATTCATTAAGATTTAGAAAATCAATTCATATGGATCATGGTGTTAATTGGAATGTTTCATGGTCAAGTGGGTAAAGGAATACAAGGGAAATTCCTAGCATAGGTTAAGACAAAAACCTAATAGGTGCTTTGGGTCCCATAAAAATCTATATTATAAATGAATTTCTATTTTAAGTCTAATATGAAACCAAAATAGGAAATCCAAACAAAAGTGTGTTTATCATAAAGGTGTAAGTCTGCTTCGAGCACCCATGGGGTGTCTATAAATGAGGTAAAATTTCATTAAATGAATAAAAAGACTCAATTAGAATTAATTGATATGTAGGGTCAAATTGATAAGAAGGAATCAACCCAAAGTAGATGCTCGACAAAAGACGATGTGAATCACCACAGAATAGAGAAAATGCAACGAAACATTATACAGAAGATAATGTGACCACCTGCCTTGAGGACATAGATGAAGCCTCACTAGATATCGGTCTCATATTTAAAGTAGGTTTGAAAAGATGTGAGAAATGGTCCAATAACCTAAAAATAGGTCATGTGATATTTCAGCTAAATAGAATAATGTATTCTAAGGAAAAATGAAATATAAAGGGAGAGACTATAGTAGCATTCAGAAATGGAACCTATTATTCAAACGGATCATGAATCAGACTTCATATGTGGTAGTTACTTATAATCCTAGCTTTGAGGATTTGGGATCTCATGGGTGAAGAAAACACAAAACAACCACTAGAGGAATAAAGAGAAAATATAATTTCTAAAATTGAATTTTATTGGGACATTTGGGTTATTTTTCCACAAAATATATAGGCACATAGTTTCATTGTTCAGTGTATCCAAAACATGAAAAAAAACACACTCAGGTCACTACTACTAAAGGGTGTATCACTTTGTAAGGAACACAATTTGACGAACCATGCACAAACCATGTAAAATGGATCTATCCCAAACCTAAAATCGACCACACAGCCATGTTCTCTGGGCTGCATTGTTGTAGACTAACCATGTGTCCCAGTTCCTTCTTCTTATTTAGGGGAAGCGGTCTCTAAAGGATCCTCATATTCACTCGTGACATTCTTAGCTTGATTTGAATTCAATATTAGTGCTTATTAAGGAATTAAAATTGAAAATAAAATGTTCCAAACCTTTGTGAAAAAAAGGATTGTTACACTTTGGTATATCAATAACAAAATGTGTTTCAGTTTGTTCCACAATATGACTTCCCAATATGAGTTATTGGGATTTATGGATATGGATAAGACAAGTTTAGTGGAATATAGAAAGTTAAAATCATGACATTTATTTTCTGATTTAGATATCAATATTTCATGGACAATAAATTGACATGATTGTATCCCATTGAGAAATGTATAAGATGAAAACATGGTGTCCATAAAATCTTTCACACAACACTTATGCATAAATAAAAAAATGGAAATATTGGATTTTAAGTGAATCATTTTATTTTAGTCATGTTTTATAACATAAGTTTTAATGACCATTGAAAAAACTAGATCATAATTTCAAGGATTCCGCATATCAATATCATGTATCACTCTTTAGAATATGATCTTGATAAAAACTTATTGATATTAGATTACTTGTAAACCCAATGATTATTTGTGACCACCATCACAAAGTAAATTTATAAATAATTTATTGAGAAACACTAGTTATATATTATATATAAACCATCTCTATTTTATTAAATAGTGTGTATAAGGGACCCTCACTCCCCTGAGGTGACTATTAATCCAGATTTGAAGCTTAATTATTACACTTAGTAAGTGTAATATTCATAAATTGGTTCATTGAATGAACTATTATCCCTCATTATATTATGGGATGTGTTATTATTTCTCTTTTCGGAACCTGCAAATTACTTCTCCTTAGTTCATTGATAAAGGTGGATATATAGATTAAAAAATTACTCAAACAGTGAAATATGGAGGTGTTCATTGAAAATGTTATGGGTGTTTTATTTCTTATTGAAAAACTTAGATCTATATTATGTACACAACATAGATAATATTTCCTGAGAAGGTATAATTTAGAGTGAATGGATGACTTTTCATGTGGAATTTATTCATGGATTTTAATTTAAAAGTTATATATGGTTTGAAATTAATTATGTATCAATTTATGCAAGTTATAAGAGGTGTATAAGGAATTTTTAAAATAATATATGGTTTCTTTATTAGTTATAGAATGAGTTTTGAAAAGTGGTGTCAAAACAAACAATTAATAAACTTTTTCATTAATGAAAATTTCAGCTCTCTCTTTTTTCCCACAATAATCATCAATCATGTGAGCTAAAAGTTGAAAATTAATAAATCATTGAATAAATTATCTAATGATTTAGATTTATGTGATTAAATGGAGTTTAAATACGAGTATTTTGGATGGAGTGTGTTATCAATAATACATAAGGTGAATATTATTAAGGAAAAACTAATACACATTATTAGGATAAATTTGTTGATATGGAATGGTTGAAATTTTTCAAAAAGACTAATAAAATTATTATGTATTTTTTCATGGATTTTTGATGAGTTTGATGGAATTTAGAGTATTCTTGGCCTGAGAAACCAAAATTTCAATACAATAGTGTACATTAAACTATAATTATTGACGTGAATGGTGAAATATTTTATAAATCATTACACAATAATAAAAAACCCACACCATGATATTTTTATCCTAGTAAGGTTTTGGTTATAATGTGTCTATATCTATGGCGATAAGGGGCTAAATCATAATAATTAAATATGACTAAATTCATGGATTGTGGTAATAAAATCATGTCACAATATATGAACATGGATGAAGTGGGTTGCAAGAAATGTATATATTATTTAATAATTTTGAAGGTTTTTTATGAGGAAATGATTTCACTATAATACGGGACCCCATTAGAGTTTTTGTTTTTTCTTTATTTCATGTACATTACATCATGAAAGCATCATTGCATTATGATATGTTTAATGAAGATATTATTTGAAAATGATATCACACCATGAAAGTAGGAGATGTAGTTAGGTTACACAATTATTTTTTAGGTATAATGGCATTGTATTGTTATGATTTTAGTGATTTTGTGTTTATGATGATCATCCTATTTTAATCTCAATAAAATTTACTATATTTTAAGTTATATTTGACCATACCAAAATTGATAGTTTTTCTCAGTTAGGATGAGAAATAATGGATAAACGTTTTTAGAAAATTAAAGTAGAAATAAATATATTAATGATGGGAAACAATGAGATTTTTCAACTAGAATCTGAGAGATATATTTTATTTTAAAAGATAATAACATATAGATGATTATAGTAAGAGAGATAAAAGATATGGGACTCTATAATAGATAATTTTATAGAAATATAGAACAAATATCTTTCTTGGTGATCATTCTTGTAACATATTGAATTTGGGGTGCTGACACATTTCTATGCTTACACTCCTTAGATGATAACCAATGTAGGTGACCTAATAAAAACAATTATGTACCAAAATTAATCTTTATCACTATTATATCCATTATAATATAGTTAAGATATTTTTTTTAAAAAAAATAAGATAATTGGAATTTGAACCCATCATACAATAATTCATCCCCCCCACACCTCACATTGTTTTTCTTTTGATGGGCCAAAATATTCATTAAATAGGAATATATATAGTGATAATGTTTATAAAAAAATCATTTAATGTAATATGGGGAAGAAACTCGCAAAAGTTTTATTGTAAATAGAAATGTTTAGTGGGAATTATTTCATATAATAGATGATAATAGACTCATACTTGATTCCACATGTGATATAATTTCTGGTGGGAAATCATATGGTGAATTTATGAAATGAAAATATTATAAATATGGATATACTAAATATTTTTATAATTTATGGATAATAATGATTTTCATGCCTTGGTCTGCTATGTGTTCCACAAATATTATGAAATGACATTTTGAATAAGTTTCATAGTTACACTTTCTAATATACGAGAGGAAGGAAATGATGTATGATTATTTAAAGAATATGTTTTCTTATAAATGGATAAAGGATTTAATGGAAGATATTTTTTCCAAATATCATACATGTCAATAAGTTAAATATGACCATTGGTATCCAACCAAAATATAGCCTATAAAAATATATTGAACTCAAAGATTAATGTCAAAAATATATATATGATTAAAACTTTAGCAGATATATTGATAGATATGATCATGATTTTAGGTGTATCAATGGTGTAAATTATAATTTTAGATGGGTTAAGTTAAAGAAATAGTTTTCATTATTCTATTGGAATTTCATTGTTTAATGTATTGTATAGATGACATTACTAATCACCCCCATATTGGTTTAATTTTTTTAATCCAACAATCAATGGAATAAATTAATTATTGGATATGATATAAATATTACAGATGATTTAATTTCTTCTAATAATGAAAACTATTTTTTTAAAAATTAATTTTTTACAAGAGTGTTTGAAAACTAGAGTTAGATGTATGTGATATTTTATTCTAAAAAATATACCCATATAAAGGAAATAATATATTTGGTAGAGGAAGTATACATTACCCAAGGTTCATATAGACTTTTGATTATTGAATCATATTGGTGATGTGGCACAAAATCTCACACATCCACATCAGTTAGAACTTGATTGTAATTTTTTTCATATATACCAACATTGGAAGAACCTTTATGACGAGTCACTTGTTTCTATTTCGATAAATATTGATATTTCAGGGGATTCAAGATTCATAAAATATATAATATAGAAATAAGATCATCAATATAAGTTATTCAATAAAAGTTTTATTTCATTAACATATGTCAAATAAAGGAAACATTTTTAAGAAGAGTGTACATGGGAATGAAATTCATAGATAAAGGTATAATATACTAATTTATTTTTAAATTGTATGATCTATGTGGACATATATCTATTAGTTACAATATGAATATTTTTATAGGCTAGATTTTGGTTGGATAAACTATTTAAAATATATATTTGATATTTCCAACAAAACAAAATAATTTTAGAGGGAGTAATGTGAGGAATCAATCTTTCATGTGTCATATTCATCCTTGTTTAAGTTATTTTTTTGGGATATTTTAATTGTTAAATGATATAACGGGTATATATTGTTGAGATATAGGATTTCATAATCATAATTTATGAATAAAGTAAGTATTCGAATAATTTATAATCCATATTTTAATTTCATATATATGAATAATGATGTTTGGGTTGAATTCAAGCAGAATATTATTGTTTGGAGGCTTTTGTCATAGAAATATTTTAGATGAACAGTTTGGGAAATATGAAATTTAACAATGAAAGGATTTTTTTAATAAAAATTAAATATATTATTATGTGCACATTTAGTTAAAACATTTTCAGTTTATTTCTATGTAATAATTGATGTAGGATTTTGTCACAAATCGTCCTCGGGACCCGTGTCGTGACTACCCCAAGCCCGCCTTCCATAGGCTAGGGGATGGAGGCTAGCACCAAAGGCATAAATCCCGATAAAGGGAAAGGCATTTCCATATAAAGTAAACAAACACCACAGAGTAAGCCAGCAGAAGTAAACACTAAGTAAACTGGGTACAATAGTAAGTGCGGAAAGTAAATGGGCCAGAATACAAACCCAAACGGAAAGTAAAGTACAACAGGAAAGAAAGTACAACAACTGAAACTAAAGCAGCAATGTCGATCCATCCACTGGAAGTCCCACCTGAAGGGTGGGTGCATATTGCCTCCTCAGCTCCTCGGGTCCAGCCGTCCGCTCCGTGTACGTCCCGCCTAGTGGTCCACCTCCAGGTACCGACATGCTCCACAAGCCTCAACCACGATCAGCGATGTCCGTTGTCTGCATACAACACATTTTAGTGCGGGCATAGCCTGTGCAGGGGTGAGTATACACTACTCAGTAGGGACCCCGATACCCCCGAAGGTCTCCCAGAATCCACAAAGGATAATCCACAAAGGTAAGATACAATCACGAAGTAACATCCAACACTACAGAGGTATATTTCGATACATATACCTAAGTCATCAATTCCAGTTTGGCTCCAATATCCGTGCCCAAGTTTGGTCATGTCCACATAGGATAGTACAACCCAATCCACAAAGGAAAGCACAACCCAATCCACAAGGGAATCAAGTCAATCATATCGAAGATAATGATTCAAAGTCAAGACTCATCTCACACAGGTATAATTTTTCGTAAGGTGATAGAGATGATCAGATGTATCCACTGATTCACCTAATCTAGGACCCATGTAGGATACTAGACCAGCTAAGCTGTCAAACCCACGTAGGATACAATACCAGCTACTCTGCCAGACCCACGTAGGATACAAGTACAGATTCAAATACTGTCAGACCCACGTAGGATACAAGAATAGTAGTATTTCCAGACCCACGTAGGATACAATAACAGTAGTTATCGTCGTCGAACCCACGGAGGATTTCAGTACAGTCGTCATCTCTACTGAACCCATGGAGGGTTTTAGTTTGGTCGTCGTCGCTGCCGAACCCACAGAGGATTTCAGTGCAGTCGTCATCTTCGTCGCAGTCGCAGCCACCTCTAGGGTTCATGCACACTGCATGCTTGATTCCGGAAGGGTCCGCTCCACGAGCCAGGGGGTCGATACATCAAATGACATGTAGTCCATATTTGATGTATCCCAAAGTTCCATATCAACAAAAGTAACTCAACGTGATAGACGGCGTGTCAATCAGACGCCCGGTCTAAGAGTTATTGGCTTTTTCGTTCCAGGGGTCAGGTTGGTTTTTAAGTCAAAACCAACTTGACCACACTCCAACTGCATCCAAACCTCAATCGGAGTAATCCAAAAGGTCATTCTCACTAAGAGGAATCCAAAAAAGTCGACGACACGTCAATCGAACATCCGGAGCTCAAGTTATAAGTGTTTCCGCCCCGAGGGCCCAGTTGGTTTCGCATTCGAACCAACCCGGACGTACCCAAAGTTCTCCAAAACCGTGACTATAATATACCAAAACGACTTTCTCGATCCAAGGATTGCATCGCAACTGATGATGTGTCGATCGGAGGTCTGTAGCCCAAGTTACGGGCATTTAAACGAACCTGCCCGGTTTTAGGGGGTTTTGGGCCCGGACGGACCCAGCCCAAGACCCCCTGGGTCGGCCCGAACCGGGTCGACCCTACCCGGGTCTAGGTCCGGCCCACTAGGGCGTGGCCTGGCCAGGCTGGCACGACTCAGCCAAGCTGGTGCGGCCCGGCCCGGCCCTGTGCGGTAGGCACGGGCACCGCGCGCCACGTGAGTGCGGAAGGGGGGGGAACCCCCACCCCCTTTAAATGAAACAGCAGACCCATTGGGGGGTTTGTCCAGCTGTGATGACCGGGGTTCAAACCCCGTGGTCTTTTCGAATCTGGACGGTTGTAACGGCCGGCCAGCGCACCACGAGGGACCTGTTGGTCCCGCCCTCCAGAGCACCAGCGGCAGGCGGCTCCGGCCACCCTCCCTTGCTCTGCCGCGGCCAAAGGTCGCGCCCTTGGTTCGTCTGTCACGAAGTTATGGTGTTGCGCCCCTCTGCCACAGCCCCGCTCCGGCCGCAACCTCTTCATGGTTCTCCGGCAGGGCGCGACGAAGCCGCGCCCCTCTGTCGTGGCCCGACTCTGGCTGCGGCTTCTTTCGGCCTCAACGGCGCGGTGCGATGGCGCGACACTTCTTCAACGTGTTCCTCTTTGTTTACGCGCGGTGTCGTGGCACCGCGCTGCCTTTTTGGAGCCACAACGAATTCAACAACAAAGGGGGAGGATTTTCTGCTGTGTTCGGGCGGTCTGACCTCCTCCCGTTAAATTGATAACAGGTGCCTAAATCATTAACGTTGAACGCCCAAATATTCACGAACATAAAAATCAAACCCCTACCTTGATGAAGTCGTTGAAAAAGGATCGTCATGGGAAAAGGATGTCACGGAATATGGCGTCACATAATACGACATCGCGGAAGATGGTATCACCTAAGATGGCGTCGCGGAAGATGGCATCGCAGAAGACGGCGTCACGGAAGATGGCATCGCGGAAGACAGCGTCGTATACATCGTCGGTGCACGCCCGATGAAGGATGTGGTGCGTCATCGTTCTTCGAAGAAGGTGTCTCTCACCAGCTGCAGATAGGAGAGGAGACAGCACGACGATTCCCTTGCGGTGTCGGAGTTCTTCATCGTAAACTCGGCATTCTTCACGTTCTTCGACGAAGAATAAGATGTTCTTCAGAGCGCAAGGGTTCTCTCCTTGCTTCGGTACAATGAATTGACCCCCAATAAAATAAGAAATTGTCTTAATTTATTCCCACACATGCATGCCATTATTAAATTTGAAATTTAAAAAAATCCCATTCAATTAATTAAATTAATTAAAGAGCCTTTAACAGTCCATTAAATTTGGACAGTTGACTTGTCAATTAAAAAGGGGGTGCGGGTGTGTTACACAATTAAATGCACGAGGGAGGTTTTAAGGAATTTGAGGGGGTGGGGCTCATGTGGGACCCACCTCACTGTTATCCTACAAAATGGAGTTAGGAAATAGTGGGCCCCACTCCAACATTAATGCATATGTTAAAACTACTTAGAATAGAAAATAAAAATTATTGCACAAATTTTTATTTCATTGCTTAGTTAGCCCATTTTTTTTAATAACCTCACCCGAGTAAACGCAACACTAGAAAAGGTGTTCCTAAAAAATTACAGGCGTTACGGTTTCATCGGTGCATTCAGATTTCGATTCTAAGCACCGGTTCAAGAGTTAGAAAAATCTGTTTGTTCGTTCACTGAATGTACCCGAGAAAAACTTCAGAAAATGATTCCGGGCACACCGGGCCCCAGAATCAGGTGCCATCAAAAACTGCGCACTCGTAAAATAAAAAAGAAAATTAAGAAAAAATTTCCTTTGAAATTTATGGGTCTTTACATTACTCCCACCTCTGGGCTTTACGTCCCCGTAAAGATACATCACAAACTAGGGAAACAAATGAGGGTACTGAGCACGCATTTAAGCCTCCCGCACCCAAGTGCTCTCATGGAGGTTCTCGTGCTACCATCTGAGGTGCACTAGAGGAATTGACCGCCCACATAGGACCTTCTCCTGTCGATCCTCAATCTCCACCGGGACCTTCGCAAAAGTCTCCCCATCGTCAATGTCCAACTCCCCATGGTCGATGATATGCGTCGGGTCGTGCACGTACCTCCTCAGTAGAGATATGTGGAAGACGTCATGCACCTGGTGCAATTGAGGTGGTAGATCCTGGCGGTAAGCCACCTCGCCTATCCTGTTGAGAACCTAGAATGGTCCGATGAAGCACAGAGATAACTTTCCGCCTCGGCCAAATCTCCGTAATCCACTTCGAGGTGAGACCTGCAAGAATATGCGGTCTCCATCCTCAAACTCTAGTGGTCTCTCCCTCCTGTCAGGATAAGACTTCTATCGGCTCTGAGCTATCCTCATCCGCTCCTGGATAACCTGTACCTTCTCGGTCGTGGCCTGAACCATCTCTGCTTTGACAAGTGCAGACTCCCCAGGGTCTGTGTTGGGCAAGAATCTCTCAAGGTATCATTGAA
Source organism: Viscum album (assembly GCA_963277665.1). NCBI lineage: Eukaryota > Viridiplantae > Streptophyta > Magnoliopsida > Santalales > Viscaceae > Viscum > Viscum album. Next base: position 246,120,726 of record OY728131.1, read on the forward strand.
GCATTTTTGAGGTGATTGTTTTTGTTGACAGAGTGGACATCTGAGTGGTGATTGTTGACAAAGAAAAACAATGACATAAAAATTTGTTGACAAAGAGGATTTCATGATGGAATATCGAGTTCAAGAGATGAGGTCAATGATCCATGTTTGATTCAAGAACGTCGACAAAAGGAATGGATGATCTGGAGGTGGTACAAAAGAACAGATACAAGGTGGCGCTTTTTTCCATTGTTTGCCAAATTGTTGGGCCTGAAAATCGACAAATGAAAAAAAGTGTTTTTGGAAAAGGGACTTGCACGCCGAGGACTTGGAGTATAGGAAACTTTCACGCTATCTGTTTTTCATGATCAGAAGATTAAAATATGGATAAGGAAACAGGTTCGTGCAAGTTTGGGAGCTGGTCGCACAAGTGTCTAAAAGGACAGAAGACTTGCGCGCCAAGACTGGGTCGCGCAGGTGACTTGCGCGCCGTCGCGCAGGGTGGTAAATTTTCCAATAAATGCTGGACCACCCCTCTTCATTCTGTATCGGAGTTCAACACTTTGAGAAATCCGAGCTCCCGTCACGCAGGTGTGGTGTTCGCGCAAGTGGTGTGTGTGTGGTCGTGTAGGTGGGACATGCGCGCTAGGGTGATAGTTGTGTGCTAGTGTTTGAAGATGCACGCCAGTGTGGAGTTGCACGCCAATATTGGATTGGGCGTAAAAGGAAGTGAGTCGCACAGGTTTGGAGTTGAGGAATCTTGAGTCGCGCAAGTATCTGAGGAGGACTTGCGCGCCTGTTGTGACTTGCGCGCCGATACTTGCACGCCGATGTTGACTTGCGCACCAAGTAAGTTTTATTTCCATTAGTGATTTTCGGGCTGCGTGGAAGTTAGAAGTTTTCCCAATACCTTCGGTGCAAAGAGAGATTCATCTACGGGTAAAAATTGGGCTTCAACAGATCATCTACTTACAGAGGAAGATGCATTATTTCATTCAAATGAAGAGACCTATACGTCTATAAACTGTGAGTGGATTCCTTCTAAGAGCAGTGAGAAAATGAAGAGAAAGTAGGTGATCCTCTCCACCGGTAGTGAGCCATAGAGAGAGAAATAGGGAGTGACCCTTGGGGAAGTAGTGAGCTGACCCTAAACATTGTAAAGGTAGTGAGCCTGGGCATAGAAGTGATCCAGCCCGAACATTGTAATCCACAGCTAGTGAAGTTTAGTGGAATTGGTACAACTGGAAACCTGTCGGAATATGCTCCTTGAACGTAGACCTTTGCAGTGAACCAAGTAAAATTGTTGTGTCCTGTGCATTCTTTACTTTCTGTTTAATTTGTGTAACAGAAAGAGAGAGAAGAGTGTTTTGCTTAACAGCGAAACAAGATCAGAACGGGAATTAATTTTAAATTTGTTATACCTTGATTCACCCCCCCCCCCTCTCAGGGTATTCATCCATGTGGACCTAACAATTGGTATCAGAGGTAAAGGTTGACATTTGTTCTTCTCTCCATGGAGGTCACTAATCATAAAGGGATTCCGATCTTCGATGGATGTAATTTTCAGATATGGAAGAATCGAATGCAACACTATTTTCGGTCTTTGGGAATGGATGTGTTTTTAGCAGCTATGCATGGTATCACAGATGATATTGATAGTGGTGCATTATCAAAAGCTGAACATAGAGAGTTGGATGCTAATTCCAAAGCAATCAATGCCTTAGGGGGAGCCCTCTCCAATCCCATTTATACAAAGGTGATGTCATGCAAAACATCGCATGCCATGTGGGAAAAGGATTTGAATATATATGAAGGGGATACAAAGGTGAGAGAGGCAAAGATGCAAGTGTTGTGGAACAATAATGAAGATCTGAGAATAAACCCTAATGAGTCTGTTTATGCATTCTTTAAAAGGGTAAATGCTGTGGTAGAATACATGCGGGGTCTTGGAGAAATTATCGAAGATATAAAAATTGTGAAGCACATATTGAGAAAAATTCCACCTCGGTTCAATCCAAATGTTTCCGTTTTGGAAGATAAAGACCCAAAAGAATTGACATTGGATAACCTGCATAGCTCTCTTGTTGCATATGAAATGAGAAATGATGATAACGAGACTATGGGAAAAGGGAAATCAAAAGAGGTGGAATTCAAGGCCATGAAGAAGCTCACCATTGATGATTCTAATGAGGAAGAAGAGACAGATGAGGTGATGTCATTCCTTTCATCAAATCTGCAAAGAGGAAGAGGGAAGTTTAAAGGGAAACTTCCACTAGCATGCTTTCGATGTGGAAAGGTTGGTCATCCTGTGGCAAGATGCCCCAAGAAGTTTCAAGATAACAATAATTATGATGATGAAGTTGAAATTCCCAAGAAGAAGACTTCATCATTTGTAAAAGGGAAGAAACAATTTAAGAGAAATTTCTTCAAGAAAAAGAATTTTCTTTCACAAGAATTTGAAAGTTCAGATGAGTCTAAGGATGAAGAGGTTGAGGAAATAGAAAATTGCAGAGATCGTGGGGTAAATGCCTTGGTGGAGATTGTTGGTAGTTCTCAGAAAAAGGAAGAAGTTGGCGCTGAAGAAGAAGAAGAAATTGAAGGGAGAGTTGATATGGAATCCGAATTGGAAGCAGCTCTTGAGGAGATAGACGTTTGAAGAGCCAAAATGAAGAAAGCCAATAAAGTGGTTCATGGTGCCAAACTCTATATGAAACAACAGGATAAAGAAAAGTCTGAGCTGTTAGAATAAATTGATAGACTAAAATCCTCAACACCAGAGAGCTCAGAAAATATTGTTGAGTATAAACTTAAAATTGAGGAACAAAAGAAGGAAATTGATTGTTTGACTAACACAGGAAATGAGCAGGTCAGATTTATCAAAGATCTTGAGGAAGAAGTGGCCAGTCTATGACAAAAAATTAAGGATCAAGAAAAACTCTTGACCCCCAATGTGATATCAGAAAATCAGGCCATTCAGAAGAAATAGAAGATGATTGAGGAGCCTAGCAGTTTATTAGGGAAGAAGCAGCAATTGAGCTCATATGTTAAGTTCGTTTCATGGCTAAATTAGGAACAAAAATCTATGACAATTGCCGTCAGACCTCAAGCAACCGTCCCGAAATTGAAGGTTGATTTGGGCACAAAACAAAATCATAATATTCAGAGATCCCAAAGGGAAAATCGTCGTGCTGAAGTATCACAAAGGAATGCATCCTATATCAGATGTTATTGCTGTGGGAAAATGGGACATTCACAGTATGTGTGTTCCATAGACAAGAGATATAGAAGGGAATAGGAACAAAGATGGCAGCCAAACGGAGAATGGTTTCCCAGAACATATTTCAAAAGAAACTGTTTTTGGTGCGGAGGTTTTGGACACATGGCTAGGTACTGCACTTCGGCCATTCAGAAAAATGTGCCAAAGCAGAATCAAAATGTTCGCAAGTAGCAGATCAATAAACCAACAAGTGAGTTAAAAGTTCAGAATAGATTTGTAGCTCTGCAAGATGAAGCTAGTCCATCATACTCTGAGAAAGAACAAAAGCCTCAATCCATGCCGAGTATGAAAGAAAAAGTATGGACCAAGAAGAAGAAAATTGAGAAGGCCATAGTTGCTGAAATTTCCCTTAAAGCATCATAAAGTTCTGGTGTGTGGATTCTTGATAGTGGTTGTATGTCTCACATGACAGGAAACAAGGATCTGGTTAAAGGCATAAAATATGACAAAGAAGGAGTTGTCAAATTTGGAAATGCTGAAGGCCTGAAGAAGTTGGCTCAGGAAAAGCCAAGTTTCGGGGAAATAAATGAGATGTGTTGATGCCTTGGTAGTAGAGGGTCTCAGTAATAACTTGCTTAGCGTCAGTCAACTATGTGACTCTGGGCACTCTATCTTATTTACCAAGAAGATGTGTATTTTCAAAAGTAAAAGATGGAGCAGTCATTCTACAGAGAAAACGAACAAAGGGAAATCTTTACCTGGTAGGCGGGGAAGAAGATTCGTGCTTTTTATCCAGAGAAGAAGAAAACCAGCTGTGGCATAAGCGACTTGGCCATCTATGTCAACCATCCATGGAAGATCTGGTAAAGTGTGATGCTGCTAGAGACCTTCCCAAACTATCACGTGATCGCACTCATACGTGTGATGCTTGTCAATAAGGGCAGATCATCATAAAAACATACAGGCCAAAGAAACAGAAATCATCCAGAGTGATCGAATTGGTACATGCTGATATATGTGGACCTATTTCACCACGAGATATAAATGGGAAAAGGTACTATGTTCTTTTCATTGATGATTATAGCAGAATGGCCTGGGTATTTATCATTACCCATAAGACATAGGTGTTCATTTATATAAAGTAGTATAGGAGGGAATCAGAAAATATGTTTGGGCAGAAAATTCTGAAGTTTCATACTGATAATGGTACTGAATTCACAAACAGTCAGGTCGAAAACTATCTCGAGAAACATAGGATAAGGCATCAAGTATCATCAGTAAGAACTCCCCAATAGAATGGACTATTTGAAAGGGGAATTTGGATCATCAAAAACATGGCTAGAATAATGATTATTGATAAGGACCTACCAGATAAATATTGGAAGGAAGCAGTTTTGACATCGGTATATGTTTCAAACACGTCTCTGTTGTGTCTGAAGCAAGGGAAGACTTTGTATGAACAATGCTACGGAAAAGAAGCCAACGTTGAAATACTTTTGAATCTTTGGAAGTATGTGTTTCAATTTCAACAATGAAAATCATAGGAAGTTTGAGGCACGAGGAGATGAAGGGATATTCCTTGGCTACTCAGGGAAAATGAAAGCATATAAATGCTTCAACAAGAGGCTGAGAAAAATTGTTGAGAGCAATGATGTCACTATAATAGAAAATGAACAGAATTCTCGATGACCTAGTGAACAATTTTTGGATGAAAGTGATAATGAGGTAAGAGAAACAATGGGAGTAGAAGTGGCAGAGGCTGAATCCGAAGAATATACTGATGATGAACAAGAAAGTGTAAAGACTGTGTCTGCAAGGAAGCCAAAGAGTCGAGCTGAAATTGATAGGCAGAATATCATTGTTGATCAGACAGCTCCAGTTCAGACTCGAAGAATAAAATCATCACAGAAAACATCGTTTTTGTCTCAGGTGGAGCCAAAATGTTTTTCCGATGCAACTGAAGATGAAAACTGGGTTCATGCTATGAATGAAGAGCTTGATCAGATTGAGAAGAACCAAACATGGGAGATTGTTTTGAGGCCAGTAGATAAGAATTTCATCGGGACTAAATGGGTCTATCGCAACAAGATCAATGAAGATGGCACAGTGATTCGGAACAAAGAATGACTAGTGTGCAAGGGGTACTCCCAGATCGAGGGAATAGATGTAGATGAGTCATTTGCACTGGTTGCAAGGCTGGAGACAATCAGATTATTTTTTGCCATAAGACTGCAAAGAAAGTTTAAAGAGTTTCAGATAGATGTCAAATCTGCATTCTTGAATGGGGTTCTAGAAGAAGACGTGTACATTGAGAAGCCAGATGGATTTCTCATTCATGAGGATGAGAACAAAGTTTTCAGGCTGAAGAAGGCATTGTATGGGATGAAACAAGAACCAAGAGCATGGTACTCAAGGCTTGATCAGTACTTGAAGAAGTTTGTTTTTCAGCGTGGAGGAGTTGATTACCATATCTATTTTAGTAATGACAGTAATCAAAGGATGATGGTGTTGGTTTATGTCGATGACATAATATTTGGTGGATCAGATGACGCTCAGTGCAGACAGTTTTCCGAATTCATGAAAAATGAGTTTGAAATGTCAATGATTGGAGAGCTAATGTTTTTCCTTGGTCTACATGTGACACAAGGAAGGAATGGAACATTCATTTCTCAATGTAAATATTCCAAGGAGGTCCTGAGAAGGTTTGGAATGGAAAATTCCAAGGAGATGAAGACTCTGGTTGCTACCTGGATGAAATTATCAAAAGATGAGGATGGCAAGGCAGTTAATATCACAGAATACCGGAAAACCATTGGAAGCCTATTGTAATTAACCGCAACAAGGCCTGATATTGTTTTCGCCACAAGCCAAGCAGTGAGATATCAGAGTAATCCCAAGGAAAGCCACATTCTTGCAGTGAAAAGAATATTTTGGTATATCCAGGGAATAATGGATTTTGGCTTGACATATATTTACAAATCTCAGATAGAGTTATTGGGATATACTGATGCAGACTGGGCCGGTTCAGCAGATGATATAAAATCAACGTCAGGTGGTGCATTCTATCTTGGTGGATTGTGTATTTCTTGGATAAGCAAGAAGCAAGATTTCTTTTCATTGAGCACCGCAGAAGCTGAGTATATTGCGGCCACTCAAGCATGCACACAGTTATTGTGGATGAAGCAGCAGCTTGAAGATATGGGAGTTGAAGTGAAGTATCCGATCGGAATCCAGTGCAACAAATCAAGTGCTATAAATCATAGAAAAAATCCCGTCCATCATTCAAGGACAAAGCACATTGAGATTAATTATCATTTTATCAAGGAGAAGGTTGAGTAGGGAATCGTGAAGTTGGAGTATGTGCCTACAGAGCTACAGGTTACAGACATTCTGACAAAGGCCTTACCCAAGGAAGCTTTTGAGAGGCATCGACTAGATCTAGGAGTTCAGTCGATTCCCCGCACTTTAAATAGTGTGTATGTGGAACCACCCCCTCTCCCCGAGATATGATGTGTTTTTCCCTAATGTGTTGATCTGTGTTCTCTACTATGTTACAGACTGCAAAGGAGTGACCTTTGGGTTCGTTGACAAAGGGGGAGAAAATAGTGATTGTTTAAGGGGGAGACAATGTGGAGATTTGATAAATCATGAATGATATGGGGAGAAGCTGATAAGTGGAGCAGCTAGATAGTGGGAGTGGAAGATAGTTGAACGTGCTTAGCTAGAGCTTAGCATGGAGAACATAAGAAATAGGGCTAAAGGGGTTTTAAAGCTGACAAGGGATGAAGCTGTGAACAGAAAGGGGGAGCGTATTAAATCTGACGATGCTAGAAGTGATCGATCAAAGAATAGATATCACGACAGCTGAGGATCGTGATAAAATCATAAGAGTGGGGTTGGAATGTGGTAAAAATATTTACAAATAAAAATTGGTCTTCCAATAAGTCCTTCAACAATTGGTATCAGTTTAGTACAAATTGGTATCAGTTTGGTGTCAATATTGGATGTCAAAGATGAAGTGATTCCTTGATGAACATTTCATTTACTCTTGTTTCTCACATCGAGCATTGCTCATGTGGGCTTAGAATATATGTTGAGTAAATCCTTGATCTTTATCTGAATCTCCAAAGGCAAATGGTGGCTGAAGAATTAACAATGTATCTTTCCATAAAAGAGTTGTCAACAATCCCAAAGGGGGAGATTGTTGGGAAAAAATCTTTCAAGGCATCATTGAAGCATTTTTTAGGTGATTGTGTTTGTTGACAAAGTGGACATCTGAGTGGTGATTGTTGAAAAATCAAAACAATGACATACAAATTTGGTGACAAAGAGGATTTCATGATGGAATGTCAAGTTCAAGATCTGAGGTCAACGATCCATGCTTGATTCAAGAACATCGACAAAACGAATGGATGATCTGGAGGCGGTACAAAAGAATAGATACAAGTTTTGGAGCTGGTCGCGCAAGTGTCTAAAAGGACAGAAGACTTGCGCACCGAGACTGGGTCACACAGGTGACTTGCGCGCTGTCGCGCAGGGTGATCAATGTGCCTATAAATACTGGACCACCACTCTTCATTCTGTACCGGAGTTCAAAACTTTGAGAAATCCGAGCTCCCATCGCACAGGTGTGGTGGTCGTGCAAGTGGTGTGTCTGTGGTCCCGTGGGTGGGACTTGCGTGCCAGGGTGATAGTTGTGCGCCAGTGTTTGAAGTTGCATGGCAGTGTGGAGTTGCGCGCCAATATTGGATTGGGCGTAAAAGTAAGGGAGTCATGTAGGTTTGGAGTTGAGGAATCTTGAGTCACGCAAGTGTCTGAGGAGGACTTGCGCGCCCGTTGTGACTTGCATGCCGATACTTGCATGCCGAGGTTGACTTGCACGCCAAGTAAGGTTTATTTCCAGCAGTGATTTTCGGGCTGCGTGGAAGCTGGAAGTTTTCCCGATACCTTCGGTGCAAAGACAGATTCATCTACGGGTAAAAATTGGGCTTCAACAGAGCATCTACTTATAGAGTAAGATGCATTATTTCATGAAAATGAAGATACCTACAGGTCTATAAACTGTGCGTGGATTCCTTCCAAGAGCTGTGAGTAAAGGAAGAGAAAGTAGGTGATCCTCTCCACCGGCAATGAGGCAGAGAAAGAGAAACAGGGAGTGACCCTTGGGGAAGCAGCGAGCTGACCCTAAACATTGTAAAGGCAGTGATTCTGGGCATAGAAGTGATCTAGCCCGAACATTGTAATCAACAACTAGTGAAGTTTAGTGGAATTGGTATGACTGGAAACTTGTTCGTGTATGCTCCTTAGACGTAGCCCTTTGCGGTGAACCAAGTAAAAGTGTTGTGTCCTGTGCATGCATTACTTTCTGTTTACTTTGTACAAAAGGAAAGAGAGAGAAGAGTGTTTTTATTAACATCGAAACAAGATCATAATGGGCGTTAATTTTAAATTAGTCATACCTTGATTCAACCCCCCTCTCAGGGTATTCAGCCTTGTGGACCTCACAGTCTGTCCAGCACAGGGGTGGTCTGCATGGTCGGTCGTACAATGCCTCGTATGGTGTCATCCCGATGGTGGAGTGGTAGCTATTGTTGTACGTGAACTCCACCAAGGGTAGGTGGTCCTCCCAGCTGCGACCAAAGTCAAGGACACATGCACAGAGCATGTCCTCAAGAGTCTGAATGGTCCTCTCCTTCTGACCATCCGTCTGAGGTTGAAAGGCGGTGCTCAGTTGTAGTTGCATCTCGAATGCCTCCTGCAACCCCTTCCAAAGCCGGGAAGTAAAGCGAGCATCTCGATCAGAGACGACAGATGATGGCACACCATGAAGCCATACAATCTCATGAATGTAGAGGCATCTCAGGATCTCCACTGAGCCCTGCTATCTGATGTGTAAGAAGTGGGCCGAATTGGTGAGTCGGTCGACAATCACCCAAATGGAGTCATGAACTCTGGAAGTATGTGGAAGTCCAGTCATGATGTCCATAGATTTCTCATCCCACTTCCACTCCGAGACCTCCAAGGGCCGCACCAAGCCTCCTGGTACCTGGTGCTCCGCCTTCACCTGCTGATAGGTGAGGCATCGAGAAATGAACTCAGCTACCGCCTTCTTTATACCCAGCCACTAGTGCTGTCGTCTGAGATCCTGGTACATCTTTTCCACTCTTGGATGTACTGCTAAAGGGGAAGTGTGAAACTCCCTCAGCACCTCCTCATGTAAAGCAGCTGGTACCATGGTATGCCCTCTAAAAAGGACGACGTGATCTCCTCCCATAGAAAAACCATCAGGTTCCAGTCCTGAGGATATATGTGCACGCCGTGTCTCACAGTCAGTCTCCCCACGTTTTGCCTATCTAACCCACTGCAGTAGTGGAGGAGTGACTGTGAGTGACTGAAGAAAGGCTGCTCCATCTCAATCCACGAAGGATATCTGCAAAGCGGCTAGCTTCTCTGTCGCCTCCCCGACTAGCTGAATGCCTGTCCTGCTGCTGAGATCATCAGCTACTATGTTTTCCATTATAGGAGTATAGACTATCTCAAATTCATAGTCCTGGAGGAACTCAAGCCATCGCCAATGTCTCAGATTCAATTCTTTCTGCGAGAACATGTACCTGAGACTCTGATGGTCAGAGTAGACAGTAAAGTGCTCTCCCATCAGATAGTGTCGCCACATCTTCAGAGCGAAGACCACTGATGCTAACTCCTGGTCATGGGTAGCGTAGTTCTACTCATGCTGCCTCAACTAACTTGATCTATAGGCGATCACAGCCTAATCCTACATTAGGACACATCCGAGTCCGTTCCCTGATTCATCTTAGTAGACTATGTTCCCCACTCCCTCCTCTGGTAGCCTCAAGACAGGTGCGCTGGTCAGTCTCTGTCTCATCTCCTGGAAGCTCTAATGACATCTATCTGACCGAACAAAGTGTTTCCCCTTCTTTGTCAAAACTGAAAGTGGTTCCGCAACTCTGGAAAAGTTTGGCATAAATCTCTGGTAGTACCCAGCTAGACCCAAGAAACTCCGCACGTCCGTCACGCTCCTGGGTGGCTCCCAAGCAAGTATTGCATCAATTTTCGCAGGGTTCACTGCAACTCCTTCCTTATAGATGACGTGTCCCAATAAGTGGACCTCACGTAACCAGAACTGGAACTTAGAGAGCTTACCATAAATCTGGTGCTCTTGGAGTGTGTCCAGTACAACCTCTAAGTGGTAGGCGTGCTCCTCCTCAGTGGTCGAGTATATCAATATGTCGTCAATGAAGACCATGACAAATCGATCGAGGTATTTCTGAAATATCCTGTTCATGAGACTCATGAACATCGCTAGAGCATTTGTTATGCTGAATGGCATAACCAAGAACTCATAGTGGCCATACTGACATCTAAAGTCTGTCTTCTACACGTCCTCGTCCCAAAATCTGAGCTGATGATTGCCTGACCTGAGGTCTATCTTCGAGAACCACCATGCTCCCTTGAGATGATCGAAGAGGTCGTCAATCCTCAGTAGCGGATACTTGTTCCTCACGGTCACCTCGTTCAGCCGACGATAGTCGACACACAGTCACAAGCTCCCGTGCGCCTTCTTGGCAAACAAAATCGAGGAATCCTAGGGTGAAACATTGGGTCGGATGAATCCCTTGCCCTACAAGTCCTCCAGGTGTAACCGTAGCTCTCGAAGCTCAGAGGGAGCCATCTGATATGCTGGAGTGGATATCGGGGATATCCCGGGGTACAGGTCAATATAAAAGTCTACCTCTCTTTGAGGAGGTAGTCGTGGAACGTCGTTAGGAAAAACGTCCACATACTGATCCACCACTATAGGAAAACTCAGAATTCGCACGTCAACTACTCCTAGGACGAGGCTAGCCAATTGATGAGTGATGGGTTGTCCTCTCCTCTCCGTGAGTCCATCCTACGCTGCAAAGGCTCCCCTCTCGCCGGTAAAGGTGAACCTGCTCCCCTCGGTGCAGACACACCGCACCTTGTGCCTAATACAGTCAATCTGAGCATGGACTATAGATAACCAATCCATGCCCAAGATGACGCCGTAAGGCCTCGACGCCGCTACAAGAAGATCTCAGCCTAAGATCTCGCCTCCTAGAGTAAGCTCACACTGCCGGAACTAGTGCGTAATCATCGAGTCTGCTCCCGTAGAAGTCTCTAGCCGTAAAGATTGAGCCAACGGCTCCATTAGAATCTCTGAGCTCCGAACAAGGGCAGCAGTAATAAAAGAATGACTCGCTCCTGTGTCTATAAGAACTGCAACAAGGGTGGAGTAGACACAGATAGTACCTTGAATCATCTCTAGTGTGCCTTGGTCGTAGGCCTCCACTGCCTGAAGCTAAGCCTGTCTCTGCCCTCCAGCTCCCTGTGTTCGGGGTGGATCTCCTGGTGGTGGTGGTAGTGGTGGTAAAGCCTCAATGTGTCGCCCACCACCCGCTGCTAGGCCAGCTCCTCTTGCTCATTAGCCTGCTCTCTACGGACTGCCACGTTCGACCCTCTGCCTCTTCCTGGGTGGCCCCTCAACCGTCTACTACTCCTCTACATGGTGGGTTGGGCAGTCATAAGCCATGTGGCCCTACCCACCGCATGCGTATTACTGTATGCTCCTCGGAAGGCTGGCTCTACGCTGTGTGCCCCATACCTCTGAGCCAGTGTCCTAAGGTCCTCCGCCTGATGGTCTGTACTTCCTGGACCCCTGTGACGTCCGTCGACTGCCAGCTGCAAATGAATCTTCTACGTGCCGCCCTACGGTAGGTCTCGCTGTTGGTGTAGGCTCAGCAAGAAAGCTCTCTATGGGAAGGGCTCGCTCCAGTACTCCTGCCTGTGTCGGAATACTGAGGGAGATCATCGATGCCCTGATCTCATGCCTCAGTCCCTGCTCGAAGGTCCGGGCCTGGAAGAATGGGTCGCATACCATGTCCGTTGAATAGCGTGAGAGATCGGTAAATCTCTCCGAGTACTAGTCCACCGTCATGCTGCCCTACCGCAGATATAGTAGCTCCTGGATGCGCACCGCACGGAGGGTCACTGGGACAAACTCCGAGCAGAAGAGGCTCTCAAAGTCCCTCCAGAGGAGAGATGCCTCGTCTTGCACCTGGAGCATCAAGCTCCACCATCTGCCTGTTGCCGCATGCAAGAGACTCGCTGGAAGGATCACCATGAGGTCATCTGGTGTCCCCACTGACCTGAAAACTCGAACTACAGCCTCCCGCCAATCCTCGACTGCCTGAGGGTCCGTCTCCCAGAGGAACCTGGGCGGTCGCTGACACTGAAATGCGTGCAGTGCACTAAAGCGACGTGCAATCTCAGCGGCTGGGGCTGGTGGCATCGGTGGCTCAGCGGGTAGAGGTACCGTCGGTGCCTCTGCTATAAAAGGGCCCTACACTGAGGCCTTGTCGCTCGGTGGGATGTCATCTCGCACAATGCTCTGAACCCTAGCCGGATATCATCATGGGGACATCCTGAAAAGAAACAAGTGTGCCACGGTCAAAATAGTATACTTGGTGAGCTGACACAATGTAATCACAAAGAAAAATTTTGAAACACAAATGCAATCAATGTTTTCGTGCATTGAGTCAGAAATCAGAAGTCAGGGTCCTGGTGTATGGATACGTCGGCCGCTGCACCAACACTGGACTCCCTGGACTAATAACCACACTCAATACCCTTAACACTATTTCTTCACATAGAAGAAAGATCAGATTCCTGAGTTCTGCGATAGAGTCGAACTCCTCTGATACCAATTTGTTACCACTCGTCCTCGGGACCCATACCGTGACTACCCGAAGCCCACCTTCCATAGTCCATGGGCTAGATACTAGCACCAAAGGCATAAATCCCGATAAAGGGGAAGGCATTGCCTTATAAATTAAACAAACACCATAGAGTAAGCCAACTGAAGTAAACACTAAGTAAACTGTGTAAAATAGTAAGTGAGGAAAGTAAATGGGCCAGAATACAAACACAAACTGAAAGTAAAGTACAACTGGAAAGAAAGTACAACAACTGAAAGTAAAGAAGCAATGTTGAGCCGTCCACTAGAAGTCCCACCTGAAGGGTGGGTACAGATAGCCTCCTCAGCTCCTCGGGTCCAGCCGTCCGCTCCGTATATGTCCTGCCCAGTGGTCCACCTCTAGGTACTGACATGCTCCACAAGCCTCAACCACAATCAGCATTGTCTGTCGTCTGCATCAAACACGACGTAGTGCGGGCATATCCCGTGTAGGGGTGAGTATATGCTACTCAATAGGGACCCTGAGACCACCAAAGGTCTCCCAAAATCCACACAGGATAATCCAAAAAGGTAATATACAATCACGAAGTAACATCCAACACTACATAGGTATATTCCCACACATATACCTAAGTCATCAATTCCAGTTCGGCTCCAACATCCGAGCCCAAGTTCGATCACATCCACACAGGATAGTACAACCCAATCCACATAGGAAAGCACAACCAAATCCACAAGGAAAGCATGTCAATCATATCAAAGATAATGATTGAAAGTCAAGACTCAGCTCATAGAGGTATACTTCTTCGTAAGGTGATAGAGATGATCAGATGTAGCCACTGATTCATCTAAGATGGGACCCACATAGGATACTAGACCAGCTAAGCACGTGGACCCACGTAAGATACAAGACCAGCTACTCTGTCGGACCCACGTAGGATACAAGTACAGAGTCAAATACTGCCGGACCTATGTAGGACACAAGAACAATAGTACTGCCAGACCCACATAGGATACACGAATAGTAGTCATCGCAATCGAACCCACCGAGAATTTTAGTACGGTCACCATCACTGCCGAACCCATCGACGGTTTCAGTGCGGTCATCGTCGCTGCCGAACCCACGGAGGATTTCATTGTAGTCGTCATCGTCGTCGCAATCGCAGCCAACTCTAGGGTTCCCGCACACAGCATGCTCGATTTCGAGAGGGTCCTCTCCACGAGCTAAGTGTTCGATACATCAATTGACACGTATTCTAGAGTTGATTATCCCAAAGTTCCATCTCGACAAAATGAACTCAATGTGATAGACGACGCGTCAATCGGACGCCCGATCTGAGAGTTATTGGCTTTTTCGTTCTAGGGGCCCTATTGGTTTTTAAGTCAAAACCAACCCGACCGCACTCCAACTACGTCAAAACCTCGATCTGAGTAATAAAAAAGGTCTGTCTCGCTAATAGGAATCCAAAAAAGTCGACGACACGTCAATCGGACCTCCGAAGCTCAAGTTATAAGCGTTTCTGCTCTGAGGGCCCGGTTGGTTTCGCGTTCGAACCAACCCAGCCATACAAAAAGTGCTCCAAAACCTTGATCTTAATATATCGAGACGACAGTCTCGATCCAAGGATCGCATCGCAACTGACGGTGCATCAATCAGAGATCCGTAGCCCATGTTACGGGCATTTAAACGAACATGTTCGGTTCTAGGGGGTTTTGGGCCCGGACCGACCCGGACCCAGACCCCCTGGGTCAGCCCGACCCGGGTCCGGGTCCGGCCCACTAAGCCCGGCCTGGCCCGGTGTGGCTGGTCCCACTGGCACGGCCGGTCCAAACTGACACAGGTGTCGCGCGCCGCGTGAGCGCGGAAGGGGGGGAACCACCACCCCCTTCGAACGAAACAGCGGACCCGCTGGGGGGTCCGCCCAGCTGTGCTGACCGGGTGTCAAACCCCCCGGTCTTTCCAGATCTGTCTGGCCGTAACGGCCCACCAGCGCACCATGCGGGACCTGTTGGTCCCGCCCTCCAGAGCACCGGTGGCCGGTGGCTCTGGCCGCCTTCCCTTGCTCCGCTACGGCCAAAGGCCGCAGCTTTGGTTCGTCCGGCGAGGTGCGATGGTTCCGCGCCCCTCCGTTGCGGCCCCACTTCGGCCGCGGCCTCCTCGTGGTTCTCCAGCGCGGCGCGATGGCTCCATGGCCTGACTCCGGCCGTGGATTCTTTCGTCATCAACGGCACAGCACGACGGTGTCGCGCTTCTTTTTCGCGTTCCTCTTTGTTTCCACGTGGGGACGTTGCACCGCGTCGCCTTCATTCGAGCCATAACGAATTCAACAACAAAGGGGGAGGAGGTTCGGCCGTGTTCAGGCGATCCCACCTCCTCCCGTTAAATTGATAACAGGAGGATGAAGCATTAATGTTGAACGCCCAAATATTCACGAACATAAAAATCAAACCCCTACCTCGATGAAGTCATCGAACGAGGATCATCGCGGGAAAAGGACGTCGTGAAAGACGGCATCGCGTAAGATGGCATCACGGAAGACGGTGTCACAGAAGATGACGTCACGGAAGACGGCGTCGTGGAAGACGGTGTCGTATACATCGTCGGTGCACACCCGATGAAGGATGCGGTGTGTCATTGTTCTCCGAAGAAGGCATCTCTCATCGGCTGCAGAGAAGAGAGGAGATGACATGGCGATTCGCTTGAGGTGTCGGAGTTCTTCTTCGTAAACTCGGCTTTCTTCGCGTTCATCGACGAGGAAGAAGATATTCTTCAGAGTGCAAGGGTTCCCTCCTTGATTCTGCAAAACGAATCAACCCCCAATAAATTAAGACATTGTCTAATTTTATTCACACACATGCATGCCATTATTAAATTTGAAATTTAAAAAGATCCCATTCAATTAATTAAATTAATTGAAGATCCTTTAACAGTCCATTAAATTTGGAGAGTTGACTTGTCAATTAATAAGGGGGTGCGGGTGTGTTACACAATTAAATGCGCGAGGGAGGTTTTAAGGAATTTGAAGGGGTGGGGATTGTGTGGGCCCTACCTCACTGTTATCCTACCAAATGGAGTTAGGATGTAGTGGTCCCCACTCCAACATCCATGCATAGGTTAAAACTACTTAGAATAGAAAATAAAAATTATTGCCCAAATTTTTATTTCATTCCTTAGTTAACCCATTTTTTTAATAACCTCACTCGAGTAAACGCAACTCCAGAAAAGGTGTTCCTAAGCAATTACCAGCGCTGAGGTTTCATCGGTGCCTTCAGATTTTGATTTTGAGCACCGGTTGAAAAGTTAGAAAAACCCGCTCGTTCGTTCACTAAACGTACCCGAGCAAAACTTCAGAAAATGATTCCAGGCACATCGGGCCTCGGAATTAGGTTCTGTCAGAAACTGTGCACTCGTAAAATACCAAAGAAAATTAAGAAAAAATTTCCTTTGAAATTTATGGGTCTTTACATATTTGAATCAAAACCATGTAAGTTAATTATACACAATGGGTTGAAATGGACAATTAGATAGTTCAGTTAAGAGATCATTTAAACAATTCATTCATACATTTTCATGTTTTATAATAATATTTAAAACCAAAAAAATACCATTATTTAACCACTATAAACCCTATTCAACCAATATGCAAAATATTAGGGGGTTTAACAGTAGTTTCTATAGTTCTTCAGCATTTTATGTGGTTTTTCCTCATGGAATCGATTGTACTAATCATTAAATTAATTTCATGTGAAATTAGAAGTTCAATTTCAAGTAATTTTTAACATTTCATGGATATCTCTATTTCTCTAAAAAAAATTGTGTTGAAATTGATTAAATGGATGGATTAAGAAATGTTTTTTATCATGATATATGATGTAAGTATTTCAATTGTGAGATCTTGGAAAATATCAAAGATCTTGGATATAAATAATGTATGGGATTATAATTTTTATATTTTATTTTACAAATATATATATTATCTTATCAATGTAGTGGTGCAAATATTTTCAAATTATTTTTTATTTTTTTAATAATAAATATTATTTATAAAAAAATGGCTTTGGAATTTATAAAAAAATTAATTATTTTGGGAGACATAAATGATCTGATTACTGAGTTAAAGGGGTATGAATTGACCATTATAGAAGAATAAATTGATTTTAAAAAATAAATTTTTAGGATTTATAGGGTATCCTTATTTAAATGAATAGGAATGAGATAATTGAATAAATAATAGATTTGGGGAAAAATATTATTTTTATGAAAATAAATATACTCAGTTTTACTGATTTGATTTTGATTTGATATATGAAGTGGTACTATGTAAAATATAATTCCCTAAAATTTATCATATATTTATATATATTATAATAATTATTGGTTATTGATATGATCAAATCCATGAAATTAATGGGGTTTAGATTGATATGTTATGATGGGATGTTTATGGGGGATATTTTGAGTAAACTTATGGTTTCTTATTTATGGATATGTTAAGATAATTTAAATGTTATAAAAATATAATAGAATAATATAAATGATGTTTTTAACTAGTAGTTAGTTATTCTAATACATAATCATATTATTGAATTTTAATAACATTTAATGAGTGATATATTGTTATAGAATTTAGTATAATGAATTGGTTGATATTTTGATTTCAAAAGTGTTATTATGTTATGTGTTATTGTTATGGATATAGTTATCTATGATGTTTATGTTCAATTATAAAAATTACACAATATAGGGGGATATTATTATCCATAATTATGAATAAATATACTATACATTCTATGGTATTGCTAACACATATATAGTGGTTGTTATTGTTATGGTACAATAAAACTTTTTGGTGGTGGTTACATGGTTCTCTTTTATAGTTATTGTTGTTGTTTTATATTCAATGAAGTGTGTTATTTTGGTTGTAACTAACTAGTCATTATGATTATGGATGATTTTAGTTAATGTGGTTTATGAATGATGTGTGTTAAATTTTATAATTATTTAAATATATCTCTTGACTTGATTTTATATGATTAAAATATTTAACTATATATATAAATATCATTTAGTTATAATGTATTATGGTTGAAAACATCATACATTATATGTCAAATTAAGAAGTTAATAGGGATAATCTTATTCTCCTTGTACTATTATATATTGTTTTGAGACATAAATGATCGATTAAAAAGTGGTGTTGGGTGATTTTACTTCTAATATAAGGCGATCAAGTTAGAAGTTGGTAGTGCTGAGCACATTATATCATTATTTGTTTTAAATTATGAAATTACTGGATTATATTTTCTAGATCTAGTATGTAGTCACTCAAATCCAAATTATATAAAATAATGGATTAGTTTTTACTAAAATTGTGTAATATAATTATAAAATGTGGACTTGATTAAATATTTATACTTGGATTAAGAGAAAGCTAATTTTTAGTTTTTTAAGCAGTTTATAATTTATAACTGAATTCATAGAAAAGTGTTTTATTATTTGGAATTTATTTTTTCATATTTTTTATATAAATTTCTAGGTTGGGTAAAATAAGTGTCTACCAGGTAAAAATTAAATTGTCACCCAATACCTGGTGATCAATCTAGCAGGGATTCCCCTAATGTGTATCCATCACATAGGTGGGGGGACTCTACGAGTTTTTCTTCTAAGTTGAACTATTTTTTATAAGAGTGAAAATTGGTATTTTTATCATAGTTTTTAACTCATTTATGGATTATATTATACATCTTACAAAACAATCATCTAGATGAGTAGGAGAAGCTTCCTTCCCATCCAATTTCATTTACTTATGTCACATAAATCCATAAATTATAAGAAATAATTATCTTTTGGATTCAAAGAAATCCTTCTCTATTATTTACCTTCTTCCCTTTTTCTCTGGTTAACTATAGGTTTTTTATTGATTGGATATTTTTTCATTTAGTAATGGTAAAATTCATCCATAATGGTAGGGTTTATTTTTATATTGTCTTAAGGTAGCTTAAAATGATTTTTTATCTTTTATTGTGGGTTGTTTTGATATATGGATGTTCCTTAATTTATTTTTCTTCAGTGTTCTATATTTTGAGTTTGAATTGGATTTTATAAGATATTTAAATTAAGGTATTTGGTTTTTTTGAAAACATGAGTTCTCATTGATCAATTTGGGGGAGATTTAATGGGTATTTTTTGTTCCTTATTTTTGGAAGTTAATCAATTGATTTTTTTATGTATACTATATTATATTTAAATATTACAATTATTATTTTGTGTTATTGGCATATGATGAGATTGTTGATTGATGGAAATATGGGTGTCCTCTAAAAAAGATATTCCATAAGTTTTGTATATTTTTTCAATGTCATATGTAATGATATGGGAATATCTCATGATTTTATATTTTTTCATGTAATATGATTTTTGGGTATATTATTAAATGAGATATATTGGTATCATATTACCACTTCTTGAAAAATCATAGTATAGTGAATCATATAACACAGTTCACATAAACACCATTGGATAAATAAAGTAATGGAACATTAAATTTAAATTTTTAATTAATATTCCATGTATGTTTTCACTTATAACATACATTTGATATGATGAATCATATATTAATATTTAATCTATTGAAGTTTAAAAGTTTTGTTACCACATTCCATTTAATCATACTTTATGAATTTCTACTTAACATTTTAATAAATAATAGTATTATACTATGTCCAATTTACACAATTGTTGTTAATTAGAATGGTGTATTTTATCCTTAATAAATCCCTTATAGATTCAATCCCCCTCCCATCATATCCCACTTTATCCTTCTCATTTAGCCATAGAGTGGTACTAGAATGACATTGTAGATATGGATGGTCCCACCTGAGTGTTCATTAATTAAAATAAACATGTGTATACACCCTAGAGGGAAGACTTGGATGTTTAATCTTTCGTGACCTTCATGAAGAACATATCAATGTGTATCAATGGTTCATCAGTGCAAGATATATGTTATTAATTTTATAAATACATAATTTTGGTTTTATTTCATTTTTATATTTTGAATAAGGTTTTAAGTGTATTTTTATAGTTTGAACAATTTTTTTATCCATCTAAACCCATTAGTGGTATCAGATAAAATAATAAAGAGTTAACCAACTACTAGAAACTCTAAAACAAGAACAGTGATGAATTGTGGCTCACTGATCCATAAATCTATTTTCAATTAAAATATATTAATAATATAAATATTTGGGTAAATATTTTTCATTGATAGGTTTACAATAATTTCAAGTTTTATGTGTTCATATGATAGATTTGGTCAAAACCATCAGTTCTATTGGATCATTACCATGATTTTTTTATTCTTGGAATCATGTTGAGAATTAATAAAAATATATATCAATTTTAAATTTATATTAATTCCCAATAAATATTATATTAATGTTATAGTGTGTCTTATATTTTTTTTGATATTTTAATCCATGATAATTAAATGACCTAACACACTAGGGGCCTCATGGGCCCACAGTAAGCGAAATTTTCCTCCCCAAGCCTATAACAAATAAGTTACGGGATAGTAACAAACACTGAGTAGGCATGTCAAAAAATATGGTTGTACAATGAATATATCCACTTATAACAAATACATATATATAATTCATAAAATAATAAAGAATAATAAGAGAAAATATAATAATAACTAAACTGTATTCAATACATGAATAAGAAATCAAATACAAGAAATATACTAAATAGTAAAATCCCAAAGGATATGTACATTTGAAAATTGTCCAAATTTTATGGACTCAATACTAAAGGATGTTTCTACCAACTGATTTTACTCTTGGATCAATCTCTAACCACAATGGTCACCACTACCTTTAAGAACCACTACTCTCCGACATTCATTTCCAAACATCATTAGGGTTAAAAATTAAAGAAACCACCATAGAACTTTGTCCAATATGTCCATATCTAAACTATGAAACATCAACACAGTAAAAATACGTGTGATCTCAAATCCAATGCCCAGTTGAGTATAAATATTCTCAACAAGATTCCCAAAATCCATAATGGAAAATCATAACAAAAAGTTAACTCAAAAACCAAGGTAAAAAAGTGTGATTAGGAGGAATAAAAGATCACTATGATATGTTAGACCACTAAAGGTATTAGGGATGAAAATATTTCACATTAGTAGTATCTCTATACTTATAGGGTCACACCTCACAATAAGTGTGGGATTTTTTGAGTGAAAATAATTCCTCAAATCCTAAAGTGGATCGGCTGATTGCACACCATATCATGATAGAGACCAAATTGTGTTTGAGGAATCATAAACCTCAAATAATTTGATCTATATAACCTATCAAACTTTTTTATCAGAAAAAAAAAAATCCTAAATGAGGAATCAACCCTCATGGAAGGATGAGTGATAGTCTATAAAGTGAAACAACTTATCATTCATCATAACCAAGTCACCATCCTATACACTTATAAGAAAACATGCACCTAAGAAAAGAATAAAATTCATTTTAGGGAGTATAAAACTTTAACCATTATAACTACCATATATTACCAAACCCAACCATCTCAAACAAATAGAAATGGAGGCTATATTATTTTATGGGTAGAACATAGTATAATAGGGAATTCCAAACATTATGGATAAAACAATTGTTCCATTACTAGAACATAGTCCCTAGAGAGTACTAGAATATATAAAATGTATATGGAGACCCACGCATCTGTTAATTATAAGAGATTACTGACCCCATTCCAAACTAGGGGACTCGTTACCCAAGTATATGGTGGTGTATTAAACTCTAGGATTTTAAAACCCCAATACTTTTCCGGTTTGCTAAGTTTTGGGATAATTTAAATATTTAAATTTAGACTGAGGATTAGTTTGATAACTCCTTTTACAACTGAATTTTTGAGTGTTTAAATATTTCTAAAGGATGATTTTATACATGGAACATGGCTGAGGAGTGTACGGGTGCTCGAGAAATGATGGAAACAAAATTATTGTGAACTTAAAAAAGAAAATTCTAAAAAGGTGAACCACTATTGGGGGTCCAAATCATAGTGTAACCCATGATGTAGTAGTAAATACCCATGTATAGGGTCTGTTTCCCTAAGTTAAGAATAGTTCGTAGGGAAGGAACCTATGAGAAATCGGTTGGGTGAAATTCATATTTCTAACTATATAGATTTGGAAACTATGAGGGGTAAGGGAATATGTTATTTTACTATGGTGTTTTAGTAGGTTGGACCCTTAGTGGGAACTTTTATGGCTCATGAAGATTTGGTCACAAAACTGGTTGTTAGGAGTGGTATATATGACCCAAAAAATGTAATGTAGGGAGTAACCATTTTACATGGGTATAGGTCTTTTGGATTCTCATTAGTTAATGGGAGGCACACCATGGAGTGGTTTAAGCCAACGATTACTTCATTATTTCACCTAGTTTTGTTTAAAAAAAACCAATATTTTTTCACTAATAAATTTTATGGGCATGGAGCCCCTCCTTTTTCCCGACTCCAATATGCCTAATATGACTCAACACCACTCCCTTACTTCATTCTATTTACCCATGGATTGGGATGGGTTTTGATTTTGATTTAAGTAACATTTCAAAGTTAAATCCTCGCTTTATTTTCCCATCTCTCTTACACTTATTTCTTCCTTATATATTACGTGACCCGTTAATTATTTTGGAACAAATTCAATCAGATTCATGATGAATCATTAGAGGCGGATATGGATTTCTTGTGAAATTGGTATAGGATGTTATGTGTTTATTATATCATTTCATCATTCAACATTTAATTGAAGGTACATTACCAATGAATTTGTTTCAGGTTTTTGGTTAATTTGGGTTATTTTGGAAGTTGATTAAGTTCTGATGATAATGGATCTATCCCAATGTGGTGGTTTCATGACCTAATCCAATGAGGCCCTCCAAGCCCATGGAAGACTGATTTTGAAAACCCCAAGAATTACTCTAATAGATGATGGTCTAGGGACAAGCACTGAGAATACATAACTAAAATTGGAGGCCATTTCCTAATGTACATGTTTTCACGCACCGAAAAACATCCATGAAAAAGTTAAGAGGAATAATTAAAAAAAGTATGTAATGTCTATAGTAACTTCATGCATTCAATAACCTCTAGAAAAAAAAAGAGTATGATAGTATAAAACCAAACTGTAGAAGTGAAAAAATACATTCCAAAAAATAAATGAACTCCTAGATCAAAAACATTTGGAATTAAAGAATACTAAGATATCTCAACTCCTAATATCCAATTATAACCATTTTACACAGCATATTCAACCCATGTTTTACCATGATCCACCAATTTAACCTATAAACAACCAATCATTCTCAAAATAGAAAAAATGTGTCAGAAAATACCATATTAGGGTGAATATATACAATCAAAGTATAATTCCTTGAAAAGAAACAAGGGAGAACTGTAGATATATTATAATATTCAACCTAACCCATAAAAAGAGTGAAAACAAAACCCAAGATACATTTTTATAATGAAACCTAAAATATAGAGAACATTGATCTCCATCTCTATAGAATAACCAATGACTATGAGTCATCCATTAGTGCTAGGGGTCCATCTCTGATGCCCAATATATTTTGTATCTTTTTGTGAAATTAATGTGCAGTACCTCCACCTCACCACTACTCCACAACCAAATAGGGAACAATCTCTAATAGAGGACTCATACCCATGTACAATATAGGTTCCATCCAATATATAAAGGGCCCATGACCTAGTGGGATAGGGAGTTCGAGTCAGTCGATAGATAAACCATGACCAAGTGTGATAGGTTTGTACCACTCGATAGATAGATGACATAAAACCTAGTGCATCTTGGGTGTACTGCCCAGTAGGTAGAAGAATATGGGGTTGTCATTCCCAAGGGAAACATGGGGGTTTCCATCCTCTTCATCTTTGTGAAGATCCTACCCATTTATATTTATCAGTCAAGAATCACCAAAATAAGTTTCAGACTCTCTACACCTCACATCATATCTAAAAATCAATAATGAAAGAAACCATCTCATTACATGAATACAAATTATCAGAATAGGCTATCACAATTCATTTTCTGAGCCCAAAAAAATATTAAAGTTATAAACACTAGAGAAAATTATATGTTTTTCACCTAGGTTTACATAGCATTTGACCTCACCTAGACACTTGGTCATTTCCACGCCTACACATGGATTAGATGGCCATGTATTACTACATTACATGTATGGGGCTACTACACTACATTTCTCGGTTGGACTAGGCCTAAACATGTGCTCCTAGAAAATACCATGAACATCATCTTGTTCCCTTATAGGCATTCCTATACTCTTTTACTTTAGGTCTTGCCTGTGTACCTGGTTGTGTCTATCTATAGGGTTCTTCTCATGTACTCCTATAATTTCCAATTTTCCTAGTCATTCATGTTCCCATGTACTACCAATGTACATCCCATTCCAAAAAAAATAGGGTCACACCGAATGAATGTGGTTGTACACATCAGGTGATGTTTATATTCCATTAACCTAAGTCATCATAGATATGGAGCTATATGTCATGTGTTCTTAGACTACATTCCATTTAGATGAGTTTTTCATAAAACCATAGAAAATATTCACATGTATCTTCACACTACCTCTAGCACTATTTTTCTCATGATTAATGAAACGGGTTATAGATCGGTGGTTTTCCATGCTCTATCCATCACGAGTTCCCAGATATCCCTAACTCAAACCCTATTCAGAACCATCGATCACATATCTCCTCTATTATCAAAGATTTGTATCCAAAATCCATGAATGAATCATGAAAACCAGCAATCTATCATGATCCATCAATAAATAACCATCTAATTCATTGTCCACACAAACACTATGAATCTATGGGTTTAAAGATTCTCGATCACACTGTTCCAATGTAAAACAATGACCCAATGGGATAATGATGAATAACGCGAAGAATAGTGGGGAGAAATGCACATAAACAATGTCAATCTACCATTGTATAATGTGATTTTTTCAATGAACATAGAATACAGAATCCATGGATGATATCATGGTATAATAAAAATTAATTTATTTAAATGATTCAATTTATTTTGATAACCTCACCCGATGAACAGAAAAACAAATATCAAATAATCCAATAATTATAAATCCATTCTTATAAAATTTAGAAGGTATCAAATATCCAGATAATGAAACCTACCTCAATTTAGGAATGATAGTCGGTGAAAAAACATTTATGTATGTTGAATAAAATTAGTTTTTTAACTACCTCTCAATCCAACTTGATCTAATTTTTGTTCATCATCGGATCCCAATCTTCCAAAAAACGGTTCTCCTATTCACAAATTATTGAAAGGTTATATGACTAACCCTGTATATATATCAAAAAAAAATTAATGAGGTAAATTAGGAATATGATTTTTTTTATTGATTAATCTATTAAATTAATTGATATAATTAACTTAATTTCTATTAGATGCTTCAATTGGACATCCAATGTGAACTAAAATTATTTTACAACTTGGGTAAACCCTTTGTTCTAGAACTTCCATATTCTCATATTTATCATATGAGGTTCCAAAAAATTGGAAACCCGTCTAAACTAAAGTGATTCACACACGTGGATTAAGATATGTTAATATTTTTATTATTTTATTTTTGGTGTATTGAGACACCCAAGAAACATACCAAAAGCAAGGATAAATTCATATATCAACATAGAAATATTCAAAGCACTTGATCCAAAAAAATAGATATATTACATTCTACCCTACATCAAGTATTTTTCCCCCCAAAATAAAAATCTATACAAAAATGTGGGGTTAATGAGCCCATATATGACCCTCATGCTCCCTGGATCTCCCCTGTATGCTATTGTGCTACTAAATCATGTTCATACAAAACCTCTCATGTTGATCCTTAGTTTCTACTGCATAATCCAAAAAATTTCATTAATTCCTTTATTTCCAAATCACAACATTAAAAAAATTTAAATTTCATGCACGTATCTCTTCATATATAACCTATGTAAGATTCCATTCCTTTCTTTCACTTGTAATGAAAATGTTAGGTGATAAGAAAACTCACCAACCCTCCATAAGATCTCAAATAGCCCAATGAACCTCATGAATTGATTGAGTCCATAATGTAATCCCTAAAATCCTCATCATTGGGAGAATGTAAGGACAACATAATCTCTATTATCAAACCCCAAGGTTTTAATACATTGACAATGTAATATTTTTCTCTACTATGTGACATCCTCATATCCTCACAGATCACCTTGACCTCCTTTATTTTCTGCACCATATTTAAACCAACAATAGATTTCTCTCCTATCTATGTATAACAAAAGGGTAAACTACAAGGTCTCCCATATAGGTCCTTGAAAATTTCCACCACAATATTAGTGTGATAAGTGTTATTATATGAAAGAAATTCCAATATAAAGTTATCTTACCAAATCGAACCGATTTATAACATGTGGACCCTCAGCCTATCCTATAAATCATAGATAGTCCACTCAATCTTCCCATACATCAGGGGGTTAAATGTTGTAACCATCCTGAACTAGGTGTTGAAGTATTCCTTCAATCCTATCCAGAACTATGGTGTGAACCTACCACCGTGGTCAGAGATTGATTTTGAGGGCACCCCTTGAAGTATAATGATATTAAACACGTAAAACATACCTAGAATCTATATTGAACACTATTCAATGATGGAAGGGAAATGTATTGACCTTGTGAGTCAGTAAAAAGTCACCGTGATAGTGTCATGAAATTTCATTATCTGCAAAATCATCGAAATAAAGTCCATGTATATTCCATCCCATTTCCACTTTAGGATCTCAAGAGTTAATGTCAACCCTATCGAAACCCGGTGCCCATACATCTCCAACAGACATTCGAGACACTAAGAAATGAACTCAACTATGCTCTATATTATACTAGCCCACCAAAACTGCCAAAAAAGATAATTTTCAATCTTTTCAAAATTTATATATATAGTCTAGGGGATGTGTGGAACTCTCTTGTCACCTCCTATAAGAATGTGAATAGAACCAACATCCATTCTCAAAAAAGGATGTTGTGCTATACTCCCTTAATAAATCCATATGGTGTATACCCTGAGGATATATTGTCACATAGAACCCTCCAATCAATTTCTCTAAGTTGGGATTATCAAACATGGTAAATATGTAAAGGACCCTCACCATAGATTCAAGAAAAGTTCCACCCCTTTCCTCCCTCGGGGTCAGATACAAAGAATAAAACTTCCCAATAGCCTACTTCATCAAGTGACAGTGGGAATTCCTTCTAAGGGAATATAAATACATGTTTAATTTTTTGTATTAAAGACTATCTCAAATTCAAAGTCTTATAGGAACTCCAAATAATTCATCTTACTCGATTTCATAGCTCCCGAAGTGAATATGTACCAGACACACTAGTGTTATGGGTATATAATAAAGTTATCTCCAAGAAGATAGTACCTATGCATCTTTATAGAGAAGAATACCACTACCAAATATAGTTCATGAGTCACATAGTTCCTCTCTTGGTGTTTAAATTCCACAAACCATAAGTGATCACTCCCTACCTTCTCTTCATTACACAACTGATACAAGATCTATATGAATCAAAAAATAATACATACTTTACACCATCCCTGGGTAGTCTCAGCATAGGAGAACTTTTTAGTGTTAACATCAGATCTCAATGTTTCTCTAACAGTAATCATTCTAAATAAATGAATTCTATTTCTATACCGAGTCATTCAAAGTGACTGAAATCCTAGATAAGTATTCCACAATCATATTTTTGTACCCCGTGAAGCCAATGAAACTCTACACCTACAACATGAACCTGGGTATATACCAAGAATACACTACAACAATCTTCACTTGGTCTATGTAAAATACGTTATTAGATATGAAATTTCCCAAAAATAAATCCTCATAGATCCAAAACTGGCACTTCGAGAAATTACAATAAATGTAGTGGTCATAGATCAAGTTCGGGACCATCCTTATGTTTTATTTATGCTCCCCCTATGACACAGAGTAAATGAGTATGTCACCAATGAATAAAACCACAAATCATTCCATGAATTCATTGAATATCTAGTTCATAAGATCCATAAACACAGTGAGTCAATTCATCACACCAAAAAAATCACTAGGAACTCATAGTGCCTATAGAGACATCAAAATGTAATCTTTGAAATTTATACTCAAAACCCCTCAACCGATGCTGAAAAGATCAAAGATCAATCTTTGAAAACCTACTCTAGCCTCTAAACTAAATAAATTTTTTATCAATACTCAAAATGGGGTAATTTTTCTTTATTGTTATCTGGTTTACGTGATGATTATAAAAAATATCCTTAATCTTACATCCACCTTTTCACAAAAAAAATGGGATATACTAAGGGAGACACGTTAGGTATAATTAAAATATTATCTTGAAGGCCCTAAAGATACACCCTCGTCTCTTTGATCTTTTTAGGGGCTATTTGATATTCCTTGGAAGATATTTTTGTGGTCTTAGGGAGAAAATGAATACAAAAATCCATCTCCCTCCCTGGAGGTAGTTCCATAGCATCCTTAAGGAATCCATTTATAAATACACCCTCTAAAAAATAAATCGAGATTCTTAAATAGACTAATGTTCCCATGGACGAACTCACCAACTTATGGGTGATGGATTTAATCTTCCTACTAGAAAGACATCATCACTAAGTCATGAGATCTCTCTCACCCGCAATGGAGAATATCATACTATCTATCCACAGGAAGGTAACTTATCTATGATCACAATCAATATAATTTGAAATAAGGAAAACTATTACATACAAAAGATTAAATACTAATGTTTTATCATGACAAAAAAATAGGTTGCATGAGAAACTCTCTCCACCAAGAGACAATTATCAATGTTATAAGATATGAAATATCAATGAATCTCTCTGTATATGAAACTCTTGCCATAGATTCTAGGATAAAATCACAATTGGAATCTAAATCTCTCACACAATGGATAATTTGATAAATTAATGATCCTTTTATATGTATAATTGTATAAAGGAATGAGTAAAAAAGAAAAAAAATCATACCTTAAATCATCATGTGTTCAGCCCAGTCATATCTCTCTATAGCATGCAGCTTCTCATAGCCCCGACCGCAAGCCCCATTAGCCTTGCATGAGACAACTAGTGGTGGTGTTATAATTAACTTTTAGTTCAATTCTCAAGAATAATATCATCCCTCTAGAGATCCACCAACTGTTCTATTAGCACTCCCTACCTATGGGAAGCCCTAGACATGCTGGAGAGATCCCTGATCACAACACTGGATCTACCGTGGTGGTCCATCCACTAGCTACCTCTTCTCATCAACATTTAGAGATGCGTAATAATGTTCCTTGTGAACTTACACATCACTAGAATATACTGTCCACTCTCCTTGATAACTGTATCCTCTCTATGGACCCTATGCAATAGATCCACTTTCTTGAGTCCAGCTATGGGATTGTCTTCTGCACAGAGACCAGAATAACTAGTGTCTACATGCTGCTATAGTGGACTCAACTCCATGATAACCAATAAAATATATAGACACCCATTGTAGCTCCAGTAAAAATATATATGTAACTAGTGCCTTCAATATCACTACAGCATAAGTACATATTCCTTATGATACTAATCTTGCATGAATGTCTCCGTGGAGACCATGCTCGAACTTCCATTTCTGGAAGAAACCATCTTACACTGTATTGAGGGAGTAACACATGAGGGAATTGAACCTTAGGACATACTCATCAACTTACATACCACCCTTATAAAACATGAAAAAGCCCTTAAAATACATGGATCACAAGAATGAATGGTTTTAATCAACATGAAATAGTTTCTATAAGATTGACCATGTGTGCATCATCTCATCATGTGTATGCATCATCAGAATCCACCATCGACCTGCTACTCCATGGAAGAGACTAGAAGCCAACAAATTTATAATCATTCAGGGTATAAACTAGCCTGAGGACTCTAATCACCAACTCAATACAATCATTCACTACCTAGGGTTCCTACTCTCCACGTAACTTTAGTAGACTCTGATGATGGAACTCACATAGAACTCTAATCTTTCACTCATCATCTGAATTCCCTACTAGAAGAAACTATTGCTCAAAAATCAGGGATGATTGTTCTTTCCCACCTTTAGAAAACACCTCATGATATGTCCCCTACACTAAGACTTTCTCAATCAATATATCTTCATCACAATACTATATTAGTAACCTAGCTACCTATATTCTTAGAGGCATCCTAAATTTTTTCATGATGTACCATGGTTAAATGAGAATATTTATGGGGACCTAACTCAGAAACATAGTCAAAGGAATCAATCGTATACGATGTCTTTATAATTATACCCTAAAACCCATGTCTCGGTATACCGAGTCGAGAATCATGTAGTCAGAGTCCTAGAAAATTGATATGCCTATTGCCACACTAACACTAGGTTCCATATCTTTAAATCTAAACTAGATACATTCTGAGATTCTTCCCCTAGCTCCCAGATAATCCTAGTCATGTGTCCCACTTTAACTATGACCCAAGGAAAAAATTATACAATACAACTCTGTCATGACCAGAACCATTAGGGACCACATGACCAGTATATGGCTGAGTGTGACCAACCCACGATTTCCTCCAATAGTCAAGGGGTTGGAAATAATCATTGAGGAGGCATAACTGAAATGGTAAGAATTTTTATAATGTAACTACATGAACTCACCAAACCATATTTATGTAGAAGTGATTAGGAATAATTAAAATGGTTATAACATATATAGAAAAACCATGCATGAAATAACCACTATGAAATACCTCAGATTATGATAGAATAAAACCAAAGTGTAAAAGTGAAAAAATACACCGACTTCCAAAAATTAATTCGCAACCTAAAAAATATTGCAATAAAGGAAAATATAGAGATCCCAACTACGAATCTCCATATCTAAACATTTTATGCTTTTGATTCACTCATGTATCACCATGTTCCAACAATGTCACCATAGAGATACCTATCATCTTCATAAAATATGAAATGTGCTAGAAAACCTGTATAGGGGAGACTATATACATACTGAGTAAGACACATTATGGAGAAAAAAGGTAGTAATAGAGATATAGCACATTATTTAGCTCAAACTATAACAATAAGGAAAACAAAACACAAGATATATTCTCATAGAAAACTATAGACAAGAGAGAATGTGGATATACATATCCAAACCCCTCGCAGGGATTATGTGTCTACCTGTAACTCAAATAGTTTATCACTGATTCCCAGAATCTTTTGTATCTATCCATGAAGTCCATTTGGAGGACCTTCACCTCACCTCTTCTCCATATCCCAAGGGGGAATAATCACTAATATAGTATGTAACAACACAAATTTTAATCAATGGAAATTCCCTTCTTATAATTATGCCACATAAAATCACATTAAAAAAATGATGCCACCTAACGCTAAAATGAACTACTAAATACTATGTGACCTTTATAGTATAGATGTTAAACATAATTAATACACTTATATGATATGAATTTAGAAAATTTCATATACAAAGTTTCATTCAGTATGATATTTGGTGTCTGATAGGAAAAACATATTTTTTTTAAATAGTAACATACCCTTATGAATAATATTGTTACCCTTTTGAATAGTAATATGAACCTTATAAATAATAAATAAGAAAAATGAATACAAAACTTACTAATAAAAGTATAAAAAAAATTTATCCATATTATATGTGACAATATGATATAATTTTGTCATAGTATAAGTTAATAAGGATTTTATTAAAATTATTAATTAAGTATTGGTGTTTTTTTAAATACATAATTATAACTTTATGATAAATTTAATAATTTAAAATATAATTTATTTTTATAAAATGTATTCATAGATTAATATTGTTGTCTTATGTTTTAAAGATAATTTTACTTTTTTATAAGTAATTTTTCAAAGTGCTATAAAATAAATTATAATTTTAAAATCTATATTTTTCAAGTAAATTATGATTTTAATAAACAAATTAAATTACTCATATTTAGAAAATTATTTTCATAAAATGGAGTTAATTTTTTAATTCTAAACATTTATAAATGGTTACGGTTAATTTTTTTTATTTTTCTTAAATACATGAATAGTTTGTGAGTAGTAAATACTATAATTTTTTATAAATGCTGAAAATCTGAATTGTTGAGTTATTCTAGAGTCACAGATTTTGTAAGTGACAGTCGGTTCAAACTAATTTATACTAATTAATTTATTTAGTCAAAATAATCCCCACTATTTATTTTCTTGTGGAAAATAATAATCTAATGACTAAAATAATAAGAAAACACCCCTCTCCTCCACTATAAGTACTACACCTCACACCCTCTTCTCCTCACGGCTATATAGCTTTTATATTTTCCTATATTTTACCCAATACTCTTACATAGTCCATCCCCCACATACAGGATCTCTTGGTATAATCAAAAGACCAATCCTTTGTGCCTTGAGGATGATCTCAAGAGGACAATTCAAGAGGTAAATCCTCTCTCTTTTCTTTTATTTTCTTTTCAATTACAATTTATTTTCTTATATTTTCTTCTCCTCACATCATTGAAATGGAATGATAACACTAGTACAATAAATATTATATAATTATATCATGTTAATGGAATATCCAATATTAAAATCCTCCCCCCTCTCTTTTATCTTAAAATTGAAATCATCGCCCGTGATCAGTCAATTTACCAACATCATGAGTGATGCACTTTTATTTTACTTAAACATATTAAAGGATATTAATAATACCATTAAATGGTTAAAAAAAATTTAATTCTATGTCATATCCTTTTTTTGTGGAAATAACTTATACTCATAATACTAAATTATAAAACAAAATGAGTTCGTTGTGTTTGAAAAACCTCCAAATTTAACCTAAAACAACCATCATTAACTATTATCTAACGAATCATCCTCATGTTATATAAAAAATCCATTATATTAATTTTTAATATTTTTCTAGGATTATTAATAACATATAGTGACAATCTTTTATATTCATCTTCATTTTAAATGAACTTCCATTCATGTATAAAAATGAACTGATTATGAAAATAATGAAAATGAATGCTCCCCACTAATGATATTAAACTCTATAACTCATCCAAAGGCCTATTAAAGGTCATAATAAAACCATAATGAATCATAACAATGTATAAAAGGATCTGTAACTATTAATAAATTAATATAATGTGATTATATTTGATATTAATTTGAATGAATCTTTTGGAAAAAGGTAAGGGGAATCCTTGAACCCAACTCTCTTTATTTGGGTTTTCCATCTTTCACCGTACTTTCAGTGTTTTTATTCCTTAATAATAATTTATTCATCATTATATTACCTTTTCTTTGATATATATATTTTCTACATGAGTTTATGAAAAATACAATGTTTTCAAAAATAATTCTTCATTAAAACAAACACACCTTTTACTTCCCAAGATTATTTCCTTCACTCAAGGTTAATGATTATTATTTAAATTATTCTATTCCATATTTCATTTGGAAACCTACTAATTATGAAAGTATGATTATTATATGACACCCATTTCATTCCATGGGTTAATATATGTTCATTTTTGGTATATGTTCTATGTGGAATTCTTGATAATTTAAATGTTGTGATGTGACGGGTGGACCTGGAATTATATAGCGCATTGTAAATGTTATGATGTGATGGGTGACCCCATAATTAAATAGTTCTATAATCTATTAGGTAATGGTAAGAAATTAATGAGTAAAGTTAAAGATGTTTAAACATGACTCTATCTTTGTTCACAACTTTTTGTGGAAGTTGACCACTAAGACATGATGTTTTATTTTTATGCATTGCCACATTCCAAGTCTTTTATTAATTCTTCCTCTCATCATTATGATCCTATACCTCTATTATGTTGATAATGATTAATCTCACCCAATTTTATATTTTTTAATATTCTTATGTATCCTCCATCTCGGCTTTTGGATTACCTGTTTTGATGTATATCCTCAGGTGACTACTTGTACTAAAGAGAATTCAAGGGCCAACATGAAACTAGATAAGAATGAACTAAATAACTGATTATCTTTTAATTTTTAAAGTTTATGTATATTTTTAGCTTTACTAAGACACTAAACATTGGGATCCTCATTGGGTAAAGTTTTTATTTTGTAAAATTATTTCATAGTAATATAAGAAAATTAGGGTCTCTATAGTTGGTATCAGAGGATGGTTATGTTTATTTGGGAATTATGATTAGATAACCATATTGAAAATCATTATATGAGACTTATAATATGTAAGCACAGAAGAATATTTTTTAAACATATGGATCTGAAAATATATACCTTTATACTTAAGTAATAAATTATTTATTCATGAATTTATCACTTATTTTTTGTTCTAACCTTTTTTATTTTAGAAAATGGAGGGAACCAAGAGAAACCAAGCCAACAACCCATGTGAGGGACAATGTATTGATTCCCTGAACAACATCTACAATGATTTGGGAGGAGGAGTTAAAAATTTCATGGTAATTCTTACCCAAAAATATTAGGTTATGAACAATAACCAAAATAATGTGGAGCTTCTTCCTTCACCGAAGAGGGAGAAACATGCTATCGAGTGTTTAATGTGGAATCAACCACCAACATTTAGTGGATCATCTGATCCACTAGTTGTGGAATAGTGGCTCAACTAAATATAAATTATCTATTCTATGCTTCACTATTATATGATATAGATGCTTCTATATCTATTTATCATCTATATTAAGAGGTTTACTAATGGTGGGCGTTGATTAAGAACACCAAACTGAGGGATGAAATTAAAGAATGGAATGATAAAAATTTAATATAATGTACCTTAATACGTATTTCTTACTAAATCATTGAATAAATATGGGGAGATAATTCATATAGCTATTATAAAGTGAAGGAAATTCTATCAAATCCTACGAATAAAATTTTACAAGGCTTGAAATGTACGTTTCGGGTTTTGTTATCATCAATGATAGAAAATTTTATAGATTAGTTAGTGTTTGAAAACCACTCCTTTGAAAATATCTTGCAATTAAATACATTTCAAGTCATGAAAAAGTTTCTCAATGTTCTCTCAAAGTGGATATGTAGTTTTTAAAATGTCCTCATAGATATGGTGATAAGAAAATAAATATGGATTTTCAAGCTATAGGATCACATGATAAAGGTGGATGGAAAACCTAACCATCCACATGTCAAAAATGTTGGAAGAAGAATCATGAGAACATCAGCAAAGGGATATGGAAATGATTAAACTACGATAGAGCTAGAGGCCACGCTCGTGAATGTCAAAAATACATGAGGAAAACGGATAATGTAGTAGAGGAATGGAGAAAACCGCCCATAGTCCAATTCTAACACTGTTGGGAGAAAGGGTACTATGCAAGAATGTTCATAAAACCTAGATTCCTTGAGAGTAATTAGCATCATAAACCACCAAATACAAAGGATAAAGGGAATTATTATTCCATAACTGCTACTGATGAATAGCAATAAAATGATTTCTTACAAGGTTCACTACCTGTTCACTCAAGAATGGAAAAAAGACATATTTGATTCTAGTTTTATAGATTCTCTATATCCATAAATATTGCTAAAACAATAGAATATATTCCCAAAAACTATGAAGTAAGGATATCAATTAAAATACTAAGTGGTTAAATCATTGCAAACCAAGTGTTTGACTCTTCTAATATTAGTGTATGTGGGAAGATTTTTCCAAAAAAATATTGTAATACATACATTGGTGGAATTTGATTTTGTACTGGGAAAGGATTTTCCCTCATTCCATTGAGAGCAAATAAACTATCGATAAAAGGAAATATCTTTTAATATTATGAACCATCCCACTATAATCTAAGAATTCAAGTAATAACATTAATATCCTTTGAAAAATACTTCAATTTTGTGGTTGTTTATTCCATATAAATAATAATACCTCGCTCAAATGGTTGAATCAAAGGAAGGTATTAACCTAGGGTAAATCCCTATCATGAGGGAATACAGCGACGTATTTCTGGAAGAGATACCCAGAATTCCACCAAATCATGAGGTTGATTTCTTAAAATTACTCATACCCAGATCTACTCCTATCTCAATGTAATCCTATAGGATGGAACCTATCGAACAAGAGGAGTTAAAGAAGCGACTGTAAGAGAATTTGGACAAAGGGTTCATACTCTATAGTTCATCACCATGGGGTGTTCTTGTACTCTTTTTCAAGAATAAGGATGGATCATTGAGGTAGTGTATCGATTATCATGAATACAACAAGATCATTATTAATAAAAAGTATCATCTTCCAAGGATTGATGACATGTTGGATTGGTTGAGAGGACCTCAGTACTTCTCAAATGTGGATCTCAATTCTAGATATCATTAATTAGAGGTGAACAAGGACGATATTCTGAATACTACCTTCCATACATGGTATGGGCACTACGAGTTTTTTTATTCCCTTAGGACATACTAATTCCCCTACAATATTCATCGATTTTATAAATAGTGTCTTTATACATTTCCTTGAAAAATATGTCATAGTTTTTATCAATGATATTCATATATATTCCAAGATCAAGGAGGGACATGAAGAACAAATAAGGCTTGTGTTGGAGTCATTAAGGAAGGATAATTTATACACCATGTTCAGATAGTGTGACTTTTGGATTTAGAAAGTCACATTCTTGGAATATGTGGTCACAGATGAGAGAATTTTTGTAGACCCCTCCAAAACAAAGGTAGTTGAGGAATGGACCATACTCTATATTATGACAAAAATCATTTTTTTCATTGAATAGAATGGGACTATAGATGTTTTGTGATGAATTTATCATGATTTTAATTCTCTATAACTATGCTAACATGAAAATGGATAAAGTATATCTGGATGGAAGAATGTGAGGAAAGCTTCAAGGAGCTAAAGAGAAGGTTGATCACTGCACCTATACTCACATTACCAAAAAGAGGATAAATATTTATGATATATAGATATTATTACATGAATTTCCTAGCTTGTGTACTAATGAAAAATGATAATTTGATATCTTATGCCTAACCAAAGTTGAATATCCATGAGCAGAATAACCCGACACATGATATGGAGCTAGCATCTGTGATTTTTGCCTTGAAAATATGGTGACACCACCTCTATGGTGAGAAGTGTGACATATATACTGATTAAAAGAGCCTAATGTATAAATTCACAGAAAATGATCTCAACATGAATCAAATTAGATGGTTAGATCTAATAAAATAATATGATTTCTCTACTTGATATCATCTCATCAAGGCAAATAGGGTAGTTAATGCTCTAAGAATTAAGGAACCTACTACTCTATCCATGTTGCAGATCGAGAGAGACCCAATCTAAATATATATGTAAATGATTTACCTTTAAATAATAATGGCCTATAATAAATTATACCTTTACCAAATTATTTCCCAAGAGTATATCAAAGTGAATATTAAGGATGCACAATGGGATGATACGTAGTTTCAAAAGAAGTTGAATGCAGTAAAGGAATGGAAATTTCAACTGTCCCATATCAGTGATGAAGGTGTGATTATCTTTTAAATGAGTCTTTGTGTTCCTTCATCACCTGGGATAAATATGTAGCTAT
The DNA here is from genome assembly GCA_963277665.1 of Viscum album. Classification (NCBI taxonomy): domain Eukaryota; kingdom Viridiplantae; phylum Streptophyta; class Magnoliopsida; order Santalales; family Viscaceae; genus Viscum; species Viscum album. The sequence goes on from OY728131.1 coordinate 246,158,489, forward strand.
TGTAAAATGAAAAAAGCTCATGTTTTTATATCCATCCAAGGAGTACCAATATGTATCGTGATCTCTGAGAACAATTTTGGTGGGATAACATGAAGATAGAGGTTGTGGAATATATCTCATGGTGACTGATATGTCAGAAAGTTAATGTAGAGTGAAAAATGTCCAAAGGGGTGATTCAACCATTACCTATACCCACATAGAAATGATAGAATGTCACCATGTACTTTATCATTGGTCTCCCGAAAACATCCATAAGAAATAATGCGATATGGGTTGTGGTGAACCAACTAACCAAGACTTCCCACATTATCACTATTTGTGAAGATATCTTTCTTAAACAACATGAAAAGATATATGTGTAGGAAGTGGTGAGAATACATGGGGTTACACTCTCTATTTTCTCTGATCATGATCTCATATTCACATCAAAATTTTGTAGGATTATTCAAATACATTGAGTAAAAAATTGAATTTCAGCATGGCATGTAACCCCTAAACTGATGGTCAATCTGAAAGTAAAATTTAGATGCTCAAAGATATACTAAGATCCAAATATTTAGAATTCAATGGTGGGTGGGATTAGTATATGTCATTGGTTGGGTTCTCATACAACAATAGAATCCACTCGAGTATTCAGTTTGATCTATATGAAGCTCTGTATGTAAAGTGATATAGAACTCCAACCTGTTGGTATGAAGTTGGTGAAAGAATAATACTTGTACCGATCTTGTGCAAGAGGCGATAGAGAAGGTTCAAGCCATCAAGTTACATATAAAAACTACTCAGAGTTAGAAAAATAGTTATGTTGGAAACCGCCGAAGGGACTTGAAGTTTGACATTGGAGATAAATACTTCCTTCAAATATCAACATCGAAGAGGGTCATGTGGTTTGGAAGGAAATATAATAAAATCCCATTATACATCAGAACCTTTTAGATCCTTGATCGCATATGATCTGTGTATTATCAGCTTTCAATTCCACTAAATATGGTTCAAGTTCATGATTTGTTCCACGTATCACTCCTAAGGTAGGACATACTAGATCCCTCACATGTACTGAACACATAGGTAGTACAGCTAGAAGATGGTATATTTTATGAGGAGTATCTAGTAAAGATTCTGGATTGAATAGATAAGGTTCAATGCAACAAGACAACACACCTTGTCAAATTTTTTTGGAGGAACCATAAGTATGAAGAAGAAAATTTGAAAGTAGAAGAGGTGATGAAAGAGAAGAACCCTCACCTGTTTTTTTTTAAAATGAAATTTCGGGGGATAAATTTCAAAAGGGGGGAAGAATATAATGACCCAAAGTTTTATCAATGGAAATTACCTTCTTAAAATTATGTCATAGAAAATCAAATTAGGAAAAATAATGCCGAATCATGCTTAAATGAACTACTAAATACCTTTTGACCTTTATAACCTAGCCATTAAACATAATTTTTCCACTTATGTTATTTGAATTTGAATAATATGATATACATTGTTGTGTTCAGTGTGATATTTCGAGTCTGTTAGGATAAACTTAATTTTTGGTAAATAGTAACTTATCTTTATGAATAGTAATGTTGCCCTTATAAATAGTAATATGACCCTTATGAATAATAAATCAACCAAATGAATAGTAACTTTACCAATGAACATATAAATAAAATTTATTGATCTTATAAGTGACAATATGAAATGATTATATCATATAATATGTAAATAATCATTTTTAAAAAATATTAATTAATTGTTGGTATTTTTTAAAATATGTAATAACAATTTTATGATAAATTTAATTATTTAAAAGAAAATTTTTATTCATAAAATGTATTCATAAATTAATTTTTTTTCTTTATTATTTTACGATAATTTTATGAGACCATGAGTAATTTTTCAAAGTGTTATAAAATATTTTATAATTTGAAAATCTGAATTTTCTATTTAAATAATGTTTTTAATTAAAAATTAAATTAATCATATTTAGAAAAATATTTTCATAAAAGGGATTTCATTTTTGAATTCTAGATATATATAAATGGTTTGGGTTATTTTTTTTATTTTTCTGAAATTCATGAATTTTTGTGGATATTAAAATATGATAATTTATGATAAATGCTAAAAACCTGAATTATTGAGACATTCTTTAGTCACAGATTATTTAAGTGACCATTGTTTCAAACTAACATGAAAAAGTTATTTTATTTATTCATAATAATCCTCACTAATTCTTTTCATGAGAAAAATAATAAACTAATGATTAAAATAAAAAGAAAACACCCCTTTCCTCCATTATAAATACCACTCCTCACACCCTCTTCTCCTCACACCTCTAAATCATTTATCCTTGAATATATTCAATTAAATAATCTTTCCTAGTACCTCCCTAATGTCTAAGATCTATTTTTCTCATCAAAATTCAAATCATTGGTTCCTTGAAGAGGATCTCAATAGAAGAATTCAAGAGGTAAAACCTCTCTCTTTTCTTTTAATTTCCATTCAATTTCAATTTATTTTCTTATTATCTCTTCATTTCCCTACATCCAAACGGAATTTTAACTTTGGAGACATAAATATTCTATAATTATATCATGTTAATGGGTTATCCAACATTGAAATACTCCCTCTCTCTCTATCTTTAAAGTGAAATCATCACCCGAGATGTGTCGATTTACCGACATCGTGGGCGGTGAACATTCAATTTCCACAAACATCTTCAAAGATGTTAATAAGACCATTAAATGGTTCATAACGTATTTTAAATTCAATTTTATAATTCTTTTTCTATAAATAACTTATACTCATAATACTAAATAATAAAACCAAATGAGTTTGTTGTGTTTGAAAAATGACCAAAAATAACCTAAAATGATCGGCATTAACTTTTATCTAATGAATCACCCACATAGTATATAACAAAATACATTATAAGATCATTTATTATTTTATATGACCATTAAACACAAATAATAACAATATTATATATTCATCTTCATTTTAATTGAACGTTCATTCATATATACAAATGAACCTATTATGAAAACCATGAAAATGAATGCTTCTGAATGGTGATATTAAACTCGGTAACTCTTCCAAAGGCCCATTAAATAAAATAATAAAATCATAATGAACCATATTAATTTATAAAAGGTTCTTTGATTGGTAATTAATGAATATAATGTGATTATATAGGATATTAACCTAAAGGAAGCGTTCATACCAAATGTAAGGGGAATCCTTGAACCCAAATCGCGTTCTTTGGGTTTTCCCTATTTTCTCATAGTTTCAGTGTGATTATTCCTTAAAAATAATTTATTCATCATTATCTTTCCTTTTTATGGATATTCATGTTTTCTAATAGAGTTTAGGACATACACAATTTCTTCCAAAAGAACTCTTCTATAAAAAATACACCTTTTACTTCTCAAGATTGTTTCCTTGACTCATGGTCGGTGATTCTTATATCAAGTATGTTATTCTCTATTTAATTTGGGATATCAATGTTCATGAATTTATGCTTATTAAATTAAAATAATTCCTTTATATGGGTTATTATATGTTCAATATTGATATATATTCTATGCTTCATGCATGATAATGTAAATGTTGTGATGTGATGGGTGCGCATGGACTTATATAGAAAAATGTAAATGTTATGATGTGACGGGTGCACCTAGAATTATATAGCATGACAATTAATTGGTTAATATGAACAAAATCATGAGTAAAGTGAAATATGTGTGAACATGATGCTAGATTTTTTTAAAACTTTGTGTGGTAATTGACCACTAAGAAATGATGTTTCATTGATATATATTTCCACATTCCAAGTATTTTCATAATTCTTCCTCACATGATTATGGTCCTATACCTATATTATTAAAATAATTATTATGATCACCCTATGTTATATTGTTTCATGTTATTATTTATCCACTTTCTGGGATTTCAGTTCACCTCATTTAGATGTATATCCTCAAGTGACTACTTATACTAATGAGAATTTGAGGACCAATAAGAAGCTAGATAAGAAGTTAAATAAATGTTTTGTTTTGTTTTGTAAAAGTAACATATGGTCTTAGTTTTTTCAAGACACTAAACCTTTGGATCCTCATTGTGTATTTTTTTTTATTTTTTTAAATGATGTAATAGTAATGTAAGAAAAGTAGGGTCACTATAAAGTACCCATGCCCTATTACGATTCGGGGTTTTCACACAATATATAGAGAACCCACACCCTGGTGTGGTTGGGGGTAATGTTGAGTGGATATAGGAATCATACCCTTCTCTGTTAGGGGTACCACTCAGTATATAGGATAAATGCACCCTATTGTGTTAAATGAATACTAATCTCTAGAAATGGGAATATGTGGGACCTTTACCCTAGTGTGATGGGGGGGTTTCCAACCTCAGCATCTCTCAAATACTCTCACTGGATCATCCCAGTCAGTCCAATATCCTATAAAGATGCATCACACTTTCAATTTATTATTTCATATATAAAAATCTAGCATAATATGAAATATCACATTCTATGTGGAAAAATACTTGGGATGGGTTACCCATGGTCCAAAATCATGGTACATAAGAAGTAGAAAAAGAATCAAAAGCTGGGAACTCCAAAAAAGATTATACAGTGTACAGCTAGGGCTATATGGTGTGTGACCTCACAAGGAATGACTAAAAATTACATTTTTTTATTATAAAAAACTTTTAATGAAAAGTGAGAAACCATGAAGTCCCTCATGAAATAAACAAAACAACCCACATGAAAAAAAAACCCAAGCCGAACTACCAGATCTGCCCCAACCTAGCAGCATCTTCATTAAGACAAGTCTTCACCAAAGAATGACCCTTCAGCAAGCAGTCCCATGCATAAGTGAACGGGCACAAAACTAATGGGGAATACATACCCTCTTAAGAATCCAAATAAAAAAGGCCAGAACAGGTGAAGACCTCATGCTTTGATCCTATTCTGAAGCAGATCCTAGTGGATTGCTGGAAACGAAGCACCAAACGTTGCAACCGCACCGAACAAAAAGGAAACTAGAGGTAGACATTACACGATAAGTATTCCTATAATCTAGTGAACCAAAACCACTAACATAACCAAATTAATTAAAAATTAACTTTATATTACCCTAGTCTATTTCCTTAAACAATTTTCTGGACAAAGATAAGATCAGTGTGGTTGGTGCATCTGTAAGAAGCTCTTATAATAAGAGGGTCAACTTGTCTTATGACGACATATACTACGCTACATATCTTCTATTTATGGGGACTATATTTTTACTCATGGTTGTTCCCATGTACATATTCAAATTTTGATGTACATCAGGTCATGCTTATGTTTTTTGGGTCTTACCCCTGTACCTAGTCATGTATGAATTCTGGGTCCTTTCAATATAATCTTATTTGTTCCCATGTTCTTGACCATTTCTATGTTCATGTACTCCTATAGTACACGCTGATCTTCCAACACAATACCACACAGTGTGTATGATCTTATACATATTGTGTGATCATTATCTTCCCCAAAAACCTAGCCCCTACAGCCAGGGAAATACATGATGTGACTTCTTTGAATACAAATTTTTTAGTTGGGTTTTTAAAAAAACCCACATAAGTCTTCATGCATACTTCGACGACTCTACCCTTTCTACCATAATTCAAGTCGGTATTTCTAGATCTGGGGTCGTCTATACCCGATCTGGTATCGGTAGAAGGATTCTTAGAACAAAAACCCTTTGTAGATTCATTTTTTTCACCACACCAATTTTGTAGCCACTCAGGATCCCAAATCAATAGAGGCATCACCCCCAACCCATAATCCATCCGGATCCATTAGAAAATTTATATCCTATAGGTCTTCAATTCACCCTCCATAAATATGGGAATTTGATCATGATTGAACACACCTTATAAATGTCAAATGATAACCTAATGGGCCAATAATGAAGAACAAAAAGAAAGACGATGAGAAATTGACTTTACAAAATGAATATACCATTGATCAATGTTATTTCATCCAACGATCATTTAATGTGGAATCTAGGGATCATATCATGTCATACAAATTAAACTGATTTAAATTATTCCATATTTTTTATGGGATCATGATAAGAACAGATAAATGGATATCAAATAAGTAGATAATTTTAAATACATGATAATGAAATTGAAAAGGGTAGAAATCCACGAATCATTATCCCTACCAATATAGGGGATATATTATTGGGAAATAATTCCTTCCCAAATGTTGTTAAAGATCCATTGTGTTTGCTGCCACTCCGTCCACCTCGATATGATCATCAATAGTTATATGATCTTGATCCACCAATAAAAAAATTTCTCCTACTATGAAGTCCTCCCAAGAATATGAAGATAACTAATTAAATTTTTCTTAAAAAGGTATTTAAATAGTGGATTATGTTATGTGTATTAAAATAAATAATTAATTAATCATATTAATCCACATAACAAAACTTCTAATAGCTTCCGCAACAGAATGCCAAGGGTCGAACAACTTTAGGTCACCCTAAGGATAAACCCCACATTCTGGATTCAACCATGGTCTTAGATTTCCGATATGAGGTCCCACAAAATGGGGAAACCATTTAAACTAAAATGATTCATGTGTCTGTGCATTAAAATATATTAATATTTTTAATAGACACATTTTGAGGTCTCGAGACACCCAAACATCCCGATGAATGTGAGGATAAATATAGATATAAGAATATAAATATTCAATGGAATATATCCACAAAACCATTGTCATTACATGTGTTAAGAGTGCTTCATCATCACCCTATGGGGATTTGGATGTGATTTTAAGGTGATGAGGTCAATTAGTTATTTTTAGAAAATACTAAATAATTGAATTAAGGGAAATGACACTCTTACTGAGGTAGGTCTCCACTTGGGCATTCCCCAATATTATTTGAATTTTTTCATTTATTTTAAGAATCTGATATGATGTTTTACCACCCTAGGGAACTAGACATTTTAAATTACATAAATTTTTTATTTTAAATGAAATTCTAATAAAAATTTTGAATAACGTGCTAGGGTCCATGATGAACCCTTGTTCACTTTCTTAGTTCCACAAGCAGTTATTTTCATGAATTTGGTTTTATTTGACAACCTTGAGGTACATGAACCCCTTGAGGGGTGTAGATAGATTATGTAAGTAGTGAACCTTAGTTAAGGTTTCACTGTGACGACTATATTGTGGTATGTGATGTTAATGGGGTGTTAAGCCCAAGTTCACCATCTGAGAACCATGTGATGCCTAAGATCCTTCGATCTAGTTGAGATGACCATGTTTTGAGTGTCCCTTCCCCTCTATGATATGATGACCTAGGTGGGTATCTATTTGATCACATATTTTTTTAGGTACGTCTCTATCTAAGTATTGGTTTTGGGTATAAATGTGTTATGTGTTTCATGGGTTCTTGATCATATGATAAACATTAAAATTGGTTCGGTCTCTTTAAAAAGGAAAATGGGATGAAAACTCAATTTCAAAACATTTACACACTGTGTAAAGGTATTACATGTTGTGTAATTATTTAAGTATTTTAATAAAACAAATATTAGGTGAAGTGTTTTTCATTGAATTCCATTAAAAACATTTTTATGAATAGTAATCACATTGAAAAGTGTTTATTTGCCCGAAGTCTTTTATTTATATGTTTTGAGACTAAATTATCAATTTGTTTCAGCTATTTATCTTCTCCACTGATCCTAGAGTGAATCTCAATGAATTTTGAGTGATTTATTCATCTTAAATAATTACATATTGGTGCTGGATAGTTGATCTCTTTTATCATTGTTGACTTTACCATCTTACATCAATTTGGGTTTTCTGTTGGTGAGCATTCTTCATAAATTTTGAGGTAAATGGTCTATAAAAAATTAAAAAAAAGTCTTGATTTAAATTATGTTAATGTAATCATAGAATGTCTATTATTTGATAATAAATGTACCTTTTGATTGAATTAATTAATTTGGTTAATTAATTAAAGTAATTATGAAATTGATATATTGAGCTAAGGAAATTGAATAATTAATTACTAAATTAATTATGGGATATTGATATTATGAATGTGAATAATTAATTATTGAATTAATTGTGGGATATATACATTTTTAATATAAATAAATAATTTTTAAATTAATTATTGGATGTTGATATTTTTATTTATGAATAATTAATTTTCCAATTAATAATTGGATGTTGAGATTGTGAATTAATTAATTAATTATCAAATTAATTAATGTGATAATCAGGTGTGGGATATTTTTTTCTACATCAAAAGCCCATAATGTGATAAGATGGGATGAATAGTGCCAATGGAATTCACATGTTATGATTGTCTGTGTGGTAGGGACTATTACATCAAAATATCACAGTGTGATAAGAAATGATGAATGATAACAATATAATTTACATTTAATAATTGTGTGTGGGACATGGTTCACTGCATCAAAAGACCATGGTGTGAATTATGATAATGAATGGTAAAAATATAATTCATATGTGAATTGTGATAATGAATTTCAATAATGGATTTCAAAAATATGATATCCCTTATGGATAGTTCAAACTCCAGAATATACCAAAGTAGGTATTCAGAGTTCAGCTGTTCTCAGGAACCTAGGTGCTATGTAGTTAAATGAAGAGTAATTGAATAAATGTAAACTATTTACTTTATTGATTTTATTTATTATTTATATAACTACATACATATGTTATTGACCAGATGTTATTTTTGACGTTGTTGGTTGTGGCCTAATGAGCTGTTCTCAGACCCTACTTGAGCTGACTGATTGGTATCCAAATAAACATCATGTTTTGAGGTCAGGATAATAGAAAAGGCCATCTGTTATATGGTTTATTTGGGTTGGAACATTGATGAGGGAACTAGACATGGGTTGGGACCCTCTATGGAGTTGTTAGTGTCTTTACTTTTGGGTTTTCATTTTTACACTTGGCACGTATTCTAGCATCGAATATCTACTGTCATTTTTTATATTGAATTTCTAGTTTTGGTCATCTTGTGATACTAGTATTATTCTGGTTATGATTATATTTTATTTGGGTTATTGTTTATTTATTTCCTTAGTGGTATTACTATAATAAAGAGGGTATAGTATCCCAATGATCAATAATAGACACTCGCTACTAGCCAGTATCCTCTGTTGTACGGGGATGTTTGCTTGAGGTCACATTCCCTACCAGCTCAGGGCACCTATGTGTGAATACCAGGCTAGGATGTCACAAGGTGGTATTAGAGGCAGCCTTATTTACTTTTCATTTGTCTTACTATTTGGTAAATGTAGACATTATAAATACAAGATTTAGTCCTTGGACATGATCTCATGCATGGCTGTTGAAATCCAATGTACTTGGGAAAACATAAGTACCAGAGGTGGGACGTTGTAATTAGTATTTTTTGTTATAGTTGGATGGTATTTTACCTTAGGTGACACACATAGGGTGTGATTTGATAATTGTTGATGAAATTTTATATTATTTGACTCAGGTATTAGTACATCATGACATATGAGTATATATGCATCAGTTTAGATACATTGGTTATTTTTTGATAGGTATCATTTTAATCATGCATGGGGAAATGGGTTTTGGGTATGTTATTGAAAATGAACTATTTTTACTTTATTATTTAATTGAATTGAAAATGGTAACTAATATGAGACTGAATGTGGAAAAATCAAGAAAATGTGAAAAAATGGGTGTCTAAATAAGGAAATTGAAAATGTGTTTCCCCTTTTTTAAACATGATTTTAACGTTGGATTGTTAACAGTAGTGATAACACCTCTATTTTGACCGTGTAGCGGGGTTTATTGGAAAATATATATCGTGCCTTGTTGTGATTTCCTCTTATGTAAACCTGATAAAGTGGTGTTATGTTTCTTGAGATGTTTTTTTGGTTGTGGATATATGCATCTATGAAGATGCTTGTTGAGAGAACGACAGTAGGACATGGCTGAAAATGCTCCTCCAGTAGTGGAACCTAAGGAACCTACAGTATCAGGTGAGGAACATGGAGAGTATTTCTGAGATAAATTTTCTAAATTTTTATAATTCATGGAATGTGGTATATGATTGGTTGTGAAAATAATGCAGGATTTGATGTTGGGGTTCCAGTTCTATGACCCTATGAAATTCACATGAGATGGCGGACCTAAGGGAGTTGAGTTCTGGATGGAGTCCATTCAGACTATACTTGACCATTTAGAGACTCCTTCTAAGTAGAGGGTAAAGTTAGATACCCATATTCTATGGGGATCATTGATGTGTTGGTAGTATTTTCAAGCACGAACTACACATGCTGAGGGTATGTTATGGTGGAATTCATGGAGATGTTCCTAGAGAACTTCTATCCAGAGAAGCTGAGGTAGGGGATTCCTATTTAGTTTATGTGGTTGCCTCAAGGGAGTATGTCTATGATGAACTATACTTGTCACTTTAAGGATTTTAAATTCATTACTCTAGAGTTGGTAGGGGATTAGATAGCTCTGATGAAAAATTTCTATGACTCACATAAATGTGAGATTAAGTCCCATGGTAACCTATTTCGGTTAAAGAAGTTTATTGAGGTGGTAGATCAGGGTCTCATAGTTATGGGGGTCCCAAGAGATTATTCCAGTATAGGACAGGTTGTTCCATATGAATGGTGAAGAGGAATGACTTCCGAGAGCATGAAGCATTGTTACGACAACGTTAGCTAGAGTAGTGGGAAGGAGAGTACACGTGAAAAGGAATCATTTTATCAGGATCATACATGAGTGATATGTCACTAGTGTGGTAGGTGAGGACACTTCCATATGTAGTTCCACTAACCACTAGTACAGTTTTGATCTCACGACTAGATGGGATATGTACATATTTTCTACAGGAACCCAAAATAGATGGATAGTGATCGAGGATCTATAAATAACCTAGGTGAAAAGAGGATATATTGTATACTATATCAATATGTTAGTTAGAGTTATATTGGCCATGGTGGGAGAGTAAGTGGACTTGGTACATCTAGGAAATAGCACCCGTATCAGTTGAATGGTGCATCTTAAGAAGCATAGACTGCATCATGTGTAAGAGGGGTATGATATTTGCATGCAGTTCATCCATCACTTTTGGATAGAGAGGTTTACTATCAATAAAGAGAAGTATTATTCTTATAGATTCTATGATAACTAGTTCCATATTTGATACTCTTTCCTCTCATTCCATTATTTTTTCACAAATTTTGAATGTTTTGAGCAGTGAAGTGGAGTTTGAGAGTGGGGTGTTGAAAAAAGATATGTCATTGGCAGTACGATCAAGAAAAATCTTCTTTCAAAAAGGCTATTCCCTTTAGGTTGGGAGAAACATTTTTTATGGATCTTTATATTCATGATATGTGAGTATTTTACCTAATTATTGGTATGGAGTGCTTAGTACCATTTTGATCCCACATAGATTGTTACCGCATGAGAGTGAATCTTTTGTCTCTTGAGGGTGACAATTTAGTTCAACATGGATAGTGTGATATCAAAGAAGGTCGAGCTGGTCTAGATCCCCGAAAATTGGGGGATCTTACTGCCCAGTATTCTAGTTTGTTGCGGGGTGATGGAGGTGTAAAGCTGGATTTCTTCCCACCTTTAGTGGATAGATTTATGGATGTTTTTCTTGTAGGCTCATCATGTAAGACACTTGGTAGAGTTGTAGAAGTTATTATTTATCTCTGTATGAGGGATGTTCTAGTTTACATTACAATATATATAATGGAAAAAATAAATCTTCAAGAGATGAAGACTCAACAAGAAGAGTTGGAGGATAATGGTGTTATCAAACTGCGTACATCACCATGGGGGTCTCCAATGTTGTTTTCTTAGAAGTCTGATGGGATGTTTCTCATATGTATCAACTATAAATATTTTAACCAATGAAAGTAAAGAACTCATATCCTCTTGTACGTATCGATGATCTGTTTTAACAGTTAAGAAGAGCTTTCATTTTCTCAATGATAAACATGAGATTAGGGTATCATTAGTTGAGAGTTCACCCTTCATATATATAATTGATTATTTCTGGAGTAGGTGTGGCCTATATGATTTTTTTGTAATATCATTTGGGTTAAAGAATACACTAATGGCGTTTATAGTGATATGCCTGATTTTTTCCTTGTATCACAACTTCAGTGGTATCACCCTGATCCTTCTCATATGATCAATGTGGATGATGTTGATCATGATATAAATGAATCCATTAAGAAGAATCTGATAGGTGTGTTGGATCATAGTGAGAATGTGTTGTGGGGAAAGAACCTGCCAATAGTTTGGGTATAGTCATGACATAGATATGTTCAAGATAAAACATGGGTGATAAAATCAGATATGAGGGCTTAATTGCCCGATATTGTTTACTAGGGATCTTAGAGATACTTGGATGTACGGTTTCAGGACGAGATGTTATAATGTGAGGATATTGTAAATGATTTTATTTTTTCAAGTATGTCACTTTCTATGTTTTGAGCATAGGTATAAATGGGTTGTGTTTTATGGGTTCTTGTTGATATAAGATACTTTAAAATTGGTTCGGTTTATTAAAAAGTAATATAGGATGAAAAATGAACTATAGAACATTTACACTCCATGTAAAAGTATTAAACATCATTTAATTTATTGAGGGTTTCAATAAAATAAATCTGAGATGATGGGTTATTAAATGAATTACACGACATGTAATCACATTAAATGTTGCGTAATTTCTCGACAAGTTGTTTTAAACATGTTGTACAACTTAATTATCAATTATTTTTAGCTAAAACTATACTCCTCTATCCCTATAGAAACTATTTGAATATTTTTATCAATATATTCATATCGTATCATTTAAGATTGGTGATGGATACCTGATCTCTTCTTTCGTTGTTGATTCTTCCATCTTACAACAATTGGGGTTTTCTTTTGGTGAGCATTCTTCATCAATTTTTAGGTTGCTGGTTTATAATTCAAATCCAAAATTCCTGATTTAAATTATTTTTTTAATCATATAATTTATATTATATGATTATAAAATGATTTCATGATTAAATTAATTTATTAATTAAGAGAAATATAAAATTTAGATATTAAGATAGTGAAATTGAGTAATTAACTGTTCAATTAATTATGGGATACTGAGACTGTGAATTTGAATAATTAATTTTTTAATTATTTATGGTATATAGTGACTGTGAATATAAAAAATTGACTATTGAATTAATTATTAGATGTTGAAATTGTGATTTATGAATAATTAATTGTTGAAATAATTATTTTGTGTTGAGATTGTGAATAGGTTAATTAATTGTTGAATTAATTAATGTAATAATTGTGTATGGGATGTGGTCTGCTGCATCAAAATCCCATAGTATGATAAGAAATGATAAATGGTGACAATGTGATTCACAAGTTATGATTGTTTGTAGGACAAGGTAAATTGTGTCAAAAACCCATACTGTGATAAAAATGATGAATGGTAACAATGGCATTCACATGTGATAATTGTCTATGGGATATGGAATGCTTCATCAAAATCCCATAATGGGAATTGTGATAATTAATGATAAAAATGGAATTCATTTATAAACTATAAAAATGAATGGTAATAATGTAATTTAGGTATATGATATCCCTTATAGCTAGTTCAGTCTCTGACATCGGCCAAATTATTTATTGAGTGTTCATGTGTCCTCAAGAACCCAAGAGTTATGTGGTTAAATGAAGAGTAATTGAATAAATTTAAACAATTTAATTTATTTATTTTATGGATTATTTACAAAACTAAATACATTTTTTAGATGTCATTGGTGGTCTCCTACTATGTTACACTCACACCCTACTTGGGAAACCTGATCGGTACCCGAATAGACATCATGTTTTCATGTTAGGATAAGGGAAAAGACCCTATGGTGGATAAATGATTTGGGATGGATCATGGATGATGGAACCAAATTTTCTTCAAGAACCACTTTTGAGTTTTTAATTTATTTAATTTTAGGTTTTCATTTTCAAACTATACACATATTATAAAATGGTATATCTATTGTCAGTTTCGATGTTGAGTTTCTAGTTTTGGTAAACATGTGATACTAGTATTACTATGGTTAAGATTATATGACATTTGGGTTATTTTTTATTTATTTTAGTTATGTTATTACTCTGATAAAGAGGGTATAGTCTCACCATGATTAATAATTGACCCTCACTACTATTCAGAATCCTCTAGTATACGAGGAGGTGTGCTTGAGGTCATGTGGACCGCTGGATCAGGGCACCTGTGTGGGGCATCAGGGTCAGGATGTCACATATTCCTAGTGTAGAAATTAATTCTTATATGGGCTATTATATCGACCAATGACCTATATTATGAGTTGGTAGTTAGACCATGTCTTGATATATATTCCAATAGGGATTTTCCAATACCATTTGATAGGATGAGATGATACTTTGACAATGACAATGAATTGGATGCCCTCCAAGCGATGGGTTTTGACCTAAGAGATTTTAGGGAGATATGAGGACCCATGTGAGGTGTTTTTTCTTGATTTTTCCTCAGGTGCCCTGGTGGGTGACCCAATAAGATAATTGAACCCATATATGGTGTGTGTTATAAATGTGTAGTGATGATTATATTAGTCACCATAGAACCTAATTGAAACAAATTAGCATGTTATGGTTATAACAATGATAGGTCGCACACTTAAGAGTCCCAACATAGATTTTAGGGGGGTTTTGACAGGTATTTGACCCCAAAGAGATGTTTTTAATGTTATTATTAGGATGGGACACACTACCCACTGAGATGTAATAAGATATATGGTTACATGTAAATGAACCTTAGATATGGCCCTCAAGAAGGGTACATGATTTAAGATTCTTTGTACACACTACTTATATCTGTACAGTGGTATATAAAATTTACCAAGACACAAATACCATGGTCTCATGAGTAGATCAAATATTTTCACAAGTAGGAGAAAACTGCAGAAAAAGTTCTATTATGGGGAGGGAATATATATAAATTGGTGGTTTCCCACTCCCTTTCAAGTGGAAAGTTATTATGAATCTAAAAAAGATAAAAATTCATCAATGTGGTTTAAAATAATTTTCATGAATGAAGGATTCATAATAATATCACTTTCCTGGAGAAATTATGTATATCAAAATTTGAGGGAGCTTCATAAAAGATTGGATTTTCATGAAAGAATAAGATTTAATGAAGGTTTTTTTTTTGGCAATAGATTAAATATTTAGAATAATTAGAATGTTTCATGAAATATAGGGTGGAGTTTCATTAATTTGAATCATATATGAACCAGAAATATTTTCACATAAATTCTATGGTAAAGTAGTATTCATAAAAAATATGAAATTAGATCTCAATTAGTCCCCAAATTAAGATTAAATAATAAATACATATTTGATGAAATGAATATTCTTCTAAAGTATTAGTGGACACAATTCAGTTGAGAGAGCAGTGAGCTTTTAAACTGTCAATGGTAGTGAACTAGGGGGGTTGTGAGTCCACTCCAAACTTTTTAATAGTAGTGAACTTTAGGGGATTTGGTAGATAAGAGAAATTCTTGTGTATGATCATTTTGTATATCCCAATGAGGGTGAACCATCTAAATTTGTTTTCTGTCATGCATGATTCATTTATACTCATTCATTTCTATAGGAAAGGCAAAGAAGAGAATTTTTAATGAAAAAAAAATATCTCAAGGGGGTAGTTGTTTTAATCTATCATACCCAGATTCTACCCCCATCAAAGTTGGAATAAAACTTAGTATTATATAAAAGTCTAAAATCGGTATTTGTTGTGGTTTTTTCAATGGATGTTGTTAATCACCAAGGAATTCTAATATTCGATGGAAAAAATTCCACTTATGGAAGAATTGGTTGTAGCACTACTTATGAACATTATGAATAGATTTCCTTATTAATTTGATTCATGGTATTTCAACTAATGTGGATAATGAAGCCTTATTATAAGAAGACTTAATGGAATTATATAATCCCTCTAGAGGAATGAATTCCTTAAGGGTATCCTTATTCAACACAATCTACAGGAATGTGATTTCATATAATTCATTACATTCTATGTGGTAAAAGTTAATAAATATATGTGATAGTGACTCAAATCTATGAGAATCAAAATTTTATGTTATGTAGAACAAGTATAAGGACCTGTTAATTCACCCTAATGATTCAGGTGATGCTTTATTTGACTGGGTGAATGTTTTTTGGAGGATATTTGTGGTATCATAAAAATACTAGATGATGTAATTATTATCACGCATATCGTAAAAATACTACCACCACTATTCAATATGAATGTATCTATGTTGGAGGAAAAATATCCAAAGGATTTAACATTGGATTGTATACATTGTACCCCAGTTTTATATAAGATAATAAATGATGATAATGAGGCTATTGGAAAAAGAAAATCCAAGGATGTTTAATTCAAGGCCATTAAGAAGATCACTATAGAGGATGGCTAGGAAGAAGAATAGGTGGATGAGGTCATGTAATTAATTTCCTATAATCTATAAAGAGGAAAATTAAAGTTCAAAGGTAAACTTCAACTAAATTTCTTTGGAGGTGGATAGTTTAAAAGTCTTGTAGAATAGTTCCCCAAAGAAGATACAAGACGATCATGAAGCTGAAATAGAAATTCACTAGAAGAAGTATTCAACGTATTTGAAATATAGGAGAAGTGATAAGAGAAATTTCTTTAAAAATATGATCCCCCATTTACAAAATAATGATAGTTATAAATAGACTAAGGAATAATACATTTAAGACTGCAAGGATTAAAAGAAAAATTCTATGGTGATAGTCGTGTAAAATTCACAAATAATGGAAGATAATTGAAAATAAGGAAGGATTAGTGGAAGGAACAGTTGACCTATATGTTGAATTTAAAGTCAATATTTAAGAGATAGATGATTGGTGATATAAAATGCTGAAATATAATAGACTGTTCCATGATTAAAAACTCTATATTTAGTAATACGAAGAATATAAATTTGATATGATTGTATAAATTGATAATACAAAATTGTCAATGGTAGATAACATGGAAAATTTCATTGAGTAAAATCTTTAAGATGAAGAACAATCTAGAGTTATTGATGGTTTAACCAATATAATGAAATATAAAATAATATATATCGATGAAAATGAAGAGGAATTCGTCATACATTAAAGATAAGTCTAAGTTCAAGAGATACTCTTGATTCCTATAATGAAATTAGGAAAGTAGATCACTCAATTGGCATAAAAAATGGAAGTGGAGCATGGGTGTCCAAAAAAATAGAAGAATAATTCATATTTTAATAAAAAGGTTGTTATGAGGATTCATCACAAATAGAAAGTTGTGATATTTGATGTTATACTACAAGCACTCACTCTTTGGATGAAAATTGATTTGGGTGTGAATTACAATCGAAAGGCTTAGTGAACTCAAATAACAATAATTCTTATATAAATGACACATAAGAAATCACCAAAAATAAGATTATATTGATATAGAAGGATGGTACATTCTTAAAATTTTTGTTATATAGCTAAAAGTTTCCAAATAAAATAAGTGATACACATGTAGCCACAAAATTTCAATTTTCCAAAAATGATTTTGATGGTAATTATTTCTACTATGGAGGATTTTGACACATAGCTAGATATTTATCATCAACAACATGGTCGAATATATAAACAAAAACCCTATATAGTCATTAGCAGCATAGTATGGAATCATCGAATGATTTGAAAATGTAAAATAAAGTTGTATCCCTGTTAGATGAAGTTGGTCCATAAAACTCTAATAAATATCAAGAACACAATTAAACATAAATTATAGAGAAAAATATATAAATCAAAAATAATATAGGTGAGTAGGATGTGGTATTAGAGATTACCATCAAAGCATCAGATCATATTGGAATATGGATCGTTGATTGTGGATGCACCTCCCATGTGATAGGGTATAAGGCTTTTGTTATATTCATAAGTATGACATGAAAGGTGTCATTATATTTGGAAATTATTAAATCCTAAATATTTTTTTATCAGAAAAATCCTTATTTATATGAAGAGATATGATATTTGTTGATGTCATGATTGTTGAAGGTCTCAGTAAAAACATGCAAAGTGTTATTTAATTGTGTGAATTAGGTCATATGATATGCTTTAAAAAGAATTTATGTATCATTAAGGAAAAATATGGTGTAATTTTTTTGTAGGGAAAGTGCATGAAGGGAAATCACAACTTTGTGTATAAATAAGAAGGCGTTTTATTTTTATTCAAAGTGGAGGAAATTAGGTTATGGAATAAATAGATTTTCCAGATGTGCCATCCATACTTATAAGATCAATTTAGATGTGCAATATCTTGAGATCTCTCCAAAAAATAATGTGCTCATACTCACACATGTGATTCTTACCAAAAGGGGAATATTATGAAAAAATCAGCATGAGAGAAAAAGAATAAAATTATACCATATTACATGAATTGGTTTATGAAGATGTTTGTCGACCTATCTCACTATGATCCATAAATGGAAAGAATAATTATGTTCATTTAATTTTATTTTTCAGTAGGTTATAAATGATATTTTTTATTTCCCACAACTCTAATGTTTTTAGTTCTATACTAAATATTGGATAGAAGCTAAATGTGTTCTTGGATAGAAAATTATAAAGTTTGAGAATTCATGGATAATCTCAAGAAGAAAACATATAAGACACCAAGTTATGGTAATGATAAATCCTTGTATAAATGGAGTTTTTCAAAGGATAAATTGGATCTTAAACAACATGACTATAATAATTTATATTGAAAATTATCTACCCTATAAATTCTGGATGGAAGTAGTCTGGACATCATTCTACATATCCAAATGGATATTTCTATGTCTAAATGAAGAAAATATCACATGTGATCTATTTAATGGAAATAATACATCATTGAAATAAACCATTATTTTTCTATGTAAGAATTTTATTCTGAATAAGAATATAAAAAGGAAGTAGTAGTCACATGGAGAAGAGGGAATATTCATCAGATACATAGGAAAAATCAAATCATATAAGTGCTTCATCAAGATTATGGGAAAGTGGTTGAATGAAATGATGCCACTATATTTTAAAATGAATAGAATCATGAACAACACGGTGAACAGTTCACTGATTATAGTAATTAATTTGTTCGTAACTCAAGGGGAGTGGCAGTTGAAAATGAAAATTATTAAGAAGATAGTGTTGATGATCATGATGGGGTTAGACAGATGTTTGAACAGAAGTTTAAGAGTTGTGATAAAATTTACAAGAAGGATATCATTGCTAATTTGGAAGAACTAATACAAAAAGATATAATAATGTCTCCACTAAACATGTCATTAATATATGTGGTAGATTTGAAATGTTTTGAAGAAGCAGTTTGAGATAAAAATTGGGTTCATGCTTCGAACAAAGAGCCTGACCAAATCAAAAAGAAAAAAATGGGATATTGTTTCATGGATTACATATGACAATTTCATCACAACTAAATGGGTCTTCTGAAACAAACTAAATTAGTATGGTATGGTAATTTGAAATAAAGAAAGAATGTTGTGAAATCATACTTGTAACAGCCCATAATTTTATCAATAGAAACTCCCTTCTTATTCCATATATTATAAATCACAAAAAATCACAGAGATAACACAAAAAAAATTTATAAATGAATAATTAATGAAATAAGAGTTATTTCTATAAATTAAGGAGCTTATACTAATGAAATAGCAACTTGACCTTTGGAATAGTAATGTGACCACTGGGAATATTAATTCGGTTAATAGAATAGTAACCTTAATTATGAAATTTTAAATAAAATTTAGTTATCTTATGAATGAAAATATGATATATTTATTTCATATTATAAGTAAATAAACATTTTAGAAATGATAAATTAAGTGTTGGTATTTTTTTAAGCTGTAAATATGTAATTGAAATTTTATAATTAATATAATAAATTAAAATATATTTTATTTTAATAAAATTTATTCATAATTTTGTGTTTCTTTCATATGATTATAAGATAATTTTATGGGGCCTTAAGTGATTTTTCAAAGTGTCATAAAATCAGTTATAATTTTAAAATCAATATTTTTCAAATAAATTATGATTTTATTCAAAAACTGAATTTATCTTATTTATAAAATTATTTTCATAAAATGGAGCCCAATTTTGAATTATATAATTTAAAAATGATTGTGTTGATGTTTTTGGATTTTTCTAAAATAGTTTTTTTTTTGAATAGTTTTATACAATAATTTACGGTATTTAACAAATACAATAATTATTGAGTAATGTATGATTTATAGATAAAATAATCCCATAATAATGAGTTATAAATGTTTAATTTTTTTATATTTAGTTTTATTTTTCAAACTATTCATATTCTTGATCATATATAATAAACTAATGAATAAAATAATAAAAAAGGCACCCCTCTACTTCCCTATAAATACCACCCCTTATCCTCAAAACTAAAAAGTCTTTAATATTTTTTTCCCAATCATCTTCCCAATACCCTACTCAACATCTAGGAGGCTTTGGTCTCAACATAATACTAAATCCAATTTCTTGAAGTAGGTTCTCAAGCAGAATAATTCAAGTGGTAAAATCCACTTTCTTTTCTTTTAATTTATTTTAACTTTAGTTTCTTTTCTTAATATTTCCTCCCCTGCCCACAACCAACTAGAATGATAAATCCAATATCACATATATAATGGAAATTTAATATGTTAATAAAATTATATATCATTAAATATATTCTCATCTCCCTTTTATTCTATCATCAGCCATGAGGTGTTGTTTTATAAACTTCCAAGATGAAAAGTTTTCATTTTTCTTTACCTCCATCATGGATGGTCTTAAAATAATTATAATGGTTGATCCAAATTGTAAAAAATATATTATAAATATTTTTTTGTTATGTAACTAACTTATATGCAGAATATTAAATAATAAAACAAAATGAGTTTTTTTTATCTAAAACTGCGAAATTAATCTAAATTATTATCATTAAAATTTTATCTAATGAATTATCCTCAGATATGGAAAATATATATATAAGACAAATTTAACTTATATATTTTCATTAATAACATATAAAATAAATTTTTCATTATTATCCCCATTTTACTTGATCTTCCAAACATGTATACAAGTAAACCGATCATAAAAACCAAGAAAATGAACACACCGAAAAGATGAAATTGTACACTATAAATCATCAAAATGGTCATAAGAAAACTTAATAAAATTATAATTAATAAAATAAATGTGTAAATGGTTATTTATTTCTCAATTAATAAATAAAATCTTATTATTCCTGATATTAAATTGAATAAATCAATCTGTCATAATTTTAGGGGATTCTCGAACCAAATTTCCATTCTTTGGGTTATTCTACATTCTTGAAAATTTTATTTATGTATGTTATTTTAATATTTTTTAAATATAATTCCATTTCACTAACCTTTTCATTTATGGGATATAAATGCTTCAAATATGATTTTATGTCAAATGCATAGATTTTTTCAAAAGAACTATTCATTCTCAAAACACATGTTTTACTTTATTGAGATTATTTCTTCTTCACTCATGATTGATGATTATTATAACAAGTATGTTATTCCATTTTTCTTTTGGGAACCAGAAAGGTCATTTCTTTAATGTATTCTATATGAAATACTCATGAAACACACTTTCATTCCATGTGTTAATTTATGTCTATGGTTTATATATGTTTCAAGTGGAATGGGTGATTATGTAAATGTTATGATATAGTGGGTGCACCCAGAATTATATTGTTCTCTAATTAATTGGTTAATGTAATGTTTCTCATGATATAATGTAAAATATGTGTGAACATGATTCTATATTTGTTCACAATGATGATGGTATGGTTATGCACATATTTTATGCATGATCATGATATCAAATTCATTCACAACTATGTGTGGTAGTTGACTACTAAGATATGTTTTTTAATTTTTATGCATTGAAACATTATATTCCATTATTTGATACTTCCTCTATTGATTATGATGCTGATCCTTTGTTTACGTTATATCAATAATGATTATGATAACCCATTTTATATTGATTCATATTCTTATCTGTCATCTAACAAGGATTTTATCTCACTCATTTCTTTGATATATATCCTTAGATGAAGACGTATAATAAAGAGTACATGATGGAAATTAAGAACCTAGAGAAAAAGTAATTAAATAATGGTTATGTTTTTTTATGTAAATTTTATGTTTGTTCCAAATTGTTTCCAATAAAATAAACCTTGGGATCCTGGGTTTGTAACACTATTATATTTTTTATCTTTAGAATGATGTGATAGTAATTTATGAAAAAATAGGGTTTCTATAGTTTGTATCAAATCATGATTTCGTTAATTTTGGAATTAGGATTAGAGAAAATTACTGACAATCCTTATTATAAGATTGTGTATATGAAATCATGCAAGAATAATTGTTTTAAAAAAAATTATAAACATAGGGATCCCAAAATATATTCCTTAAAAATTAATTTTTCATAGAAATAATTTATTTATTCATGACGAGTTGACTTGTGTTTTTTTTAAACCATTTATATTTTATGAAATGGTGTGAATAAAGAGAAATTTGTCAAACATTTCCTATGAGAGAAAATACAGCAATTCGATGAATGAAATCCCCAATTCCATGAGAGGTAGAGCACAAAATATCATAGATATGCTTACCCATATGTCCCAGGATATGAAAAAATAACCTAAATAATTTGGAATTTCCTCATTCATATAAGAGAGATAAACTAGATATTGATCCATTTATATGGCAATTACCACCGAAATTTCATGGATATTATGATCTAATAATCTTGGAACAGTGGGTTAAATAAATGAAGATGTTATTTTTTTTGCTTCATCATTCTCTTATAGAAAAGGTAATTTTATCCATTTATCATTTGTATGGAGATGATAGTCAAAGTTGGGTGTTAATTAAGAACACCTAAATGAGGGATGAAATTGAAGATACAGAGTGTGAAGAATTTATGTAAATGTTTATTTACAAGAATTTCTCAAATACTATTAAAGAAAATATACAAAGTATTTAGAAAGATAAATACAAAAGTTGAATCAGTCGTGGCTTAAGAAGAAAATTTTAGAAGGAATTCAAGGAATACCATGGGATATGTTATCAAGAATGATAGAAAACCTGATAGATTATTTCGTGGTTTAAAACCACTCCTTCGAAAGCCTCTATAAATTAGATACTTTGTGAGTTATGATGAAGTTGTTAGATGTTATCTTAATGTAAAGATAGAGTTTAAATAATGATTCCATGGATTTGGAGATAAGAAATCAATGATGAAGATTCAAGCAAGGGGATCCAATGAAAAAGGTAGAAAAATATCAACCACTCACATGTAATAAATGTGGGAGGAAGCGACATGGGAATTACCTCCCAGGGGTGGTGAAGTTCATCAAGTGTGGCACTTATAGCAAAAAATATCCTAAATGTGGAAGATAAATGAGGAAGATAGAAAATGTTTAGGGGGAAAGGATACCACCACCCATGGTTCAATGCTTCAATTGTAGGGAGCAAGGGTTCAATGCATGTCAGTTCACTAAACCTCTAGTCCTTGATGGAATTCAGCCTTAGTGGCCACCAAATAAAAAGGATTAAGAGAAATATTATTCCATAAATACTACTACAGTGGATCACAAAAAGGATGTGGTGAAAGGTATACTAGTTATTTATTCAATTATAGCTAACTTGCAATTTGATTCTAGTTCTATGTATTCTTTCATTTCTTGCAAGTTAAGTTGAATAATTAAAGCACCACCTAACAATATAGAGATTGAGTTTTCTCTATGAAAAATTGAGGAAATTGATGTATAAAAATTTTATAACTCATCGTTGATTAATGATATTGTTTGAATATCCCATCAAATATCGTCTTACTTACTTCGGTGGAGTTTGACTCTATTTTTTGCATGGATTGGATATCCTTATAAAAAGACAACACCAACTATTAAGAAATGGGTATCACACCTCACATCTCAACGAATCATCCAGTGATGTATAAGTGTAATAATGAGGAAGAACCTCTTGATGAATCATCATCTCATGTGTGGATATTTTTACCTTATAAGAAATAATATTCATCTCAAATGATTGAGAAAATTTAGAGAATACTGATCGAAGACATGCCCATTTTGAGAGACAACACTGATGTGTTCCCTAAATAATTTTATGGTCTTCCTCCTTACTGAGAGGTTGATTTCATAATTTAAATTATTCCATGATCTCTTTTGATATCAAATAAATCTTATAGAATGGCTACTAATGATTTGGAGGAACTAAAAAAGAAGTTACAAGAGAATCTGGACAAGGGTTTTATAAGCTTTATTGCTTCACCCTAGGGTAGACTAGTCCTCTTCAACCAGAATATGGATAGATCAGTGTTCTTATACATTGATTTTCATGATATCAACAAAATCATAATAGAGAAAAAGTATCCCCTTCCACAGATAGATTAAATGTTCGATTATCTTTGTGGGGCCAAGTATTTCTCTAAGGTGTACCTTTGGTCGAGATATCACAAATTATAAGTGTGGAAAGAAACAAATTCCCAAGACAACCTTTGGAACAAGGTACAAACAATATGAGTTCATAGTGATTCCTTTTGGACTCAATATTGCTCCAACAATATTCATGGACATAATTAATATAATATTTAGATATTGTCTCAAAAAAATTGGTAATATTTATTTAATATATTATGATATACTCAAACATTAAGGGGGACATGAGGAGAATTAAAATATTATGTTGAAGGATTTGCGAATGGGGAAAGATTGTGAAAGTTAATGTAAATTTTAGTTGTGGATGAAGGAAGTATCGTTATTGGGGAATCATTTCATGAGAAGAGGAATATAGGTATACCCTTCCAAGATAAATGCAATTAAAGAATGGCTTAGGCCAACATCTGTAAAATAGATCCATTATTTCTGTGGTATAGATGGGTATTACCAGTGATTTGTGAAAAATTTATCATGATGATTAAAACCACTAACCAAGATAACTCAGAAGAGGGGAAAATTTCAAAATTAGTGAATGTCAAGACTATATCAAAAAGTTAAAAAAGAGGCGTATCACTAGGCCAGTACTCACACTTCCAACAAGTGGAGAACTATTTTAGGTATAGAGTGATGTTTTAAAGAATTTCATCACATTTTTTCTAATGAAGAATGATAATGTGATAACCAACACCTCAAGAAGGTATATAATTCATGGAAAAAAACTACCCACACATGATTTAGATTTTGCAGTTATGATCTTCACATTGAAAATATGGGGGGATTATCACTATGGAGAGAAGTGTGAAATATATATTGATCATAATATCATCAAATATATATTCACACACAAATGGATTAATATAAACTAGAGAAGATTGTTATAACCCATCAGGGATTATGACTACTCAATCCACTGCCATCTTGGTAATAAAAATAAGGTGGAGGATGGTCTAAGTATAAAGGATCCAGCAACATAATCAGTGATAATAATTTAGAAGGATCCAATATTCTTGGATTAGAAAAGAAAAGACAATGGAATAATTAAAGGAGGAACATTTCCAATCCCTTTTGAAATTATTTCTCAACCAACCCACATGGATAAAATAAAGGATGCTCAAAGAAAAGATGTATAAATTCAGAAAAAGGTGGAATCCATGAGAATGTTAAAATCCTCAGAATTTCAAATTAATGTGGAAGGAGTGGTAATATTTGGGTCATGACTATGAGTACTATTATATCTAGAGAAAAAGAAAGACCTTATGAGGGACACACATAGATCAACCTACTCAATTCACCAATAGATCACAAAGATGTATCAATATCTTCGATAGAGCTATTGGTTGGAAAATATGAAGATGGATTTCACTGAATACAAATCAAAGTGTCTGGTATATTATTAAGTGAATTACAAAAGGAAAAATTATAAGGGAATGATGAAACCATTACCCATACCAACATGAAATTGGGAAAAACATCACTACGGGCTTTGTCACCAGACTTCTGAAGACATCCGAAGGAAACAATGCTATATGGGTTGTTTTGGATCATCTCACCAAGACAAACTAATTTATCACAATTAGAGAGGAAATTTCCCAATATCAAATTTCTCACACACACACACATAAATATATATATATATTAGATAAGTGTTAACGCTTCATGGAGTACCACAATAGACTATATTTAATAAAGAACCATTATTCTCTTCGATGTTCTACAAGTGTCCTACATACACTAAACACTAAGATAAATTGCAGTACAACTTATCATCCTCAAATTCATGGTTGATTATACTAGGATATTTAGATATTGGATGAAATATTTGGAGAGTTTTTTATGGACATCAAAATAATAAGGGACCAATATCTACCTCTGGTCGAGTTATCTTACATCAATCATTTCCACTTGAGAATTCAAATGGATCTATACGAGCTCCTTTATGTGAAAGGATGATGAAAACAAGCATGTTGGGATGAGGTTGTTGAACGTATGTTGTTAAGACATGAAATGTTCAATGAAATGGTGTAAAATATGAAAATCATTCAGTATCACATGAAGGCTACCCAAAGTTGGCATAAAAGCTATGAAGACAACCATATACGAGACCTAGAGTTTGATATTGGAGATATAGTAATACTCCAAATATCTCAACGGAACAGGATCACAATATCTGGGAAGAAAATAAAGTTGATTCTCAGATACATCATCCTTTTTTAGATTCATGATCATGTTAGAGCTTTGTCTTATCAACTGCTAGGACCTATAAGTGGTACAATTAGAAAATAATCTCTCTCAAGAAAAGAAGTTGGTGATAATATTAGAAAATAGATATAATGTTCAACACAGAAATCCTACTTATCTAGTAATATTACTATAGACAGACCATATTTGTGAAGACGCAACATGAAAACCAATGGAATCGATGAAGGGGAAGTACTATCACCTATTTTTAAAATAGTATGTAAAACTAAATTTCGAAAGTGACATTTCATAAGGGGGAAGAATGTGACAACCCATAATATTAATAATGGAAAACTCCCTTCTTATCCCACATAGAATAAATCACGTAAAATCAAATTAAGAACACAATACAAAAATTATAAATTAAGAATGAATATAATAATAGGTATTTCTAGAAGTTATGGAACATATACCAATGGAATAGTAACATGACATTTGGAATAGTAATTTAAACCTCAGTAATAATAATCCAACCAATAGTTAATAACCTCACCTATAAAATTATAAATAAAATTGAGAAATTAAATTAATGAATATAAGATATAATTATTTCATGGAACACATAAATAAATGTTTTAGAAATGAAAAATTAAGTGTTGGTATTTTTGTAAGTTATAAATATTTAATTGAATTTTTTTTTAAAATATAATTATTTAAAAGAAAGTTTATTTTAATTAAATATAAACATAAATTGATACAGTTTTCTTTTGATTATAGAAAAAAAATTATGAGGCCTTAAGTTATTTTTTAAAGTTTCATAAAATCAGTTATAATTTTAAAATTAGTGTTTTTCAAATAAATGATCATTTTATTTTAAAAAAATAAATTACTTATATTTTAAATCCTATTTTCAAAAAATGGATTCCATTTTTAATTCCAAACATAAAAAACTATTAAGGTGACTTTTTAATATTTTCCTAAAATAGTTGATTTTTTTAAATAGTGAAATATAATAATTTATAGTATTTAAAAAATATATGAATTATTGAGTCATATATTATTTATGAATGATGTATTCCCATAATATCAAAATATCTTTAATTATTTTATTATATTTTTTGTTAAGGTTCAAATAATTCATATTCTTGTGAAAAAATAGTAAAATAGTGAATAAAATATTTAAAAAACACTCCTCTCATCCACTATAAATTCAACCCCTTATCCTCACACCTCCAAAGACTTGAATCTTGCCAAATTACTATACAATACCCCTAAAAATCCCTTCCCCCACTTCCATGAGACATTTTTTTCAACCAAATAGAAAATACAATTATTTTAAGGAGGTTCTCAATGAGAATAATTCAAGATGTAAAATTATTTTTTTTCTTTTAATTACTTTTTAATTTATTTTCATTTCTTATTTTATCATCATATCTCATAATAAAAGTGGCATGATAACTCCATTATGTTATATATACTCAAAATTTATTATTTTAATGGAATAACCTATGTTAAAACATCTTCTCCTCTCTCTTTTATTCTAACATCCTTCGTGAGGTGTTGTTTTATCACCTCTAAGAACAAAAAGATTTAATTTTCCTTTACCACCTATAAGGAAAGTCTTAAAACCATTATAACAGTTGAAAAATATTTTAAAATTTATTTAATAACTATCATTTTTGTTCTGTAAATAGAAAATATATATATGTAATATTAAATATTAAAATAGAACGAGTTCGTTGTGATTGAAAACATCATAATTTTTTAAAACGGTTATCATTATCATTTTACCTAATGAATCATTCTCATTTCTGGAAGAAAATAATATATAAGACAAATTAAACTTTTTGGAGTTCATTAATAACATATAATATCTATTCTCTATGATTATCCCCATTTTACAAGATCTTTTATACATGTATAAAAGTGAACTGGTCATGAAAACCTTGAAAAAGTACCCTCTCGAATGATGAAGTTAAATGATATAACTCATAAGAATTGATATAAATGAATTTAATAAAAGTATAATGAATAAAATTAATGAATAATATATTATTTATATTTTAATTAATTAATCTCATTTTATTATCCATGATATTAATTTGATTAAAGCATTCAGACATAAGGTAAGGGGATTCTCAAACCCAATTTCATTTCTTTGGGTTATTCTTCTTTCGTGACAAATTTTACTGTGGATGTTATTTTAATATTTATAAAATATAATTTAATTTTCTTTTGATTTTAATTTTTTGTATATACATTTCTCTAATCTAATTTTATTAAAAATGAAAAGTTTTTTTCAAAAGAAGGATTCTTTCAAAAAATATAGTTTTTACTTCTCTTGATATTGTTTCTTATTCACTTAAGATTGATGATTAATATACCAATTATGTTATTCCCTTTTTATTTTGGTAAAGAAAATGTTTATTCATGAATTTAAGATTTATGAAATTATCACAAAACACATTTTCATTCCATGGTATATTTTATGTCTAAGATTGATATATGTTCTATGTGGCTTCCATGACTATACAAATGTTATGATATGAAAAGTGTAGTCAGAATTATATAGAACTCCAATTCATTGGGTAATGTGATGTATATAATGAGGTAATGTGAAATATATGTGAACATGATGCCAGATTGTTTCATAATGATGATGTTATGGTTATTCACATATGTTATGCATGAATGTGATGCTAGATTTCTTCAAATCATTGTGTGGTAGTTGAAAAAAATCACATGGTGTTTCATTTATATGAATTGATAAATACAATGACTATATATAATGATTCCTAAAATAATTATGATAATGATACGATGATCATGTAGTTTTGGTAATGAATATACTCACCCATGTTATATTTATTCATGTTCTTATCTGTTATCTTACTAGGATTTTAGATCACCTCTTTCTTTGATGTGTATACTCAAGTGACTACTTATATTAAGTTGTACACGAGGGACACTACAAATCTCGAGGATAATAATTAAATAATTTTTATGTTATATTTGGTAAATATTATGTTTGGTCCTAATTTTTTCCAATATAATAAACTATTGGATCCTGATTTTGTAACTCTGTTATATTTTTTATCTTTGAAATGATGTAATATTAATGTATGAAAAAGTAGTATCTCTATAATACTTTCATATTGATGTAATATTATGTTTATGAAAAATTTTAACTTGATTCAAGGATATATATAATCTGATTATTCTTGGTCATAGTAGTAGAAATGAAAATCAATGTATTCCATATGGGCATCGACTCATCAATTCTAATTGTGGTTCTAGAGGATGAAATGTACATTAAAAACCCAGATGGTTTTCTGATCCAAGAATATGAGAAAAAAAATTTAATGTTAAAGAAAACACTATATAGATTAAATAAGGAACTGAGAGCATGTTATTCTATACTAGATCAATATTGGAATAAAATTAGTTTTCAGCATGGTGAAGTTGATTACAATCCATGTATCAATAATGAGAGTGGTCAAATGATAATTGTACTGAAGTATATTGATACCATAATATTTTTTGGGTCAAATGAAGTTTAGTAGAAATATTTATCAAAATTCATGAAAATGGATTTCAATTTTAAATGATTATAGAAATGTAATTTTTTTCATATATTATATGTGACACAATAAAAGAATGGAACATTCATTTCTCAATACAAAAATTCCAAGGAAATTATTAGATTATTTAGATACGATAATTATAAGGATATAAAATCACTTGTCTCTAATCAGATGAAACAATCACAATATGATAAAGTCAAAGTGGTTGATTTCTATAAAATATATGGTTTTTTGGATGTTTATTACACTTAACTGTAATAAAACCAGATATATTTTTTCAAATTTTTATGTAACTTGGTATCCAATAATTCCAAAATAAACCCACTTGCTTTCAATAAATAGAATAATTTGATATATAAAGGTAACTATGGATTTTTATTCTCTATTAAATGAAAAATTATAGAATGATTTATTGGGTTATACATATGAAAATTATTTTGGCCATAATATGATGGAAAATCTACATCAGTAGGTGTGTTATATCTTAGAAGTTTTTGTATTTATTCACTAATAAAATAGAAATATTGTGTTTTATTGATCACTGTAGAAGCTGAATATAATTCCTCTACTGAATTTATCACAAAATTATTTCTAATGAACCAATATCTTCAACATATTGGAGTTTATGTGATTTATTTTATTTTAATATGTTATGATAATTCATGTTCTATAAATTTTATAACAAATCCATTCCTTTACTCACAAACAATGCACATTGAAATTAGGTATCATTTTATCAAGGATAAGGTTGAGCATGGGCTTTTGAATATGGTGTATGTTCATATAGAACTAAAGGTTTTAGATATTTTGATGAATTACATACCCAAATAAGAATTTTAATGTCATCACATGGCTATTAGAGTACATTTCAGACTATAATGGAGTGAGATTTCAGTTTATTGAAAAATTATGAGAAAATTTATTGATTAATACAAGTGATAAGATGACAGGGGGAAGCAGATTAATAGATAGATTTGGTTTAAATCAGATTGTTTTGAAGTTTTTCTATTAAATTTTATAGATCATGATGTTCTTACCTATGGGTTTTTTGATGAAAGTAGCTACTCGGTGGTTTTGACATGGTCCTAAAGAAGTGCCCTTATCGAGTGTCATGATTCTCTTCTATGAGATGGTGAAATGGTTCTTATGAAAAATCAGAGTTTTTCAAAATTGTTTTTGGAGAATAAAGTGATTAATTGATGAATATTTCATGAAAATTTTGTTTCTCACATAAAAAATGGATCATTATGGATTATAGTATATGTTGAGGAAATCATTGTTCAATTTGTAGAGACTTAGAGTCAACTTTTCTGTTATATAAGGAGGATAAAAATGTTTTTTTTACATTCTAGATATATAATATTAAAATAATTATTATGGTTTGAAGAGTTCTCCGAAAATACAAAAGGGGTATTGTAAGAAAAAAAATCCCTCAAGGTGATTTTAAGGTGTTTTTTGGTTGATTATGTTTGATGGAAAAGAAGGTCGGTAAGGATAGTTGGGATGTTCTAGTGTAATTTTTGACTATTATTACTATCAGAACTGTAATATAGAAGTATGTATGCTCTATAATTGGTATAAAAAATTGTGTTTGTATGGTGGTGTTGTTTCCCAGAGTTTTCCAACTTTTAGGAGTCCAAAAATTTTGGGAAGGGTAATGTTTTTCAAAGTGGGTTTTCTACTATTGCTTCATTAAAATATGGAATTAAATTAATTTTTATCAAATATATTTTGTTTTATGAATGATTGGAGATGCAAAAATTAATGTTTTTTGGAGGAAGGTAAGTATCTTGATTATGAAAATGACAAGTAATGTTTCATTAAAGTGGTGAGTTTCATGAAAAGATTGAATCATTTCTTATATAGGAACTGCAGATAGATAAATCTTCATAAATGGGTGGAAACATCTATTAATAGATGGATTCACCCCTCCTTTTAAATGATAAGCCACAAAAAATATCCAAAGTCCTTGAATTTGTGAATGTATTTTGAAAAGGATTTTTTTTGTTTGAATGATTCATAATAACATAAATTTCAAGAATAAAGGAAGTTTCATAAATGTTGAGAGATATTTTTTCAAATATTGGATTTTCAAGGAATAATAATTTTTTCTGAAAGTTTTGTTTTTCATAAAATATAAAAGTTTCATGAAGGATTAGAAATTATAACACAAGTTTGGGTAGAGTTTTATGAATTTGAATCTTACGTGAAACAAAAATATTTTCCTAGAAATACTATGGTGATGTGGTATTCATAATGTGTTTGAAATCAAATCTCAACGATGTTACAAATGATTTGTAAACAACATTGATTCATTTGATTAGAGGAATAATCTTATAAAGGAGGAGTGATAACACTCAATTGAGAGACCAAGGATGTAACACCCCTAGATTTTAGGAGATAGATTCTTTTTAATTTCATTGATGTCTTGTGTTGTATGCTACAAAATGATTATATTTCCCTCTATTAAACATCGTATTATCTTAAATTATATGAAACACTATGTTTGGCTTATGTTACATTCAAAAGATACTGTCCTAGGTAGCTTTTGTTATACACAATACCGAGTTTCACTAAACAATGATATATTATTAAAATGTTTTTATGGGATATAAAATAGCCATTATTAATAGTATTAACCACATTTTAAATTTTATATAACATTAATAGTCATCTTATGTATATTCTAGGACATAATATAAGAACAAATTCATTTTTTCGAATAAAATATATATTTTAAAAAATACAGTTTTTTCTCCTTTTAATGGTGCACCAATTTTAAATCTAGATTTTAAAACATTTAAATATTATATTTGACAAAATAAATGTATTATTTTGAATTGGGACATCATTATTTTACTTGGTTGAAATTTTGATATTTCTCTGATGAAATTAATATTTTGATGAATAGTGAAATATATTTCATTTTAATTCAAAACTACATTTTTTTCTAATTTATTTACATAGATAGATTATTTTTATGATTTTTTTTAAATTTTAATTGGATTTTTTTTTATAATTTAATCCAATTTTTTTCATTGGAATTAATTTCACTTTTAAATTGGATATAAATACATGAAAATCTTTTGATAAGTTTTTACATCTTTAAACCCCACTTTTTGGTTTTCAAAAACAGGAGATAATTTTAAATTAATTTCTTCTAATTATATATTTTTAATTATAAAAAATGGATTCTATATTTGGAATCAGTGGATCCATATTTTTTTAATAGGTTACTTCTATTTTTTGGATATTTTGGATAGTAACTATGGTAATTTTTATTTACCATTATTAAAGGTAACTCAGATAAATTAGGGTAACTAACAATATGATAAAGATAATAAAATTTCCCTAACGCCTTCCAAAATTCTATTGGATGAATTAAAGAAAACCAATATCACTTATGGTTCATAATTGATTCAATTAATGGACCTTTTTCCATAAAAGTTCTGTTATTAAAATTAAAATAATAAAATGTTACAACATGTCACTCTCATATATCATATAAGTATAAAAATTTTAATATAGTGATAAAAATTATAAAACCTAAAACATAAATTGTATCTAGAAATATAATGAAACCATATCATCGGGTAAATTTATTTAGAATTTTCATAGATTAAATAATTACCATTAATGATGACACAATAGTGATGGAGAAACTATTTTATTGATGAAAATATCAAATAAATGGTTTTAAAAATATTAAAATAAATATCATATGAACTAATTAAGGTTCTACATGAAAAATTAAGGTTAATATGACATGTTAGAAGTGTATTAAATATTTTGGATCGAATTTAACTTCTGTGTGGATTTTTTTAAAGTCAATGAATAGTGTCAAAAGTGAGACTATTTATATTTTATAAAAATAAAATATTATTAAATTACTAAAAACTAAAAAATATTTAAAATTAAAAATTAAAAATTATATGGTCGATAATTTCATAAATTATCCAATTATAGACAATTTACAACACATAAGTAAATATTTTTAACCATTTCATATTTAGAATATTATCACCAAAAATAAAATTAAATATATTAAATAAGTATAAATCAAATTGTTTAGGATTAAAACAAAATCAAAAGAAGTTTAAATTTTATTGGTTGAGATTATTTTTACCCATACTCATATTATCATTGAAATAAATGAGTTTGAGAGTATTATAAACAAAAAATAAATTAATATTAAATTAATATTTCAAGACTTTACTAAGGTGCCCCTCCCCTCTCTTATGAAATGGAACCTCTTATTTACTTTTAATCACACCTCTAAAGCCTTTTGGATCATCTAACCCATTCCCAACAGTACTCCCAACATCCCTAACTTCATCCTAGAGGCCACAATTTATGTAGAAATCCATCTTAAGAGGTCCTTTTCTGCATACCAAAAGAAGATACCTGAAAAAGGATTTTTGGAAACGTACAGAAGAAATCAAACCTAAGGTAAGGGATTATTTTTCCTCACATTTATCCATGTGGGACATATAACTTATACACCACTTATTTAATTTTTTATTGTTTATTCATCCCATGAATGTTTTTTGATTACTATTATGAAGGTTATGATATTTAATTATTCATATAAATTTCTTTATTTTATGAGGCAAATGATTTGACTGAATATAATTGGTAAGGGATAATTTTATAATCTCATTTTTACCCAATATTTTTTATACATAAGTATTTCCTAGGGTTATATTTACCATCCATGTCCATGTTTTCTAAAAAAATTCATAAAATGATTACTATTAATCTATGTATGTTTAAGGTTATTTTTACCAATTTTTGACTTTTACAACATGGTATAGAAGGAATCTTCATTTTGATTACCATATGAGATACTTTTTTACTTTTCTAGAAAAAGTATGAGGAGATTTATTTTTTAACTTATACGACAAGAATAGTTTTTTGAAAATTTCATGATGCATTATTTCCATGAATCTTCATCTATACAATTTCAAGATTATTTTTAAGTAAATCATTTATTTTAAAATTAAATGGAATTTGGTAAAAATAAAACGTTTTTGAAGAAGAAAGCATATTTTCCTCAAGAATATTCAAGTTTTTAATAAAATTATTTTTTCATCTAAGATGATTCTATTAAATATGGTAATGTTTCTGTACATATTATTTATATGATTTTATTATTTTAATGTTGGGTTCATATTTTTTATGGATTATTTTATGATGGAATGATACTTGAGAAACCCATCTTATGTCATGGGTTATACTCTGATGAATGATTTATGTTTTTGCAGAACATGTAAGAATGAATAAATTATGAGATCGGTGGGACATATATCTCCCTCCAATGGATTGGGTAAATATTTATATCTCATGATATATACATTATTAGAATGTAAATTAAATCTATTTCAGTAATATAGGGATTGAACGTCAAGTAAATGAGGTTCATAAATGTATCATTGGAGTGGAAAGTAAGTCGTGTTCAGTAAAGGACTTTTTCCACTACGATGGTCTTGGCATCAATTCCATGGATACTATGGAAATAATATTATATTATTATCTCTTTACAAAAATCCCATTTTTTATGCCAATTCTATTATATCATGGTGAATATTCATTTATGTTCTATTCCTTACATGCATCCAATATTAATTTCATGACCCAATATTTTGACATTTAGTCTTTATGTTCATGTTTTTAAATTATTATGTTTGTGGTTTGTTCTATGTTCTCAATGTTTACCCCTACTGAGAATTGAGCTCACCCTTTTTGTGTTCTCTTTTCCTTGGGATATAAATAAAGTTTTTAGTTAGGAAAAAATGGTGAAGATCTTTTTGGGAGATGTTGAAGATCTTTCCCCAAGTTAAAATATTGTGTTCCATGTTTCCAAATACACTATATTAATATGATATTTGGTTGTATATTTGTATAATGTATTAATTATTATGTTAATGAAATGTAATTTCCATGTACATCAACATTGGTCCATTACAGTTGGTATTATAGTAAAGTTTTATTCAACCTTTGGAAACTATAATGGAAAAACATTATTAAGATCCCTAGAGTTATTTATAAGGTATGTATAGGAATATTCCTAAGGGTAAAACTAACTATAAGTTATAGACCTATAATTATGTTAATAATCATTAATAACCTTGTATTAGAACTAAGATTTTAGATATTGAAAGTACTTCCCATTGATTATGTTGTTTCTCTATTATGGTTGTTTCCTCTCACACTATTCTTTTTGGGTTTTATAAAATGGATGGAACCTGAAGGAATAATGTTATTGATCAATTCCCTAGGAAATAAAATTATTGTACTTTTAGAAAACCAAATGTTATGGGAGAGAGAATGAAAAATATTATTTCTAAACTTACACAAGCTGTGAATCATTCTGGACTTCTAAATGAGCTAAGAAGGGAAAAACATTTCCTTGAGTCCTTTATAAGGCAACGTCCTCCTTCATTCAGTGTGTCTTCTGATACACTTATTTCTATAGAATTTATTAGTACCATTTAAAATATTTTTTCCATCCTTCGTTGTTCAGAACATGAAAAAGTTATTTTGTATGTTTATTGTTTAGATGGTGAAGTAGATCAATGTTAGAATCTAATCAACAATAAAATGCAACAAATTTAAATTGAATCCATGGAATGAGGTGATTTCACAAACATATTTTTCAATAATTAATGCCCTCACATTCATTTAACAAATATGGAAAATTATTTTCTTAATCTTAAGAAAAAGGATGGTGAATCCTTTGGTACATACGAGGAAAATTTTACAAGACATGCAAGGTATGCTTCTTGTTTTATCATCCAACATGAACATAAATTTGATCGATTCTTCAGTTGATTAAAACCAAGTATTATAATGGAATTATCTATACGAGACTTTACTAGATGTGAAGAGATTGTGTGTTTTCCAATCAAGGTAGAAATGGAAGATGATGTTACTTATTAATCTCATGGTATTCACAAGAAACGAAATATGCAGTTCATGGGAAAATCACAAAACAATGGTGAAAAGAAGATGAATATTTCCTTATACTCAAATTGTGGAATGATTCATGGTTTATATTGTCTTAAAGGAACTGGAAAATTTTTTAAGGGCCGAAAAGAAGGTCATCGAGTAGTCAAGTTCCGAAGTAATGGGGAAAAATGTTTCTAATGATGTGAATAGAGAAATGAGTATAGAGAATGCACCACCCACACTTAAATGATACATGTGAATGGAAGGGGGGAATTATGCTAACAAATTCCCAAATTAAAGGGTTAATGATGATGATCAACGTCAATAACCTCTTAAGGAAAAAGACAATGTCAAATCACATGTGATCACTATTGGTGATGTTGAGAATGGCAATGATGTGGTGGAATGATTAAGTGTTTATTTAATGGGATTCCAAAATAGTGTTGTTGAATCTCTTTCGTAGTATTATGGAATATTTTAATATCTATATATTGGTCTATTGTGGTTTTCCATAAGTATATGGTACCTATAACCATGAAAAGTGATTGAAATATTTTTTTTAAATCACATTATATGTGCTTAATGAAGGGATAAAGATAAAATGAGATGTTTGATAGTATTAATTATATCATGACTTATATAAGGGAAAATTCATATCATGGTTTGAGTACATAGAATTTTTTTTTATTTTTGGTGTTTGGAAAGAATTAATTTTGACAGAATTCATGTTTTCACTAATGTTATTTGGTAATTCATCTTATTACCATTTTTCTAGAGAATACATGGTTAAGGTATTCACATGTTTGGAATTTGATAACCAAGAACTACCTTATGAGATATGGTAGATAAATTTTTTGTCAATTTAGTTCACCTCATTCTAATGTTTTATTTTTTTGGTTATTATAAGGATTTTAATATTAGGAATTTAGGGATAGTATAAGTTATAGTCTTTTTTATGTTTTTTAGATTAATGTATTATCTCACTATATGTGGACTTATGCATATTTAATTACCTATGTTAGCTTTTTTGCTATGATATAATGAATGATCTATCATTATATCACATGATCTTCTAACACTTCACGAATGAAAAATTCAGCTTTATTTATTTAAATAAGAGATGAAGTTGAAATTTTTCAAGGCATGAACAACAATGATATTGTATGAAAATCATGTAAGTATTTATTGTCATGCATAATTCTTCAAGTATATGGAAAGAAACTTGAAAACCAAAATATTTATCATAGTACCTAATTATCTGATGAATCAAACGGTCCCTTAAATCGTCATAGATTTATGGATTTCTGATTGTTAACTTTCTCCAATCCTTGGTTTCTATCACTCTTCATCAGAACATGATGGTTAGATTTTTTTCCTTTCATATCCATGTTTACACTTCCCACCTATGTACTCTAATGTAGCAATCTAGTGATTAGTTACTTTGGGTAAATCTTATGTTTCTAAAATTCATTTTTTAAATAAATTTTTATTATTCGTTTTTATGATGCGGGTTTCTATGAAAGATTATTTGAAGTAGTAAACCTTTTATAACCTCGACTAATTTCGTGGGAGAAATTCATTTTAATGGGGTATAATGTGACACCATGAGATTTTATGAGATATATTCTTTTTATTTTCATTGATGTCTTATTTTTTATGCTACACCAATATTAACTTGTGATATATGAAAAACCCTATTATCTTTAAGTATACGCAACACAATACTTGGCTTGTGTTACATGCAAGAGCGACCTTCCTTGATAGCATGCATTGTATACAATACTAAGTTTCACTAAACAATGATATATTATTAAAATATTATTATGGGATATAAAATAGTCGTTATGAATATTATTGACCACATTTTTAATATTATATAACATTAAAATTCATCTTATGTATTTTCTTGAACATGATATACGATCAAATTCAATTTTTCAGATAAAATAAGTATTTTTCAAAAAAAATACAGTTTTATCACTTTTTATGGTGCACCAATTTTAAATCATTTTTTAATACTTTTATATATTTTATCTGAAAAACTAGACATCTTTATTGGAAGAGTGACATAAAAATTTATCATGGATGAAATTTTGGTATTTTTCTAATGAAATTCATAATTTGATGAGTAGTGAAAAATAGTACAATTTAATTTAAATATACATTTTCATATAATTTATTTATATGGTTCGATTATCTTTTTAGTTGGTTTTAAATTTTAATTGTATAAATTTTTTATTATTTAAATTAATTGGTCATTGGATTTAAAAAGAATATATCTTTTTGGGGGAATTATAGACTGAAAATTAATTTATAATAAATTAATATTTCTAGAAATTCCAAAGGTTCCCATACCCGCTCTTACAAAAAGGGCACATCTCATTCTATTTAAGTAACACTTCCAAAGCCCTCTGGCTACGCCAGCGACTACCCAACACTCCTACAAAAATCCCTAAAATTATCCTAGAGGCCACTCTTTGGGAATAAATCTATATTAATGAGTGGTTTTGTTCATACCAATAATAGATACCCAAAAAAGAGTATTTTGAGGCACATAGGGAAGAAATCGAACCTAAGGTAAGGGATTATTTTTTCCACTTTTATTATTATAGGAAATATTCATTATACACCAATTATTTCTTTTGAGTGGTGTTAACTCTTTAGAGGAAGGTTTTATGATTCTTATTATGATGGTTATGGTATTTAATTATGCATATAGTTTTGTTTTTTATGAGGCAAATAAACTGATTGGTTATAATTGGTAAGGGACAATTTTTCAATCTTATTTTTATCTAGAATTGTTTATATGTAAGTTTTTACTGGTGATATATTTATTATCTATGTCCATTTTTTCTAAAAACAAATTCATAAAATGTTTAATATTTTTCATTGTATGTTTAAATTCATTTTTACCCATTTTATCTTTTACTACATGGTAGGGAAAGAATCATTCTTTTCTTTACCATACGAGGTACTTTTTGACTTTTCTGCAAAAGTACCATGATAATTTTTTTGACTTATACATCATGAGTTGATTTTTTTACAGTTTCATGATGCCTTATTTCCATGAAGATTCCTCTACACTATTTCATGATTATTATTTATTAAATTATTTTAATTTAAAATTTCCAGGAATTTTGAATAAAGAAATCATTTTTGAAGAAGAAATAATATTTTCCTCAAGAATGAAGATCAAGTGTTTTATCAAAATTATTTTCCATAAAAGATGATGCTCTTAAACATAGTTATTTTTATATCCCTAATATTACTGTGATTTTATTTTTTTTAATGATAGAATGATATTTTATATGGATTATGTTATGATGGAATGATGCTTAAGAAACCCATTTCATTTCATGGGTCATGATTTAATTAATGATTTATGTTTTTGTGGCACATGTAAGAATGATTTAATTATGATATGGGTGGTACCTATATCTCTCTCCAATGCATTGGATAAAGATTTAAATCTCATGATATTGAAATGAATAGAATGGTAAGTAAATCTGTCTCAGTAATATAAGTCTAGAATGACAAGTTAATCTTGTTTAGTAATGGATGGTTGGAAGAAAATGTAAACTTGGTTTAGTAATGGACCTTTCCACTTTGAGGGTCTTGGCATAAATGTCTTGGATACTGGATATATTTATTTTATGACCCAGGATTCTAATATATAAACTATATGTTCATGTATTAACATTCTTATGTTTATGGTTTGTTCTATGTTCTCAATTTTTATCCTTACAGAGAATTGATCTCACCCTTTTTATATTTTATTTTCCCCATGATATAAAAAAAGGTTTTTGGTAGGAAAACAAAAGGGAAAATTTTTTATGGTATATTTTTAAGATATTCCACCAAGTCATAATATTATGTTCCATGTTTCCAAGGACAATAAACTAACATAGTCTTTAGGTGTATATTTATGTAATTTATTAAGTATTCTGCAAAATAAATTTAATTTCCTTGTATGTCAACATTGGGTCTTCATAGATGAGATTTCAAATAACTAATGGTAGTGAACCACGGGGTATAGTGAGTATTATCCAAACATTTTAATAGTTTGGTGAATTAGTGGATTTATTACATAGGAATATTTTTTATTTATGCTCCTTGGGAGTATCCCAATGTGTGTGAACCCAGTAAAATTGTTATTTCTCATTATTGTTTCACTTATACTCATACATTTTTATTTTAAGGGGAGACAATATTGTTTTGTTTAATGATGAAACAAGATCCAAATGGGACGTTTTTTTAATATATCATAACCTAATTTGCTTCCCTCTCAGTTAAATTGATATATTTGGGCTAAAAAATATTCATAGTAATTTGGGATAGGTAATAAAACCCCCTATTGTTTTTCTTTAAGAATTTTTATGATTTCCAAGGACATGATAAAAGGAATACATTACTGATAGTGTTAATTTTAGAGGTATTTCCTTGTATATGGTCATTAGATTTGTCTTTTGGGTATTGGAATCAAAATTTCATTTGAATTACCATTGGAATCATCTCATAGGTATTTATTTTAAATACCATGGACACTCTAATTGGGTTTTAATCACATTTAATATGGATTACTGAGTATTTGACCCCCAGAATCTGACATTGGACTTATATTATTTGTAATAGTTGTGCAACATGATCCAAAACCCCTAGGAACTAGTCATAGTTGGTTTGGTATAATCCCAAGATTCATGGTAGAACTGGAGGATCAATATTGGTTATTATTAATACTTCTATAATATAATTTTATTTAAAAATTATATCACCTGAATATACACTAAATTTATAGGTTATTTATAAGAATAAATTAGTGGTCCCCCGTTTTGGTTTACTTACAACTTCTTCTTGTATTAAGGGTACTTGGGAACATGAGAAGAGTTCACTGATGTAGTTTTAAGCAGAGTAAAGGGCCAGAGGTGGATGGGCAAGTGGGATATCTCGAATGGTCTTCGAGACTGAGATGAGGTATAATTCAATTATGTGGTATATCCTCCAGTTATTAATTCATTTTATTTATTTTTTATAAGAGATCGGCCTTGTTGGTGATCAATATCTATATTTTTTCATGATTGTGAGTCTATATAACTATATCCATTAAACATTCATTGATTCTTTTATTGAAACCACGTGTTGTAGTTATTAATTTCTTAGATGATGTTTTGTTTATTTGTATCATTTATAATACACTTCAATATGGGGTTATAGTCATACCACAGTACTATCGTATACACTCTCTACTATTTTACCACATTAGGGATAAGGGGAGGTCTACATGAGGTCTCTAGGACTAACCTCCAGTTCGAGAATAGATCAATGGATGTGACCTGGGGGTGGAAGTTACAAAGTGGTATCACGGCTATATTTTTGGTTTCAAAGAAGGTAACATAGTATTATTTTGTTGAAATATTTTGGGAGATGGTTTATAAGTGACATATTAAAGTGGTGGATCTTAAGATGGATATCGGATTGAGGATCAACGAAATTTTTTTATAAAAAATCTTGGTTACAAAGGATATAGATTTTTAATATTTTTTTTTGTTTTTTGTGCGATTTTGAACTAGTGGGTTGCACATGTAATTAAAATTTTTTTGATTTAGGGTTTTTTATTGTTCTTTATCTTCTCTCGTTGCCAATATTTGTACTTCAAGAATTGTGTTTGGCATATAAGATTCACATGAAATTATTTTGTTTCTTATTATTGATGTAACTAATGATTGACATTGGGTATTTAAGTTATAATAAAACATTATATGTATTTATCCCATATAAAATGTGGGTGTAACTTTTCATAGCTAAAACATAGTATATATTTATCCTTATAATAGGTCATATGGATCTATGATGAGATGGTCGACGATAAAAATTATGGTTTCCCCTAGTTTATAGGACACATAATGACCCTTATAAAGTTGTTGCATGTATTATATTCCATTGTTATTGACTCTTTATGTATGATTTTGGAAATTTTTTTATAATGTTAAATGGTTTAGTTATTTAATGTGTTACCAACAATCTAGATGATGTTTTTCATATATATTTTTAGAGGAATCTTATTTAACATGTACAAATTATAATGGGGTTTCAATAGAAATCATGATAGTAAAATTTCATCGTGAATATATGCAGATAAATGAGAATATGGTCCAAAAGTAGTTGGATCCTATATGATAAGGCTCGGTGGGGGCCAGATTAAAATTTTGGATTCATGAGGGGTAGTCCCATGTGCGGGTGCCCTGTGATAATCAATAACCTAGTATGTGTGATATATAATACGATTATTGATATATAATACCCTAGATTGTGTATTTTGGCAAGTGATTTTTTTGTGAACCCATTTTTGGGAGAAGGGGTGGTACCTTGTAAGTTTTTATCAATATAATAAATGTCACATGGGTAAGGTGGGAGAGCCTAGTTTTTTTATATACAACTCTAGACATTACTAAGATATGTGTGGTGGATGATACGAGTTCTGTTTTATAAAGGTATAATAAGATAAGTGTTATCTTGGTATTTTTGAGTTCCTTAGAGATGAGAAGGAATGGAATTTACTTCATGTTATGATATTAGTGCACGATATGTGTAACCAACTATATGGTACAGTCATTGAAATGCCTTAGGTTTTATTATAAAAAACTTGTGGGGTGATTTTGGTATTATGTTTTTTGTTTTGATGAAATTATTAATGTGATTCCTAGACTTATGTACCCTTAGTTCATTTTTTCATGGCATAGTGGCATAGCACATATGGGATCTTGTGATTTTAGAATGACACTTGGGTTGGGGTGATCATACAATAAACCATGGAATCTGTGTGATGATTTATTTTGAATAGGACAACTCAGGGTTATTTAGGATAAACTTGATCAATTTACCATAGAGAATTGTTATTTTCTTAAATTTAGAGCCTAATTATGATGATTAGTGACTTATAAAGCCTACGTT
This sequence comes from Viscum album, assembly GCA_963277665.1. Classification (NCBI taxonomy): domain Eukaryota; kingdom Viridiplantae; phylum Streptophyta; class Magnoliopsida; order Santalales; family Viscaceae; genus Viscum; species Viscum album. The sequence continues at coordinate 246,202,830 of OY728131.1, forward strand.
AGGTTACACAATAGGGGAGAAATGTAGTCTACATCCACTCCTTTAAGATGAAACTGATTTGTATTATTGATCGGTCATGTATAAGTTGACGCTTGAGGGTTTGATGAAATGTCACAGGCTTGGATGACCATGGGTTTTGATGAAATGATAAACACACATTCTGGTGAGTTCAATCTTTCAAAATGGATCAGGTGTGGTTGAATAGTTGATCTGAGGATTTCCCTAGATATAGTTCCAGTTCTTGGAAGGGGATGACAATGGATCAGATGGAAATAGATTGTGACATCCCAGGTAAATAAAGAATAAGACATATTTCATATTTATTAATATTTGTGAATTAAATATTAATTTTACTTTAAAAGGGTTGCTATGTTCGATAGCGTACCCGATACGCAACAACGGGTTTCTTTGGAATCTTACGCTGCACACTAATAATATAATGTTATTATTTTAAATGGTAGTTAAATCCTAGACGTTGTATTGGTGGGAATGAACGAAATTAACAAAAATATGATTATACTTGTCTGTTAAATGTATTTACATTTATCCAATAAAAATTTAGGGGCATAAAATGTGAATGAATATAATTTTAAGCATAATTTACATTAAAAGGTCGATTTACCACCTTTTCATGGAGAACCCTCTTTAAATATAGTTTTGGTCATTTATATATGTTCTATTTGACCAAATAAAATTTTTCTTTAGATTTGGGACAACAAATTTTACTTTGGGTAATTTTTTGGTATTTTTCAGATAAAGTTCATTTTTTTAATAAACAGTGAAAAATATTGTATTTTAATTCAAAGGTGCCTTTTAATATAATTTATATATATGGTTAGATTATATTTTTAATTGGTTTAAAAGTGTAATTATAATATATTTTTACCATTAAATCTAATTTTGGTCGTTGGAATTAATTTCACTTGGAAATTTGACATAAACAAGTGTCAATCTTTTGATAGTTATTGTTTCTTAAAAACACGCTATTTGTTTTAACAACGGGATTTAATTTTAAATAAATTAATTCCACTTTTATTATTAGAATTTTGTATAATAGACATCATTTTTGAATTTGGTATATCAAATATAGCTTAGGCTGAATTTCTTGTATTTTTTTAAAAAACATCATTTTTTATGAATAGTGAAACTACTTAGTGGTTGTTAAAAAACCTACTTTTTCATTTAAATGAAATTTTACCACTTATGTGAATTTAACTAAAAAAATCCTACATACATGGTTGTTATAAATAAGTAAAATTTGGTTCATTAAGATGAAAATAATTTTTGGTGAATAGTAACTTTTGACTTTTATTTACCAAAGTTAAAGGTAAATAAGGTAATTCAAGGTAAAAGGAATATTATAATAATTCCAAATTAACTTAACACTTGTCCAAACATTAGTGGTTTATTCTTTTACGACCATGGGAATCTTTGGGTTGATTTTTGGACCCCATTGAGCCACTTGGGAGTTATAATGACAATTTAGATTAATCAATTTAATGTAAAGTTAAAATTGACATTAACAAAATTATTTTAGTAATTATTTTTTTATATAGTGTTATATAAGTCATATATTCGACTATAAATATCCATTGGAAAGATAATATGATTTCCTACATTATTGTATTTTTTTATAATTTTTAGACATCGAATAAATTAAATTATTTATGACACAATAATGATGCAGTATTTACCTCATTAATAAATGATTTAAATAAATAAGATTATAATGATTAAAATACTATCCAAAGCATGTCCAATTTTGATTGGATGATTTTATTTCGACCATGAGTCATCTTATATTTATCCTTAATGATTTTTGGACCATTAGAAACCAAATATCATTATATAATAAAATAATATTTCCACACATTCCTAAAGAGCCACTCCTCTCCCTTATAAAAGGAGACCATTTCTATCCAATTACTCACACCTCTAAAGCCATTTGGCTCATCCAAACTCTTCTCAATTATTCTCCCTAAATCCCTCTCCTCCTCTTAGAGACCTTACCTTAGGTAGAAGGCATTTTAAGAAGTTTTTTTGGTTTAAACCAAAGGAAGTTACCCAAATGAAAGGTAACAGTTTCTCTTAATTTGTTTTCTTTTATTTTACTTATCCAACCCCTAAACTTTTTTATTACTTTCTTTTGTAACAAATCCAGTATCCTAAATATACTAGGATGTTTTTATGAGAAGGATTGGAACTAAACATACTCACACCTCCATCTAATGGGTAAAGAACATAATATTTCTGTGGATGAAAAACCAACGCCTCACAAAATGATGATTCTTCGATTATATCCTACCGCATCTCATGGTGGACATTATGATGGAACTGTATTTACATAGGATATATATTATTTTTATGTTTTCTTTATGCTTCTGTATTTTCCATTTATATCATGCCTTTATGGTTTCCATAGTGGGCAAATACGATAATCTCATTTGAGGAAGTGCGGACTACCACCCCCTCAAAGTGATGTGACTCATTAATGGCATACATGGGATGCATAAAGGATAGATTTAATGATACTATATATGATATTATACTGGAATTATAATATACCTATGTATCATTACGTTCTAATTCCATTAAAATAAGAAATAGAAATGAAAGTAGCATTCATGCATACGTACGGCTTACCGTCTCCATGAACGGTGCATTTCATTTCATACCTCCATATGTCATGTACTATTATAAATACATGTATATATTGAATATATATGACATATATGATATCAAAATCATAAATATCATTCTGGATATAATGGACTATTGACCACATTGACAACTTGTAAATATTAGGTGTTCATTTTTTACTCAAGTACCAAATATCTACAAAATGGATGTTATTAACATATATGATTAAATAATATTTATAACATGGAAATAAGTTATATAAAAGGAATAATAAACTTGAAAAATTTACATAAGAAAGTATAAATTAACATTATTTTATTATTCAGGAGATTAAAGAACGATAGAGTCAAGTCGGACATGAGGTAAGGGACTTCGTCTCAATATCCTTTCATTGAGGCATATTTTGTTTTAATACACGACTTTATTTTATATGTTGTAAAAATATCCTTGAATTTTCAAAGAGAATATTTTTCTACAAATCATTTTACTAAACGAAAAAACGATTGTTTCTTTTAACGTGAGCGGTGACAATGACATTTTCCTCCGCCGCGAGTATTATTTGATCTTTGGCTTCCTCATCAAGCCGAAATGTTTTTAAAAGAAAATAAATACTATATACTCTTTTTTGTATTTTGGTATTGAAAATGGTTTAGATAATGGATTTGTTATGTTAATATATTAAATAGATATATTGCGATTGAAATGTGGAAATTTTTTCTTTCCTTTATATTCGGTGTATGTGTTGTGATTTTATATTGGTACTTGAACATTTGACAGGTGGTTACATGATAAACCAAATGACGGGTGTTGTCATGAATACCAGGACGGGTGGTTACGTTATAACCTCCAATTCATTGGGTATGGAAGTCGGTTGTATGGCTATTACATTTAGTGATATGTGTGGAAGTCGACCGTATGGTTATTCTATTTATGTATGTTTATGTCCCAAGTTACCTTTATATGTTATGTGTTCTTTATATAGGTTTTATGGTAATCGTTTGGTTACAAAAGGGTAAGAAATGATCTTTTATTCAGTGAAGAGTATTTACTACTTCATAAAGGTGAAAAGTATTACTTGTGTTAATATATTCATGGTTTACTTGTTGATTTAAAATACTAACAGTTTTCCTTCTTTGTGTATCCCTTACTGAGATTTTTATGCTCATCCCAAGTTTAAGAAAATGTTTTTCACAGGACATAATGTGGAATAGGTTCAAGGATGGGATCAAGGAAAAGTCATGCTATCTTAAACATGGAACTAGACATGACCCTTTTTTTCAAGAGTTATTATTTTGTGAAAAAAAATGGAAACTGTATAGAAGTTTCTACATTGTATTCTTTTGAGATGTAATAGTTATGTCCTAATTCTCTAAAACTCTAAACCAGAAAAGATCCTCAATGTGAATTATTCATTTAATTCAATATTATGTAAGGTTTAAGGTTGGGTCCTTATAGTTGGTATCAAAGGTCAGTTTAGATAACTTTAGGTGTTAGGGTATTTTTAAAGTATTATCCATAATGTAAGTTATGTTAATATTAATATCATATAGAATTTACAGATTACCATGTTGATTCGCCTAAGATATTTCTATTTTCAGAATGGTTTTCCAGCTAGGAAACAGGGTAGCTATGTTGTGACGACATCATGAGGAAAACAACCTTCCAAATCATCAACCTGAGATGGTCGGAATTGGAACTGAACAGTTTGTTACAATGATGGAATAGTTGACTCGGGCTATAAATGGTGGTGGTATCCATGTACGAGATCAGCCAGATCAACCACATAGGAACATGTCCATATTAGAGCATTTCTTGAGGCAACATCCTCCATCATCTGGAGGATCATCTAACCCTGTGCTAGCGGAAGGGTGGATTAAAGCACTGGAAAAGATTTTTGATGTCATGGGTTGTTCAGAACATCAAAAGGTTAGTCTCGTTGTTTACCATTTTGAAGGTGAATCTGATCAATGGTGGTTGATGGTGAAAAATATCAGGGATAGTGATGAGATTGATGCTCTTGTTTGGGAAGAATTCAAAGGTATGTTTCTTGAGAAATATTTTCCTAAGGTGGTTCATCTTAGGATGGAAAAACAATTCCTAAAATTTAAGTAGGAGGATGACTCTATGGCTGCTTATGAAGCAAATTTCACTCGACTAGAAAGGTATGCACCAAATTTCATCAAAGATCTTGATAGTAAGATAAATAGATTTTACTTAGGACCGAATCTATGATATCAAAGAGCATTAGCCTCTCGTGAGTTCAAAAGTTATGAAAAAATTGTTCGATGTGCGGAGATGGTGGAAATTGAGTTTGCCGATGATCAAGTGTCTTTTCAAAAACAACAGAATAAGAGGTACAGTTGGTAGGCAAAGGGGAAGAATTCATCATAGAATCCTGGATGTAAGAAAACTAAATATCCGTATTGTGAGAAGTGTGGTAAAAATCATCCCGAAGAATGTCTATCAGAGTCTAGAAAGTGATTCTGATGTGGTATGTCTGGTCGTATTTCTTGAAACTGTAAGGAAGATGATCAAGAAGGCAATGAAAATCCATCAATAAGATGTTTTAAGTGTAATGAAATGGGTCATTATGCAAATGAGTGTCCAAAAAAGAACTCAAATGAAAGAAAGTATCTAGAATACAAGCAGAAACAGGTGGTGAAATCTTTTGCAACTACTTCATCAGATGTTGGGCCACCAATGAAGTTGTATCAGGTACACTGTTTGTTTGTTCAGATTATGCCAATGTGTTGTTTGATTCAGGGTCTACACACTCTTTCATTTCTAATAAGTTCTCTAGTAAATTGGGAATTCCATATCATGATATGAATACTGAACTTGCGGTAAAAACACCTGGAGGAAATGTTGAGACAAAAAGAAAACAAAAGAACATTCACGTCCTTGTGTGCAAAAATAATATACCTGCAAACCTTATTATTTTTTTCTAGTAGAGTTTGATGTTATTTTGGGCATGGATTGGGTTTCTTCTTATCATGCTTAGATTGACTACAGAGCTAAAGAGGTTTCTTTTCAGAATGATTTTTATTTTGTATACAAAAATGAACCCTTGGTTTGGATAACATATCAGGAAGCTGAGAAACTAGTAAAATATGGAAATGAATGTTACCTTGCACATATTGTTGAAAACAAAGGAACTGTTTAGATTAATGATGTGCCAGTGGTAAATGAGTACCTTGACATTTTTCCAGATGTGTTGCCTGGTATTATACATGATCAAGAAGTTGAATTTATTATTGACTTAGTTCCTGACGCTAAGACAATTTCAAAAACACCTTATCGAATGGCTCAAATTGAACTTTTAGAGTTAAAGAATAAATTGCAGGAGTTATTAGATAAAGGTTTCATTCGACCTAGCACATCACCATGGGGTGCTCCTGTTTTATTTGTTAAAAAGAAAGATGGTTCAATGAGAATTTGCATTGACTATAGAGCATTGAATAACATCACTGTTAGGAATAAGTATCATTTGCCTCATATCGATGATTTGTTTGATCAGCTCCAGGGAGCTCAGTATTTTTCAAAGATTGACTTGAGGTCGGGGTACCATTAGTTGAAAGTAAAATAAGCAGACATTCCGAAGACCAAATTTAGTACTATATATGGACATTATGAATTTGTAGTTATTCCTTTTTGATTAACCAATACACTTGCTGAATTTATGGATCTTATGAATAGAATTTTCCGTGAGTTCTTGGATAAGTTTTTGGTTGTGTTCATTGATGATATTTTGGTTTATTCCAAAAGTAAAGAGGAACGTGAAAGTCATTTAAGGGTCATCATACAAATCTTAAAAGAAAATAAACTTTATGGGAAATTCAGTAAGTTTGAGTTTTGGTTACAACAAATTTCTTTCCTTGGTCACATTGTTTCAAAAAATGGAATAACTGTCGATCCTTCTAAAACAAAAGTTTTTGAAGAATGGCCAAGACCCAAAAATATAACTGAGATTCCTAGTTTTCATGATTTGGCCGGTTATTACAGGAGGATTGTTGAAAATTTTTCACGGTTGTGTAGTCCAATGACTAAGTTAACTCGAAAATGTGTTAAGTTCATTTGGACAAAAGAATGTGATTAATGTTTTCAGTAATTGAAAAGAAGCTTAGTGAATGCTTCAGTTTTGGCACTGCTATCCAAAAATGGTGAGTTTGTTATCTACAGTGATGCTTCATTGAAAGGACTTGATTGTGTCCTAATGCAGAATGATCAGTTAATTTTTTATGCTTCACATCATTTGAAACCTCATGAGTTAAATTACCCTACACATGATTTTTAATTAGCTACTGTTGTTTTTTCTATAAAAAATTGGAGGCATCATTTGTATGGAGTAAAGTGTGAAATATATACTGATCACAAAAGTTTGAAGTTTATATTCACTTAGAAATAATTGAACATGAGACAGAGGAGATAGTTAGAATTAATCAAGGATTATGATTGCACCATCCATTACAATATGAGAAATGAAAATAAAGTGGTTGATGCTTTATGTCGAAAAAATAATGTCTCATTAGCCATGCTACATTTGGAATGAGATCCTATCATTTCTAATTTGATGATCATTGGCATTGAAGTTTTTGGTGTAGGGAATTCTTCTGTTTTATATCAAGTTTCAGTGAGATCATCTCTATTAGACAGAATAAATCAAGCACAGAAAGAAGATAGTGAGTTGCAGAAAAAGGTACAATTGGTTCAGAAGGGTATGTTTCCTGATTTTAACATTGATAATGATTGTGTTTTGAGGTTTGGGAAAAGATTATGTGTGCCTTGTGATTCACAGTTGAAGAATGAGTTGTTATGTGAAGCTTATAGTTCCCCATTTTCAGTTCATCCTGGCAGTACTAAGATGTACAGAGATCTTCGTGAGTATTACTAGTGGGATGGAATGAAAAGAGATATTTCTAATTTTACTGTGAAGTGTTTGACTTTTCAGCAGGTTAAAGCAGAGCGAAAGTTACCGAAAGGAATGTTTCATCCTTTACTGATGCCAGAGTGGAAATGGGACAATATATCAATGGACTTCATTGTGGGATTACCAAAGACATCTTGAGGTAATAATGCAATCTGGGTTATGTTGATCGATTGAATAAATCTTCTCATTTCCTTCCAATTAGAGATACTTTGTCTCTAGATCAACTTGCTCGGTTGTATGTTAAAGAGATAGTCAGGTTACATGGAGTTCCCCTCTCCATTGTAACTGTTAGTGATCCCAGGTTTACTTCTAACTTTTGGAAAGGCTTTCAGAATTCATTGGGTACTGAATTAAATTTTAATATAACTTTTCTTCCGCAATCAGATGGCAGTCTGAACGAACAATTCATACCTTGGAAGATATGTTACGTGCTTGCTCGATGGATTATTAGGGAAGTTGGGACCAACACATTTCTTTGGTTGAATTTTCATATAATAACAGTTTTCATTCCAGTATATAAATGGCTCCATTTGAGGAATTATATGGAAAGCATTGTTGAACTCTAGATTTTTGGGATGATGTAGGTGAAAGGAAGCTAATGGGACCAGAATTGGAAGACGAGAGGGCTGAGAAAGTTCAGTTGATTCAAAACCACATGAGAACATCTCAGAGCATACAGAAAATTTATTCAGATAACCGGAGGAAGGATATTTCTTTTGAGGTAGGTGATCATGTCTTTCTCAAAGTTTCTCCATGGAAAAGTGTGATGTGTTTTGGTAAGAAAGAAAAGTAGATTCCGAGGTTCATTGGACCTTATGAAATTCTAGAGAAAGTTGGATCAGTTGCATATAGAGTGGATTTACCTCCAAGTTAATCCCAGGTACATAATGTTTTTCATATTTCGATGTTGAGGGCAAGTGTTGCGGAAAAATTAATTCACCAGGTAAAGGTTTTGTGGAAAACCCATATGGTTGAAGAGGCAACGTGGGAATCTGAAAATGCTATGAGGGATAAATACCCCCACTTATTTTGATAAGTGAATAAAAATTGCGAGGATGCAATTCCCAAAAGGGGGGAAGGATGTAACATCCCAGGTAAAAAAATAATAAGAAATATTACATATTTATTAATATTTGTGAATTAAAGATAAATTTTACCCAAATTAAAGGTAACAGTTTCTCTTAATTTGTTTTCTTTAATTTTACTTCTCCAACCCCGAAACTCTTTCTATTTCTTTCTTTTGTAACAACACCAGTATACTAAATTTACTAGGATGTTGTTATGAGAAGGATTCAAACTACGCATACACACACCACCATTTAATGGGTGAAGAACATAATGTTTCTATGGATGGAAAACCAACGCCTCACAAAACGATGATTGTTCGATTATATCCTACCACCTCTCATGGTGGCCATTATGATGGCACTGTATTTACATATGATATATATTATGTTTATGTTTTCTTTATTCTTCTATATTTTCCATTTATATCACGCCTTTATGGTTTCCATAGTGGGGAAATATGATAATCTCATTTGAGGAAGTGCGGACTACCGCCCCCTAAAAGTGATGTGACTCGTTAATGCTTTATGTGGAATGTATAAAGGATAGATTTAGTGATATTATATATGATATTAAACTGTAATTATAATATACCTATGTATCATTATGTTCTAATTCCATTAAAATAAGAAATATAAATTAAATTAGCGTTCGTGCATACTTACGGCTTACGGTCTCCATGAACGGTGCATTTCATTTCATACCTCCATATGTTATGTACTATTATAAATACATGTATATACTGGATATATATGAAATATATGATATCTAAATCATAAATATCATTCTGGATATAATGGAATATTGACCACATGGAAAACTTGTAAATATAAGGTGTTCATTTTTTACTCAAGTACCAAATATCGACAAAATGGACGTTATTAACATAAATGATTACATAATATTTATAACATGGTAATAAGTGATATAAAAGAAATAATAAACTTTAAAATGGTTTGTAAGCAAGTAGAACTTAACATTAGTTTATTATTCAGAAGATTAAAGAATGACCGAGTCAAGTCAGACATGGGGTAAGGGACTTCGTCTCAATCTCCTTTCATTGAGGGATATTTTGTTTTAATACACAACTTTCCTTTATAAGCTGTATGAAAACCCTTGAATTTTTAAAAGTAATATTTTTCTACAAATCATTTTACTAAATGAAAAAATGATTGTTTCTTTTAACAGCAGCGGTGACAACGACCTTATCCGCCGCCGTGAGTATTATTTGATCTTTGGCATCCTCAACAAGCCGTAATGTTTTTAAAAGAAAATAAATACCATATACTCTTTTATGTATTTTGGTATTGAAAATGGTTTAGATAATGGATTTTTTATGTTAATATATTAAATAGATATATTGCGATTGAAATGTGGAAATTTTTTCTTTCCTTTATATTCGGTGTATGTGTTGTGATTTTATATTGGTACTTGGAAATTTGAGGGGTGGTTACAAGATAAACCAAATGACGGGTGTTGTCGTGAATACTAGGATGGGTGGTTACGTTATAACCTCCAATGCATTGGGTATGGAAGTCGGTTGTATGGATATTACATTTAGTGATATGTGTGGAAGTCGACCGTATGGTTATTCTATTTATGTATGTTTATGTCCCAAGTTACCTTTATATGTTATGTGTTCTTTATATTGGTTTTATGGTAATCTTTTGGTTACAAAAGGGTAAGAAATGATCTTTTATTCAGTGAATAGTATTTACTACTTCATAAAGGTGAAAAGTATTACTTTTGTTAATGTATTCATGGTTTACTTTTTGATTTAAAATACTAATAGTTTTCCTTCTTTGTATATCCATTATCGAGCTCTTTATGCTCATCCCATGTTTTTGAAATGTTTTTCACAGGATATAATGTGAAATAGGGTCAAGGATGGGATCAAGGAAAACTCATGTTATCTTAAACAAGGAACTAGACATGAATATTTTTTTCAAAACTTATTATTTTGTGAAAAAAATGGAAACTTTGTAGAAGTGTCTACTTTGTATTCTTTTGAGTTGTAATAGTTATGTCCTAATTCTCTAAAACTCTAAACCTAAAAAGATCCTCAATGTGAACTATTCATTTAATTCAATATTATGTAAGGTTTAAGTATGGGTCCTTATATACATTATTATGGTTTTCAAACCTATTATGGTTTTTCTCAAGGAGTGGAATAATAGAATCCATATGGTAGAGATGTCACCATTGGTTATAGAGGGTGTTATTCTTAATATGGATCAATTTTGGTGGATTTTAAGCATGATGTTATAGTGATTCAGGAAGGATTATTGTTTGATTTCTCATGTTCATGATCAAGTATGAATGAAATTACCACATCTAGAAATAATGTGTTGTGATTGATGGAGTATGGGTTTTGGAGGAAATATTTCATGTGGAAAATTTTATGGATTCTTGAGATATTTTTTTGGATAGTTGATCCAATACATTAGTTCTAGTGAGTGGATGAATATAACTTTTGTGTTACCTTATCAAATACTATATTTAAATATTTTTAAATATCTTTGGATGGAGTTTACACCTTGGAATCATGTTCAGAATGATTCCAACATGGCTTAGGGGTGAGTCAGATTAGAGGCACATCAGTGCTCAAGTGAGATCGTGGTGCTAGGTTTTGGTTAACAACGATCCAGTAAGAGAATTACACTTTGAGTAAGATTCTGAATTCATTGTGAGTGTTGCAAAATCTTAGGGTTCCTTTCGAATTGAGGTATCATGATCGAGTTAATGTGATTGTGTATAAAAAGGTGTGATAGAGCGTGATTGAGTATAGTCTATTCGAGGATTTTTTACTAGTGATTTTTTTATGACTATGTGTGATGTGATAAAACCACACCAAGTGATTCATTTGATAATTATTAATACATTCTAGTAGTAAATTTTAATGGTAGGGGTGATCATGGATCATAATAAACCAATTTTTAAAGACTTATAGTGGTAAGAGTCATAATCATTTTGATGAGTTGATTGATACCACCATGGTGTCTTAGGTTAGATTGTTGTTTGTTATAACCTTCTTTGTGTCTCAATAATGGTAATCAGTAGTGTCTTTCATTTGATGAATGGAGAACCTCATATATGGATTTGTATAGTTGTAACTCCGTTTTAATTCCAAAGTAGAACATGATGAGTTCTTTAAGGTTTCATAATTTCAATTGGTTGAGTTAATGGTGGAAATTTCATTGATATTATTTGGGTATTATAAGTTTTGGGGTGATGAGGTTGTAAAAATCCACCCCTTTTAGGTTTTAAAATATTCTAAAGAACATAAAATTTCCACTATAGATTTAAATTCAATTTGTTAAATAGTGTTTAGATTGATTTTTCTGGTGTTTTAGCTTCTCCAAAATATGATTTTATATATAGAATGATGCATAGATAATGTTTAGGTGCTCAAGAAATTATATCTATGGAATAAGGTAAAACCTTTTGTTAAAATTCCCTATAGGTTCACTACAATGTGGCGGTCCATGTCATAATGGGCTTCATGGTGGAGAGTGAAATTCTTATGTATAATGAATTGATCTCTAGGTTGGTTGTGGTGATTGGAGAAGGAAACTATAATAAATGGTCTTGGAAAACAACACATTTATATACAGATGTCATTGTAAAATAGATATTGGTTTTGTACTAGGTTGTGTTTGTTGGGAACTTCAAATGCGAGGTTGGGTTTTATAAATTGGTGACTTTTAGAAGATTATTTTTTAGAACTATTAATTTAAGTTAGTTGAGGTGTCCATCCATAATGGTGAGAAAGGAGGACCTATTGGATATGGGGAATGCATGTTGGTTTCTTAGGGGTTTTTGGGAGGTGAATCATGATATGGTTCAAGAAATGGGATATTCTTTTTTTCTACCCATATCATTTTTAAATAGAAAAAACCCTCACTTTACCCTTTGAATCACTATAAGAAAAATAACTTATACCCATAGTTATAAACTATGGGTATAGCCCCTAAAATCATGGATAAATCATATACCCACGAATTGAGGAAACCATAGCCTTGGGAACCATTTGGATATACCCTTCCATACGGTTTGAAAAAATAGTGGGAATATGTTACATGTACCCATGGTTTGGCCAAACTGGGGGTATAGATCCTTATTTTTAAAAAAACCTCTATAGGTTTTTCATCCCAGCACCTTCTTCTTACACTTCAATGAGTTTACCACTATGTTTTGACATGTTTTTTCATCTTATATTAAAGAATATATGTATATATGTGTGTGTGAAATTATTTATTTTTATTATTATTATTATGGAAAAATAATGGGCCAAATTATACCAATGGTTTGGTCAAACCGTGGGTAGAGGTCTTTATTAAATAACATCCTCCACTAGGATTTGGTTTCATCACCTTCTTCCTACACTCCAATGACTTTTCCACTATCCAACAACACATTTTCTGCTCTTATATTCAAATATATATATATATATATATATATATATGAATATATAAAAATTAGTTATAATAAATTTATTATTATTATTATTATTATGGAAAAATAATAGTCCAACCCATACCCATGGTCTGATCAAACTATGGGTATCAGTTTCCCCACCCAAAAATATTTCCACAAAACCTATTACCACGGTTCAATAAAATCTAAGTATAGGGGTGAACTATACCCATGGTTTTTGGATAACCATTAGTATAGGTATTTCCTGCAAAAAAAATCTCATGAAACATATTCCCATGGTTTTCAAAAACCATGGGTATATTGGTGACGCAAACCCACAATGTTTTGAGAACCGTGGGTATAGGTCCTTACCATAAAAAAAATTTCCCTATAAAACGTATTCAAATGGTGTAAAAAACTCCGGGTATAGGGGTGACCTATAATCATGGTTTTTTGGATAACCATTTTTATAGAATTGTTTCCTAGTAGTGAATTTTAATGTATTGTGGAGCCTAATTTCACCCATCTAGTTCAAATCCAAGAAAATCATCTTCATATCCCCTTTTTCCTTTTATTTTCCCATAGTTTGGGGTGGGTTTTGGTTATTATTTTAGCAATAATCCATGTTGAAATCCTCTATTTATTTTCCTATTATCCATTCCTCTAGTTTCTTATTCTTATTTTGTGTGGCCCAACTTGGGTTTTGGTGCTGATTCCACTAGTTCTTGGTGGAATTGTTTTAGGAGGTTCGAAATTTTTCAAGCAATGGGTAATCTTTTTTTGTAATGATGATTTCACAACATCACATTTAGTTTCATCAAAGGTACACCACCCAATTAATTTTCTTGATTTTATTTGGTTAACATGGTTTTTGGTAGTTTATTTGGTTATACATGTTACTAATGTTTTCCAGGGTTGTGTTGGATGTGCGTCATATCCTCAATCATGTGTTTAGTCATGGTTTTTGTGTGCTGAGGCCAACCATTAATTTTCGGAAATTATAAATAATTGGATAAAATTTTAAATTTACTTATAATTGACTAATTAATTATATTTGGTTAAAATAAATCACATTGGATGATTTGGATAGACTTAGGCCCTCATGATGATAGGAGATGGTCCAATAGACTTGTATGAGCTTGGGAAGAGCCACTAATTACTGATTCAAATTAAATTACTTTGTTATTTTTATAGGTGGTCCCTTGAGAATAAACCTATAGTATTCAAATTTTTTATGTTTACGATCTGACATCTATTCTCTTAATTTAGTGATACTGACATTTTAAATTTAAATGAGCATTTTAACGTAAATTAAATTCCCATGAACAGAATAAAAAATGTCCCATGGAGCATGGAATACCCTTGTGTATTGGCTTGGTGAATCACCCATTGATGATCTAGTATATTTTATTATGTTTGTTACATGCCATATATAGACCCATTGAGGTGTATAATTTGTTTTTGTATTCAATGAACATTGGTTTTGATGGCTTGGATACCTCTATGTATAGGGATGTGATGGGAGTGGGGTGTTCAACCTGACTAAGCCATGTGAGAACTTTTTTATTCCTTAGATCATTTAAGATAGTCTATATTACTATGTTCCTTCCTTGTTAAGATTTGATTACCAAGATTGGTATAACCATTTTATTAATTAATTCCATGTTATAAGAGTGGAAAGACCTATGATATGGGATATGATATGGGTGTGTAACCATTTGTAGAGACTAGTGGCATTAGATCGTGTCATATGAGGTCAGTATGACTGATATGCGACTTTGATGATGTCAAGGTACAAGATTTCCCATAAGTTTTGAGTGTTATCTTAAAAGATATGAATATAATAAGAAGTACCAAGTGGTTTTATATGAATGATGTGGCCTTGGGAACCCAGATGGTTTCAGTAGAGATATGATTTACCCCATAGAGGTTGTGTGCAAGAAATAGGTTGTGAAGATTGTTGGTGTAACCACGGAACCTGGGTTTTACAAATGATCTTATTATAGTTGTAATATTAATATTTCCTTCATTTAATAATATAACCTCATGTTTATGGATGTATTCATATAGGAGGTTTACCCCATCGAGATGTTTCATATGAGATTATTGGGTATGAATCATTGTACATCAAGATTTACAGATATCTAAGGGATTCCTAAGTCATGCTCCTAGGATATCGCCTTCATGCCAAATACATAGGTTGGGATTCCTTATAAACACTCCATGTATCCATAAAGTATTGTATAAATTCTAATAAGATGTTTATTCCAAGATTTTTATATCTCAGGAAAATATCTTATGAATTTGGGATAGGGGATGTGACCCTCTAAATTTTTCCTTCAAATCTGATTTGGAATTCCAAGTAAAAAATCCACGTAATTAGTTATTTACATTGATTATTCAAGTTTAAATTACTTTAAAAGAGTCCTTGAATTTGGCTCAGAATTATTTGTGTTTTAATTCCTTGGACTCACTCCTTAGATTTGGTTATCTTGTATTAAGTTTGAATCCCTTGGACACGTGCATTGGATTTAAATCATAGTTAATCCAGATTGCATAGGTCCTTATCATTGTACTTTTCAATGTGTTGGATATGGGTTTTCATAGTTTCGTGAAATAGTCGTAGAATCCCCTACACTAGATGAATAAATTTGGGTTGATTCATTATTTCATGGTAGAACCCGGGGATCAAAAGTTGTCTTAATTTACTTTCTCACACCATATTTATTATTCATTTGATTACGTCACACACACATACACCACATTTATAGGTTATGTACGAGGCCATGTGGGTCATTCCTTACTAATTTTTCGCATGCTAGACTTTGATATCCCTAGTAGTCTGGTACCCAATAAGACTTCACTTATCACTATTCTTATTGGGAAGAGTCCTGGAGTTTCAATATTGAGTGGGAGAGCTCAAATTGTCTTGGATAAAGGGAGGAGGTATATATAGAGGATGTATTTGGTACAACTATAATTTAATTCTTTTATTTATTTTTTATATGAGATCATTCCATGGTTGATTAGAGTCATTATGATAGGATGACCATGACTTTGTATGACTATATTCATTTATTAATGATTGATATGATTATTGATTCCATGTACTCATATCATTATTAACTTATATGATGTTTGGTTAATTTTTTTCTGTTCTTTTTTACTATGATATGAAAGTATATTCTTCCCATGATATTAATATAAAATCATGATTCTAGTAGGAATCCTATAGAATATAGGGTGGTGTGCTTGAGGTTTCATTGACTACTCCTATTATCTAGTAATCTCACGATTTTCATATACCAAGGGAGGATTTTACAAGGATTGATATGGAGTACTTGTTCCGTATCATAAAAAAATATAGGGTATTACCAACCCTATTAATACTTATATTTACATAACTAGTATCTTTCATTATAATTATGGATCTAAAGAGTTTAAACTGATTGTAACACCTTTCATCCTGCATTTGATACTGAAGAAAAGCACACTATTAAATTTTATAAGAAAAAAATCTCTAGATGGACTACTCTTGTATCTAAATATGAGTCCCAAGAAACAGAATGGAAAATACACTAAGGCTAGAAAAGTACACAATATGTAACATGGTGGTGCATGCTTTGTGGCCCCTCAGGGTGTGGTTGGTCATTTACAACCTCACCATATGGCCTATGAAGTCAACGTAAATGATGTATACTAAGATTTACAAGGATAGTGGGACCAACATGGTACTCAATGTGTGTCCCCAATACATGGGTCCTTGTATTATCAGGGTGCATTTTATTCCCATGATGATAGACAAGGTACTTGTCAGAATACATAGAATTTGTTTCTAGTCATTGGTGTATTATAGTCCTTCCCTAAATGACATGCATTTGTAGACACATCATTCCTGGTCCATAAATGTCAAAATGGTGTAAATTGCCTCCTTAAGCTTGGCCATGTAGGTCATGCATGGGGTTTGTCCAAAAAACCCATTTTTTGTTGGGATTATACTCTAAAGAACATCCAAATATATATAGTGTGTCAATCTATATAACATGTTATTTGATATTTATAAATTTTTTTTAACCCTAGAATAGTTATAATAGAGGTACACAATGCATGTTCTTATAAACCACATTCTTTGAAGCAATGTTGTTCACCCAAAATTCTAGATCCAAATAATTTTCCTTTAACCAACCTTTGGGATTTCACTTTAAATGATCATATTGAAGTTGTAAAACACAAATAGGGGTAAATCAGTCTTTATTTTTTTTGTGTCCTTTAATGCCCAACTACTCTCAAGATTATATGTAACTTACACTTTAACACATAGTGATGTATAAATAGAAAGGAAACAATCAAGTTTTTTTAACATTAATCACACACTAAAATGATCACTATGTCCCTAGTGTTTTTTGATTTTTATCGCATGTACATAGAGTACACCTATTATTGTTAATAATTGGATATACGTATGGGTATGACCTTGTATGTATTGAAAATATTGGAACTAACTAAACATTAATAACATTTATAACAATATAATGAGATTTTATTTTGAAGAATAGTCATCGGAATAAATAATGTCCATAGAAATAGGATGAATAATTGATGATCTTCTTCTTCCTCATTTTTTATGTCAATATTCTAAGATGATCTCAGTTGTGAAACATAGAAACCATAACTATATAACAACCTAGCATCATGACTAGTCCTCCAGGTCTCGTGTCATGACTACCCCAAGCCTGCCTTCCCTTTTCCCGGGGCTGGGGACCAGCACTGAGTCGGCATATCCCAAAATGGGAAGGAACGTTCATTAAACTTTTACACATGAACAAAGCTCAAACTTTGGAAGAAAAACAAAACATAAACCACAATAGTCACTGAGACAACTACTAAGAGTACAATACAAACTGAAAGTGAAAAAGGGCTAAAATACAAGCCCAAAACCAAAAAGAAAAGTACAACTACCATCGTCCATCTGCTTGAGACCATACCGTAAAGGTAAGTGAAGGGTATCTGCATGTATCCATAGACTTACACCCATATTTATCATCTCACTAAGAACCACCTAGTTCCAGGCCACCAAGGTCTCTGTTGAAGCATCGATCACTTGAACGAGACACAACATGTGTGGGTGAAGCCTGTGTAGGGGTGAGTAACACAAAACTCCATAGGGACCCCAAACCAGAAAGGAAAGGCAACAAATCAAGAACATAAAGCAAAGAAATCTCACACTAGGTATAACTCAAAGTATAGAAAGTAATATTATTAGTCATAAAGTTGAATTGTATTGTACTATTGAGGGACTCATCCCTGATGATTCACTGATGTTCGCCCGGCTACTAGGCCACTAAGGTCCGCTCAACTACTGAATGACTAAGGTCCACTAAGCTACTTGACCACTAAGGTTTGCTTAGATACTGGACCACTGAGGTCTGCTCGGGTATTGAACCAATGAGGTCTACTTGCCTACTGGACCAATGAGGTCCACTCAGCTACTAGACCACTAAGTTTAACTCCACTACAGGACCACTAAGGTCCATTGAGCTACCATACCACTAATTTATGCTCATCTATTGGACCCTTGAGGTCTCGCTCATCATATCATTCTTGTAACATCCAGCCATAGGATTACCACTCTCTATGAAACTTGATTCTGAGAGAATATACTCTTCAAGCCATCAGTCATATCTATAATTCCATGAAAACTCCCTTAGAGTATACCCAAAGGATAATTTCATCGCAAGGTTCCCAACGCCATAACGGTGTATCAATTAGATGCCTAGTCTGAAAGATATTGGTTTTTTTGTAAATAGGGGCTAGTTGCATCTTGGCCCAATCCGAGTTGGTCAGACCGACCCAACACACCTGGCTTAGGGGTCTTGCATGACCTGGCCCAGTTTGGCCGACCCAACCCGACACGGTTTGGTATGGGCCATCCCAGTCCGGCTTGGCCTAGTGGGCCATGCTGAACCTGTCCTAGTTCAGTCATGGATCCAGCCTGTCGGGTCACCCAGTGACCCTATTCTCATCTAGTTTGGTCTGACTTAGTCAAAATGGTTTTGACCATCCAGGCCACCCAGTGGCCCGATTTCCCATTTGGACCAGCCCACAATTTGGAGGGTTGGTTCTTCTCCAACCCCAGCAGCCGATCGGCCTGGTTAGCTCCATCATCCCATTCTACATCAGTGGGTTGTCTTGGATCCATCCCTGATGTCCACTGGCATCTATTTCGTGCAACCACATGGCCGGTTGAGGTTAGTCTCCTCCCTCCGCATGCGATCCAGCATGGACTATGTGCTAGAACACGTTGTGTCCTACCCCGCAGGCCGGTCCACCTAACACAGTGCCCGACCAGTTCCAAAACCCTGAATCAATGTGACCCCTACTATTTACAGCCTTCTCTGCCTCATCGTGTCAGCGGTCTCCTCCGTGGACCATCGTACATGCATCAATGGTCAGTTTCTCGATATGTATGTGCTTTCAGTCCTCTTGGGAAGTCACTGTCGCTATTGAGAACTCATCATTGTTTTACCATCACTTCAGGGGACCAATATCATTTTGAATCTAACCTCAACAAATATCTGACACGACCCCATCGTTCCATCAGCAAAAAACATATATAGAGAGAGAGATTGGATCACATAGAATACCTAATGAACAAACCAAAAAAATTTCGTATTGGGCCAGAATTTTTCTTGTTACTGGTATCAAAAATAATAAAAATAAATCACTAATATTTAATCCCCATAAACAATCCCAAAATAAATATTTCCTGATCATGCGATAAAAATCCATCCACAGATCAACTTGTTATAGATTTGATATGTATTATTTATTTAGAGGGGACAATGGGGGAAAATTATTACTAAGATTTAAACCCCTACTTGGGAAAAGGAGATCAGTCAGGGAAGATTGCTCATCTCCATCCGTCGATCTGCAGTTCCAATTCAATCTCCAAGGGTATTGTTACCACTTTCTGATTCGCTGACATTCGTCATTGGAGAGGTTTCAATCATCATTCGTCGTAGGAATCATAGGGTTGTTTGTCAACCCTAAATAACTATTTAATTAAAGAAGAAATACATGATGCACATTACAACATCACCACATTAATTCATTAATGAGGTTCATTAATGGATTCAATGTCACATTATCTTGGTACCGCAATTTTTATGAGTCTTTTTGTAACAATGAAGAAAAAAATAATAAAAATAACTTTTAAAAGATATTTTCTTTTTCATCTCAAAGTCCCAAAAAGTATCTTTTTTGGTAAACCTGTGCTGGTCAATGTTAGGCTCTTTCTAGGAGAATCCTAATTCTATGAGTTCAATAGGGCCCTCAATTTTTTGATCAGGTTACTCGTTTAAAACTTAGGAAAACCGACTCACATGATTATTTAATGACCTTTAAAAATAGTTCGAAAACAATTTCCTACCACTTTGGGCCTCGGAATCACGTTTCGTCTATGATCCTGGTCTAAAAATTATCCAATTTAATTTGTCAAAACATTGACATGGAATTAGGGTATTAAATTCTCCCCACCTTAGGGATTTATGTCATTAAATGAAAAATAAAGGCTATTTAAACAAATGGTGGTACTTTGCATGAATATGTGCCTCCCAATCCCACATTCTCTTCTGAAGATTCACATGCTGCCAATGAACATGAACTAGAGGAATGAATCATCCATGAATGATCGTCTCCTATCAATTCTCTATATCCACATGATACTCCGTGAATGTCTCCTCATCGTCAATATCATGCTCACCATGGTCGATGATATGAGAAGGTTCATGCATGAATCTCCTCATCTAGGATACGTGGAAGACATTGTGCACCCTCTCTAACTGTGGCGGTATAGCCAAGTGACACACTACCTCACCCACTCTATGTAGAGTAAGGAAATGTCTGATGAACCTTGAAGATAACTTTCCACTACAACCAAATCTCTATATCCCTTGTCAAGGGGAGAACATAAGAATATGTAGCCCCTCCTCAAACTCTAAGGGTATCTTTCTCCCATCATCATAGGACTTCTATTTTCTCTATGTAGTCTTCATCTACTCTTGGATTACCTGGACCTTCTCAGTGGTATCCTTTACCATCTATAGACCCATGAGTGCTGACTCCCCTAGGTCTTTATAACATAACAAGGACTTGCATGGTTGTCTGTATAGTTCCTCAAAAGGTGCCATACTGATTGAGGAGTGGTAGTTTTTGTAGTACAGAAACTCTAATAGAGGTATGTCGTCCTCCCAATTGCGAGCAATATCATGAATGCAAGCATGAAGCAAGTCATCCAAGGTCTGTATGGTTCGCTCCATCTGACCATCCATTTGTGGGTGAAAGCGTTTTCTCAAGCATAGTTGTATCCCAAAATCCTCCATCAAACCCTTCCATAACTAGGATGTAAAGAGTGTATCATGATCTAAGACTATCATATATGGGATTCCATGGACTCAAACTATCTCTTGCACATAGAGTCATCACATGATCTCTATTAAACCCTGCTATCGAATAGGATGTAAGTTCCCTGACACGGTGAGTTGGTCTATAATCACCTAGATGGTATCATTCCCCTTGTATAAACATGGTACGACCATAAAAGATTCCATCGATATCACATCCCACTTCCACTTCAGTACCTCTAGGGGTTGTTTCAAACAAACTAGAACATGGTGCTCAACCTTCACTTGCTGACAAGTGATTCATCTTGAGACAAACTCTTCCACTTCCTTCTTCATTCTCGGCCACCAGTACTGACGTCATAGTTATTGGTGTATCTTTTACACACCTAGATGTACCACCAAAGGGGATCTATGGATCTCTTTCAACACCTCCTCCCGCAATTCCACTAATACTATGGTGTGTCCTCTCAAAAAGTATGACTTTATCCCCACCATTTGAATGTCCATCCGGGTCATGACCTATGGACATCCGGGAACATGTATTCTCGTAGATGGAATCTCTGAGTTGTGCATCCCTGACTTGAGGTAAGAGTAGAGGGAAAAATACTATCGACTGAAGAAAATTTATCTCCTTTCTATCCATGAAGTATATCTTAGGAGAGTCCATCTTCTCTGAGCCCATGTTCAGTAATTATGAAATCGTTCTCCTCCTGAGAGCATCTACAACCATATTCAACTTCCCATGACTATAGACTATATCAAAGTCATATTCCTAGACTAACTCTATCCGGGATCATTGTCTCAGATTCATATCCTTCAATGAAAAGATATACTAGAGACTCTTGTGGTCAAAGTAGATGATGAATCATTCACCCATAAGGTAGTGTCGCCACATCATAAGTGTGAAAACTATCACTGCCATTTAAAGTTCATGATTCACATAGTACTTATCATGTGGTCTAAATTGTTATGATCCATAAGTAATCACTCCTCACCCTTGAATTAGGAAAAAACCAATATCGATTACTGATGCATCACAGAACACCACATAGTCGGTTCCCGCCTTTAGATGCCACAAGACAAAAGAGCTCGTCATGATTTTCTGCAATTGTTGAAATCTATGATGGCATATTTCTGTCCACATAAAGGGTTTTCCCTTTTTTTTCAATTCCATCTTGGGTGTTTCCACTCTAGAGAAGTTGGGTACAAACCTCCGATAATTCCCAACCAACCCAAGGAAACTCCACACCTCGGTAACACTCTTGGGTGGCTCCTAAGAAAGAACCATCGTGATCTTCAAAAGATCCACTACTCATCCAGCATCTGAGATGAAATATCCTAGGAAGTGGACCTTTGGTATCCAAAAACCATGGGTATAGGGTTCGGTTCAAGACCAATACCCGCAGATTTCAATAATAATATGGGTATATGTCAAACCTATAACCATGTTTCTCCCAAAACCGTGGGTATAGGTTTTGGTTAAAACCTCATAACCCTAGTTCTAAAAAAAGTTCATATAGGTTCAACCTACACCCAAGGTTTTTTAGAATCTTGGGCATAGATTTATCATGTTAGTGTGAGAAATGAAATTCCACATGAGTAAAAATTTCATGGGAAAACCTATAACAATGGTTTTCTACCTAAAACAATAGTTTATAAACATATATATAAGTAAATATATATTTATATACACATAATTGTATGTGGGGTAGTGGTTAAGCACATCTATTATGAAGAGGTGGTCAAGGGTTTGAATCTAGTGGTGGGATTTTTTTTAAATCCTCTAGTAACAGATTGAGAACCATATGTATAAGGTTTTCAATACAGTGGAAAATTTCCCATAGTTTATAACCATGGGTAAAACGTTTTCCAAAAATGTGTATAGCACCAACCTATAGTGACACCTCAAAAGGTTATAGTTTTAAAAAACATGGGTATAGCATATACCAATGGTTTTAAGGGCTATACCCACAGTTTAAAACCTTGGTTATAGGATGCTTTTCCAGTATTGGATAGAGATATAGGTCTCACCCATTAGATATTAAAATCAAACATATATGTGTCATAATCTAATAATATATATATATCATATCATGATCCATAAAGGAGATGGGTTTCATAAACATCATATCATAACCTATGAAATGAATTGGGTGTCATAAAAATTTCATCATATCATTACCTATGTAAAATAAAAAGGATTCATAATCATTTCATCCAAGAATAACCCATAAAAAGAAACGAGGTTCTAAAGAATATAACCCCTAGAAGAGAAACAAGTTTCATAAAAATAATTATATAAAAAATATAAACCATTAAAGAAATAATATGAATGATATTCTTGGATCATAATACTAATAATTTATAAATTATATCAAAGTGTGTCATCTTAGATGGGGAAGGATTTTGAAAGATCACATAGAACATTTCTGAATTAAAATATCGTTTCATTGAAAATAATTTTCATAAACCCATTTCAAAAATATGTATCTTATAAATAATGATTTACTATTTAATTTAAAACACTTATTGACGAAAGTATAAATTCATCTCTAAAAATTATTTTTAAATCAATTAACTTTTTGAAAACAATTTTCTTGAAAAAATATCATGGAATCTGGAAAAAATTTTGAAAAAAAAATTCCTTGAAAAATTGTAAGAGCGGAATGAAAAAATTTAAAACACTTTTTTAAAATTTTAAAAAAAATTTGTAAAAAAATTCATGGAAAATAACTATAAAATCATTTAAATGAATATTTTAAAATAATTTAGAACCCCACTTGAATCATAAAACTTTTTTGAACATCATTTCCTTTGAAACCCAACTAAAAAACAATGAATTTACAGAATATTAGGATAATAAGTTTTCATAAAAATAAATCTGGTAAACATTAAAAGGAAGCATCAAAGTAATGATGGTCGTGTATGTGGATAAATCCATACATGTTGAAAATTCATTCTATTCCCTAAAAGTTTAAAAAAGTCCCTTGATCAGAAAAAGAAAAGAAGAATACTTCTTAAAAAATGGAAAGATAAAATATGCGTAAAAAATTAATTTGAACATCATTGTGTAGTAGTAAAAAAAATTAAAACATTTCAGAAGACATTTTTTTGAAATAACACTGATTTATGACCCAAAGGGTGAATAAATTCATCTTTTTATAAAGACATCTTCATAGTTAAATTAAGTACCAAAGTGTGAAAAATGGTACAAATACATGAATATTTTATGGATAATCATAGTATGAGAAATTTTATTAGTTTTATTATGTTATGGATCATAATATTTCCTCAATGGAAGCATAATCATAAACAATCTCGATAAACATTGAGACTATAGTAATAAATTGTTACCACATTCAAATAATTGAGTCATAAAACCCATGAATGAATAAAATTACATGGTCCTTAAAATTTCTTTAAATGAATAATAATCATGATATAATAGTAAAATTTCATTATATACACCCCATTGAAAAATATAGGGGCATAACATGGGATGAATCTCAAATAAGGAAAATTGAGAAAAAATTACTTTACTGATTTGGTAACATTTGAACCATAAAACCCATCAAAGAAATATCATTAAATAGATATCTAAATAACCAAAAATTTAAGTATATTTATCATATAATATATTAATTTTTAGTATATACACAACATAACATAAATGTGTGATGAACATCGAATGTATCATACAAATATAAAAAGTAAGATGATAAAACTCTTACCATAAGTCTTGAATTTATTTGTACATACTGAAACCTCCTATATATTAAACAAAAGTTTATATTAAATATAACATAGAAACATATTACTATATATCATACCATATATTATTCACTTATTACTTTATATTACCTATTTTTTAATAATTCCATGTTAAAGCAATGTTTTAGGTAATAACTATTTTATTCATCATATGTGTGATGACTTGTTATTATTGATCCTCATTATTTGATTGTCATTTAAATATTTAATGAATTTAAAACGTGATGTATATACCATATATATTTGGTATATAATTATTTATAATAATATATCATATATATATATATATATGAAATTAAATGCACATTTTATGGAGACAGTAGGATGTACATACGCATGAACGGTGTTTCAGTTTTACTATCATATTGAATAAAAATTAAATTAAATATATGTATATATATATTATATAACTATAGTAGAATTATTATGTCATATATACAATATAATTTCACTAAACCTATCCTTGACACATTTTAGTTTGATTGTGAACAAATCACATCGCTTTGAGAAAACAGTAGTCCACATGTCAACAAAAGAAGTTATCAGATTTACATAAAATGGGAAGCATGAATGTTTGTTTTATATAAAAATTATACAAACATAAAGAAATAATAAATATCATATATATATAATATAAAAACATATTTTAAATAATAATTCTCAATTATGATAGGTGGTTAACTAAAAACAAGCAACCATCATTTTGCGGGGAAATAGTTTATCATACACAAATGGTAAGTTCGTTACGCATTAGATAAAAGTGTGTGTAGGTTAAGGTTGAAATATAAATATTAAAAAATATAATTATATTAATTATACTATTTTTATTATATAGTCATGATATAAAAATAATTTAAGGGGTGGACAGTTAAATGAAATAGAAGATGATCATTGAAGAAAGTTTTCTCATTTTCAGGTAACTCATTTTAGTTTATATAAAAATACTTCCTTGGATAGATTTATGCAAAAGGTGAGGATTATAGGTTGATTGGTGGTATGTTTGAAGGTTATTTGGTCAGTTATGGGGAGATCCAAATGTCTTAAAATTGTGAATATATTGGTTGGGTGAGTGCCTTTATATAATGTAGGAGGAGTTCCATTCTATTAAATTTTGGAAAAGGGAAATCCACCAACGTTTTTTCTCTTACAAGTGGATAAAATAAAATAAAAATTATATAATAGAAGGTATGTTAGAAATATTTCCATTAAATATATTCTCGATAGTTTTTAATTCATTTTTTACCATAAGTGTATGGTTTAGTTCCTTGTTAAACTAATTTTCCTCTTAATCCTTGTAATTAATTTTAATTAATTTCACTAATAATTTTTTGTAAAAAAATAAATTGAAATTATTTAAAATTATATATTATTTTGATTCCTAATATTTAATCTATTTTTCCAAATTTATATCACCTAATTAATATAAATTCAAATTTAATAATGCAGACGAGACGCTAAAGTGTGTTTTTAAAGTAAAAATGTTCAAAATAACAAAAAAAATTATATCCATTTTCAATATAAAAGTTATACCAATTAATAAAATTAGATTAATATATGAATAAATGGTATAATTTAAATTTAAAACCATCCAAAAACATAATTTACCCTTATAAATAAATTAGACGAAAAAGTTTTTTTGAATTAAATTTCAGTAATATTCATTATTCATAAAAAATATAACTTCACAGAAAAATACCAAAAAATAACCCAAATATTATTTTTATATTATATATAAAAAATGAAGTGTATCTTGTCATATTAAAATTATAAATGTGTAAAAAATATGATTTACAATGGTTTCTCCATAAAAAGGCTTCCAAATAACATTTTAGAGGAATGCATCACTTTATTCATAAAATTGGATTTATTTTTATCTTAAAACTATAAAATATATTGGATTAGTATAAAACAAATTTATTGAATATAAAAAATATAATTTTTTAAAAAACATTATTTAAAATTGGTTTATTTAATTTATTCAGATGAAATTGTGTTTGTACATAGAAAAATAGTTTTCTTGTAAAAAAATTATTTATTCTAAAATAGTTCTTACTTTTATTTCTAAATAATTAAAAAACAAAGGATTTATTTTATATACATGTATAAATAATATTCTCACAATTTAGTTAATTTTATTCTTAACTTCCATTCCAATAGCTAGGTGGTAACTATAATAATATTTTAATAATGATCTTCAAATTATATTATAGTTTGGTAAAACTGGTCCTTGTATATAACATAAGAAATCGAACGGACTTGGTATGTTTTGTAATATGATTCAAACATAGTGTTGTGTATACAAAAATATAATTTTAGGGTAGTGTGTAGTGAAATATTGAATTGTTGTTATGTATAGTACAATCGAAACTTAGTAATTTCGTATAAAAAAATATATATTAAATGTTGTGTGAAATGAAAAATATAAAAAAGAGAAAATTAATTTCCAAAATATATATTTCAAAAAATCTTGTGGTTTAACATTCAACCCCCCTTAAAATGGATTTATCCCTTGAAATTCATTTGGGTTATCTAATATTAAATACATGAAAGTTCAATTCATTGAAATCCAAATCCTAAAAGTAAATACAAAAACTTACCTTAAAAAGTTAAAGTGGGAAACATAATGGTTACCCAGAATAACACGTAACTACCTTTCCATAGAGGAGAACATAGGTGGAAAGTGAAAAAATGGAAATAGAAAAAAAAGACTAAATAATCATAAAGATTGCTAAAAATAAATGATCACAAGAAAGTGGTTGATCAAATGAAAGATAATGATCACAAAACCATAAAAAGAATAAGCATGATAGAGTTCATTGATATCATCAACAAATATGATAATAGAACAAAATTTTATTTCAAGACCATTTTTCTAATTTTGAATATTTTTTTTCAAAATAATATATACTTAATTGATTTCATTCCCTTTCATAAGTAAAATATCATCATTTTGTAGTGCCTTAAACCATTTACACTTCACCACTTTCTATAAAAATGAAGGTGATTTTTTCATTCCAAAAGCCCTAAAAGATCAAGAGATCAAACATAAGTCATTACATCTATATTTAGTTACAATGAACACAGTGTGTTTTGAATAGGTTAACCAATATTTATAAATCCTCATTTTTTAGGTAAGACTTTAATCTCACAAACTTTATCGTATGTTTAACATAAACATTCCATAAATAATTAACCATATAACCCTTCCAAAATAAGAAAATCCAAAACATTAAAAATAATGTCACTAGATCAGCTTTACATTGATCCACCATATATCATAAAGTAGTACTCGGTTGTAAAATTCCTAACATGTTAATGCCCTCATCGTATGTTCTCTTTAAATATGGTTATAACCTGAATTACCATAAATCCTTTTGGAAAACATGCATGATTCCTTATTCCAAATATTAATGGAAATATTACTTATGTATATGAAATTTTAAATGTAATCCATGATGACTTAGACCACATTGTCAACAAATCAATAATCATTTCTTGAGTAATCAGTAATATCCAATTTTCTTTATCCATATCAATTATATCTTTATCTAAGCTAAACAGAATATTATCAAAATCAGGTACACATTAAAGATTTCCTCCCCATAATTAAAATATCATGTGTTCATTAAATCCCTTCTCTAGTTCATCTGCACCATTCAATGTATTTTTTTAGAAGCTCATAATAGATAAAATAAACTTCATGATTCATGTAACATAATTCTTTATTTCACATACATATAAACATTAATCATCCAACATTATTATTAAACAACTACTCACCCTTCTTCATCCTATCCCTTAATACCCATTTAATAGAATATGAAATATAAATAATTTATTAAGGTTCCTCAACCTCACCTAAATCCTTATTCATACATATAATGATAATCATACTATATGAACATCTTATAACTTTCACATACCATTTTTGTCTCTTTATCATCTGTAGTATAACCAATACATATAGACATTCCTAATTCCCCTAATGATATTTCCACTTAGAAAATTGATTTTTACAATTCCCATACTTTCTAAATCTAATACATTCAATGTTAACACAGTTCCTTCTAGTTCCAATTATTGACTAAAACTAGAATAAATAGGGGTGAACCCTCATCATAGCATAAAACCCCATAATCAGGAAAAATTAATTACAATATGTCTAAATAATGACAGCAACATCTTTAATCTATGATATTTTTGGTTTATCCTAGGTTAATATGAGTCATATTATATTTAAATCCCCCATGATGCTTCTTAATGAGTTTGTGAATTCCAAAATAATATCCCATAGGAGTGTCAAACCCGTTGTGCAGCTAGGTCCGTTATCGTGCACCAGTTATAGATTGATTATAGCACAATTTAGTGTTTTTTGGGGTTGTTACTGCTATGTATGTCTATGCCATATCCAAATCCACTTATAGTATCTAGAGATGGATGTATTTTTACAAAACCATTCACTCTATCCATTACCAAAATTCCAATATATTTTCTTATACTTTAACTCATGGTAAAACTTATCCTTAGAGACATCCCTAGACATATCCTTAGAAATATAACTAGGTATCTCATTAAATTTTTATCATCCTAGTTTCTAAAGGATGAATAAACCTTTCCATTGATACTAACTCAAATGTTCCAGGATTAACATACTTCTATATTTCATTACTTTAGATGAATACTCATCACAATACAAAAGTACATGCTTGTGGACTCTAATAGTTAATGTATTTGGAATCATGGAACACATTCTTCTTGTTTGGTGATATTTATTTATCATCTTCTTTAATTATATTCCCCTATATAAATCCTACTTAAAATCATTCTTCATAACCTGGGGAAAGGAAACAAAATAAAGGGATGAGCCTGAATTCTTGGTAAAGTTATATTAAGGAAATGTGTATTAATAACATTAACATAATTGTATATGAACATAGGTATAATATTTTAATATCATACCCTGCATAAGTAGATCATAATCATGAGATAGGTCATAAATATTTGTAGCACACAATACATGAAATTATAATATAATCATTAACATGAACCATGTGATCATATAAATTTCATATTACATTAAATTTTTTGTATGCACATAAACATGTTATATAATTTCTTACATGTCACGGTGCATTTCAAAAAGTTAACAGTACACTTCAGGTGGAATACACCTACTAGGTAGGATGCACTACCATATCCAATCACATTACATTTCTTATAAGGTATCAGGTTTCCCAAAATTCCCATAGTGTATTGGGTTTCTCCATCTTCCCATAATGGATAGTGTTTCCCAATGTTACTATATTGGTTTGGGTTTCCCCATCGTTCTATTGGGGAGAAGGTTTCCTCATCATCCCATAGTGGATAATTATTCCCCATCTTACAATAATGGATTGGGTTTCCCCATATTTACATAGTGGATTGGTTTTTTCCATATTCCCATAGTGTATCAATCATGTAGAGTTTATTACCAACATTATCTAATGAGATATAAATCTTTACCCAACTAATTGGAGGGAGATATAGATCATACATGTAACATATTAAAATCATATATATATATATATATATATGCGCCACAAGGTAATAATATATTCATAATATCATGGCCAATAAAAATAAATGGGTTTCATTAACATCATATCATAACCCATGAAATGAAATGGGTATC
Organism: Viscum album; assembly: GCA_963277665.1. Lineage (NCBI taxonomy): Eukaryota > Viridiplantae > Streptophyta > Magnoliopsida > Santalales > Viscaceae > Viscum > Viscum album. The sequence continues at coordinate 246,233,722 of OY728131.1, forward strand.
ATAAAAATTTCATCGTATCATTACCTCTGGAAAATGGATTGGGTTTATAATCATTTCATCAAAACATAACCCATGAGAAAAATGGGTTTCAGAAACACATAACATGTGGAAGATAAACATGTTTCATAAACATAATTCTATTAAAATATAAAGAATTAAATAAATAATATGAATGGTATTATAGGATTATATTCCCAATAATTCATGAACTATAGAAAATTATGTCATCTTAGATAGATAGGTATTTTGAAAGATCATATGAAACAATTCTAAAGGAAAATATCCCTTTTTAAATAATTTTCATAAAACAATTTAAAAATTATTATAAAGAAAGGTATACCATTTAATTTAAGAAATTTCTTGAGTAAAATATTCTTTATTATATTAAAAATTATTTTTAAAAATTAAAACCCTTTGAAAACAATTTTATAGAAAACAAATAAACAAATCTAGAAAAAAATATAAAAAAACACTTCACTTGAAAACATATAAAATAAGCTTGAAAACATTTTAAAAACATTTTAAATATTAAATCGCTTTTAAAACATTTTCTTTGAATAGAGCTTTGAAAAAATTTAAAGGAAGATTTTAAATTCACAATAGCGAAGAAATCCATACATACCAAACATTTCTTTTTCAATATATATGTTTAGAAAACTTCCTTGATTATATAATAACACGAATATTTATTTTCAGAACCATTTTTAAAAAGGAAATAATTGTTTAAAGTTTTACATAAAAATCATAGGAAATAGTAAAACATTTTTCAAAACATTTTAGAGAATTTTTTGTTGAAAGTACACATATTTCTAACCAAAATGAGAAATAAAGTCTTATTTTCATAAAAAAATCACTGTTATATTTTATTAAAAATAGTATAAAATATAGTAATAAATGAAGATATAATGTATAATAATAGGATAATAAAATACATTATTTTTCTTGATATATTTATCATAATATTTTATCAATTAAATCCTAATCTTAAATAGTCATTATAAACAATGAGATTATAGCAAAAAACATTACCATTTTTGTAACTTTGAATCATACTAACCATAAAAGAATAAAATTACATTATTCTTAAGTTATAATTTGTTGATGTTATAATATTTAAAATTTCAGTATATACACATCATAGAAAAATATAGGTTTATAACATGACATGTATCTCAAAGAAAGGAAATTGAGACAAAATTAATTTACTGATTTGGTGACTTTTGAACCATAAACCCAATGAAAGAATGATCATAAAATGTGTATGAAAATAAAATTAAATTTATTAATAATTATCATATAATACATTAATGGTAATTATATACACTACACAAAATAAATGAATGTTGAACATGGAATGTATCTCATGAAAATAAAAAGTGATATGAGAAATCCCTTACATTAAGTCTTGACATTATTTGCACACATTCCAACAACCTTAATAATAAAAATAAGTTAATTATAAATATACCACATAAAAATATTCTTATATATAATTCCATATAATATTCAATTATGAATTTATATTACCCATTTATTAATAAATCTGTGTTAAGGCATTGTTTTGGTAATAACCACTTTGTCCGTCATAGATGTTCTGATTTTTTATTCTTGATCCCCTTAATTATATTATGATTTACTTATTTCTAGAATATAAAAAATGATTTATATATCATATATATTCATTATATAAATATTTACAATAATTTATAAAAGATAGAAATATAAAATAGAATACATCGTTCATTGAGAGGGTATATCGTATGTATGCATGAATGATGTTCCCATTGTCTTTTCATATTGATTGAAAATTAAATAACATATATGTGTGTATATATATTATCATTAAATAATAATTAATATATATTATATATTATATCATCTCACTAAACCCATACTTAATAAATTCCATGTAGAGTGTGAATTAATCACATCACTTTGAGGAGGAGGTAGTCCACACATCCACAAATGAAGTTATCATATTTATAAGAAAATAGAAACCATTAAGGGATGTATTATATAATAACTTAATAAGATTAAATACATCATATAGATCATATGTATCATATAAAAATATATTTTACATCATATTTATTACTCATGAGATGTGTTAAGGGAAAAATGAATAATCATCATTTAGCGAGGTGATAGTTCGCCGTACACAAATGGTATTTTTGATACCCATTAGATGGAAGTGTGTGAAGGTATAGGTGTAAATATTATCATCAGAACAAATAATTATATTTTTTATACTATTTTTATTATATAATAATTAAATAAAATTTATTGAATGTGTGGAGAAGTAAATGAAACATAAGATGATAGTTGAAGAATGTCGCCTCTTTTTCAGGTATGTCATTTAGGTATATACAAAAAGATTTATATTGAAGGATTTTTCTGAAGGATGGGATTCTAGGTTTAGGGGAGTGATTTTTTGAGATTATTTTTCTAGATAGTGGTTGATCAATAGAGATTTAGAGGTTTAAATAAATGTTATGGGTGAGTTCAATTTTATAGTGGAGGAGGAGTTCCATTCTTGTAAATTTTCGAAAAGAGAATTATACACATGTTTTTTCTATTAAAATTGGTTCTAATAATGAAACCAATTCAATAAAATAGAAAATAAGGCTGAAATTTTGTTATAAAATATTTTTTTTTCATATTTATATGTCATTTTGTCCCCTAATTGTATAGATTATTCACTTGTTCACCTAATTTTCTTCTTAATCCTTGTAATTAATTTTAATTACTTATGCTAATATTATTTTTTTAAAAACTAAGTCAACATTATTATAAATTAAATATTATTATGATTAAAAATATAGAATACATTATTCCAAATTCAAATCACAATATTTGAATAAATTATTTCAAATTTAATCCTAGATATGGGGCGACAAAAAAGTTTTTTAAATAAAAAATGGTCAAACGATAGAAATATTTTTATATGCAATTTCATTGTGAAATTCAAACCAATGACCTAAATTGGATTAATGGATAGATATTCCATATAATTTAACATTAAAACTATTAAAAATAAAAAATTATCCTTATAAATAAATTATACAAAAAATAAATTTTGAATTAAAATTTAGTATTATTCACTATTTATAAATAAATGAAACATTAAAAAAATACAAAATATTTAATGTAATAAAATTTTTATGTCTTGATATAAAAAATGAAGCATATTTTTTGGAATAAAAATTATAAAATTTTCCAAAATAATATTTAAAATGGGTTCTCTATTAAAAAGGGGGAAAATTCCCTTTTATAAGAATATATCCTTTTATTCATAAAATTGGATTTATTATTATCTTATACCTATAAAATATATTATATGAGTATAAAAAAGGTCAATTGAATATATAATATATAAATATTTTTGAAAAATTACTCAAATTATTTTTTAATTTATTGAGATAAAAATTGTGATTGTAAATAAAAAAATAATTTCTTAGAAAAGTAATTTATTCATTCTCAAATAGTCCTTACATTCATTTCTAACTAATTAAAAAATAATAATTAACTTTATATACATGTTTAGATCATATTTTTACAATTTAGTTAATCATATTCATAACTTCCATTACAATGGCTATGTGGTAACTATAATAATATTTAAATAATAATATTAATAGTATATTTTAGTGTGTTAAAACTCAACCTTGAGTTTAATTAAAAATATCTAACGGACTTAGTATTGAGTTGAATACAATCGAAACATAGAGTTACATATATCGCAAGCTAATCTCTCTGTCACGTCTAGTTTAATATATACTTGATTTTGTGTATAACTCAATACCCATATAGTCATTTCATAAAACAAAATCTATATTACATTTTGTGTAAAATGAAAAATATCACAAATATTAAATTAATTAGAAAAAATATATTTCAAAAAATATTATGGTGTTACACTCTAACAGTTACATCACAAGACAAACAAGTTTTTTCCTTTTAAATATCGACTCACATATTCACTAAACATCATGAGTATAATTTCCAAAATTCTCAACAATTTTATATTCATAAAATATTCCCATATTAAAATATATAACTTCTGTAATAATAAATATTAAAAGATATTTTAGATAATCACATTTAAATTCACCTAATGACATGGTATTTAACTCCATGTGATAGTAATAATTTGTCATATTCTTTTCTTCCCGATTTTAATCTCCAAAAAATATATATAATTAAAATTATTATAATTTTGATAAAACATCAGGGAAACTATAAAAGACATGGATCAGACTATTAAAGAATTAATACCTTTTATAATTTCTTCTGTTATGATGTACTTTTATGTGTAAATTTCATCATGGAAAAACTAGAACACAAATTTGAGAACCATCATCATCCAGTCTTCCTTTATTTATTTTCTTCCTGGAATGGTCCTTCTCTCCAAACCACATAGTACTCGGTTCAAATTATTCTTATTTCTACACTTTAATCACTAAATTAATTTTAATGAATCTTGATTATACCATTTAATCAATATATTCATATCATTTTTTATTATCACAACATCATCTTAATTTGTACTTATTATTTAGAAAATTTCATTCTACAAATCATTCCAATTTTTTCAAATTACTTGACCCTTATTTGAATAGGGAATAACACTTATAAACTTAAAAAAGACTCTTATAGAGTAACGGTGTGATTCTTACATAATATTGACCTTTTCAAACATTCAGTCTACAAATCTCATCAAAAGATCAGATGATCCTTAATGAAATGAATCTTACAGAAATTCCATATGATAATTAAATAAATTAATATACAAATTTTTTCTTCTCAATTGAATATTATAAGAGTAAATTACTCTTATAGAATACAGAAATTACCCTTACATAATTCCTCAATACTTGATTGCCTTTATAGCTTTTTAAATTCATTTGACAGTCAAAAAGTGTGAAATTAATCTTAAGTAAATCTCTACTTTAATTAAAATAATATAAATAACCCTTAGAGTATTATTCTAGGTCTATTCCCATTTCCAAACATTATTCATCCAGTCAGAATTACTTTTTGGTATTTTGGTTCATTCTTATAGAAGTGAAAAATTACTCTTATAGTATTTAATGATCTTTATGAATGTCCAATAATCCATACTATATTTTAAAATGACTCTTATGTAAATAACTTAACTAAAAATAAATCTTAAACAATAAATTTATAGATTTCATCAAAAAATAATAAAATTACTTATACTCAGTTTAATCCATATTCAACCACCCATATTCAAATTAATGCAATTCTAAAAACCCTAGAAAACATAAAAAACATCATCAATGTGTATTGATAAAAACTATAACACAATACTAAAGTGGGATTAATATTCTTCCCCATTGAATATTTTATCAATACCGAAACCATACATTTTAGTTTCAAAATCCACCTCAAACAATCCCCCCTTAATAAAAAATGAAATATGAACCCTCTTACCCATTAGTAAAAATAAAGGAAAAAAGAGAGTGTAAATGATATTATATAATATCATTATATTAATTAGATAAAAACCAATTGACTCTATGTCAATTAATCCATGATCAATATAGAAAATGAGTAATTGGATCAGTCATCAAATATATCACAATGAGATACCATAAGAGTTATTATCCCTATTACTTCTGTAAAAAGATGGGAAATTTAAATATTAAATAACATTCCTATGAACACACAACACCACTTTATAACATTTCAAAAAAATATCGTTAAGTTACTAACCCCACATATTAGTTATCATCTTAATAAAAATATTTTTAAAATAATGATAGAGAAGGGGAAATCAAGAAATTAACAAAACTAAATGTTGTAAAATGAGTTGCACCCACATTTGATGTAATAACTTTTCCAAAGACTCATTTGTGAGTGGAGTAGTGAATATGTTAGAATTATATTTCCTTGAGGAAAAAAATTCCATAATTAGGATTCCTTAAAATTCATTTTATTTTATAAATAGATATTTAACATCAATTTTTTAGTTCATGAATGTTGTAATGGATTCTTGAACACATTTATGGAAAATTGATTATCTCAACCAATGATTAAGGGATATTCAAAAATAACAACAAATATACCAAGAATACTCTTAATACAGGTCATATGTATAACTATATGTGATATACCCACATACATAGATTTGGTATATAACAATTTAACTAATTTTTGTTTCTTTGAATATCATGAATCAAAACTTTTACCGATGAAAATATTTTTACCATATATTAACTTTATATAGTTAACTCCACATACATAGTTATCATCTCTAAACACATTAAAATATATATCACATTTTCTCTTCTCCATAAGTCTCTAGAATAAACGGCTTGAGGTATGAGTTGGAGAACAAACTCTTACCCCCTAGAATTTATTAAAATGGAAATCGATTATAGATGAAAACATGAGGTGAAAAATGACTTAAAAAATTTATAAAATAGTGATAAAGTATAAATTTCCACAAAAAATATTCAACGTTTATAAAATATCATTAAAATTGAGAGTATACACATCTCAATAGTGATTAAGTCTTACATTTTAAGGGAATCCAACTAGAATCTCCCTGCAAATTGTAATCTGAAATAAATCCCAATTTGAATTAATCACCAATGTTCTATAATAAATCATTAATCAAGTTTAAACAACCACTACATCATCTAAAACCTCATCTTTATTATCATACTAGATGGTATAATATCCTTCCCACATTACCTCTAAGTATACTAGAAAGTGATTTGAAACCTACCAATCATTTGATATATAACCCTTTTAAGGAGTATGAGAAAAACTATATTTAGGCTTCAAATATAACAAGAACCTAAAAAATCTATTAAAAGTAAATAATTAATATTTTACATCCTCATCCAGATTTAAAACTCACAAAAATAAAAAAAACTCATTTTCAGTTTCATGCACATCAGAAAAAACTACAAATAATTATTCATCTAAAGTAGATTATACATGATGAGTTTAGAATAAAAGGAAAAACCAATAAAATCGTAACCACAATAATTAAATTCAATCAACCATATTCAAAATTAATAAGAATCCTCTCATAAAGAAATTTAACTAACTTATAAAAAATTAATAAAGAAAGAGGTCAAATTGGAATCAATACCAGTTGAATAACATCCATGAGATTTAGGTTCATTCCATCCCCGCCTTTTCAAATAAAAACCACTAGAAAAACATAAAACAATCATATTTTACATAAATGAAAATATACTAAAAATATATTTTCTATAGGGTTAGTGTGATCATCCCCCAATTATTTCAGATCCTCTATCCATTATACCAAACAACCAATAATGATAACTTGAATGATCAAAAAATAACTCCATGCAACACACTTTCAATATTAATTACACATGTGAACCTCACATCATTGAATAATAATTTATTCCCAATAAAGTTGGAGTTACAAAATTTTGGGATCCCATTCAAATCCTAGTTTAATTATACAAAGCATATGCTCTCTAATTTTCAAATATTTATATGAGATTATTTCCCAATTTTGATATCTTTGTAAGGTTCGAGTGTCAAATTCTTAATCACAATGATAAATCTCTTTCCTTAGGCCCTTCCTCAAAATCAAAAAATTATTTTTAATCTTATGAGTACCATATATATTTTTATCATCAAATATTGGGGAAGATCCCTGACAATCCCTTCTTGTGGAGGAGGTTCCGGTTTTATATCAACACATCATCCCAAGGATCTAGTGAAAAAAAATTAATTGATACAAAAACATATATGATACTTCCAATTATTATTTTGAATTTCATTTCATTTATATTTTTCCCTTAATCATCATTGGGAACTATTTTTTTACCTGAATTGGTGTAGAAACTCCTCTATAAACATGCTTTTAAAACTTTTCAAAAAATCCCAATATTATTTTTCATTATAAATGTATTTATAGACAGTATCTTGGGTAATTTATAAACCCATGAAGAATTTCATCTATCCAATAATAGAAATCAAAAATGTTTTCTTTATATGAGTGGATAAATTCTTACACAACCACGCCTTATTACTAGAAAAAAAATGATGTCGTCAATATATATAATCACAAATATAGGTACAGTGTTGGTCTTTATCACCTAAAAATTCTTGTCTAGTGAAACTTTCCTAAAATTCATGATTATAATAAATTCATCCATCATGAAGTAACATGATCTTGGAGGTTTTTTCTTCTATTATAGGTCCTTTTTAAAAATATAAATATTAATACCATAGGAATCTAGCAAGAATCATTCAGGTTTTTCAATATATATTTCTTAATATAGATCAACACTCTTAAAAGAAAATTTTACAATTATTTGAAAGACTTTGAAGCATATATAATTTGAAATTGAAAATAAAATTTTTGATAGATTCAATACATAAACCTAATTCCAAGTTTTTATCAAAGAAAAATGCTTTAATTAGTAAATATCTTTTATATACAAGCCTTTCATTGATTCTAGTAATATCCCCTTTCTCATCGTGATTTCCTATGAAAACCAATTGTTTCGCCAATAAAATTAGTTTCATTTAGACTAAGAATGATATAAAAAGTATAATTACTTTTAATCTGGTATAATTCCTCACTTATAGATTTTATTTATTTATTATAGTTGAATTATTACTCCATATAATGTGGTTCAATATTTAATGGTAAACTAGTTTAGCTAGTCCTTGTAAATTTCCTTCATTTTTTAACCTCCTAATTTGGATTTCTAATAGTATTCTTAGTGTCATCGTGTTTTTTTATTATCGAATTTTTTGTTAAGATGCTTATATCACCATCATCATCATGGGAGTGATAGGAATATACATCCTCAGCCTATATCTTTATTATTTGTGTATCTTTAGTGGTTTTGGATATGAAAAAAATTCCAATAATCTACCACAATATAAGCCTTGATATTTTCATTATTTTTAATTATTTTTATAAAATCACTATGAAAATCCTCTACTATAGGTTTTTATAGCATTCTTATGAGGTTTTGTTTGGTGTAAAACCATAGAATCCTCCTTCTTTAGAAATTTCATCAAATCTAACTTCAATGTTATCTTTTATCTTGATCAATCGTGGGATCAAAAACACATCTCAATGTCTCAAATTTGTATTATTATTGAAAAAAAGTCATAAGAATTAAATATATTTTTTTCCTTTAAATATCTATGTCTCTGAATTATTCCAACATTAGTAATTTTCTATATCCAGAAATATCATGGGTTTTCTTGCTGTATATGAACTTCTCTAGTATAATCTACAATGATTTTGACCTACTTTTAATCCACATTATGTGGTTAATAAGTATATAAATCACTAAACTCGTGTGTATTTTCATGATAATCTAGTCATACTAAAAACTATTTGTATGTATATTTAGTAATATTAACAGACTTCAATATCTTAAAGGATAGACTTATTTATTTTTCTAAATGTCTTCTAAAAGACATGAATTTTTCAAGGTAATATGATTTATGATAGATAAACATGATACAATTATTAAGGTGAAATAATCAACAATATTGATGAAATATATATCACTTCTAATATACTTCTATTATATAGGAAAAATAAAAAACAAAGTGAATCAGCTTCAATAGTTCCTTTATTTTATTATCAAATGTTTTTTGGTTTTTTTCACTATATTTACATTCTTTCATTTTATAAAAATGGTGATAGTGTTTTCTTTAATAGTATTAATATTTATAATTCCTTCTTCTATAAATTATTTTATCATTTTTTTTGGTTAAGATAATCGAACCTTATATTCCACAAATCATTTTTACATTTCAAGATATAGTAATAGTTTTTTCTGGATTCCCAAACTCGAATTTAGTTACCTTGGGTTCTAAAACAACATTTTATCATAGATGTACCTCTCATAATATTTTCTAAAGAACCATTTTTTATAAATATCACTTTATTTTTATCATCATAGAGCATTGATACACTCTACATATTGTGCTTTATACATTCTATAAAAAAGTAGTACTAGGAAAATTTGTTTTTTCTGAATATTATCCATTAAAAATCATTTAATTTTTTAATAGGTAAAATTAAAAAAATGTTAAAAAGTTAACCTTAATATATTACCATTTTTTGTAATATTTTTTTAATCACTAGTCTTGTGATAATAATAACCACATTCCAATATCTAGGGCTTCTCAAATTTCAATGATTTATATAAAACATTAACATAATTTCTTATTTCTTATATTATAAATAATCTTGTACATTTATAAATTCAAAAAAATGATTTTATTGAGAAAGGATAAATTTAACACAATAATTTTATGTACTTAATTACTTATTACACCTCCAGAAAACCACTTGTAAACTCCAAAACTTATTCTTTACATAATGTTTATTTACAGAATTTTATAGTTTTAGGACAATTTTTCCTTAGGGTAGCTCTATCTCAATTGATAATTTCTTATTTTTTGTTATAGTAGTGATTCATTATACCTGAAATTGTACAATTTTTATTCAAATACACCACATCACCAATAATAACTATAAAACCTCTTTTTTTGATAAAACTTATAAAACTATAAGGGTCATTTAAAAAAACATTCTAGATTCTTATCATATGATTTAACTACATACTATTGTGAGGATATTCGTTGATTTTCAGTAACGTGTATGAATAGATATCATGAATTTTTATCCTTCTAGATACGATCACATTATGCTTTCTCTTTATAATTTTTTGTTGATCTATATTATATTTTTACAATTGATTCTTCTATAAGGATAATTTTTTTGAGGTGAATATTAAATATATTTTCCATTTCCTTGTATTATATCTTCCAAAAATATATACATTCCATAAAATTCTTGTAAGATTATCCTATTTTTCTTGTACCCCTTCTGTAGTCATAACTAAACTTTCCCTTTTTTTCTTATTAATTTTATCTAAACTTCACTCTTAGTATTTAAAATTCATTATAATAAATAATTATAGTTAATGTAATATCCTTAATTATTTTCTTTTTCTCTACAATTTAAGTATTTTGTTTTTAATTTTTTCTAATCAATTCATCAATCACAATTTGGAATTGACTGTTCTTGTTTGAGTTAGTTTTTAGATGATAATTCTCATCTATCAGTCTTCTTATATCCTATAAATGCATTTTAATTTCTATAATTCTTGTAAACTACTCTGTATATTCTCTTACCTTAACTATAAATAAACTTTTAAACTATGATAAATCTCCCAATGAATCACTTTCGTTTTCTTCTTTATCCATGATAACCTTTGGAAAATCTTCTCTTAGAATTTATTCATCTTTACATATTTCTTCATTGTCTGAAATTCATTCTTCAATAATTATAATATTTCTTCTAAATAAGTTGGTTAATATTTTATTCATACACTTTGACCCACTATTATTAAGAGAATTTCATTTATTAGTGATCTTTTTATTTTTTCATCAACTTCATTCTAACCTCTTACATTCATGTGATAATTGTAAAAAATAAACAATAATTCCAAATTTAAAAAATCCGAAAGTAATATTACTTTTATAATTATTTCTTACACATGTTATGGTAATTGAAATCAAATATATTATTTTATAAAAATATGACATTATTTATTCTAGAATAAAACAACTTTTCTCTTATTCCTTGTTCAAATATTTTAAGTAATTTAAGATTGTTTATTTTTCATTCATTCCCTTGGTTTTAGTTATTTATCTTATTTTAATCTCATAATAGATGATAGTGCTATAAAGTTCATCATTTATGTAATCATCAAGTTAATTTTTTTCAACTTCATATATCTTGATAATAAACTTTTATATAAAAAATTATATACATTTCTCACAAAAATATATTCATTAAGGTTTTCTTGAAACCCTATGATGGAAATAATGGTCAAATTATCCTTTAAATAATTCATCAACTCATTTATATTTATGTGTTTTAATATACTAAAGAATATGCCCACTAATATTCAAATTATATACCTTCAATATTTTTGTTTGTTTGGTAGATACTTTGATTTTTTATTTATATTTCATTTGCATCATTTTATTCCATGACCTTTTTGAGTTTATATTCTAATAGAAAAGATAATAATTCATTTACTACCATGTCATAATTTCAACATTATATTTATCAAGATGATACCACATCTGAGACTCATCAGGAACTGTGAACCTAACTATAATTTATCAAGAACATCTAGATTCAAAGAGGGAAGATAGTGCATTATCCTCTCTTTATAAATATGAAATCTCTTAAAACAATTGGTTAGATTACCATTTCTATTAACTTGATTGTCTTATATATTTCGAACATCAATATAAATCACTAATAGAAAACCAAGTTTTGATACTAATATAAAGTATCACATTAAAGTTTGAAACATGAAGAGGGGGTGAATTAGTGTTTATATATATTTTTTATTTTAAACTCAACAACTTTAATGGTCCTTAATTACTTCACACATTAAAATTTGTGATATATAAATATTAAGAAACATATAAAATTTTTCAATTAGGTTTTCTGACTAAATGGATGAATACATCCTTAGTGTGTTGTGGTTTTTATCTTTCAGACACGCAATACTCAACTTATTATAAATATATATCTATGAGAAATGGTGTGACCTTATTCCTATTATAAATATAATAACTACCCAAAATTTAAAAATAAAGAAATAGAATAATATAATTTAATGAAGGGTCACCAAAATAGATATAGGATACAAAAATAGGAAAGGGGTTAAACTTATTCTTCCTTCTTTGTTAAATAAATATTCTTAGCTACCCATAAATAAAAAACTTAAAAATCCTCCCTTACAACAAAATTTTCAATAAAACACACTTTCTTCTATATATCATCAAATATATATCAACTAAATCTTATGAATATTATTTTTACAATTTTTAGAACATTTATATTCTTGAAATCTCAACCGTCAAAAATATCTAGTAACTTCAATATTCCATTTTTAAAATCATTCAGATTCAGATGAAAAAATAGAAATTAAATGCACATCATAACAAAAATTTATGATGGCCTTATCTCACACATTTAAATATCCATAAAACCCATATGTAGTTAAAAAACATAGTTTCATGAAGACATACAGTGAAACAATAACATTTAATACTATAATAATTGTGTAATAATGCTCTCATGAGGATAATGATATTTATCCAATAAATCATCAATAAGTTTTTGGATATTCTCCATTTCATTAATCCTATATTTACTCTCCAGTTCCATTCATCAATTACACTATGGATGTAATATTATTCCCTCAATCTGATGTCAATTCCACCATGATTTGACCTCTAATACCCTCCCCCATCTACTATGGTTATATTAATGACAATTGAAGATAACCGTCAAAATAAATTCATAATAATGGTTTTATAGAATAGGTTTTATGGATCCTAAACTCCTGAATTAATTAATGAAATATTAATTGATTTCAAAAATGGATTCACCCGTGATTGGATATCCTAGATTTGGTAGTACTAGAGAGGATAACATCACCCATAGGGTAAATCTCATATTCTATACATAGTCATGGTTTAAAAATTATTTTTAAGTGTAGGATACGAATAGGGGTGAATTTCCTTTAAAAATTAATCAAATAATAATAACAAGATTAACATGAGTAATCATTATGGAAATTAGAAGATTAAATTTTGATTTAAATAATTAGTTCCAAATTAATGGAAGTACATGACAACTTTATTTGATTAAATAGTAATATAAGAATAAAGGTATCTAAATCAAAATTTTATTAATTTAGTGTATCAAACATAAAAATGAATTAAATATATTATTACACGTCACTGATTATGTAAGTTGGATAATATAATAAAGGTGCATTGATGTAATTTGATTGAAGCACTGTAAATATAAAATAAGTGATATAGAAATGAGAAATATAGTTGAGAAATAATAGATATTTTTGGATAAAGCTCAATGTGATCCCTTATCTCTCTTGGAATAATTTCTTGAGGGATTATATATTACTTGTCCCTTGATTTTAGAAATGATCAAGAAACCCATCCTTCTTTTCTATTTGGTGGTTCTACAAAGAAACTCATACTCTCTTACTTCAATGGTTGTAAGAAACCATCCTGCTTTTTTTCTACTATTGAAGTATGAAACTTGATATAGATTAAGATGATAAGAATAAATATTTTCTTTTAAAAAATACATTACAAATTCTCTCCCTTATATCTCAAATGATTCACACAATATAGTAGGCATATATATTGAATGATAGATAATGAAATCCTAGGTTATTGAGAATTAATATTATTGTCTGGGATTATCATTTAGTGAATTATTTATGACCTCTTTTATTTCATCATTGGTATGATTGAATTCATTTTTATTTTCACAATTGATCAATCAAGCCTCAACATACTCTGTTTATAACATCCAAAAGTCCATGGAACATTATATAATCCATGGGATTCATTAACCATAATCAAATAATAAATAATATCTATGGGGTCTACTGAATTTAATACATTGACATTTTGTTTAAAACCCCAATCGGTAGCTAGTATAAACCATCGGGTATCCATTGATACACTTGGGCTTGAATGCTTCTAAAAATACTCTATTGCCTCACAAATACTATACATCATCTGACCGGTGGCCATCTGGAATAACTAGTAATTCTTGATTCATATTGTAGAGGGTTGATGCCTATGTATTGGTTGTCCATTTGATGTCTTTGGAAAAATGAATTCAGATTGATTACCATTTTTATACAGTTATTTTTTATTGGGTATATAGAGCTTCCAACTAATATAAGTCTTCATTATGGTATTTAATACTTCATTCAACACCTCTAATAAAATCAATAACTTATACCAATGAACAAATCATTCTTATCAAGACATTAATAAGATACTTACCAGTGATCAATTTGAATCATTTCTAGGTTTCTAAAGTATATAAAATAGAAACCCCTAAAAGAAATTATTAAATTCATATTTGAATGTTTTTTATCATTATGACACATGACAAAGAGATGTAGTAATATATCCCCTTTTACGGTCACAAACACTTAATATATAAAAGATATTTCATGATTTAGTCAAGGGTGACTCATATAATAAACACATGAGATAGAGAGAGATACAATAATATCCCCCTTTTTATGATTACAAATATTTAATATACAAAATATATAACAAGAGAAAATATAGAATTAATCGTATAAAAATGTATTCAATATATTTTTAATGTGATATCAAATATTGTTAAAAAATAATCATAACAAAACTAAAGTATAAATATATCACTCTTTATTAAATGATGAAATTTTTAGTCCCCATAATAATAAAATATGACAAACTTTTTCAAATTTTTAAGGTTTTTCCAACAATATCTTCCCTTTTTATACACGAAAACATTATCCACTTTGTGATTAATGGAAATAAAATAAACAAAGGAGAAACAATATTGTAATATAAATCAATGAGATATATTATCAAAAGATAAAACACTAGAGGCATGCAATTATTTCAATAAATTACTCATTATATCAATAAATATGTTAAATGAATAAGATAAAATAAATGCTTATTTAATGATATTCACAATAACTTCAAAAAAATTAAAAATTAAAAGAAAGATATGATATTTAAACTCAATATTTAAAAAAATTAAAATTTATTTCTAAACTAAATTTTCAGTGATTTTGAAGTAAAGATCAAGTATTAATTCAAAAAGAGTTTTAAATAAAAATATGCAATGTGAAAATAGAAAGATTATAAATTAGGAAATTTGAAAAACCAAATTCTCCATTAAAGAATAAGGAAACAAAAATGAGGGAGATGGGGGACCAAGAAATGATGTTCAAAATAGTAATGATAATTTAAAACATAAAATAATCTATCCCCGTGACATGAAGGTTTATTTTCTATGCTTCACCATAAAAAATACTTTTGGATTGCCCTACATAGGTTCATTTAAATAATAAAATAAAATAGTACTAAGAAATAGATAGTGAGGGTAAATAATTCACTGATAATAAATATAATGGAATGATTAATAACATCAATAGTAAAATATACTAAATATATCAATAATCTTAAGAGGTTAGACTAAAAATATAATAAAAAAATACCTTCTAAAATATGAGGAATTATTTTTATAATGAGATAAAAAACTACTGTTTAATAATAATATAACAATCATTTAAATAGTTAAGTAAAAATATGTATCAAATATTTAAACCAAATACCAAATATAGGTAAATTATACTCATAGAATAGATTAAAATTAGTACTAATGATAAAAATTTTAGAGAAATATTCAAATGAAAATAAATTAGAAAATTTTGAGATCAATGGATCATTCCATTTAATGGAAAATTCACCAACTAATATGTCAATAATACCACTTTTCCATTGACCTATATTATCTAAAATGAGATTTCCATTTGGTCCCCAAATTTGGGTTCAGTAATATTATATAAAAGAAACATAGGTGCCCAAACTTGTTTAGTACAAGATTTTCCATTGAAAATATGTAGAGAATGAATAGATTCTGGTCTTCTATATCTTTCATATTTATAATCACACACGTAAATAATATGCCTAAATTTCTAACAATAATTTAAAAAAAAATCAGAACATCACTTTACAAAAATGGTTTTTTGAGAAAAAACTATTTGAATTTAAAATCCAATTCCAGAATTACTTTAAATAAAACATTAGAGCTCCAAATCATATATAGATATTGAAAACTTTGGGCGAATTGAGGGACGATATTTTTTAATCTATTTGGTTTGATATTATAAATTCTCATTGTTTGGTTTCTCTTATAATTTCAAAACAAACAATATTTTTTTGATACTTGAACCTCTTCATTAAGAAATTTATTATTTTTTATTTTTAGTTAATTGTATATAGTCAAATGTTTTAAACAATATTTTAAAATTTAATATTTTTGACATTTTATATCTTTGTAATTTAGATGAAATAATGAGAAAAATTATTATGATTGGAAATATTTAGTAAGAAAATTAACCACATCTTTTTCCTCGAGATGGTCCATAATGAATTGGGTACTTGTGTTTCTTGAGTAATTATATTATGTTTTGTCAATTGTTCCATCACTATAATTCCATATTTAAACTTTAAAATTTTTATTGCACTATTTATTCTTTTTAAACTTATATTTGTGGATGGAAACTTCTAGCCTGATCTATCCCTTCATGTTTTATTTAAAAAATGTAACATATTGTATATTTTTATTTTCATTCATGGTGTGATCGTTTTATTTATTATCTTCGTAAATTTATTAAATTTCAGGGCCAAATGATCACTATTAGATACACTTTTAGATGAATATTCATCAATACATGGTCTGGAATTAATTTTCCTTGTGACTTATTTAGCTTCATTTTCTTCTTTGGATTCTTTATACCCTTATCTCTTCATGGTTATTTTCTATTTCATAAGACATATAATAAGCTCAAATACTACCATGTTATTTTTTTACTTTTTATTCTTTCATCATTATCACATTAGGTTCTAAAAATCTATCCAAGACTGAAGGAATATTGTTTACTATAGTTTCTATTGAAAAAAATCACCAAGAGACTTTAGGAACATGAAAATTTAAATAAAAATGTAATAATATTAATATTAGATTCATTAAGTTATATAGAAAATATTTCAAAGTCTTGTCTAAAAATATCTGACATAATACATTTAACTTTATGGCTGCCTTCATTTGTGACTTCAAGTAACTTTTAGACACCATCAACAGTTTTACAATAAGAAATGTTATTGAATTAAATTTGTTCAATCCCATACTGAAGAGTGTTAATGGATTTTCTATTGATCTAAAAGGATGAAATATCTTAGGGAGTCCATTTATATTCTGATTCTTTGAAAGAAATATAATAATCTATAACCATTTTCCATATATGGTAAACTATACTACTAATAGTGTTAGACATATTCTTTTTTTAAAAAGAGTAATTTGTTCTATTACAAAAATGAAAACAACCTAAAGAGTGTCCCTGGGAACACCTTGAAACTTTAAATATGATTTCATCCTCTATAATCATATTCTAAAACTTGTTATAGTTTAGTTTCAAGAATCTGTTGATACTAAATGTTTGTAGTGGTTGGATGTCAGTGGGGGTAAATTAAATTTAAAAATTTCACTAAAAATAATATTATTATTAACTTCGAAAATATTTCTTGAAATTAAAATATGAAATATAAATTCAAAAAAAAATTATCTTAATTAGTTGAATTAGATGATATATTGATTTTATTAAGTAAGCACAGTGTAATATATTTATGTGTCACTCATTTTGATTAATAAAGAGAATCAAGTAAAAAACAAATTAAGAAATTAATTTATATCATTAGTTGTTAAAACATGATGATGTAAAAATGAAATATCTATTTAATTCGATTAATTAATTGTAACGATAAAATAAGTGATCTAAAAATAAGAAAGTGGTGTAATATTTGATTAAGTAGTTTTGATAAATCGTAATGTGATCCCTTGTATCTCCTACCCCAATCTCTTGATTTTTTGTAATTTTAATAATTTCTTTATATTATTGGTTTTAAAGAAACCCATCCCCCCTGATTTTTAGTGGTTGAATGAAGAAACCCATCTTACCTTAATTCAATGGAATTAATCACATCTCCACCATGCTTTTCGACGGTTTTATCAAGAAACCCAGTGTATAAGAATATGAGAAGAATAGAAATTTACTTAAAAAATTCATTATAAAGGAACTCCATTTTCATTAAATGAATTTTTAGAATAGAGTAGAAGATAGGGAGAAAATTAAGAGACGAGATCAAAATACACTACAATAATAAAAGTATTTAATAGCGCTATAAAAATACTTTACAGCACAAAAAAAAATCTTAATAATCAAAGCATTGATAATGCCTAGATTATTCATCCTTGCAAAAAACAGTGTTAAAGGAACCCTTTAATAGTTTTAAAGACATGCCGTTAAAAGGGTCCTTTAATAGTTCTTTATTTAGCGCACTTAAAGGGAACTTTTAGCATCACTTTTTTAGAATTATTAAAGGGTTCCTTTAAGAATTATCTTTAGCACTGGTAAAGGAATCATTGTTAAAGGGGGTAAAAAAAAAGTGGACACCTATGCACCTAACCCCTTTATCAGTTCTTGAACGACCCCTTTAAGAGTGCTCCACCTCCCCTTTATCATAGATTTTCACCCCACCACCCCTCTTATTAGTGCTTTTCAAATTCCCATCCTCAGGGATGTCTTCCTAGATTTGAATCTTGCAACTCTCATTCAAAGATAGAATGGAATTACCTGGACCCTATGTTTTTCATCTATCAATTTAATGTTATTTTTGCCTATTTATATATATATTTACATAAATATTTACAAATATTTATATAACTATTTTTAAAAACATTTATAAAATATATTTGTGTGTGTTATTTATATTATATTCATTTAAATATAATATATGTTATTTTCATTTACGGATATTATATTATAATATATATGTGTGTGTGTGTGTGTTTATTAATATACACACACATATATATATATTATAAATATATTTTTATATTGTAAAAAAATTTATATATTGTATTAAATACTTTTTAAGAATATTTATTTATATATATATATTACATTATACATTTTTACATAAATATGTTCATATATGTATTTGTATGAGTGATTTATTATAAGTAAATATAAGAAAACATGAATATATTTAATTATAAATAAAATTATGCTATAAAAAATTATAAAATTTAAAAACAATAATATCAATATTAATGTAACACCTTCAAAAAAATTAGTCTCTAATGAAAAAGAGAAAAAAGACCCCTTTAAACGATGCTAAAAATCCATCGAATGTTCAAAAATCAGGGTACCTAGTCTAAAAACTCAGTTTTGATGGTATTATGGTCCATTGTTTCCTTGAAAAAGGTTGTATTGGTTAACATGTGCCACCAATGGTTTAGATCTTCTCGTAGGGTTTCATTTGATATATACTAGAGCCCAAATGGGCACCCTGTTCAAAATTTATGGTTCTTTGAATTTAGAGTTATGTTCCCAACTTATTTAAGATCTCATTTATATTTTTTTATTTTTTTATCTTAAAATTTAAATTAAATGGGTATTACTTAGTAATAATAAGATAATTACTAATTAAAAAATCAGTAATTTTAGTTTCCATTTTGACAAAATATCTTATATATTAAGTTTATGTTCTGATTTACCTTATCTAAAATAAATTTCAAAAAATATATATTATATTTATATCAATATAAATATATTTATATATTAATATATTATATTTAATGAAATTTTATTTAAGTATAATTTTACTAGTACTTGTAAAAAAATTTAAAATAATGGGGGTGTTTATCATCACTGATAAACAACCCCCCCCTAATCAACACTTTTTTACAACCACTGACAAAAGAACCCATTTATTAGTTCTTTCTTAAAACTGCTGGTATAGGTTGGCCCCTTAACAAAACTTGTAAAAAAGATTTGATAAAGGTGGGTCTTTAATCGTGCTTTATTAAACTATGTTAAAGACTACCTTTAACAGTTCTCTTTTTATCACTAACAAAGGGGGTCTTTAGCAGTGTTTCTATCTAACACTGTTAAATACCAATCACTAGAGAAACTACGTTTTATAGTAGTGAAAGATTATGAACTATGATTATATTCTAGATATATCTTTGATAGTGGTTTTTATGCTCAATTTTGGTTCATTGTTGGAACAATCCACTTAATTTTTCAATCCATAGGTTATTTCCAAAGCCTTGGGTTCTACTATATATCATTTCAAGAGATCTATGAAAAATTCTAGAATCCAAAAGATTCATTAAGAATCCTTAGATGGAAAATAAGATCTATGGGTTCATCAAAATATAATAACCATGACTTGATACTCAAACTCTACTGGGTGGTGATTATACACCACTAGGTGTATGGTGATGCACCTAGGCTCAATTGCTTCTAGAAATACTCCACCAATGAGTTTCTATAGGGTAGCAGCTTTTTGGTGGCCTTATTGAAAAATTGGGAAATCTAGATTCATCAACCGACTATCTAGTTCCTATCAAATATCTAGTCAGGGATGTACTTTGAATAATCAATTACGTTTAACTATTATAGGTTGGTTGATGCCTCTATATTGGGTATCCAATTCATACAACTGATGTGTTACATTAATATACCCCTTCATACTTCCTTTAATGGAACTGAAAGAATCAATATTTTCTTCCCATGAACACAACATGTTCATCAAGTATTTAATAATATATGTGAAAGTGATCCATCAAATCAATGTTCAGGTGTCTAAAACATATAATTAATAAGAACATAAATTAAATGGATAGACATTTATTTGAGTATTTGTGATCATTAAAACACATGATAGACAGATATATAGTATGAATTTCAGTTTGAATTGTCATTTATAACATATATCCATCTAAACTCAAGAGAAAAACAAATAATAAATTTGAATATATAAAAATCCATTGAAATTAACAACACTTGTAGTTTCACCCAAACTTAACTTGGGTCAAACACTGCATTGAGAGACTAATGGGATTTTTAAAAACATTTTTGAGGTCATCTGTTAAGGTAAATTTACCACTTTATCCCTGATGAGGTCTCCATTCTCTTTAACACAAAAATTTTTTTATGTATTAATAGTGAAAAAACATGTTTACTACTTCCTCCCCACTATTAAACATTTTCATCCCCAAAAAGTAAAAAACTGGAGTTTCTAGAAAAGGAATCCTATAAAACAATCTCATGAGGACAATAACCCACCTTTTCTTGTAGTTCCTTCACCTAAGAAGGTACATCCCAATTTGGGATCTACACACCCCCACCCAAAAACAGAACTCCCTTTACTATAACAAATAAAATTAGCTCCAATTAATATAAAAGAAAAAAACATATCTAGAATATAATATCCCTCTATGTGAGTCCTTCATAAAATTTTTACTAAAAGTTCATCTGGAAACATAGGATGAAATAAAACCAAGAACCATACATAATCCCCCAAAAAAGTTCATTTCCATGCTTATCCCTGGTTGAAGTGATTTACTACCCACGATTAATGATCATCCTTGATAGTTATAATATGATAATAACCCATATAAAATACACTCAAACACCAATCAATTATAAATATTTTAAACTAAAACAATAAGAATTATAAATAAATATTTTTCCTAGGAATATATCATATTCCCTATCATTTCCCACTAATAAGCCACGGGCACCAATGTTTCTAGCTTATGACACAAAATAAATGTGGTCCTTATTCAACCAATTCACAAAAATTTATTGGAATATTCCTTCGACATCTAAATAAAAAATAGGACTCTATTCACTATCATAGATAGCATGGTTGTGTTTTTGTCACTCTATTGTGAAAACTCTAGACAAGTATACTGGGAAACCACCCTAACCTCATCAAACTGCTCAACATCAATCAACTTCTTGTCTTTTATGACACTAAAATATTTTTAATTCCATATTTTATTAAGACCTAATATATTCTATTAGGTGTTATACAAAAAACAAAGAACCACAATAAACCATGAAATATTATATAAAAATTAAAATATATCCGTATAATTAGAAGCTAAAAATATATCTCATCAAATAATTAAATATAATTAAAAAAAATAAAAGGGTCCTATATCCACTAATTCAGTAGAACTAAAAAAATTAACTAATGCATTAAATTATTCACATAAATTCATATTTCACCCTACTGATATTTTTTTCATAAAATATGATTGTAATCCCTCCCTTTTTAAGATTCCCTCGAAGGGAAATCTAAATTCATCAATGTGAGAACAAATTTTCCCTACAATATTATATTTTTGTTATTAATTTTACAAATTTATTTTTATAATTATTATATAAGGAAATAGTTTCATTTTTTACTTAATTTTACTATGATAATTGAATTATTTTTTACCACCATTTCCTTTCTCTTTAATGAAAATTAAAAAAGGCATTTTTGCATATATGTAGAATACCACCTCCAGAAAGCATCATATGTTATTTCCCTTAACAAACATACATAGATAGTACTAATATTGAATTTAATAAGTAACCATTATATTTATACCATTTTTTATATTTTTAAATGATATAAAAATTAAAAATTTGTCTCATCCTATGGAAAATGAAATCATTGACCATGTGTATGGGTGGACTACTGCCTCCCTGGAATGATTTATTTCTATATTTTTTATTTCATAACCACATTTTATGGATGATTGGAAGAATGGTTTTAATGGATAAATATGATATTTATGAAGTTATAATGGTATTTTTAAGAAAAATTAGCCAACCTATTAACAATATGAGCAATAAAAAAATGTGGTAATTTCAACTGTCCAAAAGAGTGTTATGAGAGAAAAAATTGATGTCTTTATCCTATGTAACAACTTTTTATAGGATATATTATTATTAGTATTATTTTCAATTATAATATATCACACTAATAAAAACTAAATATGTCTATTATTCTTCTATTATAATTATATTACAACTAAAATTTCTTTATAATCATCCATTAATTATGGTATGTTCTTTTTTCGATCGGTTTAACTACCTACATAATAAATGATATAAATTTATATCATTGATGACTATAGGAATATGATTTATTTAAATATAATATATTAATATATAAATAGTTACTTTTTATTTCTATAATGGTATCATTATTATTATACTCGTTATTTAAAATACTGATATATATTCATCCAAACTCACTGAAATATTCTCATTGTCGATTTTATTTCTAATGATAATAACTAAAACTCCCATAGAATAAAATTAAAACATAATAAATAATTATAAAACATAAATTAAAATAAATTTAATGATCTAGAAAGGATAAAATTTATGAAAATAAGGAATAACAACTCCACTATTACGAAACTAGTTCAAAACAATCAAGATTACTCACACTATATATTGAAAGTAGATAAAAAACAAATAATATAAATGAATAGAAAAATAAAAAATTTGGTTTATAAAAGTTAATATATATGAATATGGTTATCAAATATTTAATTAAGATAATTATTTATTTATTTATAATATTTAAGTGCTTTAGAAGAAATCGAAAATAATAGTAAGGGTTTCTTATTTTAAATTTTTATCCCATTAAACATATTCCTTATTATACACAATATTGTATTTGTAATTGTGTATCTAATACCCATTTAATATTTTATATCATGATTTTATAACTATTTATGGTATTTAATTTTTCATTATAAATAATATCCTAAAATAGGTTTTTATATGAATGTTTCTCAGTTTGGAATGGGTTCTTTTCCTAAAATTTAATTACATGAGACCCATTTGATATTACATGAAATTATTTGGTTTATAGGTTTTATTCACTGAAGAGTTGATTTTTTTTATGAAATATATTCCATTTAATGATATTTTAATTTCTATATCACTTTCATATTCTCAAATTCTTTTTCTTTTTACGTTACCTATACCATGAGGGTTTCGTCACTAGTCTCATTTTAAAATATTTATTTCATTTTAATGATAATACATCTAGGTAATTATTATAATTTTCCCACTACATAACTTATAATTTTATTCTAAATTTATAATTATTATTTTTTACATGTATTTTCCCTATTTCATTTTCCCTTTTTCATAATACTTACTAGTTATAAGGAAATTGACCCTACTTTTTCTTTTCAGTTGAGGACATCATTTTTTAAATTTCCATATTCATTAGATTAATTTTTGAATATATTTTTCTATACCAAAATCATTTATTATGAAAAAAAATATTCTTAAAATTATTTAAATGTTTTAAGAAAAAAATTTATTTTTCATGTACGGCTTATTTTCATCAAGGTGTAAAAAGAATCACTTTATAACCTTTTTCTTGGGAATATGTATTTCCATTACCTCTACTATTCTATATTGTAATTTCTTTTAATATTTTCATGGATTATAAAAAAATATATTATTTTACTAGTTCAATAAAATGATTTCTTTTAAAATGATTTCAAAATATTAACGATGTTTCTTATTTCCAAATTTAAATTTTCTAAAAGTCTTAAAATGTATATTTCATCAAAGTCATTTACTTTTTCAAATATATTATATTTTATTAGATATATTATTCCAATTATAATATCAACCTTATTCTTCTGGATGGCTTATATAATATTATTCTTTATCAAATATATGATCTATCACTATCTTTTTGTTGTCAAATATTCCTCTATTATAGGCATGTTTTACATTCAATTTCAATCTACTATCAACACTCTAAATTTACATACATTGATTAAATGGTGTTCAACTAAATTAAATACATTGAATAATTGGGTTTATTATTGAGTTAACCTTATATTATTTACACTACAAGGTGTTTGAAATGTATTGGACCTATAATCCTCTCAACAGTGCACCAATCCTGGTGGTACATGTGGCCCCAATCTCGGCTCCCCGAATGCTAGAGGTTTTCAACTAGTAGGGAGGTCATGTGGTGTATTTTTTTTTGATACTATTCCCTCGTTACGAAAGAGTAACATAAAGGATATCAATAATAGTCAATAGCAACGGTGGATACAACAAGCTGGAAACTCATAAACAATCAAGACCTAAATACATAACAAATCTAAAAGTGTCTAAAGTATAATGGTGATGATACATGTATCTAAAAAGTATCCGAAAAAGGTAAAAATTAGTACAATACAATAAAAGTAACCAAATTTACAAAACCCTGAAAGTGTTATCATAAGATTGCATCACAAGCCTCAGCTTGATCACATGATCCCTTTCTCTAGTCCATGGCACCAAATCGACCATCAAACAATTAGATCTTTCTCCTCTTTCTACATACACCCAAATAGACAGTTTGGATTCCAAATGATGGCTCTAATTGGGTGTGAGATTAAATATTTGTAGGTAGCCACCCAAAGGCCTATACAAGTCCAGGTTGTGAAATATGACATGATAAGAAGTGTTCAAATAAATCAAATAAGAACTAAATAAATGTAAAGTCCTCATGGAAAGTCCGCTACTAGGAAATGTATACTGACTAGCCTATCAAGGCTCCGTTCAAAACAAGTTCCAAGATCCTAACAAAAAAATATAAGTAAAAACGGATTAAGAACCACAAACTCACTATATAATCCATAGAACCATAACAACCCTGACTTTTACGTATAACCAGAAGGGTAAAAACATTCATGTATGATCCATATAACCAATCATATCACATTTATTATGGACACATGGTATAATAAAAGTGTCAAAATAACCATGTTTTTGTCGTATAATGAAGTGTTAGACCATGATGGTCTAGATACAAGGTGCATAAGACCTAGGAATCTTCATAGAATCTGAGAATCATCTCGATGGAAAATCAGCTAGGCACAGGTTGGAGTCCTTGGAGCATGAAATACTAAACGTGTTCTATGTGAGTCCAAGAAAGTTGGATCCAAGGGGAACCAAGTCCCAAGGAATCCCATAGAATCAAAACCCATGGAGTATACCGAATCATTGTTTTCCACTTCCATGTTCAAGATCTAAGGAACATCATATGAGGAATATATGCATTCATTCACCATTTCGTACCATTTATAATTTTATACCATATGATTCTACCCACTCATGTTATCATTCACATCAAAAAAAAACAATGTGTATCCCCACTCATTTATCTACAATTAATGTTCGAAGGTGTTCAAGGATTATACCCCCTCATTTAAACAATTAAATTCAAATGAAATCAAAAAATGAGTATAATCACTCAATCAAACCAAACCTTATTTAACCATTTGGTAAATTTAACAAATAACAATTTAATAACTCAACATTATGTTTGACAAGGAATGATTTAGAAAATCTTCCAATAAAACAAAACGATTTCCTTTAATTATAAATAATCTATCTCTAACTAGGAAATCATAGGACCACACCCCTTGGGTGGTTCAACCAAATAAAATTCATGGCTATCAAATGGAACGCCTCATCGGTGTCTTTGTTTTGGAAACAACATCCAACACATTACAAAGGAACCTAAGGGAAACCCCAATAGGTCCAATTCTATTTAAAAAAAGTTATAATTTCAATTTGTGGGTTTCACATAATATTTTGGTTGGAAAAAAAATAACAAAATGTCTATAAATCACCAAAATCAACAACAAAATTATCGAAAATATACCGTAGCTTGATACTAGAGTGATCATCTATTATCATCTCTTGATTTGACATTGATTAGGAGAAAAATAAATAATGAGTGAAGAACCTCATATTAGGTTATATTAGTTTCCACCTAAATAAAGTCGTCGATACCATGAAGAATTAAGAATGGTTAAAAATTAATTGAGTACTTATAAATCCATATTCAATGACATGGGTAGTTCTTAAATCAGAGATCGGACAGAGATTCACGACCAAAGGATACCTTTTTTTCTATAAGAGGATCTCTAATGATTCTATGATTATATCTAGGAGAAAAGTGAAATATATTTTAGGGTAAAACATATTTTAAGGGAAAAATTAATTTTACTTAAAAACATAGGGTCCCATGGTTTCTCTAAATTGTTTTCCAATCGTGCATACTTAACACTAGGGAATAAGAACCTTCATGGTTTCCTCACACAGTTTGACTACCCATGTGGAAATTGTTCAAAATTCCTCCATTAAAATTGCAGACCGACTCGAACATTCATGGAACCCAAGTCTCATGGTTTTCCCAAACTATTCAGACTCTTCCTTTAATCTTTATAGGCATTTTAGTTTTTTTCATACACTGTGACCTACCCTGCACAGTTTGAAAAAATTGGGCTCTAGGCTTATTTCAACCCAAAATATGGGTTCTGGGCTCCAAATTACAACTAACCATAGAGTAGTATATGACCATTAAAATGTATCTGTATAATTGGTATATAAAAAATGTGACTAAATTATGAAATATATACAAAAAAAGGTCATTATATAAGCTAAGGAACTAATAATTTAAATTATTGTAGCTAAATAACATTTTGAATGGTTTAATATTTAAAGTGTATCCTTTTAAAAAAATTAATTTTGTTTAGTGAAACTAGATATATTATGGATAAAATATATTATTCGTATGAATAATATATTTATACCAAATTGATATCTAATTGATAGGAAATAAGAACAGGAATAGTTAGTATTTTTATAAGAAGTTATTTACCTATGAAAATATTTTTCATTGAATTTCAATATTTTTATTTAAAAGTTAAACTCTAAACTTTTATAATTTGAATTTTAAAAAACAAAGATAATTTTTACATTCATCACTTCAAAATTAGTTTCAGATGTTTTTTTGTGATTTTTATAAAATAATTTATTTTTAGGTGAATAATAGATTTTCACTCCATGGATATTGGGACATATAATTTAGACTTTATTTATATGGGTCTTAGGTACATGTATGTCTTAACACACAAAGTATTTATAAAATATATGGATTTTTATATAATAAAAAATATGGAATATGAGGGGTTTGTTCCAAAATAGTAACTTGTAGGATTTTATCATTATATAAGTAATACCTATAATTTATAAAGCCTTTAGTTTTATAAGTATGTATTTAAGAAATAACACAATAGACTTATAAATACCATTCTGAATTTATAAAATCTGCTTTTAAAATTTTATGAAGATAATTAATATTTTACAACAAAAGAAAAAAATGGTATTTTCTTTTAATTAAATATTATTTTGGTAAAATTCAATTTATGATTGATATGAAAGATAAATAAATATTATTTTTTTATAATATAGGTATTTTTATTAGAAGGACTATATACATTAATATATTTATTATTAATATATGTTTTAAGCTTAAAAATAAACCTTTTTTAAAAATGGATTTTTATACATTACATGCGCTAATGTTAAAACAAATATTTATTACACATATAAATTTTATATTATGAAATGGTATTATTATTTAAAATAAATTTATTAAAATTATCTAATAATTTTTTTCTTATTTTAATTCATTAAAACTAAATTACCTATGTAAAAACAAGTTACTATGTTAAAACCCAAAATGGTAAAATTGAATATTATAAGAGTAAATGGCCTAAATACAGGCCTAAACACTTTGGGAAAATTAATATTTTTGAATTTAATACTTTATATCATCACCAATATAATGTTTTTTTCATTTTTTTTCCTCTTGAGAATTGAATAATGTGATGTATTTTTATTAAAGTGAAATTTTAAAAAAAAAAATATATCATTATCATCACTCCAAAAAGGGCCATCCTACGACGCCTTCAAAACCACTCAAAAATAAAATTCACTATCTAAAATATACCATTTTTAATTACCGATTATTACTATTTCACCATATTAGAATTTTTAAAAAAAAAATATTACCCTTATCCCTCCCATACTAGGGATTCCACCAAGGGAAATGCCAAGTCAACAATATAAGTAATAATTTATTTATAATTTATATAATTTTATATATTGATTATCCATATATATATTTTTCTCATTAATATATATATATATATAATTAATTTTTTATTATTATTATTTTATGCTGAGTTAATAACTATTAACCCTTGTACCTTCTTTTCCTTTAATTATAACAAAAATTAAGTTGATTTAAGTGTGAGGACAACTTCATCCATGAAACATCATGTTTCATTTTCCTTTACTACCATACATGGATGGTCCTAATTTTTAATTTGATAAATAATCATTATATTTATAACTTATTTTAAAAAATTTAATGATAAAACATTCTATATATTTTTCCTATTATATGGAAAATGATGTCATTGGCCATGCTTACATGTTCATTATCACCTCCAAGGAACAATTGACTTCCATTATTTTCATTTCACCAACGCAGTTTATGATTGGTATTAATAATTCTTTTGATGGATAAATATTATATTTATGAATTTATTAAGTTTATTGTGAGAAAAATTGGACAACCTATTTAAATGTAATCATTAAACAACCACGGTAAATTCAACCATCTAAAAGCACATTCTAAGAGAAAGAAATAATTTCTTCATACTGTATAAGAACATCATATAATTTATATTTCTTTTATAATTATTTTTAATTATAATATATTAAAAAAATAAAAAATAAATAAAGTCATTATGTCTCTGGAATATGGATATTACAAAAAATCACTTCATATTCATCTATTAATTATAATATATTCTTGTTTGGTTTTGTTTAACCACCTAATTAAAAAAATTATATATTTTATATCATGGAGGACTCTGAGAATTTAATTTCAAAAAAAATATTATATAAATAATTAATTTATTAGTATTATTTTAGTTATAGAAAAGTAAAATTAATAATAAACTCATTAGTTAAGATATCAATGTATGTTCAAGTAAAATCACTAAAATATGTACATCATCAATTTCATATTTAAAGATCGTAACTAAAATTAATATGGAATGATATTATTATATTATATATAATTTTAATCCATCAATTACAGTACCTTTTAAGATCTATGAAATATTAAATTTGGGATAATAATGAATAACAACATCACTATTATGAAACCACTTCATATCGATCAATATTACTCACACCTGATATTGAATATATATAAAAAATAACTAATATAGATATAGAGAAAAAATTTAAATTATGTTAATAAAACTATATATATAAGAATAAGGTTCTTAAATAGGTAATTTTTATTGTTTTTTTATATATAAGATTCATGTTATTCAGTAGAAGTCGGGAAGTAAGGTAAGGGTTTCTTGTCTCAAAATTTACCCATTTGAGAGATATTCCTTAATATTCCCCCATGTTTTTCTAAAATCTTGCTTCATATACCACTTAAATATTTTGTATAATTATTCACTAATTATTCATGGTATTTAATTATTCATTATAAATCATATGCTTCAAGGGGTTTTTGATTGGAAATTTCTAAGGTTGTAAGGGTCTATTTTCTTAGATTTTATTTAAAGAGACAAATTTGAAATTGCACACCATCATTTATTTTATATAGTCTATTTAATTCCATAATGATTTTGTGTATTAAATAACCTATAATTCCTAATATTTTAATTTTTATTTCATTATATTTCTCTCAATCTCTTTGACTCTTAAATTCCCATTATAATGGGTGTTTCGTCTCTAATCTCATTTTCAAATAGAGATTTCCTGGGAAATATAATCCATCTTGTAATTGAGTTTTATTTTCCCTATAAAACATATATAATTTTATTCTCATATATTACTTTTGGGGTTTTACTAATATTATCAATTTTTTATTTTACCCTGGTAAATTTCCTTGTCCATTTTAAGAAAATTCACCCAATATTATCTTTTCATTCAGGGACCTACATTTTTCCATGTCTATATTCATTGAAAGATTTTCTGAATGTCCTTATCTATGACTCAAAAATTTATTAAGATAAAAATATACTACATGAAATTCCATAAATGTTTTTAATAAAAATTTTTATGTTTTTTATATGGTTATTTTTCATTATTGTTTGAAAATCATCCATTTTTAATGTTTTCTATGTGAACACAAATTTCAATAAACTTTGTTGTTTTATATGTATCATTATCCACATGTTTTCATGGATTTTAAATTAAATTATTTTTTTAATTATTTTTTAAAATATATCTTTTAAAAATATTTCAATAGATCAAAGATTATTCTTATTTCAAAATTGATATTTTCTAAAACTCCTAAAAATTAGTTTTCATCAGAATCATTATACCGTGACATATATTATTCTTAATTGAGGATACGCTTAAAATGTTACCATCCACCTTATTTACCTAGATGGACTATATAATGTTATTTTCTATCAAAAATAGTATTTTTCACTACCGTTTTCAATCCAAATCATACAATGTTATAGTCATGGTTTTTATTCCAATGACATTCTATTGTGAACACTCTATATTTCTTTATGTTTATTGAAGGGTGTTAACCTAGATGTTATGAATCGATTTACTAGAGATATTATTAACTTAACAATATACCCCTTACTATATATGGTTTTAGTATGAAGGATTCTTACCAAGAAAGTTATTCCATTTATTGATTGGATATTATTTAAAATATGTATACTAGTTATTTCAATGATAATGTTTATTGATTACTAATGAATTTCAGTTGTGTATTATATAATATATTCATACCAAATTATGATTCAATAATTGGAAATAATTAAATATTTGTGGGGTATAGTATAGATAGAACCTCAATGTATTAGTAGGTATCATAAGGAAAACTAGTTTGAGTATTTTGATGTATATCTGCCCATAATAAAATAAATCCTAGAAAAAAAGACATTGATTTAATATAATGATCTCCAAGATTATTATTTCCCAGATTAAGGCATGGTATTAGTTTTTCATCACTATTAATTTCATCACTATGTGATTAGTTATTGTTATTTATGTTATACTTTTCATTTTCATTATTATGAATGGATATATTATTCTTCTAGTTTCAATATATTGTTGTTTTATTTCATTATTATCGATTATTTCTATATTATTTATTCTTATATTATGCTCAGTCAGGATCTTTAATTTTTATCACTTATGTTAACAATTACTGAGTGTTTAATCCCACCCATATTATTTTAAAATTTCCATGGGTTAAAAATAAATGTATTAAACATGTTATGTCTAACAGAATAGATTGTTTGGAGAATATTTAGGAGATATTGATGACTAATTATAAATTAAGTGGTTTAGTATAGATTGTAATAATTATTTGGAAACAAATACAAGGTATTTTTTAGTTAAATATTCCACCTAACTCTCTATAACTCTAAATAAAAAAGATTTATTTAATGTATGTCACTCAGTATTTTTTAGTGATATTGTAATTATTTATTTTCATAATTGGTTCACATTAGATATTTTCAATGTCGATATGTAAAGAAAGAATTTTTGAGTATCGGATCTGTGAGTTTTGGTCTGGGGTGATACACAAATGGCCTAATATAATGCTATCTAAATCAGATAATTATGACCATTTATATAACATTTCTATATTGGCTCTATAACTCAAGATAACACCATCTATAAAAGGACAACCAAAAATAGAAACATCCTGATAATACCTCTTTCTAACCCACATAATATGGGTTTCACTATCATGGGGACATCTAGAAATGA
This sequence comes from Viscum album, assembly GCA_963277665.1. Classification (NCBI taxonomy): domain Eukaryota; kingdom Viridiplantae; phylum Streptophyta; class Magnoliopsida; order Santalales; family Viscaceae; genus Viscum; species Viscum album. The sequence goes on from OY728131.1 coordinate 246,266,919, forward strand.
TACATTGGGTATACCGTACTATGGGTAGAATTCCACTTGGGGTCCCTAATCATGATGTTTATTGTAACATTAAAATTGAGAAACATTAGAAAATAACTATTCACCGGTGGGAATGGATTATATGTTCCCAATTATCTAGAAACTCCTATTGGTCCATATTTTCAGAACAATGGATTGCATAGGACAACGAAGTAGACATCACCCCTGAGGGACCATATCAAATAGGGTAAGAGCGTGGGGCCACTATTTTTGATCAAATGTTGTAAATTTCTCCCACACTAAGTAAAAGTATACTACTCTGAATATTGTTACTCATTCACATCCTCCATCAATTATACACAGATACCTCATCCATAATAATAAAATATAAAATCTCCACAACTCCACTTTTATTTCAACATATTCCACAAAATCAACTTCATGAATACTAAAGATACAATCTGAGTTTAGATCACATGCTATGAGACTTTACTACACAGGTGTTTCCATATTTTTAAGACTCAAAAAATTCCTCAAATTTTAAATATATCCCTCCATGAAGTAGCGTTAATAAATATTTATTTCATAATTTCATATATAAAAACTAAAACATCATCTCTAGAATATAATATGATAAATATTTCAATCTTTTATTGAGGGAAAACAATGGGGAATCCTTCAAAAGCATTGATATACTTAGAGGAATTGAATAATATTCCAAGAACATAGGGTATAAATACATGCTTGTTTTATAATGGATATACGATTATAACTTTTTTAGATTGGTCTCCACTCTTCACATCTTAAATAATGTCACTCACCAATGAAGTTGAAGCCAACTTATTTAACTCAATCAACAACACCTAACAATACTAGTAATGGGTAACCCATTCATACAGATCAAGGTACCATTGGATCCCATCTCTACCATAAATTAGTCTCTTTATTGGATTCTTTATTCATTAGGGATACACTCACCTCACTATAATGGGTGAGTAAATGATTTTCTAAAATAGTGGTAGCTCTTAATCTGAAATGTTTCTAGTAAGGGATGCCACATGAATCTATAACTCTTGGATATATAGTACAAGATGAACAACTCATGGTTACACCATCAAGTATGAGGTTCCATGGTGAGAGGATAAATATAAAACTTTGAACTACATCCATTGATACATGATTATAGTTTTCCATTAAAAACCCCTTCCCATAGTTATGACTATCATGACCCCATTCATTATAGTATTTAACCAATGGTTTTAAACATGGGGGTGGTTTGATGCACCGTCCATTTTAAATATATTCATGCCATTGGTTCTTCCTCTAAACAACATCCTGATAGGGAGTTAGAAACACCCAAAATAGGTCTCAAATATTGATGCTAACTGAAACAAGGTGGGTTTTCTACATCACTTCAGTAATTATATTCAAGTAAAATGATAACCAAATCCCACCACTATGTAGCATCCCTGTAAAGAATCCTTAATATAAAAATTCTCACATTGGGACTTTGAAATACATCAGGTTACATTAAAACATAACTGAAACTCGATAATTATTTCACAAGATTCACTATATGAATTAGTAAAACAAAAAATTCCACCACACCCCAAATCTATGAGACTCCTCGTGAGATTTGAGAGACTTGAGGTATATTAAGACATGATCTTTCTTCCCTGTGTAGGGTGAAACATCTTTATATAAAAATCCATAATAAAATTGCATCAAACTCTAATAATGGTTTTATAGTGCAAGTATGTGTTCGAGAAAAACAACATCCAATATTGTCCCAATATATCATGATGAGTTCATAATGATAGAATTTTCATCTTTTAAGATATATTTTTATCCATATAGAAACATGAATATTAGGTTCTAGCCAATCCAATGTCACCCATGGATTAATATATTCTAGAAAAAATATGAGTTCTCTAATATTAGAACTCATACATCATATCCATATTATAGGTAGTATTATCTAGCTCATTGGTAACTCCCATTACCACTAAAATAAATTCTTCTCGATGAATGAATGGTAGATAAAATTTCTCAGAATATATGGGAAATGTATCTGTCAATAGATACTTGAAAAAAATTCTTATCAATCACTAATGGATGGTGGGAAGACCAAATTTAAACATGGACTCATCATAACCCTACATATGAACACAATCTATCTATCCTTTGGTAACTCACAACATTTTATAGGCTGAATCCACAAGGATTAGAGAATATATAGATTATCTATCATAGAATTGATATGAATGATCATAACATAGTGATATTTTAATAATGTAACAGCATTATTATATGATAAAATGATGTCTTAGAGGTCTGGGTCGACTAGTAAGTTGTTGGAGTCTTCTAAAAAAGGATATTTTTCCCTTGAACATATGATGGTATCCCTGGTAATATAACTAAACTCAAAACCCCATAACATAAATGATCAAAATTTCCAATCCAGTTCTCAATGAACGATTACTCTAAACTCTTTCACTTGGAATCAATCACATGAATTTGACGATGGCATGAACTGGCCATCGGGGGGCCTCATGGGTTTGGGGTTCTCCAAGTCTGTCACCCCAAGACATAATCAAAAAGTCTAGAGGCTATTAAATAGCGCTGATTAGGTACATCACATAATATAGGAAACTTTAGATTATATAAACATATAACTAAAATTTATATACAATTCAATAAATAACTATAAATACCAATATAGTACATAAAAATAACTAAACTATATACAATAGACATATGATACATTAAATATAATAAAAACACTATATAGGAAAATAACAATGAAACTGTAAATATGAAAAGCCTCTAAATTGGGAAGACGTATACTCTAGGAATATCCTTCTCATTTTTTGTTATTTTAGATCAATCTCTATCCACAACATTCATTTCCACAATACCAAATCTCCACTCTCTACCATGTGTTTCTAAGCATCATTGGGTGTTAGCTCCAATAAATATACACCATCTCCATGTCCAAAAAATTCCATCTTTGAAATTATGTATCATCTACGTAGACATAAAAATTCTTGAAATAAATCCCATGTATAGGTGAGTATAAACATATATAATATAATTCCAAGAAACCAGAAAAAAATAAAAATAAAATGGTTATCTCAAACCCCACAAAATGAGAGAGTAACTAGAAGGAATAAGAGAAGGGATCCTGATATGATAAACCTATTAAATTCTCAAGGATATAAATATGTCATAGTAATTAAAACTCATAACCTGTAAGGTCTCAAGTCATTAGAAACTAGGGGTGTTATAACTACTTAAAAGTCAACAATACATAAATTCGATATCCCAATTGCATGTCCCATATCAAAGGAAACAAATGTGTTCACTAATAGTCAAAATATGTGAATAATACAATTTTTCAACCTCTACATCATAATCGTAAACACTAAAGATGATAAAGAAGGACTCATAACTCATAAAATAATATTTTATAGTTAAAGGTGTACCAATTTTTACCATTCATCATCATTGAGTCATCGTTTTACAAAACTAAAGGGGAACCCACCCCACGACGAATGATAAGACTCATACAAGGGTTTAGTGACCACTACCATCATAGATTACTATATATTAGAAACCCATTTCACCTTATACATATTTTAACGGATGTCCCATATCTCATCATGTAGAACACGAAAGATGAGGGAGTGAAAAATACATGGTTTTAGGACCCGCAACCAAGTAACACACAACAAATGGGGGAGTATCAGAATCATATGATAATGGGTGGGGAACCCACAACTTTTCATATCCAAGGGAGTAATAGCTCTATTATGATCTATAGTAATATATACATAACTATGAGGAGCATTAATTAACTCTTTTATGAATATTAATGACCTATTCCATGTCACAAATACACTAACAATGGAGTACTGACCCCATGAACTATTTGATAACAATGATCAATCACTTTCTTGGCCCTACAAAAAAGTTTAGTCTAAACTGATCATATCACCTTATATACCAACTATAATTCTAAAGGGAAGAAAACATTCATTTTTTTGTGAATAAATGCTAATTATAGAATACACATGCATCTAAATATGAGTCCTAATAAAATACGTAGAAAATTTTACCAAGTATGGAAACATATACTGAACGTACCCTGGGGGTACATGATGTGTAACCCCTCATGGGTCTCCGGGTCGTGTACTTTTTCACCGTATTCAATATTATGTAAATATACAAGGAATGGACTATAGTGTACATAGACTGTGGTACTGATAAGGTACTCATCATATATACATAATAAATTTTCCATATAATCTCAGGGTGTAAGGAATGCCCAGGATAGAACACAACATGTGATTCCCATCAAAATACACAACATTTTATAACATTCCCCAATTTTGTGTAGTCCCCGGCTATATGATGTGCCTATTTGGACACATATAATGTAGTCTCTAGATTTCACATTGGCGTTTATTGTTTCCCCTAGTCATGTTATGTATGAAAAGCCTGTTGTGTATCAAAACTACACACTTTGTGGTTGGGTGTGTACATAGTGTCTCATACAAATCTATACTATATGTAGATCCATGTCACATATCATTTGATATTTATAAGTTTATGAAGCCCAATTTTCATAGTCAGCAATGTACATGGAATGTGTTCTTATGAATTACACATCATTTATTCATGATCTTTATAAATAATTCCATATCAATTTGATTTCCATTCCACCTTTATCGACGGTCGCCACTAATCACATCGTCGTATAACCCATATCTGTCATGAAACTTTAAGGCGCCTTCCTATAATTATATATATCATCATATTACTTCTCCCATGTATCTAGATTATTTCATCACAACCAAATTCCCCCTATCACCACCCAAATATTATCACATAATTGATTACATTCCTTTAATATAATATTCATCATTGGACATCACTGTCTTTCCATCCTGATCAACTAAAATTTAACCACCATCCCAATTGAATTATTTAGATGATTAAAATCCACGCAGATTAGGTAAAATAAACAATGGTAGTCAGTGTTAATTGAAACCAAAATATAATCCATTCGTAATGAACCAAAAGACGTGAGAAATAATTAGGAATCTTGAAAGGGGAAAATATCAAGGATAAAGAAAAGGCTCCAAAAAGACTCATTATGTAAAAAAGAAACAAAATAAAACAATAAAAATAAATTATGATGATCAATTGAAATAATACAAAGTCTATTAATTTTTAATGACCAAAAAAACAAAAATATTATCTAATAATGGGGAATTTAATAAGTAATTGTTCATGATGTGTATGGCATAAATCCAAGAAATGAGACCTACCATCGTAAAAAAAACTCCATTTCTTCAGTCTATTTTTTTATTATGGTTCCATTCATCATTTTCATCATTCATTTGGTCACCTTCACTACATCAAATAATGAATCTTCAATGATATGATTATCCTTTTTCTTTATCTCTCTCTGGGGTTATATCAATCATAACTGTGGATAAACCCTAAGAGAAAATCATAATTTGGGTTTTATATAAGGATTCTTAGTATTTTATGACAAATAAATCAATAAATTTAATATTAATTGATTTCATAAACCAACACACCCACAATAGGCTATCCCATATCTAGTTTCACTGGCGAGGATTACATCATCCCAAGGCTAAATTACTTATTTAATAAAAAATTTGTGGAATCATGAAATAAATTTGAGATATAATTTAGAATATATCTCTATATAAAATTGTGGTATAAATAAATTTTTTATTAATAAGTATTAAAACTCATAAAAAAATTTCAACCCTTTTAATTTCACAAAAACATGGCTCAGGGGTAAACATCTCCCCGCGTGACCAACTGTAACACCTGAGATTCAATTATTGTATGAAAACTTTTATTTCTAAATAAATTATAACATATTGGACATATATTCATTCAAAAATTAGATTAAAACATCAATTACAATATATTATAAATTAATTTTGATGAAATGATTTTCATTTTTTCAATTATGTATATGAAAATTAGCTTACAGTGAATTTTTGAGAATTTAGATTTGGGTGAATAATCATATAAGAATAAAATAAATATTTAGAAACCATTTTAAAAGAAATTAATATATTTAATAATTAATATAATTTATATAAATATATAATTTTTAGTATAGAAATATATTATTAATATTTGGGAAATATAAATAATGTTTTTGTTCAAATAAAAACATTTTTAGTTCTTCTCCCGTAATCATGTACTTATGAGGTTCAATCAGATTTCAGTTAGATTTAAAGTAAAAAATAAGTATCATTTTATTTAACATGATCTAATTAATTAAAGTACAATAAATATTTTAGTTCCTTTTAAAATAAAATAATTTTTATGATTAAATAAATGTTTCACTGATAATTATTTTCATTGTATTTTAGGAACATATATTAAGAGTAATTTTTACTACGTCTAGAAATTTAGTATTTTAACATGGATTCCATATTTTTAGTAATCATAATTAATATTATGTAACAAGTTCAACTAAATTTTTTGTCATAATGAATAATAGTTAAGGTAAATATTTATCACATTGGTTAATGGTAAAATTTGTTATAAGGGTTAAAAATAAAAGGACAAAGCTTAAAGATAACATAAAAACCTAGATTAAATCTAATTAATTTATTTTATTTCAAACTTAACCTTATAATATTTGATTCTGAAATAATTTTTAGAATCATTTATTAAGTAATATAAATATTATGTTATAAATTTTAAAGTATTGAAATTTTTTCTACCCACCTCACTTATAAAAGGAAACCCCCTTTTCTCTTTTTTCCACACTACTTAAAAAACATAACATGAAAAATCCCTACCAAAATATCTTCCCAACATCCCTCCTGAAATTTTATGGGTCCAAGTATCACCAAAAGACAACATTATGAATTGTTAAGGTGTAATCCAAAAGAGGTTACCAAAGGAATATATATATGTTCTTACTGGTCTTTTTCAAGATCCTTTCTTCTTAAAGCTCACCCAAATATTTAATAACCATATTAAAATAATTACATAAGTATATTTACCATACTATAAAAATTTTATGGTAATGGTACATTATTTTTTAATCTCTCTTCTATATTATGGAAAATGAAAACATCGCTCTTGGGTGTGTATGGTCTATCACCTCCTTCTATTGGTGTATTTCATTTTTCATCACGTAGTTACTTTGATAGTTATAAATATGAAAATAATGAATGTATATGATATTTATAACATAATTATAATTCTATAAATATAATACATCACTTACCTTCTTACCCCCATGTCCATTATAGAATGATAATGTTGTTCACAAGAAGTGTTGTGATTTTTTTTCAATTACAGTCATGCATGGTTAATTCTAAAATTGTATATCAAGAAAAAAAATTATGAAATTATTAACATTTATCTGTTGATGGGGCCATTTCATAACACCTTTTACCATGGATAATATACAAATGTAATTTTAGATAAATTTACCAAACTAACTTAATTTGAAAACGTGAATATGAACTATTCAATGAATGGATTCCAAATGATTTAAAAAGAAACTTAAAATGAATTATATATGAAAAATGTTCAAAAGAAAATATTTATCAAATGTAAATTAATTATTCATGTGGATATTTATAGGTTTTTTATGATCATCTAAAGATCATATGCAGTAAAAGATAACCCAAGAACTTGGGAGATCTATCTTTAATAAATTAACATATAAATATTATTGAAAAAATAGTACCTATAAAACTTGTGTTAAATTAGATTCCACATTCATCCTTTGATGGAGTGTGATTAAAGGAGATCCTAAGTAATATTAAATGAAATCACCCTTCCTCTAAGGTTATACAACATCCAACGGATCCCTGATCATATCCCGAGGATACCCAAATATCGAATGTGTTATAGATCCTTCTCAAATGAGATAAACATAGTATTTTATAGAATATAATTTAGTTATGGATCATACACAATGCACCAAGCACACCAAATAGCAGATTATCACATCCTTTTATTTAGTTTAAGCCTGATATTCCCACTTCATAGTGCAATATATGTGTTTTTCAGTTTCATATAATTCATTGAATATTTCAATGAATTTAATAAAACTCATTTCATCCATTCATAAAGGCTTGTAATGGATGAATAAAACAATTGGGAATAATATGTAACTGATATATATAATATCAATTCATCTCATGCATGAAAAATAATTTCATCATATTCATATATTAACTTTACACATGTATATATTTTTTCATATATTACATATATATCATGAATCATATGCATGTGTAAATTAATATCATGATTATATATTTTAGTGAAAAATAAACAATATCCCAGTCGAAATAAAATTACTTAAGGACTTTTTGTAATACTTCACAACTATTTTATAATCCTTCCAAACTCTTTTGGATATGGTTTTTTATAAAAATCCCTTTATTTTGAACAAACACTTTTTCCAAATATTTATCTATATCCAAGGGACAAACTATGTAATATTTTGGGCCTTAAAAACATTGATAATACTTATGAAATCACAATTATATATATATAATAAAAGATTTTCCTCTATAAAAATATTAGAGACATTCAAGATACTAAGGGGTTTAGTGTAATCTCTATCAAACGTACTCATATCTCTATGTGAACATGTCCACCAAAAAATTTATAATATACATCATATGTATACATACATAATCCCTTGTTTCATGAAATCAAATTACCATTGGACATGGAACACATAAACAGAGAATTATCCTATCATCATTTCTTAATTCTCAGAAAAATAGTAATCATGTTTATGAATACATCATATTTCATTCATCTCTATAATAAGTGAATCACATATCACATATAAACATACATGAACACATCATATGTGAAAAAACTAATCATGTCCATTCATTCCATTGGTATGATTCAATGAAGATACAAAGTATATAACATCTCATATATGTGGGAAAATGTCATCACTGTTGGCTCCAACCAATGACATTGTCAGCAACATGCCCAACCACACCCGTATTGCCTAAGTCAATATATAAACATAAATATGTAAAGTATAAAATTAAAAAGTTTCAAAGGTCAGGTATCTCATCAACATCAGGGAAATAGGATTTATAATAAGAAAAAACCCTATGTATATTAATGAATTTATTACATTCCATTAGATATACTTTAGTTGATCAATTCAATTAATAATTCTCAGCTTATTTTCTCAGGAATATATTCTTCATATCTCGCTAATAAATATTTTTATAAAATAAAAGACTCTATTAATATTGAACTAAACATATCATTACAACCCAAAATAGTACATAATGATCATTGGTTAAGGAAAACCCAAATTCGTACTTTGAGGTGATATTGTCTTTCGACTCTTCATTAAAAATAGAATTATTTCACATAAGAATGAATGTTAATGGGAGACTGGTTTTATTATAATAACATGATATAATCATAACCATTACAACCAATATATCATGTTTCTAACACCCAAATATTTTACATAACCCTCATGTTGTTTCTACAATAATGGTTTCATCAATGGTTCTACTATATTATCCCATGTAGCCACCTAACTGTTTTATACATCACCCTTATCAATGATCTCCCAGGTGATATGGTATTTGAAAAGGATGTTTTTGGTCTTTTACTGAGACTAGGTTTCCTTATTATAAAGAACAACATCATTTTTCTCATAATATAGAGTTATTTTTCCATTGATTCTAGTAACCACATCATGTTCTAAAATGGAATTCTTTATCCAAACAGCTTCCTTCATAGCATAAGATGTAGTGTTGTATTCTGCCTCAACTATAGAGACATATTTGATTTCTTATTCAGAAATTTTCCTACTAATTTATCCACCATTTTGTAAAAATTTGAATCCAGATTGATATTTCATATCAAATTTTTGGATTAAAAATGAGAATTTATATAAAACTTCATGCAGAGCTCATCTCATATCCAAAGTCAAAAACATAACCATAGTCCTTCACATTTACTTAAGGATGTTCTCCATAGCTATATAGAAAATCTCACCAAGATGGTATTGGTATCTATTTGTTGTAATTAATGTATATGAGAGATTAGTTCAAGTACATAACTTGGAAAATAGTATATATCCTATATCTTATTTGTAAATAATCATATCAATTCTTTTTAACTATTTAGAATGATCACAAATCATCCAAATATTCTTATCATGTAACATTGGTAAAGACCATTTCTTGAAGTTATCTATTTTAAATCTCTTGAAAACGTTACCAATATAAATATTCTAACTCAATCCAAGAAACATATTATATATATATATCCTCAAATCGAGTATGTATGTTGCTTCCCCCATTTCTTTCATTTAGAACCATTTACTCGACCACACCATTATAGATTGAATTATCAGGACATCATTTTAAATTAGTAGTATTAAATATATATATAATATTAGAAATAATATTATTATCCTACTAATCATATTGTATACTAAGGAATCATTCACATTTTTTATAAAACCAAATTATTTGATTGAAACACCACATCAGATATTATAACTCTGTGAATCCATCTGTAGTTCATAAAGAGACTGTTTCACTTGAAAACATTATCATTGTCATTTATAACTTCAAAACAATAAGTATGTATCATATACACCTCCTTGGATAAATTACCATTAAATAATTTTATTTTGAAATTCATTTGATATATCTCATAATTATAATGAGTTGTTATTTCTAGGAAAACCTGAATGGAGGTTTTCAACCAAATAGGGGAAAAGGTCTCTTAATAGTCAATATCATGAACATATTTGTAAAAAATTCTATAGGAATGATTTATAGGAAGAAACCCCACCGTTTATTTTACATTGACCCTAAGGGTATAACTTTTTCAAGTGCATCCACCATGTTCTAAACATTGTAACTGTACATGGAGTCTATCTCAGGTTCCTTGGATTTTAGCCATTTCTCAGAATCAAAACTATTAGTGGACTCTCAATAGGATGTAGGTTATTCTACTATGAATGTTATTTCATCATCATTATCTATGAAAAATCTTTATCTATTTGTTTTTTAATGAATCCAATTTTACATTTGAGGTTCCTTTTTAACTTGAGTCATTTTTTTCCATAACTCTTTACAAAAATGACTCAACATCCATCATAAGAACAAATCCTATTTATTGGTATTGAAACTATCTAAGTGAAATTTTCCTCCCACTAACTACTAAATCCATGTTTTTTATTTCTAATAAAATACAATATTGATCCAAAAACACTTTATGTTCAGTAGGGTGGAAGAGTTAACAGTCTTTAGTTTATTTAAAATAACCAATAAATAAGCATTTTTTACTTAATCAATATCTTATCTGAATCCATTCATTGTAGGAGTTATCCATATCCATAATCCCTTAAAAAATAAATAATTTTATTTTTCCTATATCATATCAGATATAGTGCCGTTATGGAAACTTTTTATGGAACACAGCTAAGTAAGAATACAATTATCATTAGAACAAAACCCCAAATTGAGATACAAAGGTCACATAAAATCATAATTCATCAAACCATGTATAAAATGGTATGATTCATCCTTTTAGAAACACCATTCCATTTTTTTATCTAGAAGGGGTGATTTGGGAAAAAATTCCATAATCACTTGGATGATCTATGAATTCCTAGCTCAAGTATTCACCACCCTTATCTAATCGAAGGATTTTAAAACATTTCCCTAGTTTATAATTTATATTTTTTTGAACTCTTTGACCTTTTGAAAAGATTCATAATTTTCTACAACATAAAAACATACCCATAACAACTAAATTTATTCTTTAAAGTGATTAAGTTCCTAAAATGACCAATTTCTTGAGTATTCTATGGTCTACATAAATTACTATATATAAGATACAACAGTTCACTAGCCCTCTCATCTTTTATCCCAAAAGGATACTTTATCATTTTTTCTAATATAAATATTATAATGTATTTAATGATTAATAATCAAATGATTCCAACAATACTTTTATTTGGAGGCTTTTGATGCACTTCTCATTTATATGTCCAAGGTTAAAATCCACAGGTAAGTGGGATTAGAATCAACCTAGGACTTCTTCTTTTAAATATTAAAAATAGGAGTGTCCATATATAGAATATATAAACTATAAATTATATTCCCAGTTCCATAAAACCTTTCGTTCATATATAACAAACAAATATTACTAATGAATGAAATTCAATTTTTCAACTAAGATTCAACAATCAGGGTTCTTTTTATGGAAGGAACATTATAATATTTTTTAAAATCATTGATCAATCCAATAGGAAAAATCAAATCTCAATTGCCAATTTTTAATAAATAAACATTTACCCTTTACCAAAATAGAGATCTACTTCACCCTTTATCAATTACCTATTATCTATAAGTCTATATTTTTCAGCACAAATGTGTGACACACACTTTGTATCTAATTCCCATAAGTCAAAGTGGTAGAAATTTATTTCTATAACATTCACATTTAGGTAATCTGAATATTTATCCTTGATAACACTTATAAATACAAAATACCTATCCTTAATTATTTTATATTTCATAACTATTAATTATATCAATATGATTAGAGTGAAATATTCCACAACATGTAACAAATAGCTATCAATATGTGAGTGTCATGTATTTAATATTTTGATTGAGGTAATAAAATGAATGTTCTCCCACTAAAAATGAAAACCCCATATATCACATCCATTTAGTCATCCATGATATATATTTCACTAAGTAATTTTTCTTATTTGGAATGAAATTCATAGATTTAGTTATTTAGGTATGGATTCATCATAATCACAAAAGTTAGGATTATTGGATAGTTGAGATGATAACAAATTATCCAAATCCATCATACAGATTCTCTTAACTCTATTCCTAGGGTATCCCGAATCTTGTGTCTACCAACTAAGTATAACACAAATAATATTTCAACAATGGGTTAACATAACATAATATTTTTCACCCTGCTTTAGCATGAAACTAAACATTAAATGATCAATGTATTGAAGAGTGTTTTTTATAATGTATCTCACACTTATTATTTATGGGGTTTTATTTTAATGTCTCTCCAATTTAATATACATCATATGCATATTAAATACATAGGTTTTATAAATTTGGTAATCTATATCATTTCATTTTTTATTTTCTTCTATGTATACAATCTTTTAAATGTTTAGTTTTTGAAATTCATATTTTATCCCCCAAATAAATGTTTTCCATATTAATGTGTAACTTTTTACCCAACCCCCCAGGTCCATGTTAATAACCCAAAAACAAATTCAAGAATATTTATACATATCTCAAAAATTAATACGCATAAGTTTCATGAATGATTTATGTAATGTTAAGAAGATATATGATATTGAAAAACTCCATATGTTAAAGCATAAAAAATAGATGTCTAACTCCATTCAAATTCTTAGCCAAGGAAAGTATCAAAAAAGTTTTTTTCTTTACACCCTTGTACCTCTTCCAAGGGACACATTACCTAATATGGAATTCAATTCATGAGAACTCAAACACCAAATATACACAAATTATTCTCAATAACTATTATCAAGCTCATAACTAAAATTACAAATAAATTTTATGGTGGATGAAAAATAAATTTTATTATTTCAAAACTAGAATGAAATGAAAGGCTCTATGATAAACTAAATTGATCATATAAGTTTACACACTTGACATTCATATTTTATAAACAATTTACTAAACAGGGATATCAATTAAATTAAACAAAAAATAAAAAAAAAAATATTTACTTTTTAAAACATGAGATATTTAAGAATTATTCATAAAGAAATGATAATTATAAAAATTTTATAATCTATTAAGAATATAAATATTTTATTTCAATATATATAACTTAATATTTTATATTAAATGGAATTTATATTATATTATATAAATTATATAAAAATTCATAATCCAATCCCTATTATATAACATTTTTTATAATCAAAATATCATATATTTGTTAACTTATAAATACTTTATAAATCTCCTCTTTGGATTTCTAAATAAATCTGTTATTACTAGATAATTAGTATTGACATTTAATTTTTGTAAAGGTATTTTGAAACATAAAAATTTAATATTTGGGGAAAAAGTTTCATAAAAATTTAGTTGATTAATCATAAACGATTTATAATTAATTATTTAATTAATTAAATCCTTATAAATTAATATATCATAAAATAAATTTTATTATTATTTATAAACATTTTAAAAACCATAGAAACCATTAAATATTTAAAAACAATTTTTTAATAGAATTTTTTGTTTCCCTTACACCGAAACCCTATTCAACGTAAGGGTATCATATCTTTAAAACATACATGGACATCATCTATGATAGTAATTGGTTTTTTCTAAATCCTATGTAAGGGCAATACACTGATTACTTTTACACATATCCATCACAAAATGGAATTACCCTTACATGACTTTTTTCATACGGGTACACTCAGTAGCTCATACATTGTTTAAAGGTAAACACCAAACACCATTATGTTGTGGATCTAATTCTTTTATGGGTAAGTTTAATGTGATAATAAACCTTATATAAACACACTTGCAAAAGGGTAATTTACAAAAAAATTACATAACGGTATTACCTTTACATGACTCCCATTGTGTAAGGGTACTGTCACGACCCCCTCCCACCAATGATGCCCCTCCTGAGCTGGAAATGGTGAAAGGGAGATAATGACCCCCCGAGTCCCACCTCCAGTAGGCCCCACATGGAGACTAGCACCAAGGGTATGATTTTTTCACAATATGGGAGGCATTACCCTTTTTTTATTTATTTAAGATCGGAAAATAGGATGTGTCAAACACCAAAACAAAAATAAAGGAAAGACAAGTAAATAAACCCAAACCAATCACGTATGCATGTTTAAATAGTTCTGATACAAGGTGCAAGTATAAGAAAGCTCAAAAGTACAATACCAAAAGAAACAAGAGTACAACAAACTGCAACAACTCCAACTGTCCCCACTAGTAGGGTCTCGCACGGCCCTAGTAGTCCTCCTGGAAATCTGAAAGTAAATGTAGGGTGAGCATACAAGTATACTCAGTAGGGAAACCTAAAGCTCTCATGCACAAGTGGGGAGATGTCCTAATGTCCCGTGAGAACAACAGAAGAAACCAAAACCTATCAAGGAATTATATCCACCCAACCTCACCATCCACTCTCCCTAAAACACAAAACAATAGGTAGCAGTATATAAGAACAAGATTATTGGGTACCCTGCACCATTTTCCCACTAGTTAGCTGCTCTTCCTAACGGAAAACGTCTTGACGCTACCAAACTCTTCCCTCTCATACACACCTAGGCCTCACAACTACATATCCCACCCGCACACACCTGGGCCTCACAACCACATATCCCACCCGCACACACCTGGGCCTCATCCTGAAGATTCTTGGGAAAAAGTAAAACTTTCTGAAGAGACTTGGGCTAATACCACCCCAAACGAAACCTACCTGAAGAGTCTTAGGTGTAAGTTCGCCTCAAGCCATCACAGCCTATGGAAGAAGGAGCAGGAAAGAGCTAGTAACTAAGGGGAAAACACCCTCTCCCATGGAATGGGAGTGTTCGGCACTTAGTGCTCATCATGGGTGGCGTGCGACAAAACACAATGATACAGATATATATATATATGTATATATATATACCAACACACAGCCCAACCTATGGCTTCTAAACAGAGAAACTGAGCATGTGCCTCGGAACAGCTATATTGAAGCATGCATACAACAAACAACCCCAACCCCATTTAGGCTTTCATGTTTCAACAGAATCTGTTTATTAGTTCCTTAACTACTGGGAAATTATCCACGACAAACCATATCAATCGTTCATAAAACATATTCCTGCCATTCCACAAATCAATTTAGGAAAACATAAGCAACACGACAAGTCCATTCTTATTAACCAACCATCCCCATTTATTATTGTTCTCGTTCCATTACCATACCCCACCTTTCATTAACTCTTTCACTTTTATTTATTATTCACAACCCATAGTTCGTTCACATTCAACCCATCCCTACCGCCCTACTTCCAACCACCATAACTATAAACACACCGAAACTCATACATCATCATCACTTAATACAATTTATAATAGCCCCGCTCCCCAACACCAACATAGCATTCACACCAACCCACAACCAAGCCAATCGCATCCCGGCTGCTCACCCGATCCACAACAACCCACAAAACACCCCCTTCACAAAAATAAACCCTAACCAGCACCCATATGTATATTATTTCAGTTTTGTTAACCGATTTGATCACAAAAGGGTTCCGGTTATTCATCAAATCAGAAAAATGTATGTGATTAACAAATTTCCACATTCCACAGGGTTTCCATCCATAAACGGTCTCGAAAGATAGGGTAGCATTTATTTGCGCAAGAAAAGGCCCCCAATGACCGTGATTTTCAGTAGGCATAAGCCTATTCAATTCACAACATAATATTATAGGATATAAATAATGTAACTAAATTCACAAACTTCCTATCCCCATTATAAAATCCAGTTATTATCTTTATTAAACTGCTTCAAATGTGTCTCACATAAACAAGAGGACACCCACCCCGCATGATACACAATTTAGAGAGACGAAGGTAATATCCCTACCTCAACAGGTTCTGATCACAACGCTCCCCAGGATCAACTTTAGAAGACGTCCGTCATCGCCCGTAGTTTCTGGAAAAACCCAGCAAAACCTCCTCGGGTGGAAGCCGGGAAGGAAAGACTGAAGGGAAGACAATAGATCCAAGCTCATAAGTTCTTCCTCGTCATTATGATCCCGTGGCCACTGACGGATCATAAATCGGAGCTTGGACGAAGAAGTTATGGAAGAAAAGAACCTTGGAGTCTCCTGGGAGATCTCTGCTCAAGGGAATGGGGAGGAGAGGAGTGATTTGAAAAGGAGGAGAGGCCCCCTCCTTTTATAGGCTAGAAAAACTAAAGTATGTAGTGTGTACTTTCTAGTACACGGCATGTACTCGGCCATTTCACACGGTCACCACGCGGCTTCCAACACGGCCTTCATTGCAGAACGCAGCCTTTGACTAGTCAACACACGGTTTGAGGGTAACGCGTACGCAGAGAGGGACTACACGGCATGTATTATGGGCTACACGGTGTGTACTCATTTATTTCACATGGCAAGTACACGGCATCAACATGGCACACAGCCATTGACTGGTCAACACACGGTTTGAGGGTAACGCGTACGCGGGGAGGGACTACACGGCGTGTATTATGGGCTACACGGTGTGTACTCATTTATTTTGACACGAAAAGGACACGGATTCAACACGGGGTTTACCTGACAAGGTGTTATGTGGCGTGTACTCTCACTACACGGCGTCTAGTTACAAAATTCTAAAATGTGTGGGAAAAGTCTATTTTACCCTCCAAAACACTTCAGGACCTTCTTTTTTTGACAAAGGAATGGGCCAGAGAGGTCTGGGCCATTACATCAGATACCTCTTAAAACATTCTCGTCCCCGAGAATTCAAAAACCAACCTAGAGGAACCCGACAAGACACCTCTTAAGGATCTCAATATAACTGGAACCCATTCAGCAACCCTAATCATATGTGTTAGGAATTCCTTCTCCTATGTCGAGATATTATCCACCTTAGGCGGCACTGACTCAACTGCACAGGTTTAATCGCATCCTCATTAATGTGTCTTGATTAAGAATTGGGTCTTCCCAGTTCCATACATTAGGATTTTTCAACTTGCACTGCCCCCAACACCGTACAACCAACACACTTCCCGAACATGTGGTTTGGGGAAATTCCTTCTCCTATGTCGAAATATTATCTGCTTTAGGCATCACTGACTCACCCGCATGGGTTCAATCGCATATGCATTAATGAGTCTCGATTAAGGATCATGTTTTTCCCTTTCCCCAAACATCCAGACATGTTACACACCACCAGAGAACAAGAAAACAAAAAGTCTCACAACCAAAAAGTCAATAATTCCATATATCAAAGGTACAGAGTATAACATCAAAACAAATCTCGGAAGAACAAGGAAAAACACAAGTTAAAAAAACTCCAGGTACTGTGCGTGCATCTGAGCATCTCGCTCCCAAGTGCTCTCCTTGAGGCCTCCATGCCTCCACAACACATGAAACAAGGCGATGTTTCATCCATGGATCACCTTCTATTTACGATCCTCAATTATGACTGGTTTCTCCTCGAAGGTCCCATCGTCTCCCATATCTAACTCTCCCCAGTCGATAACGTGAGAGTCATCATGTAAGTACCGACAAAGCTGGGAGATGTGGAAGACGTCATGAACCTTCTCCAACTGAGGTGGCAGGGCTACCTGATATGCCACCTCGTCGACTCGCCTCAACACCTTGAAAGGTCTGATGAACCTTGGGGAGAGCTTACTCCCTTTCCCAAACCTCTGATGCCCCTATCGAGGGGAAACCTTCAAGAACACATGATCTCCAACCTCGAACTCCAAGGGACTCCTCCGACGATCAGCATAAGACTTCTGTCGGTCCTGAGCCGCTTTCTTTCTCTCACGCACAATTTGTACTTTCTCTATGGTGATCTGTACTACCTCTGGCCCAAGATCACCTGTCTCACCAACCTCCGCCCAGCAAATGGGTGAACGACATGGTTTTCCATACAAATACTCAAACGGTGTCATGTCAATAGTAGAGTGGAAGTTTTTGTTGTAGGCAAACTCTAAAAAAGGCAATTGTCGCTCCCATGATCCTCTAAAATCTAGAATGCATGCTCGTAGCATGTCCTCAAACATTTGGATAGTCCGCTCTGTCTACCCATCGGTCTGAGGGTGGAAAGAAGTGCTAAGGCGTAGCTGGGTTCCAAAAGCATGTTGTAACCCCCTACAGATTCGTGAGGTAAACTGAGTATCCCGATCTGAGATGACAGTCTTCGGAACTCCATGCAAACACACCACCTCGTCTATGTACCTTTGTGTTAAGGTACTCACCGGGCCTGACTCCTTAATTACTAAGAAGTGAGCTGATTTCGTCGGTTGATCCACCATTACCCAGATAGTATCATAACAACCCTGAGCTCTGGGTAGTCCTGTGACGAATTCCATTGAGATGTCATCCCATTTCCACTCAAGGACATCTAAAGGATGCAACAAACCACTGGGAACATGGTGTTTAGCCTTCCCTTGCTGACACACTATGCACTTAGTAACAAAATCTTCCACTGCTCGTTTCACCCCTGGCCACCAAAACTATTCCCTCAGGCCTCGGTACATTTTTGAAACCCTTGGATGTACCGACAAGGCTGAGCTATGGAACTCACGGAGAACTCCCTCACGCATCGCCTCTAGGACAAACATCCTTCCCTGGAAAATCATCTAATGTTGGTTGTCCTCTGACCATCCTTCTGGACCGTTTCCCCGATCTATACAATGCCACATTACTTCTTCCTCAGAGTCTCCCCACTGAGACTCTTCCACCTGCTGCAACAAGGAAGAATGAACCTTCATCTGAAACAAACAGCCTCAAACACCCTCTACCCTTGCATCCAAGTGCAAGGCAGCCAACTCTCCCATCACTCTCCAAGCATCAGCGGATTCCCAAACCACTTCCTTATGCGACTTCCTGCTCAGGGCATTAGCCACAATTTTGCCCTTACCTTTAGTGTAAGAGATCTCGAAGTCATAGTCTTGGAAAAACTCGACCCATCTCCACTGTCATAAGTTCAGGTCATGCTGGGAGAAGATATAACGTAAGCTCTTGTGATCTAAGAAGACCAAAAAGCACTCCCCAAATAGATAATATCACCAAAATTTCATTGTGAACACCACTGATGAAAGCTCTAGGTCATGGGTGGCATAGTTATGCTCGTGAGGGTGCAACTGCCTAGACCCATAACAGATCACACCCTACTTCTGCATTAGTACACACCCCAAACCAAGGCCAAAAGCATCACAAAACACCTCGTACAACAACCCTTACTCTGGAAACCTGAGTACGGGAGCACTGACCAATTGCTCTTCCAGGTAGACGAATGATTTCTGGCACGGCTCGCTCCATATGAAGACCTGGTTCTTCCTAGTCAAAGCCGTCAATGGAGCAGCAACTCGAGAGAAGTCTGAAACGAACCTCCGATAATAACCTTCCAACCCCAGGAAACTACAAACTTCTGGAACACTCTTGGGTGCTTCCCAAGAAACAATTGCATCCACCTTCCACGGGTCCACAGACATTCCACACTGAGACACTGCGTGCCCAAGGAAATGTACTTATTTTGTAAATAACTTACACTTCGACAATTTCCCATAAAGCTGGTGGTGTCAAAGGACTTTCAAGACTTCCCTGAGATGCTCAACGTGCTCCTCCTCTGCTCTTGAGTATATCAGGATGTCATCGATAAACACAATGACAAACCGGTCTAGAAACTCTCGGAGGAAAAGGTTCATAAGTCCCATGAACACAGCTGGTACATTTGTAACTCCAAACGGCATTAATACAAATTCAAAGTGCTCATACCTGCACCTAAAATCCGTCTTCGAGATGTCACTGTCCTTTACTCTCAGCTGATGATATCTAGATCGTAGATCAATCTTATAAAACCAACCTTCTCCCCTCAGCTGGTCAAAGAGATCATCTATCCTTGGAAGGGGGTAACGGTTCTTGACTGTTACCTAATTCAACCTTCGGTATTCTATGCATAACCTGAGACCACCATCTACATTCTTCATGAACAAAACTGAATCACCCCATGGCGATACACTAGGTCAAACTAAAACCTTCTCCATCAGATCGTCAATCTGAATCTGCAACTCCTGCAACTCCGAAGGTGTCATCCGATAAGGGGCCATCGAAATCGGACAGGCACCAGGCTGTAAGTCTATCCCGAACTCAACGTCACGTCGGGGGGTAGAGTCACAATCTCTTTAGGAAAAACATCGAGGAACTCCCCAACAACCTCTGGGACATCCATCATCTCTTTATCAGTGGAAACCACTGATAACCCACCTAATAATGAAAGGAGAGGCTTCACATGCCAGCTTCCCACCTAATAGTTCCTCTCACCAACAAAAGATACACGCTGCCCATCCACGTCGGAGAACACGACCCTTCTTCGGAATCAGTCGATAATGGCACTAACATAAAACAATCAGTCGATGGCTAGGATGAAATCGTATGGCTGCATCTGTAGAAAAAGGAGGTCCCCACTAGATCAATGTGGTCCCAACGTCAGCCCACATCCCCAGAAAAAACAAGATACGCTGGTCTGGCCTCCAACTGGTGTACTGAGCACCAGGGGTATAGAAAGTCTCTCTATGTATAGACCCAAAGAACGGGCTAGACCGGGTGCAACAAAAAAGTACGAATCTCCTGAATCGAACAAAGCAGAAACAAGAGTACTGAACAAACAAATCATACCTCGCACTACCTCTGGTCCTGCTGGAGCTTTCAACTCTCCTGCGTGAAACTGTCCACGCCCAGCTCCTCTGCCTCTCTGATGTCGACCACCTCCTTGACCACGTCCTGGTCAAGGTCCCTGAGGTCGGCCTCCTCCTGCAAAGTTTTCCCCTAGAGGAGCAGGGTCATGCTGCTGCTGGAAGGGCCTTTCCGGCAGCTGGTGCTGCTGAGGCAAGCGCTGAACCTTCCCACCTCCACCGTACTAAGCTCGGGTCGGGCACCGACTCTGAATGTGCCTGAAACCTCCACAATAGAAACACTTCGGTCCTGGGCTCATGAAAAAGGGACGAGAACCTGAATATCTGAACTACTGGGGCCTTCTCCCTACTGGCCTAAATCTAGAAGGTCCTGTTGTAGGAGACCTGTTGTTGACTGCCTTCCCCTTCGAAGAACCTGGTTGGATCACCTCTCGTGGTGCACCTCCCTGCGAGTGCATCCTCTCTACAACCTCTGCCTTCTTTTGTAATGCCAAGTACGTCGGAAGAGTGAAGGGGGGTGACAGCATACTGGAGCGAAGGATGAACCGTCTCCTCCAAACGTCTTGCCCGAGACTCCTCATCCAGAAATAGATCTGGAGAAAAGCGTAGGAGATCCTTGAACTTGATCCCCAACGCTCGTACTGACATACTCCTCTGCTGAAGGGAGAGTAACTTCTGCCGCTTCTCCACCTTGATCATGGAAGAAAGGAATTCCTCTCAGAATTCCTTCTCAAAGTCATTCCACAGAACCTCTGTCTCTGTCCTCTCTCTGAGGTAGAACATCCAGCACTGACATGACGCACCTCTCAGCTAACTGACTTGTAGGGGAACCCATTACTCCCTCGGAGCATGGATCAATGTAAAAGAGATCCCTAGCTCCTCAAGCCACCCCTTCGTCTCCATATCTGAAATACTACCCTCGTACTTCTTGAGGGTTTGTCGTTGGAATGAACGGAGATTCCTCTGCCACCGGTTATCTTCCTCCTCTCGTTCAATCATCAACTGATCGACCTCCTGAATCTGCTGGGCCTCGGCTGCCTGAGCCACTCGGGGATGTCTTCCAGGTGCCATAGCTATACGGTAAACAAAGATTGCCTAAGCCCAAGTAGTAAGGAAATTTCTCAAGGTTTCATTTTATCATTTTATTCAATTCCTTTCCCAGAACACCCAAATAAAATAAAACACAATCATGATGATGCATGTACCTTCCCTAGGGTCTCTACCTTGCAATCAATGTAGTCTCACTTGGTCGTTTCGGAGGCTCTGATTCCTTGCATCGGATCACGGGGGGCCCTAAAATCCCATGTCCTAGCCAGTCTTCCCTGGCCTATGTCATGCACCAAGATCATCCAACACTATTTCCCTACCATCCCATGAAATCCTCATTGTGCCTAACTCCAGACTCCATCCTATCTCTCAACCATTAGCTCTGATACCATTCTGTCATGACCCCCTCCTGCCAAAGATGTCCCTCCTGAGCTAGCAATGGTGAAAGGGAGATAATGACCCCCGAGTCCCACCTCCAGTAGGCCCCGGGGTGTCGACCAGCACCAAGGGTATGATTTTTTCACAATATGGGAGGATTTACCCTTTTTTATTTATTTAAGATCGGTAAATAGGATGAGTCAAACACTAAATGAAAAATAAAGGAAAGACAATTAAATAAACCCAAACCAATCCCACATGCATTTTTAAATAGTTCTGAAACAAGGTACAAGTACAAGAAAGCTCAAAAGTACAATACTAAAAGAAACAAGAGTACAGCAAACAGCAACAACTCCAACTGTCCCGACTAGTAGGGTCTCACACGGCCCTGGTAGTCTTCCTAGAAACCTGAAAGTAAACGTTGGGTGAGCATACAAGTATACTCAGTAGGGAAACCTAAATCTCTCGTGCACAAGTGGGTAGACGTCCTAATGTCCCGTGATAACAACAGAAGAAACCAAAGCCTATCAAGGAATTATATCCACCCAAACTCACCATCCATGCTCACCAAAACATGAAACAATAGGTAGTAGTATATAAGAACAAGAGTATTGGGTACCCCGCACCATTTTCCCACTAGTTAGCTGTTATTACTAACGGAGACCATCCTGACGCTACCATACTCTTCTCACTCGTACACACCTGGGCCTCACAACCACATATCCCGCCCGCACACACCTGGGCCTCATCCCAAAGATTCTTGGGAAAAATTAAACCTGCCCGAAGAGACTTGGGATAAAACCACCCCAATCGAAACCTACCTGAACAGTCTTAGGTGTAAGGTCGCCTCAAGCCATCATAGAATATGGAAGGAGCAGGAAGGAGATAGTAACTAAGGGGAAAACACCCTCTCCCATGGAATGGGAGTTTTCGGCACTGAGTGATCAACTTGGGTGGGGTGTGACAAAACACAAAGATACAGATATATATATATACCAACACACAGCCCAACCTATGGATTCTAAACAGAGAAACAGATCATGTGACTCGGCACAGCTATATCGAAGCATGCATACAAAAAACAACCACAACCACATTTAGGTTTTCATGTTTCAACAGAATTAGTTTATTAGTTATTTAATTACTGGGAAATTATCCACAACCAACCATATCAATAGTTTGTAAAACATATTCCTGTCATCCACAAATCAAGTTAGTAAAACACAAGCAACATGAAAAGTCACTTCTTATTAACCAACTAGCCCCATTTATTATTGTTATTGTTCCATTACCATACCCCACCATTCATTAACTCTTCCACTTTTATTTATTATTCACGACCCATAGTTCGTTCACATTCAACCCATCCCTGTAGCCCTACTGCCAACCACCATAACCATAAACACACAGAAAATCGTACATCATCATCCCTTGATACCATTTATCGCAGCCTCGCTTCCAAACACCAACATTGTATTCACACCAACCCACAACCAAGCCAACCGCAGCCCCGCTGCTCACCCGATCCACAACTACCCACAAAACACCCCCTTCACATAAATAAACCCTAAACAGCACCCACATGTTTATCATTTCAGTTTTTTTTAACCGGGGTGATCACACAAGGGTTTCGGTTATTCATTAAATCAGCCAACTTTACGTGATTAACCAATTCCCACATTCCACAAGGTTTCCATCCATAAACGGTCTAAAAAGATAGGGCAGTATTTAATTGTGCAAGAAAAGTCCCCTAACGACCGTGATTTTCAATAGGCATAAGCCTATTCAATTCACAACATAATATCACAGGATTTAAATAATGTAACTGAATTCACAAACTTCTCATCCCCATTATATAATCCATTTATTATCTTTATTAAACTGGTTCAAATGTGTTTCACGTAAACAAGAGGAAACCCACCCTGCATGATACACAATTTAGAGAGATGAAGGTAAGATCCCTACCTCAATAGGTTCTGATCACAACGCTACCCCAGATAAACTTTAGAAGACGTCCATTGGTGCCCATCGTTTCTAGAAAAACCCGAAAAAACATACTCGGGTGGAAGCTGGGAAGGAAATACTGAAGGGAAGAAAATAGATCCAAGATAAGAAGTTTTGCCTCGTTGTTACGATCCCTTGGCTGTTGACGGATCGTAAATCGGAGCTCGGATGAAGAAGTTATGGAAGAAAGGATCCTTGGAGTCTAAAGAGAGAGCTCTGCTCAAGGGAATGGGGAGGAGAGGAGTGATTTGAAAAGGAGGAGAGGCCCCCTCCTTTTGTAGGTGAGAAAAACTAAAGTACACAGCGTGTACTTTCTAGTACATGGCATGTAATTTCTAGTACACGGTGTGTACTCGGCCATTTCACACGGTCACCACACGGCTTCCAACACGGCCTTCAACGCAGAACGCGGCTGTTGACTAGTCAACACACGGTTTGAGGGTAACGCGTACGCGGGGAGGGACTACATGGCCTGTATTATGGGCTACACGGTGTGTACTCATTTATTTCACACAGCAAGCACACGGCATCAACAAGGCACATGGCCATTGAGTGGTCAAAACACTGTTTGAGGGTAACGCATACGTGGGGAGGGACTACACGGTGTGTATTATGGGCTACACGGCGTGTACTCATTTATTTCACAAGGAAATAAAATGGCTTCAACACTGGGTTTACCTGGAAAGGTGGTACACGGCGTATACTCTCACTACACGGCGTATAGTTAAAAAAATTTGAAAAGTGTGGGAAATGTCCATTTTACCCTCCAAAACACTTCATGACCTTATTTTTTGACAAAGGAATGGGCCGGAGAGGTCCGTTCCATTACAGGTACTACCTTTGTGCGACCCATTTTCATAAAGGTAATAATGTAGTTGTGCTTATATAGACCTTATGTGCAGGGATGTCACATAAGGGAAAAAGAATATCAACCTTAATGTAACCGTATCATGAAAGTGAATAACCTTTATATCGCCATCCTTAATAAGGTTAAGTCATATTTACATTTACGCAGCACATGTAACGGTCTGTCATACTTCTTTAAATTTATGAAAAAACTTTATTTTATTCTTTAACAACTAGTTATCAAAACATATTTAATTCTTGATCAAATTTCCCTCAAATACCATTTATTTGTTTCATATGACCATATAATGATCAAATACTGCGGAAGACGACCCAAAAACATATAAGACCCATCTTTAATAAATTAATGTGTTAGTATTTTTTAAAAAATTGAGTAATTATAAAACCTGAGTTATCGAAGCTTCCATTTTCATCCATCAATTGATATTTCTTAAACTCGACCATGATGAGTACCGAACAAAAGCATACAACCTTTGTGGTTATACACAATTCAATGGATCCATGATCAAATTGTGTGTTTAACTAAATACCAAAGGAGTGCTATCACCTTCTAAAGTGAGATATTTGGTTACTGGGAAGAATACATTTTGGTTTAGGCTCATACACATCACACCACATACACCCAATAGAAGAGTATCTCATCCTCTTATACATCTGAAGCCCCAGGATCCCACTTCATAAAGCATCATATTCATTTATTTATATTTGTTATAATTCATTGAATTTTGTCAATGAATTTAATAAAAAATCTTTTAATACATTCATAATGGATTTTAACTGATGAATAAACCATTTTGGAAAATAATAATATATATCATATATGTAAATATATTGTATCTATGCATCGCAAGAATGAAATATACATTCATCGTACACATATATTAAAGGTACACTTATATATATAACATCATATTATATATTTATATATTTATATTGTATCATATGTTTGTTTACATGCATCTCATTCCTGTATATTTTAGTTCACATTCAATAGATATAACTCATCCTACCAAGTAGAAGTCTGAGGTAAAGTTTTATTCTACAATCGCATATTTATTCAGGATTAGTTTTATTTATATATCCATTGATTGAAATTATATGATCTTATTCTTTTAAAATACAATTTTTTCTTCCCCACAATTTATCAATATAGGTGTAAAAAATAAATTTTTCTCTCTGTGTTACTTTATAGAGTCATGAAAATTATTTTTTTGAAAATTAAACCTTATTTCCACTTTTGTATATGAACTTTTTCTTCTTTGTCCACATTTCTTAAAATGTTTTAAATGGTGTTATTTTATATGATAAAATTATTATTCAAAGTTATATTGATGCATATTTTAATTTATTCATATTGTTTTAAAAGGATTATTTTTATTATTTTCTAAAAGGGGTACTTTTGACTTTTTGACAAAAGTGTAAAATGAATCCTTCTTATATCATTTTCCAAATGAACTAATTTTCCTACTAACGTAATCATTCATTTCATTGAAGTTTCCATTTTATTTTTTCCTGTTTATTTTCAAATAAATGAATTTTTTTAATATTTTTTAATATTATATTTAAAATTTTATCAAAATAAAAGAATATTTTTCATATTTTTAGGGAAAGGTTGTAATGTTGTTTTATAATTATTTTCATCAATTTAAAAATCATTTGATGAATCTTATGTTATTGTAACACCTCGGTATTTCATTGTATGTTATCTCTTTACTGTAATTCAATAACTTACGCTACATGCAACACTGAGTTCGTACGCGCCATGACTTACCAAACTAGTCGTTCCAAAAGTAGTTATGCATAATATTAACTGAATTTTGAACTTTATATACTGAATATAATTTTAACATCCATACTATGTTTTCATAGACATGATATAAGGAAAAATTCAATTTCTCATATAAAAGAAGTGTCTTTCAAAAAATGAAATTTTGCTACCTTTTAATGCAGAACCCTTTTTAAATCCAATATTTGACACTCTAATGTATTTAATTTTACAAAATAAAATTCTTCTTTGGGATTGGGACATAAAAATTTAATTTGGATAAATTTATGGTGTTTTTAGGTAACTTTCATATTTTGATGAATATTGAAAAATATTAAATTTTAATTGAAAACAACTTTTTTATTCGAAACAATTTTTTGTGTAAAATTATAAATTTAAGTTGTTTTAAAGTATCATTATATTATATTTTTATCATTTAATATAATATAATTCATTGGAAGTAATTTTACACTTAAATTGGACTTAAACACATATCAATCTTTTGATAGTTTTGACTTCTCAAAAACCCGCTTTATCGGTTTGGCAACAGAAATTAAATTTTAAATTAATTAATGAAACTCCTATGTTTTTAATTTGTTAGAATAAAAATTATTTTTGGATTCCAAATATCAAAATTAGATTAGGGTGAATTTTTGATATTTTTCTGAAAACTTTCAATTTATGATGAATAGTGTAAAATACTATGTTATTGTTTAAAATCAAATTTTATTTAACTGATTATTATTTTTAATTAAATTTATTTTAAAGTAAAAATAAATACATAATACCAATATTAGTTCAATTTAATTTTTTGGAGTCATTTTATAATAATATTAGATGTATAAAATTTTATTGAAATTTTTTAACGTCTTTTACCCACCTTCTAGACACATTTGCTAATTTCCATAAAACATAATTGTACCTCTTATGTGAATTGAATTTCAAAAAAACGAGATACATGGTTAACATCAGTAAGTAAAATGTTTTTCAATACGATGAAAATAATTTTTGGTTAATAGTAACTTTTGAATTTTATTTAACACAGTTAAGAGTAAATATTGTAATTAAAGGTGAAAATGATATTATAATTACCCTAAAACATGTACTAATTCAATTGGATAAGTTTATTTAGATCAAAATAAGTTGTAGGAATAAAATATGATTCTTTTTTTATCCATTTGGATTGTATTAGGACGTTTATTATTATTTTATTTAAAGAATAGTTAAAGTGTTAAATTAAAATTTTAATAAGTAAAACATTTGTAATATAGGGTTAAACATAAGATAATTTCTATTATAAATATTAATTATAAATATAAACATATTTCCTACATCATGGTATTTTAATTATAACTTTTTTACATTAAATAATTAAATTTATTGATGACGCAATAATTATGTAGTAATTACCTTATTATTGAATGATTAAAATAATTGATATTATAGCCATCAAAATAAATATAAATTGAGACTTTTGATGTATTCCGTGAATTTTATATGTTAATATGACATTTTTGGGTTTATTTAATGAATTTATTTCTTTATAATCATGTTTTTTCACATTTACAATAACCAAATAATAAATAGTTTCAACATTGACATAAATGAGTTTTTAAAATAAATATTATATTATTAAATGATATAATATTATTAAAAATCTAAGGTTCAGCCAGAGAATTTATATAAGGATATATATGTCATTAATTAACCACTTTAGGTCCTATTGTAATTTTATAGTTAGTTTATTAACCTTATAATATAAAATACAAGAAGACATGGTAAAAGCTAAATTATTTAACTAAGATTTATATATAAAATATATGGTTAATATGGTAACCTAAACTTGTCTAAAACCTATTGGTTGAGAGTATTTTAACCCATACCCACCGTATCCTCGAAATAAATCCATTTGGAGCCATTAAAAACTAAAAATTATTTTATAATAAAATAATATTTCATGCTTTTCCTAAAGTAACCCTCACCTCTCTTATAAAAGGGAACTTCCCCTTCTCTAAAAATCACACCTCCAAAGCCATTTGGATCAGCCAAACCTTACTCAAATATGCTCCAAAATACCCTCACTTAAACCTATAGGCCTTAATTTTATCACAAATCTAACCTATGGATCCCTTTTGATCATATCAAAAGAGAGTACCTGAAAAAGAGGTAATAATTTCATCACCTATTTCAAAGTTATTTTTTGGTCCCACTTCCTCTTTCTTTGTTGTTTCCATACCAAAATAATAACTACAGTACCATATACATATTGTTATTTTATTATATATATGTTACAACCACATTCATTATTTTATCCATCATATTAATGACAAAGTCAACACACATGCATACATATGGATTACTGTCTCTAAGTCGTGGTGTAGTTTGTTATTCAATAGTTCATTTTTTTATGGGTGTAATAATGAGTATAATTGATGATAATAATAAATATAACATGTTAATTATTCTGTGTATAAGATATACCATCCAATTACATAAGATTTTATGACCAAAATAATGATATTTATGTTTGTGCATACGTACGGATTATCGTCTCCATGAATGTGATAAGATTCATTTCTCAAACGTAACCATTCAGGAATAATTTTTATTTTATGATTTAAAATAATTTTTAAGAACCTAATATAATTCTAGATATGAATCAAATAGATCTTATCCATAACAATCATGACTTACATAACAAAACATATAAATGAAAATGAATTATTTAACACCTGAAATGATGATACAACTGAAATATCATTAACAAAGAAATATTAGAAGATTATATATAATATCATATTTAGGTATGTGGTTCATGTATAATTTAATTACAATTATTTATCTATTATATAGGAGGATAACGTACCCTCAAACAAGGAAAAGTACAAGTTAAGATTTAATTCCTCAATCTCGTTATTATCCAAGATTGTTTATGTGCAAGTTGTTACTGGGACATATTACTATCCATGTCCATGTTTCATAAAAGATTTTTCAAAAGGATTCTTCTTAAGGGACTCTTTAACTAAAATATAATTTTAAATTGTTTAAATATTTATTCTTCAAAATCATTATCATTAATGTCCATGTTTTCAAAACGGTTTTAAGGATTTATTTATATGGACATAAATGTTTTAAAAGGTTAATTATTTTAAAAAGTTTCAAAGTGGTATGGGACTCTTTTATTCAAAAAAAAAAATTAAATGTCTTCCTATCAAAATTGTGTGAGTTTTAAATGATTACATGAAAAAAATATATTACTGTAAAACATTTTTACTAGTCATTTTCAACTATGTCAATATCCTTTACTGGATATTATTCTTGATTGAGGATTATTTATTTTAATACAATGTTTTATATTGTGTTGAATGAGTTATGATGTGTTTGAATATGGACGTGCTATTTTTATACCACTCATAATTTATGGTTAATGTATTGAAATTTTTTATTTTAGTTTTAATACGAATTGTTATGTTATGTTTTAACCTTTTCATATAATTAATGCATTGGAATTATAAGTGACGGGTGGATCCTGCTATAGCTCCTCGATGCATCGGTAGGTCTCATTAGACAAACTAGTGTCTTAGAACAAGGCCTTGACAAAATACTATTTTTAGTATTGGCACAAGGCCTTTACTATATGGTTATGATGTCTGGAATTATACATTTCATCATTATGAAATTGTATATTGATATTACATGTGATTATTCAACTAGTAAAATATCCACGTGAATATGTAAATGAGATTATTTGATTTATCCTTTACATATTATGTTGAATATTATGTTTAAAATTTTTGTGTTTTATTTTATGCATTGTCTTAAATGTTTATGTTTATTTATGATATAATCCACTATGTTTTTATCCTTATTGAGCATCTAATCTAACCCCTTTCTATGTGTTATTTTTTCCAGGATGCGAAAAAGTATAATCTTATTACCCTGTAGGGATAGGCTATAGGATACGAGTGTGTTACAAGTGAACACAATGTTGTTTTTTTATTTCATTATGTATTGTAAAACTCGTGTATGTATCTAGTACTTCCAAGGATACTAAACCATTCGGTCTTTCGAGATCTGACCTCTTGTGATCATGCCTTTTTTATGTAATAAGGCATTGAATCTGGGTAACTGGGGTTGGGGCGTTATAGTTGGTGTCATAGAAAGTTTATTACAACCATTGGAAACTAGATTTAGAAAAAACTCGAATTATAGAATATCACCCAAATATGGACTTTCAAAATTAGTGTATATTAACTTCTTAGAATTTTGGTAATGTAGTCATTTTGTGTATTTTTCAAGAAAAGCATCCATGTCTGGATACGAGCAGGTAGTGGCGGATTAGGAACAGATGTACCTAGGAGTGAAAACTCGGAAAAGGAGTTTTGGGCTGGGCCTGGGGTATCATGGAACATGAAAATGGGCCTTGTTGCACTCTTGGTTACGACACTCCTGGGGGATATGCTTAGGATAATTCAAATCTTCTTTAAAATCATTATTAAGTGTTTATGACTAAATAATTCATTATAGAAATAACTTTTACGATTATATATTATATTAATTAATTTTTCAATTTGCATTAGGTATTTTACAAGTTTGGAATTATGCATTGTGATTCATAAACTAACATAGTGTATGACATTGTTTAGAAATGGTGCTAAATATAAGGAATGAGAACTCCAACAATACACCTAATCCAAAGATTAAGAAAGATCATATATTTCATGGTCTTAATCCAACATCTAAAAGGGAAACAGTCTCCTTCGTATTCTCATCATATAAAGAAATAGCATCATATGTTAATAGGATAAGTAAAGAATTCTACGAGTCCTATAGCTTTAAAGGGATTCCAGAGAAGAAAATGATGGTATAGAGAAATATGGATAAGGGGAAGAATGGAAAAAGGGATTTTCCCATAAGTGATAACTGTGGAAAAATCCACCTTGGTAAATGATTAAAGGGAATGAGAGTTTGTTATAAGTGTAGAGAAAAAAGAATCGAAGCATGTGATTTCAAGGGTAAGAAAAAGGTTTCAAATGTATAATTCTTAATCTTCAAGGAGTTGGACAATACGTGAATCAATGTCTCAATAATCAAAGTATACCCCAAATGATTCTATTGGATAATAATCAAGTTATGATACTACCGCAGATCATGATAAATAATTAGTGATATTATATATTTTTTATTAATGAATTATTTCATTTGAGTTTCATTTCAATGATGTACTAGTTATATTAATTATAGAAATAAATAAGGATTGCACTGCAGTACTATTTCATTGAGGATTTGAGATTATATGGTACTATGATAAGTGACTCAACAACATGTTAAACTTTTAGGAATAAACATGGTCAAAGAAAAGATAACCCTTAATATGATCTGGATTCTGAGGTATTCATTTTTGAATAAGAGAAGGTTGATTTAGATAAATTATATTGGATATTCTTAACTACCTTGGAACTGATTCATGGTTTTTTTATTCTATTGTTGTTTGAGTATTTAAAATTTTTTGATATAAGGAATATATCTAGTATTTTATAAGGAATAAGGGCCCATGAGTGTAATAAAAATGGTTTTATGGTAATTCAGGGTTTTACCATGTTTTAAGAGAATACATGATGAAGGTACTCACATGTTATTATATGGAAAAATGATATATTCATTTTGTTATGTTGACATTATTTATAAATTTTTGGACAATGAGTTTGGACACAAGTATTTTGGATAATTATAAATATTGAAATGGATTAAGTAGGACATTGGATACTATGGTTTAAGGTTTCTTAAAATTATTTTTGGATTTGTTTTTATAAAAAGGACAAACCAATGGTTGGGTGACAACCACTCATGTCCAACAAGGCCATCAGACATGAACCCACAAGCGAAGGGTGATAAAGGTGCATCACCTATAATTATCCTACATTATGTTCTAGGTTGTATTATTTAGTTTTTTTAAATGGTATGATAGATGAATTATAAATTCATTTTATTTTAAACCCCATAATTTTAGGTTTAATAGAGTATTTTTTGAATTCTATTATCTTTTGGAGGGAAAGATGAGTTTGTGGTAGAAATTAGTTAATGGACAGATCTCTACCTGTCAAGTATTATTTTTTTCTTTTTTTATAACGAAATTAATTCTATAACATTAGGGAAGTGGTCTCAAAACCAAAAATATGTTATCCTAAAACATTAGGATTTGTTAAACCGATGATATTTATATGGTTTTGAGGCCCTCAATTTTCCATTTATTTTCTACTTGTTTGTGATTGATGATGTCAATAAATCCCTATAAATATTTACATATTTTCTCTAATTATGTGACTCTAATTTCCACCAATGTTTTCCTATTTGAGATCATAATTTGGTAGTGACTTTTTCATTTCCCTTTCCCTCTTATTAAGACTAAATTTTATTTAATATATTTTTGATGTGGGTTATCCACAAAGGTATTTTCTATTTTTAAGCTTATATTTTTTAAGAACAATTTCAAACTGTGAGGATGAAATTTATTTAAGGATGGGAGATTGTAACACCCTAGTATTTCATTGTACGTTATCTCTTTAAAGTAATTCAATAACTTGCGCTACACGCAACACCGAGTTCGAACGCACCATGACTTACCAAACTAGCCATTCAAAAGGATGTTATGAATAGAATTATCTGAATTAAGAACTTCATATAATTCATATAATTTTAACATCCATATTATATGTTTCTTAGACATAATATATGGACAAATTCAGTTCTTTAGATTAAAGAAGTGTCTTTCAAAAAAAAGTAATTTTGCAGCCTTTTAAGGGAAAACCCATTTTAAATCCAATATTTGACACTTTTATGTATTACATTTGACAAAATGAACTTATCATTTGGAATCGATATATAAAATTTTAAGTTGGATAATTTTTTGGTGTTTTTCGGATAACTTTCATATTTTGATGAATAGTAAAAAAATACTAAATTTTAATTAAAAATAATTTTTTAATTGAAATAATTTATAGGGTTAAATTATATATTTGAGTATAATTAGATTCTATTTTTATCATTTAATATAATTTAGTTCATTGGATGTAATTTTACAATTAAATTGGACATAAACACTTATACATCGTTTGATAGTTTTCACTTCTCAAAAACCCGCTTTCTGGTTTTGACAACGGAAGTTAATTTTAATTAAATTAATGAAACTCCTATGATTTTAATTTGGTAAAATATAAATCATTTTTGTATTTTTAATATCAAAATTATCTTAGGGTGAAGATTTTGTATTTTTCTGAAAACATTCAATTTTTGAGGAATAGTGAAAAACACTATGTTTTTGGTGAAAACAAACATTTATTTAGAAAATATTATTTTTATTTAAATTTATTTTAAAATAAAAATAGATACATAATACCTATATTAGTTCAATTTAATTCATTTGAGTCATTTTATAATAATATTATATGTATAAAATTTTATAGAAATTTTTTTAATGTCTTTTACCCACCATCTAGGCACATTTGTAAATTTGAATAAAACATGATTTTACCTCTTCTGTGAATTAAATTTCAAAAATCCAAGAGATACAGTTGACATAAGTAAGTAAAATTTGTTTCAATAGGATAAAAATAATTTTTGGTGAATAGTAACTTTGGAATTTTATTTACCACGATTAAGAGTAAAAAGGGTAATTAAAGGTAAAAATGATATTATAATTACCCTAACACATGTACTAATTATATTGGATAACATTATTTATACCAAAATGAACTTTATTAATAAAATATGATCTTTTTTATCCATTTGGATTAGATTAGGACATTTATTATTATTTTATTTAAAGAATAGTTAAAATTGTTAGATTCAAATTTTAATAACTAAAACATTTTTAATATCAGGTTAGACATAAGATAATTTCAACTATAAATATTCATTAGAAATATAAAACGATTTCCTACATCATGGTTTTTTTTTTATAATTTTTAGACATTATATAGTTAAATTTATTTATAACATAATGATGTTGTAGTAATTACCTTATTAATGAATGATTAAAATAATTTATATTTTAAATATCACTATAAATATAATATGATACTTTTTATGCATTCCAAAAAAATTATAGGTTAATATGAAATTTTAGGGTTTATTTAATGTATTTTCTTCTAAGTATTCAGGGTTTTCTTACTTTCAAAAAATCTAAATACAAAATAGTTTCAAAATTTACATAAATGAGCATTTAAAACAAATACTATATTATTAAATGATGTAATAATATTAAAAATATAAGGTTTGTCCAAATGACTTATATAATGATATATATGTTATTAATTAACAGCATTAGGTTCTCTTGGATTTTTATAGTATGTTTATTAACCATGTAATATAAAAATACCAGTAGACATGGTAAAAGCTAAAATGTTTAATTAAGAGTTAAATCTAAAAGATAAGGTTAATATGGTGAACTAAACATGTCTAAAAACTATATTTTGAGCGTATTTATACCCATACCCACCATTTCCCCTAAATAAATAAATTTTAAGACATTATAAACATAAATTTATTTTATAATAAAATAATATTTCATGCTTTTCTTAAAGTTACCCTCACCTCTCTTATAAAACGTGGTACATCCCCTTATCTCAAAATAAAACCTCCAAAGAAATTTGGCTCAGACAAAACCTACTAATATATCAACCCAAATACCATAACTTCATTCTATAAACATTTCTTAGATCAGAAATTCAAACCAAGTATCCCTTTTTGATCAGATCAAAAGGAAGTACCTGGAGAAGAGGTAATAATTTCATCACCTATTTTAAAGTTCTCTTCTTCTTACACTTCCTATTTATTTATTTTTTACATATAGAAATAATAACTCTATTTACTTATACATACATTTATGTTATTATAAATATTTTATAACCATATTCATTATTCTATTCATCCAATGAATCAAAAAGTCACCATACGTGCGTACGTACTGTTTAACATCTCCACGTTGGGGTGTAGTTTGTTATTCAACACTTAACTATGTTTATGGGTATAATAATGAGTATAATTGATGTTAATAATAATATAAAATTTTAATTATTCTATATATGTGATATATCATCCACTTACATACAATTTTACCATCAAAATAATGACATTGTCGCTTGTGTGTCTGTACAGAATACCGTCTCCACAAACGCAATAAGATTCATTTCCCCATCATAACCATTCAAGAATAATTCTAATTTTATGATTTAAAATAATGTTGAAGAACTTAATATCATTATGGATATGAATCAAATGCATCCTATCCATAACAAACATGACTTACATAACAAAACATATAATAGAAAATGAATGAGTTAACA
Source organism: Viscum album (assembly GCA_963277665.1). Taxonomy (NCBI): domain Eukaryota; kingdom Viridiplantae; phylum Streptophyta; class Magnoliopsida; order Santalales; family Viscaceae; genus Viscum; species Viscum album. Next base: position 246,303,813 of record OY728131.1, read on the forward strand.
TGTGAAACGATGATAAAACTGAAATATCATTAACAAAGAAATATTAGAAGATCATGTATACTATAATATTTATGTATGGGGTTCTTGTATAATTTAATATCAATTATTTAGCAATTACACAGGAGGTTAATATACACTCGATCAGGAAAATTACAAGGTAATGGTTAATTCCTCAATATTATTATTATCCATGATTGTTTATGTTTATGTTTTTACTGATACATATTTACAATCCTTGTCCATGCTTCATAAAAGAGTTTGCAAAATGATTCCTTTTAAGTTAATATTTTATTAAAACATAATTTTAAATAGTTTAAATATTTATTCTTCTAAATAATTCTCATTAATGTCCATATTTTTAAAATGGATTTTAGTATTTATTTATATGAACATAAATGTTTTAAAATGTTAACTCCTTTCAAAAAATTTAAAGTGTTTGGGACACTTTAATTCCAAAATTTCCTTTAAATTTCTTCCTTTATAAATTGTGTGAGTTTTAAATGATTACATGAAAAAATGATATTTTAATCAAATATTTTTACTAGTCATTTTCAACTCTGTCAATATCCTTTACTAGATATTATTCATGATTGAGGTTTATTTATTTTAATACAATGTTATATATTTTATTGAATGATTTTTGTTGTGTTTGACTATGGATGTGTTATTTTTATACCATTCATGATTTATGGTTAATGTATTGAAATTTAGAATGCTAGTTTTAATATGAATGTTTATGTTTTGTTTCAACCTTTTCATATGAGTAGTGCATTGGACTTAGTAAGTGATGAGGGGAGACCACTATAGCTCATCGATGCATCGGTAGGTCTCATGAGAAAAACTAGTTTCTTGGAACAAGGCCTTTACAAAATCTAATTTGTAGTCTTGGAATGAGGCCTTGACTATGTGGTTATGATGTCTGAAATTATTCAGTCCATCATTATGAAATTGGATATTGATATTACATGTGATTCTTCAACTAGTAGAATATCCATGTGAATAAGTAAATGGAATAATTTGATTTATCCTTTCCATATTATGCTTAATTTTATGTTTAAAAGTCTTGTGTTTTAGTTTTATAAATTTTCTTAAATGTTTATACTTATTTATGACATTATTTGTTATATTATTACCCTTTCTGAGCATTTAAGTTCACCCCTTTCTATATTTTATTTTTTCCTAGGATTGGAATAAGTACATTATGATTACCATGAAGAGATAGGCTATATGATATGAGTGTTTTAAAAGGGGACACACTGTTGTTTTTTAATTTCATGATGTAATGTGAAACTCATGTACATATCTAGTACTAATAAGGATATTAAACTATTCAATCTTTCGAGACATGATCTCTTGATATCATGCCAATGTTATGTAATAACACACTGACTTTGGCTCGCTGGAGTTGAGGCGTTAAAGTTATACTGAGGATATAATCTAATGATACAATAAACCCTATTATTATCAATGGATTATGATCATGTGGTAATATTTATTGACTGGAGAATGCTTTAACATTTTGTTTTCTAATTTGTCAATATGGATGTTTATAAAAATTATGTATTGAATTTTTATTCTTTTTTCTCAAATGATGAATGAATTTTAATTTTAAGTGACAGGAGGGGTCTTTTATAACACCTTGATGCATTGATATTTATTATAAGAAAACATAGTTTTGGTGTTTGCAATATCTCACACCAATTTATGTATGATGTCTCGGTATGAGGACATGATGGTAATAATATGATGTCTAGAATAATGAATTCTATGATTATGAAACTAGTTAGTGTTATCCATATTATTATTTATATTTTCATGTCGTACATGGACTTACTTCTCCTTTATTATATTAGTTTTATGGTATATATGATTATTATTGTCTCTTTAATATTATTAATTCAATACTTATACTATTATATCTTGTATTATTTTAATTCTATTAATGAGCATCTGAGCTCACCCTTTATTAGGTTTTCCATTCCCTAGGATACTACTAAAGGGAATATTAATTATTGTAGGGATATTCTATATCAAATTATAAGTATTTCACTAAAAAATGAATTTTTATTTTGTTCTTCCTAATATAATGTGATAATAATGTATATATCATGTATCTTAAGACTCTTAAACTATTTCATCCTTTAGGATCATATCTCTTGTATGTAGTTACAATTTTTTAAATAACCATTAACATTTGGTTTCTATATTTGGGGTGTCAAAGTTGGTATCAAAAAAATTTTATGAAAATCATTGAGAACTAGATTTACGAGAACTTATATTAGAGAACATAACCCTATAAATTATTCATGGGGTGATTCTAAGCGTGGGATAATATCATGATGTTTTGGCAAGGTAGAGAATGTATGGTTTCCTAGTAATTATATCCTTATAGAAATACTATCAGGTGGATATGTTCAAAGAATATATATACCAATTTGTAATCACCCTAAAAAGGTTGGCTGAGTATCAACTCCATCATCACTCAATATATGGAGTGTGGTACTAAGACTACACACCTGGATAGAAACACTTTGTGGATATATTCTGGATGATTTTCATTCTTGTTATGAACCATTTGGAAAGATTTGAAAGTAATTTTATGATTTGAAGATATTTACAATGATAATTATATTATGATTTAAATATTAGTTATGCATAAATTTTAAATTTATGTTGTGTGTTATATTATTTTTAAAATTATACACAATTATTTAAAATTCATAACCTTATTATCAGATTTAGTATATTTCATTATTTAAAAAGGAATAGTATAATAAGAAATATAAACTATATGAATGAATGTAATATATATATGGATATCCCAACTGATAAATAAAATAAATGTGTTGATGGATATGAAAAAATTATAACAATTTTGGGGTAGCTGAATTAGTTTATGACCAGTAACCTTACCTATACAGAGAAGCCTTCTGATCCCCAACATGTTGTAACAATGTCAAACTACTTCATTCTAATGAAAAATAAATTATTAAATGGGATTACTAATCCACTAGTATCTGGTTAATGAATCAGTATACTATAGAATATATTTTAATTGTTGGTAAGAAGTGAAAGAAATAAATTTATCATGGTGGTTTTTCATCTTAATGGAGATGTTAATCAATGGATATTATTGATCCTGAATACTAAGGAGACAGAGGAAATAAATATCATGTATTTGATAACATTAAAGTATATATTAGTCAAAAAATTCCTCATGAAAAACAAGATGATATGGATAGGTAATTTCTCACTTTAAGTTAAAAATAAGGATAATACATAACTGAATGTATAACTAACATTAATTGTTTAGAAACCCATGCTGTAGATTATGTGTGTAATCCAATAAGTGATATTTGTATCCACTTTTATAGGAGAAATCATTTCCTTTAATGAGAATTAGTAACTTGTAAACTTTTAGTATATAAGGATATAATATCATTTTTCTTAATATAATGAAATAATTCCACAAGAATTATGTTTTTTAATAAAAACATAAAAAATAAGTTAAAAGATGACCACTCTATAAAAATAAAAATTGCAGATGAGAAAAATGGTAGGTTAGTATTTCCAAATTGTAATAAATGTGGAGAGAAACATTATCGAACATTATTTATGAGAATGGTATTTTTCTTTTAAGTGTTTATAAAAAGGTTATCAGGATTGTGATTGTATGGTCAAGAAAGAATCTTCGAATGTCCAATGCTTCAACTATAATGATACGGGGTACTATTAGAATGTTTTCCCCAAACATCAAGGTATTTTTTCAAAATACATTACAAGGTATAAAGGATATCCTTATATGATCACTATAGCTAAGGATTAATTTCCAAAATAAGTGGTGGAAATTACATTGATCATATCATCATATTTAGATAATTATTTATTTAATTATTGCTATTATCCCTCTTTTATATCTTTCATGTTTTCTATATAAATTAGATATTCCTTTAGAAATATAATAAGGATGTTATCAATCAAGACTCCTAGTAGAAAACTTATTGCATCAAGAGTATTTCATTCAATTTCACTTTGAAAAAATCCTTTGTATATATTGGATTTAAAATAATAATATGAAAAAGATTCAAATAGAATAATATAATGATTCATTGTGGAGATGTTATATCCCTTATGTTTATAGGGGAGACTTAATAATCTGAATCAATTCCATATCCACTAATGGTAACTCTTATAAATGAAATTCTTAAATAAGGAGAGTAAATACAACCAATTGACGGTAATTGTATCCTTCGAATAAGGGATATACCTATTGTATATACATAAATTAATATTATTCACAAATAACTATATAGATAGACACCTAATTATAAGGATGAGTTTTCTATTGATCTCGTCCCTGATAAAAAAATAATATCTAACACTCCCAATAAAATGGAAAAGGTTGAATTAGTTGAACTAAAGAAACAACTAAAGGAGTTGTGTGATTGGGGATTTATATACCCAAGTGTTTCACCAACTGAGCCACTATAATTTTTTAAGAAGAAATATGGGTCTATTAGATTATAATTTGATAAAAGGGAAATTATTTCCATTAATATAAAGAAAAAGTATCTTATTCCCCACATTTTTGAATTTTTTATCAACATCTTGGAGGTAATTATTTTTAAAATATTGATCTCCATTATGGGTATAATAAACTGAAATAAAATAAAGATTTCATTCTAAAAATAGAATTTTGTATGAGTTATGAACAATATAAATTTATAGTAATAGCCTTTGAATTTAATTATTCACTCATTAGTTTTATGGATATGATGAATATAGTCTTCAAGTATTATCTTGATAATTTTATTGTGTTATTTGTTACAGATATCCTGATATGCACTAAAATCATTGATGATCATAATTTTCATATGAAAATAATTTCCTTAGATAAAATCATTTATATATAAGATTCAAAAATTATGATTTCTATATTCCGGAAGTTTATTTTCTTATACATATTATCTCTAAGGATGAAATTTCATTAGATCCTTCAAAAACAAAGTCAGTGATAGAATAGTCAATGCCAATGAATATAACTGAGGAATATAGTTTTCTTATATTGGCATGTTTTTATCAATGATTTATAAATAAAATTATTAGTTTGAAACCCCATTAACCAATTTTACTTGTGAAGATGTTATGTTCATATAGTCAAAAAATGTAAATTAATATTTGAAGAATTAAAGTGGATATTGGTCTATTCACTGACATGAATTTACCATTAAGATGCATTGGATTTTTGGTATATAGTAGTACATCAATGAAGGTACTCAGATGTGTCCTTTTGAAAAAATTATATGGTTATTTCATATGAATCAATACAGTTGAAGATTTGTGAATTGAATTATCTAAACCATTATCTTCAGTTGGTAGCTATAATCATTTCATTGATTATATTTATCCATTAACATTATGGGGAAATATTTTAAATATATATATATATTAAAAGGCATGAAATAAATATTTATATATAATGATCTAAACATGAAAAAATTAAATGGATATAAAAAATCATGGATTATTATTTCTCAATAAAATACCACCCTGGTAAGCAAAAGTGAGTTAGGTGTTATGTTGAGTAAAATGAGGATTGAAAAAGATCCTATATTCAAGGATTTAATAAAGTTGTCTATGGGAATCATTAATCAATGAGAACCATCACATAAAATTTAAATGATTTTCAAGCCGTCCTTATTAGAGAAAGTAAAATGATCCCATTTTAACAGTAAGAATATTCAAAATAAAATAATAGTCATGAATGATGAGTAGTTATAAGACTTCATATACAAATATGGTATATTGAAATTTTTAAAAAAATATTTTTGTTTATTTTATACATATTCAAGGAGGAGTACTATTATATAAATGTGTTTAATAAAAATTTTCTATATACCCTGGTAGCACAAAAAATGTATTGAGCTTTAAAGGAACATTTTTTGTGGGATAATATGAAAGGGAAATTAATGACTGTATCAATATGCTTGGTTTTTCAATAGGGTATCTCTGGGAGATAGAATCCTAATAGAGTTATGCAGCCTATACCTATTCTTATGTGGAAATGGGATGATATTATTATATAATTATTCACTATATTTTCAAAAATCCCTAGAAATAATTATTCCATATGGTTTATTGTTGATTTCCTTACCAATTATGCACATTTTTCTGCAATAAATTAAGATTTCCACCTGAGAACCTCGCATGTATCTATATTGATGATGTTGTGAGAACTTAAGGTACACAAATTTAAATTGTATATGATTGTTACCCACATTTTACATGAAATTCTATAACAGTATTTATAAGGCTCCATACGCTGATCTATATTTGATAACCACTTATTGTATTCAAATTTATGGGTAGTCTAAAAGGACTATTCTTGTATTCAATTATATATAAAATTCATTCTCTATTTACTTTAGAGGTATATGGGAGAATTATTTACCTTTTGTGGGATTTTAAAATAATAATAAATTCTATACAAGTAGTAAAAGGGAACCATATAAATAATGGTAGGAAAATTGGTATCATACTCAAAAAAATTGATGATACTGTTGATATAAAGATTTTCAACCCATATCTTATAAAAGAGACAAAATTGAAATTAGGTATATTAAATATCTTATTAACAAATTTCAATATAGAATAGAAAATATATGTTCATATCTGAATATTGAATTTAATATTTCAATTATTAGTTTATGTTTTCATAAAGGTATCACCATCAAAGGGTGTTATAAAGTTTGAAAATGAAGGGAAACTATGTCATATGTACATCATACATTTATCAATTTAGGAATTAATTGGAGTTGAGGCTTACTATTTGTAACTTCCACCTAGTCTCTCAAAAGATAATGATATGTTCCACAACTCATTATTGCGAAGTACATGATTGAACCAATTCATTTCCTCACTTTTGAGAAAATAAATTTTCAATATATTTTTATCTTACAATTAGGGGATTATCCCGAATTTTGACACTAGAGAATAATTGTTTAGGCATTATATGAATTTATTTTTAAAGGTACATCTAAAAAGTCAGAATAAGGAATTGGAGATATGGGAACAAGAATAATTTATGATAAATAACTACACACAATTTTTTATGAGCTTACATCATGGAAATATCAGGGTTGAAATTTCTAAATAGGTAAGAAGGCAATACTCAAATTTCAAACATTGTAACTAAACTATAGCATAATGTGTTTATATTTATTCAATATTTTGATTACAACCAAAATTCCAAAATTTTATATATTAAATTTGATGAAATGAATTTCAAATTTTAATTTAAAACGTCAAAATTATCATAGGATGAATTTTTGGAATTTTTCAAAAATAGTTTATTTTTTGATGAATTGTTAAAAATAATGACACTAAATATACAGTCACTTTTATGAAATTATATTTCTATAAGAATATATTAAAGTTTTACAAAAACATTTTCTGACAAATAAAAATTTATTAATTAATATAATCTATCTAAAAATATAATTCATAACATTGAAATATATGTATAATATTTTGGAAATCTAAGAAATGATTTTGTTAAAATAAGAAAAAAATTGTTCTTCTCTATTATAATGTATTTAAAATTTCACTTTAGGTTTTGAATTAATTTTAAATAAAATTATGTCTCATTTTATTTAATTTAATACAATTAATTCCATTATAGTCCACATTATACTTTATTTAATCACTGTTATTCTTAAAAATCACTTTTTAAAAAAAATTATCTTGTTTTTTACAAACATATATTAAAATAAAATTTTTACCACTTATATATATATAATATTATAAAATTTATTCCATAATTATAATAAAATTATTAAATTTTATATAATAATTTCAACCTAATTTTGGCTATAATGAATAGTAATGAAGGAAAATATGTATCACTTTAGTAAACGGTAAAATTAGATAAAAGGTTTAAAACAGGATAAATCTTAAATATATAATAAAAAACTAGATTGAATGTTAGGGGTTGGTTTTGTTTCAACCATAAAATTATTATACTTGAATAAATGATAATTTTGAGCTACTTGACTTGAGTAAGACATAAATTATAAAAAATGGTTTCATGTATGTACATGCTTTCCACCCACCTAACTAATAAAATGGAACTACCTCTCATCTCTTATAAACACTAATTAAGCCCCTTATCTGAACCAATACTTTCCCAAATACATTTAAAATATCCATCCCCATATCCTATAGGTATTAGCCTCACTAAAACACATATTCAATAAGAATTTTTTTGTAATACAAAGAATCTTATCAAAATAAGAGGTATATATTATTACAAATCTTTTTGAATTTCATTTCTTATTAAACCACCTCCAAATATTCAATAAACATAATAAAATAGTTGTGTCAGTATATTCACCATACTGAGATATTTTTTTAATGTTAAAAACAATTTATGTCTCCTTTCAATCTTATAGAAAATTAAAACATTGTTTGTGTGTACTTATGGGTTACCATCTCCATGTAGCGGTGTAATTCAGTTCTTATCACCTCCTTAATTGTCTCGTTATTAATATTAGATTAATGAATATATATATAATATTTGACATAATTATTAATCTAAAAATATAATATATCTTCTTCCTTTTACCATTGTATTAGTGGGAGAATAAAAACATCATTCTAGTGGTACATGTGGATTATCAACTCCACAAATTGGTGTGGTTTTTTTATATTACCACCATGAATAGATGATTACAAAATTGTATATAATAAAAAAAATATAAACACTAAATTATTACAATTCTATTAATTGTGGTACAACTTCATAATACCTTTAACCATGGTTAATATACATAATTAATTTTGTTAAAATTGAAAAAATAACATTAAGTGGTCAACGTAAAAAATAACTATTTAATGGATAAACTAATTAAATATAAAAGGAATATAGAAAAACAATTATAGATAAAAAAGGATATTAATCAATAATTTAATAAATTTAAATTTAATATTCCAGGGGATATAATTCGTCTGACCAAGTGGAATTCTATGGTAAGAGTTTACTATGCAATCTCGCTTTTATTCAAGATTGTTTGTGTTTAAATATAAATTGAATGAAATTATAGTAACTTACTCTTTTAAAGTATATATAATTTATTATCTTATTGTTATATATGTATTTTACATGTTTTAATTCATTTTCCTCCCTTTGGTACTTAATTTGTTCAACAAAAAAATTCAAGAGAGGCTTAATTTTTTCATCATTTAGCCAAAAAACATTTTCTTTGTGAATTATTTTTAAAATGTTTTATAAAAAGTTATTTTATATGATAAAATTATTATTTAAATTAATAATAGACTTTATATTACTTTCTTTTATGAAAAATTTAATGAATCTTATTTTCATTTTCCAAACAAGGTACTTTTCACTTTTTACCAAAAGTGTGAAATGAATATTTATTTTAAAATTTACCAGCTTAATATATTTTTTCCATCATAATTTTTAATCAATAAAACATCCATTATAAGTTTACATGATTATTTTCAAAAAAAAATTACCTTCTTAATATTTTGTAAAATTTTATATAAGATTTTACCAAAATTCTCAGGATTTCAAATAATGTTTTGAATATTGTTTTAAAGTTATTTTCTTTTATGTAAACATACTTTGAATAATATTATATATTAATGGGAATATACACTAATGATACCACCAACAAATTAATCTAGATATATCATGATATTATTCTTGTAGTTATTGATCATATGAAACATTAACATTTCATATACTTGTTTTTTAAAAATGAATTTTAATGTTGATAAAATATTGAATTGTTATTCCATTCATGAATATGATGAATTAATTATTATTCAAATGTAACATGTGGGGAAATTGTAGCACCATTACAAATCAGTGGATATCATGAGACAAGATAATTTTTGTATTTGTCTTAAAAATTAACTATTTATATATGATGTATTGGTATAAGGCCTTGATTGTTTGATTATGATGTGAGGAAAAATGTATTCTGTCATTATGAAATTACTTATTTACATCCCAGTAATTTTTTTTGTTATTATTTCATATATGGATATATATATTTTATATGATATTTTTATATGGAACATAAGATAATTTTTATCTATTTTATACTATTCATTATTTATTTTTTCTATGATAGCATATATTCTATACATTTCTTTATTGATCACCTAAACTTACCCGTTATTATGTTTTCCATTCCCTAGTTAATTATAATGGATATATTAATTATTTTAGGGATATAAAATAATAATAAAAAAAGTTATCACTATAATTATAATTTATATTTCATGTTTTAAAATGTAATATGAGAATCATGTACGTATTAAGACACCCAAGACTAATAAATTATTCAATCCATCGGGATGGGATCTCTTATATTTTATTCAAATGTATTAAGGTAACAAACAGATCAAACATACAATATTTGGGGTGTTACACCAATGGAACCCTAAGAGAAAATGTTGAGTAGTTTTATGCTAGGAAAAATTAATCCTTTTACCTATAGAGGGGTCTCGAAACTCCTTTAATCAAAAATTAGGTTAGGTATTGAATAGGAAAAACTCAGTTGACTATATATAGGATCATATATATCATATGATATATCACAATTTGTGATCCATTACAAATCCTTTTTTACTCATATTATATTGTCTGGTATAAGATGTCATGTGGGGAGATATCAAGGATCCATGTATATAAAATGAAGCATTGTATCACCATTGTGATCTAGATTCCTATCATAAAATAAAAATCCAAAATTTTTAAGGGATGCGTCATGGTTAAACTTAACTATAATAAAATAAAATATATTAGAACATAGGTCATTACTCATGATATATTTGATGTTCTAAAATATTATATATAATGATAAAATTTATTTTTCTATATTTTAGTTATGAATTGAAATATATGATTTCTAAATAGATTATAAATTATATAAAAGTGTATTTTGGGATATTTATTTAATTTATAATGTGTTTATAAATTAAATATTTATAAAATTTAAATAGATAATTTTAAATTTTTTATGAAACATTTAATAAATAAATATCTATAATGAGTTTGTGATATTTAGAATATTTAAATTATTCACATAAAAGAGTTGGAATATAAAATGTTTCGATTCAATTTAATTTCAAATATTTAAGTTAAATTCCATATGAAATGATAATATATGGGAGTTCATATTTTATATAAATAAAAAGAGTGTACATTTATTTATGGAATATCTTCAATGCAAGGATTATAAGGGGTTTATAAAAACTTTCATTATAAATAGTTCTAAAATATTTATCCCATTTCTAAATATTTAGATTTTATATTTATTTTATGTGTACATTAATTTATTCATAAATATAATTTTTCATATTATGAATTTATGTATGGTTTATATTTAACTGTTAAACTACTTCTATAATTTTCCATACATTCATATATAGAGTTACATGTTAGGTAAAATAATTGATTTGGTTTTCTTATGACTAGAATTTGGATTATACTAGCTTATAACTTTTTATTGATAATTTAATTATATTTTATAGATAATATAATTTAGAATTTTAATGAAATTAATGACTATATTGAGTAAAGGGAACTTAATTAGAGGGACTTCAGGTCGGACTGAAACTGGCATGGAGGGTTATGATTTGTCTTGAAAATTGTGGGTTGATAGTCAATTTCTCCATGATTTAAACTTAATGGGATTACTAATTAAAAATTATTATAATAATCTATAAGAAAATATTTCATATACCTTAAGAATAGGATGCATATGGATAATTATGAATATAGTTGGTTTCAGATTTTGGTTTACATCACAAGCTATGAGTTGTGTAAAGAGCTACACATAAACATGGTTTAAACATATATTTTTGTGAAAGGAATATAATTATGAACTAAATATTTTGAATTATACATATACATAAAAATAATAAATGAGATAATATGGTGATATTAAATCACCTTTAGAATATTAAGTGTTTGATTCCTTCCAATTTAAATATATGTTAATACCTCGATCATTCAACCAAGTTGGCTCTAACTTATCAGGGTTCCCCTAAATTATCTTATATAAGGAAATAATGTAATTAAGTGAGCCTGAGAGTTATGATCCTTGATTTTTGAATTTTATTTGGGTTACACATAGCTAGAAAACCTTATGATTTAGGATACTAAATGAATAATTTTAAATTGATTCATATGATAGATTGGAAAAGGAGTTATCTGTTCAACCATTCAAGAGTCATATATTATATGATTAGAAAAATTTATTTCATAAATATATATCTTGAGAGATGAATTCTAGAGTTTACTCAATGATTATTGAAATATAGATCTTGGACCGCTGATTTATATATAGAGATTTAAATGGGTCAATGTTTTAATGGGATCTCATTTATAACATTATTGATTAAATAAATGTAAAATAAGATACTCATCTAATAAAAGGATAGATTTTAGATAAATGGTCTCATTATCATCGAAATTTACTTTTATATCAATTATATAAAATAATAATCTTTATTTAATAAAATTACTAAACAAATATAAAACATAATAATTTTTATCATGTAGGAGACAAAAACAATATGTTAAAGTGCTGCCATCTTGGGTAAACAACTATTAATGTTGATCAGAACATGTATCAAGATTAATAAAAAACATATAATTATTCAACTAGGGTTTAAAATGTATAAAATAATGTATTAACAATGGAAATTTGTCTCAACTAACATATTTAATGTGACTGAGTGTTTTATTGACTTGGAGAGACTAAATATATCATTAAAGAATGATATAGCTATTGAATTCATTCAAGTATTATCACTTGAAATGATTCAAACATTTGTTTTAGTTTAGGAACTTTTTACCCTATGTTTTCAAAGTGTTGATAATATATAAACTATGGAATGTGATATATTGGTTTTGGTGATATAGTGATAGTACAAATAGGTACAAGTTCAAACCTGAAGAAGAATAGTTTATGGAAAATTCCAAAAAAATCTTCAAAATAGTTAATCAGGTGAATTGAAACGTTAAGTTAATGCTGAGAAAGAAAGAACATATTTTAATTGGGGGAATTTTCAAGAATATCTTGAGGGGTTTATAAAAGTATATGGATTTTTTTGTTAGGTATTAGTGTTATAGAGGTAATTACTCGATTTTAAAGAGAATAAGATACTGAATATATATTTTAAAAGTCACGTAAATATATAAGATTTAAAAAACAAGGTAATATTTGATGGATATTTTGGTATGTATTAAAATATAAAATAAAAGGGATGGTAAATCATGGATTTTAATGAAAATCAATATATATAGATCTCGGATTTATTGAAAAAAAAAATTTCTTCATATCTCAGTTATCATATGTTATAAAAAAACTGTTAATAAATATTTTTTATCCACAATATAATATTATTTTTTTGATACACATAATCTGTGGTTCATTAGATTCTATAACACGTTTGGAATGAACATGAAAATAAAACTATTGTATCTATCTTAAAATATTTTATCCATTTGATTGTTAAAATATGTGGGATATGAATTTACCACCTTATAATGGAATATATTTTAAATAATAAAATATTATTTTTATATTATTGGTGTAAATTCATAGAATAAAATATATATTATGGATAAAGAGTTTATTTTTTAGTTACCCCCACTAAAATAAAAAAAATATATTTTCTTAATATATAAGAGTTTGTGTATCTTAGAAAGATTTTATGAAGATAACATACTTTCTAGGAGACAAGTGATATTATATTCAAATATAAGGAATTTAAAATTTAAACATGTAAATGAATATTCTAGTTAAAATTGAACATGAATGTCATTTTATATCCTAAAGTACTTTAGCATTTTTTGGGAAATAAAATTGTAAAAATTTATATATTGTTATTAAAATAATATTGAAGAAAAAGTTTTATTGAACATCTTAATGAAATATAGTGATGATGAATGAAGAAATAGTTATAATTATTCAATGTATAAAATTTATAAACATCATAAAATTTGATATTCTAATGTAACAGATTTAAAATACTATATTCAACGAGTTGAACATTAGGAGTGTGATTCCTAAATATCATCATTATTCAAACCAATTTTCTACACAGATTTTACTTGATAAAGGACTTCAGTGAGATGATTTTATTAGATGGACACATAAGTATGTGGTATGAATTTTATAGATATTTAATGGGTTTAATAAAACATTAAATGTTTATTAAAAAGTCTTCTTTTATGGTCTATCGTATCTGATATGATTATATTGGTTCTTATGTATGGTTTTGTTAATATTCATAAAATATTCAACATTATAAAATGTATAATATTATACAAATGGAAGTCCCCATTTTATTATTATTTCATATTTTATTTATATATAGTGTCAAGTTAAATAAAATTGACCCCTTAAAGTATAGTATTGATTTATCCCAAGTATATTTTTATTAATAACTATTATATTTTGTAAATAAATGTTGATGTTAGCATGGGTGGGGTTTTGTTAAGAGATATAAAAAATGATCATACAACACAAAATATTTTTTTTATCTGGATGACCCCCACCCCCAATTTTTTCACATGAATGTAAAAAATAGTCTAAAACACATATTATAAAATAATTTTAAACATAAAATTACTAAAACACAATCCAGAAGTCTAGTGGTCTAGTTTCATTGGGAGATCAATTACATAGTAATAAACTTAAAAAATAAGATACATAAAGTTTATTTCAATATCTAAAATTTCATCATAAATCCCATAAAACATTTATTACTACATAGAATAAAATGGGAATATTAATATAAAAAATTGGGAATTATAAATATTAGTAATTGAACAAGCATGATAATGAAGTATAACATTTGAGTCAAGAGGAATAACATGAAATCATAAAATAAGAGGATCTTATATAATCACATGGAATAATAGAACAAATAATAATGTAGAATAAGATCATGGTATCATAAAAATATTGAAATATCATACAACATGAAATTATTATTATATGTTACAGATCACTACTGAGACAATATAACATTGTGTGTTATGATTATTTCTCATGCATCAAACATAATATCTCATGAGATGAAAACAATACCCAATACTTAAGAGGATATATATTTCTAGACCCAACCCTGAAATAATATTTTATACATATATATTTCTTCCATATAGGTAAATTTTAATATATAAAAAAATATAATATTGATAAAATCCAAGAGAAGGGAATGGGGTACTTAATCTTGTCTCAAAGTAAAAGAAATGGTATATCATAAGGATTCCTAAGAAAGAAATAGATTGATGATTTTAGATATTAATAAATGAAAAAGTATTCATATTTTGTGAATATATTGTTCATGGGATGTAAAAAAATAATTATAAATGACTTGAAATGTAGATAAAAAAATGAACCTATTAAATGATGTTTTAAGAAATGAGTAAATTACCACTAATGAAGGTAACAACATAGTTCCTTCCATAAAACAAGAAATGAACTAGAACAGTTTTCTATAAAATAGATATTATTTTAGGGAATAAAGGTAGATAAAATAATTTAAAATAGTGATACATGAAATGGAAAAAAATGGAAAATTTCTCTTAACCAAGTTTTGTTTAATGAAAATATTGAGGATGGAACTTAAAAAAATAACTTGTATGTCGCTGGAAAATAGAGGAAAAATACACTCTATACATATGTAAGGATAATATAAAAACAGTATAGAATAAGTTAATGTGGTTAAAGTGTGACCTATTGTCGCTTATCGACCGTTCAAAGGTCTGGTTCTCTTTTAATGTGTATAGCGGCACTCGGGTCGAATCCTCAATTTTGGTACTTTTTATAATCGTTTTCTTTTGATTAATTTTTTGGAGTGGGGGGTTGTTTGAAGTGATTAATTAAATTTATTGATGTTTGATTTAGGATTTAATAATTTTTATAATGATATAGGTGGGTTCATTAGTGGGTATTTATTCTTATGTTATCTTTGATATTTTGTTTATATTTCATTTAATTAACACCCACTTCACAAGATGATTTTGATCAGAATTCCCTATTATTGAGACTTTAATCCAAGCCTTAACTTAACTTAGTGTTCTAATATCAATCAAAGCTTGTTCATGATATTTTATTTTATGTTTCCAATAATCCATAGATTCCACACATCAACCAAAACTTGTCATTAATACATGACATTTTATTTTCAACATACATAATATTAATTTAAATAATATTCATAGATAAAGAGATATCTATAACTTATCATCCCCAAAAGATGATTCACCCAAATGGTATATTTACTCATACGTTGATGTGGATATTAATCTAGTTTACTATGTTTAGGTTGATGAGTTAAAAATAGATTAAAAATAATGGTACACGATAAGAGTGGTGCATTGAACACACACACAAGAAACATGAAAAGAATTAAAACATACTTTTGATTGAATGAAAAAGAAAAAGTAGGGAGTGATTTTCAACATTCTTTTAAAATAATTTAAGAACATTAATATTAAAAATAGAGTGTGGATAGTATTAATAGATAATAATAATGAAACATGAATTAAAACTAATTCACAACACAAACACTTATGAGATTACAATAGAAAACAACCAAAAAATTAGAAAATGAAAGTAGGTGAGAGGTCTTTATTGTTGAAACAAGATCATGGAATGTGATCCCAAGAACTTTTATAGGATCTTGTAATAAAAAACCTCATCCATTAGTGATGAAATGAAAAACCCCTCCAATGTGAGAATGGGTGTCTAATTATAGCCAAATGGAATGGACTATTTTCATTCCAAAACATCCAATCAATTTGTCTCACCAATTTATCCATTAAGATAGCTGAAACATGAGAAATATTATTACTAAATGTTTTAGATACCGATTAGGAAAGTCTACCCTAAAATTTTCGTGGCCATTGCTCTTTTGGAGAAAAAGTTATGTCTTTTTAATTAACAATTTTATTTCATTTTAATCAATACTGATTCGAAAGACATAATGTGAACGGGTTTTGGAATGAAGAGATTCCATCAAATATAATCTAATTATTATAAAAAGTAGGGAACCTATATTTTGGATTTCACACTAAAATATAAAATACCAATTGTATGTCTATATCAGGAGAAAAGTCAAGTATTATATGCCAATTTTAATTCTAGGATTAAATGGTGGGATAGAATTCAAAACAGCAGTTGGACCATTTTTGGGTTGAATTGGGCCATAAAATTTCTATCTAAGATTAATTATATTTTCCCCATAATTTCTGTTGAGAATAAAAAAAATTTACTTCTAGATTGAGCCCAGAAATATTATCATTATGGATAGTCTGGTTTTCTCACAAAATTTTGCAAGCCTTCTTGTGTGGCCCATATGGCCCATCAATTAGTTGAATTGGCCAATGATCACTTCTAATGGTATGTAGGAATTTTCATCAGGAACACTAAAAATATAAAATAATTTGTATTTGTATTTTGAAATATATGATTAAAAAATTAAACTCGGGTTTAATTAAATGAATTTGAACAATTCTCTTCAAAATTTGTTATGATCAAAACATGAACATTGATTGGAAATTAATCATTTATAAGTGATAATTATATGATGGGAGTAAAGTAAAATCATGAATGAATATTTAATATTAACTTCCCCATAATTATGATTGTCCAGGTCCTCATGTACAAAAAATATAAATATAAGTAAATCATTTTTACTCCACAATAAATATTAAAATTTTGTTTTCACCAATCATAGGGGTCTAGAAAATTTCCCTCATCCATGAAGAATTCCACCAAATAAAAATAAAGCAAAAAGTTTTCAAAAAAATTTATTTTTCATTCAAAACATTAGAAATGTAAAATGTAGGCACACAAAACTTACTCCTCTCTAGATGATAAAAAATTATTTCTGGAGGTTCACTCATTCACCAATCAAAATATAAAATCTTAGAGTTTGAAAGATCCCTCAACTTCTATTACCTAACCTAATGTGCACAATAATCAAGTTTTATTTTTTATTTGTTATTCAGTGGCTATGGGATGGTAGGAATATAATGGACAATGATTGTAAAAGAGGGGTAAAACACCAACATGGGTAAAAAATGTTCATTTTATTAAATGAAACATAGAAGGTAATGGAAACACTTATTTTCAAGGTAATTTATTTTGTGTATCAATACAAAAAATATGAATAAAATTTTAAGGGTATGAGAAGATAAAATATTTAAAAAAACACCAAAACATATCCCAATGAAATATGTGTTATCTTTTTATCCTTTTATTTCTTTTTTCATTTTTTCAAAAGTTTAACATGAAAGATATCTTACAATCATCTCCCAACCCATGTTTGATCTCCTAAAAACACTAATTTTAATATTTATATAAAGATCAAATATTGAGGAAGACTGATTTCTGACCCACCCAAGTCAAAACCCATTCTTTTTTTTAATATTATTTTTTTTAACACTATTCAATAAAATTTGTGCAAGATGTCATAAAACTATATACATTCCAAAAATTCAGAAAATTATAACCTCTACCCCACACTAAAATGGATTCAACCCTAAATCATATCATAATATTCTTGAAATAAAGAAAATGATACCCAAAATTAAATCTATCCCCCCACACTAAAATATCAATAAATTTTGTAATGAATCTACATGTACATGTTGGGTGGGAGAAAGTGTTGGGCTTGTAATGTGG
This sequence comes from Viscum album, assembly GCA_963277665.1. Taxonomy (NCBI): domain Eukaryota; kingdom Viridiplantae; phylum Streptophyta; class Magnoliopsida; order Santalales; family Viscaceae; genus Viscum; species Viscum album. Next base: position 246,322,553 of record OY728131.1, read on the forward strand.
CTATCAAAAACATTTATTCACAGGATTTAAGGGGATTTTAGGAGGATGATAAATGTAAGGGTAAAGGGAGGCTATTTGGATATTATAATCCTCATGTGGTTAGGAAAATTCTCATATCATATTAATGTACACTAAAGTTGTAAATTCATCTTGAATCTCAATAAACTCAAGAATCACAATTGAGGGTGAGAAACACACATTTTTAAAAGATATTCATAGGTGTCCTTCGCATGAAAGATGGATTTTTTCCTCATAAGTTGGGTAAAAACATATTTCCAAATCAAAAATTGACTATTCAAAATTAATTGGTCAGGGAAAAAATTATTTATCAAAATATTTAATGAAAATACAAAACTTTTGATATGAAAACATGTCATCCCACTCCTCAAAAATGTTTGGAAAATATGAAATTTTTTAATGGTGGGTAATTATGACCCTTTGTTTTTTCAATGTTTTTTTATTTGTTTTTTTTTATTTTTTATTTTTTAAAAAAACACAGAGAGACGGAAGATATAGAGAAAAAAAGTTTTATAAAGAAATTGGTAAGAAAAATTAAAGAGTGAGGAATAAGAAGAAATAGGGAGAGGGGTAAATTTGGAGTTAAAGGGAAAGGGGTGCCCCATTTTTGGATTTGGTGTGTTTGCATATCAATCCAGTAATGGTTCAGTGGAAGTATATGTGGTTCCTAATGAATGATTACTCTCTGGTGATGATTTAGAAAACTCCCAATACCTAAAAGAGAATCAAAAAAAATCTTTATTCATTTACTAAAAACCCAAAAATAAATAAAAATTTATAATTGAAAAAAGAAAACATCATATTCCACTTAAGAATCACTGCATTAATTTATTCAATAGCTAGACAGTTGTAGTGGACTACTCATAGATCAATAGGGGTCTCCATATTTTCTCAATTCATTTCAACTTCCAGAAAAACTTCTCATTTGGTTGGCTCGGTTTTTCATTATATAATTTCATCGCATCCTTATTCATGTTCTTTTAATTCAATTGGTGAAAAGGGAATGTGGGTATCTGCTCTTTTGTCTTCAACTTGAAGAATGATGTCATCCACAAAGTGTTGGTTTACTCTGCTTGTAAATTTAGGAAGATTTTCAAATTCTAATAGTGAATTTATATAAGGTTCGGATAACATCAAAACCATAGTATAAGATCCCAATTATTTTTAACATCTTTCCATATTTCTTTCCAATGTTCAGTAATTAGTATCAAAGGGAACATGAGACTTGATATATTTTTTAAGATCTTTTGTATCAATTTTTTTTTCAAAGAATAGTCAACATTAACCTCATCGGTGATAACTTTATTAACTAAGGAAAAAATATCACAAACTTCATATCCATTAGGATAAGGTATACACATTGGATCAGGTTTCACCTCACATATAATATAATTTTTAGAATCATGGATAGGAAATGATGAATGTTGGATAATCTGATTTGAATCAAAAAATGGACATACTAGTTCATTTTCCTCATTATCATCCAAGTTAGAGCAATGGATATCAGAGGTGAGATGAGATTAAAAATACTTTTCAACATCCTTTATATCAATGGAGTTTAAATTTGAAATACCATCAAAAACTTTTCTATTTATGATTTGGTTAATGAGGATTCAATATTCCCAAACTCCTCTATCATTATAACATGGAGAACATAATAGATTATGGTTTAACGCACCAACATGGAGACTTATAGATTCACCTATAGAGAATACATAGTGATTCTATGAGGGGTATCCCATTGATTGAAAAATATTAAACTTGACCAGTTGGTCACCAAATTCCATAGAAAAGTTTCCATCGTGGACATAAATTTTGGTTTTAGATTTCATGAGGAAAGTTCTTTCAAGAATCAAAGGAGATTGAAAAGAATTTGTATCACCATCCATGTCAAAGACATAGAAATCAGATAGGAAGATATTATCATTGACTTAAACAATTACATCCTCAATTATTCTCTCTGGACTGGCAGTTATTTGATTGTCTAACTAGATGATGAAACTTGTTGGGTGCAAGTTACCTAGACCAGTGATGGATAAGATGGATTTAGGCATTACATTTATTAAGGATCTTAGTTTTACGAGTGCATCATTAAATTTAAAACTCTTTATTTTTTATGGAATCGTAAAGGTTCCTTTATATTTTCACTTCATGAGTATGTAAAATTGGGTTAAAACATTCTCGATGGTCCAATTTTTTCTCTTATGGGGGAACAATTCCTTGAGAAAAATAGCATACTTAAGATTTTTTATTGCATCTGGGAGGGGAAGTTTTACTTCCACATATCTAAAAATGTAAACAATTTCATAATCAGGTTCAAAGGGATTATTTGAATATGATAATTCTTGAGGAAAATGAATTAGGATTTTTAGAGGAATTGAAGGAGGTGATGGAGTGTATTTAGGTTTTTTTTCTGTATTTTTGGTCTTTTTCTTTTTCTCACTCAACATTTAAAGGGGAGTTTTTGGATTAATCGTGAGGAATATCAATTTTTATTCATGATATAAGTGAAATTGAATTTATATTCCCCTTGGGGGTGGAAAATGGTTGCTATGGGATTTGGTAAGAATTGGTTTACTTCTATTGGATAAATTTGGATGCATGTTAAAAAAATTGGGTTTCAATGATTTTAAGGATAGAATGGGTGACGGATGAAAAAGCATCTACAGTGCATTCCCATAGTTTTTAGAATAAGTAGAATTTCTTGCATAAGAATTACCTTGATTTTGGTTCATGGTAAATTTATTGTACTAGGTTGGGAATTTTGGAGGCTCATTGGGATAGTGGACTTCGTGAGGAGAACGAGCAGGATAGATTCTTTGAGGTTGAGGAAAAAAGGATATGTTTTTTGGAAGTTACCACCACCTTGAATATATGGGAATTGGTTTAGAGCTTTAGGATGGAACTAAGGGGGTGGAAAATGGTATTACCATATATCAAGCCTAGGATAAAGGTAGAAGATAATGGCTTGGAGTGGGGATGTATGAAGTTTCTAATAAACTGACTGGATTATTAGGTTTTTTGTTCTTATGAGAATATACTACATTGATCTTCATCTGTCCGAATTAATTAGATGGATACTATTGAAGTTTTGGACATGTGTCTGTTGGATGATCTAGTGATCTATAGCTTCCAAAATTTTAGAAAGGTTCAGGGAACATATATTATGGAGAAGATGAGGTTGGGTCTTTGAAATCCATAGCTACTTGTCTCAAAAGAACTGTAAGTTCACTCATCTACACATTCATCTTTTTGGAAAATATGGATTGATTCTCTTGGATTTTATTTACTTGAGAATTTTCTCGAGTTTGGAAGTGTTTCGTGTTTGAAATAATGTTTCTTATGAGATATCATACAACTGTTGGTGTTTTATCAATAAGAACACCTCCAATTTTGGCATCAATAAGAGTTCTCTACATAGCCAATAATCCTGTATTTAAGTATTGGATCAATATATTGTCAAAGATTTGGTAATTGGAAATGTTTCCACAATCTTTTGAACCTCTTTCAATACTCAGGGAGTGATTCATTAGGGAATTAAAGAATATCACATATTTCCTTTCGGATATAAGCTATATGTGAAGCAGGAAATAATTTCCCTAAGAATATTTTCTTCATGTCATTCAATGTGGTTATAGAACTAGGAGAAACTTAGTAGATCAATGAATTTGAGTAATCATATTGGGATAAATTAAATGCTTGAAGATTGATTTGTTTTAAGAAACCCCTTGAGGCATCATGGTAGTGTACACCACTAGGAACTCTTTGAGGTAAATTTTTGGATCTTCACCAGCTATCCCATATAAATGATGTAGAAGATGAATCAAATATGATTTGAGTTTGAAATCAGCCTTGATGTGTGGATATTGAATACCATGGGGTCATAAATTCGTATCAAGGGCAGCGAGCTCATCGAGGGGTTTTCCCTAGGATTTTCTATATCATGAACAATTGTTTAATAAATTATTAGTTCTTGGTTCATTTGATTATCACTAATGGTCCTCCTAAGCGAGTGAAGTGTTTGATCGATTTCTGGGTCAAAAAAATCTGATGGATTTTTGGGAGGCTATGGGGCATTTAGAGAAAACATATAAGTATTAGAAAGTTATATTTTCCTTTTGGTTTTTTCATTTATTATTTTTATGATAATTCTTATTTTTCTTAGTGTTTTATTTTTAACATATTTTTTTTGGAAGTTTTTTCTTTTTTTCTTTTTTTTCAAAAATAAAAAACTATCGACTACAAATTGCACAATCACTGAAAATGGTGCAATTTGAAGCATGTATGATTCTCACATATTGATCTTTCAAAGGTCTATTTCTCTACAAATGTGTATAGCGGTACTCAAGTCAAATCCTTGATGATGTTAATTTTTTATATTCATTTTCCTTTGATTAATTTTTATTTTAAGTGGGGGTTTTTTTACAGAGCTTAATTAAATTTATTGATGGTTGAATTTTTATTTAATAAATCTCATAAAGATTGGGGTGAGTTCATAATTGGGTATTTAAGATTATGATATTATTGGGCTTTACTTTATATTTCATTAAATTAACACACACTTCACCTGATGATTTTGATCAAAATTCCCAAGTGTTGAGGGTTTAATCTAATCCATAACTAAACAAATGGGTTTAAACTCTATAAATTTGTTTATATGGTATTTTATTATATGTTTCAAATAATTCGTTGAATTGAAACATTAAACAAAACATGTTATTAATCCATGAAATTTTAAGCTCAACATACATAATATTAATTTAAATAATAATCATCGAGAAATTGATCTTAATCACTTAATATTCCCAAATTAGGACTCACACCAAAGGTAGATTTACTCATCCATTATATGGATATAAATCTGGTTTATTATATTTAGGTTGATGAGTTAAAAAGAGAAGAAAATAATGTGATAAGAGAAGATTAGTGTGCCAAACACACACATGAATCATGAAGAGAATTAAAAATAGACCATATACTGAACGAGAAAGCAATAGAAGGGAGTGATTTTAAACTTATTTTAAAAAAATAAGAACATTAATATTAACAAACAGTGGTAGGTTGATAATAAGAGATTATGATAATGAAACATTCATTAAGACAAATTTACAACATAAAAACTTATGAGATTACATTTGAAAAAAACTAAAAACAAATAATGAAAGGTAAGTGAGGAGAGGTCTCTCTTATTGAAATAAGATCAAGTACAATTCTACTAGGTTCTTATAAAGGCTCTATTTATGACCAACCACCTCCTTACATGCTGAAATTACAACCCGTTTCAATGTGAGATTGATTATCTATTTATAGATAAATGAATTGGACTATTTTCCTTCCAAAACATCCCATGATGTTTTCTAACCAATTTTCTCATCTAGAAAGATAAATTCTGAGAAATATTATTCTTAAAAATTTATATATATGTATGTGAATAGTCAAACCTCAAAATTGGGTGGCCATTGGTTATTTGGATCCAATGTTATGATTATTTTAGTAGACAGTTTTCTCTTATCCATTGTAATTCATATTGATTCGAAGGCCATAATGTGATAGGGTTTTTGAAATGTAAGATGCCCTCAAATACAAAATATTAATTAGAAAAATTATCCCACCTATATATTCTCATTCACACTAAAAAATATTGTATCAATTTTATGTCTATTGATGGAGAAAAGTAAAGTATTGTGTCCTAATTTAAATTCCTAGACAGAATGGTGGGCTGGACTTCAAAAGATAAGTTGGGCCCCTTTTTAGTGGAGTTGGGCATTCCAATATTTATTCAAGATGAATTAAATTGTCCCCAAACTTTTTGTGGAGAATAAAATAATTTGGACATCTTTATTGAGCCCATAAATTCTATCTTCATGGAAATTCTTGTTTTCATAATAGATCTATTGGGCCTTTTTATGGTCAATATGGACCTTCAATTGGTAGAATTGGCCAAAGATACTTCTAATGATAAGTTGGAATTTTCATCAGAAAAAATACAAAAAATAACATAGTTTAAATTAGTATTTTTAAGAATATGATCAAACCATTAAACCTAAGATTAATTAAATGAACTCTAACAATGCTCTTATTATGTGTTTATGATCAAAACATGAACATTGATTGGAAACTAATCATTTTTTAATTGACAATTATACAATAGGAGTAATGTGAAGTCATGAATGAATATATAATATCAGGGATGAAGATAGTGATAAGGGGATGTGGTGAGAGATAGATATCATAACTTAAAATAAAATAGGGTCCTTTGGGAGTTGCCTTACCTCATGTCTTGACTCACTTGGTACGTGTGTATAACCATATGAATAAAAAAATTGAATTTATTAAGTAATTTCAAAGAAACTTTTTTTATTAACATTAAATTTAATATTTTTCATTTAATTTTTTTCATCCATTATATTAATCCATTATTATCATATTCACCATCTTGTGGATGTTTATTTCAAGGTTCCATGGTCACATCGGTTTCTTGATATCGATCTATGTTCTTGTAAAATTATTCCATGAATCCATAAGTGAACTATTATAGAGTTCATGTATTTGATGAAGTTTTAATATTTTTAAATATATAATATTCATCAAAATAATCAAGTTTCATTGAGTATAAATGTTGTCGTTTAATGGTTAGTTCATTTAGGTAGTTTTTCCTAACATGATAAACATGTTCATTTTATTTAATTTTAAAATTGATTTACCTCTTCCTGAATATTAAAAAGAATATAACATATAAATGTATGTATTAATTTCATTTTTAATAGTAAAATTATTTTTACAACCATCAATGAAGGTAGTGATGAAAAATGAAATATATCATCGATAGAGGCAATGAACTGGTCATAAAATGGATGAAATTTTATTTTATAATTAATGAGAGGAAGCTAGATAATAGTAATTAAATTAATATAATATAATTTTAGTATACTTATTATATATATTTCATTATATTAGGAAGGTTGGAGTAGTTTTGGAGGTGGTAGAAAAATAAAATATTGTACAAGTGAACAGTTGATATTGTTAATTCTATTTTTGGATGCCCTCCTTTGATGCAATAATTATACTAAGGGAACAGTGTTTTTTGAGAAAAAACATATAAAATGGGGATAAGATAATTGGGTACATATTTTTGGTATAGTTTGTTCATAGAAAAGTACTTTTAATGTGAAAAAAATGGCTGAAGAAAGCAGGTATTTATATGGGGTGGAGAGGTGTGTTCTATAATAAAATATTAGAATGAAATATTATATCTTCAAATAGTAATAAAACTTATGATTCAGTAGTTATGTGTAGAAGCCCAATTTTTATATTTTTTATGGATCCCTTTAAATTTTTCTCAAATTTTTTATTATGGACCTACTACGGATGCCTAATGAGGTTATTGAGGTTTTAAGGGGTGCTCAGGGGTTGAACGGAGCTCGGAACCCCAGCCAGTGGAGAAAATAACTAGGCTACATGGTTAGTAGAAACCATGTGACCTAGTATTCATGGTATATCCTAACCACATGAATCTAGATAGTGGGTTGAATCAGGGTGTAAGATTTTCCCTAACAAAGCACTAGGGGCCGCATGCTTCTGAAAAAACTGTAGACTTTTTAGCCGAGGTGTTTTGCATAGTTGGTGCATGGTTTCTCTAACAATGTGGTGTAACCATGTAATGTTCCCCTTATCAAATCTGATAGATAATGTTTGTAACATGGTTTTTCCAACCATAAGGCCAAACCATGTGACCCAAGTTTTGGGTGAAATGAAGAGATTTCCCTTAATGGAATGTTTATTTAATTATCCTTTCTCCCTTGCTTATTCTGGTGGGCATCCACCCATCCTTTCTACCCTTTTGGATATCTCAAGACTTATTACATGTATTTTGATCCCCGAGCTTTGATCTAGTGTCCAATTTAATTAGTATTTTTCATGTTCTATGTGCATGAGTAAGATATAAATTACTTTTTAGTTGTTTGTTGTTCTTCTTCACCTCAGATATGCTATTTAGATACTGGATCGTATGCCCCATTTTCAAGGAGTTGATTCATTATTTATATCTCTTCAAATCCAATCCAATCTATACGTTGATACTAGATGTGAATAGTAGTGTAAGTATGAGGCAGCTAGTCTATATCACATCCCTCAATTTTCATTATTTTGAAAATTGTTGATGATGTGCGTGCACCAATTGTATCAGGCATGTCCTATTAAATTCATGTGTGTTGCTTATTTTTATTAGAACCATATTCTAAAACTCTTGTTAAATGTGTTATACGTCATTGGTGGTCACATCCTCAATATTTACCAAACCATGTCGGGATTTTCCCTAAATTATACCTTTAATAGTTTGACATGTTTTTCTACGCTGTCGTTCGGGTGTTCTTTGGCTTGACCTAGCTAATGGTAAACCCTTCCTTTATTAAATGAATATTTTAATTGGTTTTTTATAAGCCCTAGAATATGTTAGTGTCGCATGATACTTATAAGGTGAGTTTTTCTACTTAATTAATGAATGTTTAAATGGTAATTGGTAAGTATATTATTGATATCACTTGGCCTAGTTTATTATAAATTAATTGCACATTATTTCTCATCCTCATCCTACCTTATCATGTTTATGAAAGGTAAAGGAGAGAACCAAAAATTAAATATGAAATTACATAAATAGTTTCACTCCCTTTATCATTGCCACACTAATTAAAAGAAATAGCTTAAGCCAATGACTTATTTAAAATAATTATTATTTTATGGCCCTAATGAATGAATGAATTAATTATAAGGTTCCAAATTTATAAGACCTTAACATAATTATAGGAGTTTTTATACTAAATCTATCCATGGATTACAAATGTAATTCCATAAGTACTCGTGGATGCAATTATGGTTCAGAGATTTCAGTTTCTATGGTTGATACCAACCTTGGAACCTAATCCTTGTCTACTGGTGGATTCCTAGTATGACACCATAGGATCCCTCCTTTATTATTACAAGATGCCTTGGATACAATCCTTAGATCTAAAATGACATCTATAGACAAGTGTAATCTTTTATACACCCTTGGTCCTAGTCATTGTTTATTCTATTTTACCTTGGATTTATTTCTTCTAATAATTTAGAATTATTATTGTTGAGTACCTTGGTAATTTCCCCTTGGATTATACTCTTACCCCTTATAGACTGGATATATATTATTATCTGAGTTAGCTAGAACCTAGAGGTTAAGGATTCATTGATTATTACCTTGGATCCTCTTTGTTATTAATATCTTTATAGGATTACTTGTTATATCTTGTATCATTTCATTATTATCATCATCATGAATTCCTTTTTATATATTGGACCCTTTTTTATTATTATTATCATGTAAGGACATTAGTTCTGGTTATTCCTTAGGTGACTTAAATATATAAACTAGAACACAATTGTTTAATTAAATGGTAATATGCTCTGACACCTACTGAGGCTAATGTATGTACTTGGTTATTTAAGTTATTCTACTTCATTACTTTTATATATGCATTCAGAAACACTATTTCAGTTTATATTACCCAGATTGGATATTATAGACATCATTGGGGGTGGACCACTAAGATTTATCCCACACCCTATCTATACCACCATTGGTACCTTGTCAGATTACATGTATATAAGTGTTGAAAAAAGGAAGCATCCCACTTTGGACACAAGATTTCTTGCTTCCTTAGGAAGGATCTTATAACGCATTGAGGATTTACAAATAAAAAAATATAGAATGTAATTCACACAATGTTGCGTCTTTGTGAAATAACACTTTGTTATCATACTTATTTAGACAACATATTTATAACCTAGACATTAAACATAATTTTTCTTCTTTTGTGATCTGAATTTCCAAAAATGGACATACACAGTTGTGATCAGTAATATATTTAGAGTCGGATATGATCAACTTAATTTTTGGGTGAATAGTAACTTGACACTTTTGAATAGTAATGTTACCCTTATAAATATTAATATAACCCTTATAAATAGTAAACATGCCAAATGAATAGTATCCTCAACCATGAAAGTATAAATAACATTTATTAATCTTATAAATGAAAGTATGATATAATTATATCATTGTATAAGTAAAGAAATAATTTGGAAATTATTAATTAAGTATTAGTATTTCAATAAAACATTAATAATTATTTAAAATTATATAATTAATATATTGATTCAAAAGAAAATTTACTTTCATAAAATAAAATCATAAGTTAATATTTTGATGTCTTTTTATTATAAGATAATTTTATAATAACTTAGTTAATTTTTCTAAGTGTCATAAAATCAGTTGTAATTTTAAAATTTGTATTTTTCATGTATATGTTTATTTTAATTAAAGATTTAATATTTGAACTTATAAAATTATTTTCAAAAAATAGAGTTGATTTTATTAATTCCACACATTGAAAAATGGTTTGCGTGAATTTTTGGGAATTTTCTGAAATTTTTGCATTTTTAGTGAATAGTAAGAAATATATTTTTTAAGAAAATATGGTAATTTTGTGATAGTGTCTATAGATATTTGTGATAAAAAATATATTAAAAGTTTGGAATAAATAATTAGTTATTTTATATGATAAATTTTTTATATAAATAATTTAGAACATATATATTATTTGTTTCTTGATAAGTATACAAGAACCATTGTCATTATCAATGTAGTGTCTCTGGCACGACGACAAAGCCAATCTGGTTCCTTAAAAATAACAATAATTAAGAGATAAAAAATATTATCACATATTTTTTATTAATTATTATATTTAATGGTTTTTTTTCTGGTAATTTCAAATTTTATAGTTATATTATATTAACCATAACCAATTGCCTCTGCAATACTTGCACAGGGAATGAAAAGACAAAATAACAAAATTAAGAAGTTGTTTTGACTTATATATTATTGAATATATATAATGAAAGAATATAAAAATTTATTTTAACCTAATTAAGTTAATTTTTATGATATTAATTTATTTTTAATTTATATATATTAAATAAATAGCACTAATTCTTATGCAATGCTGATTCCAAGCATCTGCAAGTAGAAGAAAAAATAAATAAATTGTTATAATAATATTTATAATAATACTTAATTGAACCATAAACTTTATAAATTTACTTTTATGTGTAAGTTTCAACAAATATATATATTTTATTGTAATTGGGGACATTTTCTACCCCCATGGATCACATTTTATTCCTTTATATTATTTTGTTAAAAAGAAAGACAATTTGTTCACACTACAATTTTATATTAGTATAGTATTTCAATATGAGGTTTTACAAAATTTGGTTTATAAAAATAATATTATTTGGAAATATAATATAATTATACTTTTCATAAAAAAAATTTAAATTTTGAGTTAATAAATAATTACAGTAATGGATTGAACAATTATGATGTAAAAAAATATTTAATTAATGTATAAATCAAACTAATAATTTTAAAAATAGTAAAATAAAAAATAATATGATATTTTTAAATCAATTAATGATTTCTATAAGTAGATATAATATTTATATGATATCATAAAAAAATTAATTCTAATTAGAAACTATTTTTTTATGTTTATAAATTCATGATTGTGAATAGTTTTTAATTTAACAAAATTATTTTTTCATTAATAAAATATTTTGATAAATTATTTAAATATAACAGAAATCCTAAAAAAGATAAAGAATAATAATATTCCTTAAAAAATTGGATATAATATGATTTTGAGACCTTTTAGATATATTATAACCTATAATAAATTTATTATATTTTAATAGTTTGAACAATTTCTATGTTACACCTCACCTCAATTATAAAAGGAGGATCCCTCCTTCCCAAATTTTCTTCACCTTAGCCCTTAATTCTTGGATGAACTCCAAAAAAATTACCTCCTCCTCATCCCTCAACACATTATAGTGCTTCTGGTCTCACAAAAGGACCACTTCCGAGATCCTTAAGGAGGTATTCAAAGAGAAATTTTCAGGAGGTTATATTCCTTCTTCTTCTCTTTCAAATTCATTCTCACTTCTACCATATACCTACCTTTTATCCAATTATTCATGAAAACTATAGTATAATACATATACTATAATTTTTTTTGTTAATGGTAAAATAATCATAAAATCTATCATCTTCTCCTTTTATTCTTAAATAACGAAATCGTCATCTGTGGTGTGTCAATTCAATGCCTTTATGGACGAGGATATTTCGTTTTCTTTTTAAAAAAATAATTTAAAGTTTACATTAATATTAAATTTTTTAAAATTAAAAATATATATATTTTTTTTATCAATTATGTATTATTATTATTTTGACAAGGAAGATTATAATAAACCATCCTTGGAAACAATGAAAAGAATGCACCTGAAATAATACAAATAGAAAAATATTATTCATAAATGGGTAGAAAATGTTATAAAAAATTATGCATGGTATTATAACCATTATTTTCTCTTTTTAATATTCTAATAACACTATTTAAACTATTATACTTGAGTTCTGAAAAGTAAATTGAAGAATTTGAACCTGAGGTAAGGGATATCGTAACTCAATTTCCATTTGTTGAGTTAAACATCTATGTCATTGGTTATGTTTTTCCATGAATATGTATAAAGCACCTAGGATTTTTCTATAATTTATATCCCCCTGTATTGGGTGTATTTATAAGTATAACACATAGTTATGTCGTTGATTTATCCTTAGTCAAAGCATAGGATCTTTGTAAGGGTTTTGTTCCTGAACCTCCGTTTTCATTTGGGTTATGCTTTCTTTCTCTATACACCAATTCAATTATTCATTATTTTTATATAATTCTTAAAAATTAAAAATATATGTTCCAAAATCATATATCCATATCATTTTATCATTAGTTTTTGGGATAATAAATTTTACACAATGTTTCTTTCTTAATTATTCTCGATAAGCAATCTCGTTTGAACAGGACTTCCCAAATTCTAACCCATTTTCATGTTCACAATATAATATGACATAAGAAATCAGTATTTTTCTGAAATCACACATTTTATCATGAAAAATAATATTTTTTTATTTTTTTTTTTTGAAAACAATAATTCCTTTCTACTTTAAAATATCTTTAATATTTGTCTTAAACTGCACTAAAATGTTTTATTTCTAAAGTTTCTTAAAAACTATTTTTACATGATTTCACTTCAGTGAGACATCATTTATGACTCGAATATAATGTCAATGTCATTACCTTTTCTTTTATAGGATATAAATTTTTAAAATATGAGTTTATTAAAAATGAAAATCCTTTTCCAAAATAAATATTCTTTCCAAATTAAAAAAAGGGTTTCTAACGTCTCACTTTTACTTCTATGAGATATATTTCTTGTTCAACAATATTTCCTTGTGTCTGGTGTATATGATTTACTTTGATATATTATATCATAAATTATATTATTATCATTATATTCCATATTTTATTTAATATTAAAAGGGATTATTATTTAAATTTTTCAAGGTTCTATGGGAGACATTAGAAAGTTTAATGATTATTTTCCTCAATAATTTATCAATTATTTTATTAGAGTAATTTGATATATAATTCTTAAAAGTGGTATGGGACTCTTTTATATGATGTTATTAATTTATTTGATATATTAGTAATTAATTGCACTAATTATGTGATGTTGGGACCCATTATAGCCCCCTGATGCCTCAGTAGGTCTCATGAGACAAAATAGAAATGGATTTTGGTTGAGGACTTAACCATTTATCTTCATAAGTATTTATTGAGGCCTCGATGATAGTTTTATGATGTCCTTAATATTCATTCCCTCATTATGGTATTAGTAATTTACAAATCATGTGATTTTTATACTAGTATAATATCCATGTTGATGTTTCATGTGATTATTTAAAATGAATTATTTATTCATCTTTTATTCCTACCATATTATGCTCTAGATTATGTTTTAATGGAATGTGTTATTATTTATTCATCATGCCTTATTATTTATGTTATAGATTATATTTTATTTATTACCCTTACTGGGAATTTTATATCACCCCTTTCATGTGTTTATTTTTTCCAGGATTCCAAGAGGTACATTATTAGTGACTTGTAGGGTTAATCTTAGAGTTCTTTGGTATTATCAACGAAGTTTATATGTTGTTTCTCCTTTAAATTTTTAATGTAATGTTCAAATATCTAATATAGTTTCCAAAAATACTAAACTAATTGTTCTCTTAGGATATGATTCTTTTTAATCGTACCAATGTAATAAGTTAAGGCACCGACTTCGGGCTACTTGGGTAAGGGTCTATACAGAGTAGGTAGAAAATGACTGAGCTACAGCTTAGGATTCTTGTATAGTTTTTTGTTTATTTTTTATACTTATGTATATTGTGTTATGTCTTCTTCCTTGTATCCATGTTTTCTAGTTTTATAAAGACATTATATAAATCATCACCTTTTGAAAGTCATTATGAGTTTCTTTAATTGTTATTATTCCTTAATGCTTCCATTGTGCCATCTATTTATAAATTTTTCATCATTTTCCTATTATATTATTTATTTTTTATGCTAAAATATGGTGATAAGTTCATATTCTCCCCACTTATAGTCAACAACCTCTAGCATTTGAGAATATGCACTTGAGGGCATGTGCCCTACCAGGTGTGGGCCACCATTGAGTGGTGCATAGGTTCTGGACGTCCCAAAGTGGTATTATATGTTTCTTTTTTTCATTAATATTTGGAGAAAATAGATAATAGATTATGAATTCTTTGGTACCTACTTATATTCCACACTTGGGCATATATACCCTTGTCTGGGATAGATGTCGAGTTTCCTTAATTATAATTTTTTTCTACTTTTTCCAATTATAGTTGTTCTTTTTTCACTATTGGGTGACACACATGCTATGTGTAGGTTTTTATTATTATTATGATTAATGATTTTATTTTATTCCTTTTTATGTTGATATGAGGATAAGGATAAATGTTACATTCATCATTATAGAAACCTAGAATTTATATTCCATGCATATTATCATTCCATATAGGTTTGTTTTAATGATTTCATTGCTTATTTTCCTATGATAGTTGAGTGCACATTGTTTATATATATATATATATGATGATTTTTTGTTTTAGTTGAGATATTTCAAGTCACAATTCATAATTTTTATGGTAAATTGTGGGTTGTAATGGATTCTTTACTAATTCTCACAATTAGAATATAATTAAATTGGTGTCTATTTTAGTGATAAGGTGTATGGGATTCGATTCACTAGAAATTTTGATCCAATTTAAATGAACTTTTAAATATGATAATAAGAAAATTTGAAATAAAAAATTGAAACCTAACATATAAAAATAAGTGGTTTCTAGTTAATGAAAAGTCAACGTACTATTGACATTTCAATTACGGGAATGCCTATTATTTATACTTGACAAATTACCAATACCAAGAATTTTAACGGGGTAGTTGGGGTAGTATAACATGGTTAATAAATCCATTACTTTATTAATCTTCTTCTATTACTGTCTAACTGATTCAAAGATAATTATAAGAAGTGTTATTAAAAATTTTATACCAACACCACCATGAAGTACTCATGATGTGTGTCAAGAGGGTGGTGAAATCCATGTTCCAAATGTGGTGGTACTTGAGTCGGTAGTCTCACCACAAAGAGTATAAATCATGCAACAACCTTTTATACCCGATATGGGTACTGATTCTCAACTTCTTGATAGTTTCATAATTCTTATGTGGTCCATTCAAGGTTCTGAATCACATTCATCTATGATGGATGATCTAACCCTTGAGTTCCATATACAGCATCCTCCCACCTTATTAAGGGATGGTGGTCCACAAGCAACATAGTATTGCCTAGAGGACACACTAAATATCTTTGAGCATCTGGAGACTCCTCTACAGTAGAATTTCAGTCTTTCTACTTATATTTTTTTGATTCATACAAACATTGGTGGGATGTAGTTACCTAGGCTGGTCACCATCAAGGAATTGTATGGGCTAATTTCCAAACTAACTTTTATGATCACTTCATGCCTCAGATGCTAATATATGACCAGACCAGAGACTTCATGAATCTAAAGTAGGGTGATATGTCATTCATGGAGTATTCATCAAGTTTTACGGAGTTAAAGAGCTTTTCACCAATTCTAGCTGGTGATTAGATTTTTCATGCTAGACATTCTGAGGATGGGATCCAATCTTTCATCCATACAAAGGTGAATTTCTTTAACCTAATTACTTTCTAGGAGAAATTAAATTAGTCTCTTATCACTGAGCACAACTAGAGGGAACGTGATAGTACTGGGAATAGAGGACCAATTTAATAGTAGGTTAGTAGTTCTTATGGTTCTAGGAAACATTCCCTTGAGGATTATCGTTAGGGTAGTGGAAGCTAGAGTACATTTACAGGTAACTCTATGGTGTGCCATTAGTGTGGATGAAATAGGAATCTATAGACTCCTTGTGATAGAGACCCACTAGTGTGTTGGGCTTGCAGAAGTGTGGGGAACCATTAGAGGTTTTATCATTCCTTTCCATCGGCTTCAAGTGGAATAGTATCTCCACCAGCTCCACCTTGAAGAATAGGTTCGGTTACGCCACATCAGGTGGGAATTGGAGTAGCACTATCAAGACTAGTCAAGGAGGATTTCATGGCCAAAATATCTACACATAATATTATCAGAAACTCTACTAAAGTGTTCATGATCAGGGTAGTCCAAATGTAGCACAAAGCCATGGATCAAGTCAGTTGGATTATTTACAGCTAAAGCCTAAGGATCAGAGTGTAGGACCATAGATAGTATGAGGTACTATTATAGTAGCCTAAACTGTAGTATCTAATTTATTATATAGTTTCTTCACACTCCTTCATCTCTTTATCTATTATGGAATGTCCTGGGATATAAATACATTATTATTGTCATGTAATGACACTGGATACATTGTTGGGAGTACGTTCAGAGTGAAAACACTAATGCAAGGACTTCCCCCTTGAGGTAGGTAGTCACTCATTCTTATGTGACCACATTTTTTTTAAGATGATAGGTTTTTATTTAATTCATGGAAGGAATAGGTTGGCCCCATATCATAACTTTGTGGGATATTATCTTCATTGGGTAACATTTCAATCACTAGAGGGAATTAGTTATCTATACAGTGGTGATTCAAATGTCTGAGATAGTAGATATAGACCAGCGAATCATGTTCTACATGGAGTGACCTCTTAGACTGCTCGTCTCTTTAGGGAGGAACAGGGGGTACACCAAGAAATTTTCATCCCAAATCAGATTATTTCAGGAATGTATTTAGCAGTAATTTTTATGGATTACCTCTTAAGAGATATGTAGAGTTTCTGAATGATAATATTCCAAGATCATATTTAGTTTCCATTACACCATAAACTATGGCACCTAATAATCTCCAAGAGCTCAAGTAGAAATTTGAGGACTTAGATTCCAATGGTTACATATGACCTAGAACTTTCTCTTGGGGATCTCCCATTCTTTTCACCAAAAAGATAGATGGGGAATATTTTCTATGCATGTATTAAAGATGTTTGAAACATCTTACATTCAGGAATTGTTATCCACTATATCTAATAGATGATATCTTTTACCATCACTAAGTATATATGGTGTTTTATAAGATCGACCTAAGATTACTCTATCATCAGGTGTGATTCAAGTAGTTAGACATACCTCATACAGCTTTCCATAGCTGGTATGGTCTCCATGAGTAAATTTTTATGTCGTTCGGCCTTATGAAAATGCCTATATTTTTCATGTATTTGATGAATAGGGTGTTCTCCCCCTATTTAGATTCTTTTGTTGTATCCTTTGTCGATTATATATTGGTGTATTCTTACACTCATAGCAGCCATGCCATGAATCTTGAGATCATTCTGAGTACACTAAGATATCATAATCTTTATTTCAAGATTTCTATGTGCCACTTCTGGATAAAAAAGTTCACTTATTGGGTAATATAATCTCAGAATCAAGATTATTTGTAGAACTAGAGAAGTTGAGTGTTTTGGTAAACTAGGAGAATCCCATAACTGTGTTTGAAAAACAGAGTTTGATGGGGATAGATAGATATTTTAGGAATTTCATACGGGACTTTACACACCTTAATACACCTCTTACTGGTCTTAAAAAAATCTTGTTATGTTTTAATGCTCAAAAGAGTGTGAGAAATCATTTATGGTGCAAGAAGGGAGGCTTCTCCCAAAACCTGTTCAAATTTTTCTAGAGCCACGAAGTCGATATATAGTGTTATATGATGCATAAGGCATTTTCATTGGAGAAATATTGATGTAGTAGGATAGATTCATTATTTATGGATCTTTATAGGTGAGGCCTCCTAAGATAAATTACCCAATGCATAACCTTGAGCTAGTAGCAGTTGTTCATTAATTATATTTCTGTATACACTATTTAATGGGTGAGGTATTTTTGGTGTAAATAGACCAAAATATCCCCAATATATATATTTATATAGCATGACTTGAATATTATATAGAAAATATAGATTAAATATCTACATCCCTTCGATTTCTATCTTGACTATATGCTTGGAAAAGGTAATGGAGTAGCTAAGGTGTTGAGTCAAAAATACTCAAGCACTAGCCGTACAAGAATCCAGTGATGAATGGAAAATAATATTCCTATTATATGAGTTGCATATAGATTTTAATGAACATAATGAGCAATATTATCTCTCAACATTGAAAGTTACCCCAACCCTCCTAAATAAGGTTAGGAGATAACAATTTTTATATCCCAAATGCATGGTTCTCCATGAGAGTATTTTAGGATATGACTCTCCCCCAGATTGGTATGTGGATAGAGATAATATTCTATGTATACATGGACATTTTTTGGTTCTTACATATATTACACAATAACTAATGTGAGATTCCCATGATTCTCAATGGGAATTCCATCTAGCCATATCCAAGATATATCAAGATATTTGACGCCAGTATTGGTGGCTAGAGATTAAATATCATATAGTATGTCTTATCACTAGGTGTTCCACCTGTCATTAGGTGAAGGTTGAGCACCAATGATCTATGATCTTGTTACAGAAGCATCTAGTCCCAGAATGGAAATGAGAAAAAATGTTTGTGGACTTTGTATTCAACTTAACAAGTTCTCCTAAAGGTAGAAATTTTTTATAGGTAGTCATTGGCTGACTAAATAAATAATCCAAATTTCTTTCTATCAAGAATACATTCTATATGGATGAAACTAGAATATTTTATGTACACAAGATCATCTGACTATATGGTGTCCCTCATACAATCGTTTTAGATAGAGATTCTCAAATCATATCACTGTTCTAGCAGGAGTTGTAGAAGGATGTGGGTATATTGGTGCTTTTGAGAAAAATCTCTTAACCGTAGACTGATGGTTAGTCAGAATGGATGATACATGTGTAAGAGGACATGGGATGAGAATGACTCATTTATTTCAATTGTTCATGGGAGAATCATATACCCCCCCCCCATAGATTTTGCCTATAATAATATATTTTTTGTTACAATTCAAATGTATATTTTGAGGCCTTGTATAGTATGATGTGGCATTCAACCATGTTTTGGTTAGAGGCTGATGTGGTACCCTACTATGTCCTCATCTCATGTAGGAGAATTTAAAGAATGTTTAGGTGATTAGGAAGTGTATTTATACTACTCAGTATAGATAGAAATACTATGTCAATCACCATCAATGAACTATATAGTTTGGAGTTGAGGACCTTGTTATCCAGTGGGTATCACGAAAGCTAGCGCATAGACGGATACGAAGGTAAGGGAAGATTTCACCACATTATGTAAGTTATTCTTAGTTCTTGTAGATATTTGGGAAGGTATCCTATTAGTTTATATTACCTAAAATTTATTACTCTATGTATGATGTCTTCTATGTTTCATTTCTTCACCATTATCTTGCCCACCCATCTCATACTTTTGAACCCGAGGAGGTTCAGTTAGATTTCAATGCTACATTTTAGGAGTATCCTATATGCATCATTGAATAAAGCACGAAGCCTCTACCAATCTAATTTTTCCCACTTGTATGGGTTCTATAGAAGTACATCAATGAAAAAAACGATACTTAGGGGTGGGTGGCCGACGTACGTTCCCAGTGGAAAGAGTTTTTCTCAGATATAATTTTACTACCCTTGGATGGTAAACTTAGAGACTAGTTCTTTTAATAGGTAATGAGTGTAAGAACTATGTTTTTTTCTCAATTATGGATCTTTTTAAATTTTTCTCTAATTATTTATTATAAACCTAATACATATTCCAAGTGAGGTTATAGAGTTCTGGGGGTTCTAGGGCTTGTTAGGATATCAGAACCCCGAAAAGTGGAGAAAATCACTAAGACACATAGTTCGTAGAAATGGTGTGACCCAATATGCATGGTGTATCTTAACCATGTAAAGTTATATAGTGGGTTTAATTAGGGTAAAAACATTTCCATAACCATGTTCTAGGGGTCACATGCCTATGAAAAACTGTAGACTTTTTTGCGTAGATGTTTTGTATAGTCGGTGCACGGTTTCACTAACTTTGAAACCAAACTCTTCAAATTTCACCTTACCATAGTAGATAGAAAACGGTTGGTGAAGGTTTTGGAAAACTGTGGGCCCAGACCATGTGGACTATATTTTTGGGTGAAATAATGTTATTTCCCTTAATGAAATGTTAATTTCATTCTATTTTCTCTATTTCTCATTCAAGTGGACATCCACCACTTCTTTCTCCCTTTTTGGAGCTC
Source organism: Viscum album (assembly GCA_963277665.1). Taxonomy (NCBI): domain Eukaryota; kingdom Viridiplantae; phylum Streptophyta; class Magnoliopsida; order Santalales; family Viscaceae; genus Viscum; species Viscum album. Next base: position 246,343,368 of record OY728131.1, read on the forward strand.
TCAAGACTTCTTCCACATCATTTTATCAAAATATCAAATATAGTGGCTAATTAAATCCTTATTTGTCATGTTGGATGTGCATCGGTAAGATCTTGAATCCTTTTTAGTTGTTTATAATTCTTCTTCCCCATGATGATTCTATTTTGAAGCAGGATCATATGACCTATTTTTAGAGAATCGATATATTATTAAATATCTTATAATAAATTCCAAACTAGAGACTGATATTGGATTAGCAGAGTCATATAATTGTGAGGTTGGTGTTATATAACTCATACATTAAGTTTCATCGATTTATAAATTATCTTAATTGCATCTGCACTGATTTCCTCAGGTGTAGCCTACTAAATTAATCATTATTGATTGTAGTTGTTAGAACTATATTATAAGACTCTTCTTAAATGTGTTATCCATAATTAGTAATTATTTTCTCAACATCAACAACCCCAAATCATGTGTTTTCCTAAATTTTGACTTTAGTGGTTTGAAATGTGTGTTTTCAACTCTATTTAGGTGTGGTTTGGCTTGACTCTGCTAGTGGTAACCCATTACTTAATTAAATGAATTTCTAAATTTCTTTTTTACTATCCCTATAATATTTTAACATCACTTGACCATTATTATGTAAGTTTTCTACTTAAATAGTAAATTTTTAAATGGTAATTGTATAGTTTATTATTGATACCACTTAACCTAGTTTATTATAAATAAATTACACAAGGTTTCTCATCCTTATGGCTCCTTTTAATGTTCATGAATAGTAAATGGTAAAACTTGGTAATTAAATATGAAATGATATAAATGGTTGAATTTTCTCTAGCCTTGTCAAACTAAATAAATAAAACATCTTGAACGAGTGACTTATTTAAAGTCATGATTATTTCATGGCATTAATTATTTAATTAATTAATTAAATGGTGCCTAATGTATATAGACCTTGAGATCATTATAGGGTTGTTAATACTAGAGATATCCTTGGATTCTCGAGGATATTACTTGACCACTTGTGGATTCCATTCATAATTACATGGTTGATACCCACTGTGGAACCTGGTCCTTTTCTACTAGTGTATTCCTGGCATGACATCATGGGATCCCATCATTATTATTACAGGACTAATTAGATACACTTCTTAAAAATTTCATGGTGATTATGGACATGTTTTTTAAAGGATACACCCTAGGTCATAGTCATTTTGTTTCCCATTTTACCTTATATGTATCCTTGGGCTCGGTTAGAATTATTATTGTCGAATACTTTGGTCGTTTCCCCTCAGATTACACTCTTACCCCTTATATCCATGATATAGTTTGTTACCTATGTTGGATTGACCACTGAGGTCAAGAAGGCCTTGCTTATTACCTTGGATGCTCAACATTATTAATATCATAATAAGATGAATTGTTATATAATCTTCCCTTTCAATATTTTCATCAATAAGGATGCCTTTTATATCTTTAATAATTTATCATTATTATTATCATGTCAGGAAGTTAGTGTTGGTTATAACACATGTGAATTAAATATATAAGCTAGAACATAATTGATTAATGAAAGGGTTATATGTTTTGAAACAATTTGAGGCTGAAGCAGGTACTTGGGTATTTATGTTATTTTACTCCTTTAATTTTATATATGTATAATAGCACAATGTTTCATTTTATATTAAACAAAATAGATTCTATAGACACCATTGGTGGTGGCCTACTGAGATTCATCTCACACCCTAAATGGGACACCATCAATACGTGAGAAGATTACATATATATAGGTGTTGACAAAGGGAAGTGTCCCATTTTGAACACTTGATTTCTTTCTTCCTTAGGATGGAGTTGGTTGCATATGATCATGCTAGATCTCACGATTCTTGGATATTTTTTTGTTTCTTTATGATACATTTCTCTGTCATGTTATGTTTTCTTCCTTATATCCATTTTTTCTTGTTTTATAGGGATATGAAATGTATCACCATATTTTCAATTTGATTATCAGTTTCTTCAGTTGTTATTATTCATGTAAACTAATATCATTCCATATATTTATATTAATTTGGATACTTACCTATTATATTATTTATCTCCAGTAATAGTATGTCTCCCCACACACACACCCTAGTCCTACACTGATAGCTAGAAGCTTCTAGAATTTGGGGATATGTGCTTGCGTATATGTGGCCAACTGGGCTCAGGGTACCTTTGAGTGGCACCTAGGTTTGGGATGTCACAAAATGGGATTATGATTCATCATTAAAAGGGATATTAAAATATTCATCTAACTTCTAGAAACCTCACAAAATGGGCTATATATACTATTAAAATTTATGTTAATTATATGGTATTTTAGTATTCACCTATGATGTTTATTATTTATTATAAATACCAAAACTTCACCTCAACCAAATTTCAATAAAATTATTTAAAAAATTAAATACATTATATAAAAATAATTTTCTAAATTTTAGGATTTTAATTTTGAAGAAATTCCTTATTTATTGAAGAAACTAACTTTTTATCATGATCAAATATCTCACTCATTGGAAAATTACTTATGATTTAATAAAATTATATCATCATTTATATAAAATATATAGTTTCTTATAAACAAATTTTAAAATAAAATTTTATTTCTAATTTTTAAATGCATCATAAAAATTTATTTTAATTAAAATAAAACATATACATTTTTCAAAAAATAAAATTGTTGTTTATTTGTGTCAAATATTTATTTTATCATATTTAACACATTTATTTAATTATATTAGGATACATTTATATTATATTTATATTTTATAATATTCACAAATATTGTTTTATGAATCCAACAGTTTTGTTACAATTCTAACAGTCATGTTAGTATTCCCACCCATCAGGTTACTATTCCAAATAATCAGATAGGTTTTCTAATTCCTATAAATACCACTTATTTCCATCATTCAGTAATCAATTTAATTTATATAAATTATATTTTATTTATTTTCAAAAAACAAGATAATAATACTAATTTTTTTTGTAATTTATAATATTCTTTTAGGTTTGATTATTCTAGGAGACCAAAGTAGTTCACTTTATCCTATTATAGTTTTTTATTTTATTATTGTATTATTGCAAATTTTATTAGGTATATTTATAGTCTAAATTCAATTTTTTGAATTAATATAATAAATTGTTGGAGGTTTTTATTATTTGGTGCATGTGTTTTTTATAATAGAAGTGACATGAATTGCTTACCCAATTCATGCCCCAAATAAATTTATTAAAATAAAAAAGGAAATACAAGAACAATGTGTAAAGAGATTATACCAGAAGGGAGTGAGTGGAAAAAATATGAAATAGTAAGAAAAATATTAAATTGTTAAAAAAGTTCAAAATATCTTGCCATCAACCCGTCCATGATATCTATATGCTTGGAATATGTTGGTTGTATCATCTCCTTACTTTTCCCAAGGTGTTAAAGTAGCCACTTATTCAAAGTTATTTTAAATGATCTCACTATACATTATATAGGTATTGATAACTTCTAACAATGTCAATGAAATATTGGAAAATATTCCATCAATCTGTTAACACTTGCATAAAACTGCAAAATGGTGAGCACAGAAAAGGTCACAACTGGTTCTTCAGAAATTCAATGTTCTGAAAATCTGAAAAATATGGAACAAATAATATCTAATCCACTAAAAACCAAAATATTTAGGAGTTATGAAGCTGAATGCATCATCTTTCTCCAACATATAGCATGTAACAACCATACTGTCTAGAAATAGAACACTTCTCAATGTCATAAAAAGAAAAGAAACACCAAGATAAAAAAAGAAACAAAAACAAAACTCGTAACAAGAACAATAATTAGTAAATAATTCCCCAAGGTGTGTTTCTAAAATTGAAATTAGTGTCATTTTTATATTCATCAACCATATTTATAAACAATCACTTCTTAATTTTAAGATACATTTCAACTCAATTTCACCATTTTTGTTCTTTTGGAAAGTAATTTCATCTGATTCATTCATCCATGCATCAACTACATCACTCACATAAAACATAATTTTATAATAATCTATATACAAAAGAACATTTTTTAGATCATATTCGTCTCCATCTATGTCAGGGGTTGTGACAGGTTCATCAATAATTAGTTGTTTTCTAGGATTAGTGGTTTCATTCCTAGAGGCTACAAGTGAGCTTGTAACAATTGTTCTTTTTATATTTGATTAGTCCCTATGTTCCCAATTTTTTTGGATTTGGAGAAATGTAACCGTAAACATCTACCATCAGTTTTTTTCTTTTCCTAACACCTGATTTGATGTATGCTTCCTCAATTTGAAAATTTTGATCCTCATCCTCTTGTAAAGAACTAGAGTCAGAGAGATCCTCATGCCCCTCATCCTGTGTATCATGTGATTCAAAATGATTATCTTATTCCTCCACCAGAGAATAAGGGTATATTCTAATACTTTTTATGGTATCAGTAGTGCCAGATATTCCCTTATTTTTAAAGGGTTGTTCATTCTAAACCAAAAGATCCTTGATCACATCAGTCTTCTTCCATTTATTAGATATCATAAAAAGATGAACCATAACAATATGAATAACATTAGACCCCATTGAAAAATTATTCTTGACTATTTCAACCCAAGTTTATTTATAGGTCTTAGGACATGTAGTCTTATGCCCACAATCTTTTGATGCATGCCCAAGATTGAGTGTATCATGATAGTAATTTGGATGCCTTTCATAAATAACCTCTTAAAGGAAACCAAAATCACTTTTTGGTATCCAATTTTAGAATCTATAACCTTAGAGACCTCAATCCCCATGAAAATTATAGTGATATATGGTTTTAATATATTCTTAGTTGCTAAAAATAGCTCTAATGGGTTCTAAATGAGCATGGATATTGTGAACTAAGTAGTTTGTTTAGACAACTGCAATGGTAGTCCAGGGAAGAGAATCCAAATTTAGAAAATGGGATACATAGAGTGGGGGTCAAAATAAGGAGCCAATTTAAGAACCTTCATTGAACAACACCTGAATAACCATGCTCATTTTTCCCATAGCTGATAAAAGTCATCCTCACAAGCAATTTGAAAAACAACATTTAAGGATTTCAATAGGCCAATATGGAAACCCGAAAATCCAATGGCTTCAAGTGAGTTTTTCAAGAATATCAATGAATATATATAATTAAATAACTTCCCAACAAGAACAAATCAATGATTATATGTAAGAAGGGTTACCTCATTTGTAGAGAAAAAAATATTTGGTTTTCCATAGTGTCAAAAATGCATAGGTTTAATGCAAAGATCAAGAGCTGCGACATCATTTGAGCAAGGCCTGATGTTCTCAGTAGATCTTCCGGTGACCACATCTATGAAGGATCTCAAATTCTAGGTAGGGTTCCTCTTGAGGTTCTAGTTTCTCACATTGGGTATCAAACTATCCAATCGGTACATGTGTTTTATACTATACTATATTCATAAATATGACACCTATGTTTTTTCAAAATGAAAATTATATATATATAAAAGGACAGTTAAATAATTTCATCCTAAATTTAGGAATTTCATCCTTGTAATTTAATTTCACACACTATAATTAAAAATATATGAGTTTACTTTTTTCTATTGCTTAAATTGGTTCCTATGATGCCCATTCATACTTATGGTTTCTCTAAAGTATTTTCATAATGTGAATTATCTTGCTTCATTGAACGTTGTATATATTATTCAATATCTTACCTAGATAATACTCGTAATAGAGATGATTCTCTAACTATAATAGCTTTGGATTTAGTAAATATGAGGGATAAACTATATACTATATAAAGAGGGATTCATGGAACATGCTATTCACTTAGGAAACTTTTTGTGGGAGTGATAATCGATAGGACACAACTCTGATTCAATCAAGAATATCATGTTTTATAATTTTTCTAGGATGTAGAATTCCATTCATTAAATAAAACTCATAAATACCTTATTCATAGATATTTGAAGGAAAATTTATCTCAAACATCAATATTTGTCCGGGTTAATGATTTTCAGTGTAGATAAGTTATCGAATAATTTTGGTTTTGATGTGTTTCTAAATGGATTAGACCTTTAAATAAATTTCTTTTGTTCATTCAAGTCATAATATTGTATGTTATCAAATTTATAACTCTATGTTCAAGGCATGTGGAATATATTTCCAAAACATTTAAGGAAAACATAGATGTCAATCACATACAATCGATAGTTGTGTTCGATGCTGCCTAACCACTTATCTTTGAATACATTTAAAATTTAATTGAGTTATAAGTCATCTTGAATAGAGATAAAGTGAGTGTTAATTATAATATGTTCTAGTACAAATAATATTACATTATTTTCTTTATATTTCATCAATATACTAGTTACAAAATCAATGGTTGTATTCTACCATTTCTATAAAGGTATGTGTAACTATTGCATCATCCCTTTCGAATTTTTTCTTTTGGGATTCACTTCTTGGAAAACAAATAACATTGATTTATATTGAGTTATATTTTTCTTTATATTATAACTCCAACTACTTTCTTGGATATCTCCATACATCTTGGTTCTCAAAGGATTGATAGAGAATGATGAGATATGAGAATCATCTAATATCTTTTACTTTATCTCTAGCTCTAATGGTGTGGAAATTTTGTCCCAAATCTTGAAAATCCCTCTTTATTAAAGTTTAAATTAGAGGTTTCCCCTTATTTATTTCATCCTTATTCTTCTATATCTCCATATCATCCCCCTAATCTTTCTTAATCTTCTCCAAAATGAATGTTTGAGTGATAGATTGTGTAAGGTGGGATGTTTTTTCTTTTTTTATGATTTTCATATCCATAATTTTCATCTCTAATAAGATAGATTCGTTATCAATACATATCATGGACAAGGTTTTAAGATATTTTCATCATAGTAAATATTTTGTTCTATTTTTCTTCCTATGATGATAATTGAATGAATAATCATTTTACGTAATCATCTATAACCGTCTTCATTAGTGTGAGTTTATGTCCTTTAATTTTAATATATACCTCAAGATATTGTGATATATATATATATATGTCAAACTATTATTCATAGATATAATGCCTCCAAATATTAAATACAAGGATTACTACATCTAAATATAGATCACTCATCAGATATTTTTTCTCATGAACCTTCAACTATCTGGAGGTATATACTTTTACATTTTCATTTTTCATCAGTAAACCACTCAAGAACTTTTTTGATGCATTTTTTATTTCATAATTTCTTCCCCACTTGAGGGTACTATGAGTATAATTGATGTGATTAGCCTCTTCTTGAAATCTGTATTTTTTTCACATTAATCGATCCAAACCAAATTTCTTTTCTTATATTAAATTTGATAGTGTAATTACAATTTGGAGATGTTAATCACAATTAATTAGTAGTATCTAGATAATTCAAGAAAACTATGTGTATCTATGTCATATGTTGTTCTAGAAAATTACTCATTCACATTTTTCTTTGGTAGGTCCATAGAAATCACCATTCTTGTGATAAATCTACCTAATAATGTTGCATTACCTATGAAAAAGGAATAATTATTATACATTCTCTAGAACATGCCCATTTTCAAAGTCGTTAGCACTGTGCACAAATTCCCCTCATGTTCATCCTTTCTTTTATAGAATATGAAAATATCATCTATAAATACTAACAATTATTTTTCAGATAATATCTTAATAATCTATTCATAAAGTCATTAAAAATTTCTATAGTACTTATGAGTCTAAATTGAATCACTATAAAATCATATTTTCCATACCTTGTATGAAAGTAAGACTTTGGAATATCATTTTTTTCTTAAATTTTTTATATCCCAATAAAATATCAACCTTAGAGAAGTATTGACTATCTTGTAGTTAATTAAAGACATGGAAGGGGATACTTGTTCTTTATCATGAACTAATGGATTTCATGAAAAGTAATTCAAAGATATGATGACCCAATATTCATGAAAAAGAGGTCTAGTGTACCCCATGGTGAAGCATATTGGAATATTAAACCCTTATTCACATTCTCTTGTAGTTTCTTCTTTAGTTATTCGAGTTCAATAGGTATAGAGGCCCTATATTTTCATGTATTAAAATTATATCATTTTTTTAAAATACTTAAAATATTACACAAACGGACTGTCAATGTAATTCTTAGTTCAGTGGCTTTATAAACATAAAAATTTGTCTATAAGTGAGCTACATTATCTATCACTAGGTTCTTCATGACTAGCAACCTTCTTAGACACATCAAACATAATAAATATCTTCATAAACTGGGGATTGGAAACATAAAAAAGTGGAAAGATCATTTTTTTTATTAAGGGTAAACAAGGGATATATGTCAGTAAAAATATGAGAATAAGTGTATGAGAATGTGATCATGAAAATAGAAGACCATACCTTGCATATTAAAAATAATTAACATGAATCATGGAATAAATATTTACAATTAATAAGACATAAATCATAAGGTAATCAATAACCTAAGAAATTAAAGTATAACATAGGATTAATAAATTAATTGTGGAAGAAACAAAAAAAAATATAATATCATTCCCAATATTTCAATGTGAATTTCCAAAACATAATAGTGCTCTTTATGGGGACTCCACCTACTAGATGGGACACACCACCATCCCCAATCACAATCATTTCCATGTAAAGGATCAGTTTTCCCCGTCTTCCCATAGTGGATCAGGTTTCCCCATATTCCATAGTGTATCAATCCCATTAACATGAATCCCACCCTTATCACATGAGATATAAATCATTACCCAATACATTATAGGGAAATATAGGTCACACTCATCTCTTAATGAAATCATACATACAGGTTCCCCAAGATCATAAATAGTCATATCATAACACATGAAACGAAATGGGTTTCATAAACATATAATCAAATATTAACCACTAGAAAAATATTTTTTTCATAATCATTTCATCACAACATAACCCTTGAAAATAAGCATGTTTCATAAGAATATAACCTATGAAAGAGAAACAGGGATCATAAAAAACATGAAATCAAAACATAAACCATTTAGATAAATAATATTAATGGAACATTTGGATAATTTCTCTATAAAGAAATTATTAACAACTATTTATGTTATCTTATATGTAAACTAAATTTGAAATATCTTATAAAAGCATTTCTTGAAGAAAATATCATTTCTTGTTCGAAAAACACCTTTTAAAACATAAAACATTTTTGAAAACATTTTTCTTTTAAAATAGATTTGAAAAATAATAAATGAATATTAGAAAACATTAAAAACTAAAATTATTTTTCCATAAAAATGAGCTCAAAATTTCTTATTTAAAATCATTTTTTTAACATTTTTTAGAACAATGTTTTTAAATTCTTGGTATGTGTCTCAAAGAAGAAAAATCGAGACAAAACTAATTTAATGATTTGGTAACATTTTAAGTGTAAACCCTAAGAAATAGAGATCATAAAATTGATATTTAAATACTTATAAATTTAAGTATAATAATCCTATAATATATCAATGGGTATTATATACACCACACAAAAGATTTTATTGGTGAATAAGGCATAAACCTCACATAAGTAAAAGTGAGACAAGAAATCCCTTTACCTTATATCTTGAATCTAATCGTACTCATTAAAAACACTTGTATTATAAATATAAGTTTATTATACATTTTAAAGAAACCATATTATTATATTTAATACCATATATATCTTTATATTACCCACATATTAACACTTCAATGTTGAGGTTACATTTCGTGTAATATTCACATTCTTTTTCATGTGTGTCTTAATTTGAAAAAAAAATTTGTCCACATATTTATATCATGATTTAAAAAATTTAAAACATGATATAAATATCATTTAAATTCATTATATAGTTATTTGTTAAAATCTATGAAATATATAAATACGAAATGGAATAAAATGTTCATCGAGATGTTAGGTTATACGTACTCATGAATGTTGTTTCTGTTTAATTATAATATTAAAATAAATAAATTAAATGAAATATATGTATATATATATACTAATTATAGTATAATTATAATTTAATATATATAATATAAATTTACTTAACTCCTCCTTAATATATTACAGGTTTAGTGTGAACGAAGCACATCACTTCGGGGAGGTGGTAGTACACACTTCCCCCAACAAAATTATCATATTACACAAAATGGAAATCATGAAGGTATGTATTATATAATAATTAAAGAATAATAAATACATCCCAAATATCATATATATAATATAAAAATATAGTTTCCATCATAATATCCAAATATGATAGGTAGTAAAGGAAAAAAGGAAAACGTCATTTTGTGAGGCGATAGTTCATTGTACACAAGAGCGCAAAGTTTGTTACCACTTAGATAGAAGTGTGTGTTAGTGTAGGTATAACCATTAGAAACAAACATATATGTATATTTAGGATACATTGGTTATTATATAATCATGTAATAATAAGATTTAAGGGGGTGGATAATCAAAATAAAACAAATGATCTTGAGGAAGGATGTTACCTTTTCTTTGGGTAACTATTTTTGGTTTGCATCAAAGGGTTTCCATGGATGGATTTATTATAAAGGGAGGTTTCTTAGAATAAGGTTGGGTTTTTTTTTGGTGATTTATTTAGAGTTTTTCTAATCCAATTTTCTTGATATGTTTGGATAAGTGTTAGTGGTTAGTGTATTTTTATATTAGAGGGGGACTGGAATTCTTGTAAATTTTTGAAAAAAGAACTCCAACAATGTTTCTTCTGTGTAATGTGGCACAAATACTGGTCTAAATTCTATGAAATTGAGTATAGGTTCTAAATATAAATATATTATGACTTTTCTACAATTTTCTACATTATTTTGGGACTTAAGTTTAAGGTTTAGTTCTTTTATTAAGCAAAATTTTCTCTTAATCGTTGTAATTAATTTTAATTAGTTTCACTAATATTTTTAGTAAAAAGCTAATTTGACCTTATTATACATTATAAATTATTCTTATTATAAAAATGGAATATATTTTTTCCAAATTAAAATCACATTATATGATGAAATCAATTTAAAATTAATCACAATAGCATGTCTCAACTGCTAGTTTTTTATGGAATGTTTTCAAAAGTTTGGGATGTTTTTATATCCAATTTCAATGTGAAATTGGTTAAAATTACTTAAATTATATCCATTAATGTATAATTTGACTAATTATTCTTTAAAACTAAAATATAATATAATTTAAAAGTATAAATAAATTAGATAAAAAATGCAGTTTTGAATTAAAATTTAGTGTTTTCACTATTCATTTGAAAATAAAGTGTAAGGACCCAACCTTAAACGTTACTTGAGCTTGAATTAAGTTAATAATTAATATTTAGAATATTTTTAGGTTTACATATTTAGATAATTTGGTCATAACCTATACATAAAAACTTGAATATTACATGTATACACCTCTACTCAGTATCCATTTTTTCATAAAATATAAACTCTTAAAAAATAAACATGTTTTGTTCTATTTTTAAAACACCAAGAATTTTACTAGATCTCATACTTGATATTATTCCACTTTAAATTCTCTGAAAAACATTTCAAATATGTGGGATCAGAATTAAAATCTTAGTAATGGATACACAAAGAATGAAAACTTTTAGTTTTTTAAAATAACACATAAACCATGAATACTTTATCATATGTAATACTTCTCACCTTAATGAAGTAGTAAAAACTATTCACTGAATGAGATCTCATTTATTACCCTTTTTTAACCATAATATTACCATAAAACCCATAGAAATCCCACATAACATATAAAAGTTAAACTTGTGACATAATCATACTTAAATGTAATAACCATACATTCGACTTCCACAATTCATTATTACAAATGGAATAACCATATGAGTGACTTCCATATCCAAGTAATTGAAGGTTATAACATAAGCACCCATCCATTTATTATCATGGAACCACCCTTCATTGGGTTTATCATGTAACCACCCATCAAATTTCCAAGTACCATTATATAATAATCATACACAAAAGATTGCAAATACAAATATTTAAATCATAAAATTTCATTTGAAATCACAAGAAATAATTTCAAGATATTGAAATGGTAAATTAACTTTCAAAGAAATTTTCAATACCAAAATACCTAAAAATGGAATAAGGGGTTTCTTTTTCCTTTTAAAACATTAATGCTTATAAAAGAATCCAAATATCATATAACGGTTACGGTGGCAGAAAATTCGTTATGGCTGCAATACGGTAAATACATTCCTTTTTTCATTTAGTAAAACGCTTTGTTAAAAAAGATTCCATTTGAATAAAAGTAAAATTCAAAGGGGTTTATAATACACCGTGTAAAATAAGGAGGTGTATATTATCAAAACATTCCTCAATGAAAGGAGATTGAGACGAAGTCCCTTACCTCGTGTCCAACTTGACTTGTTCGTTCTTTAATTACCTGAATAATAAACATAAGTTAATTTCTACTTTCTTCAGAATATTTTTCAATTTTATTATTCTTATTATGTAACTTATTATCTTTTTATAACAATTAGATAATTATTTGAGTTCATATCATACATTTTGTCGATGTTTAGAACTTGAGTCAAAAATAAACTTGTTATAATTAAAAATTGTCCATGTGGTAAAAATTACATTATCTCTAGAATGATATTAATGGTTTAGATATCACATATATAATTTATAACTAGTATATATGTATTTATAATAGTCCATATTATTTGGATATAACAAATGAAATGCATCGTTCATAGAGACGGTAAGTCGTACATATGCATGAATACAACTTTCATTTATTTTTCATATTTAAAGGAATGAAAAATAAATGATACATAGGTATTTTAAAATTAAAGTATAATATCATATATAATTTAATTAACTCCAACCTTTATACATTCCTTGTATGGCATGAATGAGTCATATCACGTTGAGGGGGCGGTAGTCCAAACTTCCTCAAATGAAATTATCATATTTATACAATATGAAAATCTTCATGGTATGTTATAAATGAGAATTAAATAAGCATATAGATAAAATTTATATCATCTATATCATCTATAATTATATTTCCATCATAATTACTACCATAAGAGGTGGTAGGATAATATTGAACAGTCGTCGTTTCGTGAGGCAGTAGTTCACCGTCCATAGAAATAGTGTGTTCTATACCCATTAGATGAAGGTGTGTGTAAGTTTAGTTCAAATACATCTCATTAAAACAACCTATTATATTGAATATAATGGTTGTTTTAAATAAACAACGAATATGAAGATCATAGGGAGTAGAGAAGGAAAAATAAAGGAAATGAACTTGAGAGAAAACGTTAATTCAAATCAGGTTACTTCTTTACATTTGATCCAAAGGTCTCTCTTAAATTTTTTTAATGCATAATATAAAGATTATAGAAATAATGGAGGTTTTATGTGATATTTTTTGGGCATAATTTGGATGATCCAAGTGGTGTGAGAGGTGTGAGTAAGGGTTAGAGGTGATACCCTTTTATAAGAGGGAGGATGGGCTCTTTAGGAAAGTTTGAAAGTATTATTTATTATAAAATGTATTTCAGTTTAAATAATTAAAAAAACTCATTAAATTCTATTATACAATGAATATAAATCTAAATAAAATCATCCAATAAGAATAGGATAGGTTTTGGATATTTTTTAATCCTTATATTTTTTATTTTACCCTTTTTTACTCTTACCGTTTTATCAAGCATTTAACAGTTTGAGAGTCAAAATAGTTAACAAAACATGACTAATAACCAATTAAAGAGTAATTGATAAATTTTTAGACTAATTATAACCATTTGGACCAATATTACATTTTTTTGAATTTTATAATATTTAATAAAATATTTTATATTTTAAAATATGAATTATGTTAATTTAGACACTATTTATATCATGACTTTTTAAAAACCCATAAAAACATTATTGATTAGAAAAAACTTAATTAATACAAATATAACATGTATATGTCATCCATAAATTCTATGTATGACATAAAAATAATCAAATTATATTTATTTTATCATTTATAATATCATTTATTTGAATCCTTTGTTAATGAATTAATCATTACATCATCGTTGTGTCATAATTAAATTTGTTTATTTAATGTCTAGAATTTATAAATAAAATAAAATGATGTATGAAATATTTTTATATTTCCAATTAATATTTAATGTTGAAAATAAAACTTATATAACCCCATATAAAAATTTATTAAGTAAAAGATATATGTTTAGGTTATATTTTTCTTAACTTTAAATTGAAAGTAATTAAATGTCATTTTCATACACAAGTGGCTCCATGTGGGTCCTAAAATTAACCCAATGATTTCCCTGGTCATAAATACCTCATCCAAAAGGGTTATTATATGTTTTAGGGTAATTTAATATTATTATAATATATTTTTTTACTCATATTTACCAGATTTACCCTTTAACCATGGTATATACAATAATTACTGAAATTACTATTCATAATGTCTATAAATAAAAGTTACCTATTTACACATTTTAAAAATACTTATTACAATTATGTAATCAATTTTTCCAAATTCAAAACACATTATATGCATAAATTAATTTAAAATTAATTCTCATTGTCAAAAAAAAGCGTGTTTTAAAAAAAATAACTATCAAACGATTGACATGTGTTTATGTATTGTTAAAAAGTGAAATTACATTCAATGACCAGCATTGGATTAAATGGTAAAAAAATAATCTAATTCCACTTTAAAACCAATTAAAAAGATAATCTAACCATATAAATAAATCAAATGACAAAAAAAAATTGACTTCAAATGTTGTATTTTTCTCTATTCATTAAAAAATGAACTTTATCCAAAAAATTCCAAAAATTAACCCAAAGTAAATTTTAATGTCCCTCTTATAAAGAAGAATTCTTTTTGTCAAATGGAATATATAAAAGTGAAAAAAACTAGATTTAAAAAGGTTTCACCATTAAAAGGAGGTAAATCTACCTTTTAAAGAATATTAGAGTATTTCATGCTTAAAATCGGATTCATTATTATTTTAAGCCTCTAAAATATATTGTAAAAATATAAAAACATTTAAAAAACATGTGTTATAATAATGTAGTTATTTATTTTCATTCCCAAAAATACAATGGAAATGCATTAACTACCATTTAAAATAATATTATAATTTTTTTATTTTTCGGTATAACTCAACTTTTTGTGCAATATAAGATTTCAAAGAAACTCGTTGTTGTGTGTTGAGTATTCTATCGAACATAGTTTACTCTTTATCATAAAATTAATATCTTATTCATAAATATTAATAGTGATTAAAATGTATTATTATATAAATACCTCAATCATTACATCCTTTCCCCGTTTTGAAAATTGTGTCCTCACAATTCTAAAATTGGGCTCAGAAACTTCATTGAAAGTACCACATCAGAAAAAGGGTCAACAAAACGATCATTTTAAAAGAAAGAAGGATAAGTACATATGTCACCCAAGATAACACATTCTAGTATTCCATGAAAAACTGGATATGTAAGAGAAAACTAACCACTTATTTTTGATGGAGAGTGATAAAAAAACATTATTAGGATAAAGTTAACAACAAGATAAACAAAAACTTATGATTGGTTAAACGGTCCTTGGTTCCCCAATAGGAAAAATAAATGGAAATTTTTTTGTTTTAAATTAATTTTAATAAATTAGTGGAATTTATTTACTACTTAGAATAAGAACATAAGGAAATATACTTATCTTCAAGTAGAGTTTATTCTTTTGAAAAATTCTTACCACAATCTCTTCTTTTCTCTGAACGATGAGTATTCAAGATGGATTGGTCACATCTAAAGTGCTAGAATCAACTTCTATAGAATCACATAATCCACAAAGGATGAACTATATATATTTCACCTATCTTTAAAATCTAACCAAATCCAAAATAAATGGTTAGTACAAGATCAGATAATCCCCAAAAGGATAATCCTTTATAAAATGAAATACTACTCTTAATATCCAAAATTCAACAAACAGTACCAAAAGTTCAACAAAGACAATTAAATACACAATTTTCCTTAAAATTATATAATATAAAACAAACTAAAATTGAAACCTAAAACTCATAAGAATTTAATCACATAGTGTTCTATAGTAAATCTTATCATTTATCCCCAAATAACATCGACTAATCTTAAAGTCTCAAACTGAAGTGTAATTAACCAAATCACTTATTCTCTTTGATAGGTTAATCCTTTCCATAAATAACCCAATTTTCCATATGTCCGTAGTAAAACATATATTCTTCGAAAATATAATTTCAACCATTAGTCCACAAATAAAATCTCATAGTATTTTATTTTTCTTACTCATATAGTGTTCCCTAAATAAAAAACGACTTCAAAAATAACAATTATTACTTAATCACCAAATAATTTTCCTATAATAAGGATATATATTAGATAAGAAATAAGATCCCAAATCAACTAATTATTGATCAATAAAATATTTTAACTAAAAATAATAAGTCATACTAACCAGGTACTTCATGTAGGCCAGTGGTAGGTGACGTGCCCTTGTCGCCCTTCTGTTGTGGGTTCGATTCCCAAGGCATTTCAAGATGCAAGGGTTTGTCACCCGTCCTATGGGATATCCTTTTTCTAAAACCATTTCATTATTATAACATTCCAAGAAATGAGGTAATTTTCCAAAAGTAAACATAACATATTTTATCCCCAAAGGTTATCTAATAACATTCATTTTGCTTCCAAAAATGAAATTATAATTTATCACCTCAAAAACAAAAGATCATATGAACCCCTAAGGTTATCCATTATATACACATAAGAAAAGATAATTATTTCTTGAATAAAATTTTCATATAAAGATATTTAGTGTTACACAAACTATAAAGAGTCTTCCAAATTAATCCCATCATCAAAAGATCCATAAGTCTTGAATCCCTTATATGTAGACTTCATACTCATTAAACATTTTATTTGGACCATTAACCATTACATACAAACTTATTTTGTAATAATTCTTTCCTACAAATGAAATTTGAATCATATCCTAATATTTAATAATGTTAAAAAATTAGCTATGAAATAATCCATACCTTTCATTGGTCACTATGAGTTTCCTCATCCTCAATTGGAATGGTGTTAGGTATTGGTAACCATATATGTGTATGTTCATATTGATCACATTTCTGATCCTTCTTTGTAGTATATATTTTTTTAAAATGAAGATGCACACCAAATTTAAAACAATCAATTGGACCCTCAAAAAGATCTTTTTTCCCTTTCCTGGAGTCAAATAGATTCTTCCTTTTTCCATGGTAGGTTCTTGATTTATGACCTTCATTACCACATATATTTCAACTTCATATCCCTTTGAATCATTTTCCTATATGTTTCTTTCAATATCCTTGACACATAGGTTTTTTAATATACTTACCTATATGATTATTACATGAACTTCTATAGAGATTTGTTTCTCAAAAAGATGATTCCTTATCAAAATCACCAAGGTTTAGGTGGTCAATCATGACTCTAGATATTTGGTTGAGAATAGCCACAAGAATTATCAGTGTAGCTCCCTTTTCATTCATTTTCTTATTCTGAAAACCGTCACGGTTTTGTTTACATCTATTATTACTTTGGTGCCTGCAAGATCCAGCTATTTACTAAAACTGAAAATTCCAGTGTTAGTGTATTAGTAAAATCATTAATTATTATCTTATAAGGAGGGTAAATACTAAGATAAACTTATTCACATTATCTTAAACTCATTCAATTTATCTAAAATAACTATGACTCTTTCAAATGTGCTAACCATTATGGTTATGTCACTTAAGCTTAAATAACACCCTAACCTCTAAAGGTAATAAAATTGCTCTCTGATACTAACTGTAAGGACCTGGAATTAAACATTACATGGCCTAAAATTTATTTAATAATTTACATTGAGAATATTTTCAGGTTTAGAGATTTAGAGAATTAGGTCATAAATTATACATAAAAAGATGAATATTATATGTAGACACTTCTACTCAGTATCCATTTTTTCATAAAATAAAAACTATTAAAAAAAGAAACATGTTTAGTTCTATGATTTAAACAACATGAATTTTCCTTAATACAATTATTGATAATATTTCCCTTTAAGTCCTGTGAAAAAACATTTCCAAAAATGGGATGGGCATAAAAATCTTAGTTAGGGATACACAAAGAAGGAAAACTATTAATTATTAAAAACAACATGTAAACCATGAATACTTTATCATAATTAATAATTCTCACCTTTATGAAGTAGTAAAAACTCTTCACTAAATAAAATATCATTTATTACCCGTTTGTTACCAAAATATTACAAAAAAACTCATAGAAATCACACATAACATATAAAAGGTAAACTTGGGACACAATTATAATTAAATGGAATAACCATATGGTCGACTTCCACAATTAATTCTTACAAATGGAATAGCCATACAGGTGACTTCCATACCCAATTCATTAGAGGTTATAACATAACCAACCATCCTTATTTTTTCACAGAACAACCCATATTTTGGTATGTCACGTAACCACCCATCAAATTTCTGAGTACCATTATATAATAATCACAAATAAAAGATTGAAAATGTCAATATTTCAATTATAAAATTTCATTTGCAATAACACGTAATAATTTCGAGATATTGAAATCGTAAATCCACTTTGAAAACCATTTTTAATACCAAAATACCCAAATTGTGAATAAGGTGTTTCTTTTTCCTTTTAAAAACACTAAATCTTATAGAAGAATCCAAATACCAGATAATAGTTACGGCAGAAGAAGATTCATTGTTTCCACAATAAAGTATAAAAATTCCTTTTTTTGTTTAGTAAAACACTTCTTAGGAAAATATTTTTTTTTAATAAAAGTAAATGTCCAAGGGTTTTATTATAAACCATGTAAAATTAGGTTTATATTATCAAAACATGCCTCAATGAAAGGAGATAGAGACGAAGACCCTTACCTCATGTTCGACTTGATTCGTTTTTCCTTTCATTTCCTGAATAAAAAACATAAGTTAATTTCAACTTTCTTAAGAACCTATTTCAAGTTTATTATTCCTTTTATATCTTTTATTGCCTTGTTTAACAATTAGTTAATTATTTGAGTTCATATCGGACATTTTGTCGATGTTCAGAACTTGAGTCAAAAATAAACTTGTTATAATTATAAATTGTCCTTGTGGTCAAAATTAAATTTACTAAAAAATTATACTCATGGTTTAGGTATAATTTATATCATATATATACAGTAAATATTTATTTATAATAATCCATATCATTTGGATATAAGAAATGAAACGAGTTGTTCATGGAGACGGTAAGTCGTAGGAACGCATGATTGCTACTTTAATTTATATTTCACATTTAAAGGAATGAAAACTAAATGATACATAGTTATATTTTAATTACATTATAATATCATATATAATTTAATTAACTCCATCCTTTATATGGTCAATTTATGGCCTGAACGAGTCGTATGACTTTGAAGGGGCGGTAGTCCGCACTTCCTCAAATGAAATTATCGTATTTATAAAACATGAAAAGCAAAAAATTAATGTCCTAAATAATAATTACAGAACTATAGAGAAAAAATAATATCATTTATATCATTCATAATTACATTTCTATCATAATTTCCACCATAAGTGGTGGTAGGAGAATATTGAACAATCATTATTTTGTGAGACAGTAGTTCTTCGTCAACCGAAACTGTGTGTTCTATACCCATTGGACGGATGTGTGTGTAAGTGTAGTTTAAATATTTCTCCAAAAAAACCAATTATATTGAGTATAATTTTTTTTTTACATAAAAAAATAATAATAAGATAATAGGAAGTAGATATGGAAAAATAAAGGAAAGGAACTTGATAGATAACGTTACCTCAAATCGGGTAACTTTTTTGATTTGAGACAAAGGGCTCTCTTGAATGGACTTATACATAATCTAAGTCTTCTATGATGAATGTAGGGATGTTAGAAACTAATTTGGGAAGATTTTGGACGAGAAAAGGTAGACTTAGAGGTTTGAGTAAGGATTAGAGGTGATTCCCTTTTCTAAGAGGGGGGAGGGACTCTTTTGGAATGTTTGAAAGTATTATTTTATTATAAAATTATTTTCAGTTTCATAAGGACAAAAACTCATTAAATTATAATATAATATGAATATAATTCTAAATAAAATCATCCAATAAGAATTTTATAGATTTTGGATATTTTTTAATCCTTATCTGTTTTATTTAACACTTTTTTACTCTACTGTTTTATCAAGCATTTAACACTTTGAGAATCAAAATAGTCATGAAAACCTGAAAAATAACCAATTAAAGAGTCGTTAAAAAAATAGAATTATTATAACCATTTGGAATAATATTATATTTTTTTTTTAATTTTATAATATTTAACAAAATAATTTATATTTTAAATTATGAATTGAGTCAATTTATACATTATTCATATCTCGGCTTTTTAAAAACTCATAACAACTTTATTGATTAGAAAAAAGTTAATTAATACAAATATAACAAGTAAATATCAACCATAAAATTAGTGTATGAAATTAAAATAACCAAATTTTCTTTATTTTAACATTTATAATATCATTTATTTTAATCCTTTATTAATGAAGTAATCACTTCATCATCATTGTGTCGTAATTAAATTTATTTATTTAATGTCTAAAAATTATATATATAATACCATGATGTAGGAAATGTTTTTATATTTCTAATTAATATTTAATGTCAAAAAACTTACCATATATAACTCCATATAAAAATTATTTTATTAAAAATTATATGATTAGGTTATATTTTCCTTAACATTAAATTAAAAGTAATTAAATGTAATTTTCACACACAAGTGGCTTCATGGGGTCCTAAAATCAACTCAAGGATTCCCATGGTCAGACATATCACATCCAATAGGGTTAGAATATGTGTTAGTGTAATTTAATATTATTATAATTTTATTTTTTACCCTTATTTACCTTATTTACCCTTTAACCATGGTAAATAAAATAATTACTAACGTTACTATTCATAATGTCTAAAAATAAAATTTACCTATTTACACAATTTTTACCTCCTGATTCCAAATATGGAATCCATTTTTCTAAATTAAAAACACAAAAGATACAAAAATTCATTTAAAATTAATTCATGTTGTCAAAACAAAAAAGTGTGTTTTAAAATAATAATTATCAAAAGATTGACATGTGTTTATGTCTAATTAAAATGTGAATTTACCTAAAATGAATAAAAATTGATTATATGGTAAAAAAATAATATAATTACATGTTAAAACAAATTAAAAAGATAATATAACCATATAAATATATCATATGAAAAGACAGTTTTGACTTTCCATGCAGCATTTTTCACTATTCATTAAAAAATGAACTTTATCAGAAAAATACCAAAAATTTACCCAAAGTAAATTTTAATGTCTTGATTCTAAATAAGATGTCTATTTTTTCAAATGGAAGATATAAAAGTGACAAAAAATATATTTAAAAGGGGTTTTCCATCAAAAGGTGATAAATTGACCTTTTAAAGAATATTAGAGTATTTCATGCTTAAAATCATATTCATTCTTATTTTAAGCCTCTAATATTTATTAGATAAATTTAAATACATTTAAAAAACATGTGTAATCATGATTTAGTAAGTTATTTTGATTCCTAGCAATACGATGGTTGTGTTTTAACTACCATTTAAAATAATATTATTATATTATTATTTTTTGGTATAACTCAATGTTGTGTGGAACATAAGATTTCAAAAGAAACACATTTGTTTCATCTTGAGTATGTTATTGAATAAAGTGTCCTGTTTAAAATAAAATTAATATCCTATTCATAAATATTAATAGATATGAAAAGGTATTATTTTATAAATACCTCGGTCGTTACATTAAGGTTCTCAGAAAAATCACAAAAATTCACAATAAGATAATTTTGACATTATGAATTAAAAAATGAAGCTTATTTTATCAAATTAATTTTCTAAAAGTGTCTTAAATTATTTTTATTATTCTTCATATAAGGACATAAAAAGTATTTCTTTTAAAAAAAGTTTATTTTCAGATATATAAAGACATTAGTAAAAATTGTATATATTATTATCAATATGATTTATTTATGTAAAATCATTAAAAATAATATTTAAAAAGTATTTATTAAACTTAATATTACTAATTTTAACAGTTATGTTATAACTATACTATTTAAAAAATTAATATAATAAAAAAATCACCCCTATGGTGATTGTGATCATGTGGTTCATACTTTTTACTTCTAAAAAATATTATTTTATCTATCATAAAATGATATTTATTAGAATTTTATTGTTTCGTGTAATGAAATAAAAGTAGGAGTTACATTTATTGCAATCTGGACTTGTTATAGACTATAAATAATGGTTGAATTATTTTATCATGTAAAGAAATAAATCAAAAATAATAATTTATTTGAAAAAAACAGTTTATAAAAAATGGGGTGTCACATTCTACCCCCTTTAAAATGAATTTATCCCTTGAAATTCATCATTATGATATATAAAATTTAGGATAATTATACTTCATCATATCCTTAAATTGCCACATTGGTTCCCATTAATAGTTATTTTTTCAAAAAATATTAACCAGGATAGTAGACTTGTTTTGTAGAACTTACTCTGTACGGTTTATAATTTCAACCAGTTTCTCCTCATAAAAAATATCATGCTCCAACGATATGGATTATGAGTTAAATACATGTTAATGGTTAGGTATGTACTTAATCAAGAGATATAGATTAAACACATCATGGGATTGAGAGAGATTTGGAGAAATTTATAAGAAATATGCTACTATTCTGATACGTTCAAGAATCTCAAAGGGATCGATATATCTAAGGAATAGTTTCCCATTCTTATCAAACCTCATTACATTATTCCAGGGATAAATTATCAGAAAAACCATCTCTATAAATTTAAATTCTAGATCATGTCATGGTTATCATCATAACTTTTCTATCGATATTGAGATACCTGGATATGTTTTCAAATGACTATAATCTTATCTTCCATTTCTTCAGCTATCTCAGGTCCCAATTGATTTGATTCCCCAATATCATCCTAGAATGTTGTAGCTATACATTTTTTCCCATATATGGATTCATAAGAACACATCTAAATTCTTGAGTTAAAGACATTGATTTAATAAAACTCTACTAGAGGAAGGTGTTGATCTCAACGACATTTTAAAGCCATAAAACAATATCACAACATATCCTTTAGGGTTTGAATTGTTCTTTCAAATTGACCATCCATCTAGTGGTGATAAGTAGTTCTTAAACACATTTTTATATCTTGTACATGGTGAAGAATCCACCAGATAATTGAGGTAATACTTGGGTCTTAATGAGTCAAAATAAAATGTGGTACTCTATGAAACATTACCACTTCATTATTGTATATATTAGAATTCTAATCAAGAGAGTGGTCTTCTATAATAGAAATTAAGTGTGTTGACTAAGTACATTGATCCACTAACACCCATATATAAATAAACCCTTTAGAGGTTTTGGGGAGCCCAATAAAAAAATCAATAGATATGTTTTCCCATTTCCATTTTGGTATGGCTAATCGATGTAAAATACACTTATATTTGTGACTCTAAATCATAAATTTCTGGAATACCAAGCCCAAAGATATAAAATCAATGATATCACTCTTCATTCCATCCCACCATATGTATCCATTCAATTCTCTATAGAACTTAATAATTTGAGGATGAATATATAATGAAGAAATGTGAGATTCTTCTAAAGGAACCTTCTTCAAAAATGGTATGGAAAGAACATATACATGGTTATTTACCCTTATCATTAAATCTTGATCAAGGTTAAACTCAAGAGAATTTCTAACCATCTTTTTCTTCTCTACATATTCCTTATGTGCCTCTTTAATCTTCACTTGGATATAGGTTTGAACATTTAATTGAGAAAGATAATATTTTTCCCTTCCTTCAGGATTTCTATATCCATCTTTTTCTAAACCAAAAATGTTGGATCTATTTTTATCCTCATCATGGAAAAGATATAATGATCCTTTCAAATCAAATCATCAGCCACCTTGTTATCTTTCCCAGGGTAGTAATTTATCGAGCAGTCATAATATTTTATCAGTATTAACCATCTTCTCTGGTTCATATTAAACTTCTTCTATGTGAATATATATTTCATACTTTTATGATTAGTATAGAGTTATCACACTTTTCTATATAAATATAATTCCCTCATAACTTTAATGAAAAAAATATTGTTGCTAACTCCAAATCATGGGTAGGGTATTTTGCTTATGAATCGTCAATTTACATGAGGAATAGGCAATAAACATTTTATTCTTCATAATAACATGTCTGTATCCCTTCATTGATCCATCACTATAGATTAAAAACTCTTATCCACTACAAGTTAATGTAATCACTGGTGCGCTAACTAACCTTCTCTTCAGTTCCTTGAAATTTTCCTCAAATTCATATGTTTAGAGGAACCTGTCACCCATAAAAGTTATCTTGGTCATGGTATTAGATATTATGAGAAATTATACCCAAACCATTGATAATATCCTTATAAATAGAGAAAAATATGGATATCAATAATTGTGGTTGGTCTAGGCCAATATTAAATAGCTTTTGTCTTTTATGGATCTACTTTAATACCATCTCTTGAGATTACGTGACCCAAAAATGAAACATTTTATAGAGAAAATTCAAAAAATTAAATTTTTAATACATCTTATCCTTCCTTAGGGTCTTTAGTAGAATTATCAAGTAGTCTTAATACTCTTCCTTTATATTTTAATAGATAATAATATCATCTACAAATACTACCACAAACTGATCGAGGTAATATCTAAAGATTCTTTTCATAAAATCCATGAAGATTACAAGGGAATTAGTAATACTAAAATTCATAATGATGTATTCATAGTGTTAATACCTTGTATTTAATGTCTTATTTAGAAATTACTCTTTATTTCCCCTCAATTGATGATATCCAGAATGAAGGTCAATCTTGGAAAAGTATTAAGCGTCACACAGTTGATCAAAAAATTCATCAATTTAGGGTAAAGGACACTTGTTCTTTATTATTATCTTATTAAAATCTAGATAATTAACATAGAATCACATTTATCCTTCTTTATTTTTCAAAAAAAATATATTTTCACCCGAAAGTTACACACTTGGACGAATTAATCCCTTATCAACATTTTCTTGGATTTTATTCTTTAATTCTAGAAACTCAATAGGGAGAATTCTGTAGGGATTCTTTGAAATTTGTGTGGAATCAGGTGTGAGCACTTTCAAGAACTTAACTTCATGTTTTTGTGTAATACTAGGATCCTCTTCTATAATGAAATCTATAAATACTTGAAAAAAGGGATATCATCGATGTTAATTGTATCCCCAAACATTTAAGATAAACAACCCTTATGGATTGGAATTAACACCCATAAAATGGATGTAATCTCTATAGGAAGTTTATATATATCATCCCATTGATAGACAGTCATAGTTTGTTCTGAAATATCAAACGTAAATTCCCATCCTTAAAAATTGATGTGGGATCTATGAAGATAAATCCAATCCATTCCTATGATGACTTAAAATTTAAACAAAGGAAGAATGAATAGTTTTTTAGGAAGCACATTCCCACCAACGTCAATTGGAGAGGAATCTTACACATGAGATGAAACCATCATACCATTAGGGGTTTTTATTTCTAATTCCATATATAATTGTTTGGTTGAAATATTAATAACTTTAGAAAATTATTTAAATTTTAAAGGTATGTAAGATCAAGAATCAAATAATACATTATTAGTTTGAGTGTGGATGGTAAGTTTAACTTTTACCAAGTCATGTCACACCCCTCATCAGAAATAGTGATTGCATGACATGTCCCCTTCTCCCTTACCTTAATAGGTTGTTGATACTGGTCATCATCACCAAACCTCATGTTTGGAAAACAGTTATAAAATTTTGTATTCTCCTTACACTTTTATCACTAAAGTGGGGGAGATTCTTTATGTGATGTTTTCCCTTGATTCATTTTGTTAGATAACTTCTTCCCATCACTTCAGCAATAAAATACTTTATAACCTTCCCTTATGAACTGAATACATTTATTATACCCCTTAATACAATTTTCTCCATGCTTATTCCCGTACAAAGAGCATATAATAAATCTAGTTATCTTCTCTTCATGGTTTTTATTTTTTCCTTCAAACTCTGTATTAATTTTTTTTCAAAACCATGAGATTGATATGTAACTATAACCTCCATTTAAGCCTTTATTTCAAAATTAAGAATATATTTTTTCCTACTAATGTTTCATATGGACAACTCCCTTATATTACATGGGTTTAATTAACTGAATAGCTAATCAAATTTACATTCCGGTGAGATAATAATACTAGATACATACCTCACAAGTATTGTAAAATTATCCTTATAGTTACCAAAGGATTCATCAGCCCATTTCTTTAAATTAAGGAATTATTTCTATATATTTTTATGACGAATCATAGGAAATTAATTATTGACAAATAAATTTAGGAACTCATACCAATCTATGGATCTAATTATTTCTTTTTGCCACATATTCTTGAAGTGATTCCACAACTAGTCCACTTTTTCTTCTAACCGATAAACAACCAGAATGAATTTCTCATGTTCTAAACACTGGATAATGGAGAATATCTATTTAGTGGTTTCAGTCCAAATTTTAGTAATAAGTGGATCATAAGACCTGCTGAAATAAGGTGGATGTTTCCACATAAAAGACTCAATAAAATTTTGTTCCCTTCATTTATCATTTCGAATTCAAGAATGATTTCTATCTTAATAATGTTGTGTGAACATTTAATTGAGTTTTTTCATTAAATATACCATAGAATTTGAATGATTAAGAGAATAATCATTGAAATTTCCTTCACAATTACTATTAATTTTGTTCATTAAGGTTACATCCATTGAATAAAACCAAAAATCATAGTGTAAGGAATAGTCGTCATAGTGGGTAAACACATAATTAGGAAAAAACACTTATTATATGTCTAAATTATGAAACCTTATTTAATATATGACACCTTAGGTTTATCTTAGGCTATCATTATCCAACATCTATTTAAATATTTCATGATTAATTGTAATGATTTTTTTAATTACCAATGAATATCCCCATGAGTGTTAATCCAGGTTTGCAATATGGCCCATTATCATACAACACTTCTCGATTGACTCTAGCTCAATACGGTTTTTAGGGTTATTTCTCCTATATACATATTTGCTAGATCCACATCCACTTATTGTATCCAAACATGGATTTATTTCTAGGAAACCAATCACTTTATCCTTTACCAAAATTCTTTGACATTTTCATAGGCTTTTACTTATCCTTAGAATTATCCTTAGATAATTATTAAGGTTCCAACTAATGTTTTATAATCCTATTTTACAAAGGTTGAATAAAATTTTCTCCAATATGAACTATAGTGAACCTCCCTTTTTTACATTAACATTTCATCATTTTTAGTATAATACTTAAAACATTAAACATACTAACACCAAAAAACCATATTAATTTATTTCCATTAGAAACATAGAAACATAAAAACAGTTACATAAGAGATATAATTTATCTCCCATGAGGTTATTCATGACTAAAACCGTTATTAGACACATCATACATAATAAATATCTTCATAACCTGGGGAATGGAACAATAAAAACAAGGTGAGCTCAGATTCTTAGTAAGGGTGAACATAAGAGATATGTAAGAATAAAAATGATAAAAATGGTATGAGAACGTGATCATGACATTAGAAGATCATTCCTTCCATATCAAAGGATAAAAAAATGAATTATGGAATAAATATTCGAAGTTCATTAGACATGAATCATAAGGTAATCAAGAGAATAAACTATGAGCACATAATAAAAGAATAAGTCAATGAATTTTAACAGAAACATAAACATGTAATATCATTCCCTATAAGTCAAGGAATGTTTCCAAAACATTACAAAGAACATAAGGGGTTCTAAACCTATGGGCCGGACACACCACCATCCTCAGTCACAGCCCATTCCTTGTAAGGGATTGGGATTCACTATCTTCCCATAGTGTATCGGGTCTCCCAATATTCCCATAGTTGATTACATTTCCTCATATTCTATAGTGGACCAAGACCGTGAACTTGAATCCCATCATTATCTCATTATATATAAGTCGTTACACTATTAACTGGATGGAGATATAGGTCCCACTCTTCTCATAATGAAATCATACATACATGTTTTACATAATCATAAAGTGTCATATCTTAACCCATAAAATCAAATGGGTTTCATAAACATGCAATAATATCTTATCCTATAGAAAAATTCAGGTTTCATAATCATTTAATTAAATCATAACCAATTAAAAGAAGTGGGTTTTATAATCATATAACTCGTTAAAAAGAAACATGTTTCATAAAAATCATGCCACATAAATATTAACATTATAAGAAATAATATGAATGGAACAATTATATAATTTCTCCAGAAAGTCATGAATAACACCAATGGATTTTATCTAAGCTATAAAATAATTTATCAATATATTTTAAAACATTTATGGATGAAAATATCTTTTCTTCGTTGAAAAACTCTTTTTAAAACATAAAACATTTTTCAAAACCTTTTTCTTCGAAAATAACATTGAAAACATATAAAGGAAGATTGGAAATCGTAAAATATTTTTGAAATAATTTTTTATTGAAAATTATCTTAAAATATCATCTTTGAAAAAAAAATTAAAATATGGTTTTTCAAATTCATGGAATTTGTCTCAAAGAAAGAAAATCGAGACAAAACTACTTTACCGATTTGGTAACTTTTGAAACATAAACCTTATTAAAGAGATATAATAAAATGGATAAGTAAATAACCATAAATTTAATTATTATGATCATATAATATATTCATGGTCTGTATATACACCAAAAAAAATTATTTTACTGGTTAATAAGGTGTAAATCTCAGAGAAATAAAAGGGATACTATAAATATCCATACCTTATGTCTTGTCTCTCATCATACTCATTCAAAAATCATGTATACTAAATATAAGTTTATTATACATATACCACATAACCTTATAATTATATATAATAACATATATATCATTATATTACCCACTTATTAACACTTCTATGTTAAGGTTATGTTTTGGGTAATATTCGCTTTGTTTTTCGCATGTGTATTGATCTGTTATATTTTTTGTTCTAATACTTATATTGTTATTTACATAATTTAAACCATTATATAAATGTCTTTTATATTGATAATAAATGTTTTTATAGTAATCTTTAAAATATATAAATATAAAATGGAATACACCATTCATGGAGATGGTATGTCATATGTACGCATGAATGTTGTTTCTGTTTAATTATCATATTAAAAGAAATAAATAAATGAAATATATATATATAATAATAATTACAGTATAACTATTATTTCATTTAAATTATATACTTTTACTGAACTCATCCTTAATACTTTGCATGTTGTGAGTGAATGAATCACGTTTCTTTGAGGGGGTGGTAGTCCATACTTACTCAAACAAAATTATCTATTTTACAAAAAAATGAAATCATGAAGGTATGTTTTATATAATAATTCCAGAAGCACAAATACATCCTAAATATCAAATTTATAATATAAAAATATATTTTCCATCATAATTCCCAACCAAGATATGTGTTAAATGAAAAATGAACAACATTATTTCGTTTGGTGATAGTTCATCAAACACAAAAATGATAAGTTTATTACCCATTAGATGGAATTGTGTGTATGTGTAGGTCAAACCATTATAATAAAAAAAATATAAGAATATTTATGATACTGTGGTTATTATATTATCTTTGAATAAGAATAGTTGAGTGTGGATAATGAAATTAAAACAAAATATCTTGAAGAAGGATATTACCTCTTATTTGGGTAACTCCCTTTGGTTTATAACAAAGGGCTTCTTTGGATGGCTTTATTCCAAAAGGGAGTATTCTAGAATAGATTTATGGATTTTTTAGGATACATAGGTATATTTATTTTCTTCCAAATTGAATGTTATGTGTTAATAAGTGGAATGGGTGAGTTATTTTTTATAGTGGAGGGGGTTGCATTCTTCTAACGTTTTGACAAGGAAATTCCAACAACACTTTTCCTATGACAGGTGGATAAAATAATGCTTATAATAGGATAAAATGGAGTATAGGTTAGAAATATGGATATAAAAATATTTTTTTACAAGTTTCTTGATCATTTTGGGCCTTAAGATTAAGGTTTTGTACTTTGTTAGGATAATCTTCCTATTAATCATTGTAATTATTTTTAATCACTTTCACTAATAATTTTTGTCAAAAAATAAAATAAAATTATTATAAATTATATATTATTATTATTCCAAACATGAAATCCATTTTTTAAAATTATAATCACATAATTGGAAAAAAATTATTTTAAAATTAATCTCACAAACGTGTCACAATAGTGGGATTTTAACCAAATGTTAAAATGTTTGGGATGCTTTTACATCCAATTTCAATGTCAAATTTCTTATAAAGACATAAATTGGATAAAATTATTTATAATTAATCTAATTAAACATTAAAACCAAATTAAAATATAATATAATGATATAAATAAATTATATGAAAAAAATAGTTTTGAATTAAAATTCAGTAATTTTCATTATTCATCCAAAAAAGGTTTTTCATAAAAAATTTAAAAAAATTACAATAAGATAATTTTGAAATTAAGAATTCAAAAATAAATTTTATTTTATCAAATTAAATTTCTAAAATTGCCTACAATTAATTTTACTATTGTTCATATAAGGACATAAAAACCAATTCTTTTAGGAAAATAGTATTTTAAAACACAAATAGACATTGGTAAAAAAAATTCTATTATTTTAAATATTATTTAATTATATAAATATATTATATATAATATTTAAAAAATTCTTATTATTATTCATTTTACTATGTTTAGTGGCTATGTTATAACTATCCTTCTTAAATAATTAATATAACAAAATGTAGTTTCATAGAAACTTAGTGTTGTGTGTAACGCAAGCCAAGTTAGTGCTTTATATAGAAAAAGATTAAATTGGTATATAATATATATAAATTTTGAATTAATGTTACATTCAATTAAATACATCAAGGAGATTTAATATTTTTGGAAAAAAATCTCATAAAAATTCAAGGTGTTACAATAGGGCTCATTCAATAAGGACTCTTTGATCTAGGTAGATCTCTAGTTATAAGTTCAAATGAGGAATAAAACACTCATTTAATATTAAAAATATGAAAATATTCATGGAATATGTCAACATATTCCCTTATAAGGTTAATTTATTCAAATAGTATTCTCTCCTTTATCTTATTCATTTTTGTTAGATATTATTGTTCACAAGGAAACAATATCCATCCTTAAAAAAGAATTTCAAAAGTAGATTCATCATTATCCTTGAAATTTTATAGAATCATAGGAAAATTTTAGATATGTAAAGTGATTTCACACTCTTATAAGTTCATTTTAACTCTATATAGAGACAATCAATCCATGGCTAGTATAATATCAAATTATACTATAGGGGGGATAACAAGGTTTTCGAGGAGATAATTACCAAAAATGTTAATTAGGTAAGAGTAATATAATTGAGAAGCAATAATTTTATAAATGGGTTTTTTCAACTATTACTGAAAATATATGACTCTATTCGGTGTTTGAATATATATACTAGACATTAATGATATAAAAAAATGCATAGAATTAGAATCAAATAGGGAATTGGATATCCTTGAATGAATAAAAATTTTACTTTTCACAATTTAATTTTCATGATACACCTCAATAGTAGTGATAGAATAATAATTTACATACTCAATTGGCCTTGGTGGTTTCTTTCATCAGTTATCCTTGATGACCCTTGGCTTAGTACACTAATTTTCATATTATTTATGTTCTTTATTGTTAAAATATTAGACCATGGGTGGAGGATTTATTAGAACCTTGTTTCATTATATTATATTAGTTAGCTTCATTATCACCCTTTTACATTCATTGTTATTATCCCCCTCCTTTTCACATTAGAAATATCTCATCATTCACTTAAGTTAGCAACAAGGATGTTTATTCCCATACAAATGTAATGTGGGTAATTGTATTTTCTTCCCTCTATTATATTTATTTATTGTTCCTATAACATACAAGGTAAATAAAGAATATGAATTTTTCATATTTATTAATTTTTGAATTAAATATTAATTTTACTATGTTCGATAGCGTACCTGATACACAACAACGGGTTTCTTTGAAATCTTACGTTGCACACTAATAATATATTATTATTTTAAACGGTAGTTAACTCCTAGCCATTGTATTGGCAGGAATGAATGAAACTAACTAAAATATGATTATATATGTATTTTAAATGTATTTACATTTATCCAATAAAAATTAAATGCTTAAAATGTGAATGAATCTAATTTTAAGCATAATTTGCTTTAAAAGGCTGATTTATCACCTTTTAATAGAAATCCTTTTTTAAATCTAATTTTTGTCACTTTAATACATTCTATTTGACCAGATAAAATCCTTATTTAGAATGGGGACATCAAAATTTACTTTGTGTAAGTTTTTTGGAATTTTTCCGATAAATTTCCTTTTCTAATGAATAGTGAAAAATATTGTATTTTAATTCAAAAGTGCCTTTTAAACGAATTTATTTATATATTTAGATTATATTTTTAATTGGTTTTAAAGTGAAATTAAAATATATTTCTACCATTTAATCCAATGTTGGTCATTGGAATTAATTTCACTTTGGATTTGGACATAAACAAGTATCAATCTTTTGATAGTTATTGTTTCTTAAAAACACGTTATTTGTTTTGATAACGGAAAATTAATTTTAAAATTAATTAATTCCAATTATATGTTTTGAATTTGAAAAAATATACATAATTTTTGAAATCAGAATATCAAATATAGATTAAACTGAATTTTTGGTATTTTTATAAAAAACTTCAATTTTTGATGAATAGTAAAACCACTTAGTGGTAGTTAAAAAAACTGACTTTTTCATTTAAAAGAAATTTTACCACTTCTGTGAATTGAATTTCGAAAATCCGACATACATGGTTGTTATCAAGAAGTAAAATGTGGTTCAATAAGATGAAAATAATTTTTGGTGAATAGTAACTTTTGACTTTTATTTACCGCAGTTAAAGGTAAATAGGGTAATTCAAGGTTAAAAGAATATTATAATAATTAAAAATTACCTTAACACTTGTCCTAACCTTATCATGTGAGTAGTTGCCGACCATGGGCATCCTTGGGTTGATTTTGGGACCCCATTGAGCCACTTGGTAGTGATAATGACAATTTGGATTAATTAATTTAATGTTAAGACAAAATTGACATTAACAAAAATCTTTTAGTAATTAATTTTTATAAGGGGTTATATAAATTATCTTTTTAACTATAAATATTCATTGGAAAGATAAAATGATTTACTACATGAAAATATTTTATTTTAATTTTTAGACATCATATAATTTAAATTATTTATGCCACAATAATTATGCAGTATTTACCTCGTTAATAAATGATTTAAATAAATAAGATTATAATGATTAAACTATTATCCAAAACATATACAATTCTAATTGGATGATTTTATT
Organism: Viscum album; assembly: GCA_963277665.1. Classification (NCBI taxonomy): domain Eukaryota; kingdom Viridiplantae; phylum Streptophyta; class Magnoliopsida; order Santalales; family Viscaceae; genus Viscum; species Viscum album. The sequence continues at coordinate 246,377,276 of OY728131.1, forward strand.
TAGACCATGAGTCATCTTATCTTCCTCTTTAATGATTTTTGGACCTTTTTAAATCGAATATAAGTTTATAATAAAATAATATTTTCACACTTTCCAAAAGAGTCCCTCCTCTCCCTTATAAAAGGAGACCACTTATAACCAATTACACACACCTCTCAAGCCTTTTATCTCGTCCAAACTCTGCCCAATTAAGCTCCCTATATCCCTCTCCTCCTCCTATAAGCCTTACCTTAGGCAGAAGACACTTCAAGAAGTCCTTTGGTTCAAACCAAAGGGAGTTACCCAAATTAAAGGAAACGGTTTCTCTTAATTTGTTTTCTTTTATTTTACTTCTCCAACCCCTAAAATCTTTTTATTCCTTTCTTTTGTAACAACACCAGTATCATAAATATACTAGGATTTTTTTATGAGAAGGATTATAACTACACATACACACACCTCCATCTAATGGATGAAGAACATAATGTTTTTGTGGATGTTAAACTAACGCCTCACGAAACGATGATTGTTCAAATATCTCCAACCGCCTCCCATGGTGGCCATTATGATGGCACTTTATTTATATATGATATATATTATTTTTATGTTTTCTTTATAATTCTGTATTTTCCATTTATATCATGCCTTTATGGTTTCCATAATGGGTAAATACGATAATCTAATTTGAGGAAGTGCGGACTACTTCCCCCTCAAAGTGATGTGACTCGTTAATGCCTTATATGGGATGTATAAAGGATAGATTTAATGATATTATATATGATATTATAATGGAATTATAATATACTTATATATCATAATTTTTTAATTCCATTAAAATAAGAAATAGAAATGAAAGTAGCGTTCATGCGTACGTACGGCTTACCGTCTCCATGAACGGTGCATTTCATTTGTTACCTCCAAATGTTATATACTATTATAAATACATGTATATACTGGATATATATGATATATATGATATCTAAATCATTAAAACCATTCTAGGTATAATGGACTATTGACCACATGGACAACTTGTAAATATAAGGTGTTCGTTTTTTTTTACTCAAGTACCAAATATCGACAAAACGACAATTATTAACTTAAATGATTACATAATGTTTATAAAAAGGTAATAAGTAATATAAAAAGAATAATAAACTTTTAAAAAAGGTTCTTAATCAAGTATAAATTAACATTATTTTATTATTCAGGAGATTAAAGAATGAACGGGTCCATTCGGACAACGAGGTAAGGGATTTTCTTATCTCATTGTTAATTCAGTGAGATTTCCATTGTTCGCCACTTATTTATTGCATGTGGTGTAATGTGTACTACCATTGATATATATTATGATTATTATCTTTGTATCCATGTTATTATGTGATTCATTTTGTGGTCATTAACTTTTCATCATACGACTCGATTTGATTACGATGAAGTAAGAGTTTTTCATCTCACTTTTTATTCTCATGAGATTCATGCTATATTTGCCACTATTTCCTTTTGTGTGGTGTATGTACTACCCAGGATTGTAATATTTGTGTAATATAATTTCATTTATTATTATTTACATCTTAATTATATGATCCTTCTTTCATGTGGCATATGTTTTGTAAGTTACCAAATCGGTAAGGGAACCTTTCACCCTCCTCTTTTTAAAAGACTTCTTTTTGTTATGTATTTTAATTTAAATATTATTATGTTGGGATATGTTATTCTATATCCTTATTGATGTAAAAATTATTTCCAAGTTATTAGATACCCTTTTTTCACATCAACACATTTTCTGAATTTTAAAGTGACGTCATTAGTCTGTCAAATTTTTACAAGGGAACTTTTTAACCCAATTTCAATTTCTTTGGCTTCAACTTGTAGTTATTGAATATGTCATCCTATGAATATGTGTGAATGACCTCTGATTGTTTTACACTTAATATACACTTATATTGGGTGTTTTTATATTTTTCACACATAATTATGAGATTGATTTATCCTTAATTTAAGGATACCATCTTGATAATGGATTTCATCTCAATTTACATTTCCATTGAGACTTCATTGTTGTTATTCACCAATTCACTCTTATATGGTGTATATATTGTCTTTTGACATATTATATCATGAACCCATTTATTCTCATGATATTATAAAGTTCCGATTAAATGTTATTCCATAATTATTTGTATTCAAGAGTCTCTCATTTTTTTTAAAAACTCTTTAACAAAAATATCATTTTTAAATGTTTTATAGATTTATTATTCTAAATATTCATCCTTAATGTCCATTTTTTAAAAATGGTTTTGAGTATTTATTTATATGGACATTAATGTTTTAAAATTATAATTCCATTGAAAGCTTCAAAGTGGTATGGGACACTTTGATTCAAAAATCTTTTTTAAATGGTTTTTGAAAATTGATTGATTATTTCATTATCTTGAAATTACTTCTTTTGATTGAAAATGAAATGTTATTAGTGAAATGTATATATTTACAATATTTTATGTGTTATAATGGTACTTGGACATTTGAAAGGTGGTTACATGATAAACCAAATGATGGGTGGTGCTGTGAATACCAGGACGGGTGGTTACGTTATAACATCCAATGCATTGGGTATGGATGTCATCCGTATGGCTATTCTATTTAGTGATATGTGTGAAATTCGACCGTATGGTTATTCCATTCAAGTATGTTTATGTCCCAGGTTACCTTTATATGTTATGTGTTCTTTATATGGATTTTATGGTAATCTTTTGGTTACAAAAGGGTAAGTAATGATCTTTTATTCAGTGAAGAGTTTTTACTACTTCATAAAGGTGAAAAGCATTACTTATGTTAAAGTATTCGTGGTTTACTTGTTGTTTTGAAAAAACTAATAGTTTTCCTTCTTTGTGTATCCCTTAATGAGATTTTTATGCTCACCCCATTTTTTTTAAATGTTTTCCATAGGACGTAAAGATGAATAGGGTCAAGAATGGGATCATGGAATAGTCATGCTATCTAAAACATGTAACTAGACATGTTTATTTTTAAGTGTTTTTATTTTATGAAAAAATGGATACTGAATACTAGTGTCTACATGAAATATTAAAGTTGTAATGTAATTTTTATGACTAATTCTCTAAAACTCTAAACCTGAAAATATCCTCAATGGGAATTATTCATTTAATTCAACATTATGTAATGTTATAAGGTCGGGTCCTTATAGTTCATCTATAATTAATCTTCATTATCCCATTTTTATCACTAAACCCTTGAGACCAATGAGATTAACAAACCTATATATCATCTCTAAGGTTACATCAAACAATTTATTTTTTAGTATTAAAGTATTAAATTACTAAATATTTTCAATTATTAGGATTTACACCACTAAAGAAGTGATCAACCTTACTTTTGTGGTCTATCAAAAAGATAGAGGCATACCTTGAAATACTTTTGAAGTATACTTCATAAGACCCAATTGACTCATACTTTATTTTCATGAGTCTAAATAAATCCCTCTCTATTTTAATATAGAGATAATGGGGGATATATTTATTGAAAAATATTTTTAAAATATTTTCACTCTATTGATTTGATGTCTTCCTTGAGTTTTGTGTAATGGATATATTTCCACTAGTAATAATATTCCCTTTATATTCAATAGAAAACCCATATAAATTTTACATATTCATATCATTTAAGGATATATAATATCTTTTTAATAGAACTAATCAATTTTTTACAAATATGGGATCAGAGGATCCACTAAAAGATGGATCCCTTTGTCAAATAATCTACTAAACTGAAATTTGTTCAATCTTTGGAAAAGTAAGGTGTTCTATGTGATTATATTAATTATTATTAATTTGAGTCAATTTTGAAAGTACCATCATGAGGTTCTCAAATTCCAAAAATATTATATTATGATACTCATTTGGAAAATCATTACATTGGCCATTACATTGGTTGTTGAGATGGTTACTTTTATTTGCATCCATTTACTAAGGAATGTTAGGGGTGAGAGTACTGAAAGTATTAATAATATGGAATTCAATAATATTAACCGAGAAGAAATAACTCTAATATTACATATATATATATATATCATAACGTATTAATTTAAAGGTTTTAATCTAGGTTATTCATAGAATAAATCTTATAAGATTCTCTAACGTAATCCCCATAAATTAGTATACCTTAATTTAATACCAAATATAGGAATACATGTATCAAAAATATTATGACATTATTTTTAACACAAAATACATAAAACAAAAAAAACCAAAATATAGATGTCTAGTGTTTTTTGGATATTAAGTACACAATACATCAACTAAGAAATATCATACGAAAAATTTATTTCAATCTCTATATTGTGATACTGAATATCAGTGAACCTATATCACTATATATGATACCATAGGTACATTTATGAAGAAGAAGTGTGATATATAAATCATAGTGAGGGAACATGTATGGTAATTTAGTATAGAATAGAAGTCATGATAAATAACATTGCATAATAAAATAAGAGGACCATATAAAATCGCATTAGATAATTTAATAGAGAATAACATGTAATAAGACCATGTAGTTTCAAAAAAATTGGTAAAAACATATAACATGACATCAATAGAATAAGTCAAGGCTCTATTCCATTACATCCTAGCATACTATTCTAGGATTATTTTATGTGAACAATACATGGTATCTAATGAGACTAAATCATTACTCAATGCATTGGAAGATGTATAATTCTTTTCCCACATTTCATATAATTATATTTGAATTAATATGTCTTCCACATAAGTAAAATAAATCATACATAAATCATAAGCACGAGAAACCCATGAGAAGGAAATGGGTTACTTAATCTTCTCTCAAAGAATAATTGATTGAAATACAATCGAGATTCCGAAGAAAAAAGTGATTAATGATTTATAATATTTATAATTTAATAAATATGTATATTCCAAGAAGATAGAGTTTATGTGAATAAAAATTCATAATAAATGAGTGTATAATTAGGTATAGAAATGAACCTCTTGAATGATGTTCTATGAAATCAGTATAAAACCTTCAAAGAAGGTAAGGTCATAGTGTTTTCCCTTAAACCTAGAAATGAACCAGAATACTTTTACGTAAAATATATATTATTTTGGTAAATAATTAATTAAAAAATATTTTAATACATTATTACACTAAATTAAAAAAAATAGAAAAGTTCCACCTGATCGTTTTCTTAAAAGAAAAGAGTGAGGAGGGAACTTGAAAAAAAAATTAAATATATCCAATAAACAAAGTGAAAATAAACAAGGTATCTGTGAAAGGAATATATATATATAATAAGTAAATTTGAATAATATATATATATAATAATATGTAATGATATATTAATCAAAACATAATAGAAAAGAGTGTGGTTTGGGAGTTTCATTACCTCAGGTCCTGACTCGCTTGATACCTACATCTAGCCAAATAATTAAACAAATTAAATTTATTTAAAAGTTCATTATGAGAAATTTTAGGGTATATTTAAATTATTATTATTATTTTAATTGAATTTATATTTATTTTTCAATGAATTATGGTCATATTCACCATTCTAATATGGTTTGTTTAATGAATCTAAGGTCACATCAATTTTATAATAATTACAGAAGTTCTTTTAAAATTATTCTATAACTATATAAGTATAATGGTATAAAGTTAATGTCTTTATAGAAGTTAAATGGTTCTAGATATCATATATTCTTCAAAATAATCATATTTTATAATTTCTCAATGTTATCATTTAATGGTCAGTTCATTTAAGTAGTTTTTCTGACCCTGGTGAACTTATTAGTTTTATTTAATTTTTATGTTTATTTACCAATTAAATAAAATGAAAAACGAACAGAATATTATTATTAATCTCATATTTTATAATAAAATTATTTTTAAGCCCCTCAATGAAGGCGGTGATGAATAATGGAATATTTCATCCATTGAATTTGTCAACCAACCCTAAAAATAGTGATCTTTTCATTCTACAATAAATGAGAGGAAGTTAGAAAAAGGTTGGTCCATTAATATAATAACCTTTATGTATAATTGTGATACTAATATCATAATATTAGTATAATTAGAATATATTTTTAGGATATATAATAATAAAATAACCTACAAGATCTTTATTGATATTGCTACCTCCTCCTTTGGAGGACCTCCTTTGATACACTATATAGACTAGGACTTTTGATGAGACCAGCACCTCTAAAACATTGATAAGATTGTTAGGGAGGTATATAGGTATATTTTTAGAAACTAAAGGTATTTTAATATTGAATATAAATATTAATAGGATGATTTCATTTAAAAAGGGGGAAAGGGGTTTTTTATATTAAAATATTAGAATAAAATACTATATTCTCAAGTAATGATCAAACTTGTAATTAAATTGTAAGGTGATTATTATTAAAAAGAAAATGGGTCTTTAAAATATTCATATAAATTATAGAAACCCCAAAAAACTAATGCATATACACTTCTAAAATATGGTTCTAATATGTTATATTACTATTATGTTCAATGTTTTATTATTTTTGAAAAATTTAAAAAAAATCACCTTAACAAAATTTAAGCATGATGATTCCAAAAAAGAAATTATATTGAATAAAATAATTTTATAAATATGATAAATTTATTATTTAAATAAAATCTATGTTAAATTAAAAAATATTATTTTATCATAGTCAAAGTTTTACCCTTAGAAAGTTTAAATACGATTTCAAAAAATTCTAACATCATTTATGGGAGAATATATAATTTTTTAAAAAAAATTAAAAAATATTTTCTTATTAAAAATATTAAATTTATCATAAATATTTATGCTTTCCAAAAATATTATTATTGTTTTTATGTAAAATATTTATTTTATCATGTTTTACACTTTTATTTAATTATCTTATGATATAAATTCCTTATATTATTATTTCAGAACATACCCAAATATTGATTTACTAATCTTGTAGTATATTTTCAATTATAAAATTAAAAGTTATTATTATTAAGGGGAAGGTTGTTATTTTTAACAGTCATATTTTCAATGGTAATGTATGTTTTCAACTTCTAATAAATGAATCTTATTTTATTTATTAATAGTGTTGTTCAAGAATGTTATTCTTTTAAGAGAACAATGTTATCGAAATTTTTCTATTCTAGTTAATTTATTTTTGTCTGTTTATTATCCCATTGTATTGTTTCCATTTATATTACGATTATTTATCCTCTAAATTTAATTTAATTAATTAATATAATAAATAACTGTGGTTTTTTATTTTGTGTTTCATAAGTTATATACTATATTATTTTCTTAAATATGACCCACATGTTTATTCAAAGGGAGTATTTAATAAATATAAAAGTTGAGGATGTTATAATATAGTAATATGAAATATTTTTTCAGTATACTCGGTGTGCATGTTTTATAATTGGATTTCACCAATACCTATAGTTAGAAAGATACATAGCATAATAAATTTACTAATTTTTTACCTTTTATACACAATCCTTATGGCTTAGATAATAAGTGGGTGGTTGGGTATGTTGTTAATCATGTCATCGGTTAAGGCTTAACCAATATGACATTTTCCCTCTCGTGTGATGAGTATGACTTATGGTCCCTTGATAAAGATATACTAGAAGAGTTTATGACCATACCTAGATAATATATGTGATTTTATTATCTATTAGAGGATTTGAATGTGATGTGGTCATCCATAAGGGAGAATGAAATGCAATTTATTCATTAACATAGTCACTCTATATTGGCGAATCTAGAATATATAATTAAATATACATTATTTACATACGATGTGTCTTGTGGTTACTCGATATCATTGAAAAGTTATCATATGAAAAAGCATGCTTATATATGACACAACTATAAGAAATAATTATAGAGATACATTTTCTTATAGATATCACTCATGACCCCTTTGTACCATGAGTAGCATTGATTATTTTCTAGATTCCACACTTTCATTAAATATATGAATTTAGGTATTTTATAGGGTATTGCATAGATGAATATGATGATATTATTAAAAAAGTAATATCCAAAAGTATTTTTGGATATGGTTTCATAAGTTATTGTATTTGACACAATATATAGTGAAATAGATCATATTTTGTGAGTCTTTAAGAAAAAGAAGAGATTGAAGGAGATATGATCAAAATCTAATATACAATGTCAATATAATACATAGTTATATAGGGATATCATATGGTATAACATCTATGTATATAATATTTTTTTGGGTATCTCAATCAATGTGATATATAGATATTGTATTTCATCTATCTAGTAAAACTTTTTGTAATGAATCAAATAATGTAATTCAAATAAACACCCTATAATGGATAAAGCATATGAAAATTAAATTATAAAGGTAAAATAATTTTATACATATTAAATCATCCCTAACATAAATTTATTATGATGAAGTATATTTGGGTATTTAATCGTACTAAGGTTTTAAGTATTGTATCCATGTAACATTTTATCATATGTTATGAATGTATGAGAAAATTCTTAAGAAGTATCAAGAGTGTATTGAGGCATGTATAAGGAAGAAGTATCCATGAAAAATGGTGTGTGTGGTCTATAAAAATATAATGTTGATTCACTCCCACTATACAATCTGTTTTTATCCTTCTACCTTAGCCATATATAGGCATAGAAATACTACAGAAAATATAAAGTAACCTTTTTGAGCATCAAGTGAGTTAGATAAATCCATGGATACACCACAAGGGGAAGAGGATGTTTTTTTCTTTATTGACCTTCATCAAGCATTGATCGAAGATTTTATAAAAATATCATTAGTGTAAGTTATATGTTCTTTATTTTTTATATACATGGTTTTAGTTTCAAGTAATAGTTATCTTGGGAATGAACTTTCTAATGTATTTTAATGTATTGAATAAATTTTGTTCAATTCATAAAAACTCAGTAGTATCAACCCTCCACGTGTTTATCTGGATTATGATAGATATATGAAAACAACATAACTTTCCAAATGTTTATTAAAATTTAAAATTTATTTTAAAAAGTATGAATTGATCCTTTTAATGAATATTTTTCATGTAAAATCAAAAAAAAAGTCACATGGAATGGTAAAATAATTATTTATATATTCATGATCAATTCATTTCCTTGGTTATTGATTCATGCTTATGAAATTTTAGTTCATCAATAAACATATATTATTATCCATATGTCTAGAATAAATTTTTTTATTATTAGTTTTTTACTTTATTATGAAAGGGATATTGAAAAACATGTCATGATTATATTACCATGTTTATTCTCACATGTGTTATGTTCCGTTATTAACTAAGGATCACTGATTTATATAATTAACTTTCTTTTTTAAACATGTTTTATTGATTTATATACCATGATAAATGATTTACATTTTTTCATTTTATTTCTTACTTGAATGAATTGAATTCAAAGAATACAAATTTAACTTTGGTTTGGAGTTTGTGATGGTGGAAACTTTATGATAGGAATTAGAATATTAGAAAGGAAATATTTATCATCCTGGAATTTAATGTTTTTATTTTAAATTATTATAAAATTGATGGAAATTATACCTCACTCCCTTCTTAAGAAATGAATCATTTGGATTTCCACTCATGTATCTCTATTTGGGTTAAAAGGATAAATTTTACTTCTCTCGATTACTTTTTTTAACTTAACTTGTAATTTGGATATTACTTGACATGATCTTAGACTTTATATAGTCTAATTAGGTAAAATTGGTTTGGTTTATATCTGTATTTTCTTTCTTATTTCTTCTTTAAACTCATGAGTTTTCAATCCTACTATTTGATCTTATACAAGGGTATTATTTATTTCTTTATATGGTTAAATTTAAAAAATATATATATTTTATTATGTTTTTTACAATAGTTTTGAATATTTTGTATATCTAATAAGTTGTACTATGGTTTCTCTTATTAAATTTTTTATTGTTAGTTTTTTGTGTAAATCATTTGTGTTTTCGTTTCTTATCTTCCCTTAATTTAATCTTAAGGGTTTGGGGTTACATGAATAGTGTCTTTATGGTTGTTGGCACCAAAACTGTGGCCCGAAAGAAAGGAACGAAAAAGAAGGCCGGCGCGCTGCCTCGCGGAGCTCCTCCGCGAAGCCCCGTCGCGAAGCGCCCCGACCATGGCGGCGCCGCGAAGCTCCTAAGGCAGTAATGCGCTGCGACCGCATTTGACATTCGCGAGCCTCCGCGAAGCTCCTGAGGCGGTAATGCTCCACGACCGCATTTGACGTTCGTGAGCCGCCGCGAAGCTCCTGAGGCGGTAATGCCCCGTGACCGCATTTGACGTTCGCGAGGCGTAGCGAAGCTCCAGAGGCGGTAATGCTCCGCGAACCCATTTGACATTCGCGAGCTGCCGCGAAGCTCCAGAGGCGGTAATGCTCCGCAGACGACGTTGACCTTCGCGAGCGCGCCGCGAAGCACCGAAGGCGACGCCCGAGTTCTGCTTCGTGGCGCCCCTTCCCTATAAATACTGGACTACCCCTGAGTCCCAAAAAGGACGGACAATCCGACCTTTCGGCTTCTCCTCTCCCGAATCGCGAAGCACTCACTGCCCCGGGAATCATGAGCTCCGCGAGGTATTTCTACTTCGCGAGACGCCTCTGATTTGTCTCGTTTTGAGCCCCTCTTCCGAGAGGGATGCCCTTCACGAAGCTCAAGGGAGTTCGCGAAGGAAGGGGATTCCCAAGGGAACCCGGGCAGCCGCGGAGCGTTTATGCTTCACGAAACACCCAACCCATGCTAGTGATCCCGATTCTAAGGCAGGATCTCTACACATCACGAGGCACACTATTTCGCAGGACCCTGCTTCGGGAGGCACCCCTTCTTCGCGAGGCAGTGCTCCGTGAACACTGTTCCACTTCGCGAAGCACCTTCCACTCACACCTATGCCCCATGCTAAGGCCAAGGCACTCCACTTCGCGAAGAACACTCCTCTTCTTAGGGATTCCTCTTCCTGTGCGACCCTCCAGGTTTGCACGATGTGATTTCAAAGTCCCGTGGACATAACCACCCGTAGCGTTGCTTCGCCTAATGCTTCTTCACATAGGCACGCTAACGGCAATTGCTTCTTCACATAGCCACGCTAATGTGGACCCCTCAATGGTTCTTTCCGCGACCCCCCTTAACCATGGCCTTACTGGTACCTTCCCTTCCCCAAGGACCAGTGGGTACCGGTTATGTAAGTCCTAGGGGTGTGGAGTGAACCCACCTCGTCCGAGCTGCAGGACGTTAAACTACCAAGCACCGCGTCCTCAACACATGACGTTAAACTGTGATCCGACCTCGTCTCCCTTACGAAGGGTCCCCCCAGGTCGAACATTCTTTACACCACTCGTCTCCACGGGAATGGAACTCTTCCGCACATGGAATGAGATCCTCCTTGTCGGAGTGGCGTATGTTCGTAGGGGAAGGGCTGCCTCAGAGCGTAAGCCCCTAACCTTTCGTACGGATGATTGCTCTCGTGCATCTCCGTACTTCCCCCACTACCAAGGTCAGTGGAGGGCGTGATAGGGAACGAGGCACCTCCCATCATTGGACCAAGGTCCCTCTTTCTCGCGCTTCGTCGCACTTCGGGCCTCCATCCTGGAGTAAGTCCCAACACCATGGGTCGTCTAACGCGTAAGCCCCTCTTCGCTTCTCACGGACGCATCCTTCGCGACGTGATCGTCAGGTCCTTGCAAACTCTTGTTTCTCACACCGAGCATGACTCACATGGGCTTAGAGTGAGCACCGACCCTGACACCCATAATATGAACTACGAGGTATTTGATCCATGTCAAGGCATGGTACGTAGGAAGCCTTCACAAGGTTCAATCCCACCAATAGTGGACCCCCGGGTCTAATTCACGTCGATTCACCGACGAACCAACCCGAACTACGAGGTCTTTGATCCATGTCAAGGCATGGTACGTAGGAAGCCTTCACAAGTTTCAATCCCACCAATAGTGGACCCCCGGGTCTACTTTCACGTCGATTCACCGACGAACCCACCCGAACTACGAGGTCTTTGATCCATGTCAAGGCATGGTACGTAGGAAGCCTTCACAAGGTTCAAGACCACCAATAGTGGACCCCCGGGTCTACTTTCACGTCGATTCACCGACGAACCCACCCGAACTACGAGGACCTTGATCCATGTCAAGGCATGGTACGTAGGAAGCCTTCACAAGGTTCAAGCCCACCAATAGTGGACCCCGGGTCTACTTTCACATCAATTCACCGACGAACCCATCCGAACTACGAGGTCTTTGATCCATGCCAAGGCATGGTACGTAGGAAGCCTCCCTGAGGTTCAAGCCCTCTCGTCACTTCATGTCGGGTCCCATTCACGTCCAGCATGACGTTAAACCGCATTCTGGTACAATGGAAAGCCATTGCGACTCATCTAGAGAACTATGAGAACTTTGATCCATGTCAAGGCATGGTACGCAGGAGGCCTCCATGAGGTTCAAGCCCACCCGTCATTTACTCACGTCGGGTCTCATTCCCGTCCAGCATGACGTTAAACTGTATGCCCCTCTTGTCCTGCATGACGTTAAACTGCACACCCACCTGAACTACGAGGTCTTTGATCCATGTCAAGGCATGGTACGTAGGAAGCCTTCCAGAGGTTCAAGCCCACCACTCATCAGACCAAGGTCCACTTTTACGTCGGTCCACCGACAAGGCCCCATATGAACTACGAGGTCTTTGATCCATGCCAAGGCATGGTACGTAGGAAGCCCCCAAGAGGTTCAAGCCCACCCATCATCCAATTCACGTCGTGTTCCACCTACGTCCAACATGACATTAAACTGCGTTTCCCAATCCGAACTACGAGGACTTTGATCCATGTCAAGGCATGGTACGTAGGAAGCCTCCCCGAGGTTCAAGCCCAATAAACATTGGCCCGAACCGTCTTCTTGTCGGTGCGCCAAGCCCCCAATTTTCAGCGAACTACGAGGACTTTGATCCGTGTCAAGGCATGGTACGTAGGAATCCTCCCAGAGTTTCAATCCCATCTCTCATTGGACCAAGGTCCACTCTCACGTCGGTTCGCTGATGATGCCCATCGGACCATGGTCCACCTTCATGTCAGTTCGCCGGCACCATCCCAAGCTACGCGGACTTTGATTCCCTACCACGGGGATACGTAGGAAGCCTCTTCAAGGCTCAGGCTCAACTTCACTGTCGCCTCTGTGATGGTCCAATTTCGTGTCCCCTCCACTTCATCCATCCACCTATCACCCGTCCTGATTCTCGCCCGGACCGTCTTATCCCGGTGAGACCATGTCGGTACGCTCTTCTTCACAGCCGCTCATGGGCTGGCCCCAGTATTGATATCCCTTCAAGGAGGATCCCTCAATCTGATCTATCCTAGCTAATGCTCTGGTTGGGTTGGTCCGTCTCCGTTGGACGTTAAACTTGAGGCATACCATGTGTTAAACACGGGAAGCTGGGGAAAACCTCAGATATGTGTCTATGACATATAATTCCCCGCGCTCGATGTGGGATGCCTCGGGCCTCCACGCCCTCGAGAAGCCTTGTTACCAAGGGTAACAGACAGACATGCCAGGTACCCCAGCATCCAGACACGCTACTGATGCCTCAACGTGACTACTCCCCTGACTGAAGGTTGCTGCCCTGACTGGACCCCGTGGAATGTCCCAACAGAAGCAGTGTAATTAACCGGCATCCATGGAAACATGGAACTGGGAAGAGTTTCACGAACTACGTATTAAATCTATGAGGGAGACCCGGACTAGGTGACGAGTTCTGAGGAGGAATCCACAGGAGGAAGAACCGACATCCCATCATCCCGTTTCGATCAAGGAGAAGATGTCCCTAAATAAGGAGCGAATGCCGCCCACCTTTGGAAAGAGGGAATGTGGGGCAAAAAAAGCGCCGTGTGTCCTCCCCCACTGACGGACGGGCGCGCGCCCCGGCGAAAGCGTCGGAAACAGAAATGGTGAACTCGACGTGAAATGCTTCTCCTCAATATGGAGATTAGTAGCGTTTGAGACACCAGTAGATTGACGTGTCACCGAATCCAGATATCTGGTGCCTGGTCCCGCCAAGAAAATAGCTGGCCTATCGTGAATCTCACCGGAAGTCGGGGCAGTAGAACGTGGGGGCACTCCGCTCTGCAGCGTGTTGGCATGGATCCTTCTTACAGACGTGGAGAATGGAAGGACGCTGGGGCACCGGCTGTCAATCCTTTTCCTCTCAGGACTGACGGGTTGATCCCTTCGTTTGCCAGGAACCAGGTTGATGTTACAGAGACGCGGTCACCATCCGCTCCTCGCCCACGCAGGGCCAGGGGCAACACCACGACGGCCACCCCATGTAGCGCCGCTACCGCCACGACGGCAACCACATCGCGGAATATGGGGCGCCCACGCCCCCTCACCCCATCAGAGGTCATCCAGCGAAGGTTGATCAACAACCTCGTGCGCAGGTATGAGGAAGAAGGGGTCATCCCAACCCAGGATATGGCCCGCCTGGACCTGGAGGCCTCCAGGCCCCGCCGTCAACGCCGCCATAACAGGCCGCGCAGGGAGCCCCTGCTCCCCACCCCAACATTCAACCGTTTCGGGAGCTTGTCTCCGGAATGCCTTGACGACTCCTCGCCTTACGCTGAAGAGGTGGGCGTCGTCCTGCTCGGTCCGCTCAGTGCCCCGACCCGAGGGCCCCAGGCGAGAGCTCCCGCCCGGCCGCATCAGCGCCACCGTCCGGCCCCGCAGGAAGAGCAGGCAGGTTACGTCCCTGCACCACCTTCACCCGTTCGCCTGACCCGACGTCAGCGCCGGGCCCGGGCTGAGGACGCTCGCCCAGGCGCGTCAACGTTGACAGCTACAGTGGCCTGAGCCACCGCCGACGTGCATCGTGAAGCCCCTGCATACACTGAGCAGGATCACTTCTTCACCCAACCTGGATCGAGACCCCAATCGCCCCACGGGCAGGCTGGGTTGACTCTCCGGGTTGTAGGCCCAAGTAGTGATCGCCGCGAGCTAACCCGCGGTAATGTTACCCCGTACAGAGGTCCTCCCCGTACCACTACTCCACGGAGTGTGGGCCTTCCCCGCTCCGAGGTTCGTCATGGAGGCATGCCTCGTGCTACCCCCATCCCGCAGGAAGACCTGCCCCGCGGCAGTGACGCTCAGCGCGGAAACATTTCCCGCGCCCACTATACAGGGTATGGAGTCCATCCTCCTGCCCCCGACCGCCAACCTGAAGGCACCGTCCATCCAGTCCTTCTCCAACGTGGGGGTCCTCCCTACGTCCTCTCTGCAACCAGCGAAAGTCCTCCTCACCCTAGCAACTCGAGGAGTGAAGGTCAGCCTCGCTCCTCTCGCATCGACCATGGAGGTCCTCCCCATGCTCCTGCCGGTTCCAACAGAGGCCCCGTCCACATGGGTATTGTTCATGAAGTCTTCCCCATGTACCCTTCGACATTTGCCCCGGTTCCCCTCGCACCCCAGCTATCTCGAGTGGGGGCCCTCTCCGCCAAGGCGCCAGCGCCGCCCCGAGGCTGCCTGATAGGGGTCAACCATGTCTCGAAGAGCCACCCCGGGGCAGGAGAGCGGGTCGTCGCCGCAACAAGAAGAACCCTGGGAAGGCCCAGGTGGAGATCAAGCATGCCCGCTTCTCCGACTCGGAAGTGGAATGCGATTCAGCGATGGAACCTTCTCCCCGCTCCTTCGTATCAAGGACTGGGGCAGGAACCAGACGCGTTAGCCTCATTCTCCCGGAATTTGAGGTCCACCAGATTTCCATCTCTTTCCGCAGGTACATCCAAGAGGAATAAATCTTGGGAATTCCGCAGGTCTCGACCACGCAACCACCGTCTCTGTCACCAGAAGATCCCTCTACCTCTACCAGAGATCACAGAGAGTTATTTTGGGGGCCAACGATGGTAGAGCAATGACACGACCTGTCGCCGGTAGTCGCGGCTCCTGTTCCGGAAGCTATGGTTATCAGCCCGTCGTATCGTGACATCGTGTCCAGGTCACCTCACTCTTCGGAGGATGGCCTGGAATTTGGCGCCCAGTCAGCTTGTTTGTCGTATTCTCCACCGCCGAGCTTACTATCCCAGAGGTCTGCCTCGGTACCGCTACCGGTCCCTCAGCCGCCCCCGGTTGACGAGTGGGGCAACACAGGGCCAGACCCTGAGTCCGAGCCCAGGAGCTTCTGGAGTATTCTTGCAGCGGATTACTTCTCGGAGAAGTTCTGGCTGACGGTGGCGCTAAATTTCCACATACCAGAGTCTCTTACCCCTGAAGAAGTGGGGTGCTTTTGTCAAACCCTATGGGAGACACACTTCCGCCTCCGTTACGAATGGGTGGTGTACCCCAGAAGTCGAGAGCACTTCGAAGAAATCGGCGAGCAGTGCCGCCTGATCGATGCAGCCGCACTCCTTGTGGCCCAACACCCTGAGTCGCCAGGCCACCAGAGCGCCCTACAACAAAAATGCGTTCAGAGTCTTAAATCACTCCGCAGAATCGTCAGGGAAGCCACCCCCCATGTGCAAGTCCGTGGTTGGGGACACTATGCCGCTCTCCTCTTCGATCCTATCCGACGACAGCCCGATTCGCTATGTGACATCGAGGACATGCCCTCAAGAGGGGTCGCAGTCCACATGGAAGATGTTTTGGATAAGGAAGATGATCTTGAATTCCTTGATGGAGACTTTCCACCCGAGGGCATACCGCCGCTGCTCGACCCATCAGGGAGAGTTACCCGTCAGCAGAGGAACCTGCTAGGTCTCCCCGTACCCACCGAGTCGCTGGTACTCGATCGAAACACCGGCAAGGGTAAGGAGCACGTCGGAGCTGTCAAGGACTCCGACCCGTCTGCCTCTGCGCAGAAGACGGAAGAGGATCCTGAGAAGGCCGCGTTACTCCAGCAGCTTGCTGAGCAGAAAAGGCTGGTTGACGAACTCTTGGCTGAGCGCGCCGCAGAGCGGCGACCCGAATATGGTAATCCCAGGCCGAGGCAGCAGGGGCAGGAACAATTCCCCCCCGGTGAGATGTCTCTGGGCAGCCCTGATCATGCTACTGCAGCAGACAGGGCAGAAGCCGGAACGTATGGCAAGAGGGCGCGATACGTTTCGCCAAATCCCCCTGAGCGAAGGGGCAATATGAAGAATCCAATCAGGGTTCCCCCAATCGCTCCGCAGGCCATCCAGCCAGTTGACCCACGAGCAGCCGAAGCCGTCTACCATGTTGAAGAACCTGGCAATGCACTTGTGGTTAGGTATCCCCGTCAAGACAGGGACCCCCACCCGAAGGATCTTATCACAGCGCTCACAGCCCGCCTCGAAGCGTTGGAAACGCGGCAGGTGGCGGTCCCACCGGATGGCAAGCCTTATCCCACGTGGGTGGATGATATACCCGCACCTCCGGGTTTTGGGAACCCCACTTTCTTGGTTTTTAACGGGACAGGGGAATCGCCCCAGCACTTGGCTCATTTCTCTTCCAGGTGTGGCCCCATGCTGGGGACCCCGGCTCAGCAAGAAGCCTCCAAAATCCGATGTTTTGTACAGACATTGGAAGGTCCGGCATTCGTCTGGTACAGCCAGCTCCCTATCGGATTGGTGACCGGTTGGGAGGATCTTCGTCGGCAGTTCTTATACCAGTTAAGCTCCACCACGCGAAAGACCAGCATTGCAGACCTCTTCAAGTGCAAACAGAGGCCTGATGAGCGGGTTGCAGATTTCATCGCCTGGTGGAAGGGACTTACGTATTCCCTCGATATGCCACTGACTCAAAAGCAATTACTGACGATGTGTGTGGGGAACGTCAAGATAGTGATGGTACCCTCCCTAATTACCAAGAACTACCCTGGAGGGTTCAGAGATTTCTCGGATAAGGCCCAGCGCCTCGAGGAAGCCCTGCAACAGGCTAGTCAGGAACTTTTGTTTCCCCCTATGATCCCAGCCAGGAGGACCTCCAGGGCTGAACCCGCCGCGGTGGCTCAAATAGAAGCCCCGAGGCAGCTGGAGTTGCTGCCGGCGGCACCACCCCCGCAACCCCACAGAGGTCCTCCACCTCAAGCACAGGCTCCTGCCCAGCAGCGACCGCCTCAGAACCGACAGGTTCCCCCGCGCAACGCGCCACCGCCACCTAGGCGAGACAATCAGGCGCCGCTTCCTCGGCAGGCCCCTCCGTCCCCTCGTTAGGGCCAGGCCCCCAGGGCCCCCTATCCGGAAAGAAGGTACCAGACCTATTCGTTCAACGAAAATCAGGTCCCTGGCTACTTCCGAAGTGCTCTAGAGCAAGGGATTGTGCGCCTGCCTGAGTGCAGAAGGCCGGTAGAGGCGCATCTCACCGATCACCCCAACTATTGCCCTTATCATCGGATCCTGGGGCACACCCTCAAGCAATGCTATGTGTTTAAGGACTGGCTTCAAGACTAGGTCAACAACAACATAGTTAAGTTCGGCCCAGCACCAGCGCAAGTGGCAGGTGTCTTTGCAGGATTAGAAATCGGCAGTGATAGTGAAGGTGAGTGGCAGCAGGTCCCTAGCTGCGGATCCCAGAAATACGAGGATTGGATGGCTCGAAAAACCGTCGTTCGTGCCCATGGTATCATCCGGGCGTGCCTGAAGCAGTCAGAACCTTCAGAAGAAGTATCTGGTGCCTCCGCATCATCTTCAAAGTCGGCCCCTTCCCAAAAGGGCAAGCAACGGCGACGCAAGAAGAAGCAACGCGCACCGCCGGTGCCGTCGTCATCCCTCACTCTCAGCGACTTTATGCCCCCTGAAATGGGTATTCCTCCCAGAATCCACCCAGCGGTGGATGAATCCTCGAGCGATAGCCAAGGGTACGCTTCAGTTAACACCGTGGAGCTGGTAAAGCCCTATATAACCCCAGACGAGGGGGAATGCCAGGCAGACCTCCCCAACGTTTCCAGCCGACGTCAACGTCAGCGGAATCACAATCGCGCCGGTCATCGAGGCACGTCAGCAGACACTTGTGGCCAAGCCGTGCACGCTATCGAGACCAGGCAGCAGGCTCAGCGCAGATCTCAGCACGCGCAGACCCATCTAACACCATCGGCTCTACCTCCACCACCGTTCGTGTTATTGGATCGAGGGGAGCCGCCTCGTCCGTATCATAGTCAGTCTTGCCCGGCTACAGGCCAGCTTCCGCTGTCCGATTCTAGTCTGGCGACTACTCTTTAGGCCTCTACTAGTAGGCAGCAAGATGTACCCAGTACTAGTCAATCGCCGGTTCAGCCAGCCAGACCCGTTGCGCCTCCAAATGCCGAACGACCTCCTGTAAGCAGAGGCTCATGTTTGGCACGAAAGTACGATGTTCTGAATCACCTGGTCGGCATTCCGGCGAGGCTCTCCATCCTTGAGGCCCTTCGCCTGTCATCCGAAATGTGTGAAGCACTTACCGAGGCCCTAAGGAGCCCCCTCCAGTTCGAGACGGAGGTAGCAGCTGCGGAAGCCTTCCATACCGAGACGATTGAAAACGCCGAATGTCAGGCGGTCATCTCGTTCTCCGGTGAAGATGAGGACCCTCCTATACAGGGACACATTCGCCCGCTGTATATCACTGGCCACTTCAACGGTGTGGAAGTCCACCGCTGCCTCGTTGACACAGGTTCCGGAATCAATATAATTCCGACCCGGACGTTGCGAAAGCTGGGTCTGTCCGATGGTGATTTAACCCCCTCTGACCTCAGGATCCAGGGGTACGACAGGACAGAGCAAACCCCAGTCGGCAAGATCTGCCTGAAGACTAAGTTCGGTGGCTTAATTGCCAGCACCGAGTTCATGGTTGTTTCTCAGGACACCGCCTACAACGCATTTATGGGTAGGCAATGGCTCCATCTGCATGCAGCGGTCCCTTCGTCGTATCACCAATGCCTCAAGTACTCGCTCAATGGTCGAGTAGGCGTGCTCCAAGGAGACACGTCCCCTTTCGCTTCTTGTGAGGCCCGCTATCTGGATGTGGGTTATTACAAAAGTAAGGATAAGAAAATCCTAGTAAGCGAGGATGAACCCGCCCCGGTCACAAGTGACCCCTGGGCAAGCATGGATGATGCCTACATCCTCCCGATACACCGGTTGGAGGCCACGACCCCCGACATGGGGCAATGTTTTGTTGTTTTGGGTACGCAAGGAAGGCATGTTCCCGTGTCCAAGTGACGACGGAAAATCACCTCGTACTCCTACATCAACCAGGCTCAGGTCATCCCGGAACCCCCTACCTCTTTACGGTACCGGGACGTCAAGCTCATGACAATGGCGGTGTGCCATACGTGTCTCTTCCACCGGGCTGGAATTAACCGACTTAGGCTGACGCGCCACCACTGCTTTGATATTATCAAACGTGGACCCTTAGGCCGAAGGCAAGATGGGATAGGATCGAATGGCTTCATTGCTACGGTCTCAATGGCAAGCGAGTCTCCAGATGTGATGACCACTGCTGCCCAAGCCGGCACCAATTGCCCCTCGGATTATGATAGCCCAGAAGTACCCCCCGTCGCGGGAAGTCCCCCCACGAGTGGGGAGGAAGACTTGGAGGATGCTCCCCCAGCCTTTGAAGAAGTCGTCTCTACCACGGTTGATGAACTGGTACATGTGAACCTTGGTAGCGAGGCAGATCCAAAACCCACATTGATCAGTACAGCCATGTCCCCCGAGGAACGGCAGCAGTACATAGAATTCCTCAAACAGCACCGTGATGCGTTTGCTTGGAGTTACAGCGAGATGCCAGGGCTAGATCCCCAGGTAGCCGTTCACCGTTTGGGCCTCCCGGCAAAACATCGTGGGTTTAAGCAGCCTCCCAGGAAGATGCACCCTTCTCATGGTGCTATGGTTGAAGTCGAAGTTGACAAGCTAATCAAATCCAACTTTGTCAAGGAGGTCCAGTACCCCAAGTGGCTTGCCAACATTGTGCCAGTCAGGAAGAATAATGGGCATATCAAAGTCTGCATCGACTTCCACGATCTTAATCGCCACTGCCCAAAGGATGACTTCCCACTCCTGGTGACGGAGCTGTTGATTGACGCCACGGCCGGTTTCCAATCCCTCTCTTTCATGGATGGGTATTCCGGGTATAACCAGATCCACATGGCCCCCAAAGATGAGGAGTCCACTGCCTTCAGGGATCCCCAAGGTACCTTTTGCTACCAGGAAATGCCATTCGGTTTGAAAAATGCAGTTGCCACTTATCAGAGGGCCACGCATCGCATATTCAAACCGATTCTCGGGACATTGGTGGAATGCTACGTGGATGACCTCGTAGTAAAATCATGCCAGCGCCAGGACCATCTCAAAGACCTTGAGAAAGTGTTCGGTTTACTCCGTTCCCATCACCTGAAGATGAACCCGCTGAAGTGTGCTTTCGGGGTCACCTCCGAGAAGTTTCTGGGCTTTGTTGTCAGATACCGAGGTATCGAGATCGACCCAGAGAAGATCAAGGCCATCAGCCAAATGCCTCCCCCGAGCAACATTCGGGAGCTTCGAGGACTTCAAGGCCACTTATCCTATATACGCCGATTCATTGCGAATCTGGCCAGCAAGTGTAATCCCTTTTCGCGGCTCATGAAGAAGGGTGCCACCTATGAATGGGATGAGGAGTGTCGGACCGCATTCGAGGAAATCAAGCAGTATCTACTCCAACCTCCGGTCTTGATGCCACACGTCCCCGGAAAGCCGCTGGTCCTTTACGTGACCGCCCTGGAGAGATCCCTCGGCGCGCTGTTCGCCCAAAAGAACAACAAGGGTACTAAGAATAGTCTCTACTATCTCAGTCGCATGCTTCTCGATATGGAGGTCAGATACTCCCCAATCGAAAAGAGCTGCCTTGCGCTCGTCTTCGCCATGCAGAAGTTACGACATTACCTGCAGCACCACGAGGTGCAATTGGTCTCCCGGGTGGACCCTCTGAAGTACATCCTGAATCTCCTTATGCTGACTGGCCGACTAGCACGGTGGGCGGTGATTCTCCAGCAGTTTGATATCAGGTTTGTACTGCAGAAGACCATTAAGGGACAGGCATTGGAAGACTTTTTAGCTGCCCATCCAACCTCTGCGGATCAATCCCTAGACCTGGATTTCCCTGATGAGACGATCCTCTCAGTCGATCATGTTGTCCCGTGTTGGCAAATGCATTTCGACGGTGCCTCCCGGAGTCCCACCGGTAGGAGGCTCAACGATCCCAAGCTCAACAGAGTGGGCCTGGGTATTGTCTTCATTACCCCGGCACAACCCGTCCTTCCATAATCGTTCCTATTGTCAGAAGGTTGTACGAACAATGAGGCAGAGTACCAAGCTCTCATCACCGGCCTCGAGTTGTCCCTTGAGATCCATGTGCCCCATCTGCATGTGAAGGGGGATTCCGAGCTGGTAATCAAACAGGTTAATGGCGACTACGTCGTCAGGAAGCCGGAGTTCGCACCGTTGCTGGAGTGCACCCTCCGCCTAATGGCCCAGTTCTCTTCTCGACCAAGGGTTACCCATGTCCCACGGTCGCAGAACGGCCAAGAGGACGCCTTGGCTGGTTTAGCCGCGTCGCTCGCAGAACCTGAGCAAGATGATTTGGTCATACATGTGGCCCACCGGAGAGTCATTGCCCCCGTCACCCAAGAGGACCATGATAGCCTGCGGGTGAGTCATCTCACCATCAGACCCTCCACGTCAGGAGTCCCGGGTTCATCAGACGCAGTGGTTGAAACCACCCCCGACTGGAGAGCACCTTTTGTCGAGTATCTCCAAAATGGTCAGCTCCCGGACGACCGGGCCGAACGCGAGCGAATCCGACGCCGCACGCTGCAATTTACCCTCCAGAGCGGCCTCAGTCTTGAAAAGATCCTTTATAAGCGGAGTTTCGATGGTGTCCTCCTCCGTTGCATCCAAGGAGGGGAGATACCTCAAGTTATGCAAGAGGTTCACGCCGGTTCCTGTGGCGCCCATCAAGCTGGGCCGAAACTGTCCCATCAAATCCGAAGGTTAGGGTACTTTTGGCCCTCTATGATCCACGATTGTATTGGATATTCCAAGAGATGCCACGCGTGCCAAGTACACGCCAACTTCTTGCATCAGCCGCCGGAGCCCCTCCACCCCACCAATTACTGTTGGCCATTTGTGGTATGGGGACTTGATGTAGTGGGACCGTATCCACCAGCAACAGCCCGCCAGTGTAGGTTCATCCTGACTGCTACAGATTTCTTCTCCAAGTGGGCAGAAGCAGCTCCGCTCAAAGAGGTCAAGGCCCGTTCCATCATTGACTTTGTGAGCTCCAATATTATCCACCAGTTTGGAGTCCCTCACGCCGTCCTCACCGATAATGGCACCAACTTCCGAGCAGCTGAATTGAAGAAATTGTATGCTAAGTACAACATCCGGTCGAACCATACCTCCCGCTACCACGCACAGGCGAATGGACAGATCGAGGCGTTCAACAAGACCCTCTCTAACATTCTGCAGAAGATGGTTGGTCAGAATAAGAAAAGTTGGCCGGACAAGCTCCCCAACGCCCTCTGGGCTTACCGAATGACGACTCGCAACTCTACCCAGGTGACCCCATATTCCCTGGTGTATAGAGCTGAGGTCGTCCTACCCATTGAGATCCAGCTGCCGTCGTTACGCACTGCAGTTTACGACCACCAGACATCAGATGAGGTAGCCGAGATCCGTCTGGCTGAATTAGAAGCACTGGACGAGAACCGGCTTCGTGCCCTGCACAATATGGAGAGGCATCAGGACAAGATAGCGAGAGCCTTTGACAAGAAGGTTCGTCTTCGCTCTTTTCTACAGGGCAACCTGGTACTGGCCCTTCGAGCTCCAATGATTCCCGGTAGGAAACCACCTAAGTTAGAACCCAAATGGGAAGGGCCTTATATCATCCATAAGGTCTATCCCAATGGAGCATACTCCTTGGTGACCACGGATGGAGAGCGTATAACCCCCCCCCCCCCACCAATGCCAAATTCCTCAAGCGATACTTTGCCTAGGGCAAAATGGTCATGCACGACCCTAAACTGCAAAAAGGTCCAGCACGACCCTAAACTGCGAGAAGGTCCAGCACGACCCTAAACTGCGAGAAGGTCCAGCACGACCCTAAACTGCGAGATAGACCTGCACGACCCTAAACTGCAAAAAGGTCTAGCACGACCCTAAACTGCGAGATGGTCCCGCATGACCCTAAACTGCATCCCCGTCCTTACTGCAAGACGTTAAACTGCAAGCCGGTAAGGCCTTCTTGACCGAGGCTCAGCCTCAGGCCCCTTGGCCTCCTTGGGCCCCAGGACCCCCGCCCTTACTGCAAGACGTTAAACTGCAAGCCGGTCAGGCCTTCTTGGCCGAGGCTCTGCCTCAGGCCCCTTGGCCTCCTTGGGCCCCGGGCCCCCGTCTTTACCGCGAGACGTTAAAACAGCAAGCTTTTCAGGTCTTCCTGACCGTGGTCCGGCCCAAGGCCCCCCTAGTTTTCTCCGACCTACCCTCTTGCGGGATTGTACGGTATGGTATAGGACTACGTACTCATTCACGTCGGATTACTCATTGTACCGTACATATCCCCTAATGAGATGATTCTCATCGTCCTGCATGACGTTAAACTGCATTTCTAGAAATACGTATGGCTTGATTCTCATCCTTATGAGATACGTAGGAAAGCTCGGACGCCTCGTCTTGAGCCCAGCCCCAAGCTTTTCCCTTCTACTATTCCCCCTGGGAATAGTTTCCTCGGAGGATCTTTGTGTAGCAGGGAGTAGGATTTCTTGGCCCCACTCATGCAACCCCGCTCACACAAGGATTGTAAGGATCGCACCATGTGCCCGCTCCCGTTCTTTTATTCCTTCCACGTCCTCACCGCATGACGCTAAACTGCATGGCCTTCAAGAACTACGTATGGCTTGATTTTCATCCTCATGAGATACGTAGGAACACCCAGACATTTCGTCCGTTGGCCCAGCCCAAAAGCCAAAATCTGCCCCTCGGGTCAAGACATGGCAGGGTGCACACTTTTGCCCCGACCCACGTCGAGCAAGCCTCGACCCGGCTGCACATTCCCCCCTGGAGGTGTTTTCCCCTTTCGTGGATGGACACAGCTATGCTTCACCCACTCCTTGACTGGGATTCCATCATTTTTTTTCACACCCAGAGGGACCCCCAAGAACGGCCTGGATACAATGCCCAATGGCTCTCCTACCGATACGGGTCAACGCCCTCGAGGGTTTTCAAGTAACAAACCGATACAAGTCCCGCGTTGTGAATTTGGTCAGCGGTCGACGCTCATTTTCTGCTTCCATAACGGGTCACCATAGGAACGCTGTGTTTCGAACATGGTCAACAGTGTCCTGGATCTTTGGGTCCACCCCGAGATGTCCCAGACATCGAGTGCAGTGATTCATTCTGCCCCATCCCTAGGTGAAAAACTTCCCCCAGGTGGTGCTAGTGATCGGGCCACGACCCAGGATTCCTCGTAGGAGTGTACGGTGTAGTGTGGGACTATGTCCTCATTCACATCGGGATCATGTACCATGTCATACGCCCTCCCTTCAGAGGCCCAGCCTCAGGCCCCTTGGCCTCCTCGGGCCCATGGCCCCCCGTCCTTACTGCAAGACGTTAAACTGCAACCCAGTCAGGCCTTCCTGACTGACACCTGACCATAGGCCCTAATGCCTTCTCGCCCCCCCCCCCCCCCGACCCAGGTCACCTCTTATTCGGAGTGTACGGTGTGGTGTAGGACTACGTCCTCATTCACGTCGGGATCATGTACCATGCCGTAAACCTCACTTTTTGAGGCCCAGCCCCAGGCCCCTTGGCCTCCTCGGGTCCCTGACCCTCGTCCTCATTGCAAGATGTTAAACTACAAGCAGGGCAGGCCTTCCTGACCAATGCCTTCCCATCTTGGCCCCTTGGCCTATCCTTCCTCCATGAGAGGATTATATGGTGTGGTGTGAGATTATGTCCTCATTCACGACGGTCTCGTAATGACCACGCCATGTCCCCCCCCCCCCCCCGCCCCTACTGAGCTGTTTCGTCGATCCCCTTTTCGACAGTTCACCAATGTGCCTAAGAGTACTCTGGTTTATTACCTGGAATGCCAAGATTTACTCGGACACATCCTCACCCGCTTTCCAGGCTTTGCGTATCCCTGCATCAGGGCTTTCATCATCTCTCACACCCGGAGGGACCCCCAACAATGGCATGGATACTACTCCCAAGGGCTCTCCTACCGTTACGGGCCAATGCTCTGAGGGTTTCAGACAACAAATCGATAAAATCCTGCATTGCGAATATGGTCAGCGGTCGATGCTCGTTTGTTGTTCCCACCTTAGTCTAACGCGATATGGACGTTGTGTTTCCATCATGGTTAACAGTTTTCCTCTATCGCCACGCCAACTCATTAAGCCAAAAATGTCAGGTACACGATTCACACCCTTCATCACTTCATCATGTCCAAGTAGAGTCTCGGAACTCTTGGTACTTTTCCCCCGTGCACGTCTGCATGTTGGGGGAACAAGCTACATAAAAGTGTCCTTCGGAACTCTCTGATGACTCCCCTTTGATGGACGCCCCAAGTATTGCGATGAGGATACCCCCCTTGTTTCCCACACCGAGTTTATCTCACGTGGGCTTCATGATTGGGTTGACATTTGTGCTTACTCGGGAGTCGTCACCATCCACGGTCCGAGCTCTAAGACCATAAACTAAGACTCTAGTCTGGAACTACATCCAAGACCCCCTGTCTTTGGGTCCAGCTTGAGTTCAGCAAGTTCACCTCTCTCGGGTCCTCCCATTGGGACCCCGATCACCGGACCGCGTGGCGTAGTGTAGGATTACATCCTCATTCACATCAGGTTTGCAACAGCTGCACCACGCGTACCCCGTTCTGAGAGTTAGCCCTCCTATTCCTTGTCCTGCATGACGTTAAAAGGCACCCTTCAGAACTACGTGTGGCTTGATTCCCATCCTCATGGGATACGTAGGACCACCTGAATGTCTAAGATTTGGGTCAGCCCCACCTCTTGGAGATCTCTTTATTTCCCGGTCACCTAGGCCACTCGGCCTATCCCTCTCCAGGAGGGGGATGTGTAGGTATGATACAAGGTTTTGGGCACCGTGCCCCCTTCCCCCGGGAACCTGCCATCTCTCGATCACCCTCAAAGTTGAGTCCCTTGACTCCTTGCAGTGGTTCACCCATGTATTAAGAGTACTCTGGTCTAGGACCAAAAGTGTCAGATTCAACTTGATCAAGTTCCTTCCACTTGTCAAGCTTCGTGTTCCCCTCCATTTGGGCTTCCATCACCTTTCACACCCGGAGGGACCCCCAATAACGGCCTGGATACTACGCCCAAGGGCTCTCCTACCATTACGGGCCAACTCCCCCAAGGGTTTTGGACAACAAATCGATAAAATCCCGCGTTGCGAATATGGTCAGCGGTCGATGCTCATTTGGTTGTCCTCATCTCAGGCTAACGCGACAGGATGCTGTATTGCGAACATGTTCAGCAGTGATCCTATGTCGTCACGCCAGCCCCTTCATTATTTGAATGTTGGTTTCATGATTCACATCATTTTCCACCCCATCATGTCCAGGTGGAATCTCGACACTTTTGGCGCTATCCCTCAGTGCACCTTTGCAGGTCAGGGGGACAAAGCTGCAATCTGGCGTCCTTTGGGGATCCCATGGTCCGAGCTCTAAGACCATAAACTAAGATCCATTCAGGACTACGTTCAACTTGATTCCCATCCTCATGGGATACGTAGGACCGCCCAGACGCCCTGTCTCCGGGTACAACCCATTCAGGAAGCCAGTCTCTTCCTGTTTCACCTCTGTATAGGCCCCTCGGCCTAAGGTTTCCCTCTCTGAATGGCGTACAATTTGATGTGGGATCATGTCTCTGTCAATTATGTTTGATAACACTTCACACATTTCCCACCTAGAATCGTCTCTGCTACGTCTGCGCTGCATGACGATAAAATGCATGCTTGGTCCTATCATACGACCCTAAACTGTGACATTATCGTCCTGGCCGCACGACGAAAAACGGCACCGCATTGTGGTGACCTCGTTGTAGAGGGCATCACGTTGGGTATTGGTCACGTGCCATGCCATTTTTCAACGCCCATCACGGCTTGATCCTTGTGGTGACATCACAGCCTACTATTCTAGGCCCGTCGCTTCACAAAAAAAACCATTCACCTTAAAGAACAAACAAGATACATCAAATTCCGCTTCTTTTAGTGCAAGGGCCATGCCCGCACTCCTCTTTTCACCTGGCACTGGTATCCTACCATGTCATCCTCCAGAACTACGTATGTCTTGATTCTCATACTTATGAGATACGTAGGAGCGCCCGGGCACTTCCCCGCGGGCCCAGCCTAACCTTTGTGTTCGGTCCCTCGACCCGAACATTTCCCCAGAGAACACGTGGTAAGTAGGGCTTAGGTCCTCCTTCACGCCGGGTCTTGACTCCATGCGTCCCCTGCTCCCTTTACCCATTTATGGTCAAAGACACCCTCTAGAACTACGTATGGCTTGATTCTCATCCTCATGAGATACGTAGGAGCGCACGGGCACTTCCCCGCGGGCCCAGCCTAATTTTCGCTTTCGGTCCCTTGACCAAAAACCTCTCCCGAGGAGGTTGTGTGGTGTGATATGGGGTTGTGCCCTCATTCACGTCGGGCTGTTCACCGCGCCGTACACACCTCCTATTCCCATTCACACCAGGTGTTTGAGTTACTCCACCATGTGCCTCTTATGTTTCCTCTCACCCATGGTCTGAATTCTACGACCCTAAACTAAGATCCCCCCAAGGGAAAGGAATCTGGTCCCTCTCTCTAATACATTTCATTGCCGTATTCAGATGTGCTTTGACAAAGAGCCCGAAGTGTGGGATTTTCACAGGGACATTCCCCTCGTCCCAGGACCAAGCTTCGTGAGATCGCTATTTGGATCCTTGTCCTCTTCCACATCCAAAAGGTCCCTCAAATGACATGGATACTAGGATTAAGGGCTCTCCATGAATGCTGGACCTAAGGGCCCTTCAATCATTTCGGGCCAACGTCCCTACGGATTTTGGACAACAAATCGATAAAATCCCGCGTTGCGAATATGGTCAGTGGTCGATGCTCATTTGTCTGTCCCCATTATAGGCTAACGCGGCAGGATGCTATGTTGAGAACATGGTCAGCAGTTATCCTCCATCGTCACGCCGCCATCATAAGTGATCTGAATCGCGAGAACCATGATTCACACACTTCCACTTCCCCATGTTCAAGTGGAATTCCATCATACTCGGCTTTTTCTCTTCGCGCATCTAGGTGAACTAAATGATCGTGTTAGTGTCATTGGGCCGGTATTCATCGAGCGTCCCTTTACCCTAACCAGCCCCTCTCCGTGTCGTGAAATTCCCACCACTACTGCTTGTTTCCCACACCAAGCACGACTCACGTGGGCTTAGTAGTTTTGGCAGGATGTGTACCAACACGTTCGGGCTGCTCATCGTCCTGCATGACGTTAAAATGCGCTTTCAGAACTACGTATGGCTTGATTCACATCCTCATGGGGTACGTAGGAATGCCCGACCACTTTGCTTCGGGCCCAGCCCAATCCTCACTCTTGGTCCCTCGACCTGAAGAGTTTCCTCCAGGGGTATGTGGTATGAGTTGGACTCCAAGTCCTCATTCACGTCGGTTTCATATCTGTTGCGCCACATGCTTCCCTTTTATTCCGCGTCCTATCGTATGACGTTAAACTACGGGAGTCTATGTGTCCTCAACGCATGACAATAAACTGCGGTTCTACCCTGAACAAGTTCAGGATTCCCCAAGATCCCACTGGGAAGTGACGGATCCCCTCGCCAGAGAGGCCCCGTCTGAAAGAAGGAATGATCCATGATCAAACCGATGCGCCTATCTGGCGTGCTCCCACCACGGTGGTGTAACTACCTAAGTGTTGGATTCTGTTCGGACAGACAATCACTCCATATTCCACGCTTTGCGTGCCCCTTATTCGGACCCTCGTCCTCTTTCATGTCTAAGGGAACCCCCTAACGGCCTAGTCTCATGCCGCATCGGCTCACCTACCGTCCTGGGCCAACATTCCGGAAGACTGGTCATGTTTGGAAGGACCCCCTAACAGTATGGATGTTCGACCTATGGTCCGCCTACTGTCCTGGGCCAACATCCCAAAGGATTGATCAACAACATTTGTGACATGGTCCCGTGTTTCGAACATGGTCAATGGTCGACCCTCATTTGTTGTCCCCATTACAGGCTAATGCAGTAAGGGTACCATTTCTCCTCCAAGGTTAACGGTTGTCCCTTATTGTCACGCCATCCCCACAGTGTTCCGAATCTTGGGTATCGTGATTCAAACTTCCCATTTTCATCTGTTTGGACCGATTTCAGCACCCCTCGCGTTGCCCCATTCATGCATAAGAGCACGTTGAAGAAACGGTAATTCGGCTATCCTGAAAGTTCCTTCTCCCATCAAGCCTCTCCAATCTCTCAGAAATCCGGACTGGTAATCCGAATCCTGGACATCGGGCTCGACCCACGTGGGCTTGGGGAATTGTCGTCGAACATCCCGCAAACATTGTAGGGATGTAACAAGGCAATTCAACAGTGGAAATCATGTGTGCTGCAACATTCAAAACAAAGTTAAAATTTGAAAGCACGAAAGTACCAATAAAGGGTTTTGGGTTAGCTACAATACTCTGGGGTTAAATTTCCCCATGGACGAGTTGACCTCGTCAAAAGAGCGTTGCACCTCAGCCACCCGTTGACTTGCGGCATCCAAGGCCTGCTGCCGCTGAACTAGCTCCCGCTCCTCCTCAGTAGCGGCGGGGCACAGTTCTTCAGTCCTGGCATTGGACCTCTCTATGTCAGCTTGAACGGTGTCCATCTTCCCAGAGGTCTGCCTCATATTCTCTTCTGCCTCTGCCAGCTGGGCCTTCAACTGTGAGACCAGCTCAGATTGTGCGTCAAGAGAGGCTGAAAGCTCGTCTGCCCGGGTCTGCATCTGTTGAGCCTCGCCTTCAACCTCCTGGAACTTCTTAATGCTGGTCGCTTTCCTCCGCTGCCAGCCCACGTTGATCCCACGATCGTGCTCCCGGATCTTCTCAGCCATAAGATCTCGGATGAGTGCGTAAGGACGTTGGGCATCCACTCCCCCAGCGCACAGTTTGCGCAACCGCGAGCGAAGCCTATCCATTTCGGCCAGCCATTGTGCTTGGGGAGTGTCCTTGATAAAGCACGCGATCAGCTTCAACAACCGGCGGCGGACTATGCTGCTGTCTTCCTCGTCGGAGGCCATTTCGTCCCAGTCTGCGCGATTGGAAGGCTCATACACGGGATACGCCCGCAGGAAATCCTCGGCAGGATCAACATCCGGTGTTGAATCCAGTGCGACACCTGGCACCGAAGCAGGCGCGACAGAACTGGGACCGACCGATTGATCCTCTTCCTCGGAGTCCACCTCAATGATTTCGGGTATGGCCCTGCTGGTGGTCCCTCCAGTAATGATGTGCGTCGTGGCTTGAGGAGATGGCGGGACTATCGCCACCATTACCGGCATGCCCCTAGGAGGGACGCCACCAGACATCCCGACCAGTCTTGCCGCAGCAGCCCACGCCAGTCGAAGAACTGTATGACAAATAGGGACATGAATGTTAGTTGGCATGGTCTACATGTGGCAACGAGGAGACCGGTGGAGGAGACTTACAGAGATCGACCTCCGAGTGCTGATCCTGAGCCGGTACTGACGGGACCCCGAGACGAGGCCCCCCCGTATACTGTTGGGAGGTCTGGAGATTCCGGAGGAGCCACCTCGGGCACCCTGGTCCTACCGGACACGGAACTGGACGCAGCCATAGGCGCGGGTTCTGAAGGTCCCGCATCATCACCCGCCAAGGAGCGAGAACGAGGCCTACGAACAAGTTCCTCCTACATGGCTCAAACATTGGTGAGAAGTCCATAGGGACCCAAGAACAGATCGTAAGGAGAGAAGTTCGGAATGCTACCTCGAGAGCCTCCGCGAACTCATCGGATTCTGAGCCTCGGTCTCCGACCTCGCCTTCCTCCAGCGGGCTCCCTCCTCCAGCCTCATCCTCCCGAGAGGAGTCCTCTGATTCCTCCGGCAAGGGGAAGCGCTCCCTCAGATCGGCAGCCGATAACTGTGGGGGGGACCGTCTGATTCAACAGTACCCTCACCCGGTCTGTCATTGGGCAAGGGACACCACTGGAGTGGACGTAATACTCCAGATCTTCCAGGTACTGTTCTTCCTCCGCCGGAGACGCCATGAATCCAGCCCGAACTGGGCCTATACCTGGTAATTCCATCCCGAGGCGATTCAGGTGGGCCCATATCTCAGATGGTCTAAGGAATTGCCGGTTGAAATCCCAAATGTCCCAAGCCTCCGGGAAGACAGCATCCTCTGCCATGTCAATGTGACGCAGGCGCTTCCCCGGAGCCTGAGTGGATATCCTACGGAATCCCCTCGGTGGTCGCCCCTCCGGATGACCCTGATCTCCAGGAATCACCGGATCCACCACTGCTGCCATACCCTCAGCCGGTGCGGGTCTCGCCGCCATGGCAGCCCCGCTGCCGCGAGCGGCCCTAGCTGCCCTCCGACCCCGACCTCAAGATAGAGGAGGCCCACCGTCACCAACCCGGATCGTTGGTTGCTTCAGCATCTCCCCCGGATAAGCGGGCTCCCAACTGATGGCGTACTCCTTCACTAATCTGAAGGCGGTGGTGGATGGAGGCAATGCAATCCGCATCATTCCATCTTCCCGTGTGAACATGAGCCACAGCTGCCTCATCACACACGGGTGCTCCTCGTGACGCACCTGCCAGTAGACCTGCGGGGTCAGCCGCTGGAGGCACCGGAACTGCCTCGCAAACCGATACGGAGTGTACGGTTCACAGAGCGGCTCACGATCTATTCGTGCCACCAAAACTCCACCTCGGAAGGCCAGGAGGTAAGCCCGATGTTCTTCCGTTCCCCATCCGTCATCAGTAAGCATCCCTGTCGGCAATGGGAAGGGATGAAAGTTGAACTCGTCCGCCCTCCACACCCTATTCAGCACCATCGGAATGGCCAGTTTGAACGGGAAGCTCCCGACCGCGTTCAGGATGGAGGGTCGAAAGTTCGATCCCGGTGGAAAAATGGGGTTTGGATACTCGTAAATCCCCCTGATATGCACTGTGATCCACCCATACAGGAGGTGGCAGGGCCCGCATATCCTTGGCGGCTTCTTACCCTCGCTAATGTGCCGCAGCATTCTATACAGTTTGGTGAGCATCGGGATCCCCAGGTTGATCCGCTGCCCCATGGCCAACATCGACGCCATGATAAACGAGCTGGGCCGTACCCCCATGCTTGTATCTCTCACCGGTAGGATCCAACCACAGATGAGAGCCGCGATGAATGCCTCCAGCCTGACTATCGGCTGTTGTTCAGTGCTGACACTGAAACCCCAAGTCTTCCATTGGCTGTCCTCCAAGACCCGCCAATACGAGTGCCCCTTGCCCCATTGGGCCACCCTTGGACAAGTTCGAGGCCTCGGAGGGAACTCTCGATTCTCTGGGAAATTCAGGAAACATTTGAAGCATCTCCTAAAATGGACATCCCTCACTGCCTCCTTGTCCTCTCCAGAGACAAGTGCCATCAGTGCCGACGCCAGTCGCGGCATTTTCTCCGCATCCCCCCACGCGCTGACAACGGGGAGGAATTCGTCATACATGGCCCCCAAGATTGGGACCCCAGAAATCTGGTGGACATCCCACAGGCTGATGCCCACCTCCCCGTGATGCAGGTGAAAAGTGTCGGTCCTAGATGACCACCTACCCAGCAACTCCGGCATTAGCTTCTTCAGTTGGTAAATGTGGAATTGGGAGGCCCATGCCGCTTCATACAACCCCACTCTCCTCAGCTCGGCCCCAAAATCCTCGCATGAGGCGCCTACCCAGTAGGCCCAGGCCCAGTCGTCAGTAAAGTTTCCGCCCTGGCGCAGGTCCCACTCATCGGACCATCCCTTCTTCGAATCCTGCAAGGTCGCCTTCAGCATGGTACGGTAGAGAGGAGGGGATGTCTCCGGTTGCAATGGCCTCCCATCAATATCGTTCACATGGTTGTAGAGACAGTCAGCGGCGACGGGTGTGAATTCCTCCTGCGCGTGACTATCAGCCACCCTGAACCATTGGTGCTGGCACGGTGTGCTCTTGAACCAGCAAGTTGGTTCATCCCTACTCGCCTTAGGGATGAAGACATCATCCCTCAGCCCGAAGCCAAACAACGGCAGTTTCTTGCACTGTGGGTAATCTTTCTGACCCTCCGAGAGCAGATCTGTCAAAGAAGTGTGGTCCGAGTGGTTCTGGATCATCTCCCCCAAGCCTGGATGGTTGGCCATCTCATCTCGACGAGCAGCATCTGCAAGGACCCCCAATACAGCTTCTTGATGGGCCATTTTAACTCTGGCCCTCAGAAAAGAATTCTTCCTGCTGGATCGTGAAGCTCGACCGCAAAGCTGAATCACGAAGCCGGATCATGAAGATCGGTCACGAGACCAAGCAGCGAAGTCTGGCCAAGGCCGACAAACAGAGGTTCACTTGGCGCGGACGTGGAGTCGTAGACCCGCGGTTCGCCGCGAAGCTCGATTCGCGGAGGGCTGTCGCGGAGTACGTGGAGCTTCGCGAAGTCGAGAGCACAAAAAGACAAGGAAGGCACGTGAAGAAAAAATAGCTCGGACCCCCTATTTATAGGCGGCGACCCCGGAGCATCGCGGCACGCCTCACCCGCGCGGAGCATCGCGGCGCGTCCGGATATGTGGCCCCGGTCAGCACCGCGGGCCCCCTTCGCGAAGCTGCTTCCCGAACCACCGACAATTTTGGCGATTTTCCCTCAGACTTCGACCCTTCGCCCTCCGCAGCTCCAAGTCTGAGGGGGGGCATTTGTTGGCGCCAAAACTGTGGCCCGAAAGAAAGGAACGAAAAAGAAGGCCAGCGCGCTGCCTCACGGAGCTCCGCCGCGAAGCCCCGTCGTGAAGCGCCCCGACCATGGCGGCGCCGCGAAGCTCCTGAGGCGGTAATGCTCCGCGACCGAATTTGACGTTCGCAATCCGCCATGAAGCTCCTGAGGCAGTAATGCTCCATGACTGCATTTGACGTTCGCGAGCCGCCGCGAAGCTCCTGAGGCGGTAATTCTCTGTGACCGCATTTGACGTTCGCGAGCCGCCGCGAAGCCCCAGAGGCGGTAATGCTCCGCGAACCCATTTGACGTTTGTGAGCCGCCGAGAATCTATAGAGGCGATAATGCTCCGCGGACAACGTTGACGTTCGCGAGTGCGCCGCGAAGCACCGAAGGCGGCGCACGAGTTCTGCTTCACGGCTCCCCTTCCCTATAAATACTGGACTCCCCCTGAGTCCCAAAAAGGACGGACAATCCGACCTTTCGGCTTATCCTCTCCCGAATCGCGAAGCACTCTTTTCCCCGGGAATCATGAGCTCCGCGAGGTATTTCTACTTCGCGAGACGCCTCTGATTTGTCTCGTTTTGATCCCCTCTTCCGAGAGGGATGCCCTTCGCGAAGCTCAAGGGCGTTCGTGAAGGAAGGGGATTCCCAAGGGAACCTGGGCAGCCGCGGAGCGTTTATGCTTCGCGAAACACCCAACCCATGCTAGTGATCCCGATGCTAAGGCAGGATCTCTACACATCACGAAGCACACTGTTTCGCAGGACCCTGATTCATGAGGCACCCCTTCTTCGAGAGGCAGTGCTCCGCGAACACTGTTCCACTTCGCGAAGCACCTTCCACTCACACCTATGCCCCATGCTAAGGCCAAGGCACTCCACTTCGCGAAGCACACTCCTCTGCTTAGCGATTCCTCTTCCTGTGCGACCCTCCAGGTTTTCACAATGTGATTTCAAAGTCCCGTGGACAATACCACCTGTAGCGTTGCTTCGCCTAATGCTTCTCCACATAGGCACGCTAACGGTTATTGCTTCTTCGCATAGCCGCGCTAACGTGGACCCCTCGATGGTTCGTTCCGCGACCCCCATTAACCATGGCCTTACTGGTACCTTCCCTTCCCCAAGGACCAGAGGGTACCGGTTATGTAATTCCTAGGGGTGTGGAGTGAACCCACCTCGTCCGAGCTGCAGGACGTTAAACTGCCAAGCACCGCGTCCTCAACACATGACGTTAAACTGTGATCTGACCTCGTCTCCCTTACGAAGGGTCCCCCCAGATCGAACATTCTTTACAACACTCGTCTCCACGGGAATGGAACTCTTCCGCACATGGAATGAGATCCTCCTTGTCGGAGTGGCGTATGTTCGTAGGGGAAGGGCTGCCTCAGAGCGTAAGCCCCTAACCTTTTGTACGGATGATTGCTCCTGTGCATCTCTGTACTTCCCCCACTACCAAGGTCAGTGGAGGGCGTGATAGGGAATGAGGCACCTCCCATCATTGGACCACGGTCCCTCTTTCCCGCGCTTCGTCGCACTTCGGGCCTGCATCCTGGAGTAAGTCCCAACACCATGGGTCGTCTAACGCGTAAGCCCCTCTTCGCTTCTCACGGACGCATCCTTCACGATGTGATCATCAGGTCCTTACAAACTCTTGTTTCTCACACCGAGCATGACTCATGTGGGCTTAGAGTGAGCACCGACCCTGACACCCATAATATGAACTACGAGGTCTTTGATCCATGTCAAGGCATGATACGTAGGAAGCCTTCACAAGGTTCAAGCCCAACAATAGTGGACCCCCGGGTCTACTTTCACGTCGATTCACCGACGAACCCACCCAAACTACGAGGTCTTTGATCCATGTCAAGGCATGGTACATAGGAAGCCTTCACAAGGTTCAAGCCCACCAATAGTGGACCCCCGGGTCTACTTTCACGTCGATTCACCGACGAACCCAACCGAACTACGAGGTCTTTGATCCATGTCAAGGCATGGTACGTAGGAAGCCTTCACAAGGTTCAATCCCACCAATAGTGGACCCCCGGGTCTACTTTCACATCGATTCACCGACGAACCCACCCGAACTACGAGGACTTTGATCCATGTCAAGGCATGGTATGTAGGAAGCCTTCACAAGGTTCAATCCCACCAATAGTGGACCCCCGGGTCTACTTTCACGTCAATTCACCGACGAACCCATCCTAACTATGAGGTCTTTGATCCATGCCAAGGCATGGTACGTAGGAAGCCTCCCTGAGGTTCAAGCCCACCCGTCACTTCATGTAGGGTCCCATTCACGTCCAGCATGACGTTAAACCGCATTCCGGTACAATGGAAAGCCATTGCGACTCATCTAGAGAACTACGAGGACTTTGATCCATGTCAAGGCATGGTACGTAGGAGGCCTCCATGAGGTTCAATCCCACCCGTCATTTACTCACGTCGGGTCTCATTCCCGTCCAGCATGACGTTAAACTGTATGCCCCTATTGTCCCGCATGACGTTAAACTGCACACCCACCTGAACTACGAGGTCTTTGATCCATGTCAAGGCATGGTACGTAGGAAGCCTTCTAGAGGTTCAAGCCCACCACTCATCGGACCAAGGTCCACTTTTACGTCGGTCCACCGACAAGGCCCCATATGAACTACGAGGTCTTTGATCCATGCCAAGGCATGGTACGTAAGAAGCCCACATGAGGTTCAAGCCCACCCATCATCCAATTCACGTCCTATTCCACCTACGTCCAGCATGACGTTAAACTGCGTTTCCCAATCCGAACTACGAGGAATTTGATCCATGTCAAGGCATGGTACGTAGGAAGCCTCCCCAAGGTTCAAGCCCAATAAACATTGGCCCGAACCGTCTTCTTGTCGGTGCGCCAAGCCCCCAATTTTCAGCGAACTACGAGGACTTTGATCCGTGTCAAGGAATGGTATGTAGGAATCCTCCCAGAGTTTCAAGCCCATCTCTCATTGGACCAAGGTCCACTCTCATGTCGGTTCGCTGACGATGCCCATCGGACCAAGGTCCACCTTCATGTCAGTTCACTGGCACCATCCCGAGCTACGCGGACTTTGATTCCCTGCCACGGGGATACGTAGGAAGCCTCTTCAAGGCTCAAGCCCAACTTCACTGTCGCCTCTGCGATGGTCCCATTTCGTGTCCCCTCCAGTGCATCCATCCACCTATCACCCGTCCCGATTCTCGCCCGGACCGTCTTATCCCGGTGAGACCATGTCGGTATTCTCTTCTTCACAGCCGCCCATGGGCTGGCCCCAGTATTGATATCCCTTCAAGGAGGATCCCTCAATCCGATCTATCCTAGCTAATGCTCTGGTTGGGTTGGTCTGTCTCTGCTGGATGTTAAACTTGTGGCATACCCTGTGTTAAACACGGGAAGCTGAGGAAAACCTCAGATATGTGTCTATGACATATAATTCCCCACGCTCGATGTGGGATGCCTCGGGCCTCCATGCCCTCGAGAAGCCTTGTTACCAAGGGTAACAGACAGACATGCCAGGTACCCCAGCATCCAGACACGCTATTGATGCCTCAACGTGACTACTCCCCTCACTGAAGGTTGCTGCCCTGACTGGACCCCTTGGAATGTCCCGACAGAAGTAGTGTAATTAACCGGCGTCCATGGAAACATGGCACTGGGAAGAGTTTCACGAACTACGTATTAAATCTATGAGGGAGACCCGGACTAGGTGACGAGTTCTGAGGAGGAATCCACAGGAGGAAGAACCGACATCCCATTATCCTGTTTCGATCAAGGAGAAGACGTCCCTGAATAAGGAGCGAATGTCGCCCGCCTTTGGAAAGCGGTAATGCGGGGCAACAAAAGCGTTGCGCGTCCTCCCCCACGGACGGACGGGCGCGCGCCCCGACAAAAGCGTCGGAAACAATGGTCCATGAAGGGAAATATATCCTTGTGAATTTCTTTTGAAATGTTGGTTTAGTTAGTGGAATGGGAATCCTGTGGAATTTATGATGTGAGGAAAAATAGATATTTTTTAAGAATGGGATGAGGGATTGGGTTATATAATATGTGTGAATTATTATAAAATATTTCTTTTGGATTTATGGAATATTTTGTATAGTCATAGTGAGAAAGTTAAATGGGTTTTTTTAGTAATTATTATATGTTTTTCATGAGTTTTTTGTTGACAAATAAGTTGTTTCTATATATAAAAGAAATTACCTGACTCTATGAATTCAAATGAAAATTTTTAAATGATAACTTTTTTTCTATTGTTGTAATAAATATTTCATTATCATAATTCATTAATATATCCATTATAATGTTTATATTTTGTAAAACTTATGATACCATTTTTTTTCCTAGAAATATTTTTACCTACATATTGGTTGTGATATCTATTGATTCAATGACTCAATTATTTCCTTTATTTTAAAAACACAAAGAACATTATATTAAGATTATCTAACTTGGGATTTTGTTTAAGTTGTTTTTTTGGAATATAATGAACTTTCACTAACTTAACTATGGGATAGCTAAACCAAATTTTAAAAAATACAAGGATCATAACTTCCTTTACATATTATTTCCATCATATTTTAAGCACTATTGTGGAACTAGATTAACTCATCAATATAAAATTAAAAAATTATAAGATCATTGATATGTGAATAAATTGTTGTTCAATCTATTATAACTAACACCAAAATTTTCATAATCTAACAATTATATTTTTTTACAACATCATCTATAAATAGAGTCACATTTTAAACATTATAACAATAGTGAAAATCATATACAAGACACATTGAAAGTATTGTTTTATAAAGTATTAAAATTTCTTATTACAAAGAATACTTCTAACTAGTTTAAATTTTATTTTTGAGTGTTTTATCTAATAGTACCATTGTATGGATTTATTTATATATATCTTATAATTTATATTCTATTTGTTCATTTATCAATCGAGTATGATCAATGAATTTTTATGATATATATACATACGAATTTTTTATCATCTCTTTTGAGGCATTACATGGCTTGGAATACGGGGGCCAATAAATTTTGATGAGTGGAATAAAACTTATACCAACATTTGTAGTCAAGGAATTCCATGGATAGGAAGGTAGAACTTTTGATGGGTTTTAAAATTGGGGATTTCATAAAAAAGATAAAATTTCTGGTAACCTTGGATCTGTTGTATAGCTCCACCATACACATTCTTTACAAGTGTAGTTTCAATATATCCTTTAAAGGAGTATTTATATTCTAAATGAATAATATATCTTTTGTTTTTAAACTTATACTATATTCATTTTTTTATTACCATTATAATCATTTTTTAACTTTCATTTGTTTAAATTTTATATTCACTAATCTCATATTACCATTTCTTAATCTTCGTAAACCTATCATATACTTATTTATATTATACTATATCTATTTTATATAGTATATATTTCCACCACATTCATTATTTTACTCTGATATTGAATTGATCGGTATTTCATTAATATGATTAATATTAATCTTTAGGGTTGACTAAAATTTTATTATTTTTGTAAATCTAATATCCACCCCCCCCCCCCTCTTTTATATTAATTATCCATTACATCCATGGGATTACATTTGGTATCATATATAGTATATACTAAGTTCTAAAAATAAGATCTATTTAGTTTATTATTTATTGAAACCAACATTTTGAATTAGTTAGTTTTAACTTGATTTTTTTTATTTACTTTTAGTTCATCTGAATTTCATTTTAGTTTACTTACACTAACTATTGATAGGGGAAAGATATTTTGTCATGGGAGGTTTTCGGATTGGAACACTTGAAAATTTAAATCTTACTGGACCACCTATTTTTAACAGAGTTGTTTATGATTACTGGTGTGATCCTAATAAGTCTTATATAATTAATACTATATTTCAAAATTGTATTAGGATGAATGGAAATTACAATTTACTATAAAAAGAGATTATTCATTATTCTAGATAGGAAAATATTATGTATCAGGTAAAATAACTAATTATTTAGCACATTGTTATGTTCTATTGTTAGGAACTTCAAGGAAATATATCTTCTTAGGAAATGAATATTGGAATATATAATAATCTAGAATTTAAAAAATTTTGGAACCTTTGAGGTTTTGGAAACTCAAAGAGATATAAAGATAGAGGACTATTAAGATTTTCATTTTCATACTGGTGAAACTATAACACAAATGAATCAATGATTTATGACTATTTGAAATTGTTTATAATATTTGGGTGTGAAATAATTTTCCAAATATCAACTTGTTTTAAATATAAACGATATAATGTCAAATGAATATAAATTAAAGAGTAAATATACCTATGACACTACAAATTTAACCAAATTAAATTTGTATGAATTTATTGGTGCATTAATAAAATATAAAATTATTATCAAAAGAGATGTTGAGAAAGAGAAAAGGAAGAATGGATTCTATTTTTATCATAATTTAGGTAATTCTACTTTGATGATTTTAATACTTGTACTAATTTTTCTAAATAACTCATTTCAAAGAGTAAATTTAAGCATTCATATCAAATTATTTCAAATTTCAATGATAATGAACTTAATCAAATCTAAAGGAGAATGAATAAATTTGTTAGAAATAATTTTATCAAAAATAATCATTAAAAATATTAGAATTATAGACCTGATAAGGAATCATTAGAATAAATATTATAGGAATTTAAGAGGGTGGGTAATATTAGACAATATTTTCCTAAACTGAATAATAAAGATCAAAAGTCATGAAGATATTTTATGAGTCAGGGAAATAATGGTTTGAAAGCTTTAGACACCTAAAGTTAATGTTAAAGTGACACATATTCTAATAGTTCATCATAATAGAGTGGAACTAAAATTTAAAAAATAATTGTATTCTATTAAAAAATTATTAAGAAAGAAAAATGATACATTATAAAGTAATCTACTAAATATCTAAAAACTATAACTTTAGAT
Source organism: Viscum album (assembly GCA_963277665.1). Taxonomy (NCBI): domain Eukaryota; kingdom Viridiplantae; phylum Streptophyta; class Magnoliopsida; order Santalales; family Viscaceae; genus Viscum; species Viscum album. The sequence goes on from OY728131.1 coordinate 246,419,246, forward strand.
TAAAATTTTTCATATATTTATAAAGTTGATTTTTTTAATTCATGAAATAATAAAAATATAATCTATCGAATGATGAAAATATATATAAATTGAAATATTATGTATCTTTGTCTACTATTTATGAAATAATTAGATACGTAACTATTATAGGAAAAATAGTAATTTGAATAGTACCTTTGATTTTTAGTAATAAATGAGTATTAAATCCAATAAAATAATTTCAAAATTAAATACAGAAATTTAAAAACTTTCAACTAAATTAGTTTGAAAGACTATTTCAAGTTTTTTTTATCGAAAACATGATAATAAAAATTTAGATTATTGGTATTCCATTGTTTAGATGAAATCCAGAGTTATAGTTTACGGAAATTTTTATCTAATTTTATATCTATAAAATAAAATTTTGATGAAAATTATAAACAAATATTACTCTTTTTAACATCTAATGGGGTATATTTTACTTTTTATAAATAAAATTTCCAATAAAATTACATTGTACCTAATGGTGTACATTTTTCACTAAATTTCAAAAGGGAGGTTTCTAGAATAAATGTTATTCTTTAGAAAAAGTTCAATATTTAGGTTTTCGAAATGTATTTATTTCATAAGAACTATTGGTTATACAAAGTTAGAAAAATGTGGGTTTCTAAAATATTATTTTCTAATGTATCTATACTCAAATAAATATGGGTACCAAAAATTTATTTTTATATTTTTTGGGAAATTAATATGAATTACAATGGATATAAATGTTAAATGGATAGTAGTTATTCTATACATATGGCTGGAAAAAAATTCCAACAGCCAAAATTTGAAATGGTTAAACAGAGGATGAGTCACATTTAGATCCAATAAATTGGGTGAAATCATTGATATTGGTGATGTTTCTTTTCTTGTTATAACTTTAATTTCAAATTTATATATGTTATATATGTTTATAACAACCTTATCAATATTAATCAATTATGTTACAAGAGATATCTTGTAAAATTTTAGAATAATAATTGTACTATTTAAATTTTATAAGGTAGTTTTATTCTGTATATTGATAGTCATGATAATTTATATACTCCTATATTAGAATAATTGATTATTATGAATTAATATTGTTTATATGAACCTGAATATCTATCTTATTGGTTGAATATAATATTAGGACACTTTAAATTTTTTAATTTTCCCAAACTTTCTAGTAATGGACATATTAGGGATCTACCAAAACTAATTTTCTATTCAATAAGATTTTTTGGCCCATGTAAATTTGTTAATAAATATAAGTCTAGTATTAAATCTAAAAGTGAAGTCTCAAACTCTAAATATGTTTGGTTAGTGCATATAGAATTATTTTTTCCTGCAAAACTGAAAGTATTGAGGGGAAACACCATATATATGTCTTGTTTGATGATTTCAGTATATTTACTTTGGTTTATTTTATCTCATTAAAATATGATTCTCTTAATTATTTTATTCATTTTTTGTTTCTATTAAAAATGATAAAAACATACCCATGATTACAATCTGAATTGATCATGAAGGCGAATTTATAAATTATGAATTTTAAAATTTTTGTATTAAAATTGTATTACTTATAACTTTTTAGCACCATGAACAACACATCAAAATTATATATTCATCTAAAGAAATAAAATTATTTAGATAATTACAAGAACTCTTAAAATTGGGTAATGGATTGATTTAAATTTTTAGGTGAGGATATAAGTATGACATTCTATATAATAAATAAATTATTACGTAGAACTTTTTTAAATAAAACTTCTTATGAGTTTTGGTCCAAAACAAAGCAAAAAATTACATAATCAAAATCCATTATGTGTAAATTATTCATCCAAAATAATAAATATCAATTAATTAAATTTATTCCTAAATAAAAATGAAGTAATATTTATCTGTTATTATATAAGTAGTAATCCATATAAAGTTTTTAAAAACAAAATTAATGTTGTTTAAGAAATAGTTCATATACAGTTTAATGAATGCAATACTTTTTTTCAATAAATCATATGAAATACCATATTTTGGATGATACTTTTGAAAAAACACTTCAAATTATAAAAAAAATTAAATAAAATAATCGATAGAAAATCCTCTAGAAGCTAGATCATAAGATTTTCAATATCTGAAAGTAACTTCAACAGATTCTAAATATCTAATAGTTGATAACGAGCTTACCTCTATATTAAAACCCATTTTATCTTATTGAATCATCCTACCAATATTGTTATTATTTATTTAATTTAACAGATCAAAATGAGAGGTTCCTTAAGAAATCAATGTGATAAACATAATTTCCAATCATAATTTGAACTAATTATAGCAGATAATTCATTAAGAGATGATAGTTGGATAAGGTCCATGAAAGAAGAACTCAATAAAATTTAAAGGAATAACTTTTAGATCTTAACTAAATGACCAAATGATATACTGGTAATTTGAGTCAAATGGGTTTTTAGAAACAAATATGATGAAAATGTAACTATTATTAGAAATAAATCATGACTTGTTTCTTGAGGTTATTTTCAAAATGAATAAATGGACTATAGTGAAACATTTTCACATGTAACAATATTATAATATATTCAAATCATACTAGACTTTGTAGAATATCTTAATGTTATTTATTAAAAATATGTGTTTAATGTGATTTTTTTAATGGATATGTTCAAGAGGATTTTATGTTGAAAACCCATCAGGATTTGAAGGTACTAAACTTTTAAACAGTGAATTTAAATTTACTATAGCACTCTATGGACTAATAAAAGCCTCAGGATTGTGGTATAGTATTCTTTCTAGATGTATAAATTAAAATAATTTTATCAAATGAAGTGATGATGCAACCCTTTTTATACTAAAATTGTATAAAGATACCATATTTATTAAAATTTATGTTATTGAAATTATTTTTAGTTCAACTCAAAAATCTCTTTCTAATAGTTTTTTTGAAATAATGGAAAATGAGTTTTAAATGGGTATGTCAGGAAAATCAAGTTTTTCCAATGTCTTTAAATTTCACATATATTGAATGTAAATATATTAAATCAACATAAATATATTAAAGATTTACTCCAAAAAACTGGTTTTGAAAATTCATTAAGTATACGTACACAAATAGAAACATCTATCATACTTGATCATGATGAATCTAGTAAATCGGTATATCAAAAACTTTGTCTAAGTATGATCAAAATTTTACTACATCTTAGAGTAGATCAGCTAGAAAATATTTTTTCAGTCTGTTTATGTGTTTTTTAAAGCTATTATAAAGGAACATCATTTAAGGGATATAAAACATATTTTTTGATCCATAAAATCTATTTCAGAACTAATTTTATTCTATTATTTGGAAAAAAATCATTTTTAAAAATTAATCTGATACTAACATTTGAGGATAAATATTAGACATAAAATCTACTTCTAGAACATGTAAATTCATAGCTGAATATTTAGATTCATGTTTAAATAACATAATGTAGTAATTTACACAACTAAATATAAATATATATTAGCTAGAAGTTTTTGTGCTCAAGTGTTGTCATTGCAACATGCACTTAAAGATTTGGGTTTGAGCATCACCTAAACTCCAAATATTTGTGACAATACTAGTGTTATCTACTTATCTAATAACCCAACATATCATTCATGAGAAAAACACATATATATAAGATACCATTTCCTTAGGGATCACACAAAAATAGTAAATATAATTCCTGATATTATCAAAATGGAAAATCATTTTGTTTATATTTTTACATAAACTATAATTTTTTATTGATTTGTATTTATAAATAAAAATTTTATAATGATCAATCATAAATTATATTTAGTTTTATTTTTTCAACTAATATCATTAGATTAAAAAATTCCTTGAGAAAATGGGTGTATATTTTTTTCATAAGTTTGTCATTATATCATTTTTATTTGGTTTTACATAAATGTTTTACTAGAATTGAATAATTTTTATATAAGATCTATAATTTCATATGAGGATTTATTTAAAAACTCATTTAATATAATGTATTTTAAAATTTTTATACTCTTTACTTAATTACCTTTTATAGGATGGGTGTTAAATTTTAACAACTAATTTTTTTAAAAATATTATAAATATAGTTATTAAAAGAATATGTACAACATATTTTTTAACCACATGATTTCACATGAATTAGTCTAAACATACCATAAAATAAAAGACAAATATTTTGAATGTAAAAAACTCAAATTCATATTTAAAAGATCTAATATCAAATCTCTTAGTCACATGTATTTTTTATAATATCTATTTTATAATAAAATTTCCTACATTAGTAGTACCTCTACAAATGTTTATCAGAAGAAGACTAGAAGGAAAACTGTGAAGCCTAAAGATTTCCTTCCCAAAGTAGTAAATGCATAGGATGAAAGTGAAGCACTCTCACTATTAAATTTCAAGTATAGTGAAGTTTAAATTCAAATATATATTAATATTTTTTTTATTATAAAAATATTTCTTATTAGATCTAAAATATTGGTAAATAAATTGATGTTTAACATATGAAATCATCATCCAAACATTGTTTGTATAAGAAAACATGGTTGAAATTTATTTTTTGAAAAAATTTATTACATCAAAAAATTTGAAAGAATTATTCTTGATGATATTAAGATCTTCAAAAGTACCATAGGAAACCAAAATATATTATTGGACATTTTTCAAGTTAACTAAATTTATAGTTTCTAATTGTATTTTATTATATATTTTTATAATATTTTCTCATTCAAAATTTATTTTTCAAAATAAAAAATAGGGATGAAGTTAATAAAAAAATTAATTCACTTGAATTTTAATTTGATTTAGGCTTAAATTTGAGTTTTTTTGTTCAATCATTATAACTCATGAAAGAAAATTAAATTTCCAAAAAATAGAATGATAATATAAAAGTATGATAATAATTTTTGTATCCTTGTTACTTATCTAAAAAAAATTAAGAATAATGATAAAAGTTATAAGAATTCATTCTACTAAGTTCTACAAGGATTTTTCTTTCAAGTTTGATAGAACAATAAAATTTTTATTGTTTTTTCCTTTATAAAAAGAGGATGATTGTTAAGTCTATAACCCACTAGTTTCATTTTTTTTAAAATCACAAAACACTATATGAAAATGATATAGCTTGATATTGGTTTAAGTTATTATGAATCTATCGAATGAACATTCAGTAACTAAAATTCCAAACAACTAAATCAGATTTAAAAAATAAAATTATTAGAAGTTTTGTGCTAGATTATATCTATTGTATTTTTCATTCTATAGTGTTTTTGTATTGACTAATCAGTAGATAAATAAAATCACTTAGATAAATAGTGGATGAATAATGTGTTTTCAATACGGTTACAATTGAATCTGATAATTAAAAAATCTTAATGTTGGACTTTGTTACAACATCATCTATATATAGAGTCACACCTTGAACGTTATAAAAAGTATAAAAAATTAAAAATATTCCACTCTAATATTCTTTGATAGTTTTACATATTTTCAATTTCTTATTGGTGAGATCACTTACAACCAGTGTAAATTTTATACTTGAAAATTTTAACTAATAGTATAACACCACTTTAAAAGTATCACATAAAATATTAAATTTTATTTCTCATGTCAACCAATTGAACCTTTATTTCTGGTATCATCTATAATAAAAACTCCATAGTTAAATGAGGCTTGACTTGGAGTAGTGATAGGATATGTGACCTCATCATAAGATTAAAAAGGTGTGTGTGAGTAAGGAAAATCACACTAAAAGAACATGTTATGGCCTATGTGGATAGTCATTAGTATTATGATAAATTTTGGAAAGTGGGTGGGGTCTAAAGAAGAGATGACATGTGTTTTTGGGGTAATGGGTGGAATATGGTGGGCCATGACTCAGTGGAAATGTAAATATAGGGGCATATGATGTCCACGGGGACCAGTTGATACAATGGTATCAAATCCAATACCCAACCTAAATTATAGATTCACTCCATGGTAGGGTCCATGAGAAATTTGTTTTGTTTTAAAGGGGGATATTATAACGCCCCTAAAAAATTGATACATAAAAGACTAAATGATATTACCCTTTTCCAAAAGGTGTACCTTTATTTTCATGAACCTATTGATTAAAAATACATAGTTAAGTGAGTATTTTCCTAAAGTAATTTTATTATAGGTGGCCTTTGAGGAAATTTATTAGGGTCTGTGTGAGTGAAGAAAATATCATTAAAAGAAATTGTTCTAATCTGTGGGAAAAGTCTTTGAATAGACAATTGACCCCAGTGGGTAATAGAAAATATCGTGTAGGAATGAAAACCAAGGTATTACATGATACCTATGGGGTTAGATGAATATGTTCATGACCCAGGGAGTGTAGGTTTTGAAAAATAGTTTCATATAAAATGACCAACTGAAATTTTAGTGTTAGTGCTTGGGTTTTAGGTATGGGGTCCATAGTGCGAACACTATTTTAAATGGGTGGAGTGTGTAACACCCCTAGAAAAGTGAAACATAAAAGACTAAATTTTATTACCCATATCAACATGGTGCACCATTATATTTAGAATATGATCAAATTAGAACACCATAGTTAAGTGAGATTTAGCATGGGGTAGTTTCAGTATGGGTTGTCTCTTAGTAAAATCGCAAGGTGTGTGTGAGTGAGGGAAATCACACTGAGAGAACATGTGATGGCTTGTGGGGATATTCATTAGTTTGATAATTTATCCTAATGGGTAATAGCATATGGTGTATTGGGAAGAAAACTAATTTATTATAAGATATCCATGGTGTTAGATGACTAGGTTCCTATCCTAGGGAGGTCGAGTCATTACAATGAGCAATATTTATAAGGTTTACATCGTAAAAATATTGGTATTTCATTGTAATTTTTCATTTATTGATCCTATATGATCAATATTTTTTGGGGATAGTAAGATAGAAGGATTTATGATCATCTGGATCAAGGGATTCCAAGGATAGTAATATATATCTTAGGAACTTATGATGTGTGTATGAGAGATAATTTTTATTGGTTTAGTTGAGGGCTTATGGTTTGAGGAAAATAGAACATCCAATGGGTTTTAAAATTTATTTTGCCTTAAAAAAGTGTTAAAGTTGTGGTAAACATTAATCTATTATATAAATTCATTTTACACTCTGAATTAAAATATTAATTTAAATATATCCTTTAAAGGGGTATTTTGTTTACAAACCAATATTCTGAGTTTTATTTTTAAACATCCACAGTATTAATTTTTTAATTATCATTGTTTTAATTTTTGTAATACTGATGGTTTAAATTTAATATTTATACAACCCATATTACTATTTCTAAATTTTCATAAACATCTAATGGACTTATTTATACAATTATAACTATATTTTATTCATTTTATATTTCAGCTGCATACAATATTTTACTATGATCATAAATTTATTGATACTTCCTAAATCTAATAAACTTTAAACTTAAGGGTTTTACGGAATTTTTATGTTTGTTTTAATATTAACCCCCCACCCCCTAGATTATGTATCCAATAAATTTCGTGACTATAATAGCCTAGTTATTAAATTTTTCTTTCCTTATGTTAATTATAATAGTAATATACTAGTAAGTCTGGGTAATTTTAGTATTTTTATAAGTTTTTTATGTTTTGACTTGAACATTTATTTATTCCTACTATGTATTTATACTCACACCTTACATGTTCACTTAAATGGATGTAAAACTTCACTTACATCATTTTAGTTATGATAATTATTATTTGGGTGAATTATAGAAAATTTAGGTGAGGTCATTGAATTATAAATTATACTGTGACACTCACAATGTCAATAAAAAGAAAATTCCATGTAATTTATTTTTCTTATTCTTTAACCTCATATTTTTTAGTTAAAATAGAAAATAATGGAATGTTTCCTAGAATGAATGGTCAACCTGTATAACTAGCCATATGAATCTAGCAAACTATTCTTGATAATAATACAAAACATTTATATTTGAATGATCTCTATCACATTCCTAGTGACTCTTAAATAATAGTGTGTATCCCATTTGAAATTGGAAATTTTATAGACCTTTAATCCATTTATATAGAACCCTCTTAACATGCATTTTCATTTCAATAAACCACATTCTAAGGGAGATTTTAACTAAAATATCCCATACTTCTTACTCTCCCATTGTGATTTATCTCCATCTCTTATCTATTCTTTAAACTATGAGTTTTTAATCCCTTCTATTATTCCTTATTCAACCTTTTCTTCCAATAATTTTCCTTAGTTTTTTCACATCACTATTAGACTCTCTCGTGAAATAATTTTAATTGGCGGTTGTATTTTAGGTTGTGTAATCTTCTACTTATATTTTTATCTTCCATATTTTGATTGTTTATCTTCATTTTAAAATAATTTTACGACATTATGGTAGGTTATTCTAAAATCTTCCTTTCATTTGACACAACCTAATGTGTTTGAGGAATTTGATTAGATTTTTTCTAATATAAATCCACCTTGGAATACTTATAAATATTTTATTTAATGATTTTATTATTTCTTAATGATTTATATATTTTATAAAAGGGGTTATTCTTGAAATTATATAATATTTATCATAAATTTGTTTTCCATAGGGAATGTTTATTTGAGTATGAAAAAATATTTTATTATAGAATGGATTTATTTATTTTAATAAATTAACTTATCAGATATTTCTAAAATAAAGTTTTATGGTTTAAATTTCATTTTTATGACATAAAATCTTGTTTAGAATATATAAGTGAGGTTCCCATTGGATTGTGATTGTATTTTACATCAATGAATCATGTTAATGAGTATGAAAATATGTGTGTGGTGATATTGGATGATGGAGTAAGGATCCACGTAAAGGAGATGAAGTGGATACCCATAAATTTATGGGTAAAGATGTATGAATTATTCTTTTCATTAAATACATATCTAGATAGATTTATGACTACAATAAATACATTGGATGATTGGTGATCTAGTCCTTATATCAAATTCTAATTTTGAAGTTTCTAAAGTATTATATAAAATAGTTTACTAATGAGTGTAATGCTATAATTTAAACTGGATTATATAAACAAATTCTATATCTATAATTAAAAAGGTTGAAAACAGGTTCAAAGTTCTCATATAATCTATTATAAGCTTCATAGAATCCATATAACTATTATTCATCTTGAATTATAGTTGAATCAGGTATGAAACACACTTAGATAAAAGTTTAAATTAATGATTATGAATATAAAATTGATAATGGAAGAGTAACTATGTGTATGAGTCATTTAGAGAGACACCTTCAACTATGTATGAGTGAGGAGTTGAGTATGAGCGATTTGAAGTTTTCATAAGAGTAATTAACTCATAAAATAACAATGCTGACTAAAATTAGGCTATTTATTATACTTCATATGAGTCATTAATGACCTACATATGTTTCATTTTCAAAATTCCTATGTGATATCTCTAATTTAATACATCTTTGTATGGGTCCTTCCAGTGCTTTATATGATTCATCTTCCACTATGGTAAGAAAAATTAGAAAAGGAATATGAAATTTATGAGTTTTTGGGTAAAATGTATGAGTCATTTAGATCTATGTAAGAGTCGTTTATAATATAATTATCTATCAATCCATATGTGCGTATGAATATTTTTTGGACCCGACATGAAAAATTGATAAAGTCATAAACACTCTCTACGAAACATAAGGATCATTCTGTATATTAAGAATCGTATGTGGAAGCATCATTAGTGTAAATGTGAACTGCTTTATCAGAGTATCTTTTTAATCTTCATAAGGACAATCTCGAATACATTATAAGGATCAATTACTTTTGAAAACATAAACACTAAAGGAAATTTGGATAAGTCTTATAGATTAAAATATAAGTTTATAGAATTATAGTTTAATGAAGATAAATAAATTTGATGATGCATATGTTGTGTATTAAAGATCAAAACATCATAAATCTATGTGAATTTATGATTCAATATTTGGGTTAAATAATACGATATATGAGAAGGATATGAAAAGATCAATGTTAATTTATTCTATAATTTTAAAATAAAAATATTTAAAAATAAACATTGGTGATAAAAATAAATATTAAATGGGATGATGATAAAGAACATATCTAAGACAAGGAAGGTACAGGACTAGGCTGAGTGCCTAGTCCCCCAGAAATTTATTAAAAAAAGGATAGAAAGTACAGAGTGCAGAAAAGAAAAATACATCAGAACAACATACCTCAAAACCTCATATATCAGAACACATCAAAGATGTCACCACCACCACCTTCTGAGAACTCATACGGATCCACCGACTCCCATTCAGAGTGCAAAGCGTATTGACTTAACATTTGTAAGTATTTCTCCCTTCGACGTAACTGTACTGGGTACATGGGTTCATTGGACATACTTCGTCCCCTCATGTGACTCGTGTCTTTCACTTTTCCATTTTTTGTAGAAGACCTGGTGCAAATGGTCCTCGGCATGTTGGAGTAATCCTTCTTGGGTTTCCTCTTTGGCGGAGTGGGGGGAGCTCCATTACTTTCGTTCCTTTTCACCCCATTTCTGAGAATCTCACTATATGATTCCTTCATGTGATCCTTTGGACAACATCCTTGGTTCTCCTTCCCCTCATACACCATTTGAGAGTTCTCATGCACCAAGGAGGCTGTACCCCAGGATCGTTCCTTGTTACCATCTACAGGTTTCAAGCACAGAGGGTACTCCTCATTGAACTGATTCATTCCGCTTGCCTCTAGGCACTCATGCCCCTCCAAGAATATCTCCTCGACATCATGCTGCTCCAAAGTAGCATTCTCATCCAGCACTTCCTCATAAAGTTTGCCAGCTTCTGTTTCAAGAACCTCTTTCATCAGATGTATAGGTGCACGCTTCTACGGCCCAACATATCCCTCATTTGGGTCCTCCTGTATCAGGACCACCGGGTCCCCAGCAGGCTCCCCCATTCCATTTTTATCACCACAACCAGACTTATCATCTTCAGCTGTGATCGTATCTTGAAGTGGGTGTTGTGCTTCACGGGCATTGAACTCCAGATCAGACAACTCTGAAAATCAATTACTTAGAGATATGACGTTGTCTTCCTTTAGACCAGCATCCTCATTCCTCTTACCCGACACCCTATTTCCACATTCAGGTTCTGAGATCTCCTTCAGCCGGCCTAACTCAGCAGCATCACTATAATTGAGATCATGCTTCAATATATCAAAAACCTCTCTAACCGATGGATTGACACCGCCAATGGAATCTTTCCTCAGAGCAGGAACAGCATCGCCCGGTGCCTCCAAGCTTGCCTCTCCATTATGTGCATCAATATTAGCATCCTTCGATCCACATGCCTCTGATATGGTGTGAAACACAGGAGAAACAGGAGGTTGCACTATGTCGTGGTCACTATGGCGAGGAATGCGGAGACAGAGGGTAACTGAGTGACCAAGTCGGCAGTAGTTCACGCAGAAGGGTGTCCATGACTCAAATCACACACGTTGGTGCCATCGGAGCTCACCCTCAACCTCAACACACACAGATTCAACCGGTGGTTTCGAGACGTCGACTTCAACGCAGATTCGCGGGGCAGCTGGATGGAAAGCAACATGGGTCCGCAGGTCCATACACAGGAAACGACCAATCATATTTCCAATAACACGTAGAATTGCCAGATTTTGGAAAGGTAAAGCAAGGCCAAAAAGCTCAACCCATAATGACGTGGTTGGAGGATCATGATGCAGATGAAACTCAAAGGACCAGAGAAAAAGAGAAAACTTAAACCCATCAAACACTCTCGACGCAGAAGACCAGGCAAAAACTAAATCATCTTCACAAAAGAAACAGATCTGAAAATGCTTCGAATCTAATAACCCTACCAACGCTTGATTTTTAAGCTTCCAGGTAGAGGAGACGAACCTGTGAAATCTTTCAACTGAGGGTCGATTCTTGCCAAATCTTGCGACGAGGACGAGATCTAGCCACGACACCGCCTTCGCAAACTCCAGAGAGGAAATCGGGACAGATAGTTCACCATTCACCCGATTCGGAACCTTAGGGCATACCTCAATCTCCGGGAAATCGGGGCAGGAAGTGGGATCAAATCTCAGAAGATGAGGAAGAGAAGAAGAGTCTCCAATATTATTGGTAGAAATATCTGGAAGATCTCTTTAAGTATTATAAAATGATAATAAATTTAATAAGGGAACACTTTTAATTTAATGGGAGAAAAGTGTTGAGATAAACACCATAATTTAAGTCATGGGAAAACCCCAAATATAGGAGGTTGAGATAAGGATAATAGAAAATAAAATGTGGATCATGGTACCAAATTAAATGGAACATTACAGTATTATATTTATAGAAAATTTATTTTTGTGACCCACATATAAATTGATAAAAGAAGATAGAGAGAGAATGTGACTTATATAACTCTATAAGAATAGAAAAAAATATCTTTATGTGATAAATACAATAAAATGATACTAAACTAAAAAGGATAACCCATTATGTATCGAAGAAGAAGAGGAAGGAAGAAGATAAATCAAGTGTGGATTTACTGATCTAATTCAGTCGAATAAAAAAATAAGAGCCGGTAAGAGAGAGAGACCAATACCAGTCATTGTATTCTTATCTAGTTGTCAAGATTTTCTCTTTTAGATGCTACTAGATATTTGGTGATCATAGGAACTAATGAGTAATTGAAATACTATTGACTATTTCTGAGAAATGTATAGGATCTATGATATAAATAGATATAGATTTGTAGGAATGTTATGGGCAGATATAAACATGTAAAAAATATAAGTAGTGTAGAAGAACTATATTTGATTCTACAAATGCATTAAAATATTTTACTTAGTGAATATCTACTATAATGGTTATAAAGTTTAGTGAGAACTAGTAGGAGAAAATATAAATAACTAACGGTATAGGATTACATTCACCTTTGTAATTTACTGAACTTAATTTTATGATGATTCATATTCCCCTCTGATGTGTAAGGTAAATGAAAGGGTATAAGATAATAATGAACCAACACAAATATTATTGGTTTGAATATTATAGTGTAGAATCTATGACTCAAAAATCACAAACACGGTAATGGGTAGGTCTCTAGAGAGGGGGAAACCTTTTAAAAAATACCACAAGTAGTTTTTTCTTTCATTTACTACTTTTTAGGTGGCTATAAGATTATTAAAAAGTAGAAATATATCCATATATCTTAATTGGTAAAAAATGTTTAAATAAAAAAGGGGGATAAATTTTAAATAATATTTTGAATTTTGTGAAACATTTAGCTATATCTGATTCACCTACCCCCTCCCCCCCAGGTGTATCCACCCATCCACTAGGACAAAATAGGGGTATTAGAGTAAACTAGGTTCCCACTGGTAAAATCTATTTTGATACCCAAGTGTTTTTATTAGAATTATATAAAGTATATATTAGGAAAAAATCTCAAAAGATCCTCAGAGGGAGAATTATATATTCACACCTATCAATGAAGAATTGGAGGTCTTATCCAAGACCATGCAAAAATGTGAAGAAAAAAGAGGCTAAAAACTGAGAAAGAAATCAAAAATAAAATAGGTTCATCAAATAGATATAAATAATTACATTGGTAAAAATATTTTTAAATATATTAAATATGATACCTCAATTGATTAATTGAGGGAAATATATGATGAAGATTAGTTTAATTAATCATGAGGTGGTTTTTATTGTGAAATTAAGAGCAATAGAAATAACATACCTACTAAATTTTCTACTTATAAATTTTTTTCAAACAAAGGGATAAAAGATGAAATATCATATTTATATCATAAGGATGATGAAATGTAAGATATATTATTCAAAAAAATCTCATAAATCTTGTTGCAGCTATTGATGAATTTGTGTTAAATTTTAGTGCAATATATTTTTGATTTGGAGAATCATTTAAATGATATGTAAGTGAAAAAATGTGTTTATGAATGTTTCTAGGGATGTAATACATTAATTATAGGAACTACCTGAAGTCTTCATGGTTTTCAAGGATGTTCAAACAGAAGTTAATGTAAAAAATATAAAAGATCATATAATTTTTGTATAAGAGGTAGCATTATGCATAAATATTAGATTTAAAAACTAAAAAATGAATAAAAAGAGAGACTTAACTCTACCATGTCTAATAATAACTCACTAAATTTATGGTTCCTTGAACTGGAATTTAACTTGAGAAATTAGGAAGAGACTAATCCTATAACTTCCCTGACTAATGAAAAAAGAAGTGCTACCCAAAAAAACATATAAAGGGAGTCTTGTTTCCTATTAAAAAACATATTGGTGGATATAATACCTTTATATAATCTATTATTCAACCCACTACAAAATATTGAAAAAATATATCCACTTTCTGGATAAAGCTGTTTGAATTGAATCTATTTTAAATATTATTGTAGGAATAAAGACAAAATCTTGGGAAATATTGATGAAATAAATACTTAAAATCACATCAAAGTGTGAAGGTTGTATGTATGTTTTTCCAAGAAAATAATATAAAAAAATAAATCTTGAAATAGTGGTGAAAAACTCAAGATTAACAAGGTATGAAATATGGTCAGATTGTATCGAGACGAAAATAGAAGTGATTTATTATCCATTTTTTGTGTCATTGTAGGTTAGGAAATATAAATATATATTAATATAATAACATATTAGAAATTAAAATTTATAAAATGCCTAAATCAAGGGGAATAAATATGAAACATAGAATGAACCTGATAGATGCAATTAGAGTTCACATAATAAGAAAAAATTGCCAATAAGAAACTCATTTCAATCAATTGAAAAAAAATTGGCAATTTTAATTGAAGTAAAAAATGATATAAAGATTAATAGTATGTACCAACTAATAAAAAAAATTTTTGGTGAAAATATAATACCAAAATATTCAATGTATAAGGTTTAGTAAATAAAAATAGAAATTTTATACTCCCAATAAGTCAGTGAAAAAAAGATAAGGTGGATGTCAAACCAATCAAGAAAATGTGAGTCTATTCTAGTAATAGTGGACACATCATAAACCACTGAAAGTTTCCTAAAAACATTAATAATGAAGGTATAAATATGAAACTATAAAGGAAATAATCAATATAGGAAAGAGATAATAGTGTTGCAACATCCTGTTACCTTTTTGTCTGGTACATTTTATAAATTGATAAGGTTTTCTTTTTCCAATGTATATATTGGGATGAGAAAGAGATTAGAGGATACCTTTAATGGTGATGTCAGGGATTTTCTGTAATTTTCAGCATAAAACATGCTATTTTTTGTATCTTTTAAGAAATTTATATTCCATGTAATATGGTTACAGAACATGTAAATTATAAAATAATAATTAATCCATTTTTAATAAAATGTGGAGGGTTTCTCAGCATATATAAGACTTGTCCATTTCATGATGTGTGATTAAGTTACACGTCATGTAATGTCGTGGGTGTGGAATTTAATAAGTTGGATTCGGTGAAATTTTTATTACCTTTCCTTCAGGTTTACTTTCTCTTGACATGAATCCATCCCCAAGTGATTTTGTATCCCTCTAAAGATTCTTGGTAATTTTGGTAAGTGATTGATCATTGTTGTTATTGTAATGCGATGCTTTAGGTAAGAGGTCACCCTATCTCTTCATCTCTACCTATTACCCTCCTTGGTGTTTGATAGATCATCTTGGGATTGATGGATATAAACTCCATGTTGTTGAATCTTTCCTCATGTTTGATTTTGTAGATCTTCTATTCCTTCCTTCATATTGGTGGGTTCCATTTTGGGCATTGTGTTTTAGTAAAAAACGTAAGTGGTTCTATTAAATATTGGAAAATTTATTTAACCTTAGATTTCATGATATAAATTAACTTACTTTCAATTAAATTTTGAAAAACAAATTCTTTGTGTATTGTGGTTTGGATTAGCTTTGCCAGGAACACTTGTGAAACCCTCAATTTGGGTGAATTGGGTTGTGGTTTTGGAATTTGATAAATTTTTTGAAATTTATTTTAAATTTGTATTCAAAAAAAATGGATTAAATTGTTTTGATAATAAACTATTGGTTTTATCTTGGAAAAAGTAATGAATTGACTAAATCCCCATTTTTATTTTTAAATGGAAATTAGAATATAGAATTGGGAAATGGGTTAAATATATTTTAAAAAGTTTTTAAATAAATTTCAAATTATTAATTTTTGTTTGAAAACATGAAATAATAGGTAGTTAGTGATTTATTATAGAAAAACATACTAGGATGAGAATTTCCAAGAACATATTAATTCATTACAACTGTAACATAAACTAATTGTTAGATCTTATTCCAAGTGGGTTTTTAGTTAGTATTATTTGGGTACTATCAGAGAGAGGTGTGTGAAAAAAAAATTTGTTATCATATGAGTGTTTGAGGATACCATAACCAGGAACTATCATACATCTTAAAAGATGACCATGTTTCTCCATCATGATTATTTTAATATATATATATATATCAATATTTGAAAACTATTTTAAACATTCATTGTAAACTTATATAAACTATTTTATATAGATAATTATTAAGAAAGTGTTTATAAATATTTTCCCATCAATTGAAATATAAATCATGCTTTTTTGAAATTTGATTTCGTACTACCATTCATGTTTACTTGTAATTGATTTGAAAGAATAATTTGGTTAATTTATGTGTCATATTCTTATGGATACCTCTATAAGACCCTACGGGGAATTTATCTTGCACCCTAACTCAGCCTTCGGGAGTTTGTATATTATCTTCGTCAAGGTTTGAGAAAGGGTAAAGTGAAACTTGGAGATGGTTCTAATTATTGATCCTTGGATCTTGGAGAGTTGTGTCTATTGGGATTGGGGTTGTTATCTTTGTATTTGTTGGTACTTTATTGTTATACTTTGGGTTGTTTATAACCGTTTAACTTCTAGTACTATGATCCCTATGTATTATTCTTTTGGTCATACTAATTTGTAACTTTTTCTTCCAATGTTTATGTGGAAAAATAATTCCCACCATTATTATTCATAGTTCCATGTACTAGTCACCAAACCATGGGGATCGGGAATGACCTTTGAGCCATGTGAGTTCTGGACTAATAATCAGGGTACCATGGTATATGATATGGTTCATGAAAAATCGGTATCATTGGACGTGTTAGGTATCTTACCTTTATGTCATTATACATTTTGAGTTATCTTTTCGGGACTTAGGAGGTAGTTATGAGTGAGTTCATATCCATCCATCATCACATTGAGCCTTAATTCTCCAGAGGTGGTTTGGAAAAGAATTCTTTAGGATTATTTATAGTATTTTTTCTAATTTTTATTTTGATAAGATGAAATCCAAATCTTTTGTTCTTAACTAATGGGATTAATTTCACTTATTGCTCTATTTGAGTGATAATATGATGTCTTCAATTTTATTTGTTGATGTTTTGTATCATCATACATCCCAGAAGATATTAAAATTGGATTTAGAAGGAAGCTTCAGATGAACCACAGTGAGAAAATCCTCTTATGGACCATAACATGGTTGAGGTTATTGTGTGGTTTTTTGTGGAATCTTTCTTATGATTTCTTTCTCCAAAATCCATGATATTTTCATAGCTCTAATGATCTCCAACTGGCTGAGTATTGGATGATAAATATTGATCTTTTGTTGGTTTTCATGGAAACTATGGTTGAAATCAAGGTGAAATGTGCCACCTTCAAGCTAGAGGTATCTGGTAAGAGATGGTGGGACATGATGGTGATGCTGAAGAATCATGAGGTATTAGGGTAGAATAAAATTAATGATATTTTAACCTTCCATTTCTATCCAGACTCAATGGTCTTAACTAAGGTAATAGAGTTTTTCAAACTTTAGTAGGCTGACAGTATTCTGATAAAATATGTGAATCACATTGTTTATCTTTTTCACTTTTATCATAATATTGTATTGATTGGTAAAATGAAGAGTAGATGGTTTGATGTATTAAATCGATCAGATATTCATTCTATTATTTTCTTTTTGAAGATTCCTCCTTATAATGATGTGTTGGATAGAGCATTGATGGTTGAGATGGACCTGGATGGTAAGTCTAGATTGACATGAGTTTTTTTTCTCACCTAGTGGTCCTTCTATAAGTTCCCATAAAGTTAATATGAAGTGTCATGATTCTCATGGTGTTCCCCTATAGTAAGGATTTTTTAGACCTCCATCAATACCTGGTATAGGCCCTTTGATTTGTTTCCAGTGTGGCATAACTAGGTACTCGAAATGCGTTTACACAAAGGTACTAAAGGTATGTGATTTTTGTGGATGATTTGGTCACTTTCATAATGTCTTCAATGTTCATAATGGAATGGGATCATTAGCACCCAATAAAACTAGGGTGCAATTAGATACTTCATGAACAAAATGGTTTCGGCCCCATGCAATCGAAATAAATCTTCTTCACATGGTGGAAGAGTCTCCAATGGAAGCGTTTATGGGTCTAAAATTGTTTGAGGTACCATAACTATAGCTTCGTTATTAGTGAATACTTTATTTGATACTAGTGTATCTCATTCATTTATTTCAATTCTTATTGTGAATCTTATTAATCTTCATATGGATATTCTATCTTATGTGATAGATATTACAATGTACCATGGAACAAAGAGAGCTCCAAAGTCCTTATACTTTATAATTATAGAATATCAAGATTATGTGGGCTTTAATAGTTCTTAGAATGAAACTGAATGATGACATTTTTTGGAGGGATTGGATCATTTCCAATAAATCTAAAATTTATTATTATATTAGACAGATATTCTTTACCATGTCTAATAGGGTGTGATGTGTCTCTTAAGAAAAATGGGATATGAGTTTGAGTTGATCCATACATTCTTATTTAGATTTAGGGAATGTGATATTTGTGTTCACTTTTGATCTGGAGCGAGAATCATTGAGTGATGATCTCCCTTTAATTTTCATTAAGTTTAATGGTGTTTTTCCTTCAAAATTATCTAGTTTTCCACCAATAATAGAGGCATAGTTTTATATTGATTTACCAACTAGTACTCAACCAGTATCTATTACTTCTTACCACGTGGAACCAACTAAAATAAAAGATATAAATACTCAATTGAAATATATTTTAGCGAAATTATTTTTACACTTGAGTGAGTCACCTTAGGCATCGTTGGTTCTATTTTTCAAGAAATATAACGTGTCACTTTTCCTTTGTGTTGATTATCAAAAACTCAATTGAGTTACGTTAAAGAACAAGTATTTTTTCCATTGATTCATACTTGTTTGACCATTTTAAAGGAGAAAAGTGGTTCCTAAAGATTTATCTTCTTTCTGGTTACCATAAGTTGAGAATAAAATAATATGATGTTCTGAAAACCACCTTCCAAAATAGGTATGGCCATTGTGAGTTCCTTATCAATCCATTTGTTCTAACAAATTATGCTTCAGTAATAATTTATTTGAAGAACATGATTTTCCATCAGTATATATGTTCATGGTTGTTTTTGTTGATGAAAGCCTTATATAGTCTAAGTCTAAGGAGGATTGTGTGAATCATTTAATAGTAGTTATATATTTGTGGAGAAATCTCCAAATTTATTTGAAGCTATGAAAATGTCATTTTTGTATTAAGAAAGTGATGTTCTTAGGACACGTGGTGTTGGAACATGGTATATTAGTCAATCCTAAGAAGGTAAAGGTTGTTATAAAAAGGGAACAATAATGAAATATTTCCATGATTTAGATATTCTTATTCTTAATGAGGTATTATCACTAGTTTGTAAAGAAATTTTCAAATTTTGATTCTCCAATTACAGTTCTCACTTAGAAGGGAGTAATGTTTTTTTGGGATGAAAAAAACAGAATTATTTTTTTAAGGTAAAACATTTTTGACAAATGCATCAGTGTTGACTCTTGTTGAGGCCAGGTAGGACAATTTTGTACTTTTCAATCCATCAGGTTTAGGTTTGGGTTGTGTACTTATTTAGGGTGATCATGTTGTTTCTTTGGGATCTCAAAATCATAGGTCACAAGAGAAGAATTTTCCAACCCATGACCTTGATCTTGAATCTATGATGCATGTGCTTAAGAGTTGGCAGCATTGAATGTTTGTAGAATGTTTTCCCATATATTATGACCACAAGATCTTGAGTCATATCTTGTCTCAAAAATATTTGAATCTTTAATAGAGGCATTGGGTGGAGTAATGGAAATATTTTGAATTTGGTATCACTTATACCCCGGGGAAAGGGAATATCATTAAAGATACTTTGAGGATGAAACTTCTGACCTAATCCAAGAATGAATCATTAGAATAGTGTAATATGATGGTTCTGTTTTCACAATTTCATATTGGAGTTTGGGAAATAGGGGTCGAGGTTTTTTTAGACAGTGTTCAAATAACCTCTTCTATTTTTGAGATGATTCTTTAGGAACAGCAGCTTGATGATTAGTTATAAGGAATTATAGAATTTCTTTATGGTGGGGATACCATTGTTGATTGTTCATTCTCCACAAAGGGAATTCTAGGTTATAGGAATTATTTTTTGTACTGTTATCTTTTAGGAAAGCTGTTATGGGGGATTACCATCATTCCCCGGGGGGATATACACCCCAGAACCACAAATATGTTCTATGAAATGTGATGATGATTCTGGTTGTTAGGTATGAGATTGGAAATTTCTGATTTTGTATCTAATTTTGATACTTAGCCTGCAAGTCATTTTTTTATTTTCCAAAGACAGTATATGGGTTCCTGGTACCCAAACGTTTACAACCACAAACTCAAAGCAATAGAAGCACAAAAGTAGGGACCAAAACAACAAAGACTTACATATCATAAAAACCATACTCCTCACTATATCCCATGCATGATTCCTCTCCTCCGGTAGTCGTAGTCGATTCCCATTCTGGAGATCTCCAGTTGCTTTCTCTTTGAACCTGACTCCTAAGCTGATCAAGCAGTGGTTGTTCTGGAGATGTCCTTTTGACCACACTACCCTTCTTAAAAGCCACGGTCACCTCACTATTCTTCTTAGAGGCAGATCTGGTCCACATCAGACACGGAAGGCATGAGTAATCTCTCCTTGGTCATCTTCTTGGTGTAGCAGATAAAGGCCCCTCAGCTGGAGTCAAAATATGTTTTCCATTTTGAACCACATCGCTGAAGGAGTGACCAGCAGTGCCACTCAAATTCTCCTACACTCCTCCAGACTTCTCCCTTCCTTTGCCAGTCTGCTCCCCTTGACTCAAACTAGGATTCCTTGCCTTGTTTCCCCTCCGTTGTTCTGGGGTTTTATTCTCCATTAAAGGTATACATTCATCCTCAGTGGTCAGCATCCCCATGGTTGCGGCCTGCACCTCCTTCACGCCACCACCATCCTGAATTTCTTCCACCATCAGGGTTGCGTTCCTAGTCACCTTGCAGTTGTCTTCCATAGATAGAACAACTAGAACTTCCTCCAAATCAGTATCCTGGAAGTCCTCCACAGCCTCCGCTCCACCCATAGCAGTTATGTTTTCCAAACCTTCAACCGGCTGTCTATCAAGGACCTCCTCAACATCATCCTTTCCTCCATGAGCAGCCTCCTCTAGCCCCACGGTCAACATACCATCAGATAAACCTTCAAACCTGTTAATTAGTAATAGAAATTGAGCAGAAAATGGGTCCAAGCCTCTTGAATCCTTAGCACCCACAAGGGCAGCAACCTCCCTAGCATTCAAAACCCTTCCATCCCCGACCTTCCCAACACTCACACTACCCAGTGAGTCCGAAATATTCATATTCCTCTTACCATCTGAAGCTCCAGAATCCCTTCTTCTCTTAGAGGAAGCCTTAAGAGACCCAGCAAACTTATCTTCCAAAGATGAACTAGCCACCTCGGAACACCTCCCTCCAGCAGCATTTCCTATCAACCTCTGGTCCCGATGCAACTCCAAGTCTGTTTCCAAACAAATACCATTAGCAGTGCTCACAGGATCAGGCTGCTCAGCGTGACTGGTCCCCCTCAGACGTGAATGAAGTCCCCGACGACATACCTCTGCCGAATGGCCCTGCCTCCTCAAGAACCACAGAACTCGATCCAATATTCGTACACAACTTGCTACTTGCAACGATATTCTTCTTCAATTTTTATCCAAACAAATTCAAAAGGAGTGTGAGACGTGTCGATTTCAATACAGACCTGGGGGTTCACAGGATGATAAACCTCCTCAGTTCGGCTATCGGCACAAAGAAATCTCCCTACCATGTTGACCAGCATGCGAATAATTGAAGGATTTTGAAATGACAAAGGGAGTTTAGGGAAACTAACCCAAACCGTGACGCAAGGTGAATCACAGTTCATATGAAGGTCAAAAGACCAACGCAGAAGAAGAAAACGATAACCCTTGAAGTAGCGTGGAGCCTTCGACCATGCTTGGATGAGGTCTGCCTCCGTCTCGAATCGAATCATAATTTGTTTATTGTTGAGTAACCCAACCACAGCGCCCTCCTAGAGATCCCAAGAACTGACCATGCTTTTATAGATTCTTGAGGATGTTCTCTACTCTTAAGTTATCAACTTTTTTGGGGCATGGGATGACCAATTGCGGCTAGTTGAGTTTTCTTGTAGCACTGGTTCGAATTTTTCTATTAGGATGGATTCTTTTCAGGACTTTTACGGCCAACCTTGTAAATATTTGTTATTTTGATAGTATATGTGTGAAATATTTTTGGTTAGATAGATCTTCGTTTAAGAGATGATACAAAATATTTAATTGATTCATCATATAATTTTAATGGCATAGATCCATTATAAATATTATGTTTATTATCACTATAGAACATTTTAATTTTTAGTTTTTGATCAGATGTTCTTGAAAGTTTCACCTCATTTGGGTCATCGATGAATGGGAGTCAAGGGAAATGTGTTTCTTGTTTTTTGAGAACTTTTGAGGTTATTTAGATGGTGTAGAAATTGGATTTATATTTATTTAGTCCACCACAGTTGATGCTGGTACATATGATGATCCATGTTTCTCAATTATAAAAATATCTTTATGATCCATCTCATGTTCTGAGCTGGAGTGATATTGATGTCAAGCCCAATTTATCTATGACTGAGCATCCAGTCAAGATAGTTGATTCTGAAACCATGGTTCTTTGGGGGAGTATGATACCTTTGGATTGAGAGATATTGTAGCACAGTTTTGATTCTCTTGAGACTTGGGAGTGTGAGGTAATGATGAGAGAGTAGTTCCATCATTTTTTTGATATGGAAGCTTCTTGATAGGATTTCATGGGATATATTTTTTTTATGTTGGTTTGGTTGTAACACTCCATTACATTTATATCAAGTATGTTTTGATCATTGTCATGGTTTTCCTTTTTAATTGTTTGGAAAAGGCTAAGAAGGAGTTTGGAGGATACCTGTAATGGTGAAGTTAGGGAGTCGTTGGAATTTTTGGCACAAAACCTACTAGTTTTGTAGCCTTATGGGGATTTACACTCCATGTAATATGGTTACCTGACATGTCTGACTAAAAATTATTTTTTATTATATAATAGACCCCCTTTAAAGGGATGAAGGGGAACCCAACATGACTTCAAAGACATAATACATTAAACTAAACCCCAAAGGATCAAAATCCAAAAAACCAAATCAAATCAACAAGAGAAGCCCCTCCCCAATAAAAAATAATCATATGGTTACATGAAATGTAAATTATAAAATAACAATAAATCAATTTTTTAATAAAATGTCATGGTTTTTTTATTTATATGGGACTTGTCAATTAAGTGATGTGTAATTGGGTTACACGTCAAATAAAGTCCCGAGTATCGATTTTAACCACAAGGATCAGTTAAAAATTATATCCCCTTTACTCTATGTCTCTTTTCTCTCAACCTAGATCCATCCCCATATGATTTTAGAGACATCCAACCCTTCTAGTTCATTTTGTTCAAGGATTGATCATTTTTTCAGTTTTGGGGTGACTCTTGGCATAAGTGGTCTTTATGTCTCTCTATCTCTTTCTCTTTCCCTCCTTGGAGATTGATAAATCATGTTGGTATTAAAGGATCTAAACTTTATGTTGTTGAATCTCATTTCAATGTTGTTTTACTAGATCTTTTATGACTTCATTATTGTAGGTAGGTTATGTTGAAATCATTTTGTTTCCCTAAAAAAGTAGGTGGTTTTGTTTAAAATTTTCTATTTTATTAAACCCTAAATTTTTTTATTTAAATTAAATTTAAATCAATTAAATTGTGAAAAAAATATTTTTTTTATTGTGGTTTTGGATTTTTTTTCATGAAAAATTGGTAAAAAACCCAATTTCTGTGAATTGGGATGTGACTGTAGAATTTGATAGAACTTGTGAATTTAATTTGTAAAACTGATTTCAAATTTTTATTCGAGAAAAACGGATTAAATTTTTTTCATAAGAATAAATTTGTTTTATCCTAGAAAAGGGCATGAATTGATTAAAAATTTATTTTTATTTTTAAATGGAAATTGGCATATTGAAATGAGAAATGGGTTAATTGTATTGTAAAAAGTTTTGAAATAAATTTTTCATTATTGATTACTATTTGATAACATGAAATCCTATGTATTTATTGATTTATTAGGGAAAACATGATTGGAAGGGAATTCCCTATCAATGGATTAATGCTTTACAACTCTATAAAAATATTTTTGGATGATTTTCTCCCCCATATGATTTTGGTTTGTATTCTTTGGACAATTTCATAGAGACATGTGTTCACATTACCATTGTCATCATATCAGTGTGTGAGTATACCATAACCTTGAACTATCATACCTCTTGATAGATAACCATGTTTCTACTATATGATTATTTTGATATAAATATATATATTAAATTTTTTATAAACTTTTTTATACATGCCTTGTGTGTTTATATAAGATGGTTTATATAAAAAATTTATTAATCCATTATTAAGAAACATCTTCCGTCAATTGAAATGTAAATAATGATTTATTTTTAAATTTCTTTTTTGTACTTACATGCCTGTTTATTTAAAACTAAAATCTTTATTTGGTTAACTTATATGGAATATTATTATGTAATCCTTTGTGTGACCCTTTTAAGATTTTATCTCACACCATACATGTGCCTTCAGGGTGTTTGTATATTATCTTCTTCAAGTTTTGAGAAAGAGTAAAACACAACTTAGAGGTGGTTCTTATTGTTGATTCTTGGTACATGGAGAGTTGTGTCTAATGGGAGTTGGGTCATTATCTTCTTGTTTTTTGGTACTTTATATTTATACTTTTGGTTGTTTATACGATTTTGAATTCTTGTAGTGTTCTCCCTATGAAGTTTTCTTTCAGTATTACTAACTTGTAACTATTTATTCCACTGTTTAGGTGTAAAACACATTCTAACTTTTATCTTTCATGATTCCAGGTTCTATTCATTAACCTATAGGAATCGGTAACTCCCCTTGGGCCATGTCAGGATCAGCCTGATTATTAGGGCACCCGTTTATCAGAGACAGTTCATGAAAAGTATTGGTATGGTGGTTTTCATACCTAATGAAGAGTTTTAGAGGTTTCCCAAAAATGGTATTTTGAAATCTAGTAAATAATTGTTCATAAGGTTAAAGAATTATTGGAATATTTATAACAACTATATGAAAAGGATTCCCAAACAAGGGGATCTATTGAAATCAAAATGGTAAGAATCAATGATTTCTATTGATAAAAGGGTTGTTTCAAAAAAGGAATAAATACCCAGGAAAAGGTATAGAATGATAAAAATTAATAACTAAAAATTTTTCAATCCCAATTAAAAATGGATATGAAGATAGAGGAGAAACAACATCAAATTTCATTGGTAGATAAAGTGAATAATCAAATTTTAACTAAAAAACAAGAAGAAGATTAAAAGAAACTCACAGTGACTAAATAGGTTCAAATATGGAAAGCTAAATATAAATATATAATTAAGTATTGAAAACACATAAGAGTTTAAAATAAAGTGTTTTCTTGGTTGAGAGAAATGTCTCAACCATATTTCCCACATTAAGGATTTGTTAGAAGCTCACATTGTCCCCATATTTGTCTATTATTGGTACTTTGAAGAGGTAAGTGAAGGTGAAGGGTAAAATAGGTTAAATGGTGGATGTTTTAATGTGAAAATAGTAAGAAGAATAATATATCATGGTTTACTGAAATTATTGTCTCCTTGAAACACATCATTTGAAAATTATAAAGCATTATCATAATTGTACTGGTATAAAAATGATTGGATATTATCCCTTAGATAAAGACAAATAATTATGAGTCTATTAGAGATAATAACTTTAGGGATAGATGATATGCAGATGAGATACCAAATATTTATATTTTTAAATCAATAATTGTAGACAGCACGAGAAAAACTGAAGGATCAGTCGTGATTTACACTTTCTTAATTTTTTTGAATTTTGTTTAATATATTTATCAAGGGGTGATTGTCTAGAAAAATTGGGGGGTTAATAAATTCAAAAACTTGATTTATTTTATGTTTTTATTCATGTTGATTGTGGGTTTATAAAATTTCTTAAAAATATATTACTATCAAACCTAGGAACTAAATTTAGATTTGGTATCACATTAGAGGGAGTTTATGGGTATATTTTTTGTCTAAATTGACTGCTATTTTTTTCTATACCATTTCATTCCAAGTATACTTAGAGTTAATTAGTTTATGGAAAATTTCTAAGAAAAATTTAGTTACACCCTTGTCTCATAGAAATTGATAGATTCTCTAAATAGGCCTAAAACTAAATAAATAAGAGAAGAAACGGGGGTATATGATTGTTAAAATTCAGTAGAGTGTGGAGAGAAGAAATTTACATTAAAACTCCTTCCCTTATACCCATGGTATCCATAATGGGTAGAAACCATTACCTAATTCATATTTATTGTTATTAATGGGGATTATAAAATTGAACTACTAAAGAAGAATTGACTTGTATGTATTTTTTTTAAGTTCAAAGTATTGAGAACAAATCCAAAGGGGGTGATTGAAGTTCATATTGAATTTTCAATTTATTTGTTTTCAACAAATCATGTCAATAATAATGTTAATAAGTGTGTGTTTATTTTGGGTGATGGAAAAATTATCCACCCCAAAAAGATGAAGTGTTTTCCCAAAAATTTATGGGTAAAGATGTTTGAAGTATTATTATCCTTAAGTAACGTGTTGGACATATTCAAGAAAATAACTTATACATCAGACAATTTTTGAGTTGTTATTCATATCAAATTCAAGATATAAAGTTATAGAAATACTTTCTATATTAGTGAGTGTGAAGAGGACTGTTGGTCTGAATTATAGAAACAATTTTTATAGTTTTAATTAAATAGGTTAAAATAGGTTTAAATTTATAAGAGAAGCTATCATGTGTTGTGGAGTATCCATCCAAGTGGTATCTAGATTGAATACTGCTAGAATTAGTGATGAAACGAACATCGATGAAGGATGGAATAAATGAGATGAAGATGAAATTATAAAGGGAGGATGACTATATAAAAAACTCTAACGTGAGTATTTAATTTTTTAGAGTACCTTAGAAACCAGGTGAAAGAGTTTAGGATTATGTTGATAATTCCTAGAATAATTTGAATTCTTTTTCAAAAGGTTGGTAGTTTTTTATAATTACCTCATATGAATTAGTATATTTCATAATTTATTTACATATAATCAATAATTTAGAGTTATGGATTAAAAATTAAAAAGTTCTAAATAATGTCCAAATTTTGATAATTCAATCTCCATATAGTATGAGTCATTTTAGAGGAAAATATTTCAATATATGATTCATTTTTTACAATCCTTATGAGTCATTTGTAGAGACACCATCAACTGTATAAGAGTGAGGAGTTTTGTATGAGTATATTGGAGGTTTTAAATTTATTATTCACACATAAAATGAAAACAATAACAGAAATATAGCTAAGTCTTAAATAGTGTCAGTGTCATTAAATAATTTCATATGTGTCATTTATGACCTATTTATGTGTCATCAAAATTTAATACATTTGTGGATGATCCATTTCAGTGCTATATATGAGTTATCTTCCACTCTGATATGAAATTTTTTTAGAGTTATAGGCATCATTTAGACCTATAAACAATTCATTTGGATTTTTATTATATTCATTTATGATCAGGGTATCAATCAATATATATGTGTGTAAGAGTCATTCTGGGACTCATAGTGAATAAATTGATAAAGGTTTAAACTCTCACTATGAAATGTAAGGATCATTTTAACTATGTAATAACCACCTTCAGAAGCATAATATTTGTAAATATGAAGTTATTTGAGTATTAATCATTTGAATTTTCATAAGTATGAGCAAAAAAACATCACAAGGATCATTTCTTCGATATAAGTATTAGCGCATAAAGAAATTTAGAAATGTATTTTGGATGAAAATATAAGTTTCTATAATTATATTCTAAAGAATAAAAAAAAATTTAATGATTCCCATGTTGTACAATCAATATTGAATCATCATGAAGCTATGAAAATCATTAATTTAATATTTTATTTCTTGAAGATTGAATATGTGATAGAAATGAGAATATGATTATTCATTTATTATATTATTTTCAAATGATAATACTTTAAAATATATATTGGTGATAAAAATTAACATTAAATGGGAAATGATTATTCACTCAATATTTGAAGAACATCCACAAAATTAGTTGTTTTTTTATGATTTTAATATAGTCCTAGTGAATTTTTGTTTATGGATTTCTATTGGAATATAAGAAAGTGAATAAGGGTATTGAAGATGGATAAGAGAAATATCTAGAAAACTGTTTGAATAATAAAAAAATAAGAACAAATAGAAGAAAGAAAATCTTGTAATTGTATAGGATACAACTGTTGAGAAAAAATGCATAACTATGATTATGGGAAAATCCCATACATAATATGTCATGAAAAATTAAGAAGAAAATAAAATTTGGATCATGGAACAAAATTTTATGGATGATTTTATATATTAAATTTCTATAAAATATATATTTTTGACCTAAATATAAAAATAAAACACAGAAATAGTGATTGTGTGACTTGTAAATCTCTCAAAGAAGAGAACTCGAGATCACTCGGTGAAATAAGAATAAAAGGATACAAAATTAATAATAGAGACCTATTGAGTGTTGAAGAATAATATGAAGTAAGAAAATAAATTTAACATAGTTCTACTGATTATATCTTTCCAAAGAAGAAGAGAAGAAGTATTAAGAAAGATATTAATTCCAGTGATTCTATTCTTATCTGTGTATCAATCCTTTATATTTAAAGATCACAATATCTCAAGAGTGATTCAAGGGCCATTGAATATATTCTGAGAATTTCCTAGGAAATGGGAGATGAATAGATACCAAGTTTCATATAGGTTGTATGAATAAATAAAGAAGGTAAAATACTATGTGGTTGAGAATAAGTAGATTGGATAGTTCGAATGTAGTGTCATCTCATTCTTAGTAAAGATATACTTAAAAGGTTGGATGGGGATAATAGAACTATTGGGAGAAAATATAAATAACCCATGGGAGTGGGATACAATCTCTTGTGGGATACTCTTAATTTGGTTTCAGGATAAAACCTAATATCTTCTAAAGTTTTGGGTAAACACTTTGGTAATTCATAAATTCTGTCCAAATCAATTTTTATTTATTAAAATATAATATAAGATAATATATGTTTCAAAAATATTTACCACAACAAATAGTATGTTTCCTAGTAGTTTCTATGACTTTTAAAAATATTGAGTGTTTTTTTACTTTCTTCTACTTCATTTTCTGTGGTGACTGGATTCTTGGTAAAAGATGATTAGATCCATCTTTCTTAATTGAAAAATAGTGGTTAAAATACCAAATGGTGGAAACATAAAGAGAATATTTAGAATATTGAAAAAGATTTATCCAAACCTAATTCACCCCTTTTTATAGGTTTCTACACCATTTTACAACGAATAACAAGTTTGATGATGGTTATTGTGTCACACCATATTAGTTATCTCATTATTACTATTAATGTTATTGTAAATTGTTTATTTGTTATTAATGAGTGTTAATTTGTTAGGATTGGTTTATATATAGGTCATGTGGTGTTGATATATGAGTAATATGTTATATTTTTTTTAACTATTGATTAGATTAGAAAACCTCATTGGTAACCTTGGGTAGCTAAGTGGTAATTGAGTGACTAGTCTTAAACTAGTGTGACTATGAATTGTTAAACCCTATAGTTCATATTACACACTAGCTAGAGGGGTTTCCCACCGATGAGGTTAGTTTAGTTGGGAAAGAGTATGTTGTTAGGATCACACCAAGAAGCTATCATGATGATTTGGTGATCCAAGAGTCTTATATTATCCCCCTAGAAACCTATATGGTTATTCCATGATATGGGATTATTTTTTTATTATAATTTATTTTTATGCCTTTTTATTTATAAATTTATTCATACAGTTATTAACAATTTTTTTTGAAAAGAAAAATCTAGTAGTGGGATACTCATTATCATTTTTTTCATAAATTGAAAAACAATTTTATTATGTATATTTAAAACTACAATTTATATGTTTTTTATCAT
This sequence comes from Viscum album, assembly GCA_963277665.1. NCBI lineage: Eukaryota > Viridiplantae > Streptophyta > Magnoliopsida > Santalales > Viscaceae > Viscum > Viscum album. The sequence goes on from OY728131.1 coordinate 246,449,957, forward strand.
GGTGTAATCATTAATTTTTTATTTACCCATGTTTTTACAAAATATTTATTATATTTTCATAATTATTTATCTTGAAGAATAATTATTTTGTTTTTTAGTAATCATATTTATATTGTTTTGAATTTTCTCCCCACCTGCCTCAGCTTCTCCTTCTAAGATCTAAAATCCATTTGTGAATGCTTCAGCCAAATTTAACTTACCAATAATTTTTTAAGACATTGATAATCGGCCAACTAAAATGTGGGTAATTATTTTTTTTATATCTATATTGATTACTTGATTTATTTTTACCATATCCTCAACATTTTTTGAATTTCCTAGAACCCTTAGTAGCTTCTCCCTCCATACCGACACCCAAACCACCGAGCCTTTGTGGTAGTATGGGGTTCCCTTCCACTTATATAAATATATATATATATATATATATATATTTGTTTGTGTGTGTGTATTATTATAAGTAAGTTAATATATACATATATATATATTAGTATATATATATTTATTTATTTATTTATTTATTTATATACAAATATTTATAAATTAATATATATATATATATAATATAGTAATAGATAAATATATGTATCTATATTTTTATTTATAGATTATTTAACATACATATATATATATATATATTATCATTTATATTATTATATATATATATAAGTTAGTATATATAAATTCATAAAAAAAATTATCACACACACATATATATACATGTATAATTTGTAATTTATAATATTATTACTTATATATTCACATAATTATATATATTAAAATATAAATATATAAATAATATTATATAGATTTATAAGCACACACACAGACACACACACACACATATATATATATATATATATGAACTTCTATATATATACTTATTATTAATAATTTATTGTTAATGATTTTTTAATTAGTTATTATTTTTTAACTTTTAATTAATAATAGTCAAAATAATAAATATTAAAACACATACACATATATGTATTTGTATAAATTAAAATTAAAATTTCAATCAAAATTTACATTTATCAAAATTTTATATATTATAAATTATATATATATATATATATATCTTTCTGCATGTGTGTTAAATATTAAAATTTGAAATAAAACATATTATATTTACACTTATATTTATATTTATATTTATATTTATATTTATATTAATATTTATATTTATATTTATATTTATATTTATATTTATATTTATATTTATATTTATATTTATATTTATATTTATATTTATATTTATATTTATATTTATATTCATATTTATATTCATATTTATATTCATATTTATATTTATATTTATATTTATATTTATATTTATATTTATATTTATATTTATATTTATATTTATATTTATATTTATATTTATATTTATATTTATATTTATATTTATATTTATATTTATATTTATATTTATATTTATATTTATATTTATATATATGACATAAATAATTTATTATTCAATTTTGACATGTTTGAAAAATTAGATAAATTAGAAATTAGCCACATTTTATAAGGAAAACAAAAAAATGTAATTAAATATAATTTAGACGCATTTTAAAACATGAATAAATTTAAATGTTAAATCCATTATATGAAAATGTAATTAAAAAACAAATTTATTTACATATTTTTTATAGTGTTTCCAATTGGGCTTCATTCTCATACCCCACAAACACGATGTTATGTCTATGTTGATTTTTTTCTTATGGTGAAAGAAAAGTAAGTGATCTACTTGGATATATGGGATGATAGTTATCTTCGGTTCGAGTTGAGTAAGAGCTGAAAGGTGGAGAATGTTCTACTATAACATGGATATGGAAGTTTTTTCATATTTTTTGTTGTGTATTATTAGAAACTTTTCTATTAGGCCTCTTAATCCATCCATCTCTTTAATCCTCATTTGTTATTCCATTTTTGGATTGAATATAAATGGTTTAAAATTTTATATTTGGTGATTAATAACTTTTATTATGTTTTATTTTATTAAATTCAAGTTTTCTATTTATGATTTATGAAATTGTTTTTTTATAGATTATTTAGATGGATTATATTTTGAAAGTGTTTCTTTCATATGTGTAACATACCAAACCTATAAAGTGTTTTTTTAATTCTAGGTTAGAATCGATTTTTCAATATATTTAATAATAATAAAAAATTGTTCCTAATGGATAAGTTTGATGTCATCGAACTTCTTTCCAGTATATGGTGATCAAGAACATGATATAGGGCTTATGAAGTACCATTTTGAGTTTCAAATTAGGATGATCTAATTGGTTATTTAAAAATTGATATAAAAACATTTTTTTATTATATTATCCGAGAAATATGTTATACTATAGATAATGTTGTTGGGAATCAAGGGGTATGTTGTGAAGAGGTTCTTGGAAAATACTTTTCTAATGTTCTTTGAGTCAACATGGTGTAAATTGTTAGAAATTTTGTTTCATGTGTGTAAGAAATTTTTTCCAGATTCACATTTAGGATTTTGGGTTGATCTATGATTATAGTAAGTTTTGTTATGCTTTTAATTATATTTTAAAGGTATTCTAGGACTTTTTAGTCTAAAATGGGAAACACCACGGCCATGGTGTGGGCTGTAGTGGTCACTGGTGTGCTTCTATGTAAAAAGGGAAAGGGGGAATAACTCTCTAGGGAATGGACATGGACATGGTACTCCAGGAATGAACATGTAGACTATGTAATGGGAGACATCAACACAACGATGGTGGAGGTCTTTGTGTAAAATAATAGCCTTGTATTGGGTGAAACACTACAGGGACTGGTTGTGCTTCTCAGTGTTTTTAAAAATTCCATGACCATGGTGAAGGTCATGGTAGTGATCACACGGGTTTTGAGAAGGCTGAAACCATCTTTTTTCTTCATTGATATTGTATGTTCCAAAGGGAAATTTAAGAATCATAAAATTATTTCCTTAAATTTGATTTTAAATAAATTCTTTCCTCTCTTTATCAATCAACACTCCTCTCGATGATTATTCCTTTGAACGTGACGAATTCCTAGTGAATTTTTCTAGAATTTTAGGGACATTTTTTAGAAAAACTTATTTACTAAAGCTATAGACTTAAATTATTTATTCCCCTTGACTCTTTTTCATGTACTTGTAAAAATTCAAACCATGGATGGTGGGGGTGATCTTGTTGAACCAGATTTGTGAGAGACTCACATCTCATGTCATATTACTATCCAATAATGATGAATTTCATCTTCCTCAATAGGACTCAAACTCTACCATTAATGTTGTTAAACATTTATTATTTATTACTCAAACCCTTGGTTACATTATTTCTTAATACTTCTTCTAAAATCCATGTCATGTTGTAATAGAATCGGTTCAAGGAGTTCTTGGTGGGAAAGATTGTTTCGGTTGTTGTGAAAATGAGGTTTCGGTGACGATGCCCTTTAAAAAACTTGAAATTGACATAAACACACTTTTTATATTGTCTATATGATTTTAAGTTTTATATAATGGTGTTTTCTTATATATTTATACCATTTTTGAGTTTGATCACACGTGTGTGCATCACGTGAGAATGTGATTGATTCTAATCGAATGAGTGTGAATGTGTATCCCATGAGACTATTCTTGAGTTTAATTTCTTTTTGTTGAAATACCCCATGAGACCATTCTTGTGTTTGATCTCATGTGGGTGTGTGTGTATCCCATGAGTCCATATTTGAGGTTTTATCCCATGTTTCTGTGTGTGTACCTAACCTATGATACCATGTTTGAGTATGATCACATGTGTGTGTGTGTATGGATTTTTATAATTTTTATTATTATGTTATGTTTTTTCTATGTATGTGATGAAACTGTTTTCATGTGATGTATCTATAATGTGAGGTGTTTCTTCTATTCTATGCATTGTAAAAAATTATATGTGTACCTGTCATGGTTTGGTGGCCCTATAGGGGGTGTGTGTATGGAAATTGTATGTGACATGATGACAGGATTGAATTAATTGTTGGGATTGGATGGAATTGTGGCCTAACTTTGGGGAAACATGATCTTGTGTGATTTGACCTAAGACATGATGGTGGGGCATGATGGTCTTTGGTGACCTGACCCGAGACATAGTATTGGGGCATGGTATCCTTATTTCCTAACTCAAAGTAGTTTTAGGACATGATGGCCTTGTTCTAGACCTGAGACTCATTATTCTTATGGTGTATGGGGATACATTTGGTGAAATTGTGGTTGATTATAATTCATGACTTTTTTATGAATACGTTTCAGGCATTGAGTCGAAGCAGGTTTACTCAGTGGATTATGGAAGCTTGGTTAGTGTACAACTACTCAGTAAGTGATTTATTGTTATTTATTTTGAATTTATTTATTATTATAAAATAAACTCTTATGTATATTAAATTGTGTTAAGAACATATTGGTGGTTTCCTACTAAGTTTAAAATCACAGCCTACATGTTCATATTGTTGCGCATGTAGAATTCTTGATCATGTATATAGGAAAGGACACGGCCCCGACAATAGGGAGTTAGGAGTCAAAGCTTGTTGATTAGAGGTGGTAAAAGGAAAACCTCCAGAATGTTTCCGTAGTCTTTTTTACTTGCCAATATTTCTAAAAATTTTGTTTAAACATCCACTTTGGGAGTCCTTGGATTATTTTCTGTAAGACTTAAGATACTGTAACAAACTGAACTTTTGAATAATATTTGTTTCTTAAATTTGTGTGTTATTTCATTTTATACTCCACAAAACTACATTTTTTAATTAATGAAGTGATACTGTTGGGTTTCGACTGTTATATGACCATTAGTTAATATGACCATTGGAAAATAAACACTTAATGTAAAAATTATTGTTTATAAATACAAGTGATCTTGGTTAATTAATACAGAAACAAGAGTCAATGGCCTCAACCAGTTGACTTGGTAAGTATGAAGCCCATCTGTCAGAGCTTGGGAAGGAGGTAGCATCTCTGGCCTTTGCTCTGAACTAATCCCAAGCTGAGCTTCAACATTAGAAGATTGAACAAAATCTCCTACGGGAGAAGTTCAAGCTGTTAGAAATCACCACTCAGGAAATGTTGTCCGAGCAGCCCCAAGATTATATCACCATAGCACACCTTACACTTAGGTCCTATGAAGGTGTTATAAGGGGCTATGTAAAAAGGCCTTAAATACTTTTTAAAATACCTTAGTATAAATAAAATCATTTTTTCTTATTATGGGGAAATTTGTGATTTCCAAATTTTCAGATAAATATAAGATGAATATTATTGATGAATTTTGTAAAAAGGGTATTTTAAAATATTCAAGTAAACCTTAAATAATTAATCATGTGAAATGATTTTCAGAAAATGTTCTTCTAAAATTGTGAACAATAAAAAATTTAGAGTCTAATAAGATCAAATTTTTTTATTAAATAGTAATGTATGAATAGTAACAAACCCTTGTAAATAGTAATGAATAGTAAATTAGCGGAAAAAATATAAACATCACCCATGAATGTATAAATACAATTTAGATATCTTAAAAGTGAAAAAAACAATCATAGTATAAGTTTTGTTACTTTTGTATGTCATAAATACTTTATATACAATTTTATAATTAATATAATAATTTAAAATAAAAATTTATTTCCATAAAATATAATCATAAACTATTACTTTATTGTCTTATGGTTAGATGGTAATTTTATGGGGCCGTGATTACTTTTTCAAGGTATTATAAAATAAGTTAGAGTTTTAGAGTTTCTTTTTGAATAAATAATGATTTTATTTAAAAATTAAATAAATAATATTTAAAAAAATATTTTCATAAAATAGAGTTCATTTTTGAATTGAGAGAATTGATATTTGTTTTGGGAGAATTTGTGATATTTTTATAAAATGTTTTATTTTTTGGTGAATAATGAAAATATAGTTTTGAGTTTCGGGTGTTTAATGACATCATTAATGATATAATAATGAATTAATAATGATTTAATAATGATATAATCATTTTGTCTGACTTTTAGAAAGTAATATGTGCTATGAGGTGTCCCAAGTGGCCAATACCATGGGCAAATACCATGGGAAAGCCCATGGTTTTTCTAATACCACCGATGAGGTGTCCCTTGGAAATTAATTAAATATTTACTCAATTTTCCTATAAATACAAAGAAATTATCTCATTAATTTCATTCCAAAATTATCTTCATCGATTTTCATGTCTTTTTACTTCCCAAGGAGTCCTCCCAAGTATCCCTCAAGACCCCCAAGGTCCCAACCATCAAGCTTTTAAAGTTACTCTTCAAGATAAGGGAACCTTCCACCCTCCTCTTTTAGTCATGATTTCCTTTAAGTTGTGTCTTTCAGTTTCCATCATCTTATGTGGGGGTGTGTTCTTATATATTTTTATTACTATCTATTTCATTTCCAAATGATGAGAGACCCTTTCTTCTCTCATCATTTTTTTCTGAATTTTTAAGTGATGTCTTTAGGCAGCCGAATTTTCGTAAAAGAAAGCGCATTTTCTCTTTTATTTCAAGTTTCCTTTGCATTTGGTTTGTCATTCCACACCATGATATTGTTTATTTTTATTTTGTACCTCTAATTTAAATGATTAATTTATTTATGGGATACCCTTTTCCCCTCTATTTTTATATTTATCTAAAACCATGTTATATAGCCGTTATGCTGAAAAAATATTATCTCAAAATATCTATCTGTTTTTCTCAATAAATTATCTTATTTTATTTACCACAATACCCAAATATATTTTCATTTCTAGAGGTATTTATGAAGACATAAAATTTATCTATTTGATTCTGTAATTGACATACATGAAACCCTCTTTCTTTTTTCAAGTGTTATAAAAGACATAACAATCATGTTTCTAATCACATTTAAAATGTCACGATTTTGAAGTGAAACCCATTACTTTTACTCTCTGTGGGTTATTTATAAAATGTTGGATTGTGATATATGTAGATAACATGAATATAAATACATATTAAGGTTTCTCCCTAATAGCGCTTCAATGCATTGGGTAAAGAATTTAATCTTTACAGATGACAAGTTTCACTATACCTTGGTGAACAACATTGGTAATTTTAATGAAACCATGGGGATGAACCTTGGTGATATGTTCATAAGTGTCTAAATTAAATTTTTTAGCCACATATTCATGTTATGGTTTGAGTTATTTTCATTATGAAATGCCTTTACTTTCATTTCTCATGTCTTTATGTTTTTCATCAAGTTCTTATTGATATCACAAATAACTGATTCCCTTTCTTTCCTTACTAGGCTTTCTTATCACCCTTTCCTCTGATGTATGTCTCCAGGTTATGAGATGTAGTATTTGTACATATGATGAACTTTTCAAGAAGCTTTTCAATGGTATTTAAAGTTTATTTTAAGTTTTCAAGTATTTTTTTCTTGATTTCTTAGACACATGAATTTAAAGGTCATATGTTTGTAAAATGTAATGAAAAGTAATGTTAAAAATGCGGGGTGCTATTATTTCTATCAAAAGAAAGATTTGTTATTTTTTGGATTTTGACTATGAAAACTTTAGGAAAACCCATATAAAGAATTTTAGATATAGTAATACTTCCTCGTATTTTGGTCAGTACTAATTAAGTGTTTTATCAAGATAATACATCCCTGTTTGGATACGAGCAGCTTGAGGCGGCTCTGGCACAGATGTACCTAGGAGTAAAAACTCTGACAAGGAGATTCAGGCTTGACCCGGGGTATCCTAGTACACAAAAATGGGCCTTGACACACTCTTGGTTATGACACTCCTAGGGGATATGTTTGGTTAATCATAATCTTTGTATGAATCATTATGAAGAATTTATAGAGAAATGTAATTGTTTAAATCTTAAAGTTTTAAGAAATAGAATCATTTATAGTTAAAAGATTCATAAATGAAAAAATATTATCACTATGGTTTTATTCTTTTAGAAAATGGTGGGAAATAGAAGGAACCATGCAAATGGTGACTGCAATGAACCATGAGCTAACGGCCCTCCGATGGAAGTCGGAATGGATACTTTCATGCGAATGATGAACCAACCGACTCAAGTTATGGGAAATAACTTGAATCAGGATGAGAGACTTATTTCACCATGAAGGGAAAAAATTATTGAATCCTTTAGGCATCAATGACCACTAACCTTCAGTGGATATATCGACCCATTTATTGCTGAACAGTGGATCAGATCTATCGAGAAGATATTTTTTGTGCTCCACTGTTCTGAACAAGAGAAGTTTACCTTGGTTGTTTATATCTTAGAGGGAGAAGCTGATCAGTGGTAGGAACTTATTAAAAACACAAGGCTAATATTGTAAGTTGATTTTGTGGAGTGGGAAGAGTCTAGAGGGATATTATTTAACCATTATTTCCCTCAATCGATGAGAACAAGAATGGAGAAGGAGATTCTCGAGCTGAAGCATAATGAGAATGAATTTGTGGGAAGTTACAAGATAAACTTCACAAGGCTTTCACATTACACCTATATCTTTGTCATAGATCAAAATGGTAAGGTTGATAGATTTTTTGGTGGACTGAGACCTTGTCTAGGGAAGAATCTAGCAAACTGAGATTATGATAGCTATGAGGAGATCGTACAAAGTGTTGAGAAAGTTAAACTATAGTTTTTTTAGACTCAATGGTCTCATAAATCCAATGATAAGAAAATATTGATTGATCCAATCTTACGAAGGATCTTAGATCAGGGAAGAGGAGTAAAGTAAGTAAAACATCACAAGTGTAATAAATGTGGGAAGAAGCATTATGGGAACTTCCTGCTCAGGAGTGGGAAGTGATACAATTGTAATAGAGATGGTCACATTTCTTGGAATTGTCGTAGTGAGGTGAATCCAAAAAATCCCAACACTAATCAAAAATAAAATATGGTTCAAGCCCTTCCTCATGTCAAATGCTATAAGTGTGGAAAGCTTGGGCACTTTTCCAATCTCTGTCCAAATCTGATGACTATGGAGGGGAATCACCATCAACCTCAGAAACAGCTAAGGTAACAAGGTCGTACATTTTCAATAACTAGTGTCGATGTTGAATCGCCAAATGATGTGGTGGTAGGTACTCTTGTTTTTTTCTCAAATCTAGAAAATAATTTGTTTGATTCTGGTTCTACACATTCTTTTATTTCCTCAAGGTTTGCAAAGAATTTAGAATCAACCCTCGATTTTCTAAAAGTAGAGTTATCATTCAAGACTTCTGGTGGGATTACCCAAGCATCGTTAGTGTTTATAAACTCTAGTATTTACTTTAGTGTGCAAAATTTTATCACAAATCTAGAATTCATTCCCATGATAGAATTCGACATTATACTAGGGATGGTCTGGCTCTCAAAGTATAATGCTAAGATCAAATGCAAAAGCAAGGAAATCTCAGTAGTCTTGAATGGAAAACCTACTATTATCTACCAAGGAGAGATATCTCAACCTGATATTTGTCTAGATGAACCTCCTATATCATTCTTTATGGAGTTGATTGGTGAAGAAGAAAAAGTAAATGAGAGTTTGAGGATAGAAAATGTCCCCATCATCCAAGAATACATTGACGTATTTCCTAAGGAGTTACCCAGACCTCCCCCAGAAAGAGGTAGAGTTCTCCATCGAACTCGTACCTAGATCCCATTAGATATCAAAGACCCTATATAAGATGGAAAATGAGGAGCTATATGAGTTAAAAAAATAACTCTAAGATCTTTTGGATAAGGGTTTTATCCAACCGAGTGTGTATCCTTGGAGTGCACATGTTCTCTTTATGAATAAGAAGGATGGATCGATCCAGCTAGGAATTGATTATAAAGAACTAAATAGGATCACAATGAAGAACAAATACCCTCTTCCAAGAATTGATGACTTATTTATCCAACTTCGTGGGGATCAATTATTCTATATAATTGGTCTTCAATCTGGTTATTATCAACTGAGGGTGAAGAAATAAGATATTCTGAAAACTAATTTCTGATCAAGATATGGGCATTATTAGTTTGTTGTTATGCCCTTCGGACTGACTAATGAACCTACTATTTTTATGGATTTTATGAATAGAGACTTTTAGCACTACCTTGAAAACTTTGTGGTAGTTTTTATTGATGATATTATGATATATTCAAAAATTTGTGAGGAGCATGAGGATCATCTAAGGGATATTTTTCAAACTCTATGGAGGGAGAGAATTTTTGGGATGTTTGGAAAATGTGAATTCTGGTTACAGAAAGTTTATTTATTGGGGAACATTGTTACAAATAAAGGAATCACAGTTGAACCTGCAAAGACAAAAGTTATAGTGGAGTGGCCTCAGCCTAAAACAATAATTGAGATTCGTAGTTTCCTTGGATTAGCGAGATAATATAGAAGGTTTGTGAAAAACATTTCAAAATTTTCTAATCCATTAACTAAGTTAACTCGAAAAGGGGTCAAGTTTATTTGGACAAAGGATTGTGAGGATAGATTAAAAGAGATGAAGAAGATATTGGTTTATGCACCCATTTTAACTCAGAACCCAAGTGGATAAGGATTAATTATTTTTAGCGATGCATCTCTAAAAGTTCTTGAGTGCGTCCTCATGAAAAAAGACAAAGTCATTACTTATGAATCTTGATAGTTGAAGACTCGTGAGCAGAACTATCCTACGCATGATCTGGAGCCGGCTGTGGTCATTTTTTCTATGAAGATATAGAGGCACTATCTATATGGGGATAAATGAGATATATACATAGACCATCAATGTTTGAAGTATATTTTCACACAAATGGAATTGAAGATGATATAGGAGATATGGTTGGAACTTATCAAGGACTATGGTTGTTCAATTCATTGTCATCCTAGAAGAGCAAACAAAGTCGCAAATGCATTAAGCAGGAAAGAACCAGTTGTTCTTTCTATGATGAGGATTCAAAGAGATCCTTTGATCAAATACCTAGTAAAGCTGGACAATGGAATTATAAGTTAAGGGACATCATCAACCCTGACCCAAATGATTTCTCAACTGTAATTACTAGAGAAGATCAAGAAAGATTATAAATAAGATCCTTTCTAATAGAAGATGATTGAGGCTGTGAAAGATGGGATATTTTCTGAGTTCAATATTGATCAAGAAGGTGTACTGAAATTTCATACAAGACTATGTGTTCCATCTATTCTGGAAATAAAGAAGGAGATGATGGATGAAGCTCATAGATCTACTATTTCAATACATCATGGAAGCACAAAAATGTATAGGGTCCTTCGTGATCATTATTGGTGGGATAATATGAAAACAAATATTGCTGACTATAATTTAAGGTGTCTGGTATTTTAGCATGTGAATCAAGAGTGAAAACTTCCTAAAGTGGTATTGCAACCACTACTCATACCAGTATGGAAGTGGAACAATATCACGATGGACTTCATCCCTCGGCTCCTGATAACATCCAAAGGAAACAATGAGATTTGGGTTATTGTGGACCGTCTCACCAAGACTGCCCATTTTATCGTCATTCGAAAAGATTTATATCATGATTAACTTGCCAAGATTTATGTGAAGGAAGTGGTGAGGCTACATGTAGTTCCACATTCAATCGTATCGGATTGTGATCCAAGGTTCACATCAAAATTCTAGAGAAGTATTCAATATGATCTGAGCACTGAATTGAATTTCAGTACGGTGTATCACCCCCAAACTGATGGACAATCTGAAAAGTCTATTCAGACACTTGAGGATATACTGAGAACATGCTCAATGGAATTTAAAGGTGGATGGGATCAACATCTCCCTTTAGTTGAGTTCTCTTACAACAACAGCTTCCACTTGAGTCTTCAAATGATACCCTATGAAGCTCTATATGGTAAGCGGTGTAGAACTCCTACTTTTTGGCATGAATCTGGTGATAGAAATCTTCTTGGGACTGATATTTTTCAAGATATGACAAAAAAGGTACATGACATCCAACAACACATAAAAATGCTCAAATTCGGCAAAAGTGCTATGCCAAAAACCGTCGAACGGACTTGGAGTTTGAGGTTAGTGACAAAGTCTTTCTTCGAATATCACCTTGGAGAAGATTCATGAGGTTTGGGAAGAAAGGGAAGCACATACCTTGGTACATTAGCCCCTATGAAATCCTTGATTGCGTAGGAGCAGTGGCCTATTGGCTTTCACTTACTCCAAATCAAGCACAAGGTCATGATGTCTTCTATGTATCCCTCTTGAGAAAGTACAAACCTACCTCTTCACATGTACTAAATCCAGAGGTGGTACAACTGGAACATGACCTCTCTTATAAGAAGCAGCCACTGGAGATCTTGGATCATAGAGAAAATTTTCAACGCAACAAGACAACCCACCTTGTTAAGGGGTTGTGGAGGAACCACAAATGCGAACAAGCCACGTGGGAACTAGAGGAGTCTATGAGGCAGAAGTACCCACGCCTTTTCTCTTCTTAGGGTACAAGTTAAAATTTTGGGGATGAAATTTCTTAAGGGGGGAAGAATGTAATTACCCAAACTTTTGAATAATATGTGTTTCCTAAATTTGTGTGTTATTTCATTTTATACTCTACAAAACTACATCGTTTAATTAATGAAGTGATATTGTTGGGTTTCGACTGTTATATGATTGTCGGTCAATATGACCGTTGGAAAATAAACAATTAACATTATAATTATTGTTTATAAATACAAGTGGTCTTGGTTAATTAATATATAAAGAAGAGTCGATGGCCTCATCTAGTAGACTCCGGTCGTACGAAGCCCATCTATCAGAGCTAGCAAAGGAGGTTTCATCTCTGGGTTTTTCTCTGGACCAAGCCCAAGCTAAGCTTCAACATGTGAATCTTTGACGGAATCACCTAAGGGAGAAGTTCAAGCTGTTATAAATAACCACTCGAGCAATGTTGTCTGAGCCACCCCAAGATTCTATCACTATAGCACACCTTACACTTAGGTCCTATATAGGTGTTATAAGGTGTTATGTAACAAGGACATAAATACTTTTTGTAATCCCTCGATATAAATAAAATTTTATTTCTTATTATGGTAAAAAAATTTATTTTCAAATGTCCGGATAAATATAGGATGAATATTATTGATGAATTTTGTACAAAGGGTTTTTTAAAATATTCATGTAAACTTTAAATAATTAATAATGTGAAATGATTTTCAAAAAAAAAGGTCTTCTATAGTTGTGATCAGTAAGAAATTTAGAGTCTAATAAGATCAAATTGTTTTTTAGTAAATAGTAATGTATGAATAGTAACATACCCTTATGAATAGTAATGAATAGTAAATTGGTCAAAAAAATAAACTTCACCCATTAATGTATAAATACAATTTAGACATCTTAAAAGTGAAAAAACGATCATAGTGTGAGTTTTGTTATTTTTGTATGTCATAAATATTTTATTTAAAATTTTATATTTAATATAATAATTAAAAATGGAAATTTATTTTCTTAAAATATAGTCATAATTGTTACTTTATCATATTATGTTTATACGATAATTTTATGGGACCTTGATTACTTTTTCAAGGTATTTTAAAAAAAATTACAATTTTAGAGTTGTTTTTTTGATAAATAATGATTTTATTAAATAGATAAATTAAAAATATATAGAAAATTATTTTCATAAAATGGAGTTCAATTTTGAATTCAGAGCACTGATATTAGGTTAGGGTGAATTTATGAGATTTTTATAAAATGTTTTGTTTTTTAGTGAATAGTGAAAATACAGTTTTGAGTTTTGTGTGTTTAATGGCATCATTAATGACATAATAATGATGTAATAATGATGTAATATTAGAGTAATAATTATTTATTCATTCTGGTCTACTTCTGAATGGTAATATATGCTATGAGGTGTCTCAAGTGGCCAATACCATGGAAAATACCATGGGCAAGCCCATGGTTTTGCAAATACCACCGATGAGGTGTCTCGTAGAAATTAATTAAATATTCCCTCACTTTTCCTATAAATACCAAGCCATTCCCTCATTAATTTCATTCCAAAATCCTCCCCAACATAGTTCAGGTCTTTTTACCTCCCAAGGTGCCCTCAATCCCCCCAATGTTCCAACCTTCAAGCTGTTGAAGTTACTCTCCAAGGTACGGGAACCTTCCGACCTCCTCTTTTAGTCATGATTTCCTTTAATTTATGTCTTATAGTTTCCATCTTCTTATTTAGGGGTATGTTATTATATATTCTTATTAATGTCCATTTCATGTCCAAATTATGAATGACCCTTTCTTATGTCATCAATTTTTTTTTTTTTTTTGAATTTTTAAGTGACGTTGTTAGGCTGCCGAATTTTCGTAAATGAAATCACATTTTCTATTTTCTTTCAAGTTTCCTTTTTAATTTGGTGTTTCATTCCACACCATGATATTATTTCTTTTTATTATGTACATCTACTGTAAATGATTCATTTATTTATGGTTGAACCTTGGTCCATCTCCTTTTATTATTTTCTAAAACCATGTTATATAGCGGTTATGTTGTAGAAATTTTGTCTCAAAACATCTCTCTCTTTTTCTAAAGAAATTTACTAGTTTTATTTATCTTAATACCCAGATATATTTTCATTTCTATAGGTATTCATCAATACATAAAATTGATATATTTTATTCTGTAATCTACATACATGAAACCCCCTTTCCTTTTCTAAGGGCTATAAAATACATAATGATCATGTTTCTAAGAATTTCTAAAACGCAATGATTTTGGAGTGAAATCCATTAATTTTACTCTCTATGGGTTATTTATGAAATGTTTGATTATGATCTATGTGGATCACAAGAATATAAAGACATAATAAGGGTGTTCCTTGATATCTCTCTAATGATTTGGGTAAAGAATTTAATCTTTATAGATGATAAGTTTCACGATACCTTGGTGAATAACCTTTGTAATTTTTATGACACTTTGGGGATAAACGTTAGTGATATGTTCATGAATGTAAAAATTAAAAGTTTTATCCAAATATTCATGTTATGGTTCATGTTATTTTCAATATTAAATGCCTCTACCTCCATTTCTTGTGTCTTTATGTTTTTCATCAAGTTCTTATTGATATCACAAGTAAACTGATTCCCTTGATTTCCTTACTGTCCTTTCTGCTCACCCTTTCCTTTGATGTATGTCTCGAGGTTATGATATATAGTGGTTCTGCATAGGATGAACTTTTTAAGAGGATTTTAAAGGGTATTTAAAAGAGCCTTTAATTTTTTCATGTATTTTTTTCTTTATTTCCAAGACACTGGACTCTAAAGGTTCTCTGTTTATAAAATGTAATGGAAAGGTATGTTAAAAAAGTGGGATACTATAGATATCTACCATGCTATTTGTTTTAATATTTTTATTTTTCTATTGAGTTATTATTTATTTTTATCTTAATTTATGATGATGTTATAGTCTTCCTACTGTATGTATTAAGACCCCCGCTTCTAGTAAGCAACATATTTCATATGAGGATTTGCATATGAGTCCATGTGTCAGTTTGTATTGAATGTGTTGATTCGAGTTGGGGTGTTACAAAGTGGTATCAAAAGATGATTTTACCTCTTTCTTTATTATTGACTATCTTTTTGGGAAAGGTACAAAGGAGATTGGTAGTGTGGGCTCAGACAGGGGAGTCACGTGAATGTATGGATAGCGCATGATTAATAGACAACTGAGTTAACATAGTTGGGGATACTATTATAATTATGTTTTAATGATTTCATGTTAATCCTAGGAATATTTTTTTGTTGTTGTCTTATGGGATTTTGGGGAATTATTTCAACATAACTATGAAATTAACATCACAGGTTATATATATATATATATGTGCTTGTTGATTTCTTCATGGAATTATTTAATTAAATTCCTTGATATAGTCTATCTGTTTAGTTATATATATGATTCTCTGTTGTTGTGATATATCTAGTTTGTCACTAATTAGTTGGACCTAGTAATGATATTTTATATATATATATATATGACGATAAATAAGAGGAAAGTATGGAGAGCCTTGGGTAATAAAAGAAAGGGTGTATTTTCTCATTACTGGTATCCTTATAGGATTGGTTTTCCATATAAATCCATTTTTTGAACTTTTTATCTTTTTAGGGTGTTATCTAAGTAATTTATTATAGATTTTATAAGAAAATATTTCACAGTTATAGTAATTTTTCCTCAATTTTGTCATATAATACCACTGAGGAAGTGGGTCAGGATACTCCCATAAGAGAGGACATTCTATTCTTACCACTAGATGTGTTAGAGAAAGATCTTACACCTAATATAGTGGTTCAAGGAGAAGGTACACTTCATTAAGGATTATTCCTCTTTGTTACGGTTCATGAGAGAAGAGTATTCAATATTATGGTTGACTATTATCATGATTTTCAAATCTAGAAAACTGAACCCTTCTAGGTACCCGGTGGCCCTTAGGATGTTTAGGATTGAATTTACATTATCAAGGGAATCTTTGAACTAGTTGAGACCTTGGACGATATATGGGTAAGGTTTGTTTCTTTCATGCTATAATGACATAATAGGATGTGTTGGGGTTTTCTGAACCAGGAAGTAATATGTGGAGGTATGCCAGAGATGACCATCAAAGTCCTTTTCTTCAAGGTTTTCTTTCAAAGTATGTTGATGTTGGACCATGATAAAAAGTTCATTAAGAATCAGAAGGGCTTTATGATGGTGTTTTCTTAGTCAACATGTTTTATATAGTTACTTAAATTTTCTCTTATGTTGGATTGAAATAAAGCATAGAACCATGATGTTTAAAATTGTCCTTTATTTGGATCTAAGACTCTAGGATCAGAATTTAGTCATGATGATGTATACAGAAGTTATATGTAAGGATTTGAATATTGAGAAGGGTGTGTGGGAAGATAGATCTATGGTATTTATTTCAACCTTCAATGGAATTCCTAGTGATACTACTTGAAGTATAAAGATAAATATGGATTATCTATTCTAGAGTGGTGGTAGATAGCTTGAGAAAAGAAATAGTTATTTATAACCTTTTATGGGAGAATGAGGTCCTTAGTGTTTCAACTATGGGTGGAGTGGGATATATTATAAATTTTTTATAAATCCTCAGATCAAGTTCCACCGGTGAAGAAACATAGGACATCTACATCATTTATGCTCAAATTCATCATTAATAAGGCCTTTTAGGGGTTTGAGTCATATGGAGACATCAGGCCATGGGACTCGATGAGGTCATTAATTAAACGTTAAAAACCCTCAAATGATGATGACTTGGGCGATCTATATATATCAGGGATAGTGATATAGAGTTGAGGTTGGTCGATTATATGGAATATACCATGTTCAAGTTAACTATAGAGAGGTACCATCAACCGTTCATGGTTTTTTATTGATTACCTATACTATTTTCATTACTCTTTTTGATACTGGTGCCTCCTATTCATCTATAATTACTCAAATTATTCATGGAATTGACTTATAGTTTAGGTTATCTTCCATGTTTTGTCTCTTTATATATCTTTTGTAAATAAGTGGATCATATTTAGAGATTTCCAAGATGTCCTTTATTAGTCTCTATCTATGGAAATGTATCAGACTTTATGAGCTGAGATATTAATAACACTGATGTGATCTTCAACATTGATTGGATGACTAGTTATCAGGTGAACATTGACTGCTATAGGATATTTAAATTATTTATTATGCCCAAGGGTGAGAATATTTTTTTGAATGTTGAGTAGGATGTCGTATTTGGTATATTGGCACCAGTCCTCACTTAGTTTGGATAAATTATAGTGTATGTGGCGGGAATGGTTCATATGAAAGAGACAACAGTGGAGTCATCCTTTCCTCTGGTGGTGTACCTTTATCATGATGTCTTTCTAGATAAATTTTTAGATCTCCCTCTTGAAAGGGTAATTGAAATTTAGATTAAACTAATGTTTAGGGGATAACCTAGATTTATTCTCGTATATCATATGGTTCTAGTTGAGTTAAAGGAACTCAAGGTACTACTTGATGATTTAGAGTTGAATTTGTTTATTAGATATATCACATATCTCTAGGGTGATCTGGTTTTGTTTGCAAAGAATGTGGATTTTAGTATTTACATGTCTGTATATTACAGGAAGATTAACCAAGTGAAAATGAAAAATTACTACCCATTAATGAGTATATATTACTTTTTTGACCAGTTGTGTGGTGGTCAGTGGTTCTCCAAGATTGACTTATGATCAGGCTATCACCAGCTTTGGGTCAAGGAAGAGGATATTATTAAGACGCTTTTATAGAGTATATATTGTATTTATAAGTATCTTTTCAACAATTTCATGATAAAATTTATGAAAGTAGTGTTCATTGATCTTATAAATAAGATCATCCACCAACACCTTGACTCCTTTTGTAGTATTTATTAAGAAAAACATCATATATTCATGTAATTCATAGTTACATGCAAGACACCTTGATATTGTAATTATTACACTTCAATAAAATTAGATTTATGTTAATCTATCAATGTTTCACTTCTAGATTTAATAGGTACTCTTCATTAGGAATATGATTTTGGATATGAGAATGGACCTATAGAAAGTTGAAGTGGTGATGTCTAGGAAATTCCACAAGAATGTATTTGAGATTATAAGAGTATTTGGTTTTTATGGGTATTAAAGGTGATTCATACAAGATTTATCCTATTTTGATGACCCCATTACCAGTCTTACAAATAAGGGAGTGAAGTTAAAGTGGATAGATATTTGGTAAGAGACTTTCCTAGAGTGGAAGTAAAGATTAGATAAAACATTTATTCTGATATTTCCAAATATTGGGATTGGATATGCATTTTATTGTGATTCCTCATAAGTTTTTTTGGGAGTCGTGATGATATAGAGGTCCAGGTAGTAGCTTATGGGTCATGTCAGCTATAACCCAACAAGTGGAACCACCTAACACATGACTTATATTTAGAATTTATGATCTAGGCTCTAAAGCATTTGAAAAACTATCTCTTCATAAATATATATTTTATTTACACATACCATAAGATACTCTGTTATTTCTTCTATCAGTTAGATCTTAATCCGAGGTAGAGGTGTTGGGTACAATATCTATATAAATTTGACATTGGTATGGCCTATGCTCTAGTAAATAGAATGTTTTTTTGGATTCCCTTAGTAAGAAAACAATAAAGATACAAGTTCATAGATATGGCCTTCATTGGAGGTATGAGTCTGATTAATTTTATGGTCAAGTATCTAGTGGATACAATAGAGGAACATGGATATATGACTTTTTGACCTTTGGTGATCATGTATTCTTTGGTTAACCATGTTAATATAATCTATGACTCAGACCCTGAGTGTGTGGTGATTATATAATGCTTAGTGGGGATGATCATATCCCAATATGGTCAATTGATGATGAAAACATCATAAACATTCACAAGAGGTTTTTAGTGTCATATTAATTAAGAGTGTAGTTGATTATAAAATCTCATGCCTTAAATTCAGATGTTCATCTTGGATTGATAAAGATGAAATATCGAATCCGATTTCAGTTTTTGGAGGCCTGGAATGAAGAGGTTAATCTCTTGTTTTCTTTTAGGATTCCTTACCTACCATATGGTAATGTTCGAGCATCAGTGTCTTAGTTTTTTACAATAGAAACTTTTAGCACTGAGATAGAAATTGGATAATGTGAATATAGACATCATGATGTGGTCACCAAAGACCATAAGGAGTTGTGATGTTTTTTATGTGATAGTCAATTGGCTAGTGAATGAATAACACTTCATTTTTATCAGAGAGAGTCACCCTATATATGAGATAAGAAATTTTTATGTCTAATAGATTATATGACCTCATGGATTTCTTTATAATATCATATTGGATAGGGATGTGTGTTATATATTCTAGTTTTGGGAAGTCTTGTAAAAGGATTTAGGGACTCATCTGAAGCTGGGGTTAATGTATCATCTATAGATCAATGGAATGTTGGAGATGAAGATTCAGATCCTTGAGGATATACTTCAGTAATACATCATGACCTTCAGTGTAGCATGGGATGATCAACTATACTTGGTAGATTTATCTTACAATAATAGTTTCTAGGAATCTATTTAGATGAACCATTTGAGGATCTCTATGGATAATCATGCAACTCATCACTGTGTTGGCCTGAGGAGGTTTTGGCAATAGTAGTTGGGTCAAGTTTGGTGCACGAAACCTATGAGAGAGTGTAGTTATTTAGAAATTTATCATTTACTACTTATAGTAGGTTTAAATTATATTCTGACTAGTAGATACAACCATTAGAGTTAATTGTTGGTGATTAGGTTTTCTTGTGGGTATCACCTTGATTCGGGAATTATCACTTGTGGAATAAAGGGAAATCAGAACTAAATATTGTGGTACCAATATAAATCATTGAATATATTTTATTATTGGATTACCAATTGGACCATTCAATACATTTTTAGGTCACGAATATTTTTTCCACATATCTCAACTTCATAGGTACATACCCTATCCTATACATGTGATCGACTATGAAGATGTGTAGTTAGAACTAGAAGCTTATTTTATAGAGTTCACGGTGAGCATATTATACTAGAACGACAAGGTATTATAGGGGAAGATGGATTCACTTGTTCAAGTGTTATAGTAGCTTGGATACGTTAGGAAGGATACATGGGAGAAAGTGTTTGATGATTGAGCTTGGTGTCCTAACTTGTTTGGGTAGGATCTCTAGATATGCTTCACAATGATGATAATCCCAAGTGGGAGAGGTTGTAAATTATCATAACTTTTGTTTCATGTATATAAAACATTGTATATATATTCTCCTTCAATATTTTGTATTGAACCATGCTTAGGGTATTTTTTGTAAGCATTTAAGTTATTTTGGGGGGTTCTGGATAACTTTTGGTCCAAAATGGAAAATATCACGGTATTGGGGTCGGTTGTAGTTATCCCTAGTGTTTTTATTTGTAAAAAAAGGAAGGGGAAATGATTGGAAAAAAAATTCCATGGTCAGGGTTCTCAAGTAAGGAAACTATAGGTCATGGCTTGGGAGACCTCACTGCTCACTTTTTTGGAGTCCATGGTGATTGAAAATGACTTGGGCTTGGGTGAAATATCATAGTGGCTAACTTCATTTCTCAGTGTGTTCAAGAAGACCATGAGCATGGTATACGTAATTCTAGTGGTATCTTGGGTTTTTAAACATCCAAAACCATCACCATTATTCTTATATTTCATATTTTTCAAATTGGAAATGCATGAGTCATTAATTTGGGGCCATGGATTTGGTTTTAATTCGAATCTTCCATTTATTAATCAATAGATTCTCATCTACTTGATGATTTGTTCAAATGAAATGAATTATAGAAGAACTTCTAGGGATTTTTGGGAAATTCTCTAGATGTAATTACTTTCTGAAGATATGACCATGTGGGATTTGTTCTTGTTGGCTCTTCTTGCTTGACCTTACTACAATGTGACCATTAGAATGTAGAGGACGATCTTGTTCAACTAGGTTCTTGAGATACATGAATATATTCTCTTTTAACTGTCCATGAACAATAAATTTACACTTACTCTATTAGACTCAAATAAATCCACTGATGGTGTTGAATGTTGAGAAGGTGTTACTCCTACCCTCGGAAAGAATCCTTCTTAAGACACATTATATAATCCATTTCATTTTGGATTGAAATAAATTCATGGAGCTCTTGGTAGTAAAGCCTTATCTTATAAGTGTTTGAATTTTTTTGGGTGAAGAATCCCTTGAAAACACTTGACATTGATTTCAACACACATTAGGTAGGAAGTTCCATACCATGTATAGTATTTTTATAATATAGTTATCAAAATATGACATTATGGGATTATATATTTTAGAACATCCTTGTAGTGGATCACATGTGTGTGTGTGTAGGTTGTGATACCATGCTTCAGTTTGATCACATATGTGTGCTTGTGTAGCCTATGATTCCATGCTTGAGTTTTATCACATGTGTGGGTGTATGTAGTTCATGAGAGTATTCTTGAGTTTTATTTTATGTGTGTGAGTGTGTATCATGCAAGACCATGTTTTAAATTTAATCGTATATGTGTGCGTGTGTAGCTTGTGAGAACTTATTTGAGTATGATCACATGTGTGTGTTTAAATACTAATACTCTTTCTTATTATGCCATGTTGTGCCTCTGTATGTGAAGACATTGTTGATATGTGATTTATGTGGTGTGTGCTATTTTTTTCTTCTATGCATGGTAGAAAAGTAACCAGCAGACCCATCATGAATTTTTGTCCCTAGAGAGGGAGTGTATGCAGACGTTGCATGTGATGTGATAATAAGACCAAGTTAGATAATAAGACATTATGGCCTTATATTTTGACCTAGGTGAATTATAGTCTTATTTGACCTGAGACTCATTAACCCATTGGTGGTTTTTGGGATATATGTGGTGACACTATGGTCAACTTTATTTCATGACTTCTATTATGACTAAATTTATATAATTGAGACAATGTGTGTCTAGCTGTTTTTAGTAGATTGGTTACTGCATAACCTCTCGGTACATGATTTTATGTTTTTTATTGAGTGTTTTTTATTATAACGGCATACACTCTTATTCATGTAAAATATAGTTATGTAATAATTGTTGGTGTTCTACTTGGTTTATACTCACACCCAACATGGGCATCTCACTGCGTATGCAGGCTTCATGATCGGGGATATAAGAAAGAGAAATTCCATAGTAATATGGAGCATATAGATGAATAATGGTGATCAGAGGTTGTATCATTAAAAACCTAGTAGTTATGTCAAATTGTTTTATTTACCTACTGTTCTAGATAACAATTTTATTTGAACAACATCTTTGGGTTCCCTTGGATTATTTTCAATATTACTTGAGATACATAATGTGCTTGTTGTTATAGCATTGTTTATTTTTCTGATAAACTATTATTTATGATTTTATTTATTAATTTTGGGGTCATAGACCCCCCACTAGTGATATTTAGTTCCTCAATACTAGTCAGAAATCACTTGCATATAATGAGGTGTTCCTAAGGCCTTGTGGCACTTCGGGTCAAACATGGTGATTCATACCCAGATTTTACAATGGGATTTTGGACTTATTTTACTTTTGGATATCATGTATATAAATATAAATAAGTTTTTTTGATATTTTTATTTAATTTTTATAGTTTTATTTATGAAATTTTTAGGTTTAAATTGAAAAATTATAGAATACCCAAGTTACATGGTCGACCAATGAAGTGTCGAATGGAATACATCCAGGGATAGTGAGTTGGTAAATTAGTGTAAAAAACATTTTCAAGTTTTAGTTTTATTTATTTTAGTATCCCCTATTATAACTTCAAACTCTACCCTCATTAATAAATATTTATCTAAGGATTTATACACAACCTTATCCATGATATATAATGAAGAATAAGAAGAGATAATATCCCATAAATATTTTTACGGTTTGAACTCCATGTGAGATCTTAATCCTTACCATTTTTGAGTTGACTTTATTATCCTAGAATAATCACTAGAATGAGATAGTAGTTACAAAACAAAGTGAGAGAATTTTTTATTTTTGAATTTTAAATGTATTCCTACACTATATTACACAATTTTTAAATATAAAGGGAATGTTTATCCCTGAGTATTACTAAATAATCTACCACCTTATATCACTTCAACCACCAATTATTGTGACAGTTTTATTTATAATAGTACAAAAAGTTACTCAAAATTCCTCCACATATAAAATAATAGTTCTTCAACTATCGAAGAATAATTAGTGAACACGTATTAAAGCCGAATTTATTCTCTACATGGACTTGCTGTAATATTTAATCACAGTGGTTTACTAGGGGTCTTGATGCCAGCGATAAAAAAACAAAAAAAATTATCGATTCTCCTCAATCTTGTTCCTCTTTATTTGAAATATATGAATATTTTAGGTTATTATCATCCTAATTTGATAAATATAAGTAATATACAATATATCTAGAAGCATTGGATCACTATAATATTTTTTTCTTTTATGGATGTCAATTTCTTCTATATTTCACTTGTTGAAGGAACTCCCTTATCATTTTCAAATTGTATAATATATAGTAAATAAACCAAAATATTAATATGATTACTATATCTTCCTAAAATTGTATTTATATTCACTAATGTGTGAATATATTTATTTTGGTCTCTCAATATCTTTTCAATTCATAACTCCCTTAAATTTCACTATTTATAGCTCAAAATATTTGGAATAATAAAAACTCTGTATTTTGAATATCCTAGCCTGCTAAAATCACTTATATATACTCAGATTTTATATTTTTATTTTTCATGATATTTTATAAATATTTTTCCCTTATCTTCCCTTAACATCCTTAAACTAAATCTACCATAATTAAAATATAACTATATTTTTATATAAAAATTTAGATAACTGTTATAGATCTTCCTCCTCTGATCATTCCATATGTTTTGGTATCTCTTTCATCATTATAAGAACCTTGATCCATATCAACATGAAAAAATATAAAGGAAATTAATTTCATAATATTGTGATGTGATAAACTCTCTATGTCGTGGAACTTATTTGTATTTTGAATCCTTTTCAAATCATATTTTTCTTCTCATATTCTTAATTAAAATACTATTATATGTATAATACCTTATGTTGAATTATCTTATGTATAATATGCTTGAAATTATTTTCTATGTAATTATCTTACCTGTATGATAGATTTTTTATGAACTAAGAATATATTACATGTATAATAATTTTCTTACATGCTCAAAATACTCTATGTGTATAATAATATTCTTACATGATAAAAACATCTTATATTATTTGATAATTTTTTTACAGATTGTAATTATACTTAAAAACATGTGTCTTATCTTCTGAATCATGTGAGATTTGAACTTGGGTTGGATTAAAGAATTAATATACAATTATATTATCTCATTGAGTTATAAAAAATCATTGTCAAGTTTTAACTACCATAACTTCATTCTTTTGAGGTGACCTGAGTATTACATGAAAAACTATTTCATAATTTTAGATTATTATTCAATATATTTTAAAATAATACATGGTGTGTAACCATAAAGGTTTAGTGTTCTTGAATACTGGATTCATAATCAAATTATTTCAAGAAAGATCTTCAAAATCTTCAACAAAATTTCTTCCCTCTTAGTACCCTTTTTAAACATTTCTTACACAATACCTTTAGTCATAACCTAGGAAAAATAGAAACATAATAAAAATTGATCTTAGATGCTTGGCTAGGGTACACATGGGAGATATCAATCAATTATTATATAAAATCATAATATAATATTAAGGTTATAATATCTCGAATATAATATATGATTTTCATACCTACTCATCCATATATCATAAATCATGATCCATGACATAAATATTTAGCTTTTCAAAAAAAAATGAGTAATAGGAGTGAGGAATCATCATCAATCATTCATAATCTATGAAATGATATCATGATTATATGAAACTGATATTATAATTTTTTCACAATCATAATCATATAAAATAATTTCATTTTTCAGCACTCACTACCAAGACCATAAATACATAGTGTAAAATTTTTTATAATGGATTGGGATCACTCCTTAACCTATTATAATTCTTAGAATGGGTTCACTCCCCATATTATTTAATATTTTATCATAAAATATAAATCATTAACTTGTGAATTTGAGGGATATATAATTATTATTCCACCCATCACATTATGAAAATTATTTATATGTGTGCCACAAGATCATAGAAATATTCATCATTCCACTATAGATTAACCCATGGAAATGATATAACTTTCATAAATATTTTATCATCACGTAATATTAATCCATATAGTGAAATATCATAGATGGTATCAATATATTTTATATCTATAGAAGCATTAGAAACTTAAAAGGATGTTAACATAGATTAAAAATACCCTTAAAATAAAATTTAAACATTTTTTGAAAACATGATAAAAATCTCATTTTCTTTTGAAAATGTTTAAAATAAAAAATCATATAATACAAAGAAAAAAATTTATTTAAAAAAACCATGGAAACTTTTAATGAAATATTCAATTAAAATATCATTTATTAGGATAGGTAAATCTATTTATATGGTAAATGTTAAAATAAATATTCCGTTCAAAAAATTTTGTAAAAAACCACAAATAACCTGTTTGAAAATAATTATAAAAAGTTCATTTTAAATCATTTGTAAAAAAATTAAAATATAGATGTAAATGAATTTAAATAATAATATGATCCTATAAATTAATAATATTTTAAATATTTTAAATAATATGCACATGAAAAAAAAATTCATTGACCAAAGTGGAAATGAAGTCAACATTTCCTAAAAATAATTTCTATATAATTTTAAGTACCAAAGAGTGGAAAATAAAAGAAAAACTTTAAGACCAAAAAATAATTATAGAATAATATAATATTTTTTAAATATAATGATCGTATAATTTCACAAAAATTAAATTTAACAAAGGAAATCCCAAAAATAAATGAGATTGAAACATAAACTCTAACTTCATGTCTTAACTTTCTACATACGCATTCTTTAGATCATGTATAATAAATTTATATTTATTATAAATATATAATAGAAACATTTTCATAATTGTATTTTAATATATAATTCCCTTATAATTTATAATTCCCATTTATTAATAATTCTTTCTTAAAATCAGCATTCATGTATTAACTGTTTTTTATCCCTTGTATATTCTATTGCAACGGTTCAGCTCTATGAACTTTATTCATGTTTTCATAATCTATAGAATATTAATAATTTTATAATTATAATATTTATTTTTTATATAATATTTTATAACCATTCATATATGGTATTGATAAAAAATAAATTAAATCACTCTCTGAAGATGGCAGTTTGTACATACACACGAGTAATGTTTTTAATTTCAAATGAATGGAAAGATAGATAGGTGTAAATTAATATTTCATCCCAGAATCATAATAATATCATAAATATGATATATATTAAAAATTACACCCATATTATCATCTATTTATGACAGATATGAAAAAAAAATCGAATCACTTTATGGAAGAGTCAGTCCACACATACGCCCAAATGGCATTATCATTTCTCATGGGAATGAAAGATGGTGGAAAATGGATGTAACATTAACCTAAAAAAATTCACTATATTGGTGATACTAATTTAACGATGTTAATTTTATTATTTAGGATTTATAGAAGTTTATGGAATAATGAAACTCGAAATAGATCGGTAAATATAATTACCTCAGATTTGGAAAAACCTCATTTCTCTTGCACCTAAAACCACCAATGTTTTGTCATTTGGGAATACCATAAGCTCTATAATGTAAAAAAGGTAATTTAGGATTATATTTTGGTAGTTTTTTTCAAAATATTGGGCTAAAAATGTGTAAATAAGTTAAGTGATGAGGCTCCCTTTTATAAGTGAGGTGGGTGGAAACTGGTAAATATTAAGAACATTAAAATATAATAAAGTCATATTTAGGTGAAAGTGGAACCAAGTGGACTATGGTTTGAAGCTAAGATGATTTGAGGCTAAAATATATTGATCCAAAAAAATTTATGCAATATAATGTGTAATTTTAAATCTTATTTTTTAGTTTAACCCCCTTTGTAACCCTGTTTAACCTTGACTTGGGTGACAATGTTTATCCATATTTATTATTCATTATGACTATAAATTATTGTAAAATTATTAAATAATTATGAAATAAAGGTTAAAAATATGGAAACCAATTTTTCAAATTCAATTTTTTTAAGTAGAGAAATTAATTTAAAAATAAGCAGGAAAAACTCAATGAAAACTATTTTGAAAAAAACATTTTTTAAGAACAAAATTGAATTCATTATTATTTTTTGCCTAGTAACAACCATTAAATGAATGTTAAAATATTTTATTGAATATTTGATCTCAAATAATTATTAAAACCATTCATAAATAATTATTAATTTATTTTAGTAAGATAAAAACACATTGTACTCATAAATTTTTTTTAGGAAAAAAATATCATTTTACCTTCAAATTCTTCTGTTTTCATTTATAACCAATTGATAACCAATTATTTAATTTTATTCACATGTGAAAAATGAAAGTTCATATGTATGATAAATATTATTAAAGTATATAACATGAATATTTCTCATAATAAAAATATTACAATACTTTATTTAGGGTTAACAGTATTTCCTATGTAAATTATAAATTATTTTAAACAATTATATTTACTTTAAATACCATTTAATTTGATTAATTTTATAATTTATAAGTATTATTAAAATAATTTCACATATTAGTTCTTAAAATTCAATCAAACACATTTATTTATTAAAGAAAAGTATCTTCTGAAATCTGGTGGTGTTGCATTATAGCCCCCTTATAATAATTTTACCTTTGAAATTCCATCACTCGAATACAAAAAAAATGAGGATTCATCCATCTCATTACATCCTCAAGTTACCATATTTATTCCTAAATTTTTTTTATTCCTTTATAAAAACCTAACCAGGTTAATAGACTTGTTCCAAAACAATTTATCTCTATGATCCAATATTTATATTGATTGTTCTTCATAAGAAAGATCATGCTCTTATGGTACAAAATCTGATTTTAGTACATATGAAAAATAATGTATTTACTTTTTAAAAATATATACACAAAATATATCATAAAATTGTTTTGGGTTCATAGAAATTGCTAAGGATTAATATACCATCTTGATATGATTAATAGTTTAATGCATACCAATATATATGGGTCTTAGATTTTTTTTATTTCTAAATTACATAACATTATTCCAATGAGATATTCAAATGAATACCTTATCCCCTACATTAAACTCAATATATCATCTAATATTATTATTATAACTTTTATTTCAACTGTGATCTAATTTAATATGTTTCTGAATGGCTCTAACCATCATTGTCATTTCCTTAACTAGCTCAGGTCCCAATATATTTTATTCCCCAATTTCATTCCAGCATATTAGAGTTATTAACTTCATTACATATTGGGCATTAGAAAGAGACATATGAATGAATAAGTGAATGAAATTACTATAAAGAATTGAACCAAAGAAATTTATTGATCACAACCTAATTAAAAATCCACATAGCAAGATCACATCTATATTATAGGGTTTAAATAGTCCTTTTAGTCTAACTATTTGTTTAAGGATGATATGCAGTGTTAAATCTCAAATTCATATTCAAATATTATTTAATAATTCCCTAAAACATCACGTTAAACCATAGTTCTCAATCATATATTATTCAATGTGGTACTCTAAAAACCATACCACTTTCTTAATGTGTAACCTAGTGACCTCATCCAGATAAAAATATTCTCTTATAGAAACTAAATAATGATTATTACATTCTCTTATACATTTATCACTTAGTATAAACTATCCAACATACCAAGAACCGAGATACATACTCTGAGAAATCTCTCTTCATGTTGTCTTTCCAAAAATATTCTTTAAGATATATATGCATCTTCGTTGTTCCTTGACTTATATATAATGATTAATGATGAGATTCATTTAACATTTGGTTCTTTAATTTTAGTATTTATGGTACACACACACTATTCATGAACCTTATAATTTCATCACTATCATGATCAAACTCAAAAACATCCCTTACATTCTTTTGCAGCTCCACATCTTCTTTCAACACCTTTTAATCATTACATGAAAATATGGTTGAACTTTCACTTTATAAAGATAATATATTTCTATTTTCCTTATGCATTTATGGTCTGTAATTTAAAAATATATTAGTGTTAGATTTTTTTCAATCCTCATCTTGCACAAAGTATTATGGTCCTTCCGAATCAGAGTATAATCTACCTTGTTCTCCTTCCTAGGGTGGTGATGTATTGAGAATTAATAATATTTAATCAGTTCCAACCATATGATTTTTAATATATTCAAATATTTCGATTTTAATATATACATCAATTTATTAGGATCAGTATATATTTCACACCTTTCACCATAAATATAATTCCTCTATATCTTGAAAGAAAAACTTACTTGTACCAGTTACAGATAACTATTCAAATAATTTTATTCATGAATATTCAGTTTGTGAGATTCATAAGTTGTAACACCCCAATATTTTAAAAATAATATATTATTTTTTATCTCATATGCAACATTAAATACCATGATTAAATAATGAAATAAATATATTTCATTAAATATAATCTAATCAATTGCTTGTAGAACATGCAACCCCAAGTCTAATTGAAACATAATATAGTTCTTATCTAACCAATAAATTAGAAGGTATAAATATTACTAACTAAAATATGAAAACTAAGTTTATTTGTGGATTTTAAATAAAATAAGGATCATTTAAAATAAAAAAAAAACTAATGTTTTCTTAAAGCCCTGTATTTTTTAAAATGTAGTTTAGTCGCACATTGGACAAATAATTTAAAATTACATTTAAAAAATTTTATAAAATTTATTTTACATAATAAATGTAATTTTTTCATAATCATATTGAAATTATCTTAGATTGAATTTTTTTTTTATGAAAAAAATAACTTTTGATGAATACTAAAAAATACTGAATTTTAATTGAAAAATATCATTAATTTAAATTATTTATAAATTTATATTATATTTTAAAAAAATTAAGTAAAATTAGTTAATATATATGTGTGTGTGTGTGTGTGTTTATTAATTCAATTATGTTCATTGGAATTATTTTCAAATTAAATTTTGATATAGAAACTTTGTAAACTTTTGAAAATTTTCTCTTTGAAAACCTTCTATGTCATCATGTATATGGGATTAATTTTAAATTAAAATTTCAAACTTCTCAAAATATAATTTATAAAAATTGATTAAATATTTGGAATTAGTATAATTTATATTATCTAATAAGGTAAACATAATTTTTTACCATAATGAATAGTAAAAATAATTAAAATTATTTACCACGGTTATGGTAAAAAAGGATTTATTAGGGGTTAAATAAAAACAATAAGGGTTTAAATGACATAAAAAATTTAAAAAATATATTTTTTGGCCATATTTTCACAATATAATTTATAAATCTCAATAATAATCTATTTTAGACCCTTTTTCATGTGTAAAGTAGGGTTACACCTTTTTCTTTTTAAAAATTATAAGTATGCCACACACCTCACCTATAAATTGACACCCCTTATCATCTATTATTAAATCCTTAAAACCATTTTGGATCACCCAATAACTGAAAAAATCACTTTCAAAGCTCCATAACCTCATCTTAACATCAATATTTTGGGAATATATCAAACCAAGGAAGGATTTTGGTGAAAAAAAAAGGAGGACACCCAAAGAACTGATAACGTTCTTTAACTAGTGTTCTTATTTTATTTCTTCCTCCACATCATTAAATTATTAAAAAACCATGAAGATATAAAATACTTAGTATAATCTATATAATAATATTTATTTATATTAATGGAATCAACTACAACCATTTACAATTTCATCAAATGGTTTATGAAATCTCCATTCGTCTGTACGGTGGACTTCTACCTCGCAAACCAGTGTAATTAATTTTTCCATTACCACCACTCATGGTTGTGTATGGTGATGAATATAAATAATATATATGATATTTATAATATAATTATAACTCTGGAATCATTATTTAATATATTTCTTTTTTATTTTCCATTTTATAGGTGATACTAAAATGTCACTCCTTTGTACGGCGAACTACCTCCTCACGAAGCAATGTGATTAGTTTTTTCACTGATGATTTACACCAAAGGTAATTAGAATAAAGTTAATAAATAAATATGATATAAATAAAATAATAATGATATTAATAAAATATTTATCATTCTTAAAATATAATATACCATTTTATTTCTTACTTTTTCACTCACTTAATGATGATAACATCGATCATGTATGTGTGGATTGTCACCTTAACAAAGTGATTTGACTCCCTTTTCGCCACCACACCACATTAATGATATATAAAATTATATTAAAAAATAGTATTTTATTTCTAACATTATAATCATTCTATAAGGATATAATATTACATTCCCTTTTTCCATAATTATCATTGAAAAATGGGAATGTTGCTCATGAATATGTACAGCCTACTCTCTCCAGGATCGTAACATACTTCATTTCTCAAAACCATATTTCATAATTAATATAAAAATTATAATTAATATATAATTATTTCATGATTATTTCATGATTATTATTTTTTATATTATATAACTATAAAATATGTTAAAGAATAAGAACTTTTATAAGGAAACATGCATGAGAAAACAAGGCAATTAACACCCAAAACAATGAAAATAATGAAATATAATTAATGAATAGGTGATAATATGATATAAAAGGATCATATAAGATATTATAAATATGAATATGGTTATGTTATAAAATAATAGCATTATTAATACTATTATTTAGTAGTTTAAATCATGTTCAACTAAAAGTAATCGTGATGTAAGGGACTTCAACTCAATTTATCTTCATTGATGCATATGGTAATGTTATGCACCTAATTTATTTAATATAGTATATATTTTTCCAATTTTAAATTTAATATCAGGATTCATTCATAATTAATGGTATTTTAAGTTTAAATTTTAATTATTTCTTCTAAGGGTATTTGACGTGAAAATTAACAAGTGGTATAAGTTGCCATACAATCTATCTTTCTTTTGTAATTGTTAACTTTATCTTCAAACGGTCAGTTTATTGTGATAATATTTCATTATAAATTAAATTTAACTTAAATATCCATATTATTTTGTAATTTATATGATTATTTACTAAACAACATACCATATTCACATATGGTGTTTATATTGATTTTTATTTAATTGAGTGCAGAAATACTTATAAATATGTATCCTTTACTCAATATAGGTATTTATTTATATGGAATATTATTCATGAACTAAATTTATTATGTTATATATGATTAATTATTTATAAATTAAGTGATGGGTGGGTCCTGTAATTATATAACCCCTCGATGCATTGGTAGGTCTCATGAGACTACACAGTTGGCCAAATTAAATGAGTTTCTACCTTTAGTTTTAAACCATCTTATGAAAGGTCTGGATGGAAGAGGTATCATGATTCTTGAGATCATGAAGTCTAATAATTAATAATTTAAATAATTTATAATTCCATTATTATTATTATTATCCATGATATTTTCACTATGATATTTTCTCTAAGTGTATTTCATTACAAGCTATTGATTAAATGGCTTGTGTGTTTAGTTATTTACCTTACCTTGTTGATTTTGATTATTTATTAATTATAAATACTGGTGTATTTAACCCTTACTAAGAATCTTATCTCACTATTATTTTGTTACTTTTCCCTGGTATATGAATAAAAAATCTGGAATGAGTTTTCAATGATGGATTCTATTTTATTTTGTAACATATTATGTTTTATTTTCAATTCCCAATGTCAAATGGGTGTCACGTATGTATCTAGTTTACCAATACAACTAATTTATTTGTTCCAAAGGGATTCTATTACTATTATATTTTTTTTAATGTAATAAATCAGACATCGTCTGCTGTCTACTGGGGTCTGATTCAATACAGTTTTTATTAGAAGAAATTTAGTATAAACCTTGGGAACTAGATTTAAGAAAACTTGTATTAGGGAAAATAACTCTATGATATAATTTGAGGATAACTATAGAATAACATCCTAACATTGTGGTAAGGAATATATTATGTGGTTTCTCCTAGTAATAAATCCATGTCTAGATACTAAAAGTGGGCATGGTTCTGCCATACTTGTACCTAAGGGTAATAACTTTGAAAAGGGTGCATTGGGCTTGAAACAATCTTCACCAAGTGTATGAAAGCAGGTCTTACTGAGAACCTCGTTTCACACTACTAGGATATATTCTCAGTAAAAATCACATATTCTTTTCAAACCATTATCCCTAATGAAACCAAGTTTATTATTATGATATAATCTATACATACATTTTTCAATTTGTGATAATTATTTCACTAGTTTTGTGATTATATATTATTTTTCAAAATATTATGATCTAATATAGTTTATTCAATTTTTTAAAAATGGATACTATCATAAGGGTTGGAAATTGATTAAATTCACATTATCCCAAGAGTAAGAATAATTATTTCATTGATCGGCTTATAACAATATTTTGAAGGGAACTAGTCTCTAAATGATTCCTATTATATGAAGTCATAATATCACATGATATAAATGATGAGATACAATAATATATTTAGTATAGATTCAAAGGGAATAAACACATGAATAAGATGGAATAGAAAAATATGGATAAAGGGAATAAGGGAAAGAAGAAAATTCCCACATGTAATAATTATGGAAAAAATGCCCTGGTACTTGCTTAAAGTGAATTGTATTTTACTATATGTTCTAAGTGAAAAGACACAATTATTTTGATTATAATGTAAAGAAGAATGATTCCAATGATCAATTATTTAACTATAAAGATGTGGTTAACTATGGAAAGGAAAACCCCATGCTTCAAAGGAAAATACCTCAAAAGTATGTAATAAATCTGGGTCATTCTTTTTATATTACCACAAATGAAGTGGAATGATTAATTTGATTGTTTTTTGATTGAAAAATTATTTCATTTTATTATTTTATCAATGATATCCTGTTTATAAGAATTATGAAATGTATAATGATTTTACTATAGAAGTTTTTTATTAAGTATTTCAAAGCGTACATTGAAAGGTACAAATGACCAAGAAAATGATTCTGTGGAAAGTTAACCTTCTTGTATGATTAAGGGAAAGATAATCCTTAATATGTTCCTGATGTTGAGATAATTATATATAGATAAAAATATGATTGATATTGATATAGTAAATTGGATAGTATCGAATAACTAGGAACTGATTAATGATTTTTTGATAAGTGGTTTATGTTATCATTGATGGAGTTTATATTATTTATTGGCTTTAAGGATTATATGAAATGATTTATAATTTATTTAAGTAATACATAAGCATGTATGTTTTCAATAAGGATTTATAGTAATTTAGGTTATTACCATGTTTTAATAAAATGCATGATAATGTTATTAGCATGTTTGGTATTTGAGAATTAAGATATACTTCATGATGTTTGAGTTATTAATGATCAGTTCATTTTGTAGATTTAGTGACCTTATTTATATGGTTTTGGATATTAATATTTTTTATGTTTCATAAGGTTAACCATTTGTGAAATTATTTAAGTTGAACATTGGAAGAGGTTTTATAGCTTAATGTATTGCTTCTCCATGTGGAGATTTATTCATATTGGATAACCTATAATAACCATTTTGGTGTAATAATAACTAGAGATCTAACGAATGAATTATTAATATATAATCAATATTATGATTTTTTAAAAGTGAATTTTAGTTATTATAGTATAAAAAATCATTTTTTGGGTATTCATTTCTTGGATTAAGCAATGAATTTGAAATTGATCGAAGTATAACCAAAGGAAGAAATTATGCATATTAATATAACTGATCAAGTATGTATATTTTATTATACTATTATATATTAAAATAATTACTCTACATTAGGAAAAGTATCTTGAAATAAAAAAATATCTTATTATCTTCATATATAATGAATCAAATGGTCCCTTAACTCATCACAAATTTATGGTTTTTTGATCATTCACCTTCTCTGGATCACCAAATATCATGTGATCAATGGCCTATATCACTCTATATTAATATTTTGGAATTAGTATTCTCTTCCATATTAATGTTTTAATTTACCATAAATGTTATCCTTCATCGAAACAAATTTATGTGTTATTTTTTATAACCTTCATACTTTATTTATCTCTTATTAAGGGGTTGTTTTATTGACACTTCTCATGATGTGGGATTTCAATAAAGGTATATTCAAATGTAAAACACTTGATTAATAAGACAAAGATCAAATTGTAGGGATAAAATTTATTTAAGATGGGTAGAATGTGACACCCCTAGATTTTAAGTTAATTACACTATTTTTGATAGCATGTGTGACATGTATCATCGAGTTTAAACAACCCTCGAAATATATTTCTTTAAATTTGATCTCATTGATATATTAAGGAACAAAAAACCTCGAGTCAAAATGAACCTTAATATTGTCATAACCTAATTGATAAATTGGAAGGTATGGATAGTACTATATAAATTTCTAAAATTATGGTTATCTATTAACAATAAGTCAAATAATTATTACTTAAAAGAAAAAATATTTTCTGAAAAACTATATTTTTTCTAAAAGATGATTTGGTCACATAGTGTGAAAATAATTTAAAATTAATTTTTAAAATTTATAGAAAATTTATTTGAAAAAATAAATTTCATTTTTTAAATCATCATATCAAAATTAACTTAGATTAAATTTTAGATATTTTTCTAAAAAGTTTCATTTTTTGAGGAATATTAAAAGTGGTGTATTTTAATTGAAAACTGCATTTTTTATTTAAATTATTTATAAATTTATATTATATATTAAATTATTTTTTAAGTACAATTAGTTGAATAATATATATATTAATCTAATTTAGATCATTGTAATCATTTTTATTTTAAATTTTGATATAAAAACTATGTGAACTTTTGAAAAAAATTTATTTGAAAACATGATTTCTCATCACCTCTATGAGATTAATTTTAAATTAAAATTTTCCAATTATATGAATCAAATATAAAAAATAGATTCCAATTTTTTAATAAAAATTATCTATACTATCTAATAGTTTTATCAGAAAAATTTACCATAAAAATAGTAAAAATAGTAAAAATGTTTTACAACGGTTAAGGTAAAAATACATTTTTTAGGTGTTAATCTAAATAGATAAAGGTTAAAATCACCTTTAAAATGGTCTAAAATCTATTTTATGGACATATATTAACTCTATCATTTCAAATTATCAATAATAATATATTTTTGACTTTTTGGCATGTTAAATCCCATGGTACACCATTTTCACTTCAAAAATTACTTGTGTTCCGCTCACCTCACCTATAAAAGGACACATTCTCTCCCCTTTACTTTGCACATTCAAACCATTTTTGTTCATCAATGCCCAACCCAAATAATATCCCAACTTCCATAAAAGGACTCAGCCATAAAAATTACATAATCTTGAGTTAATTCAATGATTTTCAATTCTTTCACAATGAGAATATTTTCAGGATTAAATATTTAGAAAATTAATCCATAACTCACACATAAAAAAACATTAAAAAATTAGAAATTTCTGATCAGTATGAATTATTACCATAATATCATACTTTTAAAATTAATGAAGAATTATTTTGATGAAAAATATGCACGAATTCTAATTTTACTTCTTCATTTACCTTACCCATCTATAAACTATGTGAAAACATTTTAAAAACTTAGGACAAGAACCGAATCTCTATATGGGATATAAAAACAATGAAACTAATAGTTTGGTGAAAACATGAAAACTCATATAACATATACCTTTATCTTTAAAGTTATATGAAAATATGAAATAAATAATTTTCACATGAGAAAAACATACATTTTTCTCAAAGAAAATAATTAAAACCCATATTATGAAATTAAAACTCCTATAAGTGCCTTATAGAATCATATACATTAACCCTTTCAAGGCCCTTTTAATTGAAATAAACAAAATTTTGACTTCAAAAATTATCATTACCCAATAAATATGAGATATATAATATGGATTACACATCTTATAAGTTACTTTGGGCTTGCTTATGAGCTATAATGGTGCTCAATACTTTGTATAAGCTATATCGGGCTCACCTATTTATCACGAGTTATAATGGGGATCAACACTTCTTATAAGTAGTATAGGAATAACCCATATGCTATAATTCCATTAAAACATTAATATATGAAATATTAGGTTCACCTATATTATATTATTCTCAAGTACCATATCAATAGTAAAACACTCTCATCATAAAACTCTTTAAAAACTCTTTTTAAATCCATAAAAAAACACATTCGGGTAAAAATACCTTTATTATATAAGAACACATTTTAAATAACAAAATATCCTTTATTTGAAAACCCATTTTCAATACCTATATAACAAAATAAAAGGAAATAGGGTTTTCCATTTATGAAAACATGTAATCTTTTAAAAGAATGTATAAATAAAATAAAAGTAAAGAGGACATTAAACTTTATTATCTATATACTTTAAAATTTATACATTTCAATTGTCATTTTCCAAAATGTTCCATATAAAACATGTCAAATATTCCTTTTTAAGACAAATTAATGATATTAAAAATTGAAATAAAATTTTATTTATAACCCTTTTTTATCAATATAAATAAATATGTAAAATAATAACAATAAATTGACATAGATAAAAATATTTGAAAATTAAATATTTAAACATTCAAAACGTCTCAAACCACATTCAACGTTTAAATAATAATCCCCATGAAAAATTAATATTTATAAAACATTAAATAACATTATAATAGAAAAAATATTTATATATAATGTCAAAGGGACTGTATATACACCTTATAAAAGAATAAAGGTGCATATCATCAAGAAACACCTCAATGAAAGGAGATTGAGACAAAATCCCTAAATACTTGTATAACTTTTAAATCATGGTCCCCATGAAATAATAACATAAATTTAAAAATTAAATTTTTTTAAATAAATTAAATTCATGATATAATATTTCATATGGAAGTATATACACCATAAAATAAGAATAAGTGGAGAATATATCATATATCTCATAGAAATAAAAAGTGAGATGGAAATCCCTTACCTTGAGTCTGACTTGTAACATGTGTCTTCATATTATTGAATAATAAATTTATGTTAATTATATACTTTATTAATAAGATTTATAAATTTTATCATTATTTTTATTTTACTTATTACAATGTTGTAAACAGTTACTTAAACAATTAAGTTTACGTTGGGTGTTTTGACAATATTCAGTTTATGCGTAAAAAATGACTTTGATAGGTAAACTATGATCAAACAGGACATTATATAAACATAAAAAGACTAATAATAATAACATAATTATAATATTTGTACATAAATTTTACTTTTAAATCCTTTCATGAAATATGGTTATGAAAAATGAACCAGTATCACAATCATCGAGACGGTAGGTGGTGCATACACATTAGTAATGTTCCCATTTTTTCAAGATCATTATAGAAGGTAGGTAAGTAAAATTTATCTTTACATATTTTTAACAATATAATAAATACTATTTTATATGATCATATATAATCATATATGTTATTTTTTTGATTTAAAATGAATCACGTTGCGTTGAAGAGGTGGTACTCCACACGTCCAAGAACTACATTATCACTTTTATAGTGTGTGAAAGGGTAATAAAAAAATGATATATTATATTCATAGAAAGGTAATTATTTCATGAATACAATAAATATATATATTGGTTATTTATTTCACATATTTTTAATTAAACTCATCCATTATACATTCCATGTATGTGTAAACGTATCACATCGCTTTGAGGATGCAGTAGTCAACACGTCCACAAACAATGTTGTCATATTTACACAAAATAGAAAGCATGAAAGTATGTGAAATATATGAATTAAATATGTATTAAGACAACATAAATATCATCTATATCATATAAAAATATTTTTTTCATCATAATTCTCAACCATTAAAGCTGGTAAAGGAAAAAATGGTTGACATCGTTTCGTGAGGCCACACTTCACCGTACACGAACGGTAATTTCATTACCCATTTGATGTAAGTGTGTATTGGTGTAGGTATAAACCATAAAATAAAAAAATAATAGTATATTTATTATACTTATGTTATCATATAATCATTAAATAATAAAAAATAAAGGGGTGTATAAATAAGTAAAACATAAATTCACATTGAAGAATGTTACCTCTTTTTCAGGTAACTCCTTTTGGTTTGCACCAAAGGGCTTACATGGTTGGCTATCTTCCAAATGATAGGGATCTAGGGTGAAGGTATGGATATTGTGATATTATTATGTTAGGTTTTTTATGAGCTAAATGTCTCTATATTGATGGATAAATGGTGTAGTGAATTCCTTTTTATAGTGGAGGGGGAGAGGCATTCTGATAAATATAAAAAGGTAAACACTATTAAGAGGTGTCCCTTACTTAATATGCCTTCAATAATGATTCCAATTTTATAAAAGAGGTTATAAGGTCTAAATAATTCCATAAAATTTGTTTTGGACAAGTTTATAGGTCATTTTGACACTTAGTATTAATGTTTAACCACTAAGTGACCATATTTTTACCATAATCACTGTAATTATTTTTAATTACATTCAATAATATCTATGGTAAAAAAATAAGTTTAAAATTTAATAAATTATAAATTATTCTAATTATAAATATATAATATATTTTTCCAAATTAAAATCACATAATATGTGGAAATTAATTTAAAATTAATCTCACAGATGGACCGATAAAGCGGGGTTTTAAAGTAAAAATATTCAAACATTTGCTAAGTTTGTATATCTTCATTCAATAGAAAATTATTAAAATCAACAGAACAGGTTTAAATGATATAAAATTTGTTTAGTTATAATTTAAAACCACTTAAAAAAATTATTAAACTATATAAATAAATTGGATGAAAAATCAATTTTGAACTAAAATTATGTATTATTCACTATTCATCAAAATATAAAAGTTCTCATAAAAATACAAAAAGTTAACCCAAAGTAAATTTCTATATTTATATATCAAAAAGTGAAGTTTAATTTTTTATATAATCATTATTAAAGTGTAAAAAATATTTTTAAATCAAGACTTTTATTAAAAGGCAGAAAAACTACCATATTAAATAATAATATTAATAGTGTATTACTGTTTAGTATAACTCAGTCTTGCATGCAAAGATAGATTTTGAATAAAATAATGTTTTTTTTCATATACTCTATTAAACATAAAATATCTTAAAAATAACTATCCAATTCAAACAAATTAATAAATACGAAAATTACGTATTCTATCATTACCTGGGTTGTTACATCCTTTATATTCAACTGGTTTTTATTAACTTTTAAAATTAATTGGTAACCAATGATTTCATATTATAAAAAAATTTAAAAAATAATTTCATATTTTAGTTAAAATATTTAATTCCCTCCATTCCAAATGATGGTTTATAACTATCATAATAGTATTAATAGTATATTTTTGTTCTGTAAGACTCATGCTTATGTGTAACAAAAGTCAGAAAAGACACTCAATGTTTCATACAATACAAGATAAACATGGTATTGTGTGTGAAGAAAGATAAAATATGTATAGAATGTAACGTAATCCATTAAAGAATTTAAATTTATTTTAAATAATATGTTTCAAAAAATCTCAGGATGTTACATCATATCTCCATTAAAATGAATTTCTCCCCCAAAATTCATCTAGGTTATCAATGGTTTGATACTTGAAAGTTCAGTTCTTAGAAAAACACATTGTAAAAATTAATACTAAAAATTACTTTAAAAATAGAATGTTGGATCCATAAATGGAATGATAAGGGACTCAAAACCATAAATATATGATAATTTATAATACATTGTTCCAATAGAACCAAATGTATTCGGGTAAATATTTTTCAATATCCTTTTCCTTGAATTGAGGAATTATTTTACTATCTAATAAAATGAGGAAATATGCATACTTTATGAGTATATATTCATCCATTAATCAACTTTGAGGACAAACTCGTCTATTTATCCAAAAAATGAGTATCCAATATGACTTTTCATGCCTATATCACAATAATAAACTTTTAATGGATAACATAATCCTAAAAATAATAATACGATATTTCTTTTATCTTTAGATATTAACCAAAACCAACATGGTTTGAATATAATAAGATAATTAAGATATTACTGTGAAAAGATAATGCATTAATCTCTAAAGTTCAATAGTAATGCCCAAAATTAAAACTAAATAATTCCATATATATATAACCCTAAAGGTCTCTAATACCATTAAACATGCATCCAAACATGTAGAGGTTTTCTTCCTCAAATAACTTTTAAACATACACCCCATACATCTATAGAAACTCAATAAATTTCTCACGCAGTATTTACATTATTTAAAACATTAAAAGGTGTGCATAATAAATTATAAATATGATCATCCTTTGAAAAATATATAACTCCTTAAAGCTTCCTTCACCACACTAGATGGCCCAACAATTACTAGAGAAGTAGAAAATGATTTCCTCATTCCATTTTTCTTTTGATCATGAAGATTTCCAACTTGAGTAAGTTTCCTCAAACACATGTTAGTATAATGCCCTGACACATTATAGCTAAATCTTATTACTATTAACTTTATATACTTTATCTCATTTTTGGATAGTTGATGAATCTTTTCATTATAGTCATGAACCATGTTACCAAACTTACCACACTGGTAGCACTTTTCAGATCCTAAAATACATTCCCCAAAAATATGTTTTACCACATTTGGGATAACATTTAGGCTTAACTCTAGAATTCTTTTTAGAAAAGGGAATTCCTCAGTGTGGCCTTTTTGAACCCTCCACACAAAGAAAACCCCCTCCCCCACGAAGGGGTAGAACCCGAAGGAAACTCCCCATCCGGGGAAGGAGTCGTTGCCAGCCGAGATGGCATAGTGTCCCGGAGGGTAATGGCCCGTCAGCGATGGTTCGTCACAGCGATCCGTCAGAAATTGGGCCACGCCTCATTTTGCCCGCCCAGAGGAGTCCGGGCGACCCGGTAAGGTGGGTGGATCCCAGGGGAGAGGATCTCCCCGAAAGCAGACTCCTAGGATTCGAACCCTGAACCTCCAAAGAATAACCTGTTTTGGCAACTCACCTTCACCACCGCACCACCACCGAAGTGTCAGGCTTAACTCTAGAATTATTAGTTAGTTGCTTCTCTATTTTCTATCACCTTGACCATTTCCTACTCTTGTCATATCATAGAATTTAAGTGTTAGAAAAGTCTACTTAAACTCTCTCCACCCAATGAATCACTTTTTCTTAACTTTTAAATTCGTTAAATGCAAAAAAAAATCATAGAATTGGTTTTTATATTGATTATAATCTATTAATTTTACTTCCAATGTCTCAAATAAAGTATGGTTGGAAAATATTGTGAATTATTCTTCAGATATAGCCATATAATATTCATATTTTTCTCTCAACTCTATGTATTGTTTCTCCATTATAAGTAAAACAACCTTAGGGAAATATTTTTTAAGGAAAAAGTCATTGAATGTTTACTATTCCATGGTATCAAGATAATATTTCTCTATATTATTTTTAACCAGAGATCCCCATTGATTAGATTCACCTTCAAAATTTTAAATGGAAAGAGTTGTCTTTTAATGTTCTGAACATCCCATGACATCAAATATAATCTCCAGGTCATTTATCTATCCTTCAGCTACCACTAGGTTAGATAATCCATTGAATGATGGGGGATGATTCATCATAAAATTATCTATTATCGTCATGTTCTTTCATGGTAGTTTGGGTTTCTCTTTATCATGTATACAATCACCATTTATAATTTGTGTTAACTAATCTATCACAACAATAAACTACTCAACTCCCAATATAACGATCTTAGGTCTCTAATTTGGAATGGTTTTTTCCCTTGATGATTTCTTTATATAGTTTTCTTGTTTAATCTATAAAAAAAATTATAAACATAATTTATATGAAGGAACATGGTAATATTAAAATTATTTATCATCTCAAAAAAACTATAAAGTAATATATTATAAGTTAATTATATTAACACTATCAAAACCTCTAAAATTTTGTAAACATTTCCTTTGACACCGACTATAAGGACATATCCTTAAACATTACATAATATTATGTTAAGTCAATAATTTTACATTCTTTCACATTGTGGGTCTTTTAAGGTTTATAGTTTTAGAGAATTAGTCTATAACTCATACATAAAAAGCCATAAAATAAAAAGTGGACACTTCGAATGTGTATCCATTTTTTCAATAATATAAAACTTTAAAAATAAAGCATGAATTCTCTTCATGGAAAATATCCACAACTTCTATCTTGACTTCTTCAACTCCCTTACCCATCCTTAAACCCTATAAAAACATTTTAAAACATAGGATTAGTATAAAATATCAATAAGGGATATAAAAATAAAGGTAAACATTAATTCAGTAGAAACATGAAAACAAATATAATTTATACCTTTATCTTCAATTATCTTTGAGAATATTAAATAAAAAAATTTCAAATGAAAAAATACACATTTCCATAAAACCATTAAAACCCATATTAATCAATTAAACCACGATTATGTGGGTTATATAATCATATAGATATACCCTTTAAAACCCCTTTTAATTGGAATAACCATATGGCCAACTTACAACATTATCATTACATAATTCATTGGAGATCTATAATTGGGATCACCCTTTATATAATATATATCAGGTTCACCAGTGAGTTATAATGTGGGTCAACATTTTTAATAATATATATCAGTCTCATCCATTTCTTACAAGATATAATGGGGCTCAACCCTTTAAATAAGATGTATCGGGCTCACTTATGAGGTATAATGGGGATCAGACCTTTGTATAAGCTGTATCGGGCTCACCAGTTTCATATAATTATCAAGTACTGTATTCAGAGTAAAACAATATCATCATAAAACCCTTTTATATACTTTTTAAATCTATATGAAAACACATTCAGATAAAAATACCATTTTCTTTTGAGAACCCATTTTCAATAACCAAATATCCTTTTCTTTGAAAACCCATTTTCAATATCAAAATAACCAAATAAAAAATCGGGTTTTTCAATTAATAAAATTTTTAATATTTTAATAGAATCTA
Organism: Viscum album; assembly: GCA_963277665.1. Classification (NCBI taxonomy): domain Eukaryota; kingdom Viridiplantae; phylum Streptophyta; class Magnoliopsida; order Santalales; family Viscaceae; genus Viscum; species Viscum album. Next base: position 246,494,955 of record OY728131.1, read on the forward strand.
GAATTCAAATAAAATTCATGACTATATGAAATGTTATTATCATCTTACATTAAAAATAGGGCATTCTATTTGTCGTTTATCAAAATGATCTGTATAAAACATGTAAAATATTCCTTTTGAAAACCTATAAATGAAATTAAAAATAATCATGAAGTTTCTTTTATGACCATTTTATATCCATATAAATAAATATTTAATATAATATCAAGACTAATGACATGGATAAAAAGATTTGAAAATAAAATCTTTAAACACTCAAAGTGTCCCATAACAATTTGAAAATTTAAATCACAATCCTGCAAAAATATTAACATTTAAAAAAACAATAAACAGCCTGATAATTGATAAGATATGGATATATAATGTCAAAGAGTCTATATATACACCTTATAAAATAATAAAGTTACATATCATTAAGAAATGCTTCAATGAAAGAAGATTGAGATGAAATACCTTACCACTTGACTTACTTTTAAATTATGGTCCCCATAAAATAATAACATCAATTTAAAATTTTAATATCACTAAATAATGTAAATTAATTATATTACATGTCATATGGAAGTATATAAACCACACAACAAGAATAACTGGTTAATATAGCATATATCTCATAGAAATAAAAAGTGAGATAAAAATCCCTTACCTTGAGAAAAAAATTTCACGTGTGTATTTATATTCATAAATAATAAATTTATATTAAATATTTAATTTTTTAAGGACCCTATTTATTTTTATAATTAAATATATTTCACTTGTTAAAATTTTATGCACATCTACTTAAACAATTAAGTTTACGTTGGGTGTTTCGACTATATTCAGTTTATGTGTCAAAAACCACTTTATGAGGAAAACTATGGTCAAATGGGTAATTATATAAACATATAATGAATAATAATAATGAAATAATTATCATATTTATACATAAAATATACTTTTAAACCCAATCATGAAATATTATTATGAAAAATGATCCAATGTTACAATCAATGAGGCGGTAGTCGTACGTACGCATGAGTAACATTGCCATTTTTCAATGATAATTATAGAAAGAAGTTATGTAACATTTGTACTTACATAATTATCATTATATAATGAATAATATGTTATTTAATCCTATATTCTTATATATATAATTATTTTGATTTAAAATTAATCACATCGCATCGAGGAGGTGGAGTTCCACACGTCCAGGAACGACATTATCACTTTTTCAGTGTGTGAAAGGGTAATAAAAATGATATATTAAATTTATATAAAGGTGATTATTTCATTAAAATAATATATATTTTAATTATTTTAGATATGATTAATTAAACTCATCATTAATATATTTTATGTAAGTGTAAATATATCACATCACTTTGAGGAGGTGGTAGTCCACACGTCCAAAAACAATATTATCGTATTTACACAAAATGGAAATCATGAAGGTATATGTTATAAAAAAATTATAGAAGTATTAGTACAACAATAATATCTCAAATACCCTATAAAAATAGTTTTTACATCATAATTCCAAACCATGATTGGTGGTAAAGGAAAAAACGAACGACATCATTTTCTGTGATGGTAGTCTGACATACACAAATGGTAATTTCGTTACCCATTTGATGGAAGTGTGTGTAGGTGTAGGTCGAAAACTTAATTTAAAAACATATCAGTATATATATTATACTTATGTTGTTATATAATTCTATAATAATAATAAATTATGTTGTTTGTAAATAAATAAAATATAAATGCACATTGAACAATGTTACCTCTTTTTTGAGTAACTCCATTTGGTTTGCACCAAAGGGATTCCTTGGTGGGATTTCTAACAAACATGAAAACACTAAGGTAGAAAAAGGGATGTTTTTATATTATTTTTTATGTTTTTTATGAGAAAAAGGTCTTATAAGGTGTGAAGAAATGGGGAGTGTGAATTCCTTTTTATAGTGGAGGGGGAGTGGCATTATTATAAATATAAAAAGGTAAACACTATTGAGAGGTTCCCTTTACATCATGTGCCTCCAATAATGAACCGAATTTGATAAAAGAGGATATATGGTTGAATAATTTCTATATAATGGGTTCTGGACATGTTTATAGGTCTTTTAGACTCTTAATACTGACGTTTAACCACTAAGTAAGCACATTTTTACCTTAATCGATGTAATTAAATATAATTCTTACACTAATATTTTTGGTGAAAAACTAAGTTGACCTTATTATAAATTATAAATTAAAATGTTTCAAAATATTGAATCCATTTTTATAAATTCCAATCACATAATTAGTAGAAATTAATTTAAAATTAATCTGGTAAGTGGGCCGACAAAGCAGGTTTTTGAAGTAAAAATATTCAAAAGTTTTCTATGTTTTTATATCTAAATTCAATAAAAAAATCTTTCCAATGACAGAGATTGATTTAAGTTTTATAAAATTGATCTAATTATACTATAAAAAAATAAAAACTTTATTTAACTATATAAATAAATTGGATGAAAAAAAAGTTTTGAACTGAAATTCAGTTTTATTCAATATTCATCAAAATATTAAAGTTCTCATAAAAATACCAAAAATCCACCCGAGGTAAATTTTTATATTTCTCTTTAAAATTTTAATTTTATTTTTTCATATAAAAATTATAAAAGTCTAATTTTTTTAAATAAATATTTCCATTAAAAGGTGGAAAATTTGTATATAAAATAATAATATAAGTAATATATTATTATACAGTGTAACTCAATCTTACAAGCAATACAAGATTTTAAAGAAACTCATTTTATGTATAGTATATTCTATTGAACATAGAATCCATTAAAAATTACTATCCAATTAATAAATATTAATAAATGTTAAAATGAAATATTCTATCATTACCTAGTTTTTTACATATTTTATAGTCAAATGGTCTTTATTTTCATTTATTCGATAATTGTTCCAAGTACAAGTTTGGAAAAGATTTATTTGGATTTATAATTAATTGGTAACCAATGAATTGATCTTATTAAAAAATTTAAACTATAATTTCATCATTTAGTTAATATCTTTAATTATCTTTATTCCATTTGCTAGGTGATAACTATCATAATAATATTAATAGTATATTTTTTTATAGTATGACTCGGGATTTTATATATCACAAGTCATAAAAGGAAGTTGATCTTATGTGAAATTCAAAAAAAACATGGTATTTCTTGTGAAGAAATCTAAACTATGTATAGCATATAACACAGTCCATTATAGAATTTAAATTACTTTGAAATAATATATTTCATAAAATCTTGGGATGTTACATTCCATGCCATCATCTTAAAATCTATATTTTTGGATTAAATTAAACCTCATAAGGCTTTTGGTGAAAACCTAAGTAGGATGCCTAAAGAAGTGGTAATGTTCATCAATGAGAATTTTTATTTTATTTATTCCTCTTCCTCCTTCAATTCATATTAAACCATGATGATATAATAACATATGAATATCCCATATACTTACTTGTTCTTATCTTAAGTGAATTACTTATAAACATATCCAATTTTATCAAATGGATTATGAAATCATCATTTGTGTGTATGGCAGACTACTACCTTGTGAACCGATGTTATTCCTTTTTCTATTACCACCTCTAATGATTGGATATTATGATGTATATAAAGTATATATATGATATTTATAACATAATTATACCTCTTGAGAATTTTATAATGTATACCTTTTAAATTTACATTCTATAGGGGATATTATAACACCGCTCGTGTGTACGCCAAACTACCGCCTTGCAAACCAATGTAGTTCATTTTTTAAACTAACACTTTACATGGAAGTTAATAAGGATAAATTTAATAAATATATATGATATTCATGAAATAATTATTATATTATGACATATCTTTCTTTCTAAAAAGATAATATAGCATTTTTTCTTATCTTTTCACTGAATTAAATATGATAACATTATTCATATACGAGTGGACTACTGTTTTCCCGAAGCGATGTGAAATTATTTCCATCACCAAACCACATGGAATATATATATAATTATATTTAATGAATTAAAATGTTTTCTATATTATTATAATCCTAAAACTAAAATATATTACTTATCTCATTTTGATAATAACCATTTAAAATGGATATGTAACTCATGTGTTTGTATGACCTATCATCTCCATGATCGTAACATACTTTATTTCTAAAAATAATATTTCATAACTAGTATTAAAAGTATAATTGATATTTAAATATTATAATTATGGAATTATTATTAATATTTAGTTGATGGAACTATATAATATTAATAATAATTGTAACTTTTATAACAAAACAAGAATGAGAAAATAAGGCTATTAACACCTGAAACAATGAGAATAATGAAATATATTAAATAAAAGGTGATAAGATGTTATAAAAGGATCATATATGATATTATAAATATTAAATTGGATCTATTATAAAATAATAAAATGATTAAAACCATTATATATTATGTTAAATCACATTCAACTAAAATGAAGCGTTGGTATGGGAATTTATCTCAATTTCTCTACATTGATGCATATCGTATTTTTATACACCTAATTTAATTTATATGTTATATATACATCCCATTTAATGATTTCTTCATACATAATTTTATATTTAGTTTATTTTTATTTATTTCATCCAATGGTATTTGACATGAAAATTACCAAGTGGTAAAATTTATTGTATAATCTCACTTTCTTTTGTGATTATCAACTTTCTCTTGAAATAATCACTTTATTGTGATCATAATTGTTTGTAAATTAAATTTATATAAATATTCATATTTTTGTGTGATTTATGTGTTTATTTCTGAAACCATATACCATTTTTACATATGGTGTTTACTTTTACATACATTTGATTGACTAGGGTAGTACTGATAAATTCATATACTTTACTCAATATAGATAATTTTTGATAAGTAATATTATTCATGAATTAAATAAATTATTTGATATATGAGGAATACTTTAGACATTTAGTTATTAGTGGTGACTATAATTATATATCCCCTCGATGCATCAATATATCTCAGGTTATAAATCAGTTTTCCAAACTAAACGAGTTTCTTCTTGTAGTTTTAAACTATCTTGTAAAAGATCTTAATGATAAAGGTATCGGGGTTCCTAATATCATGAAGTTTAACAATTAATAATTTTCTTCATTTATAATTCATTTATTATTATTTTATATGAAACTTTTTCAATGATATTATCTCTGGATGCATTTCATTCTCAGTTATTGATTACATGACATATGTGTTCAGGTATTTACATTTCCATGTTGATTATTATTATTGATTCATGATATATTCCACTGTACTTAACCCTTAGTGATATTTTTATCGCACACTTATTTTTTATCCTTTCACTAGTATATGAAGAATAATTCTTGTAATGGTTTTTCAAGGATGCATTTAATTTTATTTTTTTATGTATTATGTTTTATTTTCTATTCCCAATGTAAAATATATATCATGAATATTTCTATTTTACAAAGACTACTAAACTATTAGGTCCTTTAGGATGTTATTCCATGTATCTTATTCCAATCAAATAAAGTAGACAACATATCTAGGATAATGAGGTCAGGGTTTCTACATAAGCTACCACTATGTCATTCTGTATGAGAGCACATAATTATCCCTTATTTGATACATCAATATAGATTAAAAACCATTATCTGCTATAGGGTAGTGTGAGAATAGGTTAACTAACAAACCATCCCTTTAGTTCCTTGAATTATATTTATATTAATTTTTCTATATGAACTAGGATACCTTCCCTTGGATATAGGATTTGACAACCATGATAAATTTATCAAAAATCATCAGTAATATATATCCAACCCATGAAAAATAAGGAATTTGTTCCCCATGGTTAGTCTGTGATAATTTTCAATGACTTTTATCTTTGATAGATCCACCAATACACACTTTCTTATAATTATATAACCTACTATGGATACTTAATATCAATAGAATTCATATTTACTAAGTTTGGTATACAACTTCTCCTTTCTCAAGGTCTTCAACACAATATTTAGATAATCTTAAAGATCTTATTTTATCTTGGAATATATAATAATATCATTTATAAATACTACCATAAACTGGTTGAGGATATATTTTATCACTCTAATCATTATATCCATGAATATATTATAGGAATTAATAAGTATCAATGGCATATTTGTAAATTCATAGAGAACATACCTTGTATTGAAGGTTTTATTGGTTATGTCATACTTTTTTTACCTCAAATTAAGATATATAGATTGGAGTTAAATCAATTAAAAGTATTTGTCTCCTTATATTTGATCAAACAAAACATCAATATGTGTAAGATAGTACTTTTTCAGAAAATGATCATCTTATGTTTCTGGAAATCAATGTAAAGACACATTGGCCTCTCTTTATTCTTATCAAAAATGAATAACTATACCCCATGGTGATTTAATTGGATGAGTGAATCTCTTATAAAGATTATTCTAGAGGTTCTTCTTCAATTACTAAAACTTAATTAGGGCCATTATATAGGGATTATTTTAAATAGACATTCACCAGGTATGATTTCTATTGAAAACATAACTTCATGATTCAAGTAAATACTATGAAACTATTTAGAAAATACATCAACAAAGTCCCTCAGAATGGTTATATCTTCAATTTATAGTTTCTACCCAAATATTTGATATAAATACCCCTCATGAATAGGCAATAATACCCAAAAAAAATTATTTAATTTCCATTAGAAGTTAATATTAGTCCTCACACTGATAGACAATCACTGGTTTATTCAGAATATGAAATCTAGATTCCCTTCCATGGAAATTATTATAGGATCTATATAAAGAAATTTAGTCCATTCCCAAATCACATAAAATTAAACTAAATATGAATAGAAATATTTGTAAGAATCACATTCCCAATATCTTATATCATAGATAATCTATAGAATTGAGTTATAATCATCATACCATCAGAAGTTTTCACTGATAATTTAACATATAATCATTTCGGTGATGATGTGATATCCCTAAAAAATTATTCAAATAAAAAAGAGTGGTTGTAACCAAAATCAAGTAAGAAATTTTATGTTATATAGTTTATGAAAAGTTCATGTTTAAGCACTCCATTATCATAACCCACTTTGGAAATTGTGATCACATGATCTTTCCCTTTATCTCTTAAATTAAGATGTTGTTTGTGAAAATTATTTTCATTTACCCTTAGATTCATTCAGTAGTTATAATAATGCCCATACAACTTGTAGTTTTATCATTGGAGTGTGGGTAGTCCATTCGTTTGATCTTTGTCGACATTTATTTAATTTTCATAACTCTTTATATATCATCTCCATTCACTAAATCTATGTCCTTAATTTACACACCTAAAACATTTAATGGTTCCCTTAAAAAAATATCCCCCATGATTTTTCCAACACTTATGTCATAAAGTGATATTAATTTTCTTTCCTCCAGGGGTTTTATTATTTTAATTTCCTTAAAACTCCATCTTTCTCTTCTTATAATATCCATGAGAATAATGGGAATGTTGACTATCTATTTATTCCTTGAGATCACATCAAATTATTTCATCATATATATTAAAGTCCCAAATGAAAAATGATTTTCATGGAGTTGGTTTTAAGCGACTCAAGAACCAATCAATTTTTTTTCGGGTCAATGAAAAAAATAAAATTTTATATCATAAGTTCTGTAAAGTTTTCCTTATAGGTACCAATAGATTTATAATCCTTCTATTTAGGCTCAAGGATTTTTGTTCCTATTTCTAGGAAAAGAGTTTTAGAAAAATAATTTCTAAAAAATAACATCTTAAACTCATCCCATTTCATGGAAAATTTCTTCCTCTTATCTCGTCTTTTTAATAAGATTCAACTATTGATCTGCTTTATCTTTCAACGATACACCTCTTGGACTAATTTTCTATGATCTAAGAACTGGAGAATATAAAATATATTTTCAGTGTTACTGGTCCATTATTTGGTGACTAATGGATCAGAAGTACCACTGAAATAATGTCGACGTTTCCTTATAAAATTATCAAATGTGTATTGGTCCCTCCATTTTCATTTGAAATATCAACATGATTCATGTCATGGGAATGATTATGAGTATACAAAAAATATTTTTCATTCCAGATCCCATGTCATTTGATTAGTCAAAAGGATAATCATTTAATTGTCCTCTATTTTTTTAACATGATTCCTCCCAGTTCCAACAACTGACTAAAACCAAAAATAATAGTGTAAGAATTAAGATGCAATAATCAGAGTGAGAAATCATATGATTACAGAAAAAAAATTGATATATCCTAAATTATGAAACCTTATTATCAACCTATGACTATTTTTGGTTCAACCTATATTATTTTTAGTTCATAATAGTTTTTCATAACCTGATATTCAAAATAACTAAAACCTGATCCAATACAAACTAATGTGGACTGCGTATTATATACAAAAAAAAGTTGCATAATTTTAGATTAATATACAACAAATTTCACAATAATACACACCCCATAACTTTAAATGTTTAGATTATTTAAAGACTGGATATGTATTCAACATATTTCATGAAAGATCTTAAACATCCCCCACAAGGTTCTTCTCTCATAACACCCTTCGTTGAAATTTATTATGTAATAACTTTATTTATGACCTAGGGAATATAGAAACATAATAATGGGTGGAATTAGAAACTCAATATGGGTAAACATGAGAGATAGAAATTAATGATCATGTTTAGTCATAAGATAAGCATAGTGGTATGACAACATGATCATAACTTAAAATTTTCATTTATAATCAGTCATATATCATAAATAATGAATGTTAAAATAAATATTTAGCATTGAAAAAGTCATGATTCATAAGAGTGAGGTATCATCATTAATAAATCATCAGTCATGAGAGAATGTCATAAGTATAAGAACAATTTATAAGAATTATGTCACAATTATAAGCATATAAACCTATTTCATTAGTCAATTCTCACTTCCAAGACCATCATCACATAGTGGATAAAGTCCCATAATATATTATGTTCATTCCCCAAAATATTTTCATTCTAGGAATAGGTTATATCCTCATACTCTTTCATATTATCTTAGGATATATCATTATTACCCAATTCATTTGTGGGATATATAATTACAGGTCCACATATTAAATGATGAAAAACATACATATGGGTTTAAAAAGATCGTATAAATATTTATCATTAGACTATATCATAACTCATTGAAAAAAAATGGGTTTTTAAAATATTTTCCCATCACATAACCATAATCTATATAGAGACAAAACCTATATGGTATCATTATTTTATCCATAGAGAAGAAAATTAATCATCAAAGGATGTTTAAATAGATAAAAAATTAATTTTAAATAACTTTTGTACCTTCCACTGAAAACATGGGAAAAATATCATTTTCTTTTGATAACATTTTAAATTTAATTCCAATAATATTGAGAAAAACAATCACTAAAATTAACTAGGAATTTTGTTAAGAAGATTCAAATCAAATAATAGTTATGAAGAAGATACAATTTATTCAAGTGGTAATCATTATAATAAATAATCCTTCAACACTTTTTGTAATAATTTACAAATAATATGTTTGAAAACATATGTAAAAATTTAATTTAAAAGAAATAAAATATAGTTGAAAGGAAATTTAAATTATAATAGTATAATAGAAATGAATATTCATGAAAAAAATTTAAATAACATTGACATGGAACTACTATAATTATAAGCATTTGTGCACGTTGGAGAGGAGGAGTTTTAGAGACCCCTGTTTCATTGTCGTTAAAGGTGGTATTAGCATCCCCCAGATGGAGAATGCTAATACTAAATAAGATCTGATGTTATTTTTCCAAAATTCTGATTTTCTTCTTCATCACACCTCTACAACACAAACATTCAACCCCTACTTCCATATCCCCACCCTTTTCACCCTCAGAAAACTCAGACAAACCACGAACACCTCCAACACACTTCATATTTCCCTCTAGTTACCCCCCCCCCCCAACATGTCCTCAGCACTCCCCGACCACCCCTAAACTACCTGAACACTCCCTGGACACCATGAATCAGCCATGTCCATCAAATTAAGTGTTTAGAAACCCTCCCATGTCATCATTGTGTCACCCACATTTCCCACTACATCCTGGAAGGAAATTAGATTGTAACATAAATCCTTACCTCATATTATAAATTTCATCAAATTAATTCTATAGATCATGTATAATAAATTTAAATCCACGATAAATATATACCATAATTGTATTCCTATTTTATTATAATATAACATTCTCTTATAATTTCCAATTACACATTTATTAAAAACTCTTCATTAAAATCAATATTTAGGTATTAGATATTCTATTTCCTATCCATGTTTTGGTTTGACCATTCTTGTCCTTAAATATTATTTATGGTCTCATCATCTCTAGAATATTAATCATAGTATAGTATGATATTTATTTATTATATACACTTTTATAACCATTCGTACAATTTGGTGATGAAAATTTAATTGCATCACTTTATAGAGATGATAGTCCGAACATACACACAAGTAATGTATTTATTTTCCAATGAATGGAAATAAATATAGGTAAATAGTAATATATATTTATATAATAATATTATTATAAAAATTAATATGTATTCATTAAATACATCCATGTTACCATATATTAATGGAATAAGTGAAAAATAAATCACATCGCTTTGTGGAGGTGGTAGTTCACACGTACGCACGAACGACATTATCATTTATAATATGATAAAAATGACGTAAAAAAATATTGTACCATTTTACATACAAAATTTCATTATGTTAATGATAATGATTTAACGATTTTAATATGGTTATTTAGTATTTATAGTAGTTTTAAGAAGAAAAAAACACAAAATAGATAGGGAAAGATAATTACCTCTTCATTGAGAAACCTCTTTTAACTTACACCATAATCCTTTTAAGGTTAGTATTTTGGGGAGAAAAAAAGATCTATGATGTGGGTAGGGAAATTGGTAAGATATATGTGTAGTTATATCCCAATATATAGGGACAAAATTGTGTGAATAAGTGAATGGAGGATATTCTCTTTTATAAGTGATTGGGTGGAAAAGTTACAAATATTAATAATATTAAAATATAATAAGGACATATTCAAGTGAATGTGGCATCAAGTAGAAAAAATTTCAAAAAAATAATAATAATGGACCAAATATATTCAAAAAATAATATTTTGACATTTTTATGTTATATTTTAAAACTTATTACTTCATTTAACCCCCTTATTAACCCTTTCTAACCTTAACCAAGATAAAAAAATTTACCAATAAACAAAAAATAAAAGCGGACTCATTACTCAATTCAGATATACTAATTAAAAATATAGAAATATTTTGATAAAATTCAATTTCGTAATGAGGCATAAATTAATATTAAAATAATTTCTCAAAATAGAAGGAAATTTTTTTTAGAAAAATGCATTTTTTATGCATAAAAAAATAAATTTATTATCATCCATTTCCTAATAACAACCATTTAAAATTTATTATAATATTTTATTTAATATATTATTTAAAAATTTCATTAAAATAATTTATTAATAATTATTAATTAAGTTTATTATGATAAAACACATCATTAGAATAAAAGTGTTTTTTCAGAAAAACATATCTTTTTAGCTTATAATGCTTCAATTTTCATTTATAACCAGTTGACAACCAATGAATTAATTTTATTTATGTGTAAAAAATAATTTTTATAAGTTTAATTCTCTAAAATAACATATATTATAGTGAATCGTGTCTTAATCATATATTATTTCATGATTTTTAAACATAAATAACCAATAAGTACAACCCGAAATATTTTGAGGCCTAATTTCTTTAGAGGACTTGGTTCATGATATATAAAAAGAAAACATAAAACTTGAAATACTTATTTTATTTCCTATATTGATCTCCAAAATCAATTTTATATCATAAAACTTCATAGGATAGCTTGGGAAATTCATAAAATAATGGTGTCATCTAAAAATCCAATAAGTGATCAAACATGACAATGAGAAAAACATGTGATCCATAGGTAAAACATGGTATCCTAAAAGATAAGTCTCATTAGTAATTAAATGGAACCATAACATAAAGAACATGGTATTATAAGATCATAGTAAATTGGTATATTTGAATGAAATATAAAACATGACATAAACATGATTCAAGGATAACTACCTAAACAAAACCACATAGTGGACAAAGTCCCATAATGGAATAGGTTTGCTTCCTAATCCCATAAACAATGTCTTATGAGAAAAAATATTTATCCAATGAATTAAAAAACTATCGGGTTTCACCCAACATAAAATGTTGAAAATTTATGTGTTTCATAAAAATTAAATCAATCATAAGTCATCAACATAATAATTTCATATAGAAATAAAATGGGTTGCATAATCTTGCCTCATACCATAATCAAAGTAAAAGTTATAATGAAGGAATTTTATAAATGAACATAAGTAGTGTATTACCCATAAACTATAAGGTATAATAATATAGGAATATATGTGAGAAACATAGATATATAATTAATAATCATTCTATAACATTAATGATATAAAAAGTGAGTTAGAGAGAGAATGGTCATAACATGAAGAAAAGAGTGGTTTATAGAGATCCCTTACATTGAGCATGATTCATCACAGAAATTATTTATCATCCAGAATAATAAAATATTGTTAATTGATTGATTTATTAATAAAAAATTTCATGTTTTTATTCATTTTTTTAAATTATTATATTGTTTATTCATTTACTTTACCATCTAGTTTCATATCGTATGTTTTGACGATGTTTGGCTCATATGTCCAAAATCACTTTGGAAAGTTGACTAAGGTAAAATATATTATTAACAATTCATTTATAGAATAATAATTATGACATGATTATAATTTTTATACATCATTCATACCAATAAAACCATACATTAAGGATAGTTATAAAAATTAATGATGTTACAATCATTGGGACGGTAGGTCGTAAGTACACATGAGTAACGTTTACATTTTTCAATGATCATGATAGATAGATGATAAGTTTTATTTTATATTTATATAATTATAATTATGTCATCAATATCATATATATTTTTATACACTTATATATACCATCCATGTGATGCGATAGTTAAAAACAAATCACATCACATCGTGCAGGTGGTAATAAACATGTACGCATGAATGATGTAAACGTTTTTATATGAATAGAAAGGTAATAAAATATTTGAAAAATTAATTTTCCAGAATTATAAAAATTTCATGAATATAATAAATATATATATATATATTATCCACAGTCATAAATATTCATGATAGTAGATGATTGAAAAATAATAACATCATTTCGTGAGGTGGTAGTCCATCATACACATAAATTATGATTTCATTTCCCATTTTATGGAAGAGATGGTGGATTTAAATTATTAATTTAATATAATAAAATCTTGTAATATGGTAGATACTTATTTAATTATATCATATTATTTGAATAGTTTTTTAATGGGGGGAATAAATAAAACAAAACACTTAGTTAATAACAATACCTCTTCTTCAGACAACCTCTTTAGGTTTTCACCAAAAAACTTCCAAGGTGGGTTTTATAATAAAAATGTCCTATAGTAAATGGTTAGGTAAGGAAGGTATTTGTTTAGGTATTTTCTAAACCAAAATTATTTTAAATTGTGAATAAAAGAGGAGAAGATGTTCCTTTATATAAGTGAGAAGGAGTGCAAAATTTGTAAATACACAAAACTATTCAATAATGGAACGTAAATCATAATCAAATTTCCATAAAAAATAATAAATTTTAGGGAACATAAAGTTTATATAAACCTCAATAATAAAAAATAGAAATTTTTTTAATAGTTTTATTCTCAGTACCTTCATGGTTACTCACAATTACTATTTTAGTTTCCCAACATAGTAACTAATATTTTACAAAGGTAATCTGTCCTTTAATCCAAAAAAATGAGACTTATTATATAATTGGGGGAAAATAATTATAAATATGAAATCTAATTTATCAAATAAAAATCTTATGTGTATGGAAGATTAATTTAAACACAAGCGCATGTAACATGCAAAACCTCGTTTTAACCGTTACCGCGGTAATTAATTTTTACTAATTATTAAGACTATAAATAAGATATCCATATTACATAATATTAATTATAATATTTTAAAATATTTAATCCACTTTATTAAATTAAATTCATATATTTTTCATAATTTAATATAAAAATAATCTACCTAAACATGTCAAAAATGATTTTTCAAGAAATTAATTTTTCAAGAATAAGATGATCTTACATTAACTATGTGACATGTATTCATCATTATATGAATTTAAATTCATATAAAAAAATATAATATATAAATTTATTTTCAAACTTTATTTATTTGTTTTATTGTAATTAATTAAAAAGGATAAAATTTATTCACTTACAAACAGTTTGAAGAAAACCGCGTTTTTAAGCATAAAAATAATATTATACCAAAATTGTGAAAATTACTAATTAAAATGATATTAATTTTGTTATTATAAATAAAATGGTTTATATTTCACTTCAATACCAAATTCAATATATAATAAAACTTTTAAATTACATTATTTAATGAAAATAAATGACAGTATTTGAAAAATCTGTAATTTTCAATATTTACTCAAAATTCAATCATTTCAGAAAAATACAAAAACTACACCTTAAGTAAATTTTGATATTATGATTTCAAAAATGATACTAATTTTATAAAATAAAATTTATAAAAATAAAATAAATTTATTTTATTGTTTTCTCTAAAAATTAATAAAAATCATTTTTGAAAAAAAAATGTATTTATTTAAAAGAATAATATGCTTTTATTGAGTTCTTATTCCCTATGAATGTATCAATTAATTTATATAAATTATTTCCTTTATATATTTTTATTCAATTAGATAATACTATTCATACCCACCAATTTAAAAGCTTGTTTATAATGGTTATAAATAATTATGATTTAATTAGGCTCAGTGTTGCATGTCATATATGCTATCAAACGTAGTTTTATTTGTTTTTAATTTGGGGTGTTACATTATTCCCACATTAAGGAAATTTTTCCTCAAAATTTTATATTTCATAATCATCTGAAAATATATGAGGGTACTTCTATAAGAACTTGTTTTTTGCTACAAAAGACTTTGGAATATTATTGATGTTATTCCAGAGCAACGCCTTCAGACGGCGTGCGATTCCGAGCCCCGGTGTGGCCGGAATTAAATTTTCAGTGCGTTCACACTGGGAACGCCAAATAAATGGGATAACTCCTAAATGGTGCTTTAGATCAGAAATCTGAGTGTACGGAGGGATCTGAAATGGAATTTTTACCCTAGTAACGACATAAAGCATGTCGTCGTGGGGCGTTTGGACCCCTCGCTCGCTATCGGAACGTGAAATGGATAAATTAAATAATTAATTTATTCCTTTAACAGTTAAACACAAGTATCTCTTAAATGGTTGTTCAGATGGGAAAACCAAGGCCACCTTTGAGTCCAGAGCGTGTCATTTACCCTAGGAGGGGTATGAGTTTCACGGGCGTGGGCCTTCTGTGGAAAATGTCACCAGGGGCGTTTCCGTAATTTAGCGGCTTCGGTCGTTAAATTTTATAACATTTTAATGCGGCCTCGGATTAAAATTTCAAGGCCGCTGTTGGGATCAGAACGTGAATTTTACCCTAGGGGAGGCTTAACCTCGACCCCGCTGAGGGTTCGGGTACGGGGCCTACGGGCAGGGGGTTTAAGTGTTTTCTATTTAAACAGTTTTCTCCCCCCTGTTTGTTTCACCCTGGTAAAAACCCTCCCAAGGAAAGAGGAACTCCTCCTCTCCTCCACCTCTCCGGCGAGGCGCGGTAGCTTCGGCAGATCATCAGTGAAGCGTCGGGCAACGCCCATTAAGGAAGGATCGGGTGTTTTTCGTTCTAAACTTCCACACCTTCTTTAAATCCATTTATATGCATTTATTTTCCGTTAGTTTGTCGAGTGAAGCCCGTAATCACGTAGTAATTGTTCTGAGCTTTCTGAAACATATTTCTGATTTGAATTCTGAGCTATGAGGCGTATGTTGTTGTCCGACAAAGTTTCGGGTGGTTTTGGGGTTTTCCGGCGAGGTTCCGGCAGTTGGATGCAGCGGCGGCGCGGGCATAGGCAGCGGCAGCGGGGGCTAAGGCGGCGGCAGTGCGGGTCCAGGCGGAGGCGCGGTCGGTCGGGCGGTCCTTAGTAGTTCGGCAGCAGGGCGGTTGGGCTTCGGCAGCAGGGCGAGGCAACGGCGACCCCTCCGCGCGGCGAGCTCTAGGCGACGACACGGGTGGACTGGGGTCGCGAGGCGCGACCCCACGGAGGATACATGACCTGCATCTTCCGGGTCTTCACGTGGAAAGACGTTCAACCCTAGGCCAGTCTGAGGGTGGACCTCGGGTCCACAGCCGGACCAAGCCGGTCCATCCCAAGGGGTTCGTCCCCTCTGATTTCAGACACTCGTATCTCCCACTACGGGTGTCTGTTTTGCATGTCGTCTATGGCAGTTCGAACCTCAGCTCGAGGCAGAGAATATGATATGGTTTCGGGGGGGTTAACTCCTAGGATGGGGGCCTCGGTGGAGCGACTCTTACGTTAAGTGGCTTAGCGCTTTTCCCGAGATTTTTGTTTTGGGCAGCGCGGACACATCCGATGTCCAATTTGAGCATCGTCAGCGGTGTTGTGACCCTGGCATCAAGATGAAGTTTTCTAGTATGGTTTCGGGCATTGATACCGGAGTCGAGGTGTGGGCCCCACGGCCCACCTTTAATCTGCGAGCAGCGTTTCACAAATTTTTCATCAGACGCCCATTCGGGGCATGCGAGCAGTCGATTTTGGGTGTTTTCCGAGGGCATTGCAATGGCGCAATCCACCCGCTTTAATTCTGCACAATGGTGCGTTCCCCACGGGGGCCGTTTTGGAAGTTGGCAGTGATTTTCTATCTTTATCACCGGGTTTCCCTTTCTGACAAGTGGATAGTCAATCTTGTGTACTTTTTTGAGAGGATCCCAACGGTGCGATCTGTTCGTTGTGCTTCGAGACCGGGATGCGGGTCCCACGAAGCACTGCTCATGTGCGGTACGGAAAAATGCATATTTTTCTCCAGATATCTGTTGCACTCAAGTGAGAAATCAATTTGAAGTGTTTTCTCAAGGGGATCAGAATGGAGCGATGTGCCCAATTGTTTTTGGAGTCGAGGCTTGGGACCACGGGACACCGTTTGGGCGTAAAGTAGTGTTGAATGAATTTTACGTCGGATGTCCGTTGGAGGCGATTAAATAGTCTATCTCGCATGTTTTTTCACGAGTATTACAATGGAACGATCCGTTTGGATGTGTGGATCCTCTTTCAAGATCTCTTTAAATGTGGAAGGATTAAAGGTGTACCGGTGGTGGTTCTTCCTGCGGTGTTTGTAGGGAACCCTTGGTGTGTGATCGCGTTCGATCATGTGAGAGTGAAGCTAGTGTTTAAAGAGATGTGGTTGGCCATGCTAGGGTCATAGAGGAAGAAGGTAGGAGAAGTTATGTTTATGCCTTTTTTCGTTGACATTGGGTGTCGTGTGCACAATAGCCTTGGGCTGGCAATGTGGCATGCTCTAGGAGTATACGGGAATGCATGGAGGTAAAAGTTGTAGTTTGTACCTGAGGACGTTTGTGCACTTGGTTTAGAGATGAGTATGGGCCACACGTCGTGTGGGACCCATATGTGCACCGTGTACTTCTTTACGTACCTTTGACCTCTCGCGACATAGAGGGTACTTCTGTTCTCGATGGGTTTGACCAGAAGGGATTGAGTGGGTTCCCCCTAGTTCTTTTCTCGATGGTTTAGCCAGTAGAGTTGTTTGGGTTCCTCTGTTTCTTCATCTATGAGGGGTTTTCAGTGTTGGGTCCCATTCACCGGACTGCGACATCGTTTATGGCTACGTGAGTTCGTATAGTGTGGGTGTCTCCCACTATCTGGAGTGAGTTGTCTCGGTCCGCTTTGACAGTGACTCAGCAGATTGCAGCATGATTTCCCTGAGAGGCTCGGGGAGATCCTCACATCTCTTCGTGTACCCTAGTATAGTTCTTCGGGTATAGGGGTGACCAACACATTATGCGGGCACCGATCCTCTACCCAAGAGGTTGTTTCCAGTAGGGTATGGATCCCCCAGTGAGCCCTGGGTACAGACTCCCTACCTGTGTATCGAGATCATATCTTCCTTCCGCGATCTATCATGACATGCTTCCTTCTACGTGTTCCAATTACCAGTGGTATACCATCCAGTAGGGATGGCCAGTGAGGTACCATTCAGCAGGGATGTCCAGAGGTGTACCATTCAGTAGCGATGGCTAGTGGGGTACCATCCAGCAGGGATGGCCAGAGTGGTTCCGGGTCGCCCTCTAACGGATTACCCTTTCGTGGGGTGGGGTAGTGGGAACCCATCGACTTTGAGAAGACCTCTCGACTGTGTGACAGTGATGAGGTGTGGTTTTACTTCCCCCAGAACTCTACAGTATGAGGGGCGCTTTCCCCACCGAGACGCGTCCTTGTGAGGTAACCTAAAACTGTGCGGGCGAGTCAGTGCCGCCCAAAGAGGATAGTGTCAAGGTGTGGTGATTTTATTCCCTTGACTTGCAGTTCGGGGAAGACGTGCGGATACTAAGCATCGATGGTATTTACTTCTGGGACTATTGGTGACTCACTTTCTTGTCCAGACCTACGGGATAGAGATCCCCTTACGATATTGTTCGGGCTTCTTGATTGAGCATATTGATATGTATATACCTTGTTCCAGTACCCACTCCTCGGTTTTTGGTTACTCTCTTTCCAGGAGAGGTGGATATGTGCGGGGTATGCCACATTCTTTCTGTGTCTAGCTTCTCGTGGTTGGACGAGTCTACTCTTCTACTATAGGTAGCGAAGACTCGATGAGAAGTTCACCTTCTCACCACTTCTAGCTCCTTGTTTTTGGACGAGTCTACTTTCTTCCTCTTGTTGGGTAGAGTTGTACTCTTTACTACACTCTCTATTATACTCCTTTACTTTTTCCTGTTCGATCTACTGCTCACCTCTTCAGTACCTCCTTTATTGCTCCCTCGAGCCTTCAGGAATTTTACTGAGTATTTTTTATACTCACCCTGTCTTGGGCTTTTCTCGTACTTCGTGTGCCCTTGCAGTTGACAGACAGGTTGGTCGTGACTTCATCAGAGCTTAGGAGTTCGGGAGCTTAGACCGTGTGTGGTGGTCGTAGTCGATTTCCAAGTGAAGGACTCTCCCAGTTGTTTACTTTTGTTTACATGTTGCCAGGTTGTGGCACTTTTCTGGTTTGGCACGTGTTTTGCCCTCTTCTTTTTAGTTTACCCTCAGCAATTGCTTTGTACTGTTTAGAGGTTGATGCACTTTTTTCATTATTTATAGCATTTTGTACTTTACTTTCCCTTTTACTCTGCACTTCTGCATTGAGTGGGCTATGTGTGTGTGTATGGGTACTCAGGCAAAGGTCTGCCCAAGTTGTTTAGCCTTCAGCGCTTGTCGCCAACCCCTCGCCTATGGAGGTAGGCTTGGGGTAGTTTCTGCTTGAGCCCGGGTAGGGGCGGGTCATGACAAAGTGGTATAAAAGGTGGTTCGTTCCTTGGGACATTGTGAGGATGTCCCTAAAAAGGAATTGGTTGGGGTTTAGGGCAACAATGTTGACGTGTCTTGAGATTATCTCTAAGGTCAGGGAGTCCAGTGATGGTGAGGAGGACAACGTATCCATTCACCAGGACCCTGATAACCTGATTGTCGACTCGGTATACTGAGACACTTGTTGCAGGGAAAAAATTTTTGTGCATCACATAGGATTGATTCTTTGACTGTCCTTCTTGAGTCATCTCCCCATTGTCGTTATTGTTATATACACATATGCTCATCTGACCGCGGCACTCCTTGATAATATTCAGGATGTTTCCACGAAGATAGCCATCCAGGATACCGGATTTGGTTCGTAACGACGACCCTGTGAGCGACGAGGCCTCAGTCCAGGACCAATCATGCGAGTCCCTTTCTCCGGGTGGGCCGGTAGTAGCACCCCCACCTGGTGAGCAGTAGACAGCTTCATCAGACCAGACAGAGCTTGAGCGTAGGTAGAGCGCGCTCCGTGAGTTCTAGTGACAGAGACAGTTGAGGTTCAGTATTGAGCCAAACCCTCAGGCAGCAGAGGATTGGCTAGAGACAGTGGTTCACCTCTTCAGGCTTGTGCAGATGCCGGTAGATCTTATGGTGGCTTTGGACGCCAGCCTTTTCCATTGAGCAGCTGGGCGTTGGTGGAGTATGGTGACTCAGTTTCTCGATGATTCGTCACTTTCATGGGGTGACTTTAAGTTGTTGTTTCGTGAGGAGTTTTACACCTCCTGCTTACGCTCCATTCAGAACCAGTAGCTCCTGCAGTTTCAGTAGGGAGGGATGACGGTGACCATGTATGCGACTAGTTTCGCAGACCGTGCACATTTTTACCTGGACTTGGTCCACGATGATAAATTTCGAGGACGGAAGTTCAATAAGGGTCTCCGCAGAGAGATTCGTATTTTCATAGTACCCTTGGTTATTCCCACTTATGTCTGGGTGATAGAGTAGGCGTTGGTGATAAAGAGCTTCCTATCATGCGTTACAGTTGATGGTGGTAGCAGGCACGATGGATTTGAGACATCTGTCACGGCTAGAAGGCATCAATAGAGATAACCTCGACACAGGCGGCCTTCCACCCGCCGGTTTTGGAGACGTGGATGTGCACCACTGTGGCCACAAAGTGCAGCGCCTCGGCCGAGGAGACCCTTATGTAAGTGGACTATGGGCCATGGTCGTACAGCACAGTGGCATCAAAGGGCACCAGGGCATCCCAGAGAGCGCCAGTGCTATGCTTGTGAGGGCCGAGGTCACTTGGCATGGGACTGCCTGACCAAACATGCTGAAAATATCGGGTAGGCAGTAGGTGCACCACCACGACAGAGACAGCGTCGTGATCAGAGTAGCACACGGAGAGGTGGTGCTAGCAGAGGAATGGGGGAAACTGGTTGTGGGGGATGAATTTATGAGGTCTTCCCATCACCACCAGGGAGTCCACGTCAGGCTCTGGGAGCTGACAGTTGGGACCATGGACAGCCGCGAGCTTTGGATGTCTACGATTCTGCAGAGCATGATGTTATAATAGGTACGCTCTACAGCTCTTCTAATTTTTGCAGTAGAATTGTTATGCTCTGTGAGTGAAATTATTTTCTCCCTGCTCCTTGTTTGAGTTGCTACCAAGTTGGTGCGGGGTGTTGGTGTAACCCTGTGTTGGTAAGGTAAAAGGCGTGGGACCATCTCTTTATTCAATGGTGTCGACTTCTATGCTCTCTGAGTGTGTAAGAGAGTCTAGGTCGTGAGACATCGACTATGAAATCTTGTGTGACCAGATATCCGTAGGTGTTTCACCATATGGATATTCTGAAGTAGGGAATCACCGGGATTTTTCCTAGGTCTAAATGGTGATTCCAGTCGCAGCGTGCGACGTAGGGGTTCAATCGGGGAGGTGAGCTACCCCTGAGAGCCTTCGGGCCATTTGAGACCGTGCAAAGGGATGGCGAGGTTCCCTACCGCCTTGCCCTAACCCCAAAGGCTGGTTTGGGTGCATGACGTCTCCCACGTGACTCACCTAAGAAAGAGTGTGTATGCCCCTTTTCACGTCATCAGCAAGGGTATCCCTTGCGCGAGCAGACCAAATCCTTTGGTCCATGTGCGGTGACGCAGAACTGTGCAAGAGTTCTTCTGGGTACGGGAGAGCCAGGTGTGGGCTTAGTGCCCTAAGTTGTTCCCTGGTTTTTCTATTCAGGGATGAAAATATTGAAGGAGGTAATTATTTAAGAACTCATTTTTTTCTATAAAATACTTTTTAATATTCTTGATGTTATTCCAGAGAAGCTCCTTCAGAAGGAATGCGATTCCGAGCCCCGTTGTGGCCGGAATTAAATTTTCAATGCGTTCACACTGGGAACACAAAATAAATGGGATAACTCCTAAACGGTGCTTCAGATCAGAAATATGAGTGTATGGATGGGTCCTAAATGGGTGTTTACCCTAGGAACGACATAAAATATGCCAGTGCGGGGTGTTTGGACCCCTCGCTCGTTATCAGAACGTGAAATGGATAAATTAAATAATTAGTTTATTTGTTTAATGGTTAAACAAAAGTATCTATTAAACAGTTGTTCGAGTGGGAAAACTGAGGGAACCGTTGAGTCCGTAGTGTGTCATTTACCCTATAAGGGGTATGAGTTTCACAAGCACAGGCCTTCTGTGGAAAATTCCACCAGGGAGTTTCCGTTATTTAGCGGCATCAGTCGTTAAATTTTATAACTTTTTAATGGGGCATCAGATTAAAATTCTGAGACCCCCATTGGGCTCAGAATGTGGATTTTACCCTAGGGGAGGCTTAACCTCGACCCTGCTAAGGGTTCGGGTACGGGGCCTACGGGCAGGGGGTTTAAGTGTTTTCTATTTAAACACTTCTCTCCCCCCCCCATTGTTTGTTTCTCCCTGGCGCAAACCCTCCCAAGGAAGGAGGAACTCCTCCTATCCTCCGCCTCTCCGGCAAGGTGCGGTAGCTCCAACGGATCATCGGTGAAGCGTCGGGCAACGCCCATTAAGGTAGGATCGTGCGTTTTTTGTTTTAAACTTCCTCACCTTCCTTGAATCCATATATATGCATTAATTTGCCGTTATTTTGTCGAACGAATCCCATAACTGCATAACACTTGTTCTGAGATTTCCGATTCATATTTTGGATTTTAATTCTGAGCTCCGAGGTGTCTGTAGCTGTCCGACAAAGTTTCAGGTGGTTTTGGGGTTTTCCAGTGAGATTCTGGAGGTCCGAGGGGGCGGCGGCGAGGGCTAAAGCGGTGGCGGCGCGGGCTAAGGCGGTAGCGGCGCGGGTCCAGGAAGAGGCACGGTCGGGCGGGTGGTTCTCGGCAGTTCGGCATTAGGTCGGTCAGGCTTCGGTAGCAGGGCGAGGTGAAGGCGACCCCTCCGCGTGGTGGGCTCCAGGCGACGGCACGGGTGGACCGGGGTCGCGGCGCGCGACCCCGCGGGGGAAACACAACCCCGCGGGGGAAACATGACCCACGTCCCGCAGGTCTTCCCGTGGCAAGACGATTGGCCCTCAGCCGATATGATGGTGGACCGTGGGTCCACGGACGGCCCATGCGGCTGACCCGCGGGCCGGCGCTGCGAACCGGGCCGGCCGGCACGGGCCGGCCCAGACCGGGCAGATAGGCCGGACCAGGCTGGTCCAACCCAAGGGGTTCGTCCCCTCTGATTTCGAACAACCGTATCTCCCACTATGGGTATCCGTTTTTCATTCCGTCTACGGAAGTGCGAACCTCGGCTCGAGGAGGAGAATATGATATGGTTTCGGGGGGTTTAGCTCCCGAGATGGGAGCCTCAGTGGAGTGATGCGTACGTTAAGTGGCTTAGCACTTTTCCTGAGATTTTTGTTTTGGGTGGCGTGGACAAATCCGATGTCCAATTTGAGCACCATCGGCAGTGTTGTGACCCTGGCATCGAGACAAAGTTTTCCAAAATGGTTTCGGGTGTTGGAACCGGAGTCGAGGTGTGGGCCCCACGGCCTGCTTTTAAGCTGCGAGCAGCATTTCAAAGCATTTTCAATGAACATTCATTAGGGGCATGAAAGCAGTCGATTCTGGGTGTTTTCCTGAGGGCATTACAATGCCGCAATCCACCCTCTTTAATTCTACACGATGGTGCGGGCCCCACGGGGGCCGTTTTGGGAGTTGGTGGTGATTTTCTATCTTTATCACTGGGTGTCTGTTTCCAACAAGTGGATAGTCAATCTTGTGTACTTTTTCGAAAGTATCTCAACGGTTCAATCCGTTCGTTGTGCTTCGGGACTGGGAGGTGGGTCCGACAAAGCAATGCTCATATGCAGTACGGCGAAATGCATCTTTTTCTCTGGATATCTGTTTCACTCAAGTGAGTAGTCAATTTTACGTGTTTTCCTGAGGGGATCGCAATGGTGCGATGCGCCCGACTGTTTTTGTGGTCGAGGCTCGGGACCACGGGACGTTCTTCGGGCGTAAAGCAGTGTTGAATGACTTTTACGTTGGATGTCCATTAGAGGTGAGTAAATAGTCTATCTCACATATTTTTTCACGAGGATTACAACGGAACAATCCATTTGGATGTGTGGAACCTCTTTCAATATCTCTTTAAATGTGGAAGCATGAAAGGTGTACCGGTGGTGGTTCTTCCTGCGGTGTTTGTAGGGAACCCTTGGTGTGTGATCGCGTTCACTCTTGTGAGAGTGAAGATAGTGTATAAAGAGATGTGGATGTCCATGCTAGAGTCATGGAGAAAGAAGGTTAGCGAAGTTATGTTTATGCCTTTTGCATTGACATTGGGTGTAGTGTGCATGATATCCTTGGGCTGGAAATGTGGCATGCACTGGGAGTATACGGGAATGCTTGGAGGTATAAGTTGTAGTTTATACTTGGGGATGTTAGTGCACTTGTTTTAGAGATGAGTTTTGGCCACACGTCATGTGGGAACCATGTGTGTGTCCTATACTTCTTTACGTACCTTTGACCTCTCGAGACGTAGAGGGAACTTTTGTTCTTGATGGGTTTGACCAGCAGGGTTGAGTGGGTTTCCCCCCCCCCCCAGTTCTGTTCTCAATGGTTTGGCCGGTAGAGTTGTTTGGGTTCCCCTGTTTCTTCAGCTATGAGGGGTTTTTAGTGTTGGGTCCCTTTCACTGGACGACGACATCATTTATGGATATGTGCGTTCGTACAGTGTGGGTGTTTTTCCACTTTCTGGAGTGAGTTGTCTCGGTCCGCTTCGACAGTGACTCAGCATATTGGAGCATGATCTCCCTAAGAGGCCCGAGGAGATCCTCACGTCCCTTTGTGTACCCTGGTAGAGTTATTTGGGTATAGGGGTGACCAAAACATTACGCAGGCCCCAATCCTCTACCTAGGAGGCTGTTTCCAGTAGGGTATAGATCCCCTAGTGAGCCATGGGTGTAGACTCCCTAGCTGTGTATTGAGATCATATCTTCCTTACGCAATCTATCATGACGTGTTTCCCTCTACATGTTCCGGTTACCAGTGGTGTACCATCTAGTAGGGATGGCCAGTGAGGTACCATCCAGAAGGGATGGCCAGTGGTGTACTATCCAGCAGGGATGGCTAGTGGGGTACCATCCAGCAGGGATGGCCAGAGTGGTTCTGGGTCTCCCTTCAGCGGATTACCCTTTCACGGGGCTGGGCAGTGGGAACCCATCAACTTTGAGAAGACCTCTCAACTGTGTGACAGTGACGAGGTGTGGTTTGACTTCCCCTAGAACTCTCAAGTATGAGGGGTGATTTCCCCACCATGACGCATCCTTGTAATGCGACATAAAACCATGCGGGCAATTCAGTGCCTCCCAAAGAGGATAATGTCAGGGTGCGGTGATTTGATCTCCTTGACTTGCAGTTCGGGGCAGACGTACGGATACTTGGCATCGATGGTGTTTACTTCTAGGACTGTTGGTGACTCACTTTCTTGGGATGAGCTATGGGATGTAGATCCCCTTACAATCTTATTCGGGCTTCTTTATTGAGCATATGGATATGTATATACCTTGTTCCATACCCACTCATTGGGTTTTGGTTACTCTCCTTCAAGGAGAGGCGAAGAAACACGGGGTATGCCACGTGCTTTCTATGTATAGATTCTCGTGGTTGGATGAGTCTAATATCCTGCTGTAGGTAGAGAAGACTCGATGTGAAGTTCACCTTCTCACCGCTTCTATCTCCTTGTGTTTGGATGAGTCTACTTCCTTCCTCTTGTTGGGTTGAGTTGTACTCTTTACTGCACTCTCTATTGTACTCCTTTACTTTTCCCTGTTCGATCTACTGCTCACCTATTTAGTACCTCCTTTTTTCTCCCTCGAACCTTTGGGCATCCTACTGAGTATGTTTTATACTCACCCCTGCTTGGGCTTTGCCCGCACTTGGTGTTCCCTTGCAGAATACGAACGGGTTGGTTGTGAATTCAGCGGAGCTTAGGATTTTGGGAGCTTGGACAGCGTGTGGTGGTCATAGTCCGGTTCTAGGTGTGGGACTCTCCCAGCTATTTACTTTTGTTTACCTGTTGCCAGGTTGTGGCACTTTTCTGGTTCGGTGCATGTTTTGACCTTTTCCTTTCAGTTTACCCTCAACACTTGCTTTGTACTGTTTAGTGGTCAATGCACTTTTGTGGTTATTTATAGAAGTTAGTACTTTACTTTTCCTTTTACTCTAAACTTCTAAATTGATTGGGACGTGTGTGTGTGTGTATGGGATCTCAGGCAAAGGCCTCCCTGAGTTTTTTAGCCTTCGGCGCTTGTCTCCATCCCCTGGCCTATAGAGGCGGGCTTGTGGTAGTTTTTGCTCGAGCCCGAGTAGGTTTGGGTCGTGACAACTTCTCCTTCATGTATTCCTCTGGTTCTTAAGTATTCTATTCATATTTTGGGTTCTCTAAAGTACTTTGATCATGTGAGTTATCTTGTTGTGTATAAATTTATCTTTATTCTCCAAGTTATTCATTGGATTCTCCTTATAATAGATATTATATTCTACCTATACAACCTCTAAATTTAGTACAAGTGAGTTATTTATTATTTACTTCATCATGAGGGATACATGGAATACATCATGTACTTTAGAAAGAGTTTGGGGGAGTGTTAGGTGATAAGACATGGCTCAGATGTGTTCAATAATCTCAAAGGGGTGGATATTCCAAGAGATTATATTTACCTTTTTCGCAAATCTCAAGACTCTATTCTATATAAATATTAGAGGAAATAATTAATCCCCAGTCTCAAACATAGGTATCCTTGATGATTTTCAACATACCTCTTATGTCAACTCTGCATGGTCTTGATGTGTTGTGGAATTGTCTTGAACTTTTATACCATTTCCTCAACCCTTTTAGGTCCCAACAACATGATCCAAAAAAATGTTCTCTACATATCTTTCCAAAAATGGATTCATAAGTATCTATTTGGATACTTTATTTAATGTCATTATTGTATAAGAATTTGATCATAGGAATTTGTTGATCCCATCATCCTTCAACGTCCCTCGAACATGATCACAACATGTATAGAGTCTATAAACAGTTTTCTCAGATTTGCCATCAATTTGTGAGTTATGATACATATTGAAGTTCAAATCATTATTTAGATCATATTGGATTCTATTCTAGATCTTGGAGTTAAACCATGTATCTTGATCAAATAAAATTGACAGTGGTATCCCATGAAATCTCACCACCTTCCTAATGTATATCTGTGTAATTTGATCATGTGAGAATCCCTGTAAAATTATAAGGAAGTGATAAGTCATTATAATATGATCCACCAAAACCCATATGGAACTATTTACTCTTGATGTATTTGGAAGAATGGTGACAAGGTCTATGGTTATGTTTTCT
Organism: Viscum album; assembly: GCA_963277665.1. NCBI lineage: Eukaryota > Viridiplantae > Streptophyta > Magnoliopsida > Santalales > Viscaceae > Viscum > Viscum album. The sequence goes on from OY728131.1 coordinate 246,522,591, forward strand.
CATTTTTATATATATATGGGTAATTATTGCACCATCCCCTTAGACTTTTTCATTTCATCTTTCACTTGTTGATATACCAAACACTTTGATGTTTATTTTTTGATCTCTTTCTTCATATTTTCCCAAAAATAATAATCTTTAATATCCTAATACATATTAGGGATCCTAGTGTGGATGAATAAGGTCAAACTATGTGCGTCATTCAATATCTCTTTATTTATCACCAGATTTTATTGTACACATAGTCTTGACCCAAGTATTACAACTCCTTATTCATTAATTTTGAACTCTATTCATTTCCCTTTTCATAAATCTTCTACCTTCTTCTTAATTTCCACATAATTTAATTTATCATCATTTATCTTATATATAAAGGATAGATTAGAAATCATCTGAGAATAGATTTATGATATTCTTTCTTTCATGATTCCCATGTCCATCCTTTTCAATTAAAATAAAATTGGATCATTCTCAAATATAATTATTGGTAATGTTGTTAGATCCTTTCTACATTGAGCATCTGCCACTTTTTTTATTAACCAAGATGGTAATTTATTGAGCAGTCACAGTACTTGATCAGCTCTAGTAATATTCTCAAGAAAACATTAAGCCACTTATATGTGAATATATATCTGAGGCTCTTGTGATCCATTTATATTTCACACTTCTCCCTATAGAGATACTGTCGCCAAATTTTCAATGAAAAATCATTGTGGCCAACTTTTGATCATGTATATTAATTTTATACTCATGTGATTTCAAATTACTTAAGGTTTATTCAATCACATTATTATTTTTCATTATTACACATATCAATACCTTCTTTAAATAATCATTGTATATTACAAAAATTCACCACATGAGTGAAGAATGAAGACTAGTGTAGTGATAGGCCTCTTTTTCAACTCCTTAAATATTTATTCACATTTAATGGTCTAAAAAATTACTCCCTTTCATGTTAGTTTTTTATTGGGTTTGAAAACAATGATATGTTTCTAAAATATCATCATTAATACCCAGTTAGTCTAAGGAAACTATGGATAAAGATGATATTTTATGGAAGGTCCAGTCCACAAACATTGACTAGGGAGTATTTATATACTTTTTATACAACCATTACTTTATTTTATTTTCTCACTGATAGATCAAACCCCATGTTTTGAGGTGGTACTTGAATAGTTATACTAAATATAAAAGATATTAAATAATTCATAGAACTAGAATAAAACAGTAAATTATATATTCTTTAATGAAAAACTAATGTACCTAAATCATTGTTCAGATCCACCTCAATAATACTCATAGTATATTCCCTTTCGTTCACTCTGAGCCTTATAGGATTTTGTCATTGATTACCTCTAAAGATATTTTTCTTAATGCATTTTCTTGTATAATGCACATGTTTCTTAAAGTTGAAACACTATAATTTAGGCTGATTGTTGATCTGAAACTTCATTTATTCTTCCACATTAGTGGGATTAATTATTTTCCAATGAAAATTATTAACCTGATGCCCCTATTTTTCATATTTGAAACATCTCTTTGTTCTCGTCAAATAGTTTTTAGGATAATTCTTCTAAAACTTTTGATAAGTGGAATGTTGGGTTTTCTTTCCTCCATGGTATTTATCAATTTATACTACTTAATAAAACTCTATTTTACATTTTTTTATACAATCCCATGAGAACACTTAGTTTCACATATATCAATCATAACTTTGATGGAGCAATAGATAATATCTTCATATCTATAAAATTCCCAAATCACTAATGATTTTCATAGACTCATATTTAAACCATTAAAGAAATTTTCCTCCTTAATTTTTTTGTTAATGAAAAATTCAGAGGTATACCATGTAATCCATTTGAAGTTTTCCTCAAATACCTCAACAGAATCATCTTCCTTTTATTTCAGACTAAGGAACTCCCTCTCTATTTCATGATAGAGAGTTCAAAGAAAATATATATTGAAAAATGTATTTCTATAAGTCTTCACATCCAATATAATCAATATCCTCATTTTACTTTGTGTTCTTTATCATTTCCCTCCATTTATTGGCTTATCCCTTAATGTGATAAATTGACAGCACAAATTTATTTTTCTATGAGCATTTGAGGATAGAGAATATATTCTTAGTGGATTTAATCCATTATTCCATGATGAGGGAATTAGAATATCTATTAAGGGTAAGAGGCTTTTGTCACATAAAACACTTTATGGAAACATTATCTTTGTTAGGATAAATATCTCATTCCATATTATTCAAGTTATTATCCATAACATGATCTAGTTGAGCTAGTACATCCATGAAGTTCTCAGATCCTTCTCCCATAAGGTTTTCTATGTCTATGGTTCAATTATTACATTTTCTATCAGGTTGGTTGTTGGAAAAATTTCTCCTATTTATTATAATTAACTAAAATAAGAAAAACAATATGATAATACATTACCAAATAAACATATATAAGGGAGACTTATAAACTTAGGAGGGATAATTTATAAATGATAAGAATATCCTAACTTATGAGTCTCTAAGTTTCAATCTATTTTATCAGTGGTAATGTTTTTTATTAGTTTTTCTAACATAATAAATATTTCAAGTCCTTAAAAATGGTTTTTAGAGAGTTTTGTGACTTTTTCAAATCATATCCCCCAAGTGTGTCAAACTAGGTGTGTAGTAAGGATCACCATTATGCACAAGGTACTGATTGAGTCTAGCCAAATGTTCCCTTTTGGGTTTATTTACCATAGGTACAATGGTTCTATATCCACATCCACTTTTATTATCTAGATAGGGATTCATTTTATAAAAACCACTTACTCTATACATTAACAAAATTAAGTGATGTTTTCCAAGGGTTAGTATTATCCCTATGGATTTCACTAGATTTTTATAATCCTAATACAAAAAAATAACTAGAACTTTCTATTATACAAAATATAGTGACCTGTTTATTTTACACATATTATTACACGATTTTTAAATTTAAATAACCAATAAGAGCAACCCCAAAAATCATTAGGCATAGTGTGTATGGAAGACTAGTTTCATGATACATCAAAATGAAACTTAAAACATGTAATCATTATTTTATTCTCAAAAATGATATCCTAAATCCATTTTAGATTATAAAACTGCATAGGATAACCTATGGAATAAATAAAAGAAATGGGTGGTCTAAAAATCCAACTAAGGTAATATAAATGATAAGGAAACATAACATATGTGTCAACGGTATACCATGATATCATAAAAAGGGAAGGCGCATGAGTTACTGTATGGAAGGATAATATAAATAAAATAATATCATAAATTCATGGTAACATAGGAAAATAGGAAGCAACAAAAAACATGACATAAATAAGAATCAGGGCTAACTTCCAAGACAATATCACATTGTGAACAATTTCCCTCAATGGATTAAGTTTACTACTGAATCTCGTACATAACATCTCATGAGACCAAAGTTTTACAAAATGAATTGGAGTACTATCTAGGAACACACATAATAAAATGTTCTTGGTTTTATGTGTTCTATCAAAAGGAAACCAATCATAAGTCATAAACTATGGATTACTCATGAAAATAAAATGGGTTGCATAATCATTCCTTATATCATTATCAAATGAAATTTTATAATGAAGGCATTTAAAAAAAGGACATAATGGATATATTACCATAAAAAATAAATAAGAATAATCTAGTTGTATATTTTAGAGAAATAAATATATAATTTAAAATTAATCAATAACTTCAATGAGAGATAAAGTGAGTTAGAGAGAGAATTGTCATAACTCGAAGAAAAAGGTGGTTTAGAGAGATTGCATACCTCGAGGATGATTTGTCATGTGTATTCGTTATATTCTAGAATAATAAACTTATGTTAATTATTTAATTTTTTAATAACATTTCTCAAGTTTATTATTCCTTTTATTTTATTTATTATCTTATTATATTAAATTACATAATCATTTAGGTTCATGTTAGACGTTTTGAAAATATTTGGATCATATGTCCAAAATCACTTTAGAAATTTAACTAAGGTAAAAGAGATTATTATTAAGTAATATAAAAAATAATAATTAGATAATTAGAATTTTTATACATAAATTATACCTTTAAACCCAGTTATGATGTATTGTTATAAAAATTTAACTATATTACAATCATGGAGACGGTTGGTCGTATATATGCATGAGTAACATTTATGTTTTTCAATGACCATAATGAAAAGAAGGTAAGTATTATATTATATATATAGAATGGTAATTATATCATAAATAAACTATTAATTCTTTAAATACACTTATATATATCATCCATGTAATTAAAAATAATTAAAATTAATCACATCACTTCGAGAAGGTGGTAATCCGCACGTACGCATGAACGACATTATCATGTTTATATAAATAGAAAGGAAAGAAAATATATGATAAGTTAATTTTATAGAATTATAAATATGACATTAATTTCATATATATTAATTAAACATATCATTATAAATATCAATGATAGGAGATGATGGAAAACAAATTACATTATTTCGTGAGGTGGTAGTCTGATATACACATGAATGATAGTTTTGTTTCCCATAATCTAGAAGGGGAGATGTATTTATGTTATTAATTAACATAATAACATATAATTATATGTGATATAATTATTTTATTATATCACCATATTTGAATAATATTTTAAAGATGTGGAAGAAAGAATAAAATAAAACACTCGGTTAAAAAAGATACATCTTCTCTGGACAAACTCTCTAGGTTTGCATAAAACCCATTCCAAGGGGATTTTTATAATGAAAACAATGCCTCTAGTATTTGGTAAGGGAATTAATTAATGTATTTTATTAGTTATATTTTAAACCAAAATTATTTTTAAGTGTGAATAAAAGTGGATAGGATTCTCTCTTTTATAAGTGAGAGAGAGTGGCATTTTTTGTAAATACCCAAAACTATTCAATAATTAGAAGTATCTCTTATTAAAAGTGCCTCCAAAATTGATAAATAAATTAGGGGATGGAATATAAGGTCGATATATATCTTAAACATAAAAAATAAACATTTTTTAATAATTTTATTCCCTTTACCTTCATGGTTATTCACATTTACAATTTTAGTTTTTCACCAAGATAACTAGTATTGTACCTAGGTAATTTATTCTTTAAACATAAAAATAAAATGGGACTTATTATTTAGAGACTCTTATTTTTTTTATGTAAGACCTTGGAATATTCACTGATCCAGTTATTAATATGGTGCGCGATTCTAAGGCCTCATGAGCACGAAATTAATGTTATAAAAATATTAAATATATTTTTATTATGTGTGGTGGTTTTCCAAAATATATCATAAACAGAGTCTCGGATAAAAAATATAAGACTATATTTGAATCTGAAACATTTATTTTACCCTAGGCTCAACATAAAGTTGGTTGGTCCTGGACGTTCAGATGGGGCATTCGTTGGTGGGTACATTTGATAAATTAATTAATTTAATTTATTTATTTAATAACTCTAACAAAAATAACTCATATAAGGAGACTAAAATGGTAAATATTATACCACTGTTCAGTTTAGAATGTGGTTTTTACCCTAATCACAACCTAATTTTGGTCTGCATAGTACATTCGGATGAGTCAGTTGTTAGCGAGTGCATTTAATTAAAATAAATAAATAATTTATATATTTTTTATATTAAACGACTTGATTAAATACTCTATAAATACCCTATTATAAAGATTTTAAAATGGTTTATAGAATTACTATTTCTATATCAAATAGGGTTAGGAGAGAATTCTTCATTGGCAGATCAATATTGAACAATGATCGGTGATCAGATCAAAGAGAATTAAAAGGCAGCAGATGCAACAGATCACCTCCATCACTATCGAATTTATCCTTCACAAACGATCGATTTGTATTATAGGTAGGACTTCTTATATATGGTTTTCTACCCATATAATTAAAATATTGATCATGATAAATTCCCTCTCTTTTATCTACATTAACTTGAACCATTTCATGATCCCATGTAATCAAAATAAATTATTCTTCTACATTAGATTTTATTATTTCCATGCTTCTCACCCCAGTTTCTCTGTTTTGAAATTATCTTCTAAGAATGATGGGCCAATGATGTTTATCACATGGTTATTGCCCCCAGTTATTCTCACTATTCATTATTGGACTATGAGGTAATAAATTTGACATTTCTTGGGTGGGTTAGAGTATAATCAAGCCCTCTGATTTTCTGTGGTGGCACAAATGACATGTGGATCGATAGTTTGGGGATGGATTGATAAATGAGTGTGATTGTGTTTGGTGAATAGAGAAGTTTGGTACTATGGATGTGGGCTAGTGATAGGAGGTGGTTTGGGATCATATCAGTGATCCCCATTTTCATGGTTGGCATATGGTGATGATGTGTGGTGTAACAAGGTCGGTTCCAAGCAGAGGCCATGTGTGGAGTCTCATTGTGGAGGCTTCTTGGCTTGAACGTGATGGTGATTGGGCTCAGATATCCATTTATGTGGTCATATATGGCTAACATGGTGAGTGTAAATATTAATAATAATAATAATAATGGTGATGAGTTAATGAAAATTAAACAAAAATTTGTTATTATTATTATATTAAATAATAATAACTATAGCATAAAAATGTGGTTATTTAGTAAAATTAAATGGTTTTTATTTAATGGGAGTTATATTATTAATTTTTTTCATAATATTAATGATTCAAGTAATTAAAGAAATGCGAAATAAATTAATATGGATGGAATTAAGTTGTTAGGGGGTTTGTTGGATGGTATGACGTGCATGAGAAAAGTTAGGAGGAGGAATGCCCAATTTGAAAATCATAATGATAAAAATATTAATATTTTAATAAAAATAAAATACATTGTTTTTTCTTTATGGGTGCATGTATCCATCATGAGAAGACAGGGAGGGGTTTGTGGGTGTCCCTCCTTTGGTATAATTTTGAAAATATTAATATTAATAATAATATATTATTATTATTATTTCACGTGTCAAATCAAAATATTGTCAAAAAAATTTCATACGATGATGGATTGATAAACCATTAGTGGTAGAGTGACCCTGGAATTTAAACAGTCATTTTAAGATCGATGTTGATACCTTTTTCAGACATGTACCTCAGATCAACTAAATACACGATTATAATAAAACTATTACTATTGAGGAATCTTGTATCTGACATATCTTCTTCTAATGGTTCCCGAATGATGAATCATTAGTTTCATTATGAACCTGAAATTGAGGAAACCATTTTGAGAACAATATCGGGTATTCAATTCAAATTTGTGTCTTGGGCCCATGAATTATTTTTCATGTGTTATATGGTGAAATGTTAATTTTTCACCCAGTGTCTGATTTATTAAAGTGAGTAGACTATCCCAGTAATTTTCCGTGAAGATCACAATGGTGTGATATATTTGTCCATCTAGGTCCATTTTCTAAGGCATATCAATGAAATTATGTTTATTCCCTTGACACTGATGAAGATCCTCATGTGTTCGTCAAGATTTTGGTTGAGACATTGTGTATTAAACTTAAATTCCATGTAGTTGTAGGTATCCAAAAATATGTGTGTTGGCAAGGACATAGTCTGACAGTAGAGTAGGACTACATGACGTGTGGGCACCTTAAATGTCATTTACTCTATGAATATTCAAGATTATATATATAATTCATTTTAAATAAATTATTTGTCTATATGTATCCTATACTGAGTGTTTTTTTCATGTAAAATGATATGATACCCTCTGTTGTGGCTTTAAATATATGATGTTGAATGTTCTGTGAATGAAACTTGGCTAGAAGATGTTATACGATTATCAAGTGGTACCCTCCATCAAGGATGGGTTGTGTATTTCCTCAATGATTATAGATCGGTACACTCTAGAAGGGATAGGAAGTGGAGTTCCTCTATTCTTTGAAAGTGGTAACCTATTGATGGGCTAGGTAGTGTAGTTCCTCAATGATTTCTGAGTGGTACCCTCCAGCAAGCCTGGGAAGTGGAGATCCTCAATGACTATCGAGAAATACCCTCCATTATAAAAATGTAGTGGAGTCTTTTTATGCTTTTTGAGTGTTACCCTCCAATGGGGATGGGCAGTGGAGTTCCTAGATGACTATCGAGTGGTACCCTCCATCATGGATGGGTATTGGAGTTACTCGATGCTTTATGAGTGGTACCCTTAAGGAGGTATGGACAGTGCAGTTACTCGATGAATATCAAGTAGTACCCTCTAGTTGTGTTTGGTAGTGGAGTTCTTTGATGCTTTTTGAGTGATAGCCTCCAGTGAGGCTGGGCAGTGGAGTTCCTCGATGACTATCGAGTTGTACCCTCCAGTATGTTGGGGAAATGGAGTTACTTGATTTTTTCCATGTGGTTCCCTCCATCTAGGATAGGTATTGGAGTTCCTTAGTGATTATAGTTTTGACCCTCTAGTAGAGTTGGGAATTGGATTCCTTGATGATTAATATATTCTGATCCACCATCGACATGGTCGCAGGTACTCAACAGATACCTTCCTGAGTGGTGCCATCTAGTAGAGCTTTCTAGTATAGTTCCTTAGTGACTATAAAAGTAATACCCTCCTATTGTACTAGGTTATGGATTACCTACCTAGAGTTTGTGGCTCTCTACTGTGCAGCATAGTGACAAGGCATGTTTTACTTGGATGGTTACTTTTGGGAAGACACGTGAGATATTAGGCATCCTTAATTAACTTTTGGAAATTTTTGTTACCCACCTTCCATGATAGGTGTAGATGCGTGAGGAACGACAGGTGATTTTTGTGTTTAGATTCTCATGGTTGGATGATTCTACTATCCTTTTATAGGTGTTAAATACTCGATGTGTACTTCATCTACTCATCATGTTGATCCCCTCATTCTTGGATGAGGTTACTCTTCCTCTTGGGATGAGTTGTGAGATGGATATCCCCTTAATCTCTTATTTGGGATTATTTGACTAAGCATGTATAAATTATTTTGTATCCATAGCTTGGATTTGGTAACTATCATTCCTTGAGAGTAAAAGATGTGTGGGGTATTTCATGTGCTTTTTGTGTTTATCTTATCATGATTGGATGAGTCTACTCTCTTGTTATGGGTGGTGAAGACTATATGTGTGGTTTATCTACTCACCATATTGAGCCCCTTATGTCTGGATGAGGTTACATTCACCCTTGGTTTAGGATGAGCTATTATCTTTGACTATATCTTGCATCTACTATCTTTTTTTCCTATTGTATCTCTTACTGCCCCCCCCCCCTTCAACTTTTGGGGTGTCCTACTGGGTATGTATATACTCAACTCAGCATGGGCTTTGCCCGCAAGTGTCGTGTCTTTTTCATAAGAGATTAGGGAAACCTCTTAATTTAGACAATGTAGGGTGTTAATAGCATGGATATATTTATTAGGACTCTCTCTATAGATTAATTTTCTAGTTTTTGAGGTTAGGACATATTTTGGTTGGGTTTTTATTTTTCCCCTTTACTTTTCAGCTTGTATATTAGTACTCTTGTACACCCTAGAGGTTATGCATGCTTTGTTAAAATTATATTTCTGTTTAATAGTTTAATCTTTCTATCTACACTTTTTCATCGATATGGTTTTGTGTGTGTGTATACAGGTTCATAGTAAAATGCATCCCCGAGTTTAGATATGCCTTCGGTGCTGGTCATCACCCCCTGGCCCATGAAGGTGGGCTTAGGGTAGCTGCGGCTCGATCCCTGGCATAGGTCGGGTCGTGAAATATTATATAATTTTAACCCACTGATTATAAATATGATATCAATTTAATCAAATAAAAATCATATGTGTGTGGAAATTTATTTTTAACACATGCGCATGTAACGCCCAAATCTTCGTTTTAACCTTAACCGAGACAATTAATTTTTACTAACCATTGTGACTAAAATTAAGTTAACTTTATTACATAATATTAATTCTATTAATTAAAAATATGGAATCTATTTATTAAAATAAATTCAGAGTTTTTAGAATTTTATTTAAAATAAACCCGCAAAATGTGTCAAAAAAGTGTTTTCCAGAAAATGCATTTTTCAAGCATAAAATGATCTTACATTAACTATATGAATATTAATATTCAATATACGAATTAAAATTAAAATAATGGATATAAATTTTATAAATTTTATTTAAATATTTCATTATTAGGGGTTATTTTAATTAATTAAAAAGGATGAACATTATGCACTTACAAATAGTTTGTAGAGAACTGCATTTTTAAGCATAAAAATAATATTAAACCAAAATCATGAAACTTTCTGATTCAAATGAAATTAATTAGATTATTCTTGATCAAATGGTTTATATTTAATTTTAATTCCAAAAATCAAAATATAATTGGACATTTTAATTTCATTATTTAATTAAATTAAATTACAACATTTGAAAATCAGTAATTTTCATTATTCATTGAAAAATCAATCATTTCAGAAAAATCCCAAAATTTCACCATAAGTAAATGTTTATATGAGGATATCAGAAAGGATTTTAATTTTATTATAGAATATTTTATAAAATTAAATAAATTAATTGATATATTTTCCCTCAAAAATAAATAAATAACATTTTTGGAGAAGTCATATATTATTAAGAATAAAATGTAATAATCGGGTGATTATTTATAAGGAATTTTTCAATAAATTTATATCAATTAGAAGATTTATATAAATTTTATAAAGTATTTAATACTATTCATACATTCCTATTTAATATATAGGTTAAAAAATCATAAATAATCATGGTTTGTTTAGTCTTGGTGTTGCATGTCGTATATGCTATCGAACATAGTATTTTTTTTAAAGAAACTCGGGGTGTTGCATATTTAAAAAAATATTTTCATCGAAAATAATATTTCAAAATATTTATTTAGGATCAATAAAATTTCTTATGTGTATTATTAATCATCTTTAAAAATTATATTTTATTTTAATTTCATATAATGTTCTTTATTTTATAATGTATCTGAATTATTCACAAAAGTTCAAGGTTGTGTGATTAAAAATCTATTGACCACATTTATTTTTTAAATAAAAATATATTTAAAACATTTAGGGTCTTGTATCTTATTTATGGTTTATTTAATATTTCATTTGATAGCATCATGTTCTATCTTCTAGTATGCTCACATGCATTATCTGCTCACAATATTAAAATTCTATATGCAGATCCTTTCACAGCTTCTTGATTACTAGTTAGGGTATGCAAGAAAGGTTTTCTTGAGTATTCAGGATCACGACCAAATCTTAATTCGATAGTTGAGATTACGACATGGATGAACAAGTCACAACACGATCCTCTCACATATGAATGCTTGAGGTTGAAGATAAATATTATACGATGTTGTATAAGACAGTGCACACCCCTGTTAAAATGATGAATAATTTCTCCTCGAACATATCACATATTATGATGGACTTCTGAATTTAACTTATTACTAAACTTTAGTACATTATAAGAGGTTCTATAAAATCCCTTGTTGATATAAATCATCGACATGTTACATGATTTCCTGCAAATTTATTATACCTTCTCCAGAGTTTTTCCACATGACCTCCTTAGGTTGTTTCGACCTACACATCCCCACACATTCTTCTTCTTCCTCTTCTTATCTAGGCATCTCTCTTTTAATCTTGGTTGAACATATAGTCTGGATACTTAGGTGATGGATCAACTGTAATTTGGCCCTATTTTTTATTAACATATCATTAAAAAACTTTTTAAAATATCATTATATAATCCAAAAACATCACAGAATGAATCTTGAAATATAATTTGGAAGCAACTCAAATCATTAAATTCCTTTCTAACACTTCTAAACATATTCCCTTTAACCGTGTGAAAATAGGTTTTTAACATCATTGTCAATAGAAGTGATGATAAAGAGGGTACATTATTCACTCTAAAAAATAACTGATAAAGGACCCCCATTATCATTATTTTTATCACTAATAAAGGCCTAGTTGGCTATAATTTTTTGTTAATATAACAGCACAACCAGTAAAAACCTTCAATTTCAAACAATGCTATATATAACATGTAATTTCACACAATTATATATACAACATATAACTTCAAGAAATTAAATTTACATTTAATTGAAATCATTAATAAAAAAATTTCAACCCAAGGTATATACAAAAAAACACTACTATTTACATTTCAAACAATGTTTTATATAATTACATTTACAATTATCCAAAAAACATTTTAAAACATTAATATTTTGTTTTTTGATGGTCGTGATGCCTTCTACAAAATGTATTCCCCTAGTATCAGTTTCCAAACAAATAATCTCAACCCAGGGAAAATATTCCACTTATATAAGAAAACAAATATTATGTTACTAATATTATGAATAAATAAATTAAACACTAATATGAAATAACATATTAATAAAATTTCAATATTTAATAAAAAAATAGACATTTAGAGTTAAACCAGTTATATCATACTTCTTATTGTGTTGGGGTTTATTCCTAAACAGAAAAAATGAGTGATAGATCATTGTCCTAAAATAAAAAACAACCTGAATGTGTTTGCCCGGTTTGGAGCATCTCAATTGTTCTTTTACTAAAATTAATGTTAATTTTTAATAACAAGATATTTGGAGTTATACTGGTCACACCATCCATCAGATTGAGGTGATGATGATTCCAAAAAATCAAAAATTACTTATGGATCATTTTTCAAATGTATCAATACAATCAAAATTTGTTTTCTCAACTTTCAATATGTTAGTTGTGTTTGTTACTAAAATGTCATTTCAAACTGGAAATATGTATTATGAGTCATAATGTTAACATTGTGTGTCAGTTTGACATGATATTACTTCATACATGTCAAAAATGACTTATGAATATTTTTCCTAAATTATCATGAAAATCGGAGCATTTTTTCTTGGTTTTCAGTGAGTTACGCATTTTGAACTAAATTATCAATTTTAAACTCATAACGGACACTTTTAGTCATACCAGTCACACTGTGTGTCATATTAAGGTTTAGTTGATTCCTAACCATCACAAATAAATCATGTATCATTTTAATAAAGTATAAAATCAATTTGAATGTGTTTTTTTGGTTTTCAGTATGTCACTTGTTCTTTATACTTAAATTAATGTTAATCTTAAATTAAAAGACACACTTTGAGTCATACTAGTCACATCATCTGTTTTATTGAAGTGAATTTGACTCATACACGTCACAAATGACTCATCGATCATTTTACTACAATATCAAAGAAACCTAACTGTGTTTGTTTAGTTTTCAGTATGTCACTTGTTCTTTTTACTTAAATTAATGTCAGTTTTAAATAAAAAGATACACTTTGAGTCATACTGGTCAAAACATGTGTTTTATTTAGGTCAGGATGAATCATAAACATCTAAAATTAATCATTGATTATTCACCTAAATTATCAAAAAAAATTGAATGTGTTTTCTCAGTTTTCAGTATGTCACTTATTGTTTTTACTTAAATTGATCTCAATTTTAAATAAAAAGAAACACTTTGAGTCATATCGGTCACATGGTACATCATATTGAGATGATAATGATTCATACATGTAAAAAATGACTTATGTATCATTTTCCTGAAGTATCAAGTCGATACAAATGTGTTTTTTTTATTTTCAGTGTGTTAGTTGTGTTGTTTTACTAAAATTTCATTCCAAAATGTAAACCCACATTATGAGTCATACCAGTCACATCATGTGTTATTTTTACATGAGACTACTTAATACACATAAAAAAATACTTATGAATCACATTCATAAATTATCAAGACAATCAGGGTGTGTTTTCATGTTTTTTAGTGAGTGACATGTTTTGAAATAAAATATAAATTTTAAACTGATAAGGGGAAATTTTACTCATACTAGTTACATTGTGCATCTTATAAAGGTGGGTTTGATTCTTATACATCAAAAATTACTCAATAATCATTTTAATAAAGTATCAGAACAATCCAAATGCGTTCTTTCAGTTTTCATTATGTCACTTGTTCTTTTTACTTAAGTTAATGTCAATTTTAAATAAAAAGACACAATTGGAGTCATACTAGTCACACCATATGTTATATTTATGTGAAGTTGACTCCTACATGTCACAACTATATCATGGATCATTTTTATAAAATATCAAAGCAGTCCAAATGCCTTTTCTTAGTTTACAGTATGTCACTTGTTCTTTTTACTTAAATTAATGTCAATTTTAAATAAAAATAAACACTTTGAGTCATACTAGTCACACCATACATCATATTGAGAATTTATTAACTCCTAAACATAAAAAATTACTCATGTATTGTTGTACTAAAATATAAAAATAGTCCAAATGCGTTTTCTCAGTTTTCGGTATGTCACTTGTTGCTTTTACTTAAACTAATGTCAATTTGAAATAAAAAGAGACACTTTTAGTTATACCGGCTACATTGTGAATCATATTTAGGTGAGGCTAATTCCAACACATCACAAATTACTTATAGATCATTTTCATAAATTATCAAAACAATATGAATGTATTTGTTCAGTTTTTAATATGCTAGTTGTGTTTTTTTACTAAAATCTCATTAGAAACTCTAAACACGCATTTTGTATTCATACTGATCGCACAGTGTGTCGGTTTGATGTAAAACTACTTCATACACATCAAAAATGACATATGAATCTCTATCTAAAATTTTAATACAATTAGGGTGAATTTTCTTGGTTTTTTGTGAGAGATATGTTTTGAACTAAAATGTTAATTTTAAGATAATAATGGGAACTTTTAGTCATAATGGTAACATTGTGCATCGTATTGATGTTTGGTTGACTCCTAGATGTCATAAATGAATCATGCATCATTTTCATAAATTATCAAAATCATACAAATTTTTTTTCTCAGTTTTCAGTATGTCACTTGTTCTTTTTGATAAATTTAATAACAATTTAATATAAAAATACACACTTAAAGTCACACCGGCAACACCATGCATTATATTGAGGTGATTTTCATTCCTAAACATCACAAATGACTAATAGATCATTTTCATAAAGTATCAAAACAATAATATTGAATTTTCCTAGTTTTTAGTATGTCACTTATTCTTTTTACTAAATTTAATGTCAATTTTAAATAAAAAGAGACACTTTGGGTGATATAGGTCACTTTTTCTTTTTGCTCAGTTTTGAGTGGGTCAATTTCTATGATATCAACTATATTAAACTATATATTTCATAAAAAGATATCACATCTTATTATATTAATATTCCTTACATAAAATAATGATCTATACCATAATAGTTTAGGTCAACTCCTTTTAGAAACATGGAAACATAAAGAACTAGTTCATAAGAGTATCTCATTAGGTTATTTATTACTAGAAACCTTCTTAGTCATATAATTTATAAAACTATTATTAATAAACTGAGGATATGAAGCATAATAAATGGTGATCATAGATGCTCAATAAGTTTAAACAAGGTAGATATCAATGATCATATGAGGATAACATGAGAATAAATATGTTATAATGTGATGTTAAAATTAGAAATTCATACCATGCATAACATAGATCAAAATTATGATTCATGGATCAGTTAATGGTAGTTAAAAAGAAATTAATCTTAAAGGATCAAATAATATTATAAACTAAAAACATACACTGTGAGTCATACCAATAACACTATGTATCAGATTGAGTTGTGGCTGATTACTACATTATTCATGAAAAATTTTCATCAAATATCTTTTAGGAATTCAAACATTGCATTGAAATAGTGATAAATTATTTGGTAGATTCATCCTTATGATTCACATCACATTTTATGCAACATGTGGTTTCCTCTTCCAACCAAAAGCAACATGTTATCCCTTTTCTAGCTTGTTGCAGATAGTTGAAAGGAAAGTATGACTTCCCAAAAGATGTATAAAAAACTAAATTAATATTAGATAAAAATGGTAAGAAAATTAACATAAAAATAATAGATGAAATGATTAAAAAATTATTTAATTACATAAGTAGTAGGAATTCACATTTATACATTCTTGACTCATTTCTTTTTTGTCATTATCTGAGCTAAAGCCTCGATGTCCTATATCTCATGAGCATGAGTATATTTGAAAAACTAACTTGACTTGAAAAAATGAATCCATCTATATAAGAAAACAATTCTTATGTGAGTAATACTAAAAAAGTAAATTAAACATAAAAATGAAACAAACCACTACTTCTATAGAATTCACATCTTCATGTTATTTGTGTATATTCATCCATCAGGTATGTTTCCCATTCAATTCTGAGCACATCTATATCGTCTTGTGAATGTGAGTCTTTTAGATAGTCATGGTAGTATGGGAAAAATATAAATACGTAAATAATTAATAAATATTTTAAATAAAATAGTAATTATCTTTGAAAATACCTCTTTCGGTATTCTATTTTGTTCATTGAATATGATCTCTCTCATAAATTTAGAAACATAATAACCATAATATTTTCTATTGGTTTGTTTTAGACACTGTAGAATCATTTAGTTGAATAAGTAATTTTTTTTATATGTGTTTGGATATTGATATCTTATTATATATACACTGATACTTATCCAGTCATTGAACATGTCTTACTCCTCAGGCTTAGCCCATGGATTCATTCTTTATTTTTCATGATATTGATTCATTGCCTTATTGTAATAGAATCCTTATTTAAATATAATATAAATTTTATAATTTTATTTTGAGTTCTAAAACATTGGATGTAGTTTATTTAAAATTTACAAATTCCATCAATTGTAGATGGTTTGTCAGATATCCATGCACTAAATCCTGGAAATAAATCTTTGAAATATACAAATTTACCGAAATGAGAATCCAATGCTACCTAAAATATCAAAAAAAGAATAACTAATGAAATAAATGAAAATATATCTAATATGATTAAATTTTATAGTTTTACCCCTGTATCTTTAGTATTAAATAGATTCTATAATATGAAATTTTTCTTTTAAACGATTTTCCCTAACCATCCATTATTTCATCATTTTTTGGTATCTATTTTTGGTTATTCTTTAGAGGTGATATGATGACTAATGAGTCTAAAACATTCATGGTAAAATCCCTTCAATTTTTTACCAGATATACGCCTACCAAAAATATGAATGATTTTGGAACATAAAATCATGAAAACGTACCTCATGTATGTATTTATAACTAAGACACCAAGCTAATCATAGTCGAGGATTTCACTTACATTCGAAAAACCAATGAAGACTTGATCGTCCTCTCCATACGTATTTCCTTCAAAATAAACCATGTGACTACTACCATATTTTAACTTGGTATCTAAAAGAACCTTCAATACTTGTAAATGTGGATATATAATGGATGGGGTAATAGTTCTTTCGGTACATCCTTTCAATCGGTTGGTTGATAATTTAGATGGTTTTGAGTCAGTATTTCATTACACCCCATTCCCTTTTTAGGTCTATAACAACTTTTAATGATTCATACATTTTTTCATTAATTGTTAGAGGTTTATCTTGAAATGTAAATTGGAAATAAATACCACCTTGTCAACATTTTTTTTTACAAGATTTGATGGCTATGTGATGAATTTTCTGACAGATTTTCTGAACATATGAATATCTTCATCATCATTTGGAATGGGTAGCTAGGCACTCGGCTAATGGTCTACACTAATAGACACTCTCACATGATCTGTTGTAATTGGTCTATTTTGTAGCTTGTTGTTTTGGATATTGAACATAGTATCCCACGCTACAGGACGATGGGTGGGTTTTGATAGATATAAATCAAAATCATTATCACCCTATATAACATCATTACAGCTTAGGTGTTAGTGTCTGTCGAATTAAAATTTTATAGAAAAAATTATTAGAACATGTATTACCTCAGATAAGATATCTCTTTGAGGGAAATGGCTCACCTCAATAATGGTGGGGGTGGGGAGGGATCTCTATGTGGAAATTTTTCTTGAGTTGTTTATTCTCTTTTCTTTCCCCATAAAGTTTGACATCATCTCTCTCTACCATTGGAATTGTTCTTCAAGTGTATCTAGTATTTCTCTCATCCATTTCATTTCTTTACATTGATTATCCTCTTGTTTTTTTTTCAAAATATGTTCGAGTGTCACCCCAAAACATGCACCTATGACACATCCATACTATTATGGCCACCTCATGGCCATCGATAGTATGTTTTCATTTGGTACAGGTGTTGTTGATTCCTATGACTATGTTGAATAGAAAATATAGTAAAAAAGTGATCATTGTTATGTAATAATGATTTAAATAAAAAAAGATTTTATTATGTAATAATTACACATGTTTCCCATAATTTTTGTTTGTTTTAATCTATTATTATCTTGTATATATTTACATGTGCCTCTTTCCATAGCACATGGTGTGGGATGGAAGTGGATTTGGATTTAGAGTCATCAACATGCATATAAATAGAGGAATATAATTGTGGTGTTGTTTCATGTCACATAAAATTATTACTGTAGATTTAAAATATTTACCATTTTTTTTAAGTGAATAATACCTCATACTTGATTTACTATAGGGGTATGCTGGTTTTGCTACTCATTTCTTATTTCTAAAACTTGGTTACTATTTCATAAATAAAAAATTGTCATTCAAAGTGATGAACACAATTATCATCAAAAAACATGTTACAATCTACAATGTACCTAAAAAGACACATCTGCACAACGGCTAGTAAACACATCCCATGCTTCTTGGGTTATCAGGTGTGCATAGATAAGCGGTGGGTGTTGGTTTATTTTCCCTTCAGTATATTTCAGATATTGTCTCATTAGAATTGTGAAAAAAAAATATATCCTTCCAAAAAACTTTAATACATATTTCTTGTTGGATTTATCCACTATAAATGAACACTATAATAGATAATGAAGAGTATGTCCATGTTTTATTATTTTATTTTTTAGCAAAACAAAGAAATAATGTCAAAATGTAATGATAATCTCTTCCCGCATCAATTTCTTCCACATGGGCACAACATGGTTCCATGAATCTACATCAATCAGAATGTGTTTCCAAGTTATGATTCCAATGTAACTACGAAATATGGCCTTATTTGGGTTAACATTCTATCCTCGCACATTCCATCTAACCTCTTATTTGATTCGTTTTATTTTCACCTTAATGATTTTTGTTAACATTGTAAAACTACAACGCTCCTGTTTTTTATGTGTCACTGGGCCTTCATCACCTATCATTTCTTCATATTCAACATTGCTAATATGTTCCTCTAGAGTGTTAGTGTCGGCATGTGTAGATTTTTATTGTACCTCTGAACTAGGAGTAGTAGTAGTTTGATAAACCTATTGGTCTTCAGGATTTGGAGCACCAGCACGTGCATAAGGTTGTTGTTCCTCTACACAGTGAGTAGTGGAAGGTTGAGAGGTATGTTGTGCCTTGATATTGGGAGTACCAGCATGTAAAGAAGTCATTATCTGTATAAGTGGATTGAAATTTAATTTAGATTATATAAATGTAGTAGTAGAAGGATAATAACATGAGGTTACATGATGTGTATTATAAAAAAAATATAATCTAATTATTTAACACTCTTTTTATTTTTTAAAGGTTGAAAGGATATAAAACCACTATTTACTATTCAAATCCATTCATTATGGTCTCTTATGACATACAAAATTTCTTCTTTATTGAGCCACTGCAAAACGATTATGACGTCTTAATGAAAGTTTCATCATTAGTTGAATTTTCATCTCACCCTTTAGTGGTTTTGTTTGATAAAACAACAATTGACCACTTTAGGTTTGCGGGATGTGGAATATAAAATACTTATACGTCATATATATGAAATTATAAATGGTTAATCTTTGTACGATACCTTACTAAATTCAACTTTCATGGCTCCCAATTCATCTATTTTAACCAAACTCATATTATCAACCCACTTGAATTTAAAAATTGGAA
Source organism: Viscum album (assembly GCA_963277665.1). Lineage (NCBI taxonomy): Eukaryota > Viridiplantae > Streptophyta > Magnoliopsida > Santalales > Viscaceae > Viscum > Viscum album. The sequence continues at coordinate 246,542,624 of OY728131.1, forward strand.
CTTAGAAAGTTGTATAATCCAACTCCCATATTTTTTTAATGCTATCAAAGTATGAAATATTTGCATAAATTTTATTTTTTCCTTAGTAGTAAAAATATTCATCGCTTCAGCCACAAGTGTAACTCCACTACTTTTCATGGTACTATCTTATTCATGTTAATATGTATAGAATATATAACTATTAATTATATAACCATTGTAAGATAATACATAAACACTTAGTCATCTAGCTATCTATCGAAGTCATTATGAAATTGAATTTATATTTTTATTTGACCCCTTAAAAATATGGTCCCAAAATCATTCTATAAACTGTTCATTATGTGTATTTGATATCCATATTTCATCCCTTGATGGATTAAAATGCATAATAATTTCTTTGTGGGTTTCCACATTTGGGGAAACCACTAAACTGTTATGAAAAACATAAAGGTGTGCCTGCTCCCAATCTGTAATGTTGATTATGATGTCTCTTCTAGAAATTTCTTCACCCACAAGTTACCTAGTGTGACAAGATTTCAGTAGACCAATGCTTTTCACACCAGACATTTATTCGGTATTACATTAAATGGCTTCCTCAACAATATATCTCTCTATAATAAAACACTCTGTTCGACTTCGATTTTTGACATACCCTTTAAAAATCATCATATATCGTTCAATGGGGTATATACATCTATAGTGTATAGGACCACAAAGTTGAATCTCCCTCACTAAGTAAACCATCAAATGAACCATCATATCAAAGAATGATGTTAGGTATAAAATCTCTAATTCACATAATATGAAAGAAATTTCTCTGTCCATCGTCAGTAATTTCATCAGTTCTATAACATTTATGTATATAGATCTGAAGAAGAAACAGAGCTTGGTTAATGATTGATGGACATTCTTGGGAAAAATTCAACGTAAAGCTATTGTAATTAGATCTTTCATCAAAACATGGCAGTCATGTGATTTCATACCCTTTAACTTTTTGTCATTCATTGACATGATGTTCTTAATATTCGATAAATACACCCTCTGGAACCTTTAATAAATTCAAGAAGTTGTAAAACTAATATCTCTTATTCCTGAAAAAAAAATTAAGCAGTTAGAGGAAGAAAATATCATTTTTCACCCTTCACTAGTGCCAACTCTTCTCATATTCCCACGTTAACCATGTCCAACCTAGCCTTAATTAGATACTTTGTTTTTTCAGGTGCATTTAGAAACATGTTGATGATACTATCACATTCATTTTTTTCAACATGCATAAAATCAAGAAAATTCCTGATATATAGACGATTCCAGTACGGCAATTCAATTAAACTAACCTCTTTTCCAACTGGATTTCATAAGTTTTTTTTAAAAAAAAATTACTAAAAGTATTATCCACATAATTTAATTTATCAAAAAGTTGATCGCCTATCAGTGTAGATGGTGGTGTACATTCTTCAGAACTTCCATCAAATGATGTCAGCCAATATCGGTACTTATGTCATTGGGGTTGAAATATGTGATCTCTTAGAAATACAGTTTTTGATGAATGTTTGAACCTAATTGACTGTGTACCTTATTCGCAAATGGGGAACACTTGACTTCCTTTAATATTGTATCTTGAAAAAAATTATAAAAAAAGAAAGTCATTTATTATCCCATACAACATGGATCTTAATGTAAAATATTTATTTTTGTAATCATCATGAAACATAACACTTGAATCCTACAATAATTTCAAATCTGAGATCAATTGAGCCAAATAGACATCAATATCGTTACCCTGTTTTTTTGGTCCTAATATAATCATAGATAACATGATGTGTTTTCATTTCATGCATAAACATGGTGGAAGGTTATAATTTACCAACTTAACCAGCCATGTACTGTGAATATTGCTTTGAAAACCAAAAGTATTCACTCCACCTGTAGATAAAATAAGACGAATGTTTCTCAGATCATTTCCAAATTCAGGATACTCATGATCAATTCTCTTCAACTAAGGAGAGTTTATCGGGTGACATAGTTTCTCATCTTTAATTATTGTATTTGTGGGCCACATCAATTTCTCTACAATATCCTCACTTCCATATAGGCGCTTAAACCATGGAATGATTTGAAAGTACAATAAAACATTCATAGGACCGGATTCATCTTTCTTTCATCACTAAGTGCCACACATTAGGACTTTTGAAAGTGATTTTTGTTCCTTGAGAAATATTATACAATCATTTGGGAAAAAGTTTATTCGTTCAAAGATCATACCCATCGAGTATAAAATTTGTTAGAAATGGTATGTTTGTCTTGAGAGCTCATTATCTTATGGGAGCATGACATTCCAGAGATAATGTAGTTCTACAAAACTGGAGACACTCCATATGTTTCTTGGTTTCAATTTATACAGCTTTAGTATGACTTAAAATGTTGTATATTAATTTCAACCAGCATAAAATGGCATCTTTTCACAACTCTTTATCTTCTCAAACAATTTTGGGAAATCATGATGTTTATATTCAAATGTCCTTGTCATTTCCTCAGTATGATCTTCATCATCATTCGCATCTATAAGCGAATCCTTGATACTATATTTTACATCTTCCATACTTGTAATCATATTATATGATCTATAAAACATAGTGTTATCTCATCCACTAGATACATTTTCTTCTTCCCCATGTATTTTCAAACGTTTATAACTTTGATCTATTTCGTGATAGATCAAGTGTTCTTCCAACTCCAATGGACTAACTTTTCTTGAATAAAAATGGTGTAAAAATGGACAAACAATTTGAGAAGGGTCATATGCATGATATTTTTCAAACTTGATGAACTCTTTCACTCCATCTTCATACTCTTCTATCATACAATTGGAATCCATCCATTATTTATTCATATCCATCCTATTTGATTTGTTAATATTAATATTTAACAAAATAAATACACAAAACATTGATATAAAAATTAAACAAGGCTAAAAAAGTTATAGACTTTAAGACTCTTTCAATATTTATCCCCAATATCCACTTTCCAAAACCACTGTCCTTCATTTGGGATCTTCAAGATAAAACAATATTAAACTCTTCCAACATTTCCTTCATTGGTCTAACTAAGATAAATTCATCCACATAAAGATGTTTAATGACAAAACTCCCATCATAATACACCTTCATATAGTAGTAATTATTTACATTACACTACATGAACATTAATTCTATTATGAAAGCATTGAAATTAAAATTATAATGTCTTGGTGCCTACTTAAGCTCACAAAAACTCCATTTGAGACTGGAACTGAACCTTCTATTCCATTTAGCATGAAACCTATTAGTTGATCTATGTAGATATCTTACTCCAAATCTCCATGATGAAATATAATCATGACATCCACTTGTTCTAGAAATAAACCTGCAATGGAAACCAAGACGAGAACCATCTGAATTATTATATTCTTTACAACAGGAGAGAAAATCTACCTAAAATATAATCCTTATAATTATTGAAATACATTTACAACTAGATACACCTTTCACTATTTCTTATCTTCCACTTTATCCTTTATTTGATAAATATAATTGTTCTATTGATCCCTCTTTATAACAACCCAATGTTTTATAAATTGAAATTACATTCTTATAAATATGTCATAAAATCACATGAAAAAATAGCATAATTAACTACTAAGTGCTATGTGACCATTAAATATAAGTTTTCAGTTCTATGTTTAGAATTTAGAACATACATAGTTGCAATCATTATGTTATTTGGAGTCAGATAAGAAAACGTAATTTTTGGTGAATAGTAAACTACCCTTATGAATAGTAACATAACCTTAGGAATAGTGATATACCCTAATGAATAGTAACCTTACCTATGATAGTATAAAAATAATATTCGCGTGAATGTATGAAGTACCTATATTTTAGAATAAATAAATAAATGTTTTAAAACTGGTATTTTTAATAATAAATTATAAGTTTAATTAAATATTAAATTAATCATATTTAGAAAATTATTTTTGAAAAATGGACTTCATTTTAGAATTCTACACATCAAAAAATGGTTAGGGTGAATTTTTGAGATTTTTCTGAAATACTTGAATTTTTAGTGAATAGTAAAATACATTAATTTACCATATAAATACACTATAGTAAAAATCCACTATTCCAAACATCAAAACTGATGTAAGCACCCAAATTTCAAACTCACTTAAATTTATTACAAGTCTAGGTCATATAATACTTACTATTCCTTGTCTTCTGAATAAATAATAAATTAATGATTATAATATTATGAAAACCCTCCTCTCCTCCATTATACCCCCCCCCCCCCCCCCCCACTCCCTCTTCTTTTCACTACTCTCAAGCCTTGTGCCTTCACAATATTCTGTCCAAATGTCTAACCAAGATCCAAAATTTCCTAGCCTCTTCAAAATTCTATAACCTCTCCCCTTAAGAGGTTCTCAAAGGGGGAAGTCTCAAGAGGTAAATTCCTCTTTCCAATTCCTTCTTTCTTTTGAGTTATTTTATTTTTGTTTATTTCCTCACCTCCCTTCACCCAAATAGTATGATAACTCCAGTAACATAATTGTACTAGAATTTTTTTATTCTAATGGGATATTGAATTATCTTCTCTCCTTTCCCCGCCTTTTATTTGAAAGAGATGAAAGCACTATTTGAAATGTGCTAATTTAGCACATTGAAGGACAACAGTTTATCAATTTCTATTGTCAAATTTAATTATGGTCATGACAACCTTTGTTTTTTGGTTGAACCAGATTATCATATATTTAATATATCTCATTTTTTTCTGTAATCATTTTGTACAAATGGTATTAAGTTATAAATCAAAACATGTTCTTTGTAATCAAACCCAAACCAAAACGATTATCACTAAGGTTTTATATAATAAATCATCTTAACTCCCAATAAAAGAATGAATATTTATAACCATGTAATCTCCTAGATGTTCACTAATATCATATAAATTTAATTCTGGAAAACCACTTTCATCTTACATGTTTATCCAAATATGAAGATAAGTGAACCGATCATTAATGCCAAGTAAGCAAACTGACCCAAACAATGAAATTGAACCTCATAACCAATAAAAATGGTTATAAATGAACTTAAAATGATTAGAATAAATAAATTACATATATAATAGGTTATGTAATTATTAATTAATAAACCTAATTTTTTTATTCATGTATTTAATAACTAGTGGAGAAAAACAACGGATTTAAGGTAAGGGATCCTCTCCATTTCTCTCTTAATCAATATTGTCCCCAATGCTATGCCTTTTATGTGTAATCCCAAATTATGGGGTATGTTTTATATCCTCCACAATACTGATCTCATGTTTTATAAGTTATGAGAAACCTCTTCTCTATCTCATCAATCACACTTAGTTACACCCAACATCATGCCGATAATCTGTAACTAAATCTACCCAAACCTCCTTTGTTCTTTCGGGTTGCCTTATCTTTATTTATATCAAAATGGAGTTATCTTATCTATTTATGTGAATATACTAAATGATGTTTCGTTTTACAAAATATGCTTATCAAGACCCTTGCATCACTTTCTTTCAGGGATATACATGTTTTTAAAAGATTTCATCCTTAGAACTTTTTCGATAAGCAAACCTATTTTAAGGGAACTTTCACAAATTTTATCAAATTTCAGGTGCACTATATCCTTTTTTTAAGCCACAATATTCTTTATAAAATCAGTCTTTTTATTATAAAAACCTTATTAGTTAGATTCTGATTTTATATAAAATATTTTCTTCTTTTCTATTTTAAAATCTCTATAGTATTTTCCTTAAAACCGCACAAAAATGTTTTAATGCTAATGTTTCTCAAATAAATTTCTTATATGGTGTCACTTATGTTTGACACCACTTAACATGTTATATGCCTATTTTACCTTATTAACGTCCATGTATGTTCAAATCCCTTTCATTCATGGACACTTTCATGATATTCTCCTTGGTTGTGCTTTACGTCATGATTATGGAACCTACTTCTTTCCATGGGTACCCTTATGTTTATGTATTGTTGATTATGTATGATTATTTATGTTGAATGAATATTCATGAAAAAGTTGATATGGGTGTGCCCGGATAGCACTCCAATTAATTGGGTAAAGTTAAGTCTCATGAGATATGATGTGAAATTGGATTCTCGGTTAGCCTTGACCCGTACTAAAATGTGAAACGGGATTGGTGGTTAGCCTTGACCCATACTAAAGAAATGTTTTATGATTATAACACATTTATATGATTCCATGTTTATATGATCCCTTGCTTATATGATATGAATTTATAAGTTCCATGCTTTGGATATCATTATGTCATGCCTCCTAACTCATATGCTTAAGATGTATCCATATGTTCATTCCATTAATGGGATTTTTATCTCATCCCTTTGTTCATGTGTTCCCTAGGGTACCCTTTACAGATGTAAGGGCACAAAGTAAGTTAGGATCTCTTTATGAAGATTAAATAAAGAAGTGTTTTTTAGCCCCATGTTTTATGTTTTATGTATCTAGTCTTCCCAGAAACTAGAATTAATGATCCTTGGCTTGTACTCTAATGTATAATTATGCTTAAAATCATGTAATGTTATATATAAAAGGCTTGGGTTGCTATAGATGGTATCAGAGGATGGTCTAGTTAGTTTTTGAGATTAGTAATGGAGGACCTTAGTGAAAATCTTAAGGATGAGAATAAGTATAAGAAACATTCCTAAAATTTGGTTAGTATTGAGTAAGTGGTTTATCAAGAAAATACATCCCTGTCGGGATACGAGGAGGTAGAGGCGTCTCTAGAATAGTTGTACCTAAGAGTGAAAACTCTGACAAGAAGTTTCGGGCTAGACCTGGGGTATCCTAATACACAACAATGGGTCTTGTTGCACTCTTGGTTACGACATGCCCATTGGATATGATTTGGTAGATTCACAGGCTTAGTACAAACCATTATTAAGGGAAAAAATAAAAAAACCATAAGAATATACATTAAGAAATAGATCGAGCATAACCTAGATATAAAACTAAGGAATTTAAATTTAGGATATACTTCTCCTTTACAAGTTTATCCTTTTATGTTCAAAGTTTCCTTTTTATGCTCAATATTTAAGTATTTAAGCCCTCTAATTATACGTTCTTTTTCTTAGTTAATGGAGAAAAATAGAAGAACACGTTCCAACAACCAATGTGATGGAAAATGTGATGATTAACCTAATGATATGCCAGATATGATGGGATCGGGTGCTCAAAACTTCATGATAATACTTGCTCAACTGGCTCAAGTTATGAATAATAACTTGAATCATGCGGAATACCCTTATCCTCTAAGGAAAGAGCATGTTACCACAGAATCCTTCATGCAAAAAATTCCTCCCATGTTTAGCGGATATTTTGATCCCCTCCTCATGGAACTATCGATTAACTCCATTGAAAAGATATTCTCCATCCTCCAGTGCTCGGAAGAAGAGAAGGTTTTACTGGTAGTCTATATTTTTTATGGGGAAGCTGATCAGTGGTGAAAACTGATCAAGAATAAAAAGTCCCAAAAGGAAATTGATTCAATTGATTGGGAGGAATTCAAGAAGATTTTTTTAACAAGTATTTTCTTCTAACCCACCATCTCAAGATGGAAAGAGAGTTCCTTGGACTCAAGAAGAAGGAATATGAGTCCATCGGGGCATATGAAGAAAACTTTACAAGGCTTTAAAGGTATGCATATGGCTTTGTCATGAACACTGAAAGAAAGGTGGATCTCTTCTTTAGAGGACTAAAGATAGGTCTACGAAAAGTGTTGGCCATTTGAGACTTCAACGGTTATGGGGATATTGTACGTTGTTCCCTAAAGGTTGAAATGAATATTGGACACTCTCAGTGGTCTCATGGGCCCAGTGACAAGAAGAGGAAAATTTAGAACAACATGGGTGGTTCATCAAAAAAATCCTATGCTAGAAAGAAGTATGACTTTTCCACTTTTAAACTTTGTGGTAAGAATCATCCTGGTAACTATCTCAAGGAAACCAAGAATTTATTAAAATGTGGAAAGTTTGGTCATCTGTCCAAGAACTACTTAAGGGATATGAAAAATCACACTAATGTTGAATAAGAAAGGAAGGTTCATATCAACACTCAGCCTACAGTGCAGTTTTATAACTACAAGGAGCATAGGCATTATCCGAACAATTTCCCTAAGCCGAGGGTTGTCAGAGGCAATCAACAACAACCTCCAAGGCAACAAGGAAGGTCTTATGCAATCACTACTATTTAGGTGGAGACATAAAATGAGGTGGTGATAGGTATGCCTGTTATTTATTCAAGAATAGAGGATGTAATATTTGATTCAGGTTATACGTATTCGTTCATATCTTACATGTTTAGTAGAACTATTCAAACACCACCTTAAATTTTGGAAGAAAAGTTATCTGTGAGAATATTTAATGGGTAAATTGTTGCATCCATGGTTTATAACTCCTCCCCGGTTAATATTTGTGGACTAAACCTCCCAGAAAATCTCATCATACATCCTCTAGTGGAGTTTGATTGTATCTTGGGAATGTATTGGTTGTATTTATACAAAGCCAACATTAACTTTCGGGAAAGGGAGATCACCTTTCACATCCCGAGCATCCTCCAATTCTTTACAAGTGTAAGGGGAAAATGAGTCTCTTTTAGAATCTTCATCTCAAATGTGGATATTTTTGCCTTATTAGAAATCATATCTTACTCAAATGGTTGAGACAAAGGAGATAATCGTGCTTTAAGACATGCCCATTGTGAGGGATTATGCTGATGTATTCCCTGAAGAGTTTCATGTTCTTCCTCCTGATCGATAGGTTGAGTTCTCAATTTAACTTATCCCTGGATCTCTGCCTATCTCAAAGACACCATACAGAAAGGCCACCATAGAGCTGGAAGAGCTAAAGAAGCAGTTATAGGAGAATATGTAGAATGGTTTTATATGCTCGAGTGCTTCACAGTGGGTTGAACTAGTCCACTTCATTAATAAGGACAGATCAATGCTCCTCTGCATTTATTATCGTGAGCTCAATAAAATCATGATAAAGAACAAGTATCCCCTTCCATGTAAAGATGACATGTTCAATCAGCTTCATGGGGCCACTTATTTCTATAAGGTGTACCTTCGGTCCGGATATCACCAATTAAATGTGGGGAAAGAATATATTCCCATTAATTCTTTTTGAATGAGGTATGGACACAATGAGTTCATAGTTATTCCCTTCAGACTCGCTAATTATCCATCAATTTTCATGGATTTAATGAAAAGATTCTTTAGATATTACCTTGACAAATTTTTGTTAGTCTTTATTGATGATATTCTGATATACTCCAAGAGCAAGGAGGAACATGAGGAGCATTTGAATACTGTGTTAAAGGATTTGAGAAGGGATAATTTGTATGAAAAGTATAGTAAATGTGAGTTCTTTATGGAAGAAGTATCATTCCTGGGGCATGTTATCACTAGAAAAGGGATATCTGTGGACCCTTCCAAGATGAAGGAAATTTAAGAGTGGCCTAGGCCAACTTCTGTAATAGATATCCATAGATTTTTTGGTCTATATAGGTATCATAGACGCTTCATTAATAAATTTTTATGACTGTTAAACCCAATGACCAATCTAACATGGAAGGGGGTAATGTTTTTCTAGACTTAGGAATGTGAATAATGTTTCACAAATTTGAGAAATAGGCTTATTACTCTGCCAGTACTCACACTCCCAATAAGTGGTGAACTCTTTTTGGGGTACAGTGATGCTTCAAAGAAGGTATTAGGCTATTTCTTGATGAAAAATGATAAAGTGATAGCCTATGCCTCAAGGATGATGAAAATCCATGAGTAAAACTATCCTATGAATGATCTGGAGTTTCCAGCAGTGATCTTTGCATTGAAAATATTGCAGTATTATCTCTATGGGGAGAAGTGTAAGATATTTAATAACTAAAATAGTCTTAAATATATATTCGCATAGAAAGAGCTTAATATTATCCAGCAAAGATAGATAGATCTCATCAAATATTTTGACTAATCAATCCACTACCACCCCGATAAGGAAAACAAGGTGGCGGGTGCTCTATGTAGAAATGGTCCTGCATATTTATCAATGATGAGAATTGAGAAGGATATGATCTTATTTGATTCGAAAAGGATGGACATGGGAATCATTAAGGGAGGAACATCATCAGTCCTTTCTCAAATGATTTATCAATCATCCCTTTTAGAGAAAATAAAGGACGCTCAAAGAACAGATGTGGAAATGCATAAAAGGGTGGAAGCTATCAGAAATGGGAAATCCTATGATTTTAAATTTGATGAGGAATGGGTTGTAAGATTTGGAACATGATTATGTGTGCCATATGATCCAGATATAAAGAAGGATCTATTGGATGATGCACATAGCTCAACCTTCTCTATCTACCCAGGTCGCACAACGATGTATCGAGATCTCTGAGAAAACTTTTGGTAGGACAATATGAAAAAGGAGATTTCTGAATATACATCAAAGTGTCTGGTATGTCAGCAAGTGGAGGCTGAGATGCAAAAGTCTATGGGGATGAGTCAACCACTACCCATACCAGCATGGATGTAGGAGAACATTATCATTGACTTTTTCACTGGACTTTCAAGGACATCCATAAGAAATAATGCTATATGGGTTATTGTGGATCGTCTTACAAAGACATCTCACTTTATCGTGGTTCAAGAGGACTTCTCATTGGATCAACTAGCATGGATTTACATCAAATAAGTGGTAAGATTTCATGGAGTACCACTATCTATTGTATCATATAATGATCTGATATTCACCTTGATGTTCTGTAAAAGTCTCCAACATGATCTAAGAATTGAAATTTAGTGCGTCCTATCATCCTCCAACCGATGTCCAATCTGAGCAAACTATTTAGACATTGGAATTGATTTTGAGAGTATTTTCAATGGAGTTCAAAGGATGATGGGACCAATATCTATCACTGGTTGAATTCTCCTACTAAAATAGTTTGCATATGAATCCCTTTATGGGAAAAGGTGTTGAACATTGGTGTGTTGGGATGAATTTAGTTAGCGTAAGCTTTTAGGGCCTGAAATGGTTGAAGAAATGGTGGGGAAGGTGAAAAACATTCAGTAGCATATCAAGGTAGCCCAATGTCTACATAAGAGTTATGCAGATAACCATCGATGAGACCATGATTTTAAAGTTTGAGACATGGTATTTCTACATATATCTCTGTGGAATAAGGTTATGAGGTCCGAAAAGAAAGGGAAGTTAATTCCCATGTAGATCAGCCCTATCGAGATCCTTGATCGAGTCAGAGATGTGGCCTATCAACTGGAACATCCAACTACCATGTCAAAAGTACATGATGTCTTACATGTATCCCTCTTAAGGAAGTATATACCATACCCATCTCATGTGCTCTCTTTAGAGGTTGTTTAATAGGAGGATGATCTTTACTATGAGGAGTAGCCAATGAATATATTGGATTATAGAGACAAAGTTCTATGCAACAAGACTACCCATCTGTTCAAGGTACTATGGAGAAACCATAAGTACGAAGAGGCGACATGGGAACTAGAGAAAGCAATGAAGGAAAAGTACCCCCACCTGTTTTTTGTCTTAGAATGTAAAACGAAATTTCAAGGGAGAAATTTAATAAGGGGGAAGAATGTAACAGCCCAATGTTTTATAAATTGAAATTCTATTCTTATAAATATGAAATAAAATCACATGAAAACACAATATAATGAACTAATAAGTGTGATGTGACCTTTAAAATTATGTTTTGTCACTTCTGTGTTTGGAATTTTGAAAATCTGACATACATAGTTGCAATCAGTATGTTATTTGGAGTCTGATAAGAAAAACTTAATTATTGGTGAATAGTAACCTACCCTTGTGAATAGTAACCTACCCTTGTGAATAGTAACATACCATTATGAATAGTGATATACCCTAATGAATAGTATACTTACCTATGATAGTATAAAAATAATATTCAAGTGAAAGAATGATGTACCTATATTTTAGAATAAGTAAATGAATGTTTTAAAAGTGGTTTTTTTAATAAAAAGTATGAGTTTAATTAAATATTAAATTAGTCATATTTAGAAAATTATTTTTGAAAAATGGACTTAGATTTTTTATTCTACACGTCGAAAAATGGTAAGGGTGAGTTTTTTGAGATTTTTCTGAAATACTTGAATTTTTAGTGAATAGTAAAATACATTAGTTTGTCGTATAAATACACTATAGTAAAAATCCACTATTCCTAACATCACAAGTAATGAAAGCACCCAAATCTAGAACTCACATGAATTTATTACTATTCTTTGTCATATAATACTTATTTTTTCTTGTCTTGTGACTTAATAAAAAATTAATGATTATAATATTATGAAAACTCTCATCTCCTCTACTATAAAACCCCCCATCACTCCTTCTTCTCTTCGCAACTCTCAAGCCTTGTGCCTTGCCAATATTCTGCCCAAATCTCTCCCCAAGATCCTCCCCCACATCCAAATGCCCCTATCCTCTTCAAAATACAAAAACCTCTCCCCTAAAGAGATTCTCAAAGGAGGAAGTCTCAACAGGTAAATTCTTGTTTCCAATTACTTCATTTCTTTTGATTTCTTTTCAGTCCTTTTATTTTTATTTCTTTCCTCGCATCCCTTCACCCAAATAGTATGAAAACTCCAGTAACATACATGTACTAGAATGTTTTTATGCTAATGTGATATTTCATTATCTTATATCATTTCTCCACCTTTTATTTGATAGAGATGAAAGCACTGTTTGAGATGTGCTAATTTATCACATTCAAGGACAACGGTTTATCAATTTCTATTATCATATTTAATTGTGGTCATGAAACCATTTTTGTTATGGTTGAAGCAAATTATTATATATGTTATATATTCTATTTTTTCTATAATCCTTTTGTACAAATGGTATTAAGTTATAAAGAAAAACATTTTCTTTGTAATCAAACCCACCGATTAACCAAAACGGTTATCAATAAGGTTTTATATAATAACTCATATTAACTCTCAATAAATGAATAAATTTTTATAACCATTTAATCTCCTATATATTAACTAATTTCATATAAATTCAATTTTGGATGACCAATTTCATCTTACATGTTTATCCAAACATTAATATAAGTGAACCGATCATTAAAACCAAGTAAGCAAACTGGCCCTAACAATGAAATTGGACCACATAACCAATAAAAAAGGTTATAAATGAACTTAAAATGATTATACTAAACAAATTAAATATATAAGAGGTTATTGAATTATTAATTAATAAAACTAATTTTTTTATTCGGGTCTTTAATAACAAGTGGAGAACATCAACGGATTTAAGGTAAGGGAACCTCTCTATTTCTCTCTTAATCAATAGTGTCCTCTATGCCATGCCTTTAATGTGTAGTCCCAAATTATGAGGTGTGTTTTCACACATCACCCATACTACCCTCGTATTTTATATGTAATTATAAATCCCTTCTCTCTCTCATCAATCCCTCTTAGGTTCACCCGACATCATGTCGATAATCCAAAACAAAATCTACCTGAACATCCTTTGTTCTTTCGGGTTGCCTTATCATTCATTATTACAAAATGGAGTTATCTTATTTGTTTATTTACATATCCTAAATGTTATTTATTTTTACAAAATTCATTTATCAAGACCCTTTCATCACTTTATTTTGGGTATATACATGTTTTTAAAAGATTCTGTCCTTAGAGCTTTCCGATAAGCAAACCTATTTTAAGGGAACTTCCCCAAATTTTATCTATTTTAAAGTGAAATATATCATTTTTTTAATCCAACAAATTCTTTATATAATAATAATTTTTATTATGAAATACTTCTTGGTTCAATTCTGGTTTTATATAAAATATTTTCTTACGTTCTATTTTAAAATCTCTATAGTATTTTCCTTAAAACTGTACAAAAATATTTTAATGCTAATGTTTCTCAAATACATTTCTTATATGTTGTCACTTCTGTTTGACACCAATTACTATGTTATATGCCTATTTTACATTTATGAACATCCACGTATGTTTTAATACCTTTATTTCATGGATACATTCATGATATGCTCATTAGTTATTCTTTATGTCCTAATTGTGGTACCCACTTCTTTCCATGGGTACCCTTATGTTTATATATGGTTGATTATGTATGATTATTTATGTGGAAAGAATATTCATGAAAATTTTGATATGGTTACACCTAGATAGTGCTCCAATGCATTGGGTAAAGTATAGTCTCATGAGATATGATGTGAAATGAGATTGGCGGTTAGCCTTGACCCGTACTAAAATGTGAAACGAGATTGGCGATTAGCCTTGACCCATACTAAATAGATGTTTTATAATTATACTAAATTTATATGATTACATTTTTATATGATCCCATGCTTATATTATATGATTTCTTATGTTCAATACTTTGGATATCATTATGTCAAGCCTCCTAACTCATGTGCTTAAGATGTATCCTTATTTTATTTCTCTTAATGGGATTTTTAGCTCATCCATTTGTTCATGTATTCCCTAGGGTACCCTATGAAGATATATGGGCTCAAATAGAGTTAGGATCTCTTTATGGAGATTAAATAAATAAGTGTTTTTTTAGCCCCATGTTTTATGTTTTATGTACCTGGTCTTCCAAGACACTAGACATAACGATCCTTGGCTTTTACTATGATGTATAATTATTCTTAAAATCATGTAATGTTATATATAAAAGGCTTGGGTCTCTATACTCTTTTCCAGTTCTAATTAAATTTTCTATAATATATCAAAATCATAGGAATAATTCAATTATTCCTTCAATTTTTACTTTAACTACAATGATTCCAATAGTTGTCCAATGTTGAATCCTAAAAAAATAGAAAATACATATGACTTACCCGCACATTCCTCATTAGGGGCACTTATATAGACTAAGAAATCCATAAAACTAGGGGAAACTATCTGGTGGATGAGCTAACTAGTGTATTATAAACTTGGACCTATTTCTTAATTCATTGGGATCCCATGCGGCCAAATAAGTGGAAGTAAGAAATAACAATATAATGAACATCGCATGAAAAAATATAATCTAAGTAGTAAATAACATGTCAAATCTAACACCCTCGTAAGAAATAGACTATTTCCACATCCATGAATAAGCATCAAACATTTTATATTAACAATCAATCACATCCCTCTGATGGAAAAGAACAAAATAGACATATCAATCAAGTGTCCCCTTAATTTAAACCATGCCGGTGATGTTGGATGAGAAGTTGGTTTAGGAGTTGAAATGGGGTTAACCATTAATTCACCTTTTTGGGAGAGAGATCATGATGGATATCCTATGGGTTGGATATAGTTAGTGGCATTCCATTTCCAGAGTATTATAATCAATATACTTGACTTCCCTATATAATGTATTGGTTTTACTAATTCTATAAAAATATAAACCTAAAATATTACGGAAAAACTAAATTTCAGAAGTCCTTTGAAAAATATTTATATAATCCCATTTTAAATCCCATTAAAAACAACCATTTACACAAAATTCCTCTTTAAAATAACACACCCTTTTTAAAATAAACAAATCCAATCCAAGCACTCTTTCACAAAACCAAAATTCCTTTTTTTAAATAATTCAAGGATACTTCATGACCCATAAATATTAATCAATTGAAATGAGAAAAAACCCTCTATATTTTACAAATTTATATTTAAAATATCACACACTCCTTGTTAAAATTAAAATAGCATTAAATAATCTTTTAAAACATTCACTTCCCTTTATAAAATCCAATTGGGTGATTTGAAGAACACTTGGCATGCAACCTAATTACATGGAAAGTGTTTAAATCATTTTAAAACTATTTAAATCCAAAAAAGGGTATGTTGAACACATATAATTTTTTAAGAAACTTTTCAAAACACTTAAATCGTTTTAAAAGAGCTACATAGGCATTTTTACAAAGTCATAAATCCCAAGAGAGGCACTTTATAAAAGATACATGAATCAAAAATAACTAACATTTTATAAAATATAAATCTATAATTGTTTTACATGTGATTCAATTTATAAAGGTAAACCAAAAATAAATTTATTTTCTAGAGAGGCACATTATAGTAAATATCTTAAAATAACAAAAAATGAATATGGTCTCTTTATTCCCTATGGTGACCTCTACATCCCATTATCATTATATCTTTAACAAGTGACAATGGAACACTGATATAAATGTTTACCCTTCCTTTTTACTTGTATAATAGATAACTAAGTCTATATATACACTAATGTGTATATGTATGGTGTGAGAAAAGAACCTAGTAGGATATTTTCAAATATTTTATACCATTCATTTTTTAATAAAAACCAAAAATATATATTTTTATGGAAAATAAACATTTTTTCATATAGTAATATAAAATGACACATAAAACTTGTAGAATTACTATTAGTGTATCCTTCATTGGGACCATTATTATTTTCCATCACCAACTGTGAACTTCATGATAAGATGTATCAATTTCATATGAGACTCCATCACCAAATAGTTAACCATCATTTATCTCGTGTAAGATAGATGTATATAGACTATATGATTTATTTATTTAAGAATATATTTATGGAATATCTATGTTATCATTAAAATGGTAAACTATTATAACCTATTAGTGTGAATTATATTCCAAAGACAAAAAAATTTAATATTAAATAGAATAATAATCACTATGTGATATAAATATATATACATATTTTGGAAATTTTAAGTTCAATGTCGGTTAGATCTACATTACCAGATCTAACAAAAATTATTCCAATACCTTTATTTAAGAATTTAAAATGAAAATATTCCATCATTTTTCATGTCATTTAATTTTATGGGTCACTCTATGTCTCAATATAAAGTATTTGACCATAAATAAATTATGGAAAAATGAGTTTGTGGAGAATATGGAATGGAATGAAAAAGTGAGGTTGGAAGAATCCTATAAATGTTTAGATGAATAAAACAAACATAATATGAAGGGATATCATGTTATTGAGTTTTGGACTAGTTTATGGAGAATGTTACAATGTCAAATAAGTCGAATAAAGATCCGTTGATATTCATAGAATCTCAAAATAAATATGGTATTGTAATTACAAAGGATGAAAATAGTTTCTGGGGAGCTTAATATGCTAGTTCCTTTTCACAAGAGATGGGAATTATAATTTTTTAGGATTGTTCAGTTTAGAAGGTAGAATGGCCTTTTTCTAAAACCTATCCTATTATGAATTACAACAATATTATTGTGGAAAATATAGAATATATATATAATTTAAATTATTTGTTTGATACTTATAGGGTTGTAGAATCAATGACCCTCCATTTGAAGGTACTCAAATGAATTTATTGAATATTAAATATAATGTTCAAATAGACCAAAACCAAGACAAAATCTATCTATTTATTGGTTATTCATAATAATGTGTAAAAATTGGAATACCCATTCGATAGCAGCAGTAGGGTTCGGTAGCGGCAAAGTCATGGAAAGGGTGGCGATGGCGGTGGTGGAGGTCGTAGAGCAGTTCGCAGGGGAGGTGGGGGTTCACGGTGAAGGTGATTTGGCAGTGGAGGAGGGTTTTCAGTGGAGGAAGTTTCATGGAAAATAAGGTTTTGAGGGTGAGGATGAGTTCATGGTATGAGGTGGGGTTCATCACGCGGTAGATGTGTGTTTGTGGTGGAGGTGGGTTCTCGGCAGATGAGAGTTCATGATGGAGGTGGGCTCGCAATGGATGAGGGGTTCACAACGTAGGAGGAGAGGTTTGTGGCAGCAGAGGAGGGGACAGCAGCGGTGGAGAAGGCGTCGGTGGTACAGGAGGTGTCAGCAGCTGTAGAGGTGAGGTTGGGGAAGAGGATGGGTCACTGATGCAAGGGCCATCTTCCACAAGAGCTTGAGGTGTGCGAGAGAAGAAGATGACTGTTAGGGTTCATTTATAAAATTGGGTGAAGCTTTTATCAGCACCAGTTAAAGAGCACTGATAAATAGATGTTTTATCAGCGTTAAAATAAAAAGTGTTGATAAAACATGTCTTTATAAGCACTTTTTTAGCACTGATAAAGATATAATGTTAATAATTTATTTCTATTATTATATATATATAATTATATATATTATAAATATTTATTTATTTATTTATTTATTTATAATTATAACATTAAATAAATATCTATTTATTTATAGTTATAAAATTATAACAAATATATTAATTATATATATTAATAAAATTATAAATATAATAAATATATTTGTTATAATTTTATAATTATTTAAACAAATATATTTATATATATTTATTTTTATTTATTTATAGTTATAATTATAAATATATATATATATTCATTTAAATAATTGTAAAATTATAAGAAATATATTTATCATATCTATAATCTTATAAATATATATAATTAATATGTTTATTATATATATTTCTATGATTATAAATACAATGAGTGTATTTCTTATAATTTCATAATTATTTATTTAAATAATTTTAAAATTATAAGGAATATACTTATTCTATTTATAATCTTAGAAATATATATAATAAACATATTAATTATAAATATTTATAATAATATTTAAAATAAATATATTTTTTATAATTTTATAATTATTGAAATAAATATATAGATTTATTTACGATTATAACTATAAATATATATATTTAAATAATTATAAAATTATAAAAAATATATTTATTCTATTTATAATTTTATCATTATATATAATTAATATATTTATTATAATTTTATAATTATTTTGATATATCTGTATTTTTTTATAATTATAGTGATAAATATTTTTAGTTATTTATCAATATTTTTATATATTTATAGATATATTTATATAATTATATATAACATAATAAGAATAATAAATATATTTTTTATAAATTGGTAATTATTTAAATAAATATTTATTTATTTATAATTATAATTATAAGTATATATATACAATAAATGGTGCAAACCATGGGTTAAAACCCATGATCCAGAAATTTTATTAGAAAAGGAAAGTACACATGCAATGTTTATGGGGAGAACATAGTAGAAACATGGCAGAGACAATGCCATAATAAAACAAAGGATCAAACAGCGATCACTTCCCTTTATACCTGACGCCCCTCCCTTGAGAGCCACCTCGAGCTGGGTGCTTGCCTCTCTTCCACTGCTTAGGGGCCTACCAAGTTTCATCATGATCATTTATACCCAATGAAACTTCCTCATCATGAGATTTATTTCCCCCAGTGTCATCTTAATTATCAACATTATTCGATTTAGTGATGCCACTTTCCTTGAAAGTCTTAACACCTGAGGATTGTCCCCCAAAAAAGCCTTGGATGTTGCCAAATTCCATGGAAAGCATCCTTGCTATGAGATCTATTGATAATTTCAGCAAAACTAAGAACGAATTCCCTTAATTTTGGTTGAATCAAGGGAGATATACCTCCCGATGGTTTCTTCTCTACATTTTCAACATCCTGAGTATATTTTTCAATATTTGAGCCAGTCGTTTTAGTGCCCCCATAAGAGCATCCTTAAATGATGTTCCATGGGTGTGACTTACTTCAATGGAAACTACCTTAGGTAGAGGCTGCATCTTAAATACATTCCAATTAAGACGTATATCCAATAGGACCTGCTCATTTTGAATCTTATCTTGGGTGTCAACGGCAGACTCTCCCTGCTCAAGTGCCTTGGGGATCTCTATATCTCGAGCCATGTCCCTTTATACATTTCCAACAGAGGCATGATTCATGTGCGACTCCTTTCCCACACCATAATGTTTTCCATGAATAGGCTGTGAAGAATTCTACACCTACTTCAACTGTACTTTCCTAACATTTTGAAAATTAGAGACATCATACCTCACCAACCTGCAGAAATTGCAAAATGCTGGGATGGATTCATATTCAAATTCAACATCTATGCTCTCATCATTTTCCATAAACGTGGTAGAATCATCCATACTATTCAATATATCCACATCCACTAAAACCCTAGAGAAATATCCAAAATTTTCTTTCACAGTGTTTTCATCCATCTTCACTGGTGCACCAATGAAAGAGACAAAATCATTCAAAGTTAAAGGATGCCAAAGAAACCAATTAAAACCATATATTCTCACCAAAATTTTTGTAATTGAATGCTTCTATAAATAAGGGTTGAAATTAAAATCCCAAGAAGAAATTTTAAAAACACATGGATTTAAGGAGAAGAAACCAGTGCCCCAATCCTTCAACCTATCACCAGCCGATGAAAAAATAAGATGGAAATATCCCCTACCAATGGGAACAATCCTCCAATTTAGAAAGCCCTAGATCCAAGAAATATTGGATTTCAAATCCTCTGTGTTCACTGGTTTAACCCCCTTAGATATAATTAAATGCCCAGTAACTGAGAACTTGCAAAAATCCAGTCTCTGTTTGATTGCCACAGGATCAATGATGACAGTGAATCTACCACAATCAGACCTAGAAATCCTTGGTTCATGAGTGGAATGATTTAAAACATCATATTATGTAACTTTGGGAACTGACTCTTCAAATGATATTCCTTTGTGTACAGGCACATCTTTTGCTAGATCATTTGAATCTCGCATAATAGGAGGTGAATCCAAAAAATGATCCATAACCTCATCACATTGACGATCACCAAGCCCATCGACCCAAGCCACATCATGGTTGATTCATCTACCAACCCCCAAACCCTAATCCAACAACAGACCGATTCCACAAGCCACATCACATTTTCTCTGTCCGCCATCACCCGAACTCTGATTCTTGGGCATAACATAAATGAATCGTATAATAAAAAACAAGTCATCACATATGGAAAACATGAATAATAAGAAGTGTGTATTGTATAAATCAACATTTATGATGAATACATAACATATATGCACATAAATTATACTCACGCATCAATATTTTCATTGACCATATTCATTGGAAACATATATTTTATTGGTTTATAATTATTATTATAAATATATTTATTTAAAAATTATTTATATATAATTATAAATATAATAAATATAATAAATATATTTATTATTTAATGAAATTGATTATAATATTATAATTATTTAAATATATATTTATTTAATTATAATCTCAAAAATACATTTTTCAAACATTATATATATATATATTTGAATTATTAATAAATATATATTAATTAAAAATAAATTTTTTATTTAATGTATACAAATAATTATTATTTTTTAATATAAATATAATAATTTTTTATATTAAAAACTTTTATCAGCACTTTTATCTAGCGCTGATAAAGGCCCCCCCTTTATCAAGACTTTTTGTTTAGCTTTGATAAAAGCCAGCGTATCCCTTTCCTGAATCTGAGCTATTGTAAACTCCCAACATTCATTCTAATATTACTTCAAAGTGTATTAATCTCTATAACCCCAATTGAAAGGTACTATTTTTTCATTTAAGTAATTAAAAACAATTCTCTGTCTAAACTCCTCCCAATTCATTCTCTTTTCTTCCATACATATTGTAAATACCATTCACTACAAGAGAACCATTCTTATTGAAAAACAATAAACCATTAAGCATGATCACTTGAATCTCCACCTTTTTGTTTATTTTTAATACCCTCAATTACTCTTAATTCAAAATGTTCGCATGTTGTCTCCTTTTCATCTCACTATTATTAATAAAAAAATAAAAAGGTGATTGTAGGGGTATGAACTCAATTGACTTCAAACAACTTATCCTTCCACTTTTGATTATCAATTTAGTTTGAATTAATTGAAAGAAGGATTGGAGCCACATTTTATCTTAGATATAACCCTATATTTAGATAACTATATGTCTACATGGGCTATCCTAGTGTAGAAAACAATAGTGAGTAACCAAGTTATTCAAATTTCTCCATAAATAATTATACATGTGATATAATTCCCAAATTTTCATTTTAGGGGTAGTAAAATAATATTTATCAAGTGATTTTAACTTGCACTCATATTAAAAAATTCATCATAATAGTTCAAGGAAAGGCATAAAAACTCATCCTTTCTCTATGATTACCCAGCACCCAATACTCCCCCTAAATAAAAAATTTTACAAAAACAAATCAGGGGTAAAAGTGTGATTGGCATGCCTTATCCTTCAAATTTTAGATTACTATCAAGAAATTCTAGATTATAGAAATTTTGATACTTAACATATTTTCATATAAAATCCCCCTAAAGGGATACAATAGATACTCTCTAATGTTTTTTCAACACTTTTCAGATTAAAAAAAATTGTTAATACCAATTGGTATAAGAATTATCATGATATTTTTCCAACCTAATTTCATTAACTTACTTCAACACACATGTTAAAATATTTAGTTAAAACTTGGAAAGTTTTAGACTTTAGGAATCATCCTTTTATCTTTCTCAATATTTCATTTTCATTTCATCAATTGAAAATTTTATTCACCTTAATGTTAGGATTTTATTTTTGTGACCAAGGAAAAGAGAGCATAAACCCATGCCTTTTAAATGACATTAACTCAAACACCTCCCAAAAATCATGTTTTTATTTCAATAAATTTCTGGGTAGATTCTTGAATTCATATTTATGCTAATATTCCCCATAAGAAGACACTCCGAATCATCTTAATCAAGTATATTCTTTATTATAAATTAATTTCAAGATGTTTCATGCATATAAAACAAAAATAGGTTCTATGTCCAAAAATTTCAGGTCCAGAATAATTATGACATCCTACTCTTCCTTATTTTACTATCTATTCAAGATTGCCTCCACAACTTCAAAATTCTCCTTCAATTACCTATAATTAAGGTGCACAAATACAACACAAAAATTAGGGGAATAAGCTGGATCTATTGTTTTTTAATATGAACAATAAGGATGATAATATTTCCTCAATTAACAGGCTCTTTTCTCTCTATCATTCATGCTTGAACATTTGTGTTCCAAACTTTTCTTGAATTTAGTAAGTATGAAAATTCATTGGGTATTATCCCTTATGTGAGATATTCCCATTTTTATAATCCATTATTGTTCATGAATTTACTTGTGCTATATTTATCTTCTTTAACATATATTATTATGTTACGAACATTGTTAAGAAATTTATAAATATATGTCCATCCATATGATATCTCCCATATTAATTGCATAAAGTTATTTGGTTGTCATTTGTTGAAAAAATATTATGAAATTTTACTACTTTATTTGGAATTTATTACTTTTATTTTTCAAAAATAGTTTCTTATGCTTCTTCCAATCTTCTAGATTTTTCCAAATCATCTGGAAAATTTACCAAATATTCTTTTGAAACCAACTTAGAATATTTGTAATTCCAACCTGTCTTCTTACGATTATTTTTCACTAAATTACTCATCATGACACTTTTATATTTTACATGAATTTAATCATATCCATCTCGTTCTTACTATCATTTATTCAAACACCCATGTATTTTTTGCTTGAATCGATGGTGTTTTATATTTTAAAATAATAAAAATAGAACTTTAATTTTGATATAGCACTTCTTTTAGACTTATTGGGTTTTTTACGCAAGTAGTACATATAAATATTCTATGAAACCATATAAATATTTTTTCTTATAACTCCTTTCAGTTTTTCAACACATTCTTTTACCTATTTTTCTCCCAAGGTATCTTGTTCTCCTTTATTTTTAACATGATTCTATTTGATTTGTAGTCATTTCTTATTTTTGAAACATGATTGATAACTAGTGGGTGTATACCAAAATTCTGTATATCCATGTTCACCTATAGAGAAATAATATATAAGTTTTATAAGTATTTATATCTATTAATAGTGGGCATATTCTTCTTTTTATATGATGTTTCTATTTCCATAGCAGAATATATTTTTTCATTGAGTCTTATCCCCCAAAATTATGTCCATATTTTTTCTTAAAAAATTTATATATTGTTCTAAAAATATAATTGCATATATCCTAAATTTTCAGAATACCATCAACGACTAACAAACCTTGATTCTCTTCCTTAGAAAACATACTATCTAGAATTTCTTAAATAGTATGCTTGAAGTTTTTAGACATTCACATCAACTATATGAGATTTAATTGGGGAAATATTATTTTATATGTTATTATATCTACCATCGACATGGTTTTAGGCTTCTCGTAAATTTTTATTATACATTTTTTCCATTTTTTTTTGAAACATGCACTATTTGATAAAACAAATGTAGTGTAATTATTATATTTAGATATGGATGGTACCTCTTTCCAAGAGTTTGACCTAATTTATTCAACCTATGATATAATGTTATTTTCTATATAAAATGAGTCTTTTGTAATCATGGATCTTAATATAAACTTATGTATCATCATTCCATATCCCAAAACTTTAGGAAGTTCAAAAATGTGCATTTTCCAACTCTCTTTGTTTTACCCCAAACTCATGACACTTTTGAAAATAGTCACATATTCTTCTTTGGATTCAATATGGTTTGTGAGAGCATTGCGCTTTTTAAATTTCTTACCTAATGAATCTTACATTTATTTTAATTAATCTTCCATATAATATTTTTTATTAAGAAGTTACTTGTTAAAACCAATTATATAGGTGATTACCTTGAAAAGAACTTTATTCATATACCTTTTAATTTTAGAATATAAATATTTAATAGTTTTTATATCTTCATCCAATCTATTCTATCCATAAATTCAACCTGATTCTTTAGAAATATCACTCTCAATGGATTTTATAGATAAAATCTTACCACTTTAGTCAACTTAGGATAATAATATATCCTTGTTTTTTTTTAAAAAATATACTTATTTTCATATTTCTTCTTTCTTCTTTTTAATGTTTTGGAAGTAATATGCATTTTAGCTTAAATAAGAATGGAGACTGAGACTTCTTTCTAAGGTAATTCTGGATTTTCTTCAAATATGAACTTCATGTAGATATTTTAAAAACAACTAGAAATAATTTATATCAAATCAAAGTATAACCTTGATTTTCTCTAATTCCACATGAAGTGCTCAGTGTATTATGTAGGGACACTAAGAGAGGGTTAATGTACCCAAATTTTATTGATTTTTACTTTTATTTATTTTTTATCCCCTATTATAACCCAAAACTATGTCCTAGTTAAGATAAATGGATCTAATGATGTTAAATTGACCCTATCCTTGATATTAAATGTAGAAAAAGTAAGAATGAAAAGACCCAAAGATTTAAAAGGTTTCACCTCAATGTGAGGCATATATTCCTTTTATGTTCTGGTCAGGTTACATGACCTATGGTAATCACTATAATGAGAGAGTGATTGCAATAGAATGAGGAAAATTTTTATCCTTGAATATTAAAAGGTTGCTTATACTATATTATGCAAGTGTCATGCAAGATAATGGAAGTGTTATTCCTTGAGTCTTGCAGAAACAACTACCTCCATGTTTCTCTTCGGCCTCTTTCTAATGCGATGATGTTATTTATATTGGTATTGTTGGTTCCTTAAGGGTCCTCCATGAACCAAAAAACATGTCACCAATCATCAACGAATGATCAATGAACACACATGCAATATGGCCTTGATCTACACACAAACTCACTATAATATTTAATCTCATTAGTTCTTGAAGGTTCACGATGCTTGGGGTATAAAGAAACCAAAAAATTGTTCTCTTCTCCTCAATCTTCTTCCTCTTATTCTATAATATATAAATATTTCAAGGTATTCTAAACCTCCTTCAATACCTATAAGTATTATTTAACAGTTCTAGCAGTATCAGATCATTCATATTTTTATTCAGAAGGATGTTGTTTTCTTCTTGATTTACAATTTGAAGGCACCCCCTTCTCACTTTTTACTTTTAGAATATATAGTAAAGAGAACCAAATCCAAAAACATTTATTCATTATTCTTTATATCATATTTATATTCACTGATGTGGAATATATTTCTTCAGATCTCCACAAATCTTTGTAATTCATAACTTCCTAAAATCTCTCTTCTTTAATATTGTTATCTTCGGCATATTAAAAACTCTATCTTTTGAATATTCAAACCTGCTAAAATTCCATTTGTGGACTCTAAATTTATATTTTTCATATTCATAATATTTTTCAAATATCATGGTATCTACTTATTTTAAAATCCTACAACTAAATCTGCCTCAATTAATAGATAATTCTAACTTCATATAAATAGGGAGATAACTATTACAGACATTCCTCCTTCGATCATTCCATCTTTCCTGGAATATCCTTCTTTCCATGAATTTATCTACTTGGAAAAACCTTCCATATCAGTATATAGAATATATAGAATATTCATGGCATAACATTATGACATGTACTACACCCTACAGCATGAAACTTATTTGCAGTGTGAATCCTTCATGGATAATCTTTTACTTCTCATATTGTTATGCAAAATTATCTTAAGTAAATAATATATTATGTTGAATTTTCTTATATGTAAGATATTTGATGCTATCTTCAAGGAATTATCATATGTGTAAGATAATTTTATTATGGACTCCAAATATCTTACGTGTATAATAATTTACTTATGCACTCAAAATATCCTACAAATATAATAACTTTCTTACAAACACAAAATATCACTACCACAGATCTGGGAAAGGGATGAACCATCTTTTATCAGTGCTAAACAGAAAATGCTGATAAAAAGGGGGTCTTTATCAGTGCTAGCTAAAGGAGCAGATAATTCTACAATTTATCAGGGAAAAAAAGAGTGCTAATAAAGGTGTACCCTTTATAAGTGCTTTTTTTAGTACTGATAAAGGGTAGATTTATAGGCGCTAATAATATTACAAATAAAAGTTTTTAATAAAAACTATTATTAATTGATATAAAATTATTATTTTTGTATTAAAAAATAATGTTTCTTTGTATACATTAAATAAAAAAACTGTGTTTATAATTAATATTTGTTTTAATAATTCAAATATATATATAATGTTTTAAAAAATATTTCTAAGATTATAATTAAATAATTATATATTTAAATAATTATAATATTATGATAAATTTCATTAAATAATTAAGATATTTTTTATATTTTTTATATTTTTTATATTTTTTATATTTTTTATATTTTTTATATTTTTTATATTTTTTATATTTTTTATATTTTTTATATTTTTTATATTTTTTATATTTTTTATATTTTTTATATTTTTATATTTTTTATATTTTTTAATTTTTTTATTTATTATATTTATTATATTTATTATATTTATTATATTTATTATATTTATTATATTTATTATATTTATTATATTTATTATATTTATTATATTTATTATATTTATTATATTTATTATATTTATTATATTTATTATATTTATTATATTTATTATATTTATTATATTTATAATTATATATAAATACTTTTAAAATATATATTTATAATTATAATTATAAATATTTTTTTTCTAATGAATTTGGTCAATAAATATATTGATGTGTGAGTATAATTAGCATGCATATATGTTATGTAATCATCATGAATGTTCATTTATACATTATACCCTTCTTACTATTCATGTTGTCCATATGTGATAACTCTTTTTTTATTATCTATACTTTACTAGGTATGTGATTCATTAATGTTATACCCATGAATCTATTATGTTCTCAAAAATACTTATAAAATTAAAATAAATATATTTATTATATTTATAATTATTATATTTTAATTATATAAATATGTTTTAAATGTATTTATTTTATATTATAATTATAACTATATATATATAATTAAATAATTATAAAATTACAATAAATATATCTATTATAATTTTATAAATATTTATTTATCTATTTAAAATTATATACAAATATTTATAAATATATTTATTTATAGTTTTAATTATAAATAAATATATATATCTATATATATATATAATTATAAATTTATTAGACTTATACAATTATAAATATATATAATCAAATAAATATATTTATAAATATATATAAATATTTATAAATAAATTAAAATAATTCTAATTCTAATTCTAAATAAATATAGTTATATTTAAATAATTATAAAATTATAATAAATATATTAATTATATAAATTTATATATGAATATTTATAAATAAATAAAAATAGTTATAATTATAATTCTTTATAAATATAGATATATTTAAATAATTATAAAATTATAATAAATATATTAATTATATATATTTATAAAATTATGAATATATTTATTATAATTTTATAATTATTTAAATAAATATATTTATTTATTTATAGTTATAGTTATAAAAAACATATATTCATTTAAATAATTCTAAAATTATATGAAATATATTTATTATATCTATTCTCTTATAAATATATATAATTTAACACTCATAATGACACCTTTTAGCAGCGCTTTTTTAGCATTGATAAAGGCCTATCATTATCAACGCTAAAAAAGTTCTGATAGATGCATGTTTTATCAATGCTTTCTATTTTAGCAATTATAAAACATACCTTTATTAGCACTTTTTAACTAGCATTGATAAAAGCTTCACCAGATTTTTTAAATGAACCCTAACAATCAGATTCTTCTCTCGCACACCTCAAGATCTCAAAGAATCTGACCCCTGTGTCGTTGACCCCTCCTCTTCCCCAACCCCACCTCTACCACCGTCGACCCTTCCTCTATTGTTGACCCCTCCTCTACCACTATGAATCCCTTCTCCGCCACTACGAATTCCTCCACTCTCACAAACCCACCTCTACTGTGGACCCTTGTCTGATGTGAACCCACCTCTGTTATGAACCCACCTCTTCCACGTTCTGAACCCCATATCTTCCACTAACCCCTTCTCTGTCGCAAACCCTCCTCCTTCGAAAACTTTCCTCCTCCGTGAACCCATCTCTTCCACAAACCCCACCTCCGTTGTGTTTGTGGCCTCTGTTGCCGCTGCAACCGACGCCTACCCCAACTCCGCTGCCGCAGGACCCTACTATTGTTTCCAGAGGGGTGTGCCATTTTTTCCACATTATTATGTATTCCTAAAATATAGATATATTTTTTATCTAATCAGGTTTTGATCTATACTTACATAACATTTAATATGCAAGAAATCCTTTTGAATACCTTCAAATGCATATTCATTGATTCAACAACCCTGGCAGTATCAAACAAATCCTTAAAACATCTATATATTCTATATTTTCTACAATTAAATTGTTGAAATTCTTAATAGGAGAGGTCTTAGAAAAATTCCATTCCTCCTCTAAACTAAAAAACCTCTAAAATTAACATTCCCGTCTCATGTGAAAAGGAACTTGCATATTGAGATCCCCTACAACTATTTTCATCATGTGGAATTCCAATACATTATTTCTTTTGATTTTATATGACTATAAATGGATCTTCCTTCAACTTATTTGATGTTTTAACATTCTCCATAAACTAGTCCAAAACTCCATAACATGATATCCCTTCGTATTATGTTTGTTTTATTCAGCTAATCATTTTTAGCATTCTACCAACCTCAGTTTTTCATTCCATTCCATATGCTCCACAAACTCTTTTTTTCATAATTTATTTATGGTCAAAGCCATATAATGAGCCATAGAGTGACCCATAAAATTACGTAGCCTATAAAATGAAGGAATATTTTCATTTTAAAGTCTTAAATAAAGCTATTAGAATAATTATTGTTAGATATGGTACTATGATCTAACTGATATTGTAGTTTCAATTTCCAAAATTATTCATATATATTTATATCACATAGTGATTATTATTTGGTTTAACATTAATTTTTTAATGTCCTAGGAATATAATTTACATTAATAGGTAATAATAGTTTCCCACTATTATGAGAACATAGATATTCCATAAATATATTCTTAAACTAATATATCATACAGTTTATATATAATACTAGGCTCTTTTCTCAAACAATACATATACACATTGGTATGTATATAGACATAGTTGTATATGATACAAGTAAAAGGAAAGGGTCACAATTTTATAGTGGTTTTCCATAGTCACTTATTAAAGATATAGTGATAATGGGAAGTAGAGGTCACCATAGGTCATAAAGAAACAATAATCATTTTGTGTTATTTTAAGATATTTAATATAAAGTGCCTCTCTTGAAAATAAATTTATTTTTGGTTTACCTTTATATTTTGGATCGTGTGTAAACCTTTTATAGTTTTATGTTTTATAAAATGTTGGTTATTTTTTATTCATGTATCATTTATAATTTGCATATCTTGGGATTTATGTGTTTCTCAACATGCCTAAGCGGATCTTTTAAAATGATTCGAGTGTTTTTAAATTTTTTTTAAAAAATTATATATGTTCAAATTACCTTTTTTGGTTTTAAATATATTTAAAATTATTTAAACACTTTTCATGGACTTAGGTTGCATTCCAATTTTTTTTCAACTCACCCGATTAGCTTTCATTAAGGGATGTGAATGTTTTGAAAGTGTATTTAATTATGGTTTTATTTTTATAAGGGGTGTGTGAGGTTTAAAAAAATTGAAATATAGATGGTCATTTCTCATTTTGAATGATTAAGAATTTTGTGTAATGAAGTTTCCTTGAATTCTTTAAAAAAAGAATTTTGGTTTTGTGAAAGATTTCTTGGAATTGATTGGTTAATTTTAAAAAGGTTGTTTTATTTTAAAGAGGAATTTGTGTAAATGGTTGGTTTTTTAATATGATTTAAAATGTGATTTTATAAATATATTTCAAAGGGAATATGAAATTTAGTTTTTACAAAATATTTTTAGCATTGATTTTTATAGAATTATAAAAACCAATACATTATATAGGAAAGATAAGTAAATTGATTATAACACCATAGAAAGGGAATGCCACTAACTCTATCCAACCCATAGGATATAAATCATGACCTCATTAACAAAAAAGGTAAATCAATGTTTAACCCCATTAAAACTCTTAAACCTACATTTCATCCAACATCACCTTCATTGTTTAAATTTTGGAGGGAGGCAATTTGATATGTCTATTTAGGTATTTTCCCTCATAGGGATGTGATTGATTGTTAATATAAAATTCTATATGCTTATTCATGAATGTGAAAATGGTCTACTTCTTGTGAGGGTGTTATAGTTGATATGTGATTATTAATATCTTGTTGTTTCTCACTTCCACTTATTTGGGTATATAGGAATCCTATGAATTAATAAATAGGTACATATGTTTACTACACTAGTTATCTCACACACTAGATAGTTTCCCCTAGTTTTATGGATTTCTTAGTCCATAGGTTTGTCCCTAATAAGGAATGTGTTGGTAAGTGAGGTGGATTTTCTTTTTTTTTAGGATTCAACATAGGCTGAATATTGGAACCAGGAAAGAGGGATCTATAGAAATATTAGATTTATCATCTAAATAAGAAATTGGATGATGGTAAATAGTGCAAGGTGTATCTAGTTATAAATTTATTTCAATAAATATAAGGATTATATTTCAGTTTTATTTTCTTATCTACTGTAAAACATATAATAATTTAGATGGTTCTCGGTTCGGTTTCTGTTGAAGGTTTATTTCTAGAGAAAATGGATGTCATGATTATATTTCTTCATGGATATTTAGAGGAATCGGTCTTTATATATCAACTAGAAGGTTTAATGTTAAATGGAATATAAGGTTTGGTTCCAATCTCAAATGGAGTTTTTTTGGCATTAAGTAGGCACCATGACCGTGTAACTGGAATTTCAATGATTTCATGGTAGAATTAATGTTCATGCGGTGTATTGTAAATAATTTCTACTATATTAATGTGTATTATAAAAAGAATTTTTTTCATTTTACTTATTTATGTGGATGAATTTTCTCAGTTGAACCAATGAAAGAAAGGATGGGAGAGATGAAGAAATGATTTTTCTAGAAGATCCCAAATGAAGGACCTTGGTTTTGGAAAGTGGATATTGGGTATAAATATTGAATGTGACTTAAAGTCTATAACTTTTTTTAGCCTTGGTTAATTTTTATTTCAATTTTTTGTGTATTTGTTTTTGTTAAATATTAATATTACTTAGTCAAATAGGATGGATATGAATAAATAATGTATGGATGCCAATTATTTGACAAAACAGTATGAAGATGGAGTGAAAGAGTTAATCATGTTTGGAAAAGATCATGTATATGACCCTTATAAAATCCTTCATCTGTGTTTATACTATTTTTACTCAATAAAAATTAGTCCATAGGGGTTGGAAGAACTATTGTTCTTTCAAAAAATAGATTGATGTTATAAATGTTGGAATAAACATGGGGTAAAAGTGAATGTAACTAGTGGTTGGGATAACACTATGTTTTATGGATTATCTAATATGATTAAAAGTGTGTACTATAAATAAGAGTGTATTGAGGATGTGATTACATATGTGAATGATGGTGATGATTGTATTGATAAAATGGAAAGGAATGTTGAAGATAAACTTCTTGATTTCCCAAAATTGTTTGAGAAGTTAAAGAGTTGTGAAACAACACCATTGTATGCTGGTATCATTTAATATACAGCATTTTCTTCCATAATGAAGCTGTATAATTTGAAAGAAGGAAATGGATGGAGTGATTATAGTTTTACGGAACTACTTTCTCTCTTGAATGAAATTCTCTGAAAAGATAATGATCTGCTGATCCGAATAGATGATGCCAAATGAATTCTATGCTTGATGGGTATGATATATGAAAGAATACATGCCTTCCTGAATGATTATATACTATTTTAAAAGGACCAAAAATCACTTACATAATTCCCAAATTGTGGCCCTTATCCATACAAGAAAGAAGAATCATGTCCTATGAAATTTTTATGGTACTTTCCAATCATTCCGAGGTTTAGTCACCTATATGAAAGTGAGGAGATTGTAGGGTAGTTGACATGGCACATTGATATAATAATTAATTATGGGAAACTACGTCACCCACCAGACTCTCCTCAATAAAATAGAATTTATCATGAGTATCCTAAATTTGGAAATGATTTAAGAAACCTTCATATTGCATTATCTACAGATGGAGTGAATCCTTTTCGTTTTCAAAATAACACTCATAGTACATGGAAAATTATGAGGGTAAATTATAACTTGAAACTATGGTTATGCATGAAATGAAAATACATCACATTCTCTATGCTTATATTAGGACCAAAACAACCGGGTAATGATATTGATATTTATTTAGCTCCATTGGTCAAGGATTTAAAATTATTTTGGGATTCAGGTGTTAGTTTTATGATGCTTACATAAATGAATATTTCACATTGAGATCCATTTTGTATGGGATGATAAATGACTTTCCTACTTGGAAAATTTTAGGATATAGCATTAAAGTAACTCAAGGGTGTCCCATTTTCGAACAAGGTATATAGTCAATTAGGTTAAAACATTCATCAAAAAACATTTTTTGGGGACATAAATGATTTCTAACCCAACAGCATAAGTATTGATCTTGGATGACATCAGTCGATGGAATTTCAGAAGAACATACACCACTCTCTCAACTAACAGGTGATCAACTATTTGATAAAGTAAAATATGTGTACACTACTTTTGGTAAACCATTATTGAAAAACCTTATGAAATCTTTATGGAAAAACAGATTGATTTTTTTATTGAATTACCATACTGGAATTGTCTGTATATCCAGAATTTTATTGATGTTATTCATGTTGATAAAAATGTATGTGATAGTGTCATTTTCATGTTGCTAAATTCACCCCTCAAAATAAAGGATGGAATTAAGGATAGGTTGGAAATTGTTTACATGGTAATATAAGAAGATTTGGCACCGGTGATGGGTGAAAATGAACTTTTCTTCCTCCAGCTGCTTACCCTCTTTCCTGCTAAAAGTGATATCATTTTTACAACTTATTTAATGATGTAAATGTTCTATAGGTTTATTCATTGAATATCTATAACATCATTTCAATGACATGTTTAAAGTTAAAGGGCCTAAAATCACATTACTACCTTGTTTTAATGCAAGATATAATTCCTATTTCTGTAAGTTACATTTTTTCCAAGAATGGTCATCATACATTAACCGAGATTTGTTTATTATTCAAATATATATAAAGAAAAGTTATAGACCCAGTGAAATTTATGACTATGGATAGAGAAATTATTGTCATATTATGTGAGTAGGAAATGTTCTTCTCACAAATATTCTTTGATAATATGGTTTATTTAGAAATTCACTTGGTTTGACAATGTGATCATGTACACTATAGATGGATGTACCCCATTAAATAGTATATGATGATTTTTAAAGGTTATGTAAAAACTTGAAGTCGGTATGAGGGTTTTATTATGGAGAGATATATTTCTTATGAAGCTATTGAATTCTTTAATAAATACCTACCCAGTTTGGAAAGAATTGGTCTACCGAAATATCATCACATTAGGGAGCTTGTGGGTAAAGAAATTTAAGGAAGAGATGTCACAATCAATATTACAGATTGGCAGCAATCCCACCTTTACATTTTTCATAAAAATTTAGAGGTTTCTCCATATTTAAAAACCCACAAAGAAATTATCAAGCATTTAAATCCATCAAGGGATGAAATATGGATATCAAATACATATAATCAGTAGTTTATAAAATGGTTTTAGGACCCTATTTTTAAGGAGTCAGATGAAAATCTAGATTTTATTTCATAAATACATTGATGGATAGCCATAGGATCATGTGTGTATGTATTATCTTACAGTGGTTATATGATTAATGGTTATACGTTTTATAAAAATGAACAAGATGAATAAATTAATATAAAAAATAGTGGAGTTACACTTATGGATGAAGCAATGCATGTTTTTGGTACTAAGGACAGAAATACAACTTATGCGAATATGTCATAATTTGGCATCATCAAACAAATATGGGAGTTGGATTATACAACATTCTAATTGCCAATTTTTCAATTCAAGTGAGTTGATAATAGGATTGTTTTTAAAATAAATTAATTAGGATTTATGAAAGTTGATTTCAATAAGGAAGGGTATAAAGACGAGCCTTTTATAATGGAATCATAGGCAGTACAAGTATTTTATGTTCTATATCCTACCAACCAAAAGTGTTCAGTTGTTCTATTATCGACCAAAACCACTGAAGGGTAATATGAAAATCTAAATGAATATGACCCTTTTATTGGGATGTCGCAATCATTTAACAATGGTCCTAATAAAGATGGTGTTTTTTATGTCATAGGAGACCACAATGAAGGAATTTTGATAGTTGATACAGGGTTCAAATCCCTTCAACCTTTAAAAAAATGAGAGTTCAATAATAAGGTTGTATTTTTTTGTAATATACATCATGTTACCTCATGTTATTATCTATTTTCTATTACATTTATATAATCTAAATTAAATGTTAATCCAATTATATAGATAATAACTTATGAACATGTTGATCCTCCTAATCCCTAGAAACAGTAAGTCACTCAACCTATTCTTTCTCACAGTTTTGACGAACAACAACCTTTTTCACATGTTGGTGATCCAAATCCTTATGAGCAATAGGTTTCTCAACCTTCCGATGCTCCCAGTGCAGAGGTACAATGATTATTTTCACATGTCGGTGCTTCCACTCTATAGGAACATATTGACGATGTTGAATCCAAGAAAATGGTAGGTGACAAAGTCCTGGTGATGCAGAAAAAATAGGAGGAGCATAGCTTGATGTTGTTATCAAAAATAATTAAGTTGAAAGTCAAAGGCATCAAGTAAGAGATTGAAAGGAATGTTTAGGGCCAGTATTTTAACACCAACAAGGCCATATTGAGTAATTACATTGGAATCATCACTCGTTAATGCCTACTAATTGATGTAGATTCTTGGTACCATGTTGGCTGTAACACCCCGAGATTTTATTAAAAATATTCTTTTTAATTTCATTAATGTCTTGTGTTGTACGCTACACCAAAAGAAGCTTGCACAACACGCATCCTTGACTTGTCTTTCATTACATGCAATCGCGACCTTCCTCGATAGCATGTGTAGTACGCAATACCGAGTTTCACTAAACAACGATATACTATTAAAATATTAATAAAACTAGCCGTTATGAATAGTAATAACCACTTTTTGAAATTTTGAAATTTTTATTTTTCAGAATGGACTTCATTTCTGGATTCGGAATATCGAAATTAGCTTAGGGTGAAATTTTGGTACATTTCGGATAACTTTCATTTTCTAATGAATAGTGAAAATTACTAAATTTAAATTAAAAACAACCTTTTTAATCGAAATAATTAATAGTGATAAATTATTAATTTGAGTGGTTTTAAAGTATATTTAGAATATATTTTTACAATTTAATACAATTTTGGTCATTGGATGTAATTTCACATTTAAACCAGACATAAACAAGTGTCAATCTTTTGGTAGTTACTATCTCTTAAAAACATGCAATTTGTTTTGACGACGGGAATTAATTTTTAAATTAATTAATGCAAATGATATGTTTTGAATATTGTAAAATAGATATCATTTTTGAGTTCATAATATCAAATATATCTTAGGCCTAATTTTTGGTATTTTTCTGGAAACTTTCATTTTTTGATGAATAGTGAAACCACTAAGTGGTAGTTAAAAAAATGAATTTTTCATAAAACTTAATTTTACCGCTTCTGTGAGTGGAATTTCAAAAATCCAAGAGACATAGTTGATGTCAGTAAGTAAAATATGGTTCAATGAGATGAAAATATTTTTTTAGTGAATAGTAACTTTTTACTTTTTTTACCACGGTTAAAAGTAAATATGGTAATTAAGGGTAAAAATGATATTATTATTACCCTAACACATGTCCTAATTCTATTGGACAAGTGTAATTCGAACAAAAACAACCTTAGGAATAAAATATGACCATTTAGGCCCACATGGATTAGATTAGGACATTTATTATTAATTTATTTAAAGAAGGGTTAAAATAGTTAAAATCAAAGTTTAATAACAAAATAATTTTTAATATGAGGTTATACATAAGATAAATTCGACTATAAATATGAATTAGAAAGCCAAAAAGACTTCCTAAATAATGGTATTTTATTTGTAATTTTTAGACATTAAATAATTTAATATATTTATGACACAACGATGATGCAGTAATTATCTTATTAATGAAATATTGACATAATTGATGTTATAAATACCCATATAAATGTAATTTGAGACTTTTTATGATGTAAATTAATTTTCTAGGTTAATATGACATTTTATTGTTGATATAAGTAACTTGGTTTTAACTTATCATTCTTTTATGAATTTCATAAAAATCATGTACCAAATAGTGTCAAAATTGACATAAATTAGTTTTTAAAACAAATATTATATTATTAATTTTTATTTAATTCCTAAAAATCTAAGGTTCGTCCAAATGACTTAGATAAGGATATATATATTAATAATAAACAACTTGGGGTTCTTTTGGCTTGTTATGGTAAGTTTATTAACCATATATTGTAAGAAAACAAAAAGACACGGTAAAAGTTAAATTATTTAACTTAGAGTTAAATCTAATTGATAATGTTAAAATAATAACCTAAAATTATCTAAATCCTATTGGATGAGAGAATTTCGACCCATCCCCACTTTAGCTTCTAAATAAGACCCTTTTGAACCATTATAAAACGAATTTGACCTTAATATAAAATAATATTTTGAGATTTTCATAAGGTGCCCCTCTCCTCCCTTATAAAAGGACACCTCCTCCCTCTCCTCCTCACACCAATTTGAGCATTCAATCTTGGCCAAACCCTGCCAAAATCTCTTCTCCACTCCCCTAGTATCATCCTAGAGGTCCTGGTATTCTTCAAATACCATCCTTAGTTCTTTAAGTGGAGGTTAAGAAAAGGCGCGTCAAAAAGAGGTAATATCCATTACCGATCTTTTTCAATTTATTTCTTCTTCAAATTCTTCTTCTTTAGTTGTTTAATGATAAAGTAATAACATCAGTATTTATTATATACTGATATGTTATTATAAATATGAAACAACTCTAATTAACCTACTATTCATCCTACGGAAAAAGTAAATCACTGCACGTGCGTACGTACGGAATACCGTCTCCACGCCGTGGTGTAAACTATTTTCCGCCACCACCTTAATTGGATGGGTATAATGGTGTAATTAGTAACTATATATGATTATTATAAAGTTATATTGATACTGAAATAGTATACATACACTTCAACACAAGTTCACGATCATGAGAACAATATCATCGCTCGTGCGTACGTACGGACTACCGTCTCCACGACGCGATGAGATTCATTCTCCACATTAATCATTCATGAATGATTATAAAGTATATATAATGAATAATAATGAAATATATGACATGTTAAATCTACTAGATTTATGTATATATATATATATATATATGTATGTCATCTACTTACTTCCATTCAAGACAATAAGGAAAGGAAAACAGCGTTCATGCGTACGTACGGACTACCGTCTCCATGAACGGTGTGTTTCATTTCATTTATCTATCTGTTATATATATATATATATATATATACTGAATATATATGATATATAAATCATGTTTTATATTCTGGAAGTAAGTAAATCATGATATAAGTAATAATAATGTCAAGAACAACAAGTCCAAGCACCTACGATAAATGAAACGATTTTACCCAAAACGCTTCTTTAACATGGAATTTACAAAAGAACGGGTAATATAAATTCATAAGTGAACCATATATGATATCATAACAATGAATATGATTCTGTAATAATTTAATTACATTATTTAAATCATTATACAGGAGGTTCGTATATGTACAAAGCATATCAGACATAAGGTAAGGGAAATATCACAATCTCATTTTTATCCAAGATTGTTTATACTTTGGCATTTACTGGGGTGTATTTTATCATCCACATACATGTTTCCCCAATATGTAATATTTATATCCTTATACAATTGTTTAAATCCAATTTTACCCTTCGGTGAGTTTTTAGTAAAAGATATGAAAGGAATCTTTTGTCGTTTTTCGTATGAGGTACTTTTTGACTTTTCCGACAAAAGTACGAGAAGAATGTTTTTTTTAACTTATACGGCATAAATGGATTTTTAAAACAATATTTCCAAGAATCTTCCTTTACAAGTTTTAAAGTTTATTTTTAATCAACTTCTTTTAGTTTAAAATTGTATGACATGTTAAGAAAGGAAAAAATGTTTTTTAAGTAGAAAGGATATTTTCCTCAAGAATGGAGTTCAAGTGTTTTATCAAAATTATTTTCCATCTAAGATAATATAGGGTTCTATTTCTATCCCTATTATTACATGGATTTGATTATGTTGTGATTGAAATTTTTTTATGAAATCCTTTATCTTATATGAATTGTTTTATGATGTCATGATGTTTAAGATTCCCATTTTTATTACATGGGTTATGCTATGATGTATGGTTTCTGATTTTGTGGCACACATAAGAATGGTATCATTATGAGATGGGTGGGACCTATATCTCCCTCCAATGAATTGGGTAAAGATTTTATATCTCATGATATAGACATGGCTGGAACGGTAGGTTATACCGGTTTAGTGAAACAGGACTGAAACGAGGGTGACTCGGTTTAGAAATGGACTTGTCCACTAAGATAGTCTTGGCAATGAGTCTTGACTAATAAGATATGATTCTCTATGATTATGTGTGTATGCCACAAAGCTTCATGTTTTAAGTTATGATTATTTGGATTTAATTTCACTACTATGATTTATCCCATGTTATGAAATTATTCTCTTTTTTGCAGGTTAAGATTTCCAAAATGTTATGTTCTAATGAATATGATGTGATTGATATTTATTTTGTTTACCCTTACTGAGCATTTGAGCTCACCATTTTATGTTTTCTTTTCCCCAGGATATAAATAAAGGTTTTTGGTATTAAAAAAAAGGAAGATATTTATGGGAGATGTTGAAGATCTTTCACCACGATTAGAAGATTATATTCCGAGTTTCCAAAGACACTAAACTATTACGATCCTTGTGTGTGTGTTTTTGTTATGTACTAAGTATTCTTCAAAAGTAATGTAATGTCCATGTACATAAAGCTTCGAGTCTCTACAGTTGGTATCAGAGGAAAGGTTTAGTCAACCTTTGGAAACTAGGATGTGAGAACATTATTGAGATCCCTAGAGATATTTCTAAGGTATGTCTAGGGGTGTCTCTTAGGATAAGTATACGTATAGGATATAGTCCTAGAACTACGGTAATG
The DNA here is from genome assembly GCA_963277665.1 of Viscum album. Lineage (NCBI taxonomy): Eukaryota > Viridiplantae > Streptophyta > Magnoliopsida > Santalales > Viscaceae > Viscum > Viscum album. The sequence goes on from OY728131.1 coordinate 246,582,962, forward strand.
ATATTATAATTTAACCTAAGATGTTAGATATTAAGGGTACTCCCCCTTTATTATGTTGTTTTCCTTAGCATGATTTTTGCCTCTCACGCTATTCTTTTTGGGTTTTAGACGATGGCTGGAACCCGAAGGAACCGTGTTGATCACTGTAATGGACAATGCAATGATTTTCCTCCTGAACAAACAAATGTTATGGGAGATGGTGTGAAAAATATTATTGTTATACTTACACAAGCTATGAATCATTCTAGACTTCCAAATGAGCAGAGAAGGGAACAATATTCTATTGAGTCCTTCATGAGGCAACGTCCACCTTCTTTCAGTGGGCCTTCCGATCCACTTGTTGCTGAACAATGGATCAGTACCACTGAAAAGAAATTTTCAGTTCTTCAATGTTCTGAACATGATAAAGTCATCTTAGCAGTATATCGTTTGGAAGGTGAAGCTGATCAATGGTGGAATCTTATTGAGAATACGAGGCTAAGAGATGAAATTGAGTCCATGGAATGGGATGAGTTCAAGAACTTGTGTTTCAGTAAGTACTTCCCTCGTATTCTTCGAACAAAGATGGAAAAGGAATTTCTTGAGCTGAAGCAGAAGGATGATGAATCTGTTGGTATATACGAAGCAAATTTTACAAGACTTTCAAGGTATGCATCTGGCATTATCATCCAACCTAAAAGTAAAGTTGATCGATTTTTCAGTGGCTTAAAACCAAGTCTTCGAAGGGCATTAGCTATAAGAGACTTTAGTAGCTATGAAGAAATTGTGCGTTGTGCTATCAAGGTAGAAATGGAATTTGGTGTTACATATCCATCTCATGGTTTTGATAAGAAATGAAATATGGAGTTCAAGGAGAAATCTCAGAATAATGGTGAAAAGAAGATGAATGTTTCCTTATGCACAAAGTGTGGAAAGAAGCATGGTGGAGATTGTCTTAAAGGGACTAGAAAATGTTTTAAGTGTGGAAAATAAGGTCATTAAGCATCTGAGTGTCAAATTAATGGAAAACGGGTTTCTAATGATGTGAATAAAGAAAACACTACAGAGAACGCACCACCAACACTTCAATGCTTCAAGTGCAAGGAAATGGGGCATTATGCTAATAAATGCTTTAATCCAAGGGTTAGTGATGATCGACATGAGCAACCGCTTAAGGAAAAGGAAAAAGGGAAGTCACATGTGATCACTATTGGCGATGTTGAATATGAAAACAATATGGTGGAATGATTATGTGTTTATGTAATGGGATTTCAAAATAGTATCATAGGAATCTCATTTATGGTATTGTGGAATTTTGGAATATCTATGTATTGGTTTTCAATAATTATATGATACTGGTAACCAGGAAAAAAAAGTGATTGAAATATTTTTGGAAAGTAGATGATATGCGCATAATGAAGGGACACGAAGATAATGAGATGTTTGATTGTATTCATGAGTTCATGATTGATATAAGGACTAAGTATAGAGAATTTTGAGGATTTTGGTATGTGGAAAGAGTTATCTTTTGACAGAAATCATGTTTTCACTAAGATTCAATGGGTATTCATTTTTTCAAGAGATTACATGATTATGGTATTCACATGACTGGAATATGACAAACAAGATATATGAGGGATAAATGATGGCATTCACGTGATCATTTTCTCTATACTATGAGCTTGGACCGAAGTATTTTAGATAAGACTAAAGATTGGAATGGATTATGTTGGACATAAGTTAGTATTGTTTAAGGATAAAACTTTTTGTTGATATTGTTGATGGGATGTTATAATAATGTAGTTTTAGAAAAAAGACAACCTGCAGGATGTGCGACAACCCATCGCGTCGACCAAGGCTGTGGGAATCGAACCCACAACTAAAGTGCGACAGGCCTTTATCGCATACCACTGGCCTACAGAAAGTCCCTGGTTAGTAGAAACTATTTTTATTTTATTAATTGGTATGATATATGAAGTATAAGTTCATTTTTTGAATCATATATGATTAACCTCACCAAAGACGGACTTATGTATATTTGATAACTATTTCTAAACTTTTGTTCGAAAAAGATGGAATGACCCATCATTATATCACATGATCTGTTAACACTTCACGAATAACAAATTCAACTTCATTTCTTTAAGAGATGAAGTGGAAATTTTTCAAAGCACGAACAACAGTGAGATTGTACCAAAATCAAGTAAGTATTTCTTCTAATTCAAATTTTTCAACTTTAGGGAAATGATATTGAAAACCAAAAATGTTGTCCTAGTGATCTTATATCTGATGAATCAGATGGTACCCTAGATCATCACAAATTTATGGCTTTGTGATTGTTGGCTTTTTCATAGCCATGTTCTCTACCACTCTCCATCAGAACATGATAGTTAGATTTCTCTTCCATATCCATATTTTCACCTATGTGGAAACCCAGTGATTAGTTTATTTGGGTAACCGTTACGTTTCATACTTTTGTTTTTAAAGATTGGTTTTGGTATTCCTTTTTACGATGTGGGTTTCTATTAAAGAAACTTTTGAATAGTAAATCATTTATAACCTCGACGAATTTCGAGGGCGAAATTCATTTTAAGGGGGGTAGAATGTAACACCCCAAGATTTTATGAAAAATATTCTTTTTAATTTCATTAATGTCTTGTGTTGTATGCTACACCAAAAGGAGCTTGCACAACACGCATCCTTGACTTGGCTTACATTACACGCAATCGCGACCTTCCTCGATAGCGTGTGTAGTACGCAATACCGAGTTTTACTAAACAATGATATGCTATTAAAATATTATTAAAACTTGTCGTTATGAATAGTAATAACCACTTTTTGAAATTTTGAAATTTTTATTTTTTAAAATGGACTTCATTTCTGGATTCGGAATATCGAAATTAGCTTAGGGTGAAATTTTGGTACATTTCGAATAACATTCATTTTCTGATGAATAGTGAAAATTGCTAAATTTTAATTAAAAACAACCTTTTTAATCAAAATAATTAATAGTGATAAATTATTAATTTGAATGGTTTTAAAGTATATTTAGAATATATTTTTACAATTTAATACAATTTTGGTCATTGGATGTAATTTCACATTTAAACCAGACATAAACAAGTGTCAATCTTTTGGTAGTTATTATCTCTTAAAAACACGCTATTTGTATTGACGACGGGAATTAATTTTTAAATTAATTAATGCAACTGATATGTTTTGAATTTGGTAAAATAGACATCATTTTTGAGTTCATAATATCAAATATAGCTTAGGCCTAATTTTTGGTATTTTTCTGGAAACTTTCATTTTTTGATGAATAGTGAAACCACTAAGTGGTAGTTAAAAAAATAAATTTTTCATAAAACTTAATTTTACTGCTTCTGTGAGTGGAATTTCAAAAATCCGAGAGACACGGTTTATGTCAGTAAGTAAAATGTGGTTCAATGAGATAAAAATAATTTTTGGTGAAAAGTAACTTTTTACTTTTTTTTACCATGGTTAAAAGTAAATAGGGTAATTAAGGGTAAAATGATATTATTATTACCCTAACACATGTCCTAATTCTATTGGAAAAGTGTTATTAGAACAAAAACAACCTTAGGAATAACATATGACCATTTAGTCCCACTTGTATTTGATTAGGATATTTATTATTAATTTATTTAAAGAAGGGTTAAAATAGTTAAAATCAAAGTTTAATAACTAAATAATTTTTAATATGAGGTTATACATAAGATAAATTCGACTATAAATATGAATTATAAAGATAAAAAGATTTCCTACATAATGGTATTTTATTTATAATTTTTAGACATTAAATAATTTAATTTATTTATGACACAACGATGATGCAGTAATTATCTTATTAATGAAATATTGACATAATTGATGTTATAAATACCCAAATAAATGTAATTTGAGACTTTTTATGACTTACTTTAATTTTATAGGTTAATATGACATGTTATTGTTGATATAAGTAACTTTTTTCGAACTTATCATTCTTTTATGAATTTCATAAAAATCATGTACCAAATAGTGTCAAAATTGACATAAATTAGTTTTTAAAACGAATATTATATTATTAATTGTTATTTAATTCCTAAAAATCTAAGGTTCGGCCAAATGACTTATATAAGGATATATATATTAATAATAAACAACTTGGGGTTCGTTTGTCTTTTTATGGTAAGTTTATTAACCATATAGTGTAAGAAAACAAAAAGACACGGTAAAAGTTAAATTATTTAACTTAGAGTTAAATATAATTGATAAGGTTAAAATAATAACCTAAACTTGTCTAAATCCACTGGATGAGAGGATTTAGACCCATCCCCACTTTAGATTCTAAATAAGACCCTTTTGAACCATTATAAACTGAATTTGACCTTAATATAAAATAATATTTTGAGATTTTCCTAAGGTGCCCCTCTCCTCCCTTATAAAAGGACACCTCCTCCCTCTCCTCCTCACACCAATTTGAGCATTAAAGCTCGGAAAACCCCTGCCAAAATCTCTTATCCACTTCCCTAGTATCATCCTATAGTTCCTGGTATTCTTCAAAGACCATCCTTAGTTCTTTAAGTGGAGGTTAAAAAAAGGCGCGTCAAAAAGAGGTAATATCCATTACCGATCTTTTTCAATTTCTTTCTTCTTCAACTTCTTCTTCTTTATTTGTTTCATGATAAAGTAATAACATCAGTATTTCTTATATACTGATATGTTATTATAAATATTAAAAAACTCTAATTAACCATCTATCCATCCTACGGAAAAAGGAAATCACCGCGCGTGTGTACGTACGGAATACCGTCTCCACGCCGTGGTGTAATCTATTTTCTGCCACCACCTTAATTGGATGGGTATAATGGTGTAATGAGTAACTATATATGATTATTATAAAGTGATATTTATACTGAAATAGTATACATACACTTAAAAACAAGTTCACGATCATGAGAACGATATCATCGCTCGTGCGTACGTACGGACTACCGTCTCCATGACGCGATGAGATTCATTCTCCACATTAACCATTCATGAATGATTATAAAGTATATATAATGAATAATAATGAAATATATGACATTTTAAATCTACTGGATTTATGTATATATATATATATATACTGAATATATATGATATATAAATCATGTTTTATATTCTGGAAGTAAGTAAATCATGATATAAGTAATAATAATGTCAAGAACAACAAGTTCAAACACCTACAATAAATGAAACGATTTTACCCAAAACGCTTCTTTAACATGGAATTTACAAAAGAACGGGTAATATAAAGTCATAAGTGAACCATATATGATATCATAACAATGAATATGATTCTGTAATAAGTTAATGACATTATTTAAATCATTATACAGGAGGTTCGGATACGTACAAATCATATCCGACATAAGGTAAGGGAAATATCACAATCTCATTTTTATCCGAGATTGTTTATACTTTGGCATTTACTGGGGTGTATTTTATCATCCACATCCATTTTTCCCCAATATGTAATATTTATATCCTTCTACAATTTTTTAAATCCAATTTTACCCTTTGGTGAGTTTTTAGTAAAAGATATGAAAGGAATCTTTTGTCGTTTTTCGTATGAGGTACTTTTTGACTTTTCCGACAAAAGTACGAGAAGAATGTTTTTTTTAACTTATACGGCATGAATGGATTTTTAAAACAATATTTCCAAGAATCTTCCTTTACAAGTTTTCAAGTTTATTTTTAATCAAATTTTTTTAGTTTAAAATTGTATGACATGTTAAGAAAGTAAAAAATGTTTTTTAAGTAGAAAGGATATTTTCCTCAAGAATGGAGTTTAAGTGTTTTATCAAAATTATTTTACATCTAAGATAATATAGGGTTCTATTTATATCCCTATTATTACATGTATTTGATTATGTTGTGATTGAAATATTTTTATGAAATCCTTTATCTTATATGAATTGTTTTATGATGTCATGATGTTTAAGATTCCCATTTTTATTACATGGGTTATGCTTTGATGTATGGTTTCTGATTTTGTGGCACACATAAGAATGGTATCATTATGAGATGGGTGGGACCTATATCTCCCTCCAATTCATTGGGTAAAGATTTTATATCTCATGAGATAGACATGTCTGTAACGGTAGGTTATACCGGTTCAGTGAAACAGGACTGAAACGAGGGTGACTCGGTTCAGAAATGGACTTGTCCACTAAGATAGTCTTGGCAATGAGTCTTGACTAATAAGATATGATTCTCTATGATTATGTGTGTATGCCAAAAAGCTTCATGTTTTAAGTTATGATTATTGTGATTTCATTTCACTACTATGATTTATCCCATGTTATGAAATTATTCTCTTTTTTGCAGGTTAAGATTTCCAAAATGTTATGTTCTTATGAATATGATGTGATTGATATTTCTTTTGTTTACCCTTACTAAGCATTTGAGCTCACCCTTTTATGTTTTCTTTTACCTAGGATATAAAGAAAGGTTTTTGGTATTAAAAAAAAGGAAGATCTTTATGAGAGATGTTGAAGATATTTCACCATGATTAGAAGATTATATTCCGAGTTTCTGAAGACCCTAAACTATTACGATCCTTGTGTGTGTGTTTTTGTTATGTACTAAGTATTCCGCAAAAGTAATGTAATGTCCATGTACATTAAGCTTCGAGTCTCTAAATTGTGCCCATGATCAAGACACTAGTTTGGTAATGGATTATAGTAAAATTATGATATCATTTCTTTATTTTACTAAAAAATAAAATAATGAATCATTGACTTAATTTTTATCATCCATTTCAGGGTGCATTTATAGTATATTACTCCCATAAGAAATATGTATTAATGATTTCTGGAAGGATTCGTAGATGATTTCTCCCAATTCTAACTACATATAATCTCAAAGATGTTGAAGGGAAAATAAACTCACGCCCGCTACCTATCTATGCACACTTGATAACCCATAACTCATGGGATGTGTTTACTAGTCGTCATGCATATGTGTCTTTTCAGGTACATTTAGGGTAGTAATACGTTATTTGATGATATGTTTATTCATCACTTTGATTGAAAAAAATTTATTTATGAAATAAGAACTTAGTTCTAAAAATAAGGAACAAGTAGAAAAGCCATAGTACCCCTACCATAATGTAAGGATGGGGTAAGTTTCACTTAAAAAATTGGTAAATATTTTAAATCTATCGTAATACTTTTATGTGACATGAAACAAAACCATAATTATGTTTCTCCATTTATATAAAGATTTATTACTCTAAATACAAAACCAAATCCATCCCATGACATGTTCTATGGAAAGAGGAATGTGTAAATAAACACAGAATACTAATAGATGAAAACACGCAAAAAGTTTGGTAAAAATGTGTAAGTATTACATAATAATAATTTTTTTCTTTAAATTTATATTACATAAAAAAGATCAATTACTTTAATATATTTTATATCTAATATAGTCACAGGAATCAGCAACACCTGTATTAGATGAACACATACTATCTGTGGCCTTAAACTAGCCAGAACAGTATGGCCACGTTAGAGGTACTGGTTTTGGGGTGAGACCCGAAACATATTTTGAGGAAAAAACAAGATGAAAATCAAAGTAAATAAATGAAATGGATGAGATAAATACTATCTACCCTTTAATAACAATTCTAATTTTATAGATAGATGATGAAAAATTTAATCGGGGAAGTTAATAGAAGAAAAAACTAAAGAACAACCACCATGTAGAGATCCTAACCCACCCCCCACCAGCTATGAGGTGAGACATTCCCATGAAAGAGATGTCTTAGCTAAGGTAATCAATGTTCTAGTAAATGTTTTTGTGAAGTGTGAATTATATAGACATTTATAACTTTCTTGTACTGATATTCTAAAAGGTGATAATGATTGTTATTTATATCTATCAACACTCACCCAACACCTTGTAGCGAGGGCTATGGTGTTCAATATCCAAAAACATATGCTACACAATAGAACACTTGTGACAGGTCATGTGAGAGTGTTGATTAGAGTATACCATGAGTTTAGCACTGAGCTACTTGTTCCAATTGATGAGGAATACATTCAAATGGTTGAAAAAGTTTTTGGTACATTCATCACATGGTCATCACATCTTGTAAAAAACATGTTGACAAGGATTTATTAATTTCTAATTTATATTTCAAGATAAACCTTTATAAAATAAAAAAAACTCTGAACCTATGAATGTTATTATGGATGGACAAAGGGATGGAGATTAAATGAAAGGCCTACTCAAAACCAACTGATGGTTTGACCAACTGATTGAAAATATCTATCAAAATAACCATTACCTCGTATGTTCTATATTTTAATTTTTTAGGAATGAAGGTTCATGTCAATACAAAGTTAAAAAATGGTATTAGTAACATAGTTGATTATGAATAAAATATATAAGGAGATGAATTTCAAGACTTCATTGTTTTTGAGAATGTAAGTTAAATCATCGACTATGATTGGTTAGGTGGATCAGATGTAAATGTATACATGAGGTATGTTTTCAGGATTTTATTTTCCAAAAGTTGATATACTATGTTAATTATGACTAAATACAATTCATATTTTTTTTAGACATATATATGAAAAATAATTGAAGGGATTCCCCCATGAAAAAAATTGGACTCATTTTTTCACACATCACCTCTACAGAACAACCCAAAATAGATACCAAAAAAGGATGAAATAGTGGAAGGCCTAGTCAAATTGATTGAAAGAAAAAAAAATTAGGATGATAGAATATATTTAATACAAATGATGTTGGGGTAAAACTATACAATTTAATCATATCAAATATATTTTCATTTCTTTCATTACTTATTCCTTTTTGTGTTTTTACATAGCATTGGATGATCATTGTGGTAAATTTGGATACTCCAAAGATTTATTTCTTATATTTAATGCATGTATATCCAATAAAACATCCACACATCACGGTATTTGTAAATTTTTAATACACTGCATCCAAATTTTTAGAACTAAACATCAAGTTGTATAATTTATATTATCTTTTAATAAGGATTTTTTTATGATAGAGTGGTGCATCAATATCATGAAAAATGAGGAATGTGGTTGGGGGATAAACACAATGACGAAGATAAGTTCTATGACTAAACAAGTGTCAGGGTATAGATAATAATATTTCACTATCCAAATACATATCAAAACAAATTACTTATTCTACTCAATGTTTTTTTAGTGTCCTAAATAAACCAATGGAAAAGATTATGGTAATTATGTTTGTAAATTTATGAGAGAGATCATATTCCATGAAAATACTATCATTTTCTGAAGATTTATTTTTAAAGATAATTACTATTTCATTTAAAATATTTATTAATCTTTTATGTATTTATATTTTTCAGCACTATTATGACTGTTGAAAAGACTCAAATTCAAAACATGATATAAATGTACTCAGAATTGAATGGGCATCATACCTGATGTAAGAATGTACACAAATATCATGAATACATGACTTACATAGAAGTAGTGAATTTTTTCCTTTTTATGTTTAATTTACTTCTTTTTAGTATTGCTCACATAAGAATTTTTTTCTTATACAGGTGGATTCCTTTGTTCGAGTTGGGGTGGTATGTTCAATGATTCTCATTATCATGAGAGATAGAACTTCAAGGATGCAAATCAAAATTCAATGAAAAGTTAATGTTTTTTTAATATACTATGTTTTCCTTATAATGTTATTTGTTCTCTACTACATTAACATAATCTAAATTATATTTTTTACTACTCATGCAGATAATGACTTCAACAGACTTAGTCTCCCTCAAAACATTATCACCCCTGCATTGCCTACATTTTTCACTTTCATTCAAAGGCAGTGGAGGGAACTTGAAGGAAAGTGATAAATGATGACAATGCAGTGTTTTCATTTCGAAATAGAAAGGAAATGGAAATCATAGTAATATAAGATGTGTCCAGTATGAATCATAGTGTGTCTTTTTATTTAATTAATTAATTTTTTCATAATTTTACCTATTATTTGTCATTTAATTTACTTATCATTTTTATCTAATACTGATTTAGTTTTTTTACAGATCTTTTGGGAAGTCATACCTTATTTTCAACTATCTTCAATAATTTAGAAAAAATAGAACATATTATTTTTGTGTGGAAGTGGAAACCCCATGTTGCATAAAATTTGAAGTGAATAAGGATTCATCTTCCAAGGTATTTCTCAGTAGTTGAATTAAAATTATGACTTTCTAAAAGATCTATAATGAAAATTTTCTTGAAAAGTGTAGTAATCATCTACAGCTCAATCAACTGCACCTCAATCTGATACACAGTGTTCTTTGTATGACTCAAAGTGTATGTTTTTAGTTTATAATATTATTTGATCCTTTAAGATTCATATATTATGAAATACAATTATTTGATCCATTACTCATGATTATGATATATGATATGTTGGGTATGAATTTCAAATGTTAATATCACCTTTGGACATCTTTATGGTCATAATATCCTTATATGATCATTGATATCTCCCAGGTTTACACTTATTGAGCATTTATTATTACCCTTTCTTATGTTTCATATCCTTTCATTATTAATAATTTTTTTTGAAATGATATGTCTAAGAAGGTTTCTAGTAAGGAATAACTTAATTAGGGACTCTTATGAACTAGTTCTTTATGTTCCATGTTTCCAAAAGTAGTAGACCTAAACTATTCTAGCATGGATCATTGTGTTATGTGAGGAATATTAATATAATAATATGTGATGTCTATGCATGAAATTTCTAGGTCAATATATTTGGTATCAGAGCAACTGACCTACTCAAAATAGAGAAAAAAGAATAAGTGATTGGTATCACTTAACGTGAATATTTTTATTTAAAATTTCCATTACTTTTGTAAAGAGAATTAGTGACATAATAAGAACATATAAAATTAATTTTAATTGTTTTAATACTTTAATAAAATAATCCATAAGTCATTTTTGATGTGTATGAGTCAACCACGGCTCAATATGATGCACAGTGTGGCCGGTATGACTTTAAGTGTGTATTTTTATTTTAAATTGATATTAAATTTAGAAAGAAGAACAAGTGAAATACCAAAAACTATGAAAACGAATTTTTTTTATTATAATACATTAGTAAAATGATCCATGATTCATTTTTTAGGTTTCGGAATCAACCACACCTCAATCTGACACACGGTGTGACCATTATGACTAAAAGTGTCTATTATCAGTTTAAAATTGACATTTTAGTTCAAAATGTGTCACTCACTAAAAAACAAGAAAATGCACTCCAATTATCTTGAAAATGTATTAAAGTGATTCATAAGCCATTTTTGACATTTATGAAGCAGTCTCACATCAAAAAAATGCAATATTTAATCGGTATAACTTATATTATGTGTTTTTAGTTTGAAATGAAATTTTTGTAAAAAAACATAACTAGGATATTGAAAACTAATAAAACACATTCAGATTGTTTTGATACATTAGGAAAATGATTTGTAAGTAATTTTTTACATGTAGTAATTATCCTCACCTCAATATGACACACGGTGTGACCGGTATGATCCAAGTGTGTTTTTTATTTATAATTGACTTTAATTTAAGTAAAAACAAAAAATGACACACTAAAAACTGAGAAAATGCATTCATATTATTTTGATATTTTGGTAAAATGGTCCATGACTCGTTTTTGATGTGTATGAGTCAACCTCACCTCAATAAAACACATTATGTGACCAGTGTGACTCCAAGTGTGTCTTTTTATTTAAAATTGATATTAATTTATGTAAAAAAAGAACAAGTGACGTACAAAAAATTGAGAAAACGGATTTGTATTATTTTTATATTTAAGGAAAATGATCCATTAGTCATTTTTTATGTGTAATAGTTAACCTCACCTCAATGAAATGTATATTGTGACTAGTATGACTCCAAGTGTGTCTTTTTATTTAAAATTGACATTAATTTAAGTAAAAAAGAACAAGTGGCATTCTTAAGAACTAAGAAAATTCATTAAGATCATTTTGATACATTAGTAAAATGATCCATGAGTTATTTTTACTTGTAGTGATCAAACAAACCTAAATATGATGCATGGTTTGACCGGTGTGACTAAAAGTGTCATTTATTATATTAAAATTGATATTTTAGTTCAAAATGCATCACTCGCTAAAAACCAAGAAAAATGTGCTCCTATTATATTGATAATTAGGTAAAGAAATTCATAATTTATTTTTGATGGGTATGAATTAGTCTCATGTCAAACTGACACACGATGTAATCGGTATGACTCATAATGTGTGTTTCGATTTTGAAATGACATTTTACTAAAAAAAGGATTATCATTCTAAAAACCAAGAAATCACATTTAGATTGTTTTGATACTTTAGTAAAACAATATATAAGTCATTTTTGATGTGTATGAATTATCCACACCAAAATCTGATGCACGTTGTGACTGATATAACTCTGAGTATGTCTTTTTATTTAAAATTGACATTAATTTATGTAAAAATAAGTGAAATACTGAATGCCTAGAAAACACATTCAATTTGTTTTATTATTTTAGTAAAATGATCCATGAGTCATTTGTGATGTTTAGGATTCAACCTCACCTCAATATGATTCATGGTGTGACTGATATAACTCCAAATGTGTCTTTTTTATTAAATATTGAAATTTTATTAATGTATTCTTTCATATTAATGTTTAATTTATTTCTTTATAGTATTATTAACATAATATTTGTTTTCTTATATAGGTGGAATCTTTTTCTTGGTTTTATATTATTTTTTCAGCAACTGATAACATGGGAATACATTTTTTAGACGGTATCACAGGTGTCAAAAGATGAAATATTAATGTTTTAAAATGCTTGTTGGATAATTATAAATGTAATTATATTAAACAATGTTTTAAATGTAAATAGTAGTGTTTTTTATAAACCATGGGTGTAAATTTTTGTATTCGTGATGTTAATTAAATTTATATAGCATTGTTTGAAATTAAAGGTATTATATAGTATTCTTTCAAATTATAGGTTTCTGCTGGGTGTATTGTTATATTAATAGAACATTGCAGCCAGCTAGGCCTTTATTAGTGATATTTTTTATCATTGATAAAGTACCCCCTTTATCATCTCTATTTAAATACCTTTATCAACACTATATGAGGTGTCCACTCCTGGGTCAATGTGGTAAAGGGTATGATTGTTTCCTCATCTCAGTCTAGGAGCATCCCTAGTTGGACCCATGCTAGCAGGATGAGGAGTCAACTCTAGTGGAACTGAATGTCTATAAAAATTTTGATAAATAATATTAACATGAAGTTATATGTAACTGAGAAGAAAAAAATTGCAATTATTATCATAAATAAGGGAAGATAAGGTGGAAAAGTACGCTTGTGCACCTATCAATTGGGATCAAATAGTCGATTACTTTAATTTTCTAAAGTATTTGGAATAATCTGCATAAGAATGAAATAAACATTTTTTAGATATAGTTTTTATAAATCAGACATACAATATAGGATTCCAAGAAGGAATAGAAAATTTCATAACAACTTTTAGTAACAATAATTTAAAACCAAGTTATATATTTTTTAAAAACTCATTTTAAACAATGTTTTCTAAATTTAAATAAATTTAATTAAAATAAACAACACCAGACAATACTAAAACAAACATATATTTCCCAACTAAAACTAAATTAAAATAATTATGTTTATTTTAACCAAAGAAACTAATTTCAAGGCAAAATTAATGAACAGTGAACATATATGGTTGCTTCTATATATTACCCACCACTAATTCAGGTGCAACATCAACTCTCACAATGGGACAATTTGATTCATCAAATGTAATATTTTTGTCAACACCGATTGGGGTGTAAATGGTGGAAATTTCATCACCGTCATCATGAAAAATATGTATTCGGATTACTTCATTAATGACACTATAATCAGGCCTCAGATGACATTTCACCTAAAACACTTTTTTTGCATTGATGCCAAAATGTATGGTTCATTTTTATGTAGGAATTGACTCATATCAATAACTTTAAATCCATAATCATTAATAAATGTACCATATAGGGTCACTAAATCAAACCATTTACATTTCATTATAGTGACTCAATACTGAGAGTAGTAATCAAATAACAATATTTTCTCAACAAGTCCACAATAATATACATATTCACATTGAGGATGATTATCTGATGCACTAGCATAACAATACATGGTAGCATTTAACATAACGCCATCATGTAGTGTTCTCGTTTTCACCACTCGGTAAATTGTATCAAATTTATACCCATTGATTATTAAATACTTTTATTCACAAACCAAATAATTGGGGACAAAATCCAATGCTCTTAATTTTTGATAAACAGAGTCAACAGGTAAACTCAAGACCTGAAATATTTATTAATAATACAATTAAATGTATATAAATATTTTAAGCTAATTAAAGTAATGTTCATACATTTTATTTCAACCAAATAGAAAACACTAGGCTATGAAAAACCTATCACTTTTTTAAATTCAAAGATCTATGAACTTTACTTATAATTTGGTTATGTTCCCTGTATAAAATGATAATAAAAGTCTAAGGTATATGTAAAATGTCATAATATGAGATAAAATATAAATATCTAAATTACTTACATGATATTGTCATCAAACAAACTATAGTTAAACAAGACTGTGCGATGTTCCATATCATGGTATTCAAGTCTCAATGTAGCTAGTGTATATGACCCAAAAATTAATCATGTTTGTGGAAGATATGGAAATATGGGATCAATATCTCCATAATTGTCATCTTCATTTTTCATTGGCCAATAATGTGTATTGCTCACATCAGACAAATACATCAAACAATAACGCATACATTCTTGAGCCATATAACCTCTAACAATCAAACCTTTAGGATGATTCTTGTTTCAAACATATGATTTAATTATTCACATATTTCTTTCAATAGGATACATCCATTGAAAAGCAACTGTTCCCCCAAGAAGTGTTTCAATTGGAAGATGTACTGTTAAAAGAAGCATGGAGGTGAAAAGGGATAGAGGAAAAAAAACCCATATCACACAAAATTAACGGTGCATCCTACTGCATTTTTATAAATAATTACTTGGATAAACTTTTAATACAAAGGTATCTAAAAATGGAATAATAAAATCACTATCACCCTTACTTTATTGGATATAAAATGTCGAGTTGTTGTTGGAATAAATTAATGAGAAAGGATGTGATAATTATGAGTTTTTATGGTTTTTATTTTCAAATATCTTATGTTGACTCATTTAGATATGTTGTTGAAATAGTAATCTAGAACCTTGATATTCTCCAATACTACTAGAAATAGATCTTTCTATAATGGTGTCATCGCGTAAGAAGTATAAGGAACTTTCCATTTGTTCTCACCTATACAAAAAGGATGTTATTCAGGTCAAATACCCCAATCCAAAAAGTTCTGATGAGATCGAAAGTCATATTTGGTCTTCCCCTTGATATTTATAATAGTTGAAACAATATTTTTCATATATTTTTCTAAATTTTAATTACTTACAAACAAATACATAACAAATTGGTAGACCAATTTGGAAACTCCAAAAAGATACTTCTCTTTTTTTCAATTGTAAGTGGATTCAGTGTCATCATTATTCCTCTTTTTAGATTTCAGTTAACCTTTCCCTAATGAAAAACTAAAAATATTTCAATTCATTAAGTAGGTAATTGACTAACATATGTTGAGGTGGTTGTTCAGTGTCAACAGTATTATCAAATTTCCAATGATTATTCCTGTAATGATGATCCATGGGAAATAATAGTGGATGCCCCATGAAACTAAAAATATGATAATACCTAAGCCTTCTAAATTGTGTATTATTTATACATATAGGACATGATATATTTCCCTTCATGCACCTTCCAAAGATAATTTCATCAGTAGATAAAGCATTTATAGTCTATAGAAGGGAATCACGCATCTAAAATATATTTTTTAAAGAATCATATAATTTTTGCACACCCATATCCCAAAGAAGATTCAACTATCTTATTAAAGGCTACAAGTAGACGCCTATATAATTCCCTAGATTAGAAGGTCCAGATATTTGTATAATTAATAAATTTGATGGTTTTTTCATACAAATCCATGGAGGAAGATTATAAACCTGAATAAAAACTGGCCATATGTTTTAAGCAGTAAGCATTTAACCAAACAACTTAAATCATCATAGGATAGACCCAACCTAACATTACACACATCATCTAAAAAATCAAGATGTTGTGTATCAAATACATGTCATGCTAATACATCTGCGAGATGAACTAACTCATCATTACCTTTAATTATTTCAGCATCATTCCATCACATATTGGCTAAGATTTCTGCATATATGAAAAGATTTTGAAGTCTGCGAATTAATGGAAAGTTCCACATGACATTTTATGGCACACGAGATGGTGTTCTGTCTATATTTTTATTCTATCGAGATTGACCACATTCTTTATAGTCATTATGGTCATATATTTCCTCCTGAAATGAACTACAGTCTTTTGAACAAGCATGAATTTTATTAGTAGAAAACCCAAGCTTCTTAATTAACTTTAATACCTTGTAATGATTTGAGGGAATATCTTCACCACTAGGAACAAAGCCCTTAAAAATTTTAAGAATATAATCAGTGGAGGTATTATAAATTCTATAAATGTATTTTCCAGGATATAACTACATTAAAAATTACAACATGGTCATTTGAGTAAATTCCTAATATACTAGAGTTATGGAATCATCCTTTGAAATTTTCACTCTCTCAAAATCATAATATTTAGTCTTTTCCTCATGTGTATTGAAATAATTATCTTCTTGAACTAGCATAATATCTCCCTCCTACTAATGCACAAATGGAAACCAATAAAATTCCAAATTCTCTATTCCACTTATTTGTTTTTGTTCATGAATAGTAGAAGTTTGTCTCATCTCTCCATGATAATACCAAACATGATATTTTGTTTGAAATCCATGTTTTGTTATATCATAGCTAACTTTTCCCAGACTTAACCATGGTCTTCCAAAACAATTATATCATCAACATTGTATAAAACCTCTATATGAATCATTGTTAAATAAAAAATCTAAAACAAATTATAAATTCTTTTGAAACTCAGTTGAAATCTTATTGGTATGATACATCCAACTTCTATCCATTAAATTATTAGGGAAAAAAGTAATATCTAATCAAAAATGTAATCCATAATTAAAAAATTAATTAAAACTAATTTTAATATTAAATTCATCAAAACATACTAGTATATATCAAAAAAATCATAAGAGAAATAACATATTGAAACTGACTAAACAAGGAATACCATAAATAATAAAAACTATATATAAGAAGTCACCAGCACTAGAAATGGAAGTAGAAATAAAATACACATTAGTACAAAGTTTTAGAAGTAAAATGGAAGCTAAATGAGACAATAATTAAGATCAAGGTGAAATACAAACTCGAGCAAACTAATTGTAAAAACTAAAGGTATGATCACCATTCCCTCATGAAAATGAAGTCACCAACATAGTCCCAATAACCATCCACTTCCAAGGAAATGTGAAATTGTATCCAAGAAAAAATCTAATCAATGAAAATACCTTCACAATATATGATGCATACATTCATACTAATATTAGTATGTTGGGTGTGAGATGAAGATAGTAGGATACCACCATGAATCCCATTAATTCATTTTATTATAGAAACAAATTTTAAGGTAAGCTGTGGAAAAATATGTTTGCATCTTCACTTTAAATGAATGGGAGAAAAAAATTAGATATGAACTTCATCAATGATCCCCATGTAGTAAAACCATTTCTAGAAATTGGTTCTATTTAAAAATAAATAAATTTCCTTGGAAAAAAATTCTTTAAATATAACTATTTAGAAATTAAAACCATGCATGGTCAAAAAAATTTCCAAATTGGGATAATATTAATGTCTCTATGAAAAAAATTATTCTTCCTTTAAAATCATACACACACACCTACCTCAAGGTAAAAAATGATATAAGGTTAAACAATCAAGAAGAAACATGATAATTACAAGGATGTAATAAAACTAAAAAAACAAGGTTAATCCACAAAAGGATCAAATCACCATGAAAGACCATCCAGGAAATAAAAAATACAAATGAAAATGTATAAATGAATGATCCATAACATAAATTCGTATAATTAGGAGAGATAATTATGACTAACATAACCACACAAGACATGAAAACATGGACCTAGTTGTTAGTAGGGTGCAATCATACATCTTTCCACTAAATCAATCTATGTAGTCTTCTTACTAAAATCCAAAAAATCAAGGTTTTAGATACAAATAAGGAGGGTATAGCCAATGAACAACATTTACTATCCTAGAAATTTTCCATTACTACCAACTTATGAACCACAGTTCCTCATGTAATAATAATTTAGGTAGACCATGTACAATAACATCATCACAAGATAATAATAAGCTTCTAGGGCTAACAACATTATCACATTCTTCCCACCCCCTGCACTAACATCAATTTGACCCCCAACACACAAGCACAACATGCATAACATAACCAAGAATCCATCACATGGATAATAAAATCATCAAAAAAATAGATGGGGACCAAAAAGGGCACCATTAACTATCAACTCATAAAAAGATGCCAAATGGGCCTTCACTTTTATACATACAACATAAAAAACTGGAAATTTTTGTACAAAACAACATTCCATGCCATAAAAATTACAAAAAGAAATATATTCATCAACAATTATAATCAAACAATTTATTGGATACCTCTGTTCATATTTTGAATCCAAAACTACCATCAAATCATGAAATCCCTCTTTTAACACAAAAAATTAACCCAATTCGGAAGCCTCATTTTTCTTAAAATACCAAAAACATGTTTGTTTCATTATAAAAACAAATCACAAAATTTTATTAAATATAGATTGTTTATAAAAAAACATTTCCCATTAAGATACCTTTTCATTCAAGAAATTCCACCCATTTTTAACATGAGATGAAATAAAAATAAATGAATTAAATCAAAATTTTACCTAATATATAGTCCAAACTATGAATATTTAGGATAAATATGAATTTAGAAAACACTTATAACATTGTAACTCTTGGATAAAAGCAAATAAAATAGAAACACCAACATCAAAAATCAAAACCATGTCACCTTTAATAAAACAATTGAAAAATATTAACAAACTATAGGTAATAAATAAGAGAAGAAAATAAAATGTTACCTCTCAAATATTATAACAAAAAAAATTCATATAAATTACACATCAGATGAGTGGGTATGCCAAAATTGTGTGAGGATGGCAGTTGGGCAGCAGAAATCACCTAATAATAATAGTGGAGTGGATGAAGTGGCTTGAGGAGGGTAGTGGGGTGGCCAAAAACACCGGAGGGGAGAGAGGAGGCTGGATAATGTTCCATAAGTATAGGAGGGATTTGTGAAAGCACAGGAGGAGGTAGGGTTCGAATGAGGAGGAGAGGAGGAGGATCTTGAGAGGGATTCCAATATTCCAAATTCTATACCAATAGTTTCAAAAATGAGTTGGTATAGACCAATATATACCAACTATTTTTTAAAAAGAATTGGTATAATCATGAAAAATCACCTCTATACCCATGGTTTTTCTAAACTGTGGGTATTGATTCATTGGGATAGGTCCCTTTTCAAATAGTGTCTCGCTTATTAAAGGCCATCCTCTTTTCTCTCTTACTCACACCTTAAAAATCCTTTGGTTTATCCAAAACCTTCAAAAATAACTTCCCAAATTCCATATTTTCATACTATATGGAAAAATTTTGGAATAAAGAAAACCTAATAATACCTTTGGTGTTAACCTAAGGAAGATACCTGAAGAGGAGGTAACGTTCTTCAATGAGTGTTTTTATTTTATTTCTTCATCTACATCCTTAAATTATTATTAAACCATCATAATATAGTAACATAATATTATTCCATATATTGAGATCTTTTTATGTTAATTTCATGACCTAAAACCACTTACGCTTCCATCAAATGGGTTACAAAATCATTATTCTTGTGTACGACAGACTACCACCTCATTAAGCGATGTCATTTTTTTTCCATTACCACCTTTCACTGTAGGGTATGATGATGGATATAAATTATATATATGATATTTATAATTTAATTATACCTATGGAGTCATTATACTATATATTCATTTTTAAAATCCATTCTGTAGTGGATACGATAATTTCGCTTGTATGTACAGAAGACTATCGCCTCATGAAAAGATGTGCTTAGTTTTTTACTAACACTTTAAATGAAAGGTGATAAGGATAACTTTAATTAATATCTATGATATAAAAGAAATAATTACTACATTCATGACATATTTATAATTATATAAATATAATATATTATTTTATTTCATTCCATTTCACTTACTTAAAGATGATAACATTATTCGTGTGTGTGGGGACTATCGCCTTCATGAAGCGATGTGGATCTCTATTCAACACCAAACCACATGGATTATATTTATAAGTGTATTTTAAAAAATAATATTATATTATTATAATTATTATGGAATGATAAAATATTACTTACCCCTTTCCATAATGATTATGGAAAATTGTAAACGTTACTCATGTGTATGTACGACCTACTGCCTCCATGATTTTAACATACTTAATTTCTAAAACCCATATTTTATGATTGGTAATAAAAGTATGATTGATGTATAAATATGATAATTATGTCATGAATAATGTTATTTAAATGATAGGACTATAAAATATGTGAAATTACTATATCTTTCATGATGAAACACGCATAGGAAAACAAGGAAATTAACATGTGAAACAATTAAAATAATGAAGGATTATTAAAGAACAAGTGATAAGATGTTATAAAAGGATAATTTATGATATAAAAATATTAATATTGTTTTATAATAAGTTACTTATATTTTTAAAACAAATATATATATGTGTTTAAAGAATTTCCAACCAAAATAAATCATGAGGTAAGGGATTTCGTCTCAATTTACATACTATTGAGTCTTATTTGATATTATATACGAATTCACTTTTGTGTGGTGTATATATTTCCCCATTTACATGTAATATCACAATTAATTAAAACTTAATGATATTTAAAGTTTCACTTTTAATCATTTCTTCCAAGGAGATTGTACATGAAAATCTCCATGTGGTAAAAGTTATTCTACAATCTCACTTTATTTTGTGATTGTTAATTTTCTCTTGAAACAATCACTTTCCTGCGATAATTTTTCATTAGACATTATATTTATATTAAATATCCATATTATTGAAGGATGGATATTATTATTTCATAAATAATATACCATTTTTACATGTGGTGTTTACGTTTATAGTTATTTGATTATCTAGGAAAAAATATTGATAAATCTATATCCTTTACTCAATATGGATATTTGATGATAAGGTATATTCATTCCTGAATTAAATAAATTATTCGATATATGAAGAATTATTTGGACCTATAGTGACTGGTGGGCCCTGATATTATATATCATCTCGATTCATCGATAGGTCTCATGATACAAAGTGAATATGTTTTTTCAAAGGACATACCCACTTATATAGATGTTGTAGCATAAGGCCTTGACAATATTAGATGTCTTGGAATGAAGACTAGATAGTACTAAATGTCTTGGAATGAGGAATTGATGGTATTAGATATATTGGTATGAATCCTAAATGGTATTTTATGTCTTTTTATGAGGCATATATGGTATGTTTTATATGACCATCATTATTCATTCCATCGTTATTAATTCAGTTATTTATCTTCCATGTGATTATTCAATTAGTTATAATATTGATGGTTAAGTTTCATTTTTATGTGATTATTTATATAGACTTATTTTATCATGATTTATTCCAACCATATTATGCTCAAGTTATTGAATAAATGACATTTATTTCAGATATTTACCTATCCATATTGATTATTCTTTATTTATTCATAGCCTTCATTGTATGTTTACCCTTACTAAGCATCTGACCTCACCCCTTTCTTATGTTTTTTTTCATAGTATACCCGGAAGTATTTTAGGATTGTTATGAATTAAAAATATAAGTTTAATAATGGTGTTATCAATAAAAAATTTTGTTGTATTTTATGTCTACAAATATGAATTTGATTCAATTATTTATCTAGTTTACCGAGAATACAAAACTCTTTGGTCCTTCAGGATGTGATTCCTTGTATATTATACCAATGTAATAAATTTTTCCAAATATGTGACTTGAATTTAGAAAAATGGATTCCATATTTGGAATCATCATAATTTATAATTTCTTATATAATTAATGTAATTTTTCACCAAAATTAATAGTGAAAATAGTACAAATTAATTAGCACAGATAAGGTGAAAATGGATTTACCATGGGGTAAAACTAAGAAGATAAGGGATAAAAATGACTATAAAACTTGTAAAAGAACAATTTTATGGACATATTTCAACCTTATATCTTCATTTTTCAATAATTTCCCACTTTTAAGCTTTTGGCATGATAAAAACATGGGTATTATTGAATCTTTTCAAAAAAATTACAAGTGTTCCACTCACCTCACTTATAAAATACCACTCATTGTCCTCTATTTTTTACACATTAAAACCATTTTGGTTTGGAAAATACCAAACAAAATAGCTTCCAAAATTCCTTCATATCATCCTATAAGACTTATTTTGGGAATAAATACAACCTAGTAATTCATTTAGTGCAAACCTAATGAGGATGTCTGAATAAGAGGTCATGTTATTCAATGAGCGTTTTTATTTTATTTCTTCCTCCACCTCATTTAATTATTTTTATTAAACTATAATTATATAATAACATCTGTATATTTCATATATTTAGATGTTTTAATGTTATTAAAAAGACCTAAAAACACCCAACTTCTATCAAATGGGTTATGAAATCATCATTTGTGTGTACGGCAGACTACCACCTCACGAATCGGTGCCAATCATTTTTTCACTACCACCTTTCATGATTGGATTAATGATCGATATAAAGTATATATATTATATATATAATTTAATTATACCTATGGATTAATTATATCATATATACCTTTTAAAATCTCATTTTGTAGAGGATATAATAATGTTGCTTGTATGTACGGCAAACTACTGCCTCACAAAGCGTTGTGATTTTTTTTGAACTAACTCTTTACATGGAAGGCGATGAGATTAAATTTAATTAATATATATGATATAAATGAAATAATTGTAAAATAAATGAAATATTTATCATTATGGAAAGATAATATATCGTTTTCTTTCTTACCTTTTCACTCAATTGAAGATGATAACATCATTCATGTTTATGGGGACTACCACCTTCACGAAGCGATGTGACTCTCTTTTCTTCACCACACCACATGGATGATATGTATAATTATATTTAAATAAATAATATTATATTATTATCATTTTTTAATGATAATATATTACTTACCTTATTTCCATAATGATCATTGAAAAATGAAAACATTAATCATGGATACAAATGGCCTACCGTCTCTATGATCGTAGCGTACTTCATTTCTCAAAACCATATTTAATGATTGGTATTGAAAGTATAATTAATGAATAAATATGATAATTATTTCATGAATATTATTATTTATATTATAGGATTATTTAAAATTCTCAAGAACTAGATCTTTCAAAATGAAACGTGCATGTAAAAACAAGGCAATTAATACCCAAAACAATGAAAATAATGAAAGATTATTAACGAACGAGTGATAAGATGTTATAAAAGTATCATATATGATAATATATATATCAATATAGTTCTTGAATAAGTTAATAACATGTTTAATCCAATATACATGAGGTTAAATTATGTTCAACCAAATATAAGCATGAGATAAAGGGATTTCATCTCAATTACCATTATGTTGCAACTTATTTGATATTATGAACCAATTAACTTTTATGTGGTGTATATACTATACCATTGAAATGTAATATCCTGATTAATTTATACTTAATTTTATTTTATGTTTTACTTTGAATCATTTCGTCTAAGGATATTTGACTTGAAAATTACCAAGTGTTAAAACTTATTGTAAAATCTCACTTTTGTGATTGTAAACATCCTATTGAAAAAAAATCATTTTATTATGGTCATTTTTCATTAGAAATTACATTTCTATTAAATATAAATTCTTATATAATGGATATGATTATTTTATAAACTATATACCATTTTTACATATGGTTTTTACTTTGAAAGTTATTTGATTAACTAGGGAAATATTGATAAATCTGTATCCTTTACTCAATATGAATATTTGATGATGATTTATATTGATTCATGAAATAAATACACTATAAAATATATGAGGAATTATTTGGAATTATTGTGACAGTTAGAATCTACCATTATATATCCCCCCAATGCATTTGTAGGGCTCATGATATGAATTAGATCTGGTTTTGGGTGAGTCCTTACCCACTTATATTAATGTCTTGGAATGAATCCTCGATGGTATTATATTTCATGGAATAAAGCCTATATTTTATTATATGTCTTGAAAAGTGGACTCAATAAGATTAGATGTCTTGGAAAAAAGATGTGATGGTATCGGATGTATTGGAACAAGTCCTTGACAATATATTTTAGATGACTATAATTATGCTTTCCATCACTATGAATTTAGTTATTGATATTCCATGTGATTATTTGATCAGTTAGAATATCCATGGTTAAGTTTCATGTTCATGTTATTATTTTTATGGAATTATTTGGTAATCATTTATTACTTACATATTATGCTCAATTTATTGATTAAATGTCATGTTTTTTAGTTAATTTCCTTACCATATTGATTATTCTTTATTTGTTCATAGATTATATTGTATGTTTACCCTTATTGAGAATCTAAGATCTCCTAATTCTTATATTCTATTTTCCCCAAGATACTAGGAAGTATTTTATGAATGATATACAAGGATATGCTGAGGGGGGTAATGGTGTTCTTAATAAAATTATTTGTTGTATTTTATGTTTAAAAATGTAAATATGATTCAATTGTGTATCTATTTTACCAATACTAATAAACTATTTGGTTTTTTAGGATTCGATTCCTTGTATCTAATTATAATGTAATACAATAGAGACCATCTTCAGGAAACCAGGCTCAAGTTTCTTACATTATTATCGGTTCCAGTCATTTATTTATTTATGTTATTATTATGTATTTCCTGAATCTTCTTGTCACGACCCGTCCCTTGGGGCCCGTGCCGTGACTAGCCCAAGCATGCCTTCCACAGACCAGGGGATAGCGACTAGCACTGAAAAGGTGTATCCCTTAAATGGGAAGGCATTTCCTTTTTAACCTATATAGAAACACAGTCCAAGAACACAACAAGAAGTAACCACATAGACTAGAACGCAATATGATGCAACCACAAGGTAAACTGCTGTTGTAAAAGAGTATTGAATGTAAAAAGGGCCGGAATACAAGCCCAACTGTAAAAGTACAAGTACAACTAGAATTACAACACAACTAAAAGGAAAAGGAAAACAGCTATTGGGTTTTCCTCTAAGGTTACTACCAGTAGGGTAGGTATAGATCACCTCCTCAGCACTCCACGTCCATCAGTCTCCTCCACGTCATGTCACGATGAATAGTCCACCTCCAGGAACCGTTCAGTCCTAGCTCCCTCAGCCTTGTTCAATGATGTATGTCATCTATACCAGACACAACAAGGTGTGGGCAAAGCCCATGCAGGGGTGAGTATAACAATACTCAGTAGGGAACCCAAGACCCCCATAGGTCTCCTATATTTCTTCAAAGGAAAAACCACAAATCAAGACATAAACTCTACTTATGTATATTCCCATACATATACCTAAGTTATCAAGATATACTCATCTCATACATGAGGAAAGGACACCACGTAGGTAACAGCATGAATATAGAAGTTCCACACAGGTAACACCACGAGGATAACACAACAAAGGTAACTCCACTAAGGTAGAAGTACCACACGGGTAACACCACAAAGATAGAAGTACCACACAGGTAACACCACAAAGAAAATACCCCAAAGGTAGAAGTACCACACAGGTAACACAATAAAGAGAGAAGTACCACATAGGTAACACCACAAATATAGAAGTACCACACCGGTACCACCATGAAGATAGAAGTACCACACAGGTAACACCATGAAGACGATGCCACAAAGGTAGAAGTACCATATAGGTAACACCACAAAGCTATAACTACAACATAGGTAACACCACGAAGATAGAAGTACCACACAGGTAACACCACAAAGACAATACCATAAAGGTTGAAGTACCACACATGTAACACCACAAAGATAGAAGTACCACATAGGTAACACCACAAAGATAGAAGTACCACACAGTTAACACCACGAAGATAGAAGTACCACACCGGTAACACCAAAAATATTGAAGTACCACATAGTTAAAAGACTCATCTCACAGTCAGATATAACTTAAGTACAGAAGTACAGATGATTAGTCATAAAAAAGATCATCTTATTCTGTAAAGAAGCACTGTTGCTGACCCACAGAGGATCGATAGGTAACTAACCCCTACTGACCCACACAGGATCGATAGGTAATTAACCCCCATTGACCCACACATGATCTGATCCACATAGGATCAGTATGCATATACCCACGTAGGATCGTTGAGTGCTAGCCCACACAGAATCAGTATGCACTGACCCACATAGGATCGTTGAGCGCTGACCCACATAGTATCTGACCCACATATGATCGATTGATGCTGACCCATATAGGATCCTTGTTCTTTCTTCATGTTGCAGCTTACCACAGGTTTCCTCGCACCCGGTGCGCTTGAGTTCTGTAGAATATTCCCCTTGAGGCGCCCCCCCCCCCCCCCCCCCGGATTTCTGAACGGTCCATCGGACCATTCGGCCTACTGGAACACGGGACCCTCCAGAGCGTGTCCTGCTCGGTGCATCACGACCAGCCGAATTCTCATCTGGTCCTCCTTCCAACGGCGCAACGGCATCGCAGTCCACCTGCGGCTGGTCGGGTGACGGCCACCCTCTGATCTCCATCACGGCCAAGCGTCCACGATCTCCAACTCTGGTGGTGCGGACTCGCACCGCCACTTCTCCATGTGGCTGGCCGACATGCCAGCCACAACCCTGCTCCGTCGCGGCTGATGGTCCACGGCATCCTCTTCCGGCAGTGCAGACGCGCGCTGCCCTCCTTCCAAGTGGTAGGTCCGGTGTCATCCACTGCCTTCTTCCATGAGTCATCGTAACTTCATCCCAAGCCCGAAAATTATGACTTTATCATATTCACCATCCTCGAGTCTATATCTCTGCGTACATGTGTCTCTCTCAACAAAACTTTGTGTTTTTAGCACCCTTAATTATTTGGTGTTGAAGAACGCACGAAGAACACATGAAGAACGAATAGAAAAGGTTATGGTAAATGTGCAGATCTATGGTCATGTTTGTTTGGCCATCATCATTAAGAATCAAGTATACAAAGAATCAATAAAATATATTTAATCATACTTCAAATTAAACCCCCTGCCTGAAAGAGAGGTCCGCTGACGATGGTCGACGGAACCTCCTTCATCGTTGTCGTCTGTTCGTGACTCGGTGGCACTCGTCACTACTCGTTGGAACCAGTCTCATCCACCAGGTGGTTGGCTTTGCGGTACTTTTCTAGGGCTTCGTCGCTTAGTAAATTCATTCCAACACTCCTCCCCGAGCTCCATATAAATATGAGAGGAGAAGGAGTGTGCAACACTCGAGTTATTGATGAGGTTCATTTAATTAATGAACCTCCCAAATTCTTAATGGTGCGGTTACAGGAAAAGAAGAGTCAATCCATTTATTGTCTTGACACGTCGTCGGTCCTGCCAACATCGTTCGTCCATTAGAGTAAAGAAAGAAAATAAAATAACAAAACATGTTATTTTATTAATCTTTCAAAAGTCCACAAAAATATTTTTTTCACCCAACCTACTATAGTCAAAGTTATGCCTCCCTTAAGTGAATCCTAGTGCTATAGATTCAATGATGCCCTTATATTTTTAATCTGAGCAATGGTTCAAAAGTTAGAAAACGTCGCTCATGCGTTTACTGAACGTACCCGAAAAAAAGTTCCGAAAATTATTAACAGTCACCCTCGACCCATGCTGATCGAGGTTAGGCTCTTCCTAAGTGAAACATGCCCCAACGAATCCAAGGGTACACTCAGATTTCCAATCCGAGTTAACATTTAAAAGTTATGTATTTTTCAATAAAATAATTTTCACTTACTAATTTTATTTATGGCCAAAAACTAACATTCAATGGTGGCCCGCACCGACCAATGTTAGTATCTTCATAAAGAGATAATACTCTCACAAGTTTAGCGGTGGTCTTATATTTTTAATCCGAGTTACCATTTTTGAGTAATAAGCATTTGAAAAATAAAATAATTTAATTTAATTATTCTATTTACGGTTATGCCATTTTCAGGTTTTCTCACAATTGGCCCGCGCTGACTAAACTTAAATCGTACCTAAGGTAAACCTGCCATCCTGACGAAACAGTGCCCTTGGATTTCTAATCTGAGTAACCATTTAAGATTTATTCTACTTATTCGTGAAAATTGCTTACTCAAGTTAATTAAAGCATAGAAAAACTTCGACGGATAATTCTGGGCACTCCAGGCCTCGGAATCGTGCACCGTCAAATTTCACAGTCTCAAAATAATTCCATATAATTAAAAAAATATAGAATTTTTGGTACATTACATTCTCCCCACCTTAGGTCTTTATTTCCTCGAATGCCACAACAAAGACTAAGGAAACGAATGGGGGTACTAGGCACAGATCTGAGCCTCCCTCTCCCATGTGCTAACCTGGAGGTTTTCGTGCTTCCAGTGAATGTGCACCAGAGGTATCAACAGCCCATGAAGGACCCTCTCCTGTTGATCCTCAATCTCTACTAAAACCTATGTAAACGTCGCTCCATCGTCTAAGTCAAGCTCACCATGGTTGATGACTTGATAAGGGTCATGCATGTATCTCCTCGGCTGGGATACATGGAAGACGTCATGCACCCACTCCAACCGTGGTGGTAGTGCAAAGAGATATGCCACCTCACCAATCCTCCAAAGTATCAGAAATGGTTTGATAAACCTCAGTGATAACTTTCCGCCTTGGACAAATCTTTGTAGTCCCTGTCAAGGGTGGACTCACAAGAAAATTTGGCCCCCCTCCTGAAACTCTAAAGGTCTTCTTCTATTGTCATCATAAGACTTCTTCTAGCTCTGTGCAGTCTTCACTTGCTGACAAGTGAGACGTCATGATAAAAACTATGTCACTTCTTTCTTCATCCCTGGAAACCAGTGCTGACGCTGAAGGTCATAGTATATCATCACCACTCCTAGATATAACTCTAGAGGGGATATATGGAACTCCCTCAACACTTCCTCTCGTAGCACCACTGGTACCATTGTACGTCCTCTAAAGAGGATGACATGCTCCCCACCTTCATAAAATCCATCAGGTGCCTATCCTGTGGATATCTGAGCACATCGATCCTCGCAGTCAGTGTGCCAAGCTATTCCTACCAAACTTTCTAAAGAAGTGTGGGAGTGAATGTTATAGACTGGACGTATGTTGCTCCATATCTATCCACAAAGGATATTTTCAATGTGGTTATCTGCTCTATTGCCTCACTCAGAAAATGCAGACCAGACCTCCTGCTGAGTGCATCTGCTACCACATTCCCCAACCCAGGAGTATAGACTATCTCAAAGTCATAGTCCTGTAGAAACTCTATCCATCACCGCTATCTCAGGTTCAGGTCTTTTTGAGAGAAGATATACCTGAGACTCTTGTGATCAGAGTAGACTCTAAAATGTCCGCCCATCAAGTAGTGCCACCAAATCCTTAGCGCAAAGACCACTGCTGCTAACTCCAGGTCATGGGTGGCATAGTTCTACTCATAAGTATCTATCTCAGCTCTTGAAAGCTCTGCTGACACTTCTCCATCCATAATAAAGGCTCCCCTTTTTCGTCAAAACTTATAAGGATGTCGCTACCCTAGAGAAGTCTGGTCCAAAACTCCAGTAGTACCCATCCAAAGCAGAAGTCCCTCCCCCTTTAGGGAGTTAAACCTAGAAACATATTTTTGAAAATATGTCCCCTACTCTTTTCCACTTCTTTTGGGAACTAAAAACTCAAAAATCCCACTGCCACGAGGGTAGGGTTGGCTGACTCAAGAGTGATCGGTTGCACCCTCCTTTGCATGAGTTTGCCCTGGGCTTCCTGGTTTTCCTTTTTCATCGACCAAGGAAAATCTCATTAAAACGTTGTAGGTAAACCAAAACCCTTTTTCCTAATACAACCAATCTGAGTATGAACTGTCGATGTCCAATTCATACCCAAACTAACGTCATAAGGCCTCAACACTGCTACTAAGAGGTTCCAAATGAAACTCTCGTCTCAATGGTCATATCACACCATCGGTATAAGTGTGATTATTGAGTATCCCCCCAAAGGTATCTCTATACATGAGATTCAAGTCAACAGCTTAACCTAAAACTCCATATCTTATACAAGATTCGTGGAAGGAATGAATGATTGGTACCTATGTCTATTAATACAGCAGCTAGTAGTAGACACAGACCATTCATTGAATCATTCCTAGAGCCCTTGGGTCGTACTCCTTGACCATATGCATCTACTCCCTTCCACTATCCTCCAAATCCCTGAGCCTAGTGGGTGCCACAAATGGGGTGGTTGTAACATGTCGAAATGTACACCACCTTATACTGCTCTCCTAACTCTGATTCCACATCTGCAGCCCGGCAGATTCATCTGTCCCTAACACTTCTTCTTCCCAAAACTTATTTTTTACACGGCCAAGTCTCTGAGACCAGTGCCAGTTTTCTACTTTCCCACTACTAACATTCACTGGCTATATTCTCTCATCAAAAGAACATTCAATCGCAAAGGTTCCCTCTATCACCCTAACATACGTAGGAATGCATAGAGGAATAGTACTGGATCGGACGTCCTTAAACATGCAATGCTCGGAAGTCCAAGCACCGAATCACTGATCGTATCATATTCATCGAGTATCAGTAATGGATAGTACGCCTTGATGAATACTCAACTACCGACATGTCATCCCGCCGAAGCTATAGAAGCTCTAGAGAACTCTCATCCACCTACTCAACCCAGTCCACAGCTGCCTTTGAGTCGGGATCACCTCGGAACCTGAGGGGTATCTGATGTTGAACTCATATAAGGCACTAAGACTAAATGTGTCCTCTACCAGTACCTCTGGTTGTAAATATTTCCCAATGGGTGGTGGTGCTACTGGTACACCACCCGAAGGTGACAACGCAGTAAGAGGGCCCTGCACCGAAGCCTCATCGCTCAGTGGGACGTCAACGTGTACACTATCGGGAAACCAGGGTGGCTATCTTTTTGGTAGCATCCTCATAAGAAATAGGTGTGCCATGGTACTTAAGTTATACCTAGTGAGCTGACTCCAAAGAAATCAAAAAAAAACTTTTCAAAAACACACACAATTAGTGTTTTTGTGCGTTGAGTTGGAAATAAAAATTTAGGGTCCTGGTGTATGGATATGTCGGCCGCCACACCAACACTAGACTCCCTGAATTGAAAACCAAACTCATAACACTTAACACTAATTATTCACAAAAAAAAGAGCAGAGTCCTAGTTCTTATATAGAACCGAACTCTTCTGATACCACTTTTTCATGGCCCATCCCTCGGGGCCAATGCCATGACAACCCCAAGCCCGCCTTCGATAGGCCAGGGGTTGGCGACTAGCATCGTAAAGGCATATCCCTTAAATAGAAATGCATTTCCTTTTTAACCTATACAGACACACAATCCAAGAACACATCAAGAAGAAACCACACAGACTGTAACATAATATGATGCAACCATAAGTTAAACTGTTGTAGTAAAAGAGTGTTGAAAGTAAAAAAGGACCATAATACAAGCCCAACTGTAAAAGTACAAGTATGACTGGAAGTACAATAAAACTTAAAGGAAAATGAAAACAGCTATTGGGTCATCCTCCGAGGTTTTAATCTGTAGGGTAGGTATAGATCACATCCTCAGCACTCCACATCTGTCAGTCTCCTCTGTGTCACGTCACGCCGAATAGTCCACCTCCAAGCATCGTCCAGTCGAAGCTCCCTCGGCCTTGTTCAATGTTGTACATTGTCTACACCAGACACAACAAGTTGCGGGTGAAGTCCGTGCTGGGGTGAGTATAATAATATTCAGTAGGGACCCCAAGATGCCTGTAGGTATCCAAGAGTTCCACAAAGGAAAAACCACAAATCAAGACATCAACTCTACTTAGGTATACGCCCATACATATACCTAAGTTATCAAGATATACTCATCTCATACATGAGTAAAGGACACCACATAGGTAACACCATGAAGGTAGAAGTACCACACATATAACACCATGAATATAACACCACGAAGATAACTCCACGATGGTAGAAGTACCACACGGGTAACACTACAAAGATAGAAGTACCACACAGCTAGCAACACGAAGACAATACCACAAAGGTAGAAGTACCACACATGTAACACCATGAAGATAGAAGTACCACACAGGTAACACCACGAAGATAGAAGTACCACATAGGTAACACCACGAAGATATAATTACCACACAGCTAACACCACGAAGACGATACCATGAAGATAGAAGTACCACATAGGTAAGACCATGAAGATAGAAGTACCACATAGGTAACACCACTAAGATGATACCACAACAGTTGAAGTACCACATAGGTAACACCACGAAGTAAGAAGTACCACACAGTCAACACCATGAAGATAGAATTACCACACAGGTAACACCGTGAAGATTGAAGTACCACATAGGTAACACCACAAAAATTGAAGTACCAAACAGGTAAAAGACTCAGCTCACAATAAGGTATAACTTAAGTGCAGAAGTACAGATGATTAGTCGTAAACTAGATCATCTTATTCTGTTAAGAATCACTGCTACTGGCCCATATAGGATTGATAGGTAACTAACCCCTGCTGACCCACAAAGGATCAATAGTTAAATAATCCCCGATGACCCACACAGGATCTGACCCACACAGGATCAGTGTGCACTGACCCACAGAGGATCACTGAGAGCTGACCGACACAGGATCTGACCCACATAGGATCGGTATGCACTAACCCATACAGGATCGTTGAGCACTGACCCACACATGATCTGACCCACACAGGATCAATAGATGTTGGCCCACATAGGATTGGTGTTCTTTCTTCACGTTGCAGCCTGCCACAGGTTTCCTCGCACCTGATGTGCTCAAGTTCCGTAGAATCTTCCCCTAGAGATATCGGTCATACCTCAACCCCCACTAAGCTCCATAAATTAGTAACCCAAATGACCTCCATGTCGTAAGGGTTCCAACGTGAAATACGGCGCGTCAATTGGACGTCTGGTCTGTGAGTTATAAGCTTTTTAA
Organism: Viscum album; assembly: GCA_963277665.1. Classification (NCBI taxonomy): domain Eukaryota; kingdom Viridiplantae; phylum Streptophyta; class Magnoliopsida; order Santalales; family Viscaceae; genus Viscum; species Viscum album. Next base: position 246,616,611 of record OY728131.1, read on the forward strand.
CTCTGAGGGCCCGGTTCGATTCGCAGTTGATCCAACCTGGACATACTCCTAATTTCCTCAAAACTCAAGTAGAGTATAACAAAAGGACCATCTTGATCCAAGGAATCTGGCGCCATAGAAGGTTTATCAATCGGATGCTCGGTTCTCAAGATATGGCCAAAAAGGCATAGCTGGGTCCGGATGGGTCGGGGTCCAGTCCCACCCAGTCGGACCGACCCCCGGCCCGACCTGGCTTGGGCCGACCCGACCCAGTTTGGGTCGACCCGGCCCGACCCGGGTCGGGTCGTGGAGGTCCTGGCCCGCCGGGGCGGTCCACTGGGGTGGCCCGTGGTGCGGCCCGTCGGGGCGGCCCGCTGGGGTGGCCCGCGATGCGGCCCGCCGGGGTGGCCCACAGTGCGGCCCGCTAGGGGGCCTGAGGTGCAGCCCACCGGGGCGGCCCGATGTGCGCGGCCCAGCTGGGTGCAGCCCGCTTTGTGTTACTCACTCGGCTGGGTGCGGTACGCCCGGCTAGGTGCGGTCTGCCCAGCTGGGTGTGGTCCACCATGGTGGGGCCCACCCTATCCTCACTTGGGGGAGGCGCCCCCCGGATTCCCGAATAGTCCATTGGACCGCTCGGCCTGTTGGTATGCGGGACTCGCTAGAGCGGGTCCTTCTCGGTGCATCACAGTTGGCTAGATTCCCAGCCAGTCCTCCTTCCAGCGGCGCGACGGCGCTGTTGTCCACCTGCAGCCGGCCAAGTTTCGGTCACCCTCGGGTCGAGATCTCTTCATCCATATGTCGCACTCAACGAAACTTTGTGTTTTTAGCATGATTAATTATTTGTCATCGAAGAATTCATGAAGAACGTGCGAAGAATGAATAGAAAAGGTTATGGTAAATGTGCGGATCGATGGTCGTGTTTGTTTGGCCATCTTCATTGAGAATCAAGTTTATGAAGAATTAACAAAATAGATTTAATCATACTTCAAATTAAACACCCTACCTAGAAGAGATGTATGATGACGATGGTCAACGGAACCTCCTTCATCGTTGTTGTCGGTTTGTGACTCGGTGGTGCTCATCACCACTCGTTGGAACCAATCTCTTTCTCCAGGTGTTTTGCATCGCGGTACTTTTCTAGGTCTTCTTCGCTTGGTGAAGTCATGCCAACACACCTCCCCGAGCTCCATATAAATAGGAGAGGAGAAGGAGTGTGCAACGCTCAAGGAATTAATGAGGATCATTTAATTAATGAACCTCCTTAATTCCCAACGGTGCAGTTATAGGAAAAGAAGAGTCAAGCCATTTATTGGTTTGACACGTCGCTGGTCCCACCAGCGTCATTCGTCCATTAGAGGGAAAAAATAAAATAAAATAACAAAGCATGTTATTTTATTAATCTTTCAAAAGTCCAAAAAAATAACTTTTTCACCTGACTTACTCCAGTCGAAGTTATGCCTATTTTAAGTGAATCTCGGCACTGTGGATTCAGTGGTGCCCTCAAAATTTTAATCTGAGCAGCGATTTAAATGTTATAAAACATCACTCACGCATTTACTGAAAGTACCCGAAAAAAAGTTTGAAAAATTATTAACATTCATCCTCGACCAGCGCCGGTTGAGGTTAGACTCTGCCTAAGTGAAACACGCCCTAATGAACCCAATAGTGCTCTCAGATTTTTAATCTGAGTTACCGTTTAAATTTTATGGATTTTATAATAAAATAATTGTCACTTAATTATTTTTTTATGGCCAAAAACTAACTTTAACTGGTGGCCCGTGCCGGCCAATGTTAGTATCTTCCAAAATAGAGCATACCCTCACAAGTTCAACGGTGGTCTTGGATTTTTAATCTGAGTTACCCTTTGTGAGTTATAAGCATTTGAAAAATAAAATAATTTTATTTAATTATTTTATTTACAATTATGCCATTTTCAGGTTTTCTCATAGGAGGCCTGCACCGACTAAACTAAGTTGCACCTAGGGTAAACCTGCCATCTTGAGTGCAACAGTGCCCTCATATTTATGATCTGAGTAACCATTTAAGATTTATTCCACTTTTTCAGGAAAAATTCTTACGCGCGCTAATTAAAGCTTAACAAACTTCGACGGATCATTCCAGGCAATTCGGGCCTCGGAATCGCACACCATCAGATTTTGAGGTATTGAAATAATTCCATGTAATTAAAAAAAATAAACAAAATATCCAGGACATTAGACTTATATCTAAACATATGTATTATGTTTTGGTTTTTAATAATAATATTGTGGAAATAAATACTATGGGTTTATATTTCCTTTATGTCTTATAAAAATTTTAAAAATCAAATCGGAATGGTACTTCCTCATTTTAAATATGTATATCTTCTATCTAATTCATGAAATTAATTAGATGATTGAATTCATGTGTTATATTGATTGTTGTCATTAAAATGTGGTGTTTAACTCTTCTAATGGGAATTATCACCTTTTAAAATTTGAATTGGATACTCTATTAAGATGGTTTCCTAACGTACTGGGTATACATGTAAGGTAATTTGAGTCTAGGTTCAATTAAACCATGTGTGGTGGGACTGTTTAAGCTATCACAGGGGTTATTGATGGCTCAAGGATCTATTTCGAGAATATGGTCCTAGTTTTTAGACTTCTATCTTTAAGAAAAAAGGCACTAGGTACCCTATGAGTGGGTACCGAGTACCCATGGGCCCAATAGAATAGAGGGTGGCTCGATGAGGACCATCCGCCACCTAGTGGACTTGGAGTGGGTACTTGGTGGGTACCGAATACCCGGTGGATGATGAATATGTACCCCATGGGTACCTAGGTCATTTTTTAAATTTTTAATTAATTAAATTATTTTATTTTAATTAAAATGGGAATGAGCCTCATTTTGAGAACAAAGTTCAAAGGATCTCTCCCTAACTTCTTCCTATATCATTTCCTCTCCTCTCTATGGTGAGACTTCATCCAATTATCATCTATTATTTTATCCATATATCATAGGGATTCACCACAAGTAAGGCTCAATATCTACTATTAATTTTTTTTAGTTTTGTTTTCAATTTTATGGTTTCCAACTAAAATATCTATTTTATGAATTTTTCTCTGTTTACTAGATTTCTTCATATTAAAGTGGAATTGACCAATGATATTTGACCAAGTGAGCGGTTCCTTGATATTATAGTAGTTATATGTTTATTTATGAATCATGTGGTTTGCAAGAATGGGTACGTTCATGAGTATGAATATGAACATAACAACTTATGGTATTTTTGTTCTCGAGAGATACATATGGGTAGTCTTGAGTGAGTAATGGAGAGATATTTCATGTATGGGTTTCTCTTTTTTGGTAGCTTTATATATTTCTAGGAAATTTTATGAGTGTTATAATATATGGGTTATGGGATGTTTTCTTTATGTAGTTCCTTGGGAGCATGATGGGTGTGGCTTGTGTTGATATTGGGAAATGTAGTTCACTGGTATGATGTGGTTAGTGAGGAACAATATCATTGATAGTGATTGAGGATCATCATATAATTTATTTCTATATAAGGTTAGTGATTATTCTCAAAATAAGTACAAGGCCTTTGGATAAAGAAGGGCCAATGAGGTGGTGATAACTACTGTTTATTTTTTTGTATCCTCTATATATGTGTGGATTATGGTGATGGTGATAACCATTGAACTGGAAGAGATATACATTATAGGTGTCCATTAAACTAGGGGTGATTTAAATCACTAGTTTGGAGTGGGGCTCTTTCGATTTGTGTGATTGTTTTGGGTTGTTGATATGGAAAGTGTGTAGAATTTTGGTGAAATGTGGTACAGTGATGCCTCATTCACCAGATGTCCTTGGGTATGGAAATGAAAAAAAAAATATGTGATAAGGGGTGATGAAAAATTATCCCTCAAGGTGTGTATATACCAAGGGTATATTTTTACCTACTTGATTAAGCACATATTGTAGTGTGTTTATCATTTTGGATTTTATATGTTGAACTTATCTTACACACATATTTGTATGGATATTATTTGGGGGTGTGGTTGGTGGAAACCAACTATGTTTATACTCACACCATGCATGGGCCCTCCAGATTGTCAAAATAATTTAGGTTTCATGACACAGGCATGGTTAAGGCCCCTATGACTGGTTCATAGTTGGTTGGAGATGTGTTAGTTATCCATAGAAGATATTGATGGTTTTTATCTGTAAATTGAGTAAATAATTGGTGTTGTAGTAGTTTTTTAATATTTTTATATGTTTTTGCATATTATTTTCCTATGGGTGATCTGGTTTACTTTTGTTTGAATGTAAAGACATTATAGATCTTATTTTTGTATACAATATGATATATTTCTGGTTTTTCTCCTAGTATTACATCATATTTTTATATTTATTGATTTAATTTCACCCTTGTTTATAGTTTTTTATTATTGAGGGTATATTCATCTCACTACCACCTATTATACCCTCACTACTATTCTATATCCTCCAGTGTGTGGGGATGTGTTCCTAAGGTCATTGACTCTATTCCTCGGTTCTCATTCAAGAAAATCAGGTCAGGGTGATATTGGGTTGGATCTTATGATCTCTAATTTTGTGAATTATCTTGTCTATTAGTATCAATTTTAGTGTAAGTTGTTAAAGGTATATTAGGGAATGAACTTCTCCATGTGTTGGGGGACTTTCCTGAAGTCTTCCTAGGTAACTTATTTTGGATACCATAAGGTAGAGAAATTTATATCTATAATGATATTATACTAGTGGTGAGTTTCATTCCATTACCTTCATATCACATAATTTTAGTGGAACAAAAGAAATTGAACATTTAATTAGATAATATTGAGCTTAAATGATTCATTAATTCAAGTCTGTCACTATGGAAAGTTCTTGTATCACTTTCAATGACATTTTATGGGATTTTTTATCTCTATGTTAACTATTTAAATATTAATCATGTAACCATGAAAAATGAGTATGTTTTTAATCATATTGGTGATCTCTTAGATTAATAAAGAGGAAATTTAGTTCTCAAAAATTGAACTTATATTGAAATATCATAATCTTAGAGTGATGATTGTTAATATTCAAAAGATTATTTTACAAAGAAGTTATATCAATTTTGAATATTTTATAGTGTAATTTAGTTTAACCTATGCTATAAAATTTTCTTAGCACTCATGAACTATATATGAAATCTATATCTCAATAACATTATCATGTTATTCAAAGATAATATTCTATTAGATGAAAATTCTAAGTAATAACATAATCATCACTTGAATATTGAATTGGGAATCCTTTAAGATCACCACTTGTGTGTGAATTTGTCAAAGTTACCTTTCTCAATCCAAAAATTAAAGTTCTTGGGATATGTTATTTTTGAACATGGAATATTGGTTGATCCTAAAAAGGTAAAATTCATTATATCCTAGTATTTTATAAGGAAAGTCTTTGAGAAACAAATATTCCTGAGTTTATCAGGATACAACCTATTATTCATGAATGATTTAACAAAGAAATCATTGCAATGGAAAACTTTCAATAGAAAGGGTGTAAAATTAACATGGATCCATGGATGTAAAAAATATTTTATTATTTTAAAATAAGTTTGAATGAATATCCTTTTTTATTTTTCCTAAACATAAATACGATTATATCATCTATTATAAGGTATTAGATAGGGGTTTGGGTTGTGTAATTATATAGAATGATCATTTTATGGCATATGGTTCTCTATAATTACTTCCATGTGAGAAAAACCACTCAACCCATGACCTTAAATTATCAATGGTCATGCATGCTCCAAAGTGTTGTAAAAACTACCTATTCAGTAAGATATTTATATTTAACACGGTGTATAAGAATCTGGGATATTTATTTTCACTAATGTATTTGAATATCATTAAAAGAAAATGGGTAAAATATATTCAAACATTTGATTTTTATCATTCTTATATTCATGGAAAAAAGGTAATATTGTTGTTGAAACTCTCAAAATAATTATTTCATATCAAGTATTAAAGGAATCCAATGAAGAATTAAAATTACTGTGTCTTTTTCATAATTAGAATTTATAATTCGAAGAATATAAATAGATGGTATTATTTTTAAATATATATATTTAAAATTATATTCTTGATTTAAATCATTATAATTAACCATCCTGTCTTGAATTTTGATTTATTTGGGGAATTATAAATAGTGGTGAGACTAATGGATAATTATCTTTTTCCTCTAAAGGTTTCATTAACTTAAAAAATAATCTAGTGGTCCTTTATTTATTTAAGTAGGTAGTGAATAAGAGTTTTCATTAATCTTGGGGGATTTTTCATATAGGTGCATCCAAAATTTTATATGACATGAAGAATCAATATTGGTTATCTTGGGTAAGAATAAATGTCACTAATTTTATATCTTTTTTATTTACTTTTCATCGAGTAAAAGTAAAACACCATAAGCCTACTAGTATACCTCATCCTTACCCATCCCAAATTGTAATAAAGAAGAGGAATTCATGGACTTTGTTATTATATCTCCTTATAATTTTCATGGTATTAATGTTCTTTGATAATTTATAGGTTAAAAAAATTGACCCATTTTATTTAGATCAATAAATGTTTGAAATTCCAGGATGTTGGAAAATTATATGTGGAATAGATTATGAAAATTCAGGGTGTGCCCTTGGTGATCATTTTTATCAAGATCCTCATTTTTACATGTTGATTTTGGAAAAGACTTAAAGATTCCATGGGAACTTGATTCAAACCCTTCATGGTGTATCATCCCCTAACCAATGGTTTAACAAAGATGGCTATTAGATTTTTTTTAATATATTATTTTTGGTTGAGTAATGGATTTTGGGGTATTTTGGGATAACAAAATATTTTTTGGTTGGTTTTCATCTAATTATAGTTATCAATATGTAATTATAATATCTCATTTGGAGTAATTATATAGTTATCCTTTATGGTTTCCACTATGATGGGTTGTAATTGGGGAAACTTCTCTCATGTGGCTGAGTATTGTGTAGAAAAATATAGATAAAACATAGATTATCCAAAAAAATAAATGAAAGATCAAATTCACCAAAAATCTTATGTTGATCATCATTGAAGACCGTTTAAATTCTCAGTTTGTGATTATGTGTTTTTTAAAGTGTCTTATATAATATGATATAAATATTTATGGAATAAATATAAGTTTATGATAAGGTATGTGAGATGATTTTTTTTACTAAATTATGTGTAAATGTTTCAAACTGGATAGCATTACCTTCCAATATGATGTTTATTTAAAATGTGTTTCACACATCCTAGTAAAAGAAAATTCACATTGATCCCTCCCATATTTTTTATTAAAAATATATATAGTTATAGATTTATGTTTCCTAGGTGGAATAACTGATTCATATTATTGATTGTTTGAATAATATATTTTGGGGAAATTTTATTCCTTTGGTCCACATTTTATGGCCTAATAGGACTGATTTCTAGGAAACATGGTAATAGGAATCTCAAATGAGGGTGAAATGGCTCTATATTTTTATCGATCAAGGGACTTGGGTAATTTATAAAAGAAGAAATTATCATGGTGGTGGTAATTATAATACCCACTATGTCACTAGAAGAAAATTAGGTTATTATTTATTGGTTTTTTAATGAAGTATAGAGGTCAAAATAGAAAGATTTATATAAAAAATTGCATGCATGGTTGGCCTACACAGCTTGTGAGACTATGCAAGACAATCATGCATGATAAAAAATTTGACATGTGAGGGTTTCATAGTCCCATGAACGGTTGTGTTAAACATTCAATTGGGTTTTGCATCCCATTATAAAATATTCATTCTTAGTCTATTTCTATAGATTCCTCCTTCCACTCTTTCTCATTTTAGTTGGCTACGTTCTTAGGGAGATTCTAGCTGATTCTCCCCTACTATTTTCTCCACCTTGGTAATATCCCTCAATATCATATTGATTCTTTATTATATTTGTTTTTAATCTCCTAAAATATTTCTTCTTAGTCATTTTATTCATATCTTTAACCTTATTTTTTCTATATAAACCTAGGGTTATCTCTTGGATGGATTTGAATTGGTTTTATTCATGTATTTTAGGTTGTGGAAACTTCTTCTTAGTATAGATAATACTTATATTGGAAGTTTATATGTATTTAAAAATGATAATAATAAGTTAAATATTTCGGTTCTATACTTTTCCTTTCATTATATATAACCTACAGTGCTTAAGGATTTGGATTTTATTTTATATTAAAATAAATCTCCCTTAAAAATAACTAGTGTAAAAACTGGATACGCTCATCGGCCTATAGCCAAGGCTAGGCTAAACTATGGATATAAATCCCCAATATCCACAATCAAAAACATAACCATGGCTATAGGTGGGTTATAGCCATGGTATAGGGGGTTGTGGATAAATCCCAGCCCATGCTCTCCCATGTGAAACTAATTTCTATAGGAAGAGTGAGTGAATGACCAATAACCATGATCAAATCATAGGTCTTAGTCGTAGGCCCTACCCAGGATTCTTACTACCATGATCACCTTTCAACTATGGAGGTAGAAACCTCGGGGAAGTCCTATAGCCATATTTCATGGGTGGTGATGGTTGTAGGACCTTCCTAGGATGCTTAATACTATGGTTTTCCATCAATCATGGTTTTAGGCATCCCATATAGGTCCTATGACCATGATAACACATTTACCATGGTCCTAGGTGTACTTAATAATTATATTATACATATGTAGTCTTCTATGCGCTATAGATAAGGTACAGGGATCAAATCCAATAGATATTTTTTTTAATGCTATATCCATGGTATACATTAACTATGTTCATAGGAAGAAACCATATTATAATGATAATAACCAACCAAGACATGTGGACCATTTTCATAGCCTATAACCATGGTATAAGGGACTATTACCACTATCTCTGACCATGGAAATAGGGAATTTTTTCAATAGTGTATTTATGATGATTTTATGTCATGATTTCACTATTTATTCATGATTTATATTTTATATAAATTGGGTTATTCATTAAAGTATATAAAAGTTATTATTAATGTTTTTCCATGTGAAATGTTTGATAAAAATCTAAAAAGTGTTTGATTATGAAGTGAATGGATTTATATTGATAAATTGACTTTTTCCCCCTTATTACTATTTATGTAAATTTATATTATTTATTATAAAATGATAATTATGGGTTTGTAAAGGGTAGTTTCAATAGACGGTGTATGGAGGTTATATATAAGTAATTTTTTAAATTTTTTACTTGATGGTTATATTAGATAACTTTATATGAAACCTTAGGTAGCTAAGTGTAAATTTAGTGACTTTTATTATACTTATGATACAATGCACTATTGGTGACTCTAGTTTTGATTATGAACTAGATAGATGGATTTGCCTAAAAATATACTAGGTTAATTAAGAGGGGGTATGTTTTCATGATCACATCAAGATTTTCTCTTGATAGTTCCACAAGACATGCATCCTTGATTATGCCCTTAGGAACCTATGTCGTTATCACATGATGTGAGATTACTTGTTGATTATTTTTTATTTTCATACCTTATTTATTTATGAATTTAGTGTGTCTTTTATTTATTTTTAATAAATAAAAATATAATAATGGGATATTCATTATTACATGTTTTTTCATAAACTATAAAATTAATTATTATATATATTTAAAACTGGTATTTATGGGTTTATTTTCTTAAAGGACTTGTGTAGAATTGTGGTAGTATCCTACTAGGATTCTTTCTTACGCCCTATATACACACTTTAATGTTTGTTTGTGTGTGTGTTTCTCATAACATAGGTAAAGGAAAGGATCCACTTAGGTATAGTGAATGATCATTGTCATGGGTCATAATTATGGAGAAGGTGAAAAGTCAAACATGTTCTCTTATCACATGAAGATAGGAGATTTTGGTATATTTTTTAGTTAGGTATTATTGGTAACATATGTATTTGGATAGATCGACCTTCTATATCTTTCATCCTCATTTTGAATTCATTTTTTGATTGTTTGTAAATATTTTAAAATTTTATAATTAATGATTTGTAACTTTGAGTATGAATGATGTGTCTTTTCTTTAGGTTTTATTTTTATTGAGTTATGAAATTCAGTTGTTATATCTTTTATTGAATCTATATATTTTAAAAGTATTTATTTCATAGGTGTGTCTTATCCAACCTATGGAGAAGTCATGTCAAAATCATGGTTGGAATCCCTTTTTTCAATTCAATTTATTATAGGGTGAAATTGTTACCAATGTATAAGTTTGATTCCCTAAAACTTATTTCTATCCTATGGAGATAAAAATCACATTTTACTCCATCTGAAAAGACATATAAGGTATCAGATTAGGATGAAATTATTTGGTTAATTACATTTAGTCTCCACATAGTGTTAGAGCAGGGGAGGCTAGTAATGGAATAAGGATGTTTTTTTCATGTCATTGAGTTTTTTGAGTTTCTTTTGAGTCTTCCAGTTTGTATTTATTGCCTTTTATGAATTTTATACATGTATGGATGGTGTTTTCTATTTTTTGGTTGAATGTATATATAAATTATTTATATTTTTATACTAAGTACTCCCTCTAGTATATAAATACACCCCCAGTGAACTGGTTGTAAATTTTCAAAACATCGGACATCAGGATAGGTCATGCTAGATTTTCAATAGACTAAGACATTAACATGTATTAATATTCAAAGTGGTTAAATAATTCACCAATGATAATAAAAAAACCATGGTGATAAAAACCAATCCCTGAAGTGAAGGTAATGCTCTCAAGATCAGTGGTAGTCCAATTAAAATTAAAAAAATGTTTGGGAAAGGTTATTTCAAGGTGTGAAATTTTGTGTGCAAAATATTTCAAGCATGTTCAACTAAAAATATTGGAAGGTGTTTGTCGGTTTGACAAGGATTTTATTTCCAATTTAGTCTATTAATTGAGGTCAAAATTAAATAAAATATGGTATTCCCTCCAATTATAGTTTAATAAAAACCATATTTCTAGTTTTCACCCTTTGTCCTATTGGAAGTGGGTATCAGAAGTCACTCTTGATCTCAGTGTCATCTCAAAAGGATTTAGGTGGGTTCAGGTCATGAAAATTTAAGATGCATGTGCAAAAAATAAGTCATAGAGAATAAAACTATAACACAAAATATATTTTGTGATGAATACATTACTTTCTCATATCACATAGCATGATTTATAAATAAAAAATAAAATGTAGAAACATTTCATTATGCATGACATGGAATATATCAATCCAAAAACTTCATAAATCAAAACATAAAATGAAATAATATTTATGAAAAACATAAGGAAAACACATAGAATTTAAATTGGTATGTATATGAATATAATATGTTATGTATAAATAATTAATTATATGTTCCATTTTAATATAATTTTTTTTTGATTTTATTTATTTATATTTTTTATATTATTTTTATTAATATATAAAATTTTATTATATTAAGAATGGAATACTTTTTTTGTTCTATTATATGTTTATTTTATCTTTATTATATAAATATATATGATTTATTTTTTATTTTTTTATTTTTTATGTTATATTTTATGTTTATTTTATATATTTAATTTATAATCATGATTTTATTTAAAAAAGTATTGAATTTAGTAATGGATGAATTCAACATTAAACAGATGTTTTGTGTGGTCTAATAATTTTATATATTTTTTATTTCATTATTTTTCAGTGATTTTTATTTCATTTTATGTTTTGTGTTATGATTATTTTTTCATCTAATTTATAATAATTTTTTTTAGATTTATACATTCTTTTTTATGAACTTAATAAGTGGTGTCTCAACACATAACATATGTTCTATACAATCTAACAATTTTATAACTTTATTATTTAATGTTTTGTGATTTATTATTCTAAATTTAATTTTCTTCTATATTATTTGTATTGTTTGTTTAATTTATAGTAAATTTTATAAATTCATAAATTTCATTTTATTGACTTCTAATGTGTATTACTCAACACATGACACTTTTTTTAGATTCAACAAAGAACATATGTTTTGTGTAATTTTACTTTTTTATAGCTTTATTATTTAATATTCTTTGATTTCATTTTCTTAATTTATTTTTGTTTAATCCTCTATGTTTTTTTATTTTTCATATTTAAATAATAATCATGATTTTTATATATAGATGTTTTTATAGACTTAAAAAATGGAGGCCACATAATAAAAAATATGTGTGGTCAAAAAAATTATTTTGATTTTTTAATATTCAATGATTTATTGTTATTAATATATTTTATATTTTATATTATTTTATGTGTGTGATATGTATTTAATTTAAAATAATTATTTTTATTTAACTTATATTGTATGGGTTCATGCCCAGAACATATATCCTTCCACATAAAGACAAAGATTTTTTAATCTGGTCATTTTATGTTGTGATTATTTAATGTTCTTGGATTTTGTTTTTTTATTTATTTCTGTTTTATGTTTTATGTTTTTTGTTATATGTATTCTTGTATTTAATTTATATATATTATTTTTATTTATAACATATTGTCATGGACATTAAAAGTGGAGTTTTTTTTTGTTTTGTATGCATATTTATTCTAATTATAGAATTTCTTATAAGTGGAGTGTTATATATTTTCAGTATTTAAATATTAAAATATATTATTTTTAAACATTAAATTTTTATGATCACTTGGTTTTTAAAATAAATTTTTTATTTTCAAAAAAATGCATAAATTTTCAAAATTAGAATACTTTTGAATTGGTATTTTTTTTTTAAAAAAATTATATATAATCTGTTTTAAAAACAAATCACTATTATAAACCCCGTGATAAATAGAGGTAGCCATTATCAATGCTAGATAAAAGCATTGATAAAGGGTGGTATTTATCAGTGCTAGATAAAAGTAATAATAAAGGGTGGCCTTTATCAGTGCTATATAAAAGCATTGAAAAAGGTTGACTTTATCATCACTAAAAAATGTTGATTAAGATCATGCTTTATCGGTACTTTTATCTAGAACTGATAAAGGATATAATTTATCAAAATTAATATATTAATATATAAATATATTTCTATTGATAAAATATAAAATATTTTATTAAGTATTATTTATATATGAATAAATATAAATTTTCACTTAATATATAAAATATTTTGTTAAAATGGCATATAAAATAAAAATTATATCTATATATATATTTTAAAAAAATATTATTTATAAAATACTAAATATATATTAAAATCATATATATTTATATGTTATATATTTAGTAAAAATATATTTATTAATGTAATTAAAATTATTAAATATTAAATAAAAACAATTTTTAATTAAGGGATTTTGTTTTATCAAAGACATTTTTTTCAATTTGACATATATATCAAATAATAAATACTTAATTATTAATTAAAAAATTGACAAAATATGTTACACTTAATATTTTCTACAATAATTCCACACGTATACATATATAAAATTAATTCAATTTTATTGAGAAAAAAATTCATAAATAATATGTTTGAAATAGTCTGGGGAGGGGAAAGAAATATAAAAAAAATCTTACACTATCAATAGGGAATATTATCATTTTATATTTTTATTTATTAATATTTAATATTTAATATTTTTTTAATTGTAACATTTTATTTATTTTCTATATTTATATTTAATATATACTATTTATTACTTTTTAATATATATATATTAATTTTGTTATTTTTTAATAATTATTTAATTAATAAAAATTTTAATATCTTGGTGATTTATTCGATTTTAATTTTTATTTGTTTAATGTTTTGTTATTTTTTTATTTTTAATAAATATTTATATTCTTTTATTAACATTTACTATTTTTAATACAGTTTTAATTTACATAATTAATATATATTCATGTTCATTTAAATATATATTCATTTTTTAAAAAAAAATTATACAATTAATCTCTTGTTAATTTTTTTGATATTTTTTCAATCTATTAAGCTTTTAATTAAATTTCACTCATTTTTAACATACAATAATTTAATATTATTTACTCGTTAATAATGTAAACTGCTTTTTACTTTTTTTATAATTTATAGATTTTATATATTTATTCATTTATTATTTTTTTAATTTATTCATTTTTATTTTTTTATACATAATTATTCATTAATATATATAATATTTTTTATATAGAAATATATTCATATATATATATATACATAAATATATAAAATATTTCCTTAAATATGATTTATATATTACAAAATATATATATTTACAATTAATAATTCATATATTTAGTGAAAATGGTTTATAATTAAAAATTAATATTAATTATAATATTGACTAATTGTGTTGAGTAATGTACGTTTAATAAAATATCATTTGTTTTCTCAATTTAACATATAAAAAACTTGTGTTGAATTAATTTCATATATACAAATACATAATTAATTCAATTTTATATAGAAAACATGCACATAATATTTATGAGATTTATTCGATTTTGAATACTCATTTTATAATTTTATTTTTTAAAATAATATATTTAATAATTATTATATCATTAATTGGTAAATTTTATTTAATTTTTATATTTTTATTCAACATATAATATTTATTAGTTTTTAATGCTTTTTTCAAATTTATTCATTTTTAATATTATTTATTCTTTAATATTCTTAATTTTTTGTGTTTTTTAATTTATTCATTTTCAATTTTTTATTGATTAATATTTTTTTGTGATTTTATCCATTTTTAAAATTTATTTATACATTTTTATTCATTAATATTTAATGTTTTTAATATGGTTATAATTTATATAATTAATATGTATTCATTTTCATTTTTATATATATTCATTCTAACATTTTTTTAATAAACTATATAAATAATAACACTTGTTCATTTTTTTCATATTTTTTTAATCTACGATTTCTTTAATTATAAATTTCCCCATTTTTTAACATTAATTCATTTAATATTATTTAGTATTATTTATTCTCTCATAATGATACTTATTTTTTACTATCTTTTATAATTTATTAAGTTTTAATATTAATTCTTTTAATATTTTTGTATTTTTTTCCTCTTCAATATTTATTTGTACATAATTATTCATTAACATTTAAAGATTTTAATATGGTTTTAATATACATATTTAATATGTATTCATTTCATTTTAATATAAATTCATTTTTAATTTTTCTAATAATTTATATAATTAGCAAACCTCATTCATTCTTTTATCATTTTTTATGTCTATTATTTTTTAGTTATTAAATTTTCCTCATTTATAACATTCATGCATTTAATATTATCTATCGATTTATAATATTAATTAATTTTTACCTTTTTATTATTTATTCATTTTTAATATATATTTGTTTAATATTTTTAAATTTATTTTATATAGTTTTTATCAGATATTTCCAAAAAGAACTAATAAAAATAGGTCTTTTTAGTGCTAAAATAAAAAACACTGACAAAAACTATATTGAGTGATAAAATTTTAGCACTGATAAAGATTCATCTTTATCAGTGCAAAAAGTTATCACTGATAAAGTGATATTTTATCAGCACTTTTTAGAAATCAATGCTAAAACCTTTAAGGTGTTTTAAATAAAACCCTAACAGAGGACCCAATCATTCGCACCATTCAATCTCTTGCAAAAATGAAGTTTTCTCGTCATTCCTCCTCGAACTTCATGGATGAATCGAAACTTTCAATCCACAAGGTATGTAACTTTTGATCTATCGTACATGTGCTTTCATTGTTTCGTCATTTTTGTTCTTCTTTTTGTGTTTTTAATTTTCCAAAAGGGTTTTAATGGCACGAGTGATCTTAGTTTTCCTCAATCTACATCCCTGATTCTCCACACAATCTCACTCACCTAGAGTCATTATTACTCCACCCTCTCCCTCACCCTAAAATTTATTTTCCCTTGATCTACATATACATCCCCTTCTCATAGGTTCATATATTCTAACTTCTTTCTCTACAATCCCACATACCCTCCATTCCCAATCCACTACTCTATATGACTCTGATTAACCCTTAAAATTGGATAGTTATTTCAAAATCCAAAAAAATGATTAGTGAGAGATTAACCTAAAGAGTTGATTCATTTTAGTTTCTTTAATATGTCATTATTTGATTTAACTATTTATATATTTAGAAAAAAATTACAAAATCCTATAAGAGAGTATATAATATTATTCATTTTTGTAAATATTTCCAGCTATTAAATTTATTATATTTATTTAATCTATACTAGTTAAAATATTTATTGATTACCCCATAAGGCATTCTAAAAAAATAGTTTTAAAATGAATTTTTTTCAATTTATATAGAGTGTAGCTTTAAATAGGATATATTATTTTTTAAAATCATGTTGAATAAATTAATAAAAAGTGTATATGGTATTATTTTCTCATTTAAATCATTTTTTAATAACACCCCATGCCTAAAATATATTTGGAGATCTTATTTTTAAAATAATTTATCACTTGTTATCCTTTATCAGTGTCTTTTTCCTTGTGATATTGTCCTCGATGCCCATCTCCTCCCTCAAACATACCTAATATGACACCACCATCACACACTACTTCTTTCAGTCTCGACAATGTCATTATCAAGAGGGGTTATCACCTGGTTCACCACCAAACTCACACTTTTTCTGGTCTTCTCTATTCTTCTTATACTTTCAATTTTCTTTTGATTTCAATTTAGGGTGAATGATACTTCTCAATGATTAAATGTCGCATATGATTTCAATTTATCTCAAATTTTTATATATCTTTTATGAATATTTAATCATATTACATGTCTTCGAATTATTCACATGTGACATTTGGCCACTGACAAGTATTAGTCACCCAAAATTTCTTATTCCTTCCACATCCTAAGGTAATTTTGGAGTGATGGCTTGGATAAAACTTTAAAGGTTAGTGAGAAGAAGCCAAGTTCAAGGTAAAATTTCTATTCCCATCGATTAATATTAAATAATTTTTCCCATATGCTTCCATTAACAAATAGAATAACCCCAATAATTTTAATATTTTCATTGTTGTGAACATCTATGATAGGCATTCTATAACACAAACTGTTAACCTCATGTTCAGTTAAAAATGTATTTTTTTAAGAATGATACAAAAACTAATTGTACACAATAGAATGTTTTGTATCATTATTATATAGGTTAATTCACCTTGTTTTTCATTCATAGTGCCCCAGTTCTATTAATTTTCACTCATAGTAGTAACTTTCCCTTGGTGACCCCATTGGGGATTCCTTCCCCTTTCATTAAAAACATTCATATTTTCTTCCACCTTGTTTAAACCTCACTCCCATTTCCCACTTTAAAATTTTTCCTGAGTGGATTCTCTTTTTTTGTTCCACTGAGTTTAAGTTTTTTAGACTATCTCAAGTAGTTAGTCATATACTCTAATCATTAGTTTGAGACGAGTCTTCCTAGTGATCAATATGGGACACTTCTTCAACTTTTTTTGAAGTTGGTTATTCCTTCCAGCCTAAAAAAACAATTTACATTGATTTTATTTGAGGATTCATCCCAACCATGTGAATATTATAAATTTTAAGCATTTATGAAATCCTAATTAAATTTTTTTCAGTTTTTATAATAGCTTTAGAATCCTAGATTGAGTCTTTTTGTTCATAGGATTTAAATTCAAGAGCTTCTTAAAATGTTGGGTTCTCAAGATCATGTGATTGGGACCTATCAATGTTTTAATCATATGAAAAAATATCAAATTCGGCTCTTAAGCACCCTATCACTAAAACACCACATATCCATCCATGTAACAAGTGGAGAAATGAATAAGTATCAACTCCTCCCACTTTTTTTACTCCCACCTAGTAATGTTACACATTCTCTTTGATGTGTGGGAATACTTACACCCATAGAAAAAAGTTGGAATCGTGACCAGTATTAGTTTGAGTTGAGGTATCCCAAAACTCTCTTAAAATATCCACTCATAATTCCCTTCACTCATTAAATTGGTATCGTATACATCATTAAAAAAATCTATATTTACTTCCATATTATTTAAACATCTCTCTTATTTTCCACTAATATTTTTCCAGAGTTGGTTATCTTTTTTTTCACTGATCTTGAGTTTTGTTTTCAGGTGATCCTAGGTATATGAACTTATACTCCAATCATTATTTTTAGATGAAATTATCTACTGATCCCACTGGTACACTTTATCAACATGTACAAAAGTTTGTTGTTTCATTATCAGATAAATGGTTATCAAATTTGGTTTCTATACACCCAATCATTAAAACACCACCTTTTCCTCTATATACCAAGATAATAAATAAATAATCATCAAATCTCCCCTCTTATTAGAACCCCACCAAAAAATTACTAAAACCATCCTAGGATTGCCTCCTTTTTACACAAAACATCAAATCAAGAACTTGTACAAATAGCCACATGTTTACCCCTTGGTTGTTTCTTTTCATTTACCCTTATGTAAAATGATAACTTGTTATAAACCGTCACCAATAACATTCAAATGATGGATTCCCATTTTTAGAAGTATCTATAACTTTATTATTTGATTATGAATACCTTATGTGTATTTATTTATTTATTGAACAAAATTAATATTTTATGAACCTAATGGGATGGATATGGATCAAAAATGGATGTATGATGATCGTATGAAAAAATAGAATGAGGATGGAGTTAAAGAGTTCATCATGTTTGCAACAAATCGTAGATACAACCCTTCTCAAATACTTTCTCTGTGTTTATGTTGATGTTATTCAAAAAAACTCATCCATAAGAGTTGGAAGAACATTTGATTTGTCATGTAATAGATCATAGCTATAAATGATGGACAAAACTGAAAGTACATATTGATTGGGATTACACTATGATTTATGGATCATAGGATATGAATACCAGTGTAAATGATAAAGAATATTGTATGGAAGAAATGATAATAGAAATCTAAGATGACCTTTTTGATTAGAAAAAGTGGTTTTATAAGTTAAATAAATGTTCTTGGAGACCATTGTATACCGATTGTACTAAATATAAAACATTTTTATCTATATTGAAGTTATATAATTTGAAATCTAGTAGCAGATGGACTGAAATCATCTTTATAGAACAACTTGGTCTCCTAAATGATATGATGTTAGGAGTAAATGAGCTTCCTTTTTGAAAATATGATGATAAATGAATGTTATGTTCAATGGGAATTATTTATAAAAAACACATGTTTGTCCAAATGATTACATATTATTTTTCAAGGACCATGAATCACTCATAAGATTCCTTAAGTGTGGTGTGAATCGATATAAAAATAATGAATCAAGTCCTTTGAAATTTTTGTGGTACTTTCTTATTATTCCAAGGTTTATATGAATGTATGTATACAAAGAAACTACTATAAAATTCACATGGAACATATATATAATAATTGAATATGGAAAACTATGTCACCCTACGGACTCTTTTCAATAGATGAAAATTGAATATGAGTATCCTGAATTTGGAAATGAATCAAGAAATATTAATTTTTTATTTTCTGTAAATGGTATAAATCATTTTGGCGTATAGAGTAGTACTCATAGTACATGAAAACTTATGTTGGTAAATTATAACTTACCACTATGGTTATTCATGAATCACAAAATACATTATATTGTCTCGGTTTATATTTGGACCCAAAAACCTGATAATGATATTGATTTATATTTGGATCCATTGATAAAATATATTAAATTGATATGGGATATAGGTGTTAAATTATATGATTCTCATAGAAGTGATGAATTTAAATTGAGATCCATGTTGTAGGGTATGATAAATGAATTTTCTACTTATAAAAATTTTTCAGGATATATCATTAATAGAATGTTGATTTATCCCATTTGTGAAGAATGCACACGCTCATTTTAGTTGAAACATTCCTTGAAGACTATATTTTTATGAAATCGTAAATTTTTAACTTGGTGACATAAATACTTACCCTAAATTATATCATTTGATGAGAATACAAAACAAGGTGCAACATCACCTCCAATAATGGGTAATCAACTAGTAAAATATATTAGCACTATTTTTTGTAAACCTTTTTCTAAAAACCATATTCAATCATGTTGTAAAAGGAGATCAATATTCTTTGAATTACCTTACTGTAATTTTTGTATATCAATCATTTTCTTGATTTCATGAATGTAGAAAAAAACATATTTGATAGTTTTATTAGAACATTACTTAATGTTCCTAAAAAAATAAAATATGGAATCAAGGATAGGTGGTACATTATTGACATGGGGATGAGGGAAGAGTTGGCCATGGTGATGGGTGAAAGAAAACTTTTCTTCCTCCAATATCTTACACTCTATCCATGCAAGAAAAAATTTAAATTTTAAATTTCCTTAATGGTAAAAATGTTATATTGGGGTATTCCTAAAATATCAATAATGTTGTGTCAATGAATAATTTGAAGTTACGGGATATAAAATCACATAAATGTCATGTTTTGATGTAAGATTTGATGTTCCTCACTTTATATTAAATCTTTCCTAAAAATGTATGACATATATTAACTAGACTCTTCTTCTTTTTCAAATCCATATGCAGTAAATTTATAGAGATTGTAAAGTTTCCAATCATGAATAGGGAGATTGAAATCATATTAAGTGAGTTAGAGATTTTCTTCCCACCATCATTCTATATTGATTACCTATCATATGTTGATAGTATTGGTCTCCCAAAATCTCTTCACAGTAGATGCCTTATGGGAGAAGGTATTTTTAGAAGAGATGTTGCTACAATTGCTATCACAGAGGAGTAAGATCATCTTTACATATTACATAATAGTGCAGATGTTTCTCCATATATTGAAGCTCACATAGTAATTATTATACATTTAAATCTATCAAGGTCTGAAGTATGTATATCTAATCAATATAATCAATAGTTTATAAGATGGTTCTAAGATCATATTTATAAGAAGTTATTTGAAAATTTGAATTCCGTTGTTGAGCAACTTCAATGGATTGACAGGGGACGAAATGTAAATGTTATATCTCACACTATTTTTTTAATTGATGGTTATACATTATATAAAAATAAAAAATATGAATTCAGTACAATAAAAAAAGTGGATTTATGATTGTGGTGGAAGCAATGAACATCTCTGATTCAAAGGATAGAAATCCAATTTATGCGAATATATCATATTTTGATGTCGTTGAATAGATATATGATTTGGATTATGAAACATTTCAAGCAATTATTTTCAGTTTCAAATGGGTTGACAATAAGAGTACAATGAAATTTAATTAATTGGTATTCTTGAAGGTGAATTTTAGTTTGGAAGTGTACAAGGACTAGCCATTCATAATGACATCACAGGTAGTGTAGGTATTTTGTATCTTATATCTAGAAAACAATAATTATTCAATTTTCATGTTCGTGACTAAAAGAACTATAGGTTCATATGAATAATCAATTTAGGATGTCCCTTTAATTGGGATATCATAATCATTTCATGACAGTCCTAATGTTGACAATGTTGTGTACGTTAGAGGGGGCCAGAAATAAGGGATTTGAATTCTCAATAGAGTAGAATAATCACATCAAAATTTAAATAAAAAATATTTTAATGAGAATTTTAATGTGTTTTTAATATACTATACTCTTCCTCATAATATTAGGTGTTCTATACTTTATTTAAAAAATATAAATTAAATGTTTGACTACTCAAGAAGATAATGACTTCTTCACATGATGTTTTTACCAATATCGGGGCAGAACGCATGATTGATGATGAAAATATAGAATTATTAGGGTATCATTAACATGTTGATGAAAAAATAATAATAAAATAGCATTACTTTGTTAAATAAAATTATCAATGCATGGAGAAATGTTATATAATGTGGGGTGTAATAGAATCAACACGGCCAACCTGTTAAACCCAAAATTTTGATATTCATTAGTTTTGTTGGGATCATAATAAGAATTCATGTTCAAATTAATACAGAGTTTTTTAACCATGTTTAATGACTTGTATTTTCAATATATTATTTTTAAATATTATATGGATTAATTTTGAGACCAGGCACTAAGACATAGAGCGATTCTGAGACCCGGTCTGTCTGAAATAAATGCTTGAAAAATATTAAATAGCACATGTGTGCGGTTTTCCTAAAAAAATAGAATATATTCTAAATGGATGCCTAGATTAGAAATATGAATACACCATTGAATTAATAATGGAGGCTTTACCCTAGATGTGACTTAACATTGGTTGGATTGGTCTATTTTTGGAAAAGTTGTCGCGAGCGCAGAAATGACTAAAAAAATTGAATAAAATTATTTTATTTTGTTTATCGACACAGCAGCTGTTTAGTATTTAAATATACTATTATTTCAAAATTATAGGGTTATCTACATAACCTCGGAATCCTATAGAGAGTCTTGGGAAAGATATCTGGAGAATCCTTCCTAACAAACGACGATGAAATCACGGATCAACAATCAACGCACACCAATTTTGAAGAATCATGCCAATGACAATGATGCAGGGATCATTCTTCATCAGCTACCAATACAAATTTAGGTAGGTCATGTTATTATGATTATATTTTTCCCTACTCTTGATTTATATAATGAACGTAGACCAATCAATGAAAAAAATTTCACACAGATTGATTATTTTGCGGGATAGGTTATTTTACGTTATTTATCAAGAGTTTGATCTTGAAATTTATTAGATTTGTTTATCATTATAATAGTGATTAATATAAATCAATAAAAACATTGATTGAGTTTCATCCCTCTAAATTTGTTCTGTTATTTTCTTCCCTGATTCAATGTTCTTCATGGTATTTATCATTATTCCTTGTGATTCAACTTTTCTTGAATGATCAATCGTTGTGCATCTAATTCTTGGTGAAATGATCCAAAATTATAGATACGACATCGGTACAAATCAAAGGAGGTGAAATAGTGGTTGAGGTAAAGTGACAAGCAATAGTTGGTGCTGATTTTCCATTCTTCAACACGTAACAAAGAATCGAGTTGATCTTGTTTTATGAGAAGATAAAAGGCCTTATTCTCATCAATTTAGTGATGGAATGACAGAATTTACTTGTATATTGAGTTTCAAGGAGAACCAATCACCAAAATAGAGACCAAAATATCGACTAATGCAAGGAGGAATGAGAAGGGTTCTGAAAAAAACTCATTCACACAGTGTGTTGTACTTGACTCTATGGTGCATAGTCCCCTTGGATTAACTCAGTGTGTACTCAAAGGAGTACGCGGACAAGGGGTGGATTACATGGGTTTTCTATATGGCATTTACTCCCCCACACAGCATAGAATGGACCATGTACACAGGCTACCCGATGTACTGGTACATGGGCATGGATTCATAGGCTAATGCTATGTACTGGCACATGGACGGAGTACACGGGTGGATCCCAAATATAGGGAAACAGCATGTCACCCTTCCACGTGTCATGTAATCTTTTACACAACATGGGTTGAATGACACAGGCCGTTTACATGAGTAGTACTCATGGTCAAGGGACACAGTGTGTACCCTTACTACACACTGTGTACCCCTTTCTACATGGATTGGATATCTTATCCTCTATATCTAGGAAAAGTTTTATTATATTTAATTCCCTTTATTATTTCCCTAAAGGTTGGTGTGAATATTTTCCTACTCCTAGTAATATGATCCCTTCAACAAGAATTATTATATAGAGCTGTTGGAATCCCCCTGAGAGACCTGGGGTGGGATCCTATATTCATCTTCGTGACCTAGGTAGAGTTCTTAGTATCAATGTGACCAACACTACATGATCGTTGATCTTATACTTAGAGATTTAATCTATAGAGAGTTATTAGTATCACCTCATGACCCTGGCAGTGATCATCATCTACGCATTATAATCTCTTAAAATCTATCAATTCATATCTCTCATGACAGTAACTGGTGAGCAGTACCTCTTAGATGGATGTCATTAGTGCTATCAGACTCAGAAGTGTGCTCTCCCAAATGAGTGCTTTGTGGAATCTTTGAGGTAGAATTATAAGGCAGTTATACTATGGTTGTGGATTACCTCAATACTATGTGTCTTGGATTGAGTGTATCTGAATAATCTTGTAATATGTGGTGTAGACATATACCTGTCTAGAGATGAATATACTTTTCTATGTTATATTGCTATGTAGTTTTGAGGTGTCCTATTGAGTATTGATATACTCACCCCTGTATGGTATTTTCCCACACATGTCCTATCTTGTGCAGATGATTGACCTTTTGATATATTCCTAGGAATACCGGGACCATACAATTCTTAGTGAGACTGGACAGACTGAGGTGTGTTCCTATGGCTTTCAGACAGTTTCTGTAGTAATTTTACTTACAGGTTGTACTTTTAGTTATAGACACTTTGTGGTGGGCTTGTATTTGGATCTGTTTTACTTTACTTTACTTCCTTTTGTACTCTGGTTGTGGGATATAGATGTATGCATGCATTGGTTTCTTAGTGGTTTTTTACATTCCAACATTTTGTGGTCTTGGAGATGTGTGCATGTGTACATGTTCATAGGCAATGCCTCCCATGTTAGTGATATACCTACTCGTTTCTAGTCACCGGACCCAGACCTATTGGAGACAGATTTGGGGAGTTGCAGAATGGGCCCCACTAGGATGGGTCATGATAGAGTGGTATCAAAGTGGTCAGTTCTATTTTAGGACTGAGAGTCTATGATATTGGTTTGGGGCAATAGTTTTAAGTGTTTCGAGTTTGGATTTCAGGTTAGGGACTCTAGTGTTGGTGCGGTGGCTGACATATCCATACACCAGGACTCTGATCACCTACTTTTTGACTTGGTACATTAGAATAGTACTTGTAAGGGAAATAATGGTACATGCATTATATATGAATGGATTATTATTTTCATATCATTCTTGAGCTAGATCTCCATATATACTCATTGACCATGGTGCATCTTAGTTATTTTCAGGATTCCTCCATGATGTATTCCATCTAGGATTCAGAATCTTGATCACAAGGATGACCCCCTTACTGAAGAGGCTTTGATATAGGGACCAGTTCTCAAGATGTTACTTCTAAGTGGTGCACCAGCCATACCACCACTTATAGAGCA
This sequence comes from Viscum album, assembly GCA_963277665.1. Taxonomy (NCBI): domain Eukaryota; kingdom Viridiplantae; phylum Streptophyta; class Magnoliopsida; order Santalales; family Viscaceae; genus Viscum; species Viscum album. Next base: position 246,641,817 of record OY728131.1, read on the forward strand.
GCACATGGTACCTGCAGTACCAATGTATGATATGCATAAGCTAAGCACACATCATGGGTTTCAGCGGCAGATACCCCTCAGGTTCCAAGATGATCCCAACACATATGTGTATGAGGATTGTCTTGGGGCAGTGACTGAGATTTTATGTCTAGTCATGACACCAACAGATTATATGGTGGTCTTAGAAGTGATCCTTCTTCATTGTTCAATAATATGATAGTAGGGTTTGGTTACCCATACTTACGATGAGTTGAATCTTACATGTATATATTCTGAGAGTCTCTTCATAGAATAGTTTTTTATAGCTACACTGAGAGCTATATGTATCTAAGGGCTACTGCTGCTCTAGAAGGGGATAATTTCAGTGGATGATTATTCATTGAGGTTTACCAACCATTCTAGGTACTCAATGGATATCGTTCAAGATCAGTTCTTTAGGGCTCAGACCTTTGAGTGAGTTCTTTGTAGAGACCTCTAATCCAAGGTTATTTCTCTATGAATTTCTATTTATGTTGGGGTTCTTGATCAATATTTTGTAGTTGAATTCTTTTTGGATGAGTAGATATAGCCAATGACTATCAATAGTGCGAATGTAGAAGTAGCGACCTTGGAGGTAGGGAGTCGATGTCAGTCTCAGGGACCTATAAATTGGATACATTTTAGGAGGAGGTACCAAGACATCAGATCTGCAGTTTAGGGATCACAGAGTGGGTCCAGTCATCCTAGCTAGAGGTGGTTCTATTCATGTGACGGTATGGGACATCTCGATCAAGATTTTACAACCCTTAATACTGCTGATAGAGAGACTATGGATGGACCATCGAGGAAGAGATAGTGATAGGATTAGGAAGATCTATAGGGTGGAAGATGTGGCAGAGGAGTTGGGAGAGCAGCAGGATGTGGTCGACATTTTGAATTATTACTACCTCCACCCCAAGTGGTCAATGCCAGGCTTAGGGTGCTATAGGATAGGGATAGGGAGAGTTGTAGGTGGTTGAATCTTATGACCCAGGGGATCTCGGAATGATTCGAGTTATGATCTATATCTTTTATACTTTAGATACATTATAGATTGACATAGGATCTATCCATTCATTTATTTCCATATATCTTGTATGAGACTTAGAGATTTTGTTTGAACCATTGAATCGACCCTTATGCTTGGAGAATTCTACTAGAGAAGACCTAGAGATCATACACTTATGAAAACAGTGTGACCTGACTCTTTGAGGTTAGAATTTCTATTAGAATCTCTTGGTAGTAGCGAAGAGGCCTTATGATTTCATTCTTGGTATGCATTGGTTATCTACATTTTATGCCCTACTCTATTTTTTTAGGTGAAGGGTGTGTTGTGTTTGTAGTGACGGAACCAGGTTTTCCATTTTTCAGAGAAAAGGAAACCCAGGAAGTGTATGATGGAATTATGTATAGGAGGTTGTAACCAATTTATCATCAGTTGGCTAGCCTAACCCTTGGTGTAGTGGATTTTATAAGCTCCCAATTTCCTATAGTGGTGGCAGAGTATGAGGAAGTATTTCTTGAATATGTTACAGGTTTAAATCCATGCCGAGAGATAAAATTAAGCATTAATCTACACACTGGTATGGAAATGATATCTTCACTATCATATCGGATGGTTCACATTGAGCTTTACGAGATGAGGGTGCAGTTGGAGGACTTGTAGAGGAAGGGATTTGTGAGACCCAGTGTTTCACCTTGGGAAGCCTCAGTTTTGTTTTCCAAGAAGGAAGAGGAGAGCTTGAGGTTGTGTGTGTACTATAGGTACTTGAACCAGGTGACCTTGATGAACAGTATCTACTACTGAGGATCGATGACCTCTTTGGTCAGTTGAGAGGGTCATGATGGTTCTCAAAGGTTGACCTTAGAACATTCTATCGCCAACTATGAGTATGCGAGGATGATATACCAAAGATGGAATTCCTATGTTTCTACGGTCACTATAAGTACTTGGTGATTCCATTTAGTGTGATAAATAACCTAGAAGTGTTCATGAGACTCATGAATCGGATCATTCAGCCTTACTCAAACTAGTTTGTAGTGGTCTTTATAAAAGATATCCTTGTGTACTCGACGTCCAAGGACAAGCATGCGAGACACTTAAGGATTTTGTTTATATACTCTGAGATCACAAACTTTATAGAAAAATATTGAAGTGCCAATTCTGGATTCAGGTGGTCCACTTTCTGATACACATTATCTCAGCATATGGAGTGAAAGTGTATCCTTACATGGTTAAGTTGGTGTTGGCATGGGAGCCACCTAAGAGCGTGATATATGTGTGGAGAATCCTTGGGTTAGTAGGTTATTACTGGAGATTTATATCTGATTTCTCTAGGATATTATCACCCATGACAGCTTTTACTTGAAAGGGGAAGCCTTTCATGTGGATAGAGAGATACCAATAGGCTTTTCAATAGTTGAGGAAAATTTTGATGAGCGCTCCAATATTGATATTGCTAGAGGAATGTGTCGAGTATGCAGTGTTCTACAATGCATCCTGAACCAAGATTGGTTGTGTTCTAATGAATAGGAAAGTGTTGATTACCTATGGTTCACTCTAGTTGAGACCACATGAGCAGAAATGCATGACCTGTGATCTTATATTAGTAGTGGTAGTCTTTTCTTTGAATATATGACAACACTACCTGATGGGAGAGCAGTTTATCATCTACTCAGATCACAAAATCTAAAGTATATCTTCTCTTATAAGGATATTAACTCGAGAAAGAGGAGATGGATATAGTTCCTCCATGACTATGACATTGAGATTATATATACTCCTAGGAAGGAAAACATGGTGGAATATTCTCTCAGTAGGAGATCTAGTTCACATTTATTGGATGTGGCATCAGAGAATCTAGCCTCGTTGCAGTTATACTTTGTGTATGGACATAAATAAGCATACATTCAGTCGATGGTTGTCACCCTCCAATATTACATAATGTAAGGGAGGCACAGCATGGTGATACTGACTATGAAACCATACATGCTTAAATATCCATAAGGCATGCTCCTGATGTATTTTCATAAGGTGGGGAGCACATCGTTTTTTCAGAGGATTCACAATAGTACCAGTGATGTTATGGGATGCGGTTCTGAGGTATTTTCATAAATCCCCTTTGGTAATACATCTAGAAGTAGAAAATATGTACCAGGACCTATGATGTTAGTTTTTATGGTTAGGGATGAATAAAGGAGTTGAATATTTTTTCTTTTGATATATTATTTGTCATAAAGTGATGTTTGAGCACCAAGTTCTATAGGTCTTATCTAAACCCATTGAGGTTCTATAATTGAAGTCAGATGGGATATTTATAGATTTTATGATAGGATTACCACATATTTCTAGGGGATACAATTCCATCTAGGTGATCATTGACCAACTCACCAAGTCAGCCTCGTTCCTAGCTATTCAAGGGAAAAGTTCAGTAGAAAACATGGGACACCTCTACATTTGGGAGATAGTTCAACACCATAGAGTTCCATTGATGATTGTTTCTAATCATGATGATCGCATTATATCTCAGTTGTGGAAGGTATTATAGAAGGAATTTGGGACCCAGTTACGCTTGAGCATGACATTTCATCCAGAAAATAACAGATGGACAAAGCAGACCATTTAGATTCTAGAGAACATGTTGCGAGCTTTCATGTTATATTTTATCCATATTTGGGAGGATCACCTACCACTTGGGGAATTTTCGTAAATCAATAGCTACCATTCCACATTGGTATGGAACTATTCGAGGCTTTGTACAGGAAACCCTGAAGGTCACCACTTTGCTGGACAGACCCAGGAGAGTCAACACTCATGGGCCTAGAGTTGGTGCGAGCTACCATAAAGAAGGTTCAGATCATCCAGAAGTGAATGAAGACTTCACGGATCCGTCAGAAGTCTTATGGTGATATGTGGGGAAGGCCCTTGGAGTTCGATGAAGAAGACCATATATTCCAGCGGGATTCACATTGACGTTGATTATGAAGATTTGGTTGAGGTGGAAAGTTATCTCTGAGTTTTATCAACCCTTTATAGATAATGTGTAGAATTTCTGAGCTAGAATACCTCTTAGCTCTACCTCCATAGTTATATCAGGTAAACAACGTCTTCCACGTGTCGCAGCTGAGTAAATATGTTCATAACTCATCATATGTTATTAATTAGGGTGAGATGGACATCGAGGATGGAGAGAATTTTGTTTGATTACCTAATGGATATCAAAGATCAGTAGGATCCTTTGATGGATACCTATTCCTTTGGTTCATGTCCAGGGGTAGTACTAGAATCTCCTAGAGATCACTTGGGAGCGAGAGGCTCAGATTTGTGCTCAGTACCCTCAACTTTTTGAGTATCCCTTGTTTTAGATTTTTTTTGGATGTAAATCCCCAAGGAGGGGAGAATGTATTATCTCATATATATATATATATATATATATATATATATATACTGTAAACATTATATGGATTAATTTTGAGACTAAAAGCTAAGACGTCATGTGATTCCAAGGCCCAGTGTGTTCGGAATAAATGCTTGAAAAATATTAAAAACCATGCACATGTGGTTTTCTTAAAAAAGTGTAATATCTTATAAATAGTTTCCCATATCAGAAATACGAATTCCCCCATTGAGTTAAGAATTTAATCTTTAACCTATACATAACCTAACATTGGTCGGAGTGGACCGTTTTTTGGAAAATTCATCACAATCGCAGAAATGAATAAAATTATTTGAATAAAATTATTTTATTTCATTTATCAATGAAATGGAAGTTTAGTCTTTAAATAGACTATTATGTTAGAATTCCAGGGTTATTTACATAACCCTAGAATCCTCTAGAGAATAATTGGATAGAGATCTGAAGAATCTTTCCCAGCAAATGATGATGAATTCATGGATCAACGATCGACGCACACCTATTTTAAAGGATATTTCTAATGATTAAGATGCAGTGATTGTTCTTTTTTAGTGACCAATCTAAATAGATATAGGGAGTGTTATTCTGATTATATTTTCCCCCATTATTTATTTATATGATCAACATAGACCAATCAGTGAATAGAGTAGCCCAAAAATCGATCATTTTGATGGATGGTTTATTTTATGGTATTTATCAGGAGTTTGATATTAAAATTTTTTAGATTCATTTATTATTATAATAGTGATGAACCAAGATCGACATGAACATCGATCAAGGTTCATCCCTATCGATTTTTATTGTAACTTTCTTCTATGATTCACCATTCTTCATGGTATTTATTATTCTTCCCTATGGTTAGAATTTCCTTGAATGATTGATTGATTTACATCTGATTCTTGGTGCAATGATCCAAAATTATATATCTATCAATGGTACGACTTCATGGAGGTGAGATAATGGTTGTGAAAATAGATCGAACAATTTTTGGTACTGATTTCATGTTCTTAGTCATGTAAATAAAAAGGGAAATGATCTTTTTTTCATAACAAATCAAAGGCTAGAATATCATCAATTCGGTGATGGCATGACAGAATAACCTTGGATATTGAGTTTTGAGGCGAACTAATCACCAGAACGGAGACCAAAAGATTGACCGATGTGGGTGGGAGGAAGAAGAAGGGTTCTGAAAAACATGATACAAACCGAATGTAGTCCTTGACTCTATGGCATGTAGTCCCCTTGGATGAACTCGGCATGTACCAGAAGGAGTAAATAGACACGGGTTGGAGTACACAGGTTGCCTACATGGTGTGTAATACCCCACACTGCATGACCTAGACCATGTACACAAGCCACCCATTGTACTGGTACATGGGCATGGATACACGGGCTGACACTGTGTACTAGTACATGGCTTGAGTACAAGGGTGGACCTCAGATATAGGGACATGGCATGTAACCCTTACACACACGGTGTGCTCCTATACATGACATGGGCTGAATGACATGGGACATTTTCACGAGAATTACTCGGAGTCAAAGGATGCAGCGTGTACCCTTACTACATGTCGTGTACCACTTACTGCATGGATTGGATCTCTTTTCCTCTGTATCTAGGAAAATTTTCATTAGGTTTTATTCCCTTTATCATTTCCCAGAAGGTTCATATGAATCGTTTCCTACTCCTAGGACTATGATCTTATCAGCAGGACTTCCTAGATAGAGTTTTTGTAATCCACCCGAGAGGTCTAGAGTAGGATCCTCTATTCATATTCATTCCCTATGTGGCGTTATTTGTATCAAAGTGACCAAAACTATGTGGGCCTCAATCCTTTACTTAACGGGTTAATCCATATTGAGTTATTGGTATCAACCCATGTCCCTGGAAATGATCCCCATTAATGTATCATAATCTCTTCAGATATATCAATGCACTACTAGAAATTTAAGTTATAGCCACAGACCTATATCCATGGTTTTATAGTTCCATGACTATAGCTTGTTAATAGCCATGATTGAGTGATCGAGTGTGGCTAAAACGTGTCGTCTCTTTATTTTCTCTAAAATTCATTGTGCTCCTCCTCCCTCCTCCCTGATACACTCTGCACGCAGCCCTCAGATATCCTCTGGTGAACTCTTCCCCAATAATCTTCGACATTCACGGTGGTGCACTCCTCCCCAATATCCTCTGCGTGCAACCCTCTGAACCCAACGGTGCCCATCGCGACCTCTCCTCTCCCCAATTCTCCTCCACTGATGGTTCCCCTTGTGACGACGACCCTCGCTGCCACCGAACGAGGCAACCCCACTGGGATCTCTCATCTCCGATCCTCCTCCCCCGACACTGCCACTAAATGTGTGACACCTCAACTCTTCCCGACAACACTGCTCCTAGGTGGCCTCCCCACCTCCTCCAACGTGGCCAATCCCCTCCAAGTGATCCTCCTCCTCCTTGTTATGAACAATTATGAGTTCATTATTTTGTTATCAGTTATTCAGAGCTATGTTGTATCAAATCTATACATTTTTTTGACATTTCATGAAATTCCACCTTCAATATTTCTTGAAAAACCATTTATTCTTGGATTAAGGTAGGTATTTTTGTGTGTTTAATTTAATTATCATTTCATTTTGTGCTTCGTGTTTTCTATAACTTTTTTTATCAAAGTAAATCAATATTTAATAGATATAGTGGGTTTAAAAGTGTTATAAATGTTTTTATATCTTGGAATAAAGGTTTTATAATGGTTTTTGAAATTTTAATTAATTGGTTTAAATGAAAAGCGTTTGTGGGAATGCCTATATGGATTGTTTTAAAAAAAAATATATAACAAAAGGTATTTTGATCCATTTGGGTATTGGTATGATTTTCAAGGATTTTAAGAAATAGAATTGGTTTAATGGATTTTAAAATGACTTGAATGAAAATGTGGTTGGTTTTACAAATGATTTTAAGTGTGGTTTCACATAGAATAGTTATAAATAATGTGATAAAGTCATTTTTTAAATGGTTTAAATGACTTGGAATTCCTAGTTGGTTTCTGAAAAGGCATATTTTCACTTTATATAATATATTTTTATAATGAGTATCAGATCATTGATTATTCCCCTTGTTTTGATTATGCCTGATTTGAATTGTGGATCTTGATGAGGGATGTTTTATTCTATTTTTGATATGGATGAAGTGAAATGAGTTATTTCTTGTGAGGGAGTTGGAGTTTTAGGTGAGATGCGATTTATTTAAAATATGTTTTTATCGATTATTGTGATTATTTTGATTTTCCACCACCACTAGATTGATTTATCATGGGAACTTAGGTAAATAATGTAAGGTATAGTGGAATGTGATGCTAGATTAGTTTATGTTAGCTAGATAGTGCCCTAAGAGATTAACACCCTACCAGGGGTCTATTTTATGTGGAGAGACCTAAAAGGTGAAGCTGAATGGGATGATCTAATTTCACATAGGGTTCCAATGAGTAATATGATGAACTAGGTTGAGTATCACCCATTCTAGAGCCTAATGAGTTTCCCATAATGCCTATAATTCATTGAATATTGATTAGAGGATATCATACCATGCCTTATTTGTATCCTCACTATTACTTCAATTATTTATTATTATCAATTTCCCATTGATATCTTGGTGCATGTTATATTTCTATATTCCATTTCAGTTATGGTTTTGGTTTATATAAAAATTGAATTAAAAAATAGTTTTGGAAGTATATTATTAAATAAAATAATGATGTTTGATTTAAAGGTATGGTTTTGAGATATGGATTTGGAAAAAAGGGAAAAAGGATTAGTTCTCTTTTAATGTATTTGAAACTTCTTTTTTTATTAGTTTGAAAGCATTACCTTTTAAAATGAAAATTGAATTTGTTATGTAAAAGAATTTATGGCATGTTACACTTTTTCTTTACACCCTCTTATGTAAAAACTATTCACTACTTATATTTTAAACTATCATTAATAAAATTTCTTTTCAAAAAAATTATACAAACTCCTTAGTGAAATCCTACAAGGCATAGTTTGGTTCACACCATGCATACACCAATGGGTGTATGAAAATTTCATGTTTACTTTCAAGAGCCCAGGTTATGTTCTTTTACCTTGGTTAATGTTCAAGTTGGTTTGATGATAGATAGTATAAGATGGTATGGGGGATTATGGGTCATAAGGAGGTAGTTAGTAGTGATTCAGGTTTGGTCATATTTTTGGATGTTTATATATAATCCTTGTTGGCCCATATATTTCTTTTAGTTTATTACATACTTGGGATTATTCTTACTACTTTATTATGTGATGATGTGATGATGTGATTTATGAACTTTTATTATTTCTAAAATATTATATTGTGTTTGATTGTTTTGTTTAGATTGAAACTATTTATTTTGTGCATGAGTGACCGATGTATAGATGAGTGATGTTTGATTTATGGGTGGAGTCCTTGATGTGGTTATTCATATTCAAAGGGTGAAACCATTACTAATGGTTATACTTTGATACCCAGACACTTGTCACCATCCTACAAAAATCAGAGACATTCTTTGGGCCTTGTGGAGATCCTGTTTTGGTGACATGTTAGGTTGATCTGGGTTAGTTCATTACAAAATGGTATTAGAGGATCCTCTTATTATTTAGAGTGTGTATTAGTATAAAGAAGATATGATCATCATAGAGACTCAATATGTAGGTCACTAGTAGTTTATTGATCACCACCTTTCATAACAAAACTTGAGTTTCCATGGGTAGTTGTTATTTCAATCTTTGATTTGGATTCCAGTTTTAATTATTTTGATAACGATGATTAGATCCCCATTGAGTTATATCAAATAATTTGGGGGGTTTATTTAAGATTTGGGATGAAAGTAGGAATGAACAAAAGTATCATCATCATCTCACATGGTCTGAAAAAATGTATGGAGCCTATGCGTGTGGTCTCAGAAATTTTTCAGATGCTATTGTATGATTGGTTTATGCTCACCTAAACCATGTGACCAATTCATGCACAACTTTTCATAAATTTTTAATTTTTTTGGTAAACCTATTTTTATTTCCAATGGATCCTATAGAAATTTACACCCTTGGAGATGGATCAAAATAAGTTTTAGTGATTTTTTTGTGTTATTGTAATGGATTTTGTATGTTGTGCCACATTATGGTTTTCTTATATTTGGTGCTTCAATTTTTTTGTACAGAAGTACATTTATTGAAATTTTTTGATTCCAAAACCGGTTTTGGTGGCTTATTTATTAAGTATTTTGAATATCATGTATAATTTTTTAAATAGTAGTAAGGTTTAAAAAGAAATTGGGAAATGATTTAAAATGAAAATACATTTCATAAAGTGTTTTAATTTAAACCCTTTTCCGTGATTAATTTGAAAATGTGAATCATGGATGTTTTGGATTAAAAAAATAGGTTTTATGGTTTTTTACTTTCACACTATGCTTTGAAATTTTTTGATTACATTATATAATTTGGGAAATGATTTAAAACGAAATTGTATTTTAGGAAATTTTTTGGTCTTATGATGAAATTCATGAGGTGTTTTGAAAATAGAGGAGAAATTTATGAAGTTTGAGTGAGAATTTATTTTAAATAAGTTCCTGGTTATGAAATCTGGGGTTAATATTTTTTAAAACTCTATACTTGGAAAGTTTTAATTTTACCCTATGAAATGGATTTTGTATTTTTTTAAGGAAGTGAGATTATTTTCAATGTTCTTTTCTTTTTGAAATGAGTTGTCATACTTATTTTTAAAATGTGGGAATTTTTAAAAAAAGATATTTTTAGGCATGTGGGGGTGAAAGTGGGGTGTGTAAGGGGGTGATGGTGCAGGGGCAGGGGGTGCTAGTGCAGGGGCAGGGGGTGGTGCGGGGGGGGTGCTTGGGAAGGGGGGGCGTGCAGGGGAGGGGGAAGTGGGGGTGAAATGGGTAGTGGGAGGGTGTGTTAGGGGCAAGTGTGGGTGAAAGGGGGAGGGGTGGGGTAGGGGGTGCTGATGCAAGGGAAGGGGTGCTGGTGTAGGGGAGGGGGTGTTCTTGGGGAGGGGGGTAGTGGGGGTGCAATGGGCAGGGGGAGGGGTGTGTTAGGGGTAGGTGGGGGTGAAAGGGGGGAGGGGTGGGGCAGGGGGTGCTGGTGCTAGGGAAGGGGAAGGGGGTGCTGGTGCTGGGGGGTGGTGCAGGGGGCTACTGGTGCTGGGGGGGTGTGCAGGGGGCAGGGGGTGTAAGGGGTGTGTAGGGGGGAGGGGGGAGGGGTGTGCCGGGGGGAGGGGCAGGGGGCAGGGGGAAGGGGGTGCACGGGGTGGAGGGAGGGTGCAGGTGGGGTGGAAGGGGTGGGAGGGGATTGGGGGAGGGGGGAGGGGTGTCCAGGTGGGATCTAACAGCCACAATATTTCAACCATGACCTCACCTTCCATGCCACACCATTGTGTGGAACACATAGGAACCACTTGCACACACAGTGCATTACCACAATGGATTCTATAATTTACCACACCTATAAAAATTATCACCTTCATTATGTTATGCATGGTAAACTACTTAGGATAGTATACTCAAAGGCCTAAATCTGAGTCTCAAATAAATAGATTCATATGTTGTATGTATCATAGAAATTTAAATTATGTTTTCATAGTTTCACATGATGTGCAACAATGTATGGACACCTGGTAATGCCCTCATCTAGAACTGGCATAGTAATCCTTGTGAAATTACATGGTGTTTACATGTAGAACACAGAGTATATTATCTTCCTGGGGGTATGCTTGTGTACTCCAATCAATGCTTGTGTATTCTCACATATGATTGTGCATTCTATGTACATAGATTGTCTAGCCATGTAAAAATACACGACATATACCCTATAGTACAATTAATGTCTATCCACATGGTGTAATTAGTAAACATACACCCTGTCTTAAATTGATTCTTACATTTGGTGATATTTTTTCCATAAATTCAAATTTAAATTTTTTTTGTAACTTTAATGCTTACTCATGTTTAATCCACTTTTATTGCAATAGTATGTACCAAAAATGTTTGCTTTCAATATATTAAGTATAATCAATATTCATGCAGGATTTCGATCCTGCATACAAGGTGACAGGGTGGACTAAAACTTGATTTTGGAGAAATACACCACCATGAAATATTAGAGAAATGGTATATATTCAAGAAGTGGGTCGTTTTATTTTGTTTCAGCTAATATTTTCTTTTACTTATATTAAATATGAGTTGTTCTTCATTTTTTAGACTGTATTTACTCTTATTTAGCAGTGGATGATTTATTTAATTTGAGTAGTGAATAGTTTTTTATACCATTATAACATGTATTTTTTGAGCAGTGGGTCATTTATTAGAGCATTGGATTATCACCGTGTGAATTCATGTGCGAGGACCACTACAGGGGGGTATCTCTAGGGGGCAGGGGGGGCTATGCGATGGGGGGAGTGGAGGGGGGGATTTTCATGGGGGGATGGGTGCTGTAGGGGAGGAGTCCTGTCTGGGGGGGGTCTGTCTGGGGGGTGTCTGCAGGGGGGTGGTCTGTCTAGGGTATGTCCAAGGGGGAGTGGAGGGGGGGATTTTCATGGGGGAAGGGGTGCTGCAGGGGGGGTCCTATCTGGGGGGGTCTGTCCAGGGGGTGTCTATAGGGTGGGGGGGCTCTGTTCAGGGGGGGTTGTCCGGGGTGGGGGATTCAAACCACTCTATGAAAACATCGTTGGTCACATCTTCATCCTTCAGCCACAATACGATAAGCATAACAACAAATCTTTACCTTTCATCATATTTTGTTCGTTCTCTATAATAAAACATTTTCTCAATCACAAACCTCTTACCTTGAGTATTCCACTCCGAATTATCTTAATCCATGTGAACAATGACATGATGCATGCATTTCTTGGACTTGTTAATCGATAACAGCTTGATCAACATGTCTGTTAGATTAACCTGCAGAACAATTTTCTATATGGTGAACTAGTTCTGATCTAGTACATTCCAAATAAAATTCAGTCGAATGTTGATGTGATTTGATGTGAAGTCTATCTGTAGACCACCCTATCATGCTTTGATAATAAGTTGACTGTGAGTAACTGGTCGAGAAACAAAGCAAGGGTTGTTGTACTGTGCATCTGATGAAGAAAATGGTAAATGTGGTTTGAAACAGACAAAAGAATGGTGAGTCATGGACTTGGTGTCACATGAGGCTGATGGTTATCTTTAACCACTTGTAATACTCAAGAAAATCTCCATAAAATTTTTAAAATGAACGATTCAAGTGTTTTTTTTACCAATCCAACTGGTTTTCCTTTAGAAATTTGGTAGACAAGCAATGCTTACCTTGAAATTATCTGAAACACAAGAAGCAAGTAATACTGAAATTTTACGCTTAACTTGATCTAATCTTGTCAAAGTATAAAGACAATTCAATTTTAAACATCCCTTTTCAACTTAAGACTTAAAATAAATATTAATGAGAGAGATTTAGAGTCAGATTACAATCAAAATATGCAGATAAAACTATGAGTCCTCTAGAAAACAAATTCATAAATTATATCATGCCTCTTCTCCCATGCTACTGTAGCATACTATGCAATTCAATAGTCATAAATTAATCTTCTTGTGAATGTATAACCAGAATGATTACAATAAGTATCTTTTTGTGTTTTTTTAGAGTAAGTGGCTTCATTTCAATGCTTCAATGATTGGATCCATCTCTGTTTGTTTATCATTTTTGTAACCAGAAGCTTTACCTACGATCATTATCCTTTTTGTGTCCATTCTGCAATTTTAATACTGGTTTTAAACTTCTTTAATTCTTCATTTTCAAGATATGCATATCTTTATCTAGGGATTATTGACCTTTTCAAAACACATGTAGGAAATGAAAGTTTTGAATGACTCACATTTTCTTCATTAGAATTTATTTATCTTACACAATCTTTGGACCTTACAGTAGATGATTCAAGCCTCTGTTTCCTCTTTGGGTATAGATTTGGAACAAGACAGAATCAGCAACTTACCTGAGCATATTATAGTGAATATCCTGTCACTATTTCCAATCCGGTATGCATTAAGGATGAGAATCTTGTATAGCATGTGGAGGTACAGATGGGAAACCATTCTAGACATCGAGTTTGATGATCATTCCCTAATTTCTTCACAAGGTTTCCCTTATGGTCTATATTCTTGCTGAGAGTTGTTGCACTTGGAGGCATATAATTGTCTGGTACATATTCCTAAAACATTTTCAGGATTTAGAAATTTAAGGATCCTTCATCTTGATCATATTGAGGTATCAAAGCATGCATCAGAATCTCTAATTCACAGCTGCCCTCTGCTGAAGCGTTTGACATTAAAAAATTTGTTGGGTCTCACCTATGTGGACATCCATTCTCCTAAGCTTCAACAATTGCATTTGGGAGGATTCTTTTTAGACGTTAATTTCATAGGCACCTCCATACTTGGTGTTGTTCACATCAATTGGAGGAACAAAATGGATTCAGAAAAATCCCGGCAGGTTGCTCAAGTTTTTCAGAAGCTTACTGAAATTGTGTGCGCTTTACATGCATCACTACTTTTTAAAGGTATCCATTATGTTTAAAGTACATCATGGAATCCATTTTTGTTATAAGTATTCCAAATTTCACTCTGCTTCTTGGCTTCTGCTGCTTTCTTGTTGCTAGTTTTTAGGAAGTTGCAGCGTACCCGACCAGCTACCTTCTCCCTGCCTTCACCGAAGACATCTCACCATGCACATCAACTTGGAAAGGTGGGTGGAGAGATCAACATATCTTTGCATCTTCCAGATTTTACCTAACCTATGACAGTTAGAGATAAAGGTGTGTTCTTAAATGAAAAACCTAAAATAAGAATCATTTTGGAGATTTTTTTGGATTTATTCACAATTCAAGATCAAAATATTAAAAAAATATCATAAGGTATAACAGCTAGTGTTTTGAAAGATATACCAAACTGGACAGTTTGACTGGTGGGGACCTCAGTCTGGTCTATGTAGTGAATCCATTCTTTGCGTTCGGTCGGGATAGGACACCCTGAACTACCTTCACTGGATAGCTAACTTCCAAGGGCTATGAGGGGTGGGGCTTTCCAGGAGGTGGACTATCCAGGGGGGTGGGGGTTGTCCAGGGGGGTGTTTAGGAGGGATGGGGGGATATCTAGGGGGTCTGTCAAGGGGGGTATATCTAGGAAGGGGAGGTTGTCCTGGGGGTCCAGGAGGGGGGTGTCCAGGAGGGGGATTGTCTAGGGGGATGGGGGTGTCTAGGAGGGATGGGGGCCTGTCCAGGGGACATCTGTCAGGGAGGGGGGTTGTCCATGGGGGAGGGGCAGGGGGGTCTGTCCGGGAAGGAGGGGATGTCTTCTTAAATATGTCCTTTGAAACTCAATAATTTATAATGTCTTTTCTTATTATTTAATGTTATCTAATGAAGAATAGAGTTATGGGAATCTGATGTTGATTTTGTTTCTGTCACGAACCAACCCAGGTTGACCCTGAACCGGTCACCCAAGATAGCCTGCGACATGGCCCGAAGGGCGTTCCCAATCCCCACGGGCTGGCAACCAATGTCATGTATCAAAAATTTAACTATTGGGAACAATTTAGCCCTTTGAGCAAAAGATAAGCAGATAAACAGAACTGAAGATAAACATAAAAACTAGCAGTGAAAAGAAAACAAAACCGAACATACCTCCTTATGACCTCTTAGGTCACCTCCCAACTCAGAACCAAGCCTGCTCCAACATTGAGTGGCTGAACCAGGAACCTATACAAAAAAACTAAACCTGCAACTGGAAAGATAAGATAGGCGTGAGCACCAAGATGCTCAGTAGGAAATCCAAAAGTGAACCACATAATCCAAGCATTTTCCAATTCCAAAACAGCCCAATAATACCAGTTTGAACTACAGTTATAAAAATAAGGTTTTCATATTTACACTGTATTTTGAAAACTAACAATCATAATTCCACTTCCCTTATAATTTAAAAATAAGGAAAAGAAAAACAAAAGAGAGGCTCACACAAACTTTTCCAAAAACAGAAACTTTGAAGTTCTTTTTAAAACCAACCATACATGAAAAACTTTTCCAAGAAAAAACCAACCACATTCCAGGGTATGACTCCACACACATAGCAAGGGAAATGGTACTAACAGTTCTCGTATCAAAGGATCATGGAAAACTTAGGAACTTGAAGGAAGACTAGAACGTACCATGCATGTGACTCATCCTGAAGGCATGCCTACTCTCGATGACGTCATAACGCCCAAACACTCGGTATCGCCCTACCTGGCCTAACAGAGAGGCCCAATCCCCTAGCAGAGTATAATCCGTACTAAGGGCCACTAGCCAGTGGATAATCTAAACTAGTGTAGAAATTGTTCTCAGTGAACCCCCTTTCTATGCTAAGTTTTCGTGCTATGTTCACAAAGAGGTGTGCCACGTATTCAAATAACAAGCCATATATATATAATCCAGCACACAACACAAACTGGCACCACCCTGACCACCTCAAGGTTAGTCCCATGCCTTAAAATAAATATTCTCAAAAGGTGGCCCATACCGAGGACCCTCCGATCACATGATCGACAGACGAGGAAAGGGTCCTAACCAAGGAGGGGTTTTCCAAACATACAGTTTCAAAGATGCCAAATGGGGCTCATACAATTCACACATATCAAAACTTTTGTAAACAGCCAATCCATAATGCCAAATGGGCCTTTAGCTTTACAACGCTCATCTTTTATCAAAACATTTATTAACCAATTTAAAACATCCACAATTTACCCTCTTTATACCAAAGTGACCAAACGCTCCCTTAAATAAAACATTTACCAAAACATGCCTAAGTTCACTTTAGGTCAAGTTAAAACAAAAACACCTATGAAAGTGCCAAATGGTCTTTCACAACACTTACAATCCAACAATCTTTCAAAAAATTCCAAATGGGATTCGGTTTCCACTTTCACCCAAACACACCCCGAAAAACAAACGCCGTTTCATTTTCCAACAACTCACCCAAGCATGTTTCCAAGGCCAACCGGGCCAAACCAAGAGGAACACTCTAAAACCAACCAAAACATTTGAAACCAAAATTTCATAAATACACCCTTTGCTTTCAACCCAAAAATGCCCATATCACTCACTTATAAAATACCACACAAGTTTATAAAACAAAAACCTATTTTTAGACAAACACCAAACCAAAACCAGGGAAAACACCGCGTTTCATACACGAAATCCAAAACATATTTCAAAACAATTTAACAAAACATTTCTATGGGAAAAACCTCACCCAAACATCCCATCTCACCCAAAAAGAACAAGTGGAAATTTACAAACACCTAATTCATCATATACAAGGTGTAAACCAATATTCAAGTAAAACCCTATCTTTCACAACACCAAAAAAATTTAGAACACCACAACAAGATTTAAAGAGGTACAATGGAGATGCATATCAAGATAATAATATAACAAAAACTTCAAGCATTAAGGATAATTAATGGAAAGGAAATGAATGGATTTGCTTACCTCAAGTCAAGCCGAAACTTTCTAACTCAAGCAACAGCTTGCTCGCATGCGCGCATGCGCACACATCCATATATATATATATACACCTTGAAACTGATGCATGTGTTCCCCACGCCATGAGGGAACATGAACTCAGAAGATATATACATGCATATATCCATACCTGGGAAATATCATGTGGACACTTGGAAACGAACTTAACCCCCTGCAACAAGTTCTGACACACAACATAAAGAGACAAAGAACGATGCACCTCTCAATAAAAACTAGGGACTCAATGATATAAACACGACCCAAAAAAAAGTGTGCAAGGGATGAAAAACATCACCTCAGATAGCGGCGGTGATCATGAGAACATGTCAAGGCAAGATTGCACACCAAAATAATTATCCGTACTACAAATAAAATAGAAGAAATTCAAAACACAATAACAACACTAAATTATAAGTGCGTGTGATAACAAAACTTTCACCTTGGATGGTGGGGGTGAACCAAAACATACGGCAAGACCAAACGCGCCCCGCGAAGAACAATAGACGGTCCGAAGTGACCCGAATCACTTCTCCTTCAGTGGCAATGGACGGGACATCGTCCATCATGACCCAAGACACCCTTATCAAATCCAGTGAGGGGATTCACGGCCACACCATAGCAATGTGAAGGTTCTGTGCAAAGGGGTTCGAGTTCGTCACTGTTGGTCGTCAGACAGGGGGGTCGGGCTCGCTAGAAGCCCGCCAAGAAGGGGGGTCTCGCACTGTTGGTCGTCTGACAAAGGAAGGGTGGCATTGTGGGTGGCTGGCGCAGCAGAGGGATGAGCAGGGATGTGGGTGGCCGGTGCAGAAGAGGGGCAAGCGGGGCTGTGGGCGGGCGGCACAGGAGAGGGGTGAGCGGGGAGCATGCCGGAAGTGTGAGGCGTGGGCGGCGCGGACCAACAGGGGTAAAGGAGGCAGAGCACGAGCGAGGGGAACATAAAGGAAGGGGCGCCGGAGTGGTGAAGCAGGAGGGCGAGCCGGACGGGGAGGCAGGATCAGCCGGCGGAGGGTGAGTAGGGAGGGCGAGACGGACGGGGGGGCGGGGTCGGCCGGTGGAGGGCGAGTAGGGAGGTTCGGCACACAGCAGAAATGGGGGGGACGACGGGATTAGGGTAGCTTTATGATTTTTTTTATAACAATAATTATAATAATAATAAAAGTAATAAAAATAAAAATAAAATCTTGTTCATTTTATTTCCTTTTTTTCCATATATATATTAACAACATTAATAATTTTATTAATGATAATTTTATCATAAAAATATTAAAACCACTTTTAACAACCAATTAATATTAAAAAAAATTAATGACAGAAATAACACTGCCAATAATAATAATTTTATTATTATCTACACAATAATAAAATTATAATTTTTATGGCACAAATATTTAACCCATTTCATTTTTATAAAACTTTATTTATTTTAAACATCATGTAATTTCACAAGTATGTGGACCGACTGTGTGGATACCACCGATCGTGCGGTGCCCGCGCACCAGCCCAAAACCCAACAAAACATTAAACGTTAAAAATATTAGACTCATGCTCGCCCTGCACCTTGGTGAGGCTAACTGAAACAAATAAATAATAAAATAAAATAATTAGAAAGGGGGTCAGGTGTGACAATTTCACTATCGTTAATAATATTATTATTATTATCTACACAATAATAATATTATAATTATTATGGCGCAAACATTTAACCCATTTCATTTTTATAAAATTTTATTTATTTTAAACATTATGTAACTGCACAAGTACGTGGACCGACTACGCGGATACTGTCGATCGTACGGTGCCCACGCACTAGCCCAAAACCCAACAAAACATTAAACGTTAAATATATTAGACTCACGCTCGCCCTACACCTTGGTGAGGCTAACTGAAACCAATAAATAATAAAATAAAATAATTAAAAAGGGGGTCGGGTGTGATAGTTTCTTTTTAGGTACTTCAATGAGAATATCCAGATTGAGTGAAAAATATAAGAGGATGGTTGGCTCATTAAAAAGAAGAAAACTGCATCATATCATTGCAGGGGAGAACTTAATTTGGTTTTTACTTGTTTAGAAAAATTCATTCATGCTGCCACTTATTGGAACTCTTTTTAAATTATTGATTTTAGGATGTTATGCTTTTTGAGTGTTTGTGCTTAAACTATTGAATACTTTTCATGCTGGTGTTATTGAACTGAATCTGTTTATGATGGTTATTGAAATTATTCTTTCTTATGGTAAAACATGCTGAGTGTTGAGTTTTGATGTATGATGATGTTTATTGTGAAATTTATATTGCATGATTTGTTTGTTGAAAATATGTTAAATGTTCATTAATGAGGGTGGAGTGGTAATATAAAAAATATTTTCATAGTGATTTTAATGTTAAATGTTCACTATATTTGTCTCTTATCCTGTTGAAAAGAGTTTCTTTACATGTTGTTCTGCGTGTTTGACTGGAAATCATTTTGGGTTTTCAATGAATTAATGCATGTGCACACTTGAAATCATTTTTGACCAGTTGATTTATTAAAACATGTATTTTAGTGGTCTCTCTATATTTTATAGGGTTGTCCTTCAGGAGGTGTCTGAGAGGGGGGGTGTCCAGGAGGGGAGTGTCCAAGAGGGATGGGGGGTTGTCCAAGGGGGTGGTCCTATCCAGGGGGTGGGGGTCCTGTCCGGGGGGGGACTATCTTAGAGGGGGGGGTTCTAGGGGGAGGGGGTTGTCCAGGGGGTCTGCAAGTGGGGGAGGAAGTTGTCCAGGAGGGAGGGGTTATCCAGATGGGAGGGGGTTGGGGGCTATCCAAGGGGGCTTTGCAGGGGGTTCAAGGGGGATGTCTAGGGGGGGCTACTGTAGGGGGGTGCAAGGGGTCTGTTCAAGGGGGGTGGGCTATTGCAGGGGGGGTGCTAGGGGTGTTCAAGGGGGGAAAGGGGGTGTCCAGGAGGGTGTTTCAAGGGGGCATGGGTGTGAAGGGGGGTGTCCAGGAGGGGGGTGTCCGGGGGGTCGGGGGCATGGGGGTGCTGGGGGGTGTTCAAGGGGGTTGTCCAGGGGATGCATGGGGTTGTCGGGGGGATACTGTAGGGGTGGGGTCCAAGGGGCTATCCGGTGGGTGGGCTAATGCAGGGGGGTGCAAGGGGGCTATTCAAGGGGGGTGGGCTACTGCAGGGGGGTGAGGGGGTTGTCCAGGGGTGCAAGGGGGGTGTCCAAGAGGGTGGTTCAAGAGGGCATGGGTGTGCAAGGGGTGTTCAAGGGGGTGTTCAAGGGGGATTTCTGGGGGTGCATGGGGGATGTCCAGGGGGTGGGCAACTACAGGGGGGTGCTAGGGGTGTTCAAGGGGATGGGAAAGGGGGCTATCCAGGGGGTGCAAGAGGGTGTCTAGGAGGGTGGTGCAAGGGGGAATGGGTGTTCAGGGGGGGTGTCCAAGAGGGAGGGGTGTCCAGGTGGATTCGAGGGCATGGGGTGCAAGGGGGTTGTCCAGGGGTGCAAGGGGGATGTCCAGGGGTGCAAGGGGGCTATCCAGGGGGTGTAAGGGGGGTGTACAGGGTGGGGTATGGGGTGAAGGGGGGATTAAGGGGGGTTGTCCAGGGGTGCAGGGGGTGTAAGGGGGTTGTCCAGGGGGTGCAAGGGGGTGTCTAGAGTGGGGCATGGGGTATAGGGGGTGCAAGGGGGATGTCAAGGGGGCATGGGGGTGCAGGGGTGAAAGGGGTTGTCCAGGGGGTGCAAGGGGGATGTCCAGGGTGGTTCATGGGGTGCATGGGGGTTCAGGAGGCTATCCATGGGGTACAAGGGGTTGTAGAGGGTGTAAGGGGGTTGTCCGGGGGGTTCAAGGGGGTTGTCCATGGGGGGTAAGGGGGTTATCCAGGTGGGTGCATGGGGGCTGTCCGGGGGTGCAATGGGGCTGTCCGGGGGGGGAAGGGGGTGCAAGGGGGCTGTCCAGGGGGGCATGGGGTGCATGGGGGTGTTCAAGGGATGGTTGTAAGGGGTGTTTTTTATTTATGAAATGGGAAGGCCTATAGCCACAGTTTTAAACCATGGCTACAGGCCTAAAGCCACGGTTCTAAACCATGGTTAAAGACATATAGCCATGGTTTTGAATTGTGGAAATACATCATGTGTGGATTAATGTTCTTCCAGTGTTTCAAACCGTGGTTATAGGCTTTAGCCACGGTTTTTGGGCTTATAGCCACAGTTTCAAATCGTGGCTATAGCCTAAATTTCCAGTAGTGACATATCTTTGTCATGAAACTTCCCTATGAGAAGTACCTCTCGGATAGACGTCATCAGTGGTATCAGACTCAAGAGTTTGTTCTCTCATATGAGTGCTTTGTATAATCTTTAAGGCGTAATTCTAAGGTTGGTATACTATAGTTGTGGCTTACCTCTAAATTGTGGGTCTTCGATTGAGTATATCTATATATTCTTGTTATATGTTTTGTAGACATATACCTATGTAAAGATGATTTTAATTTCCTTTTTTATATTTCTTTGTAGTTTTGGGGTTTCCTACTAAGTATTTTTATACTTACCCCTGTACGTGTTTTTCCCGTACATGTCAGGTCTTGTGCATATGATCGACCATTTGATGGATTCCTAGGTAGACCAAGACCAGACGGTGCTTGGTGAGACCGAACAGACCAAGGTGTGTTCCTGGGGTTTTTAGACTGTAGTCTCAGTACTTTTACTTATAGGTTTGACTTTTGGTTACAGACTCTTTATGGTGGGCTTGTATTTGGCCCTATTTTACTTTACATTACTTCCTATCATACTCTGGTTATGGGATATAGATGTATCCATGCATTGGTTTCATAGTGGTTTTAACATTTCATAATTTTGTGGGCTTTAAGATGTGTGGGTGTGTATGAGTGTATTGTCAATGCCTCTCATTTTAGTGATATTTCTACTTGGTGCTAGTCACCAGCCCCTATCCTATTATAGGTGGGATTGGGGAGTCACAGCACAGGCACCTGTAGGATGGGTCATGACACCATGTCATTCCTGAAATAAATAAAACCCTTTGGGAAGATATTAGGGTAATGTTATGATATAATTTATTTATTTTATTGAAAAATTAAATAATGAAAAATTTATTTACTTTTCATTATCCATTGTAGAGTTTGTTTATTCTAGGTGATTTACATGAGAAATACATCTTAATGATTGCTAGAAAAATCTCATTAGGGATTATAAAGACTTATTAAAAAGAATTATATCAGGTATGTTTAGGGGAAAGTAAACAGCCACCCACCATTTACGTATACACGCATTATAAACTAGGAAACATAGAAAATTTTCATTAGTCATCATGATGAAATATCATTTCAGGTGTATTGTTGTTGATAATATTTTTTTCACATTATTTATTTTATCTAATTTGATTAAAAATTGTTAATTTATTAAACAATAAAGGATTTATACAAATAATGAACATGAAGAAAAACCAATATTCCCTTACTGTAAAGAAATCATCAGGTAAACTTCACTTGAAAAGAACATGGTATGTATTTTAAATCTATAATAAAAATTTTATGTGATATGGAACCACATATTTTCATTTTTTTATATGTAGATTTATGAATCAAAATCCAAACCCACATCTATTTCATGTCATGTTCTATGGAAGGAGACGTGCATAAATAAAGAGGGTAAACTAGTTGGTGAAAACATTCAAGTAGTATGGGAATAATTTCTATGTATGCCATAATAGTAATTTTTTATGCTTTATAAATATATTTTATAAAAATATCTATTTTTTTATATGTTTTTTATATGTTTCAAACACAATAACTAGTATCAATTTTTCTTGAAGAAAATCTACTTTCAGTAGATTTGAAGCATCCATAACAATAGATCCGCATTATACGTGCAATTATTGGCGTGTCACCTCAACCATATTGGGAGAATAAAAATTTGTAAGGGGATAAATATGAGATGATGAAATACATGAGGTTCATATAGATTCAATGAAATATATTATTGTCTGGACTAGTTTGGAATACCAATATATGTGAAATCATCAAAGAGAACCGATAGTGGATAAATGATCAGTACATGAAGAGACACATGAACCCACTAATATTGAGGTTAGTCATTCCACTCAACTTTTTACTATACCTGAGGTAATCAATTTTTCCATTAATCTTTCTTCTAAAGGTGAATCAAATAATATTTGATGACATTACATTACTAAGATTTTATAGGGGAAGTTGTTTGTGATTTATATTTATCAACACCCACGCATCACCATGTTGTGAGGGGTATGGTGTAAAATATCCCAGGAGACATGATACACAATATAAAAATCCCAAAATATCACATTATAGTGGGGATGTATGTATCTCATTAGATGATCATTGAGTTTCTTGTACCGCTTAATGATCTTGATGTTATCATGGTCGATGATGTTATTGGAATTTTCATTGTATGTTCGTCTAATATTATAAACTTGTTTAAGGAATGTCCTTAACAATTTTTTTTATATTAAAACCTTTAACAATTAATGAAAAAAATTATGAAATGATGTATGCTATTATTGATTGATAAAACAATGGGTAGATGGAAGATCATATTAAAACAATATAATTAATCAACCAAGAAATCAAAAGGACCCTCTGAGTGTATCTTCACCCGAACAGTTAAACTACATCATATATTAACATTACAAGTTCATTAACATACATATTCAAAGATGGAAATATGTCCTATATTCAATATAAATATGAAATATTGGGAAATGTCATCACAGATGTAGTTGGTATGGAGATTATAAATGAGATTATCATGTTTTAATAGATGGGATTTTCATTTTGTGAAAACATACATGAGGTAAATTTTCATAATCCATATTTATAAAAAATTAACTACTAAGTTCATTAAAGTTAAAAAATATTCATATTTTTCACAGATGTATATATTACTGCTATAAAGAGAAAACCCTACGAAGCATGATTTTAACTCATTAAACCCTGTATCATTTCTATGAAAAAACATTCTTTGGAATTGGAATAAATTGGAAAGAAAAAATATCTACTAGGAGAGGTTTTTTAGAAAAAAAATAAAAAAACAATAGAATATTCTTGATAATTACAATGTAGGGATAAAACTTTACAATCTAATCATATAAAATATTTTTTTTCATTGCTTATTTGTTTTTTAGGAAGCAATTGATTCATATCACAATGATTTTAGATACCCTAAATGTTTATTTTTTTAATACAATGCATAGATTTACAATAAAACAACCACACTTGATGTCAATTGTGAGTTTTTAATGCACTACAATCAACATTTTACATATAAAAATCAAATTATATGTTTCATTTTGCTTTTTAGTGAGGATTTTGTTATTATATGTAAATATATAAATATAGGATAAATCATGGTATGAGGTTAGTGACTAAACATAATAAGATTATGTATTTATTCAATTAGAAATGGATTAATTTATATATAGTAATATTAAACTATTAAAACATATTTCAAAACTATTTAATTATTTTGGTCAATATTTCTACAGTGTCTAAAGAAAAATAATAGTAATGATTATGGAAATTACATTTGAAATTTTATGAAAGATATCATATACCATAAAAATACTAGAATCCCCTAATATTTAATTTATAATGTTAATTATAATTTCATTAAAAATATTTTTTAATCATTTTTTTCTATATTTTCTCAATGAAACCAATATTTCCAACAATCTACATACTCAAAAGGAGATGTATATTTGTTTATAGATATATGGGAAGAGTACATGGTGTCAGAATGTTTTCTAACATCAAGTTATGGTGATAACATATTATGTTTGTAATCATGTACAATCTATGACCATATAGATACATTTGTGATGTGAAACATTTGAATCATAATACTTATTTGTTATTTTTAACAAGTTTCTCAAGGAGAAGTATAATGGAGGGTTACATTCTACAGATTCTGGAAGAGCTAGTAACATGTCCTAAGCAGCTCATTCTTATGATATATTAGACTTCAAGGCTGAAATAGAGGTAATGACGATAGGTAAATGGGCAAAGAATGTATAAATACATCATGAAAAAGTGACTTCATAATACTTATTTTGTTAATTTTCTCATCATTTTATCTATTTTTTTAGTTAATTTACTTATCATTTTAATTTGACAATTATTTAGTTAATTTATATATAGATAATTCTTGATGATGAACAAGAAATGGTATGGCAATTGAAATATTTTTATTCTCAAAATAAGGTGCTCTTTAATTGGATCACATTTGTGGTGAGAGTTTCTAATCACCACATATGTGATCAAATTCAAGAACAAATACTTATGAGAATGGTAATAAATGGTGTGATTTATATGAATCAACCTCACCTCAATTTGATACATGGTGTGCTTGGAATGACTCAAAGTATATATTTTTAGTTTAAAATTGACACTTTAGTTCAAAACACACACTACATATTGAAAACTGAGGAAAAACAATCATATTGTTTTGATACATTATGGAAGAAATCCATAATTCATTTGTGATTTATATGAATTAGTCACCCATCAATCTAATACATGGTGTACCCGATATGACTTGAAGTGTAAGTTTTTAGTTTAAAATTTACATTTTAGTTCAAAACACACATCACATACTCAAAATCAAGAAAACCCATTCAGGTTGTTTTAATACTTTATGAATATGATCCATAAGTAATTTTTGATGTATTAGAATCAACTTCACCTCAATATGAAACACAGTGTGCCTAGTATGACTCGAAGTGCATGTTTTTAGTTTAAAATTGGAATTTTAGTTCAAAACAGGTGTGACATACTCAAAACTAAGAAAACACATTCAAATTATTTTGATACATTAATACAATAATCCATAATCCATTTATGAGACGTAGAAATTAGTAGTACCTCAATATAGTACACGATGTAACCATTATGACTTCAAATGAGAGATTTCAGCTTAAAATTGAAATTTTAGTTCAAAACACACATTATATACTCAAATCCAATAAAACGCATTTATATTGTTTTGATACTTTAGAATAGTGATCCATATGTAATTTTTAATTTGTAAGAGTCAAATTCATTTCAATCTGACACATGATGTGTCCAGTATGACTAAAAGTGAATGTTTTTAATATAGAAGTGTCATTTAAGTTTAAAATGTGTATTACATTCCCTAAATAGAGAAAATATGCTCGTATTTGTTCTAAAATTTATGAAAAATCCATATTTTATTTTTGATTTATAAGAATCAACAAAAATTAAATCTAACACATGATGTGGTCGATGTGACTCGATGTGCGCGTTTTCAATATAAAGTGTCATTTTAGATTAAAACTCATCACATAGAAAAAACTAAGAAAAAGGACTCGAATTTTTTTCAAATATTAGTACAATTATACATAATTCATTTATGACATGTAGGAATTGACCTCATTTCAATCTAATAGAAAATGTGTTAGGTATGACTAGAAGTGGGTGTCTTCAATATAGAAGTTCCATTTTAGTTTAAAATGTGCATCACATATTAAAAACATATCAAATGAGCTCATTTTCATGAACTAGCCCTATGGGTCCCACATAAAAATTAATATTCTAAGTGTGACTACCCCAATGCTACCTCTAATATTCCTAGTTATGGAAACCAATGCTGAGTAGGAATAACAATCACATGGGAGTCTTTATCCTATGGTACCTGTACACACACACACATCTCCAAGACCATACAATTAAAAAGTATAAAATAAAAATAATACCTAATGAATCCATATGTATAAATCCCACCATCAGAGTACCAAAAAACTAGGAAGAAAGAAGGTCCAAATACAAGCCCACTAAAACTGTAAAGAAGTCCAACCTGATGGATTGATGGGACTACAACTTAATGTGACTCCAAGAAAAACCCATGGTCTGTCTAGCCCAATCTAAGATCTATATTCTCCTGGTCCACTGAGAACCCCATCAAACGATCATTCATCTACATAAGACATGAATCCTGTGGGAAGAGACCATATTGGGGTGAGTATAACAAAGGCACCCTGAAATCACTACGCATAAATAATCAAGAGTATTCAACTCAAAAAAGGATATGTCAATCATGATAAGATACATAAAATAAATGATTTGGATATACTCATGGTAGACACTAATTTTCAAGGTAATGTCACAACAATATTTTCCATCCTAATATTTTTCTCGAGATTCTATCACCACACTCTCCTAAGAGAACTCACTTTGTGTTCCTAATGGCGCTGATAGCGTTCATCTGAGATGTCAGGCTCCTCGAGTCTCGCAATAAGAAAGTACATGATAGAAGTTTAAAGATATTGATACACTAATGGGGATCACACCCAGGGCCATAGGTTATACCAACAACCTAAACTATATTATCTAGCTAGTTAGGGGATTGAAATCCAGTTATAGTTGGTCACGCCGATTCTGAGAACCCCACATAGGGAAAAGGATGATAGAGGGGTCCATCCTGACTTCATCAAGGGATTTCTACAACCATATCCTAAAATAATCCCTTATAGAGGATCACAATCATATTCTTAGGACATAATTTCATACTATACCCACATAGGGATGGAATTTTGGAACACATCCATAGATAAACTAGTCCATGATGAAGAGTATAAGGTCCTCAAACCTCCCAAGGAAAAGTGCATGACATGTACTTATATTACACAACATGTCTTGCCGGTCCTGGGTCTTTATATCTACTCTATCCCATGACTCTATACTCTAGGTTGTGCTCCTGTACACCTAGTTTTGTCCATTTACCATAGGTTGTGCGGATGTACTTGGCCATGTCAAGTTACATGACTTATCCCATGTTATCTGTTCGGGTCTAAGTACGCATCTTAGTCAGTGTACTCTGGTTGTGACCATGTTATTAGGGTTACATGGTGAGTCACCAGGTCGAGTTAGATGGCATGTGACATGTTTCATATAGTGTGTGATACTTTTCTTTTTTATGGAAACCCTTGTGTCACAGCCCGGGCCCCACACGACATGTGTTCTCAGATTACAGGTCGTTTACCGTATGATTTTCCATATTCCATTGTTCCTCCATGAATCTTCTTTCACTTATATAGCCTCCGATCCAGCCTTGAATTATGATGGTAAACATGGATCTAGTCTTTTTGAGCCTCTCCATCACCTCTCACCAGAATCCAACCATCCAATTCGATCATAAAATTACGTTGTCGCTTTTTTTGTCACCATATGCCAAACTAAGGAATGAGGGACCTATAATTTGGTCCCATCCATCATCACCACCATTTCTGGTTGATACCATCATCACTATAAACCCATATCTATGGTATAAATCTATTGCATCAAGAAACAGTTGTCCAATTATTGATTATCAGGTATTTGTCGAACCACCAGCCAAAACAAACGTTAGCGATGAACGAATAAATAAAGAGATAAGAAATGAAAAAAAAACAAAAATATGAGGAATGGATCTCATATAATGTTTGTGTTTTCCTCAATACATTTCTTTTAAAATGATAAATGAAGATATATAAATTAAACAACATGAGATATCTCCAAATTCCTTACAAGATAATCCTATACCCACAATATGATCGATCCATGGATCAATCCATTAGTCGATTGATGCACACTCATAATAGGATAATAAAATAGGGAAAATCCACAAAAAACAATTTCCTTCCTAGATAATGGGTCATTCGTTCATGGAGAATGTTTTTGGGTCATTTTCGTTGATGATATCCATAGGTTCTGTAGGCACACTTATCACCAAATATTGATCAATCGATGTTTTTCCATGGAAGCTCCTCCACCGGATCCTCTATCAAATTCCAAGGTTATGAATCCAACACTATAATTTTTCTATAATTGGGTTTATATATAATTTTTTCATGTCGTTTCATCATCTTAAATAAAAATTAACTTATATGTTTATTTATTTATTATTTACGCCTGTGATGACTTTTTCACAAACTTCTGACACTAACAAAAAATATGTTATGGCTAATGTAAAACCCACATTCTGAACTCAATGGTCATCTTAGATTTCCAATTAGAGACTCATTTTTTGGATTTATTCCACTTTTTAAGAAAAACATTATGCTTTTGATATTAATATATTTTATATATCTAAAAAATCAATTACATAGAAAAATTGGGACCTTATATTCTCCCTACATTAGGGATTTTTTTCCAGGAAACTAGAATAGACTACTAAGATAAATGTAGGTATTGTTATTTCATTTGGGTCTCCCTCTCACAGGGACTCTTCTAAGGATTATCATATTGACACCGAACATGCACTAAGTGAATTACTTTCCTAAAGAGGATCCTCTCATACTGATCCTCAATCTCCATTGAGTACTCTATAAAGGTACGTCCATCCTCTATGTCCAACTCAGCCCATTTGATAAAATTTGATGAGTCATGCACATATATCCTCAGTTTTGACACATGAAAGACATCATGTACCAAGTCTAACTATGAAAATTGATCCAAATGGTATGCCACCTTGCTGAATCAATTACAGTACCTAGAAAGGGATAATGAATCTTAGAGATAAATTTTCTCCCTATCCAATCTCTATAATCCACATCGAGTTAAAACCTTCAGTAACACATAGACTCCCTCATAGAACTCCAAATGAATCCTTTTTTATTATTCATAGGACTTATAATGACACTTTTCAATCCTTATCCATTCCTAGATAATCTCCACCTTCTTCATTATAGATCACACCAAATCTAGGCCCATGAGTGTTGACTCATGTAGATCAGTCCAACAAAGTGGTGACCTATAGGTTTGACCATATAAAATCTAAAATGGTTCCATATAGATGGTTCAATGTTAGTTATTATTTTATGCAAACTCCGCTAAGGGTAGATGATCCCTCTAACTACGGAAAAATCATAACATGAAGGTCCCCAGCATGTCTTCCAAAACCATAATGATCCACTCAGTCTAGCCGTCAGTATGGGGGTAAAACGTTGTGATCAAACACAACCGATTCCCAAAGGTTTCCTACGATCCTTCCTATAATAACAATTTTAAGCAAGAATTGTAATTTAAAACAATCATTAAGGGAACTCCATGGTCATGAACTATATCCATAGAAAAATGGAATCCTAAGGAATCTAGTGAACTCTACGCTCTAATAGTTAGGAAATGGGATTAATCTACATTCCCCTTCCCATGAGTATAGACTATATCAAAGTCATAGTCCTGGAGGAACTCTTTTCATCGCCTTTTTCTCTAGTTAAGATCCTTCTGAGAGAAGATATACTTGATACTATTTTGGTCAGAGTATATGATAAACTGCTCACCCATAAGGTAGTTTTGCTATATCTTCAGGGAAAATTCTACCACTACCAACTCAAGATCATGGTTCATGTAGTTATTATCATGTGTTTTGTACTTTTGAGACCCATAGTAAATCACAACCTACCCATGCATTAACACACAACCAAGTATGATCCCTAAAGAATCGTAAAATTCTACGTACTTGAAACCCACTTCTGAAAATCTCAATATGGGAGCGCTCATAAACCTCTGGTGAAACTTCTAAAAATAATGTCGGTAACTTTATTTCCATATTAAAGGATACCCCTTCTAGGTCAATGTAGTGAAAGGAGTTGAAATACTATAGAAATTGGGCACAAATATTATGTAGTATCCTATCAATAGAAGGAATGTTTGATCCTCTATATTACTCTTGGAAGGATCTTAAGATAACATTTCCACGACTTTAGCTAGGTCCAATACTACACAATCAGATGAGATAAAATATCCCAGAATGTTGACCTCCTAAATATATTTTTGACACTTTAATAACTTTCTATAAAGTTGGATCTTTCTAAGTGTGTTTAAAACCATTCTCAAGTATCTCGCATGTTCCTCCTCAGACTCCGAGTACACTGGGATATCATTGATGAATACCACCAAAAATTGGTCCAAAAAAGGATAAAAGATCATGTTCATGAGTCACATAAACACTGTTGGGGAATTCGTCATATCAAAGGGCATCGCCAAGTTATCATAGTGACCATAGTAATATCTGAATTCTATCTTCAATATATCATCATCCCATACTCATAGATGATGATGGCCTAATCTGAGGTCAATCGTAGATAACCATCACACCCCTCTCAACTAATATAAGAGGTCATCGATCCTTATTAGTGGATACTTATTCTTCACATTCACTTGGTCCAGGAACCGATAATCCACGCATATTATCAAGCTCTCATCTATATTCTTGGAGAAAAACATTGGGGCTTCCCAAAGGGAAACACCGGGTCTCACAAACCCCATTCTACTAAATCCCACCAACTGCACCCCCATCTCGCAAAGTTCTTTAGGTTCCATTTGATATGCTATCCTGGATATCTTGTTCATACCTAGGTGAAAGTAAATGTAGAATTATTAATCTCGATGGAGAGGTATGCATGACACTTCCTTAAGAAATACGTCCTCGTACTCAGCCACCATTAGAGGAAACTAATAGCCCATAACATCTACTACTCTAAGAATAATTCTATACAATTTGTGAGTAATCATCAACACCCTCCTATGTACGAGTCAATATTCCTCCACCTAGGTCTCATTATTCCTTGGAAAGGAAAACCCCATCCCATCAATGCAGACACACCACATCCTCCTCCTAACACAATCAATTTGTGTATGAATGGTGTATAGTCATTCCATTCCTAATATGACGTCATAAGGCCTCATCGATTCCATAAGAAGATCCCACAAGAAACTCTGTACACCATATCTCATATCTCACTTTCAGAAAATGTGTGTGATCACTAAGTCATCTTAGGTATGAGTCTCCAATCGTAACGTTCGATCCAAGGGCTCAGCCAAGACCTCTAGGTCTCCAAAATCATGATGTAACAGGAAAAGAGTAGATCACACATGTGTCTATCAAAATTATAGATAATGTGTAAAAGATAAATAACATACCTCTAATAATCCCCAGATCCTCTGGATTGTAGTCCTCTATGTCCTACAGCTACCCTCTCCCTCGTCCACTAGCTCCCTAAGCCTAGCGGGGACTGCCTTGGGGTGTTGGTGACAACATTTCCAGCTTTCTTCCACCTCTCACTGCTCTAATTATTCCTCTAATAAATACACTATCCTGAAGATCTCTTTGATCATACTATTGCCTCTACCTAGGATGCACATATACTTTCTCTCTATCAGTCGTACGGTGGGTCTGACAATCCCATGTGAGATATCTCTAACTGTCACAAGAGGAACATCATCTATCAATATGATGACTATACCCATACCAAGAGCCATGAACTATGGAAACTCAATCCTAGGATAACTTCCTAAAACATATTGCATGTTAGGATCCCTACATCTATTATTGGCTTCTTGCTACCAAAGTCGCATCCCCTGTGTTTCCACTATTGGAACCCACTGTTGTTATTTTAGGAATTCACAGAGGTATCACACCAGTCTAGATATATTTGGGTAGACCTCTCTCAAAGCTCCATGCCTAAAATAACATATCCCGAACCATATCCATTGAGTATCGTGATATTTTGACAAAACCTCAACAAATACTCATACACGATCATGCTAACCTTTTCTAAATGGAAAATATCATGGTGTGCACTTATCACATCATAGTCATAGAGTAATCCTCTCTAAATATATTATCAATCTCTATTCATGAAATACTCACCTCATTATACAAAAAAACCACCAAGATCTACCAATGTCCTATAGATCCATGAAGTAGGCTTGCTATTAGGACAACTATATATTTTTCAGGTTTCCTGACAAGAAGAAAGACTCATGTAACCACCTCAATCCAATCATCATCTTCTTGTGGGACTATCTTACCCTAAAACATAAGGGGTTGTTGATGCTAAAACTCATGAAGCATGCTCAGCCTGCGCACCTCATATGCTAGTACTACGGGTATCATCTGTTGCTCAATAGGTTGACATATGAATGGTAAACAACTTAGAGGAACAACCTATTAAACATGACCCTATATCAAAGCCTCTTCATTTATCAGATCATCCCCATTATCCTACTATTGAATCCTAGTTGGAAAACATCATGAAGTAATCCTGAAATAGAAAATATGTACCATGGTCAATGACTATATATATAAACATAACTCAAGAAGGACATGGAAACCTAACTCATTCCTATATGATGCATGTAAAAAAATTACTTACAACCAATTTCTACCTGTACCAAGTCAAAAGACAGGTGATTAGAGTTCTTTTGTATGGATACATCATCTTTCACACCAACATTGGAGTCCCTAGCATAAAACTAGATCCCAAAACACTTAACATAGTTACCATAAAACCCAGACTAATCTTATAGATAGAAAAAACTCCAAACATCAGTCCTAAGATGGGAAAACCACCTCTGATACCACTCTTTCATGACCTAACCCACCAAGGCCCACCTGGTCAGTGATAATTCAAGTGTGAAAACCTCATCATGTATCAAATAGTCTAGGGGATAGCGATTAGCACCATGTATAAATAACAACCACATGGGATGCCTTATAATATGGTACCAGTACGCACACACACATCAACAAGCCTATACTGTGTATAAATGTAATATACAACTGATACCAAATGCATGCATATGTATAAATCCCACAATCATAAGATAACAGAATAATGGGAAGAAAAAAGGTCCAAATACAAGCCCCGCAAAACTTTAAATAAGTCCAAACTGATAGTGATAGGGGAATACAATAAAATGTGAATCCTAAAATGAACCACGGTCTATTTATCCCAATAGAAGATTCATTTTATCCGGGTCCACTAATAACCCCACTGAACGGTCTGTTATTTACTTAAGACATGACTTGTGCAGGCAGAGCCCATGCAGGGGTGAGCATACCAATACCGAGTAGGACACCTCAAAATCACTAAGCATAAAGCATCAATAGTAGTCATCTCATCACATTATATTTCAGTCATAATAGGAGACATACAATAAAACATCCTGATATACTCATGGTAGACACTGAGTCTCAAGGTAATGTTGCAATCAAATTTGATAGCCAAACATTTTTCTCGAGATTCTGTAACCATGATCACCTAGGAGAACTCACTTTGTGAGTCTGATAGCTCTTATGGTGTTCATATGAGATTTCATTATTACTAGGTATCACCATAAGAAACTACACACTATAAGTATGAATATATTGATACACATGTGGGGATCACACCTAGGGTGATGGGGTATACCAATAACTCAATTTGTACTAACCCTCTAGGTAGTGGATCAACATTCAGGTATTATTAGTCACACTGATTCTAAGAACACCACCTAGGGTAAAATATAATAGGGGATCCCATCCTGGCCTCATATAGGGATTCACATAACTCTATATGAAACTTATCTCTTAGAGAGGATCACAACCCTATTCTTAGGACGTAATGTCATGCTATACCCTTATAGAGATGGAATGAGGGAACACGCCCTTAAGGAAACTAGTCTATGTTGAAGAGAATAGTGGACTTAGAGCCCCCAAGGAAAATCTCATTGTGTGTCTTATCGGTCTTGGGTGTGTTTGTATGCTCTAGACTATGTTTGTGAACTCCAAGTCATACTTGTGTACACCTGGCCATGTCCACATACCACAATCCATGCCCATGTACTCACCTATTTCCAGGTACATAGCTTAGACCGTGTGCTCTGGATGGATTTGAGTACACAGCTTAACCCGTGTAATCTAGTTATGCCTATGTACCTTGGGGTACATGGAACTTATTTATGTTGAGTCACATGGAATGTGACACATGTCACGTAGCATGAGATACTTTCTTCTCCATGGAAATCCTAGCACTGTATATCGAGACCCACATAACATGTGTTCCTAGAAATGTACGAATGAAGAATGGGGAAAACGCATAAAACACAAACACGAGGAATGGACCTTGTCCAATGGCCATGTTGGATTTGATACATTTTTGTTAGAAAGGTGAATGGAAAGATATAAATTAAACAAAAAAATAAATCCCCAAATCCTCATCATGATAATCATATACCTGCAATATGATTGATCTATGGATCAATCTGTTACTTGATTGATGCGTGTACATCGCATGATAAGAAAAAAAGATAAATCCACATAAAAACATCTTACCTAGAGAATGTATTAGTCATGTATGAATATTTATTTTGATCCATTTTTATTTATGAGATCCATAGGTTCCATTGGTACACCGATCACCAAATCTCGATCCGTCAATATCCATCCATAAAAGCTCCTCCACTGGAACCTCTCTCAAATTCTAAGGTTATAAGACCAACCCTAAAATTTTGTTATAATAAGGTTTATATTGATGTTTATTAGGTCATTGATTCATCTCAAATAAAAATTTATTTATTTATATATTTATTATTTATACTTGGGACAACATTTTCACAAACATCGGACACCGATAGAAATTATATCACGCCTAGGTTAAAACTCGTATTCTAAACTCAATGAAGATCTCAGATTTATGACCAAATACTCCATTTTTTATTTATTCCACTATTTAATAAAAAAATCATGTGTGTTTTTAATATATTTAATATATTTAAAACATAAATTTCAGGATCATCTGGTCTCATAATTTCATATCATCACAGCACCTTGCTCCAAAAATATTATTAGATATATTTCAAATATTTACATGGAAAAATTAGAATGTTACACTCAAATAATTTTCAAACTATAATAAAATAATCCATAATGTATTTTTTATATTTATGAATTTACTTCATGTCAATATGACACACGATGCAATCGGTATAACTCGAAGTGTGTGTTTTCAATATAAAAGTGTCATTTTATTTTAAAACACACCTCACATAACAAAAATCAAGAAAAAGATCTTGGATTTTTTTAAAACTTTAGGAAAAAGATCCATAATTTATTTTTAACTTATAGGAATAAATTTCATGTCAATTTGACACATGATGTTGTCGGTATGACTCAAAGTTTGTGTTTTCAATATAGAAGTGTCAATTTAGCTTAATACGTGCATTAATAGAAATAACTAAGAAAACAAACTTGGAATATTTTCAAACTTTAAGAAAATGATCTGTAATTAATTTATGATATATAGGAATTGACCTCATGTTAATTTGAAAAATGATGCGGTCGGTATGACTTGAAGTGCATATTTTCATTATAAAAGTGTCATTTTAGTTTAAACGTACGCCATTAGCCAAAACTGAGAAAATGAGTTTGGATTTTTTTCAAACATTAGGACCACAATCCATAATATATTTTAAATGTGTAGAAATTTATTTCATGTCAATCTGATATATGATGTGGTTGGTATGACTTGAAGTGAGTGTTTTTAATATAAAAATATTATTTTAGTTTAAAACAAGTATAGCATACCCAAAATGGATAAAACTATCACGTATTGATCTTAATATTTATAAAAATGACCCATAATTCTTTTTTGATGTGTACAAATCAACCACGCGTTAATAAGACACATGATGTGGGCATTATGAATCAAAATGTGTGTTTTCAATATAGAAGCTTCATTTAAGTTTAAAAAATAACATAGCATAGGAAAAACTAAGAAAACGATATCATATTGTTTTCAAACTTTAGGAAAAAGATTCATAATTAATTTGTGACATATAAGAATCAGTTTCACATAAATTTGACATACTATGTGGTTGGTATGACTCAAAATGCATGTTTTTAATATAAAAGATTCATTTTAATAATATAATTAATAATAAAACTGATAATATCCTTAATATATATATTAATTAACAATATAATTTATCATATGTCAATTATGTAACATTACAATTTAAAAAAAATTAATTTTTTATTTAATGTTACTAAAATAATCATTGGTTTTATTACAGGAACATGTATTTGTACATAAGTTGATCATTAGAAAAAGAATGGTATAAGAGTTTTGATTATATATATAGGTTGTAATTTTCTTTATTTATTGTAAATATTCCATCAACACTAAAAAATAATTATCTTTTTCTAATAAGGGTATATTTTTATGGTAAAAGTCTATTTTCTATTGGTAAAGCGTTTTACCAACAAAAATTGTCTTATCACTAAATTGTTGGTAAAAAATATATCGCTAAATTTTATTGTGATAGATAAAATAGTCCTGTTACAATTACCAATTGATAATATATATATATGTGTGTGTGTGTGTGTGTGTGTTGGTTAAGATTTTTATCAGCATATTCAGGCAAAAGATTTATCTATTGATAATATTATTGCCAACATTTATCTTTTCATTGGTAATATTATTAACAATATTATAATAAATACCAACAATTATTATCTATTTGTAAATTATTTTTTAAATAAACTATTATGTGTGGGTATTCCATTATTTTTTGTTATAATTTTATATTATATTTATTAATCTAACTATATATACTATATTTATTATATAAAAAATATAAAATTAGCTTGTATGAAACTCCAAAAAAAATGATGCTTTATTTTAAAAAACATGTTTATCCACAATATGTTTCTCTCATACA
The DNA here is from genome assembly GCA_963277665.1 of Viscum album. Lineage (NCBI taxonomy): Eukaryota > Viridiplantae > Streptophyta > Magnoliopsida > Santalales > Viscaceae > Viscum > Viscum album. The sequence continues at coordinate 246,679,346 of OY728131.1, forward strand.
CCAGGATTCACTATCTTGGTTCACATTGGTGATGGTATCCATGCATGTAAGAAATTCCCATTTCTTGTAGATCCCTTTTCTTATACTTATACTTGTGGGTGGAAGTAGACATCTGGGGGATGTCTTTCATTTTCATGGTTCACCAACCAAGTCCCTTTCTTTATGTTTTTTATTGGTCCTCTTTCTTGCACTTATGATTTTTGGATTGAAGAATACGTCTATGATATAGTTTTCACTATCATGGTTCACCACTCATGTAAGTAGGACCCCTTTCACACACTGTTGGTGGGAATAAGTTACTCCCCTATATCACACTGCAAACAAAAAGAAGATACGTATAAATCAAATTCAAACACAATTTCATTTAAAATAATTAATATATAAATTCTAAATATATTTCAATAACAATATTGATTAGCCTAATCCAAAAAAAATAGATTCATTTCAATACTATGTTTCTACTGCATGATGATGGATAATACATAGAAGGAAGAAACAACTACCATATTTTTCGGTAAGATGCTCATGGGAGCTTCTAAATTTTTATGGATGCAACTAGAATCATCTTATTCTATGAAATTTTGGTACCCTTCATGCATGTAAGTGGTCCACCATACAACACATGCGATGTTTCCACCACTGATAATGACTTCGGGAGAGTCCCAGACAACCACAGTCCCCTCTGGCCGTAACATTTGATCCACCTCTGATATCAGGTTCACCAAGCTACACCAGAAAAAAAAAAACCCCAATCACTCCCCATATGAAAATTATTTAAAATAAGCTTTTGTTTGGTTTTTTAAATTTTTTAATAGAGAACCACATTGAAGAAGCCATGGTCTCGGCAATGGGAATACCTTCTCTTGGTAGAAACATTATTCTTAATGAGTGAATTGGTGTAGGAAACATGAATGAAGTCACAGGTCCACAGATATATTGGTAATGGTTCACCCCTATTTGCATCTAATTACCAAAAAATCATTTATGGATATAGTGAGACCCATATAGTCAATTAACCTTAAACTAACAAAAACTAAACAAGAAATTTAAAAATCATTTTTTTCACAAACCTTCGAGACATAAAATTAGTGCAAAAGTTTATGAGTCATGGTAGATTCCAATAAGGTCATGGTAAAAAATACCACCTAGTGTCAACATCTTGCAAGGAGAAACTACATTCATCACCCAAATAATATCAAATGAAATCTTTGCAATAATTACTCTAAAAAATATGTTCATGTTCATGATATTGCATATAGATGGAGTCCTTTGTTTCAATTTCAACAATATTTTATAGTATGTGATCCTCCTAGCCCACCATTTTGTATCATCTTAAAACACATCAACCCTAATTTTCATGACATTGGTCATTGATGGTGCTTTTTTAAACCTTCACAGCCACTTTTTAATTGTCCCAATTCCATGTTATCCCTTTGTTAGAGATAGCCTACTCAAACATTTTTTAACCTGAAAACCCATGAATTGTTTGGATCATCATAATCATTACACAATTTTAGTCCAAATTTACTAATTTATAAAGAATTCTGCCTTGTTATTCCCTAAAATTCACAATAAATAATCATTTATTATGTATATCACTTTTCTAAATGAAAATAATATTTCACTACAATAACAATGAGTGAATTCACTTCCAAAGATGGATAACCTATTCATCTAGCAATCTTTAAACAAAAATATTCAATCTAAACTCACTATTCTCAGACCTTATTATCAATAACCTAAAATTTAAATTGTGAATAAATCTTTCTTTAACTTTACATTCATTTTTTAATGACCAGTTTGGGATACACCTAACACTAATATTGTAATATCCCAGACACCTCTGGTCCATTCCTTGGTGAAAATCTAGTGTTTGAGGTGTTTTGGGAGGTCGTAGTGACTCATTTCAAGGGTTTTCTAGTATTCCAATTTTTTCCAATGGTGGGTCGCATCGATGAGTCATTTTTGGTAGGTTGAATCAGTGAATCACTATCAGTTGGTCGCATCAGTGACTCATTGTCGGTCGGTCATGTTGGTGACCCGATGTTAGTAGGTCACATCAGTGACTCTCTTTCGGTAGATTGCGTCAGTGACTCGCCGTCATTAGGTCACGTTGGTGACTCGTTTTTGGTAGGTCGTGTTGGTGACTCGTTGTTTCTAGGTTTCATTGGTGGGTCACATCATTGACATGCTATCAGTAGGTGGCATTGGTGAGTGATGTTAGTGAGTTGAATCGGTAGGTGGCGTCAGTGAGTGGTTTTGGTAGGTGGTGTCAGTGTGTGGCACCGGTGAGTGGTGTTAGTGAGTTGTGTCGGTGACTTAGGTCGGTGACTCACCCAATGGTGATTCATTTCCATATTTTCCCAATTTTTCTAGTTTTTCCCCTCTAATGTTTTATTTGAAATAAATTGAGTTTAAAACCTTGTTTGAATTTTTCTAAAGCAATTTTAAAGGATATTAATTATATCTTTAATATCCTAACGCCCCTAAGACTTTGAAATAGACAAGCTGTGTAGTCTTGTCCACAACCCGACTTTTAAGTACTTTGAAATCATCTCCCTTTCGTTGATATAGGATCTGGACTTTTTTTAAAGCTGGGTATCCTCTCTTCCTTGAACCCTTCCATTTTCTCTTAGTTCACCCATAGCCTTTCTTCAACGTGTAGTCGTGTGTTGTGTTGTGTCCTTCGGATCCAACTTTCCCTTGGATTCTTTCCTGTTACTCGTGCACCCCCTTGTTTTTAGTGCAATGAGGAGTTTCTGATTGTCTTTTGTTCTAAGTATGGATTACTTCATCTCTTTTTTATTTGTGTATTATGCAGGTGGGTGTAATGATGTCTTCTTGGGAATGTGGTTGGATCCAATTTAAATGAAGTAATAAATGTGGGGCGGAAGATGATGATAAAAAAGATAATCAGACTTATTACTTTAGTAATAAATGAGTGGAGGGAAAGATGATGATGGTTTTTTTATTGATTTATCTATTATCCTTGATCCCTTTTATGATCCATATTTTCAATATGACTTTTAAAAATTATGTCCTTTATGGCCTCTTTTTGAACACTTTTCTTGTGAACACTTATTGTTGGACGATTGTGAACATGAAAACTTGATTAATCATGTATATCTGGATAAATAAATGGATTCCCAGAGATAAAACTTGTTATTTTATAACCCCTAATTTCTTAAATTAGAATTAATGAATGAGTGTGTTAAATCTGAATACACCTTTCCTTATTTGGTGTGGTTGTGTGTTGTGTGTGGATATTTTCGGTCTTGTGATTTGTATAGGTTGTGTGGTGCTTTTGTTGAGAGCATGGTGGTGTATTTGGATGGATTAAGGGTGTAATGGAATCTTAGGTTGAGAGATTGATTTATTGTGGAATGGGTGAACAGTGTTGTGCAGTGGGACTGCAACTAGGTTGTTTTGATTGTTTTGTTGAGCATGGTGTGGATATGTAGTGGGGGCTTCTGAATATGGTAGTGATGTGAAATATTGGAGGGTTTTTTTGTGATTGGGGTGTTTTTCCTTAGCTTGGGTAGCATTAATTTGAATAATGATAATTTAAATGGTTGTATTTGGTGATAAGTGGGTAGGAAGTTTGAAGTGGGGTGTTTTATAATAGTTTTCTTCCTATGTTTGGATTGGTTGTGAGGTTGTTTGTGTGTTGTGGTTATTAGTTTCCTGGTAGGGATTGAATAACTGGTAAATTTTTAATAACATCAAAATTATTGGTTGTTGAGAAGGTTTCTTTTATCAACTTTTGAAATTACCATCATTCGTCTTGATATGTTCATTTAGAGGTAGCAGCAATGGTAATAGTGTTATGGGGTGGATGTTTGCTTGAGAACCCATAGGTTGGGATGAGTGTTTGGTACCTATATATATATATATATACTTTTACTTCCTTTTTATTTCAAAACTTACCCCACCCTAGTTGAGTACTACGTTCCAAACACCCCATTATCATAAGGGAGGGTATCATTTCCAAACATCCAGGTGGAAGGATGGATTGCTGGCCACCCAATCTTCCATACTCCCTATTTCAGGTGGTGATAGCCCAATACTCTTAAGATAGGTTGTAGTTGGTGAGGCCTAGGTGTGTGCAGGTGATCTGTGCTTCCCAAGTGTCTTTGGGATGAGATGTGTTGTGGTTCCTAGGTACCTCTGGGATGTGGTGTGGTTTTTGGCCCAGGTGTTTGCGGGCAGGATGTGATATGGTATGTGTCCCTAGTGTATGTGGGTGGGTTGTGATGTTGTTCTTCAAAATAGGTGGTAGTGCCATGATGTTTTTCTTTAGGCTGTGAGATAATCTAATCCCTAGGAAAGTGGTTTGGGGTTCCTTATCATTGATTTTTATACTATATTACTTTACTTTACTTGCGTTATTTGGTGAGTATGCCTTTGGTGAGGTTGGGGTGTCTAGTGTACCTTATTAGGTGTTTTTGGTTTCCTTTGTTCCTCATGGGGGAAGTAGTATGCTTATCCACTTGTGCATGAGAGACATTGGATTTCCTTACTGAGTATACTTGTATGCTCACCCTATGTATATAATTTTTTTTAGGTTTCTAGGGGGACTACGGGGACCGTACTGGGCATTACTATCTTGGATGTTAGGACGGTTTTCATGTTGATTCTTATCTTTGTTCTTTTGATATTTAATTTGGAGATTTTAATTGTATTTCTAGTAGTTTAACTTTAAACATGCATGTGGGATGGATTTTTGATTCTTTTATATATATGTATTGGAGTTGTTTTGAGGTTGATACATCTTATCCCCTGATCTTGGTTATTATAAAAAGGTCAATGCCTCCTTTTTTTTGATAATTGTATAACCTTGGTGTTGGTCGCCACCCTTGGGCCTACTCAAGGTGGGACCCAGGGGTCATTCTCTCTCTTCTTTAATTTTCATCTTTGGAGGGAAATCTTTGGAAGGAGGGGGTCATGATAGAATGGTATCAGATGTGATGTTTGAGAGATAGGATGGAGTTTGGAGTTAGGAATAATGAGGATTGCATGGGTTGGTAGGGAAATATTGTTAGGTGACCTTGGTGCATGAAATAGGCCAGATAATACCGGCTAGGACATGGGATTTTAGGGCCCATCCATGATCTAATGCAAGGACTCTAAGCTTACCGAACAACCAATTGGGGATAATTTGTTTGTAGGGTACAGACCCTAGGAAAGGTAATTCATCATAATGACTTGTGTTCTTATTTTAATTGGTGTCTTGGGGAAATTTGGAATGGATAACAATAAAATGAGTTAAGATGAACTTTAAACAAAATTCCATGCTAATTGAGCTTAGGAGTTCCTTATTTAATTTTTTTATATGGAACCCAATCATCATCAACGAGTGACTTAGGAAGTGAAGGCTCATCAGGCCAATCCGACTAATTGGCAGAGGGTTGATCCAAAGGAGGAGGAAAACCAGTGGCATAGAATGTTATGTGCTTTCCAGCAGAAGACCTTGGGAAAGTATGAGGGAAGTGTCTCAAACTTAGAGACATAGAGTTGGATTGAGGAACTTGAGATCACCTTCATCCTGATCCAGGCTTCGAAAGAGTACTGGGTTCCATTGGTGGTTAGTCATATTAGGGGAGCAACATGTTATTGGTGGACGTTGTACCTGGGAGAGAGAAAGGAGGTTGATGTTCTGTGGGTCGATTTTGAGATGGACTTCCGGGAAGAATTCATTTCTTTGACCATAAAGGCTAAGAAGCAACCAGATCTACTCTCCATCTAGCAGGGGAGTATGTTAGTACGGAAGTTGGGGATCAAGTTTAAGGAAATTCTTCAATTTGCTTCAGATCTCTTTCTAGATGAGGAGTCTTAGGCGATATGCTTAGAGGAGGCACTTCTTCCTTCTCTCCAGTATGCAGTTACTCCCTTCACCATGATGACATACCTAGAGGTCCACTAGAAGGCATAGGTAGTTAAGATAATTCACTCACAAGGAGGTATTATATGATAGGGGATCTAGTAGGGTTCTTCTAAGGGAAAGGCTGCTAGATGCAGGTCTCGGGCTCTAGGGCCTTTGAGGTTTCATTTGTCAGATATTTGACCTCAAAAGTTTCTATTTTAACCTTTTGGTCCTCATTATTATCATGTAGGCCAATGGACGGTGTGTTTTATCAATGGAATTCATGGGCACCTTCAGAGTCATTTCCTGATGGCCATTCGAGTTCGTTATGGTGGTGGTGGGTAGGTTCAGTTCCCACCTCAGTAGCAGTTTCCATCCAAGATATTTTAGTAGTAGGGACAACATGTTTCTACTCCATTGAGGGGATATGGAGTAGGTGGAGGCCGACTTTAGGGTGTTCCTCAGGGACCTCACCTCGGGCATGGTCAATGAGGCAATCGTCAGTAGAGGGGTAGAGGAGCTTGTGTGGTCAGTTACACACCATAGAGGCAGCATCTCCAGTAGGGATAGAGATCATTCGAGGTATTATTAGATTGTTCAGTACTATTTCTTATGCATTGTTTGATTTAGTATCTTTTCACTCCTTCGTTGCACCGCTCTAGCCTATGCTCTAGGACTAGACATAGAGAGGCCTCTCATACCCCTGGTGTTGAGTACTCTAGTCAGAGGTTAGACAAGCTTGTTTGATGTGTGTCGAGGATGTAGACTGATGATGGGGTCGCATATGTCCCATGGGGATTTTATCCAATTATAGATGCAACTATATGATTTCATACCTTTCATTTACTGGTTTTACTTTGTGCATTCTGTTATCGACTGCTTTCAGAGGAGATTCATGTTTTTAGACGTGGATGGTCAGCGTTTGGCTTTTGTTGGCGAGTAGAGTAGTTAGATGGGTAGTCGGCATGTGGGTCCCCTTCTTTCCTTGTTGGCCAATCTATCATTGGAATTGGTGGGTGCTAGTATATAGAGGAGGTTCCCATCATTTTTGGAGAATTATTGGATTTTTTTTCTAAGTAATTTGTGGCTTTACCCCCTCAACGTGATGTTGAGTTCTAGATAGACTTATTGTTCAGTGCTTTTCCGATTTCAATGGCTCCTTATTGGATAAAACCATCCGATTTGTGGGAGAAATGGATTTAGATTGATGACTTGATGAATAATGGATTTATCTGGCCCATTGTGTCACTATGGGGTGCTCCATCCTATTTTTTGAAAAATTCAGATGGTGGTATAAGTCTATGCATAGACTAACTGAGGTTGAATTAGGTGATGGTCAAGAATTGTTACCTTATCTTGAGGATAGATGTTCTTTTAGACTAGTTTAGGGGAGCACATTGGTTTTCTATGATCGATCTATAGTCTAGGTATCACCAGTTGAGGGTAAAGGAGGGTAACATCCCAGAGATTACTTTTAGGTGTAGGTATGGGCACTTTGAGTTCATGGTTATGTCGTTCGGTGCTAGGAATGCCCTATCCGTGTTTATCGGACTTATGAACTCTATATTTCATGAGTTCCTAGACCAATTATTCATCATATTCATCGATGAAATTCTGATATAATCAAATTCATCGGAGGAGCATATTGAGCATCTTAGGACTATCTTGGAGGTTCTTCAACGCCGCCAGCTCTATGGGAAGTTGTCCAAATGCATGTTTTGGTCATGATAGGTACACTTCCTTAGGCATGTGGTGTCTCAACAGGGTGTAGTGGTAGACCCATCGAAGTTTGAAGTAGTTGTTTCTTCAGAAGCACCTAATAATGTTGTAGAGTTTTTTAGTTTTCTCGGCATGGTGGGATATTACTGGAGATTTTTACCCAATTTGTTTTGAGTATTAGATTTTTTGACAGCCTTCACTATGAAAGAATAGGCCTTTTGTGGAGTAAGTATTGTCAAGCACCATTCGACTATCTGAAGGGGAATATGGTCAGTGCTCTAATGCTCAAGTTTCTAGAGGAAGGGGTGATGTTTATGGTGTCTTGTGATTCTTCCCATCTGGGTTTGGGATGTGTGATGATTTAATAGTGGGGTGATCTTATATGGGTTTAGACAATTTCATCCCCACGAACGTAAATATTCCACCCATGGTCTGGAGCTAGCATCGGTCATGTCCATACTGAAGTTGTGGCAACATTACCTCATTGGGGAGCAATTTTTGGTGTACACATATCACAAAATATTGAGGTATATCTCTTCTTAGTGAGATCTGAACATGCAACAGTAGATGTGGATGGAGTTTCTCTAGGTATACAACTTCAAAATATCTTACACCTCAGGAAAGGAAAATGTTGTGGTTGATGCATTGAGAAGGAAGTCACATAAGGAGGTTGTTTGAGAATCTACAGATGAAAGTAAGGTGATGGAGGAGTTAGCCACCTTGAAATTAGATGCAAGAGTGGATGGCAGTAGAGGATATTTGTTTCAGATGATAGTGCGGTCTATTCTGATGTAGCAGGTGTAGAAGTCTTAGTGGGGAGACTCTTAGGCAGAGGTTATGCACCATCATGTTTATCGAGGTGATTCTCTAGTGGGATAGTTAGAGGATGGTCATAATCAGATGTTGTTTCGTGTAAATCTATTTATTCTGATGGAGATGCATGAGGTATTTCTTTGTGAGTTTCATAACTCACCTTTAGTAGTGTATCCATGGGTTTATAAGATGTACCATATCTTGATGGAGTATTTTTTGTATCTAAGGATGAAACGGGTTATGACGTAGTTTGTGTCAAAGTGCTTAGTGTTCTAGGAGGTGAAGGATGAGCATCATGTTCCCAACGGTTTTTTGCATCCCTTATATGTCCTTGAGTGGAAGAGAGATGATATCTTGATGGATTTCATCACAGGATTACCCAGGGATTAGGGAGTCTTTGATGAAATCTAGGTAGTAGTGGATCAGCTGATGAAATGAGCTCACTTCTTAATGATCAAGGAGTCAGGCATAGTGAATGCCTTAGCCATGAGGTATGTGGATTAGGTGGTATGGTTGCATGAATTTTTAAGGCCCATCATCTCATATTGGGATACATGTTTTACCTCGTGAGTATAGAGAGGATTTTAGCATGTTTTTGGCACTCAGTTACGCCTCAGCACTACCTTCCACCCTCAGACAGATGGGAAGATAGATCGGGCCATCAAGATGTTGGAGGACATGTTACAGGAAAACGTCTTGGACTTTGGTGGATCTTAGGTATGACACCTTACCTTGGTAGAGTTTTCTTACAATGATAGTTATCACTCTTCAATTGGTATGACTCCATTCGAATCCTTGTATGGGAGACTGTTTCTTTCACATTTTTGATGGACAAAATTTGGGGAGGTAGCTGTTCTTGGTTTGGATGTGGTGAAAAGTATAACCGAGAAGGTGTAGATTTTTTGTGAAAGGATAAAGGTAGCACAGGACTGGAAGAATTCATACACCAATCATAGGATGAGGCCCTTAGAGTTTGAGGTTGGGGACCATGTGTTCATAAGGGTTTCCCCTTGACATGGGAAATAGAGTTTTGGTAGAGGGAGAAAGCTTTCTCTGAGGTTTGTTGAACCCTTTGAGGTGTTGTGGTGAGTTAGCGAGGTGGTATACCGGTTATAATTTCCACCAAAGTTGGATCAGATCCATGATGTGTTTCATGTCTCTCAACTTCACCAGTATCTTCATGATGAATCCCATGTCATTAACAGGGGAGAGTTTGATATCAAGGACGATGCAACATTCATAGAGAAGCCAGTAGATATCCAAGATCGTCGGGATAAGGTGATGTGTGGATGGACCATTCATTTGGTTTGTGTGTTGTGGAGGCATGGTGTCTTGGAGGAGACTAAATAGGAGTGATAATCACATATTTTTTCCCAATACCCAGAGTTGTTTTGAGTTCTTCTTATGTATTTTTCTTTGTGATGTAATGCATGAACCTTGTTTTCTATAAGATAGTTTGTTTCCTTGTTATGTGATGTGTGATAATTTCATCATAATAAGGAGATTAGGACCCAATTCCTAATCAATAAGCATTAATTGAGATGTGATTAAACCCATGCGGGTGAATTAGTGTCACCTAGAGAGGATAGTATCTCGACATGGAGGAAATAATTCCCTAATTCATGTGTCCAAAAAGTGTGGTTTTGGTTCTCATGTGGTATTTCTTTTAGTTAGTTGGGGGTATTAGATATAGGAAGAGATGTTATTGGACTTTGAGGTTTCACTACAACTTTTGAACCAATATGGTGGTTTATCCTTGAGAGGTATCTTATGGGGTGGTTGTTCGGACCCCTCTTTCTTTTAGGTTTGGTTTTAAATTATCAAGGGTGAGAATAGTTGTAGAGGTATCTTGTGTAATGGCCTGGACCCCTATGGTCCATTACTTTGTAAAAATATAGTGTTTGAGGTGTTCTGGGAGGCCATGGTGACTCATTTCAAGAGTTTTCTTGTTTTCTCCAATGGTAGGTCATGTCGGTGGGTCGTGTCGATGACTCACAGTCGGTAGGTCGTGTCGGTGACTCGTTATCGGTGGGTCACGTTGGTGACTTGATGTCAGTAGGTCATGTCGGTGACTCATTATCAGTAGTTCACATTGTTAAATCATTTTCGGTAGGTCGTATCAGTGAATTGTTGCCGGTAGGTTGCATTGGTGACTCACTATCGATAGGTCACACCGATGACTCACTGTTCGGTGGATCACGTCGGTGGGAATCAATGATTGGCATCAGTGAGTGGAGTTGGTAGGTGGAATCAGTGAGTGGAATTAGTAGGTGGCATTGGTGAGTGGTGTCAGTGAGTCATTTTAGTGATTCACATTGGTGACTCACCCAATGGTGTTTCATTTCCATCTTTTCCTAGTATTTCCAGTTTCGCCCCTCTTATGTTTTATTTGATGTAAATCGAGTGTAAAACCTTGTTTAACCATTTCTGAAGTAGTTTTGAATTATATTAATAATATCTTTAATATCTTAGCACCCCTAAGACTTTGAAATGACCAAGTTGTGTGGTCTTCACCACAAACTTACTTTTAAGTACTTTGAAATCGTCTCCCTTCTATTGATAGAGGATCTGGCCTTTTTCTAAAGTCAATATTTTCTCTTCCTTGAACCCTTCCATTTTCTCTTGTTGCACCGATAACCTTTCTTACCCATGGAATTGTGTGTTATTTTGTGGCCTTCGGATCCAGTTTTACCTTGGTTTCTTTCCTACTGCTCGTGAACCCCCCTATTTTTTGGTGCAAGGAGGAGTTATTGATCGTTTGTTGTTCCAAGTAGGGATTCCTTCATCTCTTTTTTATTTTTGTATCATGCGGGTGGGTATATTGATGTCTTATTGTGAATACAATTGGATCCAATTTAAATTAAGTAATAAATGAGGGGTGTAATACACTGATAACAAAGATAATTAGACCTATTATATTAGTAATAAATGAGTGGTGGGGAAGATTATGATGATGTTTTTATTTCTTTATCTGTTATCATTGATACCTTTTGTGATCTGTATTTGTGATATGTCGTCTAAAAATCATGGTTGTTAGTGGCCTCTGTTTGCACACTTGTCTTGTGAACACTTGTTGTTGAATGGATGTGAACATGAAAAATTGATTAATCACGTATATCCAGTTAAATAAATGGATTCCATAGGATCAAACTTACTCTGTGATAACCCCTAATTTATCAAAGTGGGATTAAAGAATGAGTGTGTTAAATCTAAATACACCTTTCCTTATTTGGTGTGGATGTGTGTTGTGTATGGATCTTTTCTATCTTGTGATTTGTACGAGTTGTGTGTTGTTGTTGTTGAGAGCATGGTGGTTTGTGTGGTTGTTTTAAGGGTGTAATGGAATCTTAGGTTGAGATATTGTTTGATTATGGAATGGATGAGTGGTGTTGTGTAGTGGGACTCTAATCGAGTTGTGTTTTGTTTGTTTTGATAGGAATGGTGTGGATATGCAGTGGGGATGTTGAATATGGTTGTAAAGTGAAATTTTGGAGGATTTTGTTTTGTTTTGGGTGGTTTTATATTAGGTTGGGTGGAATTACTTTGAATGATGATAATGGAATTGGTTGTCTTGGGTGCTAAGTGGAGAGGAAGTGTGAATCGGGGTGTTTTATCATAGTTTTATTCCTCTGTTTGGGTTGGTTTTGAGGTTGGTTGTGTGTTTTGGCTGTTAGTTTCCTGGTAGGGATAGAATAACTGGTAAATTATTAATAACTTCAAAATGATTGGGGGTTTATCATCTTCCTTTTATCAACTTCAAAAGTGATCGTTGTTCATCCTGATACGTACATTTAGATGTAGTAGTAAAGGTGGAAGTGTAATGGGGTGGTTGTTTTCATGAGAACCCATAGGTTAGGATGAGTTTTTGGTACCTATATATATATACTTGTACTTCCTTTTTATTTTTATACTCACCCCACCCTAGTTGAGCACTACATGTCAAACACTCCCATTGTCATGGGGTCGGGTGTCTTTCCCAAACATCTTGGTGGAAGGATGGATAGTTGGCCACCCACTCTTCCCTAATCCCTCTTCTAGAAAGTGATAGCCCAAGACTCTTTGGGTAGGTTGTTGGTTTGTGAGGTCATAGTGTGTGCGGGAAAGTTTTACTTCCCAGGTGTCTTCGAGATGAGATGTGTTGTGGTTCCCAAGTGTCTTCAGGATGTGGTGTGGTTTGTGGCCTAGGGTTTTGTGGGTGGAATGTGATGTGGTATGTGTCCCAGGTGTGTGTGGGAAGGTTGTGATGTGGTTCTTCGGTAGAGGTGGGAGCACCATGGAATTTACCATTAGGGTGTTAGAGTAGTTAATCAGTGGGAAAGTGGTGTGGGGTACCCTATCATTGATATGCTTACTATATTACTTTACTTGACTTGTGTTATTTGGTGAGCATGTCTTTGGTGAGGTTGGGGTGTCTAGTCTACCTTGTTATGTGCTTTTGGTTTTTGTTGTTTCCCATAGGGGCATTAGTATTCTTCTCCACTTGTGCATGAGATACTTTGTTTTTTCCTTTTGAGTATACTTTTTCTGCTCACCCTACATATATAAAACTATTTTCAGGTTTCCAGGAAGACTATGGGGACCGTGTTGGGCATTACTAGCTCAGACGTTGGTATAGTTTTCATGTCACTGCTTAGCTTTGTTCTTTTGGTATTTACTTTGGATTTTTTCATTGTATTTATACCAGTTTTTCTTTAAACATTCATGTGGTCTGGATTTTAAATTATTTATATATATGTCTTGGAGTTTTTTGAGGTTGATATATCTTATATCCCTATCTTGGTTATTATAAAAAGGGTAATTCCACCCATTTTTGTGATAATTGTATACCCTTGGGGCTGGTCACCACCCTGGGGACTACTAGAGGTGGGACTAGGGGTCATTATCTCTCTTCTTTTATTGTCATCTCAGGAGGGGAATCTTTGGTAGGAGGGTCGTGACAAAGAGGGAGGGTAAATCAGTATTGGGGACTTTTTAATACAATTTCAACTTTTTATCCCTATACCTCATAGTCCTATTAGGATCTTGATTCTATTATTATCTATTACTTGTCATATGCATTTATATAAGAGTAGTAAATATAGAACATGATATTTTTAGAAGTTTCACTACTTAATAAGTGTTTCTAGTCCTTGGCATGGTCTATAAATAATCATGATCACACAACCACTAGAAATAAATCTTTTTGTGTGGTTACAATGAGTATTATATACCCTTAAACTCATGAAGCACTTTGAAATCAATCGAATAGTGTTTGTTTTACATCTCTTGGTCAGATCTTTATACTTCCTCCCAAGACAGTCTTCTCCTTGTTGGTAAGGATTTATAACACTAAGAAAGTCCTCCACCTGTTGAGTCCTGTCTGATGTCACAGTTCTGATTTTTTCCTCCACAACCTTCTTCTTAAGTTTGTTAATTGCACTGAATCATGCATGAAACTCCTCTTACTTATTCCCAATATAAAACATGATAGTTGAACTATCTTCTTCTTCTATAGATCTTATTCTCTTATTTTCTCATTCTTCTTCAGTGAAAAACCAACTGCATTGAGATCGCTTATTATTCTTCTTGATGGAATTGCTAACATACTTTGTGATTATAAAATTAATGAAGATAAGCTCAACATAGAATCATCACAATTAGTTTTTCCAAAATAACTGAATATGGATTGGCCACTCTCTTCTTCTTCTCTCTTTTTCTTCCTTGGTGCATATATGAGTTTAGGTGCATGTCTTATTCACACAAAAAAATTATGTGTGCTTTCTATTCTCTGTCATTTGTGTATCAACCGGGAACACACATAGTTTCACTTCACAATACACAATGGGATTATAATTCCCAAGCACTGGTTCTCAAAATCATTCTTCACAATTCACTACGAACGTGCAAGTTTAACACATGTCAAGTGTTCACATATCAGCTTCTTCATGAAGCATGATAATGGTGTAAACACCTATTGCATATATGTGGTATTTATCATTTTATAACTACCATGTATCCTCTTAAAACTACCTTACCTCCTTCACAAACATTCTTGCACCACATGGTGTGAGTGCTTCACGGACAATATCCCCTTCCGTGAACTACCTATGCTTCATGAACAACCAATGCCCTGTATACTATTGATGCTCAATGGACCAACCCTGCTCCGTGGATAACCTTTGATTCACGGGCTTCCTTTCCTTCCATGGACCACTTCTTCCACCATGGAATGCCTCCACTTCTGCGGATAATTGATTCCTCGCGGACCACCTGGGCTACGTGGTCCCTCTTTGCTCTGTGAACTGCCTTCATTCCACATACAGCCTTCACAGACTAACTCTCTTTCATAGTCCTTTTTTTTGTGAGCTTCAGCGCCCCACAAAACTTCTTCCATAGAAAACTTCCTCCTTCATTGAATATTTTCTCCGTGAACTACTTTCCTTTCGTATAATTCTTCCATGAGAAAACTTATCCTTCATAGAATTCATTAATGAGAACTCTTTTAGACTTACCCAAATTCTTCCACAAGTGATGGTATTATCTAATAAAATTTGATCTAAATTAATGATTGGATTAGATTCCATTATATAGAAAAATAAATCCACAAATCCCACTAATCTGATTTACCCATAACTTCGATGTAGTACAACCTTCACTGCAGACTATGCTCCTCCCGTGAACTATTTTTTCCTCTGCAGTCTGCATAACACCATTCTTTCTTCGCAACGCCCGATTCCATCTGAAAATGAATCACCTCCTCTCAACCATGAATGATGACCTTCTTGCGAACTACCAACCTTCCACGAACTATGAACCACCTACGAACTATTTTTCCCTGTGTGGTCTCCATACCGTGCTTTGCGATCTGCATAGCGTTTCTATGTGAAACATCTTCCTTTGATGATTTTCCTTCATCTCTCTGTGAACCTTCTATACGGTCTATGAACTATGCTTCGTGGAAATCCTAAATTTTTCAAAAAACAAACCTCTCAATTTATAGGATAAAAATTTTGGCAAACACTAGGAAACGGTGCCACTTTAAAAATATTATTCAACAAACTCCAACCATACTGATTTGTGGTCATCTTTGTTTATCACGAACCTTATCTATTATGACTTTTAACCTTTGATCGATCACCTTTAGCATCATCATATTTTCAAAGGATATTATTGTAACTTCTCTATCTTTCAGCAACATCATTCTTTCCAATCAAGCCAAAATACTATTGGAAACATATTTTATCTCTCTTTCCTTCATAAGAATTGCATCACAAGTTTTCCAAATAACTTATGATAATTTTGAAATACAGACTAGCAAATTAGCATCATATTTAGCTAGGATAATAATTCAACCATGACATGACATCCAATGTCACCTTAAGAATCCATAATAATTCTTTATGAATCACCTTGAAACTCGAAGTCTTCAAACCATTCACATGTTTCTTGGAATATTGAGACATGATGACTTCATCCAGGCTCCATTAAATTTGGAAATTCTTCATCGTATTGACATCACTATAATCTTATTATTTAATTGATCATCATTGTCTACTAATTATAATCATTTGAAAATAAATACAATCCACATACACAAAGTGGTATCTTCAATCTCCACCTTTTTATTTTTTGGAAATACCTTTATCCCATTAACTTTGGAACTTATTCTTCATATTGACATCACTATAATCTTCTTATTTCATTGATCATCATTGTCCACCAATGTCATTCATTTGAAAAAAAAAATACAATCCACATACACAATGTGGGTTCTTTAATCTCTCCCATTGTATTTTTTTTGAAATAACTTCAAAGTTTATTCCAAATTAATGTGTCAATATGTTGAACTATTATCTAATCTCTCCCATTTACTTTTCAAACTTTCATGCTCACTGTATTTCCCTCTTGTTGACAAGAAATACAATGTTCATGGGTAAAAAGGTATCAGCACATACTTAATCAATGTTCCATCCATCATTTCACTCTAAGTCTACTTCAGTTGTACTCGATGTAGAAAACAAGAGGATTTGATTTGGGCAAAAAAGTTTTCCATTACCCACTGATCATGATACCTTAAGAAATGAGAACTCACATGCTTATCTTTAAGGATTATTAACTTTCAGTTCAGGTTGAAGTAACTAAATGTGAGATGAATCTTTCTAAGAACAATCAATCAGAAACTTCTACACTCACTTCAACAAATGGATCAAAAATATTCAAGTGAAATAGGTAGGGTAAGTGGCCTTGGGGAAATTCAATTCTTCTTATGTCACTGAATAATTCAATTGCTCCATATTTTTAAAATGTTTTTCATTAATTTTTTTATAACCAATGATGTGAGATTAAGAAACATACCTTTTTTAATGACATGATATTCAATAAATTTCTAGCATAATCGTTTTTAATACATATTGAAATAATAATTCTGGAAGATTCTTCATTTGTATCTCCCACAAGGAAAACACTTATCATAATATTCATAATGGTGAATCTCATCATGAATGGATTTCACAAAATTCTAGTATAGAGAATACACCATAATGGTTTTTCATCTTATAACAGTCTATATTGGAGAACTTTCACAAATTCAGCAAGGATGATATTATGGGACATTTTTTCTTCAGAATATAATGAAATAAGATCAAACCAAGATGGAATCTTCTTTATCCTGGCTATCTAGAATAGAACATATTCTTCATCTTTGCTGTCAAGAATTGATATCACTAGATACTTATAATGTTTTCCCCCTCAGAACTTGCTTCTCCTTCAATTCCCTATATTATAAACACAAATACAATACACAAAGATTTAAGGTAATGATGTGGATCCTCCATTCTTAATTAATATCAACACCAAGGTTGAGATGTTCTTCTCAACCAAGTTTCTCCACTTGATCTAGTATTCATGATTGCACATCTGAACTTATATTCTGATTTATGTTGAGGCAACATGGATCTCTTCTCATCCTCTTCTTTGTGTGGTGAATTTTTCTTCTTAACAGTCTTCATGGATTATACATCATTACTGCTTTTTAGGACTTCTTCTTGTTCTGGTAATAAGGTTAAACAACCTTTTGCAATGTGACCATATTTCTTGCATATCTCATACAGAACTTCTATAACACAAGTGATTCCTTTTGTTAGAAACCTCTCATTCACATTTTATTCATCATGTGGAATCTTTTAATTTCCTCTTTCACTAGCCTTAGATTGTGCATCATCAATTTTTCTCATTATTTCAAAATCTTCAGGCCAGATAACTAACATGTCATTAGGAACTGTAGTAGAATGTTTAGATCTTCCACATAGTTTCTTATGAGTGCCATCCCTTTTAATAGTTCTTTTGGATTCACTGAACTTTAACTTCTTGGATTTATAATCCAAGTTTTTCTCACCAATATTTCTTATAATACTCTTGGGATAATTCAATTTTATAAAATTCTTATGATTCCTTCCCAAGGTTTCTTCTTCCTTACAAGTCAAATTTTGTGATCTTATTTTCTTATCAGCTTTGGAAACATGTTGAGATGAGCATGTACCAACCTTCTAACCACTGCCATTGCATACTTCCCAAATCTGTTGCAACACCAACATTGACCCACAAATCTTGATTTTCTAATATCTATTTTATGTTATTGTTGGGTCTTCTTCATGATTTGTCGTTCTCTTTTTGGGGAACCACCTTCAAAATACTTCTTTTATCCCCCCTAAACATGGTGGTAGGTAGCTTATCACCTTTCTTTTTCAATGCTTGTTTAGAATTTGTCTTCCTCCTGCACTGTTTTTGGAAATAGATTTATAAGAATTAATATAAGATGGTATTGTTTACTTATCAGCTTCTTGTGATAGATTATTGAATGATTTTATGATATTCTTATTACTTGTTGGAGTTATTTTGACAGTAGAATCCTCCAATGAACATTGTGTACTTGTAGAAACTATTTCCTTCTTTTTTGAAGACTCAATATGTGTTTTATCAAGATTAGCCAACTAACTTTCTAGTTCTAGACTTTTCACATTGAGGATGATTTTTTCATTTTCAATCATAATCTTCTTCTCTCAAAATACCTTATTTATTCTTTCAACTTCATATTCATGCAGCTTAACTTTTTTCTCAATCAAATATCCATGTTCCTTGATCTTCTTGGATATTTCTTCTATTTGTAAACCCTTTACATCATTTCTTTTTTTTAATTTCTCTTCATGTTCATGGATATTTTAATCTAGAGTCCTTTTGACTACATATTTCGCTTTAGCTTTTTTGACCCATTTTGAGGATCTTATTTCAAGTTCTATCTTTTTTGTTTCAAAGTATCCAACTTGTCTAGAGAGATTTAAACATTCAAAAATTTATTCTTGCAAGCCCTTCTCCAAAACATCAGTTTCTTCTTCCAGCTGGTTGATATCTTCATACATACATTGAAATACTCCATAATTAAGGGATGCACTTTCTTTAAGAATACCATGCAGAATAACTCTTAATATATCAAATTATAACTCTTGAGAAGTTTTAGATCGATCATCTTAACCACTTGTGATAGCATTTTCATCTTCAGGAATTATTTTTAAATTTACTAACACATGCCTCCTTATCACTAGAGGTAGGAAGGTTATCCATCTTCTTGGCGGAAACATGAGTCACCTACTCATTACTTTACGAGCTTGATATGTATTCATTGTCATCAAGGTATGGAGAAACAGACATTTCCCCTTCTTTAGATAAGAGGGACTTCTTCTTCAACTTTATATTATCTTTCTTTTTTATATTCATCATTCTCTGGGTAGATATAGACTTCTTCTTAGAGGTAACTAGATCTTCACCAAAACTACACTTTATTGATATCTTCGAAAAGAAACTCAAGTATTCAAAAGAGAATAGCTTCACTATAGAGAGTCTAATATAGGTGAACCTCCATCTGATACCAATTTTTAGGACCAGTTTGGGATACACCTAACACTGAGAGGGGGAAGAATCAGTATTGGTGACTCTTTAATCCAATTTCAACTTTTTATCCCTGTACCTATTAGACCTGTTAAGATCTTAATTCTATTATTCTCTTTTCCCAATCGCATGCAAGTATATAAAAGCAGTAAAGATATCACACAATATTTTTACAAGGTTCACTACTCAATAAGAGTAGCTAGTCCTTGGTATGGTTTGGAAATAATCCTGACCACACAACCACTAGAAAACAATCCTTTTGTGTGGTTACAACAAGTAGGATATACCCTTA
Organism: Viscum album; assembly: GCA_963277665.1. Taxonomy (NCBI): domain Eukaryota; kingdom Viridiplantae; phylum Streptophyta; class Magnoliopsida; order Santalales; family Viscaceae; genus Viscum; species Viscum album. The sequence continues at coordinate 246,698,953 of OY728131.1, forward strand.
AACTCATAAAGCACTTTGAAAACAGTCCAATAGTTCATGTTTTACATCTTCTAGGTGGATATTTATACTGCCTCCTGAGATAGTCTTCTCTTTGTTGATAAGGGTTTGTAACACTAAGAAAGTCCTTCACCTGTTGTGTCTTATTCGATGTCATGGTTCTGGTTTTTTCTTCCACAACCTTCTTCATCAATTTTTTACTTGCACATCATCTTTCATGCGACTCCTCTTAATTCTTCCCAGTAGCAAACTTGATAGTTTCACTATATTCTTCTTCTTCAGATCTTCTTCTCTTCTTTTATCATTCTTCTTTAGTGAAAAACCAACTAAACTGAGATCTATTCTTCTTATTCTTGTTGGAATCACAAACTTTCTTTGTGATTATAAAATAAATGAAGATTAGAACAACATAGCATCATCAGAATTAGTATGGCCTGAATAACTAAATATGAATTGGCCACTCTCTTCTTCTTCTCACTTTATTCTTCCTTGGTGCAGATATGAGTTTAGGTGCACATCTGGTTCTTCTTCACACAAACCAATTATGTGTGCTTTCTCTTTTATATCTATTGTGTATAAAATGGGTATGCACATAGTTTCACTTCACAATACACAATGGGATTATAATACCCAATCACTGGTTCTTAGAATCATTCTTCACAATTCACTAAGAGCATGCAATATTAACACATGTCGAGTGTTCACGGATCATCTTCTTCACAAAGCATGATGAGGTTGTAAACACATATTGTATATATGTTTTATTTCTCCTTTGGGAACTACCTTATATCCTCCGAAAACTTCCATGGCTCTTTCATGAACTATCTTGCACCACATCGTGCAAGTTCTTCGTGGACAACCTTCCCTTCCATGAACTGTCTTTGCTTCATGAACAACCAATTCTCCATGTATTGTCGATGCTCCACAGACCACCCTCACTCCATAGAAAACCTTTTCTTTACAATCCGCCTTTCCTTCTATGGACCACTTCTTCCTCTATGGACTGCCTCGGCTTCTGCAGACCATTGATGCCTCGTGTACCACCTATGTTACGTTGTCCCTCTTTGCTCCACGAACTTCCTTCATTCTAAAGATAGCCTTCAATCCACATACTAAATCTCCTATGCGGTCCTTTTTCTTTTGCGAGCTTCAGCACCCCACAAAATTCCTTCCATGGAAAACTTCCTTCTTCAGTGTCACGACCCGCCCTCGGGGTCCGTGCCGTGACTACCCCAAGCCCGCCTTCCATAGGCCAGGGGCTGGCGACTAGCACCAAGGCGTAAATCCCAGTAAAAAGGGAAGGCATTGCCTTTGAAAAGTAACAAACACCACAGAGTAAGCAAGCGGAAAGTAAACACTTAACAAAGCAGAGAACAACTGAAAGTGCGGAAAAGTAAATGGGCCAGTATACAAACCCAAACTGAAAGTAAAGTACAACTCGAAAGGAAAAACAGCAACTGAAAAGTAAAAGCCGCAACTCCGAGCTGTCCACTGGAAATCCCACCTGAAGGGTGGGTACAGATAGCTTCTCTGCTCCATGCACGTCCCGCCCAGTGGTCCACCTCCGGGTACCGTCCCGCTCTACAAGCCTCAGCTAAGGTCAACGCTGTCCGTCGTCTGCAACCAACACAACGTAGTGCGGGCGAAGCCCGTGCAGGGGTGAGTATAAGCTACTCAGTAGGGACCCCGAGACCCCTGAAGGTCTCTCAAATCCACAAAGGATAAACCACGAAGAAAAGTACAATCACGAAGTAACAACCGACACTGCTTAGGTATATGCCCATACATATACCTAAGTCATCAATTTCCGTTCGGCTCCAACACCGAGCCCAAGAACAACTCAATCCACAAAGAAGAGTAAACAGTAAAATCCACACAGATTATAACAAGTTTATGAAATCAACGGATAACCATTACCCAGGTATATGCTCATACATATACCTAAGTTATCAAGCGACCCATCTCAATCATGAGAAATCACAAAGATCATTGACTCAGCTCAAACCAGGATTTTCATTATCGAGACCGTAACTGTTGAAGAGCCCCAACTCTGAAGTGTACAGTGGTCCTGTCACGACTCCGAGGTACTGCTCACTAACCTAAGACTGCTGAAGTACTCCTCCTGTCGAGTACCGCGGGTCTGCTGCCAACTACCGGGTGCTCCGTCCGCTGAGGGTCTGCTGCCAAATACCGGGCGCTCACCCAGATAGCCTACTGAGGTACTCCTCATGTCGAGTACCGCGGGTTTGCCGCCAACTACCAGGCGCTCCGTCCGCCGTGGGTCTGCTGCCAACTACTGGGCGCTCCGTCCACTGGGCTAGTCGACTCACTCCAAGTCGAGTCGGTCAAGCAGTCGTCAGGTCTCAGTCATCTACACGGTCTCCGTACTCCGTACGCACGTCTCCACCGTCGCAGGTCTGTCGCTACAACCAAGCGCACTCACTCCGTAGAGTATCGCGGGTCCGTCGCTACAACCAAGCGCTCCACCGCCAAGGGTCTGCTGCTGCATCCAAGCGCACCACCACTGTCAAGTACCACGGGTCCGCCGCTACACCCAAGCGCTCCACCGCCCAAGGTAAACAGAAGATTCAGCTCACACAGGTTCGGTAGCACTGTTCCACGTAGGATCGCTGAGTGCTGTAGTCGTCGTCGTCGAATCCACACAGGATCACTGTACTGTCGTCGTCGCCGTCACAGTAGCAGTAGTAGTAGTCGTTACAGTAACCGTCGCAGCCAGCACTAGGGTTCCCGCACACAGCAAGCTCGTTCAGAGGGTCCGCTCCACGAGCCGAGAGGCTGATACATCAACTGTCACGAAGACCAGGGTTGATGTATCCAAAAGTTCCGTATCGTCAACAGGAACTCAACGCAACAGACGGCGCGTCGATCGGACGCCCGGTCTGAGAGTTATTGGCATTTTCGTCTCCGGGGCCCGGTTGGTTTTTAAGGCAAAACCAACCCGACCGTACTCCACCTGCGTCCAAACCTCGGGCGGAGTATGCCAAAAGATTCGTCTCACTAAGAGGAACACAACGCGACTGACGGCGCGTCAATCGGACGTTCGTAGCTCAAGATATGAGCGTTTCCGCTCCGAAAGCCTGGTTGGTTTCGTGAACGAACCAACCCGGCCGAACTCAAAGTAATCCGAAACCTTGAGTGCGATATACCGAAACGACCGTCTCGATCCAAGGATCGCGTTTCCGCTGACGGTTCGTCGATCGGAGGTCCGAGGCTCAAGTTATGGGCCAAAAACCAATTCTGGTTCGAAACGGGGGGGTCCGGGTCCGGGCCGACCCGGCCCGACCCCCCCCCCCCCCCCCCCGGGGCGGCGCGGCGGCGGCGCGGCGGCGGGCGGCGGCGGCGCGGCGGCGGCGGGCGGCGGCGGCGCGGCGGGCCGCGGCGCGGCGGGGTGGCTGCACGCGGGGGGGCGAAGCCCCCCGCTGATTAGGGTGGCGGCGCGGCCTTTGTGCCGCGCCATTTGCAAGACACGGCCCCCCGCACGTGGGGGCCGGCTGGGAACAAACCGGGGGGCCGGCTGCCCCCCCTTCCTTCAAGGAACCGCCCCCCCTCATTAAGAGGGGGGTTTTGTTGAACCGGCCGGGGGATTTATTCCCCCGGTTTTCTGTCATCCGGCCGGCCAGCTGGCCGGCCGGTTTTCACCAACGGGACCGGAAATTCCGGTCCCGCCTTCGACTTCCGACGCCGGCGGCCCGGCCGCCGGTCTTCACATCCCGCCGCGGCCCGGATCCGGCCGCGGTCTCCTCGTCCCGCCGCGGCCCGGATCCGGCCGCGGTCTCCTCGTCCCGCCGCGGCCCGGAACCGGCCGCGGCGTTCGTCATCCGACGCGGTGCGACGGCACCGCGCCCCTTCGCCGTGCCTTGATTCCATTAAACGTGGCGCGACGGCGTCGCGTTCTTGAAGTTTTCTACCTCGGTGTGGCGCGACGGCGCCGCGTAAAATATTTGCACGATCATCCGCGTGGTGCGACGGCACCACGCCACTTGCTTCCACCCGCAAGATAAATCAACATAAACGTTGGAGGGGGGTTCGGCCGTGTTCATGCGGTCCCCCCCCCCCTCACGTTAAATAAAAACTCAACTTAAACATTCAAAGCATCATGTTAGACATGCCAGATCCACGTTCAAGAAATGGAATAAATAAATATTGAATCAACAACCCCTACCTCGGGTTTAAGATTCGAAGATTCGTCTACGTTCCGCGGAAGACGGCGTCGCGGAGGTCGGGCGTCGCGGTCGTCGTTCGTCAAATCCGTTGACGAAGAGATATGCCCGAAGAGATACGTCGTTGGCGAATCTTCGTATGCCGACGAAGAAGGTCCGAGGAGGAAGCGGCGTTCCCTCTTGTTGACACCGAGGACGAAGAAGAGAGGCGTCGTTCTTCGTCGGAGTTTGAGCGTTCTTCGTTCTTCGTCAGAGCTTGAAGATGAAGAAGAAGCTCTCCAAAAGCTCTCAAGGAGACAAACAAACAACCCATAATAAAATAAGATAACATCTTATTTTATTATTACAAAACACACAAGAATTTCAAAAGTTTGAAATTCAAAAAGGTTTAACTCCCATAATTAATTAAGTAACTTAAGCCATTAAATGAGGCGTTAAGGGAGTTGGGAGAATTTGAAAGGTTTAGGGGATCGTGTGGGCCCCACCACACTTAATCCTCCCAAGGGAGGTTAAGTGGGTGTGGGTCCCACTCCCAACCTCCTTTGATAGGTTTTAACAAGTTAAAAATAAAATTGTTCTACACAATTTTATTTAATTCAAACTAAAAATCCCTAAAACTAACTTTCAACCCGCAACAAACGCAACTCCCGAAAAGGTCTCTTTAAGCGAATATCGGCACTGCGAGTTCATCGGTGCCCTCGGATTTCAATTCCGAGCACCGGATCAAAAGTTAGGAATTCCCGCTCGTTCGTTCACTGAACGTACCCGAGCCAAACTTCGGAAATTAATTCCGGGCACTCCGGGCCTCGGAATCAGGTGCCGTCTGAAACCGCGCTCTTGTAAAATTCTAAAGAAAATTAAGAAAAAATTTCCCTTGAATTTTACGGGTCTTTACATTACTCCCACCTCAGGGCTTTACGTCCCCGTAAAGCTACATCAAAAACTAGGGAAACAAATGAGGGTACTGAGCACGCATCTGAGCCTCCCGCTCCCATGTGCTCTCCTGGAGATTCCCGTGCTGCCATCTGATGCTCACAAGAGGAATCGATCGCCCACGCAGGACCCGCTCCTGTCGATCCTCTATCTCCACCGGGACCTCCGTAAAAGTCGCCCCATCGTCAACGTCAAGCTCCCCATGATCAATGATGTGCGTCGGGTCGTGCACCCGGTATAACTGAGGTGGTAGAGCCAGGCGATAAGCCACCTCACCAACCTTGCTGAGGACCTGGAAGGGTCCGATGAAGCGCGGAGATAACTTTCCGCCTTGGCCAAATCTCCGAATACCACGTCGAGGTGAGACCCGCAAGAAGACGTGGTCACCATCCTCGAAATCAAGTGGCCTTCGCCTCCTGTCAGCGTATGACTTCTGCCGGCTCTGTGCTGTCCTCATCCGCTCCTGGATGACCTGGACCTTCTCTGTCGTGGCCTGGACCATCATAGGTCCCACAAGAGCTGCAAGATTTCTTCTTTGCCGAAAAGAGAAATCTGGTCTCATTCCCTGGATGAACCACATTCTTTGCCTAAAACAGTCAATCCTAACATGGATGATACTAATCCATACCAAGGATGACGTCGTAAGGCCTCGACGCTACTACTAAGAGATTCAACCGTTACTCTCGCCTCGGGTTGATTCACACTGTCGGCATCAGTGTGTGGTAACTGGGTCTCCTCCAGTAGATGTCTCACAAGTGAGGGTCAAGTCAACAGTCAAAACTGGAACCTCTTAGTAACATCACGAAAGAGGACAGGAACGAAAATATCACAAAGGTATGCGTCTTTTATTATTGCAGCTCATAATACAAGACACTACACAAAAGCAACAAGGAACCAGAAGTACAAAGGATGTTATCCACTAGTTCTGCTCCTGTCCATCGGCTCCCAGAGCTCCATGATCGAAGGCTTCGGCTGCCTGAAGCTGAGCTCTCCCCTGCGGTCGGGGTGGACCTCCTGGTGGTGGTGGTGGAAGAGCCTCAAAGCGTCGCCCACCACCGGCTGCTCGTCCAGCTCCTCTGCCTCGTCCGCCTCCTCCCTGCGAACCGCCACGGTCGAACCTCTGCCTCTGCCTGGGAGGTTCTTCACTTAACTGCTGATCATCAGCATGGCGGGTCGGACAGTCACGAGCCATGTGACCAATCCCGCCACAGGAGTAACACTGCCCACTCTCGGCACGCCTGGCTCTGACTCCACCCCGGCTTCCCCGTACAACTGAGCCTGAGTCGTGCAGTCGGCCACCGGTAGGTCTGGTCTGCCTGGAACCCTGAGTCATCCGTCGGCTACCTGCTGCAGATGACTCTGCCACGTGCCGCCCTGCGGTGAGTTGCTGTGCTGGTGTAGACTCAGCAAGGAAACTCTCGATCAGAAGTGTCCGCTCCAGTACTCCTGTCTGAGTCGGTATGCTGAAGGAGATCAGCGATGCCCTGATCTCGTGTCTCAAACCCTGCTCGAAGGTCCGGGCCTGGAAGAAGGGGTCCCGTACCATGTCTGTCGAGTACCGAGAAAGGTCGGTGAACCTCGCCGCGTACTGAGCGACCGTCATGCTGCCCTGCCGCAGCTGTAGAAGCTCCTGGATACGCACCGCACGAAGGGTGGCTGGGACGAACTCCGAGCGGAAGATGCTCTCAAAGTCCGTCCAAAGTAAAGATGCCTCATCGTGCACCTGGAGCATCAAGCTCCACCATCGTCCTGCTACTAAGTGTAGTAGGCTCGCAGCGAGGATCACCATGAGGTCTGCTGGTGTCCTCACTAGCCTAAACACTCGAACCACTGCCTCCAGCCAATCCTCTGCTGCCTGGGGATCCGTCTCCCCGCGAAACCTGGGCGGTCGCTGGCGCTGAAACTCATGCAGTGCGCTGAGGCGACGTGCATCGTCAGCGGCTGCTGCTGAAAGCATCGGGGGCTCGGCGGGTAGAGCTACCGCCGGTGCCACTGCTGACAAAGGGCCCTGCACCGAGGCCTCATCGCTCGGTGGGCTGTCGTCACGCTCGACTCTCGGAACCCTAGCTGGCTGCCGTCGTGGGGCCATCCTGAAAGGAGACAGGTGCGCCACGGTCAAACAGTATACCTGGTGAGCTGACACAAAGAAATCACAAAGAAAACTTTGAAACACACACGCAATCAATGTTTTCGTGTATTAAGTCGGAAATCAGAAGTCAGGGTCCTGGTGTACGGATACGTCGGCCGCCGCACCAACACTGGACTCCCTGGACTGATAACCACACTCAATACGCTAAACATTATTGCTTCACATAGAAAAGATCAGAGTTCGCGGTAGAACCGAACTCCTTTGATACCAATTTGTCACGACCCGCCCTCGGGGTCCGTGCCGTGACTACCCCAAGCCCGCCTTCCATAGGCCAGGGGCTGGCGACTAGCACCAAGGCGTAAATCCCAGTAAAAAGGGAAGGCATTGCCTTTGAAAAGTAACAAACACCACAGAGTAAGCAAGCGGAAAGTAAACACTTAACAAAGCAGAGAACAACTGAAAGTGCGGAAAAGTAAATGGGCCAGTATACAAACCCAAACTGAAAGTAAAGTACAACTCGAAAGGGAAAACAGCAACTGAAAAGTAAAAGCCGCTACTCCGAGCTGTCCACTGGAAATCCCACCTGAAGGGTGGGTACAGATAGCTCCTCTGCTCCATGCACGTCCCGCCCAGTGGTCCACCTCCGGGTACCGTCCCGCTCTACAAGCCTCAGCTAAGGTCAACGCTGTCCGTCGTCTGCAACCAACACAACGTAGTGCGGGCGAAGCCCGTGCAGGGGTGAGTATAAGCTACTCAGTAGGGACCCCGAGACCCCTGAAGGTCTCTCAAATCCACAAAGGATAAACCACGAAGAAAAGTACAATCACGAAGTAACAACCGACACTGCTTAGGTATATGCCCATACATATACCTAAGTCATCAATTTCCGTTCGGCTCCAACACCGAGCCCAAGAACAACCCAATCCACAAAGAAGAGTAAACAGTAAAATCCACACAGATTATAACAAGTTTATGAAATCAACGGATAACCATTACCCAGGTATATGCCCATACATATACCTAAGTTATCAAGCGACCCATCTCAATCATGAGAAATCACAAAGATCATTGACTCAGCTCAAACCAGGATTTTCATTATCGAGACCGTAACTGTTGAAGAGCCCCAACTCTGAAGTGTACAGTGGTCCTGTCACGACTCCGAGGTACTGCTCACTAACCTAAGACTGTTGAAGTACTCCTCCTGTCGAGTACCGCGGGTCTGCTGCCAACTACCGGGCGCTCCGTCCGCTGAGGGTCTGCTGCCAAATACCGGGCGCTCACCCAGATAGCCTACTGAGGTACTCCTCCTGTCGAGTACCGCGGGTTTGCCGCCAACTACCAGGCGCTCCGTCCGCCGTGGGTCTGCTGCCAACTACTGGGCGCTCCGTCCACTGGGCTAGTCGACTCACTCCAAGTCGAGTCGGTCAAGCAGTCGTCAGGTCTCAGTCATCTACACGGTCTCCGTACTCCGTACGCACGTCTCCACCGTCGCAGGTCTGTCGCTACAACCAAGCGCACTCACTCCGTAGAGTATCGCGGGTCCGTCGCTACAACCAAGCGCTCCACCGCCAAGGGTCTGCTGCTGCATCCAAGCGCACCACCACTGTCAAGTACCACGGGTCCGCCGCTACACCCAAACGCTCCACCGCCCAAGGTAAACAGAAGATTCAGCTCACACAGGTTCGGTAGCACTGTTCCACGTAGGATCGCTGAGTGCTGTAGTCGTCGTCGTCGAATCCACACAGGATCATTGTACTGTCGTCGTCGCCGTCACAGTAGCAGTAGTAGTAGTCGTTACAGTAACCGTCGCAGCCAGCACTAGGGTTCCCGCACACAGCAAGCTCGTTCAGAGGGTCCGCTCCACGAGCCGAGAGGCTGATACATCAACTCTCACGAAGACCAGGGTTGATGTATCCAAAAGTTCCGTATCGTCAACAGGAACTCAACGCAACAGACGGTGCGTCGATCGGACGCCCGGTCTGAGAGTTATTGGCATTTTCGTCTCCGGGGCCCGGTTGGTTTTTAAGGCAAAACCAACCCGACCGTACTCCACCTGCGTCCAAACCTCGGGCGGAGTATGCCAAAAGATTCGTCTCACTAAGAGGAACACAACGCGACTGACGGCGCGTCAATCGGACGTTCGTAGCTCAAGATATGAGCGTTTCCGCTCCGAAAGCCCGGTTGGTTTCGTGAACAAACCAACCCGTCCGAACTCAAAATAATCCGAAACCTTGAGTGCGATATACCGAAACGACCGTCTCGATCCAAGGATCGCGTTGCCGCTGACGGTTCGTCGATCGGAGGTCCGAGGCTCAAGTTATGGACCAAAAACCAATTCTGGTTCGAAACGGGGGGGTCCGGGTCCGGGCCGACCCGGCCCGACCCCCCCCCCCCCCCCCCCCGGGGCGGCGCGGCGGCGGCGCGGCGGCCGGCGGCCGGAGGCGGCGGGCGGCGGCGGCGCGGCGGCGCGGCGGGCCGCGGCGGCCTGTCGCCGCGGGGTGGCTGCACGCGGGTGGGCGAAGCCCCCCGCTGATTAGGGTGGCGGCGCGGCCTTTGTGCCGCGCCATTTGCAAGACACGGCCCCCCGCACGTGGGGGCCGGCTGGGAACAAACCGGGGGGCCGGCTGCCCCCCCTTCCTTCAAGGAACCGCCCCCCCTCATTAAGAGGGGGGTTTTGTTGAACCGGCCGGGGGATTTATTCCCCCGGTTTTCTGTCATCCGGCCGGCCAGCTGGCCGGCCGGTTTTCACCAACGGGACCGGAAATTCCGGTCCCGCCTTCGACTTCCAACGCCGGCGGCCCGGCCGCCGGTCTTCACATCCCGCTGCGGCCCGGATCCGGCCGCGGTCTCCTCGTCCCGCCGCGGCCCGGAACCGGCCGCGGCGTTCGTCATCTGGCGCGGTGCGACGGCACCGCGCCCCTTCGCCGTGCCTTGATTCCATTCAACGTGGCGCGACGGCGTCGCGTTCTTGAAGTTTTCTACCTCGGTGTGGCGCGACGGCGCCGCGTAAAATATTTGCACGATCATCCGCGTGGTGCGACGGCACCACGCCACTTGCTTCCACCCGCAAGATAAATCAACATAAACGTTGGAGGGGGGTTCGGCCGTGTTCATGCGGTCCGCCCCCCCCCCCCCCCCCTCACGTTAAATAAAAACTCAACTTAAACATTCAAAGCCTCATGTTAGACATGCCAGATCCACGTTCAAGAAATGGAATAAATAAATATTGAATCAACAACCCCTACCTCGGGTTTAAGATTCGAAGATTCGTCTACGTTCCGCGGAAGACGGCGTCGCGGAGGTCGGGCGTCGCGGTCGTCGTTCGTCAAATCCGTTGACGAAGAGATATGCTCGAAGAGATACGTCGTTGGCGAATCTTCGTATGCCGACGAAGAAGGTCCGAGGAGGAAGCGGTGTTCCCTCTTGTTGACACCGAGGACGAAGAAGAGAGGCGTCGTTCTTCGTCGGAGTTTGAGCGTTCTTCGTTCTTCGTCAGAGCTTGAAGATGAAGAAGAAGCTCTCCAAAAGCTCTCAAGGAGACAAACAAACAACCCATAATAAAATAAGATAACATCTTATTTTATTATTACAAAACACACAAGAATTTCAAAAGTTTGAAATTCAAAAAGGTTTAACTCCCATAATTAATTAAGTAACTTAAGCCATTAAATGAGGCGTTAAGGGAGTTGGGAGAATTTGAAAGGTTTAGGGGCTCGTGTGGGCCCCACCACACTTAATCCTCCCAAGGGAGGTTAAGTGGGTGTGGGTCCCACTCCCAACCTCCTTTGATAGGTTTTAACAAGTTAAAAATAAAATTGTTCTACACAATTTTATTTAATTCAAACTAAAAATCCCTAAAACTAACTTTCAATCCGCAACAAACGCAACTCCCGAAAAGGTCTCTTTAAGCGAATATCGGCGCTGCGAGTTCATCGGTGCCCTCGGATTTCAATTCCGAGCACCGGATCAAAAGTTAGGAATTCCCGCTCGTTCGTTCACTGAACGTACCCGAGCCAAACTTCGGAAATTAATTCCGGGCACTCCGGGCCTCGGAATCAGGTGCCGTCTGAAACCGCGCTCTTGTAAAATTCTAAAGAAAATTAAGAAAAAATTTCCCTTGAATTTTACGGGTCTTTACATTCAGGGAATAATTCCTCTCCGAACTACTTTCCTTCATAGAATTCTTCCATGAGAACACTTATCCTTCACAGAATTCTTCAATGAGAACTCTTTCAGGCTTACCTGAATTCTTCCACCAGTGATGATATTATCGAATAAAATTTTCTCTACCTTAATGATGGTATTAGAGACCTTTATATATGAAAATAAATCCAAAAATCCCTCTAATTTTATTTACCCATAACTTCAATGTGGGACAGCCTTCACTACGGACTGTGCTCCTCCCGTGAATTATTTTTCCCTCTACGGTCCACATAGCACCTTTATTCCTTCACAGTGCCTGATTCCATCCACAAATGGATCTGTTGGGAAAAAATCCCTCAAGGCATCATTGAAGTATTTTTGAGGTGATTGTGTTTGTTGACAAAGTGAACATATGTGTTGTGATTGTTGACAAAGAAAACCATGACATACAAATTTGTTGACAAAGGGGATTTCATGGTGGAATGTCGAGTTCAAGAGTTGTGGTCAACGATCCGTGTTTGATTCAAGAACGTCGATAAAGGGATGAATGATCTCGAGGCGGCATAAAAAGAACAGATACAAGGTGGCACCATTTTCTAGTGTTTGCCAAATTTTTGGGCCTGAAAATCGATAAATGAAGAAAAGTGGTTTTTGGAAAAGGGACTTGAGCGTCGTGTACTTGAAGGCCTAGAAACCGGTGCGCCATATGTTTTTTAAGATCAGATCATCAAAATATGGCAAAGGGATAAGGGTCGCGCAAGTGTTGGTGTGGTCGCGCAAGTGACTTGCGCGCCGTAAAGAGACTTGCGCGCCGATACCTAGGAGGCTAGGGAACTTGCGCGCCTATTGTTTTTCAGGATCAGAACTTCAAAATGTGGCAAAGGAAGGTGGTTCATGCAAGTATTGGTTTGGTTGCGCAAGTGAGTAGCGCGACAGAGGCTAGGGCGGTTGAGCTGCGCGCCGAGACTTGCGCGCCGAAGGGGGACTTGCGCGCCATCGCGCAGGTTGTTCAAATGCCTATAAATACTGGACCACCCCTCCTCATTTCTTACGGAGTTCAATATTTAGAAAAATCAGATCTCCTGTCGCGCAGGTGTGGAAGTCGCGCAAGTGGTGTGTGGTCGCGCAAGTAGGGACTTGCACGCCAGTGTTGAAGTTGTGCGCCATCTATTTATTGTGCGCCTAAGGTGGTTTGGGAAGCAACGGAAGTGTGTCGCATAGGTTTGGAGAAGCTTAAGCTTGATTCGCGCAAGTGTTAAGAAATACTTGTGCACCAGTGTTGACTTGCGCGCCACCTTAGAGAAGGGCGCCAAGTAAGGTTGATTCCCGGACTTATTTTCGGGCCTCGTGGAAGCTGGAAGATTGACCGATACCTTCGCTGCAAAGTGAAAATTCATCTACGGGTGAAAGTTGGGCTTCAACAGAGCATCTACATAAAGAGAAAGATTCATTCCTTCATGCAAGTGAAGAGACCTACAGGTCTATAAACTGTGAGTGGATCCTTTCCGAAGTAGTGAGCAAAGGAAGAGGAAGAAGGTGATCCTCTCCACCGGTAGTGATCCAAAGAGAGAGAGACAGGGATTGACCCTTGGAAAAGTAGTGAGCTGACCCTAAATCTTGTAAAGGTAGTGAGTCTGGGCATAGAAGTGATCTAGCCCAAACTTTGTAAACAGCAGTGTGCTTTAGTGAATTTGGTACATCGGCTCATCGTCGTTGTATGCTCCTTGGACGTAGCCTAGTGAGGGTGAACCAAGTAAAAATTGTTGTGTCCTGTGCATGTTTTACTTTCTATTTATATTGTGCAGCAGGAAAGAGAGAGAAGAGTGTTTTGATTAACATCAAAACAAGATCAGAATGGGATATAATTTTTAATTAGTCATACCCCGATTCACCCCCCCCCCCCCCCTCTCAGGGTATTCAGCCTTGTGGACCTAACAATTGGTATTAGAGGGAAAGGTTGAAATTATTTCCTCTCTCAATGGAGGTCACTAATCATAAAGGGATTCCGATCTTTGACGGAAGTAATTTTTATATATGGAAGAATCGAACGCAACACTATTTCTGATCTTTGGTAATGGATGTGTTTTCAGCAGCTATGCATGGTATCTCAGCTGACATTAATAGTGAATCATTATCAGAAGCTGAAAGAAGGGAGTTAGATGCTGACGCGAAGGGTATTAATGCTTTAGGTGGAGCTCTTTCAAATGTTATCTATACAAAGGTGTTGTCATGTAAAACGTCACATGCTATGTGGGAAAAGCATTTGAATATATATGAAGGGGATACAAAAGTCAGAGAGGAAAAGTTGCAAGTTCTATGGAACAAGTATGAAGATCTGAGAATGAGCCCAAATGAATTTGTTGATGCTTTTTTTTTACAGAGTAAATGTTGTTGTGGAAGATATGTGAGGTCTTGGTGAAGTCATTGAAGACATAAAAATTGTTAAGCGTATCTTGAGGAAACTTCCACCTCGGTTCAATCTGAAAGTTTCAGTTCTAGAAGATAAAGATCCAAAAGAGCTGACACTGGACAATTTGCACAGTACCTTGGTTTCATATGAAATGAGGAACGATGATAATGAGATTGTGGAAAAGGGGAAATCCAAAGAGGTGGCATTCAAGGCCATGAATAATCTCGCCATTGAAGACTCTCAGGAAGAAGAAGATACAGATGAGGTAATGTCATTCCTCTCCTAAAACCTGCAAAGAGGAAAAGGAAAGTTCAAATGGAAACTTCCACTTGCTTGCTTTAGATGTGGAAAAGTTGTACATCTTGCTGCAAGGTGCCCCAAAAAGTTTCAAGAAGAAAATGATGAAGATGAAGTTGAAATTCCCAAGAAGAGATCTTCAGCCTATGTGAAAGGAAAGAAGCAATTCAAGAGAAATTTCTTCAAGAAGAAGAATCTTCTTTCACAAGAAATAGACAGTTCAGATGAGTCTGAGGATGAAGAGGTGGAGGAGATTGAAAGTTGTAAAGATTGTGGACAAAATGCAATGGTGGTTGTTTTCGGTAGTGCTCAAGAAAAGGAAGAAACCGACGCTAATGAAGAAGAAGAAGAAATTGAAGGGAGAGTTGACATGGAAGCCGAATTGGAAGTAGCCCTTGAGGAGATAGACATTTGGAGAGCCAAAACAAAGAAATCCAATAAAGTGGTTTATGATTCCAAACTCTATATGCAACAACAGGATGAAGAAAAGTCTGAGTTGATGGAAGAAATTGAAAAACTCAAGTTATCAACACTAGAGAACTCAGAATCAGTAAGTAAGTATAAGCTCATGATTGAAGAACAGAAAAGGGAGATCGATGTCTTGAACAGAAGAGTGAAAGATCATGTCAAGCGTATAAAATATCTTGAAGAAGAAGTTGTCGGTCTGCAGAGAAAAGTTAAAGACCAGGACAAACCCTTGATTCCCAACACATTCTTGGGAAAGCAGATCATTTCAAAGACTGAAAAGATCAAAGAGGAGCCTAGTAGTTCAGTAGGAAAGAAGCAGAAATTGAACTCAGATGTTAAGGCTGATTCGGGGCTTAAGCAGAAACAAAAATCTATGACAATTGAAGTCAGACCGCAAGCACCAGTCCCAAGATTGAAGATTTATTTGGGCACAAAGAAGAATCAGAATATTCAGATATCCCAAGTGGAAACTCGTAGTGCTGAAGTACCACGAAGGAATGCACCTTATATCAGGTTTTATTGTTGTGTAAATATGGGACATTCACAGTATGTGTGTTCCATAGCTAAGAGATATCGAAGGGAACAAGAACAAAGGTTCTAGACAAATAGAGAACAGTTTTCCAGAACATATTTCGAAGGACAAAGTTTTTGGTGCAGAGGATTTGGGAACATGGCCAGGTACTGCACTTCGACCATTCAGAGAAATGTGCCAAAGCATAATCAAAGTGTTCACAAGCAGCAGATCAATAAACCTACAGGTGGGTTAAAAATGAAGAATAGATTTGCGGCTTTGCAAGATGAAGTTGGTCCATCATACTCTGAGAAAGAACATAAGTTTCAATTCATGTTGAGTGTAAAGGAAAAAGTATGGACCAAGAAGAAGAAAAATGAGAAGGTCGTGGTGGCATAGATTGCCCTTAAAGCATCAGATCGCTCTGGTGTCTGGATCCTTGATAGTGGGTGCACATCTCACATGACGGGTAATAAGGATCTTGTTATAGGCATAAAATATGACAAATAAGGAGTTGTCAAATTTGGAAACGATGAAGGCCTAAAGATTGTTGGCTCAGGGAAAGCCAAGTTTGGGGCAAAGAAATGAGACGTGCTGATGTCTTGGTAGTAGAGGGACTTAGTCATAACTTGCTCAGTGTCAGTCAACTATGTGACTCTGGCCATTCTATCTGATTTACCAAGAAGACGTGTGTTGTGAAAGGAAAAGATGGAGCAGTTGTTCTGCAGGGAAAAAGGACAAAAGGGAATCTCTACCTTGTAAGTGGAGAAGAAGATATGTGCCTCTTATCCAGAGAGGAAGAAAACCAGTTGTGGCATAAGCGACTTGGTCATCTATGCCAACCATCTATGTAAGATCTGGTAAAGTGTGATGCTGCTAGAGACCTTCCCAAACTATCATGTGATCGCACTCATACGTGTGATGCTTGCCAACAAGGGAAGATCATCAGAAAGACATACAGTTCAAAGGAACAGAAATCAACTAGAGTTCTTGAATTGGTGCATGCTGATGTATGTGGACCTATCTCACCACGAGCTATAAATGGGCAAAGGTACTATGTTTTTTTCATTGATGATTATAGCAGAATGGTCTGGGTATTTGTTATTACCCATAAGACAGAGGTGTTCAGTTGCATAAAGCAGTATAAGAGGGAATTAGAAAAGATGCTTGGGAAGAGAATTTAGAAGTTTCGTACTGATAACGGTATAGAATTCACAAACATTAAAGTTGAAGAATATCTTAAGAAACACGGGAGAAGGCATCAAGTTTCATCAGTAAGAACTCCCCAGCAGAATGGAGTGGTTGAAAGGAGAAATCAGATCATCAATAACATGGCCAGAACAATGCTTATTGATAAGGACCTGCGAGAGAAGTTTTGGAAGGAAGAAGTTTTGACATCGGTCTATGTTTCGAACAGGTCTTTGTTATGTCTGAAGCAAGGGAAGACTCCGTATGAACTATGGTACAGAAAGAAGCCAATGTTGAAATACTTTCGAATCTTTGGAAGTAAGTGTTTCATTCTCAACAAAGAAAATCACAGGAAGTTTGAGGCATGAGGAGATGAGGGGATATTCCTTGGCTACTCAGGGAAAATCAAAGTGTATAAATGCTTCAACAAAAGGCTGGGAAAAATTGTTGAGAGCAATGATGTCACCATAGTTGAAAATGAATAGAATATTCAATGACCCAGTGACCAGTTTCTGGATGAAAGTGATGAGGAGATAAGCAACATAGGGGGAGTAGAAGTGGCAGAGGCCGATTCAGAAGAAGATACTGATGATGAACAAGAAAGTGTCAAGTCTGTGTCTGCAAGAAAGCCAAAGAGTCGAGCTGAAATTAATAGGCAGAATATCATTGGTGATCAGACAGCTCCAGTTCAGACTCGAAGAATGAAATCATTACCGCAAACATCTTTTTTATCTCAGGTGGAGCCAAAAAAAATCCGATGCAGCTGAAGATGAAAATTGGGTTTAGGATATGAATGAAGAGCTTGATCAGATTGAGAAGAACCATACATGGGAGATTGTTTCGAGGCCAGCAGATAAGAAATTCATCAGGACTAAATGGGTCTATCGCAACAAGATGAATGAAGATGGCACAGTGATTCGGAACAAAGAATGACTAGTGTGCAAGGGATACTCCCAGATTGAGGGAATAGATGTTGATAAGACATTTGCACCGGTTGCAAGGCTGGAGACAATCAGATTATTTTTGGCCATTGAAGTGCAACGGAAGTTCAAAGTCTTCCAGATGGATGTAAAATCTGCATTCCTGAATGGGGTTCTGGAAGAAGAAGTATATATTGAGCAGCCAGATGGTTTTCTCATTCATGAAGATGAGAGTAAAGTTTGTCAACTGAAGAAGGCGTTTTATGGGCTGAAACAAGCACCAAGAGCATGGTACTCAAGGCTTGACCAGTATTTGAAGAAGCTTGGTTTCCAGCATGGTGGAGTTGATTACAATATTTATTTCAGTAATGACAGTAATCAAAGGATGATGGTGTTGGTTCATGTTGATGACATAATTTTTGGCGGATCAGATGAAGCTCAGTGTAGACAGTTTTCTGAATTCATGAAAAATGAGTTTGAGATGTCAATGATTGGAGAGCTAATGTTTTTCCTGGGTCTACAGGTGACTCAGGGAAGGAATGGAACATTCATTTCTCAATCCAAATATGCAAAGGAGGTTCTAAGAAGGTTTGGAATGGAGAATTCAAAGGAGATGAAGACTCCAGTTTCTACCCGGATGAAATTATCAAAAGATGAAGGTGGCAAAGCAGTTAATATCACAGAATACAGGCAAATTATTGGAAGCTTGTTGTACTTGACCGCGAAAAGGCCTGACATTGTTTTCGCTACTTGCCAAGCAGCAAGATATCAAAGTAATCCCAAGGAAATCCACATGCTTGCAGTGAAAAGAATACTTCGGTATATCAAGGGAACGGTGGACTTCAGCTTGACATATAACGACAAATCTCAGACAGAGTTATTGGGATATACTGATGCAGACTGGGCCGGTTCAGCGGATGACGGGAAATCAACATCTGGAGGTGCATTCTATCTTGGCGGACTATGTATTGATTGGTTAAGCAAGAAGCAAGATTGCATTTCATTAAGCACCGCAGAAGCTGAGTATATTGCGGCTACTCAAGCATGCACACAGTTATTATGGATGAAGCAGTAGCTTGACGATATGGGAGTTGAAGTGAATTCTCCGATCGGAATCCAGTGTGATAACTCAAGTGCTATCAATCTTAGAAAAAATCTAGTTCACCACTCAAGGACAAAGCACATTGAGATCAAATATCATTTCATCAAGGAGAAGGTGGATCACAGCATTGTGAAGTTAGAGTATGTGCCTACAGAGCTACTGGTTGCAGACATTATGATAAATGTCTTACCCAAGGAAGCTTTTGAGAGACATCGACTAGCTCTGGGAGTTCAGTCGACTCCCCGCACTTGAAATAGTGTGGATGCGGAAACCCCCTCTCCCCGAGGTATGATGTGTTTTTCCCAAATGTGTTGATATGTGTTCTCTACTCTGTTACAGACTGCAAAGGAGTGACCTTTGGGTTCGTTGACAAAGGGGGAGAAAATAGTGATTGTTCAAGGGGGAGACAGTGTGGCTATTTGAGAACTCATGATTGATACAGGGAGAAGCTGGCAAGAAGCAGCGAGATAGGGGGAGCAATGAGAAAGGGGGAGAGTATGAAATCTGACGATGCTAGAAGTGATCAATCAAAGACTAGATATCACGACAGCTGAAGATCGTGATAAAAGCAGAAGAGTGGTGCAGAAGGGTAGTATTGGAATGTGGTAAGAATATTTCCAACAATTGGTATTCCAAGAATTGGTATCAGTTTGTAAAAAATTGGTATCAGTTAGGTGTCAACAATGGGTGTCAGAGATGAAGTGATTCATTGATGAACTTTTCATTTACTCTTGTTTCTCACGCCGAGCATTGCTCATGTGGGCTTAGAGTATGTGTTGAGTAAATCCTTGATCGCTATCAGAATCGCAAAAGGAAAATGGTGGATGAAGAATCAAAGATGTATCCTTTTATGGAAGAGTTGTCAACAAACTCAAAGGGGGAGATTGTTGGGCAAAAATCCCTCAATGCATCATTGAAGTATTTTTGAGGTGATTGTGTTTGTTGACAAAGTGAACATTTGTGTTGTGATTATTGACAAAGAAAACCATGACATACAAATTTGTTGACAAAGGGGATTTCATGGTGGAATGTCGAGTTCAAGAGTTGTGGTCAATGATCCATGTTTGATTCAAGAACGTCGATAAATGGATGAATGATCTGGAGGCGGCATAAAAAGAACAGATACAAGGTGGCGTCGTTTTCCAGTGTTTGCCAAATTTTTGGGCCTGAAAATCGACAAATGAAGAAAAGTGGTTTTTGGAAAAGGGACTTGCGCGCCGTGTACTTGAAGGCCTGAAAACTTGCGCGCCATATGTTTTTGAAGATCAGATCATCAAAATATGGCAAAGGGATAAGGGTCGTGCAAGTGTTGGTGTGGTCGCGCAGGTGACTTGCGCGCCGTAAAGAGACTTGCGCGCTGATACCTAGGAGGCTTAGAAACTTGCGCGCCTGTTGTTTTTCAGGATCAGAACTTCAAAATACGGCAAAGGAAGGTGGGTCGCGCAAGTATTGGTTTGGTCGCGCAAGTGAGTAGCGCGACAGAGGCCAGGGCGGTTGAGCTGCGCGCTGAGACTTGCATGCCGGAGGGGGACTTGCGTGCCGTCGCGCAGGTTGTTCAAATGCCTATAAATATTGGACCACCCCTCCTCATTTCTTACGAAGTTCAATACTTAGAAAAATCAGAGCTCCCGTCGCGCAAGTGTGGAAGTCACGCAAGTGGTGTGTGGTCGCGCAAGTAGGGACTTGCGCGCCAGTGTTGAAGTTGCGCGTCATCTATTTGTCATGCGCTTAAGGTGGTTTGGGCAGCAAAGGAAGTGCGTCGCGCAGGTTTGGAGAAGCTTAAGCTTGAGTCACGCAAGTGTTAAGAAATACTTGCGCGCTAGTGTTGACTTGCGCGCCGAGACTTGCGCGCCGCCTTAGAGAAGGGTGCCAAGTAAGGTTGATTCCCGACTTTATTTTCGGGCCGCGTGGAAGCTGGAAGATTGCCCGATACCTTCGGTGCAAAGTGAAAATTCATTTACGGGTGAATGTTGGGCTTCAACAGAGCATCTACATAAAGAGAAAGATGCATTGCTTCATGCAAATGAAGAGACCTACAGGTCTATAAACTGTGAGTAGATCCTTTCCGAAGCAGTGAGCAAAGGAAGAGGAAGAAGGTAATCCTCTCCACCGGCAGTGAGCTAGAGAGAGAGAGACAGAGAGTGACCCTTGGGAAAGTAGTGAGCTGACCATAAATCTTGTAAAGGCAGTGATTCTGGGCATAGAAGTGATCTAGCCTGAACTTTGTAAACAGCAGTGTGCTTTAGTGAATTTGGTAAATCGGCTCATCGTCGTTGTATGCTCCTTGGACGTAGCCCAGTGAGGGTGAACCAAGTAAAAAAATTTGTGTACTGTGCATGTTTTACTTTCTATTTATATTGTGCAGCGGGAAAGAGAGAGAAGAGTGTTTTGCTTAACAGCGAAACATGATCAGAACGGGCTATAATTTTTAATTAGTCATACCTTGATTCACCCCCCCCCCCCCTCAGGGTATTCAGCCTTGTGGACCTAACAGGATCACTGCCTCTCATCCATGAATGAGAGTCTTTCCATGAACTACAATCCTTTTGCAAACTATGAACCTCCCATGAACTATTTTTTCCTACGTGGTCCTCATACCATGCTTCATGGTCCATATTGTGCTGTTGTGCGAGACTTCTTCCTTTGCCGATTTTTCTTCGTCGCTCTGTGTACGTCCTATGTGGTCCACAAACTGTGTTTCTTGGAAATCCGTTTCCAAAAAACAAAAAAAACCATTTTTGAGGCTCAAAACTTTGGCAAACATTGGGAAATAACGCCACCTTAAAAATCTACTTTGACAAACTCCAACCATATTGATTATTAGTCATCTGCTTTTATCACAAACAATATATGTCGTGACTTTTAACCTTTGATTGATAACCTTTAGCATCGTTATACTTTCAAAGGAAAGTATTGTAACTTCTCTATCTTCTAACTACAACATTCTTTCCAGTCAAACCTAAATACGATTGGCAACATTTTTCTCCCTCTTTCCTTTATAAGGCTTGCATCACAAGTTCTCCAAACAACTTATGATATTTGTGAAATACATACTAGCCAAGCATCATCATATTTAACTAGGAGAATAATTCAACCATAACATGACATCCAATGTCACCTAATGAATCCATAACAATTCTTCAGGCATCACCTTGAAACATGAAGTCTTCAAACCATTCACATTTTTCTTGGAATAACAAGACATGGGGACTTCATCCAAGATCCATTAACTTTGGAACATATTCATCGTATTGACATCACTATAATCTTCCTATTTCATTTATCATCATTTTCTACCAAAGCCAATCATTTTTAAAATCATTCCATTGTATACGAATTCAACATATGAGAGGAGAAAAGGATGAGAGCATAGTGAGAAACTACATTAATCCTATACAACAAAAATATTCATTTTTTAGAACAAACAACACAACAGATATTAGCAGCAAGAAACTAAAAAATATATAGCTAAGTATGTGTTTTCATATGTTTTGGCTTGGTCTGGCCATATAGAAATTAGAAATACATGAGGATCTTATAGTGTGAGGGAATATGAACCTTGACCCAACATGTGGAGACAAACAACAATATCACAGCCATTTAAAGAACATCACAAGAGCGTCACTTTTATAGAATAAATCAGTTATAAAGGAGAGAGATAACCAAAAAAATAGTTACCCAACTGGTAATAATGCAGTAAGAATTGACTAGAATTTACCTTGACTCGCAGCTTGAGTACACATTGAATTAATTTTTGCTGACTTTTAGATTCCATTATCGTCACATTTTCTTCACCCTCCGAAGAAATTAGCCACATGCACATGCTTCCATTTCACTCTAGCTTAGCAAACTTCTAGCCATGTTTCTTGTTCATATTCACTTCATTCGACTTTAATTACAATTTGGTTCAGCAGATCAAGGATGATTCACCTCTTAAACAAACATCCTGATGCAACATCATACATCTTTGGCATTAACAACACGAGCATCCTTGTAAAACATCATCAGCATCATGCCTTCAGGCTTCAGGATATAGTATAACCATTCAATCTTGAACACAGTGAATAATATTACAAATTTTCACTTCAATCGGTGTAGTCAGCTTTCACTGAACCAACGGATCTTCACACGAGCCTCCAAAAGCAGATCCTCAAGCTAAAATTCAATTGATTGCATCACACAAATGTGAAACATTATCTCTACCTTGGATCAAAAGCAATGAACCCATGAACAATAAAAATCTCCAGATTACCAAACTCTAGCCCCGAATAGATGACTATTGATGGCGGTGACCAGCAACATAAAACAAGAATGTGAATCCCTTTGAAGCTCAAATATAAATTCTCGACGGTCTAATCTAATGAACCACCAATTACATCGCAAGATGTACCTCCATGGATGAACCCCCTAATTCCAACTTTCTCATAGCCTCCTAGATCAATAGTAAACGAGCTCTTGGGAACCAGTTTGAACTTCCCTAATTATAGCAGCACCAAGCCTGAGCCCTATTTGAACTAGATTTGACGCTCTGCTATACTCATCTTCATCTTTGATAAATCAAATCTACAACACCACCTTCTCCAAAACAAATTAGCACCGACTCAATAAGAACAACCAACCCAAACTTTTGTTCTAGATCTGGACTTGCAATTGAAACCACAACAACAACCAATGCCTTCGATTCCCATCTTCAAAGTAGTGAGCTACAGATCTTCAACCGAACTCATCACATCCAACTTCAAACTCAAACGGAACAAACAACAAATGAAATATGAAATTCTTCCAAACTGAGCACATTCACCCTTTGAGCATCGACAAACAAGCGACAACAAAGAACCCCAAACTCTTTGATGGAATCTTATTAGAAGTAAAATTCAAATCTATTACTAGTGGTTTAGAACCTTCCAACATATAACGAACACAGCCTTTCAACTACTGTCTGGATATTCCCGATGCTAAGGTTCATTGAATTTCCATAGAAGCTCGGTGCATCACATCGCTGCCCGTGACAAAATTCATGGTGGCATCTCTGATCCTTTCCACTTCATATTTACCCTTCAAAGCAGCCTTCATCATGGCTGACGGGGATGAGACCACAAGCAAGTTGTGGTGGAGAAGGCAAACTAGTCTTCTGTCATCCGCACCCTGGTTGATCATTTTAGGGTTTCCGGGTATCAAATTAGGGAGGATTTAGGGTGGTAATTAGAAGCGGTGCAAGTTTTTTCATTGCCATTAAATTAATAATGATAATAAATAACTACATATAATATAAAAATATTTAAGTTTAATATATATATATTTATAATTCATACGCATCCATTTTATTTTAATTTGTACATTTATAGTTGGTAATGTTTTTTTATCATTTATCGATAATTGTATATTCTATATATTTATTTCATGAAACATTATTAAATTATTAATATTATAATTCAACGTACAAACATGTGTTTTTTTATCAAAAAAATATGTTTTGTAAGTAACTAAATAATAAATATATATTAAATAATTACTAAAAGATTTATTGATATTGGATAATTTATTACAACATATTTTTCTAATGGTAAAAGATTTGTTAGTAATAATAATTAATATAATAGATTTATTTGTTGGTAAAACAATTGTTTGTATTAATATGATAGAACATTAGATTTAACTGTTAGTAAGAGATTTGTTGGTATTGAATGATTAACACCAACATATATAGTTTATGGTTAGAATAATCGTCTGTAGAAAAAAATAATACCAATGAGCCTTAATATCTGTTGGAATTGTTTATTTTTAACGACACATATAATATATGTCACAAAATTTCTATTAGTATAGTCGATTATTTTGTAGTGCAATGCCAATTTTTTGTATGTAATTTTTTAATTGAAATGATGTTGCAATGTAATATTTGTATCCCAATCCGGCTTTTTTGTATATTTCTATTACTATCTATGTATTCTAATTGAGTTTGTTATTATAGGACTATTACAGGGGGTGTAGTTATGAAATAGCTGATATGACCTTTATCACTGTTAGAAAAAGTGATGACAAGTACCTCTTTAATCATCATAAAATATAAACTGTTGAGAAAACATGCGACCATTATCAGAGTTTTTGTTGGCAGTGACAAAGGTCGCACGCTTTTAATACTTCTTAGATTATCAGTATTTTTTTACGCTGTAAAATCCATTTTCTAGCGTAATTAAAGGCTATATAGGTAGTACTGAAGGTTAAATGGATGAGATAAATTTTGAGGAAACAATTTCCTATGTGCGTCTCTATTTTCTCTAGTTGGAGTTGACCATATATAATATAAAATTTTGAATTTATTAACTATCTAAATATTAATATTAATATCATTATCCTTTGGTGGTATGCAGATGTGTTTTGTTAACCTCCTACGTTTTATTCCTTTGTTTAGCTTACCTCATTGATTACGTAATATGACCTCATTGATTACGCAATAATAAATTTTCTGCATTTTTTGAGACCACAATTTCATGAGGAGCTGGCCGGAAAGACTTCTAAGAAAAGTCACTGTAGTGGGTCTTTTTATAAAAGCCACGTCAGTCTACTATGTCATTTTCTTTTCAATAGGCTTGCTGGCAGAAAGAAATATTAGGATCGCAAATTTATTATTTTTTAACCTATTTAACATTTTGAAAGTAATTTGTAAGATGTTTTTTATGAATTGAGTTAAAAATTGTTTTTTGAAATACGAATACAGTTTTTTGGAAGTCTTTAAAAAATACTAATTAATTATAAAATTAAAGCAATACTTTTATGAATTGAGTTAAAATTTATTTTTAGAAATACGGATACATTTTTTTTTGAAGTCTTTAAAAATTACTAATTAATTATAAAGATAAAAAAATATTTTTTTGGGAATAAAAGATTCGATAATTTTTTAAATGATTTAAAATTAGTTATTTTCATAATGTTGGTTTTACCCATTATTGTTATTTGAATTAGAAATTTTTATTTTTTAGAAATATAACTACAAATTATTATTATTTTCTAAAATCATCAAAAATTACTAATTTAACTAAAAAAATTAACTATAATGAACTTATTAATTTTTAAAATAGATTAAAATTTGTTTTTTTTTAATGTAAAAGGAGGGTCCGTTGTTAAAAAATATGAAGTGCGTGTTTTTTCAATCCCACAACTGTTTATTGCGTAATCGATGAGGTAAGCAGTCTCAGTCTCTATATATGCGAAACGGCGAAGCCTTCTCACTTGTCAATGTGCCTCTGCCAATTTATTTATTTATCATTTTTTCTACATCCTTTATGTTATCTTTTGTCATCTATTCTCTGAGTTCTGAATTATAATATTATTTCAAAATTTTCACAAATGTTGTTTGATATGTGATAGTTGCGAAATTATCGGTAAATCTTTATATATATAAACGTGTGCGTCATGTAGAATTCAACATTCTACCTTTTTTTTAAAGATTAGATGACAATCATATGTTCATGTTGTTTTATGAAGTTGATTTCACATGATAATTTCAGTAATTGGGTGGGAGAATCTCAAATAAAACGCAAGGAGAGCTAGAGAAGGTGACCATGAAGAAGGAGAAACTCGGAGCTGCGAAAATGAAGGGTTTTGTGGATCTTATGCAAGCATGAGCCAGACGGTGCACCCTACATCTCGTCACGACTGTCCTCGAACTTGAGTTGAGGGGTTAAGCACGTGGACGGTCACGCCGAGATGTAGGAGGGTCAGATCGGTGAATGGTTGCACCAAGATGCGGAGCATTGTCTATTGCGAGATGTAGGGCATTAATTGTATACCGAGGGATGAGCCAAAAACACATTTTTGTTTGGGGGATTTTCACCACTCTGTGTGAACTCACCTTATATGTGATTTCACAATTTGTTTGGAGGTGTTTTGCAGTAGTCTATGTTTTAATATTCAATATGAATGCAAATACAATTTTAATTGATGATTGTCTTCATAGTTGAAATAAAAATAAAAACACATGAAATATTGCAGATCAATCAAAGAACACTATGTTGTATAAATTTATAATTTTATTATCAAATCAAAAATAAAAGTATCAGTCCAGCCCTCAGAGTGGTGCACTATAGTTCTTCACTTAAACTGTGACAACTCACAACAACGCTGAGCTCTTCACTCCGGTCTCTCTAATTTCCTTACTCATGTTGAAGGCTTTCCACTCTCACATTGCACCCACAATATAATGGCATTAGCAGTTGAGTTCAGACAAGAGTCATAGGATCATTTTGATTTGTTTGAATTTTAATTGAAGTCATCTTGAAGATAAAAATCGAATTGAAATGACTGAGATATTTGGCAATAAGTATTTAAAGTTATTTTGATTAAATCTGATGTAAAGCTCACACTTTCTGCATGACTCTCAAGAAGAATGCTTGTGGATGTTTAGAGTTAGCAGGATGAGGTTTGATAACATTTTAAATATTATTGAAGTGTTTTGAGGTGACTTCGAATACTAGTTCAATTCAAAAGGTTTGGAGTGCTGAAATCAGTTTGTTTGTTTTCAAATAAAATGAGAATTTCTTGATTTTCCATGTAATTTTTTTGTTTTGTCTTTATTACAATGGAAATTTCATTTGATCTATAGGCTGTTCCTTGTTTGTATGCATGTTTTTTATTTTGATTTTCATGATAATAAACTGTGATGGTGGTGTTCTTATCATGCATGTAGGCCCCAATGAGGTTCGAAGCAAGTAATTACGCTGTGTTATTTACCTTTTTAAATTGTATTATTGTTGTATGTGTCCTTTGTTTCCATCATTTTGCTTTTGATTCTCATTTTTCACTACTAATTTTTTTAGTTTTTGCAGGTGTGGAATTGGGCGGCCGCCTTTGGCAGTCACTATTGCAGGTAATAGCGACCGCCAAAAGCGGTCTCTATGTGGGAATTTTCCCGCTCATCCTTTCTTCTTCCCACCACACATTTTCTTCTTCCTGCTGATCTGCCTCTGGTTCTCCCGACACTATATGCAACCTACACCGCCGCTCCTGGTGTCAAACCTGGCCGTCCATAAACTGCCACTTGATGCACCTCCGCCCTTCCACCGGTGACCCAACCGACGTCCTGCCATCTCGACCATCATCCTACCATCTCAACCACATATCATCACTCCAACCATTTTTCAACCACTGTGGATCTTCCATGGCCGACAACTGCAAGGTCGAGCAACACCCCTAGCGGTTGTGCGATGTTGAGCATCCAGTATGTTGATTTTGTTTGTGGATTCGGGTGGGGCTTTTAGGGCCCTCCAAAGGCGGTCGTTAAAGGTTATTACCGTCGAAGTGGATGCGACTGCCAATAACGGTCACTGGGCAGTCGCTGAAGGTCTCCTACCTAGTTGTGTTCCCCTCAAATCGCATATCTTTTTTACTTATCTTTTGATTGATGTTTGTGTGGTTTAGACTGACTTGCAGCCTCACAAGTGGTATCAAATTAGAAGTTGGGATGTTTCACGGTGAAAACGACTTTAATTTGTGGAGAGTTTAGATAAGGGTGCTACTTGTCCACAATGGACTCGTAGACTCTCTCTTAGGTCCCAAGAAATCGTAATGGTTATGTCTGCCAAAGGACAATCTTCCACCATTAATATTGATGTCGACCCTAATATTCTTGAAAAGGCACATTGTATGCTCTTGTTAACCTCGGGGGATAAAGTCTTATGGGAAGTCATTTATGAAACCAATGTCAGTCCCTTCTCGGTCGTACGTATAAGATGCAACTTTGTAATTTTAAGAACCATGGTTCTTCTATTTGTGATCCTTTATGATTTTAATAAGGTTCTTATTGACTTAACTAATATAGATGTGAGTATTATCAATAAGGATCAAAACATCATTCTATTGATTTCACTTGAAGATTCTTTTAATAAGGATTCCATGATGTATGATAGAGAGTCTATTATTCTAGAAGAGGTTATGAAACCTATGTTGTCCCCTGATCTTCAAACTCATGGTTTGAAAGAGGAGCTTATCAAAGGTGAATTCTGCATGGTAAAACCTTCCATATTAAAGTATAAACCCATTAATATGGTATGCCCCAGTTTCAACATCACAAATGTTCTCTGATTTGTAGTACATAGTGTTAGGAATAGAGTTTAGACAGTCTCTTCAGTGATCCTAGGACTGGCTCTTCGTGTGTTTTGCAGGGGACCCTAGTTGGAAGAGAGGGTGAGGTAGGGTTGGTCTGAGTCGTTCAGGCTCAAGTAGGGCCTCCAAGTTTTAGCTACTTTGTGTTTCTACTCCCTTTTATGGTTGCATTATTTGACTGGTTGGGTTTTCGTGTTCACTATCACTAATTTTTTCAAGGAAGGTTCTTTCCTGTCCAGACTGTTGTTTTTTTTAATCTAAAATCTAAGGATGACATTTATCACCTCATGCGCCTAACATCCCACCTACCAAGGGTTTTTTGAATTTTTATTTCTTCCGCTCCACTGTTCTGTGCTTCCTTGCATACGGTTTAGTGATATGTTCCTCCGGTGGCGCCTCACCCAACCGAAAACAACCCATAGGAGTGACGCCACCGACTCTACCACACATCACAAACAGGAGTGATGCCCTCGACCTCAAACAATCCGATTTCTTCCCATTTGCACATGGCCTCCTTACTTCCCATACACTACATCCAGTCACCCTCCTCCTCTGAAGTGAATTTTATCGCAATCCAATAAATTAAATTCATGATTTCCTATTTCATTTAGTGTTTTTTAATATGAATTTTCAGTATATGTCTATATGGGTTTGAATTATTAGCTTGAATATAGATTTGAATTTTTTTAATTTTAATTTTTATTTGTGTGATGTTAATGGGTTTTTTTATTTATGGGTTTTAAAATTTTTTTATAGAAAAATGATAGGGTTTGAATTTTTTTTAAAAACGGGTCTTGAGATGCATGAACCCCATTCACGTATCTTTGGCGCGGAGAGATGCATAAATGAGGTTCATGCATACTGCGTAGATTCGATTAAGGATGCGTGAATAGGTTAAAAAAATTCATCATTTTTTAGAAGTAAAAATTTCTTATGTATTTGATTAATTCAATTACAACCACTTTCTATTCAGTATTGTTTTTGTTAACAATGGAAGAGCGATTTAGGAAAACATTTTTCATTCAATAACATGATCTTCCTGAATGTTCTATAGTAATTAAATTTGATTCTACTTGATATACTAATTCTGGCAGTAATTTAATATTTCTTCATTTACCTCCACCTAAAGACATAAACATCAGTTTTGAAATCTTATATAACTTCAACAAGGATGATCTTTTTCAATATTTATTCTTGGATATGCTAACACATTCTTAACCCTCTTAAGGATTGCTTCTTATTTTATAAGAATATGAAATTAATCTTTTTCATAATGTCCATAATTTTAACACATGATGGAGGTATTATAACAGTAAAATCTCCCAATAAAGATTGTGTACCAGTAGAACATGTGTCCTTTTAAAAAGTTTGAATATATATTTTATCAAAATTGTCCAAATGAACTTCTAATTCCATACATCTCATATTGTTGTTTTTTGGTTCTTCAATCATAATCATCTACTCTTCACAATTATTCACTATTCATTGAAATTCTCCTTCATGCAATTTAATTTTTTTAAACAATGAATCATGTTCCATGATTTTTGGATTTAAATAATTGAAATAATTAATATTTTTCAAGATTTCTTGATGTTCATGGATCTTTTCATCCAGAGTATTAATGTTTATTTATGAATACCAAATATAAATTGTTAATTTTGTAAGATAATTTGATGATAGTAAGACACTTATTAAAAAAATTAGAACTCTATAAATGATAATAGTAATGCACATACATAATGTATCGTAAATAAAAAATCAATCTAATCTATGCCTCTGGAATGGATGCTCCTCTGTCCCACAACCAGGTGTATACTGGACGCGTCCACGTCGTGTCCATCTCTGTTTGTGCTCTGGTGTACGCTGTACATCATCCTCAGTAGCCACCTCCACATCCTCCTATATGATAGATGGTGGATGTACAATCTCACCATTTGTACTCTGTCCTGTGTCTAATGATCGTGGAGGCTGGCTGGAACTCTCATCAACATGGATAGAAAATAGTTGATGTGCTGTGGATGTCTGTAATAAAGAATCTAGCTCAACCCAGTCACCGTATGTATTTACCTATGGCTGAGCTTGAGAATCTGAAAGAGAATATGATTGATCATGATGAATACCCTCCTCCTGTGGAAGACCAACATCTGACTGATCAAGATGAACATCCTCCTCATGTGGAACAACAAGATCCATAATAGGGTTGTTACCCCCAAGTACATCTATATTAGCCTCAGCAGGCTCAGCATGCTTCGCCGCCTCCTCAGTTTGTGGTGGATCAATGAAAATTCCATGATAAATCTCGTTCATCGAAGGAATCAACTGTGATAAAAGGGTGTGAAAATATGCTTGATCAAATATGATGTGCTCTACTGGATCAGACATGTGAAGTATATGATAGATATGATCATCGTACGAAAACAATTTCTGTTGTTAAGTAATATGAATAAAAATTATACTGAATTGTGGAAGGAACTATGTATACCATCCCATGAAAGCCTCGTCCGTGTCGTGTCAGAAATCTGACTGGGGAGCTGTAGTACCAAGCTTCATAATCCATCTAATCCACCAAATGAAAACACAATGTCCCCACCCCTAACAATTGGATGTCCTGTCGTCTATCCCATAAATCAATATTCTTGGTGTAGTATCTCTTCCAATAAAAATATCTCTTCCCTGACATCTTCAGGGAATGGAGTGAATCTAACTGACTGGGCGGGTCAGGAATAGGATGAAATAATCTGAACTGCCTCATAACTCTGTCGGTCTGATGCCACTCGACTATATGAAAATGAATCAATGGAACCCTGCTAGAGCCGATAGCAAACATCGACGTACAGTATGGTGGAAGACTCTGGATAATAACATCTGTATATGGCATCAAAAAAATCTGAAAGAAAAAATAAATAATCAATTAATAAATGAATACATGTATAGAAAATAATTATTATTTAACAATATAAATAATAATCTCTTACATCATGTGGTTGAATGCTATCCAACATAAGTCTGTAGGCATAGATGTCATGTCTGAGGGAATATGAATGTTGATGTGCCTGGCTCCACCTATAGATAATATTGTTATATTTACATTTCATAATAGAAAGTTATACCATTATGTTAGAAAATATAAGGAAGGAATAACATACCAACATCCATGCAGAGCCTCTGCTACAAAATCTGCTGGCAATGACACATGAGCATGTGAAGCTAAACGAGGGATGTGCTCCCATACCCACATCTGTAGAAGAACCATGCATCCTGTGATCTGCATATTATCGATGTGACATATGCTACATAGCACCCTGTATGTATATGATAGATAAGCAAACCCCAAGATATACCAGCCTGTCACATCTAAATCCTCCAAAAAAGATAAATACATCAAATGTACAATAATAGTGGAGTGATCAACAAAAAGTGTGCCACCGATCAGCCTCAAAATCCATGAACGTGCAAATCGCAGCACGATGATCTCATGAGCATCCTATGATAACGGTGTTAAGTTATGGTCTAACCAAGGCATGCGTAATATACCACCAAGGATGGTCATTCCATCATCAGGGACCTCTATGCCTAGTAGTCTATGAACAAGCACCGACAAATCTGCTCCAACTCGTCCTATCAGAGCCGCGCCATCGACGGGGAGGCCCAACATAATGGCCACATCGTGTAGGGTAATATTCATGTCCCCATCTCGAAAATTGAATATTTGTGACTCTAGCCTCCATCTCTCTACAAACGCGAAAATGAACTGAAGATCAAGAAAGGTGAAGTCACACATCGCTATGCTATAGAATCCAGCACGACAAAGATGATGGATGATAGCAGTAGGTGGTGTGGTATGATGGAAAAGGTGAGATCTGTGTACACTCAATGGAGGCACTGGACGTCCCTCTAAAATTAGACGTGATACATGTTTAGCCTGAGATGTGAGCAATGGAAAATCTGACATCTGCACAAATGAAATCATTGTTACTTTATTATAATGAATTCAATAAAAATTTTCAACTGTTATTTAAATAAATATTGAACAATCAAATGAAAAATGACTGTGTCGATATTTTTGATTTATACATGATTTTTTGTGTGTGGATTATAGTTTTTGTTACTTGAACAATCCCCTCAATAAATAAAGGACCCTATTACCAAATTTTGAGATTCATTATTTAATAGGTCTTCATTAGTTAAAACCTATAGAGGTGTTCTTAGCATTGCATCTAGGCTTCCATGATCTAGTTCTTTTGTGTGAGCCCTAAGATACTTGAGTGCATAGAGATGATAATACTATGGATAGTATCGGTGATATTTCATTTTTCTCATATAATCTCAAGGTAGAATTCCTTGGTTCATGTGGTATGAGAGGTTAAATAAAAATTTGAAACATTTTTTTAAATAAATCTAGAACAATAAAATGAAAAATTATTGTCTTAATATTTTAAATTTATACTTGATTTGTTGTGTGTGGATTAGAGTCATTGTTACATGTGTAAGCATGATATATTCATTTTCGATCTATGATGTTTTTTTGAATAGTTTGAGTATCACAAAATTCATTATTAGAGAATCAAAAAACGAGACAAACCAAAATTAAAACATGTTAGAAATGGAGCAAGTTTGAAATAAAAGAATTCAATACTGAAACTTCCACATACAAAACAAAATATACATATTTGTGATACAATACACAACTCTATCAAACCATTATCCCACTACTGTCTAAATAAGGAAGATGCATCCATCCAATCATCATCATCGACCAAAGGGTACTCGTTGTGTCAGAAACATTTAGGATGTTGTAGATGTCGATATGTGGTTGAAGAAATGGATTGATTGACCCTCAATTTTAAGCAATTATAAATATTATTTTGAACTGCATCCAATGTCATACAACCATAAATATTTACCACTCTAACAGGTGGAACACTATAGCTAAATCCCTGCTTCATATAAATGGTATCACTATTGTAATATATTTGCGCAGACATTATTACCTATAAAAAAATAATTAACAAAATATTATATACTACATCAATATTTTACATTATTTAAATTGGTTTGAATAATAGAAATTATCTAGAGACTTTATGTATCGATTTTTCACTATCGAGGTATAGTGATGATGAAATTATTACAAAAACAAATTTAATATAACATTATATATTTTAATTACTTATGAATAAATAATCATGACTTGATCTTGAGACTTACGATTAGTTTATCATTATTTGATAAACTAACCAAAACCTATGGGTAGACTCATGGAGTCTCTATTACCAAATATTTCAGCAACTATCAGTCTCTTTTCAAACAACAATACCTCATGTCGAAGGTTTGTTCTCAAACACCTCTTCAGGGACACCACTCCAGGGATGCCTCTTCGGGGATGCCTCTTGTTGATTGCGTTTTAATTAAAAATTTACTCACATGCATGTGAGGGGTCTAAGGTTATTAAATACATCACTTTTTTTAAGCACACACACGGGTCCTTACATAATTAGTCAGAGATGACTCACATGTCATCATTATAAAAAAATAAATGCAATTATTAGAAATTAAATAACCACATTCACAAAACAAGAAATGTAATTACAATTATGCATCGGTCGGTCATCTCAAGATCAGTCATCACACAACTTACCATTTTTTTGGGTACACTTATTATATCTATTACTAGATTAAATACATATTAAATATCCATATATCATGTAAATTTAATAAATTTAATTATAACTAATATAATTTAAAACAATTATTTATACAAAACGGTTTTTATACCATTAACAAAAAAAGTTTTCTATATATTTTTTAATAAATTTAAATATGATACATATAACTAATATATTATTCACAAATTATATTACTGGTTTATAAAATATTATAATTTAAATCAATATTACTTTCAAAATAACAATTTTTATAACATATTTAATTTTCGTAAACATTCAATATGAATTCATACAACATTTTATACATGAAATAATTAATTTTCCTAAACATTCAATACGAATTCATACAACAAACACATCATTAAAAAATTATATCATACAAAATACACTAATTTACACATCAATATATATGAAATAAATAAACCGTACAAAAAAAAATAATTTCTACATTTCCCAAATAAAATAAATAAATCATACAAATAAAATAAATAAACACAATTAACCAATTGAAAATTTAAATAGAAAATTTACCTTCTTAATAACAGAAAAAATTTGTTGAGAAAGAAATTTTGTAGGGCTTCGCAGTAAAATCCTGAGGAGAAGAATAAATTGGGGGGGACCCCTATTATAGATTTTCTCAATCGGATGTGTGAACGGGGTTCATGCATCCTTCATCCCATCTTCGAATGATGTGTGAACCCCGTTCACGCATCTTCTGTGCAGAAAGATGCGTGAATGCGGTTCACCCTTCATTTGAAGAGTGGATGAAGGATGCCTGAACCCCGTTCACGCATCTCTCCATACCGAAGAAGCATGAACAGGGATCACACATTTGGAGACCCATTTTTTAAAAAATTTCAAATCGTATCACTTTTCTGTAATATTTTTTAAAAACCCATAAATAAAAAAACCTGATGTTAATTGGTGGTCTGATGTGATATAAATTGATGCAATTTTTTATTTGGTTTGTTTTATTTTTTTTATTATATGAATGTTGATTTAGGTTAAACAATACTTTAATTCATCCATGATATTTATTGATTTGTTTAATTAAGATATATAAGAATACTAATTCAAATATTTATATAGGGAATTTATGATGTTTTTAACTTATATGTTGAGATTGTAACTCAAGTTTGAATGATTTATGTTTGTTATTAGATGTGTATGGAATTTTTTACTGGACCTGGTTAAAGTGGACTCTTACGTGTCTACGAGTCAAGTCCATGAGTCGAGTTTACTGACCTCGAACGTGTCTAAGTGGACTCTTGAGTTTGACTACCTTGGTTATTCATGCTAGGTTAGTATTTATAGACATAGGTTTTTCTATTTATTGAAATTTACTCGAACCAACTGATAAGCTAGACCTTTGAAAGAACATAACTAGTTGATTCGTTTTCATTTGTAAAGTTGGATATTTGTTGAAATCCATTTTTTTGTTTTCATATAAATTTTTTATTTCTTGTTTTTCCATGAAAAATAGTTTTTTATTTTTTTATTATGAAAATTTCAATTTTATGCTGTCTTTTCCTGTTTCTATATTGGCTTCTACATGGGCCTTCATTTGGGATCCTTTTTGCTGGGACTTGGGGTTCTTGGGTTTGGCTGGTCTATTGCATTAGGCTTTATACCAATGCTGATTTGACATGTGCACTTGGTCGTGGATTCCCCAATTGAATGGTTGCAGTTGGTTAGATCTGTTCTTCCTTGGTGTCTTTTCTCTCTCTCTGTATTTGCTATTGATTTGTGTCACATTCCTCCCTTCCAATTCAAAATTGTTGCATGTCCTTATCCTTCAATGTGTTTGTTATTTCAGATGATCCTCTAGATCCTTCCACTGGTTATAAACCATCCACTTGTCCTACCTCTACTAATACAGTTAACGCCACCTTCCATGCCATTATTAAGTCACCACTTCCTTTTCCAAGGCATCGACTTATTTTCATGAGGCGAGCGATGGAAAAATTACTATATGAGGTATTTCATTTAATTATATGGGTGTAGGGTATGCATATTTGGGTTAATGGGGTGGTGAAGATCCAATTGAACTGGCACTTTTTATGCCTTTTACAAATTGCCACTTCATGTGGCGTTTTTCACCCATCCCTCCACACACCCATTTCATATTTAAATGTATATATATATATTAATAATTATATATATATTTAGAATTGTAAATATATATTTATAACTATATAATACAAATAGAATTAAAAATAATTTCATATATATATATATATATATATCTAAATTAAATTTAAAATTAGTAGGTGTTTAAATGCATATTAAAATATATAATTAAAAATATATTTTAAATGTATATATAATTTTTTTTAATAATTATATAATTATAAATATATTTTTATATATATAATGAAATATATTTATTTATAAATATAGATTTATGATTATATAATTATTAATATATTTATAATTATAATTATTAAAATATATTCACAAATAAAATTATAAAATATATAGTTATATATAAAAATGTATTTGAATTAATATAATTAATATAATTAATAAATAATAATATAATCAGTATTTAATAATAAAATTACTATTATTAAAAAATTTAAAATAAATAAATAAATGTATATAATTATAAATTAATACAAATGTATATAATTATAAATCAATATTTATATAATATAACTATATTTATGAAATTGAAAATATGTATTTATAAATTTAATTATAAATAAATATAAATAAATATAATTATAAATAAAACTTATTTATATAATTATAAATATAACAAATATATTTATTATATATATATATTATAATTTTATAAAGATGAAAATATATAAATTTGTATTCATAATCAAATAATTATTTTTTAAAAAATTATATATATTAAATTATATATACACATCAAAAGTAAAAAATTCAATACTAATAACATAATTAATAATATTTCATAATAATTGAATTAATAATATAATACTTTATAAGAAATATGACCATAAATTATGTAAACTATAACGACAATGTTTTTAGACATTTAATTTTGTGCATGTAAAATATTTTTTTTACTATATGTTTGAGTTTCTTTGCATTTTTCAATAATTTATTATACGTTTAGTTAATGTGATAAATCTCATTTATATTGTATTTAACTTTATAATTTATATGCTTTTGAAGTCACAAATATGAAACATAATAATGTAACAAGTATATGACTTTGAAAATATATAAATTATAAAGTATAAATACAATCTAAATGAAATTTGTCATACTGAATAAATATATAATAAATTATTGAAAAATGAAAAGAAGTATACAAATAATATTAATGAAAAATAAGTTTATTGGCACAAAATATCGTTCTTTCAAAACATAACAGTTGTACATTTTTTTTGAAATTTCCTTTACTCAAAATGAGATCTATAACAACAGAATAAATCAACGTTGAAGGTATAGATACCATTTGTAGTAGTGAATGGAATGTCACAATAAGTACAGATTTTATGTTACACAAAAGTTTATAAAATATAAACTATAAGTTCAATCTATGTGAAACTTTACACTGTTCGGAGTTTGTTGTTATTTATTAATTGTTCATGTAAATTAGTTTTTTACTATATTTTTTAATTTATTTTTATTTATCTAAAAAAAAAATTAATTATCTCAGTAAATATTTTTTTAATATATAAAATGTGGAATTAGAATAAATCAATATTAGTGTCCCTCTGTACCACAACCCGGCGTATGAACCTCATGCCCACTCCGTGTCCGACGTCTTTGTCGCTCTGGTGTCTGAGCTATAGGTGTGGGTTTCTCCATTCACAGTGTTGTGGGTGTCTCCTCAAGGTGATGTGTAGAGGACTAGTAGACATCATATGTGGACACTACCACAAAAATGGTTTTACACAGCGCCACCCTTTCACAGTGCTAAAAAAAGTGTTGATAAAGGGGAAAACTTTATCAATATTTTTTTACTAGTGCTGATAATGAGTATATTTCAAAAAAGATATTTCATTAAAAATAATATATTAATATATAAATATATTTTTATTGATATAATAATAATATATATTTTAAAAATATGTTTTTATAAGGAAAATATGAATTTAAACTTAATATAAAAGTTATTTAGTGAAAATGACTTATAAAATAATTAAATAAATATTTTTAATCAATAATTTATTAATTATTATCGAGTAATAGTCATTTAATATCAATTGAAAGATAAATAAATAAATAAATTATTAAAATATTTAAAATAAGTTGAAAACGTAACTAAAACTTCAATCAACCATTACTTTTGATTTAGATGTCCTTTTAGA
Organism: Viscum album; assembly: GCA_963277665.1. Classification (NCBI taxonomy): domain Eukaryota; kingdom Viridiplantae; phylum Streptophyta; class Magnoliopsida; order Santalales; family Viscaceae; genus Viscum; species Viscum album. The sequence continues at coordinate 246,737,254 of OY728131.1, forward strand.
CTCTACCACATATCAAATCGAATCTTACGATGAACTCTACACCCTAATTAAATAGGGAAACCCTCTGTCACATATTTCAATGCTATAAAAGGCCTATAAGGTCTCCAAAATTGATCTTTTAGTTGGGGTACCCCAATTTTTACCATTTAATGGATTTTTAGGCTTGTTTAAGGGGACCTTTTTCCCTTTTTTAGTAGGGATTCAATTTATTCCACTGGATTAAATTCATATTGATATTATGTCTTTGAAATTTTATCATTTTGGTAGTGTAATATTATTTAAAATCAAATATATAACAATATATACATATTTTTTTATATATTTACACATAAAAAATTAATTTTATAAATAAACAAATAAACATATTAACATATAAAATATATATATCAATATATAAACCTAATCTAAATAAAAAATAATATCGATTTTATTTAAAATAAAAATTTATGAATATTTATATACATATAAAAATAATGTATATATATTGCTTATATATATATATAAATAAATCTGTGTGTGTGTATTGACGAACATATATATGTATATCTCTTTATATAATCTATTATATGTATATAAATATTGATATAAAATATAAGTAAATAAATATAAATATGTATAATTATATTTATAGAATCACACACATACAAACACACACACACACATATATGTATGTATGTATGTATAAACATACACACTGTCACGAACTAGCCTGAGTCGACCCTGAACCGATTGCCCAAGCCAGCCCGTGACAAGTCCCGAGAGGCTTTCTCGATCCTCCCGGGAAGGGAAAAAGCACCATGGGCATCAATAGAGGACACAAGGCAATATTTTCTCTCAAATATAAACAGTAAAACAAACAAATGAAAGAAATGGATAGTCCAAAATACATTTATATAAAAATTGAACTGAAAATTATTTGTACAGGAAACTGAAAGTACAACTAAACCAACAAATAAACTGACCAAACCCGATAGCCAACTAACTCCACGTGACCCCTCTGGCCACTCTCCAACACAATGATCACACATCTCCCAAGGTGATTGAACTCATGTTGAAACCTGCATAAGGGCTAAAAACATAAGAAGACTATAGGTGCCAGTATTAAAAATCAGTAGGCTAGCCCGATATTCTATTCCCAATGAACTTCCTCTAAAATAAAAGAAAAATAAATTTCAAGTTTTAAATACAAGATACAAAGTTATGTTTTCCAAATGAGGTCCCATGCTATAAAAAAATTTAGCAGAAAAAAACTTGTATGTTTTATAAACAAGAATGCTAGTAACAATTATCAAAGAGGTGCAACTTCAAAATGAAAATAGTTTTCAAGATGGATACTTTAAAGATGGTAAAATTTTAAATAAAACACACACACTACTGAATTTACCAACTAAGAACATAGTATGATGACGGTGAGTACAAAATATCTAATGAGAAAAAGTCTCGAGAAAACCCCTAGGCATTAGTTCGTTGTGAGCACCAGGTACCTCGTATCTCGGTGAAAGTAACCATAAAAAATATTCATTCTCGTGCACACAAACCACTAGTATGGAGTATAACCATAACCCTGAAGTCCCCAAAAATCATCATCATAATAGTATAGTTAGTGTTTTCATTGTCAAACTTGCTACGTGAAACAGGGGCCAAACCCCACGAGATCACTAGCATTCTAGTACACGTCCACCCACCTAGATACCCAGGTTTTCCCTTTTTGTGATAAAAATAGTTACACATATATAAAATACCATTTTCACATGATGATTACATTTAAAAATCATACACACATCAAACAGGCCACACACATGTCTTACATTTCTTTCACGGATCAATAAACCATCTAAGTTTTCATAAAACAATTTCAAGAAGAATAACGAGACCTTACATATAAAATCTATTAAAAATGATCTTTTAAGGACAAAAACACATCAATACCATATCAAAAAAGATTTGGAATTCACAAAAACAATTAATAAATAAATTTCATGAACCATAAAAGATCACCAAAAGATAGAACATGAAATACACATGGAAATCATTTTTATAAGAAAAAAATGCCAAACGGGCCTTTATGCCTTTCCCAAAACTAACATTTAACAACAGTATTTATTTAAATTTTATTAAGAAGGTGTATATATTACATTTAAAACATCAAAAAAATTTCATAAATCCTTTAAAACACTCATGTTACATATTCATAACACAACCATTTTCATAAGGATGTGAAATGGGACATTTTCCAGCAACTCGGACCAAAACATGTTGTAAACCAAAACCCATTTGTTTGAAAAAATAATCCAAATTGTAATGCCATATAAGGACCAAAAAATAAAATTTTTCATTATTCCAATGCATTTATAAATACAAAAAGAAAATAATTTTTAAATCAAGCTTAAAACATAAAATCCAACCGGTCAATTTACAGAACACATGGCATGCCCTTTTAAACAAAACAATTTATTTTAAGAACATGAAAAGGAATAAAAAATAAATTTCATGAAATATTTTATACAAGATACTGGAACATATTCAAAATACCATAAAACATGTTCTAAACCTCACAAAAGTGTTTCGAAAGATAGTGTAACATTTAAACGAACACTTGGTGTGCCCTTTTTTGACAAAGCAACACTACCTTTCACCAAACAAGGTTTAAAAAACCATTTTTCACACCATGAAAATTATAAAAAAGATGAAAAATAATAATAAACATATATATCAGATTAAAAAAATTAGAAAATAATGAAACTTAAATGATAAAGGAATGTGCAAGGGATATCCTACCACAAATCATTGGCGTAATGGAAATGCACCCCCAATGTCACCATATGAGGGTTTACAAACCCTAAACCTATGAAGACCAGCCTCAAACAAAAAAACCCCCCATAAAAAATCATGGGATAATAGAACCATGGGTCGATCGTGATTATAAAATAATACAAAACCAAGAAATAGTAAAAGGAGGAAGAAGAGGGAGGAGAAAGAAGAAGGAATCTCACCTTTTCAACTAGAAAACTCTTCGTCTTCCACTAGATCTGCACCTTTAGAGAAAAAGGAATGTCTTGGAACTTCATGGAGAGGCTCCTAAGGTATAGAATAAATAAATAAATAATATTTTTGGGAATAATAGTATGAATTGAATTATTTCTGAATGAAACAATTTACCATCTAAATTATTGATGATTTGAGGAAACCTAAGAACTTTCTTCCTAATATGCGATCCAAAGAGCTCCAATGAGGTAAAATCGATAATGGGGGTGAGTCTAGGTATCTTGGAGTCGAGTTGGAGGTTGAATCACTGAAAAATATTAAAAAATGAAAACCATATAAAAGAACCACATTATTTGTTTAAAACTGGAAATTGGCCCACGGGCTGGCCCAATACATAAATAAGTAACTCGGATTCACCATGATTATGAATTCTTATGGGTTAAAAAAGGATATGGTGGTTTTAATATGTCAGTGAAAAAAAGTATGAAGTGGAATGGGTACAAAATTTTGAAAAAAAATAGTTATAAATGAAACAAATTTGGTTTTTAAAATTGGAAATGGGATCATGGTTGACCCAAATTATGAAGTAACCACCATTTCTCAAAAAACAACTAAACAAGAAATGGGGAACCCAAATTTGGGTGATTAGACATATATGGTAGTTTAGAACTCAAAATAAATCTCACCCAACACCCAAAAAAAGTATAGATATTTTCAATGGACCAGATCAAACCCATGACATGAAAAGAAATGAAACCGGGTGTGACAATTCTCCCCACTATTAAAGCTTTAGGCCCCTGGAAAGCCATAATGCTTTTCAACTAACAGAAAAACACCTAAGGATTCATTATCAACATAATCCAGCCTCTAGTTATAAGGAAATATCATTCACCAACAATGTAACTTTATACTCTTTCCCAAAAAAACACCAACTCACCACCACTTCCGGAGAATCAACAGAAAGACCAATCCACCACCTCCACAACCAATTCAAGAACTAGATTTTTGGGCCTTCTCCCAATGAACCAAACGATCACTCAAACCATAGTTCACTCAAAATATCCAATTAAATGGGGTGGAGGATAGAATGGGATCCCCACTATTAAATAACAACTTCCATCTGACAAATCCTAAATGAAGGATCTTCGAGACCTGCAGTGGGTCTCCCCATAATTAGAGACTAACTATAAATGAACAAAAAGGAATACAAAATGAACTAGAATTGGGACTCACCTGCATAGGACCACAAAAAATCTCCCACAATAACTTACAATCCCAATTTAATAGGGATACAAAATGAACATCTAAACCACCCACTCCTGAACAAAGGGGACAAGAACTGGTCCAACACTTTCGGCACATATCTAGATCCCTACCACTTGGGGAGGGGAGGGAAGGGTACCCAATAATTAATCCACTAAAACCACAAAAGAAACAAAGGAACTACCAGAAACTCTCCACCTATGAACATGTAACACCAAGACCATACCCTATTTTCATGGGAAGTCCACACAGGGACATTGATTGAAAACCCACATCCATAAAGGCATAACTATAGACACTGTGTGAGGGGTAAGTCCACCACGCTTGTTGTGACAAAGGAAAATTCACAGTAATGAGGAACCATAATAGATAAATAGAAACTACCATACCACAATGGTGGAGGCAGGAGCCTGGTCATACTCCCCACACCTTTAGATATTTCCTGACTGTGTGAAAATATTCACTCTGAGGCCTATGGTTGGTGCCCTGATTCTTGAAGCATATGTTGAACCACGGTCAGGTGCTAAGGATCAAACCACTAAAAAAACTCACTTTATCATCAAAACACCTTAATCTAAGTAGGAAATCATTGATACATATCAAAATTCTATCTCACTCAGAACGAGGTGCAAAATGGAAAAGAAATACGGAAAAACACATCAACATCATCGGACACAAATTCTATGTCCAAAGAAATTATCACGACCTAGAAGCACTTTAAATCAATCCCAAATAGATCCCTATTCCAAAAAACAAGACAAGGCTTCATCCTAAGCAGTGTATTTAACATTTGAAATTAATACTTATGTTGATCAATGTGAAAGATTTATAATGGAGAGATATCCATGGCCACATCAAAACATCCAACACATCTTTAGAAACACAGCGGACATTAATCCAAAACCGAGCCACCAACAAGATCAAATTTCAAGATACAATATGAGTATGAATTCTATATCACAAGGAAGCTTACTGAATAGAAAACTCTTATAATACATATAAAAAACTATCCACATAACCATTGGTTGTAAATAAAGTCCACAATTTTTTAGCTCAAAACAATTTTGAAACACAAACTAATTTGGTGGGTTTTTACATTCACCAATGGTGTTTCATCAAGTCCCACCCACATGAACATTTCCATTCCACCCAGGCACCCAACCACTATTCCATATAGTACATACTTCTAGATATCAATAAAACCATGCATGTGAGAACCCATGAAGACACCAATGGATAAAACAAAACAACATCATTCCACAAAATCATGTACCTTCCAAAGGAACACTAACCACCAAGTCAAAAACCCTTTTTAGATTTAAAAAAACAAACAAAACTTAATCAAGAAACATTTTCTTAAAAAAACATACCCCTTTTCATTTTCAACAACTTTTAAAACAACCAAGCTACTCCAAACATCCGCTTCCCATTTTCTAAAATTCAGTAAGGTACCTTTTCATAATCTGATGGACATTGAGACCAATACCCTCTCTAAGAAAACACAAACTGCTCAATTTTTTTTTCCAAAACTAATTTATTATATTCAAACAATTTTTCAACATCCTAAACACCCCATTTAAAAAATATATTCAGAATCACCTGAAAATGATTCACACTTTCAAAGCATTTTATTTCAACAAACCACAAGTTTAGATTAGGGAAAATTAATTCCCGTTAAGTCATTTCCTCCAAAAACATTATTTCACAAAAAGCACAACCTTCAAAAACCATTATTACATTTAGTTTTTGAAAACCCATTTTCCACTTTTCAAAAACCAACCACTCCTTTAAAACTCATTTTACAATTCTCATATAAGGATTTTCAAATCAAAAAATCAGAATTCAAGAAAATTCCAAGAGACCCAAAAAAGGATCTAGTGTTGGTTGGTGACTTTCCCATATGGTTGGCAGCCATATGTCCAACACAACACCAACATGAAGAGACTTATTAGGACCATGCCCTAGCTCCACATGGCTTGCCTAGCCCTGTGAGCTCACAGAGGCAATTATCCAGACAACTTTTATCATATCCTAACACCAAACAATCAACAAGAACAAAAGACACTAATAACACTGGACTTCCCATAGAAACACGAGGATCAGAATGAGAAAGTGTTCGCGAAGCTCTTCCCGCACAAACCCCTCAATTACAAACAATCCTACTCCATCTACCTTGACATCCCCCAAATAACATGGGCACTCTAAAAATAATGGTATGCTAAGAGCCGACCTCCTTTGATACCATTTTGTCAGGAACCAGCCCAAGTCGACCCTGAACCGGTCACCCAGGTCAGCCCACGACAAGTCCCGAGAGGCATTCCTGATCCTCCCGGGATGACGACAAGCACCAAGGGAATCAATAGAGTACAAAAGGGAATGGTTTCTACCAAATATAAACAATCAAACAAATAGTATAAGGTAATGGATAGCCCAAAATACATTTATATAAAATTTGAACTGAACATTATTTGTACAAGAAACTGAAAGTACAACTAAAGCAACCACTCAACTGACCAAACCCAATAACCAACTAACTACATGTGACCCCGCTGTTCACTCTCCAACACAATGATCACACATTTCCCAAGGTAATAAAACTGAAGCTGAAACTAGCAGAAAGGCTAAAAATAGAAGAAGACTATTGGTGTGAATATTAAAACTCAGTAGGTTATCCCGATATTCTATTTCTAATGCAATTACTTTAAAATAAAAGAAACATAAATTTCAAGATTTAAATACAAGATATAATGTTATGTTTCCCAGATGAGGTCCCATGCTATAAAAAAATTACCATACAAAAACTTTCATGTTTTATAAACAATAATGCTAGTAACAATTTGCAAAGATGTGAAACTTCAAAATGAAAATAGTTTTCAAGAGGGATGATTTAAAGATGGTAAAAATTTAAATAAAAAAACACACTACTGAATTTACCAACTAAGAACACCGTATGCCGATGGAGAGTACAAAATATCCAATGAACACAATTCTCAGGAACACCCCTAAGCACTAGTTCGTTGTGAGACCCAGGTATCTCGTATCTCGGTGAAAGTAACCTTAATAAATATCCATTCTCATGCACACGAGCCACTAGTAGGGAGAATACCCATAACCTAGTGGTCCCTAAACAACAACATCATCATCGTTTAGTCAATGCTATTATCATCAAACTTGCTATATGAAAGTGGGGCCAAACCCCACGGGATCACTAGCATACTAGTACATGTCCACCCTCCTAGATACTCGAGTTTTCACTTTTTTGTCCTAAAAAATGATAAACATCTAAAAAATACCATTTTATCATAAAGATTACATTTAAAAATCATATAATTATCAAACAGGCCATACACATGTCTCACATTTCTTTCACGGATCAATAAACCAAATAAATTTTCAAAAAACAATTTCAAGAAGTATAATGAGGCCTTGCACATAAAATCCATTAAAAATGATATTTTAAGGCCAAAAAACCATCAATACTATATAAAAACTAATTTGGAAGCCAAAAAACCAATTAATAAATCAATTTCATGAACCATAAAATGGTCCCCAAATCTAGAACATAAAATACACAAGGAAACCATTTTTATAAGAGATACAAATGCGAAACGGGCCTATATGCCTTTCTCAAAACTAACATTTGACAAAAGTATGAATTTAAATTTTATTAAGGAGGTTTATACAAAACATTTAAAGTAGAAAATAAATTTCATAAATCTCTTAAAACACTCAGGTTACATATTCAAAAAACAACCATTTTCATAAGGATGTGAAACGGACCATTTTCTGGCAACTCGGGCCAAAACATGTTATAAACCAAAACCCATTTGTTTGTAATACCAAATACAAATTGGAAATCCATAAAAAGACCCAAAAATACCATTTTTCATTCTTACAATGCATTTATAAATCTAAAAAAATAATTTTAAAATCAAACATAACACATAAAACCAAACCGGGAAATTTGCCAAACACATGACATGCCCTTTTAAACAATACAATTTATTTTAAGCACGTAAAAAGGAATAAAACACCAATTGTATGCCATATTTTATAAAAGATACTTTAAAATATTAAAAATACCATAAAACAGGTTCTAATCCTCAGAAAATAGTTGCGAAAGATAGTGGAACATTTAAACAAACACTTGGTGTGCACTTTTATGAAAAAACAACACTACCTTTCACAAAACAAGGCTTAAACAACCATTTTTCACACCAAGAAAATTATTCAAAAGCTGAAAAATAATAATAAACATATATATTGGATTCAAACAATTATAAATTGATCAAACATAAATGATAAATGCATGTTCAAGGGATATCCTACCTCAAATCCTTGGCGTAATAGAAATGCACACCCAATATCACCATCCGAGGGTTTACAAACCCTAAACCTATGATGACCAGACCAAAACGAAAAATAACCCCATAAAAAATCATTGTATAACAGAAAAAAATGTCAATAATGACTATAGGATAATATAAAACCAATAAATAATGAAAGGAGGAAGTAGAGGGAGGAGAAATGAGACAAAACCCACCTTTTCAACTAAAAATTCTTCGTCTTCCACTAGATCTGCACCCTTAGAGAATAGGGAATGTCTTGGAACTTCTTGAAGGGACTAATAAGGTCTGGAAGAATCAGGGGAAGACTATTTGTAAAAAATAGAGTAATAATTTAATGATTTATACATAAAACAATTTACCTTCTCAATTCAAGATGATTTGAGGAAACTTGTGAACTTTGAACGTAATATGTGATTCAAATGAGATATAAAGTGGTAAAATCAATAATGGGGGTGAGGATAGGTATTTTTTATTTGAGTGGGATGTGGAATCACCAAAAAATATTAAAAAAGTAAAATTATATAAAAAACAAATTGTTTGTTTAAAACTGGAAATGTGCCCCCGGGCTGGCATAATACCAAAATAAGTAACCCAAATTCACCATGATTATGAATTATTATGGGGTACAAAATGATATGGTGGTATGAATATGTTAGTGAAGGAAAATTATGAAGTGTAATGGGTACAAAATGTTGAAAAACAAATTAGTTGTAAAAGAAAAAATTTGGTTTTTAAAATAGGAAATGGGCTCACGATTTATCCAAATCAGGAAGTAACCACCCTTTCTCAAAAAACTACTAAACATGAAATGGGGAACCCAAATATGGATTATTAGACATATATGATAGTTAAAAACTAAAAATTAATCTCACCAAACACCGAAGAAAAATATAGGGATTTTCAATACCGGATCAAAACCATGACATGGAAAGAAAAAAAACCAGGTGTGACACACACACATACACACAAACAAAACATATTTTATATATGTATTTATATATATATATATGGATAAAAAAATGTAATGTCATATATATATATATATATAATAAAATATAGAACAAAATAATATGGTGGAATGGAAAAGGTGTTGTAGTATGAGGTGGGCATCTTAGGTTCAGAACCCAGCAAAGGAAAGTGCTCATGTGGACAGGTGAAGCAAGTTCATAGCACTGTTAAAGGTGGGAGGGGATACCTAGTGTTGTTAAAGTAGAAGGAAGGATGGATGAGTGCTATTAAAAATGGGGATCAAACACTGATAAATGGGAGGTGGTCCACCCTCAAATTTACAGAAAACAAAATTAAAAAAAAATATTTTTTTGACTTTTATCAATGATAAAAAAGCACCAATAAAGGTCCACTTTATCATTGTTTTTTTATCGATGATAAAAGGGGCCTTTATTAGTGAATTTTTAACGCTGAGAAAAGGGACCCCTTTTTAATATGACTTCAATTGTCAACTATTTTTTAGCACTGTAAATTCCCTTTTTGTGTGCTTTTAAAGACCATATCTACAGTAGTGGGAGGACAAACCAACATCATATGTAGAGCCATATGGGCCCAGAGAACCAAGAAATGGTTTTAGTGTGATATAAAATAATTCATCATTGGTGGGAGTGTGGTCATAATAAGATGAATTACCACACCCATATCATAGTCCATCACAGTCAGCAGAGAAAACATATGTGACACATAAGAATCTCTCGACTATGTAAGATCCTCAGTCAGTTGTGCAGGATCATCACTCTATGGTACAAAAAAATCTATAAGAGCCTCTATCGGAACTCTATGTCATCGCCTCTTCCCTTAATGATGTCCTTATCTCTGTCTTCCAGTTGGTGGTGGTAGTGGCGATGCATCATCCTTAGTAGGAAAAACATGGACATCATCATCCCCAAGAGGCTCATCCGAAGCACATTGATCGGGATATACCTATTGCTCCTCATCACATGCACTCTCATGTATGAAATGAAGAGGATCTATAAGAACCATAAGATATAGGTAAACTAAATCCCACCTAATAAATTCCTTATCTTGAGGATCTGTGATATGTACTAAATGATCAATGCTATCTACTAAAAATGAAATATCATTCAAATTAATATGAAACATGATCTAAAAAAATATAATAAATCATAGTAAACATTCCAACTACTAAATACCAATCCCCTGATGCATAAGGTAAATTAATGTGTGTCGTCATTACCAATCTACATAATCCCCATGATCATCTGACTAATAACATTCTACGAGATATCCATGTTGAAAGATACCGTATGGGGAACACATTTCCCAATACTCGATAAAATGTGCATGAAACTGCCAGGTGCCTGTCTACTTGTAAGCATAATGGATTGTAACCCATCAGGCTATCATGGTTCCATGGAGATATGCTGTATATAGCCAAAATGGTTCATGAATTGGTCTAGATGGTTCCACTCAATGATGTGGAACTGGATGAGTGACACCACTGCACCACGATCTCCAATCATAGTTATGAAATATGGTGGAAGTGATGAAATTAAAAAAACATGTATATGGGGTTCATGAAACATGAAAAGTAAACTAAAAAATAAATTCATAAATTATCATTATAGTGTCACTAATATAACACTTAAATAACATTAAAATGTAATAAAAAATTAATTTGTTTACAAAAAGTCTAATGTTTAACTTACATCAGCTGGCTGTATGATATAAAATATCTGTCGAAAGTGGTAAACACTATGATTTAGAATATGCGGATAATGATGATCATAAATCCAAATGGTTAAAAATAAATAATATATGGTATGTTTATAAAATACATTAATAAAAGTAGTAAATAACTCAATGTAATGACGTAAACTATAACATACCAAGTAAGTAATGAATAATATATTTTCTTATCTATTTCTATTTATGAATTATATAGTGTTTTAAGAGGCTTAAAATGAGAATAAATCCAATCTGAAGCATAGAATTCTCTAATATTTTTAAAATATTGTTTTACCGCCTTTTGACGGCGAACCATTTTTAAATATATATTTTGAAAATTTTATAATCTCTATTTGTCAAAATAAACTTATTATTTAGTATTGGTACATTGAAATTTACTTTGGATAAATTTTTGGTATTTTTTTGAAAATGTTCATTTTTTAATGAATAGTGAAAAATACTCCATTTTACTTCAAAACTGATTTTTCATATAATTTAATTATATGGTTAGATTATCTTTATAATTGGTTTTAAAGTGTAATTAGAATATATTTTTACCATTTAATCCAATGGTGGTCATTAGAATTAGTTTCACTTTGAAATTGGACATAAATAATTGTCAAACTTTTAATAGAAATTGTTTCTAAAAAACCCGCTATTTGTTTTGACAATGGGAATTATTTTTAAATTAATTATTGAAATTTATGTGTTTGGAATTTGGTAAAAGGGATTCCATATTTGTAATAATAAGGTAAAAATTATGTAATTAAGACTCTTTTTTTTGGACATTATGAATAGTAACAACGGTAATTATCTTTAATTATCGTGATTAATTAGTAATCGGGTAGTTAAGGGTAATAAAATAATATCATAATAATAAAAAATGACCCCAACATGTGTCCTAATGCTACTGGTTATGTCATGGCCGACCATGGGATTCCTTGTTCCAAACTTAGGGACCCCATGGAATCAATTTTGGATGATAGTGACACTATCATTTTTTTAAAGAAAAGAGAATATCACAAAAGTATGTAACACCTAAGTAAAACAATTTTAATTTTGTTTAAATAAATGATCTCTTAGAATATAAATATTAATTGTAAATATAAAAAAAATTCCTACATCATAGTATTTTTTTATAATTTTTAGACATTAAATAAATTAAATTTTTTATGGCACCATGATGATGCAACGATTACCTCATTAATGAACGATTTAAATAAAATGAAAAGATAATGTAAAATCTAAGACTTAAACTTGTCAAAGACCTATTTAATGAATATATTTTGAACCCTTATTACCTTATCCTCTAAATATATCAATGTGGGACTTTTAAAATCTGAAACTCATTTTAATATAAAGTAACATTTCTTGACTTTCCAAGAGTGCCCCTCCTCCCACTTATAAAAGGCCCCCACCCCCACCTCCTTACCCACACCTCTCAAGAATTTTTCTCAGCCAATATCTTCTCATTTTATCTCTCCACATCCCTCTCTTCATCATAGAAGACTTACCTTAGGCAGAAAGCTCTTCAAGAAACCCTTTTGGTTCAAACCAAGAGGAGTTACCCGATTTAAAGATAATGTCTTCACTTGTGTTCTTTTGTTTTATTTTGGTTCCCCAACCCCCTAAACTCTTTTTATTCATTTATTTTCTAACAAAACCAGTATCTTCAATATACTAGGATATTTTAATGACAAGTATTCGAGATACACTTACACACACCTTCGTCTAATGGTTAAAGAACATACTATTTCTGTGGATGGCGAATTTCTGCCTCACGAAACGATGATTGTTCAATATTCTTTTAACACATTTCATGGTGACCATTAAGATGTCACTCTATTTATATATGATATATATTATGTTTATGTTTTCTTTATGCTTCTGTATTTTTCATTTATGACATTCCTTTATGGTTTCCATTATGGGTAAACGCGATATCTTCATTTTAGGAAGTGCGGACTACTGCCCCCTCAAAGTGATTTGATTTGTTAATGCCATATGTGGGACGTATAAAGGATGGAGTTAATTATATTATATATGATATTATACTGGAATTATAATATAACTTTATATCATTATGAATTCATTCCATTAAATATGAAATAGAAATGAAAATAGCATTCATGCGTACGTACGACTTACCGTCTCCATAAACGGTGCATTTCATTTCTTACCTCTAAATGTTATGAAATATTATAAATGCATGTATATACTAGATATATATGATATATATGATATCTACATCATGAATATAATTCTGTATATAATTGATATTTTACCACATGAACAACTTGTAATTACAAGAAGTTTATTTTTGACTCAAGTACCAATGATTGACAAAACGACCGTTATTAACTTAAATAATTACATAGTGTTCATAACATGGTAATAAGTGATATAAAAGGAATAATGAACTTGAAAATGGTTCTTAAGAAAGTACAAATTAACTCAAGTTTATTATTCATAAGATTAAAGAACGATCGAGTCAAGTCAGACACGAGGTAAGGGACTTCATCTCAATCTCCTTTCATTGAGGCATATTTTGTTTTATACATAAATTTCTTTTATACGGTGTATAAACCCCTTTGACTTTTACGTTTATTCAAAAGGAATCTTTTTTATACGAAGCGTTCTACTAAATGACAAAAGGGAATGTTTTGTCGTACGTATGCGGTGACAAAGACTTCTCCGCCGCCATGACCATTATTTGAGTTTCGGCTTCCTCTACAAGCCATAACTTTTTTTAAATGAAAAATAAATAAAATGTTTTAATTTTCTTTTATTTTGGTATTGAAAATGGTTTTGATAATGTTTTTATTATATCAATTTGTTATTGATATCTTGTGATTGAAATGTAGGAATGTTATGTTTCCTTTATGCATGTTTTATGTGATAAGATTATGTTATGGTTATTGGGAATTGTTTATGAAGACGAGTGGTTCCATGATAAACTAAGGGCAGGTGAGCCCGATATATCTCTCTAATGAATTGGGTAATGCGAAGGAGTTAAACACTAAGGTTTCTTCGAAGAGATTTAGGGAATATACTATGATGGGTATTCCAAACGTAACCATGAGGGTTACTCCCCACGTAAGAATGTCATGAATGCCTCAAGTTACCTTTATGTCTTATGATTTCTATGGGTTATTCATGATTTGATTAGGTATGTTAAAGTGCTTATGTTTTATGAGTAAAGTATGATTTCATTGATTCTTAAGTATACATGGACTAATGTTTTCATTTCGTATTTTTATATACCTTACTGAACTTTTTATGCTCATCCCAAGTTTTTGAAATGTTTTTCATAGGTCAAGGGAAAGTTATATGATGTGATGATAGTGTCAAGGAAGTTTCATGAAAGAATCCATGTTTTTTTTAAATATGTTTCCTTTGACGGGAAAAGTGAATATTGTCTTTAATGTAACCACCTTGTTTAAATGTGGAATGTAATGCATGATTTATGATCTAATTCTCTAAAACTATAAACCTGAAAATATCCTTAATGTGTAATATTGTAATAACTCAAGATTAAGTAATGTTTAAGGCTGGGGACTTATAGTTGGTATCATAGGTCGGTTTAGATAACATTAGAAGTTATAATTATAATAAATTATTATCCAAAAATATTTTTTTATGGTCAAATTCAAATGATATAGCATTTGAAGATTACCATGTTGCTTCATCTAAGACATGTTTGTTCATAATGGTTTTCCGTAGAGGAAACAGGGAAGCCGTGCTAGGAATGCATACAGAAGGAAATGACCTTCCGAATCAGCATCCTGAGATGGTTGGAATTGGAACTGAACAGTTTGTTGCAGTAATGGCACAATTGACTCAAGTGATAAATGGTGGTGGTATCCATGCACGAGATCAGCCAGATAAACCACAGAGGAACATGTCGGTGGTGGAACATTTCATGAGGCAAAACCCCCCATCATTCAGAGGATCATCTGACCCTGTGCTAGCTGAAGGTTGTATTAAAGAACTGGAGAAGATTTTCGATGTCATGGGGTGTTCAGATAATCAAAAGGTTAGTCTTTCTATTTACCGTTTGGAGGGTGAAGAAGATCAGTGGTGGTCGATGGTTAAAAATATCTGGGATTCTGATGAGATTGATGCTCTTGACTGGGATGAATTCAAAGGTATGTTTCTTGAGAAGTATTTTCCTAAGGCTGTTCAGCTTAGGATGGAAAAAAAATTCTTGGAATTGAGGCAAGAGGATGACTCAGTGGCTGCTTATGAAGAAAGGTTCACTCGATTGGAAAGGTATGCTCCAAATTTTATCTAAGACCTTGATAGTAAAATCAATTGTTTTTACTCAGGATTAAATCCAAAATATCGAAGGGTTTTAGCTTCTCGCGAGTTCAAGAGTTATGAAAAGCTTGTTCGATGTGATGAGAAGGTGGAAATGGAGTTTTCCGATGATAAAGTGTTCTATAAAAACCAACAGAAGAAGAGGCCGAGGTGGCAAGAGAAAGAGAAGAATTCTTCAAAAAGGTCTGATGGTAAGAAAAATAAGTTTCCAGTTTGTGATAAATGTGTTAAAAGGAATGATGGGGAATGTTTTCTGAATTCTAGAAAGTGCTACCGATGTGGTAAGATGGGACATAAGGCCCGTGATTGCACTGAAAAAGATCAGAGTGATGGTAAGACCAAATTTGATTTACAGTTAGTGAAATGTTTCAAGTGCAATGAGATGGGTCATTATGAAAACAAGTGTTCGACAAAGAGCTCAAATGATGGGAAGCAGTTAGAATAAAATCAAAAAGGAGTGGTGAAATCCTTTGCAACTACTTCAGCAGATGTTGGGCCAGCAAATGAAGTGGTATCAGGTACTTTGTTTTTTCAGATTATGCCAGTGTGTTGTTTGATTTAGGGTCTACACATTCTTTCATCTATGAAAAATTTTCTAGTAAATTGGGAATTCCATCTCAATAAATGACTCCTGAACTTGTGGTAAAAACATCTGGGGTAAATGTTGAGGCAAAAAGAATTTGTAAGAGTCTTCCTACCCTTATCTGTGGAAAGAACCTACTTGCAAACCTTATTGTTTTACCTCTAGTAGAGTTTGACGTTATCCTGGGTATGGATTGGATCTCTGTTTACCATGCTAAGATTGATTGTAGATCTAAAGAAGTTTCTTTTCAGAAAGACTTTTTGTTTGGGTATAAGAATGAACCCTTACTGTTGATATCATATCAAGAGGCTGAGAAACTTGTAAAATATGGAAATGAATGTTACCTTGCACATATTGTTGAAAACAAAGGAACTGTTCAGATTAATGATGTGCCAGTGGTAAATGAGTATCATGATGTTTTTCCTGATGAGTTTCCTAGAATAATACCAGATCAGGAAGTTGAATTTACTGTTGACTCAGATCCTGATGCTAAGCCAATTTCAAAACCCCCTTATCGAATGGCTCAAATTGAACCTTTAGAGTTGAAGGAGCAATTGCAAGATTTATTAGAGAAAGGTTTCATTTGACCTAGCACATCACCATGGGGTGCTCCTGTATTATTTGTTAAAAAGAAAGATGGTTCTATGAGACTTTTCATTGATTATAGAGCCTTGAATAACATCACTGTTAAGAACAAATATCCTTTGCCTCACATCGATGATTTGTTTGATCAACTCCAGGGAGCTCAGTATTTTTCAAATATTGACCTGAGATTGGGGTACCATCAGTTGAAGGTAAAGGAATTAGATATTCTGAAGACCACTTTTCATACAAGATATGTCCATTATTAATTTTTAGTAATGCATTTTGGGCTAACCAATGCACCTGCTGTATTCATGGACCTTATGAATAGAATTTTCCATGAGTCTTGGATAAGTTTGTGGTTGTTTTCATTGATGATATTTTGGTGTTTTCTAAAAGTAAAGAGGAGCATGAAAGTCATTTATGGGTTATTTTTCAAACCTTAAAAGAAAAGAAATTGTATGGGAAATTCAGCAAGTGTGAGTTTTGGTTGCAAAAAATTTCTTTCCTTGGTCATATTGTTTCTAAATATGGGATAATTGTTGATCCTGCAAAAACAAAGGTTTTTGAAGAATGGCCAATACCCACAAATTTAACTGAGATTCACAGTTTTCTTGGTTTGGCAGGCTATTACCGAAGGTTTGTTAGAAATTTTTCCCGGTTATCTAGTCCAATGACTAAGCTAACTCGGAAGAGTGTTAAGTTTATCTGGACAAAAGAATGTGATGATTGTTTTCAGGAATTGAAAAGAAGATTAGTGAATGCTCCAGTTTTGGCACTACCTTCCAGGAATGGTGAGTTTTTTATCTATAGTGATGCTTCATTGAATGGACTTGGTTGCGTCCTAATGCAGAATGATCAGGTAATTTCTTATGCTTTATGTCAGTTGAAAACTCATGAGGTAAATTACCCTACACATGATTTGGAATTAGCTGCTGTTGTTTTCGATTTAAAAATTTGGAGGCATCATTTGTATGGAGTAAAGTGTGAAATATATACCAATCACAAAAGTTTAAAGTATATATTCACTCAGATAGAATTGAACATGAGACAGAGGAGATGGCTAGAATTAATCAAGTATTATTATTGTACAATTCATTAACATCTGGGAAAAGAAAATAAAGTGGCTGATGCTTTGAGTCGAAAAAGTAATGCTTCATTAACAATGTTGCATTTGGAACGTGATCCTTTGGTTAAGGTTTTGATAAAATTTAGCATATAAGTTGTTGGTGCAGGATGTTCTTCTGTTTTGTTTCAGGTATCAGTGAAATATTCTCTAATAGGCAGAATTAAGAAAGCACTGAAGCAAGATAGTGAGTTGCAGAAAAAGGTAGAGCTGGTTCAGAAGGGCAAGTTTCCTGAATTCAACATTGATAATGATTGTGTTTTGAGATTTGGGAAGAGATTGTGTGTGCCGTGTGATTCACAGTTGAAGAGAGAGTTGTTATGTGAATCTCATAGTTCTCCATTTTTAGTTCATCTAGGTAGTACTAAGATGTATAGAGATCTCCAGGAGTACTACTAGTGGGATGAAATGAAAAGAGATATTGCTGATTTTACTGTGAAGTGATTGACTTATCAACAGGTTAAAGCAGAGCGGGAATTACCGAAGGGGATGCTTCGGCCTTTACCAGTGCCAGAGTGGAAATGGGAGAATATATCCATGGACTTCGTTGTGGGATTGCCAAAGACACCTTGAGGTAATAATGCAATCTGAGTTATTATCGATCGCTTGACTAAATCTGCTCATTTCCTTGCTATACGAGATAATTTTTCTCTAGATCAACTTTCTCTTTTGTATCTTAAATATATAGTCAGGTTACATGGAGTTTCCCTCTCCATTGTATCTAATCGTGATCCCAGGTTTACTTCTAACATTTGGAAAGGCCTTCAGAAGTCGTTGGGTACTAAATTAAAATTTAGTACAACTTTTCATTTTCAATCATATGGGCAGTCAGAACGAACAATTCAAAATTTGGAGGATATACTATGTGCTTGTTTGATGGATTATCAGGGAAGTTGGGACCAACATCTTTCTTTGGTTGAGTTTTCTTATAATAATAGTTTTCATTCCAGTATACAGATGGCACCATTTGAGGCATTATGTGGGAAGCGGTGTCAAACTTAGCTTTTTGGGATGAAGTGGGTGAAAGGAAGTTGATGGGATCAGAATTGGTAGAAGAGTTGGAAAAAAAATTTCAGCTGATACAGAGGCACATGAGAACAGCTCAGAGAAGGCAGAAAAGTTATGCGGACAATAGGAGGAAGGATCTCTCTTTTGAGGTAGGTGATCATGTCTTCCTCAAAGTTTCACCATAGAAAAGTGTGATGCGATTTGGTAAGAAAGGAAAGCTGAGTCCAAGGTTCATTGGACCATATGAAATTCTGGAGAGAGTTGGATCAGTTGCATACCGAGTGGCTTTACCTCTAAGTTTATCTCAGGTACACAATGTTTTTCATGTTTCAATGTTAAGGAAGTAAATGCCAGATCCATCTCATGTTTTGAGTCCAAAGGTAGTTCAGTTGGAAGAGAACCTATCTTATGAGGAACAACCGGTCCAGATTCTTGACCACATGGAGCAAGTGTTACAGAATAAGGTGATTCATTAAGTAAAGGTTTTGTGGAAAAACCACATGATTGAAGAGGCAACATGAGAATATGAAAATGCAATGAGGGATAAATACCCCCACTTATTCGATAAGTAAATAAATTGCGGTGACGCAATTTTCTAAAGGGGGGAAGGATGTAACATCCCAAGTAAGTAATGAATAATATATTTTCTTATCTATGTCTATTTATTAATTAGATAGTGTTTTAAGAGGCTTAAAATGAGAATAAATCCAATCTTAAGCATAGAATTCTCTAATATTTTTAAAAGATTGTTTTACCGCCTTTTGATGGAGAACCATTTTTAAATCTATATTTTGAAAATTTTATAAGCTCTATTTGTCAAAATAAACTTATTCTTCAGTATTGGGACATTGAAATTTACTTTGGATAAATTTTTGGTATTTTTCTGACAATGTTCATTTTTTAATGAATAGTGAAAAATACTGCATTTTACTTCAAAACTTCTTTTTTATCTAATTTAATTATATGGTTAGATTATATTTATAATTGGTTTTAAAGTGTAATTAGAATATATTTTTACCATTTAATCCAATGGTGGTCATTATAATTAGTTTCACTTTAAAATTGGATATAAACAATTGTCAAACTTTTGATAGAAATTGTTTCTAAAAAACCCGCTATTTGTTTTGACAACGAGAATTAGTTTTAAATTAATTATTGAAATTTATGTGTTTGGAATTTGGTAAAACGGATTCCATATTTGGAATCAGAAGGTCCAAATTTTGTAATTAAGACTCTTTTGTTTTTGGACATTATGAATAGTAACGACGATAATTATCTTTAATTATCGTGATTAATTAGTAATCGGGTAGTTAAGGGTAATAAAATAATATCATAATAATAACAAATAACCCCAAAATGTTTCTTAATTATACTGGTTGTGTCATGGCCGACCATGGGATTCCTTGTGCCAAACTTAGGGACCCCATGGAATCACTTTTGGGTGATAGTGACACTTTATCATTTTATTTTTAAAGAAAAGAGAATATCACAAAAGTATGTAACACCTAAGTAAAATAATTTTAATTTTGTCTACATAAATTATCTATTGAACTATAAATAGTCATTAGAAAGCTAAAAATAATTCTTACATCATAGTATTTTTTTTATTTTAGACATTAAATAAATTAAATTTTTATGACACCATGATGATGCAACGATTACCTCATTAATGAACGATTTAAATAAAATGAAAAGATAATGTAAAATATAAGACTTACACTTGTCAAAGACCTATTGGATGAGTATATTTCTAACCCTTATCACCTTATCCTCGAAATATATCAACGTGGGACCTTTAAAATCTGAAACTCATTTTAATATAAAGTAACATTTCTTGACTTTCCAAGAGTGCCCCTCCTCCCTCTTATAAAAGGCCCCCACCTCTACCTCCTTACCCACACCTCTCAAGCCTTTGGCTCAGCCAATATCTATTCATTTTATCTCTCCACATCCCTATCTTCACCATAGAATACTTACCTTAGGCATAAAGATCTTCAAGAAACCCTTTTGGTTCAAACCAAGAGGAGTTACCCGATTTAAAGGTAATGTCTTCACTTGTGTTCTTTTGTTTTATTTTGATTACCCAACCCACTAAACTCTTTTTATTCCATTATTTTGTAACAAAAACAATATATTAAATATAATAGGATGTTTTTATGATAATTATTCGAGATACACTTACACACACCTTCGTCTAATGGTTAAAGAATATACTGTTTCTGTGGATGGAGAATTTATGCCTCACGAAACAATGATTGTTCAATCTTCTTTTAACACCTTTCATGGTGGAAATTAAGATGTCACTCTATTTATATATGATATATATTATTTTTATGTTTTCTTTATGCTTCTTTATTTTTCATTTATGACATTCCTTTATGGTTTCCATTATGGGTAAACACGATATCTTCATTTTAGGAAGTGCGGACTACCGCCCCCTCAAAGTGATTTGATTCGTTAATGCCATATGTGGGAAGTATAAAGGATGGAGTTAAAGATATTATATATGATATTATACTGGAATTATAATATACCTTTATATCATTATGAATTCATTCCATTAAATACGAAATAGAAATGAAAGTAGCGTTCATGCGTACGTACGACTTACCTTCTCCATGAACGGTGCATTTCATTTCTTACCTCTAAATGTTACGCAATATTATAAATGCATGTATATACTGGATATATATGATATATATGATATCTACATCATGAATATAATTCTGTATATAATGGATATTTTACCACATGAACAACTTGTAATTACAAGAAGTTTATTTTTGACTCAAGTACCAATGATCGACAAAACGACCGTTATTAACTTAAATAATTACATAGTGTTCATACCATGGTAATAAGTGATATAAAAGGAACAATGAACTTGAAAAAGGTTATTAAGAAATTATAAATTAACTCAAGTTTATTATTCAGGAGATTAAAGAACGATCGAGTCAAGTCAGACACGAGGTAAGGGACTTCATCTCAATCTCCTTTCATTGAGGCATATTTTGTTTTATACACAACTTTATTTTATACGGTGTATAAACCCCTTTTACTTTTACATTTATTCAAAAAGAATCTTTTTTATACGAAGTGTTTTACTAAACAAAAAAATGGAATGTTTTGTCGTACGTATGCGGCTACAACGACTTCTCCACCGCCGTGACCATTATTTGAGTTTCGGCTTCCTCTACAAGCCATAAATTTTTTTAAATGAAAAATAAATACCATGATTTACTTTTCTTTTATTTCGGTATTGAAAATGGTTTTGATAATGTTTTTATTATATCAATGTGTTATTGATATCTTGTGATTGAAATGTGGGAATGTTATGTTTCCTTTATGCATGTTTTATGTGATACGATTATGTTATGGTTCTTGGGCATTGTTTATGAAGACGGGTGGTTCCATGATAAACTAACGGCGGGTGAGCCCGATATAGCTCTCCAATGCATTGGGTAACACGAAGGAGTTAAATGCTATGGTTTCTCTGAAGATATTTTGGGAATATACTGTGATGGGTATTCCAAACGTAACCATGAGGGTTACTCCCTACGTAAGAATGTTATGAATGCCTCAAGTTACCTTTATGTCTTATGATTTCTATGGGTTATTCATGATTTGATGAGGTATGTTAAAGTGATTATGTTTTATGAGTAAAGTATGATTTCATTGATTCTTAAGTATACATGGACTAATGTTTTCATTCCGTATTTTTATATACCTTACTGAGCTTTTTATGATCATCCCATGTTTTTGAAATGTTTTTCACAGGTCAAGGGAAAGGTACATGATGCGATGATAGTTTCAAGGAAGTGTCATGAAAGAATCCATGTTTTATTTTAAATATGTTTCCTTTGATGGGAAAAGTGAATATTTTCTTTAATGTAACCACCTTGTTTAAATGTGGAATGTAATGCATGATTTATGATCTAATTCTCTAAAACTATAAACCTGAAAAGATCCTCAATGTGTAATCTTGTAATAACTCAAGATTAAGTAATGTTTAAGGCTGGGGCCTTATATAGACATACCAACTTCTCAAAGGACAGTTGCAAAAAAGCTGTTGTGGAAGTGGTGTGACAACTCTAGGAGTGATGCATGAAAAATTATCTCAGGATCACATCTTTAAAAATCCATAAATCTTGTAATATGATTCACAGCATCCCAAAAATCGGTTCATAGAAATTATTAGTGATGAGATAATATAACAAAACCCCAACTGTAACTAGTTATCCAGTCAATATCCTCAAGTAATGGTACTGAAGGTTTTGGGTGCAGTGGAAGCGTGGTTGGGACGGAACCCAACATTGATTTTTACCATGATTAATGATTATTCTAGGACCAATATGATAATATATTTCAGTCTCTACTTAATAGAATCAAAGATTTAGTTAAAGAATTAAGAGGGTCAAAACCTTTAGATAGGATCTTTCAAATCATGTTTATAATTCATTTAATTAATTTCATTAAGAAATTAATACCTGGAAGTTTAGTATTTTCTTCTTTGATGATGTTAATCATCCAGAAAAAACCTTCTTAATTATCTTATTGCGCTTTCAAGTGTATAAACTAGAATTCCTCTAGCGGTGATCCACACATAGTCCAATGGCCTCCGATCGACACTGCTCGTACTCCGGGTGCTAGCGCGGCGAAGTGAGTGTCTTGTGTCGACAATTCTTGATCGCTTATTCTTCGGCCATGAAGAATGCCTCTCTTTCTTTAGAGGGGAGAGAATAGGATTCAAGTGAGAAATTTTTCAACTCAAAAATTCTTAATTCAGTACATGTGTGGTTCAGTACATGGCACAATATATGTATGTGTCTATTTAATGACATGGGTTTTCAGTTACAATATTTAATTGTGTAACAATAATTAAATAAATTCATAACCTTAGAGAAAATCCACACTATTAATAATAATAACACTTCATTATTTATGGTGCTCCAAATTTCCAAAAATGGAATTATAAATGAAATTCCACATCACAAAATAATAGCAACGCTATTTTAATTTGTGAAAACTAGTTAAATAATTATTTATCATCTTGAAAATAATTATTTTACTACTAGACCATCCTTGGTCCTCTTGAACTCCACTTCCATTTATTGAACACCTGAATAAATAAATTTATAATTTATTCTTTTAAATAAATATTTTACTTACATAATAGTTAATAAATATTTATTAAATGTTCAATAAAATAAATAAATATATTTTACCCACAATCCAGTGAATAAATATTTATTTAATTTATACAATCATTTTAACTTGAATATAATTATTCCATTGTCTTGAGAATAATATTTATCATTTAAATTCAAATAAAATTTAACACCTTTCCAACAGAAACACATAGTGTGTGACCCTCTTGGATTCATTCTCGTTGGCATTAGGCAGGCTTGCTTAAATTTCAAGAGTAATTTATAGCAACGGGTCAAGGTACCCAAGAGAACGAACTAAAAGTCGCAATAACGACATCCACATACGAACGCTCATCATGTAATATAATCCCTTTGTCGCAATATCTCATCAAGAAAGTTTCATAATAGTGTCATTAACTTTAATGCTTTAATGCTTGATACGTCACTATTTGACTACGTGAAATAAACTCATTGTTACACCATGTCCATGGAATTTCATGCGACAGTTCTATTTATATCAAAGGTATGAGATATCAACTTCTATAAATGGAAGGGAAGGATCCCTCCTCGACTTATCTATTAATAACATGCCACTTGTGACACACCCAATGTACCCTAATTCCCATCAACTGTCTGTGGGACATTTTTTTAGTAAACCAATGTGTGTGAGTCATGACATGTATTAATGATAATATTAAAGTATAAGGATCATTACCCATGCTCATATATATAAATATCTGATGACACCAAAACATGTGGAATTCATACTGACGGATATGTTTTCATAATCTCCTATCTTGGAGATTACCAAGTACGAACTCCATGAGAGGATGTCTCATCTGCTTACGAGTACTCGCAACTGATGGTCTTCATGCTACATGTCTCATCATATTATGTCATCTAACTGTAGAATTATATTTAAGAATATTTTTATAGTATTTCAATATTCACATTATATCGAGGAACTTCAACGACCTTATCAATCGAAAAAATACTCTAGAACATTATTACATCATAGTCATACAGAACAATAAACAATATGTAATAAGATGTTTAATATTTAAATACATTAAATGTCCATGTAATCAAAGTACAACCAGTTGGTTCTAGGAAAACAACTCTTTAAAAATCTCACTTGGACTAGAGCCAACACCCTACAACATTCAATCCACTAAACCTCACATAATGATCATGTTTCTACTGAGTCAAGGCATTAATAAAGGGGTATTCCATGTTTTCTTCCGTAGAAATACTGCTCACTACAACATCACCTCTCTGAGAAAAATCCCTCAAGAGATGATACTTACGAAGTATGTGCTTCGTCTGCTGATGTGACCTTGGATATTTTGCAAGATCCACTGCTGTAGTATTATCATAGTACAGTGTGATGAGATCTTTACTGCTAGGAATCACATCCATCTCCTGGATGATGCTTTGCTTCCAAACTAATTCTTTAGCTGCATCATAAACTGCGATATACTCGGACATTGGGCGCAGGTTACTGTAGCAGTACTGTAGCGGGTACTGTAGCAGTGGCGGTACTATTGACCGGCGGGTATTGTAGCGGCGGCAGGGCACTGTAGCGGCGGAGGTACTGTGCAGGTACTGTAGCAGCCAGGTTACTATTCACAGAATAGGAATTTGGCCAAAAAATTTGGGCCTACGGGATATGTAATGGGCTACAAGCCCACTGGGCCTTCGGGCTATGTAATGGGTCTCCCTCTACCCAGTTAAAAGAGGTCTTTTCTTTGGTTTATTAATAAAAATGAGGCTTCGGCCCCAACCTTTTAAAAAAAAACACTACTTTGAGCTCTTCCAGCTCACTGCACCTCCATTCAAAGGGAATATGTATACTATTTGTGGATTCATGTAATCTTGATCAATCTGGAAACTAGAATCTGTATTTCCTCTGATGACTAGTTCCTTATCTCCTCCATAAACAATGAATATATCCTTAGTATTCCTCAGATACTTTTAGATAGTTTTGACTGCCATCCAATGGTAGTCATCTAGGTTATCTTGATACTTGCCTACCACACTCAATGCGTAGGTGACATCTAGCCTAGTACATTGCATGACATACATGAATGACCCAATCGATGATGCGTATGGAGTCCTTGCCATTATATTTCTTTCCCCATGTGTTTGAGGTCAAATTTTCATGGAATGATGAATGCCATGTGATGCTAGAAAAAATCCCCTCTTGGATTATTCTATACTGAATCTCTTCAGTATCTTATCAATGTATGTACTTTGACTTAGGCCCAAAAATCTCTTGGATCTATCACGATGTATATTGATCCCAAGAATATATGCGGCCTTGCCCAAGTCCTTTGTGGGAAAAATTGATTCAACCATTCCTTAACAAACTGCAAGACGAGTATCTCATTTCCAATAAGTAATATTTCATCAACATATACTATTAGAAAAATGAATGCACTCCCACTAAACCATTTGTAGACACAAGTATCACATTCTTTCTTGATAAATCCAAATTTCATTATAGGTTCATCAAAACGAATGTTACATGACTAGGATGTATGATTTAATCCATAAATGGATTTCTGCAACTAGCACACCTTAAAGGCATCCTTTTTAGTCATAAACCCTTCAGGTTGTGTCATGTAGACATCTTCCTAAAGTTTTCCATTAAGGAATGATGTTTTTACATCCATTTTCCAAATCTCATAGTCATGGTAAGCACCAATGAACAATATAATTCTGATGGATTTAAGCATTGAAACTGGTGAAAAGGTTTCGTCGTAGTCAATTCCTTGATGTTGTTGTACCCTTTTGATACCAGTTGTGCCTTATAGGTGCTAACTTGTCATTCCATGTTCAGTTTCTTCTTGAATACCCATTTCCCACCAAAAGGATTTACATCAAATGGAGGATCTACCAAAATCCATACTTGATTGTGGTATATGGAATCCATATCAGAATTCAAGGCTTCTTTCCACTTGGAAACATCTGTACAACTTACTACTTCCTTTTAGGTTAGAGGATCATTATTATCAAGTAATAGTGAGTCATCATCCTTAGTAACTAGAAAACTGTACCATTCTAATTCTCTAACCTATCTTGTACTCCGATGTAGCTCTTGTGACTCTCGAACAATTTTTTCTTCCACAAGTCTTTGTGGAATTTGTTCTTGTACTAAATCTTGTATACCTTGGGCCTCAACTTCATCGAAGTCTATATCGCTCCCACTATCTCTTTTGGAGATGTGCTCCCTCTCAATGAATATGGTGTGTCATGACACTATATCCTTTTTGTCTGAGGGGTTGTATAAGTAATATTCCCTTGTTTTGTTGGGAAATCCTATAAAGGTAAACTTTGTGCCTTGGGTTGTATGTTTGTTACATGAAGAGGCCTTAACAAAAGCATCACTTCCCCACACATGTTAATTCGATAATATGAATTTCTTTCCACTCCAGAACTCATATGGAATACCATCTATCGATTTAGTTGGTACTTGTTTTATTATGTGCACCACTATTTGTAACGCATATCCCCAAAAGGATAATGGATGATTCGCATGACTCATCATTGATCTCACCATGTCTAACAGGGTGCGGTTCTTTCTTTATCTCACACCATTCCACTAGGGCATGTATGGTGGCGTGAGTTGGGATAGGATCCCAAACTCATGTAAGTTATCAATGAATTATTGAATAATATATTCTCCACCTCATTTTGAGCAGATTTTCTTAATGTTATTACCAATATGGTTCTCAAATTCATTCTTGTATTCTTTGAACTTATCAAAATAATCCAACTTATACATCATTAAGTATATATATCCTTATCTACTAAAATAATTAGTAAAAGTTATGAAGTATGAGTACCCACCCCTTTCTTCAACTGGAAATGGTCCACACACATCGGTATAAACCAATTTAAGAAGTTCTATAGCCCTTTCACCTTTCCCTCTAAATGGGGATTTGGTCATTTTGCCTTGTAAATATGGATGACATACATCAAGTAGTTTTATTCTGAAAGAATCTAAATATCTATTCTTGATGTAACTTTTTCAAGCGTTTCTCATTTACATGACCTAGATTGTGATGCTAAACTTGGGTTTGGTATGAGTCATGTGAAGTATCTTTACTATTGATTTCCATTACATGGTTTGTATAATCTCACATGTAAAGACCTTTGTATAAATGTTCCCTACAAAAAAAAATTCTATCTTTGTATAAGAGGCTACATTAATTTCCAAACATGAATAAAAATCCATATTTATCTAATTTGGATATAGAAATAATGTTTTTAGTAACAGATGACACATAATAAAAACCCTTTAACACCAAGATCCTAATATATGGCTACATGAGGTGGTAGTCCCCGACATCTACAACAACAATTCTGGCTCCGTTGGTTGCTCGTAGATCTACCTCCCCTCAGTAAATCTTCTTGAATCTACTTGGTTCCTGTAATTGGATACATATGTGAGCACCACAAGCTATATCTAATACCCAATTTGTATAAACAAAGAGATTTCATTCGATAAAAAATGCACTTGAAGCTTCCCCTTGCTTCTTAGGATGGGTGCAGTTCTTCTTCCAGTGTCCCTTCTTGCCACATGTGAAACAAACAACCTCCTATTTCCTTGCCTCCCATTGATCTTACTTTTCTTGGATGGATGTGAAGAATATTTGGGATTAAAGCTCTTCCTCTTCCCTTTCCTCTTATTCACCATAAGGACAAAGGGCTTTTCACACTTCATATCTTTGTCCACTTGGAAAATGAGGATAAGAAGATCAGATAGAGACATATCAATGTTGTTCATATTGAAATTGACAATAATGATAGAGAATCACTGAGAGAGTGATGTGAGAATGAGATCAGTGCCCGGTTCTTCTGGTAGTTTAAACCCTAGAACCTCCAGGTGCTCAGTGTAGCCAATGATCTTGACTACATGAGGCCCAGTTGGGGAACCATCTCCAAGATTACTCTAAAAGAGTTCCTTAGAAATCTCAAACCTTTATTGTCTTTCCCTCTCCTAGTAAATACCATGTTTTGAGTCAATAATGTTTTCCTTATGAATTTTCCATTCCTTCATTCAAGGGGGAAATTTTTGAGTCATTATGGTTTCCTTATGACTTTACCATTTCTCTTGTTTTGAAAATCACAAACACCTTATCTCAAGGAAAATCTAGTTTCACCCTTGTTTTACTTCTCTAAGGAAAACTTCCTTCCCCAAGGAAATATACCTTACCTTATTTTCATTGTCCATATAATAATTTTTCTAAGCGTAAAATTTGGATTGAAACCAAAATCTCAGATCTACATAAATACCTAGATATGAAGCATTCTGTTCTAGGATCCGAATTCTCAAAAATCTGGTTACGAACTCTTCTGAGTTTTGACTCCGAATTTTGACTACGAATTCTGGTTAAAAACTTTCTGAGTTCTGACTCTGAATTTTGAATTAGAATTATGGTTACGAACTTTTTGAGTTCTGACTCTAAATTATGAATCAGAATTTTGGTTACGAACTTTCTTAGTTCTGACTCTGAATTCTGAATATGAATTCTAGATACGAACTTTCTATGTTCTGACTCTGAGTTCTTTGAATTCAGACTCCGAACTCTTATGAGTTCTGACTCCGAATTCTCATGAACTCTGACTACAGACTTTGTAAGTTCATGTTCCGAATTCCTGTGAATTCAAACTCCAAATTTACTTAAAATTCAGACTTCAAAATTCTACAGAATTCAGGTTCTGAATTCTTAACAAAACAGAATCTGAATATCCTTGTACTATAGACTCCAAACTTTCATTTAATTTCATTCTAAATATCAGTTTTTGGTTATACTTACACCTTTTTAGTTATAAAACAATGTCATGCTTTCAGTTACTCACTAACCATTAGTTGAGTGACACGTGTACTGGTCCCTCTATAATTCAAGGAAAAATATGACCATTGGAGGAGGGAGCTGACCGTTGGAGCCATGCCTATAAATAGGAGCTCATTTGAAAAGAGCTCACAACTTTTTCAAGACTTTTGAAAAAGTACTATCGAAGTGATTTCTAGAGAGAGATAGGCTCTTATAAACTCTCAGGCTTCGTGAAAAAAATTTTGAACTACATGTTCAAACTTTTCTTCGTGCAGACTTGCTTAGTGCAGAGGTTTGATTTCCTTAAAATCATAGACTTCGGGTTGTGAAGTTAGAGGTGACTATTTCCTTACAAATAGAGGGCTTGCGGGGATATAAAGACAAATACCAATCCTCGGATTGAGGGCTTACATGGGTTTGGGTAAGACATACTTTCTTGAAAGTATAAATCAAGGGACCTCTTATCCAGGGTTGTTGGATACCCTCCTCTTTGGGTTAAAAGATTTTCTACTTGTTACTTGTAGTGTTACTACTTTGTTTTCCGCTGTGCATTTGTATTGTTGAGGAAAGTATAACTTTCTTATACTTTCTTGAATGTGTACTTTGATTTAGCTAGATTCTATACGATTTAAGGTATAATCTTATTTGTTGTAATCTTTTGTTAAGTTTCATTTCCAGAATCACTTTTCTGGAATCAAGCAAGTTATTTTAACTTAGAGGTTTTGTGAATTACTTTGTTTAACCTTGCTAAATATAAGTATCTTTAAAAGTCCCAAAGGAATTTTTAAAAGCATAAAATTCACCTCCCTCTTGTATTTGTATCTCATTTTACATATTCGATCCTAAATTTGGTATTATAGAGTATATCATACTCACACATACCATCTCAACACCATAGAGGTGCTCAAGCATTATATAAGAATTCATGTTTTCATGAGACGTCATGAGGTCCCTAGACATTGATGATAACATCAAACATTGAATGTCGACCGCATCGTTCATATGTTTTTCAGAGACCAGGAAATCCTCATCACCCGCCTTTTTGGAAATCAGATCAAGTAATGCTGACTCTAGAACATAAGACTTCCGTTCATGGAATAGAATAAACCAGGGGTGTCTAAACCTTTCCTAGAAGTTACTACTAGTGAGGATGTTTTCTTTATCCAGAATTTATCATAGGGATAATGTGGTTGAAGATATTGTCATTTTTATTCTACAATTATATGATCAGATCATTAGTACTTTATTGATTACATTTTATGAGAAATAATATTTTTTTTAAGTCTCCCGCTATTTTATCACATCCCAATGGACCTCACCATTGAACTAGGAATGTCGAGTATCCATGAAATTCTAGTGGTAAGGATCCATATTCCTCTTTGCATAACCCCAACAAGGGTTGTTCAAGCTATTAGAAGGTATTTAAGTAGGCAAGTCTTTTCCAACTGCGGGCTTGCAGCTCCTTGATATGTTGAGTGGACTCCCAAATCCTAAAATCGTGAATTTGGATTTCCTCATCACTTGCCTCCAATATTACACCATGTCTAGAAAGGTCTACTCCTCTTGATGTAATATGGTTAAGACAACACGAAACCTTTCATGAGGGCTTCATGTATAAAAGTAAGTGTCCCAACAAGGCTTGGTCAAACACATAGTTTTATTATGTTTTTCCCTTAATCAAGTAACAGAAGGCTTCGTCTGACTTAATATTTTATTTGAGGAAATTTTATCTCTTATGCGTGAATTTATTATTGTCATTATCACATGCTTGTTAATATTAAGTAGAACGTACTTAAGTGATTAACCATATCTTGATAATATTTACACATAACTCTGGTTTATTTTAGTTCTATCTTGAATGCTTGTTTAATTCATTAATTATGTGATCGTGACAACACATCCATAATGATAAACCATGAAACTAAAAAATAATAATAATGAGAATGATCATGATATTTTCTAATGGTTAGTTTATCTAGTAGTTTATAAACAAACCCTGACCTAGGGGATAAACATCTTGAACCTTTTGGGTACATGTTTATAGATTGCCACTTGTCCACCTTTGTATCTCCTGTGATTTTTTTCATCTCAGATCTAGCTTGAACTTCCTCCCCTATCTTGGGAGTTCCATCCATTACATATTTTATTTTAACTGACATGAAGGTGAGGGGTAAAAAGTGGTTTTACATA
Organism: Viscum album; assembly: GCA_963277665.1. Lineage (NCBI taxonomy): Eukaryota > Viridiplantae > Streptophyta > Magnoliopsida > Santalales > Viscaceae > Viscum > Viscum album. The sequence goes on from OY728131.1 coordinate 246,769,347, forward strand.
AAAAAACCTTGGGAACACATGCTCTACATATTAATGATGAGAAGGATCACATGCCAAAAAATTAATTTAAATAAATAAATTAAATGAAACCATCCACATACCAAGGTCTTGGTCTAGTTCATGACCATCAATCAGTGTAACAATATTTATGCATAAATAAAACTAGAATTCAATTTTTTAATCATTATTTTTTAAGATAAATCACACTCGAAGTAATTAATGATCATATTTAATTAATCAATCTTTTTTCTTAAATCCTTTTCTGAATTTCCTTGAGATTATCATCCATCATAAATTTAAACAAATAAATTCATTTATAATTTTCTTTGTATGTAACTTGTAACTTGGAGGCAACCCAGTGAATTCTTATTTATAACTACCCAGTGAGTAGAATAAACATTACATAGATGCTAAATTGAACAAATATATATAAACACCTATCATGTGTTGTGCCTCAGCTTTAGACATGTACGATGATACACGTCTCAATGGTTTGTATAATATAATAATAAATTTTAATAAATCTGCATAATTTGGATGAGTACACGGTGTGTAGTTCCAACTACATGGAAAGTATTATTTTTCATTTTCCATCCAAAGTACATGCTCAAGGAAACAACATGTGAGTGTACTTAAGGAATTTTCAGAGTACACAACCTGTCCTGTAGGCCACACGCCGTGTAGTTCCTCATTAAACGGTCTCCAGTTGGGCATGCCATGTATGGGTTACATGGTCTAAACCTAACCCGAAGGGACTAGATGTCGTGTCTAGTGGACCACACAGTGTGTAAACCAGAAACCATGTGCCACCTGTTCCTAGTAAACACAAGGAGTCATTAAGACTGAGACAAAATCCAATGACACGTCTTGGTTTGGCGGACCAGACCTGGTGCATTGAACCTTGGATACATGGTGTGTACTTTCAAATACATGAAATGAGTTCTTGTGTTGTATGTCTAGGAACCTTTTTCACCTCCGAATGAGATCATTTGTTTTATTTTAATCAAAATTAAAAGAAATAATCATTTCTGTATGTTAAATGAGAAACAAAATAGGAGGAAAAGATCTCGAGATTCATATTTTTTGAATGATTAATTTGAATTGAAACAAAAAAATTATTAAATTAATAAATCATCAATGAAATATTTAAATAATTATAAACTATGATTTTACCCCTATGATACCACTCGAAGGTTCCGGGTGCAGTGGAAGCGTGGTTGGGATGAAACCCAACTTTGATTTTTACCATGATCAATGATTATTCCAGGATCAATACAACAATGAATTCCAGTCTCCACATGTCACATACATGAAATATTTATAGGTATTTTTTAATTTAATTTACATCCTTGCTTGGTTTTGGTGGTTTTTCATGCTTTTTTGAAGGAAATAGTGGGTTTCCAAAATTTGGGCCAACCTGAGAGCCCATCTCCAGTTTTTAAAGTATATTTTGTTTCTTTAATAACTCCTTAGTTTTTCAACATTTTTCAACCATTAAACTTCCAAAATGACCTTCATTTAAATATTAAAAGCACAAAATAAATTTGGGCCCCTTAAAAATTCATTAGAAACTTGGATTTGGGTGATCAAATTAGGTATTGGGCCAACCCGAAAGCCCATTTCCAGTTTTAAAATATTTTTGTAATTCTTTCATAAAATATTTATTTTTTATCCTTTTTTGGTGATTCCACCTCTCACACATTACCATCGAACCCAGCCACACCCCCATCTTAGTTTTCGCCTCTTTGGAGCTCATATTGATCGCGATTTAGGGCCGAACTTCTGAAGCTCCAAAAAACGTCCAGATTTCTCAAATAAGTTGTTTCTCTTCCTTATTCCACCCTTCTTCTTAGGGTTTGTTCCTTTTTTATTGAATCCCCAAATGTACAGAAGATGGGGTTTCGTACCTAGGGTTTTAGGTTTGAGTTTCGTGGTCCAATCCTCTGGTTTTAGGTTCAATCTTACTCCTTGGTGGTGCGGCGGAGGTGCGGTTGAAGTGACGCACAAGGATTTGGGGGTTTTGACTCTTTTGGTAGGTGATTTCATATGTAGGTATTGTATAATGAGTTGGCTTGCTGTATTTATGTTTCAATTATGTTCATCATTCAGCATTTTGATTTCAAGAATTTATTTGGGTAGCATTTTAAAAGTGGTTGATTTTTAAGTGCCAATCTTGTGTGAAAATGAGTGTTTTACATGTGTAACCCATGTTGTGCCTCTTGGTGTTGTTTTATAATTCAGAGATTGGATTTATAAAAATTTTTTGATGCTGAAATTTATGTTTTGTTATAATATTGGACTCCATTTGGTTTTAAATATGGGATTTTAGATGAATTTAATGTGCAACATTTGATTAATTTTCTTGAAATTGTTTTATGGAAATTATAAATGGTTTATTGAGTTATACGAAAGGTGAAAAGAAGGTGTAGATACTGTTTTGAATGTGTGTGACCAGAACTAATATTTATATGTGAAAATTGATTTTGGTAGCATGTGGTGACTATTTGAGCACAATACGGGAAACCCGGGTATCTAGGTGGGCTAACGTGTACTAGTACGCTAGTGAACGGAGGGGTTTTGACCATGGTTCACTTAGCAAGTCTGACATGAATAACACTAACAAAACTATAATGGAGATGATTGGAGACCACTAGGTTATGGGTATGCTCCCTACTAGTGGCTCGTGCACGAGAACTAATTTCGTTATGGTCACTTTCACCGAGGTACGAGGTACTTGGGGCTCACAGCAAACTAGTACCTAGGGGTGTTCCTATGCTTGGTGCTCGTGGCCTTTTTGGCATTTAAACTTTCTTTATGGTATTTTGGGATGTGAAAACCAGAAGCTTGAATGTTTTATTCAATTTCACTCATTCTTTATAGTTATCCCCATTGAAAGTTATTTTCTTTTCAAAGTTGCACTTTTAGAAATAAATGCCACTATTATCTATTTATAACTCTTGCAAGCCTTTTATTTTACAATGCCTGTCACTTGAAATCATTGGGTGATATCCTATTGGGCTTAGTCTCACACCCTACTTACACCATTGGGTGTAAGTAGACTTGATCATGTTTGACACAGGCAAAGGAAAAGCCTTGGGCGATGGCGGTTCGGGTTGCTAGTTTCTCTCAATGGTGCGGTGTTGTGGAGACGGCTTGTGGGTGATGACCCCTTGTCGTGTAGAGTCTCATGGGCTGTTTGCTGCTACTTTTATATACCTTTGGACCTATTGTGTCTTGTTTAAACTCATGTACTAAGTTCTGAATTTTTATTAAGTCTTGTTTGGCATGATTTTTCAGATTTGGTTTGTTGTTTGTTTTTGGTTATCTTATGAACCCAAACTCGGGTAAATCATTCCCAAATGAATTTTTATGATACCCGGGAACTTGTGCCAGCCCGTGGGGATGGGGAACGCCCTTCGGGTCTTGCCATGAGCCGGGTTTGGTGCCGGTTTGATGGCGACCAGATTCGGTTCGTGACAAAATGGTATCAGAGGTGGTTAATGTTTTTGGGTTATATTGTTATTTTGGGATGAGTCGAGATAGACAGGAGCTAGGACTGTCGGGGATCGGGGTTTTGGTTGTGAGTAGGGTGTCTGGCCCGCACCTCTCGTGGCATACCCTGAGTCACCAGGGGATGTTGGAATTTAAATATTGACTTCACTTCCAGGTGAGACGTGTGGGCTGCAGACCACATGTGGACATCATGCGGATGTGTTGTAGTTGTTTATTTTATTACTGAAATGTGTTTTGATTATTTATATTTGATGTATTTGATTAAAATTTTCAGAATTTTGGTATTGATTATTATTTTGTGACTGTTACATTTTGTAGCAACATGCCTCCCCGGAAAGCTCTCACGCACCCACAGGAGGAAGCCGGAGAGAGTTCTCCCACACCAATTGATCAGAGGCTAGTCGAGGCCGTGGTCCGGGCTGTCCAAGCTCTAGGATATGGACCAGCTCCAGTTCCAGCTCCTATTAGAGAGGATGAGACTGGTCCTAGAAAGGAAAAGGCCCAAGAGTTCCTGAAAAATAAGCCTCCAACCTTCCGAGGCAGCTCAGAACCCCAAGAAGCAGAGGAATGGCTCGAGAAGATCGAGCGTATGTTTGAGTTCCTGGAAACACCCGAGGAGCTCAGGGTGAAGTGTGCCTCCTTTCTGTTGGAGGGTCCCAGCCGTAAATGGTGGGAGTCATTGCTTCAGGCTGGGAAGAATGAGCAGATGCGCTGGGGAGATTTCAAGGCTGTCTTCAATGAACAGTACTTCCCTGAGGTGTTGGCTTATTCTAGGTCTAGAGAGTTCATGGAACTTGTATAGGGAAATCTATCTGTGATGGAGTATGCCAACCGTTTCACAGAGTTGGTTCGGTATGCTCCAGAAATTGTCTCTAATGAGCAAGCAAAGGCCCAGAGGTTTGAGAAAGGCTTGAGACCAGAGATATACTCCCAAGTGTTCTTGTTTAAGCTGAGGACCTATGCTGAGGTCGTTGATCAGGCGTGCATGGTGGAGATTAATAGAAAAGGAAGGGCTGGTTTCTATGGTTCTGTATCAGCAGTGGGAAGTGGAAGCTCCTCAGAGAAGAAAAGGAAGCGGGAGGATCATGTGAAGAAAGGAGGAGGCAGTTCAGAGAACTCTTCCATACAGTTTTCATCAGCGACTTCTAATGCGAGATCGGTCATGTGCCACCGGTGTGGGAAGCCCGGGCACATCCGTCCAGCATACCCTCATCCTCCGAAGACCTATTTCCAGTGTGGAGGTATGGGACACGTGCAACGCTTTTGTGGGATAGCGCGTCCACTTCAAAGTGGGGCAGGGTCCATGGCTCCCAGAGGAGTGCCAGCACAGTCTGAGCCATCGAGGACTGGGGGATCTCGATTTGGAAACCGTGGTGGTAGGGCTGGGTCATCTTCTGGGCAGAGCCAGTTCAGGGCACAGCCATAGACTAGCGATCATCTTCAGGCAGAGACTAGACATCTCCATGCAGTGGATCAGGCACCAGCAGGATCAGAGGCGGGACCGTCGACTGTTCGAGGTACCGTTTTGATTTCATCTTCTATAACTTCTACTCTTTTTGATATTGGTGCCTCTGTTTCATTCATTTCTTCCCATTTTGTGGACATTCTGAATTTGCCAACTGATTTGATGTCATTCGCAATGGAGTTGGTGACACCGCTGGGAAAGAAGAAGGAGCAGGGTCTCAGGTGCCCATCATGTGCACTTTCTGTGTCAGGGGTTGAGATGGAGTGGGACCTCTTGGTCCTATATATGAACCTTTTTGATGTCATACTTGGGATGGATTGGCTAGTACACTTCCAGAAACACATCGGTTGCTACAGACGGCGTGTGAGTTTCACGGCACCTGATGGGAGTCTTCAGGTTTTTCATGGAGAATGGGATCCTCGGTCAGGTCGTGCAGGGCCTCCACTCCCAGAGTTGGGAAGTGTTATCTTCCAGTTATCTTCTCTTATGCTAGAGGATGGTCTTTCCCCTGAAGGTGCACTACCTCATGTAGTGAATGAGTTTCCAGAGGTATTCCCAGCTGATTTTTCAGGCTTTCCCCCGGAGCGGGATGTGGAGTTTTCAATTGATCTGGCGCCGGGAACACAGCCGATATCTCTTCCCTTTTATTGCATGGCCCCCACCGAGCTGAGGGAATTAAAGATTCAGCTGGACGACTTATAATCCAAAGGATTTATTCGCCCGAGCGTCTCTCCTTGGGCTGCTCCTGTATTGTTCTCGAAAAAGGCTGATGGATCCCTCCGGTTGTGCATTGACTACCGAAAGCTGAATAAGGTAACAATTAAAAACAAATACCCTTTACCCAGAATAGATGATTTGTTTGATCAGTTGAAGGGGGAAAAGTGGTTCTCAAAGATAGACCTGCGTTCAGGGTATCATCAAATCAGGGTGAAGGAGTCAGATATCCCAAAGACAGCCTTCCGAAGTAGGTACAACCACTTTGAGTATTTGGTCATGCCCTTTGGATTGACAAATTCTCCAGCAGTCTTTATGGAACTTATGAATAGGGTGTTCCATCAATATCTCGATTCCTTCGTTGTGGTGTTCGTGGACGACATTCTGGTATACTCTAGCTCTGAGGAGGAACACGAACATCACTTGAGGTTTGTTTTGGGTACATTACGGGATCACCGCCTCTATACAAAGTTGTCAAAGTGTAGTTTCTGGATCAGGGAGGTGAAATTTCTCGGGCATGTGATCTCAGAGAATGGAGTTTCAGTGGACCCTGATAAGATTAGTGCGGTTATGTCATGGGAGCAGCCGAAGAATGTGTTCGAGATCAGGAGTTTCCTTGGCCTAGCTGGTTATTATAGGCGATTCGTTCGGGATTTTTCTTGGCTTGCTTCACCGATGACTACCCTCACCCGGAAAGGGGTGAGGTTTGTATGGGGTCCAGAATGTTAGGCATCATTCGAGGAGCTAAAGAGGCGATTGACTACTGCCCCCGTGCTGATTTTACCAGAGGCTGGAAAGGGATATGTGGTTTATTGTGATGCTTCAGGTATGGGTCTTGGGTGCGTGCTTATGCAGGATGATCATGTGGTGGCGTATGACTCTCGCCAACTTCGGCCACACGAAAAGAACTACCCAACCCATGAATTGGAGTTGGCAGTAGTGATGCATGCTTTGAAGACGTGGCGTCACTACCTCTTTGGGGAGAAGTTTGTGGTCTATTCTGATCACAAAAGCTTGGCTTATATCTTCTCACAAAAGGACCTCAACTTGAGGCAGCATCGCTGGATCGAGTACTTGCAGGGGTTTGATTTTGACATTGTCTATACCCCAGGTAAGGGTAATATAGTGGACGACGCCTTGAGCAGAAGGGTTCCAGTGTAGTATTTGAGGAAGTCCAGTGATGAGTGGACATTGATGGGGATCCTTTCTCAGATGCACGTGGAGACCAAGGAACATAGTGGAGGGGCATTCTTGGTGAGCATCCAGTTGACTCCTTCTCTGTTGGAGTTGATTCAGCGGGAACAACCTAGTGATGAGCTTTGTCAGCGATCGAAGCAGTTTCTTCATGGTGGGGAGACATCCTCTGATTGGTCGTCGTCTCCCGAGGGAATCTTGTGCTTCAAGGTTCGTTCGGTAGTGCCGTTATCTCTACAGAAGGTGGTGATGCAGGATAGCCACCAGTCTCAGTGGGTTGTCCATCCAGGTGCCACTAAGATGTATTATGATGTCCGTCGGAAGTTTTGGTGGCCTGGTATGAGACGGGACATAGAGGACTTTGTGTCGAGATGCTACACATGCCAGCAGGTGAAAGCAGAGCACCAAAGGCCCTCCGGTTTTCTCCAACCACTACCCATTCCTACCTGGAAGTGGGACGAGGTTCCCATGGACTTCATTGTTGGATTACCTCGTACACCTCGAGGTAAGAATGCCATTTGGGTGGTGATTGATCGTCTAACCAAATCAGCCCACTTCATTTCGATCAGAGATACATCTAAAGTGGATGAGTTGGGCCGTCTGTATCTTCAAGAGGTGGTGAGACTCCATGGTGTGCCATCGGCAGTTGTCTCAGATAGAGACCCTCGTTTCACATCTCGGTTCTGGGAATGCCTTCAGAAGGCCATGGGGTCCCAGATTAAGATGAGCACAACATACCATCCACAGACAGATGGTCAGACAGAGCGGGCGAATCAGATTTTGGAGGACATGCTTCGTGCATGTGTCCTAGACTTTGGAGGTTCTTGGGATACCCATTTGGGATTGGTTGAGTTTTCTTATAATAACAGTTACCAATCCTCGATTTGAATGGCTCCTTTTGAGGCGCTCTATGGTCGGCCTTGTCGGTCCCCCCTCTGTTGGGCTGAGGGAGGTGAGACCTCACTACTGGGGCCGAGTATGGTGCAGGAGACATCTGAGAAGGTAAAATTAATCAGGCAACGTTTATTGACAGCTCAGAGTCGTCATAAATCATATGCTGACCGGAGGCGTCGAGACCTAGAGTTTTCTGTGGGTGATAGAGTATTCTTGAAGGTGGCCCCTCGTTTAGGCCATCGTCGATTGGGGAAGCAAGGTAAGCTGACTCCGCGGTATGTCAGTCCATTTGAGATCATCGAACGTATTGGAAAGGTGGCATACAGGTTGGCCTTACCTTCTCAGTTGACGTCTATCCATGATGTCTTCCATGTTTCTCAGTTGAAGAAATACTACCCGGATCCGTCCCATGTGTTGAGTTGGGAAGAATTGGAGATAGAGCCTGACTTGTCTATTGTTGAGAGGCCAGTGAAAATAGTGGACTCCCAAGAGAAGATACTTCGAGGGAAGTCTATTCCATTAGTCCAGGTTCTATGGCAGCATGGAAATGATACACATGAGATATGGGAGCGAAAGTCGTGGGTCGAGGAAGAGTACCCGTTCTTGTTTTCCAATCAAGCCTCATGTTGACTTTTCGGGGCGGAAAGTCCTTCATGGGGGGAGAATTGTCACATACATGAAATATTTAGAGGTATTTTTTAATTTAATTTACATCCTTTCTTGGTTTTGGTGGTTTTTCATGCATTTTTGAAGGAAATAGTGGGTTTCCAAAATTTGGGCCAACCTGAGAGCCCATTTCCAGTTTTTAAAGTATATTTTGTTTCTTTAATAACTCCTTCGTTTTTCAACATTTTTCAACCATTAAACTTCCAAAATGACCTTCATTTAAATATTAAAATCACAAAATAAATTTGGGCCCCTTAAAAATTCATTAGAAACTTGGATTTGGGTGATCAAATTAGGTATTGGGCCAACCCGAAAGCCCATTTCCAGTTTTAAAATATTTTTGCAATTCTTTCATAAAATATTTATTTCTTATCCTTTTTCGGTGATTCCACCTCTCACACATTTCCATCGAACCCAGCCACACCCCGATATTCTTTTTCGCCTCTTTGGAGATCATATTGATCACGATTGAGGGCCGAACTTCTGAAGCTCCAAAAAACGTCCAGATTTCTCAAGTAAGTTGTTTCTCTTCCTTATTCCACCCTTCTTCTTAGGGTTTGTTCCTTTTTTATTGAATCCAAAAATTTTCAGAAGATGGGGTTTCGTACCTAGGGTTTTATGTTTGAGTTTCGTGGTCCAATCCTCTGGTTTTAGGTTCAATCTTACTCCTTGGTGGTGCGGCGGAGGTGCGGTTGAAGTGACGCACAAAGATTTGGGGGTTTTGACTCTTTTGGTAGGTGATTTCATATGTAGGTATTGTATAATGAGTTGGCTTGATGTATTTATGTTTCAATTATGTTCATCATTCAGCATTTTGATTTCAATAATTTATTTGGGTAGCATTTTAAAAGTGGTTGATTTTTAAGTGCCAATCTTGTGTGAAAATGGGTGTTTTACATGTGTAACCCATGTTGTGCCTCTTGGTGTTGTTTTATAATTCAGAGATTGGATTTATAAAAATGTTTTTATGCTGAAATTTATGTTTTGTTATAATATTGGCCTCCATTTGGTTTTAAATGTGGGATTTTAGATGAATTTAATGTGCAACATTTGATTAATTTTCTTGAAATTGTTTTATGGAAATTATAAATGGTTTATTGAGTTATACGAAAGGTGAAAAGAAGGTGTAGATACTGTTTTGAATGTGTGTGACCATAACTGATATTTATATGTGAAAATTGATTTTGGTAGCATGTGGTGACTATTTGAGCACAATACGGGAAACCCGGGTATCTAGGTGGGCTAACGTGTACTAGTACGCTAGTGAACGGAGGGGTTTTGACCATGGTTCACTTAGCAAGTCTGACATGAATAACACTAACAAAACTATAATGGAGATGATTGGAGACCACTAGGTTATGGGTATTCTCCCTACTAGTGGCTCGTGCACGAGAACGAATTTCGTTATGGTCACTTTCACCGAGGTACGAGGTACTTGGGGCTCACAGCAAACTAGTGCCTAGGGGTGTTCCTATGCTTGGTGCTCGTGGCCTTTTTGGCATTTAAACTTTCTTTATGGTATTTTGGGATGTGAAAACCAGAATATTTAATGTTTTATTCAATTTCACTCATTCTTTATAGTTATACCCATTGAAAGTTATTTTCTTTTCAAAGTTGCACTTTTAGAAATAAATGCCACTATTATCTATTTATAACTCTTGCAAGCCTTTTATTTTACAATGCCTGTCACTTGAAATCCTTGGGTTATATCCTATTGGGCTTAGTCTCACACCCTACTTACACCATTGGGTGTAAGTAGACTTGATCATGTTTGACACAGGAAAAGGAAAAGCCTTGGGTGATGGCGGTTCGGGTTGCTAGTTTCTCTCGATGGTGCGGTGTTGTGGAGACGGCTTGTGGGTGATGACCCCTTGTCGTGTGGAGTCTCATGGGCTGTTTGATGCTACTTTTATGTACCTTTGGACCTATTGTGTCTTGTTTAAACTCATGTACTAAGTTCTGAATTTTTATTAAGTCTTGTTTGGCATGATTTTTCAGATTTGGTTTGTTGTTTGTTTTTGGTTATCTTATGAACCCAAACTCGGGTAAATCGTTCCCAAATGAATTTTTATGATACCTGGGCACTTGTTCCAGCCCGTGGGGATGGGTAACGCCCTTCTGGTCTTGCCATGATCCGGGTTTGGTGCCGGTTTGATGGCGACCAGATTCGGTTCGTGACACCACAAAATAGAATCAATGATTTAGATAAAGAAGGAAGAGGCCAAAAAATTTTAGAGAGGATCTTTCATATCGTGTTTATAATTAATTTAATTAATTTCATACAGAAAATAATACCTAGATCTTCGATATTTTTATTGTTTATAATGTTGATAATCCAAAACAACCCTTCCGAATTATCTTTTTGCACTTGTAAGGATCCAAACTAGAATCTCTCTAGAGGCTATCCACACATGTTTTAATGGACTCCGATCGACTCCACTCGTAGTCTGAGTGCTACTGCGGTGAAGCGAGTGACTTGTGTTGATTGTTCTTTATCGCTTGTTCTTTAGATTTGAAGAATGTCTCTCATTATTGAGAAGGGAGGGAAGATGATTTGAGAGCTAAATTTTTCCGCTCAACAATTCTCAATTCACCAGGTGTGTGGTTCGGTACAAGACACAATATACATATGTGTCTATTTATTGACATGGGGATTTAGTTACAATATTTAATTTCATAACAACAATAAAATAGATTCATTGCCTTAGAGAAAACCCATTCTATTAATTATAATACTGCATCATTATTTATGGTGTTCCAACTTGCACAAAATGGAATTGTAAATAAAATTCCGCGTTACAAAATAATATTAGTGTAATTTTAATTTGTGCCAACTAGATAAATAATTATTTTACCATCATACCAGCCTTGGTCCTCCCAAACTCCATTTCAATTTATTGAACACCTGAATAAATAAATAAATAATTTATTCTCTTAAATAAATATTTTATTTAAAAACTAGTAAATAAATATTTTTTAAATGTTCACTAAATAAATAAATATATTTTACCTACAATCCGGTGAATAAATATTTATTTAATTTATGAAATAATTTTAACTTGAATAAAATGTTTCCATTGTCTTGAGATTAATATTTATTAATTAAATTCAAATAGAATTTAACAGAGACCACCAGAAACACTTATTGTGTGACCCTTTATGATTCTTTCTTGTTGGAATTAGGTAGGCTTTCCTAAAGTCCAAGAGTACTATCTAGTAATGGGTAAAGGCACCCAAAATAATGAACTTAAAGTCACAACAATGACATAAACATACGAAAATTCACTATTTAATATAATCCCTTTGTCTCAATTTTTAATAAAGTAGGTTTCATGATAGTTTCATCAATTTTTATGCTTGAAACATTGTTCTCTAACTACTTGAAATAAACTCATCATTACACCATGAATATGGAAGTTCGCATGATGGTTATATTTCAATCAAAGGGATAATATATCAACTTCAATAAATGTAATGGACAAATCCTTCCTCAATATATCCATTAATAACAAGCCACTTGTGATTCACCCAATGTACCATACTTCCCACCAACTGTCTGCATGATAATTTTCATCAGTAAATCAATGTGTGTAAGTAATGAAATGTATTAATGATAATATTAATGTCTAAGGATCATTACACACACTCTCATAAAAAAATAACCAATGACACCAAAACATGTAGAATTACTACTAGTGGGAATGTTTTCATAATCTTCTGTCTTAGAGATTACCAAGTGCTAACTTCATGAGAGGAAGTCTCATCTTCTTATGAGTACTCACACCGGACGGTATGCATGCTATGTGTACAATAATAGTATTTCATCCAACTATAGAACTATATTTAAGAATATTGTTATAGAATTTCAATGTTCTCATAATAACGGGGAACTTCCATAAACTTATCAGTGCAAAAAATACTCTAAGATATTATTACATCATAGTCATGTAGAACAGCGAACAATATGTAATAAAATGTTTAATATTTAAATAAATTAAATTTACATGTAATAAAAGTACAACCAGTTGGTTCTAGGTCAAAAACTGTTATAGGTACATACATCATGTGTTCCAAGGTGGTGGAGTAGTTTGCAGACAACATGCCTTTGACCAGTCCCATAATATATGCATGTGTGTTCAAAATAAGCATATACTCATCTATATCATTAGGGATGATGGTAAAATGTTCATCAATCCACCCCATGTTCAATTGAGAACCATGGATGACATGTGTTATACTGACAACGTCAATACCTAGTAGACATTGTATAACTACACACCAGTCACCAATAGTGACACCCATAACTGCATATCCCTGGATGGGTAGACTAAGAATGTAGGAGATTTCCTCTAAAGTTATGATCATATCCTCCTCAAGGAGATGAAATGTGTGTGTATCTGTCCACCACCTCTCATCTAATACAACAATCAAGTAGTGATTAATGGTCTTGAAGTTGCACATGGAGACTCCATAAAATCCAAAACATCTGAGGTATGTAAAAATGGATTCCAAGGTTGAATCATTATAAAAATGATATGCTCTATGAAAAACAAGAAGTATAAAAGGTCCCCACACCAACATGTCATGCGATACGAGTGACTGCTAGGAAGATAAAAAAGGATACTCCATATGAATGTACTAATAAAAGAATATTAATTTCAAAATATATTTAACTCATACATGTGTTTATGATTTGGTATAAAATATATTTTATGTTTCTTTTATTTTCATAAAGATGAAGTATGTTCTTTCAAGTGACCACATATGTTACGTGTTTTCTATTTTAGTTTTTAATCACACAACATTTCCTTCATGAAATAATTTTTTTATACTATGAAATGAGTTTAAAGTTACAAATAACAAATTTAACATGACTTCTTTTTATTAATGAATACATTATTTTTTAAATTATGAAATGTAACCTTTTAATTATAGAATATTTGTGATATAAAATGTTTTATCATGTAACATGTGAAATTGATTTCAATTGAATTTCTCTAGTAATAATTGAATATATGTTTTTTGTTTGTACTTATGATTATTTATTTTAGAATCACAACAAATAATTCATAAAGGTTTATTATGTTTGAAAATGATTTCAATTTAACACAAAACATAATCTATTTAATAATTGAAATATAGTTTTTTGGAAAGAACAATTGTTATATTTTCATTATGTTTATAGTTTTATTAAATAGATATAAACATTATATTTAACAATGTAATATAAAATAAAATATTTATATCTATTGTTTTATATACTATATATATATATATGTATTTATTATAATATATAAGTTATTTTTTAATGTTATACTATATACAAATAAGACAAATATAATTAAAAATAGGGATAATTAAATAAAATAATGCATGTAAAAACTTTGACATTAAATGATATAGTACATGAATTGTTTTAACTATTAGATGACTGCCCTATGTGTTTAGAAAACATGTCCTTGTGTGAAATTCCTAGAAGCATATGCTACACCTCCATCCAGGTTCCCATTCACTGGGCCAATCCATATCATTTCAAACACGAGTCGACTTTAGCCTCCCTTTTGGTCGAAGCCTAGTATTTTTCAGTAGAAGTGTTAGTGTACCGCCAAGAAAACAAATTTTTTGATATTACCTAATTGACATCCATAGAGAAATGTATAAACTGTTGATACTCCTTAGTGAATAAATTGAATCAACAAACTGCTCCCAAGATATGTGTATGCAAGTGCATGATACAATCACATGGCTGCATGCAAATCATTTTTTTTGATTTTCTAATAGCCGGTTTGAGGGTAGACGGTTCCCTTGCAGCACGGTTTGAGGAAAACCGGAAACCTCACAACATTCCTGCTTCAAATCAGCATAAGCGGTATACAAAACACAGTGAATTAAATTCAAATTCAAACATTACTCGAACCACGCGCCTCCTCGAGCCGCACGCCACCTCAATTTGCGTCACCTCGAGCCGCACACCACCTCGAGAAGCGAGTTGATGAAAATCCAACCTCCTCCATCCATGCCGCCGACGAGAGATTCCGGCCATCTGCTTCCATCGACGTCGTTGAAAACGACGGATATCATGTCGCCGGCGAGAGAACCCGGCCATCACCATCCATCGGCTCATCGAAAAACCACGGATCAACACCATTCAAAAATCATCCCAACACCAGAACACCGGTGGACTTCACAGACGCCCATCATCACACACTCACCCGCGCCGGCGACGAGAAACAGCACATCACTGTTGGTAGAACCCTTCCCCGAATACAACGAGGCAGATTCTCTCGTCACTATTACAGCAAGGTAGAAACCCTTGGCAAAACACCACCAGACCCAACCACAAATATGCAATACAAAAAACCTAAAAGGAATCAGAGCCCGTCGCCACCTTCAGCCCCGCTGGAGAAGGCCCCAAAAACCCCCAAATCACACACATCCACCCCAGATCGAAGCTGCAACCCCAAACAACCGAGAAGACTCGACTCAGGGCCGACTCTACAGCGCGAGGACCACGAACCCACGAACCCGCTCGTGGCGTATGCCAGAACTTCTAGAAACCTCGTCGCAACCCGGTCTTAAGCTCATGGATCATATTTTTGGATGATCAAATAAAGTTAAAAAACATTTTTTCATCCTCCTGAGGAACTCTATATCTCTTGCACTATAAATGGTGACCATAGTGCATCCCTACACTCAGACCCTCTTTAGCCTGATTTCATAATTTTAGAAAGTACTTTACACTATGATAGAAGGTCTCTTGTACAAAACATGTGATTCAAATTTAAATCCTTATAATAATATTATATTATTATTGTAGTTATTCTAATTAACATATAATAAAATATTATTAATTACCCTTGATGGGTAATTTACAAACCCCCTTGAAAACTCCATTTATAAATTCTATGATTTTGGTCATAATAAGTCCATATCTCCTCCCATAATCATATCCCAATAACCATTTATGCTTTGGAATTTTCATCATGTGATCATAAAGTTCTGGATTAACTTTTTTTTTTCAAGATGCTGCTCCATCCTTTGTTGTTGAGGCTCGTATGCTAACAAACAAGAACTAATATAAACACATATGATAATAACTATGATATTGATTTTCTGAAAAAGGATATTCATACCAATTTTTATAATTTCTTTATTCATGGATTCTCCCTTGAACATCTTTTATAAATTAATGAAAATGTTTCCAATACAATATCAATAATGGGCCTAGGATAATATACATGATAGAAACTTGGACTATACTACACCATTGATTTCTCAAAGATGACCTGAAATAAGAAAAATACCTCTTGCGGCCATAACAGATTCTCTATGGTAGGCCAGAAACTAGCTCCTTGATGAGAAGTTATCCTTCTTAAAAATAAAAAATACCAAATGTAGAGGGGCTCAATTACTATCTTGTGTGGTATAAATGAATAAATTTCCAGTATACTTTATATAAAAAAATGTTCCATAAATATGCATAAACTTATTGCGATGTATAAAATCTACCACACATGGTAAAAATGTTTAAAAAAATCTATCAAACACAACCATCTACTTTTCAACATGGTTTTGTTGGCTCACATATTCAGTAGTATGTAACTGATAGATCACTTGAGGGTTGTGGCATAATGATCCATAAGTAATGGTAAAACTCGATAAGAGTCATCCTAGTCACTATACACTTTCACAATAGCCTTTTGATGTTCCGCCCATTCCTTCCAGTAAGATATTTGATACCTAAAAAGTTATTTTATTATATCTACACCCAGAATGACATGAACTTCTTGACATGCTCCTATCATTTAAAAAATAATAGTTGAAACAAACTCAACATCTAATGAAGAGTGTTCCTTTGACAAGCTTGGGTTCAATCATGTGTGTGGGGTAAATCTAGTGATGTTCCATATTTGAAAAGTTTTATCAATTATATCTCAAAAAAACATCTGATAGTGTGAAACATATTTTTCACAACAGATCACATAATAAGATATATTTGAATCTTCTATAACATAAATGTAATGTCTTTCAATGAGATATTGTTTTATCGCATTTTTTATTTCTTATTTACTCTCAAACACTCTTCCAATATATATAATATAGCATCCCGCCTTTTTATCACATAAACTTTCATTACATTATACAAAACTGAGGATCTTTAAGGTTTAGTGTCTTGGAAACCAGGAACTTAAAACATGAAAACATAAATCATTCTTCTAAAACACTTGAAAGGCTTCTCCTCATGTTCATCCTAGGTTCATTACTGCATCACATAACCTGGGGACATACATCAAAAGAAAGGATGAGCAGAAAGCCCGGTAATGGAAACAAGAGAAACATTTTACATGTGAACTTGAGATACTTCAATAAGGCCATGAAAAGAACTTTAAGGCATGAGAAAGAAATCTTGAGGCATATCATAATAAAAATAACATTTTTCATAACTTTAAGATGTGGCTACATCATTTAATATTGACAATCGTTTCGTTTCACCAAGTTCCATCCCCAAGGTGTCGTTAAAAATTACCAAGGTTATTCACCATGGCGTCGTTAAAAATAGTCATCTCTAGAGATTAAGTCCTTACCCAATGCATTGGAGCGCTATCAGGGCGCACCCTTAAATTTTCCTTTATTATAATGTGAGCCACATAAATCATCATCAAAAATTTCATAAATAACCCATATAGCATAAAATAAATGGGTTTCATTTCATAATCACAACGTTTTAAAAACTGCTTTAAAGACATGATCTTTACGTCACTTTAAAACCCACAGAAAAGGAAGGTGGGTCTCATGTATGTAAATCCCAGAATTTAAAATAGAACATTTTGGTATATATGTGAATACCCCTTTAGAATAAAGAGCTTTGAGTATTCACTTAATAATATAAAAGAACTTTAGAAAAAGAGAGGGACATTTTGAGACGGAAATTCTGCAGCATAACGGCTATGTTACGAGGTTTTAGAAGACATTAAAAAGAGAGGGAATATGGGTCAAACATTCATAAATGACCCATAAAACAGTAGATGGACAGAATAAGAAGGTTTCATGATCATGGTAATGAAATTTCAAGTACATACCATTTGAAATGAAAAACATGGAAGAAAGACAAAAATTAGATTTCTCTTATGAAAGTTCGGCAGCCTAACGACGTTACTTAAACTTCAAACACAATGATTTGAAAAGATAAAATAGGGTCTCTCATCATGTGAACATAAGAGTTCAGTATGATAGATATAGAGATGATTCCCCAACATAATTAAAAAGGAACTTGAAAGACTTGACATGAAAGTAGAACTTTGAAAAGAATGAGAAGGGTGAAAGAATCCCCTAAAAATTCGGCAGCCTAACGGCGCCACTTAAAACTTAAAAATACTGAATTGAAGAGATAAAATGGGGTCTCTAATCATATGAACATAAGAGTACAGTATGATAGATATAGAGATCATACCCCAACATAACAAAAAAGAACTTGAAGGAATTGACATAAAAGTAGATCTTCAAAACGAGAAGGGTGAAGAACCACTTAAAAATTCGGCAGCCTAGTGGCGCCACTTAAAACTTCAAAATACTGAATTGAAGAGATCAAATGGGGTCTCTCATCATATGAAAATAAGAGTCCAGTATTATAGATATAGAGATCATACCCCAACATAACAAAAAGGAACTTGAAAGAATTGACATGAAAGTAGAACTTCAAAACGAGAAGGGTAAAGAACCACTTAAAAATTCGGCAGCCTAACGACGCCACTTAAAACTTCAAAATACTGAATTGAAGAGATCAAATGGGGTCTCTCATCATATGAACATAATAGTCCAGTATGATAGATATAGAGATCATACCCCAAAATAACAAAAAGGAACTTGAAAGAATTGACATGAAAGTAGAACTTCAAAACAAGAAGGGTGAAGAACCACTTAAAAATTCGGTAGCCTAACGGCGCCACTTAAAACTTCAAAATACTGAATTGAAGAGATAAAATGGGGTCTCTCATCATATGAACATAATAGTCCAGTATGATAGATATAGAGATCATACCCCAACATAACAAAAGGAACTTGAAATAATTTACATGAAAGTAGAACTTCAAAACGAGAAGGGTGAAGAACCACTTAAAAATTCGGCAGCCTAACGGCGCCACTTAAAACTTCAAAATACTGAATTGAAGAGATAAAATGTGGTCTCTCATAATATGATCATAAAAGATCAGTATGATAAATTTAGAGATCATACCCCAACATAATAAAAAGGAACTTGAAATACTTTACATGAAAATAGATCTTGAAAAATGAGATGGGAGAAAGAGTCCGTTACAAAAATTTCGGCAGCCTAACGGCGCCACTTAAAACTTCATAAAACGAAATAATGAGAGTAAGAGGGGATCTCTCATTATATGAACACAAAAAGGGCAGTAAGAGGAGTATAAAAGAACATCCTCCAATATAAGAACATGTAGCATAAAAGGAATGACATAAAAGAGATTACTTGAAATGAAAGAGAGAGGTCGGATCCCTTACCTTAAAACGTAACTCTTAAAACTCAAAGGTTGGGACCTTGAGGGCATGGGGGAACCTTCGGAGGACTCCTTGGGAGGTAATGAGACTAGAACTTCGTTGGGGGAGAGTGAGGAGTCGAAATAGATGAGAGGATGGCTTGGTATTTATAGGGAAAGTGAGGGGACAAGGCATTAATGGCCAAGGGACACCTCACATGTGCTTTTCTCAAACCCATGTGCTCTCCCTTGGCATTTATCATGGAGTTAGGCCACATGGCCCCCCCAAAACAATAATTTATCACCCTTGGCCGGCCAACCCTTAAAAGATCTCATGACATCATCATGTCACTGTTATGATGTCATTAAACATACCGAAACCCTAAAACTGCATTTTTACTATTCACTGAAAATTCAACTTTCTCAGAAAAATCCCAAAATCTCACACTAACCAAATATCAATGCTCTGATTTCAAAAATGAACTCCATTTTATAAAAATAATTTTCTAAATATTTTTAAATTTATTTTTAAATAAATACACTATTCACCGAAAATTCATTTTTTCAGAAAAAACCCCAAAAATTACCATAACATAATATCGGTGCTCTGAGTTCAAAAATGAAATCCATTTTATAAAAATAATTTTCTAAATATTTTTAATTTAATTTTTAATTAAAAAACACTATTCACCTGAAAAAACTAATACTTGAATAATAATTTATGAAACCGTTATTTAACCATTTTATTGAATCACATTACTTAATCAAGGTGCCTAGATTATATTAATACTTTCTTTAAGTGAGATTACTAATCAATTTGGACACATTACTAATCCTAATCATAAAATCACTATTTATATTTTACTATTCATCAAAAATTAAGTTGATCTTATTAGTCTCTAAATTTCGTACTGAACATAATTGTAGAAGACCATTTTTCGAAAATCATTACACATTTTAAATTATTTAAGGTTTACATAAACATTTTTTTAAAATATCCTTTTGAAAATTCATCAAAATATGCATACTATTTTTATCTGGTCATTTGAAAATTCATAAACTTCATCATAAGAAGAAATCCCAATTTTTATTTAAAGCAAGGATTACACAAGGCAGTTACGGTCTCGTTACATAGCCTCTTATAATACCAGCATAGGACCTAAGAGTAAGGTGTGCTAGGGTGATAGAATCTTGGGGCGGCTCAGTCAACATTGCCCGAGTAGTAATTTCTATCAGTTTGAACTTCTCGCGAAGACGATTCCGTTCTAGCTTCACATGATGAAGTTCGGCTTGGATTTGGTCTAGAGCAAAGCCCAATGGTGCTACCTCCTTCCCAAGCTCTGTTAGATGGGATTCGATCGGTCTAAGACTACTTGGTGAGGCCATCAAATCTTCTTTCTATAATAATTAACCAAGATTACTTATATTTAGAGACAATAATCAAAACATTTTGTTCACAGCGGCCATATTGACCGATGGTCATATAACAGTCAAAACCCACTGGTCTCATTTTAATTATAATCATGTTTATCAAATAAAACATTTTTGTTGAGTATAAAAATAAAATAAAATAACACATGAAATTAGGGAACAAGATTTATTCAAAATTTCGGGTCGTTACAATCTTCCCCCCTTAAGAAATTGCGTCCTCGCAATTTTTAAAATTGGGTTTTGAAATTTCATTGAAAGTCCCACATCGGAAAAAGAGTCAGTAACACCATTACTTTAAAAGAAAGAAAAGGAAGTACAAAGGCCACCCGAGTTTACTCATACTAGGATTCCATGTAGGAAACATGGACATGGAGGAGAAAACAAAGGGTCACATCCTAAAGGAGAGTGATAGAAAACATGATTAGGAGGAATTTAACCACCAGAAAATCCCAAAATTATGATGTGTGCAAGCGGTCTTTGATTACCTAGTAGGAAACGTAAACCAACAACATTTTTGTTTTATGTTCCTTTTCATAACTTTGAGGAATTCATTTACAACATAGAACAAAAACATAAGGAAATATATCTACCTTCATCTAGAGTTTCATCCTTTAATAAGTTTCTACCCAAAACTAATCTTTTCTCCAAACTATGAGCATTCAAAACTACTTGGTCTCATCAAAACACAAGAATCATCTTCTAGAGAATCACATAATCCACAAAAGATTAACTATCTATTTCTTTTATCTTTAAACATTATCCCAAAAATAGAAAGGGTAAGGTAAAACAACTCTTCAAAAAGAATCCCATAGGAATGAAAACTACTTTTAAATCTTCAAAGTTCCATGGTACTACCCAAAGTTCATCATAGACCATTCCGTAAATAATGGTCCTTAAGATTCCTCAAAATAAACCAAACTAATATTGAAACCCAAATACAAGAAGGATTTGATAACATAGTCTTCCAAAATAAACTTCATTGTTCATCTCCAAACAACATAAACCACTCCTAACATCTAAACTAAACATATTTTACCCAAGATAGGTTAATCATTCCCATAAGTAACCTAAATTACTATAAGTCCACCTTAAATTTATCGATTCTTCAAAATATAAGTCAAACTTACTCCTCAATGAAAATACCGTAGTAATCAATTTACCTCGATCATATAGGGTCCCTAAAATAGTGAACGTATTCCAAAATAATAATCATCTTTTAATCCCCTAATCACCTCTGTCATATTAATACGATAATCATCGCATTTCCTATCACATTGGTTTTTGGGACATGTTCTTCCATTTCCCGCCATTAACTAAGAAAAGAAACTATAATTAGGGGCTTATTTACTTAGCTAATAATCATGAAAAGGAAACTTTAAGCATAAAAGGATAAACATGTAGAATAAAAGTATATCCTAACTTGTGATCCCCTAGGTTCCAATCTAGGTTATCCATGATCATATATTCTTATGTGAATCATTATTTTGTTTTATCCTTATTCCTTTAATAATGGTTCATACTAAGCTTATGAATTTACCAAAGCATATCCCCCGGGAGTGTCGTAACCAAGAGTGCAGCAAGGACCGTTGTCGTGTACCAGTTCCCGTTCGAGTCTAGCTCAAAGTGGTGTTTTCGGGTTTTAACCCTATGTACATCTGTGCCAGAGCCACCTCTACCTGCTCGTATCCAGACAGAGATGTATTTGCTTGGAAACCCCTTACTCAATACTCACCAAAATACCAGGAAGATGTCCTATATTTAAACTTTTCTATAGGGTTCTTCCTAGATTTTTCATATCCTAATTTCCACAAATAACTAAACCATCCTTTGATACCAACTATAGCATCCCGCCTTTTTATCACATAAACTTTCATTACATTATACAAAACTGAGGATCTTTAAGGTTTAGTGTCTTGGAAACCAGGAACTTAAAACATGAAAACATAAATCATTCTTCTAAAACACTTGAAAGGATTCTCCTCATGTTCATCCTAGGTTCATTACTGCATCACATAACCTGGGGACATACATCAAAAGAAAGGGTGAGCAGAAAGCCCAGTAATGGAAACAAGAGAAACATTTTACATGTGAACTTGAGATACTTCAATAAGGCCATGAAAAGAACTTTAAGGCATGAGAAAGAAATATTGAGGCATATCATAATAAAAATAAAATTTTTCATAACTTTAAGATGTGGCTACATCATTTAATATTGACAATCGTTTCGTTTCACCAAGGTCCATCCCCAAGGTGTCGTTAAAAATTACCAAGGTTATTCACCATGGCGTCGTTAAAAATAGTCATCTCTAGAGATTAAGTCTTTACCCAATGCATTGGAGCGCTATCAGGGCACACCCTTAAATTTTCCTTTATTATAATGTGATCCACATATATCATCATCAAAAATTTCATAAATAACCCATATAGCATAAAATAAATGGGTTTCATTTCATAATCACAACGTTTTAAAAACTGCTTTAAAGACATGATCTTTATGTCACTTTAAAACCCACAGAAAAGGAAGGTGGGTCTCATGTATGTAAATGCCAGAATTTAAAATAGAAAATTTTGGTATATATGTGAATACCCCTTTAGAATAAAGAGCTTTTAGTATTCACTTAATAATATAAAAGAACTTTAGAAAAAGAGAGGGACATTTTGAGACGGAAATTCTGCAGCATAACGGCTATGTTACGAGGTTTTAGAAGACATTAAAAAGAGAGGGAATATGGGTCAAACATTCATAAATTACCCATAAAACAGTAGATGGACAGAATAAGAAGGTTACATGATCATGGTAATGAAATTTCAAGGACATACCATTTGAAATGAAAAACATGGAAGAAAGACAAAAATTAGATTTCTCTTATGAAAGTTCGGCAGCCTAACGACGTTACTTAAACTTCAAACACAATGATTTGAAAAGATCAAATAGGGTCTCTCATCATGTGAACATAAGAGTTCAGTATGATAGATATAGAGATAATTCCCCAACATAATTAAAAAGGAACTTGAAAGACTTGACATGAAAGTAGAACTTTGAAAAGAATGAGAAGGGTGAAAGAATCCCCTAAAAATTCGGCAGCCTAACGGCGCCACTTAAAACTTAAAAATACTGAATTGAAGAGATCAAATGGGGTCTCTCATCATATGAACATAAGAGTCCAGTATGATAGATATAGAGATCATACCCCAACATAACAAAAAGGAACTTGAAGGAATTGACATGAAAGTAGATCTTCAAAACGAGAAGGGTGAAGAACCACTTAAAAATTCGGCAGCCTAGCGGCGCCACTTAAAACTTCAAAATACTGAATTGAAGAGATAAAATGGGGTCTCTAATCATATGAACATAAGATTCCATTATGATAGATATAGAGATAATACCCAAACATAACAAAAAGGAACTTGAAAGAATTGACATGAAAGTAGAACTTCAAAACGAGAAGGGTGAAGAACCACTTAAAAATTCGGCAGCCTAACAGCGCCACTTAAAACTTCAAAATACTGAATTGAAGAGATCAAATGGGGTCTCTCATCATATGAACATAAGAGTCCAGTATGATAGATATAGATATCATACCCCAACATAACAAAAAGGAACTTGAAAGAATTGACATGAAAGTAGAACTTCAAAACGAGAAGGGTGAAGAACCACTTAAAAATTCGGCAGCCTAACGGTGCCACTTAAAACTTCAAAATACTGAATTGAAGAGATCAAATGGGGTCTCTCATCATATGAACATAAGATTCCAGTATGATAGATATAGAGATCATACCCCAACATAACAAAAAGGAACTTGAAATAATTGACATGAAAGTAGAACTTCAAAACGAGAAGGGTGAAGAACCACTTAAAAATTCGGCAGCCTAACAGCGCCACTTAGAACTTCAAAATACTGAATTGAAGAGATAAAATGGGGTCTCTCATTATATTATCATAAAAGATAAGTATGATAAATTTAGAGATCATACCCCAACATAATAAAAATGAACTTGAAATACTTTACATGAAAATAGATCTTGAAAAATGAGAAGGGAGAAAGAGTCCGTTACAAAAATTTCAGCAGCCTAACGGCGCCACTTAAAACTTCATAAAACGAAATAATGAGAGTAAGAGGGGATCTCTCATTATATGAACACAAAAGGGAATTAAGAGGAGTATAAAAGAACATCCTCCAATATAAGAACATGTAGCATAAAAGGAATGACATAAAAGAGATTACTTGAAATGAAAGAGAGAGGTCGGATCCCTTACCTTAAAACGTAACTCTTAAAACTCAAAGGTTGGGACCTTGAGGGCATGGGGGCACCTTGGGAGGACTCCTTGGGAGGTAATGAGACCAGAACTTCGTTGGGGGAGAGTGAGGAGTCGAAATAGATGAGAGGATGGCTTGGTATTTATAGGGAAAGTGAGGGGACAAGGCATTAATGGCCAAGGGACACCTCACATGTGCTTTTCTCAAACCCATGTGCTCTCCCTTGGCATTTATCATGGAGTTAGGCCACATGAAGCCCCCAAAACAATAATTCATCACCCTTGGCCGGACCACCCTTAAAAGATCTCATGACATCATCATGACACAGTTATGATGTCATTAAACATACCGAAACCCTAAAACTGCATTTTTACTATTCACTGAAAATTCAACTTTCTCAGAAAAATCCCAAAATCTCACACTAACCAAATATCAATGCTCTGATTTCAAAAATGAACTCCATTTTATAAAAATAATTTTCTAAATATTTTTAAATTTATTTTTAAATAAATACACTATTCACCGAAAATTCATTTTTTCAGAAAAAACCCCAAAAATTACCATAACATAATATCGGTGCTCTGAGTTCAAAAATGAAATCCATTTTATAAAAATAATTTTCTAAATATTTTTAATTTAATTTTTAATTAAAAAACACTATTCACTCGAAAAAACTAATACTTGAATAATAATTTATGAAACCGTTATTTAACCATTTTATTGAATCACATTACTTAATCAAGGTGCCTAGATTATATTAATACTTTCTTTAAGTGAGATTACTAATCCATTTGGACACATTACTAATCCTAATCATAAAATCACTATTCATATTTTACTATTCATCAAAAATTAAGTTGATCTTATTAGTCTCTAAATTTCGTACTGAACATAATTGTAGAATACCATTTTTCGAAAATCATTACACATTTTAAATTATTTAAGGTTTACATAAACATTTTTTTAAAATATCCTTTTGAAAATTCATCAAAATATGCATACTATTTTTATCTGGTCATTTGAAAATTCATAAACTTCATCATAAGAAGAAATCCCAATTTTTATTTAAAGCAAGGATTACACAAGGCAGTTACGGTCTCGTTACATAGCCTCTTATAATACCAGCATAGGACCTAAGAGTAAGGTGTGCTAGGGTGATAGAATCTTGGGGCGGCTCAGTCAACATTGCCCGAGTAGTAATTTCTATCAGTTTGAACTTCTCGCGAAGACGATTCCGTTCTAGCTTCACATGATGAAGTTCGGCTTGGATTTGGTCCAGAGCAAAGCCCAATGGTGCTACCTCCTTCCCAAGCTCTGTTAGATGGGCTTCGATCGGTCCAAGACTACTAGGTGAGGCCATCAAATCTTCTTTCTATAATAATTAACCAAGATTACTTATATTTAGAGACAATAATCAAAACATTTTGTTCACAACGGCCATATTGACCGATGGTCATATAAAAGTCAAAACCCACTGGTCTCATTTTAATTATAATCATGTTTATCAAATAAAACATTTTTGTTGAGTATAAAAATAAAATAAAATAACACATGAAATTAGGGAACAAGATTTATTCAAAATTTCGGGTCGTTACATATAACACCTTCATCTGACACTAAATTTGTGCCACAAATAATTCTCGGAAATTATTTACATGAAGTAATAACTGACCAATAAAATTGTGGCAAGTGATTCATGCCTTCAGTTGACCATGATTCTAATAATGGAGAATGGTTTAAAGGTTGGTTGAACCTCACGTGAGTGGGCATAGAATGCTCTTTGAAATGCTCTTCTTCTTTAACTTACTCATCATATTATTGTTCTAAATTATCATCATCCTCAAAATTATTGACAATAAAATCTAATTTACATGGTGGAATATCCATAAAAATATCATTTTTTCTATGAGACATCATAACTAGAGGATATAAAACTATGGCATGAGGATACGACAGAACAACTACCATTGCTGATGGAACTTCTTAAGGTGTCATAATAGGAGGATATGACATTGTATCATGATATTGTGATGGACCAACATCCAATATTGATGGAACCTCAATTTTAGGTATAGTTACATAAAACTACATCATTTAATTCTCATGTAGATCGGATAAAAATACTGGGTTTTTTGATATAATACTTGGATGGGATTATTTTTAAATGCCTCATTCTTCCTCATATGGATCTACTCTTCACCATCAGTTACAGGATAGGCTACACGCCATAGCATATATTTAAATTGAAAATGTCTATATATGATGGACTCTATCACTTGATTCATGACAGTTTTAACATTTGATGAATTTTTATTTGAATTGATTCAAAAGTTGAACAACCTCCAAGAATCACAAATCCTTCTGGCCATATACTACAACTACATCCTTATTCAGGTTCAATTATTTGACTGTTAAAATATATATAAAATTAACCATTTTTATTAATTAAATATGACCATAGAAACAATTAATGTATGCATTCTTCTAGAAATTTAGGTTTTAATCCTATTCCCTCCACCAAATCAATTTGTTCAAACCATATTGATGTGTAACTCCTTACACAACACATGAGTTTGTATTAAATACCCATAAATAGAAGTCAAACATATTCATATATATCCACATGCATTATATTCATGAGGTACATGAACAGTCATGTAAAATCATAGAGTTATGTAAGATTGAAAAAATACACATGAGTAAGCCCGAAGCGACAGATAACCAACCCTATTAACATTCCTAGACAAGGCAAGCCTCTAGAAAAGTAGGTGGTTCGACCCAAATCTCCTATACCTGAGGATACTTTACTCTAGAGAGAATCCAATTCAGGACAACTCTAACACTTAATATACACAAAATATATTCAACAACTAAATTCATGTTCATAACCTCAATAACAAACCGAGGAAGAGGTAGATAAAAAAATAAATTCATTATCATACCTAGAATGTAATGCAAGGTACTAATTAAAATTAACTAAGTACTAATTATAATTAATTAATTTCTAATTAAAATTAACTAATTAATGTTAATTAATAATAAATCAATTACTAATTATAATTATGCAATTACTAATTACAGTTAATTAATTACCAATTACAATTAATTGATTTATAATTACAAGTAATTACTTAATCATATTAAAATTAATTAAGTACTAATTATAATTAATTAATTTCTAATTATATTAATTTATTTACTAATTACAATTAAATAATTCGTAATTAGAGTTAATTAATAACAAATTAATTACTAATTAAAATTATTTAATTACTAATTACAGTTAATTAATTAATAATTACAATTAATTACTTAAACTAATTACAATTAAACAAGTATTAATAACAATTAACTAATTTCTAATTAGATAAATTTATTTACTAATTACAATTAACCAATTTTAAATTAAAGTTAATTAATAATAAATTAATTACTAAATACCATTAATTAATCACTAATCACAATTAGTTTCTTAATTAATTAATCACTAATAATAATTAACTAAGTACTAATTTATTGATAATTATATTTAATTAATTAATAATTAAAATTAATTAATTAATTAATTAATCACTAATTATAGTTAACTAAGTACTAGTTACAACCAACTAAGTACTAATTACATTTATATATTTTCTAAATACATTAATTTGTTTACTAATTAAAATTAGATAATTAAAGTTAATAAATAATAAATTAATTACTAATTACAATTATGTAATTACTAATCACAGTTAATTAATTACAAATTAAAATTAATCCGTTAAACTAGTTACAATTTACTAAGTGCTAATTTCAATTAATTAACTTCTAATTACATTAATTTATTTACTAATTATAATTAACTAATTCCTAATTACAGTTAATGAATAATAAATTAATTACCAATTACAATTATGTAATTACTAATTATATTTAATCAATCACTAATTACAATTAATTACAAAAATAATTAAAATTAACTAAAAACTAATTAAAATTAATTACATGTAAAATAAATTAATTTATTTAATAATTACAATTAAATAATTCTTAATTATTGCTAATTAATAATAAATTAATTACAAATTTCAGTTATATAATTACTAAATATAGTTAATTAATTTATTAATTAATTACTTACTACAATTAACTAAGTAAAAATTACAATTAATTATTTGATAATTACATTAATTTATTTACTAATTAAAATTAACTAATTATATTTAATTAATAATAAATTAATTACTAAAAAATTGGAGATGGATGTGGCGTCCAGGAGCTCTTCTTGCGAGAGATTCAATGGTGTTTTAGGATTTTATAGTTCAATCATAGAATTCATGAGGGTTGACCTGGTTGAAATAGAAATTCTACTTGTGGGTGGATGTATTCTTGTTGAAAGGGACAAAGATTGTGAAGATACTGAAGCAATGAATTGGGTTTAGCTTGCTTATAAAGTTAAATGCCTAAATCATTTTCTTTTCTCCTTAAATAAAAGTTCTATAAATGGTAAATTTGTTAAAAAGGGTAACATTTCCCATGTTTTCCTAAGAAATGAGGTGATTATGAACAAAATTGTATCCTATTGTCATTCCATTATTGTGAAGATAATTCTTTCAAAGGACAATCACATATGAAAAACCCCAGATTTGATTCGAAGGATTTCATTGATTTGGGGTTTCTTGGACTTTAAATTTATTCCCTTTGGCAGGGGATTCTTTCACATATTCTTTCCAAATAAAGATTTGATAAAACATACTTGGGGATTTGATTTGGTCTCTTTGAAGCCTGGATCTATAAGTATTTACAAATAGAGCATCAAATTCAATCTTTTTGATGTTAAGAACTCATTTATACAGGTCTGGGTGAAGATCTATGGGTTGAATTGGATTCTATGGCACCGAAATATCTTATTTGATATCACCTATCTTGTTAGAGTTCTTAAAAAATGTATAAAGAAATGAAGAAGGATCAACATGGTTACTTCACTTGTGTTCTTGTAGAGTTTTATCTCAATCATAATCTTACAGATATGGATATTCTTTCTACTGATATAGATGAACTGGATCCAGGAATTCAATATAAAAAATTGTTGGTTTTTCATTCTGAATGCATGATCAATGTAAATTCTTTAGAATCCAGCAGTTGGAACATGGTATGTCCATTCTCCTTAAAAAATGGTCATGATCAAAATGTTTTTAGGAAAAGGAAGAGGGAAGGTGTTGTGGTTAGCAGGGATCATAATGCTACAATCAACAACACTGATGACCATGGGATGGTTGAAGTGGAATATTCTCATCCTCTTAGACAAAAAAATGGTCTTAAATATCCTTCTTCTACCAAGAGGCCTTTAAAATATGATATTATTATTGGTAGTGGAAAGTAAGGCAAGTCTTTCTATAATTATAAGGCTGCAACATAGAGGGATCATATTGGCAGTTCATTTTCTACTAATTCTCATTGGGATGAATTTCCTAGTGGAGTTATTTCCATTGTGAAAGAGTGAGTCTCTTTCAAGGATTCCTTGACCATGATCCCTTTAAAATGTGGTTCTATCAGGCCAACTTAGATGAAACACAATGTGGATGTTGATGTTTTAGTGGAAGAAGCAATGGAGAAATTTTCCATTGGTGAAAACACTACCCAATATTTGACTGATCAACAAGTCATGCAATAGAAGATAGTCACCTTAAGGGCTGATAATGGAAATTTGAAAATCAATACTAAAATACAATTGAATGTTAATAAGTGATCTCTAGTGCTTCATTATGGCAGTCAGGTTGGCCCTTGGGTGAGTGTTTCTACCTCTAAGTAGTCGAATTTGGATATTTCTAATTATAGGAATTCCTTATTACTTTTTGTCTCTAATATGAATGGTGAGGTCCAAATGACTTCTGGTTTGGAAGGAAAAAAGCATCTTCAACCCTGTTTGGGGATAATAAGGGATTCTAGTTGGATTATTATAGGAAGTCCCAAACACCCTCTCCTAGGATTGGACAAGATTCCATCAACGTCTCTTCTGGTGATTTGAACCTGGAACCTTTAGTTCTTCCTCTTCAAATGGAGCTTTCAACAAGATCCCCAAAATTTGGGCAGGTTGATTCTTTCCTAACTGAAACTTCAGACGACCCTTCATCCAAAAAATTTAAAAGTTTACACGACTATTTATGTAACTTTCAAGGTTATTTAACATCCAATATGAAAGCATCACATGATTTATTAGGGTACGTACATACCAACAAAGTTAAATTCATTATAGGCACCTTGGTTGATGAACCTGCTATAGTGGTGGAGTCTAATTCCATTATTGGGGGATCCGACTCGAATATCCATGACCTTTAAGATCTCCAACAATAAGTGATGACATGGATAAAAGGCCAACACCACAGAGGCTGTGGGTTTGGGCGAATTGATTGGAATTAAATACATAAGGGGCGAATGATTGGAGATAATATTATAGAAAAGTTTGGTCTTTGATTTTTTTCTGATGTGGGAAGAATTTTCATGTCTGACCCCATAACCTCTTTCTTTATTTTCTTATCATTTAATAAAGGGGTGTTGTCCCCACCTTTTCAAAAAAATAAATAAATAAATTACTAATTACAATTATGTAAATACTTATTACAATTATGTAATTAATAATTAAATTGTGTTATTACTAACTATAGTTAAATAATTACTAATCAAAATTAATAAATTAATAATTATAATTAATTAATTAAAATAATTACAATTAATTAAGTACTAATTTTAATGAATTAATTTCTTATTAAATCAATTTATTTAGTAATTACAATTAACTGATTTCTATTTTCGGTTAATTATAAAAAAATTATTACTACTTAAAATTACGTAATTACTAATTATAGTTAATTAATTACAAATTAAAATTAATCAATTAATTATTTAATTACTAATTACAATTAACTAAATATAAATTACAATAAATTAATTTTAAACTACATTAATTTATTTACTAATTACAATTAACTACTTTCTACAGAAAAATAATTCATAAAAAATTATAAACCAATCACTAAAAAATAAACTAATTTAAATATTAAAAAAATTATTTTTTTAAAACTTAAATATAAATAGAATTACCAAAATATCAGAGGAATGTTTCTAAATAACTGTGGTAGGCTTTTCATATAGGAGTATCATTCCTACCGATCTCTAGAGTGGAGGAGGTGCCACTACAGAGCTTTACAAAAGGGGTGTTAGAGTGGGTTGGAATGAAGGGAGGGGATGGGGGGGGGGGGTGTTTCCCTTTTATAGGGGGGGGAAAAAAGGATCCACTTAAAGTGGCACCCATGATAGTTTTATTTTAATCTAGATCACCACTTCAAGTGGAATTTTTAATTGAATGGTTTTCCCATCAGTTCCACATCAGGTGGTGATTTGGGAAAATTACCACAAAACGCCACTTGAAGTGCCAATTTTCTCTTCGAAAACCAAAGATCTAGTTGAAATAGAACTTTGGGACATTCTCCCCAAAACTCTAGTTGAACTAGTGCTAAATAACCAATTTCCCAAATAATGAAAACCCTCGAACCTTTTAATTAAATAAATATACCCATCCACAATCATTGCTGCCAGCAACTGACTGTTCAACTTTTTTATTCCAGAGAGAAGATTTCTTTAGATAGATAGAGAGATATCGGTTCTTGTGAGATATGTTTGGACTGTGACATCTTTCAGAAAGTCTAGCCTTGGTAGATCTGCTTCTTCTTTGATATGTTCTTCAGGTTCCTGGGGCTGGCCTTGTCTTGTAAGCCAGTTTGCTTCTTTTTTTCTATGCGTTCTTGGGATTTTTGTTCATGATTCTGTATTACCTAGGAGTGTATGTTACCATCCTCAATCTTGGGTTCACCATGAGTCTTGAGAGTAATAAGGACCTCTTGCATGAAACATTTCTATGGTTTTGGTGCATTTATCTCTATTATCTCATATTAGTTTTCATGCTTTCTAATTTTATTTTCTATAAAATAATAAACTATGGTGGTGATTTTATTTCTAATCACATAGGACCAATGAGGCCTTAAGAACATAAATAATTTGTGTTATATAACTTTATTCATTTTATTATCATTTCATGTGTTCTTGTTTCCAATGTTTTTATTTTGGTTCTCATTTTTCTTCTTATTCCCAAATCAAATTTCATTATCCAACTTTTCTTCCAATCTTGTTAGTTGATATTAATGTTGTTCAAACTAGCTTCTATAATTACAAGGATTTCTTAAAGATGAATAAATTTGGAATTATATATATGAATGAATCTATTTTTCTAATGTTTATCATGTGAATATAGTTGTAAATCCAAGATTTATAATCTATGTTGGAAAAAACTATTCTTACATGTGATTAAATATAAGATTTCAAATCCTTTATGTGAGAATCGTTAGTTTGAAAAATATGATATTTCCGTTAAATTGATCTAGAAAATTCTTGTAGCATTCTACAGTTGTGTAAATATCAGGATTTCCATTTTAATCATGATTCAAGTCAAATGATTTTTTGATAAAGAATAGGAAAGGAGAATGGGGTTTCACTATAAATAAGAGCCCCATTTCTCAATAAAAAATAAATGAATAAATTCATTTATGATATGAAGAAATCATGTACCATTAAGAATTTTTTTTGATCTTGATATTAAAAATGTATTACTAGAATGATTCATGCTATAGAATTATGTCTTGTAAGTCAGAGACAACACAAGAATGAGTAGGAAGAAAAAATTATGTTATTAGATAATGATTCAATGCTGCAATATTATTCATGTACATGAGATGCTTGAAATTTTTTTGGCTGATTTTTACGAAAATAAATCTGGAGTCTCTTAGAGTAATAAATAATGAATATTGAATCAGTTAAATGAGACTAAAAATGGAGAATATCATAAAAAATTAAAAGGATATTTTTTACAATATTCATGAAGAATTTTACCATTAAGAAATCAAATGAGTTTGAAGACCAAGGATCGTGGATAATTAAAGTTCTATGATTGAAGGGTTTTTATATATTTAAATATTCAAACAATATCCTTGTGGGAATCTTGAGAATATAAAAAGGAATAGAAGAGGAAGAAAAAGTGTGAGTTTGAGAGGAACCCAATACAACTGCTATTGTGTATCTATTATCATCGAGGAAGCAATGAAGAAAGAGACGAAACCTTAAACTATTAAATATTTTGTGTGTTAAATTCAATGAACCAACACCGATCTATTAAAAGATCATCCTTATACATTGAATAATAATAATAAGAGAAGAAGTGGCAGATGCTGCTACTAATGAATATCTCAGACATCAAAGAAAAATGAGAAAACTAGGTTATGATATATCTATATTATAAGGACCAAAGGAGATATTAATATAGGTGTTTGTGATTTTTGTTCGATGTGATAAAACTCTGAATATTTCTATATTTAATATAGGAGATAAAAATTATCTTGTTGATTGAAGAATAATTCTTAACTACAAATAACACTTTTAGGAAGGTCTAACTAAATATGGTATTCAAGGTAGGATTTTCTAGTGGAAGATCCTAAGAGGAGAGAAATATGAGGTTTTTATGCGATTGACATGTTGTTGAATATAAAAGGGTTCAATGACACACACATTTCTATAGTAAAATCTTTATAATAATATATCATGAATTTGTTCATGGTATACCTACCACCATACACTGAGTACATGCTTAAAAATTGTGTGTGAACCTCATAAATCATTGCGTGGCTTATTGTGTACTTTCTTTATTACCAATTCATACATGAAAACCATGTGAGGAAAGAAGATAGTGATATTCATTCATCGGAAAAGTGAAGAGGTAAAATAAAAATCTATTAATTGAAAGAAAAAGTATTAACACATATTCTCACCTAGTCTCAGTGTTGATCATATCCCCGAGTGATCCTAACATATTCTATAAACGATTGGTCCGGGGAGAGGCTCTTATCTTAGTTTAATGTGAAAAATAAGATAATTATTTTTTAAATATTGATATTTCAATCCTCTTTGATCGATCA
Source organism: Viscum album (assembly GCA_963277665.1). Taxonomy (NCBI): domain Eukaryota; kingdom Viridiplantae; phylum Streptophyta; class Magnoliopsida; order Santalales; family Viscaceae; genus Viscum; species Viscum album. The sequence continues at coordinate 246,803,980 of OY728131.1, forward strand.
ATTATTTTGGTATTCTTTTTTTGATGGAGTTTCCACTATTTAGTCATGTTATAATTTAGAATTTTAGAAAGGTTCTCAGTCATAGGATTTGATCTAAAATTGTATCTAGTCCTATTATATACCACATAATGTAATATTATTTTGGTGGAGGTAGTAAAAAGACATACTGACTTAAGAGTTTCCTCTTAATATGTATATAATATTTTAGGTTCATTGCCTACTTATTTTGAATATTGTATGGAATTATGAAAATGTAATTTTTTAGTATAGTGTGTTGGTCGGAGTAGAGTAATCAAGAGGGTGGTTAATTGAGTATCTACTAAATATTTCTATTTACAAAGTTTTCTTAAATGGTTCCCCAATAAAAATAAATACAACCCAGTTAAGTAAAGTATTACAATTATGAAAGTTTTTCTGTTTAAATAAAATCATAGAATATTGACCAATTCTAGGTAATCTGAATGTTAGTTATTAATATTACATTTGAAGCCATTCTAATAAGACAAAAAAATTATAACTTTATTCCAATATTAACCATCAAAGTAAATTTATTAATTCTTAAATTAGATAGTAAAACAGAGAAAAACTAAGTCAAACAACACAACGGATATAAAACAAGTGGTTCAGTCTTAAGTGGAGACCTAATCCACTCCACATGTTGTTCACCTACCACCAAGCAGTTTATAGTAATCAACTTGATCAAAAACTTGGACCGGGGTAAACAATAGTGCATAGGACTGTCTAGGTCACACAACCTATTCCACAGTTCTTCGTGGTTATAAACTAACAGGTCACACAGGGGCCTCTTCAACATTTATCTCTGGGATTAAACAAGTGTAAAAAGATGTGAGAGGAAAGATATCTTATATCCTCTTATTTAATGTTGGAGATAGTGTGTGCTTTAATACAGACACACACACACTTCTTGAAAGATAAAAATGATACAAAGTAGAGAAAAAATGATGAGATAAGTTTAGAAGTGCTCTGAGTGTTTGTCTATGTAGCTCTGGACTTATAAGATGAAGCAGATGCCATAATCGATTCCTCTTGCAATAATAGAGTGCTGAAAGTCTGGTGCTTTGGTTTCTAGTTTTATCATGCTCGTGTTCTTCGTGGAGTCTGTATTGTGAATTTATTCTTGACTCTGATTAATGGTATCCCAACTTTTGGATTCGTGATTTCTTTCTGTGTTCTTCAGTTGCATCATGTCGCATGTGTCAGTTCATTTCATTTCATTATTAATTATCATGTTTCTTTCACTATGTCATGAACACTTGTGTTTTGGGACACACTTTTCCTTTTATTCATGGAGTGAATCTATTAAAGTCAACATGATGAATTTATTTTTCACCTCGTACCTCGTACTATTAGGTGTCATGTTTACAAAGAAAAATTAATTATGTTAGTTCATTTAAAAGACTCAAATATGACCATTAGAAATTAAATTAAAAAAATGACAAAACAGATTAAGGAACAGTGTCATAGTCTGTTTGGGAATGGTGTCATTTGGAAGCGATGTCTCCATGAAATGGTGTCTCTTTATTTGCTTTTGAGTGTTCAGACAGCCATGATGGCATAGTTGTATAGAGATCAGGGGCCGATAGTGCAAATGTGGTGTTAGGATCACGGTGTCTAGGTCACAGAGTCTGGTCACTGTGTCTGGTCATAGTGTCAGGTCACAGAGTCTGGGTCACGGTGTCTGGTTCACAATGTCTGGGTCATGGTGTCTGGGTCACGGTGTTTGGTCACGGTGTTTGGTCATGGTGTCTAGGTCACGGTGTCTCGATCACATTGCTAGAAAACCAAAACCGGTGGCCGACTCACTGTTTCTCAGACTTAGCCAAATATCTCTATACAAACTTAAATAGTGATATTCACAAAATGGATTAGACTTAATCATTCATCAGAGAAATCATTATAAAACAAATTAATTATAGTTTATAATAATAAATATTAATTTATAGAAATAAAAATACTGGATATATTTATTTAATGCATAAAGAAACCAACCATCGGTACACATGATTTGTGACAGATCAAAAAGAATTTTTGGGATATATATTATTTTTGTCACTAAAAAAAGATTAAGACAGGAGGAGTCCAACAATATCCCCCTTTTTGATGATCATAAATCATGTGAGTGAGATGTCTGTTTTTAGTGATTGTATATCCTCCTTAGTGTGCATTTAGAGTGCATGTCTCTCCCCCTTTTGGGATTATCAAAAATAGTACAAAATTAAATAAGAGTATAGATAAGAAGAGTTCACAATTCATTAGATAAAAAGTGTCATTACAAATAGTAGCCAACAAAAATGAAGTAATATCCCTATCAAAAGATAGTAGTCCCTTTTTTTTCAGCACAGTCTATCTACTCTTTTCCTTAGGAAACAACATCGGGAGAAGAAATAGAAGAATAAGTGGATGTTGAATAAGGGAGTGAACTAGTTGAAATTGAAGGAAAAGGTATTCCTTCAAAAAAATAAGGCGCAAAGGTAGGTGTAGTGGAAGAATGAAATAATTGTTGGTCAAGGATAACAGTTCTGATCTGAATTAGATACTGAGTTGCAAACATAGAGGTATAGGCAAGGATAGTGGATGAGAAGGTAAGCAAACTAGATCACAAGGGTGCAGCTGTAGGAGCCACAATAGCAGTGTTCTGCACATGAAGGTAAGGCCTCAAAAGCATTATGAAGTCAGAAATAATCTCACCACCATACTGCATCGCTTTCTCAATGTCATATTTGTTCTCCATGAAATTTTCCAACAATGGAGTGAAATAGTTGAGCTTTGGCACTTGAGTTTTTAAATCTTGAGTGACAGGAGGGGTTTTCAGATTCTATACAAGGTACATGAAATGATTTGTCATATCATACTTAGATAAGATCCTATTGAAATATAAATCCACTATCTGAGTAATTTTTTCCCGAGCATCATTAGAAATATTAGAATGAATTATCACCAAATAAAGAACACTATCACTGTTCTTGACAACATCAGATATAGACTATTTGTCAAAACCACTGAGCACTGATTGAAGTTATTCCTTAACAAATGTTCTTTGTAGATCAGTATCCAAGGAGGGTTGAGATGACTGTCCAGAGGCACTAGAACCTGTAACAACCGATGTAGGAGACTTCAGTTGATTCATAACTTTATAGAGACAATACTTATACTCATAAGTCAACTTTTTAAGACCAAAAACAAGTTCATGAATTTCTTGAAATATGTGATTGTTTCTTTTAGCCACATTGTCAGCTAAAGAAATTAGGTTAGGTTGAATCAGGGTGGCTACTTACTATGGAATCTGACCACTAACATCTTCAGTAGGGCGAGAAACATGATCTGATCTCGATTTCAACATTTTATGCATATCTTCAACCATAGCTCTGAGTGATTTCACTTCATCACTTAGATATTTTTTCACAATTATGACCTCTTGAATTTCATGAATCAACTTTGGATGAATTTTCCATATGATCTTTTCTAACAACAAGGCAACATCTCTTTCACTCAATTTTGTTATAGGAGAAGGTTGGGTATTCATGGTATTTTCAACTCCATCCAATAGCGTAGCTCCAAATTCTATCAAATCATCCATACTCACCAAGGTGGAAGGTTATTGTGAAGGTTTAGGAATAGAAGCTGAGATAGGATCATATTTCATTGCATAGATAACTTCAAGAAAAGATACCAGTTTCAATTAAAACATAGTATATAGATCTATACCTTTAACTGAAACTTCTTGGGAATAATTCACACCAAAATAACTAGAGAATTTATACCATGTATCTATAGAGCTTGAATCAATTGAATTTGGAACTTCAACACTTTACAGATTCAGGTGCTGCTCCCTCTCAACATGTGCATCTTTTACCGGACTAAGAGATTTATATCTTTAATATATTTCAAGGATTTTACCCCTAATTTCCACATCTATTTCTTTTCTTTACAAATGAAATTCTTTCTCCATTATTTATTTAGCAGATGAGATAACCTCACAAACAACTTGTTCCTCCAAATATTCCTCATAAGAATCTTATTTCTCAAGAGAAATATATTCTTCCAGATTATATTTTAGAACAAAATTTTATTTTGCACTAACATCAGATTCATATTTTTAAGAAGGTTCTTTTTTCCAAATCAACAACTTCTTCAGGAATAGGTACTTCCTTCTCAGTTATGTATTGGATAATCGGTTCACTATCTTTCTCATTCAGGACAACTTTCCCTGTATGTGCAACATCCTCTTCTACTTCTTTCTAATCAGAATAGTTAACTATTTCATCTGGTTCCAATCCAAGATTAGAAATGTTATTAGGTATTAATGTATGGTCAACTAGGTTGAACTTTTCATAGACCCTGTCAATATCTTCCACCCATGTTTTTCTCCATGGATTCCAACTAATTCTCATTATTCTGAATGTCACCCTTGTGATACAAAATTCATAGTCTATTATTACTTCTTCATTGATTCCAACCAACCCTTTAGTATACAGCATATCTAAGATTAATCATGAGTAGAACAGATAGGTTGACTTGGAGGTTTCCTTTATCAACTCACACATATGAAGTATAAAATACTTACATAAGTTAATCTTGTGTCCATTTTTCATAAGATATATAAAAAATACATCCTGATATATGAGTTTTGAAAAATCACTTTTTCTTGGGCTAATCAAAATTTGAACAAACTTAAACAAAAGTATGGTTTCACCATCAAGCTCAATAGGTGTGGAACTTATCTTATTTCATTCCTAGTCACACTTCTCAAAGATTTTCTGAAAATAAATATATAACTTGGTGGTGGAGGACCTCTCTGGTAGTCCTCAAAAATACCCTCCTGAGGTATCCTTTGGAAAGAAACCCATAACCTCAAAGAAAAGGTACCCCTATAGCCATTTATCCAACTTCTCATAACAAAACAATCTTCTATATCAAAAAAAATTGAACGAACTGATAAAATTGTACCACTAGATTTGGGTAAATCTGTCTATCCTCCTTTGAGAACCAATCAAGCCATCCATGATCTCTTAGTACTTTCAATACTAAATACTTACTTGACAACAACCACTCGAGGAATATTTCATTTTCAGGTACCACTATTAAGTTCACTAGGTTTAGATTCCAAGGGCCTTTAGGAGCTAACTTTGGTGATATTTTTATCTTCTTCTATGAACTGTTCTTCTCAGGAGTTTATGAGGATGGACGTTTCATCTTGGGCATTCAACGTAGGTTCGAGAGAGAGGGAAAGGTTGAAGGAGGTGTTACAGTTTGAGAGAACAGAGATCAGGTGAAGAAGAGAGTGAAACTTCTTCCATTTTTACCATTTAGGGATATCAAGCATCCCAAATTTAAGAGTGAGAAAGTAAAAGAGTAAAATAATTAATTACTATAATATGAGTTATAATATTTAAATAAAATGATAAATCATATTTATAGTGAGACCAGAACAAACTTTCACTATGAAACAATAACTAGTTTTTAAAGTGAGATGTTTGCTGTGGGATTTCTAAACTGTGTGATTGTAAAGACCCGGAAATCTTGTGGAAATTTTTTTAATACATGGGATTTTTATGAGACCATAGTTTCTGACGACACTTGATTCTGAGGCCCGGTGTGCCCTGAATCAGTTTCTGAATTTTTTCTCGGGTACGTTCAGTAAACATACGTGCGAGTTTTTATATCTTTTGAACCGGTGCTCGGAATTGAAATCTGAGGACACTGTTGAAATTGCAGCGCCGATATTCGCTTAAGGAGACCTTTACCACAGTTGCGTTCCGACGAGTTTGGAAATTATTTTTTGGATTTTTGTTAAAGAAAATAATAATAAAATAAAGTACAACAACTTTATTTTATTTTTTTAAGCTGCCTTGTGTTGTGTGTGCAGTTAGTTGGAACCTCCCATTGGAAGTTGGGGGTGGGACCGCCACACCCTAACCTCCCGCGAGAGGTTACGACGTGGGGACCACCTGAGTGTAACCTCTCAATTAAATGATAGGGGTGGGAACCACCCGACCCCTATTAATGGTGGAGGATAAAACCTCTGCACTCTCCCTCATTAATGAGGGAGAGCCTTTGACCTCCTCCGCACAATTAATTGTGCCAACGTGCGTGCCAATTAATTGATCCAACGCGCATGCCAATTAATTGTGCCAACACATATGCCAATTAATTGTGCCCACGTGCGTACCAATTAATTTCGCCGATGCATGTGAATTTATTAAGGAGAGTTTCTTTCTCTTTTTTGAATTTTCATTCCAAGAGTAAAATAATAAGGCTACCTATTATTATTTTGTTGGAATTCTCCTATGGTGGAACTGGAGAGCTTGGGAGGATTAAAATTCTCCCAAAAAAGAACGCAAAGAATGCCAGATCCCTTCTTCAACTTCTTCCTCGGACATCTTATTCCTTCTTCTACCAAAACAAGCAAAGGGAAGCATCATCCAAAAAAAATGGCGACGTCATCCTCATCTTCTTCTTTTCCGATGTCAATGAGGACGACGCTTGATCCCAGAATCGGCGGTGTGAGACGAGCACAACATTCGACGACGTCTTCGAATCCTTTTCCGCGCCTTCAACAACGTACTTCGAATTGTGGTAGGGGTTACTTTAATGTTGATTCTATGCTTTTTTCATCATCGTTAAGTTGGTGGAATGTTGTGTTGATTGTTATCAATGTAACGAGGAGGGTTCAGACCACACGAACACAATCCGACCCTCCCCCATTTTTGTTTCTACTTGATGACGTCAAAGGTGGAGCCGAAAGGGTGCAGTGCCATCGCACCGTGCCGAAGAATAACCGCGACCAGGATGACTACGGTAGATGGAAGAGGAACCACGACCAGAAGGGCCGCATCAGATGAAGAGGCGCGACGCCGTCACACCGTGTTGTAGAACAAAAGGCCACAGCCAGACCGAGCCGCGGTGGTGGTGGACCGGCGCCGTCACGCCGAACGCATGGAGGGAAGACACGACCCACGTCCGCGGGCCGCTCGGCCGAACCAAACCGGATGGACGCCTACCGGTCAGGCTGGAGGACCGCGGCGCCCGCAGGCGCCGTGTGGCGGAGAAGACTACAGCCCGCGTCGACGGGCCACTCTACTGGGTGAACCGGCCGGCCGCCTGCCGGCCAGGTTGGAAAACCAAAGATCCCGCAGGCGCCACGTTAGGAGAACCGCGGTCTGTGTCTGTGGGCCATGCTCACCAGGCAGAACTGACCAGCTACAGCCGGCCGTCCAGAGGAAGCGGCGGCGCCGTTTGGCGTCGTCGGGCGAACCAGACCGACCCGTAGTGCGAAACGGGTCCGCAGGTGGGCCGCGCCCCACCTGGTCGGGCCGACCCCCCAGCCAGGTCAGACCCACAAAACCGGGCCGAGTCGACCCCCCAGCCGGGTCGGACCCGCCGAGCCGGGTCGGGTCGACCCGCCAGTCCACTGGGCTTGACGGGCCAGGCCCGACTTCTCTTAAATGCGAATATCTTCAAGACCGCACGTCTGAACGACGCGCCGTCTATGACACTGGAACCCTCGCAACGAGGCGGTCCTTTTACAATACTCTAAGTGAGTTTTGGACAAATTTGGAAAATGGTTGGGTTTGGATCGAGCGTAAATCCAACCGGGACCCTAGAATTGGAATGCCAATAAGTCTCAGACCGAGCGTCCGAATAACGCACCGTTTATCGCGTTGGGTTCCTTATGAAGATACAGAACTACAAGATACATCAACTCAGGACTTTGTGATAGTTTATGTATCGACACTTGGCTCGAGGAGCGGACCCTCTCGGGATCAAGCGTGCTCTGTACGGGAACCATAGGGCTGGCTGCGACTGTGACGACTACTGTACCGGAATCCTCTATGGGTTAGACAATGATGACTACTGTAACGGAATACTCCATGGGTTCGATAGCAACGAATACTGTACTAGAATCCTTCATGGGTTCGACAACGACGACTATTATACCGGAATCCTCCGTGGGTTCGACAATTCTGACTTCTGTTCCTGTATCCTGTGTGGGTCCGACAGATTAGCTGGTTCTGTATCTTGTGTGGGTCCGACAACTTAAATCAGTGACTACATATGATCATCTCTATCACTCTATGAAAGATGTGTACCTGTGTGGGATGAGTCTTGTCTTTCAATCATTATCATCTATGTGATTGACTTTAATTCCTGGGTGGACTGGGTTGTTCTTGGGCTCGAGAGTTGGAGCCGAACTGTGATTGGTAACTTAGGTATATGTATGAGCATATACCTAAGTAGGGTTGGTTGATACTTCGTGATTGTATCTTTTTTCTATGGTTTATCCATCGTGGATTCTGGGAGACCATCGGGGGTCTCGGGGTCCATACTGAGTATTGTTATACTCACCCCTGCACGGGCTATGCCCATACTTCATTGTGTTGGTTGCAGATGATAGATAACACTGATCGAGGTTGAGAGTTGTAGAGCTGGACGATACCCGGAGGTGGAACACTTGGCGAGACGTACACGGAGTGGATGAACGGACCTGGGGTGCTGAGGAGGCCATCTCTACCCACCCTTCAGGTGGGATTACAAGACGACGACTCAGTAGTTGCTGATTTACCTTTCTACAGATGTACTATCTTTTCGGTTGTTTGTAGTTTACTATAAGGCTTGTATTTCTGGCCCCCTTTCCTTTTAGCACTTTCTTTTGTATATAGATTTACTTAGTGTTTACTTCTATTTGCATACTCTGTTGTTTTTGTTTACTTATTAAAGGAAATTCCTTCCCTTTTTATTGGGATTACGCCTTTGGTTCTAGTCTCCATCCCCTGGCCTATGGAAGGCGGGCTTTGGGTAGTCACGACATGGACCCCGAGGACGGGTTGTGATAGTGACCATATTTTTTGAGATAGTAAGTGAAAAACAGTAACTGAAAAATAGTAACTGTGAGACCATAAACATGAAACAAAAACTTTTAATAAATAAAAACTATATAACTATTAGAGTTAGACAGTAATCTTGAGACAGTGAATTGTGAAACTGTAAACTGTGAAATAGTAAGTTGTGAAATAGTAAGTAGTGAAATAGTAAGCAGTGAAACAGTAAGCTTAATACTTGATTTATTATTCCCAATTCATGTATGATTTAATATATTCTTTCACAATTTAATGGTTTGGTGAATATATTAGGGAGCTGATATTCAGTTCCAATTAATTCTATAGTGATATCACCTTTTTGATAATGATATCTTAAAAAGTGATGTATTACATCAATATGTTTTGTCCTAGAGTGTGCAATAAGATTTTATGAAATGTTAATAGCATTTTTATTGTCACAATTTATAGGTACAATCCTGAATTGGTATCCATAATCTAGTAATGTATGTTTCATCCACAAAATTTGTGCACAACAGCTACCAACAACTATGTATTCAGATTTGGAAGTAGATAATGCTACCGAGTTTTGTTTCTTACTACACCATGATACTAGTGACTTGACTAAAATGTGACATGTTCTAGAGGTGACTTTTCTATCTAACATACAAACACCGATGTCAGCATCAGAATAACTAACTAACTCAAATGATTTTCCTCTGGGATAGAATAGTCTGAGATTGGATGTATACTTAAGGTATTTGAAAATTATCTTAACAACATTTAAATGATATTCCTTATGGTTTTATTGAAAATGAGCACACATTCATACACTAAACATAATGTCAGGTCGGATAGTAGTTAAGTAGATTAGGCTTCCAATAATTCCTCTGTAAGTGGTTTGATCAACAGATTTTCCATGTTTATCATGATACAACTTACAAGTAGTACTCATTGGAGTGCCACTACATTTTGTGATATCCAAGAAAAAACGTTTTAGAAGATATTTTGTATATTTGTTTTTATTTAAAATAATATCATCATTATTTCGAAATATTTTAAATCCATGAAAGAATTTTAGTTCACCCATTAATCTCATTTCAAATTAGTTTTTCATCATTTTATAAAATTCAATACATAAAGAATTTTTTGAATATACAAAGTTAATGTCTTCTACATAACTTTGAAATACTAAAAAATCATCATAAATTAATTTTATAAAAAGGTTAGGATCGGCTATTCCTTTTGTAAAAGATTTTGAAATAAGAAAAGTACTTAATCTATCATACCAAGCTCTTGGATCTTTTTTTAAACCATATAATGCTTTTGATAATTTAAAAACATGATTTGGAAAGTGAGGATTTGTAAAACCAAGGGTTTCTAAAAAAATACATCCTCATATATATACCCATTTAAAAATTCACTCTTAACATCCATACGATATAATTTGAAATTCAGATGGGCAGTATAAGCAAGCAGAATTCTGATGGCTTCACGTCTAGCTCATGGTGAAAAGGTTTCCTCATAGTCAATTCATTTTTCTTGACTATATCCTTGTGAAACCAATCAATCCTTGTTTCTAACTATGTTACCCGCTTCATCTACCTTATTTCTAAACACCCACTTAGTGCCTATGGAAAATGTGTATTTAAGTCTGCCAATAAGTTTCCAAACTTTGTTTCTTTCAAACTGATTATTTTCTTCTTGCATATCCATCACCCAAAATTTATCATTGATAGAATCATTAATGCTTTTAGGTTAAAGTTATGACAAGAATACTTGATGTTCGACCTGATTTCTAAGAGAAACTATAGTTTGAGTTCCTTTATCTAAATCTCTTACAACAACATCTAAAGGATGGTTCTTAAGAGTTTTAACATCTCTAAAAAAATAAGGACTAGTAATTTTAGGTTCTTCAACTGGTTTGGGTTCATTGTGACTTGAATCTAAAGAATTTTTAGAACTGAAAGATTTCATAGATTCCTTTATAGAATGGTTAGAGGATTTTGAATAAATTTCCTAATTTGATGCATCATCCTCCATGTTCTTTAGAGTGGTTTTAGGATCATGTGGATCTGTTTCATAAAGTTGACATGAAAAGATTATTCCTCACATTTAGTTCTTTTATTAAACACTCTATAGGATTTACTAGAGATTGATTATCCTAGAAAGATTCCTTTATCACTCTTGGATGCAAATTTGTCAATATTTTCATTAGTATTAAGGATATAGACTTTGCAACCAAATGCTTTGAAGTAGTTTACTTTGTGTTTTTGATTATTCCATAACTTAGATGGAGTTTTTTTATGAATAGGTTTAATAAACACTCTATTAATAATATATCATGTTGTATTTACATATTCAACCAAAAAATAAATAGATCAGTCATATTCACTAAGCATAGTTCTAGAAATATCTTACAAGGTTCTATTTCTTCTCTCTACAAGTCCATTCTATTGAGGTGTTCTAGGGGCAGAGAATTTATGACAATATCCATTTTGAGAACAAAAAAGATTCAAAATCTTGATTTTCAAACTCACGACCATGATCAATTCTTAAAGATATAATTCTAAGTCCACTAAGATTTTCTACAATTTTGGCATATTTGGTAAAATGAGTGCAGGCTTCACTTTTGTGAGCAAAAAAGAAAGTCCAATTATATCTAGAAAATTCATCTACAAGAACATAAACATAGTGATTCCCATTTAAACTAGAAACACTAGATGGTCCAAACAAATCCATGTGAACCAATTCAAGAGGTTGATAAGTTAAAAGACTTTATCATTTAGAAACTAAAGTTGGGTAGATCTTTGACTAAGATTTTTCTAGTTATCTTTCAAAGGGAGTGAATATTACAGTGTCTTAGTCTCATATGCCCAAGTCAAGACTCTTTGTGAAATACATTTAAACAAGAAGCATTTTGAGAAACAAAAGAATCTATGTTAACAGAGTATACATTTTCATTTCTCAATGTAGAAAAAACTAATTCATTTTTAAAATTAAAAACATTGCAAGAATAATTTTCAAATTTAACATGAAATACACCATCACATAGTTTTGAAATACTAAGAAGATTATATTTCAATCCATCAAAAAAAGTAAATTGGAAATTAAAACTGAGTTAGAGTTACTGAGTTGGCCAAGGATAATGATCATTCCTTTGGCATTGTCACCCATGGTGACATGTCCACCATAAATTTTTATTATGTTCTTGAAGCATGAAAATTCCCCTATCATATGTCTTGAACACACACTATCCAAGTACCATAATATTTTATAGGATATCTTTAAGAAACATTCCTAAAAAATAGTTAAATAAATACAGATTTTGGTACCCATTTTTGTTTGTGTCCAGTGATATTAGTGACTAGTGCTTTAGGAACCCACATCTGCCTCATAGGTTTCCTATACACATTATGTAAAGTGCTTGAAAGATAAATTATATTTGGTCTAGAAAATATTGATGCATTAGAGAGTGTATCATAATTTGAACTTGCTGAATGTTATCCAGAACTAGGAGTAAAGTTGTATATCCTAGATTTAGAGACAAATTTAGTTCTTACAAAATCTATTTTACCTAGTTGATAGCTAATACTAGTAGTATATTTAGGATCAATATTTTAACCTATAATTTTTAGCAAAGCATCTTTACCATTATTAAACCTTTCAAGGTCCTTTTTCAATTTATCATTCAATATATTTAGTTCATTGTTTTCTTTATGCAATTGAACATTTTTATCTCTTTCTATAGAAAATTTTGATTTAAAAGTTCAAGTAAGAGGATATTGTTTCTTTAAAGAATTGTATTTATCTTTTAGTTCATTACATGCCTCTTCAAGCATATTATAGTACTCAAACATTTTTTCATTAGAAATATTTTCAGAGTCAATATCATCTTCAGAATGATAGGAATTGTGTACAGTAGATTCCAGTGTAACCTTAGATGTGTTTGTCATGAAAAACATATTGGATTTGTTAGCATGTTCATCATGTGAAGATTCTGAGTCACTTGAACAATCCTTAAAAGCACTCCAAGTTGCTTTCATTGCCATTTTATACTTTCTATCAATGTCCTAATATTTCTCTTTGTACATGATCTTGGGATAGTCCACCATTACATTTCCCTTTCGCTTATATGCATAGTGTAAAATATCATCAGACTTTTCACTTCTTTTCCAATCTTTCTTCCATCTCCCCTTTTGATCATATCTTCCATTGAATTCAGGATTTATGAAAAATTTCTTCTTCTGGTAAAATATCTTAAAATTGTTTTCCAACTGAGCCATCTTCTCATCACTGTCTGGTGATGATTTTTCACTACTAGAAAAATTCTATAGAGACTTCCAATTTTCATTTCCCTTTGTTTTTAGAGGTGTGGTCTTGAATGCAATAGATTTTCTTTTGGGTTCATCCTCCTCTTCCTTGTTTACTTTCAGATCCTCTTCATACATCATTAGTTTTTAATGAGTTCTTTTACAGGTAACATGATGATGTCACATGACTCTCTAATAGAGACAGAGGTTCCTCTCCATATGTCAGGTAGGCATATAATAATTCTCATGATTTTTTCTTTGCCAGTAACTTCTTTTCCAAGAGAAACCACTATGTTGAAAATTTCATTGATCCTGAGATACATGTAAGAAATGACCTCATCATGTTTTATTTTAAAGTTATAATATTTAATAGTATAATTATTAATTCTCATTTTTTCACACTAGAAGTTCCTTCATGTGAAATATAAAAAATATCCCAAATTTCATGGGTAGTTTTACATACAGAAATTATGTAAAATTACTCATATCCTAAGGATAAATTTAAAGCATTCATGGCTTTGCAATTGTTATTTTAGGCAGTCTTGGTTAGATTATCCCAAGTGATTCTATCAGTAAAAGTAATATTATACTCAACTATAATTGAATACCAAATTTCAAAACCCATACATTATAAATGCATTTTAATTTTAATTTTTATATTGGGAATAATTAGTTTCATTAAGGAATAGTGGGTTGTTTGTTAGAAAACCTTCTAATCTATTATCCATAATAAAAAATTACTTTTAAAGAGATATAAATTTAGAATTAAAAAAAATTACAGACCATTTATTGAAAAACTAAAATCACAGTTGAATAGGGTTAAAAATAGTGTCTTAATGCAACTTATGATACCAAATGTTGGTCAGAGTAGAGTACAAAAGAGAGGGGTGAACTGAGTATCTATTAAAAATTTCTATTTACAATGTTTTCTTAAATGGTTCCCCAATAAAAATAAATACAAACCAGTTAATTAAAGTGATATGGTTATGAAAATTTGACTGTTTAAATAAGTTCTCAGAAGATTGAATAATTCTCATTAATCTTAATGTTAGTTATAAATATTACTTTTGAATCTATTCTAATAAGGAAAAACAATTATAACTTCATTCCAAGATTAAGTGTCACAGTAAATTTAGTGATTTATGAATTAAACTATAAAACATAAAAAAACTAAATAAAAAAACATAATAGATACAAAACAAGTGGTTCAGTCTCAAGATGATACCTAATCCACTCCACTTAGTGATCACATACGACCAAGAAGTTTATATTAATAAACTTGATCCACACCCTGGATTGGGGAAAACAAAAGTGCACATGACTTTCCAGGTCACATGACCTCTTCCACAGTTCTCTGTGGGTATAAACTAAAAGTTCACACATGGATCTTTTCCACACTTATCTGTGGGTGTAAACAAGTTTAAAAATATGTGAGAGGAAGGATATCTCGTATCCTATAGTTTAAATCAGGTGACAATGTGTGTTTTAATACAAACACACACACACACTGCTCGAAAGATGAAAACAATACACAAGATAGAAAAAATGATGATATAAGGATAGAAGTCCTTTTAGTGTTAGTCTATGCAGCTCCGGACTTCTAGGACGAAGAAGATGCAATAATCTAGTCCTCTTGAGAAAATAGAGTGTCACATGTCTGGTTCTCAGGTTTTCAATTAGATCTAGATCATTTTTTTCATGGAGTATATATTTTGTAGATGTTCTCCACTCTGATCAATGGTATCTCAGATTTTAGATTCTTTATTACTTATTTTGTACTTTAGTTGTATCGTGTTGCATGTGCTGATACTTTTCTTCAATAATGCTCATGTTTCGTTCACTATGTCTTGTGCACTTGTGTTATGGGACCCACTTTTCCTTTTATTCTTGGAGTGCATGTGTTGATTATGAAAGGATGCATGTACTATGAACCTCGTACCTCGTACTATAAAGTGTCATGTCTACAAAGAAACATTAATTATGTCAGTGCATTTAAAAGACTCAAATATGACCGTTAGAAATTAAATTGAAAAACGAAAAAATAGATTAAGGAATAATGTCACAGTATGTCTGGGAATATTGTCATTTGGAAGTGTTGTCTCCATGAAATGGTGTCTCCTTCTTTTCATTTGAGTGGTGAGACAATAATGATGGCATAGTTGTATAGAGATTAGGAACTGGTAGTATAGATGCAGAGTTAGGATCACGGTGTATGGGTCACGGTGTCTGGTCACAGTGTCTAGGTCACGGTATCTGGGTAACATTTATAGAAAACCAAAACCAATGGAAGAATCACTATTTCTCAGACATAGCCAAATATCTGTATACAGACATAAATAGTGATATTCATATAATAGATTATAATTAATCATTCATCAAAGAAATCATTATAAAAAAATTAAATATAGTTTACAATAATAAAACATAATTTATGGAAATTAAGATATTGGATAGGTTTATTTGAATAATAAAGAAACCAACCAACTGTACACATGATTTGAGATAGATAAAACAAGATTTGTAGGATATATATGATTTGCGATCATTAAAACATGATTATGATAGGAGGATTCAAACATAGTGGTTTATGGAATGATTGGCATAAAATTAATGATTAATTATACATTTTTCCTGAGGGGGTAGTGATATTTTGACTCTTTTTCTTTGATAGATTTCAATATATGATTTGAATATGTTTTAAGAGGGTTGTAACATGGAATGGTTCATCTAGGTAAAGAGAAACAATTCCTATTTTTAGAAGTGTTTTTTTGTTAGATTGGATTTTGGTTTGTAGGGAACTCATCTTGATTGATGTGTGTCATTGATAGAAGAATATTGATGTTCATGTTGATGATATCTACATAAAATCTAGTTAGTAGCTACCAAATTTAAGATTTATCAACATTAATTATGACATTATAATTTTATGTTGGTTCTATATTGGAGTTTCTTTTGTGTGTAAGGATGAGAGAGGTTTCAATTTTTCATTGGTTAATAATACTATTAAATTAATATAAATTTATATGGTTGTAGAGGTTAAATATATTTCGGAAGTTATATTTTTAATGGTATCAAGGATAAATGGTGATTTAGTTAGAAACTGATTTCATAGTGGTTGTTAAATCTATTTTATTGAATCAAGGGAATCTATCATCTTTGTCTCTTAAGGTACAAGATATTTAGATGCTTTCTATTGAATTTTATGTCTATATATTTTATTTTGGTACAGTAAATTGAATTTAAGTGGTGTGTCATTTAGTGAGACTAGTGAATGAGAAGAAAATTGTCTGATTTAGTTGTTTTCTCATGATCTTGCATTATTTTTCATGTCAGGATATTAATGATTAATGGTGTGATTTGGTTTTGATTTCAATATATATATATCAATAATGTAATGATTAAAATATTTACCTATATTTGACAAAAATAATATTTTATTCTATATTTTTAATAGAATCAAATTTTATTGAAATGATATATAAATATATATGATTTTTAATTCATTGTATATGACACATGATAGATTTTTTTCTCCTTTTTTTTCAAAAAGGGATTCCCATGTGTGGCCTTCTTGAACCCTCCACATAAGGAAACCCCTTTTCCCATGAAGAGGTAACTCCAGAGAGAGCCCGAGTAGGGAAGAAGCCGTTTCCAGTTGAGATGGTAGAGTCTCGGAGTGTGACAACCTGGGTGGTGATTCTTCGTCAAGAAATCCATCAACATGGGTGGGTTGCACTTCATTTTTCCCACCCAGTTAGAAACCGAGTGACCCAGCAAGGCGGGTGGATCCTAAGGGAGAGCTTCACCTCAAAAGTAGACTCCCAAGATTCGAACCTTGTACTTCCCAATGAACAGAATTGTTGTAACCCTCTCCTTCACAACTATTCCACCTCCAAAGCGACAAAACATGTATAGGGTAATGCTTGCCTTCCACTGGGGGACCCTACTATGTGCAGAGCATGCCGTACATTCCCCGGCTCGGTAAATGGATTTGAATCGCACTGTGCATAATATGTACAGTGTCCGATTCTGGAGGGACTCAATCCTGGGCCAGTTCCCATGGAGAGCGAGGGGTACAACCAACGGGTACCACTCGGCTAACACCCCATGGTTTGTGGCGCATGATGGATTTAAATGATAAATGAACATGAAAAATGAATCATTTTTTGGATGGATATAATACCAATTAATAAAAAATAAATGATCAACAATTTACCAAAAACATGATATATGATATGATATATGATATGTTTAAAATGAAAAAAATAAAAACATAATTATATATGTACCTGTCATATGTGTAATGTCCCACCCATTATCATTTCCTTGAGAAGGCGATGAGGTGTTACTAGGCCTTAAGAAATATCCCCAAGATGCCAAAGGCTGACAATAAATTCCAAAGGGCTTCAAAACATTTGGGGAATGATTTACCCATTAAGAATAAAACAACTAATCCTATAAAACCAACACAAACAAACCACTATATGATGCATGATAAAAAGAAAGACAACTCAACCAATTATTTTATTTTAAAACCCACCAAAGTGTATTACAATAGAATCCAAACTAACATCAAAGTAAAAAATGAAAAAAAAATAAAACTCTAAGATGACCAAAAAACTCCATGATCCACAATCTCCTTGCTCCAACATCACCAAACAACCCATGTATCATAAAGTAGTTCTAAAGATGTGTGATACATTACCTTTTCCAATGTCTTGGTAGATGGAATCTACAAAATTACCAAGGTGCCGAATTAAGGGTGAGTACTAAAAATCAGTTGGTTTACCCCAATGACCTCCATAATCATTCCACTTGGATAAAAGAGTTAACAACATTTATATAAAACAATTTACATGATAAAATTATTAAAACAATTTATAAAAAAATATAAAAAACTTCTAAAAAGAGTTTATAACTAAATATAATAAAATTATAATTTTTTTTAACTAAATATAAACAACTTCTAAAAAGTTATAACTAAATATAAACAAGTTCCATTTCACCCACATTTCTATATAAAACTATTTTTTTTGAAGAAAACAACCATCCAATACTTTGAATACATTTCTCAAGTTCCCTTTGACATAACCATCCCATTCCACATATCCAACCGTGCATGCTTAATTATGAATGTTCTATACTAATGAGTGTTCTCTCTTCGATCTACCATGTCATCACATGATAATTATTTCCCATGTTCTATTACACATTTGGAACTAGCCACAAGGTCATATTTCAACCAAGCCTCATAAATTTAATATGAACATGCACCAAGGTATGCCCAAAAACTATTATAATATTCCACAAGAGAAAATGATTTCCATAAAAAAATATTTTTATTGAAAACCACTATCTAAAAAACCATTTAAAAAATTAAAAAAATAAATATTTTAATATCACCATTTTAAAATCATGAAACTAAATCACTTTTTACAAAAATTCACCACAATTTCACAATTTCACCAAAAACCCCAAATCATCACCAAAAAGGATTTAAATAATTCTTTTCACTGATATTTCACAATGAATTTCATTATATTAAATTTATTTGAAACTAATCCAATCTATTTTAGCAATAGGAGTCAAGAGTGAATCCACCTACCTTGAGAGTTTTGGTGAAAATTATAAACATATGAAGAACACCAACCAAACCAGGTAAAATCTTCACGATCCCACCATAGATATCTTCCCATTTCCAAAAAAAAAAAAACAAATATAAACTGATTTGTCATCCAAAAACTTATATCAACCCACAATGGGTGTAGATCTAAGAAAAATAGAATATAGATGAATTGGATCTAAGAAAAATGTCAAGAATGATGAAGAATGAACACTTACCACAAGGAGTCAGCTTCTAATTAACAAGTGAAGCCTTTAGATTGGATCTGGATCGATTAAATAACCTTCCTTGACCTTTGGGGAAGTAAAATCACGAGTAAGGGATGCATAGAAGGTAAAATAAGACCCCTAAATCTAAAAACACGTTAGATCCTCATTTGGATCTAACATTGAACCTACACATGATTTAGTTGCACGGTTAGGAAAACCATGCACTAACCACGTGTTAGCCACTACCTTAAGGATGACCCACGCATGGTCACCTTGCACGGTCTCCATAATCATTCTCCAACCATGCCAAAGCCACTCCCTCAAAAAGACCCAAGACATTTTCAAAGCACTTGATTTCTCCTAGGCCGTCGCACGGTTTGGACAAACCGTGCGCAACTTGTGCGCCTTCTATTTAGCCCAAAAAATCACATTTAATGTTCTCCAAACAACACACATATACATTATATAATTAAAATCAGAAATAAAGGGTTACATATCAAAAATTAGAGGTGCTACATTCTCACCACTATTGGTCGTTCCATCCATATAAAGTAAAAAACTATCTGTGTCTTGACAGTGTTTCGACTATTTCTCTTTCATCTCCTTCTTGCATTCCAAAGTCTCTTATTGAACATGACCATGTTTAAAAAAACCCATACTATACCAATGATTTTTCCATGCAATAATTCCTCTTTCTTATCCATAATATAAATTGGGATATGTATCAATGAAGCATCCGAAAATAGGTCAAAGTGATCCCATCTGATCACATGGTCAGAATCAAGTTGATACATTTTCATATAGGATACATGTAACACATTATGCACTGAACTGAACCATAGTGTCAATTCCAACTAATATGCCACCTCTCTAACCTGTTGTAGTATCTTGAAAGGGCCTATGTATCAAAGAGATAAATTACTATGCTTCCCAAAACGTCAAAGACCAACCCTTAGAGAAATCTTTAAGAACAAATGATCACTCACTGTGAAGTAAAATGACCATCGATGATGATCCATATATAATTTCTTATAACTCTGATCCATCTCTATCCTTTTTCTGATCAACTGAATATTCTTAGTTGTTTCTTGGACATGGATCGTCCCAAAAAGTGAAGTCTCACATGTTTCCACCCAACACAGTGAAGAATGATATAGACACCCATACAATGATTTAATATGATCCATATGTATCGTGGCCTGGAAGCTGTTATTATATGAGAACTCTGCCAAAGGATGATTCTCTTCCCACGATCCACCAAAATCCATTACCAAATCCCACAACATGTCTTCCAATGTTTGTATCATCCTTTCAAATTTACCATTTATCTGAGGATGATACGCCATACATATAATCAAATGAGTCCCAAGGGCTTTCTATAAGGATTTACAAAAATGAGACGTGAAACTCAGATCTCTATTTGAGAATATAGAAACTGGTATGCCACGTATCTTTACCACTTCTAGGATATTGATTTTGGATAGATCCTCTACCGTATGAGGTTCATGAAAAGGGATGAAATGAGTCGACTTGGTAAGATTAACCACTATCACCCATATGACACCGTCTTTCCAAACCATTCTTTGTATTCATATAAAAAAAATCTATACCCATATACTCCCATTTCCACACTAAGATGGGTAAAGACTACAACATACCTACTGGTCATTGATGCTCCACCTTAACTTTCTGGCAATCTAATAACTATGAAACAAACTTATCCACCTTTCATTTCATACTGTTTAGCCAAAACTGTGCTTTCAAAGCCTCATACATCTTCTATATTTTTGGATGAACATCCCATTTCAAATGGTGGTAAGCTTGAAAAAGTTTTTACTAACAATTCATAGGTACAACCATCTGATTACTAAACCACAACACCGAATTCCCATCCAACCTCCAGCACTCAATGGTCTCCCCACCATTGAATTTTGAACTCATTTTAACATATTCAACATCGGATGTCTGTACATTATTTACTATATCCATAAAACTAGGAACCACTGAAACCGATAAGAAAACTGCAACATTTCTTTAGTTTTCACATTCCCCATGCATATCAGCTAAGACCAACATCAATTTCCACTCATCTAATGCTTTTTTTTCTAATTGAGCACATGAATTTCTTCTTAATGCATCAACTAGCTAATTTACTTTACATATTGTAAACATCAAGTCAAAGTTTAACATCTAGAGATACTCCATACATATTATTTTTTCTCATATTTAAATACCTTTTTTAGAAAATATGTTTCAAACTCTTATGATCTGTGAACACTATTAATTTTTTATCAGATAAATAATGATGCCAAGTCTTCAAGGAATGGAAAAAAATAGTTAAATCCAAATTGTGTGTTGGGTAATTCTTCTCATGCACCCTCAAATGTCTCGATCCATAAGAAACAACATGGTATCCTTGCACGAGAACACACCCCAACCCATATCCATAAGTATCATAATACACCACATCCCCCTATCCTAATTCCAGAAAAATTAATATAGGTGCGGATGTAAGACAAACATTCATCTCTTAGAAATATTTCTAGCCTTCCTCAATCCATTGAAATGGAACGTCCTTATTTTTTAAGGCTATCATAGGTAATGATACTCATGATAATTCACAAATAAAGAATTGATAATAACTAGCGAGACCCAGAAAGATTTATATCTCCAAGACATTCTTCGGTGGTTGCCAAGACATAACAGCGTCTATCATCTCTAGATCCACTGAAACCTCTCTTTTGTAAATTTTATGGACAATAAACGGTACCTATTGTGTCTAAAAATCACACTTCAATAGTTTGGAATGATAATGTTAGTCTCTTAGGATTCTCAACACTATCACAAATTGTTTCTCATGCTCAGCCCTTATCATTGAATACACCAATATTTCATCCAGAAAAATCACAGCAAAAGAATCCAGATATCTCTAAAATATCCGATTCACCAATTTCATAAAGACTTCTTGTGAATTTGAAATACTTAAAGGCATTACAACATATTCACAATGGCCATATATACTTCTTAATGCTATTTTAAAATACCATCCTTTCGAACTCCAAATTAGTGATATCCTGATCGCAATTCAATTTTATAGAACCATCGAGCTCCCCAAAATTGATCAAACAAGTCATTTATGCATGGAAGTGGACATCGATTCTTTATCGTAACATAGTTAATATTACAATAATCTATTTATAACAAAAGATATCCATATTCTTTCTTCATGAAGAAGATTGGTATCGCCCATGGATATGTTCTCGGTCGAATGAAACCATTACTTTCTAGCTCTTCCAACTGCACTTTCAGCTCCATTAATTATTTTTCTTCCATCGTATAATACAAAAGAGAAATTGGACTAGTCCCCAAAAAGAGATTAATCATAAAATAAACCTCCCTTATAGGTGGTAACCCTGATAATTTATTGGGAAAACATCTGGAAATTGATCCAAGACTACTGGAAAAATGTTAGCCTTGATATATTCTATCGATGCCAATGTTAACACCACCAAATTTTAAGAAATTCTTCCCAAAACTTATTCCAAAAAGACCATTGCACCTGTATTCACAACCCTTTATCCTCTGAAGAGATTCTCATTGCCATCCTTAGTTACGAAACTAACTATTCTTCTATAATATTCGATGCGAGCCTTGAAAATTTTCAACTAACCCATACCCAAGATTACATCATAGATATCCATCCCCAACACAAATAATTCCCATTTCAACTAAACTCCATCAATAGTTATAGAACATTTTCTACACACAATGGCTCAATATTATCTTTGACCAAGAGGATTTTGAAGTTTTATAACATTATAAATCATCTCAAGTTTTAAAAATAGCAAATCAAAAACACGAGAATCAATGAAGGAATGCAATTCACCAGTATCTGACTACACTTTCATAAGGGTATAATTCAAAATAATCATACCTCTCACTATAGATGGTCTAGCCTAATCATCTATAATCATCTACTCAACACCATAAAATTTCTTCATCACAATGATATGCTCCTTATTTTCTCTTACGGAGGAGTCATGTTATTCCTAGAATCTACAGGGATAGCTCTGTTTTACAGATGAGATTGATTCTTCTATCCTCGACCCATTGAAGAATAAAATTCTTGTGTCTCCTGAGATGTGTCCTGAGCACCTGACCTCAGAGCACTATGATAATAGAACTTAATATGTCACATATTGTTTCGATTATGGCATACTCATGGTGGTGTTGTACACTCTCACTTTATGTGGTCAAAGGAATCACATCAGAAACACCCCACATGGCTCTTTGGTTGTGAAAGAAGTTTTATTGATCCAGCTATTTGATTCTGATTCCAGCTCCCACCTTGGAATTAGGTGTCCCTTTTCTAATTGCTCCCAACATTATAGTTCCCATCAGTTCCCATGGGTATCAATATTCTTCCTCCTCTCATAGCTCATGAAATGTCATGTTCAACCACTATTTCTCTATTCACAATCTCTGTATAGTCTGTAATATATAGTACAATTATCTTTGATAAAATATCATATATCATCCTGATTTAAATATGTATTCCTTCAAGGATTAAGTAGTATAAAAATTAGGTGAAAAGTTCACTAAATTAATGAATTTAGATGCATACTCAATGAAAGTGATGTTTTACTTCTTCTAACTGAAGAAGCCCATTGTTCACTGAATCTTGAATGTATAAGGATATAATTGTTTTTTGACCCATTCCTGAAAATCAACCTAACCAAGGCCTTGATCCACTTTATCCTCCACCACTAGATCCCACCACTCATGTAAAATATTCTCCAGTATATATTTCACTAGATTGAATTTATGAAATCTTGGTTTGCCAATAAAATCAAAGATATGATTCATCCTGTTCAGCCACACCTCTTACTTTTCTAGTTCCAAATGACCTCAGAAGATGGGTGGATTCTATTCCTAGAACTGGATGGAATAATCCATGTGTCTTGGATCATCCCTCTAGTTCCTTGTGTCCATAGCCAAATTTTCTTGGAAGATACTCTAAACCAGTTGTTGGTTCATCTGCGACTCAGGTTCAACCACACTCTCTATAGCTTCATTATGTTGGTTTCTACGACGCCTACCGGGTTACATTTTCTATACAGAAAACAAATTCCATCAATCTCACTCTCCAGCTACTAAAGTCTTAGAATTTTAAATTCTACCTCATCCACCATCACTACATTGCTTTCAAAAAATCAACCCCTTTTCACATTCAACTTTTTTTGAAAAAATTCAACATGATTTTAAAAATAAAACTATTTTCAAAATAAATTAATCATGTTCTTTTTAAAAATATTTCATTTGAAAATAATTCCAACATTTTGAAAAAAGTAACATAGTTCACCAAATCATATATTATTACTCAAAATGAAATATACAATACTAGCGAGAAGTTAGTCCTAGAATGAATGTCATGATTGTATAATCAACTAAACCCATGACAATGAGTTTCCAATATATTATAAGTTTCTACAAAACACTTATGTACCCAACTACTTGGTAACTTGATTTTCAACATAAAAAGTTTAGCTATGCATTTTTATAATCTACATTTGAAGACCTGATAATCCTACTCCTTTCTATGATCCCAACTCATGGAATATAAACGAATTAATTCAACTCCAAAACCAAGAAAACCGATGACTATTTGTTCTACAAGGAAGGATAAAGCAGATACCACTTGTCTCAAACTATATTTGGACCAAACAAAACTGAAACCATTTGTAATATCATGCCCCTTATCATTGGATTGAGAAGGTGGTGAGGAATTACCATGTATTAAGAAACATCCCCAAGATTAAAAAGGCTATAAATAAATGATTATGTCTTTAAATAAATTTTGGGGAGGATTTACCATTTAAGAATAAAAAAAATACAACAAAACCAAACCAAAAAAACCACTATAGTATGCATGATAAAAATAACAATAACTCAACCAATTATTTTATATCAAAAACCCACTAAAGTGAACAAGAACAATATCCAAACAAACATAAATGTAAACAGTGGAAGAAAACGAATAAAACTCCAAGATGACCAGAAGACTCAATGATCTAAAAGTTTCATGCTCCAACATCACCAAACACCCCAAGTATCATGAAGTAATTCTAAAGACGCGTGATACTTTACCTTTTCCCATGTCTCGATAGATGAAATCTGCAAAAGCACCATGGTTCCAAAGTAGGGTGACTAATAAAACTAAATAGTTTTTTACCAATGACTTCCCTACTCACACCACTATTATGGAATAGTTAAAAAAATTTATATAAAACAATTTATATGAAATAATTCTCAAAAAAGTTTCTAAAAAAGTATAAACAACTTCTAAAAAGAATTTATAACTAAATATAAAAAAATTATAAAAACAGTTTATAACTAAATATGAAAAACTTATAAAATAGTTTATAAATGAACATAAACAACTGCCTTATCACGCCATTTTCCAGAAAAAGATATTGTTTTCATGAAAACAACCAACCAATAATTTGAATCCATTTATCAAGTTCCCTTTGGAATAACCATTCGATTCCACATATCCAACTCTGCATGATTCATTATGATATTTCCATACCCATGAGAAGTCTCTCCTCAACCTAAAATTTCGTCACATGATAATTATTTCCATTTTTCTATTACACCTTTAACATTGAGTACAATGTCATTTTTCAACCATGCCTCATAAATGCAATATGAACACACACCGAAGTATGCCCAAAAAATATTCCAATATTCCACAAGCCAAAACCATTTAAATAAAACAATATTTTTATTAAACATATTTATCCAAAAACCATTTAAACAATACATCAAAGAGATATTTTAAAATTACCAATTTAAAATCAAGAAGCTAAATCACTATGAAAAACAATTCACCAAAATTTCACAATTTCACCAAAAACCATAAATTATCACTAAAAGGGGTTTATATCCCAATTTGAACAAAAATTTCAAAATAAATTTCAATAAATTAAACAAATTTGAAACTAATCCAAAATTTTTTATCAATAGGAGTAGAGAGTGAAGTTACCTTCCTCAAGAGTTTTGTAGAAAATGATAAACAGATGAATAATGCCAACAAAACCGGGTTAAATATTCATGAACCCGCCTTAGATATCTTACCCTATTACAAAAAAACCACATATAAAATTATTTTTCATATATAACCATATATATACCCAAAATATTTATAGATATAAGAAACCGAGAATAAGGGTGAAGTAGATCTAAGAAAATCATCAAGAATGATGAAGAACAAACACTTACCATAAGGAATCAACTTTTAATCACCAAGTGAAGCCTTCGAATCACCTCTTGGTCAATGAAAGAACCTTACATGACCTTTGGGGAAGAAAAATCACAAGTTAGGGCCATATAAGATGGAATATGATACACTTAAAGGAAACAACATGTTAGATACATGTTTTTAGGATCTAACTTTGAACCTACGCACGGTTTAGTCACAGGGTTAGGAAAACCATACACTAACCATGAATTAAAACTACCTTAATGATGACCCTCTCATAGTCACCTCTCACGGTCTCCATAAATGTGTTCCAACCATGCCAAAGCCACTTGATAGTGAATTAGATCTTGATTAACACAATAATCCACTTGGTGGTGAATTAGTTTATTTTTAATTTTAAAGATGGTACTATGAAATTTCATTGATAGAATGAATGACATGAACTATCACATAACATTCACGATGGATAAAATATTAATTAATTATCTATTAATTTTAATAAATGATACAATATTTCATTGATATATATAGTTAATTAATTAATTTATTTAATTGATACGTTGAATATTAATTTTTTTAATTTGTTTTGTATAATCTCAAACCGATTATTTTTATAGCCTCATTTCCACCAAGAGTTTTCATAAACCTTAACAAATTTTTGAATCTTAATAAATAATGAATCTACATAATACCCCATTCTGAAGTTAAATAAACTAAGAAGTCTTCACAATCTTTAATAGCTCTTGTAAAAAATATCTTGTGAAATAATTCTTGGTAACTACCCTATGTGTGTGATGAACCAACTCAGGCTACCCTAACTCAGGTACCCAAGATAGTTTGTGACAAGGCTCAAAGGGCGTTTCTAATCCCCACATGCTTGAAACTAGTTCCTTATAATAAAAAATGTACCTTGGGAATGTTTTTCCCAATAAATTCATCAACAAAAAATTTTAATTATACCTCAAGAAATCATTATAATCCATATATAAAATAAACATCCAAACATGGAAAAAAAGAGGATTTGAATATATACACAAAAGACAAGATGGGAAGCACAAATTCTATACCAAACATAGTAATGGTTCTATAACCAAGACTCAAAATAAATCCAAAAAAATATACAGATCACCATTTGACATGATTGTCAACATCCCACCATATAATGCCTATTTCCCAAGATCCATTAACATGAGTAACTTACGCCTCCAAGTGATTCCTTGAATTTACCTAAATCTAACAAAACAAAGTCTATATACACCCATTGGGAGTATATAGGGTGAGATAATATCTTTTCTAGTAGGTTCCCACCAAGTTTTTCCTGAATATCTATTGTTACAAGAACAATAAGCCTTCTCTTTTTAAAATAGTTTACATAAAAATACGATTATAACAATTAAAATAAGAGAGGAGGAATGACATGTAAGAAATTTCAAGAACCATGGGACAACCTTAGAACAAATATTGTTAGGGAATCATCCTAATATCATCACACTCCCACTGACCAAACCGATGCAATGCATTCATACATGGATTTTAATGAGATCATCATCATATGAATAATATCATGGTGACACCTGACCATGGAACCAAATCCAAAATTTATAGGTTTAGTTAGTGACGTAACATATTCCAAAGGATATAAAGGATATAATTTTCCTAGTTGTACTTGTTCAAGTCTTCCCACCTAGGTACTTGGGATTCGTACGTACTATTCATTTTCTAATCAATTCAAAATCAACTTTAAAATTATCCCACAAAAAAACATTCCAACATAAATCCATTTATTCCTCAATGAAAAATGGAGACATTTTTCTATCAGCTAAAACCTCACAACTAATTTTCAAAATACTATTTTATGCATCAAATTGATTAAAAAATTATTTAAAAATTTATGCAACCACATTTATTTCATCAAGAAATGAAACCTCATGATACCACCTACCTTAATCACTTGAAGTCACTAGTAAATAGTTAGAATCCTAAGTACAAGAGGAGATAAGACTCTAAGAAAGAAAGATAAAAACATAAACACTATGAACCCCACCATTTCATTCAAATATAGAAATACCTAGGCTAACATATCCCTAGGGGATAAGAGAAAAGAAATGAAGATGGGTTATAATACCCGAAGGAAGAACAAACCACATTCTTGGGGTTTTCTTGAAGGAACTAGGTTAAATCCACCCAAAATAAACACAAAGGATAAAGGTATGAAAAATTAATGTGATATAAAGTTTAATATAGATTGAGTGAATAGGGAAATGGGGAAAATTGGGGTTAAATCAGGTGAGGGAAATTTGGGAAAACCAAAATTTTAAAATATTTGGAAGACTATATGGTTCGGCTAAATGGTTATCCTAACCTTGCACTAACCATGCATAACACCACTTCTTCACTTGGGAAAAAATATGGTTAGATTGAAAAATTAGGTAAACCATGATCCAACCATACAAATTCAAACTAACAAAAATTACAACCCCATTTCATGTTTTTTTCATGATTACTCCAAACAATGAACTAATAGTGTAACATCAATTGTTAGGTCGGAGAAAAACGGGAAGGATGGCAAGAGGGGGGTGAATTGCCTTTTAAAAAAAGATTAACAAATTAAAATCAAAGTTAAAGGTGCAGCGGAAATAAAGAGGCAATCACACAAGAAATTGATAACGGAGTTCGGCCAAAAACCCGGCCTACGTCTCCGCTCCCAACTCAACCGTTGAGAGATTCTTGTGTCCTGGGCCCAGGAGTGTTGGGCCCCCGCCAGGATTGTTGGCGCCTGTGCCCCGGTAACCAATCCCACATCAGTTGTGGGGGGAGATTGGTGGGTGCTTGAAATTCCCGTGCCTACCTTCCCCTCAGCAACGCGTTTTAAAGCCGTGAGGCCTGGGATAGCAACTGGTCCAGAGCGGACAATATTGCTAGGCCGAGGGATCCGATCCATCAATTGGTATCAGATATTCTACCGCTTGCTTTTCAATGGTTTTAGCAAGAAACCCACTAGGCTTTGAGGTAGCACTAGAACCTATTACAGCTTGCTTTTAGATGGTTGAGCAAGAACCCACTTGCTTTTGATGGTTGAGCAAGAACCCACTAGCCTTCTTACAGGTGAAGGCTAGCTCACCTATGACACAAGCCTTTTAAAAGGAAAGGCTTGAAGAAACCTCTTCACACCTTAGTGGTGATGTGAAACCCAAAAGAAAGAGGGATGAGAAAAGGTGTTGGGGTTTGTAGGCACAAACCCAATTTTAAAGCTCAAAATATATAAAGCAAGAAAAACCGTAATTGAGGAAGACTTGGGCGCCAAAGCATGATGGAGTTGATGTAGCGTGCTCTCCCAAGCTTCTTGAGGTGCTCCTTGGATTGGAAATTGGTTGGAGCACTTGAGGATCCTTGAAGGTGGAGCACCGGAGGTTCGCCAAATGTTCAACAATATGTCCGAGCGCTTGGTATATGATCCGGTTGGTGTCCGGGGCTTCCTTGGCCTTTATTTATAGGCATGGAACCCATGGGGAGTCTTTGGAGCCGTTGGAAAAGTCCTCGGAGCCGTTGGAGGCCAAAAGAGGGTTGACTGGTCAAAGCCAACGACTAGTTTGACTGGGCTATCGGCTGGCCGGTACAACTCCACCGGCTGGCCGGTGCCTTGGATGTTGAGAAGGCCTTCTGCCCAGGCAGCACCGGCTGACCGGTGCCAGAGCCACCGGCTGGCCGGTGGGCAGACAGTAGCTGCCACTGTTTCATCAGGCTGCCACCGGCTGGCCGGTGACAGAGCCACCGGCTGACCGGTGGAACCTGGCAGTGGGCAATGCCTCTGCCAGGTCCACCGGCTGGCCGGTGCTATCACACCGGTTGGCCGGTGGACTGAATTTCAGTCCACTTCTTGTCCATTCTTGGGCCAATCCTTTGGCAATCTTTTGCCTATCATCCACAACACTTAAAACACAATTAGATAAACATGAAAGTGATTGTGATCATGAAAATTAAACCACGAGGGGATACGAGAGGTACAACAATCTCCCCCTATTTTGATGATCACAATCACTTATCTAAGCAATGTAAAAACTTAAATGAAAGGCATGCTTTAAATGATAAATTGAAAATAAATACTAAGCATGAGAGAAAAGATTCTCCCCCAATCAATCAAGAAATTTCTCCCCCTTTGTGATTATCAAAATAGAATGGGGCATAAAACTTAATTGAGGGAAAAGAGATTTGAAAAACAAGATTTGAGATTTGAAAATCAATTGAAATTTTGGAAATAAAAATTCGATACCAAGAGTTGAAAAATTTGAAATGAGAATTTAATAGAAAATTTTGAATTGAAAAAATTTGATACCAAGTGTTGAAATCGAAAGTTTGAATCTAAGACAAGGTTTTGAAAATTCTCCCCCTAAATGAAAACAATAAGTCACCGGGGATAGGAAATAAATTTTGGCCCGGAGAGACTCACAAGAAGGGATTTTTCAATCCAAACTTGTCTCATAGCGGGTCTTCTCCTTTAGAACTCATCGGAATAGAAAATAGAATTGGGTTGGCCATACCGGGAATTTTTGCAATCACACTCATAAATGAGGTGCCCGGGTTTTTTACAATAGTTGCAAAATTTAAAACTAGAGCTCCCCCTTACAAAAACAGTGGGTGCATGGGAGGAGGAAGCTATATTGGTGTAGCCAAGTCCATTGGTGGTTCTAGATACTCGTTGAGAACCTAGGAGTTTGGACAAATTTTGTTCACCTTGGGTGAACTTGGCTAGGGATTCTCTAAGGTCCTTGATGGTTGATTCCAAAGAATCAACATTTGGGAAATTTTGGATTTTTAGGGAGAGTTCCTCCTTCTCTTTGAGAAGTTGGTCTTTTTCGCAGGAAAGCTTTTTGAAATTCTTTTTCAAAGCAACGAATTTTGACGAGAGTTTGTGAAAACCATTTTCTAATTGGTCTCGCACATGTTGGAGTTCTTCGTATGACAAATGATTGAAAGAATTAGAAGAACTAGAGGATGATGAGGAAGAAGAGTCGGAAGATGATACCTCATGTTTTGCCATTAGGCATTTTGTACCTTGGTCGCTTGAGGAGGAGGAGGAGGAGGATGATGAGGTGTCACTCCATGTCGCCTTGAGGACCTTTTTCTTTCCTTTTTTCCTTTGGCGTGGACCGTTTTTTGTTGAGTGGGCAATCGGGCTTGCAATGCCCTTTTTGGCCGCACCCGTAGCATTTTACCTTGGGCTCGGATCTTGCGGTGGGTTCTTGCTTTCGCGCCTTGCGAGATTTCTTCTTCTTCTTGTGCTTCTTCATAAATTTGTGCATTTGGCGGGCGAGATTCTCCATTTCCGAGTCGCCGCTTGAAGATGAAGTAGATGAGGAAGATGAATATGATGAGGAGGAGCTTACTTCTTTTTGAACCTTGAGGGCAATGTTCTTTGGTGTCTTGATTGGTGTGCCCTCCTTTTGAGCTTTCCTCCTCATCGTGATCTCGTAGGTCATTAGGGATCCAATGAGCTCCTCGACCGGCATGTTCTTTACATCCTTGGCTTCTTGGATAGCCGTCACCTTAGGTGCCCATGAGCTCGGAAGGACCCATAGAATCTTCTTGACCATTGCTTCAGCTGAAACATCATCACCAAGAGATTTTCTACCATTGCACACGTCAGTAAAGCGAGTAAACATATCGGAAATAGACTCATTTGGATGCATGGAAAAAGATTCAAAGTCTTGTCTATACATATCTAATCTAGTATCTTTGACTTTATTAGTGCCTTCATGGGTCACTTCTAAAAGCTTCCAAATTTCATGTGAAGATGAGCAAGTAGAAACACGATTAAATTCATTTCTATCTAACCCGCAATGAAGAGCATTCATGGCTTTGCCATCAAGCTCAAAATTCTTAATATCGGCGGGGGTCCATTTGGATTCGTCGGGGGAAGACAAAGAATAACCTTGCATGACAATTTTGTAAATAGGATATCCTATGCTTCTAAGAAAGGTAGTCATGCGGGTTTTCCAATAATTATAGTCGGTCCCATCAAAAAATGGAGCCCGACCCAAAGAGTAGCCCTCGGGGGCGAAAGAGGTAGATGCCATCACAAAGGATCTTTAATTTGAAACCGGTTAGGGAATTATTCAAAACTTTGCCTCTGATACCAATTGTTAGGTAGGAGAAAAACGGGAAGGATGGAAAGAGGGGGGGTGAATTGCCTTTTAAAAAAAGATTAACAAATTAAAATCAAAGTTAAAGGTGCAGCGGAAATAAAGAGGCAATCACACAAGAAATTGATAACAGAGTTCGGCCAAAAACCCGCCCTACGTCTCCGCTCCCAACTCAACCGTTGAGAGATTCTACCGCTTGCTTTTCAATGGTTTTAGCAAGAAACCCACTAGGCTTTGAGGTAGCACTAGAACCTATTACAGCTTGCTTTTAGATGGTTGAGCAAGAACCCACTTGCTTTTGATGGTTGAGCAAGAACTCACTAGCCTTCTTACAGGTGAAGGCTAGCTCACCTATGACACAAGCCTTTTAAAAGGAAAGGCTTGAAGAAACCTCTTCACACATTAGTGGTGATGTGAAACCCAAAAGAAAGAGGGATTAGAAAAGGTGTTGGGGTTTGTAGGCACAAACCCAATTTTAAAGCTCAAAATATATAAAGCAAGAAAAACCGTAATTGAGGAAGACTTGGGCGCCAAAGTATGATGGAGTTGATGTAGCGTGCTCTCCCAAGCTTCTTGAGGTGCTCCTTGGATTGGAAATTGGTTGGAGCACTTGAGGATCCTTGAAGGTGGAGCGCCGGAGGTTCGCCAAATGTTCAACAATATGTCCGAGCGCTTGGTATATGATCCGGTTGGTGTCCGGGGCTTCCTTGGCCTTTATTTATAGGCATGGAACCCATGGGGAGTCTTCGGAGCCGTTGGAAAAGGCCTCGGAGCCGTTGGAGGCCAAAAGAGGGTTGACTGGTCAAAGCCAACAGCTAGTTTGACTGGGCTACCGGCTGGCCGGTACAGCTCCACCGGCTGGCCGGTGCCTTGGATGTTGAGAAGGCCTTCTGCCCAGGCAGCACCGGCTGACCGGTGCCAGAGCCACCGGCTGGCCGGTGGGCAGACAGTAGCTGCCACTGTTTCATCAGGCTGCCACCGGCTGGCCGCTGACAGATCCACCGGCTGACCGGTGGAACCTGGCAGTGGGCAATGCCTCTGCCAGGTCCACCGGCTGGCCGGTGCTATCACACCGGTTGGCCGGTGGACTGAATTTCAGTCCACTTCTTGTCCATTCTTGGGCCAATCCTTTGGCAATCTTTTGCCTATCATCCACAACACTTAAAACACAATTAGATAAACATGAAAGTGATTGTGATCATGAAAATTAAACCACGAGGGGATATGAGAGGTACAACATCAATGTTTTTCCAATTTTTTCAGAATTTAAAAGGAAAACATTTCAAGAAAGAAAGAAGAAAAATAAGGATATTATATAGAAGATACATACTTGAAAATGACATCACAAGTTAGACAATGTCAACCCATCATCCATATTAGTCTAAAATATAATTTCCCACTAGTGTAAAGCTAATCACCTTTTCATAAACACATCTAGTTTCACCATTATGTCATAGTTAAATAGTATAAAAGATAATATATATAGATTACTCAATATTATATTGTCTTCTATATCCTCTATAAATAGGTGGATGTTTCGTCTAATACTTAGAAGTGAAATCAACATTTTTGAACCCATTCATAGATTAACCTCTTCTCTAACGACTACACCACATGAACCGTGATCTTTATGTTTTTATCATCCATTTATAGTTCACAAGCTATCTTAGGAAACACATGATTAATATCTCCCTCTAGATACTTCTCAAGTTGAAACTGAGGTGGAATTAATCTATAATTACAAATGATAATTTATATTAAATCCAATAAATATCATGAGATATATGATCACACACATAAACACTTGATTTTTGCATCACTATATAGATAAATCAGAATCTAGTACACGTATATCTAGGAATACCTATATTTATAAATAATTATATTTCATAATATATTATTGTAATATTAATAATCCAATATCATTCCATGGTACCTTATAATTATTCAGGTACTCATAAACTATGTTATAAAATCATCATAGTCTCAATAAAATTAAATATCCTCCAACAATTTATTTAAGATAATAAATTATCAGTGATTTTTTTTATAAATTTGTACCATTTAATTTATCATTTATGTCTTAAATTATATAAAAATATTGACATGTCATTTGACCCTACCTATAAAATATGATGAATAAACTCACTCACTTCCATATCCTCGGAAAAGAAAAACAAATAAATATCACATCACAGACCCACAAAACTCAAAATCATACATCATACCTATGTGGTAAATAGGACTTACACTATAAAGATATTGGTCTGTTATAAATGTAACATTCCTCCCAGTTTAGAATATATCAACCTATACCCAACCAAGTCCTAAAAATTATAAAAAATAAGAGTATTTCTCTCATAGAATTTTTTAATAACTATACCTGGACACCCAAACCAATGTCACCATAATACATAAGGCACACCTCCCTGTATGCTAGATGCTTCTAACTGCTGGTGTAATTACGATCCAAATAAAATGAATCAATATAACTCACCTATAAAATTTCTTTTAAAATATGATCAATAAGGAAAACCATGTTATTCAATGTCACATCAATTATACATAATCTGTGATGTGTACAAAGACTCACGACTAGTCATATATATGCATGATATCAAAAATTGACAAAATAAATAAAAAATATAAAAAGATTCATAGCATGGTACTCCATAGATATTAATTCCCCAACTCCTATCTTTCCAAATAATAACCATCATCACTAGTTATAGGGATATTTACCTTACCATCATCATGAACTAGAAAATTTAAAAGTTCAAGTGAAGTGTGAATATAGGTTTTTTGTACAAGTAATTGAAACATATTTCTATTAGTCCTCTAACACATATTTTAATATAGAGTGAATTTATCTGATGGGATTCCATAAATCATACATAATGTATAAAATAATGTTGGATTATCTTGTGCTGACAAGGCCACCATAAATAATGACCTTACCTGCTTCGACTAGTGATTATATATCCACCATTACATCAATAATAATATGAAATCTGAATTGGCCATCAATGGGATACTATAAAACGATACCAATGTTATCCAATGTGCACTGTCTCCAATAACCCACCATAAATCCAACTAAAATATTAAACACCTTATCCCAAAGGTCAATCATATACTCAAATGAACCTTCATTGATTATACTGGTCTAAAATTGAACTCAATGGTCTCATATTATTTCCTATGATCTTACATTGACCTTACGGGCCTCACATAAATCCCAATGGTATTACATTGAACAAATGGTCTCATACTGACCCAAATGAACTCATGTTGACCCTAATGATCTCACATTGATTCCAATGGCCCTTCACTGAACCCAAATTTCTAATATTTACCACAAATTTCTTGTATCAACCCTAATCGACTCACATATTCCCCAGTGGTTTCATAAAACCATAATGAACTCATACTAAACATAGATGTTTAATAGTATAAGGATTCTCAATCATCTAAATTAGCAACTTACCAAACATGATAAAATAAAATATTGATTCCTAACTATGGTAAAAAAATAACACTTAATAACCCATAAAAAATCCATTAGCTAGGTCCCATAGGAGAGGAATTTTTATAATTGTATACTTAACTATTATCATTTGATCCCAATGATATATTATTTAATAATATTTCATTTTCAACAATGGATACCTTTATGAGCATGTCATTGAGGAATTCGATGTTTCTTTTTCCCTTTCTAGAATGGTTATACAAGCCATAAAAGGTTATAAAAATTTACTTAATAATTTTATAATTACCCACACATTTTGGTTTGGTCCTATAATCCTAGTTCGAAATCCCTATGCATGTGTACAAATATAAATCCAATAATGAATTACCATATATTATTAAGGACACCTATATGAGCCTAAATTTAATTGCCTCCCATGAAAAAACTGGATAAAAACACTTAGATAAAAAAATCATAGAAAACATTCTAAAATTGTATAAAAAACCATTTTAGACGATTCATTGTGAAATAATAGGAGAAAAAATCAAGAAAAATTTAAATACCTTATCCTTTCTATCGTGAACCCACTACCACCAATAAATCATTATTTTTCATTGAGGAAAAATGTCTGGATCAATCCAAACCAGAATAGAGTAAGGAGAACCAAAAATACTCTTCCATGATTTCTTTTTGTAAAAGACATCTAATGATACAATTAATGGATTTTAGGCCCAAAATACCTATAATTTTCTAAAATAATGATATGGGTTAAGTGTTTCACTAAACATTTTGTGGCCCTAATAAAAAATTTAGAGAAATACAAGGCTTCTTGAAGTTCCCTTGGATTTTTTGAAGATTTAATTATTGTTGTCAAACTAATAAGATAGTTTTTCATCCCTAAGATGTGTTTTTGAGATGTAAAAAAGATTCTTAAAAGGTTTTGGAAGGTTCTAGTTTGCATTAAAGTTATTCTTCATTTACTATGATGGAGTTGAAAATAATTTTTTTATCCCATGCATAGGATATTTTTTATTGTATAAGTGAATTGTGCTACGAGGGTCACTCACAAGTCATTCCATCTTTGAGTAGGATATTTGAGCCACTCGTAAGACATTTCATCTACATATATGAGTTTCTAGAAAATGAATATGATATTTTAAACTCGTAAGAGATTTTGGGAAAATTGAAAAGGAATTTTATCTATATAAAGTTGACTTGATCTGAATTTAAGAGATTTGAGCAAGTTGTAAGAGATGATAGTTTTTCATTTCTTTATCAAATACCAAAGTTATGCAGTGTATGGAATCTTACTATCCTATATGATATTTTTTACTAACAAATTTTGATAAAGGATTATATTATATGACTTAATGAAGATCATATGATGCTTGTGGAATCCATAATAATTTTGTGTTTAAATGATCACCTATTTAATGGTAACATTGTAGAAAAAGAGCTATGTAAAGGTAGTGCAGTCTCTACATCATGGTAACTAAAATGTTCTTAAAGCAACATAAGAGTCATTTTGACCTACATAATTGTAATAAACATCTATATAAATGAAATCAAAGCTTTCATAAAGGTAGTATGAGTTTCAAAAAATTAATTTATGATGAATAATAGATATTTAAATATAACGACGATTTGCAGATAATTTAGATCCAAAATATCATGGGGTCAATCAATAAACACAATTCATGCTGAAATTTGTGGGGATTAAATGAGATAGATCATGATAGAATCTCTTAAAGATTAGGAATTCAAATATTTGAAATAGTTATTCATGATTTTTGTTAATTTTTTTCCTGGATGCTTTGATTGATATTTTTGGTGTAGCCAAAGATGAATAAGTTTCCAATTATTAGTTTGGAATATTATATTTGCATTCATAGTGAATAATTAATAAGAATAAATTTTTTGATGAATTTAGAATAAGACAATACACTAATGTATTAAATAAATATATTTTTAGAAACATCAACCAATGTCACACTCTTGATTTTTAAGAGCTCAAAGAAACTGGATTCTGTTATCATTGATTCATATTCCTACTAATGAGAAGGAATAAAACAAGATCATGCATTAATGCTTTCATCCATAGTTTTTCATTCAAAACTAGTGATAATAAGGTTGAATTAATACTACTTCACATCATTTTTATGGTAGTTAAGGATCTATTAGAGGATCTTTCATTTTATGTTGAAGAAACCCGACACACATTGGAGATTTGATTCATTTTATATCGAAAGAGGAATCTTTAAAGAATATTTTCTTCTTGTATAAACAACACAAATCATTCAAAATAGTGGAAAGTAGATGATACCAAGATTTATAGAGTGGTCGATGAAACCTACTCAAACCATTGGTGCTAATACCATGCATTTATAATCACTATAGTTTTATTGTGATAAGATAATGTGTATACTTGACAAAGGTAGAACACTATAAGAATTATTATCTTACATGGAGGATGAAATTTTTAAAAATATTATGTGTGTTATTTCTCTCTCATAGTCTTTCATGTAAGTGATGAAGTGACTATAAGAGTGAATGAAGACATTAATGAGGCACAAAATATTTGTTCAAATGAATGAATTTATAAAAATAAAAATTGGTGATAATGATTCACTACCCTCTCAGTAGTACGTTAATTAATCTGGGATCTATATGTTGTATCAGTGAAATCCAGGTTCCCTTGAGATTCTTCTCACCTAAATTCTATTATAGAGAATTATAATTATGAAAATAGTATAAGTGTTCCATTTTTTATGTAAATTATTTTCATGGGTAGAAGAATCAAATTCTTACATATCTATTATCACATGTACTAGAGGAAATTGAAATTTTCATTATGGGATACATAATAATTTCTAGAGGTAGTACAATGAATTTTATAGGTAAGAGGGATATTGAAATATATGGGAAATAATGAAACGATATACTATCATATATTTCCAAAAAAGAAAATATAAAGGCAATGTGCTGACAATGATCTAAATAAATTTGAGATAAACTGAAGAATATGTATGAAGGAAACATTAAGATTAAATAAGAAAATTTGAAAATCTGGAGGGAAAAATTTGAATATATAATATTGATTGAATATGAGAATGTTGATGACTATTTCATGAAGGGTAAATGAGATATTCATTCATATCATAGGCTTTGGGGATATTTTGGATGATTCAAAATTCGTAAAATAATTAATGAGTACTTTTATAGATATATTTGATAAAAATATTTTAACGTTTGAAGAAATTAAAGATGTATCTTATGATGATAGGCACAATACTCTCCTAAATAATGATTTGGGAAAAGTACAAATTTTCATGGAAAATAAAATAATAATAAATAGATTTAAAATATTTGAGAATGATAAATTTCATTGTGGAAGAGCTATGCGACCCCCTAAGTGATTTAAATGAATATGAAAAGAGTGATATGAATTATAATAAAATCATGGATGTTATATATAAAAATATTAAAAGGGGAAAGTTAAATTTATAGGGAGGATTCAACATAAATTATTTAAGTGTAGAGGAATTTTAAATTTTTATTTAGATTTTCTTATGAAAAACAAATCTATGAATCTTGATAGTGAATAATAAGAAGAAAATACATAATATAATTCAAAAGGAAAATATTAAAAAAACTATAATAAATTTGATGAATGAAACAAATAAGACATTAATAAAAAAGAAGAGAAGCATTATAAGAAAAGAGGAAGATGAATAATCTTACTCAAGTGGTGATTTAGAATGCGAATGTGCTAGAAAATGAACTATCTTTAGGGAACATGTTGAAAGTAAAGAAGATAAGTGAAATATTGGAGAAGAATAAGAGGATGAAGCGTACATGATTCACATATTAAGGAGTGAACTTTAATTATATCTTCAAATAAACACTAGTCTCATGAAGGAAGTTAAAAATTTTAAGAAGGAAGTTGACAGGATGGTGAATTTGGATGATGATTTTCACATTATGGAAAATCAGTAAATTAAGGAGATCAATATTCTCATGGGGAAAGTAGCTAATAAATAAAGAGTTATAAAATAATTAGAGAAGAATATGAATACTCAGAAAGAATAATATTATAAGTTTTAATCAAGGTGTCTTAAAGATGTGAAGACCCCATAAAAGGTGAATATTTATTATGATAATGTTGTTAATGTAAAATAAGAGTCATCTTAGAATAAATAGAAAAGTTTTTATGATAATTAGTTGATATCTAGACTTGTTATATTTGATATTATTAAATCTGTAAATCCTAATAGTGTAGGTTCTATGAGAAATTCTTGGAAAATATAGGCTGATTGGAACCCTCAAAGTATGAATACTATAGTTAAAGTGGTATAAAGATATTATAAAAACTCATTTTATTCTAAACCTATAGAAAATAAAGCTAATTTTATATCAAAACCGAAAGTATTTTTTTAGAGATAGATTCAATAGTTTTACGGAATATCCAACGTTAGAAGATTCTATTGGTGTTGTGGAACTTATTCACCAAAATCTTATATTTTTTGATACAATATGTCTCTCCCTTGGAATAAAATAAGGATTGAATTTATGGGGATATTCTCAAATAACAGGAGAAACATACTTATGAATAAATATTTAGAAAATAAAAACTCATAGGTAATATCAGACCAAACAAGGTTTGAAGGACTTGAGGATACCTGTAGAAGGTGTGACTAGAAATGTAACTTTTTTGAGTAGTTTATGAACATGATTCTAGGTCAACAATTAATTTTTTAAAGGTGGTAATATTCAACATAGAAGTATATCTGAAAATTAATTAATTATAAAGGTTGATTTAAAGGTAGGAAATAGGATAAAACCATGGATTATTTATAGTGGATGATATTATCATATGAAAAGATATATCAATATCCTATAAAATATTGATATTCATAATATAATTTTTGCGACCTTAATAAATGAGAACTATTCGGAAATCAATGGAATTAATTCTACTAAAATCAAACCTTCCAGAGTGAACTCACATGGTGTTTTATTTATTTATGAGATAAAAAATTAATTGTTGACTGTCATTAAACTATGTGATGACTTCAATGACATAATATATAAGGAGAAAAATTTAATCATTAAGATAATTATTTATGGAAGTATTATTATAGGAGGAGAAAGAACCAGTGTAAATTTATTTCATATTGGAGATCCCATTAATTCATTCTCTCTTAGTGCAAAAGCAGAAATAAATCTAAGAAACAAAGTACTTGGATAAAATAGTTAAAAGAATTTGATTAAGATATCTAAAAAAATATTTACAGTGATCCACACTAATTAGGTTGAGATAGATATCAGGTTTGTAAAACCTTTTAAAAGGAAAAATGGATCAAGAGAAGCATAATAGGGTGAAGATTGTAACACCCTGATATTTTGTGCTTTTTTTCAAATAAATCTATTCTTTTCAATATGTTGTGTTTCATGTAATATTAAGTTTGGATTTCATTACAAAAAACACTGATTTTACCTTACGTTACACACAACATTGAGTTTATCTTTCATTACACGTAACACTGAGTTTAAACAAAATGTGACATACTATTAAAAAGTTGTTATTTAATATGATAGTTATAACCATTACATTGTAATGATGGGTATGAATATAAATAACTAAATTATGAAAATATATGGTTTACACATATATATAAAATTAATTCCTTGGTGGCCAAATAATTATATATAAAAGTAAAAATTATATGAAAATAAAGGAAATCATTTTTTGAAAAACAATTTTTATTCACAAAAACGTATTTTACCATAATAAATTAAAAAAGCACTTTTGGTGAATTATTTTTAAAAAATATATATTATATATATTCAATAAAAAGTAAAACATTCATCATATGTGTTTTCTAGATAAAATATAAGAATAAATCCAATTTTAATCTAAAAAATTATATTTTTCTAAAAAGTATTTTTTTCTATCTTTTGTGAACTTATTTTAAAATTAATTTTTTCCAATTTTATAAAATTTATTTGAAAAAATAAAATCGATTTTTAAAAATTATAATGTCATAATTATATTAGAGTGAATTTTTAATAATTTTTTAAAAGTTATTTTTTTCGATGAATAGTGAAAAATAATACTTATTTTAAGAATGTTTATTTCTATTAAAGCATCAAAAAACATAAAAAATATTTTAATATAGTTTTAAAAGTAAAATTAGTTAAATAATATATCTATTAATACAATATAGTTCATTTTAATCAATTTTAAATTAATTTTTTCATATAAAAACTTTTTCAAATTTTGAAAATTTTTTCTTTGGAAAATAACTTTTTCATCGCAACCCTGAGATTAATTTTAAATTAAAAAATTCAAATTTTGAGAAGGGTATTTTTAAAAATGGATTAACTATTTGGAATCAATATAATTTATATTATCTAGTAAGGAAAAATTAATTTTTTATCATAATGAATTGTAAAAATAATAAAAATTAATCACCATAGTTAAGGTTACAACGAGTTTACTAGGGGTTAAACTAAAAAATATAAGCGATAAAATGACCAATAAACTTTTAAAACACCCTTTTTATGGAAATATTTTGGCCTCATAAAATTTAAGGTTCGATAATGTCCTATTATATTTCCTTTTTTCATGTGAAAATTATGTGCGTGCCTTTTTATTTTCAAAATTACAAGTGTACCACTCACCTCACTTATAAAAGGCCACCCCATATTATCTCTTTTTCATAGTTAAAACCCCATTTTGTTTAAGTAATACATTAAAAAATTTCTTCTTTAATCCTATTTACCCACACTAGAGTACTTCATTAAATTAGAAATCCAATCTATAATGGCTTTAGGCTAAACCTAAAGAGGTTGTCTGAAGAAGAGGTAAAGGTTTCAACTATGGATTTTTGTTTTACTTCTTATTCTGACTCAATAAAATATTTTAAAAATATTATAAAATAATAAAAATAATATATAATATATACTTATATATTAATATTATAATGGAATATCTTATATTCATATCTACATCCATAAAATTGGATACAAAATCATCATTCGTGTGTAGGGCGGACTACTACCACACGAACATATATTCTTCATTTTTCATTACCATCTATCACTAATAGATATAATTATATATTTAATTTTTATATATGATATTTATTATATTATTATACCTATTTAATTATAATAAAACATATACCTTCGTAACTCTCAACCCATTAGAAAATAATAACGCCTCTCATGTGTACGGCGGATTACCGCCTTACGAACCGATGTGATGTGTTTTTCATTATTTTTACATGGATGGTAATAAGGATATATTAAATTAATACATATGTTATTTTCAATATAATTATACTAATTTAATTATGAAATCACATATACCATCTTAATATCCATTCTGTGGAGGATACGATAACATCGTTCCTGTG
Source organism: Viscum album (assembly GCA_963277665.1). Taxonomy (NCBI): domain Eukaryota; kingdom Viridiplantae; phylum Streptophyta; class Magnoliopsida; order Santalales; family Viscaceae; genus Viscum; species Viscum album. The sequence continues at coordinate 246,847,253 of OY728131.1, forward strand.
TACAACGGACCACCACCTCACGAAGCGATGTGACTCATTTTTATCATACACTTAAATGGTAGGTAATAAGGAAAATTTTAAATATAAATATTTGATATATATGAAATAAAAATTATCATTTAATTTTAATATATTATTTAGTCTTCTTTTTTCATTCCATAAATAAAATGAAAACAATGTTCATGCGCTGGTACGACCTAAAATATCTATGAATAATGTATTTTATTTTCTATCTCTAGATTTTATGGATTGAGATAAATACATTTATAATGAATATATATTATATTTATATCATGTTTATTATTATTAATATTAATGAACCATGATTAAATTAAGAGGACCGAAAAATAACAAATGAAAACATACATGAAAAATAAAGTAGTTATTGACCGAAAGGTGATTTTAACATGGAATTGTTGATTAATGGGTAATAAAAGGTCATAATTAAATAATATATAATATTATATATATAATATTTTTTATTTAATAGATTTATAATAAACTTATATTTATTATACCAGAGTTTTGATCATATATTTCGGAATTCAAAACTTAAGGTAAGGGATTTTCACCTCACTTTTATTTTCTGTGAGATATGCTATATTACCTACATATTTATTTTATGTGTTGTATATAATTTACATGAATTTATTTTATTATGATTATAAAATAATTATATATATTTACATATCTATTTTATTATATCACTTTCATGGGGTTTACAGTTCAAGAGTTTCCAAAGCGGTAAGGGATTTTTATCTCAAATTGCCTTTTTTGGGACATTAGTTATGTTATGCACCGTCTTCTTCTATGAGGCATATATACATAACACTTTTCTATTTATATAATTTATATAATTATTTTATAGATATTTAATGTTTATTTGGATTTTATTCTTTATTGAGTATTATGATTCAAATTATTACTGATGAGGTATGATATTTTTATCTCAATTTTTTTCTTTAAACATACATTATTTTATAAACATATATTATTTTATGATACATATATACTGTAAATTTGATTTTTAATATCATGGATTTATTTATTCTCATGATATAATAAGTTTTTTTGATGTTATTCTTTCAAGGGACTTAGGATTTAATGTTACCAAAGTTGTAAGGTTTATTGTTACAATATCACCGTTTATCAGGATTGGTCATGATTATGCTTCCAATGATGAAATATTATGACCCCTGTCTCCCAAAATATAGGAATTTTACTATCATATGGTTATGTCATGATAATACTTGTTTCCCATTAATTTTATTCACTTTATATACTAAATATTTTAAGATAAGGTTTTTAATAAAGATCACCTATATTTTTATCTTCGGTCAAAAAACCCTTTTCCTCCAAAACCATAATTTATAATTTTTTTAAAATAGGTTTTTAACATTCTCAAAATGATTTATTAAATAAAATTTTAACTTTTTTATGTTTTTTTAAATGTTTCAAAAGTTAACTTCATATTGTCTTCAAAATAAGGCTCATTTAGCTTTTATCGAAAATGTGAAAGGAATATTTGTTTTAATGTGTATGAAAATTTTCTCCCTCATGACTACTAAATATTTTAAAGATTAATTTATAAGTTCCCAATGATATTTTCAAAGAAAATTATTTTTTTTATAATTTAAAAATTATTTTTCATAGTGGAAAGGATATTTTCTTTAAGGAATGTTCTAAGTGATTTTTAAAAATCATTTTCTATCTAAGATGACATCCTATAATGTAACATAAGATTTACTAAGGATACGATATGATACCATATTTATTATTTCTTTGGATAGATTATGATTGTGATGAAAATATGTTTATGAAACCCATTTCTTTCCATGAGTTATAATATAATAAAATATTTATATAACCAGATCTCCTTTCATGGGTTATGATATGCCGAATATTTTATGATATTATGGAATGAATATGTATGGATTATGTGTTGGGTGGGACCTATATCTCCATCCAATGTATTGGGTAAATATTGGATAACTCATGAGTAAACATGACATGCATGAACCTGATTTCATGTTCACAATGTTATGAATGAACTTAATGATATGTTCACAATGTTATGCTTGAACATGATAACATGATCACAATATTATGGATAGAACTAGATTTCATGTCCATAAGGTTATGTGTGTACCTTATTACATGTCCATAAGTTTATACGTGGGCTTGACTTCATGTCCTTAACTTAATGAGTGAACATGTTTCTATTTATACTCATTTACAATGTTAATAGTTTATCTATATGCTACAAATCTATACATTATTCCAATATTATGTTTTCAAGGTTCATGTTATTTGATTTCCTTATGATTATAGTCTTATAATCTACCAAAATTTATTCGATGACTCAATATTATGATCTTTGATATACAAGGTATTGTTTTAAAATGTTATGCTAATTTTGTCATACCCTTAGGATAATTTTATTCTTATGTATCTACCTTGTTTATGATTACTGATTATTTGAGATCACACTTTTTATATTTAATTTCCCCAGGTAATTATGTAATTTATTATGTATAATATGTCTAATAAGGGTGATTTTTATGAAGAACATCGTGTGATATGATGTAGCTCACTTATGGACTAGTTTTTTATGTGTTAATGTTTACAAATCCATTAGACCTAAACAATATTTGAATGGATCATTACATTGTGGAATTATTATTGATCTATTAAGATGTAATATATTTTTATGATAAGTTGTTTTAATTAGAGTTGGTATTAGAGAAATAATTAGTTAACCTCTAGAAACTAGAATTAGAAAACATTAGCGAAATCCTTAGGGATATGTCTAAGGATATTTCTAGGGATATGTCTAAGGATAAGTCTAAGGATGCCTCAATGTATAGTAAAATGTCCTGAAATTTTGGAGAAGGATAGAGTGAGTGGTTTATATGAAATTACACTATTTTATGGATAATACAAGTGGTTGTGGATCTAGCACATAGGTACTTATGGGTACTAACTCTGAAAATGGTGCATTTTTCTAGATTATATCTTCTCCTAGTGCATGAAAAAATTCCTTACTACACACATGGTTCATCACTCCCGAGGGATATGATTTGGAAATTCACAAATAATTTATTTAACATAATAAAGGATGTTAATAGTGACCATTAATGACCTTAGTTAAGCCTAAGGTTTCTTATATTGAAAAGAATGTTTCATGATTTAGACATCATATAAGTGATATTGCATGATTATATGGTTTCCCCACAATGATTATAGTTTCTCACACTATGTTTTTTATTTTATTCAATTGACGAAACTAAAAGGAATCATGCTGACATTGAATATGATGGAAAATTTAGTGACTGTGAGAAACCTAATTGAATAATGAATGGAGATATAGATATTGTGATTATGTGAAATCATCTTTCTAAATATATAATAAATAACATGAAATTCTAGGATATTGTTAAAGTGTAAAAATAGGAAAGTGAACTTTTATAAAATCTCATGTGGTAAATAATACAGAGTATTTAGGATTCATTCTACTACATGTCAAGAATGTGGGAAGAAGAACCAAGATTAATATATCAAATAGAGGGGGATATTTTTTTTGTGTGGAAAATAAGTTCATAGAGTGAAAAATTATTGAGTAGTTAAATGTATTACGTTTGGGGAGAATGGGAATTATCTAAGTAAATGCCCCGACCTAAGAATTTACTCCTAGGTCATGGAAGGACTTACTCCATGTCAATCATTGAAGTTGAATGATTGAAGTATTTATGTATTGTGATTTAAATATGATATTATTGAAGTATTTTTTTCCAATGGTATTTGGGTTATAAGAAGCATGAAACATCTACTGATTTTGTTATATTTGTATGCATATATGCCTCTATATAATATTAAATTAAGAGTGATGGATACCATTATGGGTTTATGAATTTATGTTTGATCGTAAGTTAATTGTCTTAAAAACAACTTTTGAGGTTTTATGTTATGGGTATTTATAAAAATTAAGGATATTTTTGGAGATATTTAGGGAAATTTAACCCTTTAGTTTTATATATGATTTAGTGGAAAAAAATTATTTGAAGAAGAGAACCTTTAAATTTTATGTGAATATGATTAATGGTATTGGTAACCTTTAGTGTTTATCTTATCTTTGATGTAAAGGTAATTATGAACTATTGAAATTTGATAATGTTGTAGGGATTATGTTAATATAGCTTTGTAAAAATGATAAATCACAAGTAGAATGACAAACTGTTGCATCTAGTAAGGTCATGGGGCTTGAACCCACAATTGAAGGATGACAAGGGTTAACACCTACCAGAAGCCTTTGTGAAATAGTATTTCTAGTGGGACAACATGAAGAGAGATATTACTGAGTATGTATCTAGATACTTGGTATGTAGAAAAGTTAAGGCTAGGATATAAAAGTCTAAGTGTATTATACAAAAATTATCTATACAAGAATGGAAATGGAAAATCACTACCCAAGATTTTTTCGTTGACTCCACAAAACATCTAAAGGTAATAATGCTATATTGAATGTAACAGACCACCTTACATTGTCAGTACACTTCATCGCTATCAGAAAATATTTTTCTCTATATCATATTGCTATAATTTACATTATGAATGTGGTAAAAGTTTTATGGAGTACCAAATTCAATTGTATTAGATCAATATCCAACATTTTCCATGATTTTTTGGTGAACTAATCAGTAATATCATGACATGGAGTTTAGTTTTAGCACTATATATCATCCTAATATTCATATTCAGTCTGGGAGATCATTTCAAACCCTAGAGGATATGCTATGATCTTGTTCAATGGGTTTAAAAGGCAGACGGGATCGACACCTTTTTCTTGTTTATTTTTCTTACAATAATCACTTTTATTCAAACATTCAGATGGATCCTTATGAATACCTTTATGGAAATATTTCTATAACTCAATCATACTAGTATGAAGTTATAGAAATAATTTTTTGGGACTTGATATTGCTAATGAAATGGAAGATAAGGATGGATACATTCAATAACACATAAGAAAAGCACAAATTTGATTGAGTTTTTATGATGAAAATAATTGATGTGATATAGAAATTGAAGTTGGTGAGATGGCGTGTCAATGAATTTCTCCATGAAAGAAAGTAGGGAAAACTAATACCTATGTATATTAGTCCTTTTGAAATTATTGATCATATCAGGACTGTATATTATTGTTTAGTTCTTCCACAAATACATTCTCAGGTTAATTATGTGTTCCATGTATCTCTTAGAAGGAAGTAAATACCTGATCCATCACATGTACTAAAATCAAAGTTCGTACCACTAGAGCATGATCTTTCTTATCTGGTAAAACTAAAAGAGATTCTGGGTCATACAAATAATGTTCTACGAAACATAACCACTCACATGGTTAAGGTTTTGTGGTGAAACCACCAGCTTGAGGAAGATACATGGGAACTTGAAGATATAATTAGGTAGAATTATCCTCAATTGTTTGTAGGAATGTAATGAATTTTTGTGAAGAAAATCATTTTAAGGTGGGTAGAATTTAACACTCTGATATTTTGTGAAATATTATTTAGAAAATGAATTTAATATTTTTCAATATTTTCATTACACACAACACTATGTTTAGATTTCATTACATGAAAAACTATCTTTATCTTGTGTTATGTTCAACAATAAGTTTAGCTATCATTACACACAACACCGAGTTTAAACGAAATGGGATATGCTAGTAAAATATTATTATTTAATATGATAGTTATCGCTTAGACATTGGAATGAAGGGTATGAATAAGATTATTTAAATTATAAAAAATTATGGTTCAAACATTTATATTAAATTAATTAGTTGTTACTAATTAATTAAAAATGAAAATTAAAAGTATTTGAAAGTAAATGTTTTTTTGATGAAAAACTATTTTTATGCACACAAATGTGTTTTACCTTAATAAATTAATTTTTTTGACTTATTTAAATTAAATTTATATATTATATATTCAATAAAGTGTTTAACATTCGTGTTATGTGTTTTATAGATAATAAATAAGAATAAATCCAATTTTATGCATAAAAACCGTATCATTGTAAAATGTAATTTTATTACCTTTTTTGAACTAATTTTAATAATTTTTTTTGAAATTTTATAAAGTTAATTTGAAAAAATAAAATTTATTTTTGAAGCAATTATATTAAATTTTTCTTCGAATAAATTTTTAGGAATTTTCTAAACTGATATTTTTTTCAATGAATAGTGAAAAATACAGAATTTTATTAAGAATTGTCAATTATTTTAAAGAATTTAAAATTGTAAAAAATATTTTAATATAGTTTTAAAATTAATAATATTAAAATTATATATTTATTTATCCAATATATTTCATTGGAATCTATTAAATTTTGAATCTAGATATGATTTTTTTTTATCTTTTGAAAATTTTCTCTTTAGAAAATTGGTTTTTGATAGCCTTTGCAAGATTAATTTGAAATTAAAATTTTAAAATTTTGTAAATGAAAATTAAAATAATGAATTAAATATTTTTCATAATTATAATTTATATTATCTAATACGTATAATTTAAATTTTTACCATAATTAATAGTAAAAATTAATAACAATAGTTATGGTTAAAACGGGTTTACCGAGGGATTAAACTAAAAATATAAGGGGTAAAGTGACATATAAAATTATCCAAAACCCATTTTATTTCTATATTACGACCTTATAACCAATAAATATTTATAATTGACTATATTAGATCCATTTCCCATGTGAAAATCATGGGTTCACCTTTTAACATTAAAAAATTACAAGTGTACTAATCACCTCACCTATAAAAGGCCGCCACTCTCCTATCATATTCACAGTTCCAAAAAAATTTGGTTCAGTAAATACATACCTAATGTCAAAATTAATTACCTACACACATAATTGAGGCCTTTTTGAGATTATAAATCCAATCTAGTAAAGCATTAAGATAAACCTAAAGAGGTTGCCTGAAGAAGAGGTAAAGTTTTTCACCATGCATTTTTGTTTTAGTTCTTCTAACTCCTTAAAATATTTTCCAAAATGAAAAAATAATAAAAATATTATATAAAATCTAATTAAATTTTACTATATTAAGTTAATAATATATATCCATTTCCACATACATCAAATGTGATACAAAATCATCATTCGTGTATTCAGAGGACGACCACCCCGCGAACCGATGTTAATCATTCTCAATTACTACCTCTCCCAGAAAGATATAATGATGATTTAATGTTTATATATGATATTTATGATATTATTATAGATATGTAATTATAATAACCCATATACCTTATTTCCTCTATTCCCATTAGAAAACATTATCATTGCTCGTGTATACGGCGGATTGCCGCCTTACAAACCGATGAGATGTGTTTTTCATTTTTATTTTTGTTGGATGGTAATAAGGATAGATTAAATGAATAAATATTATATTTATATTATAATTATTATTTCATAATTATTATACCACATATAACTTTTTACTTTGCATTCCGTGGGGAATATGATAACATCGTTCGTGTGTTTGGCGGACTACTGCCTCGTGAATCGATGTGATTTGTTTTTCTCAAAAAATTTAAATGAAATATAATAAATATACGTTTAAATAAAAATATATGATATATATGAAATAAAAATTACTCTAACTATAATATATTATTTACCCTTATTTTTTTAATTCTTTTGAGAAAATGAAAACAATATTCATGCGTACGTATGACTTATCCCCATAAATGGTGTATTTTATTTTATATCTCTATATTTTATGGATTATGGTAAATACATATATAATAAATATATATGATATTTATATCATGGTTAAAATTATGGATATTATGAAACCATTATTAATGTAAGAGGATCAACAAAATAAAGAATCAAAACATATATAGAAACCAATGTAGTTATTGCTCAAAATGTGATTTTCACATGGAATTATTAATAAAATGGATAATAAAAGGTAATTAATAAATAACATAAGGTATGATATATATAAATAATTTCATTTAATATATTAATAATACACTTATATTTATTATAGATTAAGTTTTAATGTGTATGAAGGAAGTTGATATTTAAGGAAAGTGATTTCTATCTCACTTTTAATTTCTATGTGACACATTACATTTTTACCACATGATTATTTTATTTGGTGTATATACTATAGATGAATTTATTTTTAGAAAATTACCCAAAAAATTAAGGGTATTTACATTTCTATTTGGGTATCTCCCTTTCACAGGGTTTATAGTTTAAGAGATACAAAAGCAGTAAGGGAATTTTATATCAAATTGTCTTCTTTGGGACACAAGTTATGTTATGAAAATATCATATTTTATGAGGGGTATATACTAAAAAGTTTATATGTTATATCATTAATCTAATTAATTTCAATATATTTAATGTGTCATTTGTTTTTTGGATTTATTGGGGCTTAATATTCAAAAGATTACTAACATGGTAGGAGATTTTTGTCTCAATTTTCGTTATTTGAGAAATATGATATATTATACTCCTATAGTATTTTACGAGGTGTATATACAACCCCTTTGAAATGTAATATCCAGAATTTCTTTATTCTCATGATATTATATGTTTTATTTAATTTTATTCCTTCATGGGGCATATTAATCAAAGTAACCAATGTTGTAAGGGTTATTATTACAATCTCATCGTTTATTGGGGTTGCTCAGGATTATGATTATAATGAAAAAATATTATGGTCCCTATTTAAATAAACTCATTAATTTTATTAAAACGTGGTTATGTCATGAAAATATATGTTCTCACTTAATTTTCCTCTCTTTTTATTCTCAAGAGTTCAAAAGAATGGTTTTAATAAACATCATCTTTATTTCTCTCTTCAATCAAAAAAATATTTTCTTTCATACCATATTTTCTAAAAATGTTCTCCAAAATGTTTTATAAATTCTAAAAATTATTTATTAAATAAAATTTTAAAATTTTAATATTTTTTTTAAAAAAATAAAAGGAATCTTCATGCTGTTTTCTTAACAAGGACCATTTGGGTTTTACTGAAAATGTGAAATGAAACATTATGTTAAAATGTATGGAATTTACCTCAATTATGACCACTAAATGTTTTAAATATTTCTTTACAATTTTCCTGGGTTATATTCAAATAAAAGGATTTTAAAAATATTTTATGCTTTCAAAAGTGTTTTTCAAAGTGGAAAATCTATTTTCCTCAAGAAACATTGTAAGTGATTTTTCAAAAAACTTTTTCCATCTTAAATGAAATCATCTAATGTTACTTAAGATTTACTAGGGATATGATCAAATAATACCATATTTATTCATTATTTGGATGGTTTATGGTTATGCTGTTTTTTTATGAATGTCATTTCTTTCCATGGGTTATTCTATAATGAAATTTTTATAGAATGATATTCCTTTTCATGGGTTATGGTATAATGAATATTTTATGATGATATGGAATATAGATGTATAGATTATGTGATGGGTGGGACCTATATGTAATACCCCAACCCCAATTTCCAAGAGTCAGTGCATTATTTTATTACATTGGCATGATCACAAGAAAATAAAATCCCAAAGGACCAATTGGTTTAGTATCCTTGAAAAAACTATATACAAACATAAGTTTTACATTACATATTGAATTGAAAAACAACATAGTGTATACTTTGTAAACACTCATATTACTTAGACTATCCCTATTGGTCTATAATAATATAATTATTCACATCCTAGGGTGAAATGAAACATAAGAAAGGGGTGAGATCATATGCTCAGTAAGGATAAACAATATAGTGTAATCTATCAAAAATAAGCATAACATTTTAAGGAAAGGTATAAAACTAAAACACAAGAATTTTAAACATAATCTTATGCATAATATGGTAAGAATGAATCAAATTATTCTATTGAAACATTCAATTGGATATTTTACTAGTAGAATAATCAATTAAATATCAATAACTAATCTCCTAACAAGGAAATGAATAATGCCAGACATCATAACCATACCGTCAAGTCCTCATGACAAGACCTTTACCATACCATCCAGGCCTTATTATAATACACTAGATTGTCTCATGAGACCTACTGAATCATAGAGGGGATATAGCGAGACCTACCCATCACTTACTAAGTCCAATGAATTCCTCTTATAAAAAGGGTAAAACATGACATAAACATTCGTATTAAAACCAGCATATGAAATGTTAATACTTTAACCATAAACCATGAACGGTATAAAAATAGAACATCCATAGTCAAACATATTATAAAACCTTCAATACAATTTGGAAGATTATATCATAATAAATCAACCTCAATCAAGTATAAAATCCAACAAAGGATGTTGACATAGATGAAAATAATCTAATAAATTCCTTAAAACTCTTTGAGATAAATTTCCCTTTTTCAACTTTGAAATTATTTAAAAGATTCACAATTATAAAAAAACATTTCATTTGAAAATAAAATTGTAATATTGTATGGGAAGCTTCAAAATGTTAAGGCATCATAGTGATGGAAAATAGCCACTCGCACCATATAAGTTAAAAAAATATTCCCTTAATTTTTCGAACAGATCATAAAGTATATCATTTGGAAAGCGATGAAAAGATTACATTAAAAATGTTTTATAAAAATTAAAAAATGGGTAAAAATGTATTTAAAGAAATTTCGATTATATTTTGAAAAACCTTTAATGAAACATGGACATGGATGATGAGGTTTTCCCAATAGAGATTTATGTATAAACAATATGAGATAATAAAGGGATTGTGAAATTAACCATTACCTTATACATTCCATTAGTATAGGGTGACTTATCCTTTTATATAATGGTTAAAACATGTATTAAATTATTCCAGGACCATATACATGTTTATGATATCATATATTATCTTAATATATCACTATGGTAAAAATATTTCAGTATTATCGTTGTTTCGGGTGTTAATAGCTTTGTTTTCCCATTCTTGTTTTGTTATGTAAGAAATTTTTGTTATGAATAGGATATATTTTATTAATATATATAATTAAATTAAGTTCATAGTTATTCTTTTTACTCATCATATATATTTTATTATCATTCTTTAATGGTTAATGTAGAGAATGAATCTCACCGCATCGTGGAGACGGTAGACCGTACGCACGCACAAGCGATGGTATCATTACCAAGATGGTTAATGGGTTGAACTTGGATGATATATTAATTATAAATAATAATTATAATGTTATATTCATTATTTATATCCATTATAATCATTATTATACCAATCAAAACAAAGTGGTGTTGAATAAAAATTTACACCACGACATGGAGACGGTAAGTCATACATACTCACGCATGGTGATATTGTTATTCGTTTGAGGGATAAAATGAGGAATATGGTTGTAAAATGATTATACTAACATATAAGTATGTGGATGATATTGGATTTATTATTTTTATATGTAAACAACATAGAAATTGGAAGTAGAAGAAGAAAATAACATTGAAAGGTTTGATAAAACAATTACCTCTCTTTCAGGTGTTTCCTTTTGATTTGAACATAAGAGCTCACTAGTATGACTTTATACCCATAGTTAGGCCTCTATAATGATGTTAAATATGTTGAGAGGATAAATTTTTATGGTCTAGCAGAACCAACAGACTTTATAGGTGATAGTCAAAGAGAAAGGGAGGTTCCCTTTTATAAGAGGGTGAGGGGCACTTTAGAAAAAATATTCAAATATTAATTTGTTATAAAAATATTTTATATTAATAATAACTAAAATTTGATTTATTTAAATCCTAATATATATATGGGTCTAAATCCTTTCATCCAATAGGTTTTAGATATATTTAGTTCATAAAATTATCCTTATTGTTTAGATTTAACCCGTAGTTAAATGGTTTAACTCTTACCGTGTCTTCTTATATTTGGACACTATAGAGGTGATATAGTTATTATCAAATTCAAAATGAATACAAATTGGATTATTAATGACATTTTTTAAATTATATAAGTCATTTTCAAGAATATAATATTTTTAGGACAATTATATCATTTAATAAAATAGTATTTTAAAAAACCCATTTATTTCAATTTTGACACTATTTAGTATTTTAATTTTGTTAAAGTCATAAAAACCTGATTACATGAAAGAAAAAAGGTATTAAATCAGTTATAATATTTTAATATCATCCATAAAACTCATTTATGGTATCAAAATGTTTAAATTACATTTATATTAATATTTATAATATCATTTATTTGAATCTATCATTAATAAGGTAATCAAAACATCATCGTTGTGTCATAAATAAATTTATTTTTTTAATGTGTAAAAAATATAAATAAAATACCATGATGTGGAAAATATTTTTATATTTATAATAAAAATTTATAGTTAATTATATCAATTATATAATCCTATATTAATTTTTTTTTGAAAAAGATAAATGTTTAGGTTATATTTTTCTTTACTTTAAATTAATTTTCACATCCATGTGTCTCCATGGGGTCCCAAAATTAATCAAATGATTCCCATGGTCAGACATATATCATCCAATAGGAATAGTAAATGAGTTAGGGTACTTTTATACTATTATAATATTATTTTTTATGCTTATTTACCTGATTTACCTTTTAACCATGGTAAATAAAAATAATTACTCAAGTTACTATTCATAATGTCCAAAAATAAAAGAAAACTATTTACAAAATTTGGACCTTTTGATTACAAATATGGAATCCATTTTTCCCAATTTAAAATACAGATGTTTCAGTAATTAATTTAAAATTAATTCTCATTGTCAAAACGAGAAAGCGAGTTTTTAAGAAGTAAAAACAATCAAAATATTGACATGTGTTTATGTAAAATTTAAAAGTTAAATTACATATAATGAACATAATTGGATTAAATGATAAAATATTAATCTAATTAAACATTAAAATAAAATAAAAATACAATCTAACTATATAAATAAATTATATTAAAAGACAATTTTGAATTAAAATACAGTATTTTTCACTATTCATCAAAATTGAAACTTTTTAGAAAATTTTAAAAAATAACTCTAATCTAAACATGATTTTCCAAATTAAAAAATGATATATATTTTGGAAACTTTTTTTTATAAAATTACACAATGTGGTTAATACTGTTCCTAACCATTTTTTAAATGACTAGTTTGATGGTCATGGTGTAATCGAACTCGATGTTGCGTGTAACTCAAGATATTGAATTATTTAAAATAAATCATACTATATAATATTGGGATGTTACATTAGTCTATACTTAAAAATAATTTCATCCTCAAATTTTTCTAGAATATCACTTGATAAAAAGATTCGGGTGGTTCTTCATTAGAAGTTCTTTAGGTTCCCACATCACCTCTTCCATTTTATGGTTTCTACAAAGAAACTTTACTAGAAGAGTTTTCCAATTTCTAAAAATTTGTTCTCTGGTATCAATAACCTTTATAGGATCTTCCCAATAAGACATATTGGGTTCTAGTTTTATTTCTTCATAGGTGAGTACATGTGTTGGGTCTGACTTGTATTTTATTAACAATGATACATGGAGCACATCCTGAACTTTAGAGTGACTTGACAGAATATTCAAATGGTAAGATATAACTCTAATTATTTCTATAATTTTAAAAGGTCATATGTAATAAAGACTTAATTTACCCATCTTAACAAATCGTATAACACCCTTCCATGGAGATACCTTCATGAAAACATGATCTCCCAATTGAAATTCCAAATCCTTCCTTCGGTTATCACCATAGTTATTTTTCCTACTTTAAGATGTTTTGATACGGTTCTGGATAGATTTTACCATTCCCACCATTTCCTAAACAAGTCTTGATCCTATGAGTTTTATTTCACTAACATCGTCCCAACATGTTAGTGTACGAAATCACATTCCATATAACACTTCATATGGTTCCATCTGAATACTTTAATGGAAGCTATTGTAATATGAGAATTCTACTGGAGGAATATACTGATCCCACATACAATGAAATTCTAGTGATAAATATCTCAAAATGTCTTCTAAAATTTTAATAGTCCATTTTGATGGTCCATCAGTTTGAGGGAGGTATGCTATGCTCAAACAAAGCTCAATATCTAGGTCATTCTAAAGACTTTTCTATAATTGTGATGTATAATGGGGATCACGGTCATAAACAATCGATAGGGGTATACCATAAAGTATTACAACATTATTAATATAAAGCATTTCAAAATGTTCAGGTGGTAAATATTCTCTTATAGAAATAAAATGTTCTGATTTGGTAAGATGATCAACAATAACTCATATCACATAATTTCTTCTAGGAGTCTTTGGTAGCCCCATGAAAAAGTCCATCATAATATCATCCCACTTCCACACAGGTATAGGAAGAGGTTTTATGACACCTCTAGGATGTTTTCTTCAAGCCTTCACCTATTGACAAACCAGACATCTCTACACATAATAAAAAATCTCCCTATAATTATCATCTCACCAAAAATGTTCATTCAAATATCTATACATATTAGTTCCACTAGGGTCTATAGAGAAATTAGAGCTTTGATAATAATCCAATAATATACTTTTTAGCTCAGGTATATAAGGAACACAAATATTCTTCCCAAATTTCAATAAACCATCTTCAAATATGAATTTAATTAGTCTCCCATCATTTAGAGCTTTAATTTTCTTTGGAAACTCCTAATCACTAGATTGAGAACTTTTTATCCTTTCTAGTAAAGAAGGTTTTGAGACCATTTGAAAGAGTAGGGATGTTTCACATTCTATTATAATTACCATATCCATATTTACCGGATCCATAAAAATAGGATCCCTTTCAACTCTCATTTTATTTATAACTCCATAATATTTTATAATTAAAGAATCTTCCACCTTATTTTCCTTTCCTTGGTGGTTGTGTATTGTGAAATCATAATACCTGACTAGATCAAGTTATGTCCTTTGTCTCAAGTTGAGTTATTTTTATGAGAAAATATATTTCAAGTTCTTATGATAAATTTATATGTCACATATTTCATCATTGATATAATGTCTCCATATATTTTGAGAAAAGATTACTATTTCTAACTCCAGATCATGAATTTGGTAGTTTTGTTCATTAATTTTTAATTGCCTTGATGCATAAGAAATAACCTTATCATTCTGCATAAGGACAAAACTGAGTCCTTTGTTTAATGCATCACTATAAATAAAAAACCCATCATTCCCAGATGGTAGAGTCAAGATAGGATAATGGAATAGTCTTCCATTCAATTATTCAAAATATTCTTCACACACCTTTGTCCAAATGAATTTAACCCATTTTTGTGTGAGCTTGGTTAATGGGTTTTCCAACCATACAAAATTCTAGACATAATTCCAATAATAACCTATAAAACCAATAAAACTGCATCCCTTAGTTATACTCACTGGTGATAGAAATTCATGGATTTATTTTTTATTTGTAGGATCAACAAAGATTCTATATTTGGAGACAATATGGCCAAGAAAATAAATTTCTTGAATCCATAATTCACACTTGCTAAATTTACAATATAATTCATTTCTTCTAAGAGTCTATAGAAAAATATGTAAGTGGTTATCATGGTATTCATAAATTCTGGAGTATACCAGGATATCATCAATAAATATGACTACAAAATCGTCAATATATCCCTTGAACATTGGTTTTATTAGATCCATGAAAAAATAGGGTTCATTAGTCAATCCATATGGCATTACTATAAATTCGTAAGGACCATAACTCATTTGGAATGTTGTCTTTGGAATATCTCCATTTTTTACACACAATTAATGATACCCATAATGAAGGTCAATCTTGGAAAAACATTTATATCTTTAAAGTTGATCAAATAAATCATCAATGCGGGGTAGGGGATACTTTTTATTTATTGTAATAGAATTGATTTCTCTATAATCAATGAATAGACTCATTGATCTATCTTTCTTATTAACAAAAATAATTGGGGAACCCCATGGAGAAACACTAGGGAGAATAAATCCCTTATTACTAAACTCCTCTAGTTATTTATTTTTCTCTACTAATTCAAATTTGTCCATTCAATAGGGAGTTTTCAATATTGGCCTTGCATTAGGGATTAAATCAATAGTAAACTCAACTTCTCTATCTGGAGGATGTATAGGTAAATCCTCTAGAAATACATCAATATATTCTTGTAAAATAAGAACATCCTCAATTATAATATTTCTTTATTCACCCATGGATGATGTTTTCTCTTCCTCCCCAAGAATTTCATTTAGAAGAGCAACTAGGGGTGGATCTAAATACGAATCCAATGACAAAATTTCTTCTCTAATGATAATTTATTCTAAATCATCCTCACAAATAATAACTTCATTCTTCTTAAAATAAATTTTTGTATCATATTTTGATATCGAATCCATAGAAAAGATTATATCCGAGTCGACCATAGGTATGATGATAAAGTTAGTAGATAAAGAACATTTATATACCATAATGGGAAATGCTTGACACAAATTTGTTGCAACTAGAATTCCCTTAAGGGTTTGAACTGAAAACTCCATTGTTAAAGTTAATTTTAAATATCTAATTTTTAAAGAAAACTAGGAAGATATAAAGGAATATGAGGATCTAGAATCATATAATTCTTTGGATAAATTTGAGGATAAGATTACAGTACCTAAAACCACATTATTCAGAACTTAAACCTCATCAGTTGTGATCTCATAAGCTTGGCCTTTCTCCCTTTGCATTTTCTAATGTAAGTTTCCTTGATGCTTAGGATATTCATTTTCATAGTGTCCCATTTCGTTACCATTATAGCATTGAAAATTGATATCCTCTTTCTTCTCTTACAATCATGAGCTTGGTGGCCTTTTTCTCCACACCAGTAATAAATTATCATCCCATTTAGGCATGTACTGGGGTGTTTCTTCCCACAATTACAATAGGGTGGAAAGTCATATTTTCCCTTATTCCCCTTATTTATTTTTCCCATAGTGTTCAGTAGCCATATTATTCTCTTGATTCCCATTAAATTCATAAGACTTAGAGAATTAATTTTCTTTCTTGATAGCACAAGAGACTATATCTTCATACATTAGGAAATATTATTAGACCAATGCATGTTAGAGTAATTGTTTTAAACCATCAAATAATCGATCAATCTTACTTCTTAGGTTATGTATATATTCTGTATCATTCCTTACTAACCTCATGATGTTAGCCACATAATTTTCAAAATTCTCATCCTTTTTTGCCTCATACTTAGAAATTACCTTTCTATATCTGATACTAGATCTTGATGAAAGTGTTTTTCTAGGAATTGTTATTTAAATTCCCTCTATTCAATATTTACCCCTTCATCCTATTTCATGTTTTGAATCTTTGCACACCATTGATCTGCATCTTCTGAAAGGCGATATACTGCCATAAATTTTTTTTCCCTTTCGTTACTCCCTAAAGTAAGAAATATTTTCTGTAAGGAACTTATCCACTACTCAGATACAGAAGGATTTATAGTCCTGTTGAATATTATAGTTTTTTGTCTCATTAGGTATTATAGTATTGATTCTCCACATTGTGGATCAGGCTACTCCATATGGGTAAGGTTATTATTCATAACCTGAGTCAGTTTTCCTAGTATGGTTATAAGTCATTCAACACCAGTAGTATCACTAGATCCACTATCATTATCTTTTTTAGGAGGAAAATCCCTACCTGGATTACGTGCGTTGATACAATTTCCATTTCATTCACTAGGCGTCATTTCTAAACAATAACATATAATAGATTAAGTTATGAATTATAATGCATAATTCCAAATTAGTAAAATACATAACTTATATAGAAAATTTTTGCATATATAATCCATAATCATAAACATGGTTTCTTTAAGTACATATTTATTCATAAATCCTTCATAATTGTTTGTAAATATTAAATGAATTATACTATGCATATCCCCTGGTAGTGTCAAACAGAGTGCGAAGTAAGGCCTTTTGTCATGTTCTAGGTTACCTCGAGTCAATATCGGAACACCTTGTCAGAGTTTTCACCCTTAGGTACATCTATGCTAGAACCATGTCCACTTTTAGTATTTATACAAGGATGTATTTTCTAGAAATACCCATATAATCTCTATTTTACCAAAATTCTAGGATGATCTTCAGTAGTTATCCAAAAAGTCTATCTTAGGGTAATGTTCCCTAACCAAGGTTGTTTTATAAATATATTTTCCATAATTTTTACTAAAATTATACAGATAACAATTGTAACACCCCAACCCAATTTCCAAAAGTCAATGCATTTTTAAATTACATTGGCATGATCACATGAAAATCAAATCCCAAAGTGCCGATTGGTTTAGTATCATTGAAAAAACTAGATACAAAAATAAGTTTTACATTAAATATTGAATTGAAAAACAACATAGTGTCTCCTTCATAAACACCCATATTACCTAGAGTATTTACAAGTCAATCATAATACACTTATTCACATCCTTGGGAAAAATGAAACACAACAAAGGGGTGATCTCAGATGCTCAGAAAGGATAAAAAATATAATAGGAACTATCCTAAATAAGATCAAACCTTTAAGGAAAGGTATAAAAATGAAACAAAAGACTTTTAAATATAATCTTCAGCATAATATGGAAGGATTAAATCAAATAATTCCATTTAAACTTTCACATGGATATTCTACTATTCGAATAATCAATTCAATATCAATAACTAATCTCATAACGAGGAAATTCATAATGTCGGACATCATAACCATATCATCAAGTCTTCATGACAAGATCATTACCATACCGTAAAGGACTTATGATAAGACACTAATTTGTATCACAATACCTAATGATAAATAGAGGGGCTATAGTGGGCACCAACCATCACGTACTACATCCAATGAATTCCTCTTATGAAAAGGGTGAAACCTGACATAAACATTTGTGTTAAAACTAGCATATGAAATGTTAATACTTTAAACATAAACCATGAATGGTATAAAAATAAAATATCTACAGTCAAAAATATCATAAAACCTTCAATACAATTTGGAAGATTGTATCATAGTCAATCAAACCCAGTCAAGCATAAAATCTAATAAAAAAGATGTTGACATAGATGAAAATAATCTAATAAATTCATTTAAACTCTTTGATAGAAATATCCCTTTTTTACATTCAAACTATTTAAAAGCTACAAAATTATAAAATAAAACATTTATTTTAAAAATAACCTTTTAATATTGTATGAGAAGCTTCAAAATGTTTAGGTTTCATAATGGAAGAAAATAGCCAGTCACGACATATAATTTAGAAACAAACATTCTTTCATAAATTGGTAGAAAAGATCGTAAAGTACATCATTTAGAAAGCGATGGAAAGATTCCTATATAAATATTTTATAAAAAGTAAAGAATGGGTAAAAATTTCTTTAAAAAAATATCGATGATATTTTAAAATACATTTAATGAAACATGTACATGAATGATAAAGTTGTCTTTGTAGATACTTATTTAAAAACAATCTTGGATAATAAAGAGATTGTGAAATTAACCCTTACCTAATACTTTACATTAGTCAAGGGTGAGTTATACTCATTAATAATGGTTAAAACATTTTCTTAAATTATACCATAACTATATCCATGTTTGTGATATCATATATTATCCTTTTATATCACATCGGTAATAATATTTCAGTATTACTATTGTTTCGGGTGTTAACTACTTCATTTTACCATTACTATTTTGTCATGTAAGTCATGTTTGTTATGTATAGGATATATTTTATTCATATCCATAATTAAATTAAGTTCATAATTATTTTTTTTACTCATCAGATGCATTTTATAGTTATTCTTTTTAATGGTTAATGTGGAGAATGAATCTCACCACGTCGTGGAGACGGTATGCCATACGTACGCACGAGTGATGGTATCATTACGTTGATAGTTAAATGGTATGAGAATGGATGATATATTAATTTTAAAGAATAATTATAATGTTATTTTAATTAATTATATCCATTAGACACATCATTATACCCATCGAATCAAAGTAGTATTGAATGACAGATTACATTGCGGTGTGAAGATGATAAGCTGTACGCACACACACATGGTGATATTGTTATTAATAATATAAATAGAATAAATAACATGGTTGTACCGTGATTATAATAACAACTTAGTATATGGATGATACTAGATTTATTAGTTTGATATGATAACAACATATAAATAGGAAGTAGAAGAAGAAAAGAACATTGAATGGCTTGATAAAAAAATTACCTATTCTTCGGGTGTTTCCTTTTTATTTGAAAAAAAGGAATCCTTAAGATGGATTTATTCCCAAATTCAGGCCTCTAGGATGAATTTAGGGAGGTTGGGAGGAGAAATGGGCAGGTTTTGGCTGATCCTAAAGACTTTAGAGGTGTGAGTTAAAGAGAAAGTGAGGAGGTTCCCTTTAATAAGAGAGGTGAAGTGTAATTTAGAAAAAATCATGAAATATTAATTTATTCTAAAATTATTTTAGGTCTTTAATTTCTCCAAATGAATTTATTTAGATTATAAGATGATTATGGGTCTAAATCCCCTCAAAAAATAGATTTTAGACATGTTTAGGTCATTAAATTAATAATATAATTTAGATTTAACCCTTAGTTGTAGTACGCCCGGTTTATGGTATGTAAACCTTACTTGATGCTTTTCATGGTTTTAAAGTTAAGGGTGTTGAATGGGAGAGTCAGGAGAACTTTTAATGATGTTTTGGGGAAAAGGGGAAGTCGCACGGGCATCCCATGGTTTGTCTAAACCGTGCGGCCAAACTGTGCGCAGTGGGTCTTGGAGGCAGTAGCTCCCACATGGTCGACAAACGATTTGTATAACTGTGCGGCCAAAACATGTAAGAAGGGCGGTCGAGGTAGTAGCTAATGCATGGTTAGCGCACGGTTTGTCAAACTGTGCGAACTAACCATGCAGGCACTTAAATGAGATCCTTAAATTGTGGATCTGACGCGTTTTTGCCTCTAAATGCCTCGTTTAAGATCCTAAGTGGGCCTAACTCGTGATTTTGGTTCTCCTAAGGTCAAGGAAGGTTCTATCATTGTTCTGGAGGCAATATGAAGGTTTCTATTGGCGAATCGAAGCTGGATTCTTGAGGTATGTGATCATTCTTGATCAGTTTCTTAGATCTACTTAGATATATTTCTCCTCTTCTCTCAGTTTCATAGATCTACGCATGTTATAAGTAGATATTAGTGTGTGGATGCCAAATATGATGAGATTTGGTCTTGGTTGTGTTAGGAGAAGATATCTAAGGAGATTTCTTTGAGAATTGACCTGGTTTTCTTGAGCATTCTTCGACCTTTGTGGTTTTCATCCAAACCCTTGAGGTAGTAGGCTTTAATCTCAACTCCTCTTGCTAGAATTGATTAGCTTAGATCCAAATTGGTTTATTTGAATGTATTTGATTGTGAAAAGCATAGAATAATTCTTCTTTAATGATTATTTATGGTTTTGATGATATTTTGAAATCTTGGTGAATTATTGTGAAAAGTGATTTGGCTTGTTGAATTTAAAATATTGTTTTTAAATTATGGATTTGCTGAAATTGTAAATGGTTTTATGAAAAGTAGGTTTTCAATAAAAGGGTGTTTTATTTAAATGGTTTGATATTGAAAGGAATTTGATGGAATTGGTTTTCAATAAAAAGGGAGTTTTATTGAAATGGTTTGGAATTGAAATGGTTTGGAATTGAAATGGTTTTAATGGAAATGGTTTTCAATAAAAAGGTGTTTTTATTGAAAGTGTGATTTGGAATGATTGATGGGAATATGTGGTGTGTGTTTATATTTCATGTACGAGGCTTGGTTGAAATAGGACCTTGTGCTCAGTGTCAAACGTTTAATGGCACATGGTAACTATATATACGAGGCTTGGTTGAAATATGAACTTGTGATCGGTGCCAAAGGTGTAATGGAACATGGGGAACAAATACCTTGTGATGACTTGGTAGATCGATGATAAACCGTTCATGAGTATGGAACTATCATAACGTAGCATGCATGGTTGTTTGCATGGGTTATGGAATGGTTGGGTATGCTAAAAAGGGATACTGTGAAATGGTTCTAAACCTTTTTTGGTTATTTTTATGGAAAAATAACTTACTGTAAAATTGGTTTCAATTGCTCTTGGAATGCCTTTGGTTGTGAATTGTTTTGGAAACTTGATTATATTTAGTTATAAACTGCTTTTGAGAAAATGTTTTATATGAAATGTTTTTATATAAATGTGGCTAACTCTTCTATCCTAGTGGCGTGAGTAGGGAAGTAATTGGGGAAAACCGACTGAGTTTTATACTCACCCCTGCTTTGGCACGTTGGTGCTTTTGTAGATGTCATATTCCAGGACATAGGTAAAGGTAATTAATCTTACTACTAGAGGCTTGTGGTGATTCTTGGGAGATGTTATGGAGCTGGGAGCTAGTGGAGCGTGGAGTTGTTGTGTATTTTGAGAGTCTTGAGCTGTTCTTCCGCTGTGTGCTTTGATGCTTGGTTTGGTCTTCTGTTGTTGTGTACTATGATGTGGTTTGACATAAATGAAGTTTGTTTAGTTGTCTTTTAGTTGTTCATGCATCATATAGTGAATGTTTGGGTATGGCTGGTTGGTTTACTGGGTTATTTCTTAAAGGGTAAATCATCCCCCACTTGTATTTGAAACCCTTTGACATTTATTGCTAGCCTTTTTCATCTTGGGGATGTTGCTTAAGTCCAAGTAGTGAATCATTGATCTCTCAAGCCAATGGGAATTGGAGGGTCATTACAAATGGTATCAGCTTGTTCAGTCCTTGCCTAACAAGTAGACATTAGTGTTTTTGGTCTTGAAGTTGAAATTACTTCTTGTCTGTTCCTTGGTTCGAAATATTAGAAAAGAGTAGGATTGTCGAAACTTGAAATGTATAGTATAAAAGGACGTAGCTAACCCATTTATGCTGAAATTCAAGTTACTAGGGAGTTAGGTAAATAAGTGATTGGAGACACTTCTAGAATTTTGAAATCTCATTATCATGGGTTTAGCCAATGAGACAAGCATGACATGCATTATAGAGGAATGACTTACCACTAATATTTCATGTCTCATTGTGAGGAATGAGTAAGGATATTAGGCAAGGTATGAATTTTTGAAAAATGAAGATATTGTTTTCAAGTAAAAGATTTTAAAAATAGGGTATTTTGTGTATTTTCAAAATGGTCTGATTTTCAAAAGCATGCGGAATGTTTTCAAAAATGGTTGAACATGGGGAAAAAGGATGTTTTGGAAAATAATGTTGTGATAGATGATGTGATATAATTTGAAATTCTAAGCCATCAGTTTCTATAGATTGAGATTGACAGAGTTTTTTGTTGGTTTAGAAAATGGAACCAGGTAGGCGTGGTCGGAACCAACCCGAAGAGGCTGTAGAGAATGTGGTTGCACCAGAACCACGTGTGAACCAAGAGTTGGTTTAGAGTATTGTCCAGGCTTTTCATGCTATGGATACGGGGAACTAGAGGAATGAACCAAGGCATGTGGATCATACCATCCAGTTCATGAAGGAAAATCCACCGAACATTCGGGGTGATACTGAACCCGAAAAGGTGGAGGTGTGGATAAGTAGGATTAATTATATCTTCAATTTCATCGGCACACCAGTAGAGCTGAAAGTAAAGTTGGAAATGTATATTCTTGAGGATATTGTACATCCGTGGTGGGATTTAGTGGTGTAGGCTAAATTGGATGAAGGCCTTATATGGGAGGATTTTGAAAAATTGTTTAACAAAAAATTATATCCTCACATGTTCAAGATCCAGAAAATGATGGACTTATTTAGCTTGAAGTTGGAGATCCTATCTATCACAGAGTATTTAGATATTTTCATGAACTTAGTTCTTTTTCCACCAGAGGTTGCGGAAAGTGCGTCATTGAAGGTACGCATCTTCAAATCAGGGCTAAGACAAGAGATTCGATTGAAGATTGCGATGCTCTGTATTACG
This sequence comes from Viscum album, assembly GCA_963277665.1. Classification (NCBI taxonomy): domain Eukaryota; kingdom Viridiplantae; phylum Streptophyta; class Magnoliopsida; order Santalales; family Viscaceae; genus Viscum; species Viscum album. The sequence goes on from OY728131.1 coordinate 246,871,330, forward strand.
GATTATACAGAGATGGTGAACAGAGTGACTGTTGATGAATGTGATATCTTGAGATCGATAGGAGGAGTAATGTTGATACCTACAAGAAATGATGGGAACTCAACCTCTAGGAACAAGAGTAAAAGGGACACCTATTTCCACGGTGTAAGTGGAAATCACTATCAGACAGCGGGATCAGTGAACCTTCCTCCATGACCCCAGAGAAAACCAGGTTGTTTTCAATGTGGTTAGACTGACCACATAAAATGAGGGTGTACGACACAACCTAGAGCATGTCATAATTGCAACAAGATGGGGTATCTACAGTACTATTGTAGGAATTCTCCGAGGTCGGGTGCATGTGACACTTCTCAGGCATCGCAAGCATCGTATCCTTCGACAGGACGAGGACAACAGAATCAGTCTCATCATCATAATAGAGCTAGCCATGGTGATTCTAAAAATACCATGACTCCTCAACCAGGGAAATCTTAGCAAGGCAATAAGGAGAATAGTTCAGTGAAGAATCAATTGTACAGAGCTGAGAAGATGATTTTCGATGATCAGGCAGGACCATCTATAGTGAGAGGTACGATTCTTTTTAATTCTACCCTTGTTCAAGTGTTGTTTGATACTGGTGCATCGCATTGCTTCATTTATTCTCATGCTGTTGACTTGATATGTTTAAAACTGGAAATGATGCCTTCTATTTTGAAACTAAAAACACCCCTTGGTGAAAGAGAATGTCAAACCTTTGTTTGTAGAGCATGTGATATAACTATTGAGGGAGATGAATTAAAATGGGACTTCACGATGTTAGACATGGATGTCTATGATGTAATCCTGGGTATGGATTGGTTGACAATGTTTAAGGATCACATCGACTGTTATAGGAGAACATTTAGTTTCAAGACAAAGGATGACATTGGGCATCTCTTCAGAGGAGAGGGGATGATAAAGAACAGTGAAAAGAGCTTGTTGGCACCAATGGTGGGAATTATCTATTACCAATTGACAGCGTTGACTTTGGCATCAATGGAAGATATTGAGGAAAATAGTTTTCCAGCTATTGTGGATCAATTTCCAGATGTATTTCCCAAGAACTTATCAGGGTTACCACCTCTAAGAGAAGTGGAGTTTATGATTGATCTTCTTCCGAGGACCAGTCCTATTTCCCTTCCGTCTTATAGGATGTAACCAACAGAGTTACGGGAATTGAAAGTGCAGTTAGAGGAGCTGGAAAGCAATGGTTTCATTCGACCAAGTACTTCTCTGTAACACCCCGCCCCTACCTCATTGTCTTGAGGAGGCGGTGAGGGATACTTAGCCTTAAGAGATGTTCCCAAGACACCAAAGGTTGACAATAAATGCCGAAGGATTCAAGATCAATTTGGGGAACGATTTTCCCTTAATAAAAAACCAACCAAACAATCCACCAACAACCACTATATGATGCATGTCAATATAATTACCCAACCATGCATTCCCAAAAGACAACCAAGTTGTTCCACAACAAAACTCAAAACCAAAACAACCAGACATGTCCACACAGTATCAGAGTACAAGAGGAAAACTAAACAACAACCGCTACGATCCATGACACCACCGTAGCTCCACACCAAGCTCCAAGCTCCATGATCCACCAAGAAATCACAATGCACCACTAAAGGAGGGAGATTCCTTAACTTTTCCCACATCATGGTACACAACATCTACAAAGACACCAAAGTGCCAAAGCAGGGAGTGAGTACTAAAACTCAGTAGGATTTCCACAAATGACTTCCCTACACATGCTACTAAGATAAAACTGTTAGCACATTTATATAAAAAAGTTTATATAAAATCATCAAAAGTGAAATCATTACCATAAGCCAACCACGCTCTTAACAAGCCATCACTCCCAACCCAAGAAACCAAGGGAAAGTCAAGTAAACATTCCACAATCCAGTTCACCATCCACACATTAGCACAATAATTTTCAACTTGCACAGAAATACACAACAAACAACCATAACAACTAAATAACCCAACGGTGGAGCTTCCGTCCAACCCGTTCACCCATTCCCACTAAGTGGCACTTCCCATCCACTTACTATTGATGGTGTCCCTTCTGTCCACTATCCATCATCTTTTTATAGTGGTACTTATCTCCACTTCCACACAACATCCAAAACAAGCCAAACCAAGCATATAACCCACCAAGGTCACATCATCATGCAATAAACCCATTCCATTGCATATAAATCACTTCAATAAATCACCCATTTATTGAAAACCATTTTCCATCAATCATTTTCACAGATCAACCATAACATCCCATTTTAAAATATCCATTTTAAAATCCACAACAAAAGCATTTTACCACAAAACCCTATTTTTCCCAAAAATCCCCAAAACATCACCCAAGGAATTTTCAACCAATTTCGCACATCAAAACACAATTAATTTCAAGCACAAAAAATTAATTATAAACAAAAAAATTAGCTCTAACCAAGTGGATTCGAGTGAAAAGCCACCTACCTTTAGGGTTTCTGAGAAAATGACCCACAAACCACCGCACCTCCAATCCGGAAAACGCACTACCGAAACCTCTCTAGATCACCTTCCATAACCATCATAAGCCTTAAAATTAACATCCAAGTAAACCCCAACCCTATATCTACACACAATAAGTGTAGATCTAGAAAACCAAGAATGAGATAGATGTAGATCTATGGGAAAACACAAGAGAAGCAATATGAGAGACTTAACAAGGAGAAACCACCTTCAAATCACCTTGAAAACTCTTAGAAATCCTTCCAAACTGAGTGGAAGAGCACCCCTAACCCATGAGAACCCAAAATCCCTAGTGAGGCTCGAGTGGGAGGAAGATTGGAGTGAAATGAGGCAATCCCGAGTGAGCCCAGAACTTATAACCCTAACATTAAGTGGCCGAATGGTTATCCCGCATGGTTTGGAAAACCGTGCGCTAACCGTGCGCACGCCACTACCTCAAGATCCAGGGTCCGAACGGTTTCTTGGGGAACCCGCACGGTTTCCACTAATCGTGCTCAAACCGTGCACCCCTTTAAAGCCCTCCAAACTCATCCAAAACCATTTCAAACTCTCCCAACCTCTTCCCAACTCATCCCATGCACTTTAAACACATAAAGATGCATAAAAAAGGCCACATACCTCAAACTGGGGGGTTCTACATTCTCCATGGGCACCACCAGTGTTTTTTGTGAAGAAGGCAGATGGAACTCTTATGCTGTGTGTTGATTATCGTAAGCTTAACCAAGTTACAATAAAGAATAGATATCCACTTACACGCATTGATGACCTGTTCGATCAATTAAGGGGATCTCAGTGGTTCTCCAAGATTGACTTGCAATCAGTATATCACCATTTTCGAGTTAGGAAGGAGGATATTACAAAGAAAACTTTCAGAAGTAGATATGGCCACTACGAATATGTAGTCATGCCTTTCGGTCTAATGAATGCACCAGCGGTTTTCATGGATTTGATGAATCAGATATTTTAGCGATATCTGGATTATTTTATTGTGGTGTTTTTGGATGATATTTTGGTCTATTCAAATACAAGGGCTGATTATGAGGTGCACCTGGAAACAGTGTTAAAAATCTTGAGAGATCATAATTTGTATGCCAAATTATCAAAGTGTGATTTTTGGATACGGGAAGTACGTTTCCTTGTCCATGTCATTTCTGAGAAAGGCGTTTCTATTGATCCTGAAAAGATAGAAGCCGTTATCTCTTGGAAACTACCAAAGAACGTGTCCGAGATACACAGTTTTCTTGGTCTAGTTGGTTACTACCGACGCTTTGTACGTGATTTCTCATGACTAGCTTCACCAATAACTGCTCTGACTAAGAATAATGCTCTTTTCTAATGGATGGAATAATGTCAGAAGTCCTTTCAGGAACTAAAAGTTCAGCTTACATCGGAACCTATCATGATCTTTCCAAAATCAGGATAGGGGTATGTGGTGTATTGTGATGCTTCAGGATCAGGGTTGGGTTGTGTTCTCATGCAAAGAGATCATGTGGTTGCTTATATTTAAAAGAAGTTGAGAGTGAATGAGAAAAATTACCCAACACATGATTTGGATTTGGCTGCAGTCATCCATGCTTTGAAAACATGGAGACATTATCTCTTTGGTGAGAAATTTACTGCATTTACAGATCAAAAAATCTTGAAACACATTTTCTCACAGTGAGATTTGAACCTCAAGAAAAGGAGATGGATGGAGTATCTCCAAATGTTTGAATTTGACTTGATGTACACACCTGGGAAAATAAATTCAGTGGTGGATGCATTGATTAGAAAGTCGTATGCTCAGTTAGTGAAAGTAGATTAAGACGAATGGTAGTTGATGTCAGTCTTATCCAACGTGCATGTGGAATGTGAAGACCAAGGTGATTTTGCTGTTTTCTTTTTATCTACACTTGTATCTGATTTAGTAAAGATGATCAAAGATGCATAAACATATGATTAAGAATGTCTGGTTCTAAGTTCAAAACTCAATGGTGGGGAGGCCACTGATGGATGGAAGCTTGATGGGGGTCCAGTTTTGTGTTTCAGAGATCAGATGGTTGTACCGATGGTTTTTTAGGAACAAATCCTTCATGCTTATCACCATTCAAGATGGGATATACAACCAGGTACACCGAAGATGTATAATGTGTTGAAGGCACCGTTTTGGTGGAGCGGAATGAAAAGGAAGGTGGCCGAGTTCATCTCACGGTGCTTAACTTGTCAGTAGGTTAAAGCAGAGCATTAGAGACCATCTGGTATGTTACAATCTTTACCTATCCCAGTATGGAAATGGGATCAGATGGAAATGGATTTTGTTACAGGTATTCCAAGAATGGTCCATAAACACGATGCCATTTGGGTGATAATGGATCGTCTAACCAAGTCAGCCCATTTCATACCTATTAGTGAAACCCATAAGGTGGAAGATATTTCCAAAATCTATATCTGAGAAGTGGTAAAGAGGCATGGTGTACCAGTGTCTATAGTCTCAAATAGAGATCCGAGGTTCACATCTCATTTCTGGAAATCATTATAGCAAGCCCTTGGGACACAGTTGACTATGAGCACGATGTATCATCCTCAGATGGATGGGAAATCTGATCGGATGATACAAAATTTGGAAGATATGTTGCGAGATTGTGTAATGGATTTTGGTGGCTCATGGGAGGAACATATAACCTTAGTGGAGTTCTCATACAATAATAAATATCAAGCCTCGATACGCATGGATCCATTTGAAGCATTGTATGGGTGTCCTTGTCGTTCTCCACTATGCTGGATGGAAACTAGTGAAACTTCACTAGTTGGTCTGAGCCTTGTCCAAGAAACAATGTAGAAGATTCAGTTGATTAGAAAGAGGATGGAGACGACTCAGATTTGTCTGAAATCTTATGCAGATCACCATCGAAGACCGTTGTATTTCGTTGTGGGTTATCATGTCTTCTTAAGGATCTATCCAAGGCTTGAACATCATTATTTTGGGAAGCAGAGCAAGTTAACTACTAGATACATGGACCTTTTGAGATACTGGAATGGGTTGGAGAGGTGGCATATCGGTTGGCATTACCACCATGGTTTAGTTCGGTGCATATTGTGTTCTATGTATCTCAGTTGAAAAAGTATCAGCCTGATCCTGACCATGTGATCATATGGGATCACATTAACCTAGAGCAGGATGATTTGTTAATACATATCCCAGTACAGATTGTGGATAGGCAAGAGAAAGTCTTGCGTGAAAAAAGAATCATTCTAGTGCGGGTTTTATGGCAGCATGGTCAGATCCAGGAAGAGAATTGGGAACGTGAAAAGGAAATGAAAGAGCAGTGGCCGGAACTCTTTCAGTTGGCCGAAGGTTTTCTACTTTATGGGGATTGAAAGATCAATGGTGGGGAGAATATAGTACCCTCGGTTTTTGGCATGTAACCCTTACTTGATGCTTTTCATGGTTTTAAAGTTAAGGGTGTTGAATGGGAGAGTCAGGAGAACTTGGAATGATGTTTTGAGGAAAAGGGGAAGTTGCACGGGCGGCACACAGTTTGTCTAAACCGTGTGGCCAAACCGTGCACAGTGGGTCTTGGAGGCAGTAGCTTCTGCACGATCAGAACACGGTTTGTCTAAGTGTGCGGCCAAACCATGCGAGAAGGGTGGTCAAGGCAGTAACTAACGCACGGTTAGTGCACAGTTTGTCGAACAATGTGAACTAACCGTGCAAGCACTTAAATGAGATCCTTAAATTGTGGATCTCACACATTTTTGCCTCTAAATTCCTCGTTTAAGATTCTAATAGGACCTAAATTGGGATTTTGGTTCTCCTAAGGTCAAGGAAGGTTCTTTCATTGTTCCGGAGGAGATCCGAAGGCTTCTCTTGGCGAATCAAAGCCAGATTCTTGAGGTATGTGATTATTCTTGATCGGTTTCTTAGATCTACTTAGATCTACTTCTCTTATTTTCTTGGTTTCTTATATATACACACGTTATGGGTATATCTATGTGTTTGGATGCCAAATATGATGATATTTGGTCTTGGTTGTGTTAGGAGAAGATATCTAAGGATAATTCTTGGAGAATCGACCCGGTTTTCTTGAGTGTTCTTCGACCGTTGTGGTTTTCGTCAAAACCCTTGAGGTAGGAGGCTTCAATCTCAACTCCACTTTCTAGAATTGATTGTCTTAGATCCAAATAGGTTTATTTGAATGGATTTGATTGTGAAAATCATAGAATAAATCTTTTTAGTGATGATTTATGGTTTTGATGATATTGTGAAACCTTGGTGAATTGTTGTGCAAAGTGATTTGTCTTGTTGAATTTAAAATGTTGATTTTAAATTATGGATTTTCTGAAATTATTGATGGTTTGATGAAAAGTGTGTTTTCAATAAAAATGGTGTTTTATTGAAATGGTTTGATATGGAAAGGACTTTGATGGAATTGGTTTTCAATAAAACTGGAGTTTTATTAAAATGGGTTGGAATTGAAATGGTTTGGCATTGAAATGGTTTTAATGGAAATGGTTTTCAATGAAAATGTGTTTTTATTGAAAGGGTGTTTTGGCATGATTGATGGGAATATGTGTTGTGTGTTCATATTTCATGTATGGGGCTTGGTTGAAATAAGACCTTGTGCTCGGTGTCAAACATTTAATGGCACATGGTAACTATATGTATGGGGCTTGGTTGAAATATGACCTTGTGATCAGTGCCAAAGGTGTAATGGAACATGGGGAACAATTACCTTGTGACGACTTGGTAGATCGACCAGAAACCGCTCATGATAATGGAACTGTCATAACGTAGCATGGTTGTTTTCTTAGGTTATGGAATGGTTGGGTATTCCAAAAAGAGATATTGTGAAATGGTTCTATAGCTTGTTTGGTTATTTTTTCTGAAAAAATAACTTGCTGGAAAATTAGTTTCAATTGCTCTGGGAATGCCTTTGGTTGTGAATGGTTTTGGAAACTTGTTTATATTTAGTTATAAACTGCTTTTGAAAAAATGTTTTATATAAAATGTTTTTATATAAATGTGGCTAACTCTTCTATCCTAGTGGCGTGAGTGGGGAAGTCATTGGGGAAAACCTACTGAGTTTTATACTCACCCCTACTTTGGAACATTGGTGCTTTTGTAGATGTCGTATTCTGGGACATAGTTAAAGGTAAGGCATCTTACTGCTAGAGGCTTGTGGTGATGCTTGGGAGATGTTATGGAGCTGGGAGCTGGTGGAGCGTGGAGTTGTGGTGTCTTTTGAGAGTCTTGAGATGTTATTCTACTGTGTACTTTGATGCTTGGTTTGGTCTTCTGCAATTATGTAATCTGATGTGGTTTGACATAAATGAAGTTTGTTTAGTTGTCTTTATTTGTTCATGCATCATATAGTGAATGTTTGGGTATGGGTGGTTGGTTTACTGGGTTATTTATTAAAGGGTAAATCATCCCCCACTTGTATTCAAAACTCTTCGGCATTTATTTCCAGCCTTTCCCATCTTGGGGATTTCTCTTAAGGCTTAGTAATGACTCATCGAGATCTCAAGCCAATGGTAATTGGCGGGTCATTACATTAGTTAAATAGTTTAACTCTTACCGTGTATTCTTATATTTTAACACTATAGGGTTAATATAGTTACTATAAAATGCCAAAACAACCCAAATTGGATCATTAATAATATTTTTAACATTATATAAGTCATTTGGATGAATATATATTTTTAGGACTATTATATCATTTAATAAAATAGTATTTTTTTTAAAAACTTATTTTTGTCAATTTTGACACTATTTAGTATTTTATTTTTGTTAAAGTCATAAAAACTTGATTCCTTTAAAAATAAGGTATTAAATAAAAATAATATGTCAATATCATCTAAAAAATTCATGTATGGCATCAAAATGTTCAAATTACATTTATTGTAATATTTATAATATCATTTATTTGAGTCATTCATTAATAAGGTAATCACTCCATCATCCTTGTGTTGAAAATATATATATTTATTTAATTAATAAGAATTATAAATAAAATACCATGATTTGTAAAATATTTTTAGATTTCTAATTACTATTTATAGTCAAAGTGATTAGTTATATAACCCTATATTAAATTTTTTTATGTAACAGATACTTTTTTATGTTTAAATTTCTCTTTACATTAATTTAATTATCACTCTTTAGTGGCTCCATGGGGTCACAAAATCGACCCAAAGATGACCATGGTCATAAATATATAATACAATAGTATTAAGACATGATAGGGTAGTTTTATATTATTATAATATTATTTTTTACCCTTATTTATCTTATTTACCCTTTAACCATGGTAAAAAATAATAATTACTAAAGTTACTATTCATAATGTACAAAACTAAAATGTTCCTATTTACACTATTTGGAACTTATGATTATAAATATGGAATCCATATTTCTAAATTCAAAACATATAAGTTTTAGTAATTAATTTTAAATTAATTCTTGTTGTAAAAACCAGAAAGCGAGTTTTTAAGAAGTAAAAACTATCAAAATACTGACATGTGTTTTTGTACAATTTAAATGTGAAATTTATTAAAATGTCCATAATTGGATTAAATGAAAAAATATTAATCCAATTAAACTTTAAAAAATATAAAAAATACAATCTTACTATACAACTAAATTAGATGAAAATGTAGTTTTGAATTAAAATGCAGTATTTTTCACTATTCATCAGAAATTGAAACTTTTCAGAAAATTACCAAAACTTAACCCTAAGCTAAATTTGATATTCAGAATTAAAAAATGAATTCTATTTTGAAAAAAAAGTTTATAATATTTGAAAAGGTAGTTAATACTATTCATAATCATTTTTTAAATGATGAGTTTGAAAGGTCATAGTGCGCTCGAACTCGATGTTGTCTATAGCGCAAGCTGTTGAATTATTTAAAAGGAATCATACTGAGGAAGGTTGGAGTGTTACATATATTTCCATAAAATAAATTTATTAAATATGGATAAATCATGGGTAAATATGATATGTGTGAACCTGATTACATGTTCTCAATGTTATGCATAAACCCAATGACATGTTCATAATGCCATACATAAAATTGATTACATGATCATAGAGTTATGCATTGGCCTATATTTCCTATCCATATGGTTATTTATAGACCCTATTTCATATCTACAAGTTTATGTGAGGGTCTAATTTCATTTCCATTACTTATTGAGTGAATCAGTTTCTTTTATTCAAGTTTACAATGTTATAAGCACATTCGTATGCCATAAATCTATATCTTATTCCATTGCTATGTTCTCATAGCTAATTTTTTTAATTTCCTTATGATTTATGTCTTATGAAATGCCAATATTTATTCCATGACACAAGATTATTATTTTTATATGCAGTGTATTATTTTCAAATTTTACTCTTGTGTTTTAATTATCTTATGCCTATGTTATTGTAAAGTATGTCTCTTGTTTACCCTTACTGAGCATATGATCTCTTCATTTCTTATATTAACTTCACATATGTTACTATGAATGTTTTTATGTTTGATATATCTAAATAGGGTTCTAGTTATGAAGAACATAGTGGGAGATGACGTAGCACACTTATGTATCGATTGATTATGTGTCAAATTTTCCAAAGGCATTAGACCTAAATGATTATGGAATGTTATTTATGTTATTTAATTGGAATTTATCTATTAAGATTTCATTTTTATGTAGTATAATTTTGGGACTATTAAAAATATTAAATCCACAAGGCCTATAGAATTAAGTCACTCAGATTTATATGGGCCTATTTTTTGTCAATCTACAAAAGGTGACTCATATTTTATCACATTCATTGATAGATTCACAAGAATAATGAGTGTTATTTTTAAATTACAAGACATAATTATTGGATATGTTTATGATATATAAAATATTATTTTAAAGATATCTTGTCATTCACACCAAGAAACTAAATATCCGACATAGGGAAGGTGTACACTGGAAGATAATTTTAATATTATCTTAGAATGTATGGGATAAGAAATAAATATATAACCCCTTATACACCACAAAATAATTGAGTTTCAGAAAAATGGGTAAAAGTATTATAAGAATGGGGTGAACAATGAATGTAGAGTTTGGAATATCACAATTATTTTTGAGAGAATATGTGTGTACTACTACACACATTTAAAACTTATGATTATTGATGTAAAATTCAATTTATAATTCATATAAATTGTGGTATAGAAATCATCATATAGTAAACAACCTTAGAGTCTTTGTGATCCCTTTAACCATCAAAATCAAATGCTCAAATTTGGGGAAATTTGATAAGAAAGAAGAGAAAGGTGTATGTCTTGGATACATGTATAATGAGAAAAGATATATATGTGGTAATAATATAATTCATGGGGTTAGTGACAATTATGATATCAGAATCATTGAAAAAGACACCATAAATCATGATCCATATATATAGTCTTTTAAAAAATAATGAAAATAACAGGCATGTTTCATATCATATCAGTGAAAAACCGTTTGAAGTTAAACCCTATATAGAAGGTGTTAGTTATGAATAGAAAGATGATGATGAGAAGATTTATAAAAATGATAAAAAAAAGTAAAAAATCTTGAATAAACTTGTAGAAATGGTGAATAGAAGTAGAGAGTAGTCTTCACCTATGAATATTATAAAAAATATGTTATATGACAAGTAAAAAACAATTTGAACTAGAATAAGGTTTAGTTTTTAAGGTCATACCTTACTCATCTTTCATGAAATGACTAATTTATCAAGATAAGACCTCGAACATGATGAGTAGATTAATACTATGTATAATGAGATAATAGAAATAGAAAATAATTTCATATGGGATCTTTCTCCAAGACCTAATGATAAAATTATCATTAGGACCGGTGTAGTTTTTGGAACAAGATAAATAACTAATGAAAAGTTTTCAAGAATAAAACCGTGGTTGTATGGAAAGGATACTATCAAGTTGAAGGTGTTTATTTTTAAAAGTTTCTTACTTGTACTTCAATGTTAGAATATATTAGAATGTTTCTTGCTATGGTAGAATATAGGTAGTATAAAAATTATCAAATGGATGTAAAATATGAACTTTTAAATGGTGATATTGAAGAATAGGTCTATATTAAGAAACATGATATGTGTTTTACTGATAATTATGGAATAAGAGTATAGAAATTGAAGAAGGATCTTTATAGATTAAAAATACCAATGGCATGGTATTCAAGGCTATAATACTTCTTTAAGGAGTTAAAATTTATCAAAGGAAAAGTAGAAAACAACCTATACATCAAGTAAATGAAGACATGGATACATATTGTAATTATGTTTGTCTATGACACCTTTTTTTCATGTGGTTTTGAGAATTATTTTCATGATTTTTAGAACAAAATTAAGTATCAGTTTGGGATGGCCATGTATAATGAACTAAGATACCTATTAAGGTAAAAATTCATGAAAAGGGAACATTATATTTATTATCCCAAGATAAGTATTATATAATGTTTTGGAAGAAATTTGAAATAGATAAATCAAATATAGTATCTACACCCATTCATGTGGGACAATTTTTTTAAAGGAATTTAATGTGATAGTGTAGACCAAATATAATTCAAAATACTAATTATGAGTCTACATTATATTGTAACTTATAGACATGGTATTGTATAAACTATTAGTGTTCATGATTGATTTTATACTGAAAAAAGGTGTCAAATATTATGTATTCAAAAATAATTCTTAGATATATCCAACTTTATATGATTCTGGGTGGATTTTCATAAATAGAAACAAATTGAATCTATATGATTTTATAGATATTGATTGAGCATGTGACTATGGAGATAGAAGTTCCACTTCCAATGGAACTTTCCTTTTGGGAGAACATTGTGTGAGTTGGAATTATAGGTGACATACCTCAATCAAACTGAGTACTAAAGAAGATGAATATGATCTATTAATAATAATTGAAATAAAAGCATATGGATAAAGGAGAAACTAAATTATTTGAGTATAAAGGTGAACAAACCACTCCGAATTCATTATGAAAATAAAAGTGAAATATACATGTCTAAAAATTATGTGCAACACTCAATGTCTAAAAATATTGATATTAGATATCATTTAATTATATATAAGGTGAAAACAATAGACATTAAGATTGATTTTATTCCTAATGAACACCAATTGGTTGATATTTTCAACAAGGTAACCCTTTAGTATATATTTAAAAAACTAAGGCTGAACATGTGTGTTTATACCCTTTTATATTCTTTTCTTGAAATATGATTTTAGTTAATTTATCAATATCTTTCCATGTTAGTGATTATTTTGAAAAGTGGGAGTTTTTCTAAAGTGTAATGTCCATGGATTGCAGGAGAGATAACTTTTATCACTTGTCCAAAGTATTGTTTAACACCAAGATATAAATTTATCTAAGAAAAGTACTCTAACATGTGGTATGGTGTTAGAATGTTTATCTTTTGAAAAAAATTGTTATTTAGTGTATCTTGAATGAAAATATTAGTTTTAAGATGAATTTAGAAAAAGGATTCCTGATATGATAACAATTCCCAAGTGGAGGATTGAAGTTCCCTTGAAAATGTTGATGTTATTTTTTTCAACCATATAAGACATGTTTTGATCCTTGTGAAGTGTTTTTAATATGTTCATAAGTGGATTGAGAGGTTTTGTATGGTTATGGTTTATTTTTATGATTTTCTATATTTATTTAGTTGGATTCAGAAAATGATGAAGAGATTTATCATACATGTAGTATATTTTGTTCTGTAAAAGGGAATTGTGCAATATAGACCACTCACAAGTCCTTTCATCCACACGTAAGAGGTTTGATCCACTCATAATATATTTCATCTATTTATAAAATATTTTGGTTAGTGCATAGAGTATTTTACACTTATTAGTGATTTTGGGAAATGGGAAAAGGAATTTCATCTACATGAAGGAGACTTGAGAGATGTGTAAGATATTTTATCTATTTTTAAGAGATTTGAGTTTGTTATTTTTTTCAAATAAAAAATTCATATGATGTATTTCATTTCAGTAACCTATATGATATTTGAGATTTCAGTATTTAAAAAAAGATGATCTTACATAACTTTATGAATCATTTACATTGTTTTTGGAATCCCTAATACTTTTGAGTTGAAATGGTTATCTACATAAATGTTACACTAGAAAATAAAATCCATGTAATGTCAGTTTAGTCTTCATGCTAATGTAACTAAAATATTCAAAATGTTGCATAATGGTTACACAGACCTATATAAAGGTTATAAGTATCTATATAAATGTCATCATGAATTATGTAATGGTAGCCTAATTTTATAGAATTAATTTCTTATAAAAAATATATCATTAAATTTTATGATGCTTTGTGGATAGTTTATTTCCAAAAATATCATGGGCACAATCAGAATCCATGATTCAAGTCAAAATTCATGGGGATTAAATGAGATAGATCACGAATGAATCTCATGAATATTTCAAGTTCAAATATTTAAAATCATTCCTCTTGATTCTTTATGCATTTTATTTTTATAAATATTTGACTATATATTTTGGTGTAGCTAGAAAATAATGAGTTTTCAAAAAATGGTTACAAATTATATTTTCATTTATTATACAGATATAAGAAGAAAAATTAATAGAATAGTTTTTTTTTTCATGAATTTAGATAGAATTTTATATGTTGCTACATAGAAGAATGAAAATTTTATAACCATTTTACTAGGATACATTTTTGATTTAGAAGAGGTTGAGCCAAGGTTATTTTACTACCACTGATCCAAAGACTTTCTACCAAGAAGGAAGAAGTCATTTTTGTGCATCCATGATCTCATAGATGGGTTTTTCATTCAAAACTAGTGATATGAAGACTAATTTTATAATGTTTCACATAAAGTTTCTAGATAGTCATGAAAATTATAGAAGAATATATTATTTTTGATTCTAAATCATCACAACAAACATTGAATATCTGATTTATTTTAGAGAGAAAAAAGATTTTTTAAAGAATATTTGGTTTCTATCTGAACAACATAAAGCATTAAAAATTGTGGGAAGTGGATGATACATAAATAAATTGATAATTGGATGATACTTTATAAAATCTTGTGTTCCAATATTATTAAATCATAATCACTATAATTTTATACTGAAAAAAATCAATATACTCAAAAAAGGTAAAACATGTCAAAGAGTAGGGCCTCACATCCAGGAAAATCTTTTAAAAAATATGACGTGTGCTATTTTTTATAATATTATTACATATTATCGAGGAAGGGGTTAAAATAATGAATTAATACTTTAATTGATCAGAGGGGATTTATTGAAGAGAAAAAATTTGTAAAAAGAAAAATAGGTTCTACAGATTAACCCCCTCTTAGTGGTACCCTAATTGATCTGGGCTCTACATTTTGATTACTACCATGATAACTTTAAAGATTATTTTACTAAAGGAACCATATACTATTATCCCATCAAAAATTTTATGAATTCATATAGGTGTTCTGGTGGGTCTTACACGATTCTCACTAAACCTAGTTTTACACTATTTCTATTTTTCCCTATCTACCTCTACTAACCCATTTTATAATAAAAAATAAACATATTTAAACATTTAAATTACAAATTTAAATAATATCACTAACCAATTTTTTGTAGCTCATTATTGTATATTATATCTTGATATATGAATATGGATTCATATGAACTACTTGTATAATATCTCTTTCCATGTAGTTAAAATAATGGTCTCTCCATTTGAAAAAAATTTAATTGACCATTATCTTTGATAAATATAATTTAAAATTTAAGAACTTGAATTAATGTTCAAAATATCAGTTGACACAACATCTAAAATTTTACTTGAATATTCATAATTCCAAAATTGTATAAATTTGAAATATCTAAACAATTAAACCTTACTTAAATTTTTTAAAATTAATATCAATCATTATACAAATATTAACCATTCTAGATATTAATTTACACCAACATTAAAGTTATCAATAGTTCAATTTTTATAATAAATAAATCAGGTGAATTATTTATTATTTACTAACATTTAATATTTTTTAGTTATAATTTATTTTTAAATTTGACTATTTACATATAATATTACCTATAGTAAATTAAAAATACATAGAAACTATAATAAATATGTTGTGTATGTTATTATTTATCTCTTGAATATTTTTTTACAAAATGAATTATTGTATCTTATTTTTTAAAATAATTGATTAAGATTCATATGATAATAGAAAAAAAATTATTACGTGATCATAGTTTGTTACATCTTTAATAACATATATAAGTACTTAGTAATGTTATTATGTATGTGGAGGTTGGTGAAGTGTTTTTTATATTTTCATTATCAAATACCAATTTGTTTAATAAAGTAATGATTATGTTTCTATGTAATAAATGTGATATCAGGAGATATGAATATTTTAATTTCATTGGAGTTCATCTATTTTATTATATTATTTAATATTATTTTATTTTTTAACAATATGGTAAACATCATCAAGAACCATATTTATAGTTTTTATTGATGGTCTATCACAATTTTAAAACTTTTCGCATGTGGTTTTGGACTGTCTTCTTAAAAAATAGGAAATGATGAAAAATATTATTAGTTTTAATAATCTAAATATTAAAATTTGCTGAAATAAACTAAAGAATCATTATAACCTTGATTGAATTTTATTAGTTAGAAGTTGTTACAAAAATTATAGGCATTGAATCAAATTTTTTAATTTTTAAAAATTTTAACTTATTTTTTTATTAAAATCACGTAAGGGTGGAAACATATATATTACATAATATTAAGGTAAAAAAAATCAAGAAAAATAACAATATATTCAATATAAGGGAAATTTGGAGGGGCTGGGGATATAGATATTTAATATATTTACTCATAACAATTTAATAGTGTCATTCACTTTAGAAAAGTAATTTGAATCCTTTTATAGAACATTTTATTGATAATTAATGGAGTGAGTACACAATATTTCTAGCATGTTAGCCAAATATTACATGGTATTGTGGTGTGAGGTTATCCTCATGTTTGTAGTGTCTATGACTATATTCTTTTCTTAAACATCCTTTTATGAATTTTACAACTTTTAGATAGTCCTGGTTGAACAAATTTAACATAAAAATAAGAAAATCAAAAATATTTTTGATGAAATTAGATAAGTGAAATCAAAAAAACCTATACATCTCAAATAGTAACTCTCCACCCCTATACATCAATTATGATGACCCACACACCTCTGGTTTATAAGATAATAAAAAAAAGTTTAATAGGAAATGATATATAAAACAAGAGAGTGTCTCATAAATTATAACACCTTACACTAATTATGAAAATTTTAGCCACATAATCCTTTTCCCCCTTAACCGATGCACCAATCATTGAGTTGAAGAAGAGGGATTGAAATTCTGTACTATAAATAAAATTTTGGGACCTCGTATTTTGATATTTTCCTTTTGTTTTGGAAAATCCACTAAATAAGGAATGTACCTATATAAAATGATAACATCATTATAAATATATCACCCACATGCAACAACCTTAGATGAGGTAAATCCATCAAAAATTAGAATAGTTAAATAATTTATTCTATATGGAAATACATTTCAGTAAAATTTATATGAAAGTAAGACTCTTGAACATAATTTAGGTCTCATTAAACTAAATATTAATTCAATTTAATATGATTACATATTATATTATTGTAGAAGTGATTTTTTTTAATTTTAAACATGTGTATAATTGTAATACAATGAAATGAAATGTGACTAAAATAATTTTTTTCTCATAAAAACTAAGGTACTTATTGAATACACGCTTATTGATTTTTTTATAACAAAAAAAAATTATGAAATGAAATTAATATAATGTTTTAAAAAATAATAAGTTAAACCATATATGTAATGGTGACTCATAGAAATTATTTGATCACTAACATTTTTCTTTTTTATTTATAACCTTGTAACATTCCTTTGGGTATTTTAAAAGATGGATTTTTTTTTTATTTTAATTCTTATGGTAGTATATATAATTTTTATATTTTAGTCATAAATTAATTATACATAACTTAATGGATGATAATGAAAAAATTAAATATACATGTTATATTATAAATATTATTTTATCTATGAAATAAAATTCTTATTTACTAAAAATCATGGGTTGATGAGTTTATAAAATATATATGGCGATGAAACAATTATACATGGTGTATTTGTTAAAAATAATTAAATGAGTAAAAAAACATCATGTAAAATTATTAGCTTCTAATAAATGAATTTTTTATCTAGATATAGTACATAAGTTTCTAAATATCATATAAAATTTGTGGCTGATAGTCAATATTTATTGATTTTTAATATAATGAAACCCTCTTTTTTACTTTTACCAAATATTTTTCGTTATTGATCATCTATTTAATAGAAATAGGTATCATTTTATCTTGGGAATAATGGAAATTTATGGACTTCCCTTGGTGATATGTGATTTGAAACTTATATATATATATATATATATATATTTACCTCATATTATATTTAGAAAAAATATAAACTCTCATTGAATTCCTTGTTTTAGGATAGATATTTGTTGGATAAATAAAAGTATCTTTTGTTACTTATCATACAATAAATATTTTCAAGTATTCTATATTCTGGATTTTAATACTTTTAATAATTTTTTGAAAACATATTTTATGTAGTTTTATCCCTACCAAGAAAGTTAAATGATGATTTTAATGAATTTTTAGATCTTGGAAAATTACATATGTAATAAAAATAGAATTATTTGAAAAATTAAAAACTTTAATGAAGATGAAACCACATTAAAATTTAAAATAAAATATTTTTTTACTTTATTAGTGGATTTCATGCTTGAGGTTACTATAGGGGTATGCTTTTAACTGATTATGTTTTATAAAAATAGTCATGATTTTCATTACTTGATGGAATGATTATTATCCATCATCCATACAAGTTTATTAAATTAATAAATTGGGTATGTTTTAGTTAAATATATTTTCCACACATGGAATTCATTATACAACATCAAACTATGAGTTTTTTAGTAAAAGAAAAGAATATGGACAGTGGAATTATATAAATTTAGTAAAATATTTCCATCAACCTCAAATTATTTAAGGTAATATTGGGCCATATTATCACTAATGATGGAATATATAATTATCTATAAAAAATGATAGTAAAATAATTGATTACACAGATTAATATAAACAAGTTACTTAGTTTCCCTTGATTAGGAAGTTACTATCAGGGATTTGTTCAATATATTTCTAGATTGTCCCACTCTTTAACTAATTTGACATGTCAAGTTGTTAAATTCACATGGTCAAGTGAATGTGAATAAATATTTTAAGATTTAAATAGGGTATTGGTTAATGCACCAGTAATTATTTTACCATCATGAAAGGAAAGACTTTTAATTTATAGTAATGAATCAAATAAAGGATTAGGATGTGTCCTTATATAGAATGATAGAGTGGTTTTTTATGAATCAATGAAATTAAAGATACAAATATAGAACTATAAAACTCATGGACTTCTGTTGTAAAAATTATATTTACATTAAAGATATTGAGGCACTAACATCAAGGATAAAGGATGTGACACATATAAGGAACAAAAAAGTTTAAATTGTATGTTCTATCAGAAAGATATCAATATGAGAAAAATAATAATGTTAGATATACTCAAGGATAATGATTTCTCAATACACTACCACCCTGGTAAGGGAAACAAGGTGGATGATGCATTAAGTACGAGGGACCATGGAGTTATGACCATAATGGCGATTTATAAATATCATCTATTTAGGGATATAATAAATATTTATATGGTAATTTTAAAGAAAGGGGGTACATCATTCCTTTTCCAAGAAAATTTTAAGCAATATTTTTTGTGAAAGACATAAATTTACTAGTAGGAAGATATAGATTTTCAAAGGAGGATTAAATAAATGAAGGATGTAAAGTTGATAAGATTTATCTCTAAAGATGGATTAATGATGTTTGGAAATATAATATACGTTCTATGCATACCTGAATTTAATAGGGAGCTACTGGATGTATCACATATCTGAAATTTCACTACACACCTTGGTAGCATAAATATTTATAAATATTTAAGAGAATATTTCTAGTGTGATGTTATAAATCATGGAATTGTGAATTAAGTGTCTAGATTCTTAGTATGCCATATATTAAAGGTTGAAATAAAACATCACAAGGGAATCATGATACATATTTTTATACCAATATGACATGGGAAAATCTGATAGTGGAATTTTTTATTAAATATCTGAATACTTTAAGGAAGAAAAATTTTATATGGGTCATCATCTATCTCCTTACAAATTCTACACATTTCTTAGCTATAAGGGAAAGACAAATATTTGAGTTCCTTTCACACCTTTATATCAATAAAATCACGATACATCATAGGGTACCTCTATAAATTACATTTGATCATGACCCTTAGTTCACATTGAAATTACAGAAGATTCTTTATAATGATCTCAACAAAAGGATATATTTATGAAGTTGAAATTATCCCCAAACTGATGGGAAGTATAAAAGGACTATCCAAAAACTAGAAAAAATGATGAGATTATGTTCTCTTGAATTACAAGTGGAATACGATGAAAATATAACTTTTAATTTTCATTCAATAACAGTTTCAATTATAGTATCTAGATGACACCACATAGGGAATTTTATTGTAATAGGTGTAATAATCTTACTTATTAGGAATAATTTTGATAAAGTAAGTTGATAGGCCCAAAACATGTGTAGGATAAAACTATAAAAGTATATACTATCCAGAATAATATCAAAGAAACTCAAATAAGATAAAATTTTTATGATAATAATCAAAGGAAATACTTGGTATTTTATGTGGGGATCATGTATTCTTAAATGTGTCACCACTGAAATGAGTTGTAATATTTTGTTAAAGGGGAAGTTAATCCCTAGGTACACTGGTCCTTTTAAAATTATAGGGACAATTGTATTTGTAGCTTATCGATTAGATATACCACCAACCTTTATAAAGTACTTGAAATATTACAAGTTTCATTGTCAAGGAAATACATGTCATATACAATGAAAATACACACATATGAGGGAATGTGTTTGGAAAATAACTTGTGTTATAATGATTTTTCAGTCTATATTTTTAAAACATGAGGGAAAGTGTTGCGGAATCATAAAACTCAACTGGTGAATTTGTATTAGTGAAATCACAAACTAAAGGATTCAATATCAATTCCCAAATAATCTATGAGGAAGGAATTACTATAGTTTTTTAGTGGCTTATATATAATCAATTTCAAGGAAATAATTATATAGTGGGTGGATGGGGAATGTAATATCTTAGACCCTACAGTAGTAGGTAAATACTACACAACCTAACTATTACATAATGCACACACTAAAAATACATTATAATTGAATTCATTTAAAAGATAAATTTTAATTTTAATTTGAAAAAATTAACTTCATTTTTGGATTTTTAATTTTAATATCATATTAAGAATATTTTTTGATATTTTTCTAAAATCATTAATTTCTAGGTGAATAGTGAAAATAATGTTTTTAAGAAAATTGTGAATTTTATGAATTTATAAGAAAGTAAAATAATTTTATAAAACCATTTAATTTTGTAAATATTTATTTAATATTTAAAACTATACATTTTAAAAATATTACATTTCATTTTAATAATCCTTGATTCACATTTTAAGGACATAAGTAATATTTTACAATAAAATATGTTTTTGTTCATTAAATATTATCTTGATAGAATTTTTTATTATATTGAAATTAAAGGAACATTAATTTTAATAATAAAAAAATTTATATTAGTAAATTAATCTACATTTATAATTTCAACATATACATAAATTTTATTCTTAAAAACACACCTATACTAAAAACATGTTTTCATGCATTACATACGCTAATGTTAAAATTGTTTTTTATAACATATAAAAATTTTATCTAATAAAATATTTTTCTTGTTTTAAATAATTATGAAAAAAATAGTTAATAACATTAATTTTATTTCTATTAATAAAAAATTATTTACTTAGGTAAAAAGTAGTTACTACATTAATACAAAAAATAGTAAAGTAATAAATCAAGGTGGTAAAGAGCTTGAAACATGTTCAAATAATTTTTATAATTGAGTGGTTGAGAGAATATCTAACTTATATAATCCCCCAATCAATATTATACTTTTTTGGAGCCACTTGAATTGTGAAATAGGTTCCCTTTTAGAATTAATTTTAAATATTTACAAAAATGTAATTTGCATCACTTATACTATGGGCCTCTCAACACTCCTTCAATACCACTCAGAAAATTTAGTTTACTCTGGAAAATATACCACTATTACATAAACTATAATACTTTTTCCATTATTAATCTTTTTATCTCAAGATATTAGCATAATACCACTTTTCCAAGGAGTCCCCCAAGAGAAATACTACGTCCTCAACGTGAGTACTAATTTTCCCTAATTTATTTTGTTTTCTTTATTAATTTACTAATAAAGTTTTCTAGTTCCTAAATAATGAAATCATTATTTCCTTAAAAATGAATATAATTATTATAAGGTAATAATTATTGACCACTTTTTATAAGACCCCGACTTTAAAACATTACATAATATTTAGTTAAGTCATGAATTTTACTTTCTTTCACATTTAGGATCTTTTCAGGTTTAGAGTTTCAGAGAATTAGACCATAAATCATATATAATAAAAACATAAAATAAAAATTATACACTTAAAAATAGTATCTATTTTCCCCATAATCTAATTATTTTAAAATAAAAAATTATCACTTTTTTGAAAACTCTTCATGACATTCAACATGTCTTCTTCCAATCACTTACTCATTTTTAAGTCCTGTGAAAAAGATTAAAAAATGTGGGATGAGAATACAAATCCTAGTAAGGTATATAAAATTATTAAACTTTTCGTACATTAATAAACAATAAACCCCATGATAAATTTATCATAAATTAAAACCTTTCACCCTTAAAAAGTAGTAAAAACTTTTCTTTGAAAACAACCTCTTTTCATACATTTTTTTGAAATTACAAAATTACACTAAAACCCATTGAAATAATAGAAAATATATAGGTATATTGGGACATCATTATACTTATCACTATTATAAATGTAATAACCATACTATTTAATTCCATACATAACACTCTTACAAATGAAATAGCCATATAGCCGAATTCCACGCTTAATGCATTGGAGGGATATCACAGACTCACATGTCGTTGGTTTATCAGAGAACCACCCATAATTATTTTATCACATATCCACTCGTAAAATTTTCAAGTACCATTATATAATCATAACATATAAATTATTTCAATTTTCAATATTTCACTCAAGGTATTTCATTTGTAATCACAAGAAAAAATTTCAAGATATTGAAATAATCAATCCTTTTTCAATGCCCATTTTCAAAATACATAACAAACTTTCCTTTGAAAACCCATTTTCAATACCAAAATAACCAAATAAAAGGAAATATGATTTTAATTTAATAAAAAATAAAATCTTTAAAATGAATCTAGAAATTAAATAAAATTCATGTTGGCATGAAAGGTCATTATTTCTGCACATTAAAAATTGGACATTTAATTTGTCATTTGTTAAAACATTCCTTTTAACAAAAATACAAATATTTATATTAAAAATATTTGAATGAAATTAAAAATATACATGAAATTTAATTTATAATCCTTTTATAACCATATAAATAAATATTTAAAATAATATCAATATTGTTGACATGGAGGAAGGAAATAAATATTTAAACATCCAAAACACCCCATAAAACTTTGAACATTTAAATCATAAGAACCATGAAAGAATAAAATTTTAAAAAACATTAAATAACACTAGGTTACATATTATATTTATATGGAATTTTAAAGGGTTTTTATATATATCTTATTATATAATAAAGGTGTATATCATCCTGAAATGCCTCACTAAAAGGAGATTGATACGGAATCACGTACCTTGGGTTCGAATTGTCATGTGTGTATTTATATTACATAGAAATAAACTTATATTAATTATTTAATTTCTTTATAAAAATTTTCATGTTTTTTATTAATTTTATTTCCTTTATTAAAATTTTGTAAAAAACTATTTAAATAACATTGTTTAAATTGGGTGTTTTGATTATATTCGGTTTCTGTGTCAAAAAATACACTGGTATGTCAACTATTGTCAAAGGGGTAATTACATAAATATATAAAAAATAAAAATCATAAAATAATTATCATATTTTTAAATTAATTATACTTATTAAACCAATCATGAATTATGGTTTTGAAAAATTAACCAATGTTACAATAATAGAGATGGTAGGTCGTACGTACACATGAGTAACATTCTCATTTTTCAATAATTATTATGGAAAGAATGTAAGTAAAAATTTTATTTACATTTCGATAATTATATAATAAATAAAATATTAATTAATCATATATAATTATATATATAATTATTTTGATGTTAAATGAATCCCATCATGTCCAGGAGGTGATAATCTACATGTTCATGATCGACGTTACCAGTTTTTTAGTGTGAGAAATGGAAATAAATAAAATGGTATATTATATTTCCAGAAAGGTAATTATGTTATGAATATCATATTGAATTATTTATGTCACATATGTTTAATTACACCCATACTTAATACACTCCATGTAATGTGGGAATGTATCACATCACTTTGAGGTGGTGACAGTCCACACATCCCAAAATGATGTTGTCATATGGAATGAAATAAGAAACGTGAATATAAAAATTATATAAGTTTTAATTAACCATAAATATCACAAACATATATATAATATAAAAATAATTTTTCCATTATAATGACAAACTATTAGATGTGGTAAATGAAAAACGAACCACTTCGTTACGTGATGTAGTTGTCTTCCATACATGATTGGTAATTTCATTACCCACTTGATGGAATTATATATAGAAATAGGGAGAAACCTAATCATAAAAAAATTATAGGTATATTTAGGATGATTATTTTATTATATAATCATTTAATAATAAGATATTAAGAGAGTTTATAAGGAAACAAAGTAAAACTTCATGTTGATGAAAGTTACCTCTTCTTCGGGTAACTCCTTTTGGTTTTGACCAATGGACTTCTTGTTTGGATTTAATCCCAAGGTGAGTACTATAGGGTGAGGTTAGGGATGTTGGTATCTTATTTTTGTAGGGTTTTTCCATGATAAAAGGTTTTTAGAGGTGTTAAGGGAAGGGGGAAGATGAGGCCTTTTATAAGAGGGGAAAATGAAACATTAGGTATTCTTAAAAAGAATTGTGTTCTACCCCATGTTTTACGTGTCCCAAAAGGGTTAAAAATTGACCAATAAAGATCCTTAGAGGTTAAATAGTATAAATATTGTCATAAAATATTTTTTAGAAATATTTTGGGTCATATATTCCACTTTATTTTCTATGTTTAGTCATTAATTATGATCATTTTCCTTTAGTCACTATAATTAATTTTAATTACTTTCACTAATATTTTTGATAAAAAACTAAGTTGAACTTATTATAAATTTTAAATTATTATGATTAAAAATATTGAATTCATTTTCAAAAATCCAAAACAAATAATTGGATGAAATTAATTTAAATATAATCCTACAGACGAGATTTGACAACATTTCTTTTAAGTAAAAATGATCAAAGGTTTATTAAGTTTTTATATATAAAATCACTCTAAAATTGATTCCAATGACCTAAATTAGTTAAAATGATTTAAAATTTATATAATTATACATTAAAACCAATAAAAAACCTAATTTTACTATGTAAATACATTGAACAAAAAATCATTTTTGAACTAAAATTCAGTATTATTCACTATTCATCAAAATATGCATGTTCTCAGAAAAGTATAAAAAAATAAACCAAAGTAAATTTTGATATTTAACTTCCAAAAAATTATTTTAATTTCATATAAAAATTATAAATGTGTAAAAAATTATATTTTAAATGGGTTCTCCATTAAAAAGTGGTAAAAATATCATTAAAAAATATACATCTTTTTTATGCTTAAAATTGGATTTATTCTTATTTTAAGCCTATAATTTTTTTTGGATGAATGTAAAAACATAAAAATGTGTAAAAATAATATAATTAGTCCTATTAATTCCCACTGATAAAATTAATAAAAGATAAATATTTCTTAAAATAATAATATTAAAAATATATTATTTTTCGGTATAACTCAATCTTGTGTACAATGTAAGGTTTCTAAGAAACTCATTATTGTGTGTTAGGAACGTTATCAGACATAGAATACCTTTTTAAGGTAATATTACTATCTATTTTTTAAATATTAATAAATATTAAAAATATTTATTCTATCATTACATGGGATGCTACATCTTTCACCCCTTTTGGAAATTATGTCCTCGCAATTTTGTTCACTTATAAAATAAGTGGGGATAATTTTCCCTCATAGAATTTTAAGATTCCCGTGTATCCTACTTAAACATAAGGTTTCTAAATTAAACATTAATATGATGAAGAAAATTATTCTACAACACTTTATCTCTATAGTCAACACCCTAAATTTGGTGGTCCTCATAAGAAAGATTCTCTTCCAACTGAAGTACTTCAAGACTCAAAAACTTGAGATAAATCCAATACATACTTCCTAAACAATGAAATATTAAATACATTTTGTACCTAGGAAAACTCATAGGTAAGTCCATATAGTATTAAACTAATCCAACTTTCTCCAATATTTCATATGGAACAATGAACCTTGGAATCAGCTTCCCTTTTTTGCAAAACGCACGACGCTTTTCCATGGAGAAACTTTTAAAAAGACATGATCACCTATCTCAAAAGAAAGATCTTTTCTCCAGTTATCCAAATACCTTTTATACCTACACTTAGCTATCCTCACATGTCATTGAATCAACTAAAATTTATCTACCATTTATTATACCGAAACTAGTACCATTAACTTCCTCTATCTTACATAATCCCAAAAATCATGTGACCAACATCGCTTCCCATATAATGAATCAAAAGGTGAAATCTGCATACTAGAATGAAAAATTTTATTATAAGAAAACTCAGCCAATAATACTACAAAAATAACCTTTTACAGTGCTTGAAATGACCTTTATCGGTGCTAGAAACGTGCTGACTATGTGAACGACATTAAAATCCCAGAACTTTTATCAGCATGGAAAAAGAGCTGATAAAGGGAACATTTATTAGTGCTAAAAAAATCATAGATAAATGGGACCTTTTCAGTTCTTTTAAAAGTGGTGATAAAGGTCCCATTTATCTGTGCTTTTATATGCAATGATAAAGGACTTTTTATTAGTGCTGATAATGTATACCTTTTCACCACTTTTAGAAGAACTGATAAATGTGTCATTTATTGGTGCTTTTAAAAGTTCTAATAAATGTGTTATTTATGAGCGCTTTTAAAATCACTAATAAAGGGCCATACTGTAGTGTTCTATAATAGCACACTGCAGCCCCACTATATTGTGCTATAACAATACACTATAGAATTAGAATCACAAGAAACACACAAGAAACAAACCATAAGCACACCCAAAACACACAAGATATCAACAAAAAATAGTCTGAATAATGAATTTAAATGAAATGACATTTATAACACAAATACCAGAAAAAAAAATATAATAAACATTTTGATTTATATAATTACATAAATAAAAACTATTAAATACTTTAAAAAAAATCCAAAATTTCAATGTTACCACTATTTCTATTGACTTTCTTTGTCGAGCTACCAACACTGTATGAGTAGATTTAAAAAACCTCATATACTCAAAAAAATAATCTACATGTATAAGAAAACAACTATTATGAGTAATAATAAAAAGAAATAAATTATACATAAATATTAAATAATATATTAATTCTATGGGAAATGATTTTATTGTACAAATATCATGATTACCTTTGTAATTGAGTAGATTCAGCAAAATTTCTCTTCCTAAAAAGGAAATAGAGAGAACTTGAAAAACAATGATAAATGCAACACTTTAAGTGTGAAAAGTTTTTGATGGAGAAGAAGCATGAAATTTAGACATATCACCCCAACTAGAACAAAAGAATCCACCTGTATAAGAAAATAATTATTACATAAATAATAATAAAAATAAATAAATTAAAGATTAATATGAAACAATGCATTAATTCTTTGGATAATGATTTTACTATGAAAACATATAAATAAACTCTGTAATTGATCAGAGAAAGCGTCGCTGCTCTTCCTACAAAGGCATAACACATGAACAGAAATATTATAAAATAAATGAACTCTCCAAGGAATAATGAAAATTAAATTAACGTTTCATTATATAATTTTTCAATAAAATATTAAAATTATATCATAATATTATCTTTATATCTTTTAAAGGGTTTCTTTGGTCCAGATATAAGATAATAACAAAACTAAGGATTCTATATTCACTTTACTAATACTGGTTAACTACCGATTAGCATAGCATGAGACCCAAACTTCATGCCCGACATGTAGTTTTTGGGAGTAGAAAAAGAGCAGGATGGGCTCTGACCCAACATTGAAAATTATCATAATCGATGATTAATCTACGATCAATATGATAATGAATTAAATTATCCCCAAAATTTAATCAAATATAAATGAAAAATGACAGAACCCATAACCGAGAAGAGAGGATTTCCATATTTTGTTTATAATTAATTTAGTTAAATTATAGAATTACCTCTAAGGTGATTATTCTTTGATGCATCCTACAACGGGTCCGAGATGTGGCTTCACTACGATATAGGATCCAAAGATATTAATCCTCTAGTGGTGATCCAAACATGCTCCACATATCTCTAGGTGTCACAAAAGGAGTCTATGGGTGCTAACGCAGAAGATTATTGCGCTTGAAATGTCTGACTTCGATTGTCTTGAGAATCACTTCCAATGTGTTATCTTTGATATGGTGGAGGAGGATCTCTATCATTCTTGATAGTATTCTTGGAGAGGGAAGAGTTCTCTAGGATCAAGACATTTTCTCCAAGGGTGTTGTGCACACCACGATTGGTTAACCAGTCAAATGACCCCTTGTCTAATATTGATAGAATAACATAATGGGGAATTTAATTCACCAGGTAATAATAAATAATTAGCATAGGTGATGTAAATTAATTTATTTTTACATGTGAAACCCCATGTCAAATAATAATAGAAATGGTAATATTTTCATTAAATGTTCTTAACTTTCACAATACATTTAAATATTATTTTAAAAAATAATATTTAATATTATTTCTCATTAGACCCATAACTTGGTCCACCGATCCTCATCAATATTTTTCGGGCCTTGTATAATGTCTATTTATTTATTAAAAAAATATAACATCATTATCAACTGATAAATAAATATTTTACCTACAATATATTCTCTCAAATAACTAGCAACGAAATAAATGTGATCAAGCATACTTGAATAATTATTAGACCACAACCAAGAATAATATTTATTCAATTTTTTAAATAAATAAATTATTTAATTAAGATACTGAATACACATAGTGTGTGGACCTCTAGGCCACTTTCCCATTGTAATTAGGCAGGCTTACCTAAAGGCCAAGATTACTATCTAACATTGGGTTAAGGCACACATGAGAAAAATTTTGATTTTGCAACGACATATCACCTCATATGAATGCTTGCCATGTAAAATAATCTATTTTTTCCAATATCTCCAATCAAGCGGTTCACATGAAAGTTCCATTAACCCCTATGCCTGATTTCTCATTCTTTTTAATTCCAAGAATTGAACTTTCCTAGAGAACACCATCACCTTGGATTTAGTTAGGATATATCATTTCCATAAAATGACCTAAGATATCTACCTTAATAGAAGTGACTAATCCTTTCTTTCATTATTCATTAATGTAGTATTACTCATGACGTACCCATCATATCTACCTTGCTGTGAACATATGTCATCACATATTTCATCAACACATCTAAGTTCACGAGTCATAATACCCATTAATAATAATTTTAAATTCTAAGGACCAATACACACGTCTGCTGATAGAAATGAAAATTATGAGTGAGGATTTCTTACTAGTGGGTTTTGTTCTCATAATATCCTCCTAGATATTACCAAGGATTCACACCATGAGAAGGTGCCTCAAAGTTTCATGAGTCCCCACCACCGATAGCCTATATCATTTGTGTCCTTTCAAATGATATCATCTGGATATAGAACATATATTCAAGAATAGTGACATGGCACTTCTAGGTTCTCATCATAACAAGTATTTGTTGTGATATTTTAATGCGATAGATATTTTTTGGACATTATCACATGCTATGTCATGTAGAAGAAAAATCTTGACGTGATAAGTAGTTTATTAATATTCTTCCAATGAATACATGTTTATTATAAAGTTGAAAGAATTTGGTTTATAGGGCACCAACTCCAACATACTCCCACTTTCAGTAGAGACAACTGCTAATAACCTTCAGTCTGCTTACTCTCACATGATATTTTTTCTTTTATTGAGATAGGCCTTTAGTCAAGGGGTTCACCTCGTTCTCTTCTATGGACACTATAATCATTACAACTTCACCCATTTAATATAAATCCCTCAAAAGGTGATACTTTTGGAGTACGTGATTTGTTTGTTGATGTGACCTTGGGACTTTTGAAA
Source organism: Viscum album (assembly GCA_963277665.1). Classification (NCBI taxonomy): domain Eukaryota; kingdom Viridiplantae; phylum Streptophyta; class Magnoliopsida; order Santalales; family Viscaceae; genus Viscum; species Viscum album. The sequence continues at coordinate 246,901,690 of OY728131.1, forward strand.
GAACCACTACTACAATATTATCATAATATAATGTAATGGGATATTTAATGCTAGGAACCACATCAAGTTCCTAAGAAATCTTCCAAATCCAGAAGGCTTACTTGACTGTATTATAAGCCTCTAAATATTCGAACTAAACTGTATAATCAACGACAATTGGATTCTTTGAATTCTTCTTACTCGTAACTCCTCCGTTGAGATAGAAAACATATCCTGATTGTGAATTTAGGTCATTTTGATCTGTTTAAAAACCAGCCACCACATACCCTCTGATGAAAATATCCTCAACTCCTCTATACACTAGAAATATGTTCTTATTTCTTGTCAGATACTTAAGGATAGTATTGAAAGCAGTCCAATGTTGTTCTTCAGGTTCTACTTGATATGTTCCTACCATTCTTAGTGGATAGGAAACATCAAGTCTTGTATATAACATAAAATATAGGATAGATCCTATCACAAAAGTGTATAGAATCTTACTCATCCTATCGTTCTCATGTTGTGCTTGGGGACACATTTTCTTGGAAAGATGTATGCCATGTGACTCTAAAACCAATCCATTATTGTATTGTTCCATACTAAATCTCTTTTGTATCTGGTCAATGTATGTACTTTGACTTAGTCCAAGAAGCCTCTTGGATCTATCATGAATGATCTTGATCCCAAGAATACAAGCTACTTAGCCTATGTCCTTAATGAAGAATCACATTTTTAACTAGTTCTTGACTGACTGCAAGACTGGTATATCGTTTTCAATGAGAAATATGTCATCAATATAAACTATGAGGATAATGACCACATTCCAATTAAACCACTTGAAACACATGGCTCACATTCATTCTTAATGAAACCAAATTCTCTTATGGATTCACCAAATAGAATGTTCTATGATCTAGATTATTTCATTAATCCAGAAATGGATCTCTGTAAATTGCATACCCTTTTAGCATCAACTGGTTTCACAAACCCTTCTAGTTGTGTCATATATACATCTTCATGATGGTTACCATTAAGAAATGCAGTTTTGACATCCACCTACAGAATCTCATAGTCATGGAAAACAACAATGGAAAGTATGATTCTTATGGATTCAAACATGGAAAATGGTGAAAAGGTTTCATTGTAAAGACCCGTAAAATTCAAGGGAAATTTTTTCTTAATTTTCTTCAGAATTTTACAAGAGCGCAGTTTCTGACGGCACCTGATTCCGAGGCCCGGAGTGCCCGGAATCAATTTCTGAAGTTTGGCTCGGGTATGTTCAGTGAACGAACGAGCGGGAATTTTCTAACTTTTGAACCGGTGCCCGGAATCGAATTCTGAGGGTACCGATGAACTCGCCGCGCCGATATTCGCTTAAGGAGACCTTTTCCGAGGTTGCGTTTTATGCAGGTTGAGAGTTAGTTTTGGGGGAAATTAAAAAGAAGTTAAATAAAATGTGGAAACACATTTTATTTTTATCCATGTTGGTTATATCCTCCCAAAGGGAGTTAGTGGTGGGACCCACATCCACTTAACCTCCCTTGAGAGGATTAAGTGTGGTGGGTCCCACACGAACCCTAACACTTCATCTTCCCTTTAAACTCCCAATAACTCCTCTCTAATTAATCTTGACAACTTGGGTTATTAATTGAGTTGAGTTGTTTAATTTCAAAACTTTTGAAATTCTTGCCAACCCTTTGCATTTAATTAATTAAACCAACTTAATTAATTACTTTGAGTGTTTTATTTCTTTTCAAATCTTTTTGCCAACATTAAAATGAGAGATGCTATTCTTCTCTTTGGGTTGGCATAAACTTTGTGGGGAGAACTAAGGAGAGGAGAAGAACTTTTAGAATACCTTCAACCTCTCGAAGAAGAACGATCCACGTCTCCAAAGAACGTGAAGCAACACCTTCTACCTTCTTCAACTGGAGAAAGGAAGGGAAGCACCGCCGCCCACAAAGTATTCTGAGAGTGTCGACTCGACTCGACTCGACTCGACTCGACTCGACTTCACCGAGCGCTTCTTCCACCAACGTTGACGGAATGACGCCGTTTCCGCGACGCCCGACATGCGACATCATTTATCGAGGTAGGGGATTGTTGTAGTTTTATTTAATTATTTCCATTCTTGATTCTAGAATGTCGAACTTCGAGGATAACGAATAAATGTTATCATTTAACGAGAGGGGGGCCGGACCGCACAAACACGGCCGAACCCCCTCCTATGTTCATATTTGTTTCCTTGCGGATGGAACGGGATGGCGTGGTGCCGTCGCACCACGCGGGAATCGCACGACAATTATTGCGCGGCGCCGTCGCGCCGCGCCGTGGAATGAAATTCAAGAACGAGATGCCGTCGCGCCGCGTCAAAAGAAATCGAAGGCGCCGCGACCGGAGCGGGGCCGCAGCGGAGGGGCGCGGTGCCGTCACACCACGCCAGATGACGAAGGCCGTGGCTGGTTCCGTGCCGCGGCGAAACAAGATGACCGGCGGCCAGCCGGGCCGCCGGTGTCGGAAGCCGGAAGGGGACCGGCCTTTTCCGGTCCCGTTGAGGAAGAACCGGCCGGCCAGGTCGGGCCGGCCGGAAGGGAGAATAACCGGGGGAATTAAATTCCCCCGGCCAGCAAACCGGCCCCCCATTATGAGGGGGGCCGCGGTTTCACAAAGGGGGGCAGGCGCCCCCCGTTTCCAAATCAGCTCGGCCGAAGGCCGAGCTGGCAGCGCGCCCAGCGCACTGCCTTGAGCCGGATCGGCGCGCCGGGCCGGGCCGGGCCGTGCCGGGCTGGGTCGACCCTGTCCGGGTGGGGGGACTCGGTTTAGGCCAACCGGGGGGGGGGGGGGGGGGGTCTCGGGCCGGGACGACCCGTGCCCGAAACCCCCGTTACCGAGCGGTTTGGATTCAAATGCCCATAACTCGGGCTACGGACCTCCAAACGACGTGCCGTCAGCAGATATACGATCCTTGGATCGAGGCGGTCGTTTCGGTATATCACACTCAAGGTTTCGGAATACTTTGAGTTCAGCCGGGTTGGTTTGTACACGAAACCAACCGGGCCCTCGGAGCGGAAACGCTCATATCTTGAGCTACGGACGTCCGATTGACGTGCCGTCAGCTTTGTTGAGTTCCTCTTAGTGAGACGGATCTTTTGGCATACTCTTCCTGTGGTTTGGACGCAGGTGGAGTATGGTCGGATTGGTTTTGCCTTAAAAACCAACCGGGCCCCTGGAACGAAAAATCCAATAACTCTCAGACCGGGCGTCCGATTGACGCGCCGTCTGTTGCGTTGAGTTCCTGTTGACGATACGGAACTTTTGGATAAATCAACTCTGGACTTTGTGACAGTTGATGTATCAGCCTCTCAGCTCGTGGAGCAGACCCTCCCGAACGATCTTGCTGTGTGCGGGAACCCTAGAGCTGGCTGCGACTGCTACTGTGACTGCGATGACGGCTGTGCAGAGATCCTCAGTGGATTCGACGACGACGACTACAGCACTCAGCGATCCTGTGTGGATCAGTGCTACCGATCCTGTGTGGGTCCGATCCTGTGTGGTTCAGCGCTCAGCGGTCCTGTGTGAACCAGTGCCTACAGATCCTGTGTGGGTCCGATCCTGTGTGGGTCTTTGCGGGGGTTAGTAACTATCGATCCTTTGTGGGTCCGACGACTTAGATGGATCAGTGATCATCTCTATCGTCTTTCGAAGATGTATACCTGTGTGAGCTAAATCCTGTTTGCTTTCCTGTGTGGATTGTGTTGTGCTATCCTGTGTGGATTACGTTTTTCTTTCCTGTGTGGAATACGTATACTTTCCTGTGTGGACTGAGTTGTACTTGGGCTCGGAGGTTTGAGCGTATTGAAATGATGACTTAGGTATATGTATGGGCATATACCTAAGCAGTGTCGGTTGTTACCTCGTGATTGTATCTTTCCTTTGTGGTTTATCCTTTGTGGATTTTGGAAGACCTTCGGGGGTCTCGGGGTCCCTACTGAGTAGCTTATACTCACCCCTGCACGGGCTATGCCCACACTACGTTGTGTTGGTTGCAGATGACGGACATCATTGATCGTGGTTGAGGCGTGCAGAGCAGGACGGTACCTGGAGGTGGACCACTGGGCGGGACGTACTCGGAGCGGACGGCGGGACCCGAGGAGCAGTGGAGCTATCTGTACCCACCCTTCAGGTGAGATTTCCAGTGGACAGCTCGGTGTAGCGGCTTTTACTTTACAGTTGCTGTTTTCCCTTTCGAGTTGTACTTTACTTTCAGTTTGGGTTTGTATACTGGCCCATTTACTTTTCCGCACTTTCAGTTGTACTCTGTTTTTACTTAGTGTTTACTTTTCCGCTTGCTTACTCTGTGGTGCTTGTTTACTTTACAAAGGCAATGCCTTCCCTTTTTACTGGGATTTACGCCTTGGTGCTAGTCGCCATCCCCTGGCCTATGGAAGGCGGGCTTGGGGTTGTCACGACACGAGCCCTGAGGACGGGTCGTGACAAATTGGTATCAGAGGAGTTCGGTTCTACCGCGAACTCTGATCTTTTCTATGTGAAGCAATAGTGTTTAACATATTGAGTGTGGTTATGAGTCCAGGGAGTCCAGTGTTGGTGTGGAGGCCGACGTATCCGTACACCAGGACCCTGACTTCTGATTTCTGACTTAATGCACGAAAACATTGATTGCGTGTGTGTTTCAAGTTTTCTTTGTGATTACTTTGTATTAGCTCACCAGGTATACTGTTCTGACCGTGGCGCACCTGTTTCCATTTCAGGATGGCCCCACGATGGCAGCCAGCTAGGGTTCCAAGAGTCGAGCGTGATGACATCCCACCGAGCGACGAGGCCTCGATGCAAGGCCCTTTTTCAGCAGTGGCACCAGCGGTAGCACTACCCGTCGAGCCACCGATACTTCCAGCACCAGCCGCTGACGATGCACGTCGCCTCAGCGCACTGCATGAGTTTCAGCGCTAGCGACCACCCATGTTTCGTGGGGAGACAGACCCCCAGGCAGCCGAGGACTGGCTGGAGGGAGTGGTACGAGTTTTCAGGCTAGTGAGGACACCAGCAGACCTCATGGTGATCCTCGCTGCGAGCCTACTGCATGCAGCAGCAGGACGATGGTGGAGCTTGATGCTCCAGGTGCACGATGAGGCATCTCTACTTTGGAGGGACTTTGAGAGCCTCTTCCGCTCGGAGTTCGTCCCAGCCACCCTTCGTGCGGTGCGCATTCAGGAGCTTCTTCAGCTGCGGCAGGGTAGCATGACGGTCGCTCAGTACTCGGCGAGATTTACTGATCTCTCGCGCTACTCGACCGACATGGTACATGACCCATTCTTCCGGGCCCGGACCTTTGAGAAGGGTTTGAGACATGAGATCAGGGCATCGCTGATCTCCCTCAGCATTCCGACTCAGACAGGAGTACTGGAGCGGGTCCTTTTGATCGAGAGCTTTCTTGCTGAGTCTACACCAGCGCCGCGACCCACCGCAGGGCGGCACGTAGCAGAGACTTCTGCAGCAGGCAGTCGATGGATGGCTCAGGGATCCAGGAAGACCAGACCTTCAGGCAGAAGACCTCAGGACACTGGCTCAGTAGTGCGGGGCACACAACGCGGAGCCAGTCTTTCGAGAGGAAGACAATGCTACTCGTGCGGCGGGTAGGGCCACATGGCTTGTGATTGCCCGACTTGCCGTGCCGAGGAGCAGCAGACGGTTGAGGGACCACCGAGGCAGAGGCAGAGGGTCGACCATGGCGGTCCGCAGGGAGGAGGCGGACGAGTCAGAGGAGCTGGCCGAGCAGCAGGTGGTGGAAGACGCTTTGAGGCTCTACCACCACCACCACCAGGAGGTCCACCCCGACCACAGGGAGCTGGCAGGCAGAGACAGGCACAGCTCTAGGCAGCGGAGGCCTATGACCACGGCGCACCCGAGATGATTCGAGGTACTATCTATGTCTATTCCACCCTTGCTGTAGTACTTATAGACACAGGAGCGAGTCACTCTTTCATAGCCGCTTCCCTTGTTCGGAGCTCAGAGATTCCGACAGAGCCGTTGGCTCGATCCTTATGGCTAGAGACTCCTACGGGAGTAGACTCGACAATTACGCACTGGTGAAGGAAGTGTGAGCTTACTCTAGGAGGCGGGAGCTTCGACTGGGATCTTCTTGTATCAGCGTCGAGGCCTTACGACGTCATCTTGGGCATGGATTGGTTATCTATGGTCCATGCAAAGATTGACTGTTTTAGGCACAAGGTGCGATGTGTACGCATCGACGGGAGCAGGTTCACCTTCACCGGCGAGAAGGGAGACTTTGCAGCACAGGAGGGACTCTCGCAGAGGAGGGGACAACCCATCACTCATCAGTTGGATAGCCTCATCCTTGGATCAGTTGACGTGCGGAGTCCTGGTTTTCCTGTAGTGGTGGATCAGTTTTCAGACGTTTTTCCCGACGATGTTCTAGGGCTACCTCCTCGTAGAGAGGTAGACTTTTATATTGACCTATACCCCGGGACAGCTCCGATATCGACTCCAGCATATCGGATGGCCCCCGTCGAGCTTCGTGAGCTACGGGTACAGTTGGAGGACTTGCAGGGCAAGGGGTTCATCCGACCCAGTGTTTCACCCTGGGCTTCCCCGATATTGTTCGCCAAGAAGGCGGACGGGAGATTGCGACTTTGTGTTGACTATCGTCGCCTGAACCAGGTGACAGTGAGGAACAAGTATCCGCTACCGAGGATTGATGACCTCTTTGATCAGCTCAAGGGATCACGGTGGTTCTCGAAGATAGACCTCAGGTCAGGCTATCATCATCTCAGAGTTAGAGACGAGGACGTGCAGAAGACGACCTTCAGATGTCGGTATGGCCACTATGAGTTCTTGGTTATGCCTTTCAGTGTAACCAATGCTCCAGCAGTGTTCATGTCCCTCATGAATAGGATCTTTCAGCCATACCTCGATCGATTTTTCGTGGTCTTCATCGACGACATTTTGATTTACTCGACAACTGAGGAGGAGCACGCCTACCACTTACGGGTTGTACTAGACACACTCCGAGAGCACCAGCTTTATGGTAAGCTCTCGAAGTGCCAGTTCTGGATACGTGAGGTCCACTTCTTGGGACACTTCATCTCTGAGGCGGGAGTTGCAGTGGATCCTGCGAAGATCGAGGCAGTGTTAGCTTGGGAGCCACCCAGGAGCGTGACGGAGGTTCGGAGTTTCTTGGGACTAGCCGGATACTACCGGAGATTCATGACAGACTTCTCTAGAGTTGCGGCACCACTCTCAGCTTTGACGAAGAAGGGGAAACCCTTCATGTGGTCAGACAGATGTCAGCAGAGCTTCCAGGAGCTGAGACAGAGATTGACCAGCGCACCTATCTTGAGGTTTCCTGAGGAGGGAGTAGGGTACGTAGTCTACTGTGATGCATCAGGGACCGGACTCGGATGTGTCCTGATGCAGGAGCGGGTAGTGATCGCCTATGGATCACGTCAGTTGAGGCTGCATGAGAAGAACTACGCTACCCATGACCTGGAGTTAGCAGCAGTGGTCTTCGCTCTGAAGACATGGCGACACTACCTGATGGGCGAGCGCTTTACAGTCTTTTCTGATCATCAGAGTCTCAGGTATATCTTCTCGCAGAAGGACCTGAATCTGAGACAGCGGCGATGGCTCGAGTTCCTCCAGGACTATGACTTTGAGATAGTCTATACTCCTGGGAAGGGGAACGTAGTAGCTGATGCCCTCAGCAGGAGATCGGGCATTCATCTACTTGAGGAGGCGACGAAGCAGTTAGCCTCTTTGCAGATATCCTTCATGGATAGAGATGGAGCAGACTTCTTTCAGTCTCTCACAGTCACTCCTCCACTACTGCAGCGGGTTAGAGAGGCATAGCGTGGGAACGCAGACTGTGAGACGCGGCGTGCACAGATATCCTCAGGATAGGCACCTGATGGTTTCTGCTTTGGAGCAGAGCACAACATCCTTTTCAGAGGACGTACCTTGGTACCAGTCGCTTTACGAGAGGAGGTGCTGAGAGAGTTTCACACTTCTCCTTTGGAGGTACATCCTGGAGTGGCGAAGATGTACCAGGATCTCAGACGACAACACTGGTGGCCGGGCATGAAGAAGGCTGTAGCAGAGTTCGTTTCTCAATGCCTCACCTGCTAGCAGGTGAAGGCTGAGCACCAGGTACCAGCAAGCTTGGTACAACCCTTGGAGGTCCCGGAGTGGAAGTGGGATGGGATATCTATGGACTTTGTGACTGGACTTCCATGCACTTCCAGAGGTCACGACTCCATCTGGGTGATTGTCGACCGACTCACCAAGTCGGCTCACTTCTTACCCATCAGAGAGCAGGGCTCAGTGGAGAGCTTGGGACGTCTTTACGTTCAGGAGATTGTTCGGCTTCATGGAGTGCCATCATCTATCGTCTCCGATCGAGATGCTCGCTTTACTTCCCGGCTATGCAAGGGATTACAGGAGGCGTTCGGGACACAGCTACGTCTGAGCACAGCCTTTCATCCTCAGACGGATGGTCAGACGGAGAAGACCATTCAGACTCTCGAGGACATGCTCCGCGCATGTGTCCTCGACTTTGTTCGTAGCTGGGAGGACCACCTACCCTTGGTGGAGTTCTTGTACAACAACAGCTACCACTCCACCATCGGGATGGCACCGTATGAGGCGTTGTATGGCCGACCTTGCAGATCTCCTTTGTGCTGGACAGACCCTGGGGAGTCAGCACTTGTGGGACCGGAGATGGTCTAGGCCACGACAGAGAAGGTCCAGGTCATCTAGGAGCGGATGAGGACAGCTTAGAGCCGGCAGAAGTCATACGCTGACAGGAGGCGGAGGCCACTAGAGTTCGAGGATGGTGACCATGTCTTCTTGCGGGTCTCACCTCGACGTGGTATACAGAGATTTGGCCGAGGCGGCAAGTTATCTCCGCGCTTCATAGGACCCTTCCAGGTCCTCAGCAGGATTGGTGAGGTGGCTTATCACCTGGCTCTACCACCTCAGTTGCATCGGGTGCACGCCGTCTTCCACGTGTCTCAGCTGAGGAGATAAGTGCACAACCCGACGCACATCATTGACCATGGGGAGCTTGACGTTGATGATGGGGCGACTTTTGCGGAGGTCCTGGTGGAGATCGAGGATCGATAGGAGCGGGTCCTACGTGGACGGTCGATTCCTCTAGTGCCCATCAGATGGCAGCACGAGAACCTCCAGGAGAGCACTTGGGAGCGGGAGGCTCAGATGCGTGCTCAGTACCCTCATTTGTTTCCCTAGTTTTGATGTATCTTTACAGGGACGTAAAGCCCTGAGGTGGGAGTAATGTAAAGACCCATAAAATTCAAGGGAAATTTTTTCTTAATTTTTTTTATAATTTTACAAGAGTGCGGTTTCTGACGACACCTGATTCCGAGGCCCGAAGTGCCCGGAATCAATTTCCAAAGTTTGGCTCGGGTACGTTCAGTGAACAAACGAGCGGGAATTTTCTAACTTTTTAACCGGTGCCCAGAATCGAATTTCGAGGGCACCGATGAACTCGCAGCGCCAATATTCGCTTAAGGAGACCTTTTCCGAGGTTGTGTTTATGCGGGTTGAGAGTTAGTTTTGGGGGAAATTAAAAAGAAGTTAAATAAAATGTGGAAACACATTTTATTTTTATCCATGTTGGTTATATCCTCCCAAAGTGAGTTAGTGGTGGGACCCACATACACTTAACCTCCCTTGAGAGGATTAAGTGTGGTGGGGCCCACACTAACCCTAACACTTCATCTTCCCTTTAAACTTCTAATAACTCCTCTCTAATTAATCTTTACAACTTGGGTTATTAATTGAGTTGAGTTGTTTAATTTCAAAACTTTTGAAATTCTTGCCAACACTTTGCATTTAATTAATTAAACCAACTTAATTAATTACTTTGAGTGTTTGATTTCTTTTGAAATCTTTTTGACAACATTAAAATGAAAGATTCTATTCTTCTCTTTGGGTTGGCATAAAATTTGTGGGGAGAACTAAGGAGAGGAGAAGAACTTTTAGAATACCTTCAACCTCTCGAAGAAGAACGATCCACGTCTCCAAAGAACGTGAAACAACACCTTCTACCTTCTTCAACTGGAGAAAGGAAGGGAAGCACCGCCGCCCACAAAGTATTCTGAGAGTGTCGACTCGACTCGACTCAAATCGACTTCACCGATCGCTTCTTCCACCAACGTTGACGGAACGACGCCGTTTCCGCGACGCCCGATGTGCGACATCTTTTATCGAGGTAGGGGATTGTTGTTGTTTTATTTAATTATTTCCATTCTTGATTCTAGAATGTCAAACTTCAAGGATAACGAATAAATTTTATCATTTAACGAGAGGGGGGCCGGACCGCACAAACACGACCGAAACCCCTCCTATGTTCATATTTGTTTCCTTGCGGATTGAACGGGATGGCGTGGTGCCGTCGCACCACGCGGGAATCGCATGACAATTATTGCGCGGCGCCGTCGCGCCGCGCCATGGAATGAAATTCAAGAACGCAACGCCGTCGCGCCGCGTCAAAAGAAATCGAAGGCGCCGCGGCGGAGGGGCGCGGTGCCGTCGCACCACGCCGGACGATGAAGGCCGCGGCTGGTTCCGGGCCGTGGCGGAACAAGATGACCGGCGACCAGCCGGGCCGCCAGTGTCAGAAGCCGGAAGGGGACCGAACTTTGCCGGTCCCGTTGAGGAAGAACCGGCCGGCCAGGTCGGGCCGACCGGAAGGGAGAAGAACCGGGGGAATTTAATTCCCCCGGCCAGTAAACCGGCCCCCCATTATGAGGGGGGCCGCGGTTTCACAAAGGGGGGCAGGCGCCCCCCGTTTCCAAATCAGCTCGGCCGAAGGCCGAGCTGGCAGCGCGCCCAGCGCGCTGCCTTGAGATGGACCGGCGCGCTTGGCTGGTCCACCAGGCCGGGCCGGGTCGACCCTGTCCGGGGCGGGTTGACCCAGTTCGGGCCAACCGGGGGGGGGGGGGGGGGGGGGGGGGTCTCGGGCCGGGACGGCCCGGGCCCGAAACCCCCGTTACCGAGCGGTTTGGATTCAAATGCCCATAACTCGGGCTACGAACCTCCAAACGACGCGCCGTTAGCGGCGATGCGATCCTTGGATCGAGACGGTCGTTTTGGTATATTTCTCTTAAGGTTTCGGAATACTTTGATTTCGGCCGGGTTGGTTCGTACACGAAACCAACCGGGCCCTCGGAGCGGAAACACTCATATCTTGAGCTACGGACGTCCGATTGACGTGCCGTCAGCTTTGTTGAGTTCCTCTTAGTGAGACAGATCTTTTGGCATACTCCGCCCGAGGTTTGGACGTAGGTGGAGTACGATTGGGTTGGTTTTGCCTTAAAAACCAACCGGGCCCCTGGAACGGAAAAACCAATAACTCTCAGACCGGGCGTCCGATTGACGCGCCGTCTGTTGCATTGAGTTCCTGTTGACGATACGGAACTTTTGGATACATCAACTCTGGACTTTGTGACAGTTGATGTATCAGCCTCTCGGCTCATGGAGCGGACCCTCCCGAATGAGCTTGCTGTGTGCGGGAACCCTAGAGCTGGCTGCGACTGCTACTGTGACTGCGATGACGGCTGTGCAAAGATCCTCAGTGGATTCGACGACGACGACTACAGCACTCAGCGATCCTGTGTGGATTAGTGCTAACGATCCTGTGTGGGTCCGATCCTGTGTGGGTCAGCGCTCAGCGGTCCTGTGTGAACCAGCGCCTACAGATCCTGTGTCGGTCCGATCCTGTGTGGGTCTTTGCGGGGGTTAGTACCTATCGATCCTTTGTGGGTCCGACGAATTAGATGGATTAGTAATCATCTCTATCGTATTTCGAAGATGTATACCTGTGTGAGCTGAATCCTGTTTGCTTTCCTGTGTGGATTTTGTTGTGCTATCCTGTGTGGATTACGTTTTTCTTTTCTGTGTGGAGTACGTATACTTTCCTGTGTGGACTGAGTTGTACTTGGGCTCGGAGGTTTGAGCGTATTGAAATGATGAATTAGGTATATGTATGGGCATATACCTAAGCAGTGTCGGTTGTTACTTCGTGATTGTATCTTTCCTTTGTGGTTTATCCTTTGTGGATTTTGGAAGACCTTCGGGGGTCTTGGGGTCCCTACTGAGTAGCTCATACTCACCCCTACACGGGCTATGCCCGCACTACGTTGTGTTGGTTGCAGACGACGGACAGTGTTGATCGTGGTTGAGGCGTGCAGAGCAGGACGGTACCTGGAGGTGGACCACTGGGCGGGACGTGCTCGGAGCGGACGACGGGACCCGAGGAGCAGTGGAGCTATCTGTACACACCCTTCAGGTGGGATTTCCAGTGGACAGCTCGGTGTAGCGGCTTTTACTTTACAGTTGCTGTTTTCCCTTTCGAGTTGTACTTTACTTTCAGTTTGGGTTTGTATACTGGCCCATTTACTTTTCTACACTTTCAGTTGTACTCTGTTTTTACTTAGTGTTTACTTTTCTGCTTGCTTACTCTGTGGTGCTTGTTTACTTTACAAGGGCAATGCCTTCCCTTTTTACTGGGATTTACGCCTTGGTGCTAGTCACCAGCCCCTGGCCTATGGAAGGCGGGCTTGGGGTAGTCACGACACGGGCCCTGAGGACGGGTCGTGACATTCATCATATTCAATTCGTTGATGTTGTTTAAAACATTTTTCCACAAGCCTTGCTTTATAAGAACTAGCATGACCTTACATGTCTAGTTTTTTTAATACCCATTTAAACCCAATAGGATTTACATCAATTGGTGCATTGACCAAAACCCAGACTTCATTATAATTGATGGAATCCATGTTAAATTCATATATTTTAGCCATATTTCATCTTCTTATCTCTCTACTACTTCCTTGTAGGAGATAGGTTCATCACTCTCCAAAAATAATGAGTCACCTTCCTCAGTGACAATGAAACCATATATCTCTGGTTCCCTTAATGCTCTTGTGCTCCTACATAGTACTTGTGTTTCAAGAACTACCTCTTCTATAGAGAACTTTGAAACTTATTCCAATACCAACTCTTGTGTATCTTGAGCATCAACTTCATCGAATCCAATCTTTCTTCCATTATCCTTTTTGGGGATGTGCTCCCTCTCAAGAAATACAACATATTTATAAACAATCACTTTCTCATCTGAGGGGTTGTATATATAGTATCCCTTTGTTTCCTTTGGATACCCTATAAAGATACCCTTCGTTCCCCGAGGTGATAAATTGTTTCCTGAGAAATCCTTAACAAACTCCTCGCATCCCCACTCATGTGTATTTGAAAATGTGTGTTTCTTTCCACTCTATAGCTCAAAGGGAATCCCATTTTCCACCTTAATTGGTACTTGGATTAATTTGTATGATGTAGTTGTCAATTCATATCCCTAATAGGACAATGTAAGATTTTAATGACTCATCATTGACCTTACCATGTCCAATAAGGTACGATTCATCCTTTTACTAACACCATTCCACTATGGTGTATAAAGTAAAGTGAGTTGAGATAGAATATTAGAATCATACACACGGTCAATGAACTCTTGTTTAAGATATTCTACACCTCGATCCAATCAAATCTTCTTTATCTTCTTACCAAGATAAATATCTACTTAATTCTTTAACTCTTTGAATTTCTCAAAGGACTCATAATTATACATCATTATGTAGACATAGCCATATCTCCATAAGTAATTAGTAAAAGTAACAATGTAAGAATATCTTCCTCTAGCTTATATTAGTAATGGTCCATAGACATAAGTGTGTACCAATACTAGAAGCTCTGTGGCCCTTTCAACCAGTCCACCAAAGGGTGGTTTGGTCATTTTCACTTGTAAACAAGCATGAAATCTATCAAGAGGTTTTAGGTCAGAAGAGTTTAAATAACCATCTTGACATAGCATTGTCAGTCGCTTCTCCTTTACATGACCATGATGGTGATTCCACAACTAGGTGTTGTATGAGTCATGTGAACTTGGTTAATTATCTATTTCCAATACTTGGTTCTCAAAATTTAATACATACCGACCATTATTTAATTTCTCCATACCATAACATATGTTATCCTTATAAGAGTTACAACATTTATTTCCGAACATGAAAATAAATCCATATGTATCTAAACTCAATATAGAAATTATGTTCTTGGTAAGACTAGGTATATTATAATATCCATGTAAAACCAAAATCATTCATGTTGGCAATGTGAGGTGGTAGTCACCAATGTAAAGAGCATACAACATTGCCCCATTGGAATCTCCTAGATCAACCTCTCCTCTAGAAATTTTCTAGAATATACTTGGTTCCTTTTTTTGAATATAGATTTGATCCCCACAAGCTATATCTAATAACCAATGTTTAGAAATGTAAATATTTCACTCGATAATGAACACACCTTTGGCCTACCCTTGCCTCTGGTGCAGTTCCTCTTCCAGTGTCCTGACTTTCCACATGCAAAACACACTACTTCCTTCCTCTAGAACTTATTATTATTGGTCATACATTTCTTGTAGTATTTAGATTGTTTATAAATCATAGGCCTATTTTCCTTGTACATCCAATTCCTATTCACTATAAAAACTTTGGGTTTTTTCATGCACTATGTCCTTATCACCTTTGATAATCAGGGTAAGAAGCTCTAATAAAATATTCTAATTATTGGTCATATTATAATTCTAAATAAAACTAGATAACGTCTTAGTTAGCAATGATAGTATGATATATGTACACAAATCATTTGGGAATTTAATCCCTAAGATGTCTAAATGGCCAATTTACCCAATATGATTGACTACATGTGGTCCAGCTGGCGCAGACTCTCCAAGCATAGTAGTGAACAAAGCATTGGAGATCTTATACCTATCATGTATCACCTTCTCTTGATAGAGATCCTGAAGGCGAGACATCATGCTATAAGAATCAATTTCCTCTTATTTCTTCAAGAGCTCATTGGTCATGGTTGATAGAATGAGGCTCTGAAGATCCGTAGCATCATTCATATGTCTCTCATACATTGAAAGTTCTTAATCACTTACCTCATTTCCCAGCACAATTGGTAAAGGCTCTTCCAACACATAATGCTTCCTCTCATGGAAATGGATAAAACAAAGGTGCCTTTTACACTCTTGGAAATTAGTGCCAGTGAGAAGGTTTTCCTTCCTGAGTATGGATGATAATGATATATTTGACGTTATTTTTATTTTTGTTTCTACAAATTAAGATGAATAGAGTTTTTTTACTTTATCTTGATAAATATAGAAAAATAAATAAATAAATATCTATTTGTCTCCCACTATTTTGTTGAAACCCTATATCCCTCACCACTAGATTTAAAATATCTTATTTATTTGACATTCTAGATGAAATAATTCATATGTCCCTTCACATCACACAAAATAGGGTTTCTCATGAAACTTGAAAGGTTTTAGGTAGGTATTCCAATTACCAACACCATTAACTCATAGATCCTTGATCTATTGAGTGGACTCCCCAATCATGAAATCCTTAATTTTGGATTTCCTCAACCTTTGCATCTTAGTTACACCATGTCCGGCTAGGGAATTCAAACCTTGATGTAAACTAAGTTAGGTCAAATCAAAACCTCAAATTAGAATTCCCAAATAATTGAAAGAACCCCAACTAGGGTGGGTAAAGCACATTAAACTGTGGTTCGATTCTAACTGATGTAATGGAAGGATATACTGACATAATATTTAATTAAGGGATTTTATCCTTTACGAGTAAATTGCCACTTATTATCTTTTCACATGATTGTTAATGTTAAGTGGGATATACTTAACAGATTAACCATGTATAGATAATATTTACATAGAAACCATTTTTATTTTAGTCCAATATTATGTGCTTATTATTTCATTAATTATGTGATTGCATGAAACATCCGTAATGAATAACCATTCAACTGACAGAAATAAAATAAAGGGTATGATCAAGAGATTTAAAATTGGTTAGTTTATGTAGAAGTTGATAAACTAACCCCAACCTAGGGGAGGAACACCTTGAACCATTTAAGGTTCATGTTTAAAACTTTCCACCTTTCCACCTTTGTGTCTCCTTGGATTGGTTTCGCCTCAGCTCCTAACATGAACCGACTCTGCTAGCTTGGGAGCTCAATCCATTACATATGATTTTAACTCACATGTAGGTGATGGGTAAAAAGGGATTTACATAAAATAAACCATGGGAACACAAGCCTTACATATTAATGAGGAGAAGGCATTCAAGACAACAATTTTAATTTAATAAATAAATTAAAAGGGAACCAATCACATACAAAGGTTTGGTATATCTCATGATCATCTACATACATTCAACAAATTACACATTTAATAAAACTATAATTCAATTATTTAATCGTTCTTATTAAGATAAATTATGCTTGAATAAATTAATAATTATCTTTAATTAATCAATCCTTTTTGTCTTAATCCTTTTATGAATTTCCTTGAGATTATCATTCATAACCTTGTACATAACTTGTTCCTTGGAGGAAACCCAGTAGATACCCATCAAAAACTACACAGAAAATATTTATACTTGTATACACTTTATTCTTTGTGACATGTAGCATGAACGCAGAATTATAAATGTTATACAACTCATACATGATGTGCAAATTAGTGAACATTATACAGATGATAATTAAACACACACACACACACACATATCAAACACCAATCACATGTTTTTTCCTATCTTTACACCCACATAAAAGTACATGTCTCAAGGGTTTGTATAATATAATAATAAATTTTTAAATCTGTGTAATTTTAAAATAGTAACTAGTGTGTAGATCTGACTACATGGTGTGTACCCTCCTCGTCATCCATAAAAATTACATGCCAAGGGAAAAAAAATGTGTGGGTACTTTATAAATCTTTGTAGTACACAATATGTCCAGTGGATCACATGCCGTGTAGACTTCGTGTTACATGGTCACCAGTTAGGAAATCCGTGTATGGGATACACTGCTTGAATCGGACCCGAAGGGACTACATGTTGTGTATAGTGGGTCACTCGAAATGTAGTCTGGATGAACATGCACCAATATATCCTGGTCAGCCCACAATGTAAGAATTAACTACACCACATGTCATTAATGCACATAGCTTGAGTAATTTCTAAATTACTCCTATTTAATTGAATACAAATACATGTCATGTAGATCCGACTACATGATGTGTATTATTGTTTTATCTAAATAGAACCGTCAGTGCCTCTTGATGAGTTCCTTCATTTAATTTTAATAATAACATTATTTTTTTCTATTAGATCTGTGAGAAATGATAAGGGAGGAACCGATCTCAAAATTCAGATTACCATAACAATTAAACATGAATTGAAAAACTAAATTATTATAGAATAAATCATAAAAAAATTATTTAAATAATTATAAATGAAAATATGACCACTTTGATACCACTTATAGGTTCCATGAATAATGGAAGCACAATATGGGCATGTACCCAACTTTGCAAATTTTAATAATAGATGATTAATTTGAGATCAAGACGATGATGAACACCTGTAACCTTGGAATTAAATCAAAGATAAAAGTCAAATGAGATAACCTATAACTGAGAAGAGAGGATCAATATATATATTTTATAATTAATTTAATTAAATTATATAATTACCTCCAAGGTGATTATATCTTCATTGATGCGTCTGACCATGATTCTGAGTTGAGACTTTGTTGTGATATAGAATCCAAGGATAAGAATCCTCTAGCGGTTATCCAAATGTGATCCACGTATCTCCAAGCATCACCGAAGGATTCTATGGGTGCTAGTGCAGAATATCCTTGAACTTGTGATGTCTGCCTTGGATTTCCTTGAGAATCACTTCTAAATCATTTTCCTTGATCCGATGGAGGATGATCTCTCTCATTCATGAGAGTGTTCTTGGAGAGGGAAGAGTTATCTAGGCTCGAGATCATTTCTACAAGGATGTTGGGCACACCAAAATTGGTTATCCAATTATATGACTCATTGGATAATATAGATAATAATAACATAATGGGGAATTTAATTCCCCAGGTAATAATAAAAAATTAACAAAGGTTTTATTACTTAATTTATTATTCCGTCTGAAACCCCATGTCAAGTAATAATAGAAATGATATTATTTCCATGACATGTGCTTAAATTTCAAGTTATATTTAAATATTATTTAACCAAATAATATTTAATATTATTTATCACCAGTCCCATAACACGGTCTGCCAGTCCTCCTCAATATTTACTGGGCCTTGAATAATGACTATTTATTTATTAGGTAAATATAACTACATTATCCATTGATAAATAAATATTACATCCGCAATATATTCTCTCGAATAAATAACGACGAAATAAATTCAATCATGCATACTTGAATAATTATTAAACCACAACCGAGAATAATATTCATCCAATTAGTTAAATCAATAAATTATTTAACTAAGATACTAGATTGACATAGTGTGTGACCCTCTAGGCCTCTTTCTCATTTTCATTAAGCGGTCTTGCCTAAAGTTCATGATTACTGTCTATAAATAGGTCAAGGAACCAAATATAACGATGGTAATGTCGCAACATCATGTCACCTCATATGAATACTTACCATGTAATATAATCCATTTGTCCTGATATCTCCAATCAAGTGGGTTGCATGGAAGTTTCATCAACCCATGTGCTCAATTTCTCATTCTTTGACTTCCCAGAATTGAACTTTCCTATAGAACACCATGGACATCGATTTAGTTAGGCTATATCATTTATATAAAAGGTCTTGAGATATCTAATTTCATAGAAGCGAATAAATCCTTTCTCACATTATTCATTAATGCAGTATTACTCATGGCACACCCAACATATCATACCTCTCTATGAACAGCTGTCATCATGGTTTTATTCAATAAATCTAATTGTGTGATTCATAATACTTTTTAAGAATAATCTTAAAATCTAAAGACCAATACACACGTCTGTAGATAGGAACATACAATAAAACATATGAATGGGGATTTCCTACTAGAAGGTCTTGTTATCATAATATCCTCTTGGATATTACCAGGGGAAGATACCATGACAAGGTTCCTCAAAGCTTTATGAGTCCAAACCCCTGATAGCCTATACCATTTGTATCCCTTCAAATGATATCATTCAACCATAGAACTTATATTCAAGAATAGTGTCACGGTACTTCCTGGTTCTCATCATAGTAGGGATCTACTATGACCTTTTAATGTGATAGCTATTATTAGGACATTATCACATACTATGTCACACAAAAGAGTAATCATGATGCGATAAGTAGTTTATTAATATTAATCCAATGAATACATGTTTATCATAATATAAAAAGAATTTGGTTTCTAGGGAATCAACTAAAACATGAAATACCCATAATG
Source organism: Viscum album (assembly GCA_963277665.1). Classification (NCBI taxonomy): domain Eukaryota; kingdom Viridiplantae; phylum Streptophyta; class Magnoliopsida; order Santalales; family Viscaceae; genus Viscum; species Viscum album. Next base: position 246,921,106 of record OY728131.1, read on the forward strand.
ATCTCATCCCACACATTCTCTACACTATCTCTATCATATCACCATTCATTAATCAATTTTTATTCTCTCATACACGCATTTACTATTTGTAAAGAAGCATGATGCATGAATATAGTAATTTGGTGTAGTAATATAATGAAAAGTGATTGATGAATGGTGATATGATACAGATGGGGGAAAGCGTGTGTGAGATGAGAGAATCATGGGGACGCCAGGCAGAATGTTTAGATCAAATTATATTCTAAGTGGTATTTAACCAATAATAGTGAAGTGTATAGAGAATCCTTAGTTTTGTTATTATATTTGTGAGTGATGGACAACCAATCCATGTTTCAGATTCATTGATCAATTGAGCCAAATAAACATCAATATTCTTCCAAGACACTACATCCATAGAAACAACAACCAAAATGACCAATATGGAGAATATAATTGAACCCGCACATAAGTCTTAAAGAGATATTTCCACCAAAAAAGACATCTCCAAACAAGAACAATAGAAATAAGGGAACTAATTAATGAAAGCATAACCATTTATAGGTTCATATTAACTAAAACCATATAAACTCTAAAAGGATAATTTTATCAGTTTTTTATAATGAAAGATGACCTTACAACATTGACAAAGAAAAAATGATGAAACTCAGAATGTCTTCACATGAACATGGGAGAAAACAACTGAGAAAATGTGATTATGATACTTTTAAAAAAACATAGCAAAAAACGCTTCCTATAACAGTTTATCAAAATCTATATCTTGGGAGAAGAGGACTCGCACCATGATATCTAGATGAAGACCCCCAATGAAAAGAGAAGGTTTCAAAAAATCATGCCACACTACCTCTAGAAAAAAAGAAACCAGTTCATTGAAAACATAATCCTTCACCGTCTGCTGACCTTTCTGGACACTCATGAGATATTACCTTTTCTTCATCTTCACGTCTTTAGGTATAAAATATTAGAAAAAGTGGGACTTAAAATCTTCCCATGTAACCCAAAATTGCATCGATGGTGGGGGAAAAAACTTTCATTCTTCCAAAGATGGACCCTCCAAGTAGACCAAGAACAACATGACCTCTAATATCTTTGTAAGTTCCAAACACTCTAAAGACATGCTCAACTTTCATCAAGCCACTTCACCACCTTAAATGAAACTCGATTGAAATATAATATGGGAATCAACTCAGGAGAACAAAAAATAGGAAGAGACCCACTAGAAACTTCAAGAAATTTTCTGGGTTGCATATTCTGAATAACAAAAAAAATCATAGAATCAGGTTCAAAATAAATCTGAAACACAACCGAAAGGAACAACTTGGGCCACAAAAATTGGATATGAATTTAAATTTATAAAAAAATAAGAATTATCTCATTGAAAAACACTATTTCATTTTCAATTTCAATCAACTGTTTTCTAAGGATAGTTTTGACAACATAATAGCCCACATTTTTAAAGCAAAACCAACTGTGGAAATCATTTTCCCCGTTCCAAAAACAATTTCAGAAAAACAATCCATGATGATCCACAAAAAAGAGCATTCACATTGGACACAATAGAAGAGAAACAATGAATAACCCACAATAATACAATATTTCTCATAAAATTATTTTCATAGTGCTCATCAATAATATCGTGTCATGCTTCTATGGTGTTATACTGAACAAATTCATCCTATAAGAATGCCGTTAAACTATATAGCCTCTTTTGTCATATTTTCATGATGTTAAACTAAAAAAATTCATCCTGGTAATAAGGACTTAAACTACACACTATATCTCATCCTGTTTATAGAATGTTAAACTACAGAAATTCATTCTATAAGAAAGTCATTTAATTTCACAGCATCTCTCATCTGAGTTGAATGACATTAAACTTTAGAAAATCATCTTGTTAGTAGGAAGCTAAATTGCACATTTTATCTCATCATGGTTGTATGAATTTGAACTGTAGGTATTATTATTATCAAAATTTCATTAAAATATATAGAGGAGTTATGCTGGCAGCGACGTAGAAATGAGATGTAGGGTTCATCATAGTTACGAACAATGCAAAAATGCAAAATGCGGAACCGAAAAGACCAAACAACGATATAACAAAAGTAGAAAATAACATAGATAGAATTATATCCTTGATTTTTTTTATGGATTATAGTAGAGTCACGCCGACAGTAGTGGAGTTCCGTGAGAGCTTCAGAATCATGATGAGTGAGTACCAGTTATGGTTCTTTTAAATAGACCAGGAACACTTTTAATAGCGATATCAGAAAAGAATTGATAAAGATCCCATTTATCAGTGTTAAATTGATATGTGCAGATAAAAGGGATATTTTTCAGTGCTTAGAAAGCACCAATAATAAAATTCATTATCAGCGCTAATATTTTAGGGCTAATAAAAATTCATTTTAACAATTATTTTTTAGCACTGCTAAATATCGATCTTTATCAGCACTAAAATTTTAGCGTTGATAAAGGATTTATTTAGATAAATTTATTATAATTTTATAATTATGGAATATATATAAAAATTTATTTATAATTACATAAATACTTATTTAAATAATAAAAATTATTTATATATAATAATTATAATTATAAAAATTTATAAATATAGTAAATATACATTTATAGATATGTTTATTTATAAATATTTATTTACAAAAATATTTTTAACATTATTAGTGGATATATAATCTTAAGTACATGAATTTTAAAAATGAGTGAAATTGAATAATTCAAAATGAGTGCACATTCAAAATATAGAAAAAATAGATAAGTTTTATTAATTAAAAACAAATTATTAAAAAACATCGATATATATATTGAAGTAAAGATGAATAAAAATTGAAAATACTAAAAAATTATAAATAAATATATATAAATGAATAATAGAAAATGATCAAATTCAAAAATAAGATAAAAAATAAAATAAAAATTAAAAATGAATCCTCTAAATATAACGGTATTAAAGATAAATTAATAAAATTTTCCAATTAAAAACATAATATATTAAATATATCATGTTAATAATCAAACTATAAAATATACTCAAAATTTGAATAAATTAAAAAAATATTAGGTGTATATATTTCTATATATTGTGTAAATATATTTGTGTGTGTGTTTGTATATAAATAGAATTAAATATATATATATATCTATGTGTGTGTGTGTGAAATAAATGTAACATACGACATTTGATATATGTTATATTGAAAAATTAAACAACATTAAAATTGAATAAGACATTAATATATTTTTAATTAACATTTTATTCATTTTATATATTTTTATATTGAATATATGTTATTTATTACAATTTATAATTAATATATATATAGTATACTTATTCATTTTTATTTATAATTGTTTCGAAAATAAAATTTTAAATAATTTTGTAATTTTTTTATTTTTAATTTTTTTTGTTTGATTATATAATCATTTATATATCTTCATTTAATATATAATATTTATTAATATTTATAATATATATATATATATTAAATTTATTCATTTTTTTCAATAATTAATTAATTATTTAAATGTTTAATATTTTTCTTTATTTACTCATTTTAAATTTTTATTTGTTTGATTATTTTATTTTACTCATTTTATATATCTACATATTTAATATACACTATTTATTAATTCTTAAATTTTTTATATATTTTTATTCATTTTAAACAATAATTTTTTAATTGATGAGATTGTTAATTTTTTTCAAATATTATTTTCCGAACCTTTATCAGCGCTGATAAAGTGCCGATAAAGGTTACCATTTATCAACACTTTTTTTTCAGTGATCATAAAGAGTAACTTTTATCAACACTAAAAATAAAGTGCTGATAAAGGAAAATCATTATCTGCACTAAATTAAAGTGCTGATTAAGGTGATATTTAATCAATGCTAAAAAAATGTGCTGATAAATGGTTCAATTTATCAACCCTTTTTTGGGGGATGATAAAGATAGACTTTATCAGCACACTTTTCCAACACTGATAAATGCTAGCACTGTTAAAGGCCATTTTTGTAGTAGTTCAAACAAATATATCGATCCCAATTTCCTTGGTAATCCATTGTTCTAGAAATAAGTATATCTTCTATGGTCTGAATTTTTTTCTCAGACTTTCCATCATATTGAGGATGAAAATATGTATTTAAATTTAATTCACTACCCAATGACTTAAGAATTCCTTCCCAAAAAATGGATATGAACATGAGATCATGATCTGATACAATGGAGAGAGAAACTCTATGTAACCTCACAATCACTTTTAAATATAGTCTAGAAATCTGATCTAGAGGCATTATATCATGACTGGGAAGAAAATGTGAATATTTAGATAATTGATCAAAAATAACTTTAATTATAATATTACCATGAGATGTATTTGAAAATCCTACCATGAAATCCATTGATATATTTTCCCATTTTCAACCAGGAAATGGAAAAGGTTGTAGCATCCCATTTAGTAACCGTCACTCTAATTTAACCGAATAACAAGTTAATCACATCATAGTAAATTCAGAAATATCTCTTTTAATTCCATTCCACCAATATTACTTCTGAAGGTATCTTTACATCTTAGTGCTTCCCTAATTAATGGAAAATATAGAAAAATGAGCTTCAATCAACAACTATTTCCTCAGTTTTGAATCAAAAGTCACACATAATATTATTTTTAAATCACAAAACACCATCTTAATCGATATTAAAATTTGTAAACATACCATTCATAATATATTTTACATTTTTTTACAAAGATTGATCCACCTTCTGAAACCACTTAATTATTTTTGACAATTTTGATTGCATTGAAACCTAAAAAAATAGAGGATACCCTTTCTTCCACAACTCCTAGGATAAAATTCCTCATATCATTAACCAAAGGGTCAAATTCCAAAAATAACATGGTTAACATAGACTTATTTTTTTTACTCAACGCATCATCCACATTGTTTTCTTTTCTAGGATGATAATGAATCATGCAATCATAATCCTTAATTAGTTCCAGCCAGCTCCTCTATCTCATTTTCAATTCATTATGAGAGAATATATATACTTCAATCATTCAGGATTAGTATATATTTCAATCTTCACTCCATACAAATAATTCCTCTAAAATTTTAAAGAAAAAACAACAAAATTTAATTCCAAATCATGTGTTGGGTAATTTAAATCAAGATTTTTCAAATGATGTGAAGCATAATAAATTACCTTATCATTTTAAATTAGGACACAACCAAGTCCTTTCAAAGAAGCATCATTGTAGATGATTAATTCACTATTTTTGGAATGTAGGGCCAAAACTAAATAATTGATTAATAATTTTTTCAGTTCTTAAAAAAAACATTGCATTCTGCTATATAGGTAAGCCTAAATCTCTTTCATGTTAACTTAAAAAGTGGGATAGATAACTTATAAAATTTTTCAACAAAACATCAGTAACAAGCCACTAATCCATGAAAACTACAAATCTTAGTGACATTGGTAGGTGTTGGCCACACTTTAACAACCTTTTTAAATAGGTTCAATAGTTATTCCATCTTTATAAAGAATATATCCAATAAAAGAAATTTTTTGCAACCAAAATTCACTCTTACTAAAATTTACATATAGTTTCTTTTATTCTTTGGTTTGAAAAACATTCCTTAAGTTCCATTCATGTTCCTCATGGATTTTATAAACATAGTAGGTTCATTAGATAACCCAAATAAAATAAATAAAAACTCATAATGGCAATATATAGTTTGAAACACAATCTTCATAATGTAATCCTCTTTCACCTTCAGTGGATGGTACCTAGAAATTATATCAGACTTCTAAATACATTGAGCTCCCTGAAGATGATCATAAAAATCATTGATATAAATAAAATGACACTTATTCTTAATAATTATATTATTCAAGAATCTATAATCAATGAAAAGTCTCATGGAACCATCATTATTTTTAAAAAATAAGATAGGATCACCCCATGGTGAATTTATTGGTCAAATGAAACTCTTATAAAAAAATTCATGTATGCGGTTTTCCAATTCCACAGGTTCTACTTGATCCATTCTGTGAGGGTGTTTGGAAATTTTCATAGCACCATGCAATAAATCAATAGTAAATTCAACTTCCAAGTGAGGAACAACACGTGTAAAATAATTAGGAAAACATCTGTAAATTTATTCACTACCGAGATGTCACTAATCAAAATAATGTTTTTATTTTCAACAACATGATCTAGATACCTTTCAATATAATATTTAATCAGTTTCCTAGATTCTTGATATGTTATCAAAGGTATGAAATCATTGAAAAAACATTATTAGGTTTTAAATCTATGGTATTATGATAAATTGAAAGCTAATACATACCTAAAATGATATCAAACTCTACTATCAACAGTTAAATAAGATTTATGGGAATGAAAATCCCAGTAATGACTATAAAAGTATCTTTATAAATCACAGTTTCTCTTATACTCCCACCCATAGTTTTTACCAAAAGTTCTATGTTATATTTATAAGGTGATATTCCCAATTTTCTATAAAATTTCATATAAATGTATGAATGAGATGATCTACATTCAAATAGATTATTGTAATAGTGTGAATAAATGAGAAAAATACCTGTCAAAACTTCATTTGATAGAACAAGATCAAAAATAGTAGTATAAAAATATTTTTCAACACCCTTTAGATTTCAATATTTCTTGTTTCCACCTTTACTAATTAACTTGGTACACACATTTGCATAATGTCTTAAGTCATTATAACTAAAAAAATTTAACACATGATTTTCATTGCTTTCCTGATCATATTACTTAAAGTTATTAGCCATATAACAAATCATACCACATATAAATCTCATACCAAACTTTGAAAGACACTCTAAAGGATTTTTTTATCACACATCTCACAAGATGGGAAATTTTTTTTCTTACCTCCAAGCTTTTTTATCGAATGTTTTCCCATTATCTTCCAACATGACATCTTATTTTGATTATTTTCATGGGACCCATGATCATTGAAAAACTCCATTTCTACCTTCTCTGCACATCTAAAATGTTTATAATGACTATTAAACTCATGAGAATCCAATTCCCTTTTGATATCTCAATTGTAATCTTGATTAAAACCAATTTATCTTACTATCAATATCTATGATAAAATTTGGAACGTACTTCACATGTTGAGTGATTTTTTCTTCATATGCGGCCACTAAATCTTCCTCATTTTGTCTCAGTTATGATAATTTTTTTCCATCATAAGTCGAACAACCTTAGAAAAATATTTCTCAAGGAAAATATTATTAAATTTATCCTATTCTAAGGCATCAATCTCTTAAATTTCCATGATATTTATAAAACATTGACCACTATTGGTCGGTTTCACATTCAAAATGATAAATTTATAGATTTACCTTTTGGTGATCTGAACAAACCAAGACATCAAATATATTTTATAGGGATTTAATCCATCATTTAACTAGAAAAGGGTCAGATGAAACTCTTAATGATAACTTATTTTATCACACAAAATTATCCACTATCATCATGTTCCTATGTGGTAGATCTAGTTTATATCTTACATAGGCACCACCACCATTTATATCCTATTTCAAAAGATCCATCACTATAAAAAACTCCCCAGTTCCAATTTCAACCATCTTAGGATGTTGATTTGGAGGGATATTTTTATCTCTATTCCTTCCCACTACAACTTCCTTTTTGGAAAACCATTCCTAAAAAAATACTTTAGAAGAAACAACATGATATTATATAAATTCTATGTCATTTTAACATGAATATAAGGAAAAATATTTCAAGGGAATGTTATTAATATTATCATAACCTCTAAATTTATCTAAAATAACCTTTGACATTAACTATAAGGCCCTGACCTTAAAACTTTACCTAATCTTATGTTATGTCAAGAATTTTACTTTATTTCACATATATTATATTTTTAGGATTAGATTTTTAGATAATTATGTCTTGAATAATATATAAAAAAACCATAAAATACAAAGTGGAAACTTCAAAATAGTATCCATTTTTTTATAATCTTAAACTTTTAAAATAAATCATGATCTCTTTCAAGAAAAATCTTCATGATATTCAGCATGACTTATTCCAATACCTTACTCATCCTTAAGCCCTATGAAAAAAATTACAAAATATGGGATGAACATAAAATTATTGGTAATGGATATAAAATAAGGAAAATATTAGTCCATTGATAAAAATTAAAACCCATGAAAACTTTATCATAAAGTAATACCTTTCACCTTTAATAAGTATCAAATACATTCCTTTGAAAATAATATCATTTCGTAGCTTTTTTTTGTAATCAAAAGATTACCATAAAACGTATACAAAGCATTGAAAATACATAAAGGTGTCTTGGGACATCATTATACTTTTCACTATTATAAATGGAATAACTGGACATCTAACTTCTATACATTTCACTCTTATAAATAGAATATCCATACGATCAACTTCCAAACCCCATGCATTAGAGGGCTATCACAGACTCAACTGTCGTAAATTTATCATGGAACCACCCATAATTTCTTTATCACATAACCACTTATCAAATGTACAAGTACCATTATATAATCATAACACATAAAATATTGTAATTTCAACATTTCACTCAACAAATTTTATTTACAATAACAATAAAACATTTCAAGATATTGAAATAATCAATCCATTTTCAAAACCCTTTTTTGATAAAAAAACAATTTTCAATAAAAAATAACCAAATAAAAGGAAATAGGATTTTCATTTAATAAAACATGTAATATTGAAAAGGAATCTATAAATCAAATAAAATTCATAATGACATAAAAGGTCATGATTATCGTACCTTAACAATATGACATCTCATTTGTCATTTGTCAAAACATTCATTTTATGACACGTAAAATGATTCATTTTGAAAATATTTGAATGAAATTAAAAATATACATAATTTTTTATATATCTTTTATAAACATATAAATATATATGTAAACTAATATCAAGTATGTTTATATGGAGGAAATGATTAAATCTTCAAACATATAAAGTATCCCATACCACTTTGAACCTTTAAATCATAAGCCCCATGAAATAATAACATTTAAAAAAATTAAATAACATGAAGAAAGCTAAAATATAGATATTTAATTTCAAAGGGTCTATATATACACCATATAAAATAATAAAGGTTCATATCATCAAGAAATGCCTTAATGAAAGGATATTGAGACGAAACCCTTACATTGGGTCCCACTTGTCACATGTGTCTTAATGTTACTGAATAATAAACTTATTTTAATTATTTAATTTCATAATAACCTTTTTAAATTTTATTATCACTTTTATTTCACTTATTACAATGTTTAAAACAACTATTTAAACAATTATGTTTAGGTCAGGTATTTTGACCATATTCGGTTGGTGTATCAAAAACAAATTTGGTATGTTAACTATGGTCAATGGGATCATTACCTAAAAATAAAAAGAATAATAATAATGAAATAATTATCATATTTTTACATAAATTATACTTTTAAAACCACTCACGAATGATGATTATGAAAAATGAACCAACGTTGCAATCATGGAGACAGTAGGTCATACACATTCATGAGTAATGTTATCATTTTCAATGATAATTAAATAAAGAAGGAAAGTAACATTTATATTTCTAGGATGATCATTATATAATAAATAATATATTATTAAATTTTATATACTTATATATAAAATTGTTTTGATATAAAAGGAATCACATTGTGTTGGGGAGGTGGTAGTCCACACGCCCACGAACGATGTTATCACTTTTTTAGTGTGTTGAAGGGTAAGAAAAAAATTATATATTATATTTAAAAAATGGTAATCATTTAATTAATATAAACTATATTTCATGTGTGTAACATATTTTTAATTAAACCTACTCTTAATACATTTCATGTAATGTCTGAATGTATCACATCGCTTTGAGGAGTCGGTAGTCTACACGTCTTCAAACAATGTTATTGCATTTAAAAAATAAAATGTATGAAGATATGTTAATTTAAAAATTAAATAAGCATGATTGAATAATAAATATAATATATATTCCATATAAAAACATTTTAACTATCATAATGTGCAACCATGAGAGTGGTAAAGAAAAAATGAATGAAATCGTTACGTGAGGGAGTACTTTGCAATACACGAACAATAATTTTGTTACCCATTTGTTGGAAGTGTGTGTAGGTGTAGGTTGAACCATTAATAGAGAAATATATAAATATATTTAGGGTTCTTAATTTATTATATAATTATATAATAACAAGAAATTAAGGAAGTGTATAAGGAAACAAAATAAAAATGAATGTTGATGAAAGTTACTAGTTCTTCGGGTAACACCTTTTGGTTGGTACCAAAGGACTTATTGGTTGGATTTCTGCCTCAGGTGAGGAATATAGGGTAAGTGGAGGAATTTTTGGAGCTTATATGAGATAGGTTTGATTTATCTGAAAGGTATCTAGAATTTTAAATAGAGGGGGAGGAGAGGATTCCTTTTATAAGAGGGGAAAAGGACACATCGAGTATTCTTAAATAGAATTGTGTGGTCCCCCTATTTTACATGTACCCCAATGGTTTAAAATGGACCATTAAAAATATTTATAGGAATAATGGTCTAAATATGGACAAAAAATAAATTTTAGACAAGTTTTGGGTCATTTTTACACCTTATATTCCATGTTTAGTAATTAATTAAGCCCATTTTTCCTTAACCACTATAATTAGTTTTAATTAATTTTACTAGTATATTTGGTAAAAAACAAATGTAACCTGATTAGAAATTACAAATTTTTCTTATTTAAAATTTTTAATCCATTTTCTTAAATTAAAAACACATAAGTGGTAGAAATTAATTTATAATTAATCCCGTATACGGGATGCGACAAAGAGTTTTTAAAGTGAAAGTATTCAAAAGTTTGTAAAGAATTTATATCCAAATTGAATGTGAAATTGTTTAAAATGACATAAATTAGATTTAATTATATAAAATTTTCTAATTATTTATTAAAAATAATACAAAACATAATTTAAATATGTAAATAAATTGGATGAAAAAGGATATTGGAACTAAAATTCCGCATTATTCACGATTCATCAAAATATGGATGTTCTTAGAAAAATACCATAAATTCACCCAAAGTAAATTTTGATATTTATATTTAAAAAAATAATTTTATTTTTTCATTTTAAAATAATAAAATATTCTAAAAATATTTAAAATGGGATCACCATTAAAATGAGTTAAAACTGAAATTTAAAAATATACTACCTTTTTACACTTAAAATTAGATTTATTCTTATTTTAAGCCTATCAAATTTGTTGCATGAATGTAAAAACATTAAAAAATTAAAAAATTATTATTCCAATTAATTCTCACCAATAAAATGGCTAGAATATAACTACCACATAAAATAATAATATTAAAAATATATTATTTTTCAGTATAACTCTGTCTTGCGTGAAATGTAATATTTGAGGGGAAATCATTATTGAATTTTGAGTATGATATCATAAATAGTGTCAAAGTTTATGGTAAATTAAATACCTAATTAATAAATATTAATAAATATAAAAATTAATTTTGCTATCATTACCTCGGATCTTACACCTTTCACTTTTTCCCTTAAGGAAAACAAAAACAATGTTTGTGTTTGTGTGTCGACTACTGCCTCCACAAAGAATCATATTTTATTTTCCTTAGCCACCTTACTCAAATGGTCCTAATATTGAATTTAATATATAATTATTATATTTACCAAATATTTTATATTATTAAATTATAAAACATATTATACATCTCTATTGTTATATGAAAAATAAAATCATTAACATTGTATAAGTTCAAAACGATCAGTATTACTAACACCTGATATTGGAAATAGATAAGAACCAAAAAATATACATGTAGAGAATAATTTTAATTGAATTTGAAATTTTTTTATAGGTATGAATAAGGATATGAAATAGGTAATTAAGATATTTGTTTTTTTATTAAGGGTGTTAGAGAAAATTCAGCTATGTGGTAATAAAGTTAAGGATTCTTTATCTTAGTTTTTTATACCTTGAGACATGATTATTTTATACAACATATTTTCTATTTTATAGTGTAATTATCACCCGTTTGATATTTTATACCATTATTCTATCATTATTAATGGTGTTTGATGCTTTATTTGAAATTATTTCCTTCATTTTATTTTGATATATATTTTAGCTAAGCCATCATAATGCCTAAAAACATAAATGTTGGAAGGAAATGTGTGTGTTGTTTTATGGGATATTACATCCCTATATAGATATTTCTAAGTGGATGCATCTATGACATAAATTAACTGATGGGTAATCACCCTGAAAAATATGGTTTAGTATTAACTCAATATTCACTCATTTCGGGATGAGTGGGATTATGTCTGCACACTTTGTGAGACACTCCCCTGAGATAAGCTTTAAACAATTATCGTGATCATTGAAAATGTTAATGTAGTATTTTCCTACAATTTATTTGGTCTCCTAACATTTAAAACTGTTAAACTCATTTAAAATATTCTATTTATAACCCAACACTTTGAAAACACCCTGTCCACCACCTTATCTTTATTTATTTTAAAAGTGTAATTACTATTACATTAATAATACACCATTGTTTCTATATTAATTTTTGGGATATTTTTATAGATAGACACCTTATTCCATTGAACGGGGAAATATTTTTTTCTTTTATTTCCATCATATGTGTACCCATTGTTATATATTTTAATTATTATTTAATAAGTTCCATAGGGAATATTATGAAACATCATGTTAAATTTTATAATTAATGCATTTGACTTAATTAGAAACGGGTGTGGTCCAATATAGATAGCCCATAAATGCATCGGTAGGTCTCATGAGATAAACATGTTGGGGTATTGGTATATGCCTTAAACATTTATGTATGATGTATTATCACAAGGACTTAATTTTATGTTTATGTTTCCTAGAATTATGTAATTAATCATTGTGTGATCATTAATTATTATCCATGTGTTTATTTATTTCCATGGATATAATATGAATTTATTTTCATTTGATTACAGAATTATTTTGATTATCAAATTTTTTCTTTCCATACTATTTGTTCCCTATTTATGTTATGATAGATTCTTTTCTATGATAATCCTTTTAGAGAATCTCATATGACTCTTATTTTTTTTTCTGTTCCATAGAAAACCTAGAATATAACTACAATCAATTTTCATGGATCTTTTAAAAGAGATAATGATTCTCTAATGAAGTTGTTATGTTTTAATTTATGTGAAAAATAAGTATGTGCATAGACATTTAATAATACTAAGATATTAGATCCTATGGGAACTATTTTATTTTATACCAATAATATAATATAACTACCGGATCTAGGTTTCTAGAGTTTGGGTTATTACGTAAAGATTTTTATTCCATATAAGTAATCAAAAAGCACAGTGTATATTCTCTAGATAGAAAATTCATATTACTAGGTGAGTATAATAGCTATAAACCATGTGGTTTTTTTTCTGTACTTAATTTTTCTTTATGAGTTTTTTACTCATACAACCCTTCTATAACAGTATGCACCTTTCATGAGTAGGTATGAGTTACACAATATGTACATCTAGCTACACATTGTGTACTCCTTTCAATCCTCCAACATTACATTCACAGGGACTCAACATGTATTATATAAGGTTAATAATGTGTTACATGATGATTAAACCAGTTATATTCCATGTAATCACATTTTTCACATGTCCCTTAGTTATTAATTAATACACAGTGTATATTAAAAACAATTTGTGTACTTTGACCATAACATTTTAAAACAATTTTGTGTTACATAGATTATGCACCAATTACACATCGTGTACCCCAATCTAGATATATTTAAACTCTCCATAAATATGAGATGTTTAATTATGACATATATTTATTTACCACATGAATTATCATGATTTAAGTAGTTAATCCTCATGTGTTCAACCATGGGTACACGATTCTTAATTTAAAGTTACATGTTAAGTAACCACATCACTTGGATAGTGTCCTCATTTGAAAAAAAATGTGGTTTTCAACATCATTGAGTTAAATATTACAACCAGGATAATGAAATATTTCAAATATATTTATGATAATCCTTCAACATAGAATAGTATTCACCTAATGTAGTGACTATTTAATCTGAAGATGATTGAATGAAATATTGTTTCTAATCATGTAAATGAATTAAATACCATCACAATTTATTTTTCACTTGTTTGAATTAAAATAGATTATGAGGTATGTTAAATCATTTTATTTTTTTGTTACCTGATAGTTGGGAAGTAGTTGTAATAGTTATGAGCAGTTCTCTAGGGAATACAAAGTTAGTTTTGAAGTACTATCATGACCTGATCCTCAATGAGGAGACTCAGATAATAAAATCAAGAATATTATCTATTTTTTATTTGAATATAAAAGTAATAGTAAGATATGTGTAATGATATAATCATATAGGATGATTAAAATCATAAAGAAACAACTTAGAAATGAAAAAGGGGACTAGTCCTACATATTACCATTTCATGAAGAAATGACATGTCATAAAGAAGTGTAGAGAAAAAAGGATCCAGAAACCAATACAAAAATCATTTTCTGTTAGGGAGATGATGATGTGGTTCTATTGATCATAGAGATCTCTAAAGATTCTTGGATTTTGGACTTAATGAAAATTTCTATTCCTCTTTAGAGAAGGGTTTCATGAACAATTATATTTCAAAATTTTTTGGTTAAGTAAATGAGCTATCTTATGACTTTTCTATTCCTTTATTTTATGAAAATCATAAACACTTCTTCTTTAAATATTATTTTCTTTCTCTAAGGAAATTTATTTACTTTAACCTTAACATGATTTTATTTGTTATTCTTAATGTTACTTATTTTTCTTTAAGATATTGTTCCAATGTTATTGGATTCATGTTTAATTTAGTTTCATAAACTTAATAATGTTTTCATACATGAAATGATGTCGTACAATCTATTTATAACTAACCATTGGATGAGTGACATGTGTATAGGTCCTGCTGAGATTTAAGGAAAAATATGACCATTGGAGGAGGGATACAACCATTAGAAACATTTCCTATAAATACTCCAGACAGTTGAAGAATTCAATAAGAAGTGTGTTGAAATATTTATAGAATACATGCTATGATTCTGGGAAGTGATTTATATATAGAGATACTCTCATGCTTTGTGGTATCCTTGAACATATTGTTCATTCATTGACAACTTATTTATACAACCTTGTGAAATTATGATTATTGATGATTAATCGAGGGCTTCCAGGGATAGGAAGACATAGGTTCCAAATACGTTAATGTTTGAGGGCATCTGGGGATAGAAATACAGAGTCTGATATTCACATCAAGGTATTACCCTGGTGTGGGTAAGAAAAACTTTCTTGAAAGTATAAATCAAGTGACCTTTATCCAAGGTTGTTTGATACCCTTCTATTTAGGTTAAAATACTTCCTACTTGATTAATTTATTTGTTACATGTTTATAATTTTATTATATCATTTTTATAAAGAATGAAAGTATAACTTCCTTATACTTTCTTATACTTTTATACTATGATTTAAATAAGATTATATACTCTTTAAGGTAGAATGTTTCTCTATGTAAACTTGTTTTAATATTCTTTATCGAATCCATATTTTTGTAACCTAAGCAATATTGTTTCATAGTTAAGAACTAAATAGGGTTTGTGAATCTATATTGTTTAACTTTGTTAAAAACAAATTTTCATAAGGATAAAAACAAATGTTTTTTTTTAAAAAAATCACCCCCTCTTTTAATTGAGAATATACATCTATATTTCGATCCTATAATTGGTTTCAGATCAGGTCTATGAAATAATTATACATACCTATATGTTTTATTTCTCAATTTTTTTTCTTAACTTTACTTTATCAATTTTACTCAATCATGTTTTCTTTAATATTTTTATTTTGTATAATCTTTTTCTACTAATATGTTTTTTTGGAAAAGATATTTTTTACTTTTTCTTTTAGAATGGAAGGAATGAAAATTGGTTCTATAGACTATTTAAATCCTACCAGACCACCAATTTTTTTTTATGGTAATGATTATGAGTACTAGAGAGATAGGATGAAGACTTTTGTTATTAACACTGGAGTGGACAATTTTGTCATGATTACTGGTGAATACAAGAATCATGACAAACAAATCATAACATTCACAAATCATGAAAAACAATAATATCAACTAAACTAAAATTTACACAATACTCTTTTAAGTTCCATGACTAGGAATATCTATAATCAAATATCCTATTGTGAATTAGCCCATAGTATCTAGAAGAAACTTGATTTTACACAATTTGGAACTTCAAAGGTGATAGAAACTATAAGATCTATGTTAAGAGATGAATATCATGGATTTATGTTTCCTTATGGGGAAATAATTTGCAAAGTGCAACAAAGATTTATGAATATCATCAAAAATCATAAATCTATGCGAGGGAAAGGTATTGATAATGAATTTCTTGTTGAAAAGATAATTGATATTATTCCAAATGAGTGGGAATCTAAAAGGGCAGCTATTGATGAGAACATAAAGGTGTCTAAAATGTATCTTTATGAGTTATTTAGAACTATTATTCGGTATGAAACAAGAATGAAGAGAGATGCAGACTTTAATAAGAAAAGGAATGGTAATGTAAGTGTTGCTTTCACTAATACATCTAAATCCAAGACTTTGAAAAGAGTGACTAGATCTGAAGCTATGAAAGATATTGTAATATCTAAAGCAAGTGACATTGATCAATATGAGAATGAACATGACAATCTTGCTGGAAGGATGAAAAAGATTGTGGGAAATAAATATTTTTATTATAGATATATAATGAAAGATATAAAGGACAATAATGATTCTAAATTAACTTGTTATGAATGAAAAAGGGCAGGACATATCAGACCCAATTTTCATATTCTCAAAAGAAATGACAAAAAGGATAATAATTCTAAAAGGAATAGAAATAAGTACCAAAAATATATAGCTAAGAATTTCATGAAGGATATTGAATGCTGGATTGTTAGGGGTGGTGACTCTTCAGACGAATCTTCAGAATATAAATATTCTAGTGAGAAGAATATTGGTCTTATAGACATATTACCACTGAAAACCATTGTATTTTGGATAAGGTACAAAATGATGAATCTTTAACTAAAATTTATTTAAAAGATAAGTTTCCTAATGAAGAATATTATGAATCTTCGGATGAAGAGTCATCCTCATCAGAAGATAATCCATTAACTTTTTTGAAGAAGTTTCTAAATTTTCTAAATTACTTGAGAATGATAACTATAATATAAAAGAGAAGTTATAGAAAGAAAATTTTAGAATTTATACTTTAATAAAAGAAGTATTAGATATTTCTAAATATCTTGATAAAAAAACTTCTGATTTTGAAAATGTCTCAAAAAACTTTAAGTAAGTTAATTATGAGAAGGATAATCATTCTAAGGATCTTGAACATGTTATTTCTCAGATTGTTTTTGAGAATAACTCAAAATATATGACTAATGACAATGAGGATGAGAATTTAGTCATTAGAATAATATTTGAAATATTTTACTTAAATAAAATATTATCAAATTTTACTTCTGGAAGGAAAGAATTTGATAAAATGTATTCAAAACATCTCCCTCTTAGTAACAATTCTTGTTTTCGTTATAATCCTTCAAAACCTATTTTTAGTCATAACTATTTTGTTCCCCAAAGTGTTCTTATTTATAGTAAGAGTTAATATAGTGGGAATTGTGACAAAAAATGTTCTTTAAATAACAACCAATCTATAGGTTTTCATAAATATTATTTTTCTATGAAAATGTAGATACCTAGGATTTTACTTTCTAACAATTATAGATCCAAGAAAATTTGGATTTCAAAAGTAAATATATTTTTTTCAATAAAATAAAGGAATTACAAAAAAAATACATGGTACATGGATTATGGATGTTCCCGGAACATGATTAGTAGAAAAAAATTATTTGAATATATTTTTAAGAGGAAAGTAAGAAAAGTATGTTTCATAGATAATGCTCATGGATAAATTGTTGTTATATGCAATTTTGTTATTCTTGGAAAGGAATTTATTTCAAATGTCTTATTTTTTAAAGGTCCTAAGTAAAAACTTATAAGAATAATCCAATAATGTGATGAAGGTAACCTTGTAAATTTTAGGAATGATAAATGCTTAGTACACAATTCCAAGGAAGATTTTATCCTCTCTGCCCATAGGCATGATAATGTTTACACAATGAACATATAAGACCTTAGGATTCAAGACCTACCTTTCCTTAGTGCAATGAAAGATCCATCATGGTTATGGAATAAAAGACTATGACACTGTAACCTTAAGAGCTTATGCAAACTACCAAAGAAAAGACACTTTAAGGATCTACTAGATCATAGATTTGATTCTACAATTGTTTGTGATCCTTATCAATGTGGAAAGAAAAATACGTCAAGATTTAAATCAATTAGTGAAGTATCAACTTCTGATGCATTATAGCTAGTGGATATATATCTTTTCGGTCCAACACAAACTTATAGTATTGGATGAAAATACTTTTTATTTGTTTTAGTTGATGATTACACTATATTTGCATGGGTCTATTTTCTATCAAATATGTATGAAGCATTTTAATTTTTTAGCCAAAGTTAAAAATGAGAAAAACCTTCCATTGATAACTATTCATAGTGAGGAAGCTGATGATCCCTTAAGGGGCCTCGTGATGATAGGGTTTCTCCCAAGACGACTTCATTTCCACCATCATTGATCAGATTTATCCTCAGCTTCTCTACTCGGTGTGTGCATGGTGTGAATCCTATTCCTATTACGACATCATGCGAGTTCAAGACTATAGATCCCATCATTTCTGGACATCTTCTTGTGCTTTCTTTGATATGTTTATGGTTTTCTTGGTGGAGCGGTGTTGGTCTGAAGTTTTTGCTTTAGTTGCTGCAGCCTGGGGGTTGTCGTCGCACTTCGAGTCGGTTGTGGGTGTTCTAGAGGGTCTAGTCTTTATGTGTGGGTTTGAAGGTAGTGGCAGGATCTGCAACTCTAGCTTTGGCGATGTCTTTCTTTAGGAGAAACTTGGGAGGCCCTCAATCTGGTGATGGTTTGTGATTCTTACTCCTCATTTACAGTTTTTGGTTTTGATTTTTCAATGGTTCGACTTCACTGGGTGGATCTTTTTATTTCAATTTAGATTGGTTCTTATTTATGGTCAATTAGATGGTTTCTTATGTTCTACTGAATTCTGTTGTTGATTTTGGTGAAGTGATTTGTTATGGCGTGTGTTGGTTCGTTTGGTGTGATGTGCTATGTGGATGGAGTTTTTCAGTTCAAGGATGGATTTTTGGTGGCATGTAATTTGAGAATTGAGAGTCAATGAAACTATATTCGCTTACAGGAATGGATTCATATAAGGTTTAGGGAAGAGGTTTTCTCTTAGTTTTTGCTTTTAGATTTGGATGTTTGAGAGGGTATGGCTTTTCCATCGGTACTATTCCCATGTAGTCATTCACGAGACTTCTTTCCATGAAGCGATGAGTATGAGAACTTGATTTAATGTTTATGATGCTGGGTGGAGATCTTCTATGTAGTCTTGAACAATATGTTTGTTCTTAAACTTTTGTACCATGGTGATTTGAATATTTTTATCATTGAAGTCATATATGGTGTCTCACTTTTTCATTAAAAGTTATTAAATAATAAAAATGGAATTTTCAGTCAGATAAATATTCATAGTGATCATGGGGGAGAATTTGAAAATTCAGATTTTGAAACTTTTTTTAGTAAGAAATGCATTACTCATAACTTCTCATCTTCAAGAACTCTCCAGAAAAATGGTGTTTTTGAAAGAAGAAATCGAATTCTTCAAGACATAAATAGAACCATGTTGAGTGAATATTTTATTGTTAAATTTTTTTGGGCTAAAGCTATAAGTACTGCTTGTTATTCTATAAATCATGTTTTAATCATATATTTTCATAATAAAACACCTTATGAATTGTGGACCAGTCAAAAACCTAAAGTTTCTTACTTCAATGTATTAGGATGAAAATTATTCACCTTGAATACTAAAGATAGCTTACATAAATTCACAACCAAATTTGATGATGGAATTTTTTTTGGCTACTCCACTACTTCTAAGTCTTATAGTGTTTTTAACAAAAAAAATTATACTATTGAAGAAACAGTTCATATTAATTTTTTTGAAACTTATTATTTTGTTTTTAAAAATCCCCAACATATATCTTTAGATGGTTTTTCAAAAACAGATTATCAATATTTGATGGAATATTATACTAATAAAGAAAATAGTCAAGAGATTATTTATAAAGTATTTACCCTAGAATATTTTCTACCTTATGTTCATGAATAGGTTTTACAAAACCCAAATTAGTTGTTTCTTAAGAATCATCCCAGTGGTAGTATCATTGGTGATGTAAATCAACCTATAAGTACTATAAGTTGTTTATGAAATTATGTATAACATCTAGAATTCCTTTCCCATTTTGAACCTAAAATCATTAATTTAGCTTTAGTCAATGATGATTAGATTAAATCCATACATGATGAACTAAATGAATTCGAAAGAAATAAGTCTTGACCTGTGTTGAAAGACCCAAGGAAACTTCTGTAATTGGAGTAAAATGGGTTTTAATAAATAAATGTGATGAAAATGGAATCATTTTAAGAAATAATGACATATTAGTTGATAAAGGATATAATCAACAAAGAGGAATATACGATGAAGAAACCCACACTCCAGTAGCTAGAATTGAATTTATTTGTATCCTATTAGCCATTGTAACATTCTTTAATTTCAAACATTTTCAAATGGACGCGAAGTTTTATTTCCATAAATGATATGTTTAAGATAAAGTTTATGTTGAATATCCTTCTAGTTTTAAAGATAAAAAAATCATAAACATGTTTTTAAACTTTCCAAATATTTATATGGACTTAAACAAGCCCTTAGAGCCATGTATGGTAAACGTACATGATTTTTGGTACAAAACAATTATGTTAAGGGAACTACTGATCCAAAACTTTTTATAAATAAAGATTATAATTTTTTCTATTGTTAAAATTTATATTTATGACATTATATTCTGATCATCTCAATAATCCTTAACTGATTATTTTGAGAATCTTATGAAATTTGAGATTGAAATGAGTAATATGGGTGAGTTAAAAATTTTCCATGGTTTTCAAATTTCTAAAAAACTAGAAGAAAATTATATTTATTAATATAATTATATTAAATATATTTTTAAAAAGTATGGATATAATAATACTAAACTTATATGTACCCCAATCAGTACCTAAAATTCTCTTGATCTTGATAATTATGGGAAACCAGTAGATCAAATTTCTTTTAGAGGTATGATAGGAAGTTTATTATACATAAAAACTAGTCATGCATACATAATGTTTTCAGTATTCTTATGTGAAAGATATCAATATAATCGAAAGGTACCTCATTTAAATTCAGTGAAAATAATTTTTTTCTATTTAATAGGAACCATGGATTTAGGACTTTTTTTTCTTCTGGAAATGATTTTGTTTTAAAAAGTTTTTCAGAAGATGATTTTGGTGGATATAGAATGGATAGAAAAAGAACATATGTAACTTTTAATTTCTTATAAGATTCACTAGTTTATTAGTCATGAAGGAAGAAACAATCAGTAGCACTTTCAACTGCTGAAGCTGAATATGTAGCAGTTGGAAGTGATTGTGCTCAAGCATTGTGGATGAAACACACACTCAAAGACTTTGGCATGATATTTACCAAAGCAAAGATAATGTGAGATAAAACTAGTTCCATTTCTCTATGAAACAAACTACACATCACTATTGTGAAAATAACATAGACATTAAGCATCACTTTTTTATGGATCAAACACTTAAAGGATATAATATTTTATAATTTATTAGAATGGAAGAACAACTTGCTGATATATTTAAAAAATATTTATCCTTCGATAGATTTGAATACATTAAACAAATGTTAATAATGATAATCATAAGTTAATTTCGATATTAAATTTTTGTTGAAAGTTGTCTTCTAACATTAAGTTAATCATTTTCATAGGGGGTAAATATGTTTACTCTTTTATATTTCCTTTAAAAAAACTCAGAACCATTTTTTTAAATATTCAGAGCATAAAAATTTTCTTTCCTTAATAACCTTTTTTGGAATCTAAAATTTTATTTCCCTAATAAAAATTTCTAGAACCTAATAAGAACATTATCAATATTGATATTATTTATGAACAATACATAAGGTATGTTTCCTTACTTAAATCTTTGTAATTAATTTTTTTCTTATTGGTATTCCTATCTTGTTTTAAGAAAATGTTATCAAATTCAATTTCCTTAAATCTAAATTTTCATTAAAACCTTAAAAGATCAGAATCTATAAATCCATATTTGGCCCTAATTTCAACCTTCAGATCAGATCAAGTTAATCTCAGCCATTGGATCTACCCAATAATTTGAATCGTTATAGAGAAACCTATTTAAAGGGACCCAAAAATATCATTAAAAATCAGTTCTCTTATCTTTTTTCATCAAGGATCTACCACACATTAATTATGCCATTCTGATTTTTTAAATTTCCTTACATTAATAATGACTCTTGAAGCATCTCCTCAGACACTGATGTGGTCTCAATTCATTAAGAAACCCAAAGATTAGATTATGTTAAATTAAAGGTTAATAGATAAAAATTATTCTCCAAGAATGATTATTTGATTGAAGAAATTATTAAGTTAAACAGGTGGTAAAGAATTTGTGTTTTAAAAAAAAGCAAGATCTGGTCTATGCAGACCTAGTAGTGGAATTTTTTTGTTCATCTCATTTTTATGATCAAGGTGGAAGAGATATGTTTATGTTTATATGTTATGGGAAGTCATATTATTTATCTCTAAACAAGGTCACAAGAATCCTTGGCATCCCCTATGAAGGTGAAGATATTCTATGTTCACAAAAATTTCTTGATAAGGAAGGATCCTTTGGGAAAGTAAAGGAAATAGACTTCCTTAGGCTAAAGAAGGTCAAGAAACTCATGATTTCTCATCTCTCAACAAACCATAGGTTGGTTTCTTTGTGGGTGAAAAGTTTCCTTATCCTAGGGAAGGGTAATAAGGATTATCTTAAGATATGTGATATAATTCTCTTCGATTTTCTAGTGAACCTAAGAAAGATAAATTTGGTGAAGTACATCCTTATGAAATTTAGAAACATCAAGAATGGAAATATCAAGTCTCATATTTTTATGTATTCGGTAATTATTTTGAATATTATTGTCTTGTGTTTGGAATCATTCAAGATCCCCGACATATCAAAGGCTAAGAATTTAAAGACTATGTTTCTTAGTACTGATAATTTTAGGAGAATTAATATTAGTTTTAATAGTGAATAAGGAAAGTTTGTAGATATTTTTGATAAGGATGATCAATCCAAGAAAGTTGAAGTTGATCAACCTTCATAGAAAAGAAATTAAAAATAAACAGAACCAAATTTACGTGAACCTATCCCAGAACATCATTCATCACCTCCTAAACCAAAGAAGAGAAATATGTGTTTTGATTAAGTAGTTTCTATGTAGAGGGTGCAGAAGAGAAATAGAAGGGAAGGTGATCCTATTTTTGGGATTGACCCTACAGAGGTTAAATCTATGAAGATTGTTAAATATAAAAATATTGAGAAACAAACAAATGAGAAAAATGAAAAATAAAAAGAGTATCATGTTTATGTTGTTCAATATTTGTTAAAAGATGTTGAGAAAACATCAGAACAAATTTAGGTACCATAAACCTTCTTGAAGTAAGATTCACTTACGGAACTAGTTTTTGAAGTAGAAGAAATTCAGCAATAAGAAGAAGAATATGAAGAAAGTGAAGACTTATTCAGAAAAGTGGAAGAGTATCATGAAGAGAATATTCATTTTGATTAACTCTTAATAAGAAAATCCCAAGCTTCATCCACCAAAATAACTTTAGATAATTAGAAGGAAAATTCAAAAGAGGAGGAAGTTAAAAAATTTTTCATTCCTTTAAAGAGAGTGAGGATAATGATTACATTGTTTATGAAGCTGAAGAGGATGTTAATTTTGAAGAAAAACATCATGGCTTAGCTAGTATTGTTGAAAAGGCTATTGCTAAATGATAATTATTCCTTCTTTATACAAGGGACATGACTTTTTGGTGAAATATTTGAACAAGATTGTCAATTCAATAACGTTATTTCCAAATATTGAATCTAAATGTCATCTTATTCAATATTCAGTCAACATGAAGATGGATTTTAAAAATTTGTTGGTGGAAATGTTAATCAAGCAATAAACAGATTTCAAAACCTTCACGGTCAACTATTAATCTCATAGAATGTCTTTAAATAAGATTAAATCTTGGTTGATGTGAGTATTTGATGATCTTATGCTTGATGGTGATTATATGGATTCAGTAAAAAAATACTTTCAACAAGTCTAATGAAAAGTTCAATAATCTTTCTTAAAGGATAAATCAAGAGAAAACCACCTGAATCCACGAAGACATAGGTCTAAATGGAAAACTTAACTTTGTTTCAATTTCCCAAAAGAGAGAAACAAATACCATAGATCAGTTAGCATAGAAATTAAAATTTAAAGAATAAGTTATCAAGTCTCAAGAATAAAGGATTCAGCCTCTCAAGAATAAGAACTAGGATCAAGAATACTAACTCAAGAAAAACCAAGAATAACATAATAAGATAAAGAATATAATGGTTATACTCAAGAGGATTCTGAAAGAGAAGAAGAAGGATGATTGATTAACTTAAAAACTCTTATCTTTCATTATTCTAAGACATTTTGTTCAATGTTAATGAAATATATTTGTTATACATTATTTCGTATGTTTATTTTCTAACCTTTTATACACCAAATTTTATCCCTTTAATGTTTTTTTGAAAATCCCAAAGGGGGAGAAAATTTTAAAAAGAATATCATATTAAGGGGGAGTTTACTCAAAATAATAATTTTCTTAAGAAAGGAGAGCATAATCTTAATGAAAAAATTCGTTTGACAATGAAAATGATCCTTAAGCCAAGGAATACAATCATTAAGGTGAAAAAACCTAAGGAGGAGTTATTTGTATTCACTAAGCCTCAAATATGAGGGAGATAAGTTTTTATTTCATGTTTTATGGTCATAATATTCTTTTTTGAAAACTGGTTTGTGCTTTCCAAAAAGTGAGAGATTGTTAAGTCAATAAAATATCTTATGAATTTTCCATTTCTATATGTTTTGAAAATTATAAACACTTTTTCGTTAAATATTATTTTCTTTCTATAAGGAAATTTATTTTCTTTATCCTTAACATGCTTTTATATGTTTTGCTTAATTTTATTTATCTAAGATTAACTATATTTTTCATAATTCTGAATTAAATTAAGAATAATTGGATCCTTATCAAAACCTTGGAACGTTATAGTTTCTTATATACCATGTCTCACTTGTTTTAGACTCTGATTTTAACTAAAATTAGACTTTGATTTCTCCTGAAATCAGCCTCCGATTTATCCTAAATTCAGACTCTGATATCTCATGAAATCATACTTTGATTTATCCTAAAATCAGACTATGATTTCTCCTAAAATCATATTTCTATTTCTTCTAAAATCCAACTCGGATTTCTTCTAAAATCAGACTATGATTTCTTATAAAATCAGACTTCAATTTCTTAAAAAAATAAAAATCTGAGTTCTCTATAAATTATACTAAAGACTCCCATTTTTCTAGACTCCAAATTTATCCTAAATAAGATTCTGGATTCCTCATAATTTTTATTCTAATTATATATATTTAGAATCTGATTATTTATACTTCTTAATTTTACTTATTTTTCATTAATATATTATTCTAACTTTATCAGATTCTAGTTTACTAAAGTTTATTAGACTTAAGAGTGTTTTAAACATGAAATTATGTCATGCAATATGTTTCTAACTAATCTATTTATGAGTGACTTGTGTACAGGTCCCTCTGATATTTAAGGAAAAATATAACTGTTGGAGGAAGGATCCAACCGTTGGAACCTTTGCCTATAAATATCCTAGCCATTTGAATAATTTTATATGAAGTGTGTTAACATATATAGAGACTACATTAGGTGATGAAATGAAGTTATTTATAGATAGAGATACTCTCATGCTTTGTGTGATCCAAGAACATCTTGTTTAGCCGTGAACAACTTTTTCATCCAACCTAGTGCGATTCGGATTGTTTCCGATCGGTTGAGGACTTCTGGGGATATGAAGACAGAGGCTCTTACTACCTTATTGTTCAAGAGCTTCTAGGTATTTTAACATAGACTCTAATATTCTTATCAAGGTTTTACTCTAGTGTGGGGAAGACATACCTTCTTGAAAGTATAAATCAAGGGACCCATATCAAAGGTTGTTGGATACCCTTCTCTTTGGGTAAAAAGATTTACTACTTGTTGACATTATTTGTTAAAAAAATTTAATTCCACTGTATCATTTTGTTAAATAAAGAAAGTATAACTTTCTTATAAATTATTATACATGTATACTCAGATATAAATAAGATTCTATACAATTTAAGGTAGAATCTTTCTCTATGTAAACTTGATTTAAGATTCATTATTTTATCCATATTTTCAAAACCTAAGTAAGATTGTATCTTAGTTAAGAACTAAAAGGGGTTTTTGAATCCATCATGTTTAACTTTGTCAAACATAGTTTTTCTTAAGGATAAAAATGAATGTTTTTAAAACTAAAATTTACCCACCACTTGTAATTGATCATCTACATCTATATTTTTATCCAAAATTTTTCAAGGTACATCTTATTGAAGATAACCCCTTGATGAATGAAGGGAAGGGAGATGCATGAATTAAAACCAACTGTGGTAGTCTTATCACTCTAGAACATGTAAGGTATATCCCAAGATTCATAAGAATTATTTTTTTGGGAATCTTGTTAGTGAAGGTTTCAACACCACATTCATTAGTAGTGAATGAAATATAAATAAGGGATATATGGTCATAAATTAAGGGGTAATGAATATAGCTCTATATAATATGACTGAAACCAATATAGACATGCCTAAAACCATAATTCTTTTGAGGTATTTTCAAATATGTCACAATAGGTTAGGCTATATGAGTGATAAGGGGATAAATGTTCTTGTAAAAAATTTAATGTTACTAGAGATGAAGATAATGGATGTTAGATCGTGTAAAGACTGTGTATTTGTAAAGAAAAATAAGGCATCGTTTGAAAAATTTGGAAAATTACTAATGTTTGGGAAGATAGAACTCATGTTTGTTGATATTTTGAGGCTTTCACCAGTACAATGTCGTAGATGGTTACTATACTATGTGACATTTATCGATGAATCAACCCAAAAGGTATTGGTTTAATTTTTGAAAAGAAAATTTGATTTGTATAACTTGATTCAAATGTGGAAGGCCATAGTGGAGAATGAGTCAAGGTCAAACCTAAAATTATTGGGGATTGAAAATTGAGGAGAGTGTAGTAGTAAATAATTTAGTTAATTATATTTTAATAATAGAATTTGGACAGAGAGTAATATTCCAAGTACACCATGTAATATTATGTTATACTCTTTCAGGTACTTCTTCACCCTTGTCCCGATCTTACTTTGTTTAGGGAATATATTTGGGTATTTTGGATGAAATTTGGAAAATTATGGACTGTTTTTTGGGTTTTACATGGTTGGAAGATGATTAGGGATAACCATATAGTTTGTCCTAGGAAATCGTGAGACCAAGTTTAAGAGACTATTAGGGGAAAATTGTTTTTACAAAACATAGAGCCTATCCCTGAAACCATACAAAATTGAAGAGTGGTTATCTGAATGGATGGTAGTTGATAAAAGTTACCACACAAACAAATTGTATACCCAAAACAGAAGACGAGTAAGGGAACACTATTTGGATGCCCAATTACTACTAACAAATCGGCCCATATAGTAAACCTTGATTATGGATTTTAATGACCCCAAATTTTTTTTGGAATCCCAAGAACCCTGGTTTAACCCCCAATCAATCCCAAATGACACAAAATTAATTCCATGGTATTTGAAAGAACCCTAGAGGCCATTTTTTACTCATTAAATCCCTTCTCTTTATGGATCAAAGTGTAATGACCCATCACAAGGGAGATTGTAACATGACTACCCCAAGCTTGCCTCTGATAATCTAGGGTATGGTGACTAGAACTAACTAGGAGCGTTCAAAAAATGGGTGGCATTATCCTAAATTACTTGCATACACGCACACATCTCTAATAATCAAAATGTTGAAATTTAAAATGACTAAAATAATGAATGCATACCACTAAGATCCCACAACCAATGTACAACAGGAAGTAAAGAAATAATAAATAGGGAAAAATACAAGCCCACCAAAAAGATTATGTAGTACAAGTATAACTAAAACTGTAAAGAGTCTAGCCTACTCAATGGGTGCAGACTTCATCAAAGGTATGCTCTCAGTAAACACCTCAGTCTACCTAGCTTCAGCTATTCTCCACCCTCTCATGGTCCTCCTAGGACACCATAAAAAGGTCCATTGTCTGTACAAGGCACAACACATGTGGGGAAAGCATGAACATGGGTGTATAGAACAATACACTATAGGGCACCCTAAAAACTCTAAACATGAAGCACCAAGAGAGTCAGATCAATACAATATGTAACAATCTATGTATAACCGATGTTAAGAAAGAAATAGAAACCAAGATATACTTAGGAGAGAAACCACACCATCAGGTAGTCATAACCAACTACCAGCCATAGTATTCTACTCAAAGAAATGCTTTTTTTGGGAGAACACACTCCTCATGCAATGATATCATCAGAGACACTCTACGAAGAGGTTTAGATCATTTCGTCCCCACACAAAGATAACACAATGATCAAAGAAGACTATGATGCATGGAGAGTGGGTCATGCCTAGAACTTTTGGGGGACACCATGAACCCAATCAGGTTCAACCACGATATATAGTCAGGGGATCATTCCGAGAACAATTTTGGGATAACAAAAAACCATTCTGGATCAACCCACTGCATAGGGGATCACATGTCAATGATTCTTCAAACCCTACCGATACAGTCTTCTAGATCAAAGATCAACACCCTAATCAACGTGGTTATGACAATTCCACAAACTCTACTAGGGATGATAGAGGACCACACTCTAGTATCACATAGAGATACCATACTCTATCTGAGACTCGACCTCAAAAGGGGATTACAATCTAGTCATGTGGATGCAATACTGCGATGTACCCTCTATGAAAGGACCAAGGGAACACACTCAACCAATGTTGGTCCAAACTAGGAAAATGAAAATCCTTAAGAAATCTTTTTGGTAGTACATGATGTGTCCTTGGGGGTACACAACATGTTCAGTTATCCCAATTGTTGTACCCCTCTCTCTTGGATTTTAATGATCACAATCACTCTTATTTTGTTCTAACTTGTTTTCAAGTGTTTTTGTTGATAGGCAAAAGGTTGCCAAGGAGTTGGCCCAAGAAGGACTGAAAGTAGACTCTCTGAGTCTACCGGCCAACCGGTGGATTCCCACCGGCCAGCTGGTGGTCTCTGGCAGAAGCAATGGTTTCTGTCCAGAGCCACCGGGCAGCCGGTGTGAGCTCCCCGGCCAGCCGGTATTTTCACCAGCCAGCCGGTGGCTGACCACCGGCCAGCCGGTAGAACCTGGGCAGAGAGCTTGCTCTCTGTCTAGAGCATCGGCCAGCTGGTGGATCAGGACCGGCCAGCCGGTGGACCACCAGCCAGCTGGTGAGACACCACCGGCCAGCCGGTGTGCCCAGTCAAACCAGCCGTTGGGCTTTGACCAGACTTGTACTTTTGACTCCCAACGGCTCCGAAGGCCTCTCCAACGGCTCCGAAGACCCCCAACGGCCATTTGGGTGTTCCTCTCCTATAAATAGAGGACTAGGAAGCCCCGGAAAATAACGGAAGCCCACGGGAACATTTTTCGATCATTTGGCGAACCTCCGGCGCATTCCTTCAAGGATCCCCACCTGCTCCAACTCACTTCCACAACCAAGGAGCACCACCATAGAAGCTTGGGAGCGCTCTTCATCATCACCAATCAATCCATTGGCACCCAAGACTTCTCCTCTTTATGGTTTTTATTGTTTTATCATTTTGAGCATTATTTTGAGTTTGTGCATACAAACCCTTCTTTCTCTCATCCTCCCTTAGTTTGGGTTTTCACACCACCTTCAAGGTGTGAAGAGGTTAGTCAAGACTTCCCTGTAAAAAGGCTTGAGTCATAGGTGATCTAGCCTTCACCTGTAAGAAGGCTAGTGGGTTTCTTACTACAAGCAATAAAAAGAAAGCTGTAATAGGTTTCTAGGCTGCCTTAAAGTCTAGTGGGTTTCTTGCTACAACCATTAAAAAGCAAGCTGTCGTATAAATCTCTCAATGGTTGAGTTGGGAGTGGAGACGTAGGCTTGGGATTCAGGCCGAACTCCGTTATCAATTTTGTGTCTTGCCTCTTTTATTTCCGCTGCGCTTTAACTTTTGCTTAAATTGTAAAACTTTTTTGAAAAGGCAATTCACCCCCCCCCCTCTTGCCATCACTCTTCGACCCAACAATTGGTATCAGAGGGAGAATTTGATCACCGGTTTCAAATTCAAGATCCATTGTGATGGCTTCATCTTCTTTCGCCCCCGAAGGTTATTCATTGGGTCGTGCTCCTTTTTTTGATGGAACCGACTATACCTATTGGAAAACCCGCATGTCTACTTTTCTTAAGAGTATAGGTTATCCTATTTATAGAATTGTCATGCATGGTTACTCTCTCTCATCTCCCGATGAATCCAAATGGACTCAAGCCGATATTAAAAATTTCGAGCTTGATGGAAAATCCATGAACGCTCTTCATTGCGGCCTTGATCGTAATGAATTCAATCGAGTTTCCACATGCACCTCATCTCATGAAATCTGGAAACTTTTGGAGGTTACCCATGAGGGGACCAACAAAGTTAAGGATACTCGATTGGATATGTACCGTCAAGATTTTGAGTCTTTTTCCATGCATCCATCTGAAAATATTATTGATATGTTTACTCGCTTTACTGATGTTTGTAATGGGAGAAAGTCTCTTGGAGATGATGTTTCTGCAGAGATGATGGTCAAGAAGATCCTTTGGATCTTACCAAGTTCATGGGCACCGAAAGTCACGGCAATTCAAGAAGCGAAGAATTTAAAAGAAATGCCGGTCGAAGAGCTCATCGGATCCCTCATGACCTACGAGATCACCATGAGGAGGCAAGCTGAAAAGGAAGGCAAACTCATCAAAACTCCAAAGAACATCACCTTCAAAGTTCAAAAAGAAGAAAGCTCCTCCTCCTCATCTTCTTCCTCTTCAAGCGGAGATTCAGAAATCGAGAACCTTTCCCGCAAGATGCACAAATTCATGAAGAAGAACAAAAAGAAGAAATCTCGCAAGGCTCGAAAGGAAGAACTCGACGAAAAATCCGAGCCCAAGGTAACATGCTATGGGTGCGGCAAGAAAGGCCATTATAAGCCCAATTTCCCACTCCACAAGACAAGGGCCAAGCAAAAGGAAAAGAAAAAGGCATTCAAGGCCACTTGGAGTGATAGCTCCTCATCCTCCTCCTCCTCAAAAGACGACGGTAAAAAATGTCTAATGGCACTTCATGAGGTAACCTCTTCCGACTCCTCTTCCTCTTGTTCTTCCAATTCTTTCAATCATTTATCTTACGAGGATCTCCAACATGCGAGAGATCAATTGGAGGAAGGTTTTCACGAACTTTCTTCCAAATTTATTGCCTTAAAAAAGAAATTCAAAATTCTTTCTTCCGAAAAGGATCAACTTCTCAAAGAGAAGGAAGGCTTGTCCCTCAAGATCCAAAACCTTCCCGATGTTGATTCTATGGAATCAACAATCAAGGATTTAAGGAAATCCCTAGCTAAGTTCACCAAAGGTGAACCTAACCTTTCGAAGCTCCTTGGTTCCCAATGCATATCTAGAACCACCCAAGGGCTTGGATATTCTAAGCAAGCTTCCTCTTCCCATGCTCCTACTATTTTTGTAAGGGGGAGCTCCCAATATAAATTTTGCAACTATTGCAAAAAGATCGGGCACTTAATTTACGAGTGCGACTGCGAAAATGCCCGGCATGGAAGGCCCAAAACCATTTCCTTTAACGATGAATTTCATAGGAGAAGACCCACCACAAGACAAGTTTGGATTGAAAAATCCCTTTTAGCGAGTCTCTCGAGACCAAAATTTGTCTCGGTTCTAAAATCCTCTCCCCGGTGATTTGTTGTTTTTATTTAAGGGGAGTTAGGATCGTTTAAGCCTTTTTGCGTTTTTTTTTCAAAACTTTCAATTCAAAACTTTCAATTCAAAACAATCAATTCAAAACTTTCAAATTAAAACTATCAATTCAAATTTCAAAAATATCAATTGGTTCAAAATCTCTATCTTGTTTTTCAAACCTTTCCTTCAATCAAATTTTATGCCCCGTGCTATTTTGATAATCACAAAGGGGGAGATTTCCTTGGTTGATTGGGGGAGAAATATTTCTCTTATGCTTTGCTTTACTTTTCAATTTATCCTTTAAAGCATGCCTTTAATTTCAGTCTTTTACATTGCTTGTTTTGGTGATTGTGATCATCAAAATAGGGGGAGATTGTTGTACCCCTCTCTCTTGGATTTTAATGATCACAATCACTCTTATTTTGTTCTAACTTGTTTTCAAGTGTTTTTGTTGATAGGCAAAAGGTTTCCAAGGAGTTGGACCAAGAAGGACTGAAAGTAGACTCTCTGAGTCTACCGGACAACCGGTGGATTCCCACCAGCCAGCCGGTGGTCTCTGGCAGAAGCAATGGTTTCTGTCCAGAGCCACCGGGCAGCCGGTGTGAGCTCCCCGGCCAGCCGGTATTGTCACCAGCCAGCCGGTAGAACCTGGGCAGAGAGCTTGCTCTCTGTTTGGTGCACCGGCTAGCCAGTGGATCAGGACCGGCCAGCCGGTGGACCACCGGCCAGCTGGTGAGACACCACCGGCCAGCCGGTGTGCCCAGTCAAACTAGCCGTTGGGCTTTGACCAGACTTGTACTTTTGACTCTCAACGGCTCCGAAGGCCTCTCCAACGGCTCCGAAGACCCCCAACGGCCATTTGGGTGTTCCTCTCCTATAAATAGAGGACTAGGA
This sequence comes from Viscum album, assembly GCA_963277665.1. Classification (NCBI taxonomy): domain Eukaryota; kingdom Viridiplantae; phylum Streptophyta; class Magnoliopsida; order Santalales; family Viscaceae; genus Viscum; species Viscum album. The sequence continues at coordinate 246,954,505 of OY728131.1, forward strand.
AGCCCCGGAAAATAACGGAAGCCCACGAGAACATTTTTCGATCATTTGGAGAACCTACAGCGCATTCCTTCAAGGATCCCCACCTACTCCAACTCACTTCCACAACCAAGGAGCACCACCATAGAAGCTTGGGAGCGCTCTTCATCATCACCAATCAATCCATTGGCGCCCAAGACTTCTCCTCTTTACGGTTTTTATTGTTTTATCATTTTGAGCATTATTTTGAGTTTGTGCATACAAACCCTTCTTTCTCTCATCCTCCCTTAGTTTGGGTTTTCACACCACCTTCAAGGTGTGAAGAGATTAGTCAAGCCTTCCCTGTAAAAGGCTTGAGTCATAGGTGAGCTAGCCTTCACCTGTAAGAAGGCTAGTGGGTTTCTTGCTACAACCAATAAAAAGCAAGCTGTAATAGGTTTCTAGGCTGCCTTAAAGTCTAGTGGGTTTCTTGCTACAACCATTAAAAAGAAAGTTGTCATATAAATCTCTCAACGGTTGAGTTGGGAGCGGAGACGTAGGCTTGGGATTCAGGCTGAACTCCGTTATCAATTTTGTGTCTTGCCTCTTTTATTTCCGCTGCGCTTTAACTTTTTCTTAAATTGTTAAACTTTTTTGAAAAGGCAATTCACCCCCCCTCTTTCCATCACTCTCCGACCCAACACCAATCTCTTTCCAGTGTGTAAATAATCACCCGACATGTAGTCTCCATAAAAAAAGCGTGTAGAATGATTACATAATGTGCAGAGAAACACAATTCCCTTCTTGTGTTGTTGGGAAATGTCTGTGTACCAAACCTGTGTCCATGTACCAGCCCAGGTATGCCAAGATATGTCTATGTATAAGTACATAGTGTGCCATCTGGTTGTGTAGTATTACCCGTGTTCGTTTACTCACTAGAGTGCACACCAAGTCATATTTGGAGTGTCACATGCCATGTGATAGGGGTCACACGCCGTTTAATCCTTAGCATTTTCCAAACCCTAGAACCCCAGGTAAGAGCCCACATACTATGTAATCCTAGATTACATGACATGTTCTGTGAGATTTTTTAGAATCCTAGATCCATAGTCGCACACCTCCTCCACTGCTCCAGCCTTCAGTTTTTGGCCTCACCTCACTGGAAAACTAGTGATCCAAGGTCATCCAAGCCATGCCATCACCAAGAAACACGTTTCATCATTGGGTCCACTCGAAAAATGGATCAAAATAAAAATTCTTGGTATTATTCAAAATAACCCCAAAGAACAAGAAATCATGAATCAACTGTCACACGATTCATTTCGGTAACCACTATCACATCTTCCTCATGTCGTGCTAATCCTATATCTATGATATCAGATCATTGAACCAAGAATCATGTGCACAATGATCTATTGATCGGGATGTGTCGAACCCTGGGCCAATGAAGAATTCCTGTGGTGTAATGAAAAATTGGGGGAGAAAAGAATGACCAATTAGGAGGAACATACCTTGATTGATTATTCATGTCGATATTTGTTCATTATCATCAGAATTGTAAATGAATCTAACACCAAAATTTAATCAAAGAATTTCTCCCATAAACCCCAACAATATAATCCCCATCTAGAAATATACTTGATTTGTGAATCAATCCATTCATCCATTGATTCAAATTAATCATATAAATAAAGAATGGTGACTAATCCATATAATAAACATATTACCTATAGTTTGTATCAATCATCGGTGAAGAAAATTCGACATGTCATTGTCATTGGTGAGATCATCCAAGATCGGTGTCCATTGATCTCTGATCTGAGGTTCCATCATCGCCTTCTTGTGAGGATCTCCAGAGGTTTCTTCCCAACATGTCCAAATAATTATAGGTTTATGAGGCTATTTATTGATCTCAAACAAAGGGATTCATTTAAGGAGAAACCTATTTTTTCATCACTGCATCAAAAAATAAAACAATTTTCATAAATAAGTTTACTCGTTTAAAACACCCGCGGTAAAGTTTTCAAAAATGACCCGTGCCGACCAATGTTAGGTTACTCCTAGGTTAAAAAAGATATTATGAATTCAATGGTTCCCTTATATTTTTGATCTGGGAACCATTTTAGGAGTTGTTCCACTTTTTTAGGAAGGTTGCGTGCATGTGATATTAAATATTTTAATATTTTTTTAAACCTTTTTTCTGGGCACACTGGGACTCAGAATCGCATGCCATATCAACGCCCGATCTTGAAAGTAATCTATATAATATCTAAAAATACTACATAGAAAATATGAGACATGAAATTTGCCCCACCTTTGGGCTTTATGTCCCTAAAAATTTAAAAAAGGGGATACTCAAACCAATGAGGGTACTGAGCTTGAATTTGAGCCTCTTACTCCCATGTTCCCTCCTAGAGATTCCCATGCTACCGCCAATAATTACCTAAAGGAATTGATCAACCTAAAAGGATCCTATCCTACCGATCCTCGATATCCATTGGTTACTTAGCAAAGGTCACTCCATCCTTGAGTCCAGCTCTCCCCAGTCAATAATGTGAGATGGTTCATGAATGTACCTCCTCTACTACAACACATGGAAGATGTCCCGTACCTGATCTAACTGTGGAGGTAGATCTAAGTGGTACACCACCTCTCCAACTTTATGTAGTATTTGTATAGGGTCGATGAACCTCATAAATATCTTTCCACCTCATCCAAATGTCCATAATCCATATCGAGGTAAAACCGAAAGGAACACATTATCTGCTTACTCGAACTATAGTGTCTTCCATTGTAAGTCAACACAAGACTTTTGACAGTTTTGTGCAATCTTCATCCACTCCTTGATGATCTACAACTTCTCTGTAGTTTCTTTCACAAAATATGAAACTACGAGTGCTGACACTCCTTGGTCAATCTAGAAAAGTGGTGACCTATAGGGTCACTCGTACAAAGCCTCAAATGGTGCCATAATAATGGTGGAATCGTAGTTGTTGTTGTATAAAAACTACAAAAGTGGAAGATGATCCTCCCAAATATGACTGATGCCTAACATGAAAGCTCACAACAAGTCCTCTTGATCCTGAATGGTCCACTCATGCTTCCATCCTTTTGTGGGTGAAACAATATTCTCTAACATAACTAGGTCCCAAACATCTCTTGTAATCCCTTCCACAACCGAGATATAAAGAGACCATGATGATATAAAATTATCATCGATGTAACTCCATGGATTATATCTGTCTCTTCCACACAGAGGTGTCCCAATATCACTACTGAACTATTCTCTCAAATAGAAAGTAAGTGGGCCAACTTGGGGAGTTGGTCAACAATCACCCAGATAGAATCGTGTCCCTAAGGCATATGTGACAAACCCATCACGGAGTCCATCGATATCCCATCCTACATCCATTCTGGAACCTGAAGGGGTTTAACTAAACTTGTTGGAACATGGTTTTCATCCTTTACTTTCTAATAATTAAGGCACCGAGAAACAAACTTTGAAACTCCTTTCTTCATCCCTATCCACCAAAAATAATGTCAGAGGTTCTAGTACATCTTCACCACACCTAGATATACCACTATAGGGGATGTGTAAAACTACCTCAAATCCTCCTCCTACAATGACACTAGTACCATCTTGCATCCTCTAATGGGAAATACATGCTCCCCACCTTTTGGAAATCCACTTGAAGCATGCCCTATGAAAATATGAGCATGTAGGGTCTCATAGTTAGTATCCCCAAAATATTCCCCCTAACTTGCTGTAAGAGTGGAGGGGTGAAAACCATTGAATTAAGGTAAGTTTATTCATCTCCATCCATAAAGTATAACTTCAACAAGGCCAATTAATCTGATTCCTCATTCAGCAACTACGAATTGGATATACTACTATGAGAATCTACCACCATGTTCCCCTTTCTAGGAGTATAGAGAATCTCAAAGTCATAGTTCTGGAGGAACTCTTGCTATCACCTCTATCTCAAGTTGAAATTGTTTTTATAGAAGATATACTTGAGAATCTTATGGTCAGAGTAGATGATAAACCACTTATCCATCAGACAATGTTACCACATCTTCAATGCAAAGATTACTACTACTAGCACTAGATCATGGGTCATGTAGTTCTGATCATATAGTCTCAACTAAAATAAACCATAGAAAATCACCTCTTTCCACCACATCAGGACACAAACAAGCCTGGTTCCTGATGCATAAAAGAACACAATGTACTTTGAACTCTCCTCTGGGAATTTTAATATGGGATCACTCATAAACCAATATCACAACTCTTGAAAGTAATTCTGATACTTTTCTTTCCACACAAAAGGATTCCCCTTTCATGTCAAATATTTCAAGTGTGATTCCACCCTGAAGAAGTTGGGTACAAACCTCTGATCATACCCTGCCAATCCAAGGAAACTCCAAACCTTGGTAATACTCTTGGGTGTATCATAAGAAAGAACCACCTTAACCTTTTTTGGATCTACTAATACTTGAGACTTTAAGATGATGTGTCCTATAAAATAAATCCTCTAAAATCCAAAATATACTCTTAGAAATATTTTCAAAAATATTGTTCCCTCAAAGAGTTTTCAGGACCATCCTTAAGTTTCTCGTATGCTAATCCTCATACTCCGAATACACTAGGTTTTCATCGATGAAGACAACCATGAACCAATCTAAGTAAGGATGAAAGATCTGGTTCGTGAGTCCTGTGAAAAATGATGGGGTGTCCGTCACACCAAAAAGAATCACCAAGTACTCACAGTGACTGTACTGACATATAATGGCTTTCTTTGGTATATCATCATCCCGTACTCATTGTTGGTGATAGAATGATATGAGGTCAATCTTCGAGAACCATCACTCTCATTTAAACTGATCTAATAGGATGTCAATCCTCAGTAGTGGATTATTTTTTTTCACCATTACCTGGTTCAAACACCGATAATACACACATAAACTGAAGATACCATATTTTTCTTAGAAAAAATATTGGGATGCCTAGGTTGAAACATTAGGTCTCACAAATCCCTTCCTCTTCCTATCATCCAACTATACCCTCAACTGATGAAGCTCTATGGGAGCCATCAAATATTTAGGTGTAGATTCCTATGCCATCTCGGGGTGGAGATCAATGAAAAAGTCTATCACCCTAAGGGGAGGTAAACCTTTAACATCTGTAGGAAATATTTCCTCATACTCCACCACCACTATAGGAAACCAAGGACTCATATCATTTACTACATCAAGGGTCAACCTAGCTGACTAATAAATAATTGTCTTCACCCTCCTATACATGGGTCCATCCTATGCTACCTAGATTTCCTTTTCAGCAACAAATGAAATCTTTGTTCCATCACTGTGGACACACCACACTCTTCACTTAAAAGTGTCAATCTGAGAATTAACTGTGGATAACTAGTCCATACCAAGAATGATGTCGTAAGTACTCATTGAAACTACCAATATATCACAACCCAAACTCTCACCTCCAAGAGTCAGGTCACAATATCGACATTAGTGTGTGATCATCGAGTCTCCTCTAGAAGAAGTTTCCAAGAATAAGGGTCGATTGAATAGTTTAACTAAAATATCTGAGTCTCAAACATGATTTGTGTCAAGAAAAGAATGGATATGACCTGTTCCTATCAATGATCCATCTAAGGTATAAAAAAATAGATCACAACTCCTATCATCCTTAGGGCCTCGAGGTTATAGGCCTTCATGGACTACTGCTAGCCTCGTCCCTTCCCACAAACTGCCTAAGCTTGGTGTGGACCACCTGGGGGTGGTGTTGGTAACATGTCGAAATGTCGAACACCTTCTACTGCTCTCCCTGCTCCTCTGCCACATCCACCACCTTGTAAACCACCCTGGTCCTATCTCTATCTTAGCGGTCCATATACAGTCTCATGATTAGATGTACGATGGGTCAGGCAATCTCATTCCATATTTCCCTGATTGTCACATGATAAACACCACCAATCCCTTGGCTAGATCAATCCATATTGGGATCCCTGCACCACTGACCCTGAGTCTTGAGAATTCCTCCTAAAGAACCTGACCTTCTTGGATCCCTATGACTACCATCGACTACCTTCCATAAAGGTATCAACTACCAGGTTCCTACTACTATCTCCCACTACAGGTGTATGCTCTGCCAAAATAATTCCCACTAATAGGGCACACTATAGTACCCCAGCATAGGTAGAAACGAAAAGGGACACCATTGGAGCCATAATGTCCTGGTGAAATCCCTACTCAAAGGCCCGAGACCTGAATAACTAGTCCTATACCATATCAAAATATTATCAAGGAAGATTATTAAAATTTGTAGAATACTCTGCCATAGTCATACTGCCCTACTGCAACTATTAAAGATCCCGTATGAATACTGATCTCAATGTGGATGGATAAAAATACAATCTTGTTATACTCTCTAAGTCTATACAAGTGAGAGTTGTCTCATTATGTTATTGGGTCACCAAGATCCACTATCGCCCCACAGATCCCTAAAGAAGACTCACGACAATGACGACCATATGTTTGGAAGGAATCCCCATAAGAAAAAAAACACTAGTGACTGCCTCTTGAAAATAATCATCCATCTGGGGGTATGGATCACCTCAAATCTCAGGAGGGTGCTCCCTCTCAAACATCTACAATGGACATATCCTACATGCATCCTCAACTGCTATTGTTGGTAGTATCCTCTTCTCATCGAGTGTTATAATAGATGGTAAACCACCTAGAGTTTCTATTTATGGTATATGCCCATATACTAATTCCTCAACACTAGGTGGATCATCCTATTTATAATGTGGTAAAATCCTAGTTGGATATCTATGTGGAGTCATACTGAAATAAAATAAGATGTCCCATAGTCAATAGAGTATATTTGGGGAGCTGACTCAAGAAGAACATGGAAAACCCAACAAATCCTGTATGATTCATGTACCATTATTTTTTCCTGCAAGTAATGTTCTCATGTACCAAGTTAGAATGTAGGTGATCAAAGTCAGAGTGTATGGATACGTCGACAGATGCACCAACACAATAGTCCCTGGATTGAAAGTCAAACTCGAAACACTTAACACTATTTCCCTAAACCAACCTTACAGACATCCGATCCTAAATTAGAACTGAATTATCTGATACCACTCCATCACAACCCATCCTAGAGGGTAACATACCATGAATACCCCAAGACCACCTCTAATAGGTCAGGGGCTGGTGACTAGCACTGGGTAAGAATATCCCACAAATGGGAGAAATTATCCAAAAGTAACTAAACACATGAACACATATTCAAGTAACAAAATACTGAAATGTAAAATGGCTGAATGAATTCATGCATACCACTAAGATCTCACATCCATAGTACAATAGGATTTAATGGAAAATAAAATAGGTCTAAATACAATCCCACCACAAAGAGTATGTAACACTAGTCCAAGTGAAACTGTAAAGAGTAAAAAATTATCTAAGGGAGAGGACTACGTCAAAGTTTCACTTCGGGTGAACACCTAGGTATGTACAGATCTACCTATGCTCCACCCACTCCTGATCCTCAAAGAAACAATAAAATGTTTCACCGTCTTCACAAGACATGACACATGCAGGAAAAGCCCATGCATGGGTGAGTATAACAATACTCAGCAGGACACCCCAAAAACAGTAATCATGAAGAACCAAGTAAGTCAGATCAATACAATATGTAGCAATATATGTATAATAGATGCTAGAAGAGAAATAGAAACCTAGATATATATAGGAGAGACACCACGCCATTAGGTGGTCATAACCAACTTCCAGTCACACGATTCTACTCAAAGCAATGCTTGTTCTAGGAGAACTCACTCCTCATTCCATGATATCATCAGAGACACAATTCAAAGAGGTATAGCTCATTTGGGCCCCACCCAAGGAGAATATATTGGTTAAATAAGATTATAATTCATAGATAGGGGGTCACACCCAAAATCGCTGAGGGACACCACAAACCCAATCTAGATCAATAATGATACAAAAATAGGTGGTCACGTTAAGGGCCACTAGGGAAAACAGAAACCCAATCCATATCAAACCAATATGTAGGTGGTCATAATACAATGATTCCTCTAACCTTACTGATACATTTATCTAGATATAGGATCAACGCCCTGATTAGGGAGGTTACGCCAATTTCACAAACTCTTCTAGGGATGACTAAGGATCACACTCTAGTCTCATGAATGGATACCATAAAATATATGAGACTTTGCCTCTATAAGGTATTAAAATCGTGTGTTTTGGATGTAATAATACACTGTACCATTGAGGAAAGGATCAAGGGAACACACTCAACCTATATTGGTCCAACTAGAAAAAAGAAGAGCCCCAAGCACTCTAGTTGGGAGTACACAACATGTCCCAATGGGTACACAATGTATTAAAATTATCCCATTATATTTATTATGTGTAAATCATTAAAAAAAATTTATTATCTATATAAACGATGTGTTGGATGTTTTCACGACATGTAAAGACACATAGTTCCCTGCCTGTGTCACCTGGTTGTGTCCGTGTATCAAAGATATCTCCATTTACTAGTCTGTGTGTGCTAAGCCATGTCCGTGTCTATGTACATCGCCTTCCATTTGTCTTTGTACTATTACCCATGTCCATGAACTCTCTAGAGTACATGATGAGTTTTCCAGGGAAGGTCCCACATTGTGTGATCCTTAACATTAGCCAAACCCTAGCACCGTGACCATGGGGCCCACACATCGTGTAATCCCAGATTACATTCTGTGTTTTGTTGGATTTTCCATAATCCCAGATCTATAGTTTGGAACCTCCTCCACCGATCTGTCCTTGCCTCACTAGAAAACTATAGATTCATGTTCATCCATATAATTCCATCCCTGATCAATACATTTCATCCCTATATCTGCTCAGAAAATGAATCATATTCAACGTTACAGGTTTAATGCTGAAGAAAACCAAAGAACAAGAAATTGGGAATCATCTATCATCTAATTATTTCTACAACCACTATTTCACCTCTGTAATGTTGTGATGATCCCATATTTGCGATATCAGATCGTTGAACCAAGAATCAAGTATGAAATGATCGATTTAATAGGATGTGTTGAACCCCTGGCCTACAAAGAATGCTCATGTAGAAACACATAATTTGGGGAGAAAATCACAATCAATCAAGAGGATTGAACCTTAATTGATTATTCTTGTCAATCTTGGTTCATAGACATTATAATAGTAAATGAATCCATCACCAAAATTTAATCAAATAATTTCTCATGTAAATCCCCACAATATAATTCCCATCCCACAATATGCACGATTCGTGGATCAATCCATTTATATTTTTATTCAATTTTTTTGTAGAAATAAATAATGGGTAAGTATCCATATAATAAAATATCGTACCTAGAGTTTGGATTAATATTTGGTGAATAATGGTCATCGTGTCATTGTCGTTGGAGAGATCTTCCAAGATTGGTATTTGTTGATCTCTAATCTGAGGTTCTGTCATCGCCTGATCAAGAGGATCTTCATATGATTCTTCCCATCATCTCTATAGAATTATAGTGTTATGAGGCTATCCCTAGATCTCTGATAGAGGGAATCATTCAAGGAGAAACCTGTTACTGTGTCGATGCATCAATAAATAAAATAATTTTCTTAAATAATTTTATTCATTTTAAATTCCCATGGTAAATTTTCCATAAAATATCCACACCAACCAATGTTAGGTCACACCTAGGGTAAAAAAACTATTATTAATTCATTTGTACCCCCGTATTTCTGATCTCGACACCCATTTATGAGTTGTTCCACTTTTTTAAGAAGGCTATGTGCGTGTGCTATTAAATATTTTAATATTTTTTCAAACATTTATTCTAAACACACCGGGCCTCAGAATCGCACACCATCTTAGTGTATGGTCTTCAAAATAATCCATATAATATCTACAAATAGTGCACAGAAAATACAAGATGTTACAAAAATCCCCATTAATAATGTTTGATCTCTTTATAGTGAGTAAATATCCTCTTATTATGTTTCTTTCGATCTCTTCTTCTCTTCTACATAGAGAGTGATAGATCATCATGTTATTGATGAATATAATCTCTTTTTGGATGGATCTTGACTCTAGGTTTTGTTTCTTGATCTCATTCACCTATATTATAATTAGAGTTTATATTGTGGGTGTTTATTATATTTTGTGATTAAATGTAGGTGGTTCTATTAGGATAACCTACAATTGAAATCATATGTTTCTTAATTGATTTGAAATGAGTTTTTAAATTTTTTAAGAACTCTAATTTGATAACATTTTATGTGTGATTTAAAAAGGGAATGGAATTGTGAAGACCCCAATATTAATCTATTTGATATTATTGGATGAATTTGAGAAAAATTATGGATTGATTTGAATTTTTATTTGATGAAATCATTTGATGTTATTCTTGATAAAATTATCATGAAAATGAAAGATGGTTTTAAAATACATCAATTGAGGGAAACCCACGATTTTGTTTTGAAATTGAAAAGCTGTGTTGAGAACTTATTTTGGGATTTGAAATTCGATTGGTGAAATTTATTGAAATTATTAATTTTCCTATGATTGATTGATTGATTGATTAAATCAAATGTGATCCTAGTTAGTTACTAGTTATTAGGGAAAGCATGTTAATAATTTTAATCCCTAACAATGGATTGATTAGGAAAACACTAACTAAACCATGTTCGGTGTGATTTACCTTGATGGATTCCTTAATGGTGTGTAGATTTATTTAGAATAATGGGTCCCTTAATGTTGTATTGAATTTAATGTGCACACATATCTCGAGCCTTAATGATAAATGATATGTTTGAGGATCCTATAGACAGAGACTAACGTGTCTTAGGGATTATGAGCATGGTGCTTTATTTTATTTAACTTGATTGTGCATTCTATTTTTTATAGAATAATTTTATTCTTTCCAATTTCTTTATATAATTTTTATATAAAATTTTCATTTAATACATATTTTTTTATATCTACCGTCTTATTATTTGAGTGATTTTTTTGTTGAAAATATGTAAATTCCATGCCATGCGTTATTTTACTTAAATTTAAATCATAGTTAATTTGTAATGGAATTGATTATAGATAACTTGATGAGACCCTATTATGAAATTTATCTTTAACCCTAACTTTTACTTCAGGATTTTGTAGATTATTTTATGTCCGGTTCAAGTAAGGACAAATAACCTCTTGAAGGAGGTGGGTATAATTGATTCATGGGACCTGGAGTGATGGAGGAAACATGTGTAAATTTGAACTACCTAGTACATGGATTTTGTGATAGTATTATTTCATATATGTTGTTTATTTTGATGATGTGATGTTTTCAGTTTTTTTACTGATTTTATTCTGGTAATTTCACCTTGATTAGTGTTGACGATACCGAATTGTATTATTATTTTTCCAATGTTTTTAGAGAAACCATTCCTTATTGATGTTGATATTATTACAGGTGCTAGTCACCAACCTATGGGAATCGATGATTACCTTTAGTCCTTTTCACGACTGAGTTGGGTATCAGTGTACTAGGGTATTAAGGATGGTTTGTGAAAAAGTGGTATCAATGGATGGTTGAAATTCATTCCTTGATGCTGGTATGTTTTCTGGGACATCTTAGTAGATAGGTGGTAGATTTTTCGATATATATGAGGTATTTATGAGATAGTTCCTGTCTATCTATCATCATAACAAGGATTAAGTCACCACATGTGTTTGGGAAAATTTTATTTGAGTAATAAATTGATCTAGTTTTAGTCTTTTCCCAACCTTTGACTTATTTTTGTTGGAATCACATATTGAATTCTATTTTATGGAATTGATATCCCTATAATAATTTTTTGAGTTGATGATCTATATACCCTTGCTAATGTTTCAGTGTTGTTTTTTGATGTTGTGTAGTATCATGAATATAATAAGACATTTTAATTGGTAATATAATTAAGGAACTGGTGAATCAGAGTGAACGAATCCTTCAGTGGATCATAATATTTTTCAGATACTAGTGCATGCCATCTAATCTCTAGAAAAAGTACCTATACCCATTCTTATTCAGGATCCAGTAGTCAAACCTTGAATTGAGGAATATATAGATCATTTTCAAGAGAATATTCATACTAAAATACCATATATCCAAGGATTGAATAATCCTTTATAGGATGAGGATTGTTTGAAAAAAATGAGCTACTATTTGACTTTTTGGAAACACCTGATTCAATTAATGTGAAATATGCTACCTTCCATCTTGATGAACCAAGCAGGAGATGGGGGATTTAATGGTTTTTGACAATAAAAATAATAGATTAGAGTGTGAATAATTTAGATTTAATTTCAAAGATTTTTTTTATTGAGATTCTGTATTCTTAGGAAAGTCAATGTAATTTATTAGCCTCCAACAAGGTGATAAGACTGTGAAACAATATGAAAACCATTTTTTTAATCTTGTTAAATTTTCACTTGAGGTGGTGACAAATGAGGAATTGAAGGATTTAATATTTTAAATGGTACATCAATATATTATTTGGTCTTATGTTTTCATGATAAAAATCACTTCTTATACTGACATGTTTGATAGATCATTGAAGAATGAGCACGACTTAGATGGAAATTATGGATCATCAAGAGTTCTTTTAACTCCCAATGATGGTTCCATTAGTTCCATTAAAGGATGAAGAAATGAAAAATTATTCTTGTGGGGGTTCTAGATAAAATAAGTAATTCAAGCCACCTATATTACTTGGAAGAGTTCGTATGACTTGATTTCAGTGTGGAAAAAATTGGCATTCAAAAACAATTTACACAGAGGCACCCAAGATCTATAGTTCATGCTGATTCTCATGTCACCTAAAAACTTTATATCATTTATTTTCTAGTATATGTAGTGAAATATTATCATTTTTTCCAAAAATTTCTATATTGAAATTAGATGATTTAATTACTAAGGGGGTTCCATCCCTAAGAATATGGAATGAAACTTCTTCACATAGTGGAAGAAGTCTCCATAGAAAGCTGATGTGCGTCCAGTAAATGTGAGACGTACCATTAGTATACCTTAATATTTAGTGACTAATTTATTTGACAATGGTTCATCTCACTCATTTATATCAACCCATGTTGTGAACCTACTAAATATTCATAGAGAGCATGTATCTTATGTGATGGATTACTACACCCCTTGAAACGAAGACACAATAAGGTCTCCATTATCCCTATTGTGTTTTTCTCTCTTTTAGAGATTTTTCTTAGCTATTATTTTATAGATCTTTACATAATACCTATTGATTCCTTTTTTTATTGATTGGATTATTTATAATAAGGCTTGAATTGACTGTTACCTTTGGAATGTCTTAGTTACTATGCCCAATGGGGTGTGTTGTATTTTTCACGGAGAATTTAATCTGAGTTCAAGTAGATCCATACATTCCTTTATAATGTTTGGAAGGTTAATATCATTTTTTTTTCTTTTGACTTTGTGTAAGAATCATTTATTGGTGGTATCAATCAAGTTTTAATCAAGTTTCCCAACATATTTCCTTTTGAATTTTCTAGTTTTCACCACTAATGGGAATCAAGTTATTTATTGATTTGGTACTCGGGACTTATCCAATGTTTATTTATTCTTACCTCATGATACCAGGTGACTTTAATGAGATTTAAATTTAGTTGGATGATTTGATGGAAAGAAGATTTATATGTCTGAGTGTGTCACCTTGGACAACAGTTTTACTTTATTCATAAAAAGATGAAAAAACACATCATTTATGTTTTGATGACGAAAAACTCAATCGAGTTATAGTAAAGACCAAGAATCCATTTCCATTTATTGATATTACACTACGGGAAAAATGGGTATTTGCGACGGGTTATTTGCGACGGGAATAAATCCCGTCGCAAATAGTCCCGTTAAAAACTTATTTGCGACGGGGGTAGTTACCCGTCGCAAATAAATAGGCTTTTGCGACGGGATTTCTTTCCCCGTCGCAAATAGTTTCCCCGCGATGCGCGCCAAATCGCGGGAAAACTATTAGCGACGGGAAAATATTCCCGTCGCAAATAACCGGCGGCGGTAAAAGGTATTTGCGACGGGAATATTTTCCCGTCGCTAATAGTATGTTATTTGCGACGGGTCCCGTCACAAATAACTATTTACCCGTTGACCGTAATAAATGCGGGCTAAGGTATTTGCGACGGTACCCGTCGCAACTAATCTAACCTATAAATACCCCCATCCGTTTTTTTCAAATCATTCTCATTCTCTATCTTCTCCCGCTCTCAAACTTGTGTTTCTAAAGTTGAGTTTTTCTTCAGTTTAATTTTTTCTTCGGAGCTGATATTAAAGTTTTGAAGAACGATCAGAGCAGATCAATTTTCAAGGTATTTATGTTCATTTTAATTTAATATTTATTTTTAATTTTTTATTAGTTTCAATTATTCTTAATTAGTTGTAATTTAATTATGTTTATATTGTTTTCTTACTTAATAAATTTAAATTATTAGTATTGTTCATAGTTAATGGTAATTAGGAATAATTAGTAATAATTTTTAATAATTAAGAATAAATATTAATAATTAGTAATAAATACCAATAATTTGGAATAACAACATTATTACATTATTAGTATATTTTATTATTAATATTAAACTAATATAATTTTATATATATATACAATTCTCTTTTCATCTGTGTGTTTACTGTCTTCACATGTATTATTTGTATGTGGAGATAGAAAACGCACAGATGAAAGGAGAATTGTATATAAATCAGAAAATTATATTATTTTAATATTAATAATAAAATATACTAATAATGTTATTATTTGTAATTATTGGTAATTATTCCTAATTATTGGTAATTATTCATTTAATTACTAATAATTAGGAACAATTATCAATAATTATCAATAATTAAGAATATTTAGTAATAATTAGTAATAATTACCCATAATTAGTAATAATTAGTAATAATTATCAATAATTAGTAATAATTAGTAATAATTACCAATAAGTAGTAATAATTACCAATAAGTAGTAATAATTATGTATAATTTGGAATAATTACCAATAATTAACAATAATTAGTAATAATTAGTAATAATTACCAATAATTACCAATAATTAGTAATAATTAGTAATAATTACCAATAATTGCCAATAATTACCAATAATTACAAATAATTAGGAATAATGAGGAATAATTAGGAATAATTAGGAATAATTAGGAATAATTAGGAATAATTAGGAATAATTAGGAATAATTAGGAATAATTAGGAATAATTAGGAATAATTAGGAATAATTAGGAATAATTATCAATAATTATCAATAATTAGTAATAATTAGTAATAATTAGGAATAATTAGGAACAATTATCAATAATTAGGAATAATTAGGAATAATTAGGAATAATTATCAATAATTAGTAATAATTAGTAATAATTAGGAATAATTAGGAACAATTATCAATAATTATCAATAATTAAGAATAATTAGTAATAATTAGGAACAATTATCAATAATTATCAATAATTAAGAATAATTTGTAATAATTACCAATAATTACCAATAATTAGTAATAATTAGTAATAATTACCAATAATTGCCAATAATTACCAATAATTACAAATAATTAGGAATAATTAGGAATAATTAGGAATAATTAGGAATAATTAGGAATAATTAGTAATAATTAGGAATAATTAGTAATAATTATTAATAATTAGTAATAATTAGTAATAATTAGGAATAATTAGGAATAATTAGTAATAATTATTTATAATTATTTATAATTATTTATAATTATTTATAATTAGTAATAATTACCAATAATTACCAATAATTACCAATAATTACCAATAATTACCAATAATTACCAATAATTACCAATAATTACCAATAATTACCAATAATTACCAATAATTAGCAATAATTAGCAATAATTAGCAATAATTAACAATAATTAACAATAATTACCAATAATTACCAATAATTTGCAATAATTAGTAATAATTAGTAATAAATACCTAAAATTAGGAAAAATTAGAAAAAATTAAGAAAAATTAGGAAAAATTAGGAAAAATTCTCAATAATTAGTAATAATTACCAATAATTAGTAATAATTACCTATAATTAGTATTAATTACCAATAATTAGTATTAATTACCAATAATTAGTAATAATTAGGAATAATTACCAATAATTAGTAATAATTATCAATAATTAACAATAATTAGTAATAATTAACAATAATTATTAATAATTACCAATAATTACCAATATTTAGTAATAATTAACAATAATTGCCAATAATTACCAATAATTGCCAATAATTACCAATAATTGCCAATAATTACCAATAATTAGTAATAATTATGAATAATTAGTAATAATTACGAATAATTAGTAATAATTACGAATAATTAGTAATAATTACGAATAATTAGTAATAATTACTAATAATTAGTAATAATTACCAATAATTAGTAATAATTACCAATAATTAGTAATAATTACTAATAATTATCAATAATTACTAATAATTATCAATAATTACTAATAATTATTAATAATTAATAATAATTAGCAATAATTAGTAATAATTAGCAATAATTACTAATAATTAGTAATAATTAGTAATAATTAGTAATAATTAGTAATAATTAGTAATAATTAGGAATAATTAGTAATAATTAGTAATAATTAACAATAATTAGTAATAATTAGTAATAATTAGGAATAATTAGTATTAATTAGGAATAATTAGTAATAATTACCAATAATTAGTAATAATTATTATTAATTACCAATAATTAGTATTAATTACCAATAATTTGTATTAATTACCAATAATTAGTATTAATTACCAATAATTAGTATTAATTACCAATAATTAGTAATAATTACCAATAATCACCAATAATTACCAATAATCACCAATAATTACCAATAATTACCAACATTTTCCAATATTTTCCAATAATTACCAATAATTACCAATATTTTCCAATAATTACCAATAATTACCAATATTTTCCAATAATTACCAATATTTACCAATAATTACCAATATTTACCAATAATTAGGAATAATTACCAAAAATTATGAATAACTACCAATAATTTGGAATAATTACCAATAATTTGGAATAATTACCAATAATTTGGAATAATTACCAATAATTTGAAATAATTACCAATAATTAGGAATAATTACCTTATTACATTATTTGTATATTTTATTATTAATATTAAAATAATATAATTTTCTATATTATATACAATTCTCTTTTCTTCTGTGTTTTTTCTGTCTCCACATGTAATATTGGCATTCTTTTTCAAAATTATCAACCTACTCGCCAATGGAGAGGTGAAAGTGAATGCCAATATTACATGTGGAGACAGAATGTGAAACACACAGATGAAAGGAGAATTTTATATAATATAGAAAATTATATTATTTTAATATTAATAATAAAATATACTAATAATATAATGATGTTATTATTATATAATTAATATTTATGAAAAAAATTATATTAGTATTATTAAAAAAATAAAAAATCAATATAATATTAAAATTATCAATATTTGTAACAGGTTTTGCTTTATTCTCAATATATTCAATCCTTGCTTGTGTTTTTTCTAACAAATTATTCAAAACCAGTAATGCTTTTATATTTTATAGAAAAATATGGAACAACGAGGTCGTCAACAGTCATTATTAGATGACCGCATATGGATAAATCAACGTAAAAATCCAAATGGTTCTGGTTTAAATCCAGTATATATAGAGGGTGTGGAGATTTTTTTATCATTTGCGGCATCAAATCCAGAATTTGTTTCAGAAGGAAAGATAAAATGCCCTTGTAGAAAATGTGTATTGAGAACGTTTGACACGTTTGACAAAGTGGGGGAACATCTCTTGCGTTTTGGTTTTCAAGCAGATTATGTTTTTTGGTATCAACACGGTGAACGCAGTTCCAGAGCAGGTGATACCAACTTGATTCCGGATCCATCCCAGTTTCAAGATTTAGTACATGATGTTGTAGGTTCATCTGTTCAACATACAGAAACTCCGGCTGATATAGATTCAAATCCTGAGTTGGGGCCGTCTGAATTTTATGAGTTGTTGAAGTCTGCTGAGGATGCATTATATCCTGGCTGCAAGATGAGAAAATTAGAAGCAGTTGCAAAATTTATGGCTATCAAATCAGATAACGGAATGTCAAACACCTATTTTGACCAGATATTTTCTTTGCTGAAAACACTGTTACCCGAAGGAAATGTTTTACCTGCAAATTACTATGAAAGTAAGAGGTTGGTTCGAAATTTGGGACTTACTTGTCAGAAGATTCATGCATGTTCAAATGACTGCATTTTATATTCTGGGGAAAATGAGTCGTTGGATAGTTGTCCCACATGTGGGCAACTGAGATATAAAGAAGGACAACACGGGAAGTCTGGTTTGATTCCTTTAAAACAGTTGAGATATTTTCTGCTTATATCCAGACTTCAGAGTTTATTCATGTCTAAGAATACAGCGACAATGATGTCATGGCATAAAGAGAATATTTCAACCGATAAAAGCTTGAATCATCCAGCCGATGGTGATTCATGGAAACATTTTGATAGAGTGCATCCATCCTTTGCTTTAGAAGCTAGAAATGTTCGACTGGGCCTTTCCACTGATGGTTTCTGTCCGTTTGGATCTTATGGTAGTCAATATTCATGTTGGCCTGTTTTTTTAACTCCGTACAATTTACCTCCATGGATGTTGATGAAGGAGCCATATATCTTTTTGACTTTACTAATTCTAGGACATCCGAAGAAAAATATTGATGTTTATTTGAAGCCATTGATTGATGAATTAAATTTATTGTGGAGTACTGGTGTCAGTACATATGATGTTGCAACGAAACAGAATTTCATACTGAGAGCAGCATTGATGTGGACAATAAGTGACTTCCCGGCTTATGGGATGTTATATGGCTGGAGTACACATGGTCAGAAATCATGTCCTTACTTTATGGGAGAGAACAAAGCATTTATGCTCATTCATTGAAAGAAACCTTGTTATTTTGACTGTCATCGCAGATTTCTTCCAGCTGATCATCCTTTTCGCAGAAACAGATCTCATTTCAGAAAAGGAACAGCTGAAAGGGATGGACCTCCAAAAATGCTATCAGGTTCAGAGTTAAAATCAGTTGTATTTTCATTACCTCCCATCACTTTTGGTCCCACAATAAACCAACAGAAAATTTCTGGTTTTGGGAAAGAACACAATTGGATTAAACGTAGCATATTTTGGGATTTGCCATATTGGTCTGATTTGTTGGTCCGACACATGTTAGATTTCATGCATATTGAGAAGAACTGTTTTGATAATTTGTTTCAAACAGTTTTGGATACGCCAGGAAAGAGCAAAGACAATGTAAATGCACGTTTAGATCTTGCCCAAATTTGCAGGCGTCCAGAATTGGAACTATTTGAGAATGTCAGAACAGAAAGGTTACTGAAACCAAAAGCAGCTTATACACTGTCTAAAGAAAACCGTTTATTATTTTGTCAGTGGATTGCAGATTTGAGACTTCCAGATGGCTGTGCTTCCAATTTGGGTAGATGTGTAAAGAATGGTCATATTACTGGATTAAAAAGTCATGATTGTCATGTTATAATGGAGAGACTTCTACCCATTGGATTAAGAGGTCTGTTGAATTCTGTGATTTGGGATTCCATAACAGACATGTCTCATTTTTTTCGGGAAATTTGTGCGGCTACGGCAGATTATGATGCTCTAGGAAAACTTGAAAAAGATGTTGTTGTAATTATATGTAAACTGGAAAAAATATTTCCGCCGTCTTTCTTCGACTCAATGGAACATTTGATGTTACATTTGCCATATGAAGCCAAATGTGGAGGTCCGGTATAGTTTCGATGGATGTACCCATTTGAAAGATGCATGCAAAAATTGAAAAGAAAAGTATGCAACAAAGCATCTGTTGAAGGATCTATTGCAGAAGCTTATTTGCAAGAGGAAATATCTTTTTTCTGCTCCCATTATTTTGAATCTGAGTATCCTTCAAAACACAACCGAATGGGATGGAATGAGAGGAATATTGAAGAAATCGAAAATCAATTATATGTTTTCAACCAGTCAGAGCTTGGTTTTGGTGGAGTTTCTGAACGCTGGCTTTCAGATGATGAACATCATAGAGCTCATACGTATGTTCTGCTCAACTGTGAAGAGATGACATCAGTTGTACTGTAAGTGTTTATATCACTTATTCTATCATTTATGTTACAGTAAATAACTTTGGTTTTTATAGGTTGTATGATAATCATATCAAGAAACAAATTCCACAAATTACAGCAGCTGCTCTCGAAGAACGTCGACTGAAAAATTTCTCTCAGTGGTTTCAAAAACTGGTAACATAAATTCTTTATCTTTTAGCAACTCATTCAATGTATAGTTTACTATATTGATAATTATTTCACAAATTTTCAGGTGTCTCGACATGCTGATAAAATTGACAAACGGCTGTGTGTATTGAGTAACCCACCTTCCAAACTTGTTAAAACTTATAATGCATATGTGGTGAATGGATTTCGATTCCACACACATGCATATGGGGAATCGAAAAAAACAATGAACAGTGGAGTTATCTTGAGAGGATCTCATCATCGAGAAAATGAAGTTGACTTTTATGGCATACTTGATGAAATCATTGAACTCTGTTATCTTGGACAACATTACATAACCATGTTCAAATGTCGGTGGTTGGATACAGAGAGAGGCGTGCGTGTTCATCCGACTCATGGAATCATCGATATTAAATGTAAAAGTGTTCTCGCAGTAAATGAACCATTCTTATTGGCTCAACAGGCATATCAAGTTTATTATGCAAAGTACTGTGCAACATCAAGAGACTTGACTGATTGGTGGAGTGTAATAAAAATCAAAATTCGAGACAATCAGTTTAGTCAAAGTGAATGTGCTTTCACTGATGTGCAAAGAATTGAAGTTTTTCAAGAGAGTACTCAAAATCAATATTTTTTACAAAGAGACATGAGTATCGATGACGACACCCCACATTTAAGAGTAGGTGATAACGATGATGTTAATGATGTCACATATGAATTTGAAACGGTAAGAGATGAAGCAACTGTAACTCGAATGGATATCGATAATGTTGAGGAGGAATATGAAGATGACATTGACATATATGAAGATGATGATGAATATGAACACTGATAGCATTCCATGGTATTTATATACAGTCATAATATGTATATATGTATATATAATAGTAATTATCAATTATTTGCTAACATTAAGATTTTCTGTTTCAGATGGACGACGCCACATTTCGTGAGTTGACGGATGCTGACCTGCCTTTCGATGCGGATGAGTTGCTGGCAGATGACCCTCAGCCTACAGGCGCTCCAGGGAGTACGCAGAGGGGGCGCGGTCTTGCACGATTGATGATTCCTGACCCCGTCCCCGAGCGACGTCCACGTCTTGGGTTTGATCCACGCACACGGAGGTGTGATAACCTGTGTGATAACCTGTGAATTTGACTAAGATTTCATTAATCTATTCACATAATAAATGTTTATTATTTTTTCAGTTTTCCGCATATAGCAGTCGGACAGGGCAGCGCTATTTTGCGCAACTATTTCTCTCAGCCGTGGACCACATGGGAGCAGATTCCCATTGATGTGCAGCAGGCCATGTTCGGCCATTGGTTGGTACGTACGTAAATAAATAATTTTTATTTTGAAAATTATTTCATTTCTAACTTGATATTTTGATTTATTTGTAGGGTTTATGGTATCCGATCGAGGATACCATGCGTGACGCCATCCACGAGGCATGAGAGGTGGCCATGCGTGATCGCCTTCGTCAGTTTTTGCACAATTTAAGAAAAGCTGCGATGAAGAAAGCAGGAGTGTCAGATTTTGAGGAGTCATGTAGAGCACACCGACCAGAGTATATTTCATCCCATGTATGGGATGGATTATGTGCGCACTGGTTGAGTGGTGCCTTTCAGAGGAGATCATCGGTGGGGAGGCAGAATCGGGGGAGACAGGAGGTGACTCATCGAGTTGGGAGTCGTTCTTTCAGTACTCATAGACAGCATCTGGTATGTACATTATTTATAAATATTTTATATAACTATAAATATTAACAGTTTATTTTTTATTCTTATAGGCTGTCGAGCACCCCGATATTACAGAGTACGACGTATATCGGAGGATGTATAGTGATCCTGCTACTGGGGAGCTCAGAGGTGATCGTCAGCATCACATCGTGGTCAGTATTATTTGTTTTCAAGTTTAAAAATTAACTGCATATAATATATTCACAATTTTATTTTAAATTACAACTATAGGAGTCATATGAGGCCGCAGCGGCACAGGCCCGGCCTGAGAGTCAGGCCGAGTCATCAGATCAGACCACTGCCCGTCAGTTTGATGAGGCGGCATGGATGCAGGCCACCCAGTATACCTTCGAGAAGGGCCGGGTAGTTGGTATCGGCTCTCGACTGACTCCCGAAGATTATTATGGCAGTGCTGCGATGTCGGCGTCCAGCTCGAGAGGAGCTCGTGCATCTTCTTCTACACAGTATGAGGATCAGTTGCGATCTAAGACTGCACAGATAGAGAGTCTCCGACAGGAGCAGGAGCAGATGCGTCAGCAGCATGAGGAGGAGCGTCGACGCCAGCAGCAGCTGTACGAGGAGCAGGCGAGTCGGTGGCAGCAGCAGCATCAGGAGCAGATGGAGTACATGCGCTGACTCACTCATGCTTTAGGGATGGAGTTTCCTCCACCACCATCTGCAGATCCCCCACCTCCCCCCTCCTTCAGATTAGAGTTTGTATTTCTGTTATAAAATTTGTGAAATCAAAATATTTTTTTTTTCTATTCGTAGTTTCTGTCTCATTATAAAATATTAATAATATTATATTTTTAAAAAACAATATTAATATGAATAATAATATTATTTATATTTTATAATATTAAATTATATATATATATTAAAATTTTATATATATATTAAAATTTTATAATATTATAATTTAATTATATTTTTTGTAATACTTGAATTATTTTAATATTTGAATGTAAAATAATTCTATTATTTTTATATTAATTAAAATAACTTATTAATATTTTTTTTATTTATGAATTATAATTGTAATATTATTATATTAATTAAATCATTTATTAATATTCTATTATTTTTTATTTTTGAATTATAATTCTACTATTATTATAGTAATTAAAATAATTTATTATTTTCATTTGTAAATTATAATTCTATTATTATATTAATTAAAATAATTTATTAATAATTTATTTATTTTTATTTTTTTTATAGTATTTGCGACGGGATACTATACCCGTCGCAAATACTAGTATTATTAATAGTTTTTTATTTTTTTAAAAAAATAGTATTTGCGACGGGTCCCGTCGCAAATACTATCAATAGTATTTGCGACGGGATACTATACCCGTCGCAAATACTAGTATTATTAATAGTTTTTTATTTTTTTTAAAAAATAGTATTTGCGACGGGTCCCGTCGCAAATACTATCAATAGTATTTGCGACGGGATACGATGCCCGTCGCAAATACTAGTATTATTAATAGTTTTTTATTTTTTTAAAAAATCATTTTTGCGACGGTACCATCGCAAAAGGTATTTGCGACGGGACCCGTCGCAAACGGTATTTGCGACGGGACCCGTCGCAAAAACTATTTTAAAAGTTTTTTACAAAAATACGGAATACTATTTGCGACGGGGAGAATGACCGTCGCAAAAAAAGGCATTAGTGACGGGCCCGTCGCAAATAAGTGTAGTTGCGACGGCGTTTTCAGCAACGGGCTATTTGCGACGGGCCCCCGTCGCAAAAAGCCAGTTGCGACGGGATCCCGTCGCAAATAGCCCGTCGCAAATACCTGTTTTTCTAGTAGTGTTATGTTTGACTAGTTAAAAGTGGAAAAGTGGTTTTCAATGATTAATATTTGGTCTAGTTATCACCAATAGAGAATAAAGGAGTCTGACATTTAGAATACTGCCTTCAAGAATAAGTATGGCTATTATGAGTATCTTATTATGATTTTTTTCTAAATAATTCTCATGTATTTTTCATGGAAACGATAAAAAAACATTACATGAGTTCATTGATACTTTTATGGTGATTTTTACAAATTAAATCTGGTTTTACTACAAAAATGATGAGGACCATGTGCATTATCTATAAGTAGTTCTAGAAATCTTGAGATATCATATACATTTCATGAAGATTTCGAAATGGTATTTTCATATTTAAGAAGAAATATTATTGGGAAATTTTTCTAGAAACATATAATTTTATTTTTTTCCTAATAAGGTGAAGAATGTTATGACATGGTATCAACCATATAATGTTTTAAAGATTCATAGATTCTTGGGTTTTGTTAGTTATTACCCCATGTTCATTTAATATTTCTCAAATATAGCTTCTCCAATGAACTCTCACCCTAATAACAGATTGAAATGATTATAGGAGTTCAAATTTTAGATTTCTATTGACGATATAAAACCTATTCTAAATTCTATACAAGTGTTTACTCATCTAGAGAATGGATAGAACTATGTGGTCTTTTGTGATGAATCAGGTTTGGGTTTGTGTTGTGTTCTTATGCAAGGTGGTCATATGGTATCCTATAGTTCCATGAATAATAGTACACATGAGAATAATTATCTGAACCATAATCTCAAACACAGTACTATGATTCATTCTATAAAGGGTTATCAACATTACCTTTTTGGTGAAAGGTTTTCCATTTATTCTTACCAGAAAATATGTAGTTATATCATCTCTCAAAAAAGACACGAACCTCTAAAAGTGGTGTTGGGTAGAGTATGTTCATTATTTTTATTTCTAAATTACTTATACCCCTATTAAAGTAAATGTTAATACTGAAGCTTTGAGCAGGAATATGTTGATTGAGGCCATGAAAGAATTCTCAAAATAGTGGAATATGATGGCCTTATTTTCTAGTATTCATTTGGGAGTCCAAGAGGATGAGACAAAGATTATTTTGGGAATGTTCTATTGATATCTTCTCTTCTTGAGACGATTCTTCAGAATTAAGAGCTTTATGATGAATTTCAAAACATTAAGGAATTTGTTTATGCTAGGGAGATTTCTAGTGAGTGTATGTTATCTTCATAGGGTATCATATGCTTTTGGAACTAGTACATTGGGCCATTTCCTATGAGAAGGACTATGATAGTGGATTTACATAATTTATAGTGGGATGTTCACCCAAGTACATGAAGATGTTCCATGTTATTAAGAGATTATTATGTTGTGTAGGTATGTGATTATAAATCACAAATTTTTTTCTCATTGTTATACTTTTCAACAGGTCAAATATGAGCACCAGAGAGCTTCAAGTTTTCTTTAGCCTCTTCCGGCGCCAACTTGGATGTGGGATAACATATATATAGAATTTTTGGTTGGGATTCCATGTACCCCATGAGGGAAGAATTCAATATGGTTTGTGATTTATAGGATGCAAAAAATAATCTCACATCTTTCTCATTCAAGATACATCAATTTTTTTGGATTTGGGAAGTCTCTACGTATAATAGATTGTATGTTATAATGGAGTTCCTTCTATTATAGGTTTCTATAGGGATAACCATTTTACATCTCAATTTTAGAGATTCCTCCACGACGTAATGTGATACTAGGTACATTTGGGCATGACATATCAGCCACATAAAAAATTCCTGATAAAACGAGACATACAGATTCTTAAGGACATACTTTGTGCTGTAATTTTTAACTTTGTTGGAGCTTGGGAGATCCATTTTGGATTGGTTTTGTATTCATACAATAAAAATTACTATACTATAATAAAAATGATCTTTTGAGGCCTTTTATGTCAGTCTATTAAAATATTGAGTTTTCTGGATAGCGATTAGTGAAACTTATTTTATTTGGATAAGTTTACTCCAAAAGACAGTGATGAATATTTAGTTGATTCATTAGAGAATAGTGTTGAAAAAGAGATAGTAAAACTATTATTCTCATAATCATCAAAGACCATGGTATTTTTTATTTTTGACCATGTTTTATTGAGAGTCTCACATTTGTGGGTCACTGAAGTCTTGGAATATAGGGAAATATTGCACTGAGGTTTGTGGGTCCTTTGGAGATTGTTGATAAGGTGGGGAAATAGGTTTTCTATTTGAAACTTACATCACAATTGACATTTTTCCACAAAATGATTCATTAATAAAATATCAATAAGTATATTTATGACCCTTATTATGTTTTGAGTCGAGAAGATCTTGATATTAATACTAATTTATACATGACTGAACATCCAATAAAAATTATAGATTCAGATATAAAGGTTCTTCAGGGGAAGATGATACCTTTGGTCCATGTTCTATGATAGCATGGTTCTAATTTTTATGAGATATGGGAACATGATTCACTGATGAAAGAGAATTGGTCTCATCTCTTGGATATTGAATCTTCTTGATAATCATTATGAGGATTTAAAGTGTTTATGGTGTGTGTGTCTTGGGGGGGGGGGGCTCACATCCCATTATATTCTTTTAGATACTTATTCATCATTTAATTGATTTTAATTTTTTAGGTATTATATTATATTGTTTTTTGTCAAATTTAAAAATGTAAGACTTTTTTGGGCTCTTCATTGATAGTGAATGGTTTAGGAAAATTGTGCTTTTTGGCCTAATAAAATATGCGGCCAAGGTTGAGACACTAGAAGGGGGCACATGGTTTTTATAAACCATAAAACCTCTCCCTCAAACTGTGTGGCATTAAACAGTGGGGATTTTTAGGGTTGGTTCATGGTTAATTTAACCAGGTGGTTAAATCTTGTACCCCAAACAAAATCCTAGTAAGGGTAAACTATCAGGGTGTACATTTACTACTAACCACATGGCCTATACAATAAACAATGATTTTGGTTTTTAATTCCCCCAATTTTTTTATTAAAAATATCAAGAACCCTGGTTTATCACCTAATCCACACTAATTGACCCCAAATTGATTCCATGTTATTTAAAGTCTCTCTAGAGGCATTTTTACTCATACAACCCCTTCACTTTTTGGATCAATGAACCAATGATCATGTTATATCTTTTTTTGGTGAGTAAATATCCTCTTGTGTGATTAATTATGGTCTACTATTCTATCCTTTTCATTGGATGATATATTATCTTGTTCATTGTATATATAATCTTTATTTGGATGGAACACGATTCTAGGTTTTATATCATAATCTCCTCTACCTCTTCGTGTTCTCATTACAAGTGTTTATTTAATTAAATAATTAATGTTAGGTGATTTTATAAAAATTTACCATACAATTTAAACCCCCTGTAACTTTAATAATTTTAAATGAGTTTTTAAATAAATTAAAAACCTAGATTTGAGATTACTGGATATGTGATTTTAAAAGGGTATGGAGTTGTGAAAATCCTAAATTTTAAAGGAATTGAGTTTTTTTTGTGAATTTGAAAAAAATGATGGATTGATTTGAAATTGGATTTTAGAAAAAACGAATTGTTGTTATTCTTGAAAATATAATCACAAAATTAAAGATGGCTTAAAAATTCGTAAATTGATGAAAACCTTTGATTTGGTTTTGAAATTGGAAAGGAATATTGAAAACTGATTTTGTGTATTTGAGCTATGATGAATGAACTATACTAAAATGGTAAATTTTTCTATGATTTATTGATTGAATCACATGTAAGCTTGGGTAGTTATTAGTTACTAGTATAAACATGAAAGGGATATAACTCCCTAGCACTGTATTGACGGTGACAACACTAACTAAACTAATTTTTGAAAAATTTCTATTTATAGTGACCTAAAGTGGTGTAGATTGATTTCATGTAACGGGTCCCCTGATGAGGTGTTGATTTCAGTGTGCATACATATCTTATTTGTGATGGTAAATGAGAAGTGTGAGGATCCTATAACTAGAAACTAATGTTCCTTAGGGATTATGAGCATGTTAATTTTTTAGATTGACTTTATTATTTATACCGTTATTTATTGAACTATTTTATTCTTGATAGCTAATTTTTATAAATTTTTTATATAAAATTTTAATTTAATCTTTGTCTTGATATATATTCCATCTTTTGATTTGAAAAAATATTTTTTTTTCAAAATATGTAAATGTCAGGCCATTCCTTTTTTATATAAATTAAAATTATGTTTGGATTAATTGTTATTGAATTGATTATGGAGCACTTGGTGAGACCCTAACATGATGTTTATATCACACCCCACCTTTTCCTTTGTGTTTTTTATATTATATTATTCAATTTTATGTAATGGGAAAGAGCCTCTTGGAAGTGGCTGGTGTACTTGTTTTGTGGGATCTGAAATGATGAAGGTGATCATTGGATATGTGATCCACCTATTACATGGGTTTTATAATACTTTGATTTGGAAGATATTATGTGTTTTTATGATGTGATATTTTGGTTTTTTTTACTATTTTGATTCTGATACTTTCAACTTGAGGTGTGTTGGTCATAGTGACTTCTTTCATTTATCTTCTCTATTTTCTGGGAAAACAATTACATTTTGACCTTGATATGATTTCAGGTGCTTGTCACCAACCCATGGGGATAGGGAATTCCCTTTATTCCATGTACATACTAGATTGATTATCAGTGTACTAGGGTATCTACGATGGTTCATGGCACACTATAATATAATATCACGGAGGAAAGGATGAATATGATATTGAATAAACATTCCAAGAGTATAAGGGTG
The DNA here is from genome assembly GCA_963277665.1 of Viscum album. Taxonomy (NCBI): domain Eukaryota; kingdom Viridiplantae; phylum Streptophyta; class Magnoliopsida; order Santalales; family Viscaceae; genus Viscum; species Viscum album. Next base: position 246,983,365 of record OY728131.1, read on the forward strand.
CACTAAGGTTTACCCAAAAACTTATGGGTAGAGGTAGTGAATATGGTAACATATTTTCTCAATATGATTCCATATATTCCAATTAGATATTTTCTACCTGAGGAGATCTAGTTATAAAGGAGGTAATACTCTATCATTTATGAGTATTATGTCTTTTGGAATTTTTAAATATAAATTATGGTGCAATGGTTAATTTTTATCTTAAATTAAAGTCATGTTTCTTTATTGGATATAGTGTTTTTTAGTTTTATTATTTCTTCTAGGATGTTAAGAACATGATGACATCAGATTTGAGAACATTTTATTTAATAAAGGTAATGTTTACATTTATCTTCATGTAGTTGAAACTAATGGCGGGGATAAAGAATCAAGGTAACCAAAGTGAGTGGAGATTAAACGTGAAATTAGGCATGTGACACCAAAAGACAAGGAACCTCCTCCCCATGTGGAGTTGAGGAGATCAAAAAGGGTGATAAGGAAAATGAAATGGGATTTATCATCCTTATACTATGTTTTTATTTACTAGTGGCAGATATCCATAATGATTTGATGAACCAATGCAGTTAAAGTAGGTGAGCAAGTAGGAGTTATCTATGAAAGATGATATATCTTTATCTTAAGATAATAGTACAAGAGATATGGTACCTTTTCAACAAATAAGGAAATAATTAAAAAAACTAGTTTATTAGGTTAAATTATAACATCAGGTTAAGAGGAGATACAAGGAATGGTTGGTAGGGAAATGTTTTCAATAGAGGGAAGGTATAAATGTTACTAAAATTTTTCCACATTTATTAAAACATACCAACATCAGGGTGGTTCTTAGTATTGTAAAATAAAAGGATTTACAACTTGAGTATCTTGATGTAAATATTTCCTTACATCATGGATATTTGTGGGGTGAAATTTGTATTTAGGATCCATAGGGATATGTTGAATCTGGTAGGGAAGAACTTGTGTGCAAACTCTAGATGATCTTAAATGGGTTAAATTAGGAAGCTAGGGTATGGAACAAAATTTTTGATACATTCATTATAAAAATTTCAAACCAATGGCGCGACATCAATAAATTCTTCTAATTCAAGTATTTTTGTGATATATAAATTATATTTCTTTTTTATATGAATGAAATGATGATTATAGAATCATATTTGTAGAGGATTAATGGAATAAGGGGAAGTTGGATGGATAGTTTGAGATAAAATGTATTGGAGAAAAAAATAAGATTTAGAATATTAATATCATAAGAGATCACATAGCTGAAACTATATTTGTTATCATCAATTGACTACATTATAATGATTTTGAGAATATTTTGTGTTTTTGTGGCCAAGCCATTATATATTCCCATAGATATATATTTCAAATTATTAAATAAGAAAGTATAGAACATAGAAAATGAGGTTTAGTACATGGAAAGGGTTCTATACACATCATTTATTGGAATTATGAGGTATTACATGGTCTTTACATGACCTTATATTTCTCAGGTAGTGAGATTTGTGAGAAGGTACCTGGATTACCCTAGAAAGAAATATTGGGAAGTTGGAAAGTGGTTACTAAGATATCTGAAGGGAAGTGAGGAAGTATATTTTTACTTTGGAAATGGAAATTCCTTATAGGGGTTTATCGATGTTGAACATGGAGGTGATATCAATAGTAGTATGGACTCTATTAGTTATTTATTTAGAAATGAAGTAACTATAATGAGTTAGATGTATAAGTTATAGAATTTGGTTCCACTATTCATGAAAGAGGTAGAATACATCACTATATCCGAAGATGAAAATAAGATAGTTTGGATGAAGACTGTATTATAGGAGGTGGATAGAAATTGAGAGGAAAATTGATTTCATTTTGAAAATTTTAATGTTAAACATCATACAAAGAACCCTAAGGGTAAATAATTGGTATTTAATGAATTGTTATCTTGAAATTTATTATTTGAAAGGAAATTCCCCATTAACAAGTGAGTAAGAGAAGGACATCAAATTGATTAATCCATCTAAAGATGTAACTAGCGAAGGATTTCAGTTTACTAGATCAGTCTCCAAGTGGATTTTTTTAGAGTGGTGAAGTATGGTCTTATGAATAAAGCTGTACCAACTAATAATGTCATATTATTTGTTGTCACGACCCGTCCTTGGGGCCCGTTCCGTGACTACCCCAAGCCCGCCTTCCATAGGTCAGGGGCTGGCGACTAGCACCAAGGCGTAAATCCCGGAAAAAAAGGGAGGCATTGCCTTTGAAAAGTAAACAAGCACCATAGAGTAAGCAAGCGGAAAAGAAAACACTAAGTAAAAACTATAACAACCTGTGCTGAAAGTAAAAGGGGCCAGAATTACAAGCCCAACTGTAAAGTACAACTGAAAGGGGAAAAACAACAACTGAAAAGAAAAGCCGCAGCGTCGAGCCGTCCTCTGGAAGTCCCACCTGAAGGGTGGGTACAGATAGCCTCCACTACTCCTCGGGTCCACCTGACCACTCCGAGTACGTCCCGCCCAGTGGTCGACCTACAGGTACCGTCCTGCTCCGCAAGCCTCCACCACGATCAGCGTTGTCCATCGTCTGCATCTAACACAACGAAGTGTGGGCATAGCCCGTGCAGGGGTGAGTATAAGCTACTCAGTAGGGACACCGAGACCCCCGAAGGTCTCCCGAAATCCACAAAGGATAATCCACAAAGGAAAGATACAATCACGAAGTAACAACAGACACTGCTTAGGTATATGCCCATAAATATACCTAAGTCATCAATTCCCGTTCGGATCCAACATCCGAGCCCAAGCACAACCCAATCCACACAGGAAAGCAAAACGTATACCCACATAGGATAGCACAACACAATCCACAAAGGAGAGTAAACCGTAAATCCACACAGGATAGTTCAACACAATCCACAAAGGAGAGTAACACAAGATTCAGCTCACACAGGTATACTTCTTCAGATGACGATAAATATGATCACTGATCCATATAAGTCGTCGGACCCACAAAGGATCGATAGGTAACTAACCCCCACAATGACCCACACAGGATCGGGCCCACACAGGACCTGTAGGCGCTGGCTCACACAGAACCGCTGAGCGCTGACCCACACAGGATCAGACCCACACAGGATCGGACCCACACAAGACCTGTAGCACTGACCCACAAGGGATCGCTGAGTGCTATAGTCATCGCAATCCACTGAGGATCTCTGCATAGTCGTCGTCGTAGTCCACTGAGGATCTCTGCACAGTCGTCGTTGCAATAGAAGTCGCAGCCAGCTCTAGGGTTCCCGCACACAGCAAACTCGTTCGGGAGGGTCCACTCCACGAGCCGAGAGGCTGATACATCAACTGACACAAAGTCCGAAGTTGATGTATCCAAAAGTTCCGTATCGTCAATAGGAACTCAACGTCGCAGACGGCGCGTCAATCGGACGCCCGATCTGAGAGTTATTGGCTTTTTCGTCCCAGGGGCCCGATTGGTTTTTAAGGCAAAACCAACCCGACCATACTCCACTTGCATCCAAACCTCGGGCGGAGTAAGCCAAAAGATCCGTCTCACTTATAGTAATTCAATGAAATTGACGACACATCAATCGGACGTCCGTAGCTCAAGATATGAGCGTTTCCGCTCTGAGGGCCCGGTTGGTTTTGCGTACGAACCAACCCGGCCAAACCCAAAGTATTCCGAAACCTTAAGTGCGATATACCGAAACGACCGTCTCGATCCAAGGATCGCTTTTCCATAGACGACGCATCGTTCGGAGTCCCGTAGCTCAAGTTACGGGCAAAATACCGAAAACGGTCCGAAGACGGGGGGGTCTGGGCCCGGGCCGACCCGGGCCGACCCCCCCCCCCCCCCTCGGTCGACCGAATCGGGTCGACCCGAACTGGGTCGACCCGACCCCGTCCGACCCGGTGGGACCCGGTCTAGCCAGGCCAGGGCGCGGCCCGGCTCGGCCGGCCGGTCTGGCTCGGCTCGGCCGAGCGGCCGAGCAGCGCGACAGCCACGGGGCGCCGCCCCTGCGGGATGAGAATGCCGCGGCCCTCGAGGGGCCGCGCTGGACTTCAGCGGACGCGGCATGTTGCCGCGTCCTGTGCGTGTGAGCCGGACCCACGCGACCGCAGGTCCGTTGGCCGCCGCCGCCGCGGCTTTAGGCGCGGCGGCCCTGTCAGGCGGCGCGCCGGGGCGCCGCCTCCTCCGGCCGCCGGCGCCGCCGCGCCGGCGACCCGTGCCGTCGGAGACTTTCGCGGGCCACCGGAGTTGCTCCGGTGGTCCGTTTTCCTTCCCGTCTGTGCCGCTGTTCCTCCTGGGTTCTGTTCTTCACTGCGGGATCATCAAAACGCCCTTGCGTCACGTTTTGTCGTCGCCCGCCAAATCTGCACAACAACGAAGAACATCAGAGGGTTGTCGAGCCGTGTTCGATTGGCCCGTACCCTCCGCGTTAGATAATAACAGTTGGGAGAATTATTCAACACATCAAACAACAATTTTAATAAATTAAAATTGTTCTTATGAAACCGGGTTCTTTATTTTTAAAAGAAACGATCACGGGAAAGTAAAACATTCAAATAAACCCGTACCTCGTCAAGTGTCGCACGCGCGTTCTTCACGGAATTGATCACCGCGGAAGGAGGCGATCGTCGTGTTGCAGAAGGCGTCGCGTCGTCGCAGAAGGGCGTCGCATCGTCGCGGAATATGGTGCACGTCGACAAATTCCAAGGTTCAAGAACAACCCATTTAATTTTAATAATTAAATCCATCTTGAGTTAGAAACCACAAAGGAATTTAAAGAATCGAAAACTCTCACCTCAACGGATGATCGAAGATTTTTGTCGCGGAGGAAGGAACGTCGCCGAAGAACGTTGCAGGAGAGGAAACGTTGGCGTCGCGGCACACGACGTCGCGTCGTCAATTTCCGCGGGTTCGGCGTTCTTCGTCGGAGGCCGGCGTTCTTCGCGTTCTTCACGTTATTCGCGTTCTTCGCGTTCTTCGCGAAGGAGGATGAAGAATTCTTAGAGGTTCTTCAAAGGTTTAACACAACATTTCAAAAGGAGGGTGTGTTGGCCTTATTTTATTAACATGCCAACAAAACGAAAACGTGTTAAGAAACGAATGAAATTAATTCATAGAATTAATTTCAACGAATAAACCGCCCATTTAATTCAACGAATAAAACTTCCCAATTAAATGGTCCATTAAGAATTTAAGAAAACGCGTCAGTTGACTTTAATAATTACGGGTTTTCACGGGTGCGTTACTTATCGGAAAGATACGGTGGGCTCGTGCGGGCCCCACCTCACAAATATCCTACCAAGAGGGTAGGATATTTCTGGATAGCACCCTATCTGCATCAAATCAGCTTAAGCCGCTTTAAGTGGCTTCAAGTGGCTTCCAAGTGGCTTAAGTGAAATAAAATAAAGTTTGTCGTACAATTATTTTATTTCTTAACTTCAAGCCTGAAAATTAAAAACCACACTCGAGAAAACGCAACTCCGGAAGAGGAGTTTCTAAGAAAGTACCAGCGCTGCGATTCCATTGGTGCCCTCAGAATCCGATTCCGAGCACCAGTTCAAAAGTTAGAAAAACCCGCTCGTCCATTCACTGAACGTACCCGAGCCAAACTTCGGAAAATCATTCCGGGCACACCGGGCCTCGGAATCAGGTGCCGTCAGAAACTACACTCTTGTAAAATTCCAAAGAAAATTAAGAAAAAAAAATTTCCTTTAAATTTACGGGTCTTTACATTTATAGTCTCCTACCAACTATATTATAGGTGATAGCAAAAAAGTACCAAAGTAGTGAAACTTTGGGCATGGTTACTGTATTAACATAGACTTTAGAGATAATAGCATTTTAGGTCCACGTACATCCTTCCATTAGTCACTATATCATAGTGGACCAACCATAGCAATTATAACTATATAAATAGGGGTTTATTTATGATCTCATTCTTGAAAGGGTTTCTAAATACTCTAAAGTTACCTTGTAATATTATTCATGAGATTAGTAAAATCCTTATATATCTTTGTAAATATAAGGATTATTCCTAAACCATATTAATTCTTGTGTTTGTGATCTTTTTCATGTTCATTTTAGTTTTTCACCCATTTAAGCTTCCTATGTTAATTGATTTCTTCTTATTTCCCCCAAAATTTCTATATCACTATAGTCTCCATTCCTTTAAAAGAAAATATGATTTTGTATTATATACATTTTTTAACAAATACAATGGAATGAACGATATAAAATAAATACGAAAAAGTACTTGGATTTTGGGAGAGGATGTACTCCCAAAACACCCACAAGCATAAGAAAAAATCTTTTTCTAGCGGATCTTTCAAGATATATCTGAATATCTAGTTAGTTAAAATAAATGTTAGGGAAATATCACCACATTTTACTTTCTTTTTAATGTTTTGGTACTTGATATCAATAGGTTTAACCCTTAATTGGTTCACCAAATTATTTTAAATATTGATGTCACATTGGTTTCCACAATTGAATATTAATAGGTATAAAAAATTAACTCCCATTTATTCAAGTTTGGAATTCATCAATATCATTTTTTTGTACCCTTAACTAAGATATTAAAATACACTTTTCCTTTTCTTAATCGTATTCTCCCTATACTGATGTCCATCTTCAAGTACAAAACTTGAAGAACTTTTTTCATCCTGTATAAGGACTTATTAAACTTACAAACTCAATAACCATAACCCTGAAGGATACACCCTTTTGGTTTTTCAATTTAGTCCACTTTATCAAGTTTTCTATAAAAAATAATGACTTCTTGTCTATTTGTGAAAACTTATAGTTTTATTTATAAAATTTAATAATAAATATACTCATCATTTTTATCTTTATGACTATGAAAAAATTCACATTGAAATCTGTACATTCAATTTTTGTGTACCGTTTCAAACAAGACAACCTTTGTTTGATGTTACTTCATCTCTATCATTGAGTTTATTTTCGAATATCAAAATTATCACAATAAAAATATTGTCATTGTGATGCGATTTTTTTCAAAGTTGAATTATTCTAAAATTTATTCAGAACATCTTCTATCACTACAATCAAATCATCATGTTGTAATGTTTCCTCAACATCTTCTAGTAAAAATTAAAAAATAAATAAAGTATGACCAGGATTCATCAAAATCATATGGGTTTGAACACCAATATTAATACCTCTAAGAATGTTCTAAACATAAAAATTATTTATATGCCTTTAGAAATTAGTTTCTCCATTACACATTCTTTCTTGATTATGGGATATTTTAGAATCATCATGTGTGTTTAAATAATCTTTTTTGTGCATTCAGAATACTCCCTTGTTTTCCAACATATTCTCAAAATGATTTCACAAATTCATTATAAATATTCAATAATTTTTGTTATATATGTTGTCTTTTTAGAACAATTACATAAAATGTATCAATAATATCTTTCATATTCTTTTTATGGAACCAAAAACTCATTACACAAGTTGTATATTAAAAAAATATACTTTCATTAGATATTTCATATAAATTACACAAATGTTTAAATTTATTATTAATATAACAAGGCTATATGGAACAATTCCTGTTATTAAAGTTAAATTTTTTTCCAAACCAAAACTCATATGGTGTTTAGATGGAATCCAGTTAAAGTAACCACTAATTAAGAATGTAGAAAACTGCTATATTAGATTATCTCTATAATAACCATGAGATTCCATGATCATATTACATTTTTTATCCCATGTACACCATAATTTATTTCATTCACTAAACTAAATCATTTTGGGGGTGTTTATAGAGAAATATATCCATGACTTCTTCCATTTATCATATGATATTCTTTGAACTCCTCATTATTATATTCAAATACATTATGGATACTATTATTTTTATAGTGCATCCGTTTTGATTGTAAAAATACATCCAAAATGTTTCAATATCTTAAGAGATTATGATTTAATCAAAATAAAATTGATATAATTCACAAAAGTAAAATCATAAAAAAAATTCATGAGGTACCAATATCTGTTGGTTGATTTCAAACACATCAAAAAACATACATCTGATTTAATATGCTCAAGAGGTTTCATTGTTTTTATTTCCACCAGATTATGGATCTTGTTCACAATTTTTCCATTTTGTCATTTTTCACTGATGTTGTGACTTTTAAGGTATAAATTTGGTATATTCATAAAAAATTCATATTTTATCAATATATTAATATTCCTTTTTCCTAATGTCTAGATATTTTGGTCCATAAATAATTCTCTTCTTTTCTACTCATGAAGTAGTATCTGGATCATTAGAAACATGAAATATATTTCTAATTGTTCACTGTCCCATTATAAAGTTTTACCATATGTTAACCTGCATATGAAAAATATATTCTTGATAATTATCATTAATTTCTTTTTTTCACAAATTTGATAAAAAAATCATGAAATTAAGGCTTAGAATATCAACATAGAGAGCATCGTCATACTTAGTCTTACCAATCTCGGTGAATCCATCTCATCAAAAATTTTGTTACCTATAATTTCAAAACTTAATTGATCCTCTATCATATCCTTGAATGGAATTTTATGATATTCATGTGTCTAATAATATGTGGCAAGAAAACACTATTTATTTTTTAAGGAATATCACCTTTTTATATTTATATTAGACCTCAAACACAATTTATTTCACTGGTTTATTCCTTCTCTGGACAGATTAATATTTTTACTTTTACTTCAATTTATATTGTAGTATAGTGAGGCACTTTTTGTTAGTATGACCGGGTTGATCAAACCTCCTACGAGTTTCCTCAAGATAATTGACATTTTTTTTTCAATTATACCTTCTATTTTGGATATTTTCTTTGTCATCCTCTTTTTTATATGTAAACATATGCTTTATGCCAGTACAACCCACAACAATAACACCTTCTTTAAAATAAAAATATCCTTATGTAATAAAGATATTATTTAAAATATACTCATCATCATGACTTCTAATTTTAAAAACATTTTTTTTATTTAAATATTTTCATGTTTATGATATTTCTAATTCACATTTTCCTTACCCTTAGGCTCATCCTTGGGGATATTCTTATCTAACACCTCATTACTTTTGAAATTATCAAAACCACCATTGAATTTATATATGGATGTTTTTAACTTATTATGTTATGAAAATAACTTTTTCTCACTATTTTTGTGGTTTACAATACTTATATTTCATTATTGAGTGTAAAAAATGAATTTTTATAGACCCATCAAACCGGATAAATGTTTTTTTGGTTAAAAACTTCTTATATTATTTAGACATTTCACTGAATTTATTGATATAATTATGAAAAATAATGTGAGTACTTATCATTGAATAAATTCTATAAACCAATATTTATTCAAGATACTTTACATTCTCAATCTATATTTGAATTTATTATGGTATTGTATATCATCTTATCACATACATTAAGGGTTACATTGAGATCTCCCATCTTACATGTGTAATCCCATTTCATCCCAACGTTGCATTTGGATTGTGATTCATCAATATATTTTCTTTATGAATCATTCTCTGATTTTAAAACCTTCTTTTCTCTCTCATGTTTTATATTTTCCTTCAAAAATCATTTGTTATTCCCTTATCATTGATTTCTTATTCTTCAATACCCCATTATCCCTCAATCAAGGGATATTTTGGCTTATTTGATTTATCCATGAATGTTTTTAGCTTTTATTCTCAGTTTACAATATATCTATTTCACCCTCATCATTATAAGATAATAAATCTTGTTCTCAGAGAATTTTTTTCTTCTTTATTGTGTTTGGAATTGATTTTTCATAAAAAAATTCCTCAATTATAAGCACTTTCTATATTTTTCTTTTTTATTACCTTTTATTTTGATCATTATTCTCATGAAACTTATTGTAACCAATAGGTGTAATTTTTTTTGAATATTTTAAATCCATATTCTTCTATGGTTGAGTTTTTCTAAATTAGGTATAACCTCTTATATTCTCATTGTAAATAAAAAAATTATATCAAATTTATCTAAGAGGATTCTTATTAATTTGGTCACCATGGTACAATATTCAATAATTTCAATTTTTCATTTAATAAAACTAATGATTTTGTTCACTTGAATGAGGAACTCATCCAAAATATCATCTTCTCCTATGATTATTTAAATAAATTTATCTGAGTACATTTTTATCCATTATTCCTTCACATTATTTTATCTTTCAAGGATATATTAGAGTTTCTCATAGATTCCATTCATTGTCTTCAATACCGTGACTCATATTAACTCCTTATTGGATAGGGATGATAGTAACTCATTTCATTCTCTCCCATAAGCTTTTATATTCTTATCATAAATAAGATTATAGGTTTTCCATACTTTACAAAAAATGTCACCATTCTTAAGGATATCAAGAATATCCATTATAAAATATAGAAGATACTAAACCATCATATCCCTCCATAGATGAAATCCATTCCCATCAACATATTTAATTCTTTATTGTTGAAATTTTTAATAATGTCTAGATATATCATAGAAAAAATATTTTTATAATAAAAGAAAACATAGATTCGTGAGAGTACTCTGTACCATTTCAATAATTATCTAGTAAAAATGGATATGCCATGGAGAGAGTATACCACCACTGAGAGGGTTGAGAGTTTGTGGTTTACCTAAACTAGAATCTCTATATCAATATTGTTCATGTCACCAATTAGAGTGGTTTCATATTGATGGTTATGATGTTATGGTGAGAGACTAACTTAGAAATAACTCACAAAACACAAGGGAGAATAAAAGGATCACTGATTCTTGTTATCTAGTGGTTTATCCTATGTGATAAATAGCTACGATATCACTACAAACATTCCTATTTTATTATAAAAAAGAATAAGAATGAGATAATAGATATGAAATTAAACTCGGATTGTAATAATGACTAATGAGGGAAAAAATGTGGATCTATATTCTATTTTACCCTCCAAAAGTTCCTCTAGATTTTGGATCACTTGATCACCCTTGTTCTTTTCCTAAGTTCTGTCCTAAAGTGTCATTGAATGGGTGACAAGTTATCTATGGGAATTATCTATTTTCATCAAGAATACATTTAAAGATGAGATTTAACATTTATTTATAGAAAATCCATTATTATAATTTGAAGGCATTTGAAATGCCCATTTTGGATTTGATGTCTTCCATATCCAAAACTATTTACAATATCATTTAGTCTCTCCCCATTCTTCTCAAGATATTTTGGATATATATTCAACTAAAATTCTATTTAAAATGGAATTTTTTACTTTGTGGTCCTCCTCGGTATCTACAACATGCACTATATTATGTTCAAACTTATTATTTGGAATGGTTTCTCGACACTCATCTAAAATGGAAAGATCCTATGGCCATTTTTCTTCATGCATTTCTAAATAAAAATTTCCTTCTTCTGAAATAAGATTCCCCCATCCCATTTTGATGAGGGAAACTTGTGCTAGAACTTGTCTCATTATTTGATCCTTTAGGTTAGAAACCATATCACCACATCTACCCTACTATTGGAATTTCCTTGTTTGACCATGACTTAGTGGAATATTGAAACACTTATTTTGGTCCTCCCCATGGTCAACTTATATAGATCTATAAGATAATGATTTAAGTTAAAGTAATTTTAATCTTGACCAATTCATGGTAAAAAATAGCATAAACTGAAAGGGCCATTAAATAATGAATCCTTTATAGGATATTTTGGGAATATCAAAACACTATTTTTAATGGAAACCTTAGAACAGAAAAGACCTCCTCAAATTAAGAAGAAAAACTTTTCTTTCAATCATATTATTATTAATATAAATTACAAAATGTGTGGGGAAGAAATTATAATTATGAACATAACTACAAGGAATTATTAATGAGTCAATTTTATTCCATGGTTTTCACCTAACTTGACATAGCACATGAAATGATAGTTATTATAAAATAAATTTAAATTAATTTGAATAAATATTAGGACCAAATTAATGATATCTTAATATAATTAAATTTATGTAAGAAAATTTATATATGGTTTAAAAAATATAGTAGTTGATAATGACATTTTGATTCATATTTATGTAGTCATATTAATGTTAGAAAAGTATAACATGTCACGAACAGAATCTGGACGCCGCCAAAACCGGCACCAAACCCAGACCGTGACAAGTCCCGAAGGGCGTTCCCGATCCCCACGGGCTGGCACAAGTGCCCGGGTATCATAAAATGATAATTGGGAACGAATTACCCGAGTTTATAAACTTAAAACGACAAAAGAATCCAATGAAATGAATCTGGATTTTTTTTAAACCAAATAATATTTTTTTAAAAATTCAGAACTGAATTACACAATTTTAAAAAAAAATTAAAGACCATTACAAAGGTACAAACCCAAGCAAATACAGCCCAAGAACCTCCACATGTAAAGAGGCACCGCCCTCAAGCCATCTCCACGACACTCCATCACGATGGACCGCTAAAAACCCGAACCAAAGGCATAAAACCTGTACCCAAACCTGTGACATAAAATAAGCAAGTCTACTTACACCCAAAGGTGTAAGTAGGGTGTGAGCGAAAGCCCAGTAGGATACCACCTCTATGAGATTCCATGTGATAAACATTTCATGACAAAAAGCGTTGCATGTTTTGTAAATAATAAATGCTAGTTACAATTTTCTAAAGGATGAAATAATAAATGAAAACAGTTTTCATGTGAGATAATTTTAAAGGAACAACAATTTTAAAATAAATGAAAAAGCTACTGAATTTTCCAGCCAACAATACCGTATACCGACGGTAAGTACAAAGGATCTAATGAGCACAAGTAATAGGAAATAACCCCTAGGTACTAGCTAGCTGTGGGTCCCAGGTACCTCGTATCTCGGTGAGAGTAACCACAAAAAAAATTATCTGTTCTCGTGCACGAGCCACTAGTAGGGATCATACCCATAACCTAGTGGTCCCCAATCATCATCATCATTGTTTAGTTAGAGTTGTAAGCGTCAATCTTGCTAAGTGAAACTGAGGCCAAACCCCACAGATTCACTAGCATACTAGTACACGTCCACCCACCTAGATACCCGGGTTTTCCCTTTGTGCTCAAACAAGTTCAACAATCCAAGAAGAATAGTTTTCACATGAAAATATCAATTCCACATCACACATTAACCAAACAGCCCCATGTACATCACACAAGTCACAAATTCCACTATTCATTCAAATGCATTTTGAAATCAAACTCACACCAAAATTCCCTACAACACTTTTCACATTTCTTTAACACTTACACAAATCCTTTAAACGATTTTATAAAACCATTACAAGTTATTCAACTCACAAAACAGCCCACACACATGTCACATAATACCCTTCTCACCTTCACAATTCATTTTATCAATAAACTCACACGAAACATCCCACACCCGTGTTTCGCACACAAAACACAATTTAGTAAAACATTTCGGCAATTTATAAAACATTCTAAAAATGTTTGACCTCTCAAATCACCACTTTACCATTCAAAAACCCACATTAGGTTAACACACTCACCCAAACAGTACATATACACCCTTTCCCAACTTTTTTTAACAAAATAAAACATTTGCAATTTTTATAAAACAAACCCAAGAGGTATAACCATTGTTTGCACTCTAAACCCATTTCAAACCCCTCATTCAAAACCAAAATCATAAAAATAACAATCCAAAACATAATTTTCAGCCCTAAAACAATTATTAAAGCACCCCCAAATGTTATAAAAATACATCAAATAATACCACAAAGATACACATGAAAAACACACGTTTTCATAAATCTCCTTCAAAAAGTACAACACGGTTTTACAACTTAAAATCATTCAAAAAACCTCTTTTCAAGGCCCACATGATAATAAGGAATTAAGAAAACAGAATTGGCAGCCCCTTTCAAGACTAATAAATCACTTTCATATGTTATAAACTAAATCCAAACATTACCCCAAGAGTCACACATGAAGAGTACCCAATTTCAAGCTAAAATACAACTAAAAATTAAATGTTTAACCAAATTCATCAAAAACAGTTTTCAAACCACACAAGACAGATTATAAACATACTAAATTAATAAAACAAGCAAGCTAACTCATCATAAAATGGTTACACATGGAATCACCTACCTTTTGAGTCGAAACCCTCAAAACTTGGTGCGAAACCTTAAGCGCACCACCGCCGCACCACAAGGAATATAAATCCAGACCTAGACCACCAAAAATTGACCCAAAAGATACCAAATCAGACCTTAGGATCTAACCCTAACTTCTGGACATGAGGAACTTCAAGAAATAGGAAATAAAACTAAAAGAGGATGGAAGGAACCAAGAAGGAATTGACTTACTTGAAATATCTTGAAGAAATCAGCCCCAATCCACCAATATATGAATCTCCAAGTACCCAAAACGGATATGGAGGTCCTAATGAGTCATATTAGGTCATGTGGGGACTGAAATGGGATGAAAAGGATGAAAATTGAAGGAGTTATGAAAGATTCATTTCACCTCATCAAATCTGGTCGATTTGAGAAAGATTGAGAAGGATCGTCCAACTCCGCGGGGTATTTGAGCTCCAAAGAGGAAAACTCGATACAGGGAGTGAGGCTGAGGTTTTTGGCTTCGAGTGGGAGGTGGAATCACCGAAAAACAGTAAAAAACAAATGAGATATTGAAATTTTAAAAAAATAATTTAAAGCAAGAAATGGGCTTACGGGCAGGCCCATTACCTTAATTAAAAACCCAAATCCATCATTATTTGGGATTTCTATGTGGTTCAAAGGGATATGGTGATTTTAATATATTAGGGTATGACAATTGGGAAGTGGAATGAGTATAAAATAGTAAAAATTGAAGGAGTTATAGAAGAATCAAAATTTGTTTTTAAATCTGGATTTGGGCTCAGAGTTTGGCCCAAATTTTCAAAACCCACTATTTTCAACAAAATGAGTGGTAAACCCCCAAAACAAATCAGGAATGGAAATTAAATGAATAATTAATTAAAAAAAAGTCGTGGGTGTGACAATTCTCCCCACCATAAAACTTTCCGCCCTCGGAAAGCCACATCACGGATAAAGCAAAAACCAAACCCAACCGAAAGGCATAAATGGACTCATTTGCTAAGCTTCGCCCCCAAAGGTCAAAACACCTCCAGTGATCAATTAAGGAAGAAATACTTCACAACCAAAACATACACCTCATTACTGAAATTATCAAGCACATTCAAGATTTATCCTAAAACAAAACTCCTCAAACACTATCTGAACAAGGCTCAAGAAATTTACCCAAACAAACAAGAACATCGAACAAGGTTACACTTACCTTGATATAACTAAACAATTGGGAAATCTACAATCCCAACGTTTACTCAAGGAAGATGTATGTGGTTATATAGCTCCGAACGAGACTACCCACATCCAATCCAATACCAAGTACAAAAGTGAGTTACTGGTACAAGGATACACAAATGGGCTCCCCAACCATAAGAGACAACTTATTTTTTTTTTCTGAGAAAGAATCAAGACACTAACAGGGGAGCCCCGAACAAACTCCCTAGTACAATGGGTAGAATCCCATTAGGAATTTTCAAAATAATATACATGAGACTCATAGTGGTTCTCCCCACCATAAGAACCATCCATCTTAACTGACCAATATGGGCCGGCATAGAAAAACCCCAAAACATAAAGAGTTGGGACGACAACACGGTTAGCCCGCACAGTTTGGGAAACTATGTGCTAACCATGTGGATCCTTATACCTACATGGTTTTCTAGGGAATGGTTACTAATAAGTGTTCACTCAACATGTCTAGAAATATCTAAAACCTTTCCCCTAAACCCAAAGGGAACCAAAGGGGAAAAGAAAGTCATTGGGAGATAACATGGGGATGAGGCCCGCCGCCTCTTTCCACCGAACGTGAACAAATGAAGCAAGATGAAAAAAACAAAAGTTTAAACTATTATCTTCTCTCATACTAAGAACATTTATTTGTTCAAGGTTAAAAACTGCCCTGGGATTTCCTCTGACTACGTGCCAGCTTCTCTCCGGGACCTATGGCTGGAGCTGGAATGATTGAAGCATCTTCGGCCTCGTAGTTAGGATTTCGAAACCCCCAAATAGAATTTCTTCTTATGATTATACAAACAACAACATGTAATACCAGATGGGTTCACCCAGACATAACACACTCCAGAACTCACTTTACCCTAACTTTTAAATTCACTGAAATAAGGGTTTAGAGGATGCACTCACATCACACCCTGCTTCTTCGGGTGAGAAACAATAGAAATAAAGGACACATATAAACACATTCCTCTAAAATAGAGGATGTCGAGATCTCCCAAAAGGAAAAACAGTTTTGAAAAAAAATAGACTCACATAATATTGTACAACTTCACCTTCGACGAATTAGGTAGCTTAAGAAACTAAGGTCTATTTCAACCATCCACGAGCACTCTTACGCAACAAGAGGATCCGAAAAAAAACCAAGAAAGTAAATGGTGTAGAATCATTCTACAAATCTCAAGAAAAGATTCCTTACATTGATCAACTGGAGGATTTTCCAATGGAAAAACAATCCGTGTTGCCCTTCAGTTGTGCACTAAATCTTAATGGGGGAGCACCTTATCCAATGAGAGAACCCAAGGACCCAACCAAGCAGGTTCATTGGTAAAAACATGCAACAAAAAAGATCCAAACTCATTAATGGAACCATCTTAATGGTGTCCCGAAACATATACCATAGGAGACTTCTAACCGGACCTTTTACCCAGCTTTCCGACCAAACACAAACCCAAAAAAAAACAGTTCGAACAGGAGGGGTTCTTGGACTCAAAACATCCCACAACATCAACATTTTCAAAAACCCATAATAAAAACCATCCCAAAATATTCATCAAGAAAACATGTTTTTCTTTAAAACCATTTCTGAAAAAAAAATGGTTCAGCGGTGAGCGTATCCACCAATGGTACCCCATGGGCCTCACACATGCATGTTTTTGTGCCACACCAGGCACCCTCCTCATATCCGTCCTGGAACTCATCCAGTCATGCCATCAACCATCTATCATCCCATATAACCCCATGCATGTGGTCACTCATGGAAATACCAAAGGTCAATGCACTGATTTCTTTCAACTTTTCAAAAACCAAAACGGTCAACCAACACATCATTCTTATCAAAACCGCTAACCAGGAGGTCGAACCCAAATTACCGCATTAAAAAAAACTTTTCAGAAAGGCACAATCTCTCCAATGAAAACTCACATTCAATTTATTTACATCAATTTCAAAACATCTCATCCCATTAAAAAAAACTTTTAATAGTTTAGAAAACTCTAATGGGAACACTTTTTCAAAACCAACTTAAATATAGTTTCTTCTTTCAAAAGAGGTGTAAGAACACAATTTTCCATTTCAAAATAATTCTGAATATTCAGTTCTGCCATTTCATAAATCAAACCATTCCATATTTATTTGAAAATCATTTCACAAAAACATTACACTTCCTAAAACCAAGTCACTTTAAAACCAAAGTTCCAAGATTTCAAAACTAAAGAACACCAGACAATGCGAGAGGAAACTAGTTTCAGTGGGTGACTTGGAAATATGGTTGGCGGCCATATTCCAATCACTTCCCTGTCACAGAGAGTGTTCTAGGGAATATCCCCGGCACCACATGGCTTGCCAGACCCTGCGAGCTCATTGAGACCATTAACCCAACTCTCTTTTCATTTCCCCTAATCATCATCAAACCAAGAAAACCAAAATACCTAGACAAATCCCAACTTCACCTGGTGACTTGAATCCGGAAATGAGGTGTGGTGATCAAGCACACTACCCATAACCAGAATTCCATGTCCCAACAATCCTAACTCTAGACTATCCCGACTATTTCCCAAATAACATGACTCCAATGGAGCGAACCTCCTCTGATACCATTTTTGTCACGAACCGAATCTGGACGCCGCCAAAACCGGCACCAAACCCAGACCGTGACAAGTCCCGAAGGGCGTTCCCGATCCCCACGGGCTGGCACAAGTGCCCGGGTATCATAAAATGATAATTGGGAACGAATTACCCGAGTTTATAAACTTAAAACGACAAAAGAATCCAATGAAATGAATCTGGATTTTTTTTAAACCAAATAATATTTTTTTAAAAATTCAGAACTGAATTACACAATTTTAAAAAAAAATTAAAGACCATTACAAAGGTACAAACCCAAGCAAATACAGCCCAAGAACCTCCACATGTAAAGAGGCACCGCCCTCAAGCCATCTCCACGACACTCCATCACGATGGACCGCTAAAAACCCGAACCAAAGGCATAAAACCTGTACCCAAACCTGTGACATAAAATAAGCAAGTCTACTTACACCCAAAGGTGTAAGTAGGGTGTGAGCGAAAGCCCAGTAGGATACCACCTCTATGATATTCCATGTGATAAACATTTCATGACAAAAAGCGTTGCATGTTTTGTAAATAATAAATGCTAGTTACAATTTTCTAAAGGATGAAATAATAAATGAAAACAGTTTTCATGTGAGATAATTTTAAAGGAACAACAATTTTAAAATAAATGAAAAAGCTACTGAATTTTCCAGCCAACAATACCGTATACCGATGGTAAGTACAAAGGATCTAATGAGCACAAGTAATAGGAAATAACCCCTAGGTACTAGCTAGCTGTGGGTCCCAGGTACCTCGTATCTCGGTGAGAGTAACCACAAAAAAAATTATCTGTTCTCGTGCACGAGCCACTAGTAGGGATCATACCCATAACCTAGTGGTCCCCAATCATCATCATCATTGTTTAGTTAGAGTTGTAAGCGTCAATCTTGCTAAGTGAAACTGAGGCCAAACCCCACGGATTCACTAGCATACTAGTACACGTCCACCCACCTAGATACCCGGGTTTTCCCTTTGTGCTCAAACAAGTTCAACAATCCAAGAAGAATAGTTTTCACATGAAAATATCAATTCCACATCACACATTAACCAAACAGCCCCATGTACATCACACAAGTCACAAATTCCACTATTCATTCAAATGCATTTTGAAATCAAACTCACACCAAAATTCCCTACAACACTTTTCACATTTCTTTAACACTTACACAAATCCTTTAAACGATTTTATAAAACCATTACAAGTTATTCAACTCACAAAACAGCCCACACACATGTCACATAATACCCTTTTCACCTTCACAATTCATTTTATCAATAAACTCACACGAAACATCCCACACCCGTGTTTCGCACACAAAACACAATTTAGTAAAACATTTCAGCAATTTATAAAACATTCTAAAAATGTTTGACATCTCAAATCACCACTTTACCATTGAAAAACCCACATTAGGTTAACACACTCACCCAAACAGTACATATACACCCTTTCCCAACTTTTTTTAACAAAATAAAACATTTGCAATTTTTATAAAACAAACCCAAGAGGTATAACCATTGTTTGCACTCTAAACCCATTTCAAACCCCTCATTCAAAACCAAAATCATAAAAATAACAATCCAAAACATAATTTTCAGCCCTAAAACAATTATTAAAGCACCCCCAAATGTTATAAAAATACATCAAATAATACCACAAAGATACACATGAAAAACACACGTTTTCATAAATCTCCTTCAAAAAGTACAACACGGTTTTACAACTTAAAATCATTCAAAAAACCTCTTTTCAAGGCCCACATGATAATAAGGAATTAACAAAACAGAATTGGCAGCCCCTTTCAAGACTAATAAATCACTTTCATATGTTATAAACTAAATCCAAACATTACCCCAAGAGTCACACATGAAGAGTACCCAATTTCAAGCTAAAATACAACTAAAAATTAAATGTTTAACCAAATTCATCAAAAACAGTTTTCAAACCACACAAGACAGATTATAAACATACTAAATTAATAAAACAAGCAAGCTAACTCATCATAAAATGGTTACACATGGAATCACCTACCTTTTGAGTCGAAACCCTCAAAACTTGGTGCGAAACCTTAAGCGCACCACCGCCGCACCACAAGGAATATAAATCCAGACCTAGACCACCAAAAATTGACCCAAAAGATACCAAATCAGACCTTAGGATCTAACCCTAACTTCTGGACATGAGGAACTTCAAGAAATAGGAAATAAAACTAAAAGAGGATGGAAGGAACCAAGAAGGAATTGACTTACTTGAAATATCTTGAAGAAATCAGCCCCAATCCACCAATATATGAATCTCCAAGTACCCAAAACGGATATGGAGGTCCTAATGAGTCATATTAGGTCATGTGGGGACTGAAATGGGGTGAAAAGGATGAAAATTGAAGGAGTTATGAAAGATTCATTTCACCTCATCAAATCTGGTCGATTTGAGAAAGATTGAGAAGGATCGTCCAACTCCGCGGGGTATTTGAGCTCCAAAGAGGAAAACTCGATACAGGGAGTGAGGCTGAGGTTTTTGGCTTCGAGTGGGAGGTGGAATCACTGAAAAACAGTAAAAAAACAAATGAGATATTGAAATTTTAAAAAAATAATTTAAAGCAAGAAATGGGCTTACGGGCAGGCCCATTACCTTAATTAAAAACCCAAATCCATCATTATTTGGGATTTCTATGTGGTTCAAAGGGATATGGTGATTTTAATATATTAGGGTATGACAATTGGGAAGTGGAATGAGTATAAAATAGTAAAAATTGAAGGAGTTATAGAAGAATCAAAATTTGTTTTTAAATCTGGATTTGGGCTCAGAGTTTGGCCCAAATTTTCAAAACCCACTATTTTCAACAAAATGAGTGGTAAACCCCCAAAACAAATCAGGAATGGAAATTAAATGAATAATTAATTAAAAAAAAGTCGTGGGTGTGACATAACAAGTTATATTTACTCTTTTGGTTGTAAAAAATTATTTATATTTAATAAATACAAAATATAGTGTAATTATCTTAGAAAGAGGTTTAATATATTTCTATAATAAAATATACGAATGAGATGATATTATTAATGAAAGTTTGTTGAGGAAAAATGATAATGTGTAATGTTTTTTATAGGCATAGTGTAATGTATGATATAATGAGTTTAATATTTCATTCCAAAATAATGAATTTTAAATAGAAATATCATTTTATTAAAAATATACTATAAGATGCATCATTGGATTCAGTAAATATTTATGGAATCCTAAACCCAAAAATCATGGTGGCAATGATAATTTTCCAGGAAAACATTAGTCACTATTATGCCTCAATTAGTCCTAAATATGATGAATGTTTTATAAGAGATTATTTGTGGTATATTTTTTAAGTATAAGAGTTTGGATAAGATAATATATTTTTTCAATCTATTTTCTCTTTTTTGTTATTTTTCTTAATTATTGTATCACATGCATCTGGGATTTCACATAAAATTCTAATCACACTATTATTTTTCATTTCATAACCATTAATTTAGGTAGTATGTGTGTGTCTATCTATGGATGTATATATTTATATATATTTATATTTGTTTTCATGTGTGTGTGTGCATGTGGGAAATACCTATACCATCTCACTTATTAATATTCATGAATCGTTATCTCATTATTCCCCTATGATTGTGTAATTTATTTTTTATTTTTTTATATATAAGCTTTATATCATCATAAGTTATATTATCACTCCATTGTAACTATATTTATACATAAAATGATAAATTGAACACATTTTTTTTTGACATATGATGCTGTGAAATAATCACTAAATCAATTGATTTTTTTGAATATGGTGAAATAATTTACTTTCTAGGCATGAATATTTATATAATATCTGGAATAAATATATATAATTTATGTGAGGATGATACTCATTCAATGAAAACATCAAAAATTAGGTCACATGTTAACCATTATTATTAATATGATATTAGGATATTCACATTAATATCACAATAACAACAAAGAAGGACCTAGAGAAACTGACCAAAAAGAAGGACATGAGGTGGGAGAATAATATTGAGATGTGAAGTTAAGTAATGGACTGACAAGGTATATAAATTCATTCCTAGTATTTTAGGGGTTCATGCATCATGTGATTAAATGAATTATATGGATCCAACAAGATAAAATGAGTATTTGATCTTATGTAATCCAAGGAACCAAATGGCACTGGCAGTGGAAGGCACACCCATAACACATCATGACTGTCAATAATCTTAATATAAGGGGTAAATATCAGGGTTTTTAATGTTGATATATAGGTAATTTTTAGTTAATTATAGAGAAAATTCTCATTGTCAAAAGTTTTTTTATGTTTCATGACATTTTAAAGGACCATATATAACAATATTAATATTTAATTTGTGTTTTATTCTAATTTAATGATGGATTTAAAAAAAATACTACTTATAAAAAGTGCTCTTATGACTAATTTATTCTTTCATATTATTTATATATCATATATTATTTCATGATAAATGTTTTTTGTTCGTAGTTTTATTTCTAAAAATTCATCCCAACATAATAGAGTGTAGTATTATTTCTAATAATTTTTTTCATATGTGTCTATTTTTAATTATTGGTTGGAAACTATTATTATATGTTATTTCACTAAGGAAATACATTGGTCCCATATTCGATATATGTTAATTGAGGCGGTCATTAATATAACCTTAAATTACAAGACTATACTTTTCTGACATTCCATCAGTTTGAGGAAGATAGTCCATACTACATTTTAGTTCCATGATTAATTTATTTTCAATAATATTATAAAAATTTATTTAACCATTGGATAATTGTTTGATATGATTAATATTGGTGTACCATGAAACCTCACCTCTTCTTAGAAATAATGGTGAGAAAGAAAATGAAGGAAGAAATACTCACATATTAAGATGAGGTGAGGATACTTATTGGATATGGTCACTCCTCAATAAAATTTATATTATAATGGTCAACAATGATTCCATCACTTGTTAATCACTTCAAAAATAATTAATCATTTTTGAATAAAACCCAACATTTACTGAATTTATGATAAATCCCCACATTTTTCTAAGTTCGCAACATAACCATTAAGTCATACATATTCTCCTCATAACTTTTAGAATATTTTGGAATGACATACATTAAAACCACCATAAATTTTTTAATCAAATCCATATAAAATATATTTATAAAATACTTAGAAGTCATAGAGGTGTTTTTAATCAATATTAAATTAAAAAAAATCATAATTTCATTATCTTGTTCACTTTTTTTAATAACATTATCCCCATAAATTTATAAAACCTGATAAAATTTCTGTCTAAAGGTTTTCATTGGTCATATATATTCTTATAAGTAATGGAAGAGAACAATAAACCCATTCCATGATCAATTGGGAGTGGAATCGACATTTTGGAATAATAAATCCCTAAAACATATCTTATTATACAATATTTTCATCTTTAATAAATGTGAGTTTGATAAATATAGATACATAAAAATCAATATATTTTTACCTGAAAAGGTATCCACTATACAATATCCACTAGAACCACCAAACTCTTTGATAAAAAATCTTACCAACAACAGTATGCTAGAACATCCTTCTCAAATATAAATGGGGGGGGGAGAGAAATATGTATAGTTTTATCCAATATAGAATAAACTACGATGTCTTAAATGATCCTCATAAGTATTTATTTTATAATACTTATTCATTTAAATATGGTTCCTATTTATTTTCTAATTTTTCATTTGTTATGAAACCAAAAAAGTGTTTTTATTTATCCTTCTTATTTATTTGATTATTTAAATGTATTAAAAATTTGTAAATCATTTCCATAACATCATATAAATTCTTAAAAACTAGAATAAATATTACAATAAAAATGTTGAAATTTATATAATGATATCATTTATCATTTATCACATCCATCACTATGTGGTACAAAAGACCATGTAAAGACACAAACCATGCTGTGTTTATTGTCACTACATCAGAGTCTGTGATTTAATGAGTAATTTTTAACAATATACCAAATTCAATTAATCATCACATAATTTATTATAATTCCACCACTCTTTTTGAATATATCCAAATTTTTTTGGTCATTATTAGCATAATATATATCAAATTTTGGACAAACACTTTTTACCAAAGTTTATCAATATTATAGGACCTTATGTACAACCCTACATGAATTTGTAGCATTGAAATACATTATGAATTCCCTAAACCTTTACTATATATGAAGAATAACTTCTACAAAAACATCATTTCAACTCAAGATTCAAAGGGGTCTCATATGATCTAGATCAAACATTTTGATATATATATAAGACAACGTATTCCAAAAGAAATATGTTTATACATAATATAAATGATTATATAATATCATTTTCTATGAAGTTGGGTGAACACTAAACATGGAACATGAAAATATAGTATAGTACACCACATACATTCATGATTATCTAAAATAGACTATGTAGTTTGAATGAATACATCACATGTAATTCATCTATGTAGTTAATCACATCACATGTCACTCAACCAAGCATGTCCATGAATTTACATAGTATAATTAAATCGCAGTATGATATGTTATACTTTTCTTATAAGATGAAAAATACTATCTTGGATAAAATAAATTGATTATATGATTCAAAAATACCCAACCACCCTTTGATTAACCCAACCTTATGGCTATCATAAGAAAGGTATAGAAGTATAAAGGTTCACATACTTAGTATTTTTCCAAACACGAGTAATGGAGATTCATATTAAGCATTCAATCTTATGGTTCTAAGTCAATCCTGATAATAATTATTCACTTAATATCTCAGAAGTCTACTTAGTATCGTAAACATGATTTTACTCATATTAATTATAACATATCTTCAAAACCCATAATATCTTGTGATGATAATTGATTAGAGATAATTCAATGTAACACTATGAATATATTATATCATTTTCCATTATTATAATATATGTAGTTCACATGAATTAATGATAAATATAGATTACCAATATTATAAAACCATGATATAAGCTTATTGAAAAAAATCATTACATACAATATTAAATGTATCAAATAACCATAAAATTTACATAACCATAATGCTTTAGGTGTGTTAATATATTTATCAACTGACATACTACATTCTTCTATATATCCCCCTAAAATGTATTTTCATAACCCCTATTAATTATATCTTTAATGACATGTTAGTTTAAAAGTATAAGTTTGATATTTTAGTGAGGATGAAAATCCTCCAATAGAGAAATAGGTTCATTGTTATCATAGTAAATCTCAATTTTCCCCAAATTCTAAAAACAATTCCTGGTTTATTAATGAACATATTTATCCAAATATAATCATTCATTGTATCCAACATTTTAATATACTTTTCTTTTGAGGTTGAGTCCACCATGGTTTATTTTTGGAACACTTTCTACAAATATCTCAATCATTGAGGGAAAATATGTAACTAGTTATAGATATCATATCATCCATATTAATTTTGAAGCTACCATCAGCATATCCCCTTAAAATGAGCTCATTACCACCTAACAAATAAGAAAATAGCCCCACTTCTCTAAAATACTTAATGACGTTATTTTCATAAATCTAGTTACACACTCCAGGGATGTATTTGTATATTCTTATTAAGACCATATAATACATTACAGATTATATTGTAGAGGTATAATGAATCCAATATCCACTTTTGAACTCTTTAAAATAATCTTTAACATTCCTAATATTCATATCATGAAACATAAGTAAAAACTCCTTCTTTTAGTTCTCTATAAAAAAAACATTTAGCACTTTAGTAATATATGTGTTTTGACTCAGTCCAGTAAACCTCTTCAATCCATAACTATATATATATTCAAACCCAGTAGATATATTTATTAACCCATGTCTTATATTTAGAAGAACTTTTCTAAACACACTTTTACAGAATGTAATGTTGGGATATAATTTTCAATGAGAAATATATCACCAATATACAACACAAAAAATACTAAAACTCTCTTAGTGACACATTTTTATACACAATAATCATCTTAATTTTTTATCAAAACCAAATACATTAATTACATCATCAAACCAAAAGTTCCAGCTATGAGAAGCTTACTTCAATCTACAAATGGACTGTTGAAACCTATAAACCTTAGCGTGATCATTTATAACTTTAAAAAAATCATGCTATATCATATACACATAATTAAAAAAATTCTTATTGAGGAAATTTGTCTTCACATTAATTTGGTATGTATCATAATCATAATGAGATTCTATAGCAATAAATATCAGAATAAAAATTATCAATTAAATTAGATAAATAATTTATTAATAGAGAATATAATTATTTTTTTATGAAATTTATTTAATAAAAGATATTTATTAGTATACACTATAATATTCGTTTTTGTTTTAATGAGAACAATCATTTTCACCCGATCAGACTCACCTATTTAGGTGAAACTGCCACATATTAAATATATTCAACGTATATGAAGTCCATATTAGATTTAATGCACTCTAACCATTTATAGAAATATAAAATTTTAATTTATCCTAGTTAAGTAGTTGGTTAATTATCAATGAATATTAAATCATTAAAATTTTCCATAATAAATCTATTTCTACTAAGCTGATTGAAATTTCTACTACACCTCTAAGGTTCTTATATAACCTGGTCAGATTATGATTTTAAAACCTCTTATAGAATTATATAAATTTACATCTAAAAAATTCATATTTTTTAACATCAACATATTCAACTTTAATCCCTCTAAATCCTAAGTTAATATATATATTCTCAATGAAAATACCAGTGTGGGCAATAATCACTTAGTGTTCATTAGTATTATATACAATAACACATAGTTTCCTTTGGATGATAGAAAAATAAAAGAAATTTTAATTAAGGGTTATATTTTTCAGAATCAAAATTCAATTCATATAATTCCCAAAAAAATCCTTATAAAATAAAAATTAGTATACTTCTCATTAAATAAATCACTTGGTATCTTTATGACATATTTAAAAGAAATATTTTTAAGTTGGACTTAAATAGTTTCTTGATCATATCCATAAAATGATATAAGAAATTCAAACTAACTCATCATTAATAAAAAATGTATAATATGGTAAAATTACTCTTGTTTGACTCACCATTATGCTACAGTGTTAAAAGAGGAGTGATTTCTCAAACAATTCTACAATCTCTCAGACATTCAGTAAATTCATGGATCAAGTATTCACTACCTCAATTAAATTTTTGAATAATAATTCATTTTCTTAGTTTATTATATAATAATTTTTAACACATTTAAATTTTAAAAGGATTGAAAATTTTATCTGATAAAAAACATAGAATCTTACTGGCTGAAATAGTTAGTAAAATTTATAGAGTATTTATAGACATCACTTGCCTAATACTCATTTGTCCACATAATTCAATGGGTATTAGATATAATAGTTTATTATCTCTCTCACATTTTCCACTAAAAGGGGTTTTGGTCGTTTTACATAATAATTAATATTCTTAGGGATCAAAAAATTCATAATCAAATGTGCCCAATGGTCCATTTCAATGAAGTCATTGAATTTATTTTTCATTTATATGTTAAAAAATAAACTGTTTCAAATATGGAAAACATTAAAAGAAACCTTTCCATTATTATGTTGAATGTTATAGACTAGATTATCCATGCAATTACCATATAAATCAGTCACTATATTACAAATTATATAAAAAAATTTATTTATTTTTTTAATGAAATATTTTTCATAAAAATGAATGAAAATAAATTATATTTTAAAAAATATATAGATATAAATTTTTCATTTATAACCAAAACACAATATATTTTTTATAATTCTAAAACTAATACATTTGGTAGACATAGATCATAAGTTTTGACCTATGATGTAGAAAATCATACCCCATTTCTAACATATATATGTACATCATATTTCATTAAATCTCTCATATCCATGAGTTTATGTTTTTCTATACAAATTTGTGTTACGCACCTGAAATCTAATACCCATGATTCAGAAATATGGATATTTATTTTTATTACATTCATGCCAATATGATCAACATGATTCTCCTTAAAAACACTTTTCAACCATAGATACTAATATATAATTATATTATACATCATACCTATAAGATATCTCAAAATGATAATTATGATACATTACAGAATCTATAACAAAGACATATTTTGGGGTGAGTATCATATTTTTGACATTTTAAACTAGAAATTTTTATAAAATGAATCCCAGTAAAATGATATACCAATACATCATTACATTTAATGGGATAATATCCATATTTCTCAAATTGTTTATTCCACCTTATCATTATTAGGAATGTTTAGTGGTTTAGGTAGTTAATCATGCCAATTATATCACATATGATTATTGGATTGTTGAGAAAAAAATAGTTATTAAAATCCATTATTTGTATAAAACTTAACTCTCTTAATCTGGTATCCAATATCATGGGTTTTATTTGTTAAGTTTAACTCAATGTTTATATTGGTATTTGGTTATAAAACTACTAGGGTTAGTCATCTCAACCATTTCTTAAACAAGATAATCCATGGGAACTAATTTTTTTCATAGGCCTATCCAATTGGATGATCTAGTTCTCAAAATCTATTTTCCTTAGAAGTAATATCACACATAATATTTGAGGGTTTTCTTGGTCTCACCATTTCCAAAAGCATCATATGAATGTTAAATGCATAAATATTATATCTCATACAATCTTTATTATCTCCCGTTTTATTCTTATATTTATTCATTCTTTTAAAGATTTAGTTTTTGAATACGTATTCATTTCACCAAATTATATGCACAAACCATATGAGTATATGTATCTTTAAAAAACTCACTATTTCTTTTACTAATTAAAAAATAGAATCCAAATATTTTTAAAAATATCTAAATACATCCCAATCATATGGTACATTAAAACTTTTCATGTAAAATCAATGAGAAATTTGAAAATAAATATCATTCAGGGATAGTGTGGTGTGACAAGTAGCAACCTTTAAAATTTTTTGACCCAAAATCCCATTGCCCATATATCAATAACCAAGAAAATTTTCAATTACAATATAACTCTAAAACTTAATATTCATAAAATACAATCAATATCTTAATACATAATCATAACTCTATAAAAAATAATTTCATTGTAGAATTATAAAAAATATTATGTTGTTGTGTATCAGACCATCCTTGGACAACAAATAATGTCACTCAAATTGTCATTCTACAATTCTCAAATCATGTTACTGATTTCCATGGGTTGGAGAAAAGCATCAGGGTATCATAAAAAGAATCATGTGAATGATTTTACCCCCAAAATATATATGATAAGATATAATCAAATATTGTATCATGGAATATTTAAAAAATATATCATAAGTCAAAAATAACAAAAACATAAAAGGTACATCTAACACACTGGATAAAAAGGTCTTGATTACAACTGAAGACCAAAATAATAGAACTTAAAGACACCTATAGTTCTATCCTCACATGAACATGAGTCACCACCATCCCAACCCACTAGAAGAAAATGAGAATTAGGTTAACCATCCTATATATGATGCTATTCCTTTTACTAGTATCCTGCAAGACCGAGTACAAAAATTCCCATGTACACATATTCCCAAATACAAAAGTTGGATGTGAGAACTAATACATAGTAGGATACCAAAAAATACTCTATACAATTTCAATCCACGTGAATCTAGTATTTTTTATTTAAAACATATTTATAGAACATATCCATAAGAAATCATTTTCATTTTAAAAATCAACCTTTGGTTTTCATTTAAAAAAACCATATTCAAATACACAAAGAAATATGACATAACCTTTATCCCTAATTCATAGGGAGATGAAATAAATAGATTTTAAGTATTATATACATATATATTGAGAAAATGGTAATATAAAATAAATTAACATGTAATGTATTCATACAACACCAAATTGATAGTCACAACTCAAGAGTGTACACAACTCAGATGAACAAGACCACTAGCTGACATAAAGTGACTCCTAAAGTCTAAAAACCACGGTTCCTTAGAAAGGATAACAACCAGTAATACATGACATCATAGAAACGTTCCCAAGTCATATATTAATTCAATAAGGAATGAATATATCTAGTTTTTTCCCATACCCAATGGTATTCCTGATGTTCTAATACATTTCCATTCCATACAATAACTAAAATTAATTTTCCATAAAACATTGTCACCAGAAAATAGATTTTATTTCATCAAAACATTTTTATAAAACATTATTTATAGTGATACCAAACCACTTCCATGCTTAAAACACCATTCCATTTTTTAAATCATATTTTTGGTAATTTTTAAAACACTACAGGTGTAACAAAATGGTTTATAGCAAAACATAATTTTTAGAAGAAATTTTCAAAACCATAAATATTGATTTCTTGTCAAATGGATTTAAATTCATCAATTTCATAATTTAAAACCAATGTGATTTAAAATAAGACAAGGTATACCAAGGGATAGACCATTAAATAGAGACAACTACCTCAAACATGATAAAAACCTCATTTCCATCTAAACCAATAATGGGGGAAGAATAGAATAGACTAAGACACCATAACTATTTTCTCAAAAAATAATCCAAATGAGAATACTCCAAACAAACCTCATTGGAATAAATTTCTGCACTATAAGGGAGAAAAATATTGATAGTGTGTTTTAATGGAGGAGAGGATATAATGGGGGATGGATTCTTGAAGTCCTGCGTGGTCTTGAGTGGATCCATGTTGGTGACCACATTTCACTACGATTACTTAAATTTATAGTTAGTTTCAGGTTCCACTGGAACCTCAGCCAAAGATAATGGGAATTCCATGTTGGAAGTGGAGGACCGAAGCAGGAGGTGGATGGACATACACTATATGATCATAATTTCTCGATTCGTAGTTTCAAATATGTTGGGAGTTTTGGAAATAAGGATTCCTATAGTCATGATCAAATTCTCTAGAATCTAGATCCGATTAAAAACTAATAAATTATACATTCCCATTCTAGATACAATGATCTTTACTTATAAATAATCAAATATATGGGTTAGAAGTTAATAAAATAGATTAGACAGGGTCCACTTACAATATTACACCCAATAGATACCCAAGCATACAATGAGCATGAATATTTTTCATTGGGGAGAGGTATAGAGTGAAGAATGTAACAAATTAAATTCTAAACCATGAAAATATGAATTAGAGTCAAGGGGGATCAGAATAGAGGAGTTAAGTAAAAACATTTTTGGAAAAAATTATATCTTATCACTTACTAAATCTCATACCAATTAGAGTCACTTTCATGCTTATGGACCTCACCGGCTGGCTAGTGGGTTTAGCTAGAAAGACTACACCACTAGGCACACTATTTATGGGTCGGTGGAATCCCACTGGTAGGAAAATGGGTATAGAAAGAATTTATGCACAACTAGGCCCTACACCAGCTAAGAAGTGGCACTTATAGACTATCAGGTGTTCTTATAGCTGACATTGGAAATCGGTGGCCTCTTACAACCAACAACTAACTGAAAAACTTCTCTATACAGACATAAAACCCAAAATTAAAAAAATAAAAATATAAAATGATATTAATACCTGATTCCAAATACCAAGGCGTTCAATACTCCACACTATAAAATATTTCAATCCCTAAAAAAGTTATGGATTACAAACTCAATAAAATTATAAGGCCATTACTGCATCATTAAGGCTGTGTGATCCCATGTCTTATAGTTGTGCCCATCTTAGTTCCATATCACTCAAACTAATGGTATTTTGTTTCCACACAACACAATATCCTATCATTCCACTACCAGATTTTTTCTTTCAACAAATGAGGCATCAGGTTCAATATTAACATCCACCAACTGAATCAAATTGGATGAAAATGGATAATACTTATTGAGTTGAGAAACATGAAAAACCTCATGAATTTTAATGTGAATTTAATTCTGATCGATAATCCACCTTCCCAAGTCGCACTATAACCAAAAATAACATGAAAATAATGAGTTTCATGATTACCCCAATTCCCCAAATATCTATACCCATACTAAGATGAAACTCTGATAAAAATATGATCACTGATTTCAAACTCCAATAGAAAACAACATCGATCCATAGAGGATATTTGGTGAATATTTTCCATTAATAATCCCTTCCAAATCAATTATTCAATATTCATTATCTCTTATACAATTCTTAGTCCAACCAAGGACTATTCCCCAACCTCTTCTTAATAAAGAGGATATCTACAAGGCCTCATGTACAATGCCTCAAATAGAACTATTCTAATAAAATATTGATAAATATTTTTATTTGAAAATTACTATATGAGTATATGTTTTTTTCTAAAGAACCACTAAGGTCAAGAAAATTTTACTAAATCATGTATTTAATAATTTTGATGGGTTTCTAAGTTTGTCCATCCATCAATTGATGATAATCCCTGCTTAATTTTAACTGGGAACCCATAAATTACTCTAATAAAATCTATAACCTTGATATAAAGTGAGGTTCTCTATATGAAATTATATCCAAATACACACCATGATGTCTAAAAATATATCACACATACAAGTTCTCTATATTCTCTACATTTGTTGACACTATAATAAATTGTAAATGTGATGATTTTATTAGTAAATCAACAATCACCCATAACAAATCCTTACCACCAAGAATAAAATTTTTCCCCATCACAATGTCCATGGATATCTCATCCCACATCTATACAAAAAATAGTTAAATCTTCTAGAAATATCTCTAACCTCTAATTTTCTACCTTAATATTCTGACACATATGGCAGTGAGACACAAAATATGCAATCTATCTTCTCATTATTGGCAACCAATAATAATGCATCAATCCATGATAATTCATGGTAACTATAAGGTGAATATACTAACTACATTAGTTTATATTATCCATCAACACCTATTGCAATTTCAACTTTACAATCATCCTACCCTGGTGGTGAAACACTCCATTATGATACTAATAATAATCACCCAAGGTATCCCTATTATAAAGGATCTTACTAAGGCATTGATACTCAATATTTTCCATCTTTCCTTGTATAATTTGATCATCTATAAGTTTTTTTATAGAGTAAAATACACGAATACCTATACACTATCACCCACTTCATTTGAGTGTATTTCAATAAAAAATCACATCAAGCACCACTCTTATACTAATTCCTTCTCTTCCTTAGTCAGTAAAATCCTAATCAAGCTGTTTGTGACAAATTTTATTTTCCAAGGGTGTAAGAAATTTTAGAATCAAAGGTTTTAAGATAATATATGGAGTGCCTCTATACTTATTCACATGACCGCATCTTAAAATAAACTCCAGGATCTTATGGGTTGAATACATCATAAACTACTCATCAAATAGATAGTGGAACCAAGTCTTACTAGTGTGCATCATTATCGCCAAATCAATGTCATTGATTGAAAAATTATTCTTGTGAGATCATAACAGACAAGAGATATAAGCTAGTACCTATATCCCCAAAATCAAAACACAACAGAATCCTTAACCACATTTGTTTAAGCACACATCATAACCAACACCCAACTTTTGAAGAATCACGACTAGAGCTGAAGTCAATATCACTTTCAAATATTAGGAAAAAATATATAGTACTAATCACTCAAAACAATCACACCTGTTCACCCTTAGATACTGTTTTCCACTATCTCTAACTATAATGGTTTTAATTATCACAAACCATGTCATATATTAACATATATATTGCCTTATGTCAAAGATTCTAAATTATTTCAAAGAATTATCATGAATATTAGGTCATTTCAATCATATAACTATTTATGTGTTTTTAAGTCTAAACAATATTATACCTAATTATCTATGTATAATTATGGGTATTTGAACTCTCTGATTTTTTTGAATTTTAAGACTGAAAGAACATCTAAAAATTATATATTTATGAGTCTATGACACTGTTAGATAGGTGACTCAATGATAGACATACAACTCAATGAAAGATAGTTCAAACATGAATATATTCTAAGTATGTGATGGTGACACCATTGAAGGAATCAACATTTCATATAACTCACCGACGCAGATGACCTACTGGCAGTCCAAGCGAACTACCATTGCATGATGATACATACAAATTGTCTCACTGATAGGTCAACTTTTCACCGGTAGAAGGAACGACCCACAATTGATACGAGTCACCAATATATCAACTATATAATCGACAGAATGAATGAATTACTGTTGGAACAAGTCACTATTTTAATGGGTCACTGAGGTATGGAAAGATAGAAAGAATGAAATACTGTTTGGTTGAGACACTGAAAGATGAGTCACCGATAGACTATTAAATTTTATGTTTATTAATATTATTTTTAATGGTTATATTTGTCTCATTTAATTATATTTACGTATTTACTAATATTTTGTTGAAATTTTAGCAAACATTACGAGGTATGATGGGCGGATGTACGTGGAATGTACACTCTCTTTGTTGGCCCTAGAATATAAGAAATATTTTAAAATAAATAAGATAAATATAATGTGAGGTGGTGTGGTGCATTCTTGTGGGAGATATACTGTTTAATATAAACTCTCATGAAACCATTGTCAACTCCATAATAGAAGAACGTATGAGGTGATATCAATCGATCTGAACATCGAATTAAAAAACTACTTCATCATATTCCAAGAAAGAGAAAAATATACATGTATAATCATACCTATAGCTGGATGACAGAATATAATACTCTGTTTTGTGTCATCTTCCAGAAGAGGTCTCAAACCTCAAATACACTTCATTAAATGAGTCTAGAGCTATACCACAAAACCCCAAAGCGTTATAAATCTAAATTTACATATTTTATCTATTGCATTCATTTTGTTACATTTCTGATCAGTGTGTGTATTTTTCTGGTACACACACTCACTCTAATGCATAATTGGAGGATACTTATTATCCTCAATCTCAGACTATTTTTATGATTTTGTATCCCACGTTGAACTGTGGAAGAGGTCGTGTGTGACCTTTTTATTGTTTTTCCCACGACGTATTGTGGTAGAGGTCAAGGGTGACCTGGACAACCCTGTTTGTTATTATTAACCCTGATCTAGGGTGTGGATCAAAATATTTATTAATTTAAACTGCTTAGTGGTAGGTTATCACCAAATGGAGAGGATTAAGTGTCTGCTTGAGAGTGAACCTCTTTTTTTATTTCTTCTATTTTTTAACCTTTTATTTTAACTCTGTTTTTATCACATATTTCATAAAAATAAATTTATCTCTGATATTTCGTCTTAGAAAGTGAAAATCCATGAATTCTATATATTTTTATTTACAAGATGAAGAATTTAAAATAACTTCTACAAGTAAAACAGCCCATGAAATTCGGGATACTTAGTCTGTCTCACATGAAGAAACTTCTAGTGATAATGAAATGAGACACAACACATATACTATTAAATATTAAAATTTTAAGATGAAGCTGGATGAGACTATTTCTGACATGTTTCTCAGGTTTAATGAAAATTTTAACACTATGATCTCTCTTGTAAGAGATGTTACTATCAAAGAAAAAATTATAAAAATTCTAAGATGTTTACCTGATAGATGGATAGGAAATTATATATCAATTAGATAATCATGTGATATCTGCAAATTACCTGTAAAAGAACTCATTAGAAAACTGATGATGTATGAGGAAGAACTTAAAGTCAACAAATAAGAAGAGTATGAACCTAAGAGAAAATATGTAGCCTTAAAGACTAAAACATCTAAAAGAAAAGGAAAAGAGAAAGTTCAAGCTATTTATTGGAGCATAAGTAGTGAAGAATTAGATTCATATAGTGATGAAGAGATGAATCAGATGGCCAAAAGATTTGAGAAATTCTATAATAAGAAGATATTTTCCAGGAAACCAAATTATAAATGAAAATATGACAATAAGGGAAATTATAAAAGTGATTGGAAGAATCCAAAGAAATTAGAAAAAATAGATTTCTATGAATGAAAAAGGAGAGTGCATGTCAAAGATGAATGTCCTAAATTAAAATGTAAAAAGAAGTGTGTATATAAAGATATGAAATACAAGAAAGCAATGAAGGTCACCTAGAGTGCATCCGAGGATATATCTCGTGAATCTTATTCTTCTCAGAATGAGAGATAAGATATGGAAAATATGTTATTTATGAAAAATACACCGGAGGTACTCTTAAACTCTCATTTACCTAAGCACTATTATTCTAGAGATGAATCTGAATATGAAAATATGACAAATGATGAATAGTTTGAGTATTGTAATATGCTAGAAGAAACTTGTAACGAACTAAAGGATAAGTATAAATCATTAAATAAAGAGAATGAAATCTCAAAATATATTAAATATGACATTACTAATGAGAAGGAGAATAATTAACAACTACTAAAGAAAAATAATGACATAAAGTTATCTAATGATCTATTAAATAAGGATCTAGATATGTTTAACAATAGTAAAAACACACTTACTCAGTTGCTTAGTAAAAAGATAGCTCCTAGGTACAGTACTGAAATAGAATATCATCCAGGGAAAAGAAATTTATCTAAAACACATTTTATAACTAAATATGTAAAATCTATTTCTCTATAAAAAAGTGAAGTTTTTACTACATGTTCCTGTTATGAAAATTATTTGACTGCATCAAGTTTTTCCAGAACAAATAAAGTTTATTTTTCAAAAACATTACATTCTACATATAGAAAACCCATAAGACAATTTTGGGTTGCTAAATCCTTTATTACTATTACTTCTGGACCTAGAAAATTATGGGTACCAAAATATATTCTTGGATGAATTTTTTTGTAGGTACATTACCTAAAGTGTTACTATAGAAAACATTGTACTTGTATAGTGGTTGTACAATAAACATGAAAATATAATACTCAAGATTCAAGAATCTTGTCAAGATTTATAGTGAACATGTCACATTTGGTGACTATGGTAATGGAAAGAACATCAGCTTATGCCAGATTGGTAATGCTAACTATATTTTAATTTCTAAAGTACATTATGTTGATGGATTAAAATATAACTTTCTTAGAATATAAAAACCATGTGATGATGTATTTAATATCAAATTTAAAAATGATTCATTCCATGTTTTTTATGCAAAAAATAACTTAGTATTTACTGATTTTAGGAATGATAAAGTTTATGATGTAAATTTAGACACACTAACATCACATAATGTTTCCTACCTAAGTGCCTTTCACAAAGATTCTTGGATATGGCATAGATTACTAGGACACTGTAATTTAAAATCTCTTAGAATGATTACTATAAAAGGACTAGTCTAGGATCTAACCGAACAAGATTTTCCAAATGAAAAAGTCCTTAATCATTGTCAAAAGGGTTACAAAATAAGTTATCTTTTAAATCAAAGAAACAAGTTTGAACTTCTCAACCTTTAGAGTTTGTTCACATAAATTTTTTGGACCATCTATTTTATTTAGTTTAAATGGGATGCACTATGTATATATTCTTTTAGATTATTATTCTAGGTATACATGGAATTATTGAATAGATCACAAAAGTGAAGACTGTACTTACTTCACCATGTATGATAAAACAATGTAAAATCCAAGTGGACTTAGAATTAAATCCGTAAGAAGTGATATTTTCCGTGAGTTTGTGAATCAAGACTTTGAATATTTTTTTCACACAAAATGTCTATAGTCATAACTTCTCTTCCCCTAGGACACCTAAACAAATGGAGTTTTAGAATGAAGGAATCAAACTTTACAAGAGATAGCCCGAAAAATTCTTAAGGAATAGGATTTACCTATTTACTTTTGGTATGAGGCTATGGATACAATATGTTACATAATTAATAGTGTCTTAATTAAACCTATTCTCAAGAAGACTCCCTATGATCTGCGATATAATAGAAATCCCAAAGTTAGTTATTTCAATGTTGTTGGTTGCAAAGTGTATATCCTTAACACTAAGGATAATCTTTATAAATTTTCATCTAAGAGTGATGAAGGAATATTACCAGGTTACTCGACCTCTAGTAAATCATATAGAGTAATTAATAAAATAAATAAATGTGTTGAATATTTTTTTCATATGAAATTTGATAAAACAGATCCACATGAACCTAAGATCTCTCTAGACAACTTTTAAGATGATATGTCAAACCTTGAAATAAATGCAAAATCATCTAATCCCCTTGTCAAAAAATTTGTTAAATCAAACAGTTTTGGAAATTATTTAGAATATGAATATAATGAACATGAAACTGTTGATGAAACTGAAGTTACTCTCCCTTCCTTTTCTATACCAACTAGAACTCTTAATAACTATCCTTTACATGATTTTGATGGATACTTAGATAAAGAGACACAAACTATAGAATCTTATAGAAATATTGTTGAAAATAAAGTCTTCTTGTCACAGCTTGAACCAAAAAACATCAGTGATGCAATTCAAGATGGATTTTGGGTGATAGATATAAAAGAAAAACTTAACCAATTTGAAATAAATAATGTTTGGAAACTTGTGGATAGACCCAAATAAATCTTGACCATAGGCACCAAGTGGGTGTTTATGAACAAAGTAGATGAATATGGTAATATTGTTAGATGGAAATATAGATTGGTATAACAATGTTACAGTCAAGAAGAAGGCATTGACTATGAATAAACTTTTTCACTTGTTGCTAGACTTGAGGCCATCAAAATACCGCTTGCTTATGCTTTTAATATTAATTTCAAACATTATCAAATGGATGTTAAAAGTACATTCCTAAATGGGTATATAGTTGATGATGTTTTTTTTGAACAACCTCATGGTTTTACAAACCCTCACTTTCTAAATCATATATTCAAATTAACAAAAGATTTTATATGGTTTAAAACAAGCTCCAAGAGCTTGGAATGATAGATTAAGTAGTTTTATTATTTCAAAAGGATTTACAAAAGGAAATTCTGATCCCACTCTTTTTATAAAATTAATTTCTAAAGATGTTTTAGTAGTTCAAATTTATGATGATGATATAATCTTTGGATCTTCAAGAAATTATTTATGTATTAAGTTTTCAAAAATTATGCAAAATGAATTTGAAATTAGTTAGATGGGTAAACTCAAATTCTTTATTGGATTTAATATTTTTTAAATTAATTAATTTATCATTATAAATAAAATTAAATACACAAAAGATATTTTACAAAGGTTTGGATTTGATAACATTAAAATTAGTGACACTTCAATGAGTACTACTTGTTAGTTGGATCCCAATGAAGATGGTAAACCTATCGATCAAACCACTTATAGAGTAATGATTGGAAGTTTTATCTATATGACTACTAGTATGCCAGATATAATTCTTATGGTGTGTATGTGTGCCCATTTTCATGCTAATTCCAAATCATCTCATGTAAATACTATTAAAATAATCTTGAAATACCTCAAACATGCAATCAATTTAGGTTTGTATTATCCCAAAGGACAATAATTTGATATAATGAGTTATTATGATGCTAAATTTGGTGGAAGCTAGTTAGATTGAAAAAAAACTATGGGAAATGTAAATTTTTGGGAAAGTATTTGGTTTCATGGTTTTGTAAGAAACATAATTCGGATTCATTATCTACTGATGAAGCTGAATACATAGCTGCTGGTTGATATTGTGCACATTTTTCTGTAGATGAAACACTCTCTTCTAGACTATGGATATAATTTTAGACATGTAACTATAAAATGTGACAATACAAGTGATATTGAAGTTTCAAAGAACCTAGTTTCTCAATTTATAAAAAAACATATTGATATAAGACATCACTTTTTGAGAGATCATTATCAAAAGGGTAATATCACTTTTGAATTTGTTGGCCCTGAATATCAGCTTTCTAACATATTAACTATGCCATTGAACTCTAAAAGATTGAATTACATCAGACCTAAGTTTGGAATGATCAATCAGTAAGAACTAGTGTTTTCATTACCTTTGGTGTTTTTCTGTAAAGTTGTCATGCCAACACCATTTTCATACCGACACCATTGCCATGAAAACATCGTTGTCATGAAAACACCATTTTCATGACGAAACCATTGTCATACTGACACCAATGTCATGCTGACACCATTAGTGTTATGAAAAGTCTATTGTGCTGACATCGATGAATCATTGTTTTTCACATTTTATGTTTTTATCAAAATGAAACTGTTTCATTAATTCCAATAAAACTGGTTCACGATTTCATGATTGTTTAATTTCAAAATCCCCAAATGATATAAATTTGAATCGATCAACTGTACTCCCTTTACCACTACTCTCTCTCTCTCTATCAACCACCATTACTTTTCTTTACCCCCAACCTTTCACCTTCTGACCTCTAGACTGAACTATTTGAAATAGAACCTATGAAGTGAGATCTTTAAGAGTTTGAGCCTCGTGCTTCTAAGAAATAGAAAGGTAAATTGGGAAAACCTTTAGGTAATGTAAATCCTAGTCTGGTAAAACATTATGTAACCTCAATGAAATAAGTACTGGTGGAATTTATCTTGGAGAGAAATTATTTGTTGTTAATGGTGCTATAAGATTAGGGAAATATTTAATCGTTTGAAAAAAATGATAGATTTTTCTAACTGAAGATTTTATATGAAGTTTACATGAATATAGAACTTTTGGTGAAAGGAAGTGATGATTCTTGGGTGAATTCAATTGGGAATGGGAAGATAATTTCTTTCTCTTCAAGACATTGGGATAAATTTTTTAAGTTACCTCACAAATGAAGGTTTAATGATTATCAGGGTACTTATCCTCTTAAAAGTGAATTATTTTATTATGAGACATAACTGAAATATCTAACTAGAAATGAGAAACATAAGAGACCCATAGCCTCAAAATTATATGGTTAGTGCAGAGTTTTATTTAAGTTTATTCAGCACCAGTTTTTTCCCAAGAAAGGGAAATTTGATTCTCTCAAGTATCAAGATGTATACATGCTTTATTTGTCATAGAAATGTGTTAAATTCAATCTATTTAGGTATATTATGGTTCACATTAATGAGATATTAAAATCTATTTGTATTTCAAATTCTCTTTTCTACACCAAAATGATTTCAGCAATGCTATAAGAGAAAGGCTGTGTAAGTGAAGTTGATAATGTTTTAGTTAGTGAATGTAGTGGTTTTTGATTATGTTATAACATCTTTAAAATAATTAAGATTAACTGAAAACCATGGAGAAAGGTATGGGTTGGTGATGAAGATAGATAGTATTAAAAGTTCAATCCTATAGATCATCTAGTTAAACCAAGGGATCTAGTTGGTTATGGACTCGGTTTAGATGGACAAGTTGTTTATTCTTTAGATGAGGGGGAGGAGCCTGCCTCTCCTTTCAAAAACATGGGATCACTTGTCAATGATAGAAGTGACCTAGAAGCTAATGGACAAAAAAAAGTGTCTATTAGACCTGAAATTCCTCCTTTGGACTTACCTTCTCTTGAACCTATTCTCAAATATACTGGGAGTGGAGAATTAGAAGTTGAAGGAAGTGTAGAGTATTTTAGTGAATCTAGTAAAGAAGGAGATGAAGAAGAAGAATATGGTAATGGTGAAAGTGATACATAATCAGGTTAAAAGGAATAAGATGATCCAGTTGACGATGAAAATAGAAATAAAAAGAATGAAGATGGTGATAATGAATAATGTAGTGAAAGTGGATGTGATAACTAATCTGGTAATGCTAATGAAAATCCATATGCTATTAGGATGGAAGTTACTGAAGGTAATAATGGTGTATCTATTGAGGGTGATGTTCAAGATGAAAACGTTTCCCCAGATGAATATATTTCTCAAGTTTTATATTCAAGAAAAAGAAGTGTATATAAGGAGAAGCAACCTAGATAGAAAGCATTGAATGAGGGAGATCAATCTGCTAAGAAGTTTGAAACTAAGGGGGGGCCTCAAGAAAAGGAATCCCAAGCTGATGAAGAGCATAAAATTGGAAAATTATGACTTGATAATATTACTTCTCTAGATTATGATATTTTGGCTGAATGGGTAAGGAATCCTGGTATTGTGGCAATAGTATTGGATTATGAATATTCTGATGATGAAGTCCTTGCACTTACTTCAACAAACCAGAGGATGAGACCTCAACTAGTGACTATGTCACTAAATCCAATATTGAGCAATTCAAAAAAGACATATGTTCATCCATAAGACATGCCATACAATATCAGATGAGATATGAGATTGATGAAGTCAAGAGAGAGAACAAAGAGATGACTAATAATTTAAGAGTTTTCTGATAATGGATGATGGTGTAAGGAAAGATGGAGCTTCTAGTTCTACTCCTACCTCAAACAGTTTGTCTCAAGCTGATGCTGCTTCAGTTTCCATGATGGTCATAAAATAATTTCATCCAAATTTAATTACAACTCTCAAAACAATTGTGACAAGAAATACGAAGCTCATAAATGAGATGAATAATTTAACCACTGGTATTAATTCCTTGACCACTGAGTACAAAAATAAAATGGAAATTATCCTGAAATAAATTAAGAATCTTTTTTCTCATTTTAAAGCTCTTGATTTTTCCAATTTCAGAAAATATGTTCAAGAACATTCCTCTTCTACTCTTGCTTCAACCTCTACTCAACCAGTTCATCCTTCACAATCTGCATATCATTCCACTATTATTTCTATTTTAAAAGAAGAAATACAAGAATAAATTTCTCATATGGAGAAGGTTTAGGACACATTAAATAAGGTGCATGATCATGAGATGTATTATATTAGGAATGATTCACACACTTAGGAAAATATGACCAAAAATATTAATCCAATTTTCTCCAAAATCAACACCATGCATCAAATGAATTGTTTGTTTAATTATTTGGATACCAATCTTATTATTCCTCTAGTGACAAAGGATTTTAAGGATCAGATTCAGAAGCTGATAGAATTTACTCCCTTGTTAGAAAAGTTTATAGAAACTAACGAAGACTTTGAAAAGGAAAAGAAATATGGTGGAGAGATAATTGAAGAGTTAACCGAGATTCTAAAACCATATCTCCATGTAAAAAGTGAATCCATTGTGGTACCTCATGGTACACCACTTGACCCTAATGGTTCAGTGCCTTCTCAACCTTTGATATTTGTTTCTTAGGCTTTATCTCAGATCAAACCTATCATTACATAAACTGTTCAGCCTCAGCTTTTTTCTCAGCATAGAACTACTCTAGCTTCTATAGTTCTAGAAGGAGGGAATTTGACTCCAATCAAAATCGATTTAGACCATCATTATTCTCAGCCTAACCCTCCATATGAACCATCCATTCATTCTTATGATAAGGTGAAGGCACACATTGACCTTACCAAGTAGTGTAGAGGGATCTTTTTTTGATAGGGCCGAATCATTGTACCTTTTCTAATTCATTGTACTTTCTTTATGAATGCAATTTCATTTTTTATACATTTCTATTTTTAGTATCCTTTTCAACA
Organism: Viscum album; assembly: GCA_963277665.1. NCBI lineage: Eukaryota > Viridiplantae > Streptophyta > Magnoliopsida > Santalales > Viscaceae > Viscum > Viscum album. The sequence continues at coordinate 247,027,015 of OY728131.1, forward strand.
TCCATTTTTTTACTAATCCCAAAAGTGGGAGAATTATATTAATCATTATTAAAATGGGGTGAACTTTATGAGAACTTTATTAAGCATTATTATGAGTTTACACTTTACTATGTGTTTATTCTTTACTATCTCTAATACATTATTTTAATATTATCTCTGATACATTATTATGTTTTTTACAATAATATTTCTCTGATTATAATTAATAATGCAATGATTTGTGATTATCAAAAAGGGGGAGATTTTTGGCCCATTGATAATATTGGCCACTATCTATATCTATAATGGTTTTAATTATCAAAAATCATGTCATATATTAACATATATCATACCATATGTCAAAGATTATAAATTATGTCATATAATTATCCTAAATATCAGATAATTTCAATAATATATCTATTTATGCGTGTTTATGTCTAAAAAATCTTATACCTAATTACCTATGTGTAATTATGTGTTTGAATACTCTTTGATTTTGTTGAATTGTAAGACAAAAAAAACATCTAAAAATTATCTAAGTATGATTCACTGACACCGTCAGACAGATGACTCACTGACAGACATATGACACACTAACATATAGTTCAAACATTCATATATTCAAGGTATGTGAAGTTGACACCATTTAATGATTCACCATTGAATATGACTCACAGATGATGATTACCTACCATTAGTCAAAGCAAACTAACATTGCATCATGCTACCAACGTACTGTCTCACTGATGGATCAATTGTCTCACTAATAGAAGTAAGGATTCACCATTGATATGATTCAATGATAGATCATCTATCCCACTAATAGATATAGGGATTCACCATTGGAACATGTCACCGATGTAATGAGTCCCCGACATATGAAAAGACCGACATAATGACATACCGTTGGGTTGATACACCGACAGATGAGTCACCGATTGACTATTTAAGTATTTATTTATTAATATTATTTATAAAGGTAATTTTTTGTGTCATTTGATGATAATTACATATTTAATAATATTTTGTAGGAATCTTAGAAGATAGTACGAGGTATGATGAACCGATACACGTGGAATATACATGGTCTTTGTCAGCCCTTGAAAATATGTAGTATTTTAAAAGAAAGAAGATAAATAGAATGTGAGGTGGTTTGGTTCATGCTTGAGAGATATATACTGAATAACATAAGCTCTCATGAAACCACTATGAATTGAAGAACATATGAGGCTATCTCAAGCGTTCCGAACATCAAATTGACCAAACTACTTCAGTATCTTCATAGAAAGAAATGAATATATTTGCACAACAATACCTATAGTTGGATGCCATAATAAAACACTCTATTTTTTTTCAAATTATAAAAGAGGTATCAAAATTCAAATCCCCTTCATCGAACGAGTCCAAAGCTGCACCGCGTAACACACAGAGCCTTCTAAACCTAACTCTACATCATAAGCTCTGTTGTGTTCATTTAGTTACATTTCTGAGCAGTGTGTGTATTTGACTATTACACACACATTGAATCATGTACATAACTGGCTGTTAATTAATATCCTTAATCTCACACTATTTTTATCCATTTTTATCCCATGTAGAACTGTGGAAGAGGTTGTGTGTGAATTTTTTGTTGTTTTTCCATGAAGAACTGTGATAGATGATAAGGGTGACTTGGAAATCCTTGTGTGCTGTTGAGAACCCCAATCCAGGGTGTGAATCAAATAGTTTATTAATTTAATTTTCTTTGTGGAATATTATAACCATGTAGAGAGGATTAAGAATTTTTTTGGGACTGAAACTCTTATTTTATTTTTGATGTGATTGTACCTTTTAGTTTTACTCTTCTTTTATCACATATTTTATAAAACTAAATTGAACAATGATATTTAATCTTAGAATGTGTTAATAATAGTATTTAATTATTATATTAGTTTCAAAAGATGTATTAATTATTAAATTGATTCAACTAAGAAATAATCAATCTTTTGAGAAATTAATCTAATAGTCATGCTCTTATAAATTCACTACTGGAAAACAAGGCAATCAAATTTTTAATATTGGGGGAATTTCAAATAATTCTTTTTTCAAAAAATTTTATAGATACTCTATTAAACCCTCTATTTAGTACTCCAATATGACCAAAAACAACCTTATGGGTAAAATATATTATAGGATATGCAATCCTAGAGAATTATTAAAAAAATCAATAATAATAACCACTTAATCCCAATAAACTCTGGATCTTAAAAACTTTTCTAGGAAACTCCTAAGACACCACTGCCTGAATATTTTTAGAATCCACTGAGACACCCATCCCAAAAATCACATGAATTAAAAACTAAAACAATTAAAAATTACTCCCGCACATCTTGGGTTTTATATCCATTATATTACCCTTACCCCTCCGAATAATAATTTTTCCTTGGTGTCATTGCTTAGGATCCTTTCTGGGCATCAGAGTGGTCTGCATCTATTTTATATTCACGTTTTAGTATCGGTGTGGTCAAGATCTCGATACGGCGGCCTCTGATGGTTCAGATCTCAGTTTCCGGGGTATTTTTTTCAGATCAGCATCACATGGAGAGCTTTCCGGATTCGGGGTCTAGGCATGTTGGCATGGCTTGGAGATGGATTCCAGTCTTCAGATCTGGTCTCAGCTGACCTTAGGCTTCAGGTGTGTTCTAGTTCAACTTATAAACTACTCAGATGCAATTTAGAGGGGGTTCAATTTTTCCTCGTTTGTTTTGATTTTGGTGCTCTAGTGGTGTTCTTGTGGTGGTGGAATCACCGAAGGGGCCCATGCCTCCCCCACTTGTTACTTTTGCATCATTTGGCTCGATCAATTTGGAAGTCAGAGGGAGTTCTTCCACGGTTTGGTACTGTTCAACTCCAGACCAGAGTGGCATTGTCTACTCAGACCTTCTTGGCTCCCGTCATCGATGATAATCTATTGACGTGGTGTTGGATCTTCTCGTATTGTGTGAAGAATATTTGGCTTCATTATCCTTGGTTTGTCCTCATTTTTGGATTGTTTTGGATGTATTTGAAGGGTTTCTTGCGGTCGAGATGAGGCTCTTCTTGTTTCAGTTCTAGTCATAATTGGTGTGGGAGTGTTTGACTTGGCTCTACCCTTTGGTTTGCCTTCTGGTTTCTTCTGGTGATTTGGATTTGGGTGATTTCAGGATCTCAGCTTTGACGGCTGCTACAATTGATGTTTTTGGTAGAATATTTTTTGTTTGATCCTGGAGATGGGAAGTTAGATCAGATGGACTAGATCTCTTTGAACAGGCCCAGAGGAGGATTCATAGCTGGAATTTCCATGTTGTAGTTCTTTTTAGATTTGGTTTTTTGAGAGGGTATAACTTCAGCTATAGGATTTGGAATGTTCTTTGACACATGACACTTTCTTGATGATTTTCATCTTAGTGTTGGAGTGATTCAACTTATTTTATGCTAATGAAGGGACTGCTTTGGTTTTTCAGTTTGGTTTCACCCTTTTTTCATTCAGGTGTGATTTTCCTAAGTCCCTGATGTACTTTGGGTTATCCCCCCTTCTACACTTAAAATGGGGCTTTATCAATAATAAAAATATTTGAATCCCTTAGGTCCATTAGAATATTACATGATCCTATTCTGATATAAAATAAACAAGGATAACATCCAAAAAAATTACCATGAAAGAATCCATGAATCGATGGAATATTCAATTAAACAAATCCATTAACACATAAGGAGTGTTAATAATGAAAAAAGAGATAACCAAATACTTATAATGTCTAAAACTCCTCTTGAACACCATCTTAATAATATCTTCCACTCAAAACCTCTACTAATGGAACCCTAATCTCATATCAATCTTTGAAAACAACTATGATCCCTTGAGTTGATAAAAAATGTCATCAATACAAGGAAAGGTATATTTTTTCTTATCTATCACATAATTGAGTTTTTATTAATCAATACATTGACTGACACACTCGTCCACCTTATTTTCAAATAGCACTGAAAATTCAAAATGTAAAATAGTAGTTTGAATAAATCCTTTGGCATCAAGATCCTAAATATCCTCAAGATGATCTTATAATTTCTTCAATTCAGTGTGTGGAATATGGTAAGAAGGTAATGAAATGGTACTATCCCCCAAATTTCAGTTTATAGAAAACACGACTTCCCTCTAAAGTAGTAAACTGGATAAATAATTTGGGAAAATGTCAAGATAATGATTCACCAGCATAGGAATAGGGCCACTAATATATTGATAAAAAATATCTATAAAAATTATTGATAAAGGGAACAATATCAACAATGTAATAGTAGATAAAAATTACATTCTATCATTACCTATGATCCCACTCACCCTAAATAACATGAGTGACTCCATCAGATGAAATAAATTGAATCCGATGATGATAAAATGTTAATCTTGTATTTATAACAAATCATAAAATCCATGATACTGATAAGATAAAATATGTAAAGATCAATAACTATAAAATCCCATATGGTTTTATGGTCAATAAAAATGAACCATATTTTGGGACATCCAAAACAATAATAATAATTCTTTCACATATGAGTGGAAACAGTCATCATGAAAGGCTTAAGCTCTGATCATTGTCCCAACACATTGATAAGATTAAATTAAATAGAGGAATGATTTTAATACGATCGGGTTTGAGGTGTCCCTTTCTCCAACTCTAGTAATAGTACACATGAATCTTCCCTGATTTATATTGATAAATCATAAAAATATATTGTAACTGGTCAACTTTCTTTATTTTATACTATGATAATTAACTATGGCTACCACATTCCATCTTTGATGCTTAGAAATAGTCTAATATTCCCAGCTATATCATCCTTATCCATAGTTTTCATGTCCACAATCGCAATGAAGGTGGGAAGGAACATAATAATAAATATATACTGAATGTTATCCATCAATACCATATTGAATCTATGAACCATGAGATATATATTGGAAACATTCTCTACAGATATGGTCACTAACTCTGCAAACTGAGAAGTACACTCCCTAACAAAACAATCTCCTTGCTTCATAGAAGTAAACCCTCATTCGCTCACTGCTCTCAATGACTCAAGATAAAACTATTGATTGAATTATATAATAAAGGTATCCCATGTGATATATTTAGGAAACATGGAAGGAAAAATATATTCCCAACCCTTCCTTCCTGAACATTAAATCATATAACTGGTGAATTCAACCACAAAGTATCTTGTGTTTTTAAAAAGAGGAAAATTCTTTTAATCTGAATGATCAAATATTCTAATTCTTAGGGACCATTTTTACCATGATATAAAAATGAATTATATTTAGTGAATTATGTAGCATGATCCACTCTCTATTATAGTTTATCATTGGTGACTTGAATGATGGAACAAATTGTTCAGACTATAGTTTTCAACAAATCCAAGTCAACTAGAGGACTCACTTATGAGGTTTTCACTAGAGCTTCCTAAATAATATTAAGAGGAATTATTCTTGAAGGATATATAAAATATAAAATAAGTGGATTAAACCCATTTATAATATAATTAAATTCATTTATCATAATTTAAATTTTGAAAAATAATTCCCATACAGGATAAAACTACAAAAAAGATTGTAGAAATCACCAAAATTTCTATGGTCTCTCAAGGATTTTCTTGATAGTGTGAAAGATAGAAAAACTACCACACTACATCTCGAGTTCGATATAAATATATCTAGTCTACCATAAACCCCTAGACACATGTTGGTGATATATAAGTTGTTCTTTTTTCAATTATATCATGATCATTTAATTAAAATTTGTATCAAACCAACTTGGGTTTACAAATAATGTCACCAAAATTGACCAACCACAAGGCTCAAAGCACGTTCATGATCCCCATGGGTTGGAAAAAATAAATAGGGTATCATAAAAAGGAAAATTGGAATCATTTCACCATTAAAATACATTTGATAATATAGAAGAAAGTAGAGTTTCATAGAAGATATTAATGATACATCATATGTCAAAAACAACTAAACAATAAAAGGTTCACACAACATATTGAATAATATAGTCTAGATAACAACTAAAGAGAAAAATAAAATGTAACCTAAATAAACCCATAGGTAAATATATACATGTGACTATAAGCCAACATTATCCCAAACCACTATAAGAAAACATGAAATGGGAGATCCATCCTCTACATGAATTTTTTCTCCATTACCTGTATCCTATGTGACCAAGGATAATAACAAACAAAGTAAAAAGTAGGATGTGAGTAATAAATCATAGTAGGATACTACCATACAATAAATAAAATTTTAATCTATATCCACCCATTTGTTGTTGTTTAAAAATTATTTTTAGAAGATTTAGAGAAGAAATCATTATATATATAAAAATAAACCTTTGGTTTTCTTTTCAGAAAACATGATATATTTTAAATACATAAAGAAATATGAAATAAAATTTATTCTTGTAGAATATTTATATGATATGAATAGAATTAAATTATTATATACATATCAAGTGATAAAATCCTCAAACTAAATTTATAATCAATTAATATATCCATAAAGATCCAAAAGTAAAATCAAAACTAAAATGTGTACACAACTCAGATGAACAAGACCATTAGCCATCCTAAGTGACTATTAAATTCAAGGAACCATAATTTCTCAAAAAGGAATCCCAATAAAGATCAATGATTAATAGGAAACTCCTTGAGTGAGAGTCAAAACAACAATAGAACACATATGTCTAATTTTAATTCATACTACAAGGTATTATCAATGTGTTAATACATTTCCATTCCTTTAAATAAATCAAATTCATGTTTTGAAAAACATTTTCAGTTTAAATAAATTTCATTTATTGCACAAATTTTCATAAAAAGTTTCCTTATTGATACCACAATGCTTCAATACTTGAAAAATAATTCTATTTTTAAAGTCATATATTGGATAATTTATCAAACACATCATCTGTATCAAAATAGTTTCCATAAAAAACTCATCTTTAGAAAATATTTCAAATAAAGAGAAGATCATATTCACCTCTCATGGATTTCAATTCATAAATTTCATAATTCAGAACAAAATTAATTCAATTGAATTCAATGTATTCCAAGGGATAGACCGTATGATATATGGGACTACATAAAACTTGGAGAAAACCTCATTGTATTCTATTATTATGATGAGAGAGAAGATTAGATTTACAAGAACCTAGATCTAATGGAAAAAAATAAATTATCCATTCCAATTATAGATCTAATAATTTACCCTTTAATAACATCAAATTCATGGACTAGAATAGAATAAAATAGATTGGAAAGGACCCACTTAATAGATTACACCAAAAAAAGATCCAAGATTCCAACAGGCACAAAGATTTAACACCATGGATAGGGAGAAAGCTAATAATGTCACTAAGGAGCCTCTAAACCAAGAAACCCAAATTAGGTTTGAGGGGGTAAAATTAAGAGAGTTATGAAAATATTTCAAGCTAAAATGGCCTTTTTGTCCATACTAAATCACATTCCCATTAGGGTCCCTAGATAGACATTGGGTCTCACTAGCTAGATGGTGGGTGAAGGATGAGAGCATGCACCTCTAGGCCCTCCATTAGTTGGGATTCTAATATAAGAAGAATGAATCTATCCCTAGGTCCTCTAGTAGATAATAGGTGGAACCAATAAACATACATGTATTCTTCTAGCCTCCACTAACTTGTTGATTCCCTCCATAGGCTAGCCGGTGGCCTTCTACCACCAACTGATCAAACACCCTCTCCCAAATTATGTACAACCCAAAGTTGAAAAAGATAAAAAAGGGATCTATACTTGATTTTGCATACCAGGGTGTGACATGATATACCTTTCTTATAATGCAAGGTATGACTATTTATATTAATAAAATTATCAAATAAATTAGTCATATATAATATTCACATCATATAAGTAATATATACATGGATATTTAATTAGGACTTTCACAAATAAATTAATAATTAATATATATAACATGAGATATAAGAACATTAGACATTAATATTAATCAAAAACACTTCTAACATGGTCTAAAATCACATGCCTGCATCACAGGTCCTTCAGGCCTCCATCAGTGAAGGTTTTTTTGAAAATTAGTTTTTAATATTTCCTTTAAAGACCATGGGTTACCCCAATGGTATAACTGAACATTCTAAACCATTTTTATAGTGAATATATCAAATGATCCATCATATAAGATATAACAATTTTTTTTGGATCTATGGTCTCACCCAGAACCATGATAAGTTGACATCCACCATGATGCGATTGGCCCTTATAAAGGAATTTTCCATGTAGTAGTTGGCAATTTTCCATTTCGTAAATATGTGAAAAGTAAATTATATTTTATGGTTAGAAATCCAGAGTTTTTTTTGTTAAACATTTTAATTTTATTATCAATTTTATCAAAATAAAATGAGGTAATCAAAAGATGGCATAGTTTTTTGTGAAAATTTTGTCAACCATAATGTGTTTTTTAAACCATGATCATAAATCCAAAAAAATACCAAAAATAGATTTCAAATAAATTTTTTATCTTATTGATTATTTAATAATAAATTATTTGACACTACTAAAAGTTTTTATGGATTATCTCTACTCACATAATTAGTGAAATAAAAAAAAACCCCATTATAAACTCAATAAAGAGTGGGATGAATAATATAAAATATGAAAACCATAATACCAATGTACCTCATAGTCTATTCTATTAAACTTAACTGGAAGTGAGTATGATCGAACTCCCTTATTGACATCCCACAAGTTCTTTCATTTGAAGGCATCCACCAACCACTATAATCATTGAAAACATTAGTAGCGAAGTATTTTTACAATGGTGTGCTAAAATTCATTCTCAAATATATATAGGGAGAAGGGAAATATTTTTTTTCAAATAAACAATAAATTTGATTATATATAAAATTTAGTGAATGATTCTCTTGGAGTTCAAAAATTCCAAGCATTATGAAATAGACAAACCGTTTTCTATTTCACATGATTGATTATTTTTTGTTAAATTCCTTTACAAATATATAATTTGTCTATATATAATCATATTAAGTGATAATATTTGAAAATATGATAATAAACCTGAAAAAATGGATAAATAATAACCTATATAATTCTACCCATGCACTATGAAATGGGAAAACAAGCCAAAATATTACACTAACTATAGAGTTATGATTTTCACTATTTCATGGTTTAGGAATTAGTGAAAAATATTTAAAACGGTCTCAAACAATAATTATGCATCATAATATTGGATGACCAAATCACTATTTCATGGAAACATATATTTATTCCATACAAAAATCCCAATGAGTTATCTATATTGAATATATAACCTCATATATCCTTTATTATTCTTGAAAAAAATCATTGGTACACCCCAAGGATATATACATGGTCATATGAAACACTTAACCAAGATTTCATGTAATTACTTCTTTATATTTTCACTATCCTCTATGTAGCCATTGATATTTATTTTGATTTAGTCATGTGTTCAATTGAAAACTCCAACTCTTGGATTATATGACATTCAAGTAGTTTATCAAGGAATGTTTCAATGTATTCTTAAACAATGGGAATATCTACCATTTCTATTTTTTTCTTCATCATACTCACCATGAAATTTCTTAATATATTCTAAAAAATATGATTTCGGATAATAATAAAGCATGTATATTTCCACTTTGAATGTAATTTTAATTCAACCTCCTAAGAAAAAATAAATTTATTTATCTCAATAGTTATTATTTACATTATAATTTTAAAATAGATCCATTCTTATTATTAGTGAAAATACAATGATTTGGAATTATTTTAATACATGTTTTCCACATTATTTATATTTCATTGTTTTTTATGAAATAATTTTATTATTGAACATTTATTTAATATTGGTAATTTTGAGTGTAAAATGTAACTATATAAATATTTTTTTAAAAAATGAGTGTTTCTTGTGCTAACTAAATTAAATGATATTTGTTTAAATTTTTATGAATGATTATACCAAATACTTTGGTTTATTTTAATAAACTTTTTATTGAAATAGATTCATGAAGTGATTGTGAATGGTTTTTTATTTATAAATACTTCATTATTTCATGAATTTATCTTAAATATGTTTTGATGGAATGCATTTTAGTTCTTATTTTTAATCTATGATTAAATTTTTATTCTATTTTAATGCTTTGTTTTACATTATGAATTGAAAATTTCAATAATTTTTAATTCTTGTATTAATTTTGGATATTCATGAATTAATGGTTTTGTTAAATTAAGTGATACCAATGATTTTTTAGTTGAATAAGATGTTACGTAACATATTTGTTTCAAAGGAGTTCACATATATCATAGTTTCTCAACTAAAGATGACACATTACATATTTTGAGAATGAATCATCATGTGAAACATTTTTGGTTTATAAAGAATTCATAAATATGATATTTTTTCCATTTAATATTGATAGCTAACATTTTTTACCAAGCGATATTATACATAATATTCCATAGTTTGAAAAATCCACTAATGATCATATGTAACATATTTTTCTATGAAGATGTTCATTCATTAGATTATTTAGTTTTTTGAGTTTTTTAGAGTAGCTACTGCATCATTTAATTTTTTCTACAAAATTTTGATACATAACATAATACATATTTGAAGGGGTCATATATATAATAATAGACTTTTCTAAAATTACAAATGAAAATATGTATGATGATTTTTAGAAGAAATTTTACATAATAATATAATTTCTCCCTATAATGTTTTTTCATAACATATTTTACATTTCCACATTTTAGGTTCATCTAGTGATGAAAAAATTATAATTGAAAAAATGTTGAGGTTAACTAATTCTTATTAATTATAAATTAAATATATGGGATTCATTAGTTTGAATATGGGTTTTTGAGAAGACATTGGAGGTTCTCAAGAGAATATTATGAATACTTAATCAAGCTAGAAAATGTGTCTTGATTTAGAATACATAGAGTTAATTCTAGTGCACATGGGGTATCTGTAGTTATGTGGGAGTTCTGCTCGAGTAATTGTAAGAAGATGAAAAGTAGTGATAAAATTTAATGTGGAGGACAAAGTATCAAAGAAATGAGTTTCTTTATTTGAGAAATGTACTTTGGTTTTCTTTTTTATTTATAGTTTTACTTCATTTCGATGATGAATATCACAGAGGAAATGGTTAGTGCTTATGGAAGGTAGCCTAGAAGGTGTTGGAGCATGAAGAAAGACCTATCTCAATAGGTAAAATCCCCTTTCCTTCTTAATATTATTTTTATTCTTATATTTATAATGTTTTTCATGTATATATATTTTTATTTTTTTATCATGTGTAATTAAATTATCTTTAGGGTTTATATTAGAATGATTATAATTACTTCACTATTCTTTCTGAAGCCATTTTATTAATTGTTTGTTATTATGTTTTTTCTTACAAAAACTACTTATCTAGTCATTTTATCTAATTATAATTTAATAGACGTAAATTATAGAATAAATATTTTTCTTGAAGGGAGTAACTCATTAATCCTTCACATTTTAATTAACAAATCAAGATTAGTTTAATTAGGAGAATAATAATGAGATCATGTAATATCTCACTCTAATATTGAGGTATGAACCCGTTAATGTTTTCAAAAACCACTTATTATTGATATTTAAGTGGTTTTATTGGGTATTGGGGGGGGGGGTGGTCATGGGGGTCTCCAATGGCCCTGGGAAGAGGCTAGGACTAGAAGCCTAAAATATGAAATGAAAATGGGTAGCTAATAGGTTTCTTATAGACCAGAAGATCTACCAGAGGTCCTATGTGCTAGTTGCTGGGTCCTAGATTCGGTTTAAAAAAATGGTCTTTTACCCCTCCACCCCTCTATCTTCCTTAATATGATTTCTCAACTTTTAGGGAAGTAATAGTAGAATATAAAGCTCTTATCAACCCCTTGGAGTTATTTAGCGGATCTACTTAAACCCACATCTATTTCAATTCTTGTTCATCACGTTGGAAGGATCTCTTTATGGATAAGACCCCTTAAGCTTGCAAACTAATTTTTATTTTATCCATATTTCTATGCTTCCATGCGTAACATAAATATCCTATTTCAATATTTTTTCCTATTTTCTTAATTTATTAATTTTTTTACTGAATCAAAGATTGATACTCGATAGGTGGATGACTTATGACCTAAGGTATGTAGTCTTATGATATTCCCTCAAATTCTCTCCATTATATTGCATGATTTTATTATGTGGTTACAGTAACCCTTCAGATGCTTGACCTAAAAGTAATATAATTTATTTTTAGGTCTTATTGATGACTTATTATCCCTTTGGGTTTTGAGAAGTGGGTTCTTTTAAATGGACCCTTCACATATTTTTTATAGAGGTTGGTAATTAATTTTTCTATTATATCAGGTGAATTAAAAAGGGAAATTTAAGGTCGACCTTAATGATATGGTAATTTAATATGAAAATTGCCATTCCTTATATGACCATAAGGACCCCTAATTTCTTTTGTCCTTGGTAATGTGAATTGAAACCCATGGAAAACTTTTCTTGTACTAGGAAATTGTTTATTATATGAATTTTGGAGTAATGATATGTTGATAATTCTTGGAAATGGTTATTAGTAATGAATTCTATGGTGGACCAGCTTTGATTCCATATTTTTTTTTGGTGGAATACCATAGATGAGACTAACATACCATTTAAGAATGCATTTGGATTCTAGGGTGTGAATACATGTTTGGATTCAATGATGTCTAATGGTATATAATGCCTTGATTAAGCTAGTGGATTCTATAAAGATTTATTACTATAAATTACATTAGGAAATAGCTCCCTGGATTCAGGTAGAGTTTACACTTGTTGAATGCCATATATTAATGTCATGGATTCTGGATGGATATACTTACTGAATGTAGAGGGTTGAGATCCATGTTTTTGACTCAATTCATATTGGTATATAATTCCTCTATTGTGATCCTCAAATTCAAATCAAGATATTCCATTGAATGTAAAGGGTTTCCCATTGAGTTCATACATAACTAGTGGATTTTATAATGAAAAATTAGAAAGGAATTATAGATTGATCCATGTAGATTCATTTGGATAATATCATTATGGTTTCCTCAATGACATGCTTGGGAACTTTATTAGGTTATGAAACTTCCTCCATGTTTATAGACTGGTGTAGGTTGAATTAGGTGGTTTCAGTCCTAGATGTGTACTTGAAATTGAGGCACAAGGCTCAACATGGTTCATTTTATTTAAATTGCTCATTATTTTTATTTCTGCTTCAAACACACACACACACACAAAATCATATATATATATATATTGCATACCTTTATGATTTACACATTTTACTATATTTTCATTAGAAACATTTTGTGGTATACTACTTATCTATTCTCACATACTATTTTAGACATTGTTTGGTTCTAAGATAGACTTTGTGGATATAGTTTTTTGATAAGGAAAGAACCCTATAGCTGATGATCAATGCTATGGATAAAACTGGAGTTGGGAGTTGGGAGCCAGGATAGATCTTAATACATATATGTTGTAGTTTTAATTTTTAATTTTTTATCTTTTGTTTAATTTTTGGGATTAATATACTTGAACCAACCTATATATATTCTATTCTATTCGTTATATGACATCACAATGATATTTCATGGGCTGTGACTTGTTTTTTCAACACCAATTTATTTTATATTTATGTGATGTTTTAACATTTCCTTTATTTATATTGATGTTTCTAATTTGACAGGAAAGTATAGCATCCCCATTATACCACCTTAGGCTCAAACTACAAGTCTACTACCTCTGGAGTATGGAGAGGTGGACTTAAGGCCATGTGGCACATCAGTTCAGGGCACTGGTTCTGTAGATTCTAGTTTAAGGAATTAAAAATGGTATCAAGGCATTAATTTTCTTTATTTATTAACTATGACTACTATACATGAGGAAGGATGTATTAAGATGTAGAAATGATCTTGTTTTTGGTAGTAGCTAAACACATATGAGAGAAAACCCAAGTTTCCAAGGGAGAGAATTACTATTTTTGAATTCATTGATTTATTTACACCTTGGGTGGGGAAGAGATTTTATATGGGTATTGAATAGTGGATTTACAGTATTGGGATGAAAAAATAAGGAGTATATTCATTCATCATACTGGGTACAAATTTATTTACATTACATTACCATTCTTACTTGACTACTTTCCATGATTTTTTATTTGGTTGTTTTGTTAGGATATGGGTTGGTTAATTAAAATGATATTATTAACCTAAAAAGTGTTTTCCTTTATAACATAATAGTGGTGTTCTATATAAGTAATTTTTATATGAATAATGGTATGAAATTGTGTCCCCCAATATGGAATTAAATTTGTGTCAGTTAAATGCGGTGAAAAGTACAACATAAAGAGTATTTTTCTCTATAACATGTGTTGAACACTTTATATAATAAAACTAAGTAAATGTATTGAAAATTGATAAGAATCTAAATGATAATTATGTATGATATATGTATTAATGTAAACGATGGTTTGGGATAAATAAAATATCATTAAAAAACATATAATTACTTTCTCTCATAGACTGTGGATGCCATCTTATTTAACCATGCATGTGATATGAGGTTCCCTTATATTAATGTCTTGAAACTTGGATGCGTAGTTATGGATACTAAGAGAGGATAGGTTATGTGTTAAGAGCCTATACTTATTAATTATTTAACTATATGGGATATCAAGATATATGGGGTGATGTGTTCTAAGTTTTTTACTTTCGAATTTTAGATAAGTTCATCCTTATTGACTGATAGTTGAGCGCCAGTAGGGAACTGGAAGGCATGACCCTATGGTGAAAATGACTGAGACACCACCAACATAATGTAGTCTCCTTTGCATGAACCTATGGTATGGATTATCAACTCAGGGAGAGCCTAAAAATGGGGTGAGTCTTATCTCATGGAGTGTATCCATTGCATAATGTAGTCTACTGTTAGAGACACATCATTAGATTCCTAGCCAATCTTTGAGTATACCTATGTTTCTGAATTTAAAAATCCACTTACATTATCTGATTAGGGTGTCACCTAGGTAGTTGATACTTGGATCAAGATTATGCACACTATTTTTGAGTATCTGGAGACACCCCCTAATAATAGGGTGACGATTTCCATTTATATGATTCTAGGATAGGATAGTTGATGGTAGGATGTCATCATTTCAGATGATCAGTATGTGGGAATGGTTTGGAATTATTTATAGATATGGTTATTTGACCTCTTCTTCCTAGAGACCCTACGGTTAAATATGGACATGGATTTTATACACCTAAATAAGGGGAGTTTATCTGTTATGGAGTATGTTGATCAGTTTACAAAGTTATAAAGGTTAATTAATCATATGGATAATTATGATTTATCTGGGGAAATATGATTATAAGATAGTATTATTTAAGATATAAAGTCACTGGTGAATTTTTTACATCAGAACATAGCCTTTAAGAGAGTGAATCAAACCTTGATTTCTATGAGGAATGTGAGGGAATCATGTTCCCCATGATAAGAGACACTAGTTGTTGGTGTATTTTTTGGTGGAATGAAGAACCATTTTTATGGGTCCCAGAAAAGAAATGGGTGTCATAGAATCCAAGGAGATAACATGTTCATATATCACCATTGTGATATGGTGGTTCACTATCAATATAATTGTGACATAATTATAGATATGTGATGATCCTATAAAAATATTTAATATATCCAAAGGGTTTTTTGGGAATCATAGGAACCTAGTGATAGAGCCTTTGATCTAATTTAGGGATTTGGAGTTCGATCTGCTACACCATAGTAGACATGGAGTTTGAGTTTGACTAGTCATATAGGTCAAGTCATAGTATGGGGTGAATAAAGTTAGAGTTAGTCACTCAATAGGGTAGTACATCATTGGGTAGTCAGGATGGAATTCATTGTCAAGGTTCAAGGAAGGTTAATGTAGTATAAACTACTCTCATAGACCAGGACATTAGGACTTCTATCATGATAGGTACAATTTTAGTGGATTAAAACTTAAATTCTTCTCTTTTTGACATGGCTGCATTGTACTCTATTATTACAACTCAGTTTTTTCAGGTTATAGGTTCAGTAATCATGTATTCATTTAGGGTTATGTCAATCGACACCCTTTTTGGAGTCTAATATAAAAGGGTTTTTCACTATAGGGAATGTACTCTTGATATTTGATGTTACCTATTTTTATGGAACCATATCATAGTGGATTTTACGTGGTTTTATTAAATTCTATAATGGATTGGATGATTACATTTGAAGATCATATAGACTTCTACCATCAGTGGGTGTCCATTATGTCACATAAAGGCTTCATATATGTTCACATGGGAGAATGGGACTTACAAAATGGATGATTTTTCCAAGGTCAACAGAAGTTATTTGAGGTTTTATCATAGTTTTCCATCATTTTATTGGATGAAGTATGGGAAGGTCCAACATCTTTACCTCCCATGGTGGACCATTTTTTAGATGTTTTACATAATGATTTTTCATGTTTTCCACCTTCGAGGGAGGTAGATATCACTGTCATGTTCATACAAGGTACTCACCCTATTATTTTCCTCCATAAAGGTTTGAATTTGTAGAGCCCTATTAGATAAATAATCAACCAGAGGACTTTGCGACCATGAGTTTTATCCACTCTATTACATGTCATTGGGTCTCTCCTTTCCTTTTTTCAAAGAAGGATAATGGTATATAATGGTTGTGTGTAGATTATCGATGGTTGAATAATGTTACTATTAAAAAATGATATCCAATTCAATGCATTCATGATAACTTCGATCAACTTATAGATTCTTGTATCTTCTCCAAGATTGATGTGAGGTTATGATATAATCGTTTAAGGTTGATAACTTTTGATATACCACATACAGACTCTTTAAGTAGGAATGACATAAATTATTTCTTGGTTATCCCATTTGGATTGATGACAGCTCCCTTACTGCATATGGACATGATAAAAAGAGTTTTGAATTTGTTCCTAGATTCATTCATGGAGTGTTTTTTGGGAAATATCCTCATTTATTCCCAAATGTGGGAGGATCATGGAAAATATCTTGAGATAATTTTGGGAACACTATGGGAGAATAGGTTGTATGTTAATATCTTGAAGTTTCATTTTTGGATAAAACTAGTACACTTTGGGGAATATCATATCAGAAGTGCGAATATCTATTGACCTAAAAAATGTAGTATGTTTTGTTTCTATGGAGTATCATAAGATTTTTCTTGGTATTTATAGATTCATAGACTTGGAAAGATATTACTATCATTTTATATAGTAATTTATCCATTTGACGGTGCCTCTAACATGGATGACCAAAAAGGAGATAATGTTTATTTGCTAAAAATACTCAATAATTACTTACAAGAGTTAAATGGGAGATTTAAATTAGTAACAATCTTGATTTTTATAAAGAACTACAGCGAGTATGTTATGTATTTTGGGGCATCGGGTATTGGGAAAGGTGGATTTCTAATGCACGACAATCAAGCCATGGTGTATGGGTATTAATAGTTGATGTTTTATGAACATAAATAACCTGTAAAAAATTCTAAGTTAGTCTTTTTAGTGCACACCTTGAAGGTTTTGGGACCCTATATATTGTGTGAGTGGTTAGTGGTCTATAAAAACTATAAGTGTTTAAGGTACATCTTTACCAAATAGGACCTCAACCTTTGGTAGCCAAGGGTGGATGATTACCTCCATTATTTCAAATAAGATCTATCTTATACACCAGGAAAAGAAAATATTATTTCCGATGCTATGAGATAGAATATATAGACTTAAGTTGTTAGGGTATCTTTTAGTGAGAGTAAATTGATATAATTTTTTTATGAAATACATCTGGATGACTTGGAGGGCCACGATCAAGAAGATATGAAATCTTTATCCATTGCTTCTTCAATTCTGTATCATATCAATGGGGAGCATATTTTAGATCTAGAGGGACTCATATTTATGAAAAATGTTTATAGTGGGGAACTACCACCTCATTGGACTATTGATGAGTACAAGATCATCCAGGTTCACATATGTGTCTTAGTTCCTATCGATAGGAGAGAGGTGTTTTTGAGGTTCTCTCATACATCCAAGTGTTAAGTAAACCATGTCTCGATGAAATTATATTAGTATATCCATCTTCAATGTTGGTGGTCAGTTATAGAGATGATGAAATTAGGGTTTGTTAAATGAGTTCTCCACTTGTCTCTATGTTAAGGTCGAGCATCAGTGGTCCTTTGGTCTCCTATAGTCCCTTCCCATTTCAAAGAAGAAATGGTAAAATGACACCATAGAATTTTTTAACTGGTTTATCTATGATTCCCCATTGTAAATATGTATTATGATTCATCATTTATAAGATGATAAAGGTTTCCAATTTTATACTAATCCAAGAGACCTTCATGGTGGATAATCTGAAAAGGGTGTATGTCTGATTGATCATATGGCTACATAGAATACCTTGGAGGGTTTATTCGATAGAGTCACTCAGTTTAAATCATGGTTATTTTAAGAGTTACATAATGTATAGGGGTCTTAGTTTCTTTTTAGTACAACATACTACCCTCATACTGATGGGAATCTAAGTAAACATTTTTGGTGTAGACGTTTATTCTGAGGGAATATATCCCCTATTTTGGGGGTTCTTATAAGAAACATCTTGATATTATAGAATTCACCTATAAAAATAGTTACCATATAGAAATTTTGATGTCACATTATGAGGGAGAAATAATACATGAATTAGTATCGTCAACCATTGGAGTTTGCGGTATGGGATTAAGAGTTTTTGCATGTGTCTCCTAGATTGAGAAACCATTATATATAATGTAAGGGAAGTTCACACACCCATATATGGGGTAATCCATGATTTTTAATATGTTATCCCAATGGAATACTAACAAGTCATTCCAGAGAATTTAAATTCCTTTCATTACTTCTTTCATATATCACAACTTCGATGGTACTTTCCAGATTCATATCATACTTTTTTTGATTATGATATTGACCTCATGGTTAATGTGTCCTTTTAAGAGAATTTAATTCATATCTTGGACCATAGTGAGAATACAAATCATGGAAATTATTTCCTATGGAATGGGTGTTATGGAAACAAAAACATGTCCAGGAGAAAACATTAGAAACATAATAAGATGTATGGGCCTGGTGGATAAGAATTTTATTTCACGAGGCTAAGTAATAGATAGCATTATAATTTGAGTGAGGGTTTTTTAAAATGGATAAGTTATAAGAAAAATCTATTCCATTGAGGTATAAACCATTTTATTTTTTTACAAATACCCTTATTTTTTAATTTTAAGAGGTGTTCAAGGGAGATGGGGGTTATAAGGGTATTCAGGAGGCCCAAGAGGAGGCCAAGGAATACATCCTAAAGGATAGAGTTAAACCAAGTATATAGTTATAGAAAACCAGAAAGCCCATGGGATTTACAAAGGTGGAAGAGCTAGTGTAAGCCTCATTGGATAACAGGTGAGACCCACTGGCTAGCCGGTGGGTCATAGAATCATTTTTTAGGGGGGGGGAGAGACTTTTACCCCCTTTACCTTTTTTCTTTTGTAACTTGAATTTTCCAATTTTGGGTTAGTAGTAGTATAATATAAATATCACATCACCCCCTTGGAGTTCTTGAGTGGATATCCTTTATCCTACCTCCATTTTCATTTGTGTTTTTCCTCTTGGAAGGCTACTGGTAAGGCTACCACCCAAGTTTGGAATCACACTTTTATATTTCATTTATTTATATTCCTCCGTGTATATCATAAATACACTATTTTCATAGATTTTATATTGTTTCTCAATTTCTACCGTTAATTATTGAATCAAATATTGGTATTTGGAAAGTAGAATTCTTCTAACCTAAGGTAGGTGGTCTCATGCATTTCTATTAACACATCATTGTTGTATTGCATCATTAGAATGTGTAGTCACATAAAACCTTTAGATTCTAGATATAAAAATTAATATAATTAGTTTTAATATCTATTTCACATCTTATAATATTCTTGGTTTCAGAGAATTATGTTTTTTATGGGGGAAGATTGATGTATTTGTGATAGTGGTGGGCTATTCCTTACAGTATACTATCGAGTGAATTATGAAGGCTAGTTTAGGGATAAACTTAATGGCATAGCGATTTAATATGGAAATTAAGATTCCATGGAAAAACATTAGGGACCCTTAGTGATTATAGACTTGGTATTGTGAATTGAACCACAAGGAAGAACTTGTATTGTATTGTTGAATTTTTAATGTTTGGTGAGGTTTTTCATGGGGAACATTTAATGGTATCTCCCTTAATGGTTTGATTGAAGGGTATTTTATGTACTCACTCAATCGTGTGCATCGGGACTTACATTTTTTCTGTCTTCCCTAGAATCTCCCAATGGTTTCTTTATCCATAAATAGGTACAAACCTTCTTTCCAAAGTCTGGTGGTCATCTGTGTTTTCAGGCCCAATGACTCTTGGGGACTCGCATTGGTCGAGATTATGGGAGGTTGGCATCATCACACCCTTTTGGTGTGAACTATTTCCTATACTATGACTCTCTTATAGATTCAAGATATGTTTGTGAATATCTTCCTAATCCCGATACAGGACCAGTTACCCTAACGAAATGACTATATGATAATTTTAATTTATATGAAATGTAATGGGATCTCTTGGGTGAGTCCATCTGTATGTATCCTAGGTACTTCATTATTCTCTAGTAACTAGTGGTTCCATATAGTTTGAAGCCATATAACCAAATTTTTCAGAATATGTTCCCATATGAGGGGGTGATTATTATTATGAGGATTTTATGGAGCCATTATGGGGTGTCCTACATATCCTAGATATTGTAGGAATCAAAACCCATATATTTCATTTAACCCTTGTAGATTAACTTCATGCATACTGACTTATATGGGTGCTTTAGGACTCCTTCAAGATCGAGACCTGAAGGTACATCCTACGTTTCCCAAATATAGTGATAATCAAAGTTTTCATAGTTCATTCCTTCATGACTTAAATATTGTGGTTTCCCATGTCATTATATAGATCGTGGTGAAAATGACATTATTACAGAAAATATCTAAGCTTACATGATCCATGATAAGTGTGAGAAACAAGGGATATAAAGTAACCCATGTTATTTCTTTGATTAAGAGACATAGATACTGGGATATACCTAAATGATTAATATGAAGCTCAAACCTTAGAGAGAGGTAGCCTGCGTATCCTGAGTATGGTAGGAATAAGAGTCAGTATAGTTCCCTTTATGGTGGGGCTTACATACTAATGTTTCTCCTGATGGAAGAGATTTATGATGCAAGTGAGGTGTTTGTTGCACCCCTCTAAAACCATGTGATCCATGATTAGGGTGAGAAATAAGTTGGGGTAGATGATCATCCTCATGACATATGGGTATGGGAATTGTATGTAAGAATAGTCATTGGGGTGTTTAGTATAGAGATCAGGGCTTAAGAAGACATCAAATGTATCCTGGTTATGGAAGGAATCAGTGTTCTCATAGTTCATTTATGTCAGTGCTTACATACTGAGATTTACCTATTGATCAGAGCTTAAATTCTATGGACATACAATATTTTCTGGTATTGGGATGCCCTAGTGATATAGACTTCCTATCTAGAAGATGCCATAAGTCCTAGTTGGCACATCTTAGGGGCCATCTCATGACCAAGCTTGACATGCATAGATGGTGTCAAAAGAGCCAGTGTGGAATAGTCTAATAGGTGTCATATATCTTGGATGAAACCTCTAGTAGACACCATGAGACCTGGTCAACATGTTTGGAGGGCATTGCAAGTGTCAAATAATTTGAACAGAGAATGTGGTGAGGGCTTGGTTTCCATGTCTAGGTTCTTTCAGGCGACTCAACTAACATGAGAAATCACTGTTATATGAATCAGAATATGTGTTCAACGGACATCGCACGTCCTAGGTGATGGACCCAGGGGGTCTGAAAGATCAAATTGGTGTATGCAGAAGAGTTTTTTCAATCGTCCTAGTATGTCTGTAGTGTTCTGCATGTCTTAGGTGGAATGTCGAAGGGGTGTTTTAATATCTGGGTGATGTTTCATGGTGTTGTTGTGTGCCTTTGGATGACACACATAAAACACATTTGGGGAAGTGAGCATGAATTTTAGTTAATACTTACTCCTTTGAAATTTCTTCTCACCCTTATATTGTTAATACCTTAGTTTTGTTCAGTATTTGTTATCTTGAATCTTTCAAGTTCCAATGGGATTGTGGGATATTCTTTTCATAACCCACCAAAGGACCTTCACATGATCTATGAATGATCAGGAAATGTGTTTCATTCTTAGAACATTACTACTCTAAATTTCCATAGGTATATTACCTAACAGAATGTTAGCCAGTCATGTTATCTCTCTTAGAAGTCTGCAGAAGTCAAGAGCCAAATCATAAAGAGTATGGGCATCAAGAATCCAATCGCCTAGTTGTGGTGAATTTTCCATACTGGGGTGGGGGGAATTATGGGCATCACCGACCCTAATACTTTCTTATTTGGGAGGTGTATTTAGAATAATTCTAGGCTAGAGCCTGCGAAGGGGGTCTGGCGCCATGTGGTTTCACGAGTCTCTGCTGCGGACTGCTTTGGGTAAGTAACATAATTTTCAGTGATCACGAATCTATTGATTTATCAGAATATTTATGATTATTGGAGACTTGTTTAACCTTGTGAATGCGTCAAAGGACTTTCATGTTGTCATGTTTACATGTTCTAGGGAGTTAAAAATATCCATGTGCCTATGAAAAGTCACTCACGAGACCTTGGGTAACTTTTCATGGGGTTGGGACAACGCTACAGGTGCACTGGGTTTGTCACATGCCTATTAGCGACTGTGAGTACCTCTCGGATCCTACATTTTGAACCCCTTTGTTTGATGTATCAAATGTTGGGAGTCATGTAATTTTTCATGTGTGTTGTCGATGGTATTTTTTCTATTTTTTAGAGATGCATCGTTTGACCTATATGGGTCTCACGGGGGTGTGCAATCATTCCTTTTCCTAAATACAAGGAAGATAAACCAAAGGGATTCCATGAGACAAGGTGGGAATGTAATTGAGGGTTTACGGTACCATGCGGGTCTTCGGGGGCACGTCACATATATTTTAGCGATCAAAAACCCCCCTCACCTCCTCCCGTTTTTATCTTCTTTGTTTTATTATACAATGTTCATGGATCATGCAAGATGAAATAGGTAATATTTAGTATTTTTAACCAATTTTGGATGATTTATATTTTGACCAATATGGGTTATATAGAGAGTGTGAAATCATGTAGTGGATAGGTCTATCCACCATTCCTTTGATCACCATAGAGTTTTCTGGACACTCTTGAGGAAATCTGTGCAGCAAGGTTGACAAGCTAGAGGGATTCCACAAGGTTTCATAGTGTGTCGCAGATCGATCAGGGTGTGTGTCACATGTATTTAAGCGATCATGAACCCCTAACTCCTTGTCAACTTTATCTCATTAAATTTTTGGTGTGAAGTCTTGTATGTAATATGAGATTGATTAGATATCACCAAGGTATGTTATTCTTCTTAATGATGGTTTGGAACATGGGTTTCATGACCACTAGGGGTCTCATCCTTTGAATGTCATCCTTCTTTATTTTTGAAGGATTTGGGATGGTTTTTCTGGAACATTCCAACAACAAACCATGTAGCCTAGGGTATCTCATTCGGTTGTCTGTGAATCCTTTACAAGATCAGGCAGGTTTGTCAAAGAGGGATCCACAGGACTAGTTACGGGTGATGCGCCATGCATGGGGCCTTTTAGAGACCCTGAAATGGTCACGCATTTGTGAGTCTCTTAGAGGATTCATGAATCTTCAACCATCCTATTATTCCTTGATTTCATGGGAAAAATAACACCCATTTTCAGGTATTTACTCATTTTTTAATTTTTCGAATGCTTATTTAGTAGGTGTCAAAAACTGACCCCCCTCCGGAGTGATGTTCAAGGGGACAAGGACTTGGTTTTAAGGAAAGATAATGCCTTATAGAACCCTGGAGGATGTCTCAAACTAGTTCTTTGGGTGATGTTTGGTCTACTAGGTGATGTTTGGTATTCCATGATCTGCCTATATATAGCGGGGAATGCATTCCACCATCCGCCTCCTTCTCTAGAGTTCTCATGTTATTTCCCCATCATGAGACCCTTCCACGAACCCTAATCTCAAACATTGTCTTAAAGTACACACCACAAACCCATTTAGATAAATCTCTTGTTCAAGGATAATTTCTTCTTAGGAACTCGCCTCCACAACTGTGAACATGAATTTTGATAATTCCTCAGACTTTTTCTATGAGGTATATGATTTCCTTAAGGGTTTCATGGGATCTATTGACCTGATTTTTCTATTATTAATAATTCACATGACCATGTTTAGGTCACACGATCATGAGTCTCCAGGGGGTCATGGGATGTGCATGATGCCTTGTATGGGTTATCTGACCGACAAGTCCCCAGGAGATCAAGTGATCCACAAACCCTCCGTGTGGTTCTCTGATCCCTTGTTAAGTCATACGAGTCACATGACATCATCAATATTTCTACACTCCTATATTATTTTGAGAACAATTTATGTTTTCTTTGTCTTACCTACACTAATTACTTATTTTAAGATGTCTTCCATTTCTTACCAAGGTTCCTTAGCTACAAACATATAGAGGGCCATGATTAGTAGGAATCACAATGTGGATCCCCACTACCACATGCATACTAATAATGTGGTTCTATAGAGGTTCCTTTCATCTAGAATTTAGAATTATCCCTTATCTGATCTAATTCCACTATAATATTTTGGCTTGATGGATGATGCTTCTATACCTCCCTTATACTTTAACCTATATTTTCAATGGGTATCTAGCTCTCCTGACTGCGTTCAGACAACAATTAACAATGAAGGTCAACTGGTAATGACCAAATATCAGGTCTTGTTGTATCTATTGGAAATTTCTCCGCTGTGTATGTATATTCATGACCTTTCTCAAAAACCTATTTCCTAGAGTTACTAAAGTTTATTCTCCTCCCCTCTAGATGCCTCTGTTAGTGGATCATACTCAAAATGGGATCTCTGTCCTGGTGGCAATATCTTTGATGAATGAGAATGACCATTCTGGGCGAGGTGGGACAATTTAGAATTTGCTGATGATCTATATAGGGTTGATCTTGATGAGGCTATATGGATATCTTAATTCACCATTTATCACCAACCCAACCTCCTCTCAGAAATGATTACCCTATGGTGTCCTGGAACTAATACATTACTTCTTTCTCACTGTGAGGGGGTATCATTTTATGGGATATCCTTCAACTAGGTGTAATACCTCCTCTCTAAGATATGTATAAAAAATTTATTCCTACTATTAATTTCTAGTATGATCCTTTATAGAATAATTTTTTAGAAAAGGATATTCTTTCCATTGTGAAGAAAAATGTAGTGAGAGAGCTTATGTTGAACTCACTTATTTCCTTCACCGAATGGATCAATATTTTTCTATGTGGAAGAGGGGTGAGACCCAATGTTATCCTCCCCAGTCGATTCACTTCCCTGAAAGTACAAGTTACTTCCATCTCGTATTGGGACATTCTGGAATATGGGGACTACACATAATGGTGCTATCAGGTGAACCAGGAGGTTTCTATGATACTTGGGTTAGAAGGTTTTATAACTTTGTTTTGAAATGGCTGGCTTTTCCCAACCATGGATACACACTCTAGAATTCACGTTAGCACATTGGTAATGGATGCACATCTTAGGGAAGGGTAGTGCCTTAACCTGGAGGCACCAGTTCTAGAATGACTCTAATAGATGTTGGGTCACATCCAACAAGGAAAAACTCCCTAGAAAGTTGGTGGTCCTCTCTAGTCCATGTATGGATGGATAATAGAGTACATACATTATAATGAGTAGTAAAATATCTCTATGATCCCCAAACTCGTATCCATACCTAGATTTCTTAACAACTCTAGGGTTGGACCTATGTATCTATCCCATGTAGAAGTCAAAGGTGCACTCTGAAGATTTGTCAAGTTCAACTTTGCTTCCTTCCATGCACCAAGTAGTATGATTATTGATAATGACAATAGCTCTATTTTTGAGTGATATTAAATGATCTATCTTTGTGATTTGATCCTTGAATCTAGAGTGGATGATCAGATTATCTATGATCCATACACTCTATACTGATTTTCCTCAAAGTTTGGCCGTGTCAAGGGTGTTTCCCCCATTCCTTTGGCCAATGTCTGTGGGGAGAGACATCCTGACGTTATCCGCATATTTTGGTAGATAATATCCTTTGAAGATACTAGAGATGTGATAATATTTCCTCATATCGAATCCCCATCTTTTTCACTCGTGATTATTCCCATGATTGGGTAATGACTTATCCTAATGGAGTGCTAGGACAAATGGTCCTCCATGTGGAGAATCCCCTCGCGTCACCAATTTCCCTATCTATGGCCCTAATGGAATTTATTGAGGACTTAGATGAGGTGTTGAGGAAGATACCTCACTCCAAGGATAATTATTCATATGGTAAGTCAAATTTTGTTGAGGAGACCAGTCCTCTGGAGCTTGATACAGATGATATGCCTATTGAGAGAGAGTTGTATGTGTCTTCTTATCCTATTTCAAAATTAAACTAGCCAGTTGTTCATCCTTCTACTGAAACCTATACATCATATTCCAAGGAACAATCACATGGTATGTTGATCTAGGAGAATATCCATGACTTTATTACTGATACCCCTCTAGAGACATTCTTCCATTAAGGGGAGAAGCATCACTAATTATTCCATGATCTAGGGGGAGAAAGTATTGATTGGTAACCTTTTTATAAATTATACACTGGATCATCCAAACCTGAAGTGACTTGGATGCATAGGAATGTCACTTTCATGATCACATGGATGAGGCCTCCCTATCCAATAAAATGAGGGAGGGAGTAGAGGCACTAGAGTCGGGTAGCTGGTTTTCAACTGATCTTCAAGCCCAGATGGATGCTTGGATGGTGAAAATATCGAGTCATGAAGAGATTATCACTTACCTGAAGTCCAAAGTTTCAACGTAATTGAACTCATTGACCACTACTCATAATAGGGTTAGATAATTTACTACTAGGGTTGAATTTATCAACTTTGAGGCATAGGTAGATGAAGTGGGGAAGGTGAAACTATAATGCTCAATTAATGCCTCCTGCTATACTCCTTCCAACCAGGCTAGCACTACTGACCATCTTTTGTTGTGAATAAAGTTTTCATATTTCATACCAAACTTTTTCACTACGCTACATTTTTTTGTTGATGCATCAGAAATACTATAAAATGTGGATATTCCTCCCATTTTTTATACTATGAATGGATGACTTCTTTCTAATATTACTATCCAATTTCATACCATGTATGATATCATGATATTCTGTTCTTTTTCTGTCAACACCCATCCATTTATCTATATTGACTAATCATTAATTAATATAATTGGATGTGGAAATACTAATATACTTCCTTTGAGGAATGCTCATGAAGGATCACACCACACAAATTTATGTCTCAGTATTATGTTCTAGCTATCTTTAAATCACCTCATGTGTAGAGGGATTGTCTAGTTAGGAGATATGTCTTATAAAATGAGTGATTTTCATATTTACATAGAGAATATTTACAATAATAAGGCCATGTAAGGGTCCTCATGATGATTTCCATTTTCTTTAGTTTAAGGACTTTTAGTTCAGACCTTCTATTTCATTAGATTAAGGTCTTTTACCTCAAACCATCTGATACTTTATTTTAAGGCATTTTAGCTTAGACAATCTATTTATTTAGTTTAATTTCTTTAAGATTGTACCATATGCTTATTTATTTTAATGTCTTTTAGCTCAGACCATATATTTCTTTAGTTTATGGTCTTTTAGTTCAGACCATATGTTTCTTTAGTTTAAGGTCTTTTCGATCAGAACATATGTTTCTTTAGATTAAGGTTTTAGATCAGACCATTTTTTTCTTTAGTTTAAGGTCTTTTAGCTTGGACCATCCATCACTTTAGTTTATGGTCTTTTAACATGGACCATATGCAACCTTAGTTTATGGTATCTTATCTTAGACCATCTATTTCTTTGGTTTAAATTCTTTTAGATCGGACCATCTGTTTCTTAGTTTAAGGTCATTTAGCTCAGACCTTCTAAATGAGCATGGGATATAGTGCATACTTTCCAGGACTGAACTAAAAGACTATGAGGTACTAAATCACAACCTGGTGTTATTGAGCATCACAAGGATTAGAATTCCCTTTTTACAGAGTGAAATTCTTTGTTGAAGACCTTAGGCACATATGCAGGATCCCTGGGCATGTATGCATAGTCAAGAAAAGGAGTACCTTAAAGCTGAGTATCTTTTCCAAGGGCTATGGATGATTTATAGAGGTAATATTTATGATTTTGGAATACTATGGATACCAAAACCACTTTGGTAGTTTGGGTATTGATAAGTTAAATCATAACGATGGAGTTTGATTTCAAGAATATGAGATGGTTTAGACACGTTGGGTATATCCCTAAACATTATGAAATGCCAGGTTTTTCCGTGGTGTTTCAAAGGCTCACAAGGATCGAAGTTCATTTTTGGAAAAGATAATTTGCATTCAGTTGGCAGGTCAGGGCCCTTATGCATTAGTAAAATGGACAAGAAAATATGATCTCCACTTATTTCTAAGGTTTTTTTAAGATTTTCAAAGGCTCAAACATCTAGATGCATATGTTTGATATGGGAATAAAACTATCCATGAAGGGGTTGGGAAACCGAGGGCAGTTAACCCTTAAAATAAAGCTCAAGATCTATTCCATGTGGTTTCAAATTATAATACATGGGCCATCAAAGGCTAGGAAATGGGACTGTAAATCACGATCTAGAGTGCTTGAATTATTATAATTTTATGGGACAATCATACAGGGAGTGGTTCAGACACAATGGGGTGTTGAGTGTTAATATTACAATGTTAGGGATCACGATAATTGGAATGTCCCTGTTCAGAGTTATGAATTTTAATTTACAGCCATATGCTCATATACAGGATCCTTGGTCATGCATACATAGACAAAAAAGGGTCCTTGTTTGTGGAAGACGTAAAATACAATGAGGGATGGAATACCCTAATGATTTTGTCACCACGTAGAAAACATATTCTTGTGGTGGGGATATGTGACAAATACTGCCCTATCTTTTTCAAGGACCAGTGGGCCCAGCGATCAAAGCCTGTATATCACTAGGTTTATAGACCCTAAGGTCTTTGTACCTTTTATATTTACATATTAATTTTTTCCTAAACTCTGAGGATAAAGAGTTTAACTAGGAGTGACACAACTTTTATTCCGGTATACCTTTTCAAGTTTTCTACCTAAAAAGATTTGTGTGTCTTTCATTGGATTTTAAGGTCTTTTTATTTGGACCATTATGTGCTAGAGTTCAAGGTCATATAGTTTGGACAAAAGCACAAACAATTTAGGGTTATGACTTGAATGGACATCACATAGAGGATGTGACATAAGAGGATAATTAGGATACATAGGGTTAAAAGAATTCCAGCATCTTCTCAATCATGGAAGGGAAATGATGAAAATCACATCTCAAGTTTCTCATGTCATGATTAATGATATGGGACGGTCATACAATGATCGGTTCAGGAACATTGGGATGTTGATTCTACTGTGATGATGTTAGGGCTCACGAGAATTGGAATATCATTTTTTAGAGTGACACATTTGGTTGATGTCCATAGGTTCATATGTAGGATCCATGGGAATGAATTCATAGTCAAGTAAAGGGTTTATGAACCTGGGTATCCATTCCAAGGTCCATGGAATGTTGATAGTTGTATGAGACACTCAAGGCATGAATTGTGGTATATGGATCTGAGGTGCTCTTAAAGGATTATGAAAGAACCCCATACTGTTGCTGACTGAGGTAAGTCTCTTATGGTCATTCTATAAGGAGTGAATAATAGGAGATGGTATACACTGTTTTTTTCATGTATTTGGGACATGTTTTCATTAATGTATTTTAACATCATATGGTGAGGACATCATTCTATTTAGTTTAAAGTCATGCATCAAAGACATATTTTCATGCAGTTTAATGTCATTATGTAAGAACATGCTTCCATGCATTTCAAAGTCATGCGGTAAAGACATGCTTCTGTGTAGTTTAACATCATGCATTAAGGACGTAGGATTTGATGTGAAAGGTGGTAATTTTTCAACTAAACCTAAATAAGGGAACTTGGGTGTCACTACATATCCCATGAAAATGATAATCAAACCACACATTGTTATTGGTGGCTGTGTAGTTTAATGTATTTCAGTAAGGATGAACTCCATACAGTTTAACATCATGTGGTTAGGATGAAATGTTCCATGCAATTTAATCTCATGCGGTGAGGATGATGCAGTATGATTTAATGTTTTGTTGTTGGTACATGTGCGGATGGTTTGGGGTTATGTGGACCTGACCATTAAGGTGGAGTTCCTAACATGGGTGTGTGTGGTGGGGTTCCATGAAGCAATCTAACATAAATGGGGACCAAAGGGGTCTCAACCACACCATGCACCTTTACAAGAAGATTCATTCCCAAGGGAAAAAGGGGGTTATGGATGTATCTTGGCATGAAGATGAAATGTTTGGGCATCACTATGTATCTATTGAAGATGAGAATCAAACCACACATTATTATGGAAAAGGAAATACATTATGTAGGTCTAACCCATATGTAGAGTTATGTATTATTTAAATTGAGAGTTTTAATTGGGCCTAGGATTGGAGATCCATGAACCACTACGTATCCTATATGGATTGGAATCAAGCTATACATAGTTCTTGAAGTTTCATGCCGTTTAACGTCATGTGGTGAGGACGAAGGTGGATCGACGTGAATTGGTGGGTACATCACATTTGGGACCAAGGAGAGAATCAGGGGTGTCACTATGTATCTCATGGGGATGAGAATAAAACCACACATAGTTATTGGAGGATCGTGTATTTTAATGACGTGCGACAAGGAAAAAGTCTATGAAGTTTAACATCAAGAAATGAGGACTTATGACATTCCTTTTATGTTCTTCCACTCACGGTCATAATGAATCCATTGTGTACCTCCATTATTTGCATGTGCGGGTATCCCTACCATAATTCCTAGTCTCACGTGAGATATGCTTGGTGTGATAAACAAGAAGTGGCATGGGTTCCCCTACATTGAAGAGTCAAAAGAGGGGTATAACATGGGAATTTTGTATAGTGCAGTTTCAGGACCAAGATATAAGATTGAGGTATCCAAACATATCTCATTTGAAATGATAATCTATCCATATGTAGTTTTGGAGAAACAGAATAGTTTAATGTCATCCAGAAAGGACATTGATCATGCAGCATAACATCATGCGTCATGGATAATGGATTATCCATAGTGAAGGGGAAGGGGAGTTGTAGATCCATGTTGTTTTATGTCATGCGGTGAGGATATTATCCATGTAGTTTAATGACTTATGGTAAGTAAGAACTATATAAAGTTTAACATCATGTAGTTAGGATGAAATGTTTCATATAGTTTAACATCATGAGGAAATGAAAAATGATGGGTCTTATTCTGATATGGACTCCCATTTTCTTATCATCTTGTGAATAGTATTTATTGGGAAATATTTCATTGGATGGAATTGTGACACACTCTACATCCATGGTGGCCAGTGAATAAGCTCCATTATAATAGAACATATGTATGATGTAAGGTTATTACCACTTGGATCAAATTTTATAGGATTCCTTACCAATTTCATTGGGTTTCTGAGAGCCAACAACAATTCTACTAAAAGGAATGAGTGGAAGAAAAACTTTTTATTATTATCTTGTTCAATCCGATTCTGGTGGAATTTGAGGTTGTGTGACATGCATGACCTTTTATCATCTAATCATTCCAAATAATCCAAATGTTTTTTGCGACTGTTCATCATCTAAGAGTTGTCCACAAATGGATATTTAGAGTGAGGGAAGTTGAAATTCTTTGGGAAACACTTCCTTGGCCCTGCACACCAGTGAGTATGGTGTTTCTTGTGTAGCAGTATGCGTGGTGGTACGGTGGTCCCACAAAGCATGGAGGAGTTCATCTGGCCAATAACTTTTATCCATATTCACCATATTTTAGAGTATGTTTGATAGGTTCTTATTAAAGTCCTAAATCTATCCATTTTCCACTACATGATAGAAGGATGGGTGATTGGGCTCGATGTTGTACTCTAGGTAAATCTTCTTCAACTCAGTGGAACAAAATTTGGTGTCTTTGACCGTCAGTTTTGTGTGAGGGACTCTGAACTTGTTGAAGATATGGGATTTCAAGAAGTTAATGATATTTTTCATCCTGAATTCTTTGAGGGTATCACCTCATCCTAGATGGAAAATAAGTCGGTAGTAGTAAGGATGTACTTGAACTTACTAGTTGTGGGTGGGGGATATGGAGCAACAATATCCATCCCCCAAACAACAAATGAACTAAAATATTTAGAGGTATGTAGTAATTCTGGGGGTTTATAGAAGATATTTTCATAAATATAGAATGCATGAAATTTCTTGGTGAATTCCACATAGTCATGTATCATGGTTTTCCAATAATACCCCAACCTCATGATTTGGTGGGAGATCCAGATTCCAGGTTGATGGGAGATGAAAGAGCCTATGTGGACTTACTCCATGATTCAGAGAGCTTCTCCTTATTCTATGAATTTGAGGATAATTCCATAAAATTTGCACTTATTGAGTATTTGTTTATCATTTCGATCATCCTACAGAGTGAAGTTTTCTCCTCAACACTGAATCTATTCCCTTCTAGCATGATCTTCTGGGAGAGTCCCATCTCAAATATAGCCAATTACAGGCTCCATTCATCCAGGGTTGGTCATTGGTTCATCACACACTAGGGCGGTGTTGACATATTTTATCTCTTTCATATCACATATGAAGATTAATGACACCATTATTTGATGTGTAATGTATTAGGTTGCTTCTTTATGATCTGGGTCGGCCATGACAATGACTGTATTGGCCAACCCATCAATGTGAACATTCCGTGATTATGGAATATAATCTAGTGTGGGATCAAAGTGGAATTATTCCATCAATACCCTAACATAGAAAGTAAGATGAGTTATTTCTTCCTTTTTAAAAGAATATTCACCATTGGAATGACTTAACACTAATTCGGTGTCCCCATTTGATATTCAGGTAGGCCATGTGAAACTATAGGGCTAGTTCCAATCTAATGATGAGGTCTTGATATTCAACCTCATTATTTGTACAACATTCAGATAGTGAGAAAGGGTAGGGAAAAACTAATTTGTCTAGAGAGAAAAATAAAATTCCAAGACCAACCTAATTGAGATTCGGGTTTTCCATTATTATGTCGACAAGACTATGGGAGGTGCTATCAAAGTACATATACCATTTCCGGAGAGTGTCATGGGCATAAAAGACTCCTTCATCTAGGAGCTCGATGCCTTCTGGTGTATCTTCTAGGCTGGGATGTGCTGTGAGGAAATAAGACAACGATTTCCCATTCACCGAATTCTGAGATATGAAATAAATTTCATATTACTATATAATTGACGCACATGAAGCATATCATCCATTAAACATGGGGCAACCAAGGATTTACTTGAGCGGGTCAATATGAGAGACCAGGTGGACCATGTGGTGTTGGAAGTAATACCCCAACTTTTTCAATGTGAAGATGAGTGCGATGTAGTTCTTATTAACATCGGAGTAACTAGTATCAGTTCTTATCATGGTCTGGAAGAGGTAGTAGAGGCAATTATAATATCCCATATCATTATTCTGCATGAGAAGGGTTCCCAATGAGTGTTACATTGTGGCCATATATAAGATGAGTGACCTTTCTTCCATTGGATGCATTAAAATGGGCGGGTTCAAAAAATATTGTTGGAGTACATTGAATGATTTTATACCTTTATTGTACCATTATTTGGAGACTCCCTTCTTCATTATCTTGGTGAAGGGGAAAGGTTTTTCGTCCAGGTTGGATATGAATCACTAAATGTAGGTGAGGTGCTCATGGAGCCCTCTTAGTTTTTTCAGGTTCCTATGGGGTGACATTTCGAAAATATCACTATTTTTTTCTAGGTTAAGTTTAATTTTTCTATAGGGTACCAAAAATCCAAGGAAAATGCCTGGTGTTACCCTGAAAGCACACATTTTTAGATTCATCTTTAGATTGTGCTATCGTATCTTTTCAAATATTTCTCAGAGATCCATGAAGTGATCACGTCGCTGTCCTTATTTGATGACCAGGTCATCGCGGTAATACTCATATATCCTTCCAAATCATGGCTTAATGATACAATGAATGGAGAACTAATATTTGTCACCAGAATTAATTAATCCTAATAGAATGAGATGATAGTAGAAGATTTTCCAAGGCACTCTAAATGTGGTGGCTTCTTCATCCTCGAGGGACATTTTTATTTGGTTCTACCATGTGTACCCATCCATGAAGGAAATGGATATGAAGACAATATATTCATCAATCAAGAGTTCTGTGATTGGTAATGGGAAATCATCATTTGGGAAATTCCAATTATGGTCTTTATAGTCAATGCAGACCCTAATCTACCCATTATTCTTTATAATGATAACTATTGTGGAATTAAATCTCAGATATTTCACTTACAAGGTT
This sequence comes from Viscum album, assembly GCA_963277665.1. Taxonomy (NCBI): domain Eukaryota; kingdom Viridiplantae; phylum Streptophyta; class Magnoliopsida; order Santalales; family Viscaceae; genus Viscum; species Viscum album. Next base: position 247,061,951 of record OY728131.1, read on the forward strand.
GGATTTGATCAGTTTTTCAACTTCCTCCGCTACATTAGTGGCATGAGAGGGGTGCATTATTCTGGATGCATAATTAAAGCATAGCTGTTAATTAGGGAGTCCAAGATGGTGTATAACCACATCTAAATCATGTTCAGGCATTTCTGTATTGTTTAAAGAAAACACATATTGGTGAAATTTCAAAAATTCAATGTACACCCTTTTCTCTTCAATGGGCATGGCGTCACTAATTAGCATAGGCCACATGTCTTCTTCTATTCCCATATTTAGCTTCCTGAACCCATCTATGGTGGTGGAGACACCTTCCTCGATTACTAGAGTGTCATTCCTGATATATTCCTCATCTTTATCTATTTATGTGTCTATGGAGACATCTTTGGATGAGGATGGTAACCCGGTGGAATATCCATCACTATCAAGGTGATGGAGGCCATTAGAAGAAACACCATCATCTTATGCCATCTGGATTGATGCAGAGATATGCTAGAGTTGAGTATTGCTGAGGACAAGAGATTCATTGAACTTTAAAAATGGATCATCTATTTCGACCGGGTTTATAGGGAGTACATATTCATCATCGAGCATGCTCTATGGATTCCCATGGGAGGTACCTAAGACTCTGGGAGCTTCAACCTGTATATCATCAAAAATCATTGGTTGCTCACCTCTATTGTTATAGAATTATTCTTTAGTATATATAAATCTACAAGCCTCGAAGAGGGAGCTATCACTATGTATCATGTTGACCATTCCATTGACAGGGTACTTTATACATTGATGGAATGTCGATAGAACTGCCAAGTGTCTATAAAGCTTGGGCCTTTTAAGAAGGACATTGTATGCAGTGTCTTATTGGATAACCAAAAACTCAGTAGTAGATGTAGGTTCCCTGAATTGGGTCTCAAGATTGATAATTTCATGGGTCATTTTCTCATGATTATCATACCCATGTATGGTCAAATTTGTTGTGTATAAGCCCCCTTCACCATAGCCCAAACATCGAAGAGTTCAGGCAGAGATGACATTGATTCCAGATCCATTATAAATCAAAACCCGTTGGACAATTAAATTATTGGGATTGCTTTAAATGTATAAGGGTCTAATGTACCATTGCATGGAATCCTCCGGATCTTGATCGGTGAATGATATGGTGACATGATAGGACATAGTCTAGTCTCAATAGACGTCAACAAATGTGACTTCTGTCTCAAATTATTTTGGGTTTCAAAGGGCTTCAGCGAGTTCCTCCCTAAGTTTTTTGAAGGAAGAAGCACATCAAGGATTGAGAGCTTGGATATGAACAAAACTAGATATTTTAGAACATCATACTTTTTCACCAGAGGTCGGCGATACCTGATGTAGGGATTTTCTCGGGCATGCAGCTTAGGGGATGGGGCATGCAGTTCTAGAGCTGAATCAGCTAAGGTAGTTGTACACAGAGCTTGTAAAAAGGTTTAGTGAGTATCTTTTACTAGTGGAATGTGTATTACCAACCTTATCAATTTATTGGGTTGATTATATTAAAGCACTACTAAGAATTCATGAAAGGAAATCAGATGTGTGTGATTTCTAGAGGGCTCTAGGGAATCTCCTTTCCTACTTTTAGCCTTTTTAAGTTATTTCCCACAAGTCTCAGCTATATATATGTCCTCTGAGGGGACATGGCTATGATATTGATTCCATCCACATTTTTGACGTCCCCCATATCCTCATCTCCAATGCGTAAAACCTCATATTCCCTAGTTATATGTAGAAAAGAAATATTTGAGGGCATACTCATCATAAAATAAGTGGGTTTTCAAGTGTATAATGTTGAACAAACCAAATATGAATTCTTCGTTCGATGGGAATTTTTTTTGTGGGGTGGTTCTTGTGCCACAGATGTTTTAGGAAATAAATATATAAAAATTATGTATTGATTTAAAGCAGAATATGATTCTTCCTCCTCTGTTTCTTCTTAATTCTTGTGGTCACACCCACCTATAGGAGGAACATCAGATATTACCCTTTTAGGTGGTGGATTTATTGTGAGTTTTCAAAACTATGACCTAAGGGAACCACGTGCCCGATCAACTATTTTACGAGTTGTATATTTGTCAAAAAATTGGGTTTTCATGGCCAAAACATTCTTCCAACCTTCCTCTTTATCTAACCGAACAATGGTCATACAAGTCACCTACTCTGGATAATTGTTGATCATCACCTATCTAGGGTCAACCATGATTTGAATAAATTCGTTGAAGAATAATGAATTCTATATATTATGACAAAACCTTCTATGGAAAGGGTAGTAATCGGATAGTCGGTGAGGTTGTCTTCATCATGCCTCGTGGGATGTGGAAGCAGGATTAGTTCATTAGTCATTTCTGAAATGAAATAACCGGAGACATGTTCATTTCTGAAGGAGTATACTTTGTTTATTAGTTACTCAATTTTAGGTCGAACCTGATTTATATATACTTCTGGAAAAGTGTAATTCTGTGGTTGATCTCGCTCAATAAGAGGTGTTTTGCGGTTAAGATCTTGCCTGAGTGCTTGGATGGGCACTGATACGGGCTTTAGATTGACAACTAAAACATCTACTCTACCTAGCTTCTTACCCTATTCTACAGGCATGAGTCAATACTTGGATCTAGTTTACTGCATAGCCTCTTCAATACATTGCACTATTTTGGATAACTCTCAGAACCCGCCTATATATATCATAGGTATTAGGGGAGTCTGCAGTTTTTCCCTAATATTTTTAGCACAAATTCCAAGTAGTTTCACTTATGAGAGATTTATGATTAGCGAATAGGATAAACCTTTCCACCTTGCTATGAAATCATACACCCTCTATTTCTCACGCTACATGCAATTTATTAGGCTGATAATCGTTGTATTTCTCATTATTGAACTAAACTGATAATGGAACTAATGACGAAGGTCTTCCCATCCTAAAATACATCCCACTAATAGAATGTTACACCAAACAAAGGCTAGCCCTGTTAGTGTCTGTACAAAGCACCTTAGTTTTTTTGCCTCTTGTTGATCTAGTGGGCCCATCATTGGACCACATCAGGATGAAAAGTGTGTGAGATGATATTCAGGATCTCATGAACCATGAAAGGTAGAAAATGTGGGATTTACGAAGTTTTTTAGAGTTGAAGAATCTTTCAACGATTTTGGATATGGTTTCCATTTAGTCTGTATGGGTGCATATCACCCATCCCTGGATTTTATTCGAGTCTGTAGGGATTAAATGGCTCTAAGTAGCTTAAGGGCCACTACTATCTGAGCCAGATTCCATCCATATGGAGTGGGTGGGGGACGATGAGGTGTTTTTGTTTTCATCTCCAATTGATCCTCGATTCATTCTATGACTAGAGTATTTCTTTAGCTAGATAGAGTCTATCTCCGCAACAGAGGGAAGTCTTAATAATTTTATTCTTCCTCATTTATATAGAGTATTTGTCTATATACGGATCCAATATGATTATCAAATACCACTCTTTCTAGATGATCGGCCATGTAAGGGATAATATTCATCTCTGGATGGGGACGATACCCAGATAGGTTATTTTTCTTGAGTAGCTCTTCATTGAATTGTTAGGGAGCTCATATCTTACTCTCATATCCAGAAAATTGATCTTACATGGGTGAAAACTAAGATTAATTTTCATTTTTCCCTTTATCTTTAAACATATTCTATTGAGGATGTGGAAATTGTTTATTTGGAGGTGCCAAATTTTAAAGCCTACTTTGGTTCCGGGCGCGAACAACCTCATTTTGTGTGTCCAAATCACTCTCCTCTTGGGGCATGATTTCTATGTTTTGGCCCCCTAAATCTACATCTTGATCAATTTTTTTCATGTTAATAATGATAAAATTCATAGAGTCGAATTAGGAAATGGTTTTTGTGACATTTCTTTCCACAAAAAAATATGATTCTATACAACCTCCATCATAGTCGTTATTTGAACCCTTGGCCTTTTGGACCATTTTAGCTTGTGAAACCAGTGGGGTATAACCACCTTCACCATAAATTCCTCTCCTATTAGTTTATTATTGTTGAATTTGATTGAATTTCTGGTCATGATTGTCGAGCGTGCCTCAATCAATAGAGGATTGTCTTGGAGTGAGGGGAACTGGTAGGATGATGATCATTGATTTATTCCTCCTAACCTAGAGAATACCAATTCCCTCTGGGGTGATGCTGATGATGAAAATTCCCCCATACTTTTGGGGCGGTGGTCAATTGGGGCTACCATTGGTTTTGATTGGTCCTATTGTTTAGGATATAATCGATATAGTCAGGGACATGATAATTACAAAGACGAACATGATATTATAAATTCCCCCAGCCTATTGGGATGGGGATGCTCTGGAATCAACATTGATATATCTAGAGTCCTTTCATGGTACAATAATCATAGTGATGGTGATTGAGATATAAATTATCCTAGCCCAGTGGGCTGAGGTTTACCTACAACTATCGAAGGTTTGTCCTAAATCCTTTTGGGAATTGATGAATCAAGGGGTGTGGGTGAAGGTTTATATTTTCCTCGATCGGGGGGATAAGTATGATTATGAATGGATACTATGGAAGATACTATTTACATCTCTATAATGTGGTGTATTTGTACATGAATGGGAGCTGGGTGTGAGGGCAACCCAAGATGAGGATCGTTCCTTGTAGGAAGTTTTCTGGGTGTTTGCAACCCTGATCTCCAGGTTTTGGACTTCCTCATACTGTATTGAAGGGGCTAATTTGGAATCATATTTCCCATACTCTCTCCTCATCTGTGGTGTCTAGGAACCATTTAAGCATGGTAATTCTATTTTGGATACCAACTATCCTGATCATTAACTGGTCCCCAAATTTCTACAGAGGATATAATATTTTTAGATGATTTATTTGAAGGGATATTCTTTTCCAAGGGAGAATCGAATTGTAATTATCTATAATGTCCCCATCCTCTAATTTTTATGCCTAAATTAGCTTTGGAGATTAGCTATTTAAATGTCACAATGTAATGGAAGAAATCATGTTTCATATTTGCACTGTGCTTTTTTGGTTTTGGATCCCGAGCCATGAAGATAACTGATTGGTCAAGATGGAAATAGAGTATCCCGATTGTTTGAATGTGACACTCATATATTGGATAAGGGAGATATCTATCATTCTATCAATGATGAGTATCCCACATGTTCTGGCATAAATAAGGAATTAATTCCTTTTCTAGCTCATTTTGGATCTCATAGCTAGAAGTAGTAATGGGACAAAACATTATGGGGAGGATGTTTCTAGCTAACTCTCTCCATATATCAATGTTGGAATCCTCCTCATCAATCATACATGCCTTCATCCAATCATACCATATAATATGTCTCTAATTGTCACCTACTGACGGGAATAGAGTGTTGTTATATGTTGATGGGGAACCATATATATTTAACCCTGATATCTCAATAACGTCTCTATATGAAGGTGTCAGGGTTTGGTTCACCTATCTATATGGAGGTGTTTGAAAAAATGTAGGATTTCCCTTCCCATGGGAGATATCACTGTGGGGATGTTGACCATGGTGGATGCTAGGAGTAAATTCCATACAATCCATATCCACACTACCACGAGGAGGAACATCATGGTAATGAATGCCTTTTACATACACTTTAATAGAAGAGATGAATTACCCTTGTGGTGTTGTGAATGTCTCCTGAACAACCCCAAGGACACTAAGATTGAGAAGCTAAAAAACACGAGACATGTTTTTCACTGTTGTTGGAATATGTTGAAGTTCCATTCATGGTTGTTTAGGGTTATTATCCTATTGTATAAAGGTTTCTGGAACATGTATATAACCATAATGATCTTTGAGAGTGTGGGACCATTTTTGAGAAGCAATTGGAATATTCCAGCAAGATATCTCATTATTGACATGTATATGAGCCTATCCTATGGAATGTTCCACTATCACTTGGTGATCCTCATTTAATAAGGTAGTATGATCATGATCATGAGCCTTTGAGATATACCACATGTCTTTATTGGAAGGATTTTGAGCCTACCCTGAGGCTTATGTAAATATCAATTAGTTAGACCCGGTTGGAATAAGATTATGAGCCAAGTACGAATATTCATTCCCCACCAAAATATTCCAAAAAACCTCTATAACGGGAGAAGGGTTATGAGGCTCCTCCTATATTTCCTTCGAATGATGCTTGTGTAGTATTTCATCGGTGGAAGTAGGAATATTCACCTTGCTTCTGTGATCTTATGGAGTATACCAGGTAGATTCAGTGATATGAGTATGATCCTTTCCCTAGGATTGTGAAATCCTCAATTGGTTAGCCTCAACAAAAATGGGGATAGAAGCTCGATCTGGGGCCTTTGGAGTATTCCAAAGGACTCTATCAACAGGAATATGCCCCTGCCCAGAGGCATATGTCACTCTCACATGGTTGGCCTTGTTGGAATTGGAGTACAGACCTTGTCTAATGCTTCACCCTTCATTAGAATATACCAATAATCGTCCCAGGTGGGAGCGAGAATTTGTGTTTACATCAATACAACCACTAGATCATGATGATCCGAGTGTTGAGTTGTCCTAACTGTAGGGATAGTATTACATTATTGTACCTTGATCTACAACAGTGTTGGAATATACCGACGAATCTCTTCATCTATTTCTAAAATATATAGGAATTTTAGAAATGTGTATGTAGGGATATAAGCCTGTACATTTGTTTGTCTCCATTATATATTGAGAGATATCTTCGATTGAAGCAGGGATATGCACCCACCTCTACCCTCCATATTCCATTGGAGTATGTCATTGGGCTTCATGCATGGGGGTATGAGTATGACCCCCCTATACTTGTTGTGGGTATATGCTCACACACTTTCTCTGATCAACCAGGGGTATATGAATGCTTACTAGTTCATAGTAGAGTATACTAGAATGAATCATTGGAAGGGGTAGTGATATGATCCCTCTCTTGGATGGTAGTGGGAATATGCTCGCAGACTAGTTTTGAGTTAGTATGAATATGATCCAGCTTATTGGTTTCTACTAGATTATACAAACAAGAATATTGAATAAGAGTGGTAATATGATCACTCTTTTAAATGTACAACACCCTCCTCCTCTAATGAGTTTTTTTTAAAGAATTTTCATGGGCATCAGGGGCATTTATTTTTCAGATGGTACCCCCTATTGGTGATTGATGGGTACCAGTGAGATGATACCGATGAATACAGTTAGTAGGTTCCCTCCTCAGTGGTACCTGAACTGGAAGGGATCCATATTGGGATTATTGATCCACCTTCATTAGGTATGGAAGGAGGCAGTAATCAAACTCCAATGATATTCTCCCGAAGTGTTAGGTTATAACAATGGGGATACTGGATTAGAAGCAGCATTTTCTGAGTGATGCCATATCTCTGGTTGTCATGCTTGAAGGATCTCACAGGAAACTTCCCTGGTCTGGATTATACCATGTTACTGGTACTCATGAATCATCTTATTCATTTCCTACAATTGAAGCCTCCTGGCAGGTGATATTTCTTTATGACCTACAGAGGTTACAATAGTGGATAATTTACCAGAATGATCACCAAAAGATGAAGAAATTCTGCCGAGTTTGGATTCTTCAGTTATGAAGACAATAAGGAACATGGTTATCGTTCAGTTATATATAATAAGAATATAAATGGCCAATCAGATATGTATGGTTAAAACAATTATCTTATATTCCCATTTCATCCATCCTGCTCATGTGGACTTGTTAGCACAAGCATGAACTAATAATAATCCTAGTTTATGCTAGTATTTATACTTTGTTTGTACTTATGGTTTGAAAAACAAAGTGGCCTAAGATATTCATGTTAAGCCTATCATTATTTTTTTCATATAGGGGGAATGAAACATGGATCGATGGACTATAAACCAATAATTTGTTATTAGTGAGATTCATGTAGTGTTCACCATTTTTCTTTCATCAAGTTTGGGATGGGGAACATGGAATGGGATCTCCATTAATGGTTTGATTGAGGGGTATGTTATGGCCTCACTCAATTATGTGAATCTGGTCTCCCATTTGTTCCGTATTCTCTAGAAAATCCCAACGATTCCCTTATCCATAGCTAGGTATGGACCATCTTTACAATGTCTGATGGACATATGGGTTTTCAGGCCCAAGAACTCTAGGGGGATCACTTTGGTTGAGAGGATGGGAGTTTGGGTTCATCACACCTTTTTGATGGGAATTGTTTCTTACTATGGGGATCTCTTATATATTTAATATATGTTCATGAATCTCTTTCTAATCCCGATACGGGACTGGTTACCCTAATGAAAAGACTATAGGTTAATTATATTTTATATAAAAAATACTAGGATCTCTTGGGTGGGTCTATATATATGTATCCAAGGTTCTTCATCATTCTTCAGTAACATGCAGTTTTTATATGCTGAAGCCGTACAACCAAGTGTTTTAGAAAATGTTCCCATATTAGGGATAATATTCTGAGGATGGTATGAGCCATTATGAGGCATCCTATGTATCATGGTTTTTGTGATAATCAAAACACATCTATTCCATTTAACCCATGATGTTTAAGATCATGCAGAAGGGCTTATATTGGTTCTCTAGGACACCTTCAAGATCGGGTCCTAGAGGGGCGTCCTACATATCCCGAATATAAAAATAATTAGACTTTTCATATTTTATTACTTCATGGATTATATATTTGGGTTTCTCATGTAATTATAAATTATCATGGAGTATATTACATGATTATTGAAATTTCTTAAGCTCACATGATCTATGCTCGGTGTGAGAAAAAAGGGATAGAAAGCAACAAATTATATTTCTTTGATTAAGGGTCTTAGATACTAGGATTTCCCTGAATGATCAATATAGAGCTCGAACCTTAGAGAGAGGTAGCCTATATATCCTAATTATAGCAGTAGTAAAAGTTAGTATAGTTCCCTTTATGTTGGGGCTTGCATACTATGGTTTCCCTGGATGGCCGATATTTATGATGTCGATGAGGTGTTAGTTTCACCCCCCTTAGAGAACATGAGCCATGATTGGGGTGAAAAGCAAGGGGTGGGGGGAATATGATCAGCCTCATGGAATATACATATTGTATATGTATATTAGAAAATTATGTGGGATGTTTGGTATAGATCGTGGGACTTAGAAAGGAATCCTATGTATCCTTATCATGGAATGAATTAGAGTTCCTATAGTTCATTAATGTAGAGGCTTACACGCTGGGGTTTCCCTGTTGATTGTGGATTACACACCAAGGAAATACAATATTGTCCTGTCTTGGGATTCCCTAGTGATCTATCCTTCCAGTCTGGAAGACATTTTAAGTCCCATTTGGTACATCCTGGGAGTCATCACATGACCTATCTTGACACATATATAGGGTGTCGCAAGAGCCAATGTGATATAGTTCGAGAGGCAACTTGTGCCTTTGGTGACACCTCTGGGAGACATAGCAAGACATGAACAGCATATCTGGAGGGAATCACATGTCTCAAATTATGTGAATAGATAATTCCACAATGTCTTGGATGTCAGGTCCAGGTGATTTCGTGTGACTCAGCTGACATGACTGGGAACAATTATATGAAACATGTGATGTGTCTAAGGGATGTCTCACATCCTAGGTGATAGACCCAGGGGGACCACAAGATCAAATTGGTATATGTGGGATAGCCACGTGACTTGTCCATGTATGTATAGTGTATTTCTCATATCCTTGGTGGCATGCTGAATGAGTGTTTTGAGATCTTGGTGATGTTTCCTGGTGCTTTCTCATGTCTTTTTATGACAGATGCGAAATGTATGAGGGGATATATGCATGTATTTATTTTATGTCATTCACCATTGATCTTGGTTATCACCCTTTTATTGAAAATGCCTCATTTTGGTTTAGTTCTAGTTATCATGAACTTCTCATGATCTAGTGGGATTGTAGTATGTCCTTCGCATAATCTACTAGAGGACCTTTGCGTGATCTATGAATGATCACACGAAGTGCTTTATGCCTAAGGCATGACTTCTTCAGCTGCCTACCAGTATATTACCTGAAAAAAATGATGTTTGATTGTGTGATCTCTATAAGAATTCTGTAGAAGTTGAGAGCAGAATCCTGTAGAGTTTGGGTGTCTAGAATTTTACCACGTAGTTGTGGTCTATTTTTTATTCTAGGGTGGGGTATTTATAGGCCTTTCCTGTAACACCCTGAGATTTTATGACATATATTATTTTTTAGTTTCTTTGACGTATTTTATTATACACTACATCAAGATTATCTTGTACTATATTCAACATCATATTATCTTGTAGTATACGCAACACTATTCTTGGCTCGTGTTACACACAATTTCAAGTTCGTTTTTGTGGAAATTATTTTACGCAACATTAAGTATAGATTTTGTTTAATGGATAAATGAAATAAGTTTTGATTATGTTATATGCAATACCAAACAGAGCTTTCACTACACGGATCATTGACTTGGCTTGCATTACACGCAATCAATACCTTCTTCGATAGCGTGTGTAGTACGCAATACCAAGTTTCACTAAACGAGATATTATTATAATATTATTATGAACTAGCCGTTATGAATAGTAATAACCAATTTTTGAAATTTTATAAATTTTATCTTTCGAAATGGAATTCATTTTTGGATTCAGAATATCAAAATTATCCTTGGGTGAATTTTTTGAATTTTTCTGAAAACATTCAATTTTTGATAAATAGTGAAAACACTGAGTTACTATTTAAAAACCGACTTTTTATTTAAATAATTATTTATTTTATTTAAATTTATTTTAGGTCAAAATTGATAAATAATACCTATATAAGTTCAATGTAATTCATTTGAGTCATTTTAGAATAATTTTAGATATATAAAAATTTTATTTAACTTTTCACCGTTTTTTACCCACCTCCTAGGAGAATTTGAAAATCTACATAAAACTAAATTTTAGCGCTTCTGTGAGTGGAATTTTTGAAAATCTGAGAAACATGGTTAATATAAAAGAGTAAAATGTGGTTCAATAAGGTAAACATAATTTTTGGTGAATAGTAACTTTTTACTTTTATTTACCACGGTTAAAAGTAAATAGGGTAATTAAGGGTAAAAATGATATTATTATTACCCTAAACATGTCCTAATTCTATTGGATAAGTGTAATTAGACCAAAAAAAACCTTATTAATAAAATATTACCCTTTAGGTCCACTTGGATTAGATTAGGACACTTATTATTATTTTATTTAAAGAAGAGTTAAAATGGTTAAAATCAAAGTTTAATAACTAAATAATTTTTAATATAGGGTAATACATAAGATAAATTTTACTATAAATATTAATTATAAATATAAAAAGATATAATACATAATAGTATTTTATTTATAATTTTTAGACTTTAAATCATTTAATTTATTTATGACACAATGATGATGTAGTAATTACCTTATTAATGAAATATTAACATAATTGATGTTATAAATACCCAAATAAATGTAATTTGAGACTTTTTATGAATTACAATAATTTTATAGGTTAATATGACATGTTAGTATTTATTCAATTAACATTTTTTGAACTAATCATGTTGTTATGATTTTCACAAAAATCAACTACCAAATAGTGTAAAAATTGACATAAAATAGTTTTTTAAAACAAATATTATATTATTAATTGTTATTATATTACTAAAAATCTAAGGTTCGTCAAAATGAATTAGATAAGGTTATATATATTAATAATGAACCACCTGGGGTTCGTTTGGCCTGTTATAGTAAGTTTATTAACCATATAGTGTAAGAAAACAAGAAGACACAGTAAAAGTTAAATTATTTAACTTAGAGTTAAATCTAAATGAAAAGGTTAAAATAGTAACCTAAACTTGTCTAAAACCTATTTTTTGAGAGGAGTTTGACTCATCCCCACTTTATCTTAGAAATAAATCAATTTTGAGCTATTATAAACTGAATATGTCTTTATTATAAAATAATATTTTAAGTTTTTCCAAAGGTGCCCCTCTCCTCCCTTATAAAAAGGGCACCCCTTCCCTCTTCTCTTCACACCCTTTTGAGCATTTAAGCTCGGCCAACCCCTTCCCTTTTCCCTTATAATCTTCCCTAGAAACATTATAGAGGTTCTGGTCTTCTCAAAAGACCAACCCTAGTGCCTTAAGAGGAGGTTAAGAAGAGGCGCGTCAAAGAAGAGGTAATATCCTTTACCGATTTGTTCCAATTTATTTCTTCTTATACTTATTCTTCTCTATTTGTTTCATCATAAATTAATAACATCATAATAAATAATATACTGATATGTTATTATAAATATGAAACACCCCAATTTCATCTTCTATCCATCCAACGGAAAACGAAATCACCGCGTGTGCGTACGTACGAAATATCGTCTCCACGCCGTGGTGTAATCAGTTTTTCCACCACCACCTTACTTGGATGGGTATAATGGTTTAAAGAATAACTATATATAATTATTATAACATCATATTGATTCTATGATATTATATCATCCACTCCAATACCATTCAATAAACATGGGAACGATATCATCGCTCGTGCGTACGTATGGATTACAGTCTCCCCGACGCGATGAGATTCATTTTCATGTTAACAATTAAAGAATGATTATAAAGTATATATGATAAGTAATCATGAAATATATGACATAATAATTCTAATGGATTTGTATATATATTTCATCAACTTAATTCCATTCAATTCAATAAGGAAATGAAAAACAGAGTTCATGCGTACGTACGACTTACCGTCTCCATGAATGGTGTATTTATTTCCATTTATCAATCTATTATATATATGTATATTCTGAATATATATTATATATAAATCATGTTTTATATTCTGGAATTAAATAATCATGATCTATGTAATCATATTAATAATTACAAGTCAAAACACGGATGATAAATGAAACGATTTTACCCAAAATGCTGCTTTAACATGGAATTGAGAAATGAAAAGATAATATAAAGTCGTAAGTGAATCATATATGATATAATAAATATTTTTATGGGTCTGTTACAAGTTAATAATATGTTTAAACCCACTATACAAGAGTCTTGGACACATACAGAAGAAATTGCACATAAGGTAAGGGATAACTTTTCCAATCTTGTTTTTATCCAAGATTGTTTATTCGTAAGTATTTACTGGGGTTATATTTATTATCCATGTAACTATTTTCTAAAAATGGTTTCATGTATCTTTAAAGTATTTTTTACCCATTTTTGAATTTTACTTCATGGTATGTAAGGAATCTTTCTTTTGATTACCATACAAGGTACTTTTTGTCTTTTCCGACAAAAGTACGAGAAGAATGTTATTTTTAACTTATACGGCATGAATGAATTTTTATGGTTTCATAAAAACTTAATTCAATGAAGTTTACTCTACAAAATTTTATGAATATTTTCAACAAAAAACTTTTCTTTTAATATTGCATGGAATTTTGTGAAAATAAAATGCTTTTGAAGAAGAAAGGATATTTTCCTCAAGAATTCATTTCAAGTGTTTTATCAAAACCATTTTCCATATAAGATGACATTATTTCATATGTGTATGTTTCAAGTATAATGTCTCTATGATTTACATGGTTTTACTTCTATTATGATTAAATTATATCCATTTTTTTATATCGAATATGTTATGATGGGATGATGTTTATGAAACCCATTTTATTGTTTGGGTTATGATGAATGATTTATGAATATTTTGTGGCACAAGTAAGAATGATTTCATTATGAGATGGGTGAGACCTATATCTCCCTCTAATGAATTGGGTAAATATTTATATCTCATGAGATAGACATGGCTGAAATAGTAAGTTAATTCGGTTCAGTGTTACCGGACTGAAACGAGGAGTGAACTCGATTCAGAAAGGGACTTTGTCCACTAATATGGTCTTGGAAGCAGTGCCTTGGATACTATGGAAATCATAACTTGTTCTTAATGGTTTCCATAATCACATGTTTTATTCCCATGATATTTTATCATGATTGATTTCCCATTATGATCTATGCCTTACGTACTGACATGTTTTATGTCATTGCTCAAGATCTTGATGTTTAAACATTATGTTCATGTTTTTAAGTTAAAATGTATATGATTTGTTTTATTTTCTCCATGATTACCCATACTGAGAATTTGAGCTCACCGTTTTTTTATGTTTTATTTTCCCTAGGATTTAAAGAAAGGTTTTAGGAAAGAAAACAAAAAGGGGAAGATCTTTGTGGGAGATGTTGAAGATCTTTCACCACGATTAGAAGATTATGTTCTGTGTTTCCAAAGGCACTAAACTGTTACGGTCCTTGAGTGTTGGTTCTTGTTATGTATTATGTATTCCTCAAAAGCAATGTAATGTCTATGTATGTCAAGCTTTGGGTCTCTAAAGTTGATATGAGAGGTAAGGTTTAGTAAACATTTGGAAACCAGGATGCGAAAACTTTAGTGAGATCCCCAGAGATATTTCTAAGGTATGTCTAGGGATGTACCTAAGGTTAAGTATATGTATAGGTTATAGTCCTAGAATTGCGCTAACGATCTTAGAATTAAAACATAGATGTTATATATTTAAGGTAATCCCCCTTTATTATGTTGTTTTCCCTATCATGATTTTTTCCTCTCACACAATTCTCTTTGGGTTTCAGACGATGGCTGGAACCCGAAGGAACCGCGTCGATCAAAGTAATGGAAAATGCAATGATGGTACTCCTGAAAAAACCAAGGTCATGGGAGATGGAGTGCAAGATCTTATTGTTATACTTACACAATCTATGAATCATTCTGGACTTCCATATGAGCAGAAAAGGGAACAATATTCTATTGAGTCCTTCATGAGGCAACGTCCACCTTCTTTCAGTGGGTCTTCTGATCCACTTGTTGCTGAACAATGGATTAGTACCATTGAAAAGATATTTTCCATACTTCGCTGTTCAGAATATGAAAAATTAATTCTAGCAATTTATCGTTTAGAAGGTGAAGGAGATCAATGGTGGACTATAATTAAGAATACACGGCCCCAAGATGAAATTGAATCCATGGAATGAGACAAGTTCAAGAACATGTTTTTCAGTAAGTACTTCCCTCGTATTCTTCGAACAAAGATGGAAAAGGAGTTCCTTGAGATTAAGCAGAAGGATGATGAGTCTGTTGGTATATACGAAGAAAATTTTACAAGACTTTCAAGGTATGCATCTGGATTTATCATCCAACCTGAAAGTAAAGTTGATCGATTCTTTAGTGGCTTAAAACCAAGTATTCGAAGGGAATTAGCTATAAGAGACTTTAGTAACTATGAAGAAATTGTGTGTTGTGCTATCAAGGTAGAACTATAAGTTGGTGTAACATATCCATATCACTGTTTTGACAAGAAACGAAAGATGGAGTTCAAGGAGAAATCTCAGAATAATGGTGAAAAGAAGAAGAATGTTTCTTTATGCTCAAAGTGTGGAAAGAAGCAAAGTGGAGATTATCTTAAAGGAACTAGAAAATGTTTTAAGTGTAGAAAATAAGTTCATCGAGCAACTGAGTGTCAAAGTAATGGAAAAAGGGATGCTAATGATGTGAATAAAGAAAAGACTATAGAGAACGCACCACCAACACTTCAATGCTTCAAGTGTAAGGAAATTGGGAATTATGCTAATCAATTCCCTAATCCAAGGGTTAATGATGATCAACGTGAGAAAATTCTTAAGGAAAAGGATAAAGGGAAGTCACATGCGATCACTATTTGTGATGTTGAGTATGAAAATGTTGTTGTGTAATGATTAAGTGTTTATGTAATGGGATTTCAAAATAGTATCATGGAATCTCATTAATGGTATCGTGGAATTTTGGAATATCTATGTATTGGTTTTCAATAATTATATGGTACCGGTAACCATGAAAAGTGATTGAAATATTTTTGGAAAGAAGATGATATGCGCATAATGAAGGGATAAAGAGAAAATGAAATGAGATCATGACTGATATCATGGTTTTAGTATACAGAAATTTCGGGATTTTGGTATGTGGAAAGAGTTAACTTTTGACAGCATTCATGTTTTCACTAAGGTTCAATGGGTATTCATTTTTCAAGAGAATACATGATTAAGATATTCAAATGTTTGGAATGTGACCAACAAGATACATCGTATGATATATGGGGGATAAATGATGGTATTCACATGCTTGTTTGACGACATTTCTAGTAATCGTTCTCTTTATACTATAAGATTGGATAGAAGTATTTTAGATAAGCCTAAAAATTGAAATGGATTATGTTGGACATAAGTTAGTATTGTTTAAGGATAGAACTTTTCTTCGATATTATTGATGGGATGTTATAATAATGTAGTTTTAGAAAAAGGATAACCTGCATGACGGGCGACAACCCGTCACGTCGGATAAGGCTGTGGGAATCGAACTTACAACCAAAGTGCGACAGACCTTTATCACCTACCACTGGCCTACAGGAAGTCCCTAGTTAGTAGGAACTAGTTTTATTTTATTAAGCGGTATGATAGATGAAGTATAAGTCCATTGTTAGAATCATATATTATTAATCTCACCATAGATGGACTTATGTATATTTAATAACTTATGCTAACCTTTTTGTGATAGAAACAGATTACATGACTTATAATTCTGTCGCATGATCTGCTAACACTTCATGAATGAAAAATTCAGATTTATTTATTTAAATAGAGATTAAGTAAAATTTGTTCATGGAATGACCAACGATGACATTACACTGAAATCAAGTAAGTATTTATCCTTATGTAAAAGTTCATCATTATTAGTGAAATGATCTTGGATACCAAAAATGTTGTCCTAGTACTCTCATATCTGATGAATCAGATAGTACCTTAGATCATCACAAATTTATGGCTTTGCGATTGTTGGCTTTTTCATAACAATGTTCTCTACCACTCTCCATCAAAACTTGACGGATATATTTCTCTTCCATATCCATATTTTCACCTATATACTCCTATGTGGGAACACAAGTGATTAGTTACTTTGGGTATCCATTTTGTTTCTAACTTTCCTTTTTAAAATGATGATTTAGTATTCCTTTTTACGATGTGGGTTTCAATGAATGAAACTTTCAAGTAGTAAATGATTTATAACCACGACGAATTTGGAGGGAGAAATTCGTTTTAAGGGGGGTAGAATATAACATCCAGAGATTTTATGAGATATATTATTTTTTAATTTCTTTGATGTCTTCTATTATACCCTACACCAAGATTATCTTGTACTATACGCGACACCGTATTACCTTTCAGTATACGCAACACTATTCTTGGCTCGTGTTACACACAATTTCAAGTTCGTTTTGTTGAAATTATTTTACGCAACATTAAGTATAGATTTTGTTTAATGTATAAATGAAATATGTTTTGATTATGTTATACACAACACCAAATGGATATATCACTACATGTAACCTTGACTTGTCTTGCATTACACGCAATCAAGACTTTCTTCGATAGCGTGTGTAGTATGCAATACCAAGTTTCACTAAACAAGATATTATTATAATATTATTATGAACTAGCCATTATGAATAGTAATACCCAATTTTTGAAATTTTATAAATTTTATCTTTCAAAATGGATTTCATTTTTGGATTTAGAATATCAAAATTAGCCTAGGGAGAATTTTTTGTATTTTTCTGAAAACTTTCAATTTTTGATGAATAGTGAAAACACTGAGTAACTATTTAAAAACCGACTTTTTATTTAAATAATTATTTATTTTATTTAAATTTATTTTAGGTCAAAATTGATACGTAATACCTATATAAGTTCAATGTAATTAAATTGAGTCATTTTAGAATAATTTTAGATATATAAAAATTTTATTGAACTTTTCACCGTCTTTTACCCACCTCCTAGGAGAATTTGAAAATGTACATAAAACATAATTTTACCGCTTCTGTGAGTGGAATTTAAAGAATCAGAGAGATAGGGTTATTATCGAGTAGTAAAATGTGGTTTAATAAGATAAAAATAATTTTTGGTGAATAGTAACTTTTTACTTTTATTTACCACGGATAAAAGTAAATAGGGTAATTAAGGGTAAAAATGATATTATTATTACCCTAACACATGTCCTAATTCTATTGGATAAGTGTAATTAGACCAGAAACAACCTTAGGAATAAAATATTACCCTTTAGGTCCACTTGGATAAGATTAGGACACTTATTATTATTTTATTTAAAGAAGAGTTAAAATGGTTAAAATCAAAGTTTAATAACTAAAATATTTTTAATATAGGGTTATAAAAAAGATAAATTCGACTATAAATATTCATTAGAAATATAAAAATATTCCCTACATAATGGTATTTTATTTATAATTTTTAGACATTAAATTATTTAATTTATTTATGACACAATGATGATGTAGTAATTAACTTATTAATGAAATATTAACATAATTAGTGTTATAAATACCCAAATAAATGTAATTTGAGACTTTTTATAAATTAAACTAATTTTATAGGTTAATATGACATGTTATTATTGATTCAATTAATGTTTTTTGAACTAATCATGTTGTTATGATTTTCACAAAAATAAATTACCAAATAGTGTCCAAATTGACATAAAATAGTTTTTTGAAGCAAATATTATACTATTAATTGTTATTATATTATTAAAAATTTAAGTTTCGGAAAAATGACTTAGATAAGGTTATATATATTAATAATTAACCACTTGGGGTTCTTTTGGATTTTTATAGTAAGTTTATTAACCATATAGTGTAAGAAAACAAGAAGACACGGTAAAAGTTAAATTATTTAACTTAGAGTTGAATCTAAATGATAAGGTTAAAATAGTAACCTAAAAGTGTCTAAAACCTATTGGTTGAGAGGATTTAGACCCATTAAAACTTTATCTTCTAAATAAATCAAATTGGAGCTATTATAAACCGAATATGACTTTATTATAAAATAATAATTTAAGTTTTTCCAAAGGTGCCCCTCTGCTCCCTTATAAAAAGGGCACCCTTCCCTCTTCTCATCACACCCATTTGAGCCTTTAAGCCTGGCCAAATTCTGAAAATTTCCCTTATAATCTTCCCTAGAAACATTATAGAGGTTTTGGTCTCCTCAAAAGACCATACCTAGTGCCTTAAAAGGAGGTTAAGAAGAGGCGCGTCAAAGAAGATGTAATATCCTTTACCGATTCTTTCCAATTTATTTCTTCTTCTACTTCTTATTCAATATTTGTTTCATCATAAATTAATAAAATATGTATCAATAATATACTTATATGTTATTATAAATATTTAACAACCCAATTTAATCTTCTATACATCCTACGGAAAACGAAATCACCGTGCGTGCGTACGTACAGAATACCATCTCCACGACGTGGTGCAATCATTTTTTCCACCACCACATTACTTGGATGGGTATAATGGTGTAAAGAATAACTATATATAATTATTATAACATCATACCGATTCTATGATATTATATCATCCACTCCAATACGATTCAATAAATATGGGAACGATATCATCGCTCGTGCGTACGTACGGATTACCGTCTCCACGATGCGATGGGATTCATTTCCATGTTAACAATTAAAGAATGATTATAAAGTATATATGATAATTAATCATGAAATATAGGAAATAATAATTCTTCTGGATTTATATATACATGTCATCGACTTAATTCCGTTCAATTCAATAAGGAAATGAAAAACAACGTTCATGCGTACGTACGACCTACCATCTCCATGAACGGTGTATTTCTTTCCATTTATCGATATATTATATATATGTATATTCTAAATATATATTATATATAAATCATGTTTTATATTATGGAATTAAGTAATCATGATCTAAGTAATCATTTTAATAATTACAAGTCAAAACACGGATGATAAATGAAACGATTTTACCCAGAACACTGCTTTAACATGGAATTGACAAATGAAGAGATAATATAAAGTCATAAATGAATCATATATAATATCATAAATATTATTATGGTTCTATTACAAGTTAATAATATGTTTAAACCCACTATACAGGAGTCTCGGCCACATACAGAAGAAATTGGACATAAGGTAAGGGATAACTTTTCCATTCTCGTTTTTATCTGAGATTGTTTATTCGTAAGTATTTACTTGGGTTATATTTATTATCCATATACCTGTTTCCCAAAAATAGATTCATGTATGATTAAAGTATTTTTTAACCATTTTTTAATTTTACTACATGGTATGTAAGGAATCTTTCTTTTGATTACCATACGAGGTACTTTTTGACTTTTCTGACAAAAGTACGAGAAGAATGTTATTTTTAAATTATACGGCATGAATGGATTTTTATGGTTTCATAACAACTTATTTAAATGAAGTTTCCTCTACAAAATTTTATGACTATTTTTAAAAAATACTTATATTTTAAGATTTCATGGAATTTTGTGAAAAGAAAATGATTTTGAAGAAGAAAGGATATTTTCCTCAAGAATTCATTTCAAGTGTTTTATCAAAATCATTTTTCATACAAGATGACATTATTTCATATGTGTATGTTTCAAGTATAATGTCTCTATTATTTACTTGGTTTTAATTCTATTATTTTTAAATTATATCCATTTTTTTTATAGAATATGTTATGATGGGATGAGGTTTATGAAACCCATTTTATTCTTTGGGTTATGATGAATGAATTATGTATATTTTGTGGCACAAGTAAGAATGATTTCATTATGAGATTGGTGGGACCTATATCTCCCTCTAATGCATTGAGTAAAGATTTATATCTCATGAGATAGACATGGCTGGAATGGTAAGTTAATCCGGTTCAGTGTTACAGGACTGAAACGAGGAGTGAACTTGATTCCGAAAGGGACTTTTTCCACTAAGATGGTCTTGGCAGAAATTCCTTGGATACTATGGAAATCATAACATGTTCTTAATGGTTTCCACAATCACATGTTTTATTCCCATACTATTTTATTACTATTGATGTCCCATTATGATCTATGCCTTACGTACTGACATGTTTTATGTCATTGCTCAAGATCTTGATGTTTAAACATTATGTTCATATTTTTAAGTTCAAATGTATATGATTTGTTTTATTTTATCCATTCTTACCCATACTGAGAATTTGAGCTCACCCTTTTTTTATGTTTTATTTTCCCCAGGATTTAAAGAAAGGTTTTAGGTAAGAAAACAAAAAGGGGAATATCTTTATGGGAGATTTTGAAGATCTTTCACCACGATTAAAAGATTATGTTATGAGTTTCCAAAGACACTAAAGTATTACGGTCCTTGAGTGTTGGTTCTTGTTATGTATTAAGTATTCTGCAAAAGTAATGTAATGTCTATGTATGTCAGGATTTGGGTCTCTACATTTCCACCCCAGATACTCGATGGATTGTGCAGTGTATCTAGTGCGAGTCTTGGATTGAGCCAGTGAAGGGGGCCTGGAACCGCACAGTTTCACGAGTCTCTACTGTCGGTTTATTTGGTTCCATCACCTATTTTTTAGTGATCACAAGTCTCAACCTTTATCAGATTTTTTTCTATTATTAGAGACTTGTTTGATCATGCAGATGTGTCTAATTACTTTCATGTGGCATGTTGATATGTCTGAGGGTGTTCAAAAGATCCATGTACCTATGAAAAGATACTCACAAGACCTTGGGTGACCTGTCATGGGGTCTCACAGGATAATGATATAGGTTTATTGGGCATTTTTAAGCCTCTCGGTGACCGTGAGTACCTATCACATCATCCCTTTTGATCTCATTTTATTGATGTAACAATGATTTGGAGTCATGCAAAATTTCATGCATTATATCTATGATATTTCATCTATTTTTTGGAGATGCTTCATTTGACCAATATGGGTCTTACGGTGCTGCATGTTCATTCCATGTCCTGAAGATGACAATGACAAGCCAAAGGGATTCTGAAAGATAAGGTAGTCATGTCTTCGAGGGCTCACGGTGCCTTTCAGTTCATCAAGGTTGTATCACATATCGTTCAATGATTATGAAACCCTCTCACCTCCTCCCATTCTATATTCTTTGTTTTATTTTACAAATTTCATGGATCATGCAAGATGGAAGAGATAATATCTAGTTTTTTTACTCAATTTTTGGGTAATGTCTTTCTTGACAAATATGAGGCATACAGAGTGTGTGAAAGCATATAGTGGAAAGATCTATCCGCTTTTCCTTAGAGCACTTTAGAGTTTTATGGACACTCCCATGGACTTATGTGTGGTGAGTATGGAATAGAATATGGATTCTTCAGGGTTTCATGGTGTCTCTCAGATCACTCGGGGTGCTCATCGCATGTCTTTCAGCGACCGCAAACCCCTCTCGCCTTCTCCCCTTTATGTACTTCATTTTATGTGGTGATGACTTGAAGGTCAAGTTATATTTCTTAGATATAACCAAGGGATTTTATTCTTCTTAATGATGATTTGGCACATGAGAATCACGACCACTTGGGGTATCTTCATTTTAATGTTGTCCTTATTTATTTTTGAAGACTTTTTGATAGTTTTTATGGCGCATTCCAGTGACAAGCCATGTAGCATGGGGGTGATCATTTGGTTTTTTGGGGTTCTTTGCAATAGCAGGAAGGTTTGTTGAAGAAGGATTTACTTGATTAGCTGTGTGCGATGCGCCATGCATGGGGCCTTTGCATGACCATGAAATGGTCACAAGACCGTGAGTCTCTCTGAGGCTTCACGAATCTTTGACCATCCTCTTCTTCACTGATTTCATAGGTAAAATAATACCCATATTCTGGTATTTCCACCTTTTTTTATTTTACCGGTTCTTATTTTGTGGGAATCAATAGTTTATTATTTGAATTTTTGAATAATTAATTATTTAGAATTATTGTAAATTATTATTATTATGGAATTCCATGGTGAACCAACCTAGATTATTTATGACTATTATTTTCAAGGAATTCCATGGATGATCCCAATATTCCATTAGGGGACACATGTGAATTTCAAGGTGTGAAGACACTTTTGGATTGAATAATTTCCAATGATATGGAATTTCTTGAGTAAGCCGGTGGATTATACACAAATTTATTACTGAAAATTCCATGGGGTAGATCCCCCTTGGATTCAGGTAGTGCCTATACTTAAATAATACCATGGATTAATATCACATATTATTAAGGGATATCCTTATTGAATGTCATGGGATGAGATCCCTGGATTTAGATCAATTAATATTGGTATGGAATTCTTCATGTGTGATCCATTCATTCAAATAGGACTATACCTCTAAATATAATGGGTAGTCCCTTGAGTTCATACTTGACTAGTATTTTTTCTTGGGAATTATTGGAAAGTAATCCGAGATTGATAAACATAGACTAATTTGGATGATAGGATCATGGTTTTCTTAGTGATGCACTTAAGAACTAGGTTCACCACTGATGCCTCCTCTCTATTAAAAGACTAGTATAGGCCAAAGTAAGTGGGATCGGCCTAGGTTGTCTTCTTAAGACCCAAGTGTTTGCATAATTTATTTTATTTATATAGCTAATTATTTTTATTGTTTCTTCACATATATTTATTGAAATATTTTACGCATTATATATGATATTGGATTTTCTTTATAAACCATTTGTGATGGATTACCACGTTTTACCCAAACCCTATTTGGGAACCGTTGGTACCTAAATAGACTACATGGAAGCAGATCAAGATAATAGAAAGTACCTTTTAGATTATGGTTTATCTTATGACTGGGACATGAGTAGGGAGATAGGATCCATGATAGATATTGGGAATTCTGGGATTTAGTTATATTATTTTTTCCCATTTGATAACATTTGGGGATTGATTTACTCTATATGTTTTATATGTATTCTTTCCTGTTATTCTTATGATATCACTATGATATTTTATGGGTTGTGACTTGGTATTAAAAAACTAGTTTATTTTATTTTAACGTGATTCTATATTATTTCTTTTATTTATACTGATGTTTCTACTCTAAGGTGTAGGTATAGACTCTTTAATATAACACCACATAACCACACTACTAGTCATTAGTCTCTAGTGTATGGGAGGTGCCCCTAATTCCATGTGGTGGACTATCTCAAGGAGCAAGTATTGTGGATTCTCAGTCAAAGAATTGCATATCTTTTTTTTATAAATTTTAAATATCCATGAGCGTCATTTTTTTACATCGCTCTATATACATATAGGTGATGAGTTGTGTATCCTTTTTCTAAAAATTAGTAACAAAATCACTTAAGTTATAATGGTAAATGTTTTCATTATCCATGAATGAATCATGAATTCTCTCATTTTAAATGAAAAATCATATCTTATGGTTGGTAATAGAACAAGGTTGAAACATAAATGACTGTGATGTGATTTATCCCCCTTTTTTGAAAGTTTTTTTTTTCACAATTTTGATAGATATTGAGGGAAAAAAGAATTTTTCTATTAATTCATATTATTCCAATCTTCCCAAATTCATAAATTTTTCAAATCTTTTCTCTTTCTATTTCATTTATATTTTCACACCGTCACTTTATACTACTATTTTTTTTTCATTTTTTCATTTCTTGTTTTAATTTATTTGGATTATACAATTTTAATACCCTTGGGTTTGACCCTAATTAAAAATTTAAAAATTTAAATAGGTTTTTTAAATTTTAATTTTTATAGTTTAGGTGGAAGTCACAAAAAAATTTGTATCATTACATATAAAGGTGAAATGTTTCCAAGAACAAACTGAAACAAAAATAAAGAAAAAATAAATAAAAATAAATTTTAAAAAATGATTATTTTGCCGTGTTATTATTTTGAAAATACTTATACCTTAATGTTCTTGAACACTAGGGTCGCATATTTCACTATAATTTTGAATTCTTTGATTATGAAAATTTAAAAAAGCAACGGATTCCTAAAAAGTAAAATGAAAAATTTAATAGAAAACATTAAAAATGGGAGATATATCAATGAAAATGAAAATATCATTCACCCTACACCTAGGAATAAAATTGTTAAGTGTCCTCAACTTATGAAATTTCAACTTCAAACTATCTGAAGTATACCTTCTTATATCTTGTTGTCAACAAGGTTGGGGAATTATGAAATGAAATAATCTTATCTCTCTATGATTCCATTATATAATGGTATGAACAATGAGGAATCATTGGATTTCATTTAATATATTTATAGTGTTTTCCAATAGCAACCATTTTATAGGGAAATTGAGGAAGTGGTGAATTTTTGGGTGTTCCTATTATATTTAAATGGAAAATCTAGGGTCTCATTTAAATAGTTAGATGAATATATTTTTGATAATTGGGTCCATGTTTTTAATTAATTAATTATGAAATTTTATCCCAATAATGGAGTAAAAAAATTACATGTTTTTTATAAGATGATGGAGAACTATTCTATGATTGATAGGATAGATTTAGACCCCTTATTAGTTATTTTTTCAATCATCATCTTTCCACCCACCTGTTAATGGAAACACTCTATAATGGTATCACTCCCTACCACCAAAGCATAGTTGATCAATAATATTGTTTAAATTTCTATAATTTGAAAGTTTATGAATTAAAAAACATTAAATAAACTCACCCCAAAATCCCAACATAATACTTCTAAGGGATGAACTTTTAATAGGAGTGATTCAAATGGTTAGTATTTTGGAATTTATATTGACATATAGGTGATTTCAATTAAGTTGTAGTGTAATTATTCTTGAATGTTTGGTAATATAAATAATTGATGCCCAAAACGTAATTTACCTATATAGTAGGATGAATTCTCCCAGTTTGTATATTTTGGGGCTATAAGGAAGGGTAAAAACCACCCATTTTAAAAAAATTATAACCTTGTCTATAGTAGAACCCCTAAAATTTCATGGATAGAGTAGGAGATTCTTAGACATTATAGTAACCCTGGGTACCCATAATATGTAAGAATTCAAAAATAACAATCAATATTGGGATGATTACAAAAAAATTCAAGGGAATATAGATGGGTTTATTGAGTAAATATTGATAAATTTAGTATCAAAAAAGGTGATATAGTTTCGAGGATCCATAATATGGAATTACAAATGTGCCAAATGGCTAGATATTTGACATCTTAGGATAAGGGAAAGCTACCTAGCATAATGAATTTAAATCTAAGATAAAATGTTAAAACTTTAACCATAAAAAGTGGTCTAAAAACACAATAATAAGTTAAGATACATCCTTGGTAAGATTAGATATAGATTTTAAGTGATTTTGAAAATGACAATATAAAAAGGAGTGAGTTTGGAAAACTGGATAGAATAGTCCAAACCATGTTTTATGATTATTCGTATTTTAAAATATATAAGAAAAAATGGAAAAATTAAAAGTTAAATAATCAAGGAAGGAAATAAAAAAGAATAGGATTATGGAAAATAGAGAAACCGAATTATTTTTCATAGTGATTCTCCTCCCAATTCCTTTTCACCAATGTCTTAAATAAAAAAAATGAGAAACCTGATTTTCTAAAATTATTTAAGATAATCAATAATTTTAAGATGAACAATTCTTTTGGATAGATATTAAACAAAAATACATAAAAATGAATTTTTAAAAAGTTTTTCGCAAATAATTGGATGTTGAATAAATATTCTACTCTAAACTCGACTGAAAAATGTATTTTTTTTCCTTTAAATAATATCAACTCCAAAAGTACAAGAACCTGGGAGATTTTTTATTCCTTTTAAAATATGACAAAGAGATGATAAAAAGTATTTTGGAAACCTAAAAGATAATTTCAAAATTATGAATTAGTACTTGTCTATACAACTAGGATATAATGAACTAAAATAAACTTTTATTTCCTTATAGTAGGATAAAAGTTCCATCATTTATTCTATAGGAAGGGTAGATGACCTATTAGTGAGTGTGGTGAATCTCACACTATTCACTGGTTTCTTAGTTCTAGAAATACTGGATGGAAAGAAGGCTCTAATCATCTTGGGAATAAAATTCCTTTCTATTGGTGGGTATATTATTGATGATTTATAAGGAAAGATGGTTTATTATTTTAATGATGATCCTAATGAATTAAATGTTTTTAGAAAATCAATATTATTGGTGATCTATAAACTGATTTTTATTAATGAACAGTTCATTAGATCTGATGTAAGGCCGTATACTGACAAACCTCTTGGAAAAATAATTCTGAGTTATGTTAATGATTTCTTTAGAGTCAATTATATTGAATTTGAATACACTAAAGAACATTAATATTTTACGAGGATTGAGAGTATATTTAGGGAACACATTTTTAAGAAACATGAAGTGATTTTACATGAGAAAGGTTTATTTTTTGAAATTGTTTCTTAAACTATTAGTAAGAACTCAGAACTTTATATTTACAAGGAAAATCCCTCTTATATACCCAGTTTCGAATCATATATTCTTAAGTTTTATCCAAATTACTATGAGACTATTACAGTAGGGGTTTCACTGTATAATATGTGTTTTGATGTTGAGTAAAAGTATTATGTTAGTGTTATCCATTTTTATTTTGATAATAATTAAACCCACCCCATAAATAGTTTCAAGGATGAAAATATGGACTGAATTTCATAGAAGGATAGTACAAATATCCAATATATCAAGATTTATTCAAAATAAGAGTTTTTATTTAATGAACTTGATGAATTTATAGGAGTGGTTGAGGAGTATTCTCTTACATTCAATACGGGAAAACACTATGATAGTGATTCTGTGGGAAATAGTGAGTATGTTTCACTAGTTATTATATTTTTATATGATTATTTGGATGATTTGACTAAAGTTGAACACTATAAAAATAATGATAGATGTCATAGTTATTTTTCTAGACTCCTTTTATTTATATTTGGTTCTTTTTTTTTGTGATTTTTGTAATATAAACTAAACTTGGTGGAAGAAATAGTCTTATGACCTTGGTGGATTCTAGAAAGATATTACTAGATTCCATCTCTTTAATAAATTTAAGAGATTATGATGAATTTCCATTTAAAAATAATTAAATATATGTCATTAATAAATTAAATCCACCTTGTGATCATGATTATTACTTTATGGAGGAAGTATATCTAATGACTATAAACATAGAACTATTTTTGAGGAAACTCATCGAATAATTAAGAATAAATTTATAGTTTTTTACTAAAATAACAGTCCATAACCCTATGTTCTATGCATCCTCACATTCTTTTACACCTTCTAAATGTTTCTTAAGAGTAAATTATAAATGGATGGTCCACTACTACTTCAACAATCCCATTATTTTCTTAGATATTCAATTCCAAATCCCCAAACCATTTTACCTCGTGTCATTATTATATTTTTGAATGATTGGATTTAATGATTATATTATTCTACATTTTAGTTTCATATTTTGTAGATTTCAATTACATCATAGATTGATTTAATAAAGAGTGATCATTTTATCGAAAACTAAATAAAAAAGAAAAAACTATCAGGGGATCCAACTATTTCTTTTTTATTTATTTTTTAATTGTTTGTTATGTGACACCATGATAGTTTGTTTTAAAAATTTATATATTGTTTTATATTATTTTAAAATTTATGCCACACATGAATATATGTTTCTGTGGGGGTGAGTGATTATTAACTATTTAAATTTGAATGCATTGTCAAAATGGGATAAAATTGATTGGTACTTTTCATACTTAAATATATATTTTTAAAATAATTTTAAACCATAAATCAGATACTTTATTATCATCCTAAACAAATTTTTTAGATTAGGTTAAATTTTTTGATAATTTTTAAAAGTGTTGATACTTATTGAAGTCATTTCATAAAATGATATTTCTCTGAGTATTCTGGAAAATTATTTTGTTCTATCTAGAAATAAAAATGCATATACAATCTTATTTTTGATTTATTTGTGATAAATATTTTGTTGAATATGTTTTATATAATTTATTGTGTCCCTTTCTATGTGATTTTCAATGTTGAATTGTAATAAAAATTAAAATTTAATTTGTTGGAAATGTTTATTCCACTTTAAAGTTCAACATTGCGGAAATTATTATCTATTATTTGTCTAGTAACAGGGCATATTAATTGTGATAATATATATTTAATTAAGTATTCCTTATAATACATTCATATTTTTTAAAAAATTGATTATTTTTAGCTTCCCTTTACACATTCAGTGTAAATATTTTTTTTAAAGGTTGAATGTTGTTTTTCTACACTATGGTGATCGATATTTTTCATTTATCCATTGATTAAATTAGGTATCATATTTTATTTTACTATTTTTAAAACACTTGTTTATTTTGAAATATTGATACCATGTTTTATAATTTTAATTTGAAATACTTAATTATATTTAAAATGAAATGTTTTTTTAAATGGACTAAAACTTAACTCATTACTTGGTTTAGATTTTTTATTTTACTAAAACAATTGGATGAGTTTAATTATTAATTTCTAATAATTATTAAACCCCATTATTCATAAAACATATATAATTATGTTGATATATTAATTTATGTGTGTTTATTCACTATTGTGAAAAAGTGAAGTTTATATAAATAATTCAATGCTAAAAAAAATTCGTTAAAATTGTTTCAAAAGATTTAAATTTATTCATGTTTATAAAAAAACAACAATTTTCTGAAAAAAGGATCTATAGAGAAAAAATCATTCAATTTAATTTCAATGATTTTGTGAAGGAAAAAACTTTTGAAAATCACCACTCGGTTAGTAGTATAATAATATCATTTTTTTGATGGATTATCATTTATGTAATATTTTTAATATATTTATTGATTACAAGAAATTATTTAACCGTGTGTGAATTTGATATGGATTTATTTTAAAACATATTTTTTGAATAATTTAAAAAAATTCTTGTATTTTTGTTGATCAAACATGTTTTTATAATTTTTTTAATCTTATTCATTTTGGGTGTCAAAATAAATTCATTATTTTTTTAAGATGATGTGTTTTGGTGATAAGTATATTAAGTGATATTTTTTTAACTTAAATAAATTTTGAGATTAAATAATTTTGTATATTTTAGTAAAAATTTTATTGAAATAAGTTGTTGAGGTGATTTTGAATGTTTTTTATGTTTAGAGATATTTCATTCATTATTTGATGATTTTTTGAGTATATTTTGATTAAATTACTTATTGTTCTTCTTTTTAAAGTGGAATTATATTATAATTATGTTTTGAAGCTATATTTGACATTCTGAATTGACGATTTATAATGTTTTGAAATCTATTTTTACATTTTATATGTATAAAATGACAGATTTTTTTTAATTTAAGTGATACATATGATTTTTGAGTTAAAAAATATTTTATGTAATAATTTTTTTTAAAATAATTCATACATACCATATTTTTCATTAGAATATAAAGATGATACATAACATATTTTGATGAGAAATATTTTAAGATAGGAATTTTTATTGAAAAGGAATTCATAGGTAAGATAATTTTTTTTCTATTTAAAGTTGATATGTAATATGTTTTTCCCAAGGGGAATCTTATGTAATACATTGTTGTTTAAAAAATATATGAAAATTTTGTGTATTATATTTCTCTAAGAAGAGGATAATGCATAATATGTTTTATTTGGTCATATTTAGGGAATAACTATTCTGTAATATAATTATCTCTAGTTTTTATCATACGTAACATACTTTTCTCTCTAAAAAGTTGATATATGACACAATCCATCTTATAAGGGATCATATGTATGATTATGGTGTATCAAAATTTTTTAAATATCAATGTGTAAGATAATTTTCAATGGGGATAGTTTCATATGTAATATAATTTATCCCTATATTGTTGTTGCATAACATATTTTACTTTACCAAATTTTGAGTTCAGGTACATCTGTAAATCCTTTAATTAATATTAAAATTTCAAGGTGCTAAAATTTCTTTTAACATAAAATTAATCCAATTGTAGGTTTTGGATAAAAGAAGTGTGTTTGGGAAGCCCCGAGAGGTTCTCAAGTATGGATGATGAAAACTAAACTAATAAAAATTCATCTATATTCATAATACATGGATCAAACACTAGTTTAAATGAGATAACAATAGTTACAGGGGATTTATACTTGATTAAATGGAAGAATATGATGAGAAGTGACAAAATTTAATGTAGTGAATCAGAGATTGATGAAATTATTTTCTTAATATGAGAAATTTTCTATGGGGATCTTCTTATTCTTGGCATGAATTTATTTCTCGTGGGACGTTCACATAGGAAAGGTGGAGGTGCTCATGGGATAGAGTTTTAAGGGAGTAAGATCTTGAGGAAGAACCATCTCAATAAAGAAGATACAAATTATTATTCTTCATATGATTTTAATTCAACTACATTTGATAAACTCATTATATAATTATTTTCGAATTTTTTGAACATGTTTAACTAAATTTTATTTTCGAGGTCAGATTAAAATGTGTTTAATTCTTCCATTTTTATTTCTAGTTTTATTTTATTTTTTTTATTTACATTAAAATTAAATTTATTACTAATATTTTTATTTTATCTATTGATAATTTATGAAAAGTAAATTGGAGAATAAATATATTTCATTTAGTGAGTAGTTCATTCATGCATCACCTTAAGGTGGGTTTAATTAGATGAATTGAAGTGTGAGCGTTTTGTTTTATTTGTTTTCCTTTTTAATTTATTATGGTCATATATTGTTACATTAATATATTTACCAATAGGTTAAGATAACTGTATCATTTTCCTAAAAAACATTAATCAAAGTACTATTATTAGAAAAGTTTGAGGTTTTCCATATCTTTTAAAGTAATAATCATTACCTTATTTCTTATTGAAAAATCATTTCTCTGTGTGGGTAATTGAAAAAATTTGATATCCTAGGGATATTGAGGTGAATCAGACCCATTAATTCAAACATTTTTATCAATTTTTATCAAAATTATAGAAATAAAAGAAACCATTGTGTCGATAGTGACTATTCAAATCCTCATAAATACACCAATTGATCAACTCTTGTCTCCGCTTCCATGTCTATTTTCAAAACATCACTTTCTACAACTATTTTGCTTGTTTGTTTGGTTTTGGTTATTATTTGTTTTGTTTTTTGTTATAAAATATTCTTTCTCTTGGGTTTGAACAAACATACCACATGCCTATTTTATTTAGGTTTTACAAATTTAATTTTTAAGAGGTTCAAAAATAGTCACATCAGTCCAACAATGATATAAGAACTATGTTTTTAATAAAATTATACAAAAAATCAATATGTTAGTTTTTTATACTCTACATTCATTAATTGGTTTTTAAGGATTTTTAACTAATAATAAAAATTATATAAATTTAGGCTTGTATTTGAAAACCCTATCAAACTTGGAAAAATAGAATGTAAAGATTCATAGTGAAAGAGTTTATTAGTTAGTTTTTAGTGTAAAATAAGTATACACATCAACACATAATTTTATTAATAAACATTATATTTAGTGATTGAAGAATTTTAACCATTATCCCTAGGATATGAAAGATCATTATTCCAATTATTTTCTGGCTACATTTTCCTGGGACATTGTTTAAAAAAACATACACTCTCTTTACACAGTAAACATCACACCATGGGTTTTCATAGATCAATATTCCCTTTATTTTTGTTATATTTAGGATGTTGAGGTGTTATATACCCATGATAATCTCCAGTTACATTTACATCTTTTTAGAAAATATAAAATCCCATACTTAAAATTATGTAATTTTTTTGTGTATCCTTTGTATGATTTTTCATCATCTTAATCTTCTTTTACATTGATCTTAGATTCTATTGAGAATTAAAAAAACATCATTTCAACATTTAAAACAAAAAAAACCACTTATTTATAGGTATGTAAATCTCAAATACATAAATTATTATTTAGACATAGTTTAATGCCCCTGAAAAATCATTCAATCACGAATGAGATGGAAGTGAAAAAATAAGATTTTTACCATATTAACTTGATGAATTCAAAGAGTTTGAATAGAGTTATTTACAGAAAAAATCTAAAATATTTTCCTTCAATCCACCCTCAAATAGGTATATGACCAATTCATTGAATTTTGGTTGATTTTAGGTTTTATATGAGCTTATATTATTATTTTGGAAAAATAATAGGTTATGGATGATTATGTAATCAAATATGGAACATAAATTTCATGATTATATATATATATATATATATATTCATCTAGTTTTCAGTGCACTATTAAATAATTATGCATAATAAGCATGAATTTTTGAAATTATTTGATATCAAGGAATGGATGGTTGATGCATAGTTAAATAAATATTTATTCAGGGAAAAATAAATTCATTTTATTTAAATGTTTTAATATACCCTCCTTAATAATAATACATAGGATTAAAAAAATTTAAATTGGTTTAGTACATTCTTAGAGTAATTTTGTGGTTTATTTACTATTTATGAACACAATTCTATTGCGTATTAGGAAAATCAACATGGAATGTAATGTAAAACTATGATATTTTAAAATATATTTTTATTTGAATCCTAATGTGCATGATTGTTCACTTCACATGTGACACTGAACCATAAAAAATAGTGGAATATTATACAACTGTTAATATTTATTCATAGAATTGGGGTTTAAATATATAAGTATATGAATTTTGAAATATATGTATAAATAAAAATAAATTTCTTTATTAATAAAAAGGAATTGAAAAAATATAATTAGTATAGCTATATAACTAGTAAGATTGATTGGTGCTTTACTATGTTACCCTTTTAAAATTGGCCTTTATACGATTCATTTAAAGATAATAACTATTTTATGGATTAAATATATTATTGACATTGATAATATTTTAACACCAAATTTAATTTTTAATTTATAATAAATAAGAATAATAATAGATAATATTTTAAAAAGTTATTTTCTCATGAAAATAGTTTTCATTATATATTTATATTTTTTTAAAATTTAAATTATAAATTTTTATAATTTTAATTTGACCAAATATATTTCATTATTTTAATTTAGAATAAAAATATTTTATTATTGTGGTTTTTTGGTATTATTTCTAAAATTTCTGATTTTTTAGGTGAATAGTAAAAAAATATTGTTTGTTCTAAAGTCCTTTCATTTAAGGTAATATCAAGAAGTATAAATAATATATATATATATAGATGAAATTATATGATTAATAATTTTTTTTCTTAGTAATACTATTTTTTTTTAAAATACTACTATGATTTATAAAACTTATGTTTAATATTTTCTAAACTAAAGTAATATTTCCCAAAAAAAATTTTTTATTTATTTTTTATTAATTAAATATTATTAGACTAAAATAATTCTTTATCTTTAATTAAAATACAAATAAATTTTATTTTTTATTAATCCTATTTATATTATTAAAATTAAAAAATTGACAATTTTATCCTTTAAAAAAATTATTCTTAAAATTATAGTTTTTTCAAGTAATGGGGTTTTACACATGAAATGTGATTATATTAAAATTAATTTTTAATGCACACAAAATAATTATTTTATAAAATTTATAAAATATATATAATATTTATAATTATTAGATACAAATTATTTAAAAATCACCATTATATTATTACTCATTAAAAGTAAATTACTTAGGAGAAAAATTAATTACCATCGAAAAAATGGTATCAGTGAAAAAATAATAACAAGATACATGATAAATATCTAAAAATAGTTCATAAATGTTTTTAAGAGCCCTTAAAATTATTATATTACCCAAAACTACATTATTTTACACTTTTGGAGCCTTTGAACTTTCAACAGTAACATACCATTATTAAAATGCAATGGGTGCTTCCAAAATTACCCCTCTCTTTAATTATAAAAAGTGACCCCTTAAAAAAATTCATGATACAACTTCCACATTTAATTTCATAATAAATATATAAAACTATTATTAAAATAAAATCCTATTTAAATTACATAAGTCTCTTGTCTTAATTAGACATTATAAGGCCTCCATTTTCGAATAGAATTCCAAGTGAAATATTAAATTTTTAACATTGGTATTTTTTACTCCCTATCCTTTTATTCTTAATTCTTTTACTACAATTTTCATATATAAAACCTAATTTAATAAGACCAATATTATTAATATACTTTAATGTAATTATATTAATGGATCAAGTATTATTCTATCCTTTTCATCCATTAAGAATAAAAAAACAACATTGATTATGAGTACGTGAAAACTACCACCTCTATGAAATGATGTAGTTTGTTTTTAATTACCAAATCTCATTAATAGTGAAAATTAAAAATTGTGACACCCCAATATTTCACGATACACTTCTTTGATTAAATATCTTGTGTTACAGACAATACCGAGTTTGAGCACACTATGATCTATTTAAATAGCCAATTAAATATATTTTTATGAATAGTGTTACCCACATTTTGAATTTTATATATTCCATATAATTTAAAAATTCAAATTTTGTGTTTCTTAGACATGATGTAAGAATAATTTAAACATTCCAAATAAAATAAGTATTTAAAAAAATGTTGTTTTATGGTATTTTAATGTAAAACCATTTTTATATACAATATTTGAAAATTTTATATATTTAATTTGAAAAAATAACCTTTTTATTTATAATTGTGACATAAATATTTATTTTGGGAATTTTTTTGTGTTTTTCTAATAACTTTTATTTTTTAATTAATAGTGTAAAATACTGCATTTTAATTCAAAAATGTGTTTTCATCTAATTTATTTATATTATTAGATTATAAATTTAATTGGATTTAAAGTATAATTTTATTATAATTTTATCATTTAATAAAATTTATTTCATTTTAATTATTTTCACATTAAAAATTGATATAAACCCATTGAAATATTTTGATGGTTTTTACATTTGAAAAACTCGTCTTCTCCTTTTCTAAATATGGATTAATTTTAATTTAATTACTTAAATTTATATGTTTTTAATTAGTAAAAATGGATTATATATTTGGAATCATTAAGTCCAAATTATGTTAATCGGTTACATTAATTTTTTTTTGGATATTCTGAATAATAACTTTAGTAATTTTTTTATTACCACGATTAAGGGTAAATTGGGTAATTAATGGTAAAAATAATGTTACACAATTACCATAATAGATATTATAATCTTATTTGATGACTACATTAGACCCTTGTCACCTATGTTTTGAAATGAAATCATTTAATGGACCTGTTTCAATTAATATGACATGAATATTTTTTAAATTAATGAACGTGACAAAATGTTAGACTCACATTTCATATAAGTATAATAATTTTATTATAAAGATATCTAGAAGATAACATCAATAATAAATAGTATCTTGAAATATAAAAGAATTAACTATCTATATATATATATTTATAATTTATAGGCTTTAAATAATTACTATTAATGATGATACAAGAGTGAAGAATAAATTATTTTATTAATAAAAATATATAATAAATGATAATAAAAATATTAAAATAAGTGTAGTTTGACTTATTTAATGAAATACACGAATTTTATAGATACCATAGACAGGTTAGTGACATATTGAAAGTATTTTTTTTTAATTTATCATATTGTTTTGGTATTTTTAAAAATGAAAATAAAAAATAGTATCAATATTGACATAAATGATACTTTAAATAAATAATATTTTATTAAATGTTTTAAAATTCATAAAAATATAATGTTTATCCAAATAACATTAATAGTGATAAATATTTCATAAATGTTCTAATTAGGGTTCTTTTTTAATTTTATAGTAACTATATTAACCCTATAGTGTAAAAAAGACAAGTTGTCAGGGTAAAGGTTAAATTATTTAACAATGGGTAAAATTTAATAGATAAGGTTAATTTTATAACCTAAACATGTATAAAATTAATTGGATGATGATATTTTTACCCATCCTAATATTATCTACAAAGAAACTACCTTTTTATCCATTTATAATTGAAAATTAATTTATATTAATTTAATATTGTAATAGTTTCCTAAAGTGCCCCTCCCATCTCTTATAAAAGGGAACTCCTAATTCTCTTTAATTAACAATAATAAATACCTTTATATTAGCAAAAAACTATCCATTCTTTATCTTAACTTCCCTAGACACATCATAAAGGCCATAATTTGGTCATAAATCCATCCTAAGAAGTACTTTTGTACAATTCAAAAGGAGATACCCAAAAAGAGGTAATTGTTTTATCACCTCTTTCAAGGTTATTTTCTTCTTCTACTTCCTATTTCTAGTTTTTTTTTCATAAAAATTTTAAATACTATATCATCCATATACTTAGATGTTATTATAATCATGGTACAACTATATCTCTCATTTTATCAATCTTACAAATAATAATATCACCATGTGTGCGTACGTATGGATTATCATCTCCACACTATGGTGTAATTTGTTATTCCACACTTAATTATTTGGATGTGTATAATGATGAGTATAATGGATATAAATAATTAATATAACATTTTTTATTATTTATAATTAATATACCATCCAATTATATACCATTTAACTATTAAGTTAATTATATCATCACTTGTGTGTATGTACGACCAACCTTCTCCATGACGCCATGAGATTAATTCTCTAGGTTATCCCTTTGAGAATGATTATAAAATTTATATGATGAGTAAAAATATTATTTATGAACTTAATTTAATTATTTTTATGAATAAAATACATCCTATTCATAACAAACATGACTTACATGACAAAACATGAATGGAAAATGAAGCATTTAACACCTAAAATAAATGTATTACCGGCATATTATTACCAAAAAGGATATAAGAGGATCATATATGATTTTGTAAATATATATATGGTCTTTTTATAATTTAATAACATACTTTAACCATTATACAGGAGTTTAATACACCCTATACTAAAGAAAATTACAATGTAAGGGTTAATTTTACAATCTCAATATTATTCATGGTTGTTTGTATGTAAGTATCTACTCATAAATCATTATCATCTAAGTCCATGTTTCTAAAAATGTAATTAAAAATATTATAAACAATAGTTTAAAGTTATTTTTACCCATATTTGACTTTTTATAAATCATTTTAATGGAATTTTTCCATTGTATTATAAACAAGGTACCTTATATCCTTTCCTAAAAATTAAGGAAATAATGTTTTTATACGGTGTAAGTGGATATTTTTTTCTGTTATGAACCCTTAACATTTTGAAGCTTTACTTACATTATTATGAGGTTATTTTCAAAAAAATGTTTTCTTTTATAATTTTGAATCTTCTAAATGATTTCAAATTTAAAAGGAATATTTCTCTTAAAGAGTTTTAATGAATTTATTGAATTTTTTTTTCATCTAACATCATTTATTGGATTTTAAGCTTAATTGAGGTTGATTTATTATGATATAATCATACATATTGTATTAAAGGGTTTATGACAAATTTAAATGTGGATAATCTATTTCGATACCATTCATGGTTTATGGTTAAATTATTATCATTTCATATGCAAGTTTTAATAGGAATGATTATGTTATGTTTTACCCAAGAGGAATTCGTTAAACATAGTAAGTGATGGGTGGGGCCCGCTATATCTCCTCAATGAATCTATAGGTTTGATGAAATAAAATAGATATGTTTTTGGTCGATGTCATACCCATTTAGTATATTCTTGGCATGAAGCCTTTAATGTTTTAGATTATTAGCACGAAGCCTTGATAATATTAGATTCTTGGATTGATGCCTTGATGATATGTTTCAAATGTCCAACATTGTGAATTTCCTGATTATGAGATTAGTTATTGATATTACATGATAATATTAAACTATTGGAATATCCATGTGAATGTTTAAATGCTATTATTTGATTTATTATTTCCATATTATGTTGAGGATTGTGTTTAAAAGGTCTGTATTTCAGTTTTATAACATTCCTTAAAACTTTGTGCTTATTTATGAAAGATTCTACTGTATTTTTTAACCTTACTGAGCATCTGAGCTCACCCCTATTATATGTTTTATTTTCCCAATATTCTAAGAGGTGTTTATGATTGATGTAAAGGATTAATGAAGGATAAATATAGAATTCTCAAAAAATGTACTATGTTGCGTATTATGTTTTTAATTGTAATAAAAGGTTCATGTATGTAATCTATTTTCCAAGACATGTAAACAGATCGGTCCTTCAGAATTTGATTCCTTGTAATCATTCTAATGTATTAAAATAATGCACCTGTTCTTGGGATTTGGGGATGGGGAATTTCTATTTGTATCAGCAGAATATTTGAAAAATGCATTGAAATTAGATTTTGAAAACAAAGATTACGGAAAAAACCATAAGTTTGACATTGAGGATTATTGTAGAAGAATGTTCTAGATTTTTTTATGGAAGAGATTATGTGTGTATTTCTGGAAATACATCTCTATTTGGATACTACAAGTGGATGTGGTTCTAGAACATATATACATAGGGGTGATAACTCTGACAATGTGTATTGGGCCTAACTTGGGGTAACGGGGTACATGACAATAGGCCTTAATGAAAATATATATTAACACTCCCAAGGGATATTATTAGGATAATTCACATTTTATTTACAAACCATTATAAACAATTTATGAGTAAATATGTCTCCAAAGAAACAATTTTTATTATTATGAGATTAGATATGCATAAAATTTTCAATTTATGTTAAGTATTTTACTATTTTGAAATTATTCATTCAGATTCATAACCTAATCCAGTGTATTCTATTATTCATAGATAGTTCCTAGTGGAAGGAATGAAAACTGTATCAACACACCTAATCCACAAAGGGATTTCTGTCCTATTAAATATAATGGTAGTGTAGATGGTGATAAGACTATTTATAAACAACATATAACCATACTAGGATAGCCAAATCAGGTTATGAATAATAACCTTACCCATATGGATCACCCTGATAAAAAATGTGGAGGAAAAATGTTAGACCGCTTCATGGGATAATAGCCACAAACATTCAATGGGTCTTCAAATCCTTTTGTAGATGGGAAATGGATAATTTCTTTAGAGAAAATATTTCTTACATTGGTGAGTAAGTAAAGGGGAAATGTTGTCATGGAATTTTATCATCTCTCAGGATATGTAGATCAATTATGGTCATTAATTCAAAACACAAAAAAGTATTAAGAATTAGAAAATATGGAATAGAGGGAGTTTAAAGAATTTTTTTAGATAAAATTATTTCATCGTGAACAATGAGATGACATGGAGAGACAACATCTAAGTCTGAGGTAGAAGGAGGATGAGAATGTTAAAAAGTATGAAACTAACTTCACAATGTTAGTAAGGCATGCTACATATTATATACATAACCCAAGGAGTAATATTGGTAATTTCTTTGATGGGTAAATCCATTTCTTTGAAAGGTAT
Organism: Viscum album; assembly: GCA_963277665.1. Lineage (NCBI taxonomy): Eukaryota > Viridiplantae > Streptophyta > Magnoliopsida > Santalales > Viscaceae > Viscum > Viscum album. Next base: position 247,102,472 of record OY728131.1, read on the forward strand.
AGGTCTACCAAACATTATCAACATATAAAGATATAGTCTCTTGTAATATCAAGACATATAAATAATTTTATAATTAATATGAATTTAAATAAAAGAAAGATAAGAAGAGAATGGTGGAGAAAGAGAAAGATAATGAGAATAAGAGAAAGAAGGATTTTCCTACATGTGACAATTATGGAAGGAAACACCATAGTGTCTGCTTAAATGGAAAAAGAGTTTGTTTCAAGTGTGAAAAAGGACACCATTCTCATGATTGTAAGGAAAAGAAATAATTTACCAATGTGAAATGTTTCCACTATAATGATATGGGGCACTATCAAAATTAATTGTCAAAGTGTCAAGGAAATATACCACATAAAAAATAAAAGGGATCAATGTCAATATTTTTCTGTTACTAAAGTCGAAGTGAATTTATTAATGTATTTATGTTTTTGGATTAAAGAATTATGTTATTATATTCCAGTTAGAAGAAAAATGTTATATATAAAGATTATGAAACAATACATCTTCTTTTAGGATTTTTAAGCATAATATTTTTCATTTAAGATTTATTGTTCATAAAATATTAGTTATATGATAATAAGAGGTACATTAGGTTATTTGGGAATCAGATGTTAAGATTGATTTTAAAAATTTAAGGAACCTTTTAGATTTTGAATTTTAGTGGAAGAATTTTGGTTGAGTCTTGAGGTTGTAATGGAGTAAGTTTTACATTGGATATTATTGTTTGAAGTTAAAACTTTTCCTTAATGTTGAGAATACAAAGGTTATTTCTGGAATGTTATAATAATATAGTTTTAGAAAAAGGCAACCCAAAGTTCGGGTGACAACCCATCACCTTAGACAATGCTGTGATAATTGAACATACAATATAAGTGTGACAAAGATTCATTTACCACCACTTTCCTATGATAATTAACTCTCTTTAGTATAACATAGTATTATTTATTTAAATTGTATATGTTCATTTTTAGAACCTTATATGATTAATATAAATAGAATATTTTTTTATTATCTTTTGAAGAGAATGATGAGTTAATGTTAGGAATTAGTTAAATTATGGAACTATATATGTCTATTAAGAATTATTCCTTGTGTTCATAGTCTATGATGTAAATTAAATCTTCAACTATAGGGAAATAATCTTGAAACAATAGATTTTATCCTAGTAATTTATCTGATAAATCAAATTTTCCATTAGATCATCACTAATTTATAGCTTAGTGATTGTTAAATTTTTCCTCATCATGTTCCCTATCACACTCCATTATAACTTGATAGTTATTTTTTTTCATGTCAATATTTTTCTACATCGAACCCTAGTATGTGTTATCTCTAGTGGCCTTCATACTTCCCATTCATTATTTTAAAGTGTAGGTCTCATTAATAATTTTCTAATGTATAATTTCAATAAAGATATATTGAAAAGTAAGACCACTAATTTTTTATCATAAGTTCAAATTCCAAGGACATAATTTATTAAATGAGGGGAAAATGTAACAACATAAGATTCCTTGGTACACTTCTTTAGTTCAATATCATATGTTGCATGAAAAACCGAGGTTGAGCACACCATGAATTATTAAACTAGCCATTAAAATAGAAGATACAAATATTAGTAATCACATTTAAAAATGAAATATTCCATATAAATTTTAAATTCATCATATATGTTTCTTAGACATGATGAAAAAAAATTCAATTTTTCTAATTAAAGATGTATTTAAAAAAATACATGTTTACCTCGTTTTAATGGAGATCCCTTTTTAAATCCAATATTTTACAATATTTTATATTTAATTTTTCAAAATAAACTTATTCATTAGGATTGGGACATAAAAAATTTAGTTTGGAAGTTTTTTGTTGTTTTTCTGATAACTTTCATATTATAATGAATAATGTAAAATACAGTATTTTAATTCAAAATTGATTTTTATAAAATTTATTTATATTGTTATATTATCCTTTCAATTGGTTTTAATTTATAATTAGATTAATTTTTTATAATTTAATATAATTTAGGTTATTTGAATTATTTTCATATTAAATTTTGATATAAACAGATGCCAATATTATTACAATTTTTACTTTTGAAAAACTCATCTTCTCATTTTTTCAATGGGGAATAATTTTAATTTATTTACTCCAACCTATGTATTTTTAATTTTAAAAAATTTATTCCACATTTTTAATTAGTGGGTCCAAAATATGTAAATTTTTTACTTTTATATTTTGGATATTATGAATAGTAAGTTTAGTAGTTTTTTATTACCACGATTAAGGGTAAATCAGGTAGTTAATGGTTAAAATAATACTATAAAATTACCCTAACACCTATAAAAATCTTATTGTATGAATAAATTCTACCCTTATCACCTATTTTTTAAAATAGAATCATTTAATGGACCCTTTTCCATTAATATGACATAAATATTATTAAAATTAATGAACGTGACAAAATGTCTCACTCTCATTTCTTATATTTTTAACAATTTTAATATAGTGATATTTAAAAGTTAAAATATATTATAAATAGTATATGGAAATAAAAAAATACATACCTCATATAAATTTATTTATAATTTTTAAAGATTAAATTATTACTATTATTGGTGACACAATAGTGATGCAAAAATTATTTTATTAATAAAAATATAAAATAAATTTTGTTACAAATATTAAAATAAATATAATTTACTTAATAAATGACATAAATGAATTTTATAGTTAACACATACATTTTATTGACATATTGGAAGCATTTTTCCTAATTTATTATTTTTTTTATTTTTAAAAACATCAATAATAAATAGTATCAAAATTGACATAAATGATACTTTGAAATAAATAATGTTTTATTAAATTTTATAAAATTCATAAAAATCTATGTTTTGGAAAAAATAACATTAATATAGATAAATATGTCATAAATGATCAAATTTGGGTTATTTTATTATTTTATAGTATATATATTAACCCTATAGTTTAAAAAGACATGTTGTCGTAGTAAAGGTTAAATTACTTAACTAAAGGTTAATTCCCAAATACAAGGTTAATATTATGACTTAACATGTCTAAAATTAATTGTTTGAGGATATTTAGACCCATACTCATCAAATAATATAATAAACACAATTTGGATCAATTTGTAATTTAAAATCAATTTAGATTAATTTAATATTTTAAGAGTTTCCTTAAGCGCCCCTCCCCTCTCTTATAAAAGGGAACTTCTCCTTCTCTTTAATTCACACCTATAAAGCCCTTTTGATCTGATAAAACCTAACATTTTCGTTACCCAACATCATTAAATAAATCTTATATTATTTTCTTTGGGAATAAATCCATCTTATGGAGTCCTTTTATGTAAATTAAAAAGAGATAACTGAAAAAGAGGTAATTGTTTTATCACATCTTCTAAAGTTATTTTCTTCTTTTACTTTCTATTTATATGTTGTTTACATAAAAAAGTAATAAATTAAATATAATAAATATATTTAGTTGTTATTATTATAATGGGACAATCATATTTCTCATTTTATCCATCATACGAATAACTATATCACCTTGCGTGCATACAAATGGCTTACTATCTCCACCTCGTGGTGTAATTTTTTATTAAACAATAATTTATTTGGATGAGTATAATGATGAGTATAATGGATATAAATAACAAATATAACATGATAATGATTTTTTAAAATTTATATACCATCCAATTTCATACCATTTAACCATCATGGAAATGATTTGGTCGCTCGTGTGTACGTATGACCTACTATATCCATGACACGGTAAGATTCATTCTACATGTTAATAATTAAATAATGATTATAAAATTTATATGATGATTAAAAATAATAATTATGAACTTTATTTCTTTCTGTATATGAAAAAATAAATCTTATTCATAGAAAACATGACTTACATGACAAACCATGAATGGGAGGACAAAGCAGTTAACATCTGAAACAAGGGTAATACTAAAATATTATTACCAATAGAATATAAGAGGATCATATATGATACCATAAATATGGATATGGTCTTTTTAAAATTTAATCACATCATTTAACCATTATACATGTTGATAACACACCCTCGACTAAAGTAAAGTGCAAGGTAAGGGTTAATTTCACAATCCCATTATTATTCGAGGTTGTTTATATGTAACTATATACAAGGAAATTTTTATAAACCATGTCCATGTTTCTTAAAATATAATTCAAAATATTATCAACAATTGTTTAATGTCATTTTCCCCATGTTTTACATTTTTAAAAACATTTTGGAAGGAATATTTCAGTCATTTTCTAAACAATGTACATTATAACCTTTTTGAAAAATTAAGGAAATAACGCCTTTTATATGGTGCAAGTGGGTATTTTACACCATTATAATGCCTCAAAATTTGGAAGCATTCATAAAAATATTACAAGGTTATTTTTAAAATAATTTTTTTTCTTTTATATTTATGTGACTTCTAAATGATTTCCAAGTAAAAAATGGATATCCCATCAAAGATTTTTAATGAATAAATTTGATTATTTTAATCAATGTAAACATACATTGTTGGATTTTATGCATAATTGAGGTTGATTTGTTATTATAACATATTCCAAATTGTATCTAAGGGTTTATGATATATTTAAACACGGTTTTGATATTTTGATACATTCCATGTTCTATAATTAAAGTATTAATATTTCGTATACTATATTTAATGTGAATGTTTATGTTATGTTTTACCCAAGAGTAATGAATTGGAATTAGTAGGTGATATGAGGGTCCCACTATAGATCGTCAACAAACTGGTAGGTTTTATGATACAAAATAGATATGATTTTTGGTCTAGGACCTACCCATTTATTAGATTCTTGGAAAGAAGATGTGAAAGTATTAGATTATTTTTATGAATCCTTGACAATAATTGATTCTTGGAATTAAGCCTAGATGTTCTGTTTCAAATCTACAGTATTATGTATTTCCTCATTATGAGATTAGTTATTGATATTATATGTGATTATTTGACTATTATAATATCCATGTGAATGTTTAAATGTAATTATTTGATTTTTTCTTGCCATATTATAAAGAGAATTGTGTTTAAAAGACATGTATTTCAGTTTATACCTTTCCTAAAAAGTTTATGATTATTTATGAAATATTCTGATGTATTGTTTTACCTTAATGTGTATCTATGATCACCCCTTTCATATGTTTTATTTTCCCAGGATGCCTAGAATTGTTTATGATTGATTTGTAGGGTTAATAAATGATAATAATGGTGTTCTCAAGGAATGTACTATGTTGCATATTATGTTTCGAATTTTAATAAAAGGTTCATATATGTAATCTATTTTCCAAAATTGCTAAGCTGATCGGTCCTTTGATATTTCATTTCTTGTAATCATTCGAATGTAATAAAATAATGCACTAGCTCTGGGTATCTATGGTTGGGGAATTATATGTATTTAATGAATAAATATAATTAATATTTTATTATTGTGATTCTTAAATTATGATTTATTATATACATTCATTCCATTTTATTTTTTTAGAAATGGAAATATTAATCATGAATACATGTGGAATAATACCTCCATGAATAAAGAATATAAATTTTCATATCTACCCTACATGGATGGTTAAAAAATTAATTTGATATAAGTAAATTTCATGTATGAAATCTTTGATCTTCTCCAAACTTTATATTAACATTATATAATGACATTTACTTACACATAAAATCATTATAACACAGTCTCATTTCTGTCGGTTTTACTACTAAGTGAATGATGATATAATGTTTAAATGATGAATGTTTAAGGAATATTTTATAATTATAATATCATGTAATAATAATGTTTTTTATGTTTTTTATTATTGTAAAAATTTATTATTGATACTTAAAATATTTATTAACATATTACCTTTCAATCATTAATCATGATAAAAGTAGTTTTTAACAATTTCAATTTTTAGAAAACATAACTTTATAATTCACTACATGAAAATTTATATGATGAATTATTGAGAAAAAATGTTTCTATTATCTTAGATAACCTTGTATTGTTGATTTTTTCTGGATAATAAAAAATATCAAATTAAATTACAAAACTTATACGAAACAAGACATTTGTGTTTCCATCATCCAATGATGAAAATAAAACACAATCATGTAATATATATTTGAAAAAAATATCCATAAATTAAATGTATAAATAAAAATATTTAATAATAATTTTATTTAATTATTTATTAATATATTTTTTTATTATACAATTGGTCAGAGCACATTTAAGTGAGAGTGAACACAAGGTAATAGGTTCTTTGACGCAAATTAAATATCTCAAGAAATATTTTAAATTTTTCACAATGAAATCCTTGATAAGGTTTGATTACTAAATAATTTATTTATTTCAACATATACATGTGATTTTTTTTAAGAGACATATCATTTTCATTGCTGAAATAGATTTACATTTTGAGGATACCAAGGTTGTGAGGACTATTTGTCTTCATTTTCAATTCCATGATACATGTTTAATATTGTGAGTTATAATTTATTTTATATGGAGTATTAACTAACCTAATTTACTCCAAGTATAATTAATATATTTCATTTCATTGTATTTTAATTTTTATTTCTTCTTAACCCTTTAATGTCTACCTGATTTATAAATTACAATTACCATAAGATTTTTTAATCCCAAATCCTATCTTTGAAACATGTTTTCTAATACAAAACAAATTTAATTTAAATGGTATGTATACTACTTATTTTTTAAATTATATAATGAATTAAATTTTATTCGTGGTATTTAAAGTTCAATTTCAATATAACTCACATATAGAAATTTTGATTAATATGTTACACAATTCATAATGGTTTATTCTCCAATTTGAATCTTAGAATCAAGATTTATTTTCACTAAAAAACCATTTAGGTAATTTTAATGCTCGATATTTATGAAACCCCACATCATTTTCTTTCCATCTTGTTATTTTTTGGGTTTTACATGTCTTATCACTATTTTATTTTCCCTATTAACTTATTATTTACCCATTTTAGAAAAATGACCCAACCTCTTCTTTTTGAGAAATAATCATCCTCTTTAATTACTATATTAATTTAATGATTTTATGAACATCCTTATATTAAAATTTAAAACTGATTATGGCCATTTTGTCCTACTTTTTTATCATTTACAATGATGTATCATCCTATATCAATTTGAACATAGTGGATAGACCGGTTTCCACAAGGCCTCAAGTGGGTCTTAACATATAACAGAGGCTACCAACTAGTAGTGAGAATCTGTAAAATTATGATGGAGAGAATATAACATCATTATTTGAGTGTGGTATAATGGTAACATAATAATAATGAATAGTGGAATCATAATAACTAAATAACTAGAAGCAGAATAGGAAAATCATGATGATACCCTAAATAATCTAGAAGAAACTATATAAAAAATCGTATACAATATTATGATCATGTCATTTTATAAAAAATAGGAAGTGCATGAAAAAATAGGGGAGTAGGAATATACAAAATTCTATAAAAACTTAACCAATTAAATATTCCACCTCCAATAGGATCTTGTTCATAAGCTCAATCATCTGCTCTCATTCTCTGTCCCTAAATAATAATTCATACGTCTTAAACTAGACCCTTCCCATTATCACTACCTGTAATAATAATGTTTATTCAAGTATCAATAAACCAACTAAATAGGGTGTGAGATATACTTAGCAGGACACCCACAATAGTGTTTTTATAAAATACAATCTATGCATTTAAGCTAAACTAGTTTATAAGTTTAAAATTAATAAAGTACATAATTAAATTAAATGATACAATTGAATATATTAGTATATATTATGATCAAGTAGTCTATAATTGATAAACATATGTATAATGTAGTAAAGAATCATCTATATCCTATGCCGACATATCATCTTTCAAGAAACTACATCATATATAGGATGATCATGTTTTATGCTTATAAGGGCCATGACCTAGATCCATTGACTAAGGTTTCCTCTTTTTGTCCATAGATATTGTTTATCAAAAAACCAGTGTAATAGTGATATAAAAGGGCATGGAACCCATGGTATATGTATATGGAATTCTCTTTAAGTCTATGGATCACATCTATAGAAAACATAGTAAATAATTGGGTGGAGATGAAGGAGTGTTTTTTCTAGGTGGTGAAAACCAGCCAGATCCAAGGTAACAGTCCATGGAATCTGATATATAATATATAAGTGTGTCTTAAATTCCATATTTTACGATCCATTATCAATTAAATCTATATAAATATTCTAGGGTCCATGTTAGTGTCCATACTCTTATCAATGAAATTTATCAAAATTATTTCATTAAACATTTCACGTACAAGTCACAAGAATGAATTCCATGTTAGTATCCACACCTTTAATGAATTCCATTAAATGAATTATTGAAGGTATCGTTGGTACATATTATTTTCCATGACTTTTTCAAATTAATTCTTTATGATCAATTCTTAAAATTATTCACACCAAGTGTTAAGAAGGAGTACCATGTTAGTGTCAATACCACTTCACTAAACCATTACTTAATTTGGTATATCCTTAGGGATTTTGTTCTTTATTTTAGAACTCCCATTTGTTATATTTCAATAACAATTTCATTCATAAATTTTAAGCTTCTAATTATAGAATTTAATCATAAATAATTTATTTATTTTTTATAAAAATACATTAAGTAAATAGTGATCTCACTCACCCCATGGGTGGAGCAAAGATTATCAATAAAACAAAACAACCTCATGAGTGGTTCAGGTAAAGTTTGACTACCCCCTACTTGAATATGGGTATAAAACCTATTTAAATTGTGGTTTAAACATCCAATTTAAGGGGATATAAATTTATTGATCAATGACTATAGTTTTTAGTGCGCGAAACTTCAACACAAGCTATAAATCACCCAAACATTATAGAAATGGTATATACAACCCACCATCTATTCTTATTAGTATACTAATCCATTATTGGACTTTAATTCGAGATAGAATGGTAGAAATCAAAGAAATTGATGAAATTATTGAATATATGAAAAAATAGATCACATGGATTTAGAATTCGTAAGACAAGATAAATAAAAGAAGGGAGTAAGAGTATTGAAGAGCCTATAGGTATAGATCCAACATGAATAGAAGAAAGTTATTATGTTCTTGGAAAAAGAACTTCATCTAAATCCTAGGGGAGATGATTTGGAAATATCAAAAATTTGGAGGGTCCTGTTCACGGGGAGGAAGAAAAGTGATAGGAGGAAAATATACGAACAATGGGTAATAAGGTAATTAACCACTTTTAAAGGTGGAATATGGTTTGACTGCATATTTTATCCAAACTGTTCACTAACCGTGTGGTGTCACTGCCTATGTTTAACTACTATGTAGCTGGAAACAAAATTTCTTAACTATGTGATTCCAGTTCGGGTCACCTCTATAATTTCTCTACCGCTCCTCACATGGTTGGATGGCCTACTGTCGAAAACTAAAATAAAAACGAACCTCCTCTTACTGTGCCACATGTTGAACAACATGTTTAATTTTAACCATAATACATTCATGTGACTCAGTCCATTCCTCTAAAAACTAAAACTCTGTCTTATGAACTCATCCCATACAGTCTTGATCTCTTCTTGTATCCTTTAAACACATAATTAGAAGATAAAAAATTAAAGTTTAATTTAATGGGTTCATACATCTTTGGAAAACATGGGATATTATAATATCACCTCCTTAAAACAACTTGTTATCGAGTTTCTTTTCTGTGTATGAAAATCATAATCTAATAATAACTATTTCCACTAAGAATGTACACTGACCTATCGCTCCTAAGTATCATCTTGTACATGGCCATGCTTCCATAACAACCATACCAGTGGAACTATCCAACCTCAGAGATTCTCCATGGTCTGATCGAAAAAACATATATGGTAATCCTCAAAGGACACATCTACATGTAACTCAACCTAATCTAGATGATGAATAAGAGGCTTGTATGAGTGAAAATGATGTAACTGAGATATGTAAAAGACGTCCACCATGGATAAATAACTATGAGGCAACTGAAACTGGTAGTACAGTGGCCCAACTCCCTCCAAATCTCTAAATTACCAATATAACGAGGTGAAATATTACCCTATATATGAATCCTTCTATGCCACATTCTATAAAAATAATGTATGAAAACCCAGTCCCCCACCTCAAACTCTAGCGGTCAATGACAATGATCTGTGTAAGAGTTATGCATAGAATTTTCTGTATCTATAAACTTTCTAATAATATGTACCTGCTATGAAGTATCCTAGATGATATTATATCCTAATAGAAATTCCTCTCCAACATCTAAACAGATCACGGTTGAATTCCATAACCTACCATCTAAAGCCTCATAAAGATCCATCTTTATAGTATCTTGGAACCATTTATTGTAAGTGAACTCAATGAGATTTAAGTGTTTCTCCCAAGAACTCATAGAGTTGTAGAAACATTACTATAGAGTTTCCATTAACATTTGTATCATATGATCTAGCTAACAATTAGTCTATGGGTGATAGGTTTTTCTCAACAGTTCCTATGAACCCAATTACCTTTACAAACCCTTCCTGAAGCACAAAGTAAAATGAGTGTCTATTTCTGATAATATAGTACATTGAAATCCCTGAAGAAACATGATCTATCTAACATATATCATTATAAGATGATCCACCAAAAATGTCTCATTAATAGGTTGAAAGTGAGTGGACTTTATCAACCTATCTATGATAACCCATATTGCATCCCATCCTTGAGGTGACATAGGTAATCACCTTACAAAATGCATAATGATTTTATCCAATTTACACTCAAGAATTGATAGTAATTATAATATAAATATTGGTCACTAGTGTTCTATCATCACTTCCTGATATGAGAAACACCTAGTAACAAAACAATTTATCTCATATTTCATACTAGGACACCAATATTGGTGGAGTAGATCACGATACATCATCATAAGGCTAGAATGTTTCACCTAAGAGGAGTCCTGAGACTATCACATAAATTCCTCTCAGATATCTTTAGGAACCTAGACATGTATCTTAATGTGCAAGACTGTATCCTCTTGAATGATCCCACTAGGTTGTGGATCCTTTCATAAAACAGTCTCCTATAGAACCAAGACCTCAGGATTAGAGAGATGACTCATCATTATACTATCCATAAGTAAATAGGTCATGAATAATTGTGTAATAATAGAATTTACATGATGATCATGTAATTCTATTTTCATCTCCGCAAATTGGTCCATCAATTTCCCCACACTAATGGCCTCCTAAACTATTATGTTTTAGTATTCTAGATAATAACATTAGAAACAAAATTTTTCATACCAAGAATATAAGAAAATTAAAATTCAAAATATTATAGGTATTCAACCCATGGACATTTCTTGAGATTTATTTCTTGCTTTGTAAATATATAATTAAGGATTTTATGGTTTTTGTAAAACACAAAATACACTCCTAGTAAGTAATGCCTCTATCAATATAAGAAATGAACCACATCTACCTGGTTGTGATCGTGAATCTAGTAATTATTCTCATGAGAAATCAAGTAGAAATACTCATTTTCCAAAAAATGATCTCCCTATATTAGAGTGACTCTCCTACCAACACCTGACACATTACAATAAGACTTATTTTCTCATGTAAGGATAAGGTAAAACCAAGACCAGTGCTGATGTGAATCTCCTTTCTATTTCCTAACAATCTTTCTTGCACACTTCAGACATTGTAAACTTGACACCCTTCTTGGTCAATCCTACGAGTGGTGTTTCAAGAAGTAATAAATCCTATATAATGAACCTATAATAACCATCCATCCCAAAAAAAGTTATATTTAAAATACAATATTGGGATGATCCTAGGAAACAATGACTCTAACCTTCTTTTGTCAATTGATAATCATATCTATGAGATAATGTGATCCATAAAGTGGAACTTATCAATCAAGAAAGATGAATTTTGTGTTCTTATAATACATTTGTTTATATATAAGTACTCTCAAAATGAAATCAAGATGTAGGGAATGTTTTTTTCGGGTATGTGTGTACACTAAGATGATATCCATGAAGAATACCATAAAGGAATCTAGTTATGGGTTTAAAACAAGATTCATCATATCCATGAACATGGATGGAACATTCATAAGACTAAATTACATAAAAAAATAATCATACAAGCTATATATACTATGGAATGTTGTACATAGTATATTTAATGATTTAACATGCACTTGATAGTAACTAGAACTGAAATCGATCTTGGAGAAAACTCAAACTCTTTGAATAGTTTTGAAGAGGTCATATAAATGTGTTACTGGATGCTAGTTCATTACTTTAATCTAGTTCAACTAATTTTAATCCACACAATGTCTAAAGATATTTTATTCCTTCATGGAAAAAAAATACATAAGAGTCTCCTAGGGAGGTAATGGGCTGCAAAAAACCCTTGGTTTCTAAGTCCTTTAACAATATCTTGATCTATTGTAACTCAGTAGTATCGAACTTTTAAGGATGAATGTATACCAGTGTTAATCCTAGAACTAGATCCATAGTAACCTCTATCTCTCTGTTTGGAGGTAGTCCATAAATATTTTTTTGGGATACTTCCCTGAAATGATATACTACAGGAGGGAAATCAAAATAACATGTTTCTTAAACATCCACATAAAAGATAAGAATATGGTATGTCACTTCACACATCACACAGTGCTATGGACCAATTCTAATTTCCTAAACATCCCATTCACTCTTGTGATTATAACTATTTACCTTTAGTGAGGTGAAGGAAAATTTTTTTCAACCAAAATAAACATAAACATGATAAAGAACCAACCATTCCATACTGATAATGAAGTCAAATACTATCATCTTGAGGATGAAAAGGTCCCACAAGTTATGATATGCACCTATCTTAGGGGGAACTTCTTACTCTACTATATAGTATCTGATCAAATTCACAAGGAGGTATTGACTATCATCATGCCCCAAAAATACTCTATCTTAAGCCGAACTCTCACTATAATATAAATTGATACAAAGGAGTGAGAAGAGCCTCTATCAAACAGAAAAAAGCTAGAGAACAGGCCATTAAGGTCATACCTCTAGTCGTAGATGGATCAAAACTATGGTCATCAAGGATTGGCTGCACTACATATTTTTGACTGTTATATATATCCTAAATACCCTTGGCAGGTCCAATCTCTTGGTGTTATATGTACTAGATATATCACCCTTAGAAAAAACCACCTCTTCAACCTGTACGATTGATAATACTCAATTTTCCTACATGATATGGAGTTTTTGATCTTGATCTGAAATGTAGAGATGGGGTATATAATCTTGGAAAATACATAGGTATAATTTTCTTATAGAATCTATAAAGAAGGATCGTCGTTCCATGATCTCTACATTCAACTAGTACTCGATTGTACTGGGGATTCATACAGACCATCTTTTCGCACTGATGACAGACTATATCGCTTCCCATGGGAATGATTTAACTACTAAAACCTCTTGATGAAAGGTCCAAGAAATACAACCTTCTTTTGTTCAAAGTATTTCTAATTCTAAGAGCCAAATATCCTTGGCTCACACTCATAGTATCTCTTAGTCTATGATCTGTAATTAAGTCCTAGTTTACTGTCTTGGGGAATGTGGTTAAAGAAACATTTTTATCTACAATAAGATTTAATACTTGAGACAATATTTGAACCACCTAGTCCTAGATAAATCGTAACCCAGAAGTATTGATATGAACTAATGGATATCCATGAATTGAGTAGTGTAATTCACATATGATAAAGCACCGTACTCTAGGCTCATGAATGGTCTAGATCTATCATCCCTTAGTGTATTTTTTCCATTAGATATATGTTCGAGTTAGAAAACATTATTTTTGAATGGTTTACAACAAGATTTTTTATTGGAACTAAAAACACCCAATGGTTATATATCCCTGATAAATTATGTACCTTCTTTCCAAAGGTAGGATCTCATTAGATGGTTTTTCCCGAAGATACTTAAGAACACCCATTGGTCAAGAATATGGGAGTACAGGATCATCACACCCATTTAGTGGAATAATTTCCGACTTAGATAATCTCTTATATATTTAAGATATACTCATGAACCCTTTATTAAATCCCATGTATAATGTGGATCACCCAAGATATAACAACTAATTATTAGCGTGTATGGAATTTAAAATAATATCTATGTATTCAAGGTTCTTCATAAATTTCGATATATGTATGTATCTAAGGTTCTCCATCAATGGTATCCCATCATGTACAAATTAAAGATTCTTTGGATATGATGATGCTGGATTTCTAGCCACGTAGTGGGGCACTCTAGAGTATACTTTCATCTTGGTATACAAAAGATGTTTTGATGATTGGATCAAACCCATGTGATGGGATTCCTATGAATCCTTGTGCAAGGAATTAGAACTCAAGAGGTTATTTTTTGCTTAATGGGGTACATCATTACTTTTAAGGTCATCTGATAAGGACCTAACCACACAGTTTAGTATTGTGTTTTGAGGACATCCAGGCAGAAGGTTCCTAGTAAATGTTTAGTGTGTGACTTATACTGAGTAAACCTAGGTAGCCTTGAAGGGATATAAATTTCCAAGTTAAAATAGACTCTACTATTAATTTGGTTCAAATATAATAGGGTTATATTGGGGTATTTGGTTTGGAACTCATGAATGCTTCTTATATATCCTATTTGGATAGGAATCAAAGCCCACATAGTTTGGTTGTGAGGATCCATGCCTATGGAAGCCCTCAGGTTTTTCTCACAAGGGAGTATGGAAATTTTAGAAGATTGTGTTAGGGATTATTCCAAAAAAAATTTCCCCACAAATGGAAAAATAGGTATTTCTAATATTTTGGTGATTTTGGGTCTTGATTCGAGGCTTACTCTTGAGTAGGATGCTCAGATTAAGGGGATTATGATTCGGGATTACTTCTGAGGAGGATGTCCATTGAGATCCAGACCTAAGTGTGCATTCTACATATCCTAATTATAATATGATTCAAATTTATCTTATTTTAATTCATTGGACTTACACACTGAGGATTCCCCTATAAATGAGGTGACAATGGGGGCTTATTCCTGAGGAGGATGCATGAGTTAGTGAAAAGTTAATGCTTACACCAATTAGGAGGCCCTGATTTTGGTTGGCGATTACACTTGGAATGATGATGAAAAGTCATGGGTTCATGTGGATTTCTTGACTACCCTCAACCTCTATGACCACCTGAGTCATGGTTTGTGTGAGAAATAATAGGAAACATGAGATCCATGAAACCACACAATCAGCTTTTTCCAGTGGTTGGGTGCATGGCCCTGAGGACCCATGCCTATGGAGGCACTCTGAAGAAAGGTTAGAGGAAGATTAAAAGGATTAATTCCTATAAAAACATGAACTGGTAAGTGTGGATGTCGTGTTAGTGGTTATCATCTATTTCCACATGATTCAGTATGAGTTGTTTTTGAGTGTGATTGACAAGAATAAGTAAAAGATCTAGAAAACAACTCACTTCTCCTCCTATAATAGTGGAATTATATGGGGATAATATGGAAGAGTCCAAGAGAATGAAAATTACCTCTCTTCACATTACCCTATAGTGGGTCCTAGGTATAAAAAATTAGTAGGGAAGGGAGAAGGATGGAGAAAAGGGGACTCTGGTGCCAATCCCTTCATTGACTCAATGGCTGGGAGGTAGAGAGGAGAAAGAGTGAAACCTCCTTCAAGAAATTCTAGGGGATTACTCCATGTGGTATTAACTTTATGGATTTCTTAGGGATTATTCCTAATAGGGATTACCATTGGGGTTTAATTGAAACTTATTCCTAAGGAGGATTCCCATTTGGGGTTTTTTCAGGCTTATTCCTATAGAGGTTGCCCATTTCAGGTTTGATTGGGACTTATTCCTAAGTAGGATTCACATTTTTTGTTTGGTTATGAATTATTCCTAATTATGATACCCATTTGAGTTTTGGTTTGGGTTTATTATTATGGAGGATTCCCATTTGGGATTTAGTTGGGGCTTTTTCTTAAGGAGGGTTCCCATTTAGGGTTTGGTTGGGGCTTATTCCTAAGGATGATCCCCATTTAAGTTATGGTTGGGGCTTAGTCCTATGTAGAATTCCCATTTGAGGTTTAGATGGTGCTAATTCCTAAGGAGGATTCCCATTTCGGGTTTAGTTGGGGTTTACTCCTAAGGAGGACGCCCATTTTGGGGCTAATTGGGGATTATTATTAAAGAGGATGCCCATTTGAGGTATGGTTAAGGATAATTCCAAAGGAGGATTCCCATTTGAGGTTTGGTTAGGAATTATTACAAAAGATGATTCCCATTTGGGTATTTTGGGGGATTATACCTAAAGAGGATGCCCATTTGAGATTTTCTAGGTCTTATTCTTAAGGAGGATTCCCAAATAATGGTTATGATTGGGAATTATTCTTAAAGAGGATTCCCATTGTTTGGGGATTATTCCTAGGAATTGTTACCACTAAGGATTGTTTGGGGATTACTCATAAGGGTGATTACCATTTCATTAGTTCAACATAACATAGGATTCATGTGATGTGATTTTAGAATTTTGTTTATGATTACATCGAATCAAGGTAATCGATGAATATAAGAGGAGAAACTCAACTCATAACATGGAAAAGGAACCAAGAGAATTATGTAGACTCAAGGAATTTTTGGGAGTGGGGAGAAGAATCTCAAATAATGGTGTTTCAATGGTGGAAATTTGGTCCATATAAGGCACAACCAAAAATTTCTTCAAACTAGCCTAAGAATTTCTTAGTACGAATCCCAATTTTTGATGGGGGTCTGTGATGAGAATGAAGGGAACAACCCGGATGGCTGAGACCGAACCCTGGAACTAATCCTGAGTGGGGGTGTGGAGGCACAACTCCCCCCCCAATATGGACTAATAGGATTTCCTTGGTGGGTCTCTTAGGTATGGGGCTCCTAGGTATTGGTCTTCCAAGGGGGTCACCTAGGTGGTTCAGACAAGTATGGGTCGCCCAGGTATGGGTCACCCAGGTACGGGTCGCCTAGGTATGGGTCGCCCAGGTATGGGTTGCCCAGGAGGGTTTCCCAGGTGGGTCACCAAGGTATGGTTTTCCTAGGTGGGTCATCGAGGTTCTAAGATAGAGGCCTCTCTCTAGTGAGGGTGGGTCTTAATAGGGCTCCCAAGTAGTGATGGACTAATTGGGCGAGGGTGCTACGTCACCATATCCCTCTCCAGGATTCTCTATTTGGGAGTTCGACAATCATCTAAAAATTTAAGGGAGAGGGGTCTATTTATAGACACTATAGAGGGACTGTGAGAATGTGCCTATAAAGATGGACCTACACAGATGGACCAACATGGATGGTCCAATGCGAATGGCCTGCACGGTGACATGCATTCCTTTAAAAAAATTTCCAACTTCCGAGAGCCATAACTTTTGATCCGTGAGCCACTTGGGCTCCAAGACCAGTGAAATAGAAGTTCTAAAATATATATAAGACTGTTTATATGGTGAATACACATATTATTTCAAAAAAAAAATGCATACATTAAATTTTAATGGGTGAATCAATTTTATCATTGCTCATGTAAATCCACAACATACTCTTGGAGGGGCTTTCTATCCACTTATTGGTCATTGTTGAGTAGTCTTTTGGCCTAAGAGAATCCAACCTGCAACTTCTTCCAGCATGGAGACACATATCTACTCGAACACAACATTTTTTTTCTAAGTGAGGGTCACATAATGAATTATAAATCAAAGTGTATTAAACACATTTTATAATTTCAACAATATTACAAAAGAAATAATAATAGAATAATTTCTAGAAATCACCCCAGAGCATAGCCTGACACTGATCATCTAGGGTCAACACATCCCACAATTTCTTGGATAAATCATGTAACATATAAGTTTTTATGTTTACCCTCATGTCAAGAGGAATTGTAAGATGTTTGATAATAGTTATCATGGCCTCCAACCAACTCCACAACCTAAATACCACAATAGCCCAATAACATGGACCTATTCTAATACAAAAATTACAATGTAAACTCTTCCATTGAAGGAGATTTTCATGGGGTTTTCTACATGGTTGGAAAGACCAATAATAATCCCTCTCAAAACTGGGTGTCAGTGCTCTATTTTGGTATAATGGGGGGTGTTAGAAATGGAACTACTAGAGGAAATACTATAGGCTTGGGGCCCAAAACCTCTGAATCATGGTCATCACCACACTCTTGGTTCATGGATCAAGGATTTCATGGTGGAATAAGTTTAAAAGTTGGAAACAAAAACCTTAATATATATTTGATAATGTTTTGAGTTCTATAAATAAAAATATTATAAAAACAATCCTTCCTATATATGATCCACACCACTCTATATACTCTTAACATAGTTCTAGGTAGTTAATAAGATCATAAGGGTCCCAAAAGACACTCCCTACTACCCAATACTAAGGTTAGGTCAATGTAAATTTCTCCACTTTATATCAATGGTTTTAGCATATGGAGTTTCAATTTCAAGTTTTAGTGGAACAAACTATTTAAGTTGCAATTGGCATCCCCATTTAATGATAACTGTATCATTTAATTTCTATGGATTATCAACCTCATACTTATTTATGTATATAATGGACCAGTTAAATGAGTTTTCATTCCCAAATTATAAATTACCATGATTTATATGTTTCAATTGGTATATAATGTAACTGTAATTGGGTTTTAACCTTTATCATTAGAATGAAACAACTTCATATATGGTTGTTTGATTATATGGTTTACCCTTAAAAATTTATAAAGCCCTATACACTATAAATTGTTATTGGCTCAATTTTAATCACAACGATAAATATTTCAACCTATGAAATGAATTTTTGACGGCTTAAACATGTCATAATTGGTTAATTAAGTTTCCACCATCAAGTTATAAAAGAAAAAATAATTTAGGTTTATTAAAAGAAATTAATAACTAATCTATTATAAAATATATAGGAAAAAGCTATCATTGAAAAATTTTACAAGTAAACATGGAAATAATCAAAAATCGAGGTATATAGATATTTTAGTCAAGGCACTAAAATTTGTTGTAATCAATGCATGCAGTGAAATAGATATGGAATGGAATATGCATGACATGTTAATCTTCAAGTGACCATAACGATGAATGATTCCAATACCACTATTTCATACCTATAAAATGGTCAATTTGAATCCATATCAACTCTAATAAACATCACATATCATGTTTATCACCCAATAGTGAAATCAATACTAATTTAATAGGAATAATAAAAACTAACAATTCCATTCCTAGTTCATTTATATTTTCCCAATATATGGGCTAGCTAATACCATGGATGAACTCATTAAAAAATCCCAAAAAATACCTAGAATCCTATATAATATCCAAAATAGTAATTAAAAAAGTAAAAGAGTACTTTGATACCACTTTGTGTTGTCTCAACCTTACTCACTCAAACACAGTATCCAAACCGGTGGCCACATGGCCTCAAGCGTATCTCCCCATATTCTAGAGGGTTATGGATAGTAGGGAGGTACAATAAGAGTATGGTGGGGAGTGTATACCCTCATTATAAAAGTATTTTATAATAGTTACATAACAATATTGAATAGTGGAATCATAATGAATAAATAACCAATAACATAATAAGAAGATCATCCAGATACTATAAATAAATTAGTAGAAACCATATCTAACATCATATACAAAATGATGATCATGTAATTATATAAGAAACTGTAAGTACATGTAAAATAGGGGAGGATTTATATACAACATTCTATATAAAATTTAAGAAACACACAAGCCATCTATAATAGAATTGAAAGAATAAGCTCAGCCATTTTTTCTTATTTCGCATTTTAGTATAAAAAGTTAGGAATCCCGAATATGACACTTCCCTTTGTCCCAACGAGCAATAATAAAGTATTTATAAGTAATAATCGATGGATTTAATAGGGTGTGAGATATACTTAGAATTCCACCACAAACAAACTCTATAAAAAATTTAGTCTATTCATATAAACTAAAGAAGTGTGTTGGTATATCAACAATAACAGATAGAAATGAATAAAGTGATACAAACTAGTCTATAAGTACATGTTGTTATAAAGTAGTATATGAATGATAGAAATCAATATAATAGAGTAAGGAATCATCTATGGCCTAGCCTAACATATCACATTCAATGAAACTATGTCATATTCTGAATAATCATGTGTTAGACCTACAATGTCTAGGATGTTGGCCCATTGAACAAGGATTCATCTTCAAGTACACAAATCTTTTCCATAGAGAACTCAATCAAATGTAGAAGTATAAGGTTCAGGAAACCATTTCCATGGTCTTGGTGTCCACATTGATTCCACATAGCTCATATATTGAAATCTTTGTAAAGACTTCAGTGGATCCCAAGGAGCTTGTCATGGGTTGTCTCAATAAGTTGGATCCAAGGTAACAGTACAAGAAATCCAATATATAATAAGTATGTGGAATGTTGGTGCCATAACATATGATCCATTATGAAGGTAATCTATATAAATATTCAATGGGATATATTTCTGTCCATTCCCTTATCAATTTAATTAATCGCAATTATTTCATTGACCATTTAATGTACATGTGACAAGAGAGAATGCCATTTTAGTTTCCATGCCATTAATAAATTATATTCAATGAATCGTATAAAGGATCAAGTGGCCATGTCAGTTTCCGTTCCCTTTATCAATTTAATTCATCATATTCAGTTCTTAAATGAATTCATAGAAAACTAATAAGGAGGGATATGTTAGTGCCCATACCACTTGATAAAATAATTACATAGTTAGGAATTAGACAAGGTATTGTCCATTTGTTCCACAACTCCAATTTATTCCATTTTAATACACCTTTCATTCATAAATGAAAAGGTGATAAATGAGGAATTTATACTTCCACAATTTATTTAATATATAAGTAAATCCTTTTAATAAATGATGAGCTTAACTCACCCCAGGTGTGGTATAAACGTGATTAATAAAGCAAACCCACCTCATGTGTTGTTTGGGTTGAGGTTGAAAACCTCCAACCTTTCATATGTGTGAATAAAATGTTTAAATCATTGTATAAACATCCAATTTAATGGTATGTTAATTTTAGGATAAATTCCCAAGAATTCCATCATACAACACTATACAACATGATATAAAACACCCAAAATTTTGGGAAATAGTATAGACCACCTAACTTATATGGGTAATACTCTCCTCATCCATTATCATCCTTTGATTTACAATAGAATGGGAGAAATTGATGAAATATATGAGCACCCTAAAAATATGATATAATAGATTAAATGAATTTAGAATTACACACAGAAATCTAAAAAAATTATGAAATAATGGGGATTTAAGAAATTACTAGTACATATCGAATTTGACCAATGACTATAGATTCCAAGCTTAGAGGAAGAAGTTCTTAAAAAGTCTATTAGAGAATATCTTGGGAGCTCTCAATGGTGTAGGATTCTGTGCGTGGGGAGGAGGATAAGAGGGAGGATAAAAATATAAGAAAGGATGGGTAAATAGATAATTTCACACTTTTAAAAGGGGAACACAAATTTACTGCACGGTTTGGGCAAACCATGCACCAAACATGTGGGGTCACTGCCTATGTGGAACTACCCATGTCGCTAGGCACACTGATTTCCAAAAAATACATAGCCCATGGAGGTCCCCTATTCATTTTATGTATAGTACCATGATTGGAAATTTATCCACTTGTTCATAGTTAAACTAAATATTCACCTCTTCTTAATGAGATACATGGTTGAGTTGCATAGTTACTCCTAACCATGAACCTCAGTCTGTTCATCCAAAAACTAGAGCTCCAAGCTCAAACCATCCCCAGATTCCCCCAAACCCTTTCTTATACCTTTAATAACTTCCATTATAAGAAAATGGATTTATAATAAAATTTAATTGGTTTATACATCATTAGAAAATTTGATATATTACGTACACAAATATTTGATTCAAATATCAATAAGTGATATCATGTATCACCCCATTTTTCTATGAAACTTTTACTCTATTATAGGATTTATTCTTATCCCAATATCTTTTTTGTGGGAAACCATTCGATGCTTACTTATTATGAAGTTTATTTCACTCATGTCACCATATTTTATCATTCCTTGTTTTAAACAATGTATATTTATTTTTTAATCATCCACCTCATTTCTATAGATGAAATATGAAAATTTATTGACTAGGGAAATTATTGAAATACTCAATATTTTTTATTCCAATATGGATGATTATGGATTATTTAGTAAAGTTTATTATTTATTATTTAATCTTCCACCTTATTTATATGGATGGTTTATTTCAATGTTATCATAATTATTTACTAATAATGTATTATTATTATGTATATTTGTATCTAAATATTAATGTTTTTTATTCCTAAGAAAATATGAATGTGTATTGTATTGATATTCATTTATTTTATATGGTCTGGATTTCATCATGTAAAAGGGCTGGAACAACATCTGGATTGAGAGTGTCTCATCCACCGTTGTTCAAGATATATAAAACATGGAATTACATATAGCCTGGCCTATCACTACTTTGTAGATGAGATGCATGGCCTCTATCATGGAGATCAATTACATTTCCACACACACCTATTGTGAGGCGAACAAGGTTGCTGACAGTCTTACTAACATGGGTATCAGTCAGGGTCTTACTTGGAAGAAGGATCTACCTATTGAGGTCCCTCCACTTTATGAAAGGTATTGTAAAAAAGTCCCTTAATTCAGAATCATGTAACCCCCCTTTATTTCTTTAATAAATTGTGTATTTGTCCTTGACTAAGACACCACCTGTTTAAAAAACGAATTATGTATTTATTGCGCACTTGATGATGGGAATTATTTGTTGATGGTGGACATGAAAACAAGAATAAATTCTTAGTTATAGATTTGATGTTAGAAGTTAACATGTTTAGAATAATTAATTTTATCATGTTGAATTCAGTTATCTTTATCCATGTTATAATTTTCATTTTCATTTTATCCATTGAAATTTTTTATGCACAAGATATTGATTATGTTTCACATTTATTGATTATTCAATATTCAAGAATGTGTATGTATATTATGATAGATTTGACTGTACTTATACTTTTTTTGAGAATTTGATTTCTAATTTATTTTGTTTCCTTCCCCAGGGAACCAAGAAGTGAGATATGAATAAATTTGGCGATTCACTAAAAGAATAAGATTTTTTTAATAATTTTTTATGTTGTATCTTGATATTCCAATGTATTGTAGATATCTTGTTTGTATCTAGTCTCACAAGATTTATAAAATATATTTTAAATTAGGATAGTATCCCTTGAATATTGTACCAAGGTAATAAAGTAACCTATAACTCTAGGTTATTGGATCTAAGGCATTACAGTTGGTATCAAATCATGTTTAGTAGGAACCTTGATAAATAGTTTTTATTAGAAAATAGTTATGAAAACATTTAAGATAAAATTTTAAAATTACATATAAATTTTATGTGAATTAATATTTTTATGAATCAATATTCATAATTTTAGTATTTAATTATGTATATTTATATATCTATATATGGTTCCTTACTTGAGGAATGTAAATCATATCAGCACCTATAATCAACGTAGGGATTTTCTTTTAGAGTATTTCAACAAGGAGGGCGTTGGTATCAAAGTAGAATTCTAATAACCATAGTGATTAATATTTTATTGGTGGAACATAATTTAAGTGTTATAAATGTCATCATGCGTTGATAAATTAATGTTTACCAATTTTAAGGTTTACATTACCCTTTTGGTTGGTTGATTAAATATTTAATATTTAATGTTTTAGAGTTTAATATTAGTGAACATTAGTGAAAACCCAAGGGATTATTATATGGGAAAATTGTACAAATAGTATAACATCGTGATGTTTTGGTAAATTTGAGATTGTGTGGTTTCGTAGAAATTACATCCTTATTTTGATACTATAAAGTATAGGAAGTTGTGGCCTAGCTGCACCTTGGGTTAATCACCCTAAAAAAGGTTGTTTGAGAATTAACCCAAACTCCACTCTAGTACATGATAAGTGGGATTAAGAATTGAAAATAATTTGATACTCATAGGGTACATTATATAGTTAATAAAGTTCTATTTATAATCCATTTTAGGGATTTATTATATTGAAGAATTAGTTTAATAAATATGAGAGAACATGACCTAAAAAATCCTATATTTAACTAAGGGAAATCAAGGATGAATTGAAATATATTATCATAATATTAAGGAATAATTAATTTTTTGGTTGAATTTTTCATATAATAATTTACTTTTGTTGATAATTATTCATCAATAATTATTTAATCCTTTTATTAGTAACACAAAAAGCCTGAAGGAAGGAATTTTTAGCTGATGTAGATTGTAAAGGAATTAATATTTAATTGCCTTCATGTCAAAATATGTGTTTTGAATAATTATGGGTAATTTCTTAAAGTAATTAAAATATGCTTCATGTTTTGAAAATGAGGTCATATATCAATAACATGGAAAGGAAAGATTTATAAATCAGTTAACATGATGAGATGAAAAGTTGAATTTTTTAGTCACACCAAAATTTTAAGTCGTAATCCTCATTTGATATTATATCTTCTGTTATTCTTATATTTTAAATACCCTTATATAAATTTATTAGTAAGTGATAATTAAAATGGTGAGGATAAATTTTATTTAAGGGGGAATAATGTAACACCCTAATATTTTAAATTATATTTTACTTTGAAATTATCGTGTTCAATTGTTTTCTTCACATGCAACACTAAACCATAACACACTGCAGAAAAATATATAACCATTAAAATATTTCCATAAAATTGGTAGGTAAAAAAATATGTAACCAAATTTTGAAATAAATATATAAATAAAAAATAAATTCCATTATTAATATTAAGGCTTTCATAAAATACAATTTGTGTAGCTAGATAACTAATATGATCGATTTATGCTTTAAAATGTAACCCTTTAAGAGATAATATAATTTATTTTAAGATAAAATATACTTTACCTTTAAAATTTATTTTTTGTATGAATAATATGTTAAAAATAATTATGATTTGAAATTTATATAAAATAAGAATAAGAATAGTTAATATTTTATAAATATTTATTGTCCTTTGAAATCAGTTTTCATTATTTTTTAAGTTAGTTTTTTAAATGATAAATTCAATTTTTTTTTATTTTCATTTTAAAAATATAAATTGATTTTTTCATTTAGAATGAAAATATTATCTTAAGATGATTTTTTGGGATTTTATTTAAATAATGGATTTTCAAATGGAATAGTGAAAAATATACTTTTAGAAAATACAACAATGTATATGGATATATAAAAAAGTAAAATAAATACTTATAATATTTTTTCATGAATAAATATGTATTTAAAGAGTAAAACTATACATTTCAAATTACAATTTTGATTTATAAAACAAATGTTTAAAATTTTATAATCTGTGAAATATTTTTCATTAAAAAAATCTTATTTTATGTATTTTATTTTAATTAAATTTTACCATGATTAAATTATATTTTTAATTTATTTTAAATACACATAGTTTTTTATGATAAAAATATTTATAATATTAAAATATAAAATATTGTTAATTTTATCATACACATAATTTTTTATCTTAAAAATATACATTTAATAAAAATGTGTTTTCACCCAAAAAATGTGATAATATTAAAATTTATTTTTATTACAAATAGAAATATTATTTGGTAAAATTGAACTGATATTTACAATTATTTCTCTCTAAATTATGTAATTAGGCCATTTTATTTTCAGGTATTTAAGAAAAATTAGTTAGGCAAAAAGATAATTATAATGATAAAAGTGAAAAGTGGAACAAGTGAAAAACATCAAAGTGAAAGTAATTATAAATGTTTAAAAATGTGTAACAATTAGTGATAGAGTCTTTATTGACCTTATATCACCTTAAAATCAATTATTTTACACATTTTGAGCCATTTACCCTTTAATAGTGACATATAATTATTTAAATGTAATGGGTACTTCCAAAATTAACACCTCTTTACTAATGATTTGAGATAAATTCAACCAAATCATGATAAATATATCAATTTTAATTTAATCCTTAATATCCACCATTTTCTCTTACTATAATTCTATTTAATTTTCAAAAGGATATGGTCTCATTTCTATAGCCTAAATCTTGTATATCCAAGGAAATTTCTAAGAGAAATCTTAAGTTCTCAATGTGATTATTTCTTACTCATATTTTTATTCTTAATATTTATCTTCCAAGACTCTTATAAACACCCTAAAATAATTACTCAAATATTATTTATATACTATGATATTATTATATTAAATTTTCAACCATTATTCAATACCTTCCATCCACTAAGAAAAAAATAACACTGATCATACATACGTGAAAACTTTTGCCTCCCAAAAAAATTGTTATATTAATCAATTGACCATTATTATATCACTTCCATCCACTATGAAAAAACATTGATCACGAGTACACAAAAACTTCCACATCCATGAAAAAATGTGGTTGTTTTTCCATAACCTCATATCATGGATTGTTAATATGCTATATTTTATGAAATTATTTGTTCACTCAATTAAAATTATGATTCTTACATGAAGAATAACTATATAGATTCATTTTTATCTATACATTGAGAAATGGAAATGTGAATTGTGTGTACCTGTAGACCACCATATCTATGAATGATGAGTTTCATTTTTCATCACACCTTACATGGATGGTTATATGATTGAATTTATTAGAGATAAATTATATTTATTTAATAATTATGCTTTTTAAAAGTTTATATTAACATTATATAAAAACATTTGATTACCCACAAAATAAGGATTGTACACTATAGTTTGGGTCAGTTTTAACATTTAAGAGAATGATGATATAATGTTTAAATCATGAGTTATTATGAAATTTTATATAACATAAATTTCAAGTAATTATAATGTATTTAATATGTTTTAATTATTATATAAAGGTTTTATTGATAATTAATAGATCTATTAATAAATCACTTTTCGATACTTAACCATGCTGAAACTAGTTCTTCACAATTCCCATTTTCAATAACCATTCATTTGTCGTTGAATAATGAAAATGGGATATTATGAATGATTAAAACATAATGACTTTAGTATTCTGGATAATCTAGGAATGATGTTTTTTTGTAAATAAGAACTGATAGTGCCATTACAAAACAAGTAAAAAAAATAAGAAACTAGTGATTCGAGAGTTTGATGATGAAAATAAACTATAATTGACAAATATATATATATATATATATATATAATGGTTAAAAGTTATGTTCATAAATGGATATATATATTATTAATGTTATAGAATAATTTATTAACATAGTTATGTTTTTTATACAAGTGGTAAGAGTGTGTTCAATTAAATGATAATACAAGTTAAGAGTTTTTTCTAAAATTTAATTTCATGAGTCAAATTTCATATTATGCACCATGAAATATTTGATATTGAGTGATTATTTCTTAATTGGTTTATTTTAAAATATTTATGTAACTCATGTTGTTTTAAGGGACATATCATGTGATTTATTTAAATGGATTTCAAATCAAATAAAACCATGGCTATAATAGTTATTTTTTTCCATTTGCAATTCTATGAGACCTATTTGATATTATGCACCATTAGTTATTTTATATGATGTATTTAATTACAAATTTGAGTACAAATATTATTAATATCATTAATTATATGATATTGTAATGTCCATTTCTTGGTAACCCTCTTATGTTATCTTGATACTTGTGTTATCATTAACATAGTATTTTTTCATTACAAATTACTCTATTTGAGACATATTTTGTTTCATGAACCTAATTTTATTTTAATAGTGTATATATTACATATTTTTTATATTATAGAATTCATTATCATTCATTAATAATATTTAAATTTCAATTTCTATCTCTCTCTCTCTCTTAGAGAGTTTTTGATTAAAATATTTTAAAAATTGTAATAGTTTCCCCTCTAATCTTAATCTCAAAATTAGGATTTCATTTGAAAAAAAAAATTATCTATAAAAATATGAATTCAATTTATTTATAAAACTGATATAATTATCTTACCATATCATTATTTTTTTAATTTATTATTGCTATTTTATCCTACCCTCAAACCCATTATTTTTCCATTGTAAGGAAATTAAATCAACCTATTCTTTTTGGTTGAGAATCCTCCTCTTCCATATTCATTTGATGCTTTTATTAATGATATTTTTTTTCCTCATTAATTGATTTTGAGAATTTACAACTACTTTAGACTCCTTTAAAAATATTTAAAGTAAATATTTTTAAGATAAATGATCTATAAATTTCATTATCTTTCTAAATCATTCATTTTTTTGTATTAATTTTCTTAAAATGCCTTTATTATGTGACACTTTTTATAATGTTTTTAATTTTAAGGTGTTTTTTATATATGTAAAAAACTTTTAAAATTTATGTTGTTACACCTGGGATATGTATTTTTTAACCATCCAATTTTTTGGATGGTTAATGATAATTTATTGACTCAAGAATGTTTTTTCATTTTAAGTGTTATTATTTCAATATGGATGATTCTAGATTACTAGGAAATTTTGATTATTTATCATTTAAGCATCCTCATTATTTATCTAGATGGATTATTTCCATGTTATCTTAGTTATTTTCTAAGAAAATATTGATGTCACAAATTCTTGTATCTTAATACAAATGTTTGTAGATTCATAAGAAAATTTTATTAAAATTGTTTTGATATCCATATCAATCATATGATGAATTAATTGGTCTTAAAAAAGTGATGGGTGTTGAAAAATATTATATAGACCCTTAATGAATCAGTTGGTCTATAAGATAAATTGTTAAGGTATATGGAGTATATATAACAAATTCAAGCATGATGTATTAGTTTCAACCTTGATGGAATGAATGATGCCTTCGCTTTAGAATTAATGTAAATAATAATGTCTTAGTTAAGGACTTAAAGGTAAATAAATAGATATATGGAATTATGAATTCTATCACCATGAACTCAGTGATTGTTATCTATGTGATTATTTTCATTAATATGTTTACCATGGGAAATTTTCATTCTTGAGATATTTATAATATAGTATGATTATTGATTATTAAATCTTCCATATTTTTTATGTATATTATGATAGATTTTACTATATATGTACCATTAATAAGTACTTAATCTTACCGTTTATGGTTTCCTTCCCCAAGTTAGAAATAATTTAACTAGGAATAAATTCAGTGATGCACTAAAACGAATAATTTTTTTTAAAAGTTCATATGATATATTTTAAAGTTCCAATGTAATATCAAAATCATGTTTATATTTAGTATCCCAGGACATCAAAATAATTCATTACTGTAGGATGTTATTACATGTATATTAAACCAATTAAATAATGTAACCTATGAATCCAGGTTATTAGAGCTAGGGTGTTACATGTTAGGTAAGAGATCTTTGATCTCTATTGATGTTGGATCCTAATTGATCTTGGATCTCCATATTTATCTCTCATTTACCTCTTTATCTTAGAAACACAATCATGAATTATTGGATAAATAATTAAAAGATAATAAATCTTTCACTATAAAAAAAATCATTTTTATGTTTTCTTCTTTTTTATAGGTCATGATTGATCTAATTAAGCATAATATTATCATATATAATTTTATCACAATTTGATAATTTCTGTCTAAGGTACGACTATTTCACATGAAATTTTTTATCCTTTGGTGTGTTTAATAAAAATATTTTAAATTAAATTATATTGGTGAATATTTTCCAATAATTATTTTTTTATAATTTATTTTATAAATTGGGGAGAAATTATTTATATTATTTTAGTGAATACTAACAAAAATAATGATCTGGGATTTTATTTTTTTAGAAATTATATATATTTTTATTAGAAACTATGGGATTTTTTTAATGAAATATTTCATGAAATATAAGAGAATTTTAATTTCTAAAAACTAGGTTTTTTTTTATTTTAAATCATTATTCATTTCAAAATTCAATACTTTGTGGATTTTGGGTTTGAAATAATTTTAGGAAGAAAATTATATTGAAAAAATGATTATAAATGGGATATTTGATATTCACTAAATTAATGTAAATATATTTTGTAATAAAAATGGTAAAATAGAAAGGATTGGTCATTTTATAATTTATCATGGGATGAAAGTTAGATGGAATAGGTAGGAGTAATCATGATGGTCAACCGATGAGTGTAAGGTGATTAGTTTATTGTGAAAGTATGATCAAAGATAGGTTTTTTGAATTGTAGTGTATTTTATGATAATTACTTAAATGTGATATTATTCTGGAGACCTAAATTTTATACTTATACAATTTTATGATATTAATATTAGTATAGACTACGTTTAGGTAAACAGATTAAGGTTACACATGTTTTGGAAACACTCAGGTGAGTTGGATTTTATATGTTTTTTCATGTGGAATTGTTTAATAAAAAAATTGGTCTTATAAAGGATATATTTTTTTTGAAAAAACAATTAATTTACAAATTTTAGATATATAATTAATGAGAATAATTTTAATTGATATATATCAATTGTAACACCCTGATATTTTCAATCATATATTTTCGATGAAATCCCAATGTGTTCAATAACTTTTTCCAAACACAACATAGAAACAAAATGAATCATGGAACATTATGTAACCATTACAATGTAGCTTTTGAATTGGAAATTACATATATAGGTAACCAAAATAATTAGAATATATATAAATATCGAAAATATTTTGTTTTAATTGTAATTAATAGATGAAATTCAATTAGTATAGGTAAATAACAAATAGAATTATTTAATGAGCTAAAAATATATATTCTTAAACGTTTTCATTTTATGTGTCACGATTATTATTATTTTATTATTAATTAATGGTTTAAATTTAAATTATTTATATTATATAAAATAGAATAATTTAAAATCTATCCAAACATTTATCTAGGAAGATAATAAATTAATGTTTTAGAAGATATATATTTCCTAATATTGTTTTTATAGGTTAGGTAAGCATATATAAATATTAATTTTTAAAAATATTATAAATTGAATCAAATAAAATTATTTAAATATTTTTAATTAGAATTATCAATTTAGGTAACCGATTTAATTTCATTTTTCTTAATAAAATTTAGTTACCAAGTAAAATATTAGTTAACACAGTAAAACAATTATTTTTTAAGGAAGGATACTTTTCTATTTTTTAAAAAATTATATTTTTTTATTTCAAAATGAAGACACTAATATTTTGTTTAGTCATATAAATAAATAAATAAACACTAATTTAATTGGTAATAAACATTGAATAATATTAAGAACACTTAATGATTAAGAAAAAATTTTGCAACAAAAAATAGTTTTAAATAGATTATATGGTTTAATTTAAATTTAAATTTTATTATATTTAGAAATTGAATTATATTAAATGGGGTCTAGAAATGGATTCAACAAATAAATATTTTTTAATAATGGCTATCTCATATTTTTATTAACATAATCATTACCATTTTAATGGGTAATATATTGTGGATCAATTTTTTGTAAATCAATTTGACATTTAGACATTATAGAATACCTTTGTTAGTTTGTAAATTTGTATCTACATATCTAAAAAACCTTCTTTACCTAAATCACATAACTATAATGAAATTTATTTCTTACCCCATAAATATTATTAATTTCCAAATATTTTTCCGACTTTTTTAGATATAAAAGGATTTCACTTCCACCCATTTCAAAAGATACCCATAGTTCTAAATTCCCATGAAACTGTACACACTTTTATTATTTTTCAGATACCATATACACTATTTTTATCATATAGCCACATCAATGTGATTAAATTCTTTAACTTCCAATATATACCTCAAGATAAGTATATAATTATGAATAAAAGTATTACTTTCCCTTTAACATCCTTTATTTATCATTATAATCCACCCTTATGCAAACCCATTATAACCATATGTATACAATAAAATCAATATAGATAATATAATGAAATTTTATTTCATTTATAGTGAAACTATTTTCTCTTAACCTCCTATTCAATTGAAAAAATTGAAATATTTTCCATGCGAGAGTGGGAACTACTTCCTCCACATACAACATGTTTCTTTTTTCATCACCACATTTCAATGATGGTTCTATAAATGGGTTTAGGTAATAGATATTTTATTTACTACATAATTTAAATTCTGAAAAAGTGATTTATTTATAAGTTACACTGTATATTTCATTTAACATATTCTTATAACTATTCCCAATTCTGATTCATCACCTTAATAATATATAGTTAATTTCATTATTATTTTGTGATACATATTTTATATAATAAAATAATCTCTTCTATAGACATACTCTCTAAAATATTATAGGATTTTATTATTGTATTTGATTAACTACCTACATGAACAATAATATTAATTCCTATCAAGTATGGATTTGTAAATTTTTTATTGAATATTAATATGTAAATAATTATTTTTTTTAGTTTTTTATTGGTAATATAATCATTTAACCATTCCATCAAGACAATATCATTTATTCATTATAAACCACTAAAACTGTATCATCACTCACTTTATCATTACAAATAATTACCAAAATACTTATTAAATGAAATTATTAGATTATAAATAATAATAAAATAATAATTCCTACACCTTTTATGATTTTTCAATGATGAAATTTAGAAGAAAAATGAATAACATTACCAATACTATGAAACTACTTCAAAATGATCAAGATTAATGACACTGGATATCGAAAATAGATAATAACTAACTAATATAAATGTAAAGAATAATTATAAATAAATTTTATAATATGTTATAGATATGAATAAATTTCATAAATATTTAATTGTGGTAGTAATTTTTTGTTATAAATTAGATTCATGAATTATTGTGGAATTCATGTATTAATGTTAGTGGTTTTCTTTATCAAATTTAATTTCTTATAATATATTTTATATTTTCAACCATTATATATTTGATATGGTTTAATTTTTTAATATTGAATTTATTTTTCCATATTCATTAAATTTAATTGGTTTGTTGATCTATATCATCTTTTTCATTAAATTGGTCTCAGTTGAAAAGATACCAAAGGTGAAAGTGTTTTTGTTAACTCAACTCCCTATATTTATTATAATACATCTTTATAAAAAAAATTCATATGTGGTTGGTTTATTCTACTAAAATATTTTATGTAAAGTTATATTCTCTTTTTATCTTGGGATATTCCTTTTAAATTCAATTTTTTTACATTGATAGAATTCTTCCTAAAAAATTATATCATTGTTAAGAATGATTTCCAT
The DNA here is from genome assembly GCA_963277665.1 of Viscum album. Lineage (NCBI taxonomy): Eukaryota > Viridiplantae > Streptophyta > Magnoliopsida > Santalales > Viscaceae > Viscum > Viscum album. The sequence goes on from OY728131.1 coordinate 247,136,120, forward strand.
TCCCTTTAACGATGATTTACTATCCTTGTATATATTTTTATTCCTTTCAGTGTTCTATTTTTTATTTTAAATCCCATTTATATGTTATATCACGTGACCTTTATATTTCCGTTCTCATATTTTCACAAATAAGTTTTATTACTCTTTATATGATTTGGGATTTCTGTAGAGATATTTTAAAATAACAAAATGGTTTTTCCAACATGTTGACATGTAGTATCTTCCAATCCAAATTCATTTGAATATTCTTTATGACCTTTTTTAGACTATATTATTTAAGGATTTTTTTAAATTAATAGTTTTTAAATGTTTTGATTTATAATTTTAAGAATAAATTTTGAATGTGACTTGTTACTTTTTATTTTTACAATAATGATAAATTTTTTTCAAAAACAAATTTTTAGTTTTCATATATGTGATAACATAATTTCATCATTAAAATCATTACTTTTCATTAAAATTACTTTCCATGTTTTAAAATCGTTTTCAATATACCTATAATTTAGAATGATTTTAAAATTAAAAAGGTTATTTCCTATTATTTTTCAAAGTAATTTACCCAATGATCTTGAAAATGTATTTTATATATTTGTAAATAAAATCTATTAGTTGATTTGATATTCCCTTTAGATATAATTAAACTTATTTATTTGAATGGATTATTCTAATCTTGTATATTATCATGTAACTAATTTCTTTCTTGGGTCAATTATAAGTTGATGTAATTATGTATGATTTAAATATATGGGACACATAATGTTAGACATATGAAGAGTGGTCTCTGATAGTGATCCAATTAATTTTTTAAAAAATCAATCTCTAGATATTAAATGTTCAAGATAACTTGGATACATGCCATGGTAAATTTTTATGATACATTTGTAAACATCCTTAGTAATATGAATAGTGAACCCTAATTGCGATCCAATGCATTATGTAAAAAATTAATCTATAGAGATTAACTTTTTATGATACCATGGAAGCACACCTTGGTAATGTTTATGATACCCTGGTGAAAAACCTTGGTGATGTGATTTTATAAAACCTCATAAATGAGATTTGGCGATGTTCTTATAAATGTCTCATGTATATATTGTATCCATGTTTCCAAGTTATGCTTTAGGTACTTATGATCTTGTTATAATTCATGTTCTTGTATCCATGTTCTTATGTTGATGTTATTATATTAGGACCTATGTCTTCACTATTATATGTTTTGAATACATTTTTTATTCCTTACTAAACATCTAATCTCACCCCTTTATTAATTTTCCATTTCCCATTGTTATAATAAAAGGAAAAATATATGATGTGTTTAGAAGAGTATCTTATGTGAATAAGTGGAAGGAGATATTGAATAATTGTAATGGAATAACTATTTTCTTAAATAGTGGAAAAAGTTACATTTGTTAAAAAATAAATGGGGGTTTTAGTCGACTTTTTGACCAAACTCCCTAAAATAATTGCTCAAAAAGGTATTAGGAATGAATTGTAATGAAATATTTTCTTTATTTCATGTAATTATGATATGGGAACATTTTTGGGGTTCTATAGTTTGTATCAAATATGTTTTTATATAACATTAGAGGATAATATGTTTTTTGAATATAATTTAGGAGCTGATAAGTTATGGTTGATCATAATTTAATTGGTATAGATAAACCATTAGGTTATTTGGGTTAGTATTTAATATTTTAGGGATTGGAATAATATAATTTTAGTTAAAACCCAATGTATAAGTATAAGGGATAATTATAAGTATGAGATAAAATATTGGATTATTTTTAAAGTAAATATAGTGTGGTTTCCTAGAAATTATATACCTATTTAGATATTGGAAAGTAGATGCCGCTATGGTATAGATTAACCTATGGTTAATACTTCCTGAAAAAGGTTGGTTGAGAACTAACTCAATCTTTACTATGGTGCATGATGAGTGGGCCTAAGGTTGCACACTAAAAAAGTCACTCTTAGGGGATAAGATAATGTAAATCACAATCTATTTACAATAAATTATATCGGATTTATTGTATTAATGAATTAGGTTATGGAATATTAGATAACTTACCAAAATACTATTATATTTAACTAAGAGTGATTTAATTTTAACTCAACTAAAATATAATAAATTAAAAGAATAATATATTTTGAGGTTAAATTATTGTATAATTATATTATAATATTTCCCTTGTAGTGTTAACTGGTCATCAATCATGTGAACTCTTTTTTTTGTTTTTGAATTGGATGAATCCTAATGTAATCAAGTTAATAGTGGATTCCATGGACAATGAAAATACATTCCATATGAGAAACTTAATGAAATAAAATTTTTAACGAAAAATCTTGTGATTATAACAAACCATTGATAAAACCATGAATAGATGTGAATTAAAAAATAATGAAAAGAAGATAAGGACGGAGTCTTATGGATGTTTAGGTGATAGATATGATGAAGTAAATAATGTTCAAATTTCTATATGCCAAAAATGTGGGAATATGAAACCAAGAATATGAATATGTGGAATTGGAATGTGCTTCATTTTGGGAAAAGAGGTCATATAACAAAAATTTTCTAGGAAGAGCAAATCAATATATTAACACAATGAATTTAATATATGTGTTTCCTAGTCATACATAAGATATTAATATAGAAACCTCATTTGAAAATATATCCTTAGTCATGAATATCTTTTAGATACCCTCAAATAATTTTATTATCAAGTGAAAATTAAAATTTTAAGGTTGAAATTTATTTAAAGGGGATTGAATGTAACACCCTAATATTTTAAATCTTGTATTTTACTTTAAAACATAATTCATTCAATAGATTTATTTACATGAAATATCGAAATAAAACAAATCTTGGATCTTTATGTCACCATTAAAATACAATTTCTGAATTGGTGGTTATATATAGATTTAAAAAAGATCATTAATATATATAGAAGTAAAAAATATAAGTCTTTTTTAATATTAATGTATTTATTATGTTATATTACTATATCTAAATAGAAAATAAAATTATTTTATGCATAAAAATATATTTTCATACATATTTTTATTTTCATGCTCTATGAAGTTTATTATTTTATGGTCAAATTTAACTTTAAATGGAAATTATTTATAATATATAAAATAAAATAAGTTATGATACATCTTAAATTAATTAGTAGGTATGTAATAAATTTATTTTATGTTTATAAGATAAATGTTTGATTAAATTTATTTATGAGATATGTGCATTTATATGAAAATTTATTTATTTTTTACATATTTTAGAAATTGAATTATATAAATAATTTTAGTATTTATTGATTATCATGTTCAAATTTATTAATAGTTTCAATTTTATTTTTATTCCAAAAATTATGTTACCAAGATAAATATTAGTTACCAGGGTAAAATATTATTTTTTCAAGGAATTATACTTTTCTAAATAAAGTTATTTTTTTTATATTGACCTATTATTAAATAAAGAGTATAATATTTTTTCTAAAATATATAAAAATATATTGAGGCTAATTTAATTGGAAATAATTGTTAAATGAGATTACTAACACTTAATGATTAAAGTGATTTTCTCATACCAAAAAATATTTCAAAAAATTAGACGTTTTATTTTAAAATTTAATTTTTCAATGTTAATAATTTTAATTAGATTAAATTGAGTATAAATTTATAATTAGAACATTAAAATTTTGTTTTAAGGATCATATTTTATATTAATTAATAATAAAATACCATGGTTACATTTAAACCAAGATTAATAATTGTTAAAATTGGTAATCTAATGTGGATGATTTTTAACTAATTCAATTTGACAGATATACATTCAAGAATAACTTTTTTATGTTTTAAATTTGAAAATAAATATATTAAGAACATTTCTCCACCTAAATCACTGAACTCTCATGCAATTCCATTATTAACCCTTATATAAGATTCTTTCCAAAAGGCTTGTCCCACGTTTTCACCTATATTTGTAGCTCACTTCCACCAATTTCAAGAAACACTTATAATTAAAAATTCCCATGAAACTCTACAAAATTTACTTATTATATATACAATATAAAATTTAATAATATTATAGGCTCAAAAAAGTTCCAAAAATATGTTTTCTCCAGAGGATACGTCCAGAGGCGATCAAAATTTGCAACATAAGTATTACTTACTCTTTAAATTATTTTATTTATCCTTCTCAACCTCCCACCTCCAACCCAATTCTATCAATATGTTTATAATGAAATATGTATATATAATATCGTATAATTTTAGTATATTTATGGTATAACTATTATATATTCACCAATTATTAAATTAAAAAATGAAAACGTAGCTTATGTGTATGAGTTGACTACCTCCTCCATGAACAACACGTTTCATTTTTCATCACCACATTTCAAGAAATGTTTTAGAAATGTTATTAGTAAATTGATATATTATTTATTTATTTTATTAATTTCTATAAATGTAAATTATTAATTATATACGTAATATCATCAATAAACGATCATTGAAAATTAACAACAAAAAATTAACATACCAAGTGGAAAAATGATTAATTTATAAATGAAAAAATCATTTAAATATACTTTATTTTTGAAACACATACCAATTATAAATAATGAAATTAAAAAAACTTAATAATTTAATTATAATTTTATGATAATGATATTATAAAAAAAATAATCTCTTCTATAGCCATTCTAACACAATAATTATAGAGTGTTTTCGTTTGGTCGGTATAACCACCAACATGAACAATGCTATAAATTTATATATATAGGATATATTAAAAATATTATTATTGGATTTAAATATTTAATTAATAATTATTTTTCTTTTATATAATGGTAACATAAATATTTAAATCATTAATTATCATAAAGTCATTTATACAATGTAAATTATTAAAAAAGCACCTCAACTACTTCATCTTTATGAATAATAAATGGATACGTATTAAATGAAATTATAAAATTATAAATATTTATGAAAAATTAATTTTAGTACCTTTAATGATATAGGAATGATGAAATTTGGGAGAATACTGAATTAAAACATTTTTTTGTGAAACTAGTTCCAAATTATTAGGATTACCCACACCCGATATTGAAACTAAATAATAACTGAGTAATATGCATGTATAGAATAATTATAAAATTATTTTATAAAATTATATAGATATGTGAAAGAATTTTAAATATTTTATTATGATAGTTATTTTTTTATACAATAGATTCAAGAGCTTTAGTGTAATTCTATAATTAAAGTAATATGTACTTTGTCTCAAATTTAATTTCGTGGGTCATATTTCATATTATAAATCATAATATATTTTATACAATGTGATTTATACCTAATTTATGTCTTTTTCCATATTCATGAAATTTAGGAGGATTTGTTATCCTATCAAGTTCTTTGTTTGAATGGATCTATATTCAAAATTTATCAAAGTTGAATATTTATTTATTAACTTAACTTCTTTGGTTGAGTTATAATGCTTATCATTGAACTTTTTTCTACGATTATTTTTTTATTCCACCCTAATATTTCATCTAAATGTTATTTATCTTCCTCTATATGGATATTTAAATTTTAATTAAAAAATTTTACCTTGATAAAATTGATCCAAAAAATTATAGAATTGGTAAGAATAATTACCACTGTCTTTAATGATGGTTTCCCATCACTGTCATTATTTTCCTTCCCACCAATGTTCTCCTTCATATTTGGAAAAATAGTTTTATTTTATCTAATGTGACATTAATATGTTTCTTATAATATTTTCAAAAGGAAGTTCTATTAGACTTTTTACAATGCTAGATATTTACAATTATATTTTCAAATAATAAAATGGTTTTTCTTCAATGATGTTTTACTTTATCTTTTAATCAAATTTAATTAGGATAATATTTAGGTATTTTTCAAGGATCCATTATTAAGGGTTTGTTTTTAAAAAAGTAAAATTATTAAAATGTTATTGATTCACCATTTTCAAAATAAAATTTTAATGTGACTCATAACTTCATCATTTTAAATTAATATTAAAAATTTTGTCGTGAATAAATTTTTAAATTTTTACTCCTTATTAATGCATCATTTTTCCATTAAAAACATTAATATAAATTATGTTTAATTTATATATTTTTATATGGTTTTCAAAATAATCCTAATTTTTCATGATTTTAAAATGAAATATGATTTTGACTATTATCTTTAAAATTGAATTAGAAAATGATATTTAAAAGGTGTTTTTCTTATATATCAACATCATCCATTCCTTATTATGATATTTTATTTTGATACCATTCAATTTATTTATCTGGATTGATTATGCTCATGATGTGTGTTATCATGTAACCCTTTTCCTATATGGGTTAATTTTATTTTGATGAAATTATGTATGATATCTTTATGTGGCATATATAACGATAGAAATGTGATGGGTACACCCTAATATAAATCAATTAAATTGGTTAAAGAATTAATCTCTAGAGATGACATGTTCATGATAACTTTGATATATTCCTTGGTAGTGTTTTATGATATGTTGGTGAACATCCATGGTAATATGAAGGGTTCACCCTAATAGTGCTCAAATGAATTGGTTAAAGAATTAATCCCCTGAGTTGACTTGTTTATGATACCATAAAAGTACTCCTTAGAAATATTTATGACAACTTTGTAAAAATCCCTTATAATATGGTTTTACAACACCTTTGTTATGAGATTTGGTGATACCAATAAGAATGTATCATGTTTCACATGAAACCACAATTTCAAGTTATGATCCATATACTTGTGATCATGTTATTCATCGTGATATTATATTCATGTTCTTATGTTCATGTTCTTATTTTATTCCCCAAATTATTTCTCATGGTATGTTATGATTTCATTATTTTTCTCTAACAAGGTATTTGAGCCTACCCCTTTCTTATGTTTCCATTTTTCAAGGTTATAAATAAAGGTAAAATATATGAGATGTATAGAAGAGTAACATGTGGGAATATTTTATGGTAGATATTTAATACTTATTATTGAATAATTAGTCTCATATATAGTGGTAAAATGTTTGATAGTTGAAAAAGATGTGGGTTTTGTTAGTTGAAGTTTTCTCCAAAATCTCTCATGGTGTGAAGCTAAATGGTAATGAGAATACATTATAATGAAATATTTTCTTTAATTTGTGTATTTATGAGATAAGAACACCCTCAGGATATTATATAAGTCCTACTGAATATTTTTTATCAGTCATACATGCATAATTCATTATGTACGTAAACATTTGATGTCATGATGTTGATAAAGAGAAATATTATTTATATATTAATGATTAATTAATTAAGTTTATTTATAAGAGAGGTATGTTAGCGTTAAAAATTATTTTGGATATTTTATAACAGCAATGGTGGATTAGTTTTAGTGTTTTCATTTAATTTTTTATTCTAACTATATGGTTGTTTTGGTTATATTTCAATTTTCTTTCTTTAAGGATTTTTTAAAAAAATTCTTTATTTATATGGAAAATATATATTTCAAATATCATTTATAGTATAATTATTTTAAGGTAAATAATTCTTCAATATTTTTTGTTTATCTATTGATACTAGTTGTAATCATTAGCTGATCAGGAATAACACTTCAATCCTTTTTGCATCCCTTATACAAGGTATAATGGTGGAAGTCTATTTTATTGTATTTCAAAATGGTAACAATGAATGGTTTTAATTTAATCCTTGAGATTTTTTTGGTATATATAGAGAATTGCAAATTAAATATATATAATGTTTATATAAAAAGGATTATATACTTCCTTATAGAAGAACATTGGTTTCCGGTGAATTTTAGGTATACCAAGGGATTATAGAATTTCTTGTATGATGTTATCCAATTATGAATTGTAATATTATACAACTATGATTGTATGAGAATATTAGCGTGTTCATGAATTATTTTATACAATTATATAAATGAATGGCATATTCATTGATTTAAAAATAAATTCCATTATTTCGGATTGATTCTGAAAATTTTATCATATCAATATTTAATTTGAAATATTCAAATTGCCTTATTTGAAAATAATTTGGTAAAAATTATTTTTATGATTGTTTTTAGAAACTAAAACCTAGTAAAGAGATCATTAAAAAGTTAATAGACCCATATATAAAAAGAATAGGATTGTGAAATCAATGATGATATGTGTTATATTCTTTTAGAATTAATGTCTTTAATGTGTTAGTAAACATATTTGAAAAAAATTGTTTTTTTCTTTTTTTGGTATTTATTTTATCCATATTGTATAAATAAATTAGGGGAAATATTTTTTCATTATAAAGGAGCTAGGAAAATGAGATATTTACCCAATATCTTTAATCCTTTGGTTTGTTCCATCCAAGTGATTAAAATAATGTTAAAACACGATAGATAAAAGGAGGTTAATCAAGACTCAAATATTAAGAGAGATTAAACTCCTATGATTATTTCTGATGTTGGGATTCAGTTAGCAATTATATTGGTTAGTGTTAATCTATCAATCATTTCAGTTCATTCCTACTCATGAATCTTCAAAGCTAGAATTTGATACGTATATGCTTAAGAAACTGATATTCAAGTGGTCTAAGAGAGTGATAGAGATAAAGTTATATGAAGATATTTCATAGGATATGTTTAAATTAATATGTTACATATTAGATTAATACCTTGTGAATTTATATTTATTTCTTTATAAATAAATGTAAAGTATTCAATATTGTGTTATACAAGCGACCCTAATTCTAAATGAGACATGATATAATATTTCGTAATTACCTAGATATCAAATTGGAATTATTAATATGAGTAATAAAATTATGAAAAATTAAATATAATAAATTTATATAATTCAAAATTTATTGATTAATTCATAGTAAATAAGAATTCGATTTTCAGTAGTGTCATTTTATGCTTGAAAATCTATTTTATTCAAAAACGGTTTTTATTGCATCTTGTTCATGTAAATTATAATAAATTTCTTATAATTGTAGAAAAAAAATTATAAAAAGGACACCATTTTTAAAATTACCATATGAAAATTACCTTAAAGTGAATTTTTTGGATTTTTTGAAATGATTCATTTTTCTGTGAATAATAAAAAATGCTGATTTTTTAAAAAACCTTATTTTCCATTCAAGTATTTACATGTCCCATTTTGTTTTGAATATTCTTTAAAATTTATATATTTATTTTTTATTAAAAATAATATAATAAATTTGATTGGGATTTTCATTATGCATAATTTTATTAAAAAACATTTTTATACTTAAAAATTAAATTTTCTCGAAAATGTTTTTTATCATGTTTTGTTGGATTATTTGAAAATTAATTTCTTCCACTTATAGAAATTGGATCTTGTAAAAAATATTCCATATTTTAAAACATAATAATTAATATTATTTAATAAAGGATCCTTATTTTCTTGGTCATAATTAATAGTAAAACAGTAAAAATTTATCACCACAGCAAAATGGTAAATCAGGTTATCCTTGGTTAAAACTAACTGATAAATCCAACTTTTAATATTAATTATTATTGGGTGAAGTTATTTATACCATTATCACCTTATACTTTAGATTTAATTTTTTGTGGGACACTTTTCGTTGAAAATGATATAATAATATTTTATTCCTTTAAAATATTCAATATGTGTCCCTTCCTTCACTTATAAAAGGACCCCCTTGCATTATCTTATTTAAACCACATTGAGAAAAATAGATCAAACAGAACCTACCCAATTATCTTATAAAATTCATTATTCATGTTGTATACGTGATGGCATTCTTAAAATACCATTCTAAGGGTCCTTAAGAAGTGAACTAAAGTAGGTATACCAAAGAAGAGGTAATCCTCTTACCTGACCTCTTTAAATTTTTTGTTATTTTACATACTTTAAATATATGATATTAATAATAAAATAATAAATTAAATATAATTAATATACTAATTTATTTATTATTATGGAAACACCACTATCCAACTTATTTTTTCTCAAATTGGAAATGAAAGTATCGTTCGTGCGTACGTGTGGACTACAACCTCCACGCATATAATTCAATTTTCACCACCATCCTTAATTGTGAGTTATTATAATAGAATTTTTGTTTTTATAAATATTTTTTATGATATAATTATAGTTCTTTAATGATAAAATATTATTTATCTTTATTTTTTTCTTTAGTAAATGAAAATAGTGTTCCTGTGTACGTACACACTACCGTCTTTATGAACGATGTCATTCATTTTTCTATATCTTAATTTAATATAATATTAAAAATATGTATATAATTAATACATATGATATTTATATAATGATTAAGTATTTTTATATGATTTAACCTTGATTAAAGTGTAATAATCATAATTGTTGATCCAAAATTTTCATGAAAAAACAAAATTGTTAACACTTGTAAACAATGATTTTAAAAAGGAATTATTAATAAATTGGTGTTTATATATTATAAATATATTATATATGATATCATAAGTATGAATATGTTTTTTTATAAAATTATAATAAATTTATTACACATGAGGTTAGATTTCTAACAAATAATGTTAAATTTTAGGTAAGGGATTAATGTTTCAATGTTATTTTAATCAGGATTATTTATTATTGAATTTACATTAAGAGAAATTATATAATCCATATATGATAAAACCCTTTAATTTTATTCTAATATGTTTATTCATTAATTTCTCATGCTAAAACACTTTTCCCTCTCTTTGGAACTTAAAATTATCGAGAAAATGTTTTTAATAAAAATAATATTTATTTTCTTTTTGGTTGAGAATATTTTTTTATATGAATATTTTTTATTTAAAACGTTTTGAAGAATATTATTAACATTATAAAATTATTTTTATAGTCATTTTACCTAAATTTTGAATACTATAAAATTTTTACAATGAATATTCATTTCATTTCTTGAACAAGTTACTCTTGACACTTTACGAAAAGTGTGAAAGTAATATTTATTTTAACATACACAGTATGAACAAGGTTTGTCACCATCATGACCACTAAATGATTTGAAGAATACTTTATAAGTTTCATTGGTTAATTTAAATTAAAAATCTATTTAATTTTTTTTAAATTATTATATTTTAAATAATTAATTTCAAAATGAAAGGTTATTTTGCTCAAAAATTATTCCAGTGATATTTTAAAGGCTTTTTTCATCTTTGATAACAACTTTTTTTTACCTATTTTTATTGTGGATATGATCCTATTATAATATAAATATTATTTCTCTGTATGGTTTATTATTATGGTGATGAGATATTTATGAAGTCTATTTCTTTTCAATAGGTTATTACTTGTTGACATGATGAATGCTTTATGATCTTATAGAACACATGTGAATGGATTATGATTATGTCATGGGTGGGGATAGAATTATATATCCCTCCACAAAATTGGGTAAAGATAGATATATAATGAAATAATAATGACTATAATGGGGAATGAACCCAATTTAGCAAGGGACTATGTCTACTATGATAGACTTTGGAGTGATACTTGACTTAGGAAATGATGGAATAAGGTGTGAAATCAATCCACGATGATAGCATTGGCAACGAGATTTAACTAAGGAAATGATTTTCTATGCTTATGTGTAAAACAAAAACTTATTTCTTATTCTTATGAAATTTTCTCATGGGTTATGATTGATTTTTAATGATTCCACTTACTTTTTTCTTATATATTTTGATTAAAAAACCTCATGTGTGATTCATGATTAAAGTTATTTAACTGATTAGGTTTTATTATTGGAAGATAATAGCATGTACTGGTACCCTTGTTCTCATATTATGCTTACATATGATCATATATTGATATCTACCATGTTTACCACTACTAAGAATCTGATCTCACCCTTTATTAGGATTCCTTTTCCCCATGATATGAAGAAAGGGTTTAAGTATGATGTGTTGAAGAAGGGTTTATGTTGTGAAGAACTTAGTGAGAGATAATGTAAATCTTTTATGTAATATTTTTTTTATGTATCAATGTTTCCAAAGACACTAAAATTTTACAGTTCTATCATGGATCATAATTTTATTTATATTCATATTATAATATGTATTATTTATATACAGAATGTATAGTTAACTATATCAAATATCTATTTATATTAAAATAAATGGGTGTAATCTTGAATAATAAAGAAAAAAAGAGTATCAGGTGAACTAATAATCTTGAACCAAACCATCATTCACCATAATATCAACCAAAATGTAATAATATGTTTCCTCCTACCATTCAACAAACTATCAACTATAAAACCAATTGTGAAGTCATTCTATAATTTCCACCATATCATATTTGTAAATTAAGTCAAGTGTTATCCAAATATTTAAAAACTCTTAAAATTTCCTTTTTTTCTTGATTTTTTTATTGTGAGGATAATTATATGTTACTAGAGAAGAAAAATTTTCAATATTTCTACCACCTCAAACACTAAAATATTTTTATATGTAATTTTGTAGTGGAAAGTTTGATACACGATCAAATAATTCACCTCATTTTTAGTTCCCAATGAACCATGAAACCATTTTGGTTGGGGAACACTGTGGGTATATTTTTACATAATTTTTTAATTTTATTTTATTAGACCTCAACACTTATCAAGATGAATGAACCTGATATTTGATACCCTACATATTCACAACACTTGAAAAATAGAACATTATTGAAAAGAAAGATGCACGTGATGAATTTATATGGTTTAATGCCAATCTTGGTGACTAATTTTTTGTTGTTATTAGTAACATATGATAAAAGGATACTCTATTGATTTTATAAAGTAAATAAATAATGGGAATGGATCATTATTAACACAAAACTTATATAATAACAATTAATTTCTCATGTTAGGTTTGTTATACACGATCCCCCGTATTTAAAAATTATCTTATGCACAAGAATGAAAATAACCTCATTACACTTAAATATGTATCTATATAAACTTATAAATATTCAATAATACTTTTATGTATTAAATATGGATATATGGTCCATGCATTTGAATAATAAATGAATTAATATAATAAGAAACAATGTAAGGTATTTTTTTTAATAAATCAAAATCCTTATAATAAACAAAAAAATCACTGACTCCCATAAAAGATAAATATTCTATAAAAAATATACATTTCTAAATATCTCAATATTACTTTACCTTTTATAAAAATCAATGACTAGAAAATATTAAGTAGTTGGCGAAACACATCTGTTCCTCAATATCCCTATACTTCATATTGAAATTATTTAAATCATCTCTTCTTTATATACTCAAAATTATAATTTAGATATTTCCATATTAAAATTATAGAAATTTACATGAAATATTATACCATGATTTTTAATATTTGAAACAATTTAAATATACAATTTGAGATAAAATCAACATTTTATCCTCTAAAATATAGACCAAATCACTCCATTTAAATCTCTAAAATTATTATTCATGGATTCTTGAAGAATATCTAATGAAATATACATTTGATTATCCTATAAATTTAACTTTGAATTATAAAAAAATTGCAGCGTTTAGAAATAAACAATTACATATGATTTTTTTAATGTTACATATCTTTAGAAAATATTTATGTCAGATCATGTTATTTATAAAATAAAACAGGTTAATTTTATGTTATCATTGAAATATCCAGTTTAATTTGATATAAACTCTATTGTGTTGATACTTTAGATATTTATGAAACTCATATAGACTTTTGAATTATAAATTTACTCATACAAATTCTTTATATTTAATTATTTATTCAGTTAAGACACCAAAATTGTTTATAAAAAACTAATAAAACTTTTGTGGAATTTAGATTTTTTAAATTACTCGTGCATATCTTCTATATTACTAATGCACATATTTTGAAACATTAGATTTAATATTTCATATAAAGTTTTTTTAGATCTAAACATACATAGATACTTTAAAATTATCTACTTCTCTCCAAAAAACTAAAGAACTCTTCAAAAATTCATTAAACCTCTGTAGACAACTCAATTATAAAAAAATGTAGTACATTTATAATCTCAACATGAAATTATCACTTAAAATATCATCATTTAAGTGAAACCTTCATACCATTCATATTTTTTTCATATCAAAAATAATTTGATGAATTTTTATTAGAATTCACAGTCAGCTCTCTTCTTCATCACATTGCTGTAATATTCATCATAATTATCTACCTCCATGAAACACACCTCAAATTTATTATATAATCAACACATAAAGAATGATCCATTTGATTCTATATATAAAACATTAAGTATTATAAACTCATAAACTCAAGCATTATATCTACTTCGTCATCTTATCATGTTTTTTTAATTTGGTATGTAGTGAACTTCAATTAGTAGAACCAAATAAACCCACTAAAATTTTTAGTTTTTTTAATATTTTTAGAGGAAGGTTTTAAAAATAGGATATCAAATATTTCATCTCAATTATCCCTAATCTTTTGGGTTGTAATGATACATTATTTTAACAATGGAATTTCTCATTTGACTATACATTTGTGTCATATGTTGTAATATTTTATTATATAAAGCACAATGCCATGTGATAGAACCAAAAATATTTTATTACATTAATTTGAATGTTACATTTATAGAAAATATATATCCATATAAATTGAAAATATAGCCATGGTATAGAAAAATATTAAATAAGATAATTATAACATGAAATTTTGTGTTTTCTCAATCCCCCATAATGATCACACTCATTAAAAAAACTATTGAAATGTAGCATAATATTAGTAATGAAATATTAATTTTGAAAATGAAAATATAGATATAATTTATATAAAATATAAATTAACGATGAATTAAAGAAATAAAAGTTATTTATAGAAATTATTGAACCCATATGGTCATTACAAATATGACCGTTGAATAGTAATATGACCATTTTGATTAGTAACCTGACTGTTAAAATAATATCCTCACTTATTAGAGTGAAGACTCTATGTGATCATTAATGTAACTTGCCTCTTATTATATCATTAAATATCATTTGATTCATATGTTATGCATCTTTATCATGTTTATTTTCTTATCAGGATTTATAGGTCACCCTTTTATTTCCTGTATCCCCTAGGTTATCTAGTATAGTTTTTAGAGATAAAATGGATTTATGGGATCAATATGGATATTGAAGTAAATATGTTTTATTTTACTTTAATTTCAATGTTTTTTGTACCTAGACTTCCAAAGACATTGGGTATCTCAGTCCTTGAGTTGTGTTTATTTGATATTTATTTGTTAAATCAGGTAATAATATGTGGAAAATGATTGGTTCACTATAGCTATTATAAAATTAATATATATTTTTTTTGTATTTAGAACAGAATAAATTAGTAAAAACCCTTGAAATAAGTATAATTATAGAAAAATATCATGAAATTTTAGTGATGTATAGATTGAGTGGTTTCAAAGAAAATAAATCCTTATCTAAATAATACAGGTAGATGTCTCTTTGGAAGAAATTAACCTATGGTTAATAAACCTAAAAGGGATCATTATGTATTAGCTTAAACTATACCTAGTTCTTGGTAAAGAATTCTTTATGGACACCTGATTGGAAACTTTTAGAGGTTATGCATTAGAAAATTCACCAACTCTATACAATTAAATAAGACGGACTTGAATATATTCTTATGTAAGAAAAGTGTATAAGAATATTACCATGTATAACCTATATTTAAATACAGAGACTCATAAGTTAATATATTCTTGTGAATTAAAACGTATTTATTTTATGTTCATAGTTTACCTTTTTTATTATTTTTAGTTTGATTATTTACATTCTTAATTTTATTTTTTTTATTTTAGTTAATGGTGGTAAATAAGAGGAACTGTTCCGAAAAAAAGTATTCCAGGAAATATGATGATTTTCCTAATGATATTCCAAACCTGATAGGAGTGGGTGTTGATAATTTAATGGAAGTATTTTCTTAACTAAATCAAGTTATAAATTGTATCTTAAATCATATAGAGGCCATCCTTCTTCTATGAATGAGAAAGTTGTGGTTGAGTATATTATGCGACAAACGTCTCATAACTTTAGTAGATCTGATGATCCCCTTTTCATAGAATAATGGATTCACTACATTGAGAATATATTCTTTTTCATCTAATGCTTAGAACAAGAGTAACTCATACTGGGTGTTTATCACCTAGAGGGGGATGTTGATCAGTAGTGGACACTAACAAAGAACAAAAATATCAAAGAAGAAATCAATTCTGTGGAATTTGAAGGATTATAGAGAATATTTTTTAATAAATACTAAAATATATTTCTTAAAATAGAGAAGGAATTACTTTTATTGAAGAAAATTGATTATCTGGTTATTGAAGCTCATGAGGAAAACACTACAAGGATTACATGGTATGCCTCCATATTTTTCATTGACACAAAAAGTAAGGTGGAGTAATTATTTTGTGTATTAAATCTTTGTAAATGAAAATATTTGGTGATTCAGGACTTCAATAGTTATGAAGGGATTTCATGTATTTTCATTAAGGTCGAGATGGATATTAGTGAATCCCAATGGCCTTGTGGGGCAAGTGATAAACAACATAAAATGGAGTTTTATTTAGGAGGATCAATGGATAAATATGATGGATGAAATAAGACCCAACTACCCATACATTTTATGTGTGGGTAGAAACATCCTAGAAAAAAGTCAAGGGAATTGAGAGATTCATCATGTGTGGAGAAGTGGTTTACCTGGATAATCAATGTATATGGGAGAAAAATATTCCCACAAATGTTATGGGAGAAAAGAAGCTTCTGATAAAAACTCAGCCTATATTCAATTGTTTCAACTTCAAGGAACATGGGTATTATATAAGCTAATTCACTAAGACAAGGGTTATTAGAGGCAATAAGAAACATTTTCATCTAAGGACATTTGATAATGGAAGGGAATATGATATCAATACTATTGATAAATATCTTGAAAATTATTTAGTGACAGGTATAGTGATTATTCATTCAAGAAGAGAGAATTTACTATTTTATTATAGATCTACTCATTCATTTATATCATGAATGTTTTTTAAAACTATTCAAATACAACCTTAAAATAAGGAGGTTGAGCTATCTGTGAGGACATAAAATGGAGAAATTATATCATACCAAGTATAGAACTAATTTTTAGTCATTGTATATGGGTATAACTTCAAAACAAAATCTGTCCAGGCTTCATTTTTAGAAATTTTATTCTATATTGGGAATGAATCATCTATCCTTACATAAATAAAATATCAACTATTAGAAGAGAGAAATCACACTTTACATCCTAAGTCATCCTATGATTCTATATAAGTGTATGGAGAAGAAATAATATACTTGGAATATTCGTCTCTAGAATGGATATTATTTTTCTATTAGATATACAATGAATATAAAATTATTAAGATTATGAGATATTCATGCTTTATGATAGGCCCATTATTAGGGGGTATACTGATGTATTGTGAAGACAAACATCATCATAGGTTGTAGAAAGTTAGGAAAAATTTTAACTTCTTGTTCCTAAAGTTTATTTAGGTAAAAACTGTAATTTCAACATTAATGTGATCTTTTCTAGTTTTTATGTCTTCTCTATTTCTCCAGAGATAGTGTTTTTACCTCAAAAGAAGAGTTTGGTCATAATTTGAGTCATTTAGATTTTAAAAAACATTTAATAGTTAATAAATTAATTATTAATTAATTCATGAATATTCATTTGATGATATCCTTAAAATATATCATTATATTGATACTTAATAAATATTTATCTATTTGAAATATGGTATTTTCCTAGGAGAGGCATAAACTCCTCGAGGGTGCTCGGGTCAGACCCCTTTTCTTTTATTTTTCTCTTTCTATTTTTTTTATTTTCTTTTATACCTTTGTATTATCATGTATGTACCTTGGGGATCCTATGTCACACATCTAAGATAAGAATATGGATATAAGATAGGGATGGAGGATGAGGCACCTCTTGGAGAGGTCGTCTGAATATAGATTGAGCATTTTTGGCTGCGTGGTGTAGAACTACTGTGAATATATTGAGTTTTACGCCTGAAGGTAGGCCTATTTTAATTTTTTTTCCATTTATCCTCATAGAGTTGTTTCTTTTGATTTTTAATCCCTTATATCAATTTTTTGAGACCCCATGGGGGTTAATATATGGGTCTTTGTGAGAATTTTGTGGTTTTAGACTATTTTGTGTGTTTTTTATTCTGGAAAATCTATTTTCATGTCTTATAGTTTAGGGAACATGAATCGTGTGTTATTTCCATATGGTGAGGTGAGGAAGAAGGGACTATGTGTTGTGTTTTCCAAATGGACATGCCATGTAGGTTTGGATCTATATATGGATTAGTATTTGTTCAGTCACCCCATGTTGTGGGAATGTGGACTGTGGGGCCCACAAATTGTGTAAAAACCCGGATCTTCATTTCAAGTACAATTTTCCTTTTTCTGGAGTTTTTAAGAAAAATGGAGTTTCTGGAAAAATTCAAAGTACAAGCCGTGTACTGTCATGACCCGTCCTCGGGGCCCGTTCCGTGACTACCCCAAGCCCGCCTTCCATAGGCCAGGGGCGGGAGACTAGCACCAAAGTCATAAATCTCGATAACTAGGAAGGAATTGCCTTTATAAAAGTAAACAAAACACCACAGAGTACAAGAGGAAGTAAAACACTAAGTACAAAAGGAAGTGTTGAAAATTAAATGGTCCAGAATACAAACCCAACTGAAGTACAACTACAACTAAACGAATGTACAACAGAAAAAGGCAACACCTGGAAGAACGGAAGTGGCTCCTGGGTCGTCCTCCTCAGATCCTACCTGAAGGGTAGGTACAGATGGCGCAGCTCCTGGATCGTCCACCATGGATCCTACCTGAAGGGTAGGTACAGATAGCCTCCACAACGCTCTCTCCCGTCAGCCTCCTCTGTGTGTTGTCTCTTCGTGAAGTCCACCTCCAGATACTGACTCGTCGTGTGGTCCACCTCCTGGTACAGACTCGTCGTGTGGTCCACCTCTGGGTACCGTCCAGTCCTCGAACACTCAGCCTCCGTCAGCACTGCCCGTCGTTTGCAACCAACAAAATGAGGTGCGGGCAGAGCCCGTGCAGGGGTGAGTATAAAGATACTCAGTAGGGACCCCGAGACCCTCAAGGTCTCACTAAAACCAACAAGGATAACCACAAAGAAGAATTCAACAAATGACCTGTACATAGGTACATGCCCATACATATACCTAAATTATCATGTAACCCATATCAATCATGAGGAAACACAAAGATTATGAAATCAACGGATAACCACTACCCAGGTATATGCCCATACATATACCTAAGTTATCAAGTGACCCATCTCAATCATGAGGTAAACACAAAGGTCATAGACTCAGCTCAAACCAGGATTTTCATTATCAAAACCGTAACTGCTGAAGATCTCCGTCTCTGGAGTGTATAGTGGTCCTGTCACAACTTTGAGGTACTGCTCACTAACCTAAGACTGCTGAGGTACTCCTCCTGTTGAGTACTGCTGGTCAGCCACCCAAACACAGTAGTGATTCCCGCCGGGGTATGCCACCCAAACACAGTAGTGCACACCCCCTAATAGCGTGCAGAGGTACTCTCCGGACGAGTACCGTGGGTATGCACTGTCACACAGTAGTGCTCCGTTCTCCATGGGTCTGCACCCAAACAAAGTATTGCTCCGTCCACTGGGCTAGTCGACTCACTCCAAGTCAAATCGGTCAAGCAGTCATCAGGTCTCAGCCGGCTACACGGTCTCCGTACTCTGCACGCTCGTCTCCAGGAGGGTCCGCTCCACGAGCTGTAGGTCGATACTCCAAGTATCTCAAAGTCCCACTAAGAAGTATCTCAATGGACCTCCTCGTCATAGGGGTCTCAACACAACAGACGACGCTTCAATCTGACGCCCAGTCTGTGAGTTATTAGCCTTTTCATCCTAGGGGCCCAGTTGGTTTCGTGTGCGAACCAACCCAGCCGTATCCCAACTGTACCCCGAACTCTCATAGGGTATACTCATAGGGACTGTTTCTCAATGTGGTCACCAACGCCACTGACAGTTCGTCAAACGGACGTCCGGTCTGAAAGTTATCAACTTTTCCGTTTTAGGGGCCCGGTTGGACTTTGGGTACAATCCAACATGGCCACTATCCGACTACATCCAAATCTCATACTAAGCATGCCAAAAGTTCCGTCTTAACAAGAGGAATCCAACAAAGTCGACGACATGTCAATCGGACGTCCGGAGCTCAAGATATAAGCGTTTCCGCTCCGAGGGCCCGGTTGGTTTCGTATTCGAACTAACCCGGCCGTACTCAAATTTATTTGAAACCTTGAGTTTAATATACCGAAACGACCACCTTGATCCAAGGATTTCTATGCAACTGACGGTGCGTCGATTGGAGGTCCGTGGCCCAAGATATGGGCGAAAGACCGAAAAAGGTCCGGAAGTGGGGGTTTCGGGCCCGGATCGATCCAGCCCGAGACCCCCTGGGTCGGCCCGAACCGGGTCGACCCGACCCGAGTCCAGCTCCGGCCTGCTTGGGCACGGCCCGGCCCGGCCTGGGCGTGGCCCTGCCTGGCGGTCCGGCCCGACGCGCTGGCCAGGCCAGGTGGCTTGGCCAAAACGACCGAGCAGATGCGCAAGGGGGGCGCCACCCCCCCCTTGAATGAACTGCGGCCCCACGTGGGGGCCGCCCTTTGTCAACGGATGCGGATGAGCACCGCGTCCCGCCTCCCTCAGTCCTGTGCGGTCGCGGGACCAGCGGCCCTCCATAGCGGCGCGCCGACCGAGTCTTCCGCGGACCACCGGACGCGCTCTGGTGGTCCGTTTTTCCCACCGCCTTCTCCAATGGTCCTCCCAGGACCCACCTTCACTACGGAGGCTTCAATTTTACCTTGATTTCCCGTTTGTCATCACCCATCAACTCGCGCACAACAATCAACCAGCGGAGTCTTCAATAGCCTCCGCGGCCCCGACCCCGGCTGCGGTTTCGTTCGGCCTCAACGGCGCGGCGCGACGGCGCCGCGCTTCTTCATCGCGTTCTTTCTTGTTTCTGCGTGGTGCCGTTTCACCACACCGCCTTTGTTCGTGCCGCAACGAATTAAAACAACAAAGGGGGAGGAGAGTCGGCCGTGTTCGTGCGGTCCGACCTCTTCCCATTAAGTTGGTAACAAGCGGCCCAAAATACGAAGAACAACAAGGATTTTTCACGAACAAAAGAAATCAACCCAAACAGCTTTCCCCGAAATCAAGAATTCCCAACCCGCAACATAATCTTCGCGGATCAACTTAATATTTAGTTGATCCGCGTTCTTAGATTTAGAAGGATGTAAAAAAGGGTTCACTAACAATCACAAATAAATTCCCTACCTCAAGCGTAGTCATCGAACGAGGTTTGTCGCGGAAAGGAACGTCGCGGAATTTAACGTCGTGGAAGAAGATGTCACGGAAGGAGGATCATCGCGTCATGGAGAAAATATTTTTCGGTGTCGCGTCGTCGATCTACGAGGATCCAGCGTTCTTGTCGACCTTTGCGGAGGTTGGCGTTCTTCACGTTCTTCACATTCTTCGCATTCTTTGACGAAGAACGAAGAACTTCAAGACCTTGAGGCATTCTCTCCAAAAAACACTCAACACAACAACCCAACAATAATAAAATAAGGGTTAACTTATTTTATTACTCACCCCAAATGTTTTAAAAATCAAAAAATAATCAAACAATTAACTCAATTAATTGCAATGTTTTAAACCACCCAATTAATAGATGCATTTATTATAAATTTTAAACACAAGAGTTGACTTCGTTTAATAGGGGGGGTGCGGGTGCGTTAACTTAATCAAAAAAGGGGTTTCGTGGAAGATGAAAAGGTGGGGCTTGTGTGGTCCCCACCTCACAAATATCCTATATAGAGGTGTAGGATATTGTGGGTCCCACTTTAACCTCTTAAGTTAGGTTAAAAAACTTAAATTAAAATAAATTGGTGGCACCATTTTATTTTATTCATTTACTTAACCCAAAAATTTAGTAACCGCACCCGAGAAAACACAAATCCAGAAATGGTGTTTCTAAGAAATTATTGGTGCTTCGAGTTCATCGGTTCCCTCAGATTTCAATTCCGAGCACCGGTTCAAAAGTTAGAAAAACCCGCTCGTTCGTTCACTAACGTACCCGAGCTAAACTTCAGAAAATGATTCCGGGCACATTGGGTCTCAGAATCAGGCGCCGTCAGAAACTGCGTTCCTGTAAAATCCCAAAAAAATTTAAGAAAAAAATTCCCCTTGAATTTTACGGTTCTTTAAATTACTCCCACCTAAGGGCTTTACATCCTCGTAAAGCTTTAACACAAACTAGGGATACAAAAGCGGTATTGAGCACGCATCTGAGCCTTCCACTCCCATGTGCTCACCTTGAGGTTCCCGTACTGCCAGTGAAAGTACACCCGAGGAATCGACCATCCTCCTAGGATCCACTCCTGTCGATCCTCGATCCCTACTAGAATCTCTGCGTATGTCTCCCTGTCATCGGCATCCAACTCCCTTAGGCTGATGATGTGTGAAGGATCACACATGTATCTCCTCAGTTGAGATACGTGGAAGTTGTCGTGCACCTGTGCAACTGAGGTGGATGGGTCAAGCGGTAAACCCCCTCGCCTACCCAGCTGAGGACCTAGAAAGGTCCACTGAACCTCGGAGATAACTTGCCGCCGTGGCCACATCTCCATAAACCTCGTCAATGTGGGACCCGTATAAGGATGTGATCGTCATCCTCGAACTATAGAGGTCTCCAATTCCTGTTAGAACTGAAACTCAAAACGACTGCTGCCACAAGGGTAAGGTTGACCGAATCAAGAGTGATCGGTCGCACCCTCATGTGCATGAGTTTATCCTATGCTGCCTGGGGTTTCCTTTTTGCTGACCAAGGAAAACCCATCCCGACGTCGTAGTTAAACCACAACCTTTTTTCCTAATACCGTCAATTTGTGTATGAACTGTGATTGCCCAGTCCATACTCAAACCAACGTCGTAAGGTCTCGACGCTATCACCAAGAGATTCCAACCGAAACTCTCACCTCGAGGGTCTGACCACACCGTTGGCGTAAGTGTGATTATCGAGTATTCTCCCAATGTATCTCCAGACGTGAGGATCAAGTCTATGGATTACCAGAAACTCTAGGTCTGGGACAAGATTCGTGTAAGGAAGTAATGATTCATAACAACGTCTATTACTACGGCAGCTAGTAGTGGACACAGACTATCTCTCGAATCATTCTTAGATCCATTGGGTCACTCTCCCTGACCGCATGCAACTACTCTCTTCCCCTTCTCTCCAGCTCCCTGAGCCTGGAGGGGACAACTAAGGTGGGTGGTTGTAGCATGTTAAAACGTACACCACCAAATGCTGCTCTCCTAGCTTTGCCTCCACGTCAGCTGCTTCGCAGACTCATCTCTCCTTTAAGCTTCCTTGTATGGAAACATTTTACATGCCTGAGTCTCTAAGACTAGCGCCGGTTTCCTGTTTCTTACTGCACTGTGCAGTCTTCATCTGCTCCTGGATGATCTGCACCTTCTTAGCCTACGATCTGAAAGAGCTGCTAAGATTTCTCCTTTTCTGAAAAGAGAAACTCAGTCTCATCCCCTGGATGAACCACACCCATTGCCTAATACAATCAATCCTGACATGAATGATGTATGCATGCCATGGATGACGTCGTAAGGCCTCGACGTTTCTACTAAGAGATCCAACTGTCACTCTCACCTCCAAGGGTTGAGTCACACTGTCGGCATTAGTGTGGGGTCACTGGGTATCCTCCAGTATAAATCTCTAATTTGAGGGTCAAGTCAACAATTTTATCCGGGACCACTCAGTATCAACCAAACAAAAGGGCAGGAAAGAAAACATCACGAAGATAAGTGTCTTTTTATTATTGCAGCTCATAGTACAAAGACACAAATACAATAGCAACATGGAACTACAAGTACAAGGGACGTATCCACTAGTTATGCCCCTGTCCACCTGCTCCCAGAGCTCTACTGCCTTGTCCACTACTCGGCTGTTGCTCAAGCACCCACCACTGCTTCTGCCTCGGTGGATCCTCCAACGCCTGCGGATCGACTGTGCGAGGGGTCGGACAGTCACGTGCAAAGTGACCCTTCCTTCCGCATTCATAACACTTCCTCCTCCTCGTACGGTTGGCTCTGGTCCTCTTGGACCTCTACATCATCTGTCTACTGCCCACAGATGACTCGACTACTGATAGAAAATACCACGCCAAAGGCAGGAGATCCTGTACATGCTCGGCGTGTAGAGCTACTGGCACAAACTCCACCCTGAAGAAGGTCTCGAAGTCTTCCCATGTGAAGGTCATCTCATCGCAAAACTGGAACAAGCGGCTCCACCACCTGCCTGGTGCTGCCTGAAGGAGGCTGGCAGCAAATATCACCATGAAGTCTGCTGGCGTACCCACTAGCCTGAAGACTCTCACCACAGCCTTCAGCCAATCCTCACCCGCCTGTGGGTCCGTCTCTCCCCAGAACCTGGGTGGCCTCTTGCGCTGGAACTAGTGAATCGCGCTCAAGTGGTTTGCATCACCTACTGCTGGGGCTGGTGGCATCGGTGGCCCAACGTATGGTAGTATCGCCGGTGCCTCAACTACAAGAGGGCCCTGTACCGAAGCCTTGTCGCTCGGCAGGCTGTCAGTATGCACATCCCTCTGGGATATAGCTGGTCGTTCGTGAAAAGGCATCCTGAAAGAAACAACGTGACATGGTCAAACGATTATACCTGGTGAGATGACCTAGTTTAAGCTGACTTTTAAAAACTTCTGGAAACACAGACGCAATCAGTGTTTTCGTGCACAAAGTCAGAAATCAGTTGTCAGGGTCCTGGTGTATGGATACGTCATCTGCCCGCACCAACACTGGACTCCCTGAACTGAAGACCACACTCGGTACCCTTAACACTATTGCTTCAGAGAAAGAAAATATTAGAGTTATAAGTTCTTGCGGTAGAACCGACCCCTCTGATACCAATTTGTCATGACCTGTCCTCGGGGCTCATGTCGTGACTACCCCAAGCCCGCCTTCCAAAGGCCAAGGGCTGGAGACTAGCACCAAAGGCGTAAATCGCGATAACTAGGAAGGCATTACCTTTATAAAAGTAAACAAAACACCACAGAGTACAAGCAGAAGTAAAACACTAAGTACAAAAGGAAGTGCTGAAAAGTAAATGGGCTAGAATACAAACCCAACTGAAGTACATCTACAACTAAATGAAATTACAACAGAAAAATACAATAGCTGGAAGAATAGAAGCGGTTACTGGGTCATCCTCCTCGGATCCTACCTGAAGGGTAGGTATAGATGGCGCAGCTCCTGGATCGTCCACCATGGATCCTACCTAAAGGGTAGGTACAGATAGCCTCTACAACACTCTCACCCGTCAACCTCCTCCGTGTGTCGCCTCGTCGCGAATTCCACCTCCGGATACTGACTCGTCATGTGGTCCACATCCGGGTACTGAATCGTCCTGTGGTCCACCTTTGGGTACCGTCCAGTCCTCAAACACTCGGCCTCCGTCAGCACTACCCGTCGTCTACAACCAACACAATGAGGTGCGGGCATATCCCATGCAGGGGTGAGTATAACGATACTCAGTAGGGACCCCGAGACCCTCAATGTCTCACTAAAACCAACAAGGATAACAACAAAGAAGATCTCAACAGATAACCTCTACTTAGGTTTATGCCCATACATATACCTAAGTTATCAAGTAACCCATCTCAATCATGAGGAAACACAAAGATTATGAAATCAACGGATAACCACTACCTAGGTATATGCCCGTACATATACCTAAGTTATCAAGTGACCCATCTCAATCATGAGGTAAACACAAAGGTCATAGACTCAGCTCAAACCATGATTTTCATTATCGAAACTGTAACTACTGAAGTGCCCCGTCTCTGGAGTGTACAGTGGTCCTGTCACGACTCCGAGGTACTGCTCACTATACTAAGACTGCTGAGGTACTCCTCCTGTCGAGTACCGCGGGTCAGCCACCCAAACAAAGTAGTGCTTCCCGGTAGGGTATTCCACCCAAACACAGTAGTGCACACCCCCTAATAGCTTGCAGTTGTACTCTCCGGACGTGTACCGCGGGTCTGTACTGTCACACATTAGTCCTCCGTCCGCCATGGGTCTGCACCCAAACAAAGTAGTACTCTGTCCACTGGGCTAGTCGAATCACTCCAAGTCGAGTCGGTCAAGCAGTCGTCAGGTCTCAGCCGACTACACGGTCTCCATACTCCGCACGCTCATCTCCGGGAGGGTCCGCTCCAAAAGCTACAGGTCGATACTCCAAGTATCTCAAAGTTCCACGAAGAGGTATCTCAAAGGACCGCCTTGTCATAGGGGTCTCAACGCAACAGACGGCGCGTCAATCAGACGCCCGGTCTGTGAGTTATTAGCCTTTTCGTCCTAGGGGCCCGGTTGGTTTCATGTGCGAACCAACCCGGCCGTATCTCAACTGTACCCCTAACTCTCATAGGGTATACTCATAGGGACCGTTTCTCAACGTGGACACCAACGCTGCTGACGGTTCGTCAAACGGATGTCCGGTCTGAAAGTTATCAGCTTTTCCATTCCAGGGGCCCTGTTGGACTTCAGGTACAATCCAACCCGGCCACTATCCAACTGCATCCAAATCTCAGGTGAAGCATGCCAAAAGTTCCATCTCAACAAGAGGAATCCAACAAAGTTGACGCCATGTCAATCGGACGTCCGGAGCTTAAGATATAAGCGTTTCCACTCCGAGGGCCCGGTTAGATTCGTATTCGAACCAACCCGTCCATACACAAAGTTCTCAGAAACCTTGAGTGTAATATACTGAAACGACAGCCTCGATCCAAGGATCACTACGCAACTGACAGTGCGTCGATCGGAGGTCCTTGGCCCAAGATATGGGCGAAAGACTGAAAAAGTTCCGAAAGTGGGGGTTTCGGGCCCGAACCGATCCGGCCCGCTTGGGCGCGGCCCGACCCGGCTGGCGCGGCCCAGCCTGGCAGTCCGGCCCGGCGCGCTGGCCAGGCCAGGTGGCTCAGCCAAAAAGGCCGAGCGGATGCGCAAGGGGGGCACCCCCCCCCTTGAATGAACGGCGGACCCACTTGGGGTCCGTCCTTTGTCAACGGACGCAGCTGAGCGCCGCGTCTCGCCTCCCTCGGTCCTGCTCGGTCGCAGAACCAGCGGCCTGCCGCCGCGGCTTCAGCCGGGGCGGTCCTCCCCGGCGGCGCGCCGGGCGCCTCCGCCTCCCGCCGCTGCTGCCGTGCCGGCGAGGCGCGCTGGTGGCGTCTTCCACGGACCACCGGACGTGCTCCGGTGGTCCGTTTTGCCCGCCGCCTTCACCAACGGTCCTCCCGGGACCTGACCTTCACTACAGAGGCTTCAATTTTACCTTGCGACCCCGTTTTTCATCACCCTTCAACTCGTGCAAAAAGTCAACCAACGGAGTCTTCAATAGCGTCCGCGGCCCCGACCCCGGCTACGGTTTCGTTCGGCCTCAACGGCACGGTGCGACGGCACCACGCTTCTTTATCGCGTTCTTTCTTGTTTTCGCGTGGTGCCATTGCACCGTGCCACCTTTTTTCGTGCCGCAACGAATTAAAACAACAAAGGGGGGGAGATTCGGTCGTGTTCGTGTGGTCCGACCTCCTCCCGTTAAGTTGGTAACAAGCGGCCCAAAAGACAAAGAACAACAAGGATTTTTCAAGAACAAAAGAAATAAACCCAAATAGTTTTCCCTGAAATCAAGAATTCCCAACCCGCAACATAATCTTCGTAGATCACCTTAATATTTATTTGATACGCATTCTTAGATTTTTAAGGAAGTAAACAAGGGTTCACTAACAATCAAAAATAGATTCCCTACCTCAAGCGTAGTCGTCGAACGAGGTTTGTCACGGAAAGGAACGTCGCAGAATTGAACATCGTGGAAGAAGATGTCTCGGAAGGAGGATCATCACGTCATGGAGAAAAGATTTTTCAGCATCGCATCGTCGATCTCCGAGGATCCGGAGTTCTTGTCAACCTTCATCGGAGGTCGGCGTTCTTCGCGTTCTTTGCGTTCTTTGACGAAGAACGATGAACTTCGAGACATTGAGTCATTCTCTCCAAAAAAAAAACTCAACACAAGAACCCAACAATAATAAAATAAGGGTTACCTTATTTTATTACTCACACCAAATGTTTTAAAAATAAAAAATGATTCAAACAATTAACTTAATTAATTACAATGTTTTAAACTGCCCAATTAATAGAGGCGTTTATGATAAAGTTTAAACGCAAGAGTTGACTTCGTTTAATAAGGGGGGGGGGGGTGCGTTACCTTAATCAAAAAGGTGGTTTCATGGAAGTTGAAAAGGTGGGGCCGGTGTGGACCCCACCACCCAAATATCCTACCTAAAGGTGTAGGATATTGTGGGTCCCACTTTAAGCTCTTAACTTAGCTTAAACAACTTAAAATAAAATAAATTGGTCGCACCAGTTTATTTTATTCATTTACTTAAACCGAAAATTTAGTAACCACACCCGAGGAATTGAAACTCTGGAAAAGGTGTCCTAAGCAATTACCGAGGCTGTGAGTTCATCGGTGCCCTCAGATTTCAATTCTGAGCACCGGTTCAAAGGTTAGAAAAACCCGCTTGTTCGTTCACTGAACGTACCCAAGCTATACTTCAGAAAATGATTCCGGGCACACCGGGCCTCAGAATCAGGTGCCGTCAGAAACTACATTCTTGTAAAATCCCAAAGAAATTTAAGAAAAAAATTCCCCTTGAATTTTACAGGTCTTTACATGTACTTTCTGAGTACATGCCGTGTACTCTTCTCTGGATTGAAGCCATGTGCTGTCCATGCCCGGGCCACACACACAGTGTGTAGGGGTGATGTAGAGGACGTTTTTGGAAGAGTACGAAAAAACCTAGTACAAGATGTGTACTTTTCTTTTTTTTCCCACTAAACGCCCCAGGGTCACACATGACGGATAGAACACACCCCTTCTCCAGGTTCTTCATCCGAGAGCGACCTGGATGACCAGATCTTCCCCGAGCCCCCACTTCTCCGTCCATTCTCCGATTCGAGCATGGTCGATTGTGCTGGAAGCGCATCAGTGAGTTATTCTTTCTTCTTGAGCCTTGTTTTCCAATTCTTCCTCTTTATCAAGTTACTTAAGGTTTAACTTTTTGTTCGTTTTCTCAGATCTACGACATTCTAGGGGGAATTAGCTATCTTGTTTCAAGTATATCGATCTCCTAGGATCGAGGTAGGTGGTTTGTGCCTTATCGTTCAAAGTATCTAAGTTTTATGTGCGAATTTCCACCGATACCCGTGAACGTGTAATTGCGTGTTTAACGTTTTTCCCTTTTTGATTTACTTCATTTCCTGTGTGCTTGTGTAGAGGTAATTTGACCATGTTATGGGATAAATTGTTGTGCTTGGATGTTATTTCCTTGCTTTGGTCTATTTACAACCTTTGGGTCTCGTTTTCCTTTGGCTGCTACACCTGTTTTTCATGCATTGCTGTTATAGATTGAAGTGAAATTCATGACATACTTGTTTCCTTGTAGACTTTTTAGCTAAGTAGATCTATAGGTGTACTTTGGTTACCCAAGTAGCTCTATAGGTTTACATTGGCCTTATAGAATTATTATGCACATATTGGCATGAGGCTGAGAGAACCTGGTGCTATAGACTATAAGGGATAGACCGAGTGAGCTTCCAATATAGTCTTAGATATTAAAGACTATAGAGGGGATGGACCGAGTGAGCTCACAGAGAGTCTTGGAATTTATAGACTATATGAGGGTAGACCGAGTGAGCTTCCTCAAAGAGTCTTACCTTGTTTGAATCTCTTTAAGAACCTTCCCAGGCTTGAAGAGAAATTGACCGAGTGAGCTTCCTCAGAGAGTCTGTGGTATACCTGAGGCTATAGGAGGAATTGACCAAGAAAGATTCCTCAGAGAGTCTCCAGACCTTGCGGCTAAGAGGGTTAGACTGCGTGATCTTCATCAAGAGAGTCCCTGACTACCCTAGACTATAAGGGTAATTGACTAAGTGAGCTTTCCCAGAGAGTCTCATAAATGCTTATGACTAAGATCGAGGGGTTAGGCTAAGTGCACTGCCTAGATGGTTGTGGTACATCTTGGTTAGGACCAGAGGGGATGGATGCGAGTACTTCCGAGAGGGTTTTCGGCTTATTATTTGTTGGTTTCACTGCTGTTGATATGTTTTGGATTGATTGCTGCTATGTATCATCCTGTTTTACTGCTTACAGTTTACTGCCTTCTGCTTGCTGTTGTTGTTTACTGCTTATTGTACTTTTACCTACCATATACTCACTGACTGTTAGGCACAGATCTTCAGGTGAATTTCTACTAGGATTTTATCTCATACCCTGTTTGGGACATGCTTTTGGGCCCAAGCAGACTATTTTGTTGCAGGTATAGACAATGGAAAGAGCCCTTCGACTTCTGGAACTTGATTGCTTAGAGGAGGAGAGCAAGGGACCAAGCTTTCGCTTGCGATGCTGAGGAGCTATTTACTTTTCTTTTTTACTTGTTTTGGTACTGTAGTGTTTTCCAGCTTTGTGACTTTTTTGGATGCTTTCCTAGTTATTTATCATGCATCATTTCATATATACATATGTGCTCCAGTTATTGATTTAGTCTTTCGCAGTTATATTGTTGGTTATTACGGCTTCCACTTTTGCATGTTTATTTTTCTTCCGCTGTGTACTCTACCAATGAGGGCATAGTTTCTCCACTATCACACTAAAGTCCTTCACTTATAGTCGGTAGCCTATGGCGTTTAGGGAAATGCTCTTGAGGCCATGTGACCAACCGGGAATGGAGCGCCTCTGGGTGGCTTCCAGAACCGGGACGTTACAAAGTGGTATCAAATGATTTCTTTTCTCTTGCATTAATGTTTAGAGACTTTTTCCAGGGATAGGATGGATTCAGTACATGGTAATGAGCTATTCCCAGGAGTATCTAACCCTTGTATAGGGAAAATCCATACTACCTTGTTTATTATAGTTTTCTGGTTTTGAGATTTTACGGTTGATACGATTTCACCTAGAGTGATTAACATGCTTTGTACTGTTATTATTTTGATATTACGGTTCTATTTCGGTCGCAACCTGATGATATGATGGTATGACATCTCATGCATCATATAGGAACTTGTAGAAATCACATGCCATGCATTCTTGACATTCCATTTAGTGTACATTAGCTATTGTATGCTGTTGTGATAGACGTTGTGTAGATTATAAATGTTGTTGTGATAGATGCTTGATAAAATTTCTGCTACTTTTTAGAGGATTGTTGTATTGTATTTTGTTTAAATTAACACCAAGTTTTTATTCTTGAGGTGTTATGGGCCCTCTTGAATCAGAAATTGGTGGATCATGATCCTGTTTTCTCTTGTACATGACTGTAGGGGATGCCAAGCTTGGATTCTTGGGGAGTATGGGCCCTCATGGATCGGAATTGACACCTCTTTGCTTTGTTTTCCGTGTTTCTGGGCTTCTGTACAGTTTCTGAGCTACTTCCCAGAAAAACATAGAATACACGGCGTGTACTTTCTGGTTACACACCGTGTAGTTTTTAGGCCGTGTTGCTGACTGTGTGTGTTGGAACACGGTGTTGTGAAAATAGCTTCATGAACACGCCGTGTACGGTATGTACACCCCGTGTAGTGTAGAGCCTTGCACCCAGCTATGTCACTAACAACACGGGTCGGTGAATCTCGAGTAGAACACGCCGTGTTGTAAAATAAAATGCCGTGTAGTTCTGTCCAGGTATCCGACCATGTCACGAACAACACGGGTCGGCGTGACCTTTTATTAGACACACCGTTTTGCTTTTGGAACACGCCGTGTATTCTTTCCCAGGTACCTGGCTGTGTCACGAACAACACAGGATGGTGTCACCTTCTTTTATACACGCCGTGTTTGTTCGGAACACACCGTATAAGGGACAGACGTGTAGACGACCGTGTAACCAACAACACGGGCCGCTGTGTCAGTGTCTGGTACATGCCGTGTCCCTAGGGAACACGCAATTTATTCTGGGGTTAGTTTGAACCATGTGGTTTATCCATGTAAGGAGACTTGGGTAGGGGTTTGGAGTTCAAGTACATAACGTGTGTGGGAACAACACACAGTGTAGTTTTTTTGATGTCACACGACCTGTCAGGTAGGGGTACACTCCCATGTTAATGGATTAAGTAGACACATCGTGTAGTTTTTATACACGCCGTGTAGTCGTGTTTTTCAAAACTTGATAGTTTCTTTCCCATGCTCCCATTTTTTACTCTTTTGTTCTCTGTACTTGTTTTCTGATCTAAGGTACACTTTTGATCTTTCAGAGCTATGCCTCTGTGACATACTCCGGTTGTACGTCTGTTGTTAGGCAGTGATCAGATGCCCGATATGGATGATCAAGGACTTCCTGCCGATCCTCTAGTTGAGCCAGCCTTGGAACCAACTATCATACCCATTGTAGGTGTCAAGGCACAGTTCAGGGAGGGATTTCTAAGGATAATTCAGACCTTCCAGGGAGCGCCGCCTCCTGCCCCGTCAATGGATGAGTTGATGCAGGTTTTCCAGGAGCAACATCCTTCTACTTTTTCAGGGGATGGAGGGCCTCAGGCTGCAGAGTCATGGATAGAGGCCACACTGACCATCTTTGAGCACCTAGAGATCCCTCTTGGAGAAAAGGGTAAATCTGTCTACTTATATTCTCTGGGACACTGCCAAGAGGTGGTGGGAGGTTATCTCACAGTCAGGGCATTAGCAGGATATGTCTTGGGACGTGTTTCGACGCACCTTCTATGACTACTTATATCCGGATATCGTGAGGGACGATCGAGCCTGGGAGTTTATGAGTCTACAATAGGGTACTCTCTCTGTTATGGAGTACTCCTCTCGCTTCACTAAGCTGCAGTGTTTCACACCGATCCCAGCAGGTGATGAGTTGTTCCTTGCTAGGATGTTCGAGGACGGTCTCAGGCTGGAGATCTGTTCCCAGGTGAATATCTTCTGGTTGACTTTGATATCCTCCATCGTCAACCAGGCACTAATCACTGAGTGCAATCTGAGAGATTTTGGAGCAGTGATCTAGAGTGGTTCGATATCCAGAGCTGGTGTTCCTCCTACGGAGAGTATAAACCGTCGCAGAGAGTCTTTTCAAGGAGATCGGGATTCATGAGATGCGTCTTCTGGCAGCCAGGTTTTATGCTACCAGTGCGGTAGGAGTGGGCATACTAGGCCTCAGTGAAAGAGAGATCCTATAGAGTGCTGATCTTGTTGCAAGATGGGCCATATTCAGCATTTCTGTCACATCTTTTCACCCTCAGCTGGTGGTAGGGGTTCCTCTCTGACCCCGCGTTTTGGAGATGCTTCACCAGTTTCCCACCAGTCAGGGAACTAGAGTTCTTCTGGCCGTTCAGGCTGAGGTGGAGGTCGCGGCCATGGTGGTCAGTCACCAGTTCATCAGCAACAACAGAGTGGATCATCTCAGAGCGGTCATCCAGGGGCGCAGGGCCGCAGTACATGCCAGTATTTTGTCGTGGAGTAGACCTATCAAGAGCAGGATCCTAGCCCTTCTACAGTTCCAGGTACTATCTTAGTAGCCTCAGCTTTATCTTCAGTTCTTTTAGATACTGGTGCTTCCTATAGCATTATCTTTGTTGTGGTTGTGGGGAGCCATGGGCTCTGTATCTTTTAGTCTTCCGACTTCTTGACTCTTGACACACTGTTGGGAACGAGGACATCTAGCGTACGACAGTGCATAGAGTTCACTCTTGAGGTTACGAGGTGTCATTTCTTATGGGACCTCTATTTCCAAGAGATGACGGGCTATGACGTCATTCTCGGTATGGACTGGTTGGTTCTTTTCTAGGCAGTCATTGATTGCTATCGCTACAGGGTGAGTTTCGTATCACCGGAGGGTGGATCTTTCCTTCATAGAGGCGAGTGGGATGTCCAAGCCGGTAGAGCTGGACCAGAGCATCACGGGCTAGGGGAAGTTATAGCCCAGATTTCTAGTCTTTATCTGGATGACCAGGGGACTTCACAGTAAGACTTTCCCCCAATGGTGGATCGTTTATGGGATGTATTTCCAGATGACTTTTCAGGTTTTCCTCCGGAGTGTGAGGTAGACTTCTCGATTGAGCTCGTGCCAGGAGAGGCACCGGTGTCCATTCCTCCTTATCTGATGGATGCACTTGAGTTTTAGGAGATCAAGATGAAATTGGAGGAGTTACAGGAAACATGTTTCATCTGACCCAATGCCTCTCCTTGGGGTTCGCCTGTCCTCTTTGTGAAGAAGGCAGATAGTACCCTTCGGATTTTTGTGGATTATCAGAAGCTGAACCAGTTGACGGTCAAGAATTGATTTCCTATTCAAAGGATCGATGACCTCTTTTATCAGCTTTGAGGAGCCCGAGTCTTCTTGAAGATATAATTGAGGTCCGGTTATCATCAGTTGCGCATTAGACCATCAAATATACCTCTTATAGCTTTCAGAAGCAGGTATGGTCTTTACGAATATACAGTCATGCCGGTCGGTCTTACGAACGCGCCTGCAGTCTTCATGAAACTGATGAACCGAGTGTTCCATCCTTACTTAGACTCCTTTGTCGTGGTCTTCGTGGACGATATCTTGGTGTACTCTCACACTCGACACAACAATGCCACACATCTTGAGATAGTTATGAGTACACTGAGAGAGAATCTTCTATATGCTAAACTCTTGAAGTGACTCTTTTGGATGGATCAGATTCACTTCTTGGGTCATGTTATCTCAGAGATAGGAGTGTCAGTGGACCCAAAGAATGTGAGAGCTGTAGTTTCCTGGGAGCAGCCGAAGAATGTCTTTGAGGTGCGGAGTTTACTAGGGCTGGTCGGATACTACAGACGCTTCATTCAGGACTTCTCACACCTAGCAGCACCGTTGACATATCTGACCAAGAAGGGGGTGAGGTTTTTATGGTCATATTCTTGTGAGTCAGCCTTTTAGGAAATGAAAGGGAGGTTGACGTCAGCACCGATACTAGTCTTTCTAGAGCTGGTCAAGGGCTACACAGTTTACTGTGATGCTTCAGGTATCGGGCTGGGAGCTGTACTCATGCAGGGAGATGGATTATTGCGTACGAGTCTCGGAATTTGAGGCCACATGAGAGGAATTACCCTACGCATGATCTGGAGTTGGAATTAGTTGTTCATGCCTTACGCTGTTGGAGACACTATCTTTTGGGAGAGCACTTTGTGGTTTTCACCGACCACAAGAGTCTCAATTATATCTTCACTCAGCATGATCTAAATCTAAGACAACGCATGTGGGTCGAGTATCTTTAGTCCTTCGACTTCGAGCTCACCTATACGCTGGGAAAGTGAAACACAGTGGCTGATGCTTTGAGCAGGAGAACTCAGATTCAGGCAATTCAGAAGGTCAGCAGTGAGTGGAAGCTTATGGATCTGTTCTATGAGATGCATCTGGAGGTGCACGACAGGCAGAGACAAATCTTTCTTTCATTTATTGTTGTTACCTCTACACTTCTTGATCGGGTAAGAATGAGGCAACTATCAGATTCGGAGGCCCTAGTCTTGCGGGATAGTGTGTCAGGAGGGGACCCTCTTCCCGGATGGATAGTAGGAGAGGATGAGATCTTGCATTTCCAGGGACACGTATGGGTGCCAACATACATACACGAGGAGATGATGTGGGATTCTCATTCCTCAGTTTGGGCAGTACATCCTGGCGTCACCAAGATGTATCGGGATCTTCATCGCCAGTACTGGTGACCAGGTATGGAGAAGGCTGTTGCTGGTTTTGTCATGAGATGTTCTACATGTCAGCAGGTGAAAGAAGAGCATCAGCGACCAGCAGGGCTCTTACAGCAGTTACCCATTTCGGAGTGGAAGTGGAACGATGTCGCAATGGACTTCGTGACCGAGTTACCGAGGTCACCTCAGGGAAGTGATACTGTTTGGGTCGTCGTCGACAGGCCTACAAAGGTTGCACACTTCTTCCCAATCAAGGACAACTTCAGTGTTGATGATCTGGGGTGATTGTATATCCGAGAGATTGTACGTCTACATAGAGTTCCACACCCTATTATTTTAGATAGCTATGTGTGATTTACCTCTCGGTTCTGG
This sequence comes from Viscum album, assembly GCA_963277665.1. Classification (NCBI taxonomy): domain Eukaryota; kingdom Viridiplantae; phylum Streptophyta; class Magnoliopsida; order Santalales; family Viscaceae; genus Viscum; species Viscum album. The sequence goes on from OY728131.1 coordinate 247,172,448, forward strand.
CAGGGACTTTAGAAGGCTTTGGGTACACATGTACTTTTAAGTACAGTATACCATCCCCAGATTGATGGCCAGTCCGAGCGCACGATCCAGGTGCTTGAGGATATGCTTCGAGATTGCATTCTAGACTTTGGATATTCTTGGTAGAAACATATAACTATTGTGGAGTTCTCCTAAAACAACAGTTTTCAGGAAACCATTCAGATGGAACCATATGAGGCCTTGTACGGTAGGCCATGTCGATCACCCTTATGCTGGCTGGAGTCAGGAGAGGCAGCTTTTCTAGGACCTCATCTTGTTCAGGAGACCTCAAAGTAGATAGAGTTGATTCGGAAGAGGATGACTACAGCACAGTCTCGACAGAATTCTTATGCTGATCAGCGGAGACGACCTTTGGAGTTCGAGGTCGGGGATCAGGTTTTCCTGCGTGTCACACCAAGGTTGGGGCACAAGAGGATTCAGAGACAGGGTAAGCTTTTACCATAGTACGTCGGGCCTTTTGAGGTTTTGGAGAGAGTTGGTCCGGTTGCCTATCGGTTGCAGATACCTTAGAGGTACTGGGATATGCATGACTCCTTCCACGTCTCTCAGATCTGATGTTAATTTTCAGACCCATCTCATGTCTTTCCCCCCAAGGAGGTTGAGCTCGAAGCGGATGCGTCTTTTGAATAGCATCCCATCCAGATTTTCGATTGTAGTATGAAGGTTCTCTGAGGCCGATATGTTCCTCTAGTACGAGTGTTATGGCATCACGGGTGAGTACAGGATGAGACTTGGGAGAGGGAGGCCGAGGTTCGATCACAGTGGCAGGATCTGTTTGAGGTTTCTTCTTCTATGCCTCTCTAAGGAAATTCGGGGATGAATTTCTTTAAGGGGGGAAGTTTGTAAGAACTAGGATCTTCATTTCAGGTATGCTTTTCCTTTTTCTAGAGTTTTTAAGAAAAATGGAGTTTTTGGAGAAATTCGAAGTACACACCGTGTACTTTCTGAGTACATGCCATGTACTCTTCTCTGGCTCGAAGCTGTGTGCTGGCCATGCCCGGGCTACACACACGGTGTATAGGGGTGACATGGAGGCCATTTTTGGTGGTGTATGGAAAAACCTAGTAAACGCCATGTACTCTAAAAGTACACTCCGTGTACTTTTTTTTCACTAAACGCACCAGGGTCGCGCCTGATGGACAGAACACACACCTTCTTTAGGTTCTTCATCTAGGAGCGACCTGTACGACCAGATCTTCCTCGAGCCCCCACTTCTCTATCTGTTCTCCGATTCGAGAACGGTCGATTGTGTTGGAGTCGCAGCGGTGCATTCTTCTTTTCCTTGAGCCTTGTTTTCCAATTCTTCCTCTTTCTCAAGTTATCTATGGTTGAACGTTTTGTGATTTTTCTCAGATCTACGACATTCTAGGGGGAATTATCAATAGTGGTTCAAGTATATCAATCTCCTAGGATCGAGGTAAGTGGTTTGTGCCATACCGTTAAATGTCTCTGAGTTTTATGTGCGAATTTCCACCGATACCCATGAACGGGGTATTGCATGTTTACCTTTTTGCCCTTGTTGATTTCCTACCTTGCATGTGTGCTTGTGTAGAGGTAATTTGACCATGTTAGGGGATAAATTGTTGTGCTTGTATGTACTATCCTTGCTTTGTTATGTTTAAGACCTTTGGATCTCATTTGCCTTTGGCTGCTACACTTGTTTTTCATGCCTTGCGGTTATAGGTTGAAGTGAATTTCATGACATGCTTTTTGCCTTGTAGACTGTTTAGCTAAGTAGATATATAGGTGTACTTTGGTTATCCAAGTATCTCTATAGGTGTACTTTGGAATTATAGCATTATTATTCATATACTGGCATGGGGATGAGAGAACCTGGTGCTGTAGACTATAAGGGATAAACCGAGTGAGATTCCCAGAGAGTCTTAGATATTACAGACTACAGAGGGGATGGACTGAGTGAGCTCCCAGAGAGTCTTGGACTTTATAGACTACAGAAGGGTAGAACGAGTGATTTTCATTAGAGAGTATTACCTTGTTTGAATCTCTTTAATAACCTTCCCAGGCTAGAGGAGGAATACACCGAGTGATCTTCCTCAGAGAGTCTGTGGTATACCTGAGGCTATAGGAGGAATTGACCGAGATAGCTTTCTCAGAGAGTCTCTAGACCTTGGGGCTAAGAGGGTTAGACAGCATGATCTTCCTCAATAGAGTCTCTGACTACCCTAGACTATAAGGGGAATTGACCGAGTGAGGTTTCCCAGAGAGTCTCATAAATTCGTATGACCAAGCCAGAGCTGTTAGGCTGAGTGCACTTCCCAGAGGGTTGTTGTACATCTTGGTTAGGACCAAAGGGGATGGATGCGAGTACTTCCTAGAGGTTTTTTTGTCTTATTAACTGTTTGTTTCACTGTTTTTGATTTTTTGTGGATTGATTGCTGCTATGTATCATCCTGTTTTACTTCTTACTGTTTACTGCCTTCTGCTTGATGTTGTTGTTTACTACTTATTATACTTTTACCTGCCATATACTCACTGACTATTAGGCATAGATCTTCGGGTGAATGACTACATAGATTTTATCTCACACCCTATTTAGGCCATTCTTTTGGACCAACCAGACTATGTTGTTGCAGGTATAGACAAGGGCAATCGCACTTCGACTTATAGAAATTGATTGCTTGGAGGAGGAGAGCATGGGACCAAGCTTTGGCTTGCGATACTGTGGAGATGTTTGCTTTTATTTTGTACTTGTTTTGGTACTATAGTGTTTTCTAGCATTGTGACTTGTTTGGATGCTTTCCTAGTTATGTATCATGCATCATTTCATATATACATATGTGCTCTAGTTGTTTATTTAGTCTTCCGATGTTATATCGTTGGTTATTACTACTTCTACTATTGTGTGTTTATTTTTCTTCCGCTGTGTACTCTTCCAATGAGGTCATAGATTCCCCACTATCAAACCCAAGGCCCTCGCTGCTAGTCAAAAGCCTCTGGCATTTGGGGAAATGCGCTTGAGGCCATGTGACCGACTGGACACGGAGCGCCTCTGGGTGGCTTTCGGAACCGGGACGTTACAACTTGATCTCCTATGACGTACATGACTAGTGGTCATGTCTATACTTGGGAAGACCTCATGTGTGGGACATGACCATGTACACATATATAAACCCCATGTGTAGTGCACTCCATGTACCTAGGAAAATGCCATGTGCTTTGGAAATTATATGCTAGGTTGGCTAGAGTTACATTAATTGGGTTGCGGGTTAGGGGTACAAATTATGTACATAAGGTACACGCCACATACCTCCCCTTTTATGATAATTTTCCAATATTCTCACCCTAGAGTAAGAATTAGACTCATTTTTAGTAAATAAGGAGTAGCTTTACACATAGATGGTGATGGTAGAATCACTTAGGCAGTTAGAGGATATATAGATGTATTTTTGGATCAAGAAAGATTTGGTAGGAGTATTTCATTGAGGATTGGATTCATAATTATCCAATATGATGGGTTGTGTGATCCGAGACCAAATTGAGGGTTGGGAGCTTGTTAGGAATCCTGTATTATGGATTCTAGGTTAGTTTTGTTGGAGTTTATTTTAGATAAATCCAACAATATGGGAAAGAGTAATCTCTGAGATGATCTTTGGTTGTCCCTGGAAATTTGGAAAAATTTCTTGAGGATAGAATAATTGAGGTGTAGATTATGTGTTTGAGGATCAGAGTTGTTGGATTAATTAGGATGGAGGATGCAGGTTATCATTGGGTGCCATTGAAATGTTGAGATGGGTTTGAGGGACCTGTTTGGATGTTGTTATGGGAAAGATAGTACCCAAGGTTGGGTTATTTTTCAAGGGGAACGGTTTTGGTTTTCCTGTAATGGGATTTAACATAAGGTTTTTTTTGATGAGAATCCCTTTTAGGGTTTCCTATTATTTAGGCAATCATGAGGAACATTAAGACCACCTTTTTTGGAGTGATCATCCTTTAATATGCCCTTATGAGTGTGTTGTTGGTCAAGGATTGATTGGAGGTTGTTGTACGCCACTAGAGGATGTTTCTCATTATGGTCTTGGAAAATGTTTTTGGATGTTATAGATGAACCATTAATAGGGTTTCATATAATTTTTATGAGATTTTGGACTTTTTAGGACCACATGATGGGTGTTTCTTGAGAGATAGGGTGTAGTTGGATAGTCCCTAGCTGGCACCACTTTTTATTTTGACACTCACTAAAAAAAATATTAGATTAACGGTGGGTTTTTGGAGGGGGTTATGCACGACCCCCAATAAATTCATTTTGGAGGTGTTTATGCACAACCTCCTCTAAATTATTTAACATTATTTTGTAATATTTGGTTTGATTTTAGGGGAGATTATGTCAAAATCGCCGCTAATTTAATATTTTGGGTTGGTATATATTTGGTTAGATTTTAGAGGATATATATATATATCTATATATATAATATTCACTTGAATATATATAATTTATTTTTTAAAAGGAAAGAGTGGGAGTTCACAAACCCTTCTAAATTAAGATATTATAGGGGGTTCATGAATTGTCAATATTCCCATAGATTATAGGAGATTTAGAACCCCATATAATTTATGAAATTAGAGGGTGTTTTGAACCCCCTCTAGTTAATGAAATTAGACAGGGTTTTGAAACCCCCTTAATTCAAGAAATTTGATGAGGGTCATGAACCGCTGTTAGTCCCTTTGATTAGAGGGGGTTTAAGCCCCCTGTATTGTTTAATTATTTTTTATAAATAAATCTCATCTAAATTCAAATTTTATAATATATATATTTTTTTGTGCACATGTGTGTGTGTGTATATATATATTACATAAACACATTATTTAAATGTATTTAAATACATTATAAACACACACATATATATATGTACATTATGTAAATACTTTAAATAAATAATTTTACATATATAAAAATATATACATATATTAATATTGATATGATTAATATAAATTTTATTACAAATATATTTATTCATATTTATAAAATTTATATATGGTTTTATAAATACTATACATTTATATTATAATTTATATTATACATATATCATATTAAATACATTCTTATTGTATATTTTTATTTAAATACATTTCTATAATATTATGTATACAAATATACATGATATAAAAAAAATTAAATATAAATATACATATATATATTATAATTATATTATATATATTATATTATATATATATATATTATATAATCATTTTATATATATTGTAGTATACCATATTAATTATAAATTAATTTAGTAAATATATATATCATTTATTTATATTATATAATTCCAATTATATGAATATTTTTAGTTTTTTATGTGTATATAAATGATATAATATAAATGTACTTAATATAATATATTTATAATATAAATCATAATATATATATATATATAGTATTTACAAAACCAACATATAATTTTTATAGTTTAAAAAATATATGTAATAATAATAATAATAATTAATAAGATTATTTTTACACACACCCGTACACATATACAAATAAATACAAATAATTATATCAACATATATATATATATATAATAATTATATTATATCTATAAATATTATATAAATACATAAATACACACACAAAAATATAAAAATATTTACAAATATATGTTTAAATATATATTTATATATGTAAATATAAATATATATATATATACATATTATATATATATAGATAATATGAATATATTATATACATAGATATGATATATAAATATATTATCCACAAATATATTATATGTTATCTAATATTTATGTATCTAATATATTATATATATATATATTATAGAAGAATATATATATTATATGTATATTATGCACATACACACACATATATATAATATTATACCAAAATATATATGATATATAAATATTATACACAAATATATCATGTATAAAAAAATATTATATTATTTATATTTCCATAATATATATATATATATAAATATTTAATATTTTTTTATGTAAATAAATATAAATTATTGTATGTAATATGTATAAGACATTTCAACGTAGTTTTAAAGGTTCTGAGGGAGTCTCTAACTAGTACCAAGTTCGATTCTCAACAGTGGAATTTTTTCTGCCATGGCTTATGGGTGAGGAAGTGGATGGGCCAAGATTCACACGTGAGTGGGGGGGGGGGGGTATTTCTTCATATTTATTGGGGCTTGTAGGGGAGTCAACGAAGGGACTGGGACATAAAAGGGTCTTTAGGGTGTTGTATGGGTCTGCGAGGTATTGACTAGGGGGTGACCGGGGTTTGTAGGGGGGGTTGTCTCAGTTTTTGTATAGGTGGTTATTAGCATGCTTGTGGTGGTGTCGAGTCTTGTGTGTGTGTGTGGGGGGGGGGGGGGGGGGTCCGCGAGGTGTTGTCTCAGTGGGTAACCTGATGTTTGGTGGGGGGGGGTCCCCACTCCGGTAGTCATGATGTCTAGGGGTGATATAAGTGTTTCTGGAGGGTTGTCTTAGGGGGGGGGGGGCTGGGAGGTGTACAATTTTTCATAAAGGTGGTAGTTTAGGGGAAGTTATTATATAATCGCCTCTAAACATAGACCCCTAAAGTCAATTAGGGATTGTTCTGAATCTCCCTTAATTTGATATTTGAGTTAGAGGTAGTTAACACCTCAAATAATCTTCCAGTTTACAGTGAAATTATGTTGAAATTAGATGGGTTTAAAACCATCCCTAATTTTATCACTGCTAAACAGAAGCCTATTTTTTCAGCGCTTATCATTAACTACCCATAATCAAAGTAGGAAACCACTTTAGTGGTGGCCCCCATGAGTTTTGTTAGTTGAGAGTTTATTTCTTCTATTAATTATACTTTTTGGATGATGTTTTGAAAGTTTGATTGACACATGTCATGAATGGACCTTATCTGAGATTTGATCGGTGCTTCTTGTTCATCTTTTTGGATGTTGGGTTTGAGAGTTGCATCAACCCATGTTCTTGTGGTCATTGGACAAGATGTTTGAGGTAGTTTCTACTTAGGACATGGTTTAAGTATGAGACCATTTTGTTATCTTAGACTTGTCAGTGGACCTAATTCTTGATATAGTTTTCTCCAATATTGGTTTTCTATGGATACAAATTCTTAGGGAGCTAATGGGTGATCTGAAAGAGTGCCACCATCTTGTTCGGAGTTATGCACTGGTTATAGAGTACCTTCCATGGATGTTGAGCACTCTTGTATACTTAGATGACACCCCTAGGATAGTGTATTACTAAGGTCCATTTTTAGATGGGACCTCTAGGATAATTTATCCCTCATGCCCATGGATAGAGGGATCCTCAGTGAGGTTTACACTACTGAGCCCTATTTTGGATCCCAATTTGATATGAAGGATTTTCTAGACATCGTAGGTTTTCTAGGGTTATTTGTAGAGTCTTTTTCATGAGGTCAGAATGTTCCATTAGAGTCTCAGATCCTGGTATTTTCATTTATTCATTTTGGATACTATGGTTACACATTGGGGTCCAACATTTTTTCCTTGATTTTAGACGTTTTGGTGATCTTGTGTTGATCTAGAAGATGTGCTTGATGTCATTTGTAGTGGTGAGCCATGTGCTATAAATCCTCTTACATGGGCTAGATTGGGGTAGAATTATTTCTGATGTTTGGATAGAAACCATAGTTGGAATTTTCCTTTCTTTTTGTTTATCCCCAATTTATTTTGATGCATTTATTTATTTTATGCCAACTATTATAAGTTTTTTTCTAGGATGATCATATCATAAGTGAATGAAATTGTATTTGAAATCATATTATAGTTTAATAATTTGAGGAGTATAGTTGTGAATTATTTCTCAACCCATATACAAGCACCTGGGTGTTTTTTCATACCTTATGTCCACTTTCAGATGGACCAAATGGTTCACAATGGATCGAGAAGAGCCCCCATGTTTCTTAATTGTCTATGGATACTCATTTGGAGTCTTATGGTTGGGTTGGTGAAGCTTTAGAGTCCTAGATACCAGGTATGTGGATCATATTGGAGATTGCACTAGCGCCTAATGTATTTATTTTTTGTTAGTTTATTTTTTATATGAGGACATCCTAGGGGGTGATTAACTTTTTTTCACATGCTTTTAGTATATATGACTAAATTAAACATTTTATTTATTATAACATGATTTTTCTTAAGTTTATTTATTATTCATACTATAATTTTTATGCTTGTGTATTTTTTTTGTTATTTCTACTAAAATTTTTCTCTCATCAAAGGATATAGTCTCCCCATTATATCTATTAAACCCTGAACAGTAGTCCAAAACCTCTAGTATATAGGGAGGCATGATTGAGGACTTTTTCTAGAATAGATAGGGTGATATGTTAGGCTGGCCTTGGTCGGATTTTAAAAAAATGGTATCAAATCAGGTTGGATTTTTGATTTAGGTAGTTAGTAGATAGGCAGTCTAGAAATTTTTCAAAACCTGTGATGGATATTGGATATGTGTTTCATGAACACCTTTTACGATAATAATTACATGTTTTCAAGGCATATAATTGTTTTTTTAGTTTAAATTTTTATAGTTTTGTGATTTCAACTTGCTTGATGCACTTGATTTTTTAGATATTTGGGTTTTTTGAGTTTTTAGATCTTGTCCCAAGATAGAGAGGCTAATGTTCATTAATTATTCTAGGAACATTGTATTCACATGACACATGCCAGTATGAATTGTTTTTACCAATTATGGAGGTAAATTTTCTTTATATTTCTATAAAAACCAATATAGAATATCATGTATAGATCCTTTTCAGAATTTTACTCTACTAAACTGCCTGCAAATACATCATTTTAATAACATACCATATTAATCTTTCTACGAGACGATTTTCGGTGACAGAGATGATATACCTTCATCAAGGGATGCATAGAGTCCCTTGCAGGTTAGTGTGGGATCTAAGTTCTCTTTTAATGAATTTATGATATAGATGATGTATGAGATAGGTTTGGATCAGGATTGAGTTTCCCTAAGGTGGTGGTTCCGCTGATGTGTTAGTTTTGTGTTTCTTAGGAGGGATTTCATCTTTCCAGGTGTTGTTTATTAGGTATTACGGTAGGGCCTATATAGATGTTATCACCAATGGCTTGGGTGGGTGTGTATTTTATTCCTTGATGGGGTCGTTGAGGTATGCTATCACCAGGGTATGGTTAGGATTGAGGATGTTTGATGTTTAAGAAGTGGAGTGTTTGGAGTGCTCTTGGTCTCATGGATGGATTGAGAGGGAAAGTTTTGTTGTACGCCTGAAATTATTCGTTTTGTTTAAAATTTAGGTAGTGCATTGAGAAAGTGGTTGGATTATTATGGCTTTAGATAGATGCATGATTGGAAGGAGGTTTTCAGGTTGATATTGGAATGAGAAAGATGACTTGATTTTTTAGAGGTGTTCTGAGGGTGATCTGTTGTACTCGAACTAAACTGCATGAAGATCATGGTTAGTGGTTTATGGAATGTTAGCCTAGATGTTTTTAGGAAATTATCCACGAGATTGTCTATCATGTTGAGCATTTAGGAGTGGATTAATGAAATACTTATGGTGGTGAGTGAACCTTAATCTATCAGAGGTCATGAATATTGTTTTAAGTGGTTTGTTGATCGTAACAGTTATTGTTACTGGTTAGCTAGGAATGAGCATAAGTTGTTGTTATTTTCTTTCTGGTTTGTAGGTTTTAGTTTTCTCCCAAATGTATCAATTACATTATGTGATAGAAATATCATAGGCCACACACTTTTCCATTTGGGTAGAGGGGTGGTGAAAAGGATACTCTTATGGTGGGGAGCATCAAATTTGTCACATATTGATTTCTCTAGTGTTGGGGGAGATTTGTGGAAGCTATAAGACCGATCATTGGATGGGTGAGATATTTACAATTATTCTAGTTATTTGATTAAGATATAGAATAATGGTTCACCACTGAAGCTTTTCATGGTAGAAAAGTGTTTATGGTGGGAAGTTTGTGATGACCAGCATCATCAATGGTTATAAAAAATCAGAAAAATTTGAGACTTTTGTTACCTAAAGTGTTTTAGGTTATAAATTGTAATTTCTTCTATGAATTAATCATGGATAATTTTTACAACCAATTTTTTGCTCTAAAAATAAGGTGGTTACCATAGAAGATAAGTTTGGTAGAAATTTGGGATGTTCAAATTTCACAAAATATTTTATATTTAATTAATTAAATATTAAATTATTCACATGTGTTCATATGGTGATATCATTTAAATGAAGCTTCTAATTGAGATTCCATCTCCCTAGTCCAGTCTGGAATATTAGGTTTTTTGTATGCAAGATATAAACTTTTTATTGTTGTCGGGGATGATCCCATACCCCCTTTTTCGATACACTTTTCTATTTTTTACGTTCTCCCTTTAGCATCTAATGCACTCACCTTGGGGATATTATATCACAAAAATGATATAGGGAGAGGGAGAGATTAAGGGGTTGAGGATTAGGATCTACCCATGGAGGTAATATGGAGGCAGGTCAGGCACTGATGGGTGCATGGTGTAGATCCGGTGAAAAGATATGATTTTTTTTATGGTTCTTAGAAGGCTGGATAGAGTAGTATATTTGGGGAGATATCCATTTTTTCATGGATATTCGGACAAGGTGCTCTAGGTTAGAGCCACTGAGGTATAGATATCATGGGTTTGAGGAACCTTATAAATTATGTTATGAGTGAGATAGTACCCTAGGATGGGTTGTTTTTCTGGGAGGTCTGGTGAGTTTTTATTACAATTGGATTTCCCTATGGTTTCTCTTGTACTAAGGAGTAGTTTTTCGGTGGCATACTTTTGAAGTGGTCATGGGGTCCATTGTGAACTCCCTTATAAAAATGTTTATAGTTTTTTATGACATTGTGGTCATATTTTTGATCGATGATCATTGAGATACTGATAAGGGGAACTTGAGAATGTCTCTAATGATGGGATTTTTCAGATATTTTGGATGAGATATAGGAACACCTCATAGGGTTACCTTCTCTAGTCTTGGACTTTTTAAAATTTTAGGATTGATTTACCGGCATGGATCTAGGTATCAAGTGTTTCAGGGGAGTCCCTAGTAGGATGGATCTTTATATTGGGCCCCTAAGGACCATGAAAGACCATATTTTTTTGAGTTTAGAGTTAATCAGTACTACAAGTTTAGTTTTTTAGATTATGGGTTTTAGAGTTAGATCAACCCACATACTGAAGAGAATTTATCAAAGAGTTTTTTGATGCTACTAGTTCACATTTTTGGATATCGGTTTAGATAGTGGGATTGCCCAAAGTTCTTATGGCATATGGTTGAGATGTTTGAGGTAGTTTCTACTCAGGACTTGGTTTGAGGAAGAGTCTCTTCGGATATCATAGACCAACCATTGGCCCTTAGTTCTTATTTGGTTCTCTCATCCATTTTATTACTATGGTAAGCTGTTATTATGGAGATAATAAGAAATATGGATTTGTTCAACCTTCTAGTTGAGAGTTACATAGTGAAAATTGCTTTCCTATCGTGGATATTAAGTGTTCCATGATACTTAGATGGGACCCATATGATAGTGTATTTGTTAAGACCCTAGATGGATGAGACCCTTGAGATAATTTATTTATTAGTCTCATGAATGGAGGGAACCCTAGTGTAGTGTATAATTTAAGACCCTCATTTAGAGACCAATTAATTCTACAAGACTTTCAAGACAAGATATGTTATCTAGGATGCGACATAGAGTGTTGTCACCAATTCAAACCATGATATTGGTGTCCTAGAGACAATTATTTTCATTTTTTCATGTTGAAACCTATAGTTATAGCATGAGTTTTTTAATTTTTGTATTTATTCTTAGATATATTAGATCTCATGTGTAGATCTAGAAGACGTTCTTGATGTTGTTTTCTAGGGTGATACAAGTGTTATAAATTCTATGATTGAGTAGGGTCACTTTTGTGGAGTGTTAGGATAAAGCTAGTGCAACTTGGGAGTTGTGGATACTGGTTATGTCATTCAACTTAGAGTTGTTAGTAGATCGTAATGTATTTAATTCCTATAAAAATTAATACCATATTTATTTTAAATCCCTTATTTATGAATTTTCCCATGTTTTATAATCACTACCTAATCATTACATCAGATTTTTTTATAATTATCAAATTATGTAATTTAACAATTATGGTATTAAAATAAAAATATTATATTATTCATCATTTTTATTCATCAAATACAAGAAAATCCCTATGCATTAACAATCATATCTGTAATTCCCCATATTTTGTTGTGCAATCACTGCATCATAATGACATAAATGTATAGATAATTATTTTTATATATGAATTGTTTTTTATTTATTAGATAATATTGAAGATCCAAGGAATGTATTGCACCACTGGGGGGTAAATCAGTGGTCACTTTTATGAATTTATCTTCGTTAAATAAACCTTTTATGACCTATTTGTATCCAATAAACACTTATATGATCTATCAATATTACCCAAATACATCATGAAATAAATAACACATGGAAAAGATATTTTTACATGTTTAGGTTTCACATTGAGATACTACAAATTATTGTGATTAATTATATTCCACAGTCATAGATTTTCTTTTATTATCACAAGTGGCCACACTTTACAATCTCCAATGTCATACAGTTACAATATTCACTCTAGAGTTCAACTAGAACAATATTTTATCCCTATGAGTATAAAATAATTATAATAATAATGAGAATTATTACTTTATACTTCATGTTACTTCAATGATAGGTGATAAAGATCTTTATATAAAGATCTTAAATAATCGATTTCAGTACCTTATAATTTATGAACTAACCCCATCTTAGAAATTTTCTCTCTAAAAACACAATAGATTGTTTTCACATTATAATTTTACACAATGGATTTATGAAACATAAATAATATCTTTTGTTTATAGATATTAATTCTTGTAAGGTTTTAGAATATCATGTACATCATTTCAATGAACTCTGAGAAAAATATTCTCATGCAAACATAAACATATTCTATCAAATATTTTTATTTCTAATCATGTTTACTTCATGTATTACGACACTGATTTGATTTTATTCATGAAAATAGAACATTTTTCATATCCATATAAAAATTATTCATCATCAAAATAAGACTTTGAATATCGTTATTGTTTTTCATGATATTTAATAAATGTGGAACTATTCTCATGCAGACATAAGGTTAAACATATATCATTTTTGAAACTATTATTAAATGGTACCTTATTATTATTTATGTAGCTAAACGTGATCATGAAATATACATTTCGTATTGTTATCAAAAAATTAGTGTATAAGATCTATTTTAATGAGTTTTCATAAAAACGAATATGTTCAAATATAATAACTAACAATTCATTATGAAATAATTTTTCTAAAAAATATCATAGAAAAATTTCATTCTCTATCTCTGAAAAGTCCCTGTTTTTATAATCACTAATGTCATGTGTCACTAAAGTAGATAAGGGAATTCATAAAAAATCTCTACCAACTATATCTCCCTTTATCTCTCCCCTTAATTGAAAAAAAAATTGACGAGCATGCAAATCCTTTTCATCAACATAAATATTAACCATTTATAGCTTCAAATAAATATCATCACATGTCTTCCAATGCATCTCACTTTGTCTTCCAATGCATCTCACTTATAATTTTTTTTAACAAAAAAAGTACAAAAATCTTAGGACACTATAATCCCTTCTCAAAAATAACTCATCAAATAAATTCAACTCATCTTCAACTTCCAAAGAGACTCAATATATTCAAAATGTATTTTTATTTAATTCTAAAAAAAACTCATATGTGTTCACCCCAATTTATTAAAAAAATCATTTCTATAAGGAAAAATTATTTAATAATCTAGATAATTTTCAATATACTCATTAGAGAATAGGACTTCACAATCACCAAGTTTTTAACAATGTTAAATCTCCCAGTATTATTAGTACATCTATTAAAAATTAATACCATATATCAAATCATTTAAATCAATGAGAAAATATCCCTTTCACTCAAAAAAATTAAATCATAATAGGTTGAAAAAATACAACTTTATCAAAAATTTCAATGGTTCCTCACTCTCTATTTTTTATCAACATTAACCTATATATTTCAACAATACTAACTAAGAATCATTAAATGAAAACCATAATCATGGATAAATGTTATAACACCATCCTACTAGATATAGTATTTTTTTGATATAATTTTATATTTTGATGAAAATATATTTTTTTTAAATGACTTAGATTCTCTCCCCAGTCAATTCACTTTTACCTCCCATTTTACAACAACAAAAAATTTAGATTGACTCATACATAATAATACCACACCACTTTTATAAAGAAGAGTGAAATTCACCCACCCAATTTGGAAAACGGAATTAAAAGTGGAGTGGGGGGATCATCCAAAAATATTTAAGTGAGAGGAGAAGGTTTAACCTGGAGTTTCATCCTCAATTCAGCAAACATGTACATTAGTATTTCTTGGTCAATACATATGTAACATAATTTTTAGTATAAATGTATTCCTCCTTGATATCTATAATAGATAAATTTTCTTTGAATAAATGATATATGATATAAAGGTTGTTATATATTTAACGTGGAAATTAGTTGTTAGAAAAATAAAAGTCACTTTGATTATTAAAAGAAATTTTTAGAAGATTCTCATCTTCAAACATCAAATCTTCTAGATGAATGATCATCAAAACCATCGATGCACAATAATGTGTAGTACAAACATAATTTTCCTCAACAATACATTGTGTCACTAATTTTTTTACTTACCAACATACAAAAACCTATCCTAGAATTAGAGTTCCACCTGAAGTAGATATTATATCAGTATAATCAGCCACCCAATCAATATTTGTAAATCCAAGTATGTATAAATTTTTATTGTGTCTACGTAACATCCCATAATTAAGTTTTCCTTTCACATATCTTAGAATTATTTTAGCACTAATCAAGTATGAATCTATAGAATCACATTGAAAACTTGAACATAAATTCACTATATAAGTTCTATCTATCCCTAATGTTGTTAGGTAAAACAGTATTCTAATGAATCCTCTAAATTATTTTTGGGTAAAACTACTTAAAAATTCATCCTTGAATAATTGGTTACAACTAAAATGGGAGTTGAATATTATTTCAAATCATACATACTAATCCTTTTCAAAAATTATCTAGAATATTTTTCTTGGGTTAAAAATTTGTAACCTTGATCATGCTTAATATTTAAAACCATGAAATATTTTATTTCACTAAGTATGTACATCTCAAAGTTATTATACATGATCTTAGAAAATTCTTCAAAAATATAACATTTTCTCCAATAAATATTATTTTTCACATATGAAATGAAAAAAAAGAGAAAAAAATATCAACTATCCCATTGGGAACTTCATATCGCTAAAAAGCTATCCAATTTGGACCCTAGTCTCTAGGGGCCTATTTCATGGAATAAAAATGTTTATTTAACTTCTAAATCATACTAAAATCACTTTATAAGAGGACACCCTATTTTTTTCAATGTAAACATCTTCTTCATGATATTTATTTATATAGGGATATTTCACAACCATTTGATACATCTTATAATGTTTGTGTACCTCCACTACTAAGAACATTCTAATTATCTCCATACTTCATAATTGTGAAAAAATTATATTAAAAAAATTTTCCTCTATTATAGAATAATATTTTCACATAGTCCTCTATTTCTTGATACCTCACCTTTCTCATTTATATTATTTCTACCCATCCAATTGGTTCCATTTAAATCTTTATTTTTATGTCATAGAATATGATCCCAAGGAGAGTTATTATAAATCTTATCATGTTTCACATTCAAAGATTATATATACTCCACATGATCAACTATATTATCCCCCTAATGAGGTTTAATTTATGAGATGAGTGTATTTTAATATTAAAATATTAATCTCTTTCAAGCCAGTACTAGAGCCTTTCGATTACAAAAAATATTTTTGGCTTTAATTTTTTTATTCAATACTTTATATTTCTTTATCTCATTTCTAGTAGCTTCATCTTAATCACTAGTTTGTTTAAAATAAATATCAAATATGAACTAATTCTTCTTTCTACCACATCTTTTTTATTTTCTAATATTTTTATATCGTTTTTTTAATTTTCTAAATATGTTTCAACTATTATATCTAGTTTTACCTGATTTTCATTAATTTTTTCATAAAAATATCCAACCATGTTATATAACCTATTTTTAATATCTATAACCACTTCAACTAGATAAATAACCCAAGAATAAACCTTCTTCTATACTTTAATTATTATTTTTCTAAATTTATATTCATGATTTTCATAAAGAAAGAACAACCAAAACCCTATAATATTTTTCTATTGGATTTATATTTTATCACATTTCATAAAATGTATTTTGTGTCTATGACCCCATTAAACGTGGGTTATATATGTGTGTAGCAGTATATGAATCTTATCCCAAAAAATATTTTGATATGATTTATCTAGCTAAAATAGTCCTTACCATCTCAATTATACTATTGTTCTTCCACTCTATTTCCCCATATTTGTGAGTATATGATGTTCTATATTGATGATTGATTCTATTTTAGAAAATATAACTTTCAAAAGAATCAAATTTATACTATGTGTAATTATTGAAACTCAACATCTTAATGTAGAGCCCCAAATATTTCTTAGCTTGTGTTCTAATGATTTTGAACATCTAAATAACTTATAACTTGTACTTGATAGGCATTTCATTTATCAAACGAGTTTAATAATAAATAAATTTAATTATATAAATATTACCTCTCATTAAATGTAATCTTATTGGTCCATGTAAGTCTATATTGATGTGGCCATGTGGTGTATTAGGTATAATTTCAACCCCTTTGTCAAGTCCTTAACCCACATCCCTTATTAGAAGGTTACACAAATATCATCTCTTTTTCTATTTATCTTGGTCAAATATCTCAAAATACCATGTATTATGATTTTTCTCATAATTATTTGGAAAATATGACCATGAATTCTTTTTCATTTCTTGTTTTAATCTTTGTTTCTTAGATAATAAGAATCGATAGAATCACTAATTAGAAATTGATTACCATTCCTTATTATATATTGAATAATTCTCCTCCCATAAATTTTACTTCTAGTGGTACATGAATCATTCTTAAATAAAACCTCATGTACATTATCACATATTTTAATAACACTAATAATTTTGTGATTCAATCCTTCAACAATTAATACTTCATTGATCATCGTATTATGATCTTAAATTTATATTAACATTTTTTTCATTTTAATGGAGAAATGATTAACAAATTTTTGTAATCATCCATCATGATTTTTTATGTCTCTAAAAAATTTTGTATCATCATTCCTATATGAGGAATAAACACTATCAAGTATATGTGAATTAATAATTTTGACATATTTCAATACAACATCATTAAAAAATTATTTTTCTTCCATCTTATTATGGATTCTCTTTTCTTTTTTACTATAGGGAATATTTTTTGTTATACTAGTCTTGAAATTACTATATTTATAACCCTACTGATATAAAAAGCCATAAACTTATTCAAAGTAGCCAAAAGTTTATTTTATTGGTAGATTAGATGAATTTATAGTCCTAAATTTCTTAATTTTAAAATATGTTATCATTTTCTTAGAATATATGCCTATGTTATTTGACTCATATCTAGTAGTGACATGTAATACAAGAATAAGTAGGATTTATTCCAAAAAACTCTAAAACACTAGTATTTTCATTTGAACCTTGATTTTACACATTAATAATATTTCTATCTTAAAGACTGTTTTTGGCCTCTTCCCATTAATTTTTTTGGGATAACTGATCTTTTTGAGGTATTCATATCTTACTTTAATGTATTAGAGGGTTTATAACTAGTATTATTAATAAATACTGGTCCAATTTTTTTATAACATGCATTATCATATGTAACAGGTTTATTTTTAAAATTTTTAAGAACGGATTTAACCTAACATTTATGATCCATATTTTCAACATCTTCTGATGATTCATCATTAACCTCAACTACCTTGTTAAATTATGATCTTATCTTTTTTAATTCATTTTGATATTCATGATTCTTCGTTTGTGTCCTGGAAAATTGTTCATCTCTTTGGGTTAGTTTATCTTTAATGTATTTTACCATATTATCTTGATCATCCATCCCCAATTGATTTTTTTCTCATCAATGTAATATACTATTTTATTAACATACACCCTTATTACATTATAAAAATATATATTTTTCATCATATTTATCTTCTCCTTGTTGAGATAAGTGTTTTTCTCATGAAATTATTCTAATTAAATTTTCAACATATAGTCTCTCTATGTTGGTTCACTTTAATCATTATCACTACTTAAAGAATTAAATGATCAATTAATATGTTCCATAATATTTGATAACTTCTCAACTATTTCATCTTCGGGTTGGATACCTGATATGGAGATAGGTTCGTCTTTTTTTATCATCAAAATTATTCTCTTACTTTTATATAAATTCTTCTTGATTATACCTAATTTGGTTTCCTCTTTTAACCTTTTACCCTATTTCATTTTGTATGAATTCTCATCATGTTTGTTTGATACAAATTTTATAGAAATCTTCTTTATAAAATTTATGGTAACGATTCCCATTCCATTAAAATTATATAAACTAGGTGGTATTTTTACATGATCATTTCTCTTAAAATTTTTGAATCAATTTTATATAATGGAAATTGTTTTTATACTATTAATATTCATCCTCATCAAAATATTGACTTAATTTCACATCTTCATCATCTGAGATTTTGATCATTCTCATGTCCTCAAAATCTATCTCACCTTTGATAATTTTATAAATACAAATCCTTTTTAATTTCATAGAAATTATTATATTATGTAATTCATTTATTGTAATATGATCTGAATCTTTTAATGATGAAACATTAGGATCAAATATATATGGATATTTTTTCATTATTTTTTTCTAAAATAGTGAAGTCATCCATATTTTCTGAAACCAATTATATTTATGACAATTTAATTAACTCTTGTAATGTAGTCATCAATGGGTTTTTCAAAATACATTTTAATATCTTCAAATATATTCTTCCAAATTAAAAATTTATCCACCCGAACTTTCAAAATACATACATAATTAAAAACATCTTCCAATCATGCACTCTATCAGGTGGATGAAAAGAGTTGTTTATGAGACCTCAAGTAAGACTCCATAGAATAAATCTAAGAATTACTTACAACCATTCCAAGAAAAACCATATAACCATTTTATAGTCACAAAAAACAATCTAGGTTAAATCCATTTAAGAATTATAACATTCTCAGGTCAAATATATATAATCATTACTGTATGGTATTTCAAATTGCCCAATCTCTATAAGAATTACATCATGGACCAGGTGGATCCTACTCATTATCATCATTACAACATATAGAAGTGCAAGTGACTGGGATTAGCCTATTATGTAAGCATCTTAGCATGGAACAAAACTCCTATCATACAGTATGGATACCACAATATGACATCACAATTCTCAACAGTTAATTATGAGAATTACCATTTTTAATTAAATTACACATTAAATTTAATTAAAAATTGATTAAAAAATTCTATCAATAAGTAATAAGCCACATTTTTTGTATTCTATTTCATGAAATTTCCCTAGATCACATGTCATGGTAAACATACATTATGAAATTATCCAATTACAAATCCATTTAAAACCAAATGAATTCGGGGTATAGTATAATTTGATTATTTAATTTAAGTAGTCACACACAAAGATGGAACAATCAAAATATTGCATAAACATTGCAATTATAAAACCATTGGGTTAAGATTTAGACCCCCTAACATAAACTGATGATCCAAAAAATGCAACCAATGGACAACTCCCATGATGAAGAAGGATCATATGAATGAAAAGTGGTTCCTAGATCTAAAATGATCAAGATAATAACCAAAAACTTAATAGGACAAAGTATTTCACTGTAATAGTTATAGAACCAAAGGTTTGAAGGAAGAAAAATAACCAAATAATCATACCAGGTATTGAAGACCCAAACAGAACATCCAAAAGGGAGTATGGAACTCCAAAATTCCTTGGAGAATTCCCTAGGTGTGAGAGAAGAGAAGGTGTAGATGAAACATATCATAATTTAGTGTCACAACATGTTTAAAATAGTAGGTTAGTCATTTACACACCGTGTAACATGATTACACACCATGTAGATGTTTTTAATGGTAGTCGTTGAAAAACCCATTGCCTCAGATTTAATTTATTAAAACCGATGAACAATTAAATGCATGTAATATTTCTACATGACATGTAAATGTCCTGGAGTTTATTTTTCATCCCATTTTCATTTTAAAAATTCCAAATACCCTTTTAATATTCTCAACAAACCAATAAACCATGAAACACTTAACCCATTCATACCTAGACTCCATTCATTCCAAAAAAAAATACATCCCCAAACATTAGGTCATTTTATCCAAAAAATATTCTGTATCTCTGAATAAGACTCAGACACAAAGTCTCAAAAGAAAAACTTATAGAGAAACATACCTTAAAGTAGGTGGAATCCTACAACCTCCCCACCTTATAACAAACCAAGCCAAATCTACTCGAAGCATCACTATAAGGTCTCCGCAAACGAACCAGGCCACTATGTTCACATATCAAACTCCCACTCTCAGGTCTCCTTATAAACTTTCCCATGATGGAATAACACTTGAACCAAAGGTACTGAAACACCCCATGATTTCATTGTAAGTTATTTTCTTTAAAATAATTCAATAGCTTGCGCTACACACAACACCGAGTTTGAGAGGACCACGACATATTAAACTAGTCGTTCAAAAAATAGTTATGAATAGTATTATCTAAATTTTGAATTTAATATACTCCATATAATTTTATAATCCATATTATGTGTTTATTAGACATAATATAAGAATAAATTCATTTTTTCAGATAAAAGAATTATTTTTAGAAAAATACAACTTTACCACCTTTTAATAGATAACTCTTTGTAAAACCAATGTTTGAAACTTTTATATATTCAATTTAATGAAATTAAATTCTTCTTTGGAATCAAGACATAATAATTTATTTTGGATAAATTTTTTGTACTTTTCAAAAAAAATTCATATTTTGATGAATAATGAAAAATATTAAATTTTAATTGAAAACAACTTTTTTATTAGATATAATTTTTAGTGTTAAATTATGAATTTATGTGGTTAATAAGTATAATTAGATTATATTTTTATCATTTAGTACAATGTAGGTCATTATAAGTAATTTCAAATTTAAATTTGACATAAACACATGTCAATCTTTTAATAGCTTTTACTTCTTAAAAACCCGCCTTTTGGTTTTGACAACAGAAATTAATTTTAAATTCATTAATTCTACTTATATTTTTTTAATTTTTTAAAATATAATTCATTTTTGAATTTGGAATATCAAAATTATCATTGGGTGAATTTTTGGTATTTTTCTAAAAACTTTCAATTTTTGATGAATAGTGAAAAACAACGTGTTACTGTTTAAAAAATGACTTTTTATTTAAATAATTATTTATTTTGTTTATTTAAGACAATATAGATTAATAATAACTATATTAGTTAAATTTGATTCATTGGAGTCATTTTTATAATAAAATTATATGTATAAAATTTTATTTAACTTTTTACAATCTTTTACCCACCTTCTATGGGCATTTGAAAATTTGCATAAAAAATAATTTTACCGCTTCTGTGAGTTGAATTTCCCAAATCTAAGATACACAGTTGAAATCAATAAGTAAAATTTGGTTTAATAAGATGAAAATAATTTTCTTGTGAATAGTATCTTTTGACTTTTATTTACCACAGTTAAAAACTAAATAAGGTAATTAAAGGTAAAATGATATTATAAATACCCTAATACAAGTATAAATTCTATTGGATAAGTATAATTCTCCCAAAAATAACCTTAGGAAGAAAATATGATCTTTTTGGTCCACTTGGAATAGATTATGACATTTATTATTATTTTATTTAAAGAAGAGTTAAAAGTGTTAAATTCTATGTTTAATAAATAAACCGTTTTTAATATAGGCTTATAAATAAGATAAATTTGTCTATAAATATTCATTATAAAGATAAAAATATTTCCTACTTAATGGTATTTTATTTATAATTTTTAGACCCTAAATAATTAGATTTATTTATGAGATAATGATGATGCAGTAATTACCTAATTAATGAAAGATTAAAATAATTGATATTATGAATATCCATATATTTTTAATATGCGACATTTATGAATTACACTAATTTTCTGGGTTAATACGAAATTTTAGGATTGATTAAATATTTTTTTTCGAAGTAATCATGCTTTTATGATTTTCACAAACACTAAATACTAAATAATGTCAAAATTGAAATAAATGAGTTTTTAAAACAAATACTATATTATTGGTTGATATACTATTCTTAAAAATCTAAGGTTAAGCCAAAGGGATAAAATAATATTATATACGTAATTAATGAACCACTTGAGGATCTTTTGGGAGTTTAGAGTATGTTTTTTAACCATAGAGTGTTATAATACAAGAAGATAGGGTAAAAGTTAAACTATTTAACTAATAGTTAAATATAAAAGATAAGGTAAATATGGCGACCTAAACTTTTCTAAAACCAATTGTTTGAGATTATTTAGAACCATACCAACCTTATCATCTAAATAAATCAATTTTGATCTATTAGAAAATGAAAACGATTAATAATAAAATAATATTTCTAGGTTCTCCTAAAGTTACCCTCACCTCTCTTATAAAAGGGTACTTCCCCTTCTCTCAAAATCACACCTCCAAAGTCATTTGTCTCGGCTAACCCCTACCCAAATATCCTCAAAAATTCCTCAAATAATCCAAGAGTCATTACTTTGATCATAAAGTGAAACTATGGAGCCCTTTTATCAACTCAAAAGGAAACACCAGAAGAAGAGTTAATAATTTCACCACCCTCTTTCAAATTATTTTCTTCTTCTACTTCATCTCTCTTTGTTGTTTCCATAAAAAAATAATCAATATAGTACCTACTACATAATTTTATGTTATTATAAATATGGTACAACCATATTAATTATTCTAGCCATCTTATAAATGACAAATTCACCATAAATGCATCTGCACGGCTTACCGTTTCCACAAATGCGATGAGATTCATACTCCATCATAATCATTCAAAAATAATTTTCATTTTATGATTAAAAATTCTATTTTTGAACTTAATATAATTTTGGATATGAATAAAATACATCCTATACATAACAAACATGACTTACGTAACAAAACATATAAAAGAAATCGAATCAGTTAACAACCAAAACAATGATACTACTGAAATATCATTAACAAAGAAATATAAGAAGATCTTATATGATATCATATTTATGTATTTGGTTATTTTATAATTTAATAAAAATTATTTCACCATTATACATGAGGTTAACCTACCTTATACTAAATAAAAATTACAAGGTTAGGGGATTTTATCTCAATTCTTATTCCCATGAGATTCATGCTATATTGCCACTATTTCCGTTTGTGTGGTGTATGTACTGACCATTGTTGTATTATTTCCATAATATACTTTAATTTATGGGTATTTACATTTTCATTATATAATACTTCTTTTATGGGCTGTATGTTTCTTAAGTTCCCAAATTGGTGAAGGAATTTTAAATTTCAATTTCCACTAATTGGGCTTTACACATACATTATTGATTATTTTACTCCAAGATTATGTGTGGAATCACTATTTATTATTTATTTAGTAATCTCCACTCCCATTTTTATGGATATATCTTTGGTACACATAATCACTCTATTGATAAATTCGCATTCCATTGATATGAACTTTTTAAGGGTAATCTTAACTCAATTTCCATTAATTGAGTTAAACATCCAAGTAATTTGTTTTGTCTTCACAAGAATATGTGTGAATGTGAACTGATTGATTTACACCGAATATCCAATTATATTGACAGTGTTTATTTTTTCCACACATAATTATTTCATTGATTTACCCTTAATCTAAGGATACAGTCTTTATAAGGTATTTCGTCTCAATTTACATTCCTTTGAGACTTCTTTGTCGTTATGCACCAATTCACTTTTATATGGTATATATACTATCTTTTTTCATATTATATCACAAAACCCTTTATTCTCATGATATTATAATGTTTTATTAATTCTATTCCTCAATTACATGTATTAAAGTGTCTCTTATTTGGTTATAAACTCTTTAATGAAAATATTGTATTAAATGTTTCGAATATTTATTCTTATAAATAATTCTCATTAATGTCCATGATTAAAAAATGGTTTTATGTATTTATTTATATTTACATGAATTTTTTGAAATCAAAATTCCTTTTAAAAGTTTCAAAGTGGTATGGGACACTTTGATTCAAAAATCTCTTTCAAACTACTTCTTTGATAAATAGTACGACATTTAAAAGTTTTTAAGAAAAAAGGGATATTTATCACAAATAGTTTTAATGAATATTTTCATCTATTTCCATATCCTTCAGTTTATTTTATTCATGGTTGAGGTTGATTTATTATAATAAAATCATCCATATTGCATTTAATGAGTTATATTTTACTATGGATGTGAAATTTTTACACCATTCATGGTTTGTGGTTAAAATATTGACATTTTGTATGCTAGTTTTAATATGAATGTTTAGATTATGTTTTATATTTTTTATGAGGAATGTATTATAATTAGTAAGTGACGGGTGGAGCCTGCTATAGCTCCTCGATGCATCGGTAGGTCTCTTGAGACAAACTAGTGTTTTGGCACAAGGCCTTGACAAAATCTTATTTGTAGTCTTGGAACGAGGCCTTGACTATATGGTTATGATGTTCGGAATTATGTATTACATCATTATTAAATTGGATATAGATATTACATGTGATTATTCGACTAGTATAATATCCATGCGAGTATGTAAATTACCTTATTTGAT
Organism: Viscum album; assembly: GCA_963277665.1. Taxonomy (NCBI): domain Eukaryota; kingdom Viridiplantae; phylum Streptophyta; class Magnoliopsida; order Santalales; family Viscaceae; genus Viscum; species Viscum album. The sequence goes on from OY728131.1 coordinate 247,197,607, forward strand.
TTATCTCTACCATGTTATGCTGATGTTTAAGTTTAAATGGCTTGTGTTCTAGTGCTACACATTTGTTTAAATGTTTATTCTTATTTATGAATGTTTTTGCTATAATTTTAACCTTACTATGTATCTGAGCTCACCCCTTTATTAGGATTTATTTTTCTCTAGATGAAAAGTAGTATATTATGATTAACCTGCAGAAATAGGCTAAGGGATATAAGAGTGTTCAAAGGGGACAAAATGTTTTTTCCGTGATGTAATGTAAAACTTATGTATGTATCTAGTATTTATAAAGCCACTAAACTTATTAGACTTTCAGGACAAGATTCCTTGTATCATTCCAATGTTGTGTAATAATTTATCGATTCTGGGTAACTTGGGTCGAGGCGTTACATTTGGTATCAGAGGAAGTTTAGTATAAACCATGGAAGCAAGATTTAGAAAAAAACTCTGATTAGAAAACACTACCCTACGATAGACATTGAGGATTCGTATAGAAGAACATCCAAAAATTTTGGTAATGTAAATATTATGTGGGTTTTCCAAGAAATAAATCCCTATCTGGATATGATAAGGTAGGGGCAGCTCTGGCCCAGATGTACCTAGGAGTGAAAACTTCAACAAGGAGTTTTGGGCTTGATCTGGGATGTCCTGGTACACGACAATGGTCCTTGCTGCACTCTTGGTTATGATACTCCTGGGGGATATGATAAGGGTAATTCACATTTTCTTTACAAACAAATTTGAATTATTTTAATATAAAATGATAATAAATAACCTTGGATAATCCTAAGGTTTTTTAGTTTGAAAATAAGGTGTTATGATATTCTATAAATTATTTTATGACTCATGCTATGATTTCTTGTGTTAGTCAATGGATGGATTCCAAGGAAGTCAGAGTAACATTGAACATGATGTACAAGGTGGGGAAAATGGTGGAAATAAGAAATGAAATGGGATTTTGATAAGTGTGAAATATATAATGTTCTTTCTAAATTATTTTTCCAAACATATGATCAACAACACATATATAAACTAACTCTTAGACTCGAAAATGAAGTGAATGGAGGTGAATGGTAATAGCTCTAGCATTAGAGGCCATAGAGAAAAGAATGCTCAATTTTTATCATATAGGAAATGTGGAAGGAGACACCTTGTAAAGTGTCTCAATGGGAATAATAAATTCTTTATGTGTGGGAAAGAAGAACATAAAATAAAGAATTGATGAGGAAAAATGAAAAGTACTATGGAAAAAAATAAAAATGATCCCCATAATCCATTTACAGTAATTTTCCATAAATGTAGGGGACATGGGCATTACCTTAGAGAATGGACTATTCTATAGGATAACCTATAGGTCAAGGAAGAACCTTTGTGGAAATAAATGTATGGATAAATGTTTAAAAGTATTAGTGCTCTTTGTTTATGGGATTACATTGGATGACTTTTCTCTTGTATGTATAACCCAGTAGTTTTTTATGTGAAAATTCTATTTTATGAAGAATTACCTTTTCTATTGTTTATATAGTCATAAATAACTATTTGTGTTTATATGATCCATTAATTTGAATAAATTAAAATTTATTAAATTTTGGTATGAAAATGCGATGTATGATATAACATTTGTGGTGAAATTATGTTATGGTTATTTTGAGGAATTTATCTCATTTTAGGAATGTTATAAAATATAGTTTTTAAAAACGGACAACACACATACTGTGTGACAACCCGTCACATAAGAAAATGTTGTGGGAATCGAACCGACAACCAGAGTGTGATTGGGATTTATCGCCTACCATTGGGCTACGTGATGTTCCTGGTTAGTGTGACTAATTATTTTTAGTTAATTGATTTTATTGATAAATAATAAGTCTATTTGGAATCTTATGTCTTATCTAATGTATATCCTTAGGATAGGAAAATGATTTGGTGATGAAGTGATAAATTTTATTTTGGAAGACGTTCGCTCTGTTGGAAAAACTATATGCCTATGGAAAATTAAATACTATGGGATTTAATTTGAGGAGTAATGGTGGATTTTCATCTATATTTTTATTGTGTATTTATACCGCTTTGGGTTATTTATGGAAATGATTAATCTATCATAGAGAATACCTGATTAGGTTAATTACTTTTATGTATTTGACTTTAAGAGTATTCGATGTTATTTGGTGATAAAATTTAACATGGAAGACTATGTAATCAAATTATTCTATTTTTTGGGTTTGAATATTAGTTTGAATTATATTGAAGGATTTTAAGTACAATTGTTTATTAAATATTGTTGGTTTAATTTTAGAAATTAAGATTTTTATTTCTTTGTTTAAAGGACTATCCTTTTTGGGGATCATCTAATCTTTTACTAACCATTTTTGTTTTGGTCAATCTCAAAAGGCAAGGGAAATATATAGTTTATCCTTTGTTGATCATGTGATTCTCTAAAAGTTGATTCTAGTGCTTCAGGTGTGACCAAGTCATCTTGAATACTCATTGCATAAAAGAAAAGATGATTTAGTGGTAGAAATTTATTAAAGGATGAAACTCTACTTAAAAATTAAGTATATCTCTTTATGTTCTGATTTAATATCATAAATAAATTCCTAAACTTTATGAAATAGAACTTAAAACAAAAACATTGTCTGATTACTTTTCCAACTGGGAAACCAATGACTTTTTATCCCATCACATGTTTGTGGTTTTCTTGTTGTTAAATTTATCTGGATAATGTTTTCTATCACTCTCCATCATAACTTGAAACTTATTTTATCTTCCATATCCATGTTTTCCTACATGGAATCCTAGTATGGGTTATCTTGGGAGACCTTTGTACTTCTATTTATTCATTTTAATGTAATAGTTTTATTAACTCTTTTTCCGATGTGAGACTTCCAATGATGTTCCCAAGCCCAATTTTAAAATTGCGAGGACTCAATTTCCAAATGGGGGGAATAATTTAACACCTCATTGTTTCATAGTATGTTATTTTCTTTAAAGTAATTCAATAGTTGGCGCTACACACAACACTAAGTTTGAGCGCACCACGACTTACCAAACTAGCCATTCAAAAAGCAGTTATGAATAGCATTAACTTAATTTTGAATTTTATATACTCTATATAAATTTATAATACATATTATGTATTTCTTAAACATAATATAATAAAAAATTCATTTTTTCAAATAAAGAAATGTTTTTTTCAAAAAAATACAATTTTACCACCATTTATTGAAAACCCCTTTTTAAAACCAATATTTGACACTTTTATATATTCAATTTAATGAAATTAATTTCTTCTTTATAGTTGAGTCATAAATATTTATTTTGGATAAATATTTGGTATTTTTCTGATAAAATTCATATTTTGATGAATAATGAAAAATACTAACTTTTAATTGAAAATAACTTTTTTAATTGAAATAATATATAGTGTTAAATTATGAATTTAAATGTTTTGGAAGTATAATCAGATTATATTTTTATCAATTAATAAAATTTAGGTCATTATAATTAATTTCATATTTAAATTTGACATAAACACATGTCAATCTTTCGATAGTTTTTACTTCTTAAAAACCCGCCTTTTGGTTTTGACAGTGGGAATTAATTTTAAATTATTTAAAGCTGCTTATATGTTTTAAATTTGGTAAAATAGAATTCATTTTTGAATTTGTAATATCAAAATTATATTAGAGTGAATATTTTTGTATTTTTCTAAAAACATTCAATTTTGATGAATAGTGAAAAACACTGCGTTATTGTTTAAAAACCGGCATTTTATTTAAATAATTATTTATTTTATTTATTTAAGTAAATATATATACATAATACCTATTTTTGTTCAATTTTATCCATTGGAGTTATTTTTATAAAAAAAATTTATGTATAAAATTTTATTGAACTTTTTACCGTATTTTATCCATTTTTAGGAGCATTTGCAAATTTGCATAAAATATAATTTTACCGCCTTTGTGAGTTGAATTTAAAAAATCCAAGAGACAAAATTGACATCAGTAAGTAAAATGTGATTCAATAAGTTGGAAATAATTTTTTGTGAATAGTAACTTTTGACTTTTAGTTACCACAGTTAAAAGTAAATAGGGTAATTAAAGGTAAAAATGATATTATAATTACCCCAAAACATGCCCTAATTCTACTAGAAAAGTATTATTGAATCAAAAACAACCTTAGTATAAAATATGATGCTTTTGGTCCACTGGGATTATATTAGGATATTAATTATTATTTTATTTAAATAAAAGTTAAAAGTGTAAAATTCAAAGTTTAATAACTAAAACATTTTTAATATAGGGTTATACATAAGATAAAATCGAATATTAATATTAATTAGAAAGATAAAAATATTTAATACATATTTATATTTTATTTATAATTTTTATACCTTATATATTTAAATTTATTTATGACACAATGATGATGTGATAATTAAATTATTATTAAATGATAAAAATAATTGATATTATAAATATCCAAATAAATGTAATTTGGTACTTTTGATGAATTCCACTAATTTTCTAGGTTAATATGTCATGTTAGGGTTGATTAAATAATTTATATTCGAAGTAATCATGCTGTTATGATTTTCACAAAAACCAAATACTAAATAATGTCAAAATTTACATAAATGTGTTTTAAAACAAATACTATATTATTAGTTGATATAATATTCCTAAATTATAAGGTTCATCAAAAGGTCTTAAATAATATTATATATAACATTAATGAGACACTTGAGGTTCTCTTTTAAGTTTAGAGTATGTTTATTAACCATATAGTGTAAGAATACAAGAAGACACGGTAAAAGATAAACAATTTAACTAATAGTAAAATCAGCAATAAAAGGTTATTATGGTGACCTGAACTTGTCTAAAACCAATTTATTGAGATTATTTCGACCCATACCACCTTAGCTTCGAAATAAATCAATTATGATCTATTATAAACCGAAAATTATTTATAATAAAATAATATTTCAAGGTTTTACTAAAGTGACCCTCACCTATCTTATAAAACAGTACTTCCCCTTCTCCCAAAATCACACCTCCAAAGCCATTTTCTTGGAAAAAACCTACCCAAAAATCCTCCAAACTGCCTTCACATCAAACTAGAGTAATTACTTTGATCAGAAATCCAACCTAAGGATCCCTATTGATCAACTCAAAAAGAAACACCCGAATAAGAGGTATAATTTCACCACCCTCTTTTATGTTCTTTTTTCTTCCACTTCATATTTATTTGTTGTTTCCATAAAAAAATAATAACTCCATTAACTCCTACATAATTTTATGTTATTATAAATATGGTACAACCATATTCGTTATTCTACCCATCCAAAAAATGATAAAGTCACCATATGTGCGTACGTACGGCTTACCGCCCCCACGAACGTGATGATATTCATTCCCCATCATAATCATTAAAGAATAATTTTTATATTATGATTAAAAATAATATTTAAGAAATTAATATCTCTCTATATATGAATCAAATATATCCTATACATAACAAACTAGACATACACAACAAAACTGATAAAGGAAAACAAACTCGTTAACAACCAAAACAATTATACTACTTAAATATCATTCACAAAGAAATATTAGAAGATCATATATGATATGATATTTATGTATTTGGTTATTTTATAATGTAATAACAATTAATTAACCATTTAACTAGAGTTTATCCTACCCTATACTAAGGAAAAGTACATGGTAAGGGGTTCTCATCTCACCTCTTATTCCCTGTGAGATTCATGCTTTATTGCCACTATTTTCTTTTTCTGTGGTGTATGTATTTCCCATGATTGTATTATTTGTGTAATATAATTTAATTTATGGGTATTTACATGTTATCTATATGATACTTCTTTCATGAGGTGTATGTTTCGTAAGTTACCAAATCAGTAAGGGAATTTCTAATTTCAATTTCTACTCATTGGGCTTTACACATACTTCATTGATTGTTTTACTCCAAGATTATGTATGTAATCACTATTTATTATTTATTTAGTAATATCAACTTCCATTTATGTGGATATAACTTTTATACACATAATCATTCCATTTATAAATTCACATTCTATTGATATGATGTTTTTAAGGGTAATCTTAACTCAATTTCCATTCATTGAGTTAAACATCCAAGTCATTGGATTTGTTTTCACAATAATATGTGTGATTGTAACTTGATTGATTAACACTGAATATAAAAATTATATTGGGTGTATTTATGTTTTTCATGCATAATTATTTCATTGATTTATCCTTAATCTAAGGATATGGCCTTAATAAGGTATTTCATCTCAATTTACATTCCATTGAGATCTCTTTGTCGCTATACACTAATTCACATTTATATGGTGTATATACTATTCTTTGACATATTATATCATTAATCCCTTTATTCTCATGATATTATAATCTTTTGATTAATTTCTTCCTCAATTACTTGTATTCAAGCGTATCTTATTTGGTTATGAACTCTTTAACTAAAATATTGTTTTAAATGTTATAAATATTTATTCTTTGAAATCATTCTCATTAATGTCCATGTTTTAAAAATGGTTTTTAATATTTATTTATATGTACATGAATTTTTTGAAATCAAAATAATTTTTAAATGTTTCAAAGTAGTATGGGAAAATTTTATTCAAAAAACACTTTTAAGAAACGTCTTTGATAAATAGTGTGAAATATAAATGTTTTCAATAAAAAGGGGATATTTCTCTCAAATAGTTTTAATGACTATTTTAATCTATGTCAATATCCTTCAGTGAATTTTTATCCTTGATTGAGGTTGATTTATTATAATAAAATCATCCATATTTTATTGAATGAGTTATGTTTGATTGTGGATGTGCTATTTTTATGCCATTCATGGTTTGTGGTTAAAATATTGAAATTTTGTATGAACGTTTTAATAAGAATGTTTAGATTATGTTTCAGCCTTTTCATATGAGGTATGCATTGGACTTAGTAAGTGACTGGTGGAGCCCTTTATTTCCACTCGATGCATCGGTAGTTCTAATAAGACAAACTAGTTTCTTGGCACAAGGCCTTGACATAATCTTATTTGAAGTCTTGGCACGAGGCCTTGACTATGTGGTTATGATGTCCGACATAATGCATTCTATCATAATGAAATTTCCTATTGATATTAAATGTGATTATTCTACTAGTATAATATCAATGTGAATAATTAAATGGAATTATATGATTTTTCTTTGCCATATTATGCTAAAGTTTATATTTAAAAAGCTCGTGTTCTAGTCTTATACATTGACTTAAATGTTTATTCTTATTTATGACAGTTTTTGATATATTGTTTTCCATAATAAGCATTCGAGCTTACCCATGTATTATGTTTTATTTTTTCCATGATGCAAAGAAGTATGTTATGAATAACCTACAAGAATGAGCTAAGGGTTATAATAGTGTTTAAAGGGGACACAATGTTTTTTCTATTTCATGATGTAATGTAAATCTTATGTATATATCTAGCACTTCCATGGATACTAAACTGCTCGGTCTTTCAGGACATTATTCCTTATATCATTTCAGTGTTATTTAATAATACACCAATTCTGGGTAACTGGGGCCGGGGTGTTACAGGTACTGTCTGACCCTGAAGATATTTCTCACTATAATCCACAACATGTATTAGATTCTACTAAAAGTAAGTATCATCACAAAGCTAAATGTATGATATGTATATCACATGGGAAGGGTCTGGATGATATCTTCATAGTTGATACAGGTTGAACATGTCATGCATGAAACTATAGATCTATGGAAAGGATAAATGGTATGCTACTGGACCGAATCTTTACACTATTTCAAATGGCCTAACAAACCAAGGAACTAGATTTCTCTATTTTTGGACTAGGTGTTCCCCAATCTAGGCGACACTCCAAGGAAAACATGATTACTAACCTTGAATTCCCAAGGTCATCTCTGATGGTCCACATATGATTTTTTCTTTCTCTGTGTAGTCACCAAAAATTTTATGATCAACTGAACACATTCGGATGTATCCTTCATGAGAATAGGCCCAAAAAATGCTGACTCACCAACCTCCAACAAAAAATGGTGAACAACATTTCTTACCATACAAAGACTTAAAAGGTTTCATTTAGATTAATTCCTAGAATATATTATTTTATGAAAACTCCATGAGTTCCATATGTTTCTCCCATAAACTTCCAAAATCCAAATAACATGCTTGCAACATATCCTCCAAAAGCTGAATAGTCCCCTTAGATTGAACAAATGTCTGTGGACGATAGGATGCTCTTAAAAGAACAGATTATCTCAAATATTTATAAATACCTTGAACAAAACATGATATGAATTGAGTATATCTATAAAAAATGATACTCCTTGGAAAACCATGCAACTAAATCACTTTACAAACATAAATATTTCCTAAATATTCAAATTAGAAGGTTTCCCTAGTAAGTAATTAGTGGGATACCTTAGACACTCGATCCAAAATAACCCATACAACATAATGATTTCTGGTCTTCCTAGGTTTTCCTATCACAAATTCCATTGTGACATAATCCCATTTCCACTCATGGATGGGTAAAGGTTTCAATATCCCAATTGGTCTCTGATTCTAAAATTTCACCTACTAGAATGTGAAGCATCTAGCCACACATCTTGTCACATCCTTGTTCATTCTTAACCACCATTGTTATCTATGGAGATAACAATTCATATTTGATAAAACAAGATGCACCCCTATCTAAAATCATGGAACACCCTCATCATCTCCACACATAAGCCCATAAGAACTGATACTCAACCACAGAAAATAAGAGAATTTTTACTGACAAGAGACCATCCTGATGGTGTATTCTCACTGTATAATTTTTCTCCTATAAATGATATCTCCATTCCAGACAACTGCTTGGTACTAATCTGGTCCATAACCCCAGGTATAACATATTTTAATGTTTGATCTATTCACCCCTAAGATTCATGAATATCCAGATGTTTTTTGGCAAACAATTCTATTATCTTCCACTCATCAAAAGTCTCTTATACTTTTTCTTTAAGTTTCTTATAGTTTAAAGCGTTGAAAACAACATTGAACTTTAATAATGTATAATTCAATTCAAAGTCAAAATACTACAGATACACGACTGAAATATTCTGCCAAAGGTTAGGATATTACTGAGAAAATATGTACTTGAGGATCTTGTGATCTATGTATACCATAATCCTCTCACCCATGATATAGTGTCTCCAACATCTCAGGGAAAGTACCACTAACTCTAACTCTAGATCGTGAGTTGGATAATTCCTCTCATGTTGTCTTATATAACTCGATCCATAAGCAACCACATAATCCTCCCACATTATAACTTCTCTGGGTACAAATCTAGAATCATCATAGTGCATGATATTTTCTTTACCCGATATAGGAAAATTGAGGACAAGTGTTGAGAACAAACTCTTGAAAAGATCTCTCATAAGAATCTGACCAAACAAACTTTACCTCTTTCTTGGTAATACCAAACATTGTTGCTTCTAAATAGTAGAAAACTAGGTTAAATATATTATTGGTATTTTACCATGACACCACAACTTCGACTTTTTTTGGGTCCACTAAAACTCACGCCTTTGAGAAGAAATAGTAAAAAAAGTGAACTTTATTTATCCAGAAACTACATTTAGTAATCATTTTTTAAAGTTTATTCTCTCTAAATTTACATAGAACTATGTCAATATGTTTCTATTGATAGTTAGTTAACTAGGAGTACACTAATATATCATAAAAAAACATCCCCAAAATAATCTAGAAATTGATGAAATATCTAACTCTTTAAGGCCATTAATACCACATGCACATTAGTCAACCCAAATAGCATGACCAATAATTCATAAAAACTATACCTAATCTTAAATGTAGTCTGATGTATGTCATATATTATCACCCATAAATAATTATATTCTATTCTAAAATCAATCTTGTATAAATCTTGGAACCACTCAACTGATCTAAAAGATATTAATCTATAGAAGTGGATATCGGTTCTTTATCATCATCTGGTTCAACCGCCGATAATCCATACATAAGTGAAAAGATCCATCACACTTTGAGGAAAAGATAACTATAGAACCCCAAGTAGATGTACTAAGTCATATAAATCCTTAATATTCTACATCTTTTTACCAAAACGTCAACTCATAAGGCTATGCTGGTTCCATTGAGTAAGGAAGGATAGAAATAGGTTTTCCTCCCAACACCTACTTGATCTCTCAATCAGAAGGTAATTAATTGAACGCATCAAAGAATAAAATAATGAAAATTACCTAACACTAGAGGAAAATAATCCTGGCTCATTCCACCATTATCTATAGAAGGATCGGTGATTTTATCCAAGTTACAATCTAATCTGCACTGAATTGGTCTCGCACGACTAGCTTGAAGATCCCACTCACCCTGGGGAGAATAGATGATTTATTTTAAAGATATGAATTTAAATTTCCTCATATAATAGTCAATATGAAACTAGTATATAACTAATAAATCCATAACAAGAATCAAATCAAATCATGCCATTTCTAGCATGAACGATTCCCAAAAAAATTGTAACCACCAATATATAGAGAACACGCCGTGCAATATTTGATATTTTAATTCCACACTCTCAATGGAATGTCATTGTCTAAGAAACCATCTAATCTTTCCACATCTAGGAACATACCATTTATAAAATAGAAAATATAAAAGGATTTGATTCTCCTATATCAAACAAAACACAAGATAAAGTGTATGAGATACGAATCGAACTTGTGATGGTAGACAATCATGTATCCATGTTAGCCTAAGTAGTCTGAATCACATGCAACTGACTTGTACCTCTTCCATGATCTCTATTATGACTACAATGAGATATTTTATTTACTTGATATTTTAGGTCACATATTGGTGCACCACATCCCCAACCACTGACTAAACAACATGTGGATCTACAACTACCAACCTATTGAGGGTTAGCTGAGCTCTGACTCGACTCTGGTTCTTATCTTGATCCTCTTTCACTAGTCTACTGTGAAAATTTCATGAATAGCCTTTGAATATGTCCCAGTCTACCAAAAATATGACACTCAACTATGGTTTAAGGAAACTGTGGGTGATTTTGTGGAATCTTACCACCTTGATAGCTATGGAATTGAACAAGATCATAAGATGGTAGTCCACTTCCATGAATACTCTTCACAACTATTCATTGGGGAAAAATATCATACTGATGCTTTTTACCACTCCCAGATAATCATCTATATCGCCCTGTAGAAAAATCATAACCACTGATCAGGGCCTCTTTCAGATTCCCCTTTCTGATGAGTGATTGATTCATCACATCTTCGAAGCATCTTAAATGTAAAACTTTTACCTATGGCCTCATATCCTAACAAAAAAAATCCTAGAAATGTATCACCCTAGATATCTAATCAGCTACCAAGGATGGTTCAATGCACTATAGGTCAGTAAAGTGTACATCATAGTTCATAACTGACAAATGCACCCACATCAGATGCATAAAATCACAATCATTTTCATACTTCATGGTTTAGAGATAAAAATATATCAGTAACTTCATCTCAATGAATTTACAAGATAGATCATTCTACTACTCAGCTTCCCCCAAAATATCCCACCAATAATAGGTAGGTCCACTAATCATATACATATCAAGCTTCACCCTCCAATCTGTGGGTGAATTTAGATTCTTAAAGATTTTATAGACTGGATCAATCTAGAAATCAGCTGCTTGGGGTCCCCCTTCCCCAAGAAACATTGTTGGATGCTAAGATGAAACTCTTTTTTCAGCACATAAATTGATGGAATGATATGAACAATCTACCTTTCTGTGGATTTCATGACCCTTATGAAGCTTTCACAAAGAAAACATACATATTATTTTTTAGAATTATAATAAGATCTAGTTAAACTGTGTTATGAGCATTCTAATTTCCACTCTCCTGATGCTAAAGTCAAATATGATGACGAGGCATTTTTTATTTTAAAAAATATACATCTTAGGGAACTAGATAACAACAAGGTCAACCCAACATGTGATTGTAATAGAAAACCCCTAACTCATGGTCTCTCTAGACATATATTACAATTATTTTAGCATTAAATGATAACTCATTTCATTCATCTAGTGAAATAGATATCTCATATTACAGTTTAATAGGAAAGTATATATCACGAGAAAAAATAGATATTCCCCTATCTTGAACAATGCATGTCAATATATCCTTATGTGCATATTATGATACATTTATTCTTATCTCTCACTGTATAGGTCCATGAGTGAAAATCGCAACATATATTAAGATCATAAAACAATAACCTCACAAAACATATGAGTCACCCATGTTGAAATAACACCAACAATAATAGGTACACAACACAAACAACAATTTCACCCCTAAGTACTCATTTTTTTCCCATATATGGGTTATCTAAATTCATGAAAAATATCATTACCAATTCCCGAAACATCATAGTCTCCTTTCTACCTTTCCCAAAATAGTAAGGTATTGGAAAATAAAACTTTTCCTTTGATACCACAGTATAATGTCCCCCAATCTGGAACTCTTCGACGTGGACAAAAAGGGTTGGTTATGAGTCATAAAATATGTATCCACATACTCTATAGGTTTTAGACTAGCAATAGGGGTGGGAATAGTTTTATGGGTAGAATATATCCCCTAGTTTGATGTGTCAAAGTAGTAAAATAAATTCATAATTAAACGGAAATAATCAGAGTAAATACATTGCAAAAGATATCAATAATAGCCTTCTAAATAATCTAATAATTAATAAAGAATTATGTAATTTCATGATGGAATGTATCTAAATATCATTATAGAACAATAAATTAAAATACAAGAATTATCAAATAAAAGACTCAATGTCCGGAGTCATGAACCCCACGTCGGTCCCATATCCTATCTCTAGCACAATAGTAGATAAGTAATCAACATCAAGGTTTTTTACCCTTGTCCAAACCTCAATCCATATATTCTTCTTGGGTGCCAAACAGAGGCCCAGATAGGGTGTGATTATAACTCAATTGGTTCACACCACCATGTATAAAAAAAACTAGTTTTATAAGAATTTTAGGTAATAAATCAATAAATATGTGAATTTATTAATTTCACAGTTAATAAAATACAACCATAACCTACTTCGGCTCTGTGCCAAAATATCTCTAATCATGTCCTACAAATATGTCAATCACAACCATATAACCAAGGGAAAATAACCTTCTTCGTTGACATGAAATAATATACCTGATCATGTCGTACAACCATACCAAGAAAACCATATAACCATGGAAAAATAACCTAATGCGACACCATATTAGATTATCTATGAGCATGTCTTACAACCGTGCTTAACATTACTATATTAACAAGGTATATTCACAAAAAACAATACAGGTGAAATCCCAATAATCATTACATCATTTTTGGGTCAAATACCTCTAATAAATACATCATGAGACTAAGCACAACCCACTACCTATAATAATTACAACCTAGAATAGGTTGAGCCCACTCATTATCAACATTACTTCATATATGTGTGTAAGTTCTCAGGCATAGCCTGTTATATACATATATCTGCATGGAACACAATTCCCATCACACAACATGGCTATCAAAATATCACTTCACAATTCTCAATGTTTAATTATAACAATTAAAATTTTTATTTAAATTCCACATTCAATTTAATTTATAATTTATTAAAAATTATATCAATTAACAGTAATCCACAATACAAGGATTCTATAACAAGAAAATAGAGTAGGTCGCATGTCATGGTAAACATAATTTAAGCCATTATCCAATTAAAAATCTATTTGAAACCAAATTAATTAAGGTAATAATCTAATTCAATTATTTAATTGATTCATGCACACAAACTGATGGTGCAATCACAATATTTCATAAACTAAGAAATTATCAAACCATAGGGTTATGATTTGGACCCCCTACCTTTATATGATGATCCAACAATGATTCTAATGGGGAAATCACATGATTAAGAAGGTGAAAATGATTACAAAGAGGTTTTTGGATCAAAATTGATCAACATCAAAACCAACAATGCAATATGCTATAGGATTTCACCACAATGTTTGGAGAACCAAATGGAAGAATGAAGTAACCTAACAAAAGAAACTTACTAGGGATTGAATTCAAAAATGGAACATTTAGAAGTGGGGGTCACTCCAAAATTTCATAGAGAATACCCTAGGATTGATAGAAGAGAAGATGTATCTAAAACATATCTTAATTCAGCTTCAAAACATGTTTAAAAAATCATATTTGGAAATTACATGCCGTGTAACATGATTAGACATTGTGTAAATGTTTTTAATGGTATTAAGAAACCCATTTCCTTGGATGTAATTTAATAAAACCCATGAGAAATTACATGACATGTAATCCATTTACACAATGTGTTTTTTAGCCAATTATCCTTTTAAACATCCCAACCCCCATTAAAGATTATCAATTTACCAAGAACCCATGAAACACTTATCCCATTCATACATGGACTCCATTAATTCAAAAAAGAATACATCCCAAAAAATTTGGTCATTTTCTCCAATAAATCTTCATCTTCATCAAACATGTCTTATCCACTAAGGCTCAAACAAAAACATATAGAGAGACATACATGAAAAAAGATGGAATCTGACACAATTTATTTCCAATTTATCACAAATTTACATAGAAGATTGGAGTCCCTTGACTTTGGTGTAAAACCATTCTTAAAGATACATCAAAATGTAATTTTATATTTTCCATAAACATCCATATTTCTTATATTAGTAAATTTTATAGAATAATATTCAATAATATATGTAAATCCTACTACTGTAGCATCTCTTACTTCGATTAAAAGTGAATAAATATAGGGAAACATCACATTTTTCTAACTATGATGGTTCTTTATATAAAATAATGGGACCCAAACTATTCATGGAATTCAAATTATATAGCATCAATTCTTAAATAATATTGAAAGAGGTATCCTAGGAATGGTTTGATAAAAATTGAAGAGATGAGGAAATTATTGGGCCACAAAGATGGTGAGGGTTGAATCAATTGTGAATTTTATTGATTTTTTTATTATAATTCAACATATCTTGAATATTTATGATCTTATCCACTCTTATATGATCTGTTTTCCTTTAAAGAAATATAGAAATAAATAAATAGCACAAGGACACAAGATTTTAAGATAGTTAAAACTCAAAGTGAGAGCCTATTCTATAATATGATTGACTAGATTCCATAACACTATATTTTATACTATAGTCATAAGTGGTTATACCATAAAATATATAATAGAAACAAATCCTCCCTATAATTCATAGAGTCCCATCAGAACAACATTTTATCATTGTCTATAAAAAACAATTTAAATTACAATGAGAAAGATCAATGACAACATCTGGTTTCTTCTTTAATATTTGATATAGATTGTCCTCTAAACCACATGACTAGTATATTTCAACAAATATACATATTATAAATTTAAAAACTCAAGATGTTGAAATATTTTATTTCTTGATACATCAAAAACTATAATTCACTTTATTAATGATGTCAAACCACTTGAGTCAGCTCGCTGTTGTTTTTGGATTCTGGTTTTAGTCTCGTCGATGATGCCAACATTCAGAGCCCTTGAACAATAAAATACCTAACAAGAACTCAAATACTTCTACTACACTCTAAGTTTTATAGGTAGTTGTGGGTACAAAGAGTTCATGGGATGGGGGGTTTGGTGAAATATGGTTCTCTTTCTGTGTTCTGAGTCAGTTTTCCCCTATAGTGACGTTATTATTTTCTTCCTCTTTGTTGAAGTTAGATTTTAGAAGTGAAATCAGAAATTACATGGTACTTAGGTCTGTTTTATGGTTTTTTTCATGTCTGTTTATGGTGGTGGTTTTCCTTATAGTTAAAGATAGTGTTTTCGTCGATGGTGTATGAGTTTTATGTGCTTATCTCACTCTGTATGGATGGTTTGGTTGTTTTTCATTCATTGGGGGATGACGAAGACTTGTTGATGATGTTTTATGGTGGATAAAATGTAGTATGATTGGATCTAGTGATTAATGTGGTGTCTTGATAGTGACGTTTATGGTAGTGATTTGATGGTGATGTCAATAGTGGGTTTCATGATGATGGTTGCGGGCGATGAGAATTTGGCTAACAAAAGTGATCTAGGATCGTAATCTTCTTAGGTTATGTGTTCATTATGATTTTTTTAATTTTTAATTTCAAATTGGAAATCATTGTTTTGTATACTATTTCTTACTGCACAACAATAAAGAGAGTAATTCTAAATTGAAATAAAAATTTAATTTTCACGGACATTTTTGTTTCACACAATGACTTTATGAAACATTCATAACACATTTTGATTGCAGATATTAATTTATAAAATCTTTACTCATATCCTGAAATTCATTCTAAAGTTAACTCAAAACAGTATACACATGTATGCATAACAAACTACATCAATATCTCGTATTTCTATTTGAAACTTTTTTGAGTATTAATGTGTTGCTTCTCTTAACTTCATGAAATAGAACATTGTGCACGACCTTCCCAAAATTATTTTTCATGCACATAAGAGTAAGAAAATCCTAAATCCTTTTCATGCTAATATCTATATCTTGAACAAGTATCATGTTAACTTATATTTAAGAATGAAACCTTTTCAAAACTTTTATTTTATGGTACCTTCTTCAACTTTGTGTAGAAAAAAAGCTTAAGACATCTATTATTTTTCTTCTCTAAGAAAATGTGTGTGTGTGGCCCTTTAAATAACATTAAAAAACTCAACATAGTTGTGAATACTTCCAGAAAGTTTAAAAATATTGTATAGTGATATCAATTAGTACATGAAAGTAAATTATCACACAAAGATTAGAACAAATTGTTATTTATGCAATAAGGTTTCTAAAAAAACCATTGAAAAAAGTGATATTTTTATCTCTACAAAGATAATTTGTCTTTTTAATAATTATCATCATGCATGAATTAATAAGATAGGGGAGTTTATAGATAATATCCGATACCTATCACTACCTCACACTCTCACCTTGAATCTAAAAAATAATCAAGCATCCAAATCCTTTGCAGCTATATAAATCTAAGATTGTTGCATCTTCTTAAAATATATCTTCACATGCCTACCAATGTATCCCAATTTGTTTCTTCATTTCATAGACTTTTGAAACTCATATCTTCTCCAGTTCACACTATTTATTCTCTTCCTTGAATAATCATTTCATACAACAACATGTCTTAAACCTATATGATGTGTCTCAAACTCCATAGGGCAACACATACCTTAATAAAATGAAACCAAACATGATCTCCTTACATTCCCATCATGAAAATTTTCTTGATTAAACATGATGGAAAACATAATTTTTCAAGATGGAGAGATCAGGATACTCACAATGTTGACCAACATGTGCTGGGCGTGATGAGCTCTCCTCATATAGCATCATGCCATGCAATCTCAGGGGGCATGAACCCTCTAAGCATCTGGTTGAAGATAAAGATATCATAAAATTTATTTCTCTATATTAGAATATTCTTGTTTTTACATGATTAAAAAATTCCCCACTTATATTGAATCTCAAATATAAAATGATTTATTCTAATCCCTTCTTAAAAAATAAGTGCGCACCATAATATGTTACTTGTGATTCCATGGAACATATCAATGCTATTTCATTATCCTCTTCATATAAAATTACCCACACGTCTTTAGAGAATACTTTACATGTGTAGGTGATCTTTTCCTGAGATCTTCACATATGGCTAGCCATTTGATATTTTTTTTTTATAAAAAAATGTATAATAATTTTATACCAGCATAAACCATTCTCAATAATTCTTCCTCAAATAATTTCAACACTAGTTAAAATTCCTCTAAGCCTCAAAAAAATCAAGATATCTATGTATAATATTATATAACCCCCATAACTATGTATCCCACTTTTTATAAAACTTCATTCCAAAATGAATACTTATTCAACCAGCTATCTAATCTCCGATATATTTATTAACTAGTATCACATCACATTCTTCAAGTTGTGAACAATGTGTTATCACGAATTATTATTTTCACATGTCAAATAAATTAATTCCAAATATCTCTTCATATGAATTAAAATAAAAACATCCATCACACTCAAAAACATTAATTATCACTAGTATGATAAAAAATAAAACATTATAAACAATTACAATGGTTTTTAAATCATCCCCTTTACATTTATTATCAAATCCAACATCATTATTTCAAAAATTCTCACTAAGAGTCATCAAAACAAAAAATTACTAAATGAATAATATCCTAAAACACACTACCAGATAATGTAATGGGTTTGAGTGAATTCTATCTCCTAATGATGAGCTTCCATCCAAGACTCTTCTGGTTCGTTTTTCTTGGATTTCTCTACCTGCTTGGGACATGGTTCCTCCCTTCAGGTGGAGGCCAAGGCGATGTTCTATGGTCCTACCCTTTGATTCCATAATGAGATTTATTTATCAAAGGATGAAATAGATTAAAATATAATCTACAATACCCTTCATGGAATTGGATTCACTCCTTGTTCAATTCACTAGACCATTAGAATGTGTTGGGGAATGATCAAAAACAACACCAGTGTGGTCCACACTTTGTGCGATGGTAACCAAGTCATCGAAAATAATTCCTATCTTGATGTACATGGACCTGATCATATTTGAAATTATAATGTGCACAATTTAAAGCATGAGAGGGTTAATCTGGTTATAGGGGATTCCCTCAAACTTCACTATTTCAGGCCACCCTAAGCTCTTCTTATGTTGGATTAGGCTTGCAGTTTTTTTTATTTTCTTATCCTTCATTTTAATTTAATAAAAATTTAAATGATTACGATGATGATACCACCATTAATTCAATTTCCTCCACATTTGTAAAATAACCGAAGCTTCAAATTCTCCGATATTGAATATTACCTATCCCCTTAGATAAATAAGTGTAAAATCCCCCCTAAAAGTAGAATCCCATGAATTTTGGGGAACTCTTCTATAAATCTCCATGTGATAGGATAAGATTGAACATGGAGTTTAAACATCAAATCAACCAACCTCACTCTTGGTATAGCTTGGGTGAAGACACATGTAACCTATTTTTTAGTAAAAATATATTCCATCTTGATATCTATACTAGCAACATCCTCATTGATAAAATTATATTTGATATAAATGTTCTTGGATATTTAATGTGGAAATGGTTTTTTAGATAAATAAATTGATTTATTATTATTATAGGAAATTTTTAGTGTCTTCTTGTCAACATCATTCAAATGTACCAGCTACAAATGCATCTAAATCATCTATGTATAATAATGTGTATTAGATACATACTCTTCATCATTTTTTCTTATTGTTACTAAAATTTTAATTTATTTCTATATCAAATTACACATCCCTCTCCTATAATGAACGTTCCTACTAAAGTTGACCTTATTCTAGAACAATCATCTAACCAATTTTCATCTGTATATCTTGAAATGTACAAATTTTAAATGTTTCAATATATAATTTCAGAATTTAGTATTTCTTTCATATATCTCAAAATTCCCTATGAAATAAGAAAGTGATACTCTTTAACATCACTCTAAAACCTTTCACATAAATTCATTATATAAGTTATATATTCCCTTTATGTTGTTTAGTAAAGTAGTATTCAAATGATTCTTTTAAATTCTTTTTCATTATGTATTCTTCCAACTATATCCTAGTATAAATTGGTTGCCACTAAAATGGGAGTTGAATATTATTTCAAAGCCTTCATGATACTTTTCAATAATTATATTGAATATTTTTCTTGAAATAAAAGTATATAATTTGGATTCTGATCAATTTATAATCCTAGAAAATATATCATTTCACTTAGTATGGAAATGTCAAAGTTCATCATCATCTGCTCATAAAATTCATTATAGAGATACTGTTTGTCTCTATGAAACATGATATCATCCACATGATCAATAACTATGAGAGTACCTATGTATATATCTCCAACATAATGGTTATTGTCAAACTTCGTTTTTGTGATCTTCAGATCCCTTAAACCACCATCCAATTTGGAATACCAAGATCTAGGGGATCTTTTCAATCTATAAAAATCATTCGTTAACATGCAGACTATACATCCATTACTGCCTAAGATTGAACCCTCAAGTTGTTAAATGTAAAATTCTTCTTTAATATCACCATTTAAAAATGAATATTTCACATAAATTTTATAAATTTTTTAATGTTTGTGTGTTTCCACTCCCAATAACATTCCAAAATTCTCTACTCATTCAATTACTGAAAATGTTTCTTCAAATTTAATGACCTACATCTGAGAATTTCCATTCCACATTTTCCTTACATTATTTTTTGATACCTCACCATTATCATTCAGATTATTTCTATACACCCACTTGGATCCAATTAGAATGTTATTTTTTGGTGTTCAAACAGGTTCCATGTTTTTTTTCATATGATCTGGTTCCTCATTTATAGCTTGTATCCACTCCTCACAATCAACTACTTCAACCAGTATTTGTGGTTCAATTGGTGAGATAAGTATAGTTTGATGTTAAAATATAAATCTAATTCTAGTCTTTTATGTATCCATTTGATTTCTATAAATATATTCTGATTCACCATGTTTCTTCAATTTATTGTATTTTCCTCCAATTTTTAGTAGGTTCATATTCATCACTTAGTTATTTAGAATTAATATAAACTGTGATTGAATATTTTTTAGCTGCTTCAATATCTTTCTTCTATGAAATTTAAATGTTTTTTCCTTTGAATTTTATATTTTTTTTAATTTTTATAACTATTTTTCCCTGGTTTTTAGAAATTTTGACATTAAAGTTGTCATGTAGTGAATATGACCTTATTATGCAACGTTTTTAGTCACTTTAATTGATAAGTAGACCATGAAGATCCCATTTTCTAGATTCTTATCAAAATTTTCCATATTTTTATTCTTAATTTTCATAAAGTAAGGACTTCCAAAAACTCTAATATATTTAACAGCTATCTTTATATTTTACAAAATTTCATATATTTTCATTTTTGACAATTTTCTTTGAAATTTTTTTACTATATGTTTAAAAAATTATATATAACATTTCTTCAAAAATATTTTATGATATGGAGTTCAACTAACATAGTTATTCTGATCTCAATAATTCTTATATTCTTTCTTTCTAGATAACTATTTTTATGGGGTATATAGTGTGCTATTTTTATTCTTGATTCCATGTTTCAATATATAATTTTTAAAATAATCACATTTATTCTCTTTACCATTACCCTTTCTATGATTTTTTATATAGAGCCCCTAAATTTTCACAAACCATATTGTATAGATTTGGAACATAACTTCTTACTTTTTTTAATAAATATTAAATTATGAAACCAAGTATAATCATAAATAAGTATAATTAATTATTTATCACCTCATGTATACTTTTGTCTAGTGGGTCAATATAATCTAGTGTGGATGATCCCAAGTGGTCTAGTATACCGAATATCTACTTCTTTTTGTGGTCTTTCATCCATTATCCATTATTGGTAGGCTTCAAAAATATCATATTTTTCTCGATTCATCTAGGGAAAATCTCTTATAATACCATATCATAAGATTTTACTATTACTTCTTTGGCCAATATGAACAACAGTTTTATTTCATATGTAGTTTTTTATCTTTTTTTCTCAAATAACAAGAATCGATAGGATCACCAATTTGAAATAGATTATGATTTGTTCTTATACCTTTAATAATGATCCTATTATCCTTTTTTCTTTTAGTTACACTAGAATCAAAACTGACTACAACATCATTTATATCATCAGATATTTGAATGACATGAAGTAATTTATACATTGTCCCTTAAAAAACTAATATATCATTTAACTTCAGATTATGATCTTCAATTTCAACTAAGCCAACTACATTGATTCTAAGGGAAAAATCATTGACAAATGCTATTGTGTCATCAATAATATATGAGGAAAACAAACTATCATTAATCAATGACTTGATTATTTTGTTTAATTTCAATTAAAATTAAATAAATCATATTTTTCTTCATTTATCGTAGGTATTACAATTCATTTATTACTATAATGAATCTGTTTAGTTAGACTAGTTAAGAAATCCTCCTCTCTATAACCTTAATGATCAAATATTCAATAAATTTCTAATAAGTAGTAATTTTTTAGGTTGGATGATAAGATTAATTCCTTGTCACATGTTTTTCACTTTGAAAATATCTCTTCATTTTATCAAAATATCTCCCCATGGTCCATGTATTATCTATGGTAGTAACATGTTATCCAATAATGAGTAGGATTTGTGCCTAAACAATCTACAACACCAGTAGTATCCTTTTAACCTTGATCATCCATAACATTATAGTTCGGTCCTGAAAATTTCTTTCTCTCATAACTTATAATATTGTTTCCTTTTATATGGAAGATATGATATTCTTGAGGTATTCTACACTTCCTTTGATGTATAAGAATTTTTCTCACTAGCCTTATTCATATAGAATAGTCCATATTTATTACTAAAAATTGTATTATTATGTGTAATAGGTTTATTTTTAGATGAATTCGGAATTGAATTAGCCTACCACTCAGGATGCCTCCTTTCACCACCTTGTGATGATTCATCCCTGAACTTAATTTCCTTGTTAAAGTGTTCTATTATTTTTCTCAATTCATTTTGAACTTCAAGACAAATTTTTTATTTCATGGAAATGTATTTACCTCTTTGAGTAGGTTTTTATTCATGGTATTTTATTATATTATCTTGATCTACCAATAATAGTTTATATTTAATGATCTCATCAAATTAAAATTTTACTTTCATAACATACTCATCCTTTACCTCAAATACATTTTCTTTTTATTTCATCATCATCATATTATCATTATTGAGAATTGTGTTTTTCCCAATATAGGATTATAATTCTTTTTCTGTATATATTCTATATCTATTTGTTCACTTTTATCAATATCAATTTTTATTGTTTAAACTGATCTATAGAAACTGAGATTTTACCTTGTAAAAACATTGGAATATTTCTACATATATTTCCCCAGTTAGGTGCTGAAATGGTGGGTGGTTCCAAGGTTCAGTGTACTCAAAATAAATTATAAAATATATTAAGTATATTTTATACTATAAAGGTGTTGTAAACTAGATATCTCTCAAACGGTAGCTTGGATCATAAATATGAGGCCATAGTTGAGTCTGGAGTGTGGTGTTTACCCCTGGCGGGACATAACCTTTGTCAGCATGGGTCTTCTGTAGAAAAAGCCATGATGAGTATTTTTGTAAATAAAATAAATAAAATTAATTACTTTATCTCGAATGATGAATCAAATAATGTTTTAATAGGGACTCAGATTGAAAATTTGAGACCACTATTGAGTTCGGAATGTGGATTTTTTCCTATGCATGATATAAAATGAGAGGGCACAGAGGTTTCAGATTCCTCACCGAGTGAGACTCTTATAAAGAGAATCATAGGGAATTAGAATTAGGGTTAGACCCTAATTCAATCTCTCTATATATAAATTCACTCTCTCCCATCTTTTTATCTTTGTTATTTAGTGGATCGAGGATGAATCAAGAGTGAATATTTGGTGGATCTCATCAAAAGCACTGGAGGTTGCATTCTTCAATGACAATCAAATCGAGCTAGGATTATTGTTAATTTTTATTCCTCCAATTTAAATATATAATTATTTCTTCAATTAGTCATCAATTTCATTATTTGAACTTTAATGTGATGGTCGAATGAAAAAAGTCATTATATGATCTCCATTTTGAATACCATTTTTACATGTTCTTTATCCATTGTTCACTGATAATCATCGCCTATTTTTGGACAGGTCCAAACACCAATGGATCATTGATAAGAGGATGGTGTTATGAAGATTCCATCCAGAGGATTCAAAAACCGGTCTCAGCTAAATTTTTAGGCTATCTATATGGTCATGGTGGTCCATGGAAGGGGCCATTGGAGAGGTCGGCCGGTGGCGACGACAAGCAACAGTCACAGGGGGTGGCACAACAGAGCACAGTTTGGCGCTAGTGTGGAGAGGTGGAGATGGTCAGAAGTTTTAGTGAGAAATAAAAGGATTTCGAGTTCAGAATCATAGGCATGAGGAAAATGGGGTAGTGGGGTGGTGAGGTCGATATGTTGGTGGAGCCGCAAACGGCAGGGTCAGGCGAAGGACCTGAGGGTTGGCAGGGTCCCGCGCGAAGTGGGTTGTGTGTTGATAAAGGGAGAACGGGGAAATTGGAGGGGGATAGAATAGAGCATTTGGCAGGTCAGGTAGAAGAACCTATCCGGATCGGGCCTCCTAGGTGAGCAGGTTGGGCCACGGGCTGGACCATTCGGAGCGGTCTGACCAGAATGGGCCGGACCGGTTTGTTTTGGTCTTGACAACTTTAAAAAGTCATATCTTTAACATCAGGTGTCTGATTGACACACCGTCTATGGTCAAACATCCCTATCATTGAGAAATATCTTTTTAGACATGTTAAAAACTTTTTTGTCTCATTTTTATTGATCGGTTTCATGAAACGCCTAATATTAATATTAAATAAATATTTATTATTATTTGGGGATCTTGTATCAGACATTTATTTTATGTGGAATTTCTGTTTTTCATGATGTCAGTGGTGGTGTGACCCTATAAATTGTGTGGAAATTTCAATACTACTTTATGGTGTTTAAACCAAAGTTGAGGTGTGGGCCCAATGAGGCCTAGTTCGAACGTGTTGTGGGGAAATGTGGCCTTTTCACTGGGAATCAATTTCGGATGAATGGGTTGTTCATCTCATGTGTTTTTTCATGAGGATCAAAGTGGAATGATCAATATATTTTGTTTCATGATAGTGTAGTGGGATTTATAGAATGTCTTTTTAGTTCAATTTGGTGGAAAATAACGTTTCCTTCAGATGCTTGATTGGGGAAAATAAATAGTCGATCTTGTGTGTTATTTTTCAAGGATCGCAATGGTGTGATCCATTTTCATTTGCAAATCCTTATTTGTGATCTCATTAAATGTGCAAAATTGAAAGGAATATCGATGGAAGATCCTTCTATATTGGTTGAATAGAACAAAAATCTTATGATAGCTTTGACTCTTGTGTGAGTGGAGAAGATGTTTGAAGACATGAAGTCAGATGTTCAAGATCCATTTAAGGAGATGTATCAATGAAATTCTTTTCTCACACTTCGAATTAACATCGATAATCATGCTCTAGATATTCTTTTGAATAGATTTTCCAGGTACTATCAGAGTACACTAGCATGTATAGGGGTACTTTTTCATAGTTTTGTTTCACAATATGGATTGGTACATGGGAAGATAATGAGATGGTACCACATGTTGTGTTGGACCCACAAGGTCTGTGTACCACGCTATAATCTTTTACCTATCATATCTCTTTCTTTTGGACCCGGATTTTGGCTTAATATTACCCTATCCTAAGAGTTATTTTGTAGATCAAGATGGTGACATCCATAATGGAATTTGAGATACAATGTTAGATGTTCTAGATGTGCAACCTATTCAGGCGACGTCTGATAATGGTTGTGATCAGGTGTTAACATATCCGAGCTTTCCGAGTGGTACCATTTAGTATGGATGGCCAGTGTTGTTACTCGATTCCTTTAGAGTTTAACACCTCTACTCGGTAAGGCATTAGTCATTAATGACCTAGAGTGTAATCCCCCGTCGGTATGGGTGTGGGTCCTCTACGACTAATATGAGAGTGGAATCCTCTGGAAGCATTAGGGAGTAGGTCTTTTACGATAATACAAGTGGAATCCTCCATCAGAATGATCATGGTTCCTCTATCAGCTACTTCCAAGTAGAATATCCCTAATGCACTAGGGTGAGGGTCCTCGATGAAAAATATTGAAATCCCCCAGACACATCAGGGTGTGAGTCATCTATGATGATAGTTAAAGTGGAATCCCCCTAATGCACTAGGGTGTGGGTCCTATACTTTGCATTTACTCATTCCAGATTCAAATCAGTTGTGAGGTATTATTTGATGTTACTTTGGACACACTAGTAAGGAGGAACTTTCCCAACAGAGATGTGTCCTTATGATGCGACCTAAAACCATTCAGGCAAGACAAACCCACCAAAATAAGATAGTATCAAGGTGCGGTGACTGATTCCCTTTAACTTTCATGTTTGGGGATGATGTGAGGGATGTGAGGAATCATCGTTGGTTACATATGAAACTATTTCATACTCTTTTCTTAGGGTAAGATTCAAGATGGAGATCCCCTTACTCTCTTTAATTTGGGATTCTTTGACTGATCATATATATGTAAACCATTTCAATACCCACTCTTGGGTTTTGGTTGCACTCATTCTAGGAGAGGTGAAGATGTGTGAGGTATGCCACGTGCTTTTCGTGTCAAGATTCTCGTGGTGGGATGAATATAATATCCAACTATATGTAGTGAATACTCGACCAGAAGTTTGTATTCTCACCATTTCTATCGCCGTGTATCCAAATGAGTTTACATTCACTCTCTTGTTGGGTTTAGTTTTACTCTTTTATTATACCTTGTTCTATATACTACTGAACTCTTCAGTACATCTTTCCATTCACCCTTGAGACTTCAAGGAATCCTACTATGTATTTTTATGCACACCCCTACTTTGTTTTTTCCAAACTTGGTGTTCCCTTCTATACGACAGACAGGTTAATCATGAAATAAGAAGGTATTTGGGATATGGGGTGCATGGAAAACATGTGGAGGTTGTAGCTTGGGATCCATAAGTTGAGTTCTCTTAGTTGTTTTAATTTTACACTTGTCTTACTGTATTGACATTTTTGTGGTTGGGCATGTATTTTCCCCTCTTCCCTTTCATTTTACTTTTTTGTACACGTGCTATTAAGAGGTTAATGTATATTTGCAGTTTATATATAGCTGTGATGTATCTTTTCTTTTCCCTCTACAATTTCTCAATGAGTTGGTTGTGTGTGTGTGTATGGTTACTTAGGAAAATACCTCTCCATGTTTTTATGCCTTCAGCTCTTGTCGCTATCCCCTTGCCAATGGAGGTGGGCTTGGGGATGTTTCAGCTCGAGCCCATCATTGGTCGGGTTGTGAAAAAGTGGTATCAAATGTGGTTGAACCCTTGGGACGTTGTTTGGAAATTTCCCTAAATAGGCCTTGGTTGGGTTTAGGGAAACTGTTTTAACATGTCTCTAGTGTATCTCTCAGACTAGGGAGTCTAGTGATTGTGTGACAACCGATGTATCCATTCAATAGGTCCTTGATTACCCTCTTACTGACTCAGCGTGTTGATACATTTTTTGTAGGGAACTTTGGAACATCCATCACATGGGATTGAGTCATTTACTATCCTTCTTGATTCAGCTCCCCCTTTTGATTGATATATATACACATATATTCTCATTCGACCATGATACTCCTTGATAAGTTTCGAGATACCTTCGCAGTGACAACTAGTAAGGATACTAGCATTGGTTTGTGATGACCACCCTATGAGCTACGAGGCCTCAGTTTTGGATTGATAATATGACCCCCCCTTCTTCCACGTGGCCAGGTAGAAACACCTCCACCTATTGAGTAGCAGTTAGTCCAAACATAGATGGCTGAGGACGTGTAAAGGATAAGCGTACTCTGCAATTTCTAGTTCCATAGACTTCTAAGGTTCCATGGTGTTTCAAATCCCCAGGAAGAAAAGGATTGGCTAGAGTTAGTGGTCTACCTATTCAAGATTCTTTAGACACTGATAGATCATATGGTGGCATTGGAATATAGTCTTTACCAGAAATTAGCTGGGTGTTGGTGGAGTTTAGGTTATATAGATGTGCAATGAGTTGTCACTCTCATGCGGTAACATCCAGTATATGTTCCATGAAGAGTACTACCCCTTCTTCCTACTCTCCATCTGGATTTAGGAGCTCCTTCAGTTTCAGTATGGAGGGATGAGAGTGTTTCAGTACATGACTAGGTGTGCAGTCCTTATATGCTACTCTACGGACATGATCCATGACTGCTACTTCTGAGTATATAAGTTTGAGAAGGGGATCCGTAGGTAAACCTGTGTCACTGTCACGACCTTATGAATCCCCACCTACGTCATAGTGCTGGAGTGGGAACTGGTGATAGAGAGCATTCTGTCAGTGAAATTCTAGTTATCTAGTTTTTAAAATGGTCACATCTTCAATAATAAGACGTCAGTTGGTAGGGCCTCGACACAGGTGGCCTCCCCATTATTAGTCTCAGGCACATGGTCAGGTTATCAATTAAGGCACCATGATATCCCGGGATGGGCCAATGCTATTCTTGAGATGGGTGAGGTGACAGGGTATGATACTTCCCGACTAGATGTGCTGATGTAACATCAAAAGTAAGTAATGAATAATAGATTTTATTATCTAATTCTATTTATGAATTAGATAGTGTTTTAGAGGCTTAAAATGAGAATAAATCAAATCTTAAGCATTGAATTCTCTAATATTTTTTTTTAAAAGATTGTTTTACCGCCTTTTGATGCTAAACCATTTTTAAATCTATATTTTGACAATTTTATAAGCTATATTTGTCAAAATAAACTTATTCTTTAGTATTGTGACATTGAAATTTACTTTGGATAAATTTTTGGTATTTTTCTGACAATGTTCATTTTTTAATGAATAATGAAAAATACTGAATTTTACTTCAAAACTTCTTTTTCATCTAATTTAATTATATGGATAGATTATCTTTTTAATTGGGTTTAAAGTGTAAATAGAATATATTTTTTAAAAAGGGAATTCCCAAGAGTGGCCTTTTCGAACCCTCCACACTCAAGAACCCCCCTCCCCACGAAGAGATCATCTGGGGATGCCCCAGCCGGGGAGGAGCCGTTGTCAGCCGAGATGACATTGCGTCCCATGGGGTAACACCTCGATCAGCGATGGTTCGTCATAGCAATCCGTCAGCTAGGTGAAGTGCGCCCATTCTGCCCACCCGGTGAGACACCGGGTGACCCGGCAAGACGAGTGGTACATGGGAGGCGGAAATTCCCCCAAGAGCGGGCTCCCAGGAATCGAACCCTAGACCTCACCGAACACCTTTGATATGGCCCTCGACCCTGCACCACTACGCCACCGCCGAAGCGGCAAACGTGTTGTATGGGTAACGAGGTATAGGGCTGGCCTGCCCACCTGCGCGCCGCACGCCCCCAGCTAGGCCCAAGGTGGCCAACCCTTGGTCTTGGGCCAGTTACAACGGAGTCGAGGGGACGAGAGGTTCACTGACAAATGGTGCGCGTTGCCTTTGTGAGGACTCGAACCCGGAACCTCAGCTACGGGTCGCCACCACCTTGAACCAACTCACCCAGCCCCCGCAGGAAAACATGTTGTATGGGTAACGAGGTATAGGGCTGGCCTGCCCACCTGCGCGCCGCACGCCCCCAGCTAGGCCCAAGATGGCCAACCCTTGGGCTTGGGCCAGTTCCCACGGAGTCGAGGGGACGAGAGGTTCGCTGACAAATGGTGCGCGTTGCCTTTGCGAGGACTCGAACCCGGAACCTCAGCGACGGGTCGTCAACGCCTTGAACCAACACACCAAGCCCCCGCGGGCAAACGTGTTGTATGAGTAACGAGGTATAGGGCTGGCCTGCCCACCTGCGCGCCGCACGCCCCCAGCTAGGCCCAAGGTGGCCAACCCTTGGGCTTGGGCCAGTTCCCACGAAGTCGAGGGGACGAGAGGTTCGCTGACAAATGGTGCGCGTTGCCTTTGTGAGGACTCGAACCCGGAACCTCAGCGACGGGTCGCCACTGCCTTGAACCAACTCACCCAGAAAACGTGTTGTATGGGTAACGAGGTATAGGGATGGCCTGCCCACCTGCGCGCCGCACGCCCCCAGCTAGGACCAAGGTGGCTAACCCTTGGGCTTGGGCCAGTTCCCACGGAGCGAGGGGACGAGAGGTTCGCTGACAAATGGTGCGCGTTGCCTTTGTGAGGACTCGAACCCGGAACCTCAGCGACGGGTCGCCACCGCCTTGAACCAACTCACCCAGCCCCCACGGGTGATAAACGTGTTGTATGGGTAACGAGGTATAGGGCTGGCCTGCCCACCTGCGCGCCGCATGCCCCCAGCTAGGCCCAAGGTGGCCAACCCTTGGGCTTGAGCCAGTTCCCACGGAGTCGAGGGGACGAGAGGTTCGCTGAAAAATGGTGCGCGTTGCCTTTGTGAGGAATCGAACCCAGAACCTCAGCGACGGGTCGCCACCGCCTTGAACCAACTCACCCAGCCCCCGCGGGCGAACGTGTTGTATGGGTAACGAGGTATAGGGCTGGCCTGCCCACTTGCGCGCCTCACGCCCCCAGCTAGGCCCAAGGTGTCCAACCCTTGGGCTTGGGCCAGTTCCCACAGAGTCGAGGGGACGAGAGGTTCGCTGACAAATGGTGCGCGTTGCCTTTGTGAGGACTCAAACCCGGAACCTCAGCGACGGGTCGCCACCGCCTTGAACCAACTCACCCAGCCCCCACGGGCAAACGTGTTGTATGGGTAACGAGGTATAGGGCTGGCCTGCCCACCTTGGCACCACACGCCCCCAGCTAGGCCCAAGGTGGCCAACCCTTGGGCTTGGGCCAGTTCCCACGGAGTCGAGGGGACGAGAGGTTCGCTGACAAATGGTGCGCGTTGCCTTTGTGAGGACTCGAACCCGGAACCTCAACGACGGGTCTTCACCGCCTTGAACCAACTCACCCAGCCCCCGCGGGCAATGTGTTGTATGGGTAACGAGGTATAGGGCTGGCCTGCCCACCTGCACGCCGCACGCCCCCAGCTAGGCCCAAGGTGGCCAACCCTTGGGCTTGGGCCAGTTCCCACGGAGTCGAGGGGACGAGAGGTTCGCTGACAAATGGTGCGCGTTGCCTTTGTGAGGAATCGAACCCGAAACCTCAGTGACGGGTCGCCACCGCCTTGAACCAACTCACCCAGCCCCCGCGGGCTAAATGTGTTGTATGGGTAACGAGGTATAGGGCTGGCCTGCCCACCTGCATGCCGCACGCCCCCAGCTAGGCCCAAGGTGGCCAACCCTTGGGCTTGGGCCAGTTCCCACGGAGTCGAGGGGACGAGAGGTTCGCTGACAAATGGTGCGTGTTTCCTTTGTGAGGACTCGAACCCGGAACCTCAGCGACGGGTCGCCACCACCTTGAACCAACTCACCCAGACCCCGTGGGCAAAACGTGTTGTATGGGTAACGAGGTATAGGGCTGGCCTGCCCACCTGCGCGCCGCACGCCCCTAGCTAGGCCCAAGGTGGCCAACCCTTGGGCTTGGGCCAGTTCCCACGGAGTGGAGGGGACGAGAGGTTCGCTGACAAATGGTGCGCGTTGCATTTGTGAGGACTCGAACCCGGAACCTCAGCGACGGGTCGCCACCGCCTTGAACCAACTCACCCAGCCCCCGCGGGCAAACGTGTTGTATGGGTAACGAGGTATAGGGATGGCCTGCCCACCTGCGCGTCGCACGCCCCCAGCTAGGCCCAAGGTGGCCAACCCTTGGGCTTGGGCCAGTTCCCACAGAGTCGAGGGGACGAGAGGTTCGCTGACAAATGGTGCGCGTTGCCTTTGTGAGGACTCGAACCCGGAACCTCAGCGACGGGTTGCCACCGCCTTGAACCAACTCACCCAGCCCCCGCGGGCGAAACGTGTTGTATGGGTAACGCGGTATAGGGCTGGCCTGCCCACCTGCGCGCCGCACGCCCCCAGCTAGGCCCATGGTGGCCAACCCTTGGGCTTGGGCCAGTTCCCATGGAGTCAAGGGGACAAGAGGTTCGCTGACAAATGGTGCGCGTTGCCTTTGTGAGGACTCGAACCCGGAACCTCAGCGACGGGTCGCCACCGCCTTGAACCAACTCACCCAGCCCCCATGGGCAAACGTGTTGTATGGGTAACGAGGTATAGGGCTGGCCTGCCCACCTGCGCGCCGCACGCCCCCAGCTAGGCCCAAGGTGGCAAACCCTTGGGCTTGGGCCAGTTCCCAATGAGTCGAGGGGACGAGAGGTTAGCTGAAACGTGTTGTATGGGTAAAGAGGTATAGGGCTGACCTGCCCACCTGCGCGCCGCACGCCCCCAGCTAGGCCCAAGGTGGCCAACCTTTGGGCTTGGGCCAGTTCCCACGGAGTCGAGGGGACGAGAGGTTCACTGACAAATGGTGCGCATTGCCTTTGTGAGGACTCGAACCCGGAACCTCAGCGACGGGTCGCCACCGCCTTGAACCAACTCACCCAAACGTGTTGTATGTGTAACGAGGTATAGGGCTGGCCTGCCCACCTGCGCGCCGCACGCCCCCAGCTAGGCCCAAGGTGGCCAACCCTTGGGATTGGGCCAGTTCCCACGGAGTCGAGGGGACGAGAGGTTCGCTGACAAATGGTGCGCATTGACTTTGTGAGGACTCGAACCCGGAACCTCAGCGACGGGTCGCCACCGCCTTGAACCAACTCACCCAACCCCCGCAGGAAAACGTGTTGTATGGGTAACGAGGTATAGGGCTGGCCTTCCCACCTGCGCGCCGCACGCCCCCAGCTAGGCCCAAGGTGGCCAACCCTTGGGCTTGGTCCAGTTCCCACGGAGTCGAGGGGACGAGAGGTTCGCTGACAAATGATGCTCGTTGCCTTTGTGAGGAATCGAACCCGGAACCTCAGCGACGGGTCGCCACCGCCTTGAACCAACTCACCCATCCCCCGCGGGCGAACGTGTTGTATGGGTAACGAGGTATAGGGATGGCCTGCCCACCTGCGCGCCGCACGCCCCCAGCTAGGCCCATGGTGGCCAACCCTTGGGCTTGGTCCAGTTCCCACGGAGTCGAGCGGACGAGAGGTTCGCTGACAAATGGTGCGCGTTTCCTTTGTGAGGACTCGAACCCGGAACCTCAGCGACGGGTCGACACCGCCTTGAACCAACTCACCCAGCCCCCGCGGGCAAACGTGTTGTATGGGTAACGAGGTATAGGGCTGGCCTGCCCACCTGCGCGCCGCACGCCCCCAGCTAGGACCAAGGTGGCCAACCCTTGGGCTTGGGCCAGTTTCCACGGAGTCGAGGGGATGAGAGGTTCGCTGACAAATGGTGCGCGTTGCCTTTGTGAGGACTCGAACCCGGAACTTCATCGACGGGTCGCCACCGCCTTGAACCAACTCACCCAGCCTCCACGGGCAAACGTGTTGTATGGGTAACGAGGTATAGGGCTGGCCTGCCCACATGCGCGCCGCACGCCCCCAGCTAGGCCCAAGGTGGCCAACCCTTGGGCTTGGGCCAGTTCCCACGGAGTCGAGGGGACGAGAGGTTCGCTGAAAAATGGTGCGCGTTGCCTTTGTGAGGACTCGAACCCGGAACCTCAGCGACGGGTCGCCACCGCCTTGAACCAACTCACCCAGCCCCCGCGGGAAAACGTGTTGTATGGGTAACGAGGTATAGGGCTGGCCTGCCCACCTGTGCGCCGCACGCCCCCAGCTAGGCCCAAGGTGGCCAACCCTTGGGCTTGGGCCAGTTCCCACGGAGTCGAGGGGACGAGAGGTTTGCTGACAAATGGTGTGCGTTGCCTTTGTGAGGACTCGAACCTGGAACCTCAGCGACGGGTCTCCACCGCCTTGAACCAACTCACCCAGACCCCGCGGGCAAACGTGTTGTATGGGTAACGAGGTATAGGGCTGGCCTGCCCACCTGCGCGCCGCACGCCCCCAGCTAGTCCCAAGGTGGCCAACCGTTGGGCTTGGGCCAGTTCCCACGGAGTCGAGGGGACGAGAGGTTCGCTGACAAATGGTGCGCGTTGCCTTTGTGAGGACTCGAACCCGGAACCTCAGCGACGGGTCGCCACCGCCTTGAACCAACTCACCCAGCCCCCGCGGGCGAAACATGTTGTATGGGTAACGAGGTATAGGTCTGGCCTTCCCACCTGCGTGCCGCACACCCCCAGCTTGGCCCAAGGTGGCCAACCCTTGGGCTTGGGCCAGTTCCCACGGAGTCGAGGGGACGAGAGGTTCACTGACAAATGGTGCGCGTTGCCTTTGTGAGGACTCGAACCCAGAAGAAACGCGTTGTATGGGTAACGAGGTATAGGGCTGGCCTTCCCACCTGCGCACCGCACGCCCCCAGTTAGGCCCAAGGTGGCCAACCCTTGGGCTTGGGCCAGTTCCCACAGAGTCGAGGGGACGAGAGGTTCGCTGACAAATGGTGCGCATTGCCTTTGTGAGGACTCGAACCCGGAACCTCAGCGATGGGTCGCCACCGCCTTGAACCAACTCACCCAGCCCCCGCGGGCAAACCTGTTGTATGGGTAACAAGGTATAGGGCTGGCCTGCCCACCTGCGCGCCGCACGCCCCCAGCTAGGCCCAAGGTGGCCAACCCTTGGGCTTGGGCCAGTTCCCACGGAGTCGAGGGGACGAGAGGTTCGCTGACAAATGGTGCGCATTGCCTTTGTGAGGACTCGAAACCCGAACCTCAGCGATGGGTCGCCACCGCCTTGAACCAACTCACCCAGCCCCCGCGGGCGAACGTGTTGTATGGGTAACGAGGTATAGGGCTGGCCTGCCCACCTGCGCGTCGCACGCCCCCATCTAGGCCCAAGGTGGCCAACCCTTGGGCTTGGGCCAGTTCCCACGGAGTCGAGGGGACGAGAGGTTCGCTGACAAATGGTGCGCGTTGCCTTTGTGAGGAATCGAACCCGGAACCTCAGCGACGGGTCGCCACCGCCTTGAACCAACTCACCCAGCCCCCGCAGGCAAACGTGTTGTATGGGTGACGAGGTATAGGGCTGGCCTGCCCACCTGCACGCCGCACGCCCCCAGCTAGGGCCAAGGTGGCCAACCCTTGGGCTTGGGCCAGTTCCCACGGAGTCGAGGGGACGAGAGGTTCGCTGACAAATGGTGCGTGTTGCCTTTGTGAGGACTCGAACCCGGAACCTCAGTGACGGGTCGCCACCGCCTTGAACCAACTCACCCAGCCCCCGCGGGGCAAACGTGTTGTATGGGTAACGAGGTATAGGGCTGGCTTGCCCACCTGCGTGCCGCACGCCCCCAGCTAGGCCCAAGGTGTCCAACCCTTGGGCTTGGGCCAGTTCCCACGGAGTCGAGGGGACGAGAGGTTTGCTGAAAAATGGTGCGCGTTGCCTTTGTGAGGACTCGAACCCGGAACCTCAGCGACGGGTCGCCACCGCCTTGAACCAACTCACCCAGCCCCCATGGGCAAACGTGTTGTATGGGTAACGAGGTATAGGGGTGGCCTGCCCACCTGCACGTCGCACGCCCCCAGCTAGGCCCAAGGTGGCAACCCTTGGGCTTGGGCCAGTTCCCACGGAGTTGAGGGGACAAGAGGTTCGCTGATAAATGGTGCGCGTTGCCTTTGTGAGGACTCGAACCCGGAACCTCAGCGACGGGTCGCCACCGCCTTGAACCAACTCACCCAGCCCCCGTGGGCAAACGTGTTGTATGGGTAACGAGTAATAGGGCTGGCCTGCCCACCTGCGCGCTGCACGCCCCCAGCTAGGCCCAAGGTGGCCAACCCTTGGGCTTGGGCCAGTTCCCACGGAGTCGAGGGGACGAGAGGTTCGCTGACAAATGGTGTGCGTTGCCTTTGGAATTGGGCATAAATAAGTGCCAAACTTTTCATAGATATTGTTTCAAAAAAACCCTCTATTTGTTTTGACAACGATAATTA
Organism: Viscum album; assembly: GCA_963277665.1. Classification (NCBI taxonomy): domain Eukaryota; kingdom Viridiplantae; phylum Streptophyta; class Magnoliopsida; order Santalales; family Viscaceae; genus Viscum; species Viscum album. The sequence goes on from OY728131.1 coordinate 247,233,470, forward strand.
TTTTTAAAATAATTACTACAATTTCTGTGTTTGTAATTTGGTAAAATGGATTCAATATTTGGAATCAGAAGGTCCAACTTTTGTAATTAATACTCTTTTTCTTTTAGACATTAAGAATAGTAACGATGGTAAGTATCTTTAATTATCGTGATTAATTAGTAATCGGGTTGTTAAGGGTAATAAAATAATAACATAATAATAACAAATGACCCCAAAATGTGTCTTAATTCTACTGGATGTGTCGTGTCCGACCATGGGATCCCTTGTGCCAAACTTAGGGACCCCATCAAATCACTTTTGGGTGATAGTGACACTTTATCATTTTATTTTTAAATAAAGGAGAATATCACAAAAGTATGTAACACCTAAGTAAAACAATTTTAGTTTTGTCTACATAAATGATCTCTTAGACTATAAATAGTAACTAGAAAGATATAAATATTTCCTACATCATAGTATTTTTTTATAATTTTTAGACATTAAATAAATTAATTTTTTTATGACCCCATGATGATGCAACGATTACCTCATTAATGAATGATTTAAGTAAAATGAAAAGATAATGTAAAATCTAAGACATAAACTTGTAAAAAACCAATTGGATGAGTATATTTCGAACCCTTATCATCTTATCCTCAAATTATTTCAATGTAGGACCTTTAAAATCCGAAACGCATTTTAATATAAAGTAACATTTCTTGACATTCCAAAAGTGCCCCTCCTCCCTCTTATAAAAGGCCCCCACCTATACCACCTTTACCACACCTCTCAAGCCATTGGCTCAGCCAATATCTGCTCATTTTATCTCTACAAATATGTATCTTGATCATAGAAGCCTTACCTTAGGCATAAATCTCTTAAAGAAACCCTTTTGGTTTAAACCAAGAGGAGTTACCCGATTTAAAGGTAATGTCTTCATTTGTGTTATTTTTTTTTATTTTGCTTCTCCAACCCCCTAAACTATTTTTATTCCTTTCTTTTGTAACAAAAAAAGTATCTTCAATATGCTAGGATAATGTTATGAGAATTATTAGAGCTACACATACACACACCTTCGTCTAATGGTTAAAGAACATACTGTTTTTGTGGATGGTAATTTTCTACCTCATGAAACGATGATTGTTCAATCTTCTTTTAACACCTTTAATGGTGGACATTAAGATGTCACTCTATTTATATATGATATATATTATGTTTATGTTTTCTTTATGCTTCTTTATTTTTAATTTATGGCATACCTTTATGGTTTCCATTATGGGTAAATGAGATATCTTCATTTTAGGAAGTGCGGACTTCCGCCCCCTCAAAAGTGATTTGATTCGTTAATGCCATATGTGGGACGTATAAAGGATGGAGGTAATGATATTATATATGATATTATACTAGAATTATAATATACCTCTATATCATTATGATTCCTTTCCATTAAATATGAAATAGAAATGAAAGTAGCGTTCATGCGTATGTACGGCTTACCGTCTCCATGAACGGTGCATTTCATTTCTTACCACTAAATGTTATGTAATATAATAAATGCATGTATATACTGAATATATATGATATATATGATATCTAAATAATGAATATAATTCTGGATATAATGGATATTTTACCACATGAACAACTTGTAATTATAAGGAGTTTATTTTTGACTCAAGTACCAATGATCGACAAAACAACCGTTATGAACTTAAATAATTACATAGTGTTCATAACATGGTAATAAGTGATATGAAAGGAATAATGAACTTGAAAAAGGTTCTTAATCAAGTAGAAATTAACTCATGTTTATTATTCAGGAGATTAAATAACGATCGAGTCATGTCGTACACGAGGTAAGGGACTTCGTCTCAATCTCCTTTCATTAAGGAATATTTCATTTTATACACAACTTTATTTTATACTGTGTATAAAACCCTTTGAATTTTACATTTATTCAAAAGGAATATTTTTTATACAAAGCGTTTTACTAAACGACAAAAGGGAATGTTTTTATTGTACGTATGCGGCGACAACGAATTCTCTGCCATCACGACCATTATTTGCGTTCCGGCTTCCTCTACAAGCCATAATTTTTTTAATGAAAAATAAATACCATGTTTTAATTTTCTTTTATTTTGGTATTGAAAATGGTTTTGATAATTTTTTTATTATATCAATGTGTTTTTGATATCTTGTGATTGAAATGTGGAAATGTTATGTTTCCTTTTTTCATGTTTTATGTGATGCGATTACGTTATGGTTCTTGGGAATTTTTTATGAAGATGGGTGGTTCCGTGATAAAATAATGGAAGGTTAGCCAGTGATATCTCTCCAATGCATTGGGTAACACGAAGGAGTTAAACGCTAAGGTTTCTCTGAAGAGATTTATTGAATATACTGTGATGGGTATTCCAAACATAACCATGAGGGTTACTCCCTATGTAAGAATGTTATGAATGCCTCAAGTTATCTTTATTTCTTACAATTTATATGAGTTATTAATGATTTTATGAGGTATGTTAAAGTGATTATGTTTTATGACTAAAGTATGATTTCATTAATTCTTATGCATACATATACTATTGTTTTCATTTCGTACTTTTATATCCCTTACTGATCTTTTTATGCTTATCCCAGGTTTTTGAAATGTTTTTCACAGGTCAAGGGAAAGTACATGATGTGTTGATAATGTTGAGGAAGTATCATGAAAGAATCCATGTTTTATTTTAAACATGTCTCCTTTGATGGGAAAAATGAATACTATATTTTATGTAACCGCCTTGTATAAATGTGGAATGTAATGCATGATTTATGATCTAATTCTCTAAAACTCTAAACCTGAAAAGATCCTCAATGTGTATTCTAGAAATAACTCAAGATTAAGTAAGGTTTAAGGATGGGGCCTTATATTTGGTATCAGAGGTCGGTTTAAATAACTTTAGGAATTAGAATTATAATAAATGGTTATCCAAAAATATTTTTTTATGGTCAAATTGAAATGATATAGCATTTGAAGATTACCATATTGCTTCATCTAAGACATGTTTTTTTAGAATGGTTTTCCGCAGAGGAAACATGGAATTAGTGCTAGGACGACATACAGAAGGAAATGACCTTCTGAATCAGAATACTGAGATGGTTGGAATTGGAAATTAACATTTTGTTGTAGTAATGGTGTAGTTGACTCAAGTGATATATGGTGGTGGAATCCATGCACGAGATAATCTAGATCAACCACAGAGGAACATGTCAGTGGTGGAATATTTCATGAGGCAACATCCCCCATCATTCAGAGGATCATCTGACCTGGTGCTAGTTAAAGGGTGGATTAAAGTACTGGAGAATATTTTTGATGTCATGGGGTGTTCATACAATCAAACATTTAGTCTTGATATTTACCGTTTGGAGGGTGAATCATATCAGTTGTGGTCGATGGCTAAAAATATCAGGGGCACTGATGAGATTGATGCTCTCGAATGGGATGAATTCAAAGGTATGTTTCTTGAGAAGTATTTTCCTAAGGCTGTTCAACTTAGTATGAAAAAAAAATTCTTATAATTGAGGCAAGAGGACGACTCAGTGGCTTCTTATGAGGAAAGGTTCACTCGATTGGCAAGGTATGCTCCAAATTTTATCCGTGACCTTGATAGTAAAATTCATCGTTTTTACTCAGGATTAAAGCCAAAATATGGAAGGGATTTAGCTTCTCGTGAGTTCAAGAGTTATGAAAAGTTAGTTCAATGTTCTGAGAAGGTGGAAATGGAGTTTTCTGATGATCAAGTGTTCTATAACAACCAACATAACAAGAGACCAAAGTGGCAGGAGAAACAGAATAATTCTTCAAAAAGGTCTGATGGTAAGAAAACTAAGTTTCCAGTTTGTGATAAATGTGGTAAAAGGCATGCTGGGGAATGTATTATGAATTCTGGAAAGAGCTACCGATGTGGTAAGATGGTACATAAGGCTCGTGATTGCACTGAAAAATATCAGGGTGATGGTAAGACCAAATTTGATTTACAGTTAGTGAAATGTTTCATGTGCAATGAGACGGTTCATTATGCAAACGAGTGTTCGACAAAGAGCTCAAATGTTTGGAATAAGTTAGACTACAAGCAAAAAGGAGTGGTGAAATCCTTTGAAACTACTTCAGAAGATGTTGGGCCAGCAAATGATGTGGTATCAGTTACTTTGTTTATTTTTTCAGATTATGCCATTGTGTTGTTTGATTCGGGGTCTACACATTCTTTCATCTCTAAAAAAGTTTCTCGTAAATTGGGAATTCCAGTTCAAGAAATGACTCCTGAACTTGTGGTAAAAACTCATGGGGGAAATATTTAGGCAAAAAGAATTTATAAGAGTCTTCCAATCCTTATCCGTGGAAAGAACCTACTTGAAATCCTTATTGTTTTACCTCTAGTAGAGTTTTATGTTATCCTGAGTATGGATTGTCTCTTTATTTACCATGCTAAGATTGATTGTAGAGCTAAATAATTTTCTTTTCAGATAGACTTTCAGTTTGTGTACAATAATGAACCCTTACTATTGATAACATATCAAGAGGCTGAGAAACTTGTAAAATATGGAAATGAATGTTATCTAGCACATATTGTTGAAAACAAAGGAACCGTTCAGATTAATGATGTGCCAGTGGTAAATGAGTATCCTGATGTTTTTCCTGATGAGTTTCCTGGAATAACACCAGACCAAGAAGTTGAATTTACTGTTGACTTAGTTCCTGATGTTGAGACAATTTCAAAACCCCCTTATCGAATGGCTCAAATTGAACTTTTAGAGTTAAATTAGAAATTGAAAGATTTATTAGAGAAAGGTTTCATTCGACCTAACACATCACCGTGGGGGTGCTCCTGTCTTATTTGTTAAAAAGAAAGATGGTTATATGAGACTTTTCATTGATTTTAGATCCTTTAATAACATCACTGTTAAGAACAAATATCCTTTGCCTCATATCGCCGATTTGTTTGATCATCTCTAGGGAGCTCAGTATTTTTCAAAGATTGACCTGAGATCGGGGTACCATCAGTTGAAGGTAAAAAAAGCAGATATTCTGAAGACCGTGTTTCTTATAATATATGGCCACTATGAATTTGTAGTAATGAATTTTGGGCTAACCATTGCAACTGCTATATTCATGGACCTTTTGAATAGAATTTTCCATGAGTTCTTGGACAAGTTTGTGGTTGTTTCCATTGATGATATTTTGGTGTTTTCTAAAAGTAAAGAGGAGCATGAAAGTCATTTAAGGGTTCTTTTGAAAACCATAAAAGAAAATAAATTGTATGGGAAATTCAGCAAGTGTGAGTTTTGGTTTCAAAAAATTTCTTTCCATGGTTACATTGTTTCTAAAGATGGGATAATTTTTGATCCTACAAAAACAAAGGTTGTTGAAGAACAGCCAAGACCCAAAAATGTAACTGAGATTCGTAGTTTTCTTGGTTTGGTAGAATATTACCGAAGGTTTGTTAGAAATTTTTCCCGGTTATCTAGTCCAATGCCTAAGCTAACTCAGAAGGGTGTTAAGTTTATCTGGACAAAAGAATGTGATGATTGTTTTCAGGAATTGAAAAGAAGATTGGTGAATGCTCCAGTTTTGGCACTACCTTCCAGGAATGGTGAGTTTGTTATCTACAGTGATGCTTTATTGAAAAGACTTGGTTGCGTCCTAATATAGAATGATTAGGTAATTGATTATGCTTCACATCAGTTGAAAACTCATGAGGAAAATTACCCTACACATGATTTGGAATTAGCTGCTGTTGTTTTCGCTTTAAAAATTTGGAGGCATAATTTGTATGGAGTAAAGTGTAAAATATATACCGATCACAAAATTTTAAAGTATAAATTCACACAGAAATAATTGAACATGAGATAGAGGAGATGGCTAGAATTAATCAAGGATTATGATTGTACAATTCATTACCATCCGGGAAAAGAAAATAAAGTGGTTGATGCTTTGAGTCGAAAAAGTAATGCTTTATTAACAATGTTGCGTTTGGAATATGATCCTTTGGTTAAGGATTTGATGAAATTTGGCATAAATGTTGTTGGTGCAGGATGTTCTTATTTTTTGTTTCAGGTATCATTGAAATCTTCTCAATCAGAGAGAATTAAGCAAGCAAAAAGTCAAGATAGTGAGTTGTAGAAAAAGGTAGAGCTGGTTCATAAGGGTAAGTTTCCTGAATTCAACGTTGATAATGATTGTGTTTTGAGATTTGGGAAGAGATTGTGTGTGCCTTGTGATTCACATTTGGAGAGAGAGTTTTTTTGTGAAGCTCATAGTTCTTCGTTTTGAGTTCATCCTGACAGTACTAAGATATATAGAGATCTTCGAGAGTATTACTGGTGGGATGGAATGAAAAGAGATATTATTGATTTTACTGTGAAGTGTTTGAATTGTCAACAGGTTAAAGCAGAGAGGCAATTACCGAAGGGGATGATTCGGCCTTTACCAATACCAGAGTGGAAATGAGATAATATATCCATGGACTTCGTTGTGGTATTACCGAAAACACCTCGAGGTAAAAATTAAATCTGGGTTATTATTGATCACTTGACTAAATATGATCATTTAATTTCTATACGAGATACTTTTCTCTAGATCAAATTTCTCGTTTGTATCTCAAATATATAGTCAGGTTACATGAAGTTCCCCTCTCCATTGTATCTGATCGTGATCCCAAGTTTACTTCTATCTTTTGGAAAGTCCTTCAGAAGTCGTTGAGTACTGAATTAAATTTTAGTAAATCTTTTCATCATCAATCAGATGGGTAGTCAGAACGAACAATTCATACTTTGGGGGATATGCTATGTGCTTGTTCGATGGATTATCAGGGAAGTTGGGACCAACATCTTTCCTTAGTTGAATTTTCTTATAACAACAGTTTTTATTTCAGTATACAGATGGCACCATTTGAGACATTATATGGGAAGCGGTGTCGAACTCTAGATTTTTGGGATGAAGTGGGTGAAAGGAAGTTGATGGGACCAGAATTGGTAGAAGAGTTGGAAGAAATATTTCAGCTGATACAGAAACACACGAGAATGGCTCAGATCGGGCAGAAAAGTTATGCGGACAACATGAGGAAGGATCTCTCTTTTGAGGAAGGTGATCATATCCTTCTCAAAGTTTCACCGTGGAAAAGTGTGATGCGATTTGGTAAGAAAGGAAATCTGAGTCCAAGATTTATTGGACCATATGAAATTCTAGAGAGAGTTGAATCAATTTCATACCGAGTGGCTTTACCTCTTAATTTTTCTCAGGTACACAATGTTTTTCATGTTTCAATGTTAAGGAAGTACATGCCAGATCCATCTCATGTTTTGAGTCCAGAGGTAGTTCAGTTTGAAGAGAACCTATCTTATGAGGTACAAATGGTCCAGATTCATGACCATTGGGAGAAAGTGTTATGGAATAAGGTGATTCATCATGTAAAGGTTTTTTAGAAAAACCACATGATTGAAGAGGAAACATGGGAATCTGAAAATGCAATGAGGGATAAATACCCCCATTTATTCGATAAGTAAATAAATTGTGGGGACACAATTTTCTAAAATGGGGAAGGATGTAACATCACAAGTAATTAATGAATAATATATTTTCTTATCTATGTTTATTTATGAATTAGATAGTGTTTTAGAGGCTTAAAATGAGAATAAATCCAATCTTAAGCATTGAATTCTCAAATATTTTTTTAAAAGATTGTTTTACCGCCTTTTGATGGCGAACCATTTTTAAATCTATATTTTGACAATTTTATAAGCTCTATTTGTAAAAATAAACTTATTCTTTAGTATTGGGACATTGAAATTTACTTTGGATAATTTTTTGGTATTTTTCTGAAAATGTTCATTTTTTAATGAATAGTGAAAGATATTGTATTTTACTTCAAAACTGCTTTTTGATCTAATTTAATTCTATGGATAGATTATCTTTTTAATTGGGTTTAAAGTTTAAATAGACTATATTTTTACCATTTAATCCAATGGTGGTCATTGAGATTAGTGTCACTTTGGAATTTGGCATAAACAAGTGCCAATCTTTTCATAGATATTGTTTCAAAAAAACCCGCTATTTGTTTTGACAATGGAAATTATTTTAAAAATAATTACTACATTTTTTGTGTTTGGAATTTGGTAAAATGGATTCCATATTTTGAATCATAATGTCTAAATTATGTAATAAAGACTCTTTTGTTTTTGGACATTATGAATAGTAACGACGGTAGTTATCTTTAATTATCGTGATTAATTAGTAATCGGGTAGTTAAGGGTAATAAATTAACAAAATAATAATAAAAAATGACCCCAACATGTGTTATAATTCTACTGGTTTTGTCATGTACGACTATGTGATTCCTTGTGCCAAACTTAGGTACCCCATGTAATCACTTTTGGGTGATAGTGACACTTTATCATTTTATTTTTAAAGAAAGGAGAATATCACAAAAGTATGTAACACCTAAGTAAAACAATTTTAGTTTTATCTACATAAATTATATCTTGGACTATAAATAGTCATTGGAAAGATAAAAATATTTTCTACATCATAGTAGTTTTTTATAATTTTTAGACATTAAATAAATTAATTTTTTTATGACACCATGATGATGCAGTGATTACCTCATTAATGAACGATTTAAATAAAATGAAAAGATAATGTAAAATCTAAGAGTTACACTTGTAAAAAACCTATTGTATGATTATATTTCAAACCCTTATCACCTTATCCTCTAAATATATCAATGTGGGACCTTAAAAATCCGAAACTCATTTGAATATAAAGTAACATTTCTTGACTTACCAAGAGTGCCCCTCCTCCCTCTTATAAAGGGCTTCCTCCTCTACCACCTTGCCCACACCTATAAAGTCATTGGCTCAGCCAATATCTGCTCATTTTATCTCTCCAAATCTTTCTATTCATCATATTATCCTTACCTTAGGCATAAAGCTCTTCAAGAACCCCTTTTGGTCAAACAAAGAGGAGTTGCCCGATTTAAAGGTAATGTCTTCACATTTGTTCTTTTGTTTTATTTTTCTTCTCCACACACCTAAAATCTTTTTATTCATTTATTTTGTAACAAAAACAGTATCTCAAATATACTAGGATGTTTTTATGATAAGTATTCGAGCTACACTTACACACACCTTCATCTAATGGTTAAAGAACATACTGTTTCTGTGGATGGTGAATTTCTGCCTCACGAAACGATGATTGTTCAATATTATTTTAACACCTTTCATGTTGGCCATTAAGATTTAACTCTATTTATATATTATATATAATATTTTTATGTTTTCCTTATGCTTCTGTATTTTTCATTTATGTCATACCTTTATGGTTTCCATTATGGGTAAACGCGATATCTTTATTTTAGGAAGTGCGGACTACCACCCCCTCAAAAGTGATTTGATTAGTTAATGCCATATGTGGGACATATAAAGGATCGAGTTAATTATATTATATATGATATTATATTGGAATTATAATATACCTCTATATAATTATGATTTCATTCCATTAAATACGAAATAGAAATGAAAGTAGCATTCAAGCGTACGTACGGCTTGCCGTCTCCATGAACGGTGCATTTCATTTCCTACCTCTAAATGTTATGTAATATTATAAATGAATTTATATACTGGATATATATGATATATACATCATGAATATAATTCTGGATATAATGGATATTTTACCACATGAACAACTTGTAATTATAAGGAGTTTATTTTTGACTCAAGTACCAATGATCGACAAAATGACCCTTATTAACATAAATAATTACATAGTGTTAATAACATGGTAATAAGTGATATAAAAGGAATAATGAACTTGAAAAAGGTTCTTAATCAAGTAGAAATTAACTAATGTTTATTATTCAGGAGATTAAATAACGATCGAGTCAAGTCGGACACGAGGTAAGAGACTTTGTCTCAATATCCTTTCATTGAGGCATATTTTGTTTTATACACAACTTTCTTTTATACGGTGTATAAACCCATTTTACTTTTATGTTTAATCAAAAGGAATATTTTTTATACGAAGAATTTTACTAAATGACAAAAGGGAATGTTTTTGTCATACGTATGTGGTGACAATGACTTCTTCGCCGCCATGACCATTATTTGAGTTTCGGCTTCCTCTATATGCCATACTTTTTTTAATGAAAAATAAAGACCATGTTTTACTTTTTTTTTGGTATTAAAAATGGTTTTGATAATTTTTTTATTATATCAATGTGTTTTTGAAATCTTGTGATTAAAATGTGGCATTTTATGTTTTCTTTATGCATGTTTTATGTGATACTATTACGTTATGGTTCTTGGGAATTTTTTATGAAGACGGGTGGTTCCGTGATAAACTAAGGGCAAGTGAGCCCGTGATAGCTCTCCAATACATTGGGTAACGCAAAGGAGTTAAACGCTAAGGTTTCTCCGAAGAGATTTAGGGAATATACTGTGATGGGTATTCCAAACGTATCCATGAGGGTTACACTCTACGTAAGAATGTTATAAATGCCTCAAGTTACCTTTATGTCTTATGATTTATATGAGTTATTCATGATTTGATGAGGTATGTTAATGTTCTTATGTTTTATGAGTAAAGTATTATTTCATTAATTCTTATGCATACATTTACTAATGTTTTCATTTCGTACTTTTATATCCCTTAATGATCTTTTTATGCTCATACCATGTTTTTGAAAAAAATTTCACAGGTCAACGGAAAAGTAAATAATGTGTTGATAGAGTCGAGGAAGTGTCACAAAAGAATCCATGTTTTATTTTAAATATGTATCCTTTGACGGAAAAAATTAATAATGTCTTTTATGTAACCGCCTTGTTTAAATGTGGAATGTAATGCATGATTTATGATCTAATTCTCTAAAACTCTAAACTTGATAAGATCCTCAATGAGTATTCTTGAAATAACTCTAGATAAAGTAAGGTTTTTGGTTGGGTCCTTATAGCTGAGCTTCCCAAGAATTTGGTAGATGAACCACCACAGAAGAGACAACATCATGATCAAATATCTCCTAGTTGAGAATAAGGTGGTCCCTAGGGAGGCATTGTTATCATAGGCGAAAGAGGAACTATGGTTAGTGGATGATGATTCAATGTCATTCCACCCCCACTGAACAACCCACGTCAGGCTCCAGCAGCTGGCAGTCAGGGTCGCGGGAAACTGCATGTTATAGATATCTATAATTCTATAGTTCATGAGTTGATAAGAAATACTTAATGTGTCTTTTCTACCTTTTGTAGTAGGGATTTTTAGACACTAGGTGAGATAATCTTTTCTCTCTGTTTCCTACTTAAGGCTTTAACAGTGTGATGCATGGCATCGATTTAACCATGCATCGGTGTTTTTTAATTTAACTTTGAATGCATTAGGGATAGGATTCCTTCCCCAAATGGAGCACATTTTTTGTGATGCAAGAAAAAAATGAGGGAGAGTAAGTTTCATCCAAATCAGATTGAATTAAGGTGTGCTGGATGAGTAGGTATGACTTTTGTGTTCATGGTAGTGTTGTGAAGTGGAGTGTCGGAGCAGGTCATGGAATTATTAGTGGATTTTCTCTTCTTAGACACTTTTTTTATTAAGATTCCACTAGTGAGTGTATAAGAGTATCTAGTTCGGGGATTACTCTACTTCCAAGGGAAGAGAAGACATGAAAGGTATACCACGTGCTTTCCATTTCTAGATTATTGTGGTTGGATGAGTTTACTCACTTTTCGTGTTTGTTGCCACCTTGAATGCTCACCATAAACCTTGATACATTAGTTATCATGTATAGTATGAGGTGATGGATACGCCATGAAAAAAACTATTTGACTCACTATCTAGTGATATAATTGGTAGTCTTTACCCTAAGAAGTTAGAGACACTATATTATAGGAGATCACTTTGTGGTTTTCCCAGTCCACTAGAGTCTGAGGTGCATCTTCACCCAGAGAGACTTGAACCCGAGATAGTGACGCTGGTATGAAATTCATACAGGACTACGACTTTGAGATAGTATATACTCTAGAAAGAGGCAGAGTTTTAGTAGATTCCATTAGTAGGAAGTACCAGGCTCACCAAATACGGGATGTTTCGAAGTAGTTAGCTTACCTACAGCTGACCCTAGGGGAGAAGGAGGGTACAGTTTTCAACAGACGATGGTGTTGACTGCTTCACTTATCAGGTGTGTAAGAGAGTCTCAGTTATGAGGAATCAAATGAGAAATCCTATGTGACCAGATATCCTTAGGTTCTTCACCATATGAAAATTCTAAAGGAGGGAATAATGAGACCCTGTTACAAGGGAAAATAATGGTTCTGGTTACAATGCAGAATTATATGATGCAAGATTCCCACACTTATCCCGTAACTGTACATCCCCATGGGGAATATGTACATGAATATTCAGTGACAATTTTGGTGGTTCGGTGTGAGAATATGTGTAACCGAGTTTATCTCACGCTACCTCACCTATCAGTGGGCGAAGGCTAAGAACTGAGTTCTTGTGGGTCATTGGAGCCTCTTGAAATCCCTATGTGAAATGGGGTAACATATCTATAGACATCATCATATGGATTCTGCACACAATTAAGGGCCTTGATTCCATCTAGGTAATAGTATAACAACTCATGGGTCGTCTCACTCCCTTGATCAGGGGGAACAATTTGGTGGAGAGTTTGGGGTAGTTGTACGTATGAGAGATCGTCCCCCTTCACAGAGTACCCACGATTTTTGTCTCCGATCATGGAGTGTGACATACATCACTATCGTAGAGATTCCTGTAAGAGGAATTTGGGACCCATATGTGGATGAGTAAATCCTTTCACACACAGATCGATGGGAAGACTGAGTGCACTAATCCAGTTGTTGGGGGACATGTTGTGGGCTTTCATGATGGTTTTCGGTCGGGGAGGTGAGTTAAACCTGAGGTCCTTATGGTTTTTTGAGATCATGAAAAGATATGGTGATGTTACCTAATTTCTTTACCTAACCCCAAATAGATAGATTGGGCACACAATGTCTACCATGTGTTGAAACTGAAGAAATAAATGCATGTTTCAATGCACATCTTCAAAGGTAGAAGACCTTTCAAGGATAGAACATCACTTTAGTTCACATGCTGTTATAGTACATAAATTCCTAGGAGTTTCCCAGGTAGTGAGAGAGCCAGGTGTGGGCTCAGTATCCCAAGATGTTTCACTAGTTTTTCTTTTTGGGGATTAAAATCTTGAAATATGGAATTATGTAGAAATACTTTTCCCTTATAATACTTTTGAATATTTCTACATATATTTCAAGAGTTAGGCACTGAGAAGATGTTCGATTCTAAGGATCGGTGTACTTGGAATAAATTATAAAAATATAATAAGTATATTTTATACTATTAATGTGGTGCAAATAATATATCATCAAAAGAGTAGCTCGGATTAGAAATCCAAGGCCACGGTTGAGTCTGGAGCCTGGCGTTTACCCTATGTGGGACATAACTTTTGTCGGTGCATGTATTCTGTAGAAAGAAACACGGAGGTAATTTTCATAAATAAAATAATTAAAATTAATTATTTTATCTTGAACACTGAATCAAATAACATTTTAGCAGGGATTATGATTGGAAATCTGAGACCGTTGTTGTGTTCATAATGTGGTGTTTTACCTAAGCGTGCCATAAAATGGGAGGGCACCGGAGATTCAGATTCTGCATCGAGTAAGACTCCAATAAATAGAAACTTAGGGAATTAGAATTAAGATTAGCCCCTAATTCTATATCTTTCTAAAAATACATTCCCTCTCCATTCTATCTTTTTGTTCTTTAGTGGATTGAGGATGAATCAAGAATGAAGCTTTAGTGGGTCTCAACGGAAGCGCTGGCAGGTGCATTCTTCTAGGATGAATGAATAGAGGTAGGATTCTTGTTAATTTTTGCACCAATAATTTGAATTTATAATTATTTCTTCAATTACTCGTCACTTTAATTTCTATGAACATTAAGGTGATGGTCAAACAAACATGTTTGTCATCCGATATCCATTTTGAATCCCCTTTTTACATTTTCTTCATCCATTCTTCACAGATAATATTCGCCCATCTTTGGAAACGTCCAAACACCAACGGATGGTCGAGCAGAGGCTATAAATGTGAAGATTACATCATGAGGATTCCAAAAGCAATATATGATTAATTTTCAGGCAATACGTTTGGTCATGGTGGTCTGTGGAAGGGGCCACAAGAGAGGCTGGTCGGCGGTGGTGTCGGACGATGACCATAGAGGGCGGCAGGGCATAGCGCAGTTCGAATCTAGTGCAACAAGATAGAGTGGATAAAAAACTGGTGTGTGAGGTGGAAGGAGGCTAGGTTCCAAAGAGGAGTCACGAGGTGGCTGACATAGTGGGGATGCGAGGTCAGTAGGCTAGTGGAGCCATAAGTGTAAGTGTTAGGCAGATAACCCGAGGGCCAACAAAGAACCACGCAATGTGGGTCCCATGTTAACGAGGGGATAACATGGGAACTGGGGGGGAAAGATAGTGTAGCTGGAAATTTAAGAGGTAGACATGGTCTTAAGTGGGCTACACGGGTGACCAGGTCAGGCCACACAACTGGTCCGTGGGCCGGTGGTTCAATCCGGGCCGACCGGGGTGGGAAGGACAGGTTTGTTTCATGCCTGAATGTTTTTAAAAGAGGTATCTCCTACACCAAGTGTCATATTGAGGAATTGTCTATGGATATGCATCCATATCATATAGATGAGTCTTTTTTGACTAGTTTGGGTCTTTTATATCTTGGTTTCATTCCTTGGTTTCATGAAACGTCGATGTTTAATAATAATAAAATATTTATTATTATTCAAGGATCTTGTATCAGACCTATTTCCAAAGTAGAATGTCTATTTTTTACACTGTTAGTGGAGGTGTGACCCAAGATGTTGTGCGGACCGTTCAAGACTACTTTTGGGTGTTTAAATAAAAGTTTATATACGGCCCCAGTGAGGCCGGATTCACACATGTTGTGGTGAAATTCAGCTTTTTCACTGGGAATCCATTTTGGAAAAATGAGTAATTTATCTTGTGTGTTTTTTCATGAGGACCACAATGAAGTAATCTATATATTTTGTTACGTGATCCAGGTGCGGGATCCACAGTATGTATTTCAAGAAAAATTTGGTGACATACATCTTTTCCATCATATGTCTATTTGGGGTGAATGAATAGTCGATCTAGCATGGTTTCCTATAAGGATCATAGTGGTGAGATCCATTTGGATGTGTGGAACCTTCTTCGTGATCTCATTAAATGTGGAAACATGAAAGGAATATCAGTGGAAGATCCTTCTACAGTGGTTGAAGATATCCCATGTCTTAGGCCAACGTAAAATCTTATGTGAGTGTAGAAGATATATGAAGACATGTAGTTAGATTTTCAGGAGGTGTATGATGAGATTTATCATTGAAATTACATTCTCACCCTTCGAATTAACATCAAGCATCATGCGCTTGATATCCTTTTGACAAGATGTACCATCAAATCTGAGAGTAGATTGGCATTCCTAGTGGGTAATTATTCACAATTTAGTACCTGAGTTTGGCTGGGTATACAACAAGGTGATGAGGTGGGGCCATAGGTTGTGTGAGACCCACACACTCTGTGTACCACACTATGAATCTTTTACCTCTCATATCTCATTGTTTTGGACTCAGATTTTAGTATGCGAGTATCCTATCCGGAGTTTTTTTCTATGTAGATTATGATGGGCCCTTCCATAGTGTCTTTGGAGATAAAATGAAAGATGATATAGAAGTGACACCTATTCAAGAGACATCTGACGATGGTAGTGATCAAGAACTGACATATCAGTGTGTTCTGAGAGGTACCATATAACAGGGATGGCCAGTGTAGTTCCTCAATACCTTTTTGTTAGAATCCCCCTACGAGGTAGGGTGTGGGTCCTCAATGAACTAGAGTGGAACCCTTTATCGGCATTAGTGTGGGACCTCTATGACTACTATAAGAGTGGAATCCACCTGATGTACTAGGGTGTGGGTCCTCTATGACAATAATAGTGGAATACCCTATTTTTATGGGTGTGTGTCCTCTATCATCTAATTTCGATTGAAACCCCCCTGATGAACTATGGAGAGAGTCCTCGGTGAACAAGAGTGGAATAACCTTAACGCATTATGGTTCAGGTCCTCTACGATGACAATTATAGTGGAATCCCGTAGACGCACTAGGTGGTGGGTCCTCTACTTTGGGTATACTCTTTTCATCTACGGATCAATAACAAGATACACTTTGACGTTACTTTGGACTCATGAGTAATAGGGTCACTTTACCAACCAAGATTCATACTTGTTTCATGACCAAAACCGTGAAGGTGAGACGAACCCTCCCAAAGCAGATAGAATCAAGGTGTGGTGATAGAGTCCCTTTGACTTGATTGTTTGGGGCAGACACGAGGGATGTTGGGCATCATTTGTGGTAACTTCTAGAACTATTGGTGACCCATTTCTTAGTCTGAGATGTTAGATAATGACCCCCTTACTCTCTTTCATTTGGGATTCTTTGACTAAATTTTTTTTGTATCCTATTTCAGTAACCACTCTTTAGGTTATTGTTATTATCTTTCTAAGAGAGAAGAAGACGTGTGTGGTATGCCACATTCTTTTTGTTTCTATCTTCTTGTGTTTGGATAACTCTCCTATCCCACTATAGGTAGTTAAGACTCAATAAGAAGTTTATCTTCTAACTGTTTCTAGCTCCTTGATTCTGGATGAGTTTACTTTCAATCTCTTATTGGGTTGATCTCGACTCTCTTAATGTACCTTGTTCCATATACTACTCCTCTCTTCGGTACATCAGTTTCTAATCCCTTGAGCCATTGGGGAATCCTACTGATTATTTTTACACTCACCCCTACTTGGTATTTTCCCACACTTTTTGTGCCCTTACTGACAACAGACATGTTGATCGTGACATCAGAGGGGATTAGGGATACGTGGTACTTAGAATGCATTTGGTGGTCATATATTGGGATCCAGAAGTAGGGATCTCTCTACTCTTTTACTTTTCCACTTGTTGCTGGGTTGTGGCATTTTTCTGGTTGTGCATGTATTTTCCTTGTTTTCCCTTTTAGTTTACATTTTAGTACATGTATTTTTTAGAGTTTGATTCATATTTGTGGTTTATATATATATCAATGTAGTATCTTTTCCATTTCATTTTCACTTTTTCATTTATTTAGTTGTTTTCATGTGTATGGGTACTTAGGAAATGTCTCCCAATGTTTTTTAGGCCTTTGGCGCTTGTCGCCATCACCTAGCCTATTGATGCGATCTTGGGGTAGTTGTGGCTCGAGCCCTGGCATGGTTTGGGTTTTGACATTATCTTTCAACATTATCCAAAAAACTAGTGAACTTATCAATAGCTTCATCTTTGTATTGGCTACCTGGTGTGGAAGAAGGTTTTTTTTATCATAAAAATTATTCTATCAGTTTTTAAGAATTTATTATTTATTCCTTGTGATTTTATTTCCTTTTTTGAGCTTTTATTCCATTTTTTTCAAAGGATTCTCAGTATGTTCATTTAATTAAAATACTATAGCCTTCTTCCTAGATGATTTCTAGTAAAGTGTCTAACAGTATTACAATTATAGAACTTATGTGGTAGTTTTTCATGAACCTTTCTCTTTCCCTTATTGAATCTATTCGATATAAGTGTAATAATTTTGTTGTAATCTTTATCTTCATTTTCATCACCAGAATAATTTGGTTCTATATCATCATTGTATTTGATTTTTAGATTTCTATTTGACTAAAAATCCTTTTCCTCTTTCTTGATTTTTTTTGAAATATGTAGTCTTTTCTATTTCATTAGAAATGAGAATATTATATAATTCATAGAGAGTAAGATCATGTCTATATTTTAATGAAAAAAAATTAACTATCAAATACATCTTAAAATCTTATCATTTTTTAATAATAGTGGAATCATCCCTATTTTCTCAAAAACCACAAATATTTCTAGTAATTTCCATGTCTTTGGTAAATTAGTCACCAATTTTTTCTTCATCAACCATATATCTATCCTCATATTTTCTATATTAATTTTTTATTTAGTCTCTTTGAATTTCAAAATACCTTCATAACTACTTTATAATTTATCCCATATTTACTTGGTATATTGGAGTCCCCAAAAATTTATATAAAATTTTTATGAGAGAGAAATAAAAATGAACTTTTTAGATTTTCTATAAACATCTATATTTCTCTTATCAATAAATTTCATAGGAGCAACTTCAAATAAACTAAAAATACAACTTTTTATACATCTATTACTTTAATTATAAGTGATAAAATAATGGAAAATATCATATTATTCTAATTGTGGTAGTTTTTTCCTTCAAATATATAGACACCCATTCTGTTCATAGATTTCATATTATCAAAACATTTCACATCATGGATCTTGATATAGGGACTCATGGTATGCCTTTATGTCAATTGAAGTGCCCAAGAAAGTGTTTCACCATGGAGAAGGGGATTGTTGAATCAGTGGTGAATTTTTCAGGTTTTTATTTCTTTTAGTTAAATATTTGTTGACCTGTTAGGATCCGATCAACTCTTATATGATCTGTCGACCATACTTGAAAATATAATGAAAAAATATCATATAGACGTAATATTTTTACAACATTCGACCTCATTTTGAGATCCTATTCATTATTCAATAAGATCCTGGACTTCATGGTGGAATATAATTATTTAAATTTTATTTTAAATATCTTTTTTGGTAAATGAAGTGTTTCCTGGGAGTATGAGGGGCCTCAAGGGTGTTCTGGGGGTTCAGAACATGAAAGGAAAAAAAACTGGGCCAACCTGTGCAAGGCGGATAGTTTGTGCACGATTAAGTAAACCATGAGGCATTCTAGGGAAAACCGTGCATCTTTGGAGAGTGAAATATTGCACAGTTTGAGAATTTGTGTCACCTGTAGGATCTATTTGCAATGGATTTCTAGTGGTTGGGGGGGACCAACTTTGATTTTTCTGTAACCGATGACCAATTTTGTATCAATAAATCAACGAACGCCAGTATCCATAGATTAAAGTTAACAAATTATAAAAATAGAAGAATAACATTCTATCTGAGAAATAGGATCATGCACATCATGTTTATAATTAATTTATTAAAATATGATGAAATTAAATACTTGCGACTTTGTTACAGTCTAGATTGATGATTTTTGATCATCCAAAATGACCATTCCATATTATCTTCATTGTGATCATGTGGATACAAGGTAGAATCCCTCTAGTGTGGTTCCACGCATGATTCAACAATCTCTGAACAACACTAATTATTCTCTAAGGGATATCATGGTGAAGCGAATTTCGTATATCGATCATTCATGATTGCTCATTCTTTATCCTTATAGAACATCGCTCGTTCTTCAGAGGGAGATACGAGAGGAGTCGAGTGAAAAAATGTTCGGCTCAACAATTCTAAATTCACAAGGTTTTGGAACAATAGACATACCTGGTTATTAATTAGTATGGTGTTTTAGTTTCAATATCTAATTGTGAAAAAACAATTAAATTCAATTATTACTATTAGAGAAAACCCATTCCACATAATAACAATAACCAAACCATTATTTAAGGTGCACAAAATTTCACAAAATGGAACGATAAATGAAATCTCGTGCCAAATAATAATAACAATATTATTATTATTTCTTGTGCCAACTGGATAAACATCATTTACCAACGTATAAATAATTAATTTATCAACGGACACGGTCTTGGTCTGTTCGAACTCCTCTTCCTTTTATTGAACATCTGAATAAAATATTTCATTTACTTAAATAAATATTTTTATTTAAAACTATTAAAAATATTTATTAAATGTTAAATAAAAGAAATAAATATATTTTATTCAGAATCCGGTGATAAAATATTTATTAAATTTATATGATTATTTTAACTTGAATAAAATTATTCCTCGGTCCTGAGAGTAATATTTATTCCATTAATAAAATTTAAATATAATTTAATCAAGACCGCAATAAATATATAGTGAGTGACCCTCTATGAATATTTCTCATTAGCATTAGGCAGGATTTTCTAAATTCCAAGATTACTGTCTAGAAACAGGTCAAAGAACCAAAGAGAAAGAACTGAAATTTTCAATGATGTCAACCACACAAGAATGATCAATATGTAATATAATCCATTTTTAACAATATCCCATCAAGAAAGTTTCATGATAGTGTCATCAACTATCACGACTTTCCGTCACTAAGTGGAGGGAAGGGACAAAAAATTGCCAGACCCTTCCTTCTTCATGTTGAAGGATAGATAATCACCCCTAAGACCCTACTTCAAAAGGCCCCATAGTGGAGACTAGCACCATAGGTATATAATCACATGTAATATGGAAGGAATTTCTCTTTTTATAGAAAGTATTGGGAGATAAGATGTTAAATTTCAAAAATATCTAAATAAAGAAAGTAAAAGTAAATCCCAAATACTTTTTCCACATTCATGATCAAAATAATGTGGTATAAAGTATAAGAAAATTTTGATAAAAAGCACCAAAAAAAAGAAAAAAGCAACAAAAACTGTCCCAACATCTAATATTGAATGTCTAGCATAGTACTCAATGTCCTCATGGAAAAAAGAATGTAGTTTTATATATGTAGGATGAGTATATTGGTATACCTAGTTTGGAAAACCAAAAGCTCTCATGCACAAGTAGGGAGGCATTCTAATGCCCCGTGAGAAAGTAGAGGTAACCAAAAAATCTAATAATTAAAACTATCCACCAAGCCTCAACAAGGTACACTCCCCAAATAATGCAATTTGGGTAAAATAATAATAATATAAAATTAAATTTTGGGTACCCTACACTACATTCCCACTAGTTATTGAAGACATCCTACATGTCAGACCCCCCCCCCCCCACCCACCATTTTTCACTGCAGTCCCACTACTACCCCAATAACAACCTTATAGCCCACCACAACCATGCATTCTGCCCACAGACACCAGGTCCACCACAACCATGCATCCTATATGCAGACACCTAGACCACCATAACCATATGTAACCATGCATGTGGACACCTGGGCGAGAACAACTACCTCCACGACTGAAGACACATGTGCCTCATCCTGAGGACACTTGGGAAACAAACCTTCCCGCGCACACCTGGGCCAACCACCACAACATACCCTACCCAATGAGTCTTGGTCTATAATAGACCTTAGGTTTTCATAGAATACCCAAAGAGTCTTGGGATACTTGAGAGAGGGAGAAGAAAGAAGATAATAACCATCCACTCATAAAAATGTTGGGAAAACACCCTCCCCCATGAAATATGGGTGTTTGGCAAAAAGTGCTCAACATGGGTGGGATGGGAATAAGAAACAAAAGAACTAAATTTATACATATAGTTAAACAAGTACTCATCCCAACCTAGGGGTTCTGAAACTAGCTCATACAAAAACACCCTTGCTACTATTCATACATTCAAGAATATGCAACAACCACCACTAGTGCACAACCCATTCCTAGAAAACAATTCCCCATAGTAAAGTCACAAAAACAAAAGGGATATATGAGATCCCTCAAAGTACTATAACCAAACCAATCCCCAACATACAGCCCCACACAGCCTCTGATCCACAAACCAACAAAAGATCAATAGGTGATCCCATCCCCATCCATGTCACCCCACACGCATCAAGCAGAAAAACCGTTCTTATTAGCATAACAGAGGAAGGGAGTTTTTAGATTTAACTACATAGTTTATCAAGTTTATTATTTCCATTTGGTTAACCAGGGTGATCAAACAAGGATTATTATTCATTGGGAATCCATTTAACTAACCAATTTTACATGATTAACTAGTTCCCATGTTATATCTATTTAATCATATGTTTATCCAGAAAAACAGAGGTTCATTATTGCATAAGAAAATTTCTCCAATGTCCACTATTTTCAGTGGGAATAAGCCCATACAATTCACAACATATAAGTGAAGATAAAAGAGTACAACAACATCACCATCAAATACACCCCTTCATTCTTTAAAACCCATATATTATCTTCATTAAGGTTTGGTTTCATCCACACCCCGAGGAAACATTATCATAACTTCCCCCATCATACACAACAAAGAGAGACGAAATAAAACCATACTTGGATTATTAACTATTGATTTTTTCTCCTTGCCCTAAGAACTGGGGAAACACAACTTTCGTAATAAGATCTCAAAGGACTCCAAGGGTGAGCAGGAGAGGTTCTAGCACGGGGGCATGATTTGCCTCTGAAAGAGGGGCTCCGAATACACCAAAGGAAGGAAACCAACTAGGGAAGAAAAATATATTGGGTGATAAAAGGCCAGATCCTAGAGTTAAGGATGTTCAATCTCAAAGTGCTTAAAAAGAGGATCATGGTTTAACAACATGGCTGGGCAGTTTCACAAGTTAGAATTTACTGAGAATTAATAATTATACTTAGAGATGGTAGAGATAATAGTTGTGTGTTAATATACTTATTTTAAATGGATAAAAAGATGTAATAGTGGAAAAACTGTAAAACACAACAAATGTGTGACGTCAAGGAAAAAAGGACACACTTTTAGGTTACTCAAGTGTCATTCGACTATTGAGGGGTTAAAACATACTTTACTAGCTTTAAATGGATTTGAAAGAGGTATTAGAACACTTTTATATCAAAACATATGTTTCTAGGGAAAAGCTGTAAGGCCCTAGAAAAATAGGGAAGGACTCATCGTTACGTGAGTCATAGTCTCCCTAGCACCATCGCCCTACAACAGTCACCCTAGCACCATTACCCTAGAACTGTCTCCGATTGGTGTTGTGGACAACCCATCGGTGCCCCTGATAAACATCAGTGTCACTGAAGACCATTGGTGTCACTGATTCCCATTGGTGCCACTGATGACCATTGCTTCCACCTTCACTCATTGGTGCTGCCGTTAGTTCAATCATGAAATTTGGAAAACTTCTTAATGAGTCACTGATGGTCCCTAGGACACCCCAAACACCACAATTTGGCAATGTGATAGATTAGAAGGTTTTTTGCTATTACATAAGATACCTTTCAAACTATTATCTCCCTTAATAATTCAATAGTAAACCCAATGAAAAGAGGGGGGGTCCGAACAACCACCTCACAATATACCTCTCAAAGAAAAACCATGCTAGAGTTGTTTTAAATCTGGAACAAGCCTCGATATCTAAGAACACATCTCCCTTATCTATCTCTTGAACAACTATGGATACACTGCCTCTCTTATCCCCCAAGTAAGCACACAAACATATTAAGGTCATACCGTGAAGACATATGGATTAGGGTCTCCATTCCTCCACGTCAAGAAACTATCCTCTTTGGACGGTGCTGACTTGCCCACATGGGTTTAATCACATCCACCTTAATGTGTATTGATTAGGTATCAGGTCCTTCTCTCCCCATGGTTATTACATTTCACACACACTTAGAGAACAGTGGAAACAAACCATATAATGGTTAACAAGGTAAAGCACTACATCATAGTCAAGTACAAAACAATACAGAGAAAAATGAAAAATGGATCTAGGTATTGGGAACACATCTGTGCCTCCCATTCCCAAGTATCCTCCTCGAGGCCACCATGCCTCCATAACAACAAACCAAGGGAATGGTTCGTTCATGAAGCACTTTCTTCTCATGATCCTCAATCCTCACTGGTCTCTCCACAAATGTCACATCATCCTCGATATCAATCTATACCCGGTCAAGGAAGTTCGAATCATCATGTAGATTCTGAAGGAGCTGATAAACAGTGAATACATCACAAACCCTTATTAGTTTTAGTGTTAGTGCCAGCTAATAAGCCACTTCACCGACCCTCCATAAAAACTCAAAGGGTCTGACGAACCTGGGAGAAAACTTACTCCCCCTACCAAACCTCCATTACCCACACTGAGGGGAGACCTTCTATAACTCGTGGTTCCCAACCTCGAACTCCAAGGGTCTCCATTTATGATTGGCATATGACTTCTATCAGTCCTGAGCTGCCTTTATCCTCTACCATACAATTGGAACCTACTACGTCGTGCTCCAAACCACCTTTAGGCCAAGATTACCTACTTCCCCAACCTTGGTTCAACACAAAGGAAAATCACACAACCTCCCATACAAGGCTTCGAATCGAGCCATGTCAATGGTAATGTGATAGCTATATTTGTAGGTAAACTCTAACAGAGGCAAGTGTCATACCCACGATCATCTAAATCCAAGAACACATGCCCATAGTATATCTTCCAATGTCTGTATGGCCCTATCTGTCTACCCATCTGTCTGGTAGTGGAGAGCAGTGTTGAGAAATATCTGGGTCCCAAAATCATGTTTCCATCCTTTCTAGACTCATGAGGTAAACCATGTATCCCAATCTGAGAATGTGGACCTTAGAACTCCATGAAAATGCACCACCTCATCCACGTACCTCTATGCTAAGGAATCCACTACACTCTACTAATTTATTTATAGTAAGTGAACTGATTTCATCATTCGATCTACCACTACCCAAATAACATCACAACCACCTTTAACCCTGGGTAGTCCGGTGACAAAATCCATCGAGATGTCATCCCACATCCACTACAAGACTTCTAAAACTATTCTCTCAGGCCTCAATACATCTTGGAATCTTCTGGGTGTACTTTTAGGGATGAGTTATGGATCTCAGGGAGAACTACCTTATGAATCGTATTTGGAACAAACAAATTCTTGTAGAAAACTATCTGATTCTGACCACCTTCTGACCATCCTTCTAGAGCATCACCCTGGATAACACAATCACACATCACTTCAGCCTCTATGTCCCCCCATTGGGAATCCTCTACTTGTTATACCAAGGAAAACTACATTATCATCTTGAATAGACATCCTATACCACCATCCACCCTTGCATCTAGGTGTATGGTAGCCAACACCTCCATCATCTTCCAAGAATATATTGATTCCCGAACAGCTTCCCTTTGTGACTTCCTGCTCAAGGAATCAGAAACAATGTTACTATTTCCTAAGGTGTAGAATATCTCAAACTTGTAGTCCTGAAGAATGTCCATCCACCTATACTGTCACAAGTTCATGTCTCCATGGGAGAAGACATACCTCAAGATCTTGCGATCTGTGAAGGCCAAGAAGCATCGCCTGATGAGGTAATGCATCCACAACTTCAGCACAAACACAAATGCTGCAAGATCTAGGTTTTGGGTGGAAAATTTACATTTGTGAGGATGTAACAACAAAGAACCATAAGAGATAACTTCTCACTGCTACATCATCACACACCCAGAGCCTAGGTCAAATGCATCATAGAACCCTTAAAACATCATCCCTTCTTCGGGAAACCACAGTACTCGGGCACTGACCAGTTTCCCCTTCAGATAAATGAATTCCTCCTAGCACTTCTCACTCTATAAAAAAAGCCTTGTCTTTCTTTGTAAAGGCTTTCACAGGTCCTGAAACTCAATATAAGTTGGGAAAGAACCTCTGGTAGTAACCTGCTAGACCCACGAAACTATGAACCTCTGCCACATTCTTGAGTTCCGCTCAAGAAACAATAGCTTCAACCTTTGATGGTTCCACTTATATTCCTTGTTGGGACACCATGTGCCTATGGAAGTGAAAATATCATGTCTATAACTCACCGTTGGATAACTTCATGTAGAGATGGTGCTGTCGGAGGACCTCTAAAACTATCATCAGATACTTGATGTGATCATCCTCTAATCTTGAGTAGACCAGGATGTCGTTGATAAACACGACTATGAACCGGTCAAGATATTCCCAAAAAACGGAGTTCATGAGCCCCATGATCACGACCAGTGCATTTGTAACGCTGAACGACATGACCATGAACTCAAAGTTTACATATCTGCACCTAAAAGCAGTGTTCAAGATTTCACTCTCATTCTAACTCAACTGGTGAAATCCCAACCGCAGTTCGATCTTAGATAACTAACATGATTCCTTTCACTAGTAAAAAAGATCTTCAATTTTTGGGAGGGGGTAACAGTTCTTGATTGTTACATGATTTAGTCTTTAGTAGTCTATACAGAGCCTAAGACCACCATATTCCTTCTTTGCGAACAAGATTGGAGCACCCCATGGAGTCACACTAGGTTGGATAAAACCCTTTTTAATCATGTCATCAACCGGGATCTGCAACTCCTAAAACCCATAATGTGTCATCTAATAGGGAGCCATCAAAATACGATGACCACCAGGTTTCCTGTTTATCCCGAACTCAACATCATGTCGAGGGGGTAGAGTCACCACCTCTCTAGCAAATATGCCAAGAAACTCAATGATGATATCTGGGACTTCCACCATATCTGTATCTACCGAATCCACCGAGGGTTCAACTAACAAAGAAATAAGGGGCTCCACTTGTCGGCTGCCCTCATAGTAACCACACTCACCAAGGATAGTAAAAAGTTAGCCACCCATATTTGAGAACACGAACCTACTTCAGAAGATGTCGATAACGACATACACATAGAATAGCCAGTCGATTCCCAAAATGACATCATATGGCTGAATCTATAGAAAACAAATATCCCCACTGGACTGATGCATCCCCAACGTCATTACACATCCCCAGAAAACATAATACAAGCTATTCTAACCTCTGATTAGCGTACTCAATACTAGGGGCACAAGAATTCTCTTTATGTCTAGACCAAGATCATGGGATAGACATGGTAAAAAAGGAGGGTGAAGATTCAGAATCAAACAAGGCACATGAAAGAGTACGTAAAAATCTGATCGTACCTTACCACTGGCCCAGTTAGAACTACTGCCTCTCTAGCATGCATCTTCCCACACCTAGCTTCTCTACCCCTCAGATGTTAGCCGCCTCCTCGACCCTGCCCTGGAAAAGGGACCTGATGAGCGTCTTGAGGCCGAACTCCCTCTTCAACGTCTACTCTTATTGGAGTAAGAGCCCACTGTCCCTATTGTAATGGCTAATAGGGCCTGGCTGGAAACAACTGCTGCTGATGTGGGTACTGAACCTACCCACCTCCACTTTACTGCACTCAGTCTAGGCACTAATTTCTAAGGAGACCACAACTTCTACTAATAAAGAATCTCAGTCCTTGTCCTGTAGGGAATGTGCAGGGACTGAGAGATCGAAACTGAAATTGTCGAGGTCTTCTCCCCATTGACCAAAAACCAGAAGGCCCTGATACTAGAGGCATGCTGCTATCGACATTCCATTTGGAAAAACCCAACTGGTTCCCCTATCATGGTAGACCTCCCAGTGTTTGCATCCTCTCCACCACTTCATCCTTCTTCTAAACCTCCAAGTATGTCGGCAGAGAAAAGGGAGTAACTGCGTACCACCGGGAAGGTCGGAGTGCCTCCTTTAAACATTTTGGCTTAGACTCCTCATCTGGAATGAGGTCAAGAGAAAAGAAACGAAGATCCTTGAACTTGATCCCCAACTCTCTCACTAACATACTCCCCTGCTGTAGGGGGGTATCTCTTACCTCTTCTTAGACATCATTGTGGCTGAGAGGAATTATTTCTGAAACTTCATATCGAAGTCAGTCCTTGAAACCTCAGCCTCCCTCTTCTCCCCGAGATAGAGCATTCACCACAAACACGCTGCTCCCCGAATTTTTCTTACATTCGAAGGAACCCAGTACTCTGTCAGAGCCTAGATAAAGCAGAAATAAATCACCATCTCATCACGCCAGCCCTCTATCTCTATGTATGAGATTCCTCCCATGTACTTCCCAAGGGTATTTTGTTTAAATTCACAAAGCCTCTTCTGTCACTGGTCTCCCTCCTCCTATCTATCATCCCTCTATTGATTATCCAAATCATATTCATGGGATTCAATCGATTGCACTAATTTTGATCATCATCTGAGTTCCATAACTATAAGTTAAACAAAGAAATTTCTAAGTTCCAGTAGTGTAGAAAATCTTTTTTAATTTTTTCTTAAACTTTTTATTCATTTTAAGCTCTCCAAAAACCCAGAACACACAAGAACACAAGTCATTATGATTCATGTACCTTTCCTAGGGTCTCCACCCTATAATAAATGTATCCTCAATGGGTCATTCAGTCGGTCTAGAGTCCTTGCATCAGATCATGGGGGCCCTAAAATCTCATATCCTTTCCTGTCTTCCCAAACCTATTACATGCACCAAGATTGTCTAACATTGTTTCCCTACTATCCCATGCATTTCTCACTGTTCCTAACTTCAAAATCCATCCTATCTCTCAACAATCATCCTATGATACCATTATTTCATGAACCGACTTCACCAAGATGAGGTAAGGGAGGAAAAACTACCAGACCCTTCCTTATTCATGTTGATAGAGAGATAATGACCCCCGAGTCCCACCTTCAATAGTCCCTAGAGTGGCGACTAGTACCAGGGGTATATAATCACACGTAATATGGAAGGAATCAAACATTTTATAGAAAGGATTGGGAAACAATATGGTTAATCTCAAACAAATTCAAATAAAGAAAGTAAAAGTAAATCCAAAAGCCTTTTTTCTACATGCATGTTCAAAATAATGTGCTACAAAGTACAAGAAAACTCTAATGAAAATTACCAAAATAAAGTCAAAAAAACAACGAGAATTGTCCTGAAGTCTGATCTAGTAATGTTCATCACAATCCTCAATGTCCTCCTAGAATCCTTAAAGTGGTTTTATATACATAGGGTGAGTATATAGGTATACTCAGTAGGGAAAACCAAAAGCTCTTATGCATAAGTCGGGAGGCATTCTAATGCCCCGTGAGAAAGTAGAGGTGACCAAAACATCTAGCAATAAAAACTATCTACCCAGCCTCACCATGGTACACTCCCCAAATAATTCAAGTGAGGTAAAATAATAGTAATAGCACATTGATATTTAGGTACCCAACACTTCGTACCCACTGATTATTGAAGACATCCTATGCATTAGACCTCCCTCTCCATTTTTCAATACAGTCCCACTGACTCCCCAACAAAAACCTTATAGGACACCTCAAACACGTAATCTTCCCGCAGAAACCTAGGCCACAACAACCATACATTCAACCCACAAACACCTGGACCACCACAACCATAGGTAACCACACCTGCAATCATCTAGGCCGGAACAACAACTTCCACACCCAAAGAAAACTAGGCCTCATCCGAAAGACACTTGGGAAACAAACCTTCCTGCAAACACCTGGTCCAACCACCAAAACATACCTTTCCCAAATATACATAGGCTATAATGGACTTGAGGCCATCAAATCCTGACTGAAGAGTCTTGGGCTACCCAAGAGAGGGATCAGAAAGAATCTAATAACCATCCACTCATAGTAATATTGTAAAAAACACCCTCCCCTATGAAATGGGGGTGTTTGGCATGAAGTTCTCAACTTGGTTGGGGTGAAAATAAGAAACACAAGAACTAGATTTATATGTATAGTTGAAGAAGCACTCATCCCAACCAAAGGGTTTTGAAACCAACTTATACAAAAACACCCTCATTACTATTCATACATGCACAAATATTCACCAGCCACAACCAGAGCACAACCCATTCTTGGAAAAAAATTCCCCATTGAACCCATTTGTGTTATCATGTTCAAGTGATTTAATTAGAAACAATTATTTACTACTGGGAAAATAGCAAGCATATCCACAAGTCCAAATAACTTTGGTCTGAAGAGGAAAATATCCAAAAAACTATTTCCGCTTTTACACCCGGCTCTCTTGTAAATTCAAAAAAACAAAAGGGATTTGTGAGATCCCTCAAAGTACATGAACCAAAACAAGCCCCAACATACATCCCCACATGACCTTAGATTCACAAACCAAAAAATGATCAACAAGGGATCACATCCCTATTCACGTCACCCCACAAGTATAAATCGGAACAATCGTTCTTATTAGGAGAACAGAGCAATGAAGTTTTCATATTTATTTAAACTATTTATCAATTTCTTTATTTCAGTTTTCTTAACCTGGGTAATCACACAAAGATTATTGTTCATTGGGAATCCATTTAATAAACCAAGTTTACATGATTAACCAGTTTCCATGTCACATCCATTCAATCACAAGGTTATCCATAAAAATAGAGGTTCATTACTACACAAAAAATAGCCACCAACGACCACTATTTTCAGTGGGAATAATACCATACAATTCACAACATACACGTTAAGATAAAATATTAAAACAAAATCCTCATCAAAGGAACCTCTTCAGTCTTTTAAACTCATTTATTATCTTCATTATTGTTTGGTTTCATCCATTCTCCTTGGTAACATTATCATACCCAAACACATGATACATAGTGAATAGAGGTGAAGGAAAATCTTACTTGGATGATCAACGATCAAAGTTTTCTCCTCGCACCAAGAACTAGGGATGCAAGACTTCAGAAGAAGATATCTAATGACTCAAAGGGTGGGAAGGAAAGGCTCTAACATGGGCACAAGATTCTTCACTAGAAGAGGGACTCCAAACTCACCAAGGAAAAAAATAAACCAGGGAAGAATAAAATCTTGGGTGTTAAAAGTTTAAATCCTAGAGTTACGGGATGTGTAATCTCAATGTTCTTAAAAATAGGATTGTGGATTAACCACATGGATGGGTAGTTTCACACATTATAATTTATTTATAATAAATAATTACTTATAGAGATGATAGAGATAACAGCCGTGAGTTAATATATTTCTTTTAAACGGAGAAAAACATGTAACATGGGAAAAACATTAAAACAATACAATGGTGTGACACTGAGGAAAAAAGGCCACAAGTTTTGGTAACTCAAGGTTCATCTGACTATTGGGGGTTTAAAATATCTTTTACTGCATATAAATGGCTTTAAAAGGGGTATTATAACACTTTTATTTCAAAAGATACGTTACTTGGGAAAAATTGGAAGGCCCTCAGAAAATAGGGAATAACTTACCGTTAGGTGAGCAACTGCCACCCTGACACCATTGCCCTGGCACCATCATCCTAACACTATCGCCCTAGAATTGTCGCCCTACCATCAATTCATATTGGTTCTATGGATGGCCCATCGGTGCCACCGATAACCATCGGTGTCACCAACACCCATTGTTGCCACCGACGCCCATCAGTGCCTTCGACGCTCCTCGGTACCACTGATAACCATCGATGAAACTGATGCCCCTTCGTGCCACTGACGATCCTCGGTTCCACCAATGGTGATTGGTGGAATCAATGCCTATCAGTGCCACCAACGCTCATCAGTGCCACCATTCGTTCAATCATTAAATTTGGAAAACTCTTTAATGAGTCATCAATGGTCCCCATGACACCCCAAACAGCAGAATTTGGAAAAGTAATGGACCAGGTGGGTGTGTGTCATTACATCAACCTATTTTCTTGATACATCATTCTATGACTACATACAATAAACTCATTATTTCACAATGGCCTTGGAATTTATGGGAACATTTCTATTTCCAGATACTAACTAAGATAAGACCACCTCAAAAAATAGTTCTTCAATATACCAAGAAAAAATTAGGTAGGTGTAAAACCCACCAAAGAGGGACCCCTTCCACGTCAAGGTCATGTATGGGTTAATGGGGAAGAGATGAAGAAATAAGGGGGTCGAAATTAAATTTCTAGGTTACCCTTAAAAAATGTCCTTGGATGCCTTTAATGGACTGAACCTATGCTTAAGTTCATAAACTGCAATAGATAGATCATTAGGAGTTATTGTAATAATGTGATATTTTGAAATATAATTCCCTAAATACAAACTTATGTAAACAACTTATACCAAATTAAAAAAAA
The DNA here is from genome assembly GCA_963277665.1 of Viscum album. Taxonomy (NCBI): domain Eukaryota; kingdom Viridiplantae; phylum Streptophyta; class Magnoliopsida; order Santalales; family Viscaceae; genus Viscum; species Viscum album. The sequence continues at coordinate 247,265,324 of OY728131.1, forward strand.
ACTAAAACTAGACACAATATATTTATATTTTTTAAACTTATTAATAATAATACCTCTAAAAATGAAAATCATATTTACCAACACAAATTGCCTAAATTTAGGGGATATATAATTAATATGTTTTAATATATCATAAGATTGTGCATACTCAAATAATAAATTTAATTTATTAATAGATTAAAATCAATCACTTTTAAATGATTATTTTATTAATATTTAGTTTTTAAATATATTAACTAATATATTATCATCATTATATTAAGAATTGTTATATGATAATACTAAGAGCACTTAATGTTTAAAAATGGCATTTCTTAATAAAAGTAGCTTCATTTAGATTTTCATTTAAAAGATAAATTTATAAATTTTATAATATGATTTTAAAATAAATAAACATAATTTTTTAATTCCTTATAAAAGTTATATTTTAAAATTATTTTTTGTATTTTTTAAAAAATATTTGTTTTTAGGTGAATATTGGAAAAAAACTATTTTAACAAATAACATGATGTTTATGAAATTATTAATACATAACTATGAATTATAAATTCCTAAAACCTTTATATATCATCATATAATTACTTTATAAGTGAATTTATAATTTTAAAAAAGTGGGTTTTAATTTTAAAACCCAAATTTAATATTTAAAAAAATAAGGTGTATTTTTCGAAGAAAAATTAATACATTAGAAATTTTTTATTTTTAAACATAATCTTTATAACTTCTATAAAATTAATATAAATTAATTAATCTAGTGTTTGGAATAATTATTTAAAAAATGTGTAATAAGGAAAAATTTATTTTCAATCATGAAGGATTAATTAACTTGGTAAAAATTATTTATCTCAGTAAGAAACAAAAGGGTTAAATATGATTCAACCAAGAAGGAATGATAACAAAATATTTAAATAGTGTTTTGGAATGGGTCTTTTAGGAATTTATCAAACTTATCCCTTAACCTATGTATTGTTTCCCAATTATGTAGCTACAATATATGAGAGCAATTTCACATTATTAACATGTTTTTGTTATTTACAAAAATGCATTCACATTTAATTTATTGAAGAGGAACTGCTCTCCTCACATCTAATCACACAAAAACCCACATAGATTTTTGAAAAAAATAACCAAAAATAGTCCAAAAATTTCATATAAACCTTTTAATAGGTTATGATATTCTCAAAATATCATCCCCCAAAGGCTTAACCACCTTTGTAAATATGTACCTCGATGATGTGAGGTATAAATTTCAAACTGCACCTTCATCATTTATATTTCATTATATGATTTTATTCATCATAACATACCATAAAAACATATTAATATGATAAAATCACTATCATTATTATTATTTAATATTATTATAATTATGTTTCATGCATTAACCACCATTCACTTTTCTATTAATAAAAACATAACTGGAAATCGTGTGTTGTGTGGACTATAGCCTCCACGACACAACATGTTTTATTTTTATTTGTAAACATAAAAGGATGGTAATAATAGATAATTTAATAAATATTTATATATTTATTTTTATTTAAGTATGATATCTACAAAATATTTTATATCATAAAATGATTAACTATTACACACTTTCACAGTTCTATGGAAAATGAAATCATTATCCATGCATATGTATGGAGTATTGCCTACAAGGAATGATAGATTTGATTTTTTATTTTAATACACACCATATTTGGATGATAATGGGAATGGTTTTAATGGATAAATATTTTTTATGACATTATTAAGTTTCTAGAAATAATAATTGAATGAATTATTATATATATATGCAATAAACAACAATGGTAAATTCAACTGTCCAAATGACCATTATAATATAAAATTCTCAGTATATTATTCTTATACATCCTTAAAATTGAGAAAATTCACACTAAGAAACTATAAATATTAGTATTATTATTTGTGTACAATTTTATCATAAATAAATCATTTAATAAATATTTCTTAGTTATGATATATTCTTGTTTGGGTTTGTTTTTCCACCTATATGAAAAATGCTATAAATTTATATTTTAGGTGAAAATGGGAATTTATATTCATCTTATAAATGGTATAAATAAGTATATTTATTTATTTTGTTAATAGTTATATAAAAAGTTAACACATTATTTAATAAAACATAATTAAATTTTTATGAATTATAAAAACATGCTAATTAATAAATTCATCTTTTTAGATCATAAAGAACCCATCATAGAATAAAATTATTACATTATAAATAACTATAAAATGTCAATTAAAGCACCATGTATGATCTTTTAATGATTAAGTTTTTTATAATAATAAATAATAACATCAGTATTATGAAATTAGTTTAAAATTATTTAGATTGTTCAGAAAATATCTTACAAATATAGATAATAACTAAGAGACATAAATATAGGCAATAATTGTAAATTATTTTTATTAAAGTTTATAAAAATGAATAATTCTACACAATTGGTTATTTAAATGGTTATTCTTGTTTTATAGTAGGTTGTAGTGTGATCAACTGAGAGGGAATTCAATGTAAAGTTGTATCAAATGATCCATTATTATTTTTTATCATGATCCTCTCATAATTCATGGTATTATAAGTTAATGTTTTTGATCTATATCATTCCATTTTTTTAAATTTAACGGTTACTCATGTTATAAATCTTCCTTTCATAAAAACATTTTAAAATTGGGATATTCCAAATGTGATAATCCATTTTGAGAATTCGAATAGTTTTTATTTCAAAAACAAAAAATATATTTTACTATTGTTATAATTTGTTTTATTTTTTCCCTTTAACTTTTATTAAATTTTATGTTCTATAATATATTTAAGGGATGTTTTTTTCAATAAAGGTATTTCAAAATATTAAATGGTTTTACATCCTTTGAAAATAACATGTTTTATCTTCCACTACATGTTTTCTATATAACAAAATAATACATCACTCAAGACTCAATTATAATAGATTTCTAAAAAATATCATTTTTCATAAAATATAAAAATTATACATCCAAATTTTATGATAATGATATTTAAATATATATTGGTGATTCTTTTGGATAAGATATTATTTTAAAAATATTAAAATAAACTACTTTTATAATCATTTTCATGAGAAAAAATTTTCTACTATTTTGAACCTTATTTAACATGTATTTAAAATGAAACTTATTTTAATATTATCATGTGTGTTTTATTTTGAAGGGTTTTAATGGGAACATGTTTTTTCATTATGGTATTCAAAGTAAAATTCTATTGTTGTAATGATTATATTTTTCATATACTAGTTGATTCATTACCTATGTTTTAAAAAATGTGATATAATAAATATCAATAAGAGAAATAATTAAGTACTTATTTTGTACAATGTAATAATATTTAGTGTATAAACATGATTTTTTCATTTTCATTTCCTCTATAAAATAGGATTTTTGATTCCTTTGGTTGAATTGTGTTCAACTAAATACCTATACATCAATTGATTGGAAAAGTTATTGAATTTAATGTATACTATTAATATTTATGGTGTACATAATATATTATATATTATCTTTATTGAATTTTATTTACCTAAAATGATACAAAATATCTCAAGATATCCAGTTATTTTCCACTACTATTTCATGTTATAATTATTGATGAAAGTATAAATATTTTCTTTATGTGACTCCATTTGAAAAGGATATAAAACCCATTTTATTTATATAAGATCTTTAGTTTATGGTGATTTTTTACCTTATGTGTAAAACATATTTATGGATGATCATGGGAGGTGTTCTATATCTCTCTCCAACGAATTGGTTGAAGTTGATGTCTTATAATCTCAAAAGGGTACACTAGAGGATTTATCTCGTGAAAAGGGTACATATATGGGTTTATCCTAAGATAATGGGTACATGTGAGGTTTTATCCTAAGTAAAATATAACCTGATAAGATTATACCAAGGAATATGGTAAATATGAGGTTTTATGACAATCCAAAGGGTACTATAGAGATTATACCAAGACAATATTTATTTGACAGGTTAGTCCAAGACTAATATGTGATGAATGTCTTGGTGGGTAGCCTCATATGGTTATTTTGATTATATTTGGCCATTTTCATATTTCTTAATCATACTTCAATAATTATTCTCCTAATATAATATAAAATAATATTTGTAAAATTTAATTTTTAATAATAAATTTCCACTTTTCCAAGTTTTCTCATATTCCTATGATATATCCCATGATAAGATGTTGATCATTATTCCATTATTTATCATTTGATCTCACCTCTTTCTTTGGTTTTCCCTTCCCTATTTCATGAACATAATTATAACTTATTGAAAGTATATAAGGGAGTCTAGATTAGTTTGATTATGGTGAAATTATTATTGATATTTTTCATTCTGTAGATAATATCTAAGAAACAAAAACTTTTGTTCCTCAGGTTCTGTGACTATTTGTGATATGTATTTTATAATTCATGAAATAAATGTATTAATTAAGTGATGTTTAACTTATGTAACACTAGCTTGTATTAAACTAGGGATTGCTTATTTTTTGAGATTAGTTTTGTTATTTTGGGGATTAGATTAAATAAATTTACCGAAACCCCCAAAAGGATAAGTCTAAATGAAAATTTTATAAATAGATTAGCATCTTGATGTTTTGGTATTGTAAAGATTTTTTTGTTATCCTAGTAAATAATTTCTAGTCTAGATGTTACTTATGGCTATATGATCTGACACATATATATCTTGGAGTAATAATCCTAAAAATGGAATGTTTGGTATTAACTCAATCATCACCTACTACAAGATAAAAGTGCCTAACTATGTAATTAATTTTGAAATCTTATGGGATATTCTTTGGTTAATCCGAATTATCATTATAAACCATTATGGCTAATTTAAATACCTAACTAGTTCAATTAGAGAACAGATTATTGTGATGACCATAAATAATGTGTATTGAAACATAGATATTCATAAGACCGGGTTAACATTTATTTTATGTGTTATATAATATATTATAATAGCTTTCAATATGTGCATTTAATGATTTTCCATATCCAACATTCCCCTTTTAATGTAATGGTTAGAACCCAGAGGAAGCGAGTCAACAATCTGTGAAAAAGAATATTTGGAGATTATCCTAAAAATCAACCAAATTAGATGGAAGATGGAGTGAGAACCATCATAATAATTATATCCCATTTATGAACAATAAAAAAACCATGTGGATATTAACAACACACCAAGGTATTAAATTAATTCTATCGATTTACACATTTTCTAAAAAAACAAACAATCATTTGGTATAAAAATATACTAATTACTGAGAAAGGGATCAAAAAACAACCTTCAAGGTTTTTTTTATGTAGAACATTTATAATGAATGAGAGATTAAAATGAGTGTATATAGATTGAGCTGGTAGTTTTAAGATAAAACTGATAGAATAGAGTAAATCTCTAGGAGGGATGATAAGAATAAAAAAATCAAAGAGAGTCCTCTGAAATGAATGAAAATGTTATTGAGATAGAATAAATTCAGATCTTTATGCTTAATTATATTTTCAATAAAAATATATTAGTACAAAAGGATCTTCCTGAGTGATTTAATTGATTATAGACTATGTTCTTCAATAATAATTAATATTCTATTTTACAAACTTGATATCTCTCTTTTAAATACACATAAAAATTATCTTTTAAATTCAAAAAAATATATCCATAAAATTTGGGGATAGATATTTAAATCCCAGACATCCTTTTTTTTAAATCATAGAATAATAATACTAAATACAAAACTATCATTATAATTATTTCCATTCATGTTATTTTATTCTTTTTATAATATTTTTTCAAAAAATGTTATATATGATATTTAATGAATTCATGAAAACATTAATTCTCACCAAAAGTATACCAGTGGTAATAAATTATAGTTTTTATAGTTATACAGCTGATTTTAGATCACCTTGAAGATGTATTCTTTATATATGAATTAATATAGCTGAATTTACCCACATATAATTTTTTCACATATCTGATTTATCTGCATAGTCAATTTTTCATAGGCCTTCATCACATTGATATTTGCTTCACATAGGCTCTATAACTTATATAGGAAAATATTGAAATATATGAATAAAATTATGTATCAATTTGAAACCATATAACTGATTTCAACACATATCTAAATCACATATTTGATTACTCTACATAACCATTTCATATAGATGTTTTATCAATGTAGTTGATTTTCCATGTTATAGATTCATCAACATTAGTGATTACCAGATAGTTTATTTCAATATGTTGATGTTTTACATTAGTGAATGTTTTTCATAGGATATTTATGTTGTTGATTTTTCATGCATCCTTTTCCTAATGTATCTTAATTTCTATAATTATGAAAAGTTTTATTAGGCTTTTATAAATTGTTGATTTTAGAAGAATAAGATAAAATCAAGACAAAACTCAATAAACATGCTTACTTAAAAAAATAACTATCATATCAAGGGTATTTCAGATAATAAAAACTTATTGTATGAGAGATATATTGTAAAAATAATTTATAAACAACATCTCCATTTTTGAGGATCACAAAACCATAATATATTAAAAACAATTTCTGAAAATATTTTTATTGAAATTCATAGAAATATAAAGAATATATATATCAATATTTATGTTTTTCCATTATCCTTTACTTCCTATCATTTCTCATATAATTATTCTAAAAAGGTTACTTCTCCCCATTATATAACTTTGTGAAAAAATATTCCCCTTTTATTAATTATAGGATAAATTTATCCACCCTTTTGTGTCATTAAAAGGAAACAGGTACAGAGAGGAAAACACAAACAATTTAGAAATTATATGAATGAACTATTTAAATATAGTTCGTAAAATTGAATGTGAGAATATAGAAAGAATGATATTATTTAAAAAAATGTATTAAAAATATTTAATGAGAAAAATCATTAATAAATTGAGTATAAATGGATAAATTAAAATTTAATTTAATATCATAATTCCACTCAATAGTCACTTAATTATAGATACAAAATAATATTAAAAATACCAAGGTTTTTGGATAGGGTAAAATTGTTAGGGTGGTTTTTTCGGAGGTGGCATGAAATTTGGATACATACTTGGGGTATTTGGAGGGTTAATTCTAGGAGGTAACCCAACTCTTCTAATCCCTATAGAAGCACAGTTTTAACACCACAAATTTTTACGCATTTTTTTCAATTAAATTAAATTTTATTAATGTAATGTGTTTTACACGACAAAAATTTAAGATTTACTTATTTTAAATATCAATTTGAGCACATGATACATGCAACATTGGATTATCTTGGGTTACAAAAAACATTTACTTTTAACAAAAACATGATATATTATTGATATAGTTATTTAAATGTGATTATTATAACCAATACATTAATCATAGTGATATGAAAAGTAATTACTATTTTTTTAATTATAAATTGTGTTATATATTTAAAACATATTTATAATAAAATACATAATTGTTGGTAATGATTTCAGATATTATTGAAATACTATTTTCTCAAAAAATGATTTTGGATCCTTTTTGTAAACAATAATGAAATTAATTTCTCCCAGTTTTTTAAATTTAATTTAATAAAAAAAAGTTTATTTTTGAATTCATAATTTCAAAATATTATTAGGGTCAAATTTTGGGATTTTTCTGATAATTTTAATTTTTTGATGAATAGTGAAAAATACTACATTTTAATTCAACACTATCTTTTCGCCTAAATTAATTAAAAATTTAGATTATATTTTAAATTGGATATAACATATAATTAATTAATATATACATATATTAATCAAATTTTGTCCATTTAAATGAATTTAAAATTGAAATTGGATATAAAAACTGTAACACCCCAGGTAAATAAAGAATATGACATTTTCATATTTGTCCATATTTGTGAATAAAATGACTTTAAAGGGGATGCTATGCTCGACGGCGTACCCAACACGCAACAATGAGTTTCTTGGGAATCTTACGTTGCACTCTAATAAAATAATTTTAAATGGTAGTTAACATGTAGCCATTGTATTGGCGGGAATGGATAGAAATAACTAAGATATGATTATATATGTTTTTATATGTTTTTACATTTATCCAATAAAGGATAGAGGCTTAAAATATGGAAAGAATTCAATTTTAGGCATATATGCCCTAGTTTTCACTAAAGGTTCACTTATCACCTTTTGATGTTGAACCATAATTAAATATAGTTTTGTTCACTCTTAAACATTATTTTGGACCAAATAAAACTCTTACTAAGAATCGGGACATCAAATTTTACTTTGTGTAATTTTTTGGTATCTTTCCGATAAGGTTCATTTTTTTTAATAGTGTAAAATGTTGTATTTTAGTTCAAAACCACTTTTTAATATAATTTATTTATATGATTAGATAATATTTCGAATTGTTTTTAAAGTTAAATTTGAAAATATTTTTACCATTAAATCCAATAGTGGTCGTTGGAATTAATTTCACTTTGAAATCAGACTTAAACTAGTGTCAATCTTTTGATACTTATTGTTTTATGAAAACACGCTATTTACGCTGACAGCGGGAATTAATTATTAAATTAATTAATGTGACTAATATGTTTTGAATTTTGTAAAATTGACTTCATTTTTGAATTCGGAATATCAATTATAGCTTAGGGTGAATTTTTGGGATTTTTCTGAAAAACTTCAATTTTTGATGAATAGTGAAACCACTAAGTGGTAATCAAGCAAACTGATTTTTCAGTTAAATGAAATTTTACCACTAATGTGTATTGAATTTTGAAAATCCGACATACATGGTTGTCATTAAGAAGTAAAATGTGGTTCAATGAGATTATAATAATTTTTTGGTGAATAGTAACTCATTAAGTTCTTAATCGCGATTAGTGGTAATTAGGGTAGTTTAAGGTATAAATAATGCTTTAATAATATAAAATGACCTAGACACATGTCCCAACCTTATTGGTTGTGTCCTGGCCGACCAAGACAAGCCATGGGTCAACTTGGGGACCCCATGGATCCACTTTGGTTGGGAAATGACATAAATAACATTTTATTTAATGTAAAAGAAAAATTGACACAAACATGATATGTTTTACTAAAACAATTTTTAAGTGGGGTTACACAAGTCCAAATTTTGATTATAAATAGTCATTGGAAAGCTACAAAGATTTCCTACATAATAGTATTTTTTTTATAATTTTTAGACATTAAATAAATTAAATTATATATGACATAATAATGATGCAGCGATGACATCATTATTTGACGATTTAAATAAAATGAAAAGATAATGTAAAATCTATGAACTACACATGTCAAAAACTTATTGGATGAGTGGATTTCGAAGCCTTATCACCTTATCCACGAATTATATCAATGTGTGACCTTTTGAAACCGAAACACATTTTCAAATAAAGTAATATTTCTTTACTTTCCAAAAGTGCCCCTCCTCTCCTCTTATAAAAGGCCCCCACCTCTACCTCTTTTCACACACTCATCAAGCCTTTGGCTCGGCCAACCCCTGCCCATTTACTCTATCCACATCCCTCTCCTCATCCTAGAGGATTCCCTTTGGGCAGAATCCTTTCAAAGGAAGCCTTTAGGCTCAAATCAAAAGGAGTTACACTTTTAAAGGTAATTCTTTCTCTCATGTTCATTTGTTTTATTTTGCTTCTCCAACCCCCTAAACTCTTTTTATTTATTTCTTTTGTAACAACACCAGTATCTTCAATATACTAGGATGTTGTTATAAGATTTATTCTAGCTACACTCTCACACAACTACATAAAATGGTTAAAGAACATACGGTTTCCGTGGATGGCGAAATTCTGCCTCCCGAAACGATGATTGTTCAATACTCATTTAACACCTTCAAAGGTGGCCATTATGATGTCACTATTTTTATATATGATATATAATATGTTTATGTTTTACTTATGCTTCTGTATTTTTCATTTGTGTCTTACCTTTATGGATTCCATTGTGGGTATACACGATATCTTCATTTTAGGAAGTGCGGACTACCGCCCCCTCAAAGTGATTTGATTCGTTAAAAACCATATGTGGGATGTATAAAGGATGGAACTATGATATTATATATGATATTATACTGTAATTATAATATACCTTTATATCATTATTATTCCATTCTATAAACAATGAAATAGAAATGGAAGTAGCGTTCATGCGTATGTACGGCTTACCGTCTCCATGAACGGTGCATTTCATTTCTTACCTCTAAATGATTATGTAATGTTATAAATGCATGCATGTACTGGATATATATGACATATATGATATCTACATCATGAATACAATTCTGTTTATAATAAACATTTGGCCACACGAACAACATGTAATTGTAAGAAGTCCACTTTCGACTTAAGAACCAAATATCGGCAAAACAAATATTATTAACTTAAATGATTACATTATGTTTATGACATGGTAATAAGTGGTATAAAAGGAATAATGAACTTGAAAAAGGTTCTTAAGGAAGTAGAAATTAACTCAAGTTTATTATTCAGGAGATTAAAGAACGATCAAGTCAAGTCGGACCCGAGGTAAGGGATCCTACACCTCTCTTTCTTTTTAAGTACACTCTTTTATGTAATTTCTTTTAAGCTCATCTTTCTTATGATTGGGATGTTATTTTATATTACTCCAACTGTAAGTTTTATGTTCATGTGATGAGAGACCCTATTCTCTCTCATCAATCTTTTTTGGAAGTTTTATGTGGCGCCGTTAGGCTGCCGAGTTTTCGTAAGGGATTTTTCATCTCACTTTTATTCCCGTGAGATTTATGCTACATTTGCCACAAATTCCATTGAGTGGTGTATGTACTTCCCATTATTCTACTCTTTGTGTAATATACTTTCGTTTATGAGTATTTACATCAATGACCTATTGTCTTTCTTTCATGGGGTGTATGTTTTGAAAGATACCCAAGTCGGTAAGGGAACCTTTCACCCTCCTCTTTTTTAAAAGACTTCTTTTATTGGGTCTTTTAATTTACATATTTTTATGTTGGGATATGTTCTCATACATCCTTATTGATGTAAATTTTATGTCCAAGTGATGAGATACACTTTTTATCTCTCATCAACTCATTTTGATGTGATGCCGTTAGGCTGTCAAGGGAACTTTTTAACCAAATTTCGATTTCTTTGGGTTCAACTTGTAGTCATTGAATATGTCATCCATTGAATATGTTTGAATGACCTTTTATTGTTTTAAACTTAATATCCACTTATATTGGGTGTATATATATTTGTCACACATATTTTTTGAGATTTATTTGTCCTTAATTTAAGGATACCTTCTTTATAAGGGATTTCATCACATTTGACATTTCTATTGAGGGCTCATTGTTGTTATGCACCAATTCACTATTATATGGTGTATATACTGTCCTTTGGAGTATTATATCATGAATCCTTTTATTCTCATGATATTATAAAATTCTGATTAATGTTATTCCTCGATTATTGTATTCAAGTGTCTCTAATTTTGGTAAAACCCCTTTAACCAAAATATCGTTTTAAATGTTTTAATTATTTTTTCTTATTAATATCCATGTTTTCAAAATGGTTTTAAGGATTTATTTATATGGATATTAATGGTTTAAAATTTTAAAAGCTTCAAGGTGGTATGGGACACTTTGATTCAAAAATCTCTTTATTAAATGTTTTAAATGGTTTTGGAAATGGTTTCTTTTTGAATGGATTCATTACTTCAATATCCTAAAATGTTATATTGTGATTGAAATGTGGAAATGTTATGTTTCCTTTATTCATGTTTATGTGATACGATTATGTTATGGTTCTTGGGCATTGTTATGAAGAACGGGTGGTTCCGTGATAAACTAAGGGCGGGTGAGCCCGATATAGCTCTCCAATGCATTGGGTAACGCGAAGGAGTGAAACGTTAAGGTTTCTCCGAAGAGATTTAGGGAATATACTGTGATGGGTATTCCAAACGTAACCAAGAGGGTTACTCCCTACGTAAGAATGTTATGAATGCCTCAAGTTACCTTTATGTCTTATGTTTTCTATGATTTATTCATGATTTGATATGCCTATGTTTTATGGGTAAAGTATGAACTCATTCTTATGTATATGTGTACCCATGTTTCCTTTCCATATTTTTCTATCCCTTACGGAGCTTTTTGTGCTCATCCCAAGTTTTTGAAATGTTTTTCACAGGTCAAGGGAAAGGTACATGATGTGATGATAGTGTCAAGGATGTGTCAAGAAAGAATCCGTGTTATATTTTAAATATGTTTCCGTTGATGGGAAGAATGAATACTGTCTTTTATGTAACCACTTTGTTTAAATGTGGAATGTAATGCAAGTTTCATGATCTAATTCTCTAAAACTCTAAACCTGAAAAGATCCTCAATGTGTAATCTTGTAATAACTCAAGATTAGGTAAGGTTTAAGGCTGGGGCCTTACAGTTGGTATCAAAGGTCGGTTTAGATAACTTTAGAGGTTAGGGTATTCTTTAAGCATAATTGACAATTACCATAATGGTTAGGATTTCAGAAAGAGTCTTAGTTTTAGATAAAGTGAATGAGTAATTATATCTTATTGTATATCTTACTCATTAGTACATGATGGTTTTGTTGATATACTCACACTGACCTTTTTGGTTTTAGTAAATGGCTGGATCTAGCAGGCACCAAAGTAACAGTGGATGTGAAAGAAACTGTGACAGTTTTTTGATCAAGCAACTGAATGATATGGGAGCTGCAATGAGAACTCTTTTGATTATCCTCAACCAACTATCTGGAGTCATGATTGACCACCTAAACCTTGGAGTTTTCTCTAAGGCATCATATATGCAAGAAACAAATCCCTACGGAAGTACAGGAAATAATCATAAAGGTATGTGTGTTCAAAAACCTATGTGTCAAAGATGTGGAAAGAAACACCTAGGAAAATGTTTCAAAGGGACAGAAATATGCTATAGATGTGGAAATGAAGGTCATAAATCAAGAACCTGTCATGGAAAAAGGAAGCATCCAGTTGACTCGAGGAAAGGGAAAGAAGTTCTTTCTGAGGGATCAATTGAATGTTTTAAATGTGGTGTGCATGGTCATTATGCAAACACATGTCCTATGAAGAAGTTTCATGAATGGGGTCACCAAGAGCGTACCAATATTCGTTTACCAATACCTAATGCCATTCCGATTGAGGATGAAGAAACTGACAATGACCAATCAAAGGTATGTACTACTTCATGACTATTGTTTTCTTATTTTGGAATCTTAGGATATGATTCATGATTTTGTTTGTAGGAATGAGGTATTTCGGAATAAGTTGGAAAGGAATGGATAATGGATCATGAAGAATGTTGGATGAGTAAGATGTCAACATATAAGGGCTCCAAGAGTTAGGGTGAAATTCTTAAGAGTATTAAGTCTCTTTTGATGATGGGGTTACATTAGAAGACTTTTTATATTATATGTAACCCTGATGTTTAATATAGGAAAATTTTATTCAAGTAATAGTTATCTTTTCTTTTGTGGACATAGTTATAAAGAACCATTTGGGTTTATATGATCCTTACTTTTGAGGTAATTATGGGTTACCATATGTTATGATTGAAGTGAAAGGCATGAGATAAAATTGAGGTTAAATTATGTTATGGTTATTTTTGATGATTTTATCCCTTTTTGGGTAATGATTTGAGAATTATATAGTTTTGAAAAAAGGACAACACGCAGACCGTGTGACTACCCGTCGCGTCGGACAATGCTGCGGGAATCGAACCCACAACCAAAGTGCGACTGGTATTTATCGCCTACCACTGGACTACGTGAAGCCCTTGGTTAGTTTGACTGATTCTTTTTAGTTATATGATTTTATGAATTAAGAGTAAGTTGATTTTGGAGGATATGTGATTAGGATAATTACTTTTCAATGTGAGACTTTAGGAGCAACTGATGTTGTTTGGAGATAAATGTTACGATTTAACTTGGAAGACTATGTGACTAAATCCTTCAAATATTTGGGTTTCAATATTATATTGGTTTACTTTGAAGAATTTTATGGACAAATTGTTTATCGGATGGTCCTCTTTGAACTTCGGGTTTTGTTGGACAAATTTTGGAGATTAAGAATAGATTTTCTTTTTATAAGGGGTTATCCTTTTCTAAATTATCTGATCTTGTACTAGCCTTTTTGGTTCTGGATTTGGTTAAAGTCTAAAGACATGGGAAGTATGTAGTTCTATTTTGTGGATTAGGTGATTCTCTATAAGTTGATTATAGTACTCTTAATGTGAACAAGTCTTCCTAAATACTCATCTTTTGGAGAAAATATGAGTTTGTGTAAGGAATCTAATAAAGGTTGAAAGTCAATATGATAAGTGATTATGTTTCCTTATGAATAAATTCCTCAATAAAAAGTAACGTAAAACAAAAATGTTGTCTATTAAATTTTCCTACTGGGGAATCGAATACCGTTTAACCCATCACAAGTTTGTGATTTTCTCTTGGTTAACTTTCTCCTAAACATGTTTTCTGTCACTCTCCATCAGAACATGACCCTTTGTTTTTTTCCTCCATGTCCATATTTTCATACTTGGAATCCTAGTATGGGTTAACTCGGGTGACCTTTGTACTTATCTTTCTTTATTTTAAAGTGTTTGTTTTACCGACTTTTGTTCCGATGTGGGACTTTCAAGGATGTTTCCAAGAGCAATTTTAAAATTGCGAGGACGCAATTCCCAAAAGGGGGGAAGGATATAACACCCCAGGTAAATAAAGAATATGACATTTTCATATTTGTCCATATTTGTGAATAAAATGACTTTAAAGGGGATGCTATGCTCGACGGCGTACCCAACACGCAACAACGAGTTTCTTGGGAATCTTACGTTGCACTCTAATAAAATAATTTTAAATGGTAGTTAACATGTAGCCATTGTATTGGAGGTAATGGATAGAAATAACTAAGATATGATTATATATGTTTTTATATGTTTTTACATTTATCCAATAAAGGATAGAGGCTTAAAATACGGAAAGAATTCAATTTTAGGCGTATATGCCCTAGTTTTCACTAAAGGTTCACTTATCACCTTTTGATGTTGAACCATAATTAAATATAGTTTTGTTTACTCTTAAACATTATTTTGGACCAAATAAAACTCTTACTTAGAATCGGGACATCAAATTTTACTTTGTGTAATTTTTTGGTATCTTTCCGATAAGGTTCATTTTTTTTGAATAGTGTAAAATGTTGTATTTTAGTTCAAAACCACTTTTTAATCTAATTTATTTATATGATTAGATAATATTTTGAATTGTTTTTAAAGTGAAATTTGAAAATATTTTTACCATTAAATCCAATAGTGGTCGTTGGAATTAATTTCAATTTGAAATCAGACTTAAACTAGTGTCAATCTTTTGATACTTATTGTTTTATGAAAACACGCTATTTACGCTGACAGCGGGAATTAATTATTAAATTAATTAATGTGACTAATATGTTTTGAATTTTTTAAAATGGACTTCATTTTTGAATTCGGAATATCAATTATAGCTTAGGGTGATTTTTTGGGATTTTTCTGAAAAACTTCAATTTTTTGATGAATAGTGAAACCACTAAGTGGTAATCAAGCAAACTGATTTTTCAGTTAAATGAAATTTTACCACTAATGTGTATTGAATTTTGAAAATCCGACATACATGGTTTTCATTAAGAAGTAAAATGTGGTTCAATGAGATTATAATAATTTTTTGGTGAATAGTAACTCATTAAGTTCTTAATCGCGATTAGTGGTAATTAGGGTAGTTTAAGGTATAAATAATGCTTTAATAATATAAAATGACCTAGACACATGTCCCAACCTTATTGGTTGTGTCATTACCGACCAAGACAAGCCATGGGTCAACTTGGGGACCCCATGGATCCACTTTGGTTGGGAAATGACATAAATAACATTTTATTTAACGTAAAAGAAAAATTGACACAAACATGATATTTTTTACTAAAACAATTTTTAAGTGGGGTTACACAAGTCCAAATTTTTATTATAAATAGTCATTGGAAAGATAAAAAGATTTCCTACATAATAGTATTTTTTTATAATTTTTAGACATTAAATAAATTAAATTATTTATGACATAATAATGATGCAGCGATGACATCATTATTTGACGATTTAAATAAAATGGAAAGATAATGTAAAATCTATGAACTAAACATGTCAAATACTTATTGGATGAGTGGATTTCGAAGCCTTATCACCTTATCCACGCATTATATCAATGTGGGACCTTTTGAAACCGAAACACATTTTCAAATAAAGTAATATTTCTTTACTTTCCAAAAGTGCCCCTCCTCTCCTTTTATAAAAGGCCCCCACCTCTACCTCTTTTCACACACTCATCAAGCCTTTGGCTCGGCCAACCCATGCCCATTTACTCTATCCACATCCCTCTCCTAATCCTAGAGGATTCCCTTTGGGCAGAATCCTTTCAAAGGAAGCCTTTAGGCTCAAATCAAAAGGAGTTACACTTTTAAAGGTAATTCTTTCTCTCATGTTCATTTGTTTTATTTTTCTTCTCCAACCCCATAAACTCTTTTTATTTATTTCTTTTGTAACAACACCAGTATCTTCAATATACTAGGATGTTGTTATAAGATTTATTCTAGCTACACTCTCACACAACTACATCAAATGGTTAAAGAACATACGGTTTCCGTGGATGGCGAAATTCTGCCTCCCGAAACGATGATTGTTCAATACTCATTTAACACCTTCAAAGGTGGCCATTATGATGTCACTATTTTTATATATGATATATAATATGTTTATGTTTTACTTATGCTTCTTTATTTTTCATTTGTGTCTTACCTTTATGGCTTCCATTGTGGGTATACGCGATATCTTCATTTTAGGAAGTGCGGACTACCGCCCCCTCAAAGTGATTTGATTCGTTAAAAACCATATGTGGGATGTATAAAGGATGGAACTATGATATTATATATGATATTATACTGTAATTATAATATACCTTTATATCATTATGATTCCATTCTATAAACAATGAAATAGAAATGGAAGTAGCGTTCATGCGTACGTACGACTTACCGTCTCCATGAACGGTGCATTTCATTTCTTACCTCTAAATGATTATGTAATGTTATAAATGCATGCATGTACTGGATATATATGACATATATGATATCTACATCATGAATACAATTCTGTTTATAATAAACATTTGTCCACACGAACAACATGTAATTGTAAGAAGTCCACTTTCGACTTAAGAACCAAATATCGGCAAAACAAATATTATTAACTTAAATGATTACATTATGTTTATGACATGGTAATAAGTGGTATAAAAGGAATAATGAACTTGAAAAAGGTTCTTAAGGAAGTAGAAATTAACTCAAGTTTATTATTCAGGAGATTAAAGAACGATCAAGTCAAGTCGGACCCGAGGTAAGGGATCCTACACCTCTCTTTCTTTTTAAGTACACTCTTTTATGTAATTTCTTTTAAGCTCATCTTTCTTATGATTGGGATGTTATTTTATATTACTCCAACTGTAATTTTTATGTTCATGTGATGAGAGACCCTATTCTATCTCATCAATCTTTTTTGGAAGTTTTATGTGGCGCCGTTAGGCTGCCGAGTTTTCGTAAGGGATTTTTCATCTCACTTTTATTCCCGTGAGATTTATGCTACATTTGCCACAAATTCCATTGAGTGGTGTATGTACTGCCCATTATTCTACTCTTTGTGTAATATAATTTCTTTTATGAGTATTTACATCAATGACCTATTGTCTTTCTTTCATGGGGTGTATGTTTTGAAAGATACCCAAGTCGGTAAGGGAACCTTTCACCCTCCTCTTTTTTAAAACACTTCTTTTATTGGGTCTTTTAATTTACATATTTTTATGTTGGGATATGTTCTCATACATCCTTATTGATGTAAATTTTATGTCCAAGTGATGAGATACACTTTTTATCTCTCATCAACTCATTTTGATGTGATGCCGTTAGGCTGTCAAGGGAACTTTTTAACCAAATTTCGATTTCTTTGGGTTCAACTTGTAGTCATTGAATATGTCATCCATTGAATATGTATGAATGACCTTTTATTGTTTTAAACTTAATATCCACTTATATTGGGTGTATATATATTTGTCACACATATTTTTTGAGATTTATTTGTCCTTAATTTAAGGATACCTTCTTTATAAGGGATTTCATCACATTTGACATTTCTATTGAGGGCTCATTGTTGTTATGCACCAATTCACTATTATATGGTGTATATACTGTCCTTTGGAGTATTATATCATGAATCCTTTTATTCTCATGATATTATAAAATTCTGATTAATTTTATTCCTCGATTATTGTATTCAAGTGTCTCTAATTTTGGTAAAACCCCTTTAACCAAAATATCGTTTTAAATGTTTTAATTATTTTTTCTTATTAATATCCATGTTTTCAAAATGGTTTTAAGGATTTATTTATATGGATATTAATGGTTTAAAATGTTAAAATCTTCAAGGTGGTATGGGACACTTTGATTCAAAAATCTCTTTATTAAATGTTTTAAATGGTTTTGGAAATGGTTTCTTTTTGAATGGATTCATTATTTCAATATCCTAAAATGTTATATTGTGATTGAAATGTGGAAATGTTATGTTTACTTTATTCATGTTTATGTGATAAGATTATGTTATGGTTCTTGGGCATTGTTATGAAGAACGGGTGGTTCCGTGATAAACTAAGGGCGGGTGAGCCCGATATAGATCTCCAATGCATTGGGTAACGCGAAGGAGTGAAACGTTAAGGTTTCTCCGAAGAGATTTAGGGAATATACTGTGATGGGTATTCCAAACGTAACCAAGAGGGTTACTCCCTACGTAAGAATGTTATGAATGCCTCAAGTTAACTTTATGTCTTATGTTTTCTATGATTTATTCATGATTTGATATGCCTATGTTTTATGGGTAAAGTATGAACTCATTCTTATGTATATGTGTACCCATGTTTCCTTTCCATATTTTTCTATCCCTTACTGAGCTTTTTGTGCTCATCCCAGGTTTTTGAAATGTTTTTCACAGGTCAAGGGAAAGGTACATGATGTGATGATAGTGTCAAGGATGTGTCAAGAAAGAATCCGTGTTATATTTTAAATATGTTTCCGTTGATGGGAAGAATGAATACTGTCTTTTATGTAACCACTTTGTTTAAATGTGGAATGTAATGCAAGTTTCATGATCTAATTCTCTAAAACTCTAAACCTGAAAAGATCCTCAATGTATAATCTTGTAATAACTCAAGATTAGGTAAGGTTTAAGGCTGGGGCCTTATAAAAACATTGTTCCATTTTGATCATTTTCACTTTGAATATCTATTTTCTCTTCATGTCTGAAGGATTGACATTAAATTATTTTTTTACACTTACATAAATAGAATTTGTAGAAATGGATTATATATCTGGAATTATAATATTTTATAGCATCTAATATTTCATTCATATTTTTTTACCAAAATTAATATTAAATGCGATAAAAAATTAATTATCGCATTTAAGGTAAAAATAAATTTATTAGGTGTTAAATGAAAATAATATGGGTAAATATACACTATAAAATTGTATAAAAACTATAATTTTGACATAAATTGACCATGAAACAACTATGGATTGATAATAGAATAATTGTGACCCTTGTGACATATGAAAAATGTGGGAGCACTAAATTATTTTGAAAAATACCAAGTGTGTCATCCCCTACACCTATAAAAGGCCACCCCCTCTCTTTCAATATTCACAACATCACGCCAATTTGGTTAGAACAATACAAGAAAAAATCACATCATAGCATCTATTCCATCATCCTAAAAGGATAATTTTTTTATATATCCATACAATTATGGATTTCACTACAATCAAATGGAAGATACTCGAAGAATAGATAATATTCATCAACAAGTGCTTTAATTTTATTTCTTCATCTACCGACATAAATTATTTTTATATAATAATTATATACAAAACTTAGTATATTAAACTTAATAATATATTTTTATTTTATGTAAATTTCTTATAACCCTATTCTCTTCATTAAATGGGTTACGAAATGATTATCCCTTTGTATGGTGGACTATTGCTTCATAAACTGGTGTCGTTTGTATTTCCATTACCACCAATCACAACTAAACAAAATTTTGTATTTCAATTATATAAAATATATTTATCGTATTTATGATGTCATTATAATTCATTAGTTTTTATATCATATATACTTACATTCTTTAAATTCTTTTGGAATACGATAATGTGTGTCGTTCGTTGGGCAGACTACCGCCTCACGAAGTGATGAGTTTCATTCATACTATATACAGAATGTTCTAGAGAATGGTTTAATAAAAATATGTGATATATATGAAATAAAAATTAGTATTCAATTATAATATAAAATATTAAATTTAATCTCTTTCAATCTATCAATAAAAAGAAGAAAAACATCATTCATGTGTACGTACGACCTATCATCTCTATGAATAGTGTATTTCATTTCCCATTAATAAATATTTTGGATTAATATAAAAATATACATACTAAAAATATATTATAAATATAAAATGGTAATAATTATAGAGATTGTGAAACCATAATCAATGTAATAGTGAAAATAATATTGATGAACAAAACATATTTGAAAAAAGTGGATATTACCCAGAACATAACATTAACATGGAATTGATAATAAACGGGTAATAAAGGTCATAATAAAATAATATATTTTATGATATATCTGATTATGGTTATTTATTATATTTATAATAAACATATATTTATTATACGTGAGGTTTTAGTGAGTATGATCGAAGTCAAGACTTAAGGTAATGGATTTCTATATCCCCTTAAATTTTTGTGAGACAAATTCCATATTAACAACTTGTTTCTTTTATATGATGTATATAATTTCCATTAAAGTATTTTATGACTATCCTAATTAAAATTATTAGTATTTACATATTACTCTGGGGTTTTCTATTTCATGGTTTTACAATTTCAAAGTTTCTATATAGGTAAGGATTTTTTGTCTCAATTTTCCTTCTTTGAGATGTACAATATATTATTCACCTATATTCGTTAATGAGGTGTATATAAAACACCTTTGACATATAATTACTTGAATTATTCATACTCATTATATTTTATTATTCATTTTATTTTATTACCTCATTGGTATTACGAATCAACGGTAATGATTTTTTCTTACAATCTCATCATTTATCAGGATTGTTTATGATTAAGTATCCAACGATTGAATCTCATGTTATAAATATCAAGAATTTTGACTAAATTGATTATCATTTGTTTATTAATAATATTTTCTTTTAATGGTACCATTTTCTCACTATTATTTATGTAAAATTATTAATTAAATATTTTTAATAATATCTGATTTTACTTCTCTCTTTGGTCAGAAATCTCTTTAATTCAAAAACCTATTTTAAAAAAATAGCTTAATTTTTTTATTACTTTATTTTTATTTTTAAAACAGAATATTACCCATGTTTTATTTTTTTTAAAATATTTAGATATTAATCATCATTTCTTTTTAAAAACAATTCCCATTTGGATTCTAAAAATAATTGAAAAGACTCATTTTTTAACATGAATTCCATGAATAGTATTTCCCATGGTCATGGACTCTAAATGGTTTAAGGATTAATTTTAAATTATTCAAATCAATTTTCAAAGAAAATATTGTCTTAAATATTTTTTAAAATATATTATTTAATATATATAATTTCAATGAGAAAAATATTTTGAACATGTTTAATGTTTTAAAAAGCGTTTTTCAAAGAGGAAAGGATATTTTCATCAAAGAAAGTATTATATGATTTTTAAAATATTACATTTATAATTTCTCAAGCTTATTTTGAATGAAAATTATTTTATGAATGTGTTATGTTTATAATTTTAACTTTAAATAAAATCTATTTTCCTCCAAAAATTTTATACGTAGCCTTTCCAAATTATTTTCTATCTAATATAAAAATATATGAAGATACTTATGATTTACTGGTGGTATGACCTAAGGATTCAATTATAGTGATTTCTTTAAAAGTTTCGTGTTTATGATGAAAAGATATTTATGAGACTTCCTTCTCTTCCATGGTTTATACAATAACAAATTTTTTATGAACCCCAATTATTTTCAATGAGTTATGCTTTGATGAAATGATTAAATAATAATGAAACCTATTTACTTTCCACAAGTTAAGATATTATGAAGTTTTTATGAAACCCATTTCTTTTTATGGGTTCCTATTTGAGGAATGTGTTATAATATTTTGGAACACATATATATAATTTTCATTATGTGATTGTGGTTACGTTATAACCAATGATAGTGGTTATTTTATAACCAAAGACAAGTGGGAGTTATATCTCCCTCCAATTTATTAGGTAAATTGTTTTATCTCGTGAGGTATACAAGACTATAGTGGAGAGTGAACTCGGTTTAGTAAGGGAATTATTCTGCTATGATGGTCTTGAGATTAAACGTTGAATTGTATGATATTATGAATTAACCTATTGTTCATATCCATAATTTAATGCATGAAAATTATTACATGTTCATACCATTTTTCCGAAACCTAGTTACATGTCCCCAATATTATGCATGGACCTATCTTTCATGTCCATAAGGTTATGTGTGGACCAGGTATCATGTCCATAAGTTTATATATGGGACCAATTTCCTAAACATAAAATAAAGAGTTAAATTATTTATATTTATATATTTTCATAATGTTATAAGCTAGTGTGTATTCATCAAAAATTTGTATTATGAAAATTTTATGGTTTCATGGCCCATGTTCATAGATTCCCTTTTGATTTAGGGATTATGAAATACACATATTAATTCCATGATTCATGTTTATGATTTATGATAGGTTGTGTATCATATTCATAAGTTATGTTAATTATAATATACCATTATTCTTATCTTATTATTTTATATGGTCATAGATTTATGTCTCCTAAGTTTACCCTTACTGAGTATGTCACGAACCAGCCCGGGTCGACCCTGAACCGGTCACCCAAGCCGGTCCGCGGCAAGTCCCGAGGGGCGTTCCCGATCCCCCCGGGATGGCAACAAGTGTCGGGCATTAAAATTTCAATCGTTGGGAACGATTTTAGCCCAAACTAAAAACATGATCAAAAGAACGAACATAAACTAAACAAACAAACAAACACTAAAGACACAAACAAAACTACACCACGACATACCTCCACGTGACCTCGCGGGTCACCACCCAACTACAACCAACGTCGCTCCCACACAGAGCGACTCAAGCCAGGAAAATCTGAACACAAGGAACCTGCAACTGAAAAGGTAAAAGATAGGCGTGAGCACAAAAGTACTCAGTAGGTGAGCCCCACAACAAAACCCAATGCACTGCCAGTAAATAAAGAATCTACCTATTCCAGGTTTGATCTACAATGTATAAAAGTATGCTTTTATAATGTTTCACTTGAAAAACTAAACATGAGCCATTACCCTTATTCCTTTTCAAAAGTTGAAATTCTTTTCGTTGATTCTAAATTCGTTCTGAACGATAAAGAAGTGTTACATTTTCAGTTTTACCACACAAGAGAAAAACACATTTTTATTTGAAATCCACTTCCGCAAGGCAACCAGTACAAGTTGTAAAGAAGAACTGAATGTAACAAGCAGGAAAGAAAACAAGTGGAAGTAAAAGTAAACAGGCATGGAAAAACCAAGTGCAAGTAAAAATAAACCAGAAGTTATCCGCAATAACCATGGGCACACACACACACACTCACACACTCCCACACACACACACATACTCACACACGCACACACTCACACCCAAGTGGTCCCCCGTATGCCGACGGAAGGCACCACGCCAGAGATGGTAGAGCACTATGGGTAAATCCCCTAAGGTTCATCTAGCTCGCGTGGGACCCTAGAACCTCGTGTATCGGTGAAACGTGGCTTAGAAGGCCACGCCCCTCAGAAAACGTGGCTTAGAAGGCCACAACCCTCAGAACACGTGGCTTAGAAGGCCACGACCCTCAGATATCATATGTTTAGTTAGTGTTGCAAACGTCAATCCAGCTAAATGAAACAGGGACGACACCCATCCGGCTCACTAGCACACTAGTTCTAGTCCGCCCACCTAGATACCCAGGGTTTCCCCGTGTGCTCAAACAAGCTTCACATTCACATAGTATATTTCTTCCTCATATCGCAGGCCAAACAAGATATCGCACACAAAAGTCACCATTTCCACACCCAAACAATATTTCAAAACTCACGCACGTCAAAAATACCTTTCTGAAAATATAAATGTCATTACCTAATCATTTCGCAAAAACCCCTTTTTGGAAACACTCAAACAAGAACATAAACAACTTTCACAACCCAGAAAGCATTATTTTTAATAACACAACAAGGGAAAACATCTTTCGTCAACCAAGAACCACACGTAAAGTTTCCAAAAACAATTTCAAAAGGTCACACAACGTTTTCTCTAATCAAGGTTATAAGAAAACACCATTTTCCATAAACAGTACATTTACTAATTTACACATGCCAAAAACATTTCAAAACCCAATTCAACATGTCTTTCGTTACTCAGGAAGAACCATTTAGCGACATTACTATGAAATCCCACAATTGAAACCAAGAAAACACTTTTAATGAAATGCTAGAATTAAACAGTTTGCATTATCAGCAAATCACCACACTATAAAAACTACTTAATATTATTTTCTTAAATTTACTGAAATTTAATAAAAGGACAAGGAATAAATAAATTCTTAATTTAGAGGCGAGTGCATAGGGAGACCTACCTCAAGACGCAGCTCGGAACGAAAAAGGACACGGTGCAAAACTCTCGTTGCGTAATGGTCGCACCGAATTGCGCCATCAAACAGGTCCTAAAACAGAAGACCGTTAAACGGGTTCAACGATAATAATAATAATAATAGTAATCATAATAACAACATAGCAATAAAAATAAAAATAATAACTTAATAACATG
The DNA here is from genome assembly GCA_963277665.1 of Viscum album. Lineage (NCBI taxonomy): Eukaryota > Viridiplantae > Streptophyta > Magnoliopsida > Santalales > Viscaceae > Viscum > Viscum album. Next base: position 247,290,463 of record OY728131.1, read on the forward strand.
ATAATGATAATAATAATAATAATAATATTCACATAACAATAATGATATTAATAATAATAATATTAATAATATGCTAGTAATCATAATAATAATAATAATAATAATAATAACATGATAACAATATGATAATATTAATAAAGTAATAATTTAATAATAATAGTAACAATAGTAATATAATAATAAAATAATAATATTAACTTAATAATGATAATAATAATATAAGCATAATAATAATATAATAATGATAATAATAAAAATTATTAATAATAACATAATATAATAATAAAAATAACAACATAATATAATAATAATTAAAACAATAATATGTATATTCATGATAATAATAATAATAATAATAATAGTAATAAAATAGTATTAATAATAATAACATAAAATTAATTATAATAATGATAATAATAATAATATGATAATAATTATAATAATAATAGTAATAATAACAATAATAATAATATTATTATTATTAATAAAAATAATAATATAATTAGCATAATAATAATATATCAACAATAACAATAATGATGATAATAATATAAATCATAAAAATAATAATGACATAAAAATAATAGAATAATAATAATATTATTAATATGATGAAAAAAATAATAAAAGTTTTATAAACATGAGATTAACATAAAACTACAAATAAAAATAGAACTTACGGGGGGTTTTGCGGAGCAGGCCGAAACAGGAGGCCGGCGGGAGCAGGGCCGGGACGGCGGCTGGAGGAAGGGGAGGCCGGGACGGCGCAGCGCGCAGGGGATTCGGGAGCCGGAAGGAGGTGGGGCTCGGGGTCATGCGGGTGTGGCGGTCGGCACGAGGGGAGCGGGGCTGGGCGAGTCGGGACGGCGAGCAGGGGAGAGGAGCGGCCGGGGCGGTGGCTGGGTGCGGCTGAGAGGAAGGAGGAGGTGCGGCGCGGGGAAGCCGGAGGGCGGGCTGAGAGGGGCGGAGCGCCGGAGGGCGGTGGTGCTGGGGTGAGCAGGCGCCAGTGAGGCGGAGGCGGAAGCCGGGACGACGCGGCGGTGCGTGGGAGTGAGCGGGAGATGCCTGGTGTGCTGGGAAGGAGGCAGGAGGAGGGGGAGTCGCCGCGGCGGAGCAAGGCAGGAGGAGAGCGGGGGCCGTGGGCGCGGCGATTGGAGGTATAGGCCAGGAGGCGTGGTCGGACGGGAGAGCTGGTGTGAGTCCAGGTCGTGGGAGGTAGCGGGGTTGCGTGGGTAGCATGGGGGCACTGCGAGAGGCTGTGCGCGCAAGGGGTGTGGTACGGCTTGAGCCGGGAGGTTCGACAGGAGGCATGGATGGGCTGGAGAAAGTTCAGGAGGCCTGGGGTGCGGGCTGCTAGAGATCAAAGCATAGCAGGGAGGGGCTGGTACCGGAGAGAAAAAAAAACGTTTGAAGGAGCGGCAGGGAAGATGGAGAAGGGGGGTGGTGGCTACGGGAGTAGGCTAGGGTTAGGTTTGATTGTATATATATATATGATAATAATAATAATAATAATAATAATAAAAATAATAAACATTATATTAATAATAATATTAAGACTTTATAATAATAATAATAAACTTTATAAAAAAAGGTAAACAAAATTTATAATAATGTTAATAATAATAAAACTTTATAATAATAATAATAATAATAATAGAATAATGATAATAAATAAAAGATAGTTTGTTTTAATAATAATCATTATAATCAAAATACCCGTGTATATATACGCATACCTAAACACTTATATATATATCTATATATAAACATACACAAATAGATACATTATATATATATCTACATATATAAACATAACGTATTAAAGTATATACATATGTATATATATACACATATATAGACATATATATGTATATACTTATACACGGAAAATAACTTCAATATTAATAACACAACTCAAATAGTAATAATAATAAGTCAACGTAAAAACTTTAATATTTTAAACGCCGGGTGGACACATCGTCACCCGGGCCGAACGCACGATCACCGCTAGCGATGCGATGACCGCGCACCGGCGCGAAACCACCAATCACAATTAATCTTCGAAAAATTTAAACCGGTACCAAGAAAGAAGAAAAATTACGGACGTCCACGGTCGGGGTGTGACAATTCTCCCCACCACGGACACTTTCTGCCCCCAGAAAGTCACCAGGTCACAAGTCAGCCAAAAACCAAGTCTATGCCCAAACAGAACTAAAGGAACTGAAGAAAACTGAGGTTCTCTGGGATGACCTTACTCTACACAGGTCACACCCGACCGATTCAAGAGAAAACTGGGGTCCGAGATTGAGGGGAGAACACGAAGGGGTTCTCCCCACCACAAGAGCTCAACTTGTGCAGAAAAGTTGACCATCTAAAAGGAAGACCCTAAAAAAGGGGGTCGACGCGGGAACTCCCAACCGGTTTAAACCAACTCTCATAGCACGAGTGAAAAACAACACCTTCGTCGAAACCTTGAACCCTCGACTAGAGTCAACAACTTCAACACCAGGGAAAACCCATAGAAAAACATTTAACCAACATCACATTGGAGACATGATCCACCGAAGTCCACAAAACATAACCACATCGACAACATAACTAAAACGAGGTCAACTCACAGCAGAGTCAAACACACTTTTAAGAAGGATACACGATTTCGAATATTACATTCACACGACAAGTCCACTTAGATTATCATAGAACAAGCCCACCATCACTTTATAGAAAAACAACGCATTTACAACGTTGTTGGGACCTCAATAGCAGGGAAACAAACATGAAAAGGTTTTTAATTGCTCCACCGTCCACACGGAATACAGAACTTGGACCAAGGCTTCACACCCCTGGGGACTCCTGACTGTGCGCGAGCTTCACCCCAAGACCTATGGTTGGGGCTCTGGTGGCTGAAGCATCTTCTGCCTCACAGTCAGGTACTGACATTCTCCAATCACATCTTCCTCTTCAAGCGACTCTTCTTGCAAAACTTCTCCAGATGACCCAGACAACCGCATCTATGACACGTTTTTGGAGAGGTGCGACAAGATGGCTTTAAATGCCCGAAACGACCACATTGATAGCACACCACTGAACAATCTGTTGAACTGGAAGCTGGGACCAAAGGGGATAACTCATTGGGGACAGGTATCTCTGGAATATTTTCCACACCAGAGGAGGAACTCTTACGAACAACTGGGGAAGCTGAAGTACTAACCACCCGCACACCGGAAACCAACTCAGCCAAGAAAGCTTCCTCCACCAGCTTCTCGAAACAAAGGTTTTTATAAGGGAGGACTCGCTTCTTGATCTCTGGACGAAGACCCCCAGTGAAAAGAGAGGCCTTCATGAGCTCATGCGACGCTACCTCTGAGGAAAAGGGAATAAGTTCCTTGAAATTGTCAACATATGCCCTCACCGTCCGTCGACCTTGTTGAATATGCACAAGCTCCCTCTTTTCTCCAGCTTCACTTCCTCAGGTGAAAACCATTGGATGAAAACGATTCTGAAGACATCCCACATCATTTCACCTTGCATTGATGATGGGGTAACCCTCTTCCATTGGTCCAGAGCTGGACCCTCAAACAACTCCATAATTGCACGGACCTTAACACTATCGGGAGTTCCCAACATTCTAAAGACACGCTCCACTTCCTCGAGCCATTTCACTGCCTCTAACGGACCCTGATCACCATGGAGAATAGGTAGAGTCTGAGGAGGACCAAAAACTGGGCATGACATATCTGAATCCTTAGAGACCTTTCTGGGCGGTATTTCCTGAGCGATATATAAAACTCAAAGCCAAAACCAACATCAAATCGAAGCAACATCAATAAAAGCGTCTTCATCAAAAACAGTCAGCACAAGGACCAAACAGATACAACACAACCCAAAACAAAATCTCCTCTTTAAAATTCCCTTTTCATTTTTGATTTCAAAACCACCCTTTTTCAAGATCACTTTCTAAAAACCAATCTACTTTCAAACCAAAAACTTTCCAAAACCATTTTCATTTAAAACCAAATTTAGAAAACAAAGTCAAGCCTTTAACTTCAAATACACACCCAGGTAATCTCATGAACCGTTGCACATGTCTTCATCCACATTCCATTCATACGTGCATCAACACACACTTTCCATGCATTCTCACACATGTGCAAACGTTCATAAAGAGGAACTGAGGTTTCACCCCAAATCATTCTTAACCAATTCCAAGCAAACAACAGATTTTCAAATCAAGAGATTTCAGTTTCAAAACCCATTTTATACATTTAAAGTCCTTTAAAAGAAACCAGTCCAACTTTTTTTTTTCAAAAACCTTTTTCATTTCCAACTATGCACTCACACAGACCAAAACGGAAACAACATCCAAATTTGCATCAATCACAGAAATGAGGGACTAGTAGTCACACTCAACCTGGTGACATGGTAGTGGGCCATGTCCCAAGTCAGCGTCGACCACTAGGAGGAATTCAAACCACGTACTCGGACTCCACATGGGTCACTACACCATGTGAGATTACGATGTAACGTCGGCTTGCCTCCATTATCATCTCTCAATCCAAGACAAACCAGGAAAGACAAGGACACAATTCCCGAACTACCCCTGGTAACTCGAAGATCAGTGCAAGCAAGAGTTCGCGACGCTCTTCCCGTACCTACCCCTTGAGTTCCGACAGTCCTAATCTCCTTCTACCGGGCAACCCAAATAACAAGAACCTGGCTCTGATACCATTTTGTCACGAACCAGCCCGGGTCGATCCTGAACCGGTCACCAAAGCCGGTCCGCGACAAGTCCCGAGGGGCGTTCCCGATCCCCCCGGGATGGCAACAAGTGTCGGGCATTAAAATTTCAATCGTTGGGAACGATTTTAGCCCAAACTAAAAACAGGATCAAAAGAACGAACATAAACTAAACAAACAAACAAACACTAAAGACACAAACAAAACTACACCACGACATACCTCCACGTGACCTCGCGGGTCACCACCCAACTACAACCAACGTCGCTCCCACACTGAGCGACTCAAGCCAGGAAAATCTGAACACAAGGAACCTGCAACTGAAAAGGTAAAAGATAGGCGTGAGCACAAAAGTACTCAGTAGGTGAGCCCCACAACAAAACCCAATGAACTGCCAGTAAATAAAGAATCTACCTATTCCAGGTTTGAACTACAATGTATAAAAGTATGCTTTTATAATGTTTCACTTGAAAAACTAAACACGAGCCATTACCCTTATTCCTTTTCAAAAGTTGAAATTCTTTTCGTTGATTCTAAATTCGTTCTGAACGATAAAGAAGTGTTACATTTTCAGTTTTACCACACAAGAGAAAAACGCATTTTTATTTGAAAGCCACTTCCGCAAGGCAACCAGTACAAGTTGTAAAGAAGAACTGAATGTAACAAGCAGGAAAGAAAACAAGTGCAAGTAAAAGTAAACAGGCATGGAAAAACCAAGTGCAAGTAAAAATAAACCAGAAGTTATCCGCAATAACCATGGGCACACACACACACTCACACACTCCCACACACACACACATAATCACACACGCACACACTCACACCCAAGTGGTCCCCCATATGCCGACGGAAGGCACCACTCCAGATATGGTAGAGCACTATGGGTAAATCCCCTAAGGTTCATCTAGCTCGCGTGGGACCCTAGAACCTCGTGTCTCGGTGAAACGTGGCTTAGAAGGCCACGACCCTCAGAAAACGTGGCTTAGAAGGCCACGACCCTCAGAACACGTGGATTAGAAGGCCACGACCCTCAGATATCATATGTTTAGTTAGTGTTGCAAACGTCAATCCAGCTAAGTGAAACAGGGACGACACCCATCCGGCTCACTAGCACACTAGTTCTAGTCCGCCCACCTAGATACCCAGGGTTTCCCCGTGTGCTCAAACAAGCTTCACATTCACATAGTATATTTCTTCCTCATATCGCAGGCCAAACAAGATATCGCACACAAAAGTCACCATTTCCACACCCAAACAATATTTCAAAACTCACGCACGTCAAAAATACCTTTCTGAAAATATAAATGTCATTACCTAATCATTTCGCAAAAACCCCTTTTTGGAAACACTCAAACAAGAACATAAACAACTTTCACAACCCAGAAAGCATTATTTTTAATAACACAACAAGGGAAAACATCTTTCGTCAACCAAGAACCACACGTAAAGTTTCCAAAAACAATTTCAAAAGGTCACACGACGTTTTCTCTAATCAAGGTTATAAGAAAACACCATTTTCCATAAACAGTACATTTACTAATTTACAAATGCCAAAAACATTTCAAAACCCAATTCAACATGTCTTTCGTTACTCAGGAAGAACCATTTAGCGACATTACTATGAAATCCCACAATTGAAACCAAGAAAACACTTTTAATGAAATGCTAGAATTAAACAGTTTGCATTATCAGCAAATCACCACACTATAAAAACTACTTAATATTATTTTCTTAAATTTACTGAAATTTAATAAAAGGACAAGGAATAAATAAATTCTTAATTTAGAGGCGAGTGCATAGGGAGACCTACCTCAAGACGCAGCTCGGAACGAAAAAGGACACGGTGCAAAACTCTCGTTGCGTAATGGTCGCACCGAATTGCGCCATCAAACAGGTCCTAAAACAGAAGACCGTTGAACGGGTTCAACGATAATAATAATAATAATAGTAATCATAATAACAACATAGCAATAAAAATAAAAATAATAACTTAATAACATGATAATGATAATAATAATAATGATAATATTCGCATAACAATAATTATATTAATAATAATATTATTAATAATCTGCTAGTAATCATAATAATAATAATAATAATAATAATAACATGATAACAATATGATAATATTAATAAAGTAATAATTTAATAATAATAGTAACAATAGTAATATAATAATATAATAATATTAACTTAATAATGATAGTAATAATATAAGCATAATAATAATATAATAATGATAATAATAAAAAATATTAAAAATAACATAATATAATAATAAAAATAACAACATAATATAATAATAATTAAAACAATAATATGTATATTCATGATAATAATAATAATAATAATAGTAATAAAATAGTATTAATAATAATAACATAAAATTAATTATAATAATGATAATAATAATAATATGATAATAATTATAATAATAATAGTAATAATAACAATAATAATATTATTATTATTATTATTAACAATAATAATATAATTAGCATAATAATAATATATCAACAATAACAATAATGATGATAATAATATAAATCATAAAAATAATAATGACATAAAAATAATAGAATAATAATATTATTATTAATATGATGAAAAAAATAATAAAAGTTTTATAAACATGAGATTAACATAAAACTACAAATAAAAACAGAACTTACGGGGGGGTTTTGCGGAGCAGGCCGAAACAGGAGGCCGGCGGGAGCAGGGCCGGGACGGCGGCTGGAGGAAGGGGAGGCCGGGACGGCGCAGCGCGCAGGGGATTCGGGAGCCGGACGGAGGTGGGGCTCAGGGTCATGCGGGTGTGGCGGTCGGCACGAGGGGAGCGGGGCTGGGCGAGTCGGGACGGCGAGCAGGGGAGAGGAGCGGTCGGGGCGGTGGCTGGGTGCGGCTGAGAGGAAGGAGGAGGTGCGGCGCGGGGAAGCCGGGACGGAAGCCGGAGGGCGGGCTGAGAGGGGCGGAGCGCCGGAGGGTGGTGGTGCTGGGGTGAGCAGGCGCCAGCGAGGTGGAGGCGGAAGCCGGGACGACGCGGCGGTGCGTGGGGGTGAGCGGGAGATGCCTGGTGTGCTGGGAAGGAGGCAGGAGGAGGGGGAGTCGCCGCGGCGGAGCAAGGCAGGAGGAGAGCGGGGGCCGTGGGCGCGGCGATTGGAGGTATAGGCCAGGAGGCGTGGTCGGACGGGAGAGCTGGTGTGAGTCTAGGTCGTGGGAGGTAGCGGGGTTGCATGGGTAGCAGGGGGGCACTGCGAGAGGTTGTGCGCGCAAGGGGTGAGGTACGGCTTGAGCCGGGAGGTTCGACAGGAGGCATGGACGGGCTGGAGAAAGTTCAGGGGGCCTGGGGTGCGGGCTGCTAGAGATCAAAGCATAGCAGGGAGGGGCTGGTACCGGAGAGAAAAAAAAAACGTTTGAAGGAGCGGCAGGGAAGATGGAGAAGGGGGGTGGCGGGGATTTTTTTTTGTTTACGTTTTAAAAAAAAAAAAATTTCCAGAAAACGCTTCCGGCAAAACAAATTTTAAAAATGCAGCTCAAAGGCGGCATCCGGGATGCCGCCTTTGCATTTCGGGGCAAGGCGGCATCTGCGATGCCGCCTTTGCGCTGCGGGTGAAAGGCGGCATCGCGGATGCCGCCTTTCTCTTAAAAATATATATTTTTTTTAAAATTTTTATTTTTATTTTTTAATTACATTTATTCATTATAATTTTTATTTACATTTATTCATTATTATTTTTAATTATTAATTAGTAATTATTAATAATTAAATATGTCATAATTAATTAGTTAATTAGTAATATTATCATTAATTATATAATAATTAATTATTAATATAATTATTACATATATAATAAATATTTAGTTAATTAGAAATACAATTAATAATTATAACTAATTAATTATTAATTATTAATTATTAATTAGCTAATTAGTAATATAAATATTTATTATAATTATTCATTATAATTAGTAATTAGTAATTAATAATTATTAATAAGTAATTAGTAATTATTAATTAGTAAATTAGTAATATAAATATTAATTATAGCTATTCATTAAATTATTAATTATTAATTATTACTCATTAATTATTACTTATATAATAAATAATTAGTTAATTATTAATATAACTATTAATTATATAATAATTAATTAGTTAATTAGTAATATAATTATAATCTTTCAAAGTCACGTACTTGAAACATTTTTAAGTTTCAAGTAGGCGGTTTTGAAAGCTTATAAATTATTTTTCATTAACATTTTTTTATAAATTGCTTTTGTTTTAAACTATTTTTTATATGTTTAATCCATGTTTTAAGTTTCATTTATATTGGTCTTCTATTTTATGTTTTATGGTCTTTCAAAGTCACGTACTTGAAAAATTTTAAGTTTCAAGTATGCGGTTTTGAAAGCTTATAAATTACTTTTCATCAACGTTTTTTTGGAAATTTCTTTTGTTTTCAACTATTTATTATATGTTTAATCAATGTTTAAAGTTTCAATTATATTCGTTTTATAGTTTATATTTTACAGTCTTTCAAAGTCACCTACTTGAAACATTTTTAAGTTTCAAGTAGGCGGTTTTGAAAGCTTATAAATTATTTTTCATTAACATTTTTTTGTAAATTGCTTTTTTTTTAAACTATTTTTTATATGTTTAATCCATGTTTTACGTTTCATTTATGTTGGTCTTATAGTTTATCTTTTATTGTATTTCAAAGTGACGTACTTGAAAAATTTTAAGTTTCAAGTATGCGGTTTTGAAAGCATATAAATTACTTTTCATCAACTTTTTTTTGGAAATTTCTTTTGTTTTCAACTATTAATTATATGTTTAATCAATGTTTAAAGTTTCAATTATATTCGTTTTATAGTTTATATTTTACAGTCTTTCAAAGTCACGTACTTGAAACATTTTTAAGTTTCATGTAGGCGGTTTTGAAAGCTTATAAATTATTTTTCATTAACATTTTTTTGTAAATTGCTTTTGTTTTAAACTATTTTTTATATGTTTAATCCATGTTTTAAGTTTCATTTATGTTGGTCTTATAGTTTATCTTTTATTGTATTTCAAAGTGACGTACTTGAAACAGAATCCCACATCGGAAATGCAGAATCTACTGCACAGTAAAGGTAGAACCTGAATTCCACATCGAAAATGCAGAATTATTTTCAGGGCAAACCCTCTTATAATGAATAATTATAATAAATATTTATATTACTGGTTAACTAATTAATAATTACTAATTACTAATTAATTAGTTATAATTATTAATTATATTTCTAATTAACTAAGTATTTATTATATATGTAATAATTAAGTATTATATAATTGATAATTTTATTACTAATTAACTAATTAGTTATTATATAATTAACGATTAATAAACACTAATTACCAAATTACAAATTATATACTAATTAATTAGTTATTTCGTAATATAAATATTAATTATATACTAATTAAATAGTTAATTAGTAATAGAATTATTAATTATATAATCTGTAATTAGGTAATTAGTAATTATTAATGTTTTATTATTATGTTCGTATGGTTATATAAATATATATAAATAAAACCTAATTTACCCCCTCCTGAGATTCCACTCTGACCAACAAGTAAAAATAGTATTTTGATTTCAGTACACATAAAACATGTAAACAATAATGTACAATCAATGCATATGTCTGTGGCGAGGAGATTCCGTCCCACATGGTGGTCTGCGAATAGGACGTCCGCGTCGAGTGCGCAGTGGAGTCTGATGACCTGGAGAAGGCTAATCCTCGGGCACTGAAATGTCGATTGTCGCATCCTCCATCTGTGTGTCAGTTGGAGGAGATGTCAACTGCATCTCGTACTGCCATTCAGATCCTTCTCCCACTAGGGTGGTAGAAGGACCTGCCTCCATCGCAGAGGGGAACGAAGCCTGTGATGGAGCTATACCCCAAGACGACGACGACTCTAGAATCCAAGGCTGGGAAGGATCTGGAACCCAAGATGGAGAGAACTGCGGATATCCTATCAGGAAAGACAGATCCCATGCCACCTGAGGCACATCCTGAATAGGCTGATCCTGGACTACTAGAGGCCCGACCTCTGCCTGTGGAACAGGCGATGCCTCACGTGCAGCACGACGCTTTCTACGTCGCCGTGGTCGTGGCTCCTCAGCACCAGCAGCAGCTGCAGGATGTTCCTCTGGGGTAGGAACCTCCTGTCTCCGATCCAGACGCGTGAAGATGCTCTCGGAGAGCGCATGAAAAGATTCCCTCGCCTCCAGCGCTGTAGCATGGACGGCTGCCCGGCTAAAGACCCCCTCCTCCTCTTCATCGCTCATGCGAACAAGCTACTCTGTGTGACTTCCCTGTAAATAGATTCAAAAGGAATTAGAAAATAATTAAATAAACAAAGTAATAGGAATTTATTAACTTACCATCCTCTGCATCTCTATGCCAGCTTGGGTAAGATACAGTATAGATTTTAGTCTATACCAGGGCGCATAGTCAACCTGCTCTGAAAGAGAGAATCGATTTGTAGGAACACCTTGAATACGTAACTCTGCACGTCTGTGCCAGCAGTCGATAAAACTCGCATGTACTTGGGACCAGTCATCATCCTGCCTCCCTGTCAGCTTCATCCCATGAAGCTTGTCTGTCTGTCTAGATGGTAATGGAATCGGCTGAGTACGAAAAAATTGGCGCATGACCCTGTCAGGCTGCTGCCACTCAATAATATGAAAGTGAATGAGGGGCACTACAGCCATAGCATCCTCAAGACCAACAGTGCAGTATGCTGGCAACTGGTCCATAATACTCCAGTATGGAAGCCATGAAATCTGAAATGACAAGTGATTTTGTCAAAAAAACACCCAACTAAAAACCGAAATTGATGTTATTATTAAAAATGTTAGACAGTGATAGATTGTATATACATACCTGATCAGGTAAGAGACAGTCCAACTGTAGCCGATATATGCCCAAATGTTGTCTCGAAACCACGTCGAAATTGTGTCGCTGACACCACCTGTAAAATACAACGATAATGACAAATAATGAGAAATTATAGTCAATAACTCATAGTAGAATAAAAAACCAATAGAAATGACTTATCATACCAGCGTCCACGCGGAGCGTCATGCAGCACCTCCATCTCGACCAGTGGACCAGCAAGGTCAGGGCGGAATGATGGGATGCGCTCCCATGCCCACATCTGAATAAGGATGACGCATCCTCCAAGACCTGTACGGTCCCTATGGGATAGTCTGCATAATGATCTGTACGTGTATGCCAAGCAGGCTGATCCCCAACTGTACGTCCCAGCCCGATCAAAGTCCTCTAGTAGGGGTAGATACATCATATGCACGTGCATCCCCGAGTGATCAGTACACATGGTCCCACCAATGAGTCGTAAGATATATGCACGGGCGTAACGCATGACGGTCTGCTCATCATCATCATCCTGTAAATGTGGAATCTGCGACTCCAACCAACGCATAGATATGGACGATCCATCTGTAGCCCTACGGTCGGACAAAATATCAACGCCTAACAAGCGTTGAGAAAGGTCTGGCCAAGCTGCACGAGTGGGTCCAATAACGGGTCTCCCCTGGATAGGAAGACCGAGAAGAACTGCGACATCCTCGAGGGTGATGGTCATCTCCCCCTCAGGCAAGTGGAATGTGTGTGTCTCTGGTCTCCATCTCTCAACAAGGGCAGCAAGTAGGTAATGATCTACAAATGTGAAATCTGATACGGCAAGGCCATAGAAGCCAGCACGGCACAAGTAAGGTCTAATGGCATGTGGAGGATCCATGTGATGAAAATGGTGTGATCTACGCACCTTCACAAATCGATCTGGATGACCCTCTAACACGGCCTGCGAAATATGGGTAGGCTGCTGAGTGAGTAGTATGGTATCATCCATCTGCATATAAACAAAGAAAATGAGTCGTAAGTGTAAAATGTAAATATAACATTAATGGGTTAACTGACATACACATTTCAATATGGGTTAAGTGTTCCGCTTTCGGAGTTTTGAAATAAATTCTATTATTTCATATTCAAAGTTATTTCTTGAAAGAATGAATATTAATATGAAATAAGTTATGTTATCTAAAATATTGAGTCTTGAATTTGGTTACACATATTTTGGGGGAGCTTTGTGATTAACTACTTACGGATTGGATTAAGATAAACCATGTCAATTAGTAATGATGTTTTTAGAATTTATCTAATTGTATGTATTCAATATCTTATGCTAATTATTATGATACTATAAATTTGTTATAGAACAGTTTTCTAAAATATCCTGCATGTTTAGATTGGGGTTTAGGTTGGAGGGTTTAGGGTTAAAATTTTTAATATTAACGTCCGAGAAACATGTTAATGGGTTAACTGACATACACATTTCAATATGGGTTAAGTGTTCCGCTTTCGGAGTTTTGAAATAAATTCTATTATTTCATATTCAAAGTTATTTCTTGAAAGCATGAATATTAATATGAAATAAGATATGTTATCTAAAATATTCAGTCTTGAATTTGGTTACACATATTTTGGGGGAGCTTTGTGATTAACTACTTATGGATTGGATTAAGGTAAACCATTTCAATTAGTAATGATGTTTTTAGAATTTATCTAATTGTATGTATTCAATATCTTATGCTAATTATTATGATACTATAAATTTGTTATAGAACAGTTTTCTAAAATATCCTGCATGTTTAGATTGGGGTTTAGGTTGGAGGGTTTAGGGTTAAAATTTTTAATATTAACGTCCGGGAAACATGTTAATGGGTTAACTGACATACACATTTCAATATGGGTTAAGTGTTCCACTTTCGGAGTTTTGAAATAAATTCTATTATTTCATATTCAAAGTTATTTCTTGAAAGCATGATTATTAATATGAAATAAGTTATGTTATCTAAAATATTGAGTCTTGAATTTGGTTACACATATTTTGGGGGAGCTTTGTGATTAACTACTTATGGATTGGATTAAGATAAACCATGTCAATTAGTAATGATGTTTTTAGAATTTATCTAATTGTATGTATTAAATATCTTATGCTAATTATTATGATACTATAAATTTTTTATAGAACAGTTTTCTAAAATATCCTGCATGTTTAGATTGGGGTTTAGGTTGGAGGGTTTAGGGTTAAAATTTTTAATATTAACGTCCGGGAAACATGTTAATGGGTTAACTGACATACACATTTCAATATGGGTTAAGTGTTCCGCTTTCGGAGTTTTGAAATAAATTCTATTATTTCATATTCAAAGTTATTTCTTGAAAGCATGAATATTAATATGAAATAAGTTATGTTATCTAAAATATTGAGTCTTGAATTTGGTTACACATATTTTGGGGGAGCTTTGTGATTAACTACTTACGGATTGGATTAAGATAAACCATGTCAATTAGTAATGATGTTTTTAGAATTTATCTAATTGTATGTATTCAATATCTTATGCTAATTATTATGATACTATAAATTTTTTATAGAACAGTTTTCTAAAATATCCTGCATGTTTAGATTGGGGTTTAGGTTGGAGGGTTTAGGGTTAAAATTTTTAATATTAACGTCCGGGAAACATGTTAATGGGTTAACTGACATACACATTTCAATATGGGTTAAGTGTTCCGCTTTCGGAGTTTTGAAATAAATTCTATTATTTCATATTCAAAGTTATTTCTTGAAAGCATGAATATTAATATGAAATAAGTTATGTTATCTAAAATATTGAGTCTTAAATTTGGTTACACATATTTTGGGGGAGCTTTGTGATTAACTACTTATGGATTGGATTAAGATAAACCATGTCAATTAGTAATGATGTTTTTAGAATTTATCTAATTGTATGTATTCAATATCTTATGCTAATTATTATGATACTATAAATTTGTTATAGAACAGTTTTCTAAAATATCCTGCATGTTTAGATTGGGGTTTGGGTTGGAGGGTTTAGGGTTAAAATTTTTAATATTAATGTCCGGGAAACATGTTAATGGGTTAACTGACATACACATTTCAATATGGGTTAAGTGTTCCGCTTTCGGAGTTTTGAAATAAATTCTATTATTTCATATTCAAAGTTATTTCTTGAAAGCATGAATATTAATATGAAATAAGTTATGTTATCTAAAATATTGAGTCTTGAATTTGGTTACACATATTTTGGGGGAGCTTTGTGATTAACTACTTATGGATTGGATTAAGATAAACCATGTCAATTAGTAATGATGTTTTTAGAATTTATCTAATTGTATGTATTCAATATCTTATGCTAATTATTATGATACTATAAATTTGTTATAGAACAGTTTTCTAAAATATCCTGCATGTTTAGATTGGGGTTTAGGTTGGAGGGTTTAGGGTTAAAATTTTTAATATTAACGTCCGGGAAACATGTTAATGGGTTAACTGACATACACATTTCAATATGGGTTAAGTGTTCCACTTTCGGAGTTTTGAAATAAATTCTATTATTTCATATTCAAAGTTATTTCTTGAAAGCATGAATATTAATATGAAATAAGTTATGTTATCTAAAATATTGAGTCTTGAATTTGGTTACACATATTTTGGGGGAGATTTGTGATTAAATACTTATGGATTGGATTAAGATAAACCATGTCAATTAGTAATGATGTTTTTAGAATTTATCTAATTGTATGTATTCAATATCTTATGCTAATTATTATGATACTATAAATTTGTTATAGAACAGTTTTCTAAAATATCCTGCATGTTTAGATTGGGGTTTAAGTTGGAGGGTTTAGGGTTAAAATTTTTAATATTAGCGTCCGGGAAACATGTTAATGGGTTAACTGACATACACATTTCAATATGGGTTAAGTGTTCCGCTTTCGGAGTTTTGAAATAAATTCTATTATTTCATATTCAAAGTTATTTCTTGAAAGCATGAATATTAATATGAAATAAGTTATGTTATCTAAAATATTGAGTCTTGAATTTGGTTACACATATTTTGGGGGAGCTTTGTGATTAACTACTTACGGATTGGATTAAGATAAACCATGTCAATTAGTAATGATGTTTTTATAATTTATCTAATTGTATGTATTCAATATCTTATGCTAATTATTAGGATACTATAAATTTGTTATAGAACAGTTTTCTAAAATATCCTGCATGTTTAGATTGGGGTTTAGGTTGGAGGGTTTAGGGTTAAAATTTTTAATATTAACGTCCGGGAAACATGTTAATGGGTTAACTGACATACACATTTCAATATGGGTTAAGTGTTCCGCTTTCGGAGTTTTGAAATAAATTATATTATTTCATATTCAAAGTTATTTCTTGAAATCATGAATATTAATATGAAATAAGTTATGTTATCAAAAATATTGAGTCTTGAATTTGGTTACACATATTTTGGGTGAGCTTTGTGATTAACTACTTATGGATTGGATTAAGATAAACCATGTCAATTAGTAATGATGTTTTTAGAATTTATCTAATTGTATGTATTCAATATCTTATGCTAATTATTATGATACTATAAATTTGTTATAGAACAGTTTTCTAAAATATCCTGCATGTTTAGATTGGGGTTTAGGTTGGAGGGTTTAGGGTTAAAAATTTTAATATTAACGTCCGGGAAACATGATAATGGGTTAACTGACATACACATTTCAATATGGGTTAAGTGTTCCGCTTTCGGAGTTTTGAAATAAATTCTATTATTTCATATTCAAAGTTATTTCTTGAAAGCATGAATATTAATATGAAATAAGTTATGTTATCTAAAATATTGAGTCTTGAATTTGGTTACACATATTTTGGGGGAGCTTTGTGATTAACTACTTATGGATTGGATTAAGATAAACCATGTCAATTAGTAATGATGTTTTTAGAATTTATCTAAGTGTATTTATTCAATATCTTATGCTAATTATTATGATACTATAAATTTGTTATAGAACAGTTTTCTAAAATATCCTGCATGTTTAGATTGGGGTTTAGGTTGGAGGGTTTAGGGTTAAAATTTTTAATAATAACGTCCGGGAAACATGTTAATGGGTTAACTGACATACACATTTCAATATGGGTTAAGTGTTCCACTTTCGGAGTTTTGAAATAAATTCTATTATTTCATATTCAAAGTTATTTCTTGAAAGCATGAATATTAATATGAAATAAGTTATGTTATCTAAAATATTGAGTCTTGAATTTGGTTACACATATTTTTGGGGAGCTTTGTGATTAACTACTTATGGATTGGATTAAGATAAACCATGTCAATTAGTAATGATGTTTTTAGAATTTATCTAATTGTATGTATTCAATATCTTATGCTAATTATTATGATACTATAAATTTGTTATAGAACAGTTTTCTAAAATATCCTGCATGTTTAGATTGGGGTTTAGGTTTGAGGGTTTAGGGTTAAATTTTTTAATATTAACGTCCGGGAAACATGTTAATGGGTTAACTGACATACACATTTCAATATGGGTTAAGTGTTCCGCTTTCGGAGTTTTGAAATAAATTCTATTATTTCATATTCAAAGTTATTTCTTGAAAGAATGAATATTAATATGAAATAAGTTATGTTATCTAAAATATTGAGTCTTGAATTTGGTTACACATATTTTGGGGGAGCTTTGTGATTAACTACTTACGGATTGGATTAAGATAAACCATGTAAATTAGTAATGATGTTTTTAGAATTTATCTAATTGTATGTATTCAATATCTTATGCTAATTATTATGATACTATAAATTTGTTATAGAACAGTTTTCTAAAATATCCTGCATGTTTAGATTGGGGTTAAGGTTGGAGGGTTTAGGGTTAAAATTTTTAATATTAACGTCCGGGAAACATGTTAATGGGTTAACTGACATACACATTTCAATATGGGTTAAGTGTTCCGCTTTCGGAGTTTTGAAATAAATTCTATTATTTCATATTCAAAGTTATTTCTTGAAAGCATGAATATTAATATGAAATAAGTTATGTTATCTAAAATATTGAGTCTTGAATTTGGTTACACATATTTTGGGGGAGCTTTGTGATTAACTACTTATGGATTGGATTAAGATAAACCATGTCAATTAGTAATGATGTTTTTAGAATTTATCTAATTGTATGTATTCAATATCTTATGCTAATTATTATGATACTATAAATTTGTTATAGAACAGTTTTCTAAAATATCCTGCATGTTTAGATTGGGGTTTAGGTTGGAGGGCTTAGGGTTAAAAATTTTAATATTAACGTCCGGGAAACATGTTAATGGGTTAACTGACATACACATTTCAATATGGGTTAAGTGTTCCGCTTTCGGAGTTTTGAAATAAATTCTATTATTTCATATTCAAAGTTATTTCTTGAAAGCATGAATATTAATATGAAATAAGTTATGTTATCTAAAATATTGAGTCTTGAATTTGGTTACACATATTTTGGGGGAGCTTTGTGATTAACTACTTATGGATTGGATTAAGATAAACCATGTCAATTAGTAATGATGTTTTTAGAATTTATCTAATTGTATGTATTCAATATCTTATGCTAATTATTATGATACTATAAATTTGTTATAGAACAGTTTTCTAAAAAAGAGATAACAACATTTAGTTTACAATATGGGAATGTCACAATGAAGACAATACATCATTATGATTGAGACTGTGAAGTCGACCCAACAACGTTAGGGCATCGCTTCCGGTTATGACCTTCTTTATGACATATTGTGCATCGCAAACTCTGCCCTTGTTCTTGAGGCCAGTCCATCTCATTACGAATCCTACTCGCCTTTGGTCTCCCACGAGGACGTAACCGATTCATGTCAGGTATCACTATCGGCTGGCCTTCAGGCATTGGGAAATAACGATACTCCCCAATAGGTGTCCATGGTGCAGCATAACAGTTGGCAATGATATCCATCTGGTACACTGGATCAACATATGCTTCCCATGAGATGTTCACAGAGGCACATGCTGCGATGACGTGTGTACATGGAAACCGTAAGGCCTGAAATTTTCCACATTGACATTGCCTTGTTTCCAGTAATACCACCATTTTTTCACCGACGTGATTTGTGATGGGGTCTGAACGCTCTTGAACTTCAAATCGGGAGTCTTCTCTTCGAAATAGACATACGTGATAACCAGAAGCTTCTTCAATATTTTTTTCAATCTCTCGTTGAAAGTGTATTCCATATCTTATCCCTTGATGTATTCTGTCTGATGCTAGTTTTTGTCTATCCACAAAGTACTTCATGCATCGATATAATGTCTCATGTACTAATGCTGTTATAGGTAGCTTGCGAAGTCCTTTGAAGATACCATTGATGCACTCCACAATGTTTGTCGTCATGTGTCCGTACCTCTTTCCCCCGTCGTATGCCAATGTCCATTTCTCTTTTGGAATCCGCATCATATAATCATAAAATTCTTGATTAGCCTGACGAATTTGTTCAAAACGTTCTTCAAATCGTCGTTGGTCCGACTCATATGCTACAAAACGTAGATGATATTTCACATAAATTGATTTTATATTTATATTGAAACAGTAAAACAGAATGAATAAAATCCGTACCAAGCCTCGTGATTGCCTTCTTCATCGGTTCGTTGTGGAATTTTTTATGTACATTGCTAGGAATGTGTCTAATGCAGAACTGATGATGTGCATTTGGGTATCTCCATGTATCAGGATCTGCATTGATTGCCTCATTAATTTCTCGATGACGATCAGATATCAAACAAACTCCCTGAATGTTGGTGAAATGGTTGCTGATACATGCCAGAAACCAACTCCATGATTCATAGTTTTCTTTCTCTACAATGGAAAAGGCAAGCGGAAGAGGTGAACGATTTCCATCTTGGGTTGCCGCAATCAACAATACGCCCTTGTATTTTCCATACAGAAATGTTCCATCAATCTGAATAAATTGTTTGCAAAAACGAAATGCAGAGATACAAGGAAGGAATGCCCAGAACAACCGATGAAATTGAACACGAGATGGATCAAGTCGATTATCAGGAGACACATGTTCGTTTGTATCCAGATGGAATACAACTTGGTTATGATGCCTCAGTATGGCTAGCAATTGCGGCAATACTCGATATGAGTCATCCCAATCACCATATACCTTCACAATTGCCTTCTGTTTCGCCATCCATGCCTTATTATAGGAAATCTTATAACCGAATGTCTGTAGAATCCTCTCTTGCACAAGGGATATTGGAACATCATGGCATGTCCTAATCATCTCAACAACAATAGATGACACAAATTCTGCATCCAATGAAGTATGATCTTGTGTGAGACTTGGCTGAACGCAACTATGAGCCGCCTCAATCCTTGAGATTCTCCAACCTCCAAATGTAATGTCTGGAATAGCCCTTAAGAGAAATCTACAATCATCCCCATACTTCACGCACCGTATAACATATTTACTACGACATGATTCGTGAACTACATAGTTGAAGTTTCTCTCAATATGAAATCTCTTTAACGTGCTTTTTAAGGCATCTTTACTGGGAAAATTCCTTCCAATATATAAGGTTTTGTCCACCTCACTAAACCTATCTGGTACAACTCCAGGGAACTCAGTTGCCGGTGTGAGAACAGTATTATCGAATTCAGGCACGCGTGTCATTGCTTCTGACCAAGATGAAAATAATGGTGGATGATTTATTGACCGAGGTTGATGTACAAAAACTGCATTTCTCAAAACCTCCTCTCTATCTTTTGTTGGTCCCTCCTCATCAGCACTGTTGTCGCCATCCGATCCATCATTACGAAACTCCTCATCAGAAGTCGGATTGACATGTATATCTGGAAGATCATCTAGGTTGTCCTCTTCTGCTACATCATTTGGAATAGGCTCAATGTCATGGGGTAGACTGTCTTCAACCACTCTTGTATTTCTACGTCTTTGTACAAGTGGACGTTGTTGTTGTACAGTAGCAACAACAACGTATAACTCCATCATGGTACCATCTAACCGTTGAGAAAATAAATTAATTGCTTGGACCCACTGCGCATCAGCAACCAATGGACAAGCTATATGCCACATTGTTGTTGGAAATTGCAAATGTCTATAGCTCATAGACATTATCTCTTGATCGGGTCCCAAATTTAAGGAAACATGAATTCTCTCTTGAAGGTCACTTATGGTAACACAATCCACTGTACTAACCACCGTAATTGGTTGTGTACTGTAAGAAGCTCCTTGCTCAGTTTGAATAATCTCCCCATAACAGTACACACAGGCATACATGGCTCTCTACGTCAAAAATGTGTTCTTTCATCAAAATTATGATAGTGTAACAAAATATTAACAATTATGTTTGACGATATGATGTTTATTATAATGTAATTTTATTGCGCCTTTCTATACCATAAACTATGCTACTGATGTTTGACCATATGATATTTATTAAAATGTAATTTTAGAGCACCTTTTTATTTAGTTTGTTTGTTCTTCTTCATTTCACTTTATATGTTCATTAGTATCGTTAGCTAATCATTATATGAATTCATGTTTTAATCCTATGTTATTTATTAATTATTCTAAAATTAACTAATAATAACTAATCGTTAATTATTCTATTATTCTATAATTAACTAATAATAACTTTAATTTGTTAATTCTTATGTCCTTATTTGATTCTATAACATTATACTTATCATTTATCATTGATAAATATACTGATCATTAGTATCATTAGCTAATCATTATATGAATTCATGTTTTAATCCTATGTTATTTATTAATTATTCTAAAATTAACTAATAACAACTAATCATTAATTATTCTATTATTTTATAATTAACTAATAATAACATTAATTTTGTTAATTCTTATGTCCTTATTTCATTCTATAAAATTATATTTATCATTTATCATTGATAAATATACTGATTTTCTTTTTCTTCTCTTAGAAATTTTAGTAGTTTATAAAGAAAATATGAATCATCTTAAGCATATTCCCCGGGAGTGTCAAACCAGGATGCAGCAAGGCCCGTTATCATGCACCAGTTCCCGTTCGAGTCTAGCTCGAAGCGGTGTTTTCGGGTTTTACCCCTATGTACATCTGTGCCAGAGCCACATCCACTTGTTTGTATCCAGACAGGAATTTAATTGCATAGATAACCACATAATCTTTAAGCTACCAAAATTTCTAAATACTTAATCTTAAGTTAATATATACTTAATCTATACTACCTAACAGTAATTATTTAAAACTATATATAACTAATTACAAAAACTAAATAACCAAATATTAAGAACTACCTAAACTGCTTAACAAATGAAAGATTTAAAACTAAACAAAATTAAATTAATTAAATAAAAACATTAAATTAAATAAAGAAACATACCTCTAAATGAAGCTTCGTAAAACCTCGCACAGCAAAAAAAAATTTAGAGAGAGAGAGCAAATTGGAGAGATAAGTTGCAATGAACAAGTGAGGAGGGGGGGGGGGGTGGCCGCCCTTTTATAAGGACTTCAGGCAAAGGCGGCATCGCAGAAGCCGCCTTTCACCTCTGCGTATGGCCAAAGGCGGCTTCCGCGATGCCGCCTTTCGCCTTACCCTGAGCCGAAAGGCGGCCTCCTCCCGGCCGCCTTTGCCATGTCATCGATCCGGGCCAAAGGCGGCGCGGGGGAGAAAAGGCGGCATCGCAGATGCCGCCTTTGTGCGCTAAAACAAAGGCGGCATCTGCGATGCCGGCTTTGTAGCGTATTTTTTAAAATTTTTTTTTGACCTAGGCCGTTTTTCAGAATTTTTTTTTAAGAAAAACGTAAAAAAAAATTCCGGGGTGGCGGCTACGGGAGTAGGCTAGGGTTAGGTTTGATTGTATATATATATATATGATAAAAATAATATTAATAATAATAATAAAAATAATAAACATTATATTAATAATAATATTAAGACTTTATAATAATAATAATAAACTTTATAAAAAAAGGTAAACAAAATTTATAATAATGTTAATAATAATAAAACTTTATAATAATAATAATAATAATAATAGAATAATGATAATAAATAAAAGATAGTTTGTTTTAATAATAATCATTATAATCAAAATACCCGTGTATATATGCGCATACCTAAACACTTATATATATATCTATATATAAACATACACAAATAGATACATTATATATATATCTACATATATAAACATAATGTATTAAAGTATATACATATGTATATATATACACATTTATAGACATATATATGTATATACTTATACACGGAAAATAACTTCAATATTAATAACACAACTCAAATAGTAATAATAATAATTCAACGTAAAAACTTTAATATTTTAAACGCCGGGTGGACACATCTTCACCCGGGCCGAACGCACGATCACCGCTAGCGATGCGATGACCGCGCACCAGCGCGAAACCACCAATCACAATTAATCTTCGAAAAATTTAAACCGGGACCAAGAAAGAAGAAAAATTACGGACGTCCGCGGTCGGGGTGTGACAGAGTATCTGAGATAACCCTTTTTTATGGTTCTCTTTCCCCATGTTATAATGAAATATTTAATGTAGGGTATTTCTATGAAGAGTACTAAATTGGTACATATTTTTTTCAAAAATTAAACATGTTTCACCAGATTATAATATTCTGTTTCATTTTCTGAATGGTGTTATACCATTATGATCATCAGACATTTTTTTTGTAATGTAATGAATATTCATCTAAAAACATTTAATATCCATGTATGAGAAACCTGGGCCGATATAGATGGTATTAGAGGAATTTTTTAGTTAAACATTAGAAACTAGGATGAGAATACTCTAATTAGATCCCTAGTTTTGTTTCTATAGATATTTCTAGGGATATATCTAAGGATAAGTCTAAGGATCAGTTATTCTATAAGAAGATGTACTAGAATTTTGGTAAATGATAGGTTGAGTTTTTCTCATGAAATTATATAACTGATAGGATATTATAAGTTGATGTGGCTTTATAAAATATGTATCTATGTGTAATAAACATGAAAAAATAATATTGTTCTAGACTCGATTGGGAACTGGTGAAGAATAATAGACCTTGCTACACACCAAGTATGAAACCTTATAGGATATGATTTTAAAATTCCAAACCTCATTATGAACCATAATTATGGATTTAAATAGTTTTTGACTATGAAATACCTTGGATAAACCTATGTTTTCCAAGGTTACAAAGATTTAGTCTTTATTTATAACACCAAAATGATTTTTTAGACAATGTTATTTGAAATTATGACTAGTGTTGCAAACATTAATCTTTCTAGTATTAGAAAACGACTATAACTAGAAGAAAATATGATAATAAGGAATGAAAAGTAAAATGAAATGATTTTCCTCACAAGAAACCAAATTTTATGAAATATAGAGTGAAAAAAAATGTTTCTATGCTCATACAACATTCTCATGATGTGAATCATAGTGAACGTTAAAATAATAAATTTGTTAGAACAATTTTCTTGTTGAGTCCTTAATTAGGAAATTTGAACCTAATTTCTATTGTTTTATTAATTTTTTAGTTACTTAGAAAATAATATTTACCACTAAAAAGGTATTTTTTGTTCACTAGTTTTTATTAAAGAAAAATTCACTCTTGTTCTCAATCATCTAAAAGGTGAGGTGAATTAATGGAGAATTATTTTAATAATATGATTCAATGAAACAAAATTGACTCCATTAAGTGGTATATATCTAAAATATTATTTTTAAATATGTATTTTACTTATATTATTTATAAAAAATGGATAATTTATTCATAGAGTATAAGTTGAAGGACGATAAATTTGTTGGTTCCTATGAAATACATTTAACAGGGCATGTGAGTTTCACTTTAGGTTTCATAATTCAGCCTAAATTTAAGGCTAACTGATTCTTCAAGGTCTTGAAACCAATTATTTGAAGGTAATTTTACATAAGGGACTTTGGATGCTATGAAGAAAATGTGTTATGTGGATTAAAAGTGGATATAAAAGTTGGAAACCCTCTTGGATATGGTGGTAATAAATGGAAAATGGAGTTATATGGATAATCCAAGGATATATCACATGGAGGGAAGAAAATATTTTAGATTCCTTCATGATAAAAAGTGGGAAGGATCACTTAGGTGAGTTCCAGAAATGACGAAGAATATGTTTCAAGTGTGGGAATCATGTACATTGAGAAAAATATTATAGAAGTGATGTGAAGAGTCCAATCAATGAATTGATTAGAGAGAGAGCTCAACAGAATACCCCACCAATACATCAGTGTTTCAAGTACAAGGAGTTTGGAAAAAATGAGAATAAATGACCCAATGAAAGAGATAATATGGATTAAAAGACACAACAACATCTGAAGACAATGTAAAAAATGGAATCTTATGAAATAAAATTTTATGAAGTGAATCATGATAATTAGGGAACACTTATCCTCTCATCCTTAGTTGGGAATTTCATGTTTTATTTTGTATTAATGAGACCTATGAAAATATTATTTTTTATAATTTAGAGAAATTACATATTATTATATCCCACTATAAGAATTAAGGAAAAATAAAATATCATTTGATATTCAATCAGTATAATGATGAACACAAGCTTCCAATGAATATTTTTTTATAAGATAAGATTATATTTAAGGAATAATGGGTGACTTATATTTTAGAATAAAAAATGTATGCAGTCGTGATTAACTTATGTGTCATGGATACCATCATGGATTTATGAGTTTAAGGTTGTTCATATGTTCAGAGTTATTAACACCCCTTTTTAAGGTTTTATGTGATTTGAATTTTCCAATATTGAGGATATTTTAAAAGACATTAATGGAAATTAAACCCTTTTTTATTATATGTAGTGTCAATGTAATTTAAGGTGTAATTCCTTTACAACTTGAGGATATATGATTAAAGGATAAAATAAGATAATTTCATATGGATTTTAAAGGTGGTTGGGATCGACACATTCCCTAAGATTAATTTTTTTTTATAATGGTAGCTTTAACTTGAGAATTAAAATTTTAGAGCCCTTTATAGAAGGATGTATTGAACTCAAACATTCTAGAATAAAGTTTAAGAAAAAAACTATTGGGACCTGAGAAAAATAATGATATTTTAGTGAAGGTAAAACTATTTAAAAAATTTTAGGACTGCATAATTTTTATAGATATGTTATACTGATAATCAAGGATATGATCTAGAATTTGGAGTTGGTGGGGAGGTATTTCTATGAATTTCTCTATGGAACAAAGTAGGTAAAACTAAGCCCTAGTTATGATGGTCCAATTAAAATACATGGTAATATCAGTATAGTAACCTAAAATTTTTCACTTCTAAAAAAATATCAGGATCATGATTTATTCCATGTATCACTCTTGAAGAAGTACATACCTGATCCATCACATGTATTGAACTTGAAAGTCTTATCACTGGAGTATGATATTTCTTATGAGGAACGACCGATTGAGATTATAGATTTAATTGAGAATTTTATATAAAACAATAATACTTCCCCGGTATATTTTTTTGGCTAAACCACCCTGAGTATTTATAAATTTATTTTTATCGATTAAATTAAATTTCATTGATGGAATATGATTCTTTCTACACCAATTTAATCATTAATTATACAAAAAACGATGTTAATTATATGTTAACTATAACAGTAGCTTAGTTTGCGTTACACGTAACTCTAAATTAATACAAAACCATGATATATTAATAATATAGGTATATAAACATGATCTTTATAACCTCAATATTAAACATATCTATATGGATATTATTAACCAATTGGTTAATAATTTATTGTTATATATAAATAAAAAATATTTACAATAAAATACATAATTTTAATTAAAGTCTATATGTTTCAAAAATATTATTTTCACAAAAAAATATTTTTGTTTCTTTTTTTGAACAATAATAAAAATAAAATTTTAAACCTTTAATAATTTAATTTTATAAAATAAGTTTTGTTTTGTCATTAACAATTTTAATTATCTTAGGTTGAATATTTGGGATTTGTTTTTAAAAGTTTCATTTTTTGGTGAATAGTCAAAAATACCGAATTTTAATTGAAAACTATATTTTTTCCTAAATTATTTACGAAGTTAAATTCAAAAATAAATTAGTTTTAAAGTATAATTAGTTCAACTATACATCTAATAATCTAATTCATGTAATTGGAATCAATTTCACATTGATATTTGATATAACTCGTTTTAATCTTTTGGTCATTTCTACTTTAAAAACATTTTTTCTCGTCACGTTAGTGGGATCAAAATTATAGAAATTATTTCCAATTCTATAAATTTAATTTGTGGAAATGTATTCCATATTTTTAATTATAATTATTTATAATTTCTAATAAATTCATGATATTTTTTTAACAATAGGATTAGTGAATGCAGAAAAACATTAATTACCATGTTTATGGTAAATATTGGTTTATAGGTGGATTACACAAAATTTATAAGGGTAAAAACTACCAATTAACTAGTATAAAAACTATTTTATTTTAATTTTTAGAAATTAAACCTCTAAGGATATATAATGGACTAATTAGAACCCTTTTGGCTCATAAAAAATGTGGGGGCACTAAATTCTTTTCAAAATACAAATTAAGTCTTCTCCCCCACTTATAAAAGAAAACCCCATGTTCGGCCTTATTTACACCTTCACACATCATTTTTTGGTAGAGAAAAACACAAATAACATCCTATATTCCCTCCCATAAACATATAATCCTTATTTCCGGAATAAAGTTAACCAATTAATTATTTTACTGTAAACCTAAGGAGTATACCCAAAAAATAGGAACTGTTCATGAACAAGAACTTTTATTTTATTTTTTCTTCTACCATCATAAATTAGTTTTATAAAATTATTATATAAAAAATTAAAAATCTGAATAATATTATGATTTTTTTATGTTAACATAATGACTTAAAGCCTTCACCACATTCAAGAAATGGGTTATGAAATCATCCTTCGTGTGTATGGCGGACTACCACCTAACAAACATATGTCATTAATTTTTCTATTACCAAGTCTCATATTTTTAATTAATGATGCATTCATTATTTATATTATATATATATATATATATGATATTTATGATTTTATTAGAATTATTAAATTTTCATTTCACACAAACCTTTTTTATTTCCATATTATGGTAATATAAATAATGTCGCCTATGTGTAAGGAAGACAAACACTACACAAAGAGATTTGATAGGTTAATGCATTACATGAAATGTATTAAGGTTGGGTTTGATGAAAATAATATATATATATA
The DNA here is from genome assembly GCA_963277665.1 of Viscum album. Lineage (NCBI taxonomy): Eukaryota > Viridiplantae > Streptophyta > Magnoliopsida > Santalales > Viscaceae > Viscum > Viscum album. The sequence continues at coordinate 247,318,501 of OY728131.1, forward strand.
TATATATGTCACAAAAATTTATTTTTAATTACAATATATATTGTTTAATTTTCATTTTTTCTACCCAATAAGAAAATGATAAAAACGGTGTTCATGCGTACGTACAACCTAACATGTCCATGAATAATGTAATTTATTTCCTATTAATATATTTTATGGATTACTATAAATACATATATAATGAATATATATGATATTTATATCATGTTTATATTTAAAGATATGATAGAAACATGGTTAAATTCAGATGACAAAAATATAAACAAATCATAAGAGATAAGAAAAACAAAATGATTATTAACTGAAATGTTACATTGACGTGTAATTGTTAATAAAGGGTAATAAAAGATAAAAATAAAATCAAATATGTTATGATATATATTAATATGCTTCCCTAATATATTTATCATAAACGTTTTATTTATTTTATAGGATGCATGAAAAAGTATAATGAAATTAATGACTTGAGGTAAGATATTTTCATCGCACTTTTATTGTCAATGAGACAAATGACTTATTCATGACATATATCTTCATTATAATGTATATACATCCCATTAATTTATTTTATATTTTTATGCTAATAATTATTTTAATTTAAATATCCATTATTGGATCTTTGTTTCATGGGTTTACGGTTTTAAATTTACCAAATCGATAAGGGGTTTTGTTCCTATTTTTCTTATTTGAGACGTACATAATTTTATTATCCCATACCATTTCACAAGGTATATATACATACACTTTTATATGTAATATAAAAATTTATTCAACCTCTTTATATTTTATGATTCATTTTATGTAATATCTCTATGGGTATTATGATTCAAAGTTACTAAAGTGGTACATATTTTTTTGTTACAATCTCATCATTTATCAGGATTGTATATGATTAAGTGTAAAATGTTGAAATTTCATGAACTACCTCTCAATAATTATCATGAAATTTTTTATTCTATAGTTATTATATAATATATTCAGGTAATATTTCCACTTTTCCTCGCTTTTTTACATAACATTATTATGATTTTTTAATGAAAGTTTGACTTTATATTTATCCTCATTGAAAAATCTATTTTATTTCTAAACCCTATTTTATAAAAAATATAAATTTTTTTTATTTATATAAAATTAATTATGACATAATTTTTCCCATTTTTTTATTTTTTTTAAATATTTAATGGAACTGTTATTTTATTTTCTAAAGAGTTCCCTCTTTTATTTTACCAAAAATGTGAAGATAATATTTATTTTTATCATAATTGATCTAAAATCTTTTTCCTGCTATCATGATGCCTTAATGATTTCAAGATCACATTAAAATATTTCAATGTTGTTTCGAAATAAAATTATTCACATATATTTTAGAAAATTTTTATTTTAGACATATGACCTCAAAGGGAAATAGATTTTGAAATTGTTTAATGTTTTATTTTTTTTTCAAATTGGAAAAGATATTTTTGTCAAAAAAGTTTTAAAATCAATTTCAATAGATTAATTTATAAAACATTATATTTATTTTCTATGAAATGGATTTTTTTAATGTTTTAAATATTAATTTTCAAATAAAATATATTTTCTTCTCGAAATTTCCCATATATTATTTCAAAATTATTTCCCATATAAGATGGAAATATTTGAGGTAACATACTATTTACTAGGGGTATTGTCTAAAAATACCATTATTATTATTTCTCTGAGTAGTTTATGTTTATTTTGGAAATATTTCTATGAAACCTATTCCTCATCCATGGGTTATATCATGAGAGAATGTTTATAAAACCCACTTTTTTTCCATGAGTTATGATTCGATGGAATGATGAAATTATTAAGAAACTTTTTTTACATATGTTTTGTTATGATGAATTTTTTTTAAAACCAATTTAATTTCAAGGGTTCTAATGTAATGAATTTTCATGTTCTCTTGAAACACATATGTTTGATTTTTATTATATGATGGTAGATGAATTTAAACTAAAGAAGGTGGTTATATTATAACCAAATATGTTTGGGACATATATCTCTCTTCAAGACATTGGGTAATGATTTATATCTCATTATATATATAGGACCAGAATGTATATTGATACTAGTTTAGTAAGGTACATGGTACACCATGATGGTATAAGGAGTGAACCTTAACTGCTATGATGTTACGAATAAACCTATTTTTAATATCCATAATGTTATATGTGAATGTAAAAGTTTATGTGTGACTTGATTACATGTTCATAATGTTATGTGAAGAACTGTCTTTCATATTAATAATGTTATTTGTGGACATGCTTACTTTTATATAATTTTATTAGAGGAAGTATTTCATGTACTTAACATAATGAGTAAACCAATTTATATTTATATATGTTACCAATGTTATAATCTAATGTGTTTTTTCACAAATATATGTTTTATTACAATGTTATGTTTTTATGGATTATGTTCATTGATTTCATTATGATTCATGTCTTATGAACTGGTAATATTTATGTCATGACTCATGTTTATGATATATGATATGTTTAGTTTGAAATTTATATCTTATGTTTATAATGACATATTATGATGTTTATTATATACATTTATATGATCACATATTTATATCTCTAATTTTTACCCTTGATGAGGATATGATATCACTGTTTCTTATGTTTCCTTTCCATATGTTTTGAATGAAGGTTTTTTTTCAGATATGTCTAGGAATAATACTAAATGGGAAGATAGTTGTGGGAAACATTGATGACTATTCAACAGATTTGAAGATTTTGTTCCAAATTTCCATGGAAATAAACTATTACGGTTCACAGGAATGTGTTTGGGTAATTTAATGACTAGTCATCTAATGTAATGTAATATCCATGTATGAGAATCTTTGGTCCCAATAACACTCATCAATACTAATAGATGATTTGTCTTGTAGCTTTTGAACCGGCTATCCAACTATTATTTCATGAATTCCTTTATCTATATTAAAATCATAATATCCCCTAGCTACCAAATCCATATTTTTTGGAGGGTTTCAGGAATAGGTTTCTTTCTTAGATCCCTCATAATCTAGGGCTATATTCACATTTTATTTCTCTTTATTATAGATGATGGATGGATCACAAACTCTACCCAGTAACTATCTAGCACCTCAAAAGGTATATAGAAGAGCTAGAAAAAGTGTTTTCCCCCTTACATAAAATAATTTTTCTACACTCATATATATTTTCTTGATTATATTTGACTTAAATAACTATATATTAATATAATAGTCTTGTCTATGAATTTGGGAAACCAAGGATAAAACATTATTAAACATTCCCTTAAATTATTCAATATGACCAAAGGAAAATCGTAGAGGATCACTAAGAAATAGAGTATGATGAAAAGTAGATGCACTGACTAAAAGTGTTATAGAAATATTCTTCGAAATCCGATCCACATATCCTTTTAGATTTAATAGTATCACATTCAAAGATTGAATCTCTCTATCAATGATGATTATCTAGTCTAACAATCCATGTCCTTTCTCCTGCAACAAACTATTATGAGGTAGTGAAACTGTAACATTATCAGAAATAATAGTTGGATTAACTTTAATTTAAATAAGTGTAGTATGGGAAGGTTTGACATTATTCACTATAGAAATAATCTTAAGAGTCTTGTACACAACAAGATAATTTTATATATAAGAAACTAATACTGATAGAATTTCCCAAAAATTGGAGGAATTGGAATTCTATTTAGAAGATTAATGACATTAAACATATTCATAATATTTTTCTAGAAGATCTTTTATTAGATTCAAATTTCTGGTTATAGGATCAAGTGACATAGAAACCATATCGTGAATATATTTAGAAGCATCTAATATCTCTTTCATAATTTCACCAATAGATTCTATAATATAACCTCTAATGTAATTCAAATACATGTTAGTTACTACTAAAATATTTCTAATAAATTATATTTATACTTTGAACTCACCCATAATATATTCTTTGAAATCAGAAATTAACACTATAATGAATATATTACATTGTAGTGATTGAATCAGATAAGAAACAACCCAACTCAAAAAGGATCTGATCAATTCCATTCATAATTTCAGGTACTACTAATGGTAAAATTGTAATTGTGGTATAGGGTTTAAAATTATTCATGAACTCAAACTATATTATCAAAAAACATTATAAAATGTTAATTTTTAAATCATACTCAAGACATTGAATTTCATAAAAAACATCCTTAGACATGTCATATTGAATAATAGAAATATTTTAGGTCTTGTATATCTGATATGAAACAAGGAATCCATGTTTAATGAACTTCTAGATGGTAGAATATATAAATCTCTACCCACTCACATGTTATTTCATATCCCCAATCTCTTTGGTACTTATTTGAAAAAAAATAACTACATATGAGGAACTTATTGAAGGTTCATGATTATCTTTTTCTGGATTACCGTTATCCAATCCAATTTATCAATATCATCTTATGAAAATTAACTACCCTTAAATTGTATAATTTCATTTTTTGAGGATCTCAACTTTTATTTCATCTCATTATAATCTCCTGTGAGATTATGAAACAATTTTATAAGTGGATAAGAGAAAGATATATTTTTAATCCTATACGAGATCTTACTTATTGAGGGTTCTTCCTCATGCACATAAGGGGAGAGGATAGAATAAGTGGTGTATCTAAATATTCAACAATCTCCATAACCACATCACTACCTATATATCTATCAATATGTTATCAATTAGGAATTAGATCCACTTCATGGTGCTCAAGCTCATATTCTTTTCTTACTTCAGTATCAGAGACACTAGGAATAATTGCCTACTATCCTTTCTAGATAAGCTAAGAAAGTTGTCTTATCAACGGTTTCAACATGATAAAATAATTTAGAAGCATCCACCACTTATTATTATAGTCTTTTATATATCTCTACAATAGTATGGATTACTTTAGGAAACTGAGGGTTTGATCTAGTAGTCAATATCTCATGCACCTCCCTAGCAGGCACCATCTCAGCAGGTGTTTCTTTCTTATTTAGGTAGATTTGGGATATCTCTTCCTATGACACAGATTCGTTTCTAACAATAATTGAAGAATTTTAATTTTAGTAAAGTTATTATCCAATAGTTTCCAAAATAATATTATAAAGAGTTTTACTGTTATGAAATTTTATGGCATCTCCTTCATTTAGATCCACATCATTCTTCTTCATAACTAGGGAGATAATCCTACCATAGTGATAATAAATCAATCATTCCTTTCCTTTATAGAAAAGATTCATAAACCACGTTATATACCCTAGAATATTGAGAATTAATTTCTTAATCATGACATATAATAATTACATATCAGGAAATAAATGTTTTCCAATATCACTTTCTCTCTTGGAAATCCTATTCTTAAGAACATAAACATGACCTTCAATTCAATTTCTAAATCCTTTATAGGAATCATCTCGATGGATAAAATTCCAAACATGAATTTAGAAACCATTCTATGTCCCATTGAACTCATACTAACTAGTTTTTGACTAAATTTGAACCCCCCAATTAAGATAATGAATGGTTTTGGCTAACACTACAAAAGAAATTAGTACTCGGTTATAATTTATTTATGATGAAATAATATACTACGTTCCACCAAACTAGAACCCAAATTCTTCATAAATATATTCAAATATTTTTAACACAATAAACCATATTTCATTTCGTCGAAATAAAATATCATCATGGTAACTAAAGTACCTTCTTTAGCACCATCTATATAGACTTCAACCAACTCATATTGATGGATTTTCCAATAAGAAAACTCCCCATTTCACCAATTATATTTTTATTCTTGGATGAAATGGGGAAGCCATAATCTCCATGATTATATATTCCCATGGACAATAGGTTTGTTGAAGGTCGAGTGATGATTGAGGGGTAAAGGGTGATGGTTTAAAATTTAAAGGAAGGAATGTAGGAGAAGGAATAATGAATTGAGGATAAATTGGAATTTAGGTACCCAACATGATTTGAAATATATTCATGTAGCTGATTTAGAGTGTTGGTTCAATTGAAACTAATATATATATTAAATAAAACTTCTAAAAGAAATTCATATAAAAAACAACATGATTTAAATTTAAAAACTGAATAATTTTTTTTAAATAAATAAAAATATCTAATATAACATTTATAAATTCCTTAAAATAAATTATTATTAAAATTCTTCATAAATTAATTTTTTATAAAATAAACTTCATTAAACTCATTTAAATTTGAATAATCCCAATTCTCAATTAATAAAATAAAAATTATCATATATAATAAAATTCATAAAAATATCTACTAAATGATTCTCAATAGAGATATACTCAAGAGTAACAAAAACTTTTTGATAATGATCTCTCATGAAACTTTTTATTAAATATATATTCATCATTATCGAATGATTTATCAAATTCTTTGAAATATTGATATCATTAGTGTTATCAAATGTAATTTATACTCTATTATTGTTGAATTTAATACCCATTAATGCGTGTTTCACCCACAATAATTATTCATGACAACTAATAGAAGTAACATATTTTACTTCAGTAGTATATAATGCAACTCATTGATGATTATTACTAGAACAAAATACTAGGGATTTACCTCTAAAATTTTATGTTCTTTATGAACTCCTTCTATATAGTGTACAACCAAAAAATTCATCATCAGAAGATTTTGTGAGATTAAAAACAATTTTTCAGAAAAGGATGAAATTAAAATTTATTCCCTTTCAATACCTAAAAATTACTTTAGTATCATTTAAATCAGATTAATTAGGATTCACTTAAATTCATGAAAAGAAACATAAAAAAACATAATATTTATCTACTAATAGTAATGTAAAATAGTCTCCGAATTAATCCTCTATATAACATGTTTTCATCTTGTTTCATAGATACATACAAGTATATATTTTAATTAGAACTCATTGGAGTTATATATACCTTATGAATTCAAAGTCCATATCATTTAAGTGATTCAAGTATATATGTTCTTTGATTTAGAACATTCACAATATATTTTTGATAAATCTGAAATCTTATAAAATAATTTAACACACCCATCATACTAATTTCAAATTCATTTTCAGAGTTTTTATAAATTCATTATGAAATTATTTATTTAGGGAACAAAAAATACCAACATCATCATAAATCCAGGATTACAAAACATATGAATATGAACTTTATTTTAAAAGGGTAGGATCATCTACTCCAACTAAAAATTTATTTGATAAAATAAATTAACATAAACATTCATAAAAAGATCTAGGTGAATGTTTAATGTTTCAAAGTGATTTAGAATGATTGAAAAATTAATTTAGAAAATGAGGACTTTCAAAACAAAGAGGTTGTTCAACATAAACATCCTCTATATGAATAACATTTTTGAAAGTACATTTTACAACCCTCGAATATAATTTGAATTTAATATGTGATTCATAGTTCAGGATAATCCTAATGGATTATAATCTATGTAGAGGATAAAAGGTCTCTTCATGATATAAAATTTCGTTGACCCATTGTATCATACATCACTAGGGGTCCCAAGGATCACCCATTACCGAACTATATAATCACATACGCCCACTTAGGGCCATCCTATCAATTAACCCCATACATGACCTTCCAAATCCACATATAATATAGGATTCCCACCTAGGAACCTAAAAACATGTATTAAAATGGAGGAATCCTTTGAAAAATCTTATAATAACCAAACTCTCAACTATTCTCTATAACAAGGAACATCCTTCATTTTCCCTCAGTGGCATTAAACTAATCCTCGACCGAGAACATGCCACTCTAGCTTTCAAAATCTACCCAATGCCACACAAACATTCTCGAATTCCAACCACAGTTTTCAAAAACCAGATAACTAGAAACCTACCCACCATGGGCATCATCAAGGGTCCCTATTACTCAACTCTACACCACACTGGCACTTAGCCTTAACCACAGTACTAGGGTTTCAACCAAGACCCAAATGGTCCAACCACTCTAACCCTAAAATATAGGGTTCAAACCTAAAATTATCTAACATCCATAAATTATTCCTAATATGCAGAGAAAAAACAAGATATTCCAACAAATAATACTCAAATACAAAATTATAATATTTATCCATGAAACCTCAAGTAGAACACCATGGTAGACTCAGGTTAGATCAAACACTGATATCAAAACACTCACCCAGGACTCCCTTCAAAAAACTCAACCCCCGAAGGAATATGAATCCAAACCTCAAATAAAAACATCCTATAAAATAAATTATTACATGAAACAATATAAATAACCTCTATATGTAAAAAAGTATCACCCCTTGTGATTTATGTGGAAAAATCTCATAATGGACTACTCAAAAGCCCAATTTTGACTTCCAAGGCACAAAACACCCAAAAACTACAAGCGAGAAAAAGTAAATTTTGTGTACATTCAGGTAAATGGTGTGTACTATCATCTCTCTTCATAGAAATGTACTTTTAAATAGGTATAACCACTTGGGGTGTTCTTGTGTACTACTACATAACATGTTCCCAAAGTACACAAATTTTACTTTCCAAAAACCATCTTCCCGTGAACTTTTTCTCATGTCCTGACACACGACCATGTACTAATAAACTTCATGTACTAAAATTAAATAGTGTGTACATAAAAAAAATAAATCTTCCTCAAATAATAAGAACACATGGTGTGTGTTCTTATGACCACATACCATCTAGATGAGGTTTTGTTGGGGAAACCCTTCCAATCCCCCCCCCCAAAACCCCTTTTCCCCCAAATATACACAGATAGACCCGATTAGGATATTTAGAAGCCATTATAAAGAAATAAAACATTTATATTTATATATATATTGGTACTAGGTCATATAACACAAAAATACCATACCTTGTGTGGTAATCACTAACATATTTTGTCAAATCTGCTCTTGGAATCTGCTACTCCTCGATCTGGTCTCGATCTTAACCAAGGACAATGTCTAGTAGCATATCACCCTTACCCTTCAGTATAACCATCACACATGAGGGAGAATCCCCTACCATTTCATGTTGTGTGTGGGAACCCCAAAATGTGAGGGGATAATGTTTTAATTAATTTAAATTAATTAATTAATTAATTTACTATGTTAATGTCTGACTGAGTCCCAGAAACTGATGTGGGTTTATACCATGACTATGGAAAACATCCCATTATAGACTCATCTATGGATTCAAAATATCAATCTTATACTCTGTTAAAAATATACATCCACCTGAAACTACCTGACTAATTTATTATATAATTAATTAAATATTAAATATTCTTCCAATAATCCAAATACATGGAAATCTACCAAACTCCAATAATAGGGTCAATCCCCTATTCCAGGACCATATATGTGGTAATAAAAATTATACGATATAATATTCTAGGGTAAAATGACCATTTTACATATTATTAGAACCCAAGAATAGAAAAATACATTTCTTCTCATATTTAAAAATCCTGAGAAATATGGTCTCTAAAACCTCCCCACCATAAACCTTCTCATCCTCGAGAAGCCTGTATGTTATTACAACCTCACATCCCGACCCACCATGTTCATCAAAAAAAGATCAACTCAATGCGTTCTACTCGAATATGCCAACTGAATTTCATTGCATATCCTCTAGGAGAGGGCATGCCACCCATCCAAAGGACCATCCACCAGTTTCCTCTATTAACAAAAAACATAGATAGTGCCTAACAACACCCATATATATTTATAATCCACAAAATAATTTAAATCTTCTCATGAATATTATGGTGATCCGCACCATAGATCTCAACCCACATTTACCAATTCTGATACAAGACGCTTCCCATCGTCTAGGTTTCCTTTTATAAACATTTCTTGAAGTACCAACCTGATCAACATGGTCTTCCCTACATCCTCAATCCTACCCATGAGAGGGTAACACCGATATACCATGTTTGGTAATCCCCACTATATTATTTTCCTTATCATCACCTCATAACAAAAAATATTTTTCGCTAGACCATGCCCAAATCATGACTATACTCTGGAGCTAGACATGGCCATATTTCTCCCACTTGAGCAACAAAACCAAAAAAAAACTGTTTCCCTTAATCATCATCTGAGAAAAAAAATCCATGGTATTCATCGATATTTGATCTATTCCATTGACCTCACTCACAAAAAGTCAATGGTGTGATCCCCACTATACATATTCACTCACACTTCTCCATGAGAATAACCTCCCAAGAGGCCCCTTAGAATGATCATCTCTAGACTGCGAGTATACTATGATTTCATTGATGAATACCATCACATGCTCATCCACCCCATAAAATCATGGTTCTATCCCAAGACCTCAGGTCACCATTCTCACAAGACTCATATTACACTTGAAACAATTTGCAGCCCACTCATGTCTGCTAAAACAACTCTATCACCTCGTATATACACTCTCATATCATCCGATCCAAAAACAAAATGACACATCCCATCACCAGTTCTCACATATCCAAGGTTACACTATCACATAACCGTCACATGCTCTTGCTTAAACCAACAACAAAACAAACTCTGACTCATGTGATTTATTTTTCATGAAAACTCGTCAAAACCCAAAACAATATTAACTTGAGAACTTATTATTCCCCCAATCCAACCTATAACCATCAGTCTAAACATTCTAACACAACTGTTTTCTGGGCTAGGATTCTATATGAACCTAACCCTCTCGACACCAACTATAAGGTGGAAACACCAGCACACAAGGTAACCATATCAAAACAAAATGCATCTAACAATACTAAACCTTAGTCTCAACTAGACCATTTTTGAACCATTATCCCATGTCCAAAAACACCCATCTATTTATCATACAATTGAAGGTACTCATAATTGGTCGACCCCTCTCACAGACCAACCATTAAAGTCAAATTACCTTGACACTCTGCTCTAGAGTCACATCAAAAAAGGCCAATGGGATCTCCCACATACATCTACACCAACTCACAAAGGGTAATTTCTCAGGACGAATCAACATGAAACCATCTCATCATTACACAACATGAACTAGAAAAAAAACCCATATCTAGTGCCTTACACTATAATGGTGTCATACACCAACCAACTGCCCATAACGTGGGAATCCATCCACTCCCATAATCTTCAAATCAGACCACTCCATAGAGGACTAATACATACTTCCAACCTCAACCAAAACCATCAAAAATGGATTTACATTCCTACACTTATACCATACTAACCCACCAGGGTCAATACACCAACCACACCCAAAACCCTAATAGTGTCCCCACCTTCTAGAATCTCATTGTAGATCTATAAAACCTTCCATCAAAAGAAAATATATAAAATCACACACTAAAAAATCTAAACACATGGGAATCCTACATACCTGTCTTGATTCATGATATGCCACTTGCCTTTATAGGGCATGTGTTAAAAAAATTCACAAGCCTCTTTCCAATGATCCAAGAGCCTGAAATCCATCATAAACCGTCAAATATAAATAACATGTGTGTTATGTGAAGAGAAAATATTATAAAACTATAACATCACAAATATATATATATATCAACCCAGGTCCCTAGTAACCTGAAATTCCTACTTGAATAAGTGTTCAAGATGAACTAGAAAAGTATCCATCACATGTACTAACACGTTCTTAGATATACTTTCTACCAAACCCCAAATAGTGAAATTACTGGAAAGAAACCTACCTCTAATACCACTTTGTAACATCCTAGCTCAGTAGTCACTAGACCAATTCTCTGAACCAATTCACCACAAGACCTCAAGCATGTATCCGCCTATTCAAAATGTTACATACTTTAAATAGGGGTCTAAATTGGATATGTGGGGAGACTATTTCCACATACCATAGTTCAAAACTAGAAGTAAATATCATAACATCATACACAAATAATATTGTGGAATAATAAATATAATTTAACTAAACATGTGCTAAAAAAATGAAACAATAGTAAATTCCAAATTAGCCATGGAATACACACAAACACAACCCCCCATTTGATCAAGCAGACATTCTAAAAAAATTAGTGAAATGTAAGTACAATAGGCCCAACTGCTAACCCCAGACCATAACACATACCCAGTTTTCAATACACTTTCAAGATACTCCATCTCTACTTGTTGAATCCACATGAGCATCTCGCTCAACCATGTAACTTGGGTCCTCATCCTGACCCATTGGAAATACATGCTCAACCTAAAATAATATATAATGTTTTTACACACACCAAGGTGCACATCCAAGGGGGGAGAAATAAATCCCAGTAGGCCAACACCAATGGTGAAATTATAAACTACTTCCATTAGTGAATACTCATGGACAATTCTAAGTCTAGTCAATATAAAATAGGAAAAAATATAAATAAAAAACAATCAATATATAGGTCCATAACATTGATTAAACATACATTATTTGACTAATTATGGAATATATATGAGCATGTCTCTTGAACTGTGGATCCCAAACAACCAGTAAGATCCATACCCATGGAAGCAACAAACAAATCTAATGAAACCAAAAACTCATCCTTCAATAGTGCTATAAACATGGATATTAATCTATGACATCCCATACCAAGTCCTCATAACCAAACATTGTCTCATTCATGGAACCCTGACACATATACCCCATTATGACATAAGAGTAATGCCAAACCAAGACCTTCAGTATGACATATATCTCATGTATCATAACCATAGTGCACAAAGTATTAGTCTAGCACATAAACCATATATATATATAATTAACCATTCCTAGAGCATCAGTACAGCATATTAACCATAATTAAAAAAGGTCACCAGTTGACACATAAGGAGACTTAGTCCATGTGTCCAAACAAGATATAATATGCCATGTCCAGCCATCCTAACAACTAGGTAATAAGTTGGAAAACACAGAGCATAAGCCCATGAATCCAATTGGGACTCAGAATAACATGCCTGTCCAACTCAACCCCATAATTGAACACCATGTCCAAACCATTGGGTTTAAGAGGGTTAGCATATCCACTAAAAATCATGGTGTATAGAGTAGTGGAACATCAGTCAAACCTATAAAAACCATTAATTATAGGTTAGAATACATTGATAATTAGTCTATGAAACCAACCGAGACTAAAAAATACATTTACCACTATAACCAATAATTCCAGACATAATAAAAGTGGTTCTTAGAGCATTATTATGGGACCTAAACCACGATGTAAACTACACATACCCAGATCCTTGGTATAATACCAAACCACATACATGTGACATCAAATCCACTATACTCAAAAGTATAAGTAAATTTTCTCGGAACCTTGGTCTAATACTCAATCTGTAAACCATATATCTGTACTGATAGGAATCTTATGTCTGAAAATCTAAATCACAGATATCTATAACCATACATGTGGATCATCTATCCAGAACTCTTTACCATCACAACCCTTATAATATGACTAGTTCCTAAAACATGGAAACCCATAGATATCAAATTTCCCTGTGGGTGTAATCTAGGAATCAACATCAATGAACTAAAATATAAAAATTTATGGATACAAATTCATCTCATCTAGTAAAATCTTATACCCATTTTCTCATAACTTATCATAGGTCCCAGGGAACATCCAAAACTGAAATACATAATAACATGCACCCGCTCAGGGTTGTACTATAAATCAATCCCTCACATGAACATATGGATCCATATATAAGTAGAGAAATACCTCCTCAGATCCTCATAACTAGAACTAAAGTGTAGTAATCTTATCTATATCATAAGAACATACAAATTCTCAGCCATTCCCCAACAAAAATACCATCCTTAGGTGGCCTTTATTGGCCCCCAACTGATCATTAATAAAAAAACATGCCACCCAAACATCCAAAATCAACCCCATACCATGAGAGAATTCTCAAACACCAACTATGGTATACAAAGACCACTTATCCAGAAGCCTTGACTCTAGGAGAATCATAAAGTCTCTCTCAGAATAAAACTACACCGCATAGGAACTTATCCATAACCACAGTCGTATTATGTCAATTGAGCCCCAAAGGCTCCAACTACTCTAACACAAAAACATAGGGTCCCAACCTCAACTGCTCTAAACTCAATCCACTAGTCCTAATATGAAATAAAAAAACATGATCCTACCCAAAACAATGCTCAAATCCCACCTTCATAGATTAATCCAAGAATCCTCATGCGGAGCACCATGGTACACTCAGGCCAGATCAAACACTGAGTTCACAATATTCACCCAGGCCTCCCAGTTAAAATATCAACCCCCTGATGGATTATGAACCAAACCTCAAAGAAATTATCCTATAAGCTATGTTTTTTTAAAACACCATTTAAATTAATTCTAAATGTCAAAAAATACCATATTTTTGATCAATTTGACAAAACGCTCATAATGGACTACTCAGAATCCCAATTCTGACTTCTAAGTCAGAAAACATAAAAAAGCTCCAAGATGTAAAGATTAAATGGAGTGTACTTTCAAGTACATGATGTGTACTCTCATCTATGTTCCTAACCATATAGGTTTACATATCTAGAAAAAAATGTGGTCTGCTATTGTACAACTACATGGTGTGTATCCCAAAGTACACGACAAGTAGTTTCCAAAAACCATATACACGTGTTAATTTTTACATGGATAGACACACGACCATGTACTACTACAAGACATATAATTAAATTACACAGTGTGTACATTGAAAATTCGTTCTTTCCGAAACTGGATGAACCCATGGTTTGTATTCTCAGAACCACACATCATGTAGTTGGGGTTTCCAATGGGGAGACCCCTCTGAACCCCCCCCCCCCCCCCCCAAACACATATTTTCCCCCAAAAAGGCACACATTGACTTCATAGTTATTTTTGAAACAATTATAAGGAAATAAAACATTAAAAGAAATAATTTATGGGGATAAATTCATTAAAATCAAAAACCATTCTACCTCGTGGAATAATCCCCAATGATTTGGGTTCAAATTTTCTCTCTAAAGCTCACAAACCGCGATTTATGGTAGCAAATACTGCCCCATACCCTGTGATCTAGCCATCATGAATGAGGGAGAATCTTGTCCCATATCCTACCATGAGTGGGAACCCAAAAAAGGTGGGGGATAGTGATTTAATTAATTAATTAATTTCCCATTTTAACATTTGACCCACATCCTAGAACCCAACATGGGTTTATATCTTCTATATGGAAAAAACCATGCCTGAGTCAACCATGGATTCCTAATCTCAATCCAACACTTCATTTATAATACATAGCCACCCAAAACCACCTAATTAATTTAATATTTTATTAATTAAATATTAAATATTCTACAAAAACTCAGACTACTTGAGACACCACCAAACTCCTACCCTAGGATAAAAACCCAATTCTAGGACCATGAGAGTGGTAAGTAATCTTATTTGAGACCATCATCTAGGTTAAATGACCATTTTACCCCTCATGAGCACCTGAGAATAGAAATTTAAATGTTTAATAAAATTTCAAAATCTAGAAAACTTGGGTCTCCACGTATCCTTTATAGTCTTAGGATAAAGTTGAGATAAAAATTTAGAAAACACTAGAATATTTCTTACAATCCATCTAGTATTATTCCCTTTATCTAAAATTCATATATCCTTTTACAAGGGATGTTTCTTAATGGTTTAGGTTGTCTTAAAAGAACTCTTTATAATTTATTGGTATTCATACTTTTAGGGTTTGTTTCATGGAAATCAAGTTTCAACTCTTCATCCTATTTATTTTAAAATGGAATTAATGGTCCTGTGTTTTAAAAATAATCACATATCTCACTAACTTGAGTCATTTTGGGATTAAATGGATCACATTCATCAAATTTCACTTTATTTGATTCATCAATAATATATAAACTTTTCTTAAATCACTATATGAATTTGATGTAGTACAATATCTAACGAATACTCATTCATCATCCTTGGTATCAAATTTACAAAGATTATCCTTGGTTTTTAGATGATAAAACATTTATCCAAACACTTTGAAGCACTTAACTTTTTCCTTTCCATTAGTCTATATTTTATAGAATGATTTCTCCAAAATAGGTAAGATTGTATCCTATTTTTTGAAAATACATACTATATTTACAACTTAATTCACAAAATAACTAGGTGTATTATATTCACATAACAATGTTCTAGAAATTTCATATAAATCATTGTTCCTCCCTTCAAAAAAAATTCCTTTTAGGTGTCTTGGGGGTATTTTTTTTATGAGATCACATTTCGAACAACACGGATAGAAATTATGGTTTTAGAATTATCCACCTTGGTCACTTCATAAATAAATAAATTTTGAATCTTTCACTTATAGAACCAATTTAAAAGACTTGTAAAATCTGAACAAGCTTCACTCATAACACTCCAAATGAAAAAAATGTAAATATATTAAATTCATCAATAGAAATATAAACAAAATATGATCCTATTAGTCATTAAGTTCTAGACTGACCAAAAAATCCATATGAATTTTCTATATGTTTCTAGAAACAATAACCACTTTATTTGAAATAAATGGTGACTTATGTTTCTTCAAATTTATAATTAATCACAGAATTTCATTTAATTAAATTTAAATTTAGATATAAATAAAACTAAATTAATATTAGAAAATATTCTCAATGAATTGAAATTAACATGTCCCATTCATCTATTACAAATCCAGGATTCATTTTTTTTAGAATTTAAATAATTGACTTCTTTTCTCCTCAAATATTTATGATATTGAGTCTACGCATTTTACAATCTAGGGGCCTTAAATTTATGATTTTTATCTCTTAAAATAGAACATTAATTATTAAATAAATAAATATATTAAATAACCTTCATCAATGTAGCAACCGCCTTACCCAGGGTGCCTAATGAGACATGATATACTTATCATTCATTACATCATTACAAATTAAATATCATGTCCCATTACTACAGAAGATCGCAAGGCTCAGGATTCTGGGAAACCAGCTGCTTCTGATTAACTTCATTAGTACCAACCATGCCTGAAATTTTTTAAACAAAAACGTAGGGTGAGAAAATATGACCAGTAAGGGGTTTTAAAAACGTTTTAAGAAAACTCTTTCTCAAAGCAGTCCTTTTGATGAGAATAAAACACTTTGCTAAAAATGAAGCATTATCTTTTCTTAAAAACATGAAATCCAACATTTTTGAAAACCACTTGCACAGAGAAGTACGTAATTGGAATAAACTTAAAGTAAATATGATCAGAGAGCGCAACATATGAATAATAGACAATGCATAAAATTCAAACACGGTTACTTAAATTCTAAAAATAATTCTTTGACTAAGCAGGAAAAACATCTATAACATGATTCATGAGCATATATGGTTCTTCTAACAGTTTACCACATGAAATACAGTTCTTGACACATAAATTACATTTTCATAGTCATGAAAATTTTCAACTAGGGGGTGTCTTTTTAGTTGAACTAACCCCTGGTTGACCAATTATCATCACATGCAGAGGGAATTTATAATGCCGGACTTTGTCAAGACCTTTCGTCAAGACCGTATAACATACTTAACGGGTCAAGGCTAACTTCCAATCCTGTTTCCATGGTAGCACAATCCAAGGTTAACTGCCAAGACCGTCGCACATAATGTCTCATGAGACTCTTGGTTTACCCAATGCATTGGAGCACTGTATAATTCCGGGCGCACCCGTCACATCATTCATATTGAGCTATATAATTCCGGGCGCACCCATCACATGTAAGTCCAATAAATTTCTCACATATCTTGACATGGTCTTTCATTCATAGGGTTTCATACATTCTTAATCAACCCCCTTTTCACTTAAATATTCATAACTTTGAAGATAGTTCAATCATAAATAAATTGAGACATGCATGCTAAAATCCGTACACCCAAGAAATTATCTTAATAATTGAAACATGGGTTTTAAGGAAATAAACACAAACACTTAACATTCCACAACATCATAATACCCAGTTAAAACAAGGTCATTCATAACTTACACATATGTTGATAAATGGGTATTGTGGGTGTTTAATTTAAAACTGTGTAAACATACATGCAGTTCGGGATACAATGTGCGTAATCAGGTCCATATTGGGGGAAATCATGTATATAATTGTGTAAAAACTATTATTAGCACTTTAAATAACATGACCCCTTTTCTTTGTAAAGTTTGAATACATCATAAAGAGCTTGTAATTGAAGACAACATAATGATATATATACCTACACATATGCATGGGTTTACCACATTAAACCATACTCAAAAATATTTCCCATGTTATACATTAAACAAAAATAATGTTTGGAAAACCGAGTGGGGTTCTTTTATATAAAAAGAAATGAACTTAACTTTCATAAAACCCTTATTGGCATAAAATCAATCTTGCATGCAACATGGTCGATCCATAAACATGTGTACATAATAAATAATTCTTACCATTTTCTCAAAACCAAAATCCCAATTTATCAAGAATGATGATAAATAAAAAATTTCAATTGAAAAAACTATTTTGATATCAAACTATCCCTTAAACTTCATAATATATATAAATATGTATATTAATGGTTTTTGGGTACTTTTGTTGAAATAATATGCTACTGAGTAAATAAATAATCATATTATATTGTACAAAACGAAAGAGCCAAATTAATCCCTTATGCACAGTGATGTACATGTACATCTATATGATTACATGTACATATACATCTTTATGCTCCAAGTAATTGCATGATTTACATGTTCATGCAATTATTCGACAACTCCATTTTTCATAGGCAAAAAGAAATTTAGGGTTATAAACATGTGAATTAAGGGTGTACATATGCGTGTATCATCTTATATATATGTATGAATACAAATATATATATATGTACACACATATGCACGAAGTGTATATGTGTATAACCGTATATATTCACTGAATTAGGTGACAAATTAACACAATAAGACCTCCCCTACTCAGATTCGATCCTTGGAAGAGGTAAAACGGGTATAGATAGGTTCATATGGTCTTGTATATTCTTATACACATTTATACAACAAGTGTATATAACTTTGTAAAGCTTATAGAAATGGTAGGAAACAAAGAAGTGGATTTCCCCTTACTCCTATTTGGTTCTTCAAGCTGAGAGGGAGATCTCATGGTTTGGGTTTGCACCAGGTTTATACACATCGGAAATATATACATATAACATGTATATATACATATTTATATAAACCAAAGCTCGACAAAACCAAACAAAATAAAACATGCCCCTTACCTTAGCTTGGGGAGGAGGTGAGAAGGATGCGACAACGAGGCAAGTGAAATCATATGTATAAACACAGAATGTATACATATACACATGACACGTATATATGTATATATATATATATATAAACCGAAGCTAAAAAAACGAAAACAAGACTTCACGCTTACCTTAGCTCGGAGAGGGAGAGAGGAAACGATGCAGCGACGCTGGACTAGTGGTCGGAAGGATCAAAGAGGCTCGGGTGCAAAACTCTACGGCCCTCGGTGTAACCAAGGTTTAAAAAAACAGAAGAAGAAGAAGAGGAACTTCTGGTAGTCATCGGCCCAGGTATCTGAGGCAAGTCGGTGCCTAACCCGTGGAAAGGAGAGGCAAGGCAGGGTCTACTGGCCAGCCTATGAGAAGAAAGTGATGTCGCCCTACCCTACTGGTTCAACGACGCAAGGAAGAAGAAGAAGTCGCGATGTGAGAGACGCGGAACGGAATGGACGGCCGAGATTACACCGAAGTCCATCGAACGGCTTAGATGCAGCGCGACTTAAAAAAAGGGACGGTCGCGATCAGGAAGAACAGATCAGACGACCCCCAGTTGAAGCGGCGTTTAAAAACACGGTTCAATGGGTTTTTTAAAAAATCGTTTTATTAATATTATAATTAATTTATTATAACATTATTACATTCAATTATTAAACTAACTTTTATTATTTTAATAAAAGTCATTGGTCAATAATTATATTGATTCAATCAAAACATATTATTATATAAATATATGTATATATATATATATATTATTCTTAAAACATCAATAATTTTTATTAACCTTATTATATTATCATTATTATTATTAAACCATAATTATTAATTACTTAATATTACATTATGAAGGTCAATGGTTAAAAACATTGGTTAATCGAAACATATCATATATATATATATGTTTTAATTTCCTTTGTTAGCTAATTACCTTAATTTTCTTAATTAAAGATTAATAATAATTGAACATTAAATGTAACTACATTCAATCACACATAAGAGTGCGTTGATATAAACATTACCACTACAAAACACATAAGTAAAAGAAATCACAGTTTGACGTAGTTTCCAAAACTGTTTAGCCAAGTTATATACATTCGCATCATTATTATCTCTTATATTTAATTTAGAGAAAAAGAATCATTTAATTTGATGCAATATATATATAAATATAACTCAAGGGCTAGTACATATTTAGACAAAATAAAAACCCATCAGCTTTTATATAATTACAACATAAAATTTTAATTGATCAAATTACGAAAATAAGTTTAGTGAATAATAATATTAATTTTCACCGTTTTGAATCATAAAATATAATTCGAATTTTTGGGAAAACAAGAAATAATTTAATTTAATTATCATTGATGTCATTCTTTAAACATTAAAGAAAATTTCATAATTAACATTCCGAACCTTTCAGGGGTAATCCATTATTATTTCCAACGGTCAAAAACAAAACATAGTGGATAGGAGAATCCAACGGTCATATTTATAGGCGTTTGGGTTCAATGGTCGGATTAGTGTGCTTATAAAGGGTCTGGTCTCGGGGTGTCCCTCACTCTAGGTGACTGAAGGAGAAAGGAAGATATGGTTCGTGTGATTCCCTTTGTGCTCAACACGGTTGCAGTGGCTTCAGTCATCCTCATGTTCATTCTGATGGATGTCAGAAACCCTAACCACGTTATTGGGGTCCTGGTAGTTTTAAGCGGTCTCCCCATTATTGTGATTGGGTTTTTAATTGGGATTTTTGGTTAGCTTATCTTCTTGTTCGGTCAGTGGGAGTTGTAGTCGAGATGTTACTTATTTGAATAAAAGGTGATTTCATTCATTTGATGCTATTTTATTATTGTCATCTTATAAGATGTTTGTTTGTTCACTTAACGGGTGACATTGTAAAACAAACTTGTCAAAACTCAAAACATGGTTTCTCGGGTCGTTACATTACTTCCCCCTTCAAATAATTACGCCCTCGCAATTCTATCATAAAAAGAAAAACTAAAACCCCACACCACATTACGGAAATAGTGGATCTGGCTCGGTTAACGGGATACCAAAGTTGGCACATAGCTCTTCCGTTTCCCTAGCCCAGATGCACTTAGAACAGTACGTCCTGAACTCCTGCTCATGCGTACTGCACACGGGTTTCCAAAGGGAGGATCGTGCGGTGCAAATCTTGGAAATGTCCGAGTAGATAAACTCCTTGACAACTCTTCGGGCCACATCACTCTCGAGGTAGTTGAGAGGAATGATGTGGTTGAGGAGACGGAAATTCAAGACCTGGAACATATAGGCTGTACTAAGCTGGCCATCCTGGGCGGCTATGAGGAAGCACGATCTGGCAGAGAAGTTCTGTGCCAGTGTAAAACACTGGAATAGGCCTTCATAGTACCTTCCCCTTCGCCTGTAGCAGGGGAGTTGAGCAGTGGCGATGAGGTGAAAAATGCGATCATCCTCTTGACATAACCGAAGAATATCAGGACCATTTGCTAGATCGAGCAAACGCTGGAAGGACCCTCGTAGGTGGAGAAAGGATGGATAATCCACCGTGCATGCCCTGATCAAGATGACTTCTACTCACTCATTGGGTAGTGATGAGAATTTCGTTTGACCAGCGATCTGAAAAACAAACATCGAAAGGAAACTCTTAACAACATTGATAAGGTAGAGACATGAAAGGAAACATGAAACTTCCATTTATGAAAAAGTTTACACAGAAAAGCCTGAGTTTACTAGACGTACACCACAAAGAGTGGCAAAAATTCCGAACTCTTCAAACCACACACAGGCTGAACAGACAGGACTAAACTCATGGGAAAATCTATGACGCCTCCTGAATTTATCATGAGGGGTATGGAGTTGGGAAACATTGGTATACACCTCTTTCCTAAGAGACAATCAGGTGGACTCATTTTCCAAAACTCTAAAGTCCATTAACTGGCCCTAGAACCCGTAGTACAAAATCTAGCACAGGTAAGCCGCTCGGAGGTCTCCGGCAGCAGCAGCTTCTTGAAAGGGGTTATCAAGCATCGTGCCAAATTCCTCGCCAGTTGTGAACACTCGTAAGAGTCCCGCGTGATACTTTCCCCGACGTGCATAAGAGGGAAATTGGGTCATCATCATTAGGAGATAATCCATCCCCAATCCCCGGTGAAGACTAAGCACCCTAGGCGAGTTTGACACGTCATACAGGTGCTTACACGTCATGCGAATTCGGGCATAATTTAGAAAGTTCTCACGGCTAGATAAAGATAAAATGTTCTCTAGAGCCTCAGTGGGAAGTGACATTAGTTCGGTAGGTACATTTTCATCAGCCATCTGTAAGTTATAACATTTTTACTTAGTTAGTCATAGTAATACATTTATACCACCTGGTTTTCCAGAGTTTCCTGAACCCATCCTCTGATACCAACTATAGCAACCCCCTTTCCCAGGGTGCCTAATGAGACATGATATACTGAAAATTTCATTACATCATTACAAATTAAATATCATGTCCCATTACTACATAAGATCGCGAGGCTCAGGATTCTGGGAAACCAGCTGCTTCTGATTGACATCATTAGTGCCAACCATGCCTGAAAATTTTCAAAAAAAAACATAGGGTGAGAAAATATGCCCAGTAAGGGGTTTTAAAAACGTTTTAAGAAAACTCTTTCTCAAAGCAGTCCTTCTGATGAGAATAAAACACTTAGCTAAAAATGAAGCATCATCTTTTCTTAAAAACATGAAATCCAACATTTTTGAAAACCACTTGCACAGAGAAGTACGTACTTGGAATAAGCTTTAAGTAAACATGATCAGAGAGTGCAACATTTGAAGAATAGGAAATGCATAAAATTCAAACAAGGTTACTTAAATTCTAAAAATAATTCTGTGACTAAGCTGGGAAATCATCCATAACATGATTCATGATCATATACGGTTATTCTAACAGTTTACCACATGAAATACAGTTCTTGACACATAAATTACATTTTCATAGTGATGGAAATTTTCAACTAGGGGATGTCCTGTTAGTTGAACTAACCCCTGGTTAACCAATTATCATCACATGCAGAGGGAATGTATAATGCCGGACATTTTAAACACCATTCGTCAAGACCGTATAACATACTTAATGGGTCAAGGCTAACTGCTAATCCGGTTTCCATGGTAGCACAAGCCAAGGATAACTACCAAGACCATCGCACATAACGTCTCATGAGACTCTTGATTTACCCAATACATTGGAGCATTGTATAATTCTGGGCGCACCCATCACATCAGTCATATTGCGCTATATAATTCTGAGCGCACCGGTCATATGTAAGTCCAATACATCCCTCACATATCTTGACATGGTCTTTCATTCATAGGGTTTCATACATTCTTAATCAACCCCATTTTCACTTACATATTTTTAACTTTGAAGATAGTTCAATCATAAATAAATTGAGACATGCATGCTGAAATCCGTACACCCAAGAAATTATCTTAACAATTGAAACGTGGGTTTTTAAGGAAATAAACAAAAACACTTAACATTACACAACATCATAATACCCAGTTAAAACAAAGTCATTCATAACTTACACATATTTTGATAAATGGGTATTGTGGGTGTTTAATTTAAAACTGTGTAAACATACATGCAGTTAGGGATACAATGTGCGTAATCGGGTCCATATTGGGGGAAATCATGTATATAATTGTGTAAAAACTCTTATTAGCACTTTAAATAACATGACCCCTTTTCTTTGTAAAGTTTGCATACATCATAAAGAACATGTAATTGAAGACAATATAATGATATATATACCTACACATATGCATGGGTTTACCACATTAAAACATACTCAAAAATATTTCCCATGTTATACATTAAACAAAAATAATGTTTGGAAAACCGAGTGGGGTTCTTTTATATAAAAATAAATGAACTTAACTTTCATAAAACCCTTATTGGCATAAAATCTATCTTGCATGCAACATGGTCGATCCATAAACATGTGTACATATTAAAAAATTCTTACCATTTTCTCAAAACCAAAATCCTGATTTATCAAGAATGATGATAAATAAAAAATTTCAATTGAAAGACCTATTTAGATATCAAACTAACCCTTAAACTTCATCATACATATAAATATGTATATAAATGGTTTTTGGGTACTTTTCATGAAATAATATGCTATTGAGTAAATAAATTATCATGTTGTATTGTACAAAACGAAAGATCCAAATTCATCCCTTATGCACAGTGATGTACATGTACATCTATATGCTTACATGTACAAATAAATCTTTATGCTCCAAGTAATTGCACGATTTACATGTTCATGAAATTATTCGACAACTCCATTTTTCATAGGCGAAAAGAAATTTAGGGTTATAAACATTTGAATTAAGGGTGTACATATGTGTGTATCATCTTATATATATGTATGAATACAAATATATATATGTACACAAATATGCACGAAGTGTATATGCGTATAACCGTGTATATTCACTGAAGTAGGTGAAAAATTAACACAAGAAGACCTCCCCTACTCAGATTCGATCCTCGGAAGAGGTAAAACGGGTATAGATAGGTTCATATGGTCCTGTATATTCTTATACACATTTATATAACAATTGTATATAACTATGTAAAGCTTATAGAAACGGTAGGAAACGAAGAAGAGGATTTCCCCTTACTCCTATTTGGTTCTTCAAGCTGAGAGGGAGATCTCATGGTCTGGGTTTGCACCAGGTTTATACACATTGGAAATATATACATATAACATGTATATATACATATTTATATAAACAAAAGCTCGACAAAACCAAACAAAATAAAACATGCCCCTTACCTTATCTTGGAGAGGAGGTGAGAAGGATGCGGCAACGAGGGAAGTGAAATCAGATGTATAAACACAGAATGTATACATATACACATAACACATATATATGTATATATATATAAAACAAACCGAAGCTCAAACAAAAACCAAAACAGGACTTCACCCTAACCTTAGCTCGGAGAGGGGGAGAGGAAATGATGCAGCGACACTGGACCGGTGGTTGGAAGGATCAAAGAGGCTCGGGTGCAAACCTCTGTGGCCCTCGGTGCAACCAAGGTTTAAAAAAACAGAAGAAGAAGAAGAGGAACTTCGGGGAGTCGTCGGCCCACGTATCTGAGGCGAGTCGGTGCCTAAGCCATCGAAAGGAGGGGCAAGGCAGGGTCTAATTGCTGGCCTACGAGAAGAAAGTGATGCCGCCCTACCCTACTGGTTCGATAACGTGAGGAAGAAGAAGAAGTCGCGGTGTGAGAGACGCGGAACGGAATGGACGACCAGGATTACACCGAAGTCCATCGAACGGCTTAGATGCATTGCGACTTAAAAAAACGGACGACTGCGATTGGGAAGAACAGATCAGACGGCCCCCGGTTGAAGCGGCGTTTAAAAACACGGTTCAATGGGTTTAAAAAAAACAAAATCATTTTATTAATATTATTATTAATTTATTATAACATTATTACATTCAATTATTAAACTAACTTTTATTATTTTAATAAAAGTCATTGGTCAATAATTATATTGATTCAATCAAAACATATTATTATATAAATAAATGTATATATATATATATTTTATTCTTAAAACATCAATAGTTTTTATTAACCTTATTATATTATCATTATTATTATTAAACCATAATTACTAATTACTTAATATTACATTATGAAGGTCAATGGTTAAAAACATTGGTTAATCAAAACATATCATATATATATATATATATGTTTTAATTTCCCTTATTAGCTAATTACCTTAATTTTCTTAATTAATGATTATTAAAAATTAAACATTAAATGTAACTATATTCAATCACACATAAGAGTGCGTTGATATAAACATTACCACTACAAAACACATAAGTAAAAGAAATCATAGTTTGACGTAGTTTCCAAAACAGTTTATCCAAGTTATAAATATTCGCATTATTATTATCTCTTATATTTAATTTAGAGAAAAAGAATCATTTAATTTGATTCAATATATATATATATATAACTCAAGGGTTAGTACATATTTAGAAAAAATAAAAACCCATCAACTTTTATATAATTACAACATAAAATTTTAATTTCTCAAATTACGAAAATAAGTGTATTGAATAATAATATTAATTTTCACCGTTTTGAATCATAAAATATAATTCGAATTTTTGGGAAAACAAGAAATAAATTAATTAAATTATCATTGATTTCATTCTTTAAACATTAAAGAAAATTTCATAATTAACATTCTGAACCTTTCAGGGGTAAGCAATTCTTATTTCCAACGGTCAAAAACAAAACATAGTGGATAGGAGAATCCAATGGTCATATTTATAGCCATTTGGGTTCAACGGTCGGATTAGTGTGCTTATAAAGGGTCTGGTCTCAGGGTGTCCCTCACTCTAGGTGACCGAAGGAGAAAGGAAGATATTATTCGTGTGATTCCCTTGGGGCTTAGCACGGTTGCATTGGCTTCGGCCATCCTCATGTTCATTCTGATGGATGTCAGAAACCCTTACCGCCTTCCTGGGGTCCTGGTAGTTTTAAGCGGTCTCCCCATTATTGTAATTGGGTTTTTAATTGGAATTTTTGGTTATCGTATCATCTTGTTCGGTCAGTGGGAGTTGTAGAAGAGATGTTACTTATTTGAATAAAAGGATATTTCAATCATTTGACGCTATTTTATTATTATCATCTTATAAGATGTTTGTTTGTTCACTTAACGGGTGACATTGTAAAAAAAAGCTTTTTAAAACTCAAAACATGGTTTCTCAGGTCGTTACAATCAAATAGTTGTGAAATACTTATCATATAATACATTAATCCTTCCACATAAAGGGATTTTTTGATAAGGACTGAGTTTGGATTTCCAATAAATCAAATTCCCATAATCATTAAATTATAATTTTAACCAAAAGTGATATAGACACCATAATTTTTTGATACATAGTATAAATTAGAGAAACATTCACTCATATTC
Source organism: Viscum album (assembly GCA_963277665.1). Taxonomy (NCBI): domain Eukaryota; kingdom Viridiplantae; phylum Streptophyta; class Magnoliopsida; order Santalales; family Viscaceae; genus Viscum; species Viscum album. The sequence goes on from OY728131.1 coordinate 247,345,918, forward strand.
ATTATTCATCCACATTCCATAAATAAATTCATATTGATTCTATTTGATATTTTTCCATACAAATTCAAATTAATTAATAAATATTTTTAGTACCCATATTTTCTTGAATCTATAAATTTTAGCAACCACTGATTTTGGAACCCAAATATATTTTATATTTCCAACTAATTTAGCACTAAATTTTGACAAAAAAAAATAATGAAAATAATTTTTGATGCCAAAAAATTGTTTGTTTCTCAAAATAAAATTATTAAATAGCGCCATAATTATCCACAGTGAAGACATGAAATTTTGGATAGTTTATTACTCACATAACTTGGTAAAATATAGTTTTTATAAATCTTTTTCTTCTCACCTTGGATTCCAATACCAATATTTTTTATGATATTTATTTTTTCCACTAATTTCATTTAGTAAAGTTTATTTATTTTTTAAAACAGTTTCAAAATCCATAAATTCTTGGACTTATTTTTGAATGTTTTTAACCTTATTACCACATTAAATACAATATGTATCATAATTTTTCATCTTTATTTTCAAATATATTTTTTTATTTAAATACACTTTATCTGTTTTCGTATCATTATTGGATTTATGATATATTAGTTGTTATTTTTTAGTGATTTATATATTGTTTCTATTATAGTAAAATATTCATTTAACTCCTTACAAGATAACTTTTAATCTATAGATTTATATTATTTCATAGAATAATAATAAGAGTGTACCCCATTTTTTTATAAAGAACATGTTGGATTTTTTATTTGGAGGTTCAAATTTTAATTCTAAATATGTGACATCACTAAAATCCACTGATGAAATCCATATGGTTTTCAGGTCCTTGTTGGATTTATTTATATATCCAAACATTTTAAAATAACATTTCTCAGAGATTTTATTGTCTTGTAGCTATATAAAAACTTGTTTGATATGTCCGAGATTCTTGTTTTCATAGAATCTTACCTCTTGAATTTTAAATATGATTTTTAACTTATTTAAGGGTTTTTCTAAACCTATTCTCATATTATATAACATTTTTAATATTCTAGAAATTTTTTAAAGCTCACTTTGTGAAGATTAACTATTTATTGTGTCTCTATTGGATGACTCATCCATTTTTTAATATTTATTTTTCTTATCTTCCTAGAAGAACAAATTTCTGGAGAATAAATATCCATCTTTACTAATCTATGCTCTCCAACATCATCTTATATATAATATTTGTATATAATAATCATTCTAATGAAATGTTTTATTTTAATATTCATAATCCCTATATATTTCCAAATTGTAGCCAAGATTTCACTCCATTTAGGTTGTATGATTATAATGATTTTTCAAACATGATCCAATTCAAGAACGGGTGTTCCGAATGGAGCAACATTATTTAAAATTTCTATAAGTATTATATTCAATTTGGTGATTCTATCACCATCCATCATTAAAAAATTAAAAAATTTATCTTGATAGTATTGTATATGAGACCTCAAGTGTTTTTTGTTCCATCATAAGAAAATTATATAGTTTTCAACATTTCATCTGTTGTTTGACAATGTGAATCTTAGTCAAACTCATCTAGACCAAATACACATATTATAGAATATATATATATATATATATTTGGAGTCCATATCAAAACAATATTCAGTGTTAGTAAATAATGTTTTATGTTATGTATTTATAATTTCATTAGGATTCTTAGTTTTTAGGTAAGCCATTAGACCAAGGTTCATTAGATTGATAATTAGACACTCCATCCAGGAACCATAATTACAAGCAGTAATGAAGGAATATATTATAACTAAAATTAATTGTATGTTTTTTTTTTCAAATAAACCTATTTGAAGTTGTACTTTATACATAATCTTTTAATAGTGGGGAACTCAATGGTCACTTCCTCTAATACCATGTTTTGTCAAAGAATGACTTCCATATTACTCAAGAGGGGGTTAATTGAGTTCCTAAACTTTTAATTTCATTAAAAACCAACCACATTACTCTAAAATTAAAATATAATATTTTCTTAATATAATAATTAAATGGAATTAAAATCATAGAAAATAGATATCAGACATAATGATTTGTAGTGGTTCATGGTACAGAAATCCACTAGTCCACTCCACCTAATCTAAACTCCAAAACATGGTGATTTTCTCTATTCTGGTTTTTTCTTGGATCTTTCATATATTATAAATTTGAATACATGTATTAGTTCTATAATTTGATAGTTTTTAAAACAATATAATAAGATTTAAACTAGGTTATAGAAAAAAATTACAAAAAAAACTTTGAGGTAGCTTTTAACAAGAACCTTTAAAACAAAGTAGATTGTAAATAGATAGTATACAGATTGATCCGATAGTTGTGAGAAAAAACTGATGGAAGTAAAGAAATATATAGAGGGTATTAAAAGAATAAAAAACAAAATATAATTATTCTTAAATGATAAAAAATTGGATCGATATAGCAAAACAAATCTTGATTCTTCTTCATCTTTTCATACAAAACATAGTTCACAATGAGATTTGACATTGTTTTTTGGATGATAGAGAAGGATCTTCCATAAATATAAATATTATCTTTTATACACTTGAGATATCTATTTGATGTTAATGTAAAACTTCCCTTTTAAATTCACAACAACATATTCATAAAATCTAGGGATGGATTTAAAATACCCCAAATCATTTTTTAGTAAATACCTCCACAATATTACTATCCATTAAAATATCCATTTAATTTTTCCATTCTCATTATTTTCTACTTATTGTAATATTTTTTCCATAAATTGGAAATATAGAATTTAATACATTCAAAAAAAATTAATTCTCACTAAAATTAAATCAATAATAATAAATAAAAAGTTTCGGAATTTCGTAACTAATTGCAGATCACCACATTGATAATTCTATAGATTTGAATTCATAATAAAGAATTGATAAACATATCCACTCATTATGTAGTAAAATAATCCACATAGATGAATTTTCTTAGGCCTTATTGACATGACTGGTTTCTTCATGTAGGATTTTTATTTACATAGAAATTTCTTTATATAGCCAACTTTAATTATGTTTCCATTTGGAAATATATAGTCAATTTAACCATGTATTTATATTTTTAGCTCATTATTCAATATAACTAATTCATTTAGTGATTTGGTATACATATCTAATTTCTAACATTGGTGATTTATCAACATAGGTGATTAATACATATATGATCTCACAATGTATACATTTACGTTGGTGAATACTTTATATAGTATATTTACATATCATATTTCTCTTGATGTCATTTATCAACATATAAAAATTCCTCATTTATCCAATTCCAATGCATACGATATTTTTCCGACGGTTTCTAGAAATTAATGTTTTCAAAAGAATAAGATAAAATAATGACAAAAATCCATGACACTCATAAAGAACAAAAAACGTCAGTTACATATAATGGGTATTTGAGATAATCAAAACCTAATGTACATGGGATATATTGGAAAAAAATAAGTTTTCAAATTTTTATTTCAAGATATAACGGTAACTGAAATAAGGAAAACTTTTACCACCTCTTTCAGAGTTAGGAAAAGAGATATATATGTTTTCTTTTGATATTGAGCAATAATATTTTAGTGGTGTTTCCCCTAGTGGTTTTTGAGTTTCCCAATATGCTTACATATTAATTTTTCTATATTACCACTAGTAATGGAGGTAGATTTATATGTTGACATGGTACTAGGTACCCATACTTTCCCTAGTATATCGCATTGGGGTGAACCTATTCATTTTTTCAAATAAAGGTAATGGGAATCTTTTAATTTTTTTATGATTATTGGAAACTTAAATTATTGGGGGTAATGAAAAATTATCTATTAAATTAAACTATTGTTTTTTTACCTTTTAAAAGTGATTAAGTTGTTCTCCAATATTGATCTTCAATTTAGTTACCACAAGTTGAGAATCAAAGAATATTATATCCTAAAAGACATATTTAGAAGTAGGTATGAATATTTAAACAACCTTGTTATTTTTTTTGGTATAACCAATAATCCTACAAGTTTTAAGGAAATGATTATTATTATATTCCATGATTATTTATATTCGTTCATGGTGGTGTTTGTAGATTACATATTAATTTACACAAAGACTGGGGATGACTATGTACATCATTTGAGAGTAGTTATAGAAATATTGATAAATCACTAATTTTAGGATAAGCTATCAAAATATGGCTTTAAGATTTGATAAGTGGATTTTTTACAATTTACGATCTCAGAACTCAGTATTTCTGTCAATCTAGTGAAGGTTAAGGCTTATATGGAAAAGGATAAACCTATTAATGTTATTTATATTCCATAATTCATGGGTTTAACAGGGTATTATCGATGATTTGTATACTATTTCCTGAATTTAGATTCTCTAATGGACACTCTCTCTCATAAAGTAATAATGATCTTATGGGATTTGAAATGTTAAAATTATTTTATATGATTTAATGTGCCTTTTGACTTTCATACTTGTTTTTAATCTTCTAGAAGTTGGAGAGGACTATTTAGTCTTTTGTGATAAATCATGTTTGGATTAATACTATCTTCTCATGTAGGGTGACCACATGGTGTGGACATAGGTTCTCTAAAGATTAGGAAACATGATCAATATTATTCTACTCATGCCCTTGAACTCACAGAGTTGATGCATGCTCTTAAGAGTTTGAAATGTTACATTTTTAATAATAGGATTCCTATATATTAAGATCACATAATCTTGATTAATATCTTCTCTCTAAATTATTTCAATTAGTATTATAGGTTTTGGGTGGAGAACATTCTAATGGTTTATTTTGACGTTTCATATAACCCAATAATGGGGAATGTTTCTTCTTAATACTTTGAGAAGAAAACATGAAATCTCGACCGTGAATGAATATTTGGAAGTAAATAAGTTGATGTCTATCATTACTTGTAGAAATTTGGGGGTTTGGGTGGATGAGTTTGAGATTATTCTGGAATGATTTTTTTGTCTCCTCACTTTTCAATATTATTCTATGAGATAAGCTTCTTGATATTGATTTGTGAAGAATTATGGACTCTCTTTATGGTGTGGAAACCATGGATGAGTGTTAATTGTCGTTTAATGGTGTCTTATGGTTCTTAAAATGGAACATCATTCCTTTACCCTTGTGAACATCTGTGATGGGTTATTTCTATAAATCCCAATGGGAAGTGTACCAGTGGACCATGAAGATTTTTTATGACATGTGAAAATGATTCTGAAGGCCAGGTATGGGATGAGACATTTATGATTTTTTCTAATTGTTTCCAATTTTATTAGATCATGAATGAGAACCAAATTCCCTCAGGATTTCCCCAGTCTCTTCCTATAATGAATTGTATGTTAGATGAGATTTTGATGGATTGTGTTATCGGATTTCCATGTAGGGTTAGAGGGAATAATATGATGTGAGTAATGATTGATTGGGTGACCAAATTAGATCACATTATCCCTACTTATGATATAAAAAAATTTAATGATATTGGATGCCTATAAATGCTTGATATAATCTGGAAACTTGGAGTTTCATCTGTTATATTTTCTAACAACAAACTGTATTTTTCATCTCATTTTTTGAGAGGACTCCATGAGGAAATAGAAAATCATGTTAGATTGATCAGGACATATCATCTATAGATGAATGAAAAAACATAACAAGATATAAGTATATTGGAGGAAATTTTTGGTGCTTTTATTTTCCATTGTGTTAGATCTTGGGATACCAACATTAGACTGGTTGGGTTTTCCAATAACCACATTTAAAATACATCCATAAATATTGCGCCCTTTGTGGCCAAGTATAGCTACCCATCAGATCCCCCTTGTGTTATCCAATTATTTTTGAAACATCCCTATTTGGACCAATCCTAGTCCAGGAGATAATGAAAAATATTTAGTCGATTCGGAAGATAATGTTGATTCCATAGAGCCAGTACAAATCTTATGCTAATTTTAATCACATACATTAAGAGTTTAAAATTGGTTATTAGGTATTTTTGAGTGTTTCAAATTGCTTGGTTAATCTATGGCTTGGAAAATAGATAAATAATTCTCTGAGATGGGTGGGACCAATTGAGGTTGTTGAGAAGAATGAAATGCTTTATATGAGGTCTGTGGGAATGTTTAAGGTTTTTTAATAGAATATAAATGTGTGTTGCTGATTTTTTTCATTGTGGTTTATTTTGATCCATGACATGTTTCACATATCATACCACAAAAAATACCTTTCCAAACCATAACATTTCTTGAGCTGGACCATTATGTGGAACCTAATTTATCCATGACTAATAAACTAGTACATATTATTTATTTTCAGGACATGGTTCTTCACAGGAACTCTATACCCTTCGTTCAGGTTTTATTGTGGCATGGTTATGATTAGTATGAGACTTGGGAGTGTGAGGCATATATGGGATAAAATTGGCCCCATCACTTTGATTTGAAGTCCTCTTATCATGATTTATGGAGGAATATTGTTTATGGTGGGGATGTTATAACATCCCATTATTTGTTGTTAGGTACCTTTTTACACCTTTTTATCATTAATTTTTTTGATCTTATCATGGGTGTGTTTTGGGGTATTTTTAAATTTTTTGAATCTTTTGGGGCTATGTAGAGTTGGGACATGGTTAGGGAAAATCATGCATTCCATATAGGTAAATCATGTTCTATATATAGATGTTCAAGAAGAATATAAATGGTTTGTGCATGTTTATCCCAAAGCAAGTGGAATCCTCCCAAAACCATGTGGCTAGAGATAGAGGGGAATGAATAGATTGCTTATGGTTTGTTAAGATATGTGGGGAAATTTTATCCCTTTTCTATTGTCCCAGGGGAGAGTGCATGGTTGAGTTATGGGGTTTTTAATGATGTGGATAAACCATTCAGCCTTTCTAGAAGCCCAGTGATGGCACATAGTTAGGCACACAATTAGTATTAAACATCCGACCTAACCCATCAAATTGTGGGAATGGGTTTTCATTACCCCGAAAATTATAATTAAAATCTAAAACCCCTGTTATAAATACTAAACATCGCCCATATGACCAAAATTTTATCCTTTGGAATTAGGAACATATCAAGATGTGTTTTGGACACTCTTTCGTCTCTCACTTTCCTAGATCAAAGCATCGATGGGTGTGATTGATCTCTCTCCAGCATGTGAAATATCATAGATAAGTAATTCGATTTTCTTATATTCTCTCCACCTTTTAGGGTAATGAATCCTATTGTTGTGCGTGTATAGACATATTGATTTGATATATTTTAGTTCTATCGAATCCTTTGTGATATTACACTCTTTTAACAATCTGTTGAATATTATTGTTTTAAGATATTCCTTGATCTTGAGATTAAAGTTAGGTGGTTTCGTAATGCTTTTACGTACACTTGAAATCAAGAATTTATTACTTTATTTTAATCAAAATTTCTATTGATTTCCTTTAAATTGGGTAAATTTTAGGTTTTATTTTAAAAGAAATATATTTTTTAAATAAAACCCTTTTTAATGGATTTCATAAATAATATGGATATTGAGAAGGATGTCCAGAAATGTGAAATTTATTTGATGTTTATTTTTTATAATAAGTATTTAAATAGATAATTCTTTTGAAAGGCATGAAAATGATGAAATCCTATGATTTTTTTGAAATTGAAATGGAATGTTGACAAATGAATTGGGAATTTGGACTCTAAATAGATTGAATAGATTGAATTTCTCAGGACTTCTTGGTTTATTCTTTGAAATCACATGTAAGATGATGTAGTTTGTGTATAATTGGAACACGCACACTAGGAATATTATACTATATCAATGGATTGATAATGAAAACTCTAAATAAACATATTTTGGAATGATTTCCCTAAGGGGGTGTTGATTTACTATATGGATGGCCTAAGACCTAGGGAAACGTTTACATGCTTTGAGTCGTGATGACTGAATGAATAGTGTTAGGATCCAATAGTCATAATTTGATTTATCTCAAGGATTATGAACACATTTTATCTATTTTTTGTTGATTATTAAATTCAATTGATTATATAACTATTTTATTCATTCCCCCTATTCTATTAAAATATTCATTTACACAAATTTTGATATTCCTCACATCTAAATATTTTTATATAATTATTTGACTAAAATGTAAAATAAATTTCCATACATTTAATTTATTTAAGTTGAATCAAAATAATTTTATTTAAATTATAACTACCTGTGGAACATTTTGTATGATCCGTCTGAGTTATTGTTTCTCATATCATACCTTTTCATTCTGGTTTTTGAAATTTTTTAATTCCTATTCTAGAAAAATGGAACGTTCCACCTAGAGGTGGTAGATGTTCTTGAGAATAGGACCTCTAGGGGAAGATGTGAATAGTGGAGCGCTGATTCAATAATTACATAAAGATTTTGATTTTAGTCTTGATGAACATTATGTAATCTGTTGGATGATCTTTTAATTTGGGATGTTTATTTGTTTTATCATTGTACATTTATAGTTGAGGAGTATATTTCTTACCAAATTTTCATTATTTATCTTTATTTTATTATTTTTTTGGTTTTTTCTTTTGGAAAAAACCATTCCCCTTGATCATTGAAAGGATTCCAGGTGCTATTCACCAACCCAATTGGATTGGGGATTCCCTTCAGTTCATGTCATGTCTGATTAGGGTATTATTGTAGAATGATATTCAAACTAGTTTTTATAAACATAAGTATCATTATTATAATTTTATGTTATTAAAATTATGGTACATGAATTTACCACCCTTCACTGTTTTATTAAGAAAAATGTAACCATAATTCGTGTATTATGCAGAGTACTATCTTTACAATGAAACATTCTTCATTTAACCTTATTGACATAAAATTTGTTTCCTAGTAGTGAATTTATTATAGAATTGTTATATTTTTTTACATATTTTAAATTTTGAAATGACAAACCATATTACTATTTTTTATAGTTTAGTGGAAAAAAAATCATCATCCTTGCATATGTGGGGACTACAGCATCAATAGAACGATCAATTTTCATTATTCTTTTCATCACTTACTTTCATAAATAAAAATTATAATGATTTTAATGTATATGTATTATTTTTATAAAATTATTGTGATTTTTAAAGATAAATTGGATAACCTATTAATTATATGGTCACTAAACATGTAACATCCCAAGTAAATAAAGAATAATACATTTTCATATTTATTAATATTTATGAATTAAATATTAATGTTATTTTAAAGGGTATGAAATATTTGATGGTGTACCCGATACGCAAAAACAAATATATTTAAAGTCCATTGTTACACACAATGCTGAGTCATAATGAATAATAATAATATAATATTATTTTAAATGGTAGTTAATGCCTAGAAGTTGTATTGGCGGGAATGAATAGAACTAAATACAGTATAATGATACATGTTTGTTAAATATTTTTATATTTATCCAATAAATGTTAGAGGCTTAAAATGTGAATCAATCCAATTTTAAGCATAAATACTCTCATATTTTATAAAATGTCGATTTACCGCCTTTTAATGGAGAACACTCTTTAAACATATATTTTTTCACTTTTATACGTTCTATTTTCCAAAATAAAATTCTTATTTGGAATAGGAACATCAAAATTTACTTTGGGTAAATATTTGGTATTTTTCTAATAAAATTCAATTTTTAATGAATAATGAAAAATACTATATTTTAAATAAAAACTGCCTTCTAATCTAATTGATTTATATGGTTCGATTATTTTTTTAATTTTTTTAAAGTTTAAATAGATTATATTTTTACCATTTAATCCAATATTGGTCATTGGAAGTAATTTCACATTTAAATTGGACATAAACAAGTGTCAATTTTTTGATAGTTATTATTTCTTAAAAACAAGATTTTTGTTTTGATAACAGGAATTAATTTTAAATTAATTAATTCAAATTCTATGATTTGAATTTGGTAAAATAGATATGATTTTTTAATTTGGAATATCAAATATATCTTAGGCTTAATTTGTGGTATTTTTTTTGGAAAACATCAATTTTTAATGAGTATTGAAAACACTAAGTAGTAGTTAAAAAGCTGACTTTTTCATTTAAATGAAATTTTACCGCTTATGTGAAGTGAATTTAGAAAATCCAGCAAACATGGTTGTTATTATTAAGTAAAATGTGGTTCAATAAAATTAAAAAATAATTTTTGGTGAATAGTAACTTTTGACTTTTATTTACCGCAGTTAAAGGTAAATACGGTAAATGAAGTAAAAAATATATTATAATAATATTAAATTACCTTAACTATAAAGACCCATATTTTTCAATGAAACATTTTTTATTTATTATATGGAAATATTATGAGTCCGTGAAAATTGACAGTGCCTGATTCTGAGGCCCGATGTGCCCGGAATGAATTTCTAAACTTTTTGTAGGTACCTTTAGTAAATGTGTGAGCGGGTTTTTGTAAAATTTGAACTGGTGCTCGGAATTGAAATTCGAGGACACCGTTGAACTCGCAGCACCAGTATAAACTTATGGAGACTTTCATCTTGACTTCAGTAGGACAAGGGTAAAAGTTAGTTTTCATGTTTTTCGTGGAAATAAAAATAAAATAAAGAACATACCTTTTTTATTTTTAAAACCTCCCTTTTGAATGTTCAGTGGTGGGAACCACGCGGGCTTGAAAACCCCCCATTTTGAATTCATGGTGGTGGGGACCACCTGAACCACTCTTAAATGGGAGAAACCTTCAACTCTTAATTAATTAATTGTGCCTCTTCAATTAATTAATTGTGCAATTTAATTGTGTCAAATTTAATTGTTCCATTTAATTGTTCCAACGTGAATTATATTTATAAACCTATTTTAATTTTCTGTCTCCTCATTTCCTTAGAGAAATGGTTGGAAAAGTGAGGCTTGGGAAGAAATTTAGAGAAACTCTTTCTCCAAAGAAGAACCCCCAACAAAGATCGAGGAACCGACGCTTGAGCCCGGATCAGAAGCATCTTGTGGGAGCGACGAACACAGATGTCACCATCCCCAACGACTTCTTATTCTTACTCGTGACATCTTCCAATGAGAAATCGAGGTAGGGTTTTTTGTTTTTGTGTACCCCTTACCCCCGTTCTTGTCATCCTTCTCGGATTAAGAACATCTATGCCGATTGGTATCGTTCTAATGCGGAGAGGGCGAGCCAAACAAACACGGCCCGACCACCCCGCAACCTTTGTGAATTTTGACGGTCTTGAATTGATGGAGATATTATGAGGAGAGTGTGGGAGTCTACGGAATGAATAAAGGGCCATCGGGGTGTTCCCGGTGACCTGAGGAACATCGATGGCAATCGGTGCCGGTGACTGGTGCCAGAAGAACTCGGGAGCGGCGGCCGACACTCCGGTCGGCCGTGATGACGGCGGAAGCACGACCGCGCCACTGGAGAAGGGTTGTGGCTTGTTAGCCATGGTGGACTGAGGGCGGTGGCTGGTGCATGTTCGGCCGTGTGATGGGTGTGGCGGCGCGCGTCCGCACCGCCCGGCATGCAGGAGTTGCGATGCGAGGCCAAGGCGGCGATGGAGGGGCGATCAGATCACTTTCGGCCCTTAGTGGAGGCACAACGTGTGACCGTGCCATGGGGGAGGGCTGGTCGTTCGGCGCAGGCCGCGCCAGCGTGCTGGGCAGGACCCAGTAGGTCAGGCTGGACACATTGAGCTAGGTCGGACCCTGTGGGATGGGTCGGATGGGACCTGGACCAGATTCAAACCATTTCACTCTTTTGAACATAACTTAAGCTGCGGGCTTCTGTTTGACTAACCATCTATGACGCCAAAAACTTTGTATCGAGATGGTATTTTTGGTAAACCCCACCTGAGTTTCGGATAAAGTTGGGGTATGACTGGGTTGGATCGAACACGAATCATTCGAGACCTTGGGAATAAAAGGCCAATAACTTACAGACCGGGTGTCCGATTGACACACCGTCTGTTGCATTAATACCCCTTTTACATCGCAGTCCTTTGGGATACGTTTTCATGGTACTTCATCACAATTGGCGGATCTAACTATGGTTTTAAGAGAAGACTCTTCTGGAATCAGGTGAGATTAGTGCGGGAACCCTGTAGGTGGATGTATCATGAGAAAGGGATCATGTGCGGGTCTGTGCTTGGGGATCCTATGTGTGTCTGTGCTTTGGGATCCTACGTGGGTCTGTGTTCGAGAGTCCCACATGGATACGGTCAATGAATCCACGTGAAACTACTCTAGGATCCTACATGGGTCTACTATACTAGGATCCTACATGGGTTTGATGATTTAAGATCCTACGTTGGTCTGCCTCTTAACAGAGTAAGATGATTCAGTAGTTACATGTAATTATCTTTAATACCATAACTAAGTTATACCTGGTGTGAGCTAAGTACTTACCTTCGTGGTGATACCTTTGTGGTATTATTCTATGTGGTGTTACCATTGTGGTACATACCTTGGTGGTGTTACCTTCGTGGTATTCTTTTCTTCATGAGACAATTGGGCTTTAGGATTTGGAATTGGGCCTTATGTTTCCTCAGGATTGAGATGGTTTTACTCAACAACTTAGGTATATGTATGCTCATATAACTAAGTAGGGTTTTTAGTTCTTTTCATGTTTTGTGGTTTATACTTTTTGGATTTTGTGAGACGTTTGAGGGTCTCGGGGTCCCTATTGAGAATCTTTATACTCACCCTTGCACTGGCTATGCCCGTACCTTAGGGTGTTTTGTGCAGACGACGGACACCGCTGACTGAGGATTAGAGTACCAGGGATGGAGGTAGCTAAGAGATGAAAATTTGACAAGGCATACCATAGAGAAGAACCTTTGATAGTGGTACCTACCCTTCATGTAGGATCCTTGGTGGGAGTTCACATGAGTTATTTTAGTTTACTTGTACGATTTTCTTGTACTTTCCAGTTGGGCTTGTATACTTTCCCCTTTTTCTTACTGTACATAATCTTTTTACTATATATTTTACTTGTGTTCGTATCTTTTTGTGTGCTTGGTTGTGTGTGTTTACAGGTTATAAAGGCAATGTCTTCCCAGTTTTTGGGGATACTCTTTTCAGTGCTAGTCGCCAGCCCCTAGTCTATGGAAGGCAGGCTTGGGGTAGTCAGGGCATGGGCCCCGAGGGACGGGTCATGAAAAATTGTTATAATAGGAGTCGGTTCTACCATAGAACATTGGACACTGAACTTTTTAATAGCAATAGTATTAAGTGTAGTGAGTGTGGTTATCAATTTATGGAATCCAGTGTTGGTTTTCCGGCCGATGTATCCATACACCTAGACCCTGACTTCTGATTTCTGACTCACTGCACAAAAAAACTGATTGCGTATGTGTTTTGAAAAGTTTTCTTTGTGATCATTATGAGTCATCTCACTAGTTATAACTTATTGACCGTGACACACCTGTTTCTTTTTCATGATGCCTCAATGTAGAAAGCTAGCTAGGGTTCCTGGTATAGTATGTGATGATCGACCACATGTGACGAGGCCTCAATGTAGGGCCCTATATAAGTAGAGGCACTAGCGGAGACAGCAGCGGTACCATTACCTGTTGGGCCACCGATGCTAACAACACCATCCATAGAGGGTTCATGCCGCTTGAGCACGTTGCACGAGTTATAGCACCAGAGGCCACCCTGGTTCTTGTGTGAGATGGAACCATAGGTGGCTGAGGATTGGTTGGAGGTCATGGTTAGAATCTTCTGACTGGTATTGACACCAGCTGATCTCATGGTGATCTTTGCTGCCAATATTCTATAGGCAGTAGCTGGCAGATGGTAGAGGTTGATACTCCAAGTTCACGATGATGTGACACTTCTCTGGGGAGACTTTGAGAGCTTGTTTCGTGCAGAGTTTGTCCCAGTTATCCTTCATGCAGTGTGCATACAAGAGCTTCCTCATCTATAGGAGGGCAGCATGACTGTGGCTCATTACTCAGTGAGGTTCACTGACCTCTCACGCTACTCCACAGATATGGTGTGAGACCCATTCTTCAGGGCCCGAACCGTCGAGTAGGGTCTCAAGCGGGAGATCAATGCTTCGATGATTTCTCCCAACATTTTGACACTGGCAGGGGTGTTAGAGAGAGCCCTATTAGTGGAGAGTTTTTTTGCTGAGCAGTCACAAGTAGTGAGACCCACCACAGGGAGTCATATAGTGGATTCTTATACAGATGGAAACAGACAGGTGTCTCAGAGGTCCAACAGGACCAGACCTATAGGTGGACAACCACATGATTCGTGGTCAGTTGTGCATGGCACTAGAGACAGTGCCAGTCATGCGAGGAGCAGATGGTGTTACGCTTGCGGAGGGAAGTGTCACATGGATTGTGACTGCTCGACTCGGCATACGGATGATCAGAAGATGGTCAAAGGACCACCTAAGAAAATATAGAGGTTCAACTATGGAGGTCCTCAGGGAGAAGGTAGACATGGCAGAGGAGCTGGTCAGGCAGCCAGCGGTGGGAGATGATTCAAGGTGTTACTTCCACCACCACCATGTGGTCCACCTCGACCACAGGTAGAAGGTGGACATGGGCGATCTCAACTCCAGGAAGCTGAGGCCTACAACCACAATTCTCCAGAGATGATATGAGGTATGATCTATTTATACTCCACCTTAGCTGTAGTACTTATAGACATAGGTGCTGGTCATTATTTTATTTCCACTTCCCTCATTCGGAGCTCGTAGATTCTGGTAGAGCCATTGGATCGATCCTTACACCTAGAGACTCCTACGGGAGAGGATTCTATGATTTCACACTGGTTCCAATAATGCGATCTTACTCTAGGAGGCGTGAGATTTGGTTGGGATCTTATAGTAGTGGCGTCGAGGCCTTATGATGTCATCTTGGGTATGGACTGGTTATCTATAGTCCATGCTCAGATTGACTATATTAGGTGCAAAGTGTGCTGTGTCCGCACATATGAGACTAGGTTTACCTTCACCGGTGAGAAGGGAGCCTTTGTAGCACTAGATGGACTTACCCAGAGGAGAGTGTAGCCGATCACTCATCAGTTGTCTAACCTTACCCTTAGAGCGGTTGATGTGGAGAGTCCGAGCTATCCTATAGTGGTGGACCAGTACGTGGATGTCTTCTCTAATGATGTTCGATGTCTACCACCTCATAGAGAGGTAGAATTTTATATTTATTTTACCCCGGGATGGCACCGATTTCTACACCAGCATATCGGATGGCTCACGTAGAGCTTCGTGAGCTGCAAGTACAACTGGAGGACTTACATGAGAAGGGGTTCATCCGGCCCAGTGTTTCTCCTTGGGCCACCCCAATTTTGTTCACCAAGAAGGCGGATGGGAGCTTGAGACTTTGTGTTGACTATCTGTTCTTGAAACAGGTGACCGTGAAGAACAAGTAACTACTCCCAAGGATTGACAAACTCTTTGATCAGCTGAAGGGAGCACAATGGTTCTCAAATATAGACTGCAGATTAGGAAATCACCAGCTTAGAGTACAAGGTGAGGATGTGCAGAAGACAACTTTCAAATGTCAGTACGACCATTACGAGTATTTGGTCATGTTGTTCGGCATGACCAATGCTCTATTAGTGTTCATGGAACACATGAACAAGATCTTTCATCCATACTTTGATCACTTTGTTGTAGTCTTCCTTGATGACATTCTTATCTTCTTGGCTACCGAGGAAGAGCATGCATATCATTGGAAGATAGTTTTGGACACACTCCGAGATAACCATCTTTATGGTAAGCTCTCAAAGTGCCAGTTCTAGATCTGAGAGGTTCACTTTCTTGGACATGTCATCTCGGAGGCTAGAATTGTGGTGGATCTAGCAAAGATTGAGGTGGTACTTGCTTGGGAGCCACCTAGGAGTGTGACGGAGGTACAAAGTTTCTTGGGTTTAGCCAGATACTACTGAAGGTTTGTTCCAAATTTCTCTAGAGTTGTGCCACCTTTATAAGCGTTGAAGAAGAAGGGGAAACCCTTTGTGTGGTCAGAGAGATAACAGCGGAGTTTTCAAGAGATGAATCAAAAGCTGACTAGTGCCCCCATCTAGAGGCTATTGGAGGAAGGCATTGGGTATGCTGTATATTGCGACGCATCAGGGACCGGTCTTGGATGTGTCTTGATGCAAGATTGATAAGTGGTCTCATATGGTTCTCAATAGCTGAGACATCTTAAGCAGAATTATGATACCCATGACCAAGAGTTATCAGTAGTGGTCTTCACCTTGAAGACGTGGCAACATTACTTGATCGGTGAACATTTTACGATCTACTCTGACCACAAGAGTCCCAGGTTTATCTTCTATCAGAATGACCTGATCCTGAGAAAGTGATGTTGGCTTGAATTCCTCTAGTACAATGACTTCGAGATAATCTATACTGCTAGAAAGGGTAATTTTGTAGCAGATTCACATAGAAGGAGATCTAGTGTACACCTGCTAGGTGAGGTAATATAACAGCTGGAAGCTTTGCAGATATCCTTTGTGGATTGATATGGAGCAGATTTTCTTCAGTCTCTTACAGTCACTCCCCCACTCTTTCATTGATTTAGGGATGCACAGTGTGGGGACATTGACTTCGAGGAACGACGTGCTCATATATCCATAAGACAGGAACCTGATGGGGTTTCTGAAGGTGGGGAGCACGCCATTTTCTTTAGAGGACGTACCGTGGTACCCGTGTTGCTCTGGGATAAAATGTTGAGGGAGTTCCACACATCCCCTATAGTGGTACATCCAGAATTGGTGAATATGTACCAGGACCTCCAACGACAACACTAGTGTCTTAGAATGAAGAAAGCATTAGAAAATGTTGTCTCTTTGTGCATCACTTGTCAACAAGTGAAGTAGGAGAATCCGGTACCAACAGGCTTAGTTCAGCCTTTAGTGGTCCCGTAGTGGATGTGGTATGGGATATCCATGGACTTCATGATAGGACATCCATGTAAATCTAGGTTTCATGATTCTATTTGGATGATCATCGACCAAATCACCAAGTTGTCCCACTTCTTATTGATTAGAGAATAGGGTACAATAGAGATCATGAGATGCCTCTTTGGGTAGGATATTGTGAAGATACATGGAGTACCCTCAACTATTGTGTCTGATCGTGATTCACATTACACTTATCGGCTATGGAAGGGGTTGCAGGAGGATTTCGGGATGTATCTTAGTTTGAGCAGCACCTTCCACCCTCAGATGGATTTCTAGACTGAGCGGACCATTCAGACATTCGAGGATATGTTGTGTTCTTGCATCCTCAACTTCGGTCGCAGCTGGGAGGATCACTTTCCCTTTGTAGAGTTGTCATAAAACAACAGCTATCACTCCACCATTGGGATGACACCTTTCGAGGTGTGGTATGGCCATCCTTGCAGATTGCCTTTGTGATGGACTGACCCAGGGGAGTCAATACTCATGGGACCAGATATGGTACGAGCTACCACGTAGAAGGTGAAGATCATCCCGGTGTGGATGAAGACTGCACAGAGTAGGTATAATTCTTATGTCGACAGGAGACGGAGACCTCTGGAGTTCGAGGATGGAGACCATGACTTCCTACGGGTCTCACCCTGATGAGGTTTTTGGATATTTGGCCAGGGAGGTAAGTTATCTCTGAGGCTTATTGGACCCTTTTAGGTCCTCAGTAGAGTTGGCAAGGTGTCTTACCTCTTAGCTCTTCGACCTCAGTTGCACTGGGTGCACGACATCTTCCATGTATCCCATCGGAGGAGATACATTCACAACCCTTCACACATCATTGAATGGGGTGAAGTTTACAGAGATTCCATTGGAGATTGAGGATCAACTATAGCGGGTCCTTCATGGGAGGTAGATACCTCTAGTGGACGTTCGTTGGCAGCACAGGAACCTCTAGGAGAGCACATGGGAGCAGGAGGCTCAGATTCGTGCTCAGTACCTCCACTAGGTTTCCTAGTTTTCGTGATGTGGATTTCTAGGAACCAAAGTTTTGAGGTAGGGAGAATGTAAAGACCCGGATTTTTCCATGTAATTTTTTATTAATTATAAGGGAATATTACGAGTCCACGAAAATTAACGGCCCATGATTCCGAGGCCCGGTGTGCCCGAAATGAATTTCAGAACTTTTTTTAGGTACGTTCAGTAAAAGTGTGAGCGGGTTTTTGTAAATTTTTAATCGTGCTCGGAATTGAAATCCGAGTACACCGTTGAACTCGCAGTTCCGATATTCACTTCTGGATACTTTTACCTCGAATGAAATAGGATGAGGGTGAAAGTTAGTTTCATCTTTTTCGTGGAAATAAAAATAAAATAAAGAACAATGTTTTATTTTATTTTTAAAACCTTCCTTTTGAATGTTCATTGGTGGGGAACACCTGAGCTAGAAATCCCCTAATTTTGAATTCCTAGTTGTGGGGACCACCCGAACCCCTCTTAAAATGGGAAAACCTTCCACTCTTCAATTAATTACTTGTTCTATTTAATTGTTCCAACATTAATAGTTCCATTTAATTGTTCCAACGTCAATTAAATTGGTAATCCAATTTTAATTTTTTGGATCCTCATTTTCTTGGGGAAATGGATGAAAAAGTGAGGCTTGGGAAGAACATTGGAGAGACTCTTCCTCTGACGAAGAACCCCCATTGGAGATCAAGGAACTGATGCCTGAGCTTGGATCAGAAGCATATTTTGGGAGCGACAAACGACATCATCACCATCCCCAACGACTTCCTCTTCTTCCTCGTGACATCTTCCAAAGGGAAATCATGGTAGGGTTTGTTGTTTTTGTATACCTATTACCCTCGTTCCTTTCATCCTTCTCAAATTAAGAACATCTATGTTGATTGCTATAATTCTAATGCGGAGAGGGAGGGCCAAATGAACACCGCCCGACCTCCCTGAAAACTTTGTGAATTTTTTCAGTCTTGAATCAATGGTGACATCCTGAGGTGAGTGCGGGAGTCTACGGAATGAAGAAAGGGCCACCGGGGCGCATCTAAGGACATAAGGAACGTTGCTGGAAATCAGTGTCGGTGACTGGAACCAGAAGAACTTGGGAGCGGTGACAGATACTATAGCTATCCGCGACAGTGGTGGCAGCGCAAGCGCACCACCGGAGAAGGGCCACAGTCCGTCGGCCACGGCGGAGCGAGGACGACGGCCGACACACGGCCGACCGTGTGATGGGGGTGGCGGCACGCGTCCGCGCATCTCGGTGTGCAGGAACTGCGGTGTGAGACCGTGACAGTGATGGAGGGGTGTTCGGCTCATTGTTGGCTGCCGGTGGAGGCATGGTGTGTGACCACGCCGTGGAGGAGGGTTGACCGTCCGACCGGCCGTGGGCCGCCCAGCCGTGGGCCGTGCAGCGGGCCGCCCAGAGGGCCGGGCGGTGCCAATGGTCTGGGCCGTACCTAGTGGGCCAGGTCAGACCTTGTGGGCTGGGTCAGATCCAGGGCCAGACCGGGGTCAGGCTGGGTCAGACCGGACCCAGACCAGATTCGACCGTTTTCACTCATTTGACCATAACTTGTGATACTGGCTTCCGTTTTATGAACCGTCAGTGACGCCAGAAACCATAGATCTAGACGGTCTTTACGGTATACCCCAATTGAGTTTTTGATAATGTTGGGGTATAGATAGGTTGGATCGAACACGAATCCAATCGGGCCCTCGGGTCTAAAAGGCCAATAACATACAGACCCAACGTCCGATTGATGCACCCTCTGTTGCGTTGAGACCCATTTTACATGGAGGTCCTTTGGGATACTTCTTCGTGGGACTTAGTGGTAGTTGGAGTGTAAACCTATGTCTTGAGGAGCAGACCCTCCCGGAATCAATCGAGCAGAGTGTGGGAACCATGTAGCTGACTGTGTCATGAGAAGGGGTTCCTATGTGGTTCTATGCTTTGAGATCCTATGTGGGTATGTGATTTGGGATCTTACGTGGGTCTATGTTCAATAGTGTCACTTGGATCCGCTCTAGAAATCCATGTGGAACTACTCTAGGATCCTACATGGGTTTTTTGTACTAGGTCCTACATGGGTCTGATGATTTTGGATCCTAAGTGGGTCTGCCTCTAAACAGAGTAAGATGATTCATTAATTACATCTAATCATATTTGCTGATGTACCTAAGTTATACCTGGTGTGAGCTGAGTCCTTACCTTCATGGTGATACATTTTTGGTATTCTTCTGTGTGTTGTTACCTTTGTGGTGTTAACTTCGTGGTATTCTTTCCTTCTTGGGAAAGTTGGGATTTGGGATTTTGAATTGGGCCTTGTGTTTCCTCATGATTGAGATAGTTTTACTCGACAACTTAGGTCTATGTATGGGCATATAACTAAGTAGGGTTTTCAGTAATTTTCAGGTTTTTTTTGGTTTATCCTTTATGGATTTTGTGAGACCTTTTAGGATCTTGAGGTCCCTACTAAGTATCTTTATACTTACCCCTGCACAGGTTGTGCCCGCACCATGTTGTGTTTGGTGTAGATAACGGACAACGCTGACTAAGGACGAGATTACCAGAACTGGAGGTATCTTGTAGTTATAAATTATATGAGGCATACCATATATATGACTGTTCGATATTTGTACCTACCCATCAGGTAGGATCCTTGGCGGGAGTTCATAGGAGCTATTTCAGTTTACTTGTACTTTTCAGTTTTCTTGTAATTTTCTATTGGGTTTGTATTCTGAAACCTTTTTCTTACTGTACATACTAATATTACTATGATGTTTTCTTGTGTTTGTATCTTATTGTGTGCTTGGTTGTTTGTGTTTATAGGTCATAAAGGCAATGCCTTCCCGGTTTTAGGGGATACACCTTTCGGTGCTATTCGCCATCCCCTAGCCTATGGAAGGCGAGCTTGGGGTAGTCACATCACTAGCTCTGGGGGATGGGTCATGAAATTAACCCTTGTTATAACTTTATCGTATTTTTAATGGCCAATAGGAAAATCCTTGGGTGAGACCTTTGGCCTTTGATATCCACTTGGGTAAGACAATGATATTAAAAACTTTTTATTTAAAGTAAAAATAAAAATTTCATAAACAATTATTGTTTTTCTAAAATAATTTTAATGTGGGATTATATAATTGATATATTTGAATATAAATATTCATTAAAAAGATAAAAATATTTCCTATATCATGGTATTTTATTTATAATTTTTATACATAAAATAAACAAAATTATTTATGACCTAATAAAGATGCGGTGTTAACTCATTAATGAATGATTTAAATAAATATGATTATAAAAATTAAAAAAATATCTAAAAACTATCAAATTATTATTGGATGATTTTATTTAGGACAAGAGTCATATTATATTAAACTTTAATGAGTTTTGGACCTTTATAAACCTAAAATAATTATATAATAAAATAATATTTTCAAACTTTCTAAAAGATCCCTTTCTCCCCCTTATAAAAAGACCTCACCTCTAAACCATTACACACACCTTTAAATCCCCTTGTATCATACATACTCTTCCCAAATAATCTCTCATGATCTCTCTCTTCCACCTATAATTCTTACCTTTGGTAGAAAGCACTTCGAGAAATCTGTTTGGTTCAAACAAAAGGGAGTTACCCGATTTAAAGGTAACGCCTTCTTTTATGTTATTTTTTTTACTTCTCCATACCAATAAAGTCTTTTTATTAATTTATTTTTTTTACAAAACCAGTATCTTCAATATACTAGGTTTTTGTTATGATAAGTATTTGAACTACACTTACACACTCCTCCATCTAATGCGTAAGGAACATACTCTTTCTATGGACGGAGAACTACTGCCTCAGGAAATGATTATTGTTCAATATTTTCCAACCACCTATTATAGAGGATATTGTGATGGAACTGTATTTATATGGGAAATGTTTTATATTTATTTTGTCTCTATACTTATGTATTTTTCATTTATGTAATACCATTATTCTTTCCATAATGGGTAAGCAAAATAATTTCATTTGGGGAAGTGTGGACTACCGCCCCCTCAATGTGATATGACTAGTTCATGCCATAAGTGGAAAATATAAAGAATGGAGTTAATGAAATTGTATATAATTTTATACTGGAATTATAATATACTTATTTATCATTAATTTTTCATTCCATTATAAATACAAAATAGAAATGAAGGTTGCATTAATGTGTACGTACGGATTACTGTCTCTATGAACGATGCATTTACTTTCTTATATCCAAATGTTATATACTATTGTAAATAAATATATATACAGGATATATATGATATATATGATATATAAATCATGAATACAATTTTTTAGATAATGAACTTTTGAGCACATGGACATCTTTCAAATATTAGAAGTTCATTTTTTACTCAAGTACCAAAAACAGACAAAGTTACCATTATTAAAATAAATGCTTACATAATGTTTATAACATAGAAAAAAGTGATATAAAAAGAAAAATAAACTTTAAAAAGTTCTTAATCAAGTAGAAATTAACATTAGTTTATTATTTAGTATATTAAAGAATGAACGATTCAAGTTGGACATAAGGCAAGGGACTTCGTCTCAATCTCCATTCATTGAGGCATATTTTGTTTTATACACGAATTTCTATTATATGGTGTATAAAAACATTTACTTTTCATTTCATTAAAAGGGAATATTTTTCTAATGATGAGTTTTACTAAATGAAAAAAAAATAATGTTTGTTTTAATATAAGCAGTGACAACAACCTTTTCTGCCGCTATGAGTATTATTTGATCTATGACTTCCTTTATATGACATAATGTTTTTAAAAGAAAAATAAATACCATATAATCTTTTTAAATATTTTGGTATTGAAAATGGTTTTTTAATATATGTATTATTTGAATATATTTAAATGATATATTTTGATTGAAATGTGGAAATATTATATTTTCTTTTATGCTTGTGTTATTATTTATGACTATGTTATGGTTATTTGGCATTGTTTATGTATATGGGTGGCTCTGTGATAAAACTAGGGTGGGTGAGCCTAAGATAGCTCTCCAATTCATTAGGTAACGTGATGGAGGTAAACATGAATGTTTCTCCTAAGAGATTTAGGGAATATACAGTGATGGGTATTCCAAATGTGACTCCCTACGTAGTTGTGAAAGCCAAAATGTAAGTATCTTATGAATGCCGCAAGATACCTTTATGATTTATGATTACTATGTGTTATTCATAAATATTATGATTTCACGAGGTATGTTAAATATCTTATGTTATTTATGTATTGATGAAATAATGTTTTCATTCATTGATTTATAACCCTTACTAAGATTTTTATGCTCATCCAATGTTTTGAAATGTTTTTCACAGGACATAAAGATGAGTAGGGTCAAGGATGGGATCAAGGAAAATTCATGTTTTCTATAACATGGTACTATACATGACTATTTTTTTCAAGATTTTTTATTTAATGAAAAAATGGAAACCGAGTAGAAGTGTCTACTTTGTAATTTTTTATATGTAATGTAATAATTATGGCCTACTTCTCTAAAACACTAAACCTGAAAAATCCTCAATATGAATTATTAATTTAATTCAATATTATGTAATGTTTTATGGCCGATTGCTTATAGTTGGTATCATAGGTAGGTTTAGATAACTTTAGAAGTTAGGATAATGTTAAATTAATATCCATAATTTAAATTATATTAATATTGAAATGATATAGAATTTACAAATTACCATGTTGCTTCGGCTAAGATATTTTTGTATTCAGAATGGTTTTACACAGAGGAAACAGGGCAGTTGTGATGGGAGGACATCAGTAGTAAGAAAGCCTTCCAAATAATAAACCTAAGATGGTTAGAATCAGAACTGAATAGTTATTTTCATTGATTGAACAGTTGACTCGGGCTATAAATGGTGTTGGTATCCATGCATGAGATCAACCCAATCAACCATAGATGAACATGTCAGTATTGGTGAATTTCATGAGGAAACATCCCCCATTATTCAGAGGTTCATCAGACCAAGTGCTATCAAAAGGGTGGATTAAAGTTTTGGAAATATTTTTGTTTTCATGGGTTGTTCAGAACATCAAAATGTTAGTCTTGCTGTTTATCTTTTTGAAGGTGAAGACAACCAGCGGTGGTCGATGGTGAAAAAATATCTGGGATAGTGAGGAGATCGATTCTCTTTATTGGGATGAATTTAAAGGTATTTATTTGAGAAATATTTTCCTAAGGTGGTTAGAATTAGGATGGAAAAAATTCCTATAATTGAGGAAGGAGGATGACTTAGAGGCTGCTTATGAAGAAAAATTCACTTAACTGGAAAGGTATGCATACAATTTCAAACAAGATATTGATTGTAAAATAAATAATTTTTACTCATGATTAAATCCAATGTATCAAAGGGATTTAGCTTCTAATGAGGTCAAAATTTATGAAAAACTTGTTCGATGTGAAAATATGGTGGTAATGGATTTTTTCGATGATTAGGTGTTCTTTGAAAAACAACAGAATAAGAGATCGATGTAGAAAATGAAAGGGAATGACTCTTCAAAAAGCTTGATGGTAAGAAACATAAGTTTACCATTTGTGAAAATTGTGGTAAAAATCATTATAGGGGATATCTTTTGAATTCTGGTAAGTGCTACAAATATGGTAAAATGGAATATAAGGCATGTAATTGCACTAACAAATATGAGGCTAATGGTAAGAAAAAATCTAATTTACAGTTAAGATTTTATTAAGTGCAATGAAATGGGTCATTATGAAAATGAGTGTCCAACGAAGAACTCAACTAAGGGAAAGCTCTCAGACAACAAGAAGAAAGGGGTGTTGAAATCTTTTTCAACTACTTCAGCAGATGTTGGGTCATCAAATAAGGTAGTATCAGGTACACTGTTTGTTTGTTCTGATTCTTCCAATTTGTTGTTTTCTTTAGGGTCTACACATTCATTAATTTTTGAGAAGTTTTCTATTAAATTGGAATTCCATCTCAAGATATGAATCTAGAACTTATGGTAAAAATAACAGAGGAAAGTTGAGACAAAAAGAAATTATAAGAACCTTCTTATCCTTGTGTGCGGAAAAAATATACCTGAAAACCTTATTGTTTTTCCTCTAGTAGAGTTTTATGTTATTTTGAGTATGTATTGACATTTTGTTTATCATACTATGATTGACTGCCAAGCTAAAGAGGTTTATTTTCAGAAAGATTTTCAGTTTGTGTACAAGAATGAACCGTTACTTTTGATAACATATTAGGAAGCCGATAAACTAGTAAAATATGGAAATGAATGTTACCTTTAATATATTGTTGAAAAAAAGGAACTATCTAGATTAATGATTTGCTAGTGGTAAAATAGTATCTTGTTGTTTTTCTTGATGATTTTCCTGGTATAATACCTAATCGGGAAGTTGAATTTACTGTTGACTTAATTCTTGATTCTAAGACAATTTCAAAACCCCCTTATCAAATGGATCAAATTGAACTTTTAAAGTTAAAGAAGCAATTGAATGAGTTATTAGATAAATGCTTCATTAGACCTAGAACGTCACCATGGGGTGCCCCGATATTATTTGTTAAAAATAATGATGGTTTGATGAGACTTTGCATTGATTATGGAGTATTTAATAACCTCACTGTTAATAACAAGTATCATTTTCCTCAGGTTGATTATTTGTTTTATCAGCTCCATGGAGATCAGTATTTTTCAAATATTGACTTGAAGACGGTGAACTATTAGTTGAATATAAAGGAAGAAGAAATTCTAAAGACCACATTTTGTACTAGATATAACCATTATGAATTTGTGGTTATGCCTTTTGGATTAATCAATTCACCTATTGTATTCATGAATCTTATGAATAAAATTTTTCATGAGTTCTTGGATAAGTTTGTGGTTGTATTCATTGATGATATGTTGTGTTATAAAAATAGTAAATAATAACATGAAAGTAATTTCAGGCTTGTATTGAAAACCGTAAAATAAAAGAAATTGTTTGATAAATTCAGCAACTTTGAGTTTTGGTTACAAAAAATTTCATTCCTTGGTCACATTGTTTAAAAAAATAGAATAACTATTGATCCTTCTAAAAAACAATTTGTTGATGAATGGCCAAGATCCTCAAATATAACTGAATTCCATAGTTTTCTAGGTTTGGTAGGTCTTTACCAAGGGTTTGTTGAAAATTCTGCATGGTTTTCTATCCCACTAACTAAGTGTCACGACCCGCCCTCGGGGTCCGTGCCGTGACTACCCCAAGCCCGCCTTCCATAGGCCAGGGGCTGGCGACTAGCACCAAGGTGTAATTCCCGGTAAAAAGGGAAGGCATTGCCTTTGTAAAGTAAACAAACACCACAGAGTAAGCAAGTGGAAAGTAAACACTAAGTAAAAACAGAGTACAACTGAAAGTGCGGAAAAGTAAATGGGCCAGTATACAAACCCAAACTGAAAGTAAAGTACAACTCGAAAGGGAAAACAACAACTGTAAGTAAAAGCCGCTACACCGAGCTGTCCACTGGAGATCCCACCTGAAGGATGGGTACAGATAGCTCCACTGCTCCACGGGTCCCGCCGTCCGCTCCGAGCACGTCCCACCCAGTGGTCCACCTCCAGGTATCGTCCTGTTCTGCAGGTCTCAGCTAAGATCAACGTTGTCCGTCGTCTGCAACCAACACAACGAAGTGCGGGAATAGCCCGTGTAGGGGTGAGTATAAGCTACTCAGTAGGGACCCCGAGACCCCTGAAGGTCTCCCAAAATCCACAAAGGATAAACCACAAAGGAAGATACAATCACGAAGTAACAACCGACACTGCTTAGGTATATGCCCATACATATACCTAAGTCATCAATTCCAATACGCTCCAACCTCCGAGCCCAAGTACAACACAGTCTACACAGGAAAGTAAACGTATTCCACACAGGAAAGCAAAACGAAATCCACACAGGATAGCACAACTTAGTCCACACAGGAAAGCAACAGGATTCAGCTCACACAGGTATTCTTCTTCAAAGGATGATAAAGATGATCACTGATCCATCTAAGTCGTCGGACCCACGAAGGATCGATAGGTAACTAACCCCCGCAATGACCCACACAAGATCGGGCCCACGTAGGACCTGTAGGCGCTGGTTCACACAGGACCGCTGAGCGCAAAGACCCACACAGGATCGGACCCACACAGGATCGGGCCCACACAGGACCTGTAGCACTGATCCACGCAGGATCGCTGAGTGTTGTAGTCGTCGTCGTCGAATCCACACAGGATCTCTGTACTGTCGTCGCCGCAGTCACAGTAGCAGTAGCAGCAGCAGTAGTAGTAGTAGTCACAGTCGCAGCCAGCACTAGGGTTCCCGCACACAGCAAGCTCGTTCGGAGGGTCCGCTCCACGAGCCGAGAGGCTGATACATCAACTGTCAAAAAGTCCAGAGTTGATGTATCCAAAAGTTCCGTATCAACAACAGGAACTCAACGCAACAGACGGCGTGTCGATCGGACGCCCGGTCTGAGAGTTATTGGCATTTTCGTCCCCGGGGCCCGGTTGGTTTTTAAGGCAAAACCAACCCGACCGTACTCCACCTGCGTCCAAACCTCGGGCGGAGTATTCCAAAAGATCCGTCTCACTAAGAGGAACACAATAAAATTGACGGCACGTCAATCAGACGTCCGTAGCTCAAGATATGAGCGTTTCCGCTCCGAAGGCCCGGTTGGTTTCGTGAACGAAACAACCCGGCCGAACTCAAAGTATTCCGAAACTTTGAGTGCGATATACCGAAACGACCGTCTCGATCCAAGGATCGTGTTTCCGCAGACGGTTCGTCATTCGGAGGTCTGTGGCTCAAGTTATGTCCAAAAGACCGAAACTGTCTCGAAAACGGGGGGTTCGGGTCCGGGCCGACCCGGCCCGGCCGGCCGGCCGGCGGCGCGGCGGCGCAGCGGCCTGGCGCCGCATGGTGGCAGCACGCGGGGGGCAGGGCCCCCGCTTGATTGGAATGGCGGCGCGGCTTTTAGTCGTGCGATTTGGAAACCCCCCCCCCCCCCCCTCATGGGGGGCCTGCTTTGAAGAAAACCGGGGGCCGGCTGCCCCCCTCAAATAAACCGCCCCCCAATTAAATGGAGGGGTTTTAGAGGGTTGACCGGGGGAATTTATTCCCCCGGTCTTTGACCTTCCGTCCGGCCACCTGGCCGGCCGGTTTTTCTCCAACGGGACCGGAAAACCGGTCCCCCTTCCGGCCTCCGACGCCGGCGGCCCGGCCGCCGGTCTTCTCGTCCCGCCGCGGCCCGGAACCGGCCGCGGTGTTCGTCGTCCGGCGCGGTGCGACTGCACCGCGCCCCTCTGTCGCGCCTTCGATTCCCTTTGACGCGGCGCGACGGCATCACGTTCTTGATGATCCTTCCACGGCGCGGCGCGACGGCGCCGTGCAATATAATCGTGCGAGTATCCGCGTGGTGCGACGGCACCACGCCATCTTGTTTCCACCCGCAAGATAAAACAACAAGAACAAAGGAGGGGGTTCGGCCGTGTTCATGCGGTCCGGCCCCCCTCACGTTAAAAGATATCACAATTTAAATATCTTCACGTAGTCATGCTAGAACCACGAACAAACATAAATAAACAAACAAAAAACAACAACCCCTACCTTGGGTTCAAGTTCGAAGATTGTCAACGATCCGCGGAAGACAACGTCGCGGAGATCGGGCGTCGCGGTAATCGTTCGTCAAATCCGTTGACGAAGAGGTACGTCTGAAGAGGTACGTCGTTGGAGAATCTTCGTATGCCGACGAAGGAAGTCCGAGGAAGAAGCGGCGTTCCCTTTCGTTGATACGGAAGACGAAGAAGAGAGGAGCGGCGTTCTTCGTCGAAGCTTGAGCGTTCTTCGTCGGAGCTTGAGCGTTCTTCGTCAAAGTTGAAGAAGAAGGAAAAGATCTCAAAAAGGCTAAACAATTCTAACCAAATAAAATAAGATGGAGTCTTATTTTATTCACAAACATAACAAAAAGAATTTCAAAGGTTTGAAAAAGTTTAAACAACTCAATCTCATTAATAAGCTAAGTTGTCAAAACAATTAAAGAGGGGTTAAAGGAGTTTTGAGAGGAGATGGAAGGTTGGGTTTCGTGTGGGCCCCACCACACTTAATCCTCTCAAGGGAGGTTAAGTGGGTGTTTGGTCCCACCCCTAACTTCCTTTGAGAGAAGTTAACCAACAAGTTTAAATAAAAATTTGTATCCACAATTTTTTTTAACTTGTTCTAAACTCCCAAAAACTAACTCTCAACCCGAAATAAACGCAACCTCGGAAAAGGTCTCCTTAAGCGAATATCGGCGCTGCGAGTTCATCAGTGTCCTCGGATTTCAATTCCGAGCACCGGATCAAAAGTTAGGAATTCCCGCTCGTTCGTTCACTGAACGTACCCGAGCCAAACTTTGGAAATTGATTCCGGGCACACCGGGCCTCGGAATCAGGTGCCGTCAGAAACCGCGCTCTTGTAAAATTCCAAAGAAAATTAAGAAAAAATTTCCCTTGAATTTTACGGGTCTTTACATTACTCCCACCTCAGGGCTTTACGTCCCCATAAAGATACATCAAGAACTAGGGAAACAAAAGAGGGTACTGAGCACGCATCTGAGCCTCCCGCTCCCATGTGCTCTCCTGGAGATTCCCGTGCTGCCATCTGATGCGCACAAGAGGAATCGATCGTCCACGTAGGACCCGCTCCTGTCGATCCTCTATCTCCACCGGGACCTCCATAAAAGTCTCCCCATCGTCAACGTCAAGCTCCCCATGGTCAATGATGTGCGTCGGGTCGTGCACGTATCTCCTCAGCTGGGATACGTGGAAGACGTCGTGCACCCGGTGCAACTGAGGTGGCAGAGCCAGGCGATAAGCCACCTCGCCAACCCTGCTGAGGACCTGGAAGGGTCCGATGAAGCGCGGAGATAACTTGCCGCCTCGGCCAAATCTCCGAATACCACGTCGAGGTGAGACCCGCAAGAAGACGTGGTCGCCATCCTCGAACTCTAGTGGCCTCTGCCTCCTGTCAGCGTATGACTTCTGCTGGCTCTGTGCTATCCTCATCCGCTCCTGGATGACCTGGACCTTCTCTGTCGTGGCCTGGACCATCTCCGGTCCCACAAGTGCTGACTCCCCAGGGTCTGTCCAGCACAAAGGAGATCTACAAGGTCGGCCGTACAATGCCTCGTACGGTGTCATCCCGATGGTGGAGTGGTAGCTGTTGTTGTACGCAAACTCCACCAAGGGTAGGTGATCCTCCCAGCTACGACCAAAGTCAAGGACACATGCGCGGAGCATGTCCTCGAGAGTCTGAATGGTCGTCTCCGTCTGACCATCCGTCTGAGGATGAAAGGCTGTGCTCAGACGTAGCTGCGTACCGAACGCCTCCTGTAACCCCTTCCAAAGCCGGGAAGTAAAGAGAGCATCTCGATCGGAGACGATAGATGATGGAACACCGTGGAGCCGCACAATCTCCTGAACGTAGAGACATCCCAAGCTCTCCACTGAGCCCTGCTCTCTGATGGCTAAGAAGTGTGCCGACTTGGTGAGTCGGTCAACAATCACCCAGATGGAGTTGTGGCCTCTGGAAGTGCGTGGAAGTCCAGTCACGAAGTCCATAGATATCCCATCCCACTTCCACTTCGGAACCTCCAAGGGCTGTACCAAGCCTGCTGGTACCTGATGCTCTGCCTTCACCTGCTGGTAGGTGAGGCATCGAGAAACGAACTCTGCTACTACCTTCTTCATGCCCGGCCACCAGTGCTGTCGTCTGAGGTCCTGGTACATCTTCGCCACTCCAGGATGTACCGCCAAAGGAGAAGTGTGAAACTCTCTCAGCACTTCCTCTCGCAAAGTGACTGGTACCATGGTACGTCCTCTAAAAAGGATGCCGTGCTCTGCTCCAAGGGAGAAACCATCAGGTGCCTGTCCCGAGGATATCTGTGCACGCCGTGTCTCACAGTCAGCGTCCTCACGTTGTGCCTCTCTGACCTGCTGCAGTAGTGGAGGAGTGACTGTGAGAGACTGAAGGAAGGATGCTCCATCTCTATCCACGAAGGATATCTGCAAAGAGGCTAGCTTCTCTGTCGCCTCCTCATGTAGTTGAATGCCCGTCCTCCTACTGAGGGCATCAGCTACTACGTTCCCCTTCCCAGGAGTATAGACTATCTCAAAGTCATAGTCCTGGAGGAACTCGAGCCATCGCCGCTGTCTCAGGTTCAGGTCCTTCTGTGAGAAGATATACCTGAGACTCTGATGATCGGAAAATACTGTAAAGCGCTCACCCATCAGATAGTGTCGCCATGTCTTCAGAGCGAAGACCATTGCTGCTAACTCCAGGTCATGGGTAGCGTAGTTCTGCTCATGCGGCCTCAACTGACATGATCCATAGGCGATCACTGCCCGCTCCTATATCAGAACACATCCAAGTCCGGTCCCTGATGCATCGCAGTAGACTACGTACCCTACTCCCTCCTCAGGCAACCTCAAGATAGGTGCGCTAGTCAATCTCTGTCTCAGCTCCTGGAAGCTCTACTGACATCTGTATGACCACACGAAGGGTTTTCCCTTCTTCGTCAAAGTTGTGAGTGGTGCTGCAACTCTAGATAAGTCTGGCACGAATCTCCGATAGTATCCAGCTAGTCCCAAGAAACTCCGAACCTCAGTCACGCTCCTGGGTGGCTCCCATGTTAACACAGCCTCAATCTTCGCAGGATCCACTGCAACTCCCGCCTCAGAGATGACGTGACCCAAGAAGTGGACCTCACGTATCCAGAACTGGCACTTCGAGAGCTTACCATAAAGCTGGTGCTCTCGGAGTGTGTCTAGTATAACTCGCAAGTGATAGGTGTGCTCCTCCTCAGTCGTAGAGTAAATCAGAATGTCGTCGATGAAGACCACGACAAACCGATCGAGGTATGGCTGAAAGATCCTATTCATGAGATCCATGAACACTGCTGGAGCATTGGTTACACCGAAAGGCATAACCAAGAACTCATAGTGGCCATACCGACATCTGAAGGTCGTCTTCTGCACATCCTCGTCTCTGACTCTGAGCAGATGATAGCCTGACCTGAGGTCTATCTTCGAGAACCACCGTGCTCCCTTGAGCTGATCAAAGAGGTCATCAATCCTCGGTAGCGGATACTTGTTCCTCACTGTCACCTGGTTCAGGCGACGATAGTCAACACAAAGTCGCAAGCTCCCGTCCGCCTTCTTGGCGAACAATATCGGGGAAGCCCAGGGTGAAACACTGGGTCGGATGAACCCCTTGCCCTGCAAGTCCTCCAACTGTACCCGTAGCTCTCGAAGCTCAGCGGGGGCCATCCGATATGCTGGAGTCGATATCGGGGCTGCCCCGGGGTACAAGTCAATATAAAATTCTACCTCTCTACGAGGAGGTAGCCCTGGGACGTCGTCGGGAAAAACTTCCGCAAACTGATCCACCACTACAGGAAAATCAGGACTCCGCACGTCAACTGCTCCAAGGATGAGGCTAGCCAACTGATGAGTAATGGGCTGTCCTCTCCTCCCCGGAAGTCCATCCTGTGCTGCAAAGGCTCCCTTCTCACCGGTGAAGGTGAACCTGCTCCCGTCGGTGCGTACACATCGCACCTTGCGCCTAAAACAGTCAA
Source organism: Viscum album (assembly GCA_963277665.1). Taxonomy (NCBI): domain Eukaryota; kingdom Viridiplantae; phylum Streptophyta; class Magnoliopsida; order Santalales; family Viscaceae; genus Viscum; species Viscum album. The sequence continues at coordinate 247,378,570 of OY728131.1, forward strand.
TCTGTGCATGGACCGTAGATAGCCAATCCATGCCCAAGATGACGTCGTAAGGCCTCGACGCTGCTACAAGAAGATCCCAGCCGAAGCTCTCGCCTCCTAGAGTGAGCTCACACTGCCGGCACCAGTGCGTAATCGTCGAGTCTGCTCCCGTAGGAATCTCTAGCCGTAAGGATCGAGCCAACGGCTCTGTCGGAATCTCCGAGCTCTGAACAAGGGCAGCGGCTATGAAAGAGTGACTCGCTCCTGTGTCTATAAGTACTGCAGCAAGGGTGGAGTAGACACAGATAGTACCTCGAATCATCTCGGGTGCGCCGTGGTCGTAGGCCTCTGCTGCCTGGAGCTGTGCCTGTCTCTGCCCGCCAGCTCCCTGTGGTCGGGGTGGACCTCCTGGTGGTGGTGGTGGCAGAGCCTCAAAGCGTCGCCCACCACCGGCTGCTCGTCCAGCTCCTCTGCCTCGTCCGCCTCCTCCCTGCGGACCGCCACGGTCGACCCTCTGCCTCTACCTCGGTGGTCCCTCAACTGACTGCTGCTCTTCGGCACGGCGGGTCGGGCAGTCACGAGCCATGTGGCCCTGCCCGCTGCACGAGTAGCACTGTCTGCCTCTCGAAAGACTGGCTCCGCGCTGTGTGCCCCGCACTACTGAGCCAGTGTCCTGAGGTCGTCTTCCCGAAGGTCTGGTCTGTCTGGACCCCTAAGTCATCCGTCGACTGCCTGCTGCAGATGACTCTGCCACGTGCCGCCCTGCGGTGGGTCGTTGCGCTGGTGTAGACTCAGCAAGGAAGCTCTCGATCAGAAGGGCCCGCTCCAGTACTCCTGTCTGAGTCGGTATGCTGAGGGAGATCAGCGATGCCCTGATCTCGTGTCTCAAACCCTGCTCGAAGGTCCGGGCCCGGAAGAATGGGTCCCGTACCATGTCGGTCGAGTATCGCGAGAGATCAGTAAATCTCGCCGAGTACTGAGCGACCGTCATGCTGCCCTGCCGCAGCTGAAGAAGCTCCTGGATACGCACCGCACGAAGGGTGGATGGGACGAACTCTGAGCGGAAGAGGCTCTCAAAGTCCTTCCATAGAAGAGATGCCTCATCGTGCACCTGGAGCATCAAGCTCCACCATCGTCCTGCTGCTGCGTGTAGTAGGCTCGCAGCGAGGATCACCATGAGGTCTGCTGGTGTCCTCACTAGCCTAAACACACGTACCACTGCCTCCAGCCAGTCCTCGGCTGCCTGTGGTCCCGTCTCCCCACGAAACCTGGGCGGTCGCTGGCACTGAAACTCATGCAGTGCGCTGAGGCGACGTGCATCGTCAGCGGCTGGTGCTGGAAGCATCGGTGGCTCGACGGGTAGAGCTACCACCGGTGCCACTGCTGACAAAGGGCCCTGCACCGAGGCCTCGTCACTCGGTGGGCTGTCGTCACGCTCGACTCTCGGAACCCTAGCTGGCTGCCGTCGTGGGGCCATCCTGAAAAGGTAACAGGTGCACCATGGTCAGAACAGTATACTTGGTGAGATGATATATAAAGTAATCACAAAGAAAACTTTGAAACACGCACGCAATCAATGTTTTCGTGCATTAAGTTGGAAATCAGAAGTCAGGGTCCTGGTGTATGGATACGTCGGCCGCCGCACCAACACTGGACTCCCTGGACTGAGAAACACACTCAATACGCTAAACATTATTGCTTCACATAGAAAAGATCAGAGTTCGCGGTAGAACCGAACTCCTCTGATACCAATTTGTCACGACCCGCCCTCGGGGTCCATGCCGTGACTACCCCAAGCCCGCCTTCCATAGGCCAGGGGCTGGCGACTAGCACCAAGGCGTAATTCCCGGTAAAAAGGGAAGGCATTGCCTTTGTAAAGTAAAAAAACACCACAGAGTAAGCAAGCGGAAAGTAAACACTAAGTAAAAACAGAGTACAACTGAAAGTGCGGAAAAGTAAATGGGCCAGTATACAAACCCAAACTGAAAGTAAAGTACAACTCGAAAGGGAAAAAAACAACTGTAAGTAAAAGACGCTACACCGAGCTGTCCACTGGAGATCCCACCTGAAGGATCGGTACAGATAGCTCCACTGCTCCACGGGTCCCGCCGTCCGCTCCGAGCACGTCCCACCCAGTGGTCCACCTCCTGGTACCGTCCTGTTCTGCAAGTCTCAGCTAAGATCAACGCTGTCCGTCGTCTGCAACCAACACAACGAAGTGCGGGCATAGCCCGTGTAGGGGTGAGTATAAGCTACTCAGTAGGGACCCCGAGACCCCTGAAGGTCTCCCAAAATCCACAAAGGATAAACCACAAAGGAAGATACAATCACGAAGTAACAACCGACACTGCTTAGGTATATGCCCATACATATACCTAAGTCATCAATTCCAATACGCTCCAACCTCTGAGCCCAAGTATAACTCAGTCCACACAGGAAAGTAAACGTATTCCACATAGGAAAGCAAAACGAAATCCACACAGGATAGCACAACTCAATCCCCACAGGAAAGCAACAGGATTCAGCTCACACAGGTATTCTTCTTCAAAGGACGATAAAGATGATCACTGATCCATCTAAGTCATCGGACCCACGAAGGATCGATAGGTAACTAACCCCCGCAATGACCCACACAGGATCGGGCCCACGTAGGACCTGTAGGCGCTGGTTCACACAGGACCGCTGAGCGCAAAGACCCACACAGGATCGGACCCACACAGGATCGGGCCCACACAGGACATGTAGCACTGATCCACACAGGATCGCTGAGTGTTGTAGTCGTCGTCGTCGAATCCACACAGGATCTCTGTACTGTCGTCGTCGCAGTCACAGTAGCAGTAGCAGCAGTAGTAGTAGTAGTAGTCACAGTCGCAGCAGCCACTAGGGTTCCCGCACACAGCAAGCTCGTTCGGAGGGTCTGCTCCACGAGCCGAGAGGCTGATACATCAACTGTCACAAAGTCCAGAGTTGATGTATCCAAAAGTTCCGTATCAACAACAGGAACTCAACGCAACAGACGGCGCGTCGATCGGACGCCCGGTCTGAGAGTTATGGGCATTTTCGTCCCCGGGGCCCGGTTGGTTTTTAAGGCAAAACCAACCCGACCGTACTCCACCTGCGTCCAAACCTCGAGCGGAGTATGACAAAAGATCTGTCTCACTAAGAGGAACACAATAAAACTGACAGCACGTCAATCAGACGTCCGTAGCTCAAGATATGAGCGTTTCCGCTCCGAAGGCCCTGTTGGTTTCGTGAACGAAACAACCCGGACGAACTCAAAGTATTCCGAAACATTGATTGCGATATAACGAAACGACCGTCTCGATCCAAGGATCGCGTTGCCGCAGACGGTTCGTCATTCGGAGGTCCGTGGCTCAAGTTATGGCCAAAAGACCGAAACTGTCTCGAAAACGGGGGGTCCGGGTCCGGGCCGACCCGGCCCGACCCCCCCTGGGTCGACCCGAACCGGGTCCGACCCGGCCCGGCCGGCCGGCCGGCGGCGCGGCGGCCTGGTGCTGCATGGTGGCAGCACGCGGGGGGCAGTGCCCCCGCTTGATTGGAATGGCGGCGCGGCTTTTAGCCGAGCCATTTGGAAACCCCCCCCCCCCCCTCGTGGGGGGGCCTGCTTTGAAGAAAACCGGGGGGCCGGCTGCCCCCCTCAAATAAACCACCCCCCAATTAAATGGGGGGGTTTTAGAGGGTTGACCGGGGGAATTTATTCCCCCGGTCTTTGACCTTCCGGCCGGCCACCTGGCTGGCCGGTTTTTCTCCAACGGGACCGGCAAACCGGTCCCCCTTCCGGCCTCCGACGCCGGCGGCCCGGCCGCCTGTCTTCTCGTCCCGCCGCGGCCCGGAACCGGCCGCGGTGTTCGTCGTCCGGCGCGGTGCGACGGCACCACGCCCCTCCGCCGCGCCTTCGATTCCCTTCGACGCGGCGCGACAGCGTCGCGTTCTTGATGATCCTTCCACGGCGCGGCGCGACGGCGCCGCGCAATATAATCGTGCGATTATCCGCGTGGTGCGACGGCACCACGCCATCTTGTTTCCACCCGCAAGATAAAACAACAAGAACAAAGTAGGGGGATCGGCCATGTTCATGCGGTCCGGACCCCCTCACGTTAAAAGATATCACAATTTAAATATCTTCACGTAGTCATGCTAGAACCACGAACAAAAATAAATAAACAAACAAAAAACAACAACCCCTACCTTGGGTTCAAGTTCGAAGATTGTCAACGATCCGCGGAAGACAAAGTCGCGGAGGTCGGGCGTCGCGGTAATCGTTCGTCAAATCCGTTGACGAAGAGGTACGTCCGAAGAGGTACGTCGTTGGCGAATCTTCGTATGCCGACGAAGGAAGTCCGAGGAAGAAGCGGCGTTCCCTTTCGTTGACACGGAAGACGAATAAGAGAGGAGCGGCGTTCTTCGTCGGAGCTTGAGTGTTCTTCGTCGGAGCTTGAGCGTTCTTCGTCAAAGTTAAAGAAGAAGGAGAAGCTCTCAAAAAGGCTAAACAATTCTAACCAAATAAAATAATATGGAGTCTTATTTTATTCACAAACATAACAAAAATAATTTCAAAGGTTTGAAAAAGTTTAAAAAACTCAATCTCATTAATAAGCTAAGTTGTCAAAACAATTAAAGAGGGGTTAAAGGGGTTTTGAGAGGAGATGGAAGGTTGGGTTTCGTGTGGGCCCCACCACACTTAATCCTCTCAAGGGAGTTTAAGTGGGTGTGGGTCCCACCCCTAACTTCCTTTGAGAGAAGTTAACCAACAAGTTTAAATAAAAATTTGTATCCACAATTTTTATTTAACTTGTTCTAAACTCCCAAAAACTAACTCTCAACCCGAAATAAACGCAACCTCGGAAAAGGTCTCCTTAAGCGAATATCGGCGCTGCGAGTTCATCGGTGTCCTCGGATTTCAATTCCGAGCACCGGATCAAAAGTTAGGAATTCCCGCTCGTTCGTTCACTGAGCGTACCCGAGCCAAACTTCGGAAATTGATTCCGGGCACACCGGGCCTCGGAATCAGGTTCCGTCAGAAACCGCGCTCTTATAAAATTCCAAAGAAAATTAAGAAAAAATTTCCCTTGAATTTTACGGGTCTTTACACTATGTTAACTCAAAATGTGTTAAGTACATTTGGAAAAACGAATGTGATATTTGTTTTGAAGAATTTAATAGAAGATTAGTGAATGATCTAGTTTTGTTATTACCTTCTAGAAATAATGAGTTTGTTATCTACATTGATGATTTGTTGAAAGGACATGGTTGTGTCCTAATACAGATTCTTCAGGTAATTGCTTATGCTTCACATCAGTTGAAACCTCATGACTTAAATTACCCTAGACATGGTTTGGAATTAGCTAATGTTTTTTTTTCATTAAAAATTTGGATGCATCATGTGTACGGAGTAAATTGTGAAATATAAACTGACCACAAAAGTTTAAAGTATATATTCATTCAGAATTAATTAAACATGAGAGAGAGGATATGGATGGAATTAATCAAGGTTTATGATTGTATGATCCCTTACCATCTAAGAAAATCAAATAAAGTTGCTGATTCTTTGAGTCAAAAAAAATAATGGTTCGTAAACCTTGCTACATCTGGAATGAGATCCTTTGGTTTTTAATTTTATGAACAATGGATTAGAAGTTGTTGGTGTGGGAATTTTTTTTTTATTAGGTGGTAGTGAGATCATCTATATCAAATATAATTAAGCAAGCACTGAAGGAAGACAGTGAGTTGCAAAAAAGGTAGAGTTTGTTTAAAAGGGTATATTACCTAATTATAACACTGATAATGATTGTGTTTTGTGTTTGGAAATAGATTATGTTATCCTTGTTATTAAAATATGAATAAAGATTTATTATATGAAGCTCATGGTTCTCTATTTTCAGTTCATGCTGATAGTACTAAGATGTACAAAGATCTTTGGGAGTATTACTGGTGGGATGGAATGAAAAGAGATATTTTTGACATTACTATAAAGTGTTTGAATTTTAAAAAGGTTAATGTTGAGTAGTAGTTACCAAAATTGATGCTTCAGTCTTTACCGGTACCAGAGTAGAAGTAGGAGAATATTTAAATGGAATTCATTGTGGGATTACCAAATACATATCGAGGTAATACTGAAATCTAGGTTATTGTTGATCGATTGACTAAATATACTAATTTCCTTTACATTCAAAATACTTTGTATCTAGATCGACTTTCTCGGTTGTATGTTAAATAGATATTCATCTTTCATGGAGTTCCCCTCTCCATTGTATCTGATAGTGATTCTATGATTACTTCTAACTTTTCTAAAGGCCTTAATTAGTTGATTGGTAATGAATTAAACATTAATACATATTTTCATCCTCAATTAGATAGGCAGTCAGAAAAAATAGTTCAAACCATAGAGGATATGCTACGTGCTTGTTCACTATATTTATAAGGAAGTTGGGACCAACTTATTTCTTTGGTTGAATTTTCTTATAATAACATTTTTCATTCAAGTATATAGATGGATCCATTTGAGGAATTATATGGTCAGCGGTGTCGAACTATAGATTTTTGGGATGAAGTAGGTGAAAGGAATCTGATGGGACAATAATTGGTAAAAGAGATGGCATAAAAAGTTCAGTTGATTCAGAAGCACATGAGAACAGCTCAGAGTAGGCAGAAAAGTTATCCAGATAATTTGAGGAAGGATCGTTATTTTGAGGGAGGTGATCATGTATTTCTCAATCTTTCTCCTTGGAAAAGAGTGATGCATTTTGGTATGAAGGGAAATTTGAGTATGAGGTTCACTATACCTTATGAAATCCAGGAGAAATCTAGATCAGTTTCCAACAGTGTGGATTTACTTCCATGTTTATCCCAAGTACATAATTTTTTTCATGATTTAATGTTGAGAATGTAAATGCCTTATCTATCTCCTATTTTGAGCCGAGAGGTAGTTCAGTTGGAAGAGAATCTCTCTTATGAGGAACAACCAGTCCAAATTCTTTGACTAAAGAAAGAAAGTGTTGCGAAATAAGGTAATTCATTAGGTAAAGGTTTTTTGAAAAAATCATATGGTTGAGAGGCAATGTGAGAATCAAAAAATGCTATGAGGGATAAATACCCCCACTTATTTGATAAGTGAATATAAATTGTGAGGACGTAATTTCCAAAAGGGGGGAAGGATGTAACATATATGTAAATAAAGAATAACATATTTTCATATTTATTAATATTTATTAATTAAATATTATTGTTATTTTAAATGGGATGCTATGTTCAATGGAATACCCAATACACAACAACATGTTTCTTAGAATTCTAATGTTACAGACAATGCTGAGTCATACTAAAAAACAAAAATATAATGTTAGTATAAATGGTAGTTAATTCCTAACCATTATATTGGCTGCAATTAATAGAACTAACTAAAATATAATTTTACATGTTTGTTAAATGTTTTTACATTTATCCAATAATATTTAGAGGCTTAAACTGTGAATGAATCTAGTTTTAAGCAGAAATACTCTAAATTATTTTAAAATGTCGATTTACCATATTTTAATATAGAACACACATTAAAAATATTTTTTTTCACTTTGATATGTTATATTTGACAAAATAAAATTATTCTTGAGAATCAGGACATAAATATTTACATTGGGAATTTTTTTTGTTTTTTCTGATAAAATTCCTTTTTTAATGAATTGTGCAAAATATTGTATTCTAATTCAAAACTAAATTTTAATATAATTTATCTATATGGTTAGATTGTCTTTTGAATTGGTTTTAATGTGTAATTAGATTATATTTTTACCATTTAATCCAATATTGTTCATCGGAAGTAATTTCACTTCGAAATTGGACATAAACTAGTGCCAATCTTTTGATAGTTATATTTCTTAAAAACAAGCTTTCTGTTTTGACAATGGGAATTAATTTTAAATTAATTAATCCAACTTCTATGTTTTTAATTTGGTAAAATATACATCATTTTTTTAATTCATAATATCAAATATATATTCAGAATAATTTTTGGTATTTTTCCAAAAACTTCAATTCTTGATGAATAGTGAAAACACTAAGTAGTAGTTAAAAAGTCGACATTTTCATTTAAATGAAATTTTACCACTTCTGTGAATTAAATTTCAAAAATACTACATACATGGTTGTTATTAGTAAGTAAAATTTTGTTCAATAATATGAAAATATTTTTTAGTTAATAGTATCTTTTGACTTTTATTTACCGCAGTTAAAGGTAAATAGAGTAATTCATGGTAAAAATAATATTATAATAATATAAAATTAACTTAACACTTGTCATAACCTTATTGTATGAGTAATTTCCAACCAAGAAAATTATTTGGTTATACTTTTGGCCTTTTATATCCACTTGGGTAAGATAATGATATTAATAACATTTTATTTAAAATAAAAATAAAAATATGATAAACATGTATTGTTTTGATAAAAAAATGAATGTGGGTTATATAATTGGTATATTTGACTATAAATATTCATTATAAATCTAAAATTATTTCCTACATCATGTTATTTTATTTATAATTTTTAGACATCAAATAAATAAAATTATTTATGACACAATAAGGATGTAGTTGTTACATTGTTAATGAATGATTTAAATAAATAAGATTATAAAAATTAAAAAAAAATCAAACCCAACACAATTATTATTGGATGGTTTTATTTTGAACAATATTCATCTTATCCTATACTTTAATGAGTTTTGGGAATTTAGAAACCGAAAATAATTATATAATAAAATAATAATTTCAAACATTCCAAAAGAGCCCCTCCTACCCCTTATAAAAAGCCCTCACCTCTAACTCATTACTCACACCTCTCAATCCACTTGTCCTATCCAAAATCTTCTCAATTAATCTCTAAAGACCTCTCTCTTCCACTCAGATGCCTTACCTTATGCAGAATCCACTTCAAGAAATCCTTTTGGTTCAAACCAAAGGGAGTTACTTGATTTTAAGGTAACATCTTCTTTTAAGTTATTTTCTTTAATTTTACTTCTACAACCCCCTAAACTACTTTTATTACTTTATTTTATAACAAAACCAGTATCCTAAATATACTAGGTTTTTTATGTGAAGCATAATAACTACACTTATGCACACCTCCATCTAATGGGTAAAGAACATATTGTTTCTGTGGATGGCGAACTATTGCCTCACGAAATGATGATTGTTCAATATTATCCTTACACCTCTTATAGTGGCCATTGTGATGGAATTGTATTTATATATGATATATATTATATTTATTTTTGTTATATAATTTTCTATTTTTCATTTATATCATACCATTATGGTTTTCATAATGGGTAAACACGATAATTCCATTTGAGGAAGTGCAGACTGCCGCCCCCTCAAAGTGATATAACTCATTCATGCCATACGCCAAACATATAAAGGATGGAGTTAATGAAATTATACATGATATTATAGTGTAATTATAATATACCTATTTATCATTAATTTTTTTATACCATTAAAAATTGAAAATATAAATGAACGTAGCGTTTATGCGTACGTACAAGTTACCGTCTCTAGGAACGATGAATTTCATTTTTTATCTCCAAATGTTATATACAATTATAAATAAAAATATATAGTGGATATATATGATATATATGATATCTAAATCATGACTATCATTCTAGAGATAATGAGCTTTTTACCACATGGAAAACTTGTAAATAGTAGAAGTTCATTTTTGACTCAAGTACCAAATATCGACAAAGTGACCATTATCAACTTAAATGATTACATAATGTTTATAACATGAAAATAAGTGATATAAAAGAAAAATAAACTTGAAAAAGGTTCTTAAGAAATTATAAATTAACTTTAGTTTATTATTCAAGAGATTAAAGAATGAACGATTCAAGTCGGACACAAGGTAAGGGACTTTGTCTCAAACTCCTTTCATTGAGGCATATTTTGTTTTATACATGACTTTATTTTATATGGTGTATAAACACATTTGTAATTTAGTTTCATTAAATGGAATTTTTTTCTATAATTAGTTTTAATAAATGACAAAAAAGAATGTTTGTTTTAAGGTAAGTGGTGACAACAACCTTTTCTGCCGCCATGGGTATTATTTGATCTATGGGTTCCTTAACAAGCTGTAATTTTTTTAAAATAAAAATATATACATATATTATTTTTACAAATTTTGGTATTTAAAATGGTTCTGTTGATGGATTGATTATATCGATGTGTTTAAATGATATATTGTGATTGAAATGTGTAAATATTATATTTCCTTTATGCTTGTGTTATGTGTTCTGACTATGTTATGGTTCTTGGGCATTGTTTATGTATATGGGTGGTTCCGTGATAAACTTAGGGAGGGTGATCCCTAGATAGCTCTTTAATTTATTGGGTAATGCGACTGAGGTAAATGTGAATTTTTCTCCTAAGAGATGTAGTGAATATACTGTGATGGGTATTCCAAATGTGACTCCCTATATAGATGTGAAAGCTACAACATATGTATCTTATGGATTCCACAAGTTAACTATATGATTTTTGATTACTATATGTTTTTCATAAATCTTATTATTTCATGAGGTATGTTAAAGAGCTTATGTTATGTATGTATTGATGAACTAATTCTTTCTTTCATTGTTTTATTACCCTTGCTGAGCTTTTTATGCACATCTCACATTTTCAAATGATTTTCATTGGACTTAAAGATGAGTAGGGTCAACGATGGGATCAAGGAAAAATCATGATATCTAAAACCTGGAACTTGAAAAAACTCTTTTTTTCAAGAGTTTTTATTATATGAAAAAAAGGAAACCGAGTAAAAGTGTCTAGTTTGTAATTTTTGAGATGTAATGTAATAGTTATATCCTAATTATCTAAAACATTAAACATGAAATGATCATCAATTTTAATCATCCATTTAATTAAAAGTTTTGTAATGTTTTAAGGCTGGGTCCTTACAAAACAACTATGTTACAAACAATCTTCCAAAAGAACATTCTAATATAAAAAAGGTATTTCATCATATTATATAATAACATCATATAGGTTATATTCTTCTACTACTTATTTCCAATTCTAAAAAATAAAACTAATAAAAACTAAATAATATCAATAAATGTATAGTATAACAACATTAAAACTAAATCACTTCATAATCATCCATGAATTATTGTACGTTCTTGTTTGGGTAGGATTAAACACCCACATTAACATTGCTCTAAAATTATATCTTAGATGACTATGAGAAATTAATTTATAATACTATATGATATAGATATGGAATTAATACGATGTTTTTTCATATTTTTTATTTAAAAATTTCTCGCATAATTTACGAAAAAATACCTTAGATCTCTAACAATCATCAAAACATTATCATCACCAAATTAACTTTTAAAAATAATAACCAAAACACACATATAATGAAATTATAAAATTATTAATAATTTTAAAAAATATTTTTCAATGCATTTTGAGATATTAGGATGTTGATATATTGGAAAAGAATGAGCAACAACATCATTATTATGAAACTAGGTCAAAACAATCATGATTACTCAAACCCGAGATTGACAATAAATTTTTACCAAGTAATATACATATAGGGAATAATTGTAATTGAATTTTATAATAATCTATATAAGTGAATGATGTTATGAAATAGAGTATTAATTTTTTTTGTTATACATGTGGTTGAATTGTGACCAACTATGCAGGAATTCATGGCATGGGTATCTGGTCTCAAAATTTCCCATAATGAGTCATATTTATTATTATAAACCACATTTTCTTTGGAATAGTGTATCTAGTTGAACATAAATATTTTTTTATCATGATCATATCCTTATTCATGGTATTATAATTTTAGATTAATTCTATCTATCATTCATATGGGTTGTATTTTAATGTTTTGGGTGTCGTAAGGTTTTATTTCCCAACATCAATTTAAAATTGAGATCTCTCAAATATGATAACCAATATTTGGAATTTTTATTGTTTTTCATACCAAAATACAAATCATCTTAATTTTTTTTATGGTTATCATTTTTGAAAATTTTGAATCTTTAAATTGATTTAAATTCAAATTGGGATAATCTTTTGACATGATGTGGATTTAGAAATGGAATTTCAAAATATTATTATAGTTTTAATCCTTTCAAAATAAAATGTTTTTTCATGAACTAAATTTTTTATCTAGAAAACCTATATAAAATTTTCAAAACACCATTGTTAGAGATTTTATAAAAATTAATTTTTGACTATATCATAAATATTATTTTTTTAACCTTTTTAAAAATTAATTTTTAGAATAATATTGTGATTTTTCTGATTATAAATTCTTTATAAAATTAATAAAATAAACCTCTATTTAAAATTTTTCACAATAATAGATTTACTATGATTTTTAAACTTATATAAGTTGCTTAAAAAAACTTTCCAATTATCCTATTATTTTTATTTGAATGGATATTAATGGGTAAATGGTATTTTCATATTTCTTATCAAAGTAAATTCATACTATTCTTCTAAAAGTATTCTTTTTCTACCAGTTCATTTTTTACATATTTTTTTAAAAATGAGAAACTTTAAATATATATTTATATATAAGTGAAAATAACAATTAATAACTTTTTCTTACCTAATCATCTTCATTTTATAACGATAATTTTTTCTTCAAACGTCTTTCCTATGTGAATAACATATTTTGGATTCCTTTGATTAAAGGGTGTTCACCTAAATACCTATACATTTATTTATTATAGATATTATTTAATTAACCGTATACCCATTTATCATTATGATTTAAATAAAATATGAAATATTATCATGAATTAATGGTATTTACATAAAATGCAACTAAATATATATGTATACACACTTTTTTATAGGGGTATGTAAGGTTATGATCATTGATGGAGTTATAAATTAATTCATTATGTGATTCCATTTCAATATGATATGAAAACCATTTTATTTTATTAGGTTCTTTATTATATGGTGAATATTTATTTTATATGAAACAAATATTTATGGTTGATGATGGGTGGGGTCTTATATCACCCTCCAATTCATTTCTTTTTGTTTATTCCTTGTGGGATCTAAATGGAATATGAGAGGATTTATCCCAAACTAAATGGTTCACAAGAGGATTTATCCCAAGACAAAGGGTACATGGGGGATTTCTCGCAAGATAAAGTGTAAACATGATGATTTATATAAATCCAAAGGGTATATAAGATGTTTTATCACAAACATAAGAGCACACAGGGGGATTTTCCCACGCCTAAGAAGGTACGTGTGTGGTTATCCCAAGATTAATATGTGATGGAGGTCTTAGTATATATCATTTAAATATTTTTTCTATGTATATGTGTATTCCATACTATTATATCATAATCCTATGAATATAATTATGATTCTCAATTCATGATAAATTAATTATGATTCCTCACACGTTTTCCATTGTATAAGCTAGTTCATTTAGATTTCATCTCCTTCTATCATGACTTATAGACAATAGTTATTGTTTTATGATCTTTTTAATATTAAACTTATCCCTTTACCATGTTTTTTAATATTCTAATGATATATCTATTAATGAGAAGTTGATATTCATTCAATTAGTGATTTTTTAGCTTATATTTTTGTCATTTCCATGGGTTAAAAAGTTATGTATAACTTATGTCAATTATATAAGAGCCTATAAAATATTTAAATTATGTATAATGGAATATTGATTAATATATATATATATATAGATAATATCCATGATAGTAAAACTATCCATCCTTGAGTTGAGTAACTATTTGTGGTATGCATTATCATAATCATGAAATTAATGTATTACTTATGTTATGGTTAGATTGGGTGGATTTATTTCTATCTAAAATTTTCAAAGTGTTAATCATGGATTTAAATACCACAAATACATGGAACATATCAATTACATGGGATAGGTATGGATATAATTCAAATAGATAATCTATGACCCCAACATGATAAATGATCTTAAAGGGACTAATATACCTAGGGACAAACATCTATTTCATCCCAAACCTTGTAACATGATTCCAAAGAGGTATTAAAAGGAACACATTGTCTACAAATTCAAACTCTAGATCTAATAGTTGATTGTCTGCATAACTGTTATGCTCACATTGTAAATTTTTTATATTTTTCTGAATGGTTTTAACATTCTCTATTATTACTTTCAGAAGGGCGGGAATTTTCTGCTTCCATTCTATATCTTCATCTCACCCTATTAGATTCCTGAATCTCTAGAGTTTGAATTATCCTCTAAAAATGACCATCTATATGAGGATGAAAAATAGTGATAAAATTCCCCATTATCTCTAATTCTTCTTTAAGAAACCTCCAAAATCATAAGGTAATACTCTGATCCTAATCAAATAAAACTGAAAGTGGTACACCATATAGTCTCACCACGTTCATTATGTATGTAATGGTCTGTTGGTTGAGGTATAAATATTTTTTGATGAAATCAAAATGTATTGAATTTTGATTTTGATTGACTACAACCCAAATAGATTAATGGAATTTAGATGTTTTGAAGTGTCCTATGAAGGTATAAGTGGTGATGTTTTACTATATTCATAATGGTATGTGTAATTTTTGAAACATAACCATGAATTATTTTTGTTCAACCATAAATTATTGAAATACCAATATTTTTTATACATATTTTGTAATCTATCTCTCTCTATTCATGTTCGTCTATCATAATTTCTATTTTAGATCACTATACATATTCATATTTCCTAGATGTATATTTAAGGAAGAGATATGAGAGTGATCCAAATTTTTACTCTTCAATTATGGTTTTGTTGGGAGTCATTTCCATGTTTCAAACCTTATAACTCAATATTTATCAAAGTTTAACCATAGAATTTTCAATTTGTTCTTCTATATCTCTACATCATCATTATATTCTTATTTGATCTTCATATAAACATATTTCTGAGTAATATCTTGGGAAACATATACATTATCACATTCTTTTATGAATTCATGAATAAAACTTTGAAAAAATATGAATATTGGATTTTTTTCAACCCTAGTCATAGAAAAGGTAGCATGATATTTACTTCTTTAGGCATCATCCATCTTGTTTACCTTTCTACAGAGGTAATTTATCAATCAGTATTAATAATTTATCCATTCTTACTATCTAATTTGGAATACATGAAATTCATTCAATTTGAACATATATTTCATTCCCTTTTGATTAGTATAAACACCACACCTCTCACTGTAGAGAATATTCCTCTAAATTTTTCACATAAAGATCACTAAAGATAGATTCAAATCATGTTTTGATTACTTTTTATCATGTTTTTTAATTTTTAAGAGGCATAAGAAATTTATTTTTATATGTTATAATGACACACCCAAATACCTTCATTAAGGCATCATAATATATTACAAACCCTTCCCCATTATTGGGTAATGTAAGCATATATATTATGACCAATATACTCTTGGATTCCTTAAAACATTATTTTCATTCCTCTTTCTAGTGGAACTTATCTCTACTTAGTGTTATTCACTTATTAGATCCAATGGTGTAAAAAAATTTATCACAAAGAATCAATAATATATGGTAAACAAAAGAAAATTGTATATCTTAGTTACAGTGGTTGTGTTGGATCATTGTTATATAATTTTTATTTTTTAAAGATCAATAAATATTCTCTTAAAAGTGATTACATGACCCAAAAATGAAACCTTTTATATCCAGGATCCACATTTTCTAAATTTGGCTTATAAATTTACCTTTTAAAAGGACAATAATACAATACTAAAATGATCATAATGAACTTCTATGATATTTTTTAACATAAGAATATCCTCTATAGAGATAATTTCAGACTGATCTAGGTAGTCCTTAAAGACTATATTTATTAGATCCATGAAGTTTTTGGGGTCATTAGTCAATCTTAATTGAATAAATATAAACTCATAGTGTATATGCCTCATTTGGATTATGTTTTAGAAATAACCTCCATTTTGACTCTTAACTTATTATATCTTTGTAAAAATATAATCTTTGATAACTACTAAGATCATTTTCTTTTATTAAAGAACACATTCTTACTGTGAAAATAATATTTATTCTTAATTTTTATCCTTTAATGCTCATGATATTTAATGAAATGATGCATTTATCCAACTTTAATTTTAATAAATATGACTATTAATCCACATGGTGAAGTACTAGCGTGGATAAAACCCTAATCCATGATATCCTTTAGCCACTTTTTTAATCCATTCAATTCAATTATAGTTATTCAATATGGACAAATTGAGAATGTAATGGATCTAGGTATAAGTTCAATGGAGGAATCAACCTCATTATATGGGTTAGGATCAATATGTTTATCCTTAAATACAATATTATATTCTCTAACAATACAAATGTCATCAATGTTGAATATCTCCATTATCATTTGAGTCAAGAGTCCCACATTGTTTGGAATGAGAACCCATATTATAAAATCTTCTTCCAAGGGGTTATATTTCATATGTTTATACTTGAGAATAGATTGATCTAGAATACGAAATGATATCTCCTTCTACTTAAAATATATATAAGATTTATGTAATCATAACCAATCCATACCCATACTAATATAAAATTCTGTGTTTGGTAGAATAAATTGATTTGTAGGAAGTATCCTCACACAAATCTTAATCTGAAAAGACCTGTATATCTTAGATGTGATCATTGTTCCACTATGTGTTTTTATAGATAGTTAAATTTCAATCACTTGAGGTGTTTATTCCATATTATTATAAATATAGTGTGATATCAATTATTGATCAGAATTAGAATAAAATAATGTATGTACATATCTAGAATAATGAGTCATTTTGCATCACATCACTTTTTTATCATGATCTACCTCAACGATAGTGATCCCAAACACCCATATTTGATTCTTATATTTCATAGGATTCTAGAGAATGTTTTCATAATGGTATCAAGGGTAGGGGAATTGATTCACATAGTGTCCAAAATCATTGCAATTGAAGCACTATAGAGAATGTAGCACATTATCTAGGACCTTATCCTAATATGATATGTTAAACAAACCATTTTTTCATAATTTATCAGTTTCATTATTGGTGGAATACTTTTCCACACATAATACTCCTTTTTATGCTTTAATTTAATTACTCAGGTTCTTTATCCCTCACTTTTGGAAAGTAGGGTTATGAAATTTATTCCCCCCATGTGACTTACCATCATGGATACATTTGTGTCATATCATTCTTTTTCCCTATCAATAGTACTGAAAAACCCTAGATTCTATCTCTACCATTAGAAAAAATATGACAATATCTTCATAGATTATAAATTATCTTACGGAAAATGACTCTTTAAGACAATGTTTTAATAAAATGATGAAATGGTCAATTTTACTTGATATATTATAGATAAAAACAGAGGTGTATATTGAAAACCTCATGATGGTTTCTTAGATTATCCCAATTGATTCATAATATTTTAATATCATCTCCATGAATACCCTCTCTGTATGTGTTGAGACTGAGTAAAATACGTATTAAAGATTAATTTCTTAAATTCTTCCCATTCTGATGAGTTTAATTCTTCTTTCCCCATTGTATTCTTAATAAGAGTCTATAATTAGTTAGCCTCACTTTTCATATTTCAAACATCAAAAATAAGATTCTCAAATTATGTGCATTGGTGAATGAAAAATATATTTTCTAATACATTTCTAACAATTCCCCGTTATAATTGAATTTGAAGATACACTGAATGTGAGTGGATGATTCCACATAAAAGAACCAATAACAATCTCCACCCTCTATCACGTGTTTAAGATATCAATATGGATAATGTTATTATTAATATCTTGAGACAAATGATTGGGTATTTATATGATTTAATGTACTCTAGATCCAATTATATTGGGTTTTTTTAGGGAACCATCACATTGTCCTACATACCCATTTTTAACCTAGTTCCTTATCATTCTAGCAATTAATAAAACCAAAAAAAGAGTTACCATGATTGAATAATTATATTAGGGTAATTATATATTAAAATATTGTATTCATTGATGCTATTATGTTAGTGTATAAAAATTTTAGTTTAACCTATATCATTGTTTTTTAAAATTAATGTTGGGCTTGTTCATAGTTCATAACCAAATATCATGAGGTAACCTAGAAATATGTCCTTGAAAATCTTTTATAATGTGTATTTGATGAAACAAATCATATAAATTATGATTTTTTATTAAATTTTGAAATTAATAATCATTTTCATGAATGAGGTCATGACTTATTAAACACTAAGCATACCCTCTTAAGGGTAACTACACCTAGGTACATGTATTCTAGACCCTTCATCAACTTCCCAACATCTATAAAGGGGTTCATATACCAAGAAAACCACTTAATCAAGACATTACTAATATTCATTGATATCTTCATATACATATAATAATATCTAGTGGTTTACACTAAGTTTCTCTAACCTTAAATGACAATATTTATTCTCTAAAATAAAAAAACAACCTAACATTTATTATGATATAAACTATAGAAACCCAAG
Organism: Viscum album; assembly: GCA_963277665.1. Taxonomy (NCBI): domain Eukaryota; kingdom Viridiplantae; phylum Streptophyta; class Magnoliopsida; order Santalales; family Viscaceae; genus Viscum; species Viscum album. The sequence goes on from OY728131.1 coordinate 247,397,173, forward strand.
CTAAACATTAATTTTCTACATCTTTTACATGATATAAATATTTCATTTTTGTCATATTAACTTCCCAAGTAATGATTGGTTATGATTATTTTAAGACTAGATACATAACCATATTATTTTACAAAACTTGAGACCAATTCACCTTAAATACATCATACTTGAATATATTCTACATTTCTCATTGAAATAATCATCATTAAATATTGGGAAATGAAAAAAATATGAAAGGGGTGATCTCAAATTATCCTTAAGAGGTGGATAATCATTTCTTCAAGGATGTGTTCATAATAATAATTAAAAAAACAAAAGTACAATATAAATATAATATCATACTGAGTGATAACCGTAAAGCGTATCTTAAATTCAAAGTACATTAAATAAAAACCTAATGCCAAAAAATACCAACAAAGAAAAATAACAACTATATCATAGTTTAGAATCAATTAAGATAAAACTAGAATCATTGCAGAATATGATAAAAATAAATAACATACTTTAACTTTGGAAAAACATTAAAATAGGTAAACATAATTTTCATGATCCACACAATCTGTACCCTTACTTATCGGAAACTAAAATGTAATTATCGATACCTATATCATGAGATATAAACACCTAACTAATTTATTGGAGGGTAATATATTATATCACCCATAATTTATCCATACTTATGACTGTCACATGAAAATCATTCCCTTTTCACATCATAAATAACCCATCGAAATAATACAGGTTTAAAAAAATTCAAATGAATATAGTTACATTTTATTAAGAAAAAATATGAAAATAAAAATGGGTTTTATAAAAAATAAAAATAGAAATCATTATCCTTTTATAAAGAAACCATGGAAAAGTGTATTTTATAAAAAAATAAATTAAATCATTCACCATTCCTAAAGAATAAATGTAAATAAAAATGGCCTCTATAAAACAACCAAATGGCATAGAATAAAATCTTGAATTTAATTGTTTAAAAAAATAGTATCACAAGAAATAATAAAATAATTAATAAAAATATAGGATGAAACATGAACATGAACACCATTAGAGACAGATCATTGGAAAATAATGAAAAAAATCGTGAAAAGTGATATTTATAAAACATTTGTTATCCATCGTTACAATATACAAATCTAAAATTCTATTTTCAAAAATATTACTTTTATGAGAGAAATTAAAAGAAAACAATAATGGAAATTTAAGTTTTATCATTAATTATTTTTTTACATAAATAAAAATAGTGCATCATTTAAAAAGGAAAATATTAGAAAAAATAATTTCAAAAAGATATTAGATAACTCAAAAAAATGATATTGAGTTTCTAAATCCCATTCCTTTAATAATTACTTCCATACAGGTGGTTTAATCTCTTTTTGACATTGTATGTTAATATTTTTAACCATTTATAAATGATATAAAATGATAATATCATTACCCATTATTTGATTCCAAGTTGAATCATTTATGATATGATAATTTTATGACAAGTGTTTTGCGATGAACCGCTCAATGTCAGCGATTTGGAAAAACCACCTGCATTTTTGGAGCTGTTCCTGTTTTCAAGAAGGTTGTGCTGAATTGGGGTGTGGGGAAATTTTCATATCCCTAAAATGAGAGTCATGATCCATCCCCTATCCCAAAAACATTTCCATAGGAAATGTGTTTAATACCCTTGGGGGGTAATCATGCATGTGGGAGGCAGAAAAATAATAGTTTCATGACACATGAGAGAAATACCTGATAGGTACATGGTCCTATACCATGTATCAGATCCATAGGGTAATCATTGTAAACCCTTGAGTAATGTCTACAAGTTGATTATTATGCACAGGGTTGTGTGTTGTTCCCCTATGATTTTGTGACTATGACTAATCACCCCACTTCATAGTGGAGCATCAATTAGCGAGTCAAAAGTCCCATAATAATGTGTGGGAAGTTTTTCATGTTCCAAAAAATAGAGACACAATCCAACCAATTTTATGAGGCTTTATCTCTATAAAATGAGTTCAATTCTAAAGGGGGTGAAAACCATGCAGGCAGGAGTCTCAAAGAAGACGGTAACATGACGCCTATGAGTGCTCATGTATAGGTTCATAGGCTTGTCATGGTATATTATTGACACCAATGGGTTATGTATTGTTGGTTTAGGTGAGGAAGAAGGTAAGCAATAAATGGACTCGGTTATGTTGTTGGGTTTTAATTTCAATACATATAAAGTAACTATTAGTTCTATTGTTTTTGAAGATACCATGAATAAAATTTGTTGATTCAAAGTGAATTGATTTTCTCTTTATTTAATATAATAAAAAAAGTTTTAGTGGTTATTATATTTTTTTATTGAATTAAGGACTAAATAATTTATAAATAATATAAACAAGTAAGACAATGTTTAGAAATTTTTGTTAATTAAAATAGATTAATGGACATATAGATGAATCATTTTTATAAATTTATTTATGTGGTTTATTATACAACATATCTGTTTTTATTTATGTAGATGATTTATCTAGATATCATTTTTCATCATCATAAATTATTGATCCACATATATATTTTCAGTTACATATCCAATTTTTTCATGTAGTAAAATATTTCATATAGGATATTTCTTCTACATAGGCAATGCAATGTAGAAAAGATTAAAGGTGGTTTGGATTAAAGAGAAACAATTGCATGATTTAATTTAGAATGAACTTATCTTTGTATCATGAAGTAATTGATACAAACATGTTGTTTTTTATTTTGAAGAAATATAGGATTAAATAACAATGAATAGGATGCTTCTTAATGTTTAGATGTATTTGTATCCATTTATTATTATGGATGTTATTATTGTGACTAGATAAAATATTTCATGATATTTTAGTTAATATATATATATACAATATCAGAAATATTTAAATTAAGAAGAAAGAGACAATTGAAACCATCAATGATCTATAAATTTTCATATGATGTTTTTAGAACATGTATGTTTCATATGTGTGTTTCAAGATTGAGAGAGATGTGTTAGTGAATAATAATTGGTTACATATTGTCTTGTTCATGTAAATATATATGAGGTCTTTCCCATGCAAGAAAATTATAAGTGGAATAAGTGGATATCAAAACACTGGACAACTATATTACTGTATATAGGAGGAATATATTTAAATTATATATATTTAATTCTTAATTTTTTTATTATAATAGGATGAAGGGAACATTTGGGATACTTTTATTTGATTTATTAGGATTTTTTTTTATACAATTTGTTTGAAGAATATTTATTAGTCCAATGTATAATAATGGGTTTTATCAGATTATACAAAGGGGTAGCTAATCACACTTAGTAGTGAACCTTGTAAATCACGTGTGATCTCTCTATGTGTGTTCTTATTTTTAGATTAGTATCAAAATTAAATATAATTATTTGAGAAGGTTGTTTTAAAAAGGAACTAAAAAATTTATTGAAACACTCATACACCCCACATTTAGTTATTCATTGATATTTTGTGTAACATCCCGGATCCGAGTGCCACTCCATGGGTGCCCCGAACCCGGTTGGTCACATGACCTCAAGCACATTTCCCCAAATTCCAGAGGCTCCTGACTAGCATCGAGGGCCCAGGTCTGATAGTAGGGAAACTATGCCCTCATTTATCAAAGTGTAGCACATCGGAACACAAGATAAAACATACAACAACAGCAGAAGCAATAAACCATGCACAACTGATATGAACAATTGTAGTAAAATATAACCAACTACTATATAGATAATGATGAAACATGTCTCTAGTCCTTAGAAAATAGCAAGAACATGTTATACAACAGTACAATACGATACAATGTAAAGTATAGGTACATTAGAACAAAATAGAACAGTCGGGAGCATCATGATCCTGATCTCAGACCCATGCTCCCCTACACCACAACAACACTCAAGTACTTGTATAGGGACCCTTGCCATTATCCACACCTCTTGCAATATAGTCTATTTAGGCCGAAGACATGACCCAAATAGGGTGTGAGAAATGAATCCCAGTAGGCACCCACCAAAGGTTCGTGCCCAACTGTCAGTGTAAATGTGCAATAGCAGTGTGCAGTAGTAAATGCAATAAACTAAGTAGTACTCACAAGTAACTAAATGTACCAGTTATATTTCCATTTTTAATATTCATTTAATCATTAAATATAAGGAAACCACCACAGTGAATTTCTAAGTAAACAGTCAGTGTCCTCAGTCACATAAACTCTTACCCTCAGGTAAAGAGAATCCAAATCGACAGGAATCTTCCCACAGGCATATCGAATAGTTCCCATAGTCATATGAGGTGTCACCACAGGCACCGAATCTACTGCCCATAGGCACAAAAGAAGTTTCCCTCAGGCTGAAGAGAGCACTTCCAACAGGCTAATCACAACACTTCCCTCAGGATAAACAAGTAACCGGGCCATGCCCAACATATTAACAAATAATTTATATACAATTCCTCTCAAGGTAATTTAAGACATGCTAAAATTTACGATATACCCTCGGGTAACCTGGCCAAATGGCTAAACAGAGGAAGAAACCACGGGGGTGGTCCTGGATCAAGGCAGTGATCCCAAATAGCAGTTTTACAATTTCAATAAATTACCTATGCAATTTTAGGTATTTAAAACAGCGAAAGCCTCATCCACACGACACCCCAAAATGGGTTTGTAGCACAATGGTACACAAAAACACACACCAGTTAGAATTAAAAAACCAGACCACCTACCTCGATTTCCCCTGGTTGATATACGTGAACGACGCTCCTCAAAACACCCGAGAACGACGTAGATCTGAGGAGAAAACAACCTCATTCAAACTAAAATAACTTCCTTTATAGGAATAATTGGCAATATCTACACAAGGAGAAGGAAGAGCTCACCCATACGTTTCCAAGGAGATCGACGGTGCAGAAAACGGGTTCCCGTTGTGCGGTCGGGAGGTCCTCGAAGCTCCGAACGTCTCTCTCAAGCTCTCCTCCGGTTCTGATCTTTTTCTATGAACAGAGGAGGCTACTACCCATTTTAAGTGAAAAAAACAGAATACATGGCATGTACTATTTGGTAAATGGTGTGTACTTTCCATTTTTTAACTATTCGGCTTGTGGATTCTCGCCAGCGAGGCATTGTTCATCTGTCGACATGAGTACACGATGTGTAATTCCTGAGTACACGGCATGTATTGTCGCTCAGCTAGAAACCGCCTTACTATTTGCCTGCCGACTAACTACATTGCATGTAAATACCCACTACATGGTGTGTAGTCAGTTTTTACACCTTTCATCGCCATCATGGCTACACGCCTTGTGTACTCATCCCACACAGCCAAAGTACACGTCATGTGTACAAGTACATGGTGTGTACCCAAATAGTTTTGGATTTTCGCAATTTTCCTTATTTTCTCAAAAACTCTTAAGGAAAAAGGAAGAGAAGAAACCCATACCTCAAGACAAGAACCATGTTCTTACAAAATTCCCCCCTTAAAACAATTAATCCCCGAATTTCCCTTCCAAGGGTGGAAAAGATGAAGCTCAGAAAAACTCTAGCCACTGAGCTCGTACGTCGGTCTCCCACTCCTAGTTTTCTTCCTGCACTCGGCCATGCTGTCATAGCACTCGTACGAGAGGAAATGACCGACCTTAGAGAACCTTCGTTCTCCTATGAACGATACCAATCGGATGATCCACAATGGATGCATCCACATGAAGCTCAACCATCTCGGGCTGAAAGACATGCGACAGGTCTGAATGATAACAACGCAACTGAGATACATGGAAGACATCGTGCATGGAATGGTACCTTTGTGGTAACTGAAACTGATAGGAAACCGACCCAACTCTCTCCAGAATCTCTAATGACCCCACATATCTCGGTGAAAGTTTACCCTATCTCCTGATTTGTCTGTGTCCCAACCTCGGTGAAACATGCAAGAACACCTGATCCCAAACCACAAAATCCAAGGGTTGTCTGTGGCGATCAACATAAGATATCTAACGAGACTGTGCAGTAGCCATCTACTTCTGAATCAACTGGACCTTCTCAGAAGTCTCCTGCACGAGGCATGGTCCCAGTAGAGCTACATCACCTTCCTCCATCTAGCACAAGGGTGATCGGCATGGCCTAACATATAAAGCCTCATAAGGTTCCATATCAATAGTCTCTTGAAAACTGTTATTATAGGCAAACTCAACTAGGTGTATATTCTTCTCCCAAGATCCCCCAAAGTCTAGGACGCATGCACGCAGCATGTCGTCTAGCACCTATATCGTATGCTCTGACTGACCATCGGTCTGGGGGTGGTAAGCTGTTCTCAGAAGCACCTGTGTACCCAGTGCCCTTTGAAAACTCTGCTAGAAATGAGACATAAAATGGGCGTCCCTATCTGAAATGATAGAATGAGGAACCCCATTAAGATGTACAACCTCTCAGATATACTGCTTTCTGAGATCCTCAACACCAAAGGTCTCCTTGATCAGCAAACAGTGACCCAGCTTCGTGAGTCTTTCCACAACAACACACACAGTATCATTGCCTCGTGGTGACTTCGGTAACCCAGTCACGAAGTCCATCGCGACATCATATCATTTCCACTCCGGAATGGGTAACTTCTATAACAGTCTGGTTGGCTTCTGATGATCCACCTTCACCTGCTAACAGGTGGAACATCTAATAACAAAACCAACTACTTCCCACTTCATACCCAGCCAGCAATGCGGACGTCTCAAGTCACGGTACATTTTGGTAACTCCGGGATGCACTGACGAAGTTGAAGCATGAAACTCCCACATCATCTCCTCACATATATCCCATGGAACCCATACTCGTCTATGGAAACACAGTACCTCATCATTGAATGTCATCCATCCAGGAGGAGGGTCCTCACTTTCCACCAAATCCCTTAGAACTAGACCTTCTGAATCAGATAGTTGTCTCATCCTCACTTTATCTAGGAGGGTAGAGGTCACAGCTAAGGAAGAAAGATAGGTTTGCCCCTAACTGTCTTGCACCTAGAAACGCATCTCAGAGAATAAAGCCATAAGCTGACACTCACAACTGGCCTCTTGAACTGCCTGTATATGAGTCTTCCTGCTCAGTGCATCAGCAATGGCGGTACCCTTACAAGGTGTTTAGGGAAGCTCAAGATCGAAGGACTGAAGGTATTTGACCCACCTTCGCTGCCTCAGATTCAATTCATGCTGGGTAAAGATGTACTTGAGAATTTTTTTTCAGGGAAAACCAAAAAATGCTCTCCCAAAAGATAATGTCTACAGCAGCGCAACACATGAACAACTGCAGCCAACTTGAGGTCATGCGTCGGGTAATTCCTATCATGTGGCCTCAACTACCGAGACCCATACACAACAACTTGATCTCCCTGCTTCAACACAGCTCCCAGCCCAATACCTGATGCATCACAGTAAACTGTATATCTCTTCCCCTACTCTGGGAGTATCAGGATTGGTGATGATGTCAACCTTCCCTTCAGCTTCTAAAAGGTTGTCCCTCAAGATTCGGTCCAAACGAACTTCACACCCTTCTTAGTCAAACCCGTCAATGACGCTTCTAAGCAGGAGAAGTCCTGTATAAAAATCCTGTAGTAACCAGCCATCCCCAAGAAACACTGTATCTCAAACACATTCTTAGGATTCTCCCAGGAAAATACTACTATTATCTTCTCTGTGTCTACTAAAAATCCTGCCTCTGAGATAATATGACCCAGGAAGTGTATATGGTCCATCCAAAAGTGGCACTTTGAGAGCTTAGCATATAGTCGATGCTCTCTAAGTGTACTCAGCACGATCTCAATATGGGTGGCATGGTCGTGTCAAGTGTGAGAGTACACCAAGATATCATCCATGAATACTACCACAAAATAATCCAGATAAGGATTGAACACACGATTCATTAGAGCCATGAAAACTTCTGGCGCGTTCGTGAGTCTGGACGACATAACCAAGTACTCATATAGACCATACCTACTCTTGAAGTCTATGAGAGATATATCAGATGGTCTAACACATAAATGATGATATCCGGATCTCAAGTCAATCTTCTAGAACACTCGTGCACCTCGAAGTTCATCAAAAAGATCATCAATCCTTGGTAAGGGATATCGGTTCTTGACCGTCAACTGGTTCATCTTCCAATAATCCACAAATATTCTGATGGTACCACTCACCTTCTTCGCAAAAAGGACCGGAGAACCCCAAGGAGAAGTACTGGGTCAGATAAAAACCTTTGATTTTAACTCCTCTAACTATCTCTTGAGCTTCTATAACTCAGGTGTAGCCATCCTATAAGGAGGAATGGACAATGGCCCCGCTCCTGGAACAAGCTCAATAGAGAAATCCACCTCACTCTATGGAGGTAGACTTGAAAAGTCATCCAGGAAGACATCCCTGAAACGATCAACCACCAGAGGGAAATGCTTATGACAAGTTTCCTGGTTGTCCAGATATACACTCACAATCTGGGCTGTGACTCCACCTCTCCCACGATGCTCTGGTCTAGCTCGACTTGCCTGAACATCCCACTAGCCTTTGTATAGAAACTCTCCGCCCTCTGGTGATGTGAAATAAACCTTGCGACGATAGCCATCTACAAAGGCTAGAAAGGGAACCAACCAGTCCATCTCAAGAATGACATCATATTTTGTCATCTCCGAGATATATAGGTCCCAAAGAATGTGACACCCACCAACCTCAAGGGGGAACTCCTTACACTGACGCACACCAGCCGTTCTAGTCCCCAATAGAGTGTCTAGCGTCATAACATCAGAAGAAGAAGAAACATAGAGCCCAATGATCTCCAAAATAAGAAGAGATACAAAGATATCTGTAGCACCCATATCAAAAAGTACTGAAGATAAAACAGAAGCTATAAGAATAGTACCTCTAACAGTAGAAGGTCTGGGATCCTGCTCTTGTTGGGTTGGTTGCACTGCATATGTCGGCCCAGTGCCGCAGCCCTGCAACACAACCTGTCTACCTTGAGCTATCCCGCCCTACTGCCTCTGAGATCCTGGTGTCTGGATACCATGTCCATGACCACCATCTCTTCCTGCACGCCCTGACGTATTCTAGTTTCCCGACTGGTAAGAAGCTGTTGGTCCTGCTCCCGCATGCGGAGTCTGCACAGAACCCCTCTCACTAGCCACCGGTATTAACACCCTGCAATAACGCTAGAGATGACCCATCTTGACGCAAGCTCGGAACTCCACTGGGTCACGTGGACACTGCAGTCTCTTGTGACCCTCCTTACCATAGTGTTAGCACATGAACTGGACACCTGAAACATTCTTCTAGCTGGTACTTCCATCGTGAGAGAAGTCCATCTGTCTCTTCCTCTTACCGGTAGAAATAATACCAGAAACTGGTGTCGAATCGTCCAGGGCCACACCACTAGCTTCCCACATATTTCGCTCGGTAATCAGTGTCTAGTTTATAATAGCATGTAAAGTAGGCAACCTGAAAACATTCACTAGTGTGCAGATGTCATATAGAAGACCATCCTCAAAGCGTATGTCCCTCAACAGCTCATCAGCCACCAGAACGGGTGAAAAACACTGAATCTCGGTGAAACAAGAAGAATAATCCATCACCGACATAGCACCCTATTGCAGATTCATGAACTCTCGAACTCGATCTGCCCTCAACGTCTCTGGGAAGAAGAATTCATAGAAAGCAGTTTGAAAATCTTTCCACGCCATGTCTCTGTGATGCTCAGACTGAGTGGTAAAATCCCACCACCTCTTAGCAGAATCATTCAGTATGTATGTAGCAATCTTGACCCTCCACCCTAGAGGCGTCTCAAGATACTCGAAAATAGTCTGCATAGAACCCAGCCAAGACTCCGCAGCCTATAGTCCGCCATCCTATGAAAATGTAGGCAGATGCTACTGCTAGAATATACGAGTTAGCTCAGCCATAGATGTGGCAGCCGACGGTGCTCCCTGAAAGGTCTGCATGAACCGCATGAAGCCTTCACGGAACAGATCATCTGCACCTGTGTCCGGTATAACGGCTTGCACCGCATCTGGCTCTATTGGAGGATCCACTGGTATCCCATGGCCTACCATCTCTGAAGTATAATTTTTTCCGCTCTCCTGGAAAACAACACACGGTCATCTCAGCGGCATGACTCTACATGGTCAAACACACACCCTATATGAAGATTATAAAAGATAGAAAACAAGGAGACATAGAAGAAATTTTCTCAAAATTTACAAAACTTGACTACACGACATGTATAAATACTACACGGCGTGTTCTCACGACCATTCACATGGGCGTGTACTCCATCTTAAATGGGCCATGTAACACCCCAAACACATAGCGTGCCTTCTAATTACACAGTGTGTACTTGAATCCTCTTTCCCTGCCCGAGTCCTTCTACACGGCTAAGCCACATGGCTCACTTGAATAAGACTACATGATGTGTATATAATTTACATGGTGTGCATTGTTTAATTTCCAACTCCCTGTGTCGTTCGTGACATGGCCGACTACTCGGCTGACACCACACGCCGTGTTACACCCGCACACGGTGTGTACACCACCCCATTTCCCTAGCCACATAGCTAAGTCCACACGGTATCCCACCAGTAAGGACTACACTGTGTGTCCCTTAGGTACACAGCGTGTTCAAGAAGAGGTAACACCGACCCGTGTTTGTTAGCTACACGGCCAGGTCCCCCGGCCAGACAACACGACAAGTTCCCCGGTGGACACAACATGTATGTCTCAAGGTCTCCTCCGTCCATGTTGTTAGTTACACAGGCGGACTCCGGTTCAACACTACAGGGCGTGTACATCTGGTACACGATGTGTTTTTTCCAAAACCCTTCCCTACCCCGTGCCCCCACCCACACGGTCTATGACATGAGAAGATACTACACAATGTGTACTCAAAAAGTTTTCATTTCTTCCCAAACATAATAACACATAGTGTGTGTTTGAGGAACTACACGGCGTGTATCCTGGGTTTTCTGGACAGTAAGCCTCATATACTACTCTGGAACCCATAAAATATTGAAAACAACACCTATGTGCCAAATTCTGATCCGTGAGGGCCCATACTCCCCGCGAGTCAAAGTTTGACATCTTACACATGTTATACACAGTAAACAAGTCAATGATCCACCAAATTCCGGTCATTGAGAGACCATACTCCCAAAAAAACAAATTTTGGCATCCATTCTATCAAAAATCTCACACAACAATATCCTATCAACTAGCAGGTATTTATCAAAGCAGTTATCACAACAGCATTCTTTTCTAGCACAACAACTATCACAACAACATGCAAATTTCTAATTCACCTACATGGCATGGAACTATTCATGGCCTGTGATTTCTAGCATGTTCCTAAATGATTCATGAGATGGAATACCCTCATCTCAATGGGTTCCAACTAAATTTAACCCTCGGATAACATATAAATAGCACAATCACAAGTGCGTCACCCAATGGTGAAAATAAAATCAACTGTAAAATTTTCAAAATCAATAAAATTGCAACATAAGGTAAATTGGATTTTCCCTATACACGGGTTAGATACTCCTGAGCATAGCTTATTACCAACTACCATGTCCGTCCTATCCCTGAATAAGGCTCCAAATAGTAAGTCAAATAAAAGAACCCCTCTGATACCACTTTGCAACGTCCTGGATCTGGGTGCCACTCCACGGGTTCCCCAAACCCTGTTGGTCACATGACCTCAAGCGCATTTCCCCAAATGTCAAAGGCTGCCAACTAGCAGCGAGGGCCCAGGCCTGATAGTGGGGAAATTATGCCCTCATTTGTCAATGTGTAGTGCAGCGGAATACAATATAAAATATACAACAATAGTGGAAGCCATAAACCATACACAACTGATATTAACAACTATAGTAAAAGCTAACCAACTGCTATATAGATAATGATAAAACATGTCTCTTGTCCTAAGAAAATATCCAGAACAAGTTATACAACAGTACAATACGATACAATGGAAAGTAAATGTACAAAAGAACAAAACAGAACAGCCGGTAGCATCACGAGCCTGAGCTCGGTCCCATGCTCCCATACACTAGAGAAACACCAAAGTACCTATATAGGGACCCTTTCCGTTATCCACACCTACAGCAATATAGTCTATTTGGGCCAAAGACATTACCCAAACATGGTGTGAGAAATGAATCCCAGTAGGCACCCACAAAAGGTTCGTGCCTAACTATCAGTGTGAATGTGCAACTGTAGTGTGCAGTAGTAAATTCAATAAACTAAGAAGTACTGAAAAGTAACTAAATTTACAAGTTATATTGCCATTTTGAATATACATTTAATCATTCAATATAAGGAAAGGACCACAGTGAATTTCTAAGTAAATAGTCAGTGTCCTCAGGCATGTAAACCCTTACCCTCAGGTAAAGAGAATCCAAACCCACGGGAATCTGCCCACAGGAATATCAAATAATGCCTAAAGGCGTACGAGGTGTCGCCCACAGGCACATAATCTACTGCCCATAGGCACGAAATAAGTTACCCTTAGGATGAACAGAGAACTTCCCATAGGCTAATCACAACACTACCGTCAGGGTAAACAAGTAACCGGTCCATTCCCAATATATAAACAAAAAATTTATATACAATTCCTCTCAAGGTAATTTAAGACATGCTAAAATATTTGGTATACCCTCGGGTAACCTAGCCAAACGGCCAAATAGAGGAACACACCCAAGGGGTGGTCGTGGATCCAAGCAGCGATCCCAAATACCATTTTTACAATTTCATTAAATTACTTATGCAATTCTAGTTATTTAAAACAACCAAGGCCTCAGCCACACGACACCCCAACATGGGTTCGTAGCACAATGGTACACAAAAATGCACAATAGTTGGAATTAAAACACCAGACCACTTACCTTGATCGCCCCTGATCGATATATGTGAACGACGCTCCTCAAAACACCTGATAACGACGTAGATCTGAGGTGAACACAACTTCATTCAAACTAAAATAATATTCTTTAGAGGAAGAATTGGAATGATCTACGCAAGGAGATGGAAGATCTCACCCGTGCGGTTCCAAGGAGATCGACGATGAAAAAAACGGGTTCCCGGTATGCGGTCAGAAGGTCCTCCAAGATCTGGCCTTATCTTAGAATCTCTCCTCCGGTTCTAAGCTTCATCTGTGAACAGAGGAGACTACTTCCCATTTTAAGAAAAAAAAAGAAAAACAGACTACACGGTGTGTACTATTGGGTACATGACATGTAATTTCCATTTTTTAACTGTTCCGTTGGCGACTTCTCACCAGCGAGGCACTGTTCATCTATCGACATGAGTACACGACATGTAATACCTGAGTACAGAGTGTATACTATAGCTCAGCTGGCCACCACCTTAATATTTTTCTGTCGATTGACTACACGACGTGTAAATACCCACTACACGGCATGTAGTCAGTTTTTACACCTTTCATCGCCAGCATGGATACACGCCTTGTGTACTCATCCCACACGGCCAAATTACACGGCGAATGTACAAGTACACGACGTGTACCCACAAAGTTTGGGAATTTTCCCCGTTTTCCTTATTTTCTCTAAAACACTTATGGAAAAAGGAAGAGAAGAAACTTGTACCTCAAGACAAGAACCAGGTTCTTACATTTTGCTCCCTTAAGTGGTATTAAGGCACATGTTCCCTTTGTTGGTGTGTTTTTGAAGACCTTGTTTTCAATACAGTCACAATTTTCATAATATCCTAAAATAAAATTTAAATATATTTAATATAAACATTATTCCCTTGTTTTATAGGATGGTATTTAATTTATGGATGGAATTTATGTTCCCTTGTTCATTTTCATTATTTATTTTGTTCTGGATGTGAAAATTGATTGATTTGTTCCCAATGAAGAAGGTGTTGGTATTACTGCAGCAGATAAGAATAATTTAGAAATTGATATTCATTATTTGAATTTCATTTTATCTTCTCTTTGAAAAGGTGATCTTTTTAACATTAAAGGGATGAAAACAAAAATAAATTATATATAAAAACTCCAAAATAACTATGTAGAAAAGACCAAGAGGATGTAGTATAAGTTACAGTTTTTGAGTCTCAAATATGAAGATCTTAGAATCAATTATGATAAAAATATTGATCATTTATTTACATTATTCAATTTAACTGTGATTACTATTAGTGGCTTTTGTGATAAGATGTAAGATTATGTTATTTTTGAAATGATATTATGTATCTCTCCAGATAAATATGATGCTAAAGTCTCATCATAAGAATAAAAAATATACATGTCATATTCTTCTTGATGATATCAATAATATTATAATTTCATAAAAATTGAGGATAAATAAATATTTTTATAATAAGGTAATAGAGGAAAAATATGTTTCTTTTAAAGCCTCCAAATTTGAGAAATAAGAGAAGATTTTTTGTGGTTTTCTAATGTCAGACTCACATATTGATATGAAATATTAAAAAATGATGTACTAAATCTCATAAAATGTTTGAATAGTAAATTTAATGTTTAAGGATAATATAAAACATAAATAATTTAATTATGGGGCTATAGGATATTTTTCTTCAAATTATCGTAAACCGAAAGAAGATGATGCAAGTGTATTAGACGATAAAAATTTCAAAAGATATTCAAAAATTATTTACCCAAGACAAAATTAGATTCTCAGTGAATGAAAAATAATTTAACTATAAATAGAAGGGGAATTGTTTTATCTAATTACGAGGAATATAAAATAATGAATAAATAAAGTGAATATTTTTATAATGAAATAAATGTTTTGGAAATTATTATTATTATAAAATTTATCGATGAATACTTCTCTAGTGATGAAATTAGTAACTTTGAATGTGATGAAGAGGAATCTAAAATATAGATATTACTAAATAGAGGATTAAGATAATATCACTACTGGAAAGCTGATCTTGCCCAAAACTTTTATAATAACGGTTCTGGAAAACCATTGGTATAAGTGTTTTTTACCAACTTTATGTAAAAACTGTTGGTAAATATTGATTTTTTGAAGGCTTTCCCAACAGTTTGAACAATCCGTTTGGAAATCCAAAATGTTTTCCCCCTTTACCAATGGTTTGTAGCAAACCGTTGGTAAATGCCATTTTTTCCCAAAGTTTTTTACAAACCTTTGGGAAAATTAATGATCTCCCAACGGTTTTTACAAACTGTTGGGAAAGGTTTCCTCAAATAACCACGATTTCCAGACGCCCTCTTAGAACAGCACAGAAGTCCTTTCCCTCAATTTCTAAAAGCCTCGGCGCGCATGTGAACCCTAACCCGAGTTATTCCATCCAATCTGCTGCAACTCCCCTATCCAGATTAGTATCTTTAATTATCTTCCCAAATACAATCATAGAAGCCCTCTTCCTCCGATTTCTACATTTATTGCAATATCTATAAAGATTACGTAATTTTTTCCTATTTTAGGGATTTTAGAAAATTTTATGATTCACACTATTTGATATTGAATCAATGGCTAGTACATGATTGGTAGATGTCTGTGACTAGGGTTGAATTTGGTTTCATATATCATTTGTAACTAAATATATGACATACTACCACTAATATGGTGATTCCACCTAATAATGGTGGAATTTTCCTGGGATAATGGGGCATCCTCTTCTTTTGTTCTATAGATTTTGTAGTGTTGTTTTTTAATGTATTTTATTTTCTTATGAATTTATAGTGGTTATGTATTGGGTTCCTTTGGTCATAAATTTTGGGTGAGTTATTCTTAAGTTTTTCATAGAGATCATTGTATTCATAATTTGTGCCTAATTTTTTTGTAAGTGGTGTCGACTCACTGAGTGACTATTTGGTTATGTTTTTATGATGCCAGCGTTTGATTTTTTTTAATAATGAAAACTATATATATTTTAATTATATAAATGAGTGGTTTTTAAATATATGTTTATAAAATAGGTAAAATGTTTTCTAAGTGGTTTATTTGGAACTGTACAAAGACAAATCCCATTTTTATTGTATTCTAAAATCTCATTAAACATATTTATACTTAGTGAATCCTTTATAAGTTTGGATCCATGTTTGAGAATTACCACTAATATCCCATAGCTTAATACCATTTTTAGATTGTGTACGTCTCATTATATTTTTTAATGAGTTCACTTCTTCCTTCATTAATGTCTTCCAAGTATGTCTTAGAAATCTAATAGCCACTTGAATGTTTTTCCTTGCTTAAATAATGTAATGTATTCCTAGAATAGTCAATTAATTTATACATTCTAGTAAACCATGTTGATAACCTTCATGATTATATGATCTCATAGGTGGTTGTGGTGAATATGGATATAATTTTAAACATATGTATTGAATTTTGTTTTTATCTTCTAGGGTTTTAAGTTTTGCAGTTGGGTTTTTTTAAAGAGATATATAACAACGTTTTAAACCCCTTCTATATATGCCTAATGGTTGTTTAGTAGTGGTTTAAACCACCACTATTTAAGGTCAATATTTTTTTACCATTTTAGGTTTCAGCAGTTTTTTCCATGACAAAAAATGGTGAGGATATAATGGCGGTTCAAACCACTACTATATCCTTTCCATTTTTTGGCAGGTGAAATTGTCGCTAAAACCAAAAAACTCCACTAAAAACATTATTTGATGATTCCCCACCCCCTAGAACGACCCCCCACCCCCTGGACACCCCCCGACCCCCATGGACACACCCTCCACCCCCGTGGATAGCCCATCCACCCCCTGGATAGCCTGACCCCCCCTGGAAAGCCCCCCCCCCACCCTTGTTGACAGACTGCCCACCCCACCCCCGGACACCCACCCACCACCCCCTGACACCTCCATCCCCCGGATTCCCCCACCCCTAGAAATCCCCCCCACCCACCCCCTTGACACCCCCGACCCCACTATACAGAACTGCCACCCTTGTGGATAGCCCGACCACCGCCCATGGACAGCCCGACCACCCCCGTGGACAGACCCCCCGGATAGGGCGCCCACCCCCAGGACACCTTAGACCCCCTGAACAGCCCTGCCACCACCATGGGCAGCCCTCCAACCCCCCGGACATCCCGTACCCCCGGACATCCCCACCCACCCACTGGACACCCCTCTCACCTCCTTAGACAACTCGCCCACCCCCTGGACTCCCCGTACCCCCCCGGGACAGACTGACCACCCTTGTGGACAGCCTGCCAACCTAGACACCCCAACCCCCCTAGACATCCCCTCACCCCCTAGACACCTCTGACCCTCCGGACGACCGCACCACCCCCTGGACACTGAACACCCCCTGGACACCCCGCACCCCCCTTGGACAACCCCGCCACTCCCCTGATCCTTATCCTACTCCTCATCCTGATCTCCCTAAAGATGTTAAAGTATAAAACTCTTCTACTCGCTACAAGACCCTTAAGAATTATGTTTTCCTTGATCCACTTATAATATCTTACTGGGAAAACCTTGAATATAGTCATTAAAAATTTTGTATCTTATTTTCTAATATACACATTATTTTGTTTTATTTCTAAATATGATTCTCATATAGAGTCATGTGTCAGATATGATTTTATTTAAAGTAAATAATTGTCATTTACCAAAATATTTTTTTTATTAAACTTAAATATTATTTAATTTCTTTGAAATTACTTATTTCAATTTTTTTACAGAATGGATAGAAGTTTGATGTACGAAACTGATCGGATTTCGATCAGATTTCAATCGATTTTCAAAATAATTTGAACAACTTTCTAGATTTTTAATTTGATAAGGCTTCAGATAGTGGTCACATACACTACCCATGTTCTAATTGAGTTGGAAGACCTTGGTTGAGTCGTGAAACATTTATCAATCATATAAACAAATATGGTTTCCAAACAAACTATTATGCGTGGTATCACAATGGAGAGAAAATGGAATCTCCAAATGTTGATGATCCAAATGATAAGACTAAATTGGAGAGTTTGATATATGATCAGTTTACATTTATTCGGCATCATGAGAAGGAAAGGATGTCCAGCCAAATGGATTTTGATACAAGAACACATGATGCGTCCAATGAAAATGATGATGTTGATAGGGTGAAAAAATTGAATGATGCTGCGACGACTCTAGCATATCGGCACTATGGTAAAATGAAAAAGTTGGAATTTTTAATCCGATTATTTCATGGGGAAACTATGTATGGTATTTCAAAAACTTCAATTGATCACATTTATAACTTCATGAAGGAATTACTTATAGATGATGCAGATATTCCCTCAATCCACTATATGGCATGGGAGTTAGTTGATGAACTTGGATTCTCAAAAAATGTGATGGCATGAAATCGAGAGAAAAAAAGAATAATGAAGAGTTGGTTTACCCTTTCATGGAAGATATTTGATGCTTGATATCCTGAATTTGCAGCCGATGTGAGTAATGTGGTACTTTGTCTTTCATGTGATGCTTTTAATCCATTTGGTTAGATTCTTACATCGCACAACACATGGCCAGTTTTCATACACATTTATAACCTTCCCCCATGGTTGTGTATGAAAAAGCATTACACTTTCTTGAGTATACTGATATCTGGCCCTTCTGATCCTAAAAATGATATAGATGTATACATGGAACCTTTAATAAAAGAGTTGAAACTTCTTTTGTATGAGGTTGTTCCCACATACGATGCATGTTCGAAAGACATATTTCATATGTGTGTTGCGCTTATGTGGATGATCGATGATTTTCCTGCCTATACAATGATGTCTAGATAGAGCACAAAAAAAATTGTCATGTCCTGTTTGTATGAAGAATACTCAATCGAGAAGACTGAATATTGTCTTAGTTTTATTTTTATGGGACATCGACGATTCTTGCAAATGAACCACACATATATAAACAGTCGTCAAAGATTTGAAAATACCATGGAGACTGACGATCCACCTCAGCGTATGTCTGGAACTGATGTGCTTAATGAATAGAAAGATTTCAGTTATTCATTTGTGAAGGGTTTAATGAAATCTAGAAAGAGGAAGAATGTTTCCAATGATACATATTACAATTGGAAGAAGAAGAGTATATTCTTTGAGTTGTCGTATTGGTCAACCAACTTGTTACGTCATTGCTTAGACGTAATGCACATTGAAAAGAATATATGTGAAATGTTTCTTTTGATTTTTCTAAATGTCAAGGGGAAGACAAAAGATGATTTACGATCTCGGAGTGACTTGGTAGATTGGGGGATCAGACCAGAATTGCATCCTATCTGTATCAGTGAAAATAAATGGAAAGTTCCATGTGCTTCTTGTGTGATGACACCTGCTAAAAAAAATCAATTTCAGAAAGTGCTATAGACTATTAAAGTTCCTGACGGCTATTCAAAAAATATATCAAAATGGGTCAATAGAAAAGAGTTGAAGCAGAAATCCTTAAAGGCTCATTATTATCACGTCCTTTTGCATGAGTTGATTCCAATAGAAATCCTTCATCTCTTATCAAATAATGTAAGAGTCTCCGTTAATTGTTTGTGAAATTTTTTTAGAGATATTTGTGTTAAGATGTTTTTCAAATCCTTCGTGCAAAAACTGTTGGCAGAGACACCATTAATTTTGTGTGAGTTAGAGAAAATATTCCCTCCATCAGTTTTTTACATGAATGTTGCATTTGACTGTCCATATTCCGACTGAAATACTTCTTGGAGGACCCTGTGTTTTCTATTGGATGTATCCAACTGAAATAAACATGTGCACATTGAAACCATATGTTCAGAACAAGAATTATCCCAAAGGTTCTATTGTGAACGGTTACTTGGATCGAGAATGTATGTATTTCTAATCAATGTATTTGTCTGACCTTACTATGATAATAAACAAACCAATGAGAAATGAAGAAGAACAATATAGGAAAATTGAACCTAGTTTCTCATCACTTCCTCATATAGGAGGAATTCCTGGATCATATACATTTACGACATTAACCTTTGAAGAGCGAGAGATGGAACATCACACAGTGTTGTTCAATTGTGTTTTGTTCGATGAGTATATCAAGTATGTAAATTTTACATGTATCTCTTATCTTATCTCTTGTAATTTTAAATATCTGTTACAATATTTTTATTTTTAATCTATAGGGAACATATATAATTGATATATAGAAATAATCGTTCTTTATCTTTGAAAAGGAAAGAGACTTTTCATAGTAAAGGGTTTTCTTCTTGGTTGAAATTGAAGGTAAAAATATTTCTGTAATAACTAAATAAATATAAAATTTAATTAAGTTTACTATTTTTTTATATTTCAGGTATCGAGTTTGCCTGTAGACTCTGTTTCTGAGGAAATAAGAGCTTTGGATTTTGGTCCTAATACCATGGTTTGTGCTTGTAAATCACTTGTGATCAATGGATACAAATTTATTATCACTGAACGAGAAAGAAACATGAGAACACAACATGATGGTGTTATGCTAACAGCCACAACAGACTGTTATGCCAGTTCATCGGATAATAGACCTCATTCTAAAAATTTACCTTATAACGGAGTCGTGGAGAAAATGATAATTTTGGATTATTACTCGCATGGTCGAGTCACGATGATGAAATGCCAATGGTTTGATTCAATGATGAGGCAAGAAACCTTTACTGATGATTGTGGATTTAGAGTTATTGACTTCACTCACACTCTTTCCACCGATGAACCATACGTATTGGAATCAATGGTGAAACAAGTTTTTTATGTCAAAGATCATTGTCATCCTAAATTCGGTGTAATTATTGAAGTAAATCCCAAACATGTTTTTGGTGATGGTGATGATGAAGTTGACACTATCCCTACTGCAATTGGAAGCAATTCATTTATTTATTATGATGACTCCAATAGCTCAATTTCCAGAGTTGATTGGGAACCCGAAGTTGTGGTGGGAAATATATAGAATCATACAGTCGTGTTCTTACCTACATCATTCAGAGTGTGAATCCTAGTACTTACCTTAAAACCACCATAAATCTTCTGTTTATTTATGTTTTTTTATCAGAATGGATTCCCTATATTTTGTTTTTTGGGTTACACATTAGTTATCTATTTCTAATTACTTCTATATTTGTTTTCATTGCATTAAATAACACTCATTAAAGAGAGTCGGCGAAAAAAGATGACAGAAAATAATCGTCGCATGACACAAATGGGAATTCCTCCACTCATCTCTGTTGTGAGTATTTTATTTCAAATATATATATTTCAATAACTTATAATATAATGTGGTTACTTTTTTGTTAAACTTTTTTTCAGGATCCACCCCCTAGACGAGATATATCCAATGAGGAGCCTAATATTGCTCCCAGTACAGAGGCTGGTGGTAGGAGGGGGGTGGTGTCAGAGTTATACGACCATCTGGTGGTCCCGGTACTAAGGGCGGTGGTACGAGGGCTCGTGGTGAGAGAGTTAGATAATCCACTGGTCGTAGCTGATTGGATTATTCCCCTACCACATGCATATCTTCTATGACCCATTTTTATCCTGCAATGTCTTTAGGGACACACGGGATATTTAGGCCTCCGATTTTTACACTACCAGTTGGCCAGACATCTGTGCTGTCATCTTTTTCTTCTGGTTCATTATCTCCGGGCTATTATATTCCACCTTCTCCGACTCCTACTCTGACAAAGTATGTGGCTGAGGAGCATACACTATGGGACACTCAACCTATACATGATATTCCTTCAGATTCTGAACATCCAGTAATGCCCATTGATCCGACTACCACAGGTATATTTATATAACTCTAACAAATTTTTATTCCAAAATTTATTTTTATTATAACTTGTACTGATATTTTTTTCCTTTAATAACATATTCATCTACTGATAGGAGGTGGGGGAGGGGCGTACTCGCTTGCGTTCAGTATGGAACCTCTAGACACAGTTGATCACTGAATACAATGATTATGGATAGATGATTGATAAATCTGGGCAGGAATGTCGGGGTTTTTTGGCGACACTAGCCAAATACTCCGACATCATTCCAGTCATCCCTCTCTTTTGGAGACATTTTCCACACAAAGTCAACGATAATGCGTAGGAACAAATATGGGTAACAAACCTATTTGATTTAATGTAGTATTTTTTTTGTATTTATATGAATAAATCTATTTGGTTTTAGCTTCGGTATAACTTCCCTAATGGAGAAGGTGCAGGACCGGTGCATTTAAAGGAGCTCGGAGATATTTAGAGAGATTATAAGCATGAGCTGTATGTTGGCTGGTGTGATAGAGTGGGCACGGAGTTGGAGACATTACCTATCATGGATGACTTCCTGATAGAGCAATATCTCCAAATGATTACCCATTGGGCGACTGCCAAATTTAAGGTATTAATTCCATTTGAGGTATTTAGATAACAGTTTTCATATTTTTCATTAATATTATCTAATTTATAATTAAACATTATTTAGTAATCTTCTGAAAAAAAAAACAAAAAAACATTGATTCAATGCAATACCTCCACACTTTGGGGTGCACGACTATGTCAGATTAGGAGAGGCAGCTGGTACGATATAGTTGTTTATAATTTTTATTTAAGAATTTCCCTTTTTATTGTTTCTACTTAAATTATGTGATTTATTGAATATTGAATATATGATTAAACATGCAATTTATATTTTTTCAATGTCATTACAGAAGCACAAATTGAATATTTAAGGACGTATCCCTCGAACAAAATTGTTTTTCTCGAGTAGAAGGAAAAAAGATGGAACTGCAGTTAATGAACCGACACAAGAAAAGATTGTAAGTTTTAATTTTTTTTCCAAGTTTAATATCTATTTTGAAATTTAATAATATATTAATTTTTTTAACAGGCTTTTTAGAGGCCCTTGATGCCCAGGAGCCTGACAATTTTGGGCCACATGATCATTTATATCAGGTTTTGGGAGATGAGCACTCTGGTCGTGTACACTGCCGACCTAGTAAGAATATAGTCTCGACGAGGTATTGGTCCTCTCCAGGTATCCATTCTAGTACCACCGAGTTGGAAAAGGTCAAAGAGTATGCAAGATAGTCTGATAAAATTGTCACAGAGTTGGAAGATCAAGTTCAAACGAGGGACAAAAAATTTATGAAACCGATGAAAGATTTATCTTCATCACTTCCACCAGAGGCCAGCGTGGCTTGACAGACATTTATGTCGTCGATGGGTGCATTATCCAATACACCAGGTGATAGTTCTAGTGTTGGTCAATATGATGATGTTCCTGGTGATGATGATAATGCTGAAGAGGACAAGGGCGAGGATGAGGATGAGGATGGTGGTGAGGATGGGGCTGAGGGTGAGGATGGGGCCAAGGGCAAGGATGGGGATGACGATGAGCATGGGGACGATGACGAGGATGATGACGAGGATAGAGATGGCGGCGAGGATGAGGTCGATGATGAAAGTGGTGATGGTGATCAGGGCCAGGTTGATCCATTACATTTTTGAATTCTGTATAACTCTTTATTTTTTAACCTTCTTTTCACTCTGGTATGGATATTTTTGAATTCAGTATAACTTTTTTATTTTCAACCAAATATGGAAGCCTAATGATGTTATAATGGTTTTGAGGTGAGTGATTATATATGAAATTTTATGGGTTATTATGAGGAGTTTCTTTCTCTTTGATTTATTGGTTCATAAAACATAAGTTGGTGCTGCATATATTATGTAATTGGAATTAGTAAAGTAAAATGAAGGTCTCGGATTTTCGAGTTGGTTATTTGGATGGTATTCTCTATCAAAAGTGGGTATATCTCTATTGAATATGGGTGTATTTTCTAATTGACTAATGTATTTATTGCACTGACCATTCAATACACATTTTCCACAATACGAAAGCACCACAAAAATCATAGATAGACACTACACACCACAAGACACCCATGGGAGCCACCCTTTGAGGTAGCGTCCCTCTCGTAGCCTCTTTAATTTAAGAATGCTTTAATTTGAATTTATATTCTTTCTTAATTCTGCTTAATTATATTGAATTTCATATCTTGAATAAGTTTTATTTAATATAATTGTTTAATTTGATAATTTGACTCTCAATCAGAAGTTTCAACTACCTAGTACCACTTTTACAAACAACGAATATGATATATATGTATTTATCATACCATAGTATTGAATCAAGAGTCTGTTTTTATAACATAAGATCAGTTTTTATAATGTGAAGGACAACTACATATGATTTATTTGGAATCATAGCCGGAAGATGTTGCCCCACAGATGTTGCTGGACCGGGCCAACACGCCACGGTCACGCCGTGGTCACACTGCAGTAATGCCGTGATATGTCCTTGCTCCCATACAGCCCCCCAGATAGCCACCCCCCCCACCATCCTCCCTGGACCCCGGATAGCCCCCTGGACATCCCCACAGAGGTTTCGTGTGACTGCGCTGGCCGAAAACGCACTCGGCGTGTCGTAAATGGCCAAAACATGGGTTTTACAGTCAATTGCATGCCAAACGAAATCTTAATGACTTAAAATCACACAAAAACATGCTAGTTATTATTCGTGAGGTGTACAAGAAGACATCACATCATTCGGATGCGCGGTTTGCACGACACGACTAAATATGTGTTTTTTAGGTGTTAGGCATGCTTGAAAAGCGTGCTTGGGGTGGTCGAATCTGGCCGAACAACCTTGGAATGCCATTAAATCAGACAAAAACAAATTTTGGGTGATTTTTGAAATTTTCGACCATATGGAACGTCAATGAGAGGTGTCGTGTGACCGCGCTAGCCAAAAACACACTTGGCGTGTCGTAAATGGATAAAACATGGATTTTACTATCAAATGCATGCTGAACGACATCCGAATGACTTGTAATAAAACATAAACACCCTAATTATTATTCTTGATGTGTATGAGGAGACAACATGTCATTCGGATGCACAGTTTGAGTGACACGACTGAATATGTGTTTTTAGGTGTTCGACGCGCTTGAAAAGCGTGCGTGGGGTGGTTGAAACTGGCCAAACGACCTCAAAATGCCATGACATCGGATGACAACAAATGGAGGGTGATTTGTAAAATTTTCGGCCAGACGACACCTCAATCAGAGGTGTCCTGTGACCGCTCTGGCCGAAAACACACTCCGCGTGTCGTAAATGGCCAAAACATGGGTTTTACGGTCAAATGCTTGTCGAACGACATCAGAATGACTTGATATCACACCAAAATAACCTAGTTTTTATTTGTGAGGTGTAAGAGGATAAGGAACGCCATTCGGACGTGTGGGTTGCGCGGCACAGCTGAATATGAGTTTTTTAGGTGTTCGGCGCGCTTGAAAAGAATGCGTGGGTGCCCGAAACTGGCCGAACGACCTCGGAGTTCCATGAAATCGGACGACAACAAAGGGTGGGTGATTTTTGAAATTTTCAGAAAGAAGAAATGTTAATCGGAGGTGTCGTGTGACTGCTCTGGCCAAAAATGCACTCCGCGTGTCGTAAATGCAAAAACATGGGTTTTACGGTCAAATGCATGCCGAAAGACATCAGAATGACTTGAAATCAAACAAAAACACTGTAGTTATTATTCGTGAAGTTTACAAGGACACAGAACATCATTTGGACTGGGGGTTTGTGCAGCATGGATGAATATGTGTTTTTTATGTGGTCAGCATGCTTGAAAAACGTGTGTGGTTTAAGGACCCCGATTCCCGAGTGCCCATGGGCCATGATGCACTAAAAATTATTACAAATATTTACAATAATACATCATGTCCCATTACTACAGAAGATCACGAGGCTCAAGATTCTGGGAAACCACTAGATTCTGGAAAAAACTTCTTTAGTAAAAACCCATACCTGAAAAATTTTAAAACAGAAACGTAGGGTGAGAAAAATATGCCCAGTAAGGGGTTTTAAAACGTTTAAAGAAAATTCTTTCTCAAGGAAGTCATTTTGAAAACGATAAAATACTTCATTAAAAACAAGCCATTATCTTTTTCTTAAAATATGTAAATCCTAAATTCTTGAAAACCACTTACACAGAAAAGAAGTAATTTCTTAAAATAAACTTCAAAGAAGACATAAATCAGAGAGCGCAAGCATGTGAAGAATAAATGATGCATAATTCATGACAAAATTACTTCAGCTCTAAAAGTCTGTGTGTAAACAGGGAAAAAATTCATATCATGATTTATCTACACATAAAGTTCCTATAACAGCATGCCACATGTATCAAGGTTCATAACTCATAATATCATTCTCATGGTCAAAGGAAATTTCCAACTAGGGGATATCCTGTCAGTTGAACCATCCTTTGGTTGACCATTTATCATCACATGCGGAGGGAATGTATAATGTCAGACTTTGTCAAGACCTTTTGTCATGACCATAAAACATAACTTAATATGGGTCAAGGCTAACCGCCTACCCCGTTTCCATAGTATCACAAGCCAAGGCCAACTACCAAGACGGTCGCACATAACGTCTCATGAGACTCATCCTTTACCCAATGCATTGGAGTGATGTATAATTTCGGGCGCACTTGTCCATAATCATTTAAGTCCAATGCATCCCTCACATATAATTGCATGATCTTATATTCAAAACTTCCATTATTAGTCCATAATCCCCTTTGTACATTTTCATATTGATTATGTAAAAGTATTAGACTTATTGGTTACACCTCATATGGTGACACGAAGAAAAAAAAATATTCTTGTGCACATGTAAATTAAAAAAACTTGCTTACATAAAATGATAGGTTAGCACATGAGATAATAATTCATTCCTTAAAACCCTTTAGAAGGTGTCCTTTTCCAAAATATGTTGATCCCCTTTTTAACTCCGTGGAACCCATTTAATTTTTATGCACCAATTTTTTATAATAGACTAAAGCACCAACCCAAAGGACCAAAGGCAACACTTGTGAAACATATAAAATACAAAACATGGTTTATGGCCTATGATGTGTTTAATCATAAAAGAAATATTTACACCCATGAGCTCATGCATAGGAGTACATTTATATTTAAACATAAAACAACCATCACACTCTTTACTTGAAAAACAGAATTTTAAATACATATGAATTCAGGTAAAGTGACAATTATAATAAAATGATTTATGTACATTTAGAGTGTGTGTTTGGGATCTGCACACCGCAAAACTAGGTTTTATTAAACTCTTTCAACCGTAGCATGGATTAAAATAGAAAAAAAATTTAGTGAAACCCTAATTATATCATGTTTATATATCCAAACATACATTTGTTACGAATAAGGTACACAAAAACTTGAGGGACTAGACCCCTTGCATGCAGTTCAGGTTTTGAAAACAATACCCAAAAACGAAAGGTCATCCTTCAAAGATCGTAACCCGAAATCGGTTGTGTGTGTCCATAGATATATGTGTATATATATATGAACATATATATATATATATATTTTTAATTTGAAAGTCCAAACAAATTCAAGGTGAAATTATAAACATATATACATATGTATATATCTGTGAGGAAAGGGAATTAGTGGGGAAGGGTTCACAAGCTACTTTGAAGGCACGAGGACCCTTGCATGTACTATGTACTCAAAACTTTTTTGGAAAAATCAACATACATTTTTTGTTTATGAAGATATGAACCCATATATACATATATATATATATATAAATATATATATATAAACGTATGAACTAGTGTATACAAGTAATATCAATAGAATTTGTGAAAAGGATGAGAACAAAACCAAGTGGATCCCTTTCCCCGATTTGATTCTCCATGCATGAAGAGGAAAGATGGTATGAATGGTTATTAAGGCCTTATATATATACACACACACACATATGCATGAAGTTTATATAACTGTGTATATTCACTGAAACTGATGAAAATAAAACGAGAAAATTTCCTTTACTTTCTCTTGGAGAGGAAAAGAAGAAGATGCAGGTGGTGAAGTCGAGTTAGTGGTCGAAAGTCCAAGAAATCCGCAGCAAACCCTCTTCTCTTCGGTGCAAACCAGAGCTTACAAGTAGGGTACTCTTCCTTGCGCGGTGATGTTGACGGGGCATCCGAGGGCCGAGGCGGTGCCAAACCTGTGGAAAGAAGGGGCGACGCCGGGTCCACTGATGACCTAGGTGATGAAAACGCAAGCTAGCTACTGGCTCGACGTGCGAGGAAGAATAAAACGAACACGGGGAAAGAAGAAATCCAAATAAAACGAGGGATGACCAAGATTAAATAGTATTTGATCGGATGACCCTGACGCGATGCGGCATTAAAAATCCACGGACATCCGCGATAGAGATGAGCTGGATCGAACGGTCCAAAGTGTTGCGGTGTTTTGTTTTAAAAAAATGCGGCCCCTAATTCAACGTTTTTTTATCTTAATATTTTTTTATCGTTAATTTATTCTTTATTAAACCTATTATAAAAATGGTATTATTATTACATACAATTATGAATCAACTTTTAATATTTTAAGATAAGTCAATAGTCATTTAATACACATATGTGTTAATCTATTTACCCCTATCTATATAGTATTATTATTTTCCTTTATTAACTTATATAAACCAATTATCTTAATACATAATAACTAATTATTTTCAAATTTCACAAATAAGAGAGTATTTAGGTAAACATTAACATTATGCAACAAAATTTGTATTATAAATAAAACCATAATTTTCCATAATTTCAAAACTTTTAATTATAATAAGATCAAATTATAAAATATTTATATTATAATTATTTATTATATTTAATTGGAGGTAAATATAATATGTTTAACTTAATGTTTAACGTAACATATATATTTATATATATGACCCATGAGTTTACACATATATTTTCGTAAACAAAAAAAAAGTAAATCCTAACAAAATTCAATTTAGTAATTCATGTTTTAAATAAAATAAA
Organism: Viscum album; assembly: GCA_963277665.1. Lineage (NCBI taxonomy): Eukaryota > Viridiplantae > Streptophyta > Magnoliopsida > Santalales > Viscaceae > Viscum > Viscum album. The sequence goes on from OY728131.1 coordinate 247,426,065, forward strand.
TATTTATTTTCTTAAGTTAAAAACATTTATAATTAATAGTGGAAAATAATAATATTAATTCCCACTATTATGTATTATAATAATAGAATTCTCGTATAATTCACATTTTGGAAAAAAAACAATAAATTAGTTATATTATCATTATTATTGTTTTTTTATTTAAACATTAAAGAAAATAACATAATTAACCTTTTTGAACCTTTCAGGGGTATTCAACTCCTAGCTTCAACGGTTCTATTTGAAAATTAAAACATTAGAAGATAATGGATCATAGGGGAGCCAACGACTATAATTATAGCTATTGGTGCCTAACGGTCGGATATGTGTTCTGAAAAACCTGGTATCGGGGTGTCCTAAACTCAATGTAACTGAAGAAGAAAGAGGAGAAGATGGTTCATGTCATTCCTTTGGTGCTCAGTACGGCTGTGGTGGCTTTGTCCACCCTTATGTTTGTTTTGATGGATGCCAAAGACCCCTATCGCCTTCTCGAGGTTCTTGTTGTTTTGAGTGGTCTTCCAGTAATTCTTATATGGTTTTTAATTGGTATCTTTGGTTAGCTAAGCTTCCCGTTTGATTAGTGAGTTGTAATTACCATGGTGTTCATTATTTGAATAAAAGAGCCTTTCGTTCATTTTGGTGCGTTAACTCTATTTCATTATTATATTTTTTATATATATACAAGATGATTGTTTGTTCGATTAAAGGAAAATGTAGTAATATAAAACATATCGTTACATTAAAACATAGTTTCTTGGGATGTTACATTATTTCCCCTTCAAAAAATTGCGTCCTCGCAATTCTATTCGTAAAAAGAGAAAACCCCCAGTCGTACAACATTACCAAAACGGGAGATTTGGATCAGTTAATGGAATACCCATGTTGGTACATAGTTCCTCCATTTATCTTGCCCAGATACACCTTGAGAAGTAGGTTTTTAATCCCTACTCATGTGTACTACACACAGGCTTCCATAGGGAGGCTCGTGCAGTAAAAATCTCAGAAACGTCTGAGTGGACAAATTACCTGATAAAAATCCGAAATACTTCATGCTCGAGGTATTCTATGGGGATGATGCGATTGAGGAGACTATGATTTAAGACCTGAAACATAATGGCTTCCCTGAGGTGGCCATCCTGGGCAGCTATAAGGAAGCATGCTCTGGCAGAAAAGTTTAGCGCCGGAGTAAAACACTGAAAGAGGCCTTCGTAGTATCTCCCCTTCTCTTATGGCAGGGGAGTTGTGCAGTGGCAATGAGATGAAAAAATGGTCATTCCCCTGACACGAACGAAGAATCTCAGAACTATTTGATAAGTCAAAAAGGCGTTGACAAGACCCTCGCAGGTGGAGAAAATATGGATAATCCACCGTGCATGTTCTGATCAAAATAACCTCTACTAACTCATCAGGTAGAGATGAGATGTTCTTTTGACCAGCCATCTAAAAAAACATTCAATAGAACTCACTTAACAATACTGATAAGGTAGAGATAGGAAAGGAAACATGAGATTTTCAATTGAACAAAATTTTACATAGGAAATGCTGAGTTTACTAAATGAACAACACATAGAGAAGAAAAGCTCCCTAATTCCACAAACCACACACAGGCTGAACAGATGGGGTTAAACTCATGGGAACACCTATGACGCCTCCTGAGTTTAGCATGAGGGGTACGAAGTTGAGAAAAATAATTATACACTTGTTTCCTATAAGAAAAATGGGTGGAATCATCTTATAACACCCCAAAGTCCATCAACTAGCCGCAGAATCCATAGTGAAAAATCTGACACAGGTAGGCCGCTCAGAGGTCTCTGGCAGTAGCAGTTTCTCGAAAGGGGTTATTGAGCATCGTGCCAAATTCTTTTCCAGTTGTGAACACTCGGAAGAGTCCCTCGTGGTACCTTCCCTGACGTGCATAAGAGGTAAATTGTGTCATCATCATTAGGATATAATCCATTCCCAATCCCCGGTAAAGACTAAGCACCCTAGGCGAGTTTGACACATCATACAGGTGCTTGCATGACATGAAAATATGGGCGTAATTAATAAAGTTATACTGACTATCTAGAGACACAATGGTCTCTAGGGCCTAAGTTGGAAGTGACAGTAGATTGGTAGATACATTTCCATCAGCCATCTGAAAGTTATAACATATTTACTTAGTCAATCATAGTTATATATTCATACTACCTAGTTTTCCATAGTTTCCTGAACCCATCCTCTGATACCAACTATAAGGACCCCGATTCCCAGGTGCCCATGGGGCCTGATGTACTAAAACTTATTATAAATATTTACAATAATACATCATGTCTCATTACTATAGAAGATCGTGAGGCACAGGATTCTGGGAAACCAGCAACTTCTGGAAGAAACTTCTTTAGTATAAAAAAATACTAGAAAAATTTTAAAACAAAAACGTAGGGTGAGAAAAATTTGCCAAGTAAGGGGTTTTAAAACGTTTAAAGAAAATTCTTTCTCAAGGAAGTAATTTTGGAAAATTATAAAACACTTCATTAAAAACAAGGAATTATCTTTTTCTTAAAACATGTAAATCCTACATTATTGAAATCCACTTACATAGAAAAGAAGTACTTTCTTAAAATAAACTTCAAAGAAGACATAAATTAGAGAGCGCAAGCATGTGAAGAATAGATGATGCAAAATTCACGACGAAATTACTCCAGATCTAAAAGTCTGTGTGTAAATAGGGAAAACATTAATATCATGATTTATCTGCACATAGAGTTCCTATAACAGCATACCACATGTATCAAGGTTCATAACTCATAATCTCATTCTCATAGTCAAAGGAAATTTCCAACTATGGGATATCCTGTTATATGGACTATCCCCTGGTTGACCATTTATCATCAGATGCGGAAGGAATGTATAATGCCAGACTTTGTCAAGACCTTGTGTCATAACCATAAAACATAACTTAATACGGGTCAAGGCTAACTGCCTACCTCGTTTCCATAGTAGCACAATCCAAGGCCAACTGCCAAGACCGTCGCACATAACGTCTCATGAGACTCATCCTTTACCCAATGCATTGGAGCGTTGTATAATTCTGGGTGCACCCGTCCATAATCATTTAAGTCCAATACATCCCTCACATATAATAGCATGATATCATATTCATAACTTGCCTTCTTAGTCCATAATCCCCTTTGTACATTTTCGTATTGATTATGTAAAATGATTAGAATTATTGGTTCCACCTCATATGGTGACATGAATAAAAAAAATATTCTTATGCACATGTAAATAAAAAAAACTTGCTTACATAAAATGATAGGTTAGCACATGAGATAACAATTCTCGCATTTAAACCCTTTAAAAGGTGGCCTTTTCCAAACCATGTTGATCCCATTTTTAATTCCATGGTTCCCATTTAATTTTTACGCACCGATTATTTACAATAGACTAAATCACCAACCTGAAGGACCAAAGGCAGCGCTTGTGAAACATCTAAAATACAAAACATGGTTTATAGACTATGAGGTGTTTAAGTATAAAATAAATATTTACACCCATGAGATCATGCATAGGTGTACATTTATATTTAAACATAAAACAACCATCACACTCTTTTCTTGAAAAACCGAATTTTAAATACATACAAATTCTGGTAAAGTGACAATTATAATAAAAGGATTTATGTACATTTAGAGTGTGTTTTTGGGATCTGCACACCACAAAACTAGGTTTTATTAAACTCATTCAACCGTAGAATGACTCAAAATAGAAAAATATGGTTTAGTGAAACCCTAATTATATCATGTTTATATATCCAAACATACATGAGTTACGAATAAGGTACACAAAAACTTCAGGGACTAGACCCCTTGCATGCAGTTCAGGTTTTGAAAACAATACCCAAAAACGAAAGGTCATCCTTCAAAGAACATAACCTGAAATGGGTTGAGTGTTTCCACACACACATATATATATATGAACATATATATATATATATATATATATATATTTTTAATTTTAAAGTCCAAATGGATACAAGGCGAAATTATATACATATCTACATATGTATATATCCGTGAGGAAAGGGAATTAGCGGGGAAGGGTTCGCATGCTACTTTGAAGGCACGAGGCCCCTTGCATGTACTGTGTACTCAAATTTTTTTGGAAAACTCAACATACATTTTTTTATGAAGATTTGAACCTTTATATGCATATATATACATATATAAACGTATGAACTCATGTATACATGTAATATCAAAAGAATTTTTGAAAAGGATGAGAACAAAACCAGGTGGATCCCTTACCCCGATTTGATTCTCCACGCAGGAAGAGGAAAGCATGTATGAACGGTTCTTAAGGCCTTATATATATACACATATGCATGAAGTTTATATAATTGTGCATATTCATCGAAAATGATGAAAATAAAACGAGAAAATTTCCTTTACTTTCTCTTGGAGAGGAGAAGAAGAAGATGTAGCTGGAAAAGTCGAGTTAGTGGTCGAAGGTCCAAGAAATCTGCAGCAAACCCTTTTCTCTTCGGTGAAAACCGGTACTTAAAAGTAGGGCAATCTTCCTTGCGCAGTGATGTTGACGGGGCATCTGAGGGCCGATGCGGTGCCAAAACAGTGGAAAGAAGGGGCGACGCCAGGTCCACCGCCGGCCTAGGTGAAGAAAACGCAAGATAACTACTGGTTCGACGTGCGAGGAAGAAGAAAACGAATGCGGGGAAATAAGAAATTAAAATAAAATGATTGATGACCACGATTAAATGGGATTTTATCGGATGGCCCTGATGCGATGGTACATTAAAAATCCACAGACAGTCGCGATGGAGATGAGCTGTATCAGACAGTCCAAAGTGTTGCGGTGTTTTTAAAAAAAAATGCGGTCCCAATTTCAACGTTTTTTTATCTTAATATATTTGTTATCGTTACTTTATTCTTTATTAAACCTATTATAAAAACGGTATTATTATTACATACAATTATTATTCAACTTTTATTATTTTAAGACAAGTTAATAGTCATTTAATACACATATGCGTTAATCTATTTACCCCTATCTATATCATATTATTATTTTCCATTATTGACTTATATAAACCAATTATCTTAATCTCTATTTACATGTAAAGATCTATATACAATAATGTTATTGCAATTTTATTATTTAACATAATTACTAATTATTTTCAAATTTCACAAATAAGAGAGTATTTATGTAAACATTAACATTATGGAACAAAATTTGTATTATAAATAAAACCATAATTTTCCATAATTTCAAAACTGTTAATTATAATAAGATCAAATTATAAAACATTTATATTATTATTATTGCTTATATATAATTAGAGGTATGTATAATATATTTAAATTAAATTTTAACATAACATGTATATATATATATATGACCCATGAGTTTACACATATATTTTCGTAAACAAAAAAAAAGTAAATCCCAACCAGATTCAACATAGTCATTCATGTTTTAAATAAAATAAATATTTATTTGCTTAAGTTAAAAACGTGTATAATTAATAGTTGAAAATAATAATATTAATTCCCACTGTTATGTATTATAATAATGGAATTCTCATATAATTCACATTTTGGGAAAACAAACAATAAATTAGTTATATTATCATCATTGTTGTTATCGTTATTTAAACATTAAAGAAAATAACATAATTAACCTTTTTGAACCTTTTGGGGTTATTCAACTCTTAGATTCCATGGTTCTATTTGAAAATTAAAACATTAGAAGATAATGGTTAATGGGGGAGCCAACAGCTATAATTATAGCCATCGGTGCCTAAAGGTCGGATATGTGTTCTATAAAACCTGGTCTCAGGGTGTCCTAACTCAAGGTAACTGAAGAAGAAATAGGAGAAGATGGTTCAAGTAATTCCTTTGGTGCTTAGTATGGCTGCAGTGGCTTTGGCCATCCTAATGTTTGTTTTGATGGATGCCCAAGACCCCTATCGCCTTCTCGGGGCACTTATTGTTTTGAGCGGTCTTCCTGTAATTTAAATAGGGTTTTTAATTGGTATCTTTGGTTTGCTAAGCTTCCTGCTTGACCAGTGAGTTGTAATTACCATGGTGTTCCTTATTTGAATAAAAGAGCCTTTCATTCATTTTGGTGCGTTAACTCTATTTCATTGTTACATTTTTTTATATATACAAGATGACTATTTGTTTGATTAAAGGAAGAAAAAGTAATATAAAACATATCATTACATAAAACATAATTACTTGGGATGTTACATGTGGGATGCTCAAAACCGGCCAAACGTCCTTGAAATTCCATTAAATCAGACAACAACAAAGGTTGGGTGATTTTTAAAAATTTTGGCCAGACGGCATATCAATCAGAGGTGTCGTGTGACCGCGCTGGCCGAAAACGCACTCCGCGTGTCGTAAATGGCCAAACCATGGGTTTTACGGTCAAATGCATGCCGAACGACATTAGAATGACTTGAAATCACACAAACAAACCCTAATTATTATTCTTGAGTTGTACAAGGAGATGGAACATCATTCAGATGCGCGGTTTGCGCGGCACAGATGAAGATGCGTTTTTTAGGTGTTCAGCGCGCTTGAAAAGCATGCGTGGGGTGGTTGATACCGGTCGAATGACCTCAGAATACCCTGAAATTGGACAACAACATAGGGTGGGTGATTTTTGAAATTATCAGCCAGATGACACATCAATTGGAGGTGTCGTGTGACCGTGCTGTCTGAAAACGCACTCTGCGTGTCGTAAATGGCCAAAACATGGGTTTTACGATCAAATGCATGTTGAACTACGTCGAAATGACTTGAAATCACACTAAAACACCCTAATTATTATTCTTGAGATGTACGAGGAGACGACACATCATTCGGATGCGTGGTTTGCACGACATGGCTGAATATGTATTTTTTAGGTGTTCGGTGCGCTTGAAAAGCATGTGTGGGGTGGTCAAAACTGGACGAATGACCTCATAATGCCATGTAATCGGATGAAAAAAAGGGCAGGTGAATTGTGAAATTGTGTTCCAGACGACACGTCAATCGGAGGTGTCTTGTGACCGCGCTGGCTGAAAATTCACTCAGCGTGTCGTAAAAGGCCAAAACATGGGTTTTACGGTCAAATGCATGCCGAATGACATCGGAATAACATGAAATCACACAAAAACACCCTAATTATTATTCGTGTGGTGTAAGAAGAGATGAAACGTCATTAGGACGCGCGATTTTCCCAACATGGATGAATATGTGTTTTTTAGATGTTTGGTGCGCTTGAAAAGCGTGCGTGGGTTGGGCGAAACCGGCAGAACGACCACAGAATACCATAAATCGGACGACAACAATTGTTGGGTGATTTGTAAAATTTTTAGCTAGACCACACGTCAATCAGAGGTGTCGTGTGACAGCGCTGGCCGAAAACGCACTCCGCGTGTCGTAAATGGCCAAAACATGGGTTTTACGGTCAAATGCATTCCGAACGACATCGGAATGACTTCAAATCACACTGAACACACTAATTATTACTTGTGAGGTGTAAGAAGATATTTCACGTCATTAGGACGCGTAGTTTTCATGGTACAGATGAATATGTGTTTTTTAGGTGTTTGATGCGCTTGAAAAGCGTGCGTGGGGTGGTCGAAACCGGCCGAACGACCTCAGAATGCCATGAAATCGGACGAAAACAAAGGGTGGGAGAATTGTGAAATTTTGGTGAGACGGAATGTCAATCGGAGGTGTCGTGTGACCGCGATGGCCGAAAACGCACTCGGCATGTCGTAAATGGACAAAACATGGGTTTTACGGTCAAATGCATGCCGAACGACATCATAATGACTTGAAATCACATGAAAACACCCTAATTATTATTCTTGTGGTGTACGAGGAGACGACACGACATTCGAATGTGTTGTTTGCATGGCACAACTGAATATGTGTTTTTTAGGTGTTCGACGTGCTTGAAAAGCATGCGCGGGGTGGTCGAAACCGGCCGAACAACCTCGGAATGCCATGAAATCGGACGACAACAAAGGGTGGGTGAATTGTGAAATTATCAGCTAAGCGCCACATCTATCGGAGGTTTCGTGTGACCACACTGGCCGAAAACTCACTCCACATTTCTTAAATGGCCAAAACATGGGTTTTAAGGTAAAATGCATGCTGAACGACATCAGAATGGCTTGAAATCACACTAAAACACCCTAATTATTATTCAAGAGGTGTACAAGGAGACGACACATCATTCGGAAGTGCGGTTTGCGCAGCATGATTGAATATGTGTTTTTAGGTGTTCGGCGTGCTTGAAAAGCGTGTGTGGTGTGGTCGAAACCGGCCAAACGACCTCGGAATGCCATGAAATCGGACAAAAACAAAGGGTGGGGGATTTGTGAAATTGTTGGCCAGATAGCACGTCAATCGGAGGTGTCCTGTGACCGCGCTGTCTGAAAACGCACTCGGCGTGTCGTAAATGGCCAAAACATAGGTTTTATTGTCAAAGGCTTGTCGAACAACATCAGAATGACTTGAAATCACACTAAAACACTGTATTTATTATTCTTGAGGTGAAAAAGAAGATGAAACATCATTCGGATGCACTATTTGCATGGCACGGCTGAATATGTGTTTTTTAGGTGTTCAGCGCGCTTGAAAAGAATGCGTGGGGTGGTCGAAATCGGACGAACGACCTCATAATGCCATGAAATCAGACGACAACAATGGGTGGGTGATTTTAAAATTTTTCGGCCAGACATAACATCAATCAGAGGTGTTGTGTGACTGCGCTTGCCGAAAAAGAACTCTGCATGTTGTAAATGGCTAAAACATGGGTTTTACGGTCAAGTGCATGCCGAACGACATTTTAATGACTTGAAATGACACAAAACACCCTAGTTATTATTCGTGAGGTGTACGAGGAGACAACATGTCATTCGGATGCGCGGTTTGCGTGACACGGCTGAATATGTGTTTTTTAGGTGTTCGACGCACTTGAAAAGTGTGTGTGGGGTGGTCGAAACTGGAAGAACACCCTCCAAATGCCATGAAATCGTACAACAATAGAGGGTGGGTGATTTGAGAGATTTTCGTCCAAACAACACATCAATCAGATGTGTCGTGTGACCATGCTGGCGGAAAATGCACTCTGCGTGTCGTAAATGGCCCAAACATGTGTTTTACGGTCAAATGCATGTCGAATGACATCGGAATGACTTGAAATCACACAAAACACCCTAATTATTATTCTTGAGGTGTACGAGGAGACGGAACATCATTCAGATGTGCGATTTGCACGATATGACTAAATATGTGTTTTTTTTGGTGTTAGGTGTGCTTGAAAAGCGTGCATGGGGTGGTCAAAACTGGCCAACAAACCTCGGAATTCCATGAAATCGGACGAAAACAAAGGCTGGGTGAATTGTGAAATTTTTGGCCAGACGGCACATCAATCAGAGGTGTCGTGTGACCGCACTGGCCGAAAACACACTCGGTGTGTCATAAATGGACAAAACATCAGTTTTACAATACAATGCATTCCAAACGACATCATAATGACTTAAAATCACACAAAACACCCTAGTTGTTATTCGTGAGGTGTACATGGAGACGAAACATCATTCAGATGCATGGTTTGCATGGCACGGCTGAATATGTGTTTTCTAGGTGTTCAGCGCGCTTGGAAAGCATACGTGGGGTGGTCGAAACTGGCCGAACGACTTCGGAATGCCACGAAATAGGACGACAACAAAGGGTTGGTGATTTTTGAAATTGTCGGCCAGACAAATTGTCAATCAGAGGTGTCATGTGACCGCACCGGCTGAAAACACACTCCGCGTGTTGTAAATGGCCAAAACATTGGTTTTACAGTCAAATGCATGACGAACAACATCAGAATGACTTGAAATAACACGAAGACACCCAAATTATTATTCTTGAGATGTAAGAGGAGACAACACGTCATTCGGACACGCGGTTTACACGGCACGGCTGAATATGTGTTTTTAGGTGTTAGATGCACTTGAAAAGCGTTCGTGGGGTGGTCGAAATCGGCCGAACGACCTCAGAATGCCATGAAATCGGACGACAACAAAGGTTGGGTGATTTCTAAAATTTTCATTCAGACGACACGTCAATTAGAGGTGTCGTGTGACCCCGCTGGCCAAAAACACCCTCGGTGTGTCGTAAATGGCCAAAACATGGGTTTTATGGTCAAATTAATGCCGAATGATATCAGAATGATTGAAATCACACGAAAACACTCTAATTATTATTCGTAAGGTGTATGAAGAGACGACACATCATTTATAGGTGTGGTTTGCACGGCACAGCTGAATATATGTTTCTTAGGTGTTCGGCGCGCTTGAAAAGCGTGCGTAGGGTGGTTTAAACTGGCCGAACAACCTCAGAATGCCATGAAGTCGGATGAAAACAAATTTTGGGTGATTTTTGAAATTTTCAACTAGACGGAACGTCAATCAGAGGTGTCGTGTGACCGTGCTAGCCAAAAACACACTCGGCGTGTCGTAAATGGCCAAAACATGGGTTTTACAGTCAAGTGCATGCCGAACGACATCAGAATGACTTGAAATTACACGAAAACACCCTAGTTTTTATTCGTGAGGTGTACGAGGAGACGTAACATCATTCAGACGTGCGGTTTGCATGGCACAACTGAATATGTGTTTTTTAGGTGTTCGGCGAGCTTGAAAAGCGTGCGTGGGTGGTCGAAACTAGCCGAACGACCTCGGAATTCCATGAAATCAGACGACAACAAAGGTTGAGTGATTTCTGAAATTTTCTGCCAGACGACATGCCAATCAGAGGTTTTGTGTGACTACGTTGGCCGAAAACACACTTCGTGTGTTGTAAATGGCCAAAACATGGATTTTACAGTCAAATACATACTGAACGACATCATAATGACTTTAAATCACACGAAAACACCATAGTTATTATTCGTGAGGTGTACGAGGAGACGACACGTCATTCGGATGCGCGGTTTACACGACACGACTGAATATGTGTTTTTTAGGTGTTCGACGCGCTTGAAAAGCATGCGTGGGGTGGTCGAAACCGGACGAATGACCTCAGAATGCCATGAAATCAGACAACAAAAAAGGGCGGGTTATTTGTGAAATCGTCGGCTAGACATCATGTCAATCAGAGGTTTCATGTGACCGCGCTGGCCGAAAACACAATCTGCTTGTCGTAAATGGCCAAAACATGGGTTTTACGGTCAAATGCATGTCGAACGACATCATAATGACTTGAAATCACACAAAGAAACTCTAATTATTATTTAGAAGCTGTACGAGGAGAAGACATGTCATTCGGACGCGCGGTTTGTGCGACACGACTGAATATGTGTTTTTAGGTGTTCGTCGCGCTTGCAAAACGTGTGTGGGGTGGTCGAAACCGGACGAACGAGCTCGGAATTCCATGAAATCGAATTAAAACAAAGGTTGGATGATTTTTGAAATTTTCGTCCAGACGACATGTCATTCGGAAGTGTCGTGTGACTGCCCTGGCCGAAAACACACTCGGCGTGTCGTAAGTGGCCAAAACATGTGTTTTACAGTCAAATGCATGCCGAAAAACTTCAGAATGAATTTAAATCACATGAAAACACCCTAATTATTATTCGCGAGTTGTACGAGGAGACAGAACGTAATTCGGATGCGCGGTTTGCACGACACGGCTGAATATGTGTTTTTTAGGTGTTCGGCGTGCTTGAAAAGCATGCGTGGGGTGGTCAAAACTGGATGAACGACCTCGGAATTCCATGAAATCAAAAGACAAAAAAAGGTGGGTGATTTGTGAAATTGTCGGCTAGAAGAAATGTCAATCAGAGGTGTCGTGTGACCGCGCTGGCCAAAAACGCACTCCGCATATCGTAAATGGCCAAAATAAGGGTTTTACGATCAAATTCATGCTGAACGACATCAGAATGACTTGAAATCACAAGAAAATACTCTAATTATTATTCTTGAGGTGTACGAGGAGACGTCACATCATTTGGATGCGCGGTTTTCATGACAGGACAGAATATGTGTTTTTTAGGTGTTCAGTGCGCTTGAAAAGTGTGTGTGGGGTGGTCGAAATCGGCCAAACGACCTCGAAATGCCATGAAATTGGACTAAAAAAGGGTGGGTGAATTGTAAAATTTTTGTCCAGATGGCATGTCAATCGGAGGTATCGTGTGACCGCGCTGGCCAAAAATGCACTCGAAGTGTCGTAAATGGCCAAAACATGGGTTTTACGGTCAAATGCATGTCGAACAACATCAGAAGGACATGAAATCGCATGAAAACACCCTAATTATTATTCATTAAGTGTAAGAGGAGACGACACATTATTCAGAAGAGCAGTTTGTGTGGCACGACTGAATATGTGTTTTTTAGGTGTTCTCCGCCACTTGAAAAGCGTGCGTGGGGTTGTCAAAACCAGCCGAACGACATCGGAATCCCATGAAATCGGACGACAACAAAGGGTGGGTTAATTTTAAAACTATAGGCCAGAAGACATGTCAATCGTAGGTGTCGTGTAAACGCGCTGGACGAAAATGCACTCCAAACAGCCCCCCCCAGATAGTCCCCCACCAAGCGGTCCATGGATCATTTGTGATGGGTACGAGTCAACCCCACCTCAATCCAAGGAATGGTGTGACTGATATCACTCAAAGTGTCTCACTTTTTTTTGAAACAGACAACATTTTAAGTGAAAACAATAACTGACAAATGGACAATCTTCACGAGGCTACACATAGATTCTTGAAATTACGGGATAAAAAATAAAATATGGTTTATTGGTCATACATTTTTAGAAGAAAATATTCACATGGAATATATTGAAACACAATGGGTCATAGTATATATAAAAAACATGAATTATTTTAGGAATTAGTCTCGAAATTCCATCATGAACATGCACCAACACTCATGTTCAAATTCTCAATCATGGGTCGTTCATTCAATACAATAACATACAAAAAATAAATATCATATAGTGATTTCATATGAAACCTATGAACACTCAAGAATACCATATAACAAATTGGTCAATAATTCTACACAATGATTCTTGAAAAATAAGTTTCAAGGTCTCATAAAAATACCCCAATGCTAAGGAATACATATGGTGACACTATAACCCCATGGATCACCTCAATCCCATCCTCAAACAGTGGGTTCTATAACCACCCCAAAGTCCCTTTGGGAACCCAGTTCTGATGACTTAATTGAATATTCATACCCACTGCCCAAGATGAGGATTCATCTCACATCACACCCTTAAGAGAAAATTACAATTAGCCACATACCCCCTTATTTTAATTTAAAAATCCATGAAAAACATTTAGGCTATTCTGGTAACCCATCTCATATGTCGAGATTGGCCAATGTTTCCCACTAACACATCTGGAACCATTTATACATGGATACATAATCATTAGAGGAATATACACATTCCATGCACTTCCTATAACTCATCCTAGGTCGAAGCACATGAGAACTACCATTGTCTATATTATGGGTATAATTTTTTCTAAAGGTAATGCTTTGGTCAGAGACCAAAGCACAATTTATTGATAAACAAAAAAGGATTACAAGAGGCGAAAGGATGGGATTTTTTTACAGTATCTATCAAAAAGATATAATAAGTTGGATGGAATAGAGTCCAGCCAAGTCATGCTCTGATGTATTTTTTTGTTGGCAAGAGCATCCACAATAGCATTCGCTTCACGTTATGCATGAGTAGCTATATAATTGATCCCATGAAGCAAGTCCAGAAAATTTATCCAACGAGTGGTAAGTGTCCAAGCCAGATGAATGTTGTCATTTCAGATGGCATGAATGATAGTGGTTGAATCACTTTCAATCCATAGCTTTCTCTAACCTCTTCAGAGCGCAAGATCAACAGCATGGATGACCCCCAGCATTTCCACCTCCAGAGATATAGAGTGGCCACATCCAACACAGAAACAGCCCTAACACTGGCTAGCTGAATCTCTGAAGATAGCACCACAACTGGCAGGGCCTGGGTTGCCTTCGGAAGCTCCATCAACATTCACTTTGATCCATCCTGGAATTGGTAATTTCCAGAACACTTCAAATGAGTGTTTGGGCTTTGGATAGATTCCAGGAACATGGAGATGATGAAGGATCTCAAAGTCACCAACCGAGTTATTGCAACAGTCTTTTTGAATTGAGGCAGCCTCATGAACTGCAAGAAGAATCCAAGATTTCCCTGCATTTAGATTTAGAGAGTGATTATTGGGAATGAGAGCATTTCTAACGTACCAGATCTCATGCAGAAGTTCCTCCACTACCGCCAGAAAAAGATTTTTAATCTGCAGAGAAACATCATGTCTAGTACAATTTTTTAATAACAAGGAAATTGAGTCAGTAAAGAACCATATACAATTAAATAATTCTGAAATATAATTCCAAAGAGCATAGGACGTCGCACAAGATATAAAAAGATGATTGAAATCCTCCCTATGCTGATTACATAGGAAAAATTTAGAGAAAAGTTGAAAACCAAAAGTTTGAAGACCAGTTTCTGTTGGTAATCTATTATGGGGAATGCGCCAGATAAGGGTGAGCCTAGAAGGTTTAATCCATGGTTTGTTAAAATGATTCACCCAGAGAAAACTAGAGTCATTTCCAGAGAAATTATGATTATAATAATTTTTTGAATCAAGAATACCATTGGTAGAAGGTTCCCAAACAAGGAAATCACCATCAGTAGAAAAAAAATGATTATCAATAATTTGTGCAATATTATCAGGGAGATCATGTTGGCGAGAATGTAAGACCTCCTTTATAGTCTTATTAGTATCTTCAGGAGGGTTATTAGTGGGTAAAAAGGATATCAGAGGGGTACCACACCAATTGGCACACCAAAAATTTATGGAAGAATCGAAACTAACTATCCATCTAGAATTTTGCATGATCTTGTGATAAGAGTCCCGGATAGAAGGACAGATGGATGAGTTGATGAAATTAAAATTACATTTTAAAAGCTTAAAGAGGAATCTATGGTTCAGGAATTCAGTAGCCTTAGAAGTGGAATTAATAATGTTCCAAGTGAGGCGGGCCTGAAGAGCATCATTGAACAACTTTAAATTTTTTATGCCAATACCACCATTAGCAATGGGTTTACATCAAGATTTCCAAGGTATTGTAACTAGCTTCCTTTCAAAGATGCTTCCATACCAAATGAAGTTTTTAATATATGTATTAATTTTTTTAAAGATGCTGGCAGGCCATTTATAGACCATAAGGGAATAGACCATTTTAGAAACAATGTCTATCTTATTGGTATAATGATCATTGCCACACTACCCATGTTTTTCTGTTGGTTTTAAGATACTCAACCCAAGACAATGACTAAACATCCAATGTGCTTCCTATAACATGTAGGTTTTTTCTCTTGTGTGTATTGGTATTGTGGTTTGAGTGAGTAATGAATTATAAATTTTGAAAACTCTTATGTGTGTTGGTGTTGTGGTTTGAGTGAGTAATAAATTCTAAATTTGGAATACTATTATGGGTGTTATTTCATTTCCTATAACATGTTGGTGTTTTCTCTTATGGGTGTTATTGCATTTGACCTTCTAAATTTCCAAATTCTGGAATGAATTCTAAATTTGGAATACTTTGGATGGGGATTCTGTATTGGTGTTGTTGCAGGTGTGGAGAGGGGTTTCTATGTTGTTGCAGGTCTAGAGAGGGGAGAGGGGCCTGCTGTTGTGGATTTGTGCAATTGTATACCAAAGGTTCTGCAACCGTTGGTATAGATAATATTATATAAGGCTATACCAATGGTTCTATAACCATTGGTATATATACTCTTATATAAGCTATACCAATGGTTTGTTATAACCGTTGGTATAGGTTTATACCAATGGTTATAACCAAACTGTTGGTATAGCCTTATGGCTTGGCATATTCCCTCTATACCAACGTTTATAAACCATTGGTAGAGGTTTCAAACACATTTACCAATGGTTTTACAAATCGTTGGTATATGTTATAATTTTACACATATACCAACGGTTTGTACAAAACGTTGGTATACCTCATATTTTGACACCTATACCAACTGTTTTCACAGAACCGTTGGTATAGTCCTATTGTCACGCCTTACTCGCTCACGGTTGAGGGAACCGTTGGTATACTATATACAAACCGTTTCCAGGCCTTTACCAACGGTTTTGAACCATTGGTAAAGTGTAATATTTCAGTAGTGTATTTTTTTAAAATTTGGAAACATGAAAGTCAGAACAAGAAGATGAATAATGATTAAAAATTTATTAATATTTTGGGAACAACCCATGAAGAAGAAAAGAATAATATCTTAAAGGATATTGATAATTAGGATAAATTTATCGACACATAGAATTCACTGGATATAAAGTTTAAAGTAGAGGTTAAATATTTTGAAAACAATTATTATATTATTAAAATAAAAAAATTTAATGTACCAAAATAACTGAACTGTTCAAGAATTATATTTCAAAATTTTATACAATAGGTTGGATAATGTCTAGTGGAGAATGATGTGAGAGTGTTTCTAAGACTAAAATCATCTAGAGTTGATTTGTATAATGAAATATTTAGTAAGAGGATTCTGAATAATAATAATGTCAATGAAACTACGTTTGTGGATATAAAAACCATGGTCCACAAATAGGAAGTAAGGATTATTCATCAAAAGAAAACAGAATGTATGATACATGCTTCTAGACAACAAGCTTTATTCACTGGTACATGTTCATTTATGGGTATTGTTGGTACTTTATAGTACTCAGGAATACATACATAATTTTTTGGTTTAAATATTATCACCATGATAATTATAGAATATTTCTACGACATAATTTTGGGAGAAATTCATCCCACTCTAAGAATATTTATTTAGAAACAACATGGAAAAACTTTATTGAAGACTAAAAATTGATTTCTATTATTTAAATAAGTGTTTTAAAAATGTTATTTGTGAGGTCATATATCAAAATAATATATCTCTATGATTCCATCCAAACTATAAAATATGTATAAGTAAAATGGTAAATATAAAGATCCTATTACAGAATTTACTTATAAAGCCTCTAAGGTTTAACACCCATAGATATTAGATAGTGGGTGATCTTATCATATGATATGGAACAAGATGTTTTTGAATATTTTTTTCAAATGAGAAAAATTATCCTTAACAATTTTATATTATGAATCAATCAATATTAAATAGGTTGGTTCTTGTAATATTAGAAAAGAATATATTAAATCCATAAACACTCTTTATATTGGTGGTCTAAATTGAAAATCGTTAAGTGTATCTGTCATAACCCATCCTCGGGACCCGTGCCGTGACTACCCCAAGCCCGCCTTCAATAGGCCAGGGGCTGGCGACTAGCACCAAGGCGTAAATCCCAATAAAAAGGAAAGGTATTACATTTATAAAGTAAACAAACACCAGAGTAAGCAAGATGAAGTAAACACTAAGTAAACTGGGTACAACTGTTAGTGCAGAAAAGTAAATGGGCCAGAATACAAACACAACTGAAGTAAAGTACAACTGAAAGAATGTACAGCAACAGAAAGTAAAGCAGCAACATCGAGCCGTCCATTGGAAGTCCCACCTGAAGGGTGGGTACAGATAGCCTTCTCAGCTCCTCAGGTCCAGGCATCTGCTCCGTGTACGTCCTGCCCAGTGGTCCACCACCAGGTACTGACTTGCTCCACAAGCCTCAACCACGATCAGTGTTGTCTGTCATCTGCATCCAACACAATGTAGTATAGGCATAGCCTGTGCAGGGGTGAGTATACGCTACTCAGTAGGGACCCCGAGACCCTCAAGGTCTCACTAAATCCAACAAGGATAAACCAAAAAGGAAATATAAAATCACGAAGTAACATCAAACAATACTTAGGTATATGCCCATACATATACCTAAGTCATATCCAGTTCGGCTCAAACATCTGAGCCCAAGTTCGATCACGTCTACACAGGATAGTACAACCCAATCCACACAAAAAAGAACAACCCAATCCACACAGGAAATCAAGTCAATCAAATCGAAGATAATGATCTAAATCCAAGACTCAGCTCAAACCAGGATTTATTCAAGATGTCGAAAACAGGGTTGCTGGAGAACTCCTCCTCTGTCGAGTACAGTGGGTCTGCCGCTACAACCAAGCGTTATCCACTAACCTTGGACTACTGAAGTACTCCCCCTGTCGAGTACTGTGGGACTGCTGCTACAACCAAGCACTTACCACCATGGGTTTGCCGCTACAACCAAGAGTTCCCCCTTATAGCCTACAAAGGTACTCCTTCTGTTGAGTACCGTAGGTCTGCCGCTACAACCAAGCGCTCCTCCACTGTGGGTCTGCCGCTACAACCAAGCGCTCCCCACTGGGATATCCGAAACACTCCAAGTCGATCGATTAGAAGTCGTCAAGTCTCAGATAGATCTAGGGTTTCATAAGGAATGAAAGTACATTAGTCGTCACTGCCGAACCCATAGAGGATTCTCGTACGGTTGTCGTCGTCGTCGAACCCACGGAGGATTCCAGTACGAAATTCTACACCGTTGAACCCATATCTGCTGGGAAACTCCCCCTCTATCGAGTAAAGTGGGCCTGCCACTACAACCAAGTGCTTCCCACTAAACCTGGACTACTATAGTACTACACCTGTCGAGTACTGTGGGCATACTGCTACAACCAAGCGCTTCCCACCATGGGTATGCCGCTACAACCAAGCGCTCCCCCTCATAGCCTACAGAGGTACTCCTTCTGTTGAGTACCACGGGTCTGCCACTACAATGAAGCACTCCTCCACCGTGGGTCTGCCAATACAACCAAGTGATCCCCACTGGGCTATCGAAACACTCTGAGTCGATCGATCAGCAGTCGTCAAGTCTCAACCAGCTCTAGAGTTTCCGCACACATCATGCTCGTTTCCGTAAGGGTCCGCTCCACGAGCCAAGGGGTCGATACATCAACTGAAACGTAGACCAGCGTTGATGTGTCAGAAAGTTCAGTCACATCAAAAGGAACACAACGCGATAGACGACACGTCAATCGGATGCCCGGTCTGAGAGTTATTGGCTTTTTCGTTCGAGGGGCCAGATTGGTTTTTAAGTCAAAACCAACCAGACCATACTCCAACTGCATCCAAACCTCAAGCAGAGTAATCCAAAAGCTCCGCCTTACTAAGAGTAATCCAACAAAGTCGATGACACGTCAATCGGACGTCCGGAGCTCAATTTATAATCGTTACCGCTCCGAGGGCTCGGTTGGTTTCGAGTTCGAACCAACCCGACCATTCCCAAACTTCTCCAAAACCTTGAGTGTAATATACTGAAACGACTGTCTTGATCCAAAGATAGCATCTCAACTGACGGTGCATCGATCAGATGTTCTTTACCAATGTTATGGGCTTTTGAACGGAACTGTCTGAAAATAGGGTGGTCTGGGCCTGGTCCGACCCGGCCCAGTACCCCATGGGTCGGCCCGAACTGGGTCGACCCGACCCGGGTCCGGGTCCGATCCAAATTGGGCGTGGCCTAGCCCAGGCGGCGCGGCGCAGTTAGGGCCGACCAGCGCGGACCGGTCGTGGCTCGGCCAGCGTGGCCGAGCGGGTGTCGCGGAGCGGGGGGGGGGGGGGGGGGGGGCTCGGCCCTCACCGCTAATTGACGCTGTTGGTATATAGCGCCATAATAGATCCCGCGGCCGTGCGGGATCTCCGACCTCGCCGCCGCGGCACAGCCGTGACAGATCCTTCTCGGCGGCGCGCTGGCCGCCGCCGCCTCCAGATGTCGGCGCTACCGTGCGGGCGAGGCGCGCTGGCAGTACCTTCCGCGGACCACTGGACACGCTCCGGTGGTCCGATTTGCCCGTTGTCTTCGTCAGCGGTGCTCCTGGGACCCAATCTTCACTGCGAAGGGTTTCAAACTCCTTTGCGGCCCACTTCATCATCGCCCGTCGATCCACACACCAATAAACAAACTGCAGAGGGTTGTCAGGCCGTGTTTGTTTGGCACACACCCTCCGTGTTTGGTGTTTTTCAAATGGAAATCATTAAAAGACATGCTTTAGATGATTATATAATTTATTCAAGGTAAATTATTCAAACACCCTGAAACTAAAATACGCATGCATGAGGGGATAATTCACATATACACTTTAAACAAAAACCTCCTACCTAGAAGAATTCGTCGAACAAGGATCGTCACGGAGAAACGAGGTCGCGGAAGATGGCGTCGCGGAAAGAGGCTTCGTACGTCGTCTGTGCACGCCCGGTGAAAGATGCGGCGTCTCGCTTTCTTCGATGCGGGAAGAAGGTGCAAAGATGGCAAGATGTTCTTCGTCGAAGCTTCGGCGTTCTTTGCGAGGAAGACGAAGTTCTTCAAGACCGCGAGAGTTCTCCCCTTGATTCCGCATAACGAATCCACCAAAAAAATAAAAAGTAGACCTTGTATTATTTTTATTCACACACATGCATGTCAACAGTAATTTGAAATTCAAAAAGAATTCACCAAATTAATTAACGCGTGTTTTCCAATTAATGAGTCGTTTAATTGGCATGTAATTAAAAGTGGAGGAGTTGAAAAATTAAATGCTAGAGGGGGGGGGGGGGTTCAAAGGGGTGTTTAGTAAATTAAAAGAGGTGGGGGCTCGTACAGGCCCCACCCCAACTTCCTAAAATCTTCCTTTTCCACACACTTAACCCATCGGTAATGAAATAAAAATAAAGTGTAAAACAATTTTATTTTTATTCCTCACATTTTTGAACATCTCCTCCCGAGAAAACGCAACTCCATGAAAGGCCCTCATAAGACATTACCGGTGCTGCGATTCCATCGGTGCCCTCAGATTTCGATTCTGAGCTCCGGTTCAAAAGTTAGGAAAACCCGCTCGTTCGTTCACTGAACGTACCTGAGCTAGACTTTGAAAATTGATTCCGGGCACACCGGGCCTCGGAATCAGGTGCCGTCAGAAATTGCGCACTCGTAAAATTACAAAGAAAATTAATAAAAAATTTCCCTTGAAATTTATGGGTCTTTACATTACTCCCACCCCAGGGCTTTACGCCCCCGTAATGCTATAACACAAACTAGGGAAAAAATGTGGTACTGAGCACGCATCTGAGCCTCCTGCTCTCCGGTGCTCCCCTGGAGGTCCCCGTGTTACCACCTGGTGTGCACTAGAAGAATCGACCGCCCACGTAGGACCCACTCTTGTCGATCCTCGATCTCCACCGGGACCTCCGAAAAAGTCTCCCCGTCATTGATGTCCTACTCCCCGTGGTCGATGATATGCATCGGGTCGTGCACATATCTCCTCAGCTGAGATAAGTGAAAGACTTCGTGCACCCGGTGCAGCTGAGGTGGAAGGGCCAGGAGATAAGCCCCCTCACCTATCCTGTTGAGGACCTATAAGGGTCCGATGGAGCATGAAGATAACTTTACACCTCAGCCAAATCTACGTATTCCATGTCGAGGTGAGACCTGTAGGAAAACGTGGTCGCCATCCTCGAACTCTAGTGGTCTCCGCCTCCTGTCAGCACAAGACTTCTGTCAGCTCTCAGCTGTCCTCATCAGCTCCTGGATGACCTGGACCTTCTCTGGTCCTACAAGAGCTGCTAAGATTTCATCTTTGTCGATAAGAGAAATCTGGTCTCATCCCCAGTATGAACCACATTCTTTGCCTAATACAGTCAATTCCGACATGGATGATACTAATCCATAACAAGGATGATGTTGTAAGGCCTCGACACTACTACCAAGAGATCCAACCATTACTCTCGTCTCCAAGGGTTGAGTCACACTGTCGACATCAGTGTGTGGTCACTGGGTCTCCTCCAGTAGCTATCTTAAAAGTGAGGTTCAAGTCAACAGTTTTTAAACCGGAACCTCTTAGTAACAACATAAAGAGAGGACAAGATAGTAAACGTCACAAATAAATGTGATTTTTATTACTGAATCTCAAAGTACAAAGACACATACAACCACAACATCAAAAAAAGGCTAGAAGCACCAAAAAAAGCCTCCATGCCTGGAAATAGTTTCTCTCCTGTCCGCCAGCTTCCGGAGCTCCATAGTCAAATGACTCAGCTGCCTGAAGCTGAGATCTCCCATGTCCACCTGTTCCCTGCGGTCGAGGTGGACCTCCTGGTGGTGGTGGTGGAAACACCTCGAAGCGTCGTCCACCTACAGCTGCACGACCAGATCCCCTGCCTCGGTCTCCTACTCCTTGCAATCCGCCCCGATCAAACCTCTGAATCTTCCTGGGAGGTCCTTCGTTTATCCACTGGTCATCTGTATGGAAGGTCGGATAGTCATGTTCCATGTGACCAACCCACCGCAGGAGTAACATTTTCCAATCCTGGTAAGTCATTCTCCACCCCGGGTTCCCCGTACACATGATCTTGTGTCATGCGGTCGATCACCTATTGGTCTGGTCCTCTTGGACCTCTGAGTCATCTGTCTACTACCCACTGCAGAAGACTCGGCCGCATACCGACTAGTGGTGGGTCCAGCTGCTGGAGACTGCTCAGCAAGGAAACTCTCCACTAAGAGGGCTCGCTCCAACACCCCTGTCTACGTCAGGATGCTATGAGAAACAACTGAAGCTCTAATCTTTCGCCTGAGCCCCTGATCAAATGTTCGGGCCCTGAAGAATGGGTCCCGTACCATATCTGTAGAGTAACGCGAGAGATTGGTGAACCTCGCCAAATACTGTTCCACCATCATGCTACCCTGCTGAAGATGAAGTAGCTCGTGTATGCGCACCTCTCGAAGGGTGGCTGGTACAAACTCTGCCCGAAACAGGCTCTTGAAGTCTTCCCACAGAAGGGATGCCTCGTCGTGCACCTGGAGCATCAAGATCCACTATCTGCCTGCTGCCACGTGCTGGAGGCTCACTACAAGGATCACCATGAGGTCAGGTGGTGTCCCCACTAACCTGAAAACTCGAACTACATCCTCAAGCTAATCCTCGACTGCCTGAGGGTCTGTCTCCCCGCAGAGCCTGGCTGTTCTATGACGCTGAAACAAGTGCAGTGAACTGAGGCAACGTGAACTCTCAGCGGCTGGGGCTAGCAGAATCGGTGGCTCGGCGGGTAGTGGTACCGCCGGTGCCACCACTATAAAAGGGCCCTGCACCGAGGCCTCATCGCTTGGTGGGTTGTCGTGTCACACAAGGCTCTGAACCCTAGCTGGCTGCCGTCGTGGGGCCATCCTGAAAAGAATCAGGTCTGCCAGGGTCAAAATAGTATACCTGGTGAGATGACACAAAGTAATCACAAATAAATCTTTTGAAACACACATGCAATCAGTGTTTTCGTGCATTGAGTTATAAATCAGAAGTCAGGGTCCTGGTGTTCGGATACGTCGGCCACCGCACCAACGCTGGACTCCCTGGACTGATAACCACACTCAATACTCTTAACACTATTGCTTCACATAGAAGAATGATTAGAGCCCTGAGTTCTGTGGTAGAACCGACCTCCTCTGATACCAATTTTTCACAACCCGTCCTCGGGACCCATGCCGTTACTACCCCAAGCCTGCCTTCCATAGGCCAGGGGCTGAAGACTAGCACCAAGGTGCAAATATCGATAAAAAGGGAAGGCATTGCCTTTATAAAGTAAACAAACACCAGAGTAAGAAATCTGAAGTAAACAATAAGTAAACCTTGTACAACTCTAAGTGAGGAAAAGTAAATGGGCCAGAATACAAACCCAACTGAAGTAAAGTACAACTGAATGAAATTACAGCAACAGAAAGTAAAGTAGCAACGTCGAGCCATCCATTGGAAGTCCCACCTGAAGGGTGGGTACATATAGCCTCCTCAGCTCCTCGGTTCTAGCCATCCTCTTCCTGTACGTCCCACCCAATGGTCCACCACTAGGTACCGACTTTCTCCACAAGCCTCAACCACGATCAGTGCTATCCGTCGTCTGCATCCAACACAACATAGTGCGGGCATAGACTGTGCAGGGGTGAGTATACGCTACTCAGTAGGGACCCCGAGACCCTCAAGGTCTCACTCAATCCAACAAGGATAAACCACAAAGGAAAGATACAATCACGAAGTAACATCCAACACTACTTAGGTATATGCCCATACATATACCTAAGTCATCAATTCCAGTTCGGCTCCAACATCCGAGCCCAAGTTTGATCACGTCCACACAGGATAGTACAACCCAATCCACACAGAAAATCACAACCCAATCCACCCAGGAAATCAAGTCAATCATATCGAAGATAATGATCGAAAGTCAAGACTCAGCTCAAACCAGGATTTATTCAAGATGTCGAAAACACGGCTACTGGAGAACTCCTCCTCTTTCGTGTACAGTGGGTCTGCCGCTACAACCAAGCATTATCCACTAACCTTGAACTGCTGAAGTACTCCCCCTATCGAGTACTATGGGCCTACTGCTATAACCAAGCACTTCCCGCCATGGGTCTGCCGCTACAACCAAGCGCTCCTCCGCCGTGGGTCTGCTGTTACAACCAAGAGCTCCCCACTGGGATATCTGAAACACTCCGATTCGATCGATCAACAGTCATCAAGTCTCATCCAGCTCTAGGGTTTCATAAGGAATGAAAGTATAGTAGTCGCCACTGCCGAACCCACAGAGGATTCTCGTATGGTTTTCATCGTCATCGAACCCATGAAGGATTCCAGTATGAAAGTCTACACTGTCGAACCCATAGCTGCTGGGAAACTTTTCCTATATTGAGTACAGTGGGCCTGCCGCTACAACCAAGCGCTTCCCACTAAACCTGGACTAATGTAGTACTCCACCTGTCAAGTACTGTGGGCCTGCTGCTACAACCAAGCGCTTC
Source organism: Viscum album (assembly GCA_963277665.1). Lineage (NCBI taxonomy): Eukaryota > Viridiplantae > Streptophyta > Magnoliopsida > Santalales > Viscaceae > Viscum > Viscum album. The sequence goes on from OY728131.1 coordinate 247,450,923, forward strand.
CCACCATGGGTCTGCCGCTACAACCAAGCGCTCCCCCTCATAGCCTATAGAGGTACTTTTTCTGTTGAGTATCGCGGGTCTGCCGCTACAACCAAGAGCTCTTCCTCTGTGGGTCTACCGCTACAACCAAGCGCTCTCCACTGGGCTATCGAAACACTATGAGTCGATCGATCAGCAGTCGTCAAGTCTCATCCAGCTCTAGGGTTTCCACACACAACACGCTTGTTTCCGGGAGGGTCCGCTCCACGAGCCAAAGGGTCGATACATCAATTGACACGTAGAACAACATTTATGTATCACAAAGTTTTTTCACGTCAAAAGGAACAAAACGCGACAGACGGCGCGTCAATCGGACGCCCGGTCTGAGAGTTATTGGCATTTTCGTTCCAGGGGCCCGGTTGGTTTTTAAGTCAAAACAAACCCGACCATACTCCAACTGCATCCAAACCGCTATCGGAGTAATCCAAAAGTTCCGTCTCACTAAGAGGAATCCAAAAAAGTCAACTGCACGTCAATCGGACGTCCGGAGCTCAAGTTATAAGCGTTACAGCTCCGAGGGCACGGTTGGTTTCTTGTTCGAACCAACCCGTCCGTACCCAAAGTTCTTCTAAACCTTGAGTGTAATATACCAAAATGACCGTATCGATCCACGGATTGCATCGCAATGGACGGTGCGTCGATTGGAGGTCTGTATCCCATGTTATGAGATTTTTAATGGAACTGTCCGAAAACAGGGGGGTTTGGGCCCGGTCCGACCCGGCCCAGTACCCCCTGGGTCTGCTCGAATTGGGTCGACTCGACCCGGGTCCGGGTCCGGCCCAAATTGGGTGCGGCCCAGCCCAGCGGGTGCGGCTCGGCCCGGCCGGCGCGGTCCGGCCTGACCGGCACGGACCGGCCGTGGCTCGGCCAGCGTGGCCGAGCGGGTGCCGCGGAGCGGCTGCGGGGGGGGGGGGGGGGGGGGGGGGGCTCGACCCTCGTCGTTAATTGACTCCGGCGGCATATAGCACCGCCGCCGCGCCATCCTAGATCCCGCGGTCCCGTGGGATCTCCGACCTCGCCACCACGGCACAGCCGCGATGGATCCTTCTCGGCGGCGCGCTGGGTGACGCTGCCTCCAGATACCGGCGTCGCTGTGCCGGCAGTACCTTCCGCGGACCACCGGACACACTCCGGTGGTCGGATTTGCCCGTTGTCTTCGTCAGCGGTCCTCCTGGGACCCGATCTTCACTGCGAAGGGTTTCAAACGCCTTTGCGGCCCGCTTCGTCGTCGCCCGTCGATCCGCACACCAATAAACAAACTACGAAGGGTTTTCGGGCCATGTTTGTTTGGCACGCACCCTCCACGTTAGGTGTTTTTCAAATGTCAATCATTAAAAGACATGATTTAGACTATTTTATAATTTATTAAAGGTAAATTATTCAAACACTCTGAAATTAAAATACGCATGCACGAGGGGATAATTCACATATACACTTTATACGAAAACCCCAAACTGGGACGAAGTCATCAAACAAGGATCATCATGGAGAAACGTCATTGTGAAAGACAGCATCGCGGAAAGAGGCTCCGTACATCGTCGGTGCACACCCGGTGAAAGATGCGGTGTCTCACTTTCTTCGATGCGGGAAGAAGGTGCAAAGATGGCACAATGTTCTTCGTCAATGCTTCGGCGTTCTTTGCAAGGAAGACGAAGTTCTTGAAGACCGCGAGAGTTCTCCCCTTGATTCTGCACAACGAATACACCATAAAAAAATACCTTGTCTTATTTTTATTCACACACATGCGTGTTAACATTAATTTGAAATTCAAAAATAATTCAGCAAATTAATTAACGCGCGTTGTCCAATTAATGAGTCGTTTAATTGGCATGTAATTAAAAGTGGAGGAGTTTCAAAATTAAATGCTAGAGGGGGGGGGGGTTCAAAGGGGTTTTGAGGAAATTGAAGGAGGTGGGGGCTCGTGTGGGCCCCACCCCAACTTCCTAGCATCTTCCTTTTCCACACACGAAACCCACCGGTAAAGAAATAAAAAAAAATTGTAAAAAAAAATTATTTTTATTCCTCACATTTTTTAACATCTCCTCCCAAGAAAACCCAACTCCAGGAAAGGTCTTCATAAGCAATTACCGGCGTTGCTATTCCATCGGTGCCCTCGGATTTCGATTCTGAACTCTGGTTCATAAGTTAGGAAAACCCGCTCATTCGTTCACTAAACGTACCCGATATAAACTTCGAAAATTGATTCCAGGAACACCGGGCCTTAGAATCAGGTGTCGTCAAAAACTACGCACTCGTAAAATTCCAAAGAAAATTAAGAAAAAATTTCCATTGAAATTTACAGGTCTTTACAGTATCATAGTTATGTGATAACGTCAATGAGGTAATCATCAACAATTATGGGTTTTTAGTTAAAATTATTGAATATAAAATGGTTATTACAAAAGGAAAAATAAAAAAAATTATTATATTTTAAATTGATGGTGGTTAGTATTCATTCTATTTAAGATTGAAAGTTAAAAGTTAAATCTATAATTAAAGGTTTGGTCATATTTGAAAATGGAATATGTGCGGTATTTTTCAAATAGAAAGTGTCCATGAATTTCCTATGTTGAAAAGTAATATTGATTGTATTTGATCTACATGTCATATGGGTAAGATCACTAATTCCTCACAAAAAACGGCTGAGATTTAGGCCTCAAATAATTCAAGACTAATCCATTCATATATTTGCGGCCCATGAGAAATCAGTAAAAACGTTGAGAGAATTTTTGTAGATTTTTACCGTTGAATTTTATCACATTACATGTAATATTTTTATGAAATATATACCATAGACTCAAACAAAGTTTAAGATTTCTATAATAAGTGCATAAAATAGTTTGGTTACTCTCTGAATATATTTTAGATAGATAATGATGTCGAGTAAATTTATAATAGGTTTGAAAGTTGTCTTCTAAAACTTGTAATTTTCTATAAAAAAAATCACCATACATACCACAACCAAATGGGAAGATAAATAGAGGAATATAATCTTATTTGAGATGGCTCAAAAATGTTGGTAGCATATTATATTTTTAGGATTTATTTTTATGAAAATGGTGGAATATAAATACATGTTAAAAATCACTAATACTATAGACTAGATTTAGATATGTACCAATGTGAGACATACTATAAGAATACTCCAGTATTTAAGTATATTTGAGTGTTGGAATCCCTTGTATCATTAAAATTAATGTTAGAAATATTGATAAGTTTGAACAAATAGGTTATACTAAAATATTTTTTTCATTACCCACCAAATTGAATAGGATTTTTCTTCTATAATATTGTGACTTGTGTAATTTTTGAATATATATGATGTAATGATCTATTAATTTTTAAATAAAGAATATATTAATGATGAAGCCACTTCTACAAGAACTGTTATTACTAATTGTTTTAAAAAACTTGATTAAATGTTAAGAAATATTGAAACTATATAAAATTCATAGACATAAAAAGAATTTTCAACCATCTAATGTAACGAGTTACAATCAAATTCAACTCATAATATTCTTTGGATATAGGTTATGATTCAAAATATCATTTGAAATTAAAAAAATGGGAAAACTATAATAATTCTAAGTAAAAAATATCATACATCATCGTTTATTCAAGTTTAACCTAAAGATGTCAAGATATATATAATGAATCAAGTGTGGGTTGGTTTTAATAATTTCGAATTGGATAAATTTGAGAATAATGAGACCTTTTAACAGGTTTACAAACCTAAAGATAATAATGTAATCAGGAAAGAGTTGGTTTTCTAAATTTAATCGCATAAAAAAGGTGATTTGGTGAAAAATAATTATAGATTGGTGTATAAATTAAATACATAGATCTAATTTTTGACTTCATTGAGACCTTTTATCTAGTTTGAAGGCATGAAACCATTCAATTATTCCTTTTTATTTCTACATAAAGGCCTTAAATGATCTACCACATGGATAGAAAGTTTACATTTCTCAATGGTGAATTAGTGGAATAGGTTTACATTGAACTAACATGATGGATTACTCATAGAGAAGATTAAAATTCTATTTTCATGATGAAAAATAAATTAATTGGGCTGAAACATTCCCTAAGATCGTAGTATTTTATTATTTACACTAACTTGAATCATTTTAATATCAGAAAGGGTATATTTGATAATAATATCAATATAAAATTTGAAAAATAGTTTTCTCTTTATGATATTAATTATATAGATGAAATCATATTTTTTAAAATGATTAAAATTTGTGTGAGATGTTTTTTGTAACGTCCTGGTTCTGGAATCCACCCAGAGGTGCCCCGTAACCGGTTGGTCACATGGCCTCAAGCGCATTTCCATGAACTCCAGAGGTTGTCGACTAGCAGCGAGGGCCTTAGGTGTGATAGAGGGGAAACTATTCCCTCATTGGAAGAGTACACAGTATAAGTAAACAAATACATACAATAGTGGAAGCAAGAAATATCCAACAATAGTAAGAAGTGGAAGACTAGAATAATAAAACAACTAAAGCATATATATATAAATGATGCATGATACATATTTCTCGGAAAACATCCAAACAAGTCACAATGCTGGAAATAAAAACAGTGCTAAACCAAGTAAAAAAAGAAAAGAAATAACAGATCCTCAGCATCGCAAGCCATAGCTTGGTCCCTTGCTCTCCAGCTCCACAACAATAAAGTATCGGAAGTAGAAGGTCACTTCCACTTATCTATACTTGGAACAATATAATATGTTTGGGCCAAAAAGAATGACCCAAAAAGGGTGTGGGACTAAATCACAGTAGGCAACCACCAGAAGATCTATGCCTAATAGTCAATGAATATATGGAAGGTATGAGTACAAAAAGCAGTAAACAACAAAGTGATCAGTAGTAAACAATCCACAGTTCAATATTAAGAAGTAGTGAAACAACAACTAAACCTCAAATACACAACCCTCTGAGAGGTACTCGCAGTCATCCCCTATGATCCTATCTAAGAAGTACAGACAACCCTCTCGGTAGTACACACAGCCCAACCCCTCCGATTCTGTCAGAGCAATTTAATAAGACTCTCGGAGGAAGCAGTCACAGTCTATCCCCTCATAGTCAAAGGTAGAGCAAGACTCTCTGAGGAAGCTCACATAGTCCATTCCCCGTATAGTCTAGGTAAAGCAAGACTCTCTGAGGAAACTCACACATTCCATTCCCGGCATAGTCTAAGGTAGTCAAGGACTCTTATAGGAAGCTGACATGTCAATTCCCCTTATAGCCTCAAGGTCTAGGACTCTCTAAGGAAGCTCACTCGGTCAATTCCCCTTATAGTCCAGGTCATTCAATTAAAAAAAAGAATCTCTGAGGAAGATCATGCAGTCAATACCCATGTAGTCTAAAGTAATCAAGGACCCTATGAGGAAGCTCACTCAGTCAATTACACTTATATCCCTAGGTGGTCCAAGGATCTCTAAGGATGCTCACTCGGTCAATCCCCCCTTATATCCTACTACTCCTGGTTCTCACGGCCTTGTGTAGGTCAAAGAGCATATCAGTGTAATATATCCAATGTAAACCTACATAACTACTTGGCTAAATAGTCTACATCAAAAATCATGTCATAATACAACTCTCCACCCTATGGAAATAGGCATGGAAAACAGGCAAGGCAGCGAAAGGCTAAATAGGACCAAACAGTCGTAAACAGAACAATGCATGGGGAAAACACATCCAAAGCATATAAATCAACCCAATTCATATCCAAATTACCTCTACACGGGCATACAAGCATGGCAGGAAAACAACAGGGGTAAAATGGTAAACACGCAAAACCCCGTTCAAGGGTATTGGTGGAATTTTTACATAATACTCAAATAATTCGAACAGAAAGGCACAAAACCCCTATGTAATGCCTCGACCCTAGAATCCTGTAGTCATTGCATTATTACGTATCATTGGCATGATCACAAAAGACCAAGTTTCAAAAAACTGATTATTTTAGTAGCCTTGGAAACACTAGATACATTCATATGGTTTTCATTACATCATAAAATAGAAAACTAAAACAACATTGTTTCTATAGATAATACTGAGATCCCATAGAATATCCCTGTAGGTCAGTAATATTATACTTCTTTGCATCCTGGGAAAAATAAAACATAGAAAGGGGTTATCTCAAATGCTCAGTAAGGATAACATTATATCAGAAACTTTCATAAAAAAGTATAAACATTTGTGGCAGTGTATAAGACTAAAACAAATGCCTTTTAAACATGAACTTCAGTATAATATAGCAAAGATAAAATCAAATAATTCCATTTACTTATTCACATGGATATTCTACTAGTCGAATATTCACATGCAATATCAATATCTACTTTCATAATGATGGAATGCATAATGCCAGACTTTCATAACCACATAGTCAATGCCTTGTGCCAAGAATACAAATAAGATTTTGTCAAGGCCTTCTTCCACGACACTAGTTTGTCTAATGAGACCTACCGATTAATCGAGGAGCTATATCGGGCTCCATTTGTCACTTACTAAGTCCAATGCAATCCCCATATGAAAATTTTGAAACATAACATAAACATTCTTATTTGAAACTAGCAAACGAAATGTCAATACTTTATCCACAAACCATGAATGGTATAAAAATAGCACATCCACAGTCAAACATAACTCATTCAATACAATATGGAAGATTTTAATATAACATATTAACCTCAATAGAGAATAATGAAGGATATCTACATAGTTGAAAATAATCATCAAATCTATTTGAGAGAAATATCCCCCCTTTTTCATGAAAAAATTTAAAAGTCACAGTATTTGTCAAGTAGCCATTTAAAAATAGATTTTTGAATTAAAGTGTCCCATACCACTTTGAAACTTTTAAAATGAGTTTTAATTTTAAAACTTTAATGTCTATATAAATAAATCTTTAAAACCACTTTTGAAACATGGACATTAATGAGAAATATTTAGAATAATAAATATTTAAAAAATTTAAAATGATTTTTTAGTTAGAGTTCTTAACCAAAAGAGACACACTTGAATAAAAATAATTGAGGTAATCAAAACTTTATAACATCATGAGAATAAAGGGTTTCACTATATACTATGTTAAAGTACATTACATACGCCATATAAAAGTGATTTGGTGTATAACAACAAAGAAGTCTCAATGGAATGTAAATTGAGATGAAATCTCTTATAAACACTGTATACTTAGGTTAAGGATAAATAAATGAAATAATTATGTGTGACAAATATAAATACACTAAATATTATTGGATATTTAGTGTAAATAAATCGTAGGACATTCACACATATTCTTGTAAAAGAAACACCAATGAATTAGATGTTTAACTCAACAAATGGAGATTGAGTTAAAATTACTCTTATCAAGTTCATATCGATGAATTGAGATTTTATCAATGGAGTTATTATGTGTATCAAAAGTATATCCATATAAATGGGAGTGGAAATTATGACATAAGAAAATGAATAGTGAATCCACACATAATCTTGGAGTAAAATAATCAATGAAGTATGTGTAAAGCCGAATGAGTGAAAATTTATATTTAAAATTACCTTATCGATTTGGTAACTTACAAAACATACAACCATGAAATAAGTATCATAAAATGATTATGTAAATATCCATAAAGTAAATTATATTACACAATGAATAAAATCATGGGTAGTACACACACCACATGCAATAAATAAGTGGTGAACAATGAAAATATCACGGAATTAAAAGTGGGATAAGAGACCCCTTACATTGTACCTTTTCCTCGGTAAAGGGTAGTTTAACATTATTTATAATGGTGAAATAATTGTTATTAAATTATAACAGAATCATATACATTAATATGATATCATATATGATCTTTAAACATTTTTTTGTTAATAATATCTTAGTATTATCTTCGTTTCAGGTGTTAACGGATTCGTTTTCCTTTATATTCTTTGTTATGTGAGCCATATTTATCATGTATGGGATGTATCTTATCCATATACAGAATTATATCATGTATATAAACATTATTTTTAACCATCAAATTTAATTTAGTCATGAATTGATACGATGGGGAATAAAACTCATCGCATTCGTGGAGACGGTAATCCGTACGTATGTACGAGCGACAATATCATTATTTTGATATTAAAATAATATATAATTGGATGTTATATCATATATGAAGAATAATTATAATGTTATATTTATTATTTACATAAATTACACATCATTATTGTACTCCTCCAAATAATAATGAATTGAATAACAATTACACCACGACGTGGAGACGGTAAGTCGTACATACGCACGTATGGTGACATTTCATTCAAAGGATGGATATAATAATGAATATAGTTGTACCATATTCATAATAAAATCATATCATATATAAGATACTGGATTTATTATTTTATAATGAAAACATAAAAGAAAGAAGAAGTGGAAGAAGAAAGGAACTTGAAAGAGGTGATGAGATATTTACCTCTTCTTCAGGTTCTTCCTTTTGATTTGATGAAAAGGGCTCCATAGGATGGCTTTATGAATAAATTAGGGACTCTAGAATGAAGGTAGGACTGTTTAGATCGTATTTTTTCAGAGTTTTTTTGATCCAAAAGGCTTTAAAGGTGTGAATTTTAGGGAAGGTGGAATGCCCTTTTATAAGAGGGGTGAGGGGCACCTTAGGAAAAACTAGAAATATTATTTGATAATAAAATCAATTTCGGTTTCTAATGGATGAAAAATTGATTATTTAAATTATAAGGTGGTTATGGGTCTAAATAACTCCACCAATAGGTTTTAAACAGGTTTGGGTTACTATATTAACCTTATCTTTTAGATTTAACTCTTAGTTAAATAGCTGGAAATTTACCATGTCTCTTTATATTTTTATATTATACGGATAATAAACTTACAATATAATTCCAAGAGAACCCCAAGTGGTTAATTAATAATATAAATATAATAATATAAGTCCTTTGGATTAAATTTCCATTTTTCATAATATTATGTCAATTAATAATATAATATTTGTTTTAAAAACTCTTTTATGTCAATTGTTTACACAATTTAATAATTGAATTTTGTTAAAGTCATAAAAACTTTCTTAATTAGAAATAAATTTATTTAATCAATCCTAACATGTCATAGTAACCTATAAAATTCGTTTATGGAATCAAAACTTTCAAATTATATTTATTTAAACATTTATAATACCATTTATTTGATTCTTTCATTAATTAGGAAAATACAACATCATCATTGTGTCATAAAAAAATTTAATTATTCAATTTCTAAAAATTAAAAATAAAATTCCATTATTTAAGAAATATTTTTATCTTTCTAATGAATATTTATAGTTGAATATATAACCTGTATAACCCTATGTAAAAATTGTTTTACTAAAGGATATATGCTTATGTCATTTTTTTATTTACTTTAACTTAATTAATATAAAGTGTCATTATCACTTACATGTGGCTCCATGGGGTCCCAAAATCGACCCAAATATGATCATGGTTAGACATGTATCATCAAAAAGGGTTAGGACACGTTTTAGGGTAATTTAATATTATTATAATATTATTTTTATCCATATTTACCGGATTTATACTTTAACCATTGTAAATAAAATATTCCCTGAAATAATTATTCAAAATGTATAAAAATAAAAGTTAAATATTTAAACAATTTGGACCTCCTGATTAAAAATATGGAATCCATTTTTCTAAATTAAAAACAAAAAATTGGCAGAAATTAATTTAAAATTAATTCTCATTCCCAAAAAGAAAAGCGTGTTTTTATGAAATAATAACTATCAAAAGATTGAAACTTGTTTATGTCAAATTTAAATGTGAAATTACTTATAATGACCTAAATTGTATTAAATGATAAAAATATAATCTAATTATACTTCCAAACCATTCAAATTCATAATTTATCACTATTAATTATTTTGATTAAAAAAGTTGTTTTTAATTAAAATTTAGTAAATTTCATTATTCATCAAAATCTGAAATTTATTAGAAAAGTACCAAAAATTTACCCTAAGATAATTTCAATATTATGAATCCAAAAATGAAGTCCATTTTGAAGGATAAAATGTATAATATTTCAAAAAGTGGGTATTACTATTCATAACAGCTAGTTTGGTAAGTCGTGGTGCGCTTGAAATCGATGTTGCGTGTAGTGTAAGTTATTGAAATATTGGGATGTTACAACCTAACTCGTGGTTAGGAGATAAATATACATGAACCACAAAGCTTTAATCTCCTTGGAGCTTCATAGATCTAAGAAAATTTCCAAAAAATTCAACCCATGATAAATAAAATACTAAGTAAAACTGTATTACAAAATAATGTTGTAAAGTAAAAGGGGATGGAAATACAAGCCCAACTGTAAATTACAAGTAAAAATGAAAAGGGAAAAACAACTGAAAGATGGAAAGAAGCTCCGGGATGATCCACCATGAATACTACTTGAAGGGTAGGTACATATAGCCTCCTCAGAAGTCCACACCCGCCAGTCTCCTCTGGGTACCGAATCGTCATGAGGTCTACCTCCGGGTACCATCCAGTCCTGGTACACTCATCCTCGGTCAGTGTTGTCCATCATCTGCATCCAACACCACAAGGTGCATGAATAGCTCGTGGAGGGGTGAGTATAACGATACTCAGTAGGGATCCTGAGACCCTCAAGGTCTCAAAAAATCTAATAAGGATAAACCACAAAGTATGAAATCAACATATAACCCAACTTAGGTATATGCCCATAAATATAACTAAGTTATCAAGTAATCCATCTCAATCATGAGGAAAACACAAAGTACTAACTCATCTCACACAAGTATACATCTTTTGTAGAGAGATATATATGATCAAATGTATCCAATAAATCATTTATTTTGTCAACCCCACAGAGGATCCAAGAACAATTATTCTGTCGAACCCACACAGGATCTAGGAACAGAAGTCAGAACTATCAAACCCACATAGGATCCAGGAACAGTAGTCAGAGCCGTCGAACCCATACTGGATCTTGTAACCATCGTCAGTGCACAGCCAGCCACAAGGTTCACCATGAAGCATGCTTGATTCCAAAAGGGTTCGCTCCTCAAGACAAGTGTCGATAAATCAACTTCCACGAAGTCCCAAGTTGATGTATCCAAAAGGTCCGCCACATCATAGGGGGATATCCCAAAAAAATTGTCCAAGATACTGAGTACAAGATGAACAATCCATTTCCCAAAAATTACACAGCGTGTAGGATTGAGGCACACACTGTGTCTTTAGACCTCAGATACTGTCTGCGTACAATGGACTGTGTCGTAAGGATGGTCATGTAGATAAGAAAATACATGGTGTGTGGTATGGTTACATGTAGTGTCCAAGCAACTGGGGATGGCTTCCTGTACGCTGGCCATGTGCCCGTACACAGCCTCAACCCGTGTTCGCCAACCCGTGTAACTGGTACACGGGGTAGCCCATGCCACTGGCCATGCCTGGCCGTGTGGTGGAGTACATGACCTTGTACTCCACCCCATGTCCATGTATCCTTGGGATACACGTAGAGTCTCGCGAAGCTGCCTCTTCCATTCTGTTTATAGAGTACACGCCGTGCCTCTTGGCCGTGTAATTCTACCAGTGTCCGTGTATTTCCCAAAATACACTCCATGTCTCGCGAAGATGCTACAGTCATTCTACGTAGAGAATTCATGTCATGTGACCAGGGTCACATACTATGTGTTACTTGTCTAACGTCCCAAAATCAAGCCGCATAACTCCCGTACTACACGACGTGTTCGTCAGAAGTATACGTCATGTATTCTAGAATTTTCCAGAAACAACGCCACCAGACAGCACGCCTCCCGTGAAGTATGTTCTTCGTTTTGATAGTCAGTTCATCACAAAACATTAGACACTAGGTTTCCTCGATATCCCGTAGTCGTCTCTGGTGTTTTTAGGCCTCCGATCGGCTTTGAAAACCTGATTTGATTCACCTGCTCGAAGAACGGTCCTACCCGTTCTGGTCCGTTCCATCGCCCGCTATCATCATCACACCTTCGATAGGTCATTGTGATGTTGGGTCTTCAATTTGTGATCGATGAGTCTCAAAACATACTCTCAATGATCCGTTGTTCATCACCCATGAAGAACGCGAAGAACACACCAAACGTTCAGAAGAATGACGGAGGGAATCAGGCCGTGTTCATTTGGCCCTGTCCTTCCGCGTTAGTTGGGTAGAAAGCGGATCAAGAGAAACAATCATGGAAGGAATAATCAACATTTATCAAATCAAAACACACCCCAACCTTGTTCAATGTTCATTGATGGAAGTTGTGGGAAGGTGGATGTGGTTTCGTTGTAGACAAACGCATCCCACGTCGAAGAGGTTCTGAGGAAAGAAGTCGAAGTTGGGATTGAGGTCGACGTTCTTCATCGGTTGGATCATTCTTCATTGGGATCCTTCTCCCAAGTCCTCCCCTCTCCCAAGAACCAATTTGCAGCCAACATAATAGATTATCCTTCCCCATTATTTAATCATTGGCACATAATTCAAAAAGATTCAAATTAATTAATTGCAGTGCTCAATTAATTAATTGAAAGGATTTAGAACCATAAAGTGGGTAACTCCAGGGGTCTCTCCCCACTTAATGGCGGGGGGGGGGGGGGGGTTCAAGAGGTTTTAACCTCGGGTGGTCCCCACCACATTAATACTCACATAGAAGGTTGATTTCGGGTGGGCCCCACCACCATAACCTTTCATGGGAGGTTAAGGTGTGGCAGTCCCCACCTCCAACCTCCACATGGAGGTTATAACAAATAAAATAAAAGAATACATGGACTTATTTTATTTTATTATTCCACATAAAACACAAAAACTATCTTTTATTCCCGACCATCTGTCGTCGAGGTGAAAGTCTTCTTAAGCGAATACCGGCGCTGCGAGATCAATGGTGCCCTCAGATTTCAATTCCAAGAACCGATTCAAAAGATATAAAATACCACTCATACGTTTACTGAAAATACCCAAACAAAAATTCATAATTTTTTTATGCGAACATAGGGCCTCGAAATCACGCTCCATTAGTTTTCGCGGACTCGTCAAATTTCCATGTATTTAAGAAAAAAATTTCCACGGGTGTTCCGAGTCTTTACATTCTACCCACCTCAGGGATTTATATCCCTGTAAGATACATCTCGAACATAGGGAACAAATGGGGGATATTGATCATGCATCTGAGCCTCACGATCCCATGTGCTCTCCTGGAAGATTCCGTGGTTCCAGTGAACGCGCACCCGAGGTATTGACCATCTACGTAGGACCCACTCCTATCAATCCTCAATATCCACTAGAACCTTTGTAAAAGTCACCCCATCATCGATGGCCATCTCCCCAAGGTTGATGATGTGAGAAGGGTCATGCACATATCTGTTCTGCAGGGATACGTGGAAGAAGTCGTGCACTAATGCAACTGAGGTAGAAGAGCCAGGCGATAAGCCACTTCGCCTACTCTGCTGAGGTCCTAGAAAGGTCCGATTAATTGCAGAGATAAAATTACACCTCGGCCAAATCTTCGTAAACCTCTTAGGGGTGATACCCATAGAAAGATGTGGTCACCATTCTCGAACTCTAGAGGTATCTGTGTCCTGTCAGCATACGACTTTTGTCTGCTATGTGTAGTCTTAATACGCTCATGGATGAACTGCACCTTCTCCGTGGTAGCTCGTACCATCTCTTGTCCCACAAGTGCTGACTCCCTTTGGTCCGTCCAGTAGAACCACGATCTGCAAGGTCGACCATACAAGACCTCAAAATGTGTCATCCCAATAGTGGAGTGATAGAAATTGTTGTAGGAAAACTCCACAAAAGGTAAGTGATCCTCCTTTCTGCGACAGAAGTCAAGGACACAATCACGCAGAATGTCCTCAAGGGTATCAATGGTCCACTCAGTATGAACATCTGTCTGAGGATGGAAGGTGGTGCTCAGATGAAGTTCCATCCTGAAATCCTCCTTCAACCCCTTCTATAGCCGGTAAGTAAACAGTGCATCATGATCAGAGACGATAGATAAAGATACTTCATGTAGACTCACAATCTTCTACACAAAAAGGCATCCAAAGCTCTCTACTAAACCCTGATCTTTGATCGGTAGGAAATGGGCTGACTTGGTGAGCCCTTAAATGATCACCCAAATCGAGTTATGACCCATGGATGTATGTGGAGGACCAATCACGAAGTCCATGGATATCCCATCCCACTTCCAATTTGGATCCTCTAAAGGCTGAACCAAGCCTGATGGTACCTGATGCTCTGCCTTCACTTGCTGACAACTGAGGCACCAAGAGACAAACTCTGCAACTACCTTATTCATCCTCGACCACCAGTGTTGTCATCGAAGGTCCTGGTACATCTTGTCCACTTCTAGATGTACCTCTAGAGGGGATGTGTGAAACTCCTTCAACACTTCCTCCTGAAGTGACATTAGCACCATAGTACGTCCTCTAAAGAGGATGACGTGCTCCCCACCTTCATAAAATCCATCAGGTGCCTGCCCTGTGGATATCTGAACACGTCGTGTCTTGCAATAAGCGTCTCCATGCTGTGCATTCCTGACTCGCTGAAGAAGTGGGGGAGTAACTGTAAGAGACTAAAGAATGGATGATCTGTCTCAGTCCGCAAATTATATATGCAAAGTAGCTAGCTTCTCTGTTGCCTTTCCTAGAAGCTGTATAACAGATCTCTTACTGAGTGCATCTGCTACAATGTTTCCCTTCCCAGGAGTATAGACTATCTCAAAGTCATAGTCTTGGAGTAACTCAATCCATTTTTGTTGTCCCAGGTTCAGGTTTTTCTTAGATAAGATATACCTAAGACTCCGGTGGTCAGAGTAGACTGTGAAACGTTCGCCCATCAGAGAGTGCCGCCACATCTTCAGGGCGAAGACCACTGCCGCTAACTCCAGGTCATGGGTGGCATAGTTCTTCTCATGTTGTCTCAAGTGATGATAACCAAAAGAGATAACTGCTTGCTCTTATATCAGGACACATCCGAGTCTGGTACCTGATGTGTCACAGTAAACTACGTACCCTATTCCCTCCTCTTGAATCCTCAAGATGGGGGCACTATTCTACCTCTGCCTTAGTTCCTGAAAGCTCTGTTGGAATCTCTCTGACTACATGAAGGGTTTCCCCTTCAGCGGTAAGGCTGATAGTTTTGTTTCAACTCTAGATAAGTCTAGTACGAACCTTCAATAATTCCTAGCCAAATCCAGGAAACTCCAAACCTCTATCTCACTCTTGGGTGGCTCCCAAGCAAGTAACACCCCAATCTTCATTGGATCCACTAAAACTCCAGCCTCTGAGATGACTTGTCACAAAAAGTGAACCTCTAGGATCCAAAAATGGAACTTTGAGATCTTACCATAAAGATGGTGCTCTCAGAGTGTGTCCAGTACAACCTGCAAATGGTAGGCATGATCCTCCTCAGTAGTCAAATAGATAAAAATGTTTTCGATGAAGACTATGAAAAAGCGATCGAGGTATGGATTGAATATAATGTTCATGAGTCCCATTAACACGGCTGGAGAATTGTTTATGCATAAAGGCATAACAAATAACTCATAGTGGTCGTAACGACATCTGAAATCCATCTTCTGCACATCCTCATCTCGAACTCTGGGCTGGTGATAGTCTGATCTATGGTCTAACTTCGAGATCCACCGTGCTCCATTCAGCTGATCAAAGAGGTCGTCAATTCTCGGAAGTGGGTACATGTTTTTCATGGTCACCTGATTCAGGAGATGGTAGTCGACACAAATCCTGAAGCTTCCATATGCTTTCTTGGCGAACAGTATCAGAGCTGCCCAGGGAGAAACACTGGGCCAGATGAATCCCTTCCCCAACAAGTCCTCTTTATGTACCTACATCTCACGATGCTCATCGGTAGCCATCCGATATAATGGTGTAGATATCAGTTTCATCCCGGGGTATAGGTCAATGTAGAAGCCCACCTCTCTCTAAGGAGGTCGTCCTGGAACATCATCAGGGAAAACATCCGCGTACTGGTCCACCTATCTGAGGATTCTCACTCAGTCAATCCCCCCTTATAGCCTACTACACCAGGTTCTCACGGCCCAGTGTAGGTCAATGAGCATAGTAGTGTAATATAGCCAAAGTAAACCTACAGAACTACTTTTCTAGACAGTATACATCAATATGGAATGGAAAATAGGCAAGGCAGCCAAATGCTAAATAGGACCAAAAAATCGTAAACAGAACAATGCATGGGAAAAACACATCCAAATCATATAAATCAACCCAATTCATATACAAATTACCTCTACACAGGCATACAGGCCTGGCAGGAAAACAACAGGGGTAAAATGGTAAACACGCAATACCCCGTTCAAGGGTATTGGTAGAATTTTCACATAATACTCAATTACATCGAATGGAAAGGCACAAAACTCCTACCTTAGGGTTATGAGATCAATATACTTGAACCATGAAGCTTGAATCTCCTTGGAACGTCGTAGATCTAAGAAAACATCCAAAATTTTCACCCCACGATAACATGGAAAATAGGAGGAATTGGAAAACAAGGGCCAAGCAGAAGAGAAAACTCCCCAATGAGATTCCAACGCAATAAACGGTGCTCGAATCGGAGGATGGATGGAAGATTGGGGGCTCATCGAAGATCCGTAGATGCTCGACACTCTCGGATGAACGAAACCTAAAAGAAGTGGCTTTTTTCCATCAGACGCTACCCCAGTGCGTTTAATAAAAAAATGAAGTACAAGGTGTGTTCTTTTAGAGTACATGGCATGTACTTTCCTTTTCCATACTCTGCTTTAAGAAGCCTTTACATCATCCACATGACTGTGTGTGTGGCCATGACACAGATAGCACATGGCCTCCTACGGCAACGAAGTACACGGTGTGTACTAATGAAGTACACGTCATGTACTTCAAAAATTTCCAGAAACTCCTCTTTTCTCAAAAACTCCAGAAAAAGAAAAAACAAAACTGAAAAGAAGGTCCGGGTTATTACAAAGTTCCCCCCTTAAAGAAATTAGTCCTTGAATTTTCCTAGCATCTCGTAGAAGAAGAAACCCTGAACAGCTCCAGCCACTGTGCTCGTACATTATCCTCCCTCTCCCAAGTCTCATCTTGCACTCGCCCGTGCAGCCATAGCACTCATACCGGAGGAACAGACCAGCCACGGAGAACCATTGCACTACGATCGATAATCCGGATAGTATTCTACTCAAATGATGCATCCGCTTCAATCTCAACCTCCTCATGTTGAAAAAAATGAGATGGATCTGAAATGTAACATCAGAGTTGAGAAACGTGGAAGACTTCAGCAATAGCTCGGTACCTCAAAGGTAACTGCAACCAATAAGAAACTATCCCAACTGTCTCCAACACCTCAAAAGGCCCGACGTACCTCGAAGAAAGCTTACCCTGTCTCCTAATCCTCTTGTGTCCCAACCTCAGTGTGACACGTAGAAAAACTTGATCTCTAACCTCGAACTCCATAGGTCATCTCCATTAATCAGAATAAGACTTCTGCCGAGATTGTGCAGTAGACATCCTCTTCCGAATCAACTCTATCTGCTCTGTGGTCTCCTGAACAAGATGAGTCCCAGAAAATATGCCTCTCCTACCTCCATCCAAGATAAGTTTGATCAACATGGAATATAGAACAAATCCTCATAAGGTTCAATCTGAATAGTTTCACTAAAACTTTTGTTGTAGGAAAACTCCACAAGAGGTATATGCTTCCCCCAATATTGTCCAAAATCCTGAATGCAAGCTCAGAGCATATCCTCAAGCACCTGAATCGTACGCTCGGACTGGCCATCTGTCTGAGGGTGGTAAGTGGTACTCAAAAGTACCTATGTTCCCAAAGCCTTCTAAATCCCTTTACAGAACCAAGATGTAAAATGAGCATCCCTATCTGAAACAATGGAGTGTGGAAATCCATCTAGAAGTACAATCTCTCGGATGTACAACTATCCCAGCTCATCAACACTGAATGTATCCTTGATTGGAAATAAGTGAGAAACCTTCGTGAGTCTATCAATGACATCCCAAATAGCATGATTACCTCAAGGAGACCTCGGTAAACCGGTCACAAAGTCCATCACAACGTCATTTCTCTTCCACACGGGAATGGGTAACTGTTGTAAAAGCCCTACTAGACGCTGATGCTCCGCCTTCACCAGCTGAAAAGTAGAACACCTCATGACGAAACCAGCTATTTCACTCTTCATAACTGGCCACCAATACTGATGGTGTAGGTCACGATACATGTTGGTGATTCTAGGGTGAACTACCCAAACTAATGAATAAAAGTCCTGCATCAAATCCCTGTGTATATCTGTTAGCACCCATACGCGTCCTTGGAAACCCAACTTCTCATCCTCACCTATGGACCATCCCGGAATAGGGTCCTCTCCTGACACGATTTCCTTTAGGACTAGGCCTTTAGAATCTGATAGCTGCCTCATTCGAACTCGATCAAGAAGAGTTGAGGTAATAACTACAGAAGAAAGAAAAATCTTCCCCTAACTGTCTTGCACCTACAAATGCATCTCTGAGAACAAATCCATAAGCTTCCACTCACTTCTAGCCTCCCAAACTACCTGTATTTGAGTCCTCCTACTCAACGCATTAGCCACTACGTTGTCCTTCCCAGGCATATAGGCAAGCTCAAAGTCAAAAGACTGTAGGTACTCAACCCACCTACATTGTCTCAAATTCATATCACGCTGATTGAAGATGGACTTGAGACTATTTTGGTTGGTGAAAACTACAAAGTTCTCTCCCAGAAGATAATGTCTCCAACAGCGTAGGGAATGAACAACAGTTTCCAACTCCAGATCATGCGTCAGGTAATTCCTCTCATGTGGCCTCAACTGCCGAGACTCGTATGCAATGACTCTATCCCCATGCCTAAGCACGACTCTAATCCCGATACCTAATGCATCACATTAAATAGTATAGCGCTTGACTGGCTCTGGAAAGAATAGTATCGGTACTAAAGTCAACCTCCCTTTCAGCTCATGAAAGGATGAACCACAAGAATCTAACCATAAGAACTTCTCCCCCTTCTTGGTCAGACCTGTCAATGGTGCTTCTAGGCTTGAAAAGTCCTGTATGAAACGTCTGTAGTTTCCAGCCAGCCCTAGAAAACTCCGCACCTCAAAAATGTTCTTCGGCTACTCCCATGAAACTAAATCTCTCACTTTCTCTGGGTCTACTGATACTTCTTCTTCTGAGATAACATAACCCAAGAAGTGAATCTGATCCATCCAAAAGTGTCATTTTGAGAGCTTAGCATATAAATGATTCTCCCTCAGTGTACTCAAAATGATCACAAGATTGGTAGCATGGTTTTTTTGATTGTGAAGTTACACCAAGATATCGTCCACGAAGATGACCATGAAGTAATCCACGTCTGGATGGAACACTCGGTTAATCAGTGCCATGAAAACTACAGGTGCATTCATGAGACCAAATGACATAACCAAGTACTCCTATAGAACATACCTACTCTAGAAGGCTGTGAGAGATATATCAAATGGTCTAACATGCAACTGATGATAATCGGGCCTCAATTCAATATTCGAGAACACTCAGTCTCCTCAAATCTGATCAAATTGATCATAAATCCTTGGAAAGGGATATCGGTTCTTGACCATCAACTAGTTCAGCTTTTGATAATCCACAAAAAGCCTAAGGGTGTTGTTTTCCTTCTTTTCAAATAGGACAGGCGAACCCCAAGGAGAAGTATTGGGTCGGATGAAACCCTTTGCCTGCAACTCCTCCAACTACTTCTTGAGCTCCTACAACTCAGGTGTAGCCATCCTATAAAGAGGAATGGACATCGGTGCTGCCCATGGAACAAGCTCAATAGAAAATTCCACCTCATGCTCCATAAGAAAACCTAAAAAGTCCTCTGAAAGGACATCCCTGAACCGATCCACCACTAGAGGGAAGTCTAACTGTGAAGTCCCCTGGTCATCCAGGTAAATACTAGCAATATGGGATGTAACTCCTCTAAACCCATGATTATCTGGACCCACTCTGCTCGCCTGGAAATCCCACTCACCCCTATGAAGAAAGGATCTACCCTATGGTGATATGAAACTCACTGTGCGGTGATAATAGTCTACGAATTCCTAGAATGGAAATAACTAGTCCATCTCGAGAATGACATCATAGCCTGTCATCTCCAGGAAATACAGATCCCAAAGGAAGTGACACCCACCAACCTCAAGAGGGAACTCTTTGAACTGACGAACACTTGCTGTTCTAGTCCCCAACGGAGAGTTTAGCGTCAAGATATTAGCATAAAAAAGATACAGATACCAAGGCTCTCTGCGACAGCAATAGATATAAAGCTATGGGAAGGCCATGTATCAAAAAATAGTAGATTCTAAGACTGAGGCTACTAATATCGTACCTAGAACGGTAGAATGTTCGGGATCCTGCTTCTGCTGGGTCTGCTCCACTGCAAATGTCTAGCCTGTACCATGACGCTATGACCCTACCTGAACACTCTGAGTTGATCCTCCCTGATGTCACTGAAAACTGTGCGATTGGATGCCACGACTATGACCTCCACCTTGGCCTGAACAGCCTGAAAAACTCCAGTTCCCATTCTGGTGAGAAACTGGAAGAGCTACTCCTGAACGAGGAGTCATATAAGAACCCATGTCACCAGTTTCTGGTGAGAAGAACTGACAAAAGCACTGAAGGTGACCTATCTTGATGTAAGATCGGCACACCATTGGGTCTCTCTGGAAAAGTTTCCTCGTATTCCCACTTCTCCCACAATGGTAGCACACCACCTGGCTACCGGAAGATGCATCCCGCCTGCTCTAATCTCCTCGTGCAGCCTCCCTGCGGCACTTCCTACTAACAGCTAGCGGAGTACTAACTTTGGATGCCAAACCGACCTAGCTCGCAGCTTTAGAATCATCCAGGTTGCGCTTTGTGATCATCTCCTGGTTGACGATTTGAGATATCAAAGTCAACCTGAATATGTTCAACTGTGACCGAATTTCATGCCTCATACCATCCTCAAACTTCCCTGCAAAGAAAAAATCATCACCTCCCAGGATAGGCATGAAATGTTGTATCTCTGTGAAGAGAGAGGAATACTCCATAACAGAAAGGGTACCCTGCTCCATACTCATAAACTCATGGGCTCAATCGGACCTCAAATTCTCTTGATAGAAGTAATCATAGAAGATGCGCTGAAACTCATCCCAAGACATACTCTACTGGCTTCCTGCCTGCGAGACCACACCCCACCTTATCTTGGAGGAGTCTCAGTGCATGTAGGTAGCAAGCTTCACCCTTCTCACTGGAGGTATCTCCAGATGCTCTAAAATTGTAAGCGTGGCCTCAAGCCATGACTCTGTAGCCTGGGGTCCTTCATCCCCTAAGAAAGTGGGAGGGTGTTGCTGCTGGAAAACCCATGTAAAGTTATCCATCGACGGGGAAGGAGGCGGATCTCCCTGAAAAGTCTGCATCATCCTCTGAAAGCCCTCCCGGAACTATGCATCCACACCTATGTCAGGTACAACGGCTGGTGCCAAGGTTGGCACAATAGGAGGATCTGCAGGTAGTCCCTGATCAGCCATGTCTAGTGTCTGATCACCGTCTGGAAACTGGCGCACAACTGGAAGACATCCTGATGGCATGACTCTGCAAGGTCAAGAGCACACCTTAGATCAAGATTATCAAGGACTGAAAACAAGGAATGTAAGAAGGGAACAAGAGAAGGAAAACATTCATGTTTTAAAAAACATAACTGCACGGTGTGTACATTTCCTACACGGCGTGTTCCCTGTATTCATTTACATGGGCGTGTACTCCTACCTTACCTAGTCGTTTAACACCCCAGACACACGGTGTGTTGTCTTAACACACAACATGTACTTGAATCCTCTTTCCCTGCCCGAGTCCTTCTACCCGGTTAAGCCACACAGCTCTCCTAAGTCAAGACTACACGGCGTGTACAATACCTACACGGTGTGCACTATACAAGCTTCACCTGACGTGTGTTGTTAGTGACATAGTAAGACACATGGCTCAAACTACACGGCGTGTTCCAGACGGACAAGGTGTGTACAAGAAGGGTAACACCAGCCCGTGTTGTTCGTGACATGGCCGGTTACCGAGGTCAACACTACACGTCGTGACTGCCAGAGGCTGCAGAGTAGCAGTGAGGGCCTTGGGTGTGATAGTGGGGAAACTATTTTCTCATTGGCAGAGTACATAGAGAAAGTAAACAAATACATACAATAGCAGAAGCAGGAAATATCCAGCAATAGTAAGCAGTGGAAGACTGGAATAATAAAACAACTGAAGCACATATATATAAATGATGCATGATACATATGTCTAGGAAAGAAGCAAAACAAGTCCCAATGCTAGAAATATAAACAGTTCTAAACCAATTACAAAAAGAAAATAAATGACATCTACTCATCATCGCAATCCATAGCTTGGTCCCATTCTCTCTATCTCTATAGAAATCAATTACCTGAAGTGGAAGGTCGTGTGCCCTTATCTATACCTGCAACAAAATAATCTGTTTGGGCCCAAAAGCTTGACACAAACAGGGTGTGAGACTAAAACCCAGTAGGAAACCACCCAAAGATCTGTTCCTAATAGTCAGTGAATATATGGAAGCTAAAAGTATAGAAAGGAGTAAATAAGAATGTGCTCAGCAGTAAACAATCCACAGTTCAATATCAAGCAGCAACGGAACAACAACTAAATCTCAAACAGGATACCCTATAGGAAGTACTCGCAACAATCCCCTCTGGTCCTATCTAAGAAGTACAGATAACCCTCTGGGTAGCACACACAGCCCAACACCTATGGTTCTATCATACGAATTTAATAAGAATCTCGGAGAAAGTGCTCATAGTTTATCCCCTCATAGTCAAAGGTAGAGAAAGACTCTCTGGGGAAGCTCACACAGTCCATTCCCCATATAGTCTAGGTAAAGAAATACTCTCTGAGGAAGCTCACATAGTCCATTCCCCTCACAGTCTAAGGTAGTTATGGACTCTCTGAGGAAGCTCACCTATCAATTCCCCTTATAGCCCCATGGTCTAGGACTCTTTGAGGAAGCTCACTCGGCCAATTCCCCTTATAGCACAAGTCATTCAATTCAATAAAAGACTCTTTGAGGAAGCTCACACAATCAATACCCTTACAGTCTAAAGTAATCAAAGACCCTCAGAGTAAGCTCACTCGTTCAATTACCCTTATAGCCCCAGGTAGTTCTAGGCTCTCTGAGGATTCTCACTCGGTCAATCCCCCCTTATAGCCTACTACACCAGGTTCTCACGACCGTGTGTAGGTCAACGAGCATAGCAGTGTAATATAGCCGAAGTAAACCTACAAAACTACTTGGATAAACAGTCTACATCCTCAAACATGCCAGAATACAACTCTCCCCATAATTGGAATAGGCATGAAAACAAGCAAGGCATCCAAAGGCTAAACAGGACCAAACGGTCGTAAACAAAACAATGCATGGGAAAACACATCCAAAGAATATAAATCAACCCAATTAATATCCAAATTACCTCTATGCAGGCATAAAAGTATGGAAAGAAAACAACAGGGGTAAAATGGTAAACACACAATAACCCGTTCAAGGCTATTGGTGGAATTTTCATATAATACTCAATGACATTGAAAAGAAAGGCACAAAACACCTAACTCAGGGTTAAGAGATCAATATAATTGAACCAAGAAGCATGAATCTCCTTGGAAAGTCATAGATCTAAGAAAATTTCCAAAACGTTCAACCCACGATATCTTTGAAATGAAGAAGATTTGGAAAACAAGGCTCAAGAAGAAGAGAGAACTCACCAATGAAATTCCAAGGCAATCAACGGTGCTCGAATAGGAGTACGGACAGAGGATCGACGACTTGTCGAAGATCCATGGATTCTCGGTGCTCTCGGATGAATGAAACCTAAAAAAAGAGGTTTTTGTTCATCAGACGCAACCCTTGTGCATTTAATGAAAAAAAAGAAATTACATGGTGTGTAATTTTGGAGTACACGACGTGTATTCACCTTTTCCATACTCTACATTAAGTGGACTCCACGTCACCCCACACGCCTGTGTGTGTGTCCAGGACACGACCAACACATGGACTCCTATGGCAAAGAAGTACACAGCCTATACTCATAACATCAAAAATTTCCCGAAACTCTTATTTTCTCAAAAACTCTATAAAAAGGAAAAACACACCTGAAAAGAAGGTTCGGGTTATTACATTTTTTAAGAAATGAATCGCTTATTTTTAAATAATGTGATTGGAGAGATGAGTTGTTTTATTTGTTCATAAATCTCTCTAGAGAAAGATCAAAATTTTTATTCTCAAGAGAAGTATGCAAAGGAGTATTTGAAATGTTTTGTTATAGAGGATTTAGAAACTATTTCCACACTAATATCAATGGGATGAAATATTTACATAGATGAATTGGGAAAATAATTCAATTAAAGAGAGTCAAGAATGTTGATTTGAAATTTGTTATACATTACAAATTCAAGACTAGATATTCTATATTTTATAACTATTTTTTCTAGATATCAAAGTGATCCAAAAGAATCCCATTTAAATTTAGTAAAAAGGATTCTTAGGTATATAAAGGTTATAATAAATTTTTTATTGAATCATGATAAGTATGAAAAATTTTATTTTTTTATTATGATGTTTGTGATTGGGAAGGCTGTAATTTTCTAGAGTTTTCTTTCTTAGTATTATATGTTTTTGTTGGAAACTAAAAAAGAAATGTTCTATAACAATGATAACTTATAATAAATGGATGAAATTTATGAACAGACTCTTTGTATGTGTATAGAAACTCAATTGTATGATATGAAGGTGGGTTTACAGATGAAAATTCATCTACAATGTTATAACTAATGTTCTATTAATCTTTCAAAGAATAAAGTTAACCATCCAATGAAAAATAATTTTTTTTATTAAATTTCATTTTATAAAGGACCTATTTGAGAGAAATGAATTGATGTTTTAGTTAATTCCATCAAAAGTGCTAACTGTTGAAAATTCACTAAACCATTTTCAAAAGATGCATTTCCGAATCTGATGTTGAAACTGGTTGTTCAATATCACACTATATAAGTATAAGGAATATACTATTTATCACATATATTATCATATCATTTTAGATAATTATCAAAGTTGTATAAAAATGATATCATAACCTATCCATTTATAATTTTTTACCTATTTTTGGATATAATATTTTTAGGTGGAATTTTTTGAAAGGATAAGATGCAATTTAACCATATTAAAATTGATTTAACAGTTTGTTGATGCGGATGTAGTAATTGCTTTTGGTTTTGGTTGGATTGATTTTCTGTTTTTAGTGTGTGTTAAATAAATTATGGTTATAGATCACTCTTTTATGGATATCATGTACTTTTTCCATATAAATCTTGTTTCCCACACCAATTATGAGCAAATAGATTAAGAATTGATGGATATTGATCCATTGATTAAGTTTCAAAGATACAATGAATTATGTTCCTCAGTTGAAAAAAAATAAAACTTGGGATATTATAGATATACAGAGGCTGCATATTTTTGGATGAGGTGAATACGTTTGTATGTAAGAAATATATTTTGTTATGTTGTTGTCTTTGGTTGTTAACACTTGTGAAGTTACAGTTAGTTTCATGGAATTTAAAGTTATAATTAAAAAAATAAGTCCATAAAAAGTGAATTTGATATTCTAATGATTATGTATCATGTTAAAAGTTATCATGTTTCTATCAAAGCGTTCTTAAATGTGGATGTCTTGTAAATTCAATTAACATAATGGTTATATAGATTATTCACATAGCCAAATTGATTCATGTAATATATTTTGTGATGTTACTTTTTCTATATAAGATTCTAATTGATCCTTGTAGTCATTATCAAGGACCTAGCTATTGATCCACATAGTCATTTTTAGTGACCTATTCAATTAATTCACATATTAAAATACTTTACATATAGGATTTCTCATACACATGCAATGTGACACAACCATGATTGACGATTGTTTAGATTTAAGAGTAAGAATACCATGATTTAAGTAGGTGTTATTACATCTCTATATCATTTATGAACCCATTCATACACATGGTTTGTAATGTTGAAAAATAATGGTATAAATAAGAATGAAAAGGTTGTTTATACATGACCTGACATTGTTACAAATAGTTATTCCTATGGAAGTTATTATCATGACTAGATCCGATGTTTTTTTGGAGTTTGAATTAAAATATATATATGAGGTGTCAATAATGATTGAATTAATAAGATATAGAAAATATCAACCATCAATTATCTATAAATTGTAATACTATTTTTTCAGATCATGTGTCTCGAATATGGAGTGTGATTATTTTGAGGGAGGTGTAAACGATGAATAATTGGTTACATAAAGATTTGTACATGTAAATAAAACCAAATTATTTATTCTTCAAGAAGAGAATAATTGAATAAGATCTAATAATTTGAGAAAAATAGATTACTATATACAAGAAGAAAACAAATTTATTGTATCTTTATCATTTAAATTTTATATTACTATGTGATGCAGAAGATTTTTTGGGATGAAAAAATTAGCTTGGTGACTTGTAAGCGAGTTCTAAGAATATTCCCCACCCACATTACTTCATAAATAATTATAATTGGATTGTATGATTAGTGGTTTTATTTGATCGTGCTAAGACAAGATACTCACAATGAGTTCTCTATTTGTGTGAGTGCTTCTTTTTGGATTAACATCGAAATTCATTTTAATTAGTTGAAAGGTTATTTTAAAAAGAAAAAAACTGAATCTTTATGAATTACTGATTCAACCCTCAAAATAATTCATTAAACTAGTTTTCCCAAATATAATATAAAAAATTCATTAATTTATAAATCCCTTATATCATTGCACAAATGTTTAGTTATGTTGTGTAAAAATGGAATTGGTGTCAACTTATATCGATGGTTTTAGTGAATGAATATGATACTTTAATAATTGTTGAAATAATTAATATAATTTTACCAAAAATATATACCAATAAAAAATTTCTTACTATATTATAAAAATATTAGTATTTATTTTCCTATAGTCATCCCTGAAATATTTTAATATCATCGTTCCTATAGGTAGTCAAACCAACCCAAATATGAACACACATCAACTCGATGAGTGAGTATAGTCAATGGGGTGATTATTTAGAAATATTATCATTTTAAACAAATCATATTGATGTTATTTTTATTTTCTAATTTGGGGAACTATATTTGATTATTTTTGGATATATAATGAAAAAATTGAATAAAAATGAAAAAAATGATTCTTTACAGAGGTGGTAGTCTATACACACACATGATTGTTGTTTCTTTATTATTTCATAATAAATGTTAACAAATGTATGAGGTTAATAAAATTAATATAACAACATATCATTATACAATTGATTTATAGTTCATCATATTATTATGGTCACATGATATTTGGAAGAGTGAGATAAAGATGAAAAACATATGAACGAGATAATACCTATGTTGGAGACTTGATCATTCCTTGTAGTAATTCTTGGAATTGAATCAGTTAGGATAAATTAAAATGAATGTGGGATTTTGGTAGTTGTACTGGGTTAGGGAGAGATAATAATATCTTCCTATTATGGAGTAATTTGAATGTAATATTTAACTTTTAATAGTATAACTAGTATCTTTTCATAATGTAAGAAGGTGAAACTTTTCAAAAACACTCATCATTTTTCAATAATTCTATGAAAAAATTAAATGGTCAATGGAACAAAATTGAAAATTTTGAGGGGAAATTTGGTGTGTATCTAAACATACATCAAGTAATCATTTTAAATAAATTAACATGACTAGTCCCTTTTCTAATAGTAAATATGTTTTTACTATATTTAATTTTTATAAGGATAACTATTCTTTAACATTAATAATTAATTTTGAGGACCAAAAGTATATTTTAACTTCTTATTAGATTAAAATTTCATATTTTAAAATTTTGAATTATTTTTTGATATGAAATTTCTAAATTCATGAATGATTAATTTTAAATAAACACACATAATCTCAAAAAAATGATTTTATGTAAAATTGTGTTTTCATAGTTTAATTTATACATAAGAAAAAATTAACATTATTTATAATATTTTTGATATAAATTTTCTTGGTATAAATCATATAAATATTGTGAGTCTTTAAATTAAAGATATAATTTAATATCTCCTAGAGAATACATCATTCGGTGAAAAGACACAAAAACTGTTTTTATTAAACAATTATTTTAATTTAGTTTCAAAATTTATGGAAATAAGATTTATAAGCACAAAATATATATTAAAATGATACTTTTTTATTCTTTAAATATATATTTTACAACTTAAATGGTTTTTAAGCTAATATTATATGTTTAAAAATTGATAAAATCAAAAAAACAAATGTTCACAGAAACTGCAAATTTTTACAAAGAAACAAATTTTTTAGAAAATATTCAAAACCTCATACTAAGTAAATTTTAATGAGAGGATTTCAAAAATGAAATTTATGGTATCAAATTTACATTATAATATTTTTTAAAGTTTTTTTTGCAATAAAATACAATATAATGAAAACGAATTTGGTAGAAGATAACTCTTTTCAATATTAACTCACATTAATTATTTATCTTCTAAAAGTAACAGATTTTAATGGATTTTATTATAGTGTTTATTAATAATTTATTAATATTATTCTTCTTATATTTTGTGGGTTTTTATGATCAGTGTATCATGTGACACGATTTGATGACCACAATATTTATGTGTGGACAAAAAATGGGTCATTACAAAAGAATCCACTCTAATGTAGGATTAGCCTGTTCCCCCTGAAATCACTGTTGAGCTACCCTAGAACCTACAATAGTTAGAAATGGGTGAATTGAAAACAATCAGTCCAAAATTAAATAATAACACAACATGAAAATATGAGTGGCGTGACAACATAGGAAATAGGTTTTTGTAGAAAACATTCTATCAAATGCATGGTTTCTCATATATAAATTTTAAATTATTCTAGTCATAATTGAACCTAGATGACCCAATTAATCATGTTATATAATATATTTTTATGGTAATAAAACATATGTATCCTAATACTTTATATGAATATACATATATTTATAATAAAACCCATAAAGAAACCCTGAAAGTCTCTCATAAATGAAATTCATTCCATTATTTATTCCATTTAAATAAATATATTCATATGGATTTTATCAATTATATTAATATGATACCTAATCTGATAAATAAATTTAGTGATTAATATTTTATTCCATGTTTTGTCTGAAAGAAAATAATTATTTGTAATGACTTTTTCACCTCTATATAGATATATATACTCATGCTCATTGACATTTAATAAAATTTTATAATTTTTTAAATTACATTCATTAGAACTACTCATTTAAATTTTAAAAACATTTTTTTATATATACTTAATTTGTCAAGGAATTATTGGTGAAAAAATAAAATCATTTTGGAAACTAATTCTAATAGTGATTAAAAATATATATCCTTATTAAAAGAAAATTAGATAAAAAATTCATTATTTTGTTTCAAAACTAGAATAAAGGAAAGTAATTCAAAATACTTATGAAAAAATTATTGATATTTTTATTATATAATCTTTTTAATTCAAATAATATAAAAATATATTCATTAACTTATTTACGTTGGTAATATCTTCTATGGATGGTATTAGTTGTGAAATGGTTTTTAATATAGTAGAGTCAAACTTTTTAATCAATTTAAACGCATAAATTTATAAATTACTTCATTCAATACGCGACTAAAGAAATATTATTAAATTAATGTTTCTATACATTTCATGAATAATATTCTGTAATATTAGAATATATTATTAGAACAATTATTTGTTCCTCAAATAAACATTGAGATAATGATAGATAAATTTTAGGGGATCTAATAATGACTTATGTGAAAGAGAAATTTTATAGTTTCATCATTATACCAAGAACATTTTAAACAATATACATATTAATTTAAAAAAACCATAATAGATAATCACTCATAGTAATATTGATAATAATAAAAAAATATGCTTCATAATAAGAATGGCATAAATGAGAAACCAATAGAATTTAGATAAATATAGCTCTCTCGAGATAAATTTTATTAAAAATTAGATCATAATATTGATGGAAAACATGTGTTTGAAAATGAAATGCGTGGTTTTAATTATAAGATAAAGAAATAGATAGTTATTATAAACACTCGATTATAATTTTTAAATAAATATATTTGAAAATCAGTATTATACCTATTCACATGCATACATCTTTTAAATATTCAACTAACTTCATAGTTAAATTCATAATATCCATTTAAAATTTAACGTCTATAATCATAACATAATGGATAAGTTGTATCAAAAAAACTATGTTGGAAAATAATTCTTATATTAGTCATTAATTATTTTAAATTTTTATATCAATAGTTATTTTTATTTAAAACATTAAAATGATTGTAAAGGACACATTCATCTGTATCCTTAAATCTAGTTTAAAATATGTGTAACATGGATAATAAATTAATTATCTTATGGGAATATAAAATAAATAATAAATGGTATAAATTAATAATATAGGTTGTATATAGGTAATTTTTCAATGAAATTTTAAAAATGAATTTTAATAGATGGTCATGCTTATATAAAGTTTTGTTTATCAAAGGTATAACCCATGTAGTGGAAGTTGAGTAAAACCCAAAAATCATTCTATTGGAAGATTTTGGTTGATTAAAATCATCTCTAACAATATCTATTCACTAGTTACCCCAGTATATATTATACTATATGGTGTGTAAAAACTTTTACCACCACTGAATTATAATATGGAACTCCTAATATTTTTTAAAAATTATATATATATACCCTTTCACAAAATGTGGCAGATATCTATATTTCTACATAAAAAGAGAAAAAGTAAAAAAAAATTATAAAAAATAAAGAAAATATATTTTTATATATACTAAAATATTTATTACAAAGGACCAAAAAAATATTCTTTTCAAAAACAAATTCATAAAATGAATAAAAATTGAAATTAAAAAAAATTATATTTGGGGAACAAGAATCATTTTAAAAAAGACACTTGAAAATTAAATTATAAAACAAAATTATCAAAATTTGATAAAAATACAATAGAAAATATCTCTAGAAAATTTCACTATATAATTACATTAAAAGATACACTAGATATCCCCACATGAAAATCAAACCACAAAATCACACAAGGATATTTCCTTGAACAGATATACCAGTAAGTGAATTCTCTAATCCTTACTCAAAAATACTTGGTTCTTATGACCAATATGGAGGTATCCACATGAAATATGGGGAGGGACTACCTCTATATATAACAAATCACATGCTATTATGAAATGGCATCCACGATTATATGAATATAAAATTAATTATAATTTATAACCAATTCAAATATAACATATAAACCATATTACATTATAACATAATTAAAAATAAAATCATTTAGATGTAACACATCCTAGATATATCTTTTTCTGAATATTTACAACATAATAGTGATTTTCATAATGCAAACTATGCACGATCAAAAGCTGTATCCACTACCAATCTCCAGTAACCATGATCATCCACAATTTTTATCTTCTAATATGTATAGACATAATAGATAATAATGAATGAGTTCACATGAAGGGGTTATAAATAACAATTATTATGGTCATCCCAAGAAGTTATCTAATCCCATGAACGTATTGTGTATGCCTTCATTGATAAAAAACCACATGAATAGAAACTAGTGTCCTTACAAATAATTATTGATTTTAATGATTTTCATGATCAATCAGTGTCAAGATACATGTGTCTCAATTTCATCATACTCAACAAATAATAATATTTGCATATTTTTAACATGTTAATTATTCTATAAATATAAAAAACATATGTGTGGATAACGTCCTACTCAAGATTTGTTAGGCTCTCACACAATAATCATGTATCACACATATTATAAAGGGGAGTGTGTTTATAAACCTATCCATTCATTCCTAATATATTCTTGTTATTAGACTTCATTAATCCTATATGTGGATTATAATTTCAAAATATAAATGAAATATGAAATTATTATACTCTCTCATATCACTTCATTGTTTTCCTGCTAGAAACTTCTCAATAGATAACACATACTAAGATATTGGAGGAATAGACATTCCCACCTATCTCATTCCTATGATTCTGGAGGATCAAAAATCATCACTAATGTCTTATTGAATATATCGTCAACCTCGAAACAATGATCTAGTGAAAGTGATTTAATGGCCAACTCATCATCCACCATCTCGATCCTAGAGACATGTGATAGAATATGTGAAACAATTATGGTGAAATCCTCCAATATCCCAATATCCTAAAAATAAAATAACCACTATACCATAGCCCTGTATGAAAACGAATATAAACATTTATAGGCCAACACCAGGCTCTTCCCAGATTAGTGGGTGGGATGGTAAAAGACATCAGTATCATACACTAATCCTAGCCAGTGGAAGATTGTATGGGATTTCATATTAGCACATCATCATCATAAATATCTATACATTATTGAACATCATTTCTTCTAGGAAGAAGAGTAGAAAAAGTTATCTTATTTACTTAGAGAAATAATGTTAAAAATAATATCCAATGTCATCACATCATGTTATATGAATCTCCATACACATAGTCTATTTGAATTCAATAACTAATAGATAAAAACTATTTCACTATTATTCTCATCATAATATTGACCTCCTCATGATAGTTATAAAGTAATGACAAAACATTATTTACATTTCCACTATAATCCTGATCCTATATTGAAAGGGTTTTAATATATTAATTCAAAATTTTCTCATAATAATTATTTTTTATATATTGAAATGTTATAGTCAAACCTTTAAAATATTCATAACCATAATGAGAAGGTAGTGTATCACATAAATAATATTCTGTTATCATCTATATCCATAGTAATTTATAATTATTTTTATTTGTATTTTATCTCTTATATCGTTATTTTTCAACAAATTAATTTTATTTAAAAATGGATAAAATATAATATTTTTATTATATTGGGACCGATTTGCAATTCCTCTTATATTAGAAATATTCGACGGAACTTTCAAACATCTAGCTTGTGTTTTCTTCAAATTTTTATGAAGATCTCAGACATAGTACCTAAGGGTAAATGATTGTATGGAAGGTTCTAGCTACTGCTTCTGAGGAAGCTTTGAACCTTCCCTAGTGGGCGTTGGTGGCTAGGTTCGGATCGTGCAGGCTGACTCTTTCCCTCTTTTAGAACATTTTTTGGTCTTGGTATCCCACTTATCCAGCTTGGGTAACTATCCTTGTTAGGACCAATAGGGGCCTATATACCCTGAGAGGGGGTGGGGGTGAATTGGGTTATAGATATTCTTTTTCAAAGTTCTTCCTGCCCCACTGGATCTTGACCTCTTTATTACAAGGGTCACTTTGTTTGTACTTGTGTGTTTATTATGATCACTTATTTTCTTCTTTATCTGATGATGATGTTTTAAATGCAATGTAGGGAAGTAAGAAAGCAAACACATAGATTTTTACTTGGTTCACCCTCACTGGGCTACGTCCAAGGAGCATACGTCGACAAGTTTCCGGTCGTACCAAATTACACTATTATTCACTAGATGTGGATACAAAGGTTCAGGAACAGTCACTCTGTCCCAGGATCACTACCTTTACAAGGTTTAGGGTCAGCTCACTACTTTCCCAAAGGTCACACTATGTTTCTCTCTCTCTAGCTCACTACCGGTGGAGAGGATCACCGTATTCCCCTTCCTTTGCTCACTGCTCTGGAAAGAATCTACTCACAGTTTATTGACATGTAGGTCCCTTAATTTTCATGAAGTAATGCATCTTCCTATGTATGTAGATTCTCTGTTGAAGTCCAAATTTCACCCGTAGATGAATCTCTCTTTGCACTGAAGTTATCGATCAATATTCCAGCTTTCACGCAGCCCTGAATTACTATCGTGAATCAACCTTACTTGGTGCTCAAGTCTAATCTGGCATGTAACACCCCGAACCCAGTTACCCAGAGTTGGTGCATTATTACATATCATTGGAATGATCACAAGAAAGATCATGTCTCGAAATACCGATTAGTTTAATAGCCTTGGAATAACTAGATACATTCATAAAGTTTACATTACATCATAAAGTGAAAACTACAACAAAAAAACATCTTGTCTTCATATCCCCTCATATTATCCCTGAAGGTCATTCATAAATTACTTTTTCACATCCTGGGAAAAATAAAACATAGAAAAGGGTGAGCTCAAAGGCTCAGTAAGGATAACAATATAGCCGAAACATTCATAAATAAACATAAACATTTAAGGACATGTATAGCTAAAACAAAATCATTTTAAACTTGAAATTCAGCATAATATGGCAAAGATAAAATGAAATAAATTCCATTTACATATTCACATGGATATTCTACTAGTCGAATAATCACATGCAATATCAATAACCACTTTCATAATGATGGAATGCATAATTCCAGACTATCATAACCACATAGCCAAGGTCTTGTGCCAAGACTACAAATAATATTTTTTCAAGGCCTGGTTCCAAGACACTAGTTTGTCTCATGAGACCTACCGATGCATCGAGGAGCTATAGTGGGCTCCACCCATCACTTATTAAGCCTAATGCATTCCTCATATGAATAGTTTTAAACATAACATAAACATTCGTATTAAAACTAGCATACGAAATGTCAATACTTTCTCCATAAACCATGAATGGTATAAAAATAACACATCCACAATCAAACATATCACAAAAACTTGAATAATATATGGAAGTTTTGATTCATAATAAATCAACTTCAAAAATGCTTAAAATCCATCAAATGATGTTGACATAGATGAAATCAAAATTATTTGAGAGAAATATCTCTTTTTTTGAAATCATTTAAAAGTTACATAATTATAAAATAAAGCATTTACTTTGAAAATATTCTTATAATATTTTAAGGGAAGCTTCGACAATTTTATAATGGTGGAAAATAGTCGCACCCTCCCTATAAGTTAAAAAAACATTCTTACCTTAATTCTGTCGAAAAGGTTAAAAAGGACCTTGTTTGGAAAACGACCGAAATATTCCTTTATAAACTTCTTATAAAAAGTAAACAAGGGTATAAATGACTTTATACCATAGTCTTTAAAATAGTAAGAATGATTTGAAATACATTTTTAAAAAACATGGATGTGGATGATAAAGAGGTCCCAGTAGATAATCACGTATAAACAACCTTGGATAATGAAGAGATTGTGAAATAAACACTTACATTATACTTTTCCTTGGTTGGGGTTAGTTTAACCTCCTGTATAATGGTGAATTTTTTTTATTAAATTATAAAAGAATCATATACATTAATATGATATCATATATGACCTTTTAATATCTTAGTATTATCGTCGTTTCAGGTGTTAACTTACTCGTATATATTTTCTTACATAAGTCGTGTTTGTTATGGATAGGTTGTATATTATTCATATCCAGAATGATATCAAGTCCTTAAACATTATTTTTAAATCATAAAATGATAATTATACTTGAATGGATATGATGGAGAGTGAATCTCATTGCGTTCATGGAGACGGTAGTCCGTATGTACGCATTAGCGAAAATATCATTCTTTTGATATTAAAATAATATATAATTAGATGGTATATCAAATATACAGAATCATTATCATATATAAAAAATCATTATCATATATACACATCTCTTGAACTCGACATGCCACCATGAAATTCCCTTTGTCTACAAATTTGTATGTCATGGTTTGCTTTGTCAACAATCACAACACATATGTTCACTTTGTCAACAAACACAATCACCTCAAAAATGCTTCAATGATACCTTGAGGGATTTTTTCCCAACAATATCCCCCTTTCGGTTTGTTGAAAACTCTTCCATAAAAATATACATCGTTAATTCTTCAGCCACCATTTGCCTATTGTGATTCCGATAGCGATCAAGGATTTACTTAGCCCATACTCTAAGCCCACATGAGCAATGCTCGACATGAGAAACAAGAGTAAATGAAAAGTTCATCAATGAATCACTTCAACTCCGACATCCACTATTGACACCAAACTGATACCAATTTTTACCAAACTGATACCAATTTTTGGAAATATTCTTACCACATTCCAACATCACTATTCTTCTTTCATCATGATCCTCAGTTGTTGTGATATCTATTCTTTGATCGATCACTTCTAGCATCATCAGATTTAATACGTTCTCTCTTTATCATTGCTCCCCCTATCTTGCTGCTCCACCTGTCAGCTTATCCCCATATCATTCATGATTTATCAAATTTCCACACTGTCTCCCCCTTGAACAATAACTATTTTCTCCCCCTTTGTCAACGAACCCAAAGGTCACTCCTTTGCAGTCTGTAACAAAGTAGAGAACACATATCATCACACTAGGTAAAAACACATCATACCTCGGGGAGAGGGGGGATTCCACATCCACACTCATTCAAGTGCGGGGAGTCGACTAAACTCCCAGATCCAATCGATTCCTCTCGAAATATTCCTTGTGTAAGGCCTTTGTCAGAATGTCAGCAACCTGTAGCTCTGTAGGCCCATACTCCAACTTCACAATTCCCTGCTCAACTTTCTCCTTGATAAAATGATATTTTATCTCAATATGATTTGTCTTTGAGTGATGGATGAGATTTGTAATGATATTTATAGCACTTTATTTATTTCACTTGATTCCAATCGGAGACTTCACTTTAACTCCCATATCTTGAAGTTGATGCTTCATCCACAATAATTGTGTGCATGATTGAGTGGCCGCAAGATACTCAGCTTCTACGGTGCTCAATGAAATGAAATCTTGATTCTTGATTAGCCATGAAATACACAATCCACCAAGATAGAATGAACCTCTTGACGTTGATTTTCTGTCATTTGTTGATTCGGCCCAATCCGCATCTATGTAACCCAATAACACTGATTGAGATTTGTCATTATACATCAGACTGAAATCCACGATGCCTTTGATATACTGAAGTTTTCCTTTCACTGAGAGCATGTGAATTTCCTTGGGATTACTCTAGTATCTCACTGCTTGGAATGTGGCGAAAAATTGTTTTGGCCTTATTGCATTAAAGTACAACAAACTCCTAATAATTTTCCTGTATTCTGTGATATTAACTGCCTCTCCATCCTCATCTTTTGATAATTTCATCCAGGTAGAAACCAGAATCTTCATATCCTTGGAATTATCCATTCCAAACCTTCTTAGAACCTCCTTGGAATATTTGGATTGAGAAATGAATGTTCCATTCCATCCTTGTGTCACCTGAAGACCAAGTATAAACGTTAGCTCTCTAATCATTGACATTTCAAACTCATTTTTCATGAATTCAGAAAACCGTATGCACTGAAATTCATCTGATCCGCCAAATATTATGTCGTCAACATAAAACAACACCATCATCCTTTGATTACTGTCCTTGCTAAAATAAATATTGTAATCAACTCCCCCACACTAGAAACCAAGCTTCTTCAAGTACTGATCCAGCCTTGAGTTCAATGCTCTTGGTGCTTGTTTCAACCCATACAATGCCTTCTTCAGCCTGATAACTTTTTTCCCATCCTCATGAATGAGAAAACCATATGGCTGTTCAATGTACACCTATTCTTCCAGATCCCCATTTATAAATTCATATTTGACGTCCATCTGGAACACTTTGACCTTTCATTGCACTACTATGGATAAAAATAATCCGATTGTCTCCAGCCTTGCAACTGGTGGAAATGTCTAATCAACGTCAATACCCTATATTTGGGAGTATCCTTTTCACACCAGTTGTTCTTTGTTTAGAATCACTATGCCATCTTCATTCAGCTTGTTGTTAAAGACCCATTTAGTCCTGATGACGTTCTTATTTTCTAGCCTCCAAATAATCTACCACGTCTGATTCTTCTCAATATGATCTAGCTCTTCATTCATGGCCTGAACCCAGTTTTCATCTTCAACTACATCAGCAAAGCATTTTGGGTCA
Source organism: Viscum album (assembly GCA_963277665.1). Lineage (NCBI taxonomy): Eukaryota > Viridiplantae > Streptophyta > Magnoliopsida > Santalales > Viscaceae > Viscum > Viscum album. The sequence continues at coordinate 247,489,228 of OY728131.1, forward strand.
ACCTAAGATAGAAAAAATGATTGCTACAGTGATTTCATTTTCCTTGTCTGAACTAGAGCTGACTAATAACAGATGATATTATGTCTATCAATTTCCGCTCAACTCTTTGTCTTCTGTGCAAATAAGAATTTTTCTTCCTCGTACTCACCATCAGTATCTTATTCTGAATCAACTTCAGCCACTTATGCTCTCCCTGAGTCTCTTACCACTTCCTCATGCATTATTATTGCTGCTTCTACTACAATATTTCTTCCTTTGATAGACAACACCTGAGTTGAGTCATCTAATTATTACATTGATGGCTCTTGCATCTGAGTTTGTTATTGAATGATCCTCCTATGATATGCAACACTTCCTAGTGTTAGGCCCTTCAACATTCTTCATCTGCTGCATCATTTATTCTCATATTCCACTCGACATTGATCAATTAACCAAATCTTTAAGACTACTAAGTTGGAACTCGATGTAGGAAACAAGAGATAATGTTAATAACACAATCACTTCCTATTGTGATCTGTTTCTCCCTTTCTTCTTCAACTCTGCTACCTAATTTGAGAAAATCGGAACTCTGGAGCATATCACTACTAGTGTGCATCTTTAGATACCACTTCCCCATGGATCATATCTCCCTAAAACTTGAGACACTTGAATAATCATTTAACATAATTTATATACATAAGGAGAGGGGTACTTCTGGAATCCTGAAGAAGAGGATTGTGGTTGATCCTGATGGGTTAACCCTTTGATTCTTTCTTACAGAGCATCACACTCTTTAATTGCTTCTTCTAGATTCCTAGCCAACTTCAACTACTTTGGCCATATGACTAAACATTCATTACTCACATGCTGAGTCTTTTTCTGATATGAAGATTCTGCAGACCTGGCCTTTCTCACCATTTGGGGTTTAAACCCACTAGTACACATTTCCATCTTTTATATTCCACCAAAATTCCATTTCCCTTGATTCATTCTTTGAGTAGGAATATCTTTTCTTTCCATCATCCCTTTCTTCTTCCACCATTGCATAGATCTTGCACCTTCCTCCATTTTTCGCAGTGGAACACAACATGCGAATTTTTTAATACATTCTTTGTTCATCTTTATTTTATCAGATGTCTGAGTCACCACACTATTTTTCAATGGTGGTGGGTCCTCCATTGAACGTTCATTCTTCTTTATCACAACTATAGTAGATCTCTCCTTAATCTTCCAGTTTTTTTCACATTCTCTCTTTTAGAGCTGTTGTGAGTATGAAAGAGGAGGTGACTGATACACATTTCATTCATCTACATGTGATTCCCCCGAGGCTCTAAGCCTATTCTTCTCCTTACCACTTTGTCTCCCAGTGTAGAATTTCTCATTATGCATCATTGGGGTCAAGAATATTTTTTTGGGTTCCTTTTCCTTTCTTGTGTTCTTCTTGCTGAAATTTCTTGCCAAATGCGCATAATCTGAACATATAAAACATCTTCCATAAAAGGAATACCTAATTTCATCATTTCTATGTCGATATTCTGATACACCTTGACTTCTTTTTCTGACATGGGGATCTTGAGCTTCGTGACACATACTCATGGTGTGTCTCATTCTTCCATAGTAGTAGCATCTAAAAGATGCTTTCCTCTGAGAGTTTCTTATTTCTGATTTCTCATGACACATCTTCTTTTTCTCAGATCTAGTAATGTTTCTATTTTCACAGCCTGAGATGTATTCCTATGCCTCGAAACCGAAGCTTGATGTGTGGCCATGAATCCCACAAAAATAGCACACATCATCACTAATTCTTGGAACTGTCCTCTTAGGCCTATCTCCATCACCTACAAGATTTTCTCTACTTCTAACACTATTCACAACTCACTTTCTGTCATGCATGAGAGGGAATTCATCAAATCCAATACCAGTTTCTCCCAAACTATATGGTCTATGAGATGAGATAATTTGTTCCTGGATATTTTCAGAAATAGAAAATTTTCTTTTCATTTCATCATCACCTACCGAAGGATGATCGAATAGTAAGTGTAATGCATCCTTCATTTTAGGCTTTCCTTTAGCATTGTATTTCTCCACTTTCTTCTTCACCGATTCTAGTTCATCCTCCAACTTTTTAATCTTCATATCCCTTGATTCATGTTGGGAATTAAGTTCTTTTCTGATATTCTTTCCACACCTCATCTCATTTTTTAGTTCACATGTGAGCATCTCTACCATGTCACCTTGCTCCTTTACTTCCAAATTTTCCCAAGAAACAGAATCAGAGACAGATTCATTCTCTTGTTGTAGCCTTTGATTCTTCTGATCTTCTTTAGACAACTGTGTTGCTAGATCATCATTTATAACTTTCAGATTCTAAACTTCATATTACTTGTTATTATCTTCATAATTATAAGCCTTTTTTCCTTTCATTCTAGCCATCTTTTGTAGTTCTTCCCCTTGATACTCATTCTTCTCTCTTAGGTCAGTTTCCACATCAATAAGGCTTTGATTTAAGTTTCTTATCTTGTTGACCTCAATTTCCTATACTTGGATCCAGATATCTTTATATTTGACTTATTCATCTAATTTCTGATCCAATTTCTTTATCATGTTGACAACATCAACTGGTGGCCTCCTGCTTAAAACTTCTTCATCATCAGTTGTTTCGGTATCAATTTGATGTTTAAGTACTTCACTCATTCCTACATTATGATTAAGTGAATCAATATTTTCCCTATCAGATTCATCCATTCCTTCTTTTAGTAATCTGTTTAATTCTTTTAGTTGAATCACACATTTTCCATAAACACTTCCACACTGAGGGATATCACATGACTTCTGATTTTTCTTTGATGTTTTTCCCTTTTCCATGGCACACAAATAGACTACACCAAGTTTGATCAAAAAAAATATGAAAAAAGAAACCTTCCCTCTGATACCAATTGTTAGGACCAATAGGGGCCTATATACACTGAGTGGAGGGGTGAATCGGGGTATGGATATTCTTTTTCAATGTTCTTCCTACCCCACTGAATCTTGACCTCTTTATTACAAGGGTCACATTGTTTATACTTGTGTGCTTATTATGATCACTTATTTTCTTCTTTATCTAATGATGATGCTTTAAATGCAATGCAGGGAAGTAAGAAGGCAGACACATATATTTTTACTTGGTTCACCCTCACTGGGCTACGTCCAAGGAACATATGCCAACAAGTTACAGGTCATAACAGATTCCACTATTCTTCACTAGATGTGGATACAAAGGTTCGGGAATAATTACTCTATCCCAGGCTCACTTCCTTTACAAGGTTTAGGGTCATCTCACTACTTTACCAAGGGTCACTCCATGTTTCTCTCTCTGGCTCACTGCCAGTGGAGAGGATCACCTTCTTCCTCTTCCTTTTCTCACTGATCTGGAAAGGATCCACTCACAGTTTATAGATCTGTAGGTCTCTTCATTTTCTTGTAGGAATTCATCTTTCTCTGTATGTAGATGCTCTGTTGAAGTCCAAATTTCACCCGTAGATGAATCTCTATTTGCACTGAAGGTATCGGGCAATCTTCCAGCTTTCACACAGCCCTGAATTACCACCATGAATCAATCTAACTTGGCACACATGTCTAATCTAGCGTGCAAGTATCGGCTCGCAAGTCAAATCTGGCGCGCAAGTCTACCCCAATCACTTTTGTGTAACAATCTTCTGCAACTCCAAACTTGCACGACTCAACCCCTTTTATGCCCAAGCCAATATTGGCGCGCAACTACCAACCGGCGCACAACTTCAAATAATGGCGCACAAGTCCACCTGCGTGCCCACACACCACCTGCCCAACCACCACATCTGCGCAATGGGAGCTCTGATTTTTCTAAGTGTTGATCTCCATGAAAAATGAGGAGGGGTGGTCTTGTATTTATAGGATTTTGGGCACCCTGCGCTACGGTGCGCAAGTCTACCCTCAGGGCACATGTCTCAGCGCGCAGGTCTCTTCCCCAGCAAGTGACTTGCGCGACCTACTTCTAAAGGTAGGTTAACTTCTCCCCTTTCCATATTTTCTTGTTCTTATCTTGAAAAAAAAATAGGTGCAAAAGTTTCCAATCTTCATAGGCACCAGTGCGCAAGTCCTTTCTCGGCGTGCAAGTCACCTGCGCGACCAACCCAATACTTGCATGACCCTTATCCCTTTTCCACATTTTGATGATATGATCTTGAAAAACATTTGGAGTGTAAGTTTTCTCTCCTTAAAGTACACATTGTGCAAGTCCCTTTTCCAAAAACCACTTTTCTTCATTTGTCGATTTTCAGGCCCAAAAATTTGGCAAACATTGGAAAACAACGCCACCTTGTATCTGTTCTTTTTGTACCGCCTCCAGATCATCCATTCCTTTGTCGACGTTCTAGAATCAAACGTTGAACGTTAACCACAACTCTTGAAATCGACATGCCTCCATGAAATCCCATTTGTCAAAAAATTTGTATGTCATGGTTTGATTTGTCAACAATCACAACACAGATGTCCACTTTGTCGACAAACACAATCACCTCAAAAATTCTTCAATGATACCTTGAGGGATTTTTTCCCAACAATCCTCAATCCCAATTTTTTTGTCTTTTTGGCCTCGAAGGAGGACCTGGTTCCGGTGTGATGCAAACACAAGGGAATACTCATCCAATGTGATGCTCACACAAGGGAATAATTGAGGAATTCTTTAATTTCGTTCAATATAGGTTAGTTCATTTGGATAGTGTAAGAGTTGGTGTCCTATAACCAATTGGTTTACTTTGATTACATGGATATTTAATGTATTATTACATATTTTTTGTTGTTCTGCATAGCTATAACGTAACAATGTCCTAGAGTATTTATTGAATTGATTAGGTCATGGATGTTCCCCACTATGATGAGAACCTTGAAATTCTATAACAATATTCTTAAATATAGTTCTGTAGTTGGAGGACATACTATAATGGAAAACATAGCATGTAGACCGTCAGGTGCGAGTACTCGTATGCAGACGAGACTTCTTCTCATGAAGTTTTCACTTGGTAACATCCAATATAAAAGATTATAAGAACAAACCCGCTTGTTGGAATTCCACATGTTTTGGTTTCATAAGATATTTCTATCTTCGAGCATGTGTAATGAACCTTAGACTTTAATATTATCATTAATACAGGTCATAACTCTCGCCCTTTTATTTAATGATGAAAACTATCATGAAGATAGTTGGCGGGAAGTAGGGTATGTTGGTGGCACATTATTAATGAATATTTCAAAGAAGGACTAGTTTCTTCCATTTATGAATGTTGATATCTCAGCCCTTTGATTGTGATAGAACCGTCCCACGAAATTACATGGCCAAGGGGTAATGATGAGTTTATTTTAGGTAGTCAAAGAGTGATGTATCAAGCATAAAAGTTAGTGACACTACCATGAAACTTGATTGAGTAGATATTGTGATAAAGAGATTATATTACAATGTGAGCACTCGTATGTGGATTTCATTTTTGTGACTATACTTACTTTTTCTTGGGTGCCATGACCCATTTCTAAGTAGTACTCTTGGACGTCAGGAAAGCCCGCCTAATGACAATGAGAAATAATCCTAGAGGGTAACACACTAAATGTTTTTGGAGGTCTTGGTTAATTTCTATTTGAATTTAATTAATGAAATAAATATTATTCTCAAGACCATGAAATAATTTTATCCAAGTTAAAATGATTGCATAAATTAAATAAATATTTATTCACCTAATTGTGGGTAAAATATATTTATTTATTTTGTTAAACATTTAAAAAATATTTATCTACCAGTTTGTAAATAAAATATTTATTTAAGATAATAAATTATTTATTTATTTATTCAGGTGTTCAATAAATGGAAGTGGAGTTTGAGCAGACCAAGGCCTGTCTGGTAGTAAAATAATTATTTGAAAGACAATAAATAATTATTTAAGTAGTTGGAACAAATTAAAATAAAAATTCTATTATTTTGTGATGTGGAATTTTATTTATAATTCTATTTTGTGCAATTTGGCGCACCATAAATAATGACGTGGTATTTTTATTAAAATCATGGGGTTTCTCTAAGTTCATGAATGTATTTAATTATTACTATGAAATTAAATATTATAACTAAAATTCCATATATATAAATTTAAAAGTACGCCAATTGTACCATACACCTCACCACACGCCTATTGAATTGAGAATTATTGAACCCAACAATTTCTCTCTCGAATACTCTTCTCTCCCCTCTCAAGAATGAGAGATGTTCTTCAAGACTAAAGAACAAGAGATAAAAATGACTGACACAAGACATTGTCTTCACTGCGTTAGCACCCGGAGAACAAGTGGTGTTGATCAGAGGCCATCACATCATGTCTGGATCACTACTGTAGGGATTCTAGTTTGGATCCTTAAAAGCACAACATGTTAATCTAAGTGGGTCATTCAGGATGATCAAAATCATCAATAAAGAAAATAATAGAGATTTAGGTATTATTATCTTTATGAAATTAGATAAATTAATTATAAAAAAATATGTGAAAGATCCTCTCTAAATGTTTCAGGCATGTTCTTTCCTTATTGAAATCTATAGTTATATTCTGTGGAGGCTGTATTTCAACCTTTTATTGATCCGAGAATAATCATTGATCATGGTAAAAATAAATGTTGGGTGGCATCCCAACCATGCTTCTACTACACCCAGAACCTTTAAGTGGTATCAGAGCGGTTACATCATAGTTTTTAATTATTTAAATATTTATTTGATGACTTACTCAATTAATAATTTTTTTGTTTCAATTAAAGTTAATCCTTATGAAAATATGAATCTCGAGATCTATTCCTTATCTTTTGTTTCTCATTCACCTTACAGAAAAGGTCTTTTCTTTTTAATTTTGATTAAAATAAAATAGAGGATCTTATACGGAGGTGCCAAATACTCCTGGTCATACAACACCAGAACACACGACATTTATTCCGTAGTACATGTCATGTAGTCAAGACTCAATGCATCAGACTGGTCCAACAAAGCATGTAGTGTGTCAGAGTCTTTCTAAGTCATAAATGACTTAGTGTGTTGACCAAAAATAGGTGTCACATGCTTTCCAAATTACACATCGTGTAGTACACTAGACACGATGTGTAGTCCCTTTGAGTTAGGGTTGGAATTTGTACCCCATACATGGCTTGCCCGGCTGGAGACCGTGTACTGAGGAACTATGCGGTGTGTGTCCCACTAGACACACCCCGTACTCCGAAGATTTCCAAAGAACACTCACACACCGTTTTTTCAGGCGTGTACTTTGGATAGACGGTGAACAATAGTACCCACCATGTAGTTAGAACAGAACGTCGTGTACTAATCCAAATTACAAAGATTTATTAATTTTTTTATATTATACAAACCCTTGAGACGTGTACCATCGTGTGGGCATAAAGATGAAGCATAACATGTGGTATGTGTTATATATATATATATATGTGTGTTTTATTTAATGTCTGTGTAATGTTAATTTCTAGTCAATGGGTAGTTATGAAAAGGAATTCACTGGGTTTTCTTTCAATGTATAAGTTATATACAGATATAATATTAAATGAATTTATTTGTTTAAAATTATGATGGATGAGAATCTCAAGGAAATTAAGAAAAGGTTTTAAAATGAAAGGATTGATTAATTAAAGATAATAATTAATTGATTTGAGTGTGATTTATCTTAAACAAGAAAGATTAAAGAGTTGAATACAAGTTTTATTTATGCATAAATATCGTTGCATGTATGGATGATCATGAGTTAGACCAAGACCTTTGTATGTGGATGGATTCTTTTAATTTATTTATTTGAATTAAATTTGTTGGCCTATGAGCCTTCTCCTCATTAATATGTTGGGATTGTGTTCCCATGGTTTCTTTTATGTAAAACCCTTTTTACCCCTCACCTACATGTGAGTTAAAAGAAAGTAATATTTAATTGATAAAACTCCCAAACTAGTGGAGGTGGTTCAAGATGGATCCATGACGAAACCAATCCTAGGTGATATAGAGGTGGACATGTGGAAGCTGTAAACATGCACCCAAAAGGTTCAAGGTGTTTCTCCCCTCTAAATCAGGTTTAGTTTATGAACTAAAAGATAAACTAACCATTAGAAAAGATCATGATCATTCCATTTAATTTATTTTATTTCTATCAATTTTATGGTTTATCGTTATAAATGTGTTTTCATGATCACATAGTTAATGAATTGAACAATCCGGAAATTTCGAACTAAATTAACCAGAATTATGCATAAATATTATCAAGACATGGTTAATAACATAAGTATGTTCCAATTAATATTAACAAGAACCTGATAATAATAATTCGAAATTCACACATAAGAGATAAAAATCCTTCAAAAAAATATTATGTTAGGCCAAGACTTCTGTTACTTGATTATGGGAAAAACTCAATAAAACAATGTGTTTGACCAACCCTTGTTGGGACACTTACTAGTATACAGGAATGCCTTATGAAGGGTTTCAGGTTGACTTAATAATATTACATCAAGAAGAGTATCCATTTCTAGATATGGTGAAATATTGGAGTCAATATATGAGGAAATCCAAAGTCAGGATATCAGGATTAGGGAGTCTTCCCAATAGATCAAAGAGCTGCAAGCCTGTAGTTAGCAAACACATGCCTACCTAAATACCTTCTAATAGATTGACCAACCCTTTTGGGGTTATGCGAAGGGGAATATGGATCCTTGCAACTAGAATTTCATGAAAACTTGACATTATGAGTTCAATGGAGAGATCCATTGGGACTTGATAAAATATTGGGAGGCTTCATAAAATTTATTATTTATCATAAAATGTAATCAAGAAAGTACTAATGATATTTTATTTTAATTATAGAATAAAAATGACAATCTTATCAACCTCACTATCCCTATGATCAATTTTGGATAATTACCACATCCTCACTAGTCATAACATCTAGGAATGTTTTATACACCTTCAGGTTATCATAATCCATGACCAGAAGTCTTATGTGCTAGAGTCAGCATTACCTGATCTGCCTTCCAAATAGGCAAGTGATGAGGATTTCATGGTCTAGGAGGAACATATGAACAACACAGTTGACATTCAATTTTTGATGTTATCATCAATGTCTAGTGATCTCATTATGTCTCATGAAAATATTGATGCTTATACCATGCTCTATCACCTATGTGGTATTTACCAGGACGGAGAAAGATAGGAAATGTTTGAGATCTCTAAGGCACCCTTTCAAAGAAATCTTGGAGAAGGTTCTCCGGCTAGTCTTCATGTAGTCAAGCTCATTGGATACATTGAGTGACTATAGGTTCAAGGGATTGAACTCCCCAAATAACTAGGCACCGATCTCATTCTCACATCACTCCCCCAGATCTTCTCTAACATTTTTTTCAATTTTAATATGAACAACATTGAGAACTCTCTATCTAGTCTTCTTATCCTCATTCCCCAAGTGAAAAAAGATATAAAGCGTAAAAAACCTTCTTTCCTTTTGGTGAATAAGAGGAAAGAGAAGGTAAAGATCATTAAACCCAAAGCTTTATCACGGCCTTCCAAGAAAAGTAATATCAAAGGGGAGTCAATGGAACATGAGGTGGTTTGTTTCACATGTGGCAAGAAGGGACACTGGAAGTAGAACCATACCATGCCTAAGAAGCAAGGGGTAGATTCAAGTGCGTTTGTTATTGAATGAAATCTATCTGTTTTACAAATTGGGTATTATATATAGATTTTGGTGCTCACATATGTATCCAAATACATGAACCAATTCGATTCAAGAATATTGAATGAGGGGAGGTAGATATACGAGTAGCCAATGGAGGCAGACTTATTGTTGTAGTATTCAGGTACTACCACCTCATATTTCCATCTAAGATGATCTTGGTGTTAAAGGGTTGTTTTTATGTGTCTGTAATAACCAAAAACATAATTTATTGTATCCAAAATAGATATAGATGGATTTTTTTTCATGTTTGGAAATGAATTTTACTTTTTTTATAATTATATCATTTGTTTTTGGAGGGAACATTTATATAACAGTCTTTATGTGTCAGATTACACAAACCAAATAATAGAAATCGATTACATAGATACTTCACATGACTCATACCACACCCAAATTTTGGATCACCGACTAGGTCCTATAAAAAAAGAAATTATTGATAAAGTTACATCAAGATGGATATTTAAATTCATCTAAACTCAAACAACTTGCCATATGTTATGCATGTTTACAAGGAAAAATGACCAATGCACTATTTGGTGGGAAAGGTGAAAGGGATAAAGAGATTCTTGAATTGGTTTATACCGATGTGTGTGGACGATTTATAATTGAATCAAGGGGTGGGTACTCATAATTCATAACATTTAATGGTGATTTTAGGAGATATGTTTATATCTGCATAATAACGTATAAGTCAGATTCTTTTAATAAGTTCAAGGAATACAAGAATGAAGTTGAGAACCAGCTTGGTAAGAAGATTAAGAAACTCTGCTCATACCATGGTGGGTAATATCTTAATCAGGACATCATTGATTACTTCTGGGAGTTTGGTATCCTATCATAACTCACTCCTCCTTATACTCCTCAATGGAATGGTATAATAGAAAGGGGGAACCACACCTTGTTGAACATGATGAGATCAATGATGAGTCATGAAAGTCTTCCATTATAATTTTGGGGGTAAGCATTACAAAAAACAGCACACATACTAAACCAAGTACAATCTAAATCGTTAAATGGTATTCCATACAAGTTCTAGAGTGAAAGAAAAGCCATGTTATCAAATTTACACGTGGGGGGTAGCAAAGTGTTTGTTAAGGCCTATTTGAGTAACAAACTCCCTCTCTGAGGCACAAAGTGTACCTTTATAGGATAACCCAAGGAAACAAGAGGATATTACCTATAAAACCCCTTAGAAATAAATCTTATAAGGGAAAGACATGCTATATTCCTTTATATGGATCATATCTTCAAAAGAGGTAGTGGGAGAAATATTTACTTCGATGAATTCGAGTCTCAAGTTACAAAAGATTTGGTATAAGAATAGATTTCAAAAATCCCCATGGAAGAAGAATTAGTTCTAGAGACACAAGTAATATGTAAGAGTGCAATAGAGGTTAGATAAAAATAATATTATGGTTTTTATAGGTACTTAGGATGGTGAAACATTATTAGTTGATAATAATGATCCTCTAACCTACGAGGAAGCAATAAGTGGCACAGACGTTTCCAAGTGGCATGAATCCATGAATTCTGAAATGGATTCCATGTACCAAAACCAAATCTAGATTTTGGTAGATCCTCCATTTTATTTAAATTCAATTGGTTGCAAATGGGTAATCAATATAAAACTAGACATGGAAGGATAATTCAGTACCTATATGGCCCGACTAGTTGCAAAAGGGTTTTAACAACGTCAAGGAATTGACAATGATGAAACCTTTTCACCAGTTTCAATGATGAAATCCATCAGAATTTTACTTTCCATTATGACTAACCATGAACATGAGATTTGGAAAATGGATTTCAAAACAACATTCATTAATGGGAACCTTCAGGAAGATGTCTACATGAAACAACCTGAAGGGTTTGTAACTACAAAGGATGCCAATAAGGTATGCAAGTTATAGAAGTCCATTTATGGATTAAAGCAATAATAGGGGTCATGAAACATTTGTTTTGATGAATACATAACCGAATTTGGTTTTATCAAGAATGAATGTGAGACTTGTGTCTACAAATGGTATAGTGGGAGTTTAGTTGTTTTCCTAATAGTATATGTTGATGACATATTACTTATTGGAAACAAGATACCAGTCTTAAAATCTATTAACGAATGGTTAAATCAATGCTTCCCTATGAAGGAATTGTAGGATTAAACATATATTCTTGGAATCAGGATCCATCGTGACAGATCCAAGATATTTTTGGGCCTATGTCGAAGTACATACATTGATATGATTCTGAAGAGATTCAGTATGGAACAATCCAAGAGGGGATTGTTTCCAGAATCACCTGGAATTCATATTTCCAAAAAAAATGTGTCTTCGGACACAAGATGAAAGAAAGATAACGGAAAGGACTCTATACACATCAAAGAGTGGTTCAGTCATGTATTACATGCTCTATATTAGGCTGGATGTCGCCTAGGCATTGAGTGCGGTAGGTAAATATCAAACTGACCCATGTGAACACCATTGGATTTCATTCAAGACTATCCTAAAGTATTTAAGGCGTACTAAGGATATTTTCCTGGTTTATGGTTGTGATGAAGAACTATCCATCATAGGATATTTATGTTCTATATTCTATACTCTACATCTTCACCTTTAATGGAGGTGCAGTGACCTGGAAGAGCTTAAAGTCGAGTGTGGTCATAGATTCTACAGTAGAATTTGAGTATATCACAACTTCTGAGGCATCTAAATAAGTAGTATAGATGTGAATCTTTGTTCAAGAGTTGGATGTGATACCTAGTAGTAAATACCCCATCACACTGTATTGTGATAATACTGCAGTGGTGGTTTTCGCAATTGATCCAAGGTCACATCAGCGGATGAAGCACATACTAAGGAAGTATCATATCTTAAGAGATTTCTCTCAAAGAGTTGATGTTACCATGAGGAGTATTTCCACAGAAGAAAATGTGGCTGACCCCTTGACTAAATCATCGTATCAACAGAAACATGATCATCACGTGAGGTCTAGAGATTTAAAATTTATAGCCAGTTGGCTCTAGTCCAAGTCAGAGTTTGAAAGATTTGGTGTCCTAGATCCAACTATTTTTACTTTTATTACATGGATATTTAATGTATTATTACATATTGTTCATTATTTTTTCTGAATATAATGTAATAATGTCCCCAATTATTTGTTTCATTGATAAGGTCATGGAAGTTCCCCACTATGAAGAGAACCATGAAATGCTATAACAATATTCTTAAATATAGTTCTGCATTTGGATGACATACTATGATGTGACATATATCATGCAGACCATCATGTGCGAGTATACATAGGTAGATGAAACTTCCAATCAGGAACTTATCACTTGGTAATCTCCAAGATAGGAGGTTACGATAACAGGCTTGCTAGAAAGAAATTCTGCATGTTTTGGTGTCATCAGATATTTCTATATATGAGCATGTGTAATGATCCTTAGACTTAAATATTACCATTAATATGTGTCATGACTCGCACACTTTGATTTTCTGACGATAACCATCATTCATACAGTTAGAAGGATGTAGGGTACATTGGGTGAGTCACGAGTGGCACGTTATTAATGGATAATTCAGGGAAGGATTTGTTCCTTCCATTTATGAAAGTGGACACTCGACCCTTTGATTAAAATAGAACCATCACGTGAAATTCCATGGCCATGGTGTAAAGGTGAGTTTATTTCAGGTAGTAAAAGAATGATGTATCAAGCATAAAAGTGGATGAAACTATCATGAAACCCGATTGATGAGATATTGTGACAAAGTGATTATATTACACAATGGTCTTTGAAATGTGGATGTTGTTGTTGTGACTTTACGTTCATTATCTTGGGTGCCTTGACCCATTGGTAGACAACACTATTGGACTTTAAGAATGCTCGCCTAATGCCATTGAGAATGATTTCTAGAGGTTCACACACTAAGTTATTTTTGTTGTCTTAGTTAAATTCTATTTGAATTTAATTAATGAAATTAATATTATTCTCAAAGCCATGGAATAATTTTATTCAAGTTTAAATGATTTCATAAATTAAATAAATATTTATTCACTGGATTGTGGGTAAAATATATTCTTTTATTTTATTGAATGTTTAATAAATATTTTTTTATTAATTTGTAAATTATATTTTTATTTATGATAATAATTTATTAATTTATTTATTGGGGAGTTCAATAAATGGAAGTGGAGTATGAACGGAACATGGACGGCTCGGGAGTAAAATAATTATTTACAAAGTGATAAATAATTATTTAACTAGATGGCCCAAATTAAAATAACTCTACAGTTATTTTGTGACACGGAATTTTATTTATAATTCTGTTTTGCGCAAGTTGGGAAACCATAAATAATTACGTGGTATTGTTATTAAAGTCATGGGTTTTATCTAATTTCATAAATTTATTTAATTGTTGCGATTTAATTAATTACTGTAACTAAAATTCCATTTATATGAATATAAAAATAAACCTATTGTGCTATACACCACACCACATGCCTGGTGAATTGATAATTATCAATCCAAACTATTTCTATTTTAAATTATCTTCTCTCCCCTCTCATGAACGAGATATGTTCTTCAATACTGAAGATCAAGTTATAAAGAACGACTGGCAGAAGACACTCACTACACTATGTTAGCACCTGGAGAACGAGTGGTGTCGATAAGAGGCCATTAGAGCACATGTGGATCACCACTAGAGGGATTCTAATTTGGATCCTTACAAGCACAATGAGATAATTCGGAAGGGTCATTATAGATGATAAACATCATCAACAAAGAATATACCCAATATCCATGTATTATTTTCTTTATAAAATTAACTAAATTAATTATAAACATTATCTGCAACATCCCCTCTAAATGTTTAAGGCCTCTCCCCTCTTTATCTAAATATTTGATTATATTCTATGGAGACTGGTGTTCATCTTCGTATAGAACCTATAATAATCATTGATCACGGTAAAAATAAATATTGGGTGTCATCCCAATCATGCTTCCAATAGTCCAGGAACCTTCAGATATTTGGGAAGATTTTAACATAGTTTCTAATCCAGGGGAAAATAAAGGGATATGTTATTTCTCTCAGAAGGCCATCCATACATTTGTTTCATTCATGGCCTGAAGTGGCTTGCTTGATATGGTATATATTGGTGATCGCTTTACGTGGTGCAACAATCAGAAAGTTGATCTGCGCACTTGGTTTCACTTATATCAATGCTTGTCCAATGGTCATTACATATTTTCCTACCTAGAAGATTAGGTTACACATCCAGGGATGAGTCTCCCATATAATTATATTTTATTTTTTTGTCTTTTTCCATAGGAAAGAGAGAAGAGGGAAATTATAATTTTTGAATATGTGGATTAACACTCCAGGTTATTAAGAAGTGGTGAGCAAGACATGGAATAATCCATCTCTAGAAAATTCTTGAAGCATGCTTCCCAATAAGCTTAGAAAGCTCAAGGGTGATCTGCATTCATGTTTTATGAGCCGACCTCCTATCTACCAAGACATGGAGGCCAATTATTCAGATATTGAAGGTATGGAAACTAATTTGGAAATTGTGTGGGTTGAGTCTAATTTTGGTGAACTTTCCATCAAGAAAGATATTCTGGAAGACATGTTATTGGAGAAGGAGTGAGTAGATCGTGAACAGGGAAGAATAAAAAGGCTTTGTGGAAGTTATTAGAATACAGTGTTCTTTCATGCATGTATCAAAGAGAAGAGGTGGGTTGTAATAACTCAAAATTTTTTTAAAGTAAATTTCCTTCTTATATTTATTTCATATAGTATAAATCACATAAAATCCCGAAAAAAACAAAAACAACATTATAAATAAATAATGAATGATATAAGAGGTATTTCTTGAAGTTAAGAAACCTCTACCAATTGAATAGTAACACGACCTTTGGAATAGTAATATGACGTTTATTAATAGTAACCTGAACAATAGAATAATAAACTAATTGATGAAAGTATAAAAAAATCAGGAATTTTATAAATGGAAATATGATGTAATTATATCATAGTATAAGTAAATATATGTTTTATAAATTATTAATTGATTGTTGATATTTTTATAAAACATATTTTTTTTCAATATTATAAATAATCAAATCTTTTAAAAGAAAATGTATTTCTATTTAATGTATTCATAAATTAATATTTTGCATCCTATGATTATAAGGTAATTTTATGATACCTTAATTATTCAAAGTGTTGCAAAATTAGTTATAATTTATAAATTGGTGATTTCCATGTAAATGATTATTTTAATTAGAATTTCAATTTATCATATTTAGAAAATTATTTTCATAATATGAATTTTTTTTTGTAATTATACACATATAAAATGGTTAGATATATTTTTTGTGATTTTTGTAAAAAAATTGATTTTTTAGAGAAAAGTAAAATATGCTGATTTATTATAAAAACTAAATACATGAATTATTGAGTCATAGAAGATTTATAAGGTATGTAAGACCAGAATATCAATATATCATTATTTATTTTAAAATTTTTGGTGATAATTCTCAATGTATTTCTATTCTGAAGGAAAAATAATTTCCAAATGAATAAAATAATGAGAAAACACCTCTCTCCTTTACTATAAATATCACTTCTCACGACGTCTTCTCCTCACACATCTAAACATCTGAGCCTTATTCAAATTCTACCCAATAATATTCCCAGGAATCTCCCCCATATATAAGATCAATTTTCTCTAATCAATAATCCAAAACCTTTTCCCTAAGGAGGTTCACAAGGAGGAGAAATTCCAGAGGTAAAATCTAATTTCTGTTCTTTTTAATTTATTTTAATGTTTTTTTTTAATTTACCTCTCTTAATAAAAATGGCATGATAAATTAATTACCTTAAATATATTGTAGTTTTTTTAATCTATGGGAATAATCTGTCATCATTTCTTTCCCCTCCCTTTTTTTATAAAAATGAACACATCGTCCTTGTTGTATTAATTTATCACATTCAAGGATGATGAGTTTTCAATTTCCATTACTATCATAAAGGATAATCAAAAAACTAATTTTATGGTTAAATTTTTTTATAATATATGTATTTAAACCCATTTAATTTTCTATAACCATTTTATATACATAATATTATTTAATAAAATGAAACTAGTTCATGATGAATGAAAAACCATAAAAAAATCTAAATGATTATCCCTAATGTCTTATCGATTGATTCATCCTCACAAAAAATGTAACACCCCAGGATTTCAGAGTGTGTTATTTCTTAAAACTAATTCAATAACTTTCACTACACGCAACACCGAGTTCAATCACACCATTAAAAGAGTTCATGAATAGTATTAACTACATTTTGAACTTTATATAATCCTTATAATTTTAGAATCCCTATTATGAGTTTCTTAGTCATATTGCAAGAACAGATTCATTTTCAGTATTATCAACTTCTAATAGTGAAACCTTTTTAAATACAATATTTTAATCTTTTTGACTAAATTGGGACATCAAAAATTTAAAATGAAACATCCCAAGCTTCCACGGTACGCTTTCTTTGAGTAATACAGTAGCGTGTGTTGTACGCAACCTTGAGTTTTAACACACACCACAACCAATCAAACTAGCCGTTATGAATAGTAATACCTAATTTTTGAAATTATATATATTTTATATTTAAAAATGGACTTCATTTTTGGATTCGGAATATCGAAATTAGCCTAGGGTGAAATTTTGGTACACTTCGGATAACTTTTATATTTTGATGAATAGTGAAAATTACTAAATTTTAATTAAAAACAACTTTTTTAATCAAAATAATTAATATTGATAAATTATGAATTTGAGTGGTTTTAAAGTATATTTAGAATATATTTTTACCATTTAATATAATGTTGGTCATTGGACATAATTTTACAATTAAACCGAACATAAACAAGTGTCAATCTTTTGGTAGTTATTATCTCTTAAAAACACGCTTTTTGTTTTGACAGCGGGAATTAATTTTAAATTAATTTCTGCCACTTCTGTGTTTTGAATTTAGAAAAATGGATTCCATATTTGGAATCAGGATGTTCAAATTGTGTAAATAGGTAACTTTTATTTTTATACATTTTGAATAATTACTGCGGTAAATATTTTATTTACCATGGTTAAGGGTAAATCCGGTAAATAAGGGTTAAAACAAATAATATTATAATAATACTAAATTACCCTAAAACGTGTCTTAACCCTATTGGTTGATACATAGTCGACCATGGGCATCTTTGGGTCTATTTTGGGACCCCATGGATCCACTTGTAAGTGATAATGACACTTTATTTTAATTAAGTCAAAATGAATACAAAAATGACACAAGCATATATCTTTTAGAACAACAATTTTTACATAGGGTTATACATGTTGGATTTTCGATTATAAATATTCATTAGAAAGATAAAAAGATTTCCTACATAATGATATTTTATTTATAATTTTTAGACATTAAATAATTTATTTTATTTATGACACAATGATGATGCAGTAATTACTAAAATAGTAAAAAATTAACATAATTGATATTATAAATACCCAAATAAATATAATATGAAACTTTTAATGAATTAAACTAATTTTCTAGGATAATATGATATATTAGGATTGATTTAATTGACTTTGTTCGAAGTAATCAATCTGTTATGAGTTTCACAAAAATCAACTATTGAATAGTGTCAAAATTGACATAAAAGAGTTCTTAAAACAAATATTATATTATTAATTGATATTAAATTCCTAAAAATCTAAGGTTCGGCCAAGAGACTTATATTATGATAGGTTAATCATTAATGGACCACTTGGGGGTCTCTTGGATGTATATAGTAAGTTTATTAACCATAATATATAAAAATACAAAGAGACATTGTAAAAGTGAAACTAATTAACTTAGAGTTAATACTTAAAGATAAGGTTAATATAAGTACCCAAACCTGTCTAAATTCTATTGGATGAGTTGTTTTCGACCTATCCCCACCTCATCCTTTGAATAGTCAACTTCGGAGCCTTTAGAAACCGAATATGAATTTATTATAAATTAATATTTCTAGCTTTTCCAAAGGTGCCCCTCACCCCTCTTATAAAAGGGCACTCCTCCTTCCCATTTCTTCACACCTTCAAAGCCTTTTGGTTCGGCCAAACTCTGCCCAAATACTCTCCCAACATCCCTCACTACAACCTAGAGGCCTTAGTTTGATCAGAAATCCAACCTAAAGAGCCCTTTTGATCAAATCAAAAGGAAGAACCCGAAGAAGAGGTAATGATTTCACCACCCTTTTCTAAGTTCATTTCTTCTTCCACTTCTTCTTCCTTTGTTCTTAGCATTCTGAAATAATAACTCCAGTATCTCACATATACTGTGATGTTATTATAAATATGGTACAATCATATTCAGTATTCTATCCACCCTTTGAATAACATGTCACCATACGTGCGTACGTACGGCTTACCGTCTCCACGTCGTGGTGTAATTGTTATTCAATATAATATTATTTGGATGGGTATAATAATGATGTGTAACTCATGTAAATAATAAATATAACATGTTAATGATTCTGTATATATGATATACCATCCATTTATATATTATTTTAATATCAAAAGAATGATATTGTCGCTCGTGCGTACGTACGGACTACCGTCTCCACGAACGCGATGAGATTCATTCTCCATCGTATCCATTCAAGTATAATTATCATTTGATGATTTAAAAATGATGTTTAAGGACTGTATATCATTCTGGATATGAATAAGATACAACAACCATGGCTTATGTAACAAAACATATAAAAGAAAATGAGTAAGTTAACTCCCGAAACGACGATAATTCTAAGATATTATTAACAAATCAATGTTAAAAGATCATATATGATATCATATTAATATATATGATTCTTGTATAATTTAATAACAACTATTTCACCATTATACAGGAGGTTAACCTACCCCAACCAAGGAAAAGTACAAGGTAAGGGTTATTTCACAATCTCTTCATTATCCGAGGTTGTTTATACGTAATAATCTACTGGGATCTCGTTATCATCCACATCCATGTTTCTTCGAAATGTATTTCAAAACATTTTTACTATTTACAAGAATATGGGTTAAAGTCATTTATACCCTTGTTTGACTTTTTATAAGAGGTTTATAAAGGAATCTTTCCGTCGTTTTCAAAACAATGTTCTTTTTAACCCTTTCGACAGAATTGAGGTAAGAATGTTTTTTTAACTTATACGGCGGGTGCGGTTATTTTCCGCCGTTATAAAATCGTCGAAGCTTTACATACAAGCTTATAAGAATATTTTCAAAGAAAATGTTTTATTTTATATGGATCTTAAATGATTTCAAAATAAAAGGAGATACTTCTTTAAAAAGAATTTTGATTTCATCTATGTCAACATCCTTTGATGGATTTTAAGATTATTTGAAGTTGATTTATTATGATACAAAAATTCTATATTGAATTGAAGGTTTTGTGATATGTTTGACTGTGGATGTGCTATTTTTATACCATTCATAGTTTATGGTGAAATTATTCACATTTCGTATGCTAGTTTTAATCCGAATGTTTATGTTATATTTCAAACATTTCTTCAGATGAATGTGCTAAACAAGTATGTTCCGGGTTGGGGACCGGTAAAAGTAAGCCCTCCAGGTTGGGGACTGGTAAAAGTAAGCCCTCCAGGTTGGGGACTGGTTAAAGTAAGCCCTCCAGGTTAGGGACTGGTAAAAGTATGCCCTCCGGGTTGGTGTCCGGTTATTAGAGGCACTCCGGGTTGGTGTCCGGTTATTAGAGGCACTCCGGGTTGGTGTCCGGTTATTAGAGGCACTCCGGGTTGGGTTCCGGTTAGAAGTAACCCCTAGGTCTTGGGATGAGGCCTAGACAAAGAAATTAACGTTTAGCATTATGCATTCCAACATTATGAAAGTGGTTATTTATTTTTGCATGTGATTATTCGATTAGTGGAATATCCATGTGAATAAGTAAATGGCATTATTTAATTTTATTTATGCCATACCATGTTGAAAGTTCATGTTTAAAAGGCTTTTGTTTTAGTTATACATTGCCTTAAATGTTTATTCTTATTGATGAAAGTTTCCGCTATATTGTTATCCTTACTGGGCATTTGAGCTCACCCCTTTTCTATGTTTTATTTTTCCCAGGAAGTGAAGATGTAAGTTATGAATGACCTGCAGGGATATTATGAGGGGATTGTAGTGTGGACTGTGGAAACATTATGTTGTTGTAGTAGTTTTTGATTTTATGATGTAATGTAAAACTTATGAATATATCTAGTGTTTCCAAGGCTACTAAACCAATCGGTCTTTCGAGATTTGATCTTTCTTGTGATCATGCCAATGTTATGAAGTAATGCACCGACTCTAGGTAATTAGGGTCGGGGCGTTACAGTTGGTATCAGAGGAAGTTTAGTACAAACCTTGGAAGCTAGATTTAGATAAACTCTGATTAGAGCACGTAGACCTAAGATGAACGTTGAGGATTAGTATAGAAGAACTTCCTAGAATTTTGGTATTGTAGAGATTTTGTGAGTTTTCCGAGCAATACATCCCTGTCTGGATACGAGCAGGTAGAGGCGGCTCTGGCACAGATGTACCTAGGGGTAAAACCCGAAAACACCACTTTGAGCTAGACTCGAACGGGAACTGGTGCATGACAACGGGCCTTGCTGCACTCTTGGTTACGACACTCCCGGGGGATATGCTTAGGATAACTCTCATTTTCTTTACAAATCATTATGAAGGGTTTATGAGTATATACTTCCTCAAAGAAAACATTTTTATGATTATGGATTATATCCATAAATAGTTCAATTTATGTTAAGTGTTTTATAAGTATGGGATTATGTATTTTGATTCATAAATTGATCTAGTTTATGCCATTGTTTAGAAATGGCGCCCAGTAGAAGGAATGAGAACTCCAGAAATACACATGATTCAAAGAGAAGGAAGGATCATATCTTTCATGGTCTTAAGCTAGAATTTATAAGAGAAATAGTCTCCCATGTATTATCATCATATGAAGAAATAATATCATGTGTTGATAAGATAAGTAATGAGTTTACTGAGTCCTATGGCTTTGAAGGGAATCAAGAGAAGAAAAGGATGGAAGAGAGAAAGATGGATAAAGGGAAAAGGGAAAAGAAGAATTTTCCCATATGTGGTAACTGTGGAAAGAAACACCCTGGAACTTGCCTGAAAGGAATGGGAGTTTGTTATAAGTGTGGAGGAAAAGGGCACAAGGTACGTGACTGCAAGGGTAAGAAAATGGTTTTAAATGTACAATGCTTCATTTTCAAGGAGTTTGGACACTACGCGAACCTATGTCCCAGTCATCAGACTATGCCGAAAATGATGTTATTGGATAATAATCAAGTTATGATACTACCACAGATGAAGAGGAATGATTAGAGTTCTTATGTTGATTATGTCAATTGAGTGTTGTATCAACAATGTACTTGTTACAATAATTATGGAGTATATAAGGATTGTACTGCAGTACTATTTCATTAAGGACTTGAGATTGTGTGGAACAAAGAAAAGTGACTCAATAGCAGGATAAATTTTTGGAAAATATATGGTTGAGAGAATGATAAATCATAACATAGTTCTGATACTGAGGTAGTGATTTTGGAATAATATGTGATTGTTTTGGATAAATTATATTGGATATTCCTGACTACCCTGGAACTGATTAATGATTTGTATATTCCATCATTGTTGGGGTTTAAAACATTTTTGGATTAATGAAGTATATCCAGCTTTCTATATGGAATAAGGGAGCATGAAGGTAATCAATAAGGAATATGGTAATTCAGGATGTTTCGGTGTATTAAAAGAATACATGATGAAGGTATTCATATGCTATTACGGGGTAAAAAGGTTCTACATTATGTTTACCTTACTTATAAATGTTGGACTGTGAGTTTGGATAGAAGTATTTTGGATAGTTCTAGTTTGGATTATTTTGGATTGCCATAAAAGGACAACCCGGAGGTCGGGCGGCAACCCGTCGCGTCCGACAAGGCTGCGAGACTTGGACCCGAAACCGAAGGGCGACAAGGGTGTATCACCCACCACTGGCCCACGAGATGTCCTGGATTAAATAATGTAGTTTTTATTAAAAGATCTTGTAGATGAATTATAAATTCATTTATTTTGGAACCCTATACGAATAGTGTAAATAGAATTTTTCTTACATTCTATTATCTTTTAGAGTGAAAGATGAGTTTGTGGTAGAAATTTATTAATGGATAAAACTATAATTATAAAGTAAGTATATCTCCTTATGATCTTAGTCAATCTCATAAATAGATTCCTCAATATTAAGAAAAGCAACTTAGAACAAAAATGTTTTCCTAGATGGTACCTTAAATCATCACTAATTTATGGCTTTGGGATTGTTGGCCTTTTCATAGCCATGTTCTCTACCACTCTCCATCAGATAATTGATGGTTAGATTTCTCTTCCATATCCATATTTTCCTAAATGGAACCCTAGTATGTGTTATTTTCGGTAATCTTCATACTTTCCACTCTTTATTTTAAATAGTGGCCTCATTAATTCATTTTTCGATGTGGGATTTCAACTAAGATATTTTGAAATGTCAAAAATGTGTTGTCCCAATACCCTATATTTTGTTGAACCGATGGTACTTCAAATCATCATAGATTGATGAGTTTAAGGACCTCAATTTTATACTTGTTTGTGATTGATGACCTCAATCACTACCTATAAATATTTACGTTTTTCCTCCAATTATATGTCTCTAATTGCCACCAATGTTCTCCTAATCGAGATCATAATTTGGTGGTGACCCTTTCATTTATCTTTTCCTCATATTAAGACTAAATTTTAGTAACCCAATTTCCGATGTGGGTTTTCCCACAAATATATTTTCTACTTTCAACCTTTTATTTTCGAAGAACAATTTCAAATTGCGAGGACGCAATTTATTGAAGGAGGGGAGAATGTAACACCCCAGGATTTCAGAGTGTGTTATTTCTTAAAAATAATTCAATAACTTTCACTACACGCAACACCGAGTTCAATCACACCATTAAAAGAGTTCATGAATAGTATTAACTACATTTTGAACTTTATATAATCCTTATAATTTTAGAATCCCTATTATGAGTTTCTTAGTCATATTGCATGAACAGATTCATTTTCAGTATTATCAACTTCTAATAGTGAAACCTTTTTAAATACAATATTTTAATCTTTTTGACTAAATTGGGAAATCAAAAATTTAAAATGAAACATCCCAAGCTTCCACGGTACGCTTTCTTTGAGTAATACAGTAGCGTGTGTTGTACGCAACCTTGAGTTTTAACACACACCACAACCAATCAAACTAGCCGTTATGAATAGTAATACCTAATTTTTGAAATTATATATATTTTATATTTAAAAATGGACTTCATTTTTGGATTCGGAATATCGAAATTAGCCTAGGGTGAAATTTTGGTACACTTCGGATAACTTTTATATTTTGATGAATAGTGAAAATTACTAAATTTTAATTAAAAACAACTTTTTTAATCAAAATAATTAATATTGATAAATTATGAATTTGAGTGGTTTTAAAGTATATTTAGAATATATTTTTACCATTTAATATAATGTTGGTCATTGGACATAATTTTACAATTAAACCGAACATAAACAAGTGTCAATCTTTTGGTAGTTATTATCTCTTAAAAACACGCTTTTTGTTTTGACAGCGGGAATTAATTTTAAATTAATTTCTGCCACTTCTATGTTTTGAATTTAGAAAAATGGATTCCATATTTGGAATCAGGATGTTCAAATTGTGTAAATAGGTAACTTTTATTTTTAGACATTTTGAATAATTACTGCGGTAAATATTTTATTTACCATGGTTAAGGGTAAATCCGGTAAATAAGGGTTAAAAAAAATAATATTATAATAATACTAAATTACCCTAAAACGTGTCTTAACCCTATTGGTTGATACATAGTCGACCATGGGCATCTTTGGGTCTATTTTGGGACCCCATGGATCCACTTGTAAGTGATAATGACACTTTATTTTAATTAAGTCAAAATGAATACAAAAATGACACAAGCATATATCTTTTAGAACAACAATTTTTACATAGGGTTATACATGTTGGATGTTCGATTATAAATATTCATTAGAAAGATAAAAAGATTTAATACATAATGATATTTTATTTATAATTTTTAGACATTAAATAATTTATTTTATTTATGACACAATGATGATGCAGTAATTACTAAAATAGTAAAAAATTAACATAATTGATATTATAAATACCCAAATAAATATAATATGAAACTTTTAATGAATTAAACTAATTTTCTAGGATAATATGATATATTAGTATTGATTTAATTGACTTTGTTCGAAGTAATCAATCTGTTATTAGTTTCACAAAAATCAACTATTGAATAGTGTCAAAATTGACATAAAAGAGTTCTTAAAACAAATATTATATTATTAATTGATATTAAATTCCTAAAAATCTAAGGTTCGGCCAAGAGACTTATATTATGATAGGTTAATCATTAATGGACCACTTGGGGGTAGCTTGGATGTATATAGTAAGTTTATTAACCATAATATATAAAAATACAAAGAGACATTGTAAAAGTGAAACTAATTAACTTAGAGTTAATACTTAAAGATAAGGTTAATATAAGTACCCAAACCTGTCTAAATTCTATTGGATGAGTTGTTTTCGACCTATCCCCACCTCATACTTTGAATAGTCAACTTTGGAGCCTTTAGAAACCAAATATGAATTTATTATAAATTAATATTTCTAGCTTTTCCAAAGGTGCCCCTCACCCCTCTTATAAAAGGGCACTCCTCCTTCCCATTTCTTCACACCTTCAAAGCCTTTTGGTTCGGCCAAACTCTGCCCAAATACTCTCCCAACATCCCTCACTACAACCTAGAGGCCTTAGTTTGATCAGAAAGCCAACCTAAAGAGCCCTTTTGATCAAATCAAAAGGAAGAACCCGAAGAAGAGGTAATGATTTCACCACCCTTTTCTAAGTTCATTTCTTCTTCCACTTCTTCTTCCTTTGTTCTTAGCATTCTGAAATAATAACTCCAGTATCTCACATATACTGTGATGTTATTATAAATATGGTACAATCATATTCAGTATTCTATCCACCCTTTGAATAACATGTCACCATACGTGCGTACGTACGGCTTACCGTCTCCACGTCGTGGTGTAATTGTTATTCAATATAATATTATTTGGATGGGTATAATAATGATGTGTAACTCATGTAAATAATAAATATAACATGTTAATGATTCTGTATATATGATATAACATCCATTTATATATTATTTTAATATCAAAAGAATGATATTGTCGCTCGTGCGTACGTACGGACTACCGTCTCCACGAACGCGATGAGATTCATTCTCCATCGTATCCATTCAAGTATAATTATCATTTGATGATTTAAAAATGATGTTTAAGGACTGTATATCATTCTGGATATGAATAAGATACAACAACCATGGCTTATGTAACAAAACATATAAAAGAAAATGAGTAAGTTAACTCCCGAAACGACGATAATTCTAAGATATTATTAACAAATCAATGTTAAAAGATCATATATGATATCATATTAATATATATGATTCTTGTATAATTTAATAACAACTATTTCACCATTATACAGGAGGTTAACCTACCCCAACCAAGGAAAAGTACAAGGTAAGGGTTATTTCACAATCTCTTCATTATCCGAGGTTGTTTATACGTAATAATCTACTGGGATCTCGTTATCATCCACATCCATGTTTCTTCGAAATGTATTTCAAAACATTTTTACTATTTACAAGAATATGGGTTAAAGTCATTTATACCCTTGTTTGACTTTTTATAAGAGGTTTATAAAGGAATCTTTCCGTCGTTTTCAAAACAATGTTCTTTTTAACCCTTTCGACAGAATTGAGGTAAGAATGTTTTTTTAACTTATACGGCGGGTGCGGTTATTTTCCGCCGTTATAAAATCGTCGAAGCTTTACATACAAGCTTATAAGAATATTTTCAAAGAAAATGTTTTATTTTATATGGATCTTAAATGATTTCAAAATAAAAGGAGATACTTCTTTAAAAAGAATTTTGATTTCATCTATGTCAACATCCTTTGATGGATTTTAAGATTATTTGAAGTTGATTTATTATGATACAAAAATTCTATATTGAATTGAAGGTTTTGTGATATGTTTGACTGTGGATGTGCTATTTTTATACCATTCATAGTTTGTGGTGAAATTATTGACATTTCGTATGCTAGTTTTAATCCGAATGTTTATGTTATATTTCAAACTTTTCTTCAGATGAATGTGCTAAACAAGTATGTTCCGGGTTGGGGACCGGTAAAAGTAAGCCCTCCAGGTTGGGGACTGGTAAAAGTAAGCCCTCCAGGTTGGGGACTGGTTAAAGTAAGCCCTCCAGGTTAGGGACTGGTAAAAGTATGCCCTCCGGGTTGGTGTCCGGTTATTAGAGGCACTCCGGGTTGGTGTCCGGTTATTAGAGGCACTCCGGGTTGGTGTCCGGTTATTAGAGGCACTCCGGGTTGGGTTCCGGTTAGAAGTAACCCCTAGGTCTTGGGATGAGGCCTAGACAAAGAAATTAACGTTTAGCATTATGCATTCCAACATTATGAAAGTGGTTATTTATTTTTGCATGTGATTATTCGATTAGTGGAATATCCATGTGAATAAGTAAATGGCATTATTTCATTTTATTTATGCCATACCATGTTGAAAGTTCATGTTTAAAAGGCTTTTGTTTTAGTTATACATTGCCTTAAATGTTTATTCTTATTGATGAAAGTTTCCGCTATATTGTTATCCTTACTGGGCATTTGAGCTCACCCCTTTTCTATGTTTTATTTTTCCCAGGAAGTGAAGATGTAAGTTATGAATGACCTGCAGGGATATTATGAGGGGATTGTAGTGTGGACTGTGGAAACATTATGTTGTTGTAGTAGTTTTTGATTTTATGATGTAATGTAAAACTTATGAATATATCTAGTGTTTCCAAGGCTACTAAACCAATCGGTCTTTCGAGATTTGATCTTTCTTGTGATCATGCC
Organism: Viscum album; assembly: GCA_963277665.1. Taxonomy (NCBI): domain Eukaryota; kingdom Viridiplantae; phylum Streptophyta; class Magnoliopsida; order Santalales; family Viscaceae; genus Viscum; species Viscum album. The sequence goes on from OY728131.1 coordinate 247,517,133, forward strand.
AATGTTATGAAGTAATGCACCGACTCTAGGTAATTAGGGTCGGGGCGTTACAAAAAATTACCAAATGAATTATATAATCATGTAATATTTGATAAGTTCATTAACAAGATATAACTTATTTATTGGGAAACTATAGTCATTTTAAATGATTTTCCATACATGTAAATGAGTAACTGATCATGAAAACCGAAGAAACAAACAATCCCAAATGATGAAATTATATCTTATAACCCATCAAAAGGGCCATAAATGAACTTAATAAAATTATAATAAATCAAATTAATTCAAAAAAGGATTTTAATTAATTAATTAATTGATTTAATTTTATTATCTCAGACATTGTGATCTTGTGCATAACATTTTTGGACATTTGGTAAGGGATCCTTCCCAAACCTCCATTTTACCTCTGAGTTGCACATTATATCCTTTTACCCCAATGTAATTCCTATTTATATTTATTTAATTATTTTATATTATGTTAATATGTCCCAAAATAATTTTTCTAGATCATATCATCCTTCTTTGATGGGAAAATACATGTTGTAAAATGGCTCTCTTCTCAATTCTTATCGATAAGTAAACCCAATTCAAGGGAAATCCCTAATTTCATACCCACATTCAAGTTCAAAAGATAATCTACTATATTTAACTAGTGTTTTTATAATATCACTCATATAATCATGAAAAAATAACATGGTTAAATTGTGGTGTTATATAAAATATAATGAATTTTTTCTTTAAATACTCTTTAATATTTTCCTTAAACCGTAGTAAAATGTTTTAATTATGAAATTTTTTAAACATTTTTTTTATAAGTTTTCAGTCTAATTTTATATAACATATCTTGAGGAATACTTATTTTCCCATATTAATCTCCATGAATCATTTAAATCCATTAATTTATAGACACCATTATGATATTCCATTTGATATGCATGTTGACAAAGGTATGATATCCAATACATTCCGTGGATAAACTTTATGTTTGTGTTTTATTTATTATGTATAATTATTAATGTGGATCACATAATTATAAAATATTTATGATGGGTGAACCTATATAAGTCTCTAATTCATTGGTTAATGTTTTTTCTAATGATGTGTAATGTTGGGATAATGATTAAACCTGAATCCTTTGTGGGACTATATCCACCATGTCCTAGCAGCTAGCCTTGACTCAAGTTTATGTCATGTTATATGTTGTTTCCACATTACTATGATTTCATGGTTTTATTTTCCAATTTTATAAATTTTATTCTTCCTCATATTTATTCTTCTTCCAGGCCTTTATGTCATTGTGTTATGCCTTCTAACCCATGTGCAATGTTTTATTCTTATACTTATTCACTTACTGAGATTTTCAGCTCACCCCTTTTGGTCATGTATTCCCTAGGTTATCTATAACACCCCAAGCATCCATGGTACACTTCTCTTTGAATAATACAAAAGCATGTGATGTAAACAACACCGAGTTCAAGCGTACCACAACCTATCAAATTAGTTATTTATAAAGCATTTATGAATAGTAATAACCACAATTTTAATTTTATATATAACCCATATAATTTTAACCTTCATCTTTTTTGTTTCTTATACATAATATAAGGGTAAATTAAATTTTTTAGATAAAAATAATATTTTTCAAAAAATGCATTTTTCCACCATTTAATGGAGAACCATTTCTAAATCCAATATTTTACACTTTTATATATTCAATTTAATGAAATTAAATTCTTCTTTAGAATAAAGACATAAATATTTAATTTGGATAATTTTTTGGTATTTTTTTCATAACTTTCATATTTAGATGAATAGTGAAAGATATTAAATTTTAATTGATTTTTTAATAAAAATACATTATAGTGTTAAATTATACATTAGAATGGTTTTGATGTATAATTAGATTTTATTTTTATCATTTAATCAAATTTTTCTCAATGGAAGTAATTTTATTTTTAAACAGGACATAAGCACATATCAATCTTTTGATAGTTTTTTACTTCTCAAAAACTAGTCGTCTGGTTTTGACAATGGGAATTAATTTTAAATTAATTAATTTAACTTATACATTTGAATTTTTTAAAATAGATATCATTTTTCTATTTAGAATATAAAAATAAGAATAGGGTGAATTTTTTATATTTTTCTGAAAACTTTTAGTTTTTCATGAATAGTGAAAAACACTACATTACTGTTTAAAAACCAAATTTTTATTTAAATAATTATTTATTTTATATAAATTTATTTTAAGTCAAAATAGATACATAATACTTATATGAGTTCAATGTAACTCATTGGATTCATTTTATAATAAAATTAGATGTATAAAATTTTATTGAATATTTTAACATCTCTTACCCACCTTCTAGGCATGTTAACAAATTTGCATAAAACATAATTTTACTGCTTATGTGAATTGAATTTCAAAAATATGAGAGAAACTATTGACATTAGTATGTAAAATGTGGTTCAATAAGATGAAAATAATTTTTTATGAATAGTAATTTTGAATTTTATTTACCACAGTTAAAAGTAAATAGTGTAATCAAAGGTAGAAATGATATTATAAGTACCCTAACACGTGTCATAATTCTATTGGATAAGTTTATTTCGACTATAATCATCCTTAGGAATAAAATATTATCCTTTTGGTCCACTTGGTTTATATTAGGACACTTATTATTATTTTATTTAAAGAAAAGTTAAAAGTGTTAAATTCAAATTTTAATAACTAAAATTTTTTTAATATAGGGTTTTACATAAGATAATTTCGACTATAAATATTAATTAAAAATATAAAAAAATTTCCTACATCATGGTATTTTATTTATAATTTTTAGACATTATATAAATAAATTTATTTATGACACAATGATGATGCAGTAATTACCTTATTAATGAAAGATTAAAAAAAATTGATTTTATAAATTTTAAAATAAATATAAATTCTTACTTTTATTGCATTATAAAAATATTCTAGGTTACTATTACATGTTAGGTTTGATTCAATTTTTTTGAATAAATAAGATTGTCATGACATTCAAAAAAATCAAATACTAAATAATGTCCAAATTGTCATAAATGGGGTTTTAAAACAAATAAAATATTATTAAATGATATAATAGTCCTAAAAATCTAAGGATTTACCAAAGGATTTATATAATAATATATATGTCATTAATGAACCACTTGGGGTTATCTTGTAATCTTATAGAATGTTTATTAACAATATAATATAAAAACACAAGGAGACATGGAAATTGTTAAACTATTTAACCAAGAGTTATATCTAAAAGAGAAGGTAAATATAGTAACCTACACCTGTCTAAAACCAATTGGTTGATAGTTTTTATACCCACACCCACCTTATCCTCAAAATAAATCTGTTTGGATCCATTGTATAATAAAATAATATTTCAAGGGTTTCCTAAAGTGACCCTCACATCTCTTATGAAAGGGTACATCACCTTTTCTAAAAAATACACCTCCAAAGCCATTTGTCTCATACAAAACCTGATCAAATATCCTCCCAACTACCCTAACTTCAACCTAGATGCCTTAATTTGATCATAAATCCAACCTAAGAATCCTTTTTGATCAAATCAAAAGGAAGCACTCGAAGAAGAGATAATTATTTTATCACATATTTCAATGTTCTTTTCTTCTTCCACATCCTATTTCATAGTTGTTTCCATACCAAAATAATAACTCCATTACCCTATAAATAGTTTTATGGTATTATAAATATGGTACAACCATATTCATTATTCTATCCATCCTATGAATGACAAAGTCGCCATACGTGCGCACGTACGGCTTACCATCTCCACGTCATGGTGTAGTTTGTTATTCAACGCTTAATTATTTGGATAGGTATAATAATGAGTAAAATTGATGTAAATAATAAATATAAAATTTTAACGATTCTGTATATATAAAATATCATCCGAATACATATTATTTCACCATCAATGGAATAGTTTTCTCTCTCATGCTATATACGGATTACCGTCTCCATGAACGCGATGAGATTTATTCCCCATCGTAAACATTCAAGAATAAATATCATTTTATGATTAAAAAATAAGTTTTAATAAAATAATATCATTCTGCATATGAATCAAATACATCATATTCATAACAAACATGACTTACGTTACAAAACATATAAAGAAAAATGAATCAGTTAAAACCAAAAATAATGATACTACTGAAATATTATTAACAAATAAATATTAAAAGATCATATATGATATCATATTTATCTATATGGTTCATTTATAATTTAATAACAATTATTTCACCAATATACAGGAGGTTAACGCAACCTCAACTAAGGAAATGTACAAGGTAAGGGGTTTCTTTTCTCACCTTTAATTCCATGAGATTTCCATTGTTTGCCACTTATTTATTGCATATGGTGTATTGTGTACTGATATTTTATATATATTAACATGATTATAATTATATTCATGGTATGATGTGATTAATTTGGTGGATATTAACTTCTGGTCATACGAATTTATTGATTACAATGTGTAAAGGGGTTTTCATCTCACTTCTTATTCCCGTGAGATTCATGCTATATTTCCACTATTTACTTTTGTGTGCTATATACACTACGCATGATTGTATTAACTGTGTAATATACTTTAATTTATGGGTATTTTCAACTTCATTGTACTATCATTCTTTAATTTTGTGTATGTTTCATAAGTTACCATATCAGTAAGGGAATTCCAAATTTCGATTTCCAATCATTGGGCTTCACGCAAACTTCATTGATTATTTTACACCAAGAATATATGTGAAATCATTATTTATTTATTTGTGTAGTAATTTACACTCCCCTTTGTGTGGATATAATTTTGATACTCATAATCACTCCATTGATAAATTCATAAGTCTTCGATGTGAACTTGATAAGAGTAATCTTAACTCAATTTCCATTCATTGATTTAATCATCCAAGTCATTGGTGTTGTTGTTACAAGAATATATGTAAATGTCCAATAATTGATTTACACTGAATATCAAATCATATTGAGTTTATTTATATTTTTCACACATATTGATGTCATTTTTTTAACTTTAACCTAAGGATATGGTCTTTATAAGGGATTCCATCTCAATTTACATTCTATTGAGGATTCATTGTTGTTATACACCAATTCACTTTTATATGGTGTATATACTATACATTGACATATTATATCATTAATACCTTTATTCTCATGATAATTTTTTATTACCTTGATTATTTGTATTCAAGTGTCTCTCATTTGGTTAAGAACTCTACTTAAAATATCATTTTAAATGTTGTAAATATTTATTCGTCTAAATTTTTCTCATTAATGTCCATGTTTTAAAAATGATTTTAAAAATTTATTTATATAGACATTAATGTTTTGAAATTAAAATTCCTTTCAAAAGTTTCAATGTGGTATGGGACACTTTGATTAAAAAATCTATTTTAAATGACTTCTTTGATAAATAGTGAAACGTTTAAATGTTTTCCAGAAAAGGGGATATTTCTTTCAAATAGTTTTACTAGTAATTTTCATCTATGTCAATATACTTAATTATTCTTTATTGAGGTTGATCTGTTGTAATAAAATCTTACATATTGAATTTAATGAGTTATTTTTGACTATGGATTTGGTATTTTTATACCATTCATGGTTTGTGGTTAAAATATTAACATTTTGTATTCTAGTTTTAATAAGAATTATTATGTTAGGTTTCAAACTTTTCATATGAGGAATGCATTAGACTTATTAAGTGATATGTGGAGCTTAATATAGATCCCCAATGTGTCAGTAGGCCTTATGAGACAATCTATTGTCCTGGCACAAGGCCTTGACAAAATATTCTTTTTTTAGTCTTGGAACGAGGCCTTGAATATGTGGTTATGTTGTCCGACCTTATGCATTCCATCAATATGTAATTAACTATTGATATTACATGTGATTATTAGACTAGTATAATATCCATGTGAATAAGTTAATTGAATTATTTGATATATATTGGCCATATTTTGCTGATGTTTATGTTTAAAATGATTTTTTATTCTTAGACATTGTCTTAAATTTTTATGCTTATTTATGAAAGTTTCTGATATATTGTTATCCATACTGAACATCTGAGGTAACCCCTTTCTATGTTTTATTTTTTCCAGGATGTGAATAAGTATATCATGATTAACCTGCAAGAATAGGTTAATGGATTTGAGTGGTTTCAAAGGGGACATAATGTTGTTTTTCATTATTTCATGATGTAACGTAAAACTTATCTATGTATGTAGTACTTCAAAGGATACTAAACTAATCGGTATTTTGGGACATGATCCTTTTGACCATACCAATGATATGTAATAATGCACTGACTTTGGGTAACTAGGGTTGGGGCGTTATATTATCCACTAAAGAAATAAGGTCACAAATGGAGTTAAGATATTTTTATGAAGATTAAATAAATGATTTCTTTATTTTGGTTTCTTGATGTTTAACTATGTACCTAATCATCCAACGACACAATACTATATGATCCTTGGAGTGTAATTTGATTTTTAATTATGATCTAAATCATGAATGATATGTGTAAAAGTCTAGGGTCCCTATAGTTGGTACCAGAGAAAGTTATAGTTATTTTTGGAGATTAGGACTAAATATCTTTTGTAATAACCCTTGGGGAAACTCTATCACAATAGATAACCCTATTTAAAACATATGTAATCAGAAGTTAGGATATGATTTATATTTTCATGTTTATCCTTCTATGTTGAATTTTTCCTTCTACATTAATATTTGCTAACTATTCAATACCAATAACTGTACATTATCTTTCATAGATAAATTCTGGAAAAAGAATAACCCCTGAAAACAATAAATGTGATAAAAAATGGGAATATTTCGTTAATGATAAGCTAAATATGATAGAAACTAGTGCTCAAAACATTATGAAAGTACATGATCAGTTGGATGAAGTTATGAATAGTAAATTAAATCCTATGAGACACCATACTTCTCCTATGAAAGAACATGTTTCCATTTAACCCATAATAAATAAAAGGACTCCCATGTTTTGTGGATCTTCTGATCCTCTCATTGAAGAACAATGGATTAACTCTATTGAGAAGATATTATTGGTCCTCCATTTCTCAAAAGAAGAGAATGTTGTGCTGGTGTTCTATCATTTTGATGGGGAAGTTGATCAATGGTGGAAACTGATCAATAACACAAACTCCAAAGTAAAAATTGATTATAAGGATTTATATGAATTCAATAAAATGTTTTTAAAAAATATTTTCCCGAAACTCTGCATCTCATGATGGAAAGAGAATTCCTCAGACTAAAGGAGATGGAAGATTTGTTTATCGGGGATTATGATTAAAAATAACACAACATGAAAGATACACCTCTGAGTTTTTCATGAACACTAAAAGGAAGGTGTATTTCTTATAAACTAGACTAAATGAGAATCAATAAAAAACAATGGTGATTGGAGACTTTTACAGTTATAATGAAATTTTATGTAGTGTCCTTAAGGTTGGAATGGAGATCATAGAATCTTAGTTGTCTCATGGGTCTTGTGAAAAAAAGAAAAAAATTGAGATTAATATGGGTGGATTGATAGATAAATCCCATGATGGAATGAAGACCCAAAATACCACAAGTAAAATGTGTTCGAATAAGCATCTAAGAAACTATTTAAATGGATCCAAGAGTTGATTGAAATGTAAAAGAGAAGGTAATATGGATAATAGTTGTCAAAGGGATATTGAGAATTTGACTAATACAAAACAATAAAAAGGTTTAGATCATCACTCACCCTATAGAGTAGTTTTTCAGTTTCAAAGAACATGGTAATTATGTGAGCCATTTTTCTAATCCATGGGTTGTTGGGGGTAATCATCAACAACAACCTCCAAAGAAGTAAGAAAGGGAATTTGAAATCACTACAGATCAGGTGGATACCAACAATGATGTTGTAACAGGTACACTTGTTATTCATTCATGAATAAATTATATACTATTTGATTTTTCTTCTATATATTCTTTCATATCATTCAATTTTAGTTGAACTATTCAGTCATCAACTCAAAATATAGAGGTTGAGTTATCTGTGAGATTAAAAAATGGGTCAATTATTGAATCCAATGTTTATAACTCATCCCCGATTAATATTTGATGACTAAAAATCCAAGAAAATAATATCATACTTTATTTTCTAGAGTTTGATGATATATTGGTCATGGATTGGATATCATTATATAAATTCAACATAATATTTTGTTAAATGGATATCACACTTCACACCCTGAAGCATCCCCCAATTCTGTAAAAGTTTATTTAGGAAGATGAATCACTTTAAAGATAATTGTCTAAATTTTAGGTATTTTTACCTTATGATCAATAATATCTTAGCTAAATTTCATTAGATAATGGATAGAATAATCCTAAAATACATTCACATCGAGATGGATTACATTGTTGTATCCCATGAAGAATATTCTAGTTTTCCTCTTGATAAAGAGGTTTAGTTCTCGACTGAAATTATTCCTATATCACATCTTACTTCAATGAAACCTTATATATTGGACATTGGTGAGATTGAAACACTAAATAAGAAGTAAGATGAGAATCTTTAAAAGGGTTTTATATGCTTGAGTGCTTGCCCTTGGGGTGCACCATTCCTCTTCATCAATATGGATGGATCAATATGCATCCGCATTGATTATCATGAGCTCAACAAAATCATGATAATGAATAGGTATCCCCTATCTCAGATATATGAATTTCTTGATTAGTTACACACAGAAAATTATTTCTCTATGTTGGAACTTTGGTTATGATATCACCAATTAATTCATAAGAAGGAATATATTCCCAAGACTACCATTGGAATGAGATATAGACACTATGGGTTCATACTAATGCCCTTAAGACTCACTAATGCTCCAGATATTTTCATGGATTTAGTGAATATAGTCTTTATAGATTACCTTGACCTATTTTTTATAGTCCTTATTGATGTTATTCTGATATACTCCAAGAGTAAGGAGGAACATGATGAATATTTGAATACTGTACTAAAAACATTTTGAAGGGAGAAACTATATGAAAAGTAAATAAATTATGAGTTAATAATGAAGGGTGTATAATTCATGGTGAATTTTACAAAAAAAGGAATATATATAGACCCTTACAAGATAATGATAATCAAAGAGTGGCTCAAACTCACATCTGTAATGAATATCCATAGTTTCCATGGTATGGGTGTGTATTACAGACAATTTGTGAAGAAATTATCATGATTTGCAAACCCAATAACCAAGATGATGTGGAAGAGGTTGATGTTTTTTACACAAATTAATGTGATTATTTCATTAATGAGTTAAAATACATGATTATCACTATACCAGTGCTCACACTGGCGACAAGTGGGGATCTCTTTTTTGTGTACATCGATGCTTCAAAAATGGGACAAAGATCTGTACTGACGAAAAATGAAAAATGATAGTCTAAACCTCAAGGATGTTAAAAATTCATTTGAAAAACTATCCCACACATGATCTGGAGTTGGCAGCTGTGATCATGATGTTGAAAATCTGGCATCATTATCTAAATGGAATTAAGTGTGAGATATATAATGATCATAAGAGCCTCAAATATATATTTGTATAGAAGGAAATTAATACATACTAGTGAAGATGGTTAGAGGTAATCAAGGATAATGAATACTCAATCTACTACCATCCTGATATGGAAAATAAAATGGGAGAAGATCTTTATAGAAAAGATCCTACATCTTTATCAATGACGAGAATTGAAAAGGATCCAATCATCATAGACCTGAAAATATGGACATGATAATTATTAAAGAGGGGATATCATCAACACTTTATCGAATGAATTCTTAACCATCCCTTATAGAGAAAATAAATGATTCTCAAATAAATTATGTGGAAATTTAAAAAAGGTGGAAGATATCATAAATAGGAAATATTCATAGTTCCAAATGGATGAGGAAGGAGTCATGAGATTTTGGTCACACATATGTGTACCATCCAATCCAGAGATAAAGTATGAACATCTAAATGACACATATAGCTCAACATTATCTATTCATCTAGGAAGAAAAAGGAAGTATCATGATCTATATGAGAAGTATTGGTGGGAAAATATAAAACAAAAAGAAGATTACTAAATATACATCAACATGCATGGTATATCAGCAAGTGAAGGATGAAAGAGAAAATCTAAAGTGATGATGAAACCACTAACCATACCAAAATGGAAGTGGGAAACCATCACCATGGAATTTGTCACTCGACATCCAAATACATCTAGAGGATGCAATGCTATATGGGCTGTTGTGGACCATCTTTCAAAAAGATATCACATTAACGCAATTGAAGAGGACTTCTTCCTGGATCAAATTTCAATGATATATATCAAAGAAGTGGTAAGGATGTATAGAGTAAAACTATCAATTATATCTGATCGAGATACTAGATTTACATCTATGTTCTAGAAAAGTATCTAACATTCTATAAACACTGATCTAATATTCAATGTGGCTTATCATCCTAAAACTAATGGCCAAACAGGGCGGGCTATTAAGAAACTAGAAGAAATGATTGTAGAATGTTCTCTGAACTTCAAAAGAGGAAGAGAAAAAAAACTACCATTGGTTGAGTTCTCATACAATAATAGTTTCCACTAGAGATTACAAAAGTATTCATATGAATCCCTTTATGGGAAGTGAATTAGAACATTAGAATGACGGGATGAAGTCATTGAACACAATATACAAGGACATGAAATGGTCAAATAAATGGAGGAGAAGATGAAAACCATTCAGCGGCACATAATGGAAACCTAATGTAGAAAAAATATCTTCAAAATTAATTTTTTAGGAGACATTTATTTTAGGGTTAGAGACATGGTATTACTCCACATACCGTTAGGGAAGAAGATCATGTAATTTTTGAAGAAAAGAAAGTTATGTCCCAGGAACATTATCCACTTCAAAATTCTTGATCGTGTTAGAGATTTATCCTATCACTAAGTAACTCCACATAAAATGTCTCAAGTACATGATGTATTTCATGTATCCTACTTGAAGAATTAAATACCAAAACACTCCCATATATGAATTTCAGTGGTTTTACAGTTTGAAAACGATCTTCCATATGCATAGTATACAGTTTAGATCTTGAATCATAGAGATATTGTTCTATGAAATAAGACTAATCACTTGGATCAAGTACTATGGTGTTACCATAAGTAGGATGAGAAAAAATTGGATCCTAAGTAAGAGATGATGGATAGGTACCCACACATATTTTTAAATTAGAATGTAGAAAAAATGAATGTGAAATTTTGTAAGGGGGGAAGAATGTAATGACCAAATATTTTATCAATAGAAACTCCCTTATTATAATTATTTCATATTGTATAAATCACATGAATTTCATAATATAACAAAAACATTATAAATAAATAATGAAAAAATAGATGTAATTTAAGAAGTTAAAGAAACAATACAATGGAATAGTAACTTGACCATTGGAATAATAATATATCCATTATGAATATTAAATCAGCCAATAGAATATTAACACGGCCCATTAAAATATAAATAAAATTTAGAAATCATAAAATTAAAATGTGATATAATTATATAATATTATAAATAAATAAATTGTTTCAGAAATTATTAATTAAGTGTTGATAATTTTATAAATCAGAATAGTTTATTTTCAATTTTATAATTAATATAAGGTTTTACAATAAAATTAATTTCTATTAAATGTATTAATAAATTAATTTTTTTATCATATGATTATAAGACAATTTTATGAGATCTCAATTAGTTTTTCAAAGGGTTACCAAATCAGTTATAATTTTAAATTTTGTATTTCCTAAATAAATTATGGTTTTAATTACAAATTAAATCTATCAATTTTTTAAAAAATTATTTTATAAAAATGGTTTTAATTTTTGATTTCTCAAAATCAAAAAAGGTTTTGGGTAATTTTTTGATATTTTCCAAAAATAATAGTTGATTTTTTGGAGAATAGTAAAATATGATAATTTACGGGAAAAGTTAAAAACATGAATAACATATTCATAGATGATTTATAGTTGATGTAAGCCCAAAATATAGAAACATAATTCTATATTTTAAAATTTATGGGGATTATATTCAAACTATCCCTAGTCTTGAGGAAAAATAATAAACTAATGGATAAAATAATTAGAAAACATCCCTCCCCTCCCCTATAAATACCACTCCTCACCACCTCTTATCATAACCCATATCAAGATTTGATAATTGTACAAGTTCTACCCAATAATAATTACAAGACTATCCCCCTGGATTAAGAACCTTTTTATCATAAATAGAATAATCCGTTTAACCTATGGAGGTTCTCAAGATGGTGAAATTCAAGAGGTAAAATATTTTTAATCTTTAAATTTATTTTAAAGTTCTTTTCTTTGTTTTTTTCTTCTAACCTAACCTCACCTAAATGATATGATAACCCAAATACCTTACCTATATATGAATTTTATTATTCTAATGTAATAATCCATCCTAATTTTTTTCTCCTCCCTTCTTTTTGTAAAAATGAAAACATCTTCTGTTATGTAATAATTTATCACATTCAATGATGATAAGTTTTTAATTTCCATTACTTCCTTAAAGGCTGGACATAAAACCATTTTATGTTTAAACTAATTTATAATATATTTATTAAAACCCATATTATTTTATGGAACAATTTTATATGAATAAAATTAATTAATAAAACAAAACTAGTTTGTAATGATCGAAAAACCAACAAAATAATCTATAGGATTATCACTAACATCTACCTAATGATTCATCCTCACCCAAAATTATGAAATGAATTATATATTAATTTAATATGTTATATTTTCATTAATAACATATAACATCAATTCTAGATAACCCTTATCATTTTACTTGATTTTCCATACATGTATACAACTAACTGATCCTAAAAACCATTGAAACAAATGCTCCAAAATGATTAAATTAAATATTATAATGCATAAAAAGGGCCATAAATGAACTTATAAAATTATAATAAATCAAATACATGTATAAAAGTTCCTGAGTTAATTAATTAAATAATTTAATATTATTATATAGGACATTAATATCTAGTGAAGAACCGTTTGGGACAGAAGGTAAGGGAGCCTTTCGAACCTCCATTTTTTTCCTTTGAGTTATTCTTTATCTCTATATACCCCAATGTAATTACTATTTATTCTAATTTAATTCTTATACATTATATTAATATTTACTAGACACATTTTTCCATATCATAGAATACTTATTTTTATTGGGAAATTGGTGTTGTAAAAAGGATTCCTTCTCAATCCGTCTTGATAAGAAAACCCATTTCAAGGGAACTTCCCAATTTTTTACCCATTTTAAATTTGTCTTCATAATATGATTTAATCCACAATTATTTTTATAATATTAATAATTCTATAATTAAAATATCTATTGGTTCAATTGTGGTTTTATATAAAATAGTATTCATTTTCCTCTTTAAATGCTCGTTAATATTTTACTTAAATCTGACTAAAATGTTTTATTTCTAAAATTTCATAAACAAAATTTTTACACATTTCACGCAATTTTTATATAACTTATCATTATATATGACTATTTTCTAGTATTAATGCATATTTATGAATTTAATCAATTATTGTGTGGACAACATTAGGATATTACTTTTTGATATTCCTTTTGACACGGTTATGATACCCAATTATTTCAATGGGTAATCCTTATGTTTAAGTTTAATTCATTATGTATGGTTCTTCATGTGGTAGAAATATTCATTAATATAATTTTATGGATTAAACCATAAAGTACTCCAATGCATTGGGTAATTTTTAGTGTAATGAGACGTCATGTTGGGACAAGGAGTGAACATGATTCCTTTATGGGACTTTTACACCATGTCTTTGAAGCAAGACTTGGATCTTATTAGTGTCATGTTATATGTTGTTTCCACATTCATATGATTTCATGTTCATATGTGTTTATTTTATACATTTTATTATTCCATAATGTTTTTTCATGTTCCATGCCTTTATGTCATCATGTTTTTCCTTTTATCCCATGTGCCATGTTTTATTCCTAGGATAATCCCCTTATGACATTTTTTAGCTCATCCATTTTATTAATGTATTACCTATCTTATAAAATGAATATATAAGGGTTCAACTAGATTTAGGATCTCATTATAGAGAATATATAAAATATTTTTGATATTTTGGTTTCATGATGTTTAACTATGCACCTAATCTAATAAAGACACAAGACATTACATTCTTTGGCTTGTAATTTGATTCTTAATTATGCTCAAAATCATGTAATGATATGGGTAAAAGGATAGGGATATTATAAAGGTCATAAAGCATAACATTATACTCAAATATGGAACCTCCACTAATGATAGAGAAGTTATAAGAGGTATGGATGAATCTTATTTTATGTCTATTATTAGATGTCCAAAATCCCTACATCAAAGGTGGATATCCATGGGGTCATAAGGATATTATGGATTTTATTCGTCATGTAGTCTATGATTATAACAATGGCCACATTGTATCCACTCTCTAGGAGAAAGATATTTATGAGGCAATGTGTGGTTTTATCCCAGAGAGAATTCCAGGACCATATGGTTTTCCATGTTAATTATACTAGTCTTGTAATTATCTCATCTGTTCAGATTTGATGCATGTTTTTAGGAATACTTTACTTGCAATTGCCACCCTTTTATGGATAGTTATAATACCTTGGTGTTAATTACTAAGATAAAGTCCATCATATCTCCTATATTATAATCCAATGAGTATCTTCATTTTTTCATATATGTTTCTTTCTAGATTTATAAATAGAATGTCCTCAACATATCTTATTTTTTGGATATCTATTGAGCCACATGGGTTTTAAATGTGAGTTCTATCTATGAGTAGATATTGTTGGCTCAAAAAGTGATAATTGGAATCAATAAAAAGGTCCTAGATTCAAACATTGAAATCAAGATTGACATGGTTAAGGATTATAATTATGTTGAGTGTAATTTTATCATCAAGGTGATAGAAAATATGGTCTTTTCATCTGGGGATATGGATTTTATTTTTAGGTGGCTTAGCTCCTCTTATCTCTCAATATACTTCATGAAAAAATGTGGGTTTTTCAAAGAAATATGTGGGATGATACAAGGTGATCCTATATCTCCAACAATTTTCACTATCATCTAATATGTTCTCAATCCCCACATTAATAGGAGTATCGTGAGGGTAAATGTTATACCTTACCATTGTAGGACTCATTCTTGTACCATTTTCTTCTTAATGTTTTCCAGTGATACTATAATCATTGTGAACTACAACATGAGGTGAATCTATGTCATCAAAAAAATCTTCAAGACTATTTCAAATTTATAGGAGATATTATCAACATCATGAAGAGTAGTCTCCATGGCTATAAAAGGAATTCAGGTAGGAGGGTATCCTCTCTCAAAAATATTCTTGACATATATATAATAAAATTCCCAATGGATTAACTAGGCACCCCCATTGACTTAGTATGTACCCACATTCATCATTTTGATAAAATAGTTGATATGATCATTAGGATAATTATGAACTGGAAAATAGATACATAACCTTTTCTGGTAGAATAACTCTGGTGAAAAAATTCTCTCATCTCTTCCAGTTAATTCCCTTTCATCTATTAAGAATCACAATAGAGTTATCTCTCACATTGATAGTATCATGGACTCATTCATCCAAGTTAAACATTTAGAAGGTAATTTTCATTGAATATAATAAGAAAATTGGAATAAATTGTGATGGAGGGGGAAATAAAGGTTAACAATCTATAAGATACTCTTTAATGTATGCAAGTGAAATTGGTTTGTAGAATCATCTAGGAAAGAACCCTATGGGAAACGTTCATGACATGTAAATGTAACAGGGACCTATCCACGGTGATATAGATTCGTCACCCTTTATGGTATCTAATCCATCGTCATATTCTAACACTTTATAACCATATAATAGGTATTTTTTTGTAGGGGATATATCTATTTTTGGCTTCACAACTAGGCAAGAAACACTCATGGTTTCCCTGCGTGTACTATTAATGATATCACATTCAATCACACAAGTAGGAAACAATGATTCATTGTTTCCATCCATGATAACCAGAAAATGGATATATTTAATCTCATCGAGATAAATGATGAACCAGATATGTGTGTCTTTATATGATCCTCTTCAGGTGAGTTCTCAGGTACATACATAAGAAGAGTGATGGTGTCTCTCAACCATTAGAACAAATGGGGTGAGTTGTTATGGTGAATGGATATTCCTAGTATATTCAATTTTTATGTATATAGAATTATGAATTGAGAGCTTCTCACTAACGATAATGTTAAATGCATGGTTATTAACCTTGTTTCTCAAGAATGGTGATGTGAGGACCACCAGGAGGAGAGTTTGCTTCACATTTTTTTGAAAGTGAGTGGCCTTGTTCAGTATGAAAGTATTTTGGTGATTTTATGGATTTCCCTCCCTTATTTTATAGGTAATCATGTTTCTTGATATATTTTTCCAGGGTTTGGGGTTTCCATTTCAGAGAGGAAGGTACACGCTTTGGTTCTCATTGAAGGTTTTTGGTGCATCTAGAAGGCATGAAATGTAGCTCAGTTAGATGGTATTTCAGGTACGGGGATAGATATTTTCTCCAAAACCAGAAGAATCCAACATGATAATATATGTCTCTTACAGAAGTGGGAATAATATCCTAGTATTTTACCTCTTTGATATTTTCAATACTCTGTTTACTCTCCTATGAGAGTCAACCAGGGTTGCTAGGTTCATTGGAACCCACATTACACTATTATCAAGCTCAACATGTATGGTTCATATACTATCGGTGTTATGAGGGGTAGTGGTGTGGTTGGGGTTCCATGTGTAGATGTTAGTTTTTCATTCATAGTAAGATATGGTAGTGGGGATTATCTTGGGGAGGAATAAATAATGATTGATACAAGCCTTCAGTTGTTTAAGATGAAGAATATCAGTTTGTCGGCGGCTGAGATGGACACCATAACACTGTACAATTCATTACAAGACTCAGGTACCAACCCATATTCGATTTACTATTTTATTCATTGGTTTATAAGTTAAATAAATAATGATATTAGGGTACGTCACACATGGAAGGAGGGTATCAATTTCGAAGACTTTCTCACATAACTGGTCGATCAAGGTATAACGATTACACGATTTTCTATTATGATGTACCTTCAATTTGATGTGTTGATCCTTTTAAGTTTTAATTCACTTATACTGCACTGTTTTCGTCATCCTTAATTTTCTAGTTTTTTTTGCTCATATTTATTTTGTTCATTGTATTCTGTTTCTGGACCTCTAATTTCTTTGCAAAACAAATATGATGTTATTTTGAAATTAGATACATTTAAAATTTATTCATTGATTATTTATGTGTTTTGATTCAATGTAGGGGAAACAAAAAATTAAGTGATGAAATCAGTTATTCGTGGATGATATCGTTTTCAATTAGGGGATGAGTTAACTCATAGAGAGTGTATGTAATTTTTTTAGGAGGAAATGTTGTAGGTCCAATGTAGTGTGCATCTAAGCTCTTGGTAGTGTCACTAATCCAATGTAGAACATTCCCAACCATGAGAGTATTCCAAAATACATTGTTGTGTTATATTTTTTCTTAAGATGATATTAAAATATCAACGTTATCTAGCATTCATCATCTCAATGGTGTGTAGAATTATTACTATTGAATGTATCAACATACTTGGATTGGTTTATCTGTAATATTATGTGGAGAATATCCTCAAGATAGTGTTATCTCTAAATTTATATACATTTCACCATGGGATATAATTATTATCACAATTATAGCTTAGCTATTACCTTATGGAAGTAATAACACGAGTATGTAATAGGTGTTGTGTTACACTGTTTACAAGAGTATTGAAAATTCATTCACTTATGATTGTGAATGACATTAAAAGATGATGAACCAAATCTTAAGGCAGTTCGGACATATACATATTGTGAGCCACCAAACAAGGACACAATCTATAACATCCCAATATTTCCTAGTAAGTTATCTCTTTAAATTAATTTAATAGTATATATTACATGCATTAATGACTTGTCTTGTGTTAGTTTTGGGGAAACAACACATTAGTATTAAAATTATTTAAACAATATATTTATTTATCAATTAAATATTGTAATATTAATAGTAAAAAAAATAATTTGAAATTTTATTTATAATTTTTTCACATAATGAAAACATATTTATAATGAAATTAATATTTTTTTGTTAGAATAGTTATATATTAAAAAAACTATTTTCTTAAAAGAACGACTTTTTATGTCCTTTTGTGAACAATAATAAAATTAATTTTATACACTCTTAAAATTGATTTTTTTAAAATAGACTTCATTTTTTATATTTCTTCATATCGAAATTATCTTAGGGTGATTTTTTGGTACTTTTCTAATAACTTTCATACTTTGATGAATAGTGAACAATACTAATTTTTTTTAAAAAACAACTTTTTTAATCAAAATAATTTATAGTGATAAATTCTACATTTGAGTTGTTTTAAAGTATTATTAAATTATATTTTTATCATTTAATATTATTTAGGTCATTGGATGTAATTTCACATTTAAATTGTACTTAAACACATGTCAATATTTTGATTGTTTTTACTTCATAAAAACCCATTTTTTGGTTTTGACAATGAGAATTAATTTTAAATTTATTTCTAAAACTTTTTTGTTATGAATTTGGAAAAATGGATTGAAGATTTGGAATTATGAGGTCCAAACTTTTTAAATAGTTAACTTTTATTTTTATAAATTATGAATAGTAACTTTAGTAAATATTTTATTTACCACGGTTAAAGAGTAAATATGGTAAATAAGGGTAAAAAATAATGTTAAAATAATATTAAATTTCCCTAAAACGTGTTATAACCCTATTGGATAATAAATTTCCGACTGTGGGCATCCTTGGGTCGACTTTGGGACCCCATAGAGCCACTTGTAAGTGAAAATGATACTTTATATAAATTAATTTAATGTTATGGAAAATGTAACATAAACATATATCTTTTAGTAAAAAAAATTTATATGGGGTTATATAAGTTATCTTTTCAAAAATAAATAGTCATTAAAAATATAAAAAGATTTACTATATATTTATTTTTTATTTATAATTTTTATACATAAAATAAATATATTTACTTATGACACAATAATGATGAAGTGTTTTCTTTATTAATGAAAGAATCAAATAAATGATATTATAAATATTAAAATAAATATAATTTGAATGTTTTTATTCCATCCAAAAAATTTATTGGTGAATATGTCATTTTAGGGATGATTAAATGTATTTTTTTCAAAGTAATATAGTTTTTGTTACTTTCACAAAAACTATATAATAAATAGTGTCAAAGATGACATAATTGAGTTTTTAAAACAAATAATATATTATTAAGTGACATAATATTTGTAAAAATATAATATTCTAGAAAAGGGCCTTTATAATGAGATATATGTCATTTATGAACTAGTTTATGTTATCTTGGAATTTTATAGTAATTTTATTAACAATTTATTAAAATAATACAAGAAGACATAATAAAAGTTAAACTATTTAATTAAGGGTTAAATCTAAAAGATAAGGTTAATATGGAGATCTAAAATTTTATAAAACCTATTTGTTGGGAGTATTTAGACCCATAATTACATTATTTTTGAAATAAATACATTTTGATTAGTTAGAAACAAAAATGGATTTTAGAATAAATTAATATTTCAAGCCTTCCTAAAGTGCCCCTCACCTCTCTTATTAAAGGGTACTTCCCTTTCTCTTAAATCTACACCTTCAAAGTCATTTTTCTTGTCCAAACCCTTCTCAAATATCCTCCCAACTAATATAAATTTATCCTAGAGTTCTTAAATTGATCATAAATCCAACCAACGGATCCCTTTTGTACAAATCAAAAGGAAGAACCTGAAAAAAGGTAATTATTTCATCACCTCTTTCAAAGTTCTTTTCTTCTTCCACATACGATTTCTTTTTTGTTTCCATACAAAAATAATAAATCCAGTACCTTATAAATACTATGATGTTATTATAAATATGGTACAATCATATTCATTATTCTATCCATCCTATGAATGACAAAGTCACCTTATGTGCGTACGTATGGCTTACCGTCCCCACGTTGTGGTGTGGTTTGTTATTCAACACTTCATTTTTTGGATGGGTATAATAATTTGTATAATTGTTGTAAATAATAAATATAACATCATAATTATTATTTTTAGATAATATTTCATCCAATTAAATACTATTTGACCATCAATATAATGATATTATCACCCGTGTGTACATATGGCTTACCGTCTCCACAATGTGATGAGATTTCATTCCCTATAGTAACCATTTAAAAATAATATTCATTTGATGATTAAAAATAATGGATAGGAAATTAATATAATTTTGAATACGAATAAAATAAATCATATCCATAACAAACATGATTTATGTAACAAAACATATAAAGGAAACTGAATCAATTAACACCCGAAACAATGATACTACTGAAATGTTATTAACAATGCAATATTAGAGTATCATATACGACATCATATTTATGTATGTGGTTCTTGTATAATTTTATAAAAATTATTTAACTATTATACAAGATTTCAACATATCTTTGACTAAGGAAAAGTACAAGGTAAGCATTAATTTTACAATCTCTTTAATATCTGAGGTTGTTTATATGTAAGTATCAACTGGGACCACATTATCATAGAAATCTTTGTTTCTTGAAAATGTATTTCAAATAAAATTTACTATTTCCTAGAATTTGGTATAAATCCATTTATACCCTTGTTTTATTTTTTTATAATTCTTTTTGAAAATAATATTTTGGTCATTTTCCAAACAAGGTACTTTATGACCTTTTCGACAAATTAAGAAAATAATGTTTTTAACATATACGGCTGGTGCGACCATTTTCCACCATTATAAAACCTTTGAAGCATCCTTACAAGCTTATATGAATATTTTCAAAATTACTATTTTCATTAATTTTAAATGATTTCAAAGTAGAAAGATATATTTCTCTCAAATAGTTTTTTGATTGATTTCATCTATGTGAACATCTTTTGTTGGATTTTACGATTGTTCAAAGTTGATTTATTATGATACAATCTTCCATATTTCCATATTTTGTTGAAGTTTTTTTGATATTTTTGACTGTGGATGTTATATTTTTATAACATTCATGGTTTTTGGTTAAAGTATTAACATTTCGTATACTATTTTTAATGAGAATGTTTGTGTTATGTTTCAAAATTTTCATATGAAGAATTAATTGGGTGTATTAAGTGAAAGGAGGGTCCCACTATAGCCCTTCAATGCATCGGTAGGTCTCATCAGAAAAACTAATTTCTGGGCACAAGGCCTTGATAAAAATTTTATTTTTAGTCTTGGCATAAGGCCTTGAATATGTGGTTATGATGTCCGACATTATGCATTCAATCATTATGAAATTAGCTATTTACATTACATGTGATTATTCAATTAGTAGAATATCCATGTGAATAATTAAATGGAATTATTTGATTTATCTTTTCCATATTATTCTCAAGTATATGTTTAAAAGGTCTGTGTTTCTGTCTTATACATTGCCTTCAATGTTTATTCTTATTTTTGAAACTTTCTGCTATATTGTTATCCTGACTAAGCATTTTAGCTCACCCCTTTCTTATGTTTTATTTTTTCCAAGATGTGAAGAATTATATTATCACTGACATATAGGGATAAGCTAAGGGATATGAGTGTGTTCTATAGAGACAATATTTATTTTCATTTAATAATGTAATGTAAAACTTCTGTATGTATCTAGTATTTCTAAGGCTACTATACTAATCGGTCTTTAAAAAAATGATCTCCTGTGATCATGCTAATGTTATGTAATAATTCACCAACTTTGGGTAACTGGATTCGGGGTGTTATTGTTGGTATTAGAATAAGTTTAGTAAAAACCTTGAAAATTATATTTAGAAGAACTCTGATTAGAGAACATTACCCTAAGATAAACATTGAGGATTATTATAGAAGTAATTAATAGAATTATTTTAAAGTCGAGATTTTGTGAACTTTACAAGCAATACATCTCTATCTGGATACGAGTAAGTAGAGGCAGCTATGGAATAAATGTATTTAGGGATAAACCCCGAAAAAATCGCTTTGATCGGGACTCGAATGAGAACTGGTGCATGAAAAATGGCCTTACTACACTCTTGGTTACGACACTCCTGGGGTATATACTTTCTATAATTCACATTTTCATTACAAACAATTATGAATGATTTATGAGTAAATATTTCCCCAAAGTAAACATTTTTTTATGATTACAAATTATATACATAAACTATTCTATTTAGGTTATGTATTTTACAAGTTTGGAATTATTAATTACGATTCATAAACTAATCTAGTGTATGTCATTGTTAAGAAATGGAACATAGTAGAAGGAATAAGAACTCCAGCAATACACATGATCAAAATAGTAAGAAGGATCATATCTTTAATGGTCTTAAGACAACATTCAGATGCGAAATTTTCTCCCATGTATTTTCATCATATGAAAAAAATATAATCATGTGTTAATAATATAAGTAATGAATTCCTTGAGTCGTATGTCTTTTAAGTGAATCTAGAGAAGAAGAGGGTGAAAGAGAGAAAGATGGATAAAGGGAAGAAGGGAAAAAGATTTTCCAATATGTTATAACAGTGGAAAGAATCACCCTGGTACATTTTTGAATGGAGTGAGAGGTTTTTATAAGTGCAAAGAAAAAGGAAACCAAGTTTGTGATTTCAAGGGTAAGAAAAAAAATTCAAATGTAAAATGCTTCATATACTATGATTTGTGACACTACATGAATAAATTTCCCAATCATCAAAGTATACCCCAAATGATTCTATGGGATAATAATCAAGTTAGGATACTAACGAAGATGAAAAGGAATGATTAGTGTTCTTAATTTGTTATTTAATAATTGTGTCATTTTTGTATTTTATCAATGATGTAAAAGTTATAATAATTATAATGTATATAAGAATTGTATTGTAGTACATTTTCATTAAAGATTTGAGATTTTATGGTACCAAGTAATGATACACAGTTTCAATTTAAACATTTTGTAAAATATATGGTTGAGGAAAATATAAAAAATAATATGTTTTTGATATTGAGATAATGATTTAGGAATAATATATGATTTATTGGGACTAATTATATTAGATATTCTTGACTACCTAGAAATAAATTAATTGTATGTCTATTCTGTCATTGTTGGAGTTTACAAAATTTTTGTATATAAGGTGTATATCCAGTATTCTATAAAGAATACGGAAGCATGAATGTAATTAATAAGGTTTTATAGTAATAAAGGGTGTTACCATGTTTTAAGATAATATATGATTAAGGTATTCACATGTTATTATGTGGTAGAAGAGATCTTCAATATGTTTCCCTCCCTTATAAAATTTGGACTGTGAGTATAGAACGAAGAATTTTGGATATGTCTAAAGGTTGGAATGAATTATGTTGGACATTGGATATTATTTTTTAAGGTTAATTTTTTTTTAATATTATTTTGGGATTGTAATAAAAATGAAGAAGTTGTAGGTCAGGTGACAACCCGTTGCACCGGGCAAGGCTGCAAGACTTGAACCCGCAACCAAAGTGCGACAAGGGTGCATCACCAATCACTAGCCTATATGATGTCCTAGTTTTTATAATGTAGCTTTTTTATATTTTCTGATTAATAAATTATAAATTCAATTTTTTTGGAACCCTATACAATTAGGATTAATAGAATATTTTTGAGTTCTATTATTTTATGGAGTGAATGATGAGTTTTTGGTATAAATTTGTTAAAGGATAGTACTATACATGTCAAGTATTATTTTTTTATTATATGAAGAAATTAATTATTTAAATTTTTGGAAAATACCATAAAACTGTTTTTTTCTTAATACCTTATGTTTTGTTGAACTGATGATATTTTAAATCATCATAGATTTATGGATTTGAGGCTCTCAATTTTCAATTTATTTTTCACCTGTTTGTGATTGATCACCTCAATCACTACCTATAAATATTTAGGTTTTATCTCAAATTATGTGTCTCTAATTTCCACCAATGTTCTGATATTAAAAATCATAATTTGGTGGTGACTTTTTCATTTCAATTTCCCCCTTATTGGGCCAAAAAATTTATTAACCATATTTTTGATGTGGGTTTTCCACGAAGGTAATTTCTATTTTTAACCTTTTATTTTTGAAGAACAATTTAAAATTTCAAGGACGCAATTTATTGAAGGAGGGGAGATTGTAACACCTCATGATTTCATATTATGGTATCACTTTAAAGTAATTTAATATCTTATATTGCATGCAACACTGAATTGGCTTGCGTTATACGCAAGATTGAGTTTCTGCGAAACAACACATTAGTATAATAATTATTAAAATTACATATTTATTTATAAATTTAATATTGTAATATTAATACTAAACAAATTTAAATTTTATTTATAATGTTTTAACATAATTAAAACATATTTATAATGAAACTTATATGTTTTGTTAAAATAGTTTTATATTTAGAAAAACTATTTTCTTAAAATAACCACTTTTCATGTCCTTTTGTGCACAATAATAAAATTAATTTCATAAAATCTTAAGGAATGAATTTGTTAAAATAGACTTCATTTTTGATTTTATAATATCAAAATTAGCTTAGGGTGAATTTTTGGTACTTTTCTAATAACTTTCATATTTTGATGAATAGTGAAAATACAAAATTTTAATTAAAAACAACTTTTTTAATCAAATTAATTTATACAGTTAAATTATAAATTTGAGTGGTTTTAAACTATAATTAGATTGTATGTTTATAATTTAATTTATTTAGTTCATTTTATGTAATTTCACCTTTAAATTTACATAAACACATGTCAATCTTTTGATAGTTTTTTACTTCATAAAAAATCATATTTTGTTTTCAAAATGAGGATTGATTTTAAATTAACTTCTGAAACTTCTATGTTTTTAATTTTTAAAAATTAGATTCCATATTTGGAATCAGGTGGTAAAAATTATGTAAATAGTTAACTTCTATTTTTAGATATTATGAATAGTAACATGAGTGAATATTTTATTTACAGTGGTTAAAGGGTAAATATGATAACTAAGGGTAAAGAATAATATTATAATAACATTAAATTATTTTAACACATGTACTAACTCTATTTGATGATACATGTCTGACCATGGTCTTCTTGGGATCAATTTTTGGACCCCATGGAGCAACATGTAAGTGAAAATGACACTTTATAAAAATTAATTTAATGTTAAGGAAAATTTAGCAAAATCTTATATCTTTTATTAAAAAAAATTTATATGGGGTTATATAAGTTATATTTTAGGCTATATATTGATATTATAAATATAAAAACAATTCTACATCCTGATACTTTATTTATAATTTTTAGAGATAAAATAAATATATTTATTTATGACACAATAATGATGCAGTTTTTATCTTAGTAATGAATAAACAAAATAAATGATATTATAAATAATAAAATAAATATAATTTTAATGTTTTGATGCCATCCAGTAATTTTCTAGGTTAATATTACATGATAGATATGCTTTAATGTATTTTTTTCTAAGTAATAAAATTTTTATGACCTTCACAAAAACCAAATACTAAATAGTGTCAAAATTGAAAAAAATGAGTTTTTTAAAAAAAATACTATATTATTAAATGATATAATATTCCTAAAAATCTATGACTCAGAACAAGTACTTATTTAATTATAGATATTTAATTTATGATAAACTTGATGTTCTATTTAAATTTTTTACTATGTTTATTAACCATGTATGATAATAATACAAGAAGATATGGTAAAAGTTAAACTATTTAACTAAGGGTTAAATATAAAAGATAAGGTTAATATGTTGATCTATACTTGTATAAAACCTATTGGTTGAGATTATGTAGACCCATACCCATCTAAGCCTCTAAATAAATCCATTTGGAGCTATTAGAAACCAAAATTAATTTTAGAATAAAATATTTTTCAATCATTTCCAAAAGTGCCCCTCACCTCTCTTATAAAAGGGTACTTCCCCTTCTCATAAGTTCACACCTATAAAGAAATTTTTATCATCCAATACCAATTAGATTATCCTCCCAACTATCGTCAATTCAACCTAGAGGCCTTAAATTTTAGAAAATCTATCCTAAATATCCTTTTTGTTCAAATCAAGAAGAAGAGGTAATTATTTCCTCACATCATTCAAAGTTATTTTCTTCTTCCAATTCCTCATTATTTTTTGTTTCCATACCTAAATAATAACTCTATTACCTTCTACAAACTTTGATGTTATTATAAATATTGTATAATCATATTCATTATTCTATTCATCATATGAATGACAATGTCACCATACGTGTGTAGGTACGGCTTACCGTCTCTATGTCGTGGTGTAGTTTGTTATTCAAAAATCATTACTTGGATTGGTATAATAATGAGTATAATTGATTTAAATAATAAATATAACATGTTAATTATTCTTTATATATAATATACTATCTAATTAAATATTATTTCACCATCAATAGTATGATATTTTAGCTAGTGCGTATGTACAGATTACCGTATCCACAATGCAATGAGGTTTCATTCCCCATCATAACCATTCAAGAATA
Organism: Viscum album; assembly: GCA_963277665.1. NCBI lineage: Eukaryota > Viridiplantae > Streptophyta > Magnoliopsida > Santalales > Viscaceae > Viscum > Viscum album. The sequence continues at coordinate 247,544,070 of OY728131.1, forward strand.
ATTTTAATTTAATGATTAAAAATAATGTTTAAGAACATAATATAATTCTGTATAGGAATCAAATACATCCTCTCCATAACAAACATGACTTATGTAATAAAACATATAAAGGAATATGAATCAGTTAACACCCGAACAATGATACTATCAAAATATTATTAACAAATAAATTTTTAAGGATCATATATGATATCATATTTATGTATGTATTTATTGTATAATTTAATAAAAATGATTTAAATATTATACTAGAGGTTAATTTACCCTTTACTGTGGAAAAGTACACATTAAGTTATAATTTTATAATCTCTTCATTTACCGAGATTGTTTATATGTAAGTATATACTATGACCTCTCTATCATCCACGTCATTGCTTATTAAAAATGTATTTCAAAATATTTTAACTATTTCCTGGACTATGTGTTAAATACATTTATACCCTAGTTTTATTTTACATTAAATTATTTGAAAGGAATATTTTTGTCATTTTCTAAACAATGTACTTTAGGGAATTTTCAACAAATTAAAGAAAGAATGTTTTTAACTTATACGGTGGGTACTGCCATTTTTTGGACATTATAACACCTCTGAAGCATCCCTTACAATCATATAAGAATATTTTCAAAATTAATATTTCATTTATTTTTAAATTATTTCAATGTAGAGAGGTATATTTCACTCATATAGTTTTTGGATTGATTTCATCTATGTCAACATCCTTGGTTCGTTTTACACTTGTTTGAAGTTGATTTATTATGATACAATATTCCATTTCATTTTGAAGGTTTTGTGATGCGTTTGACTGTGTATTTTCTAATTTTATACCATTCATGGTTTATGGTTAATTAATTAAAATTTCATATACTAGTTTTAATATGAATGTTTATGTTATGGTTTAACATTTTCATATGATGAATGCCTTGGATGTAGTAAGGGGTAGTTGGGGCCCGCTATATCCCATTGATTCATTGGTAGGTCTCATGAGACAAACTAGTGTCTTATGACAGGTCCATGGTAAAAAATTTATTTTTAGTCCTGGCATGAGGCCATGACTATGTGTTTATGATGCCCGACATTATGAATTCCATCATTATGAAATTAGCTATTTATCTTACCTGTGATTATTTGACAAGTTGAATATCCATGTGAATAAGTAAATGGAATTATTTGATTTATCTTTTCCATATTATGCAGAAGTTTATGTTTAAAAGTCTTGTGTTTTCATCTTATACATATCATTTAATGTTTATTCTTATTTATGAAAGTTTCTGATATATTGTTATCCTTACTGAGAATCTGAGCTTACCCCTTTCTTTTGTTTTATTTTTACTAGGATGTGAAGAAGTATATTAGGACTGACCTGTAGGGATAGGATAAGGTGTATGAGTGTGTTCTATGGATACTCAATGTTTATTTTCATTTCATAATCTAATGTAAAACTTATGTATTTATCTAGTACTTCCAAGGCTACAAAACTAATCGGTTGTTCGGGACATGATCTCTTGTGATCATGCCATGGTTATGTAAAAATACACCCACTCTGGATAACTGGAGTCGAGTAATCACACAATCCCACCCTATACAATTCAAAATGGGAATGTCATAAACCATCCCCACCTCTCCAACATTATTTTCATATATAATACAGACAATACTGGTGCATATAATACTTTATGTATCAATTAAAATAATTATTTCAGATAAACACTAGAATAATTATAAATGAGTTTATACTACTCAGAATCATTTTATAATGATCTTAATTGGTCATTATATAATGAATGGTGAATAATAAATGGAATTATTTGATTAATTATAGATTCATGTGAAATGAATAGTGTATTTATGGGGAAAAACAAATCTTTTTTACATTCTTACTAAACCAACTCTGGTGATCAAATTATGAGTTATACATATGGAAGAGTGATCCTTGAGAGATATAAGGGGACATATAAGGGAACTTTTAGTGTATATTATGTGATAAAATTAGATTTATATATATTATATTCACATGTAATGACCCCATTAAATATTTTTGACCTGTATTTTCAATTGAAAAAATAATAATTACTATAAATGGGAGAACCCATTTGTATAGATGAAGTTCAATCATCATTACACAATCCTACATTTTGAGATGAGCAGCACCCAATGATTAAATATCAAGGATCATCAACAATAACATTATTTAAATGTTCATTTTTTATTATATGATCATGAATATGTATGGATAATTCTATAGTGGGGTGTGGGTGATGTGTGGTCATGGATTACTTTAGATTCTTCAATTAATTATAAAATTACTATCATCTTCAATAATTTATATTTCTTCACTAACCTGATCACTTATTGAGTAATCTAAGAGGTTTGAGTGAAGTACAGAAAATGGGAATCCAAAATATTAACAAGAGTAAATACATAGATCTCTAGAGAATGACAATATACTAAGCCACTAAGTCACATTGAAATATCTTAATTAAAATTTGAACACCAATATCATTTTTCAAAAAAACTAAAATCAATTTTGGTTTTTTTAAAAGAGATAAATATTTTGTCAATAAATAACCTTAAATAATTAGTGGTTATGCTAATATGTAATAAACAAGATCATAATAATATAGTAGTGATAAATGAAACTAATTCTAACAATCCCTATTTTACAATAAATTGCTTTAATAAACTTCATTGATCTTGTTCTCATATTCTCCGCACTTGGTTTTTATAAATTCTTTGGCACCTCAAATGTCTTATACATTTAAACACATTATTTTTAACTTAAAGTTATATAAAATACAACCCTGAAATTTAGATGCAAACATTATTTGGGAGATTAGAAACATAATTTAACAACATAATCATAATCTAATGTGATTTAATTCAATATATGTACATTGATATTTAAATCCCATTAAACAACATTTACTCCATAGGATGAGCTCAAAAAATGCATAAAAGAAAATGGTAATATGTATAGCCTAGTAAGAGAATAATCAGAGTAAAGAATGGTAGTTAAGTAATATATACAAGTAAACAGACATATCATGATATCATAAAAAAATGATTATAACCACAAGATAATAAAATCAATGGAATGTGACTACCTAAATCCTTACCTCATATGAATATGTAAACACTCACTATGAGTAAACTATAACATTTTGTATTATGAAAATTTCACAAGCACCATATATGACATCTCAGGAGGTGAAAAAACTACCCAATAATTTGGGTGATTATAATTCTGGTCCCACCAATCATATTTATAACATGTATATGATGTTTTTTCCACATTATGAAATCTAACATGATTCATAAGAATAAAAAAACTAATGAAAAGGAAATGAGTTACATAATATTGTCTTAGAGCATAACCAAATGACGTGTCATATAGAATCCTATGAAATAAAGTATTAATTTATTCAAAGTTATTTAAAATTGAATAATTAATAATAAATAAAGAAAACTATATTCATATGAAGTGTATAAAAAAAGATAGTGTGGAGAATTATGTTTCGAAATGTACATCTTACACGAGGTTTTAAGAAAATTCATAAAAAATATATAAATATAGCAGGAGCATATTATTTTAATTAAATAAATAAATTAACCCATGTGGTTTTCTATAAAAAAATATTGTTTTGATAAACTATATAAGGGGATAATAATTATATGTCATGGTATATGAAAAGTGAAAAATTAGACTAATTCTCTTTAAACTTTTTCCCTTAAAATAAGGAATTATGAAAAGAATGAAGAACATGTATTATATGCAATAATGAAATGTATTTTAAATTTAATAGAAAACTATTTTTGGGCATGCCTATTTTTAAATTAAATATGTTCAACAACATATGTTACATGAAACAACCAACATAAACACAAAATAAAATATTAGTTTAACCTTTCTATTAAATTGTAAGGAATGAGTATTAACAACCAAATTTTTAAATTTACATATTCTATATTTAATAATTTTTACAAAAAAAATATAACATATTTTTTATCCATAATATATGAATGAATCCAGTATTATGAATTAAAAGGTTATATATTTTTTAATGGTGGTTTTACCTCCTTCATATGGCACACTTTTTTTAAATCTAATTTTTGAAAATTTTATAAATTCAATTTGAAAAATAAACTTCTTACATGAAATATTAATATTAAAATTTACATTGGTATATATTTTAGAATTTTTTGGATTTCTTCCATGTTGTGATGAATAGTGAAATATATTGGATTTTAATTAAAAACATTGTTTTCATATAAATAATTAACAGTGTTAAATTATTTTTTTGATTGGTTTTAAAGTATAAATATAAAACTTTAATATATTTTAATTCAATTTAAGTCATTGGAATTAATTTTACATTGAATTTGGATATAATAATATTTCAATCACTCGAGATTTTTCACTTTAATAGCCTGTTTTCTCTAACAGTCAATGAGATTAATTTTAAATTAATATTAAGAAATTATATGATTTGAATTTTGAAAATTTGACTCCATAATATGAATAGGTAGGTTATAATTATTTAATTATGTACCTTTTAGTTTTGAAAATTATGAATAATAAATTTAGTAATTATTATTACCACAATTAAGGGTAAATTGTGTAATTAAGTGTAAAAATAATATTATAAATACTATAAAATAATCCTAAAACTTGATCTAATTTTTTTCTATGAGTAAATAATTAGTGAGACCTTGTAGAATTTTGGAATAATTTATTTCATTTGAAATATTTTCTTCAATGAAAAGTTATGTTTGTCATACTTTTTTTAATAAGTGAAATATTTTTTAAATGGGACTATATAGGGGATCTGTTCAATTATAAATAGAATTTGGAATGATAAAATTATTATCTTCATCATGGTAATTTATTTTTAATTTTTAAGAGATAAATAAATATTGTAAAATCTAACACAGTAATGATGCATTAATTTTTTAAATAATAGAAATATCCAAGAAATGATATTATAAATATTATAATACATATAATTTATGATAATTAATGTAATACAAGAATTTTATACATTAGTTTGACATATTAGTGATTTTTTGAAAGAGTTTTTTTAAGATATGACGTTTTCATGAAATTTTTTAAAAAATCAAGTAATTAATAATGTCAAATACGATATTAATGATATATTAAAATATAAAATATTTTATTAAATGATATAAAATTGATGAAAATATAAAATAATGCCAAATTATATTTATTAGGCTTAAAATTTCATTAATGACTAATTTATTGGTCGTTTTATAATTTTATATAATTATATTAACCCTCAAATTCTAAATTGAATTATATCATAGTGAGAGCTAAAAGTATTAAATAATGGTAAAAGCAAAATGACAAGGATTAAAAAAATCAAAACGTGCCTAATTTTTATTGGATGAATGGATTTCTATAAAAAATAATATAATATTATAAATAAATAATTTTCTTTCCATTTGGAATATAAAATGAATTTATATTAATTTAACATTTTGAATAATTCCTAGAGTACCCCTCCCCACTCATATAAAAGGGATCCAACACATCTCTTTTAGTCAAACATCAAAACATATTTTTTCAGGTGGGATCTACCCATTTTTCATCCTAGAATCCATCCCAGATTTATACTATCTTTATTTTTGGAATACTCCCTTTCATATTGGTGTTATGTTGTTAATTAAAGGAGACCATACAAAGAAGATGTATCATTTTTAATTAAATGTTTCTATTTTATTTCTTTTTGCACCTATTTAAAATATTATTCAACCATGATGAAATAATAACTCTAGTATCCTAAATATATTTATATTTTATTTCTTTAAAATTATCTCCTATATCCATTTCTTTTTCCATCAAATGGGAAAATAATTCATCAACCTAGTATACGTCGGAGTACCGCCTCAGGTACTGATGAAATTTATTTTCCCTCACCATCTCTAAATACGGGTTATAATGATGGAATTAATATTTATATAAGATATTAATGAAATATTTATCATTATAAAATAATAATATATAATTTAGATTCTATTCTTTTCATTAACATAAAAATGATACTGTCGTTCGTGCATAGGTGTGAACTATCACCTCCACTGAGAGATGTGATTCGCATTTCTCCAACACATCACATTGATGATATATATATCTATTTAAATTATTAATATCATATTATTCATATTTCAGTCATTACTGAAAGGTAAAATTACACATACCTTCTATACATAATGGTAATTAAAAAATGGAAATGAAGTTCATTCGTATGTACGGCTTACCGTCTCCAAGATTGTAACATATTTAACATTTCATATTCACACGTAATGGATGTATTTAAATGTCTAATATATTTATAAATGACATTTTTGTGTCATTAATATTATTCAAGAGATAATGGAGTAATGAACACTTTGACTCTTTGCGTCACAAATAATTAATTTTGGACTCAATTACTGAATATCATTAAAAAATCCAACGTGAACATAAATAATTATGTAATTAATGTAAAATGATAATATTTTCTATGAAAGAATAACAAACAATAAAAATGATCATAGGAAAGTAAATAATTAACATATTTTTATTATTTAGTCTAATAAAAACTGTAGATGATGAGTCAGACTCAATGTAAGGGACTTCGTCTCAATCACCTTTCATTAAGGCGGAACATTATATTATACATCCACATACTTTTATGATGTGTATAAAAAGTCTCTATGACATATAATATCATGAATCTGGTTATTTTCTTGGTATATAATGTTTTCTAAAACATTATTCCCTCATTGGGAATAAGAATCAATGATTTTGAAGTTGTATGGGAGATAATGATTTAAAATCACCTTCTTAAATATTTAATTATTTAATTTTAAATTCATTCCCTACATGTCAATATTATTATATTAATTTAAATGTAAATTTATATGGATATTAATGTATTATAAAGGACATTTATTTAATTTTGTTCTGTGATTTTCGTAGAAGAATCTTTTAACATTTTCTATACAGAATGTTTGGCTTTAATTAAAAATGACCAAATAAATGTTATTTTTAATGTATATGGTGAAAAAAATTCTCTTATTCCATGAAACTTGATTTCTATTTTTGTCAATTAGTAAGGGTTAATTTTTAAAAATAAAAAAAATCTCCTCTAATTTTATGGATATTTTGTTTTTGAAAATGGGTTTCTGAAATTGATTGTCTATTTCAATAATAAGAAATACCTCCTTATGAGTAGAAATAAAATTTTAATAGTGAAATTTTGATAATTACAAGATTATATAGGATTTAAATATATAATATTACTTAGAAATTTGATGAGTGGTTACATGATTAACCAACAATGATTAGTTTCAATATAAACTAATGACAGGTGGGTCTGTGATAGCCACCAAATACCATGGGTATGTATGTAAATCATATGTTTGTCCCATTTTTAAGAGTAACATATTTGTATGTCGACAACATGGTAATTCAATTTATATATATGAAAATTATAGTTATTTCCCAAAATATCGTAATATGTTATCTAGGATTTTTTGGGTTTATTATAGTCTTATAAATACAAAAATGGTATGCCATAATCTTATTTTCAATGGAGTGAAATCCATCTTGAGGAGAGGATGAGGGTAATTATTTTGATCTAATCGGGAGGTAGGAACACTAGGTTGATGCTCCTTTGGTGATGATTGTAGCTACAGAGCCGGTCCCTCCCCCAGTAGGGGAGGGATCTTTGAAGTCCATCATGAAAGTTGAGCCTTCCTTCCGCCCCTTCACCAACCCCAATTTTCTCCATCCTTTCCCACAAGCCTGATTATTCCCTAATGTTCATAATCTGATCAATGGTTTCCCTAACCTCCATATTTTTACCTCTATGTTCACAAAAACCACTGCACTCTTGAATCTCACCATGGTTTCTAGGTTTAAACAATGGAGACACACGGTAGATTACTTCAGCATATTTTTCTTCAATTCCAAGAATCCTCAAGAGAAGGAGACTGTGGCCCTTCTTGATAACTTTCAAACTATGGTTTGATTCGTGTTAGAGGAGGAACTCATCAATGCATGGGCATGTGCTCCCCATAGTGTCAATGGAATTCAATTTTTTCTATTTAGGTTGTATTTTGAGTTTCACATGAAGTATGATTCTCCTTCTGCAATAGAATGGGTATGTTTTCCTATAATTACTCTATCATTTCAAAATCCTCGGTTATAATAATGATTGTAAATATCATCAATACATTTTTTCATTTGGATAGACACACAGATTCAGTCTTCCACCTGATAAATCCGCAGGTTTACTTTGAAATGGATGTGTTTAGAACTCTGTTTTATTATGTTTGGATCACAATTGGGGAAGAGTACATGTGCAAGTAGTTAGTGATTTATGAGAATTAGATGGACTTCTTCTCTACCTGTGTGGGGCTAGGTCACACCTCAGATGTTTGGAATCGGGGGCCTACAGAACTGGTGGGTAGGGGAATCGACAAGGTCTGTTGTTCTGTTTGCATGCGGCTGGGCCACTCGAGGGAGGCCTTTCATTGGGAACCCCCTGCTATGCCGAGGCTGGAAGACAATGGCAGTGGTGATGCTCAAGAGGTACATGATGAGGATGGATAGGAACAAATAGAAACATATAGGGAGGGTAGAGGTCGGGAACCTCAATCATTGCGGTTGGCAGAGGAAGATCGACCCAATAGTGTGGAGGCGGTTATGGTAATTGTTCCTAGTGATGATATGGGGAAGAAGTTCTCGGTTCCTTAGGTAAACTCGATAGTATCTAAGGTGTTTAGCAGGCTAAGGTAGGACTTGGATGCACCTTCAAAGTATGGTGTGTGGGAAGGTGATCGAGTGGTCCAGTAGTAGGCGGATCAAGTGGAAATATAGAGGACTGGGATTAAAGACAATATGAAATGGAAGATGGATGCAGAGAAGGTTATTTCAGCTACATCATTTGATGAGGTGTTAGTGTTGGGTAGTGGTGGTGGGTATAAGGGAAAGCAGGGGTCTGTTATGGAGGTGGCCATTCCTATCAGGGTTTGGATAGAAGGGTGTCCGGATTATTTGATTTGGACTCCAATTACCCTGAGTAATAGGTTTGAATACCATGAAGAGGTTGGTTTGGGACCTATTCCATCTAAGTCGGGTGATGGATATGAGGTCTGCGGGATGTAACTGAATGGAAGCGATCTTGGACAATCGGATAATTAATCCTCAAGCACAAAGAGCAACTAGAGTTTGAGGAGGTGGAAGTGGAGGAAGGAATACTCCTCTTTACCTCCTCCTTTGGATACCCACTCTACAAAAAATGATAAGTATAATAAGATAGTTGCGGGGAACTTGAGCCTTTATGGTATAGGGGATCAAGGTGATATATCCTTGGATTTTATTTTAATTTCTAGGGATAAATTGATTAAGTATGTCTTATTTTTCAATGAAAATGAGGAGGGTTCATCTAAAATAATGGGGAGGCCTCTAAGAGTGACTCTTAATGATGAGAAATACTCATGGATTTAAAACAATACCTAATTATGGTAGGGATATTTAATAATTTTTCAGTTAGCATCGAGGGGTACATACATTCTTAGGATCAACTAGCTTCTATGTTTCAAAAGCTGATAATGGAGGTATCAGACACCCAGGATTTCTCTATATCCTAGAAATTGTTTAGAGAAATGTATTATAGGAATCTCAAGTTACATTTTAAAAACTCTGTTTAAGTTGGTGGTATGTCTTTGTTTAGTTATATGTTTGGTTTTGATTAGTTTTTGTTGATTCGTAATAGGCACTGTACTTTAATCCACTCCAGATGGGGTTTAGAGCATGGATTCTTCATCAGAGCATGCCTTTTGTATTTGGATGCTGAGAGGGTATGGATTTTCCACCCATTCTATGCCCATGAACATCTGTATGGTACTTCTAGCAGAAGGGTCATGCATTGGTGAGGGCTTGTCATCATGGTATAATGGCTAGGGAGGAGATGATATTTTAGTTTGTTCTGGGTCTCTTTTTGTGTTGGTTTTTTTGTTGCCTTATTGACATCCTGGTTTCTCACTTTTTCCTTAAAAGTTTTTTGATAAAAAAAATTAATTTTTAGTCAGTCAATGGGAAATATTAACTATTTATTAAGTGTGAGATATATTACATTATGATAATGATTTCATGGGTTTCATATTTTCACAAAACATAAAATTTTACTTCTTTACGTGTCCCTTTCTAACATTTTGTTCTTATAAAAAAATTAAAATGTTATTAACAATATTTAATAGAGAATAGAGAAAATTATTAGATCATGTGGATAATTGTGATTTCTATTCCTAAAGATAAATCATGTATTATTTTAAAGATTTTTATTTTGGTGAAAAAATGGATACTAAGTGTAAGTGTCCACTTATAGTGTATGATAATACTTTTTCAGTGTTTTTCCGAATTATCTAATACTCTAACCTAAACATATACTAAATTGTAAATTCTTGTTAGAAAATAGTAGAAGATGTTATGTTTATGTTTGATTCGTTATGGTTGGTATGAAATGATGGTTTAAGTGACATTAGAGGATGGAATGTTATTTAATCAAAAGATACAAGTCCTATATAACCACAATGGTAATATTTTTAGAAAGATTCATAGTTATTTTACATAAATTGAATGCGTTTGAGATAACATGATTAATGATATGTTAGTACATATCATCCTCAAAAGATTATATATTCTAATTTTCTTCTTAAAATATCATTTTTGGTTTCAGTATGTGGATATATCCTAAAGAAACCAATGTAACAATTTATGGGAAGAAAAATTTGGCAGTTTTCTAAATAAGAAACCAAAAGAAATGGGATCTGCAATGGGAAGTCATATGGTTATTGTAAAACAACTATCAGGAGTAATGATTAACCACTTGAACCTTATTGATTTTTCTAATGAATCATATATGATAGAAATAAATCCTTTTATATTTTCCTGATACAATAACCATAAGGGAAAATATATTCAATGAAATATGTGTCAAGGATGTGGAAATAAACACCTCATAATATATATTAAAGGGACAAGAATATTTTTCAAATTTGGTAAAGGAGGATATAAATAAACAATATTCCAAGGAAAAAGGAAGTTTTCAGTTTAATTATTGAAATGGAAATATTTTATTTGAAGTTATCAATTGAATATTTCAAATTTAGAGAGTAGCTTCATTATGAAAATCTATGTCTTAAGATGAAGGATCACAAGTGGGATTAGTAGGACCCTATAGATATCAATTTAAGAGTACCTAATTCCATTGCAATTTTTTATGAGGAAATTTCAAATGACATAAGAAATGAATGCATCATTTCATAGTTAATGTTTTAAAATTTGTAAATCATTGGATAAGATTCATGTTTTTTTTGTTGGGAAGACATTTTAGGTTGTAATGTCCTGGAATTTTCAGATAATTTTTTAGTTACATGGAATTATTTTAATAGTAGGATATAAGATGGAATGTGATTATGAGGCCTAGAGAATCCAGAATGTATTTTAGAACTTTTTTAACGTAAGTTACTTAATTGTGTAAGCGAGTTTTTTTCACTATTGAACTGGTGTCAAGATCAAAAATCTGAGGGCACCATTGAATTCATAATGCTAGGATTCGCCAAAGAGGGGCCTAAAGATGACCATCACGGGTCGACTAAAGAAGATAAATTTTAGACATTTAGTGATAAAAATAAAATTAACTTAAAAAAATTTAAACATTGTTTTATTCAAACTGTTTCCATTGCGAAGCATCAATGAGTCAGCACTGCGGTGCAGTGATGAGGCGACACTGATCATTAATGAACCTCATTAATGAGATAGTATGGTGATGCACAATGTGTCTTCTTCCTTTAATTAAATATGAATCCATAGTTGAAAAATAAACCCTAGGAAATTCTCTGATAACAAGGAATCTATATATATAGATATATATATATATATCTGACGATGAATGCCATCGATGAATTCCATTAATGAATGCCATCAAATCATGGATTGATGAATGTCGGTGGGGAATATTTGAGAGAATGATTAATGATGATGAACTCTAATGAATTCAGGATCAAAAATGGCTTGTAGCTTCATCCCTTGTCAGAAATGGATCCTCAATCCATGTAGGGGTTATGTGCTTTCTATATGATGGCTTCTACCATTTATTATTTCAAACGACGAATGAAGATCAACACACGAACCTGTTGAACTGCAGTTTGGTCGTTCCTTTGGGTTTGGAAATTATATTTCAGGGAGTTACGGGGTTTGAAATCCATGTTAGAAATCTGAAACCCCATTGATATCTAGTTGTAAATTTCTAACATGGATAGATTGGGACAACACGAACAAGGCCTGAATCCCTCCACAGCGGGCATTTGTGTTCTTCATGACTGAATGGCAGAATCAAAAAACTAGGGTCCCCAAGGCCATGGTAGTGATGGAGGTGGCTCGAGTGGCCCAAGGGAGCAGATGGATTTGGGATCAAACCACCAGATGGAACTCAGTGGCACACGGAAGGTGTCGTCAGTGCTGCGACAGTGCCACACGGGCGCTCCGTGCGGTATAAAGTAGCATACCCTCAATGGTCGTACTGGGAGAGGCGACATGCCTATTGTGCACCATGGTTGAGGATGGCCAAAGTGCTGTGTAGGGGCCATATGTTGACCAAGGGGGTGGCCAGCTAACCAGCCGCGCGCGCCCCAACTAGACCAATCGAGCCAGTCCATGGTAAATCATATTGGCCGAGCCGATACAAGAAAAATTAGACCATCCAAAATAGCTAAATTTTATATCTGGTCTGCTTTAGCAGACTGGGACAACGGGATAAGGTTGGGTTGCAGGATGGCCCAAGTTGGGAAAAGAAACCAGCTAACGGGTGTGGGCCAGGCCTGATAAAATCGGTTATTTGGGTGACTAGGTGGACTGGACCCATGAACAACCTCGAATGGGTCTAGTGAGGCCCAATTGTGCAGAAAGATAGGACCAGGTCATGTGGGACCCCGTGTCGGGTTGGTCGGGTTGGTTCGAACCAGTCAGATCGGGCCCATACACATCTGGGACTTATTTACAAAAAGGGATGTATCTCCCAAACCATGTGTCCGATTGATGCACCATCTTTGTCTTTGGGAGTCTTTGTCTTTTGGACCCACATGACTGGGTGGTCCTTATAAAATTCTCTATGTAAGATTTCATGGATGTTAATTCAGAATGGATGTGTGACATAGCTACCCAATGAGGCTTAGTGACTCAGCTATCAGTGAGGCTCCATGACTCAGCCAACCACTAAGGCTTCATAACTCACCTATCAGTGAGGCTATATGACTTAGATACACAAAGAGGCTATGTGACTCAACTATCAATGAATATCCATTACTCATATACCTTGTGAGGCTCCATGACTCAGAAATCAGTGAGACTATGTGACTCAGCTACCCAATGAGGCTCTGTGATTCAGCTATCAATGATAATTTTTCACTCAGCTACCCAGCGAGGATTCATGACTCGACTTCCCCCCGTGGCTTCGTAACTCAACAAACGATTGAGGCTTCCTGGATAATTTATCAGTGAGGATTCATTACTCAGCTTCCCAATGAGGCTTGATGACTCAGCTACTGAATAATTATAGGTGACCTATCTAGCCTAAAGGACTTCTCAGGGATGAGTGACTTTGTAGTGATTTTCATTCAGTGTTTGTAACCATTTGTTTAATATCAACCCTTTAATTTATACTTCTTCCAAGATAACTCTAGTGAGTCTAATCTTGTGAATTATTTTCTGATTTCCTTTTTTTATTTATATGAGACCCGAGTTGGATTCGGGGTCCCTACTAAGTATTTTTATGGTCACTCATGCACGAGCTTTTCCCACACATATTTTTTCTTGTACAGATGACACAAATCTTTGACAAAGATATTTGAGATCCATGGACAGGTGGTTCTTGGAGGTGGATCTAAAGATAAAGTACATTTCAATGACATCTGACAGTGAGTTACACCTAACCTTCATGTAGTATCCTTTAATGATGACCTCCAGAGTTGTACTTCCTTTTATTGTACATAAAATTTCAATTGGGATTGTATTATGGCCCCATTTTCTCTTTCTATTGCACCTTTACTTCTATGGTTACTTCTTCATGTGACATACATGCTATTGGTATCCAAATTTCAACATTACTTTCTGCAGTATGGGTTGTGTGTATGTATAGGTTTAAAGGAAAGGCCTTCCATTTTCAGGATATTCTTTTTTGGTAATAGTGTCTAGACCCTGGCCTACGAAAGGAATGCTTGTGGTAGTTACAACATGGGCCTCGAAGGACAAGTTGTGATAGAGTGGAATCAGAGGAGGTCAATTATACCTCAAATATGGATATTTGGTTGTTTTTTTATTGGCCATTACTATAAAATGTTTTGATTTTGACTTTCATATTTGGGGAGTCCTTTGTTGGGGTGACGAAAGACGTATCCATAAACCAGGACCCTAAATTATGCTATCCTTCTCGATGCATGAAAACATAGGTTTCTTGAATCTTTAATTTTTTTTCATAATATATTGGATTCAGAGTCATCTCATGTGGTATAATTGTCTGATAGTGGTTCATCTTGATATATCAAAGGATGCCTCTATGTAGACAACCAGTCAGGATCATGGTACAGGATCACAATTATGGTCCACCAAGAGACAAGGCATCACTATAGAGACCAGTTCTAGAGATAGCACCTCTAGGTCATGTACCAGAGGCACCACCACCCATTGAGCTGCAGTTGCTACCAGCCTTACCAGAAGAGGATGCACACCGACTAAGCGTGTTTCATATGTTCTAGAGGTAGAGGCCTATTAGGTTTTTAGGAGAGATAGATCCTCAAGAAAATGAGGATTTTCTAGATGTGGTGAGGTAGGTATTCTGCCTGGTAAGGACACCTTCAGACCAGAAGGCAGTTTTAGTCACTATCCTTCTATCGGGTGCGACAGGGAGATGGTAGAGCCTGACACTACAGATGCACAAGGAGGTGAAATTCACCTGGGCAGACAACAATCTCCATTTAAAAGAGGAGTTCTTACCCAAAACCTTGCAGTTAATACACATACAAGAGCTACTCCACTTACGGCAGGGCATCCTGACCATGTCTGAGTACTCTATGAGGTTCATAGACCTCTTGAGAAACACTTCTGATAGGGTTTGGGACCCTTTATTCAGGTCCCAAACCATTGATCAATGGTTAATATGGTAAATAAGAGCATGAATGAGTTATCTCATCATACCTACATAGGTTGGGGTGTTGGAGAGATCTCTTCTAGGGGAGAACTTCTTAATAGAACCAGCACCGACTATGAGTGCAACCACCGGACTAGAGGTAGCGGATTCCAAGGCAGTGGGCATCCGCTAGCCGATACAAGGGTCCAATAAGACCAAATGCTACAGGGGATGATCCTGTGATACTGTAATAGTAGTGTGAAGCCCTAAGAGAAGTGGAAACAAGTATATGGGCATGTTGTGCTTCATGTGTGGTGGGTAGGGGTACATATCTCGAGACTGCCCGACCCACCGTACAGACGTTCAATAGAAGTTTGAGGGACCACCAAGGAAGAGGTAGAGGTTCCAGTGAGGAGGTCTATAGTGGATGGATGTGGCCGTCAAGAATGCCGAACTGCAGGATATGGATGAAAGTCCAGGATGTTACCACCACCACCCCAACTGCTCCACCACAGGCTAAGGGAGCCGACAGACAGGGGTGAGGCAAGATTCCGGTGATGAAGGCTTATAACCACTGTTCTCCAGAGATGATTAGAGGTATGATATAGGCCAAAAGTGTGATCTTACTCTATGAGGCGATAGATATGACTTGGATCTACTAGTAGTGGGGTCGAGTCCTTACAATGTCATATTGGGTAAGGATTGGTTATTTATAGTATATTCTCAGATCGACTGTATTAGGTGAACAGTGTAGTGTGTCACTGAATATGATACCAGGTTTTACTTCACTAGATAGAAGTGAACTTTTGCATCATAGGGAAGATTTTCTTGAAGGAGCGTGTAGTCGATCACTCACCAATTGGATATCCTCAGCCTCGATGTGGTGGAATATAAGACTCTAAGCTTTCCTGTAGTGGTGGATGAGTATGAGGGTGTCTTTATTGAGAATTCTCTAGGACTACCTCCTCACAGGGTGGTAGATATTTGCATCAACCAATACCCCGAGAGGACACCGATATCCACACCAGAGTATTAGATGGCTCCCACGGAGCTTCGTGAAATGAGGGTATAGTTGGAGGACTTGTAGGGGAGGGGCTTCATGATGCCCGAAATTTCTCATGGGGCATCCCCAGTGTTGTTTTCCAAGAAGTAATATGGGTGATTGAGGCTATTTATGGACTCCCGATGCCTGAACTAGGTATCCATGAAGAAAAAGTATCCATTATCGGGAATTGATGAACTCTTCAACTAGCTGAAGGGGGCGAGGTGGTTCTAAAATATCGACCTCAGATAAGGCTGTCATCAGCATTGGCTATGAGATGATGACATACTGAAGACAACCTTTATATAGTGGTGAGGCCATTATGAGTTTTTGGTGATTCCTTTTGGTTTGAACAATACCCCAGCAATATTCATGGGGCTCATGAACAAGATCTCTTAGCCTAACCATGACCGGTTCATTATAGTATTCATTAATGACATTTTGGTGTACTTAGTGTTGGGGGAGGAGCTTGCTACACACCTACAGATAGTCCTAGATACACTCAGATAGAACCATCTTTATATTAATCTCTTGATGCAGAAGTTATGGATTCGAAATGTCCACTTTCTGGGACATGTCATATCATAGGATGGAGTTGTTGTGGATTCAGTGAATATAGATCCAATTATTTTTTTGTAGCCACCGAGGAGCGTGACCGAGGTACGATGTTTCTTGGTATTGGTTGGATACTTACAAAGGTTCATTCCCAACTATTATAGAGTATCATCACCTTTACCAACATTGAAACAAAAAGGACAACCCATGGTGCATAGAGAAGTGACAGTAGAGTTTCCAGGAGCTAAGGAAAAGACTCGAGAGTGACCCTATATTTAGACTATCATAAGTGGGTTTTGGTATGTAATTTTCTACAAAGCATCAGGGACCAGACGGGGTTGTGTCCTGATGCTGGAGAAAGCAGTGAATGCCTACAACTCATGGTAGTTGAGACAATATGAGCATAACTACACGACCCATGACCTGGAGTTAGTAGTAGTGGTATTTTCCTTAAAGATGTGGTGGTACTACTTGATGGGTGAAGGATTTACTGTCTATCTGACCATAAGATTCTCATGTATATCTTCTCACAAAAGGACCTAAACATGAGATAGTGATGACAGCTGGAGTTCCTCCAGGACTATGACATTGAGATAGCCTATATTCCTGTGAAGGGAGACATGATGGAATATGCACTTAGTAGGAGGTCTGGTTTATAGCTACTGGGTGAGGAGACAGAGCAGCTCACCATGATGCAGATATCCATTATGGATGATGATGGAGTAGCTTAGCATCAGGTGTTGACTGTCACACCTCCACTATTACATCAATCCAGGGATGCACAACTTGTGGATGTTCACTTTGAGGCCCGACATACTCAATTATCCTTAGCATAAGCTCTTGATGAATTTTATATAGGTGGGGAGCACTCCATCCTTTTAAGAGGATGCACAGTGGTACCATTGATGTTGCGGGAGGAGGTGTTGATGTATTTCAATACATTACCTTTAGTGATACATCCCGATGTGTTGAAGATGTACCAGGACCTCTGACATCGGTACTAGGGGAAAGGGATAATGAAAGTAGTGGAAGAGTTCGTTTCATGATGCATCACTTGTCATCATTAGAAGGATAATAATTAAGTTCTAATTGTCTTGGAACATCCACATGAGGTATCAGAGTGGAAATGGGATCATATCTCAATGGAATTTTTGATAGGGTTACCACGCATTTTCCAGGGCCACGATTCTATCTAGTGATCGTCGACTGACTCACCAAGTTGGATCACTTCCTACCCATCTAGTAGTAGGTATCAGTAGAGGTCTTGGGATGCCTTTATGTCTATGAGATAGTGCGGCTACATGGTGTTCCTTCGATGACCATCTAAGACTGTGATGAACAATTTACATCCTGGTTGTAGAAGGTATTACATGAGGATTCTGGGACTCAGCTATGATTTTGCATAGACTTTCACCCCCAGATATATTCTTAGGTATAGTGGACCCAAGGGAGTCAGCAAACATGGGTCTGGATATGGTACGGGCTACCACGGAGAAGGTGAAGATCATCCCGGAGTGAATGAGGACTGCATAGAGAAGGAAAAATCAAAAGATAATAGGAGACATAGACCCTTGTAGTTCATGGAGGAAGACCATGTTTTCCTTCAGGTATCACCTGGATGGGTATTATAGAGATTTGGTGTAACGCATGACCCCAGTTACCCAGAGTTAGTGCATTATTACATAACATTGGAATGATCACAAATGGTAAAATCCCGAAACACTGATCTGTTTAGTACTCCTGGAAGTGATATATACATACAAAAGTTTTACCATACATCATGAAATAAAAAAAACATTTCCCCCTTTTGAACACACTCATATCCTTGGCCTATCCCTACAGGTTAATCACAATATACTTCTTCACATCATAGGATAAAGAAAACATAAAAATGGGGTGATCTCATATTCTAAGTAAGGATAACAATATAGATGAAATATTCATAAATAAGAATAAACAATTAAGGAAATGTATAAGACTAAAACACAAGACTTTTAAAATTAAACTTTTGTACAATATGGAAATGTTAAATTGAATAACTCCATTTACTTACACACATCGATATTATACTAGTTGAATAATCACATGTAATATCAATATCCAATTTCAAAATGATGGAATGCATAATGTCGGACATCATAACCACGTATTCAAATCCACATGCAAAGGCTATAAATAAGATTTTTTAAGGCCTCGTGACCAGACCATAGTTTGTCTCTTGAGACCTATTGATGCATTGAGGATCTATAGAAGGATATACCCGTCACTTACTAATTACAAGGCATTCCTCATATGAAAAGGTTACAACATAACATAAACATTCATATTTAAACTAGCATATGAAATGTCAATTATTTAACCATAAACCATGAAGGGTATAAAAATATCACATCCAAAGTCAAAGATATCACAAAACATTCAATAAAATATGGAAGATGGTATCATAATAAATCAACTTTAAACAAGCGTAAAATCAAACAAAAGATGTTGACATAGATTAAATCACAACTATTTGAGAGAAGTATCTCTTTATATTTTGAAATCATTTAAAAGTCCTATAATTAAAAAAAATTTATTTTGAAAATATTCTTATAATCATGTAAGGGAAGCTTCGAAGATATTATAATGTCGAAAAATATCTGCACTCTCCGTATATGGTAAAAAACATTCTTTCTTTAATTTTGTCGAGAAGGTTGTAAAGGACCTTGTTTGGAAAATGATGGAAAGATTCCTTTATAAACATTTTATAAAAATCAAAACAAGCGTTTTATTGAATTTAAACCATTTTCTAGGAAATAGTAAAAATGTTTTGAAATACATTTTTATGAAACACAGATGTGGAGGATAAATAGGTCACAGTAGTTACTCGTGTATAAACAACCTCAGATAATGAAGAGATTGTAGATTGAACCCTTACATCAACATTTCCTTGATCGAGGGTATGTTAACCTCATTTATAATAGTTAAATCATTGTTATTAAATTATACATGAAACAAATACATAAATATGATATCATATATGATCTTCTAATATTTATTTGATAATAATAGTTCTGTAGTATCATTGTTTCAGGGGTTAACATGATTCGTTTTTCTTTATATTATTGGTTACGTATGACATTCTTGTTATGGATAAGAGGCATTTGATTCATATATAGAATGATATTAAGTTATTAAACATTATTTTTATTCATAAAATGAAAACTATTCTTGAATGGTTTTGATGGGGATTGAATTTCCCCGCGTTCGTGGAGACGGTAATCTGTACGTACGCACGAGTGACTATATCATTATATTGATGGTGAAATAATATGTAATTGGATGTTATATCATATATAAATAATACCTAACATGTTATATTTATTATTTACATTAGCTATACTCATTATTATATCCAACCAAATAATGAAGTGTTTGAATAACAAACTACACCACAACGTGGAGACAACAAGATGTACGTACACACATATGGTGACTTGTCATTCATAGGATGGATAAAATAATGAAAATGGTTGTACCATATTTATAATAAAATCACAGTATGTATAAGTTACTATAGTTATTATTCTGGTATAGAAACCACAAATAAATGGGAAGTGTAAGAAGAAAAGAACTTTGAATGAGGTGGTGAAATTATTACCTCTTCTTTGGGTGTTTCCTTTTGAGTTGCTCCAAAGGTCTCCTTAGGTTGGTTTTCTGATCAAAGTATGGCCTCTAGGTATAATTGAGGGTGTTTGGGATGATATTTGAGCATATTTTGGCCGAGAAAAATGGATTTGGATGTGTGAAATTAAGGGAAGGGGAAGTACCCTTTTATAAGAGATGTGTGGGTCACATTAGGAAAACCTTGAAATATTATTTTATTATGTAGTAATATTCGGTTTATAATGGCTCAAAAAGTATTTACATAAAGTCTAAGGTGGGGATGGGTCGAAAAACTCTCAACCAATAGGTTTTAGATATCTTTAGGCCACCATATTAACCATATCTTTAAGATTTAACTATTGGTTAAATTGTTTAACATTTACCATGTCTCCTTGTATTTTTATATTATATGGTTAATAAACATACTATAAAATACCAAGAAAGACCCACGATGTCAATTAAATAAATATATATTATTATATATGTTCTTTGGCCAAACCATACATTTTTAGGGCTATTATAACATTTAATAATATAGTATTTGTTTTAAAAACTCATTTATGTCAAATTTGACACTATTTAGTATCTGATTTTTTTTTGAAGTCCTACCAACTTGATTACTTGTAAAACAATTCATTTAATCAACCGTAAAAAGTCATATTAACCTATTAAATTATTTTAATTCATCAAAAGTCTCAATTTACATTTATTTGGATATTTATAATATCAATTATTCTAATCATTCATTAATAAGGTAATTACTGCATCATCATTGTGTCATAAATAAATTTAATTATTTAATGTCTAAAATTTATAAATAAAATACCATTATGTAGGAAAGATTTTTCTATTTTTAAGTAATATTTATAGTCAAATTTATTTTATGTATACCCCTATAGTAGAAATGTTTTAGTTATGAAACTTTGAATTTAACACTTTTAACTCTTCTTTAAATAAAACAATAATAAATTTACCCATCTAATCCAAGTGGACCAAAAGGATCAAATTTTATTCATAAGGATGTTTTTGGTCTAAAGACTCTTATCCAATAGAAATTGGAAATTTTATAGGGTAATAAAAATATCATTTTTTCCTTTAATTACTCTATTTACTTTTATCTGTTGTAAATAAATGTCAAAAGTTTCTATTCACCAAAAATTATTTTCATCTTATTGAACCACATTTTACATACTTATGTTAACCTTGTATCTTGAATTTTTTAAATTCAATTCACATAAGTGGTAAAATTACATTTTATGCAAATTTGTAAATGCGCCTAGAAGGTGGGTAAAAACGGTAAAAAGTTCAATAAAATATTATATATCTAATATTATTATAAAATGACTCAAATGAATTAAATTAAACATATATAGGTATTATATATCTATTTTTACTTAAAATAATTTTAAATAAAATAAATAATTATTTAAATATTAATTCAGTTTTAAGCAATAACGCAATGTTTTCACTATTCATCAAAAATTGAATGTTTTTAGAAAAATACCAAAAATTTATCCTAAGATAATTTTGATATTACAAATCCAGAAATGGAGTCCATTGTGATAAATAAAATTTATATAATTTCATAAAGTGGGTATTACTATTCATAGCAGCTAGTTTGATTGGTCGTGGTGTGTTAAAACTCCATGTTGCGTACAACGCATGCTATTACATTCTTCAAAAGGAAACGTATCATGGAAACTTGGGGTGTTAAATTATTCCCTACAAATAATTTTTCTTCAACATTTCAAGAATACTACTGTACAAAAATATTTTGGTGGTTCTACATCATATCTTTCTTAGGTTCCCTTGTTGTCTCTTCCATCTTATGATTTATCCATAGAACTTTTATTCGACGAGTCATCCAGTTTCTCAACACTTGTTCTCTTGTATAAAGAATCTTGATATGATATTCACAATAAGATAGATCATGTTCCATTTCAATTTCCTCATAGGTGAGTACATGTGTTGGGTCATGCAAGCATTTTCTCAATAGTGATACATGGAATACATCATGAACTTTGGAGAGAATTGGCGGGATTTTCAAATGATAAGATACAACTCCAATTCGTTCTAGAATTTCGAAAGGTCTGATGTACCTGGGAATTAATTTACCCTTATTACTGAATCTTATAACACTCTTCCATGGATATGCCTTCAAGAATACATGATCACCTACTTGAAATTTCAAATCCTTCATTCGGTTATCGGCATATCTCTTTTTCATACATTGATATGCTTTGATGTGGGTTTGGTTAACCTTCACCCTTTAACATTGTTTCCTTAACATGTTCTAGGCCTATGAGTTTTCTTTCACCAAGATTCTCCCAATAAGTTGGTGTGTGACATCTCATTCCATATAACGCTTCATATGGTGCCATGTGAATACTTGAATGGAAGGTTTTGTTATAAGAAAATTCTACCAGAGGTAAATATTCATCCCACATACCTTGAATGTCAAGTGAGAAAGATCTCAACATCTTTTCTATGTTTTGAAAATTCCTTTCTGATTTTCCATCAGTTTGAGGGTGGTAGGTGGTTCTCAAATGATGTTTTGTATCCAATGCCTTCTGAAGAATTTTCTAGAATCAGGATGCAAAACATGGATCACCATCAGAAAAAATCTATAGGGGTACTCCATGAAGTCTTACAAATTCATTAGTATATAGTATTGCTTGACATTCAAGTGTTAAATATTCTCTTATAGCAAGAAAATGTGCTGACTTGGTAAGACGATCAATAACGACCCATATAGAATCATTCCTTCTAGTAGTCTTTGGAAGTCTCATGAAAACGTCCATTGTAATATCATTCCATTTACACTTATGTACGTGAAGAGGTTGCATGAATCCTCTAGGATGTTTTCTTCCATCCTACACCTATTGACAAACCATACATCTTGAAACATAAAAAGAAATCTCCCTCTTCGTGTGGTGCCACATAAAACATTCCTTCAAATCTCTATACATCTTAGTGCTACCAGGGTGTATAGAGAAATTTGATCTATGAGCATCATCCCACCATTCCCTTTTTAGATCTGGTATATCAAGAACACAAAGTATCTTCCCAAATTTAAAAATTCCATTTTCATATATGAAGTCACTCAATCTCCCATCATTCACAGCTTTAATCTTATTTTGAAACTCCTGATCATCAGTCTATGAAATATTTATCCTTTATAGTAAATGTGGTTTTGCAACCATTTGAAAAATTATTTGTGTTTCACATTACTAAGTTATTCCCATATCCATCTTTACTAGATCCATGAAAATAGGATCCCTTCTACTCTCATCTTGTTCAAAACTCCACGTTCCTTTCTGCTCAAAGAATCTGCCAACTTATTTTCCTTCCCAAAGTTGATGTGTATAGATAAATCACAATCATTTAGTAGTTCAAGACATTGCCTTTGCCTCAGGTTCAGTTTGTTTTGTGGGAAAATATACATCAAACTCGTGTGATCAGTATAAATCTATCATTTTTCACCATAGAGATAGTTTATCCATATTTTGATAGAAATGATAATAGCTGCTAACTCAAGATCCTGAGTGGGACAGTTTTTCTCTTGAATTTTTATTTGTTGTGTTGCAGAGGCAATAACTATATCATTCTGCATAAGGACACAACCATGTCCTTTCTTTGAATCATTACTATAAATAAAAAACCCATTATTCCCCAATAGTATAGTCAATATAAGATAATTGACTAATATTATCTTCAGTTATTCAAAATATTCTTCACACTCTTTTATCCAAACAAATTTAACCCCTTTACATGTGAGCTTGTTTAATGGGTTTTTCAATCAGTCAAAATTCTAGACAAAAGGCCGATTATAACCTGCTAAACCAATAAATCTGCATACCACAATTATACTCATCGGTGTGGGCCATTCTTGGATTGATTTGTTCTTTGAAGGATCAATAGTGATTCCTACCTTAGAGATAATATGGCATAGAAAATAAATTTCCTAAAGACAGAATTCACACTTTCTAAACATAAATATAATTTATTTATTCTGAGGGTTTTCTAGAATAGTGCACAAGTTATTTTCATGACCTTCATATATTTTTGAGTAAACCAATATATCATCAATAAATACCAATACAAAGTCATCAAGATATTCCTTGAAAACTCTATTCACAAGATCCATGAATACTAAGGGTGCATTAGTCAGTCCAAAAGGAATTACTGTAAACTCGTAATGCCCATACCTGGTACGAAATGATGTCTTTGGAATGTCTTCCTTCTTCACACACAACTGATGATATCCATATCAAATGTAAATAGTTGAAAAATATTGAGCTCCAAGAAGTTTATCAAATAAATCATCAATAAAAGGGAGGGGATACTTATTCTTTATTTTTATAGCATTGATCTCCCTGTAGTCAATGAACAACCTCATAGATCCATATTTATTCTTTACAAAAAGAACAAGGGCTTACTAAGGAGAAACACTAGGGAGAGTAAATCCCTTATTACTCAATTCCTCTAGTTGTTTTCTAGTTCCACTAATTACACAGTGGCGATTCTATTAGGGGTCATCGATATGGGCCTGGAACCAGGAATTAAATCAATGGAAAACTCAATTTCTTGTTTTGGAGGATGTCTTAGTAAATCTTCTGGAAACACATAAACATATTCTTGAACCATAGGTACATTAGATATTTGTACATTCCTTTCATCACACATATTTATTTCACTCTATTCCTCCCCAATAATTGAATTTAGTATAGCTACTGGGGGTGGATCTAGATAAGAATCAGATGGTGACCTTTCTTCTATAAAGTTAAGGTACCCCTTATTATCATCAAAAATTGTAACCTCATTCTTTTTACAATAAATTGTTGCATCATGGTACAATAATCCAATCTATACTGAGGATTATATCAAAATTAATCATGGTTATGTCAATGAGATCCGAAGATAAATAATGTTTATATGCCTTAATGGGAACAGATTCCCAAAAGATTATCGCAATGATACTTCTCTTATGAGTTTTGAATGACAACTCCCTTGTTAAATTAAATTTTAAATATCTAATTTTGTTAGAAAACTGGAATTAAATGAAACAATGTGATGATCCAGAATCAAATAAAATATTTTCTAGATTTTAGGACGCCATTAAATTACCTGCCACCATGTCTTTCGGTGCTTTAATCTCAATAGTAGTGGTCGCATAAGCTTTTCCTTTCTCCCTGGGCCTTTTATGAGGTAAGTTTCCTTGGTGCTTAAGAAATTAATTTGCATAATGACCCATTTCTCTACAATTGTATCATTTTACATTGATAGCCACTTTCATTCCCTTAAAATCACAAGCTTGGTGGCCTTTTTTACCACACTTGTAACAGACCCCCATTCCCTTCAAGAATGTATCAGGGTGTTTATTCCTATATTTACATTATGATAGATATTCATATTTCCCCTTCTTCCCCTTAAATCCATTTACAAAGTGTTTAAAAGATCTCTTCTTATAATTATTTTCTTTAAATTCGTACGACTTAGAGAATTTTGTTTCTGTCTTGATAGCACATGAGAAAATATCTTCGTATGAAGAGAAATATTGTGAGACTAATTCTCGATAGAGAAATGGTTTTAACCCATCAAAGAATAAATCAATCTTACTCTTATGGTTTCATATATAATTTTATTCATACCTTTATAACATTATAAAGATAGCCTCATACTTTGCGACAATCTCATTCTTCTTTTTCCTCAGACATAGAAATTGCCTTTTTATATCCACTCGATGGTCACGAGGAAAGTATTTTTTCTATGAAAATCACTTTAAACTCCCTCAAATACATATTTGATACATTCATCCTTCTTTGTGTTTTCAATTGATGACCACCGTTGATCTACATATCCCGTGAGGTGATAAACTGCCATGACAACTTTTTCCCTCCCACTACTCCCCAAAGTATGAAATATTTTATCTAAGGAATTTATACATTGCTCAGATACAAATGGATCTGTTGTCCAATTGAACATTGGAGGTGGTTTCTGCATGAATCGTCCTAACATTGATCCTCCACATTGTGGATCGGGGTGCTCTATATGGGTATGGTTATTATTCATAACCTATGTGAGATGTCCCAGTATGGTGATAAGCTGATCCACGGCGGTTTCATAACCAGCTTCACTATCATTATCTTGAGTAGGAGGTAAATATTTATATGGATTATGTGTGTTGATACGGGTTCCATTCCTTCCACTAGGATCCATTTCTAAACAATTTCATACACTAGATTAGTTTAGGAATCACAATACATAATTCCAAACATTGAAAACACATAACATAAATTAAACAGTTTATAAATATAATCCATAATAATATAAATAATTCTTTGAGGAGTTATATACTAATAAATCTTTCATAATGGTTTGTAAATAAAATGTAAATTATCTTAAGCATATCCCCCAGGAGTGTCGTAACCAAAAGTGAAGAAAGACCCATTGTCGTGTACCAGGATACCCCGAGTCAAGCCTGAAACTCCTTGTTGGAGTTTTCACTCTTAGGTATATCTTTTATTGAGCTGCCTCTACCTTCTTGTATCCAGAAATAGATTTATTTCTTGGAAAACTCATTAAATATCTAAATTACCAAAATTCTAGAAATTTCTTCTATACTAATCATCAAAGTCTTTCTTATGGTAATGTTTTCTTATCACAGTTTTTCTAAATCTAGCTTCCAAGTTTTGTACTAAACATCGTATGATACTAACTGTAATTCCCCAACCCTATTTACCTATAGTTAGTTCATTATTACATAACATTTTCATGTTCAAAAATGATCAAATCCCGAAAGACCAATCTGTTTTTTAGCCTTTGAAGTTCTAGATACATACATTAGTTTTACATTACATCATGTAATAAAAAACAACATTTTCTCCCCTTATGAACACACTCATAACCTTGGCATATCCCTATAGGTTAATCATAATATACTCTTTCACATCCTAGGAATAATAAAACATAATACATGGGTGAGCTCCGATGCTCAGTAAGGATAACAATTTGCTCAGTAAGAATAAAAATATAGAGGAAATTATTATAATATTATAATGGAAGATTCGAATATGGTATAATGGTGAAAATATCCATACTCACTATATCAGTTAAAAAAATATTCTTTCCTTAATTTTGTCGAAAATGTCGTAAAGGACCTTGTTTTGAAAAAGATAGAAAGATTCCTTTATAAACATTTTATAAAAAGCCAAAAAAGGGTATAATTGACTTTAAACAATAGTCTCGGAAATAGTAAAAGTGTTTTGAAATACATTTTTATGAAACACAGATGTGGATGATAAAGAAGTCCCAGTAGATACTCATGTATAAACAACCTCAGATAATGAAGATATTGTAGAATTAACCCTTACTTTGTACTTTTCCATGATTGAGGTTATGTTAACTTCCTTTATAATAGTCAAATAATTTTTATTAAATTATTCTTGATCCAAATACATAAAAATGATATCATATATGATCTTCTAATATTTCTTTGTTGATAATATTTCAGTAGTATCATTATTTCAGGTGTTAACTTGAATCGTTTTCCTTTATATGGTCGGTTATGTAAGAAATGTTTATTATGGATAGGAGGTATTATAATCATATAAATAATTATATTATGTTCTTAAACATTATTTTTAATCATATAATGAAAATTATTCTTCAATGGTTATGATGTTGAATGAATTTCATCATGTTCGTTGAGACTGTAATCCGTCCATACGCACGAGTGACTATATCATTCTATTGATGGTGAAATCGTATATAATTGGATATTATATCATATATACAGAATACATAACAGGTTATATTTATTATTTTCATCAGTTATACTCATTATTATACCCATCTAAATAATTAAGTGTTTGAATAACAAACTACACCACAACGTGGAGACGGAAAACCGTAAGTACACACGTATAGTGACTTGTCATTAATATGATGGATATAATAATGAATATGGTTGTACCATATTTATTATAACATCACATTATGTATAAGGTATTGGAGTTATTATTTTTTCATATAATCAAAAAATAAATAAGGAGTGGAAGAATAAAATAACTTTGAAAGAGGTGGTGAAGTTATTACCTCTTCTTCGGGTGTTTCCTTTTGAGTTTATCAAAAACACTCCTTGGGTTGGATTTATGATCAAAGTAAGGCCTCTAGGTCGAATAGAGGGTTGTTGGGAGGATATTTGAGTAGATTTTGGCCGATAAAAAAGGATTTGGAGGTGTGCAATTTATAGAATATGAAGTACCCTTTTATAAGGGAGGTGAGGGACACTTTAGGAATACCTTGAAATATTATGTTATTATACAACAATATTCATTTTATGATGGATCCAAAAGGATTTTTTTCAAGGATAAGGTGTTTAAGGGCTGAAAACATCTCAAAAAATAGGTTTTAGGTAGTTTTATGTCACCATATTAACTTTATCTTTTAGATTTAACTCTTAGTTAAATAGTTTAAAATTTTCCATGTCTCCTTGTATTTTTATATTATGTGGTTAATAAACTTACTATAAAATTCCATGTAAAATCCAAGTGGTTCATTAATCAAATCTCTATTATATATAAGTCTTTTGACCTAACCATAGAGTTTTAGGACTATTTTCACATATAATAATGTAGTATTTGTTTTAAAAACTCATTTCTGTCAATTTTGACACTATTTAGTATCTTATTTTTGTTGAAGTTCAAACAACTTGATTATTTCAAAAAAATAATTTAATCAACCCTGAAATGTCATATTAACCTATAAAATTCTTTTAATTCATCAAAATCCTCAATTTTAATTTATTTGGATACTTATAATATCAATTATTTTAACTTTCATTAATAAAGTAATTATTGCATCATCATTGTGTCATCAATAAATTTAATTATTTAATTTATAAAAGTATAAATAAAATGTCATTATGTAAGAAAATTTTTTACCTTTATAATTAATATTTATAGCCAGATTTATCTTTGTTATAACCCAATATTAAATATTTTTTTGTTATGAAACTTTGAATTTAACATTTTTAACTCTTCTTTAAATAAAATAATAATATAAGTCCTAATCTATTCAAAGTAGACCAAAAGGATTGTATTTTATTTATAAGGTTGTTTTTGGTTGAAATAAACTTTTATAATAGAATTAGGACATGTCTTTGGGTAATAATAAAATCATTTAACCTTTAATAGCCATATTTACTTTTAATCGTGGTAAATAAAAGTCAAAAGTTATTATTCACCAAAATTTATTTTCATCTTATTGAACCACATTTTACTTAATGATTTCAACCATGTCTCTCAGATTTTTGAAATTCAATTTACAGAAGCAGTAAAATTACATTTTATGAAAATTTGTTAACGCACCTAGATGGTGGTTAAAATACGGTAAAAAGATCAATAAAGATTTATATATCTAATATAATTATAAAATGACTCAAATGAAATACATTGAACATATGTAAGTATTATTTATATATTTCTACTTTAAATAAATTTAAATAAAATAAATTATTATTTAAATAAAAATTCATATTTAAATAATATTGTTGTGTTTTAACTATTCATCAAAAATTGAAATTTTTCAAAAAATTATCAAAAATTAACACAGATCTAATTTTGATATTATGAATCAAAAAATGAAGTACATTTTGAAAAATAAAATTTTTAAAATTTCAAACATTGGGTATTACTATTCATTACAACTAGTTTGATTGGTCATGGTGTGTTAAAACTCTATGTTGCGTACAACGCAAACTATTGCATTATTCAAAGGGAAATGCTCCATGAAAGATTGAGGTGTTACATTTGGTCGGTGAGGAAATCTATCTATGAGTTTTATCAGACCTTTTTAGATTTTGTGTAGATATGGTGAGGTGTCATACCACCTAGCTCTACCCCCATAGATGCACTGAGTGCATGATGTTTTTCACGTGTCGCAACTGAGGAGGTACATGAATGATCCATCGCACGTCATTGACTAGGGTGATCTGGAAATTGAGGATTGTGTGATATTTGCAGAGTTTCCATTGGAGATAGAGGATCGATAGGATTGGGTCCTTCATGGATGGTTGATCTCCCTAGTGCACGTTTGTTGGAAGCATGAGAATCTTTAACTGTGAACATGGGAGCAGGAGGCTCAGATCCGTGCTCAGTACCCCCATTTGTTTGTTTAGACTTGTTTTGGCTTACGAGGATGCCAGTCCCAAGAAAGGGGGAGTAATGTAACGTCCTAGAATTTATGCGTATTTTTTTAAATTACAGTTAATTATTTCAAATTTAGGATATAATACAACAAGTGATTTCGTGGCCTAGAGAGTCCAGAATGTATTTTAGAACATTTTTTAAAGTATGTTAAGTAATAGTGCGAGTGGGTTTTTTCTATAATTTGAACTAGTGCACATATCAAAAATCCATGGGAACCATTGAATTCAAAATACCTTGATTTTCCTTTGAAGGGTCTAACCTCAACCGATGTGGGTCGACCAAAAAAAAATATATTTCACACATTTAGTGGAAAAAATTAAAATAAACTTAAAATAAATTTAAATTTTATTTTATTCTAACTGTTTCTGCTATAACGCAGAGACTAGTCAAAGCTATGGTTCAGCGACAAGGCGACGCTGAATCATTAATGAACCTCATTCATGAGACAACATGGCAACTCAAAATGAACCTCCTTCATTTAATTAAAGAGGGGTACATAGTAGAAAAACAACCCTATGAAATTCTCTGACGAAGAGGAATATCTCTTTCTCTCTCTCTCTCTCTGATGACAAAGGCCATCGATGAACACCATCAAATCAAGGATCGGCGAACATCGATGGGATGGATTCAAGATAATATGGACAATGAAAAATTATAACGGATCAAGGATCAATGATGGATTGGAGCTTTATCCATCGTCAGTGATGAATCCTTAATCCAGGAAGGGGTTATGTGCTTTCTCTGTTATTGCTTCTTCCAATTCTTCTTTTCAAATAACGAATGTATATCAAACCACAAATACGTTGACCCACTATTCGGTTATTCTTAAAGGTTGGGAAATGATACTTTGAGGAGTTAAGGGATTTGAAATCCGTGTTATAATTACAAAAAACATTTTATTTTGGTTTTTAAATTTCTAACATAGAGGGTTCAAGATGACATGAACAAAGCACAAATCCCTCTTTAGTCGGTGTTTCTGTTTTTCCTGGCTGAACAATGGAATCGAC
The DNA here is from genome assembly GCA_963277665.1 of Viscum album. Taxonomy (NCBI): domain Eukaryota; kingdom Viridiplantae; phylum Streptophyta; class Magnoliopsida; order Santalales; family Viscaceae; genus Viscum; species Viscum album. The sequence goes on from OY728131.1 coordinate 247,575,719, forward strand.
AAACCAGTGGCCTCGAGATCGTGGATGTGATGGAGGTGACCCAATAGGCCCGAGGGAGTAGAAGGATTTGAGATCGGACCACCACAATTGACCCGATGGCCTGCCGAAGGTGTTGCCGGTGCGCTGGTACCAGAAACCGGTGGAAACCATAGGCCAAAGGTGACACCACCCAGGCACCGTGTGTGGGACAAAGCGTTCGGCCCTAGCTGAATGCATTGATAGAGGAGGGGTGCCCAATATGTGCCACTGTAGAGGAGGGCCATGGCTCATCTGTCGCAAAGGCTGGCAAGACACAGTGCCATGGTGGTGCCGTGTAGGAGGAGCAACCCGCTCCATGGAGGGTACATATCGACCAAGGGGGTGGCCTGCAGGCCAGCTGCACATGCCCCAATCGGACCGGCTGAGCCAGTCCATGTTAAATCAGATCAGGCCTCCTAAGAGGTGTGGCTAATTTTTTTTGAGACGGTCCCCTTTAGGGGTTTGGGCTGATGGGATATAGTCTGGTTGTAGGGTGGTTTGGGATGGGAAAAGAAACCGGACCACTGGTGCAGGTTGGGTCGGATAAAAGGGGGTCACTAGGTGATTGGGAGGAATAGACCCATGGCCAACCAAGACCATGTCCAACGAGCCTCAATGGCCCAAACATACAAGATTAGGTCATATGGGACCCTGTTCCAGGTTGTGCAGGTTGTTCTGAACTAGTTATACTGGGCCCAGACACAACATACCCTTGTTTACTAAAAGGGACACGTATCCAATATTGTGTGTTCGATTTATATGTTGTCCACGGCATTGGGACCGACGTGATAGAGCGGTCTTTATTGCATCCTCTAAGTGTGATTTCAGGGATGTTAACTCCACAAGGCTTTATGAATAAAATACCAAATGAGGCCATGTGACTCATCTATTTGTGAGGATCCATGACTCAGCTACATATATAGGCTTCATGACTCATCTATCAGCTAGGCTCTGTGACCCAACTACCCAGCAAGGCTCTGTTACAAAGCTATCAGAAAGGATTCATGACTCTACTACCCATAAAGTCTTTGTGACTCAACAATCATTGAGGATTTATGACTCTGCTACCCTGCAAGGCTTTGTGACTCAGTAATCCGAGAGTCTTTATGACTCAAATTCCCCACTAGTATTCTTAACTCAGCTACTGAATAGGTCTATGTGACCTAGCTAGCCTAACGGACTCATCAGGGATGAGTTCCTTTGTTGTGATTGTCATTTAGTATTTTCAACTATTGGTTTTTCTAACAAACCTTTATGTTATACCTATGTCAAGATTACTCTAGTGACTCAAATCATGTGTATTAATTTTTGATTTCCATTGTGTATTTTTGTGAGACCTAAGTTGGACTCGGTGTCCTAACTCAATGTTGTTATGTTCTCCCAGCACAGCTTTTCCCACACATATTATGTCTTGTACATATTATTGATAGCTTTGACTGGGTTCTTGGAGAGCAATGGCCTGGTTGTTATTAGAGGTGGATCTACAGTCGTAGTACTATTCATTTAAATATGATAGTCACCTACACCTAACCTTCAAGTAGGATCCCTATAAAATGACCTCAGGAGTTGTACTTACTTTTACAATACATCACATTTCAGTTGGGTTTGTATTCTGGCCCCCATTTTCCTTTCAGTTGCATCTTTACTTGTGTGGTTGCTTCCTCGTGTGACAAACTTGTTGTTGGTATCCTATTTTCATCATTAATTTCCTCAGTATGGACTGTAATGTCTCGAACCTCTCCAGTCCATTCCATTGTGAAAATGTGGTGCTGGAGGTTTTGTGGGAGGTCAAGGTTACTTGGTGTGCATTTGGGTGGACTTTTAAGGAAATCTAAAGGGTTATGGCCTTTGCACGGGCGGTGCATGGTTTTCTTAAACTGTGCGGCCAAACCATGCAAGGATGGTCTTGGAGGTAGAGGCTAACGCATGGTTAGTGCACGGTTTTTCTAACCATCCAGACTAACCCTATGAGGAGTGGTTGTCGAGGCATAAGCTAACGCACGGGTAGCACACAGTTTGTTAAACCGTGCGGACTAACCGTGCGGGCACTTACAGTTAGATCCTAAAATTTTGGATCTAACTCATTGGTCATTTAATCACCTCATTTAAGATCCTAATCGGCCATAACTTGGGATTACTTTTCCTAAGATGTAGGAGAATCTCTCCCAAGCATTTTGGAGGTGATCTTAAGGCTTCCCTTGGAAAATCGGAGCCGGTTTCTTGAGGTATGTGGTCGTTTCTGCTTGTTTTTCTTAAATTTACTTAGATCTACTTCTCCCCTTATCTCACATTCTTATATCCATGCCCGTTATGGGTAAATCTATGAGTTCGGATGTCTGTTATGATGATTTTTGGTCTTGGTTGTGTTAGGAGAGGAGATCTAAGGAGGATTCGTGGAGAATCAACCCGGTTTTTTGGGCGTTCATCGACCGTTGTGGTTTTCCTCGAAAACCTTTGAGGTAGGGGATTCATTGCTTCTCTTTTTTATGTGTAATGGTATCGATAGCATGTTGAATCCCACTGGATGATAATGGAATTGACCTAATAAATATATTTGAACCTTATAAAGAAATTTCTTTGATCGTTTGTTATTGCCTCTTGTTTACTAGATAGTGTAATATATATGTTGTACTTGTTAACCATGTTGTTCTAAAAGAAAATTTACAAAGAACTAAAAGTCGGAATCAATTGATAATTGGTTGGAGAAATGTAAAGATGCATGAAAATAGACCTGGTTCTTGTTGTAATTTGGCTGTGACGATGCTGCGTGGAGCAGCGAGGCAGTGGTGGTTCTTGTTCCTCGGGGATCGTGAAGAGTTTGCGATCTCATGGGAGGAGTTTCGAGACAAGTTTAGAGTCAAGTGTCTTTCCTTGACTGCAAAGGTTCCCAGTCGCCAGGAGCTTCTTACCCTTCGACAGGGGAGATCTACTGTTCGAGAGTTTGGAATCCATTTCAGGAACCTTTTACGATATGCTTTGGACTTGTTACCAAATGATGAGACCAGGGCGAGATATTTCGAGGAGGCTTTGCATCCAGAGATCCAGCGCCAGGTCACCCCATTTATGTTAAACCCGTATCTTGAGGTGCTGGAGAGGGCATATGTTGTTGAGAGGTCTTTTTCTAGGACTAGATCATCACGAGAGGGGAATCAGCATGATCCCTCACGAAGCAAGGCTATGGTCCAGGGTTCCCAGTTTTTAGTGTAGAAGATTTTCAGTTCACCCGGGGGTAGGTCCCAGCCCTTCACATATTATTTCTCCAGAGGCAGGAACTCTCAGGCCTATGACAAGAGATCAGGCGCTTGTTCTTATTGCGGTGGTCATGGTCATCAGCATCGGGGGTGCCCGACCTTTTAGAGCAGTCATCGTGCACCGGGCGCTCCACTCCAGGTTCCTCTGTTGAGGCAGTTCCAGCCAAGGCACCAGCAGAAGGTTGTACCAGCTTTCGATCAGCAGAGGGTAGATGGGGCAGGCAGAGGAAAACCCCATGATGCTCCCCGTCCTCAGAGAGTAGAGTGCATTCATGGTAGTGGTCATCATCAGGGTCAGAGAGGTCGTGGGGGAGGTTTTGGTCAGCTTCATGCTCTAGTGTTGCCAGCTCCAGACGATCCAGACATCGTTCGAGGTACCCTTTTCTTGTTTTCTACATTTTTGTATGCCTAGTTTGATTCCGGAGTGACAAAATCATTTATATCACCTACCATAGTCCATGTCTTGGGACTTGAGGTAGAGAGGCTTCTAGTGCCCTTGGCTTTGACTACGCCAGTTGGAGGTCGAGCTGACTTGTTTGAATAATGTATAGATTGTTAGCTAGTTTTGGGGCAGCACCGCTCTTGGGGAGATTTTCTATGTTTACGAATACAACCATATGACGTCATCCTCGGCATGGATTGGTTTTATTCGGTGCAGGCTATCCTGGATTGCTTCAAAAAGAAGGGCGTCTTCATTGGTGCAGATGGAGAGAAAGTGGTGTTTGTTGGTCAGCGAGATCCTCAGATGGGTCACATGAGAGTTCCGTCCTTATCAACCATGGCAGATGAGATGATGCTGAGTTCTTCAAAGGTACACCAGTTGGCGTTTCCTAGGGTCATAGAGGAGTACCCTGATGTTTTTCCAGAAGAGGTTGTATCCTTACCCCTTTGATGAGAGATCGAGTTTGGGATCAAGCTACATCCTAGAGAGTCTTCTATATCTATGTCTCTATATAATATGGACCCTTCTAAGTTATGAGAGCTACATATACATCCTGATGGTCTATTGCAGTGCGGTTTTGTTTGACCAAGTGTGTCACCATGGGGTGCACTAGTTCTGTTCATGAAGAAGGCCGACAGAATTTTGTGGTTGTGTGTCGATTATTGTCACTTAAACAAAGTGACAATAAATAATCACTATCCTCTTATGCAGATCGTTGACTTAGTCAATCAACTGAAGGGTGCAAGTTGGTTCTCAAAGATCGACTTGCGGTCAGGATATCATCAAATGTGTGTGAAGGATAACGATATCTCAAAGACTGCTTTTCATTTTCATCATGGGCATTATGAGTTCGTCATAATGATGTTTGGTGTGATGAATTATCCAGCTCTATTCATGGTATTGATGAATGTTGTGTTCCATGGGTTCCTGGACAAGTTCGTTGTAGTTTTCATCGATGAAATCCTAGTGTAATCCACATCTGAAGAGGAGCATGCAGAGCATCTACAAGCCATTTCGGGAGGTCTTCGTCGACATCAACTGCTGGTAAAGTTGTTGAAGTGTGATTTTTGGGCTCGAGAGGTCCGTTTATTGGGGAATGATGTGTCCCAACAGGGAGTAGTTGTAGATCCATCGAAGATAGAATCTGTTGTGTCTTGGGAAGCCCCCAAGATAGTGTCAGAGGTGCGAAGTTTCCTTGGTCTTGTAGGCTACTACAGGAGGTTCGTAGCCAATTTCTCCCTAGTTGCAACTCCTCTGACAACTTTGACTAGGAAAGATCGGGCTTTCATATGGACTGATCAGTGTCAAGCAGCTTTCGAGTATCTAAAAGAGAAGTTAGTAAGTGATCTGGTTCTTTGTCTTCCAGCTGAGGGAGTTCAGTTTGATGTTTTCTACGATGCTTTACATCTGGGGCTAGGATGTGTTCTCATGCAGCATAGGTCAGTTGTTTCTTATGGGTCTTGACAGTTGAATCCCCATGAACGCAACTATTCCACCCATGACCTTGAGTTGGTAGCCATGGTGTTTGCTCTGAAGTTGTGGAGACATTACCTCATTAGTGAACGCTTTGTGGTTTTCACTGATCATAAGATTTTGAGGTATGTTTTCTCCTAGTGTGACTTGAACTTATTATAGGATCAGTGGATGGAGTTCTTACATGAATACGACTTTGAAATATCATACACACCTAGAAAAGGGAATTTTGTAGCCGATGCAATGAGCCGAAAGTCACATAGTGATACTATGCATGAATCTGGTGATTCGTGGAGGGTAATGGAAGAACTGTCAGAATTACATCTTGATATAGGAGAAGTCGGAGGTAGAGGTTGTCTTTTTTAGATTACGGTGCACTCATCCCTGATGTATAAGGTGGAAGAGTCCTAGTTGGGGTATCTTGAGGTGGAGGTTTGGAGAGACCTAGTTGTTTGTGGTGAGTCCCCTGATGGTTGGTCTGAGGATGGAAAACATAGAGTGTTGTATCATGGAAGGGTTTTTGTTCCCTTGTCGATGCGTGAGACTGTCCGCGGAGAGTTCCATGTTTCTACTTTAGTGGTGCATCCTAGTGTGATGAAGATGTAACGATCCTTGAGGAGTCAGTTTTGGTGGCCTGGGCTGAAGCGTGCAGTTGAGGAGGTTGTGTCTCGATGTTTAGTCTGCCTGAAGGTGAAGTCCGAACACCGTGTTCTTGGTGGTATTCTCTAGCCATTACATATTTCTTAGTGGAAGTGGGAGGACATATCAATGGACCTTGTTACAAGTTTACCTCGAGCTCCGGGAGGATGTGATGCTATTTGGGTGGTAGTGGATCGTTTAATGAAATCAGCCCACTTTATAGCAATCAAGGAGTCATGTTCAGTGGAAGTTTTGTCGAGGCAGTATCTGGAGGAGGTGGTGAAATTTCATGGAGTCCCTAGGAAAATCATTTATGATCGAGATCCTCATTTTACATCCAGGGTGTGGAGAGGTCTCCAACATGCTTTTGGTTTTCAAATGTTCCTTATCATTGTTTTTCATCCTCAAACGGATGGTCAGACAGAGCGAACTATCCAGACTCTTGAAGACATGTTGCGCTCTTGTGTTCTTGATTTTGGAGGCTCTTGGATGAGGCACTTACCCTTGGTGGAGTTCACTTACAATAATAGTTTTCACTCCACCATTGGTATGGTACCGTTTGAATCCTTGTATAGTCAGCCTTTCCGTACTCAGTTCTACTGGACTGGGGTCGGAGAGTAAGCAATTCTCGGACCAGAACTAGTGTAGAATACAACAGAGATAGTTCAGGTGATTTGTGAGAGGATTAAGGCAGCGCAAGATCATCAGAAATCATATGCCGATAAAAGAAGGAGACCCTTATAGTTTAACATTGGGGATCATGTGTTTCTGAAGGTGAGTCCTCATCACGAGCAGCGAAGGTTTGGTTGTGGAAGTAATCTTTCTCCACAGTTTTTTGGGCCTTTTGAGTTGTTAGCTCATGTGAGAGTTGTGGCCTATCGAGTAGAACTCCCCCCTCAGATGAGTCAGATACATGATGTTTTCCATGTATCATAGCTACGTCGTTGTCTTCATGATGACTCTCACATCATCGATTGGGGAGATATCGATGTTGATGATGATGCCACCTTTGAGGATCGACCTGTGGAGATCCATGACCGCAAGGAGAAGGTGTTGCGCGGGAATTCCATCCCCTTAGTTCCTATCTTGTGGCGACACAGTGGCATGGAGGAGAGTACTTGGGAACGTGAGTCATAGATACGTGCTCAGTACCCAGAGTTTTTTGATGTTTGACTCTTTTCATGTATCATTGTAACTTTTTGGTTATGAAACTTTCATGTTTATGAGATGGCTCCCTTTGTTTCTTTGGTGGCTTGATCTCTTTTGAGAGGTATCTCAGTTGGTGGTTGTTCAAACCCTGTTTCGTTTTCTCTTTAGGTGGGTTTTGGAATCTCGAGGATGAGAATGTTTTGAGAGGTATATGTTGTAATGGACCAGACCTCTTCAGTCCATTCCTTTGTGAAAATGTGGTGCTGGAGGTGTTCTGGGAGGTCAAGGAGACTTGGTGTGCATTTGGGTGGACTTTTATGGAAATCTAAAGGGTTATGGCCTTCGCGTGGGAGGCGCAAGGTTTGCCTAAACCGTGCGGCCAAACCGTGCATGGCTGGTCTTAGAGGCAGTGGCTAACGCACGGTTAGAGCACAGTTTGTCTAACCGTGCGGACTAACCGTGTGAGGAGTGGTTGTTGAGGCAGAAGCTAACGCAGGGTTAGCGCACGGTTTGTTAAACCATGCGGACTAACCGGGCGAGCACTTAAAGTTAGATCCTAAAATTTTGGATCTAACTCGTTTTTCCTTTAATCACATTTTTTAAGCCCCTAATTGGCCATAACTTGAGATTACCTTTCCTGGGAGGTAGTAAAATCTCTCTGAATCTTTTTGGAGGCGATACGAAGGCTTCCCTTGGCAAATCGGAGTCGGTTTCTTGAGGTATGTGGTCGTTCTTGCTTGTTTTTTGTAGATCTACTTAGATATACTTCTCCCCTTCTCTAAGTTTCATAGATCCACGCCCGTTATGGGTAGATCTAAGTGGATTGATGTCGGTTATGATGAGTTTTTGTCTTGGTTGTGTAAGGAGAGGAGATCTAAGGAGGATTCGTGGAGAATCGACCCGGTTTCTTGGTCTTTCATCGACCATTGTGGTTTTCCTCAAAAACCTTTGAGTTATGGGATTCGTTTCCTCTCTTTTTTATGTGTAACAGTATCTATAGTATGTTGAATCCCACTGGATGATAATGAAATTGACCTAATAAATATATTTGATCCGGATAAAGAAATTTCTTTGATCGTTTGTTATTGCCTCTGGTTTACTAGATAGAGTAATATATATTCCTTGATTCTCAAGCATGTTGTTAATGAGGAAATTGACAAAGAACGTAAAGCCGGAATCAATTGATAATTGGTTGGATAAATATAAAGTCGCATGAAAACAGACATGGTTCTTATTATAATTTGATATTGATCAAATTTGGCATAGTAAGCATATTTAATCTTTGGTGATAGCTTACTGAATTGGTTCTTGATGTTGGAACCAACAAATTTAATTTGTTAATTCAAGATGGATTAAATAACTTGATTGAATTCCATGAAGGGTAATGAGTTACCCTCTTGTTGTGAATTAGGGCTAAAATCCCATTTGATGTGGTGTTGTTTTCCTGCCGCTTGTGTTCTAATGTGACCCTGGAGGTGTGTTGTGAAATGTGGAGGTAGAGAGGCCTTGTGGATGTGGGAGTGGATGACGCCTAGAGTGGCAAGATGCATCGGTTTATGCATGTGGGTGTTAAGGAGGACACATGGGATGATGTAATGGGATGGATGTGGTTGTTGGATGCTTGGTGCTTTGTTTGGTTGTTTATCTATTTTACTTTTCCCCACTGCTCAAGGAAGCTGATTTTTCATACCCTTCTTCTGAAAGAGGAAAAGACACGCGGGGTATGCCACGTGATTTCCATGTTTAGCCTCTCAAGGGAGAATGGGTCTACGCTCTTGCTATAGGAGACAAAGACTCGATGGGTAGTACGTCTACTCACCGTGTTGAGCCCCCTTGTGTTTAGTAGCATAGGTTTCTTTTCTAGAATTTCTGGGAATATTGGAAAGTAATTTTGTAATGAATGTTTGAATAAATGATGTTAACCCATGGGGTTGGAGTTTGATGAAACTTAATGATGAGGTCAATAACTTTGAAGGGACAATGTTATTTTGATGTGATCTTAATGGAACTTAATGTGGAATTATTCTTGGTTAATTAATGTTTGAAGAATTAATTAACATATAGTTAAATTGATAAAAAGGGGATGATGTAATCTAATAAAGGCCTTTAAATGGTTGTGTTCTTATAGGATACCTAGTCTTAGAAGTGGTGGCTCAGAGTCAGAGAGAGGTTAGCTGCATTTGTGTCTAAGACTAGGTTATGCCCATAATGTGGTTGTGAGTTATATATTTTGTACTTTTTGTGTTCTATATGCTACTCCACCCTGTCGGTAAGGGAAAATGAAACCCTGGGGATTCTGAGCCATGGGGGGGGGGGTGTTTTCCCCAACATTATGATGGGAGGTTGAATGGCTGGCTACCCCCTTTAGCCCTGCTCTCTTCTGTTGGTAGATACTAGTGCGGTTGGCACAATGGTTAGTTTCCCCCATATATGTTTGTAGAGGGCTGTAATGGATTGTGGTTATTTCACAGACATATATTCTGGATATAGTATCCTATGGACTACAATAGGTGTAACGTGTATAGGCTGTGATGGCTTGAGGATCCTTACTCGGTGTATGTGCTGTAATGGCTTGAGGTATAATACCTGACCTATGATACACGTTATGCAAGCTGTGGTGGCTCCAGGAAACTACCTGGTTACTTTTGGTTGTGAGGATGGTGTGGTGCTTAGCCCAAGTGTCTGCGGGCAAGCCTTTGTGGTGCACGTGGTGCAGATTGTGGAGCTTAGCCCTAGTTTATACAGGCAAGCCTTTGGAGAGAGATTCACAGGACGTATGTCATTGGGGAAAAGAGGAAAACTAGTGGGGAAGTAGTAGCAGAGTACCCTTGATATTCTTTACTATATGATATATTCTTGTATGCGTTACTTGGTGAGAGTAGCTATGGTGAGGTTGGGAACATAGTATACCTGTTTAGGTGACGAGTTAGTTTCATTGTTCTTCACTGTTCTTTACTATGCTTTCTTTACTTTTGCACGAGAGGCTTCGGGGAGGATCCTACTGAGTATACTATTATACTCACCCAATGTATATATAAATTGTTTTTTAGGTAACTTGGAGTAGATTGGAGATCAAGCTGGTTTCTACTAGCTTGGGGTTACAGGAGTTGTTCGAGCTTGTGGTCGCTGCTGTTTTTAGTTTCTTTTGGGTACTTTTATTTTTTCCTTTCAGTTGTGGTACTCTTTCATGGCATTCCATATATGTACTTGGGTTTCTTTTATTTTTATGTTTTGATTTGGAGTTGTTTGGTTTCTATCTTATCTCTCTCTTCCCCATGTGTTCTCATAGACGGTAATGCCTCCCATTTGTGTGATTATTATACCCTCAGTGCTAGTTGCCAACCCGGGGCCTACTGGAGGCAGGAATCAGTGGTCATTATCTCCCTTTTTACATTTCTGCCCTAGGAGGGGTACACTTTGTGGGGAGGGGGTCGTGACATGGGCTATATGGGTGTACAGGTTTGAAGTCAATGCCTTTCCTTTTTAGGGATATACATTTTTTGTGCTAGTCTCAAGCCCCTCACCAATGGAATGTAGACTTGGGTATTTGCGGAAAGGTCCCTGGGGGATGGATCTAGACCCAAGTAATATGAATGAAAATCATAGTTAATGGATTTTGAAGGATTAAAAATGATTATGATCTCTACATATAATGGAATTAATAGGTATTATAAATTTAAGGATGAAGAAATGTTAAAAATTGGTAATACTCCTTTGATAAAGGGAGTAATTTCGAATACACTTATTGAGTTTGTGTAACATGTAACCCTTAATTATCTCTTGTGAAAATGTTATTTTATGAATAATTATATTTTTATTTTTTTTCATAATTATAAAAGTATGGATAAACTTTTTGTTTTTTATAGTCCTTTATTTTCAGGTAAATGTGTCTTTTTACATTTTGGGAATAAAATAAAATGTATGAGAAAACATTTTAGGTCAAAACATGTTATAGTTATTATTATGGGGTTTTGTCACATTTATAGTAATTTTATATTAATTAAATATTTAAAAAGGAATATTTTCATGATGGGTGACAACCAATCGCATTCAGAAAGGCTACGAGAATAATACCCACAATGGATGGCCGCCATGGGTGAATCACCTACCAGTAGCCTACATAAAGTCTAAGCTAGTATGAACTTTTCTTTTTTAGTCAAAAAAATTGATGGATGAGGGATAAAATGATTTTGAAAACATACCTTATATTGAATTGATAAACTTGGGATTGGAAAATGATTTAGTTATTAAATGATTAACATTGTTTTAGAAGATAATATTTTTGTAACCATTTATGAATGAGGTAAGTAGATTATTGTGTGATTTTATTTTTTGAATAAATATTGAATTAAGTTTTGGAAGCATGTATGATTTTATTTTGGTTTTGTGGTGATTCGGGTTATTTATGAAATGATTATAATATCGTGAATATTATCAATGAAATTACTTATAGTATAACACTTCACGATCAATTGAAATTATTTTGAGATAAATGTTAAAATTATCTAGGTTGTATATGTAGTCAAATCCTTTCAAATTTTTTGTTTAAATATTAGACTATAATAATTTTGAAGAATATTGAGGATAGTTATTTTTTGAATGGTGTATGTTCAACTCTGTGTATTATAGTTGAATTTTGGAGATGGAATATGTTTTTTGTCTTATAAAGGTTTATTGTTTTTTTGATAATTATGTAACACCCCAAGATTCCATAGTACGCTTCTCTTTGAATAATACAATACCTTGCGTTGTATGAAAATTTGAGTTCTAACGCACCAAGGCCAATAAAACTAGCCATTATGAATTGTAATACCCACTTTTTGAAATTTTTTAAATTTTATTATTCAAAATGGACTTCATTTTTATATTCAGAATATCAAAAAAAATTAGGGTGATTTTTTGGTATTTTTCTAAAAACATTCAATTTTTGATGAATAGTGAAAACCCTATGTTATTGTTTAAAACCAACTTTTTATTTAAATAATTACTTATTTTATTTAAATTTATATTAAGAAAAAATAGATACATAATACCTATATATGTTCAATGTAATTCATTGATGTTGTTTTATAATAATATTTGATTTATAAAATTTTATTGAATTTTTACCGTCTTTTACCCACTTTCTTGGCGCTTTTTCAATTTTTCATAAAATGTAATTTTACCGCTTCTAGGAATTGAATTTCAAAAATCCAAGAGAAATTGTTGAAATCAATAAGTAAAATGTTGTACAATAAAATTAAAATAATTTTTGCTGAATAGTAAATTTTGACTTTTATTTACCATGGTTAAAAGTAAATAGGGTAATTAAAGGTAAAAAATGATATTATAATTACCCTAAAACATGTACTAATTTTATTGCATAAATTTATTTCAACCAAAATAAACCTTAGAAATAAAATATGATCATTTTGGTCCACTTAGATTATATTAGGACATTTATTATTATTTTATTTAAAGAAGAGTCAAAAGTGTTAAATTCAAAGAATAATAACTAAACCATTTTTAATATAGGGTTATAAATAAGATAAATTCCACTATGAATTTTCATTAGAATTATAAAATGATTTTCTACATAATGGTATTTTATTTTTAATTTTTAGGCATTAAATTATTAAATTTATTTATGAGACAATGATGATACAATAATAACCTTATTAATGAATGATTAATAGAATTGATTTTATAAATATCCAAATAAATGTAAATTGAGACTTATGATGAATATCAATAATTTTATATGTTAATATGAAATTTTAGGGTTTATTAAATAATTTTTTTTGAAGTGGTAATGTTTTTATGACTTCCAAAAAAAGAAAATTCCAAATAGTGTCAAAATTGACATAAAAGAGTTTTTAAAACAAATACAATATTATTAATGATATAATATTCTTAAAAATCTATGGTTTTTCCAAAGGACATATACAAGCTAATATATATCAATAATAAAACACTTGGGGTTCTCTTGGAATTTTATAGTATGTTTATTAACCATATATTATAATAATACAATAATAAATGGTAAATGTTAAACTCTTTAACTATGAGTTAAATATAAAAGATAAGGTTAATATGGTGAGATAAGCTATCTAAAACCTATTGGATGAGAGGTTTTCGACCCATCCACACCATATCATTGAAATAAATCATTTTATATCCACTATAAACTGAATTTGATTGTATAATAAAATAATATTTCAAGGTTTTCCTATAGTGACCCCCACCTCTCTTATAATTGGGTACTTCACCTTCTCTCAAATCACATGTCAAAATACATTTGGCTCGGCCAAACCCTACCAAAATATCCCCCTAACTACCCTCACTTCGACCTAGAGGCCTTACATTGATTAGAAATCTACCCTAAGGATCCCTTTTAATCAACTCAAAAGGAAACATCTGAAGAAGAGGTAATAATTTCACCACCTCTTTCAAAGTTCATTTCTTCTTCAACATCCTCTATCTTTTTTGTTTCCATGCCAAAATAATAAATCCAGTACCTTATACATACTATGATGTTATTATAAATATGGTACAACCATATTCATTATTCTATCAATCCTATGAATGAAAAACCACCGTATATGCGTACGTACAGCTTACCGTCTCTACATTGTGGTGTAGTTTGTTATTCAAACACTTCATTATTTCTATGGGTATAATAATGAGTATAACTGAGGTAAATAATAAATATAATATATTAAAATATTTTTTATATATGATATAACATCTAATTACATATTATTTCACCATCAATAGATTGATATAGTAGCACATGCGTACATACGGATTACCGTCTCCCTGAACACGATGGAATTAATTCCCCATCATAACCATTCAAGAATAATTTTCATTCTATGATTAAAAATAATTTTTAAGAAATTAATATAATTTTGGATATGACTCAAAAACATCTTATCCATAACAAACATGGCTTATTTAACCAACCATATAATGTAAGACAAATCAAGTTAACACCTGAAACGATGATACTACTGAAATATTATTAACAAAGCAATATTAGAAGATCATATATGGTAACATATTTATGTATTTTGATCTTTTATAATTTAATAATTTTTTTTAACTATTATAAAAGAGTTTAACGTACCCTTCATCAAGTAAAAGTACAATGTAAGGGTTAGTTATATAATCTTTTCATTATTTGAAGTTGTTTGTACGTGAGTTCCTACTGGGACCTCTTTATCATCCACATTGGCGTTTCATAATAATGTATTTAAAAAAAATTACTATTTCCTAGACTATTTTTCAAAGTCAGTTATACCATTTTTTTAATTTTTATAAAAATTTTATAGAGGAATCTTTCCGTGGATTTCCAAATAATGTCCTTTAATTCCATTTTGACAAAATTAAGAAAAAAATGTATTTTTAAAATTATATGGTGAGTGCAGCTATTTTCCACCATGATAAAATCTTTAAATCTTCCCTTAAAATATTATAATAATATTTTAAATATAAATGTTTTGTTTTAAAATTACAGGACTTTTAAATTATTTCAAAATAGAAAGAAATATTTCTCTCAAATAGATTTGGTTTCATCAATGTCAACATCATTTGTTGGATTTTACGCTTGTTTCAAGTTGATTTATTATGATACAATTTTCCATATTTTATTTAAGGTTTTGTGATATATTTGACTGTGGATGTCATATTTTTATACCATTTAGGGTTTATGGTTAAAGTATTGACATTTCATATGCTGGTTTTAAAATGAGTTTTTATGTTATGTTTCAACCTTTTCATATGATGAATAGAGTAGACTTAGTAAGTGATGGGTGGAGTCCACTATAGCGTCTCGAGGCATCGGTAGGTCTCATGAGACAAACTAGTGTCTTGACATGAGGTCTTTACAAAATCTTATTTGTAGTCAGGGTACGCGGCCTTTACTTTGTGGTTCTAACACTATGCATTCTATAATTATGAAATTGGCTATTGATTTTACATGTGATTATTCGACTAGTATAATATCCATGTTAAACTTTAAATGGAATTATTCAATTTATCGGTTCCATATTATTCTAAAGTTTAATTTTAAAAGTCACGTGTTTTAGTCTTATACATTTCCATAAATTTTTATGCTTATTTATGATAGTTTCCGCCATATTTTTATCCTTATTGAGCATATGAGATCACCCCTTTCTTATGTTTTATTTTTCCGTTGATGTGAAAAAGTATATTATGATTAAACTGTAGGGATAGACCAAGGATATGAGTGTGTTCAAAAGGGGTAAAAATGTTTTTTTTTGCTATTTTCATGATGTAATGTAATACTTATGTATGTATCTAGAACTTCCAAGGATACTAAACTGATCAGTATTTTGGGATTTGATCCTTTGTGATCTTGACAATGTTATGTAATAATCCAATGACTCAGGGTAGCTGGGGTCGGGGCATTATAGTTGGTATCATCGAATTTTTTTACAAACCATGGAAGATATATTTATAAAATCCCTAGTTAGGGAACATTACCCGAAGATAGACTTTGATGATTCGTATAGAATAACATCCTATAATTTTGGTAATGTTGAGATTTTGTGAGTTTTCCAAGTAATAAATTATTTTCTGGATACGAGCTGGTAGGGGCGGCTCTGGCACAGATTTACCTCGGAGTGAAAACTCAGATACGGAGTTTCGGGCTGGACCCGGGGTATCCTGGTGCACGACAACGGGCCTTGTTGCACTCTTGGATACTACACACCCAGGGGATTTACTTAGGATAATTCACATTTTTATTATAAACCATTATGATGTAATTATGACTATATACCTTCTCAATGAATTTTTTTTATGATTATGGACTATATCTATAAATTGTTCAATTTATGTTAAATGTTTTACATTCTTGGAATTAATTATTACAATTCATAAACTAATCTAGTGTTTGAAATTGTTTAGAAATGGTCCCCAGTGGAAGAAATGGAAATAGTATCAATGAATGAAATCCATGTATGGATTTCTATCCAACTCAAGATAGTTATAGTGGAGCTGGTGATGCAACTGGTTCTGATCAGCTTATCACCATACTGGGACAACTCACTCAAGCTTTGAATAATAAACTTACCCATATAGAGCACCCTGATTCGCAACGTAGAGGATCAATGTTATACTGCTTCATGAAGCAACAGAAAGGAAGATTAAGAAGTATCAAATGTGGAATGGAGGGAGTTTAAAGAGATTTTATTAGAAAAATACCTTCCTCATGACCATCGAGTGGATATAGAAAGACAATTTCCGAGTCTAAAGAAAAAGTAAGATGAGAATTTCACAGAGTATGAGGCTAATTTTAAAAGGATTGAAAGGTATGCCTTAGATTATATATGTAACCCAAGGAGTAATATTGATTGATTATTATATGGGTTAAAACCATTTCTCTGTTGAGCATTAGTATCAAAATACTTCCCATCATACGAAGATATTGTCTCATGTGCTATCAAGATTGAAATGGAATTCTCTAAGTCTTATGACTAGAAAGAAATTCAAGAGATGAAGGTATCTATTGAACACTATGGGAATGTAAATAAGGGGAATAAGGGAAATGTTAAATATCAATATTGAGGTAAATGTGGGAAGAAACATCCCAGTACATACCTGAAGGGAATGAGTGTCTCTTACAAGTGTGGTGAAAAAGGCCACCAAGCTTGTGATCATAAGGGAAAGAAAGAGGATGTCAATGTTGAATTATACATTTGTAGAGAAATGAGGCATTATTCAAATGAATATCCTAAGCACCAAGTAATCATAACGCATAAAAGGACAAGGGAGAAACACCAAGCTTATGTGATCACTACTGCTGAGGTTGAAGCTCTGAAAGACGTGGTGGCAGGTAATTTAATGGTTTCTTCATGTTTAAAAAATTCACTATTTGACTATGTATCATCACATTGTTTCATATCTTCCCAGTTTTCTAAGAAAATTAGATATTTACAATTTGATTTAATAAGGGAGTTGTCAGTCAAAACTATTATGGGAAGTATCATTGCAATAATGTTTTGTGAATCAGTTGCCAAAAGGGAATATAAATGTTCTTTATCTACCAATCTCATCATCATACCCATGATTGAATTTAATATAATCCTTGGTATGGATTGGATTTCAGACCATGATGTGAAAATTTATTGTAAGAAGTAGGAGGATACAATTTTCTATGATGATAAAAAGTACCTTATCTTTAGAGGAGAAACGTCACCACCTGATTTTTATCTAGATCCACCCCCAGTAGCTCTACATAATTCAATTATTGGGGAGGAATATAATGAAATAGATATGGTAAGGGAAAATAATGTTCAAATAGAATATGTAACAATTATGCAAGAATATGTTGATGTGTTTCCAGACGATTGTCCTAGACATCCTCTAGAATAATAAATTGAGTTTTACATTGATTAAATTACTAGTTCAAGGCCCATATTGAAGACCCCTTATAGAATGGACATTGTGGAATTAGTGGATCTAAAGTAACAACTAGAGGAATTGAGTATTAAGGTATTTATTCACCCTAGTGTTTCTCCATGGGTATTCCCTGTACTTTTTGTTAAGAAAGAAGATGGATCTATGAGGTTGTGCAATGAATACAGGGATATCAATGAAATAACAATAAAGAACAGGTATCCAATACCTTTCATTGTTGATTTATTCGATCAAATTCATGGAGGTCAATATTTTTCAAAGATTAGCCTTCTATTTGGATATCATTAGTTGTGTGTGAAGAAGGAAGACATTCCGAATACAACATTTCGAACCAGGTACGAGAATTATAAGTTTATAGAAATTCATTTTGGATTGACTAATGGACCCTCTATTTTCATGGATCTGATGAATAGATATTTCAAGGAATATATATATGACTTTGAAGTGGTATTTATTGATGATATCTTGGTATACAAAAAAATCTATGAAGATCATGAAAATCACTTGGGAACTATTCTAAGAACCCTCAAAAGAAATGAATTATATGGTAAGTTTAGTAAGTGGAAATTTTGGCTTTTGGAAATTTCTTTTTAAGGACATATTGTATCTAAGGATAGAATCTCTATTTATCCTTATAAGACAAGATCAATACAAGAATGAAAATCACCGATGAGTATAACTGAGGTACACAGTTTTATTAGTTTAGCTGGTTATTATTGGCATTTCATCCCGAATTGTTCCTGATCGGCAAACCCATTAACCAAGCTCACATGTAAAGGGGTTAAATTTTTCTATACCAAAGATTGTGAATAATGTTTTGAATAACTAAAGAGTATATTAGTCAATTCTATTATCTCGACTCTACCATCGGGGAATGATGGGTTTGTATTTATAGTGATGCTTCAAAGAAAGGACTTGGTTGTGTCCTTATGAAGGATGATATAGTTATTGTCTATGCATCATGACAGATAAAAACTCTTGACCAAATCTATACAACTCATGACCTTGATTTAACATCTCTAATCGTTGCTATGAAAATATATATAGACTATCTCTATGGTGAAAAATGTTATATTTATACTTATCACAAGAGTATAAAGTATATTTTCCCACGAAAAGAACTCAACATGAAGCAAAAGTGATGGATTGAAATACTCAAGGATTATGATTGTACTATACAACACCACTTCAGCAAGGAAAATAAGGTGATAAATTCTTTGTGCAGAACAGATCATGAAGTTTTCAACAAGATGAGAGTTGAAAGGGATCCTATGTTCATGGATCTATTTAATATGGAAATGTGAATAATCATGGAAGGTAAAACATCAATAATTTTTCAAATGGATGCTAAACCATCTTTACTAGAAAGTATATAAAGTTATCAGAATGATGATGAGTAGTTTCAAAAGAATATTAAAGATGTGAATGATGGGAGATTGATTAACTTCGTATATGAAGATGGAATTTTGAAATTTGGGAAGAGACTTTGTGTTCCTGATATACCTGATCTAAAAAGGGAATTGTTGGATAATGCTCATAGCTCCAATTTCTTTATACACCCTCGTAGCACTAAGATGTTTAGAGATTTGAAGGAACTATTTTAGTGGGACAACATGAAGAGGGAGATTGATGATTATGTGTCAAGATGTATTGTTTGTCAACATTTGAAGGATGGAAGACAACATCCTAGAGGAGTCATTCAAACTCTTCCCATACCTGAGTCAAAATGGGATTATATTATGATGGACATTGTCATGGGACTACCAAATAATCTTAGAAGGAATGATGCAATATGGGTCATTATTGATCATCTTACCAAGTCAGCACATTTTCATGCTATAAGTGAAAATCTACCACTTCAACTTCTAGAAAGACTATATATTAATGAAGCTATAAGAATTCATGGAGTAAATATATATATTGATTCTGGTAATGATCCCCATTTTACATCAATATTCTGAAAAATTATTCAAAAGTCCTTGGATACTAAACATAATATGAGCACTGCCTACCACCCTGAAACTAATGGACAATAAGAACGGACTATTAAAACCTTAGAAGACATGTTGAGATCATGATCACTTTACTTTCACGGAATGTGGGATAAATATTTAACTCTGGTAGAATTTTCCTATAACAATATATTCCATTAAATTATTCAGATGGAAACATATGAAGCATTATATGAAATGAGATTGCACAGACCAACTTGTTGGGATGATGTTGCTGAAAGAAAACTCGTAGTCCCATAACATGTTGAGGAAACAATGGAAACGGTAAATGTTATCCAATCCCACAACAAAGCAGCTCAAAGAAGGAACATGATCTATGTTGATAACGGTAGGAAGGATTTGGAATTTGAAGTAGGAGGTCATGTTTTCTTGAAGGTATCTACATGGAAGAGTGTTATAAGATTTGCTAAGAAGGGTTAATTAAGTACCATGTACATTAGACCTTTTGAAATTCTAGAACGAATTGGAGTTATATCTTATCGTTTGGAATTTCCACCAAGTCTCTCCAAATATCATGATGTGTTCCACATATCACTATTAAGAAAATACATGCCTGACCAAACACATGTACTCACCTATGAAGAGATAGATCTGGAACTCGATCTGTCTTATTGTGAAGAGCCTATCAAGATTCTTGATACCAGAGAACAAGTGATGAGAAACCGAACAACTCGTCGGGTGGAATTTTTATGGAGAAACTATAAGATGGGAGAGGTAACGTGGGAACCCGAGAAACTTCTGACGAAGAACCACCTGATTCATTTTATGCAGTAATATTCTAGAAATCTTGAGGAAAAAATTATTTGAAGGAGGCAATAATTTAACACCCCAAGCTTCTATTGTATGCTTCTTTTTGAATAATACAATAGTTTGCATTTTATGCAACTTCGAGTTCTAACACACCATATCTAATCAAAATATCCATTATGAATAGTAATACCCACTTTTTGAAATTTTAGAAATTGCATTTTTAAAAATGGACTTCATTTTTTGATTTAGAATATCAAAATTAACTTAGGATGATTTTTTTCATTTTTCTGAAAACTTTAATTTTTTGGTGAATAGTGAAAAACACTACATTATGGTATAATATTGATTTTTTATTTATATAATTAGTTATTTTATTTAAATTTATACTAGGTAAACTAGATAAATAATAATTTTATATGTTCAATTTAATTCATTGGTGTCATTTTATAATAAAATAAGATATATAAAATTTTACAAAACTTTTTACCGTCTTTTACCCACCTTTTTGGTGATTTTAAAAATTTGCATTAAAAGTAGTTTTATCACCTCTTTGAATTAAATTTAGAAAATACTAGAGACACGGTTGAAGTTAGTAAGTAAAATTTGGTTCAATAAGGTGAAAATAATTTTTTGGGAATAGTAACTTTTGAATTTTATTTACCATGGTTAAAAGTAAATAGAGTAATTAATGGTAAAAATGATATTATAATTACCCTAACACATTTCCTAATTTTATTGGATGAGAGTATTTCGACCAAAATCAACCTTAGGAATAAAATATGACCCATTTGGTCTACTTTTTTTTTAGATTAGGACATTTATTATTATTTTATTTAAAGAAGAGTTAAATGTGTTAAATTCAATGATTAAAAACTAAACCATTTTTAATATAGGGTTATACATTAAATAAATTAGACTATAAATATTCATTAGAAATAAAAATATATTTCCTACATAATTTTATTTTATTTATAATTTTTATATATTAAAAAAAATTATTTATGACACAATGATGATGCAGTAATTACCTTATTAATGAAAGATTAAAATAATTGATCTAATAAATATCCAAATAAATGTAAATTGAAACTTATGAGAAATTCCCATAATTTTTTAGGTTAATATGACATGTATGTGTTTATTAAATAATTTTTTTTGGAGTGATAAAGTTTTTATGGCTTTCACAAAAAATCAAAATACCAAACAGTGTCAAAATTGACATAAACGATTTTTTAAAACAAATGATGCATTATTAATTGATAAAATATTCATAAAAATATAAAGTTCAGCCAAAGAAGTTAGATAATGTTAGATATATTAATAATGAACCACTTTGGGTTATCTTGGATTTTTATAGTAAGTTTATAAACCATTTATTATAATAATACAAGAATAAATGATAAAATTTAAACTATTTAACTAAGAGTTAAATTTAAAATATAAAGTTCATATGGTGACCTAAACCTATCAAAAAACTATTTGTTGAGAGGTTATGGACCCATACCTACCATATCCTTGAAATATATAATTTTTGATCAATTATTAACCGAATATGATTATATAATAAAATAATATTTCAAACTTTTCCTAAAGTGACCCTCACCTCTCTTATAAAAGGGTACTTCCCCTTCTCTCAAAATCACACCTCCAAAAACATTTGGCTAAGACAAAATCTACATAACTATCCTCCCAAATACTATAAATTCTACTTAGAGGACTTAATTTTATCATAAATCCATTCTAAAAATTCCATTTGATCAACTCAAAAGGAAACATACGAAGAAAAGGTAAAAATTTCACCACCTCTTTCAATGTTTTTTTATTCTTCCAGTTCCTCTTTATTTGTTGTTTCCATAATAAAATAATAACGCAATTACCATATAAATATTGTTCTGTTATTATAAATATGGTGTACCCATATTATTTATTCTATCCATCCTATGAGTGACAAGTCACTATATGTGTGTGCGTATGGCTTACCGTCTCCACGTCGGGGTGTAGTTTGTTATTCAAACACATCATTATTTAGATGGGTATAATAATGAGTATAACTGATGTAAATAATAAATATAATGTGTTTAGTATTCTTTATATATGATAAACCATCAAATTACATATTATTTCACCATCAATAGAATGATATAGTCTCTTGTGCGTACGTACAGATTATAGTTTCCACGAACGCGATGAAATTCATTCCCCATCATAACCATTCAAAAATAATTTTCATTTTATGATTGAAAATAATGTTTAAGAACTAAATATAATTCTTGATATAAATAAAATAAATCCTATCCATAACAAACATGGCTTATGTAACCAAGAATATAAAGGAAAATGAATCAAGTTAACACCCAAAATGATGATACTACTGAAATATTATTAATAAAGCAATATTAGATGATCATATATGATATAATAATTATGTATGTGGTTTTTTTTATAAATTCATAAAAATTATTTATCTATTATAAAAGTGGTTAACTTACCCTTGATCAAGGAAAAATACATGGTAATTGTTAATTCTATAGTCTCATCATTATCCGAGGTTGTTTATATATGAGTATCTACTAGGACTTCTTTAACTTCCACATATGTGTTTTATAAAAATCTATTTCAAAAAAAATTACCATTTCCTCTATTATGGTTTAAATTAAATTATACCATTGTTTAATTTTTTTTTAAATGTTTATAAAGGAATCTTTCTGTTGTTTTCCAAATAAGGTCCTTTACATCATTTTCGACAAAATCGAGAAAAGAATGTTTTTTAACTTATACAGCGAGTTTGGATATTTTCCATCATTAAAACATATTAAATGATTCCCTTACATGATTAGTAGAATATTTTAAAATATAAATGTTTTATTTTATAATTATGTGACTTTTAAATGATTTCAAAATTGAAAGAGATATTTCTCTAAAAATGTTTTCATTTCATCAATCTCAACATCCTTTGTTGGATTTTACGCTTGTTTAAAGTAGATTAATTATGATATAAAATTTTGTATTGTAAAGAAAGTTTTATGATATGTTTCACTGTAGATGTGATATTTTAATACCATACATGGTTTAGGGTTAAAGGATTGAAATTTTGTATGCTAGTTTTAATACAAATGATTATGTTATGTTTCATCCTTTTCATATGAAGAATGCATTGGACTTTGTATGTGACTGGTGGAGTCCCTTATAGCTCCTCAATGCATCAGTAGGTCTCATGAGACAAAATAGTGTCTTGGCATAAGGCCTTTACAAGATCTTATTTGTAGTCTTGGCACGAGGCCTGAATTATGTGGTTATGATGTCCAACATTATGCATTCGACCATTATGAAATTGGATATTGATATTACATGTGATTATTAGACTAGTAGAATATCCATGTGAATAAGTATATAGAATTATTCAATTTATCTTTTCCATATTATTCTGAAATTTAATTTTAAAAGGATTTTGTTTTAGTCTTTTACATTGACTTAAATTGTTTTTCTTATTTATGAATGTTTCCGTTATATTTTTATCCTTAATGATCATCTGAGCTCACCCCTTCTTTATGTTTTATTTTTCCCAAGATGTGAAGAATTATATTATGATTAACCTGCAATGATATTCCATGGATATGAGTGTGTTCAAAAGGGGAAATTTTTTTGTTTTTTTCTTTCATGATGTAATGTAAAACTTATGTATGTATCTAGAACTTCCAAGCATACTAAACTGATTGGTCTTTCGGGATTTTATCCTTTGTGATCATGCCAATATTATGTAATAATGCACCGACTCTGTGTAACTAGGGTCAGGGCATTACAAATTATATTATTTTATCCAAATAATTTGGTTAAGGTTAACTAAAAAGGGTATGAGTAATATATAAATAATATTTTGTGGATTATGTGATCCATATAAGTTGATTCTTGTGCATCATTTATGAAAAATTCATCTTGAATACTCATCATTTTTAGAAAAATATATGATTGTGGTGAGAATTAATTAAGGTGTGAAAATATAATTTTCAACTACTTATATTTTATCATGTTATCAATCCATGTAGTAAAATATGTTATCAACTCTATGAAAAGGATCTAGAAACAAAAATTTTATTCAATTAATTTTCTTAATGAGAAATAAATGAACTTTTAAACCATCATTAATTTATGTTTTTATGATTGCTAACATTTTTGTGGCCATGTTCTTCATATCTATCCATAAAAAATGATAGTTATATTTTTATTCCATGTCTACATTTTACTACATGGATCACTATAAAGTGTTATCTCAGATGACCTTTGTACTTCCCCTTCTTTCTTTGAAAGATGAAGTATTATTGACCCAATTTATGATGTGGGTTTTCCCAAAAAATATTTGATATATGAACCATGGATTTAGGAATTGAAATTTAAATTTGTGAGGATGAAATTTATTTTACCAGTGTAGAACGTTACAAACCAAGATTTTATGGCATGTCTCTTTTAAAATTTAATCTCTTTGAAAGCTTACATTGCACTTAAAAAAAACTTAATTACACAATAATATATTGTTATAACCTAGCCACTAAATTGGTGGTATTGAATATTATTAACCAAATTATGTAATTTATATATTATATATTTAATAAAATGATTTTATATTCATCCGAATGATTTTAAAGGCATAAAAAACAATAAATCAAATTTTATGCATTAAAAGGTTGATTTTTTACAGCAGTTTTTTTCCTTTTAATGGAACACATGTTATAGATCTATTTATTGAACCTTTTATATATTATATTTGAAGAAATAAAACACTTATAGGAATGATAAGTATCAAAATTTACTTTTTTTGTATTTTTATGATAAGTTTAACGTTTTTAAGAAAAGTGAAAAATACTATATTTTAATTAAAAAAATATTTTAAATAAAAATAATTTTTTTTCATAACCCCCTCCCTCAAAAAGTTCACCTCATAGAATGTAAATGAATAAAGGGATATAATGACCCCTAAGTCCTAAATCTAGTAGGCCCCGAGCTAGAGACCAACACCAAGGGTATACAAATCTCACAAAATGGAAGGTATTACCCTTTTTATAGTAATCCTGATCAAAAGATAATATGTATCAACCTAAAAATAACACGAAGATATATATATATATATATATATATTAGAAATCCCAAAACACCCTACATTCATTTTTGAATCAAAAATTCTACAAATACAAAACAGTATCTAATGTAAATACATAAATGTAAGGCTAAGCAGTGACAAAACAATTGTCCCAAAGCCCAAGCTAGTAATTCCAAAACCCAAAACCCATAATCCTCATAGAAACCTAAAATATGTTTAATAATGTAGTGTGAGAGTACAAGTATACTCAATTGTAAACCCCAAAGTCTCTCATGCTCAAGTGGTACAATCATACAAAGGATCATGTGACAAGGTAAAAGCCCCAACGACACCTAACAAGGTGTTCTAGCAATCCCCACCTCACCAAGGCACCCTCCCCAAGTAACGTAGGTCATGTAAATTTATATTGTAGGATCCTAGATGATAGGGTTCCCCACACCACTTCCCTAGTGATTATATTCTCTCACACTCAAACAGAACACATCATGGAGCACCCACATAAATGGAAATAACCAATTCAAAACCTTCCCTCAGACACTTGTTCCTCACAACAACTTCCCGCCCATAGACACCTGGTCCATATACCCCATTACATCCTACCCGGACACACCTAGGTATCACAAATACTTATTTCTTAAAAACACATGGTTCACTTACTACATCGCATACTAAAGACACCTCAGAACAAAACACATATTATATTGAAGACACCTATGAAACACAACTCACCTGCACACACATGGGCCTCATGAATCACAATATTCATAATGAATATTTGGATATCACTACTTGGAAGAGGGAGTAGGGAAGAGCAGGTTTCTAGCCATCCATCCTCCCATCATGATTTTTAGGAAAGACACCCTCCCCCATGATAATGGGCGAGTTCGTCTAATAGTTCACAACTTAGGTGTGGTGTGTTTAGAAATTACAAAGGAAATATGTGTGTGTGTGTGTAATAAAAAATAGTCAAGACTAATCTATGGGATTCATGAAAACTACTACATCAATAGGAATTAATAAACATCATAAACAGTCACATCATATGTTGATAAGTTAAATCTACCTCACAAAAACCCCCATACAATTTAATTAACAAATTCTCCTTATTTGTTAAACCATTACTTTGTTCATTACATCTCTACTTGGGAAACTATTAAACACAAAATCATAAAAAAGAAACACAAGAAAATGGTCAACACCATAATAGTTATTATAGAAGGAAAAGATCCTACTAGTTTATCACACATCATATTTCCACTCTGTTTAACACTCATTCATGGTAGAAAAAAGTACCAATCCCATGAAATGTAGTAAAACGTTCTGCATGCTACTTAGGGAGTAACCTTGGGAAATTTACCCATAAAAATCACTAATGTCTATAATCAAACTCATCATACCAAAAATATACTCTCAATAAGGATAAAATCCTCTCAGAAACACACCTCATCACATCCACATTTGCAGAAACGCTGCATAATAACACTATTCCCATCACATCCATAAATATAAAAATATCACATCCCAAAGGAAGCCCCTCTAGACATCTCTTCCCATCAATTCCACAATCAACCAATCTTTCAAACTGAGATCCCATCACACCACCCATACAAACCAACATCACATAGCCAAACCCACAACATTACTATAACATAAGTCAGAATAAACCCACACCTATAACACCACCACACATACCAATGCATAACATATTTAAATTTAATAAGGCATTCCTCATTCAATTTCCTATAGTTAATTCAGAGGGAATCCATTTATTATCAAATTTTACATGGTTAATTATTTTCATAAACATACAATTTTTCAATAGAACACCAATAACATGCATTAAAAATCCATCACAGGTGCACACACAAAGACGACCAATGGCAATTATTTTTAGTGCGATGTTAGCCCATTCAAAACACAATATCAAAAACAATTAATAAACTAGAAGGATGCGTCACTTTTTCCTAAACCCTATATAGTGATAAAAAATGATTCAATTGCCTTAATTTATTTTGAGTTCATGTTCCATCAAAGAGGAAAAAATTGTACACCCACCTCTCATGAATCAATGATTAAAGAGAGACAAAGGGTTCCCCACCTTGAAGAACAGACTATTAATACTTCATTATTGTGTCAAACATGGGGTGCATGTGATGAAGGAAGAACCTGTAGGGAAAACATGATCCATAGGTCTTAGCACAACCACATGACTCCTTGGAAGAAAAAATTTGGGGTTCACCAAGAGAAAATGAAAGGGTCTAGGGATGATAGGATCTTGTCTTTAGAAAGTCCAGATCCAAAATAAACAGAATGAACAGTTTTTGAAGGCCATTAATGGCATCTCTTGAATAAGACCACATAGTTTGGAAGTCATAAGAAGCGTTATGTTTTTAGAATATAGATACAATCCAAAACAACTCCAAAATCTATTAAATATTCTATTAAACTCATTTAGTGTTAAATAAAATGTCAAAGGGGTGAAACTAGAAAAACTGGAGAAATATAGAATTTTGAAAAGCTATTGGAAAAGAATCACTATTGGGTGAGTCACCATCATGAGTCGCATGTGGATGAGTCATCATTGGGTGAATCACTATTGGATGACACTCCATCGAATGAGTCACCATTGGACGACTCACAATTAGATGACCTACCAGTAGATGAGTTATTGTTAGCTGGCTCAGTGTTGGACGAGCTACCAGTAGATGAGTCACTATTTGGTGAATCTCCATTGGATGAGTCACCATTGTATGAATCACCATTGAATGAGTCACTATTGTATGGGTCAAAATCAGAAGTTACCGTGACCAATATACCTGTCTGAGTCACCATTGTGAGTCACCGATGGAAACCTACTGGTGTGAGTCACCATAGTGACTCACAATCGTGACCTTCCATTTCAAAATCATATTCCTGAATCATTGTTCCTGAACCACCATTGAGATTCACTGTCAAGATTCACCGATGTGGTTCACTATTGGGATGAAGTACTGTTGAAAAAACTAGAAAACATGAAAACTCTTTAAATGAGTGACTATAACCCCCCAAAACACACTTAAAACTAGATTTTCACAAAACAATGGACTATAAGGGTCTAGGCCATTACATATGATAACTATCAAAATATTATCATGCCCAAGAATTGAAAACAAACTCAAAATAAAAATAGGGGTATAAACAACCACCGTAATAGATACCTCTCAATGATCTTGTGATACATGAAACATCAATACCAATATCAAGGTTCAATGGTAAACCACCATGTGTTGTATGAAAGCTATAGTGTACCCTAAACATCAAATAATACATCCTATAACATCATCTTACCCACCATACTAGAATACACAATAAATTAGAAAAATAAACACAGTGTTCGAACATTTGAATAATTGAATCCCATCCCCCATTTCAAGATACTATCTTCATTGGGCGGCACTGACTCACCCGCATGGGTTTAATCACATCACAATTAATTCATCTTGATTAGAAATATAGTCTTACCTGTTTAACATGTTAAGAGTTTATCAAACATCAAATAACAATAAAACAACTCATCTCACAATAAAAAAGGTTCGAACATTACACTTCAATGAAAAATAGAACACGAAAAAACTAAAAACATCCCTGAGTATTGGGAATGCATTTGTGCTTCATGCTCCCATGTATTCTCTTCCGAGCCCCCATGCGTCCACAACACATGAACCAAGGGAATGGTCTGTCTATGAAACACCTTCTCCTAATGATACTGGATCTCTACTGAACACTCTACAAACCTCGTTTCATCTTCGAAATCCAAATCTCTATAGTTGATGATGTGGGATTCATCGTGTAGATATCGATGAAGCCGAGAGTTGTGAAATAACTTGTGGAACCTCTCTAATTGAGATGGAAACTCCAACAAGTATTCCGCCTCACCAACTCACCCCAACACCTCGATGAGTCCAATAAAACTTGGAGAATTCTTTCTCCATCTCACAAACCTCTTCTTCCCATTTCAAGGGGAAACAATCAAGAAAACGTGGTCCCCAACCATGAACTAAAAGGGCCTCCTCTTGCGATTGACATGTGACTTCTGCCGACCTTGCACTTCCTCCATCGTCTCACAAAGAAGATAAGCCTTCTCGATCATACTCTTCACTACATCAGGGGAAAAAATATATGCCTCCCCAACCAATATCTAGAAAAAAGTTGAACGACATGGTCTTTCCTAAAAAGAATAAAATGAAGCCATGCAAATGGAATATTGGTGGCTATTATTGTATGTAAACTCTACCAAGAGAAAGTGTCATACATAGGATCCTATAATGTCTAATATTCATTACTGAAACATGCTTTTCAACATCTAGATCATTAGTTATATCTTCCCCTCTGTATGATGTTGGAAATCAGTGCTGAGGCATAACTGAGTTCAAAGAAAATGTTTTAATTTGGGCTAGAATCGTGAGTTAAAGTGTGTATCTTAATCTAAGAAAGTGGATCTTATAACTCCATGAAGCCACACCACCTCATCCACATACCTCTTTGAAAAGAAATCTACTGGACCCGACTCTTTGATCGCCAAGAAGTGAGTCGATTTCATCGCCTGGTCCACTACTACCCAGATGAAGACATAGCCTCCCCAATCCCTTGGTAACCCTATGATGAAATCGATTGATATGTCATACCACTTACAATCGGGGAAATCTAAGGGATGAAGAAAACTACTAGGAGAACATTTCTCTGTCTTCACTAGTCAAAACACAAAACACCTTGCCACAAACTCTATCATTACCCACATTATCTAGGGCCACAAAAAATGAATCCTCAAGACATTGCACATCATGAAAATTCATGGGTGTACTGATAAGGATGAGTTATAAAACTCATGGAGAAATTTCTCACAAATCACCCCCAAAACAAAAAACCTCTCACAAAACAACATATGATCATGATCATCCATCGACCATCCCTCCGGAGAATCACCTTGGTCAACGAGATATCACATCACCTATACCTCTGAGTCTCCCCACTAAGACTCCTCCACCAACTACATCATATAAGACTTCACTGTTATCTAAAACAAGAATCATCTACCTCTATCCTAACTTTAGTCTAATTTTAAGGCTTCTAACTCCTCCATCACCTTCCATGATTCCTCATATTCCCAATATACGCCCATCTACGACTTTCTGATCAAGGTGTCAGACACAAAATTCCCAATTTTCAAGGTGTAAGAGATCTCAATGTTGTAATCCTTGAGGAACCCCATCCACCTAAATAGTCACAATTTTAAATCTCTATGGAAAAATATATACCACAAACTCTAGGGATCTATGATGAATATTAATCAACCCCCATTGAGATAATTCCACCACAACTTCTGTGAATACACAACCGCTTCTGTATCTAGATCATGGGTGGAATATTTAAATTCATGGGGGCCTAAATACCTAGAATAATAATATATAACTATTTATTATTGCATGAATAGGTGTCCTAATCCCATATGGCAAGAATCAAAAAACACTGCGAACATCACCCCTTAATCAAGAAACTAGAGTGCTAGGTCACTGACCAACTTCCCCTTCATATAGATGAACATGGTCTAGAACTTCTTTGTCCAAACAAAAGCATGGTATTTTTTTATTAGACTTGTAAATAGATCTAAAAATTGAGAGAGAACTAGTACAAATATCCAGTAATATCTGACTAGACCAAGAAAACTATGAACCTATGAAACAACCTTGGGTGCTTCCCAAGAAACTATTGCCTCAATTTTAGATGGGTCCACTTCTAAACACTAATGTGTCACCACATGTCCAATGAAATTAACCTCTTGTGTCCATAACATTCACTTAGAAAACTTTCTATATAGCTGGTGTCATCGAAGAACCTATAAGATAGTGCTCAGATACTTGGTATGCTCATCCTCGGACTTCGAGTAGTTCATGATGTTATCGATGAATACAATGAAGAACTCTTCTAGGAACTCATAAAAGATATATTTCATAAGCCCCTTTAACATTTTTGGTGAATTTGAAACACCAAAAAACATGACGGAGAACTCAAAGTGACCATTCATACACCTAAAATAACACTTCATGAGATTTCCCTCCTTCGCCCTCTAATGGTTATATCTAAACTACAAATCAATCTTAGGAAAAAATATGATCCTCTTAGCTGGTTGAAAATATCATCTATCCTATAAAAATAGAAATGGGTCTAGACTATTACCTGGTACAACCTCTGGATGTATTTTCACAACCTCATACCACAATCCTACATCTTTACAAACAAAAATAGAGAACCGCACGACAACACACTGGGTAGGATTAAGACCTTCTTTATCATATCTTCTATCTGAATCTTAAACTACCACAACTCAAAAGGTTACATTCTAAGAGAATCCATCAAAATTAGATAAACACCAAGGTGATGGTCTATCCTGAACTAAACATCATGTCGAATGGGTAGAGTCACAAGCACCTTGGGTAAAGCATCCTTGAACTCCCCAACTACCCTGGGGGATCCCACCATCTCAACGTACACTGATTGCACTGACAACACAACTAACAAGTAAATAAGTGTCTCTCCATGCTGACTACACACCTGTCAACTCCACTCACTGAAAAAAGCCACACGCTGACCATTTGCATCCAAAAGCATAACTCTTGTCCAAAAGAAGTCGATAATATCATGAAAATAATACAACTAATTGATGGTGAGAATAACATCGTATGGCTACATATATAGAATGAAAAGTTCCCCACAAGACCGATGTGGTCCCATCATCATTCTCCATCCCTTGCACACATCAAATAAACTAGTCTGACCACTGACTATTGTACTCAACACAAGATTCATGAGAAGATTGTATAAGTCTACTACAAGATAATGGGATAGACTGGGTGAAACAAAGAAGTTTGAATCTTATGAATCAAACATTGCACAAGAAAGTGTACCAAACAAGATGATTGTACCTCTTCTGATTTGTAGTACAGTTGTAACTGCTACCTCTGTGGCGTAAAAATGACCACACCAATATCCTCTACCCCTCTAATGATGAACGCCTACCGAAAACCACACCCGGGACGAGGTTCTTAAGGAACACCTAGACGTCAGCCTCTACATGCTCCATCTCCCTTCGGTGGGATATGGTCCTACTATCCCTACTACTAAAATGGACTAGCTGACAACTACTACTGAGGATGGAATGAAACCTACCCACCACCACCATATTGAGAATGAATGTTCATAGGACAATGTATCTAAAGATTTATAGGGACTCCACATAAGAAACAAATCGTTCCAGTTCCTATATGATAGGAAATAGGACCATAAGTTCAAAATGGAAACTTCTGAGGTTGACTCTCGCCTGTCAAAACCTCAAAGGCCTTGTATTTTGATACCTACAACTAGGAACTATACTTCTTGAAGAATCTTAATGGATCCCCTATCATAGTATACCTCCTCATTAGTGCATCAAATCAATTGTATCTTCCTTATTCTAGACCTCTAAATACGTTGGGAATGTAAAGGGGTTAACCACATACTGGATAGAAGATGAAGTTCCTCCTATAGGAATATCAAATGAGGATCCTCATCTAGAAAGAGATCTAGGTTAAAATTAATGATATCCTTAAAACAATTCCTAGATCTCATACTGACATACTCCCATGCTAGAGGGAGAGTAACTCCAAACCCTTCTGAGCCTTCATGGTTGACGAATGAAATTCTTTTTCTAAATCCTTCTTGAAGTTTACCCATAGAACATCAGCCTCCTTCCTTTCCTCGAGGTACAACATTCACTATTGACACACAACTACCTGTATCTGGATCACCGTCAAAGGATACTAGTACTCCCTTGAATCCTAGATCAAACATAAGATGATCTCAATATCCTCAATCCATCTCTTTGTTTCCATGTTATAAACAACACCCTAATAATTTAATAATATTTTCTGTTGGAAAACACATAACATTCTCTACCACTATTCTTCCTCCCCCACTAGATCAACCCTCTACTGATCAATTGGGTCGGCCTACTGAGCCTCAATTTCTTTAGCCACAAGTGGATGACGACATGGATCTATAGATTAAAAAAATAACAAATAATTAATAACCCTGAGTAGTATATAATTTTATTTAATATTCATTTAAACTCAATTAAATAATTTTTTATCCATTTAAAATTTCCAAAAAATACCCAAAATAAAATATGAACACAAGTCATTATGACGAATGTGCCTTTCAAAGGGTCTCTAAACTACAAAAGGATTCACCTCTCATGGTCATTCGACAGGCTCATAGTAATCACATCGGATCACGGGCCCCCCTAAAATCTCATTTCCAATCCATTCTTCCATGGCCTATGTCAGGCACCAGGATCACCTAACACTATTACCCTACCATCCCATGCAATCCTCACTATGCCTAACTCCAAAATTCATCCCATCTCTCAACCATCACCTCTGATATCATTCTATCATGACCCCCCCCCCCCCTCTAATGATTCCGCTTCTGGACTAGAAATGAATAAAGGGAGATAATTCCCATGAATCCTACCTCTAGTAGGCCCCAATGTGGAAACCAGCATTAAGGGTATAAAACTCTCATAAAATTGGACACATTACCCATTTTATAGTAAAAACAATCAGGAGATAAGATGTATCAACCTCAAAACATCTCCAAGACACACACACACAAACACACACACATATATATATATATATAGATATATATAATAAATCCAAAACTATCCCAAATGCTTTTTTGAAACAAATCTTCTACAAATTTAATAAAAATCACCAAATTAAATACCCAAAAGTAAACACCCAAAAGTAATGCTAAACAGAAACACAACAATTATCCCAAATCCCGAGATAGTAATGCCAACCATGGTCCCTATAGTCCTCCTAGAAACATGAATGTAGTTTTAAAACCTTGTGTGAGAATAAAAGCATACTCAGTAAAAAAATAAGAAGTTTCTCATGAAAAAGTGAGAGAAGCATACTAATTATCCTGTGAAAAAAAAGAACGAACATCACCTAACAAGGTATCATATCCATCCCCACCTCACCAAGAAAAACTAACCAAGTAATGAAACTCAAGTAATGTAACATAGCAAGAAAATAGATGATATGGTACCTCAAACCACTTTATCGATGATTAGACACTCTCACGTAGTAATAGAAAATGTCTAGTTTACTCACATCTTCTAAAAGAACCACATCACAACACGTATTCACACACCTAGACCTCACAACCACACATTTCTTATAGACACATAGGCTATATACCACATCACATCCCACCTTCACAAACCTAGGCCTCACAAATAAGTCTCTCCCATAGACACCAATTCCACGTACCACATCACATCCTGAAGACACCTGGGAACACGACACATATCATCCTAAAGACATGTAGAAAACACAACTCTCCCACCCACACCTAGGCCTCAAAAATCAAAATCTTCCCAAATAATCCTAGGATATCACCACATGGAATAATGAGCATGGAAGAAAATTTTTCCATCCATCCATGCTTCCATCGGGATGTTTGGTAAAGACACCCCCCTTTAAAATGGTGGTGTTTGA
Source organism: Viscum album (assembly GCA_963277665.1). Lineage (NCBI taxonomy): Eukaryota > Viridiplantae > Streptophyta > Magnoliopsida > Santalales > Viscaceae > Viscum > Viscum album. The sequence continues at coordinate 247,610,548 of OY728131.1, forward strand.
CATATTATTATCAACTAGGGTAGGGTACATGTATAAATCACAAAGGAAATATATTTATATATGTATAATACCAAACACTCAATCCCAAACTATTTGGTTCATGAAAACTACTCCCTCTATATGAATTAATCAACATAATCAATAGTCACTTAGGATGTTGATAAGGAAAATCCACTTTGAAAAAAACCCCAAACTCAAATCATACCCCCAACCAATTCAATTAACTAATTCTCATTCTTTGTTAAACTGTTCATTTATTCATTCTATCTCTACCCAAGAAACTACTAATCAAAATTGAAAATAAAAAACACAAGAAAATTATTAGCACCACCATAGTCATTTCATAAGGTGATGATCCTAATAGTTTAACACACATTATATTTTCGTTATTCTTAACAACCATTCATACTATAAGAAAGTAACATTTTTGAGACACATGGTAAAGCATTATGAGAACTACTCATGGAGAGACCATGGGTGAATTACCCATACAAATCACTATTTTATGTCTTTGAAGTCATCCTACCCAAACCATCCTCTGAAAATAGCTAAACCCCACTCAGCAACGCACCTCATCACAACCATCTTGGTATCCCTACTTCATAACAACACCATACCCATAAAATATAGAAATATAATCATAGAACAACCTAATGGAAACCCCACTGAACAACACTGCCCATTAATTCAGTAATAAACCAATCTCTCTACCTGAGATACTATCACACCACCCATACCACCACACATCACATAACCAAACCCCAAACCCTAGTACAACACAAGTTAGAATAAACCCACACCTAGCACATCACCACACATACCAAGGTAGAGAATATTCATATTTAACAAGGATTTCCTCATTCAATTTCTTCTTTTTAATCCAGGGGATATCAGATAAATTGTTATATCATGGGGCATCCATTTATTAGCCGAGTGTATGTGGTTAATTAATTTCATACACATATAGCCATTCAATAGAAGACTAAAAACAAACAATCATATTCCATCATATTTTCATACAAAAATAACACCAAAAACCATGATTTTCAATGGGTTATTAGGCAATAAAAACACATTACCAACAATAATTAATAATATAGAATCATGCGTCACTTTTTCCAAGCCCCTATATATTGATCTTAAACCAATTCAACTACCTTTATCCATTTGTATTTTTACTATCTTCACAAAGGAAAACATGGTACACCCACCTCACATGATACAAAAATTAAAGAGAGATGAATAGATCCCTAACTCAAAGAAAAGATGCTCGACACTTTCTTATTATGCCAAACAGGAGGTGCGCAGGAAGCAGGAATAACCTATTGGGAAAAAACAATCTTGTGGTCTATGAACAACCACACAAATCATTGAGGTATAATGGTTTGGGGGCATCAAGAAAAAATGGAAGGGCTCAAGGAAGAGATGATCTTAGATTTATAAAGGACATATCCTAAATCAATAGAAAGAATAGTTTTTAAAATTCATTAAAGGAAGATATTGACTACGACCATGTGGTTTCGAAGTGAAAGGAAGATTCAGGTTTTTAAAAGATTGATACTATTAAAAAAGGCTCTAAAACCCATTAAATATGGTATTAAACTTATTTAACATCAAAGGAAATGTTAACGGGGAGAAATTAGACAAATGGAAATAAATCTATAATTTTCAAATACTATTTGAAATGACTCACTCTTCGGTGATTCACCATCATGAGTCACCAATGGAAGAGTCACTTTTGGGTGACTCATCATTGGATGACTCACCATTGTTTTACTCACCATTGAATGATTCACCATGGGACAAGTCACTATTGGACGAACTACCAGTGCATGAGTAACCATTGAACGAGCAACCAGTGGATGAGCCACCATTTGGTGACTCACCATTGGATGAAACACCATTAGATGAATCACTTTCGAACGATTCACTGTTGGACCAGTCAACATATTATTAATGACAGTTGTGAGTCACCACGGAAGACCTACCTGTGTGAGTCACCGTCGTGAATAACCATTGGAAACCTACCAATTATACTTATGGTTTCATTTAAATTTATGACTATTTATCCATTTTATAATGTGAAAAAAACTCAATTATACTTATTTGGGTCATTTTTAACCGTAATATAGGAATATGAGCTTGACATGAAGGTGGTGCTAAAAAGTAAAACACATTGTTCATGGAGGCGGTGAACCAATAATAATACCAAAAACATTTTCATTTTAAAATATAATGAGATGGGGTTAGATAATAGATATTCCATTAGTATAATAACACTTTCCAATATTAATAATGCTAATGTTATAATAGTATCATGGATGGTGTATATTTTGAAGACTTAAAAGAATAAGTGAATAAAAGTTTTTTCTGTTAGATAATGCCACATAATACCTTGATGATAGCTTTTAGGATAGTCCTTAGTGATTCATTGCCTTGTATTTTGGTTATAAAAATTCATATATTATGTGACAAGAGAGATTAGGATAGCTTAAATAAATATTTTGGGAAATAGAAGGCCAAAAATGAGTGAATAAATTGAGGGGTGGATAGTGTTATTTATATGAGGCAGAGGAGGGGTTTAAGGATAAAATATTACAATAAAATATAATTTAATCAAATGTAACACAAAATGTGAAACAATAGTAATTATATTGTTATTATATAGTAAATAGGATATAAAAATAAGAAAAATAAAATCTAGAAACATAAATATTTCATTTTATAAACTCTTACAAAATATAGTACTAATGAATAATACTACTTATCCAATAGATACATATCCCCTTATAAACCCATCATAACCCTTCCAGGTTAGGTGGATAATGTTTCTAATTTTATGAGGGTAGTTCAGTAGATATTGATGTAGTGGTGATTTCTACTAACATTATCAAATCTCGTAGATTATTTCACTCAAGATTCACTTGTTGAATCTCCTCTTGGAAAACCCCAATGATCTTACCTCCCTACCAAACTCAGATAAATGAAATATAAAATGAATGATCATACTATTTGAGGCCAACATTCTCCCATCTATAAAAATTTCCTCTCATCACCACCCTTAATATAAATTAATTGTAAATTTATAATTATAATTTCCACTTCACCAAATAATAAAATTCACACGGGTCATATTATGTTGATTTATTATTTCTAATTAATAATAAGGTGTTGATTATTTTTACTAAATATGGAAAACCCAATTTATTAAAATGATAATTTCCATATAGAAATGTTTGGGTCATTATATTATATTCCTTTATGAAATGTTTTCAAAAAAAACATTACACACACTAACATGAAAATAGGTTAGTGTATTTTTTATACATTTCTTCAACATGTTCCATTATTAACTCTTTATACTTAATATTATACAAAATTACATTGAGTTGTGTTGTTGTGTAGAAAATTATCTCCAAGATCCATGATATTTACCAATTTATCCTCATAATATATATCATTATCCAACTATTCCACCTGTGGATTTAGTACATGTGAGGAATCCTATATGTTCACCCACAAGATGGATATATGGAACACTTCATGCACTTGGGTCATGTTTGATGGGTGTTTTAGTTGATTAGACACCACCCCAATATGATCATGAATCCCATAGGAGCCTATTTATCCATGACATAACATTCCCTTATTTTAAAACCTTATGTCTCTTTTCTATCAAGATATAGAATGGAATACATTATATCTATTATGAATCATCAGATATCATCAATGATTAATATTGTAGACGTTCTAACGACTCTATAATATTCTTATGTTTTAATGAATGTACTTGAAAATAACATACATCTATTCGACTCATTCAATTCCCAATAACATGTGTTCACCAACATTATCTCATCACATTGGTTTTCTACATCCCTTTGAATATAATGCTTAATAGGGAGCCACGTGATTTCTATATTGGAATATGTTGGTATATGGTAACTCAAAAATATGATTATGTTATTACAATGACCCTTAAATATATATAGATTCATTTAGGTAATCCTCGTATTTCATTCAGATATAATTGATAGTGGTTTTTAATGAAACTCACCACTACTGTGATGGATTTATTCATGTGATGATTGAAAAACAAGTCCTCTTGAATAGTGATGAAGTAATTTGTATTGGTGCTATGGTCTACTAAAATACATAAGAAATTTTTCACTCTAGATGTATTTGAAATTAAATGGATTGAATCCTTAGTAATGACCTCCCATTTCCATGTAGGATTCAATAAAGGTAACATTATTCCATCATATGTTTAACTTTCAACATTATGTTTTTTACATTATAATCACATCAATGTGTATTCTATGAACTCCTTCTTCATATTGTCCCACTAGAATCCAATTAAATGATCTATATACAAAATTTAATTCTCGTGGTCGATAAATAATGTCATTATATGTGTATGATTCAATAACTCCATTATCCTGGTTTTCAAAGGTACACATAATCATGATCCAAATCTCAAAAAACCTTGTTCATCGATGTTAAACTTTATGGTTTTAAAGTTTATTATCGAATCTTAATTCATATATATCTCCATGTAATCCCTTTTATCTTCACTCATCATCTCTTAAATGTATATTTTATAATTAATATGAGTAAAGTATGATGACATTACCTCCATTATGATTCCCATTTCCATCATTTGTATGTATAAAATGAATCAATCATTATAAATCATCATCACATATAAGGTCTCAAGATCTTTTCTACTTATAAAATATACTAATTTTTTTCAAAACCAATATGTAAATAAATTGAGTAGTCATAATCCTTTACTATCTCTATATGCCTTTAGTAGAGTTTGTTTAAACGCATAATTTTGAAAATATACTTTAGTATATTGAGATTTTAATATATTTAATGCTTCTCTCCACTATGATAATTACATAAAAGATTCAATTAAAGGATTATTTATTCTTACACCAGATCATGTGTATTACAGTTATGTTCATGTATTTTCAATTTTTGAGAGGTATGGTCTATCAATTTATTACTTTTCTTGAGTACACTTCTGAGTTCCTTTTTTGAGGCATCACTTTATATCAAAAATCATTCCCCAAATGTGGGTAGTGTGATTAATGGTCTACTGATTATCTAATTTTTTAACTCCATGAATATCTCATAAAATTAATTTTTTTATAAAAACATTACACCCTTTTGAGTTATATTCGATACACTGTTTGAAAATCATGAGATTTTATAAAAAATAACTGATATTACCAAGGTAATCTATGAAATCTAAATTTCTCTATTAAAATTTTTAGTTTGGGTCATTGCACAACCACCCATTTCTTTTAAGGATCCATGGATATCCCAATAAATGTGATAACATGTCTAAATAATAATAATTTATCCATAAAAAACTCACATTTATTATAATTTGTTTTTATAAATTTCCATTTATCAAGGTCTTCAAAATTGTACTCAAATACTTATCATGTTAGTCTTTTATTTTTGTGTAAATTATAATATAATTTATAAAGTCAACCAAAAAATTTCAAGGTAATATATAAATATGGTATTCATAATGTCCATAAATATTTTTGGAATACTAGTGTGTTCAGAAAGAATTAATATGAACTCATAGTGTATTTGCCTTTAATGAAAATAAATATTGGTAATATATTACTTCATTACCATTAATTGATTACATACCAACCAAAGATCCACTTTAGGGAATTATTGGTCCCCACGTTTATGATAAATGCATCAGATATCCATGGTAGGTGATACGTGCCCTTTATAAAGATTTTTAGTTTACAATAATCAATGCAGTGGTGCATTGACCCATCATTATACCTGACATAGTGGACCAGTGCACCCCATGGTGAATCAATTTGAAATATGGAACCCCTACCCAAATTATCTTATAATTTATTCTTTTATTAAACTAGTTCAATGAGGAAAATTATATAGGGAATATTGTATATCTATAAACCTCTAGGTATAATTTCAATTGATAACTCAATCTCTTAGTTGGAATAAATATGAGAAAAATATTAATAAAATGACTTAGTATATTCCCCCGAATGTGAATGTATTTAAGGAATATCCTATCCCTTATCTATATAATTCAATCTAGAAATTCACTCTCATAAGGAAATAATATACATGATTCAAAATAATAATTAAAATAATATTCATCTTTCCCCTTACACATATGTAGATTCAGAGGATGATTTGGGATGTGAAAGGTTATCTCTTTCTCCATGTATTTGATGTTGTATCTATATAAAAATATATAATACATACACATTATTACATCGAATTCAACTTAAGGGAGTATATAAACGTTTTATAGGATATTATAAGAAAAAATATTTATTAGGAAGTAGTAATATTCTTGAGATGAAACTATTTCTCTTTTTGATTTTCTAACTGATAACTCAACCTCAATTTCTTAAGGTAGTGTTTGAATATTTTTTCAAAAGATGCATGATATGAAAAGATGTGATGGACTATAATCACATAAAAAAATGATGTTTGTGAATAAATAATAATAATTCCTTCTTCAATTTATTATACATCAAATAACATTCTAAAACCAAAATAATCAATTGAATCAAAATACTAAAATTAATTGGTATATAAAAGGTAAATTTTGAACATGGATGGGATAAATCATAGATTATATGTATACCCAAATATTTGAATTTTTTGGATTTCTATATTGTTTATCCATTTCCCATAATATATGAGACTCCCTAACACAACAATTTATATGTCTCATCATCAAATAATAGAATTCTATAATAATATATTTGAATAATTTACAATAGTTCACAAAAAAACAGGAGACTAACAATATAAAACTGAACGGAGTGTTAAATTGGATGTAGAGTAATTGCAACTTGTTTTGAACCATGTGAATATAAATTTAATACCCATCCAACCTTTTTCATTTTAATTACCCCACAGTGGATCAATTCAATACCCATCAACCATTTTTTATACCTAGAAAGGGATTCGTTTGAAAATAAACCACACAATCCATACTTAATGAAAATATTTCGGATTGTTTCTTATATTTAGTCATATATAAGATTTTCACTAATTTTTCCTAGTAAGATTCAACCAATATGACTAGAAATTTCTATGAAACCATCTATAGAAACTATAGTCTCCTATATGTTTTATTTCATGTTTTTTAACATAATTATCTATAAAAAGATCAAAAATCTATAGGTATAATGTCTTTGGGAGAGTAATAGAATAATAAAAAAATTAAACATATGATATATAATATTTATTTATAAAATTATAATTTGATCTATAAATACCGTTTATTTTTTAGTATATTCGATATTCTGGGGAAATACATAATGTAAAATGGTGAGATATAATGTATAGTTAATGAATAATAAATGTAAATCATGGTGGTCAAGTAATATGTTTTATTTAAGAGAAACATCATGATAATATCAATAAAAGGATTATAATAATGTAATTGTGTAATCATAGGAGTGTGATAATAATTTAAATTTTAGTGACTTATGTTTTAACATATATGAAATTTGGATATTTCTAACCATTTATTTGAATCCAGGTGCTGAGACAACATGATATTATGTGGCCCAGATAGCCTTAGAACAATGATACTAAAAATATTAAATATATTTGACCACACAAGCATATTTTATTGGGAAACATGGAATAAATCCCATACAAAGTATCATATCATGAATACAAGCATGAAATTATGTTATAAATTTTTTATTTTCACTAATCATGAAATAAAATTAGTCAAAATTTGGTGTGGGATTAGAGGAAATTATGTAGTTGGGTGTTAACAATAAGCTAATTGATTTTAATAAAAAATAAATCAACTAACCCTCCACACCACCATGGTTCGCACAGATAAATGGAGTTGAGCCCCTACCCCTTTTGATAAATGAATTAACTTAGGAAGATCAAAGGAGAAAAGGCACCTCCAATCCCTGATCATGATGGTGATCTCTTCCAAATCATGTTGCATAAAATCTTAAGTGTGGATCTGACCCCGAATATTTGATATTTTACTATGTGGTAGACAAATTATAGTTTTACGTCTGAATCCCCATTTTTTCATTTTTAAGGTTTTACATCCCTAGTATGACATCCAATGATCCCCCAAGGGTCAATCTATAGATTTCGAGCGAAACATGTGTGATTTGGGCTGGTTATTGGGGGGTTTCCATAAAAAAATCCCAATAACAGAACATTTAGTGTATGGTCACATGTCTTGTGTTCTTTCCATTCTTGGAAGATGACTTTTGGGGACTACATGTCATGTACCCAGGTAACACACCTTGTAGTGACCCCAGTTCGTGTGGTCGAGGAGTTAGCTTGGGAAGCCATGATACGATACATGATTGTATGAATTCACTTACCTAAGTACACAGACATGAGGCGACATACATGGGAATGGGATATAGAGACAAGCAATTTGATAGATATTTTGGAAACAACATGTACAAGGGGTTACACTCCATGTGTGAGACATCTCTTTCCATTCATTGTAGTAGAGGAAATGGTCGGGTGTTCTGGAGGGATCGCATGCTATGAGGACACCCATATATGCAGTGTGCATCTATTTAAATATTTATAACTAGTCTATCTCTTTGTTTACGGCTTAGATTTAGACATGCGAGTAGTCTACCCTGAGAATCATTCCACATAAAATTTAATTGTGGAATCTACGGTTTCGAGTGATATACGATGTGGAATAATAAAAGTATGGTGATAATGTTGCAATTCTATAAATTGGATAGTGATTAGAGTAGATCATGCAGTTAAAATCAGGTTTTTATACTTCCCATTAATCTTAGGATCTGGGTCCACTCATTTTTTTAGGAAGGTAGATCAGTGCTCCCCTATCATATTAGGGCCTGGTTTCACTACCTATCTCTGAGTTATAGCATGAGGTATGGTGAGTGTGATGCTCCATTGAGCGGCTCTTGACTAATGTGGGTGCATTAGAGAGATAACAGTCTTAGTAATGCCCTAATTTACTAGGGTTCATGTTTCACATACCTCTCAGATATGTAGAAATGGAACTACCCTCTTCATAGTGATTGGGTCTACTACCCATGGAGTAGTTCTCATAGGGTTAGTACTCCCCTTTTTTATCAGGTTATGGGTTCCTAGTGTCATTCATGTCATTGGAGACAAAGGTCACCTATCATACTTTCGAACAAGCTTGACATACTCATTGGAAGTATAGAGTAGGGACTCCCCAATAGTAAAAGGGTGCAGTTCCTCTATCCATGTAGTTATTACTCCCATTCTATATTAGATAATGGATAATCCACATGTGACATATAGATAGAGTGGGCACTCCCATTTTGTTTCAGGGTGTGGTTCCCCGATAAATGGAGATGGAATTTCCCTATTGTTCTAGGGTCAGGGTTATCCATACTGGATGTTCTGACAGAGTATTACTCTCAAGTCATACCAGGGTGTAAGTACTCTAACCTAGGGTCAGTACTCCCATTCTAGGTTATTGTGTGGGCCCCCCATAGTGATCATACTGAAATAGTGTTACCCCCCTTTCATATCGGTATGAAGGTCCTCTATCCCTAGAGTGGTACTCCCCTGTCATACTAAAGTGAGTATCCTCTATCTATTGAGTGGTACTCACCTATCACACTATGGTGTGGGTCCTTTATCTATGGATCTGTACACCATTGTCATCAAGTTTCGACAAGGAGTGGGTTCCATACTATAGTAGGAGCTCCCATGGCATAGGAGAATAGTTATAAGGTGTTGGACCATCTAGTTATTTTTTGTGATACCTAGTTAGAAGTATGTCCTCCCTTGATGAAGTGAGGTGTGATCAACACACTATGGGAAATTTAGTAGTTTCACTAGATTGTTATAATATAATACTCCCTTAAATGTGGGGAATCCACAAGGTGCAAGGCCCCTATCAATCTCTATATAGATAGGATTCACAGAGTTCAGGCTTTGGATAAGTGATCCCTTCACAATATTCAGTAGTGGGGTGGCCATCTCTATTGCGGTTCTAATGAGGTTGTGTAGGGTGTAATACAAAGGTGATGGGACTATAATTTTGGTAGATAGAGTTAGACCTATAGTGCTTTCCAAATACGGAATGTTATCTTAGATAAACCATATTTGATGGTATATTTGTTTATAATTTTTTTAACTCTCCCACAAGCAACATTTTGGATGGATTATCTCATAGAGTGTGTTATCCTATGTGTGTGTTACCTAAAATCTTGAAGTAGACAACTTTCACTAGCTATAGGGATAGAAAATCATGATACCTGGAATATATGATGAGTATATCTAGGTGATTAATAGATTGATAGTTATCTTTTCACATATCTTGGTTGATACCCCATGTGGAATGAGTGGGATAGTAAATTATAGTCGAGGATGGTCTAGATAGAGTTTCTCTCTCATTTGGATTCCCTTTATCTTGGTCAAATAGACTATTCTATTTTAGTTTCTCCCTCTTCATTTTGGTTTTAGTGTTCCAAAGAGTGTTGTTATACACAACCCCAAATAGGTTTTCCCTCGCATGTTGTGTCTTGTATTGACCAAAGTCCTTTCGAGGGAGTCCCAAGAGGACCCGAGGCCGACAAAGCTTAGAGAGGTAGACCAATCAAGATTTTTACTAGATCATGGACATGGAGGGCTTAGGTAGGTTTATTTGATATCTATCCCACACTTATATGTAAGTCATATACTTTTAATTTTTTTATGTGGGTGTTTATTTTTCACTTTCAACAATGTCCATACTCTGGTTGTGGGATAGATATATTCATGCATTTCTGTTATGTTTATTATATCTCTACACTATCACACAGATATTTTTCTCAATGTTTGGATATAAGTATGATTGTTTATGGCCTCTAATATTTATGATATTTCAATTCAACTTTAGAATCTATCCCCTAGCTTGTTAGAGGTTGTATTGGGGTGGTTGTTGATCAAGCCCTGTTGGGTTGTGTCATGAAAATTTTGTATCAGAGCATGTTTTAATTTGTGAACGTAGTGCATTGACCTTGTTTTAGGATGCATAGAGATGGTGTTAATGTGTTTTGAATTTTGTTTTCAGGATAGGTACTCCTGTGTTGGTGTGGAAGATGACATATCAATTCACCAGGACTTTGATAACCTATTTTTTTACATAGTAAATTAGGACACTATTTGTGGAGAATATTTTCATACATGCATCATTTAGTGTTGGGTTATGGTTTTTACGTGTCCTACTTGAGTCATCTCCCCAAATTTACTATTTTACCACATCATTTCATGATTTTATTTTTTGATTCCACCATTAAAATATCTAGATAGGGTTTTATAATGGGGTTTTGATGATGATATTCCTATATATGAGGCTTTAGTGTAGATAACTTATCCTATAGAAGTACCTCATGGGGGTTTAGTAGTTGAGCCACCACCCATTGAGTAATATGTTATACTAGAAGTGTAGGATGATGATGTGTGCATGTTGAGTGTGTTTCACTAGATCCACAGTTTGAGACCTATGAGGTATCAGGTTGATCGAGACCCCTAGGTAGTTGATAACTATCTTGAGGTAGTCACACACCTTTTTTAATTGGTGATAAAACCTCCAAATAATATGGTATCCATAGTGGGGATGCTTCTGAAGGGCTCAGATGGGCGATAGTTGCATCTCGTGATGAATATCCATTAAGAGGTGACACTCACTTGGCTAGAGTTTGAGACGCTCTTCGAGGAAGATGTTTTATACATCCATATTGAGATCAGTGTGTATCTAGGTACTTCTACAGCTTTGTATGTGTAGAATTACCATGGAATAGTACCCGGTGAGGTTTACAAACCTTTCACATTACTCTCTAGATATTGTTCAAGACTCTTTCTTCAGAGGTCATACCTTTAATCAGGTCCTCCATAGAGAAATCTAACTCGGTGCGGTCTCCTTGTTCCTACACTTATATTGGGGGGGGGGTACTTGAGAGAGCTCATATGGTATAGAGATTTTGGGATGAGGGTTGGGAGGATATGGATGGAAATAGTGGTTTGGATGATGATATTTCTTCTAAAACTAGAATATGGTAGTCGAAATTATCATGTCATAAGAGACATACCAATTCACGACTCAAGAACGTGGGTTTATAAAGATGGAGTTGCATTAGTGATCTACACAATCACATGAAAGGTGGTGTTACACTTGCAATGATCTGGATATCTGGATAGATACTATCTGACCTGATGTGATATTGAGAGGGAGAACATTGATGGAATTCACTAGCAAAGGAATAATTTGGAAAGGGAGTTCTACGTGATAGAGGATGGTATAGGGGAGATGGGAGAGAAACTAGAGGTGGAAGACAATTTTATTTTTCCATCACCACCACTAGGTGTTCTATGCCTGAATCACGGAGCTAGATGGGGGGGTCAAGAATACCTGTAGGTTTTATATTTTTTTGACCCATAGGTTCTGAGGATTAATAGAGAAATTTTTTTTATCCATTATAATTTATGTAGTATAATAGATATAACCTATTTTGAGGTACTCTTTTATTTTCAATTATTGGTTATGGTCCATCTAGTCTGACATGATGTGTTAGTAGAACCGTGTGCTGTTGATTTTTAAAAAGCTTCACATGCATGAGGGATATGAATGCTTCCCCACCAACATGTGTTCTTTTCACTTGATCAAAATAGTGTGTGTGAGTCAGTTCCACCAAATGTGAATAATTTAGTGGTGTGGTGGATGAGTTCTTTTAACTTGTGTTTTCAAGGCATCGTTGTGTGATGGATTGTCAAATCAGGCCCTTACATTACCAATTATGCCTTTTCTACTTGACCCATATTCATAGAGGACTTGGTAGAGGGAGATACTTTCATACAACCATTTTCTAACGGTAGTGTTATACTCTATGATGTGTCTTCAGTGTGAATTGGTTACCTACCTCCCATACTCCATTGGTTTTACACTATTGTGTGTGGTAGTTTAAGGTTTAAAAAATGAGGCTAGGGTAAGACCCAGTGATTACACTTGTTTGTACCATTTTATCCCATTTTTAACATTTTGTGTTCGACATAAGATTTTGGCATGGTAATCTTGGGGAGATCATGGTACAACTCATCTAGAGATGGATGATAACTTCTAGGTTACATTAGTATCTTCATTATGATAGTGAGGTGGTGTGTTGTTAGACCCTATGGATGTAGATGAACCATTTTGATTTATGTTTTCCACCTATCACAAATAAAGAGAGAAGTGAAACTTTTTAGAATAATTCCAACCTGTTAGTCGTTAGACCAGGGGTGATTTTTCATTTATACTTCCCATGTGTGAGTGCTTTTAAGTAGTATGAGAACCCCATAGTGAGATTATTATTATGGGATTCCCATTAAAGAGATCAGTTTTTATCCTTCTACCTATCCTTTCACATTTTAGGGATGGATATATTTATGGTGGGGAGAATTTAGTGACATATTTTTCGACCTATAGAATATTCATTTATTTCTCAAAATATTTTTTATTCTATGTGTTGAGTCATCATGGGATTCTGGGCTGCATACATCATCAACATGGTGATATTAAAATTATTAAATGTATGTCATCACATGGGAAAATTTTTTTTTGGATCGTGGAATTACACTTGTTCAATGTCTCAGATAATAAATATGAGTCCATGGTTGAGTTCAAAACATATTAATTTTCCAAGGTGTCAAATAAAATTTTTCATCATTGAATATCAGTTTGGTGGAAAGTTTATAGTAGTGTGTGAAAAGGGGGGATAATTAATTTAATAAAAATTAAATCAATTAACCCTCCCCAACCAATTGGTGAACATGGTAGATATGATTTCATTCCCTAACATATTTAAGATATGAAGTAACCTAATTTGATCCATGGAAAATAAGTTTCATCATTATCTGATCATGACAGTGATCGGTACCAGAACATGGTGTAGTGACATCACATTGTTGGTCTGACAAAAAATCTTTATTGTTTTGAAATAAGGTTTGAAGATTTTAGTTTTAAGTCCTAATAAAATATTTTATGTGTTTTTAAGGATTTATAATCCGATTACTACTTCTATACATCCCTTGAGGGTATATCAGTAGGTTTTAGAGGAAAACAAGGAGATTTTTTCTACTCGCATTGGATTCCCATTCAGAATTACCTATCACATAGATTTTAGTGAAGGGTCCAATGGAATGTGTTTTTCCAATTATAAATGATTACTTTTAAGGTATACATAATTTGACCAGGGTTAAATGTCATGTAGTGACCCCATGTTGTGAGTCTAGTGGACGTGGCCAGAGACATTTTGCTAGGATATATCACTGTGTGAAAGTACATGACTAAATTAGACAAACATGGGGTTCCATACATGGGAATGAGAAAGAGACATGATAATGTGGTAGGGTAGAATGGACCCACCGAGTATTATGGGTAAATATCATTAGTGAGACATGTCTAGCCTAACCATGTAGTAGAGAACAAGATCCGGTGTGTAGGTAGTGTCACATGCCGTGTGGATCCCTACACATGCAGTATAATCATCATTGATGATTTACACCTAGCAGATATCCTTCATCAAGGAATTAATTATGAAATTTGTGTAGTCCTTCCTCAGTAATTATTCATGTATAAAATGATGGTGGACTCCATTTTGGCTAAAGCGATATGATGTGGAGTGATAAAATCACGATGCTTAGTAGCGGTGCTAGAAATTGGATAGTGAGTATGGTAGATCATTGGGTGGACGTTGGGTTTAATACCCTTCCATTTTATCTTAATATGTGGTTCAATAGACTCCTTAGTCTAGTAGAGTGGTGATCTCTTTTGGTATCAAGGTGCAGGTTCCCTATATTTGGTTGAGTTGTGACATGAGTCATGATGAGAGTGATGCACCTTCCATCAGTGATGAACTAATATCATTATACCAAAGAGACATTGGGACTCATCTTCCCATAACATACTAGGGATCAAGTTTCCATTACTTCTAAAATTGGTATATATAAAGCTCCCCTTTGAATAGGTAATGGTTCCTCTAACCATGGGGTAATTATCCCATGATCAGTACTCCCCTGTTGGATTTGGTCTTGGGTACCCAGTTTACTTCGTGTAGATAAAGAGAGAGCTCCATTATCATACCATGGAATGTGCCCCAAAAAATCATTGGATAAATATATTAGGTTATTGTATTTTGTATTAGGGTGTGGGTCCTCTATATGTGGAATCGGTACTCCCCTATCATGTCAGGATGCCGATCCTCTACATGTAATGTATACATAGTGTGGGAGATCCCCTTTCATGTAAGAGTGAAGGTACCCTAACCTTTGAGTTGTAACACCCATATTATTATATAGTTTCGATACTCCATACATGATGTTTCAGAACAAGGGAACTCCCCTATTATACCATGGTGTAGGTAATCCATCTTGGGGTCTGTACTCCCCTATCGTGTCAGGGTGCAGGTATCCCATTGTGATCATACTAGAAGAGTGGTACTCCCATATCATACTATGGTGTATGTCCCATATACATAAGAAGGTAATTCCCTATCATAACAATGTACGGATCCTCTATCTATCAATTTTTAATACACTATCATACCAAGGTAAATATCACCTATCGATGGAGTTTTACTCCCCCCTTTTTCAAGTAATAATGAGGAGTTGGTTCTCCACTAGAGTATGGCCTTCCTCAACTTAAGAGAATAGTTACAAGGAGCATGGACCTACACATTTTTTGTATGTCACATGGTTAGTATTTGTTGATACCTTTATGTAGTAAGGCGTGGGGCTCTCCCTATGATAACACTAGTGGTTTCACTAGATAGTTAAGATCTAGTACTCGGTTAGCTATAGGGAAGCAGTGAGGTGAGGTCCCTTCTTGCACTGTATTTGTATAGAATACATAAGTTTAATAGTTTAGATGATTGATGCCTCAAATTTTCATAGTTGTGAGGTGTGGTCCTTTCCAAATGATTTCCTTTTATATTATGTAGTGCGGAAGAAAATGGTGATAGGACCTATGGTACTGAGATCTAAAGTTCGACCTAGAGGGATCTCCCAAAAGATCATGTTCTCTTGGACGTACCATCAGGGATGGTAGATTTGTTTTTAATGGCTTATTGCTTTAATATTAGTTCCATTTGGGATGGAATATCTTATGGAGTGTGTTCTACTATGTGTGTTTGTTACCTATAATCCATGAGTTGAGTCATGTCACTTAATATAGGTCAGTACATCATGAGACATGGTGTCTGAGATGAGTATATCTAGGTGATTATAGGAGTCCTAGATATTTTGTAACATATCTCATTTGACACACCATTTGGTCTAAGATAAGTAGTTAGTTATAGTTGAGGATGGCTGTAATGGAGTTTCTCTCTAATTGGGATTGCCTATGGCTGGGTCAAGAGAATAGTTGCCTTTTATTTTCACTACTTTATTGTATCTTTGGGGAAATTATTGAGTAATAATATACTCAAACCTATATGGGATTTTACCACATGTGTTATTTATTATTACAACCATAGGACTTTTGATGGAGTTTTAGGAGTACTAGAGGATGGCGGATCTTAGAGCAGTAGACCAACTAGGGTGTTTTATGGAGCTTGGGATAGAATCTTTTATGAAGTTTCATTTTATAGTGATCCCCTCCCTCTAAGTAGTATGAATCCTATTAATGTTTTTTTTTTGTTTTTATTTTTCACATTAAACACTTTTAACACTCTCATTTGGGGATATATGTATGCATTAATTTATTTCCATTTTATATCATCTTTTCACTATTATAAAGTTAAGTGTGGGGGAGTGAATACAAGTACCACAGGATACAACATCCCATTTGTGGGATATTCCTACTCAATGATAGATGCCAACCCATGGAATATTATAGGGTTTCTTGGGGTGGTCATGGATTAAGCCCCATTAGTTCAATTTGGGATATAAATCTTGACACCCTATGAATAAGTTATGGATCACTTCGAAGACATCATAACAATGTGTTATATTCCAACTATGTGTGTACAATAAATGGTATCTCATGAGAAGAAAACAATACCCAATGCATTAGGTTGATATATAATTTGGGTCCCATACATAAAATTCAGAACATTAACATGAATATTTTTCCATATAATGAAATAATACATAATTCATAAGAATAAGTGAAACCCAAGAAAAGAAAATGGGCTATAAAATAGTGTCTTAGAGCCTACCAAATGTCTTATCATAAATTATACAATGAATAAAGGAATTAATGATATATCTATATTTAATAATTTAATAATAAATAATATGTTGTGAAAATGATGTTCAATTTATGTGAATTAATAAATAAATGTTGAAATGAATTTTTGTAAATCAACATCTTGATTGTTTTTTAAGAAAAAGGGTAAATAATAATTTAAAAATATTAGATCATAATATTTTCCAAAAAAATATATGAAAATAAATGGTTTTATCTAAAAAAACATAATATTTTTAGAATCCATGGAAGAATAAAATCATTATATGGATTGTTACGTGAAAAGAGATATGGATTACACATGTTCCCTTTAAACATGTTTTCTTAAATGCTGGAATTAAAAAATTAACCCAAATCGCATGTATTATCTATAATAAATAAAGTTAAAATAAGCTATGTATACATTTAGGGAATATATATATATATACATGTAATAATTAAATAATAATAATATAGATTGAATAGATGAAAAGGAAAGATAACACATAAATCAAATGTAAAGAGGATGGTTTAAAAGACCCCTTTCCTTAGGTAACAGACTCATTTGGTATGATCATATAACTTTATGAATAATCAATGTATGTTTATTAGATAATTTTTCATATATATTATTACTGATATTTTATTTTAGTATATATTTATTTTATTACAGTATTATGGTTATGTTTGACATCCGTTTGATATTTGTTACACGGTTTGAAGGTCGTGTTGTTTAATCTATAATTAAAAGAGTTATTATATAATGAGCACATAATACAAGAGGTTTGTTGGAATTATATTAATTTAGTTCTATCATTTTATATGGTACCAAATTTTTATATGTTTTGTGATATAGGGATGATTATTTTAGTGTAAATGTTATAATTATAGAGTTTTTTTATTTATACTATTTTTTCCATCCATGATGAACTAATTTGGTTTAATTTGAGATTATAATTATTTATCTATCCTAGAATATGATAAAATATATGGAGTATACTTATTTGGATAATTTTTATCCACAATATGTGATTTACAACAAGAATTGAATGTGGTGGTGAAAAATGAAACACACTACTCATGGAGGTGGTGAACCGATAATAATATGAAAGATGTATTCATTTTGAATTAGAATGAGAGAGTGTTAGATAATGGATATTCCATTATTATAATAAAATTTAATAATGTTAATATTAGTTATTTTATCGTTATTATCATTTATATCCTCTGGGGTTTTAGGTAATGGAAACACAATGACAAACTCTAAGGACCCATGTTTTTCTAGACGACATTTTTAGCATAAATTTGATATTTTTTCTTCCTGATTCTTATAAAGGGTAAAATGGAATTTTTACACTATAATATGATCTTAGATAACTTTTATAATGACTATATTGGTCCCAGAATAGGTTTTTTTATCTATTATTGATTTTTTGGAGAATTATGAGTCGTTTGAATTTTAGAAGCATAGTTAATATTTAACATTTAATAAATTTAATATTAATTAATTTACACATGTCTTTTAGGTCATATATTTCGAAAAGAGAATTATATTGTGATTCCATCTCCCCTATTGAGTTTATAATAGGGAGTTTTTCCAAAATGGAAAATATACTTCAGTTGGACATTAGAGTCATCCTCAGCCCCTTTCATTTATTTTACTTTTCATTTCCTTTTTGTTATTGTACTTCACTTTTATTTATTTATTCACATGAATTAAAAAAATCCAAAGTGAGTACTCATACACTAATCAAATGAGAGAGATGGGAGATGGAGATATAAATTGAGATATGGTGGAGGGGAGGTACCACCATAGAGAAATCTAAACACTGGATCATCAAGTGGTGACCATGTACCATAGAAATGAGAGAAGCATTAGTGGCTTCCACCCAAATGTATACCTTTGAATTGTTCACCATAAATTCAAATATATTTACCATTTTATACTTTGTATCCCCTTTTATTCTTTATTACATACCCTTGTGGTCCAATATATTATTTTAAGGGAATAAATTGGGGTTTAAAGAGATCTGTGGTTTTTCCATTCTGGAAAACTTGTATACAAGTTGTGCAGTTCTTGGAGACGCATTGTGTGTTCTTCTAGTCTGGGGAATATGAGATTTTTTATGTACACACAATATACTAGTGTGTACACAGCATGTATTTGTACTCATCTATGTAGCAGAGTACCCGTCCAGGCTACCCATGTTAGGGTACATGGCCTTATAGAGAAGAAGGACATACATTTTTGTGGGCCACACTCCATGTAGAAGTACACTCCCTGGAAAAGTACATTGTTAGAACATTTATAGGACACAGGCTTGTACCCTGTGTTGGGTACATGCTGTGTACCCATTTCAAACTCCTTTTAATCGGGTGTTTACATGCCAAGTACAACCATATTACAATCCCAAGTGGGGCTTCATGATTACATTCCATGTACTCATGGAGACAATCCTTATACTCCCCCTTTAATCCCTTTTGAGGTTTTTTCATATCTTTTCATCGAGGAGTTAAAATTAAACCCATGAGTAGCCGATTTAATGTATATTTCCACTTATATCACAATGGTAAGACCCGTTTCATGTTTTTAAGACTCCTAAATGGTGTTTCATGTTTTTTATAACGTATTGGTTCTACATCTAGTAGTTGAATTCAGTCATATCCTAAGATAAAAATGAAATGAGAATGATCATTTCGGTGTACACACTGACCTAGTTTGAGACCCTGATCTGAGATGGACTATGAGATGTCTCTCTTTGATGATGCTTTATTTATCTTTTCTAATGATGAAAGAAATCCATTATGAGATAATCCCTTTTGGACAAAGAGGCTGTGAGAATATTTGTTATCAAGGATTCCTTGTAGGATTCATCAGTTTATGTTTCAACCTAGAGGATCTCATGCAAGATTTATCTATATTTTTTTTGTTACCAAGGTTCACCAATGGGATTCCTTTTTTTGGGTTCTAACCTACGAAATCCCTCATATTATCACATTAATTGTTTATAGTTCTAAGGATACCACGTAGGATGTATCTTCATTCATATATGGTTATTGAGTGTTCATTGTAGGATGCATTCCCTTATGTGTTGTTATGAAGATCCCATGTCAGGAGCATCAGTATTTCTTACCATTATAGAATCCCATATGGGATTATTTCTATATCATTTAATCTAGGAATTCCATGTAGGATGACATATAATGTGTTCAGTCCATGAGGATCTTGAGTAGGATTCCTCTTTGTGTTTCACTTGAGGGAACCATTGGGTGTCTATTTTTTGACTGACCCTGAGTTTGTACATCGGTATTGGGTATAGATTGTGGTGGGTGTCACCTTATAACCCATAAAAAACTTGTAAGACAAAGGTTATGTGTAATTTGTGTTGGATTTAGTCATTTTCACACCCTAACTCAAGTGTTTACTCTTTCATATGTTCTTGGATGTTGCAATGATGTTAGCTTGAGGTGATCCCCTGTTGGGGTTTGTTGAGCATAGGGTGTGGTGTTTTTATTTCACTTTGTGATTCTCAAATGTTTTTCCAAGGATTCGGCTTCTTAAGCATGTAATTTCTGATTCTTACTATTACACCCAATTGTACTACTAAGGACATGGATTTTGAGCTTGTATATTTGATTATTATTTTATAGGGATGTCCAAATGTGTTTTCTAGAATCTGGCTATTGAGACTACTAATATGTTATATGTGTATGAAATCCCTAGTATTGATACTCATGGATGATTACACTCTCCTAAGTGATGATCATGATTCCTATAAACTCTATTGAAATTTGGTGAGGGTGATTATGATTTCCAAGATCTAGTTATACTCTTTTATGATTATGCTCTTTAGAGTTAGAGGGATGATTATGCTCTCCCTGGTCGGTTACATGACCAAAGTCTTGTGCATGGAATCTGAGATCATTGGATACCTGGAATGATTACTCTATTAAAAATTATATGTTTTATTCCTCGCTCCAATAATAGAGACTCTAGGGGTGGACATGACATATCACTGGTGATTTATCATTACAGATCATCTAAGGTTCATACTCTTAGGGATTATCTTAGTCCTAAATGTCTTGATCGCCTATGATTAATACCTAGGGATCATACATTGGATTATATTCACATGAAATAAGAAGTATGATGACTAGCTCAGTCACCATTTTTAGGATTTATGTATGTACTTCCCAGAATCCATTATTTTTTTAATTGGAATGAACTATGGGTGAATCCAAGTGTAGGACTTATATCCCCCTATGTTGACAGGGATTTCTCCAAGTTTTTTTCTGACATTGTCCAAAGTATGTAAATTTCAATTAGGATTATGTTCCTATAGTTGAACTTAATGATGCACAGATTGAGTGGTATAACATCCTTCCAAATTTCCTTGCATATAGGAATTCAGAAATATAGTCCCAAGGATTGACTGATGTTGGTTTTATGTTATTTATTTCACTTAATAATAAATATTCATATTTATGTCTAAATATGTAGGTATGGTATTATACATTTAAAAACATATAGATATGGACATCAATGGTGGAAATTTCCCTATTGGATGGTATTATGGACATTGGGTTTGACTATGGTTTCACATTTATTGGTTTTACCAACCTTTTAAGTTTTGACTCATCTAGGTTGAGGAATTACTTTTTCATACAAATTTAGCATCATATCATATGGGTTCCTCATTGAGGTGGCCTAGTGAGATAATTTCCCACCCTTTCATATGTACCTAGGTGTATGTGTAGATAGTATGTATGATTTTAAGGTTGAGAAAAGTTTCCCAGTGGATTGGGATGAGAAACATAGTTTCATGATCAAGTAGAGCTACTCGTGTTGTTCCTGATTGGGCTAGAACAGTTTCATAGTGTGTGTATAATGGGTATGTGATCTAGCTCAATGTTATAAGGATTGAAATTTACTTCTATTTCATTTTTTGGTATAATTATGGTTGGACATGTGGGTTACCTATAACAATCAAATGTTTTTTTATAAACAATTTAGTTAAAATAATTTTTATTCTCCATTAACATGGATTTTACATAATTGTGAGTTTAAATGAACCATGAGACACCCTAAGTGTAAAATTACCATTATAGCCATGTTGTTAGGTTATAAGGAATAATTAGAACTAACTTATGAAAATGCATTGTAAATTCTTTGGCAACCAATTATTTATGAAAAATATAATTTAGATATTTCTATTTTTGATTGAATTACTTTTGGTAATTAAATTAATGATATATATATATATATTATATACTTAATATAATAATTTTCCAATGGATATTTTAATCATAGGGTGTGAATAAACGCAATTTGTTGTATAAAAACCTACTTTAAAAAAAGGGTAATGTTATTCCTTTAAATGGAGAACACCTTTTAAATTAATATGATTACTCATTAATAATTTTTATATGACAACATAAACATGTTCATTTAAAGAGAGTTATAAAATATGACTTTGTTTGAATTTATGATATTTTCTAATAAGATTTATTTTTTGATGAATAGTACAAAGACACTAAATTTTAAGTGAAAACAACATTTTTCAATGAGATAATTTTTACATTAAATTAAAATATTAAATAGTTTTAAGGTATAAATATAATATATTTTTATCATTAAATATAATTTATATAATTTGAATTAATAGTACATTAAATTCATATGTAACAAAATTTCAATCTTTGTAGTGTTATAACTTAAAAAAACATGTTCTCTCATTCCGACAACGGGATTGATTTTAAGATAATTAGTGAAACTTCTATGTTTTGAATATTAAAAATGGGAACCATATTTAGAATTAGAAGTTTCAAATTATTTTAATAGAATAATTTTATATTTGGTAATTATGAATAGTATCTTTGGTAATTATTTTGATTACCATGGTTAAAGGTAAATAGGGTGATGAAAAGCTAAGATAATATTATAAAATTAACTTAACAGGTGTAAAAATCCTATTGTATGACTAAATTTGACACTTATCATATATTTTTAGAAATGTAATCACTTCATGGCCACTTACCTATGAATATGAAATGAATATAATAAAAACTAATGAATGTGATAAAATGTCCCAATCAATTTTATATAAGATTATTAATTTTAATACATGGATAACTAGGAGATAATATAGACTATATATATTCTCTATAAATATAAAGAAAATTAAATACATCATATAAAATTATTTAAAATTTATAGATATTATATAATTACCATAAATTTTGACACATTAGTGATGTAAAAGTTATTTTATTAATATAAATATCAAATAAAATGATTTAAATTTTTTAAAAAAATATAATATGAACTAGTTAATGTGATCCGTGAATTTTCTAATTTATTGTGGAATCTTAGCAGTTTATTTTAAATTTTTCTTTGAATTTATCATATCTGTTGATTTTTTAAATGTCAAATAAAATAATAGTGTTAAAATTGACACTATTGATATATTATAAAAATAAAATACTATTAAATTATTTAAAAATAATAATGAAAAAATTAAAAGTAAAAGGTTATAATTATTAGTTCTAACATTTCATTAAATATCTATTTATGGTCAATTAACAAAATATAAGTAAATATTTATTGCTATTAAATATTTAGAAATTTATTACCAGAATTGAAATTAAATAAAATAACTATGTGTCAATTAAAATTATATGGATTAAATTGACAAAATAACTTGTCTAAAATTTACTGGATGATGATATTAAAACCCTATATCATCTGATATTTTAAATTGGGACATTTTGGTGGTTTTGGGTAGGGTTTGATTTTATTATAAATTATTATTTATGGAGTTTCCAAAAGTGCCCCTCACCTCAATTGTTAAAGGGCACATCCTACCTCACCTATTAACATTATTTTTTTACTTTAATTTCATCCAAAAAATAATCTTTTTTCTTATAAACTTTCATAATCTCATTCTATAGGTTCTGGTCATCTTCAAACACATTTTCTAGTGAACTATGAAAATATTTAGAGAAAGCACGTTGAGGAAGAGGTGATATCTTCTGTTATTTCTTCCAAACTTCACTCTCATTATAATTCCTCACAATTATATGTTTCATTATAATGTAATAAAATAAGTTTAATTAATATACTTATATGTTATTATAAATATTAAATAACCATATTTCACCTTCTATCCATCCTATGAAAAATGAAATCACCACGCGTGTGTTTGTACGGCATACTATCTCAACACTGTGGTGTAATCAATTTTTCACAACCACCATACTTGGATGGGTATAATGATGGATATATTAATTATATATGATTATTATAACATTATAATAATTATGATATGCCATAAACCATCCACTTCAACACTATTCAATATCTTTGGTAATGATATCATCGCCCGTGCAAGCGAACGGCCTACCGTCGCCACGATGTGTGCGATTAATTATACATGATCATCATTAAACCATGAATTTATAGTTTAATTTAAGGAATAAAAATGATATATATTATATTAATATTATTCTTTAAATGATTCATCTATAGCCTAAGAAGTGTAACATGAAACTATCTAACAAATATTGCATAAGAACATAAAGTAGTCAATATCCGAATAACAATTGACAATAAAATGTAACTCACAAATAGATGATAATGTAATCATATATGATATAATAAAAAGTAATATGATTCATGAATAATTAAACTACATTATTTAAATTATTATCCATGATTTTTGGATTGATACGATGGATATCAGACCAAAGGTAAGGGATAACATTGTGAATTTTGTTTTTATCTAAGATTATTTATCCATAAGTATTTACTGGGGTATATTTATCATCCATGTCCATGATTCATAAATATATATTTAAAAATAATTTTTATATCCTTTTATAATTTTTTATCTTCAATTTTAACCATTGGTATTTTTCTACTAAATGGTATTAATTGAATCTAGTGTCGTTTTCAGTACGAGGTACTTTTTTACTTTTCTGGAAAAAGTACGAGAATAATGTTTTTTGACTTTATGAAATTAATAGATTTTTATGATTTCAGAGTTCCTTATTTTATTAATTATTACCTTAAAATATTACGAGTTTATTTTCACATAAAAATATTTCATCTAAAATTGTGTGGCATTTTGAGGAAGGAAAACGTTTTTGAAGAAGGAAATATATTTTCCTTCTTAATTAATTTCAATTGTTTTATCAGAATTATTTTCCATCTAATATGGCACTCTTTAAAGAGGGTTATATTTATAACCCTGTTGTTACTATGATTTTATTTTTTGTAATTTAGGAAATCCATAATATTTATATCAAAAATGATTGAATTATGTTTAATAACCCTTTTTATTTCATTGGTTATTCTATGGTGAATTTTTTCTGTTTTTGTGTCACACATAAGAATAGTTTAATTATGAGATGGGTGGGACCTATATATCCATTAAATTAATTGGTTAAATATTTATATATCATGAGATATACATGACTAGAAGTACAAGTAAATCTTTTTCGGTAAGACAAGGATTAAATGAGAATTGAGCTCAGTTCGGAAATGGACTTTTTTTGCTATGATAGTCTTGGAAATGAGACTTAACTAATATGAAATGATTTTCAATACTTATGTGTGTATTCCACAAAACTTCATGACATATGTTATGTCTAATGATATTACATTTCACTTTTATGATTTATCCCATAACATTATATTACAATCTTTTATATGTACGGTAATATTTTCAAATGTTATGTTCATATGATTATGATTTGATTGATATTTCCCTTGTTTACCCATACTGAGAATTTGAGATCATCCATTCATATGTTTCTTTTACCTAGGTCATGAAAATTTTATTTTTAAGATATGTGAAAAGAATTCTAGTTATGAATAAATAAGTGGGAGACACTGTAGATGTTTTATGAACCAATTTTTTATGTTTCCCAGTTTCTAAGGAAACTAACCCTATATAGTCCACACATGGTTTTTGTTATGTTATGTAATAAATATTATTCAATGTTTAAGTAAACTCTATATGTAAAGTTTGGTCTATTATATTTTGTACTAGAGTAATGGTACAATTAACCTTTGGAAACAATGAAGGGAGTACCTTACAAAAAACCATAAGGATATATCTAACAATAGGTTACAATAATATCATAGTGTTTTATATATATTCATGAATAACCTATGATAAAACCAAAATTGTCCTAAATTGAAAATTTATTCCGGAAATATGTCGTTTTCCCATTATGATTTGTGTTGGTTACACTTTTTTTCTTGGTTTTAGTAAATGGATGGAACCTGAAGTAACCATGTTAATGCTAAATGCAACATGCAATGTAATGATTTCTCCCCTGAGGAACCAGATGTTATTGGAGCTGTAATGAAAAATATTGTATCCATGATCACACAACTTTTTAAAGATATGAATCATGTAGGTCTTCCAAACAAGAAAAATAGGGAGAAACATTTGGTTGAATCCTTCATGAGGAAACAACCACCATCATTTATCAGGTGTTCTGATGCATTAGAGGCTGATCAATGGATCAGGACCACAGAAAAGATATTTTCAGTTATAAAATGTTCTGAATATGATAAATTCATCTTAGTTGTATCTCATTAGAAAGTTTAAGCTGATAAAAAGTATAATCTTATCAAGAATAAAAGGAAAAGATATGAAATTGAGTCCATGGAATGGGACTACATCAATAACTTATTTTTTTAATAAGTACTTTTATCGTATTCTTTGAACAAACATGGATCAGGAGTTACATGTACTTAAGAAAAATGTTGATAAATCCATTGGTAACTACACAGAAAATTTTACAAGACTTTCAAGGTACGCTTATAGAATTATTATCAAACCTGAGAGTAAAATTGATTGATTATTTAGTGGCTTAAAACCAAATATTAAGGGAATTATCCATAAGGGACTTCAATAACTATAAATAAATTGTTCAATATTCTCTCAAGGGTGAGATGGATATTAGAGAAACCCATCAGTCATATGAGTTTGATAAGAAGATAAAAATGGAATTCAAAGAAAAATCTAAAGTTCACAATGAAAATAAGACGAGTTTCCCTTTATTCTAAAGGTGTGTTAATAAACATGAATGGAATTGTCTTAAAGGGACTAGTAAATGTTTTAATTGTATAAAATAAGATCATTGGGAAGATGAATTCCGAACTTATGGAAAAAAGATGTAAAATGATGTGAATAAGGAAATGGCTACATAGAATACACCTCCTACACTTCAATTCTAAAAGTGAATGGATATTGAGAATTTGGAAAATCAATGCCCTAATTCAAGGGTTATTTATGTTGATTGACGTCAACAAACTCTTAAGTCCATAGACAACATAAATTCACAGTCAATCACTGTTGGCGATGTGTAGTATGATAATGAAGTGGTGAAAGGTACACATACCATAAAATCTAAAAGTTTAAAAATATTCTATGGTTGATTTATGTGGGAATGTACATCTTGAAAATATTTTAATCCTTCTTATAATGGAATTTAATGTGATTCTTGGCATGGATAGGATTTCTCAATATGTAGATCATATCAATTTCCAAGGAATGGAAGTCACATTTCATATTCCAGATCAATTTATGATCAGCTATCAATGCAAGTATTTATATACCCTTCCAAGAGAAATTTCTTCAATCTTATGGGCCTTGATTCATATAAATGAAGGTCATTTATCTCAAATGGTTGGGCAGAAACTCATGATTATGAATACACCCATTTTATGGGAGTTTGATGAAGTCATTCTGGAGGTATTTCTAGGTTTTCCACCAAACCGTGTAGTTGAATTTTCATTAGAACTCATACTATGGGCTATTTCTATTTCAAAGACAGCTTATAGAATGGACCCAATTAAGTTACAAGAATTTAAGAATAAACTCTGAGAGAATTTTGATAAAATATTTATACACCCTAGTGCATCCCCTTATGAAGCCCTTGTTCTATTTTTTAAGAAGAAATATGGATCAATGAGAATCTGAATTGATTAACAAAAACATAAAAATATCACTATCAAAATAAAATATCATCTTCCCCACATTGACGACTTATTTTACTAATTACATGGAGCTCTATACTTTTACAAGATTGATCTTTGTTTAGGATATCATAAATTAAGGGTTAAAAAGGAGGGTATATCAAATAAGACATTCAGTACAATGTATGGACACTATGAATTTATAGGGATTCCTTTTGTTCTTAGAAATTCCCCTGCTATATTCATGGATCAAATGAATAGAGTCTTTATATACTTTCTTGAGCAGTTTGTGGTAGTATTTATAGATGGAATTCTTGTCTATTAAAAGAACAAAGAAGAGCTAGAAGATCACATGAGAATTGTACTAAAGACCCTAAAAAAAGATAACATTTATTCCAAATTTACCAAGTGTGAATTTTTGGCTTCAAAAAGTTTCATTTTTGGCTCATATAATCTCAAGAGAGGGGATATATATGGATCTAGAAAAAACAAAGGTTATTAAAATATGGTCGAAACCAACAATAGTAACTGAGATCTGATGTTTTTTTGGTTTGGCTATATTTTATCAATGTTTTGTGAATTATTTTTCACGATTATCTAATCAACTCACCATGTTGAATCTGAATGGAGTTATGTTCATTTATACGGGGGAATGTGAAGAGAATATCAAGGAGCTAAAAAGAAAGTTTGCTAGTTAACCTATGCTTACACTTCCTTATAGCGGAGAAAGGATTGTGATATACTATAACGTATCCAAGAAGTCAGTGGGATTTATTCTCATGCAAAACTATATGGTGATTTCTTGTTCCTCACAATAGTTGAAAATCCTTGAGCATAATTACCCACCTCATTATTTGGAGTCAGTTGTAGTAATTTTTACATTAATGATATGGAAGCATTATCTTTATGGTGAAATGGGTGATATTTATACTGACCATAAAATTTTAAAGTATACTTTCAGACAACAGGAGTTGAATATACCCCAAATCATATGGTTTTAGATCATTAAAGATTATGAATTCTCAATACATTACCACCATGGGAATGCTAACAAAGTAGAAGTTTCTTTGATTCGACAAGACTATGCTTGCCTATCCATGATGGGGATCACAAAAGATCCAATATTTATGGATTTTCTTAGGATGGATCCTAAAATTTTAATGGAAGGTGAGAAATATTATCTTTCTAAAATGAATGTTTAACCATATATACAAGTGATTTTTAAGGAGGTATAGAAGGAATATGTACTATAAAAAAGAAGGTGAGTAATGTTATTTAATTCAACCTTGATTGTGATAAAATAATAAGGTTTAAGAACTGGATTTGTATTCATCCCATAACATTATTAAAGAAGGATATATTGGATTAGGCTCATACTTCATCATTATCTATCCACCCTGGAAGCCCAAATATGTATGTGGACTTGAAAGACTACTTCTGGTGGGATGACATGAAAAGAGATGTCAATGAATATGTCTCTCAATTCTTGGTTTATCAGAAAGATAAGGGAAACAGATAGATGTTTAAGGGGATGTTACAAACTTTACCCATACCCAAAGGGAAATGGGAAAAATCACTATGGGCCTTGTCATTAGACGTCCCAAAACATCCAAGGGAAATAATTCTATCTGGGTTATAGTTTATCACCTTATGATTTTGGGGAACTTCATTGGTATTAGAAAGTATTTGTCCCTTTGATTAGTTTGATAGAATATATGTAAATTAAGTGGCATGATTTCATTAAGTAACAATTTCAATTATATCCAATCAGGGTCCATGGTTTACCTCGATGTTCTGGCGAAGTCTTCATAATGATCTAGATACAATGTTATGTATTCTCCCTTCTTATCATCCTCAGACAAATAGTCAGTCTAAGAGGAAAATTCAAACATTGGAACACATGTTGAGAGAATTATCTATTTATTAAAAAGGTGGATGGGATCAACACCTAACATTGGTGGAATTTTCATACAATAATAGATTTCAATCCAGTTTTTAGATGAATCCTTATAATTCCAACAATGAAAAGAAGTGCAAAACTCTAACATGCTAAAATCAAGTTGAGGAATTAAAGAAATTAGGACATTATATTGTTGATGAAATGCAAGAAGATGTCAAATCTATTCAACAACACATAAGAGAATCTCAGTGTCCAAAAAAATGGTTATACAGAAAAAAAATAAAATATCTACTGTTTGAAGTGGGTTATAAGGTGTTTCTATGAATATCTCCCTGGAAGAGAGTAATGAAATTTGGAAAGAAGGTAAATTTGAGCCCTAGGTATATCATCCCTTTTGAAATTATGGATCATATTGGGAAGGTAGCTTACATATTGAATCTTCCACCAAATATCTCTCAAGTTTATAATGTGTTCCGTGTATCTCTCCTGAGAAATTAAATACCTAATCCTTCATATGTACTAAGCTCAAAATTCATACCAATAGAGCAAGATCTTTCTTACGAAGAACAACATATAAAAATTCTTGATCACAAGGAAAAATTTCCATAAAAAAAGACCACTCACTTCGTTAAAATTTTATGGAGGAACCACCAATTTAATGAAGGTAAGTGGGAACTTGAGGATTTGATAAGGGAAAGGTATCCTCATCTATTGGTTTCAATGTGAGGAATTTTGACAGTCAAATTTAGTTTAAGTGGGGTAGAATGTAACACTCATATTTTTTTTATGAATAATTTTCTTTAAATAATATTTATTCTTTTGTAGTTTTTTTTAACACAATAATGGGTTTAAAATAACTAAGATATCTGCTTAGTGTAAAATTACTATTATAGCCTTGCCCTTTTGTCAGCAGGAATAATTAAAACTAACTTTTGAAAATGCATTTTGAATTCATTGGCAATCAATTAATAATGAAAAATATAAATTGGATATTTTTATTTTTTAGTAAATTACTACAGATAATTAAATATATGATATATATATATATTATACTTCATAAAATATTTCTCCAATGAATATTTTAATCATAGGGTGTGAATATACCATACTTGTTATATAAAAACCTTATTTTTTTAAAAGGCTAATGTTACGCCTTTAAATAGAAACCCCGTTTAAAATTTTTATTTTGATACATTAATAATTATTATATGAAAAAATAAACATTTCCTTATAAATCTAGTTATAAAAATTTACTTTTGTTGAATTTATGATATTTTTTGACAACATTCATGTTTTAATGAATAGTAAAAACACATTAAATTTTATGTGAAAAAAAATTCATTTAGATAATTTATAAAGATAAATTCTAATATTGAATTGATTTAAATTATAAATAGAAAAAAAATCTCATTAAATATAATGTATGTCATTATCATTAATTTTACATTTAATTCATTTGTAAAAACAATTCAAACTTTTGCAATGTTTTAACTTTAAAAAAATGTGTTCTCTCATTTTTACAATGAGATTGATTTTTAATTAATTAATCTGACTTCTATGTTTTGAATTTTTGAAAATAGACTCCATATTTTGAATCATTATGTCTGAATTATGTAAGTAGGCTATTATTTTTTGGCATTATGAATAGAAACATTGGTAATTATTTTCATTACCGTAGATAAAGGTAAATCAGGGAATTAAATGTAAAAATATTATTCTAAAATTACCATAAGAGCTATAAAAATTATACTAGATGACTAAATTCAACAATTATCTTCTATTGATTGAAATATAATCACTTGATGGCCATATACCTTTGAATATGAAATGAATATAATAAAAACCAATGAATGTGAGAAAATGTCTCAATCTCATTTTATATAAGTATATTAATTTTAATATATTGATAAATAAAAGATAATATCTAATATAGATATTATATGGATAGATAAAATAATTACCTACATAATAGATATTTATTTATAATTTTTAGATATTAAATAATTACCATTACTGATGACACACTAGTGATGTAGAAATTATTTTATTAATATAATTATCAAATAAATGTTTTTAAAAAATTTAAAAGAAATATCATATGAAATAATTAATGTACACCACGAATTTTTATAGTTACTACAACATGGTATGAGTGTATTTAATATTTATTTTATTTATCTTCTTTTGGTTTTTTTAATGTCAAATAATTGAATAGTGTCCAAATTTACACAATTGATATTTTTAAAAAATAACAAATTATTAAATTATTTAAAAAGAATAATTTTTTTTTAAAATTACATAGTTATAATTAAAAGATCTAAAATTTCATAAAATATCCATTAATGGTCAATTCACACCATATGAGTAAATATTTTCAACCGTTAAATATTTACAAACTTATTACCACAATTAAAAATAAATAGACTAACAAAGTTTCAATTGAAAATATATGATTTAAATTGAAAAAATAACTTGTCCAAACATTCTTAGCTAATGATATTACAACCCTATATCAACTCATATTTGAAATAGTGACATTGTGGAGGTTTTTAGGACGGGTTTTATTTTATTATAAATTATTATTTATAGAGTTTCCAAAAGTGCCCCTCACATAAATTATAAAAGGGAACCTTCTCCCTCACCTATTAAATTAAATATGAGCCTTCAAGCTCAATTATCCCCTGAATTGTTTCCTTATCAGCTTTCATATTTTTATTCTATAGGTTCTAGACATCTTCAATGACCAATTCTATTTCTCTAAAAAGATATTTAGAGAAAGCATGTTGAGGAAGAGGTAATCTCTTTTACCGATTCATTCAAATTTATTTCTTCTTACACTTATTCTTAATTAGTTGTTTCATTATAAAGTAATAACATAATAATAAATCACAAAATGATTAGTTATTAAAAATATTAAACAACTATATTTCACATACTATCTATCCGATGAAAAAATAAATCACCTCACATGTGTACGTACGACTTACCGTCTCCATGTCGTGGTGTAATATGTATTCTACAACTACCTTACTTGGATGGGTATAATTATAAAAATAATAACTATATATTATTATTCAAAATTTATACTAATTCTGAAATATCATAAACCATCCACATAAATACCGTTCAATAATTTTGTGAATGATATAATCGTCGGTGGGAACTTACGACATACTGTCTCCACGATGAGATGTTATTCGTTCAACATGATCATCATTAAAAAATGATTATATACATGAATTTAATGAATAAATATAGTATAAATTATACAAATATAACTATTTAAGTTATTTCACTATAACCTATGAAGTGGAAAATGAACTTATCCAAAAAATCTTGAATAAGAACATATAATAGTCAATATATGAATAATGAGTGGTAATGAAATGTTACTAAAAAAATTATAATATAAAAATATATGATATCATAAAATTTTTATGATTCTATAATAAGTCAATAACATTATTTAAATCATTATACATGAGGTTCAGATACATATGAAAGATATTAGACATAATGTTAAGGATAACATTGCAAGTCTCATTTTTTTCGAGATTGTTTATTAGTAAGTATTTATTGGGGTATAAATATCATCCACATCCATGCTTCCTAAATATGTATTTCAAAATATTCTTTATATCCTTCTATAATTTTTTAAATTCAATTTTACCGATTGGTAAATATTTACTAAATGGTATGAATGGAATTTTATATTGTTTTCTGTATAAGGTACTTTTTGACCTTTTCACCGAAAATATGAGAAGCCTTTTTTAACCTGTATGACATGAACATATTTTTACACTTTTATAATGACTTATTTCCTTCAATATTCACTTACAATATCACATTGTTATTTTCACATAAAATTATTTCTTCTAAAATTGAGTGGCATTTTGATGAAGGAAAACATTTTTAAAGAAGAAATGATATTTTCATTAGGAATTAATTTCATGTTTTTTCTCAAAATTATTTCCCATCTAATATGAGACTATTTAAATAAGGCTATATTTCTAACCTTGTTATTATTATTATTTGATTGTGTGTTATTTATCAAATCTATTTTTATATCAATTATGATGGAATGATGTCTAAGAAGCCCATTTTATTTCATTGGTTATGCTATGGTGAGTGATTTTATGATTTTTGGAAATAGGTAAGAATGGTTTGATTATGAGAAAGGTAGGACCTATATCTCCCTCCAATGAATTGGGTAAATATCTATATCTCATGAGATTGACATGTCTGGAATGTATAGTAAATATGGATCAGTAATATAGGGCTAGAATGAGGAGTGAACTCGGTTTTGTAATGGACATTTTCCATTATTATGGTCTTGGTAATGAACATTGACTAATGTAAAATTATTTTCTATGCTTATGTATGTATTTCACGAAACATCATGTGTTATGTTATGACTATTGGGATTACATTTGACTTTTATTATTTATCCCATAACATGATATTATGACCTTTTTTATGTAAGATAATATATTTGAATTTTATGTTCTTATGATTATGATATGATTTATACCTCCATTGTTTAACCTTACTGATAATTTGAGATTACCCTTGCATATGTTTCTTTTCCCCAGGTGATGAAGAATTATTTTATGTAAGATTTGGTAAAAGGAAGTCCAGTTGTGAATAAATAAGCGAGAGACACTATAGATGTTTTATGAACCGATTGTTTATGTAAATTAGTTTTTAAAGACACTAAAAATACAAGGTCCTGGAATGGTTTTTGTTATCTAATGTAATAAATAATCATCAATTTTTATGTAAAATGTAGCGACTCAGGTTTTTCCCCTGTCAAACTTTGGAATATTTTAACAAATATTTTTAGAGTTAGGCGCAAAGAAGGCGTGCGATTCTGAGGCTCGGTGTCCCCAGAATTAATTTTATAAAAATATTAAGTATATTTATACTATGAACATGGTAGGATTGTGTTTTCTCCTAAGTGGTAGCTCAGATAAGAAATCCGAAGTAATGTTTGCGTCTAGAGTGTGTTGTTTACCCCAGGCGAGGTGTGAATTTGTGGGCGCGGGCCTACTGTGGAAAAACCCACCATGGGTGTTTTCTTAAATAAATGGATAAGTTTCTCTATCAGTGTAAGCTCAAATAACTCTTGAATGGACTCTCATATTTAAATTATGAGTGCGCGGTTGAGTTTAGAATGTCGTGTTTACCCTAGGGGCAACCTAAACTTCTATGCGTCGAGAGGTTCGGTCGGGGGCGTGGACGGTGGTGTTATTAATTAGTTAATTGATAAAAAATTAAATCAATCCACCCCCACCTCTCATGTTTTCGTATCTAGGAGGAACTATGGAATCTCCTCTCCTCCTCTGTTCTTTGTCATTGATCCACCAAATCAATCAAACGAAGCGCCCACGAGCTCAGATTCTGACCGCAGACGATTTTGGATCGTGCAGAAGTAGTAGCTGAGCGTGAAAAATGCCGACGATCCATCAAAAGGTAGGAAGTTTGAGTATTAAAATCCCAAATTCCATTTATTCATTTTTTTTAATTAAATTGCTATAAGGGTTGTGTAGATCAGGCCACGATCTTTCCAAAAGCCTGTTTCGAATCTGAATTTGGAGCATCAGGGTGCTTCCGGTGGCTCACGGAAGTTTTCCAGAGGAAAACCTGGTTTCTGGGGGTGCCAATGAATGTTTCTAGTAAGGGAGGCAATGACGTGGTAGATTCTGATTCGTGGTGGTGGATTCTGGTAAGCGGCGGCGGTGGGCCAGTCAGGCGGCAGTGGTGGTTTTCGGCGACTCAGCAGTGGTTCAACAATAATTTTTTGGGGGGTTTTAAACCCCCGTAACTCACAAAAATTAAGTCCTATTTTAGAGCTGTTTGTGGGGATGAAATCCTTGTGATGAGAAAGACCCCTTTTGATTTTTTCAAGAATTTAATGAGTTTAGTTTTTGGATCGAGGCTATGAAACATTGAAAATAATAATAATATTTTATTATTTTCAACTTCGACATGTCATAGCATTTACACATAGCATCTGATTGAAATGTCTTCTATGATGTTGTGATACTAATTATAAGGTGGAATTTTTAGGATAGTTTCCCGGTGCTGGGATGGAGATTAGGGTTTGGGCCCCACGAGGCTGGTTTTGGGCGTTTACGGAGAAACATGAATTTTTCATCGGGTGTCTATTTTGGATGAATGATTAGTCTATCTCGTGCATTTTTTCTGAGGGGATCTCAATGGTACGGTCATCTTGATGAGTTTCAGGATTGATGCATGGGCCCTACCTAGGCTAGCTATGGTGAATAGTACCTTTTTCACCAGTTTTCCATTTCGGGCCAGTAAAGATCCTTTCTTGTGGGTTTTTTAGCATCGATCTTGGTGTTGGACTCATAATAGGTCTAGGAGGTTCACAATGTAGCGATGTTGCAGGTATCTTAGGTTAGTGACATTTAGAGAAAAAGTGGTTGAGTGTATTCCCTTGGTTCAGTCCTCTGAGGGTTCATGTGGCATTACAACCTTAGTATATGTTTGTGATCCCTTCGATAGGATGTTTATCTGATATAGTTGTGGAATCCTTTCAGTGGGTTCTGAGTGGGATCCTCTAGCTTCGCTTCCCTAGACCAGGTTCTTAGTATCTTTGTGTCCGCTTATCCATTGAGGGAGATCCCTTATCTAGCAGTTTAACCCATTAATAATTGAGCCATCATCGAGAATATGATCATCTACATAGTGAGGCATGCATAGTAGGGTTTGGCATCATCAGGTATACGATCCCCTACTCAACATGTGGTTTCAGTAGGGTTGTGGAAACATTGGATATACAATCCCCTACTCAACGTGTTGTTTCGGTACGGTTGGTGTATCGTCGGTTCTATCCCCTTGATCATGAGTTATACCAGATGGGGTTTCCGAAATCATCATGGCCATCTTCACACGGGAGACAATCCTCTATCTGAATGATTTGAATTGAGGAATGTGAGATCATGTTGTGGTATCCCCCAGTGAATCATAGGGGTGATCCCCTATCTGTGAGATCTTCGAGATACCAGAGTGGGTTCTTGTATCCCCTAGTGGATCCCAAGAGTGATCCCTTATCTGTGAAGTTTGGCGTTTCTGTTGTTTCAGCATGATGTTCTCAGTGAAGATATCCAACGAGTGTGGTCTCCTGGATGGGCGTTTAGGATATTGGTGTGAGACCCGATGGAGTGTATCTCTCAGACAAGTTTCATCCAGGATGACAAAGCTCATGGAGTGTGTTCTCCTGGTTTTGTGTAAAACCTATCACAATTTATGAGGTTGGAACCTCATGAGGATTGGTGCATGAAATGCGTATATCTAGTTGTTCATGGTATATTTATGGGAATATACCTGAGCGGATGTTTTTAGTGTATGTATGGGAATACACCTGAGCTGATCTGAATGGTCGTGTTTAGTCGAGGATGGTCCCGAGATGGAGTTTCTCTCTTGTTTGGGTTCCCTTTGGCTTGGGTGAGCTGACTGTTTCCTTTTTTGTTTCTCCTTTTTATTTTGGGGTTTTGGGGGGTGCCTACTAATTATTTTTTACTCACCCCTGCACGGTCTTTTCCCGCACATGTATGTGTCTTGTGCAATCTACATGTCTTTCGATAGAGTCCTAGGAGGACCCGAAGCAGGAGAGCTTTAGTGAGCAAGATTGACCGGTGTGTTTACAAGAGCTGTGCCGAGAAGTTTACCGACAAGTGCATTTGGCGGTTTTTCCCTCCTTCTGACCAGG
Source organism: Viscum album (assembly GCA_963277665.1). Classification (NCBI taxonomy): domain Eukaryota; kingdom Viridiplantae; phylum Streptophyta; class Magnoliopsida; order Santalales; family Viscaceae; genus Viscum; species Viscum album. Next base: position 247,648,388 of record OY728131.1, read on the forward strand.
ATGGATGCTTTTATAGTTTCCTTTTGGTGGTCCATGTTTTTGCCTTTTTTACTTTTGTTTTTTACTCTTTTTTGGGTTAGATGTATGCATGAATTTTCCATTACAGTTTTATATATCTTTGCCATGTTTCATGGTGGTGTATGTTGGCGCGTGTGTATAGGTACCTTAGGCTAATGCCACACATCAGTGTGATATCCTACTCGGTGCTGGTCTCCATCCCTTGGCCTATTGGAAGCGGGATTGGGAAGTTACGGCTCAATCCCCGTTGGATCGGGTCATGAAAGAGTGGTATCATAGGAGGTTCCATCCTTGGGATCTCTGAGTGTACGTGGTCTAGCTGTGAGTTTTTTTGGATTTCTTAGCGATAGTGTTAGGACGTTTTGTGTTCGGATTTCCAACCAGGGACTCCAGTGTTGGTGTGGCAGCCGACGTATCCATTTACCAGGACTCTGATGACTTGCCTTTCGACTCAGGATTTTAAGACACTAGTCACTTGGACATAATGGTATAAGCATCATATAGTACTGGGTTTTGGGGATCCCTTGTTCTTCTTGATTTAGATCCCCAGATATACTCTTTGACCATGGTGCGTCTTGATTGTATTTTAGGATTCCTCCATGAAGACAACCAGTGAGGGTTTCACAATGGGATTGTGGTGACTATCTACCCCATGTAAATGTTGTGGAGAAAAGTAGAGGTTCTGTGGCTAGACCTCCAGGTGGTCCTCTAGTTGAGCCACCACTTTTCGAGTAGCTGGTTGTTCCAGTAGTGTAGGGTGAGGATGCATGGAGGTTGAGTGTGCTACATGAGTTCCAAAGGCAGTGAACTCCAAGGTTTTGGGGTGATCCAGACCCTCAGTCAGCTGATGACAAGCTCAAATCCATCACTCAACTTTTCCTCCTAGTGAGGACACCTCCAAATCAGATAGTGGTCCTATTAGAGCGCCTTTTTCATGGTTAGGTTGGGTGATGGTGGATTTTGGTGACACAGTCCCACGGCGAGTAGAGGATCACGTGGGTAGAGATTGAGAATCTCTTTAGGGAACATTTTAATCCTGTGACACTGAGGTTAGTACAGATCCAGAAGCTTCTGAAACTTTGGCAGGAGGGCATGACTGTGTGAGAGTACACAGGAAAGTTTACTGACCTGTCACGCTACACTATGTATATTGTTCTAGACCCATTATTTAGGGATCAGACCTTTAATCAGGGCCTATTCCGAGACATTAGGGGATATGTGGTTTACGTGTGCCATACCACCTATGCTGGAGTGATGAAGCGAGCCTTGGTGGTGGAGAGAATTCTTGCTAAGTAGATTCATCCTATCAGTTCTGGGAATGTGGCAGCTGAGACCTTGGCAGTAGGTAGTCGATGGCAGACACAGGGGGTTGTCTGTGCCCGATGTTGTAGGAGGCGAACCCTAGATGGAGGATATGAGGCTCAGGTCTCCCAGGGATCTCAGGCCAGTTTTGGTCATCCGTAGGAGAGGTAATGTTAAGCATGTGATGGTCAGGGATATCATGATAGGGATTGTCTATCCCACTGTGAAGCTGAAAGGGAGCAGATTGATAGGCTTCCTTGGTAGTGTCAACGTCTTGAGCATGGAGGTCCACATGGATGTGGACTTGGGAACAGAGCTAGTGTAGTAATAGGAGGTGGTAGGCAGTATCATATGCCACCACCACTACCCCTGGTGGTCCACACCAAGCTATGGGAGATGGAGAGAAAGGATGAGGAAAATTGCTAGCCTTAGAGGTTGTTGACCCAAAGGCCCCGCAGTTGGATGGAGATATGCCCTGTGTCCTTTCTACTTCTGTAGTATTTTTGATAGAAACTTTTTTGCGGTACATTTTTCTTTCCGTTTCTTGATTGAGGTTTGTTCAGGGTGTTGGTAAGACCATGTGTGGGTATTGTTCGACATGCTACAAACTCACGAGGAAGAGGGATATTTTCCCCACCCAGATGCATTTTTGTGAAATGATTAATACTATGCAGGTGAGTTAGTTACACCAAAGCGGATAGTGTCGAGGTGTGGAGGACGAGTCCCTCTAACTGATGCATTCGGGCAGGGGTGTGTGTTGGCGAACATGCTAGAGTGGGAGACCTAGTTGAGTGTTCAATTTATTTATTTGTTCTTATGGGTTTTTGGGAACAAAAAGTTATAAGGTGGGAAGGATGTAGTGACTCGGGTTTTGGCCTTATCAGACTTTGGAATATTCCTACGAATATTTCCAAAGCTAGGCGCGAAGACGACCTGCGATTCCGAGGCCCGGTGTTCCCGGAATTAATTTTATAAAAATATTAAGTATTTTTTTATTATGCACGTAGCGGGGTTTTTTTACTCCTAAAAGGTAGCTTGGATCAGAAATATGAGGGCATGGTTGTGTCCGGAGCATGCTGTTTACCCTAGGAGGGGAGTGAAATTTGCGGGTGTGGGCCTGTTGTGGAAAATACCACCATAGGCATTTTTCGTAAATAAATGGAAAATTTTATTTATGAGAGTCGGTTCAAATAAATTATGAAGGGAGTCTTATATTTCAATTCAGATCATGCAGTTGAGTTCATAATGTTGTTTTTAACCTAGGGGTGACCAAAACTTCTCCATGCCAGGAGGTTCGGTCGAGGGTGGCGTGGACGACGGGGGTATTAATTAGTTAATTAATAAAAAGGAAATCAATCCACCCCCACCTCTAACATTGGGAAAATCTAGGAAGAACCATATAAGATCCTCTCCTCCTCCGTTCATTGTCATCGATCCACCAAATCATTCAAATGAAGCGCCCATGAGCTCAGATTCTGACAGCGGAAGTTCTCGGATCCTACAGAAGTTGCAGCAGAGCGTGCAAAGCGCCGATGATCCATCAAAAGGTAGGCAGTTTTAGTTTTAAAATTTTGGATCCTGTTTATGAATTTTATTTCTTCAAATATTCTAATGGTTTGTGTATCTTGAGTCCCAATCGTTTTGAAACATGTTTCAGATCTGAATTTGGAGCATCGTGGTGCTTCCGGTGGCTCTCAGAAGTTTTCCAGTAGAAAAAACAGTTTTCGGTGGCGGAAATGGCAGTTTTCAATGAGGGTGGTTGCGGCGCGGTGATGGTGTGGGAGATTCCAACTGGCGGTGGTGGATTTTGGTAGGCAACAGCGGTCCGGTCGGGCGGTAGTGGTGGTTTCCGGCGACCCAACGGCGGTCCGGCCAGATTTTTCCAGGGGTTCTTTAAACCCTTGTAACTCCCAAACTGTAAGTCTGACTTGAGAGCTGTTTGTGGATAAAAAACCTCATGACAAGAAGGAACCCTTGAGGATGTTTATGGAATTTTATGAGTCTGGTTTTTGGCCCGGGGCCATGAAATGTTGAAAATAATAATAATATTTTTATTATTTTCAACTTCGAACCACCGTAACATTTACACAGTGCATCCAATTGATGTGCCGTCAGTGAAGTTGTGATCCTAATAGTAAGTAGGACCTTTTGGGATAGTTTCTAGGTGTTGGGATGGAGATCAGGGTGTGGGCCCCAGAAGTCTGGTTTTGGGTGTTTATGGAGAAACACAACGTTTTCATTGAGTGTCTGTTTTGGACGAATAAGTAGTCGATCTCGTGTGTTTTTTCTGAGGGGATCGCAATGGTGTAGTCTGCTTGATGAGTTTTGGGATTGAGGTTTGAGCCCCACCCGGTCTAGCTACAATGAATAGTGAGTTTTTTACCAGTTGACCATTTTAGGCGAGTAAAAAGCCTACCTTGTGTGTTTTTTTGTATAGATTGTGGTTGTGACCTCAGTATAGGCATAAGAGGTGTGCATTATGGCGATGTTGTAGGTTTCTCAGGTTAGTGTTGTTTATACTAGCAGTGGTTGAGTTTACTTCCATGGTTCATTCCTATGAGGGGTTGTGTGGCATTAAAACCTTAGTAGTGGGTTTTTATCCCTTCGATTGTACGTTTTTTTGATAGAGTTTTGGCATCCTTCCTGTGTGTTCAGAGTGAGATCCTCTAGATTCACTTACCTAGATTGGGTTCTTGGTATCGATGTGATCGCTTCTCCACGGATGGGGATCCCCTATCTAGCTGGTAAACCCTGTAGGGTTTGAGGTATCATTGATAAGATGATCCCCTACATAGTGGGTCATGCATAGTATGATTATGGTGTCGTTGGGTATACAATCCCCTACTTAGCATGTGGTTTCAATAGGGTTGAAAAATGTTTGGTTATACAATCCCCTACTAAGAATGTGGTTTTGATAGGGTCGGTGCATCATCGGTTCGATCCCCTACACCATGAGTTATATAGATGGGGTTTCTGACATCGTCGTGACCATCTTCACATGGTCGATAATCCTCTATAGAAATGATGTGAACTGAGGAATGTAAAATCGGGTTGTGGTATCCCCCATTGTATCTTGGGAGTGATTCCTTATTTGTGAGATCTTCAAGATATCATATTGGGTTCTTGTATCCCCTAGCAGACCCCAGGAGTGATCCCCTATCTGATAAGTTTGGTGTTTCCTGTATTTTATCATGATGTTCTTAGTGATGATATCTGATGGGCGTGATCTCCCGGATGGGTGTCTTGGATGTTTCTATGAGACCTGATGGAGTGTATCTCTCAGAAAAGTTTCATCTAGTATGACAGAGCTTGTGGAGTGTGTTCTTATGGTTTTGTGTAGAAACTATCACTGATTATGAGGTCAGAACCTCATGAGGCTTGGTGGGTGAAATGAGTATATCTGGTTGTTCATGGTATATGTATGGGCATATACCTGAGGGGATGTTCGTTGTGTATTTATGGGAATACACTTGAGCTGAGCTGATTGGTCGTGTTTAGCTAAGGATGGTCTCTAAATGGAGTTTCTCTCTCATTTTAGTTCCCTCTGGCTAGGGTGAGCTGACTGTTGACTTTCAGTTGCTCATTTTTTATTTTGGGGTTTTTGGGGTGCCTACTGAGTATTTTTAATCTCACCCCTACATGGTATTTTCCTGCACATGTTTGTGTCTTGTGTAGTATACATGCCTTTTGACAGAGTCACAGGAAGACCTGGTGTATGCAAAGCTTAGTGAGTGAGACTGACCGGGGTGTTTACCAAAGTTGTGCCAAGCATTTTACCATTGGGTGCATTTTGAAGTGTCTCCCTCCTTCTGAGCAAGTAGCACACTTTTTTAGTTTCCTTTTGGTGGGCCATGTTTTTCCCTTTTTTTACTTTTTTGCCCAATAGTTTAGGTTAGATGTATGCATGAATTTTTCTTTTCACTTTTATATATCTTTACACTATTTCATAGAGGTGTATGTGGGTGCGTGTGTATAGGTACCTTAGGTTGATGCCTCCCATCAGTGTGATACCCTACTTGGCGGTGGTCACCAACCCTTGTCCTATTCGTGGTGGGCTTGGGGAGTTGCAGATAGAGCCCCGTTGGTTTGGGTGGTGACATAAAATGTATATGTAATATATGGGACACTATATTACTAGTTTTTTATGTATTGAAGAGATGTTCAGGATATTGTTTCATATCATTTATTATTACAATATATTCTCTTTTATTTTGTTTACTAATTTCACACTCTATTTATTTACATCATTGTATGATACTTATCTTTTTCTTCTATTTTTTCTCTCATATGAGGTAATTGTCTCCCCTCTATGAGACCCTAGTCCATTTATGATTGTTGGAAGCCTCTGGAATATAAGGAAGTTCACTTTAGGCTTTGTTACCAACTAGATCATAACACTATTTTAGTGGAATTAGGTTGGGACACTACAAAGTGGTATCAAAATAGTTCCTTTTAGAGCCTTTACTATTTGATATTTAGAAGATATGAGTATTTTGGATGTTTCAAAACCTATGATGTATATTAGACTAGTGTGTCAAAAACACTTTTTCTGGTGTGAGTTTCTAGTTTCCATTGGATTGGGATAACTACTCTCATTTGGGATGTTATAGTTATATATGAATTTCTACTTGAGAGACACACATATTGCATGGATGATATTATTTTTAATGACCTATGATTTTGAAAAATAAAAAATTCCAATGAAATTTTAATTTTTCATTTCCAGGATGTTCTGTTTTAAAATACGAGATTTGGAACTTAATTCTGAGAGTTGGAACACTTCAATGTAATTTTTTAGACATGAGTAAAGACTCAAGGGGTTTAATAGGTGTCTTGTATAGTTTTAAAAGCACAAATTTTTGGAAAACAAAAATTTGAGTGGATGAAATAGGGTGCATAGTTTGTCTGAAACCATGCATCCCCCAGTACTAATGAGGTGGCCCAAACCATGATCTATACTAATTTTAACAAAAACAAAATTAATTAAAATTAAAAGTAAAGTAATCTAAATGAGGGGAAATATAAAATAATAAAAATAAATAAATTACATAATAATATTATTATTATTACTAGTGTGATGATGATTATTTTTATTATTTTTATTATCATTTTAGATTTTAATAAAACCTAACTCACCCCTCACCCTTACCCTATAGCTCAATGAAAACCCTTCCACTTCCTCTCCTTGGCCTCACATGATTCACCCCCTCAATCTCCCTTATTCATCATTTTTTCCCCAGGAACACTTTCCATTTTCACTTGATCATTCAAGGTAAAGACTTATCCTCCCTCCTCTTCCCTATTCTGGTCGCCTCACCTATCCTATTTTCTTGGTGAGGTTCGACCAAACCCTAGGGTTGAGGCTAACATGTTTTTTTGGGTTTTGAAATCATGTACTGGGACTTCCTCATCCTTGTTCTGACAACCTCCTCTGAAGGAGAATCATTTCAGATCACCTCGATCCACCATCATAAATTTAGGGAAAGTTTTTTTCTTTTTTTATTTATTGTTGGTCAATTTCTAACTATTTATTTTGTAATTTTTGAGGTTTTAGTAAATTTCATTGGGTTATTTGGTCATGTCCATGGTATTTTTTGTGGGATCGAAATAGCGAATGTAGATTCTCAATTGAAATAGGGGTTTTATGTTTAAAAACATTTATTTCTAACCTTAAAGAAAACTATTTTTAACAAAGTTAAATAAGGTAAATTCACAAACCCTAAAATAGTTCTCTGAGAGAAACTTGCTTAGGTTCCAGAAAAGAAAATTAAGAAATGTTTCCCTAAGAATGATTCTACAATAAAGAGTATATAATATTTTTAATTAGAGTAAATAATATATCATAAAATATAAGAAATTTATACTTTCTTCCTTTATCAAAATACAACCAAAATAAAAACATGAAAAAAACAGGTAAAAAGTAAGAAATATTTACACCCAAAGAGTAGTATATCAATAAACCATAGATAAAGGTCCCTTGATTTATAAATTCAAGAAAGTATTTCTTACCCACACCAGGGTAATCCCTCGATAGGAATATCAGAATCTATCTTTCTATCCCCACAAGACCTCGATCTCTAAGGTAGTCAGTAGCTCTATCTTTCTATCCCTAGAAGCCCTAAAAAATTAAGGTAGTCGACACCTCTATATTTTTATCCCCGGAATCCCTTAGTTGTACTCAGCATAAATCAAAGTCACACAATAGAAACTGAACATGATGTTTAGAACTGCACAAAGAATGAGAGTATCTCTCTTTAGAAATCACTTCACAGTTTGTAATCTCTAGATTTATTGAACACTTTTTGAGCTCATTCAAATGAGCACCTATTTATAGGAACAACTCCTACGGTTGGATCCCTCCTCCAATAATAATATTTTTCCTAGAATCTCAGAGGTACTTGTACATGTTTAACTCAACCAATGGTTAGTTTGAAATATATTATAAGAAATCATTTCATAATAATAACATGTGTAAGGAACATGATGTAGCTTAAACAAATCTGAATTTCCGGAGACTAATGAAAATTAAAATTTAGAGTCTAATTATATAAACAATATGATTCTATAAAACATAGATATTCAAATTATATTTTTCAAATAGTTCGTAATATGAATTATATAGATTTCGGAGTCTAAATTACAATGAATTCAGAATTTTAATTTTGACGAATTCAGTGTCTGATTTCTGAGGAATTCAGAGATTGAATTTGGAGGAATCCAGAGTCTGAATTTTGAGGAATTCAGAATCCGAATTTCAGAGAATTCAAAGTCATAATTTCAGATAATTAGGAATCTTAATTTTATAGAATTTAGAGTTTGAATTTCATAGAATTTGGAATATGAATTTTAGAGAATTCAGAGTCTGAATTTCAGATAATTCTAAGTTGGAATTTCATAGAATTTGGAGTCTAAATTTCAGATAATTTTGAGTCTTAATTTTAGAAAATTTAGAATCTAAATTTCAGATATTTTGATGTCTGAATTTTAGAGAATTCAGAGTTTTAAATTTAGAGAATTCAAGATCCAAATTTCATAGAATTTTGAGTCTAAATTTCAGAGAATTCAGAGACTAAAAATAGATCACTCTATACCCATGAAACTATAAGTTTTTTATGTTTTAGATATGAATCCAAATTTTTAAATAGTAATAAATGAGTTTGATTATGAGAAATTATAAAATTAGAAAATGAAAACAAAGGTATGGATAAAATATTTCTTATAGAAGGTAAATTTTCCTTAAGAAAATAATTGTTAAGGAAAGATAATTTTTCTTAAGATAAAGTGATTATGATTTTCAAAACATAGAAGAATAGAAAAAACATAAGGAACCCATATTGACTTAATAATATCCCCCTTTTTCGAAAGCAAAATCAAGCTTAGGAAAAATAATACAAGGACTAATAATTTGCTTTATGAACATTAAAGGAAAACTTATCTCCCTTAAATTATGAATCATGATGAATATGAAAAACTCCCCTTTAGGTTTTGAAATCCCTAAGGATAATATTCTTGACTTCCTTTGAAATATTTTACTTTTTCTTACATACGATATTCTTCATTAATTAAGTTCACCCTTAGTTAACCCCCCCCCCCCCTTACATAGGGTATTCTTTTCTTTATAGTTGGTATTCTTTTTATCATTAATTTCTCCCCCTTTGTGATTTTTAAAAATTAATCGAGAGAATGGAAAAAAATATGTTACCTGAAAGATTCTAACTATATAATAACAAAAATGAAGAACAACCAATATTTTATTAATATTGTAAAAATTGGTACAAGAAAGTAAATACAATAAAAGACCATAATTAAAAGAAAAAAAGAATTCCTCCTTATTTTTTCCTTCAGCATGATCTTATTTGCAATAGTCTTCATCTTTTTAAGCTCTTTATGATCTTCCTCAAATCACTTCAGCAATAATTCATGATCCTAATTTTTCTTTTCTAGAGACTTGATATTTTCATCCTGAGGATTAAGGATTTTGACCGAAGACTTCAAAATATCTTCTTGCCAAATTCACATTTCATCAAAATCTATTTTGAGATCTCTTTCCCTCTTCAAATTTTTAGAAACTAAATTCAGCTTCCCATTCAGATCTTTTTCTTCAGGATTCCAGTCTACTTGTTCTAGGATCAACTTTTTAGTAAAAAAATTGTAAGATATTTCTTCCTGTAATATTATATATTAAAATAATCCATTACTGAATCCAAAAAGTCATATATAATTCTGAAATATTTAATTATTTTTGTAGACCAATTTACAATATCCTTACAAGACCTTCTGTGTGCACCATACTTGATATAGAAAGATTTGAAATCAGCCTGATGCTTGATGAATTTTTCCATGAGCATGCTTACGAATTCTGTCTTCAAATTAAAGGAGTATTGAAGAGTCTTACACCTTGATTCAATACTTGGAAACAATGTAATTGTGTCAACTAATTTCTTCAGTGACTGAACTAAAAATTCTTAACCCCTGGGGAATGATTCCGAATCTGATTCCCTAGTGAGGGAGGATTCTTTTTCTCTCTCAATAGCATTTTTTGGATGATCCACTAACATCCTACATAAATATGATAGTTTTATCAGGTGTATAAACTATAACATTTTTTCCTTTGTCAACACAAGAAATGTTCTTCGTAGCCTTTGGGGATTCATTCTTACTATATGAGACATCAATATTTTATCTTCATCAACCTTTTCTTTCTCAGCATCTTCCTTAATATAATCATGTTGAATGAATTCGTGAATACTACTTTCATCATAAAAAAGTTTATTAACCTCTTCCTGACCCTCATCCTATTTTCCTTGTAAAGTATGTTTTGTTGATTTAGCTTGATAATTCTATATTAAAAGATTTCTATAATGGATTTCATTCTCATGATATTCTTTGACTTGCCTAATCAAATCAACACTCTCATATCCTTATTCCTATTCTTCTTCTTCTACTTCCTCTACGTAAACTATTACTTCTTCCACTTCCGGTTCCAGAATTATGACTTTATTTCACGAAGTCTCTACTAGAAATGTTTATTTAAGAAATGATTTTGGTACCTGAATATATTCAGATTCGTTCTTAGTGGCCTTGAGAAGAGATTGAACAATCTCAGCATCAGACATTTTCTTCTTTTGATTCTTCTCTTTTTCTTGCTTCCCTAGATCTTCAGAAATTTTAAACATCAGATCCTTTGCCTCGAAATATTCTAGTAAAAAGCTAGGTTCTCCTTCCTTGTTAGTCTTCTTCTCTTCCCTCTACTTCATGAAAACTTCCTCAAGGTAGGTTTTTTGCTTCTTTGACTTTGGGGTTGCTGACTGGGTTTCCAAAGTTGATGGTTTTTCTATAAATTATGGTTCCTTCTACTTTATCTTCATTGGTTATTTCATGGAAGTATCTGATACTTCCACTTTCATGTCTAAGTCTTCAATATCAGTTTCTAATAAGTCCTAAAATTCTCCATATTTGTTATTGAAACCAACCTTCATCCTTCTCAAGGTGTCATCACTAAACAAAAAAAAATAGTGAAAGTTCTTGGCTTAGAGCTACTAAGGATTTTGAACGACTACAGTAATAAGACCATGATTTTTGATATGATTACCAAATAAATTATGATTTTCGATTTGAGAGATCCATTCTTGATATTTGAAATCATCGGTAGGATATAATTCACTGGGTTTATCTTCCTTAAGTTGAGAAAAAAAATCCAGATAATAGATTTCACTCTTCATCAAGGAGTCCTTTTCTCCTTTTCTCATAATTAAAAAACCCTTAACCCATAATTATAGCATCATAAAATTTTTTGAGAGATGGTTGATCTGTATTGTTTTTACTCTTTTGAGTCCAATACACTCTATAGATTTCTCCTTCTCAAAGATTTCTGATACATCTGGTAGCTTATTGGTGAGGAAAATGGCTTCCCCTTCATACAGAACTCCAATGATACTTTCTACCATATTAAGGGAAAGGGAATAAATTTTCCCATAACTCTTGAGTGAAAACTTGTCTCTTCCTCCTTCATTAAAAAATCTTACTGACTCATAGAACTCAAAAAGTAACTTAGGCTAAACCAGATCTAGAGTTATTGGTTTGGCTTTGCAAAGTCTCTCCCATCCATTGATCGTGATATTTTTTGTAATCCGGGAATTATACTTATTGGAAAATATCATATCACCAAACATTTCCATGTATATTTTCCACTCCGTGATTTCATTTCCCGAAGAAATTTTTTTATGAGGCGAATATTCCAAAGACACATGTAGTCTGAGCACACATTGAAAAGAGAAACTATCTTTCTGAAAAGAGGCAGAGCTTCGGGGGAAAAACATGAAAACCTATGTGGGAAGTGAAATAGGGGGCCTTATATAGGATTTTATGTGATGGTTCATATTCCCAAATTGATCCAATAGTTGAAACAAGCATGATATGATCTAATGGTTGAGATTAAAGCTTAAGAAAGATTTGGTAGGTTCTGATCATTTGAGGTTTTTAGGTTAAAAATTTGGGTTTTAGGAAAGTGAATCCAAAAAAATTTCTTCAAAAAGGATAAAAATACCAACAAGTAAAAAAATTAAATTATGATAACCTATTTAATGAAAAAAAACATTTCAGATTGCAAGGAAACTGTTACTAATGAAGAAAAATATTCTTGAAGAACATTATATTCCATAAAATTTTATTAAGGAAGGAAAAATTTTGGATTCCCGAATTTTGTTAAGGAACGAAAAAATGTTGAAACTGAAAAAAAAATTATGTAAAGGAAAAATAATTGACTTTCAGAATTTGAGTTTTGGAAAATTCTTTATTACAAAAAAATTTTATTAAAATTTTATTTTGGTTACAAGCAAATGTACCCCCCTATGAAAAGGTGTTTCTTATTTTAATGATATAGGTTTCAAAAAAAGGTTAATATGGAAAATTACATTATGGTTATAATTCTTATATTTTTGTTTAATGTATTCAAATATATCAGAGGGTAAATATTTTTTAAAAATATCATAAATTTTATCTTGTGTTCAGATAAATTGAAGAATAATATCTCCTTTTTGTGTGTGATCCTTAAGAAAGTGATGCCTAATATCTTTTTGTTTTTTAGAGGACTGATGTGAAGGGTTTTTTATTAGGTAAATGGAACTAGTGTTATCACACAATATCTGTGTTTTGGTAAAACTCATGAAACAGTCTAGGAGGGTGTGTTTTATCAACAACAATTGAGCATAACAACTTCCAGCTACTAAATATTCAGCTTTAACATTGGAAAGTGCTATTGAGTGTTGCTTTGTTCAGGACCAAGAAACCAATGAATCTCCTAATAATTGAAAATTTTCATATGAAATTTTTTTATCCATTCTACATCCATGAAACTCTTTATCTAAAAAACTTTTTAAAACAAAATCATTTCAAGGAGTATAGAAAATTCTTAAATCCATGGTTCCCTTTAAATAGAGAAACATTATTTTCACTCCTTTTAAATGACATTACTTTTGATTATATTGATATATTTCACATAAGTATATTGAAAGCATTATATCTAGATGTCTAGTTGTCAAGTATAGTAAAATTCCGATCATACCTCTAAATGGTGTATGATCTACTAGTTTTCCATCTTCATCATGATCAAGAGAGTTTGAGGTACTGATTGTAGTGCTTATAATTTTAGTGTTTTCATATCCATACTTCTTAAGAATATCATTAATATTAATATGTTGTGATATATATGTTCTTTCTAGTTCTTTTAGAAATTTGAAAACATAGGAAAATTGTTGACTCAACCATCATACTAATTTTGAACTCAGATTTCAAAAGATTCACAAACTAATCAGTTAAAGATTGCATAGTTGAACCAAATATAATGTAATAACCATAAATTTTAACAATAAAAACATTTTTATTATTCGTATTTAAAAAAATAGTTGGATCAAAAGTTCCCTTAACATTATTGTTTTATAACACAAACCTTGTAAGTCTATCGTACCAGGATCTAGGGAATTTTTTAAGTCTATATAAAGCTTTGGTGTGTATGAAAACATGTTCTGGATGTTTTGTGTCTTCAAAACCAAAAGGTTTTTCAACCTAAAATTCTTCTTCAACATATCCATAAATAAATCACACTTTATAAGCATTTGAAAATTTTTAAAATTAAAAAATGCTGTAAAGGAACGTAAAATGCAAATAGGTTCATGTCTAGCTATAGGAGCATCTGTTTATTCATAGTCTATTCCTTCTTGTGGATTATAGACTTTACTAGCTAATCTATCTTTATTTTATACTATGATTCCATTTTCATCACACATATTTCTGAATACCCATTTTACTGCAATTACAGATGATTCCTTATGTCTTTCAACCAAGTTCCATACTTTGTTCATTTAGAATTCATTTAGCTCATCATGCATGGTTTTAAACCAACCATTATCACATAAAGCTTCATCTGTGATTTTTGGTTATATTTGTGAAAGGAATTATAGATTTTCTAATTCATTAATTAGGATCCTCTAGTCCTTACAGGTTGATTTAAATCGCCAATGATACTATCACTGTGATGAATCTTAAGGAATAATTGATTTGGGGTTTTCCAAACCTTTTCATCAACACGTGGTGGGAAATATTCTAGGTTAAATGCGTAAGAAATATTTTCTTGATAATTTCTTTATTAGAAGATTATATTATCAAAGGTTGATCAAAAAAAATTTAAAACATATTCAATGATATAGTTTGGGGTTGTTTTAAAACAAAAGGATCCATTTCATCGAAGTTATCATGCACCGTTTCTTCAAAAGTACAAGTATTTTTATTAAAAACTCCATAAGCCTTAGATGTCGTGGAGTAGCCTAAGAAAATTCTTTCATCATATTTGGGAGAAAAGTTATGTAAGTTATAATTACTATTCAGGATGAATACTTTGCAACCAAATGCTATTAAGTAAGAAAGTTTCGGTTTTCTACCGGTCCATATTCCATAAGGTGTTTTATTAAGAAAAGGTCTGATTAAAACTAGATTTATAGTATAACAGGTAGTAATATCCACTTTTGCTCAAAAATGTTTATTTATAGAATATTCACTCAACATGGTTATAGTTATTTCTTGAAGAATTTGATTTATTCTTTCAATAACACTATTTTATTAAGGAGTTCTTAGAGATGATAAGTTATGAGTAATGAATTTTTTAATACAAAAACTTTCAAAATCTAAATTTTGAAATTCTCCTCAATGATCACTATGAATAGTTATCAAAAGAAAGGGTTTTCTCAGTTTTAAATTTGGCTCTAAATGTTTTGAAATAATAAAATTCTTCATATTTCATTACTTTAATGTAGTCCCACGTAAATCTAGGGTAATCATAAACTAAGACAAATACCTAATATTTGCCTCCAATACTTCAAGTTTTTGTTTGACCAAAAAGATCCATATGATGTAACTGTAATGTGTCAGATGTTGAGTCATCACCAATTGATTTAAAACATGATTTATGTTACATTCTACATTGATAATAATCTAAAAATTTTGGAGAATCAAATCTAAATTATGGTAGATCCTTAACAAGTCTTTTCTTTGAGAGTCTTCCTAAGTTCCTAAGGTTATAGTTTCCTAAATATTTATTCCATAACCAATATTTATCTTCCATTACACTAAGGAAAGGTATATCTTGGTTCCTAATGTCTTCTATGTTTAGTGTGTATATATTCTCTTGGCTATGGGTTGAATGAATAAACTCTTCCTTGGAACTATATACTAAGATTTTATCATTCCTAAAATTCACAAGGTAACCTTCATCACGCAATTGGATTATGATAATGAGGTTGTTCTTAATACCATTAACAAATAAAACATTTCCCAAATGTCCATTAATAAATAAATCATTGAAATCAATGTTTTTCAAAGAAGAACAATGTTACTTATACTAACAATTCCTCTCAGTGCATTATATGTGAAAGTTACTTTTCCTCTGTTCATCTTGACAATATTTTCAAAGAAGTCTTTGTTACCATTAATAAGCAAGGACTATCCACTATCAAGGTACCATATGTTATTGTTGTTAGTTTCTTTATTTTCTTGAAAATAAATGAGTTATACTTTTGGAATGAAGACATTCTTGGATCTAGAAATTGCAGAAAGTAAACTTTTCAGATCCCACATTTTCTTAGAAAAAAAACCTTTTGAAATCCTAAAGATTTTTTTTTAAGAAATTTTTTTCTACCAATTTCCACCACACTGACATTTAGTTCAAAATGGATCACTTTGGTGAAAAAAATAGTTATTATTACAAATTGGTTTAGAATGAGTATAACCAAATCCAGAATGATTCCATAATAAATGAATTTGGAAATACATCTTCTCAATGTTTTCCATACCAAAGGTAAAGTTTAATAATAATTTCCTTAATAAAAATATATCTGACTTAAGTTTAATAACCAATTTCTTACCCTCAATGTTATTATAATTGGAACTATAGTTATCCTTTAAAATATTTTTCATATAAATTAAATCCTTAAGATCCTTTGAAAGTTTATCCTTCTCAGAATTAACTTCCTTATGGTTTTTATAAAAACTTTTAAAATAAAAAATTTTCTAATCAATAACTATAGAATGATATTATACTTTTTTATTTAAAACATAAATTATATAATTTTATTTCTCTAAATTCTTCTTTATCTTTTAATTTTCAATCTCAAGATGTTTAGAAAACCAAGACACTTTTTCATAAGAAGGTGAAGAATAATCTTCATCAGAAGAAGATTCTTCATCTAAAGACTTATAATATTTATCCTCAATATAATTTCCATTCAAGGATACATTAGTTATAGATTCAGTATTGGGTACCTTGGCCATTAGACACAGATTTCCAATGGTTAGTTTGTCTAGTAGATCTATATTCTTCGGGATAGAATATTCATACTCTAGAGATTCATTAGATGAGTCACCACTATTGGCACTCCATATATCATTAGCCTTAAAGACATTATTAGACCTATTCTTGTAAAACTTCTTCCTGTTTATATTAGAATTATTTCCGTTTATATCTTTTTTTTAAGCATGGGACAGTCTGGCCTGATATTTCTTGCTCTTTTACATTCATAACAGGTGACTTAAAAATATTTCTTTTTCTTTATTTCTTTATTTTTATATCTATACTGAAAGTTTTTATTCCCCACTATCTTTTTCATTCTTCTATAAATATTGTCTAATTCATTTTTATAGTGTACACTTTCACTTTACTTAGATAAAACATATAATTTCATAGACTTATATCTTATAACCTTTTCCTGGGTCATGGATTTTGTAGTAGTAAAGTATATACTTCTATGTCCATTCTTCTTATTATTCATATCAGCATCTCCTTTCGTTCTTGTCTCAAGTTGAAGAAGGTTCCAAAAATTTCATCAAGAGTAATATTGGAAACATTCATGTTTTGATCAATATACGTCCTTTTTTATTCCCACTCATTTGGAATAATATCAATTATCTTATCTATAAGAGCTTCATCATCAAAACATTTCTCTCCCATATATTGAATACTATTGACGATATTCATAAATCTTATTTGTAATTTGAAAATAGGTTCTCCATAAGGAAATAGAAATCCAGGATATTCTCCTCTCAATATTTCTCATATAGTATCTATCACTTTTTAAGTCCCAAAATGAGTAACCTAAATTTTCTTCTAGATGTCATTGGTAGCTTCATAGAATGAAATTTGAATATATATATATATATATTCGTGGTCATGGAACACAAAAAATATTGCATACCATGTAATTTAGTGGATATTCTAATTTTTATTGATTGGTGAAGGTTTTGACTTCTTTGTGGGGAATTTTTTAATCTCCATTCAGCATTAAAAAATTTTCTACTCTAGTGTTAATGACAAAGGTCTTCATTATATCTCTCTAATATTCATAATCATTACTATAAAAAATAGGGGGTTTTGTAGGTTTTAGATTATCAATGGAACTAATATTCATTCCTTTCATTCTATAAGAAAAATGTTTTTCCAAAATATTTTTTAGTAGTAAAAGTTAAAAACAAGGATAAAAATCCTTAATCAAATTTTGAATAAGACAATTAAAGCTAACAATTTTAGAACAATGATAATTTGAGCATGAAAAATTATATGTGAGTATAAGTATTTCAGAGACCCCCTCTGATACTCATTTTAGGATCGAAATAGTGAATTTTAGGGATGAATTACAAGAGGGGTGAATTGTAAGTTTAAAAACTTTTGTTTTTAACCTTAAGAAAAACTAGGTTTAATAAAGTCAACGGTGGAAAATTCACAAACCCTAAAATAGTTCAATGAGACAAACCTGCTTAGGTTCTGGAAATATGGTTTCAGAAAAGAAATGTAAAAATATTTTCCTTAAGAAAGATTCTACCTTAAATCATATATAATCTTACTTATCAGGGTAAATAGAAGTATAAGAAAGTATAAGAAAGTTATACTTTCTTCCTTTATCAAAATACAACATAAATAAATACATATAACAAAAAAAGTAACAAGTTGGAAATATTTTAACCTAAAGAGTAGGGTATCCAACAACCTTGGATAATGGTCCCCTGATTTATACTTTCTAGAAATTATATCTTACCCACACTAAGGTAGGCCCTCGATAGGAATATCAGAATCTATCTTCTTATCCCTACAATCCCTCAATTTTTAAGGTAGTCAGAACCTCTATTTTTTTACCCCTAGAATCCCTCGAACATTAAGGTAGTTTTAACCTCTGTATTATTATCCCTAGAAGCCCTCAATTGTACTCAGAAATAATCATAGTTGCACAAAGAAAACTAAACAAGATTTTTATATCTGCACAAAGCATGGGAGTATCAATCTCTATAAATCACTTCACATCATGTAATCTCTATATTGATGGAACAATTTTTGATCTCATTAAAATGAACTTGTATTTATTGGTACAACTCTAATGGTTGGATCCCTCCTCCAATAATCATATTTTCCATGAATATCAGAGGGACATGTACACGTGTCACTCAACCAGTGGTTATTTAAAAATAGATTGTACAACCTCATTTCACAATAAAAAGATGTGTAAGGAAGATAAAGTAGATTAAGAAAATACGAATTTCTAGAATATAAGGAAAATTAAAATTTTTATTTTAATTATATAAACAAACTTATTCTATAAAATATAGATATTCAGATTCTATTTTTCAAAGAGTTAAGAATATGAATTATATAGATTCAAGACTATGAACTCCAATGTATTTTGAATCTAAATTATGAAGAATTCAGAGTCTGAATTTTAGGGAATTTGGAGTCCAAATTCTGAGTAATTTGGAATCAGAAATTCAAAGAATTTTGAGTCTGAATTTTAGAGAATTCAGAGTCATAATTTTATAGAATTTGGAGTCTGAATTTAAAATAATTAGGAATCTGAATTTCAGAGAATTAGGAGACTAAATTGCAGAGAATTCAAAGTCTTAATTTTAGAGAATTTAGCGTCTAAATTTTAGAAAATGTAGTGTTTGAATTTCAAATAATTTGGAGTCTTAATTTCAGAGAATTTGGAATTGTAATTTCAGAGAATTTGGAGTATGAATTTTAGAGAATTTAGAGTCTGAATTTTAGAGAATTTATAATTTGAATTTTAGAGAATTCAGTGTCTGAATTTCAATGAATTCAAAGTCTAAAAACAAAACACTAAATAACCAGGTAACTATAGATTTCTGTGGTTTCATATATGAATCCTAATTTTGACTTAGTAATAAAATGAGTTTGAATATGAGAAATTATAAACTGAGACAATGAAAACAAAGGTAACGATAAATGTTTCCATAGGGAAGTGAAATTTTCCTTAATAAAATAATCCTTGAGGAAAGACAATTTTATTTAAGATAAATTTTTTGTGATTTTCAAAACATTGAAGAATAAAAAATTCATAAGTATACCTTATTGACTTAACATTTTTCAGTTCATGGAATTGTTTGTAGAGAGTTTGATGACTCCATGAAGGCTTTGATTCATATACATAAGTATATTTATATATATATATATTACATGTACATGTTACTTCACTATGAGAAGAATATGTGAATTGGAATATGATATATATATATATATATGTTGGAATGTATGTGTGTGCATGTTTGAAGAGATCATCCTAAAATATTCAGGTGATAAAGTGTTCGGTTGGGTTCCTCTTTGTGGTAGCTTCCATTTCCATTCCATTTTAATTTAATATTATTATTTGATAAATTAAATATTCATGAATGAATGAATTTATTAGTTTTGATAAATGATTTTCTTTAGAAAAAAATCATGGTTTTATAACAAAACCCCTCCAAAGGAGGTGTTCTGTCGTAAAAAAACTCACAATAATGATTTATATTTTCTAGCTTGCATAACCATATTTTTTGTAGTTCATCATGATTTTATATCATTTTTTTGAATATTCCATGTATACAACACAACCCATAAGGATGTACTTCAATGGATTCCCCCATTGAACATAAATGTTAAATGAATCAAGTCACCTTTTCTGTACTTGGTTGAGCTTTTAATTTTAATTAACCATGAAAGAAATTTTCTCTTTTGAATGGAACTTCCAAAAAGTTCCTCAAGCTTATTAAAATGGTTTGTAATACTCTATTAATTTAATGACAATAATTAATTGGGTAGTATAAAATATAACAGAATAGGTTGGAATGACCACACCACTGGTTAATTCAATAAGCACGATTTATGAGAATTTAATGGTTTAAATGGTTGACATATATGTAGAATGTTTAAATTAGGACTTTGATAATGTTAAATTTGATGTTCATAGGAGGTTATGGATTATTTATTATGATTTAAATGATTGGGTATCTTTAAATTTGTATAGAACACAAGACTCATGGATGATTATGTTCTTCTGAGTAGTAGGTAGGATTATGATCTCCTCAGCCTATGATCAGGATGATTATGCTTTCCCTAATTAGTTATGAGACTCAAGGGTTTCTCCATGGTGTCTCATTGGTGATATCTATTTATAAGGGCATGGAACCCAAAACACGTTGATTATTAAAATCCCCTCGAGTTGTGGGGATTATTAGCATATCCTCAGCCTATGATCGGGATGATTATGCTCTCCCTGATCTGTTATGAGACTTGAGGGGTGTTTCATGGAATCTCAACAATGATTTCTATTTATATGGGTATGGAACTCAAGAATCATGGATGTTTTTTCACTCATGAGTGGTGGGAATCATTACGATCTCTTCATACTATGATTGGAATGATTATTCTCTCCTTGATCAATTACGAGACTTAGGGGGGTGTTTCATGGAAACTAACCAGTGAGTTATCTTCATATGGGCATGTTGCCAAAAACTCTGGGATTATTACACTGTATATAGTGTTGTGGATGATTAAGATCTCCTCCATCTATTATTAATATGATTACACTCTCCTTGATCAGTTATGAGACTCAAGTATTGTGGCATGGCCTCTCACCGGTGAGTTCTCTTTATATGGTTATGGCCCCAAAGGATCATGTATGATTATGATCTTCCGAGTGTTTAGGATGATTATGATCTCCTCATCCTATAATTGGGGCTATTACACTCTCCTTGATCAGTTGTGAGACTCGAGGGGTGTTGCATCGTGTCTCACTAGATGTCCAGATGTACATTTTGTAACCATATTTATAGGATTGACCATAGGTATATGGTATCATTCTATATAGAATACACCTTTGGTATATGGTATTATTATTATAGTGATTTTAGGTGAGTATATATGAACCAAGGTGTAGGTTTACTCTCCCCTGTGGTGACGTAGATTGCTTAGAGATTATTGAAGCGATGTTCCAAAGGATGTATAGACATAATGTTTTCTTTAGGAACCTGGAAGTGCTTTTTCATTATTCAGTTATGTTTATTACATATCTATACAGACACACTAGTTGATTTAAATGGAATTTTCTAGATTGGGATGGACACCGTGGGTGAAATCCTACTGAGATTTATATCTCACACCCTTCTCAGGCTTCCATTTAACAGGGGTACCTGAGTAGACCTTCTATTTTCTAGACCCTAGACCTTGCTTAGTGTTGTGTGCATATACTTGGTAGTTGGGAGAATAGGATTGAGCTAGAGATTGTGGTGCTCATGGAGGTCACTTTTTCTATTTTTTGTTCTATTCTTTACATGATTCATTTTTTTGTAATATAGTGTAAAGCATAATGAATTATTACTATTTTAACTTATTTTTCATCATATGTCATACATGATTTGTATAAAATGGCATTGGATACACTTTTATTCATTTAAAATAATTTAATTATTCTACTATATTCTATCTTTCATTTATTTTATTACTTCTGATGTTGTTTTCTATTTAGCTAATGAAATACCACTATGCTACTATGATTATAAGGGTATAGTATCCCGGATATCACCTCTTAAACCCTTAATACTATTCTATAACCTCTAGTATATGGGGATTCATGATTTAGGCTATGTGACCCACCAATCTAACCAATAACATAGGGCTGAGATAGGTTAGGACTTTATAATGTGGGTTTAATTGCTTATTTTACCCTTTGTTTTACTATTTTCAGCTGTTAGACACGAGTTAAGGAATATTTTTGCACTTGGTAAATAAATGTTCTTAGAACTGATCACCCCACATATAATAAATGTCTATGTAAAAAGGGATGGAATTGTTTTTCATGTATTTTATATTACATTTTATATGATTTCTCCCAGAGTGACTGTTATAATTTCCATTGTTGGTGCTTTTTATAATTTTATTGAAATTTTCCTTTGGCCTAGTATAGAATAGATGGAGAATTTAATGCATAATAATATGAAAAAATTGATCAATATGTCCTACATGGTCCATGCCATGTTGTTTCAATTTAGTTTGACTACTGATTTGACTGTGTGCCATGAGTGTCGAGCCATGTTTAGTCTTTTACCATTTTTAGGAAATTTCTAGCATGAATTCCTATATAACATGATTGGTTGTTATTTTTCCAAGCTACTTGTTTAACATGTATGGATTTATATGGAATTATTAT
Organism: Viscum album; assembly: GCA_963277665.1. NCBI lineage: Eukaryota > Viridiplantae > Streptophyta > Magnoliopsida > Santalales > Viscaceae > Viscum > Viscum album. The sequence continues at coordinate 247,670,722 of OY728131.1, forward strand.
GTGTTTCTATAATTTTTATACGAGTTTACAACTTAAAATAATTTGATTTTTTTGATTTTGATATATGAAATTTGAATCATGGGATAGATTTATTGGTTACGTTTACGAAGAGATATAATTTGGAGTAATAAGGTGTATGGGTTTCTTGTATCTTGAAAAGTTCAACCCATGTATTCAAACCATTGGAAAATAGTGATGAAGTCTAAATTCTATGTTTATTTATATTGATTGATGGGAGCCAAATTCCAAAATTCAAAGTTTATGGGTGGTTTATAGACTAGTAGATTACCACCCATATGAATGGGCCATTATATTTGAAAATGTTAAACATTGAACTAGAATTGTTTGTGTTTAATGGGAGGAAATATTCAATTTATGAAGTGTGTGGGTGCATCTAGAATTTGGAAATGGAAACCGATATTAAATGGGAAGTCATGTTATATATTTTGAGATAATTTTAAATGAATAGTTGTTAAAAAATTATCTGAAATGAAATCGGTTACTTTCAAAAAAAATATCAACTGGACACAAGTTTTTTAGTTGTGGTATTTTTCTTATGGGAAGAACTAATTTTGTGTTTTAAAACATTAAAAACTAATCAACTAAAATTGGGTTTGATTCTGATGCACCTAGTTTGGCATAGCGGGACCCTTGTTGGTTTTATAATCTCTTTAAAAAAATTTATTTTATAAATTACTTATTTATGATAGGATGTATAATCAATGTAAAATGTTTTAATTGGAAGATCAATAACAACTGTCTATTTTTTCATTGACATGGTTTTAAAAATTATGTGACTAGCATTTTTGTTCAAAAATAGTACTTGAGGTTTTTAATTAAATATTTGGGTGTTTAATGATTAAATGTGGATAAAGGGTAAATGTATTAGAAAAGGAATCCTATGTGGTATCAATTATTTAAAACCCTCATGTGAGGGTTTTTTATGTTTCACCTTGATATTCCTTTGAACAGAACCATAGATGTTTTCTATAGGAATCCTCTTTTTCTGTAATGGATGAAATGGTAGGCTCCTAAGACAGTGACTTATGTTAATGTGACCATGTGATGGTTTTGGAACTTATGTTTATTTAAGAGGATATCAAGTGGTAGGTAGCACCATGAGAGTTTAAATCCATGGTAAATCTTATGTGGTTTTGATTTTTTGTGTTGTTCGGGTGTTGTTTCCCCTTATATAATGCTTGTATTTTCAAATCACCCCTAATCATGTGGGTGGTCATGTTATCATTTTCCCTTTTTATAGGTGTTAGAATTTATTAATACTTTTTTTCATCTGGTTATACGTGCTTCAAGAATGGTCGGCTGCTTTTTAGGTCGCTTGACTCTTTCTTTTCCTCACTAATGGATGACTTGCCATGGCATCGTCTAGGTTAATGGTCATTTGGGGAAATATGACTCTGAGTTAAATCAATTGTTTGGGATATCCAATACATTAATGAATATGTATAATAAGCCTATGGGTAGTATTCAAGATTTACAATTCACTCGTGTAACCTTGAGGTTGTATGCATTCATATACGTCGTACCTGTCGAGTATCTAATTGGTATAATAAACCGGATGTGTTCAGTTGAATAATTTAGCCTCGACTTGTTGAGTGGAGTCTCGGGCAATCTCTAAGTAGAGTGACATGGGAATTAAAGAAATTATTTTATTCCTAATTCTTTTTACTAATTTCATGAAACTCAGCTGTTTTGACATGCAGGTTTTCTTGGTTTTGTCTTTATACCAATTACATTAATGTTAGAGTTTAAGGTGAATATAGATCTAGTTCACTTATTATTTGTTGGTATACCTTCTCTACCATCGACTATGATACTCCTGTGTTGGGGAGTGTCACTTAATCTCTAGAAGATTCCTCCTTCCATGTAGTAGGATCACACATGTAGAGGACCATTAGGGAAATTGTCATTGTAGTTTTCAAATTCCTATGAATTTCTTAAATCTTGTAATTGTTAGTGATTTCTTATCAACATTTCATTGATGTGGTAGGTAGTTTATGCAACCCTTTTGAATAATCGTTGTTCTTAGGTATAATTTAGTTGGAATTTTCGAATGATCAAGTTTCCCCTTAGGTAGTAAGGCATTGTGATCGGTTAATGATGGTGCATCCACAGGTGAATCTGAGTTTTATTCAAGGTTAATTAGCTAGTTAGGGTATGAATTTTATTCCTTATAGTTTTTGGATTTTACTGACTAAAGAATGTTTCAATCTTATTAGTTTATTCTACTTAGTGATGAGTATGTACCCATTATTGGAATTATCAAAGATTCACTAAGGCATCACCACTCTTACACCGCCCAAAAGATTTAAAAAGTTGGTTAGCTTGTTGGGTGGTTATTTTAATGTGTTGAATGTTGTAGCATGGTTCTTTTTGAGTAATTGTGGTTATGAGATAAACTTTTGTTCCCATTTGTGAATTTTTTTTTGGATTGTTAGATACCACTCATTTCTCCTAAAGTGACTGTAAGGCGGATGCCGCTATGGGATCAGTCAATGTTATTATTTGCTTATACCAATGTATCTTTTCTAAACATGGAGTGTTTACTAACGTGCGATATTTATTTGTACTCTAAATGTTTTGATATTAGGTTACTTTGATGTTATTTATTTTCATAGAGTTAATTATTAAAGGGATATGATTCCAATTGTATGGATTAGAGTTACGCCTTTGATCGTCCTTATACATGATAGTTTAAATGGTCGGTTGATGTTTTAACCAGGGAACATCATTGAATGTCAGGTATGGACTTAGGAGAGATTTTTATTGTGAATGAGTTGTTACATGGGAGAAGGTATCACATTTCAATTTATTAATCACATACCATCTATGTTAAGAATCTTTTTGAATGGTCTGATGTAGTGGTTTTACTAGTTGTCTCTCTTGTTCAATAACATTTTCCGTGAAAGACCATTTATAGCACATTGTTAGGTGACGATGAGTGTGGGGTGTGTCAGGAAAGGATATTTATTTAAATTTGGGTTGACCTAGAAAAATTATGTTAGTGCCAAACCAACCACTTGTTCATCTTTGTATCATTCTAGCTACATCATTGAAACTGTAAGGGGTGTGCTTGGAATGGAAATTCCAATGGAGGTGTTATTGTGGCTTGTATTTGGTCCCCTTTTGTATGTTTTACATTTGGTAGGGAGAACCATCGGTTGAATTTTTAATTATATGACTACATGATTGTTTCTCCAGTTAAACATGCTAGGGTAAGAGATGTTCTAGGTTTTTTTAGAAATCTAGCATTGGCTTGGGTTTAAATTCCGTAAGAATCGTATGCTTAAGAAACACATAGTGGTGCATTGGGAGTCTATAAATATATCACGACTATTACAACAGGAAATCATAGACCATTTAGGTTGGGTGATGTTTCCATATTTCATGAAGGCTTCTCGGGGAAGATATGTTCTATGTTCAGGAGGTTGTAACAACCCGTACTTTTGAACTGGATGAAAATCCAAAGGAATTTGAGTTTTTCATTGACTGGAGGGGCCATTTTTAAAAAATAAGATTTATAAATTAATTTTTATCCTAGTAACCATTACAATTGATGTTTTTAGACTTGTTTAAATGCCCAATAGGTTTCACAAGTGTCTCTCTGAGTTTTAGAAGTGTCGGGGTTAAGAGAAATCGAGTTTGAGTGGTCTGCAAAGGGCACATTGTTTTTTTGAAACTCTGCATCCCCAAATAGTAACCATGTTTTCTAAATGGTTTATTTTATTAATTTATTTGAAAATAAAATTATCTAAAATATGAATTAAAATAAACTAAATCAGGGGAAATGGGAAATAGTAAATATAATGAAATTATTAAATTATAATAATAATAATAATAATATTATTATTATTATTATCCATATAGTTTTTATGAAAACCGAAATATATCCTCTACCATACCTCATAGTGTGATGTGAAACCTCCCCATTCCCCACAATTTCCACTCATGACACCCCTAGGCCTCCCTCATCCATCATTTTTTCCATTAGAACTCTTATTGTTTTCACACTATCCAATATGGTAAAGCCTTATCCTCCTACCTCTTTTCAATTTCGCCTGCTTTTACCTCTTCGAATCACCTTATGAAGTTCATATTAATCCTATGGATGAGGATAACCTATTGTATTGTATTTATTCCAACGTTATGGTGTGTGAAGTGGCTTCGAGGACTCCCTAATTCATGTTCTAGAAACCATCACTGAAGGTGTAACATTTTACATAATATCAGTCCTCCTTCATCAATTTTGGTTATGTTTTTTCCTATGATATTCATTTTTATCTCAATTTATTATTAGTTAATTCATAATTATTTAGGTTCTAGTAATTTTCCATGGGTTCATTAGTCCTTTCTAGGTTTTTTCTGTGTTTCTAGAATTATTTTTAGATAATTTGATTAATCCATGAAAGATTGAACTCATATATATATATATATTAATTATAAATAATACCTCATGGTGAGATTAATATGTTAATTGGATGAATGGAGATGTATATATATATATATACAGGAATTTATGTGACTGTATGTGTGGAGAAATCAACCTGAAAACCATTAAGCGTGAAAGTGTCTGACATAGTTCCTCTTTGAGGTAGGATACCTTCCCTTTCCCTTTTAATTTAAAATTCTTATTTGATAAACTAAATTTTTATTCATGAAAGAAATTGTTAGTTCTGATAAATTATTTTTCTAGAAAATAAGTCATTGTTTTAAAATAAAAACCCTCCAAAAGAGGCCCGCTGTCATAAAACTCATAGTAATGATTTAAAATTTTTATATTTCTTATATGTAATTATTATTAGTTCATCATGTTTTGATACTTGTTTTTGGAATATGTCTTTTTTTGATCATAACCCATAAATATTTTCATCAATGGAGTCTACCCATTGAAAAAAATGGTAAATAAATCAATGAACCTTCTATGTACTTGACAAAACATTTAATTGGAAATTACCATGAAGGTGATCTCCCTTTTCCAATAGAACCTCCTAAAAATTCATTAATATTATTAGAATGTTTTTTATTACTCTAGAAATTTAATGGAATGAATTAATTGGTTATATTGAAATTGAACTAAATAGGTTGTCTTGGCCATGCCAATAGTAAATTTAATAAGCTTGGTTTATGATAATTTAATGGTTTAAATGGATGAAATATATTTTGGATGGTTAAAACATTCCATTAAAAATGTTTAACATGAAATTAATAAAAGTTTATTCCTTATTTATTATAATATAAATGATTATGTCTCTTTATAAGGGTATGGAACCCAATATATGTGGATGATTATGATCTCTAGAGTGGTGGGTATGATTACAATCTCCTTGATCTATGACCATGATGATTACACTATCACTGATTAGTTATGAGACTCAAGGTGTGATACATGTTGGTAGGTCCACTGGGCCAGATACCCTGAGAGGGGGGGGGTGAATCAAGGTATAACAAATTAAAAAAACTGCCCCTTTTGATCTTGTTTCGCTGTTATGTAAAACATCCTTCTCTCTCTTCCCTGTGGAAAAGTATAAACAAAAACTAAATCATGCACATGACCCAACAATTTTTACATGGTTCACCCTCACTAGGCTACATCCAAGGAGCATAAACTAGTGTTGTGTGATGTTCCAAATACACTAAAATCACAATTCTATTTACAATGTTCAGAGTGAACTCATTATCCCTTCTGGTTTACAATGACTCACAATATGAAATATCACTTCTCTCTCAACTGAAGTGTGCTCAATGATTCTTTAGAAGATCTACTCAGAGATTAAAGACTTGTAAGCCCTTTCATTATCAAAAATAAATTCATTTCCTCTGTATGTAGATTCTCTATTGAAGTTCCACATTCATTCACTAATGAATAAAACTTTACCATAGATATATCATGACATATTCCAACTTTTAACCCAACCCCAGAATGACTGGCGTGATTCTCTATGATGGGCACACTTCTCTAATACCTGGCACGCTTCTTCAATCCAGGCGCACAAGGGTCACCTAACCACTTGTGTGACACTACCTTATTCAACCCAAAACATGGGAACCTCAAACCCTTTTACACCCAAAATTATATTGTCACAAAACTATCAACTGGCATGAAACTTTTGAAAACCTTCATACTTGTGCGACCGAACCACCACTAGCGCGACCAAACCAACTGCGTGACTGGATCTAAAATTTACTCAAAGTGTTGAACTCTCTCTGAAATGGGGAAGGGAATTCCTCTATTTATATGAATTTTTGGTACCCTGAACACCGACGTGAAAGTCTCATCTCGACGCGAATGTCCAGCCGCTCGAGTATCTGTTTCCCTAGTCCCTTTTGAGACCAAACCAAAACATGGTAACCCCCTTTCCTTTTCCATATTTTGATTTTTGGATCTTGAAAAACATATGGTGTGCAAGTTTCCAAGATTCCAAGACACCTCCATGTAACTGATCCTTTTGTATCACCTCTATATCATCCATTCCTTTATCAAAGTTCTTCAATCAATCATGTATTGCTGCCAACATCCCTCAAACACTAAAACCAACTATGTAAACCCCCTTTGTCAACAAATTTATACATCGTGGTCTGCTTTCTCAAAAAAACAACATAGAGTTCCGTTTTGTCAATAAAAACAATCACCTAAAAATGCTTCAATGATACCTTAAATTTTTTTTCCCAACACATTGAATCTCATTGGTAATTTCTCTTTATACTGGTATGTCACCCAAGACCCATTGATGATTATTCTCTCTAATGTGGTGGGGTTGATTATGATATCCTCATCCTATGATCCTGATGATTACGCTCTCCCTGACCAGCTATGAGACTTGAGGGGTGTTTTGTGGAATCTCATAGGTGAGTTATATTTATATAGGTATGGAACCCAAGAATCATAGGAGATTAATCTCTCCAATGTTTTGTGGATTATTATGATCTCCTCAAACAATGATGATGATTATTACACTTTCCATGATCAGTTACAAGACTCGAAGTGTGTTTCATGAAATCTCATTGGGGATTTCTCTTTATATGGGCATGTAACCTAAGAATAATGGATCATTACATTCTCTATAGTGTTGGGGATAATTACGATCTCCTAGGAATATGATTGGGATTATTACACTCTCGGTGATCAATTATGAGAATCATGGGGTGTTTTATGGAATCTCACCGATGAGTTCTATTTATACAGGTGTGTCATAGAAAAATCTTATATGATTACACTATCTTGAGTGGGGTATGATAATAATCTCATTATCCTATGATTGGGATTTTTTACACTCAAGTTGGTCAGTTATGACACCTGAGGGGTGTTTCATGGTGTCACAATAGTGAGTTATCTTAGTATCGGTATGACACCCAAGAATCATGGAAAATTATTCTCTCTTGGGTGGTGGGGATGATTAAGATCTCCTCGAACTATGATCAGGATGATTAGGCTCTCCATGATCAGTTATGATAATGAAGGGGTGTTTCATGGCGTATCACCACATGTCCATACGTACTACATGGAATCCTTTTTTATAGAATTTACCATCAGTATATAGTATCCTTATACACAGGATTGAAAATCTATATATAGTATCCTTATTATAGTGATTGGAGGTGATAATGAGTAAACCTAGGTATAGTATGAGTATCCCCTATGGTGAAGTAGCTTTTTAGATATTTTTTCAGCTATGAGATGAAGCAGGTATAACTATCTAGTGTCTCTTAGGAACTTGGGTAGGTTGCTTACTTATTCAGTTCTGTTTATTAATTCTCTATACCTTCACACTAACTAATTTATATTACATTATCAGGGTTGGTATAGACATTGTGGGTGCTGGACTACTATGATTCATATCTCACACTCCACTCAGGACACATTTTCAATAGGGTATATGTGTATAAAATATTTTTTAAGGACCTTGGACCTTGCTTTTTGTTGTGTGCTTGTACCTGAGAGTTTGAAGCATCTAACTGAGTTGGAGATCAAGATGCTCCTGGAGATGACTTTTTTGATTTTTAGTTCCTTTATTTAAATGAGTTATTTTTTTAAATATATTGTAAAGGATATATATGTCACTAACACTTTGTATAAATTGGGATTGGCCACTCTTTTTCATTTATTAAAATATGAATCTTCCACTGCTATCTTTCATTCATTTATTTTACTTCTTCCACTATTATCTTCTTTTTAAATTATGATATACCACTATTCTACACTGATTATGATTGTATAGTCTCCCCTATATCATCTCTTAGAGCCTTCGTCCTAGTCGGAATCTTCTAGTGTACGAGGAGGCATTCATAAGGCCATTTGATCAACTGGTCTAGCCACCGTCATAGTGGAGAGTTGAGTCAAAACAATACATGATTTATTGTGGATGTTTGGATCTTGAACCATTGATAAGAGGCTATGGATGTATTTTTGACTCTTGGTTCAAAAATTCAAGAGGCTTCTCATACATCATATTTTGATCATATGATTCACTAATATAAGCCTGATAGTGTGTGTTTTTACTAATGAAAGGGGCTTGTTTTATTAAGACAACATACACATATATATTTCACTATTATTAATAGTTTTTGTTGATATAACATGAGGAATTCGGTGGTGAGGCTGATTACATAGTCCTCATGCATGATATATAAGACCCCAGCCTTAAACCTTACTTAATCTTGAGTTATTACAAGATTACACATTGAGGATCTTTTCGGGTTTAGAGTTTTAGAGAATTAGATCATAAAACTTGCATTACATTCCACATATAAACAAAGTGGTTACATAAAGATAGTATTCTTCATTCCCATCAATGGAAACACATTTAAAATAAAACATGGATTATTTTTTAACACTTCCTTGACACTATCATCATATCATGTACCTTTCCCTTGACCTGTGAAAAACATTTCAAAAAAACTTGGGATGAGCATAAAAAGCTCAGTATGGGTTATAAAAATATGGAAGGGAAGCATAAGTTCATATATACATAAGAATGAAATCATACTTTACCCATAAAACATAAGCACCTTAACATACCACATCAAATCATGAATAAATCATAGAAATAATAAGACATAAAGGTAACTTGAGGCATTCATAACATTCTTACGTAGGGAGTAACCCTCTTGGTTACGTTTGGAATACCCATCACAGTATATTCCCTAAATCTCTTAGGAAAAACCTTAACGTTTCACTCCTTCACGTTACCCAGTGCATTGGAGAGCTATATTGGGCTCACCCGCCCTTAGTCTATCATGGAACCACCCGTCTTCATAATAGTGCCCAAGAACCTCAACATAATCATATCACATAAAACATCCATAAAGGAAACATAACATTTCCACCTTTCAATCACAAGATATCAATACAAAACATTGATATAAAAACATTATGAAAACCATTTTCAATACCAAAATAAAAGAAAAGTAAAACATGGTATTTATTTTTCTTTTAAAAAAAGTATGGCTTGTAGAGGAAGCCGAAACTCAAATAATGGTCACGGCAGCAGAGAAGTCGTTGTCGCCCCATACGTACGAAAAAAACATTCCCTTTTGTCGCTTAGTAAACACTTCGTATAAAAAACATTCCTTTTGAATAAATGTAAAAGTCAACGGGGTTTATACACCGTATAAAAGAAGGTTGTGTATAAAACAAAATATGCCTCAATGAAAGGAGATTGAGACGAAGTCCCATACCTTGGTTCCGACTTGACTCGATCGTTCTTTAATGTCCTGAATAATAAACTTGATTTAATTTCTACTTGCTTAAGAACCTTTTTCAAGTTCATTATTTCTTTTATATCACTTATTACCATGTCATGACCAATATGTAATTATTTAAGTTAACAACAGTCATTTTAACGATCATTGGTACTTGAGTCAAAAATAAACCCTTTATAATTACAAGTTGTTCTTGTATCCATTATATCCAGAATGGTATTCATGATATAGATATCATATATGTCATATATATCCGGTACATGCATGAATTTATAATATTACATAATCATTTAGAGGTAAGAAACGAAATGCACCGTTCAAGGAGACGATAAGCTGTACGTACGCATGAATGCTACTTTCATTTCTATTTCGTATTTTATAGAATGGAATCATAATGATATAAATGTATATTATAATTCCAGTATAATATCATATATAATATCATAGTTCTATCCTTTATACGTCCCACATATGGTATTTAACGAATCAAATCACTTTGAGGGGGCGGTAGTCCCTACTTCCTTAAATGAAGATATCGCGTTTACCCATAATGGAAACCATAAAGGAATGACCAAAAAGGAAAATACAGAAGATTAAGGAAAAAATAAACATATTATATATCATATATAAATATAGTGACATATTAATGGACACCTTTGAAGGTGTTAAAATAATGTTGAACAATCATCGTTTCGGGAGGCATAAATTCACCATCCACGAAAACAGTATGTTCATTAACCATTAGATGTAGGTGTGTGTAAGTTTATCTCTAATCCTTATTATAACAACATCCTAGTATATTGAAGATACTGTAGTTCTTACAAAAGAAAAGAATAAGAAGAGTTTAGGGGGTTGGAGAAGCAAAATAAAACAAAAGGACTCAAAAGAAGACATTACCTTAAAATCAGGTAACTCCCTTTGGTTTGAGCTGAAAGGCTTCCTTGGGAAGACTTCTGCCCAAAGTGAGGCTTCAAGGAGTAATAGAGGGAAGTGGAGAGACAAAATGGGCAGGGGTTGGCTGAGCCAAAGGCTTTGGAAGTGTGGGTAAGGAGGTAGAGGTGGGGGCCTTTTATAAGTGGAGAGGAGGGGCACTCTTGGAAAGTAAAGATAAGTTACTTTATTTTAAAATGAGTTTCGGATTCAAAAGGTCCCACATTGATATAATTCGAGGATAAGGTGATAAGGGTTCTAAATCCACTCATCCAATTGGTTTTTTCCATGTTTAGGTCTTAGATTTTACATTATCTTTCCATTGTATTTAAATCGTTAAATAATGAGGTCATTGCTGCATCATCATGATATCATAAATAATTTAATTTATTTAATGTCTAAAAATTATAAAAAAACTACTATGAATTATGAAATCTTGTTAGCTTCTAATGAATATTTATAGTCAAAAATCTGACTTGTATAACCCCATATAAAAATTGTTTTAGTAACATAACTCATGTTTGTGTCATTTTTACTTTAACATTAAATAAAAAGTTATTTATGTCATTTCCCAACCAAAGTGGATCCATGGGGTCCCCATGTTGACCCATGGATTTTATGGTTCGGCCATGACAGAACCAATGAGGGTAGGACATGTGTCATGCTCATCTCATTTTATTAAAACATTATTTTTACCTTAAACTACACTAATTACCTCTAATCGCGATTAAAAACTTAATAAGTTACTATTCACCAAAAAAAATTATTATAATCTCATTGAACCACATTTTACTTCTTAATGACAACCATGTATGTCGTATTTTTGAAATTCAAAACACAAATATTGCAAAATTTCATTTAAATGGAAAAATCAGTTTTTATAAGTACCACTTAGTGGTTTCACTATTCATCAAAAATTGAAATTTTTCAGAAAATTACCAAAAATTCACCCTAAGCTATATTTGATATTACAAATTCAAAAATGAAGTCTATTTTACAAAATTAAAAACATATAAGTCACATCAATTAATTTAATAATTAATTCCCGCTGTCATGACAAATAGCGTGTTTTTATGAAACAATAAGTATCAAAAGATTGACACTAGTTTAAGTCCAATTTCAAAGTGAAATTGATTCCAATGACCACCATTGGATAAAATGGTAAAAATATATTCTAATTTCACTACAAAACCAATTCAATAGATAATATAATCATATAAATAAATTAGATTAAAAAGTGGTTTTGAATTAAAATACAACATTTTTCACTATTCATTAAAAAATGAACTTTATCGGAAAAATACCAAAAATTCACACAAAGTAAATTTTGATGTCCCAATCATAAATAATAAGTTTATTTTGACAAAAATTGCTTATAAAATTGTCAAAAGATAGATTTAAAAAGGGTTTTCCATCAAAAGGCAGTAAAACAATCTTTTAATAATATTAGTGTATTAGAGGCATAAGATTGTATTTATTTTCATTTTAAGCCTCTAAAACACTATCTTAATCATTAATAGACATAGATAAAAATATATATTATTCATTACTTACTTGGGATGTTACATCCTTCCCCCCTTTAGAAGATTGCGTCCCCGCAATTTATTTACTTATCGAATAAATGGGGGTAGTTATCCCTCGTTGCATTTTTAGATTCCCATGTTGCCTCTTCCATCATGTGGTTTTTCCACAAAAACTTTACCTGATTAATCACATTATTCCGTAACACTTTCTCCCTGTGGTCAAGAATCTGGACCGGTTGTTCCACATATGATAGGTTCTCTTCCAGCTGAACTACTTCTGGACTCAAAACATGAGATGGATCTGGCATATACTTTCTCAACATCGAAACGTGAAAAACATTGTGTACCTGAGATAAACTCGGAGGTAAAGCCACCCGGTATGCAACTGATCCAACTCTCTCCAGAATTTCATATGGTCCAATAAACATTGGACTCAGCTTTCCTTTCTTACCAAATCTCATCACACTTTTCCAAGGAGAAACCTTGAGAAAAACATGATCACCTACCTCAAAAGAGAGATCCTTCCTCCAGTTGTCCGCATAACTCTGCTGCCTGCTCTGAGCTGTTCTCATGCATTTCTGAATCAGATGAACTTTTTCTGCCATCTCTTCTACCAATTCTGGTCCCATCAACTTCCTTTCACCCACTTCATCCTAGAAAGCTAGAGTTCGACACCGCTTCCCATATAATTCCGGAAATGGTGCCCTCTGTATACTGAAATGAAAACTGTTATTATATGAAAATTCAACCAAAGAAAGATGTTGGTCCCAACTTCCCTGATAATCCATAGAACAAGCTCGTAGCATATCCTCCAAGGTCAGAATTGTTCGTTCTGACTGCCCATCCGATTGAGGATGAAATGTTGTACTAAAATTTAATTCAGTACCCAACGACTTCTGAAGGCCTTTCCAAAAGCTAGAAGTGAACCTGGGATCATGATCAGATACAATGGAGAGAGTAACTCCATGTAACCTGACTATCTCTTTAAGATACAAACGGGAAAGTTGATCTAGGGAAAAAGTATCTCGTATAGTAAGGAAATGAGATGATTTAGTCAAGCGATCAACAATAACCCAGATTGCATTATTACCTCGAGATGTCTTCGGTAATCCCACCACAAAGTCCATGGATATATTCTCCCATTTACACTCTGGAACTGTTAAAGGCTGAAGCATCCCTTTCGGTAACTTCCGCTCTGCTTTACCCTGTTGACATGTCAAACACTTCACAGTAAAATCAGCAATATCTCTTTTTATTCCATCCCACCAGTAATACTCCCGCATATCTCTATACATCTTAGTACTGCCATGATGAACTGAAAACCGAGAACTATGAGCTTCACATAACAACTCTCTCTTCAACTGTGAATCACAAGGCACACACAATCTCTTCCCAAATCTCAAAACGCAATCATTATCAATTTTGAATTCAGGCAACTTACCTTTCTGAACCAGCTCTACCTTTTTCTGCAACTCACTGTCTAGCTTCTGTGCTTGCTTGATTCTATCAGATAGAGATGATCTCACTGATACCTGAAACAAAACAGAAGAACTTCCTGCACCAACAACTTCTATGCCAAAGTTCATCAAATCCTTAACCAAAGGATCACGTTCCAAACACAACATTTCTAATGAAGCATTACTTTTTCGACTCAAAGCATCAGCCACTTTGTTTGCTTTTCCCGGATGGTAATGAATTGTACAATCATAATCCATGATTAATTCTAGCCATCTCCTTTGTCTCATGTTCAATTCTTTCTAAGTGAATATATAATTTAAACTTTTGTGATCGGTATATATTTCACACTTTACTCCATACAAATGATGCCTCCAAATTTTTAAAGCAAAAACAACAACAGCTAATTCCAAATCATGTCTAGGGTAATTTACCTCATGGGTTTTCAACTGTCGTGAAGCATAAGCAATTACCTGATCATTCTGAATTAGGATGCAACCAAGTCCTTTCAATGAATCATCACTGTAGATAACAAACTCACCATTCCTGGAAGGTAGTGCCAAAACTGGATCTTTCACCAATCTTCTTTTCAATTCCTGAAAAAAATCATCACATTCTTTTGTCCAGATAAACTTAACACCCTTCTAAGTTAGCTTAGTCATTGGACTAGATAACCGTGAAAAATTTCTAACAAACCTTCGATAATAGCCTACCAAACCAAGGAAGCTACGAATATCAGTTACTTTTGTGGGTCTTGGCCATTCTTCAACAACCTTTGTTTTTGCAGGATCAACAGTTATCCCATCTTTAGAAACAATGTGACCAAGGAAAGAAATTTGTTGCAACCAAAACTCACACTTTCTGAATTTCCCATACAATTCCTTTTCTTTTAAGGTTTTCAAGATAACCCTTAAATGTCTTTCAATCTCCTCTTTACTTTTAGAAAAAACCAAAATATCATCAATGAAAACCACCACAAACTTATCCAAGAACTCATGGAAAATTCTATTCATTAAGTCCATGAATACAATAGGTGCATTTGTTTTCCCAAAAGGCATTACTACAAATTCATAATGGCCATATCTTGTACAGAATGCAGTCTTCGGAACGTCTGCTTCCTTTAACTTCAGCTGATGGTACCCCGATCTCAAGTCAATCTTTTAAAAATACTGAGCTCCCTGGAGCTGATACAACTTCATTTGATGGCCCGACATCTGCTGAAGTAGTTGCAAAGGATTTCACCACCCCTTTCTTCTTGTAGTCTAACTGCTTCCCATCACTCAAGCTCTTTGTCGGACACTCATTTGCATAGTGACCCATCTCATTGCACTTAAAACATTTCACTAACTATAAATCAAATTTGGTCTTACCTTCACCTTGATCCTTTTCAGTGCAATCACGAGCCTTATGTCCCATCTTACCACATCGATAGCACTTTCTATAATTTAGAAGACATTCCCCATCATGCCTTTTGCCAAATTTATCACAAACTGGAAACTTAGTTTTCTTACCATCAGACTTTTTTGAAGAATTCTTACCTTTATCATGCCACCTCGGTCTCTTCTTCTGTTGGTTTTTATAGAACACTTGATCATCGGCAAACTCTATTTCCACCTTCTCAGCACATAGAACATGCTTTTCATAACTTTTAAACTCACGAGAAGCTAATTCCCTTCGATATTTTGGCTTTAATCCTGAGTAAAAACGATTGATTTTACTATCAAGGTCTCGGATAAAATTTGGAGCATACCTTGCCAATCGAGTGAACCTTTCTTCATAGGTAGCCACTGAGTCTTCTTCTTGCCTAAATTACAAGAATTGCTTTTCCATACTAAGTCGAACAGCCTTAAGAAAATACTTCTCAAGAAACATACCTTTGAATTCATCCCAGTCAAGAGCATCAATCTCATCGGCGTCCCTGATATTTTTAACCATAGACCACCACTGATCTACCTCACCCTCCAAATGGTAAATAGCAAGACTAACCTTTTGATTGTCTGAACACCCCATGACATCAAAAATCTTCTCTAGTACTTTAATCCACCCTTCATCTAGCACAGGGTCAGATGATCCTCTGAATGATGGGGGATGTTGCCTCATGAAATGTTCCACCACTGACATGTTCCTCTGTGGTTGATCTGGCTGATCTCGTGTATGGATACCACCACCATTTATCGCTTGAGTCAACTGCGTCATTACTGTAACAAACTATTCAGTTCCAATTCTGACCATCTCAGGATGCTGATTCGGAAGGTTATTTCCTTCTGTATGCCTTCCAAGCACTGCTTCCCTGTTTCCTCTGCGGAAAACCATTCTGAACAAACATGTCTTAGATGAAGCAACATGGTAATATTCAAATGCTATATCATTTCAAAAATATTTTTGGATAATCATTTAATATAATTCTAACTCCTAAAGTTATCTAAACCGACCTTTGATACCAACTATAAGACCCTAGCCTTAAACCTTACTTAATCTTGAGTTATTACAATATTACAAATTGAGGATCTTTTCGGGTTTAGAGTTTTAGAGAATTAGATCATAAAACTTGCATTACATTCCACATATAAACAAAGTGGTTACATAAAGATAGTATTCTTGATTCCCATCAATGGAAACACATTTAAAATAAAACATGGATTATTTCTTGACACTTTCTTGACACTATCATCATATCATGTACCTTTCCCTTGACCTGTGAAAAACATTTCAAAAAAACATGTGATGAGCATAAAAAGCTCAGTATGGGTTATAAAAATATGGAAGGGAAGCATAAGTTCATATATACATAAGAATGAAATCACACTTTACCCATAAAACATAATCATCTTAACATACCACATCAAATAATGAATAAATCATAGAAATCATAAGACATAAAGGTAACTTGAGGCATTCATAAAATTTTTACGTAGGGAGTAACCCTCTTGGTTACGTTTGGAATACCCATCAAAGTATATTCCCTAAATCTCTTCGGAGAAACCTTAACGTTTCACTCCTTTATGTTACACATGCATTGGAGAGCTATATCGGGCTCACCCACCCTTAGTCTATCACGGAACCACCCGTCTTCATAATAATGCCCAAGAACCTCAACATAATCGTATCACATAAAACATGCATAAAGGAAACATAAAATTTCCACCTTTCAATCACAAGATATCAATACAACACATTGATATAAAAACATTATGAAAACCATTTTCAATACCAAAATAAAAGAAAAGTAAAACATGGTATTTATTTTTCTTTTAAAAAAAGTATGGCTTGTAGAGGAAGCCGAAACTCAAATAATGGTCACAACGGCGGAGAAGTCGTTGTCACCACATACGTATGAAAAAAACATTCCCTTTTTTCATTTAGTAAACACTTCATATAAAAAAGATTCCTTTTGAATAAACGTAAAAGTCAAAGGGGTTTATACACCATATAAAAGAAGGTTTTGTATAAAACAAAATATTCCTCAATGAAAGGAGATTGAGATGAAGTCCCATACCTCGGGTCCGACTTGACTCGATCGTTCTTTAATGTCCTGAATAATAAACTTGAGTTAATATCTACTTGCTTATGAACCTTTTTCAAGTTCATTATTCCTTTTATATCACTTATTACCATGTCATGAACACTATGTAATTATTTAAGTTAATAACGGTCATTTTAACGATCATTGGTACTTGAGTCAAAAATAAACCCTTTATAATTACAAGTTGTTCATGTTTCCATTATATCCAAAATGGTATCCATGAAATATATATATCATATATGTAATATATATCCAGTACATGCATGCATTTATAATATTACATAATCATTTAGAGGTAATAAATGAAATTCATCGTTCATGGAGACGGTAAGCCGTACGTACGCATGAACGCTACTTTCATTTCTATTTCGTATTTTATAGAATGGAATCATAATGATATAAAGGTATATTATAATTCCAGTATAATATCATATATAATATCATAGTTCCATCCTTTATAAGTCCCACATATGGTATTTAACGAATCAAATCACTTTGAGGGGGCGGTAGTCCGCACTTCCTTAAATGAAGATATTGCGTTTACCCATAATGGAAACCATAAAGGTATGACCAAAAAGGAAAATACAGAAGCTTAAGGAAAACATAAACATATAATATTTCATATATAAATATAGTGACATCTTAATGGCCACCTTTGAAGGTGTTAAAAGAATGTTGAACAATCATCGTTTCGGGAGGCATAAATTCACCATCCATGGAAACAGTATGTTCATTAACCATTAGATGTAGGTGTGCATAAGTGTAGCTCTAATCCTTATTATAAAAAAATCCTAGTATATTGAGGATACTGTATTTGTTACAAAAGAAAAGAATAAGAAGAGTTTAGGGGGTTGGAGAAGCAAAATAAAACAAAAGGACTCAAAAGAAGACATTACCTTAAAATCGGGTAACTCCCTTTGGTTTGAGCTCAAAGTCTTACTTGGGAAGACTTCTTCCCAAAGTTAGGCTTCAAGGAGTAATATAGGGAAGTTTAGAGACAAAATGGTCAGGGTTTGGCCAAGTCAAAGGCTTTGGAAGTGTGGGTAAGGAGGTAGAAGTGGGGGCCTTTTATATGTGGAGAGGAGGGGCACTCTTGGAAAGTAAAGATGAGTTACTTTATTTTAAAACGAGTTTCGGATTAAAAAGGTCCCACATTGATATAATTCGAGGATAAGGTGATAAGGGTTCTAAATCCACTCATCCAATTGGTTTTGGCCTTGTGTAGGTCTTAGATTTTACATTATCTTTCCATTTTATTTAAATCATTAAATAATGAGGTCATCGCTGCATCATCATGATGTCATAAATAATTTAATTTATTTAATGCCTAAAAATTATAAAAAAACTAATATGATGTAGGAAATCTTTTTCTCTTTCTATTGAATATTTGTAGTCAAAAATATGACTTGTATAACCCCATATAAATTTTTTTTTAGTAACATAACTCATGTTTGTGTCATTTTTACTTTAACATTAAATAAAAGGTTATTTATGTCATTTCCCAACCAAAGTGGATCCATTGGGTCCCCAAGTTGACCCATGGCTTGTCTTGGTCTGCCATGACACAAAAAATGAGGGTAGTACATGTGTCAAGCTCATCTCATTTTATTAAAACATTATTTTTACCTTAAACTACACTAATTGCCTCTAATCGCGATTAAAAACTTAATAAGTTACTATTCACCAAAAAATTATTATAATCTCATTAAACCACATTTTACTTCTTAATGACAACCATTTATGTTGTATTTTTTAAATTAAAAACAAAAATATGGAAAAATTTCATTTAAACGGAAAATCGGTTTTTATAAGTACCACTTAGTGGTTTCACTATTCATCAAAAATTGAAGTTTTTCAGAAAATTACCAAATATTATCCCTAAGCTATATTTGATATTATGAATTCAAAAATGAATTCTATTTTACAAAATTAAAAACATATAAGTCACATTAATTAATTTAATAATTAATTCTCGCTGTCATGACAAATAGCGTGTTTTTATGAAACAATAAGTATCAAAAGATTGACACTAGTTTAAGTCCAATTTCAAAGTGAAATTGATTCCAATGACCACCATTGGATAAAATGGTAAAAAAATATTCTAATTTCACTTCAAAACCAATTCAAAATATAATCTAATCATATAAATAAATTATATTAAAAAGAGGTTTTGAATTAAAATACAGCATTTTTCCCTATTCATTAAAAAATGAACTTTATCGGAAAATTACCAAAAATTCACACAAAGTAAATTTTGATGTACAAATCATAAATAATAAGTTTATTTTGACAAAAATTTCTTATTAAATTGTCAAAAGATATATTTAAAAAGGGTTTTCCGTCAAAAGGCAGTAAAACAATCTTTTAAGAATATTAGTGTATTCCATGCATAAGATTGTATTTATTTTCATTTTAAGCCTCTAAAACACTATCTTAATCATTAATAGAAATAGATAAAAATATCTATTATTCATTACTTACTTGGGATGTTACATGGGAGGTGTTGTGACCCTAGTAGGTCGATATGACACATGATTACTTTCTATTTTAAAACTTATAGGGAGACGTTTCTCTAGTCGTGGTTATGTAGTCAGATCAGTGAGTACAATGTTGATAGATACTAGGATATTCTTGAAATCTCGACCGACATGGGGTATTACGGTATAAAGATGCCCATTGAGTGTATTTTCATCCCTTTATTCTGCATTGGCATCATGAAATTTGGTGAGAAGTTACTTATGAGGATTATTGGGGAGGATCCGGGGTCTTGTAGGTTGTGATTTGGGTTTGGACCCTTGTAGGTCATTGTGATCCTTACATTCTTTAGATATGTTTAATAATTTGGGCTAGGTGGTTTAGACCATGTGATCTAGTTGTGGTACTTGTTCTATTGGTCTAGGTCAGAGACCTGAAATCCCATTGATTTTACTCGGGCCACTGTAAGTTGACATCCATTTTCTTTTAAGGAAACCTGTTTGAGATATTGTCATTTGATTTAATATGTATTTTTAGGCACTAGGCTTTGTTTTTTACTCATTTTATCATTAAGGAATGATAGCTTTTTTGGGTTTTGTGTTATAGGAATATTGAATACATCAGATTTGATAAGAAATATGGGTTGATTATTTTCAAGACTAGCATCGACAGGTAGGACTATTTTTCTTAATAGCCTAGTTGACCAGTGTTTGCACTATTTATAATATAGTTGAAGCATGGGTAGACCCTTATAAATGGAATGAATCCAGGTGATGGTTGGTCATTGAATAATAATGGAATAGCTGAGGTGCCCGATTTTGAAAAGGATCTCCAAGGAAGATTCTATCTTAATGAAACTAACCCAATGTGTAGTATGATCATCTTAGCCTTAAAATGGATGACTCTCTAGAGTGTGAGTTAGGTGATAAAGGTACATATTGGTTGTGTGTGGTAAAATTTCAATCCTAATCGGTGTGATGCTTGGTGCGATCAAAGTAATGATGGTTTCAAGACTGGTTATGGGATGGGAATCCTAGGAGATGTGTTTTAAATAAAGAATACCCCTCTATGGTAGTGGTGAAATAAAAATAAATCAAGTACAATAAGATGTCTGACTTGTGGATGAATCATATTCAGGTATTGAATGGATGTGAACATAGCTCGGAGGTACCCATACACACCATTTTGTGGAATATTAATATACCCCTGGTTAGAGAAAATAATTCACTATATTGAATTAGTATTGAGTATGCTAGGAAAGCAACATCCCTATGCTGGGATTCTTTTATTTAAAATGTCATTCCTTATTAGGATGAAAAAACAGTCTAGGTTTCACTAGAGGATCAGTGTAAGGAAATCCGTTTGGAAGGGAGTGCACCATTGGCTAATTGAGGTAACTGAATCTCGTTTTGCCTTTAAATTCAGTATTTTGAGGGATTTTCAGCTAAGAATTTTGTTTTGAGATGAAGATAATATAATTCCTATGGTTGTATATTCCTTGTATTGACCTTACATATTGTTTACTTTGGTGTTTACATGTCGTGTCCTGCTAGAGTACACTCCCAGTGTTGGGTACATTCCATGTACCAACCTTACATGTTGTTTTAGTGGAATTTCATGTTTTTTCTAATGGATAGGTTATACCTATAGTAGTTGAATTCATTCATATCCTAAGAGAAACATAAGGTGATAATTTTTGGTTATGTGTTCATACCAACTCAGTTTGAGACCATGATTTGAGATGGGCCATGAGATGTCCCTCTTGACGAATTCCTTGTGTAGATTTTATATTGAAGGAATATCCCATATGAGATGTTCTCTTCTGACCAAATAATATGTTAGAATAGTTGTTATCAACAACCCCATTTAAGATTACTCTATTTATAATTTGAACTACTGGTTCTCTTATAATATTATTATATCTTCTTCTTGTTACCAAGTTACACATATGGTATGCCTTTTCTGACACGATGACCTAGGTAATACCTAGTAATATCCCTTCACTTTTTTATTATTTTATGGTTACCATATAGGATGAAGTTGTCATATTATATTGTTATAGAGGGTTCAATTTATGATGTCTTCACTTTTTTGTTGTTCTGGGTACCCCATGTACGGTTCCTCAATATTTATAGCCTTTCAAAGATCTCAGGTAAGATTCCTATTTTACCTTTGAAACTAATGATCCCATGTAGGATGACTTCACTTGTTTTTAGAAAAGAATGATCCTGAGTAGGATGCATCTTAATTTTCAACTTGAGGGATGTAGTGGGTTCTCGTTGTTTGACCAAACTGAAGTTAGTACATCATTTTTGGGTAGTGATTGATGTGGCTGTCACCTTCAAACATGTGCCAAACTTAGAGGCCATTGGGGATATGGTATAAATGTTGGGTTTAGGAGTTTTTCTACCCTAACTATTTTGTTTACTTTATCACATGTTTGTTATTATTGTAGTGATGTTATCTAGAGGTTCCACTTGGTTAGTGGTTGTTGAGACTGGTGTGAGGTGTCTCTCTTTCTCTTTGTAATTCTCCAACATTGTTCATAGGATCTAGATTATTATCCTAGTTATTTTGGAGGTTTATTGGTATACCCAGAGGTGCTACCTGGGAAATGGATGTTCATACTATATGTTTTATTATTATATTATTGGGATGTCCTGAGGTGTTTCATGGAATATGGTTTTTCATCCTAAATATATGTTATAAAGTTATGGAATCCATATTATTGATGCTTTTGTATGAATTCTCTCTCCCCAAGTGATGAAGACGATTACCCTCTCCTTTTTTGACATGCACTGAGTATGACTATTGCCTCCATGATCCGGTTATACTATTTCATTATTACCCTCTCCAAAGTGATATGGATGATTACAGCCTACTTGATCTATTTGTTGACCATGATTTTTTGCATGGTGTCTCAAATAGTTGGATTCCTAGAATGATTATGCTCTTCCAAATGATAGGTTTGATTCAAATCTCGTCATTATAGACTCTAGGGGTGGGCATTACATCTCACTAGTGATTTCTCCTTATATATTGCTTAAGAGTCATACCCATTGGGATTTTCTAAGTTCCGAATTTCATGTCCACCTATGGAGGAGGACATGGGGCTCAAAAATTGGACTGGATTTACATAGAATGAGAAGTATGATGACTATCTCAGTGACCATTTTTTAGGATATTTGGATGAAAATTCCAGATTACATTATTATAGTGATTATAGGAAAGTAAACATGCACATAGGTGTACATTTAGACATTATGCATAATTTTTAGGTTGATAAAAATTTCATGGTTGATAGGGTTGAGTCCTAGAGTTGAATAAGTGATCATTGATACTCATGTGGTTTCTATTTTGGATGGTGTAGCTAGACATTTTATAAAGACTGCGTGCATGGTTTGGCTGAGAGTAAATATGAGATCCTAATACTTATATTAAATTTCATTTTCTCTATCTGTATGGTCGGTCCATTGGGTGACCAATGTTGTATATATGGAATGATGTTC
The DNA here is from genome assembly GCA_963277665.1 of Viscum album. Taxonomy (NCBI): domain Eukaryota; kingdom Viridiplantae; phylum Streptophyta; class Magnoliopsida; order Santalales; family Viscaceae; genus Viscum; species Viscum album. Next base: position 247,693,854 of record OY728131.1, read on the forward strand.
TAGATTTTGTATATTCTTCATATATTATTAAAACATGTTCTATGTTAGTTTATTTATTTCTTATGCACTCTTTTTATTTAATTTTGTGTACAATACTTAGCAATTTATGCTATTTTATTAATATCATATGAGGGATTAGCCTCCCCACTATCATACCCTAGGCCCTTGCTGATAGGTAGTTGGCACTAGGGGTACTTGAGTCCTTGTATCCAACCAGATCAAATAATAATTTTTTTAGCATCTAGCTCAGGAAGATACAGGCACAGAAAACCACTGGCCTAGAAATAATCAATCCTCATCCCCCCCAAGTACAGGCCCACATAGAAAATATCACATTACATGGCCTTATTACCCTTGGTAAAAAGGCGCATTTTACAAGTCCTAAAGGCCTTGGGATATGTTTGCATGTATAAGGGTATGATCATCTATCCACATTACTATGTATTTCACCATATTACATCACTAACTACCGATATAATCACTGTCATTTCTTTTCCTTAAATCAACACCTCCATCATGCCCATCACGATAAATCCCCCTAGTGGGCTACTAATATCCGAACCTTGGTATCTTGTACATGGAGGCCGAATCAAGTACACATAGATTATGTATCAACACCCATAATATTAATTTTATCATACAATTATTAATAGATTATTTTTTATGAGGACATATAAGAAATTAATATATGAGTTTTCGGTAGAGAATGTTCACTCCTGCCCTGGATTCTCACACATAGGACACACCTTAAGGGTAATTAGTTTTCTTTTGAGAGACTTATGCTTTTAGGATGTGGGGATGGATTTGGAATGAAAATTCAGAATTGTTTGAGATATATAAGTCTTATAATGAGATAGTAAATTGAGTGGTGATGGGGGGTATTTCCAAGTGGAGGTGGAAGGTGTTTTAGGATAACATATTATAATAAAATATTATTTAGTCACATTATAAAAAAATGTGAACCATATGTATGTGAATTGTGATTAGACTATAATAAATACTTTTAAAAAATAAAATAACTTATAGAAACCTTAAAATTATGGTCATATATATCATTAAAAATATAGTACTTAAATGATATTTTTTTAATTCAACTCCATATTTTATTTTATATGAAAATATAAAAAGTATCACCCCATATTTTTTTTATGATTCCTAAAAGGAATTTTCTTTTTTCACAGAGGTAAATATTTTCAATAAAATTTTAAAATATAGTTCTTATTTATTATGAAATACTGGATTTTTTGACTCAACAAATTTTCCAACCATTAGAAAAATTTCAAGAAAATTTATATAATTAAGTTATGATTTATAAAAAAATAAATAATATTTTATAATTTTTCATTTATGTAACATTCATTTCAAAATATTACATTTATTATCAGAATATATTTTTATAAAAACAAAAAAATATATACTTTTCCAAAAAATTACATTTATGATTGCATTGTTTGAAAAATTTATTTTATCATGATAAAACTATAATATTTTTTATTCATATGTAAAATAATTATATATATTTTTATTAATATATAAAAAACATAAACTTATCCCTTACCAAACTTTTTCCATAAAAATTTAAAATAAAATTTTACCAAAGTAAACACCATTTCATTTCCAAAAAATGTACACATCCATATTAGTTATCTCAAAGTCAAATAAATCATTATAACTCTTGAATAATCCTAAAATGTTAGGTGTTTGATTGTAGTAATTTCATCTGTAATTTAATCCTATATTTATCTAGTGTTGTTATTCAATAACTAAATCTTTTTTCATAATCAATTCTACTCGAGCCTTAATTATTGAAGCTCTTCTTTGGCCCTGTCAAGAGGGAACCACAGAAATCCTAAAACCCTTACAATATCTAATAATTTTTTAAAAGGAATTATATAACTATTCTAGAACATTATTTATACCTTTTGAATAAATTTGATCTCATTTATACCCATATTATATAATAATTAAAAGTGTCACATTTTAACGGTTACTTTTGTAACTACTATAATTCTAAACAGTCATGTTATGGAAGTCTAATTTTATGAATTAATAATTACATGTTGTTGAAATTTTCTATATATGACAAAAATAATTAATTTAGATAGAAATTATTATTTATAAAAGTCTAGGTCATTACGAATTCTTAGTACTTTGGTTTCCTCACAAAACAATTAGAATGATTTCACTAATTAGTCATTGACGATTTTCTTCTATTAGTTAAATGAATTATGAAATAACTAATCATAAACATTAGAATATTATATAAACCCATGAATTTACTACATTAATATTACATATTTTTATATGAATAATCAAAACACTACACAAACACATGCCTGAGAACAGTAATAGTTTAGTGCATTCCGAAACATAGAATACAATCTTATAATCTAGTGAATGATCTTCAAGGTTTACCAAAATGCTCTTCCCATTTAGTATTCATAATTTACATACCCTAAATAATTTTTTTCCATAACTTGGGAAATAAATTATACTAAAGGGTGAGATCAGATTCTCATTATTTGTAAACAAGTGAGTTACATAACCATAAAATGAACATAAGAGAATGAGAAAATGACTATAACATATGAAATTCATACCCAACATCCCAAAGATCAAGATATTGAGTCAAGAAAAAAGGGTTGGATGTTCATTAAATATGAATCATAAATAAATCAAATACCATGTGTCATGAGATAATAACATTGACATAATATATAAAATTGTGCCATATATATAAACATAGAAAATAACTTCCTCAGTAGTCATGGTACTTTACAAAAACATATCAGGTCAGTCCACATGTAGCTATACCATCTGTTTGGGACACCCCACCAACCCCCATTGCACTACCATTCCTCATTGTGTAGTGTGTTCACAATCCAATCCATCATTATAGTCATGGTTTTCTCTCATGAACATCATTTTTGACAAAGTACATTTCTAAATTGAGTTCACTCCCCATTTAATGCCTATATTTTTGAACTGGGTTCACCCCTTATTCCATTCATGCATATCTCATGTGATATAAATTACCACCATATATATTGGAGGGTGATATATGCCCCAAATATATATTTTTTATATTGTAACCACCATCCTTGTCTATAATTTAACCACCACCACTTAATAAAAAAAATATGTGTGCCACAAGATCATATGACATTACTATTATCCAAACACATGAAATTAAATTGGTTTCATAAAATTTTTATCATAACATAACCTATGGAAAATAAATAGGTTTTATAACCATTTCATTATTTCATCAATGAATATCTTATGGAAAAAGAAGTGTGCTTCATAATCATTTTACCATGGTATATCTCATAGAAGTGAAACAGGGTTCATAAAAATCATGTCATCATAAAAATAAATAATCTAAGAAAAAAATAAGAATGGTATTATTAGATCATTTCCCTAGTAACATATATGTTACTTCAAAAAATGGCTTCGTATGTGGAAAATAATTCTCAAATACAACTTGGTACATTTGATGAGAAAAATATATTTTCTATACAAATCATTTTGTAAAATATATAAAATTATGAATCCATTTTATTTTAAAATGTCATTGAAATATTATAAATAATTATTTTAAAAAACATATAAATTTTTTTTGAGGAAAATATACTCTTTCTCATTGAAAACCTATTTTCAAAACTCAAAACTCATTCAATAGAATTTTCAAAATGAAATAAATTATTTAATATCTAAAAATAACACAAATATTATGTAAATAATTTCCATTGAAAAGTATACCAAATTGTTTTAATGGAGGTCTGAAATCATTAAGTGGCCATGATATTAGGAGATACAGTTCATGTTGTCCATGTTAAAAATGAAGATTTTTTTCCCATTTTTAGTGAAATCTCTAGGGGAATTGTTCTGTAAAATTATATGATGATTTCTTTCGATTATTGTTTTTAAAAATTAAAAAATGAATTTTTTTTAAAAAAATAATAATATAATTTTCTGAAAACATTTTTAGTAATAATGTTTTTGGATGAAAATAGATTTCTGATTGAATATATAAATAATGTAGGTTTTTATTAAATATATATTCTAAATTTTCTTAAGTTACATAATGTGGAAAAATGTCACTATTACTTGAAAATATCATTGATAACCATATGATAATAAAATTAATGATATTATTGAAAGATATATTATAATATTTTATCATCAGAAACATAATCATAAATATTCTCTATAAATGATGAGATTTCAACAAAAAATCATTACCACATTGATAAAACTGAATCGTAAGACCCATGAAAGAATAACTTAAAATTCAACTTATCAGATCATATGGATAATAAACTTCACGATATATTATTAAAAATGGTCAGTATATACACCTTTTAAATGAATATATGTGTGTAACATAACATTTATCTCAAAGAAGGTAAATTGAGAACAAATCCCATTTCTAATTTGTTAACTATTGAACCATAAATACCATGAAAGAAATACCCTCCAATGGATTTTTCAAAAACAATAATAATCATGATAATTATGATAAAATTAATTCATGGTTACTATTTATTCTAAATCAAATAAATATGTGGTGAATATGGATTGTTCCTCAAAGAAAACAGATGTGATAAAGATATCTATTATATTAATTATTGACTTCTGTTTACTCTTTCAAAACTCTAATGTAATAAATATATGTTTTTGATACATATACTAAATAACCAAATTCATACATATCATACCAAATATGATGTTTTATGACCCTTTAGTACCTATTCATTTTGAATTCCATGTCAAATATATATTTCATGTAATACCCAACTTTTTTCATTATGTTTTGACATGTTATATTTTTGGTCTTTCATATATTATCATGAAAAAATCATATCTATAATGATAACTAGGATTTATATATCATATATATTCATTATATTTATTTATATTAATCCATAATATTTAGTTATAGAAAATAAAAAACATCATTCATGGAGACAGTAGGACCTACATACACATGTATTCTCTTTTCATTCTCTTATTGGATTGTACGAAAGAATATTTAAAAATATATTTTATGATTATATAATCATGGTTATTTAATATATGTCACATATGTTTATTAAGACCATCTTTAATACATTCCATGTAAATTGAGACAGTAGGACCTACATACACATGTATTCTCTTTTCATTCTCTTATTGGATTGTAAGAAAGAATATTTAAAAATATATTTTATGATTATATAATCATGGTTATTTAATATATGTCACATATGTTTATTAAGACCATCTTTAATACATTCCATGTAAATTGAGATAGTTAGGACCTCAATCCAAGTATCCCAGAGTCAATTATATACTTTTTTACATTGGAATGGATAAAAGATCCAAATCCCAAAATACCATATAGTATATTAGTTTTGTAAAACAATATTACATACAATATTTTGATTTTAAACTTAGAAAAGAAAATAAATCATAAAAAATGTAACATCTCATTATCCAAGAAACTCTTTCTAGGAATTAATCTTTATATCATGGGGAAAGGAAAAAAGGGTGAGCTCAATTTTTCAGTAAGGGGTAGGTAAAAAAATAGATATCATGAATGAGTATTTATAATCAACATGGAAAAGTAGATAAATTAACACACATTACACACCAATATATGGATAAGTAATAATCAATGTGAAAAATCAAATAACCTAAATTCATACCATTTAATCAATAAAATGAGAATTAAATTAATCTATGGATAATGCCATAGAAATAATCTCATAGATAAAAATAATAATTGAATTCTCAATTAAAAAAGTGGAAAAATATTTTACTTTATGATTCCTAGGAACATGGAACCATTACTGTCAAGAACATTCACAAGACGGTTTAAAACATTCTGAGTAAAAACACATCTAATTTGGCCAACTTATTCTTCTCACGAGACTACTGATGCATCAAGGGGATTTCATTTTATAGTTCCAAATTTGTTTGTTTCATTTCCAAATAATAAATTTTATATACAATAATATATATTGTTCATGGATAATCTACCTTATTAAATATCCATATTGAGTAATGGATATGATGTTTTTAATATTTTCCCAATAAATCCAATAACATTAAAATTAAAAAACATGTGTAAAAATGGTATATGTTTTAGGAAATATTAATATATATAATACAATTATATGTATATATAAAATAAATATAATTTTAAATGGAAAATTATTACAATAATGTGATTGTTTTAAGATATTGTTAATAGTCACAAAATAATGTGACGATTCACAATAACTTTTATTATATGGTAATTCTCTAGTTAATTCCCCATGCATGAGATAATTATATTTGAAACCTAAAATACCATTAAGAATAAATTATTAATGATATGAAATTTTAAAGGTTATTTATATACACCATATAAAATTTAATTGGTGCATAATAATAAATAAGTCTCAATGGAATGTAAATTTAGACAAAATCTCTTACAACATACTTCTTTTCGGTTAAACACTCTATAAACTCATTTATAATGTATTTAATAATTACATTAACTTATAAATGAAAAATATTAACATTTATAATATCTAATATTATCCTTTTTTAGCATTTATCACCCATTTGATAATAATCATTAATTATTTTCATTGTTTTGGGTGATAATTTCCTTGTTTTTCGAGTTTGTTTTAACTTGTTTTATTATATTCCACTTAACTAGATTCAGATTTAATGATATAAATAAAATAAAATTGTTTTAAACATAAAATATATTCATTAAATTTTTATCTAAATTAATTCATAAAATTTAGAAATAGCTGATGAAATACACTATTTATGGACACGGTTGGTCGTACGTACGCATGCACGATGTTTCCATTTTCTTATCACATTGAAAGAATGAAAGGTAAACTAAATATAAATACATTATAATTTATTAATCATTAATATTTCATATATATAACATTTTATTATTAAAACCATCTTTAATACATTTCATGTAATTCAGGAATGAATCATGTCGCTTTGCGAGTCGGTATTCTATCGTACACTGGAGCAACAACATTATATTCCCATAAAATAGAGAGAATGAAGTATGTTTATTATAATAAAAAGATAATATTTATAACCTCACATAATATATATCATATATAAACTATAAATACATCCCTATTACCATCCTTTAATGGTGTTAATAGAAAAATGAACCACATCGGTTTGTGAGACTTTAGTTCGTCGTGCACTAGAACGATGATTTCGTAAACCAATTTATAGAAGTGTGTGAATTTATCTATAGTAAACTTAACAAAAAAATCATTATATTTCTGATACCAAGTTTATTTTATAATAATGGTATAATAAAAATTTTAAAATGTGGATATGGAATTAAAAGAAATCTCTTTTTGAAGATCATTACCTCTTCTTCGGGTATCTTCCATAGGCTTGAACAAATGGCTTCCTATGATAGATTTATTTAGAAGAAAAGGCCTATAAGATTTTAGTTTTGAATATATTGAGTTATTTTTTGAGTCATTTACCATTCCAAATTGGTTTACATATGATAATAGAGGAGGAGAGTGGGTGTCCTTTTATAAGTGGGGTGGCTGACACTTTTGTATTTTTTTGAAAGAGTGAATTATACCCATATTTTTTCATAAAACCTTGACTCAATAATGTTTAATTATCGGCAATAGATGTTATAAGGTCTAAATATTTCTATACAGTGAGTTTTGGACATGTTTTTATTCCATTTAGCTCTTATTTTTAATGATTATCCCCTCAGTAAACTTATTTTTATCCAAATTGTTGTAATTCTTTTACTATTTCAACTAATATAATAGGTCAATAATTAAATTTAAATTATTATAATATAAATAAAATTCTTATTAAAAATATGAAATCTATATTTCAAAATTCAATACTAATACTTATAAATAATTAATTTAAAATTAATCTAAAAAACATGGGACAAAAGCGGGTTTTAAAGAAAAAATGATCAAAATATTACATTTTGATTATATAAAAATTTAATATTAAAAAGGCTAATAAGAACTATAGTTTTTAAATATATGAATAATTTAAATATTTTTTACTTTAAAATAAATTAAAAATATAACTAAACTTTATAAATATTTTAAATGAAATGACAGTTTTCAATTAAAATTTAGTATTTTTCAATATTCATAAAAAATGAAACCTCTTAGAATAATACTAAAAATTCACCCTTATTTAATATTGAAATTTATTCTTAAAAAATAATGTATATTTTTTCATATAAAATTAATAAAGTTTCAAAAAAAAATTTAAAACATGTTATCTAACAAAAGGTAGAAAACAAGTGCTAGAAAAAATATAACATCTTATGTGTAAACATGGATTTATTCAAATCATATTAGTGTCAAATATATTGGATAAATGTAAATTTTTTTATTGAATATATAATATATAAATTCAATTAATATCATATACTAATAGTATGTAATGTTTTTATTTTGATAAAAAACTTTTTCAATATAAATATAATTTTTTATAAAAACATTTTCTCTATATTAAATTTTTTTTTATTTATTTATAAAAAATTGGTATCAAATAAATTCAAAAATATACCTTCATATTTTCTTTAATCATATTAATGATAAATAATTTTAAATGTAGGATATAATTTATAATATAAATAATAATGTTAATAGTATTTGGTAAAACATTGTCATCTCAGTTACACAAGCCATTGAATTATGTCATTATTGTCTGTAATGAAATCTAACTCAATATGGTATGAATTTAAATATATATAATAGAATGAATTTATATAAATAGTAAATATATCATTATTTCATGGTATTTTTTTACCTTTATTGTCTTGGTGTTGCATGTCACATACATAATTGAATACATTTTAATGTTTTTGGGTGTTACATTGGCAACAACATAAAATATGTCGTCCTCACAATTTTAACATGATATCAGTAGTCAAGAGTTTCGAAGTTGAAAAAAAATGATAGTGTAAAAACACATATCATAATCAGATTTAATAAAAATGTACTATTAATTAGAGATGAATGTATGTACAAAAGTCTTCTAGAGTGAACGAATAACTATGTTTACAGATAGGTGATCATAGGTGGTAAATAGAAACATGTACATGGATAAGAAAACCAACACACACAAAAACTGATAAATAGTGATACATAACAAGTTCAGGATAAATTTAACGATAAAAAACCTATAGACTTTAAGTGTGAAAATGTTCATTCATGTCATCAAAAAGTTGAGGATAAGATAATGTTTTTGTTTCAAGACCACTTTTCCTTGAGTGGATGAATTCATTAATTCTCTAAAAATACAAGGAAATTTACTTACTTGATACATTTCAATTTCATATGAACAATTTCCTATATTGGTTTTTCTTTGATCAATTTCTATTTGACCTTCTTCCAAATGAATCAAATATCAAAAAATTAACTTATTTACCTAACATACTAAAATTACCATTTAATAGATAATGTGATCCATGAAATATTAAAAATATATTCCTCATTTTATTACTAAAACAAAAATGGTTGAGAAAAGGTATCCAATAAAACATAAACTTAAAATTAACCCATTTCATAATTATTTAACATTAAAAATAAATGAAAATATGTTTGAAAAAATATATAAGGATGGTTATAAATTACCATTATATTACACATAAAATATATAGTGTTTAATTATCTTCACATACCTAACATGTGAATACTTTTTTTATGTTATCTCGTTAAAAAATTTAATGACATGAATTACCTTAAAATCTTGTCAAAAACACTAATGATTACTCATTCATTATGTAAAACATAATTTATTGGATTGATTTTGGAAATCCAAAAAAATAGTCTTTATCTATGATAGCATGAACAATTTTACAACAAATCATTGATAAGTTCCAAGGTAGTCAGTAATATCCAATTTATATTATCTATAGCAATCATCTCTTTATCTCAACAACAATACCTTCACATTAGGAACATATTAACGGTTATTATTTCTTTAATCATATGTTTTCTAAGACATTCAAATTTCCAATAAATCATTTTTATTTGTACCAATCAATATGTGATCTCAAATCCCTAACAAAATAGTACTAGAGTACAATCCTTATATATAAAATAATTCTTATGATGATAATGTCATCAATAAATCAATATTACATAATATTTCATGATTAAAAATAAATTTTAACATTAATCATTCTACTTCAGTTGTATCAATTGTATAACATTGAACTTGACCTCTTATCTATTTCTAAGGATACTTGGGGAATTAATTATCATAGTTCTCCATATCCTTATAGTTGAAACACATAATAATTGTTCTTTCATTCACTACTTTTCATTTTTTTCTTAGTTACATGTTTATCTACAATTATAAGAAACACATAATCCCTTCAATAATTTCTCAGGGTAATTCTTTCAATATTTATCACATGTGGGAAAATCCTTCTTTACCTTCCTCACATTATCCATTATTTTCACTATCTTACTCTTATTCTATGGCTTACTATTAAATCCATAATACTTGGATAATGATTTATTTGTCTTGACATGACACTAAACTATTTCATCATATGAATAAATAGTTTGAGGTATCAGTTACCTTCAGAGACTTAGCTTAATCCCTTCAAAGAAATGGTCAATTGTGAATTCAGTGTTCTTCTTGAAATCTGTTCCTACAATTCTATCCTTGTAAATGTAGCTTCGTGATATCAAAAACTTTCTTCCTTGATTTTCATTATGCAAATATAATTTTTATTTATCTCATATTTTTTCTCTCAAGGGATATATTTTTCAAATACTTCTTCCATTAAATATTCCAATGAGTTTTATTTCTTCTTCCTCCCCAATATTCTGTTTCAACGACCATCAGCGATCAGAATCGACCTTTATATAATACATTGTAACTATTTCATTTTCCTTTCTACTATATCATAATTCAATAAATATATTCTCTAAATATATAATCCATTTCTCATATACCATTGGATCTGTATTATAATTCAATAATGGGGACTTCTATTATAAAATTTGATCCTACATAGGAGAATATTGATGTATTCCCAGTTGACCCATCTAGGAAGTACTAATTTTCATTTCCAAATTATGGTTCCCTAATATCACATATATCGGCTTCCTAAGTAGGGATGCCTCAACATTTTCAATGAGTATTGATACCTCTATTCTTTCTTGGTTTCATATCTATAAAATTCTATATACAGGATTAGCGCATAAGATTATAAATTTTAAATCACAATGTATAATTCCAAATTTGGTTTAACACTTATCGAAAATTGAAAATTAACGTACTATTAATCATCGAATCATAAACTATGGTTTCATTGGGGGAATATTAAATTTTAAATACCTTATAATTTTATATACATAAAATATGAATTTTCAGAAAAATATCCCCATGTGAGTTTCAAACTAGGTGCATCATAAGACCCATTTTTCTTTACTAGGTTACACAAGAGTCAATCCTAGCACACCCTTTTCAAGGTTATTATAACTAGGTACATCTATTACACAACCACATTCACTTGTACTATCCATATAAGAATGTATTTATAGGTACACCCCCATAATAACTATTTTATCAAATCATTTGTATGTATCTATATACTTATCCTTAAATTCCATGTTAGGGCTATGTTCCATAATATATGTTTTCCTAAATCTAGTTTTTATGGTTTCTAAAAAAATTATCTAATACCAACTATAATGACATCAACCTGAGTAGCTCAGATATACATCTATACATTATTATATAGGTATAGATACCGAATCGAAATCCCAAAGTACTAAATTGTTTAGAAAATAAAAAATCATAAAAAGAGTAATAACTCATCAGTCCTGAATCTCATTCCAAGAATTACTCTTTATATTCATGGGAAAGAGAAAAAATATCATAAAAATGAAATGATCCATAATGATTTAGTACATTAAAAACAATCATGAACCAATAATTATAATAAATTAGTTATGTTAGATAACTGAACAAAGATTCCACTTAAATATATGAATAACGCCTAATCAATAGGGAAATGTAAATAATGGAAACACATACCATTTAATCATTAAATAAAGAATAGAATTGAACTATAGACATTTTCATAGAAAAAATCTCATGGATAATAATAATTACTAAATTAGAAATGTAAGAAATTCTAAAATGTTAGATTTCATGTTTCCAAGGAACATGTAACCCTTACAATCAAGACCATTCAAAAGATTGTTTAAAACATACTAAGTAAAAACCCACCTAATTTGGAAAAGTAGTCCATCTCATTAGATTGCTGATATATCAAGGGGTGCATCAACTGGTCACCAACCCATTTCAATAATTTCTTTTAAATACCTCAAATAATTAATAATACATTTAATTCACGAGTAATTTTCTTTATCAAATATCAATATTTAGACAAGGATATCGATTTATTAATATTTATGTAATAAATAAAATAACAAATAACATAAACACCATATGATAAAAAGGTATACAATTTAGGATATATAAATATTTAACATAAAATAATATTTATTTTTAATATAAATATTATTTCAATTAAAAAATGAATAAAAGAAATATATTGTTTCATGATATTATAAACTATCACAATTAAAGGTGATATTTCACAATAACTTTTACCAAATTATGATTGTCAAATAAAATCCACTTGTGTGAGATAATTCATATTAAAAATAAAATACCATAAATAATAAAATTTTATTGTTATTATATTTCATAGGGGATGTATATACACCACAAAAATAGATGTGGGTTATAATAAGAAATATTTCTTAATGGAATGTAAATTGTGACAAAATCCCTTACCTCACAATTATTTTTCAATGAACACTCATTAAAATCATATATAATGGGTTTAACCATGTTATTAACTTGTAAAATAACCATATTAATATTTATAATATCATATATATAGCTTTTATAACATCTCATCACATATTTGTTAATAAACAATCATTATTTTCATTGTTTTGGGTGCTAATTGACTCATTTTTTAGTAAGTATTGACATGTTATTTATTTTTCCTCTTAATTAAATCATGATTAAATCATATGTATAATTTTAAATAGGATTAAAATTTTATATATATTCAGTATATATTTATTTAGAGTGATTCCTAAAATTGGGTTATTGAAAAGTAAATACACCATTCATGGTGACAGTGGGTCTTACGTAAATATGTATGATATTAACATTTTATTATCATATTGAATGATATATAATGTATATATATATATATTATAATTAAATTATTATTATTATTTCTTATATATTTCACATTTGTTTTGTAAAATCATCATTAATGCATTCCGTGTAATGCATGAATGAATCAAATCGCTTCGTGAGGCGGTACTCTGTCACACACACGAACGACAATATTATATTCCCAAAAAATGAAAGAATGAAAGTATGTCTAATATAAAAAATTTAGAAGCATAATAATATATTTCATATCATATATATATATATATTAATAAAAAAATACATTATTATCCAAAACCATTTAAGGTGGAAATTGAATAACGAATAACATTAGTTTTTGAGCTGGAATTCCTCCGTACAAATGAATGATGATTCCATTCCATGTTCGATGATAGTGTGTCAAATTTTTGGTATTAAAAAGAAAATTAAAAAAATATAATTATATGAAAAATACACAGGTTATTATATAATAATGATATAATTTTAATTAAAGGAGGGGGAGAAGAAAATTAAATAATATTATTTTAGAAGAACACTACATCTTTTTTAGGTATCCTATATAGGATTGCACAAATTAATTCTTATAATAGATTTATTCCCTTGATAAGGCCTCTATGATGAGTCTAGGTATGTTATGTAGTGATATGGTATGGTTTTGGTTGAAAACATGTTATTTGATGGTGTGAATAGAGGTAGAGAGGGGAGTCCATTTTAAAGTGTGGTGACTAACACTCTTATAATTCTATATAATATTAAATTAAAGACACATTGTTCTTAAAGTAAACCAGACTAAATAATTATTAATTATCAATAATATTATATTTATGGTATAAATATTTCCATATAATGGATTTTAAAGGTTTATAGGTCATTTTACCCCCTATGCTTAATGTTTATTCCCATTGTAAAATGTTTTTTCTCTTAATAGGTATAAATAATTTGTCAAATTTCCAGTAATAAATTTTTTAAATAATTATTTTCAATATATTAGATATTATATAGTATTATTATTAAAAATATAAATTCCATTTTCCCAAATTTAATCAATATAGGTGGAAAAAATTATGTTTCAATTAATCCAGCACGTGGGGATAGAAACCAGGTTTTTAAAGTGAAATGTTCAAAAGTTTATAATGTTTTATATCAAAATTAAATATCAAAATGATTAAAATTATCTATATTGGATAAATATATGAATAATTAAATTTATTTTATTTTAAAAAAATTAAAATTATAAATTAAAATTATAAAATATATAATGAAAATGCAACTTTGAATTAAAATACAACATTTTTACTATTCATTAAAAAACACAACTTCTCAAAAATATAAAGAAATTTACCCTATGATAACATTAGAAATTACACTTAAATTTTTATTTTTTTTCAAATATAATTTATAATATTTTAAATCTTTTTTATAATATGTCTCCATTAAAAAAGATTAAAAACATCCTTTAAAAAGTATGTCATTTTATAAATAAATTTGGATTGGTTCTTATCCTATTATTATCTAGGATGACTATAAATTTTTTTTGTTCAATATATAATATAAAAATATCTTAAATTTCATCCAATAATATTAATTATATTATTTTTTTGATAAAATATCATTGGTGATTAAAAATTGGTTTTCATGAAAAAATTTCCATTATATTAAATTGGTTTTTATATAAATTTTTAATTAATTGGTAACCAGTGAATTAAACAATATTTTTTTATTATATATTTAATTATATTGATAGCCTCCAATTAAAATTTTATAAGATAGTTTTCATTTTAAATATTAATATTTTTAGAATTCGATAAAACCATGAATTTCGGATAACACATTCCATTGAAGAAAGTCATTGTTATTTATAATGTAATATAAATAATTGTTGTGTGGATTTCAAGATATAAAAAAGTACGAATTTTTCAAAAATAGTAATGATATCAAATGTTCTTGGGTTTTTATATTTCTTTATAATATTTTTTTCAATGTCACATAATAAATTGAATATATTTCAATATTTTCCATTGTTATAGTAAAGAAATCACATCGCTTTATGGGGTGGTTGTATATCGTACAGATGTGACATATTATCGTAATATAAAAAAATCAAGAGTAAGGTGGTGTATAAGATATAATAATTTATTAATCACACTAAAATCATAATTATTTATTTTATTTTATTTGAAAAATAACTCCAACATGATATTGTTCCTTTAGAGGTGGTAACAGAGAAACAAATCACATTGGTTGGTGAGGAGGTAGTTGATCGTACACACAAATGATTATTTAATTACCCATTTGATTGAATAGTAGATGGTTATATATCATTTACTTAATAATAAAATCTAATTATATGTATTTTATTGATTTTATAGTGTAATAATTGAATAATTATAATTGAATAAGGTGGAGAATGAAATAAAATAAAGATGTTTGTTGATGAAAATTACCTCTTCTTTAGGTAATATACTTATGTTAGCACTAAATATTTTATTGTATGGTATTTTACCTAACGTAAGACACATAAGATGAGGTAAGATAATTTTTTAAATTATTTGGCCCTGGATTGGATTAACCAAATAGGTGTGAAGGTGTAATGATTAAAGGAGAGTGGGTGGCCTTTTATAAATGGGGAAGAGGATGCACTTGGTATTTTTGAAATGAAATAAGTTCTCCCAATATTTTAATCTGTAAAAAGGGTAAAAATATTTCTTTTATTGATCCATGTAGGATTAATGATCAAAATATGGCATTAAAATAGATTTTGATTATTTTATAGGTTATTTTTACACATAACTTTTTCAATTAACCATCTTGTAAACACATTTTTACCTTTACCACAATAATTATTTTTTTAGTCCACAAATCATTTTTGTCATAATTTAACATTGAATTAATATATAATAATTATTATTAATATTAAAAATATAGAATATATTTTTATATATTCCGTTCATAGAAGTAAAACAATTATGTAGACATGACGATAAAGTGGGTTTTTAAAGACAAAATGTTTAAATGTTTAATTGTTTTTATATTAAAATTAAATATGAAATTGAATAAAATTAAATTTATTGGACTCATATATGTTTAATTTGACATCTTTCAATTGGAAATCAGTTTGAAATAAAATTTTTATTTGTAAACAAATTAACCCAAAGTGTAGTTTTGAATTAAAATTCGCTATTTTTTAGTATTCAATAAAAAATGAGACTATTAAAAAAACAAAAAATAACTCTATAAAAAAATTTAAATGATAATTTGATAGTTTTTTTTTATTTTATAAATTTAATTTTATAAAATTTTTAAAATTTATTTTCAAAATATGTTTTTATTCAAGTGTAACAAAATAGTTTTTTAATAAAATACAGTTTTTAAGTGTAAAACTAGACTTATTAATATCTCTTTTACAAAAAATAAAAAGATGAATGTTAAATAGTTTATTTAATAG
Organism: Viscum album; assembly: GCA_963277665.1. Taxonomy (NCBI): domain Eukaryota; kingdom Viridiplantae; phylum Streptophyta; class Magnoliopsida; order Santalales; family Viscaceae; genus Viscum; species Viscum album. The sequence continues at coordinate 247,710,532 of OY728131.1, forward strand.
ATATATTTATATAATATAAACAAAATTAAAATAATTCAATAAATTATTTTATTTTTCTTTTATGTGATACACACTTGTGCGCATAAAAATGGTATTTCAAAAAAATATTTATTTTCTTTTTATTTTATTTTCACTTGTAATTAATGTTTCACCAATTGTTTCATTATATATACACATGTAAACCATATATTAATTATTTATATTATACTATCCATACCCTCCATTCTAATAGATAATTGATAACTATCATATAATAAAAATATTACATGTTTAATTTAAATCTAGTGTTTCATCTAATAGATAATAAAATAGATTTTGCTTGTAATGAATAAAAAAATATTGTTTCATGTAAAAAAAGATAAAATAAATGTAAATATATATATATATATAATTTTAAATTAAATTTAAAACTAAAATTTTAACAAAAATTAGGGTGTTACATTATACCACTATGAAACCGAATCTCTCCCTCAAAATTCATCTTTCTTATTAATTGTTTAATAGTTGAAAATTTCATTCTATAAAAACGCATCCTAAAAATGAATAATAAAACTTATTTTAAAAACTAAACAATGGAAACATAATGGATACCTGAAGTTAATCATAACTATGTTTCCATAATGGATAAAATTGATGGGAGTTATATATATGGACATAGAATAATAGCATAAATAATCATAGAGAGTGATAAAGATCATTGATCTAAATAAATTGGCTGATTTAGATAAGGTTTGTGACCATATGAACACTGAAAAAAGAGAAGTGAAAAATGAAATTATATAATAAAAAATAATGATAAAATGAAATTTGTTTTCAATATCATGTTCTTAAAGTGGAATTACTTCTATATAAATATTTACTTACTTTATTTAATTCTGTTTCATAAGCACAATGTCATCCCTTGGTTGTCCTTTATAAATTTCCACATCATCTCTTACACTATGAAATAAAAGTAATTTTTTATACCTAAAGCTTTAATGGATCACATATACATAAGTATATAGATATTTTATTCCATATATATTCATTTTTGATGAAAAATGGTTACCATTTGTTTTCCAATATGGATAATCTTCAAATTGTGAAGTAATAATTTAATATCTATATTACCATACAATATAAAAGAAAAAACATTCAATAAATGGTTATCCTTATGACCATTCCAAATGATTAGAATCCAAAACTTCATAAATAATTTCATATATTTTTCTAAAATGATCTAATAATTAATTATTATATACCAATAAGTGTTAATTTATTATCACATTAGAAACATGGGAAAAAAATCATCATGTATTCTCATGAAACATCATAATAACTTTAATTTCTATAAAACCTTATTTAAAACCTTCATTATTACTCATTACAAAAATAAAAAATATATTGTAGGATTTATTCATAAAATCTGTAAATTTTATATACTCCATAAATGATAACATAAATAACTTTTTTCAACAAATCATTAATCTATTCTATGGAAATCAGTACAACCCAATTTAAATTATAAAAATCATTCATCACATTGTCCCAACATTATTATGTCAAAATCTAGAACATATTATGTTCTATAATAAAAATAACACCTTTCCATTATATCACTTTTTTAATCCATCATCATCATTCAATATATTCCTTAAAATCCATAATTAAATACATATGCTGAACAATAATTATATATTTCATGATATGTGTAATAAAATAATTCAATACCAATACATAAATAATTAATTAATACTACATCCTTGTCAAACCATTATCATAATCCATCACATTATGTGTTAATCCAATTCCTCCCAATTCCCACCATTAACTATGATAATAAAGTATAGTGTTAGAAATGATAATAATAATGGACTATCAAATAGTATGAAAAATAACTTTTGTGGTCTAAATAAATAAACATTCATTTCAATCTATAACAAATTAGATTTAACCTAGTTAATTAATAGTCATCATCTATTAAAATCGTTAATAAGGGTTTTTAAATATTTTGTGAATTTTGAAAGCATATCACCTAGGAGAAGCATACTGGGTGTTTAACAAGGCTCATTTTTGTGCACCAATTCTCAATCGAATCTAGCTCAATATGGTGTTTTTAAGATTTATACCTCTAGGTATATTTATTTTAGATCCACATCCACTTTTATTATCCACACATGGATGTAATTTCTTTGAAACCAATCACTCAATACATTACCAAAAATATATGATATTACTTTAACAAATCATTATACTTATCCTTAGTGAAATCAGTAGAAATTTGTATCAAACAAGTTCCCATTGGTTAAATAAACCATTCAACTGATACCAACTATAGAGAAATAGGATTCTAATTCATGGATATTAAAAATTTTTGTTCAATATTCAAAATAGTACACAAAATCATGCCTGATATCCATAATAGTTTATTTTCTTTGGAAACATAGAACAAATGCTTTTAATATGGGGAAATTTCTTCAATATTTATCTCAATTTTTTACTCATTTATTAATATTTATATAAATTACCTATATAAAACATTTCCTCACATCCTAAGGAAGGGAAACATAATAAAGGGTTAGTTGAGATACTTAATGTTGGAAAACAAGTGAGATGCATAAGTATAAAAAGAATGCAAGGGTATGAGAACATTATCAAAACATATGAGAAAAACCATTATATTAATAATAGTAATATTGAGTCAATGAATAGAAGTTAATAATACATGATTAATAAATAAATAATATAAAATGGTTTATGAGAGTATAAAATTGGCATAATTAAAATAATATTTGAATACACATAAGTATAGAAAATAATTTCCTTAGTAGTCAAGGGTTATTTCCAAGACTTATTTGGGATATTTATAGAAGGATATACATCCTATGTGAGAAACACCACCATCCCCCATGGAATCCTATTCCTCGTGCTGAAATTGGTTCGCTCCCCAAACCATCATAGTCATCAACATTCACTCCAAAGAGAATCACAGTGGACATAGTCCCTTACTGAACCACATTCACTCCCTGTTACAACCCTCCCTTAATGAACCGCATTAACTCCCCAATCTAGTAATTTATATGTCATGATATATAAATATTTACAAAATTAATTGGAGGGTGATATAGGTCCCACGTATCATGTTTTATAATGTAACAACCATCCTTGTCAATAATTTAACCACCATACATGGTTATAGTGTAACCATCATCAAAAAATCAATATCATATATATATGTTCCAAAATATAATTAGAATTTAATCATATGAAATACCATTAATAGAAATGGGTTTTATAAATAATTCATAATAACATAACCTATGTAATAGAAATAAAATACATAATCATTTAAACTTTTTCATCAAAGAATAACTTGTGGATAATGAAGCTGGTTTCATACGTATTTTATAATGGCCTAACATGTGGAAGAGAAATCGGTCTCCTAAATGTTTTTTAATCATAAAAATAATGCATTTAGATAATGATTAATAATGGTATAATTGGACTATATTCCAATTACATAATACATAACCTCAAATAATTTCAACATAGATGGAAAATAATTTTGAAATGCTAATTATGACATTTTGTTAGGTTAATAGATTTTCATTGATAATATAATATTTAAAAAATAAAAAATTATAAAAATATTTTTCTCTAAAAATATCCAAGAAAACATATAATGTCATATTTTAAAAATCATTTAAAACATTTCTTGATAAAAAGTAACTCATATTCTTTTAAAATAATTTTTTTAAAACATAAAACACATTCAAAATTATATTCTCTTTGAAATAATTTATTTTAAATCAAAACATTTCGTAAGTATTATGGAAATAAATTTTGTTTAAAAGATCAAAAAAACTATTAATTTAATCTTAAAATCATTGAGTGGTCCTGAAATTGGGAAAAAAATTTACGTTATGCATGATAAAAAATAAGTATTCTTTTCACATTTTTGATAAAAGCATATATGGAATCGTTTTGGAAAATAACATCAATATTATATTCAAATAATTTTTTAAAAAATAAAAATATGTAAAAATATATTTTAAAAAATATTGGAGAATAATAAAACATTTTTAGATTTTTAATAGGAACCATTTCTTTAGAAGAAAATATATTTCCAACATAAGAGATAAATAATGTTTGCTTTTCTTACATACAATTTCTCCATTCTATTTAGTACCAATGAGTGGTTAAATGGTACTATTATTTATAAATATCATGAATAATGATATTAAAATAAAATTCATTAATTTATTGAGATATTTATCGAAATATTTTTTCATCAAAAACACAATCATAAACAACACCAATAAACGAGTAGATTATAACTTAAAATCATTACCACATTCATTACCATTAATCGTAAGCTTGATGATCGGAAAAATAAAATTGAACATAAAATATCATGAGGATAATAAATTAATGATACTACATGTTGAAATTGAAATAATACACCTCATGAATGAATAAAGTTGTGTAAGATAACGTATATTTCAATGGGGGAAAATTGAGACAAAAACCCCTTACTGATTTTTTAAATTTTAAACTATACACCACCTAGAAGAGAGAACCTAAAATTGATATATTAACCCCAATAATATTCATGATAGTTATCATAAAATAAATCTATGTGAATTATATATATAAGATCAAATAAATATGTCATGAATATGGCTCGTGCCTCACATAAAATAAAGGTGAGAAGAATGTCTTTTACCATAAGTATTTTCATCCACCATACTCATTCAGAAAAACATTATAATAATTAAAATTCCATTATAGGTCTATTAAGGGTCCATATTTATATATATAATATCATATATGATTATAAGGTCCTTTTATTAACAATTTATTATCAATTATATGATAATGTTAAATTTTTGGAAATAACGACACTCTTTTTGTATATGATTTGATTTGTTTATGTTTTTGGTCCACATACATTGATAGTGGTTATATAATATCCACAATGATAACAATGTTATAAATATAATATTATATATATTATATATATAATTATCGTAATCCATAAGATTTAGTGATATAAAATAAAATACAACATTTATGGAGACCGTAGGTCATATGCATGCATAATAGCTATTAAATTTTTATTATCGCATTGAAATAATGAAAAATAAATGGTATATATTATCATTCAAGAATAATGGATATGTAATATATATCACATCTATTTTTTAATCCCATCCATAATATATTCCATCTAAGGAGTGAATTAATAATATCTCTTTGCGAGGTGGTAGTCCGCCATACACACGAGCAATGTTATCATATTACCCAAACATGGTCTCTATGAAGGTATGTGTGACATAATAATTATATAATTAAAATAAAACATAATATATCATTATTTATAGACTTTATAGGTACTAATAGAGAAATTAATGATATCTATTTGCATGGAGGTAGTCCGTCATACGCACAAATGATGATTATACAACCCAATTTATTGAAGTGTAGATTGTTGTACATCATGCCATTAATGTGACATAATCTCATTATATGAAGATACTGAGGGTGATATATCATCGTGGTGTAATAATAATTTCAAATGGTGTAGAAAAAAATAAAATGAACATGCTCATTGAAGAACATTACATATTCTTAGGGTATTGTCCTAGGCTTGTAATAAATCATTCATAGGTTTTATTTAAGACAAAACTATGGAATATAAAATAAAGGGAGGTAATTTAGAAATTTATTTGTGTATATATTGGATGAAAAAAATCTTTTTGTAGGTGTGATTAATGGACGAGATGTGGGTCCTTTAATAAGTTTTAGATATGGCACATTTGGTATTTTATAAATGAAATAAGTGATCTCAAATATTTTGTATATCCCAAGGAAAAAAATTAGGAATTTATAGAGCCTTATACATGGAATGAATTAAGAAGGTGGTATCAATCTCCATAATTTTGGAAACGGCTCTATCGTATTTTGGAATGATAGTAGGGTGGGGACTATTCTTTCATTTCCTTGGTGCCTAGTTCCTAACATCACTTTTTCTAAGGCAACCAATTTCCCTGCCTTTACAATGGATATTCTCATCCCTCAACAGTATGAGGTCCTTTAAGGTATTTTATACTACTATAAACCAGAAAGGATTATTTTTACATGATCACCACCTGGTATGTTCTCTTTTATGTATTATTTCTTCTCTATGTATACATAAAATAGTGTCGATGCATGGGTTTTTTGTCTTATGGTGTAAATACTTAATGGTGAAATTTAAAATTCTCATTTGGCATATCTGCAAACATGATTTACCCACTGATGAGGGTGTGTGGTGAAAAGGGGTTTCCATAAATTCAAAATTTTCATGTTACTACACCCCACATGTTGAATCTATCGATCATATGTTCTTCCCTAGAAATTTGGTGTGCACCATCTGGCCAGTCCTTGGCAACATCAATAGAAAGAACATACTAGGGCTCTCTAGTTATTTCTTCCTCGATTCATGGTTTCTTGGTTCAGATGATTTTTCTCAGAATCATATGTACTGAGTGATTTTATTTGTACCAGGGTACTATCCTATCATGTTATCTTAAAATATGTCATTTAATGAGGGATTAAGTAGCTCTCGATTAGGAGTTAACACTTAGGCTAGGGCTTTGGAACTGAATAATTCTCTTATAATCAAGGAGTCGATGATTTCTCACCCTCTACATATGATATTGGATGGAAGTAGCATGGGTGACAAAGATATAATGTAGAATACTCATGGTAATTGGGTGAGGTGGTCACCTTTTATGGAGGGTATTTTTCTAAACATATATATCTCATACAATGATGGTTTCATGTGGGGTGGAGGGGTTGTGCAGGATGTGAATGGGTCGGTCTTCCATACTTTTCATTTTTCCCATGATCTAGATGATTCCCTTCTGGAAGAAGCTACTACCATGCTTAAAGCATTATATCACTGTCTCTCTCATGGTATTTATATCAACTGAGTGGAAACCGATTAATTGATTCTTCTCAACTCAATCAATGGTGTGAGTTCCATCCCCTAGGCCATGACATATATTGTCAATAAGTGTAAGGAGTTTTTTGATATATATATATCGACCTCACGCATACTTGGAGATGAGGTAATATGGTTTCAGATTTCATGTATTCATAAGCCTCACATGCTTTTTCGAGTATTATTTTTCTTGAATCCCCCCCCCCCCCCCGATTGTGTAAATCTTGTTCGAGATTATGCCCTGATAATGAAATATTTTAAACCCTCTTGACTTGTTCATGCCTTGGACCCAAACTTTTTTGAAATAGATATCCTCACATTTGTATTTATGGATGAAATTTTTAGAGAGAATAGTATTTATACATGTCTATAGGTTAATTTTTCTATTTTTTTGTTTAACACCCGGTAAACCAATGTTTACATTCTCTATAATAATTAATTTTTATAACATTATATATTAATTTCAGGAAAAATTTATTTGAAAAAATTAGAAAATATTAACTCTTATGATTCCAAATATTGATCCAATTTTAAAAATTTAATTTGTAGATGTGAAAAATGAAAATTAAAATCAACCCCTCAGACATGACGAGAACGATGTGTTTTAAATAGAAAATGATTAAAAGCATACAAATTTTCTATATAAAAATTCATAATTAAATTTATTAAAATCACCAAAATTGGATTAATTTATGTATAATTGAACTAATATAACTTATATATCATATTAAAATATAAAATAACATTGTAGATAAATTAAATGAAATGATTTTTTCAATGAAAATTGAGTTTTTTAACAAGTTATTAAAAAATGAATCTTTTCAGAAAACCACAAAATTCTGAGATAAAGTAATATTTGACATGAGGGTTTAAAAAATTATTTTTTTTATAAAATAAATTCACTATATGTGGAAAAATTAATTTTAATATAATTTTTCCATAAAAAGGTGTACAAAAAGATTTATAGACAAATAAAGTTTTTTAAAAAATAATTGGATGTATTCTTATATATTTTCTATAAGAAACATAAGATGAATATTAATTAGTTGACCAAAAAATTACAATATATAGATTATATTAAAATAATTCAATAGAAGTAGTTTTTATATTTTATTTATGTGAAACACAATTGTGTGTTTAAAAAGTGTTTGGTTAGAAAATATTTCATATTATTTTTATAACATATTTTCAATAATACATAATTATTCACCAAATATTTCATTATGTATACATGTGTAAACCCTATTTTCAAGGTTTCATAAATATTTTTCACACCGTACCTTCAAATGGTTAAGTGATAACCATATCGTTTAAACTCGACGTTTCATGTAAAGCAAGCTAAACTCGGTGTTTCTTGTAACACAATCCAAACTCATTGTTTTATTTAACATAATAAAAAACAATATTGGATAATATCTAAAACATAAAATTAATTTGAAAAAATATATTTCAAAATATATGTGGGTCTTACATAAATGACTTATGGAACATCTGGTTTATGTTATACATACCCTTTTACACTTTATAGAGGGTAGTGTATTTGTATCAAACCATTCAAATATCAATAATGTTTAACATTATTGTCATGGTTAGGTAAAATTTCATGTCATAATATTTTTACCCCTGATGTAGAATATAAAGAGAAAATGAATACACTTATTATTCCATTCATAGATGTATCATATATTAATGTTGTTAATTCATTAATTTTGTGGTTAATTGTATACATATAAATAGTTTCCTATGTATAGACCTCTAACAAAAAATACTAGATATATAATGGAATTTTCATATAAGCATTGATACGAAAAAAAATACATGTTGGAATTAACAATTTTAGAATGTAACATGAATAATAAGATAAATAATTTCCCCGAAAAATTATATTAAATGAAAAAATATTTTTGGGATTTAGTAATATTTGTGTTTTAAGAGTATTTGGAAACTAATCATATATCATACTATAAAAAATTTAATGAACAATGAGTTTAAGAATTACAATAATAAATAAATCTCCACATGTAATGGGATGTCAAAAAAATATAAACTAAACATTATAAAATGTTTTCTATCCAACAGGAAATTTGCACTAATTAGTGTTGTGATAGAGGATAAACATAGATTGAGGTTATTCTATTACGTTATGATGGGTAATGAAAATTATTGACTAATGTGATGGGAATGAAAAAATCAAGTTAAGGAAATATGACTATAAGACATTAATAATAATGTTTTATTCAATGAAAATCATATTGGTCTTAGGAAGAAGAATTATCATATTTGAACAAAAAATTGATAATGGCATTATAAATAATGGGATATATTCAAAGATTACTAACGACATTCCTCCACTATCAATCCAAACATTCATTAGGGATATAATTGTTCAAGGATGTCATGAATTCCATGGGATATGTTTTTTCTGTTTCTGATGTAAGTGATCACTCTGGTGAAAAAAATTAATTAGGCTAAATAATATATATAAAAATCATTCTATATACTCAAAAAATAAATAATTTAGACGAAGAATGATTTATTTCAATTAATTGGAAATCATCGATTATGTAAATAATCAGACATCATACATTCAAAAATAATTTCAAAATATTTTATCAAAGACAAAAGATAATAAATGACAATGTAACTGTTACAGTATTTTTGGATACAGGTTCATTAATTTTATGGATTTATTCATTCCAACACATTTTTCATCACCATATCATGTTGATAAGGTGTGTTATGTGGATAATTATAGAAATAAATATTTGATAGGTATATCATATCTAGAGATATATATAAAATAGGATAGTCAAAATTCCCCAATATATACTATAAAAGATAAGAAATCATTTAAATATCTAATTGTTTATAATTTTAAGGGAATTTGAAATATCAAGGTAGAACTCAGAATGGAAAAATTGAAAATTATGCATCAAAATTTGGGTAAACAACAAAATCAATAAAAATTAATATATTTTAAGAATGAATTTAAATTTCTTAGTAATCGGTAAATTAATTCAATAAAATTATGAAATAATTTATAACACAAATATTTTTGTGGGATAAAGTAACAAAATAACATAATAAGAGAAAAATAAAACTACCAATTACAATATAAACCAACTCAAGTGATTGTTTCATTTAAATCACAACCATTTTAGACAATATAGTTAATATAAAATACAAATATAAACATATAAAATGTAACTTAAATGTTTAATAAAAATTTATATTTTATTGTTGGAAGGGAACAAATAGATATGAGAAATGGTACATTGAAATGATTTCTAAATAGAAGAACAGAAAAAAAAGAATTAAAATGAACGAGTGATGATTACGATAATTGAATGTGATATGAAATAATATGATCAACCATATCTATTTCACGAATTATATAGATATATTGATAGAAATGGGGACACATATCTGATGTGTCATATTAAAATGTTTTATAAAAAATAATTTTATTTTTAAATTTAAAAATAATATAAAATGATTTTCTCTTACACCATAATTCAATAAAACACCATATCTATTAAGAGAAGGCTATATAATTTTGAAATTTCACACCATTATAAAGATCATAAATCTATTATCTAGAGGGATATTCCACTAAAACCCAGGAAACCAAGAATATTTATATTCCACAATAAATATAATAGAATAAATAACATTCACATTTATTTTATATTTGGTAGAATGTATAAACATAATTCAGTTAACAATTTACTTAGATCTATTCATTGGAGATGAAAAATAAAAAATAATGGGAGACCATGAGAATTAATGTACAGATACCTAGAAATAGAAAATTATGTGCTTAATGGATGATTCTGATAAATACACACTAATTATGAAACTATATATGTAAAACCCACCATGTATTCAATTAATGTTACTTCCACATATGCTCAAATATGATAATCTGTGTTAAAATTTTAAACTAAATAATATACTTCTAGATGAAATGGTTAATGATAAATAATAAAGAATATTTTAACTGATACTAAAACATAATAATTAAATTATTCAACTCATTTTAGATATCAAGTGAATCATCCCCACAATTTTCATGCACAAAATACTCTTGGAAGATGAGTTGAAGAAAGCTGTTAAATTCCAAAGACAACTCAAACCAAATATGAATGATGTATTTAATGTTGAAATCATTAAAAAATTTTATAAAATGTAAATATAAATTGTCTCATATAGTTTATATTTACATATGATAAATATGGTATCAAATTAGGAAGGTTTGAATATTGTGGTAAATGAGAAAGATTAAAATATATCAACCAATATAATTACTGGTTGGAGAGTCTTCATATAATATATGAATCTAAACAAAGAAATAACAAATATCCATTATCTACTTCCTTTTATTGATCAAATATTTTAATGGATTATGTGTCATTCAAAATTATTATTTTCATATTTTTTATGGATAGAATGTGACCATTGATATTTATGATCATAAGAAGAAAGCCTTTATATATATATAAATTACTTCTATAGAAGGATTAAATTTAAATTTTTTGTTTCTCCTTAAACACATTATAGAATCATAATGTATGTTTTCTCAGATGCAGTAGATAATATCATCGATGTACAAAGGAGTGAATTTCTTATTGTGGAAATAGAATTTGAAGAATAATTGAATAATCTATTAGGGGTTACATATATATGTATAATCTCAAATGTTTTTACTAATATAAAAAAATGATTTTTTTAGGAGAGAATGTATTGTTATTTTTCATAGGATTTACATGAAATTGTTTGATGTAGAAAAATAAAAAATTCTAAAAAATCTAATATATACACCAACAACATTAAAGAAATTTATAAATTACTCCATGGAAATGGAAGACTGTATAAGATTTCTCAAAAATTACTAATCTATATTGTTTATTTATTATGAAATTATAAATATAAATTTGATAAATAATAATTAGATCTTTTTATTATACTAATGGTTTAATTAATTTTAGCATATATAATTATTTCTCCCAGTTTTACATTGTCATTTGAGATCAAATGTAATTCTAATGATCTTTTTATGGGAGAAATTATTGGAAAGGGTAATGAAAAAATAGTCTGTTAAATATTATACAAGAAATATTGTAAATGGATCACAAAAAACTATACTATAATAGGTAAATTGATGTTATTAGTTGTGAATATCATGGATAATATTAGAGACCACCTTTTCATTTGAAAGGTAATAGTCCACAATTTCCACTCAACATGAAGATATAAGTTGCCTAAAATTAATAAATGTTGAGGTTACCAAATTGTGTACAATTATTATAATAATAATATAAGGAAATCAAGGGAAACTATAGAGATTATAACTAGGCTTTAGATCAATTTTTAATATATAATGATTTATTAGAATATTTATTTATCTTATTAAGGGATATTTTTTAAATAAGAGTTCTTTTACAACTAGAGGTAAGCCTTCGTATTCAGAAATTTTCTATAACATTATTACATAAAGAATGAAAAAGGATATTACATGGAATGAAAGTAAATGATTATAGGTATTCAGGATATTGTCAATTTTTTAGAGCTCTTCCATTATAAATAAAGAGGTAATGTAATGGTTAAGAGGAATGTACCGAAGGAATTGGGTTGGTCCACTGTGAAATACATAAATACATTTACTTGTGGAGGTCACTACAGGTGTTTCAAATAAACACAAAATGTGTTGAAATATTTATTATACAAGAGATTAATTTTCATCGATAATATATATTTTTCAAATTATATGAAAACATTCATACAATAGGAAATTTCAGAAGATAATAAGAAATACCACTGGATATGATTCTTAAAGTAGATAGTTTTTATGTCTAGGTATTAAAATTTTTGTGTCTATTGCTAAAATAAAATTATAAAGAACAAATCCTAGTATATTTGTTAAAATTTCAAAGAGGGGATAATATTTTATTTTCTAACCAACAATTTTTCATCTATAGTGATGTCTATTAGAAAGAATATATTTTGTTGAGAAGGATTTATAAGATAAAAAATATATGAAAATGGTGTTCACATTGAGAAATTCCTTCTTATAAATTTGATTGATAATCATGGTTCCATTCATAAAATTGAAATTTTTTACCATCCATAAACGAATGGAAAAGTGTAAGTGTTAAATAAAAATACAATATATATTTTTGAAAGGAAATTATTTAATTTATTGATATATTGGATGTAAATGTTGTAATATAAATTTGGTCGTAAAAGATAGTATATAAAACTCTAATTGGTAAGTCCCTATATAGATTGGATCCTATACAAAAAATTCAACAAAATAGTTGATATTGATTATAAATAATTTTTGGATTTGAAGGATGTAAAAAACATCTAAATGTTTGATATAGAAAAATTTAATTTTGATGTAAAACTTATAGAGGAAATTCTTAGGGATTAAATGAAAATGAAATAATTTTCTTGGAAGGAGTAAAGATATTTTAGGATAGGTTGATAAAATATAGGGTAAATCATGATGTACATTTTTTCTATTTTTTTAATTCAAGAACAGAAAAAATTATAGGAAAACTAAATCCATAATGGTGTAGACTAATCATGGTCATGAATGTCAATAAAAATGGATTATTAAAGATAACTAGGAAATAATGAGAGTTATTAATAATGAATGGGTAGTGATTAAGGCCATACTTTGAAGGGAACAAGGTAGAGAAATCCACCCCTATGAGGTCGAATAGAGGAAAATTTTAATAAGTCACAGTTATGAGTCAAAACATGTTATATTTGGATTAATCTAATGAAAAAAACATTCTTTTAAAAAAAATTAATTTTTATATTTATTAAATCATCCCACTAAGGGTATTTATTTTATTTTGAATGAAGTAATATAATTTGAAATGGATGAATTACATATTAGTGATAAAGAAAAAAATCACATGAAAGAACAATAAAAGGAAGGGGATATTATACTTTATATAGATTTTATTCTTAACTATACTGTTATATAATTCATTCATATATATACTTTTGATCTAACTGGTGATAGAGTGAGAATAAAGTTAGAGGAATAGTGTTGTGTGTATTATATCAAAAACCACACTAGATTATTGTACCCCACAACTCTAATAAAAAAGTAACATATATAACATTGAATGTATTTTTGGTTAACAAGGTTTGTGATGTTTAATAGAAAAGTTTATAGGTGTATGAAATTGAAATATGATTATGAAAATCCTTTTAATTTTAGAAATACATAATTTTATACCATAAATAACAACAACTTATGTCCCTAATATAAATAATAACATTAAAATTATTATGAAGTAGAGTACTGTCATGACCTTTCCCTAATTAGAACCCATTCTAGATAGGAAATGAATGTGATAGTGGCCACCATATCCCACATTTAATAGGTCAAGAGTTGGATAATAGTCCCAACGGTATAAAATGAACTAATGGTGGTAATTATACTCATAAACAATTGAAAAAATGAAAAGAAACAACCAATAAACACTAAATAAATTTCATTTTTCATTTAGTTACAATGGACCAAAAGTTACCTATATTTTGATTCATCTAAATATAATAATTTAATATTAATTAATGTGATATAAATATACCACATACCACACCACACTCTATATTGGCTACCAAAATAGTATCCTTATTATACATCAGACAATCATTCAAGAAAACATAACAAATAGTGGATGAGTGAGAATATAAGATAATAAAGATGGGATATCAAAATTTTAATAAAAATATAACGTATTATTAGAACAATAAAAAATAGACAAACTAATAAAATAAAAAGTGCCAAAATAAATATAGTTAAAATTACATATCAGCTCATAGGATTATCTAATTCAAAACTTTTTATAAAACAACATTAGCATACACCCTCACAAACGGATACATAAGAAATTAAGAAATATCATCCCAACATCTACAACCATCACTTCAAACAATGATCCAACCATTTCTACATGTACCTTCACACCGCCCAATCGAAACAACAAATATAAATCCATCACTACATATTTTATCACCACATACTCACTTTTCACAACCACATATTGGTTGGTAAACATAGACATGAAGGAAATCAAAATATTTACATATTCATTAGATGAAACTTCCTTTCACATATGGATATATCTACATCATCCTTATTATATTAATGTATAATGAACATTATGAAATCAATCTCAGTCCCTCTACCCACCATGCATGACCACCACTATTTCTCCCTACCACACCTACATAACCTGGTTTCCGATGGTATATATATATATACACCAAAACAAAAATTCATTCCAGATTGTATATATATTCCTTACTTAAACCATAATATCCTGTTTTGGACATATATACCACCATAGTTTATTTATAATGTATGTAACTGTTTAATTAAATTTTAATTATTTGGTTTATCTTAATATGAATGAATAATGGGTTAAGGAGTGGTTTGAGGGAGTGTGGGGCTCTATTGGAGCCCAAATCCTCAACTTTTGAAGGAATTGTATAGGAAACACGGTAAGTTTAAATCATAAAGCCTAATAATCATAGTTTTTTAAACCATGTGCGGTGATACATTGCATAGAAGAGGTCAACAAGGTTTGTTATAACCTTGTATCCTAGTCTGCATGGCCATGGAGAAACAATATGTCATGTTAGAAATGATTTGTTTATGCATTGTGCATGGTTAGTATAACTTTTCCTATATCCTAGGTGAGGGGTTCCCATGGATAGTGATTGTTTCATGGTTGGTGCATAGTTCAAGAAATTTTGTGGCCGGTCATTATAATCTCTTAAGGTAGAGTAAATTTTTTGAATATTTCCCTTCAAACATAAATTTTATTTCCCACTTTTTCCTTCTCCTACACACATTGTTTTTTACCCACCCATTTAATATCTATTATTCCTCATTCTAGGATTTTAGGTTTCAAACTTATGCAATATTTGAGTCATGTTACATTTATAGTGTTAAATATCCATCAATAAGTGCTTTTATTTTTACCTTATTTTTCTATTTATCTCAACATCCATTATGTGATTTCCATGCGTGATCTTTTCCCTTATTTCTAGTGTGTTTCTCTATTTATCTGTATTCTCTCATTCTGATCTAAATTTGAACATGATACTATAAAGATGTTACTCCAACACTATAAGGTATGTTGTCTATGCCTTTTCTATATAGTTTTTTCACTTAAAAATAATTATTGTTATACTTCATGTCAGAACAACTAGATGTTTCTTCAAAAATTAAACAATGTAATATATTAATTGTTTGAAACAAAAATGTGACTCCTACATATCACCTTGATATTTTTATAGGTTTTCATCCACTACCCAAACAACCTCCAGGGTGGGATCATCCATCTTCCTTACTAAAAACATCCCCTTTTGGGTTTGTAATCTTCCCAGTCGATTTATGATTACAGAAAAAATTATACGAGTTGATTAATGGATTAAATGGGGATATTTTTATGATATTGATTGTTGTACCTGATCATTAACACTCAAAATGAACTAAATTTTATTTACATATTTATACTGATTATCATAGTGTGGAAACAATGTTGATTAATGATATGGAACTGATCGTTATTATAGCATGGAACCAATCATTCTTACAATATAGAACCAATGTACGGGATCATGTTATGGAACATATGCACTCTGCATAGACATATATCATTGGACAATAGGAAATCAAAACCATATTATATGGATTTATCATCCATGTAGTTATGATACTATTATAAGTTCCATTAGATGATTTCCTTAGATTCAAGGAGGTCTCCTTGGTCTAAATTCTTGGGACATGGCCCATGTAATTATGAAACTTTTATATATATGGAATATTCTATAGATTGTAGTCACTTTAACTCTTTTTATTGAGGTTATGATAGTCTTCATTTATCACCTGATCATTATAACAACCATTATTGATGGATGTGTTTATTTTTTTAACTCTTTTATAGCTTTACCAATTATAACTATACATGGATATATTTTTTATAAATGGACATGATTTTATAAATACACTATTGGTGTTGGTCTACTACGTACATCTCACATCATCATTAGGTCACCTATTGGTAATCTAATTGACTTCATCGGTATATATGGGGTCAAGGAAAATCACTAGGTCTTGGGTTCCTATTTGACTTATATCATTAGATATTGGGAGAACAGGACTGATCTTTCGCTCAAGTTTCTATTACATATATCCTTTTTGGTATTTTTATGTTTTCTGATTATGTGAAAAATATTTTTTTTGTTACTTACATACATACCTTATCTTTTTATAGATCCATGACATTCTCATCATTTTGTACATGATGAAACTTTTTTTGTTTATTCCTATTTTTTGGATAATATTCTTTAAGTTATCTATTATTTATTATTATGATTCTTCTATTTATTTATTTATTATCACTATTTTTATAATCTGACCATGAGGGTATAGTTTCACCACTATTCCACATTTTACCCTCACTACTTGTCGAAATACTTTTTCATATGGGGAAGAATGATTGAGTCCATGTTTATAGCCAAGTTCGGTTACTTATGGGTTAACCGAGTCTAGTATTTTATATATTTATATCAAACATATTTATTTTTCCATAATCTTACAGACATGGTTTGGTAGAAAGTAAACTAGGATGCATTAGAATTTGGAAATGATCCTTTTTTGGAGAAGTTAATCCACATATGGGGGAACATCCAAATTACCATGGATGGTATTAAATATAATAGATTAATCCTCTTACAATTTTACTAATTTCAATGTAGGGTGATATACATGAGGTGTGGTTTCGAAAATTAATTTTATTTGTTCAAATTTTTCTTTTGACTTTTATGGAAAGGAATCATTGTTTATACAAAATTATAAGAACATTAGATATTCATA
The DNA here is from genome assembly GCA_963277665.1 of Viscum album. Classification (NCBI taxonomy): domain Eukaryota; kingdom Viridiplantae; phylum Streptophyta; class Magnoliopsida; order Santalales; family Viscaceae; genus Viscum; species Viscum album. The sequence continues at coordinate 247,728,408 of OY728131.1, forward strand.
TGGATTCCATTACTCGATTCCATTTTCATTTCATTTCCTTACTTCGTGGTACATGTTTTAAATTCCTGAGTAATATAACTATTATGAATCTAAGGTTTATAGTAGAAAATTGAATTAATTAATTATATAATAAAGTTTTTGTATTATCTGTAATTATTTTTTCTTACATATCATGATGATAGATCCTTAACTATCTAATTATTCAATGTTTTTTGTTATATTACAATGTTTAAGTAGACTAAAATGTTAGTTGTTTTTTAATATCTTAATGTAATATTAAATTTGAAGAGTTTATTTACTTCTATAAATTGGGAATTGTGATCCATTTAATCAAATCATAATATATTACATGTTACATTTTTTTATTTAATATAATTGTTTTGTTATAGTTACACGAATTACAAATTGTAATTTATAAAGAATGTACTATAATATATTAGAAATGGTACTTCATCTAACTAGTCTACAATGAAAGTGAAATAATATATTGATTTTAATTAAAACATAGTCTCTTTTAAATGGGGATTCAAATTGCAACATAAATATTGTTTTCCAATATAAATTTCAATTGATACTGCATATAATAGGAGCACAGACAAAAACAGATAACCCACCTGAGACCTGACCTTAGTAGTGGGTAGAAGGTAGTTTCTCCTATGATTCTTAGTGGTTTAGTGAATCTCCCAGACCGTGAATTAGGATCATGTATAGGAGTTTCAATTACTTATATGAATTATTATACCTATGAAAGGGTTATATATGTGTAATATTTCAATCAAATTATATTTCTATCTTTTGATTTTAAATTTTAGGGCTATTCCAGCATGATATCCTTGAGTTGTGAACTAAATGAGTGGTGACCACCATTATCTGGTGGTGGTTAGACCAAAGCCACCAACTCTACCTCCAGTATTTCAATCTTCATCTCCTCATTTTGTTCCTGATGTGGTTGAGGATTCCATAATTCACATGATATTACTATGACTTTTTTATACCATACATGGAGCACTGTGACAAACTACTTATATAGATGAGTTGATGAGAGAGATTTAGTAGCATCATCAACCTACTTTCTCAAAGGATGGTGGCCCCAAAAAAGATTATTTGTTTCTTGACAATGTCTTTTCTATCTCTATACATATAAATACTCCTCTTGAAATTAAGATCATGCTCATAACATATATTTCTTACTGATCATCCAAACATTTTTTAGATATATTGAACAAGGAATATTAGTAATGAGAGATGATATAGATGTATTTCAGTCATGATTTTAGGAATAATTTTCCCTGGAGACCCTAAGGTCTTATCATAATAGGATTTTTTATACATGGAGTAGGGTACAATGTTTTTGATGAATTATTCATCTTGCTTCATAGTGCTTTGTAACATTGCACATATAAATAAATTTAATGAGATATCTTAAGAGAGATGCTTTGAGAGTGAGGTTAAGAATCTTATTCGATATTAGTTGAATGTTTTCTTATTGAATTTTTTTTCTGAGATAGTAAATTGGGATAATAATACTGATCATAACTTGAGGGAAGATGGAGGAATGGATCAGAGTGAATTTTCTCATTGAAAAATTAGTGCAGTGTTTGGTGGTAGGAGGTTTCTCTCTGAGACCTATCTCATGGGAAGTACCAGTCATAGTAAATATGTTGGTAGTTTTTTAGTATTTCAACATTTTTAAAAGTTAGGTGATTTGAATTCTCAATATTATAGAGATCATGTTGAGTGAGAATCCTGTGACAGGATGGTCCATTTACAACGATTTTTCCAAATATTCCCTCTCATGGTATGTAAGAGATAAACCGCATTAATTATTCATATTGGAGTGTTATCAAAAGCTTCATGATAAGTAGGGAACTGGATTACTATCCATACAATCAGGTTGAGTCGGTAGTCCTAGCTGTGGGACCTTTAAACATGTGGTATAGTTAGAGAAGACCAGGCTTACTCAAGGAGGATAGGTTATATCTTTTGGCCATGGTTCTGTCTAGATTTATACACTATAGCCTATACAAAGGGATAAGAGTCCTTTAAAATCAATGGTTGTAGGTATGATTTCAGTATCATCTACCATGGTATCCATTTTAATTGAAACATGTATTTCCCACTATTTTATTTCTATGAAAATCATATAAATCTATGAGTTTTTGATCCAGTACTTCTGTGGAATAATGAAACATGATCTTCCATTTTGGGTGTGGTTAGAAGCATTCCCCAATCTATAGAGGGTCCACTTAGGTTTTATGTGTTTCATTTCTTATAGGTCCACTTAATCCTTGAGATGATGAGTTTTGATATCATTCTCATATTAAACTATTTGGTTCTCTATTACCCTTATATAGACTAATATCACCGAAACACATCATTTACATCTCCATAGGTTAGTATTAAAATTTATATGGGTAAATGAGATGTCCAGGAGAGTAGAGCTAGACCAATAATATAGTGTGGTAGGATGATTGACAGCCTAGATTTCTATGCATTATACAAAGAATCATGGAATACATCATATTGATTTTATTCTCTAGAATTTCATTTTAGGGAACTTTTCTTTGAAAACTCTTATAGATTTCTTATCCAGATAAAGGTGTAGTTATCCATCTTTCTAGTTCTATGAGAAATATAAGTTTCCATTTCTTCTTATAGGATGGCTACTATTGAGGTGTAGGAACTCAATAGATAGGTATAGGACTTTTAAGATTAGTTCTTTATAATTCCTAGTAGTTTCCCTTAGGGTTCACCCAATCTTTTCTACTAAAAGGTGGATACAACCCTTCATTTTTTTATGGATTACTAGAAATTGAACAAATTTACTATGAAGAACTCGTATCACATAATTCATATAGATGACATCATTGATCGAATATGATGAGATATGTATTTCCAAAATATTAATTTGAGGATAGTTTATCACCATGTACTTTTGATACCATCATACATACCTCACACTGAGTTTTATTATAGGTATGGTATTTATGAATGTGACCTCCATTTTTATATCTTTGATGAATATTTTTCCACTTCTCCCTAGATTAATTTTTAGTGTTATTTGCAGATGATATCTTTGTGTATTATCAATCATGAAATGGCCATTTAAACCATATTGAGATCACACATAATGCACTGAGAGATCGCCAACATTATGCTATGATAAAAAAATACCACAATTTTATTAATAGGGCTTACTTCATGGGTCATGTTATTTAAGAGTAAAGAGTGTCTGTTGACCCAAAAAATGTGAGTATCATTTTTTCATGTGAGTATCCCATCAATGTCTATGACATAAATAATTTTTTGGGGATTAATTATTGTAATCCATGCTTCAAATAAATGGATATTAACTATTATTATATGAATAATCATTATATTATTCAAACACACACATAAGGAAAATAATATTTTATTTCATTTGGAAACATGGAACATAAACTTCTTAATTCTTGAAAGATCCTAAATCTCTCTCATAAAGAAAAACCATTTTGTACATCAACAGGAAAATAGTCTTCATAACTCATGGAAATGAATCATAATAAAGGGTGAGATCAGATGATCAATAAGGGTAAACTAAGGAGATACATAAGCATAAAATCATTTTAAGGGTTTGAGACCAAGGACATAACATTTTAAGTCCATACAGTGCATATCAATGACAATAATCTAGAGTCATTGAATAAATAATGGAAGTTAATATGACTTGAATCATATAATAATAAAATAAAATGATCCATGAGAGAATAAAATTGGAATAATACATAGATTTTTAAAATTAACATAAGAATATAAAATCATTTCTTTATTATTCATGGATCATTGAAAAACATATAAGATAATTCCTTGGGATACTATACCTACAAGAAAATGAACACTTCCATACCCATTGGTATCCCTTTCTTCATAGTGTATTGGGGTCACTTCCTAAACCATCATAGTTGTCAAGGCTCGCTAGTAAGGACGTCATAGAGGACAATGTCCCTTACTTAACGAGTTTCACTCCCCATTATAGTCCTATCAATCTAATGAGATATAAATTTTTACCTAATGAATTGAAGGGAAGTATAGGACCCACACATATTTGGTTATAATTTAACAAAAATAATTGGTTAAGACATAGTCAACATAACATAATGAAAATAATATGTATGTGTTTCCCAATATAATAAAACATTCCAAATTTCATAACCCCTGAAATGGAAAAGTTTTCAAAAAAAATTCATCATATCATAACCTATGTTAAATATGAAGGTTTCATAATCATTTCATAATTTAATCACAACATAACTCATGAAAAGAATTTGTTTTAATAAGAGTTCTATCATGGTAAAACCCATGGAAAAGAAATATGTTTCATAAATATCATTTAATAAAAAACATAAATAGATCATAAGAAATAATTACAAAGGTATCCTTGGATTATATCCCATGTAAAGAATAGATCATATCAACAGATGTCACCTTAGAAGGATACAAATTTTAAATAACCAATTAGATAATTTGTATAAGAAAATAAACATATTATGAAAATAAATCATTAAAACATAAAACTTTTTAAAATTATTTTCATTTAAAATAACATTTAAAACTTATAAATAAATCATTAAAAATAATTTTAATCCTTTCATGAGGAAAATATCATTTCTAATTTGAAAAAGACATTTCCAAACATAATTTTTTTTTTAAATCTTTTAGCTACAAAAAAAAATGTGAAATATTATAATGTAATATTAAAAAAAATAGTCATGACAGTGTGATGTTCTTTTCATTTCATACATGTCAAAACAAAAAATGTTTTTCAAATTTTTGTAAAACAATTTTTTTTGAAAAAACATAAATATTTCGTTAAAATAATTTTTTTAATAAGGAAACAATTGAGTAATAATATATTTTTTAAAATTGGATAATGATATTATAAATTTTTTAAAATGTTTTTAGAAATATGGGTTTGGAAGAAACTATATTTCTGATCGAAGAGAAAAATAATGTCAGTTTTCTAAAAAATATTAAATTATTTTTTACTAAATAGTGGGATTTATTTACTATTACAAGAATATTTCATTCATAAAAAGTGGATAAAAATTTTCATGATTTTTATGATAGATATATCAAAAAATTTTATCATCAGAAATATAATCATAATCAATCTAGAGAAATGATGATATTGTAACCTAAAATATTTACCGCTTTTGTAGCATGGAATCCTAATCACCAAAGTGGAATAAAATAAAATGTAACCTAAAATTTCATTAAAATAAAATAATTAATGAAATTAAATTTAAAATAGTATTTATATGAACCTATTAAATAATATATATGAATAAAATTATGTACATCTCAATGAAGGAAAATTATAATAAAAATCCCATTACACTTTTTATAAATTTTAAAGTAAAAAAACCCATGAAAGATAGATCTTTAAATGGATATTTAGAACATAATAATTATAAGTATCAAAATCATAAAATCAATTCATGGGTATTATATTAAAAATATAGAAGAGATATGTGGTGAATATATCATGTGTCTCAAAAAAGTAAAAAGTGAGATGAAAATCACTTACAATAAGTACTAACTTCCACTAAGGGGTAAGGGGTGTTTTGAGGGTGTCTAGGGATCATTAAGATCATATATCCACAATATTTGTAGGAAACATTATAGTTGAATTGTATATTTAAACCATGGATTCCAATCCACAGATTTTGATCAAACCATGTTGGGTGACCTTGTGAACAATAGAGGGCCGCATGGTTTTTTCAGAATATATAACCTATAAAATAGGGTTGTGGAGGAACTTATGGTATTTTTGAAAATCTTTATTTATGGTTTTCATAGGATTAAAATAACCATATTATTAGTAAATGAGAGGGGTTCCATGGATACTGACTGTCAAACAATTAGTACAGGGTTTCTTAAATCGTGCAACCAAACTATGTGACCTTTTATAGTAGATTAAATTTAGTATTTTCTCTTATAAACTTAATTTTCCTCAACCTATTTTTTCTTCTAATACATATACATCACCTCACAAAAAAATTAAATTTTATTCATTCCTCATGCTAGGCCTTGTGGTTTCATCCTCATCTAGAGTCAAAATCTTGTTTTGTCTATCACGTTGGATTACCACCAATAAGAGATTCACATTTTTATCTTATTTTATCTTTTTATCTCTACATCCACTATGTTCTCTTCATACATGATATTTTACCATATTTTTAGTATGTTTTATTATTTCTCCATTTTATCATATTCTTCTCTAAATTGGATGCCAATACAAGATAATTTTCTATCTACCATCATAAGGTAGTTGGTATATACCATTTCCCAAAGGATTTATCACTTATTTAATTATCTTCTTTGTTCTATATGTCAGAACATCAAGAAGTTACTCCTAAAATAAAACAATGTATTAAAATAATTTTATTAAAATTGAATGTGATTCTTTTGTAGTACCGTTGAGTGGTTTCATGGATTTCAACCTCAACCCTAACCACGTCTGAGGTGGGTTCATCCACCTTCCAAAGATAAAAACCACAATTTTTGGTGAGTGACCTTTCCATCTAGTTATAGAAGACTCAAATAAATTAAATGAGCTTATAAATGGAATAAATGGGGATATTTTTAATGAAATGAAAGGTTTTATATTGGAATGAACACTAAAAAAGACCTGAATCTTGTTTTCGTTATTGATTTTGATTAATATTATATGGTTCCAATGTTAATTAATGGTGATACACTAATCATTGTTATGGAATTTAACCAATATTTTTTATGGTATGGAACCAATGAGGAGGATCAAGGTAGGCCGCCAATAAACTCCATATACACATATATCTTAAGATATAAGGATTCCCCAACAATGGGAATCAAGTTCATACCCCATGTTCAACTAATACTATTCCAAGTTTCCATGAATATGTTTCATTGAATCATAAGGGTGTCATTAGTCTATATCCTTGAGACCAAGACTCTGTAGTCTTGACAAATTTAGTGATTCAATTTATTCCAAAGAATATAGTTACTCACACACTTCACAATTATGTAATCATGTTCATCCTTTATCGCATGCTCATAGTTACAACAACTATTTACATACATGTTAATATATATCACTCTTTGGTAGCTTTACTATTATACCAAAACAATGTAACAGTTTTTATACACATGATGGATTTTTTTAAGTATTTGGTTGCAGCCTACTATGTATATATCAAAACCATCTTGGGAAAATGATTGGTGAGATGATATAATTCAAGGATGTAGGATGGGGAAAGGGATTGTTATCGATCATGGATACTTGATTACTTATTTCATGGTAGAATAAAATCATTGGACCGAGCCTTATCCCATCATTATATTGTAGATTGTAACACCCTGACCCCTATTACCCAGAGTCAGTGCATTATTACATAACATTGACATGATCAAAAGGGATCAAATCCTGAAAGACCGATCAGTTTAGTTGCCTTGGAAGTACTAGACATTCATAATTTTTACATTACATCATGAAATAATAAAATCAACAACATTTTTACCCTTTTGAACACACTTATATCCTTAGCCTATCCCTGTAGGTAAACCATAAAATAATTCTTAACATCCTGGGAAAAATAAAACATAGAAAGGGGTGAGATCAGATGCTCAGTGGAGATAAAAATATAGAGGAAACAATCATAAATAAGCATAAACATTTAAGGAAATGTATAAGACTAGAAAAAAACCTTTTAAACATAAACTACAACATAATATGGAAAAGATAAAATCAAATAGTTCCATTTACTTATTCACATGGATATTCTACTAGTCGAATAATCACATGCAATATACATAGTCACTTTCATAATGATGGAATGCATAATGACAGACTTCATAACCACATATTCAAGGCCTTGTTCCAAGACTATAAATAAGTTTTTGTCAAGGCCTTATCCCAAGACACTAGTATGTCTCATGAGACAAAATGATTCATTGTGGAGCTATAATGGACTCCACCAGTCACATACTAAGTCTAATACAGTCCTCATATGGAAAGTTGTAAACATAACATAAACATTCATATTAAAACTAGCATACGAAATGTCAAAACATTATCCATAAACCATGAATTGTGTAAAAATAACACATCCACAGTAAAACATATCACAAAACCTTCAATAAAATATGGAAGATTTGTATCATAATAAATCAACTTCAAACAAGATTAAAATCCATCAATGGATATTGACATAGATGAAATGAAAACTATTTGAAATAAATACCTTTTTCTATTTGGAAATCATTTAAAAGTCACATAATTATAAAATAAAACATCTATTTTTAAAATATTATTATAAGATTGTATGGGAAGCTTTGATGGTGATATTATGGTAGAAAATAGCAACACCCATCGTATAAGATAAAAAAATACAATCTTACTTTAATTTTGTCGAAAATGTCATAAAGTACCTTGTTTGGAAAATGACATAAGGATACCTTTATAACCATTTTATAAAAAGTAAAATAAGGGTATAAATTAATTTAACCCATAGTATAGTAAATAGTAAAAAAAATGAAATATATTTTTAAGAAACATGGATGTGTATGACAAAGAAGTCCCAATAGATACTTACATAAAACCAACCTCAGATAATAAAAAGATTTTGAAATTAACCCTTACATTGTACTTTTACTTAGTAGATGGTTTTTTAACCTCTTGTATAACAGTTAAATTTTTTTATTAAATTATAAAATAACTATATACATAAATATGATATCATATTTGATTCTTTAACATTGCTTTGTTATTAATATTTCAGTAGTATCATCATTTCAGGTGTTAACTGATTCATTTTCCTTTATATGATAGGTTACATAATACATGTTTGTTATTGAAATGATGTATTTAATTCATGTACATAATGATATTATGATCATAAAAATAATTTTTAATCATAAAATGAAATTTATTCTTGAATTATTACAATGGAGAATAAATCTCATCGCGTTCGTGGTGACAGTAATCCGTACGTACACACGAGCGACAATGTCATTAAATTGATAGTGAAATCATATGTAATTGAATGTTATATCATATATAAATAATCATTTACATGTTATATTTATTATTTACTTTATTTATACTCATTATTATAGCCATCCAAAAAAATTTAGTGTTTGAATAATAAACTACACCACGATGTGGATACATTAAGTCGTACGTACGCACGTATGGTGACTTTTTCATTCATATGATGGATAAAATAATGAATATTGTTGTAAATTTTTTATAATAACATCATAGTACATATAATATACTGGATTTATTATTTTATAATGGAAAAACAAATAAAGTGGAAGTGGCAAAAAGAAAAGAACTTGAAAGAGGTGATGAAATATTTATAATAAAATAATTTTCAGTTTCTAATGGCTCTAGTATGATTTATTTAGAGGATAAGGTAGGTATAGGTCGAAAATATCTCAACCAATATGTTTTAGATAGGTTCAAGTCACCATATTAACCTTTTCTTTTAGATTTAACTATTATTTAAATAGTTTGACAATTACCATGTCTCTTTGTATTTTTATATTAGATGGTTAATAAACTTACTATAAAAAGTAAAGAGAAACCCAAGTGGTTAATTATATATATATATAACCTTATATAAGTTATTTTTCAAAACCTTATATTTTTATGAATATTATATCAATTAATAATATCACAATTGTTTTAAAAACTCAATTATGTCAATATTGACAATATTTAGTATTTGGTTTTTGTAAAAATAATAAAAACCTGATTACTTAGAAAAAAACAATTAAATAAACCATTACATGTCATATTAACCGATAAAATTAATTTAATTCATTAAAATTCTCAAATTACAATTATTTTTATATTTATAATATCAATTTTCTTTATCTTTCATTAATAAGGTAATTACTGCATCATTATTGTGTCATAAATAAATTAAATTATTTAACATTTTAAAATTATAAATAAATTACCATTATGTAAGAAATAATTTTATATTTCCAATTAATATTTATAGTCCAATTTATCTTTTGTATAACCCTATATTAAAGATGGTTTAATTATTAAACCTGGAATTTACCTCTTTTAACTCTTCTTTAAATAAAATAATAATAGATGTCCAAATCTAATCCAAGTAGATCAAAGTGAGTCATATTTTTATTCATAAGGTTGTTTTTTATCTAATTAAACTTATCAAATAGAATTAGGACATGTGTTAGGGCAATTATAATATAATTTTTACCCTTAATTACCCTATTTAATTTTAATTATGGTAAATAAAAGTCAAAAGTTATTATTCACAAATAATTATATGCATATTTTTGAACAATAATTTACTTACTGATATCCACCATGTCTCTCATAATTTTGAAATTGAACTCACAAAAGTGGTAAAATTATTTTTATGCAAATTTGTAAATGCTCCCAGAAGGTGGGTAAAAGACGGTAAATAGTTCAATATAATTTTATATATCTAAACTTATTATAAAATGACTCCAATGAATTACATTGAACATATATAGTATTATGTATCTATTTGGACCAAAAATAAATTAAAATAAAATAATTAATTACTTAAATAAAATGTTGGTTTTAAACAATAACGCAGTGTTTTTCACTATTTATCAAAAAATTGAATGTTTTTAGAAAAATACCAAAAAATCTCCCTAAGAAAATTTCGATATTCCAAATTCAAAAATGAAGTCCATTTTAAAAAATAAAATTTATAAAATTACAAAAAGTGGTTATTACTATTCCTGACGGCGAATTCTTTTGGTTGTGGTGTGTTAAAACTTCAGGTTGCGTACAACGCCAACTACTGCATTATTCAAAGGGAAACGTACCATGGAAGCCTGAGGTGTTACATTATACCCTCCTTAAAATTATTTTTTCCTTGATATTTATGAAATATTACGGCATAAAAAGGTTTGGGTGGTTCTTCATCATAAGTTCCTCAGGTTCCCATGTTGCCTCTTCCATATTATAGTTTCTTCATAGAACTTTTACCAGACGAGTTGTTCGGTTTCTCAGCACGTGTCCTCTGGTATCAAGAATCTTGAAAGGCTCTTCACAATAAGACAGATCAGGTTCCAGTTCAATTTCCTTAAATGTGAGTACATGTGTTGGGTCAAGCCTATGTTTTCTCGGCACTTTTGAGAGACATAGAGTCATGGACAAATGATAATCCACAACTCCAATTCATTCTAGAATTTTGAAAGGTCCGAGGTACCTAGGACTCAATTTACCCTTCTTACCGAATCATATAACACCCTCCATGGAGATACCTTCAAGAAAACATGATCTCCTACAGAAAATTCCAAATCCTTCCTCAAATTATTAACATGTCACTTTTCCCTACTTTGAGATGCTTTCATGTGAGTTTAGATAATCTTTACCTTTTTCCTTATTTCCTCAACAAGTTCTAGGCCTACGAGTTTTCATTCACCAACATCATCCCAACAAGTTGGTGTGCGACATCTCTTTCCATATAACGCTTCATATGGTGCCATCTGAATACTTGAATGGAATCTATTATTATAGGAAAATTTTACCAGAGGTAAATACTGATCCCACATACCTTGAAAGTCAAGTGATCAAGATCTCAACATGTCTTCTAAGGTTTGAATAGTCCGTTCTGATTGTCCATCGATGTGAGGGTGGTAGGCAGTGCTCAAACGAAGTTCAGTATCCAAGGCCTTCTGATGACTTTTTCAAAATCATGATGTAAAATTGGTATCACAATCAGAAACAATCGATAGGGGTACACCATGGAGTCTTGAAACTTTATTAATATATAGTCTTTTCAGACGTTCATGTGGTAAATCTTCTTTTATAGAAAGAAAATGTGCTGACTTTGGTATGATGGTCAACAATTACCCATATTGCATCATTCCTTCTAGGATTATTTGGTATCCCCATGAGAAAGTCCATCGTGATATTATCCCACTTCCACTCAGGTACGGGAAGAGGTTGCATGACTCTCCAGGTTGTTGTCTTCCAGATTTCACTTGTTGACAAACCATACATCTTGACACAAAATCAGAAATCTCCCTCTTCTTGTGGACCCACCAAAAATGGTCCTTTTAATCTCTATACATCTTGGTTCTCCCAGAGTGTATAGTGAAATTGGAGCTATGAGCATCATCAAAAAATTCCATTTTTATATCAGGTATGTTAGGAACACAGAGTCTCTTCCCAAATTTCAGAATTGCATCTTCATATATGAAGTCACTCAATCTCCAATCATTCATGACTTTAATCTTCTTTTAAAATTCCTCATCATCAGTCTGAGAACTTTATAACCTTTCTAGTAGAGATGATTTAAAACCATTTGAAAAATCATTGATGTTTCACCTTCCATGGTTATTCCCATGTAAACCTTTACTAGATCCATGTATATAGGATCCTTTTGAACTCTCATATTGTTCAAAACGCTCTGATCCTTTATGCTCAAATCATCTGCCATCTTATTTTCCTTCCCCGAGTGGTAGTGTATAGTGCAATCGTAATCCTTGAATAGTTCAAGCCATAGCCTTTGCCTCATATTGAGTAATTTTTGTGAGAAAATATACTTCAAACTCTTGTGATCAGTATAAATATCACATTTTTTACTATAGAGATAGTGTCATTATATTTTCTGACAAAATATTATAGCCGCTAACTCAAGATAATTAGTGGTATATTTTTGGTCATGAATTCTTTGATGACGTGATACATAGACAATAACTCTATCATTCTGCATAAGGACACCAACAAGTCCTTTCATTGCAGCATCACTATAAATAACAAACTCATCATTCCATATTTTAGAGTCAAGATAAGAGAATTAACTAATATTCTCTTCATTTCTTCAAAACATTTTACACATTATTTTCTCAAAACAAAATTTTCACCTTTACGAGTGATCTTGGTTTAGGGTTTAGACAATTGGGAAAAATTCTAGAAAAAACACTGATAATAACTTGCTAAACCAATAAAACTATGTACCTAAGTTATACTCATTAGTGCTGGACATTCATGGATTGCCTTGGTATTTAATGGATCAACAGAGATTCTATATTTAGAGACAATATAGCCAAGAAAAGAAATCCACTGAAGCTAGAATTCACACTTTATAAATTTTCCATATAATTCATTTCTTCTAAGATTCCTTCGTATAATGTGCAAGTGATTTTCATGATCATCATATATTTTTGAGTATACCAAAATTTAATCAATAAATACCACTAAAAAGTCATCAAGATATTACTTGAAAACTCTATTCATTAGATCCATGAAGACAGGGGGTGCATTAGTCAATCTAGAAGGCATTACTGTAAACTCATAATGCATGTACCTGGTTCGAAATGATTTTTTTGGAATTTCTTCCTTCTTCACGCACAACTTCTGATATCCAGATCAAAGGTAAATATTTGAAAAATATTGAGCTCCATGATGTTTTTAGAATAAATCATCAATGCATGGTAGTGGATACTTGTTATTTATTATTATAGAATTGATCTCTCTATAGTCAATGCCCAACCTCATTGATCCATCTTTCTTCTTAACAAAAAGGACAGGGGCTCCCCATGGAGAAACAATAGGGTGAATAAATCCCTTATTACTCAATTCCTCTAGTTGTTTCTTTAGTTCCACTAATTCCACAGTGGCCATTCTATATGGGTTCTTTGATATGGGCCTTAAACCAGGAATTAAATGAATTGACAAATCAATTTCTAGTTATAGAGGATGTCCATGTAAATCCTCTAGAAACACATCATCATATTTTTGCACAAAAGGTACGACCTCTATTTGAACATTCTTTTCCTCACTCATAGTTATTTCATTCTCTACTTCCTAAATAATTGAATTTAGTAGAGCTACTGGGGGAGGATCTAGATAAGAATCTGGTGGTGACATTTCTTCTCTGAAGATAAGGTACTCCTTATCATCATTAAAAATTGTAACATCCTTATTCTTACAATAAATTTTTGCATCATAGTCCGAAATCCAGTCCATTCTGCGGATTATATCAAATTCAATCATGGGTATGATGATGAGATCCATAGATAAAGAACATGTATATGCCCAATTGGGAACTGATTCACAAATCATTGTTGCGATGATAATTCCCTTAGGTGTTTTAACTGAAAAATCCCTTGTTAATTAAAATTGAAAATATCTTATTTTCTTAGCAAACTGAGAAGATATAAAACAACGTGATGATCTATAATCAAATAACCAATGGCTAAACTTTAGGAAACCATTAAATTACCCGCCAACACATCTTTTGGAGATTCAAATTTAGCAGTAGTGATCGCATAAGATTGGCATTGCTCCCTTGGAATTTTTTGATGTATGTTTCCATCACTTATGACATTCATTTTCATAATTCCCTTTTTCTCTACAATTTTATAACTCAACATTGATAGCCTCCTTCTTCCCCTTGAAATCATGAGCTAGGTGGCCATTTTTACCACACTTGTGATAGACTCTCATTCCCTTTAGGCAAGTACCGGGGTGTTTCTTCCCACATTCACCACAAGTTGGATATTTGACTTTTCCCTTCTTCCCCTTATTTAAATTTCCATATTTTTTAGCAGATCTCTTTTTCTCTTTCTTTACTTTAAAGTCATAAGACTTAGAGAATTCATCTTCTATCTTGATAGTGTATAAGGCAATAACTTCGTACGATGAGATGGATTGTGAGACTAATTCCCAATGGAGAAATGGTTTTAACCCATCAAAGAATCAACCAATCTTACTCCTTGGGTTAATTATATAATCTTCTGTAAGGCTTGATAACCTTGTAAAGTTATCCTCATACATTGCAACATTCGCATCCTCCTTTTTCCTCAGACGCAGAAATTGTCTTTCCGTATCCGCTCGATGGTCACAAGGAAAGTATTTTACTAAGAAAATCTTTGTAAACTCCCTCCATTACATGTTCAATACTTCTTAATATTACATTGTGTTTTGGATTAATGACCAACATTGATCTGCATCTCCCGTGAGGTGATAAACTTCCATTGAAACATTTTACCTTTCACTACTCCCCAAAGAATGCAATATTTTCTCTAAAGAATTTATCAATTACTCAGCTTCTAATGGATTTGTACTCCCATTGAATGTTGGTGGTTTTTCCTTATGAAACTTTCTAACCTAGATCCTCCACGTTTTGGATTAGGGTTCTCCATATGGGTAAGGTTATTATTCATAACCTGAGTGATTTGTCCCAATATATTGATAAGCTGATCAGCATCAGTTGCTTCACCAACTCCACTATAATTATCTTGAGTAGAAGGTAAATCCATACATGTATTATGTGCATTGATATGGTTTCCATTACATCCACTATTCTCTTTATATAATCAATGTCATACACTAGATTAGTTTATGAATCACAATACATAATTCCAAAATTGGAAACCAGTTAACATAAATTCAGGTTTATAGATATAATGCATAATCATAAAAAAAATTCATTGAGGAATTATATACTCATAAACCCTTCGTAATGGTTTGTAATGAAAATGATATTTATCTTGAGATAATCCCCAAGGAGTGTTGTAAACAATATTGTAGCAAGGCCCGTTGTTGTGAATGAGTTACCATTCGAGTCTATCTCAAAGCAGTGTTTTCAGGTTTTACCCCTAGGTACATCTGTTCCAGAGCCACCTCTACCTGCTCATATATAGATAGGGATATATTCCTTTGAAAACTCATAAAATCCCTATAGTACCAAAATTTTAGGATTTTCTTATATACAAATCCTCAAAGTCTATCTTTGGGTAATTTTCTCTAATAAGAGTTTTTCTAAATATAGCTTCCAAAGTTTTTACTAAACTTCCGTTGATTCCAACTATAATTCCCTGACCCCAGTTACCCAGAGTCGGTGCATTATTACATAACATTTTCACTATCAAAAGGGTTCAAATCCTGAAAAACTGATCAGTTTAGTAGAATTGGAAGTACTAGATACATTCATAAGTTTTACATTACACCATGAAATAAAAACATAAACAACATTTTGTCCCCTTTAAAACACACTTACATCCTTAGCATATCACTGTAGGTCAACCATAAAATACTTCTTCACGTCTTGGAAAAAATAATACATAGAAGGGGGTGAGCTTAGATACTTAGTAAGGATAACAATATAGCATAAAATTTCATAAATAAGTATAAACATTTAAGGCAATGTATAATTATAAAACAAAAGACTTTTAAACATAAACATAAGCATAATATGGAAAAGATAAAATAAAATAATTTCATTTAAATATTCACATGAATATTATACTACTCTAATAATTTCATGCAACATCAATTGAAACTTTCATATTGATGGAATGAATAATGCGAGACTTCATAACCACTTAGTCAAGACTTGTGCCAAGACTACAAAAAATATTTCGTAAAGGCCTTGTAAAAAGACACTAGTTTGTCTCATTAGACCTACCGATGCATCTAGAAGCTACAGTAGGCTCCACCCATAGCTTACTAATTCCAATGCATTCCTCATATGAAAAGGTTAAAACATAACATAAACATTCTTATTAAAACTAGCATATGAAATGTCAATACATATCCATAAACCAAGAATGGTGTAAAAATAATACATCCATAGTCAAAAATATCTCAAAACCATCAATACAATATTGAATATTATTATCATACTAAATCAACTTCAAACATGTTTAAAATATATCAAAGGATGTTGACATAGATGAAATGAAAACTATTTGAAATAAATACATCTTTCTATTTCGAAATAATTTAAAAGTAAAATTATTATAAAAGAAAAAATTTATTTTGAAAATATTCATATAATCTTGTATGGGAAGCTTCGGCGATGATATAATAGTGGAAAATAGGAACACCTTCTATATAAGTTAAAAAAAGACATTTTTACCTTATTTTTTTCGAAAAGGTCATAAAGTACCTTCTTTGGAAAATGACGGAAAGATTCCTTTCTAACCATTTTATAATATGTCAAACAAGGTTATAAATGACTTTAACCCATATACTAGTAAATAGTAAAAATGTTTTGAAATACATTTTTAAGAAACATGGATATGGAAGATAAAGAGGTCCCATTAGATAATTACATAAAAACAACCTCGAACAATAAAGAGATTGTGAAATTAACCCTTACCTTGTGCTTTTTCATAGTCGATGGTATGTTAACCTCCTGTCTAATAGTTAAAACATTTTTATTAAATTGTATAAGAACTATATATATAAATATGATAACATGTATGATCTTCTAATATTTCTTGGTTAATAATATTTCAATAGTATCATCATTTCAGGTGATAACTGATTAATTTTGCTTTATATGCTTGGTTACGTAAGCCATATTTGTTATGGATAGGATGTATTTATTTATATGAAAAATTATATTATGTTCATAAACATTATTATTAATCATAAAATGAAAGTTATTCTTCAATTATTACGATGGGGAATGAACCTCATCGTATTCGTGGAGACGGTAATCCGTACGAATGCACAAGCGACAATATCATTATATTAATGGTGAAAACGTATTTAATTGGATGGTATAACATATATACAGAATCATTAACATGTTATATTTTTTATTTAAATCATTTATACTCATTATTATACCCATCCAAATAATGAAGTGATTGAATAACAAACTACACCATGATGTGGAGATAGTAAGCCGTACGTATGCACGTATGGTGACTTTTTCATTTAAGTGATGGATAGAATAATGAATATGGCTGTAAAATTTTTATAATAACATCACAGTATATAGAATATATTTTATTTACTATTTTATAATGGAAACAATAATGAAAGATGAAGTGGAAGAGGAAACAAATTTGAAAGAGGTGATGAAATATTTACCTCATTTTCAGGTTCTTCCTTTTTATTTGATCAAAAGGGCTCCATAGGTTGGATTTATGACCAAAGGAAGGACTCTAGGATGAAGAAAGAAAAGTTTTTAGGATATTTGGGTAGGGTATGGCAGAGACAAATGGATTTTGAGGTGTAAAATTAAGATAAGGGGAAGTGCCCTTTTATAAGAGAGGTGAGGGTCAATTTTGGAAAAGCTTGAAATATTATTTTATAATAAAACCATTTTCAGTTTCTAATGGCTCAAGAATGATTTATTTAAACGAAATAGTGGTTATGAGTCGAAAAACTCTCAACCAACAGGTTTTAGACAGGTTTAGGTCACCATATTAACCTTATCTTTTAGATTTAACTCTTAGATAAAAAGTTTGACATTTACCATGTCTCTGTGTATTTTTATATTATATTTGACAAAAGCTTACAATAACAAGAAAACCGAACCCCATTTGGTTCATTATTAATATATATAACCTTATATAAGTCCTTTGGATGAACCTTATATTTTTAGGAATATTATATCAATTAATAATGTAGTTTTTTTAAACTCAATTATGTCAATTTTGACACTATTTAGTATTTGGTTTTTGTGAAAATCATAATAGCATGATTAATTTGAAAAAAATATATTTTATAAAACTAACATGTCATATTAACCTAAAAAATTATTTTAATTCATCAAAATTGTCAAATTATAACTATTTGGATATTTATATTATCAATTGTTTTAATCATTCATTAATAAGGTAATTACTACATCATCATTGTGTCATAAATAAATTAAATTATTTAATTTCCAAAATTATAAATAAAATTCCATTATGTAGTAAATAATTTTATCTTTCTAATGAATATTTATTGTCAAATTTATCTTATGTATAACCATATATGTAAAATGGTTTATATATTAAACAGTGAATTTTACTCTTTTTATTCTTCTTTAAATAAAATAATAATAAATGTCCAAATCTAATCCGAGTAGATCAAAGGGGGTCATATTTTATTTATAAGGTTGTTTCTGGTTGAATTACACTTATCAAATAGAATTAGGATATGTGTTATGGTAATTATAATATCATTTTTACCCTTAATTACCCTATTTACATTTAACCATGGTAAATAAAAGTCAAAAGTTACTATTCACCAAAAATTACTTTCATCATATTGAACCAAAAATTACATACTTATATAAACCGTGTGTCATGGATTTTTAAATTCTACTCACAGAAGTAGTAAAATTAAATTTTATGCAAATTTGTAAATGCTCTTAGAATGTGGGTAAAAGACGGTAAAAAGTTCAATAAAATTTTATATATCTAAACTTATTATAAAATGACTCCAATGAATTACATAGAACATATATATGTATTATGAATCTATTCTGACCAAAAATAAATTAAAATAAAATAACTAGTTACTTAAATAAAAATCCGGTTTTAAACAATAACGCATTGTTTTTCACTATTCATCAAAAATTGAAAGTTTTCATAAAAATACAAAAAAATCATCGTAAGCTAATTTTTATATTTTGAATTCAAAAATGAAGTCCATTTTGAAAAATGAAATTTATAAAATTTGAAAATGTGGGTATTACTATTCATAACGGCTACTTTGATTTGCCGTGGTGTGTTAAAACTCCAAGTTGCGTATAATGTAAGCTACTGCATTATTCAAAGGGAAACGTACCATGGGCGCTTGGGCTATTACAGAGACAGCCTTTTGGTATATTTTTTATTTTTTTTACATATACTATATTGGTTTCTTACTTCCATGTATACCTTTTTTATTTATAGTTTGATGACAATCTCATCATTTTCTACACGACATCACTTTTATCATATTCTTTATTTTAATACAGATGAATTACATTCACTTATCTGTTTTTTAATATTAACCTTATTAAATTTATTTATTTACTATAAATTTTTTTATTATATGATCATGAGATAATAGTATTCGTAGTGTACAACCTTAGAGCCTAAATTCTAGATGATATCATATGACATACAGCGTGCTGTGCTTTAAACCATGTGACCAAACTGTTTCAGTTACATATGAGTGAATTGGGCCAAAGAAATTACCCCCTCTATTATATATATATATATATATATCTTCCAAAAGATAATAAATTATATATATATATACATAATTTGATCCATTTCTTCATGGGAAATTCCCATATATCATGCATTTTTACCAAAAATATATCCCCAACCATTTTCATATTATTACATAGAAACCAAACCCAAAGACATAAATTTCAATAATAAATCATAATCAATAACATTACAAAAACTACAAGAAAATGGTTATACATAAATATAACATCACATTTAATCATATCTTTATTACATTTTTCTAAAATAACCATTTATTATCCACATTACAATCAATAACCCTTCTGTTTATCGACATTTAATATCAAACCATTCATTTAACCTCATCCCACTCCAATAATTCACATTTAACATGTATATCATGGCTATTCATCAAGCATCACCCACAAATTATCATCATTTAATTTTATTTTTCCTAATAGAGTAATCATTGTATTAATATCATATT
Organism: Viscum album; assembly: GCA_963277665.1. Lineage (NCBI taxonomy): Eukaryota > Viridiplantae > Streptophyta > Magnoliopsida > Santalales > Viscaceae > Viscum > Viscum album. The sequence goes on from OY728131.1 coordinate 247,748,851, forward strand.
TAGTTACTTCTCAATATAATTTTTAACCGAACAAATTTATATTTAACACCATCTCATACCTAACATAACTAAACACACTAAAAACTAATGTAGAGGCCCAAAGCTTGACGTACATGGAAATTACATTATGTTTGAGGAATACATTATACATAACAAAAACAGACACACAAGGACTGCAATAGTTTAGTGTCTTTGGAAACTTGGAACATAATCTTCTAATCTTGATGCAATATCTTCAACATCCCCCATAAATATCTCCTCTTTTTTTCTTACCTAAAACCTTTATTTATATCCTGTGGAAAATAAAACATATAAAGGGTGAGCTAAAATTCTCAGTAAGGGTAAGTATGGAGAAAATAAAACAAACCATATATATTTGAACTTCAAAACATTAACATAATATTTAAACATCAAATTATTGAGCAATGACATAAAACATGCTAGTACATAAGGCATAGATCATAATGGAACATCAATCGTGATAAAATGGAATGTGAATAAAACATGTAATTGTGGAAACCATTAATCACATGATATGATTTCCATATTAGCCAACGCATTGCTACCAAGACCATCTTAGTGGATAAAGTTCCTTTCTGAATCGAGTTCACTCTGTGTTTCAGTCCTGTATCACTGAATCAGATTAACTTACCGTTCCAGCCATGTCTATCTCATGAGATATAAATCTTTACCCAATGCATTGGGCGGAGATATAGGTCCCACCCATCTCATATTGAAATCATTCTTACGTGTGCCACAAAACAATCATAAATCATTCATCATAACCCAAAGAATAAATTGGGTTTCATAAATATCATTCCATCATAACATAATCCATATAAAACAAATGGATATCATTTCATCATACGAAAAGTGAAACCATATAAATCATAGAGACATTATACATGAAACATACACATATGAAATAATGTCATCTTAGATGGAAAATTGTTTGGATAAAGAACTTGAAATGAATTCTTGAGGAAAATATCATTTCTTCTTGAAAATCATTTTATTTTCACAAAATGCCATTAAATTTTAAAATAAAAGGATTTTTTTGAAAATAGTCATGAAATCTTGTAGAGTGAGACTCATGAAAATAAGGAATTATGAAACCGTAAAAATCCATTCATGCCGTATAAGTGAAAAAAAAAATTATTCTCGTACTTTTTCCGGAAAAGTCAAAAAGTACCTCGTATGGTAAACAAAAAAAAGATTCCTTACGTACCATGCAGTAAAAGTAAAAAATGGGTAAAAATGACTTTAAAAATATATGAAAACATTTTTATAAAACTTGGACATGGATGATAAATATAACCCCAGTAAATACTTACGTATAAGAAATCTCGGATAGAAAACAATTGAGATTGCAACATTATCCCTTACCTTAGGTACGATATGCTTTGTACGTATCCAAGCCTCCTGTATAATGATTTAAGTAATGTCATTGACTTATTACAGAATAATATTCATTGTTATGATATCATATATTATCATATTCTTATCTTTTTATTAGTAATATCTCATTGCTGTTTGTTATTCGGGTGTTTATTGCTTTATGTTCTTATGCATGTTTTGTCGAATAATTTCTTATTCCTATTTTTAGGTTATAGATACCTCATTTACAGAATGGTATTGATTTAATATATATCATATTTATTTATTCAATTCATTTATATAATCATTATTCAATGAAGATCATGTAGAACGAGTCGCATCACATCATGGAGAGGGTAGGCCGTACGTACGCACGAGCGATGATATCGTTCCCATGATTGTGGAATTGTATTGAAGTGTATGTATACTATTTCAGAATCAGTATCACTTAACAATAATCAAATATAGTTATTCTTTATACCATTATACCCATCCAAGTAAGGTGGTGGTGGAAACAGATTACACCACGACGTAGAGACGGTATTCTGTACGTACGCACAAGCGGGGATTTCATTTTCCATAGGATGGATAGAAGGTGAAATAGGGTTGTTTCATATTTCGAATAACATAGCAGTATATAAGTAATACTTATGTTATTACATTATAATGAAACAACTAAATAAGATGAAGTTGAAGAAGAAAGAAACTTGAAAGAGTCGTTAGAAGAGATTACCTCTTCTTCGACGGACCTCCTTTAAACTTCTTCTTAGGGCACTAGAGTGGTCTTTTGAAAATACCATAACTTATATGATATAACTGGAGAGGTTTAGAAGAGTAATTTTTAGTTTTTGTCCGAGCTTCAAGGATCAAAATGGTGTGAGGACAAGAGGGAAGGGGTACCCTTTTTATAAGTGAGGAGAGGGGCACTTTTGGAAACCTCAAAAATAATATTTTATAATAATTTCAAACCCCACATAAAAACATCCAAAATTACCCAAATACGAACATAGATGAGATAGGGTTGTAATTTAATCAACCAATAAAATTTAGACACGTTGGAAATTTATTTTAAACATTATCAACTTGATTAATCCTTATTTAATCTATTTTATTTTATTTATGGTTATAAGATTCTAAATTTTAAATTGTTATAAATAATTACTTATGTGTTGTGAATTGTCCATAATTGGAAAATTTATGACATTTTAGACCATATAAATTTAAATTTATAATTTTTCAAAATTTTGTGATTTTTAAACAATTTTATAATATGTTATTTTTATAAAATAATAATAGAGTCAGTTTTGACATTATTCATTTATTTTAATTTAAATAAAATCCACATAGAGGATATATTCTAACCAAAATATTTAACAGATTCCTAACATGTCAAATCTGTCTAGAAAAGTCGTGGAGCACATTAAATATTTTATATAATATTTATTTTAATATTTGTAAAACCATTTATTTGGTATATCTCTTAATAAAATAATTACTACAACATTTTTGTATAATTATTTAATATACTTATTTGTTGCATAAAATTTAAAAATAAAATCTTATGATGAATATAAATCTTTAAGATTTTATAATAATAATTTTACTAGAATTTATCATCTTAAAATAAAATCATGTAAATTGTTATATTTTTTAAATTATGAAGGTGACAACTTTGGAATCATTTAAAATAAAATAATATAAGTATCATAATAGCCTTAATAAGCATCAAAATGGACAAAAATTCGGCCAGCAGATGATTAGGGTTACTATATATACTACCAATAAGTTTTTTTCATATTTGTGGGACTTTTGATATGTATTACTATTTCAATAAAAACTATATTATTGATTTTTCACTAAATAAATAATTTTGGCATCATTAATGTATAAGATAATAAGGTAATTAAATAACTATTAAAAATGACAAATAAATTACCATGATAAATAAAAACATTTTAGCTTTCAAATGAGTATTTATAACCGAATTTATATTGTGTATAACCTTATATTAAAAATAATTTAATTATTAAAGTTTGAGTGATACATATTTCACTTTCCTTTAAATAAAATAAACTAAAGGTCATAATCAAATATAAGTAGGTTACATTAGATTAAATTTCTACCCAATTATGATTTAGGGAAAAATATAATCATCCAATTATTTTAAGACAAGTGTTAGGGTAATTTTATAATATTATATTTACCCTTAATTACCCGATTAACCTTTAACTATGGTAAATACAATTTATCGTAGTTACTATTCATAATGACTAAAAATAAAAAGTAGATTATTAAAATAATTTGGACCTACTGATTATAAATATTGAATCCATTTTTTCAAATTCAAAACACAAAAGTTTCAGTATTTAATTTCAAATTAATCCTGTTGTTTAGAAAATGGGTTTTCAAAGTTAAAACGTTGCAAAAGATTGAAATGTTTTTACTTATGAATTCATTGTAAAATTAATGATAATGACATACATTATATTAAATGGTAAAAATATATTCTATTTATACTTTAAAACCATTCAATATTATAATTTAACATTATAAATTATTATGATGAAAAAAGTTGTTTATAATTCAAATATAGCGTGTTTTTACTATTCATTAAAATATGAATGTTATCAGAATCATATAAAAATTTTATCCAAAGTAAATTTTTATATCCTGATTCCAAAGAAAAATTTTATTTTGTCAAATTGAACTTAGAAACATGTCAAAAACCAGATTTAAAGTGTGTGCACCATCAAAAGGTAGCAAAACTGCATTTCTTTAAAAATACTTATTTTAGTCGAAAAATATATTTTGTTCTTATACCATGTTCTAGAAAATATTTAAGATGAATTATAATGTTATAAAATTCGAAATTTATTTTATACTATTCATAACGGCTAGTTCATAATAATATTATAATAATATATCATTGTATAGTGAAACCCGGTATTGCGTACAACACACGCTATCAAGGTAGGTCGTGATTGCATGTAATGCAAGCCAAGTCAGGGTTGCGTGTAGTTGAAGACTCATTTGTTGTTGCGTATAAAAAAATCCAAACATATTTCATTTATACATTTAATATATATATATATATATACTCAATGTTGCATAGAATAACTACTATCGAACAAACTTGAAATTGTGTGTAACACAATCCAAGATTAGTGTTGCGTATACTGCAAGCTAATACGGTGTTGTGTATAGTGCAAGAGAATCTTGGTGTAGCGTACAATAGAAGATTCAAAAGAATATATCTTATAAAATCACTTTTTTTTACAACTACACCCTTTCTTTTAATCTAGTAGCCATATTAATCCCATACTAATTCAAATTTCATAAAATAACATCAAGAATAAATTGGACATGATAAAACCCCTCAATATATATAAATAACTAAATCACCCAATTGAACCATATCAACGGTGTATAAACATGGATATCCTTAGCTTATCACATAACACCTCATAATAGATGCATCCAAATGAAATCCAAAAAAGGAAAATATTACCTTGGCACTAAATTATCTTAGATACATCCTAACCAAGGCCTATAAAATAATCAAAATAGGTTAGCATCACCACCCAATCACAAGGAAAGTCCTATAACATCCCAAACCCATGTTTTTATATATATTTATTTAAATTTCCATTATTATTAAAAAAACCAAAATTCCACTATCATTCCCTATTATAATTATATTACTTGACACATAAATATGGTTATCAATATCATGGGAATATAAAAAACATCAAATCATAAAATCGCCCACTTCCCTTCTATAACAACCGACTCCCACTAAGGTTATCTCAGTCAAAAAAATGGTAAAAAACAAACAATGTAAGACCAATGTAAAAAGAGTTAATAATAGATATTATTTTCCAAATCCTATATTTCACCATCACAATTTCATTACATTATTTAAGTAATTATCCATTTATGAAGGTAAAATAACTCATCAACAATAATAAAAAACAAGAAATAACTTCAATGAATTCTAATAAATGATAATCAACACATAGAAAATAAAAGAAAAATTATAAATGAATATGTAACCCTAATACCCCATCTAACTTCCAATAATATATATATTTATTTTAATTTAAATCATTTTTCTTTAAGATAATTCCTCTTCCTCACAATACATGAACATATAATAATTTGTAATAGAATAATGTACAATAAATAATATGGGTAGATCATTTGAAGGAAGAAAATTATTACTATAAATGAAATTTACCTAGGATATTGGAAAAGTGTTTATAAATACCCTAACTTTTTCTTATATTTGATGGTAAAACACTAAAAATATAATAAAATTTATGATCACGAAACCCAAAATATAAAACAATTTACACAACACATAACCACAAAAAACCCTAATAATGAAATTGACCAAAAAACATTAAATAATGAATGTATCTATATCCATCACTTCATAGAAAGTAAGAGATTTATAAAATAAAAAGGAGAAAGGAAAAAAAATAAAAAAATAAATTCTTATTAAAGAAGATAAAACAGCATAAATTGGAATGTTAGGTTCCACATAGGGGTTTCCAAAACAACCCGATTAGATAATTGAGATGAGATTAGGTTTTAAATGGATATGTAAATTCAAACAAATGATAATGTTCAACACCTAATTGTGGAGGAAATTGAACTGAATTCCACCATTACATGGTGAATAAAAATGGTTGTTATAACTTTAGTTAAATCATAATTAAAAATCTTACACATTCAAAAGTTCTATATCCCCTGAAAGATCATGATTATTATGAAAATTTCAAAAATAGGTTTGATCATAATCAATGAATGGCGGTACCCAAAATGGTCATGATAACCTCAACATCAACTAACTTTTAATATCTTTCATGACATATGGGTACGACATTCAATATCTATCATATGATAAATTCTTGAGAATGTCAAAGAAACGTCATATACATATCATGACACAAATACAACTCCTAAAACAACCATATCTACATTCCACAATTATGATAGGGAATTAATCATAAATATCAAGGAACCATGCTCCCCAAAACAACCGTCACTATACTGAAAACCATATAAATTCTAAGATTAGAACCCTATATCGGCATAACACATGCACTATGGAATATTTATTTCCTTGTGTATAATTAAATCTAAACACAGGACCCTAATTATAGGATTATATTTGAAACCATGTATGATTACCCCATAATGGTTATGATAGATTATAAAAGAAAACTATCCATAAAAATTGATAGAAAATGGTCTCTAACACATCTTTAAAATATGTGTTTCTAGACCTAAGATAGACAAAAAACAACCCAACCCATTTTACCACCACCAAAATTCTTCTATATGCCACCAAAGTGGAAGAAACACAATTTAAATGTTCATGAAACATTGTTCAGTATATTATATTCCACTCAAATCATTCTTATCCATAATAATCATAACCAAACCAATAAAAGAAAAAACCCAAAACAAATTTACTAAGGGGGAAACCTATAAATGATGATGAATCTACTATAAGAACCATTAAGGCAAGGAATGAACCATAATACTAAATCATGCTAAAAAAGAACAAAACCCCAAAAAACTATCCACCACATCATAAAACACTCAAACTGGAACAATTCTAATGGGGAAAAAGGAAAGGAAAACATAACCACACTAACTCATAATTGAATCCATACTAACTAATATTTTCAAATCAATTATCTTTATATATATATAACCATTAATTTTACAATTAAAATAATAAAAACATATGATTTTGTACCTAATAAATTTAAAAGAAATAAAATTCTTATTAACATTTAAATCTTAATCAATTCATGATTTAAAAAATGTTTGAAAAATTACAACATAGGTCATAGTGAAAGGAGTAGTATCACTATCCTAGAATATACATCACTTACCAATCCATAATTATATACCTACAAAATACTACCTATCATAGAGATCCATAGGTAAATCACACCAGTGATACTTTATAATATTAAAATATAAATATATCATCTCTCTATACATATTAAAACTCGAGCTAATAAATCCTAAGGATCATATCAAGTCTTTAAATTTGAATTTTCACTTTACCCACTTCTTTTGTGGACCTTGAGAAATATAACTCAGAGAATTAATCTAAAAAAGTTTGAAACACTTGGGAGGTAATTGTTTTAGTAATTTCCCACTATGGATAAACAATTATGCAAAATTTCTAATAGATCTCTCACATACATATACAAATTAACGTGAGAATCTATGATAGATCACTAAATATCTAAACTCAAGGTGTTGTCAAAATATAGTTCCAACTTTTATTCAGTGGATAGAAAATAAGAAAACTATCCAATTAGATTCATTAAACAATTCCCAAAGTTTCACATTCTATATGTCCCCAATAAATATCATTATGATTTTTTATATGATCACCACTTTGTAGTTGGGAAATGGTGGTTCAAACCCCATTGGGCGCAGGTACTGCAGCAGTACTGTAGCGACTATAGTAGTGGTGACTTTGTAGCAACAGTGGGTACTATAGCAGCGTCATGTCACTATATTTGTGGCAGGTCACTGTAGAGGTGGTGGGTATTATGCGGTATTATAGCATTGTGGGTACTGTAGTAGTACTATTCACAAAATGGTCCTTCAGCCAAAAAAATGGGCCTACGGGCAGTGTAAAGGAAAAATGCCCACAAGGCCTTCAAGATATGTATTGGGTCTCCCTCTACCCAGTTAAAGTGATATTTTCTTTTCTTTAATAATAAATGAGGCTTCGGCCCTAACCTTTTTAAAAAACCCATTTATAGTTGGGAAATCAAATTATTCTTAAATAGTGTATGAAAATCCTCCCCTCCATCAATCCATCGATTTCATGCTTCATCTTGGACTACCTTTTAGTTACCTTCCATTAAAACCAACCACCAAATCCATGAGAATCGTTCTAGAATCTTCAATATATCATATGAAATGTCAGTATCTTCAAACTTTTCCACATCCTTTGGGATATATTCTTCAATGAGGATCTTTAGAACAACATTTTACTAAATCCAAAAAAAACACTCTATAATAGGATTCCACTTACTCTTCATCATACCTACCATCTTAATAATGTTTCAATGGAATAACTTCAGTTATACATCAAATAAAAAAACATTATAATACAAAAAAATTACCATCAATATAAATACTATGGTAAATATTCTAAAAATACATTTAATGATATATTTTCCTTCCCAATTAGCTCATCTACACAACACATCACAGAACCACATCAGCGCACCTCACATCGTCAACCTACAAACAAAAAACTAAAAGAATATTTTTTTTCATATTAATCCCTATGTATCCACCACATTCCTCAAATAAAACATATAATGGACCCACCATGATACATCACTATTAAAACCTTTAATACATAAATTAAATCTTAACATAAAATTTTAAAAAACAAAATAAACATTCTAGTTATAAACATTATCATAGGGAAAATCACATTATCCCAATTTTAGATTATCAATTTACAATTTATGAAAATTGGTGGTAAACTCAACATATAGCCTATTTTAGTCAATATCCATCAATTACCAAATTATGAACAACCATAAAATTTCAATATAGTAAATATGAGTGAAATTATGATTCAATAGACATTAAAAACATTTCTCAAACATGGTTTTGAATTATGAAATGAATAAATATACACGAATTGTTCTTATGCGCCATTCTTGACATTATAAATATATAAATTATTTAATCCCATAATCAATAATGAATCATGTTTTTATATTATATAATTGATAAAAAACTTTTAGTTTCATATTTTGGGTGAAATATTCTCAAAACAAAACATGGAAGAGGAAATATTTTTATTTCTCAAATTAAAAGAGAAATGAAATTAGATATAACATATATACAAAATATATTTTATAACAATTAACACAAATATAATTTCAACCTTATCCATTATCTCTTCATTAAGTAGTTAATATTTACTAATTATGTCACACGATTAATTCCTAAGTCTAACAAATTATCTTTAAAAAATATATATATTATTATGTCTAAAATATATTATAGGCATGATTATTTTGAAATGAAATTAATATTTTCTAAAACATTCTACATGAAAAATTCCATCTACCTTTCCATGATGAATTTTGTTATTGGGTGAACATGAATCATAAAATTTCTATATGTTTCAAATTATGTGTATATTTTTTTAAAAAAAATCTATTAATAATTATTATGAATATCAATGGTGTGTGTTGAATTTAAATACATTTTAGAAATATAGTGAATGTTTACTTAATGATAAAAATGTTTTAGAAATAATGAAAACAACCTATTCAATAATAAAAAAGATTTATTAAAACAATATATTATTCTTGATCAATATATTACTATTTTCATAATAAAATGTAGTCATTATTTTAAGTGAAATATAAGTTATCAATGGTTTCATCATAGAATCAGAAATAATGTAACATGGAAAGGATACAAAAATATAATTACCAATATTTATAAAATAAATAATACATGCACAACCCTATGACCTCTTTTATACAATACATAAACATCACATAAAATTTCTAGTATGTTTTAAAGGTACATGCATCAAATCATAATGGGACCGCAATTTCTATGCCATAGCTAGTCTCATTTGTTTATATAAAATGTTGAGAACAAGTATTTCATTTCCATACAGTCCCCCATGATATTTTCACATTTTCTTAACTCTAATATCCATTATAAAACTCATCTAAAATTATAGCAACCACTTTTTTAGATCCCTCCCCCACTGGGATCCCATATGGGGCCTATAGAAATTCTGAGAGTGACCCCAAAATCTAATCTTTAGAAGGAAATTAGTTGTATAATTTAATTGATCCTAGAAAAAACAAAAATTATAGGGAATATTCATTTAAACATAGGAAATAATAAAGTGAAGTTAACACTAAAATTAAATAAAGTTGAATATATTATTTATTTATTTATTATGACCAAACCTTCATGAAATTTATTACAAAAATCATAAAATATCTTGTTAGAAAAATGTCACAACCCCAAATCACTGATTAGACTATAATAAAATATCATAAAAATAAACTCAATTCTCCCAAAAATTATCATAAAATAACTAATCAATATATTTACGGAAGAGAAATTAGGAGTAACTTGTAGGATTATCTTTATAAATAAATTATTTTCCATGTGAAATTAATATGAGTGTGTAATGTGGTTTGATAACAACCAAAACAATAATATAATCCATAAGTATAAATATAACAAGAATATGTAATAAAAATTATTCCAACTCCACAATTTCCTCAATTCATGTATCATATTAGACCACTGAACCTAATCATAAATCCAAACCATCTCCAATTATAAGGATTAAGATATCCAAAAAATAAAAAAAATATCAAAACAAAAAATGTATCTAAAAAAATAAAATAAAAAATCCATCAGAAAATTACCACAAGTCTTACCTATCATCTTAGAGGCTTTTCCAATATATTATATTATATCCAACCAAATTAGGTTATTTACTAAAAAATAGTCATGAAGGAAGGGTAAAATATAAACAATATGTCAACAATGACACATTCACTCAACGATCCAAGATCTAAAACACATATCTACATATTTCATTATCCTAAGAAAAAATATAAATCCATCACCACATAAAACATCACCAAATACTCACTTATTAGAATAGTATATTGATACAGTAACATAAACATGAAGGATATTCCAAACCCATATCAATATATCAATATCATCCTTAATAAATTATGTTATCATGAATGATAAGGATATTGAAATAGTTACCTTCTTATAACATTTATGACCCCCACAATGCATCCACACCACAATAAATATAGGTCATTGAGTTTATATATACCACAAAAATAAAATTTTGTGTAGCCTTTATATGTTTACCTATCATTATCTAGTATAAAATGAGATATTTCTCAAAATCATACAGTTTTACCACAATATTTACCTATTATCACATTCAATTATAAAATATATAAATCAGACACTAAAAAATCATATTACAAAATAAATTGTCCCCAATATCATAACCAAAACTATATGAAATGGGAGTTTCACAATAAAAAATTCACATTTAATTATATAAATATCATAGTCTTATGTAATAGATTTTTATTAACCATATTAAATTATTTAAACCATCATATTTTCCAAATTTAAAATCATACCATTAATTAAACAACTTCTCGCACCAGTGGTTCATTATTCACATTTAATATAACATAACGATAAATATTCTTTTGTTAATAATGTAAATCATTCCTCTCAATAATTTTATTATTTTTATTATGTTTTATAGTACTCACACATAGATAGAATATTATATTTCATAGGAACAATACATATAATGTATATATGTGTAATAATAAAATGGGTAATATTAAAGGTATATACACTAGTAATAATAGAACATTAACTAAAAATAACTTCATATATTTGAAATCCACTAATAATATCATCAAATCCATAAATATCTTAAAAATAATGGGACGAATTAGGAAAAAAATTATCTTGTTAATGGATGTGTAAGAAATATTACATGTGAAATAGTGAGTGATGAAGAGATAATGGTAGTGTATTTATTGGGTGATATTATAATTCTACAATAGAGAATTTAATCAATAACACATTTGGTCATTTTTATTATTGGATGTATAGATTCATTTAAGTGAATGTTATGATAGTTTAATGATATAATCAAAATTTTATTATTATTTGAGACTATTAACATATTCTTTTAAGAATATGTTTCATCATAAATATATAATTTTAAATAAATGTTATTTTCATGAAAAATATTATAAAACACTTTTCAATTGATAATATATTTTAATGAGGTCCCACATAATTTAATTAATGGCCAGAATATCTATTATGATGTTTTTTATATTGAATAATTGTTGATATTTATTTAAAAAAATAGTTTTTTTATATTTAAATAATAATTTTGATAAAATAATTTATTTGGAGTCATAAAATAAAAATAAAATTAATTTAAATTTTTAGGAATTTTCTAACTAAGTATATTTTTTGTTGAAAAAGAAAAAATTACCATTTAATGAGCACTTTAGTATTATGACAAAATTATTATGATAGAATGATTTAAACATTTATGAAAAATTTAATTCAATAAAAATTTAATTTCATTATTATAAAATTTAATTTTCAGATTTTAATTTTAATTTATAATTTTATATTTTACTTGTTTTAACCAAAAATTGGGGTTTTGAGATATAAATTATTATTTTTTATTTCTGTGAATTAAATGGAATGGTAATATGTTGATTTTAGAATTGTGAATTATTTTAACATCTAACAACCATAACACACTAACTAATAATATTTAAAATTTGTTGTTATTCATTTAACCCACAAGTGGTTGGATTATATATTAAAATAACCAATATTTCAACCCTTAAAACCACCCCTTCTCAGGTATAATTACACATATTCTACACCCACTCTTCACTGAAAACACATTATGTATGAATAATTAATAAATAACACTAAAAATATTACATAAAAGGTGGTTTTGTGGATATAAGGTGTAGCTCTATAAATATAAGAAGAAACCTCTTAATGTGAGTGATATATTCCTCCACTTTCTCAATTTAGGTAAATCTTTTTTATAAGGCCTTTTAATTCAAAATTATTTTTTTATTAAGTGTTTATATACACCCCCATTATTGAATATATGAAATAATTTAAGTGATATAATCCCTTTTCTTCTCAATAAACCCATCAAAAGATTCTTTTTTATATCTGTTACAATGACTAAATAAACACATAAATTCCCAAGCCATATTTTCATGTCATGAATACCAAAATCTTTTTTCATTCAAGGGTATTTGTTTTGATGTGTCATTAAAATATATAACTTCTAAATCCATGAATAAAACTAACATTACATACTCGCGGGTTATAAATTATTTGAACTTATGAAATTTTATTGAGGTGACACACAGAATGTTAGAAATTTTAAATTTGCACCTTGATAGCATGACAATGAATTGGTTAAGGAAGTAATATCAATAAATGACATGTTCAAGATAAATTAGAATAAATAATTAGTAATTTTTTATGAAACCATTTTCATAATACTTGGAAATATGTTTTATTACACTATAGTGATGAGCTATGGGGATATGTTGATTAATGTCTCATGGGTTCATAAAAGTTTGATTTTTATTAATATATGTCAATAGAAACTACAAACCTAGAGCCTCTTGGTAGATGAAAGAAATGAATACAAAAAAATCAACTCTCACAATGCATACACATTCAAGTGGAAGTAATCTCATATAGGTAAATAACGAAAAGGGATAAATCAGAATGGTCCTAGAAGTAAGAAAATATACAACCTTATTACCTTTACACAATGTGTTCCTTACCTGAACCTATTCATTCAAGAGTCGATTTATGCTTTAGATAATATAGATAATTCTACAAGGAATATATGCATGATTGAGGAGTGAATTTTATATTATTAAAGAATCCTCCTCAACTACGTCTAACTTTATCTCTATAATGAGGAATATATACATTAATTTGATAAATGTCCCCACCAAATCCTATGTAGTGAGACTGTCTATGATGAGATAATAAGGAGTCCTTTCATGAGGATTTTAAAAATTTTTATTTTTCATTTATTTACCGTGTATTTAATTTATGTTTCACTATGTTTAAAAAAATAATAAACCCAAAAATATCTTTTTGAGGTTATTACTTTAATATTTTTTTATGGAATTAGGTCAAAAAGTAATGTCTTTAAAAATTGGTTCACCATAGTTTGTATTAAAAGTTGATTTAGTTATTTATTGAAATTTTAAATAGAAAAAAATGAATGATCCCAATGGATATGATTAAATTTATGAAAATATCATGAAATTTTGGTGAAATATAAAGCCAATGATTTCTTAGAAATAAAATCCTTCTCTGGATAATACATGTGGATGTGGCTACGGAACAGTTGTTCTTAGGCCTAATAACCCTAATATGGAACACTATGTTTTAAACTAATTGTCACGTTTTGAACAATAAAGCGCCTAGATTGAAACATTATTTGAATATCCTGGGGGATATTCTTTGGTATCATAATAATTTTATCAATGAACATGAATATATTTATAAAAAGTGTAAATTTTTATTTTAAAAGAATGAAATGTTTAAAGTATATGTTGCTAGAATACTAATTTATGAAAAAAAATAGAATTAAAATCTCCTTTACAATTTATTAATTTAGTGATTCATAAATCCACCCACCTTATTTTGAAAAAATAGTAAAATTTTGAGTGTGAAAATTTTTATTGGGGGAGAATGTAACAACCTTGAAAATTTTATTCTCTTAACTAAAGATCAATTTTCATTCACTAACCTTTTTTGATAATTATGAAGAATAATAGTTTGACATAGAACCATCGTTATATTTAAAAGGATAAATACACATCAAGCGTAAATATAGACTAATAAAACAATGAATAGTAAAGGTATATAAACTCAGAGGAATGGTATATTTACTAAAAATTCACCATAGGTTTTCGTTCAGCTATGAAAAACTCCCCTTCTATAATGATAATAAAAAGGGAGAAGTAATATGAAAAAAATAAAAATTATCAAAGAATGTGTCATAAACTTTGAAAGTAATGTAGTGATTGATGAATAGATAATTATGGTGTATTTATAGGGTTATATGGTTATTCTATGATAATAAAAATTGTCAATTTGAAATTTGGTCAGTATTATTGGTTATACTGATGCATTTAAGTGACTGTTCATATTATTTAATGATATAGTAAAATTTATTTTATTTTTAGAGAATATAAACATATTATATTAACAATAGTTTTGATTGTAGTTGATAAATTTTAAATAATTTTTATTTTCAGGTTATACTCGTATAAAACACTTTCTAAATGGTAATATATCATAATTAGGTCCTAAGTAATTATTATCATGATAAAATGTTAATATATATATATATATATTTCATTAAATAGTGCTTTATTAAAATTTTAAAATTATCATATTTAGATAATTAAAGAATAAAAATAAATCTCATTTTCAACATAACGAAAAAATGATATTTGGGTAAGTGTTTTGTAATTTTTTTACAATTTTTTTTCTGGTGAAAAAGTGAAAATTACCATTTTACAAGAACTTTAATTTTTATCACATAATTATTTTTTGAACATGATTAAATGTAACATCCCATGTAAATAAATAATAATACATTTTAATATTTACTAATATTTTTGAATTAAATATTAATTTTACTTTAAAGGGGATTCTATTTTTGATGGCTTACCCGATACGCAACAACAGGTTTCTTTGAAATCTTACATTTCACACTAGTAATATAATGTTACTATTTCAAATGGTGGTAAATGCCTACACTTTGTATTGGCTGGAATGAATAGAACTAAATAAAATATGATTATACATGTCTGTTAAATGTTTTTACATTTATCCAATAAAATTTAGGGGCTTAAAATATTAATGAATCTAATTTTAAGCATAAATACTCTAATATTCACTAAAAGGTCGATTTACCGCCTTTTGTTGGAAAACCCTCTTTAAATCAAGTTTTGGTCATTTTTATATGTTCTATTTGACCAAATTAAATTCTTGTTTAGATTCATGACATCAAAATTTACATTGGGTAAATTTTTGGTATTTTTTTGATAAAGTTCATTTTTTTAATGAATAGTGAAAAATACTTTATTTTTATTCAAAAGTTATTTTTAATATAATTTATTAATATAGTAATATTATCTTTTTAATTGGTTTTAAAGTATAATTAGATTATATTTTTACCAATTAATCCAATGTTGGTCATTGTAATTAATTTTATTTTGAAATTGGACATAAACAACTATCAATCTTTTGATAGTTATT
Organism: Viscum album; assembly: GCA_963277665.1. Classification (NCBI taxonomy): domain Eukaryota; kingdom Viridiplantae; phylum Streptophyta; class Magnoliopsida; order Santalales; family Viscaceae; genus Viscum; species Viscum album. Next base: position 247,765,174 of record OY728131.1, read on the forward strand.
GTTTCTTAAAAACATGCTATTTGTTTTGACAACGGGAATTAATTTTAAATTAATGAATGAAAATTATTTGTTTTGAATTTGGTAAAATAGATGTCATTTTTGAATTAGTAATATCAAATATATCTTAGGCTAAATTTTTTGTATTTTTTTGAAAAGCTTCAATTTTTGATGAGTAGTGAAACCACTTAGTAGTAGTTAAAAACTGACTTTTTCATTTAAATGAAATTTTACTGCTTCCGTGAATTGAATTTAAAAAATCCAAAATACATGATTGTTATTAGTAAGTAAAATTTGGTTCAATAAGATGAAAATAATTTTTGGTGAATAGTAACTTTGAATTTTATTTATCGTGCTTAAAGGTAAATAGGGTAATTCAAGGTAAAAATAATTTTATAATATATAATATTACCTTAACACTTGTCCTAAACATATTGGTTGAGTCATTTACGAAAATTAGCATCTTTGGGCCGATTTTGAGACCACATAGAGCCACTTATGAGTGATAATGAAACATTATTTTAATTAACTTAATGTACAGGAAAAAATGACATAAACAAATATCTTTTAGTAAATCAATTTTTATATGGGGTTATTTATGTTATCGTTAAAACTATAAATATTAATTGGAAAACTAAAAATATTTATTACATCATGGTATTTTTTTATAATTTTTAGACACCAAATAAATTAAATAATTTATGACACAATAATGATGCAGTATTTACCTCATTAATAAATGATTTAAATAAATAAGATTATAAATATTTGAAAAATATCCAAAACCTATATAATTATTCTTGGATGATTTTATTTCAACCATTATTCATCTTATATTTTACTTTAATTAGTTTTGGACTTTTAGTAACCGAATATCATTATATAATAATATAATATTTTCACACTTTCTTAAAGATCCCATACTCCCCTTATAAAAAGCTCTCACTTCTTACTCATTCGTCACACCTCTCAAGCCCCTTGTATCGTCCAAACTTGGACCAAATAAGTTCTAAAGATCCCTATACTCCTCCTAGAAGCCGTATCTTAGGCAGAAGGTGTAACATCTCTGTTTTTAGAAAATAAATAAATAGAAATGCATGGAACTTTTTTAAAATAGATATTTTTACTTAGCCTTTAAAACATACCTTTTCTACTTCGTTATTATGTGGTATTTGAATTGTTTGTGTGATGACTTATGATTATAATATGTTTAATAATGTTTATTTACAGATTATATACATATTCCATCCACTCTATTAAGTCCCACTTCAAGTATATGATGTATATAAGGGACTTTTCTTCTAAAATCATCTTTTAAAATTCTTTTTTATGATAATCAAATGAAATGTTTTTAAGGTATCATTTATTATATATAATTATGTTTTGGTTATTGGGAATTATTTATGATTAAGGGTGGGACCTATATTTCCCTGCAATGCATTGGGTATGAGTAAGTTGGAGTTCGGCCGTATGGTTACTAGAAGTGTAACTGAGATGGTTAGAAAAAGTAAGGTAGCAGTGAGGGTTACAAATTTTAAGGTAGCCAAGATGGTTACAAGTTTATGTAAGTAATGCCCCAAGATACCTCTATGATTATATTTATGTTTGTTACACAAAGTAAGTATTTATGGGCGAAAATTATGTCTTTTGAAAATGTTTTTATATGTTATGAGTATTCATGACTAATGTGATTTTTCCTTCTTTTCCATCCCTTACTGAGCTTTTGTGCTCATCGCAAGTTTTTATATGATTTTTCACAGGGTTAATGGATGTGTAATACAAGGAAGGAAGACGGGTCAAATGTTGAAGAATTGTCAAGGAGTCTTGTTTTATGTTTTAATGTTTTATATTTTGAGGAAAATGGAAACTGTTTTTATGGTATCCACTATGTAACAATGTGTAATGTTATGAATGTTTTGTACCAATTCTCTAAATCTCTAAACATGAAAAGATAATCAATGAAAAAGGAAGTTTTTTCTTGACTAAATTAAAGATTATTTATGTAATAAGGTCGGGTCTTTATATTTGGTATCAGAGGAAAGGTTAAGACAACCTTAGGGATAAAGAGATTTTGTTAAACATATGGTTAGTCAGTATGTTTATGATTTAAGTTAAATCCTTCTTTTTTAACTTTTTAGATTAAGTAAATTCAGTAACAAATGGATGGAGGAGGATCTCAAATGACATTTCCATCTCTTCCTGATGACTTTCCTGCAATAATTGTTTCAAAGTCATGTCAAGACAACTTTGAAACATTTTCTAACATACAACTCACTTGCAAGCAATTGTTTGAGATATCAAACACCTCCACTATACCTCGATACCATCATGGATCATGGGTTGTATTTAATCAAAACTTATTTTCTCAATATTCTCATATTTTCAATAAAGGTAAATATTATCAAGGAATTTTTAAATATTTTACCTTATCAAGAGATTTTGAAGCATATTATGATTTTGAAAGAGGTGCTGAAGAAGGATACCCTTGCGCAACCTATTTATATTTTCTTTTACAATATACTCTTTTAGCACATACTTAGGGTATTTTAAAAGGACCATTGATTGAAAGTTTCAACTCAAACTCAGTCTGACTATTTTATAAAAATCAAGTTTTATTATATGTTTTGAAATTATATGTCATACATGAGTATTTCCAAAACTATTTTTCTATGAACACCCATATGACACAAGACATACAAGGTGTATTTGGATAAAGGAAGAAAATTATTTTTAAGGATATCTAAATCATTATTGCAATGCATGGACCTTATATTTACGTGAGAAAGATGGTGATGAGACCAGGTGGACACCTAGATCAAGGTACCCTCACTTGTTTAATAAGTAAATAAAATTGTGATGATGCAATTTCTAAAAGGTGGGGATAATGTAACATCCCAGTTTTTTTTAAGAAAATAAATAGGAATCCATGGAACTTTTTTTAAAATAGATATTTTTACTTAGCCTTTAAAACATAACATTTCTACTTCGTTATTATGTGGTATTTGAATTGTCTGTGTGATGACTTATGATTATAATATGTTTAATAATGCGTATATAGAGATTATATACATATTCCATCCACTCTATTAAGTCTCACTTCAAGTATATGATGTATATAAGGGACTTTTCTTCTAAAATCCTCTTTTAAAATTCTGTTTTATGATAATCAAAAGAAATGTTTTTAAGATTTTATTTATGTTGTATGATTATGTCTTGGTTATTGGGAATAGTTTATGATAAAGGGTGGGACCTATATTTCCAACCAATACATTGGGTATGAGTAAGTTAGTGGTCGGACGTATGGTTACTCCAAGTGTAACTGTAATGGTTACACAAAGTAAGGTAGCTGTGAGGGTTACAAATTTTAAGGTAGCCAAGATGGTTACAAGGTTATGTAAGTAATTACCCAAGACACCTCTATGATTATATTTATGTTTGTTACACTAATTAAGTATTTATGGGTGAAAATAATGTCTTTTGAAAATGTTTTCATACGTTATGAGTATTCATTACTAATGTGATTTTTCCTTCTTTTCTATCCCTTACCGAGATTTTGTGCTCATCCTATGTTTTTAAATGATTTTTCACAGGGTTAATGGATGTGTAATACAAGGAAGAAAGAAGTGTCAAATGTTGAAGAATTGTCAAGGAGTCTTGTTTTAAGTTTTAATTTTTTATATTTTGAGGGAAATGGAAACTGTTTTTATGGTATCCACTATGTAACAATGTGTAATGTTATGAAAGTTTTGTACCAATTATCTAAAGCTATAAACTTGAAAATATCCTCAATGTAAAAGGAAGTTTTTTCTTGACTAAATTAAATATTATGTATGTAATATGTGTGGGTCTTTATATAAGGCACTTCAAAAATTCCTTTTAGTTCAAACCAAAGGGAGTTACCCAAATTAAAGCTAACAGTTCCTATTAACTTCTTTTCTTTTATTTCACTTCTCCAACCTATAAACTCTTTTTATTCCTTTATTTTATAACAAAAAAAGTATCCTCAATATACTAGGATGTGTTTATGAGAATTATTCTAACTACACTTACACACACCTCCATCTAATGGGTGAATAACATACTGAATCTGTGGATGGAAAAATAACACCTCATGAAATGATGATTGTTCGATTATATCTTACTACCTCTCATGGTGTACATTAATATAGAACATTACTTATATATGATATATATTATGTTTATGCTTTCTTTATTCTTCAGTATTTTATATTTATATCCTACCTTTATGGTTTCCATAGTGGGTAAACGCAATAATTTCATTTGAGGAAATGCGGACTACTGCCCCCTCAAAGTGATATGACTGGTTAATCCCATATATAGGACGTATAAATGATAGAGTTAATAATATTTTGTATTATGTTATACTATAATTATAATATACATATGTATCATTATGTTTTAATTCCATTAAAGTATGGAATAGAAATGAAAGTAGCGTTCATGCGTACGTACGACTTACCGTGTCCACGAACGGTGCATTTCATTTCTTATCTCCAAAATGCTATGTACTACTATAAATACAAATATATACTAGATATATATGATGTATATGATATCAAAATCATGAATATCATTCTGGAGATAATGGACTATTGACCATGTGGATAACTTGTAATTATAAGGTGTTCATTTTTTACTCAAGTACCAAATGTCGACAAAATGACCATTATTAACATAAATGATTACATAATGTTTATAACATGGTAATAAGTGATATAAAAGGAATAATAAACTTGAAAATGATCTTAAGAAATTAGAAATTAACTTTAGTTTATTATTCCGGAGATTAAAGAATGAAGAGGTCAAGTCGAACACAAGGTAAGGGACTTCATCTCAATCTCCATTCATTGAGACATATTTTGTTTTAATACACAACTTTGTTTTATATGTTGTATAAACCCATTTGAATTTTCATTTCATTCAAAGGGAATATTTTTATACAAAGAGTTTTACTAAACAAGAAAATGGAATGTTTTTTTAATGTAAGCAGTGACAATGACCTTTTTCTACCACCATGAGTGTTATATGATCTTTGGCTTCCTTAACAAGATGTAGTGTTTTTTTAAAGAAAAATAAATACCATATAATTTTTAAGTATTTTTTTATTGAAAATTGTTTTGATAATAGATTTGTTATGTTAATATATTAAAATGATATATTGTGATTGAAATATAGAAATGTCATCTTTCCTTGATGTTTGTTTTATGTGTTATGAATATGGTATGGTTCTTTGGAATTATTTACGTATATGAGTGGTTCCATGATAAAACTAGGGTGGGTGTGCCCAAGATATCTCTCCAATGAATTAGGTAACGTGACAGAGGTAAACATGAATGTTTCTCCTAATATATTTAGTGAATATATTATGATGGGTATTCTAACATAACTTCCTATGTAGTTGTGATAGCTCAATGTAAGTATGATATGAATTCCACAGGTACCTTTATGATTTCTGATTACTATGTGTTATTCATAAATATTATGTTTTCATGAGGTATGTAAAAGAGTTTATTTTTTGTATGTATTGACAGACAAATGATTTATTTCTTATTTTATAACCCTTACTGAGATTTTTATGCTCATCCCATGTTTTGAAATGTTTTTAATGGAACATAAAGATGAATAGGGTCAAGGATGGGATCAAGAAAAAGTGTTACTGTCTAAAACATAAAACTAGACATGAATCTTTTTTTCAAAAGTTTTTATTTTAAGAAAAAATTTGATAATGAGTAGAATTGTCAATATGTAATATTCATGTTGTTATGTAAATTTTATGGCCTAATTCTCTAAAACTCTAAACATGAAAATATCCTCAATGTGAATTACCCATTTAATTCAATAATATGTGATGTTTAAGTCTGTTTATTTATAGTTGGTATCAGAGGTCAGTTTAGACAACTTTATGAGTTAGATTATAGTTAAATTAATATCCACATATTATTTTTAGTTTAAGGTGCGATTGAAATGATATATAATTTACTGATTTCCATGTTTCTTCGCATATGTTATTTTTGTGTTGAGAATGGTTTTTCATAGAGGAAAGAGGGAATTTGTGATGGGAAGGAATACAGAGGGAAATGACCATCAAAATCAGCAACCTGAGATAGTAGGAATTGGAACTGAATAGTTTGTTGCAGTGATGGATCAGTTGAATCAAGTGATAAATGGTGGTTGTGTTTATTGATGATATTTTGGTTTATTATAAAAGTAAAGAGGAGAATTAAAGTCATTTAAGAGTTGTCTTGGAAACCTTAAAAGAAAAGAAACTATTTGTGAAATTCAGAAAGTATGGGTTTTGGTTACAAAAAATTTCTTTCCTTGCTCACATTGTTTCAAGAAATGGAATAATGGTTGGTCCTTCTGAAACAAAATTTATTGAAGAATGTCCAAGACCCACAAATATAAATGAGATCCATAGATTTCTTGGTTTTTCGTGTTATTACCATAGGTTTGTTGAGAATTTTTCACGGTTATCTAGTACAATGATTAAGTTAACTCGAAAATGTGTTGTGTTCTTTTGGGAAAAAAATTGTTTATTGTTTTCAAGAATTGAAAAGAATATTGGTGAATGCTCCAGTTTTGGAACTACCTTATAAAAATGGGGAGTTTGTTATTTAGAGCGACAGTTAATTGAAAGGAATTAGTTGTGTCTTTATGCATAATGATAGGTAATTGATTACGCTTCACATCAGTTTGAACCTCATGAGTTAAATTACCCTACACATGATTTGGAATTATCTATTGTTTTTTTTCTTTAAAAATTTGGAGGCATCATTTGTATGGAGTAAAATGTGAAATATATACTGACTAAAAAAGATTGAAGTATATATTCACTCAAAAATAATTGGACATTAGACAGAGTATATGGTTTAAATTAATCAAGGATTATGATTTCATGATTCATTACCATCCAGGAAATGAAAATAAAGTGGATGATGCTTTAAGTTGAAAAATTAATGCTTTGTTAAACATGATACGTTTGGAATGAGATCCAATGGTTTTTGATTTGATAAAATTTTAAATAAAAGTTTTTGGTGCAGGAAATTATTCTATTTTTTTCAGGTGTCAGTGAAATCATCTCTATCAGACAGAATAAAGAAAGCACAAAAAGAATACAGTGAGTTGCAGAAAAAGGTAGAGTTGGTTCAGAAGGGTACGTTTCCTGATTTTAATGTTGATAATGATTGCATTTTGAGGTTTGGGAAAATATTATGTGTGTCTTGTGATTCACTATTGAATAATGAGTTGTTATGTGAATCTCATAGTTCCCCATTTTTAGTTCATCTTAACAGTACTAAGATGTACAGAGATCTTCAAGAGTATTACTGGTGGGAAGGAATGAAAATAGATATTAATAATTTTACTGTGAAGTGTTTGACTTATCAGCAGGTTAACGCAGAGCGGAAGTTACTGAAATGGAGGCTCAAGTATTTATCAGTGCCACAGTGGAAATGGTAAAATATATCAATGGACTTCATTGTTGGATTACCAAAGACATCTCGAGGTGATAATGCAATCTGGGTTATTATTGATCGGTTGACTAAATATGCTCATTTTCTTCCTATACGAGATACTTTGCCTCTATATCAAATTTCTTAGTTATATATTATATAGATATTCAAGTTACTTGGGGTTACCTTCTACATTGTATCTGATCATGATCACAGGTTTAATTCTAACTTTTAGAGAGGCCTTCAGAAGTCATTGGGTACTGAATTAAATTTTAGTATAGCTTTTCATCCGCAATCAGATGGGTAGTCAGAACGAACAACTCAGACCTTGGAGAATATGCTACGTGCTTATTGACTGGATTACCAGGGAAGTTGGGACCAACATCTTTCTTTGGTTGAAATTTCTTATAATAACAGTTTTCATTCTAGTATATAGATGGCTCCATTTGGGGAATTATATGAAAATCATTGCCGAACTCGAGCATTTTGGGATGAAGTAGGTGAAAGGAAGCCGATGGGATCAGAATTGGTAGAAGAGATGGAAAAAAAGGTTCAATTGATTCAAAAGAACATGATAACAGCTCAGAGCAGGCAAAAATTTATATAGATAACCGGAGGAAGGATCTTTTTTCTGAGGTAGGTGATCATGTCTTTCTCAAAGTTTCTCTATGTAAATGTGTGATGTGTTTTGGTAAAAAATGAATGTTGAGTCCGATGTTCATTGGACCTTATTAAATCCAGTAGAAATTTGGATCAGTTGCTTACAAAGTGTCTTTACCTCCAAATTTATCCCAAGTACACAATTTTTTTCATGTTTCAATGTTGATAATGTATATGCCCGATCCATCTCATGTTTTGAGTCCAGAGGAAGTTCAGTTGAAAGATAATATTTCTTATGAGGAAAAACCAGTCCGGATTCTTGACTGTAGAGATAAAGTGTTACGGAATAAAGTAAATTCACTAGGTAAATGTTTTATGGAAAAACCATATGGTTGAAGAGGCAATGTGGGAATCTGAAAATGCTATAAGGGATAAATACCCCAATTTATTTGATAAGTGAAAAAAATTGTGTGGACGCAATTCACAAAAGGGGGGAAGGATGTAACATCCCATGTAAATAAAGAATAATACATTTTTATATTTATTAATATTTCTCAATTAAATATAAATTTTTCTTTAAAGGGGACACTATGTTCGATGGCTTACATGATACGCAACAACGGGTTTCATTGAAATATTATGTTGCACACCAATAATATATTATTATTATTTTAAATGGTAGTTAAAGCCTAGTCGTTATAATGGATAGAATGAATTGAACTAAAAAAATATTATTATACATGTTTTTTAAATGATTTTACATTTATCCAATAAAATTTATGGGCTTAAGATATGAATGAATCTAATTTTAAGCATAAATACTCTAATATTCACTAAAAGGTTGATTTACCACCTTTTAATGGAAAACCCTCTTTAAATATAGTTTTGGTCATTTTTATATTTTCTAATTGACGAAATAAAATTATTATTTAGATTCGGGACATCAAAATTTACTTTCGGTAAATTTTTGGTATTTTTCTGATAAAGTTCATTTTTTAATTAATAGTGAAAAATACTGTATTTTTATTCAAAAGTGCCTTTTAATAAAATGTATTTATACGATTATTTTATCTTTATAATTGGTGTCAAAGTATAATTAGATTATATTTTTAACAATTAATCCAATTTTGGTTATTGGATTTAATTTCACTTTGAAATTTGACATAAACAAGTATCAATCTTTTGATAGTTATTACCTCTTAAAAATACGCTATTTGTTTTGACAACAAGAATTAATTTTAAATTAATTAATTAGACTTCTATGTTTTAAATTTGGTAAAATAGACATCATTTTTGAATTAGGAATATCAAATATATCTTACACTGAATTTTTTGTATTTTTCTGAAAAAACATCAATTTTTGATGAATAGTGAAACCACTAAGTAGTAGTTAAAAACTGACTTTTTCATTTAAATGAAATTTTACCACTCCTATGAATTGAATTTAAAAAATCCATCATACATGGTTGTTATTAGTAAGTAAAATGTGGTTCAATAAGATGAAAATAATATTTTATGAATAGTAACTTTTGACTTTTATTTACCACAGTTAAAGGTAAATAGCGTAATTCAAGGTAAAAAGAATTTTATAATATACAAAATTACCTTAAAAATTGTCCTAACCTTATTGGTTGAGTCATTTACGATTATTATCATATTTGGGTCGATTTTGGGACCCCATGGAACCACTTATGAGTGATAATGACACGTTATTTTAATTAACTTAATGTAAAGGAAAAAAATGACATAAACAAATATCTTTTAGTAAATGAATTTTTATATAATGTTATATAAGATATATCTTTGGATATAAATATTAATTGGAAATATAAAAATATTTCTTACATCATGGTATTTTTTTGTAATTTTTAGACATCAAATAAATTAAATTATTTATGACACAATAATGATGCAGTATTTACCTCATTAATAAATGATTTAAATAAATAAGATTATAACTATTAAAAAAATATCCAAAACATGTCCAATTCTAATTGTATGATTATATTTTGACCGCAAGTCCTCTTTTATTTTACTTTAATTATTTTTGGACCTTTAGAAACCGAATATCATTATATAATAAAATAATATTTTCACACTTTCCTAAAGAGCCCCTCCTCCACCTTATAAAAAGCTCTCACTTCTTACTCATTCCTCACACCTATCAAGCCCCTCGGCTCATCCAAAACCTATTGAAATAATCTCTCAAGATCCCTCTCCTCCACCTTTAAGCCTTACCTTAGGATTAAGCCACTGCAAGAAGTCTTTTCGGTTCAAACCAAAGGGAGTTACCCAAATTAAAGGTAATGGTTCCTCTTAACTTCTTTTATTTTATTTTACTTCTCCAACCCCTAAAATATTTTTATTAAATTCTTTCATAAAACCACTAATATACTCAACATTCTAGGATGTTTTTATGAGAATTATTCTAACTACATTTACACACACCTCCATCTAGTGGGTGAAGAACATATTGTTTCCATGAGTGGCAAACTAACGCCTCACGAAATGATGATTGTTCGATTATCTCCTATCGCCTCTCATGGTGGCCATTAAGATGGAAATGTATTTATATATGATATATATTATGTTTATGTGTTTTTATTCTTTGGTATTGTACATTTATATCCTACCTTTATGGTTTTCATAATGGGTAAACGTGATAATTTCATTTGAGGAAGTGTGGACTACCGCCCCCTCAAAGTGATATGACTCGTTAATGCCATATGTGGGACGTATAAAGGATAGAGATAATGATATTATATATGATATTATACAGTAATTATAATATAACTATGTATCATCATGTTTTAATTCCATTAAAGTACGAAATATAAACGAAAGTAGCGTTCATGCGTACGTACGGCTTACCGTCTCCATGAAGGGTGCATTTCATTTCTTATATCCAAAATGTTATGTACTATTATAAATACATATATATACTGGATATATATGATTTATATTATATCTAAATCATGAATATCATTCTTGATATAATGGATTATTGACCACGTGGACAACATGTAATTAAAAGGTGTTCATTTTTTACTCAAGTACCAAATATCGACCAAATAACCATTATTAACATAAATGATTACATAATGTTTATAACATGGTAATAAGTTATATAAAAGGAATAATAAACTAGAAAACGTATCTAAGAAAGTAGATATTATCTTTAGTTTATTATTCAAGAGATTAAAGAATGAATAGGTCAAGTCGGACATGAGTTAAGGGACTTCGTCTCAATCTCCTTTCATTGAGGAATATTTTGTTTTAATACACGACTTTATTTTATACGTTGTATAAACCCCTTTGAATTTTCATTTATTTCAAAGGGAATATTTTTATTTAAATCATTTTACTAAATGAAAAAAATGAATGTTTTTTAACGTAAGTGGTGACAATGTCCTTTTTCCACCACCGCGAGTATTATTTGATCTTTGGAATCCTTAACAAGCTGTAGTGTTTTTTTAAAGGAAAATAAATACCATATAATTTTTACATATTTTGGTATTGAAAATTGTTTTGATAATGGATTTTTTATGTCAATATATTTAAATGATATATTCTAATTGAAATGTGTAAATTTCATATTTTCTTTATGTTTGTTTTATATGTTATGAATATATTATGGTTTTGGGGCATTATTTACGTATATGAATGGTTCTGTGATAAACCTCGGGCAGGTGAGCCCAATATAAATCTTCAATACATTGGGTAACGTGAAAGAGGGAAACATGAATGTTTCTCCTAATAAATTTAGGTAATATACTATGATTGGTATTCCAACGTAACTCCCTATGTAGTTGCGATAGCTACAATGTAAGTCTGATATGAATGCCATATGTACCTTTATGATTTGTGATTACTATATGTTATTAATAAATCTTATGTTTTCATGAGGTAAGTAAAAGATTTTATGTTTTGTATATATTTTTTTACTAATTATTTATTTCTTATTTTATAACCTTTGATGAGATTTTTATGCTCATCCCAAGTTTTGAAATGTTTTTCAGATGACTTAAAGATGAATAGGGTAAAGGATGGGATCAAGGAAAAGTCTTTCTATCTAAAACAAGGAACTAGACATGACTCTTTTTTTCAAGAGTTTTCATTTTATGAAAAAAATGGATTTTGAGTATAATTGTCTACATGTAATATTCAAGTTGTTATGTAAATGTTATGACCTAATTCTCTAAAACTCTAAATCTGAAAAGATACTCAATGTGAATTAACCATTTAATTCAAGAATATGTAATGTTTAAGTTCCGGTCCTTATATTTGGTATCATAGGTCCGTTTAGACAACATTAGGAGTTCTGATATTGTTAAATTAATATCCATAAATTATTTTTAGTTTAAGTTATGATTGAAATGATATAGCATTTACAGATTACCATATTTCTTCGCCTAAGATATTTTGGTGTTCAGAATGGTTTTTCATAGAGGAAACAGGGAATTTGTGATGGGAAGGCATACAGAGAGAAATGACCTTCAAAATCAGAGACTTGAGATGGTAGGAATTGTAACTGAACAGTTTTTTGCAGTGATGGATCAGATGACTCAAGTGATAAATTGTTTTTGTGTTTATTGATGATATTTTGGTTTATTCTAAAAGTAAAGAGAAGCATGGAAGTCATTTAAGGGTTATCTTGCAAACCTTAAAAGAAAATAAACTATTTGGGAAATTCAATAAGTGTACGTTTTGGTTACAAAAAGTTTCTTTCCTTTGTCACATTGTTTCAAAAAATAGCATAACGGTTTATCATGATAAAATAAAAGTTGTTGAAGAATATCCAAGACCCACAAATATAACTGATATCCATAGTTTTCTTTGTTTAGAGGGTTATTACCAGAGGTTTGTTGAGAATTTTTCATGGTTATCTAGTCAAATGACTAAGTTAAATGAAAAAGGTGTTATGTTATTTTGGACAAAAGAATGTGATGATTGTTTTCATTAATTGAAAAGAAGATTGGAGAATGCTCTAGTTTTATAACTGACTTCCATAAATGGTGAGTTTATTATTTACAGTGACGCTTCTTTGAAAGGACTTGGTTGTGTCCTTATGCAGAATGATCAGGTAATTTTTTACGCTTCATGTCTGTTTAAACCTCATGAGTTAAATTACCCTACACATGATTTGGAATTAGCTAATGTATTTTCTGATTTAAAAATTTTGAGGCATCATTTGTATGGAGTAAAACGTGAAATATATACTGATCGCAAAATTTTGAGTATATATTCACTCAAAAATAATTGAACATGAGATAGGGGAGATGGTTGAAATTAATCAAGGATTATGATTGCACGATTCATTACCATCCAAGATAGGAAAATAAAGTGGTTAATGTTTTAAGTTGAAAAATTAATGATTCATTAACCATGATATGTTTGTAATGAGATCTAATGGTTTTTTATTTGATAAACTTTTTCATAGAAGTTGTTGGTGCAAGAAATTATTCTGTTTTGTTTTAGGTGTCAGTGAAATTATCTCTATCAGACAGAATAAAGAAAGCACAGAAAGAAGGTAGTGAGTTGTAGAAAAAAGTAGAGTTAGTTCAGAAGGGAAGGTTTCATGGTTTTAATGTTGATAATGGTTGTGGTTTGAGGTTTGGGAAAAGATTATGTGTGCCTTGTGACTCACAGTTGAAGAATGGGTTGTTATGTGAAGCTCATAGTTCCCCATTTTTATAATGTACGGCATTATTCATTCCGTCATTATGAGATTATCTATTAATATTTCATGTGGTTATTCGACTATTAAAAAACCATGACTATGATTTATTATGGAATTATTTACTCAGCTCATATTCCTGCAATAAAGTGGTCATGTTTATTATTTCTTAAGTCATGTGTTTTAAATTATTCACCATGCCTAATGTTTATGTTATCTTCTACTGTATTTCTTACTCTTACTGAGAATATGATCTCACCCCTTTCTCATGTTTCATTTTCCAAGGATAACTAGTGGTTAGTTTTGAGTGACTTACTGGAATAATCTTGGATTCTTGGGTTTTTCTAATGGAATAAATTAGTGTTTTTTTCTTTTAAAGTTGTAACGTTGAACTTAAGTATGAATATTGTTTCCAAGGCTACTAAACTAATCGGTCCTTCGGGACTTGATTCCTTATAATCATGCAAATGTATTAAAATAATGAACTGGCTCCTGGATTCTAGGGTCGGGGCATTATAGTTGGTATCAGAGGATGTTTAGTACAAACCTTGGAAACTAGATTTAGATAAACTCTGAGTAGATAACATTACCCTAAGATAGACTTTGAGGATTAGTATATAAGAAATTCCTATTATTTTGGTAATGTATAGATTCTGTGTATTTTCCAAGCAATAAATACTTGTCTGGATATGAGTAGGTAGAGGAAGCTCTTGCAAAAATGTACATATGAGTGAAAACTCTGACAAGGAGTTTCTGGCTTGACCTGGGGTATCTTGGTACACGACAACGGGCCTTTCTGCACTCTTGGTTATGAAAAGTCTGGGGGATATTCTTAGGATAGTTCATATTTTCATTACAAACTGATTTGAATGATTTTAATATAATATGAGAATAAATAACCTTGGTTAATCTTAAGGTGTTTTAGATTAAAAATACGGTGTTATGATATTCTCTAAATGATTTTATGAATCACACTATGAATTATTTTTTTAGTCAATGGTTGGATTCTAAGGAAGTCATAGTAACATTGAAGATGATGTACAAGGTGGGAACAGTGGTGGAAATGAGCAATGAAATGGAATGTTGATAGATGTGAAGGATATCATGTTCATGCCGAATCATATTTCAAAAAATATAATCAAAACCATATATATAAACCAACTCTCGGACTCAACAAAGAAGAGAATAGTGGTGAATGATAAGAGCTCCAGCAGAGAAGACCATGGAGAAAAGAAATCTCATTTTCCATCATGCAGGAAATATGGAAGGATACACCTACGAAGGTGTTTTAATGGAACAAAAAAATGCTTTATGTTTGGGAAAAAGGACATAAAGTAAATAATTTCTGAGGAAAAATGAATACTACTATGGAAGAAAATAAAAATAGTCCCAATAATCCATTTACAGCCATTTTCCATAAATGTAGGGGACCCAGCCATTACCCGAGTGAATTCCCTATTCTATAGAATATCCTCTTGGTTAAGGAATAAGCTATGTAGAAATCAATGTATGGCGAAATGTTTAAAAAGTATTAGTTCTCTTTGTTGATGGGATTACATTGGAAGAATTTTCTCTTGTATTTGTAACCCTACAGTTTTTCTTGTGAAAACAATATTTGAGGAATAATTATATTTTCTCTTGTGGATATAGTTATAAATAACCATATGGTTATATGATCATTGAGTTTGAGGCAATTACAAATTATTAAAATTTGGTATGAAAATGTGAGGTATGAGATAACATTTGTGATGAAATTATGTTATAGTTACTTTGAGGAATCTATCACATTTTTGGGAATATTATAAAATTATATAGTTTTTTAAAAAGGACAACACACAGACCGTGTGACATCCCTTCGCATCAGACAAATTTGCGGGAATTGAACCCCCAACCATAGTGCGATTGGGATTTGTCACCTACCACTGGACTACATGAAGTCCCTGGTTAGTGCGACTAATACTTTTTATTTAAATGATTTTATTGATCAATAATAAGTTGATTTTGGATCTTATGTATTATCAAATGGATATACTTAGTATAGGAAAATGATTTGTTGATTAAGTGATAAATGTTATTTTGGAAGGAGTTCAGTCTATTTGGAATACTATATGCCTAAGGAAAATAGAATAATATAGGATTTCATTTGAAGAGTAATTGTGTTTTTTTACCTATGTTTTTATTGTGGATTTATAGAGATTTTGGTTATTTATGGAAATGATTAACCTATCATAGAGAATATGTTATTAGGTTAGTTACTTTTAAGTAAGTGACTTTAAGATTAGTCATTGTTATCTGGAGATACAATATAACGTGGAAGAGTATGTAAGAAAATTCTTCTGAGTTATGGGTTTCAATAATAGTTTGGATTATATTAAAAGATTTTATGGACAATTGTTTATTGAATGGTATATATTAAACTTTGAGTATTGTTGGTTTAATTTCAGAAATTAAGATTAGTATATATTTCTCTAAAGTATTATCCTTTTGGGATCATCTGATCTTTTACTAACCATTTTGGTTTTCGTAAATCTCTAAAGAAAAAGGAAATATATAGTTCATACATTTTGGATTATGTGATTCTCTATAAGTTGATTCCAGTGCTTTAGGTTTGACCAAGTCATCTTTAATACTCATCATTTGGAGTGAAAGATGAGTTTGTGGTAAGAATTAGATGAAGGATGAAACTCTACTAGTCAAGTATATTTTTTTCATATTTTATGAATAAATTAATTATTAATCTTTAGGGAAGGGATATTAAAACCAAAAATGTGTTATCCTAATGCTCTATTTTTTTGTTGAACTGATGATATTTTAAATCATCATAGATTGATGGCTTTGAGGCCCTCAATTTTACACTTGTTTATGATTGATGACCTCAATCACTCTCTATAAATATTTACATTTTTCCTCCCATTATGTGTCTCTAATTTCCACCAATGTTCTCCCAATCATGATCATAATTTGGTGGTGAATTTTTCCTCTCCCTTTCCCTCTTATGAAGACTAAATTTTATTAACACAATTTTTGATGTGGGTTTTCCACAATGGTATTTTTTTATCTTTAACCTTCTATTTTCGAAGAACAATTTTAAATGGAGAGGATGAAATTTATTTAAGGAGGGGCGAATGTAACCCCCCAATATTTCATAGTAAGTTATTTTCTTTAAATTCAATAGTTTTTTCTACACACAACATCGAGTTCGAGTGCACCACGACTTTCCAAACTAGCCATTCAAAAGCGGTTATGAATAATATTAACGGTATTTTGAATTTTATATAATCCATATAATTTTAACTTACGTATTATGTGTTTCTTAGAAATATTATAAGAACAAATTCAATTTTTCAGATAAAAAATGTATTTTTCAAAAAATTCAATTTTACCACATTTTAATGGTGAACCCTTTTTAAATCCAATATTTGAACTTTTTACATATTCAATTTGACAGAATAAAATTCTTCTTTAGAATCGGGACATCAAAATTTACTTTGGATGAAATTTTTGTATTTTTCTAATAATATTCATTTTTTTATGAATAGTGAAAATACTTTATATTAATTCAAAACTGCATTTTAATCTAATTTATTTATATGGTTAGATAATATTTCAAATTGGTTTTAAATTCTAATTATATTCTATTTTTACCCTTTTATCCAATGTTGGTCATTGGAATTAATTTCACTTTGAAATTATACATAAACAAGTGTTAATCTTTTGATAGTTATTGTTTCTTAAAAAAGAACTATTTTTTTGACAACGGGAATTACATTTAAATTAATTAATGCAGCTTCTATTTTTTGAATTTTGTAAAATAGATATAATTTTTGAACTCATAATATCAAATATATCTTTGGCTGAATTTTTTTTATTTTTCAGGAAAACTTTAATTTTTGATGAATAGTGAAACCACTAAGTAGTAGTTCAAAATCCGACATTTTCATGAAATTTTACCATTTATATAAATTGAATTTTTAAAATATGAGACACATGGTTGTTATTATTAAGTAAATGTGGTTCAAGAAGATGAAAATAATTTTTGGTGAATAGTAACTTTTGACTTTTATTTACCGCGGTTAAAGATAAATAGGGTAATTCAAGGTAAAAAGAATATTATAATAACACCAAATTACCTTAAAACTTCTTCTAATATTATTGGATGAGTCATAGCCGACCATGGGAATCCTTTGGTTTATTTTGGGACCCCATGGAGCCACTTATGAATGATAATGACACTTTATTTTAATTAACTTAAAGTAAAGGAAAAAATGACAAAAACACAGATCTTTTATTAAATCAATTATTACATGGGGTTATATAAGTCATCATTTCAACTATAAATATTAATTTGAAATCTCAGAATATTTCCTACATTATGGTATTTTTTTATAATTTTTATACATCAAAAAAATTAAATTATTTATGACACAATAATGATGTAGTATTTACCTTTTTAATAATTGATTTAAAAAAATAAGATTATTAATATTAAAATAATGTCCAAAACCTATAAAATTCTTATTGGATGATTTTATTTCGACTTGATTCATCTTAACTTCAACTTTAATTAGTTTTGGACCTTTAGAAAATGAATATATCTCTATAATAAAATAATATTTTCACACTTTCCTAAAGAGCCCCTCCTCCCCCTTATAAATTAGCACCGATTATAACCCATTCCAGACACATATCAAGCCCCTTGGATTGTCTAAAACATGACCAAATAATATGTCAAGATCCATCTCTTACACATAGAATCATTACCATAGGCATAAGTCACTTCAAAAAGTCATTTTGGTTGAAACCAAAGGAAGTTACCCAAATTAAAGGTAACAGTTTCTCTTAAATTTTTTTTTTATTTTGTTTTATTTTACTTATCCAACCCCTTAAACTCTTTTTATTCCTTTATTTTATAACAACACCAGTATCCTAAATATACTCATATTTGTTTATGAGAAGTATTCAAACTACACTTACAAAAACCTCCATCTAATGGGTGAAGAACGTAGTGTTTCTGTAGTTGGCAAATGAACGCCTCACGAAACGATGATTGTTCGATTATCTCCTACCGCCTCTCATGGTGGCCATTAAGATGGAAATTTATTTATATATGATATATATTGTTTTTATTTTTTATTTTTTCTTCTTTATTTTCCATTTATATCATACCTTTATGGTTTCCATTATGGGTAAAACACGATAATTTCATTTGAGGAAGTGCGGACTACCGCCCCCTCAAAGTGATATGACTCATTAATGACTTGTGTGGGATATATAAATTATGAAGTTAATGATATTATATATAATATTATATAGTAATTATAATATACCTATGTATCATTATGTTTCAATTTCATTAAAATACAAAATAGCAATGAAAGTACCATTCATGCGTACGTACGACTTACTGTATCCATGAACGACGCATTTCATTTCTTATCTCCAAAATGTTATGTACTTTTATAAATATATATATACATTGGATATATATGATGTATATTATATCTAAATCATGAACATCAATCTAGATATAATCGACTATTGACAACATGGACAACTTGTAATTAGATGCTGTTCATTTTTGACTCGAGCACCAAATATCGACAAAATGACCATTATTAACATAAATGATTACATAATGCTTATAACATGGTAATAAGTGATATACAAGGAATAATAAACATTAAAAATTTTCTTAAGCAAGTAGAAATTAAATTTAGTTTATTATTCAGGAGATCAAATAACAAACAGTTCCAGTTGGACATGAGGTTAGGGACTTCGTCTCAATCTACTTTCATTGAGGCATATTTTGTTTTAATACACAACTTTATTTTACATGCTATATAAACCCATTTTACTTTTCATTAAATTAAAAGGGAATATTTTTATATGAATAATTTTACTAAATGACAAAAAGGAATGGTTTTTTAACGTAAGCGGTGATAACAACCTTTTTCCACCGCCGCGAGTATTATTTGATCTTTGGCTTCCTTAACAAGCTAGAGTATTTTTTAAAGTAAAATAAATACAATATACATTTTATGTATTTTGGTATTGAAATTTATTTGATAATGGATTTGTTATGTCAATATATTTAAATGATATATTGTGTTTGAAATGGGGAAATGCCAACTTTCATTTATATTTGTTTTATGTTTTATGAATATGTTATGGTTTTTAGGCATTATTTACTTATTTGGGAGGTTATTTGATAAACCTAGGGTGGGTGAGCCCAAGATAGATCTCCAGTGAATTAGGTAACATGATGGAGGTAAACATAAATGTTTCTCCTAAGAGCTTTAGGGAATATACTGTGATGGGTATTCCAACATAACTCCATATGTAGCTATGATAGCTCCAATGTAAGTATCATATAAATGACATAATTAAGTTTATGATTTGTGATTACTCTATGTTATTCATAAATCTTATGTTTTCATGAGGTAATTAAAAGATTTTATGTTTTGTATGTATTGATGGAATAATGATTTCTTTCTTATTTTATAACCCTTACTATGATTTTTATGCTCATCCCTTGTTTTGAAATGTTTTTCACATGACATAAAGATGAATAGGGTCAAGGATGGGATCAAGGAAAAGTCTTTTTTTCTAAAACATGGAACTAGACATGTCTCTTTTCTTTAAGAGATTTTATTTTATGAAAAAATAGATACTGATTAGAATTTTCTACATGTAATATTCTTGTTGTAATGAAAATGTTGTGACCTAATTCTTTAAAACTATAAACCTAAAAAGAACCTCAATGTGAATTATCCATTTCATTCAAAAAAATTTAATTTTTAAGGCCAGGTCCTTATATTTAAAAAGTTATAAAAAAAATTATTTAATAAAAATTTAATTTCATAATTATGAAAATGAACTTAAAAAGGTGATTTTAAATTTATAAATTTATACATTTCATTTTGGAACCCGTAATTTTTATTTTGATATAAAAAAATATTTTTATTATTTGTGCATTAAATGAGTTCGTTGGAAGGATATTTTTAAATTAGGAATGATTTTAATGTCTAATAATCATTAGTCACTCTTTAATAATCTATAAAATAGGTTTATAAATCATTTATCCATAAAGTGGTCATCTTATATAATAAAATACCCAATATTTTAATCCTTAAAATGACCCCTCATCGTGAATAAATACCCTTATTCCTTCCTCAATATTTAATAAAAATATATTGAGAATGAATATAATCTCAATATATCTCTAAATAGTATCTCAATTGGGGTTCTACAGATCTAAAGAGACTCTATCTATCATTAATAAGTATCCTCCCAGGGTATGTTTTCTCTCCCTCCATGTTTTTCAATTTATTTTCTAATTTTGTGTAAGTATTTTTTACCCCTAGTTTATTATGTTGTGAAGTTTATAAATAAACACTAAGTATTGTATATATAATCTATTTTAATAATATAACCTATTTTACAATCATTAAAACCATTCAAAAAACACTTTTTTATACACATGCAGTTGAAATAAACCCTCAATTTCCAGGACATGTTTTCATGTCTGCAATACTTAACCATATTTTCATTCGAAGGTAGTAGTATTTTGGTATAATTGAACTATTTATTAGGGAAATAAATGAATGAAACCCTAATATCATATTCAAGGTTTTATATTATAGTAAAATACTATTTTGTATCAATATAGAACACATAATATTAGTCATATGAGGGGTGCACCCTGATAGTGTTCCAATACACTGTGTAAAGAAGTAATATCTAGAGATTAAATGTTTATGATACATTGGTATATTATTTGGTAATGTTTTATGATAAATTATTCAAAATTATTTGTAATATGTTTTACAACACATTATTTATGAGTTTTGATTATATGTTTATTAATGTTTCAATTTCAATATTCACACCGCATTTCCATGGTATGTATCATGTTATTATGTTTATGTAATTACATTATGTCTCATTATATTTTGTAAATGTTCTTCTGTTATACACTATATTTCACCTATGATTTACTCTTACATTATTTATCCATTATTAGGCTTTATTCTCACCACTTCCATTTCATAAAATGTACTCAATAAATCTAATGATGTGAGATGGTCTAGGATGGAACAATAATGATTCATTTCAAGAGGATTTCAAAAAATTTATGTTTTGTTTTTGTACCACATATGTTATGTACTATTTAACTAGTTTCTAGAACAATATACCTAAAAAAAATTTATTAATGTAATATTTTTTTAAGGAATTATATTTGAAGAAATGTATTTAAAATATTCATCTCCATATTTCATAGTTTTATCGCATCCTTTCATCCCTTATCAACCTTACCTTTTATTAATTTCATTTTATTTCTACCAATCTATTCATCATTATTATTAATATTGTATTTATTTAGTTCCCATAATTTTTTTAACTAATAATCATTATAACTGAGACAATCTAATACCATTCTAAGAAAATGAACACATGCACCACTGAATATGTGAATTCCTATTGTAAGGATCGACTAGTGGTTGGCCCTCTTGATTAGGATTACACCAAAAATGGAGACATATTATTTAATTCTTCAAAATAAAAAGATCTTGTCGCTGATATTGGTTGTCCTATGATCAAAACTTGGGCACAGGATCTCCCTACTAACATGGAAAGTCTCACAAATATTCAAAGTAGCCATTATAGTGATTCTACACTAACATTCCACAACACTAATACTAAAGAAGAAACTTCTGGAAAAAAACATCTTTAATATAGGCAACACATACACCACTGGTAGTGCACAAGACCCGTACAATGGCTCTACACTTACTATCATCATTATTAATGACAATGATCCCTCTCTTACAAAATAAAATGTGAACACGAAAAATAAAGAGACCATTGTAAATGCATATGCCACCTATTCTACTAGAAAAGATTACTCTATAATAGATAGTCAAAGCAACAAATAGAATGAAACAACTCATATTCGTACATAGTAGTCACACACCTCTATTATGTACGTTATACACGGGCCATAAATCATAAAATCAAATAGAAATAAGAAATTAAGTTGAAGTAAAAAAGGGGATTATCCCCCAGAACATAGATATAAATGAATATATTCTTCTCAAACTATCATGGATTGGAAAACAATGACACTTCCACCTCTATTCATAGATTCATTCATGTTCATAAACCAAAATTCATGTAAACTATTGACCCCAAAAAATGCTACTATCCTAGAATATACATCCTTGAAAAAAAATGATACAAGATACTTGGTATTAATAGTACTTTTGGTTATATTGACATATTTTGTTCCTTGATCGTAAATCTACCACTAGTGCATTGGTCTGAAACATAGATCAATAAATGACCACCTGTGATGTAGACAATTATAACCTTCACTTATATTGCTCCTTTTTTATGATATGAACAATTACCAAGAAAACAATTATCTGATATAACATTGATCTCTAAAAAAATTGTATTCAAGACTCCTGGATTATTCTTGGTGGTTTCGATGACATCTTATGTACTAGTGAAAGAATGGAAGTTGTTTATCCATCTGTCCCTTCAAGGAAATTAAATCCTTGTATTGAAGAATGAAATTTTATTGAAATTAATCTTGTTGGTGAAAAATACACCGGGAAAAGAAGGAAAAAAACTTTAGAGGTTTCTATAAAACTTGATCGTTTCTTCTCTAATGACCAATCCTTTGAGAAATTTAATTATATTTCAAGAATTACCCTCCAAATATTAATTCAAACTGTCATCCTATTTTGTTCAGCCTAAAGAATAGGACCTCTATTCCATTGTTTCCTTTCTCATTCAATAATGCTTTTTCTTATCACCCGTAATTTATTAAACAGTTGAAAACATTATAGAATTATAATTATCAGGTAATTGATTCCTATTCTTGTGTTATGAGGTTAAAGCATTTAAATTTCAGTCTTAAGAGCTAGTGTAAAGAAAAATTCAACAAGATGGAAAATGATATTGTTTTATTGTAGGCTCAAATCAATCAGATCCTATGTGATACCATATTTACAGATTTTAAGGAGAACAGACATCAAGAATTTGACCCCAATTATTTGTTGAATTCCCTACTATCCATTAAATACAAGTTTCAAAAGGATAATTTTAAAGTTAATTGGTAAAAGGATGAGGTTAGAAACACCAAATTCATTAATTCTCTTTAGAGAACTAGTAAATCATATAGACCTCTTACTCTTATAATAGAAGGTTATAAAAATACTAACAATAAAGAGTACGTTGATCATCATATTTTCTCATACTATAAACATATTTATAATACTCATAATATCAATAAATACCTTGAGGATGGAATCATCCCAAATAGGATAAGTGATGAGGATAATACTAGGCTCATTCGTATTCCACTTGACTTTGAGATTGGAGAAGTAGTTTTTAGTCTTAAACCTGATAGTGCCCCAAGATCGGATGGCTTCCCTAATTCTTTCATTAAAATAAACTAGTATGTAGTACACTTGTATGTTTTCAAGTTAGTTAAATCCTTATTCTCAATAGGTATCTTACCCAAAGGCCTTAATTCACAATTCCTCACTCTTATTCATAAGGTTTAAAATGCATATGAGATTCATCTCTTTATACCCAATGATCTCATCAACCATATCTATGAAATCATTACAAAACTCTTTGTTAACAGATTCACCACAATTGCAAGGATAATTATCTATTGTAACTTGTTTTCTTTTGTTAAATTTAGGACCATCCAATATTTTATTATTACAGCCTTAGAATGTGTCAATATTCTTAAAAATTCAAGCATATGTGGAAGCACTGTTCTTCATCTAGACATCAAAAAATATTTCGACACCACGGATTAAAGATTAATTTTTAAACTGCTTCAGGGTTTCAGTTTAAATTACATCTTTGTGAACATCGTTAAATCCATTTTTGTGTCTTCTTATATTTATATGATTATTAATAGAGCTCTAAAGGGGTATTTTTTTTTTCTCAACAGTGTCTTACAGGGTGACCCTCTCTTAGTCGTGTTATTTTCCATTATTTGAGATTATTTGAGTAGAATTCTCTCTCACTATAAGGTTAAATGAAATTTCAAACCTATTCATGAATCAAGTAATTTTTATACACCTACTAATCTCATATAGGGTAATGAAATGATACTTTTTTTAATGTAAATAAAGAAAACATGAAAAATTTAATGAATGCACCCACTCTCTATGAGGGTGTTTCACGACATTCCATCAATTAGAACAAATCATACCTTAATATTGGAAAGAACATCCCAATTGTTAGAAGTTATCAAATTTAAATAGACTTATTTATTAAAGATTTATTTATTCCAATTTAATATCATAGAGTTCCTCTTTATTATGGGTGACCCAAGGATAGTCATTTTCTCAAAATTGTGGATCAGGTCAAGAAGTAACTCTCTTCATGGAAAATAATGTCCCAATCTATGGATGGTATAATTTTTATTGTTATTCACACTATTGTTTCTAAACATGTTGATTCTTTCATGATATATAAATTGTATACTTCTCTACTCTGTCATCTCAATGTATCTATCAATAATTTTATTTTGGAGTGGCAGCACCATGGAAACAAAATTAGTTACTATTGTTTGGAGAAAATTCTGCAAACCCTTGATAAAGGTGGACTATAAATAAAAAAAATGAAATTATTCAATTAATTATTTCATAAAAAGTTCACATGGAACCTTCTCAACAGTGACTTGATGGCTCTTAGCATTTTCAAAGAAAAATTTAATAGCAAATTAAAAAGATACATCAGTTCTTATATGGTTTCTATTTTTTTCCAGCCATCAAATCCTCTTATGAAAACATTATGTCTCTCTCATGATGGATTACTTATAATGAGTTATCTCTGAATTTTCGGTTGTACAATTGAATGATATCCCCTCTGATATATTTAGCTGATCCTTAAAATATTCTAATGGATATAGTTGTTTCTCTTCAGTACTTCTTGGATCCTTCCAAAATGGATATTTCTATATACCACATGAATCTCTTAAACAAACATGTTTTCCCCAACCAATGATAATTTAATATGGAAACAAGATCATAATGGAATTTCTGACTCCAAAAAAAATGATTCCAATTTTGAACATGATAATGGTTTTCATGGATCAAATATCATGATTAGTATTCGATCTAGCCCAATAGGCTGAATTTTATTTGGAGGATTGATCACTATAAATTATTTTCTGATGAAAACTTAAAATCTCGTTCCATTTTCTTGTGTTCCAGATGATGGTTATGAAATTAACATTGAGTGGACATCACCCACTTATTTTTGTTGTCTGCCACTACTTCTGCTCTCTATAATCTGCTGAAATATATTTTTGAAATTAATTTTCCTATAAGTCATGATATTTCATCTAGGATTCATTACTATAGAACTTTGAACATTTTACGTCTGCTTAATAATTTTTTCTGGTAGTTTTAGCAGAACTTATGCTAAATTTATGGTCTCAGTGTAACTCTATAACAAATGGAAAAAACTGCTTCCATATCCAGGAAGCTCTCGCTCACCTCATCTCTATATCAAAGGATTCTAACTATGTTAAGACGGGAAATTTCTCCAAAAAAGTTCTTGAGATCATGGTTATATTGAAAACCAGAGTGCATGGAAAATAGATATTTCAATTAGGTCTCTTTAAAAGTTTTTGGAATGTTCCTCTACAAGGTTGTATTAAAATAAATCATGATGGATCCCCATAAGGTAACCTATGACCTGTAGGACGCGGTGCTGTCTATAGAGATCTCATGGGAAAAGTTAATGTTTGTTATTTTGGAACTTGGGATATCTTTTCTTCCCGTGAGTCTGAAATGCTCAGTACTATTCATGTAGTCTACTCTCATCACTTTAAATGCATTAATAATTTCTAGTTTGAATGTAACTCCACCACTGTGGTGAAATATATAAAAAATAGTGTGATACATATATCTTGGAAGATCAATTCTAGATGGATTTAATTTCCCACATTTATTTTGATCTTCCATTACATCATCGCTCATATATAATGAGAATAAAAATCCAAGGAATATGGGCTCTCTTACAAAAGAATCGACAAGAATATCATGTGGCTAGATGATCTCCCACCTAAGTTGATCCCTCTCTTTGATAAAGATAGTAATAAAATCCTTAATTTGTTACTTATGTAATATTACACTATTTTTAATAAAATAATCTTGTCCTATTTGTTCAATACATCTCCCTAAAAACCCATCTCATACCTAATAGAACTAAATAAAAAATAATATCATTTTCTACTTTATCATAATTTATACAAGACTCCCCAAATATTAAACATACCATGAGAATAATTATAAGAAAAATAAGAAATTGAACATCCCACATGCTATACACCAAAATCATCCTTCTAATATAAATATATAATTTATTTATTTACATAGAAAACCATACATTATAATATAATCCCTCCGAGAGAATCGTCCCAATGAAATCTGAGTTGGAAAACATAATCCTTTACAAAAGTTTCAAAACTCCATCAAGAAAAATACCTCTAGAAATTAATTAAAAATACTAAATCTCAACCCATGCACAATGACCACTTGAAAACTTTCAAAACTCATGGTTTAATATATATTTACATTCTCATGATTATTAATACCGTCCCAAACTTCCACCATGATTAACGATTATCAATATCATATTTAACTCGTAAATAATGTTATCAATGTCAAGGGACACAAAAAATGTAAAATCATAGTAAAAACTCCTTCTAAATAATAAAAAAACTAGATATAAAAATATTACATTAATCATATTTATAATAAATTGTAAGTGATGTATTAAAAACATAAGTTGAGTTAATAACCTCAATTACATTCCTTATCCAAACATTTATTATCTCTTTTTTGTTATTTTCTTTAAGTAATTATCTGATTATGGTGGTGATAAGGTTATTCAAAATTAATAGGAAAAATGAAATCATATAAAAAAGTTTCATCCTATTAGAACCAACAAATAAATAATGGAAAGAAACCCCATAAATCACATGTGACCTTCATTCCCAATTATAGTTTCCTTAAACATAGTTCATTATCTTCATATAACTCATTATTTTTATGAGAATTCCTAAAATTTTATCAATTCAAACAAACCAAGGATGGAAAACATGTTGTAACCACATAAAATTCTATAATGTGTATGAGAAAATAATTAAAAGTAATAATAGTAATCCAATAAAACAAATTATAAAATTAAATAAAATGAATGCATATAAATCCACATCCACTTTCAATGATTCAAAGATATAACACAATAAATATTAAGACATTGAGGATCAAACACCCCCAACTCTCAAAGAATTTTCCATTGAAACTAACCATATAAATACTATAACCAAAAATAAACTAAAAAGTGCCAATGATAGAAGGAACCAGTGGTTATAACTTTATAAGAACAAGGAGAACCAAAAAATTAGAATATAAAAGATAAATATAGAAAGCGAAAAAAACATTATATCGAAAAAGAATCAACAACATAAATCCAGAGGTTTGGATCCATTTAGGGATGAATAAACCACTCCAAAAATAGATATAGTATTGTTTAAATTATGAGGGAAGGAAATAAATTTTATCCAAGGAGAAATGTCATCCCCTTTTTTAGATGGAACATTACCAACCTCTACCAAGGAATGGTGGATTCAAAAATGGCTATTGTGGCCTAATTCAAAGATTAATATAAAATCTCAGCTAATTTAAATACCCATATCCCTAAAAACATAATTTAATTATATAAATTTGTGAAATGTATTAGACAATATCAATTGAGTGGGATATCCCAAAATAGTTTTACAACCCTTAAAACTAGCTCCCTTATAAGATCCATCAGAATATAAAGTGATTTCCCTACCCCTTTTCCATCATATTCTATAAACCCAATAACTATAATGAAACATCAAAATAATATAATAGAACTGATAAAACACCAGAAAAGGCTATTTCTTCCTTTCACATTTTTCACAAGGATTCCCCAATAAATCTCCAGGTACTACACTCATCATAAAAAGCAACACCAGGTCATAAAAATACTAAAACACTACATTAATCCCCAAATAGATTGAAGATCTTGCACCATGTCATAGTGATCGCATTAAATGACTATAAAACCAGTGACATAATCCTTACATGTGATTAAATTAGTACATACAAAATATTAACACAAAAGAGTCAATATCCCTTTAAACCTTAAACTCTCCGCAACCACAACCTTGAATTGGTCTCTTCGATGTATTCAAACACTACTTTTGGAACCATAGTGAGCCAAAACACAATCCTATTTCTCATAAACACCATCAAACATCTCATATATGCCTCAAATTCCATATAAAATGGAATGAAATGGTCTGATAAAACAAGTAAATTATATGTAAAATGAGAATATGATATACAATATCAATATGTAATAAGATAACATGGTACATTATAAGTGATTAAAAAAAATAACATTAGTAAGTGTCAAATTGCAATCTAAGAGCTATATTCACAACACTACATCTATGTCCATGATATTACAATATTAATTGGGTGTTAATTATATTGGTATGGTTTTATAAAAGATTGTTTATACTTAATAAATAAGTTCTCAGGAGAATAAATGACTTCTAAAACATATAGTGTGAGTTCATGGTTGTTAATAATGATGTATAAGATAGTGAATTTTAAACTCTTATGGTGAATAGATATATAAAATATCAAGATGATTTATAAGATGAATCAACGAATTGGGAAACTAAATACAAGATAACAAACTAAATAGAGAGAGACCAATATATTAGGATATTACATGTTTAAATCATTATTATCATAATATATTTTCAGTTAACATTCAATGAATGGGAATAATTATTTATAATAAACTCTATATTTTTTAAACTTAATGAAATTAATTAATTGAGGATAAGTAATATCTCAAGTGTGAAGGAATACAATTTTCCAAAATATATTATTTTTAGGTTATCTTTCATTTTATATTTTAATATTTTGTATCAAAATTAAAATCATAAACTATAGTTTGTTGAAATTTAGTTTTTTGGGAATAAATACAAAAAACCAAGCATTCACACCATTATTTATATTCACTCATTATGTAATTTGAAATTGGATTCATATAAAATCAATTAATTAATGTATCAATGTGATTTAATATAAAGAAGTTGATGTATAAGAATAAATAATGAAATTAGTTTATTGGGTCTGATATTTTTTATAACTGTAGGAAGAGTCATCTCCACAACACTTTCCATAATGGTCTCTTGAGATACATTTAGAGTTCAAAGGGTGTATGCATATGAGAATATGGAAATGTTATCAGGAAAACATAGAATGTTCCCAACACATAAAGTGTGAGAGTGAGAAAACAATTTGTCATTTCAGCTTAATAAATCATTACAATATCAATTTTTTCTATAATTTATCATTATAAGATGGTTTTATTTTAGCGATGTTGTGTGCATCAACATAATTATACAATATTAACAAAAATATTTTGTGGCAATGGTCATTAAGAAAACATATTCATCAACATGATATATATTGTGGCATAATATATTATTCTTATCCTTAAATTTAATAAGTATATAACAAAATGAATCATTAACTTGATTATGTAATATTTTTTTTGATGAACCAATTTCATGGGATTTGAACATTTGTAAACATAATACAACAAACCCTGGACAATTTTAAGGGGTTTTATCTTAAGGAAGTGAAAATAAGAATATACTTTAAGCCACTAACCTGGTCGAAGGGTTTAAGGATTAAGGGTAATCCACCTCTCCAATATATGTTTCACATAGAATATAAACTACATAGGGAAAATGAGAGTCATAGGGATCATTTTTAAGACTGTTTCATTTTGACCAATCAGACACTATAAATATTCCAATTGTGTTTTTATTACCCAAAAAGCATTCGATAATTACCATAAATGATAAATATAGATATACGGAATATATAATGAGTAATTTGAGCCTTTGACTAGTTTTTGATAAACATGGGAGACATATATAACTTTTAGGTTCCAGGGGAATCTCTCAACATATAGTTAACTAGTCCATTAAATCTAATCAGGAGTCATATAGATTGTAAGTAATAATCGAGATAGAGAATAAGAGGAAAATTGGGATACTGGTTAGTGGAGAATGTGGGATTAAATTGGAGATATGTATGGGCTATAGACCCAGGATGATCCCGTTACATGATACATAGGTAAATTAATATAAAAAATGGTGAAAACATATAAAATGGATTCCCTAAAAACATAAAAAAATTGATCATTGTTATAGATTATATAATTCGAGAGGAGATTTACCCAAGGAGTCCAACCCTTGAATCATCATAAAAATTATTCTATAATATTCTATTAATTTTTATAATATGGGAAAAGGTATATTTCATGACCCTTCACAAAGGGGCCCATGCCATGACTCTCCAGTCCCGCCTCTAATTGGGCATGTGGCTGGAGACTAGTACTGATTATGCATATCAATAACATTATAGGAAATATCCTATATACATGTACACACACATATCACCAATATCATACAAGGATTAAATATAAAAACTATTGAACAATAATGCCATTCATAAATATAATTCTCATAATCAGAGTACGATATGAAGTTTTGGAATATAAAGAAGACCAAATATAGTCCCACCAAAAATATTTTTAATGAAATGTCCAACCTAAAAGTAATTCCATTAGACTACTATCAAAATCCACAATAAGAAACCTCATTCTGTCTGGAGTTAGTAACAACTATTGGGTCCTGGTCCATCTAGGACTCCATCGAATGTTTTATCATCCTCAAAATACACGACACATGTTGGAAAATCCCGTACATGAGTGAGTGTAAAAATACTCATTAGGACACAATAAAACCAAAAGGAATATAATAAAGAAAAATACAATAATCTGTACACATTCATATGTCTACATCACATATAACAATACATTTTTTATATACTAAAAAAATACACATAGTCCAATGTTAATTCACAACGGTATTATTATAGCCAAGAATTAAATCTCAAATATTCCACAAAGAACTAATATGGGAGAACACACTCTTATATATGATAACATTGATGAAATCCATCTGAAAAGTAGTTCTTGTTGGGTCTCTTCATTATAAGTATAATCTAAAGGTCTGAAGAGAACATGATACAAAGATGAGGATCACTAACAGGGCCATGGGGAGATATGAATAATTCAATTTGTATTAAACTTCTAATAAGAGTATTGGAACCCATGTATTGTTGATCATGATGATAAAAATAAATCCACATAGAAAAAATATTAATAGAGGATCCTACCACGGGCCTCATGATGGTATTTCAATGACTCTATTTAATAATTCCTTCTAAAGGGATCACAGTCCTAGGAGTAGGAGATGATTCCATACAAAACCTCAAGAAGAGGATAATGGGAACACACTAAAATGAACCATGTATAATATAAAGAAAAAAAGGGCTCTAATCTATGTATAAAAAAGTAAATTGTATGTATAAGTGTTACACTCCATGCCCCTTGACCCTAATTCATTGCATGCTGAAGAACGTAAAAATTGGATATATACATCATCTGATTTTCTTATGTATCTATTATCATAACAATATTATGTCATTTTGATCTTAGATCAATGATATCAGATTGGTGAATTTGGAAACAGTTTTTTGACAATTTATTGATCGTTATATGTTAAACCCTAAGCAAAATGGTGAATTCATGTGGGGAAAAAAGAAAAGGGGGAGAAAAGCATAAGAAAAAAATTATAGGAATAGTCCTGATCAATATTATGAGTGATCTCAATTCATTTTAATGTGAATAAAAACAATTAAATAAACAATTCAAGTAATTATCCTAAAATCACCTCATAATTAACCAATCCCACAAATATGCACAATCCAAAGATCTATCTATTAGTCTGTTGA
This sequence comes from Viscum album, assembly GCA_963277665.1. Taxonomy (NCBI): domain Eukaryota; kingdom Viridiplantae; phylum Streptophyta; class Magnoliopsida; order Santalales; family Viscaceae; genus Viscum; species Viscum album. The sequence goes on from OY728131.1 coordinate 247,797,882, forward strand.
CTTGTGTTCATCATTGGAATCAAGAATGAGGAATGGACACAAATAAAAAACCACATTACCTTGATTCATATCAATATATAATTAAGAGTTATGAATAATCATAGTAATTAGCATGATACTTCGATTCCATATCATTCTAGTGGTTGATCCTTGGTTAGACCATCGTCCACCAACAGAAATTCGTTATGTGTTCTCCAAAGGCTCTCCAATGATTTTAAAGGTTATGAGGCTGACCTAGAAAACATTCCATATGGATATATTTAATGAAATAGAATTATTCCACTGCGTCGTTTCTTCAAAGAAACAAATAAAACATTTTAATTAATTATTTTATTTATTTTATGTTTGTGATGAATTTTCCACAAATGGCTAGTGCCAACTAAGGTCATGTGTAACATGGGGTAAAAATCATGTTTGGGACCCAATAGTTCCCTCAAAAATATGATTTTTTCAACCATTAAGTTGTTATTAAACATTATTAGAAAAATGGTATATGGTTGATAATTAATATATTTAATATATTTAAAATATTTATTTAGGGAACATTGTGCCAAAGAATCACACGATGTCTTAGTTCCTAGTATTGAAAATGATCCATACAATATAAAAAATATTACATGGAAAATATGAGTAATTCCACTCTTCCCACCTTGGGTCTTTACATCCCTAAAAATCCAAAACAAGGGATACATAAAAATATGTGGGTACTAAGTATGAATAAATTCATCTCACTCTGTAGTTCACTCTTAAATATTCTTGTGCTGGCATCAGACACACACAAAAAGAATCACTCATCCATGGAGGATCCTCTCATACCAATACTTGATCTCCACTATGTCGTAATCAATTTTGGATTCATCATCAATATCTATATCTCTACAATTGATAACATGTTATGGGTCATGGACATACCTCCTCAGTTGTGACACGTGAATGACTTCATGTACCTGGTTTAACTATGGTGGTAGTTCTAATCGGTATGCCACCTCTCCAACTCTTCACAACGTCTTGAAAGTTCCAAGGAATCTCGATGATAGCTTTCCACCCCTACCAAATATCCATAATAAATATCATGGTGAGATCCATAAGAACACATGGTCTTTTTCCTTGACCTCTAGTGGCCTCTGTCATCTATCAGCATAACACTTCTAATAGATATTTAGAGTCTTCATTTTCTCCTAGACGATCCACATATTTTCTATAGCCACTCACTCCAACTCTTATCTCATTAGTGATGACTTTATTTGATCAGTATAGAAAATTGTTAACCTACATGGTCACCTATGAAAAGAATCAAATGGTTCTATACTTATGGTGGAATGGAAGGTGTTATTTTATGTGAACTCCTCCAGTGGTAGGTGATCCTACCAACTATGATTTATGTCTAACATGCTATCCCATAGAATTTCTTCATGAAATGGAATGGCCCACTCAGTCTGGACACTAGTTTGGGGGTGGAACTCTGTTCTCAAGAAAAACTAAGGCTCAAATTCCTCTTATAATCTATTCTATAACCAAGGAGTGAAGCAAGAATCACGGTCTGAAATGATTATAAATGGAACTCTATGGGGGGAAACAATATCCTAAACATAAAGGAATTAGAAGATCTCTTCTGAACTAAGCTCCCAAATTTCCATGAAGTGGGATGAATTGGTGATTTGGTCTTCGATCACCCAGATGGAATTTTGTTTCCTGGATGTAAATGGTAAACTCATCATGAATTCCATGGAAATACCATCCCATATAGACTATGGAACCTCAAGGGGTGGATTTAAATGACTATGAACATGGTGCTCTGCCTTCACTTTCAAGGAAGTATGACATTGACAGATGAACTCTACAAATACTTCTTTCATAACTAGCCACTAAAATTGATGTCATAGGTCCTTGTACATCTTTTCCACTCATTTGTATATTGATAAAGGATATGTATGAATCTCTCTCAGAACCTCTTAATGCAACATCATCGGTACCATTGTGTGTCCTCTAAAAAGAACAACATTCTCCCCACCTGTAGAAAATAAATTCTGAGGATGTACAGTGGATATCATAGTATGTAGGTTCTCAATGTCGTTATACCATATATGTACATCCCTAAATAGATACAACAATGAAGGGGTGAAAACTATCAATTTGAGGTATGTTTCTTCATCTCCATCCACAAAGGATAACTGTATTAAGGCTAAATACTCTAATTCCTTATTCAACAATTGTGAGCGATATCACTTACCTAGAGTATCTTCTACAACATTCTTATTACCAAGATTATAAAAAATTTCAAAGTCATAATCCTTGTGGAGCCGAATCCATCTCCTCGATCTCAAGTAATGATCCATCTTTGAAAAGATATAAATGAGGCTTTTGTGATCGGGGTATATGATAAACCACTCACCTAGAAAGTATTGCATCCACATCATTATTATACATATTTATAATTCTGACTCATGATCATGGTTCATGTGTTTCTACTCATATAGTCTTGACTGTAGTGAACTATAGAAAATCATCACTTTCCTCTACATCATAACACACCCAATCCTAGTTTTTGATGCATCGCATAACACACCATAATTGAAACCTTCATATTTAAATCTCATGATGCAACCACTCATAAAAATATTCCTCAAATTCTAAAAAGCCTATTGTCACCAATATATCAACAAGAAAGGCTTTCTATTTCAGGTCAAAGCTATCATGAGTGCTGATACACATGAGAAATAAAGTATGAATCTATATTATAATCCGAATAACCCAATGAAACTTTGTACCTACCTCACGCTCTTAGGTTTATCCTAAGATAAAATTTACTCAACCCTAGATAGGTCCACATCTACTATATATTTTGAGATAATTTATACTAGAAATTTGGAACACTAAATCTAGAACAACCACTTAGAATGGTCATAGTAATGCTAGAAATATCATAGTAAGTAAAAAACTATCCTCAAGTGTCTCACATGATACTACTTGAATGCCTAGTGAAAAAATATATCATCGATGGTGACTTCCACAAACTAGTCTAAGAAAGGTTGGAGGATCAATTTCATGAGTCACATTAACTTTACATGGTATTTCAACATAGTTAAGGGAATCGCCATGTACTCATAGTGGCCATAGAGACATTGTAATAATGTCTTCTGTATATACTCATCCCATACACGCAAATGGTGATAGCATGTCCTGAGGTAAACCTTTGAGTATCATCATCTCCCTGTCAACTAATCATTGATGTCATCAACCCTCTAGAGTGGATACATTTTCTTCATTTTCACCTTGTTCAAGGTTTATTAGTCCACAAACAACCCCAAGATCCCATCTTTTTTCTTCAAAAAAAATATGGGCTTCCCAATGTGAAACACTGGGTCTATCAAATCCCTTCAAATGTAGGCCCTCCAACTACACCCTCAGAAAAAAAACTCACTATAAAAGAAATCCAATATACAGATTCATATATTGGTTTCATCCCAAGGTGTATATCAAAGTATATGTCTATCTCTCAGTGGTGAGGTAAACATTGAACATTATTTGAGAATACGTCCTCGTACACCACCACCACTACAGGAAATTGAGAACTCATAACATCAAAGGAACTAAAGGTTTGGATATACAACTTATGAGTAATTTGATGCAACCTCCCATGCATAATTCTATCCTATTATTATTTGGTTTCACATTCACAGATAATGGAAAATTTGGTTCTGTTACTATGGCCAAAATGTATTGTTCACTGAAAATTGAAAACATGATCCTAAACTGTAGAAAACAAGTCCCTAACAAGAATAAAATCATAAGGACTAAACATAGATACTAAGTGATTCCACCAACCCCCCCCCCCCCCCCCCCTCTAAAATTCAGGTAACACTATCTGAACAAATATGTTATCATTGAGCATTCTCCAGTTGGGTTCTATAAGCATAAGGGTCTATCCAAGGTCTCTAATGAAATATTAAATTCTCTAATAGGGCATGAATAAATAATTGAATTACTAGAACTTGTGTCTATCAGTACTATAGATATGGTATAAAATAAAAATATTATTCCATGAATCATTCCTATAGCCTTTGGGTCATATTATTTGACTTCCTGCAAAAATATCTTCCCCTATCCTCCAGCTTTATTAGCCTTAGGTGGACCACATTGGGGTGGTTGGAATAATAATTCAAAACAAATACCACCTCTTACTTCACTCACATCTTCTCTCCCTCATTTTCTACCCTATAAACTTGTCTTGTCCTACCACAGACTATCCCTCAGTGACCTATCCATGGTCTCTATTTTAGCAGTATGAAAAGTCAAAAAAACTCATGAAATATGTCACGTACAGCCACATTATTAGCAATACCTCTCTCTAGGATTACTGGACCCACCATGAGAGCCATGTACTATAGATACTATATATTGTGACCTCCTCCTAAAATGTATCACACATCTCGATCCTTGGGACTAAATTCATCTCGCTTCTTTGAGGGGTCTAATTCTAGTTTACCACAACTAACAACCACTATATATATCTAATCATCCAAGAAACTCTCAATCACTAAAGCATGCTCTATCATGCCATTATAGGTAGGAATTCATAGAGGGATGACACTAGCTTGGATGTCTCTATAAATACCTCATTATAAGGTCCGAGCAATGAATAAATTTCCAAGAACTCTATTTATATTATACCTTTAAAGGTTGGTAATCCTCAATGAATACTCAGCTACATCATCATTTCCTTATAGGAGATGTATAATCTCTTGGATATATGTATCCCTTAGTGTATAACGTGAGAACCCCTCAATGAAAATATGCTCAAAATCTATCCTCAAAATAGTAACCTCATTGTAATACTAGGTAACCAAACCCTATCATTTCCTTGCTGAGTTGTGAAGAAGGCTCACCTCCCAGACCAACATCTAAACTTGTATTTTCCTGAACAAATGGGAAACACAAGTCACCACCTCAAGCGAGTAACAAACTACCTACGGTTTGGGCTTACATAAAAACCTAAGGGTTCTCTGCAATTAATAAAATTAATGTTTACTTAACCTGCGAACCATATCCACTGGTACATGCAGGTATGGCAGACAACATTATGGATGGTGGTATATCTGGAACACCACATAGAGGAAACATCTTGGGGAATAGTCCCTATATTAACACCTCATCACTAAGTGGATCATCACCATTATCATGATATTGAATCCTAGAAGTAATAAATCATAGAGGCATCATCAAATAAACAATATGTATTGAAATCAATGAATATATCTATATAGTATACTCAAGAATTACAAGATAATAAATCATCATTATTATGTGATGCATGTACCATTGTTCTCCCAAAAACTAGTGTTCTCGTGTACCAAGTCTAAAAGAAGGTGATCTGAGTCCTGTTGTATGGATATATCAGTTGCCACATCAACACTGGAGTCCCAAACATGAAATACAAACTTAAAACACTTAACACCGTTACCCAAGTCCAATTTCACAAACATCAATAATAATGTTGAACTAACTTCTCCATACCCCTCTGTTCTGAACTATCCCAAAGGTTCCCATTCTGTGACTCCCCAAGCCTAACTCAAATAGGATAGGGACTAAAAAATAGCATCAAGAAGGCATATTATGTCATTTGAGGCCTTATCCTAATTATTTATTTACAAAAACGTATCTACACACCTATAAAATGATAAAATGTAAAAAAAATGAACAACCATACATGCATACATATAAATCTCACAACCAGAGTACAACATCAAGTAAAGTATAAAGTAAAAAAAATAAAAAAAATACCCACCATAAAGATTCTGAAACACAATTTGAACCTGTAAGTATGTACTGGGGACAACTGTCAAAAGTTGTAGGAACACACCTCAATCTGTCTGGTCTCACTATACACTGTCAAGTCCTAAAGTGTCTAAGTGTCTATCGATGGGTTTATCATCTATAAATGACACAAATCTTATGGGAAAAACCAATGAATTGGTGAGTATAAAAATACTCAATGCAACACCCCAAAGCCAAAAATCATACATTAATAGAAAATGCAGACATCTTAAAATATGTATATATCTATATCACATATAATAAAAATACCAATATATACTCAAAAAAAGACACAAATTCTAAATGTAAATCAAAACTCTAGTATAATATCCTACGATGAAAGCTCAAAGATTACATAAACATATCATCCCAGAGAACACACTCATGTGTTTGATAGTATTGATGTTTCCCTTCTAAGAGGTAGTTATCATCAAGTCTCATCATTATAAGTAAACATAAATGTCTTGAAGAAAATATGATACATAGATGAGGATCACTGTAAAGGTCATGAGGTGATACCAAAAACTCGATACGGATTATCCCTATAAGTAGGGGATTGATGACCACATATTTTTTGTCACAATGATACTAATAACTCCACATAGAGAATGAAGATTAATAGAGGATCTCACTCCAGAACTCATGAAGGGATTACAAAGATATTATCCAAGAATTACTACTGGAGATATCATAGTCCTAAGATTAAGAGATGATTCTATTATATCCCTCAGGTAAAGGATAATGGGAGTGTACCCTAATTAAACATATCCATTACACAGAAGAAAATGGCTCTATTCCATGTTTAAATAAGTACACTGTGTGTTGAAGGGTTATAGGTCGTGTCCCATAACCCTAGGTATTTCCCCTATAAATGGACCATGTCTCCTTCCCATGTATATGTATAAGTACATGACATGTAGGCTAGTTATATAGTCTACCCATGTACATGTAAATAGCTTCATCCAATGTACTTGTTCTTGTGTACAAGTATATGTATCCAACTGGGTACTTGGACTAGGATATGTCCATGTGGGGGTACGTAGAATTCTCTAATAAATATACTCAAAATTTTGTATGTTTACTATCTAAGGTACATGATAAGTCTATGGGTAGGGGTCACACATTGTGTGATCCTTCAACCCTACCTGAATCCATTGATACTGAAAAGGTTCCCCACATGGCATGTATATTCAGATTACACCCCATGTAATGTTGAATTTTCTGAAAATCCATATCTAGGTTCACATGTACAAACCATTCATCTAGACTTTGATCTGAAGATCACATTTCTTTAAAAATTTAGATCAACCCTCTTCGAGTAATTCCATCACCGAATCAAAAAAATTTGGGACACAGATCAGCTCTAAAAATTGGTTTATTTTTGTTCTTTGATTCACACCTAAGAACATAAAAATTATGTATCTACATTAACTGATTCACTAATATCTCTGTCATTTCACTATCATTGTGTTATATTGATCTCATATATATGATTTCATGCCATTATTCTAAGAAATATGTGAGCAAAGCTTGATAAATTAGGATATGTTGAACCCTATGATAAATAAAGGACTTTTTTGGTGAGTGAAGAACTGGAATATAATATCAAAAGAATAATTTAGAGGATCAATCATCATTAAATGTTTGTTTCGATCTTGATTCATTTCTATTATAATATAAAATAAAAAATCATTAATTCAAATAATATTCTAAAAATCACCCTACAATAATCTTATTCTGCAAATACTCATGATCCATGGATCAATATATTAGTAGATTGATTTGTGTTCATCGTAGAAATCCACAACAAAGAATGAAAATAAATATAAAACAACCATACCTCGATTCAGATCGATCATTGGTGAATTAAAATTCCAAATCATAGTCATTTTTGATATCCTTCAATTCTATCTCTTTCTAGTCGTCGATCCTTGATCTGGCCATCATCCTCCAAACCAAATATCCTTCCAAGATCTCTAAAGGATCTCCGATGGTTTTTATGTTTATGTGGCTAACCCTATAAATTTCCCATTAGTGTGTGTTTAAATAATTTGATTTAGGTTTCTATTTTAATGTGTTAATGAGACAAATAAAATAATTTAATTAATTATTTTATTAATTTTATTCCCACAAAGCCTTTTCCAAAAATAAACCAGGTTGAATAAGGTTAAGTTCCGCCTAGTGCAAAACTCATATTCAAAACCCAACAATGCCCTCACATATATGATCTATGAACATGTTTAGATATTATTTTACATTTTCAGTAGAATTGAATGTGCCTTTTATTTAATATATTTAATATATTTCAAACATTAATTTTGGGCACACCAGGCCTCGAAATCACATGACACCTTAATGATTGGTCTCTAAAATAATTCATACAATATCAAAAAGAAATCATGAAAAATCTATGTCATTACAATATATGTGAATTATTCAATTATTGTATTTTGGTAAATTATTTATGTTGGTTAATATTTATTTTTGAATTAATCAATACCCTATTTCTTTTTTTTTCTTTACATAATTATTCACTAGAATGATCACCTTGTAAGTGATTTGAGTTGTTTTTGTGAAGTATATAATGTGTGAAAGAAACATATACACTATTGAAGTTAATTGGATCTTTAATGAATGATAGTAAATTATGGAATAATATTCAATAAAAAGAGAAATATTCACCCAAAAATATCTATAAATATAAATTTTTTCACTTAGGAGATATAGGGATTACACCATATCTTAACTTTTCCAAAACTATTTCTTCTATTCGTAAATTTATTTTACTATAATTCTATAGTGATAACAGACTAATATTGTAGTAAAAATATGATGATATACCCCTACCCCTATTAGTAAATTGGGAATTTTAATTTTTCTTCTTCTTTTTTAATTTTCCTGGATTTACATGATTTTTTTCATTATATCATTTAATTATCTTTACAAATCAAGTATTATTATTTCCTATTAAACATATTTTCATAAATTAGACACTTATGTTCTATCAATGGATTTTGAATGTGATTAGTGCATTTATCTAGTGGTTTTATAATCTTCTAGTCATAAGTAACTATGAGATAAGAGAATGTATAAATCATTTCATCCCTCTAATTATGTAGAATAAATTAGGTCTGGGTAATTATTAAGAATTATTATTGTTATAACTAGAATATGATTTTTAAATTAGAATGACAATTTAATAAGCCATGTAAGGGGATATCTTAGGTTATTCCACTGTCTATAAAGATAAAATTTTAACTAATCTACTTCAATAATATATTCCATATAGAAAACCCATTGAATAATTATTAAAACACCCAAAACAATATTCTCTCTTGAGGCAACACAAGTCCGACTATTTTATGTGAAAATCTAGGTGACAAAATTTATTTCCCAAGGGCCTCAGGACACACCTCTCTTCACATATCGTGGACTGAATATGAATCCCATCTGAACATCAGATGATTCATAAAGACTTTTGGATACCTTTTGAGGTGGGATTTGTTTGATTTCAACTTTATGATCTTTATTAACCAAATATGATGAATGTGGATGCTTTAGTTGTTCATTAGTGTATGGTTCACACTCTAGTATCATTAGTTATTAAATTATAGTTATGGTTGGTTTCATATATCATACACGTTAATTTTGGTTAGGGTTTCATCACATCTTCCACTACCTAAGAGAAATGTTTTTAGATCCCTACAAAACCAAATAGTTTTATAATAATATTCTATGAATTGATATTTTCTAAATCTTATATAATTTGAAGAATATCAAAATCATATTTAATATCATGTATCATTAGTAAAATATGATACATGGTTTTTTTTAGGATTCAATATTGGATTTTAATACATAGATATCAATTATAGTTGTTCAACAAAAACCCATTGTTGTTTAATAACTGAATCTTATTATTTTTAGATATCATTATATATGAAAAAAACACAAAATTTTCAAAAAAAAGAGTATTATATAAAAAATATGATATCTCTATATATCATAAAATACACCATTTAATATCAACAAAAATGAGTGGAATGTCTATCTTATGGTTTGACAGATAGGGAACACTACTATTTTAATCAATCATATAATATAATTTCCCTAAATCGTAGAGTATTTTTTTGAATCATATTCTATGAGTGATAATGAATGAGAAAATATTATTCACGTTGAATTTTTTATTTTTCATAAAATTTAATTATGAATTGGAATTTATTATACCCTACCATTAGTTGTGGGGGTATGATTTTTGGGGAGTAAGGGGGAGTTCATTGGGTCTTATGCCTAGGCATACAGGTTTAATATAATTTCCTTCCTCGATTTGTGTTTCGTATTGATAATGGTAAATGAGATATTATATTGAATAGGATTTTATTATTTATAAATTAGTTATAAAACTGATAAAAGGTATATTGGGTTTATTTAATAATTTTTAATGTTTTTAATAATTAATTATTCATAATCAAATTATAACTAAATAATAAGTTCCTATGAAAATTTATTAATAAATAATCGATATTATTAAATATAATACATAAAAAAATTTACCATGGTATTTGATATTTTTCATTCTATTAATAAATAATAATAATTTTTAAATAATAAGGATAATTTATTAATTGTTTATATACTACAAAAATATTGAAAAATATTTTTAAGATTATTAATTATTCATAATACATAGTTTTGACTAATCAAATTTAAGGGTATTATTTGTAATATTACATAGACCACATAAAATTTGTTCTTATGATTAATATGGTCAAGGTTTAATATAATTTGAAGTATGTTTTATTTAGATTATTTAAAATGTTTACAAGATAGAACATTTGATTTTAAAATTTTTATAACTCATTAAATATAATATATTTTTTGAAATTTCATATATTGAATAATACAAAGGCACTCATATCATTTAATGAATATAACATGATTAAATTCATGATAATATAATTTAAATAATGCATATACAAATTATTAAGAGTTTATAATTAGTATTTATTTAATAATTTTTCATAAAAAAATTACCTCTTATTTAAATATATAAAATATTTATATATTTAAATTTCATTCCCTTGTTTATTTATAGTTATAAATTTAATATATTTTTAATATGTTTCTACATTAGTTTATTTTTAAATCCAACTATATATATTATTAAATTTATTATACTGCTTATCATACATGTATCTAATTATTTACATGATATGTATGGTAATGGAGTCATTTTACATATACCTTTATTTTTGTTTATAATTAATATAATTATCTTGAATTTAGTTTTTGAATATATTTTATATGTATTATGTATTAGATTTATAGTTAATTTCAATCTCTATTGAGTAAAGTTTACCTGGGAAGAGGGACTTGAGATTAAATTTTCTATTGGCCTGGAGGTATATGCCTTAACCTCGAAATAATGGGGCTGGAAATATATAGATCTAATATTTGTCAGGAATGTATTTTTAATTTCATATAATTAAAAATCCAAAAAATTACAAGTTCATTCACCACTTAAAAATGACAGAATTGGTATTGTTTAAATATATTTGGTTTCAATTTTTCGGTGAGTGACACAAACTATGAGTTTTGTAAATATTTACGCATAAATATGGTTTGAAGATATTAGTTCAGTGAAAAGATTAAGATTGTGATCTATAACAAAATCATGCATTCTAAAATGGAATAACATGGCATATAATGGTTATATTTAATCCCATAAAAAATATTAAGTGTTACATTGATTTTAAATAGGTGCCTACCAAGACCTAAATAATTTAATACGAGTGAACCTAACTATTTGGTTCCCAAAAATTATATTTTTTAAGGTAAGAATATAATTAGAAGATAATAAATATTATGTTTATTTTTATTGGATAATTACTTATGATACCCTAACCTGGGAAACCCAAACTGTGAAGATGATATAGGAATCTAGTTGGGTGAATAAATATGATTGATTTTGATAAAGTGTTATCTATGAGTTATATATGAAATGATTTAAAATAGTTATCATGGATTATTTATGTGATATGTGATGTAATTCATGTTAAATTTTAGATCATGTCCCACTATTGGATATGATTTCATTTTTATGGGGCCATCATTTTAATGGGTGTCAATTCAATAAATTTTATTATTAAATAGATACGATACATGATACTCTCATAATAAATTATTATATTGTATAAAATAAAATCAATATAATACAACATAACATTGAGAGTAGTCCTTAAAATCATATACCTAATATAAGGAAATTCTAACAATAGTATGTTAAGAAATGTTCATATGGAAATATTATCTATTTTATAAAAACACCTTACTTAGCAGCCAAGAGTAAAGGTTATTTAAAATATAAATTTTGATTCTTATAGGAAGAATATGTTTATTTAATTATTGTTTTAAAGGAATTAAATTTTCAGTTTATTAATGAAATTTAGCCTCTTCTCTTATACTCATTTTGATTGAGTATGCTTTTAACTTGGAATAAAAAGATGTCCTCTTAAGTCTTATTCATGTTAAGTAATTCATGATTTTTTAAACTAGTGAAATTATTTTAAAGTGTGAATGAAATAAAGTAATTTTTATGAAATTATCCTAAAAGTGTTGATGATTTATGATATAATCATATGGTGTTGAGGTTCTTATTTAGTGTGAACATTACATGTGGGTAATAATAAAAACCTGATGAATAAAATTTATTTGGAGTCTCTAATAATATTTATTCACATATCCATTCAAGGTCAGTGAAACCTAAATGTAAAATTAAGAAAATGAGTTATGATTCATTAATATTGAATTATTCAAGAAACCTAAAGAAGATAATTAAATATATGGTGTGTACACACAATTATCAGTGTTATAGTGATTGATTCATTATTTTTATGGTTTCTATGATATTAATGTATACATTACATGGATTATAAGTATATAAGGGTTTAAAATTAAAGTAAGGATTGATATAGCTTTCATGTTTCATTCAATTAACATGGAAAATAACTTCCACTTAAAATATTTGAATGTAAATGTTTTCATCAAACTCGGAAGAACCTAAATAAAATATGTGTATATACATCTCATTTTTATATATGATAAGTTAAAATATTTGTTAAGAATTTATTTTAATGAACAATGGTAGAAAATTAATTCAATAGACATGTTTTTTCATTCATTGAATTTATTAACATATTTTTAAAATAAGACAAGGATAAATTTTTTTATTTATGATATCAATTTATCTATATTCTTTTCAAAATAAGAGGGAAGATTTTCAATCCATCCATTAATGTTTTATTTTGATTAATTATCTTCTATTCTATTGAAATATTCTATAAGTACCAATATTAACATATATGATATGGAAAATGGTTTATTTTCTAAATATTTATATTGAAAGGAAATAATTATAATTTATTTAATAATGGGAGTTTTTTATCACGGAATGATATAACACAAACTATATGGTGTCTAAGAGGTTATTGGGAGTTTTTTTGGACTTAAGATATTCAATTTGAACATATAAAAGTGATACCAGTGTTCGTTTAAATTTCTAGTGTAAACTACTACTAGGATTGTAGTCATTTTTAGTACAATGTTACTGTAGGTTTTCTACTTCAACCTCTCACTAGCACTCATAGTCCTAACAAAAACTGCCATGAAATTAACCAAATTGACATGACATGATAACAATCATCTTAAAATAGAAACACATGATTCAATCATGTACTCGAACTGCTAGTTCAGACCATTTTTCTGCTTCTTGACTTTACTGCTCAACACAAAGTCATCATTAGATTGTTATCATGTCAATTTAGTATCTATGAGATAATGAATTTTTCTATTATCTAATGTATTAGGACATTTAAAGTAAAAATTGAGTTAAAGAGTTGAATTTATATATTGGAATCAAAGGTAGTGCCACAATATTCTAAAGGATTTTAGGATGTTATTGAATGTAATAATATATATAATTTAATTATTATTGATAATACTTCTATGAAAAACATTTATTGAATGGGTTTCAAGGATGATGATGTTATATGTAGAACAGATATAAGTAAACAATATATGTTTTGTGTATAATATTTGATGTTCAAAAGTTAAAAAATTTGTATATGTCCAAGAGATGAAATTTATGAATTGGAATCCTAAATCTCACCATTATTCAAAATAAATATTTTCAAGTATTTTAGTCACTAAAGAGTTAGTGGGATGGTTTTATGATGTTTTCATTTTAGGATTTGACAAGAATTAGATATTATATAACAAGCTAACAAAACCCATGAATATAAGAAAACACATAAGGATGATCAAGAATTTTATCATATATGATATGATAGAATGATACTCATGTGGGGTATTTTTATGTATTCTTTAAAGTGGTTTGAGAGAAAAAATGTATCATATAAAAGTAAATATCTATTTTTATTTCTTTAATGTTGTCTTATAAAATTTATATATTAATATACATTTCATGAAATTTGATGATAATTAATCTTTTTAATTATAATATTATTTATCAATAACCATTTTTTTCCTGGAGTATTATAGTTTGTGAAACAATTTTAATGTTATAATGTATTGGATTATTATAAGAGACAAAAATTATGACCATGAAGCATAAAGTGTTTTTGTGCATTAGATAGAACACTAAGTATACAACATAGACTAGAATACACTTTTACATTGGTATATTAGAGTTTCTTGGATCATATTTAGTTCCCACAAAATTAGGTTGGTGGGATACAAAGCTAAAATATCTTCATACATTGATACCCATATTTCATAATCCTATAGGGTTATAAAATCCATGGGTGGTTTGGTATGTTACTAAGGACATCCTTCATTGGCTCATAACTAAGATGTTATTTGTACTCCCATATAGTTAGTATTAAATCTATCCCCTCTATAGAGATAAATTATGGAGTGTGATGATTCGTCAATATAGTACTAATGACATGATAATATAATTAAAAAATAATAATATGATGTGTTCTTTAGTAATAGTGAATGAAATTTGATGTATACATAAAATTGGTCAGTCTATACTCAAGGAATCAAGAATAATTTAGTTATATATATTGTATAAATATACTCTATTGTACCTAGATATTTTAGAATGTATTTAACATTAAATAAATTTTTCTTCTTTCATATCTTGTGATACACACAACACCGAGTTCAAACGAACCACGATATACTATTAAAATTTTATTATTTAAAGATGACTTTCCTAACCTACCCATTAAATTTTTTTATAAATAGGAATAATTTTTTTAATTTATAAAAATTTTACATTTTTTATATGAAAGAAAAGGTATCGTTTTTAGAGAATATAAAAATTAACATAGGAATAAATTTTCAGTTTTTTGGAAAAGATTTATTTTTTAGTTAAATGTTAAAAATAGTGACTTTTACTAAATATTATACTTTCGTTTCATGTATTTAAAATATCTATTTAGTTATTTAATGTATTTAAACTAACATTATATCAATTAAACATAATTCTATTTATATAATTTTAATCAATTTCATTATTTTTGGTATCAAAACATTTTAAATTTAACAATACATTTTTTTCTGAAAAAGGGATTTTCATGACTATTAGGGGATTTATTTTAAAATTAAATTCAACCAATTTTTCTAAATATAATTTGATAAAATATATTAAATATTTTCAATTATCATAATTAATAAAATTTTATTTGGTTTACTTAAATTCTTATCATTATGAATAGTGATCATGGTAAAGATGTGTTATCTCGGTAAACAAAATAATTTTATGTTAAAATTATTAGTTAAAACGTTAGAATATATTTAACACATAATGTTATCCTATTAGATATGTGGGTTTTGATGAAATTTATTATTAAGAAGTTCAATAAATTACTTTGATTTTAAAATTATTTTTACTCTTAAATCATGTATTTCTCTCAATCATGTATTAAATGAATTATTTTTACTTGTATTAAAAGTAATTTATACTACCTATACTAATTACATCGGAAAAAATTGATTCCAAGCATGGAATTGTTAGAAAAAAAATTGTTTAGATGACTGATTTCATATTTTTTTCATATAATTATTTGGTCATGGTAAAAATTTAAACTATCATGGTTAAGGATAAAATGTGTTTAATTTGGTTTATGTAGAATATAAGGCTTCTAATGTATTCAAAACATGAATAAATGCGATATATTGAGTTTATTTTAACCATTTAACATATTATCCTAGAATTTAGTGTTCCATTGTTCTTCACAAAATTATTAGGATATATATATATATTATTTAAAACATTTTGTAAGTCTATGTGTGTCATTTCCCTTCCCTATAAAAGGATTCCACATATATTCTCTTATATTGAAATCATTAGAACTATGTCTCATAAAATACAAACCATAATACCTTCTTAGGTTAGTTTAAGATTTCCTAGATCTTTTTTTATTTATAAAATACCATCCTCTCAAGGTATAATGTATAATACAACAGTGGTTTCTCTAAGAGAAGTTAATAATATTCCTAAGGTTGTATCTTTTTTACTTATTTATTTTTCCAAAGTCAATTGTTTCTTATAAATTTAAATATAATAATATAATTATTAACCATATATAGGTATTTCATAATGCTTAAGGAACAATATTTATCCATATGCTTCTCCAATAAATGAGAAACAAAACCATTTCTTATGTGTATGGCATTCAACCACCTCAGGAACCAATGTAATTTTTTACATAATAGAAACACATAGATAGGCATAATGATGTAAATACTGAATACATATCATATATATGAAATAGTATTTATTATCGAAATTTAATATATCATATACATCCTTAACACTTCACCCATTATGAAATGATAACATTTTTTGTGTGTACGTTTGACCAACTCTCTCCATAAAATAATGTAATCCATTTAACATGAAAATATTTTACTAAAGAATATAAAAATATATACTACTAATAAATTTGATATATATATCACTAATACCATTCTATAGATGATGGAACAATATCATATGAATCAGGAATTTAATGTACAGGACAAAATAAGCCTAAGAAAAAGAAACATTTAAAACATGATACAATGGTAATAATGTAATATTTCTAATGAAAGAATGATAAGATTTTATAACAGGATCATATATGATTTTATAAATATAAATATGGTTATGCTATAAACTAATAACATGTTTAAAACCATTATACTTGAGGTTAATTTTTGTTTAACTAAGTGAATGTGTTTGGAAGAGTTTTTCTTCACTAAATTTCCATTCTTTGTGTTACACATCAACATCATTAACTATTTTCTTCCAATATAATTCTTGAAATTTTAATAGAATGGGGTTTTAACTAATATTCTTATTATAATTGTTAAAATTTATTTGATTGTTTTTGTTACAAGCAACATTGAGTTTTAATAAACACCGACATGCATTTAATATTATTATCTAAACAAGAGAATTACCTCTTACAATTAATCACAAAGGAATGAATATAAATAAATTCATTTTAAATATTAAGTATAAAGTTTTATATTAAGAAAACACATTGATAAAAAACTTAACATTTGGTATAGTCATAATATTTTTTAAAGATAATATTTTCTCAAAAAAATGTTTATTATATGTTTTTTTGAAAAATATTTAAATTATATTTTTATTATATAATAAACTAAATTTTAAATAATGAATTTCAACATTATATTTTGCTATTTTTTTTTATTTTCATGAAAACATTAATTTTTTAATGAATAATAAATAACATAGTATTTTATTAAAGACAACATTTTTGTTTATATAATTTATATATTTATTTTTTTTCCAATGGTTTGAAAAGTAAAATTAGTAAAATTATATATATATATTAATCTAATTATTTAATTTATAAAAAATTTTATATTGAATTTTAATAACTTTTTAATCTCTTAAATATTTTTATCTTTGGAAAATCAATTTCTCATTGCGTCTAAGAGATTAATTTTAAACTAAATTATTCAAATTATATGAATGAAATTTATAAAAATGGATTATATATTTTGAAAAATCAAAAAATATATTATATAATCAGTTCGAATTTATTTTCTTCCATAATGAATATTAAAAACATTAGATATTATTTACCGCGATTAATGTACAAATAGGTTTAAAGGGGGTTAAAATAAAAATATATGTGTTAAAAAGGATGTAAAACATACCTAAATCTGATTAACTGGACAAATTTAGACCTTATCATGTCTATTTATTGATAATGGTTCATTTTCTAAATTGTTTTCTTGAGAAAAATGTGTTTACACCATTTTTTCAAAAAGAATTTGTGTGACACTCACCTCACTTATAAAGGGACACCCTTTCTCCTCTTCTATTCGCACAACCAAAAATTATTAGATCAGCCAATACCTACCCAAATATCTCTTTACATTCCCTCCTCTCATCCTAGAAGCCATATTTTTAATCATAAATAATATCTAGGAAGGCTTTGGTGAAAACCAAAAAAGGTTACCCGAATAAGAGGTAATGTTCTTCAATGAGAGTTATTATTTTAGTTATTTAATACAAAAAAATAAATAATTATAAAATAATTATCATATAATAATATTAGCATAATCTATATAATTTTATTTTTTTTATTTTATGGGAATAAGCTACAACCATATCCACATCCATGAAATGAGATTCAAAATCCTCATTCATGTGTAAAGGGGACCGTTGGAATAGAGGGTCCCTTAGAACAAACTATTCAATGCTTTTGATTACCATATTGTGTATAGAGTTAGCTATACATGATTTCATATTACCATTATAGTCTATACATTTTTGCATCCACTATTGATATGGGAATGTCCAATGATTAATTTTCGTATCGAATGTTTATAGCAGATCCCAGTCTATAATGACAACCTCGAGATACAATGACATTAATCCTAAATATATGTTCTATGGTATAGATACATTTTATTGATTGGACACAGTAGATGTTTTACTATTAGGTGTTGGGGGAAAATAAACATTTATAATTCTTCTTATGAATTTCTCACTTGGTGAGCTCTAGTAGTGAGATCATGAGGACATACCCACCAATAAGAACACCACATGTTTTAGGGGTCATTAGATGTTCTTATCTACGATCATGTGTAATGGTCTCCTGACTTGATATCCTTACAAATGTATGTCATTTGATTGTGTGCATTGATGTAAGACAAAAAACATGGTAATGAATTCGTGTCGAGGTAGTGTGTGTGGGGTGCGTCATTGGTGGCATGTCATTTGTTGAATGGTCAAAAAAGTATTTTTCTCTTTCGGGTTATGGAAGTAATATATCTCATGTCATGTTGATATGGATGAAAGTACCATTATAAGACCACAACCATGGCAGTCAAGGGCAAATCCTTCCAGTTAAATCCACAAACAATAATTCACGAAAAGAACGATGAAACATGAATGTGTCATGCTTTATGATATATTATATACAAAGAGATTATATTACAGAGCGCATGTTCGTAGGTTGGTTGTCGCTGCTGCAAAAATCCTTATATCTTTAGTGGCCATGATGGGTTCCTAGATCCCACTCTTGGTCTGTGAATAATATTCATTACTATCAAGATAAGGTCCTAGAGGGTCACACATAATAGTGTATTCAATAATCTTCTCAATTTAGTTGAATAGAAGTTTTGGACATGGTGGGGCCCACCACAGGGGTTTCAGATTTGTCCAAGGATAAAGGATCACCAATGAAATAAATAAATTCATATTATTAAAGTTTAAAATAATGAGGATTGAAATTATTTATTAAATGTATTTACGGGTTTTAAGTAAATACATTAAAAATATCAATTGATGAATATTAAATTATTAAAGGTTTAATTAATATTTATGGGAGCAAAGAGCTGAGTTAATGACTCAATTATTATCACGTAATATATTTAAATATATTAAAAGTAAGTGATCGTAATATTTATGACTCAGATAAGTAGTCATAATATGTCATTAATAGTGTGTTGATTATTCAGGGGTTGGGTTGGCATTTTCGGGTAATTAAATGACACTATAAATATAAGAATAGAGGAGATTGAAAAACAATATTCATGGAGTTTCTCTCTCTTCTACTCTCTCCTATGATCTAGAGAGAGTGGCGCTGTATCCAAGGAGCATGGATCAAGCACTCTCTCTGGCATTGCTTGCGAAGAAATTTGGTGATCGTTGGAGCGTTGAAGGCATCGTCGCAATTCTGTGCTAGCACCCAGATTACAGTAAACAACGCTCCTGTAAATTTCTTGAAGTGTGTGTGGATGTTCTAGAAGAATTATACTTTGGATTATTCAAGCAGTGATCGCCAATGATGAGCAGACATCATACGCGACTTCGGATTAAAAATGTATTTTTTTTAGATTATTTTTGTTGTTAAAACCCTTCACATATGGTCCTCGGCTTTGATTGGGTTGTTCTTCACTGACATAGACAAGTTTACGTCGATTGTTTTTGGGAATTTTTTAAAATCCAACCTGTTTGGGGCTTCTTCTACACACCCTATTCCAATAAGTGGCATTAGAGGGATGTGTGGTGATTTTAAGACAAATGAAATAATTTAATTTGAATTAAAATATAAATATAGCATCGATTAGGTCCCAACATCAAAGACGGAATCAGAATCAGACATCAATTAGCCAGTCTGCAGTCATCTGAAGATTTGAATTCGGATTAGAGGTTGAATTATGGTGGTGTTTCGTTTCTCTACGGGAAATCCCATGGCTGAAACACTCACCAGATAATAATTTTTGATTTTATATTAATTTCTATAAATTAATTGAATTATTATTATAAAAAAAATTATTTGGTTTTATTATAATATAAATATTAATTTTATTATAATATTATTATTATTTTAATTTTGTTATTATTTTTCGAAAGGATAATATTTAGATTTTGAAAATATTTGTAAAAGGGTTGGGGGAGACCTCAAAGCAAGTATTTTAATGTAAAAATAAGGGAGGGAGAAAATAATTACTTACAAAGAAGGTCTAAGAAAAAAAATTGGGAGGAGGCTGGGGAAAACCTGCTATTGCGGGTCACAAAACAAAAAAACTTTCTGGTTTTGGGGGCCAAGCCGCCCCCCATCTCCCAAGCACGGAGGCCCCGAGGACCACCTCCTCTCTTTCCAGTAGAGTAAACATGCGGTAGCATCAACATGCCGCTGCCGAATCGGATGGCCAGGCCACACCCATCCCCCTCCACGTTGGGCCTCCCTATTAAGGATGCCCCCTCCTCTTCCTGAACCAGCGCACCAGGCACCCCTCACTGCAGTGCACAATGGAACACCGCACCCAGGCCACCCTATCACCCTAAGTCATGGCCAAATCTGCTCCCACCCTGCTGGAAGCCTCTTCCAGATGAACAAAAGGTAGTGTGCCACTACACAACACTGAGGTCGCGTCCTCCTAGTGGTCTTCCTCACAGTGTCGTGACACAACGAACGCCTCCTCCAGGAGATCTCTCTCCTCGCGGAGACCTTATACACCACCTTGAAGAGTATCACTAGGTCGCCCCACCCCGTACTGGCCACCATGGCTGAAGCTTCCCCTTACGACACAACCCTAACGACTCCCATACCACCTCCTCCCTACCGACGGTACCTTGCATGGTCATATGTGCATACCAGACCAGCGGCCAGAAACTTACCCGTCTGGAAGTCACCCTTCGTAATGATAGAACCAGTGCGACACCCTTTCATGGCTTCCATTTCTCGTAGGTTTGCTTCACATGAAACCCTCAGTGTCTATCTAAAGTCACGATGTCTAGGTTCAGTCAAGCACACGGACCGATAGAAACTCGATCGCCTCCCAGTCCTCCTAGTGGGCAGGTAACATGCCCTTTCTGGAAACAGGATAGGGCAGGTCTGCCCGGCCTACAATAGGCTTAGGCAAACCGGCCCATCCCAAAACACATTGCATAGGGTCGAGAAAGCATTCAATGGGCCAGCGCATGTTCTCCCCGACCCGCACAGGTCGTGCCCAAAGTTTTAAGGGCCCTGGTTTTTTATTTTAATCAAAATTTTTTAAAATAATTAATTTAGTTTTAGGGGAGAATTAAATTAATTAAGCATTAATTTTGTTTATTAAATCTTTAATGTGGTATAAATAATTTAATTTGAAGTTTAATTAAATTAATTAATTGATTTAATTTTTTGTTTTAAAATTAAACTAATTAATCAGGACTGAACGACATTAATTTGAATTAAAAACAAGAGTGAAGTTTTTAATTCAATTCAATACCTTCAAGATTATTTTTAATGCATGTTTAATTTTTCTTCTGCATTTATTTAATATATGCGTGTTTAATTCATATGTTGATCATGAGATGGAGACTGACCAATGCATGTCTACTTCATTTTATTTAATTACTTATTTATTTATTTATTTATTGCAATGTTTATTTAATAATTAGTTTAATTAATTTATAAGAAATATGTGTGCCATTACAATGTCTCTATATGTATAAGGGTCTGCATGACCATTCTCAGAGTTATACATTTTACTCCCTAGTATCCCCTCACTTGTGTGCAAATATAGATTTATAATGATGAGACAATACATGACGGACTTTACACCAAGTGACAACGATGCACCAAACAGAAGTTGGAAGCATTGGATGAGTTGATGTTGCTATTCAAGTTTCTAGCCACACCACTAATGGAACATACCCCTAGGGTTTTGGTTGGTCCGTTATTCACACAAAGGACTATCCAATAGTACCGGCTCATGATCAGGCTATTCATTTTTTTCTACATGATTTATTATTTTGTGAATGTGTAGATAAAAAATGATTACATTAAATAATAATAAACTAGCTTGCAAGATAAAATGAACATGTTAAATGATGATTTTTATATCTCATGCATGGTCAGTTGTGAGTCAGATCACATTGTATGTGCTTATAAAAATAGAAAATAATTTCTTTCATAATATTAAAAAAAAAAACCCTCAAAGATATATTAATTCATAACAGCCTTAAATCATTAAAATTTGGACAAAACCAGCTATTTGAGGTGCCGGTCATGACATAGCTGAGGGTGCCTCTAACTATAGAGTAATCCATATAAAAATGATGGTTTTTCTTAAGTATTATTGCAATAATGAAATATCCATATCTATATTATTGCGATTTTAGAGGCATGTGTTGATTAAATCATGTTCAAATTTTAACAATGTAATCATATTATGAATTTCATAAAGAAATATAGGTAAGTTTCATCAGTAGAGGACATATATTATATGGAGCTCATTTTTTATCTTGGAACTAAAGTATTTGCATTAATGTTTTCTTTAGAATAAGAAAAAGATGAACTTGATCAATTATGATATGATTTGAATCATATACGAGTGCAGATTCTACTCATTGAAATTTTATTGAGATCTATGAAAACAATCACCACCCATGACACCCACCAAACTGACTTAATGATTTGATATTTAGTATAAATAATAATGGGATATATAAATTGAAACTGATAAGATCAATTAGGTATTTTTATCATGTATATGTTTTCCATTTATATAAATTATTTTTTTAATGATGTATTCAAAAAATAAAAAAGAACTATTTGTTTAAAATTAATGTTATGTGCTATATATTTTTAATGAAATTTAAAATGATAATATTAATAATATAAATATTATTTTTATACCCATATAATTATTACTATATCAACAACTATTAATATTTAAATATTAATTTCTATAATTAAAATTTTCATGATATTTTACATTTCCATTAAATGATAAATTTATAAATTTTAGATGTTTGTTTTTATAAAATCATCTTCATATTTTTAGATTCCATTAAAATATTTGTGTATGATTTAAATTTGGGACTATTCCAAAATAATTTAATTTTAACATGAATAGTGAAAGATAATGTTTTCAGTAAAACCATAATT
The DNA here is from genome assembly GCA_963277665.1 of Viscum album. Classification (NCBI taxonomy): domain Eukaryota; kingdom Viridiplantae; phylum Streptophyta; class Magnoliopsida; order Santalales; family Viscaceae; genus Viscum; species Viscum album. The sequence continues at coordinate 247,821,638 of OY728131.1, forward strand.
TCTATTATATCTCTATAATATTAGTTTTACATATAAAATTATAAAAAAATTGAGAAATATTTATGGAATAATGATTAATAATTTAAAAATATTATGTTAAATTATTGAAACAGATGGTTTAAATTGTAAGAACTTAATTAATATTTTATAATACTTTTTAAATTTAATTTTATTAATAAAATATTAATTTTGTAAATTTTTAGTTTTTATTTGTTTGAGATGTAAATAAATTCTATATTTTTTATAATAAAAAAATCCATTTCATGAAAATCAAGATATTGATAATTTTAATGAATTTTTTAATTTTAGGTTTTCAATAATGTTTATCTAAAAAATATGTGTTCATGGGCTAGATAGAGAAATATTTAAATGGATTTTTATTACACATATAATTTTATTTTTATAATGTGTATTTATTTTTTATTATTACTTGTTCCATATTACTTAATTATGTAAATTTTATTTTTAGGAAAAATGATTTATTTACTTAATAAACAAGTTACTATGGTAAAACTGAAAATGGAAAAAGTAATAAATCTACAGGTAATGAGGTTAAAAGATTTCAAAAACATGTCTATAATTGATTTTTTGATATATTATTGACCTTATATATTCTTCCATTAAATAATTTTTTATTTTGGATCCATCTGACCTGTTTAACATATGATTCCTTTATATATATTGATTATATTTAAAAAAAATATCTTTCTCCCCACTTATAAAAAGGGCCTCCCACCATACCATAAAGAATAAAATAAAATTTATTTTTTTTATTGAAACTATACCCCCATTCATTCCCCTAAAATGATATTTTATCCTATAAATATTATGATAACATGATAGAATCATGAGCCTCCCCTTTACAAGGATTCCTTCAAAGAAAAACCAAATTTATAGAAATAAGCACAATCTTTTCAATAACACATTTTCTTTTTTTTCTTCCATTTTAAAATTTATTCTCCCAATACTATATGATGAATCTTTTATTTATAAAATAAATATATTTTTTTCTTGGGAATAAAAAATAACAACCTTTCACATCTTCCCTTATGGATAAAAAAACATCAATCATGTTTTTCTGTGAACTACTTTCTCCAGGATGCCACATTTTCCATTTCATACAATTTAATATGAGTATATTAATAATATGAAATTTAATTTATAATTTTAATATTTTTAACATGTTTTTTGATATTAAATAAAAAACCTTAATACTCTATTTAATCGTTCTATGGAAATTATTATCGGTATCAATATATAGGTGCAGATTACCACTTCCATGGAATGAAATATTCTATCAATAATTACCTATTTTAATGGATAATATTAATGTTTCATTTCAAAAAATTCAATGATATTTTTAAAATTTAATTTTTTTTATATTTTCATTCTATACATTCCTCTTATTATATAAAATCTTAGATCATTATACATGTGTATGTGCGCACTACTAACCTCATCAAAGTGGTGTATTCTGTTTTTTATATTATATTTACTATTTATCAAAATATTTGTATTTATGATTTAAAACCATAAAAAATACAAATAATAATATTATTATTATTTTATAATGTTATTATTATGAATGGAACACTCTCTCAAACCTTCTCAACAATCAAATTATAGCATATTCTTGTTTGTATATGCTAACCACATACTAAAATAATTCTAAAAACTTATATCATGAATGTATATGGGAATGTTTTTTAATATATGATATTTATAAGTAAATTATAAGTAAATTTGGTTCATTTATTTTAATATTAAAATTTCAATCCTTATTTAAGAAAACATGCCTCATTCTTTAAGAATCATAAAAAAATACTCATTATTGAATTTAATATTTAGGATCATAACCAAAAATCACATAGAACGAAATTATAGATTTATATATCATTACGAATAATTAATTATAGTAAATTTTATTATCTAGTAATGATGAAATTTTATACAGTAATGAAGAGAAAATTTATTATTATGATACTAGTTCAAAAAATAAATGTTACTCATACCCAAGATTGAAAATATATAATAAATAAATAATATAAATGCATTGAAAACTTATATATATTTTTATAAAATAGTATATATATGCGACATTTCAATAAATTTTTAATTAATATAATTATGTTCGTTACACAGGATCTTAGAGTGAACTCAACTATGCATGGAATCAAAGTAAGTTATTATTTGTTCGAAATATAATTTTTATAGGAATATTTCATTTTGTACACCATGATGTCATTGATATGGTTTTCTTTATCCCTAAATAATATTTTTTACCATATTCCAGTAATTCGTGGGGTTTGACTAGGCATATCTTTATCTTTCTATAAATGTATTTTCATTTAAAATATAACAATGTAGAAAGGGGTTTTGATTAAGATGTTAGTCAACCTGAAAGTGTATCATCACAAAAAAAAATTTCAAATCACGATTGATTTGAAAAATATTATCCATTTTTGGAATTGTTACTCACTTTAAAAAATCTCATTATTTTTTAGTACTCATGTGGTTTTACTTTTACCTTTATAGTTTCATTTTTCAATGACTCATATTTCACCATAAGAGTTTCTTTTAATTGAATATGACCCTCCATATTCTTCTCAGTGAGGATCCTTCATTTTTCCATGACTATTTTCATGAGGTACTTTTTATTATTTCCTTCCAAATTCCAAATAATTGGTTGAGGTAGTTTTATACAACATGATCTTATTTAAAATTTTAATTATATTTTATATTTTCTATATGTAGTTTAGATTATAATATTTGGAAAGAGGGGGTGAATTTACAATTAAATAATTTTTTTATCAATACTAAAAAATAATTTATAAATTCATTAACATTGTTTTTTATGTATAAAAATATATATTTATGTCTATAATAGATGAAACATAATAATTAAGTGTACTGTAAAATAATTTTATCAAAATAAAAAAGGCATATTTTGATAATGGTGTTCAAAAATATCTTTAGAATGAGCTCCGAAATCACCTACACTCAGGAATTCTTTAAAGGGTGATATTTATCCCAATTTTTAAACAATAAATAAGAACCAATAAATAAATAAATCTCTTTGTCTTAATGGAAACTAATAACCAAAAAACCATATGTTTCTAATTGAAACCAACAACCTTGAAGCGTAAATTTAATGGTGGTGAGCAGCTATAGAGGAGGATGAAGTAGGCGATGATTTTCTTAACAATCCCATTATAAAGAAATAAAATCCCTTAAAAATTTTAATCTGAAAAAAGAATATGGGGAATAATTGAGAGATGTTATAAGAAAATACATTATGAATTAAAAAAGGTAGAAAATGGATCATAGATAAGTGGTAAAAAAATTATTTACAAAGGTGAATCTGAGTTATCTTTGAAGATTTGAAATTTAAGTTCATTTGAAAATTTGTTGATAAATCTCATAATGGTTTGATAAAGAATAATTCAATGTATGTTAGTCTTTTGATAGTTTTTAGTTAATATCCAATCTATCATTTATGTCTATTTATATCATTTACATGTGTTATAGGTATCATGGGTCGAGTTAGTCCCTTAATGAGATGAATCCTAACAACTAGATTAAAGAATTAAATCTCTTTAACTATTTTGGATTGAATTCACTAGATAGACTTCACAATAAACTAGGTAGGTGGTAATTGTCTTGTGGGTTTCTTGGTATCTGAAGCCTCTATTGTGTAGTCTGAGTTATTGAAAAAGCTACAAAATATATTGTCTCTTCTATAGGCTAGTTGGTGCACTCATAATGGTTGGTCCATGATATTATGCAGTTAGGAACATAGAAATGGTTCTCCATTCTCTTATTAATGTTTTTTATTATTTGACTTGTTCCCTAGAATGGGGTCAAAATAGTATAGATAAAAAAACTCAAAACACAATGGTTAGAAATACCTTATCTGATAGTGATAAAAATCCTTTTATAGGTTAAAAAATTTCTTCCATAATAATGATCAAAAACAAAATTTTAAGATTAAAAAATATAATAAAAAATATAATAAATAAGAGAAGAATTAATAGGAATGAAAAAGAAGAAAAATAATGGAATTGAAAAAGTTTTTTAAGTACTGAAATATGATTTTCTATGAAATCATATGTATTCCACTTTAAAAATTATTCTTATCCTCAATTGAAAACATTTATTTATAAAATATGGATCTTCCTCTATTTTGAGTATTTTACCTATATACAATATACTTCTCCCCATCGAATACAATATAAATTTAACCAAATATTAAAATTTTCACCCCATTAAAATATAACTTTCCCCCTATTTATGATTAAAAAACATCTAAAAATAGATAAATATGAGATAAAACATAAAAATCATAATAAACATGATAGTAAAAATATGATTTTTGAAATTTGAAAATTTTGTTTTAAAAATAATAAAATAAGTGATATTAGAAAAATAATGATTTTATTAAACAAAAACTCATACAAGAAGAGAGAATAAAAATAAATACAATATTTTATTTCAAGATCCATTTTAATAAAATTAAAATGTTTTATAAAAGGGTGTTTTCTTAAGATATTTGATAATTGAAGATTAGTGATATTTTATTGTAACATGACATCTCCCATTATAAAGTGTTCTTTCAAAAAGTGATGTGTAATATCAATGTGAATACCAGGTTCATAGTGAATAAGATCAATAGAGAATCATAATGTTCCAGAAATATCACATTAAATACGAACATAATGAAATGTTTGCCGATAATATAAGTGTTTGTTATATCTATATGATTTAGGTTAAATAACTCTCTATTTCTATATAGTTTTCTTGAGTTATTGAAAGGGAAATTTATTTTTTCTTCTTTATACTCTAAAATAGTATGTTATATCCAAAAAATAGACATCTCATACTTTTACATTTCTTATCTAGTTGAAAATTTTCAAAATCAGCACAAAAAACATGAATTATTAAAATTTGTTCTATTAAGATTTAATAAACTTGGTTCTTTATATCCTTTGAAAAAATGAAAAAAAATTAAGATATTTTAAATGAAAATATTTAATATTTTCTTGAAAATGATCGCAAATAAAAATACTAACTATAATGTATTACCTAGTTTTATTAATGTAAATAAGACTCCCCATTAAGATTTCAAAAATATTACTGTAAATAAATTTAGTAATGTTATCTAATATTATATTACAATTAATAGGAATATGTGTATTAATATCCTTATCTTGATCCATGTCAAAATGTTTCAGTAGTACATTAGTGTATTTAATTAAGTTTATAAATGTTCTATTCTCATTTTCAAAGATTTGAAAACCAAGAAATAATTTTAACTAACCTAGAAAAAACATTTTCAATTCCATTATTGTAGTATTTTAAAATTCACTACATATATATTCATTTCATGATCCGAAAATTATGTCATGTATGTCAATTTAAATAATTAATTGATCTTTTTAAACATTATTTAAAAATAATTTCGAATATTATTTTCCCATTTTAATATCATTTCACAAAACATAACTTCTTAATATTTCAGAACAATATTCAGAGGCTTCTTTTATACCATATAAATCATTTCAACAAATGAAAATCTTATATTTATTTATTTTAAAATATTTATGGTTTTTAAATAAAAAATCATTGGTAAAAAATACCGTAAAAACTAAAATACATTTGAAATTTTTTCAGTTTTATATGTGTAGTTATTTCTAATAATATTATTAAGAATTATAGAAGAGAAATTGGTGTGATGGTTTCATTTTAATCATTTTATTCTTCTTTATTAGAGAATTTAAATACAAGTGTATATTTTTTTTATATGTTATGTTTTATTTCTCATATAATTTATTTCAAAATTTATTTTTTCTAATAACGAGTTGATTTCTAGTTATTTCAATAAACTTACAAACATTATTCTATTGGAATTGGTCAAACAATTATTACATATAGAAAATGGATTTTCATTCTTAATAGTATCATCTAGGTTTTTCGGTTTAGGAAAATGAATATAATAATTATTCTCAAATACTTTTATTAATGAACTCCAAATACATGTAGTGACATAAAAATCACTGATAATAATTTACAATGGATAACCATTAATTTTTTAAAAAAAATTATGCAATGGACTAGAAAGTGATTCGATTTGAATATCAGAAGAAGGTGGATTATTCAAGGTAAAGGGTTCAATATTTCCCAACACATATTTTAATAGGGATGAAGGAAGATGTTTTTTAAATGAATTCTACATGAATGGATATAAAAAAACTAATCATGTTTTGAATAATGTGATTATTCCAATGAGATATATTCTTAATGAAATAGGTGACCTAATATAGACCTATTATATTGTGCTCATCATCTAACATTAACTAGATTTATCTCTCCTAGAATGTCCATCCACAACCCAAAAAAATCCTCTCAAAAGGAAATATATTAATTTAATTCCCATATTATCCAATAATCAGTCTTGGATTTATTCATGATGGACCCATAATTTTGAACTCATATATTTGGTATGTATCATAAATCTTTTGATGTAAAGTGATTAAATCATGTGACGTACCCCCAGTGGAAATAATACACCATGATGAATGAAGATGAAATATTATCATTATAAATATAGATACATGTAAAGGGAATATATGAGATAACATGAGGAGATTAAATAATATGGTAAGGTGATATTTTAGTAAATGATATCGAAAAAAGGAGAGTCGGAGTATCCGCGATAGTGAATTAATGAAAGCAAGGTGTGTGTCTCTTACTTGATAGTTGAGAGTTGATTATATTGAATGTTCCAATGAAAAAGAGGATGTATAAATCTAGAAAAAGATGTTGGTGGCCACTGGATCAATGAAATGATGTTAGGGTTTTTTTGTGAGAGAGAATCAAGTGTTCCTTTACCTGATCAAAAAACAACAAATTTAATCAATGTGGGAAATCATAAAATTTTAAATTATTTATCACATAGCTTATTATATAAATGACATGATAAATTAAATTTTATTAGATTTATCACATAATTTATATATAAAGAAACACGATAAATTGATTTACCATACAGGTCATTTTATAAATGATGTTATAAAGCAATGAGAATTTTTTTATCGTGTTTGTTATTATATAACTGACATTAAAATGTGCTTTACCATGTCAGTTATATTATAAATGATGTGGTAAAGAAAGATAATTCATTTATCACTTCAGTTATAGGATAAAACACATGATAAATCAATATAAATAGATTTTAACACTAGTTATAAATAATAAACAAGAAAGGGAGGACTTGATAAATAATTTTTTGTATAAGTGATAGTCATTCCAACGTAATAAAATCATCATTTCCTTGAAAAATATATTTTTCCAAAAAAAATGATTTTCATCACGCTTTTTATGTTCAATTTAATATAAAATACTACCACTTATATTAATTGAGTTGAAAAAAATGGATTCCATATTTTGAATCAGGAGGTATAAATTTTAAAAATATTCCTTATTTTATAGGTCACCATGCTAAGGGTAAATTTGGTAATTAATGATAAAAATAATGCGATAAAGACTACAAACTGACTAAAAATATTACTCAATCATATTGGGTTTTTAGTGTTAATCAATGTATTTTAATTTACCTATTATATTCCTATTTGGTGTCATATTTATTTTATTTTTGTTCATAATGTTTCTATGAAATATAAAGAAAAAAATGTCATTTTCTTGATTTTAATATTTTTAATATTTTATGACAGGGATAAATACAACTAATTTGTAGTAATAAATATTAATTTTAATGAAAAATATTTTTTTATGATAGTAATTTATATATAGATTTTATTAGTTATAAAATTACCATAACTTCTTACGAAACTCTTCCACAACATATTTTTTATTAATAAAAAATTAAAATAAAAAATATTAAAAATATTAAAAGTAATAAAATTTCAATGAATTTTTATGCTCCATGATTTTTTTAAATAAAATGTAACACTTAATTAGGATTTAGTAGAAATTATTAAAATTACATTTCTATAATGTTGTATTCAAAGTCAAATTAAATGAATAGTCCCAAAAAGGCGTTAATGTGATTTTATAATAAATAATATTTTATTAAATGATTTAAAATTCCTAAAAAACCAATCTCTAGACATTTTATTATAATGTGTTTAAAAATATAAATTATTTTGCATTGGTTAAGAAAAATTCCTTTTTTATAGTAATAATAATTATATATGGAGAATAAGAAACTTTGTTATTAAGGTAATTTCTTAAAAATAATAATATGAGTTTAACACAAAGAAAAGTGTGAAGACTTAACCTAAAATTGTCCATTATTTTTTATTATATTATTTTGACACATACATGTATTATCATTTAATTATAATATTTTACCTCATGTTTTCTATAAAAAATAATTTAAATTAATTTAATATTTCATGAAATACCAAAAGTGTCCCAACCCTTACATATTAAAGGGAACCTCATATACTATTTTCATCAAACATCAAAAGACATTATATCAGAGAATCCAAACACAAATACCTTATTTACTACACTAAACACATACTATAGGCCTTTCATTGATTTGAAACCCCTCATATAAATGATTTTCGTGCAAAGATAATGATTTTTTCTGAAGAAGAAGTATCATTTTTAACCAAGTATTTTTTATAACATCTTCCATATCCATCAAATATTATTCAACAATATTGATATAATAACATAATTATATAGTATATATAGATATTTTATTATATTAATGGATTATCTTACAACTATATACTCTTCCATCAAATTAGAAACAAAACCAGTGTTCATGTGTATAGAAAAATTCATCCGCATGAACTGATTTAATTAATTTTTTATCATCGCCACTTGTGGGTATTAATAATTAATAATTAAATATAAATATAATATATTAATTTCATATTTATTATTCTATAAAATTAATATATAATATATATTTTTTCATTCCATTCATAGAAAAAATATAACATCGTTTGTGTGTATCTGTGGACTGCCACCTCCATGTAGTGATGTGAAACAAATTATCAAAACATCACATGGTTGATATATATAAGTTTATTTAAAGAAATAATATAATTTTTATAATTTTTTTATTTTTTAAATATAATATATTACTTAATATCTTTTCATCATGGTCATTATAAATGGAAATTTTACTCATTATTCTGTATGAAAAAACATCTCCATGATTGTAACGTAGATCATTTTTATAATTATTATTAATGGTAAGTTTTAAAATTATAATAGATGTATAAAAATTATAATTATTCCAAGATTATTATTTTCTATATGATTATATAATTACCTAGTTTTCTATAATCAACTATCCAATATCATTTTATATTCCTGGGCCAAATATCATAAAAAGTCCAAAATGATGTTAATTGATTAATACTTTTATATAACATGTAATTGAATAAAATAAAATAAATAATGAACATGAAAACATTCCTTATGAAATTAAATTATTATCTTATCTTTATTAATTACGAATTACGTCACATAGATGATGAGTCAAACTTGACGTAAGGAATTTTATCTCAATTTCCCTTCATTTAGGAAAATTTTAATGTTATGGAAATTATTTCTGTATGTGGTCTGTATACTGGATATTTTTCAAATTATATCATAATATCTTCAAGCATAATGATATATTATTTTAAAATTCATTTTACTTCAACCAAGGGGGTTTAATTTTAATGATATTAAATGGCAAGATGTTTCTTAATTGAATTTTCATCAATTGGGTTATACATTTACATAACCATCATTCATATACTATTATTATGTGTTAAAATATCTATAAATTTTTTCTACATATTGAAACTTATTTTTTTATATTTCTATATATTCACAGAATCAATTCATTGACTAATTACCACATTAAAATTTATGATATGTACAGGTTTTTTCATTTTCTCAATATCTTTTTTCTTAAGATATGTTTAATATTGTGCATCATGATTTAGTATAATTTATTACTAAATACCTCATGATTTAATTTTGAAATTTTAACTCATTAAATTAATTTTATTTATATATACATTCAATTATCCTTCTTCCAATGACTTTTGATTTATAATTTTCCAAAAAGGTAATGTATTTATGTTATAATATCATTTCATTTAGAGATTGTTTATCTTCAAGGTTCCTTTAGGGGGAAATAATGTATAATTATTCTCTAGAATAAAATATATTTTATTATACAATATTAATTAATATGGTTTACTTATTGTGTTTAAAATTCATCCATTATTTAGAAAAGAATAGTCGAGAATGTTTTTGTATGTAATATTGATCTTGCATATTACTTTGATATAGAATATTTCTCTTAAATTTCTATATTTTCCATAAAATGTTCAAAATAATGTTTGTACTCTTATCTAATGATTTTTTTTAAAAACAATTGCCTATTTTTTCTGTTTTTAGAGAATGGTTTAAAATTAATATTTCTTTTTTTTCTAAATGAGGTACTTTTGAATTTTTTAAGAAAGTGTGAAAGGATTGTTTTCCTTTAACATATTTGGCATGTATATTATTTACTAACATTAAAAATGCTAAATTATTTGAACATACATTAAATTATTCCAATATTGTTTTAAAAAATAATTATATAAAACATTTTACAATATCTTAAATTTTAAATAATTGATTTATAAGTGAAATGGGTAAATTCATTAAGAAAAATTCAATGTTATATTTTAAATACATTTTAATTAATGATGGAAACCTTTGATATTGTGGATTTATTCTAAATTATATATTTATTTCTCTTAAACATATACCTATTACTTTCTACCCTCCATTAACTGGGTAATACGAGCTTTAAACTCATTTAACAAATTCATTCCTTATGATATCTCATCTGATTATGACATGAGGCAAGATTATGAAAACCATTTTATTACATGGATAATTCTAATATTTATTTCATATGATTGATTTCCATTTTATAGGACACATATTCAGAACATGATATGATTGGTTAACCAATATTGAACTCTATTGTATTGGTTAATTCTTTTGTGTCATGAGACCTTATATAAAGGATTATGGAGTAATACTAATCCACTATTGGAATCCATAAACAATGTGATATGTTCATGAATGTTATCCGTGTAATAATATTAGGGCATTTATATGTTTCTTCCACTTTCCTATATTTTCAGGATATTATGATTCAATTTTCTTTATGTTATTTTCCCATTTGATTATTCACGATCATTTAAATTTATGATATCTTGTTATGCATTTTTATCTTGTTTACTCTCTTACTAAGGTTTATAGATCACCCATATCTATTATATGTTCTCTATGTTATACTATGAAGTTATATATTCTCAAAGGGTTTTTGGATCTCACTATGAAGAAAAAAAGATAAAGATATTATGTTTTAGTTTCATTTGATGTTTCATGTACCCATTATTCCAAATACAGTAGGACTTATGATCATTGGGTTTTAATTATTGGATGTTTATATTAAAAATATTGTAATAGTATGTGTAAAGGGTTTGGGATAATAATTTTTGTATCATAGAATGGTTTTGATATTTTTTTTTTACTATGACTAGAGAACTTCAATATAAACCATGGGGATAAGTCTAAGATCGGGTGAGGATGAGATTATATAATTTTCATAGTAATAAATCCCCATATAGATACTAAAATATGACGTCTTTTTGTCATAGTTTAATCTTGGTGTAATAAAATTGAAATTATTTTTTTGAGTATATACCAATCATCATTCTATTTCATGGAGAATTTACCCTTACTATGCACCTATTTTGACACTCCCGATGGATATTCTTGGGTTAATTTGCTTTCTCATTGTAAAACATCATGAAATATATGCATAGATAATGAATATATATAGCCTAGTTTAAAAAAAAGGTGTCACAGATTGGAAAGATCATGCCATTAATTAGACATCCTTTAAATAATTTCTCTAGGGTATGATTATTGTAGTTCACACCATGATTTTTGGTTTTAGATAAAGGATGTAACTAGGAGGAATGATATTAACACTGGATTTTATGGATAATGTGGGGATTTTTTATAACCAAATCTGATGATGACTGATGTGAATGTTATTTTGATTATGTATAATTATTTATCCTGATATATGATAATCAAAATAAATGTTAACTCATTCTTGGACTCACTAAATAATAAAAGGATAGAATCTAATAAGAGATAATGTTGAGAAAATATAGAATAAATAAGGATTAATTTTTATTCATGTGGGAAATTTGGTAAGACACACCTATTATAATTTCTAAATTTAATAGTAAAATGTAATATATAAGAAAAATAATTGTATAGTGAAATAAATTTTTGAATAAAAAAATAATAGTTCAATGGAGCGAAATAAATTTCATTCTAGAGAGCTATTTAGAGTACGTTTTCAAAAATGGGGGACCCTAGGAATCATCTATCTTAATGATCTTTATAATTGTTTAATCTTATACCAAGGAAGGCCCTTTATTATAAAAAACATTTAGGTAAATGGATTGAATTATTTTTTTACAGGGATTGGAGAATTATATTTTGTATTTATTTATATAAATACTTTTTTGGATATAATAATCATAAAAATTCTAATGATTCTGAGAATTTTTGGAAGAATATATGATTTTACAATATATTTAGAGTGATTTAGGATATTTATATATATGGTTATCATATATGATTAGGTAATATACATTATGGTATGAAACATTAAGAGTGATTAATTTTATTTCGAGATAAATACTTAATATATATTCGATGAATATGTGATCAAATAATTAAATTTTTTGGGTTTGAAAAATAGTTTGGATTATTTTGAATAACTTTAAGGTTAGTTATTTTTTAAATGATCTATGTTGATCATTGGGTGTTATTGTTGAGTCCTTAAAGGGAATGGTTGTTTTTAATCACACGAATGTTTATTCATATTGAGATTTATCTTACATTGTGATAACCATTTTGTTTTTTCTTAATATCTAATGATAGGATGAATATAATTCTATCCTTTTTAGGATTATGTGATCAATTAATAACCTGATTTTAGTGCTCCAGGTATAAAAAAATTTATCTTTAATACTCATAGTTTGAAAAAAAAATTAGTGTATAATGGAAATTAATTAAAGGATAAAATTTTACTTTTCAAGTAAGTAAATTTCATTTTTTATTACAATATATACTAAAATAATTCCAAACTCCATGAAATTTTTCTTGAATCAAAATAAATGTTATCCTATTATCTTAATGTTTTCTAAATTGATTGTATTTTTCACAAATCATTGGTTTATGGTTTTATGGTCACTGGTATTATCATGACCATTAAAATTCTTGTGATTAACTTTTTTATCACTCTCCCTCATAATTGTGGACACTAATTATTATCCTTGTTCATGATTTCCCATCCCATTAATAATCTATCATTTTTTAACCTAGAATGTGTTATACAAGATAAACATTATACTTATAAGAAAATTGGTTTTCACTCAGGCATGGATCCTTTAAATTTCGTTCTAAATCTTTACTTTAAAATTAATATAGATTCATTTTGGGTTAGAAATGGTCTTAGGGGTGTCCAGGGAATTTTCAGAGCCCAAAACCCCTCTTTTTGGGAAAAATAGGATTGGCGTAGAGTTTAGAGTAAACCATGCTGATTGAGTGTTTTCAGTTAGATCCACCTCACACGGTTGGTGCACAACAATGCATCCAAACCGTGCGAGCACCAATTTTTCCAGGTACCCATGGAGGGTTTGTGAAAGGATTTTCAAAGTATATTGAAAAACCATGTATAGGATAATTTTTGGGTAAAATTCTAATTTTTCCCGTTAATGATGTAATTAAGCTCCCTCCTTCTTTTCTAATCTATGTTTATGCAAGATTAACCCATTTTTCTATCAAATTGGAGCTTTTTAAAAATTTGACCTTGGTATCAACAGAACTACTTCATCTGGAAACATATCGAGCTTCTTTTCCACACATTAGATGCACAACGGTAAGTAATAGAGTCATCTTCAGTCATTCTCCTTCTATTTTTCTCTCGACCGAGATATCAGGGAATCCGTGATTTCTCTTTTTCTTAGATCTACTCTGATCCAAGAAAAATCCAATACCATAGGAGAGTTATAAAACCCTAAGGTGGGTGTTCTATAACTCATCCCTAACGTTCATTTATTTTGGATTTGTCATGTGGGGCCCACTGATTTCATCGGGATCCATTTATAAAATTTATATTCCATGTTTATATTTATTATAACTATATGGTCATCCTATTTCCAAATATGTGATTAATATTTTTTGGTTATGAACACAAATCCATCCTTTCCAAGTTGAAGGTTATTCTATAATCATGGTTTACTTTTTTGACACATTTGTGCCACCATTCGGGTGTGTTATGCCTTCACCACTCTAAACGTAATCTTTTGTTTATTAAATGTATTGATTTCTGTTGTGAATTACATAATGGAATGTACCATGTATGTGTATCACTTGAAGGCCTAAGGTAAGTGATTCAAATTGACAAATAAATGTGAATGATTAATTGGTTTCATATCTATATCACCCCTTACAACATTAATGGATGGTAGCAAAATGAACATTAAATTAAGGAATATTCCTTAGATTGGTTAAATGAATGGTTTCATTCTACTTAGACTTGTCACACTAATTAATGGAAAGGCTATAACCAAATCACTTGGTAAAAAGTTTTCATTCTATGTGACCTTATCACATTAATTAATGGAAATTATTGAACTTAATGAAATATTACATGACATCATAATCAAATAGGAATGTCCTGACTCGAGCTTGCCTTGGACTCCGATTAGGGAATTACATGAGAACTCGAAAACCCCTCTTCGATTCAAGGATACAACCTGATTAGTTTGAGAACCACCTAGATCCCAATCATTTTATATTCTTATATTTCTGGTATGACACTGTAGTCTCCTTTCATATTATTACAAGATGCCTCAAATACACTCTTTGGATCTAGCATTGAAAAGTTGGTGTAATGGTTCCATCCCATAGGTCCCTATATTTTCTTATCTTTTTCTTACCTTGGATAATCACCTTAGATTCTCTAGGAACCCTATTATGGAAGGCCTTGGACATGCTCCTTCAATTAATCTCTTATCCAGAGCTAGGATAGAGTTATTACTAAGCTGGCAACCGTTGAGGTCTTTGTCACCTTGGTCATCATCATGGGAATGCACTATTAAATATAATTGATCATGGATACCTTATTATATCTTGGAACCTTCACTATTTATACAATCACAAGGTGTTTTTTGTTTGTATCTTCATCACGGGACATATCAACATGAAATTGGTAATAGTGAATGAATGAATTATTGAAATGTTCTGACTCTAGATAAGGGATGAAGCAGGTACTTAGGTAGTTTGTTAAAGAGTACTACATTACTTTATATATGCATTCCTACACACTATGAAATTTCAATTACATGGGATAGATGTTATAGACATTTTTTTTGTTAGCCCACTAAGATTTATCTCACACCCTCTTCAGGCGTCATTGGTAGCCAGGGAAGATTACATGATAGTAGGTGTTGTTAAATCGAAGAATATGGCTTTGAACACATTATTGCTTATTGTTTAGTATAGATATTGATAATAGAGGACTAAGTTAGAACTCAAGATTATAGGGATAGTATTTTATTTCCTTTATATATTGGGAAAAAATTTATTCATTTTGTTTATATCTATGTTTTCCAACCTTCTATTACATGAAATATAGTCTTATTTTGTTGAATTGTTATAGTTGTTTCAGTTAGTATTATTATTGTATCTACTTTTCTCTTGTCCCTTATATTTAATTATATTTATTCTGCTATATTCCATGTGTTTACATTCAACATTTGTGCTACACCTTGGTAATGAGGGCATAGAATCCCCATAGAAACACCCTAGGTTCACACTCTAGTCAGAATCCTATGGCATTTGGGAAAATGCGCTTGAGGCCTTATGGACCACCGGGATGGGGGAACCCTAATGTGGAATCTAGGTCCAGGACATCACAAAGTGGCATCAATGGTTATCTTTCTATTATTTCATACTATTTGGAGACAATATTTTGGTTATTATGAACACTTGGGGCTTGGTCATAAGCCGTTTTTGGGAGTCGTGAACCCATGTTCGGGGAAAAATCCAAGTAACAAAAAATTTAATTGTTGTCATGTTTTTTGATATAAAATTTATATTATTTCACTATTTTGTAACACACATGTTTTGTGGTGTTGTTTAATATTACTCATATTGAGGATTTATTTCATCCTTATCCCGATGATATGAGGGAAAGAAGCATTGTTGCATGCATCATTATAGGCAGCTGGAATTCACATGTCCTACATATTGTCGTGACATATAGGTGCATTTCACTACTTTTCATTACATGATATGCTTTTGATTATTGAGTGGTATTGTGATATTTTTCTTTTACTTGTATTACATTTGGTTGTGATTGAGTTATTACATGTATCAATTCATGAGATGTATGGGCCCTCATGGGTTGGGATGAGTAATTTTTTGAGTCAATCTATTATGATATAAATAAATTGATGTCGTTTCTGGTGATAGGTGTATGAGTACTGATTCATCAAAAATGAATATCCATTATGAAGTGAATCATGAATTAAAATATGATGTGGTTTCACATACTTATCCCACCATATCAGGTTTATAAAAGGTAAATAAGTGAACCTTTTAATTAAATATAAATGAAATGAAACTTATACATTAGAACTTATCAATACCTATAATTCTAAGCGGGTAGTTGGGGTAGTATTCCTTGGGTAGTGAGCTTCCCTATGTTCATCTTCTTTTAGTGACTCTATCATTATAATTAATCATGCTATGAGGTGTGTTCTTGGATATTGTAGACTAATGACACCATGAAGTACTCATATGGCATTCCATGATGGTGGTGAAAACCATCCTTTAGATGTGGTGGTCCCTAAGATGCTAGTATTACCTCCTAGAGTGCCACTTGAGGCACCACCTACTATACTTGATTTGGGACCTAACACCCACATTTTTTATAGTTTCCAATGTGTGATTCAATCCATGCATGGTTCTACAGGACTTGCACCCACGATGGATGATCTGACTCATGAGTTCTAGTAGCAACAACCTCCTACCATTTTTTGGGGATGGTAGTCTGTAGGATACTGAGTCTTTTCTAGAAGCCACCCTATCTATCTTGGATAATATATAGATTCCTCCAGAGATAATGGTCAAGATTTCCACATACATGCTTTGGGATTCGAACAAGACTTTGTGGGATGTTATTACTATAGTCGGTCGTCATCTGGTCATGTTATAAGTAGATTTCTAGTATTCCTTTTATTACCAGTTCTTTAGTCAGACACTGAGAACTGACAAATCTGAAGAGTTCAGGCATCTCGAGAAGGGGTTAATGTTAGTGATGGAATGTTCTTCATGTTTCGCAGAGTTACAAATTTTTTCACCTCTCTTAGCCACAGATGATCTATCTCATGATAGATGTTTTCAGGATGGGCTCTAGTATTCCATCAGTATGTAGGTCAATTTCTTTCACCAGCCTACTTTTTCTACAATAGTCAATAAGGATCTTCCCACGGAGCATAACCCGGGGGGGAAACAATAGTACATGGCATAGAGGATCAATTTCGTGTCAGTCTAGTTTTTCTTCCTATGGCAAGAAATGAACCCTCAAGTTTATCTCAAGGGAAGTGACAACCAGGGTACCAATTTTGATAGCTCTTTGGTGTGTCATCAGTGTGGAAGACATGGGAATTCAATTTACTTAGGGTGATAGTAACCCAATGGATTGTCAGTATTGTAGACATATTGGGTATATATAGTGTTTTTAGGACCTTTCCATCATCATTTAGTGGGAAAGGATCTGCACTAGCTCACCTTGAGGAGAGAGTCTTTTTTCACGTTAGTCAGGGAGTTGGAATAGCACCGACAGGTCTAGATGAGAAAGAGGTCTTGGCCACTGTAGACAGACCATTGATCACTAGCAGACCCAATAGAAGAGTTTTGATTGTGGTAGTACATATTTTGCATAGGGCTATGGATCCGATCAGTTTCATTCACTACAACCAATACCTGAGAAATAGACTATGAGACCATCTATAGTATGAGTTACCATTCTAGTAGCCTCTACTATCGTATCTAGTTTATTTGATATAGGTGATCCAAAATCATTTATCTATGTATATATCTTGGAATTTCATAGAATAGATATATAATATTACTCTGTTGTAATGACACTATATATGTCGTTAAAGGTATGAATAGAGGGAATATGCTAGTACAGGGACTGTGTTCTTGATTTTGGTAGTTACCCATTCTTATGGAACCTATTTTTTCTCGAGCTAATGATCTTCGATTTCATTCCCATAATGGACTAGTTGATCCATTATGACGTGTTTATATACTCATATCACCATTGGGTGTCGTTTACATCACCAGAAGTTAGCGGTTATCTACATAAGGGTGAGTGGGATGTCCAGGATGGTAGAGCTACACCAGAACATCATCAGATAAGTGGAGTGACTGACTAGATTACAAATGTCTTCAGGAAGTATTAGCTTTTACGTCAAACTGATTTCCCTCTAGTAGTGGATCGTTTCATTGATGTTTTTCCAAATGATTTTTCTCACTCACCTCCTAAGGGAGAGGTATATTTTACAATTGAAATTATTCTAGGAGATACTTCAGTTTCCATTCCTCCTTACAGGATAGAACCTACAAAGCTTCAATAGTTCAATCAGCAGTTTGGGGATTTTTTGTCGAATGGTTTTATATGGCCCAGTACATCTTATTGGTGTTCGCCCATTCCTCTGACCAACTCTGTTTATGGAACCTTACATCTATATGTGGATTACATAGGGATTAACTAGCTTACGATTAATAACTGATATCCACTCCCATGAAAAGATGATCTCTTCTAACAACTCTAAGGAGAAAAGATCTTCTCTATGATCGAACAGAGATATGGTTATCATCAGGTGTGAGTCAGAACATTAGACATACCTCATACAACCTTCTTTAGAAGGTATGGTATGTATTAGTACCTTGTTGTGCTATTCGGTCTTACAAACATGCATGTCATTTCCATTCCATTGATGAATAGGGTGTTCCACCACAATTTGAACTCTACTATTGTCATAATTATGGATGAAATATTCGTGTATTCTCGCACTCGTAGTTACTATTCCGAACATATTTATATTGTATTGGGTACACTGAGAGAGAATAATAATTATGTAATGCATGCTTTGTGTCGCTTCTGGATCGACAAAGTCCACTTATTGGGTGAAATTATATCATCCGGAGTATCTATGGACCCAAAAAAATATTAGTGTTGTAGTTTCCTAGGAGTAACCCATGAATGTGTTTGACATCAGTAGTTTCTTAGGGCTGGATGGATATTACAAACATTTCATAAAAAAATTCTCATTCCATTCTTTATATCTTACTAGTCTTTTAATGAAGGGTTCCATGTTCCTGTGGTTAGTAGCATTCAAGAACACCTCCAGGAGATGAAGGTAGGCTTGTCTTTGCACTCATTCTGATTCATCATGAGCCTAAAAAAGGTTATACCATATATTTTTATGCATAAGGAATTTTCCTAGGAGTAGAGTTGATGTAGAAAGAAAATGACATCACATACGGATATCAGTAGTTGAGGCCTCACAAGATAAATTACTTGACACATGACCTTGATCAAGAATCAGTTGCCCATTCCATACATTGTTGGAGGTATTATCTTTTGGTTGATCACTTTGTGGTTTACATGGATAAAAAGAGCCTCACATATAACTTTTTCAAGTGTAGATTCATCCTCATATTTCATAGATGGGTCGAATATCTAAAATCCTTTGATTTTGAGCATTCTTATATGTTGGGAAAAGGCAATGTGGTTTCAAAATCACTAATTCAGAAAACTCAGACACAGTCCATATGGGAATCCAGTGATGAATGGATGTTAATGTCCCTCTTTTCTGAGCTACATCTAGAGATTCATGATATTCATGAGCAGTATTATCTCTCATCCTTGAATGTTATATCTTACCTCCTTTATATGGTGAAGAGAAGGTATTTTTCATGTCCTGAGGGTTCGGTTCTCCAGGAGAGTATACCAGAAGATAACCCACCTCTGGATTGGTATGTAGATAGAGAAATCATCTTTCATCTATGTGGAGGAATATGGGTCTCTATAGACATTAGAGAGGAGTTGATGAAAGGTTTACATGCCTCCCAGTGTGCAGTTCATCTAGGAATCTCAAAGATGTATCAAGATATGCAACGCTAGTATTGGTTTCCTGGGATGAAATGATATATAGTAGGATTTATAACTAAGTGTTCCCCCTATCAATAGGTGATGGCAGAGCACCAGATACCTTCATGCTTGTCACATTCACTTCTTTTCCTGGAATGGAAGTGGGAAGACATTTCTATAGATTTTGTAGTTGGATTACCAAGGTCAGCGAGGGGTAGCGATGCTATATGGTTTGTCATTGATTGACTAACAAAATCATCAGACATCATTCTTATATGGGATACTTTCTTTGTTGATGTTTTGGAAAGACTGTTTTTTTGTGAGATCATACAACTACACATGATACAACGTACTATCATTTCAGATAGGGATGCCCGTTTCACATCACAATTCTGGAATGGATTCCAAAAGTCTACGGGAACACAGGTGCTTCTGAGAAAAAACATTCCCCCTCATATCGATGAAAAATAAAAAATAACGATACGTGTTCTAGTAGATATACTCCGATCATGTTTCCATGATTTCAAAATTTCATGGGAATAGCATATCCCCCTCATCGATTTCGCCTATAATAAATTTTTGTTAGGAGATGATTCAGAGGGATACTTTTGAATTCTTTTATGGTAGTCTATGAAGTTCACCCCTATGATGTATGGAGGTAGGTGAGGTATCTCTACTAGTTCCCCATCCCGTTCTGGAGACATTAGTGCAGGTTCAGCTGATCAGGAAGCATATTCCTACTACTCAGCCTAGACAAAAATCTGATGTCGATCACCGTCGATGACCTCCTGGGTTCGAGGTTGGGGATCTTTTTTTTTTGGATATTGCTCAGTCTAAGGCATAGCTAGATATATAAGTAGGGAAATTTGTTACCTCATTACATAGGGTTGTTCGAGATCCAAGAGAGAGTTGGGTCAGTGGGCTATTGGTTGCTACTACATCGAAGGTATTGTTCCATGCACAAAGTCTTTCATGTCTCGCAGCTTTTCCAATATCATGTTGACCTGGTGCATACATTCGAGCCTAAGGAAGTTTAGTTAAACAATGATTCTACCATTGAAATTTATCCAGTTTTCATCATTTACTAGAGCAAAAAGGCTCTCTCATGCCTATTTATCCCTTTGGTACTCATGCAATGGCAGCACAACCGAATACAAGAAGTGACATGGAAGGGGGAATCCAATGTACATTCCCAATGGAGAATGTTCATATCATGAAATAGTTCTCCACCATTGGAAGGTGAACTCGTGGATGAGTTATTTTAAGGGGGAGATTTTAATGAACTCGTGGTATGTTTGTCTCATACCAGGTGCATAGTAAGTCTTGTTTTCATGAACTAGGTGATTATTGAGTCAATCCCAATTCTCCCTTTTTGGTGTTATTACCCCTAGGTACATCTATTCCAGATCCATGTCCACATGTAGTATTCATAAAGTGATGTATTTTAGAAAAAACAACAAAATCTATATCTTACCAAACCAATAGGATATTCTTCTATACTTACCCTCAAATTCTGTCAGTGTTGTGTTCCCTAATCTATTGTTTCTTAAATATTGTTCCCAAGGCTTCTACGAGACTTCCTTTGATACCAACTATCATGACCCTAACCCCAGTACCTATGTGTTGATTCTATTTACAATTGAATTGGAATTAGATACAAGGAATCACATCCTATAAGACTGAATAGATTAGTAGTCTGGGAAAGAAAGTGAGATACTTGAGTTCCAAATTACATTTGAATAAAAAAGTACCTCATATTTTTATCCTTTTTAAATAACTCTATTTCATTTATCATACACTTGAATATCAAACATATTTAACTTCATGGATTTTTTATAAATGATAAATATAAGGATGAGCTCAAATTCTAAGTAAGGTTTAAGTAATGTGGAATTTATCATGAATCAATAAGAATAATCCATATTGTAAGGTAAATAAATGAGAACACACGACATTTATATAAATTGAATATCAGGATAAGATAAGGTAGAATCAATATGGAAAGCTAAATAACTTAACACACCATCTATTTAAATAACTTTCTTGCATGAATATATAAGGCACTATCAATATGGAATGGTAGACATTTTGGAGTTGGTGGCCTAGAACCAACTAATTTATAAATTATGATAAACTTTTATTCATGGGTTTGAATAATAATAAATACTATATCATATCTTGATTGTTCTTCAATGTGAAAATTCATGTGATAATTTCCTAAGGATATCTATTCCACTAAAGAGTCATAGAAGATCCCTACTATAATGAGAACCCAAAGGTCCCATAACACTATTATTGAATATATGTTCTATATCTAGATGATGTTATTTGAGGGACAAAAATAATAGAGGCCATTTTCGGTGAGGACTCTTAAAACATTGAGGCACCTTCTCATGGTGTGTGCCCCTCATAATATCCGGGAGGATATTATGAGAATAAGACCTGCTAGTAGGAAATCTACATTTCATAGTGTCATTAGATATTCATATCTGCAGATGTGTGCATTGTTCTTTAGACTTTAAAATTTTTATTAATGTTTATTACAAATTGCACACTTAGATGTTTTGATGAAAAATATAATGACACATTGTTCGCAATGAGGTAGGATATGTTGGTTGTGTCACGAGTAATATTGCATTAATAGATAATGTGAGAAAGGATTTGTCCCATTTTTTCCATAGTGGAAGTTGATATCTTTGGCCCTTTTATAAAATTGATGTAGTGTAAATAAATCCACGTCTATGGTGTGGAATGGGAAAGATAAATTTTGGGAGGTCAAATAAAGAGTAATAGAGCACATGGGTTGATGTCACTAGCATTAAACTTGATTGATTCGATATATCGAGACAAATGTATTATATTACATGATAAGAATCTATAGGAGCTGACACATCATTGTGGCATTAAAATCATTCTTTTTGGGTGCCTTGGAGTGTTTCTAGATGATAACCTTGAAATTTAGGCAAGCTCTGTGTAATTTAATAGAGAAATAATCCTAGAGGTTCACACATTAAGTGTATCCAAGTATCTCAGCTAAATATTCATTAAACAAGTTGAATAAATATTTTTCCTGATTATGGTATAATAACTATTCAGGGATTCCTGATCGCATTTATTACAACACTAGTTATTTGAGAGAATATATTAAGGGAAAAATAATATGTTTATTAGAGAATAATGTAATTATAATTTTTATGTAATAAATAGTAATTATTCAAGGTCTAATAAATTTCATTGAGTAAATAAAGAAAATGGAAAAACAAAATTACATGCCATATATATTAATATACACACTGTGTAGTTTTTTGGGGGATTTTTGTGAAATAACATTATTTATTAAATGAATTAATATTAGGTGTAGTTTGTGGGGCGCTTGTCAAGTGATAATAATAGTAAAATGATAATATTAGACATGGGTTCTTATGAAGAATTAAATTAAATGAATAAATTCCATTGAGTAATTAATAAATTTTATTATTATATGTAATAAAAATCACAATTACATTATTTTGAATAAAAATATATCCATTATCTGTGGTTGTGCACAATGGATCTGGAGAAATATCTGAAGACAAGAGAGAAACCCCTTTCCTCCAAGAATGCTCTCTTGTCACGAGAGTGATCCTTATCTACCAAATCCAAGAGAGTGCTTTGGAAGTGGATCTCAAGGTGATCGGATTTGTACATCACAAGTGAAGGAACATCCATGCTAGCACTTGGAGAACCTTTCAGCAACATCTAGAGATACGTGGAGCATGTGTGGATCACCGCTAGAGGAAGCCTAAACATGGCTTCTGTGATGAAATGACATATCACATTGGATCATGACCGGAAGAATCAACAGATATATAATTCCATCAAGGTAGTTCTTTTCTTTTAATTAAATTAATTATAACCAACATATGATGACCCTCTATATGTTTCAAGGACTTTATTTCATTATTTTTCGTTATTTGTTCAATTCTGAAGATCTGAGGTTTTATCATCATAATGGATCTCAAATTGATCATTGTTAATGGTGAAATTAAAGTTTTCTATACCCATCCATCCACTTCCATTGTGCCTGGAACCTAAAAGTGGTATCATAGGGGTCATATCATTGATATAATTATTTTTTTCTTTTATTGATGATTTACACATTTTATAATATACCTTCTTCAATTAAAGTTAATCATTCTGTAAATCTAAATCTCAAGATATGTTCTTCCTCTTTTGTTTCTTTTCCACCTTACAGAAATGGTCCTTTATTTTAATTTTGATTAAAATAAAAATAGTTGATCTCATCCGGATGTTCCCAAGGTTCTTGGCTAAACAACACCAGAACACACATCTTCTACTTTTCATTACTCTCAATGTAGTCAAGGTTCAATGCATCAGGACTGGTCTACTATACCAAGCCATTTATTAGAGTTTATTTGAGTCTTTATGACTCTATGTGTTGACCAAGAATAGTTGGCACACAGTTTTCAAATTACACGTTGTGGGTCCCACTGGACACAGCGTGTAGTACCTTTGGGTTACGGTTGGACCGTTTACCACGTACATGGCTTGCACAGCTGGAGACCATGTAGCGTGGATATTACATGGTGTGTGGCACGCATTACATTCCATTTACTCTGATGATTTTTGATGTACATATGCATTTCATATCCTCAAGCGTGTACTTTAGATTGATGGTGAACTATAGTAGTAGTTGTGTAGTAAGAATTACATGTTGTGTACTCATCCAAATTACACAGATTTATTAAAATTTATTATTATATTATAAAAACCATTGAGACATGTACCATGATGCATGTATAAATCTTGAGAACAACATGTGATAGGTGTTTTATAAATATGTATTTAATTTATCATCTTTGTAATGTTCATTTATAATCATTTGGTAGTTATGAATAGGAATTCACCGGGTTGCCTCCAAGGTACAATTTATGTAGAAAGATAATTTTAGATGAATTTATTTGTTTAAAATTATGATGGATGATAATATCAAGAAAATTCAAAAAATGTTTTAAGATAAAAGGATTGATTAATTAAAGATAACAATTAATTGATTTGATCATGATTTATCATTAAAAACAACGATTAATTAAATGAATGCTAGTCTTATTTATGTGTAAATATATTTGCATGTATGGATGACCATGAGCTATACCAAGACCATTGTATGTTTATGGTTTCTTTTAATTTATTTATTTAAAATAAATTTGTTGGCTTGTATGCCTTATCGTCAATAATATGTAGGGCCTACATGGACAAGTTATCTTTTATGTAAAACCTCGTTTTACCCCTCTCTTGTCTGTTGGATAGTAACATATGTAATGGATCGATCTTCCAAGCTAGTGGAGGTGACTCAAGTTAGGATCTAAGGTGAAAAAATCCAAGGAGTTACAAAAGTGGATTGGTGCAAATCTAGAAACACAAACCCAAAAGTTTCAAGGTGTTTCTCCCCTAGGTCCTGGGATAGTTTATCAACCGCTAGAGAAACTAACTAATAGAATTAACTCATGATAATTCCATTTATTTTATTTTTTTCAGTTTCATGGTTTATTTATTATGGGCGTGTTTTCATAATCACAAAATTAATTAAATAAACAATCATGTAAGATGGAACTAAAATAAGACCAGCTTATGCATAAATATTAACATATACATGGTTAATCACTTAATTATACCCCACTCAATATTAAATATCATTTAATAAAGATAATAAAATTTCAATTTATGTGTAAAGATAAAATCCATGAAGTAAATATTAAGTCGATATAGCCTTCCATAATCATGGTTAGAATCAAACCATAGTTCAAAGTGATTGACCAACCCTAGTTGTGGTGAGTTCAATTATCAGGGAATTATAATCTGAGATTTTTGGTTGAATTAACTTGGTTCACATCAAGGTTTGACTACCATAGTAGGACTTGGTGTGACCAAGAGACAAAGGTTGAATAAATCCAAAATAAAAGGATTTAAATATTGGGAATTCCACTCAATGGATCAAGGAACTTCGATTAAACACAGTTGGCATTTCGAACCATTCATTTTTATTTACCAACCTTAGTTTGGGTAATGCGAAGGAAAATATGAATCATTTCCACTTAAATATTTAGGAAATGGAATATTCTGAAGTCAATGGTGAGGGTTATTGGATTTCGATAAAATATTGGGAGACTAATAAGTTTTAATTTATTTATTTATCTTAGTTTTATCATGATGAAGTAATAAATCATTTCTCATCTTAATTTTTAGAAACAATAAGAAAAATGAAATCAAACATATCATTTCGAACCGTACTATAGAATTAAAACCATCTTACCAGTACTAATTTCCATGAATGTAAAAAGAGTTTATGTGTCATCCTTCTCCGCGAGAAGAAATTTTATGTGTCAGAAGAGAATGTTCAAGTTGCGCCTAGAAACAGATCCAATGATGAGGAAATATCTCTATATATGAAAAATTTAGAGGATTCCACAGATTTCCAATGTTTCATGTCATTGGCCATGTCTAATGAACTTTTGAATCAACATGAAATCATGGACACATATAACATGATGTATCATTTTAAGGATCCCTATCAAGAGAAGGTGAGACAAGATAGATATGATATCTCCAAATATTTGTTCAAAACTATGATTGGAGAGTCTGCGCTAACTAGGCCTCATGCAGTCAAGCATATTGGTTACATTGAAAGCCTTGAAATCTTATGGATTATATTCCCAGATGAGTTATGTACAGATCTCATCCTATCATCACTTCCCAATACCATTTATAGCTTTATTTTCAACTACAACATGAGAAAAAAATAGATGATTCTATTAAAACTTATGACCATGATTCTCCAGGTAGACAAGGACATGGGCATGAAAAACCCATTATAATTATGGTGAATAATAAGAGGAAGGGCAAGGAAAAGGGGACATGGACTTCTAAATGGTTTGAATCCCTCGAGCACCATACCTACAAGAAGGGGAAGGGGAAGATCCAAAGGTAGGGAAAGGAATGGGAGGAATTATGTTTTTCATGTGGCAAGCCAGACCACTAGAAGAGGAATTCCACCCAGAAGTGTGGCAATGCTAAAGGTATGTTTGTTATCGAGTATAATATTTACATCTCTACATATTGGGTATTAGATATAGCATTTGGGTATCACATATGTATTCAAATTAAGTAACTAAGAATATTTAGAATGATTTCCATATTAGAGGCCGATCTTTGAGATGTCAATGGTGTGAGGCTAGCTACATTGGAAATTGGCGATTACTATCTCTTGTTTCCAACTGGGATGATTTTTATTTTACATAACTTTTATTATGTTCGTATTGTTACCAAGAACATAATATCTATATCAATTTTGGAAATTGTTGGATTTATTTTCTAGTTTAAAAATTAGGGTTAGTTTATTTATAAGAACAAAATAACTTATAGTATGGAACATTTAAATAATGGTTTGTATATATTAAATTACCAAAACCAAGTGTTGGAAATCGATAAAGAAAAAAATCACATAACACATACAACACCCAGTTGTGGCATCACTATCTTGGTCATGTAAAAGGGAATCGCTTGACAAAGCTCTATCAAGATGGTTATTTAGACTCTACTGAGCTAAAATCACTTGATAGATGTCACATTTGTTTACATGGGAAAATGACCAATATTAATTTTGGTGGATAGGGTGAAAGGGACACAGAGCCTCTAGTATTGGTACACATGGATGTGTGTGGACCATTTCTTATAGAAGATAGAGGTGGATATTCTTACTTCATTACATTTACTAATGATTTGGGTAGATATGTCTATATATAATTAATGAGGTAAAGGTTAGTGTCCTTGGAAAAAATTAAAGAACTCATGAATCAAGTAGAGAATTATCTTAGTAAGAAGAAAAAGAAGCTTCGGTCTGATCTTGGTATAGATTATCAGAACCAAAGAGTTCCTCGACCTTTTACAGAAGTATGGGATTCTATCTCAACTCATTCCTCCTTATACACTAAATTGTAATGGTTTTAGATAAAGGATGAACCACACCTTGTTGGATAATGATGAACCTCTCTCCTACAAGGAACCAGTAGAGAACTCAGAAGTTACAAGATGTCTAGAAGCTATGAAATCTGAGATTCATTCCAAATATTATAACCAAGTTTGGGTTATATTCAATAAGATAGTTGATGTAAAGAATGTTGGATGGAAATGGGAGTTGAAGAGAAATTTTGGCATGGAAAGTCAAGTTTGAACCTATAAATTAAGGATAGTGGATAAATTATTGAGACAACATCAAGTAATTGACTACGATGAAACCTTATTACCAATTTCCATATTTAAATCCATAACAATCATACATTCCCTAGTATCTTACCATAACTATGATATTTGGCATATGGATATCAAAACATCATTCCTTAATGGGAATCTCCATTTATAAGTTTATATGACACAACTATAAGGGTTTCTGACACTAGGTGAAGCTAAATTGGTTTGCAAGTTGCAAAAATCCAATTATGGATTAAAGAAAGAATCCATGTCATGGAACATTCAATTTGATGAATCCATAAAAGAATTTGGTTTCATTAATAATTAATGTGTGCCATGTTTTTATAAGTGTTTTAATGGGAATGCAGTCATTATCCTAGTAGGGTATATTGACAACATATTTCTTATTGGAAATGATGTACCAGTCTTATAGTCAGAAAAAGACTTGTTGAACAAGTGTTTATCTGTGAAGCTCATAGGCCAAGAATCCTATATTCTAGGGATCAAGATCATTCATGATATCTCTAATAGGATTCTTGGACTAATTCAGGGTACATAAATTGACTAGATACAGAATAGATTTAGTATGGAACAATCCGATAGGGGATTGGTTTCAGTGTCACATGGTCTATATCACTCTTAGTGAATGTGTCCTCAGACATAAAAAAATAAAATTAGGATGAGTATGATCCCATAAGAATCGACTATAGGATCCATCATGTATGCCATGATATGTTCCAGGGTTGATGTTTACTATGCACTGATCATGGTATACAGATATCAAACAGATCCATGAGAACATCATTGGACTACTATTAATACTTTCTTTAAGTATCTAACAAGAACTAAGGATATGTTCCTTTTGTATAGAGGACACGAGGAGCTTGTCGTCAGAGAGTATGCTGATACTAGTCTTTGGACTTATTATAATGATATAAAGTTGCAATTATGATATGTATTCTGCCTCAAAAGAGGATCTTTGAACAGGAAGAGTTCAAAGAAGCTAGTTGTTTCAAATTTTATAGTGGAGTCCGAATATATATCGGATTCTGATGTGTCCAAGAAAGTTGTCTGGATTCAATACTTTTTCCAGGATATTATTGTGGCTCCTAGCAGTAGATACCCTATCACATTATATTGTGATAATACTATAGTGGTTCCTCTTTTAAAATAACCAAGTTCACATCAATAGACAAAGAAAAATCTTTCTAAGTATCACTTGTTGATGGATTTCTATCAAATGGGTGATGTTGTAGTGATCAGAGTGTCCACAGAAGAGAATGTAGAGGACCCCATTACTAAAGTTTAATCTTAGTAGAAGAATGAATATCATGTGAGAGATAGAAGGTTAAAAGTTGTTAGCAGTTGGATCTAGTCCAGGTGGGAGTTTGTTGGAGTTGGTATCCTAGAACCAACTACTTTTTACAATATGTTAAAATTGTATTCATTGATTTTCATATTAATAATTACCTTTTCACATATTGATTGTTATTCTATGTGACAATGCATGTGATGATGTCATAAGGATAGCTAGTTTACTCAAAGGTCTTAGCGGATCCCTACTATAATTAGAACTCAAAAGTGATATAATACTATTCTTGAATATATGTTCTATGGACGGATGATGTTATTTGAGGGACAAAAACAATACAGTCCATTAGGTGTTAGGACTCATAAAACATTGAGGCACCTTTTTATGGTGTGAACCCTTGGTAATATCTAAGAGTATATTATGAGAATGAAACCCACTAGTAGGAAATCCACATTTTATAGTGTCATTGGATGCTCCTATCTGTAGACGTGTGTATTGGTCCTTAGACATTATGATTATTATAAATGGGTATTACAACTCATGGACTTAGATGTATTTTTGAAAATATTGATGACACACTGTTCGCAGTGAGGTAGGATATTTTGGGTATT
The DNA here is from genome assembly GCA_963277665.1 of Viscum album. NCBI lineage: Eukaryota > Viridiplantae > Streptophyta > Magnoliopsida > Santalales > Viscaceae > Viscum > Viscum album. Next base: position 247,852,101 of record OY728131.1, read on the forward strand.
CCCAACATAATAATGCATTAATAGATAATGCGAGAAAGGATTTGTCAGTTTTGTTACATAATAGAAATTGATATCTAATTCCCTTTTATAGATTGATGTGGCCTAAATAAATCCATCGCCTTGGTGAGGAATGGTCAAGATTAATTTCAAGTTGTCAAAGAAAGAGTAATCGAGCATATGAGTTGATGAAACTATTATGCAACCTGCATGATTCGAGATATCGAGACAAAGGGATTGCATTTCATAGTATGCATTCATAGGAAGTGTCATGTCATTGTGGGGTTAACTTCTTTCTCTATCAGTTCCTTGGCAAGTTTCTAGATGCTGACCTTGGACATTAGGTAGGATGTGCCTAATGCCATTGAGAAAGAGGCCTAGATGGTCACACACTAAGTGTATCCAAGTATCTTATTTAAATATACATTTAACGATGTGAATATATATTATTCTCGATTGTGGTTTAATAATTATTCAACGATGCCTGATCAAAATTATTTCAACACTAGTTATTTTATAGAATAATTTTTGGGAAATATAATATGGTTTTTATAGAATAATGCATTGATATTTATTTTGGAAATATATGCTCATTATTCAAGGACTAATTGATGTGGTACTGTAAATAATTAAAATGGAAAAAAAGTACACATTGTGCATATTAATATAAATGTCATGTTGTTTTTCTGGGGATTCGTGAAAAATAATATTATTTATTTCATTAAATAATATTAGTTTTAATTCACTAGGTTCATGTCAAGTGATAATAATAGTCGAATATTATCATCAGACATGGGGTGTTACTAATAATTAAATGAAATGAATAAATTCCTTTTGTTAATTAATTCATTTTATTATTTTAAGTAATAAATCTCCCAATTATATTATTCTCAAAAAATCTATCCATTCTCTTTGGTTTTACTTAAAAAATTTGGAGAAAGCTATAAAGCTAAGAGAGAATCCCTTTTCTTCCAATAACGCTCTCAAGTTACAAGATGGATCCTCCTCCACCAGATCAAGGTGAGTGGTTTGGAAGCGGCTCTCAAGGAAATTGAAGGTGGACATCGTCAGAGAAGGCTCTTCCGCACTAGTACTCAAAGATCCCTTTGGAGACGTCTAGTGATACGTGGATCACATATTGATCATCGCTATATGAATCCTTAACTTGGATTCTACAATGCGATGATGGATCACATTGGATCGTGACTAGAAGCATCAACAGAGAGAGAATTCCATCAATAAATTATTGTATTCTAATTTAATTAATTATAACCAACATATGATGATCTTTTCTATAGTTCAGGGAAATACCTTTCTTTTTTTTCATTATTAGTTCTATTCCAATGATCTAGCATTTTATCATCAGGATGGATCTCAGATTGATCATTGTTAACAGTAAAATTACTGTTCGGTACACCCATACACACATTTCTATTGTGCCCGGAACCTACAAGAGAACTAAAACTCATTCCATAAAATCAATAATATGATAATGAAATTAATCAATAGATAATATAATAGGGAAAATATTAGGGATAATATTAAAATAATTATAAATTAATTAAATGCTTAATTATCAAACATCATTTTCCCCATAAACATGATATATTTTCTATCAAGACCTTCGAAAATATCATATAGAAGATACCACTGACATGAAATTTCAAAAGAATAATTAAAACATACTAAATAAAAAAAATGCAGGGATTTACCAATAGATTCTGCCTCACGAGTCTACCAATGCACTTGAGGGGAATTCATTAATTGGCCACTAACCTAGGTACTACATATTGAAATCATTACTTATATATCAAAAATCAATTAAATTCACAAACAATATGCCTTATCAAATATCTGTGTTTTGTAAAGGATACAAATTTATCAATACTTCCCTAGTTATACAAATAACATTCAAAGAAAAAATTGTGTGTAAAAATGATATACGATTCAAGAAATAAATGTATCCATGTTAAATAATGTTGAAATTTGATGGTAATTAAATGTCCAAAAAAATGAATAATTAAAGGTAATATTAATGAAAATAAAAATAAATCAAGGAGGTCAATTTCATTGGTCAATGTGATCACAAACCATAAAGAAGAACAATAAGGTTGGTATAAATATAACATACCCCTATTGGAGTAATAATAAATGTATTTTGTCAATTTTTAATATAAATTTAGAGAAAATTATTTTTATTAAATTTATTAGGGAAAATGTTCTTTCCATTTGTTGAAGTCGTTTTTATAATCCTTTTGTATTGCAATCCCATTTCACTAAAAAAGGTATTTCCCAGTGGTTTCAAAAACCACTACTAAATTCTTCCAAAAAAAATTATCATAAGTTAATGAGTGGTGTTTGTTAAAACAGTTTCTGAATGTGTTTAATTTTTTTTTGTTTTTTAAGTATTACTTTTGGAGAGTTGTTTAAAAAACACTGGGAAATAGTGGTGGTTTGTTAAAACTACTGATAAAATAATTATTTTTTTATTTTTTTATTTATTATTTATTGTCTAATATCATAAATTGTATATTATTTATAATTATAATTAATTATTATGTGATAATTAATAAATATTTATAATTTAAATTTACTAATAACATGAAACTTATGAAAATATACAAAAATTTAAAAGAATACTTCGGTATCAAAGACCTTAACTTCTAATCTGGGAGTTTATTTCATCTCTAAAATTTGTCAAATTGATGATTATAAAACAATCTAGAACCAAATGATATTTAAAACATGTGATAATCAATGGAATAAAATCTATTACAGTGTCATAAAATTCAAAAATCAAACTTGAACTTGAAACAACGATTACTTTTTATCAGGTTTTCTGTTTGGGCTATACCACATATCAAATCGATTCCTGCGATGAGATATATTTCAGAAAGGTTCTAAATATGAGTTCAAAGAGATTTATCAGGTTTTTCAAACCTAGAAAGGACAAAAGGCCTCCAAATCTACGTTTTGTGTCGCAATCCATGGTTTCTTAAAATATGAATGACTATTAATTCTGATCAAGGTGTTAATTCGACCAGTACCGCATATCATATCAAATATTATTTAATGGTCATCGGTTTTACATTTTTTACATCTAAAATGAACTCCCAGATCATAATGTATTGTCGATTCAAGATCTTAGTTGTTTTCGGGGTTTTATGTTTTCAGAGTTTCTTAACTTTTTTATGTGTTTTAAGGGTACTTTAATTTTTTAACATTCTATGGATTTTTAACCTTGTTTAAGAAGTCGTATTTCCTTTTTTAGTGGGTAATAAAAGTATTCTATTGTCTTACATTCATATTTATATTATGGTTTTAAAACTGTTCATTTTTTAAAATGTAATTTTTTTTATAATTACAAATATGCATATTTTCTGGTATTTACTTATAATAAATCACTTGTATAAATACATATTTACATAGAAATATGTGTTAAATAATATAAACAAAATGGGAATAAATATTTTTTCTCCATTTATTTTAAAATAAATATTTATCGATTTTATATACTTTTGTAAATTTTTTTACATATTTATGTTTTTATATTTTTATATCATATATGTGTTGATATATACTAACATATTTATATTTACTTGTGTTTATGTATATATTTATATTAACAAACAATAATATATCTAAGTGTGTTTATATATATTTATAACATTTATTATTTTATTTATTTTATTTTTTTATTTATTACATTATTATATTATTATATATTATTTTACTATTTTACTATTTTATTATATTTTTATTAATTTTTTATTATTTATAATTTATAATTTATTATTTATTAAATTATTTTTAATTATTTCTTATTTAACATTTATTATTTATTCAATTAATATTTAAAATTTATTATTTATTATTTATTATTTATTCTATATTATTAATAATTATTTATTTTTTGATTTATTTTTATAATAAATTTATTATTAAACATCTATTTAATATTAATAATTTGTTTATTTTTTATTATTTATTATTTATTATTTATTATTTATTATTTATTATTTATTATTTATTATTTATTTATTAATTTATTTATTTATTATCTATTTCTTATTAATTAGTTAATTAATTAATTTATTATTCATTTGTTTCTCAATTTTTTATTTTTCATTTATCTATTATATATTATTTAATAATTATTTATTATTTATTATAATTGTTATTATTTATTATTCAATTATTATCTTTTTATTGATTATTTTTTAATATTTATTTATTTAATATTTTATATATAGTATTAAATTATTATTTAATTATTATGTATTTAACATGTATTTATTTCTTATTAATTAATTATCAATTGCAAATTATTTTTAATTATTTATTATTTATTAATATTTATTCATTTTTTATTATTTATTATTAATATTATTTCTTATTTACTATTTACTATTTATTATTTTTCTATTATTTATTTAGAAGTTATTTATTGAGTTGTTATTTAATAATTTATTAATTATTATTTACTATTTATTTATTATTTTCTGTTTATTATTTACCATTTATTTCCATATTATGTATTTATTTATTATTAATTTTTATTTCATTAATTAATTGGTAATTAGTAATTATTAAATGTTAATAATTGATAATTAATATTTAATTATGATTTATTAATTATTAATATTGGATTTTTGATTTTTGATTTTTGATTTTTGATTTTTGATTAATCATTATTGATTAATCATTATTGATTTTTCATTATTGATTTTTCATTCTTGATTAATAATTATTGGTTAATAATTATTGATTAATAATTATTGAGTTTATATTTATTTGTTGTGGGTTATTTGTTTTTTAATTAATATATAAAAGTATGTTAAATTCTCTTTATTCACCACATGAAGTTCCTACTAAAGTGGTAATGCCTTTAGAGAATATGAAATAGGTAGGGAGTTTAAATCTCAACCAATGTAGAATTATTATATATGGAACATGTGCATGTCCATGTGCATGGTAATAAATAGTAAAAATTAATAAAAATTAAATAAATAATAAATAATAAATAATAAACAAATAATAAGTAAATAAATACCTAATAATAAGTAAGTAAATAAACACTAATAAATAAATAGTAATAAATAAATAAAAATAATTAATTATTTAATTAATTATTAATAACTAAATTAATAAATAATAATAATAATAATAAATAACTAACACAATTTCAAAAATAAAATAAGAAAAAAAATTAAAATAAAATAACAAAATTATATATATATATATATAATAAAAAAACACCACAAAAAACTCACTGCTAAATCATTCTATGCTGGTTTTTAAAAACCACTAGAAATTTCTTATTAACATACAATTTAGTGTTGGGTTATCAAAACCCTCACAGAATGATTTAACGGTAGTTTAAACCACTGTTAAATAAAAAACTATAGTTGAACACTATTTTTTTATAGTGTTTAAAAACTACAATTTCATATAAAAAATTGAACATAAATTTCTTTTAAATAATCATTTAAACATATAAATGAATCTTGGAAACATTTCATTGGTCATAAAGTCTGTAAATTCTATTCCTATTGTACATATTAAAACAAAGTATCCTTTCCTTTTTTCAGTAAAATCCAAACATTCTTTGTTTGGAAAAAGACTTAAAGATTCCATTGGAAAAAATATAAAGAGAAAAAATGGATTGAAATTACTTTTATAAATCATTCTAAAAAAGTTGAAAAAAAATAGAATCATGGTTTTGGGAGAAAAAATATTTCCAACCGAAGAGATAAAGGAAGTTAAATTTTCATTAAAACATTTTCTAAAACATTTTAGGTACCCAATAGTAGAAAATTTTAATATTACCCTAAAAGGATCATTATTAAATATTTATTAAGAAAATGGAAGCATTTATTTGGAAATTTTCTTGTCATTTACTTCAACTAATATCCAATAATAAACAATCTCGATTAGAATGAGATAGTGAAATAAACCCATAAAATGATCATAATGTTGAAGTAAAAATTAATAAATGATTTGATTATGTGTATCATCTATAAAACAATTTAAATATGTGGAATTACAATATAATATAATCCAAATAGATTTCACACATAATCTTAGCATGAAATAGTCAATAAAGTATATGTATAACCGAATGAGTTGAAATTGAGTTAAAAATTCCATTACCTTATGCTTCCTTTTGGTTGAGTATTCATCAACGTCCAGTATATAAGTTTTAAACATGTTATTAATTTGAACCATAACAACATAAATAATTATAATATCATATAATATCCTTTAATAACAACTTATTACCTATTTGTTAATAATATTTCATTATTTTCATTATTTTGGGTGTTAATTTGTTGTGTATTCTCATGCATGTTTCATCATGAATAATTCAGTTTTTCAATATACCATATAGTTCTATAATCTCAAAAATATTAATCATCTAATCATTTCAATATTTATAAATAAATTAAACTTCTTAAACAAATTTTTAATGATGGTTATGAAAAATTTTGTATGTTATGATGAAGGAGATGGTTGATCATACATAAATATGAGTAATATTTTCCCTTTTTCAATGACAACTATGGAAAGGTTATATGTAATATTTTAAAATTAAAAATTATAATAATATCATATATCAAATAATATTTCTTTGATTTTACTTATATATTTAAATCATGTCGTGTGGTGATGAAATGATAGTCACATAACTTCATCAATGCGGTAGTCCAAACATACAAAAACAATGTTATGATCATTAAGTGAAGAAAAGAAAATAATATATTATCTTTCCAGAATAATGAATATTCCATAAATATACTAATTATTTCATTTATATCAAATATAATCATTAATAGAATTTATTATTACCTTCCATTTAAAGCATTAGTGGTAGAGAAATCACATTTCTTTGTGAGGGAGTAGTTTTCCAAAAACAAAAGGGATGTTATCATGTAATCTAAAGAATGGAAATTGAAAAGGTATATATTACATAATTACCTTGGAGGTTTAATATTTTTAATAAATATCATATATATACTTTCTATGAATCATCAAACCAAACCTTAAGAGGATGAAATGGAATAATTAATGACATCAGTTTACAAGGTGGTAGTTCACCATACACATGAATGGTGATTTTGAAACCCATTTGATGGAAGTTTAGATAGTTTTAGGTGATTCTCATATTATAAAAACATCCAAGTGTATGGATTATACTTATTTTAATATATCATCATAGTTTAATAATACTTTAATGGTGTGGTTAAAGATGAAATATAAATACACTCATTAAAGATCATTACCTCGTCATCAGGTAACCTCCTTAGTTTTGCACTGATACCTTCCTAGGATGGATTTATGCCAAAAATAATATATACTGTATGATTTTATGTCATTTTTTATGTGATTTCGTTAGTTTTTGGATGAGGTAAAAGTCTTTAGAGGTGTATATTAGTAAGGCGAGTGAATTTATGTTTATAGTTGTGGTGGAGTGGAATGTTTTTAAATACCAAAATGTACTTATTATTAGGAGGTATGTATTACTTAATTTAGATATAATATTTATAATTTATGGTTTTTAAGGATTATATTGTGTATAACCTCCTCTAAAAGAAAAGAAAACATATATTTTAAAATTTGGTTTCCTAATGATCGAAGATTCCTTACTTTTTATATTTTGGGTTTTCACTACAACAACTTGATTTTTAACATAGGTAATTTATAGATTAGAACTTAAATAAAATGATACATATTATCTAATTAACAAAAACTTATTCAAAATATTTTATTTTATTCATGAAATATTAATCTAATGTGTGATGGAAAATAATTTTAAGATAAGGACATGTAACATTCAAAAACATTTCTTCAAACATTAACTATGGTAGTATATTTTTAACCATTTAAGGGGAAATATATTAAGTATTAAATATAAATAATTTGGTTAATGAAATATATTTTATTTTTATTTTTATTCAAATTCCACTTGTAAGTATTTGGTATTTTTAGTAATTTTAAATAATATAAAAAAACATAATATATCATAAAATAACATTAATGTCAATTTTCACATTATTTATTTATATTCTATGTAAAAATATCATGAAAATTATGTAATTAGAGAATATTATTTTCACACCAATATAACCTCAAATATTCATCTAAAATAATAATTAAATGCATTAATTCATTCAATTTAAATAACTTTTATAATTTTGCGTATTAGTTATTTTATTTTTTATAACTAAATAATAACAGTGTTTCCAATTCTTATGAATTTTATGTAAATAATTAATATATCTATAATAAATATAAATTCTTATGATAAAAAAACTCATTTATCATTCAAAATAATATGTACATATTAACCAATTTTCACCTATACCAATGTTTCGTAGATATTAAAACTAATAAAGGTAACTTTTTCACCATTTTATTTACTTAACATATTATATTGGTCATATTCAAAGGAAACTGGAAACTAAATTTTATATTTCATCTAATTAGGTGTACAAGGTAGATAAAAATTGATTCAATGTATTTTAGATAATAATTTAGGTCATTTTCACTGTAACACCCTGAGCTTCCACGATACGCTTCTCTTTCAAAAATGCAATAGCTTGCATTGTACGCAAGTTCGAGTTCTAACACACTGCGACTAATCAAAGTATCCATTATGAATATTAATACCCGCTTTTTAAAATTATAGAAATTTTATATTTCAAAATGGACTTCATTTTTGTATTCGTAATATCGAAATTATCCTAAGGTGAATTTTTGGTAATTTTCTGAGAACTTCCATTTTTTATGAATCGTGAAAAATACTTAAAACAAATTTTTTAATGAAAATAATTTATAGTGATAAATTATAATATTGAGTGGTTTAAAAGTATAATTAGAATATATTTTTACCATTTTATCCAATGGTGTTCATTATAATTAATTTCACTTTGAAATTGGACATAAACAATTGTCAATCTTTTGATATATATTGTTTCTTAAAAACACGCTATTTGTTGTGACAGCGGGAATTAGTTATAAAATTAATTAATGAAACTTATATGTTTGAAATTTTTTAAAATAGACATAATTTTTTAATTTGGAATATCAATTATATCTTAGGGTGAAATTTTGGCATTGTTCTGAAAAACTTCAATTTTTGATGAATCGTGAAACCACTAAGTGGTAGTTAAAAAACAGATTTTTCGTTTAAATGAAACATTACCACTTTTGTGATTTGATTTTCAAAAATTCTACATACATGGTTGTCATTATGAAGTAAAATGTGTTTCAATGGGATCAAAATAATTTTTTGGTGAACTTGGAGACCCCATGGAGCCACTTTGGAAGGAAAATGACATTAAAAACTTTTTATTTAATGTTAAAATAAAAATGTCACAAACATGAGTTGTTTTACTAAAACAATTTTTAAATGGGGTTATACAAGTCATATTTCTGACTATAAATATTCATTAGAAATATAAAAATATGTCCTACATCATGATAATTTTTTTATAATTTTTAGAAATTAAATAAATTAAATTATTTATGACACCATGATGATACATCGATTACCTCATTAATTAACAATTTAAATTAAATAAAAAGGTAATGTAAACTCTAAGACATACACTTGTCAAAAACCTATTGGATGAGTAAATTTCTAACCCTTATCACCTTATCCTCTAAATATATAAGTGTGGAACCTTTAAAATCCGAAACTCGTTATATAATAAAGTAACATTTCATGACTTTCCAAGAGTGCCCCTCCTCTCCTCTTATAAAAGGCCCCCACCACTACCACCTTAATCACACCTTCAAAGCCTTTTGGCTCGGCCAACCTCTGCCCAAATACTCTCTCAACTTCCATCTCTTACTCCTAGAATCCTCACTTTGGGCATAATTCTTCCCCAGGAAGCCTTTGGATCAAATAAAAAAGAGTTACCCGATTTTAAGGTAATGTCTTCCCTCGTGTTCTTTTGTTTTATTTTTCTTCTCCAACCCCCTAAACTCTTTTTATTCATTTCTTTTATAAAAACACCAGTATCTAAAATATACTAAGATTTTGTTATGATAATGATTTGATTTACACTTACACACACCTTCGTCTATTGGTTAAAGAACATACTGGTTCTGTGGGTGGAAAAATACTGCCTCACGAAATGATGATTGCTCAATATTCTTTTAACACCTCTAATGGTGGCCATTTTGATGACACTATTTTCATATATGATATATATATTATTTTTATGTTTTATTTATGTTTCTTTATTTCTCATTTATTGCATACCTTTATGATTTCCATTATAGGTAAACGCGATAATTTCATTTTAGGAAGTGCGGACTACCGCCCCCTCAAAGTGATTTGAATCGTTAATGTCATATGTGGGATGTATAAAGGATGGAGTAAATAATATTATATATTATATTATACTGGAATTATAGTTTACCTTTATATAATTATAATTTCATTCCATTAAATATGAAATAGAAATGAAAGTAGCGTTCATGCGTACGTACGGCTCACCGTCTCCATGAACGGTGCATTTCATTTGTTACCTATAAATGTTACATAATATTATGAATGAATGTATATAATGGATATATATGATATATATGATATCTACATCATGAATATAATTCTGGATATAATGGATTTTTCACCACATGAACAACTTGTAATTATAAGAAGTTTATTTTTGACTCAAGTACCAAAGATCGACAAAATGACCGTTATTAACTTAAATAATTACATAATGTCCATAACATGGTAATAAGTGATATAAAAGGAATAATAAACTTGAAAAAGGTTCTTAAGAAACTATAAATTAACTCTATTTTATTATTCCGGAGGTTAAATAACGTTCGAGTCAAGTCGGACACGAGGTAAGGGAACTTCTTAACCCAATTTATGTGCTTTGGGTTAATCTACTACTTTCAAATTATGTCATGATATTATTATGTCCTATCCTGTATTTGTACTTTATTTATGTGTAATTATGGTGAATACACATAATAGATTTATTTTATTTAAAAAATGATATTTTTAAGGGACTTCATCTCAATATTCATTCAATGAGGCATATTTTGTTTTCTACACAAATTTCTTTTATACGGTGTATAAACCCCTTTGACTTTTACTTTTACTCAAAAGGAATCTTTTTTACAAAGTGTTTTACTAAACGACAAAAGGAATGTTTTTGTCTTACGTATGTGGCAACAACGAATTCTCCACCACCGTGACCATTATTTGTGTTTCGGCTTCCTCTACAAGCCATAACTTTTTTTAAATGAAAAATAAATACCAAATTTTAATTCTCTTTTATTTTCATATTGAAAATGGTTTTGATAAAGATTTTATTATATCAATGTGTTGTATTGATATCTTGTGATTGAAATGTGGAAATGTTATGTTTCCTTTAAGCATGTTTTATGTGATACGATTATGTTATGGTTTATGATATGTTTAATCCTGTTCATATGAGGAATGCATTGGACTTAATAAGTGACGGGTGGAGCCCGCTATAGCTCCTCGATGCATCGGCAGGTCTCATGAGACAAACTAGTGTCTTGGCATGAGGCCTTGACAAAATCTTATTTGTGGTCTTGGCATGAGGACTTGGCTACATGGTTATGATAGTCGGGCATTATGCATTCCATCATTATGAAAGTGGTTATTGATATTGCATGTGATTAGTCGACCAGTAGAATATCCATGTGAAGAATTAAATAGCATTATCTCATTTTACTTTTGCTATATTATGTTGAAGTTCATGTTTAAGAGTCTTTTTGTTTAGTTATACATTGCCTTAAATGTTTATGTTTATTTTTAAAAGCTTCCGCTATATTTTTATCCTTACTGAGCATCTGATCTCACCCCTTTCGATGTTTTATTTTTCTCAAGATGTGAAGAAATATTTTATGACTGACCTGCAGGGATAGTCTGAAGGGCATATGGGTGTGGACTATGGAGACTATGTTATTTTATTTTTTCACTTTATGATGTAATGTAACATTTATGAATTTATCTAGTGTTTCCAAGGCTACTAAACTAATCGGTCTTTCGAGACTTGATCTTTTGTGATCATGCCAATGTTACGCAATAATTCACCGACTCTGGGTAACTGGGGTCGGGGCGTTACAGTTGGTATCAGAGGTAGTTTAGTACTAAACTTGGAGACTGGATTTAGATAAACTCTGATTAGATAACATAGCCCGAAGATAGACTTTGAGGATTAGTATAGAAGAACTTCCTAGAATTTTGGTATTATAGAGATTTTGTGAGTTTTCTGAGCAATACATCTCTGTCTGGATACGAGAAGGTAGAGGTAGCTCTAGCACAGATGTACCTAGGGGTAAAACCTAAAAACACCACTTTGAGCTAGACTCGAACGGGAACTGGTGCATGAAAATGGGCCTAGCTACACTCTTGGTTACGACACGCCCGGGGGATATGCTTAGGATAATTCTCATTTTTTTACAAAACCATTATGAAGAGTTTATGAGTATATACTTTCTCAAAGAAAACATTTATTTTTATGATTATGGATTATATACATAAATAGTTAAATTAATGTTAAGTGTTTTACAAGTATGGAATTATGTATTTTGATTCATAAACTAATCTAGTTTATGCCATTGTTCAGAAATGGCACCTAGTGGGAGGAATGGAAACTGTATATATGTACGCACTCCATGTAGGTATTTCCCTCCTGCTCAAGATAGTTATTGTGGAGCTGGAGATACAACTGGTGTTGATCAACTTATCACCATACTGGGGAAACTCAATCAGGTTATGAATAATAACCTTACTCTTATGGAGCACCCTGATACGCAACGTGGAGGATCAATATTAGACCGCTTCATGAGGCAACAACTGCCAACATTTAATGGGGGTACAAATAAATTAGTAGCTTAGAAATGGATAAATTCCTTAGAGAAAATATTCCACGCCTTGGGGAGTAGCGAAAGGGAGAAGGTTGTCATGGAAGTTTACTGCCTTACTGGAGATGTCGATCAATTGTGGTCGCTGATTCAAAAAACAAAGGAAGATGAATAAGTATCAATTATGGAATGAAGAGAGTTCAAAGATCTTTTCTTAGAAAAATAATTCCCTCGTGACCATAGAGCAGATATGGAAAGGCAATTTCTGAGACTGAGGCAGAAGGAGGATGAGAATGTCGCAAAGTATGAGGCTAACTTTACAAGATTAGCGATGCATGCTGCAGATTATATACGTAACCCAAGAAGTAAGATCGATTGTTTCTTTAATGGGTTAAAACCGTTTCTCTGTCGAGCATTAGTATCACAATCTTTCTCAACGTACGAATATATAGTTGCATGTGCTATTAAGAGAGAAAAGGAATTCTCTAAATCTTATGATAATAAAGTAAAGTAAGAGAAGAAGAGAACGGTGGAACAAGAGACAGATAAAGGGGAAAAGGGAAAGAATAATTTTCCATTATGCGATAATTGTGGGAAGAATCACCCCGGTACTTGCCTAAAAGGAATGGGAGTTTGTTATAAATGTGGAGAAAAAGGTCACCAGGCTCGTGATTGCATGGGAATGAAAGAGGCTATCAATTTTGAATGATACAATTGTAGGGAAATGGGGCATTATGAAAATGAATGTGCTAATCTTCAGGTAAACATACCTCAGAAAAGGCCAAGGGATCAAGGACAATCTTATGCTGTTACTATAGTTGAAGCGGAATAATTAATGTATTGGTGCTTTTGGACTCAAGGATTATATTCTGGTTATAAGGATAATGTGATATATATATAAGGATTGTACTACATTACTTATTGTTTTCATTAAGGATTTAATATGATGAAGGTAATCATATTTTTTGTATGTTACAATAAGAGAAACTTTACTTTGTTTGTAAAATCTGATGTTACAATTGATTTTATAATTTAAAGACCTTTTAGAAAAAGTCTGGATAGAGGTATTTTTGATAACTATAAAGGGTGGAATGGATTAAGTTGATCTTTTGATAGTATTGTTTAAGGTTAAAACATTTCTAAAGATTATTTTTGGAATATTATAATACTATTGTTTTAGGAAAAGGACAACCTGCAGGGTGGGGGATAACACGTCGCGTCGGACAAAGCTGCAGGAATTGAACCCACAACCATAGTGCGACAGGCCTTTATTACCTACCACTAGCCTACAGGAAGTCCCTGGTTATTACAAAATAGTTTTCCTAATCTAAATGGTATGTGTTAATATTTTGAACCTTGTACGATTAGGATAAATATAATATTTTTGATTTCTATTACAATATGGAGTGAAAGATGGGTTTTTGGTAAATATTTATTAAAGAATGAAAGTCTACATGACAAGTAAGTATATTTCCTTACGTTCTTAGTAAATCTATTAAATAAATTCCTCAACTTTATGAAAGGTAACTTAAAACAAAAACGTTTTCGGGTGACCTTTGTACCTCTCTTTCTTTCTTTTAATGTTATATTTTTATTAACCCTATTTTTGAAGTGGGTTTTCCACAAAGGTATTTTCTATTTTCAACCTTTTATTTTCGAACAACAATTTCAAATTGCGAGGACGCAATTTATTGAAGGAGGGGAGATTGTAAAACCCCGAGCATCCACGATACGCTTCTCTTTCAATAATGCAATAGCTTGCATTGTACGCAAGTTCGAGTTCTAACACACCGCGATTAATCAAAGTAGCCGTTATGAATAGTAATACCCACTTTTTAAAATTATAGAAATTTTATATTTCAAAATGGACTTCATTTTTTTATTCGTAATATCGAAATTATCCTAAGGTGATTTTTTTTTAATTTTCTGAGAACCTCCATTTTTTATGAATAGTGAAAAATACTTAAAATAACTTTTTTAATCAAAATAATTTATAGTGATAAATTATACTATTTAGTGGTTTTAAAGTATAATTAGAATATATTTTTACCATTTTATCCAATGGTGTTCATTAGAATTAATTTCACTTTGAAATTGGACATAAACAATTGTCAATCTTTTGATATATATTGTTTCTTAAAAACACACTATTTGCTGTGATAGTGGGAATTAGTTATTAAATTAATTAATGAAACTTATATGTTTGTAATTTTTTAAAATAGACATCATTTTTTAATTCGGAATATCAATTATTGCTTAGGGTGGAATTTTGGCATTATTCTGAAAAACTTCAATTTTTGATGAATAGTGAAACCACTAAGTGGTAGATAAAAACTGATTTTTCATTTAAATGAAACATTACCACTTCTGTGATTTGATTTTCAAAAATCCGACATAAATGGTTTTCATTAGGAAGTAAAATGTGGTTCAATTGGATTTAAATAATTTTTTGGTGAATAGTAACTTGTAAGTTTAATTAATCGCGATTAAAGGTAATTAGTGAAATTTAAGGTATAAATGATATTATAAAAATATTAAAATACCTTTACACTTTTCCTACCCCTATTCGATGAGTCATGGATGACCAATACAATCCATGGGTCAGAAACATGATTTGTTAAAATAAAAATGTCACAAACATGAGTTGTTTTACTAAAACAATTTTTAAATGGGGTTATACAAGTCATATTTATGACTATAAATATTCATTATAAAGATAAAAATATTTCCTACATCATGATAATTTTTTTATAATTTTTAGACATTAAATAAATAAAATTATTTATGACAACATGATGATACAGCGACTACCTCATTAATTAACGATTTAAATTAAATAAAACGATAATGTAAACTCTAAGACTTACACTTGTCAAAAACCTATTGGATGAGTATATTTCTAACCCTTATCACCTTATACTAGAAATATATAAGTGTGGGACCTTTAAAATCTGAAACTCATTATATAATAAAGTATCATTTCATGACTTTCCAAGAGTGCCCCTCCTCTCCTCTTATAAAAGGCCCCCACCACTACCACCTTACTCACACCTTAAAAGCCTTTTGGCTCGGCCAACCTCTGCCCAAATACTCTCTCAACTTCCCTCTCTTATCCTAGAAGCCTCACTTTGGGCATAATTCTTCCCAAGGAAGCCTTTGGATCAAATAAAAAAGAGTTACTCGATTTTAAGGTAATGTCTTCTCTTGTGTTCTTTTGTTTTATTTTGCTTATCCAACCCCATAAATTCTTTTTATTCATTTATTTTAAAACAACACCAGTATCTACAATATACTAGGATGTTTTTATGAGAAGGATGTGATTTACACTTACACACACCTTCGTCTAATGGTTAAAGAACATACTGTTTCTGTGGGTGGAAAAATACTGCCTCACGAAACGATGATTGCTCAATATTCTTTTAACACCTCTAATGGTGGCCATTTTGATGACAATATTTTCATATATGATATATATATTATGTTTATTTTTTCCTTATGCTTATGTATTTCTCATTTATTGTATACCTTTATGATTTCCATTATGGGTAAACGCGATAATTTCATTTTAGGAAGTGTGGACTACCGCCCCCTCAAAGTGATTTGAATCATTAATGTCATATATGGGATGTATAAAGGATGGAGTAAATAATATTATATATTATATTATACTGGAATTATAGTATACCTTTATATAATTATAATTTCATTCCATTAAATATGAAATAGAAATGAAAGTAGCGTTCATGTGTACGTACGTCTTACCGTCTCCATGAACGGTGCATTTCATGTGTTACCTCTAAATGTTATGTAATATTATGAATGAATTTATATACTGGATATATATGATATATATGATATCTACATCATGAATACAATTTTGGATATAATGTATTTTTCACCACATGAACAACTTGTAATTATAAGAAGTTTATTTTTGACTCAAGTACCAAAGATCAACAAAATGACCATTATTAACTTAAATAATTACATAATGTTCATAACATGGTAATAAGTGATATAAAAGGAATAATAAACTTGAAAAAAGTTCTTAAGAAACTATAAATTAACTCTAGTTTATTATTCAGGAGATTAAATAACGTTCGAGTCAAGTCAGACACGAGGTAAGGGAACTTCTTAACCCAATTTCTGTGCTTTGGGTTAATCTCCTAATTTCAAATTATGTCATGATATTATTATGTCCTATCCTGTATTTGTACTTTATTTATGTGTACTTATCGTGAATACACATAATAGATCTATTTTATTTTAAAAAATTATCTTTGTAAGGTACTTCATCTCAATCTCCATTTAATGAGGCATATTTTTTTTTCTACACAAATTTCTTTTATACGGTGTATAAACCCCTTTGACTTTTACTTTTATTCAAAAGGAATCTTTTTTACAAAGCATTTTACTGAAAGACAAAAGGAATTTTTTTGTCTTACGTATGAGGCGACAACGACTTCTCCGCCACCGTGACCATTATTTGTGTTTCGGCTTCCTCTACAAGCCATAACTTTTTTTAAATGAAAAATAAATACCAAATTTTAATTTTCTTTTATTTTCGTATTGAAAATGATTTTGATAAAGTTTTTATTATATCAATGTGTTGTATTGATATCTTGTGATTGAAATGTGGAAATGTTATGTTTCCTTTATGCATGTTTTATGTGATACGATTATGTTATGGTTTATGATATGTTTAAACTTGTTCATATGAGGAATGCATTGGACTTAATAAGTGACGGGTGGAGCCCGCTATAGCTCCTCGATGCATCGGCAGGTCTCATGAGACAAACTAGTGTCTTGACATGAGGCCTTGAAAAAATGTTATTTGTGGTCTTGGCATGAGGACTTGGCTACATGGTTATGATAGTCTGGAATTATGCATTCCATCATTATGAAAGTGGTTATTGATATTTCATGTGATTATTCGACCAGTAGAATATCCATGTGAAGAATTAAATGGCATTATCTCATTTTACTTTTTCCATATTATGTTGAAGTTCATGTTTAAAAGTATTTTGTTTTAGTTATACACTGCCTTAAATGTTTATGTTTATTTGTAAAAGCTTCCGCTATATTCTTATCTTTACTGAGCATCTGAGCTCACCCCTTTCAATGTTTTATTTTTCTCAGGATGTGAAGAACTATTTTATGACTGACCTACAGGGATAGTCTAAAGGGGATATGGGTGTGGACTATGGAGACTATGTTATTTTAGTTTTTCACTTTATGATGTGATGTAACATTTATGAATTTATCTAGTGTTTCCAAGGCTACTAAACTAATCGGTCATTCGAGACTTGATCTTTTGTGATCATGCCAATGTTAAGAAATAATGCACCCACTCTGCATAACTGGGGTCGAGGCGTTACATTCACTCATATCAATCTAGTATAATCCCACAGTTAATCCATTTTTACCATAATTCCTAATAATTGATATTTAATTTATTCAATATAAATTTTAGTAAATAATTAAGTTGATAATATTATTAATTAAAAATAAACTGATTAAAAAATTGGAATCCATTTTTTCCAATTTTAATTCACATGAGAGGTAAATTTTAGTTTAAAATTAATCTTGCTGATGGGATGAGAAAAGGGGTTTTAAATTAAAAATATTCAAATGTTTAAAAAGATTTTATATATAAATTCTATATGATAATGATTTAAATTAACTATATTGTATTAATTGATATAAAACTTATCTATGTTCACTTTAAAACTAATTAAAAAAATTAATTTAACACTATAAATTATTTAAAAAATAAATTTTCTATAAAAAATCCACATTTTTTACTATTCATAAAAAACAACCTTTTAAAAAAGACTCAATAATTACCCCTCTGATAATATTGATATTAAAATTTTTAATATTAGTTTTATCTTAAAAAATTATTATAGTAAAATTTTTTGAATTTTATTTTAAATTATGTTCACCAAGAACAATAAACCCGTTATTAAGAAAAAATCTGTTTCCCCAAAAACATTTTACATATTATATGATTCTGATTTTTTTTAAAATAAATATATTTCTAATTAACATATGTAAAATATATATTTTCATAATTTATTCAATCCCTGTGTTACCCACCATTATAAATATAAGGTGATAATTATCATATTAAATAATAATATTAATAATATATTGTTTTTTGGTAAAACACATCCTTTCATGTAATGAGAAATGTAGATGAAACTCATTTCTCTATATAATAAAATCCAATCTCAAAGTCACATGTCATTTTTGATATTGAGAAAATTTTAATTCTATTTGTTTGGGGTATTTTATTATCTTTATCATAAATAAATTTTTACCTCACAAGTTAATGATCATCCCAGTAATTAAGGAAATGGTATTTAGAAATAACATTGTTGAAAAAACAACATCATAAAAGTGTTAATAAAACATCATATTGATAATATAGAGAGTTATGTTCCATGCTCAAATGTAATAACACATAAATAGGTTTTTATGAGAAGAAAATTGATGTGAAGTAAAGTTATGTAGATAGAAGACCTTCAAAAATATATATAGAGAGTGATTGAGTTCATTGATAACTATAAAGTGAATCATCAATGGAATTTTAAGGGCCACGAAACCATAAATATGTGATTATTTATAATACCATCTAATTTATCCTATATTAATGTAATAGGATAACATTTTTTCCTTCGAGATGAATTTTGTAATGTTGATGAATTGTTGTAATGTCTAAGAATATATGGAAATATACTTACAATATAGGTTTCTCATTTATAAGTGTGATTTCATCCTTTGGTTATTCATCAAAAAAAGGAAATTCAACACTTAACCCAAGAAATAAATATCAAAATTGAATTTTTTATGCCTAAAGAACGAAAATCCACATTTAATGGATTGTATGGTCCATAATAGAGTAAAAAGTTATCATGTCTATCTCTAACTATTTTTAGAAAACAATATGGTTTGAATAAGTTATCCAATATACTAAATTAAAATCTAAAACTCAAATTTAATACCACTATTTCATCATTAATATTTATTTTTTTCAAATTATTTAAATGATGACATATTAACGAGGACATATTATAGTCCAATGGTACGCGCTAAACCCTTATCGTCCTTTAGTTATGGGTTGACACCAAAGGGACTTTCCATACATGATGGGTTATCACCCAAAATTATGGTTTTACATTTAATGATATTTTATTAATATAATTCATATAATTTTTCCAAAAAATATGATGTACATCCTTGAAATAAAATTAAATAACAAAATATACTTTTTTACTATGGTTTCTATATAATTTTTTTTTTCAAATTCTAATAATATTATTTTACTATTATTTAAATGTAATTAATTATAATTTTAAACTGAAATGTTGTCATTAAAATTAAATTTAAGTTTATAAAATTTATATCATTATTACTCAAATAAATTTTCATCTTGAACTTAGGATTTTTTTAAATTCCTCAAATGTTTACATAATCATGGTAGACCCCCATCACATAAAACTAACAAATATGTTTTTAAGACTTTGAAAATATGAACAAAAATATAATAATATATCATAATGGTATCCATAACTATTATGAAAGTAAATAAATATATGATTCTATAATTTAAAAAATCCTCATATTTTTCATGATTATTAAAATGAAAATATGACTCTTAAAAAATAATTCAAAAATTCAATTCTTGAAAAACCATATATAAATACCTCATACATTTTATTTCAACATAGGTACTTACTTAGTATGAATTTTAACATAGGTCATTCATTTTAACCATCTATGTAAATATAACTCATAATGGTTTGTAATGAAAATGTGAAATATCTTAAGCATATCACCCATGAGTGTCAAACTAGGTGTGAAGTAAGGCCCATTTTTTCACTAGGTGATGATCAGGTAAAGCCCAATGCACCCCTTTCAGAGTTACCCTATGTATATAGATTCCAGAACCATGTCAACATGTAGTATCCAGATAAAGATATATTTAAGGGAATGTTAAATTATCACTATATTACCAAAACATTAGAAGACTATTCTATACTTATCCTCACATTCTATCAAATTTATTTTTCTAATCTATGTTTTTCAAAATATAGTTCCAATGTTTTATATTGAACATAATTTAATACCAACTATAGAGACCCTGAAGCCAGTATCTCATAGATAGATCCTTCTACAATTATATTGGGATGAGATACATGGAATTGAATCTCAAAGGACAAAATATTTTATCAGTCTTGATGAAATAGATACATACTTGAGTTTGATATTACATTTGATTATAAAAATTACAAAATAATTTTTTTCCTCATAGAATAACTCAATTACCTCTATCATATAATTTCATATAAAACATATTAATCTTTATGTATTCTTTATAATGGAAACAAAATAAGGATGATCCAAAATGCTCAGTAAGGGTTAAGTAAAAAAACCTATCATGAATCAATAAGAATAATAAATATGCATTGGAAAATAATTGATAACACATTCCAACTATATAACATGGGTGTGAGGATAAATAAAGAAATAATAAATATATAATGGTATATTGATAAAAATATCCATTTAAAAACATAACTATAAAAATATGTAAGGGATAATCAACATATAAATGTAAATAACTGAATCATTTGGAATTTAATCAATAAAATGAGAATGAAATTCATCAATAGATAATATCATAGTAAAAATATCATGGATAATAATAGGATAATTCTAAATGAGTTAAATACTCTATTACATAAAATCATTTCTCTTGTGAATATGATACCTTTACTATTAAGACCATTCATCATACGGTTTAGAACACACCACTATCAAGACCATTCCTAAGATAGTTTAAAAAAATACTATATAAAATAAAATATGGTTTGTACAATTAATTATGTCTAATAAGAATACCCATAAATTGAATGTATTTCATTAAATAGTCCTCAACCCACATATTTCCAGTCAAACACATTCAATATATCAAAAAACTAATTTAATTAAAAAATAATGTGCCTTATAAAACATTTTCTTTGAGTAAGGGATATTGATTTGTTAATATTTTATAACTTAATCAAATAACTATAATACTTTATATTTTATGGGAAAATACTATATGGTTTAAGTAATTAAAATATCCTTGATAAATAATATTGACATTTAGAGAAAATTTAATTTCCACATGAATGTGAATAATTAAATTTAAAGTTAATAAAAATAAAAAATAAATAAATTATTTTAATGGCAATAGATTCCTTAGTAAAAGTGATCATAAACTATCTAGAGGAAGAATAAGGATGGGATTTTCACACCTAGATTTTCAATTCCATTCTTTGGTTCAAATCCTCTTTCGGTTCTTAGCTTTCTCTTGGTTTTTGAGTGTTCCATGTTTGAAATTTTGGGGCCTATTATGTTCTTGATCTATGACCTTGGTCTTGGGGTTATTGTAAAATACTTTTCCTCCTATTTTTTCAAACGTATGGTAAGAGGTTTTGGTGTTTTGGAGTTGGATTAGTGACACTCCTAGTGACCCCACTTGTGGGGTAAGTTATTGAGGTGGTTTGTACACATGAGTTGGATGATTTTTTGGATGAGGAGAGCACTTTTTGTGAATTTTTCTTCCTGATACTTGGAATATATTTCCCCCTTGGTTTCTCCCTTAGACCCCCTAAAATTGGAGGATAATGGATCATTTTTGGGTGGCCAGAATTGGCCGCACGGTTTACTAACCCGTGCAGGGGTGACCATTTCATTAAAAACATTTTGAAATTCCATGTTTTCCCTTAAAAATAAATCCAATTCCACCCCATTCTTCCTCATTTCTTTCCATAAATCCATGGTAGGCCTCCAAGATCATATGGAACCCATATTTTATGGGGGTTTTTGTGGGTAAACTACAAGAATTCTTGATATAAGTGTTTCTCCCTTTTATTTATTCCCATTCCACTGGGTTTATTTTACCCTTTCTTGATGTTCCTCATATAAATAAGTTAGGTTTCGTACCTAGGGTTTAAATTATTGTCTTTTGGGTGAAATATTGTGGTTTAGGGTTTGTTTTCACACCCTTTTGGTGCGGCGGTGGTGCGGTCAATGTTTCGCATCAGGATTTGGGGGTTTCAAAACAAAAGGTAGGTGTTTCCATGTGTAAGAAATTATTTATGAGTTATATTTTTTTATTTAATTATTTTCATGTTTCTTATATGCTTAATGTGGTGTGAAAACTATTTTTTATTTATTTTGTTAAGATTTTAATTTTATAGTTGCAATTTTTCTTTAAATTGGGTGTTTTCATGTGAAAATATTGGGGTAGTATTTGGGGGTATTTTATAACATATGAAAGTGATTTATTAAATGTTTTTTGGGCTAACAATTCTTCTTTGATAGGGTATTAGTGTGATTTTGGGTTTCAAAGAGGGTTTTTGAATAGGTCCTATGTGAAAAACCGTATTGGACTTCTTGAAGGTGTTTTATGAAAATGTTTGTTTTTAATGTGTATCTTTTGTGGTATTATTTGAGGTAAATTTATAACTCATTGGGGTGGTCTAATAAATGTTTCTAGGGCTTTCAATTATATTTTTTATTGTTATTGCTATGATTTTGGTCTTGAATGAGGGTTTTGAAATGGTTTTTGTGTGTAAAAAATGGGTATACCTCTTAGGTTCATTTTATAAAAATTGGAAATGATTGGTGAGTTAAGAAAAGTGGGAAAATGTTGTACATGTTATGTTTTTTGTGATTATATTCATTTTATATGGTTTCTTGAAAGGTGAAGAGATTATTTAAGATGTCAAACATTTTTTTAAAGTTTTATAAATTGCTAAAATATTTTATTAAATTGTGATATGGGTGTGAAACATGATTTTGGGTTGTTTCATGTGATTTTGATGATAAAATGATTTTGAAGGAGAAACATGTATTATGTAACATGTTATTGGGTAGTTATGTGATTTTTAGAATCTTGGGAAAGATTTTATAAAGTTGTTAAAGGATTTGTTTAATTGGGAAAGATATGAAAAATGTGTTGTGGGCTATTTTGGTGTGAGTATGATTTCAAAATGAATTTGAATAAAAAGGGGGATTATGTGAATTGTGTGATATACATGTGGGATTTTGGTGATAATTTTATGTGTAAGTGTTATTTTCATGTGAAAATTATATTTCATGGCTTGTTGAACTTATTTGATCACAAGAGGGAAACTCGGGTATCTAGGTGGGTGGACGTGTTCTAGTATGTTAGTGATCTCATTGGGTTTGGACTCCGTTTTACATAGAAATATTGATCCTTACAACACTAAATAAATTATAATGAGGATTATGTGGTACTAAAAGGTTATTTTAATGTTCTCTACTAGTGGATCTTACATGAGAACAAATATTTTTTATGGTTATTTTCACTCAGATATGAGGTACCTGGGACCCACAATGAGCTAGTGCCTAGGGGTTCTTTCCCATTGCTTGTCATCATTATATACTTTATTCTTACCATTTTCATACTGTATAGTTGGATGGAAAATTTATTAGCATTGGTATTTTTTTAAAGTGTTGATTCTTTAAAATTCCCCCACTTGAAAACTGTTTTTATTTGAACTTGTGTCTTTTAGAATTTGTAACTAGAATTTCTTATTTACAAAAACATTCAAGATGTTCATATTTGAATATTTATCACATGGAATATATTATTAGTGGTATCCTACTAGGATTTGGCTCACATCCTACTTACACTTTTGGGTGTATGTAGACTCGGTTATTTTTTTCTTAGGTTTGGGAATATCTTTGTGCCAATTGTTCATGTTTTAGCGGTCCATCATGATGTGGTGTTGTGGAGATGGCTTGAGGGAAGTACCTCTTTCCATGTGGAGGTCCTTGTTCTATCATTTTTGGTTTTTTATCTTTATAATGGTCTTTGAACATTGTTTTAAATTGTGTAATTAAATTCTGAAATTTTTTAGAATATGATTTTTTTTGAAAAAACTAGATTTGTTTTATTGGACTAATTTGTAGTTTTATGTTTATATACTCAAGTAAATAATTCAAAATTTTCATTTTATGATACTATAGAACTTTTTACATCCCATGGGTATTGGGAATACCCTTCGGGCTTTGTCATGGTCCAGGTATGGTGCTGGTTTTGATGGAGACCAGATTTGGTTCTTGAAAAAATGGTATTAGAGGAGGTTCAAGTTCACTCTTTGGGTCATGTTATTTGGGGAATAGTCAGGATAGTCTAGAGTTAGGATTTTATAGAATATTCATTCTGAATATGGTTAGTGTATATGATCACAACACCTTGTTACTAGATCTAAGTCCCCAGGGGAACTTGAGACTTATCTGAGTCCTTTGGTTTTCTTAGTCAGATGATGATTTTGGGAAATAAAAAGAGGGTTGGGATGATGATCTTAGTGAATTTTTGGGCCTGGAAATCCATTTGGAGCTAGGGATATTTTCCTAGAACACTCTCTGTGATGGTGAAGTTATTGGCGTATGGACGCCAACCATATGTCCATGTCGCCCACTGAAACTAGTTTCCTCTCACATTGTCTTGTGTCCTTTAGTTTTAAAATCTTGGAAGTTTGGTTTTAAAGAAAAAATAACATGGTTTTAATAAGCTTAATGTTTTTTTGGAGTTATTTTCTAATAAATAGGGAATGTTTTGACTTTTGAAATGGTGGAATGGAATTTTCATAATTTTTTTGAAATGGAAAATGGTGTGTTTACACATCTTTTTAAAGGAGGAACTTTGTTAAAGCTGGTTTTGAAAAAGTCTTTCCAATAGAGTTTTCCAAACAATTGAAAGGTGTTTTAATGGAATAATATGTTTTTAAATTGATTTGAATGACTTGAAAGTGATTTCTTATATAAATGGTTGTGCCTTTATAAAAAAATTTGTAAGTTGTAAATTGAAATTTTGATTTCGTGGTTAGCAGTCTTGAGAAAAAGTAAGTATTGGTTGATTGTTTTTGTTTTAAAAAGTGGAAATGATTTTAGTTTTAACCTTTGGTATCTCTATGATAGACCACATGAATGTGGATATATGGGATTATGGATGGTTAATGGAACTACTCGATGAGTGCCGGGATGGATATGAGTAGAGTGCCTAGTATGGCATGGAAACAGGCATGCGCGAGGCCCATGGGGTACCATTGGTGGATACGCTAACCACTGAACCGTTTATTTTCAAAGAGATGATTTTAAAGTAAAACTTTATGTCTTCATGACTGGTTTGGTATGGTTTGTATTATTATTTTTTGAAAATGTTGATGTTTTGGGATGTTTTGAGTCTAAGAACCCCTCCTATTTGAATTGTGTTTTGGGTTTTTTTTTGGCCGGCAAGCTGGGTTGAAAGGCGGGTTAGTTGTCTCTTCTGTGAAAATTTTGGGAATACTTTAAGGTGGTTCCCATCATGTGTTTGGTTTTGGTTTTGGAAATTTTTGACTAGTGGACAATCTTGGTTGGTCCTTGGGTTCTCTTGTTGGATAATTTATTCCCCCATTAAGAGTTAATGCATGACTGAAGTGCAGCCCAGTTTTTTTTATTGTTGGAAAATCATCTAGTCGATCAATACAAGGAATATTTTTCTCGATATTTTTAGATTGAGTATACACCCTTTTCCTTTATTTAGTATGTGGATCCTCTTGTAGCGAGAGAGTGCTTGTTGAAGGTTTAAATATACCTTAGTTTCTTAAGTTACCTGATTCATTGAAGGTGAAAGTAGTCTAGGGTTGTTAGTGTGGATGAGTATCTAGATGGTTTCTAAGAGGGGATTTGGGTCCTTCATAGTCCCTTCAAATAAGGAGTTCATTTTAAACCACTAGTGTGGGAAATATGGTCATGAGAGGATGTTGTGGCCACTTTCGAGAATTGTGTGATGTTTGGGGACATTTCATAAGGTCCCTCTCAATGTATTGTTTCTATCAGTCGCAATGGTCATGTTTGGTGATGCCTTATGATGTTGTGTTCTCATTTGACTTTAAAGGTGAAGGTCATGAAATCCTCTGAGAGTCTCTAATATGTTGTGAGTATTTTTATTACTTGGAAATAATTCAGATCCTTTGTTTTAGAAGAAGGTTTTTATATGTGTCCTTTCCTCCTATTACTCCTCAACCAAAGAAACAATGTGTGATGTGTGTGAATATTCTAAGCCCTTGTTTCAATGAAATCTCAAGGTAAAGTGAGTTTGTAATGTGTTATATCTTGGTAAACCCATCTGGGATCAGGGTATAGCTTTCATGGAACTAAAAGGAGAAGTTATGTTCAGGGGGTTTCCAAAGAGTAACTATGAAGCTGAAGAAGCTTCAATCATTTGAGCTCCATCCATAGGTCCTAGAGATAAGTAAACACATAGATAGGGGAAATCCCAGGTTCATTCAAAGAGTTTTTGGGATAAAGGATTGAAAATTTGTCTAGATATGTTGAGTACATGGTTTGTGCATGATTAGTAGTGACCGTGTTCTAGGAAAACCATGCAGATAGAATTATCCTCACGGTTAGCTCACGGCTTTCCAAACTGTGTGGGCTAACCGTGCGGCCATTCCAACCCATTAAATTTAAGATCCTTTCTATGTCAGCCTATACTATTTGGTAAATATGGTTGGTTCTTATGGTGGGGATACCCACTATGATTCTCATGTATGTTCCTTTGGAAATTTTGAATGGAAGTATACCCCTTCTACAGGGAGTCCGTTCGTGCCACCCCCTATTAGTGCCCTGATCTTGTCTCGAAAAAAAATTGAGTTGAATCTTATAGTGGGGAACCCACATATGTCTCAATATACTAGTAACTCAGATTGGTCCTTGGTCTTGACTTGGCAGCAGGTAGTCTTGTTCAGAGCTATCTAATTTCTTACATCTTCCTCGGGTAAATGTTGGGATTGGATAACACCCAACGGTTTGGTTAAAGCAAGGTAAGTGTAACCTTATTCTTTGTTTTTATTAATTTGGATAAATTTATGTAATCTTGTTCAGATAGTGTTTGATGAGTTTTATTTTAAGATAAAGTCTTAATTTGCTTGATCATTCTAGGGAAGTGATGTAAATGTTGATTTGTGAGAGTATTCCTTTCTTTAATTGATCACTTGAGGTGTTTTGGCCTTTGGGGGCAGGTGAATCTTAAAAAAGAGTACATATTCGTTTATAAGTTGGTTTTGGTTTTTTATTTGGCCTTGATATGGATTTTTGGGGGTGGAAAGATTTATGGTGGGGAGAATTTTCACGCCCAGATTTTCAATTCCATGCTTTACTTCAAATCCACTTTCGGTTCTAAGTTTTCTCTCAGTTTTCGAGTGTTCTAGGTTTGAAATTTTGGTGTCTCTTATGTTCTTGATCTATGAACTTGGTATTGGGGGTATTGTATGATACTTGGACTCATATTTTTGCAATGGTATGGTAAGAGGTTTTGGTGTTTTTTATTTGGATTATTGACACTCCTAGTGACACCACTTGTGGGGTAAGTTGTTGAGGTGGTATGTACCCATGAGTTGGATGATTTTTGGGCTGAGAAGAGAAATTTGTTTTGTGAATGTTTCTTCCTTATACTTGGCCTATCTTTATCCCTTGGTTTTCCCCTTGTACCCCCCTAAAATTTTAGGATAATGGATGGTTTTTTAGTGTCCAGAATAGGACGTATGGTTAGGCCGCACGGTTTACTAAACCATGCAGGAAAACTGTGCAGGGGTGTCCAGGTCATTAAAAACAAATTTTAAATTCCAAGTTTACCCTTTTGTAAAAAACCAAAATCCACCCCATTATTCTTCATTTCATTCCATACCTACATGGGAGGCCTCAAAGCTCCCTCAATCTCCTATGTAACCCATATTTTATGGGGTTATTGTTGGGGAAACTTCAAGATATCTTCAAGTAAGTGTTTCTACATTTTATTTCTTCCCTTTCCTTAGAGTTTCATTCACCCTTTGTTGAGGATCCTCGTCTCCAAAAGTTTGGGTTAGTTCCTAGGGTTTAACTTCTTGTCTTTTGGGTCAAATATTGTGTTTTAGGGTTGGTTTTCACCCCCTTGTGGTGAGGAGGTGGTGCGGTCAAAGTTTCGCACCAAGATTTGAGGGTTTCGACACAAAAAAGTAGGTGGTTCCAAGTGTAAGAAATTATTTATGATTTAGATAGCTTTATTTATTTATTTTCATGTTCTTCATATGCTTTATGTGGTGTAAAAACTTTTTTTGATGGATTTGGCTAAGCATTTAATTTTATAGTTTCATTTTAGATTTAAATTGGGTTTGTCTCATGTGAAACTCTTAGGATAGTATTTGGGTGTATTTTATAACATATTAAAGTGGTTTATTAAATGTTTTTTGGTCTTATAATTTTTCTTTGATAGGGTATTGATATGATTTTGGGTTTAAAATAGGGTTTTTGAATAGGATCGAAGTGAAAAACCTTATTGTACTTCTTGAAGGGGTTTTATGAAAATGATTGTTTTCATGTGTATCATTTGTGGTATTATTTTAGGTAAATTTTTAACACTTGGGGGTGGTTTATTAAATGTTTATAGGGATTTAAATTATGTTTCAGATTGGTATTGGTATGATTTTGGTCTTTAATGAGGGTTTTGAAATGGGTTTTGAGTGCAAAACATGGGTATACCACTTGGGTTCGTTTTATGAAAAATGAAAATGATTTTGTGAGTTAAAAAAAGTGGGAAAATGGTGTACATGTACTGTTTTTGTGATTTCATTCATTTAATATGGGTTTTTTAAATGCAAAGAGGTGAATTAATATGTCAAACATTTTAACAATTTTTTATAAATTGCTGAAATGTTTTTTAAAATTGTGATGTGGATGTAAAACATGTTTGTGGGCTGTTTCATGTGAGTTTGATGATAAAATGATTTTGAAGGTTAAAAGGGTATTATGTAACATGTGAGTGGGATTTTATATGATTTTTAGCATCTTGGGAATGATTTTTTAAAATTGTTAAATGATTTTTTTAATTTTGAAATATATGCAGAATGTGTTGTGGGCTATTTTGGTGTGAGTATGATTTTAAAATGAATTTGAATAAAAATGGGGATTATGTGACTTATGTGATATACATGTGGTATTTTTGGTGAATTGGTGTTGTTTAAGTGGTATTATCATGTGAAAATAAAAATTCATGGCTATTTTAACTTGTTTGATCACCAGAGAGAAACTCGGGTATCTATGAGGGTGGACATGTACTAGTATGCTAGTGATCCCCGGGGGTTTGGCCTTAGTTTCACATAGAAATTTTAACGATTACAAAAATAAATAAACTATGATGATGATGACGGGGGACCACTAGGTTATGGGTATGTTTCTTACTAGTGGCTCATGCATGAGAACAGATATTTTTTATGGTTACTTTCACCAAGATATGAGGTACCGGGGACCCACAATGAGCTAGTTCCTAGGGGTTCTTTCCCATTTTATATACTCATTAGACACATTGTGCATACTTTCAGCATACGATATGGTTGGCTGGAGAATTCAGTAGCATTGGTATTTTTTAAAAGTGTTGATTCTTTAAATGATCCCACTTGAAAACTGTTTTTATTTAATGTCGCATCTTTTAGAAATTGTAACTAGCATTTATTGTTTAACAAAACATGCAAGATTTTCGCCTTTGAATGTTTATCACAAGGAATATCTTAGTGGTGGTATCCTACTAGTATTTGGATCACACCCTACTTACACGTTTGGGTGTAAGTAGACTACGTTATTTTTGTCACAGGTTTGGGTACAGCTTTGTGCCAGTTGTTCAGGTTTTTGTGGTCCATCGTGTTGTAGTGTTTTGGAGATGGCTTGAGGGTGGTTCCACTAGCCACGTGTAGGTTCTTGGGTTGTTGTTTTTGGTTTTTTATCTTTTTAATGGTCTTAAAAAATAGTTTTAAATTGTGTAATTCAATTCTAAAATTTTTTAAAATATGATTTTGTTTGAAAAATCCAGATTTATTTTATTGGATTCATTTTTTGTTTTAAGTTTATAAACTCAAGTAAATCATTCCCAGTTTTTATTTTATGATACCCAGGAACTTGTTTCTTCCTGTGGGGATCTAGAACGCCCTTTGGGCCGCATTAGGGGCCAGGTATGGTGATGGTTTTGATGGAAACTTGATTCAGTTCGTGATAGGTATCAACATAACATATACCCATTAGATTAATAATAAAGGTTTTCCTTCACTAATGGATATAAATAAAATAAAAATATTTTTTAAATCATTATTGAAGAAAATATAATTTTTATTTTGAAAACCATCTTAAAAATCCTATTAATTTGAAATCTATTTTAAAAACTAAAATTTGGAAAACAATTTGAAAAAAAAAATTCTTTTAGAAAGACCTCTGAATAATATAAAATATATTGTATTCATTTGAGTGGTCATTATAGTTGGTGTTTTGTTTCTGTCATACATTTCAAAGAAATATTACCTTTAACGTTTTTTATTAAAATTAAAAAATACATTTTTTTGAAAACAACATAAATATTCCTATGAAAAAAATTAAATAGTAAAAATGAAATAATATGGATTTAATAAATCATTTTAAATGATGAAATAATTTATTTTAAAAAAAATTATAGATCATGGTTTTCAAAAAAAATACATTTTTGAGTAAAGAGTTAAATGAAATTTTATTTTATTGAAATTTATTACTAAAACATCTTATGTAACAATGAGTAGAAAATTATACTATTACATAAATGTTTTAATTAAGAACCATTAGAGAATATAATTTAAGGTTTCATTGGGAAATTTTCTAGTAATTTTTTTCAAATTATATTCAAGAATAAACAATCTCAATTAGAATGAGATTTTCCAATTATCCCTTAAAATGGTCATATTGTTGAACTGATAATTAATAACCTAAAAAGATTATATATCAACTATAAATCCACATAAAAATATTAAATAAATCAAAATATAATCAAAATTAATTAAACACATAATAATATATAGACATAATAAATGGAATAGTAGTTTAACATAATGAGTGGAAATTGAATTAAGCCCGCAATTCATTTTTTTTCATTTATAGAAGTCGGTTTATGGGTTCCTGGTACCCAAACATACAACCAAAGATAAGTCAAGAAGCAAAATTAAACAACATAGAATTAAATATCATAATAACCAGATTCATCTCCGCAACCCAAGTAGGAGTCCTCTTCACCGGTAGCTGATTACCATTCTGGATTCCTGCAAAAACTTCCACTTTGAACCCGGCTACGAATTTGTTCCAGAACATATTGATCTAGGGTAGCCTTCTTGGTCTTTCTACCCTTCTTAAAAGCCAAAGTCACCTCATTATTCCACTTTGATGAAGATTTAGTCCGCATCGGCCTCGGGAGAAATGAGTAATCCTTCCTAGGTCTTCTTCTTAGAGTAGCAGACAAAGGACCATCTGCTATGGCTATCATCTGATTCCCACTTTTAACAACATCACTAAAGGATCTACCAACTGTACCACTCATGTTCTCTTTCCCTCCCCACGAAACCTCCCTTCCAGTTCCATCTCACTCCCTTTCGCTTCCTTTTTATTGATAGTTCATTATATTTAACAATAGTTTATTTAAAAATGATATTAACTCAATATAGAACCATATTAGTATTTATAAAAAAAATTATTTTCATTATATAATAAATTATTATCTGTTCATTAATAATTATTGATTATTATCATTTTTTGGGTGTTAATTGCTTAATTTTATCATGAATGTTTCCTCATTAATGATCAAGTTCATTCTCATGTTATATATTTATGTCATATAAATAATAATAATAATAACCATATAATTGTAATATTTATACATAAATTATAATTTTTGATCCAATCATGAATGATGGTTATGAAAATGAAGTATGTTATGCTCAGGGAGATAATAACTCATACTAACATAAGAGTAATGCTTTAAATTTTTTAATGATCATTACAAACAATATATAATTTACATTTAATATTTAAATGATTATATATAAATAATATATAAAATAATATTTATTTATTTGTACTTATATATATTTCATCTGGTTGGGTGATGAAAATATATTCATATCACATCATTAAGGCGGTAGTCCACTTTTACATGAACAATGTTAACATCTTTATGTGTAGAAAAATAAAATAATATATAATACTTCTATAATGATTAATATGTCATTTATATAATAATTATATGATTTATATCATATATTATCATTATCATTATCATTATTTCTTAAAACCTTCAATGTAAAGCGTCAGTGATTGATGAATCACATCACTTCTTGAGGCGGTAGTTCACCATACACACTACTGACATTATCAGGTTTCCTATAGGTTGGAAAGTAATATGGTAGATATGATATAATTAAAAAATTGGTATAATAATGTTTTAAATAAAATAAATTTAATTTTGATAAATCTTCATACTCAACTATAAGATTTCAAAAAAGAATAATGAATGACATCAGTTTATGAGGCGGTAGTCCTCCATACACACGAATGAAGATTCATAAACAATTTGATTAAATTGGATATGGTTTTAGTAAATTACAATATTATAACAACATCTAATTATACAGAATATATTGATGATATTTTATCAAAATGTTTTATAAAAAATTAAATGGTTTTGAGAAATAAGCAATATAACAATGCCCATTGAAGAACATTCCCACAAATTCAGGAATCCACTTTAGGTTTTCACTAAAACCTTCATATGTTAGATTTAATCCAAATATAATTCTTCTTGTATAAGGTGAGAGATATAGGGATTTTACGTATGTAGTTTT
Organism: Viscum album; assembly: GCA_963277665.1. Taxonomy (NCBI): domain Eukaryota; kingdom Viridiplantae; phylum Streptophyta; class Magnoliopsida; order Santalales; family Viscaceae; genus Viscum; species Viscum album. Next base: position 247,885,694 of record OY728131.1, read on the forward strand.
TGGATGAGATAAAGAGATTAATATGTGTCGATAAGTGATTGGAGCTCGTTCCCTTTTATAGTTGACAAGGAGTGGAATTCTTATAAATAACCCACAGTATTCAGTATTAGGGGGTATCTTACCTCATGTTCCTTAAATATTGGTAATAATGGTTATAAGGATTATATTGTTGATAAATACCATTTGACACACAACAAAATAAATTTTTTAGACATTGGTCTCCTTAAATGCTATGTTTCCCTACTTTTGTCCTTTTGAGTTTTCATTATATTGACAAGATATCTAAACCATGTAATTTATAAATTAGACCCAAAATAAAATGATATTTATAATATAATTTACACCTAATTTTTATAAATATCATATCTAACTTTTAAAATATAAATCCAATGTTTTCTTGGAAAATAATTCCTACACAAGCGCATGTAATATGCAAAAACATTGCTTTTCACGTTAAAAGTGCTAACATAGTTTTTACCATTTATGGGTCAATATTATCATTATAAAAGATAAATTATTCCTTAAATGAAATATATATGATATTAATTGATATTTTAGTGTCCCTTTTATAATATATAATTTTTAGTAATTTTTAATCATTTAAAAAAATTTAATTTTTCATAAAATAACATTAACGTAAATTTTGAAATTATTCGTTTAAATTGTATTGAAAAATATAAATACAATATTGGATTTAAAATATATTTTATTGAAACCTATGTAATATCATATATTCATCTAAAAAAAATTTTGAATAAAATAATTCATTCAATTTACTTCACTATTATTATTTTTATAAGAAGTTATTTTATTTTTTACTTATTAATAATTAATGCTTGTTTAATATATTAATATTTTTAATAAACTAAATCATATATAAAAATAAAATAAATATTATTATGATAAAAAATTAATTTATCATTAAAAATAATGTGTATAAGAAAACCAATTATTTTGTTTATATATAAATGCATTACTGATATTAAAAGGATGAAAGTTATCTTTTTTTCCTTTTTCATTAAATAAATTAATGTAAGGGTAATATTAAAAGGAATGTTGAAATTAATATCCATATTTAATATAATTTTATGTAAATGGATGAAATAAAATCATTCAATAAAATTGATATAGTATTTTATGGCATTCTTACTCTTATCATTCTAGTGTAACCCCATGGTAAATCCAATTTCACCTGAACCGTAATGATTAATTTTTAATGAATTAATTATTAATGATGGTAAAAAAATAAATTTATATAATGAGAAATTATAATTTATTCCTATTATAAATTTTTAATTCATTTTAACAAATTAAATTTATTGAATAAAAAAATTAACTTAAAATTAATCTCACTAACGGGATGATAAAGCATTTTTTTAAACCAACATGTCCCAATGTCTGCAAAGATTTAATACATAAAGAAATTATAAAAATGACTAAAATTACCTAAATTTTATTATTTAATATAAATTTAATCTAATTTAACTATAAACAGAATTTAAAATATAATTTAACACTGTAAATTATTTAAATAAAAAGGTAGTGTTCAATTAAAATTCATTACTTTTCAATATTTATCAAAAAATATAACTTCTTAGAAAACTCTAAAAAAGTCAACATAAGATAATTTTGATATTTTAATTTCAAAAAAGGATTTTGTTTCAATTAATTTTATAAATTTTGTAAAATATAACATTAAATTATGTGTTCCATGAATTTTTAAATATTCTTTAAGAAAAAATATTGTTTATGTGAAAACATTTATTTTAATTTTATATTATTCTTAGTTAATTTATAATAATTAAATAGGTAATAATTTTTTTTTGAATATATATTTTCATAATTTAGTAAACCCTACTTTTACACTGTTTTTAAAATGTTAAGTGATAAATTTCATATTAAATAATAATATTAATAATAAATTATTGTTCTATAAAACTCGGCCTTTCATGTAATGAAATAATTTAGAAAACGTTTTTTCTATTTGTAATGTAAGATAACCCAATTTCAAATTTTGAATAAACTATTGAATAAAATGTTATTCTTTTATAATTTAAGGGTTTTATAATGAAATATCTAAATTTATATTATAAATGTTATTATTTCTTAAAGAAGTAAAAAATAGAAACTATTTAGAATAAGAAAATCTATAAGTATTAATTTAAATTTAACATTATAACTATAATCACAAAATTGAGTTATACTAAGAATATTATATTTTAAATTTTTAGAAAAAGAACTTTTTTCAATAAGACTAATTTTACGGTTACTAAATTTCCAAAGGCTAACAATTTTTCATTTTTCCTTGTCACCAAAATTGGAATGTCCACCATTCACTTTCAATATTATCTAGATGCATGATTAGTATCCAATCATATGTCTCGAACATCCACAATCTAAATACCATTAAAACAATTAGCTACTTCATGTATTCACATATATAAAACCCAGAATATAATGATTTTCGTACCCATATTTTATGGGATGTAAATGACTTTTAAAATAGTCCTTTTGGAATAAAAATATGTTCTACAGTTTCATTAACTATAGAAATAATATATTTTAAAATATTTTCATTCTTAGTAATTTTAATATTATAGTTATTTCCATAACTAGATGTTATTATGGTCTTGTAGATTGAGTTTGTATTTCGAGAACTGTGAAAAAAGTCTTTTATATATTGATTTCGTTAATGTCTATAATTATAAAATATTCTAGTTTTATATTTGGGTGTTTTTTGACCTCCTGATACTATATTAATGATATTTTACCATTTTAACTTGTTTTACATCAATTTGTCACATTTCTAATTTTGAACAACTATTTTTCTTGAAAAAATTCATATTCTTTATTTTTTCAATAGAAATTGATCTTTGAGTATTTTTTATGAATAATTAAAATTTATTAGATTACTATATTTTTAATTAATCTAACTTATGGTATCTTCAATAATAGATTAGTACTATAATAGTTAATCATTAATTATTTCAGTTTCATTTATATCATCATTTACATAAAAACTATAAGTAATAGTTTACACCGTATTTACAGTAGCCACAAAAGATAAAATTGGACTTTTTATTTGTATACCCTTGACCAGAATAAAAATAACTGGATTTATTCTCATATTCATGTCTTTTTTTGTTCATTTATTTCTTAGGAAATATTTCTCTATCATCATACTTTTTAGCTTCATACAATCAACCATCATGTGTCCTTCACTTATAAATTCATTTCTTTTTATTTGAAAATTAAATTCATCTTATTTCCAATATTTTATTCTATTTCTTCTCTTATCATACGTTCCTTTTGTTTTTTAATTTATGAAACTTATAATTTTTATATAATTTTTAAAATTTTCTAAATAGATGAGAAATATCTTTATAACATTCTCAATCGGATTTACATCCACTTAAATCATCATGGATCGCTTATTTTAATTTCGACTCAGATATATTGAATGAAATAATTTTATTTTTATATTCAATGTCTTAATTTTATGATATCAATTCCCCTGTATATGAAATCATGTTTTTCATAAGTTCTATGATTCTGATCTTTCATATATCTATGTATTATCTTATGGGAAATTTTATTCTTCTACAACTATTAGTTATCCATCTAAAAATAATTAGCACTTGTTTTCTCATCCATAAGATGTCTAAATGACAACACTGTATTTATAATCACATATAATTTTCAAAATATTTTATAAATATACTCAATATTTTTCATCATAAAATAATTATATTTCATATTATTACTATTTAATCTCATTTATTTATCTTTATATATACCTTCATAATAAATATCTAATGTTTCCAAGAATTTCATATTTAGTAGAACAAGAAGATATTACATTATATACCTCATACCCTCAAGAAAAACTAATACATTCATAGATTTTCAATTAAAAACATAAATGTATTTTTTCATGGCTTCATACTTTTCAAGGAGCGTTAGGTTTTTCATATTTATCCTCAATTTTATTGTAACATTCCATCTTGACTGATTATAGAACCATTATAAATAACAATATAAATATGTCCTCAAGTGCGCCTCCCCGTACACTAGAGGATGTGACTGGAAGTGGGGGTCCAATGGTAGTAGATTAATGAGACTATATGCTCATTACTAGAGTAGAACAGTGGTCTATGAGATGTAAATAATGATTGAAAAAAATGAAAGTAGTAATAATTAATGAAAAGGTCATTAAAGTAAATCTAATAACATAATAACATATGGAAAATTCTAGATATACAATAATGAAATCATGACCATGTGAATTCACCTAATAAATTAGGAATATTCATTAGAGGTAATGATATAATACATGAATAAGGAAAAGAATAAAAATTCTTATAGGTAAATCACCACTAGCATATTGAGTACTAGCTCGGTCTTGTGCTCCTTACTCCCAAGTACAATGAGAAGTATAATAAATAGTTTAAAGAGTTGGAATAAAGAGATATGTTAGGGTACGAAAATACAATGGCAGCCCAAACAGGGTGTGAGATATAGTCATTAGGTCACCACCAATGGAATCTAGATCAATATGGTTCATTGAATTAAAAATAAACAATGTTTCATTTGTAAAAAATGTATGTAGATTAATAAATACATAAAACATGAATGTATGTCTTCCACAAGGATAAATGAAATCAAATAACATATTTAGTGTAATTCAGATGTCTCAAAACCAAGGGAACCTATTGAAAACTGGTAATGTGGTTATACAGGTCATTGTGATTAAATAATATTGTATGGACTGACCCAAAGTATTTGTTTTGGCTTTGTGGACATATTCCTAACAAATCAATTAGGTCTGCTCATAATTAAACAAAGGAAACACATATAAACAATTTAATCAATCAATCAAATATATATGGAAATCTTATTCCCATCCATGGAGATCCATAAAAGGGATCCCAAGGGTTTCTACAAAATCCACTGAAATACCCAATATTGATGATCTCATCCAGGTCGACCCATAAAATGTGATCCTTATATCACTATCGGTATGTTGTATTCATAACCATAGAGGTTTCCCTATGTATCTCACATAGGGGGAAGATTTTCACCCAAATAATTGTATAACAATATTTCTAAATTTATTGACCATGGAATCTCCCCTGGGTAACCGGTGTCACTTGTGGCTATAATAAACTTCACGGATAGCTCGTACAAGGAAATTGGAGTGTCGATCATGGTGCATCAAGTATATCCAATACCAAACATAGTGTTTCCATTAATAGTGTCCATAATTTAAGACTCATGTTCAATCCTAGATCATAAGAAAGAAAGGAATATCGACCAAGATCATATATCATCATGGGGTGTTGCATTTAAAACATTCTTAGAAACCTATCCCATGTATTTTATCCAAATTTATAAATTATGGCATTTTCCCAAAGACATTAGACATTAATCATAATCATAAGTAACTCACACAAGAAGATAATATAAATTATTTCATAAGCATAATGCATAAATCAATATGGAATAACCACAGTAATATTGTTTCTAGAGAAAAGACATATGGCACGTGGCATAAGTCATGATCATTAACGTATGACCATCAACATCAAGATAAAGGTCGAAACTAATGGCCTACAATTCATCATAATTAAATTCATTAATTTAATGAATTTATCATAAGAGAAAACAAGCCTACATGAGTGATCAAAAAATTAGAGTCAAGGGAATTAATAAATGATGATAACATGTGAGGGAATATGGCATGTGGAATAAATTATATATTATATTGAAAAATAATTTAAAGTATGGAGCTAAATTATATTTTTTTAATCCCCTTAGGTATGTCTTGTTCAAATCATTTATTTCAAGGGAATACCATACTCCTAAAGTGGTTTATTAATTATATGTTAATGGATTTATGGGTTTGAAGGTATGAACTTTCATTGGGGTGGATAAAAGAAATTAAATATACCAATGGGGTTATTCTCCACTTGGTGGGATCATAATAAGCATGGGGAACAATTAAATATAATCAAATTTATCATTTATGAGGTGTATCTAGTAGGTGTAGTGTGTCTCGCAATGGTGAACCATGAAAAAACAATGAATATTAATGGAAAGAAGAAATAACACCTAAAATATATCATGGGTTACCCAAACGTCCAATATCGAGGATTGATTCAGTTTAGTTCATGAGAAATTGAAGAAATTGTCATTTACTCTGAAAATATGGTGCATTAAATCAATCCACTATAACTCAGTTGATATTTATATAAATATAAAATGGATCTAGATTATCAAGACTCTTACTGATGTACATCCAATGAGATTGGTGAGGCTTGATTTTGACACCGAACAGAAGAATTTTCTACAAGCTTAGATAGGGGCCAAAAAGAGAGCTCGAGTTGAGGGGATAGGCTACATGTGTGGGAGAATAAAGAAGAATGGGATAAAATGAAAATAATCTCAAAGTGAAATTTTACCCAATTTAATGAGGTACATGGTTTTTCAACATGGTTGACCAAACCATGCACCTACCGAGAATGTTCTACTACCTAGGATGGGTGGTCACCCAGTTCATGGGAACATTTTTGGGTTCGTGTTAAAACGGTGTGGTTCCCATTAATTCCAAACCAATAAAATGTTGTAATTTTGTAAGGCCTATTATTCATGGTTAAGCCCAACCATGGGAAGACCTAAGACCCTTGGAACAAGACATATAATGTCTTCAAAATGGCCTCATGGTCTCAAAAAAATTGTGTGCCCCTATTGGTCGTCTCCAGATTTGAGATTTTGGATTAGAAACTCTTGAAACTCATCAGAATACATGTGATACTTATTCATCCTTCAACCATGAAAAATAACACTTTTATGTGTTCCAAAACTCAAATTAACCTTCTCTATCTCTTTCTAAAGAAATTCTCATTCCCAAAATGATAAAATTCAAATTTCCTAATAATTTCAACTTGTTGGAAAACATAAGATGCTAAAATCTCCCCAATTTAAAACATTTCATCCCTAAGAATCCATAGAGAAACCATAAAGACAAAACAAGAACTAATTAGGTTGTGAAGTCTCGCATAAATGGTTGTGTTTTATTTACAAATTCCCAATACACCTCCAAGATTCATTATTCACATGATGTATAATCTTTAAGTACTCAAGCCATTTATTTTTTTCAAGACCGTAACATCAATATTTCACTTACCGGAGTTAGGATCACTACACTATCACATAAACCACATATGTTCTGTCATTTTTATAGCCAAATTTCAATTATGATCTCACCACTATATGAATTTTATATTTAATAGTGCTCGTACAATTATAACAATGTCAATTAAATGATTCTCATCTTTAACGTAAGTCAAATATCAATAGTTCTCATTTAGATATGTATAGAAATATCTTCTCAAAATTTTGAGCTAACACACACTATTTTTTCCTCAATCAGATGATGTGCCAAAAGTTATTCCACACTGACTGTGTATGATCAGATAGAGAGATATCAAATTGAACCAATTATTGTCATCTTCCAAAAAAACATGGATTAAATGGCCGTTTATTTTTAGAAATCCATATCTGGTTCCATTAGAAAAAGGAATATTAATATTTCTTTAATATTTTATATGGAATCGTGTAACCATATTCCAGTAACTTCTCTTTCCAAAACTCTCCCTTTTATCTATTTTTTCCCAGTAAACACACGGGTTCATACACTGATCTAGAACAAATAGATCACAATGCTTTAACACAACCATATGATCCTAAAAGGAGTCTGGGTTATACTTTGAATCATTCACTAGAAACCAAAGATATTATCCAAGGTAAAAAATACACTAATGTTTACAACAAATATGTTGGAACATAGCCAAAACTCTACACATCAAGAACACTAAAAAAGTCAAAAGGGGGAATCCACTTGTCAATAAAGAAGAAGGGTTAATTGGTATCCATGATATTGTTTATGGAATTTTTGTTTGGGTTCCCATGTATCACTCTAGACTAACCAAGACACAATAATAACGATACTTTAATCACACATCTCTGATAGAGACCACTTATCAAGCTCAATGGATTTAAAATTTTCATAGTGTATAATCAGTGATCTCTATGTGTACTCGAATGATGTCAATAAAGAGAATATGATCGAACAAGTTATAAGAGTACACAAAGTAAATTTAAACAATATCTAAAATGATCTAATACAGTTCTACTACCTCAATATTAAGTGCTCGGTATGGTTCTAGACAAACATTAAACCAACTACGGACATGTAGAGTATACTACGGGAAAAACAGTCTTTTGCGACGGGATTAATTCCCATCGTAAATTGTCCATCCCAGGAGTTATATAAGACTGGGGTCCGTCTCGACGCAAATAAAAGTTATTTGTGATGGGATTTGGGTTCATGTCGCCAAAGGTAATGCGTTCTTTGGTGCGGGATGCGCACCAAAGCGCGGGAAGGTTATTTACGATGGGGGGGGGGGGGGTCCCCTGTCGCAAATAGTGTGGCGGTTGGAGGGAATTTGTGATGGGTCCCATCACAAATACTGGCGGTGGTAAGTTAGTTCATGCGAAGGGATGTTGTCCCGTCGTAAAAGGGGTGTCGGCAGGTCACTTTTTGTGACAGGACCCATCGCAAATAACCTTTTAACTGCCGCTCGTTATTTGCGATGGGATTTGGGGTCCCGTTGCAAAAGGTAATAGTGCGGCATACGCGCCAAAGTGCGGGAAGGTTATTTGCGACCGGGGGGTCCCCCGTTGCAAATAATGTGGTGGTAGGAGGGTATTTGTAATGGGTCTCGTCGCACATACAGGCAGCAGTAAATGAGTTTTTGCGACGGGATGTTGCCATGTCGCAAAAGGTGTGTCGGAAGGTCACGTTTTTCAACGGGAACCGTCGCAAATAAACTTTTACCTGTCGCCTGTAATTAATGATGTCAAAGGTATTTACGATGGGTCCCGTCGCAAAAAATACTATTAGAGATGGGAATCTCGTCGCTAATAGACCCATCGCAACTAATCTAACCTATATATACCCCCCTCTATTTTTCTTTTTCTTCCTCTCAATTCTCACTTCCTCTCTCTCACTAAACTCGAATTTTAGAGTGAAAATTTCTCTCATTTAATTTTTTTTACGGAGAAGTGGGGAAGCTGTTTACATCAATAGGAGATCAAGTTTAAAGGTATTTATATTTTATTTTATTTAGTATTTATTTTATTTTTTATGTTAATTTTAATTATTGTTGATTAGTTGTAATTAAATTAGATTTAAATTGTTTTGTTATTTGTATTTAAGTAATAGATAGTAATAATTAGTAATAATTAATAGTAATTGATTTTAATTAGTACTAATAAGTAGTAATTGGTAGTAATTAAGAATAAATAGGAATAAATAGGAATAAATAAGAATAATTAGTACTAAATAGGAATAATTAGTAGTAATTAGTACTAAATAGTAGTAAATAGGAATAATTAGTAATAAATGGGAATAATTAGTAATAATTAGGAATAATTAGTAATAAATAGAAATAAATAGGAAAAATTAGTAATAATTAGTAATAAATAGGAATATATATTAGTAATTAGTAATAAATATTAGTAATTAGTAATAAATAGTAGTAATTAGTAATAAATAGTAGTAATTAGTAATAATTAGTAATAAATAGGAACAATTAGGAATAATTAGAATAAATAGGAATAAATAGAAATAATTAGTATTAAATTGGAATAAATTGGAATAAATAGGATTAAATAGGAATAATTAGAAATAAATACGAATAATTAGGAATAATTAGTAATAAAAAAGAATAAATAGGAATAATTAGTAATTAATAGGAATAAATGGGAATAATTAGTAGAAAATACTAATAATTAGTAATAAATAGGAATAAATAGGAATAATTAGTAATAATTAGTAATAAATAGGAATAAATATGAATAAATAGGAACAGATAGTAATAAATAAGAATTAATAGGAATAAATATGAATAAATAGTAATAAATAGAAATAAATAGGAATAAATAAGAATAATTAGTATAATTAGTTATAATTAGTCATAAATAGGAATAAATAGAGATAAATAAAGAATAGGAATAAATATGAATAAATAGTAATAAATAAGAATAAATAAGAATAAATAGGAATAAATAGAAATAAATAGGATTAAATAGAAATAAATAAAAAAAAATAGAAATAAATAGAATATGAATAAATAAGAATAAAAATGAATAAATAGAAATAAATAAGAATAAATAGTAATAAATAGGAATAAGTTGGAATAAATAGTAATAAATAGAAATAAATAGTAATAAATAAGAATAAATAGTAATAAATATAAATAAGTAGTAATAAATTGTAATAAATTGTAATAAATAGTAACAAATAGGAATAAATAGTAATAAATATGAATAAATAGGAATAAATAGGAATAAATAGTAATAAAAATGAATAAATAGTGATAAATAGGAATAAATAGTAATAAATCGGAATAAATAGTAAAAAAGAAAATCAATTGTAATAAATTGTAATAACTTGTAATAACTTGGCACAATTTCCTGTGGATTAACAATACTCCTTTTGCTCGATGACTCTTCTCCTTTCAATTTTCACCGACTCAAAACATTATGAAAAGTATGCTTCTATATATGCATATTCAATATCTTATACACGAGTTTGAATATGCATTCATAAGACCACATTTTTTATAATGTATTCAGGCAGTGACAGTTTCAAGAAGATGATTCATTGATGAAAAGGTGGCTCTTTTGTCTGACGGCTTATGTTCGTGCAAGTTTCTCCCACAGAAATCCAAATAAAAAATCCACTCGAAGGTACGCTGATACATTCTCGTATGCACGAGAATGAATATGCGTACCTATGAGAAGATTCTTCATTATGATTTCAGTGAGATAAATTTGCAGGTAGATGAGCCATCAGACAAAAGAGAAGCCATCAATCCACTATAAATTATTTCACCCAAAATTAGTATTTGTGACGGGACATTTTGAGATGGGATCTCATCGCAAATAACCTAAATTAAATTTTTGTTAATATTATTTGTGATGGGCCCATCGCAAAAAGATTTTATATATATAATATATATAATCTAAGGCTTAGTTGTGATGGGACAGCTTCCCGTCACAAAAAGTATTTGTAACAACCCATTGCAAAAGTTTTATATATATATAATGTATACAATCTAAGGGTTATTTGTGATGGGGAAATTTACCGTCGCAAATACTTTTTTGTGATAGCCCTGTCACAAAAAAATTATTTGTGACACCGTTTTCTACAATGATCTATTTGCAATGGGGCAACGTCACTAAAGCCTATTTGCGACGGGATCCCGTCACAAATAGCCCGTCGCAAATACCTCTAATTCTAGTAGTGGTAGTTAAACCATTATAGGTCAACTTATTTAGGAAGGATCTCAACATCACCTATCGACACATAACTATTAACCAATTACATGTCCTTTACATGAGAGGAATTTAATGATAACTCATCCAAAACCATTGTGGCACATCCTTGACTAGTATTTTAATCAATGGTTATGCATTCAACCAACCACACCACCATCTCTCCCAATTGCAATCACCGATATAAATAAATCTCTCTGCCACAAGGGAACTAATTAAAAACAGTGATGATTTTCAAATAGTCATATTCATTGTGCTCTGTCTACATGGAATGAAAAATTTAACCAGAATTTAAGTGACACTCCCTCATTATGAGTTTTCTTATCATAATATTTATTTTAATGGAAACCCATCCCAAGGTACATAGTCCATTACCCTCAAAACAAGGGTCCTGTAGGAGGATACCAAAATTTTTAAAAGTGTTAAATAGAATTAATGGGATAATTGATACAATAAAACAAAAAATATTAAAATCACATTTATACAAACTTGTGACCTTCATTCAGATTCATGTATACATGTGACACAAGATTACTCATATCATCCAAAATGACTGACCAATGTTTCAAAATAGATAATCCACTTTAGAATGTTATCCTAAGAATTGGGAGGATTTTACGTCCCTAAGAACTCAGGTAACCCTGCCTTAGAGATGACCTTTGTTCTAAGAATAGTTGATCATGATTAAACAATTCATAAAAAACTAAAATATTTCTCTTTACTGTTTATCCACTCAATAGTATAGCATATGCAAAAACATACTACACAAAGATCACCCAAACAATCATAACATACTTGATCCCATGCATATTATTATCAATAATGTTAATTCATGTATTTGATTTACCTTGAAAAATATTGAGTTAAGTGTCACATTACTTAGTATGATTATAAAATAGGTTGTCATCCTCCTCAGTTATCAAACATCAAAGAGGATGGAAAGGAATGGAAACACAAACTATTACACAGATGACCATGACCTTATCATGTCTAGTATAGTAGTACTAATAATTTAATTATTCACATGACCATATAAAAGGTTAAAACAACACATGACCACCCATCAAAATAAGGGTTTTGTTTTGTAAACTAATGGTACTATAAAGAAAATGACACCTGAATAGTTTCATATGTTAGAAAAAGGATCACTTGAATTTAAAATGGTTTTTAAGGATCTAAGGGTAATGCCTACCTTAAGATATCCCCTTACCTAAACTGGAAGCATCAAACCTATAAGGGAGTCACTCATGAAAGTTTGTTGGGCTTAAGGGCCTATCATTTATATTTAATCTATAATATAAAGGGCATATGGTTATCCCTCATGTTTCTATTTGAAGTAAATGACCCATAAAATGTCTATCTACCCTTACAGGAGGGTTAATAAACAAATACCACTCAAGGATCCATCATAAATAATTTAGACTAGACTCATTTAATACTTTAAAATTTTTATGGATTAGATTTTAATGAATATGTAATACTAGTCATGAAAAAAACACATGAGGTACTTTTTTATGAAACCTCACAAGAATAAATAGAAATGTATTATTAATGTTAATTTTAACAAAAATATTTATTTTCCAAAATTTCATATCTAGGGCATCTATCCCATTACCCTATATTTATAAAATCTCTCATTTATTTATTTTTTTCCACAACTTTCTTAGTTAAAAAAATGTATTCATAATCTATAGAGGAAAACATCCTTAAGGTAGGATTTGACATTCTGATTAACTAAGGACTCATAAAAGTACATCAAAAAAACATTAATAAGGTCCTTTTTTATTAAAGTGTTCATGTCAAATATGTTTCCACCTTAATTATACTTGTAAATACGTATATCTATCTTGGAGCACATTAGACTACTATCAATATATAGAATAAATATGCACCCTCAGAGTTAAACAATAATACAGAAAAAAAAAAGCAACACAGACCTATAGGGGTCCCATAAAGCCATTATGGGTTCATCTAAATGCAATCCATTTCATATAAATCAATTATATTGTTCAATTACACTTAATGGGTTTATCCAATAAGCACAAGTCTCCATGACCTACCTATATGGTTCAAGTCAAGTCTTCTAGATTATGTTATCCACCAACTATCCTACATAGGTACACTTATGCATTTAGAAAAAGTCAGTTGAATGGGACATCATGCCCATATAAGAGAGGTGAAATAATTTATAAGGGCTACTAATTATATATATATAAGGCTCATAAAAATGACTACATAGCATGGGTTTCCACTTATAAATTTGTAAATCACCCATAAACATTATAAATTGAAAAAAAAATATGTAATCACAACTAAAATGCTCCAGACCATGAAACTGATGGTTTGTGGCTCAAATATTTCATTAATGGATTTTCAAATTGATTTTATAAATTAATCTATGAAAAAACACCACGGTTATATTTTTTCTGGCATTTTATTTTATGCAACTTTATATTATAATATTTAATGTCAAGCTTTCTCTTGCAGAAAATAATTTTCAAAATATTGAATAAGTATAGAAGAATGGTGTATTAGAAAACTATAATAATTAATCACCTAAATGTAGTAAGTAGTTTTTCATACTAAATAAATCACTAGGAATGATAAACATATAATCACGTATATGTAGACAAGAAAAATAAGAACCAGTAGGAAAAATAAGAATAGAATTCTATTATGTAACCAAGAAACACTCAAACATGGAATATAAGAAAAACATGATGATTAAACCTCAGAAGAATGTTGTACTGGGAAACAAGATAAATTGAACACAGATCATATTATACCGAAAATAATTCTAATCAAATACCTAATTAGCTAAACATACATGTTATTTTAAATTTCTAATATGTCATGTAATATATAGTAATATAACACCCAAGGAAAATCAACACATTCAAATATCTTAATAATGAAATATAAATAGCATGTAATATGCATTTATTATGAATTTCTATGTTCCTTGTAACATCCTCAATATGAGAGACACTAAACTGGTGCCCCATGCCAGGTAGTAACATGACCTCAAGCACGCCTCCCTATATGCCAGAGGTTGTTGACTAGAATTGAGGGTGAAATAGGTCATATGGAGAGACTATACCCTCATAACTAGAGTAAGACACAATATATAATAACATAAATAATGGAAACAAAAGAGAACAATCAATAACACACATAATTATCCAATTCCCAAAACTAGTTATAAGCATATACAATGGTAAATATTAAATTCCATGATATAGTGTCAACTAAACAAAACCACAAAACAAGGAAAATAGCATGATCCTCAAAATAGTCTATAATAAAAGTCTGGAACCTCATCCAACATGTCCCATGTCCAACTTGACTCCCAAGCATGGGGCCCTTTCCCTTGTCCTGACCTGAAAGCATGATATTTTCTCAGGTACCCAATAGCGTCCTGATTAGGGTATGGGAATATATTAGTAGGACACCACCAACGATGTTGTAAAAATATCTAGAAAAAGAAAATAGTGCTTGCAAGTGTCAAATGATGACAAGTAAGAAAAAATAGTTCATTAAGAAATTCTAGACTATGTTCATTTAATTTATACTACCTTTGAATCTGGGTTTACTACTTGGGTATTTCATGATTTAATTTAACCTTTTCATGTGTTCAATGGATAAGTAATGTTAAACATTCTCAATCATATGGTAATAAAGTCAATCCCTATCTCACTAGGAATCCCATTATAACATTCTCATAATCCTCACCTCGAAGCCTCAGTCCAGGTGGAATGAAACCATTAGGGGAATCAAACTATGTCCCCTTCAATATCCCATGCATTTGGGGGTAGAGATAGAAGCTCAGTCCAACTCAACCCGTGGGCGTAGAACCTCAAGTCGATACCCCACTCAACCAAGCCATGTGGACAAGCTTATTCATCATTCACCAAAATTAACCATATCACAACAAATGTAGCTAATATCATTCACAACATCACATCAATATCATTAAATGGGAAATTAATATTATTTTCTCAAATGATTAACACATTAATTATTTATATTACTTAACCCATTTAGTCCCATTTCATTTCCCATGCGTATCTCACTAACCATATTCAAGTATAAAGATAATCCCTTATAATTTTCTCATTAACCCATTTAATACCTTTTTAAAGACAATCAAACACCTGTATAGGTCATTACCCAACCTAGGTGTATCACTAAACTCCCATTTCTTATCCTTTAATCATATTAATATTTTTATCATAAGCTCTATGTTCTCTCACAATGACCTTACACTTAATTGGCTAAACTATAAGTCTAGGGAATATCAGCACACCGCACGGTTATCCCTAATATTTTTGATTCATCCTATTTTTATCCCAAGGGGATCAAAAGGGGTTTAATTAACTATTTAGACACCCACTCTTACACATCATGTCAAATCTTCTAAGAACTCATCAAAAGAGGGAAATAATAAAAACCCTACATGAACAAATCTACACAAAAACCAAGGGATATAAGTTATAGACCACCTACCTTGAATTTATTAGTGAACACACTCCCAACCGAGGCCATAGATTTTGATTCAACCAACCCTTGAAGATTTACCCTAAATTTCACTGAAAAATTGGGTTTTGAGAGAATCGGATGGAGATGGAAAATAAATAAAAATCCTAAACCAAAAACAAAAACACTTGTGAGATTATCCTTAGTCGGATCTTCAATTTACAACTAACGGCACTCCAAATGGCCCTAAGATGAGGTAGATTGGTCCTTGGAAGCTCTTGTAGATTTTGAGGTGTCACTAGGCCTGGAGGATAAATAAGGGAGGAAATCTCGAGTGCACCATATATCCACTATAATGGAATGTTTGTAAAAAAAATTAAGTTCCCAGGTCACACGGTTTACACACACGGTTTCCCACACTATGTGAAAACCATTCGGAGGCTACTACCTGCATGACCTCTCTCTTGAAAAGTTTTCCAGACTATGCACAAACAGTGATGATTTTCACTACCCACACTACCTCTTCTCACACGGTCTTCTAAACTGTGTGCAAAACGTGTGGACTACACAGAAATCCCCATTACCCCTTACCATGTCCTGAACCCCTGGAGCACCACCGAGCCTTCACAAGGACATGGGGAAACACTTTATTAACCACAAAACATGCACTAGAACTGAAACATAATAAGAACATACCTTATAGAGAAATATGGGATCTTCCAATCTTCTCACCTTACAATGTCTCGTCCCGGATCCTCTCTTCCTGAGCATCATTGAGTTCCCAAGGAAAAGATACCAGGCCACTAGGGCCGCATATCTAACTCTCCCTCCCATGTTTCCTCCTGAACATTTATATTCTTCTATATAATAGGATACAAGGGAAAATGTTTCCTCAAAAAACTTTCTCACTATGATCCATAATACGAATTGGGTTCTCCTCAAAGGATGCATCAGCCTCAAGCTCGACATCCTCAACATTTATCACACGAGATAGATCAAGGTGATACTATCAGAGTTGTGAAACATGGGAACATCATGCATCCCACTATACCACTATGGAATATCCAATAGGTAAGCCACAGTTCCGACCCTCTCTACAATATCAAATATCCACACATATCTAGGTTAAAACATTCCCTACTTCCTAATTCAACGATGACCCAACCTTGGTGATACACAAAGAAACAAACTATCACCCACCACGGACTCGATAGGTCTATTATGATGATATAAATATTAATTCTGCCTAACCTGATATTTTTTTATATGCTTTTGAATCAAACGAACCATTTCTAACATATTATGTACAATACTCAGTCCTAACAGCTCTGATTCTTTGTTCTCTAACCAACACAATGGAGATTTACAAATTCTCTCATAAAGTGCTCAAAATGTTCCTTCATAACTGTATCCTAAAATCTGTTTTTTAATCAAAATCAACAAGTGACCAGTGATTTTCCCATGAACCATAAAAATGTAGAACACATGCTCTCAACATGTCTTCTAAAACATGAATTGTATGCTTTGACTTCCCATCAGTCTGTGGGTGGTAATCCATACTCAAAAACATTTATGTATCAATTTCCTTATGTAGTCCCTTTTATAAGTGAGAGGTGAATCATGGATCATGATACAAAACTATGGTTCTTTGAATTCCATGTAACCGTACTATTTCTCAAACATAAAACTCCCCCAATTGGTCAAATGTGTAGGTCTCCTGAATCAGCATGAAATGAGCCAATTTGGTCAGCCAATCTACCACCACCAAAATTAGATCATTCTTCTGAGGCATCCTCAGAAGACCCACTATGAAGTTCATCATGACATCATTACACTTCCACTCTAGAATAGGCAGTGATTTCAACAACCCACCTAGACACTGATGTTCTTTCTTCACCTAATGACAAGTAAGGCATCGTGCTACAAAACTCACAACTTCTTTCTTAATTATTATCCACCAAAACTTCCTATAGATATCATGGTACATCTTAGTCAAGCCAGGAAGCACCGACCTCATTGACGCATGAAACTCATTAATCAACTCCTCTCGTACATCTACCAACACCACAACACGACCAAGAACATAAGATACTCCATCTACACTGAAAGTACTACCATAAGTTGACTCCCCACATTTAGTACTTTTCTTCATATACAAACACTCCAGATCCACCAACTGACTCTCCTTAACTCGGCTCAGAAGAATGGAAACAACTATTATAGATGCAATGGTCATCTTATCAAGCCCATCATATACCTCCAAATGCATCTTAGAAAACAAATACATCATCATACACTATGAACTGGATTTCTGAACTTCTTAATTATGAGTCTTCCGACTCTGATCATCAGTGACAATATTCTATTTCTCAAGTGTGTACATCATCTCAATATCAAAAGATTGTAGGTACTTGACCCACAGTTGCTATAAAATATTCAAATCCCACTAAGATAAGATGTATTTGAGACTTTTATATTCTTTGAAAACTGTGAAAGGTTCCCCCAATAGGTAGTGCCTCCAACACTTCAAGGAATTAACCCCAGTAGCTAGCTTAAGGTCATGAGTAGGATAATTCCTTTTATGTGGCCTCAAATGTCTCAAGACATAAGCTATAACCCAATCATCCTGCATTAATGCTGCCCCAATTCCCACATTGGACACATCATAGAACATGGAACACCTCTTACCTAGTTCGGGTAAGATCAAAATCGGTTCAGTATTAAACACCATTATTTTCTCTTGAAAAGAATTCTCACAAGACTCTAACCAATAAAACTGAACCCCCTTCTTGGTTAGTCCTGTGATCGGTGCTACCAAACGAGATAAATATCTAATAAACCTTAGGTAATAACTGAACAAACCCAGAACACACTGAATTTCAGAGACGTTCTTGGGCTGCTCCCAAGACTCTACAGCCTCCACCTTTTCCAGATCCACTGACACACCGGGATCAGAAACGATGTTTCCTAGAAAGTGCACCTCATCGATCCAAAACTTACATTTTGATAGCTTGGCATAAAGTATATGATCTCTTAGTGTACTCAAGATAATGTCAAGATGTTTGTCATGATCGTCATGAGTCTCATAGTACACCAATATATCATCAATGAAGACAACTACAAACTGATCCAGATACGGGTGAAATACCTAGTTCCTCAAGGCCATGGACGTATATGGTGCATTGGTTAGACCAAACTACATTACCATAAATTCACAAAAACCATACCTACTTGAGAAAGCTATCTGGGTTACATTATAAGGTATTACCCTCAACTAATGGTATCCCGATCTCAAATCAATCTTAGAAAACATTGAGGAACCTTTGAGCTGATCAAACAGGTCGTCAATTCTAGGAAGAGGGTATCGGTTCTCAATCGTCATCTGGTTCAGCTTCCCATAATCAATACATAGTCAGAGTGATCCATCAGTATTCTTAGCATATAGAACAAGATATCCTCAAGGGGATTTACTATGACATATAAACCCCTTAATCTTAAATTCTTCTAACTAAACCATTAGTTCTTAGATCTCTACTAGCGCCATTCGATAAGGTGGAATGGAATCTAGTTCATCTCTATGAAAAAATTAGATCGTAAACTCAACATCTATCTCAAGTGGTAACCATGAGAATTCATCAGGAAACACATCCTAAAATTGTTCCACAAAAAAGGGAAATATTGGATATCCTTTATCTATGTCATCAAACATAAGGAATTCCACATAGGCCATGAGTTATTCCAACTGCTGGCATAGCGGCCCTATGTTTCCAGATCGAGTATCACAGTCACCATGAAGGGAATATGAGATCCCATCGAGAGATGTGAACATGATCTAAAATTGGTAATAGTCGATATGGGCTTAATATAACACCATCCAATCCATCCCCAAAATTAGGTCAAAACCTGACATCTCTAGGAAAAAAAGATCCCACAGAAAAATATATCCACAACCTCCAGAGAACATCCCTTAAATTTCTTGATGTCATCAACTCATACCCCTAACAGAGTATCAAGCGACATTACCCTACATGCAGTTTCTATGGTTAAGACCAACACAACTATGAACTAATCAGAAATAAATGAATGCATTTAACTTGTATCAAATAAAGCACTAGAAAGTGTGGAAGCTACAAGAATCATACCTTGAATAGTAGATGGTCTTACCTCACCACCCTTAGCTGTATCCTGAACTTCATGGAGATGGATTTCCCCTTTACACTGGGCTCCTGTCAAAGTGCCATGTACTGCACTACTCTGTTGGTAAGGATGATATCTCCCTAGAGTTCCATGTCCACCGCCTCTACCAGTACAGTCTGTGGAGCTCCATTTGTCAGCCTGATATGGGGTAATTGTCCACCTTCCTATAGTCGGCATCTATCTCTAACCTCCTTCATTCCCTGACTGTCGTGGTTTCTTACAGAACTTATTCACATGGCCTAACCTTCCTCATTCTTAGTACTCAACCGGTGGGTGGGAAAACTAGTCACGCTTGTGCCCTGGCCTACCACACTGACAAAATAATACCTGGTCTTCACCTTGAGAATTTGGCCCCCTCTTTTGGATGCTCTATGTGCTTCCACCCTGCTAAAAGGTTCTAATGTGGCACTTCCTACTATCAGAATCCACACCACTTACTAGCCCAGATGGTTCCACATGTTCACTACCTAAATTTACCATCATGCTCCCCTCTAAGATAAGGTATTGATCCACCACCTTAGAAAACCTTTTCAGAAAAAATATATTCACTTGAGAGTTGATCTCGTGTCTTCTCCAATCTTTGAAGCATTTTTCCACATCTTCCTCATCTTCTATCAATGTCAGAAAGAAGCATCTCAAATCAGTGAAATAGATAGCATAGTCCATCATCGATATTGTCCCCTAAGTGAACCTCATAAAATTTGAATCCTTCTCCTGCCTCATGGTTTCTAGGTATAATTGTTCAAAGAACTTCTCTTGAAAATCATTCCACCTCATTCCCTCAGACTGCTCTGTCTGAACCATAATGTCCCACCAATGTTTTTCTTCACCCTTCAGGATATAGGCCGTTAACTTTACTCGCTTCTCAAGAGTCTCTAGATGGTTAAAAATAGTTTGGATGGTTCTATCTAGAACTCTACTACTTCTATCCCATCCTCTTTGGTGAAGGTTTTAGGGTGCTATAGTTGAAACTCCCGGTTCAACTCAAACATACTTGGTGCAACCCACCCTGGGTCTCATTTCATCATCTGCATAAAACTAGAAATGTTCTTGTGAAATTTCTCTTCATTATTTTCTTGGATCACCATGTTTTTTGATCCACTATAGAGGAGCATTCTCGACAATGTCCTCATGTCTCCCAACTGGCACACATCTTCCAAGTGAAATTTATTTACAGTGCTAAGAAAGATCTTTAGAATGAAAAAATAAAGATTTTATGATATGGAAGATATATTAATAGGCTCATCACTTTCCCAACCAAACCAATTTTCACACCCTACCCAATTGAGGCCACTCAAAATTGGATCACTTACCTTCACCATCTCTCCTAAGGTCATGGCTAAAACAGGTATCTATTTCACATGGTTAAAATCCTTATATTTTAAATCCATTAAAACCCATTTCCATATCCCAATTTACTCTTACAAGAGGTTAATCCACTTTTACTTCTTTATCAAGCAGCATTTTCTAATTACTACTTGACATTTTCACTTCCCTTTTTACCCATTCACATCATCTTATTAGGCATAATTTCATTTCTTTTAATAAAACATATACATCTTAACCTTTTTATCCCACAAACTCATCCCATGGGTGTGCCTATCATGATGCATGTCGCTTACCTATATAGGTGCCTAAAATGATGCATGAATAAACATCATCATAACCTTCCATCCATGAGAGTAATATCACAAAAACATCAAACCACACAACAAGTGCATCACCCATTGGTGAAATATCATCAAATATAACAACACACAATAAGAAGGACAATCCCCTCCTAGGGTGACTTCGGTTTTCCCCCATACATGGGTTAGTTACTCCCAATAACAAGCTCATTACCAAGGCCTGAATCTTTTGGACCTCTTTTCTACTATCCCCAAATATTAAGGAAGAGAAAATAATGCCTCTGATACCACTTTGTAATGTCCCTCACCTAGGATCCACTCAACCGGTGCCCCAAGCCGGGTAGTTACATGAACTCAAGAACGCCTCCCCATACGCCAAAGGTTGCCAGATAGTAATAAGGGAAAAATAGGACATGTGGGGAGACTATACCCTTATTACCAAATTAATACTTTGAATATAATAACTTAAATAATGAAATCAAAATATAACAATCAATAACACACATAATTAACCAATTCCCAAAAATGGGTACTACCATATACAATAGTAATTATGCCATGCCATGCTACCGTGTCATGTGAACAAAACCACAAAAGAAATAAAATATTACGATCCCAAAAATAGTTCAGACTCTAAGTTTTTAACCACACAAAACATGTTTCATGTCCAACTCAACTCGCTAACATAGTTCCCTTACCCTTTTCTTGAACAGAAAAGCATAAAATCTTCTTGGGTACCCAATGGAGGCCCGAGAAGGGTGTGAGTATAACTCAGTTGGCCACCACAAACAATGTCTACAAAATATCTAGAAAATACATATAATTCATGAAAGTGATAAATGATGACAAGTAAGGATAAATAGTTTATTGGGTCATTCTGGACTATGTTCATTTAATTTATACTACCACTGAATTCGGGGTTACTTATTGGGAATTTAATTATTTAATCTACCCTTTTCATGTTTTCAATGGATTAGGAATGTTCAACATTCTCAAGAATATGGGAATAAAATAAATCACTATCTAACTAAGTGTTACATTATTAAAATCTCATAATCCTCACCTTGAACCCTCAGTCTGGTGGAATGAAACCGCTTGGGGAATAGAACCCCATCCCCTTCCCTAACCCATGCATTTGGGGATGGAGCTAGAACCTTAGTCCAACTCAAACCATGGTCATAGAACCTCAAGTTGATACCCCACACAACCAATCAATGTGAACGTTCTTATTTATCATTCACCACAATTAACCATATCACAAAAAACGTAGACAATATCATTCACAACATCACATCAATATCATTAAATGGTAAATTAACATTATTCCCTCAATCCTTTAACTCATTCATAATTTATATTACTTAACCTCTTTATCCCCATTCCATTTCCCATGCCTATCTCACTAAGAATATTTAAGTATAAAGCCAATCCCTTGGAATTTTCTCATTACCCCATTTAATACCTTTTTAAAGACAATCAAACACCCACTTAGGTCATTAACCAACATAGGTGTATCACTAAACTCCCATTTACCATCCTTAAAGCATATTAAGATTTTCATAATGGGCTCTTTGTTCTCGCACAATGGCCTTACACTTACTTGGATAAACTCTAATTTTAGGGAATATTAGCACACCCCACGGGTGGCCCTAATTTGGTCGAGTCGTCCTCTTTGCATTCCAAGGGGATAAAGAGGGGTTCAATTGACCATTTAGACACCCACTCTATCACATAATGTCAAATCCACTAAGAAATCATCAAAATAGTATAAGAATAAAAACCATTCATGCACAAATCTACACAAAAACCAAGGTATATAACTTGTAGACCACCTACCTTGAATCCATTGTCGAACGCACTCCCAACCAAGGCCTTAAATATGGATTAAACCAACTATTGAAGCTTTACCATAAATATCTCCCAAAATTTAGGGTTTGATATCTTTGAATGGATATGGAAAATAAATACAACCCCTAAACCAAAAAGAGAAATGCATGTGAAATTAGCCTTACTCGGATCTTCAATCTCCAACAGATGACACTCCAAAGGGCACTAAGATGAGGAATATTGGTCCTTGGAAGCTCTTGGATATTTTGGAGCATCACTAGGGATGGAGGAGGAAGAAGGGGATAAAATTCTTAGTGCCCCTTAAATCCACTTTAATAGAATATTTGTAATTTTTTTGAATTTCCCAGGTCACACGGTTTACACACAAGGCTTCCCAAAGCATGCAAAAACTGTGTAGAGGCTACTACCCACACACCCTCTCTCTTGCACGGTTTTCCAGACCATGCGTAAACCTTGTGTATTGTCACTGGTCACATGGCCTCTTCTCGTACGGTCTTCCAAACTGTGCGCAAACCATGTGGACTACTGATAAAACCCCTTCTTCCCAAATTTCATGTCCCAAACCCCTGGAACATCCATGAACTTTAACAAGGACTTGGGGAAAAAAATTATTGACCACAAAAATGGGACTATAACTTAAACATAACATGAATATACCTTACGGAAAAATCTGGGAACTTATAACCTCCCACCTTATGACAGCTCATCCCCGAGCAACTCTTCCTAAGCATCATTGAGTTCCCAAGGAAAAGAGATAGGGCCACTGGTCCCATATATCTGACTCTCCCTCCCAAGTTTCCTCCTCAATATTTCCATGCTACCATAGAACATGAACCAAGAGCACAAATTTTCTATGAAAAACTTTCTCACTATGATCCTTAATACAAACTGGGTGCCCCTCAAAGGACGCATCTACCTCAATCTCAACATCCTCAACACTTATCACATGATATGGATAGGGGTGATACTATTGGAGTTGTGAAACATTTAAAACATCATGAATCCCACTATACCACTGTGTAAGAGCCAATAGAAAAGCCATGATTCTAACCCTCTCCCCAATCTCAAATGGACTCATATATCTAGGTGCTAACATTCCCTACTTATGAATTCAATGGTGACCCAACCATGGTGACACCCGAAGAAACACACTATTACCCACCACAAACTCAAGAGGTCTATGATGTCGATATTCATATGACTTTTTTCTACTCTGATCTATTGTCATGATCTTTTGAATCAAACAAACCTTTTCAAACATCTCCTGCACAATACTCAGTCCTAAAAGCTTAGATTCTCTATTCTCTAACCAATACAATAGAGATCTACCCGGTCTCCCATAAAGTACCTCAAAAGGTTTCATATAAACCATATCCTGAAAGGTGTTATTGTAAGAAAACTTAACAATAAATAATTGATTTTCCCATGAACCAACTAAATCTAGAAAATGTGCTCTCAACATGTCTTATAATACCTAAATTGTATGCTCTAACTTCTCATTAGTATGTGGGTGGTAAGTCATACTCAAAAACACCTTGGTACTAAGTTCCTTTTATATTCCCTTCCAGAAGCAAGTGGAGAATTGTGAATCATGATTCGAAACTATGATTCTTGGCATTCCATGAAACCATATTATTTCTCTAACATACAACTCCCCCAACTGGTCGACTTTATAGGTCTCCTGAATCTGCAAGAAATGAGCAACTTTGGTCAGCTACTCTACCACCACCCAAATTGCATCATTCTTCCAAGGAATCCTCAGAAGACCCACTAAGAATTTCATCCTGATGTCATTCCACTCCCACTTTGGAATAGGCAATGAATGCAACAACCCACCTAGATGTTGATGTTTTTTATTCACCTGCTAATAGGTAAGTCATCATTCCACAAAACACACAACTTCTATCTTCATTCTTAGCCACCAAAACTACCTATAAATATTAAGGTACATCTTAGTCAAGCCTGGATGCACTTCCAAAATTGACATTTGGAACTCACGCATTAAATCCTCCCATACACTTGTTGGCACCACATGCGACCATGAACATAAGTGAATGCATCGGCACCGAAAGTCCAACCAAAAGGTGACTTCTTTTTAGACATTCCTTCGTATCCAAACACTCTGGATCAACCAAATGAATTTTATTAACACAGCTCAGAAGCGTGGACTCAATTGTTATAGATGTAAATTTCATCTTCCCATGCCCATATTGTACCTCCAAATGCATCTCAGCAAACAAGGCCATCATCCCCCACTCTGAACTAGATTCCTAAACTACCAGATTCTGAGTCTTCCAACTTAGAGAATCAGCAATATTATTCCCTTTCCACATTGTTTACATCAACTCAAAATAAAAATACTATAGGTATTCCACCCACCATCACTATCGAAGATTAAAATCTCACTAAGAGAAGATGTATTTGAGACTTTTATAGTCTATGAACATCGTAAAAGGTTCCCCCAACAATTAGTGCTTCCAACACTTCAAGGCACGAACCACATCAACTAGATCATGGTCATGAGTAGAATAATTTCTTTTAGGTGGCCTCAACTGTCTCGACCCATAATCTACAACCCAATCATCTTGCATCAATACTTCCCCAAGTCCCACACTAGATGCATCACAGAACAAGATATACCTCTTACCCGGTTTGGTTAAGATCAAAATCGGTGTGGTAGTCAACCGTTTTTTCATCTCTAGAAAAACATTCTCATAAGCCTCTAACCAATCAAACATAACCCCCTTCTTGGTTTGGCCTATGACCAGCACTTCCAAATGATAGAAATATCTAATAAACCTTTGGTAATAACAGGTCAAACCCAGAAAACCCCAAATTTTAGAGATGTTCTTGGGTTATTCCCAATACACCATAGCATGTACCTTTTTTGGATCCACTAACACACCCAACTCAGAAATGATGTGTCCCCGAAAGTGAACCTCATTAATCCAAAACTGACATTTTGATAGCTTGGCATCAAACCTATTATCTATTAGAGTGATCAAGACAATGTCCAGATGTTTGGCTTGATTGTCATGACTTATGGAGTAAACCAAGATGTCATAAAAAAATAAAACAACAAACTGATCCCGATACGGGTGAAATATCCAGTTCATCAAGGCCAAGAACACAACTTCTTCATGGGTTAAACCAAATGACATTACTATAAATTCATACAAACCATACCTACTTTGGAAAGATGTCTATGGTATGCAATAAGTTCTTACCCTCAATTGATGGTATCCTGATCTCAATTTGATCTTATAAAACAATGAGGAACCTTTGAGCTAATCAAATAGGTCGTTGATTCTAGGAAGAGAGTATCGGTTATCAATTGTCATCTGGTTCAGCTTCTTATAATCAATGCATAACCTAGTGATCCATCGGACTTCTTATCATATAGAATAAGATATCCCTAATGGGATGTACTAGGATGTATAAACCCCTTAATCTCCAATTCCTCTAACTTAACCTTCAGTTCTTGGATATCTTCAGGCACCATTTGATAAGGTGGAATGGAAACTATCTACGCTCTTGGAAACAATTTGATCATAAACTCAACATATCTCTTAGGTGGTAACCCTTATAATTCATCAAGAAACACATCCTGAAATTGGTCCACAAAAAAAGGAAATATTGGATGTCCTTTCTCCATATCATCTAACATAAGTAATGCCACATGGGATATGAGTTCTTTCAACTACTTCTGTAGTGGCCATATGTGGCCCGCCTGAGTATCCCACTCACTATGAAGGGAATAAGTGCTCCCATAAAGTGATGTGAATGTTATCTGAAATCAGTAACAGTTGATATAGTCTTGATATAACATCAACCAATCCATCCCCAAGATTAGGTCAAAACCTCACATATCTAGGAAAAAAAGATCCCATAGAATATGATATCCACCAACCTTCTGAGCACATCCCTTACATAGCATAATGTCCTCAACTCGTACCCCTAACGTAGTATCAAGAGATATTACCCAACATGCAGTTTCTACGGTTAATCCCAATGCAACAACGAACTGAGCAGAAATAAATGAATGTCTTACACCTGATTCAAATAAAGAACTAGAAAATGTGGAAGCTATAAGAATTATACATCGAACATTAGATGGTCATGGATCACCACCCTCAGGTGTAGCCTGAACTTCATGGAGATGGCATGCCACTTTACCCTGGGCTCCAGCCTCAGTGCTCTGTACTTCACTGCTCTGTTGGTAAGGATGATATCTCCCCAAAGTTCCACATCCACCACCTCTACCAGTACGGCTCGTGTAGGTCCATCTTCATTCCTACACTCATCATAGGCCTCTGACCTCTATTATTCTTGGACTGCCATGGGTTCCTACAGAACCTCTACTCATGGACTAACCTGTTGCACTCTTGGCACTCAACCGGTGGGCGGGGACATTGGTCATGCTTGTGCCCCAACCATCCACACTGATAATACAAGACTTATTCACCACCTTGAGAAGTCGGTTCCCTCTTCTCACTGCTTTGTGCACTTCCACCCTGCAGAATGGTTCCAAATTGGCGCTTCCTACTATCAGAAACCACACCACTTACTCACCTAGTTGGATCCAAAATTTCACTACCTAAATATCCCTTCAGTTTCCCCTTTGAGATAAGGGCTTTATACACCACCTCATCAAACCTTTTTAGAAAAAATATATTCACCTGATATCTGATTTTATGTCTCAACCCATCTTGGAAGCGTTCCACCACAGCTGCCTCATCTCTCGTCAACGTTGGAACAAAGCATCTCAAATAGGTGAAATGACTACCATAGTCCATTAATTAAATTGTCCCCTGAGTCAACCTCATAAAATCTATTTTATTCTCGTGCCTCAAGGTTTTTGAGTAGTAGTGTTCAAAGAGATTCTCCTAAAAATATTTCCACATAATTCCCTCAGCATGCTCTATCTGAACCATAATTCCCCCACCAATATTTTTCTTGACCCATCAGCATATAGATCGCTAACTTGATTCATTTCTCAAGAGGAGTCTCAATATTTTCAAGAATTATTTTCATAGAATCTATCCAAAACTTTGATACTTTTGGACCACCCTATATAGTGATGGTTGGAGGGTGATGTAGTTGAAACTCCCTAGTTAGCTAAAACATACTCGGTGAAACCCACCCTAGGTCTCGTTCCAACATCTGCATAAAACGAGAAAACTTATCATGTAACTGCTCTTCCCTATTTTTTAGGATCACCACGTTATCCTGTTCCACTACTGGAGGAGAATTCTTTCCAACGTCCTCATCTCACCCAAACAGTGCACGTCTTCAAGGTGGTATTTCTCGACAATTCCAAACATGAGCTTTAGAATGCAACCCTAAATCATTTATGATAAGTAAGAGATATTGATAGCCTCATCACTTGCTTCAACCAAACCAGTTTGCACACCCTACCCAAACGAGGCCACTCACAACCAGATCACTACCCTTTTCTATCTCTACTAAGGTCATGGCTAACATGGGTGTCTAATTCACATAGTTACAAGACTTAACTTTTAAAACCATTCAAAACCACTTCCATATCCCAATTTACTCTTACAGTAAGTTAATCCAATTTTACTTATTTATCAAGCTCCATTTTCTAATTACTAATATACATTTCTGCTTCCCTTTTTACCCATTAACATCATCTTATTAGGAAAATTTTTATTAATTTTAAGAAAACATATGCATCCAAACCTTTAAATCATGCACACACATCCCATGTGTGTGCCTATCATGATGAATGTCACTTATCAACATAGGTGACTATAATGATGCATGAATTCACAAACTCATACCCTTCTAGACAAGAGAGAAATATCAAAAAACCATCAAACTGCAGAACAAGTGCATCACCCATTGGTGAAATATCATCAAATATAACAACACACAATAATAACAACAATCCCCTCATAAGGTGACATGGGTTTTCCCCTGTACATGGGTTAGCTACTCCCAAGCACGAACTAATTACTGGGGCCCAACACTTTCTTAATGTCTTTTATACTATCTCCAAATAGTAATGTAACATCTCGCCCCCTAAAATTTTCTTGAGAGGGTGGGGGGATTTTACTTGGCTTTAAGCGGTGTTCCCAAGATGCCAAAGGATATAAATAAATTTTGAAGGATTTGAGAATAAATTGGGGAAACATTTTCCCTTAAGACAAAACCAACCTAACCATCCAAAAACTATATGATGCATGTCAAAAAACAACCAAACTCATACATTACCAAAATACTACCAATTTTTTCACAATATAACCCAAAACCAATACAACCCAACACAATATCATAGTACTATGAAAAAGACTAAATAAGAGACCCCAAAAAAACAAGACACACTTCACGGCTCCACAGCAAGCTCCATGCTCCAAGCACCAACTCATCTCCCAAGTATCACCACAATCCACTAGCAATGAGATACTTTACCTTTATCTGTGTCTTGCAATATGACATCTTCAAAATCAACCATGTTCCAAAGTAGAGGGTGAGTACTAATACTCAGTAGTTTTTCCCCAAATGACTTCCTGACACACACCACTAGGATAAAATTGTTAGCACATTTATATAAAGCAGTTCATATAAAATAATCACATGTGAAAAAATTACCATAAACCAAAAACCCTTACCAAGCCACCTCACCCAAGCTAAGAACCCTAGGGAAATCCAAACAAACATGAAACAAGTCATTTCACCATTTACACCTTAGCGCAACAATTTTTATCTTGCAACGCAATGCACAACAAGGAAACCAAAATGGTGGTGCTTCTATCCAACCTGTTCACCCATTCTTACTAGTGGTACATCCCACTCACTTATCCTTTAATGGTGGCCCTTTCGTCCACTAACCATCCCCTTATTATAGTGGTATTTCCCACCCACTTCCACACAACATTTCAAACAATACATAACCAAGCATATAACCCACCAAGGCCTCAACAATATGAAATAAACCATTTCCATTACATGACAATCCACTTCAATAAATCAAACATTTATTGAAATCACCCTTTAACCATTTACACTCAAAATTACAATTTTAATAAAACAAACCCTTTAGTGAAAAACCATTTCACAAGCCATAAAAATTAAGAAAACAAAGGACACCATTTTAAAATTATAACAAGAGCCTTTCACCACAAAACCTATTTTTTCCAAAAATCCCCAAAACATCACCCAAAAGATTTCAAACCAATTTATCACATCAAAAACACAATAAATTTTAAGCAACATAAATTAATTTTAAATAAGCTTCAAATTCTAACAAAGTGGAGTTGAGAGAGAATCCACCTACCTTTAGTGTTCTGGCGAGATCAACCCACAAGAAAAAACACCCCAAATTCAGAGAACACAACACTGAAACTGATCTAGATACCCTTCACTAACATACAAAATACTTAAAATTAACACCCAAGGAAATAAAAACCCTACATCTACACACAACGGGTGTAGATCTATAAAACTGAGAAAGTGGGAGATGAAGATTTAGAGGAAACCCCAAAGAGATTAAGAGAAGAGACTTACCTGGGAGAAACCACCTTCAAAAAACCAAAGAACCCCTTTGAATCACTTCCAAAATAAGTGGGACAACACCTCCAACCCCTGTGAACCCAAAATCCCAAGTGAGGCTCGAGTGGAAGAGGATTTGGATAGAAATAGTTTTAGCCTGAGGGAGCCTGGATTTGAAACCCTAACTTTAAGTGGCCACATGGTTAGTCCACATGGTTTTCCAAACCTTGCGCTAATTGTGCGCACTCCACTAACCCTAGTGATGGGGTCCGAATGGTTTACTTGCACGGTTTCAAAAACCATGCACAGGTTATGTGAAGCCTACTGTCTCCCCCTGCACAGTTTCTGAGAGAACCCTCATGGTTTCCCCTAATCATGCTCAAACCGTGCTCTATTAGAAAATCCTCCAAACTTATTCAAAACCCTTCCAAACTCTCCAAACCTCTTCCTAACTCATTGCATGCATTTTAAACACATAAAAATGCATAAATAAAGGCTAAATACCTCAAACTAGGGGTGCTACATTCTCCCTACCATTGGACTTTTCATCCTTGGAAAGTAGAGAATCATATCGTTGTCGAAGGAGCACGGTCCATTGCTCGGACATCTCATTATCCCATTCCCAAGTCTCCTCTTAGACTTGACCAAGCTACCACAAAACATGAACTAAATGGATGCTTTTACCATCCACGAATTTATCCTATATATCCACAATCCTCATTAGAATGTGTACCAGAGAAGCATCCGGTTCTAGCTCAACACGATCCCAACAAATCACATGGTCATGATTCAGCTGATACTTTTTCAACTGTGATACATGAATCACATTGTTCCCCACACTAAACTGTGGTGGAAAATCCAAACAACAATCCACATATCCAATCTGCAAGTATCCTAAAAGGCCCAATATACCTTGTAGATAACATACCCTACTTCCAAAATTAATAATTTACCAACCTAGGATAGATTCTCAAAAGCACATGATCACCCACATCGAATGACAACAGTCATCAAAGATGGTCCGCATATGATTTATGATGACTTGAATTTTCTCCATCCTCTTTTTGATCAACTTTATATTTTTTGTAGTCTCTTGGACAAGGCTCGGTCCAATCATCGAAGTCTCACCCGTTCCCATCCAATATAGTGGAGAACGACACGGACTCCCCTACAAATCCTCAAATGGATCCATATGTAGTGAAGCCTGATAACTGTTATTATAAGATAACTCCACCAATGATAAGTGATCCTCCCATGAACTAGAAAAATCCATCACGTAATCCCTTAACATATACTCCAAAGTTTGTATCATCCTCTCGGATTTCCCATCCATCTATGGATGATATGTCGTGATCATAGTCAACTGTGTCCCAAGGGATTTCTGCAAGTATTTACAAAAATGAGATGTGATCCTCGGATCTCTATATGAAAAAATAAAAACTAGAACACCATGCCTCTTTACCATCTCTCGGATATATATTTTGGACAGATCCTTTTCCATATGAGATTCACAAATCAGGATGAAATGGTCCAACTTTGTGAGTCGATCCACTATCACCCATATGACATCGTTCTTCCTGAAAGTTCTTGGGAGACCCGTCACAAAATACATTGTTATCTTCTCCCATTTCCATACTAGGATTGGTAATGAATGCAACATGCATGATGGCCACTAATGCTCTTCCTTGACTTGCTGACAAGTCAAGCATCTCAAGACAAACCCGGCCACATCCCTTTTCATACCATCCCACCAAAACTACAACATCAATGCCTTATACGCCCGAATGTCCTGAAGGCCTTCATTTTTATTGATTTTGGATAACCCCCTTTCAAGGGATGAGGGGGAATCCTTACAAGGCCCGTAGGCTCAGAGATTACATGGCCCGTAGGCTTAGGAGATTGCATGACCTCAAGGTATTAGGGAATTCAACCAGACTATATACAAGGAACTTCCCCTCCCCAGTAGCTGCATCATGATAATATCTCTCCACCTTTGCATGGTCATCTGGCTAGGCTTCCCATGCAAGGACAGGCTGGTCCTGATGGCATAACCATACCCTCTCATTCTGAAAAATCCATTTGGCTTTGCTCTGGTAAGTTCACCTGCTCTGAATCCTCTTCTGGGGCTGCTCCTTTTTTTATAGTGTGTCTGGGGAAACTTCATGTGCACCAAAGGCCTTGAGGTTTCCTGAAGGCCTTAAAGGTGGCCTGAAATCCATACTGACTTGAAGTCCTGGGTGTCCTAAAATCCTTAAGGACTCCAACCCCAAACCGGTGGCCCAAGGTGAATAGTTCCAACTGCTATAGTACCGAATTGTACCTGCTACAGTAACTGATATAGTACTGCACAGAGTACAGTCTACTATAGTACCTGTACAGTGTACAGTTCTGCTATAGTACCGCACAGTGTACAGTCTACTACAGTACCGCACAGTGTACAGTCCTTCTACAGCCCTGCTACAGTGCCTGGAAATATAACTCTACCTGGTTTTAAACCTGGGTCTTGTGGATGCACATAAGGATACCTCACCAACCGGGCTAAGGCTCATGTGCTCAATGCCTTATACATTTTATGAATTTCATGATAGATATCCCACCTAGAATGATGATAATCACTGAGAAGTTTTTCTTGACAAGCCACTGGTACCACCATATGATTTAGAAAACACAATATTGGATTCTCATTTGTTCCCAATTCTCAATGGTTTTCCCACCATTGAGTTTCGAACTCATCGTCATACATTTGGAATCAAATGCTTGTGCCTCTTTAACCAAACCAGTCAGGTCAAGAACCAACAAAACCAAAAAGAAGACTGCTCTGTCACCCCGATCCTCACATTCCAACAACATGTCAGCTATGACCGACATCATCTTCCACTGATCTAATACCTACTTCACCACTTGAGCATACTATTTTCTACTTAATGCATGTGCCACTAAATTTCTCTTATCTTGTGTGTACATTAAGTTGAAATCAAACATTTGGAGATATTCCATCCACCTCATTTTCCTCATGTTCAAATCTCTTTGTGAGAAGATACGCTTTAAGCTCTTGTTGTCATTAAGAACTATAAAAATCTCACTGAAGAGATAATGATGCCACATTTTTAAAGTATGAACCACTACCACCAACTCCAAATCTTGTGTTGGGTAGTTCTTCTCATGAAACCTCAATTTTCATGAGTCATATGTAACCACATGGTCCCCCTTGATGTGAACGCACCCCAACCCTAATCCTGATGTGTTAAAATACACCACATACCCTTTCCATGGTTCTCACAAAACCAAGATTGGTGTTGATGTAAGGTCACCCTTTAACTCTTCAAAGAATTTCTAGAACTGCTCATCCCATAGAAATGTGATATTATTCCTTATCAAAGCTGTTATCGGTGAATCCAATCGTGAAAAATCATGAACAAAACGTCGATAATACCCATCTAGACCAAAAAATCTTTGTATCTCGAAAACATTATTTGGAGGTTGGCATGATAAAACAGCCTCTATCATTTCTGGATCAACTGAAACAACCCTATAAAAAATAAAATGGACAAGGAAACAAACATTCTGTATCCAAAAGTCACACTTTGACAATTTGGCATACAACTGATGATCCCTCAAGATCCACAACATGATCGCCAAGTGTTTCTCATGCTCTACCCTTGTCCTTGAATACACCAATATATCATCGACAAATACCACCACAAAAGAATTCAGATATCTTTGAAATATCAAATTCATCAACACTATGAACATCGATGGTGTATTCATTAGACCAAAGGCCATAAACACATACTGGTAATGGACATATCTACTTCTGAAAGATATTTTCAGAATATCCTACTTCTTTACCCATAAATGGTGATATCCTGACCTCAAGTCAATCTTTGAGAACCACTGAGCGCCCCTCAACTAGTCAAAAAAATCATCAATGCATGGAAGTGGATATCGTTTCTTAATCATAACCTGATTTAGTCTACGATAGTCGATGCATAGCTTCATTGTTCCATCCCCATTCTTTAAAAAAACAATGTAACTATCCATAGAGACATACTAGGCATGATGAACCCTTTATTCTCTAACTCTTACAACTACACTTTTAGTTCCTATAAATATTCGAGTTCCATCTGATAAGACGAAAGTGAGATAGGATAGGTCCCTGGAAAGAGATCAATCGTATACTTCACTTCCCTCATAGGTGGTAACCCTGAGAATTATTTGGGAAAAACATCCATAAAATAATCCACAACTACTAGAAGAACACTCTTTTCAATACCTTCCACTATTGAAAAATACAAAGATGCTAACCAGTTTGATATCGTTCCAACCACTTGTTCCAACAAGCCTATTGCGACATGCTTCTTATTCTTCTCCCCTTTAAAGAGATGTCTAACGCCATCCTCCATCACAAAAATAACCATTCATGCATAACAGTCAATGTGGTACTTAAACATTGTCAACCAATCCATTTCCATGATTATATCATACACATCCATATCAAGCACTAATAAGTCCCATGACAACTCAACCACATCCAGCACTACATGACATGTTCTGCACATGAAGGCTTGAAACTCTTTTTCACCCAAAGGAGTTTGAAGTTTTAGAACTATAGGCAGCATTCCTACCATTAAAACCAAAAAATAAACAATTTGAGAGGCAATAAAGGAATGGTAAGAACCTATATCAAACAACACTTTCATCAATGTGGCATTTAAAAGAACTATACCTTGAACTGTGGATGGACCTAACTAATCATCCATCACAACCTATTCAGCTCCAAACAGTTTCTTTCTTGCGACACTATGTTCCTTCCTTCCCTGATGAGACTTTTCATGAGGAGTCGTTGTGTTCCCAAAATCACCATGACTAACTTGGATCTACTGACGAGCTGTATACTACTGCCCCCGTCCTGTCGAGGCATATGACCCCTACGACCCTTGAGGAGTGTCACAAACACCCAAACTTATAGAATTCCAATAATACCACTAAGGGTTCCCCATCTTCTTACAATTATGAAATTCTTGAGGTTGTTCCATACAATCCCACTTGATGTGTCTTATAGAACCACACTGAAACTATCCAGGTTTACTCTGAGGCTTTGAAGTAAGATTCACCGATCCTGTAGTTGGATTTCAAGTCATACTCCCTCCCTATAAATAAATGTATCTCTTCTTCTTCGACCCAGTGTTTGAGTTCCCACTATTCCCCATAGGTACTAATACACTTCCTCCGCTCACAGCCCCCAAGAGATCCCTTTCGTTCACCGAGTCTCTATTCACTATCTCTGTATAATCATCTATATACAACACTATTATCTTGGACCGAATGTCCTGCCTCAAACCAGCTTTAAAGATACAATCTTTCAATGATGTACTACCCTACACCTCATGTGAAGAACTAACTAAGCTCATAAGATTAGTTGTATACTCCATTACAGAAATTTTATCCTGTTTAAAATAGAATAAATCCTTTGGGCACTTAATTCTAAATGTATGAGGGTAGAATTTCTTGATAAACAATTCCTCAAATCTTCCCCATGTCATAAATTTGTACGTTCCAGCTTGGACCACCAACTCCCACAACCGAATGGGAAGATATTCCAACATATATATGGATAACATCACTTTCAGCTCTTTTGGTGTTCCCAAGAAGTCAAGTATCATATTCATTATGTTCAGCCACACATTAACCCTTTTCGGCTTCGAATCACCCCTGAAGATGGGTGGATTCTGCTTTTGAAACTGAACGGCATAATCCATGTT
This sequence comes from Viscum album, assembly GCA_963277665.1. NCBI lineage: Eukaryota > Viridiplantae > Streptophyta > Magnoliopsida > Santalales > Viscaceae > Viscum > Viscum album. The sequence goes on from OY728131.1 coordinate 247,922,523, forward strand.
CCTTGGTTCATCATTTTTATTTGCACCTCCTATTGCTTGGAAACCTTGAACTATACTATGCACTAGCTGCTGGTTCACCTGGGGCTCAGGTGCAACCACATTTTCAGCAGCCTCCTTCAGTTAGTCTCTACGACGCCTACCCAGTTCCATTTATATTCATACAAAAAAACCATGAACCTTCTATTATAGCAGCACATGATTCAAAAATTCTAGTTCTATTACCCTACAACTATAAAAACCATGATTTCCACAAGTTCACATTTTCCATATTGCACTATTTTGAAGAAAAATCCACCAAGTTTTGAAAATCAACCCATTTTCAAAATACTACCAGTTTTCATGTTTCAAATCCTTCCATTTTAAAACCAAATACATATATTCAAAATAAAAACATTCATATCACACCCTAATTCATTATACCCCAATGAAATATTCATCCTAGTGGGAAGTTATTTCTACCATGCATGTCATTCTCATCTCATTGGCTACACCCACAATAATGAGATATCCAATGCCTATAAGTGTCTCTAAACATTTATGTACCCAACTCCCCGGTAACATGAAGTTCAGAATAAAAGGGTTAGTTACATCCTTTTATGTTATACATTCCAAGTTCCAACAATCCTACACCTATCTACCATCCCGACTCAAGGAATATGCCAAGAACGAATGTCCACACCAATACCAGTTATCAACACCAAGGATCGAACAACTACACTCACTTGAAATCCAAGGACCGAACAAACTGATACCACTTTTAACATCCTGCCCCAACCCATAGGCTCAAGAGGGTGGTGGAATGTTACTTGGCCTTAATCGATGTTCCCAAGACACCAAAGGTTGGCAATAAATATTGATGGCTTCAAGAATAAATTGGTTAATGATATTTCCTTAATACAAAATCAACCAAACCATCCATAAACTATATGATTCATGTCAACAAAACAACCAAACTCATACAATACCCAAATACAGACAACTTGTTCCAAAATACAACCCAAGACTAATAAAACCCAACACAATATCATAGTACTATGCAGAAGACTAAACAAGAGACCCGAAAAAAACCAAGACACATTTCATAACTCCACACCAAGCTACATGCTCCATGCACCAACACATCTCCCAAGCATCGTCACAAGCCACTAGTATGAGATGCTTTACCTTTACCAGTGTCCCATAATATGACATATGAAAAATCACCCAAGTGCCAAAGAAATGGGTGAGTACTAATACTCAGTAGGTTTTCCCCAAATGACTTACCTACACATGCCAATAGGATAAAACTGTTAACACATTTATTTAAAGTATTTCATATAAAATAATCACAAGTAAAACCATTACCATAAGCCAACAACCCTTACCAAACTACCATACCCAAGCCAAGAAACCTAGAGAAATACTAAAAAACATGACACAATCCATTTCACCATTTATGACTTAGTGAAATAATTTCTATCTTTCAACGCAATGCACAACAAGGCAACCAAAATGGTGGAGCTTCTATCCAACACGTTCACCCATTCTTACTAGTGGTACTTTCCATCCACTTACCCTTTGATGGTGGCCCTTCTATCCACTAACCATCCCCTTATTATAGTTTTACTTCCCGCCCACTTCTACACGACATTTCAAACAATCCATAACCAAGTATATGACCCACCAAGGCCACAACAATATGCAATCAACCATTTCAATTACATGTCAATCCACTTCAATAAATCAAAAATTTATTGAAATCACCCTTTAACCATTTACTTTCCAAATTTCCATTTCAATAAAAAACCATTTACTGAAAAACCATTTCACAAGACATGTTAATTAATCCAACAAAGAAAACCATTTTAAGATCTGGATTTTAAAATCACAATAAGAGCCTTTCACTACAAAACCCATTTTTCCCAAAAATCCCCAAAACATTACCCAAGGGATTTCTAACAAATTTATCACATCAAAAACACAATTAATTTTAAGAAACATAAATTAATTGTAACCAAGCATCAAGATCTAACAAAGTGGAGTCGAGAGAGAATCCACATACTTTTAGGGTTCTGGAGAGATCGACCCACAAGCAACCGCACCTCAAATATGGAGAATGCACCACCGAAACTACTCTAGATCCCCTTCCCTAACATCTAAAAGCCTTAAAATCAACATCCAAGGAAACCAAAACCCTAGATCTACACAAAATGGGTTCAAATCTAGGAAACCGAGAGAGAGGGACATGAATATCTAGAGGAAACCATAAAGAAAACAAGAGAAGAGACTTCCCTAGGAGAAACCACCTTCAAACCAACAAATAACCCCTTCGAATCGCTTCCAAAATGAGTGGGAGAGAACCTCCAACCCCTACGAACCCAAAATACCGAGTGAGGATCAAGAGGGAGAGGATTTGGACTAAAATATGTTTAGCCTGAGGGATCCTAGATTTAAAACCCCTAACTTTATGTGGTCGCATAGTTAGTCTGCACAGTTTGGAAAACCATGTGCTAACTGTGTGCATGCCATTGCCTCGAGATAACGGGTTTGTAAGTTTTCCTTGCATGGTTTGGAAAATCATGTGCATGCCATGAGAAGCCTACTATCTCCCCCTGTGCAGTTTACTAGAGAACCTGCACAGTTTCTCCTAACCGTGCTCAAACCGTTCTCCCTTAGAAAAGCCTCAAAACTTATTCAAAACCATTCCAAACTCTCCTAACCTCTTTCCAACTCATTCCATGCACTTTAAACATATAAAAAGGCATAAATAAAGGCTAAATACCTCATAATGGGGGTGATACAAGTAAGGAAGAGAAAATAACTCCTTTGATACCACTTTGTAACATCCTCGATCCAAGAGCCACTAAAATGGTTCCCCAAGCTTGGTAGTTACATGAACTCAAGTGCACCTCCCCGTATTCCTGAGGTTGCTGACTAGTAGTGAGGGTGCAATAGGTCATGTGGTGAGACTATACCCTCATTAGCAGAGTAAGTTGCAGGAGATAATATCTTAAATAACATAAAATATATAATAATCAATAACACACATAATTAACCAATTCCCAAAACTAGGTACAACCATATACGATAGTAAATATTCCATGCCATGTTACAGGGTCATTTGAAAAACCCCCAAAAGAAATAAAACAACAGGATACCCAAAACGGTCTAGACTCCATGTTTGGAATCTCACCCAACATGTCCCATGTTCAACTCAACTTCCTAGAATAGGGCTCTTTCCCTTGTCCTGGCCTAAAAGCATGAAATCTGCTCAGGTACCCAACGGTGGCCTGAGTAGGGTGCGATTATAAATCAGTAGGCCACCACCAATAGTGTCTAAAAAATATCCAGCAAAGGCAGATAGTGTAAGAAAGTGATAAATGATGACAAGTAAGGATAAATAGTTCAATGGGGAATTCTAGATTATGTTCATTTAAATTATAATACCATTTAATCTGGGTTTACGACTTGGGAATTTCATAATTTAATCTACCATATTCATGTGTTCAATGGATTAGGAATATTCAAGACTCTCAAGTATGTGGGACTAAAATCAAGCCCTATCTCACTAGGCATCACATTATAAAAATATCATGATCCTTACCTCAAAGCCTCATTCCAAGTGGAATGCAATCATTAGGGGAATAAAACTTTGTACCCTTTCCTAACCCATTCATTTGGGGGAGGAACTAGAACCTTATTCTAACTAAAACTGTGGGCGTACAACCTCAAGTTGATACCCCACTCAATCAAGCCATGCGCATATGCTTAATTATCATTCCCCACAGTTAACCATATGACAAAAAATGTATCCAATATCATTCACAGCATCACATCAATATCATTAAATGGGAAATTAACACTATTGCCTAAAAACATTAACACATTCATCATTTATATTACTTAACCCCTTTAGAGACATTCCATTCCTCATGCCTATCTCACTAATCATATTCAACTATAAAGATAATTCCTTATCATTTTCTTATTAACCCATTTAATCCCTTTTTAAAGACAATCCAACACCCACTAAGGTCATTACCCAACCTAGGTGTATCACTAAACTCCCATTTCCCAACCATCAAACATATTAACATTTTCATCATGGGATATATGTTCTCGCACAACGGCCTTATAGTTACTTGGATAAACTCTAATTCTGGGGAATATCGACACACCCCACTGGTGGCCCAAATTTGGTCGAGTCATACTCCTTTCATCCCAAGGGGATCAAGAGGAATTCAATTAACCATTTGGACACCAACTCTGTCACATCATGTCAAATTCACTAAGAACTCATCAATTGAGGGCATGAATAAAAACCCTACATGCATAAATCTACACAAAAACCAAGGGATATAACTTTTAGACCATCTACCTTGAATCTGTTGGTAAACACACTCCCAACTAAGGCCTTAGATCTCAATTCAACCAACCCTTGAAGCTTTACCCTAAATCACACCGAAAAAAGTAGGTTTTTATAGATTTGTATGGACATAGAAAAGATATACGAGCCTTAAAACAAAAATAGAAACACAAGTGAGATTAGCCTTACCCTAATCTTCAATCCACAACTGACGGCACACCAAACGGCCCTAAGATGAGGGGGATTGTTCATTGGAAGATCTTGAAGCTTTTGGGGTATCACTAGGGCTGGAGGGGGAAGAAGGGAGGAAAATCTTGAGTGCCCCTTATATCCGCCATAATGGCATTTTTGTAATTTTTTTGACGTTCCCAGGCCTCACGGTTTATACACATAGTTTCCCAAACCATGTGCAAACCGTGTGGAGGCTACTGTCTGCATTCCCTCTCTCTCACATGGTTTTCCAGACCATGTGCTAACCATGCAGATTGTCACTACTTGCATGTCTTCTTCTTACATGGTCTTCCAAACCATGCGAAAACATTACAGACTACCCAAATATCCCTATTTCCCCCTTTTTCATGTCCCTTACCCCTAGAACAACCCTTACCCTTCACAAGAACTTAGGGAAACACTTTATTAATCACAAAAGGGTACTAGAACTGAATCCTAACAAGAACATACCTTACAAATAAATATGGGATCTTACATTCCTATCATAATGCATATAACGATACTTTATTTTCTTACGAGAAAAAATGTAAAAATTTATAAATCTCATAAATCAGTATATCAATGTACTCATATCACAAATGGTGAAATCATAATCAATTGTAATAATGAACATCATGAAAATCAATACCATCAATAAACAGTACGCCTTTTTACTATAGTTTAGTAGATTACTCCCATTAATGGTTATATACCAAGGGAAACATACTCCTATTCTCTCTCCTACCATCCCAAAATAGTAAGACAAAGGAAAAAAGGAATATGATACCACTTTTTAATGTACTTACATAACCGACTACAAATCATGTAGCCAGATTGGTCACCACATTACCTCAAGCCCACCTCCCCATATCCTATAGCCTACTAACTTTCAGTGAGGGTATAAAGGTAGTATAATGGGGATATTATACCCTCTTTACTAGAGAATAATAGTGGAATATAAGATATAAATAATGAAAGAAAAAAAATGGAAGTAGAAATAATAAATTACAATGAACTGGCAGATAAATATAATAAATAAACAACATATTTCCAATTCCAAATACACAACCATGCATGCATGTATATATAAAGCTACGTACTCAACCAAGAATCTAGATAGGAATGAATGATGAAATACATAAACAAGGAAAATAATAAAAAGTCCTTGAGGGAAATCTTGATGACCATCCTCAGTAATATCTTAGTCTTGTGCTCCTCACTCCTATGTACAATACTCAACACAAGAAATTGTAGATATACCTACAATGAATATGTATACTCAGGTACCCTAGTTCAATGGCAGCCTAAGAAGGGTGTGAGAAATACTTAGTAAGACACCACAAAAAAATATATATAAATATAGTTCATGAAATGTAAAGTGAATAATGTGTCATTTTAAATAAATTCTAGGAAATAAATGAATAAATAATACATTGGGTTCCACTTTCCACAAGGATAACATACTGCCAATACCTACTTCATCACATGGTGGATGTATCAAAACAAGGGAAACATGCATAAAAATGGTAAGGTGCATACATGGGTCATCATGAATAAGGAATCATGTGTGGACTGACCCGAAGCTTGTTTTTTATCTTGGAAGATGTGTCCCAAGAACATCAATTAGGAATGTTCGTAATTTAAAAAAAGGTACCACATATAAAATAAGGAATAAATCCATAAATTGTAGTGTGGTAATCCTGGTCCCTTTCATGTTTATCCATAAAGGGATCCCATGGTTCTCTATACGATCCCAAAAAATATCTAATACCACAGAACTCATCCAAGGCAATCAATAAAAGTTGTCCTCGTATCACTCTTAGTACAGTGATACCTAACTGTTGATATTGTCCCAAGTATCTCACTAAGGGGACCGAGTATAACATGAGGCATGGTATAGGCATATTTTTAACAAGACCATCCACAGTTTCTCCCCTAGGGAATCATGTCACTCATGTGTATAATGATCTACCTGAAAATCCTATACAAGGAAAGCTTAGTGTCTCTCTTAGCGCATCAAGTAGATCCAATACTATGCATGATGAATCCATCCATGGTGTCCTTAATTCATAACCCTTTTTCACTCTCGTCTCATGAGTTTTTGATCCATATAAACCAATATCACAAACCGTTTGGAGGCATTAAAATTAAAAAAAATGCTCAACAAGTTATCCTGTGTATTTTATCTAAATCAATAAATTATGAAATAAACCCAAATACAGTAGGCATTAAGCATAAACAAAAAAACATGCATAAGAATATGTCACATTGTATGGAATAAGAATAAATCATGATGTAATAATGTATATCCATAAAAATAAGGAGTGTATTTCAATGGAATAGGGGACATATAATAAAGAATTATCAATGATGTATGATCATAAAAGTCAAGTTAATGGTCCAAAAACATGGACTAAAATCCACCCTAATACAATTTATTACATTAAGGAATTTATCATTAGAGAAAACCAACCAACAATGGTGTTAAGACAATTAGAGTCAAGATAATTAAGCAAGTAGGATAACAAAAAATGTCATTTAATGTGTGATATAAATCATAAATCATAAATAACATAATTTTAAATAAGGACCTAACTTAATAATGTTCAATTATATTATTCATTTATCATTAAAAAGTTTTATTTAAATGGAAAACCACACCCAAAAGGTGGTTTATCAATTTTAGGTTTAGGTATTTATGGTTCTATAAGGTAAGAACGCACATTAGGGTGGATCAAGGCAATGAGTTCATCCAAAGGAATGTTTTCCACTATATATGAACATACTAATCATGGGGAACCTCCTGATGTAATCAAATTTATCATTTAAGAGGTGTCACTAGTGGGGTCCAGCACGTGAAAAATGATGCACCATATAAATTCAATGAATCATAATGGAAATAAGATAAAACACCAACAATATACCATGACTGACCCACATGTCCATTATCGAGGCATGATTTGGTCCAGTTTGAGAGAAATTAAAGAAACGAACATTTTCCCTAAAAATATGGAAAATTAGATCGCATAAGGATAACATAGTCCAGGGAGAGATAAATTGATAATTGATAAAAAGGTTCAGTGCTCTTACCTATACACATCAAATTAGACCATCAAATATTGATTCTTACATTGAACGGAGGAGTTAGATCTAAGACAAAGAGGAGGCTAAAAAGTGTGATTGATAAATTTGGAGTGGTTTTACATGTGGTATAAGAAATGAGGAGGTGGAAATGTTAAAAGAGGGGAAAAGGGTAATTTTAACTCCTCTAATGTGGCAGAGAGTTTGGAAACACCTTTGGAAAAAAAATTCCAACCATGAAAGTTCCACTTCCCAAGAAGGTTGGTTACATAGTTCATGTGCACGACTTGGGAAACCATTTACAAACCATTTTGTTTTTGAATATCCAAAAAATGTATCAAGTTTCATGTTCATTAACCTTTGTGTTCATGGTTAGACCCAAATATGTGACTCCCTCTTCCCCTTGGACTAGACCACACTATTTCTGTTGAAGGTTTGTAAGGTTTTAGACAAACTAGGCTCCTCTATCTTCCATCTCCAGATTGGATATTTCATCTCTATCACTCCGAAAATTCATCGTAAAACCCAAAAATACTCATGTTCATTCATAATTGAGAAAAAAAATAACTTTTAACTATTATAAACCAAATATTTACATTTCTATGATTGGTTTGACAAAATTCATATTCACCAAACAAAAAAAATTCAAAATCCCTTTGAATTTCATTGGGACCACAATCCCAGGATGATACATTGACCTCAGATACAAAATCCCATAATATCTAAATGTAACATAATTTTAATTTTTAATTTACCATGGTTATTTACATTAAATAATGGAGGTCATTTTTTAGCTTCATCTTCAGGTATAACATACATAATAATATATTATAGCTAAACAGATATTAAAATATCTTATTCTTACCACATTGTCAATGTCGAGGTAATATATAAAATCCAAGAGAAATTCATGAAGTTAAAAAAATTTATTCCCATAATAATTCATAATAGGGAGGTGAATTTAGATTATAAATAAAAAATCCTATTTTAAAAATAATAACTTTTTAAACCCTCGGTTAAATTACTATACCACTTAGATAATATTATAGGTATATATAATTTGATACATTTTGATAGTTTCTAAGAGGCTCTATCAGATCATAGAAAAAATAATTTTAAAATTCTTTAAATTTTGGTATGATTTTTATGAAACCAAAAATAGTATATATATATCACTAATAAAGGTTAATTATCAATGTATATTTTCCATTCGATGTTTAAAAACAATTATGGAAAATAAAACATATTTTCAAATAAATTTATATCATGAAGTAAAAAATGAAACTAATAAAACGGAGGAATTAAAAAATATGTTAGCCTTAATAATGGGCTTCGTCCTTTCCACTTTACATTTATCCACTACTAAGAACATTTGTTACAACTTAATAAATAATTGACAACTTGAATCTGGTTTTTCACAATCAACTGCACACAAGGAAGTATAGGTTATACCATGACTCTTCCATATTTCTAAATAGTATAAGAATATGTGAAAGGATAATCTAATGGGTTTCAAGGTACTCATATTAAAATTATAGGATAATTATTCATCAAATATACAAAAAATAAATCAATATTAAAAATGTAAATGAAATTGAGAGTGTAATGAATTTGATAGTAGTTCAATGGATCTCAATCTATCATTGATTTTAGTTTATCCACAAAGTTACCAATTCTGTTTAGTTTTTTACTAAACTCTTAATTTAATGTTGTATTCAATTCTAAATTCTTTGGAGTTTCTGCAATTTCACTTATAAAATAGTGAAATATAGCACAATTGAATGAAGTTTCATAGAAAAAACTCATCCACTTATTAACCAATTAATGCATGAGAGATAATTATTCTTATTTGTATAATCGTATTATCAAACTATATATTGAACCCTAATTATTCTCATTATTAAAACAATTTACTATACTAATAATTCTCATTAAATTAAAAAAAATATCTACTGATATTATATACTTTAGGTACAGTAGGAAAGTTACTCACGGTTAGTGAAATGAACATATTGTGGTAGCTTAACCCTTACGTATATAGGCTTGTGGTAACATTATTAATACATAACATAATATTCAGTTGTCTTATAGTTACTCAAAAAATCATTTGGTCATTTATATTCTATATGTGGTGGCTTGAAGGATTATCCAAAAATCCAACCTTGGTCTAATAAGTTTTCATGGTTGTTTAAATAATATATTTTTTTATCAAAGACCAACATATGTTTGATCCAATAGTTAGAAAAAATCACAACCATCATACACATTCAAGTTAATACTTTTGTATAGTAAAATTGTTTTTTAGTGTGGTATCTTCATCACCTATAAAATAATGAGTATGGTAGGATCAGTTTAATATTTACTTATCATAGGTGTAACACTTTAAAAAATTGACTTACTCAATGTTAATCATTTATCTCGTTATGAGTAGAGATATGTATTTCGATTGATAAGGTTCCCTAGATTCTCACTTCTAAGTCCAATACTAAAAAAATATCTTTAGACACTATATATGATAAAAGTTAAGATGAACCTATATTTTTTTATTCAATATTATCTTATGTTAAATATTTTAACTCAGTAATAATTACACAATACCAATAAATAAAGGTTTAATTTTTTTAGGATCAACTACATAAGAATATTTTCATTTGATACTAATGAGAATTTTTCTGTTTTATAACCACACAAGATCAACTTCATGACATATCCTATGTTGTCATCATCATTAAAACCAAATTGATATAAAACATAATGTTGAGATCGAATTCTTATAAATTAAAACAAATCAACATTTCATCAAGGGTCATAATAAAATAAATTGAGAACAATTTAGCAATGGAGAAATATATTTTTATAAGAAAATGGAATAAATATAATTATCCAAAAGTCCTAATTGAAGGACAAATTATCTAAAATTAAAAAAATATATATAATATAGAATAATTATGTAGATTCATGAAGCATTTATCATTAGACAAAAATTATTATTATAAGCATATAATATAAAATATGGAAAAAATGAAAAACATTCGGAACCATAACAATGTGAACCTAAATAAAATAATTGGGGCTATGCTAAATATTATGAAATTAGATTATCTCCATCAGGGTCATGCTGATTATTTTGAAACTAGATAAACAATTTCAGGTTTACACTGAAACATGTGAACCTAGGTAACCTGCATTAGTTTTATGCCCAATCGTGTGAACCCAGCAAACCTGCATTGAGTTTACAATCAATATTGTGATCCTAGATTACTATCATCACAATTACACTAAATATTATGAACCAAGATAACATTAATTGGATTTATGATCAATATTTTATACTTATCTAGCATCATCGGTTTCCTACTCAATGTTCTTATTTCCTGAGATAAAAAACCATAACCAATGCATTGGAGGGTAAAAATTTGTAACTTCCCATTACATTATTTATGATATTCCATGACCCTTGTATTCATGTCCATTAGGTTAGGTATAATTTTTGGTTGTTTGATGTAAAATTTATAAAATTTAAGATGACTTTTGTAATATGCATGGTTGGAACAAGGTTAGGTAAAACTTTCTAGTTTGGCATAGGTAACTATGCAGGCAAGGATGTGCCTTTTCAAGGGGGTTCATGGTTTCTACATACTGTGTGACCAACCCCTCCAAAACATGAAACCTCATAAATTAATTTTTTTCATGGTTTGAACATGATTAATCAACCTATGTTTCTAAACCATGAACCATATCCATATTTCATGTAGGTGCACACAGTTAGAGAACAAGGTTTGTCGAACCATACCACCCTCTCCAAGAAACCATGCACACATTTTTTAATTTTCAAAACTTAAAATTTAGAAATCATGAACCCCTAGTTTAGGAGGATAATCAATCCCATTTGGACATAACAATATTTTTATTCCTTTTAAGTCCTAAATTGGAAATTTTGGTTCATCCAAACCATATCATTGGTGGATCGATGTAGAGCTGACCTCATTCGATCTCGTCTCATGTGTTTTATTCTAGCCTCACATTCTATCCCACATAGTATGATAAATAATCATGTAATTGATGGATATAAACTCATTTTTATTGGATATTGATTATAGGATATCTTCCTTGTTCATCCACACCTTTGTTCTTGTAAGGAAAATCACATTTTATGTGTTGATTTCTATATCATTGATTTAAAGGCAGGTGGATAACTTTTACATTTTGAAGATGTTAAAAAATTAATTTTCATTATTTTTTATATAAATAATAAAATTTATTTATTAAAACTTCATTTGTAATAATTTTTTAAAAAATTTAAAATAGAATGAAGTTTGAGATAAACCACCTATTCTAATGAAATTTAATTTGTGGATGAATTTTAAAAAATGACGGAATGATTTTTGGTAAAAATATTTATGAGGGAGTAGATAAAATTATTTCTGATTTTTTTTTGAAAATTAATTAATTTTAAATGATGAAAAAAAATGATTGTATTTTCATTAAAAATTATGAAATAGTGAAAAAACCCATATTTTGGTTTTAAAATAGAATTGGATTGTTGAAACTAAAAATTATAAAATTGAATTGTAAATGATGGATGATTTGAAATGAGATGATATTATTACTATTTATGGATTGATTGATCACATGTGATGTAGTACCCCTGGTTTCTGTTATGTAAAACTTACTCAATTATTTTCATGGTTTTTATGTTTAAGGGTGATGGTTGGGAGAGTTGGGAGATATTTGGAGGTCTTTTGGGGAAAATTAGAAGTCGCACGATTTTTCTAACTGTGTGGCCAAACCATGTGTAGTTTGTACTTTTGAGGAAGTAGCTCCCACATGGTTTGAGCACAGTTTGGGAGACTATTCAAGGAGGCTATGTGTGGAACTTCTGAGGTAGTGGCTCACACATTTTTATCCCACGGTTTGTCTAACCATGTGAACTAACAATGAGGGAACTTAAGTGTGATCCTAAAAAAGTGGATATCACACTTTTTTACCTCTAAAAAACTCATTTTTTCTCCTAAGAGTACATAACTCGGTATTACTCTCCCTTGAAAGTATGAGAACTTCTCATAAGTCATTTGGAGGTGATCTGATGGCTTTATTTGGAGAATTAAAGCTAGATTCTTGAGGTATGTGATCGTTCATCTTCGTTCTTGTTCGGTTTCATAGATCTACATAGATCTACTTTTCCTCTTCTCTCAGTTTCTTAGATCTATGCCTGTTATGGGTATTCCTAAGTGTGTGGATGCCAAATATGATGAGATATATTATTGGTTTTTTTAGGATAAGAGATCTATGGAGGGTTCTTGGATAATCAACCCGGTTTTCTTGTGTGTTCTCCTTTTATTGTGGTTTTCATCAAAACATCTGATGTAGGAGGCTTCTTTATCGACTACACTTAGTAGAACTGATTGTAATGCTTTAAAATTTATTGATTTTTGTGAAAGTGATTGTGATTCTTCTATTGAACAATTGTTGGAAACTTTCTTGGGTGACAGTTTAAAAAATCTAGAAAATTGGGTATTTTGAATGAGTGCTTGTGTTCTTAATTTTAAAATAGAGATTTTAAAATAAGGATTTTATAGAATTGTGGAACATGGTTTGTATTAGATATTTCAAATAAAAAATTAAATGTTTTATTGAAGTGGAATGGTTGTTTTGAAATTGGTTTATGGATTTCTTTTCAATAAAAGTACAGTTTTATTAAAATGGTTTGAATTAGTTTAACACAATTGGTTTTTAAAATGATGGTTGTGTGTGTTCATAGGTTTTTAGGATGGATATGGGTTAGGGTTCTCCCCTGTCATTAATGGGAGGGATAAGGGTTAGGGATATCCCCCATCAAAGGGTGCATGTGGTACGGATAAGGGTTAGGGGTCTCCCCTATCATTAATAGGGTGGATAAGGGTTAGGGATCTCCCCCATCAAAGGGTGAATGTGGGACGAATAAGGGTTAGGGGTCTCCACCATCATAAATGATAGAGATAAGGCTTAGGGATCTCCCCCGTCTAAGGGTGGATGTGGGACAGATAAGGGTTTGGGGTCTTCCCCATCATTAATTGGGTGATAATGGATAGGGATCTCCCCTGTCAAAGGGTGAATGTGGGACGAATAAGGGTTAGGGGTCTTCCCCATCATTAATGAGATGGATTAGGGTTAGGTCTCTCCCACATCAATTGGTTCACTAGGGATGACATAGTGAATGGATGACTCACCACTCATGAGTATAGGGAGATCTATGTTATATGCATGGTTGGTTGTGTGGATGTATGGAATGAATTGGGTATGTAAAGAGAATATTGAGAAATGGTTTTAAATATTTGTTTAGTTATTTTTATGAAAAAATAACCTGATGGAAAGTTGTTTTCAATTTCACTTGTATGATTTTGGTTATAAATGGTTCTGGAAACCCGTTTATATTTGGTTACAAACTATTTTTGTAAATTGTTTTATATAAATTATTTTATATAAATGTGACTAACTTTTCTATCCTAGTGGTGTGAGTTGGGAAGTCATTGGGGAAACCCTATTGAGTTTTATACTCACCCCTTCTTTGGGACTTTGGTTCTTTTGAAGATGTTATCTTCCAGGATAGGGGTAAAGGTAAAGTTTCCCACATTTTTAGCACTACCTCACGATTTTTATGATGTTCGGTGATTATGGAGCTTGGATAATGTGAATCATGGAGTTTTGTGGTCCTTTAAGATTTTTGTGTTGTTTATCCACTATTTACTTTGATACTTGGTTATTCTTCTATTGTTACATACTTTGATGTGGTTTTGAGATACATGAAGTTGTTGAGTTTTCTTTCATTTTTTCATGCATCATATAGCGAATGGTTAGTTTATTGGATTATTTCTTAAAGGGTAAATCGTCCCCCACTGGTATTTGAAACCCTTCAGTATTTATTTCTAGCCTTTGGCATCTTGGGGATGTCGCTTAAGGCCTAGTAATGACTCATTGCATTCTAAAGCCAATGAGAATTGGTGGGTCATTACAAATGTTATCAGTCTAGTCATTCCCTTGACGTACAAATCATCAGTGTTTTTGGTCTTGGATTTGGAATTACTTTTCATCTATTCCTTGGTTTCGAATCTTATATAGGAGTAGTATTGTCAGAACTTGACATGTATAGCATAAAATAATATAGCTAACCTGTTTATTCTGAACTTCGAGTTTCCAGGGTGTGGGATACAAAAGTGTTTTGGATACACTTTTAGAATGTTGGAAATCTCATTGTCATTGGTTTATGCAATGAGATGAGAATGGAATGCATTTTAGAGTAATTACTTCCCACTAGGATTTCATATCTCATTGTGAGGAATGATTTATGATTTTTTGCAAGGTGAGAATTTTTGAAACATTCAGAAATTGTTATCAAATGAATGATTTTGAAAACATGATATATATTGTATTTTGAAAAAGGTTTGATTTTCAAAAAACATGTTGAATGTTTTCAGAAATGGTTGAACACGGAAAAATGTTGGTTTGAAAACAATTTTCTAATAGTTTATGTGATATAATTTGAAATTATAAGCCATCAGTTGATAGAGAGTGATATTGACGGAGTTTTTGTTAGTTTAGAAAATGGAACTCGGTAGGCGTCGTCAAAACCAACCTGAAGAAGCTACGGAGACTATGGTTGCACCTGAACCATGGCTGAACCAAGAGATGGTTCAGAGTATTTTCCAGTATTTTCAAGATATGGATATGGGGAACCATAGGAATGAACCAAGTTGTGTGGATCAACCATCCAATTCATGAAGCAGAATCCATCGAATTTGTAGGGTAATGCTGAACCCAAGAAGGAAAAGGTGTGGCTAAATATGATGAATCGTATCTTCGATTTCATCGGAACACCATAAGATCTCAAGGTTAACCTAGAAACTTATATTCTAGAGAATATTTCACGCCAGTGGTGGTATTTAGTGGTGCAGGATAAATTGGATGGAGGCCTTATATGGAAAGATTTTCAGGAATTGTTCAAACAACAATTCTATCCTCGTAAGTTCAAAATCCAAAAGATGACGGACTTCTACAGCCTAAAATAGGAGAGCCTCTCTATCATAGATTATGTGTCTAAGTTCATGAATTTATTCCTTTTTTCACTAGATGTTGCGGCAAGTGCGTCTTTGAAGGAATGCATTTTTGAATCGGGGCTAAGGCAGTAGATTCGATCGAAGATTGTGGTGCTCTTTATTATGGATCATACATATACGGTGAACGGAGTGATTGTGGCTGAATGGGATATCTTATGATCTATAGGAGGAGGAATTATGATACCTAAAGGGAATGGTGGAAACACAAACACTGGGAGAAAAATTAAAAAGAACACCTATTTACAAGGAGGAAGTGGAAATCAGAATCAAACGATAGGTCCAGTGAACCTTCCTCCATGTCCCCAGAGCAAACCAGGTTGGTTTCAATTTGGTTCTCCTGAACACATAAAGAAAGAATGTATGACACAACCTAGAGCATGTCATAATTACAATAATATAGGACATCTTCAGTGCTATTGTCGTAGTGCTCCAAGGTTAGTTGCTCGGGACACTTCTCAGGCATCGCAAGCATCGTATGCTTCGACTGGATGAGGACATCAGATTCAGTCTCATTAGCATAATAGATCTTGACATGGTGACTCTTGAAATACCATGAATTTTCAACTTGATCAAACTCACCAAGGAAACAAGGAGAATAGTGCAGTGACGAAGCAATTGTATGGAGCTGAGCAGATGATGGTTGATGATCAAGTTGGGACATCTATGGTGAGAGGTGAAGTTCTTTTAAATTCTACCCTTGTGAAAGTTCTCTTTGACACTGGTGCATCACATTATTTCATTTCTTCTCAGGCATTTGACTTTCTATGTATAAAGTTGGAAATGATTCCTTCTGTTTTAAAACTAAAAACTTCTCTTAGTGAAAGATAATTTCAAGCCTTTGTGTGTAGAGCATGTGCTATAACTGTTGATAGAGCTGATCTGAAATGGGACTTCTTGATGATAAAAATGGAGGTCTATGATGTAATCCTAGGGATGGATTGGTTGATAATGTTTAAGTATCAAATTGGTTGTTATTGGAGAATAGTTAGTTTCATGACTAAGGACGGCGTCGAGCATCTATTTAGATGAGAGATGATTGTAAAGAAGGGTGAAAAGATCTTGTTAGCACCAATGGTGGGAAGAATATTTTACCAATTGGAAGCATTGACTTTTGTATCAATGGAAAAGACCAAGGAAAATAGTTTTCCAGCTATTTTGGATCAATTTCTAGATGCATTTCCCAATAACATCTCAAGGTTACCACCTCTAAGGGAAGTGGAGTTTACGATTGATCTCCTTCCTAGGACCAGTCCTATTTCCTTTCCGTCTTATAGGATGGAACCAATAGAGTTAAGGGAATTGAAAGTGCAGTTGGAGGAGATAGAAATTAAGGGTTTCATTCGACTAAGTACGTCTCTATAGGCAGCACCGATTTTGTTCGTGAAGAAGGCATATAGAAATATTCTGTTGTGTGTTTATTATCATAAACTTAACTATATTACAATAAAGAAGAGATATCCACATCCATGAATTGATGATCTATTTGATCAATTAAGCGGATCATAGTGGTTCTCCAAGATTGACTTGCGATCATGATATTACTAATTTGAGTTCGAAAGGAGGATATTCCAAATACAGCATTCAAAAGAAGATATGGCCACTGCGAATATACAGTCAAGGCTTTCGGTCTAACGAATTCACCAACAGTCGTCCTGGCTTTGATGAATCTGATATTTCAACGATATCTAGATTCTTTTATTGTGGTGTTTATGGACAACATCTTGTTGTATTCAAAGAAAAGGGCTGACCATGAGAAGCATTTGGACATAGTGTTACAAATCTTGAGAGATTGTCATTTTTATTCCAATTTATCAAAGTTTGATTTTTGGATACAAGAAGTACGTTTTCTTGGCCATGTAATTTATGAAAAATGCATTTATGTTGATCCTGATAAGATAGAAGCTATTATTCTATGGAAATCACTGAATAATGACTTTGAGATATGAAGTTTTATTGGTCTAGCTGGTTAGTACTGACACTTTATGCATGAATTCTCACAACTAGCTTCTCCAATGACAGCTATGAAAAAGAAGAATGCTCCATTCCAATGGAAAGAGTAATTCCATAAGTCTTTCTAGGAGTTGAAAGTTCTGATTACATCATCACCTATCTTGATTTTTCTAGAATTAGGACAAGGGTATGTGGTGTATTGTGATACTTCAGGATCAGGGTTGGGTTATGTTCTCATGCAAATAGAACATGTGAGTGCTTATGGTTCAAGGTAGTTGAGGGTTCATGAAAATAATTACCAAACACATGATTTGGAGTTTTCTACAATCTTCCATGCCTTGAAAACATGGAGACACTATCTATTTGGTGAGAAATTCATTGTGTTTATGGATCACAAAATCTTGAAACACATTTTCTCATAGTGATATTTGAATCTGAGACAAAGGAGATGGATATAGAATCTATAGATGTTTGACTTTGAATTGATGTATACATCATGAAAAGGGAATTTAGTGGAAAATTCATTGAGTACAAATTCATATGCACTATTGGAAAAAAGAAGCTTCAGATGAATGGGAGTTGATGTCGGTCCTAGCCGACATGCATGTGGAAAGTGAAGATCAAGGTGATGTTGCGATTTTATTTTCAGCTACACTTGTTCCTAATTTGGTGAAAATGGTCAAAGAGACACAAATATCTGATGCAGAATGTTTGGTTATAAGTTTAAAACTCAGTGGTGGGGAGACTATTGAGGGCTGGAAACTTGATGGGAGTTCAGTTTTGTGCTTTAGAGATTGGATAGTTGTACCCATGGATTTTTAGGAATAACTCCTTCTTGGTTACCACTATTCTAGATGGTTTGTACATCCAGGTAAAAAGAAGATGTATAACTTGTTAAAGGCATATTTTTGGTGGAGCGGCATGAAAAAGAAGGTGGCTGAGTTTGTCTCACGGTGCTTAACTTGTCAGTATGTTAAAGCAAAGCATCAGAGACCAGGAGGTATGTTTCATTCTTTACCTATCCCACTGTGAAAATGGGAGTAGATAGAAATGTATTATGTTACAGGTCTTCCAAAAATGGTTCGGAAATACGATTCCATATAGGTGAAATTGGATTAGCTTACCAAGTCAGACCATTTCATCCCTATTTGTGAAACTCATACGGTGGAGGATCTGTCAAAAATATATATCCAAGAAGTGTTAAAGAGGAATAGTGTACCAGTTTCAATAGTCTTAGACAGATATTTGAGGTTCACATCATATTTTTCAAAATCCTTACAACAAGTTCGTGTAACTCAATTGACTATGTGCAAGGCGTATCATCCTCATATGGATGGGAAATCCGAGCAGATGATACAATTGATGGAAGACATGTTTTGGGATTTTGTAATGGATTTTGGTGGCTCATGGTAGGAGAATATACCTTTATTAGAGTTCTCATTCAACAATAGCTATCATGCCTCAATACACATGGATCTGTTTGAAGCATTGTATGGGCGTCCTTATCGTTCTCTACAATGTTGGGTGGAAATAGGAGAAATCTCACTAGTTGGATTGAGCCTTGTCCAAGAAACAACAGAAAAGATCCAATTGATCAGAAAGAGGATGGAGACAGCTCAGATTCTTCATAAATCTTATTAAGATCATCATAGAAGACTATTGTCATTCGTTGTGGATGATTATGTATTCTTGAGGATATCTCCAAGGATTAGACATCGTCGTTTTAGGAATTAGGGTAAGTTATCTCTTAGATATATAGGCCCATTTGAGATATTGGAATGTTTCAGAGATGTAGCATATCGGTTGGCATTACCACCATGGTTCATTTCAGTGCATAATGTGTTCCATGTATCTCAGTTGAAAAAGTATCAGCCTGATCTTAACCATGTGATCAGATGTGATCACGCTGACCTAGAGTTGGATGATTCATTGATACATATCTTGGAACATATTTTGGATAGACAAGATGAAGTCTTGTGGTGAAAAAGCATTGGTATAGTGTAGGTTTTATAGCTGCATGGTTAGATTTAGGAAGAGACTTAGGAACTTGAGAAGGAAATGAAAGAGCAGTGGCAGGAACTCTTTTAGTTGGGTGAGAGTTTTCTAATTTCTGAGGAGGGAACAACCAATGGTGGGGAGAATTTAATACCCCCAGTTTCTGGTATGTAACCCTTACTCAATGATTTTCATGGTTTATAAGTTTATGGGTGGTAGTTGGGAGATTTGGGAGATCTTTGGAGGTGTTTTGGGGGAAAATTATAAGCCGCATGGTTGTCGAACTGTTTGTCTAATTGTGGGGCCAAACCATGCTTTGTTGGTACTTTTGAGGTAGTGGCTCCTACAAAGTTGGAGAATGGTTTGAGATACTATGAGAGGAGGTCATGCGAGGACCTACCGAGGTATTGTCTAACACACGGTTAGCATACTATTTTTCTAACGATGTGGACTAACCATGTGGGCACTTAAGTGAGATCCTAAAAAATTCGATCTCACATGTTTTTTACTCTAAATGGATCATTTTTCTTCCTAAGCAGTCATAACTTGGGATTACTCTCTCTTGAAGGTAGAGGATATCCTCTCCCAAGATTTTTTTAGGAAATCGGAATGCTTTCCTTGGCAAATCAAAGCCAGATTCTTGAGTTATGTGATCATTCTTCATCGTTCTTATTTGATTTCTTAGATCCACTTAGATCTACTTCCCCACTTATATGGGTTTCTTAGATCTATGCCTGTTATGGATATACCAAAGTGTGTGGATGACAAATATGATGAAATTTGGTCTTGGATATGTTAAGTAAAGATATCTAAGGAGGGTTCTTGGAGAATAGACCTGGTTTTCTTGTGCATTCTCCTTTATTTGTGGTTTTGTAATTCCCTGACCCCAATTACCCAGAGTTGGTGCATTATTACATATCATTGGCATGATCACAAGAAATATCAAGTCTTGAAATACCAATTAGTTTAGTAGCCTTGGAATAACAAGATACATTCATAAAGTTTACATTACACCATAAAGTGAAAACTACTACAAAAAAAAATCTTGTCTTAATATCCCCTCATATTATTCCTGCAGGTCATTCATAAATTACTTCTTCACATCCTGGGAAAAATAAAACATTGAAAAGGGTGAGCTCAGATTCTCAGTAAGGGTAACAATATAGCGGAAACATTCATAAATAAACATACACATTTAAGGAAATGTATATCTAAAACAAAAGCCTTTTAAACTTGAACATCAGCATAATATGGCAAAGATAAAATGAAATAAATGCCATTTACTTATTCACGTGGATATTCTACAAGTTGAATAATCACATGCAATATCACTAACCACTTTCATAATGACGGAATGCATAATGTCAGACTATCATAACCACATAGCCAAGGCCTCGTGCCAAGACTACAAATAATATTTTTTCAAGGCCTTGTGCCAAGACACTAGTTTGTCTCATGAGACCTACCGATGCATCGAGGATCTATAGCGGGCACCACCCGTCACTTATTAAGTCTAATGCATTCCTCATATGAATAGGTTTAAACATAACATAAACATTCGTATTAAAACTAGCATACGAAATGTCGATATTTTCTCCATAAACCATGAATGGTATAAAAATAAAACATCCACATTCAAACAAATCACAAAACCTTCAATAATATATGGAAGTTTTTTATCATAATAAATCAACTTCAAATATGCTTAAAATCCATCAAAGGATGTTGACATAGATGAAATCAAAACTATTTGAGAGAAATATCTCTTTTTTTGAAATCATTTAAAAGTCACATAATTATAAAATAAATCATTTACTTTGAAAATATTCTTATAAGTTTGTAAGGGATGCTTCGACGATTTTATAACGGCGGAAAATAGTTGCACCCTCCGTATAAGTTAAAAAACATTTTTACCTTAATTCTGTCGAAAAGGTTAAAAAGGACCTTGTTTGGAAAATGACCGAAAGATTCCTTTATAAAATTATTATAAAAATTAAACAAGGGTATAAATTACTTTATACCATAGTCTTTAAAATAGTAAGAATGATTTTAAATACATTTTTAAGAAACATGGATGTGGATGATAAAGAGTTCCCAGTAGATAATCACGTATAAACAACCTCGGATAATGAAGAGATTGTGAAATAAACCCTTAAATTGTACTTTTCCTTGGTTGGGGGTAGGTTAACCTCCTGTATAATGGTAAAATAATTGTTATTAAATTATACAAGAATCATATACATTAATATGATATCATATATGATCTTTTAATATCTTAGTATTATCGTCGTTTCGGGTGTTAACTTACTCGTATATGTTTTGTTACATAAGCCGTGTTTTTTATGGATATGTTGTATCTTATTCATATCCAGAATGATATCAAGTCCTTAAACATTATTTTTAAATCATCAAATGATAATTATACTTGAATGGATACGATGGAGAATGAATCTCATCGCGTTGGTGGAGACGGTAGTCTGTACGTACGCACGAGCGACAATATCATTATTTTGATATTAAAATAATATATAATTGGATGGTATATCATATATAAAGAATAATTTTAATGTTATATTTATTATTTACATTAATTAAACATCATTATTATACCCATCCAAATAATAATTTATTGAATAACAATTACACCACGACGTGGAGACGGTAAGCCGTACGTACGCACGTATGGTGACATGTCATTCAAAGGATGGATAGAATTATGAATATGGTTGTAACATATTTATAATAACATCACATTATATATAAGATACTGGATTTATTATTTTAGAATGTAAAAAACAATGAAAGATGAAGTTGAAGAAGAAAGGAACTTGAAAGAGGGTGGTGAAAACATTACCTATTGTTCGGGTTCTTCCTTTTGATTTGATCAAAAGTGCTCCTTAGGTTGGCTTTATGATAAAACTAAGGCCTCTAGGTTGAAGTGAGGGAAGTTGAGAGAGTATTTGGGCAGGGTTTGGCCGATCTAAAAGGCTTTGAATGTGTGAATTAGTGAGAAGGGTGAGTTCCCTTTTATAAGAGGGGTGAGGGGCACCTTTGGAAAAGCTAGAAATATTATTTTATAATAAATTCATATTCTATTTTCAAAGGCTCAAAAGTGGACTATTTAAATTTTAAGGTGGGGATAGGTCTAAAACCACTCAACCAATAGAATTTAGACAGGTTTGGGTCATTATATTAACCTTATCTTTTAGTTTTAACTCTTAGTTAATTAGTTTGACACTTACCATGTCACTTTGTATTTTTATATTATATAGTTAATAAACTTACTATATACCTCCAAGAGACCCTCAAGTGGTCCATTAATGATAAAAGTATAATTATATAATTCTCTTGGACGAACCTTAGATTTTTAGAAATTTAATATAAATTAATAATATAATATTTGTTTTAAAAACTCTTTGATGTCAATTTTGATACTATTGGGTATTTTGTTTTTGATAAATTCATAATAGCATTATTACTTCAAAAACAATTTATATAATCAATAATAATATGTCATATTAACCTATAAAATTATTATAATTCATAAAAAGTCTCAAATTACATTTATTTTGATATTTATAATATCCATTATTTTAATATTTCATTAATTAGGTAATTACTGCATCACCATTGTGTCATAAATAAATTAAATTATTTAATGTATAAAAATTATAAATAAAATACCATTATATAGGAAATCTTTTTATCTTTCTAATGAATATTTAAAATAGAATTTATCTTATGTATAACGCTATATTAAAAATGTTTTAGTAAATAAACATTGATTTTAACTCTTTTAACTCTTCTTTGGATTAAATAATAATAAATGTCCTAATCTAATCCAAGTGGACCTAAATGATAATATTTTATTCCTAAGGTTGTTTTTGGTCGATATAAACTTTTCAAATAGAATTAGGACATGTTTTAGGGTAATATTAATATCATTTTTACCCTTAATTACCCTATTTAATTTTAACCGTGGTAAATAAAAGAAAAAAGTTACTATTCAACAAAAATTATTTTCATCTCATTGAACCAAATTTTACTCCTTGATATTAACCGTGTCTCTCAGATTTTCGAAATTCCACTCAAAGAAGCGGTAAAATTAAGTTTTATGTGAATTTCAAAATTCTCCTAGGAGGTGGGTAAAAGACGGTGAAAAGTTCCATAAAATTTTTATGTATCTAAAATTATTCTAAACTAAATCCAATGAATTACATTGAACTTATATAGATATTATGTATATATTTTTACCTTAATTAAATTTAAATAAAATAAATAATTATTTAAATAAAAATTCAGTTTTAAAATATAACTCAGTGTTTTTTCACTATTCATTAAAAATTGAAAGTTTTCAGAAAAATACCAAAATTTCACCCTAGGAAAATTTCAATATTCCGAATCAAATTATGTAGTCCATTTTGAAAGATAAAATTTATAAAATTTTAAAAAGTGGGTATTACTATTCATAACGGCTAGTTTTATTGGTTGTGGTGTGTGTGTTAGAACTCGAAGTTGCATACAACACACGCTACTGTATTATTCAAAAGAAAACATATTGTGGAAGATTGGGGTTTTACATTCTCCCATACTTCAAATAATTTTGTCCTCGAAATTTCTAGAATAATACCGCATGAAAATACTCTGGTGGTTCTTCATCATAAGTTCCTCGTGTTCCCACGTTGCCTCTTCCATCTTATGGTTTCTCCACAAAACTTTTACCAAACGAGTCGTCCAGTTTCTCAGTACTTGTTCTCTCGTATCAAGAATCAAGATAGGATCTTCGCAATAAGACATATCGGGTTCCAGTTCAAATTCCTCATAGGTGAGTACATGTGTTGGGTCAGGAATGTATTTCCTCAACAGTGATTCATGGAACACATCGTGAACTTTAGAGAGACTTGACGGCATTTCCAAACGGTAAGCTACAACCCCAATTCATTCTAGAATTTCGAAAGGTCCGATGTACCTAGGACTCAATTTACCCTTCTTAATGAAACATATAACTCCCTTCCATAGAGATACCTTCAAGAAAACATGATCTCCTAACTGAAATTCCAAATCCTTCCTTCGGTTATCAGCACATCTCTTCTGCCTACATTGAGATGCTTTGATGTGGTTTTGGATTACCTTTACCTTTTCCATTATTTCCTCCACCAGTTCGGGGACTACAAGTTTTCTTTCACCAACGTCATCCCAACAGGTCGGTGTGCGACATCTCTTTCCGTATAACGCTTCATATGGTGCCATATGAATACTCGAATGGAAGCTATTGTTATAGGAAAATTCTACCAGAGGTAAATATTGATATCATTTACACTCCGGTATGGGAAGAGGTTGCATGACTCCTCCAGGTTGTTTCCTTCTAACTTTCATGTGTTGACAAACCATACATCTTGACACAAAATTAGAAATCTCCCTCTTCATGTTGTCCCACTAAAAATGTTCCTTCAAGTATCTATACATTTTGGTGCTCCCGGGGTGTATATAAAAATTGGAACTATGAGCATCGTCCAATAATTCCCTTTTTAGACCAGGTATATTGGGAACAAAAATTCTCTTCCCAAATTTCAAAATTCCATCTTCATACCCAAAGTCATTCAATCTCCCATCATTCACAACTTTAATCTTCTTTTGAAATTCTTCATCATCGGTCTGATAACTCTTAATCCTTTCTAATGAAGATGGTTTGGCAACCATTTGAAAAAGTATTGATGTTTCACCTTCCATGGAAATTCCCATATCCATCTTCACTAGATCCATGAAAATAGGATCCCTTTCAATTATCATCATGTTCAAAACTTCATTATCTTTTCTTCTCAAACCATATTCCACCTTATTTTCCTTCCCCAGGTGGTAGTGTATCATGAAATAATAATCCTTGAGTAGTTTAATCCATCTCATTTTCCTCATGTTGAGTTCTTTTTGTGAGAAAATATACTTCAAACTC
This sequence comes from Viscum album, assembly GCA_963277665.1. Classification (NCBI taxonomy): domain Eukaryota; kingdom Viridiplantae; phylum Streptophyta; class Magnoliopsida; order Santalales; family Viscaceae; genus Viscum; species Viscum album. The sequence goes on from OY728131.1 coordinate 247,948,147, forward strand.
TTGTGAGCAGTATAAATCTCACATTTTTCACCATAGAGGTAGTGCCTCCATATCTTCAAAGCAAAGATCACAGATGCTAACTCGAGATCATGAGTAGGATATTTTTGCTCATGAATTTTCAACTGTCGTGATGCATAGGCAATAACCCTATCATTATGCATAAGGACACAACCAAGTCCTTTCTTCGATGCATCACTATAAATAACAAACTCATCATTCCCCAATGGTAGATTCAATATAATAGCATTGAATAATCTTCTCTTAAGTTCTTCAAAACATTCTTCACACTCTTTTTTCCAAACAAATTTAACCCCCTTACGTGTGAGCTTTATTAATGGGTTAGCCAATCGGGAAAAATTCTGGACGAAACGTCAATAATAACCTGCTAAACCAATAAAACTATGTACCTCAGTTATAATCGTAGGTGCTAGCCATTATTGGATTTCCTTGGTCTTAGAAGGATCAACAGAGATTTCATCTTTAGAGATAATATGGCCAAGAAAAGAAATCTCCTGAAGCCAGAATTCACACTTGATAAACTTCCCATATAATTCATGTCTTCTCAGAGTATTTAGGATAATGCGCAAGTGATTTTCATGATCTTCAAAGATTTTGGAGTATAACAAGATATCATTAATAAATAACACCACAAAATCATCAAGATATTCCTGGAAAACTCTATTCATTAGATCCATGAATACAGAGGGTGCATTAGTCAGACCAAAAGGCATTACTGTAAACTCGTAATGCCCGTACCTTTTTCGAAATGTTGCCTTCAGAATGTCTTCCTTCTTCACACACAACTGATGGTATCCAGATCGAAGGTCAATCTTTGAAAATTATTGAGATCCATGTAGTTGGTCAAATAAATCATCAATGCAAGGTAGGGGATACTTGTTCTTTATTGTTATAGCATTGATCTCCCTGTAGTCGATACATAACCTCATAGATCCATCTTTTTTTTAATAAAAAGAATAGGGGATCCCCATAGAGAAACACTAGGGAGAATAAATCCCTTATTACTCAATTCCTCTAGTTGTTTATTTAGTTCAACTAATTCCACAGTTTCCATTCTATAAGGGGTCTTTGATATAGGCCTTGATCCAGGAATTAAATCAATGGAAAACTCAACTTCTCGTTCTGGAGGATGTCCAGGTAAATCTTCCAGAAACACATCTACATATTCTTTCACAATAGGTACATCCTCTATTTGAACATTCCTTTCCTAACCCACAGTCATCTCATTATCTTCCTCCCCAATAATTGAATTTAGTTGAGCTACTGGGGGTGGATCTAGATAAGAATTAGGTGGTGACGATTCGGCTCTAAAGATAAGGTGTTCCTTATCATCATCATCAAAAATTTTAACCTCCTTCTTCTTACAATAAATCTTCACATCATGGTCTGAAATCCAATCCATACCGAGGATTATATCAAACTGAATCATAGTTATGACGATGAGATCAGCGGATAAAGAACATTTATGTGCTCTAATGGGGACTAATTCACAAAACTGTGTTGCAATGATACTTCCCTTAAGAGTTTTAACTGACAACTCCCTTGTTAAATTAAATTGGAAATATCTAATTTTATTAGAAAACATTGAAGATATGAAACAATGTGATGATCCAGAATCAAATAATGCATTTTCTAAACTTGAGGAAACCATTAAATTACCTGCCACCACGTCTTTCGGAGATTCTACCTCAGTAGTAGTGATAGCATAAGATTTTCCTTGATCCCTTGGCCTTTTCTGAGGTAAGTTCCCCTGACGCATAGGAAATTCATTTTCATAATGTCCCATCTCCCTGCAATTGTAGCATTGGACATTGGTAGCTTCCTTCTTCCCCTTGCAATCACAAGCTTGGTGGCCTTTTTCACCACACTTGTAACAGACTCCCATTCTTTTTAAGCAAGTACCAGGGTGTTTCTTCCCACATTTACCACAGGATGGATATTCAACCTTTCCCTTCTTCACCTTATTTCCATTCCCAGATTGATCAGAAGATCTCTTTATCTCTTTCTTTGCTTTAAAGTCATAAGACTTAGAGAATTCCTTTTCTGTCTTGATATCACATGAGACAATGTCTTCGTATGACAAGAAGGATTGTGAGACTAATGCTCGATGGAGAAATGGTTTTAACCCATCAAATAAATGATCAATATTACTTATTGGGTTACATATATAATCTCCAGCATACCTTGCTAACCTCGAAAATTTATCCTCATACTTTGCGACATTCTCATCCTCCTTTTGTCTCAGACTCAGAAATTGCCTTTCCATATCTTCTCGATGGTCATGAGGAAAGTATTTTTCTAAAAACAGATCTCTCAACTCCCTCCATTCCATACTTGATACTTCATCATCTTCCTTAGTTTTTTGAATCAATGACCACCATTGATCAGCATCTCTAGTGAGGCGATAAACTGCCATAACAACTTTTTCCCTTTCACTACTCCCCAAAGCCTGAAATATTTTCTCTAGGAAACTTATCCATTTCTCATCTACTAAGGTATTTGTACTCTCATTGAATGTTGGTGGTTGCTTCCTCATGAAGCGATCTAACATTGATCCTCCACGCTGTGGATCAGGGTGCTCCATATGGGTAAGGTTATTTTTCATAACCTGAGTGAGTTTTCCCAGTATGGTGATTAGTTGATCAGCATCAGTTGCATCACCAGCTCCACTATAATTATCTTGAGCAGGTGGTCAATCCCTACATAGAGTGTGTGCATTGATATGGTTTCCATTTCTTCCACTAGGCGCCATTTCTAAACAATGGCATAAACTAGATCAGTTTATGAATCAAAATACATAATTCCATACTTATAAAACACTTAACATAAATTTAACTATTTATGGATATAATACATAATCATAAAAATGTTTTCTTTGAGGACGTATATACTCATAAACCCTTCATAATGATTTGTAAAGAAAATGAGAGTTATCCTAAGCATATCCACCAGGAGTGTCGTAACCAAGAGTGCAGCAAGGCCCGTTGTCGTGCACCAGTTCCCGTTCGAGTCTAGCTCAAAGCGGTGTTTTCAGGATTTACCCCTAGGTACATCTGTCCCAGAGCCGCCTCTACCTGCTCGTATCCAGATAGGTATGTATTGCTCGGAAAACTCACAAAATCTCTACAATACCAAAATTCTAGGAATTTCTTCTATACTAATTCTCAAAGTCCATCTTTAATCTATGTGCTCTAATCAGAGTTTATCTAAATCTAGATTCCAAGGTTAGTACTAAACTTTCTCTGATACTAACTATAACGCCCCGACCATAGTTACCCAGAGTTGGTGCATTATTAAATATCATTGGAATAATCAAAAGAAAGATCAAGTCTCAAAAGACCGATTAGTTTAGTATCCTTGTAATAACTAGATACATTCATAAAGTTTACATTACATAATAAAGTGAAAACTACTGCAAAAAAACATCTTGTCTTCATATCCCCTTATATTATCCCTGAAGTTCATTCATAAATTTCTTCTTCACATCCTAGTAAAAATAAAACATTGAGAAGGGTGAGCTCAGATGCTCGGTAAGGATAAAAATATAGCGGAAACATTTATAAATAAATATAAACATTTAAGGAAATGTATAGATAAAACAAAAGCCTTTTAAACTTGAACTTCAGCATAATATTGTAAAGATAAAATGAAATAAATTCCATTTACTTATTCACATGGATATTCTACTAGTCGAATAATCACATGCAATGTCAATAACCACTTTCATAATGATAGAATGCATAATACCAGACTATCATAACCACATATCCAAGGCCTCGTGCCAAGACTACAAATAAGATTTTTGTCAAGGCCTTGTGCCAAGACACTAGTTTGTCTCATGAGACCTATCGATGCATCGAGGAGCTATAGCGGGCTCCACCCGTCACTTATTAAGTCCAATGCATTCCTCATATGAATAGGTTTAAACATAACATAAACATTCGTATTAAAACTAGCATACGAAATGTCAATACTTTCTCCATAAAACATGAATGGAATAAAAATAACACATCCACAGTCAAACATATCACAAAACCTTCGACAATATATGGAAGTTTTGTATCATAATAAATCAACTTCAAATATGCTTAAAATTCATCAAAGGATGTTGACATAGATGAAATCAAAACTATTTGAGAGAAATATATCTTTTTTTGAAATCATTTAAAAGTAAAATAATTATAAAATAAAGAATTTACTTTGAAAATATTCTTATAATCTTGTAAGGGAAGCTTCGATGATTTTATAACGGTAGAAAATAGTTGCACCGGCCGTATAAGTTAAAAAAACATTCTTACCTTAATTCTGTCAAAAAGGTTAAAAAGGACCTTGTTTGGAAAACGAAAAAAAGATTCCTTTATAAACTTCTTATAAAAAGTAAACAAGGGTATAAATGACTTTATACCATAGTCTTTAAAATAGTAATAATTATTTTAAATACATTTTTAAGAAACATGGATGTGGATGATAAAGATGTCCCATTAGATAATCACGTATAAACAACCTTAGATAATGAAGAGGTTGTGAAATAAACCCTTACCTTGTTTTTTTCCATGGTTGGGGTAGGTTAACCTCCTTTATAATGGTGAAATAATTATTATTAAATTATACAAGAATCATATACATTAATATGATATCATATATGATCTTTTAATATCTTAGTATTATCGTCGTTTCGGGTGTTAACTTACTCGTATATGTTTTGTTACATAAGCCATGTTTTTTATCGATAGGTTGTATCTTATTCATATATATAATGATATCAAGTCCTTAAAAATTATTTTTAAATCATCAAATTATAATTATACTTGAATGGATATGATGGAGAATGAATCTCATGGCGTTCGTGGAGACGGTAGTCCGTACGTACGCACGAGCGAAAATATCATTCTTTTGATATTAAAATAATATATAATTGGTTGTTATATCATATATATATAGAATAATTATAATGTTATATTTATTATTTACATGAATTACACATCATTATTATAACCATAAAAATAATAATTTATTGAATAACAACTACACCACTACGTGGAGACGGTAAGCCGTACGTACGCACGTATGGTGACATGTCATTCAAAAGATGGATAGAATACTGAATATGGTTGTACCATATTTATAATAACATCACAGTATATATAAGATACTGGAGTTATTATTTTATAATGGTAAAAACAAATAAAGAAGAATTTTAAGAAGAAAGGAACTTGAAAGAGGGTGGTGAAAACATTACCTCTTCTTCGGGTTCTTCCTTTTGATTTGATCAAAAGGGATCCTTAGGTTGGCTTTATGATAAAACTAAGTCCTATAGGTTTAATTGAGGGAAGTTGAGAGTGTATTTGGGAAGGGTTTGGCCGATCCAAAAGGCTTTTAATGTGTCAATTAGTGAGAAGGGGGAGTGCCCTTTTATAAGAGGGGTGAGGGGCACCTTTGGAAAAGCTAGAAATATTATTTTATAATAAATTCAAATTCGGTTTATAATGTCTCCAAAGTGGATTATTTACAGTTTAAGGTGGGTATGGGTCTAAAACCTCTCAACCAATAGAATTTAGACAGGTTTGGGTCATTATATTAACCTTATCTTTTAATTTTAACTCTTAGTTAATTAGTTTGACACATACCATGTCACTTTATATTTTTATATTATATAGTTAATAAACTTACTATATACCTTTAAGAGACCCCCAAGTGGTCCATTAATGATACAACTATCATGATATAAGTCTCTTGGTTGAACCTTATATTTTTAGGAATTGAATAGAAATTAATAATATAGTATTTTTTTTAAAAACTCTTTTATGTCAATTTTGACACTATTGGGTATTTCTTTTTTGATAAATTCATAAAAGCATTATTACTTCGAAAAAAAATTATATAATCAATTATAAGATGTCATATTAACCTAGAAAATTTTTTTAATTCATAAAAAGTCTCAAATTACATTTATTTTGATATTTATAATATCAATTATTTTAATATTTCATTAATTAGGTAATTACTGCATCATCATTGTGTCATAAATAAATTAACTTATTTAATTTATAAAAATTATAAATCAAATATAATTATGTAGTAAATCTTTTTAGATTTATAATGAATATTTACAATCTAATTTATCTTATGTATAACATTATATTAAAAATGTTTTAGTAAATAACTTTTGATTTTAACTCTTTTAACTCTTCTTGGAATTAAATAATAATAAATGTCCTAATCTAATCCAAGTGGACCTAAATGATAATATTTTATTCCTAAGGTTGTTTTTGGTCGAGATACACTTGGAAAATAGAATTATGACATGTGTTAGGGTAATATTAGTATCATTTTTACCCTTAATTACCCTATTTAATTTTAATCGTGGTAAATAAAAGTAAAAAGTTACTATTCACAAAAAATTATTTTCATCTCATTGAACCACATTTTACTCCTTGATATTAACCGTTTATATTGTATTTTCAAGATTCCACTCACAGAAGCGGTAAAATTAAGTTTTATGTGAATTTCCAAATTCTCCTAGGAGGTGGGTAAAAGACAGTGAAAAGTTCAATAAAATTTTTATGTATCTAAAATTATTCTAAACTAACTCCAATGAATTACATTGAATGTATATAAGTATTATGTATCTATTTTTACCTTAATTAAATATTAATAAAATAAATAATTATTTAAATAAAAATTCGGTTTTAAACTATAACTCAGTGTTTTTTAACTATTCATCAAAAATTGAAAGATTTCAGAAAAATACCAAAATTTCACCCTAGGCTAATCCCGATATTCTGAATCCAAAAATGAAGTCCATTTCAAAAGATAAAATTTATAAAATTTCAAAAAGTGGGTATTACTATTCATTACGGCTAGTTTGATTGGTTGTGGTGTGTGTGTTAGAACTCGAAGTTGCGTACAACACACGCTACTGTATTATTCAAAGGAAAGTGTACCGTGGAAGCTTGGGATGTTACTGGTTTTCATCAAAACCTTTGAGGTAGGAGGATTATTTCTCAACTCCACTTAGTAGAACTGAATGTCATGATTTAAAATTGATTGATTTGTGTGAAATTGATTGTTATTTTTCTTTTGAACAATTTTTGGAAACCTTATTGGGTGATGGTTTGTGAAATATGGAAATTTGGGGATTTTGAATGAGTGCTTGTATTCTTAATTTAAAAATAGAGATTTTAAAATGAGGATTTTCTAGAATTGTGGAACATGGTTTGGATTAGATATTTTCAATAAAAAAGGAAATGTTTTATTGAAGTGGAAGTGTTGTTTTGAAATTGGTTTATTCTTTTCTTTTAAAAAAAGGTACAATTTTATTGAAATTGTTTGAATTGGTTGAACACAATTGGTTTTTGACATGATGGTTGTGTGTGTTCATGGTTTTGCGGGATAGATAAGGGTTAGGGCTCTCCTCCATCATTAACAGGATGGATAAGGGTTAGGTATCTCCCCCGTCAAAGGGTTCATTTGGGATAGATAAGGGTTAGGGGTCTCCCCCATCATTAACGGGATGGATAAGGGTTAGGGATCTCCCCCGTCAAAGGGTGAATATGGGATGGATAAGGGTTAGGGGTCTCCCCCATCATTAATGGGATGGATAAGGGTTAGGGATCTCCCCCGTAAAAGGGTGCATGTGGGACAGAAAGGGTTTGGGGCCTCCCCCATCATTAATGGGATGTATAGGGGTTAGGGATCTCCCTCGTCAAAGGGTGAATGTGGGACAGATAAGTGTTAGGGGTCTCTCCCATCATTAATGGGGTGGATAAGGGTTAGGCATCTCCCCCATCAATTGGTTCACTAGGGATGACTTAGTGAAAAGATGACTCACCACTCACGAGTATAGGGAGATCCAGGTTACATGCATGGTTGGTTTTGTGGATGTATGGAATGAATTGGGTATGTCAAAATAATATTGAGAAATGGTTTTAAATCTTTGTTTAGTTATTTTTATGAAAAAATAACCTGCACGAAAATTGGTTTCAATTTCACTTATATTCTTTTGGTTATAAATGGTTCCAGAAACTTGTTTATATTGGGTTACAAACTATTTTGGTAAAAAAATTTAAATAAACTATTTTATATAAATGTGATTAACTTTTATATCCTAGTGGCTTGAGTAGGGTAGTCATTGGGGAAAATCTACTGAGTTTTATGCTCACCCCTGCTTTGGAACTTTGGTAATTTTGCAGATGTTATCTTCTAGGAAAGGGGAAAAGGTAACGTTTCTGAAAAATTTAGCACTACCTTGTGATGTTTGGGTTGTTCGATGATTGTGGAGCTTGGAGCATGTGGAGCATGAAGTATTTTGTCCCTTTGATAATCTTGTGTCGTTTATCTATTGTGTACTTTGATACTTGGTTATTCTTCTGTTTTTTTATTGATGTGGTTTTGAGATACAAGAAGTTTTTGAGTTGTCTTTCATTTGTTCATACATCATATAGGGAATGGTTGGTTTATTTTGATTTATTTCTTAAAGGTTAAATTATCCCCCACTGGTATTTGAAACCCTTCGGCATTTATTTCCAGCCTTTGGCATCTTGGGGATGTCGCTTAAGGACTAGTAATGACTCATCGTACTCTCAAGCCAATGAGAATTGGGGTGTCATTACATGTGATATAGGGTATTTTTTAGGTTATTTGGTATATTTACTCTAGGATATTGATCTATTCGAAATGGATTTATAATGAAATCTCAAACAAAAACATAGTTCGACATGATTACCCTAGATGTGATATTTTTGATTCCTATTCAGTGTGATCTTGCAGTACTTGTGCACACATGATTATCCATGATCTGTGATTTAAGAAGTGTGTTTATCCTATATCTATAATATTGCATAAATTTGGGAATATGATCATGGTTATTATTGTGAATGACTTGATTATATAGTCCAATGATTATAGAATTATTTTACTCATTCCAAATAACTTATATAAATATTTTTATATAAAATATTTATTTAATCCATGTTTTAAATGTTTTACATCTATTTAATATAATGTGTTTTTTGTTTTAAATATGAAAATGATAAATATTAAAGTCTATATTTTATTAAAATAGAAATAAAAATTAGATTATTGTTATGGAATCTATTATGGAACACATGGTGAGACATTACTTAGTATTATAGCTCACACCCTACCTTTTCCTTCAGGAATTTATAGATTTTCTTTTCCCAGACTGAGAAAATGAAATGAACCAATTTGAGGTGGTGGATGTTATTGATCCATTAGAACATTTATTGATCATGGTTACCTATAGAGATAAGGTCCACTTATTGCATGGTATTTTCTTTTTTTTATTGATGGATGTTTCGGTTGATGTTCTTTTGAGTTGTTTATCTATCTGCATGGGGTAAAATTTTAATTATTTGAATTCTATTATGTTATCATTTAGGAGAATTTATATATCAATTTTTAACTTTGTTATCTTATGTTTTTCTATAGAAAGATCATTCCCTTGTTATTTTTGTATGATTTTAGATGCATGTCACCAACCCTTGTGAATCCAGAATTCCCATCAGTTTGTGTCAGTGTTGACTCGAGTGTTAGAGTACCACGATATATAGCATGGATCATGAAAATGTGGCATGATATATGTAGGTTAGTCATCTTTCAATGAATCTGATATGTGGTCTATGTTCTCTTGGTTTAAATGAGGTGGGATTTATGGGACATGCTTTGTAGTTATGAGAGATTTTCTAGGCAGTTCTTGTCATAATGAGACTTAAGTCACCATGGGTGGTGGTGAAAAGTGTATTTGATGAGTATTTTTACATGTTTATAATATTATCCATTATCTTATGGTTTTTCTAGAAATATAATACCTTTTAATTCTATTTGATGGAATTTAAACATCATTAATATCGTTTTATCTGTTGATTTTAGTGTCCTTGTTGACATTTATATTATTGTTTATTGATGTTGTGTAGCAAAATTACTTCTAAAATAGGATTGAACCAACATGAAAATATTTATGTTGATGAACCATGGCATGAAATCCCTCCAGTTGATGAGAATATAATTGAGACAGTGTTGTGTGTTGTCCAATCTCTGAGATAGGATGCCACACCCATTCATGTTTAGGATACAGTTGCGAAACCATGAAGGGATGACTATAGTTATCAAGAAAAATATTTTCTTAACTAGAAAAAAACATCATTACAATCATCTAATTATCTTAAAGAAGATTTGGATTGGCTTAAATTAATGAGTGGATTTTTTATTTCATGTAAATACTTAATTCAATAAAATCTATTTGTTCGACATTAATGAATGAGGGGAGAAGTAGAATGTTCTAGGATTATATGGTGAAAATGAAGAATCATGAATTATTATATTGGAAAGGATTTAAAGACCTTTTTATTAATCAGTTATAACCATTTTTCATGGTTTAAGATATTTCAATAGAGTTTCTTAATCTCCAGATAATGGGACAAAACTGTGAATCAGTATGAAAATTAATTTCAGGGAGAATATGTCTACATATATAGATGTGTTTTATTGATCATTGATAGATAATCTTGACCTAACTAGAATGTTAATGTTGATAGGAGTAAATTTTTCTCTCAATGAAAATTATATGAATTATTTTAAACTAAATTGGAAGAGTGATGAGTATCGTGGTAGATCTTGATATAAGGGTTCTTCCAGACCTCCTTTAATGCATGATAGATACCCTTTAACTTGCTTCCAATGTGAAACTTTTGGGATTTATAAATGGGTTTTCAAATGAAGCACCAATGATTTGTAGTTCTTGTAGATTATCAAGTAACATAAATATTTTTTTATACAATTTCGTCCCCCGCCTAGTGTAAAGGATCACCATCACATAAATGTACTATATTTTAGTCAGATTTTTCAAGAACATTGGGATTCCTCAAATTGGATTCTAGAATGAAGATTCTTCAAATAGTGATAGAGTCTCTCTATGATGATTATATAACTCCAACAAATGTGATAGGTACCATCACCATAACATTATCCTTATTAAATTCTTTTTTTGAAATTATTTCATCTCACTTGTTCATATCAACCTATATTTTTCATTTTCTAACCCAAACTATCAATATTTTATCATATGTCAGCAGTTTTACTATTCACCTCAAAATAAATAAAGATCATTGTATCTGTTGACATTCTTGTTTTTTCTCATTAATAGAGATTGATCTTAAATATAATTTTCTATTACTTGATATGAAATATCATGAAACCATTATTAGGATGGATTTTATGATTTCTCATTAAACCTAGATTTATTGTTATCATCAGCATGTCTCCATTTCAATACATGGTGGGGTGTGTCGTGTCATTGAAGGGGAATGGGACCTAATATCGTGTAGAACCAAAACTTATTATCTATAGTTGGTAAGTTTAATATCATTGTTTTATTGTGATGTAAAGTGAGATTCTATGATTCATGGTATCCATCAATTTTTTTCAGGTTTCCTGACTTTTTTCCTTCTGATTTATAAGGATTTCCTCTTATAAGTGAGAGGTAGTTTTATATCGATTTAGTTCCAAGTAATTAACCAGTTTTGTTTACTTATTACCATATGTAACTATAAGGTTTGAAAGTATTTAACACTCTATTATATGGTTTTATTAATAAATTATTTATACACCTAAGTGTGTTACCTTGGGTGACACCAATTATCATTGCAAAGAAAGATGATTACGAACAATGACTATGTGGTGATTACCATATGGTAAATAGAGTTACGATAATGAAAAAGTATTTCATTCCACTTATAGATGATTTTTTTTACTAGTAAATGGGGATAAAGTGGCTCTTGAATATTGATCTTCATTTTTGCTACAATTAGTTGTGAATTAAGAAGGATGGCATCCCAAAAACCAAGTTTATGAGTAGGTATGGAAAAATTATTATTTTTTATACCTATTATTCTTTCCAATGATTCTACAATTTTCATGGTGTTGATGAACATGATATTTCATGACTTCCTAAATAGGTTAGATATAGTATTTTCAGATGACATCATCATTTACTCTAAAACTGAGGAGGATCATGTGGGTCATCTAAGGATAACACTATAAATTTGGATACATCTCTGACTCTTTTATTAGCCCTAAATATTTTTGTTTGAGTAAGTGAATTTATAGGTACATGTGGTCTTGGAAGACCATATTTTAGTTGATTATAATAATTTAAAATCTATTATGATATGGGAATAACCATGAAACATCTTTAAGTTTGAGAGATTCATTGGTTTAGTGGGGTATTAACACCATTTTCCAAGGATTTATCAATGTTGGATTCTCTAAGACCACCCTCACTCAAAAAATAATTAATATTGTTTGGAATGTTAAGTGATTTAATTATTTCATCGATATAAGATGTTATTTTACTTCAGCACCAACAATTACTCTATTAGTGGGTGGGAAGTAAAATGTGGTCTTTTGATGTATAAGTATTGGGTTTTTGATTTGTTCTTATGTACGATGATCACATCATTGAAAATATATCAGGATAGCTTAGGCCACCTGAGAAAAATTATACAACCCATGATCTGAAAATCATATTTGGAATGAATTATCTTAAAGGTTGGTGGAATTACATTTTTGGAGATATTTTTACCATATATTATGATTATAAATTTTAGTTACATATTCCACAAAAATATTTATATCTCCATGAGAGTCATTATAACATCCTATTACCGATCTTTTAGGTATGTATTTAACCTCATCATGGTTTTCCTTTTATGATTGTCTATATAGTGCCGATAATGAATTGGGAGGATGCCTACAGTGGTAAAGTCACATATTTTATGCACTCCCAGATTTAACTGGCTTTTTCTATAGGCTGTAGCGAGATTTCACAATGAGTAACTTGGATAAATGACATGTAATAGTTTCTAGATGTATGTCATGACATGCTTCATGATATGAAGGGTTACATGACATGAATATATCATACACGTCATAAGTTAATAGAAGTTTACCCAATGTGAAGACTAGTTTCATCTCTTGAAGATTTTAAATAATGGGAATTTAATACGAGGTGATGGATTTCTTGGAATACATAAAACCCATGGATTTCTTGGTTTATAAATGAGTTATATATCATGTTGTTCCCTAATCACATAAGTTTTACGGCGTCGTTCAGGTTTTTGGTTCTCATTTCACCGCCTTTTCTCCTTTTATCTCTAACTAAGTCTTGTATCTGATGATTTTTGGAGACACCATTCCTTCTAGATTGATCTATTTGGTAGTCAATTTTTTTTGTAGTTGTCGTGCATCTATTCGGGTGAGTTTTCTTTCCGCTTCTTCATTTTTATTGATCATGGAAACACCCTAGTGTTATGTTATCATATTTGTTGATATAAATTGGAGTTTTTATTATATTCTTCCAAGATATGTTGTGTGATATCATTATCAAGGTCGTTACCTTTTTTGTTGTGGTGAGGTAGGTGTTTGTTGTTGAGATATGCAATGTTTCCTCTTATCCTATGTCCCTTTTTTTCTAAATTGGACCAATCATGAGATGTGGATTGTATTTTAGGGAATTCAATGATGTATTTGGGTATTCTTTTCTGGTGAATATCATTTAGAGATTTTGTAAACTGAGTTTTTATGTATGTGGTTTCATCTATATCATGTTTCTGATAAACATTGTTGTTTTGTTTTTATAAATTTATTTAATAAAAAATTATGAAATTGGAAAGATTGTTTTTTTGTATTGAAATTAAATTTTGAATAAAAGTGTGTATTCCTTTATTTTTTATAAATGTAAAGAAAATGGGTATTTTATGAATATTGAAATTAATTTTAGGAACTTGTATTGAAATTATTTTAGAAGCAATGATATGATTGTGACAATGAGCATATATGTTACCTTGGATACTATGTGAAAGGTTTAGATTGATTCCATTGTATATTTCAGGGGTTCACTTTCTAGGTTTTCTTCATGTCCTAGAGTGTAGATTATTGGCTCTGGGTATGTATATGATGTTGCGTTTTCACTTTATGGGGTGTCTCCCGAGTCCTAAAGTGTATATAATTGGATTTTGGTACCAAATAGTACTATTCATATATTTTTTGCCATGAATAGTATGCTTCCAAACATGTTGTATTCCTTGGTGCTGTGATTCTTATATTTCTCTTATTTTTTGTATTTCATGGTTTTGTACTATTTTAACATAGATAAAACTATTGATTCTTGTGAAAGATTCTATGGAATATGTGATTCGAAATTGATAGATAAGCTTTTGTTTTTTAATTTTGAAAAAAGGGGAGTTTACCATGTTTTCTAAAAAAACATCATTAATTCTTATCATGTCATGTTTTATTTGAAATGATCACATATGAATTTCTATACAAAGATATGTTATGGAACATATGGTTTGGATCCTATTGATCCTATTATATTACACTATGTGCACCTCTTAGGTGGTGCGTAGAACATTGTATGTATTCTAGTTCAAGGAAACGTGAGGAGCCACCCTGAGGTATAAAGGTTTCATTTTAGCTGGGTTGGGTATCTGGTGGTGATATATAGGGAGTTCTTCCATTCCATCAGATGGAATAAGTTTCCAGTTTTGGTCATTCGCAGTTGGGCTTGTCCCTTGGAGTTTTTGGAAACTTTTATAGTCATATGTTTACGTTGTATTTCTTACAATTATAGAATATATTTAATGGAATTACAATATTACTTATTTCATCATGTATACATATGTGTGTGTGTGTGATGTGACTTTTTATGATGGGATAAATCATTCCCTATGGTTTTTCGTTCGATTCCCTAGTGCTTGTCTCCAGCCCGTGGGGATCCAAAATTCCCTTCGAGTATGTGTTGCATCAGGTAGGGTGCTAGGATTGAGGGACAACTCGGTCAATTCATTACAATTTGGTATCAAAGGAGGTTTGTCCTCAAGATTCCTTGTCTTGGAACATCTATTAGTTTGTATATAGGATTTTTGAGACATGAGAGGTATGTTGGTGATAAGTGTCAGGATAACTCTTATCATGACGAGACTCAAGTTTTCATGATAAGTTGGGATATGTTTATTTAGTTTTGTGTTTGGATTTAAATATCAATTTCTAATTATGGGTTTCCTAGTTTAGATAGTGATTTTTTTGTTATAAATCATTCCAATATCTCAGTATGCAGCTATATGCCTCTGATATATCTTCCACAAGTTCCTCGGGAGGGTGAATCTAATGATCCACAAGGGAATCCACCTATAGATTAGAATCTACTTGAAAGTATCATATTATAAATTCATTTTATTTATTAGTAGATACCAAGGGTTCAAAACACTGTTGTTAAGGTACTCTCAGGAGCTAGAGGAGAGATAGATCGATCACGGGGATTTTTATTTGAGAAGCCACCATCCTTTAATGGAACGAATGATCATCAAGAGGTAGAGGAAAATATGGATAGGATCGACCAAATATTCATCTTACTGGATACACATGAAATTATCTTGGTGAAATGTTCAAAATTCATGCTCGAGGGTTCTGACAAGTGATGATGGGATTCTATAGTCCAAGATGACAGAAACGTTGACTTGGATTGGAAATGTTTCAAAACCATGTTCTTACGACAGTTTTGTATAGATTCCATGATGCTGGAAAAGTGTCTGCAGTTCTTATATTTGAAATAATGATATAGTTCAGCATCGGTATACACCAACCAGTTTGATGAGATTGTCTGTTTTTCTCTGAACATGGTAAAGATTGACTAGATGAAGGCTCAATAAGTACGTATAAGGTTTGCGACCAGATATAATATCAATGAATTTTATGTTGAAATATTATAAAAATTTTGATATGGTGGATAGATATAAGATGGAATATATGGATATGGTGGGAAAGGTTGGTTTTCCCAACCATTCTATTACATCTAGGAGCAGTTTCAATGGAGTTCATGGGAAGAATAGGATGTGGCAGGATCATCAGAGAAGTGGTTGAGGTGGGTCTTAGTAGAGAGCCTCCACTGCACTATATGATATATCTATAAGTGTTCCTATAAATTCCTATCAGTGTGGAAAGTTTAGACAGAATCGATATTTTTTTCCTATTCTAGTGAATATGTGAAACAACTATGGATTTGTTGGTCATTTACAACACTTATGTCAGAATATGACTATTCCTTATTATAGTCAGGGTTTATTGGCTCTAAAGTCTACTACAGTGTGGTTAGGAGCTTAAAATTCTATAGGGATCCATCCACATGCCTCTTGAGTGAATCCATCACATAGTAGATTAGTGTCTATTGTATTTTGATTCATGTATAGTGATAGTGAGAGGCACTATCTTTATTTCATCTCCTGTAGAAATTTTTTTATCTGACATTGGTTCTTCCACTCCATTATATCTACAAGTTTTGTTTATCCTCTTAAAATTCTAATAAATATTATGTCTTTTTTAATGGAGTTAGTGAAACATCTCATTAAAATGAAGGATTATGTGTTTCTTTGTCCTTATTTTTCATTAACAATATTTGTTACAGACTTGGTATGTGATTTTCTCATCCTTGATCTAAAACTATTTGATGTCAATGTCATCATGTATTTTATTTCCAATTATTGAGATGAGGTTCATTATAATCATCATCGTGTTTCATTTCATGATGATGATGGGAGAACTCTTATGTTTTAGGGGGAGTGTAACTTGAGGTATGTTCATGCAAGACCATCCCACCCAAATCTCGTGATCTTCTTGTCATCTCTTGGAAGTGAAATAAATAACATCTATTCTATTTTTGATCTTCCTTTTATTCTTTAGGAATTTTATAATTTTTTCCTACATGACCTCTCTTATCTTCCTCTAAAGAAAGAGGTAGATATTATGATTGACCTAGTTGAATATAAGAAACTGATATCGATGCCCTCTTATCGTATGGCACCAGAAGAGGTTACGAAAGAGGTAGATATTATGATTGACCTCTCTTATCGTATGGCACCATAGTTTTTTTCCTTGGGCATCCCCTGATCACTTTTTCAAGAGGCCATATGGATCACTTCAGTTATGTATGGACTATCAGAAGTTGGACCGAGTAAAAGTTAATAAAAAGTATCATTAGCCTCATGTAGATTATTTATTTGTCAATTAATGGGGGAAATGTGTCTTCCAAAGATTGATCATCAGTTGGGTTATCGTCATATTAGATTTTAGGAGTACTATATATGAAATACCTCTTTCATGAGTAGGTATGGCCATTACGAGTATCTTGTGATTCATTTTTTCCCACTAACATTCATGTAGTTTTTATTTCATAGATGAATCAAATATTCCATCAATATGTTGAAAACAATTATAGTGTTCATGGATGTTATTTTGGTTTATTTGAAATCCGAGCATGAGCACGAGCAACATCTGAGTTTGGTTTTGGAAATTATTTGAATTCACCATTTGAATGAAATGACTTTGAAATTTTATTTCTAGATTTAGGAAGTAATGTTTTAGAGAACATTATTTCTAAACATGGATTATTAGTTGATCCTGAGAAGGTAAATACTGTATGACCTCTAAAGGAAACATAGAATTTCTTTGATATATAAAGATTCTCTGCTCATGCTGGATACTACTGATGTTTTTCTAATGATTTCTATAAATTTTCATCACCATTTACTACTAATACCTTGAAAGAGGTATAATTCACATGGGATATGAATTTATACTCTTCTTTTAATCAACTGAAATTAATTCTTCTACTATCTCTTATTCTGATCATAACTGATTCTATTAAGGGATACAAGGTGTTTTTTGATGCATCTAGTGTATGTTTGAGATGCGTTCTTAAGAAAGAAGAACATATTATAGCTTAGGTCTCTCATCAACTTCGATAGAATGATAATAATTACCCCAATCATGATTTAGATATTTTTGTAGTTATGTATACACTTAAATGATTAAGGAACTAGCATTTTGGGGAGAGGTTAATGGAATTCTCTGGTGATAAGAGTTTCAGTTATATATTTTCTAAAAAAACATGAATCTCATACAGATTCAATGGGTATAATACCTTAAGAAATTTGACTTCAATTATTTCTACACCATGGGAAAGGAAAACATCATTGAAGAAACTCTTAGTAGGAAAGTAATGTCCCTGGTTGTTTTGGAATCGGTGGATTGGAAAATTATAGGGATTTTTTCTTAGTTCCACCGGGATGATTGAGAGGATGTTTTAGGTATGGTTCTAAATAGTGTTCAGTTGTCATTATTTCTCCTAGAGTCTATTTTTCAGATCCAATAGTAGTATGATTAGTTTAGTCAAATTTGAAAAAGTATTTAAGCTGGGGAGACCATTTCTGGTTGGTATCTTTCTTCAGATGGTATGCTCCACTTTGAGAAGAGGGTTGTCATCCCATCATCTATGGGGAGTTTAGTATTTTTTTAATTGTCAAAACCCTTTTTGGGTCATTCAACCAGTAATTATAAATATGTATTATGATATGATATAATTATTATAGTGGTTGGGTATGAAGCATAATATTTCAGATTATGTGTCCTACTATTACACATGTCAATGGATAATTATAGAGAACTTATAACCCTATAGTTTTCTTCAACCTCTTTTGGTGGAAGTATAGAAATAAGATGAGGTATCAATGGGTTTTTTTGTTATATTACCAAAAATTCCATGAGGTAGAAACACTACTGGGATGTTTTTGATCAATTGAAAAATTATTCTCATTTCATTCCAATCATGGATAATAGTAATATTGAAGATCTGGGTAAGCTATATATACAAGAAATTGTGATTTTACATGGAATCCATTCTACAATTGTTTTAGATAGGGATCATAGGTTTACGTGTAGGTTTTGGATGATTCTCCACATGGAATTAGGAACATAGGTTATGTTATGTACCACTTACCATCCATAGACATACAGTTGGTTAGAGTGAGAAATTCATATCCTGGTGGATATGCTTCGTGCCTATGTCGTGGATTTTAGTGAATCATGAGATAGAAATTTGGGACTAGTTTAGTTTGTTTATAATAAAATTAATCAATCATCAATTAGAATTGATATATTTGAGGAATTATATTGTCACCCATGAAGATAATTTCATTCTTGGGATGAGGTATGTGATGTAGATTTTTTTGGACCATTTTTCGGATTATGAGATGTCTGGAAAGATTCAATATGTACTTTGATGTTTGTTTATAGCCCAGAGTCGATAGAAATCATATGTAGATCTGCAATGTCATCCTCTAGAGTTTTCTATTGGTGACTAGGTATTCATGAAAGTTTATCCTCAATTGGGTCACCGACAGATTGGAAAACAGGGAATGATGGCTCTAAGATATGTTAGACTATTTGAGGTAACTGAGAGGATCATATATCTTGATTATTAATTAGTATTTTCAGTTCATTTGACAATTATTCATGGTTATTTACACATGTCTCATCTCAATAAGTACTATCACAATCCCACTAACATTCTGAGTTGGGATGAAATTGAGTTAGAGGCTAATGTTTCTGTTTTGGGAAACCAGTTGAGATCGTTGACTCTCAAGTGAAATTATTGCATGGGAATTTGATTTTTTTTTTCCATAGTTCTATGGAAGAATGGATAATATAATCATGAGACTTGGGAATATGAGTCATTTATGAGGGTGAATTTGCCTCATCTCTTTCTAGGGATTACATATTACACATGACTTTCTGGGGAAGGAAAGTCTTTATGGTGGGAGATTTGTAACATCTTGTTACCGATCTATCAAGTATGTATTTAACCTCGTTATGAATTTTCTTTTCACATTTTTTTATAAGTATGAGAATGAATTGGAAGGATACCTATAACGATGAAGTCCTATATTTATTTTACTCTCAAGATTAACCAAATTTTTTGGCAGGATGCATGGGTATTTCATGGAATGTATCTAGGTTATAGAACATGTAAGAGCTACTAGATGCAAGTTGTAAAAGGCTTCACATTGTGCAAGGTTACACATAATGAATAGATCTTACAAGTCTTGAGTTAGAAAAAGGTTACATGATGTCAAAAAAAGTTTAAATAATAGATTATTAATATGAGGTGAAGGATTTACTAGCATACTTAAACATTTTGGGTTTCATGATGTGTGATGGAGTTACAGATTAGTTAATTCCATAATAAGAGAAGTGTTAGTTTTCCGTTCCGGTTTTTGGAGCCCATTTGGCCACTGATTCTTATTTGTTATCTAACCAAGGATCCTCTTCAGTGATTTTTGGAGACATTGTTCCATTCGAATCGATCCATTCGGTGTTCAATCTTTATTGTGGTTGTTGTGCATCTCATCAGGTAAGTGTTATTTACACTTCTTCATTGTTATTGATTGTGGTAATTCTGTAGAGATTCATTACTGGTTATATTGATCTAAATTTTTGTTTATTCTTATCTTCTTCCACGATCCATTGTGTGATCTTGTTCTGGATGTCATTCCCTTGTCAGTTGTGGTGCGGAAAGTGTTATTTGTTGAGGTATGTGGTGTTTCTTCTTCATTGATGATCCATTGTTTCTAAATTGGATCAATATTGATATGTGGATTGAATTTTAGGGACATCTTTGGCATCATTATATTTTTTCTGTATGTTTATCCCATTGTGGGAATGTGGGGACCATGTTTTGAGGTACGTGGTTCCACATCTAGGATGTGTATGATAAATTTTATTGTTACATTTTTTAAATTGGATTTTAAATAAATTGTTATGAAATTAGAACTATTTTTTGTGTTTGTGTGTGAATGAGATTTTGAAGAAAAGTTAGTTTTACTTGGTTTTTGATAAATGTAATGAAAATATGTATTTTTAAAAGAATTAAAAATGATTTTATAAAATGGGTTTGAAATTATTTTCAAAAAATTTAGATAATTATGAAAACAAAAAAATGGCTTACCTAGGGAACTAGGGGGATGGTTTAGCTTGAGGCCATATTATATTATAGGGATTCACATTATTTGTTTTCTTATTATACTAGAGTCTAGATTATTTTCTCTTAAAACATATATATTATTGGGGTTTCACTTTTTGGGGTGTCTCATTTTTCATGATGTATAGATAATTGGATTTATGTACCGCAATGCACTATTCAATGATTTTTGGGGATAGGTAGTCCACTGCTAGACATGTTTTATTCCATAGTTTCGTGATACCTATATTGCTCATGTTGTTTGTATTTCATGGAATTTTACAATTTTAGTCTTGATATTTATGTTTATTCTTATGAAATATGTTTTGGAAATTTTAATTTTAAATTGATAAACTTGATTTTTTATTTGAATTGTGAAAAAAGGGAATTTTACCATGTTTCCTATAAAACTATTATACTACTTTTCATGCCATATTTTATTTAAAATGAGCATACATGAATTCTAATATAGAGAATTCTTCTGAAAAACCTAGGTGGGATCCTATTTAGCATATTATCTCACACCCTTCACACCTCTTCGATGTTCCATAGTCCCTTATAAGTCTTCCAATGCAGAGAAAGGATAGGCGACACAGTGAGGTGGTGGGGTTTCATGTTAGCTGAGTTTGGTAGTTGTGGTGAGATAGTGGGAGTTCACTCATGCCATTACATTGAGTAGCTATTTGGCTTTGGTTCTTTGTAGTTCTACTAGTCCCATTTAGTTTTTTTCTAATTTTACAGTTGTTTGTTTCCACTATCATTGTTTAAATTATAACAAATATTTATTACCTTTTCGATGATTCTTCTCGATTCATGTATATATATTGTATGTTTTTTTCAGGTTGGTAAAAATAATTCCCTTTGGATTTTCGTTCAATTTATTGGTGTTTTTCACCAACCTGTTGGTATCTAAAAATCCCTTTAGGTATGTGGTGGATCAATTCGGGTTCCTTGTTTGAGGGAAACCTCTGTCAGTTCATTACGATCAATGGGTGGAGTACCTTCAGTTGTTTGATTTGGAAACTTATTATACACCGAACAAGGGGAATTTACTCACTAATTCTTTGAGAAGAAATCTTCTAAATCATCCCATGAAAGAATTATTATAAGAGTAGAACTTGATGAATATTTTTTTCACTTTTTTTAGGAGTCTAGGAGCATGATCCAGAGTCTGAATTTACCAGTGTCTAGTTGACCTCCTCTCTTCTTGAGATGATTCTTCAGGATCAATGGTTTGATGAAGAGTTCCATGGAATTATAATGTATCGTTTTTGTGGGGAGACCTTTGTGGAGTATTCTTTCATCATTTAGGGTATTCTATGTTTCCCAAATTAGTATGTTTTTCCTTCTTCCATGTGAAAGTTTGTGATGGGAGAATATGATAGCTCTCACTATGCAGTGAACCCAAGTTCCATGAAGATTTTATCTGATATAATGTAGTGATTCTGGTGTCTAGGTATGAGACATGGAATTTTATACTTGGTTTCTCACTGATATACTTGATAACATGCCAAGGGAGTGCACCAAAAAAATTTGGGTTTTATTCAGCCACATTATGTTCCAACATGGAGGTGAAGATGAGATTTCTCAAGACATTATGTTGGGTTTTTCTTTTACCCATCAAGATAAGAACATAATATGGTTTTTGATCAATTAGATAACAAAATTGTCTCACTTTATACCCATCCATGATATAACCAAATATTAGGTATTTCTAAGAGAGTATGTATATGATGTTTTCATGTTTCATTCTATTCCATATATGATATTATCTGATTTGAATACCTTGGTAAAATTATCATTATTGTAGAGGACTCCTTGATGAAATAAGATCTCAAGTTATATTGATCATGGAATATAATATAAAAATGGATGGCTAGTAAGAATGACCTATACATATTTTAAAATACATTCTACGTGTTTACATCATTAGTTTTGATGAATCTTGGGATATCCACTTAGGACTGGTTGATTTTTCATATAACAATAGTTACTAATTGTTCATTTGTATGTCTCTCTATGAGGGATTATATGGTTTTCCATGCGAATCTCCATTTTTTTGGTTGGATGATGGTGAAGCTTCTTTGGTTAGACTAAGTTTGGAACAAGAGATAATTATTATGATTCACTTTCCTAGTCAAATAATTTTGATTGAAAAGAGTTGATATAAACCTTATGATGATCTTCATCGATGACCATTATATTTTTTGGATAGTTATCAGGTGTTCTTAAAAGTTTCAACATTTTTTGTTCACTAATAGCTTGGGAGATAGGGAAACCATTCACTATAGTTTGTGGGACCTTTTTTGGTTGTTGAGTATGTAAGAAATTTTTCTTACCATTTTAGAAATTCCACCACAATTGACATTGATACATAATTTCTTCCTTGTAACTACAACTTTGAATGTATCTTTATGACCCATCACATGTGTGGACCTAGGAGGAGATTTATTTTGAACCTCATTTATCCACAATTGAGAATCTAGTTTCGTTTTTTATTATAAAAGAAATGTTCTTCATGATATGACTATTTATTTGTTCAATTTCATATGGAATCACAGTCCTGATTCGCATGAGACATGGGGGCATGAAGAACTAATGAGTGATCGACAACATCATCTAATTGATATTGATATTTCTTGACTGGATTTGTTTGGGACACAAAATTTATATAATTGGGAGGTTGTATCATCTCGTTACCATATTTTAGTTATTCATTGACTGTTTTTATGAACTACATTAAGAAGGTTAATGTTTCAGTGTGTTTCATATGAAATTTTTCAATAAAAAATTAGGCATTTTGGATGGTGCACCATTGGAGGAGATTTTGAAAAAACCATGATGTTTAGCCTAGGAAACTGTGCACTAAGGATATGCCTCTGGAAGGGGGATAATAGTTTTTCCAAACAATGTGGCCAGTCCCTCCAAACATTCAACCTCAGATAGTGAGAGTTTTCATAGATGGTTCAAGGGGAATCAACCCTTATTTCAAAACCATTCACCCCATCCAGAAGTCATGTAGGAGAACATGGTTAGGGTGCATGTATTGTGTCATCATGTGACTCTACCTTAGAACCGTGCACACAGTTATTAATTTATCCAAATTTAATTTTAAAAAAGGAAACCCCTAATTTAGGAGTCTAATCACCCTCATTCCTACGTAACATGTTTCATTGGTTCTTCAAAGATCTCAAGAGGTAGTTTAGGATCCTCCAAAACCTTTCCTTGGATAATTAATGTGGTATTGATCTCATTTTAACTTCTTCAGGTAATTCGATATCCAGTAATATGTTTTCTTCCAGTCTAACATTCTATCATCTTCAGAGTTTTATACATAATTAGGTAATTTATGGACATAAACTATATTTTATTAATTCTTGATTCAAGTTATTTTACCTAGATCATCCACGCCTTCATTCTTTGTTTGTGAATCTAGATGCATGTATTTATTTTTGGATATTTGATTTTATGGTAGAAGATTGCATTTGAGATTTTATAGAATGATGAAACCTTTATTTTATTAGTTTTATTGAAAAATCATTCAATTTATCTATAAAACATTTATTTGGAATGATTTTATTATGAAACTTTAAATGGAATGGATTATGAGAAAAATTCCACAATTATAATGAAATTTAAAATTTGGGAAGCATTTGGAATAATGATTGATTAATTTTTGGGAAAATATTTTATTATGGAATTGATGAATGTATTTATAATTTTTTATTATAAAAGTAATTTTATTTAAATGATGAAACCCCATGATTGGGTTTGGATTTAAATGTCATGAAATGATGAAAACCTTGTGTTTTGGTTTTGAAATTTAAAAAGAATATTAAAACTAAATATTGGGAAATTGAATTGAAAATGATGATTGATGTGACATGATATGATTTTATAATTATTTATTGATTGATTGATAACATTATATACATGGTAGTTATTCGGATATTTTGGAAAATCACACTTGGATAATGATCCTCTGGTGGATGAGGGAGCTTCCCAAGAGGAGACTAACGATCCTTTGGACTTCCCTGGTGAATCCAAGGAAATGGTCATTGTGGAGGAATATCTCATATCCTCCAAATGGAAAGGAAAGTACTCTACTATTTATTTGGATGGATTTATTAAAAACAATTGGAGGGTGTGTCGTAGGAAGGAGTATTCTAACCTACCCAGTCCTCCTATTACTAGATCTCCAAGAAAGGGAAAGCTTCCCCCCAAGGCTCCTATATCTATGAGAAACCTGTATACAGCATCCAACACATCAAGTGACATGGTGGCTGTAGGTGGTGAGGATTTTTTCTTGGCCAATCTCCTGAGTGGTACAAAGATGAGGGATCCTGGGCAGCGACGTGAGTCAAGCTCCACTGGGGACCCGTAGCGACAAATATCCTCAGTGTTGGAACACATGGACCTACTTATGCACTCGGGTGAATAAATGGCAGAATAAGAAATGGACTTGAAAGATCTGAATGAGACTGTAAGAATGCTTCATGTGAACACCACTACGGAGCTTAGTTATTGGATTTATAAGTAGGCCCACATTCTACTGAGAGGCTTCAATATGGGGAAGATCAATATAGAGGAGTTTTCAAAATCATGGGACAACTTGTTGCATAATAATAAAGGCATCCTTGAGGGCTACCCTAACTCGTAGGTAAATTCTATTCCTTGGATTTTTTTGGGAGATGGATTCCAATAGACTCGAACTTTTTTTCAACAAATCTGTAATCTCTTTTGTGGTTTAATCCTGTAAGGTTTCTCACTTCCCCCATAAAAAGTGTTTTGAAAATAAAAAAGTAACATTCGATGGTATATTGATGAGTCTTATTAATACTAATCAGAAGGGATGTGTGCACAAATTATTATCTATAATCAATGATTTGATAAGTCTTAGGAAACTTTAGTCAAAAACTAACATACATTATATAAGACGAACATGGTGATATAATTGAATTATTTGATTATATATATCATTGATTATAGAACTTTCTTACTAATTCAAAATGAGTTATGTATATGATTTTATATAAAAATTTTATTTAGACCATTTTTAAATGATTTCCATCTATTTAGATGAAATAATGTGTTGTTTTAAATATGTAAATGATACATTATTCAACAACCTATATTATTTTAATTGATATCATGATTGTTTTATTTTTATGGAATCTATTATAAAAAACATGTTGAGATCCTACTAGGATTTAAAACTCATACAATACATTTTATCTTTGGGTATTTGTAGATTTTCTTATTCTAATTTTTAGAAAAGTAATTAAACCACTTGGATATGGTGGTTGATTTATAACCTTTGGGTTGTGGATTGATTTTGTTGACCAGTGGAGTTGATGTCCACTTTTTTTCCAGTTTTTTAAGACATCTGTTGGTTTGTTGAAGGATTTTCAGGATGATGTGAGATTTATTTGATTATATATATGCTATGGTACTATTTTATATATTTTTATTTTGGTATATTATCCATGAGAAGCATTGATATACATACTTTTTCCTTGTTTATATTTATCAGTTTATTTGTGGATAAAATCATTCCCTTTTTATTCTTATATTATCCCAGATGAATTCCTCCAACCCATGGTGATATCATACTCCTGTAACGCCTAGACCCTAGAATCCTAGAGATAGTGCATTATTTTAATAAATTGGCATGATTACAAGGAATCAATCCTCTAAGGACCGATCATCTTAGTAGTCTTGGAAAATAGATTACATACATGAACATTACATTACACATTCAAACATAAAACACAACATAAATAATCCGTTTAGAATGCCATTATTCACCTGGATTAACCCTGCATGTTAAACATAATACACATCTTCGAATCCTAGGAAAACAAAACATAAGAAAGGGGTGAGCTCAGATGCTCAGTAAGGGTAAATAAATTAGAGGAATCTATAAACTTTTAATAAAATAAGTGTAATAAAAACAACATCCTTTTAACCATAAATTTGAACATAATATCGAAAAAATAAATCAAACATTACCATATAAACATTTTCATTGATATTCTACTAGTCTAATAATCACATGTAATAATTAATTTCTTAATGAGGGAATGCCTAATTCCAGACCTCATTACCACATATTCAAGGCCTCCTTCCAAGACTACAAATAAAATTTTAGTCAAGACCTTGTGCCAAGACACTAGTTTGTATCATGAGACCTACCAAAGCATCTAGGGGCTATAGAGGGCCTCACCCATCACTTGATAAGTCCAATTTATTCCTTGTATGAATATGTCGAAACACAATATAAACATTCGTATTAAAACTAGCATATGAAATATCAATACTTCAACCATATACCATGAATGGTATAAAAACAGCACATCCACATTCAAACATATCATAAGCCATTCGATAAAACAAAGAATATTATATTATAATAAATCAACCTTAATCAAGAATAATATCCAGTAAATAATGTTGACATAGTTGAAAATGAATAGTAAAACTTTTTGAAAGAAATACCCCTTATATGAAATCATTTAAAAGTAGGAAATTTATAAAGGAATTAATTTAAATGAGATTTTTAAATCAAAGTGTCCTATATCACTTTGAAATTTTTGAAAGGAATTAACGTTTTCAAACAATCATGTTCATATAAATAAATCCTTAAAACCATTTTTAAAACATGGACAATTATGAGAATGATTTAGAAGAATAAATATTTAAAACATTTAAAATCATGTTTTAGTTAAAGAGTACCTTAAAATAATCATTTTGAAATCTATTTTATGAAACATAGACATGGATAATAAATATTTCCCAGAAAATACTTACACATAAACAATCTCAGATAATAATGAGATTGAGGAATAAACCCTTACCTTGCACTTTCATTTGGTCGAGGGTATGTTTAACCTTTTTTATAATGACCATAGTATGTTATTAAATTATAACATAACCATATTTATATTTATTATATCATACATGATTCATTTATGACTTTATAAAACCTATTTAATAATTATTTCCATATTAAATTAACATTTTGGGTAATAATCTCTTTCTTTATCGTACGTGTTATGACTTGTTATTCTTGATCGTATCATTTAAATCGTGATTTAAGTAATTAAAGAATATAAAAAATGATTGATATATTATATATATTTAGAATATAAATATGTATAATAGATATATATATATATATGAAATGTAAAACACTGTTTATAGAGACAGTAGGCCGTACATACGCATAAATGGTGTTTCTGTTTTCATATCGTATTGAATGGAAGTAAGTGAATAATATATATGTAAGTACATACATACAGAAATAAATACATATATATATACATATATAAACACATAAAGATATATATATATATATCTAGTAGCATTATTATATCATATGTTACAAACTTTTTAATAATATATATTTTTATAATCATCGTTGAACGGTGAACGTGGAAATGAATCTCATCGCATCATGCAGACAGTAAGTCGTATGTACACACGAGCAACGATATCATCTCCTTAATGATTAAAAGGTGTGTAATTGGATGGTATAGAAATTTTACAGATAAATTAGTATGTTAGATTCATTATTTATACACATATTACTCATCATTATATCCATCCAAATAACACAGTGCTGAATAAAAAAATTACACCACGGTGTGGAGATGGTAAGCCATACGTATGCACGCATGGTGACATTATCATTCATAGGATGGATAGAATAATTATTATGTATGTTCAATATTTATAATAACATCATAGTTTGTATAAGGTACTAGAGTTATTATTTTGGTATTTCAATAACAAATAAAGAGAAAGTGGAAGAAGAAAACAACTTTGAAAGAGGTGATAAAATAATTACCTCTTCTCTGGGTGTTTCCTTTTTATTTGAACAAAATGTCTCCTTATATTGGATTTATACTCAAGTAAAGTCCTCTAGGTTTAATTTAGGAAAGTTGGGATGATATTTGGGTAGGTTTTGTCTGATCCAAATGGATTTGGAGGAGTTATTTTGAGAGAAGGGGAAGTACCCTTTTACAAGAGAGGTGAGGGTCACTTTAGGAAAAGTTTAAAATACTATTTTATTATAAAATCATATTCGGTTTATAATGGCTAAAAATTGATTTTTTTCAAATATAAGTTGGTTATGGGTATAAATCCTCTCAAAGAATAGGTTTTAGACAAGTTTATGTCGCCATATCAACCGTATATTTTTTATTTAACTCTTAGTTAAATAGTTTAACTTTTACCATGTTCTCTTGTATTATAATAATAAATGGTTAATAAACTTACTATAAAAACCAAGAGAACCCCAAATGGTGCATTAATGACAGATTTATCATTATATAAGTCATTTGGAAGAACCTTATATTTTTAGGAATATTATATCATTTAATAATATAGTATTTATTTTAAAAACTCATTTATGTCAATTTTAACACTATTTAGTATTTGGTTTTTGTAAACGTCCTAACAGGATGGTTACTTCGAAAAAAATTCATTGAATCAATAATAACATTTCATATTAATCAATAAAATTCCTGGATGACATAAAAAGCCTCAATTGACATTTATTTATATATTTATAATATCAATTATTTTAATCTTTTATTGATAAAGTAATTATTGTATCATCATTGTGTCATAAATTAATTTAATTATTTAATCTATAAAAATTATAAATAAAATAAAATTATGTAATAAATATTTTTATCTTCTTAATTAATATTTATAGTTGAATTTATCTTATGTATAACCCTATATTAAAAATTGTTTAGTTATTAAAATATGAATTTAACACTTTTAACTCTTCTTTAAATAAAATAATAATAAATATCATAATCTAATCTAAGTGGACCAAAAGTATCATATTTTATTCCTAAGGTTGGTTTTGGTCGAAATACATTTATACAATATAATTAGGACATGTTTTGGGGTAATTATAATATCAGTTTTACCATTAATTAACCTATTTACTTTTAATCGTGGTAAACAAAAGTCAAAAGTTATTATTCATGAAAAATTACTTTCATCTTGTTGAATCCTATTTTACATAATGATTTCAACTATGTCTCTCGGAATTATTAAATTCAATTCCCATAAGTGGAAAAAAATTATTATGCAAATTTGCAAATGTTCCAAGAAAGTGGGTAAAAGACGTTAAAATTTTCAATAAATTTTATACATCTAATTTTATTATAAAATGACTCCAATGAATTAAAATGAACTTATATAGCTATTATATAACTTTTTTGACTTAAAATAAATTTAAATAAAATAACTAATTTTTTAAATAAAATGTCGGTTTTAAATAATAACGCAGTGTTTTTCACTAGTCATCAAAATTTAAAAGTTTTTAGAAAAATACCAAAAATTTACACTAAGATAATTTTTATATTATGAATTCAAATTGAATTCTATTTTACCAAATTAAAAAAATATAATTTTCATTAATTAATTTAAAATTAATTCTCGTTGTCAAAACCAAAAACCCGGTTTTTAAAAATTAGAAACTATCAAAAGATTGACATGTGTTTATGTACAATTTAAATGTGAAATTACTTGTAATGGCCTAAATTGTGTTAAATGGTAAAAATATAATCTAATTATACTTTTAAACCATTCAAATACATAATTTATCACTATAAATTATTTTTATTAAGAAATTTGTTTTCAATTAAAATTTAGTATTTTCACTATTTATCAAAATATGAAAGTTATCATAAATGCACAAAACATTTAT
The DNA here is from genome assembly GCA_963277665.1 of Viscum album. Classification (NCBI taxonomy): domain Eukaryota; kingdom Viridiplantae; phylum Streptophyta; class Magnoliopsida; order Santalales; family Viscaceae; genus Viscum; species Viscum album. The sequence goes on from OY728131.1 coordinate 247,978,764, forward strand.
CCAAACTAAACTTTTATGTAACTATTATAAAGAATTTTTTAATTTCATTAAATTGAATATATAAAAGTGTCAAATATTGGTTTTAAAAAGGGTTTGTCATTAAAAAGTGGTAAATTTTCATTTTTTGAAAAGTACTTCTTTTATCTAAAAAATAAATTTTTTCTTATATTATGTCTAAGAAACACATAATATGGATTCTAAAATTACATGGAGTATATAAAATTCAAAATTCAGTTAATATTATTCATAACAATTTTTGAACGACTTGTTTGGTAAGTCGTGGTGCGCTTGAACTCAGTGTTTCGTATAACGCAAGTTATTGATTTACTTTGAAGAGATAAAGTACTATGAAATCTTGGGTTGTTACATTCTATCCTCCTTCAATAAATTTCGTCCTTGAAATTTTAAATTTGTTCCTCAAAAGAAAAGGTTAAAAAAAGAAAAATACTTTTGTGGAAAATCTACATTGGAAATTGGGTTAACAAAATTTAGTCTTAAAATAGTTGAAAGATAAATTAAAAACTCACCAAAAAATTGTGATCTATATTAGGAGAACATTTGTCGAAATTAGAGACACATAATTTGGGGGAAAACATAAATATTTATAGGGAGTGATTTATGTCATCGGTCACAAACAAGTGTAAAATTAAGGGCCTTAAATCCATCAATTTATGATGATTTAAAATATCATCGGTTCGACAAAACATAAGGTATTAGGATAACACATTTTTGGTTTTAAGATCCCTTCCATAAAGTTTAAGAATTAATTTATTCATAGAATAATAGGAAAAAATATACTTGACAAGTAGAGTTTCATCCTTCAACAAATTCCTACCACAAACTCATCTTTCACTCCAAAAAACAATAGAATTCAAAAATATTCTATTTATCCTAATCATATAGGGTTCCAAAAATAATGAATTTAGAATTCATTTGTCAGACTATTTAAAAGAACTACATTATACAAACCAGGACATCATGTAGGCTAGTGGTAGGTGATGCACCCTTGTTGCATGTCAGTTACGGGTTCAAGTCATGCGGCCTTGCAGAACGCGATGGGTTGTCACCCTACCTTCGTGTTGTCCTTTTTATAACAATCCAAAAGTAATATTAAGAAATTATTTAACCTTAAAAATAGTATTCAATGTCAAACTTAATCCATTCCAACCTTTATAATTATCAAAAATACTTTTTTCCAAACTCACAGGCCAAAATTTATAAAGAAGGTAAACACAATGAAGATGTTTTTTTCCACGTAATAACATGTGAATACCTTCATCATGTATTCTTTTAAAACACGGTAACACCCTAAATTATCATAAAACCAAATTGATTGCATTCATTCTCCCTTATTCCTTATAGAATACTATATATACTTCTTATATCCAAAAAAAATTTAAACTCCAACAATAATTGAATAAACAAACAATTAATTAGTTTCAAAGTAGTTAAGAATATTGAATATAATTTATCCAAATCAATCATATCTTATTCCAAAATTATTACCTCAGCATCAGAACCATATTAAGGTTTATCTGTCCATCAGCCATGTATTTTCTAAAAAATTTATCTTTCTATTGAGTCACTTTTCTTAGAACCATATAATCTCAAATCCTCAAGTAAATAGTATTGTATTATAATCCTTATTTATTTCCATAATTAATAAAATCATTACATCGTTGATACGACACTCAAATAATTATTTAATAGCAACATAATAACACTAGTTGTTACTCTTCATCTTTGGTAGTATCATAACTTTATTATTATCTAATAGCATAATTTGGGGCATACTCTAATGATTTAGACAATGATTTTCATAGTGTCTCAACTCCTTGCAGATGAAGCATTGTACATTTGAAACCTTTTTATTACCCTTGAAATCACGTACTTGGTGTCCTTTTTATCCACACTTATAACAAACTCCCATTACCTTCAAGAATTTACCAAGGTGATTCTTTCCATAGTTATCACATATGGGAAAATCCTTCTTTCCCCTCTTCCCTTTATCCATATTTCTCTCTATCATCCTTTTCTTCTCTTTCTTCCCTTCAAATCCATGAGAATCAGAGAATAATTTACTTATCTTATTAACACATGATATTAATTCTTCATATGATGAGAATTTTTGGGAGAATATTTATATTCTAAATGTTGGATTAATAACATGAAATATATGATCCTTATTACTCTTTGGATCATTTGTATTGTTGGATTTCTCATTCCTTCTACTGGGTGCCATTTCTAAACAATGGCATACACTAGGTTATTTTAGGAATCGCAATGCATAATTCCAAACTATTAAAATATCTAACTTAAATTGAAAATATTATGCATATAATCTATAATCATAAAAAAATGTTTTATTTTAGGAAGTATTTACTCCTAAATCCTTCATAATGGCTTATAAATAAAATGTGAATAATCCTAAGCATATCCCCCCGGAGTGTCGTAACCAAGAGTGCAGAAAGGGTCATTGTCGTGTACCAGGATACCCTGGGTCAAGTCAAAAACTCCTTGTTAGAGTTTTCACTCCAAGGAACATATGTTCCAGAGCCGCCTCTACCTGCTCGTATGCAAATAAGGATGTATTGCTTGTAAAATACACAAAATTTCTATATTACCAAAATTCTAGGAAGTTCTTCTATATTAATCCTAGAAGTCTATCTTAGGGTAATGTTATCTAATCAGGGTTTTTATAAATATAGTTTCCAAGGTTTGTACTAAACATAATCTAATACCAACTGTAATGCCCCAACCTCAAAAGCCCAGAGTCGGTGCATTATTTTAATACATTTGCATGATTACACGAAATCAAGCCCCGAAGGACCGATCAGTTTAGTAGTCTTGGAAAATAGATTACATACATGAATGTTACACTACACATTCATACATAAAACACAACATAAATAATCTGTTGATAACATCATTATTCCCCTAGTTTAACCCTTCATTTCAAACATAATACACATCTTAGAATCTTGGGAAAACAAAACATAGGAAAGGGGTGAGTTCAGATGATCAGTAAGGGTAAATAATTTACCAGAAGCTATAAACTTTTTAGGAAAGATTTGTAATAAAAACAAAAGCATTTTAAACATAAACTTGAACATAATATGGAGAAAATAAATCAATGATTACAATATAAATATTTATATGGATATTCTACTAGTTGAGTATTCACATGTAATAATTAATTTCATAATGAGGGGATGCCTAATACCAGTCACAATTACCACATAGTCAAGGCCCCGTGCCCAGACTACAAATAAATTTTTTTTCAAGGCATTGTTCCAAGAAAATAGTTTGTCTCATGAGACCTACTGATGAATCTAGAGGCTATAGCAGGTTCCACTAGTCACTTACTAAGTCCATTGTATTCTTCATATGAAAATGTTGAAACATAACATAAACATTTGTATTAAAACTAGCATATAAAATTTCAATACTTCAACCATAAACCATGAAGGGTATAAAAATATCACATCCACATTCAAACATATCATAACTCATTAGATAAAATATAGAGTATTGTATTATAATAAATCAACCATAATCAAGAATAATATCCTGTAAATAATGTTGACATAGTTGAAAATGATCAGTAAAACTTTTTGAGAGAAATATGCCTTTTTTCAAATCATTTAAAAGTGACACATTTATAAAGGAAGTAATTTAAAATATATTTTTGAATCAAATTTTCCCATACCACTTTGAAACTTTTTAAAGGAATTAATATTTTAAAACAATCATGTCCGTATAAATAAATCCTTAAAATTATTTTTGAAAACATGGACATTTATGAGGAAGATTTAAGAGAATAAATATTTAAAACATTTAAAATGATGTTTTAGTGAAAGAGTACCTTTAAATAATCATTTTGAAATGTATTTTATGAAACATTGTCATGGATAATAAATATTTCCCAGAAAATACTTACACATAAGAAATCTCGGATAATAATGAGATTGAGGAATTAACCCTTATCTTGTACTTTCCTTTGGTCAAGGGTATGTTTAACCCCCTGTATAATGACCATAGTATGTTATTAAATTATACCAGAACCATATTTGTATTTATTATCTCATGCAGGATTCATTTATGACTTTATACAACCCATTTAATAATGATTTCCATATTAAATAAACATTTCGTGTAATAATCGCTTTCTTTATCACACGTGTTTTAACTTGTTATTCTTGATCGTATCATTTAGATCATGATTTAAATACTTAAAGAATATAAAAAATGATTTATATATCCTATATATTTATAAAATAAATATGTATAATATATATATATATATATAAAATGGAAAACACCATTTATGGAGACAATAGGTTGTCCATACGAATAAACGTTGTTCCCGTTTTCATATCGTATTGAACAGAAGTAAGTGAATAAGATATATGTAAGTACATACATATATATATATATAGTAGCATTATTATGGAATATATTACATACTTATTAATAATATATACTTTTATAATCATCTTGGAATGGTGAACGTGGAAATGAATCTCATCGTGTCGTGGAGATGGTAAGTCGTACGTATACACGAGCGACAATATCATTTCCTTAATGATTAAAAGGTGTGTAATTGGATGGTATAATAATTTTAAAGATAAATTAGAATGTTATTTTCATTATTTATACACATATTACTCATCATTATATCCATCTAAATAAAATAGTGTTGAATAACAAATTACACCACGATGTGGAGACGGTAAGTCGTACATATGCACGCATGGTGACATTATAATTCCTAGGATTGATAGAATAATGAGTATGGTTGTACCATATTTATAAGAAAATCATGGTATGTAGAAGTTACTAGATTTATTATTTTGTTATGGGAGTAACAAAGAAATAGAAAGTGGAAGAATAAAATAACTTTGAAAGAGGTGACAAAATAATTACCTCTTCTTTGGGTGTTTCCTTTTGATTTGAACAAAAGGGCTCTATAGGTTGGATTTGTGCTCAAGGGAAGGCCTATAGGATGAATTAAGGAAATTTGGGATGATATTTGGTCTGGGGTTGGCCGATCCAAATGGCTTTGGAGGTGTGATTTTGAGAGAAGGGTAAGTACCCTTTTATAAGAGAGGTGAGGGTCACTTTAGGAAAAGTATGAAATATTATTTTATTATAAAATAATATTCTCTTTATAATGTCTCAAAATTTGTTTATTTAAAATAAAAGGTGTGTATGGGTCTAAATCCACTCAACCAATAGTTTTTAGACAAGTTTAGGTCACTTTATTAACCCTCTATTTTAGATTTAACTCTTAGTTAAATAGTTTAACTTTTACCATGTCCTCTTGTATTATTATAATAAATGGTTAATAAACCTACTATAAAAAACATGGTAACCCAAAGTATTTTATTAATAACATATTTATTATTATATAAGTCTTTTTTCAAAGACTTATAATTTTAGGAATATTATATCATTTAATAATATAGTATTTGTTTTAAAAACTCATTTATTTCAATTTTGACACTATTTAGTATTTGGTATTTGTGAAAGTTATAACAGCATGATTACTTAGAGAAAAATTTATTGAATCAACCCTAACATTTCATATTAATCTATAAAATTCGTGGATAGCATCAAAAAGCTCAATTTACATTTATTTTAATATTTATAATATCAATTATTTTAACCTTTCATTGATAAATTAATTACTACATCATCATTGTGTCATAAATAAATTTAATTATTTAATCTCTAAAAATTATAAATAAAATACCATTATTTAAGAAATATTTTTATCTTAATAATTAATATTTATAGTTGAATTTATCTTATGTATAACCTTATATTAAAAATGGTTTTGTTATTAAAATATTAATTTAACACTTTTAACTCTTCTTCAAATAAAATAATAATAAATTTCCTAATATAATCCAAGTTGACCAAAAGGATCATATTTTATTCTGAAGTTTGGTTTTGGCCGAAATACATTTATCCAATATAATTAATACATGTGTAGGGGTAATTATAATATAATTTTTACATTTAATTTCCATATTTACTTTTAACAGTGGTAAATAAAAGTCAAAAGTTACTATTTACCAAAAATTATTTTCATCTTATTAAACCATATTTTACTTATTGATGTCAACTGTGTCTCTCGGATTTTTAAAATTCAATTCATATAAGCGGTAAAATTTCATTTTATGCAAATTTGCAAATGTGCCTAGAATGTGGGTAAAAGACATTAAAAAATTCAATAAAATTTTAGACATCTAATTTTATTATATAATTAATCCAATGAATTACATTGAATATATATATGTATTATATATATATTTAATTAAAATAAATTTAAATAAAATAAATAATTATTTAAATAAAAAGTCTGTTTTAAACAATAACGCAGTGTTTTTCACTATTCGTGAAAATTTTAAAGTTTGCAGAAAAATACCAAAAATTCACCCTAATATAATTTTGATATTTTGAATTCAAAAATTAATTCTATTTTACCAAATTAAAAACTTATAAGTTTCATTAATTAATTTAAAATTAATTCTTTTCGTCAAAACCAAAAAGCAGGTTTTAAAAAAGTAAAAACTATCAAAAGATTAACATGTGTTTATGTCAAATTTAAATGTAAAATTATATATAATAGACCACATTTTATTAAATGGTAAAAATATAATCTAATTATACTTCCAAACCATTAAAATTTAAAATTTAACACTATAAATTATTTTGATTAAAAAAGTTTTTTTCAATTAAAATTTAGTATTTTTTACTATTCATCAAAATATGAAAGTTATCAGAAAAGTACCAAAAATTTATCCAAACAAAATTTTTATGTACTGCTTCTAAAGAATAATTTAATTTCATTAAATTTAATATATAAATGTGTCAAATATTAGTTTTAAAAAGGGTTCTCCATTAAAATGTGGTAAAATTTTATTTTTTGAAAAATATATCTTTTATCTAAAAAAATGAATCTGTTCTTATATTATGTCTAAGAAAAAAATATATATATATTCTAAAATAATATGGAGTATAGAAAATTTAAAACTAAATTAATATTATAGATAACCCCTTTGGAACGGTTGGTTTTTTAAGTCGTGGTGCGCTCGAACTCAGTGTTGCGTGTAGCGCAAATTATTGAATTACTTTGAAGAGATAATGTACTATGAAATCTTGGGGTGTTACAACTCCCTTTAAGAAATTTCATTGTTATCTTGAGTATCAGGGTACCTAGGTATATAGGTTGTTTCATTAAATATAATACCCAACACATCATTATACATACTTATTCGTTACATAAATTATTTACCATTAAACATATAATTAAATACCATGTGATAGAAATGGGTTTCATTATTCAAATTTGAAGGTACTCATGTAATGAAATATGTGTTTCAAAAAAATTTACAGATGGTATCACCAATAGTGACTAAAGAATGTAAATAGATGATAACCAAAATATAATCACAATGAAACTATATTTTATAAGAACATTTACAATGTGATTGTTGAAAATTAACATCCAAGAAAAAAATTCCATTAGATATAATAAAATTGGTATTGAAACTATGTAATTGTTTGTAATAATTTTTTACATTATAGTAAAATAAGATTTTACATATCCCATTCAAAATTAATTTTTGAAAAGGTGAAGTGAAAATGTTATACACATAATCTCTTTAAAAATATTCTTAAATAGTAAATCATTCAAAAGATATAAATTATATAAAATTGCAATTTGGATTGAAAGATAAAACATTTTATTTCTTAAATATAGAAAACTATTTAGATATTTTGAAATACCTTTAAGGAAAACCCATAATAATAGAAATTGATAAAAAAAATTCCATTTTAAAATTGGATAATTGAAATATGAATTTCACATTAGGTAAAAAATAATTGTGTTTTAAATTATAATGGAAAAACATTTTGGGAAAAAAATATAGACAATAGGGGGAACTATTTTTAAAGAGTGCCCATAATTTTTTTTTAAAATGAAATACTTTTATGAGGAAAATTCCATTGAGTATGAATATTTGACTCATGATTGTCGTTGTCCCAATTGATAAAGATAATGAAATGTGAAGTAAAATATTAGGTTATATGAAATTAAGATTTGATAAAATATGGTCACGAAGACGCATTATTACTCAATGAAGGGATTTGAGTTAACAAAGATTCTTACAATTTTTCATCTTTTCATTTAAAATTTATTTAATTAAAGAACAAGTTACATATCTTTAAACACCATGAATTTAAGGAATGTGGAAAAATAAATTCATTTGAAAGTAATCACAATAATAATGAAATATGGGTGCACATTACAAAATATGTATTTTTTTTATTGTGGAGCACTCTTCTTTGAATGAAATATCTCTTCCCTCATTAGGGTTTCATACCTCATACTATTTTTCATCATTTCCAAACAATTGTGGTTATGGTGATATTAATTTAAAACTATAAGGCTTCCATCTTATAGATTCTTTGAGTATTAGTGGGAGACTAGATATCCATCTGAGTTGGAAGGTGGACAGATTACTTAAGCATTGGGTTTGTAGGGTTTTTGGTGGGATAGATATGTCATTTCACCTTCTTATTACATAACTTTTCATTACATTACAAACAGAGGATCTTTAAATTTTAGTATCTTGGAAAAAAGGTACATAATACATGAAAACAAATGAAATTTTTTTAATCCTATTGAAATTATTATTTAAATGTTCATACTATGTAAAATTATTTCATCTCATAACCTGGGGATATATATCAAAGGAAAGGTTGAGCATAAGACTCAGCAAGGAAAACAAGTGAAAGAGTTTAGATGTGAACTTTAGCAATATCAATAACAACAATAGGAATATCATAAATACATGATAAAGAGACATATCAAAATATTTATAACTTGAAAAATAACTGGAAAATTTGGCTACAATATTTAAATTATAAATTCATAATCATATCACCAAGGTCCATCCCCAACGTGTCATAAAAATTATCAAGGTTATTCACCATAGTATCATAAAACTTGTCATCTATAGAGATTAATTTATTTACCAATGAATTGGAGTTATATTAGGGATCACCCTTAATATGTATTTATTATCATGTTAACACATATATCATAATAAAACATTTCATAAATAACCCAAAGATAATAAAATAAATGGGTTTTATATCAAAATCGTGACATTTTAAAACATGCATAAAAACATGATCATTATGTCATTAATAACCCATGAAAAGGGAATGGGGGTTTTAGGTTTTTAAATTACAGAATAAAATATATCATCTTTGTGTATTGATGAATACACCTTAAAATTAAATAGGTTTGGGTATTCACATAAATAAAACAATATATTTTCTTGAGAAAAGGGGATAGATTTTGAGATGAAAATTCTACAGCATAACGACTATGCAACATGATTTTAGAAAACATTAAAAAAAGAGGGGATAGAGGTCTCTCATTCATAAGAGATACATAATATAGTGTAATAACATAATAACATGGATATAATAACATGGTATGGTAATTTTCAATACATACAACATAAAATTGAATTTTAAAGAAAATAGAGATGTTGTGAATTCCCTTATGAAAAATTGGCAGCATAACGACGTCACTTAAAAATTCAGAAAATCAGTTGATGAGAGTGGAAAAGGTCTCTCATTTTTTTGAAATAAAATTTAAAATAATAAGGATATATAATAACATACACCAACATATGAAAATGGAAATTTAAAATACATAACATAAAATAAGTCTTGACTAAATGAAGAGGGTGAAAGGTTCTCTTTCCTTGAAGAGTAACATCAAAAACACAAATGTTGGGACCTTGGGGGATTGACAGAAACATGGGAAGGCTAAATAGGTAGTAAATAGGTAGGATCTTATTTTAGTATGAATTTTGAATGAAGGGAATAAATAATGGGTTGGTATTTATAGCAAAAGTGAGGGAATATTTTATTAATTTCCAAGGGACACCTCATTACTAGGATCTGAAAAACCATGGGATTTACCATGATATTTTCCCATGGTATTGGCCACTTGGGACACCTAATAAAATATGTTATTCCTCAAGAGTTTACCCATATTATTACTTCATTATTATATCATAAAATATTTTATTAAACTTACTGAAAACTCAAAATAGTATTTTTACTATTAATTGAAAATTAAATTGTTTCCAAAAAATACGAAAATTTCACCCTAACCTTTTTTTGATATGTAGAATCCAAAAGTGAACTCCATTTTATAAAAATTATTTTAATTTTAAATTAAATTAAATAAATAAAATAGTAATACATGACTATAAATTTCTAAAACATTTATTTACTTGTAATATGATATAATTCTATCACATTATAATGTAAGATGACTAAAACATATTTATAACTCATTAGGTGATGTTACTATTCCATTGGTAAAATTACCATTCATAAGGGTAAAATTACTATTCTAAAGGGTAAAGTTACTATTTTCCAAAAAATATATTTCGATCTTATTGAACCACATTTTTCACCCTTATTACAACTATGTATATCATATTTTTTAAAATCATTTCATAGAAAAAGTTATTTAATAATAAAATATTTTTTTACTATTAATTAGAAAACACTATTCATAATATAACATTCATAAAAAAATAAACTATTCATAAAATACTATTCATCAACTTGAAACTTATTAGAATACTTATAAAAATTGAGCCTAGGTTAATTTTGACATTTGAAATTCAAAAATGTTGTTTATTTAAACATAATAATTCTTTGAATGAAAAATCTCTGAAAAGTACAATTTTTTACTTCTAAAATAAATTTATAAATTACAATTTTAATTATACCAAGTTATTACACAGTATAACTTATGCCTCTTTACATAACCCCTTATAACACACATATAGGACCTAAGATAAAGGTGTGTAATGGTGATAGAATCTTATGGTGGCTCAGACAACATTGCTAGACAGGTGATTCCTATCAACATGAACTTCTCTCGTAAGTGATTCTATTTAAGCTTTACGTGTTGAAGGTTGTCTTGGGCATGGTCTAGACTGAAGCCTAATAACGCCACCTCATTGTGATGCTTTGACAAATGGGTTTCGTGTGGCCTGAGTCGAGTAGATGATGTCATCGACTCTTCTTTATGCAATAATAACCATTATCATTTCCATTCATAACCACTAATCTTAATGTTAATAGTATAGTTTCCAATAGTCATATTTACCCACTGTCATATAATAGTTTAAACCCAATGGTCTAATTTCAATTATACCCACTTCATTAAAAAATGATATAGTTTTATTGAGTTCGAAAACATTAATTTTCAAGAAACAATTATTATTCAAAAAGTTTAGGTCGTTACATTATCACCCCCATAAGAAATTTCATCCCCGAAATTTCAACTCTTACCCTCAGAAGAGAAATGGTGTTGGTATTTGGGCCTCATAAACTCTTATGGTTCTCTTGGGGATTCTTTATATTTGTGGTTCCTCTACAACACTTTATCATGGTGGGTAGTCTTTTTGTGTAGAACCTTGTCTCTATGATCCAAGATCTCCAGTGGTTGCACCTTATAAGAGGGGTCATGTTCCAGTTGTACCGCCTCTAGATTTAGTACATGTTAAGGGTCAGGTATTGACTTCCTCAAGAGGGATACATGGAAAACATCATGAACTTGTGCTATATTTGGAGGAAATGAATGCTGATAGGCCACTACTCCTATGCGATCAAGGATTTAATAGGGGAAAATGTACCGAGGGAAGAGCTTCCCTCTATTCCCAATCCGCATGAATCTCTTCCATGGTGAAATTTGAATAAATAATTTTTCACCAACATCAAACACCAAGTCCCTTTGATGGTTGTCGGCATAGTTCTTTTTCCGAAACTGAGATACCTTAATGTGTTGTTGGATAGCATGAACCTTTTATATCATCTCTTACACAAGATCAGGCCCAAGAATATTTCTCTCAGCAACTTCATCCCAATAGGTAGGAATTCTACATCACTTCCTATATAGATCTTCATAAGGTTCCATTTTAATTTCTCAGTGGAAACTATTTTTGTAGGAGAACACAACTAATGAGATATGTTGATCCAATCCACCATTAAAATCTATTGAGTATGTTCTCAGTATGTCCTTGAATGTTTCAATATTCTTTTCATATTGTCCATAAGTTTGGGGGTGATAGGCCACACTAAAATTCAATTCGGTACACAAAGCATATAGAAGACTTATCTAGATTATAGATGTGAACCTTGGATCACAATCAAGTAAGATAGAAATTGGAACTCCATCATGCCTTACCAATTCATTCATGTAAATCCTATAAAGTTGATCAAGGGATAAATCTTCCCAAATAGAGATAAAATGGTAAGTCTTGGTGAGATGGTCCATTATAACCCATATCGCATTGTTTTCTTTCGATGTTATCAGGAGACTAGTGAAAAAGTCCATAGTGATATTGTTCCACTTTCATGCTGGTATGGGTAGTGGTTGTAATACCCCTTTAGGAATTTGTCTCTATACCTTCTCTTGCTGACATACTAGGCACCTTATAGTGTAGACGGTAATCTCTCATCTCATATTATCCCAGCAACAATATTCACAAAGTCCCCTATACATTTTCCAGCTTCCAAGATGTATAGAGAAATTAGAGTTATGAGATTCATCCATCAGCTCCTTCTTTATTTCTAGAATAGATGGAACACATAGTCTTGCATGAAATTTCAGTATACCTTCTTGATCAATATTGAACTCAGAAAACTTCTCATTCTTCACATCCTCAAAATTATTCTATAACAAAGGATTTTCTTTCTGATATTTCTTTATCTTCTCTCATAATGAAGGTTGATAAATCATTTGGGATTGGGTTGATGATGTCTCTTCCCTTATAATTCCCATGTCCATTTTCATTAGGTCTTAAATCAAGGGATATCTCTAAATCCTCATCATGGATAGAACAACTGGGTCATTCCTACTTAATGCATCAGCAACATTATTCTCTCTTTGAGGATGATAGTGAATTTAATAATCATAGTCTTTTAAAAGTTTCAACCATCTCATTTGTCTCATGTTCAATTCCTTTTGTGTGAAAATATACTTTAAACTTTGATGGTCTATGAATATATATCATATTTCTCCCCATGATGATAGTGCCTCTATATCTTCAGTGAAAAAACAACCACAACCATCTCCAAATCATGCATATGATAGTTATGCTGATGAGACATCAACTATCAAGATGCATAAGCATTGACATTATCATTTTTCATGATAACTCACCCAAGCACTTTCATAGATTCATTATTAAAAATAATGAATCCTTCTTTGATTTAGGGCAGAGTTAACACAGGTGAAGTAACCAATATCTTCTTCAACTCTTGGAAAATTTCCTCACACTCTTTTTTCTAGATGTACATGACCCATTTTTGAGTTAACATGATTAATGGATTAGAAAATCATGAATATTTTTTCACAAACCTCATATAATATCCCGATAATCCATGGAAACAACAAATCTCAGTTATTGTTGTTGGTTGAGGCCACCCCTCCACAACCTTTTTCTTTTCAGGGTAAACTATGATTCCTTCATTGGTTACAATGTTCACCATAAAATAAACTTTTTTTAACCAAAATTCACATTTACTAAACATTCCACAAATCCTATCCTTATATAGAGTTTTTAAAATAACCCTTAGATGATCCTCATGCTCCTCACAACATTTGGAATATATCATAATATCATTAATAAAAACTACCAGAATTTTATCAAGGTAGTCCATAAAGACTCTATTCATCAAATCCAAAAAAATTAGTAGGTGCATTAGTTTGTCTAAAGGTCATAACAACAAACTCATAATTCCCATATCTTGATCGGAATGTGGTGTTTGGAATATTTTCCTTCTTCACCCTCAATTGATGATAACCATATTGAAGATCAATCTTCGAGGAGAGTTTATCCCTATGAAGTTGGTCAAATAAGTCATCAATTATAAGAAGAGGGTAATTTTCATCATAGTTATCTCATTCAGTTCTCAATAATCAATTTATAGCCGCATTGATTCATCCTTCTTCTTCACAAAGAGAACATGTGCTCCCCAAGGATACACACTAATTCAGATAAACCCCTTCTCCAAATGATCTTGGAGTTGCTTATTTAATTCCTCCATCTCCACATTCACAAACCTATATGGGGTCTTTAATATCGGATGATATCTAGGTATGAGTTCAATGGATAACTCTTCCTCTCTTTCTAGGGGAGTTCTGAGTAACTCCTTAGGAAATACGTCAACGTATTCCTGGATGATGGGTACATTTTCTATCCTTATACTCTTATTCCCATATTCTTATTCACCAATCAACCCCATATAGAAGTCTATAAGAGGTTATTATATAAAAATATCAGGTTGATATATCTCTTCTTGGAAGATAACGGTAGGTTTCCCATTCAAGACTAAGGATTTTTCCTTGCTTCTGCATTTGATCTTAGAATTATAAATTGAGAGCCAATACATCCCTAGTATAATGTCAAATTCCATCATGGGAAGTAATAATATATTTTCGATAAGTTTTTTCTCACTAATGTAAACACTAGATTTTTAAAATATTGTTGATGCTTGGTTAATCTCACCAGGAGTCTTGACTAATAACTCTAATTTTAGAAATTCAGGGGTTGATTTTAAATTCCTTAAAAACATGGTGGAAATAAATGAATGTGTTGAATTAGAATCAAAAACATAATTTTCTATATTTGAGATAATAATAAAATTACCTTCCACCACATCATTTGGAGCTTCGACAATAGCTATCATGACAGCAAAAGCATGACCCTGCACCCCTGTCCTTTGCTGAGGCAGGTGGGGATTCCCCACTACTACCCTTGGATTTGGAAAGTGATTTTAAAAGTGACCAAGTTTTCCACATTTATAGAATGGAACTCCATGTATGACCTACACCATCTTCCCCTTTTCATTAGTGTTTTGAAGTCAATGTTTCACCTCACTATGACAATTCCATGTGATATAGCCATCTCTTCCGCACTTGTAGTACTTCCCACTCCTGAGAAGGCAGTTCCATGAATTTTTCTTCCCACCTTTACTACATGTGGGACATTTCACTTTATTTAATCCTCTTCCTTGATCAAATATCCTACCTAATCTTGGATCCATTGATTTGTTCTTGTCATTGGATTTATGAGACCACTGCATCTCACCAAACATCAGTTCGACTTCCATATCACTTCGCATGATCTCATCATAACTATCATAGTCTCTGTTGGATAGATTCTTTTCTAGATGAGGTCTTAGTCCACTAAATAATCTATCAACCTTCCCATTATGATCCATGGAAAATCTTTAGGTGTAGTGGGAAAGTATTTTTAAGCTCATCTCGTTGCTTCCCATGGATTCATTCTCCTTCTTCTTCAACTCGAGTAACTCCTTATCCTTTTTTGTTCTCATCGAACGAGGTAAATACTTATTGAATAATATCCTTATGAACTCTTACCACTCCATAGCTTCAACCGATACTATTGTACTCAGGTTTTTAATCAGTTACCACAACTGATCAACTTCTCCATCTAAGTAGTAAATAGACACGGTGATCTTCTCTAGTTTTGAACATCTAAGAACAGAAAATATCTTCTCTATAGAGCTGATAAATTGTTAAAAATCAATGGTTTGTTAGATCAACTGATGGTTAGTGGTCAATAACACATAAAATAATCAACATATATGTGTTCCCTTCACGGTGAAATCAGTCTCTCATCTTGATTCATGTTATTTCACATAACTTCAGTCATTTGGTTCATCATTCTCATGAATGTTTCCATTCTGACATCCATCATAGGGTTGTCATCTCATTGTCCATTACGACAACCATTTTCACAATTCCTCCTATTTCCCGCTATTTTATAAAATAATAAATCCATAGTGAGAAACTTATTTTATTTAATAATAATTTATCTTTATTGTATATTTATGTCTTAAAACATAATTATTAAAAAAATTATACTTTAACATTAATTAAATTTCTCTATAAATCCTTTATAATGATTTATAACAATCTTGTGATTAACCAAACATATCCCCCGAGAGTTTCAAACATAGAGTTCATAATGGCCATTTATTATTCACCAGTTCTCATTAAAGTATATCTCAAAGTGGTGTTTTTGGGTTTTACCCCTAGATACATTTATGACAAAGCCACATACACCTGTTTGTATCCAGATAGATATCCATTTGTTCAGAAACTGCTTAATATTTCACCAAAATACTAGGAAGTTTTTCCATATTTAAACTTTTCATCAGGGTTATTCCTAATGTTTTCATATCTTAATTTCTAAAAATAAATAAACCACCCTTTGATACCAACTATGGAATCCAACCTTCTTATTACATAAATTTTCACTACATTACAAACATAGGATATTTAAAGCTTAGTGTCTTGAAAAAAAGGTACATAATACATGAAAAAATATAAAATTATTTTAATACTTTTGAAAGGATTCTTGAAATGTTTATCCAAATTAAAATTATTGTAACTCATAACCTAGGGACATACATCAAATGAAATGGTGACTAAAAGGCCCAGTAAGGAAAACAAGTGAAACACTTTACATATAAACTTGAGTGATATAAATAAGAACATTGGAAATATCATAAAGTCATGACAAATAGGCATATAATAATATTAATAACATGAAATATAACATGAAAATGTTGCTAAAAAATTTAAATTTGACATTCATAAGAATATCACCAAGGTTCATCCACAATGTGTCATAAACAATACCAAGGTTATTCACCAAGGTATCATAAAACTAGTCATATCTAGATATTAATTTCTTTACTCAATGCATTATAGTGTTATCAGGGTGCACCCTTAATAAGTATTTATTTTCATATGATCCAAACAAATAATAATCAATCATTTCATAAATAACATAAGAAGAATAAAATAAATGGGTTTCTTATCAAAATTTTGACATTTTAAAGAAGTGCTTAAAAACATGATCATTGTGTCATTTATAACCCAGGAAAAAAGAATGAGGGTTTTATGTATGTCAATTACTGAATAAAATATATCATTTTTATGTCTTGATGAATACTCCTAAAATTAAATAGGTTTGTGTAATCATATAAATTAAATAAGATAATTTCATTAGAAAATGAGATATTTTGAGATTAAAAGCCTACAGCATAATGGATATGCAACATGATATTAGAAAACATTAAAAAAATAGGGCAAAGAGGTCACCCATTCATAATAGAGTCATAATAAATTATAAGAACGTAACAACATGGAGATAAGAACATGGTATGTAAATTTTCAAGACATACCACATAAAATAATATTTGAAAGAACAAAAGAGAAGTTGTGAATTCCCTTGCAAAAATTTGGCAGCCTAACGATGTCGCTTAAAAATTCAGAAAATCAGTTGATGAGAGCCAAAATGGTCTCTTATAATTTTCTTCATAAAATTGAAATTAATAAGGATAATTAATAACGTACCCCATAAAAATAAAATGAAAATTTAAAGGACATAACAAAAAAATAAGTCTTCACTAAAAGAGGAGGGTGAGAGGTTCCCT
The DNA here is from genome assembly GCA_963277665.1 of Viscum album. NCBI lineage: Eukaryota > Viridiplantae > Streptophyta > Magnoliopsida > Santalales > Viscaceae > Viscum > Viscum album. The sequence continues at coordinate 247,996,350 of OY728131.1, forward strand.
TACCTTGAAGAGTAAATTCAAAAACTCGATGGTTGGGACCTTGGGGGCTTGATTATACCTTGAGAGGACTTATTGGGAGGTAAAAAGACCAGATCTTAGTTTATAATGAATTTTGAATGAATGGAATGAAGTAATGGGTTGGTATTTATAGCAAAAGTGAGGGAATATTTTATTAATTTCCAAGGGACACCTCATTAGTGGTATATGAAAAACCATGGGCTTTCACATGGTATTTTTTCCATGGTATTGGATACTTGGGACACCTAATAAAAAAATATTCTTAAATAGTATACCAAAAATATTACATCATTATTACATCATTAATGATGTCATTAAACTTACCAAAAACTCAAAACTGTATTTTTAATATTCAATAAAAATTAAACTACTTCAGAAAACTCCCAAAATTTCACCCTTATAGTTTTTTGAAAATTAAAATCCAAAATTGAACTCTATTTTATAAAAAATAATTTCATTTTAAATTATGTTAAATAAATAAAATACTATTAATTTACTGATAGTTTCTAAAACATTTATTTACTTATACTATGATATAATTATATCACATTACCACTTAAGATGACTAAATCATATTTATACCTCCTTAGTTGATGTTACTATTACATTAGTAAAATTACCATTAATAAGGGTAAAATTTCTATTCCAAAGGGTAATGTTACTATTCAACAAAAAAAATTGTTTTGATCTTATTGAACTACATTTTTCACCCTTATTACAAACATGTATGTCTGATTTTTGAAAATCATTTCACAGAAAAAGTTATATAATAATAAAATATTTTTAACTATTCATAAACAAACACTATTCATAACATTCTATTCATAAAAATAAAATATTCATAAAATACTATTCATCAAAATTAAACATCATATAAAACTTCTAAAAATTCATCCTAGATTAAGTTTGACATTTGAAATTTCAAAATTATTCTTATTTTAACATAATAATTCTTTATGTATGAAAAAATTCTAAAAAGTACAATTTTTTACTTCTAAAATCAACTTATAAAGTAAAAAAATTATTCATACCAAGGGATTAGACAATGTAACTAAGTCCTCATTACATAACCCCTTATAATTCTTTTATATGACATAAAATTAAGGCATGAAATTTTGATAAAATCTTGAGGTGGCTCAGACAACATTGCACGAGTGGTGAATTCTATCAACTTGAACTTCTCCCATAAATGATTCCTTTCAAGATTAAAATATTAAGGATTGGCTTGGTCTTGGTCTAGAGGGGATCTCAACGACTCCACCTCATTCCCATGCTCCGGTAAATGGTCTTTGTATGGCCTGAGTCTACTATATGAGGTCATCGACTCTTCTTTAAGAAATAATAACCATTATCATTTCTATTAAAAATGACTAATCTTAGCATTAAGAGTATAGTTTTCAATGGTTATATAATAGAAAAAACCCAAAGTTCACATTTCAATTATACTCAATTTATTAATAAAATTATAGAGTTTTTTTAGTACAAAAACATACATTTTTATGAAACTATTATTATTCAAAAAGATCAGATCGTTAAAATACACTAGATTGGTAGATTTGTGGTTGCTACATCCATGAACAATAAAAACATGACATACCAACTTTTAGAAGGATTTTTTCATCCATTTTTGAAAATTTTAATGGAATATAGGGTAGGATTGTTAACAGTGGATGGGGAAATGGATGTGAACCCTATGTAGATGCTAATAGGGTCATCTATTGGCAGTGGTGATGGTATCTTGGATCAAGAAATCCACCTCTCATCTCATGAATCTATTGTGACTATTATATTCACTTCCAATATGTATATCCTGATCTATTTTGAGGTTCTAATGTTTTTTAAATTGATTTATATGGTGTTTCCCCTTTGATATCTAGATTTTGAGTTGTCATCACTCATTGGATGCTAGACTGATGTTTGGGACTGTTGTGCTCAAACATGTTGGAGAGTGGCCTCATAACTCGAATGTATCATAGAATAGGTTTTCCTTATCAACCATCGCTAATGTGTAATACATGGGTTTTTATCTTTATTTATTGGTCAGAAAGATGTGGTGGATTTTCTCTATCTTGTATAGCTGCCATGGGTCAATGATGTCTAGTTGTGGGTTAATACGTAGTGTCAAAAAATTACAAGAGGCATGAATTTATTTCTTATATTTATCACGAAATTCCTAATTCTGACACTGTGCCTTTAGTAATTTCATTGCCTTTTATGTCACTCATCTTCAAGGTAATATTTAGCTAATTGAAGGCAGTCTGATAGAATTTGGTAAATCACTTGATGCAATAGGTTGGTGGGTTTGGTAAGAACTTTCATATGGGTGGCATCAATTTTATGGAAAAGTATGTTGACACCAATAATTAATCCATATATCCCTTTGGACCATCTATATGGAATAGTTGGGTGCATTGATGAGTGATTTTAATATATTGGGCCAGTTTGAGGTTTTTGAGCATTTGGTGTAACGACCCGAAATTTTGAATAAATCTTGTTTCCTAATTTTATGTGTTATTTTATTTTATTTTTTTACTCAACAAAAATGTTTCATTTGATAACATGAGTATAATTAAAATGAGACTGTTGGGTTTTGACCTTTATTTGACCATTGGTCAATATGACCGCTGTAAACTAAACGTTTCGATTATTGTCTCTAAATACAAGTAATCTTGGTTAATTAATATAGAAAGAAGATTCGATGGCCTCACCCAGTAGTCTTGGACCGATCGAAGCCCATCTAACAGAACTTGGGAAGGTGGTAGCACCACTGGGCTTTGCTCTAGACCAAACCCAAGCTGAACTTCATCGTGTGAAGCTAGAACGGGATCGCATTCACGAGAAGTTCAACCTGATAGAAATTACTACTCGTGCGATGTTGGTCGAGCCTCCCTCGGATTATCTCACCTTAGCACACCTTACACTTAGGTCCTATACTGGTGTGATAAGGGGCTATGTAAGGAGACTGTAATTGCCTTGTGTAATCCTTTGTTTTAAATAAAAATTGGGATTTCTTCTTATGATGAAGTTTATGAATTTTCAAATGTCCGGATAAATATAGTATGCATATATTTGATGAATTTTAGAGAAAGGATATTTTAAAAATGTTTATGTAAATCTTAAATAAATAAAAATGTGTATTGATTTTCAAAAAATGGTCTTCTATAATTATGTTCAGTATGAAATTTCGAGTCTAAGAAGATCAACTTGATTTTTGATGAATAGTAAATTATGAATAGTGATTTTACGCTTAGGATTACTAATGTGACCAAATGGATTAGTAATTTCACTCAAAGAAAGTTTTAATATAATTTAGACACCTAGATTAAGTAATGAGATTCAATAAAATGGGTAAATAACAGTTTCATAAATTATTATTCAAGTATTAGTTTTTTCAGGTGAATAGTGTTTTTAAATTAAAAATATTTAGAAAACTATTTTTATAAAATGGATTTCATTTTTGAACTCAGGGCATCGATATTATGTTAAGGTAATTTTTGGGAATTTTTCTGAAAAAAATGAATTTTCTGTGAATAGTGTATTTATTTAAAAAAATAAATTAAAATTATTTAGAAAATTATTTTTATAAAATGGAGTTCATTTTTGAAATCATAGCATTGATATTTGGTTAAGGTGAAATTTTGGGATTATTCTGAGAAAGTTGAATTTTCGATGAATAGTGAAAATACAATTTTTAAGTTACGGGTGTTTAATGACATCATTAAATGATGTATTAAGTATGTAATCAATATGGTCGACTTATGAATAGTAAGATAAGGTATGAGGTGTCCCAAGTGTCCAATACCATGGGCAAATACCATGGGCAAGCCCATGGTTTTTCCAAAACCACTAATGAGGTGTCCCTTGGCCATTAATGCCTTGTCCCCTCACTTTCCCTATAAATACCAAGCCATCCTCTCATCCATTAGACTCCCCACTCTTACCCAATGAATTTATGGTCTCATTACTTCACAAGAAGCCCTCCCAAGGTTCCCCCAAGCCCTCAAGGTCCCAATCTTTGAGTTTTAATAGTTACGTTTTAAGGTAAGGGATCTGATCTCTCTCTTTCTTTTCAAGAAATATCTTTTATGTAATTTCTTTTATTCTCCATGTTCTTATGTTAAAGGGTGTTCTTTTATACTCCTCTTAATTCCCTTTTCATGTTCACATAATGAGAGATCCCCTATTACTCTCATTATTTCGTTTTATGAAGTTTTAAGTGGCGCCGTTAGGCTGCCGAATTTTTTGTAACGGATTCTTTCTCCTTTCTCATTTTTCAAGATCTATTTTCATGTAAAGTATTTCAAGTTACTTTTCATTATGTTGGGGTATGATATCTAAATTTATCATACTGATATTTTATTATCATATGATGAGAGACCCCATTTGATCTCTTCAATTCAGTATTTTGAATTTTAAGTGGCGTCGTTAGGCTGCTGAATTTTTAAGTGGTCCTTGCACCTTTCTCCCTTTTCAAAGTTCTAATTTTATGTCAAGTCTTGGAAGTTTCTTTTTATTATTTTGGGGTATGATCTCTATATCTAACATACTGGTATTTTATGTTCATATGATGAGAGACCCTATTTGATCTCATCAATTCATTTTTGGTTGAAGTTTATGTAACGTTGTTAGGCTGCCGAATTTTCATAAAAGAAATGTTATTTTTGTCTTCCTTTCATGTTCTTCATTTCATATGGTATATTTTCAAGTTTCATTAGCATGATGTTAAATCCCTTATATTCCTTCCCTCTACTTTTTTATGGGTCATTTATGAATGTTTGACCCATGTCCCCTCTCTTTTCAATGTTTTCTAAAAACCTTGTAACATAGTCGTTATGCTGTAGAATTTTCGTCTCAAAATGCCTCTCTCTTTTCTCAAAATTATTTTATGTTATAAATTGAATACTCAAAGCTCTTATTTCTACAAGGGTATTCACATATATATCAAAATGTTCTATTTTAAATTCTGGGATTTACATACATGAGATCGCTTTCCCTTTCTGTGGGTTTATAGTGACATTAAGATCATGTCTTTAGAGCAGTTTTTAAAATGTTATGATTATGAAATGAAACACATTTATTTTATGCTATATGGGTTATTTATGAAATTTTTGATGATGATATATGTGTCTCACATGACAATAAAGTCAAATTTAAGGTTTCACCCTGATAGCGCTCCAATTCATTGGGTAATGATGTAACCACTAGATATTACAATTTTCACGATACCTTGGTGAGTAACCTTGGTAATTTTCAAATGACACCTTGGGGATGGACCTTGGTGATATGTTCATGATTTTCTATGTTAAATGATGTAGCCACATCTTCAAGTTATGAAAAATGTTATTTTTATTATGAAATTCCTCATGATTCCTTTCTCATGCCTTAAAGTTCTTTTCTTGACCTTATTGAAGTATCTCAAGTTCACATGTAAAATGTTCCTCTTGTTTCCCTTGCTGGGCCTTCTGCTCACCCTTTTTTTTTTATGTATGTCCCCAGGTTATGAGATGTAGTAATGAACCTAGGATGAACATGAGGAGAATACTTTCAAGTGTTTAAGAAGAATGTTTTATGTTTTCATGTTTTATGTTCCTGGTTTCCAAGACACTAAACCTTAAAGATCCTCAGTTTTGTGTAATGAAATGAAAGTTTATGTTATAAAATGGTGGGATGCTATAGTTGGTATAAAAGGATGGTTTAGTTATTTGTGTAAATTAGATATTAAAACTCTAGGAAGAACCCTATAGAAAAGTTTAAATATAGGAAATCTTCCTGGTATTTTGGTGAGTATTGAGTAAGGGGTTGCCAAGAAAATACATCCCTACCTGGATACGAGCTGGTAGAGGTGGCTATGGCATAGATGTACGTAGGGGTAAAACCCGAAAACACCACTTTGAGCTAGACTCGAATGGGAACTGGTACACGACAACGGGTCTTGCTGCACTCTTGGTTACGACACTCCCGGGAGATATGCTTTGGTAAATTCATAAGCTTAGTATGAACCATTATTAAAGGAACAAAGATAAAATAAAATAAAGATTCACATAAGAATATATGATCATGGATAAACTAGTTTGAAACCTAGGGGATCACAAGTTAGGGTACACTTTTCTTCTACAAGTTATCCATATATGCTTTAAGTTCCTTTTCATGATTATTGGCTAAGTATTTAAGCCCCTAATTATTATTTCTCTTCTTAGTTAATGGTGGGAAATGAAAGAACATGCCCCAAAAACCAATGTGATAGGAAATGCGATGATTTTTGTATTAATATGACATAGATGATTAGTGGATTAAAATATGATTATTATTTTGGAAGACGTTCACTATTTTGGGGACCTTATTTGATCGAGGTAAATAGATTACTATGGTATTTTCATTGAGGAGTAAGGTTGACTTATATTTTGAAGAATCGATGAATTTAAGGTGAACTTATGGTAATTTAGGTTACTTATGGAAATGATTAACCTATCTTGGGTAAAATATGTTTAGGTTAGCTACTTTTGTTATAAGATGTTAGGAGTGGTTGATGTTGTCTGGAGATGAACAATGAAGTTGTTTTGGAAGACTATGTTATCAAATCCTTCTTATATTTGGGTTTTAATCTCAGTTTGGTTTATTTTGAGGAATTTTAAGGACCGTTATTTATGGAATGGTCTATGATGAACTTTGGGTAGTACCATGAAACTTTGAAGATTTAAAAGTAGTTTCCCTTCCTATGGGATTATTTCTTTTTGAAGAGTTGTTTTATCTTAAACTTTCTGTTTTTGGAATAATGTTTAAAGATAGAAGAAATAGATAGTTAATCTTTTGTGGATTATGTGATTCTTTAGAATATGATTCTTGTGCTTTTTATGAGAACAAGTATTTTTGAATTCTCATCATTTGGAGAAAAGATTAGTTTTGTTATAGACTTATTAAAGGATGAAACTCTACTTGAAGGTAGGTATATTTTCTTATGTTTTTGTTCTATTTAGTAAATGAATTCCTCAAAATTATGAACAAGAATGTAAAACAAAAACGTTGTCGGTTTACGTTTCCTACTAGGTAATCAAAGACTGTTTACACACATCGTAAGTTTGGGATTTTCTTATGGTTAACTTTCTCCTAATCATGTTTTCTATCACTCTCCCTCAGAACTTGACCCTTTGTTTTTCTTCCATGTCCATGTTTTCCTACATGGAATCCTAGTGTGGGTTATCTCGGGTGGCCTTTGTACTTCCCTTTCTTTCTTTTAAAGTAATAGTTTTACTGACTCCTCTTCCGATGTGGGACTTTCAATGAAATTTCAAAGCCCAATTTTAAAAATTGCGAGGACGCAATTTCTTAAGGGGGGAAGATTGTAACGACCCGAAATTTGGAATAAATCTTGTTTCCTAATATTATGTGTTATTTTATTTTATTTTTTTACTCAACAAAAATGTTTCATTTGATAACATGAGTATAATTAAAATGAGACTGTTGGGTTTTGACCGTTATTTGACCATTGGTCAATATGACCATTGTAAACTAAACGTTTTGATTATTGTCTCTAAATACAAGTAATCTTGGTTAATTAATATAGAAAGAAGATTTGATGGCCTCACCCAGTAGTCTTGGACCGATCGAAGCCCATCTAACAGAACTTGGGAAGGAGGTAGCACCACTGGGCTTTGCTCCGGACCAAACCCAAGCTGAACTTCATCGTGTGAAGCTAGAACGGGATCGCCTTCGCGAGAAGTTCAAACTGATAGAAATTACTACCCGTGCGATGTTGGCCAAACCTCCCTCGGATTCTCTCACCTTAGCACACCTTACACTTAGGTCATATGCTAGTGTGATAAGGGGCTATGTAAGGAGACCGTAACTACCTTGTGTAATCCTTTGTTTTAAATAAAAAATTGGGATTTCTTCTTATGATGAAGTTTATGAATTTTTAAATGTACGGATAAATATAGTATGCATATTTTTGATGAATTTTAGAGAAAGGATATTTTAAAAATGTTTATGTAAACCTTAAATAAATAAAAATGTGTAATGATTTTCAAAAAATGGTCTTCTACAATTATATTCAGTACGAAATTTCGAGTCTAATAAGATCAACTTGATTTTTGATGAATAGTAAATTATGAATAGTGATTTTACGCATAGGATTAGTAATGTGACCAAATAGATTAGTAATTTCACTCAAAAAAAGTTTTAATATAATTTAGACACCTAGATTAAGTAATGAGATTCAATAAAATGGGTAAATAACAGTTTCATAAATTATTATTCAAGTATTAGTTTTTTCAGGTGAATAGTTTTTTAATTAAAAATTTAATTAAAAATATTTAGAAAACTATTTTTATAAAATGGATTTCATTTTTGAACTCAGAGCATCGATATTTTGTTAAGGTAATTTTTGGGGATTTTTCTGAAAAAAATGAATTTTCGGTGAATAGTGTATTTATTTAAAAAAATAAATTAAAAATATTTAGAAAATTATTTTTATAAAATGGAGTTGATTTTTGAAATCAGAGCATTGATATTTGGTTAAGGTGAAATTTTGGGATTATTCTGAGAAAGTTGAATTTTCGATTAATAGTGAAAATACAGTTTTTAAGTTATGGGTGTCTAATGACATCATTAAATGATGTATTAAGTATGTAATCAATATGGTCGACTTATGAATAGTAAGATAAGGTATGAGGTGTCCCAAGTGGCCAATACCATGGGCAAATACCATGGGCAAGCTCATGGTTTTTCCAAAACCACTAATGAGGTGTCCCTTGGCCATTAATGCCTTGTCCCCTCACTTTCCCTATAAATACCAAGCCATCCTCTCATCCATTCGACTCCCCACTCTTCCCCAACAAATTTCTGGTCTCATTACCTCCCAATCAGTCCTCCCAAGGTGCCCCTAAGCCCTCAAGGTCCCAACCTTTGAGTTTTAATAGTTACGTTTTAAGGTAAGGGATCCGATCTCTCTCTTTCTTTTCAAGAAATCTCTTTTATGTAATTTCTTTTATGCTCCATGTTCTTATGTTAAAGGGTGTTCTTTTATACTCCTCTTACTTCCCTTTTTATGTCAACATAATGAGATATCCCCTCTTACTCTCATTATTTAGTTTTATGAAGTTTTAAGTGGCGTCGTTAGGCTGCCGAATTTTTTGTAACAGATTCTTTCTCCTTTCTCATTTTTCAAGATCTATTTTCATGTAAAGTATTTCAAGATCCTTTTTATAATGTTGGGGTATGATCTCTAAATTTATCATACTGATCTTTTATGATCATATGATTAGAGACCCCATTTTATCTCTTCAATTCAGTATTTTGAAGTTTAAGTGGCGTCGTTAGGCTGCTGAATTTTTAAGTGGTCCTTGCACCTTTCTCCCTTTTCAAAGTTCTAATTCCATGTCAAGTCTTGCAAGTTCCTTTTTATTATGTTTGGGTATGATCTATATATCTATCATACTGGTCTTGTATGTTATTATGATGAAAGACCCTATTTGATCTCATCAATTCATTTTTGGTTGAAGTTTATGTAACGCTGTTAGCCTGCCGAATTTTCATAAGAGAAATCTTATTTTTGTCTTCCTTTCTTGTTTTTCATTTCATATGGTATATTTTCAAGTTTCATTACCATGTTCTTAAATCCATTATATTCCGTCCCTCTACTGTTTTATGGGTCATTTATGAATGTTTTTCCCATGTCCCTTCTCTTTTCAATGTTTTCTAAAAACCTTGTAACATAACTGTTATGCTGTAGAATTTTCGCCTCAAAATGCCTCTCTCTTCTCTCAAAATTATTTTATGTTATAAAATGAATACTCAAAGATATTATTTCTATAAGGGTATTCACATATATATCAAAATTTTCTATTTTAAATTCTAGGATTTACATACATGAGACCGCTTTCCCTTTATGTGGGTTTAAAGTGACATTAAGATCATGTCTTTAAAGTAGTTTTTAAAACGTTGTGATTATGAAATGAAACCCATTATTTTATGCTATATGGGTTATTTATGAAATGTTTGATGATGATATATGTGGCTCACATGATAATAAATGAAAATTTAAGGGTTCTCCCTGATAGTGCTCCAATGCATTGGGTAATGATGTAACTACTAGAGATTACAATTTTCACGATACCTTGGTGAATAATCTTGGTAATTTTCAAATGACACCTTGGGGATGGACCTTGGTGATATGTTCATGACTGTCTATGTTAAATGATGTAGCCACATCTTCAAGTTATGAAAAATGTTATTTTTATTATGAAATGCCTTATGATTCCTTTCTCATTCCTTAAAGTTCTTTTCTTGACCTTATTGAAGTATCTCAAGTTCACATGTAAAATGTTCCTCTTGTTTCCCTTACTGGGCATTCTGATCACCCTTTTTTTTATGTATTTCCCTAGGTTATGAGATGTAGTAATGAACCTAGGATGAACATGAGGATAATCCTTTCAAGTGTTTAAGAAAGATGTTTTATGTTTTCATGTTTTATGTTCCTGGTTTCCAAGACACTAAACCTTAAAGATCCTCAGTTTTGTGTAATGAAATGAAAGTTTATGTTATAAAAAGGCGGGATGCTATAGTTGGTATCAAAGTATGGTTTAGTTATTTGTGGAAATTAGTATATTAAAACTCTAGGAAGAACCCTATATAAAAGTTTAAATATAGGAAATTATCCTGGTATTTTGGTGAGTATTGAGTAAGGGGTTGCCAAGCAAATACATCCCTGTCTGGATACGAGCAGGTAGAGGTGGATCTGGCACAGATGTACATAGGGGTAAAACCCGAAAACACTGCTTTGAGCTAGACTTGAATGGGAACTGGTACACGACAACGGGCCTTACTGCACTCTTGGTTAAGACACTCCCGGGGGATATGCTTTGGTAAATTCATAAGCTTAGTATGAACCATTATTAAAGGAACAAAGATAAAATAAAATAAAGATTCACATAAGAATATATGATCATGGATAACCTAGTTTGAAACCTAGGGGATCACAAGTTAGGGTGCACTTTTCTTCTACAAGTTATCCTTATATGCTTTAAGTTCCTTTTCATGATTATTGGCTAAGTATTTAAGCCCCTAATTATTATTTCTCTTCTTAGTTAATGGTGGGAAATGGAAGAACATTTCCCAAAAACCAATGTGCTAGGAAATGCGATTATTTTCATATTAATATGACATAGATGATTAGTGGATTAAAATATGATTATTATTTTGGAAGACGTTCACTATTTTGGGGACCCTATTTGATCGAGGTAAATAGATTACTATGGTATTTTCATTGAGGAGTAAGGTTGACTTATATTTTGAAGAATCTATGAATTTAAGGTGAACTTATGGTAATTTAGGTTACTTATGGAAATGATTAACCTATCTTGGGTAAAATATGTTTAGGTTAGCTACTTTTGTTATAAGATGTTAGGAGTGGTTGATGTTGTCTGGAGATGAACAATGAAGTTGTTTTGGAAGACTATGTTATCAAATCCTTCTTGTATTTGGGTTTCAATCTGAGTTTGGTTTATTTTGTGGAATTTTAAGGACCCTTATTTATGGAATGGTCTATGATGAACTTTGGGTAGTACCATGAAACTTTGAAGATTTAAAAGTAGTTTACCTTTCTATGGGATTCTTTCTTTTTGAAGAGTTGTTTTACCTTAAACTTTCTGTTTTTGGGATAATGTTTAAAGATAGAAGAAATAGATAGTTAATCTTTTGTGGATTATGTGATTCTTTAGAAGATGATTCTTGTGATTTTTATGAGAACAAGTGTTTTTGAATTCTCATCATTTGGAGAAAAGATTAGTTTTGGTAGAGACTTATTAAAGGATGAAACTCTACTTAAAGGTAGGTATATTTTCTTATGTTTTTGTTCTATGTAGTAAATGAATTCCTCAAAATTATGAACAGGAACGTAAAACAAAAACGTTGTCGGTTTATGTTTTCTACTAGGTAATCAAAGACCGTTTACACACATCGTAAGTTTGGGATTTTCTTATGGTTAACTTTCTCCTAATCATGTTTTCTATCACTCTCCCTCAGAAATTGACCCTTTGTTTTTCTTCCATGTCCATGTTTTCTTACATGGAATCCTAGTGTGGGTTATCTCGGGTGTCCTTTGTACTTCCCTTTCTTTCTTTTAAAGTAATAGTTTTACTGACTCCTCTTCCGATGTGGGACTTTCAATGAAATTTCAAAACCCAATTTTAAAAATTGCGAGGATGCAATTTCTTAAGGGGGGAAGATTGTAACGACCCGAAATTTTGAATAAATCTTGTTTCCTAATTTTATGTGTTATTTTATTTTATTTTTGTACTCAACAAAAATGTTTCATTTGATAACATGAGTATAATTAAAATGAGACTATTGGGCTTTGACCGTTATTTGACCATTGGTCAATATGACCGCTATAAACTAAACGTTTCGATTATTGTCTCTAAATACAAGTAATCTTGGTTAATTAATATAGAAAGAAGATTTGATGGCCTCACCCCGTAGTCTTGGACCGATCGAAGCCCATCTAACTGAACTTGGGAAGGAGGTAGCACCACTGGGATTTTCTTTGGACCAAACCCAAGCTGAACTTCATCGTGTGAAGCTAGAACGGGATCGCCTTCGCGAGAAGTTCAAACTGATAGAAATTACTACTCGTGCGATGTTGGCCGAGCCTCCCTCAGATTCTCTCACCTTATCACACCTTACACTTGGGTCCTATGCTTGTGTGATAAGGGGCTATGTAAGGAGACCGTAACTGTCTTGTGTAATCCTTTGTTTTAAATAAAAATTGGGATTTCTTCTTATGATGATGTTTATGAATTTTCAAATATCCGGATAAATATAGTATGAATATTTTTGATGAATTTTACAGAAAAGATATTTTAAAAATTTTTATGTAAACCTTAAATAAATAAAAATTTGTAATGATTTTCAAAAAATGGTCTTCTACAATTATGTTCAGTACAAAATTTCGAGTCTAATAAGATCAACTTGATTTTTGATGAATAGTAAATTATGAATAGTGATTTTACGCTTATGATTAGTAATGTGACCAAATGGATTATTAATTTCACTGAAAGAAAGTTTTAATATAATTTAGACACCTAGATTAAGTAATGAGATTCAATAAAATGGGTAAATAACAGTTTCATAAATTATTATTCAAGTATTAGTTTTTTTAGGTGAATAGTGTTTTTTAATTAAAAATTTAATTAAAAATATTTAGAAAACTATTTTTATAAAATGGATTACATTTTTGAACTCAGAGCATCGATATTATGTTAAGGTAATTTTTGGGGATTTTTCTGAAAAAAATGAATTTTCGGTGAATAGTGTATTTATTTAAAAAAATAAATTAAAAATATTTTGAAAATTATTTTTATAAAATGGAGTTCATTTTTGAAATCAGAGCATTGATATTTGGTTAAGGTGAAATTTTGGGATTATTCTGAGAAAGTTGAATTTTCGATGAATAGTGAAAATACAGTTTTTAAGTTACGGGTGTTTAATGACATCATTAAATGATGTATTAAGTATGTAATAAATATGTTCGACTTATGAATAGTAAGATAAGGTATGTGGTGTCCCAAGTGGCCAATACCGTGGGCAAATACCATGGGCAAGCCCATGGTTTTGCCAAAACCACTAATGAGGTGTCCCTTGGCCATTAATGTCTTGTCCCCTCACTTTCCCTATAAATACCAAGACATCCTCTCATCCATTCGACTCCCCACTCTTCCCCCAATGAATATTTGGTCTCATTACCTCCCAAGAAGTCCTCCCAAGGTGCCCCCAAGCCCTCAAGGTCCCATCCTTTGAGTTTTAAGAGTTTCGTTTTAAGGTAAGGGATCTGATCTCTCTCTTTCTTTTCAAGAAATCTCTTTTATGTAATTTCTTTTATGCTCCATGTTCTTATGTTAAAGGGTGTTATTTTATACTCCTCTTAATTCCCTTTTCATGTTCACATAATGAGGGATCCCCTCTTACTCTCATTATTTCGTTTTATGATGTTTTAAGTGGCGCCGTTAGGCTGCCGAATTTTTTGTAACGGATTATTTCTCCTTTCTCATTTTTCAAGATCTATTTTCATGTAAAGTATTTCAAGTTCCTTTTTATTATGTTGGGGTATGATCTCTAAATTTATCATACTGATCTTTTATGATCATATGATGAGAGACCCCATTTTATCTCTTCAATTCAGTATTTTGAAGTTCAAGTGGCATCGTTAGGCTGCTGAATTTTTAAGTGGTCCTTACACCTTTCTCCCTTTTCAAAGTTCTAATTTCATGTCAAGTCTTGCAAGTTCCTTTTTATTATGTTGGGTTATGATCTCTATATCTATCATACTGGTATTTTATGTTCATATGATGAGAGACCCTATTTGATCTCATCAATTCATTTTTGGTTGAAGTTTATGTAACGTTGTTAGGCTGCCGAATTTTCATAAGAGAAATCTTATTTTTGTCTTCCTTTCATGTTCTTCATTTCATATGGTATATTTTCAAGTTTCATTACCATGTTCTTAAATCCCTTATATTCCATCCCTCTACTGTTTTATGGGTCATTTATGAATGTTTGACCCATGTCCCCTCTCTTTTCAATGTTTTCTAAAAACCTTGTAACATAGTCGTTATGTTGTAGAATTTTCGTCTCAAAATGCCTCTCTCTTTTCTCAAAATTATTTTATGTTATAAAGAGAATACTAAAATATCTTATTTCTATAAGGGTATTCACATATATATCAAAATGTTCTATTTTAAATACTGGTATTTACATACATGAGACCGCTTTCCCTTTCTGTGGGTTTAAAGTGACATTAAGATCATGTCTTTAAAGCAGTTTTTAAAACGTTATGATTATGAAATGAAACCCATTTATTTTATGCTATATGGGTTATTTATGAAATTTTTTATGATGATATATTTGGCTCACATGATAATAAAGGCAAATTTAAGGGTGCTCCCTGATAGCGCTCCAATGCATTGGGTAATGATGTAACCACTAGAGATTACAATATTCACGATACCTTGGTGTATAACCTTGGTAATTTTCAAATGACACCTTGGGGATAGACCTTGGTGATATGTTCATGATTGTGTATGTTGAATGATGTAGCCACATCTTCAAGTTATGAAAATGTTATTTTTATTATGAAATGCCTCATGATTCCTTTCTCATACCTTAAAGTTCTTTTCTTGACCTTATTGAAGTATCTCAAGTTCACATGTAAAATGTTCCTCTTATTTCCCTTACTGGGCCTTCTGATCACCCTTTTTTTATGTATGTTTCCAGGTTATGAGATGCAGTAATGAACCTAGGATGAACATGAGTAAAATACTTTCAATTGTTTAAGAAGAATGTTTTATGTTTTCATGTTTTATGTTCCTTGTTTCCAAGACACTAAACCTTAAAGATCCTCAGTTTTGTGTAATGAAATGAAAGTTTATGTTATAAAAAGTCGGGATGCTATATTAGGTAGGTGATGAATTCATGAATCAAGAAATAACCCCTATTTAGGTGGATAAAATAATATATGGGTATATATGAAGAAAACATTCACCCCCCCCCCCTTTCGCATCATGGATAAATGTGTTCCTTTCCATGATTCTTCAATAAATTATAATGCATTAGTTCATGGTATGGGTGGGTTAATTTAATACAGAGATAATGTTGTGATAATTTCTAATAGGGGTTATTTATTTCATCTTCTGGTGATATAGAATGTTGTTGTCTTTTCACTCAGATCCATTTGGCTATGTTTTGGCCTCTATGTGGCTGGTCCTTTGGGAAATTTTTTTCCCAATGTTCCACTTTTTCCTTTGAGTCATGTAAGTTTTACATTTAATCCATTTAAAATAAGTGATATCATTTCTAATAATATAGGACATCATCCCCATTCAGTATAAAATAATAATAAAAAGAAAAAATATGCCTCTAGAAGTTTGATTTGAAAAAAAGGACTCCTTACCTTATATTCTGACTTACTAAAACATGCTCTAACCACATATATAACAAATATAAATATCATTTTTTATTATTATAAAAACCTTAATCTTATCAATAAACCTTTTAAACATCCTTTTATAATTTTTCCCTTCACATATTGTAGTTACTAATTATCTATTTTTAATGTTGGTTGTAAGCATTCATGATAGTTTTAACCTATTTTCTAAATAGTGGTGTTATTATTCATTAATATTTGAAAATTCATAATTAAAAAAGTAACCAATTTAGAATAATATTTTTTTCAATGATTACATATATTCAATTTCACTACGTGAAAGATAAGGATATTGTTCGTGAAAAAGGATGTTGCGATGAACTAGTTCTGGCATAATTAATGATAAAAAGGTTATATATTAATAAAATATATAAAATATTAATAATAGAATTATACAATCATTAAATCATATTAAATATAATATTTTTAAATAATATTTTATTTATATGTCATTCCTTGTCATTCATGGTCTATACATTATAATAACTTTCATATTGGCATTAAAAAACAGACCGAAACAAGTACATGTTATAATGATTGTTTGACTAAGGGGATAATTTTATATAATTTTAATATAATATTAATAAAATCATAAAAATTTAATAAATATAATTTACATTAATTAAATTAATTCTTATAACCATCAATATAGGTCGATGATGAGAAATGAAATTCATCATTCGGGGAAGCGGTAGTCTGTCGTACGTACGATTGATGATTCCATTTCTTAGTGAATAGGATAGAGTGGTTCAATATGATTAATAATAATATTAGGATTACAATTGAAAAATATTCATCACACTCATTGATAAAATCAATCATTTTGAGTAACCAAAAAAATTTATAAAAAATGGAAGACTTTGTTCTGTAGAGGCGGTAGTCCGCACATACTCACAACAAACAACCTTTTATTTCCGTAAGTAGAGAGTAAAAAATAAATAATGGTTATTACATTAATATATAAACACTAAAATATTCTAATGATATTTATATATTTATATTATTATGGTTCTAAAAGTACTGTATGTGAAAAAATAAGGAGAAAAAAATAAGGACTATGTAATGCTCATGTTGAGGCCTTAAACATTCTCTTAATTGGTTCCTACGAAATGAAGTGATTAAGATTACTATTTGAGACGATAATTTTATGAACATGAGAGATACTTATAGGAGAAAAAAATGGTCATGTATGAGGATTAAATTCAATGTAATAAGGGTTCAATGAAACGGTGGAAGAGTTCCTTTTTTATAAGTGAATAAATGGGAAGTTATGTGGAGATAACCATCTGTCTGTCGTTATGGTTATTAGCATTAATCTTTGTAAAGAATATTTTATGACTAAAATGTTACTAAACACATTTCAAAATATGAACACATTAATGTAAAATATTACAACCATTTTTTTAAATTTAGTTTCTAAAAGGGGTGAAAACATATTTATATATATAAACACATAAACATAGTTTTTAGAGTAAAATATTTTTTAAATATCAAAAATATAAAATGTAGGTTCTACTAATTCTAAAATAAATATTTTGAATAAAATTAATTTAATTTATAAATATATATTTTCTATTAAAATGTTTCATTTACTTTTAAGTCATTATTTTATTATTATAATTCCATAATAGTGATAGAATAACAAAAATCTATTGTTTTTACTATTCACTTAAAAATAAATTATTTTAGAAAAATATAAAAAATTCAAAATGGGATACTATTTATATGTTTAATTAAATTATAATTTTAGTTTTCTAAAATTTAAATACAATAATTTATAAATTTTTATTTTTAATAAAAATTCAATATATAGTAGGAATGTATTCTATTAAGGATTTTTTTAAAACATAAAGTGTTCTTAATCATATTGTGTTTGAATTATGTACAATTTTTTATATACTTGTAGATTTATGATTCTTATATTTTCAAAATTATAAATTTGTTGTTTATAAATTTAATTCAATTTTTTGTGTAGAGAAATCTATCGAATATATATATATATATATATATTATAAAATATTGGGAACTTCCATTACCCCCAAATGAATTGTTTCATCAAAATTTTAATTATCACATTCTAAATGAGGGTATATGAGAGATATAAAATAATCATGATATATTTTATAATGTTATATTATCAAAATTAGTAAATATATCTTTTTAAATTTGAATATGTCTATCCTGGAAATGATTTTTTCTCTAATTTTATGATTTAAACATCCCTTATGCTTAGGAATTGTTACTATAATAATAGAATTAGTTTTCTAATATAACTTATAGTCACCCTTAAACTGATAGATTATGATATGTTGTTTCAAAATCTAAGATTTTATTTCCCTATTTTATTGATTACAATATATTATATGGGGATATAGATAATAAATTTATAAAATCACATAAAATTTATCTAAATGAGGGATGATAATAAATTCATGAATTATATTTTTTGAAACTCAATATGGGATAGAATAATAATTAATGATTTCCATGATAATATTAAATCATTTGGGTATTAATCTGATTCTCTTAGAATATTAACCAGTCCTACTAGGGAGGATTGAACTAGATACCAATTAGATAACCACAAATATAGAGTTGTGGGTTATTGTACCTTTTACTCCACCTTTTCATTACCTATATTTATTATTAGGGATAACATAATATTTCCCTTGATCTTTTGGTTTATAAGGTTAATGGTACTAATAATCATCTTTATCCATTAGGTTTGGGAATCATTTTTCCTAGTTACCAAAATAATAACATTTGAAAAAATGAATATTATTCAACTCCATTTCATTGATAAGATTCTTCACCCTGGCTTGATAATAAAGAGCATGATAGATAATCCTTCTAGAATTAAAAAACATTCTTATTCCTCTATGAAATTCCCTTGGGTGTTTATTCTAGAAAAAATTAATTTTATGAAATTGAATGTTCTTTCCTTTATAATATACATTACCTCACCTTCTATGAAATTCTACTTATTTCTTATTTGGTGTTTAAAAAATTTTGGGAAGACTTAATTTATTAATCATGATTTAATATTTTTGGGTGTGCGTATCCACCAGATATTCAACACCAACATACATCCCATTTTCTATCACATTAACAAAATTACTTCATTTCTAATCATATCCCTTATTAAGTTAGATCCTATAAGATCATTCCATTAAAAAAATGGTTAATCCTGAGTCATAAATAATAACTTCATAATGGAGTTTTTTTAAATAACCTATAGAAAATTTAATCTCAATATATCTCACTTTATCACATCATTATGTTAGCTTATAATTATTTTATTTCAGACTCAATCACTCATAGATCAAATAATAATTTGTTATGTTGGTTTTTCTCATACATCATAACCTATTCCCCCAAAGTATTTTTAGAATTAAATCTTTTATAATAGTTTGTGAAGATAATTTTCATTTAACAAATCAGACACCAAGGATTTACTAGCAAGTTTTACATCCTTAGGTAAACTCATTATGCACTAGTGTGAATGTTGAGTTGATACTCAACCATCCATTTTTAGAGTGATTTCCACTATGAATATATATTCCACAGCCATACCCACGTGTCAGTATCTAGGTATGGATTTAGTTACTAGGAATTCTACACAATATCTACATTACCAAAACATTGATATATTCTCCCATATATATACTTATCAATTAAACTAATATCATGGTTATTCACAAAATTTACCTTTTCATAATTCCCAAAATAACTAAACAATTCTAAAAAATAACTAATCTAATTATGAAAATAAGTAAACTAATCCCAAAAAATAATTAAACCCTTCTCTAATACCAAGTGAGATTCCCCATACAAGAAATTTTGATTTTACTTCTAAAAACACTTCCATTGAATACTATAATTATAACTACCTTACCTTTCATCTCTAGTATGTTAGAAGCCCTTGTGTTCTCTATAGTAAAAGTAATCGCATGAGAAGATACATCAAAGAATGGAGTGAGATAAAATCCTAGTAAGAGGATAGATAAGAACATTAATCAATATAACATGGTGTGATCATAATCATCATAAAAAAATCACCATCATAATCATGCAAATAAGTATGAGATAAAGGCATGAATTGTGTTAATACATAAAAATTAAACGTCATGTCTTAGTGGTCAGCTACCACACATAGTTGTGAACAATGTTTTCATCATATCCACACATAGTTCACTTTATATCATGAGATACAACACATTTCCCAATGAATTGTATTGTTATATAATTCTTGGTACACCCATAGCATCATATCATTTACACGTGGTATATAATTTCTAGTTCACCTGTCACGTCATAACATTTTCATTATCATGAATTCCACATAAAACGTATATCAATCATGGAAATTAAGTAACCCTTTGAAAGGAATGGGTTTAAATTTATAAAGCATACATTCATGAATAAACTATAGGGTTCCAAAAATAAATAGTGAATAATATAATTGATAAAATAATCATCAATCATGAGTGAATAAGAAATAATCTCATGATAAGTAAAAGATGTATTTTTGGATGGAGGAGTTCTTGTGTATAATTATTTTATTTTTTAAAAATATTAGATTTGATACATGTATATCCCATAAAATAAAAGGTAAGGATATATACATGATATTTAAGGAACATTAAAGGTACATCCATACTGAAAATGAGGTTAAAGAGGGAAAACCAAAGTAAATGGAGTTGGGTTTGATAATCCCCTTACCTTAGCTTTGAGTTTTTCTTCACAATAATATCCCAGATAATAAAATTAACTTCATTAATTAACAAATAAATAACCTCTTCTACATTTTTTTATTCACAATAGTTTTCTTTAGATCATTTATGCTATTTTTTATGAGTTATATAGTTCAATTTCAATGTTTGGTAGTGTTCATTTTCTTGGTTTTCATGATCAGTTCCCTTGATTATAAGTATGAAAGACCATATAATATGTAAAATATTAATCATAATTAAAATTATATATTATTAATGAACATAAATATGTTTAATTTTACTTATATATCATTTTTTACATAAAATAAGTATAAATCATTAGATAAAATGTTAATCTTAATTTTATAGGTTAATTTTGGCAGTTTTTACCACAAGAAACTTATTTATTTTTATTATTTAATATTGGGTGTATAGGTTAGTTCTATAAAATAAAAAAGTATATAAAAAATGTTACAATTTGTTTCATCCATTATAATGGTTTTATGACAACCCAAGAAGGCGTTAAATGGAAATAAAAATATTTTTCCATTGAAGGCAATAAAACAATACCTGATGAAAATTGTTTCAATTTTTATAATAAAAGGGATGGGAGAAGAGGTTTGAAGATATATTTTTCAATTAAAATAATAAAATTATATTAAATAAATGATTCTATATTTATCATTCCACTTGGATAAATGGAGGCAAGGATAGGATAAGAAAATAAATGAAATTGAAAACAAAATAAAATAAAATGAAAGAGGATTTAAACTCTTGAATTTGTCCTCATTGAGAACATCCTTAGGGAAAATGGTTTTGTATTTTTTGAGATAAAGATCTTAAAGACATGTGGGAGGGGATTATGAAGGTTTTAGGATAATAGGTGGTGAGGGTTGATATTTATAAGGGATGAGAGGGGTATTTTCTCTTTATATTATGAATTAGTTTATTATTTTGGATCAATAATAAGAATAGTAATGTAAGAATATTTAAATATATTAAAATAATTAAGGGGAGTTATAAATTATGTTGATTAACCCATTAATTTCTCAATTAACAGTTTATTTATCTTATAACCTATATATATTGTAAATTACCTCATTTTACTTTTCTTAAAAACTTCATGTCTTTTAAAAAAATTAAAAAAAAGTCACCCAAACAATTTTTCTACATATAGAATAATAATCATGACTCTATATTATGAAAATTAGTTTATAAATATTTTAAAACTAATATTGTATTAAAATAATTATTTATTCAATAAATACCTATTTTAAAATTAAAAAATATTTTATGACAAGTTCAAAAAACAATTAATGTGTCATAAAATTATTAATTAATCATAAGACAACAAAATATTAATTTATGAGTCTATTTTATGAAAATGTGATTTTTTTTATTTTAAATCATTATATTGAATAAAAAATTGTAAATGAAAATTTATGTTATACAAAAATAAAATCAATTAATTTATCATTTTTAAAAAAATTATTTGCCTATACAAAGATATAATTTTATAAAATTTTCATTTATATATTGCCTAAATTTTATTTATATGTTCATAGGTGAGGTTATTATTCTATCGGATGAATTACTATTCTAAAGGGTCAAGTAACTATTCCTTCGGTATTGGATCATTAATTTATTTAAATATCACTTGTTTTATTATTAATTTATGAGAATAAATTTTTTATTGGAATTACTATGCTATGTATATTTTTATTACATATAATATTATTATAAGTATGGAAATAATTCTATTTATGAATGTTTTGTGTCATTACATTCTTCACCCCTTTTGAAATTTCACCCTTGAAATTTCATTTCACATTAATAGGTGGGAATAATTCTCTAACATTACCTCATTTAGTTCACATGTTTCATCTTGATATATATGGTTAATCCAAAAAAAAATTGAAAATATAGGTCATCTTTTTGCATATAAACTTATCCCTCCAGTCAAAAAATCATTATTGGCTACTTCTCATAATATGGATCATATTCCAGCTATACCAAATCTATGTTTAGTACATGTGATGGGGTGGTTATGTACTTCATCAGTAGTGATACATGGAACACATAATCAACATGATCCATATTCATTGTAAGTGAATGTTGATTTTCTACTTCTCTAATATGGTCAAGGATCTCATAGGGATCAATGTATCTTGGGATAATCTTCTCTTTAAAAACCACATTAATCTCTTCCATGATGGTATTTTGAAAGGAAGAATCTATCTCCAACATTGAACTCTATATCTCCTAGATGATTATCATTGTAGCTCTTTTTCTAACTGTGAGAATCTTTGATATTTTGTTGTATATCATGATCATTCTTTATCAACTCTTCCACATGATCAGGTCAAAGTATCTTTTATTATCCACATCCTCTTAGTAGGTTGGATTTCTACATCACTTTCAATATATAGAATCATATAGATCCATATGAATACTTGATTCAAGTATATTTTTGTATAAGAACTCAAAAAATGGTAGTTTATGATTCCATCAATCTTTAAATTCTATAGAGAAGGATCTTATAATGTCTTAAAGCATCTAGATAGCCCTTTTAGATAGTCCATCAGTTTGGGGGTGATAGGTCATGCTTAAATTCAATCAGTGCACAAATCATGTTGAAGACTTCTTTAGAATTTTTATGTGATCTTGAGATCATGATTAGGGATGATTGAAAGTGTAACCCCATATAGACTTTCCAATTCAATCACATATATCATCGAATTTTTTTTAACTGAGAGATCTTCCCAAATAATAATAAATTAAGTAGTCTTGGTCAGTCGATTCCCAACAAACGGTATCATTTTGTTTTCATTGGATTTTTTATGAGACCAGTTATAAAGTCCATGATGACATTATCCCATATCAACAAGGTTATATAAAAGGATTGTATCATCCCTATGTGATTCTGTCAAATTTTTTTAACTTTCTATGATATGGAGAACCTTGAGATGTACTCTGTAATCCCCATCTTCATGTTGTACCACTAGAAGTGTTCTTGAAGATCATAGTACATATTTTTTAGATCATGTATATATAGATAAAGTTTATCTATGTGAATTATCCAATATATCATTTATCAAAGATGATTAAGAAACAAAAATAATTCTTACTAAACTAATCACACCATCATCATTGATATGGAACTCTTATAGCGCTCATTTCTTTACTGCTTTCACTTTCTTTTGAAGCTCTAGATCATCCCATTTTTCTTTATTAATCACTCCTTGGATATACGATTATGAAATAATATGGGATAGGCGGGATTTATTCCCTACCATTATGATTTCAAAATATATCTTTTTTATATCCATGTAGATAGGGTCTTTCTCAATCTTCATGATAGATAGAGTAGCAGGTTCTTTTATGTTAAAATCATAAACTAACTTGTTTTCCTTCCCATGATGATAGTTAATAGACAAATTTTAGTACTTTATTAGCTCTAACCATATCATATAATGAATTTTTAGTTCCTTCTATGTGAATATATACATTTGAATCTTGTGGTTAGTATATTTTTCACACTTCTCACCATAGAGGTAGTAACGCCATATATTCTAGTAAAAAACTAAAGCTGCTTTCTCCAGGTCATCCATCGGGTAGTCCTTCTCATGTATACTCATTTTTCATGAGGTGTAAGATATCACTTTATCATTATATAGGAGTATACATCCCAATCCTTTCTTTTAAGAATCACTATATATCACAAATCATTCTATACTTTTTGGTAATGTTAGTACATGTATTGTGATCTTCTATCTCATTTTATCCTTGAATATTTACTCACATTATTTTTTCTAAACATATTTTACCCCATTACTTATTAACTTAGTCATAGGGATAGTAAATTATGATATATTTAACCCAGAATTTTTGTAGTACCCAACTAAGATAAGAAAACCACTGATTTCCATGAAAAAAGAGGGTATGGGCTATCCATAAATCCCCTTTGTTTTTTAAGGGTCTATTGAAATTACATGACATATGGTCATGTGTTCCTATAATGTTACTTGATGCATCCAATAGTCATAGTTGTTGAACTTGGATTACAGTTTCCCCTTACTTAATGTTTCCAAGACAATCGATAAATGTTCTTCATTTTCCTTCTAACTCTTGGAGTAGATGATAATATCATCGATAAACACTACCAATTTTTTTATATCTAATGTCTAAAGAATATATTTGTAAAATAGATGAATATTTTAGGGGAATTGGTAAGTATGGAGGGAATAACTAGAAACTCATAGTGACCATACCTTTTATGGACGGTAGTCTTCTGAATATCTTTATTTTTCACCTTTAGCTGATGATATCCAGAACTAAGATCAACCAATGATAAGTATTGAGATACTCAAAGTTGATCAAAAAATTCATCAATAATTGGAAGATAATACTTTTTATTTATGGAGATCTTACTGAGTTATTTATAATTTATATACAACCATGTTTATCTAACCTTTTTTTATAAAGAGCACTGGCGCACCCCAAGGTGATGCACTAGGGGGTATGAACCCTTTGTCCAAATTCTCTTGTAGCTACTTCTTAAACTCCTCTAGTTTGAATAAACAAAATCATTATGGAAATTTTGAGATATTAGTAGATTAGTGTATGTGTTCTATTGATAATTGTATACCACGATCTAGGGGATATTTAGGTAACTCTTCAAGAAATACATAATTGTATTCTGTCACAATGGGAATTTCCACTAGGTTGCTAGCTTCCATTAACTCAGCCATTTAGGTGAGGTAAACTTATTCATAATAAATCAACACCCACATTGTGGAATAATTTACAAAGGGGATTCATTATCTTACTTTAATTTCTATAGGATCATGGTATGGTTTAGAATTTAAAAAGATATTTTCTTTTTTTGATAGTCGGTGCATGCTATATATAAAGAGTTCCAATCAATCCCCAATATAATATCAAATTCCACTAAGGGATATATCTTGAGATTTACTTGTATAATTTTCAAACATATGACAAAATGAAAAGATTCTATAACTTGGATAACAAATCTTTATGCACTAGGTTTTTTTAAATATATCTCTACTTTAAGGTTTTAATGATTTGATTTAATGGTTCTATAAAATTGGAACGATATAAAGGAATTTGTACAAGCTGAATCAAATACCTTTTTTCCATTAATTATTTAATATGATGTGTACCTTGTATTAATTAATTTTTATGATCCAATTCCCTAGTATTGATGGATTAACCCTTCCCTTACTCCATTAGTTTTAGAGGATGGTGATGTTGACTACCATCAAGGACTTTAGGTTTAGTGTACTGTCTTGCATAGTGCCCTTGCTTGCTAAAGTTGATGCATTGAACCATGGGTCCTTCTCTCCTTTACACCATCACATTGGATGGATTTTTATGTATGTACAACATTCATGATATTTTTGGTCATCTATACCACACTTTTAGCATTTTCCCACCCCATTGAGGTAGTTCCCATGATACTTCATCTCACATTTTGTATGTGTGAGTGGTTGATATTTTTTCCCCTTTTATCATAATATTTGATACCTTAAATCTCCATATTTTGTTTCTTATAACTATATAAATGGGATGATTATAAAAACTCCACCTCCACTTTTACCGCATAGTATAAACCATCTTCATAACTCTTGATGTCTTTAATTTCAAGATAATTTGTAATATATGTATTTAAACCACTAAAGAATCTATCAATTTTTATATCACTATTGATAAAAAATCCCAAAGCGTACCATGATTTTCTTATGAAGAAAAATTTCATAGGATCTGATAGATTCACCTTCCTTTTTCTTCAGATATATTAATTCTATATCTATCATTATATGAAGAGTTCGAGGTAAATAATTTTCATGAAACATTATCTTCAAATAACCCCCCTCTATCTCTTCAATTTTAACCTTCGTCTAAGTGTTATTAGTGAATGGAAACCAATGGAAGACCTCTCCAACTTGACAATACACATCTAGAGTCACCTTTTCCATATTAGAACAACTAAGAACAAAAAATATCTTCTCCAATGAATTGACCCACCTTTTGAGACTAAAGGATCAAAAGATTCACTAAAAATTGGTGTTCATTTGCATATAAAATACTTGATATCCATATTCTCGCTCTTAGGTGAAGGTGGAAATTCCACATTTTTCATGTTATTGGTAAAATACTAAGATAATTGGGTAAATATCTCCATTAGAGTTTTATCTAAACATCACAAGACATTGGAGATTTCATAATGGAAATCATTGTGTTTACCCACACATGGGTTGTTGGAAAGGATTCTCCAAGTTCCCACAATTGTCTAAAATATAAAAGGATTGAACAAAATATTAGTAAAAAGGTAACTAATAAAAAATTTATTCCTTTTTTTAATAAAATATAAATGAATGTCTTGTGGGATCCCTATGTTTAGCATTTTTCTAAAAAAACATCTTGGTTTATTACACATACATAATCTCATATTAAGTGTTTTCACTACGGTTTTATAATCATAGTTACCAAATTAAATAAACCATTCTCTAATACCAACTATAGGGAACCTACATTTTCTTACATGATTATTACATAATTTTTTAGATAAATAACATAAAAGTGCAACAAGACCAAGATCTAAAGGTTTAGTGTCTTGGAGAAACTAGGACCATACATAAAATTTACATAATAAAACATAAAGATTTATTTTTTTATTTTTCTCTACATTCTTATTCATCCTTGTTCTCTACTTAGTACATGTAATCACCTGAGGATATACATCAAAAAATGGAATGAGATAAAATCCCAGTAAGAGGATAGATAAGAACATGAATCAATATAACATGGTGTGATCATAATAATCATCTTAAAATCAACATCAAAATCATGAGAGAAAGAATTATATCATTCTTTAAAAATTATCAATGCATAAAACTGAAACATCATGTCTTATTGGTCAACTACTACACATAATTGTGAATAAAAGAAGAATCATTATAACACAACTTTCACTTTACTTCATGATATACATCACATTACCCAATTCATTAGAGCACTATATAATGTCAGGTTCACCCATCACATCATAATATTTACATCCTCTATTTAATTTTGGGTACACCCATCACGTCATAACATTTACATTATTATTCATTCCAAATAGAATATATATAAATAAAAGACATAAAGTCACCCATGTAATGGAATGAGTTTCATTTCATAATGAATATATTTATGAATAAATTTTAGGTTCTGCAAAAGAAATAGTTAACAAAATACATTATAAAAGAATCATCAATCTTGAGTGATGAATAAATTTTCTCATGAGAAGTAAAATATTTATTTTTGGAAAAAAGAGTTATTTTGCAAAAATCATTGCATTTTTTGAAAAATAAGATTAGAAACATGTATATACTAGAAATGACAAGGGGAGGATAATGAAATTATGTCTAAGGAATATTAAAGGAATATCCATACTGAAAATGGAGTGGACTAAGGAATACCTATGTAAATGGATTTGGGTTTGAGAATCCCTTTAACTTATCTCAGATTGCTTTCATCACATTAATATCTTGAATAATCAAGTTAAATTCATCAAATTAAGATATCCATACCATCTTATACGTGTAATTGATTTATTATAGTTCTATTAAGTTCATTTATGTCATTTTTAATGATCTATAGAGGATCAATATCATCATTCGAGTGTATTCATTTTCTTGTTTTTCATGATCGGTTCGCTTGTTAATAGGTATGGAAGTCCATGTATAATGAAAATGATTATCCCGGATAAAATTTTTATATTAATAATTATCACTCAAAACTATAATTGTTATTAATATCATTTGGTTATATTATATGAGGATAAATAATTTTATAAAATGTTAATGACAATCATTTTGATTAATTTTGGTGGTTTTCAATCACAATGAACTTTTTTATTTTAATTAAATAATTTATGTATATATGTTAGTTACAGAACATAAAACGGTTTTAAAATAAATATTAAAATCATTTTCAACCATTATAATGGTTTTAATACAAGTATTGAATATGGTAATAGAATATGAGAACTTGTCATCCTTGAAGGCTATAAAACAACACCTCACTGATGACATTTCCATTTTAAGAATAAAAGGGAGAGGAGAAGAGGTTTGATGAAATATTATTATATTAAAATAATAATATTAAATTATATAAAAGATACTGAAGTTATCATTAAACGTGGATAAATTTAGGGGAAAATATAATAAGAAGAGATATGAAATTAAAATGAAAATAAATGAAAAAGAAAGAGGATTTTACCTCTTGAATTTCTCCTCCTTGAGAACCTACTTAGGGAAAATGGTTTTGAATTTTGATGAGACCAAAAGCTCATATATGTGGGGGTGGTTCTTAGGAAAATTATTAGGTATATGGAAAAATCTTTATGAATTGGATGTTTTTAGGATAATATCCTGTGATAGGTAGTATTTATAGGGGATGAGAGGGATGTTTTCTCATTATTTTGTTCATCAGTTTGTTATTTTGGATCATGAATTTGAATAGTTTATAAATTATAACCAAATATATTAAAATAAATAAGGGTATTTTGGTATTATGGTGATAAAATAAGAAATAAATCAATGATTAGTTTATTTAACTTATAATGTATATATAGTATAAATTACTGTATTTTTCTAGACACTGAAAAATCACATTTTTTTAAAAAAAACCAAAAAATACACTATTACAATTTTTTTATTAGTAGAAATAAAAATGGAATAAATTTTATGAAAATAATTATATAAATGTGATAAATATAATTTTTTATTACAATCATCATTTAATTGAAAAATATAGTTTTTAAAATTAACACAGATTTTATGACACTTTGAAAAATTAATTAGGGTCTCATAAAACTATCTTATAATCATAAGAAAAAATATATTAATTTTAATAGTATATTTTATTAAAAAAATTCTTTTCAAAAAATATATTAAATATAAAATTTTATATATAAATTAATGTTTTATAAAAATACCAATACTTAATTTAACATTTTATAAAAGTATTTATTTACCTATAATAAGATATATTTATATCAAATTTTCTTTTAATAAGATAAATAAATTTTATTTATACTTTCATAAGTGAGGTTACTATTTTATTATCAGTATTACTATTCTGTAGGGTTATATTACTGTTCCAAATATCACGTTATTATTCTCTTGGAATAGGCTCTTTAATTTTTTAAATAATCACTTATTTCATTGTTATTTTATGATATTAATGTTTTTATTGGGATATATATTTTATTTATGAGTTTTATACCATATTAAATTATTATAATAAATTAAATAATTCCATTTATAAATGTTTTTGGGTCATTACAAGAATTTATACTGAGTTAGATTTGCCAAACTTTATTTACAATACTACCCTAAGTTAAAAATTACATATCAAAATTAATCACAGAACACCAAGAATTGAAGGTTTAGAGTATTTGAAATGAAGGTACATAAGCTAATTATTTTATAATAATTTTTAATATTTATCAATATTTGAACCTCACTACATCCACTTATAAATATCTCTTATGTTATAGTCATCATTATAATGTGGGAAAATAATAGATTAGAAAGGGATGCACTCAAAGTAATTTAAAACTTATCAACATGTCTTAAATGGTTAGATCAATATAATATGAAAAACCATGATCAAGGGAAAAATATATTATTAAAAAAATTAAAATAAGTGTTATCCATAAGTCATGATAGAAGGACATGTAATCTCAAATGAAAAATTATATACTATGGAAGAAGTGTGTGGAATCATGAGACTCCAAATATCATTGAAGGAGCATAATCATAGTTATACAACATAGAAATATGTAATAATATTAATGATTATGAACTATTACATTTTGAATCAAGATAACCACATTAGGTCCATGCTCAATCTTTCAATCCTAGAAAATTTTAATTTGTTTAGTACTCATTTATGTGAACCAATATAACCTATATTATGTTTACACCCCATATTGTGAACATAGTAAACCCAAATAGCGATCACATACAATATTTTGAACCAAGATTACTCAAATTGAGTTATCACTCAACCATATGAACCTAACTATCACTTATTAGTTTTGCACTCAATATTTTTATCCTAACGGACCCAAATTTAGTTCATGCACAATATTGTGAACAAATATACCCATATTAGGTTCACAGTCACCATTATTATCTCGTGATATATAAAACATTAACTAATGAATTATAGGGTGATATAGGACTCCACCCATCAGTATCCATACATTTGTATTAAATATAATATCTATCATTAAAGAAATTATGAAAACCCATTGTAATAGAATGGGTTTCATTCAACCCATCATAATGTATCCAAGGATAGAAAATGGGGTTCAAAACAGTTTAAATGGTATCACAAAAATTGAACATGAAATGTAAATGGTTGATACCAAAAATTAAATCACCATTAAATAGTGTTTCATAAGATAATTTATAAGATAAACAATAAAGAATAATTCCAATAGAAATAAATCCTTTTTAGATTAACATAACGATGGTAGTAAAAATGTAATATTTTTTTAAATCATTTTTATCTTTTTCATAAAAAAATATGTTAAATATCACAATCAAAAGTGAATTTTCAATTTGTGAAGTGATTGTTTTTAGAAAAATTTATTTAAAATTTTACATCAATAATATATCATTATAAATATATTATTTTTATAAAAAAATAATGTGTAGTGTAAGATAAAACATTTTCTTTTTTAAATATGGAAAAAATTAATATTTTGAAACTCCTTTGTCAGAAAAACATATCAAAAAAGTGTAAGAGATCATACATTTAAAATGTTGATAAAGAAATTATGAAGTTCACATGAGAAATCATATAATTACGTTTCCAATTATAAAGGAGGGAATTGGTATGAACGAAAAATATGGACAGAGCGGGGAACACATCGTTAATAAAAGTGGAATTTATTTATAATGATTATATATTTCTTGGGGGAGGAAATTAATTAATAAGGATGATTTTAATCTATAGTTTCATTTTTATCCATGAAAAAGATAGATTTCCCTGAAATAAAATTGTATCATTGAAGAAACCATTCTTCTAAAAAATAAGTTTAAGAAGTCACATTATAACTCAAAAAATTAAGTTGACTTAACAAGAACACTTAAAATATTGGTATCTTTTGAATCAAAATACATTTAAATAAATAATTTTATATGACTATTAAAACCCCATGAACATCAAGAACAATGAAATATATATTCATCAGGTTTTAATTAATCCATATTAAAGATTAAATGGTTTAGTATAATATGTCTTTCTCAATATAATAATTTGGTGATAAATAACCCCATACCATGTATTCCTGGTTACTAAAATGTTATCTAACGTCTTTTATATTAGATGAAAAATATAAGAAATTTAGTCCAAAAAATTATTCACATACATAACAATTTAAAATTTTAATTTATAATTATTATCTAAATATATATTAGTTTTCTATAATCTATTTTATATATATGGTGTCTGTAATATTTATTATTTTGAATTTGTTTCATAATATAGGTGATATTATTCATTCTTATCCAAAAGAACTTCATCCTAAGAACATTAAATATAGAATAATTACCTTCATTTAGTGATTACATATGGTCCATTTCATTGGGTGAAATAAATGGATATTGCTCATAAAAAAGGATGTTGTGATTAACTAGTTTTGGTGTGTTTAACGGTCTAATAGTGAAATTTTAATAAATATATTAAATATTAATAACACATTAAATAATTATAAAAAAGATTAAATATATTATTATGAAATGATATTAGAAATATATAACATCACTTAGTCATCCGGGTTTAAACATCATAACATCATTCAGAAAGGTAGTATAAATAGACCCAAAAGAGAAGAAGTTATAATGTTTTTTTATAAAGGAAATGTTTTTATATAATTTTAATATAAAATTTATAGAAGAATAAAAGTTTCATGAAAATAATTTAACATAACTAAATTTATTCTTAAAACCACCCTTGTAGGTTGGTGATGACAGATTAAATCCATCGCTCGTGGAGGTGGTTATACGCCGTATGCACAATTAAGGATTATTTTTATAAATGAATGAGATAAAATTAAGGTATATGATCAATTATAATTTTAGTATTATAATTATGAAATATTAAAAATATCCATTCATAATATCTCGCATTGTTACTAACCATTATTAGTGGTGATGATAAATATAATACATCATTTTGTGGATGATATAGTCTACTACTACAAAAAACATTCTCTTACATTTCTATGTTTTTTGGAATGAATAAATAATTGTTGTCACATTAATATTATAATAAAATGGTATACTAATTATACTATTCCCATTATATTGATATGTTTTGGTCAGGATTATAAGTGAAAAAAAGATGAAAATGTGAAGGATAGGGTAATACTGACATTGGGGTCTTGAACTTTTTTTTGAATATATTATTTGAAATGAAGGGATTGGGATAAATAATTTATTTTATATACTTATTAACATGAGAGTAGTTTATATTAGGAGAAATGGTATGGTTTTAAGATGAAATTTTAATGAATAATGATGGAATGATGAGGTGGAAGTTTTCAACTTATTTAGTGAAGAATAATGCACCTTTTTGAATACCTCTTATTTTTCAATAGTGGAATGACACTGTTCAACATTAAATAAATCCAAACATCATAAATACCTCACAAAAAAGATACTAAAATGAGGGGAGAGAGTGAGTGACTATCTGATTCTTACATCTAGTAGGCCCTAGATTGGTTACCAGCACCGGGGGTATAATAAAGATGCACTTCATAGGTATTACCCTCTAAGAGAACATGAAAAAGAAAGAGATAAGAAGGATAAAAAATAAACACAAAAATAGACATATATATAATAAATCCCATGTGAAAAAATTAAATTTCATACATTAATATAACAAATGAAATGAAAAATAAAACTACCAAATGGTAAGTATGATAGTGACCATGATGCTCAAACAGGTCCTAGAAAACCGCGAGCTAATAATATCCATCCCAATCTCCAACCAGCTCTATATACCTTAAAAATAGTTTATATATACATTCAGTGATCATTAAAAAATACTAAATAGTATCCTCCCATGATCCTATTTTCAAAAATATAATAACAGCATTCTAATTCCTAGTCAACAACAGTGAAACTAACTCATCACCAAAACTTGTGTACTAGGTTACCAATCTCACGATGGCCAACTATAACCAGGTATTTCATACATGAGTTAATTTTATATAGTATTGAATCTTAAAAGGTACCACATTATAGCTTCCCCACTAGTTTTATATTATTCCCCATTTTTGCAAGTCCTAATCCATCAATCTCCAAAATAATCCATCCCGAAGACACATGGGAAAGGAATCACAACATGAACCTCATGCATCACATCTTCCCATCATCCCATCAACATATATCTATATATTAACTGAGTAGTTTTAGGAATCCACTATATCTCATGTAAAATTTATCATAAATATGGTATTATACCCCAAGACATTATATCCCATACACTGAGTATGTACATCAAGATATCACATCATAAACTTGGCATACGTATAATAATCATTTAGATACTATATCTATGAATACATGTGATTGAATAAATAGAATCCATCAAGGCCCACTATAAAAATATGTGGGAAACACATTATCATGCATATCAAAACACACACACACACACATATATATATATATATATATACTAAAACAATAGAGTGGTACAAGAGGGGGTAGTTATGCATTTATCCATCCATTTGGATGTTCGGGAAAACAGCCTCCCAGAGTCCACACGGTATCAGTCAACCTAACCAACATGGGTGGGGAAGCATATGAAATAGTATAATATAAAAGTAATAATATAGCTCACAACCATACTATAGAAACAACCTAATAGTAGACTCTACTACCACTTACATTCCTTGGACTCCTCACTCCCATTGCTAAGACCAGATAACTTATAATTGGACATATATTTTGAATAGCTACATTAAATTAATTCTTTTTCATTAAAAAACTCATTTTTGTTAATTAACTAATAATTAAATAACTATTTAATTTATTCTAAACTAAGTTACATTATTCATTAGAAAAAATACCATTACATCTAGGAATAATATAAACTGAGTCCATAGATTCCCAAGATTAACATCATTTTAAAATTTCCATTCCATCAACACCAACCCTATAGGTTAAAATTTATTTATTCATTATTATCATAATGATATAATGAAAATACTCGATAAAAACCATCCTAATATAAAACCAATATGAAACATGAAACTAATCATATCATGCTTCCTCAAGTTTGGGGAAATTAAGGCAAATAAAACAAGCAACCCAGACATCATCCATTAAACTGATTCATAAGTGAGAATCCAAGATCTCAGTATAACATTAGAATTGGATAAGATCATTTTCAATATATTCCATTATCTTCAGTTTCATCCATAACACCCACATATGAATCCCAATGAATATCACCATCATAGACATTGACTACTTATAAATAATTTAGTCCTCCCTTCCCACATATCACAACTTCCATCCCTCACCATCATTGTTTATTTATGGATTATTTTAAATATAAAAAATATACGCATACTATAAAATGAATTTAAAAAATTTCCCATTATGTATTATTTTAATTATTTTAAAAAGGAAAATATCTTGTACTTTAAAAAAATTCAAAAAATCCCATTTTAAACCAATAAATTAACTTATTATGAAATAAAAAATAATGAATATTCAAAAGAATTTATTTTTATTTATTATAAATAAATAATAAATCTGTTACTTGAAATCATATTTAAAATAGAATGGTACTTTAATATTGATTAATATTTTTAAAATAAATAATTTTTAAAAAAATATATTTATATATTTCTCTATTCACTGAAAAAATAATCATTATATAAAATTCTCAAAAATTTATTCTAAGATAATTTTAAATGATAAATCAAAAAATTCAATTATTTTAATCAAATTATTTTTTAATATTTTTAAAATTAATCTTTTAAAAATAACTTTATATGAAATAAAACCATTCTCTACTTAACATTTTTATAGGTAATTTGTCTATATAATTAAAGAATACTAATAAAAATGAAAAACACTCTATCAGTACCTAGATTGTTATATCAACCTAGGAAACATATTTTACTTGGATAGACTGAACCTATTTCCAAAACTATACACAAAATGTGCATAGCCTCATGGGTCTCTAAATCTTCAAAAAATATCCCAAAATGACCCCAAAATGAGATCAAAATCAAATGAGACTAAATGAGGGCCAGGAATTAACAATAATTAAAGTAATTGGACTTTATGATCTACAAATTATTTGATACCATCACTCAATAAAAAAAACATGAATCCTTCATTTTCAAGGTGTACTCCAGGAAATGTTTTAATGTATCAGTGTGAGTAATACTCACATCCTGAAAATTTATTTTCTCTATAAATCTCCACCACATATATTTGTACTATTACATAATAGTTTCAAATTTATTATATATATAATAAAATAATATTATATTAATTTTATAACCAATATCTATCTTTCCCCCTTCTATAGAAATATGATTTCATCATTCACATATAAGATAAGCCTACTTCTTGATTAGATAAATAAATATCATTCTTCATAATTTATTTAAATGAATAAAAAACAAATGTTAATTAATGAATTAAAATGATTCACATAACATGTTCATAATTCTTAAATGAAAATATATCAACTACATTTCTCTAATTCTATGGGAGACAACATTTCCCTGATAAACATATTGACTTCTACCCCAATTGAATGACATAAATATTTATTCACTATCACTCTACATAGATATATATAAGAACATAATAAATCAGTAACTATTTTATGAAAATATATATAATAAAGCTTCATAATAATATTTAATGTGTTATTAATATACTCATTATTATTTGTTGAAATTTACTGAAACAAGATCATCGCCAATTACATAATCAAAAAATAAGATAAAAATTATAATTTAATAGAATTAGAGGAATATAAATAATTATAAATAATATATTAAATTAAAATTTATAATTTAGGAATGTTGAAATTCTAATAATTTAACACGAATCAACATTAAGATTTTAAAGAATGCTCAAAACAATTAAAATTGTTGACATTCAATGATCAAAATAAACAATAACCAACTAATAAGTAAATATAAATAATTATAATTAAATATTATATAGTAATATAT
The DNA here is from genome assembly GCA_963277665.1 of Viscum album. Classification (NCBI taxonomy): domain Eukaryota; kingdom Viridiplantae; phylum Streptophyta; class Magnoliopsida; order Santalales; family Viscaceae; genus Viscum; species Viscum album. The sequence goes on from OY728131.1 coordinate 248,033,350, forward strand.
AGTAATATGTTTTTCAACTAGTTTACTCTTATTTTTATGTTTATTATAATAGTTTTTTAAAAAAATCATTGAATCCAAGAGAAAATTTTATTATATCATTTTAATTTTAATTCCTTGAAACATGTTTTGTAGTATGCATATATTTTTTTATATTGTTTTTATAGTTCTGTATTGAAATATTATATCATGGATAATTATTAAATTCATTTTATTTCAATTTAAATGTACATTTCTCTCTATCTAGTGGTTTTAAATAAAGTATTATTAAATTTTTATGGGTATCTCATCCCACTTTTCATTTATGGAGATATATGACATATTCAACAATTTCATTATATAGTGTGGTATATATTATTCCATATCGATGAATTTAGGATACATTCATCAAAATAAAAATATTTAATAATCTAATCATTTTCAATATCCCATGGTATTTTGATTGAGGAGATACAAATGTTATAGGGGTTTTATTATCTAAATTTCCTTACTATTAGAAATTTTACATATTCACCACTGATTTTATTTTATATTGATCATGTTATAAAACTTTCATAATTATATAATAATTATCTATCATTTAAATGGAAAAAATATATTAAAATGGTTTCTGTATTTAATGTATTTAAATTTAGATATTCTTAAATGTGTCTGGGTTATTGTTAATTCAAATTTAATTAGATATGTTTTTATAATTTTTCATATAATTTATTATTATAATATGGTTATAACATAATGTATTATTGAATCATATTATAATTATTTTCATTTTTTTGGGAGTTATATTTCATTTTCATGAACATTATTTTAATAGATTATGTCTGTAAAAAGTGTAAAAATGTTCACTTTTTAATACTTTCCATATAAACACATTATTTTAGGCCAATTAAACGTCAACATGATTAATTTTAATTTTTTTAAATTGGTCTAAAAATTATTTTACAATACAAAATTATTTTTAACATACTTGATTTTTTAAAATTTTCCCAGGTAAATTTTTTTATTAAAAAGATAGTAATGATTTTAAAAGGGATTATGAAGGCTTGTGTTATTTTGAATGATGTATTTAGTGTTTATTTATATTATAAATCAATTTTTTCAGATGCATCAGTATTTTATAACTTTATATGGATAACATTTTTATGTTTATAGGGTAATTTTCAAAAATATTTATCTTTCTCAATGTATTTTATTTTAAATAAATTTAATAAAAGTTCACATGTATTTCAAAAAAGTGATATTTATTCTTATATTTCAATGTGATTGTTCCATTAAAAAATAAATGATTCTTGTTATCTATTTCAATATCCATTGAAATTATTTATGTTACCCTTGGGTTATATTTTTATTATACCATCAAATTTGATTCTCTTTAGGGATTACAATGATAATATACTGTGGATATTTTTATAAAACAAATATCCTTCCCATAGGTCAGCGATATGTTCATTCCATGATAAATCATGACACATATATTTTTTATTGAATTTTCATTTATATGAGAAAGTGTTTATTAATATTATTATTATTTTATATTTATTAATAATGAAGAAATTATAATTATTATAATATTTTTTATGAAATAAGTGTTTTTTGGTATAAAACATCTCAATTATTAATCATATTGAGTGTTTATATGTTTCTAAATAATTTTTTGGGTTTATGATTTTTTAATCATTATAAACATAAGTGTTTATTATTTTCTATTTTACTGGATTTAAATAGATAAAGTGTTGATATCTTTATTTTTCTATTATTTTATGAATAATAGTTTTTTTATTCTCATTGTAAATTTGTTTTAGAAATATTTTTATTTATTTTTTACAATATCAAATTAACTATATAATATTCTATATTTTTAATTTAATATTTTTGAGTAAAAACAAATAAATTGAATATTAAATATAATTTCCCTATATTTTTTTAAAAAAAATATTTTTTTTAAAAAATATTTTTTTATAATATTTAATTTTCTACCTCTTGAGACATTATAGAAAACTTTGTGTTTATTTTTCAAGTGTTAATGTTACTGATAATATAATATACTCTAAAGTTCCTTGATTTTGTGAATTTTTTTCTGTGACCATGCTTTTAAAACCTCACCCTTCATGCAGATTTATTAAATGCTTGGTTATTCATCTATTCCTACCCACAAAGTGGACAATGTGGAAATAATCCTTGCCTGCAAATTCATGTGACCACAAGAAAAATTATATCTAATGTGTTCCATGAAATTTTTATACCTTTTTTTCTATTGATATTCTCATTATATCATGCATTATCTATGCTTCATTGTTTCGGGTGTTCTCTATACCTCTGACTAATGATTCTATGGTGATTGTTTTTATCAATTGATTGTGCCAATGTTCCCAATCATCAAAAAATAATAAATTCATTCTACTATTATAGAGTCATTCTTGGTTGAAACTATTTTTTGTATGAAAAATTTTGATCGACTATAGTTGAGACTTTTCTAAAAAAATAAAAACCTTTCTTCTAAAATGATTTAAAATTGATAATAGTCTATTTTGATCCCTTCAAAAATTCCATAACAACAAATAAAATGTTACTCCCCAAATGAACATCTACATTACTTTTAGAATACCAAATATTGATTAAACCCCATCAACGCCATATAATTCAATGTATTTAATTGTTGATCATTTAATAATATCAAGATACACTTTTGAGTTTAAGATCATGACTGGTGTTAATGCCTTATTTAAATTATAATATTGAGGAAATAATATATTTCCAATAAATAAGTGATGTAACCCAAATATGAAGTCTGAATTTTAATCCAATTTAAGGAGATAAAATTATCAGATCTGAATTTTCTAGGGTTTCCACTAAAGTTTCATCAGTCACAAATTATAATAACCAATGGAAGTTGGGTGACTAGGACTATCAATATAAATCGATAAAGTATATACCATTGAATTGTGGGTATCTTCCTTTAATTATTTCATACAACTATGATAAAACATGATGATAAGACAAGATATTCTATAGATAAATCATTAAGATAATGTTAAATAGAGTTTTTTATAGAGTTTTGAAGTTTTTTCTAGTATTTATTTTTTCTTGAGATAAGATATAATGGAAACAATGTATATTAACACATTAAAACGTGCTATAAAAAAGGGTTTTTCCTTTAAATTGATTTAAATACAAGACAGTGAATGTTCTGAAAGAAATCAATAAAATATTATAATATTATAAAATTAAACCCCAGAAGACCATGCTTTAGAAGAAAATTATTTTCTATAGTGGTGAAAAGACGCTTGATGTTAATGTCCCCTATCTTTGAACAAGTAAAAGTATTTGATATTTAGATGATGAACCATTTAAGCTATTATCAAATGAAATTCCAATCAATGTCTATGTGATTTTTCCACTCATGAAAAATATGGTCTTTGGTAGTATAAAATGATTCTTGAATTTCACATTTGGGAAGAATTAAATTAATTTTATCATTAAAAAGATAATGAAATAAGAAAAAATGCTAGAGTAAATTAGTTGTAATCATAAACATAGATTTATATTTAACTTTATATGATGATAATGAATCTACAACATGGTTTTTCACCTTCTATGATAAATTAAATCTAACTAGTGATATATAAATCCACAAAATGAATATCTGGAAGTATGTAATGCTTCCCAATCAGAGTTACAATATTATATAAGAGTGAATTATGATGAATCACTCAAAAAAATACCTAGAGTATGATTACTATGATTATATTAAATACAATTTATTACAACATCTATAATGGAAGAAAAAGGATGCTAATTAAAAAAGTTATTATACTGAATAGTGTAATCAATATAAGGCCTTGTATATTGATGAAATGTAATATCCTTGATAATCCTTATGTATTCATTGGGATTTGAAAGAGGTTCATCATTAATACACTTGGTCTTGATATTGTAATATAATAGAGTAACAACCTGAGTTAGTAATGAAATAGTTTATTCTTGAAATAAATCCATGGTGTACATCCATAGAAAAATAAGAAACCCACGGTTAAAATGAAGAAACTTAAGGGTAAGGGGAAATTAAGGGTAAAAAATTCAATATTTAAAAAACAACATGAATAAACGATTTCATTGATAAAATTTCATTTCATTCATCCCAAGTAATTATTAAATCATCATCATAAAGGGAAGAAAACATATAAGTATCATATTTATTTCCCAGGCCAGTTCAATCACTATAACAGGACAATAATAAACATAATAATATTTGAAATTTTTACATCAATCCTAGTCAAATGAAATATAAATTCCATTAGTTCCATATTTTTATAACTAGTATCAAATCTGGAAAATAAAATAGAATTTATGTTATTGTTCAAAAAGATTCTATTGTATAAAATGATTCTTCTAATATTACTACTTCATATTCTCATTCTTAGATATCCCATGATCAGTAATCTCATATAATTCATTCTCATATAAAATATAAATTAGATAGTCTATAATTTTTTTACAATATTCCATGAAAAATTTTATAGTAATCAAGATACTAAATCTATTTGAGTACTTAATTCCATATCCATTTTTAATATTAGAGCTATGGATTATATGTTTTTTGAAAATAATTCCTTTACTAGGTTTACTCTTGTTTCTATGTCATATTCTATTTCACTTCCAAATGGTATATCAATTTTTGTTACACATATATTTTATAGGAGACTGTCAAATTATCTTATCTTGTCTAATTTTTTATATATCCCTTCATTTACACCAGTTTTGTTGTCTAATTATAAATATGTTTTTTAATTTCATGGAAATATTACGTTTAATAATTCTACTTGATTCGTCATGGTCCAATCATTGAGTACATCATTGATCCTAGATAATAAATAAGAAGAATAAGTAATATTTCCCACTTCTATATATCTTTATAATTTATCATCATTCTATAATTCATTTCTATATAATCCTGATTTGGTTTCTTTTACTCATTCTAAAGATGTAAATCATTTTAATTTTCTAATGGGTTATTCACCTTTATAAAAATGATAATTCTACTTATATGTGTTTCAAATAAAAATAAATGTTTTTATTATATTACTTTCACCATTTATTATCAATATTGACAATGTAAGACTCCATTCCTAATAATTACTTCTTATAACACTGAAAAATGTTATAGTATCTATGGTGATGTATGGGGACTATGGAAAACTCATTCCATTTCAGGTCATCATTAATTATTATCTCTCATTGATATTTTTAAAATAACTACCAAGTTGTATTTGATTTGAAAGAAATAATTATCCTTTCATGCTTTGGAGCCATTCATTCTTCAAGAACATTCTCATTTTAGCCTATGAATATTATTAATTGTATCTTATAACACATATTAATTTTTTCCCATCTAATGATTGAAATAAATTTATCATTTATTGTAATAATTTTTCAAATATATACTCCTTGTACAAAAAAATAGAGATTTAAACTCCATGTATAGAAATATTTTATATGTTTCTCAAGCACTTAATTTTTTAATTCAGAATTACAAAATGATATTAGTGTGAATATATTTTACATTCCATTTATCTAATTAACTGAATATCATCTAAGCTATTTCATTCTAAAAACCACATAAAAATATTTCTAATAAGTCACCTAGTATTGACAACCTGAGGTCATTTGGATGTTTTTTAATATTTTCCAATTCAAATTACAACAAAATATAAATTCAATACTCATTCTCAGATGGGTTTACTGCTTGTTTTCTCTTTTGAAAAAAGTTATAAAATAATACATTTTCCCATAAATATAGATACATAAAATAAAGTTTTAGTTGTATAATATATAATAAAAATAACATAATATAATTAAATACTATTTACATTATTATAAAAATTATTTGAGAAAAATATATATATAAGATGATTAATTATGCTATGGGCTATCCCCAGTATAAAATCCAAAAAATTTATAAGCTGAAATAGATATTATCATCACATGTTTATATGAAAAAAATCGATTGTGGTGAAAAACATTTGAAAAAAGGAAAATACTGGGATTATCAGTAAATACAAGGAAGAATATATGGGATGGATTGATAATTCCACCTCATATAGAATCTATATATGATGAGGAATCCAATGATGAAGATAAACCCACAATCTCAAAAAAAAACTAAGATCCCTTTAATACCATGTTTCTCCAAATATGAGAGAAAGAAAATAAAAAAATATTAATAAATGAGAGAAAGGTGTAAAAAAATAAATATTTTCATAAATAGATAGACATAATAGACAATTTCATATTCACAATAAATAATAAAAAAATACCATATATTATAATAAACATTTATTTTTTTAAGGAGCCACATAAAGTTGGAGGTTACATTGTTCATTACCAATCTTCCAATTATGAGTTCATAAACTGTCGCATATGATGTGATCGTTGATCTATATTTGAGGAAATAAGGTAGTGATGTTGAGAATTCTGATAAAAATATGACTTTTTTTTAAACATGAATCCTAGCTCACCTCAAATCGTACGGGATGAAGAGATCACACATGGATTTTTTTAAATCATATTTTAGTACTACCCAATTTTATTGTATTTTTCAACAATGAAATATTTGTAAAATGATTTTTTTATTTTTTTAATAATGAAATTAACTTTATAATCCACTTTTTGGGGTCAGATATGGGGAAAAGAAATTATGAGAAGAAATTTCTATTATAAAGAAGTTTCATTAGATAGTTTAGTTAACTAATGGAGACATGCCGAGTGATTTTATTTTTTTAGATTATTTAAAATTTACTACATCTCTAAATAAATATTTTGTGTATGAATATTTGTACTACTTGTTTTAGAATCAATTTGTATGATTCATGGTGAAGAATCAATCAAATAACTAATCTTGATGTATTAATTGACCATGATTTGATCAATAAAGATGAATTGGGTTTGTTTGTGTCATGATTAGATTAATAAAGTTAAAGTTGTAAAGGCAGAGTATCATAGGGAAATATTTGATAGAGTTTAGATACATGGTGAAAGTGTGGTAATTTGACTGAGCATGCGAAATAAAAAAATAATTAATGTGTCACAATCATGAACATTTCTTATTATGAGAATCAATTTTAAAATAATTAATTTTTGAATTGGGAAGATCAAAGATGAGAGACACTTGAAGAATATAGAGATAGAAAAAATTGATAATAATGTTATGTAATGGGATATATTTCTTATAATAATTCCCACGTGTGAGAGTTTAATTTTTATAGGAGTATGATAATAATCAATAAGGATTATAATTTAAGTGGTTGTGGATTTACTAGGATTGTTCACCATGGATGAAACTGTAAAATAGTTTATTGTTTTCAATTATTCTTTTTAGAATAACAAGAATGAAACACCTTGGTATTACACATTACTATATCTATAAATCAATTCATGGAACATGGTGATAGAAGATAATTCCATTCTATCCTTTCCCATTTATCTTATATTTTAATTTTTTATCTCATTTTTATATTCAATGTTTTTTGTTCTTCTCCCCATTTGATGGAATTTTGGACCTTTAATAATTGATTTCATAATAAGTTTTTCTAGAATTAGTATGTGAAACATGACAATATATATAGATCAATAATAATTTTGATCATTGATATCTACACTTTACTTGGCCAGTAATGATGATAAAGTGGAGATACAACATTATATTTATAGAGTGGATAAGTTATCTACTCTTTCCTGTTTAATCATTATCCCCTTATTCCCTTTGGTTACTCATCCATAAATCAATGTGAGGTTATGTGATTGATGATCCTATATAGATAAATTTGGTTAATAATAAATTAAAGAATGGATTGGTTCAAATGGGTGAGTCCCTTATTTGTTATAGAGATCTAATGCAATATTAGTCATTACATACATGATGGATAATCATTTTTTAGAGAGATATGTTAGTTTAGTTATTGGTCATTCATTGAGTGCGGTTGAAAATATATTATCTAGAAATTTAGATAATCTATGACATTTATTTGAGATTGTATCAACCTAGTACTATGACTTTTTGCTACTAAAATTGTTTTTGTACTACTATATTAATTTGTTCAATTCCTAAAATCAAAAAAAAGTATCATCAATCCTTGACCTTCTTGGTTCCCTAAAAAATATAATGAGAAAAATATATTAATTTAATGGGATAAATGAATATACATCCCCAAAAATCCTTGAGAGATAAACTTGGTCATCCCCTACGACATATTCAAGATTAAAATAAACGTTTCCAAACTATGGACCACTAAATACATAAGATCAATTAGCATTGTTACCAAGTTTTTTGGTCAGGAATTAAATTCTCTATTTCAATTTAAGATAATTTCATTTTTTTTAAACATAATTAATATCCATAAAAAAATATTTTAATTTTTTAAAAAAATAATATTTTAAAAAATGGATACTGTCAGACTCTCAAAATACATGGTTCCAAATTTTTCCTTTAAATTTTTTGAATTTTTATATTCATTTTACTAATGAATATTTTAATGAACTCATTATGGAAAATAAATAATACTTGAAACAGAATATTTTTTAAGTAATAGTTCATGGATATAATTAGTTTTCACATTTTTTCCAAGATTTTTATTTATGGGAGTTGAAGGAGAAGTGTCGCCTCCAAAGAAATGAAAACATATAATATCCAATATTTTTTAATACATAAAATATTTAGTATATAGTAAACTATTTAATTATATAAATGATATTTCAAGGTTTATTTTAATGAGAAAAACATACAAAACACATGAATAACATAGCCATTACTCTAATACACTTTAAATTATTCTAATTATGTTCTCTATATGTTCATTTTACAACATCCCATTTACTGGGAACATAAATAAAATGAACAAGGTTATAAAAATTTCATGTAAGTTATAAAAAAGGCAATATAACATTAATGATCATGGTGGATAATAAATGAGTCATAACATGAGAGAATAATAATAAGTACATCCCATATAATAAGGAAACATGGACAAAAACATAAAAAATATACATTTATTTTCATACCACCGAGGATTTTTATCGAGGTGTAATGTGTCATATTCATAGTGGTTATTCATAATATATCACAAAACATTTTATATATAGAGATTAATTTTTTACCTAATGAATTAGATAATTATAATGGATAATAAATCATATATATTAATTAACTTGATCCATATTTTTCATATTAAATAATTTCATCAATAAATCATGGATAATAGACAATAGTTTTGTGTAAAATCATTTTTTACATAGAAGCTTAATATCATTAAAAATAAAGATTTTTTAATCCCATGAAAATGGAAATTGGTTTTAGTACATGTGTATAAATTAATAAATAAATTATATTTACATCTACAAGAATACCCATGGATAGGAAAATGATTTATGTATTCAAAAAATAATAATCATTCAAGTGGATGAGGGAAATTCATGAAATTCATTCCACAACATAAAATTTTAAAATATGGATTACAGAAATGGAATAATGGGATGGGTGAAAGGTTTCCCATTGAAAAAAATACTATTTGGGAAAAAAATGGATAAAAAAATGTGTGTGGAAATAATGTATTCCAACATTTAAAATTCTTACTATAATGAGGTAGTTAAATGGTAAATAAAAATAAGTAGAATTACCGTATGTCAAATCCCTATATAATCTGACTATTTAACATATCCTAAATAATAAAGTCAGGTTTATTTATAAAAAAAATTAAATATATTTTTTTACTATTTATAATATATTATCATTAGATTATATTTCTTAACATCCATCATTAAATGTGAAATTTTTTGATAAGACATTTTCCAACAAACTTTTTATATTTATTCACTTTAATTTTATATATTTATTAGTATATATAAATTATTATAATTAAATGAATAAACTTTGAATTAATTATATTTATCCATTATAATAAAATTGACTATAAACATCTATAGTAATTGTGTTTTTTGGAGAGTTGTAAATTCCATCAAGGGAAATTTAACAACCATTGTTTGGCATTTTAAAGATTTGTTAAAAGATAATTTTAATATTTAAATATGTCATAAATTTATTAATTAAAATAGTTTAAAATTAATTAAAATTTAATATATAAATTAATTATCATTCTATAAGTTTTTACAGTTATATAGAAAAAGATGAATATAAGGGGAAATGAGAGAATGAATTGATGAAAAATAATCATGTTATTAGTATTAATTATTCTCTATGGAACTAAAATCCCATGATGTTTGGGGATTATTTTATGTAGAACACACCTAAGTACTATATACTGATTTATAGAGTGAATTTAGTCATCAATTTCAATTTGGTATGAGAGAGAAGAGTTTTTTTCTATGGGGAGGGATTTTCAATATTTCTACTTGAGGAGAGAGGGATTTTTAGAAGAAAATATTGAATAAAATATAATATCAAGGTATATATTTAAATAGTAACATTATTGACAACCTGAAATACATATGAATTAAATTACATTATTTTAATACTTTTAATCACATTATACTCTGAATATATTAGTTTAATCCAAATGAGAGTGGATAATATTGAAAATTTGTAATTTTAATGAAATTATTTTGAGTTTTAATTTTGGAAATTGACTCTGAGGTTTGTAAATTATGTTTCATGTTTTTAAATCATCAATTTAACTTATTTAGTTGATTTTAGTACAAATAAAAAAAATAAAAATTTCTTAATTAACAATTATATCATTATTATGACATAAAACACAGGGTATTTCATAAATAGTATTTTCACTATTTATGTAAAAACTAAAGTATCAGAGAAAATTAGATAAAAAAATTATCCTTGAATAATTTAGAATTGTTGCTTCTAAATATTCCATTAATTTTATAAAAATTATTTTCTAAACTTGAAAATTTAATTTGATAATAAGAATATTATGATTTATTGAAATAAATTAAAATAAATCTTATTAAAAAGAATGATCACGTTTTTAAACATTATAATTATTTATTAGCACTATAATATTTTTATTTCCATAAATTATTCAAGGTAAATATTATATATATCACATTTTACTATTTCAAGGAAAAATTACAATTCCAACGATCGTGTTACTATTACTAGTTTTCATGTTACAATTCACAATGGTTTTGTTATTATTAAAACAATCATGTTTCTCCGTGATGGTCATATAACCTCATATAGACACCACTTAAATATTTTTTAAACATTCACTAAAAATAACTCCAAGGATATATATTTTCATTTCTATGATGTAAATTTTTTTAGGAATGTTTTATTTATTTTCGGTATCTTATTTCGTGGGAGAAATAGTTCTAGAATATTGGAAAGATCTAGATTTTCCCAATTTACATTAATTATTTTATATTTTTTTTCCCATTTTAATGTTTCAAATTTTAATGATTTTACATGCTGACTAATTTAATTTTATTGATTTATGAAATAAATTTTATTTTTTGTTTAATTTTTTTCATGTCTATAGTTATGTATAATATAAGGCATACTATTTAGGAATTAAAAATTAATAAAAAAGTATCAATGATTAAATTCTTCATGCCACATTAAATTTCACATAGAATTTCAACTCATATTATCAATTAATAATAAATTGTGTTACATATCTCTTAATATTTCTTATAGTTCCCATATAATCTCTTTATATTTAGGGTTCCTCTATAGGACTTTCATAAGGTTTCATGTCATGTTTCATCGAAAATGATCTATACGGTGTATGATATTCACATGATTCTCTACACAAGAGTGGTTATTCTCTAGTTGTGCCACCTCCAAATTCAGTACATGTAAGGGATTAGATATTTAATTCATCATCAGAGATATGTGGAACACATCATGAACTATGGGCATATTTTGTGGATGTTATAATAGATAATCCTCTTCTCATATTATTTCAAGGATCTCGTAGTGAATAATATACCTAGGGCTAAGAATCCCATTCTTTACAAAAGTTCTAAATCTCTGCCATGGGGGTATTCAAATGAAATATCTATCTTCAACATCAAAATCCATGTCCCCGTGACCATTTCTGTAACATATATTCTTCCAACATTGAGATTTTTTTTATTTTTTTGATGTAGTTAAGCTTTTTTATCATCTACTGCACAGTGTTCATTCCAAGTAGATTTCTGTCAACAACCTCATCACAACATGTAGGATATCTACACTGATTCCCCTATATTGATTCACATATATCCCTTTTAAAACTAAATTTGAAGCTTTTTTAGTTTGAAGACTCAAAAAAAGGTAGATTTTTATCCCTCACACCTTTAAATTACCATGATTATACTCTCATTATGTCATCGTGTGTTTGAAAAGTCATTTATAATTGTCCATCTATTTGGCAGTGATAGACTATACTAAAATTCAATTCAGTATTCAGAGAATGTAGATGGATTCACTAGAATTTATAAGTGGACCATTAATCGTAATCAGAACAGATTGAATGAGGTCCCCATACATCCTTACCAAATTCTTAATGGAAATATTGGTAGTTTTGTAAAGAGATAAATCTTCTTGAGTATCAATAAAGTGGATAGTATTTGTGTGTCAATCCACCACAACTCATATTTCATTGTTTATTTTTTATATCATTGGGAGACCAGTGTAAATTGTTATGGTTATGTAAGACAATTTCCATTTGGTCATGGTAAATGGATGTAATATCCATTTAGACAACTGTTTCTATTCATGTCTTGTTGGAATACCATTCAATTTGAGGCATATATAGTGATGTATTTCTCCTTCTTTCCCACTTTAAGACAACTCAAATATCATGATACAAATTGGTACATCAATGATCAATAGATAATGATGATCTATGTACATTCTACAACAAAAAAACATTATCTTAATTGATGAAGGAACATATAGTCTAGATCCAAACAAAATAACACCATCATAATCGACGTATGATTCAGTAATATTCCCTTCTATTTATGATTTCACCATCATTTAAAGATCTAGATCATTCCTTTATTCTTATTTTATTTATTCATAGATAAATTTTTGGGAAATAATATGATACTAATCGGATTTATTCCCTCCCATTATGATATATAGGACTACAATTTTCATATTAATCATGGTAGGGTCTTTATGATTCCAAAACATTGATAGATTAGTTGTTTCATTTATACTATGAGTAAAAACTACCATATTCCCACTTCTATAATGGTAGTGAATAGAGACCTCATAGTATATGATTATCACTAACCATCTTTAATTATTCATATTTACATCCTTCTATGAAAATATATACATCACTCTTTAGTGGTCTATTTATATATCACGATTTTTCTAATAATGATAATGTATTAATATAATCATTAGAATGACAGCTTCATCTAAATCCTGATCATGAGTACGATTATTCTGTACACAAGGCCTTAACTAGCATGATGATAAGAAATTATTTTTTTTTCATGAGTACACATCTGATCTTTCTTATGGATGCATTACTATATATGAAAAATAATTCCCCATTAGAGTGTAACATTATCCTTGGTGAACATACCAACCTATCCTTAAGTTCATGAAGCTTTCATTACATACCTTTTTCTAGATAAACTTAATCCCTATTCTATATTACATAGTTATTTGATTAGAATGAAAGGAAAAAATTTTCATTAAAAATATATCTTTTCATTCTAGAACAAGGAAACCTTAAATATAGAATACAGTAGTATGAAATATAAAATCTCTCATTTCCTTTGTCTTAATAGGATCAATTAAGAATCATTTACTGGTGTAGATGTTCCTAATGAATGTAACATATTACAATAAGAAATTTTATTTAATAAATTTACCAAAAATATTCTACATCCTCATAGGTTTTAATATGAACCTTATATGATTATCATAATCCTTGTGACATTTATAATATATCAAAATATCATCATTAAATACCTTAAAAATATTCAAGGTGATCCTTAGAGACTATATTAATAAAATCTATAAGTTTTTCAGACTATTATCAAAGCTGAAGGGCATAAAAAACTACTGATGAATATATATTATTTTAAATTTAATCTTTGGAATAATATATTTTATCACCCCCAAATGATAATAACCATATAATAGGTTAATCATTGAAAATAATTGTGCCTCAAGAAGCTAGTCTATGAAATCATCAATCCATGGTAGAGGGTATTTTTCTTCACTATGATCTGATAACGTTCCCTATAATCAATGTATTACTTCACTGATCCAGCCTATTTCATCACATTGATAAGAGGTTCTCCCCATGGATACACACTATTATGGATAAAATAATTTCCCCCAAGATAAATTAAATTTTTTCCACAATTCCTCTAACTCAAAATATGTTATTATATACAAGCTATTTGTTATTGCCATCGATCTATGTATTAGTTAAATGAAGAACATTGCCTCCATTTCTAGGGGAGTTTCGTATTTCTCTTTTGAAAATACATCAATGATTTCTATAAAAAGGGTAAATTTTCTATCTTAATACAATATATTTAATATTGTTCATTGAAAATGATTTTTGTAAATAATGTTATCAGATAGTCTTATAGATAGAGTAAATGGTGGGATATCACTCCTTTGAACATAACTCTTTTTTCTATTAAATATATTTAAAGTATTCTTGCTTTTAATTTTTATCTTATTATTATACATTGAGATTTTATTCTATACCTAGTATACTGTTTAATTATACCATTTAAATAACTACAAAATTTTCGATGACATTATACTACACAAAGTAACAACTGGAGTTTCTATACACCTTTTAAACTCTAATAACTCCATGAGATGTTTAAACTAATAAATCTACATATATAATATTTATTATTGATTCAAAATCATTTAAAAACCTAGATGAAATAATGGAATTCTTTGGACTATAGTAAAAAAAATCTTTCTATCTTTCATATCATAAAGTGTATACCTGACACCAAATCATTTGGAGCCTCCACATCAACCTTTGTTATTCTAAAATCCCAACCTTGAATCTTTTTCCTATATTGAGGTGGATGTTTCTCATCTTGAATTATATTATTATTTGGAAATTGATAATCAATTTTTCCAAGATTTCCACAATTTAAGTATTGATCTTCAGGTTTTGATTGAACCATCTCCTCTGTGTTGTTTGCAAATATATATTGAATCGTCACCTCACAATGATAGTTTTTAGCATTATATAAATCTCATACACACTACTATAACATTAAACTCCCAATAAATTATTTCCTTGAACGATTATTCCCCCAATTTTTATAAATTGATAGCTTTAGTTTATTTCCTTCTATTCCACTATAAAAATTCTACCCTGATTTTGGTTCTTAATACCTATTATTTTCATTTTTCATATGAGACTAATTCTTCTCTACAAACTTCATTTCAAACATCATATAACTTTGTAGTATCTTCTCATAGAATCCATTATCTCAATTTTCTAGATTCCTCTAGAGATGGGTTCTCAGTACATCATATAACATATGAACATTTCCTTTTGTATCCATAATAATGTTATATGTGTATTTTGAAAATGATGAAATTTTCATTACAAAGGTTCCCAATGATTTACGTTCCTTCTAATTCATCTCTAATAATTTCTTATCTATTTAAAATCTTGTAGAATAGATAAAAAAATTGAAATTTTTTTTATTCAACTCTTCCAACTCTATATCATAAATCACCCCTCATGGATTCATTTTCATAATTTGTTGCCACTAGTGATCATATTCAACTTCTATGCATTATAAATCCATGATGTCCTTCTCCAACCCTAAAATAATATAAAATATATATTTAATACAATTAATCAATGTTTTATAGATTAATTGATCATCTTATCCACTAAAAAAAGGTTATCATTGATCCATGATGGAAATATATGTAAGTTGTTCCCTTAAAGGTGAATCAAGATGATCTATATACTTTATGTTATTTTTCATGACCATATATAGTTGATTCATTATCCTTATAAAGTGTTACATTATAGTTTCCATTATATTCAAAATTCATTCACTGTGTCATCCATTACACTCATCATTTACATGTTCACCCTATTTCCTATAATTTTTTAAAACAAGAAAACCACAGTGAGAAATATGTTTGGTTTAGTAATCATGTAATTATAATGGGTGTTTATGTCATAAAGAGACATGATTAATGATTTTATTACTAATCACCTCTAATAGAACCTAAATATTATATATATTCTACATAATGGTTTATAAAAGGCATGTGATTAAAAAAAATATCCCAATAGAGTGTCAAAAAAAATTTGCAACATGGCATATTATAATTCACCAGGTGAGAATCTGTTCAAGCCCTAATGTGTCCTTTTTTGGGTTGTATCCCTGTATATAACTAGTTTAAATCATAATCAACTTATCGTATCAATTTTTGGATCCCATTTCTTGAAAACTACTGATATCATCTTTTAACTAAATTCTAGGATGATTTCATATATTTAGGCTTATCTATATAAATATTACTAATGTTTTAAATTCTAATTTCTACAAAAAAACAAAGTTAGGCTCAAATACTATCGAATCTTATATTTTTTAACACATAAAACATTCATTACATGTTACAACACTTAAAAACACACAAGATATTTTTTAGATTTTTTTCAAAAAAATTAAAAACTGAACACATGAATAATATAAAAATACTTCTAATAAAATTTATATGCATACCCATTTTTACATACTATGTTACATTTATTGAATCTCAAATCCAAGGGACATACAAAAAATGAATGGGATGAGATAAAATCCTAGTATGTGATAAACAATTTAAATGAAACATGAATAAACATCATGTATAATAAATCAAGCATTACATGAGAAAATAATTATAAGTAAAATATTTATAACATATGGATGTGGATGAAATATTCATAATCATATCAACATATATTATCTCCAAGGTATCCTATAACATAATTTATAAGGTTATTCACAACGGTATATTAAAAAAATTTATCTAGTTATATTAATTATTTTACTAATTAATTAGAGAAATATTAGGGAGAACCATTCATATGAATTTATTCATATAATCCAAAATAATTAAAAAAATATTTCATAAATAACTTGTGGATAATAAATATTGGGTTTCAAATAAAATCATTGGGTAAAAAAGATCTTAAATACTTGAACTCTATATAATTTTTAACTGACATAAAGGTAATATGGGGTTTAAACATTTAAATCCTTAATTCATTAAATTAAATTTACATCTAGATAAATACCCATTCATAGTGAAATAGATTAAATATTCATAATATAAGGATCTTTTATCTAAAAGATATCAATTCAGGAAATGAATATGGAAGCATGATAGTATGAAATGTGGATTAAGTAAATGACAATATGGGAGGGGGCGAAGGTATCCCATTGATTAAATAAATTTTGGAAGAAATGGTATAAATAAATATATATGGAAAGAATGAAATAGCACATTTAGAAGTCTTAATATAATTAGGAACTTGAATGGTATCGAAAAAATGGTAGAATTCTCTTACCTTATGTCAAAATTTATTTCTCATAATTTCTGTATCTAGAATAATTGGTGTAGGATTTTTAAAAAATCAAACCGAAAGTAAATTATTATAATTTTCTCACAATTTATCAATTATTAAATTGGATAATATTTCTTAATTTTATATTTTAGTGGTGAAACATTTTTATATGATATTTTTCATATGATTTACTTTCTTTCCTCAATTTAATGATCATATACAATTGGTATTTATATATTATTAAATATAACTATTGAAGATTAGAAACATTTTTTTATTTTAATTACATAATATTTTTTTTATAAAATTTCATAATATTTGAGATAAATAGACATTCAGAAATGTCCTAAAAGGATATTATCCAACCATTGATGGGATATTATCAAGATTTTAAAAAACATAATTAAAAAATTTACAATTTTCAAAATATAAATAATTTATTTTGTGAAAAATATTATTTTATTATTAAAATACTAATTAATTAACCTTAAAATATTTGGTTCTGAATGTGATAGAGATAATAAGGAAGATAAGATAAAGATTATAGAATGAATTGATGAAAACAAACAATCTTCTTGATGTTTCTTCTTCTCTATGACACTAAACTCCCATGATTCATGTATTGTATTTCCTTCCTAACATCCTAATGTATTCCACAGGTCTTCGAAGAAGATATTTGGGAATAATTTTGGCTTTTTTAAGTGAGGGTGGACCATTTTTCCATGGGGTGAGAGAGGGGTAATTTATACATAAAGAGAAGGGTATTTTTTAGTAAAATATTGAATAAAATATAATATCAAGGAGAACCTTTGAACAGTAAGATTATATATATTATAAAATATATATGAATTAAATAACATTATTTTATACTTTCAAACGCAATATAATCTAAATTTATTATTTTAATAAAAATAAATGTGAAAAAATGAATAAATGTATTTTTAAATAAATACTTTTAACTTTAGACTTGAAAGATTATTTTTAGGATTGGAAATTATGTTTAATATTCTTAATTGATCTATTTAACTTATTAAATTTATTTTTAGATGAAGCAACTAATTTTACTTTTATTAGTTCATTATTGTATCATAATTTAGTCACAAAATAGGTGGTATTTCAAAAATAGTATTCTTAAACTTTTTGTAAAAAATGACATATTTTTTAACATTACCAAAACAATCACAATGAGAGTTTTGACATAATTATTCCAAATTTAAAAATAATTTTGTAAAAATAATTTTATATCATAGGTAATTTTTATTTTTAATATAAAAATTATTAATTTTTTGAGATAAATTTAAATATAGTTTATTAAAAAATGATTTCATTTTTAATATTTATATTTATTTTAAGGAATTATATTTTCATTAAAATCTTAAGTTGCACGTGATAATTAATATTTATATAAAATTTCATTATTATGAGGTAAAATTACTATTCTAAAATTATGGTTACTATTCCCAATAGTCGGGTTAATATTCTCAATGGTCATGTCATTATTCCAATGGTCATATTTCTATTACAATGGTAATATTACCTATGATTAATATATGTTAATTAATTTATTAAAAATTATCTAAAAAAATCCCATGGTTCAATATTTTTATCTTCTATGTTATCTATTGGGATATTAATGTTCTGTTTCTTTTCTATAGTGTTGTTCCTTACAGTGATGATTTTAAAATATTAGAAATATCCAAATTTTACCATTATAGATTTATTATTTGTACTTTTTTCATATGGTAATGTTTATAATTTTATGGGATTGGCTTATTACTAGTTTAATTTTCATCATTGATCTTATATATTGTTTTTTGTTTTTAATTTGTCGCATGCGTATAAAAATATATAATATAAGACACATTATTTTAAAAAAAATAATGTCATGATCATTTGAAATCATCCCTCCAAAAATTATAGATGATTTCTATGATATTAAAAAACATGAGTTCCATTTGATAATCTCAAAAATTGGCTTCATAGAATTTTTACATGGGTAAGGCCTATAGCTACTCACTTTAAATCTTTTCATTCTCTATGATTCAAATTTGTAACACTATGATCAACATTATATTACATGTTTTACATGATGGAAGATCATTGGATATGTAATATCACATGAATATAGTAAATTCATAAAAAGTGTAGAGAAACTGACTCATAAATCCCAAATTTAGTGCCTACTACCATTACATTAGCATAAGATACAAGTAAACAAATACTGAGGTCCCAATCAGTTTGGTATTATTTCTAAACAGGATACATATTTGAGTCTTACATTACATTTGAACACTCAAAATAAAAAAATACTCTTTTTACTTTTAAGAAAAAAAAATTATATATAGTGTATCCCTACTAATCAGTCATAGTAAACTTCATGGTATCCTAGAGAAAAAAATAAGGGTGACCTAAAATGCTTATTAAGGGTAAATTAAAGAGGATTTAAAAATTAATCAACAACAATAATCAATATGTCCATGTAAATAACAGAAAACATATTCTATGAAATCAATAAAGTGTAAGGAAGTGTGTCAATCATATAAAGCTAAATAACCTAAAAACATACCACTTAAATATCTTAAATATCATAAAAATATAAGGAAGAATAAATATGGTAAGGTAAATAACTAAAATATATTCTATTTAGTAAAAAACTAAGAATTCAATGCACCCATAGATATTTTCATAGTGAAAATCACATGGAAAATAATAAATAAATTTTGAATGCAAGAAATTCTTAAATATTCGGCATCATGTTGCCCAGGTACATGAATCCTTTTCTATCAAAACCATTCATAGGATAGATTAAAATATACTAATTTTATGATCTTTCATAGGATGTTTTAGAA
Source organism: Viscum album (assembly GCA_963277665.1). Taxonomy (NCBI): domain Eukaryota; kingdom Viridiplantae; phylum Streptophyta; class Magnoliopsida; order Santalales; family Viscaceae; genus Viscum; species Viscum album. Next base: position 248,053,733 of record OY728131.1, read on the forward strand.
CATGCATGGATACAATCACAAAGGGTTTGTTTCTAACTGATTTAATATCATTGTACCATTGATGCATCAAGGGGATTATATTAAATGGTCTCTAACCAATGTCATTCATGTTTATATTATCCCTCATGTATAGAATAATTGATTTAATTCATAAAAAAATTTCCTTTATCAAATATGATTATTGACTATAGGATACATTTTTATCAATATGTAACTATTTAATCAAATAATTATCAAATTAAACATTGTATTGAAAAATTGGTTATAGTTCAATAAATAAGAATACCCTTGATAAATAATATGGATATTAAGGGTAAATTTAATGTTTAATTATCATTGGAAAGTTAATGTCTGAAATAAATGATGTTGACTAAAAAATTAATCAAGGAAGTGAATGTCAAAAACTCTTCTTATTCAAAATAATCATAAACCAACTAGAGGAATATTGTAGATTATATTAATAAAATATATTCCCATTAGAGTAATAATAAATTTATTTTTTATTTATTAATATAAATACCATACAAAGGTCTTTAAAAATGTTCTTAAGGAATATATCTTTCTCATTTTGAATTTTTTTTGAAAAAAAAAATATTTTAAAATCACTCATAAATACTAAATTTTATAATACAGTTTAAAAATACCAGTTTCAAAAAACTCCCTTTGAAAATTAAAAATATATTCTTGAAAACATTTGAGTATTAATGATGAATGGAAATATCATTCATATTGTATTATTAAAAACACAATTCTCCATTAATTTTTTCAGTATAATCCAAATGAAGAATTATTTTGAAAATTCCTATAGATTATTTTAAAAATAATTAATAAGTAATATTAAATCATCTTTTAAAAATATTAAAAAAAATTAATAATAGTTTTAGATAAATATTTTTTTGGAACAAAACATATTTTCAACATAATAGAGAAATGAATTTGGATTTTATTGAATATATTTTATAAAATATTTTAAGTATGAAAGAGTGTAAAAATGTTACTATTAACTTAAATAGATCCTTAATAACCATAGGGGGAGAAAATATATGAGTTTATTTGGAAATGGACAAGTAATTTCCTTCAACTAATATTTAATAATAATTTATCTCAATTAGAGTGGGATTAAAAATTAAACAGTTAAAAAATCATAATGTTGAGTTGAAATTTAATAAATGATTTAATTATGTATATACAATTTATGAAAACACACAAAAAATTTAAATAATACATATTAAAAAATAAAATCATTACACACATAATCTTATCATAACATAATCATTTCTATATATTTTTAACCAAATGAGTGGAAAATTGAGTTATGAAATATATTAACTTATTATTTCTATTAGTTTAGCATTATTTACCCCCCATATAGTGGTTTTATAATTTTTAATAACTTTTAATAGAACTATATTAAAATTTATGATATCATATGTTACCCTATTATTATATATTATCAACCATTTATTAATATTCATTCATTATTTCCATTGTTTTGGATAATAATTTCTTTATGTTTCAAGTATATTATGACTTGGTATTTTTTGTTCATATTAATTAGATCATTACTTAATAACATATATAATGGAAAAAATGTTGTAAATATTATAAGCATTCAGTATAAATGTTTTCATAGTAATCCATAAAAACTGGTGAAAGGAAATGAATTTCACTATTCATGGAAACGGTTGGTCATACGTACGCATGAACGATGTTTTCAATTTCATGTCATATTGATATTTAGAAAAGTTAATTTTATATATATATATATATAATCATATTATTTTTATTTTTATTTCATATATGTCACATATTTTATTAAAATCATCATCAATACATTCCGTATAAATCGTGAATGAATCACATCGCTTCGTGAGACAGTAGTTTATCGTACAAACGAACGATGTAATTTTAAAAAATGGAAAGTATGAATATATGTTTTATATAATAATTATAGATTCATTAATAAAACATAAATATCATAAATATCATATATAATTAGTATTTAAATCACTATTCTCAACCATGATAGGTGATAATGGAAAAATTAACAGCATCAGTTCGAAAGGCAGTAGTCTAACATACACATTAATTATGATTTCATAACCCCTTCGATAGAATTGTGTGAATTTGAAGATTTACTAATTAAAATAACAACATCTAAGAATATTTAAGATAATAATTTTATAATATAAGCATAAGATAGAAATAATTTAATGTTTTGGATAATGAAATATAATAAAAATGCATGGAGAAACATATTTCTTCTTCTTCAGGTACCCTCATTAAGTTTTCACTATTCCCTTACTAATTTGGATTTATGCCCAAAATATGAGTTTTAGGATGAGGTTATTGAATTTGGGGATTAATTTTGGATTTGTGTGGCCTAATGAATGTATTCTAAGTGGTGTGAATAAGGGGGAGAGTGGGATACCATTTATAAGAGGGGTGAGTGGAAAATGTGTAATTTTTTTAAAGAGGGAACACCAGTGTTTTTTACATCTAAATTTGGTCAAATAATGAAAAAATATATATAATGGAATGGTTTATTTGGAAATATTTCCATCCAATGTGTTTTTTACAACTTTCTAGATCATTTCTCCTCTAATGTTTAAAGTTTAGCCACTACTAAACTCGTTTTTCTATTAATCATTATTATTAATTTTAACTTCATTCACTAATAATATTGATAAAAAATTAATTTAACCTTATTATAATTTATAAATTATTATAATTCCATATATTTAATCCATTTTTCCAAATTCAAATCAAATAAGTTGAATAAATTAATTTCTCTCACAAATGTGTCAAGAAAACGAGGTTTCAAAGTGAAAACATTTCCAAGTTTACTATGTTTTTAAATATAAATTAAATGTAAAAATTATAAAAAATTCATAAATTGCATAAATATATGTAAAAATGATATATAGTTACATTAAAACTAATTGGAAATATAATTTATCATTATAAATTAATTATATGAAAGGTGAGTTTTCAATTAAAATATTTATTTGTCAATATTCATCAAAAAATGATACTTCCCCGAGAAATACCTAAAACTTTCCATAATATAATTTTTACATTATAATTTAAAAAATAAATCTTATTTTTTAATATAATATTTAAAAAAGTATAAAAAACTTACATTTAAAACAGTTACACCATTAAAAGGTGGAAAAGTGCCTTAAGAAAAATACAACAATTTATATATAAAATTGAATTTATTATTTTCTTATTCCAATCAAATATTTTGGTTGAATTTCATAAAATGTGATTGAGTATATAAACTTCATTAATATCATTCACAAATAGTAGTTAATTTTATTTTTAATGATAAAACTCCTTTGGTGAATAAAAATAGTTGTTTTATAAAACTTCTTTCTTTATATACAATTCATTTTTATATTCATTTCTAATTAATTTTAACCAATGAATTCAACCATATATTTTAATAATTTGGTGATTCCTACTTAAAACATCCAGTTTAACATCTAGTAGATAACTATCACATTAAATAATAATATTAAAAATATATTTTTTTTTAGTAAAACTCGGTCTTGTGTGTCGCCCAAATAAACAAAGAAATGCGTAGTTGCATGAAATGCATTATAACTCACTATTAATTTCTTTTTAATCTATCTAATAAAATAAATTTATTTAAAATTTAAATATTTTTTAATGTATTGAGATGTATTTTTATTTTCTATGTTTGGTGCTTCATCCCATAAACTATATCGAATATTATGTTCATTTTTTAAAATTTCAGGTTGTTATAAAGAATCATTTTTCAATCACATAATTTGAGAATTTTATATATGTTAATTTGAATAGAAAAATATATTGACCCAATAGATTGAACTATCATAATACTGCATATCCTTTCCCTCAATTGATAATAAAAAAGTTTATTTATTTTATAAGGCCATAGAGGTGGATAATTGAGTCATTCCTATATATGAAACACATTATAGGGTAACACATAATATATATGAAGAATAAGCAACGCACATTCAAGGAAGTGAAATATTTGTGGAAGAAAATGTATTTTTTTATAATTATGTTAAAGTTAATTTTTATGTTTATTTTCCGTATGTATATATTCAAGAGTCAGTAAAAATTTTGGAACTCTAAGTGAATAAATAGGAATGTGAAAAATTACCTATTTAGAAACATTTTTAAAACATAATATTAATTGAAATTCATGTTTAGGAGATTTTTTAGAAGATGAGGTATTGAAATGGTGGACATGGTTTGAGAAGGATGTTCATATATTTGTTGTAATCAATGAGGAAATATTTTTTGACTGAACTAGAATACATGTGAGATCATAGAGATTAGTTATCTAACACTATGAATACCAAACAACAAGATGAAGAAGGTTTTTAGAACACATTCTATTTATTTTTTCCATTAATAAAATGATTTTTTATTCCAATATATTTATACATGAATGGAATTAGAAAGTGGGAACTCAATAAACTATAAACTTCAAAAACCATTGTAATGATGAATGTGAGTTGGTTTTCAAGTAATTTACCACAACCCCCTCTAGATTGGGGATGCACAAAAATATTTACCAACTATATAAATTCTGTATACAGCCTCTCGTGGAAGATAAATAAATATATTATTGTTTTGTTTCCTTATAAAATTTTCTACTATGATTATGTTCTTATTTTCACTATTCTTGGAAAATAATTTGGAATCATATTTTTCAAGTAACCAGACTATCAACATGGAAATGATTATAATTTTTATAAAAAAATTTACTACCCATAGAATTATATCTGAACATTAACAATTCATTCTGAAGTACCTAAGAAATATGAGATACATGATTTAGTTATCTATCTTAAACCATATATAACACATACAATAGTTGTAATTTATATTTGAAATTAACATGACTAATTTTAATGATGATTTCCCTTAATTTTTTTTGGGAAAGGAAAATAAGATTTGTTGATATTCAAAAATTCAATAAAGATAGCATACATGTTGTAGTACTCTAATACTAAAATATTCTACACAATTTTAATTCTTATTTATTACTCAATACTGCATCAAGTGAAGTATGGTGCAATTATTTCCTATTTTTATTTATTTCAATTAAGTGAATATATTTTATCTTATAGGGTGTTAATCTTAATGATATCTGATGTGTTCAAAATTTAATTAAAACAAATTTCAATCTTGGATTTCACCCTTAAATAACTTTTTGATTCAAAACATTATAAATTTCTATGTCATTTCTCATTATGATATTTCCAAGTTTTTATTGTGGATTCTTGTGTCTAATATTAATTTATAATAATGATATATTCAATACATATTTATAGATAATATATTGGATGTGTTCCAAGTATTCTTTTTGAACCTTCTTGTTTCTTCTCAAAAAAGACTTACGATTAGTATAAATTATAAATTTATTTTGGATTTAAATTGATTTAAATTTTCTCCCACTATAGAAAAAAATTAGAAACAATATAGTATTCTATATATAGGGTAGTGGGTCCTTAATATGATGAAATTTCTTTCATCCTTGTACTCATAAAAATACCATAGACAAGTTATCAATGAAATATTTCCTTGAAAAAATTATAATCGTGTGTATGGAGATTCTACAAACATTATAGAGGTAAAATGTAAAATATTTCTGAGTGAATATGATCACTATTTTTTTGGATATTTAATTTTATATGGATAAAAAGAAATTTTTTTGAAAATATTGTTATGTTAATGAGATTATAATAGGATGAAACAAGTATTATAAACATAATTTGAGATAACTTGGCCTTTTTAATGAGATCACGTTAGGAAAAAAACTCAAGAAATATTTAGATAATTCCCTTGTATATATATTAAAAACATAAATTAGGATCCCATGGTTAATCATTGATAAAATAATAACTTCATGTATAAATTTGATCAATTTAACCAATATGTTATTTTAAAACACTTGGCATAAAAATTAAATGAAGAAAGAATAAAAATAAAATAGAAATAAAATAAAATAATGAGTGTAATTGTAAGAAATTTTTCTATATATGTGAGGGTAATATTGAACCCAAATGATTAAGGATATAATTGAATTTTAAAAATCTAATTTTTTATGTGTTAATAAATTGTATGATGAAACATCAGTTTGTGTAACTTATAATATATACATACAAGTATGTTCCACTTGTTATGATTTCAATTACACATTGACTTATTTATTCCTCTCGTAGACAAGAAATTATTACTGGATTCAATTTAGGTAGTGGAAATAATTCATAGTTGATTCATGATAATATATTCAATACATGAGTTTTTTTATTTTTTTTTTCATATATGTTGGATCACAAGATCAAAGGTAAAGACATCTTTATAAACAAATCGTATTGAATATATGTGAAATTTATTAAGTGTCAAAAAATCTGAGGTGATTGTTTTATGATGTATCTTGACATGTATTTTTTTATTAAAATATTATTTTGATATTATGTTTTATTGTAATTTTATAATTTTTGAAAATTTATTAATTATGATGAAATTATAAATTTATTATATTTTTTTATGAAATTTAATGCTTTTCACAATAAAATTAATGAATTGATCCTCGGATTGAGTGCCCATATTTTAGGAAATATGTTTTGTAGTTTTTGAGTTTTTTTCATTTTAATTATATGTTTCAAATATTTTAGGTTATCTTGGTCTTAAATAGAATAAATGTTCCTACTAATATTATTCAACTATTTAAGGCCTAGTAGTTTTTGTGAATCTCAGTGAATGTTTTTCTGGAAATAATTTTTTTATTAATAGATATTTAAAAAATAATTTATATTCCATATTTTTTTACTACATTTTCTTGAGAATATTATAATATGAAATATTATTTTTATATTTTTTTTTAACATAACTTTAATGGATTATTTTTATTTAATATTTAATTTTGTGTGTTTTTTATAGTTGTATAAAAATACACGTTGAAATTTTCATAAGTGTTGAAGCTTTTAAAAAACTGATATGGTGCGAAGGGTATATACTTTAGTGCATGTTACTATATTCCCATGCTCCAAAAACCCATCCTTCTAGGCATAATTATTTAATTCCTGGACAACCATCAACGCAGTCCCATAAAATTGAAATAATTCCAAACATCCATGTTGGAAAATTTATTAGACAATAAGACCATTTCTAGTTGTTGTGTGACAAGATAATATTGTGCCCCTTCTCTATGCTTCATCTCATTCCTCAATTCCATACATGTGATTATATATTCCACTTATTCTTCTGTCCCTCATCTGAATGACTTAGTGAAGAGACTTATAATCTATCGATCATGTATGTGTTTTGAGTCAGCCAATAATCTAAAATCTATTATTTTATGCCTACAACAATATTCCATGATGTTGAATGTCCATATATATATAGACCATGTATGAATATATTCAAAACCACTTGATCCAACATTATGGATGGATTTGAAGTGAAATCAAGGTGTATTAAGAAATTAATGAATTCTAAAAGAACCACTCAAACTTAACATCCAATAAAAACAACTGTAAGACATAAAGAAGACATGAGATCATTGATTACCCCATCAAGACCATAAAAACATATGATTATAACTATTTTTCATATTATAATATGATGCTCTACTCTTAATTTGAATTTCATGACTAGTTAAAATGAAATATTTCGGTGCTATTATTATAGATGAATTATCTGACCCATCATGAATTCATGTATACTAAATTTAGGGGAGAAGGATGAATCTAATTTGAAAAAGGGAATATAGTAAAAATAAAATTTCTATGGGTTCTAATAATGTTTAATATATTAAATATTAAGTTTAACAAAAAAACTATTTGTACTAAGGGAGAAAAAATGAATATATCATGGCCTAAGAATTGATATATTGTAATTATCATTTCTTGATCTCATACAGTGATAGATGAGAATAAATTTCATGATAGTGATTCTATTGATGAATGTTTTGGATGATTTATTAGGTAGTCGCACAACTTATTTGGTATTTTTTAGTTGTATTTATCAAATAGTATACCCTAGTGAATTAGTGGGTCAAAATCATTCACAATTAACCAATTTGAATGTTGGAATCCCTGTATAGTATGTTCTTAGTAATAATCATGAGAGGAGTTATGGAAGTTATGTTGGTAATGTTTATTAAATCATGCTTTCATTATAGTTAACATGAGTGAGGGATCATCTCTAAGAGTACTTGATAAAGAGATCAAGTATATATTTTTTAATGAAGCTCAAAATTATAACTAATTTCATTAGTTGAATCAAACAATTAATGAATTCAATAAAGACTGGATGATTTTTTGTATTGAATATATTCATGTTTTAAACCATTGTTAAGGGTCTATGGTGATAATAAAATGAAATATTTACCTACACTATAGATTTTAAAATGAGTGGTAACCGATATTTTGATGAATTAATTATGTAATGATGAGAAAATTAATTTTTTCCTTAAGTTTCGCTCGCTATTGCAGGATAGAATTTAAATCAGGATTATGTATTCCTAGACCAATACTGTTAGATTTATTTTCAATCATCATGTTAAAGTCTCAATCAAAACTTCTATATTTATGGAGTAGTTTAGATAAATTTGATAAACAATGAAAAAACATGTTTGTTAGAGAATCAATTATAGGATACTGGTTGTTATTATGAATGAATTATTTCATTGGGTGAGTTTTTGATTTGTTTATTCATAATATCCAAGAATGATAATTTGAAATTTTTTAAATAATTAAATAAAAATAAAGGTGAAAATGACATGATCTTTTTTTAATAATGGTATGTACATTGAAAATAATATGTGAGGAAAAAGGGAAACTCCAATATGGGAGATTCTGTATGAATCATCAGATTTATTTATGAGCGAATAATGTCTCATTCTAGGATGGGGATTTCACTAGGGAATTCAAGAATATGGCATTTTCATTTCATTATGGGTGTGGTTCTAATTTAATGAAGGATTTGACCCGATGATGGGGAATATTTAATTAGAGAGTTCCACATGGATAGATATTCCACTATTATTAGATTTATAAATTACTCTATTTTAAATTATTGGAGTGGTTACCCTCTATATTCATCATTCTAGGACACTTGAATCAATTATCAGTTATTATAGACATGTTCTAATTCCATTTTTGTATCACATGTTTATCATACGTAGTTATTTTGTCTCAAATCCTTCATTAAAGGTTTTTTTCTTCCAATATGGGTTGATCTCCATCCATTATTTATGGATGGATAATATTCTTTTCTAGAATTAGGTAGTACAACTAGACACTCTCTTGAGAAAAATCACCATGTTTATCATCACCTTTTTATTTTCTAATGGAATGAAGAAATAATAATTTTTAGATATATCATAAAATCTACTAATAGGGTCACATATTTATTACTTTTCAATTTTTTTTATCCCATGATTATCCTAGGTTACTCAAATAAGAATCTTGTAGGTTTTTTTTAGTTGATGATCTCATAAATATAACTTTAGTTAAGAAAAAATTCATAACTTTCAGTGGTTCAAATCTATAATTCATTCATTTTTAGGAGGGATCCCAAGTATTGAATGTCATTCTATACCAAGTTACACATCATTTTGGTATCAAAATATTTGTGAGTTTATTTATTAGTCAACCTATGATTTATATTGAGAGTAGTTAACTTGGACTTTTAGAAGATATATGATAGGAAGTTAAGAGTAATTCAAACATTTTATGTGCCTTTTTCCTACCAACATTGTGTGTGCAATGAATATATTTTGTTTTATGTTCATAAAAAAATATATAATTAATCATGAATCATATACTTCTTATTTACATTAAAAAATTAATACTCATAAAAATATTTTAAGTGAAATATATTAATTATGAAACAACTTCAAAATTCCATGAGATATTGTCTTGGTCAGCCGCATATATGGTTTTTAGATTAAAATAGATGTTGTTTTACCATGGTCCATGATAGAAAAGTAATCAGTTAGGTAAGATATTATTAGATCATTAATATTTTATAATCATCATGTAGAAAAATTATGTTTTTCTTTAATGATGTCATTAAATGGTGGCACATATAGTCATCTAATAAATTGGTTGATAATTTATATCTCCCATGTTAATGGTGTTATTATTGGAGTTTAATTTCTTAACAATATTAAGAATTGTTATTTTATTTCTTCTAAACATAAATCGAGTAAATTTATATTATTCATAATATGAAGTTTGTAAAATATGTTTATAAAATACATGAATCTTGGAATGTTTTTCCAAAAAATTATGTTTGGACATGTTTTTAATTTTCAACTTATTGTGTGCACTGGATTGAATTTTCTCATAATGTTATGATTTTCACTATGCTTTTTAGTTTTACATAATTCCTTATTGTGTTATGTATCAATGATATATAACATTTTATGATTCGTTTAATGTTATAATATATGGATTATATTTCTTATCATGTCTCTATGCTATTATTCCAGATTATATATCTGAAAATTTTAGATTATGTTTACTATATAATGACATGAGAACTACTCTCATAAATACTGAATCATTTAATAATATAAATCTCTAATACTCATGATTCACATATGGTTTTTCTATAATAATTTATATATAATTTATTTTCTTTTCTCATATTGAACACTTGATCTCGCCTCTATTATATGTTTTCTTTTTCACACATTATGAAGATGAGTATAACCAAGTATATTTCTACAGTGGGTCTACTTTGAAATTATTTTTAAAACATATTCAAAAGTTTTGAAAAATGATTTTTTTATACTACTATTCCTCATATAAATTAAACCATCAGTTCCAATTATTTTGGGGTTATTATGAGATTTACTTTTTAATGTGTAGAAATTATACAATATAAAGATATATTTTCCTTGGATCATCTCATGTGGTAAAAACCCCATTGTGTAAAGTATACATTTTTAGCATCAAATTCAATAGTATATGTTTAGGGAACCTCAAATATTTAGTCATTATCAGTATTTGTCATTAAGTTCCATAAATTTATAACTATTAGTTTTTTTGAGTTATATTAGGTGTTCCTTGATGCCCTTTGAGAAGAGGTTGCAATGTTAACCTATCTATTTGATATTGAGATTGTGGTGGAATCACAACCATGTTTTTTCTTCAAATTGATTTCATAATAAAGGATGGTTCCATTAAAATATTTAGAGTTGAGTAACTAGATAGAAGCTATATTAGTTGGAGGATTAATTAATCCTAGTGGGTATCTTTGAATAGTTTTGGTTCTATTTGTAATAAAGTTCGATGATACTCTAAAATTTTATATTGATTAACAACATTTTATTCAAGTTACATTGAATTATATTATCATATCTCATGATTTTAAGGTTTATTCAATCATTATATGGTAAGTATCTAGTCAGTTAAGATCTATATGTTCTATAACTATATTATATCTTAGTTAATGATGAGGATATCTCTAAAACATTTAGTTATCATATAGCCATTCTGAATTATTTTTAATTTCATTTGGAGTTAAAAAGACTCTAAATATGATCATTGGATTCTTGAATATACTCTTCTATGTCCTCCCCCTCGCGGTTTTTCTCCTTCTGTTGTGTGCATGGGCACTCGGTTTCGGTTTGTAGGCGGAAGCACTCAGAGGCGGGTCCTTCTGGTGCTGGAGTCCCGGTGTTGAAAGGAGGGGGCTCGCCCGGTCCGGCGGCGGTGGACCCACGCTCGCCCGGTCCGGCGGTGGTGGAGCCGCGCTCGGCGGCAAGGCGGCCTCCCTTAGTTACCGTTAGCACAAAGGGTTTTTTGAATTCCGGTGGTAGACCCCAGAAGTCAGAAGCGGTTTTGTCCTCAGCCGTCCGTCCTGCGCCTTTTTTCCTGCTGCCGGATTCGGTTCCTGATCAGGATCTGATGACCCTGTCCCCTCTCACCGGATCGGCGCCTCACCCTAGGGGTTCTTTGGACTCTTCGGCTCTGGATGGTGGTATTCTCGATGTCTCCTGGGATGCCAGAGACCTTTTTTCCTGCTTCTCTCTGAGGATCCTTCCATCTCTGCCGTATCCCCCCGGCCCCTTCTGCATCTCTTCCCAGTTCTCCCCGGGTCTCCTGCCTGGCTCGCTGGTCAGCTCCTTCATTTCCAGCTCTAGAGGACCTCCTCAGAAGGATCCCCTGACGGATGATTTGCAGCGGGGGCTCCCTTCCATCCGCTCCCCCCCTCGGAGATCTATCCTGGTGTCCCTATTCCATGGCTCCTTGGAGGAGTTTCCCCAGCTCCCGCCGCAGAACAAGAAGGTATCCTTGCTTGACGACTCTGACGGTTCATTCAACAAGAATATTCTATCGCCGAAGAGATCCAATATCTCGGGTGGATCTTCGAGGCCTCTCACCTGCTCCCAGTCGAAGGACTCAGGTGCGCCCTCGCTCCTTCCTTTTTCTAATGGTTCGGGACAGAAGGGCTGGAAGGGTCTCCTCCTATGATATCCCTACTCATCTGGAACGCACGCGGTCTTAAGGCACAGTCCAAGTGTGCCTTTGTCGCCAATGAGTCGAGGACCCATCAGGCAGCTCTTACGGTCATCCTGGAACCTAAACTCGATCCGTCCAAGCTTTTGAACACAGCGAGGAGAATGGGATATCCCCTTGCCATGCATGGGTATCCAGAGAATTCGCATATATGGATTTGTTGGAGGAATCATACCACAGTGGAAAGGCTGAGTCTCTCTTCTCAATGCATTGATGTCAAAGTATCATGTAATGGTTTGGAGGTTCTGTTTTCTTTTGTCTATGCAAGTACTGATGCTGAGGAGCATAAGAAGCTGTTGAACCATTTGGAGTCTGTGCAGGTTGGATCCCACCCATGGGTGGTGGGTGGGGATTTCAACGCCATCCTGCATGGTTCGGAAAAGAAAGGGGGCTCGGCTGCGGCTTCTAGCGGCATGCAGGATTTCAACTATTTCATTATAGCAGCAGGGTTATTCGACCTGGGTTTCTCTGGTCCCAAATTTACCTGGTGCATCAACAGGAAGGAACATCAGCGGATATGGAGCCGTCTGGATAGGTTCTTCACCAAGATACAGGGTCTTGAATCTTTCTCGAAAACAAAGGTTACGCATATTCCTTGATCTCTTTCTGATCATGCCACTTTGCTCGTGGAAATCAGAAAGGAGGACCTGCGCTCCCGAAGCTTTATGTATAGCAGTGCGTGACATCAAGAGACGAGATTCTTGGAAACGGTTGAAGGCTCTTGGAATCGCAGAGGAGCTGGGAGTGCATGGCGTGGTTTAGCTAATCGCTTGAAGCGTCTCAGGGAGGACCTCATGCTCTGGTCGGCGGAGAGGGACAGGGACAACCTGGGGGTGGACCGGCTTCAGGCGGATATTCTGGCCTTGGAAGAGGGACTCCAGGAAAGGTGGGATGAGGATGCCTTCATTATTGTATGTGACAAGCGAGTGGTGCTGGCGGAGAAACTTGTGGAGCTTGAGAAGGAATACAGACAACGTGCAAGGGTTAGATGGCTGCGAGAGGGAGACCGGAACAGCGCCTACTTTCATGCATGCTTGAAGGAGAGGAGGAGCTCGAAAATCAATATCAGTCTGGGAAATGGTACCTTTACCTCAGACGTGGAGGTGGCGGGGCAAATGGCGCATGAGCATTTCAAAGGCACTGTCGCCTAGGAGTGGAGGTGGTTTGGGGGGCACCGATGAGGAGGTTTTTCTGGAATGTATGCCTTGTCTTGTGGAGAGCCCGGACAACCGTAGTTTAACATCCTTCCCAACGGAAGAGAAGATTAAGGAGGTTATGCTTCAGCTCCCTCGCGATAGCGCACCAGGTCCGGACGGCTTCCCAGGGGCTTTCTTTGCGGAGGCATGGGGGATTGTTGGTCCAAAAGTGGTGGAAGCAATCCAGGACTACTTCGTTGGGGTTCCCTTGAATAGAATGACATGTGCCTCTAGAATTGTGCTTATCCCCAAAATGAATGATCCCACGGATGTTGGACACTATGGACCTATTTGTCTGTGTAATGTCTCATACAAAATACTGTCATCACTTATTGCATCCTGGCTGAGCAAAGTTATTCCAGAGCTGGTTTCGAAGGAACAACACAGTTTCATCAAAGGTCGAAGCATCCAAGGGGCGGTCGGAATTGCAAGAGATATTGTTAATGATATCAATATAAGGTCAATCAGATCCAATGTGATTTTTCAAGTCGACATGGACAAGGCCTATGACAAATTGGAATGGAGCTTCATTGTTCGGGCGCTGCACAGGTATGGCTTTCAAGAGTGGTTTTGTGACCTCTGTTTCAGATGCTTCTCATCTCCTTGGATAACTATCTCATTGATGGGAAGGTGCTTTGGATTCTTTAAGACGGTTTGCGGGGTGCGGTAGGGGGATCCCTTATCCCCAAGCCTCTTCATCTTGGCACAGGATCTCTTATCTTGCAACCTCCGCAAGGGAGGAGAGACTGGTACACTGGGGAAGTACCATAGCAAGGGGAGAATGGAGAGTTTGTCCCATCTGATGTTTGCGGATGACCTCCTAATTTTCACCAATGGAAGGCGGAGGTCTTTGACTAAACTTATGGGTATTCTTAAAACTTATGGTCGGTTGAGTGGACAGCAGGTGAATGTTTCAAAAAGCCATGTCTTCATCTCAAATAGATGTACTCGGGGGCATTGCAGGGGCATTCAAGAAATTATGGGTTGTCGGAAAAAACCAATGCCGATTCATTATCTGGGTGTCCCACTCTCTCCCGGATGCATTCGGGCGTCGCAATTTGAGGATATTACCAACCGGCTGGTGGGGAGGATCAAAAACTGGAAGAACAAGTTCTTATCGTTCGGTGGGAGGGTTACTTTGGTTAATAGTATCTTGACGTCCATCCCAATGCACATTTTTTCACTACTCAATCCGCCCAAAGGGGTTATCAGGCGCATTGAAAACATCATAACTGCTTTTGTTTGGGACACCAATCAGGGGGGCTGCTGCCACTGGGCCTCCTGGAAGCGCATGGCCAAACCCGTTTTGGAGGGAGGAGTGGGCCTGCGGAACATTGAAGATTCCATTCATGGTTTGCAGGGCCGTCTCGCTTGGGATATCATCGTGGGAAAGTCACTGTGGGCTGAGTTTTTTAGGAAGTGCTATGGGATGCAAGGGGGAAGATTCAAAGGGCAGGGTCTCCGAGGTTCGAAGTTGGAAAAGTGTATGGCTCACATATTGAGGCACTCTCCGGTTTTGTCAGGTGGATCATTGGTAGAGGGGATGTGCGCTTCTAGAAGGACAACTAGGCCAGGACGAAGTTAGAATATCCCGGATGTCCTCTCTCGGAGATCTCCTTCAAGGAAGCCAGCAGGCTTCTTGGCTTCACCCAGTCGGTTCTCACGTCTGACCAACTCATGCGCTTTGAGGAGGTTGTGATGAACGAGGATGTCGACAGATGCTGCTTCACAGGATCCTCATCCGGGAACTTCAATATGAAGGACTACAGGAGTCTTGTGCAAGAGGATAGATTTCAGGATGAGTGGGCGGACAAGGTGTGGTGCAAGGGCATCCCCACAAAGATGAACTTCCTCATGTGGCACATTAGGAACAGAGCCCTACTAACGGTTGATAATGTGCAGCGGCGGGGAATTTCCATGGCGTCGCGATGATGTTGCTGCGAGATTCCACAGACGGAAACAATTAAACATATCTTCTTCCAAAGCAGCTGGGCGGTGTTCCTCTGGTCACTTTTTTTTTTCCACCCCAACTTCAATAACTGCCTGGGCACGCTTCAGGGGTTCCTGGGCATATGGTTCCATGGAACAGATGGGAGGACAATGGAATGCAGGGTGCGGACAATCATTCTTACCTCTCTGTGCTGGACGCTATGGGAGTCCCGTAACCATGTTAGGAATGGCGGCAGGAGGTCGCCTTTGTTCCTCCAAATGAGGGTCAAGTCACTTATCCTCGAACTCGGATCGCTTCTCAAGGAGGTCAAGACTGTTGATATGACATGCAGCCTGCCCATTCTCCCTCCCTCTTTGTCAAGGAAGGAGGGATGCTGGATCAAATAGACTCCACCCGCGGGTGGCTTGAAACTTAACATTGATGGCTCCCTCATGGAGGGTATGATGAGGGGCGGTGGATTTCTCTGTGACTCCTGAGGCTCAGTTCTTCTGGGGTTCAACACATTTTACGGTTCGGGCTCTTCGTTAGGTGCAGAGGTTAGGGACCTTTGTTCCGGTATCAACCCTTTCAGGGACTATGGATTTGTGGTGACGGCTTACGAGTCGGACTCTGAGGTTCTTGTTAGGTCTATTCAGGGACGGCAGGAGGTACCTTGGTGTTCTGCTTACTTGGTTAGAAGGTGTTTTGAGGGGACTCTCTCTGGAAAGCAGGTGCATCATATATGTAGAAAGGCCAACTTTGCGGCCGACTCGCTTTCCAAGATGGGTTGTGCATACTCCCCGATGATCGTCTACGACAGCTTAGGCTCGCTTCCTCCTGATTGTAGGAGGGTGATCCAAGAGGATTCCCTTCGCTTACATCATTTCTGCCCCCCCTGAAGGAATAATGTTGCGTTTGTGATTATTTTTATAAAAAAGGAATTTTCAGCATGATGCTTCATGGATTATATTTTGTGATTCCTTGATGTGGTATTTCAATGTTATCTATGAGTGTAATTGATAGTTATAACCGCATGAATTTGACAAAGATACACTTATTTTTGTGTTGGAAGTTGTTGTACTCACTCAAATTTTGTGTCTATAGTTTCTCATTATGGAAGGATTTGTTTTTTTCAAACGAAACATAATATACTAAAGTATTTATTTTCCTAATGTTACATGAGATTGTGGAAGTGATGGTGGATGTAATTAAGAAATTATTATGTCTACTAGTTTTCCTATAAAATTTTTAAATTAAATTTTATATATGATTATCTGAGTAGGATTTCATGTGGTGGTACTTTTTGTGAGTCCAAGGACTCTTAGAGAGTGATGGAATGGTTTGATATAATGATCAAATATATGAGAATAGTCTATGGTAGAGTTTGTGTTTATCAAATGATGGTGTAGTAATCATCAGTTCAATAGGTGGAGGAGTCCCAGCTTGGGGATTCCAAAATAGAGTAATAAGAGCATGAATTTTTTAAATTTTTATTTTATTTTAATTTATAATTCCCCCAATGCTAATCCAAAGCCCTACTATATTTTATATTTGATGAAATTTTCAAAATCTATTGATTTTTGATAATTTTATTTTATTTTTATTTGTATTAGATTAGTATGTTTTTGAATTTAATTATAAATATGTACCTTGAAATAAATTTTTAAATAATATATTTATGGGGTTTTAAATTTTAAAATTGAAATAAATGAGATTTGAACAAATTTGGAATTAATTATAAAATTTTCAAAATGTGACTAAAATTGTAATGTTTGTAAGATTTTATTTTTTTATTCAATTAGAATAATATTTATCCAAATACAACATTTAAAAAATTAATTGTGTATATGGGTGTGGTAAAAAATGGAATATTGAATCCATTATCGGGGGACTGATGTCATTCCCAAACACTATTGTTATGTGGTCTGTGACTGGAACTCTTGTATAGTGGAAAGTGTATCCATGCATATGATACTAAGGATAGTGAGACTATGAACACTGATAATAATATGGTTATCCTACTGCAATGCTGATAAGAATAATTTTCTTTCATGAAACCCCTCCACTGAATCCTCTCAACATTTGTACTAGTGAGAGCATACCCATTCAATATTATCAACTATTTTTTCATGAGATGATGCTTCAGCCATTCTTCATTTCCACTAATACAATTGTGTGGGGAAAATTCACAAATACTATTCAATTATACTGCAATTATTCATATCCAAAAAAACATTCAATCGTGAACCGACATTAGTGATAACAAATACATTTGCTTTCATTCTTACCCCCACCCTTACTTGCCAATTAATTCATCATTGAACCTATGATTATGAGTCTATGAAGATTCATTAGAAAAAAATGTTCGTATTGTGATTAGGGATAGATCATATTTTTGAATTTAGTATTGATCTCGAGTCTCAAATTATTCATTACATTTCCCCAATGAAGTTCAAACCTAGAGATTCTCGGATATTTTGATCCACTAATTATGTTTTGTCAGATTCCAAATTATTGAATTCATGTATTTATGATAAAATGAGTTTGAGGGATATCAAAACTAAGATTAACTCAATCATAAGTATGGATTTAAGAAAATTATCATAGAATATTTATAATGTAAAAATTTAGAGGCTAATTGTTCTAATTTATATAATGATTAACTAATCCGGTTTTTTGGTTTTTCAAAATGGATGGTTTGGTGTTAGTGAAAAGAGTAGTTTAATGATAAGTTTCACCCAAATACATAAATTAATGAAATACACACCCGTTAATATTAAATATCACTATTTCACTTCATTATCTTGAAGAGGACATGTTTAGTATAATGAAAATAACTTTGAATAATACTAATAATGTAGATTGAATATCGACCAATCATGTCAAAATAAATTATTTTATTGGAATCGGTTCCTTGTAAAAACATAAATATGTTACGGCCTAAATTTTACATATACCTATGGAAATATGTTCATAAAGTGATTCACCCAATCAGTTTAATGAAAATAATCTATTAAATTAAATATATCATTACTAGATTAACTATATTACTTCTATGTAATCACATGATTGTTTGTCTACCTGAGGACCTCACAATGTACGGAGACCTATGTGTTGAAAAATAATCTAAAATCACTATCAAAATCTAGATAAACTATACCTATATCCATAACCTTAACATTACACCCATCTAGAACCAATCCACCTATCAACGTGTCTTCAAAGTCCACCCACCAGTTATTTAACATTTCAAATCCATTGTGGCCTTGACACATAGAAGGCCTAGATTCGGCCAGAATATATATAAAAACATAAGCATAATTTGTTTTCACATATTTCCACTAACATTAAATACAACTTATAGGTCCAATCCAAAAACTATCTAGTACCTAAAATACATCATGATGTTGTAAGGGATTGGACCACCAAAAGGGTGTATTTAAATATGAAAAATTCGATTCATACTGAATAATGTGGCTCTATTTTTTAACATGTTAGTACATCATTTTAGGTTATTTATTTATATTTTTAATGTATAATTGTTTTTAAATATTTAAATTCTTTAAATTTCATCATTTTATGGTTATAACTATTTTTATTTATTTATTTTTAATTTTTAATTTTTGTTATAAATTAAGTTATTTTTTCATTGATTTCCTTTTACTATAGGGATAATTAAATTGAATTATTTAACTGGATCATTTAATTGTAAATTTTTTTATGTATTTCATAAAATTTTATCATTACTATGATATCTATTTTTACATTTATCTTTATGATTGGAATTTTTTTCGTTTATCCAGAGTAATCATGTTTTTCATTATTTATTTTTTATAATTATAAATTTTCATTTATAGATTTATTTATTTTAACTGAGTTGAAAAATTTCCAATATTAATGTGATATATTTATTTTTAAATAGGTACATGGCGACACATAAAGTGTTTAAATAAATGGTTACGGTCGCTAAATTGAACTTGAAGTTAAGCACCCAATTGAATACAAGATGCATCATCCACATTCACTGAAGTAACCATTCCTATGGAATATAACCTAAAGTATAGTGTTTTCCCTATTTCTAAATTGAGTACATGTGACCGAGATTTCTCTTGTTAAACTATAAAATGAACACCTTGCAATTTATTTCATGATAATACCTTAAGAGACTATTTATATACCTATAACACAATGAGTCTAGGATCAGGATACCAAATTTTATCAAACCATATTTATATGAGATCGAATGAGAGTAGATTATGGCTGAGCTAAGAGTCATGAACCCTATTGAAGACATAAATATTGAGTTAATTCCACAATTCATATAGGAATAAGATTATATCCTGATATCATACCACTATGAACTTTGAGTTAGATGACATCCAGAATTAGTCCACTGATCCAACTTCAAACCAATGCTAGGGACCTACTGTTGTTAATCATGTTTTTAAGATGGAGAGTTCATTATTTCAAGGATATTATAAGTAAATTTTTTGAGAAATTTTACGATGATATCATAACTGTTTGAGTTTGAGATTCATACCAAAATGATCCCACAAAAGATAACTCAAACAATATATTATGGAATCCCTTTATAAAAAATGAACTCAACCCTACAGTTTGTTTATATTTATTTAAGGACAGAAATCCAATTCATATAAAGGAATAATTAAGACTGATTCCTCGATACAAATTTAAATATTTAATAAGAGGATTCCAAACCATTAAAATGATGAGTGAAATAATTAATATGATGACTCAAGTAAAAAATCACATATTAATTTTTAAGAAAACAATATATCGTTAATAATGTGTAAAATCATTGTTATTTGTTGTTTTATATTACGGTTTTAAGATATTTATGTATTAAGGAGGGGGCTTCATGATTCCTAACACACATGTTATGTATTCATTTATGGATATTGATAAAAAAAATTGGAAATATTTCTATATGAATCCTTCATGTTTTCATTGACAGAAACACCAGTTTATGACACTTGTTATATAGTCACACTTAGTATGGATTAATTGGAATAGAAACATGATTATTTGAGCTCATTGAAATATTTATTGTATGATGAAAATTGAAGGATGGTGTACTTAGAATGTGAAAAGACATATAAGGGTTAATGTCCAACTATAGACCTCAAATCATTTGGTCATTAGAACCAATTTGTTTTAGAACATGTTGGAATGAGAGATCTAGTGGATAAATTATATAGAATTAATTTTGATGTTTATGGGGATTTAATAATATTTTTTCCTTTTTTTCAATCACAATTCACATTTGGATACCATGTATGTGGAATGGAGTCAATGTTGCTTCAAAAAATGATGTGGAGTTCTATTTTCATGTGAATCATTTAAACATGTGTAAAAATAAAGGCATTGTGAGGAAATTTCTAGAATAAAATAGTCTAAGAATATTTTGGAAAGGACTATATTCACATCACATATTGTCTATGTATGACCATGTGTCGAAGAATAGTTAATTATAAGTTTTTATCTATTTTCTCATAGTAGTAACTAAATTTTTATATTGGGATGCATTTGAGCTGAACTCTTGTGATGATGTTGGTTATGATGAAAATGATATTGAGTCTGGACTTAAAATAAATATAGATATTCAGATAATGAATGGTAAACCATCATTCACACTAAAATTCTAATATTGATTCTAAGATAGAAGCTTTAAAGTATAGAGTAGGATATTAATTCTTAATGTGACCCATATAACCAAAATAATGGGAAATTTCTAATTTAATAGAGTGATATGAACATCGAATTAAGAAAAAAATCTGATTTCTCTTTTTTTAAAATTCTATTGAAAAACAAAATAGATTTTATACATTATTTTCACTTAATTTAATTCCAAATATGCATTTTATTTTATTTTATTAGGGTTATTAATTATCTTTCTTGGATAATCATCTCATGCATTGTTTTCAACTTCATAATTACAAATCATTCTTCATTATTTCATTATTTAATTTGACATTTGATTTTATATGATGTCTAAAGATATAAAAAGTGTTTTTAGATAGTTATAAACTCTTTCATATGGTGATAAAAAAAGATATCAAAGCATATTATTAGTTTATTAATCATTTACAACATAATGGGAATTAACTTTTTGTATGGATTCTATGTTTTCATGTTTTTTTGTATTCATATTTTTCATGTGCATCATTATTTCATCATGATTTTTACACTAATTTCTTTTTAGTACCTATTTGGATTTTCTCCTTCTCCATACATATCCTAGGTCATGATTCATTAACTACGCATCCACACTCTACTTTATATCAAATATTTTACATATATCATTCATCTTTTTCATCTTATTTCAGTACAATGGTATTAAATAATTCCTTCGAATGTATCACATGCATTCCTTATTGAAAACCCATTCTAGAATACATTAATTAGTTAGTATGGAATATAAATATATATTTTTATGGTATTTAAATTACCTTAGTGATCACTAAAATAGAAAAAAATCAACTATAGAGTTGTATATATAGACACAATCTGATGAATAGTAACTAAGAACTGAAATCAAAGAACATTCCTAAAATCTAGAGTCACATGAAGGAGTTGAAGAATACCATGCTAATAATATGGTCAATTATAAATAATTATAGGAATATTTTACCATAATTTTATATTTGGGATACTATTCTATATAAAAGTACCTCTACCTCAATCACTTAATGAATCAATGTTTTTATTGTTCTTATTTTCATTCAATTGTGTTTTTTTAGTTCTCCAATGATGGAACAATAACTAATTAGTGGCCAATTCAAGAATATTATCACTAAAATCATGTTAAATATTTCAATGTATAAATTTTAAATGTATTCTTCTAATATCTAGGTATTCATTCTATAAATTTAAACATTTAGAGGTTTACATATTATGTATAAATTGAATTCATCTTCCATTATTCCCTAGATCACACTAAAAGGCCATTAAATTTCACTCTATTGATTATGATTTTGTGAATTTTGTTGAAATAAGTGTAATTAGATATAACATATTAATTTTATGGGGGATAATGGAGGTTGTAGTGGTTATTACATACATCTAATTAAAAAGATAAGTTCAAGTGAGGGAAATCATGTGAGATTTCATATTATTTGATAGGAAACATTGGAGATAAAAATAAAATATTTATTTGATAGGAAATATAAAGAGATATATGACATCAATACAAATCATTTAAAATTTAATTTAATACCAATTTAGTTAAAATCTTGTAAATATTTTTCCGCAGAGAACCCATCATGTAAATTTGGAACACATATATAAAATTTTTCTCTCTATAATACACCCAATTCCATCAAAATACTATATTAATTCATTTTAATTTGTTTGTTGGGGACCTATGAGAGGATATTCATCACACTTGAATCCATTTTTTGGGTGGTTTGGGATGTGTTTAAATTATGTTTTTAAAAAAAATTCAAAAAATTTATAGACGTAGTTTATCTAACCTCAATGGTTTTGATATAAACGATGACAAATATAATGATACTCATAGGGGAAGTGGAATTAGAGGTTTTAAATATCCCATAGATAGCTTCCCATCCTCTTAATATTCTTTATATGGGGTTAAATTATTCAATGAAAATATAAAATATAATAAAGATCAATTTAATAAATATTGAAGAGAACTATATGCAAAGAATTTCAACAACAGTAATTGATAGTTACAAATAAATGATCAACATGGTTGTGAGAATAAAACTAGAATAAATTGTTTCCTACCTATGTATCATGGTGTGTTTAAAGAGGACACTAATAAAAATCTGTGTTAATTTAGAGTTTTTTGTAGTGTATTTAGACCAATAGGAGTTACAAATGGTAAAATTAAAAGGAAGTGCATTACATTATCTCCTTAATGGTCTGTTATGGAGTGGATTTATAAAATTCATCATGGATAGATCATTATTTAGAATTAACACTATTCAACCATTCTTAATATGTATTTTCCTACATCATGTTGTTCCCATATATGTATGTAAATATATTCAGTTTATTTTTTTGTAAAATCCTTTTACAGCAATAATGATATATTAAAGAGATTAATAGACTCTTACCCACACCAACCATATTAATAGCATCGTATACTATTATTAATTTATCAATAATTGATGGCTAGTGATTAGAACCATGTTAAAGCTTCCTCTAAAGGAGTATTAATCAAAAAAAATCCCATACTAATGTTATAGAGATAGTAAAAAGAATCCCCAAAATACTCAAAAATTTAGAATAAGTAATAAAATAAGTGTCACAAAAAACGTGAATTGTTCTAACTCTCCATCACTCAAAAATTACATGAAATCACAAATATCTTTTCATAGATAGTTGGTTTTGAACAATTTTAAATATACAAGACCAACTACCCAATCAGATCTACCAACTCTCTCATTCTATATTCTACATTATTGATGGTATCCTACAAGTGAAAGAAAGTTGTAATACCATATACCACTAAAAATAAAAATAAAATAAAATCTATAGTATAGGAAATGAAAATTCATCCCTAAATATATATATATATATGGGACCAAAAACATCAAATAATGCCATTCTTACATGGTTTCAAGTCATATCCCTGACCACCACCCTTTCAAAGATAACACAATCAACCTTATTTAATATACCAACCTAAGAAAGATCAAGAACCATAAATGGAGGACCTAGTGATAAAAATTGTGATATTCAATTTCTAGAATTGATATAAAATCAATGAATTGAAAAATATACTCTCATATTTACTCCCTTATCAGTCAATTCAAAACCCTAATGGGAGTTTCAATTCAATTTCATTATAGTTTTTCAAGGTGTTGGGAACCAGTGAAGAATTTATATCTCAAGTGAATTTTGGAAGTGGAAATCCCGCATTACCTTATTAATTTACCCTATAAAAATATCTTTGATAATAAATGCAAATGGACCCCCTGTTATGAAATATAATGGGAAATCCAAGTTGGAGTACTCAAATATTCCCAACCTCCCTTATCTTGAAGTATTGTGCTAGTAAATAATCATTACAATAATAGATTCTAGACAAATTCACAAATTTTGAGACTAAAATATCATTGATGTAGACCTTATACTAAATTCTAGGCTTTGACAAATTCAATAAAGACATGTTCCTTAGGAGGATAAAATTTAATGTTAATGAAATGGAATGTTTAAAAATATGATTCGACACATGTTACTCTAAATATTGACAATAAAATTCAAGATCCAGGTATCTTCACTATCTTTTGAACTATTTATAGAACCCTATAATATTGTTTAAATTTATACTATTCATTGTAGCTTGTTTAACATGTAACATCATGCTTTAAGCAAATTGCAATATATGATAAAAAATATTATTATTTAAATGTGACCATTATTACCTAACCATTAAGTTTATAGGTATAAATATTAATAACCAAACTATAAAATTTATTTAATTTTTTTAAAAATAAATCAAAGTTTTTATTCATCTATAATTAATAAGTACTCATTTTTTTAGTAAATTTATTTTATTCTTTAAAAATATGTTTCATTAAAAAATTGTTTTAATAAAAAAATTCAAGGTTATTATGATAAACTTATTTAAATTTTAAAAATATTACATGAAGAAATGAATATGATTTTAGAATGAAAAATTTTAATATTATCATAGGTTTATTTTAATGAATTTGTATAAAAAAAATATTTTCTCTTGAATAGTGAAGAGTACCAGTTATTTTTAATTTCATTTCATTTATTTAAATCATGTAATTTAAGAATCCCAATATATTTTTTTATTTTGATTTTAATATAATATAAGATCCATTCTAATTAATATAATTATAATTATACTATTGTAATTGACATTAAATTCTATTTTTTTAATTTCTTTTTAATTCTTACAAACTATTAAAGAAAATGGAGTTTCATTCTACTTTACATAATTATATTACAGTTGATGTCTTATACTTGATTAAATTAAATAATTAAAACATTATTACATATTTTGAATCTAACAGATAAATTTTTTAAATACGATGATTTCATTTTTAGTTATAATGAATTGTAACAATGGTAAAAGTTTGTCACCGTGATAATGGGTAACAAATATTAATTAAAGATAAAATTGTGGGATGCGATCTTAAAATTAATCCAAAACAACCTTCACATCATTAGATGATACTTATATAGCCATATAAATTCTAAATTATAATACATTGAATTTTTTCAACCTTTTTCTTTGATAAATACATTTAATTATTTTATGTTATGAAATTACAAAATATTACCCTAAAATATCAAATATACATTCATTGGGATAAATAAAAGATATGAAATCTTATAAATTGTTATTTAAAATATTAATTCCACATTATTATTATTATTATTTCTTTTATAGTGATAATATAATAATCTTAAAAGCTTATATAATGGATATGTGATACATGTACAAGCAGTAATAAAATCATGGTAAATGATTTTTAAAACAATAAAAAAATTTATGTTTTTTATGAATTGTTTTCTAAAAAAACATTAGTTATAAATAAAAAATTATGAATGTTTTTCAATAAATTTATATATTATTTCTATTATTATATTGATTTATTTGAAGTCTAATTAAATCAATAGTCATAAAAATGTCTATGATGATATTTTATGATAAAAAATATCTTATTAAATTATTTGAAAATCAATAATATATTGAAATAGGTAATTTGGAATAGAAAATCACCTAAAATTTCATCAGTGGACCATTTTCTATTATTTTTAAGCCATACAAGGAAATTTATGACCCTAAAAGGTTGAAAAACTATTATTGGGGTTAAGGTTTAAAATAGTTAATGAGGGGGATGAAAAAATTGATAAGGATTAAAATGTAACATAAAGTAGTTTTAAATTTGATGGTTAAATGGATTTCAACATTATCTTTTCATACCATTTATATTATGGACATTTTTTATACATTACCTGATTATTATATATATTATATTAAAATTTATTAAGTTATTTTATGTGTGTCATTTCCCTCACATATAAAAGTGAATTTCTTCACCTCCATTATTCATAAACATTTTCCATTAAATATCCAAATATATCTAAACTAATATCTTCATATATCCCTTAATGTTTTCCTAGAGCTTCTACATTCAAGTAATAAAATCATATGAAGGCATAATGTGATAGACAATGGAGGATTTTAAAATAATAGGTATAACTCTAACTGATTAAAAATTTTATTTTTGTGTTAATTATAAAACATACAAGAATACCAAAGCTGAACTGGCTCATATGAGGTATAAATAATGATGGGGAATATAAACAACATAAACAATTAGATTACAATAATTAGTAAAGGATTCCAAAATGGAGTATAAAATCATCCCCTCTTCTGGAATCCATTTGATAGCTAAAATTATTGATAAAAAATTGCCTTCCCTCCAGGTATGGAAAAAAAGAATACTCTGAATAAAAAATTATATAGTTTAAGAAAAATTAATCCAACAACCATGGTGAATTATCCTCCCCTTGATGGAACTTTTAAAACATAGCTGATTCCAATTATATTTTCGTAATATAAATACTTTAAAGCCTTTGTTGCATAAGACCAGTTGAAAGGGCTCTTTCCTTAGCTCCAATAGATTTTGTTAGTCAAGAAATGGGACTAAATTCCAAAAACAACAACCCATGTTGTCTCTCACCATATCATCCCCTCTTATCTCCCTAGAAATAAATGATCTATCTTCATTCAATTTTATCTCCATATTTGGAGGATTACATCTAACAATTATACCCCAATTGCCTTTTCCAATTCCCATATTCATGTTCAACCTTGGAAGAATCCTTCTTAAAATGTTAGAATATATCATGGACATGATAAGATTCCCAATATCCATTATATTCCTCTTCACCCATACCTAAATGAATATGGATGATTTAACTTTTTCCTTCTCATTCTTTATTTATAGCTTCCCAAATGACCCATCACACAATCATAATTACCATACCACATACCATCACCTCCATCCATTTTTAAACATATCCCTAAAACTATGCCTAAATAACATATTTAATTGAATCCACACTTTTTAATAGTTATATCATATCCCTTAAAATATAATATCATATTTTCCCACTCACCAAGGAAAAATTAGTGTTGCGTTGATTCTTTTTGTGGGATTGTAGAACACTGACATCTTGAATCCAATACCACGCATCTTGTATCCAATACCACACCAATATTCTTCAAATTATCATCCATAAGAAGACCTTGATTATTCAATATCCATACGAAAAAATCATACTGTAAGGTATCTCCTAGTACCATAGTTTGTATGTCCATTCACCTTTAATACTTATTGCATGTACCATGTTTCTAAATTCTTGACCACTGAATCTACCATACGTCGAACACAAAATAATGAATTTTTTTTATTTCATAAACCAACATAATGATTCCATAAATTTTCTTCTAATATTATTTAATGTTGGATCTATGAAAGGATATAAAAACGCTAGACTCTATGAATAAGAAGTTATAAACTAGACATCCTGGAATATATATGGTTTTTACAACCAATTTCATCTTCCATAGGTTAATATCTCAATAACCCAAAACACACCAACCATTTCCCCCAAACTCCTCTATTTGATCTATCATACACTGCTTTAGAATTTAAAGTCCCCTAGTTTAGCATTTATAATCCCTAAATTATTCCCCATACCCATCTTCCATGATTTTAACCCATTAAAAATTTCCTTCAATGATGTACCATATAAATATCTCTTGCATGAAATGAATGGTATTCAACATACTATATATACTGATTCCATGTTCCTTAATTGTCTTGCTAGTTTCTTCCATTGTGCCCAGTGGCATCATAGAAATTGATTTGAATCCCATAGGAATGTTTTTATGACATTCTATAGTTGGTTATTGTCCCTTTTAGTGACTTGATAATGGATAAAACAAAAAAAATATTGAGGTAAGTACACTATTAATTAGGGAAATCCACCCTCAAATAGTAAGTAAAATATTATTATAGTTGAAAATCCATCGCATGATCCAGTTTATGATACCATCAAATAAAACCTTTTTACCCATATATTTGATATGGGATATCTGATATAACCCATCGGTAGTTTTTTCCTCTAGACACCCAATTTTTTCATGTATTTCACTATTGTGGCTTCCTGAAAAATTATTGTTGATGAATAAACTAATCTTCATTTTGTTGACACATTAGCTTCTCAAATTTTAATATATTTACATTATTTTAATAAAATCATTAATTGGTTGTTTCCTATAATTCATAAGGAATTAAATGTCGTCAGAAAACATAATATGATTCAAAATTCCACTCCTGAACCAGTTTTTTAAATTCCATAATCCTCTCATCTATGAAAAGTAGATTTTTGTTCCTTGTATGTTCATACCGATCCATGATAGAGTGGGTGGGAGAAAAATTCCATCCTCTAGATACACTATGTGTAGATTTTATAATTCCAAATATCATTCCCATTAGATAAATAATAAGTCACAGGGGTTGCAAAACTTATAAAGCACAAATCACGAAACCATTCATAGAAGAAATATTTTGTCATGACCCTGATAATGAAACTTCATTCTATTATATTAGAAACCTTGTCAATGTCCACCTTCATTATAAAATTAGATCCAATTGTATTTTTATTTTTATCCATGACCATTTCTTTTTCAATACAAATTATCCTCTGTATGCATATCCCTTGAACAAGTCAGTGATATTCCTCTAATATGAGTCTTGGAATAACACCACTAAGTCTCTTATTGTTCCAAATATTCTCTAACACAGTCCTTCAATATTTACAGAGAAGAAACATAATAGTTTCCTATAAATATATTTAGACCAGGGACACTCTCCCACTTTATGTTGAATATTGTTTCCTTTATATATTTTTCATTTGAAATATCTTCGAAAAACCATTGTACATATCCTCTTACATTCATGAGATATAGTCCAAGAACACCTCCTCTACACTAATATCACTTTTATATTATTAGTTGGAGTTATTTGTACCTTCCAAAAGAACCTAAAATTAATCTATCACTACCTTCCCTTTCACATCCACTTCCATTGTGGATAATCCATCCTATAAATTTATGTTGATCCCCCTGTTCAATTTCCTCACTTTTAAATGTGCCTAAAAGAATGTTGTATTACTTCAACCATTATTGATCTAAAAAGATAATTATTTTTCATAAAACCTATTATAATATCCTTGATTTTCTGATATGGAATATTTTTATTTACAAAAAAAAAGCGAAAAACCTATTATCAACTAATATATCTTGGATATTTTCCTCTAATATTTTAATATGTACCCATATTCTCAATAAATATATATCCTAATAATTTTTATTATATATTCACTCCTGAATTTAACTTTTCATATACTTAAGATACTTCATAAGTTCAACACATGTAGTACCCTTCTTCGGTCACACACATGTGTATTTTAAAATTTTAAAGAATCTATATGCCCTATTCTAATTAATGGAGAAAAAATACGTTTTCCCCTTCTATACACATTATTTTAGTCAATAATAATGATAGATATAGTCTAAGAAATTATATATTTATGACATAATTATTATTTTAAAAAGAATATATATTATTTTCCTTTTAACCCTTTACCTGTTAAAAATGATAATGACACTATTGTGTTCATTTGTACTACCACATACATGATGTAATGTGATTAATATTTCATGTCCAGATATCATGATTAAAGATAAATATGTAAATATTGAATACAAATGATATATATTTGTAAAATTATTAAAATTAATTTGGTTATGGAACCATGAGAATGATTCAAGGATAGAAGCAACTAAACTGAAACATACATGAAAAGAGAAATATTTATCCCAAAAAAAATACTAATTTTAATAAACAATTATTGATAATTGGGACTTGGAAAGTTATAAGTGGATATTATATGATATTATAAGTATGTACATTATTTTATTATTTATTTATAATAATTTTCAATTAATCATAATGGTATTTAAATGAACTTACAAAGCATGTCAAACCTAAGGTAAGTGTTTATCATCTCACATTTGTTTCCATAAGATATATTCTAGATTCACCACTTATATCCATCATGTGGTGTATATATATCACCTTTTTTATGATATATCAAGAATATATTTTTAGTATTGGTGTTTTATCTTTTATTTTATGTGATAAATTCATTGATTTTATGATTCAATAGTTACCAATGTGGTAAGTGTTTATTTCACAATCTCACCTTTATTCGCTACTGTTTATGTTTATGTTTATATTAGGATAATTATATTAAAATTATATACTAAACCCCATTTAAATTATTATATTATGGTTATATCTAGAAATTAAACATTTTCCATAAATTTTTCTCTCTTTATGTACTCAATATTTAGGAATTTATTATGAATAACTATCATTAGTTTATATTTATCTAGGAAAAACATCCATCAATGATATAATTTTAATTAAAATGTTTTAAATAATGTTCATACTAGGATCCAATAATTTATTAATTTAATTTTTACACATTTTTAACTTTTTCTAAACAAATAAAAGGAATCTTCTTTTTATCTTCTAAAATATGCTATTTTTACTAAATGTGTGAACACAATCATTATCTTAATGCTTAATATATAAACAAGTTTTCATTAAATCATGATTATAAATTTCCATAAAGATTAATTCACTTGAATAAATGGTTATTTTTAATGAATTTTTTCCAACTATTATAGAAATTTTAATATTACATATGCGTGATTTCTAAATGAAATTCGTGTTTTCTTGAAATAAATGTTCAAGTTATCTATTAAATTGATTTTTATCTATGTCAACATCCTTTGATAAATATTATTCTTTAAAAAGATATACTCAAATTATACCATAATCCTTATTTTCATGGATATCTTATGATCATATTGTTAAATTGATTGATAGTGGGAAATAATGACATTAAATATGCATTTTTTCAATACAGAAGTTTATATAGATTATATATTGAATTATTAATCAACCATTTCATGTATTGAATGAGTTATACATTGTAAGAGATGGTAGGTGTCCATAATTAACACTACATACATCAGTAGGTCTCTTTAGATGGTCTATTTTAGGTATTTTTTGTAAAATATACCAACTTAAGTATGTTTACACGGATCAAGGAATTTATGGAAAGATTTTGATTCCCAAAACTATTTTTTACATAATTTTTAGACTAAATATTATTGTTAATTTATTTATTTATGTCATTTATATCATCCATGGATATAATCCACTTTTTTATATTATTCATACGTAACATAAAATTATTTTTTATCTTTTCCATATTATTTATTATTTATTTATGCTCTAATATCATTTTCTGTATCATTTCTATTAATGAGAATTTGGGATTATATTTTGTTATGTTTTCCCATCCTCAGGTTTCCAAGATGGTATTTATGAATTATTTCAAGGATATACTAGAATAAATAATTATATTCACTTAATAAAATTAAATATAATATCATGATATCGAATATAACTTGAGAATCTTGAATTCGAATAGTTTCAAAAGACTACTAAACTATTTGATCCTTCTGTATGTGTAATCTTTTGTCTTATGATAATGTATAATGATGACCATAAAATCTAGGTAACTAGAGTTGGGGTATTTCACAATTTTTGGGAATAATTTCTTTATTTCATATTTTGATATTTGAATATCAATTAATGTAATACCTTGTTCATTTTCATCTTCTCTACTGATTGAAGAATCGAAACACACTCCATGGGTTGTGTATCTTGCTAACCATTGCATTCCATGACTATTATTTTCACTCAAATATGTTATAGGTACTATTAATGTGTTTTTGTTCCCATTTAATTTTTACATTTTTAATATAAATGGAGAATAAGGTAAGAATAATTCCCCCATCATTCTTAGTGGCCCGTTTTTCAAGACTATAATAATAGTATAGAAAATTAAACAAAGGAACACATTAAATGAAATTTAGAGAACAATGCATATATTTTAACATATGTTATTTATTGAAATACCTCAATGAGGATGAATATGTGTTTACATTTCCACATTTTCAATTGACTTTTTTATATAATGAAATAACTAAAATGTTTGATGATAGAATTATACTAACATATGATTTGTAATCTCATAATTGTTTTATTGAATCTATCATATAAGGAGACTTAAATATTAGGTTTTTTTTATGTGTCAAATGTCTTAATGGAATTAGTGTTTGAGATTCAAATTATTTTCACAAATTTTATATTGACACATATACTATACAAGTGTAGACTACATGTATGGATAAAACTGAGTTGAAATCATCATTAAAACCCTAAATAAAATGGAATTTAATTTCTCTATATACCCCTGGTGATATTATTTCCTTAAATAAAAAAACTATATATTAATCAGTTGAATAATTCCTACATGGATACCATAAAAGATAACATAAAATATGAAAATGATGGAGAGAAGATAAATCTATTGTTGATGTAGCTAGAAATGTTGGGAAGAGATGACTTTGAGAATTACACAATGTATAATGATATGTTAATATCATTAAATAACATAATAATTTATTAGATATTATAGGAAGAATAAGATAATGTGTTATTTCACTCATCAAGAATATATTTCAGTCTTGGTTAAAATATTTCAATTTGGGCTGAGAAATATATAGTGATTGGAACATTTCCATTTTGTGAGATTGATATAATGTTAGCTAAATCACTAATTACCTTCAAAGTTAATGTCTACTAGTTGAAGTATTGTTTTTTATATTTATGTAAATTATACATATAAGATTCAAAAATCCTTTACACTGGAGTCAAATAAAACACCAATGTTTTTAGTTTCATCTATATGTGACTAGATAATAATTCATAATTTTTAATTTATAAAACAAATTATAACATTATATTGAATGGTTTTTAAGAAATATGTTGGAGAGAGTAAAATTATATTTGGATATAAATAATATTTTATTTTCCATAATTCTTCTTTTATGTTCCATTATCCCTAAAAATATAAATCATCAAAAAATATAAAATTTTTACAAAAATGTTTTATTTATAAATGTCACACATATATTTTTTTTTATTATTTATATTATTTAGATGAATACCATCCTACCTAGTTTAAATAACAATCCATTGTAAAAGAATCCTTTTCTTCTAAAATTTTGAGAGTTAAATAATTTCTATGTAAATTTTTAACCACACTGAGGAAGTTCAGTTATAGAACATGGGATGTTAGTGAGTGAAAATATATTTTTTGAATCATAATTATAACATGGGATCACCATATTATTTAATGTAATCTAAGGTAACATCACCTTAGTGAATTAGAAATCATCTTGCATCCAACTCAAAAAAATATAACTCCTTTGAAACTATTGTACTATCGGAAATTGTTATCCCATAAATAATATATAATATAATAGTCACTAGGTGATTGAGTAAATCCATTTTTATTTATATTTAATAAGTTCATTTTCATAGTTTTTTACACATACATATCAAAGGAAAATTCATAAAACACAATAACATTCAATGTTTTGTAAATTAATTCATTTAGGTGAGGGGAATATTTATCCCAAATGAATTAGGAGAAATTAGCATATAAAAAATTCATTTGAGTGGTATCAATGATGTAGAATTTACAACATTGGTTTATGAAATTATGGATAAAGTGATAAATAGACGTTTATATTTTCAATATTTTGAATCAAGTAAACCAAAATTTGGTTCACTCATATACTTGGAACTTTTTTTAATTTTAATTTATATATACATAAATCATATTATTTTATGGAATAAAATTTTGAATTTTAATATATACATTGAAAGTGGTGAAATTATGTTCATTATGTTTACAACTACATTTAAATGTTACATTATTAAAAAAATATTTATGGTAATTTTGTTGAAATAAAAAAAATAAATTGAAATTAGTTTTTAGAATACATTAAAAACCACATAATATCTATTTTTATTTTAATTAAATTTACCCTTTTTAAATTTATAACCATGAAAATTTGACATAATATATAATATTTAATCTCAAAAAAAATATTCCTAAAAAACATTTTCTAGTGACTATGTGTGATTATTTTAAAATTAAAATTTTCATCCTTTAAAAATTTTATATTATAAATTGATTTCAAAATAAGAATAAATATTTTTAATGTTATGTAATAAGGTCAACATTAGTTTTTGTTATACATATTTACTACAAATCTTCAATATCATTTACTTTAATAAAATAGTTATTTTTTTAAGAATAATTATTTTTTACATTCTGTATAATATTAATTTATATGGATATATTTTATATCTCGACTCTAATATGATTTATGTGTATATAAATTAAGGAAAAAAATAATTTTTATTCAATTCAAAATAATTTTATTAACATTAAACTATTAAAACAAGAATTCAAAAAAGGTATTTCAACACATTATATATTTTAATTTAAAAAATTATTTTATCAAATTTTGAAATTTAATTAGGTTAAATAGTGTCAAATTTTAGATTCAGAATGTAATAATTTTTTTATAATATATATATTATATTGTTTTTAATAAAATGATAAACATTGTGAATTTTAATTTACACTTAACTTGGGTAAAAATGGGTAGATAAAGTATCTCAACTTTTTAATAATTTAATGGTCACTTGATCAATATATAATGCCTTGTTAGTTATTAAAGTCATAATAACATTTCTAAGATAACATATCCTTACATAATTATCTATATTCACTATACCCACCTAACCCCCATTGGATTCCATTATTACCCCATATCTAACCTTAGTTTCCATGGAAAATCCCCTCTAATTCAACTATTAAAGGAGATCACGTCAACCAATTATTTCATAATTATCTACACCAAATGAATTTATCATTATTTATCCTCCAATATCTTTTCTAAATATCTCAAAAGGAGTTATAATTTTTTTAATGAGTCCACCTAATAATTATAAATCTAATTAGAATGGTATTTATTCTCATTCTCCTCCTTTGGATATCAAAACTTGTTCTGGGAGAATTGATTTTAATTTCAATAAGATTATGGATCAATTTGTTCAAATTCAATTAATTACAATCCAAATTTTTCTTTAATTTTTTTTCATATTATACTTCTATATCCTAAGAAATTTTTTGAATCCATTTTGCATTGTTGTCATGATTCTGAAATCTCTCCTTGATTCCCTACACCAATTTTTAAATTCATTCTCTTCCATTATTACCAAAAATTTTAATTGATAATGATTCGGTTTCCATGTTCTAATGATTAGTACAATAATTTAAAATTATTCCCTAATTATTAATAATTACCCTTATCTCTCATTAAACCCATTTCATAATCCTTTTTATATATCCATTATACTATAAAAATCATTCCTTGATCCACTCCATCCAATTTTGAATTTATAAACATATTTTTTTATAAGTTATTTAATATCCATGTTATTATAACTAAAATGTTAATAATTAATATTTTAATATCCCAGTTTTTTCTTATTAATGATATACTAATGTTACCATTGATTAAACTCAATTCATAATCTTTTTATGTACCTATCATGAGTACGAAATCATTTATTGAGTTCCATGATGATATTTAAATACAAAAAAATATAATATCATTAAAGGTTTTGTATAAAAATTAAATTAGTAAAAGTTTACATTTATTAAAAAGGTTCTAAAATATTTGAATAATATAGTTATGTTTTTTATAAAAGATATTAGTGTGTGATCAAATATGGGAGAATTCCTTGTATGGGTTTCATCTTCTCAATTTTCAATTCATTAGATCATAAACATTATTAAATAGATATAAAATTTAATTCGTTATTTGATACTAAAGTTCCTTATAATATATGGTTATTCCTTTTATAATCTAAATGAATTAATTCTCATAGTCAATGATATTTTTTTTGCTAAATTTTCTACCGAATTAAATGTGTAATGTTGGTAGGAATAACTCTCATTCTTACCAATGCATATTTCCTACCATTCCCATACATTCTTTCCCACTAATGAAATTATAATTTCTTTAAATATAAAAATTATTTTTTAATAATTCCCATAATTCTATTTTTCCTATTGAAAAATTAATTTTTAACACAATTTTTTCAAATGTTGGTTTTTGAAAAATGTTGTATTAAAATATTTAAAAATGGGTTTTCATCCATTTAAAATGAAATTTATTTTTATCATCAACTCCATAGTTATTTTGATATTATTTATTTATATTAAAATTTATTTTATTTTAAACATTTTATAATAAGATTTTAAAACATTCTTCTCATTCTTTTTATAAAATATTATTTCAAAAAAATTATATTTCAATGTCTTAAATAGTTTTGTGTAATAGTTTTTATGTTGACTTATATTTACATTGTGATGATTTTTATTCATGAATTAATGTTTTGATAAAATTTTGTTTGATATTATGACATAATTTCTTTTTGGAAATTGAGAGTTCTGATATCCTGTTATTTATTATGTTTTTTTTATGTGGTGTTTTTTAAAGGTATAAGAAAGAAATTCATTTCTCTTGGTTTTTTTATGATATGAGGAATGGTTTTTTATACGGAAATAATAAATATGGATATTTATGTGTGGGGTCCTACATTTTATTCAATATAATTAGTTAGGGTTGTATATAAAATATGAAGAAGAATGGTTTTTTAAATTAGATTTGGTGTGATTTTTTAGCACTTTTTGTGACTGAATGGGATGTGGGATGCTTTATACACAAGTCTGTTTTGTGAATGAGATGTAAGAAAAATATTTAAAAAGTTATTTTTTGAATGTGATATGGAATTTTATTTTACAAATATTTAATACTATTATTTCTATGGCGTAGTTCATTATTAGACTATGATTCTATTCTATTCTATATTTATTATTACTACGATTATTCTATTTAACTTTTATTTGTTATCTCAGCATTCCTCACATTTATTGAATGGTATATGTTTCTTAATTTATGATTATTCTTCCAAATATCTTAGATTATGAAAAACAAAAAATATTCCATTGTCTATTAATAAAGAATATTCACTTTCCCAAATTTTCTCATTTCCATATTGCATAAACCTTGTTGGGTTGTCGATCTGTTTTCCATTACTGGACAATTGAGCTCATCCCCTTCATATATTATCCTTTAATTAAGTATTGAAGATATGTATTACTTATGGAATGACTAGAAGTGATTAGAGAGGATTTATATTATAGAGAAATCATTATAGATTATGATTTTCATATATCTAATGTTAATGATACTAAACCATTTTTCCTTAGCTTATTTGACTATTTGTGAGTTATATTATTTAAATAAGGAGATTAATGTATTATTTATGTTATGTTTAGATTTTTTCTATAATTATTATTGAATCTTGGTTTAGGTAAATTTGGATATTATCTTACAGAACATTATTAATACTCATAGGGATATGACTAAAGGATATTTTTATGTGTAGAGTATCATCTCATGGTTTTTGAAATTTAGAGACTGTTTCATTTTACTTGAAATTAAATCCACATAAATATGTCTAAAATGGATCTAGAATAGATGAAACTTGATAAAATAAACCTGATGAGGTCTTAGTTTGTATTTAGTCAACTATGACCAATTGTATAAAAACTGTCTATATTGTTCACCTCATTTGAAAATGTCAAGGTATAGGCTTTGGCCGATCACTTGAATTTTACACAAAATAATGAAGGATTAATTTCAAAGATAAATTTAGGTATTAGTTAGATAATTATAATATTTACTACATAACATAACTGAGGATAAACTATGATTTTCTTAGGTTATACTAATGGAATTATAGGCTACTGTGATGATAAGGGTAAAAGGTTGTATGATTGAATCCAACTTAAATTTTTATAATGATAATTAAACTATATTGATATTGTTTCATCAATGAATATAAAACTTATATTTTTATATCTAAATTAACAATAATTATCCAGAGGCATGAGGGTGTAACAACCTGAGTTTTTATGAATAATTTTTTTTAATAAATTGAATTTAATTGATGGTGTGTATGACACACTACAGCAAGTTATACATTATTTATAGACAAAAAATATATATTAATTAACTAAAAACCCTATATTATAGTTTGGTACATGAAAGACTATATTTAGATACTATTATGCACATTTTTAATTTCTTTCGATAGCTTGCGTTACACATAAGATAGAGTTTTACTTAACTAAAATATAATATTGATATTATTATTAAAATGTTATTATTGTTATAACCTAGCCATTTGAATATACAGAATTAATATAATTAAATGAATTTTGAAAATATGGATTACACATATTTATAAAATGAATTATTTGGTGGCAAATTAATTATAAATAATGAAAAAATCCAATTGAAAATATAGAATGTGTTTTCTTGATAATTATATATATTCCCACAAATGCATTATATCTTAGTAAAATAAATTAATCACTATTAGTGAATGAAAAAAATGAAATATATATGTTATATATTCATTGAAATGTTTTTTATTTCATCCAATATGTTTTACTGGCATAAGATAAGAAAAAAAATCTATTTTTAAGAATTAAAAAATCTATATTTTTTAAAAAAAAATTGTTTCCTTTTGATTGCAATCTTTTTCTAAAACTAAATATAAAAAATATCAAAAAATTTATTTTTTCAAAATAAAATTATTTCATTATAGTGGGATAATAAAATTATACTAGGGAGGATATTTTCAATTTTGTTAGGAAGAAACATTTTTTTATGAATAGTGAAAAATAGTTGATTTTAATTAAAAAATGAAATTTCATATAAATAATTTATAATGATAAATCATATTTAAAATTGGATATAAACTAAAAATATTTCAATTATAAATCAATTAATTCTGCGTATTTCATTGGAATCATTTTTATATTGAATTTAGAAATAAAAACATAGTGAACTCTTGAGCATTTTCACTTTGAAAACTAGCTTTCTCACAGTGTCTAAGTCATTAATTTTTAACACATTTTATACACTTCTATTTTTTAAAATTTTATAAATTCATCATATATTTGGAATCATAATGTAAAAAATTAGTAAATATAACCCTTTTATGTGTGGATAATATGAATAGTAAATTAGTAATTTTTATTACCACTATTAAGGGTAAGTGGGGTAAATAAGGGTACAAATAATATTATAAATATATGAAAAATTCCCTAATACTTGAAACAATTATATTTTTTGAATATTTATAATCCATATTCAATATATTATCCTTTATGGGACCATTTAGGGACATTTTTAGCATATTATAACCTTTATAATATTTTCTTCAAAGAAAAGTCAAACTTATCGTACCCTTGTTTTGAACAAGTTAAATATTTTTAATATGGGGTTATATATGACGTATTGTAGAATATAAATAGTCATTATAAATTTAAAACATTTCTCTTCATCGGTTAATTTTATTTTTAATCTTTTGTGATGAAATAATTATCCTAAATAATTACACAACGATGATGCAATAATTATTCAATTAAGGAGAAAATTAATTAAATGATATTATAAACGTTAAAATAAATATAATATGAATTAATTAATTATATCCAAGAATTTAATAGTTCAAAATGAAATTTAATCGGTGTATTAAAGGCTTTGGTCACAAAATATCTTGTTTTCTTAAATTTCATAAAGTCAATGTAATAAATAGTTTCAAAATTAACACTATTTAAATGTTATAGAAATAAAAAATTATTAAATTATTTAAAAATAATTAAAATAATAAATATATAAAATAGGATGATATATGTTCTAAAATATCATAAATTGGAAATTTATGTTCCAACGGAAACTTTATATGTAAAAAATTAAATCCTATTAAGAATGGAAAAAATATTACAGTAGTTAAAATTTAAACAGGTTAACTAAGGTTTAATCAAAATGATACAGATTAAAATAACTCTAAAAATTTTATAAGATATATTTTTTGATGATATTAAAACATTATAATATATTATATTCTAATAAAATTCCCTTTATAGGTATTTGTATTGAAACTGAATTTTTTATAAATTAATCTTTTGTAAAATTACAAAAGTTCCTCTCCCCTCTCTTATAAAAGGGATCCTCTTATTATCTATTCTACACACATTAAAACCTATTTTATCAGTAATAAACTATCCAAATTTCCTTCCATAAACCTTGTATTTATCCTACAATCCTTAAATTAGGTATAAATCCAACCAATGAGGACCTTTGGTGAAATCTAAAATGACATA
This sequence comes from Viscum album, assembly GCA_963277665.1. NCBI lineage: Eukaryota > Viridiplantae > Streptophyta > Magnoliopsida > Santalales > Viscaceae > Viscum > Viscum album. The sequence continues at coordinate 248,094,754 of OY728131.1, forward strand.
TTTGAAGAAGAGTTAACGTTCATCAATGAATGTTTATATTTTATTCCTTCCATAAACCCCTTAAATTATTTTTTATTTCGTTTTTATATAATAAAATAATTATATTAAATATACATTGATGTTTTTATGTTAATTTTATAACCTAAAACATTATAAACATATATCAGAATGGATAATCAATCATTGTTTGTGTGTTCGGTGCACAACTGCCTCTCGAATCAATGTCGTTTGTTCTTCCATTAATACCTTTAAAGGTTGAAATTAATGATGAATTTTTAGTTTATATATGATATATATTATTTTTATGATGTTATTATGATTCTTATATTTTTATATCATGCATACCTTCATGTTTTCCATTTTGTGTGATTATGATAACGTTGTTCATGTGTACAGCAGAATACCACCTCACAAAGTGATGTAATTCATTAAAACATTTCATGTAATTTATTAATGATAGTTTTAATAACAATATGAGATATATAATTGACATAAAAATTATTATAGAAATATATATATTACTTTCATGTATTTTAATATGATAAAAAAAATGAAAATATCTTCCATGCATACGTACAGCCTTTCATCTCCATTAACGATGCATTTTACTTTATAACTAAATGTTTTATGAATAACTATAAATACTTATAAATTTAATATATAAATGAAATTTATATCATTTTTACCATTCATGAGGTTACTAAATAATAATCTATGTATAAGGAATAAGAATAACAAGTCATAACATATATGTAAAACAAATATGTAACTTTTACATCGATTAGTTAATAAACAAGTATTTTAAAGTCATAATTGAGTCATATATTGTATTATATATATGAATGTGGTTATCTAGTAGATATGTAATAAAATTATATTTATTATACATGAGGTTTTAATTTATATGAATGAATTTAATAATAAATGAAAATAGATTTTTAGTCTCACTTTTATTTATGTGATACTTATGCCATATTCACCACTCCTTTATTTTGTGTCATGCATATATTTCTCATTAATGTAATCTATGATCCTATTCCTTAAATTTCTCTACATTTGATGATCTACCTTTCATGGGGTTTATGATTCAATGGATACCAAATTAATAAGGTAATTTTTTCACAATTTTCCTACATTGAGTCACATGTTATTTTATGAACATATATTCTTTTATGATGTGTATATGCTACAATTTTACATGGTGTTTCATGAATCTCAACTCTATAAATGAGATTTTAATTTTCATGGAATTTTATTTTCTCTTTGGTTTTAAATCTATATTCCTTAAAAATATTTTTTTCTAAAAACTATTATTTACTTCGTACAATTGTAGGGGATTTAAGGTGTTTATTATATTAAAAAATGTTTTGATTACTAATTAAAAAAATAAATGAATAAATAGAAAATATCGATTGAAACCACCATGGGATATAAAAAATGATATAAATATAGAGTATCTAAAATAAATAAATGGTTTTGTGAGACACATAAAACATAACAACAGAAATTTGAAATAGAAATTAAAATAAATTAGGAAAAATAAAAAAAATATGATTAGAAAAATGATGAAAGAAAACAAAAATTTGGCATGCATTTTTTTCTATTATTATATTCTAGAAAAGCGGAACATGTTTCTACATATAACACATTAAATATATTTGGTTGGAAGGGGATGAGAACTTATGTCTGATACAATATATTTTATTTATATCTATGAAAAAATGATAAAATCAAAAATATGTTATCATTCAAAAAATAAATAGTAGTAAAATGAGAAAACGTAAATATTTTATAGTAGAATGAATATTAAAAATAGTAGTTATAAAGATATTTAAGATTACATAACATTGATACAAAATAATGGATCTCATAAACTACAGATGTCACATGTTGGTGTGAAGAATGTACATGAGCCTTATGGCCCCAAGAATTAAAATTGGTGCATGCATACAAGTGTTTTTTAACAATATTAATATACTATATACATATATTAAGTAATTTTTTATATGATGAAAAAATTTCATGGGATAATGAATAATATATGAAAATAGAAAATGGAATTTTTAAGATTATATAAATTATTTTAAAGGAGATGAATCTGCATATTAGGGTTTCACAACACTAAGATTTACATGATCAAAATGAAATTAAATGTTCATATAAAAATAAAAGGTCACCAAACAGGGACCCCTAAAATAGGTTCAACTATAACTGATTCTACCGAGCCTCTAGGAGTCCAGTATTTATCAAAAATATCCACCATAAAATTATATTCAAATACTTTGATGATTGATCAATAAGAAAAAAAATTAATATTAAATGTGCTAAATATTCATTTAAATTTAATGTAAGAAAAAATAAAATATATTTCCAATTTCAAATAGAAATTCTCAAGAGGATAAAAATGAGTTAATGAAAATATATAGTGAGTTTAGTAGTATATCTATGTATATCCAATATTAGGAAAAACATGAATCTATATAGTAGAATGTTTATATGGGTAATCATATTAATTCCTTTAATAAAACAGATAAAGAATGACTGGTGGACATGGATTTCAAAACCATGTACAAAATATCTTCTTAAAATTAACCATAAAGACATAAAATACAATTTAATTTGATTGTGAAAAAAAATTAACTTGAAATTAAAGATTCTAGGTGAATAAATAATAAGAAATCACAAAAGGCCTCCAGAAACATGTGTTTTGTTCCACTATTACTTATACCAGGAATGCTATAATTAAAAATGTGATGGCATGTGTCTTTACAAACATAGTCATTATAGATCTAAAAAATCATGTTACTAAAACAAAAAAAAAATATCAAACAAAACTAATTATCAAAAATAATTTGTTCATATCAATTAAAAAATGAACAAATAAATATGAAATATTCCCTTGATGATATGTAAGATTAATTGATGAATTTTTTTATTTTTTTATGTTCCTTAAATCCAATATTTTAAATATATCTCATGAGTAATATAAGGATTCTTGAAACTCCCCATTAAAAAACCCAGTTTCATCAAAGGGAACTACTTAAAACATTTCTTGTTGTCATCAACTGAAACTAGATATTACATGTGGATAATATCCCATATAAAACCACATAAATTTTCATACAGAAGAAACATTACATCAATTAGTCATGTTTAATCAATTTTAATTCTATTATGGACTTCATGATCATAGATACATTTATAAGTTAGGTTAAGAAATAATATAAAATGTATTACAAATATATTAAAATGAAAAAATTAATTAATATGGTGTATTGATTTTTTAGTACAGAAGACTACATATCATTTCGATCACTAAAATAATATTTAATTAAAATAAAAAATCAAGACAATGGAAATATGGATTAAATTGTTTTATCGAAGAACAATATGAAAATATAAGAAAACATAAAAAATTTAGATTTTATTATTTTTAACTTATGATTGAATTCATCTTGTCCAACTACTCTTAATACTAAACCATTAAAATATGGACCCCATTAGTTGTATTGTAAGAAACCAAAAATGATACTTCATTAAATCATGATAACCAGTCTATATTAAAAATGTCAGTTTCAATAGTTCCACATTAAATAAGAATGTTATGGAATTAATGATAATTTAGATGATTTAAAAGATAAACATTAATAGTGATAAAGAATAAAATTGGAATGAATTATATAAAAGATAATATTAATGAGAAACTAAAAAAATCTCAATGAATATTCTCTACCATTGATGATGAATCATTCCGATTTTATTTTTCCCCTGATGAAAATCTTGGACTAGGCCTCCATATCCATGTTTTCTCATTCAAAATATCCTCATGTTTAATGGTTTCACTATTATGGAATTATATTAATTGGATTGTAGAAAAAATAAACCATACAATATTCAAAGATGTAATAAAAGTATGAAATGTTTTTTTATAATTATTTATTAATAAAACGTAAAATATAGTGGTAAATAAATTACATTGAATAGAATATATTCATATACATTTTAGGGAAATACAACAAACTATATGAGATGCAATGTATACATTAATATATTCATGTACATTTAAGTGAGATACACTAGTAGATGAGATAAATAATAGATGAAGGACATGCCCATTTATTTATGTACATTTTAGTAGATTGGATAGATAATAATTCAGTGAATTATTAAAAAAATATCAGTATATGATTTATTAGTTATCACATCTAGAAAAATAAATGATCTTGACCTCTATTGAAATTAATAAATATTAGTAACATAATGTATTTAAAAAATGACAGAGTATAATAGTATAAATAACATTAAATATCTATTGTATAAAAGTATACAATATTAAATAGTAGTGTATAATAGTAGACAGTGGTAAATGATAGTTCATAATAGTACACAATAATAAATGATAGTATGTTATATTGGAGAGTTTTAAATGAAAATGTATAATTGTATATAGTAGTAAATAACATTTCATAATTGTGAACATAAAAAAAATATGTATATAATAGTAGACAGTATTAAATGAAATTATATAAAATTAGGCATTAAATAATGATAGTGTATAATATTAATCTATATTATATGAAATTTTATAATAGTGATAATTAAAAAAATGATAGTGTATAATAGTAGACACTTTATAATAGTCTGCATTATTAGGTGGGAAGGTTTTAACAGTGCATCAACAACACCCAATATTGAATTAAACTATATATAATAGTAAATAGAACATTAAATTGAACTATATATAACAATATATGGGATTCCTAAATGATTACATATATTATGTATCCAATATATCATATGATGATCATCATATATAAAATATTACAGTTCACATAGATGTAATGTATGTAAATTATTCATAAAACAACAGGTTACATCTGATATTAATTACAGTGCATCAATATACTAACAAATTACATCTGATATGTGATAGGTCATTTGATATGTAATTGATATAATTATACAAATATTTTATAGAATACATTCATATTATAGTATAATTTTTTATATTACAAATCATCATATGTTGACATATTACATCTCATATGTATCCCTATAGTATCTATAATCTATTAGTATATTATATATCAATTGATTTGTGTTTTTTATGTTCATCTATTGTATATATTTTTTATAATCAAATTAAAATATATATTAAGGATTTTATTACTAATTAATACATTTGAAACATATCAATCAAACATACATAAAATATATCATCATATATTAACCTTTTGTTTTAGAATGAGTAATAAAAAAACTTTTAGTAATAAATATACATCAATTGAATGAAAAAAAATGAATCTTACCAATTTTTTACTAACTAATGATATAATACATATTAAATAATAAACATAAATATTTTAATAAAATTTAAAAATATAAATAGTTTATTAAGTAATAAACATATATATGTTCGTTAAATAATTCATGAATATATTTAAAGTAAATGACATAATTTTGAAAAAATGTTTAATAGATGATATAGTGCATATTAAATAATAAACATATATATGTTAGTAGATAGTAAAAATATAAACTCTTAATTAAATAATAAACACACATTTCTTTTAAATATAATAAGTGCATATATTTTAGTTAAATGGTATGAAGTCGGAAAATTATGAAACCCTATAAGAAGGTAGTGAATTGTTTATCATAACATCTGAAAAAGGAAATAACAATGCAGTTCACTTGTTGATATCAGTACTAGGTGATGGGTATTAGTGAAAATGTTGGTCTATATAGTTTACTATATTTTTTAAACTATGGTGAATATGAGAACATTATGTTATGTAATAACATTATAATTATATTTTTTAAAATTCAAAACATTATCATTTCATATATTCATTTTTAATTTAATTGAGGAGAGAATGAATGAGAGGGAAAACCAGTAAAAATGTTTACTTTGTTTTCTATTTTCAAAATATCTTATTATCTAGAATCCATGTAGCATGAATTTTGATTTTCAGTCATCTGTGACATCTTTGTCATGGTGTGTCATGAATTGTTCAGAAAAAAAATCTCAATAAGAAATATGAGGGGAATATTGGAAAAAATAGTGCATATAATATGTGTTTGATTACCATAATCCAATATAAAATAATAATCTAATGCTCATTAAAAATTAATTCAATTAAAAAGAGGATTTATTTTGAGAAAATTATGGGTTGAATAGATAAAATGGAATGATAAGTATGAAGTCATTGAAAAAAATAAACCCTTAAATAGAGAATATTAGTTATGAAAAAATATACTAACAGGTTTCCTATTCGTTATTGGTGTCCCTTGATGGTGCTAACAGTGAGTCTATTTGAACAAGGAAAGTGTATATTGTTTTTTAATATATAATGAAATTGAATATTACATATCATAAAAAATAATAAAATTTAAATAAGATAATATACAATAAAAAATATTTCAAATACGAAATATGTATAAGGATTGAAATTATAGTTATAAGAAATAGAATTAGTCAAAACTCAACAACTGCTTGTGGTTAGAGGACTAATTTTCCAATCAATAATCAAAACCCTAGTTATCTCTTTATCTATATGACTACCATGAAAAAATAGATAAATCATAATAAAAAAATTCATCCAAGAGAATCTATATCAATAAATGTATCTAAGATAAGTGATATTAATTAATGCATCCAAAAAACTCAATTTTAATAAAAATTACAATTCATAGATAAAATAAAATTAAAGAAAAAATAAAATAAAATTCATAAATTTACAATAGCTAGCGACAAAGGGTTTTAATAAAATCCATAAATTCTAGGAGGAGGGAAAGATGGAATAAAAAAGTAACTTGATGGGTGGAGATGGGAGATGGATATGAAACAAGAGTTAGAGTAAGAGGTGGAGAAATAGGTAGAGGAGGAGGTATAGGAGGATAAAATAGAGGATTAAAAGACCTAATTATAATGGTTTTATATTTAATGATGAGTTTGTAATCCAAATATGGAGTGATGTAAATGGAAGGAATCATGGTTTTGAGGCATATTTTTAGCTTTGAGTGGGATGATCATGATGGAAGATAGTGCAATCAGGGGAGAAGAGGGGAATCATGGGAGAATATAGGGTTAACTCCAAGTAGAGGAGTATAATATATGTTTTGGAGAACAAAGGATGTGGTTCCAATCCTTTTACAATGTAAACTTTATTTTTCAATTTCAAAATATATTGTTTTTTGGAATCCTTATAGCATTCATTTTTATTTTCTGTCAATTGTGAAATCTTTTTCATGGTTTGTAATTAATGATTCACAAGAATCTCAATAATAAATGTCAATTTAATATTAGACCATAAAAAATTTATTTCATAACATATTTGTTTGTTTTAAAAAATCCAAATAATAATAATAATTTAATGCCCACTAAGAAATAAGACATTGAAAAAAGAAATTTTTGTTGAGAAAATTATGGGTTTAAAATAAAAAAAATTAATGATAATTATTTATTCATTAATAAAAAATAAAACCATCAAGAGGCTAGTGTATTTAGGGAAAATCTTCTATAATATTTTCTTCTCATTAAAGGTGGTCCTTGGTGATGTTGATAGTTAGTCTTTTTGAATAATGAAGATATCAATTATTTTGATTTCTATAATAAAACATACAATCACATATCAAAGAAAATAAGAAATGGTGTATATATTAAAATAAAATAAAAAACATTTCAAATAATAAATATGAAAAATTATTGTAATTATTGTGTTAATAAATTGAAATATTCAAAACACAATATCTGAGTGCTATTAGAGTCACTAGTTGGATAATCAAATCTCAAAACCCTAATTATCTCATCATAAATATAAATACCATAAAAATTGGGAAAGCATAATAAATAAATTCACCAAATAGATATGGTATTAAGAAATGAATCCAAATGAAGTTGTATTAATAAATTCATAAAAAAACTCAATTTATGTCAAAATTAAAGGTCACGTATGAAAACAAATGCAATAAACAATAAAATAAATTAGATAAGTGTATATTAAATAGAGACTTGGGGTTTTAATGGTACCCATAAGCTCTTGGTGTAGGTGTATATGGAATAAAATTGAATTGTATAGGAGGAGAATGGAAATGGAGATGAAAGAAGAAATAGAGCTGAGGGAGGTGGAGGAGCAGGAGGCAGAGAACGTGGTAGAGGTAGATGCAATAGAGGATGAATAGACATGATTCTAAGGATTTGAATATTAATTGGGTGTGGGGAATCTAAATCTGGAATGGTGGGATCAAACAAAAGAAGAGTTTTGAGGTAGGTTTTCATCCTTGAGTGGATTCAGCATGATGGAAGATAGAGTAATCGGGGGAGAAGAGGGGGAGTGGGGGGAGAGTGGGTTCATGCTAAGTACAATATGAGTGGGGAAGTGGGCTGAAGAAAGTTATGAGGACTATCATGACCTCCTCCCTAAAGGGTGTACCCCTCTGAGTCTAGTAATGTGAGAAGGGATATAATGACCCCCGATTCCCACCTCCAATAGGCCCTGGGTTGGCAACTAGAACCGAGGGTATAGTAAGCACACAAATGGGAGGAATTGCCCTCTAAGAGAACACATGAAAAACAGAGAGATAAGAAATACACCAACCAACTCCAAATCAAACTGAAGTATAAAGGAAAACCTAATTTCACATATGTAATGTCAGGAAAAACTACTGCAACTAAAAGGGAAAAAATTCAAGTACCAAAGAGAAGTAAAAAAATTGTTGCAACCACAAGCTTGAATAGATCCTGTAACCCCAAGCTAGTAGAAACTAGCGGGATCTCTAACATTATTCAAGTGACCTGAAAAATAGTTTACATATACATAGGGTGAGTATAATAGTATACTCAGTAGGATCCTCTCCAGAGCCTCTTGTGAAAATGTAAAGAAAGCATACTAAAGCACAGTGGACAACAAGTGAAACTAACTCATCAATTAAACAGGTATATTAAGTTCCCATCTTCACCATGGATACTCTAACCAAGTATCATATACAAGAATATATAATATAATAAATAATATCAAGGTTACCCCGCTACTACTTCCCCACTGGTTTGCCGCTTTTCCCCAACGTCGCACGTCCTAAGAATCTCTCTCCAAAAATGCTTTCCCGCATACACCTGGTCAAAGAACCACAACATGCACATCGTGAAACAAAAACATCATGTCCACATAAGAAAAGTAACCAGGTAGTTTTCGGGATACACCCTAACTCGCATAATGTGTATCATACGTCGACTATTATACCTCAAGCCATTATAGCCCATGCACCGAGTAAGGATCCTCAATACATCATAGCCTATACACGTTACACCTATAGTATTACATAGGAAACTATATCCATAATATATGTGTGTGAATAACCACAAGCCATTACAGCCCTCTACACACATAAATGGAAAAAACTAACCAATGTGCCTACCAGCACAAGTAACTACCAAGAGAAGAGAGTGGGGCCAAAGCAGGTAGTCAGCCATTCATCCTTCTACCAGAATGTTGGGGAAAACACCCATCAGTGCTCAGAATCCTCAGGGTGTTATTTTCCCTAACTGACGGGGTGAAGTAGCGTATAGAAACACAAAAAGTATAGAATACATTATAGCTGACAACCACACTATGGGTACAACCTAGTCTTCGAATCAACTATAGCTAACGTCTCTCAGACTCCCAGCTGCTACTTCTAAGACTAGCTATCCTATAAGCACACAACCATTTAAATAACTTTATTATATTCCTTCATTACCTTTATACCAGTTTCACTTTACATTCATTAATTCTTTAAACATTAATTAACTATTAACAATTTCTACATTATATCTCATTAACATCACACCCAAAGTCCATTGTTTCTTTAAATTGTAACCTTATCATTGTGTCCTAGCAAGCTCCAACCCCATGGGTTAACATCATTTATTCAATAATTTATTAATAGCATTACATTCCCATATTCTCAGGCATTCTAGAAAAACATTCTAAGATGATAAACACATGGGGATCAACACGGTGAGTAGGTGAACTACCCATCGAGTATTTTCCACCTATATCAAGAGCAAAAAAACATCCTCCCTCAGAAAGCTAAACACATAAATCACATGGAATACACCACCTATCTTCAACCCTTTTGGAAGGAGGGTAAGCAAGACCGGATTCCCTAAGTAGTGGGGAATGTAAAGTAGACAAACAAATAACAAGAATCAACAAGCATCCAATCATTCACATTCAACCTGCTCTATCATCTCTGGTGTCCTCCCTAACACCCACATGCATAAAACGATGCATCTTTCCACTCTAGGCATCAACTAATGCCACAACCAATAGGCCTCCCATCCCCCACATATCACAACAGCCTTCCAGGATCACATCACAACACAAGCAGCAGGAAAAAAACATCATATCAACTGGGATCTTGGACCTTAAACAAGAAAGAGGGTAAATCATAACCCTACAATGAATTATCTAGTATAAAACAACCAGTCATTTATTCCATCTAGAAATAACCGATTTATTATTTGTAGGTTTCAACTATGGGAAACCTAAACAGTAAGCTATAAAAAATTGATTAAACATTCTTACTACATCAATTTGATTAACATCAAATTACAACAAAAACATACATATTCATTTACATGCCTCTATATCTTTAGCCAAACAATTATCAATTAATTTTAACTTTAAGTTCATTACCAATTTCCATCAAGAACGAAAATCTAACAAAGCAATCATAGATGTCACACTATCTAGAAAAACAAGAGGCAATAACATACGATCGATATCAATTTATTTATCTGATTCAAATATTTAATATGTCAATTCTATTATGATAAAGTGGGATAAAACATGCTAACTCTACAATTGCACGTAAAGAAAAGAGAAGCAACGAATCCCCTACCTCAAATGGTTCTTGAAGTTCTTTATACGAGAACGATCCACATAAAAGATTATGATCTCCTCCCCAGTGAAAACTATATCCACCCGAGGATGTAGAGACACCACCACACAATTAAACAATAAATAAAAGTCCATTAGGAACATGGAGATAGCATTCCATAAAAGGGAAAGGAGAAACAAAAAAAGATGAACCCAAAATAATGACGATAGATTATACCTTATATCGAAGATTGATCAATACTGCTTGGTTGCATCAAAACAGAGGGGAATCAATCCAAGGAGGAAAGTTTGATCACAAAACTTCAATAGGAAGGAAAGAAATTTTTGAGCGTCTCACACTATAGAACAAGGAGGAAGAACTGGGGAGGAAGATATCTTGTCCCTTTAGAAGATTTAACGGAGCAGCAGTTTAAGATATGCTAGATTTTCCATTAAAAGTGGGTCACATTAAACCATGAAGTTTGACCAATTAAAAGCATCCTAAGCCTTAGGAAAAATTAATATAGGAGTTATGGGCTATGAATCGGCCTTAAATCTATTAAAACAAGCCTTTTAATGCATTTTACGTCAAAGAAAACACTAAAGGGGAGAAACTGTAGGATGTTGGAAACACTGTAGACCCTACCATTGCTGGAAACATTGTACACACTAATGTTCTGGAAACACTGTACACCCTACCATTTTGGTAACACTATTCCTAAACATGAAATTTGGCAAAAGAAATAGAGGCTACAGTTGGAACCTCACCGTTCTGTAAACACTATTCATGAACTCAAAATTTGGAAAAGGAAATAGAGGCTATCGTTGGAACCTCACCATTCTAGAAACGTTGTTCATGAACTCAAACTTTGGAAAAAGAAATAGTGGCTACCATTGGAATCTCACCATTCTAGAAACACAGTTCATGAACTCAAAATTTGGTAAAGGAAATAGAGGCTACCGTTGGAACCTCACCGTTCTGGAAACATTATTCATGAACTCAAAATTTATCAAAGGAAATAGAGGAAACTATTAGAACCTCACTATTCTAAAAACACTATTCATGAACTCAAAATTTGGAAAAGGAAATAGAGGTTACCATTGGACTGTCCGCATAAGCCTACTATTTCATTGTTCAGATAAGCCTACTGTTGGACTGTTCACATAAGGATTTTATTGCGCTATTCACATAAGGATACCATTTAACTATTCACATAAGGCTACTATTTCACTATTCACATGAGGCTACTATTTCACTATTCATATAAGGCTACCATTGCACTGTTCACATAAAGCTACTGTTGCATTGTTCACATAAGGCTACTGATGACACTGTTCACATAAGGCTACTGTTGAAACTATTCACATAAGCCTACTGATGAAACTGTTCACATAAGGATACCATTGCACTGTTCACATAACTAGAAATTTGGAAAAAGTGTTGGGGATATGTCACCTTGACCTCCCGGAACACCTAAGACACCAGATTTCAGCAAAGGAATGGAACAGAGAGGTTCGGGCCATTGCATTGGATACCTCTAAAAACATTCTTATCCTTGAGAATTCAAAACCCACCTAAAGGTAAACCGAATGAGGTCTGAACAACCACCCATCTAGATACCTATCAAAATAGATCAAGACATAAGAAGCAACCAAATAAAGTCATCTCATAAACATGAAAGGTCTACAACCACAAAGTGAACATAATTTTTTTTAACATGAAAAGAGTTAAACATAAAAACAACTTGGGGTAATGGGCACGTATTTGCGACTCACGTTCCTAGGTACTCTCTTCCATGCCACCGTGTCTCCACAAGACATTAACCAGGTGAATAGAATGCCCACACAACACCTTCTCTTTACGGTCTTGGATCTCTACCGGCCGCTCCTCGAAGGTCGCATCATCATCAACATCGATCTCTTCCCAATTGATGACATGTGAGTCTTCATGAAGATAATGACAGATTTGTGATACATGGAAAACATCATGTATCCAGATCATCTGTGGGGGAAGTGCTACTCGATATGCCACATCTCCAATAAGAGCCAAAACCTTGAAAGGACCAACAAATCAAAGAGAAATCTTACTCCTGTAACCAAACCCTCACTGCCCATGACGGGGAGTCACCTTAAGAAACACGTGATTCCCAACATCAAACTCCAAATGCCTCCTCCTTTGATCGGCATATGATTTTTGACGATCCTGCACTATCTTCATCCTCTCACGAATCACCTGAACCATCTCTATCGTATTCTACACTAGTTCTGGTCCGAGAATTTCTGACTCTCAGACCCCTACCCAGCACAATGGAGAATGGAAAGGTCATCCATACAAGGCTTCAAATGGCGCCATATTGATGGTGGAGTGAAAACTATTGTTGTAAGAGAAATCCACCAAGTGTAAGTTCCTCATCCACGAACCTCCAAAATCCAAGACACAAGATCACCACATGTCCTCAAGAGTCTGGATGGTTCGCTTTGTTTGATCGTCTGTTTGAAAATGGAAAGAAATATTAAGGCATGGTTGAGAACTGAAATCATGATGGAGACCTCTCCACACCATGGATGTAAAACGAGGGTCTCACTCAGAAATGATCATCCTTGGGACTCCATTAAGTCTCACCACCACCTCCAGATACTGCCTTGATAAGACTTCTACTGAGCTTTACTCCTTGATCTCTATAAACTGGGATGATTTTGTTAAACGATCCACTACCACCCAAATAGCATCATGTCCTCCCTGAGATCATGGTAAACTAGTAACAAAGTCCATTGAGATGTCCTCCCAATTCCACTGAGGAATATATAATGGCTGGAGAAAACCACCAGGAACACAGTGTTTGGCCTTCACCTTCTGGCTGACCAAACATTGAGACACAAACTCCGCAACTGCACACTTCAACCCAGGCCACCAAAAATGACTCCTCAAGGCACAATATGTCTTTGTCGTGCTAGGATTCACCGCTAAAGCTGAACTATGTAACTCTCTAAGAACCATCTCATGCATTTCCAAAGGAAAAAATATCCTTCTGTGATACAACACTTAGTGTTTTTCCTCCTCAGACCAACCATCGGGGGTCTCGCCACAAACAACTCAGTCTCTCTAGGCCCCCAACTCAAGATCCCCCAACTAGAAATCTTCCACCTATTGTACCATAGATGACTACACTATCATCTGAAAAAGTCAACCTTTGACCCCAAATTCTCCCATATCGAGATGTAATGTTCACAGTTCTTCCATTACTCTCTAGGAATCACCAGATTCACGCACCGCATCACTACGTGACTTCTGACTCAGCGCATCAGCTACCACATTCCCCTTTACAAGTGTATATGATATTTTGAATTCATATTCCTATAATAACTCCATCCACTAACATTGTCTTAAGTTCAAGTCACACTGGGAGAAAACATACCTCAAACTCTTATGATCAGTGAAAACCACAAAGCACTCACTAATGAGGTAATGTCTCCACAACTTTAAAGAAAACACCAAGGCTGCCAAATCAAGATCATGGGTGGCATAGTTATATTCATGGGGATTTAACTACTGATACCCATAAGAAACAACTGATCTCTACTATATAAAAACACAGCCTAACCACATATGTGAAGAATCACAGAAAACATCAAAATGAACTCCCTCTGCTGGAAGATAAAGAACTCGATCACTTACTAACTTCTTCTTTAGATACTCAAAAGATTCATGACATAGATCAGTCCATATGAACTCCTGATCCTTCTTGGTCAAAGTTGTTAGAGGAGTCACAACTCAAGAGAAATCGGCCATGAACCTCCTATAGTATTCTAAAAGACCAAGGAAACTTCACACCTCTAACATTGCCTTGGGGGATTTCCAAGATACAACTTCTTCTATCTTTGATGGATCCAAAGCTACTCCCTACTAGGACACAACATGGCCCAAGAAACAGACTTCTCGATCCCAAAACTCACACTTCGACAACTTCCCAAACAGCTGATGTTGACAAAGAACTCCCAAAACGGTGTGTAGATGCTCTGCATAATCCTCCTCAGACATGGAGTACAAAATTATTTCTTCGATGAAAACCACCATGAACTTATCCAGGAACTCATAGAACACAGCATTAATCAATCTCATGAACACAACCGGAGCATTTATCACACCGAACAGTATTACAATTAACTCATAATGCCCGTGATGACAACGGAAAGCAGTCTTCTGGATATCCTCATTCTTCACATGCATCTGATGATATCCTGACCACAAGTCGATTTTTGAGAACCAAATTTTACCCTTTAGTTGGTTGAACAAATCATCAATCTGCAGAAGAGGATAGCGACTCTTCACTGTCACTTTGTTTAAGTGATGATAATCGATACACAACCGCAAACTGTTATTATCCTTCTTCACGAACTAATCCAGTGCACCCCATGGTGACACACTTGGCTAAACCTAACTAGATTGTAACATACCATCAATTTCTATACATTTCTCTCATAACTCAAAAGGGGGAATCCTATTTGGAGACATAGAGATAGGAGACGCTTCTAGTTGTAGCTCGATCCCAAACTTGATCTCTCGTCTTGGGGGTAATGTTGCAACCTCTTCTAAAAAGACACCAGGGTACTCTTTTACAACCCTAGGAAACGCCAACTTTTGAACCTTGTAAGAACTCAGAATCAGCTCATCCATCATGGATGATAAGGATGGAACATGTCTCTGACCCATCTGAGGGTTTCACTTGCCAACAAACACCACTAGATCTTCATCCTCATCAAAGAACACAACCTACCTCCTGAAGCAATCCACAATAGCCTGCACAGAATAAAATCAATCCATGCTGAGGATGACATCATATGGTTGTATCTGTAAACATAGTAAATCTAACTAATAGTGGTGTTTCCCTAGAACTAGTTCATAGTCTCTACATACTTCAAACAAGTTAGCTCGACCTCCAACTGGCGTAGTCAACACCAAGGGCACTGAAAGCCTCTCTACCTCAAGTCCCAAAGCATGTACAAGGTTAGGTGATATAAAGGAGTGTGTTTCTACTGAATGAAACATGGCATAAATCATGGTATAAAACAAGAAAAAGGTACCTCGAACAACATCTGTCTCGCATGGAGCTGGTAATGCTAAAGCATGAAACTGACCACAACCTCCTCCATGTCCTCTCTAACCCTAATGATGACCACCACCATAGCCTTTATCTGCTCTCTAAGGATGGGGAGTGTCACGGGGTTGTCTTCTGCATACCCCATCTACCCTTTTCTGATCCAAAGCTGGTGCAACCTACTTTTGTTGCCTCAGATGGAACTGCCTCAATAGAGGAACCTGGAGCAGAACACATGGTGTACAATGACTGTTCTGAAAGGTCAGGAACTCTCGCTACTGATAAATTCAACCACCATAAGAAAAACAAGTACATGATCCCTTTTCATATTCCTAAGATCTACTACCTCTAGAAAAATGAGATGTGGAGGGCTGGGACCTACCCCCGGCCAAACGGAAACTCTTCTACCCTAAAAACCAGGAACCCCAGACCACAGCTCTACTTCATGAGGAATAATGAATACTCATATCTCGTGACGATATGGTTCTGTCCAATATCCTTTCGACAACCTCTTCCCTTTCCAACACTTTAAGATATGTCTTCAGCATAAATGGGGTGACCTGGCGCTGGATCTCTGGACGAAAAGCCTCCTCAACATGCCTCTCCCTGGCCTCCTCATCTGGAAACGGGTTTGAAGCATATCGTAAAAGGTTCTTGAAATGTATTAAAAACTCTCGCACACTGGAGCTCCCCTATTAAAGGGTAAGAATCTGCTGAATACTGGAAGCCTTCATGGTCGAAGAAAGAAACTCAACTCTAAACTTGTCTTGGAACTCCTCCCATGAGATCGCTGACTCCGTGTGATCCCTGAGGAATTAGAACCACCAATTTTTCGCTTCTCTACATTTAATTGTTACAACCAAGGGCACTCGGTACTCCTTCTGAGAATGGATCAAACTGAAGCTTATCTCGACCTCCTAAAACCACTCTTCTGTGACTGCATCGAAAATAGAGCCATCATACTTCTGCAGACTCTGGCACTGAAACTCTCATAGTGCCCTCCTCCAAGTGTCATTGTTGTCAACCTCTATCCTATGGCGATCTGTTGGCACAGACTACTGGAAATAATTTATGTGATCCTGATGTGGATGTTGACCTGGATTCATACCTGTAAAATAACAAATAGTTAGAGCTCCTAAACCTGTATTATGGAAGACTCAACATTAACTAATTAATTTTTTTCTTTTATTCGTTTTAGGTTAGCCTATCCCAAGGTCTACCCATTCAAACATAGGCACAAATAATAATGATGCATGATCCTTTCTTACGTCTCTACCCTGCAACTAGTATCACCTCTTTGATGAGCCATTGTAAATTTAAAAGTCCATGCATCATATCATAGGGGGCCCTAAAAGCCTATGTGTCAGCCGGTCTCTTGTGTTTACATCACTTTCTAAACTTGACTGAAATTATTTCCCTACCAACCCATGAAACCTCACATGTACCTAACACCAAACCTCATCCTATCCCTCAACCATACCTCTAATACCACTCAAAACGACCCCCTCCCCACAAGGTGTACCCCTCCTAGGCCGGCAATGTGAGAAGAGAGATAATGACCCCCAAGTCCCACCTTCAGTAGGCCCCAGGTTGGCGACTAGCACTAAGGGTTTAATAAACACACAAATGGGAGGAATTTCCCTCTAAGATAACACTTGAGAAAGAGAGAGATAAGACAGACACCAAATAACTCCAACTCAAACTAAAGTAAAAACGAAAACCCAAGTTCATATATGTAATGTCATGCAAAACTACTACAACTAAAATGGAAAAACTACAAGTACCAAAGGAAAGTAAAAAAAACAGCAGCAACCACAAGCCCGAACAGTTCATGCAACTCCAAGCTAGTAGAAGCCAGCTATATCTCTAACCTACTCCATGTGACCTGAAAAACATTTTATATATTCATAGGGTGGGTATAACAGTATACTCAGTAGGATCCTCCCCGGAGCCTCTCGTTCAAAATTAAAGAAAGCGTGTTAAAGCACAGTGAACAAAAAGTGAAACTAACTCATCACCTAAATAGGTATAATAAGTTCCCAACCTCCCTCCCCATGGATACTCTCACCAAGTATCACATATAAGGGTATATAATATAACAAAGAATATCAAGGGTACCCCACTACTACTTCCCCACTAGTTTTTCTCTATTCCCTAACGTCGCACTTCCTAAGCATATATCTCCAAAAAGGCTTGCCCGCATACACCTGCATGAAGCACCACAACATGCACCTCATGCAATAAAACTACCACATCCATGTAAGCAAAGTAACCAGGTAGTTTTCAAGATCCACCACAGCTCGCATAATGTATATCATACATCGGGCATTATACCTCAATCTATTACAGCCCATACACCGAGTAAGGATCTTCAATCCATCACAACCTATACACATTACACCTATAGTAGTCTATCGGAAAGCATATCCAGAATATATGTGTGTGAATAAACACAAGCCATTATAGCCCTCTACACAGATATATGGGGAAAACTAATCATTGTTCCTACCAGAACAAGTAACTACCAAGATAAGAGTGTGGGGCTAAAGGGGGTAGTCATCCATCCATCCTCTCAATGGAATGTTGGGGAAAACACCCCCCCTAGGGCTCAGAATCCCTATGGTGTCAGTTTCTCTAACTGACGGGGTGGAGTAGCGTATAGAAAAAAAAAGGTATATAATATACTATAGCTTACAACCACTCTATGGGAATAACCTATTCTTAGACTTAATTGTAGCTAACGTCTCTCAGACTCCTAGCTACCACTTCTAAGACTAGGTATCCGATAAGAACACAACCATTTAAAGAGCTTGATTACATTCCTTCATTCCCTTTTTATCAGTTTCACTTTACATTCATTAATTCTTTAACCATTAATTAACTATTAATAATTTCCACATTATATTTCATTAGCATCACACCCAAAGTCCACTGTTCATTTAAATTGAAACCTCATCATTGTGTCCTAGCAAGCTCCAACCCCATGGGTTAACATTATTTATTAAATCATTTATTAAGAGAATCAATTTCCCATATTCTCAGGCATTCTAGAAAAATATTCTAATCTGCTAAACACAAGGGTATCAACATGGTGAGTAGGTGAACTACCCATCGAGTATTTTCCACCTATAGCAAGAGCGTAGACCCATCCTCCCTCAGGAAACTAAACACGTAAATCACATGGCATACCCTGAATGTCTTCAACCCCTTTAAAAGGAGGGTAATAAAGGCTAGCTTCCTTGATCAGTGAGGAAATTAAACTAGATAAAAAACCAATAAGAATCAGTAAGCATCCTAACATTCACATTCAACCTTCTCCATCATCTTTGGTGTCCTCCCCAAAACCCACGTGCATAAAATGATGCATCTCGCCACTCTAGGCATCAAATTCTTCCACAGCCAATAGGCCTCCTTGCTCCCACATATCACAATAGCCTTCCAGGATCACATCACAATACAAGCAGGAAAACAAACATCATATCAATTGGGCTCTTGGACCTTAAACAAGAAAGTGGCTCACATCAGAACACAAGAAGCAGGAAAACAAACATCATATCGACTGGGCTCTTGGACCTTAAGCAAGAAAGAGGGTAAATCATAACCCTACAAAAAATTATCTAGTATAAAAAAACAGTCATTTAATCCATCTAAAAATAACCGATTTATTATTTGCAGGTTCCTACTACAGGAAACCTAAATTGTAAGCTATCACAGATTGATTAAACACGCTTACTGCATCAATTTGATTAAAATAAAATTACAACAACAACACACATATTCATATACATGCCTCTTTATCTTTAGTAGAACAATTATCAATTAATTCAAGATTTAAGTTCATTACCAATTTCCATCAAGAACGAAAAGCTAACAATGAAATCATAGATATCACACTATCTAGAAAAATAAGTTTCAATAACATACGATCGATATAAATTTATTTATCAAGTTCAAATATTTAATAAGTAAATTACATTATGATCAAGTGGTCTAAAACATTATAACTCTATAGTTGCATGTAAAGAAAAGAGAAGCAATGAATCCTTTACCTCAAATGGTTATTGACATTCTTTATATGATAACGAGCCACACAATGGATTGTGATCTCCTCCCCTGTGACAATTGTATCCACCCAAGGATGCAGAGGCACCACCACACTTGTTGAAACCCAAGAAAAGTCCATTTGGAACATAGAGATAGCATTCCATAAAATTTAAAGGAGAAACATAAGGAGATGAACCCAAAATAATGACGATAGATCATACATCATATCGAAGATTGATCGATACTGCTTGGTTACATCAAAACAGAGAGAAACCAATCCAAGGAGGAAAGATTGATCGCATAAATCCTATGGGAAGGAAAGAAAGGATTAGTCATCTCACACTAGAGAAAAAGTAGGAAGAACTAGGGAGGAAGATATCTTATCCCTTTAGAAGATTTAACGGAGAAGTGGTTTAAGATATATTGGATTTTAAATTCAAAGCAAATCGCATTAAACCATGAATTTTGACCAAGTAAAAGCATCTCAATCCTTTGGAAAATTAATATAGGAGTTATGGGCCTTGAATCAGCCTTAAATATACTAAAATAATCCTTTTAATGCTTTTTACATCAAAGAAAACACTAAAGGGGAGAAACTGTAGGATGCTGGAAACACTATAGACCCTACCATTACTGGAAACATTATACACCCTTCCATTCTAGAAACATTGTACACCCTACCATTTTGGGAACACTATTCATGAACTCAGAATTTGGAAAAAGAAATAGATGCTACTATTGGAACCTCACAGTTATGGAAACACTGTTCATGAACTCAAATTTTGGCAAAAGAAATAGAGGCTACCGTTGGAACCTCACCGTTCTAGAAACACTATTCATGAACTCAAAATTTGGAAAAAAAATAGAGGCTACCGTTGGAACCTCACCATTCTGGAAATACTATTCATGAACTCAAAATTTGGCAAAGGAAATAGAGGCTACCGGTGGAACCTCACCGTTCTAGAAACACTGTTTATGAACTCAAAATTTGGAAAAGAAAATAGGGGCTACCGTTGGAACCTCACCATTCTGGAAACATTATTCATGAACTCAAAATTTTGAAAAGTAGATAGAGGATACCGTTGGATTTTTCACATAAGCCAACCATTGCACTATTCACATAAGCCTACCATTGGATTGTTCACATAAGGCAATTATTTCACTGTTCACATAAGGCTACCATTGCACTATTCAAATAAGGATATCGTTGCACTATTCACATAAGGCTACCATTGCACTGTTCACATAAGGCTACCATTTCACTGTTCACATAAGGCTACCGTTGCACTATTAACAAAATTCTACTGTTTTACTTTTTATATAAGGCTACCATTGCACTGTTCACATAAGGATACCGTTTCACTGTTCACATAAGGCTACCATTTCACTATTCACATAAGGCTACCATTTCACTATTCACATAAGGCTACTGATGACACTGTTCACATAAGGCTACGGTTGGAACTATTCACATAAGCCTACCAATGACACTGTTCACGTGAGGCTACCGTTTCATTGTTCACATAACATGAAATTTGGAAAAGTGTTGGGGATATATCACCTTGACCTCCCAGAACACCTCAAACACCAGATTTCAGAAAAGTAATGAACCAGACAGGTCTGGGCCATTACAAGGAAAACCCTATGACAATGTTGAAATTATTTTTAATTTTCAAAATCCATTTTTTTGTAGAATCCTTATACTTTTCATTTTTATTTTTATCCTTTTGTAACTTTTTTTTCATGGTGTGTCATAAATTTTTCAAAAACATATCAATAATAAATGTCAATGGAATATTGAACCATAAAAAATTAATTCATATTATACATCTTTGATTAAAAAAATACAAAATAATAATATAATTTAATTATCAATAAGAAATAATTCAATGAAAAAGGGAATTTATACTGAGAAAATTATGGGATAAATCGAGAAAAATGAATGATAAGTAAGAAGTAATTGAAAAAAATAAATCCTTCAATGGGGTAGAGTAGTTATGAAAAATATATTGGAATATTTTCTTTTCATTAAAGGTGTACCATTATGATGCGGATAATGAGTCTGTTTGAAGAAGAATTATGTATATTTCTTTTTAATATGTGATTAAACATAATAGCATATACCATAGAAAATAATAAAATGTAAGAAATTAATATACAATAAAAAAAATTAGAAATTAGAAATATGCATGACGATTGAAAATACAGTTTTGATACATAGAAACAATCAAAACTCAATAAATACATACAATTAGAGAAACCAATTGGAAAATGAATGCCCCAAACCTTGGATATCACATCATCTTTATAACTACCATGGAAAAAATAGAGAATTCACAATCAACAAATACATCCATGATAAGAGGTATCAATTAATGTATCCAAGAGAAGAGGTATCAAGAAATTCTTCTGAAAAAATCAATTTGAGTCAAAATTAAAAGTTACGGATGATATCAAATGAAACAAAAATTTGAAATAAAATACCTAAATGTATAATACCCAGATAAATGGGGTTTTAGTGGAACTCAGATGTTTCAGGTGGATGAAGTGATGGATCATAATAGAAATAGATTGGCATTGAAGAAATAGGGAGGTGAAATGGGAGGTGGAGGGTGAGGTAGAGGTTTATGTGGTGGTGGAGGTGGAGGGGGAGGCAGTGGAGGATGCAACAGAGGATAAAAGGGCCTGTTTTTATGAATTTTAGTGTTAACGGGTTAGAGGGAATCCAAAATGGAACGAAAAAATCAGAATGAAGTATATTTTCAAGGAAGGTTTTTGTCTTTGAGTGGGATGGTTGGGATGAAAGAAAGAGTAATCTAGGGAAAAGTGGAGAATCGGGGGAGAAGAGAAAATTCACACCAAGTAGAGGAGGATAGGGGAAGTAGGTAGAAGAATTGACATGAGACCAAACCTTTGACAATGTTGACATTATTTTTCATTTTCAAAATATATTGTATTCTATATTCCTAGTAAAATTTATTTTTATTTTTATTAATTTTTTAAATCTTTTTTAGTGTGTTTCAAAATTGTTCACTAACATCCCAAAAATAAATTTCAAGGGAATATTAGACTATAAAAATAGTGTATATGATAAGTGTTTTATTAACAAAATTAAAACTAAAATATTAATTTAATTTCCAATAAGAAATAAATTAGTGAAAAATGGAATTTATGATAATAAAATTATGGGTTGAATATTGAAAATGGAATGATATGTATGAATTTATTGAAAAAATAAAACCTTAAATGGTGTAGAGTAGTTTTAAAAAACCAACTTTCATTTTTTCTTTTCATTAAATGGGTACCTTACTGATGTTGATAGTGAGTATGTTTGAAGAAGGAAGACATAGATTATTTTACAATATATGATAAAATGTAATATCATAGATTAGAGAAAATAAGAAAATTTTTATAAATTTATATATAATAAAAACATTTGAAATTAAAAATACTCATAAGGATTAAGATTACATTGTTAATAATAAGAAAGAGTTAAAACTCAACAACTGCTTGTAGTTAGAGGCACCAATTTGATAGTCGAATCTCAAAACCTTATTTATATAATCACCTATATAACTACCATGGAAAAAATAGTGAAATAATAATATCACAATGAATTAAGAGAATCGATGTCATGGAATGAATCCCAGTAAAGTGGTATCAACAAATTCATCTAGAAAAGTCAATTTTATTCAAAATTAATAGTCACATATAAACTAAAATGAAAAAAAATAGAAATGTATAATACCTAGAGACATGGGGTTATAACAGAACTAGGAAGTTCCAAGTGGAGGAATTGATGGAATATAATGGAACTGGGTATGAAGAGATGAGATATGGAGATGAAATTATAGTTAGATGTAGAGGTGGAGGTGGATGTGGAGGATAAGGTAGAGGAGTATGAAAAAGAGGATGAAAGGATGTGATGTTATGTCTTTGAGTATTAATGGGGCGGAGGGAAGAAGAATATGGAATAGAATAATATGAAGGAAGAATAGTTTCAAAGTAAGGTTTCATATTTTAGTGGGATGATTGTGATGTAAGATAGAGTAATCAGGGGAGAAGAGGGGAAGTAGGTGAGAAGATAGGGTTCATTCTAGGGAGAGGAGAAGAGGGGAAGCTAGGAGAAGAGAGGGCGGGAGGTGAGGGAGATGAATTGACCAAATGGAAATAGGGTATTTGGGTAAGTGAAGTAGTGTAGATGAAATGGTTTTGTAGGGAAGCAAAAAAAAATTAGTGGATATGGGTCTCATAAGATAACAAGGAGATAAGGAGTTGAGTATCCTAGTGTCTCACACATGGAATGGGAGCCATGCATTTTAGTATGAGTAATAGATTTTTTAAAATTATTTTAAATGATCTTTTATGTATATTCAGGGAAATGGATTTCAATGATGTTTAAAATGGATTTAAATTAATCTTTTATATGATTTCAAGTTAATTTTCAATGAAAATGGTTTTATGAAATATTTATGATTTAAAAATCATTTTTCAAGGTGGAAATGATATTTTATTTTTAAAAATGGGATAAAAATATCATCCAAAATTATTTTCCATCTAATATGACATTTTTTGGTGTTACTCATGAATTACTTGGGATGTGATCCAAGAGTTTAATTCATATTATTTCTCTAAATGGATATGTTTTTATGACATGATGTTTATGAAACCCATTTATCTTCCACGGTGTATACCATATGAAAATTATTATGAAACAAATATTTTTCTATGGGTTATGATATGATTAATATTTAATTATATTTTGGTAAACCTATTTATTCTTTCATTATATAATGGGTGGGACCTAAATCTTAATCCTATGCATTGGGTAAATATTTATATATCTTGAGATTGACATTATTGAAATGGGGAGAGAATCTGATACAATAAATGAATTTTTACACTAAGATGGTCTAGGAGGTGAACTTTGACTACTAATATGGTCTTGGGTGTGATCCTTGACTACTAAGATAGTTTTTCTGAGTGTACCCATTGCATTAAGATATCATTGGTTGTGATCCTTGAATACTATGGAAATAATTTTTTATATTTATGTTTTATCCAACGTTCCATGTCTTATTTATATATTATATATTTATGGTCTATTCTTTTTAATACCTCATGATTCATGTCTTATTAAATGAAAATATTTATTCAATGACTTATGTATATGATATTCGATATGCAGGGGTTGATATTCAAATGTTATTCTTGTGATCTAATATCCTTATGTTCATGTTATACTTATGTATCTCCCATGTTTTCCAAAAATAATAATATGATCTCACCCTTTATAATGTTTCCTTTACCCATGATATGAAGAAATTTATTAATTATGATATGTAAAAAAGGGTTCTATTTATGAGGAATATGAGAGAGAATGTGTATAATTATTATGAACCAGTTGTTTATGTTTCCATGTATCTAAAGGAACATAAATAATATGGTATTTAGGATTATTTTTGTGTAATGTAATGAATATTCATTTAAAAATATTTAATATCCATGTATGAAATGGCTGGTCATTATAGTTTCTATCAGATAATAGTTTTAGTCATCTTTTGGAAATTGGGATGAGAAAACCTTAGTAAAAACCATAAGGATATGTTAAAGTATAGAAAAAAAACCTAGAGTTTTTGTGACGATCAGTAATAACCAAGGATAAAACATAATGTTTCCCAAATAAAAATTTTATAATAAATTTACCTTGATTATGTTTTTTACCAATATTATAAGTTCTCTCACAATATACATTCTGTTTTTAGTCAATGGATTCAACCCAAAGGATTCGTGTTAATGAGGAGTGAAAAGGATAGTGAAATGTTGGTCGTCTAGAGCAACCAAATGATATGAAAGATAGAATGAACAACCTTGTTTATATAGCCACACTAAATTATCAATCCATAAAGCATTATTATGTTCCAATGTCCCAGGAGGGAACAATATTTTCTTAAATCCTTCTAAATTTATCATCCACCTTCTTTTAGTGGAATGTATGATACATTAGTTTTTGTGAAACTATTCAGTACCACTAAAAAGAAATTTTTCCATTATTTTTTGTTCAGAATTCAAAAATATTAATTTGGTCACTTATTACATGGAAGGTGAATAAAATTAGTGGTGTAACATTAGAAATAATACGAGGAAACAAGATAAAATTGAATCAATTTCTTGGGATGAGTTAAATAACATACTTTTCAGTAAGTACATTACTAGTATTATTAATCAAAAAAGGGAGACTGATGTTCCCCATGATTCTAATGGTTATGATAAAATAATAATGATAAAATTCAATGGATACTCTAAAAACTATTGAGATATGAATATTAGGTTAACATTATTCTTAGTGTTTGGATGGGAATATAAAGGAAATAGTTTTAATGGGACTGGTAAATGTTTTAAGTATGTGAAATAAGGTTATCATGAATTTGACTACCAAAGTAATTAGAATAAAGAGAAATATCCAAAGAGTGCACCTCCTATAATTCAGTTTATCAGTTGTAAGTATTTCGATCATCAGGATAACAAGGTCTCTAATCTAATGAATAATATTTATAGTAAACCAAAAAATAATATACAGAAAAAGGACACATGGAAATATTATTCTGTAATAATGGATGATACAAACCATGATAATTAGGACATACTTATCCTCCTCTCATTTTTTGGGAATTTCATGTTTGATTTCGAATGAACAAACCCTATAAAAATCTTAATGTTCATCAATTTATAAAATTTCATGTTATTATCTACATAGAATTTGGAATAATGAAATCACATATTCTATCATTGTAAAGATGAACCCAAGATTCCAATTAAAATGTTTTAATATAATAAAAGTTCTTATATGAGGAATTAAGAAGAATGTATGTATTGAATATTGGTATTCATGTTATTAAGATGTATCAATAGAATACATGATGATGATATCTACATGTTTCTTGTGTAAAAATTAAGACATTCATAAAGTTGTTTGAGGGATTAATGATAAGTTGATTTTGGTAATTTAGTAACCTTCTTACAAAATTTTTTTACATTAATCATTTGGAAGGAACATAAGACTAAACATTTAGGAAATTGATTATGTTGAAATTTGGATGAGGTTTTAGAGATTAATGTGTTACATCACCATGTAATGATTTATGTGTATTGTATAACATGTACTAAACATTCTCTAACGATGGTTACTAGAGATAGAAGGAATAAGTTTTCATCCCATTTTAGATCTTATGATACACTAGTTCTATAGGCATCACAACTTCAACACCACTTATTGGAGTGATAGATAAATAAAAAATTTATCAAGACACAACAAAAGAATGAGATTTTACTTATTATATGAAATCAATTTAGTATACTTTCTCAGATGATTTTTGAAATAAAATGTTATAATATTATCATGTTTTGGGAGGATATAAATATCCACTTTTAAGACTTATTTGGGATATGGTCTTCTAGAAATTATTCATGTAATGATTATATTCTCTATCATTCTCTACCAGAATATGATAGTTAGAATTCTATAGTATGTCAATATTTTTAGTTTCAACTAATTTCATCCAAGTTAGAATCCTTGTTTTGGGGTGATATTATCCTTTTACATTGAATATTTTAAAAATGAGGTTTTATTAACCCTAATTACAATTTTGGTTCCCTGTAAATGTATTTTCAAATATCTTCCCTTGATTTTAATACTGATATTTCAAATTTCAAGGACGTAATTTCCTTTTTAAATTCTTGATCGTATAAGAAGAGTAGATTTCTAATTGGAACTTCCACTAAATATCATTTAAGTCCATTATGGGTTCCATTAATATCTTCTAAGGAAATAAATACTTGATCCATCACATCTACAAAAATTAGGGTCATACCACTTGAATAATATCTTTCTTACAAATGGAAACTGGTAGAAATACCTGATTGTAGAGATCAAGTTCTACAAAAGAACACCACAGACCTGGTTAAAGATTTGTGGAAAAACCACATGTTTGAAAAAGCTATGTGGGAACTTGATGATATGATAAATGAAAGGTATCCTCATTTCTTTTATCATATTGATTAATTTATATAGTTAAAATCATTTAATGGGGGGTATAATGTAACACCCCTACTTTTATGAATTAATATTTTTCAAATAATTAAATTTATTTTATAGAATGTGTTGGACATTATGATTTATTTATAAGAAAGATAAATGTTATGTTTTAACTACATGAATCAATTAAATTATCTTTTTTTACACACAATACTAATTTTTTATTTTGTTACTCACAATGTCGTGTTCCTTCGATAGCTTGTGTTACATGCAATATCAACTTTTACTAAACTACAATATACTATTAATATTAATAATAATAAAATATTATATTTATCACCTATATTTTAGAATGTAAGGAATGAATACTATTTACTAAATTCTAAAAATATGGTTTAAAATTTAAATAAAACTAATTATTTGTCGAATAATTAGTTAGAAATGATGCTAAATACCAATTGAAAACAATGAATGTGTTTTTATGTAAACTATTTTTATTCCCACAAAGGATTTTTATCATAGGAAATTAAATTATCATTATTATTTAATGATAATAATTAAATTTATATTTTATATATGAAATTACTTTTTTTTAATTCATCCAAAAAAATTTATAGGCATAAGATAAGAACCAATCAAAATTTTAGAAAGTGTTTTATAAAAGTTAGTTTAGTATCCTTTTGATGAAATAACTTTTGTAAAAAATTGACTCTTTTATAAATGTTATTTTTTTAAATAAACTTTTTTTTTGATATAAAAATATAAAAATCATATTATGGGAAAATTTTGATATTATTTTGAGAGGAATCATTTTTTGATGAATATTGAAAAAATACTTGATTTTAATTGAAAACCTCCATTCCATATAAATAATTAATTATGATATATTATATATATAAATTGTTTTTAATATCAAAATAGATCAATTATACATCCATTAATCCAATTTATATCATTTTATTCATTTTTATATTAATATTAGGAAAAAACTTAGTGAACTTTTTGAAAAGTTTCAATTGAAAACCTCACTTTCTCGCCACGTCTACTACATCAATATTCAACACATTTTAACATATTATTTGTTTTGAATTTTTTAAAATAGATTCCATATTTGGAATAATAAGGTATAAATATATTAAATTTGTCAATTTTTCATTTCTAAAATTTTAATAGTAAGAGTAGTAAATTTTATTACCACGGTTAAGGGTAAATCGAAAAGTAAAGGGTAAAAAATATTATAAATATAATACAATGACCCCAAAACATGCCCAAAATATATTGGATGAGTATTTTTCATCAATAATCATTAAAAAATCCATTACATGACAATATTTGGCCATTTGGATGATATTATAAACTTTATTATATATTTTTAAAAGAAAAGTCAAACTTGTTATACTCTTTTTTTAAAAAAGTAAAATATTTTTAATATGGAGTTATCAGGGGGATATGGTCAAATATAATTAGTAAATTAAAATATAAATCATTTATTTTTATCATGTAATTTTATTTATAAGTTTTATTAATGAAATATTTATCATAAATAATTAAACAATGATGATGCAGTAATTATTCAATTAATGAAAAAATCAATTAAATGATATTATAAATATTTAAATAAATATAATTTTATGTAAATAAGGTATTTAAAAAAATTATAGGTAAATTTATCATGTTAGGGTTGTATTAAATGAATTTTTTCAAACATATATTATTGTCTTGATTTTCTTAATGTCAAAGTAATGAATATTTTAAAAATAGGCAAGAATGATATATTGTGAAAATAATATTTTATTTATTATTTTTAAATTAAAAAAAATATTAAATAAGGACAAGGGGACAATATATGATCACAAATATAATAAATTGTACATTTATGGTCCAATTAAAACATTATATGTAAAAAATTTGTCTTTTTAATATTGAAAAATTTGTTACCTTAGTTAGAATTAAAATTTATTAACTAAGAGTTAATAAAAATTATAAGGTTTAAAATAAAAAAAACATGTATTAATTATATTGGTTGAATATTATATATAAAATTCTAAAAAATGTAATTTTTTGGGTATTTTTATTAAGATTTAATTTTATATAAATTAATATTTTAAAAAATTCTAGGTGTTTTCCTCCCCACTTAAAAATGGGAACCTCTTATTATCATTTCCTCACACTTCAAAACCAGTTTATTTCCACCAAAACCTATCCAAATATCTTCATAAAATCAATCTATTCAACCTAAATTTCTTATATTGGGAATAAATCCAACTAAGGAGGTACTTTGTTGAAAACCAAAAAATATATATCTGAAGAAGAGGTAACATTCATCAACAAATGTTTTTTATTTATTTTTTCATAAACCCTTAAAAATAATTTTTATTTTAAGTTTATATAATAAAATAACTATATATAATATAATGACATATTTTTATGTCACAGTAATTACCTATAACACCACACACTTCTCTCAAGGGTTAC
The DNA here is from genome assembly GCA_963277665.1 of Viscum album. Taxonomy (NCBI): domain Eukaryota; kingdom Viridiplantae; phylum Streptophyta; class Magnoliopsida; order Santalales; family Viscaceae; genus Viscum; species Viscum album. Next base: position 248,125,266 of record OY728131.1, read on the forward strand.
ACAATCATCGTTCGTGGGTACGGTGGACTTCCTCCTCGAGAAATGATGGATTTCATTATTTCATTACAACTTATAATGTTTGGTAATAATGATGGATTTATAGATTATATATTATTTTTATTATTTTTATTATTTTATTAAGATATCTTAATGTGTATATCAGACATAACTTTATGCTTCCCATTTTTGGGAATACAATAACATCGTCTGTATGTACAACGTACTGCTATCTCACAACGCTATGTAATTCAATAACACCTTACATTGAATTTAATAAGGTTTATTATACTAAAAATATGTGTTATATATATGAAATAAATATTATTCTATAAATATATCATATATTTTTCTTTCTTTTAATCTGACATGAAATGGAAATAGTGTTCATGCATACGTATGGCCTACCATCTCATTGAGTAGTGTATTTTATTTTCTACCTCTAAATTTTATGAATAACCATAAATAAATATATTCTTAATATATATATATATATGACAATTATATTATTTTTATCATTTTTTAAGAGATGAAATCATGATCTATGTAAGAGTACCAAGAACCACAAGTCAAAACATGTTCGAAAAAAGTGATAACATTAACATATAATTGTTAACAAATGGGTAATATAAAGTCATAAGTAAATCATATATGGTTTTATATATATCATAATGATTATGTTTTTGTTTTATAATAAAATTATATTTATTATATAGGAAGTTTTAATGTATACTATGAAATTCAAGACTTATGGTAAAGGGATTTATATTCTCACTTTTATTTCTATGAGACTTATTTCATATTAACCACTCATTTCTTTTTTCTAGTGTATAAACTACCCAAAAATGTAATTTATAATCTTTTCAATTAAATTTATTTTCATCCATATATACATTTGAGGATTTATCTATCATGTGTTTTATAGTTCAAAAGTACCAAATAGGTAGGGTAATTTTTATCAACTTTCCTTCTTTAGGACACATGTTATGTTGTAAACCAATATTCTTTTACAAGGTGTATATAATATTATTTAACATTTTATATCATAAATATCCTTATTTTCATGATATTATAAGTTTCACGTAATGTTATTCTCTCTTCAGTGAGAAATCTATATTCCTTCAGAAAACAATTTTCTAAAAATTTTATAAAAGTGTTTTAAATAAACCTTTATTAATTTTCAAGGGAAATGATTTAATATATGTTTAAATAAATTTAAAAGATTTATTTATATTTTTTCAAGGTAATTTTCAGTGATAAATTTTTTATAAATTTTATATGAATTAAAAAGTGTTTTTAAATAGGAAATGATATTTTATTCATGAAATGTTTTTAAAATACCCTTAAATATCATTTTCCATTTAAGATGAAATATATTAGTGTTATTGTTGCATTAATGTGGATATTATCCAAGGTTACCTCTCATATTATTTTACTAAATAGTTATTTTTTGATGAAATTGTTTTTATGAAACCCATTTTCCTTCTACAGGTTATACATAGATAAAATGCATATAAACCCAATCTTTTTAATGTCTTATTATATGATGAATATTTTATTACCTTTTGGGAAATATATTTATGATTTAATTTTGGGATGGGTGGGACCTATATTTCCCTCTAATTCATTTGGTATATATTTATTACTCATTAGATATTTATTGCAGAAATGAGGAGTGAAACCATTTCAGTAAAAGGAATTTTTCTACTAAGATGGTCTTGGGAGTAAACCTTGACTACTAATATGGTCTTGGTTATGAACCATGACTACTAATTTAGTTCTAGGGTGTGAACCCATTCCATTAATATATCCTTTTCAATGATACTTGACTAATATGGAACTCATTTTATATACTAATGTTACATCCATAATTCCATGTTCTATATATATATATATATATATATATTATTCTTTCATGGTTTATTCTTTTGACTCCCTTATGATTCATGTTGTATGAATTACCAATCATTATTCCATGACTCATGTATATGATATTTGATATTCAGGGTATGATATTCAAATATTATGATTTTATTTTGATACCCTTATGTTAATGTTATGCTTACGTATCTCCCTTTTTATCCTTACTGAGCATCTGATATCAACCATTCTTATGTTTCTTTTCTAAATGATACAAATAAAGTTATTAAGTATGATATGAAAAATTTATTATAGTTTTGAAGAATTATAAGGGATAATACATTAATGTATTGTTAACTAATAGTTTATGTTTCCACATTTCGAAATTCATTAATATAATATGGTATTTGGGCTTCTGTATGTGTAATTAAATGAATGTTCATATAAAAATATATAATATCCATGTACCAAATACTGGGTCCTTATAGAGGGAAAATTTAGAGATAACCCGAATGAAAAACCCATCTGAATTGGAGATGGGGTGAGAATCCTTGTTATTATTGCAAAACTGGTATAAATAAATATGATTTACTATGTTACCATAAATGATATATTTAGTGAACTAAAGATGATAAATATAGAGACTAATGAAAATTCAGTCAATAATGGTAACGAATTGAAGAATATGTAACCACCTATATGACTAAAATATGGAATGATTCACCAATAGAGTTTTGAAATATGGGACTAATATATGATTTAATTTTGTGTGAGGGGACCATTGAGCATTAGATTACCACAAGAAAATTTAGATTTCATATAACATGATTAAATGAAAAATAGATCATCCAAACGTACCATTAATAATTTTTATCATTTTTGTGGGTAACATTTGAATTATTCATGCCAATGAAAAAATCTATGAAATAACCAAAACAATGTGTATTACCAACATCAAATACCATGAGGGAAATAAAATTTATATGCAACCACTTCTCCAAAATATGATCATGGTATTTAATGTACATGTTCCCACCAATCTATAGTCTAAGAATTATTTGTAGAAAATACATTATATCTAATAAGTCTTCTAAGATCATGAAATTACCACAAAAATAATTTAATTCTTAAAGGAATTATTTAGTGAAATAATTATTGTATTTTATGTTGAATTTTATAGTAACGTGGAATGTTGAACTCCTATACTTCGTTTAAATAAATTTCCCCAAATTTTAATAATAGATTCATTATGACCACATAGAGGGAATATTTTGAATAGTAAGGAAAATAAATTTTATATTTTACTATTATATTCTAATAATGAATATATAATAATAATAATCCATTATAAATATATTATATTAGGTTTGTCTTTATAATGATTAACAATATATTCTTAGCCCAAACAGTTGGAGGAAAAAAGAATATTTGTGATAAGCCTATTCTGGGATAAGATATATGTTCCCAATTTTTGTAAGTTTTATATATATTTATAAATTATATACATAGTAACCTATATAATTTAGATATCCTTATATATTTTTTTGTGTGTCTGATAACTAAAATTGTGTGTAGGAATTTTATTTATGGGGGGATGTAATGACCTAAAAATTCATTGTATATTCTTATTAAAAAAATTATATAATATATAATTTTTTCAAAATATAGCAAATAAAAATAAAAAAATATCATTATATATTCTAAATATTTAATATCAATGTTAAAACATTGTTTTATTAATTATTTGGTATAATATGAAGTGACCATATCCCAAAATAAATAAGGAATTTATAATAAAATTACATCAAAACGAGGAAGTCCTCCATACAAATCCAATTTTTCTGAGCTTGGATGGGATATAGCATCACTTTTATTTTCCCTTTTCTATTCCCATGTTAGAATAAAATAATTACATATTGTGAAAATTCATTTTTGGAAAAACATTACGCCTATAAAACTCACAGAAATTACTTATCTTGCTAAATCACTTATTGTTGAAGCCACTACTAGATATACTACCATTAGATCTTTTGAGGAGGTTATAAGGGGTTCTATAAGTAGAAATTAGTATGATATCAATATATAATTATTTTTCATTGAATCAAATGAACCTTTAAATATAAAATCTATTTAATAATTAATACATTTTGATTTCATGTTGCTATATTTTAATATTAAAATATATATATATTAGATATGAATATACATAAAAATTATTTTGCATCTATCCTATATATATTTCATAATAATAAATAATAATACATTCACATTATATATAAATGTATTATTTTTTAAAAAAATTATTTTATGTAATTAAGTATTATATTATTAAAAATTTCTATAAACATTATAATTTGAATATCAAAAAAATAACATAATTTTTTAATTCAAAATATCATAATTTAGATATTATAAAGTTTTTAATTTTTATAAAAAGGATTTTTTTTTGTAAAAAAATATAGTGATCAACAAAATCATGATTTTTTTAGTTTATCATTATTTAATAATGACATAGAATATTGTAAAACCATTTTATATAATTAAAAAATTATTTAATAAATAAAATTATATCATTTTTAAAAATTATTTGATCATGAAAACCTTATTCCCAATATTTATAGAACTATAGTAACATTTCACATTAATTAAAAAAAATATTTCATTCTATTAATTGAATCAATCCTTTTAAGGAAAAAATCATTTTGGGATTTAATTGAAATACTCATTGTAGGGTCCTGAAAAATCTGCAAAGGAGAATGATGATCCCCTTTAACTCAAGGGAGATCCTACCCAATTTCCCCTCAAAAGGATTGGGAAAATGTGGAGAATACTCAAGGATAGTGAAGGATGAACCGGTCCGCGGACCGGTTTAATTTTAGCGACGCACGGCCGGTTCCACGAAGCGTCCCTCTTCTGCGGACCGTCGTCGTTCACAATATGGAGGTGGAGATCCTCCGCGGTCACGAGGCGGGACAAGCGCCAATCCGGTTCACCATTCCAGACCGCCCCATCCACGAGCCGCATCAACCAGCCCAAACTGCCTCCACCGTCATTCTTGAAATGTAGGCGGAACCCCCCGCGGCCACGAAGCACTCCCCGAGTTTGGTTCGTGGAGGAGGAGTGTTTAATGCCCCACGAATTGCGGATTGAACAAGTCATCTGTAAATCGGGTTTTCGGTCATGGGCCTCCATAAAAGGTGTCGCATGACCATAAGTACATCCTTTTCCCCACTCTATAAAAGGATATTGAAAAGGAGGAGGAGGGGGTGAACGAAGAGGAGATCGGTCAGATTCGGGTGGAAGGGTTTTGAAGGAAGGATTTCGAAGGAAGGCTTAGGATTTAAGAAGTTCCAGTTCATGAACCATAGTAGGTATGAACCTAGGAACGAACTAATAAGGAACCAAATGCATAATAACTTGGTGAACCGCGAACTTAAAATAACAAAGAAGAGAAAACCACGAACCAGGGTCCCTCTGTGGATGTACTCCCTATGGACCAGGGAGTTTATACCTCTTTTCCGATCTTTCGCACCACGTATCACCCTACTACGTGGGTGAAGCCCCGACCGAAGAGCCTCCAGCCGGCGCCGCCCTTGGCTTCCACTGCTCGTGTGGACCCCTCCGCGTACCAACCTTGTATGCAGACCGAACCCAAAGTTGTGAACCCTCTTGGTTCGCGGGATGCCAATCAGACCGCGGACCCTCCTGGTTCGCGGACGGCCAATCAGTCCGCAGACCCTCCTGGTTCACGGACGGCCAATCAGTCCACGGACCCTCCTGGTTCGCGGATGGCCAATCAATATTCGGGCCATCCTGGTTTGCCTACGGCATCTCAATCCACGTAGCACTTCCCTACGCGAAGGGCTCCACCACCCATACCCCTATGTGGCCTTCCAAAACCTTCGTAGTTCCCATTCCCTGAGCCAGATAAAATCCTTCCAATTACAATCTGGCCTAATACTTCGCAACCTCCTAATTGGCCTACTCATCAGCCCTAAGCCGAGGCCTCCACCAGAGCCACTGGATCCGTGTAGTGTAACCCTCATGTGCATCAGCGCGTCATTTTGAGTTCACATACCCACGGTAAACAGGGGAAAAGGGGTTGCCCCGACCCTTGGGAGGATTCCCAAAGCATGCATGGGTTCACATTCCCATGGTAATGCGGGGTCTGAGCCTGAGATCCCCCTTTCTGTATCTACTCTCCAGGATGGGGGACTGCACGCTTTGGAGGTCGGGCACTTCTCCCCTCCCCAGAGAGGGGGCGGCATACCCATCCGAAGGAAGCTGTCCCCATGCACTTCGGTACTTCCTCGGGGAACAAGAGAGGTGACGGGCATAGGAGCACCCCTTTCCCTCTCCCGTTGTGCTTTGTCGCCATGGGCTTCCATCCCGGAGTAAGCCCCGACTTTATGGTCTGCCCTCATGCGTAATCCCCACTCCACTTCTCACAGATGCACCTTTCGCGATGTGATCGTCTGGTTCTTACCACCTCTTGTTTCTTACACCGAGCATGAATCCTGTGGGCTTAGAGTAAGCATTGACCATGACATACTCTTATGGGCCTCCTCATAGTGTAATCCCCAATCCATCACTTTGGGATTCCTTAGAGCATAAGTCCCAAGCCAGTACGAACTACGTGGACTTTGATCCCTGTCTCCGAGGCAGGGTACGTAGGAAGCCTCCCTGAGGTTCAAGCCCATCATCCTCTTATGGGCCTCCTTAGAGTGTAATGGCCAATCCACACCTTGGGCCTCCTCAGAGTGTAATCCCCAAGCCTATACAAAATACATGGACTTTGATCCCTGTCTCCTAGGCAGGGTACGTAGGAAGCCTCCTTGAGGTTCAATCCCATCATCCTTTTATGGGCCTCCTTAGAGTGTAAGCCTCAATCCACACCTTGGGACTCCTCATAGTGTAAGCCTCAAGCCTATACGAACTACGTGGACTTTGATCCCTATCTCCTAGGCAGGGTATATAGGAAGCCTCCCTGAGGTTCAAGCTCATCATCCTCTTATGGGCTGCCTCAGAGCATAAGTCTGAAGCCAGTACAAACTACGTGGACTTTGATCCATGTCTCCTAGGCAGGGTACGTAGGAAGCCTCCCTGAGGTTCAAGCCCATCATTCTTTTATGGGCCTCCTCAGATTGTAAGCCCCAATCCACACCTTGGGCCTCCTCAGAGTGTAATCCCCAAGCCTATATGAACTACGTGGACTTTGATCCCTGTCTTCTAGGCAGGGTACGTAGGAAGCCTCCCTGAGGTTCAAGCCCATCATCCTCTTTTGGGCCTCCTCATAGTGTAAGCCCCAATCCACACCTTGGGACTCCTCAGGGTTTAAGACCCAAGCCTATACGAACTACGTGTACTTTGATCCCTATCTCCTAGGCAGGGTACGTAGGAAACCTCTCTGAGGTTCAATCCCATCATCCTCTTATGGGATACCTCAGATCGTAAGTCCCAAGCCAATACGAACTACGTGGACTTTGATCCCTGTCTCCTAGGCAGGGTACATAGGAAGCCTCCCTGAGGTTCAAGCCCATCATCCTCTTATGGTCCTCCTCAGAGTGTAAGCCCCAATCCACACCTTGGGCCTCCTCAGAGTGTAAGCCCCAAGACAATACAAACTACGTGGACTTTGATCCTTGTCTCCTAGGCAGGGTACGCAGGAAGCCTCCCTAAGGTTCAAGCCTATCATCCTCTTATGGGCCTCCTCAGAGTGTAAGCCCCAATCCACACCTTGGGCCTCCTCAGAGTGTAAGCCCCAAGCCTATACGAACTATGTGGACTTTCATCCCTGTCTCTTAGGAAGGGTACTTAGGAAGCCTCCCTGAGGCTCAATCCCATCATCCTCTTATGGACCTCCTCAAAGTGTAAGCCTCAATCCACACCTTGGGCCTCCTCGGAGTGTAAGCCCCAAGCCATTACAAACTACGTGGACTTTGATCCTTGTCTCTCAGGCAGGGTACGTAGGAAGCCTCCATGAGGTTCAAGCCCAAAAACTAGTTGATTCGACTATCTTAACATTGGTTCACCGCACCAATCCCAGCGCCGCCTCAATGATTCCTGACTCCACGGGGTCATTAATCCAATGAGGGATGGTAAAAATCAATCCTAAATGATTTTGGACCCCTGCATTCAGCTGACCATTGCCAATCAAAAGAAATCAGTGGATACTATGCTTGGGTATAAACCAAAGATTTGCGAACATATGAATACGTATTAAATCTATAAGAGAGTCCCAGAATAGGCAATAATTCCCCCCAAAAGGGTACGATGAGCCCAAATTCCCATCCTCTCAACCAATGTGAGTTCTTAAAAATTGCTGGCCAAACCATCCAGCGAATGCCTACCTTTGGAAAGCAGGTCCCATTGTCATCGGATATGGAACTGTTGGGCGTTTCGAGACCGACCCAAAACAAAAATGGTGAACCCGACGTGAATCTTTAACCAAGCATGATGGATTTAACCTAATTCCGCTCTGTGCTCCCTCTTACTCACAAGGAGGGCCAAGCAAGGTCATCAATTACACATGGGATCATGAGATTTTGCTTTGACGGGTTTGTTGTTTGTGTTTGTTAAAATGTTTTACATGTACTATATAGAACTCCCTTCGATCCAATGGAGTCGCAAAGAAACTCATAAGCGCGCACTTCAGGCTACGTGATGACCGGGCATCCTCACCAACGGAGGACCCCGTCACCCACCCAGCGTCTTCAATGCTGGGTCTCAGAGGCACTAATCCGAGAGTAACACGTGAATGGTACTCTCCCTACGGTGGAGGCGGCCATGCATTCCCTCTAATCTGCCGGAACTCGCTGGTCGCCTGCCCATCAGCGGCCATAGAAGCAGATCCAGATGGCCCCTTTTGCCGTCTCAAACCGTTTCGAGAGTCTGTCCACGAAACGGGACAATGCGTACCTCCCTTACCGTAGGGAGGCGTATGAGGTTGACATTGAGGACTTCATCCCCACTGAACAGGGGTTCCACTCCAAGGCCCTCACTGGAAGACGCCGTCATGGTCACGCCACGACTCAACATCCTCACGCTCAGAAGGATGTAGCCCCGAGGATTCAGGCCCATGCTCCCCGAGCTTCGGCCCCTCAGACCGCCCGACGAGGGCGGAAAACGTACAATCAGGGACCAGTCATCACCCTGGTCCCTGAGGAGGATCTCCGCTACCCAGCCACGGATATGTACCATGAAGAGACACCTACACCTATTCACTCCTCCCGAGCCCTCCATCAAGACATGGCGGCATCATACAAGCTGGCGTGCATCCCCACCGAGCTCCATCAAGCTCGTCGCTCACACAGGATGGCACTTACCAAGCAGGAACCTCTCCCTGCCTAGGGTCGTGAAGCCCACCATCTTGATGTGGTGGAGACCTGACACTTACAGGACCAGCTCCTAGCAGATGCTCCTGACGCCCACTATCCTGATATGGTGGCGATCAACAAATCCCGCCACCCAGATGTGGCGGAAAATCATAGGTGGGCACGTCTCCCCACCAACAAAGGCCACCAACTCAATACGGTGGGAAACCAATATGTGCAGGGCCATCTCCCTGTGGATGTAAGTAAATTACGCCATCCCGATGTGGCAGCAAATGGAGAGATAAACTGGCGTATCCCGATACAGGGGCAGATTCGTTCACCTGCCCCGACACAAGAGAATTGTTTGTACGCACTGACCACTGGAGGAACGGAGCAAGATATTCCTACTCTGATACCAGAATGGGTCTTCATACCCGTTCCAGCCAAAGATGTCTCTCTACATATCCTGGCATTGATGGAGGAGCAGGTATCGATCCTAGATCATATCTTGCAGACTTTTCAGAATGTAATTGCATCAGCGGAAACAGCAAGGATTCGGGCCCATGAGCCCGTCTCCCCAATTTAGGCGACTCATCTAAGAGACGAGATAGCTTCCTCGGAGTAGATTTGTATCCCTACTCCCGCCCAAGAGGGTCGCTGGCTATATTCCACGACGCAAGGGCAACCGGATCGAACAGATTCACTCGTTCCAACTGGGGGACACCCTTCCATCATGTTGGATACTCCAGAGCAGGCATATATCCCTGCTAAAAGTCAAGGTGTTCATCGGTGTATCCCGGACGCATCACGGGACCCAATTAGATAGGGACCCAAAGGTGAAGGCCGTTGTCAACAGCAGACAATCCCCGCTGCCCGCAAGAGAGCGCCCCGAACGCACCAAAGGCAGCCGGAAAATAAAGAGTGGGTTCATGACTCCGCTCTGCTAGAGTCTAGGGTTCCCAACACCGCTAAGAACACATTTCAGGCTTAGAACCCTTCCCATCCATTACCATATTATGGGAGTGGCAATAGAACTTACGAAGGTCCTCCCCACAATCTCGCTACCAGCAGCTCTGAAGGTCCTCCCCAGAGCATCTGTGGGGGCCTCCCCTGCGGGCATATAATGATCGATCATGAGAGCTCCTCTTCTGATGCGAGTCACAGAAACCCTCAACGTGACCAGAATATTGAGCAGTAAGAAGTTCCTCTACTTGTTACGGTCCACCCTGAAGGTCCTCCCCAGGGTATACACTGCAAGCACTCTCCATGCAGTGGGACTACAGATTATGATAGTATTCCTCGCTATCATAGTTGTAACTACAGAGTCCCTCCCCACAGTGATGTCTCATCACGACAAGAAGGCCCTCCCCTTGTTGTGGCATGCCCTGAAGGTCCTACCCAGGGGTTACGTTGCAATGACACTCCGTGCATCCAGGAATCATATCACGGTGGTAGTCCTCTCCACCCTGATAATGGAGGTCCTCCCCGTAGAGATGTCAAGCAATGAGAAGGCCCTCCCCTCGTTGCGGTAAATTCTGGAGTCCCTCCCCGAGATGTATCCTGCAGATATTCTCCCTACGGCAACAGTAATGGTATTCCTCGCCATTGCTGTAGTTGTGATGGTAGTCCTCGCCACCACGGCTGCCATTGCGAAGGTCCTCCCTGAATTAGACCCAAGAAACAAGAAGGTACTCCTCTTGTCGCAGTTTGTCCTGAAGGTCCTCCCCAGGATGCACATCGAACGTCAAGCCATGATGGTCATCCTCACCATGACGGCAGTTGTTGCGAAGGTCCTCCCCGTAACGACACTATGCAGCTAGAAGGTCCTCCCCTTGCTGCGAAACGCCTTGGAGGTCCTCCACTGGGTGTGCACTGCAAAAGTCCTCTATGCAGTGAATCCTCAAGAAGTAATGGTAGTCCTCGCCATTACGGATGCCATTGCGGAGGTCCTCCCTACGATGACATATCATATCGACAGGAAGGTCCTACCCTAACCAAATCAAGCATAGAAAAGCCCTCGTATGCTGAGGCACTCAGAAGGACGGGATCAAGCATGTCGGATTCCTAGTTAGTCACTGACAACATCCTTCTACAATCAGGAGATGGTCCAGGGTCGCGTTCATCCTCTAAACCACCTCAGAATCGCCCGCATAATAACTTAGCACCTACCGGTCCCACTGCCTCCGACCACATTGGCAGCAAGCATCTCAGTTGGGCCGACCAGGTTGAGGAGTCACTAATGGAGGAGTATGCCGATATGCTGAACCTGAGGAAAAGACTGGTCAGGGATGATATACCAGTTATGTTTTGGCCTATGGACACCTCTCAGTTCGACATACCCAGAGAGTTTTCGGAAGAATGTGTGCACAGCATCCGCCATAATATATGGAAAACCCTCCGCTGACTGAAATCAAGATTTCAGCCCTACGACGGGTATATAGACCACATCAAGACAATAAGAGACCTCCTGCATCACATCGACCTGGAAGCTCTTCCTTCAGTACGGTAACAGCGACCCGAGAGGCGTAAAGGAAACATGGAGATAGCCTTCCTCCGTGCGCTGCACCAGCTGTGCCGCCTCATCAGTGACGCTCCGATGGGAGTCCATGTCAGGGGATGGGGAGAACATGGAGCTCTACATTTCACTCCAATCACCGCCCAGAAAAACCTGTTCGGAATGGTGTCTTGCAACGTCATCACATCAAGAGGGAAATCTAGTGGCCTTCCTGTTCAGGAAAGGAAACACACCCAACAGAGTCAGTCCTTGATTAAGTCCCAGAAGAGTTAGGCCCGATGGGAACAAGCCAGTCAAGAACTCCTGAATCAGGCCACCGAGATCATACAATAGGCCTCTCACCTAAGAGATGCCAATCAGCGATATTTTCCTGCCTCCCCAGAAAGGATAGGTTCACAGAAGAACTCGGCATCAAACCAAGTTCACCCCCGAATGGGGGCACGCAAGATTAGGTGGGTAGCGATAGCCGCAGCCACTGCCGCAATCCAAGGTCAACCCCATCCTGCAGGGCTGGGGGTATTTTTAACAACAAATGCCCCCATAAGACCAATAAAAACGGGAGGATACTAAACGTCCAAGGAACGGAGCCAACCCAGCCCTCAGGGCTGGGGGCATTATTACCCCCTCAACAACAACCTCCCCCATGAGAGTCAGTATTCTCTCGTCTAGGGAGGAAAATCAAAATTGGAGGTTCCCGTCCGATCCCGTCATTTGAATCATCATCCCCTCTGAGAGGAAGGCGCACCCTAAGGTCGCATCAAAGAACTCTCCATTTCACCCTTCGTTAAGAAGTCCAAAGGCAATCCCAGGTCATGAAAGGGAAGGCCAGTAGAAGACGTGGGAGATCCTTTTCCTGTTTGGAAGATGACATCTTCTCTGCCCCGCAATATGCATCTATCAACGTCATAGAGGTTAACCCCACGAATGACACCAGAGATGCTGAAAATCATGATGGACCTGGAGATGATGGTTCCGGTCAGGCTGTGACTCACAACGAACCCCCAGGTGTGCACACCCAGAACCAGAGGGTCTCCCTAAATATAGACGTCCTTCCATCCAATCATCCTCCACCTACCCATCAAACTTCCAATAAGAATAATAATAAAGGATTGGTTACCCTTAACCCGCCTCCTTCTCTCGACAAAGATGAGCCACTTATGCTCGAAGAGAGATTCGCTCGGCAGGAAGAGGAGATGAAAGAATTGAGGCGGCTTAACACCGAGCTACTCCAGAGGAACTGCCTTATTGAAAATGCGTCCCAGGAGGATCCACATCATGCACTCCTAGTAAGTTCATCACAAAGACTAAGGTTTTCTCGGGAAAATGAAATACAATCAGGGCTCCCGTCCAACAAGGCACCCGGCCCGTCCAACTACCAAAACATAGATTCGTATGAATACCAAGACTTCCCTCCACTCAAAAAGAAACCGAAGTGAGTACACCTAAACCCTCTGAAGGTTGCACAAACGGCACATGCACCCCTGGTGTCAGCCAATATGAATCCTCAGGTAATGCCTTGGGCTATGCCTACCCATGACCGGGCCCAGCAGGATGTAAACCAGGGTCTCACCAACACCATCGAGGCACTAACAGCTCGATTGGAATCGATGGAAGGTCGACGCGCTCCAATACAGCCAGAGCGGAAACCCTACCCAGATTGGGTGACCAAAACACCACCTCCACCAAATTTTGGGAGCCCTGTATTCCCTATTATAAACGGTTCAGGCGATCCGGAACATCATTTGATGCACTATGTGTCTTATTGAGACCATATGATGGGGACTCCGGAACAGAAAGAAGAAGTGAAACTCATATTCTTTGTACGGAACTTGCAAGTATCTGCCTTTATCTGGTATACGAGTCTGCCAACCCAGTCAATAAAGAGCTGGGAGGACCTTCGGCAGCAGTTCATGTTCCACTTCAGCTCAACGTTTCCCAAGACAACAGTCAGTGACCTCATGAACTAAAAGTAGAGGGAGAACGAGAGGGTCTTAGATTTCTTTGCCAGATGGAAAGGTATGACCTATTCCCTGAACATGAAAATGCCTCAAGATGAGATTCTAGCCATATGCATCGATAATCTTCGAGATGAGATGTGAACACCGCTCATACCAGTGGAGTGCACCACTGGCTTCCGCCATCTCTCGGCCATTGCCCATAGAATTGAGGACTCCCTGCAGCGGGCTAATTCAAAGTCCCGAATAGCCTAGTAGGATCTTGTAAAAAGAGCCCCTAGAGCTGAAGCGTCCGCTGCCACACTCAAGCCGGCCCCTGTGCCCACTCCACCGCTCAGGCCTCCACCAAATTGTCAAGGGCCTCCTGCATATCAGCGGCTGCCTCTGCCTAAATGGGAGGATCAGCAAGGATCGAAGCGGAACTAGTTTGAGGAATGAAGACAAAAAGTATACTCGTTCCAAGAATATCAAGTCTTCGGCTACTTCATTGCCTCCATGAACTGCAACTTTCTCCGCCTCCCGGAGTAGAGGAAACCTGAAGAAGTCAGTCGAGATGACAGGCCATATTACTGCCCCTACCATCAGATGTTGGGGCACAGTATCCGAGAATGCTTCTTCTTCAAAGACCTCCTACAGAGGATGGTAGACTCCGGACAGGTCGAGCTGGGACCACCCCCAGCACATGTGGCATGTATCTCTACCACCGACTCCGACAAAGAGGAGGGGTGGCAGAAATTCACCAGCAAGCAGGGGCATAAATTTGACAACTGTATGACTTGGAAGACTATCAACCGATCCCAGGGCGTACACTGAGCTCAACTATAGTAGCCGGTGTTGCCACCAATAGCCCCTGAAGCCGTAGAGCCGACAGTATCGGCCTCACAACCCTCCACGAGCCGGTCATCCGGGTGTAATCGAAGAAGGAGAAAACAATCACAAGAGGAGCAGTCTGCGACGGGGCCAAAGTTAGTCCCGACCCTGGAAGATTATATGCCCTCGAATTTGGCGCCATAGGCACCGACCCACCAAATGGCACCATCAGGGACAACCGACCGGGTTGACCTTTCAGAGGATGAAGAGACAATATTTGGTTCTATTAACGTCATCCATCTCATGGAATCATCCCCTGATGAAGGGTACGGTTATGAACCCGAGTTCTCTACACGAGGAGCCAGGAGGAGGAATCGCAGAGGTAGGGGATACCAGGGGAGGCACAGCTGTGGCCAAAACCAACCCTACGGTTGGACCCCAGCCCAAACGGTTAATATCGCGGAAACCCATGGGATATCCCTTCAACAGACTCAGTGGGAGAAAGAATGCCCCTCCACCTCCACAAGCAGCCACTCTGGCCCTGTTGTTCTGTGATACCCACCAGAGGAGGAGCAAGTGTCTGTCCTCCAAGTGCACAAAAACAGACCGGCCGAGACAAGTCCTCAAAACACGGGAACACCATCAATATCCGACCCCGCGACCGGTCCCTCATCGTCAAATGTTCCATCCCCTAAATCACCCGCTAAGACTCTCCCGCCAAGGGAGAAGCATCGGCCGTTGGAGCAGAAATACAATATCCTTAAGTAGATGGCATCGGTACCAGCCAAGCTGTCAATCCTTGATGCCCTAAGTCTATCAGCAGACCTCGAGGAGGCGCTTGTAGAAGCTCCGATCAGCCCCCAAGAGTTTCAAGCCGAGGTAGTTGCCGCTAAGATTTACCAGACGGAGACTGACCTGGCTGAATTCAATGCGGTGATTTCCTTCACCGATCAGGATGAAGATGCCATCATGAAAGGACACATCATACCACTATATGTGTCCATCACACTAAATGGTATTGAGATCCATAAATTCTTTATAGACAATGGCTCTGGAGTTAACGTCCTTCCCCTACGGACACTCCGTAAGTTGGGCTACAGTGAGGACGACCTAATTCCCTCAGCCACAACTCTGTTGGGTTATGACAAGAGTGAGAAGAAACCAATGGGAAAAATTAAACTAAAGACCCATTTTGGTGACCTGGTAGCCTACATGGAATTCCTGGTTGTCCGGCAGAGCACAGCATTCAATGCCCTGCTGGGAAGGTCATGGCTCCATAAGCACATGGTCGTTCCTTCATCCTACCACCAGTGTATCAGGTACTGCGTTAATGGACAAAGTGGAACGTTTCATGCAAATAAGGCCCCTTTTGAGCTCTTCGAGTCACATTACATTGACATCAGGTTCTATGAGAAAAAGAAAAATAAGCCTTTGGTCGATGGTGTCGACTGGATTCCTGCTCTAAATGGCCTAGAAATGGTTCCTGATGACCCCCTTATGCAGCTTGGCAGAGATTTTGTCATGCCCATCAACCATGTGGAAAGTAGGAATTCAAGTCTGGACACGTACTTGGATGTCCTCATGACTTCAGCCACGATGGCCGAGCATGACAATGTGGGAACGTCTGCCAACCCTCGATCTGGGGAAGAATACTCAAGCAGGGATGCCCACGATGCCTCTCCCTCAAACCCTCGAAGGCTTAGACCGGAAACTCTCCTCCCGTCGGATCAAGAAGATTAGGACTTGGGAGAAGAAGATGAGGAATATCTCCAGGATGCACCTCCCACATTTGAGGAGGGTATCTCCACCATAGTGGATGAGCTCAAGGAAATAAACCTGGGTACCGAGGAAGATCTGAGGCCTACTCTCATCAGTGCAGCCATGTCCCTCAAGGGGCACGTGGAATATACCTATTTCCTAAGGCAAAATCGGGATGTTTTTGCCTGGAATTACACAAAAATGCTGGGACTCAATCTCGAAGTGGCGAAGCATCACCTGGGTCTTCCAGAAGACCAACGAGGCCATAAACAGACCGCCAGATAGACACACACCTCACATGCTGCAAAAATAGAGGCTGAAGTCGATAAGCTCATTAAAGAAAGATTCATTCAGGAGGTCCAATACCCCATCTGGTTGGCCAACATCATCCCCATCAAGAAAAAGAATGGGCAAATCTGCGTCTGCATTGATTTCAGAGATCTCAATCGGCATTGTCTGAAAGATGATTTCCTGGTACCGATCACCGAGTTATTAATCGATGCAACGGCCGGGTATGAGGATTTATCCTTCATGGATGGCTATTCCAGGTATAACCAAATCAGGATGGCCCGAGAAGACGAAGAATCCACTGCCTTCAGGGCCCCTCAAGGGGTATTTTGTTACAGGGTTATGCCCTTTGGTCTCAAGAACGCTGGCACCACATATCATCGTGCCATGCATCAGATATTTAAACCGTTCCTAGGGAAATTAATTGAATGTTACGTGTATGACCTATTGGTTAAGTCCATACAGTGCTCGGATCACCTGTCAGACCTTGGTACCATCTTCAACAAACTCCGACAGCATAGCTTGAAGATGAACCCCTTGAAGTTCACCTTCGGGGTTACCTCAGGGAAATTCCTTGGCTTCACCGTACGCTATCATGGCGTCGAAGTCGAACCTGAGAAGACAAAGGATATCCTTGGATTACCACCTCCCCGAAATCTCACTGAGTTGAGGGGATTCCAAGGACACCTAGATTATATCAGGAAATTCATAGCCAACCTGGCAGGAAAATGTTTTACCTTCAACAGGTTAATGAAGAAGGGGGTCACGTACCAATGGATGGATGACTGTCAAGAGGCATTTGACAACTTAAAGAAGTACCTCTTAAGCCCACTGGTTCTCATTCCTCCGGTTGAAGGAATACCTCTCATCTTGTATGTGACAGCCTTAGAGAGATCACTGGGAGCCTTCCTCGCACAAAAGAATGATGTCGGCAGTAAAAACAGTCTCTATTACCTCATTCGAACCATGATTGATGCTGAGACTCGATACTCAAATATCGAGAAGAGTTGTTTGGACTTGGTCTTTGCAGTTCAAAATCTGTGACATTATCTACAGCATCATGAAGTCCATTTGATCTCATGGAGTAACCTGCTCAAGTACATCCTCAGTCGCCCGATGCTAACCGGACACCTATCCCGATGGGCGGTCATCCTTCAACAGTTTGACATCCGGTTTGTGCCTCAGAAATCCATCAAGGGCCAGGCATTAGCATAATTTTTGGTAGAGCACCCTTCTACAGGGACCACTGCGTCGGGCACCGAGCTACCTGATGAAGTCATCTTCTCGGTTCGATAGAAGTTCCCAGCATGGGAAATGTACTTCGACGGTGCATCCTAAAGCCCAACCAGGAAGAGGATGGAGGATCCTAGATTCAACAAAATGGGTTTGGGGATAATCCTCGTCTCCTCAGAAAAGTCTGTATTTTCATTTTCCTTCCTCCTGTCAGAGGGATGTAAAAACAATGAAGCGGAATATCAAGCTCTCATTGCAGGCCTGGAGCTCGCACTCCAGGCACAAATAAAGCACCTTAAGGTAAAAGGTGACTCTGAGCTAGTCATCAAGTAAGTCAATGGTGAATATGGTATTAAAAAGGAGGAGATTATCCCCCTGTTTGACCATGTCTGAGGGTTAATGGCAGAATTCTCCATAGAAACAACATTGACCTATATTCCCCGGTCTCAGAGTGCTCAGGCTGATGCGTTAGCCAACACAGCCACAGCCCTAGCTGACCCAGGCCAGGATGAAATGGTTATCAGTATTTCTCACCGTCGAATGTTATTTCCATTTGTTCAAGCTAAGATGAAATAAATACACGAAGTCAGTCCTATCCCAGAGCCATATGCTCCTGCCACCGGCTGGATGACCCCCATTGCAAACTACCTTCAACGGGGAGAACTTCCATCAAATAGTGCTGAACGAGAGAAAATACGGAGAAGGGCAATCAACTTTGTCCTATATGGCAGCGTGGGTTAGAAAAAGGTCCTCTAAAAATGAGGCCTTGATGGAGTTATCCTCAGATGCATTACCGTAATGAATGAAGTACATGCTGTAGAATATGGAGCACATCAACCAGGGACCAAGCTTTTCCATTAGGTTCGAAGGCTTGGGTACTACTGGCCCATAGTGGCACGAGACTGTGAGGGTTTCACCACGAAATGCCACTCATGCCAGATTCATGCCAACTTCATTCATCAACCCCCCGGAGTTACTTCATCAAGCCAAGTACTCCTGGCCATTTTCCTTCTGGGGGATGGACGGCGTGGAACCATATCCTCCCACCACGGCCAAACATCTAAAGTATATCCTCATGGCAACCGACTTCTTTTCAAAATGGGAAGAATTTGTACCTCTTAAGGAAGTCAGGGAGAGAAGCATTGTCAACTTTGTGAAGACCAATATCATCACCAGATTTGGTGTCCCTCATACCATACTGACAGATAATGGCACCAACTTCTGCTCTGCTGAATTGGAGAAATTATACCAAGAATACGGTATCAAGGATAGCCACGCATCTCGATAACATTCAGCGGCCAACGGATAGATAGAGGCTTTCAACAAGACCCTATCCAATATTCTCCAGAAAATGGTGGACAAAGACAAGAATTTGTGGCCGGATAAACTCTTCCATGCATTGTGGGCTTATCGAACCACAACCCGCACCGCTACTCGGGCAACCCCGTACTCATTGGTGTACGGCACAAAGGCGGTCCTTCTCATTGAACTCCAACTTCCCTCACTCTGTGTTGCCATCTGTGATCAATTATCCAATGATGAGAAACCATAAAAGCAGCTAGGTGAATTGGAACAGCTAGACAAGAAGCAGTTGCACACTTTGCACCATCTGGAAGTATACCAGAACCGGATCGCACGAACCTTCAACAAAAAGGTTTGTCTTCAGTCTTTCTTGAAATGAGAATTAGTGTTGGTCCTCTGAACCCCAATGATACCTGGAAAGAAGCCTCCAAAGCTGGAGCCCAAGTGGTAGGGACCATAAGTTGTACACAAGGTCTACTCAAACGGATCATATACCCATATCTCCATAGATGGACAATTTACAACCACTCCTACAAATGTGAGATTCTTGAAGAAGTATTTCACATAATAACTAAAGGTGTACTATTCCTCGTCCAAGATTCATGACGTTAAACTGCCAAGCACCCAATGTTCCAAACTCTATGACCTTAAACTAAGAGCATTTCTTTCTTACCGCACGATGTTAATATGCATGGATAATAAGAGTTAAGAATGATCCCTTTTCCTTATGTAAGGACCAGACCTGCATGGGGTGTATTTTTGCATCCTCACCACACGACGTTAAACTGCATGGACCACGTCCTCACCACATGACGTTAAACTGCACGGATTTCAAAGAACTATGTACGTCTTGATTTCTGCCCTCGCAGGATACGTAGTGACGCCAGGGTTTCCCGTCCTGGCCCAGCCACTTCTGAACTAAAGTTTTAAATGTACCTTACCCCGTGTATGGACCAAACCTACACGGGGTGTATTACCTTTTAGAGAACTACATACGACTTGATTCCCGCCTTCGCAGGATACGTAGTGACGCCAGGATCCGTCCTGGCCCAGCCACTACCAAATTAAATAAAATAAAAATTAACAATTTCCTCTACCCCCGTGTACGGACTAGACCTGCACGGGGTGTACTTCTTCCAGAGAACTACGTGCGGCTTGATTCCTGCCCTCACAGGATACATAGTGACGCCAGGGTTCCCTGTCCTGGCCCAGCCCCCTGAATAAAAGATAAAAAAATGATCTTTCCCCCCGTGTACGGACCAGACCGGCATGGGGTGTACTCCTCGTCCTTACCGCACGACGTAAAACTGCACGGATAGCAAGATTTAAAAATGCTCCATTTTCCCCATGTATGGGCTAGACCTACACGAGGTGTATTTTTGCGTTCTTGTCGCACGACGTTAAACTGCACGGACAATAATGTTAAAAATTACCCCTTGCCCCGTGTACGGACTAGACCTGCACGGGGTGTATACTTCTTCCTTAATGCATGACGTTAAACTACACGAACTTTGTCCTTACCGCATGACGTTAAACTGCACGGACTTCGTCCTCACCGCATGATGTTAAACTGAACGGAATTCATCGTGACCCACCCAAGACACATGGAAAAATGATATGGAGATACTCCTCGCACATTTGGATGCATCCTCTCCATACATCAGACTCTACGACCCGGATAATTATGGATCTTCATAACCATTCATGGCCATCGGAAGTGGAAAGTCATCGACCCATGGACACCTTTGCAGGACTATGCATATCATTCCCTCAGCGGCTCTGCATATCGATATCCCATGTCCCGTCCGTCAAAGGAAAGATTTCCTTGGGTGACACTCTTCCTAGCTCCGTACGCCTACCAGCCTCAGAGCCCCCGTATCACATCTCCCGATCCAAAAATTTATGGAGCAGTGGTTTACAAGTTCATCCCCCTTTTCACATCCAAATGTTGCCAGGGTACCCCTACCTGGCTAGCCTATGTGTCCATCGGTGGTTCACATAGCAACCTGCGTCAACGAACATCAATCCAGGACTAGGCTACTTTGACTCAACGGAAAATTGCAGTGAAGATGTTTCATGTATACTCGGACACCATTATCCCCACGTGTTGAACTCTGCACTATGAGCAATCGCGGATTCTCATAATCATTCATGGTCATCGGAAGTGGAAAGTTATCGACCCAGGGACACCTTTGTACGACTATGCATACCATGACCTCAACAAATTTGCATAATGATAGCCCCTGGCTCTTCCACCAAAGGCAAGATTTCCTTGGGTGGTACTCTTCCTAGCTCTGTACGCTTACCGACCTCAGAGCCCCCACACCACACCTCTTGATCCGGGAAAACTCAAAGTTGCAGTTTACGACCTTCATCCCCCACCTTGTTCCAAGTATATCAGAGCATGTTGACCCAGTTATCCTTCGAGTGACTGCAGCAATAGTCACCCAATGGTCCGAGGTCTATGACCACTAAACTAGAAGTACTTCATCCTTACCGCACGATGTTAAACTGCATGGAGTGAAGGTACACCCCTGTGCGCAAAATAAATCTGCGCAGGGAGCTCTCTAAGATTTAACAACAACCAGGGACAAATATCCCTCACATGCTCAGATATTTCCTTACCCAATGACAGACTTCGTGGCCTGTATAATTGCAGGTCTTCATAACCATTCATGTCCATTAGAAGTGGAAATTCATCGACCCAGAGACACCTTTTCATGACTATGCATACCATGCCCTCAGCGGCTCTGCATATTGATATCCCCTGGCCCGTCTACCAAAGGCAAGATTTCATTGGGCGATACTATTCCTATCTCCATACACTTATTGTCCCCAAAGCCTCCATGTCATCTCTCCTGATCCAAGAAGCCCTAGAACCATGATTTACACCATCAACCCCCCTCTACATCTTGGACATGCTAGGATACTCGGGCCCAATTACATTCTAATCAAGAGAGGCCTTTTTAACAACATCCTTGCCACATGGCGTCAAACGACATGGATCACATCTTGGCCACTTAGCATAAGGCTGCAAAGACCAAGCATTAAACATCCAGGGGAATGCCTCCAACAAAAAGCATTTTCACTGGTTTAATAATGCTCCTTGTCCTTAATACACAATCAATCGTCCTTGCTGCACGACGTTAAACTGCACGGCATTGGAAAAGGAAAGAAAAATTCCCCCCATCCTTGCTGCATGACGTTAAACTGCACAGTGTCCTTTAATAATTCTCTTCATCTTTACTGCATGACGCTAAACTACACAGTCAAACCCATCATGAGTTCAATAAGGAACAGAGACTTTTCTCTGCCCTTCAGTGCACGGGTCAGAATGGCACAAGCCATTGTCTCACACCCGCGTGAGAAGGGATTACTTCACCCATTATCGGGAAGTTTAGTCTAGATGTTTCCTCTGTATCCAGGCACCCTCTCATCATAAACCATACTCGTTACTCAAAAAAATCCGGACACTCATAAGCCACCCCTGGTGGTCCCAAATCTCAACTTCCCTGAAGTTGCTTGGCTATCAGGGGAATACAATCATTGACCTAAGGACACCTTTGCATGACTATGCATACCATGCCCTCAGGGGCTCTGCATATTGATCACCCCTGTCCCATCTACCAAAGGCAGGATTTCCTTAGGCAATGCTTCTCTCTATATGCCTCTTAGACTCCGAGCCTCCATGTCTATCCCGGGATTCAGAAACCCTCTGAGTTACAGTTTACCAACCTCTTTCACAACCCTTACGGAATATGGTGGAACATCTCTAACAAGATTACCGAGGACCAGGATAATTCATTCCATTCTAGATTATGTCCCAGCTGCATGACTTTAAATTTTTCCAAGCTTCAACCATCCTTTACGCTAGATAAATGCATAGAACAAGAACCTAGATTCCACACTCCTAATTAATGCAGATGTTCTCAAAACCTTTTAGACATCACATACCCTTTCCAAGCCACCCCTCGGTGGTTTTCATAATTTTCCAAACCACCCATGGTGGTTTCCATAATCCAAACTTTCATGAAGTCCTATGGCCATCATAAATGAAGATTCATTGACTTAAGGACACCTTTTCATGACAATGCACACCATGCCCTCAACGGCTCTGCATATTGATCGCCCCTGTCCTATCTACCAAAGGCAAGATTTCCTTAGGCAATGATACTCACACCTCTGCACGCCAATACGGCTGCCATGCCTTGAGACATACCCTGCAAGTCATTCAAATTTAAACACACTCCCTCCACATGCATCTGAAGGACACCGAGACATATTTTAATCAACTAAACCTCATTGGGGACCTTTCCCCACCATACTTGGTCAAAGCTATTCGACCTAAAACATCAGTAATGATAATCTTGACGGTGGGACTTTAAACCGCTCACAAAAGAGGCACAAAGCCTGTTAGGCCGAAAACCCGAAAAGGGAAACCTAAGAAAAATTTAGGTCATACCCACTGGGTTCACACTAAATGAGCCCAGGAAAAATTAGGGCATTAAAAGAAAAGACAAAAATTTTGTAGGGTTTTTCTACAAAACCCTAGAAATAGTCGAACTATGCTCGCTGGACCCCATGGTCTAGGCAAAAGTTAGAGTTTATTTTCCTGAGTTATGATTAATTCTCATTCCGTGAGTTGTTATTTACAAAAAAATTGTTCTAGTAACAATCAAATTTTACAGCGAAAAGTGATTGATAGAGACTGTATTTCATTCAAACAAAAAAGGAATACCTCCACAAGATGGGGTCTCTCCCTCACAAAAAAATAGAGGGGTAAGTAAAACAGAGAGTACAAGAGTGGCTCTGATAGTCATAAAGGAGCCTGACTCGCTCTCTCCACTAGATTAGCGACCGTGCAGTGGAGGTCGTTGCAAGACTATTCCAACACGGCCTTCTCCCTAGATTCAACCTCAGCCACCGGACGAGTACGTTCCACTGTTGTTTGGAGATCGTTGATCCCTTTTCTGGTGGTTTCAAGATGACCAGTCATAGCTAACAGCTGATTCCTCAGCATCGCTGCCCGTTCTTCACATTCATGCAACTCGGAGGATAGGATGGCCGCCTGATCTCGAGAGATCTCCTCCAGTGCTATCAGTTGATGGAGCTGTATCGTGGCTTACTCTAGGGATCGGGTCCCGCAATGAGCAACAAAAAAGTGAGCAAGTTTGTGTTCACCAGTGGAAACTTCCTCACGGTCCATGACAACTTGGCAAGCAAGAGCATAGAACTGCCGATAGTCAAATCCACCCGACCCCAAACCCAGGAAGATATGTCGAGGAGCTTCGGTTTTAGTTTCCATCTCAGATAGAGGAGTTTCGGCAACGATCTCGAAAATCCAGGGCCAGGCCCACCTGCGCACTGCTCGGTGGTCTACCATGACACGAGGATCTTTGATATCCTCACCAGATAGCATGGGAACGAAGTCTGGCATTGCAACCAATGAAAACATGTGCTCTCTAGAAGTTGGTTCTGAAGCTGGAAAGTCTGGATCCTCTAACCCCGGTTCAGGCTTGGGGATCAAGTTACTAAGCCCGGTATCGACTGGAAAAACTTTCGGGATTGTCTCGCTGGGACCTGAAACCACAGGTTCATCCTCATCCACTTCCAAGAAGGGTGAACCTGTCTGAACTTCAGCCACCACAGTGCTGGGAGAGGAAAATCCCCTGAGTCACTTTGATCGACGAGCCATCAGTCGATCCTCCCTTAGAGCTGATGAGGAAGGTGCGGTGGATGCAACAGCTGTAGTACCTCCTGATTTGGTAACCTGCCGGATGGCCTTCCCTAGGATCCCATCGAGGTAGTGTTTTGCCCACGCTTTTTCATACTCCATGGAAAGGTCAGCAGCCGCCCCCACGACAGGTAGGGGAATGATTGTGTAGATTCCCTCTCGTGTCAGCATCAGCCACCATTGAAGAAGTATGGTCGGATGCAGTCCTTGAGCCTGAGGAGGGGGAAGGGAAACTTGTACTTGCATGCAGCCAAACTAGCAACAAAAACGACACGGAATATACAGCTCGCACAGAGAAACCCTGTCGATCCGCGCAGATAGAAATCCATCCCACATAGAGATCATGTAAGAACACTCCTCCAGGATCCCCCAGCAGTTTTCAACTAAGATGCCAGAAGGGGTGGGGTAGGGACTGAAAGAAAACTAAGAGAAGTCACTTAGAAGCTCGAGGAATTCACCAGAGTTGAGGTATTTCAAGCGAACTCCAGCTATATCAAGCAGGGTAGGCTGAAAGGTAAGAGGCGGGATGACCATATTGTGACGATACTCATAACAGAAAAAATGATCCGCTGCCAAACCATAAAAAAATTTAAATGGCCCACTCATATGGAAGGGTGACCCAGCCTTCTACATGTGACCTAGCAGTTCATAAATACAAGAGAAAGTGGGCACAGCTAAGTTCACCGGGCGGCCCTCTGCCAACTCAACTGTCATCATCAAGGTACAAGCTCTAACGCCTGTGTTGATATCCCGAGAGGGGAATAGTCACCCGCTTAGGAACATAGCAAACAAACCTGTCAGCCGGAGCATAGGCGGCACACCGGGGCGCACCTCGTAACCCCATGAAAGGTAGTCTCCTGCCTCCAGAACCGCCCAGTAGGAACCTGGGGTGGTTCATGAATGTTGAGAAGGGTGATTCCTGGGGCACTTGATCTTCGGCACAGGACCAGTGGTATTCAGAAATAACCCTATCCAGGTGCTATAGGGAATAAGAGAGAGGGCACGCAAGGCCCGACCCATTGATTGCTCCACCATAACCAGCAGATCCTTCGCCAACGAAGGCACTTGTTCGAAGTCGTCCCATGCGTCAGGGGTAGGCAAAAACTCTTCATACATCTCACCGATAATCGGGAGCCCTCCCAATTGATAGATGTCCCACAGACTAATGCCAACTTCACCATGGGCAAGGTGGAAAGTATTAGTGCTTGAACACCAGCAACTGTGTAGGTTTGGTAGGATCAAGGATGGTGGGTAAATAGAAAATTGGGAAGCCCACACTGTGGAGTATAAATTGACTACTTCCAGTGACTCGGGAGACTCCCGGCAGTGATGATGGACCCAGAAAGCCCAGGCCCAGTCATTTGAGAAGAGCCTGCCGGACCAAAGATCCCACTTAGAAATCCACCCCATGTTAGGGTCCAGTCGAGCAAGGTTGATTATGGAGGGGTAACTCTTGAAGATAGCTTCCTAAGAAATGTTTTGTGCATGCTGATCACTTTGGGTCCAAACAGAGCCTCTCAAAATGAAGGTATCTTTCTGTTCAGAGTCGGAAACCATCTCACCTGATTGGGTAAGGTTCGCCTGAATACACTTTGACGACGCTTCCAAGAAAGAAGAAGGAAGACCTGAGAAACTGGGGTGAATAGGTACATCGTCTTGAAGACCGAATACATAAAGCGGAAGCTGATTTGATAGTGGATAATCCAGGGTATCAGGAGGGAGAAAGTATTTCAAGACACCATCGTCAGGAATGATGGACTGACTAGGGTCCTCTTGGATGTTCTTCGCTCTGCGAATCATAGCTAAACGTCTCCCTGAACCAATTGAGAGGGGCTCAGTGGCAGGCCCAGGTGCAGAATGAGGGGGAACCATATTTTCTTCCTGCACAACGAAATCCAACAAGTGGTTAGTCCGGAATGAAAATTGTTTTCAGACAAAAATACCAAAGTCCGCGAGGTGGCCTCATAGGATGGTTCGTGATGACAGAATCCCGCGAGCCAGCCTTACACGGAATGCGTCCGCAAAACCCTAGCCCGTGGAGCGTTGGCCAGACAACCGCGGACCAGGTTGCTCCGCGGAATTTCAATCCCGAATTTAAGTGGTTAAGTTTGGAAGACTTAGAAATTTTTAAAGTTCAGAATATTTTAGTCCGCATGGCATCGAAACCACGGAGCATCGAAACCGCGGAGCATCGAAACCGCGAAGCACCAAAACTACGAAGCGGGTTCCTACGCGGCCCTTTGTGACTTAATTTTTAATTAATTAAAATTGTTAGTTTGCGACTGGGATGTTGGTCCGCAGATGAAGAATGGCGCGAATGAGAAATGGTTCGTGGAAGTAGCTGTCGGTTTGCGAACGAAGCGTTTCACGAAGGAACAAGCACGCGGAGGAAGAAAAGAGAAGGAGCGCTGGTATTCGCGAAGAATCCAGTAGAAGACAAATGAAGGTCCCTCCGTATTTATAGGTGTGGTCCCCTACTGGTTCCACCTCTCTACTGCAAACTACCTGAGTTTCAGGACCACTCTGCATCGGAATATCCTCCTCTTCATTCCGATCAGACCCCATTCCGATGGGGGGCATTTGTAGGGTCCTGAAAAATCCACAAAGGAGAATGATGATCCCCTTTAACTCAAGGGAGATCCTGCCCAATTTCCCCTTAAA
Source organism: Viscum album (assembly GCA_963277665.1). Classification (NCBI taxonomy): domain Eukaryota; kingdom Viridiplantae; phylum Streptophyta; class Magnoliopsida; order Santalales; family Viscaceae; genus Viscum; species Viscum album. The sequence continues at coordinate 248,152,692 of OY728131.1, forward strand.
AGGATTGGGAAAATGTGGAGAATACTCAAGGATGGGGAAGGATAAACCGGTCCATGGACGGGTTTAATTTTAGCGATGCACGGTCAGTTCCGCGAAGCGCCCCTCCTTCGCAGATCGTCGTCGTTTGCGAGATGGAGGTGGAGATCCTCCGCGGTCACGAGGCAGGACAGGAGCCAACCCGGTTCACCATTCTGGACCGCCCCAGCCGCGATCCGTGTCAACCATCCCAAACTGCCTCCGCCTTCGTTCGCGAAATGGAGGCGGAACCCTCCGCAGCCGTGAAGCACTCCCCGAGTTTGGTTCGTGGAGGAGTGTTTAATGCCCCGCGAATTTCGGATTGACCAAGTCATCCGTGAATCAGGTTTTTGGTCATGGGCCTCCGTAAAAGGTGTTGCATGACCATAGATACATCATTTTCCCCGTACTATAAAAGGAGATTGAAAAGGAGGAGGAGGGGGTACGAAGAGGAGATTGGTCAGATTCGGGTGGAAGGATTTCGAAGGAAGTCTTAGGATTTTGGAAGTTCCAGTTCGCGAACCAGAGCAGGTATGAACCTGGGAACGAACTAATAAGGAACCAAATGCATAATAACTTAGTGAACCACGAACTTAAAATAACAAATAAGAGAAAACCGCGAACCAGGGTCCCTCCGCGGATGTACTCCCCATGGACTAGGGAGTTTATGCCTCTTTTCTGATCCGCCGCACCGCGTAGCACCCTCCTACGCGGGTGAAGCCTTGGCCGATGAGCCTCCAGCCGGTGCCGCCTTTGGTTGTCGTTGCTCACGTGGACCCCTCCGCATACCAACCTTGTATGTGGACCGAACCCAAAGCCGCGAACCCTCTTGGTTCGCGGGATTCCAATCAGTCCGCGGACCCTCCTGGTTCGCGGACAGCCAATCAGTCCGCAGACCCTCCTGGTTCGCGGACGGCCAATCAGTCTGTGGACCCTCCTGGTTCGCGGACGTCCAATCAGTCCATGGGCTATCCTGGTTCATGGACGGCCTCTCCAACTGCGTATCACTTCCCTACGCGAAGGGATCCACCACCCATACCCCTATGTGGCCTTCCAAAACCTTCGAAGTTTCTATTCCCCGAGCCAGATAAAATCCTTCCAATTCCAATCCGGCCTGATCCTTCGCAACCTCCTCATTGGCCAAATCATTGGCCCCAAGTCGAGGCCTCCACCAGAGCCACCGGATCCATGTAGTGTAACCCTCAGGTGCATCATCGCACCGTTTTGAGTTCACATACCCACAGTAAACAGGGGCAAAGGGGTTTCCCCGACCCTTAGGCGGATTCCCAAAGCATTCCTGGGTTCACATTCCCACAGTAATGTGGGTTCTGATCCCGAGAGCCCCCTTTCTGCCTCTACTCGCCAGGATGGGGGACTGCACGCTTCGGCGGTCAGGCACTTCTCCCCTCCCCAGAGAGGGGGCGGCATACCCATCCGAAGGCATCCATCCCCATACACCTCGGTACTTCCCCGGGGAACAAGAGAGGTGATGGGCACAGGAGCACCCATTTCCCTCCCCCAATTATATTTGTCTCCATGGGCGTCCATCCCAGAGTAAGCCCTGACTTTATGGTCCACCCTCATGCGTAATCCCCACTCCACTTCTCATGGATGCACCTTTCACGATGTGATCATCTGGTCCCTGCCGCCTCTTTTTTCTCACACCGAGCAGGACTCGCGTGGGCTTAGATTAGGCATCGACCATGACATTCTCTTATGGGCCTCCTCAGAGTGTAATCCCCAATCCATCACTCTGGGCTACCTCAGAGCGTAAGTTTCAAGCCAGTACGAACTATGTGGACTTTGATCCCTATCTCCTAGGCAGGGTACGTAGGAAGCCTCCCTGAGGTTCAAGCCCATCATCCTCTTATGGGCCTCCTCAGAGTGTAAGCCCCAATCCAAACCTTGGGCCTCCTCAGAGTGTAATCCCCAAGCCTATACGAACTACGTGGACTTTGATCCCTGTCTCCTAGGTAGGGTACGTAGGAAGCCTCCCTGAGGTTCAAGCCAATCATCCTCTTATGGGCCTCCTCAGAGTGTAATCCCTAATCCACACCTTGGGCCTCCTTAGAGTGTAAGACCCAAGACTATAAGAACTATGTGGACTTTGATCCCTATCTCCTAGGCAGGGTATGTAGGAAGCCTCCCTGAGGTTCAAGCCCATTATCCTCTTATGGGCTGCCTCAGAGCGTAAGTCCCAAGCCAGTACGAACTACGTGGACTTTGATCCCTGTCTCCTAGGTAGGGTACGTAGGAATCCTCCCTGAGGTTCAATCCCATCATCCTCTTATAGGCCTCCTCAGAGTGTAATCCCCAATCCATACCTTGGGACTCCTCATAGTGTAAGGCCCAAGCCTATACGAACTACGTGGACTTTGATCCCTGTCTCCTAGGCAGGGGACGTAGGGAGACTCCCTGAGGTTCAAGCCCATCATCCTCTTATGGGCCTCCTCAGAGTGTAATCCCCAATCCACACCTTGGGCCTCCTTAGAGTGTAATCCCCAAGCCTATACGAACTACATGGACTTTGATCCCTGTCTCCTAGGAAGGGTACGTAGGAAGCCTCCATGAGGTTCAAGCCCATCATCCTCTTATGGGATGCCTCAGAGCGTAAACCCCAATCCAATACGAACTACGTGGACTTTGATCCCTATCTCCTAGGTAGGGTACGTAGGAAGCCTCCCTAAGGGTCAATCCCATCATCCTCTTATGGGCCTCCTCAGAGTGTAATCCCCAATCCACACCATGGTTCTTCTCAGAGTGTAAGCCCCAAGCCAATACGAACTACATGGACTTTGATCCCTGTCTCCTAGGCAGAGTACGTAGAAAGCCTCCCTGAGGTTCAATCCCATCATCCTCTTATGGGCCTCCTCAAAGTGTAAGCCCCAATCCACACCTTGGGCCTCCTAAGAGTGTAAGACCCAAGCCTATATGAACTACATGGACTTTGATCCCTGTATCCTAGGCAGGGTACGTAGGAAGCATCCCTGAGGTTCAAGCTCGTCATCCTCTTATGGGCCTCCTCAGAGTGTAAGCCCAAATTCATACCTTGGGCCTCCTCAGAGTGTAAGCCCCAAGCCATTACAAACTACGTGGACTTTGATCCTTGTCTCTCAGGCAGGGTACGTCGGAAGCCTCCATCAGGTTCAATCCCAACAACTGGTCGATCCGACTATCTTCACATCGATTCACCGCACTAATATCAGTGTCGCCTCAATGAGTCCCAACTCCACGGGGTCATTAATCTAACGAGGGATGGTAAACCTCAGGCCTAAATGGTTTCGAACCCCTGCATTCAGCTGACCATTTCCAACCAGGAGAAATCTGTGGATACTATGCTTGGTTATAAACCAAAGATTCACGAACATATGAATACGTCTTAAATATATAGTAGAGTCCTAGTACAGGAAATAATTCCTCCCAAAAGGGTGCGATGAGTCCGACTTCCCATCCTCTCGACCAATGTGAGTTATTAAGCATCGCTGGCCAAATCATCCAGGGAATGCATGCCTTTGGAAAGCAGGTCCACGTGTCATCGGATACGGAACCATTGGGTGTTTCAATACTGACCCAAAACACTCGTTAAAAAATTTTAAGTTATATTAAATCAAATTATTCCTTGAAAATCAGTAACCATGATAATTTTACCATAGACATATTTTCTATATTAAACACAATTTTTTTATAATAATTAATTTGTATATGATTATATGAATTTGTATTAAGTTTAAATTTTTATTACATTAATGTGATTTCTAAATTTTAAATAAATAGTTTGAAATTATAAAAAACATAACTTGAATTGGGGTAATTAAAATTAATTATTAAGATTAAAAATTAGTTATCATGGTGAAATGTTTTTTTATAGACTAATTCTTCATTAATGTGTATGTCCATTTATATTAAATTTCTATAGTTTAAATTAAGCCTCTATTTATAGTATCCCAATACTCTCATACATAAATATTATATTACTTGATATTAATTTTCATTACACAACATTACAATCTAAGCTATAATAAAATACCTTTAATGTCTTTCGATACTAGATACAAAATATTCTTATTTCATGATTGATTTTAAACATCTCAAATAATTTTCATACCATATAGTACTCTTCTTGGAAATTCTCTAATTAAACCATTTTTCAGCTCATATGGAATAATTATAGAAAAAAAGTTGATATCATATGATTGTAAAGGGTAAATAAGAGAGATATCAATGATTACATTAGAATAAAAAGAGAATAAGGGAATGAAAAAATGTTCATAAAATTTTATAAACTATTCCCAACCTATCTTAGAATATAGTCATATGTCATGGAATAAATCATAGAACTTCATAATACATGAATCATAATGGAATCAATGAACATGATCCTTAGTGCATTACATTGGAAATGAAATGTTGTTAAAATGTTATATTAGGACAGTGTGAACTTGATTATATTTAAAAAAAATCACTCATTAAGTTATGGACATGAAATCCATACATTGTATAAACATATGGATATGAAACTAGGTCTTTGTATATGATTTTGGAAATGAAATCTAGGTCCATACATATAATTGTGTACATGAAAATTAGTTCATTTATAATATAATCAACCAATTAGTTATCCATACTTACCCAATGTCATAGTGATATTTAATAAACCTATAAAATATATAATAATAATCAAATCATATGTGCACCACATGATCATAAATCATTCATCATATATCATAACCCACGTATATGAAATGGGTTTCATAAATGTATCATCATCATAATAAATACCCATTTTTTTAAAGAACAAATGTTTGTATAATTAGATCATAACCCAGTTAAAAACTATGTAACATCAATGGATTTAATGATTAGATATAAATAAATTTAAAATATCTTTGGGATATTTACTTAAGAAATTATACTTTTCATTTAGAAATTATATCTTCAAAATATAAAATTTTACAAAATATTATGGAAAAAATATTCTTTTAAATTAACTATGGAAACATGTAATAGAAGCATTAAATCATTGATCATCCATGATTTTCAGATATTATGTTCATTATCAATACGTAAGATAAATTATTTCTTTAAAATTTTCAATAGAAAAATAAAACTTATTTATAAAAATATTAGAAAATTTTTAAACTATTTTTCAAAAAAAAATTGTAGCATGGGTGAAAATAAAATTAAATAATAATTTTAGAAAAGTAAATGTGTTCATTAATTCATTTTTAGAAAGCATGTTCATGAGAGAGAAATTATTTTTGACTGAAAAATTGGGTTATCCAAAAAAAATCATTTAGTCTATTGAGTCCTTAAAAAGAAGGAAATGAATGTAAATTTGTATTATCCAAAAATAAAAGTGTGATAAGAAAATCCATGAGAATTTTTTAGTTTTTTATCGGGAAATTATTTCCTTATAAATATAATCATAATAAAAATTGATCAGTAATGAGATTGTAACATAGAACCCTTACCTCAAGTTTGAATTTCATAAAAAGTAACCTACCCTCTAGTATAATTACTTTAAATTTACTTTAATTCAATAAAAGAGTAATTTACTTACTTATAATATCATATATTGTCATCTTGACATAATTTATCACCCATTTATTAATAATTCATCAATAAAACTGTCGTTTCTAAGTGTTAAATATTTAAAATTTAATTAGAATTTGGTTTTTAGTCTTAATACATATACCTTTATAATGCTTTCATAACCTCAAAAATATTAATCATGGTATAAATATCACATAATATAATTCTATATATATTTAGTATGAGATAAAAAAATAACTACAGTGTTCTTGAATAAGGTAGGCAACACATAAGCATGAACACGATTTTCACTTTTCGATGGATGGAAGGAATGAAAGTTAAATAATAATTCACTATTATATAATATTTATTTTATCATATGAAACATACATATTCATTAAATATATCCATAATACCAACCATGTATATTAGAAAAAACACACATCACTTCATGGAGGTAGTAGACCACACAGATTCAAGAGTGACATTCTTGTTTTCGAACCGATTGTAAGGTAACATGATAGATATGATTTTATAATTTTAGAAGAATAAAAATTACACAGATATCGTTTATAAAAATTAAACACATTATAAAATCCATATATGAATTTTGGTGATGGAAAATGAATTGTATCACTATGTGGAGACACTATGTTGTATATATGCTTGAGTGACACTTTCACTTCCCAGATGAAGGCTAGTTGGTTGAATAAAGGTTTTCTCAAAATCATAATAAAAATAAAATATAATTATCGTATTTATTTTCTCATTTCATGTGGAATAAAATTTATTTATAAGAGATGTAATAAGAATCAAATTGAATGTTAATGTGTAGGATTATAATCAACTCTATAGAAGAAATCCATTAAATACCTTCTTAAAGTCATTTGGATTTGCATTTTGAGAAGAAAAAAACCTCGATTTTGAGGATATAAAATTTTTGAACATAAATATAGAGGTTTTTTATATATAGATAAAATTAAATTAAAAAAGTTAAGTTAGGGTTTCCTTTTTATAAGTTAAGAGAGGTTCACTCTAATAATTTATTAAAAGGATAAAAAATATTAAACTCATTCCCTAGAATAATTAATAATAATGTCCATATATTTGAAGATAAGGTATAATTTTGATCAAATAAAATAAAAAATGTAATTTTTATAGGTTTAAATGTTGTTTTAAACATTATATTTTTGGTATTCTACTTATTTATCCTATTTTAACATTAATCACGATAAAATACTTTTCAATCTAAAAGGGTTATAAATTTATATATAAGTTAAATATTTGATCATAAATATTCATGGGATCATAATCTTGACTAATTAACATCCAAATTGTTCCATTACAGTATTTTTGTTATTTTTATATATTTTAATAAAATATTATTTTCCATAAAATATTATTAATGTCATTTTTGACACTAAATACATAATTTGAATTTGAACACAATGTGACAAAAATGGAACTAAAATAAAAACCTATAAAAAAATTATAATATCATATATTTATCTAAAATTATTATTTAACAAAATAACTCATCAAATTTTGTTAATTTTAATATTTTAAATATCATTTATTTTAATATTTTACAAAACTAATAAATACAGTTTTAGAATTTCATAAGTATTTAAGGTAATAATATAATCACTAAAATTAAAAAATTAATTACCATGATAAGGAAAATTAATTTATCTTTCAAATAAATATTTATAAGTAAGAATATTATATTATTTCCCTTAATATAAAATATTAGAGGTATCAGATTCAAGAGTGTGACATTTTTTATTTATTCTTTTATTAAATTAATAAGATTTTCATAAACAGATAAATATGGAACTATGTGGACATATATTTGAGGCATAGATAAAACTTTTAGTGATAATCACATACATTAGGATGTTGTCAGGAACAATAGGTGTTTTAAATCCATATCCCAATGTTGTAATCCCCTTTTACCCTTTTCTCCCTTACCAAGGTGACAAAAATTTACTATAGTTACTACTCATATTGACTAAAAATAAAAGAGACATATTTTCCAAATTTTAACACTGTAATTCCAAATATAGAATTTAATTTTAAATTCATATATTTTCTAAAAATTATTTTATGATGAAAAAATGAAAAGGAAAAACATTTTTTTCAAAAAATTCCATTTTAGTATAAAAATGATTTTTTCCAAATAAATTAATAAATTTTATTGCATTGAATATAATTGTTTTACTTGTTATATAAAAAAATTTATTTTATGTTAATTTTTTAAAAAAATTATCATTTTAATTTATATAATCAAAAGTACAATTTTCAATGAAAGTCATTATTTTTCACTATTCATAATAAAATAAATATTTTTAGAATAATATCAAATATTCACTAAAATATTATTTTAATATTATTATTTGTAAAAAAATATTTTACATCAATTACTATTTCTAAATATTCCAAATATTAATTAAAATATTCAGTCACTAAAAGTTATAAAAATTTAAGGAAGAAATTATTTTTAAATCATTAATGAATTTACAAAAAATATATATTATCTTTATCTAAAAACATAACACATGTATTCTTTAAAATATGGTTGTTTTAAATTTATTAATCCATTTTGACTACTAGTTTCTAATGCTATATTATATTATATTTCACATTGACTCAATATTTCTTGCAATACATATAATCAAAGATATAAAATTTGTTAATGTATCCTAAAAGCCTGAGGTGTTACATTCTCATCCCCCGCCTTAAAAGAATTTTTCATTAAAAATTACATCAATTTGATGAAAATAATTGAGGATATATTTGTTTCATCGTATCCTTGGTTTCTCGTACATCTTTTTTTAATTTATAATTCCTTTAGATAATGATAACTGTGAGTGATTCCTTGTTCCATATAATATAATATCTATTATACAAGAGTTGTACTCGTCATTAATCATATGAGTGATCATACTATAGTAGTATAACCACTTTGTTTAGTACATATAGAGGTTTAGGTTATTAGTTCCTTAGATGAGATTCATGTAACACATCATAGTCGTAAGATGGGTTTGGTGGTAGTGACAAGCGATAAGAAATGTACCATACATGATGAAGAATCGGGAAGGGGAAAATATACCTAGGACTCATATAATTTTATATCATTCTTATATAGAAGAATTCATAGAAATAGCTTCTCAGTAACTTAAAACATTATATCTCATTGAAATTTTCCAGTATAATTTTTCTATTGACTCTGAGATTACTTGATGTACTACTGAGTGAATTTTATTTTCTAAACCATTTACATAGGTAACTTAGGTCTAAATAGCTTTCTTTCTCTATCTTCTACCCTATACATTGGAGTTACTCACTTAATTCTATATCGGCATCATAAGAACCCATCTAAATTCCTAAGAGATAACTATTTTGTTAGAATAATGGACCAGAGGAAGATGTGGATACCAATTATATTTAAAATATATATTAAAAAATGTCATAATATTTTCATGGGTTTGAATAGTTTTCGCAAAGAGGCCATATTACTTTAAATGGTAATGTATACTAAAATAGAACTCTATATCAAAAACCTGCTAAATAACACTACCACAAAACTGGGTTTCCACGGCGCCACCCTTTATCAGCGCTAAAAAAAGCACTGATAAAGGTTACTTTTAACAATGATAAAAAAAAGCACTGTTAAAAGTGACCCTTTATCTGCGCTTTTCTTAGTGGTGATAAAGCTCCCCCCCCCCCTTTATCAGCACTTTTTTTAGCAGCGCTGATAAAGGGGGGTTTTATCAGCGTTCATTTTTTTAGCACTAATAAATGTGTATATTTCAAAAAAATCATAAAAAATAAGATATTGATATATAAGTATATTTTTATTGATACAAATATAATAAATATTTTTTAAAATATGTTTTATATCGATTTGATATGTCGTTGACCCAAAATGGACACCCAAGAGCAGAAATTATGGTTGTTTGTAGGGACTAAGGACCTTTTCATACCTTGAAGAATATTATAAGTTGTTAAAATGGTCATCGTATTGTAGGTCTGGTCGTAATATTCGATTTGATATGTGGTTGAGGCAAAACGGACACCCGGAGCAGAAGTTATGAAAAAACGGACCATCGGAGCCAAACTTATGACCATTCAGAGGGTTTTTGGTCCTTTTTGAACCTCAAAGAATGTGAGAAGGGGTTTAGGTGATCACTGAAGTGTGTAAATTTTTGCAATATTTTTTTGATATGTGGTAGAGCCAAAACGGACACTCGGAGCAGAAGTTATTGTCGTTTGAAATTTTGCAACTCTCGTATCTCCTAAAAACCTAAGAAACCAGCAACTCACTAAAATGGGCATAAATTCTATTCTAGTTGTCTGTTTGAGCACTGAAACAAGTAAAATTGAATATTTTGAAATGAGTGACGACCAAGTCTAGTAGAAACTATTAAAATATCAGAGGAACGAAATATATATCAGTTATAGCACTCCAAAAAAAGTCCAACTTCAAACGGACATAACTTTCACTATGGGTGTCTGTTAGGGCTCTACCACATATCAAATCGAAGGTAGAGAAAAGATATATGTATAAGATTTATTGAGACATAATATCAGCCACGTTTGAGACCATAAAACCCTAAAAAACCACCAGAAGTCCTCCAAAACTCATTTTCTGTGTCTGTACCCCTGTCAAATTTTTCTTAAAACTATCATAACTTCTGATCTGTGTGTCTGTTCGGCCTCCACCACCTGTTTTATCATAGTTTGTTCCATGAGATTCAGTTTTACTATTCACAGAGCTTAAATGGACACTCGGAGAAGAAGTTATGCCTTTTCCTGTGACTCTGTTATTTGTTGGGTTTTTCGAGACCCCATTTCTAGCACTTTTGTATATACATATTAATATATAATATTTCTAAATATATATAAATATGTATAATTATACCTACAGATATACATATAATATATATCTTTGTGTGTGTGTGTGTGTTTTATATATGTATGTATGTATGTATTTATTTATTTATTTATAAAAACACACATAAGAAAACATATTTTATAAATGTATTTAAAACTAATCTTATAAATATATATTAATATATATTAATATACAAATAAATATATGGATAAAAAATTATAACTAAATATATATATATATAAATATATATTAATATACGGATATATATATATATTTTTTAATATATTTAAATATATGTATATATTAATATGACTAAATATATATGTATATATTAATATGACTATATATATATATATATATATTAATATAAATATATATATGTTAATATATATATATATATATATTAATATATGGATATATATATTAATATAACTAAATATACATATATATTAATATACGAGTAAATATAACTATATATATATATAAATAGATATATTAATAAATGAAGAGCAAAGGAATATGGTGGAGTGGTAAAGGCTTAGGCGCGCAGGCAAGAGGTCTCAAGTTCAAATCCAGGGGGATTCAGGTCGCGCACGCAGTTGGGGGGAATTATCTAGCGCTGTTAAAGGGGGGTGGGGCTGGGTGGAGTTGGTCTGGGGTGTGTGTGGGCTACCATGGGCGGTGGGCGCTGTTAAAGGGGGGCTTCAAGCATTGTTGAAGCCCCCCAGAATTGGAAAAAAAATTATTTTTTTAATATTTTTTCAACTTTTATCATCGCTTTTTAAAAGCGCTGATAAAAGGGGACTTTTATCAGTGCTAAAAAAAGCAGTGATAAAAGGGCCTTTTATCAGCACTAAAAAAAGCATTGATAAAGTACCATTTTATCAGTGCTTTTTCTAGTGATGATAAAAGGGGCCTTTATCAGCGCTTTTCTGAGCACTAATAAAAGGGACCCCCCCATCTTCGCCTTGATTAACAGTGCTTTTTTAGCGCAATTAATCAACTTTTCTAGCGCTAATAAATGCCATACTTATAGTAGTGTAATTATCTATAACTTTTAGTTAAATATCAATATCATGATCATCTACAATAGAATGTCATACTCAATGAAACCTCTCCACTTATTTAATGAATATTATTACAATTTTATCAAAATATAAATAATATATGATAGAAATAAATTATTCACACTACATAAGGTTATCAAATACAACCCATATATAATTATGGACTTTAGAAATTTTGGGGATTCTAATGAAAAAATCCATGGTGATTTTTCCAATTTATATTTTGATATTGGTAATGGATGTAACATCACCTTATAATTCTATATCATATACATAAATTGTTGAGATATAAATCAATATGATACATACTTTTCAATAACATCATATATGTTATCCAACTATAAATACTATTTAAAATCTCTATACCTATTTGTACATCAAGGATGAATAAATAATGAGCAAATATAAGAATAACACAACAAATACTTCGTCAAAATCAGTTTGGATGGAACACTTAGAAAATTCCTAAACCTTATCATTCCATAATAATTAAGGGTTAACTAAGTACTGTTTCACACATTATTTTGTAACTCTACATATTCCTTATTTTTTCCCTTTAATCTTCACTTGGATAAATGTTTAACCACTCATTTTATAATTATAATATCTCTCCACTTCATTTATAATTTCTAGATACATCCTATGAAAATCCAAAAATATTTTATCTTTCATTATCCTCATCATATGTAATCTAGAATGGTCCAATTGAATCATAGCATCTTACAAAATTTTCACTTTCCCAGGGATGTAATTATTTAGTAGACACAACCTACAATAAACCCCATCCATATTCTCTGGTATATATTTAGATCATTTTGAGTTAATATATACAATAAAATTTATTTATTGGTATACATATCCTACCTCTCTCAATAAATACAATGCCTCTATATCCTATTTGAAAAAATATATATTTCTTTATATTATGAGTTGATTAATTTTTCTCGTAAAACATCAATTGTAGGGTCAAATATGCTATCAAAAAATAATTCCTCGTGAGGAAGAATCACATTTTCTTTTTTGATTCATCACTATATATTGAAATCCTTTCTACATAGTGTGGTAGTGTAAGTATAGGTTCGCATACTATAATACAATTAGGTTCCTTGAAATTTTCCTCAAATTAATTTATCCAAAGGAACTTAGCTTCCTTCCAAGATAACTTCTAAAGTGTATTAGAAATATATGAGGAATTATTCACAAATAATAAATAATATCCATCCAAATAAAAAAAATGATACATATTAATCATGGTGGTTGGTCTGGGCCAATATTGAATAAATTAATTCTATTATAGATCCACTAATATACCCTTGCATGAGATTATATGGAGCAAAAATGGAACTCTTTATAGAAAAAATTCATAATTGATAAATATTGCATACTGGTTCTCATTATCTGAGGTCTTAAAAACAATCCTAAAATGATCTTCATACTCATACTTTCTCTTTAATTATATAATAATATCATCTATTTATACTACCAAATATTGATCAACCTAAAATATATATAATTTACTCATTAAATCCCAGTGATAGTTGGGGAGTTATAAATACAAAAGGGAATCACTATAAATTTATATTTCCTTATCCTCACATGGAATACAATCATGTGTATTTATTTTTGTTGGATTCTCAATTTATAATATCAAGATCAAAGAACATTCATGAAGTAATATTGATCCCCATTTAATTTATTGAAAAAACAATCAATTTGAAGAATGGGATACTTTTTTCAAGATTGTGATCATGCTTAGTTCCCAATAATCAATTTGGAGATGCATTTAGCCTTATTTATTTATAATAAAAAGAATAGGTGAACCCCATGGTGAAATAATTGTCTCAATGAATACCTTATAAAGATTCCCCTATAGATTATTCTTGAATTCCTATAACTCAATTAGGGACATTTTGTATGGATTAATTCATATTGATGTTAGACCATGTATGAGTTCAATTAAAATATCAACATCATGTTTTAGATAATGTATAGGAAATAATTCATAAAAAATATTGAAGCATCCATATCATAGTAATATATTTGATTTTTTGTTTCTCTCCAATAATCAATGATAAAAACCATGTTGAATAGGAATAAATACCCATTCGAGGGATTTAATTTCGAATTAATGTTCATATTTAAAATCACAATGATCAATGATCATAGTATGGTTTGGAATAAAAATATTTGACTTTCCTTCCTTGTAAATAGATGTCTTATTTATTTAAAAAAATACAATAAATGCATAAGATAATATAAAATTCAACTAGTGGGAATATAATTATATTTTTAATAATAAAGATCCTATAAAATTCAATGATATTATATTCATATAATTTAGATATGATAATTATAACATTAAAAGCATTTACTAATATTTAACATCAAATAACTTAGCTAGTATTTTTATTTTCTTAGATAATTTCATAAATATAAAATTGTTTCAATATTAAGAATGTAATTAGAAATTAATAGTTTTAGATTTCATATTATGTGTACCTTTCACTAATTATTTATTGAACTCCACGTCATCAATTGTGAACACATGATGTTTTCTATTATGTCTTTTCTTAATAAGTTTCTAATATTGATAATCATCATTCACCATCATATTTGAGATATAATTTTCTGAATTCTCATAATCCTTGTATATAAATCACTGGAGTGTGTGTGGGACATTATTTTGATATCTTAATATATTTACATCATAAATATTCCTCTTCATGTCACATAGACATTTTTATCCTAATGGCCAAGCATCCCATACATGAAACATCTTATTTTTTACTATTATAAATTAACTTCAGTAATCCTTACAACATTTTTTTATAGGTAATATTTTGAAAGGTTTTCTTCCTTATCTAAGATGTAACACTAGGGAATCCGTGAAACCCTAACATCATTTATCTATAATTTCCAAGCCTCCAATGCACCTTGTTTCTAACACACTTAAAATATTAGTTATTGACCCTCTGAAAAATTGATCAACCATAAATTTAGGTTGTATGATAATATAATTTCACCTCCATAGTATTACAAAATTTTCCTCATTGGTGCCAATAGATTCATCATCCTTATTATTTTTCTCAAGGAATTAATCCTCAATTTTCAAATGATGAATATGAGTTATTTAATTATTAAAAATTAACATCATATTCTCATCCCACTCCATGGATTCAATTTCATAATTTTTTCTTACATTATTGAAAATTTTCCACCACTGATTAATTTCTCCTTCCAAATTATAAATAGCCTAAATAATTTTTCCTTTTATAAACCATGGATATTAGTAAATATGTTTTCATGGTATTGATAAATTTTTTAAAAAATATTTGAAAATTTTTACACTAAAATAAGGTGGATGTTTCCTCATGAAATCATTTTTTCTATCTATTAATAATTTTGAATCTAATCATGATTCATTGCCTATAAAGGATGTGTGTTCATAGACACAATATTATATATTTCATATCCAATGGAATTTGATTGAATTGATTGGGAATAATTTAGTTTTCTATCATATTTGGTATTAGTATTGTTCAATTAGGTTCATGCCTTTAAGTAACACAAAAAATTATATTGTGAGCTACAATAATATTAGTGGTAAACCATATAATCTTGAAATATAATTTTTTAAATGTCTAAATCAGGATATAATTTTCAATCTATAAGAAAATAGGTTCGAACTAGGACATATATGATCATCTTCAATTCAAATTTTTTATAATGGTTTGTAATGAAATTTCCTTTTAACCAAATCACATCACCCAAGAGTTTCAAAAATTGTGTGTATTACGCTCACACTCACCATGAACTATAATTATGGTTGAGATATACTTATCTAACTCTTTTTAGGGTTATTACACCTAGATTAATCTATGCCAAATCCGCACCCACTTTTAGTATCCAGACAAGGATGTAATGTTTGTAAAATGATATAACCTCTTCCTTACCAAAACCATAGGATCTTTTCCTATATATGGAAATATCTCCAGTGTTTTCAATAAATAACTCTAATAAAAATCTCTAAATAATAACTAAAACTTTCTATGATGCTGCCTATAATTGTCTATGATTTTTACACATATAAATTATATAATAAAATATGAATATTCATAACATAATATTATTATCTATTCAATTATCATGTATATTTAGTGTCTTCAGATACTAGATACACAATTTTATTATTTCATGAATGATCATAAAAATCGCCCATAATGTTCTTCTAATATAGTACCCTTCATAGATATACCGTACATACTCCTTATTTCATGAACTATGGAAAGGAAATATACAAAAGGGTGAGATCAGTTTCTCGTTATTTTTAAATAAGATATATATCAAGGATCACATAAACATATTAAGATAATAAGAGTATAAGAACATTATATTAACATTTGATAAAACATACCCAATATATCATACATCAGAATCCTAAGTCATGACATAATGACTGGTAGTTCATTAGACATGAATAATAAGTTAATATTTGAACATGATCCTTGAGATAATTACCTTAGCATATTAATATGGATGAAACATAAACATATAACATTTTTAACATGTTTAAATAGAAATATGATCACTCATCAAGTTAAGGACATGAAATCGGTCCCTTATATAAAATTATGGTCATGAAACCAAGTTAATGATGACACCTATATAAAAAAAATCTATGTCCTGAATAAAATATTGAATAAGAAAAAATGATCATATATAAAATAATTAAATAATGTGTTATCCTTATTTCTTGAATCTCTGTAATGGAGTTATCATATACAACTATTTTATAACAATTATCCAATCATATGTGATCTATAAGATAATAATTAATTCATAATATATCAAAACATGTTGAAAATAAATTGGTTTAATATACATATCATCATTATAATCATAATTGTAATGCCCTAGGCCTAGAAGCCTAGAGTCGGTGCATTTTTACATGACATTGAAATTATTTCAAGGAATATAATCCCGAATGACTGTTCAGTTTAGCAGTCTTGGAAAGCTATATTACATACATGATACCCATAATAAATTGGGAAATAATAAATACAAACATGATACATATTAAAATAAAATAAACTGCATCCTTGAATTCTTAATCAAAATTATCTTCTTCATAACCTGTGGAAATAAACATAATGAGGGTGAGCTCAAATACTTAGTAAGGGTAAGTAAAGTAGAAGTTATAATGAATCAATAGAATTAAAGTAACATAGAAAGGTAAATAATTGATAACAAATGACATTTAATAACAAGATAATGTATTGTTAATATGGAAAGGTAAGAAAATGGAAACACATGCCATTAAATCAATGAACAGAAAATAAAACGCATCTATATATATGTCTATGCAAAATTTCATGAATAATTAATTGCTAAATTCTCAATAAATGAAATTATTATTTTTCTAATGTCATTTTTCCTAGGAACATGATACCTTTATCATCAAAAGATAGTTTAAAATATTTTTCCAACTAATTCACATCAAGAAACTACTAATGCATTGAGGGTCTTTCATCAAACAGTCACCAACCTAAAGGGATTTCCTTAAATGGTCTGCATCCCATGTATTGAATATACAAAGAATTAATCATATATAAAATAAATAATTTTCCTTATAAAATATCCATATTGAATATTGAATATGGATTTATCAATAATACCATATAGTAGGTTCAGTAACAACAAGATTTGTTTACATTAAAATGATCTCGATGAAAAATAATCATTATACATTCCATAGTGTACCATACCACTTTAAAACATTTAAATAACAATTACCCATAAATTAAATGAAATTTATAATATCATTATAATAATTGGATTCATGATATAACTTGTTAGGGGGTAGTATATACACCAAATAAAGGTAAAATTTCACACAATATCAATTAAGTCTCAATGAAATGTAATTTGAGACGAAATCCAATAACTTATCCTTCCTTTTTGTTGTGTGGCATTTAGACTCCTATATAGTGGTTCTAAATATGTTATTAACTAATACTATAACCACACTCATATATTAACTTAATATAATATGTTATTACCCGTTTGTTAAAACTCTTTCATTATTTTAACTTTTTTGGGTGTTAATTCCCTAGTTTTCTCAAGTACATTTTGACTTGTTATTTGATGTTATTATTATATATATCATGGTTGAATCATATAAAAAATGTAAATCATGACTAAATTATCATATATATTCAGTACATAGGAATTTATAATATTTTATATCATTTGGATATTATAAACTAAGTGCACCATTCATGGATACGGTAAGTCGTATGTACGTATGAACGCTACATTCATTTCATTTTTTGAAATAAAAGAATTAAAAATAAATGATAAATATGTATATTATAATTCCAGTATCATGTCTATGTTATATATTTTACATATTTTTATTAAAACTATCTTTTAAATGTTCCATGTATGTAATGAACAAGTCATGTCACTTTGAGGGGGTGGTAGTCCACACTTCCTCAAACGAAATTATAGTATTTACACAACCTGGAAAGAATATAAGTAAGTTAAAAATAAAAATTACAGAAGAATAATAAATTATAAATAAATTATATATCTTATATAAATATATTATACATCATAATGTCTATCGTGATAGGTGGAAGGGGAAAATTGAACAATCATTGTTTCGTGATGTAGTAGTTCGTCGTACATAGAAAAAGTATGTTTGTTACCCATTACATGGCAGTGTGTGAAAGTGAATGTATTAAAATTATCATAAAAACATCATTCTATATTGAGGATATTTTTGTTGTTATGTAATAATATAATAATAATATTATAGGGAGTGGATAATGGAAATGAAATTAGAAATCATGAGAGAAGGTGTTACCTCCTCATTGGGTAACCTCTTTTGGTTTGTACCAAAAGCATCCTTGAATTTATTTATGCCCAATGAGAGGCTTTTAGTTCTAGTAGAGTTATGTTTTGAGACTATTTGGATAGTTTTTTTATGATCCAATGTGGATTTAGAGGTGTAAGGAAGGATTAGAATTCTTTCTTTTTTATAGTGGAGGGGGAGTGGTACTTTGGTAAATACCAAAAGGTATTCACTATTGGGGGGTCAATATTACCTAAAGTGATTCCAAAATGGAAAAATAATGTATTATAGAAGAATAATGGTCTATAAAAACCACATCCACAAAAAAATATGTGAATTTTAATAATTTGGTTCCTAAACTTCTAAGATTCCCCAATTTTATCATTTTGATTTTCATTAAAGAATCAAGTTTTATAATCTAATTAATTTTACCATTAAGACTAAATTAAAGTAAGAATTATTATAAAATATAGATCCAATGAATTATTAATATTAAATTTAATTTATAAAATAAAAATCCAATGTGTTTTAGAAATTAATTTTAAAATAATTTCATGTGACGCGCTAAAACGCTGCTTGAACCCGGACCATGTCAACAAAGTTTTTACAGTATAAGGTTAAATATATAAACATTAAAAGATTAATTGGTCCATTAATATATCATATTTAATATTTAGTACACTTAAAAATCACATTAAAGAATATATTATTTTTATTATTTTTAAATCATTTAATAAGATTCATTTATTTTAAAATAAAAAATGTCAATTTTGATATTATTTATTTAATGTTAATTTTAAAATATCAATATACTATTGGAATTAAAATATATTAGGTTTTATATGTGCAACATGAGATTTTTATCTTAAAAAATAAATAAATACAGTAATTCAATTAATTAACATCACTTTTAATATTTATAGTATCATTTATTTTGTTTAATTATTAACTAAATAATCATTATGATGGCATTTAATAATCATTTTAAGTAACTAAATCATCTCTAAAAAAATTTATGAATTATTATGAAAACAATAACCTATTTATCATACAAAAGGGTATTTATAATCTAAAATTTTATGTTTTTTACATATCTCAAAAGTTTATAAATTTTAAAGGTAAGGAAATTTCTCTTTTGTATTTTTTCTTACATACCCTTTTATATAGGGCATTTCCATTTAATAATATCCTAATTACTTATGAGATCCCAGATTTCTCTATAAGGTATGTTCTTGTTAGGTTTTAGTTCTAGTCCCCTTTTATGGTAAATAAAGTGTTTCCCCAAGTCTTTGTGATGTTTTGGGGGGTTCTAGGGGTTCGGGACATGAAAAAGGGGGAGAAAGCGCTTTCTGGGCTGTCTGTACAGTTTGCACACGGTTTCACAGACCGTGCGGGAAGAGGTCATTCGAGCAGTGGATTCATGGTTTTTTCATATTCTGGAAAACCGTGGGAGAGAGAGGGTGTGTGGGTAGTAGCCTCCGCACAGTTTTTGCATGGTTTGGGAAACTGTGCGTGTAAATCGTGCAGCCTGGGAACTTCTAAAAATTTACAAAAAATCAATTACAGAGGAAATAAGGGGAACTTCGAATTTTCCTCCCTTATTCCTCCTCCAGTCCTAGTGATGCCCCAAAATATCCAAGAGCTTCCAAGGACCAATCTCCCTCATCTTAGGGCCATTTGGAGTTCCATCAGTTGCGGATTAAAGATCCGGGTAAGGCTAATCTCACTTATGTTTCTCTTTTTGGTTTAGGGTTTGTATTTCTTTTCCATATCCATCTGAAGATCTCAAACCCTAATTTTTTAGTGAGATTTAGGTTAAATATTCAAGGGTGGGTTGAATCGAGATCTAAGTCCTTGGTTGGGATTGTGTTCATCAATGGATTCAAGGTATATGGTCCACAAGTTATGTCCCATGGTTTTTGTGTAGATTTGTTCATGTAGGGTTTTTATTCATTCCCACTTTTGATGAGTTATTAGTGGATTTGACATGATGTGATGGAGTGGGTGTAAAAATGGTAAATTTAACCCTTCTTGATCTTGTTGTGATGCAAGGAGGATGACTGAACCAAATTAGGGCCACCCGGGGGTGTGCCGATATTCCCTGGACTTAGAGTTTAGCCAAGTAAGTGTAAAACTGTTGTCTGAGAATTTAGAGAACATGATTAAAATGTTAATATGATTTAAGGATGGGAAATGTGAGTTTAGTGATACACCTAGGTTGGGTAATGACCTAAGTGGGAGTTTTATTGGCTTTAAAAAGGGATTAAATGGGTTAATGAGAAAATGCTAAGAGATTTGCTTTATATTTGAATATTATTTGTGAGATAGGTATGGGAAATAGAATGGGGTAAAGGGGTTAATTAATATAAATTATTAATGTGTTAATGGATTGAGGAAATAATGTTAATTCCCCGTTAAATGATATTTTTATTATGTTGTGAATTATATTGACTGCATTTGTTTTGATATGGTTAATTGTGGAGAATGATAAATAAGAATGTGCACATGGCTTCATTGAGTGGGGTATCAACTTGAGGTTATATGCCAAGGGTTTGAGTTGGACCAAGATTCTAGCTCCACCACCAAATACACAGGTTAGGGAAGGGTACAGAGTTCTATTCCCCTAACAGTTGCATTCCACTCGAATTGAGGCTTCGAGCTGAGGATTATGAGATTGTTATAATGTGATGACTAATGAGATAGGGTTTGATTTTATTCCCATATGCTTGAGAATTTTGAACATGCCTAATCCATTGAACACATGAAAAGGTAGATTAATTCATGAAATTCCCATGTAGTAAACCCGGATTCAATGGTAGTATAAATTAAATGAACATGGTCTAGAATGCCCCAATGAACTATTTATCCTTACTTTTCATCATTTATCACTTGCATGAACTATCTGCATTTGCTGAATATTTTCTTGACACTATTGGTGGTTGACTACTGAGTTATAATCACACCCTACTTGGGCCTCCATTGGGTACCTGAGCACATTTCATACTTTCATGTCAAGATAAGGGAAAGGGCCCTATGCTAGGGAGTTGAGTTGGACATGGGACATGTTGGGTGAGGCTCCAGACTTGGAGTCCGAACCATTTTGGGGATCCTGTTGCTTTCATTATTTTGGGGTTTTTTAACTTGACATTATAGCATGGAATGCCATATTTACTATTGTATATGGTTGTACCCAGTTTTTGGGAATTGGTTAATTATGCATGTTATTGATTGTTCTCTTTTGTTTCTATTATTTAAGTTATTATCTACTGTGGCTTACTCTGTTAATGAGGGTATAGTCTCTCCATGTGACCTATTGCACCCTCTCTACTATTCAGCAACCTCTGGCGTATGGGGGGTGTACTTGAGGTTGTATAACTACCCAGCTCAGGGCACCGGTTTAGTGGCTCCCAGGTCGGGGAAGTTACATAGTGTTATCAAAGGAGTTTTTTTCTTTTACTTACTATTTGGGGATGGTAGACAAGAGGTTAATAAAGTGTTGGGACTTATTAATAAGATCGTGATTGGGAGTATCTAACCCATGCACGGGGGAAAACCCAAGTCACCATGGGAGGGGATTGTTGTTCTTGTTGTGTGTTGTTATATTTGATGATATTTCACCAATGGGTGATGCACTTGTTTTGTGATTTTATAGTTTTGTGATATTTCTCTCATGGTTGGAAGGGTATGAGTTTGTGCATTCATGCATCATTCTAGTCACCTATTTAGGTAAGTGACATGCATCATGATAGGCACACACACGGGATGGGTGTGCGGGGTATAAAGGTTAGGATACATATGTTTTCTTAAAAGAAATGAAATTGTGACAAATTATATGATGTGAATGGGTAAAAAGGGAAGTGAAAATTTCAAGTATTAATTAGAAAAGGGTTCTTGATAAAGAAGTAAAATTTTGTTAACCTGTTTAAAGAGTAAATTGGGATATAGAAATGGTTTTTAATGGGAGTAAACGATAACACTTTTAACCATTTGAATTAGATACCCATGTTAGCCATGACCTTGTGATATATGGTGAAGGGTAGTGATCCGGTTGTGAGTGGCCTCATTTGGGTAGGGTGTGAAAACTATTTTGGTTTTAGCAAGTGATGATCCTATCGATTTCTCTTCCTTATCATAAAAGCTTTATGGTTTCATTCTAAAGCTTATGTTTGGAATTATAGAGAAATTCCACCTCAAAGACGTGCGTTGGTTGAGAGAAATGGGGATGTTTCCGAGAACATTCCTCTCGTATTAGAGTAGGAGGACATTCTGATCCAATAAAATAGGGAAGATTAGTTCTATGAGAACATTTCTCATTTTATGTATATGATGGAATGAGACCTCGGGCGGGTTGCACCGAGTATGTTTGAGCTGACTAGTGAGTTTCTGCTATAGAACCCTCCAACCTTCACCAGAGAGGGTGATCCATAATTTTAAGAGTTCTAGATAGATTCCATAAAAAAATATTTTTGTACATCTAGAGAATACTTTGGAGAAGTGAGTCAAGTTAGTGGCCTATATGCTGAGGGTTCAAGAAAAATTTTGGTGGGACACTATGGTTCAGATATAGAAGGCTGAGGGAATGATGTGGAATGATTTTTAGGAGAAGTTTCTTGAAAACTTATACACATAAACCTTGAGTCAAGATAAGGGTACATATTTTATAAGGTTGACTTAGGGGACAATGTCGATGATGGATAATGTTAGTCATTTCACTGATTTGAGACACTTCATTCCAGCATTGACGGGAAATGAGGAAGTTGTGGTGAAATGCTTCCAGGATGGGCTGAGACATGAGATCAGATATCAGGTGAATATATTTCATCTGAAAAGGTCTACTAAGGTAGTGGATCAAGACGTTATCTCAAAGAGGAACATAAATGGAGATTTAGATAGTGAATTTGTGGCACCATCTGGGTGAGTAAGTAGTGTGGCTTCAGATAGTAGGAAACACCACTTTAGAACCTTTCATCAGGGTGGAGGCATATAGAGTAGTTAGAAGAGTAGGATACCTTCTCAAGGTGGTGACCGGGTCTTCTGTTATCAGTGTGGAAGGTCGGTGCACAAGCGTGACCAGTGTCCCAACCCACCGATTTAATGTCAAGTGTGCGGTATATTAGTAATGTGCAGTAGTTCTACCAGAACCCATAAAAGTCAGGGAATGATAGAGGTCAGAGGCTGATGTCGAGTGTATGAAGGGGTTCAGTTACCTCATATCATGTAGGAAGCTAGATCTCCATGGGTTGTACTGGTAGAGGTAGTGGACGTGGAACACAAGGGTGGGATCATCCTTACTAACAAAATAGTGCAGTATAGGGCACTCAGGCTGGAGCCTATGGTAAAGGGGAAGGCCATCTCCATGCTATTTGGGATATACCTGAGGGTGGTGAGGAAGTACTGTATGTTCTTCGAGGTACAATTCTTGTAGCTAACACACTTTCTAGTTCTTTATTTGATACAGTTCTAACACATTCATTTATTTCTGCTCAGTTTGTAGTTGTGTTGGGATTAACCATAGAAACTGCATGTGGGGTAATGTCGCTTGATACTGTGTTATGGGTACAAGTTGAGGACATCAGGTAGTGTAAGGGATGTTCTCTAGAATTTGGTGGATATCATTTTTTGTGGGATCTGTTTTTCCTAGAGATGTCATGTTTTGACCTAATCTTAGGGATGGATTGGTTGGTGTTATATCAAGCCCATGTCGATTATTACCGATATCGGATAACGTTCACATCTTGCAATGGGAGAACTTATTCCCTTCGTGGTGAGTGGGATACTTTAGTGGTTTGTGCAGGGCCGCTACACTAATAGTTTGGAGAAATCATGGCCCATGTGTCATGACTTATGTTATATAGTGGGGATAAAGGATAGCCATTATTTTTTTTACTTGTTTTAGGATGTGTTTCCTAAGAAATTCTTGAGGTTTCTACCTGAGAGATATGTTGAGTTTATGATTGAAATATTGCTCGGAGAAGATACAGTTTTTATTCCACCTTATCGAATGGCACAAGTAGAGATCCAAGAACTGAAGGTACAGTTAGATGAATTTGATATTAAGTGGTTTATACGTCCTAGTACATCACCTTGGGGATATCCTATTCTATTTTCTAAAAAGTTTGATGGATCACTGAGTCTATGTATCAATTATTGGAAGCTGAAATAGATGATGGTTAAGAACTGATACCCTCTTCCTAGAATCAACAGCTTGTTAGATCAAGTAAAATGTGCCTCAGTGTTTTCTAAGATTGATTTGAGAACGGGATAGCATCATTTGAGCGTAAGAACATCTGACGTACCCCGGATAGCTTTATGAAGTAGGTATGGGTTGTATGAATTTCTAGTAATGTCATTTGGTCTAACCAATGCACCAGCTATGTTCATGGCCTTGATGAATAGGATATTTAACCCGTATCTAGATCAGTTTTTAGTTGTCTTCATTGATGACATATTGGTGTACTCCATAACTCACAATGATCATGCCAAACATCTTGACATCGTCTTGAGTACACTAATATAGTATAGTCTTTAAGCCAAGATATCAAAATTTTAGTTTTGGATTGATAAGGTGCACTTTCTGGGACTTATAGTTTCTGAGTCGGGTATGTTGATGGATCTGGAAAAGGTGAAAGCTATGGTGTCTTGGGATTAGCCTAATAACTTCTTTGAAATTCTGGATTTTCTAGGTTTGGCTGGTTATTACCGAAGGATTATTAGATATTTCTCTCATTTGGAAGCACTGCTCATAGAAATGACCAAGAAGGAAGATAAATTTGACCTGTTAGAGGATTATGATAATGATTTTTAAGAGCTCAAAAATCATTTGACTACCACACTAATTTTGATCTTACCTGAACCAGGTAAGAGGTATACCTTTTTCTGTGATGCGTCCGATATGGGACTTGGGGCAGTATTGATGCAGGATGATCGGGTTTTAGCTTATGGGTCGAGACATTTGAGGCCACATGAAAGGAATTATCCTACTCATAACTTTGATTTAGCTTTTATGGTTCATGCCATGAAGTTTTGGAGGTACTACTTGTTGGGGGAACCTTTCACAGTGTTCATAGACTATAAAAGTCTCAAATACATTTTCTATCAGTGGGATTTGAATCTTCAACAGTGACGGTGGGTTGAGTACCGGCAGTATTTTGATTTTGATTCGATGTACACACTAGGGAAAGGGATTAGTTTCATTGATTCTATAAGTTGGAAGACTCATAATTATGTAGTTCAGGAATCCAGTTCAGAGTGGGTGATGATGGCCTTGTTTGCTGAGATGCATTTGGATGTACCAGATGGGCACGAGAATATGGACCTAGCATCTATAGTAGTTGATTTTGGGCTTCTGATTCGAGTAAAGGAGAGTCATTTGGTGGATCTGGAGTGTTTGGATATGAATGAAAGTCTTAAAGATGGGGAGTCACCTTATGGATAGACTTGTGATGTCGATGGATTCACTTTTGGTCATGGTCTCATTGTGGTGTTGACAGATGTACGGGGAGAGTGGATGCACGAGTTCCATGTGTCAAAGTGGGAAGTTCATTCGGGCATGACTAAGATATATTGTGATCTCTATAGGTAGTTTTGGAGGTCGGTAATGAAGAAAGAAGTTACTTGTTTTGTGGAACGATGCCTTACCTATCAGTAGGTAAAGGCAGAACATCAACGTCTAGGTGGGTTGTTGCAGTCATTGGCTATTCTAGAGTGGAAGTGGAATGGCGTCATGATGGACTTCATAGTGGGTCTTCCGAGGACACCTTGGAAGAGTTATGTAATTTGGGTGGTGGTAGATTGGCTGACAAAAGTGGCTCATTTCTAGCAGATTTAGGAGACCTGTATAGCCGACCAGTTGGGGGAGTTGTATGTTCAAGAAATAGTACAGTTTCATGGTGTTCCAAGAACCATATTTTTGGATCTTGATCCATGATTCACCTCTCACTTCTAGAAGTTACTACAGAAGGCACTTGGTACCTAGGTGTTTTTGAGTATGGAATACAACCCACTGGCTAATGGGAAGTCAAAGCATAAAATTTAGGTAATAAAAGACATGTTGAGAGCATGTGTTCTAGATTTAGGTGGTTTGTGGGAAAATCACTTGTCACTTTTTGAGTTTACTTACAACAACATCTCTCAGGATAAAATTCAGATGGAACCTTTTGATGCACTTTATGGGAGATTGTGTAGATCTCCGCTGTTTTGGTTAGAGACCAGAGAATCTGAGCTGTTAGGACCGATTATTGTGCAGGAGACATCAGAAAAGGTTAATTTGATTCAAAAGCATATGAAAATATCTTAGAGTAGGCAAAATTCACATAAATATCAGTGTCATAGACATCTTGAGTTTGTGGTGGGTGACTGTGTGTTTTTATGGGTGTCTTTAAGGGTGGGTCACCGTCGAATTCGGAATTAGGGTAAGTTGGTGCCTATATATGTGGGGAAATTTAAGATTGTGGAGAGGTTCGGAACCATGTATTACTAATTGGATCTTTCACAACATTATAGTGGGATGCATGATGTTTTACATGGTTCACAACTCCGATAGTATCACCCTAATCCATTTCATACGATAAATGTTGAGGATGTCCATCTTGAGGCTGATGCATCCTTTGAGGAGCACCCAGTTCGTATTTTGGATCATATTGAGAAAAATTTGTGAAGGTTATGCCCTTGGTTTGAGTTATATAGAAGCATGTAAATGTTCAGGAGGAATCTTGGGAGAGAGAGTTAGATATGTGGGCCCAGTGGCCCGATCTCTTTTCCTTGGGAACTCAACGATGCTCAGGAAGAGTGGCCCAGAGTCGAGCCATTATAAAGTGGGGAGGTTGTAAGATCCCAAATTTCTATGTAATGTATTTTCTTGTTATGTTTCAGATCTAGTCCCCTTTTTGTTTAATAAATTGTTTCCCCAAGTCCTTTTGAAGGTTCAAGTGTGTTCTAGGGGTTCGAGAGATGAAAATAAGGGAAAACAGGGATTTTTAAGTAGTCTGTATGGTTTGCTCACAGTTTGGAAGACTGTGAGAGAAGAGGCAGTGCAGGCAGTGACAATTCATACAGTTTTTTCATGGTCTGGAAAACCATATGAGAGAGAGGAAGTGTGGGAATTATCCTCTGCAAGGTTTGCGCACGGTTTGGGAAACCGTGCGTGTAAACCGTGCGGCCTGGGAACTTTTAAAAATTTACAAAAATTCCATTATGGGGGAAACAAGGGGCACTCAGGATTTTCCACCCTTCTTCCTCCTCCAACCCTTGTGACACCCCAAAATCTCCAAGTGCTTAGGGCCATTTGGAGTGTCGTCAGTTGTGTATTGAAGATCTAGGTAAGGATAATCTCACTTTTGTTTCTCTTTTTGATTTAGGGTTTGTATTTATTTTCCATATCCATATGAAGCTCTCAAAACCTACTTTTTTAGTGAGATTTAGGGTAAAACTTCAATGGTTTTTTGAATAGAGATCTAAGGCCTTAGTTGGGGATGTGTTCGCCAATTTATTCAAGGTAGGTGGTCTATAAGCTATATCCCTTGGTTTTTGTATAGATTTGTGCATGTATGGTTTTTATTATTTCCCTATTTTGATGATTTCTTAGTGTATTTGACATTATGTGATGAAGTTGGTGTTTGAAAGGTTAATTGAACTCCTATTGATCCCCTTGGGATGAAAGGAGGATAACTCAGCCTAATTAGGTCCACCTGTGGGGTGTGCTGATATTCCCTAGACTTGGAGTTTATCCAAGTAAGTGTAAGGTCATTTTGAGAGAACATAGAGCCCATGATGAAAGTGTTAATATTCTTGAAGGATTTTAGATGGGAGTTTATTGATGCACCTAGGTTGGGTAATGACCTATGTGAGTGTTTGATTAGATTTAAAAAGGGATTAAATTGGTTAATGAGAAAATGATGAGGTATTAGCTTTATACTTGAATATGATTAGCGAGATAGGCATGGGAAATAGAATGGGGATAATGGGGTTAAGTAATATAAATGATGAATGTGTTAATGTATTGAGAAAATAATGTTAATTTACCTATTAATGATATTTTTGTGATGTTGTTAATGATATTGGATATGTTTGTTGTGATATGGTTAATTGTGGTGAATGATAAATAAGCATGTTCACATGGCTTGGTTGATTTGGGTGTCGACTTGAGGTTCTACGCCCATGGGTTAAGTTGGAATGAGGTACTAGATCTGCCCCCAAATGCATGGGTTAGGGAAGGGGATAGAATTTTATTCCCCTAACGGTTGCATTCCACCTATACTGAGGCTTCGAGGTGATGATTATGAGATTGTTATAATGTGATTCCTTGTAAGATAGGGCTTGATTTTATTATCATATTATTGAGAATTTTGAACATTCCTAATCCTTTGAACACATGAAAAGTGTAGATTACGTCATGAAATTCCCAACTAGTAAACCTGGATGCAATGGTAATATATATTAAATGAACATTTTCTAGAATGACCCAATGAACTATTTATCCTTACTTTCCATCATTTATCACTTGCATGAACTATCTTCCTTTTCTAGATATTTTATAGACACTGTTGGTGGTGGCCTACTAAGTTATACTCGCACCATGCTCAGGCAGTTTTTGGGTACCCAAGAAGATTTCATGCTTTCAGGTCCGGACAAGGGCAAGGTCCCTATGCTAGGGAGTTGAGTTGGACATGAGACATGTTGGGTGAGTCTACAGAATTAGAGTCCAGACAATTTTTGGGATCCTTCTATTTTCTTTCTTTTGGGGTTTTGTTCACTTGACACTGTAGCATGGCATGTCATATTTACTATTGTATATGGTTCTACCCAGTTTTGGGAATTTGTTAAATATGTGTGTTATTGATTGTTCTATTTTGTTTGCATTATTTAAGTTATTATCTAATGTGGAATACTCTAGTAATTAGGATATAGTCTCCTCAAATGACCTATTGAACCCTCAATTCTAGTCGGCAACCTCTTCTGTACGGGAAGGTGTGCTTGAGGTCATGTAACTTCTCGGCTCGGGGAACCGATTTAGTGGCTCTTGGGTCGGGGACGTTACATAACCCATAAATTTATAACCAAGTGGGGACATGGTAAAATTATTGGAATCCAATGGATTTAGGACATGTTTCCAATTCATCTAGGTCCTTAATATTACGGTTTAGTCCCTTAATAAGCTTAATCATACCTTAATCACCGTAATTAAATTGAATCTCATTCACATAATCATTGTGGTAAAAAAATTAAGTTGGTATTATTAGACAAAAAATATCATACTAATTACATATGTGTATATAGGATTTTAAAAATTCAAATCATTGAATTGGGAAAATTAATATTAATTCTAATCCTATGGAGGGGGTAAAATAGCGGGGTTTTAATTTAGAAAAATGTTCAAAAGATTGTTATGTTTTTATATCCAATTCCAATGTAAAATTGATTATAATAAACATAATTTTTTAAATATATGTATAATTGATATAATGTGACTCTAAAATAAATCCAAAATATAATTTATCATTAATAATTATTTAAATGAAAATTCTTCTTTTAACTAAATTGCAGTAATTTTCACTATTCTTCAAAAATGAAGTTTCTCAGAAAAATCCCAAAAATTGACCATAAGATAATTCTAACATTATGAATTCAAAAATGATATTTATTATTAAAAATAAATTTCATAATGGTGTAAAATTTTATTTTTAAAATAGTTTCTCTGTTAAATGGTGGTAAAACTTGGTCTTGCGTGTAATGAAAGTTAATTCAATTTTATATGTAGTGTAAGTTTAACATTGAGTATAAAGCAAACCAAAAAAATATATTTATTCTAAAAGTAAAATATAGTAAATTCCTGGGGTGTCACATTCTATCCACCATAATTTAATTACATCCTCACAATTTAATATTGATCTCAGTAATCATGGGATTTAAAATAAACTATTTTTGAAAGACCCACACCATAAAAAGGGTTAATACCACATATTATTAACAAGAGAGAAAGGGAATCACAATTTCCACATAAATAGGTTCCCTTATAGAAGAACATAGGTGTAAAATGGAAACATAGATATGTATGAAAGCTCCAACAATCAAGTACTAATGGAGAGTGCTTGAGAACATGTTTAGATGAAATTTGTATCCCACAAGACCATAAACCATAGGTGTGATTAAAGGTCATTTATATCATTAAAAATTATGATAATAGGAAAAAAAATCAAAACCAAATTTTCTTTTGTTATGGATTTATTTCACTCCATAAGAATATAAGTAAATATACATTTCTATATACATAATTTTTTCCTTTGATTACGCCGTGAATGTAACACCCCGAGCTTCCACGATACGCTTCTCATTCAATAATGCAATAGCTTGCATTGTACGCAACTTCGAGTTCTAAAACACCGCGACTAATAAAAGTCGCCGTTATGAATAGTAATAACCACTTTTTAAAATTATAGAAATTTTATATTTTAAAATGGACTTCATTTTTGTATTCGTAATATCGAAATTATCCAAAGTTGAATTTTTTGAAATTTTCTGAGAACTTCCAAATTTTTATGAATAGTGAAAAATAATTAAAACAACTTTTTTAATAAAAATAATTTATAGTGATAAGTTATATTATTGAGTGGTTTTAAAGTATAATTAGAATATATTTTTACCATTTTATCCAATGGTGTTCATTAGAATTAATTTCACTTTGAAATTGGACATAAACAATTGCCAATCTTTTGATATAAATTGTTTCTTAAAACACGCTATTTGTTGTGACAGCGGGAATTAATTATAAAATTAATTAATGCAACTTATATGTTTGGAATTTTGTAAAATAGACATCATTTTTGAATTCGGAATATCAATTATAGCTTAGGGTGAAATTTTGGCATTGTTCTGAAAAA
Source organism: Viscum album (assembly GCA_963277665.1). NCBI lineage: Eukaryota > Viridiplantae > Streptophyta > Magnoliopsida > Santalales > Viscaceae > Viscum > Viscum album. Next base: position 248,183,934 of record OY728131.1, read on the forward strand.
CTTCAATTTTTGATGAATAGTGAAACCACTAAGTGGTAGTTAAATAACTGATTTTTTGTTTAAATGAAATATGACCACTTCTGTGATTTGATTTTCAAAAATCCAACATACATGGTTGTCATTAAGAAGTAAAATGTGGTTCAATGAGATTAAAATAATTTTTTGGTGAATAGTAACTTTTAAGTTCTTAATCGCGATTAGTGGTAATTAGTGTAGTTTAAGGTAAAAACAATGTTTTAATAATATGATATGAGCTTGACACTTGTCCTACTCCTATTGTATGAGTCATGGCCGACCAAGACAACCCATGGGTCAACTTGGGGACCCCATGGAGCCACTTTGGTTGGAAAATGACATTAATATATATTTATTTAATGTTAAAATTAAATTGACACAAACATGAGTTGTTTTACTAAAACAGTTTTTAAGTGGGGTTACACAAGTCCAAATTTTGACTATAAATATTCATTAGAAAGATAAAAATATTTCCTACATCATAGTATTTTTTTATAATTTTTAGACATTAAATAAATTAAATTATTTATGACATCATTATGATGCAGCGATGACCTCATTATTTAACGATTTAAATAAAATGAGAAGATAATGAAAAATCAAAGGCTTACACTTGTCCAAAGCCTATTGGATGAGGAGATTTCGAACCCTTATCACCTTATCCACGAATTATATAAGTGTGGGACCTTTATAATCCGAAAAGCATTGTATAATAATGTAACATTTCAAATCTTTCCAAAAGAGCCCCTCCTCTCCTCTTATAAAAGTCCCCCACCTCTCCCACCTTATTCACACCTTAAAGCCATTTGGCTCGGCCAAACTCTGCCCAATTACTCTCCCAACTTCCCCCTATTACTCCTAGAAGCCTCACTTTGGTCAGAACTCTTCCCAAGGAAGCCTTTGGCTCAAATCAAAAAGAGTTACCCGATTTTGAGGTAATGTCTTCTCTAATGTTGTTTTCTTTTATTTTTCTTCTCCAACCCCCTAAACTCTTTTTATTCATTTATTTTGTAACAAAACAAGTATCCTAAATATACTAGGATGTTGTTATAAGAAGTATTCGAGCTACACTTACACACATCTACATCTAATGGTTAAAGAACATACGGTTTCTGTGGATGGCGAATTTCTGCCTCACGAAACGATGATTGTTCAACACTCATATAACACCTTCAAAGGTGGCCATTAAGATGTCACTATTTTTATATATGATATATAATGTGTTTATGTTTTACTTATGCTTCTGTATTTCTCATTTATGGCATACTTTATGATTTCCATTATGGGTAAAACGCGATAATTTCATTTTAGGAAGTGCGGACTACCGCCCCCTCAAATTGATTTGAATCGTTAATGCCATATGTGGGATGTATAAAGGATGGATTAAATGGTATTATACACTATATTATACTGTAATTATATTATAAATTTATATCATTATGATTTCATTCCATTAAATACGAAATAGAAATGAAAGTAGCGTTCATGCGTACGTACGGTTACCGTCTCCATGAACGGTGCATTTCATTTCTTACCTCTAAATGTTACGTGACATTATGAATGAATGTATATACTGTATATATATGATATATATGATATCTACATCATGAATATAATTCTGGATATAATGGATATTTCACCACATGAACAACTTGTAATTATAAGAAGTTTATTTTTGACTCAAGTACCAAAGATCGACAAAACGACCGTTATTAACTTAAATTATTTAATAATGTTCATAACATGGTAATAAGTGATATAAATGGAATAATGAACATGAAAAAGGTTCTTAAGTAAATAGAAATTAACTCTAGTTTATTATTCAGGAGGTTAAAGAACGGTCGAGTCAGGACAGAACGCAAGGTAAGGGAATTTCTTAACCCAACTTCCATTCTTTGGGTTAATCTCCTACTTTCAAATTATGTCATGATATTATTATGTCTTATTTTGTATTTTTACTTTCTTTATGTGTACCTATAGTGAATACACATAATATATCTATTTTATTTTAAAAATGATCTTTGTAAGGACTTCGTCTCAATCTCCTTTCATTGAGGCATATTTGGTTTTATACACAAATTTCTTTTATACGGTGTATAAACCACTTTGACTTTTACGTTTATTCAAAAGGAATCTTTTTTATACGAAGCGTTTACTAAATGACAAAAGGGAATGTTTTTTTCGTACGTATGCGGCGACAACGACTTCTCCACCGCCGTGACCACTATTTGAGTTTCGGCTTCCTCTACAAGCCATCATTTTTTTTAATGAAAAATAAATACAAAGTTTTAACTTTCTTTTATTTTGGTATTGAAAATGGTTTTGAAAGAGTTTTTATTATATCAATGTGTTGTATTGAAATCTTGTGATTGAAATGTGGAAATGTTATGTTTCCTTTATGCATGTTTTATGTGATATGATTATGTTATGGTTTATGATATGTTTAAACCTACTCATATGAGGAATGCATTGGACTTAATAAGTGACGGGTGGAGCCCACTACAGCTCCTCGATGCATCGGCAGGTCTCATGAGACAAACTAGTGTCTTGGCACGAGGCCTTGACAATATCTTATTTGTGGTCTTGGCACGAGGCCTTGGCTACGTGGTTATGATAGTCTGGCATTATGCATTCCATCATTATGAAAGTGGTTATTGATATTGCATGTGATTATTCGACTAGTAGAATATCCATGTGAGGAATTGAATGGCATTATCTCATTTTACTTTTGCCATATTATGTTGACGTTCAAGTTTAAAAGGCTTTTGTTTTAGTTATACATTGCCTTAAATTTTTATGTTTATTTATGAAAGCTTCCGCATTATTGTTATCCTTACTGAGCATCTGAGCTCACCCCTTTCAATGTTTTAATATTTTCCAGGATGTGAAGAAGTATTTTATGAATGACCTGCAGGGATAGTCAGAAGAGGATATGAGTGTGGACTATGGAGACTTTGTTATTGTAGTTTTTCACTTTATGATGTAATGTAACGTTTATGAATGTATCTAGTGTTTCCAAGGCTACTAAACTAATCGGTCTTTCAAGACTTGATCTTTTGTGATCATGCCAATGTTACGAAGTAATGAACCGACTCTGGGTAGGTGGGGTCGGGGCGTTACAGTTGGTATCAGAGGAAGTTTAGTACAAACCTTGGAAGCTAGATTTAGATAAACTCTGATTAGAGCACATAGACCTAAGATGAACTTTGAGGATTAGTATATAAGAACTTCCTAGAATTTTGGTATTGTAGAGATTTTGTGAGTTTTCCGAGCAATACATCCCTTTCTGGATACGAGCAGGTAGAGGCGGCTCTGGCACAGATGTTCCTAGGGGTAAAACCCGAAAACACCGCTTTGAGCTAGACTCGAACGGGAACTGGTGCACGACAACGGGCCTTGCTGCACTCTTGGTTACGACACTCCCGGGGGATATGCTTAGGATAACTCTCATTTTCTTTACAAATCATTATGAAGGGTTTATGAGTATATACTTCCTCAAAGAAAACATTTTTATGATTATGGATTATATCCATAAATAGTTCAATTTATGTTAAGTGTTTTATAAGTATGGGATTATGTATTTTGATTCATAAACTGATCTAGTTTATGCCATTGTTTAGAAATGGCGCCTAGTGGAAGAAATGGAAACCATATCAATGCACGCACTCCATGTAGGGATTGCCCTCCTGCTCAAGATAATTATAGTGGGGCTAGTGATGCAACTGGTGCCGATCAGCTAATCACCATACTGGGACAACTTACTCAGGTTATGAATAATAACCTTACCCGTATGGAGCACCCTGATCCACAGTGTGGAGGATCAATGTTAGATCGATTCATGAGGCAACAACCACCAACGTTCAATGGGAGTACAAATCCCTTAGTAGCCGAGCAATGGATAAATTCCCTAGAGAAAATATTTCAGGCTTTGGGGAGCAGTGAAAGGGAAAAAGTTATCATGGCAGTTTACCGCCTCACTGGAGATGTCGATTAATGGTGGTCACTAATTCAAAACACAAAGGAAGATGATGAATTAACAAACATAGAATGGAAGGAGTTCAAAGAGCTGTTCTTAGAAAAATACTTTCCTCGAGACCATCGAGCGGATATGGAAAGGCAATTTCTGAGTCTGAGGCAGAAGGAGGATGAGAATGTCGCAAAGTATGAGGCTAACTTTACAAGGTTAGCGATGCATGCTGCCGATTATATACGTAACCCAAGGAGTAAGATTGATCGTTTCTTTGATGGGTTAAAACCATTTCTCCATCGAGCTTTAGTATCACAATCCTTCTCATCATACGAAGATATTGTCTCGTGTGCTATCAAGACAGAAAAGGAATTCTCTAAGTCTTACGACAACAAAGTAAAGCAAGAGAAGAAGAGAACAATGGAACAAGAGACAGATAAAGGGAAAAAGGGAAAGAAGGATTTTCCATTATGTGATAATTGTGGGAAGAATCACCCTGGTACTTGCCTGAAAGGAATGGGAGTTTGTTATAAATGTGGAGAAAAGGGTCACCAGGCTCATGATTGCAAGGGAAAGAAAGAGGCTATCAAAGTTGAATGCTACAATTGTAGAGAAATGGGTCATTATGCAAATGAATGTCCTAAGCATCAGGGAAACTTACCTCAGAAAAGGCCAAGGGATCAAGGCCAATCTTATGTTGTGACTACAGTTGAAGCGGAATAACTAATGTATTGGTCCTTTTGGACTCATGGATTATATTCTAGTTATTAGAATAATGTGATATATAAGGATTGTACTGCAGTACTTTTTTATTTCACTAAGGTTTTAATATGATGAAGGTAATCATATTTTTAGTATGTGACAAAAGATAAACTTTAATTTGTTTGGGGAATCTGATGTTACAATTGATTTTGGAATTTAGAGACCTTTTAGAGAAAGTCTGGACAGAGGTATTTTGGATAACTATAAAGGTTGGAATGGATTAAGATGAACTTTGGATAGTATTGTTTAAGGTTAAAACATTTCTGAAGATTATTTTTGGAATATTATAATACTATAGTTTTAGGAAAAGGACAACTTGCAGGGTGGGGCATAACCCGTCGCGTCGGACAAAGCTGCAGGAATCGAACCCACAATCAAAGTGCGACAGGCCTTTATTTCCTACCACTAGCCTACAGGAAGTCCCTGGTTATTACAAAATAATTTTACTAATCTAAATGGTATGTGTTAATATTTGTAACCTTATACAATTAGGATAAGTATAATATTTTTGAGTTCTATTGTCATTTTGAGTGAAAGATGAGTTGAAGGTTGAAACTCTAATTGTCAAGCATAAATATATATATACCTATCTCTTATTCAATGAATAAATTAATTATTAAACTTTAGTAAAGGGATATTAAAACCAAAAAAAATGTGTTATCCTAATACCTTATGTTTTGTTGAACTGAAGATATTTTAAATCAACATAGATTGAAGGCTTTGAGGCCCTCAATTTGACAGTTGATTGTGATTGATGACCTCAATAACTCCCTACAAATATTTATGTTTTTCCTCCAATTATATGTCTCTAATTTCCACCAATGTTCTCCTTATCGAGATCATAATTTGGTGGTGACTTTCTTATTTCCATTTCCCTCTTATTAAGGCTAAATTTTATTAACCTTATTTCTGATGTGGGTTTTCCACAAAGGTATTTTCTATTTTCAACCTTTTATTTTCAAAGAAAATTTTCAAATTGCGAGGAAGCAATTTATTGAAGGAGGGGAGAATGTAACACCCCGAGCTTCCACGATACACTTCTCATTCAATAATGCAATAGCTTGAATTGTACGCAACTTCGAGTTCTAAAACACCGCGACTAATAAAAGTCGCCGTTATGAATAGTAATAACCACTTTTTAAAATTATAGAAATTTTATATTTTAAAATGGACTTCATTTTTGTATTTGTAATATCGAAATTATCCAAAGTTGAATTTTTTGAAATTTTCTGAGAACTTCCAAATTTTTATGAATAGTGAAAAATAATTAAAACAACTTTTTTAATCAAAATAATTTATAGTGATAAGTTATATTATTGAGTGGTTTTAAAGTATAATTAGAATATATTTTTACCATTTTATCCAATGGTGTTCATTAGAATTAATTTCACTTTGAAATTGGACATAAACAATTGCCAATCTTTTGATATAAATTGTTTCTTAAAACACGCTATTTGTTGTGACAGCGGGAATTAATTATAAAATTAATTAATGCAACTTATATGTTTGGAATTTTGTAAAATAGACATCATTTTTGAATTCGGAATATCAATTATAGCTTAGGGTGAAATTTTGGCATTGTTCTGAAAAACTTCAATTTTTGATGAATAGTGAAACCACTAAGTGGTAGTTAAATAACTGATTTTTCGTTTAAATGAAATATTACCACTTCTGTGATTTGATTTTCAAAAATCCGACATACATGGTTGTCATTAAGAAGTAAAATGTGGTTCAATGAGATTAAAATAATTTTTTGGTGAATAGTAACTTTTAAGTTCTTAATCGCGATTAGTGGTAATTAGTGTAGTTTAAGGTAAAAACAATGTTTTAATAATATGATATGAGCTTGACACTTGTCCTACTCCTATTGGATGAGTCATGGCCGACCAATAAAACCCATGGGTAAACTTGGGGACCCCATGGAGCCACTTTGGTTGGAAAATGACATTAATATATATTTATTTAATGTTAAAATTAAATTGACACAAACATGAGTTGTTTTACTAAAACAGTTTTTAAGTGGGGTTACACAAGTCCAAATTTTGACTATAAATATTCATTAGAAAGATAAAAAGATTTCCTACATCATAGTATTTTTTTTATAATTTTTAGACATTAAATAAATTAAATTATTTATGACATCATTATGATGCAGCGATGACCTCATTATTTAACGATTTAAATAAAATGAGAAGATAATGAAAAATACAAGGATTACACTTGTCCAAAGCCTATTGGATGAGGATATTTAGAACCCTTATCACCTTAGACACGAATTATATAAGTTTGGGACCTTTATAATCCGAAAAGCATTGTATAATAATGTAACATTTCAAATCTTTCCAAAAGAGCCCCTCCTCTCCTCTTATAAAAGGCCCCCACCTCTCCCACCTTATTCACACCTTCAAGCCATTTGGCTCGGCCAAACTCTGCCCAAATACTCTCCCAACTTCCCCCTATTACTCCTAGAAGCCTCACTTTGGTCAGAACTCTTCCCAAGGAAGCCTTTGGCTCAAATCAAAAAGAGTTACCCGATTTTGAGGTAATGTCTTCTCTAATGTTGTTTTGTTTTATTTTTCTTCTCCAACCCCCTAAACTCTTTTTATTCATTTCTTTTGTAACAAAACCAGTATCCTCAATATACTAGGATGTTTTTATAAGAAGGATTCGAGCTACACTTACACACATATACATCTAATGGTTAAAGAACATACGGTTTCTGTGGATGGCGAATTTCTGCCTCACGAAACGATGATTGTTCAACACTCATATAACACCTTCAAAGGTGGCCATTAAGATGTCACTATTTTTATATATGATATATAATGTGTTTATGTTTTACTTATGCTTCTGTATTTCTCATTTATGGCATACTTTATGATTTCCATTATGGGTAAAACGCGATAATTTCATTTTAGGAAGTGCGGACTACCGCCCCCTCAAAGTGATTTGAATCGTTAATGCCATATGTGGGATGTATAAAGGATGGATTAAATGGTATTATACACTATATTATACTGTAATTATATTATAAATTTATATCATTATAATTTCATTCCATTAAATATGAAATAGAAATGAAAGTAGCGTTCATGCGTACGTACGGCTTACCGTCTCCATGAACGGTGCATTTCATTTCTTACCTCTAAATGTTACGTGACATTATGAATGAATGTATATACTGTATATATATGATATATATGATATCTACATCATGAATATAATTCTGGATATAATGGATATTTCACCACATGAACAACTTGTAATTATAAGAAGTTTATTTTTGACTCAAGTACCAAAGATCGACAAAACGACCGTTATTAACTTAAATAATTAAATAATGTTCCTAACATGGTAATAAGTGATATAAATGGAATAATTAACATGAAAAAGGTTCTTAAGTAAATAGAAATTAACTCTAGTTTATTATTCAGGAGGTTAAAGAACGGTCGAGTCAGGATAGAACGCAAGGTAAGGGAATTTCTTAACCCAACTTCCATTCTTTGGGTTAATCTCCTACTTTCAAATTATGTCATGATATTATTATGTCTTATTTTGTATTTTTACTTTCTTTATGTGTACCTATAGTGAATACACATAATATATCTATTTTATTTTAAAAATGATCTTTGTAAGGACTTCGTCTCAATCTCCTTTCATTTAGGCATATTTGGTTTTATACACAAATTTCTTTTATACGGTGTATAAACCACTTTGACTTTTACGTTTATTCAAAAGGAATATTTTTTATACGAAGCGTTTACTAAACGACAAAAGGGAATGTTTTTGTCGTACGTATGCGGCGACAACGACTTCTCCACCGCCGTGACCACTATTTGAGTTTCGGCTTCCTCTACAAGCCATCATTTTTTTTAATGAAAAATAAATACAAAGTTTTAACTTTCTTTTATTTTGGTATTGAAAATGGTTTTGAAAGCGTTTTTATTATATCAATGTGTTGTATTGAAATCTTGTGATTGAAATGTGGAAATGTTATGTTTTCTTTATGCATGTTTTATGTGATACGATTATGTTATGGTTTATGATATGTTTAAACCTATTCATATGAGGAATGCATTGGACTTAATAAGTGACGGGTGGAGCCCGCTACAGCTCCTCGATGCATCGGCAGGTCTCATGAGATAAACTAGTGTCTTGGCACGAGGCCTTGACAAAATCTTATTTTTGGTCTTGGCATGAGGCCTTGGCTACGTGGTTATGATAGTCTGGCATTATGCATTCCATCATTATGAAAGTGGTTATTGATATTGCATGTGATTATTCGACCAGTAGAATATCCATGTGAGGAATTGAATGGCATTATCTCATTTTACTTTTGCCATATTATGTTGACGTTCAAGTTTAAAAGGCTTTTGTTTTAGTTATACATTGCCTTAAATTTTTATGTTTATTTATGAAAGCTTCCGCATTATTGTTATCCTTACTGAGCATCTGAGCTCACCCCTTTCAATGTTTTAATATTTTCCAGGATGTGAAGAAGTATTTTATGAATGACCTGCAGGGATAGTCAGAAGAGGATATGAGTGTGGACTATAGAGACTTTGTTATTGTAGTTTTTCACTTTATGATGTAATGTAACGTTTATGAATGTATCTAGTGTTTCCAAGGCTACTAAACTAATCGGTCTTTCGAGACTTGATCTTTTGTGATCATGCCAATGTTACGAAGTAATGCACCGACTCTGGGTAGCTGGGTTCGGGGCGTTACAGTGAACTATTTCCACTTCATCTCTTAGAACATGATAAAACATTTAGTGATGTAATACAACACCATCTAAATTATCATCCAATGAAAATCATAAAAAATTAAAAATGGTCATATTTTTCAATATATTATGATCCAATCACTTCTGAATGAATGTCACTGAACTTATAATGTGAACTTATCATTAGAATTTAATAAATATAAAGCAGCTTTTAATTTTCACATTAAAAACATGTGAATAACTTCATAATTCATCCTTTTAAAATATGGTAATCACACTAATTATCATAAAACCATATTGGAATCATTCATTCTTACTTATTCCTTAAGTAATACACATGTTATTGGATATATTCCATATATCCATAAGTGTTTTAAACTCCATAAATGATATTATAGAACTCTTGTCCACAAGTCATCAATCAGTTGCAATGTAGTTATCACTCATTCAATAATTCATTTATTCATCATTATATTAACATCAAAAATATATTAAGGGGTTTATTTCCCATAATCATGTGTTTTCTTAAAATTGCAACTTTCTACTAAATATCTTTTCTTTGTACCATTCAGCATATGATCTCAAATCCTTAACAAGAAAGTTTTGCAAATACAATCCTCATATAATCCATAATTTTTATAACCAGTACATTACTGATAAAATATTCAAATGAAAAAATTATTGAGCAAGAATATTAACCATTCCTCTTCATCTATGGAAGTATCATAACTGCATCACTATCCAATAGCATCATCTAGGTTATATTTCTTTTACTCTTGGGACATTGATTCACATAGTGTCCCATATCCTTGTAGTGGAAGCATTGATCATTGGAAACCTTTTTATTTCCCTTTAAATCATGAACATTGTGTTATTTTTCACCAAACTTATAACAAAATCTTATTACCTTCAAGAATTTATCAGAGTGATACTTTCCACAGTTAACACATGTGGGGAAATCCTTCTTTACCTTCTTCCATTTATCCATCATGTTCTCTTCCATCCTCTTGTTCCCTTCAAATCTATAGGACTCAGATAATTATTTATATATCTTGTTAACACATGATATTATTTACTCATATTATTAAAATACTTGGGGACTATTTTCCTTCAAAATTTTGGCCTAAGACCATGAATGGTATGATCTTTCTCACTATTTTAATTATATTCATTGGTGGAGTTCTCATTTCATCTTCTAGGAACCATTTCTAAACATTTCCATATACAAGATTAGCACATAAAATTATGAACTTCCTATAATCCAAAATATGGTAAAACGCATAACATAAATTTAGTCATCAAAAATCCTGGAACCATAAACATTGGATACTTTGGGAAAATCATTACTTCTAAATCCTTCATAATGGTAGGTAAACAAAATGTGAATTTTCCTTATCATATCCCATAGGAGTGAAAAATTAGGTGTGAAGTAGGTCTAATTTTTTTATACTATGTTACCCTGAGTCATACATGGAACACTTTGTCAGAGTTGTTACTTCTATGTACATCTATTCCAGAACCACATCAACTTGTAGTATCCAAACAGGGATGTATTTTCATGAATACCCATATAATATCTACCTTACCAAAATTCTAGGAAGTTCTTATACACTTATAATCAATTTATATATTAGGTTCATGCTACCAAATCTATGTTTTCTAAATCTAGTTTCCAAGGTTGTTGTTAAACTTTATTTGATAATAATTGTAACACCCCAACCCCAGAATTCTAGAGAAAGTGCATTATTACATGATAATGGAATTATTATAAAGAATATAATCTCAAGGGATCATTAAGTTTATTAGTCTTGGAAATCAAGATTACATACATGATACCCATAATACATTGGTAAATAATAAATACAAACATGATACATATAAAAAGAAAATAAACTTTATCCTTGAAAGCTTAATCAAAATTATCTTCTTCATAACCAGGGGAAGAAACATAATAAGGGTGAGCTCAAATGCTTAGTTTGGGTACGTAATAAGGATGAAATAATAAATAAATGGTTTTAAACTAACATGGAAAAGTAAATTACTAATAACACATTACATTTAATAACTAGATAACACAATGTCAATATGGAAAGGTATGAAACTAGAAACACATTCCATTAAATCAAAGTAATGAAAATAAAACACATCTATAAATATGTTGACGCAAAATCTCAGGGATAATTAATAGATGAATTCTCAATAAAAATTCTTATTTTTTTGGATTTCATTTTCCCCATGAAATTGATACATTTATAGTCAAAAGATATTTTAAACTGATTGGCCAACTAATTTTCCTCAAGAGACTACCGATGCATCGAGGGGATTTCATTAACTGGTCCCTAAATCGAAGGGATTTACTTAAATGGTCCCCAAACCATGTATTATATGTAAAAATAATTCCTCACATATCAAATAAATAATTTTACTTAAAAAATATTCATATTTAATAAATAATATGGATTTATCAATAATACCTCACATGAGGTTAAGTAAAAATAAGTTTTGTGGCCTTAAAATGATCTTGAGGAAAAATAATCACTAAACATTCCAAAGTGTCCCATACCAACTTGAAATATTTAAATAATAATTACCCATGAATTAAATGAAACTTATAATATAATTATAATAAGTGGATTCATAATATAACATGTCAATGGGTATTATATACACCAAATAAAAGTGAATTGGTACATAATAACAATTAAGTCTTAATGAAATGTATGTCATGTCGAAATACCTTACCTAGTTTTCATTTTTTTTGTGTGGGATTTATCCTCCTTTATTGTGGTTTAAAATATATTACTAACTAATACCATAACCAAACTCATATATTTACTTATTACAATATTTTATTACCCATTTTTTAATAGTCTTTCATCATTTTAACTATTTTGGATGTTAATTTACTAGTTTTTTCAAGTACATTTTGATTTGTTATTTGTTGTTATTATTAAATATATAATGGTTTCATAATATCCAGAATTTAAACCACTACTAAATTGTCATATATATTCAGTACATATGTATTTATAATATTCCATATCATTTGGGGATTAGAAATGAAGTGCATCGTTCATGGAGACAGTAGGTCATACGTACGCATGAACGCTACTTTCATTTCATTATTAAATTAGAAGAATTAAAATTTAATGATACATATTTATATTTTAATTAAAGTATCATATATATTTTATATATTTTACTTAGGTTTATTAAAACTATTCTTTATATAATACATGTATGGCATGAATGAGTCATATTTCTTTGAGGGGGCGGTGGTCCATACTTCCTCGAATGAAATTATTGTATTTACACAACTTGAAAAGCATAAAGGTATGTTAAAAATAAATATTACAGAAGAATAAGACATAATAAATTACATATATATCTTATATAAATTTATTTTCCATCATAATGGCCCCCATGATATGTGGTAGGGAAAAATTGAACAATCATCGTTTTGTGGTTCTGTAGTTCATCGTACATAGAAAAAGTATGTTCATTTCCTATTAGATGGTGGTGTGTGTAAGTGAAGGTATAAAAATAATCATAAAAAAAATACTAGTATATTTAGGACACTGGTTTTGATATTTAATAATATAATAATAATATTATATTGAGTAGAGAATGGAAATGAAATTAGAAATCCCCAGAGAAAGTGTTACCTCTTAATCAGGAAACCTCTTTTGGTTTGTACCAAAATAATCCTTGAATTTATTTCATCCCAAGAGGATGATTCTAGGTATAAGGGAGGTATTTTGGGATACTATTTGTATAGATTTTGGGAGAAACAATGTGTCTTGATAGGTGTTAGTAAGGATTATAGTGCTTGCCTTTTTATGGTGGAGGGGGAGAGGCACTTTTTTAAATATGAAAAGGTATTCACTATTGGGGGTAAATCCTACCTAAAGGGACTAAAAAATGAAAACATAATGGAGTAAAGGTGAATCATGGTCGATAAAAACCTCATAGACACAAAAATATGGGCATTTTAATACTTTGGATTCTTAACTTCTAAGATTCCCCAATTTAATCATTTTTTTTATTATAGAATCTAGTTTTCTAATATAATTAATTTAACCATAAAGACTAAATTAAAGTGAAATTTATTATAATTATAGATTAAATTAATTATTAATAATTTATATAATTTATAAAATAAAATTCCCATGTGTTTTGGAAATTAATTTTCAAACAAGCACATTTGACGCTCTAAAACACTACTTGAACCCGGACATTTTTAACAACATTTTTATAGTATATAGTTCAATATGTTAATTATAAAAGATTAATTTTTCCAATAATAGAACATATTTAATATTTTTTAACACTTATAGATAAATTGGAAGAATATAGGGTTTTTATTAATTTTAAATCATTTAATAAGATTCATTTATTGTAAAATAACAATAATGTCAATTTTCAGATTATTTATTTAGTGTTAAAATATCAATCTAATATTGGAATTAAAATATATTATGTTTATAGATGTTTAACATTATATTTTAATCTTAAAAAATAAATATATACAATAATTCAATCAATTAACTTCACTTTTAATATTTATAGTATCATTTATTTTAGTTTATTATTAACTAAATAATCACTATGTTGGCATTTCTTAAGCATTTTAAGTAACTAAATCATATCTAAAAAATATTGATAAATTATTATGATAAAAATAACCCATTTATCCTACAAAATGGTATGTATAAACAAAGATATATTTTTTTTACATTTCACAAAATTTTATAAATGATAAAGGTAAGGAAATTTCTTTTTTTGTCCTTTTTTTTTACTTACACTTTTATATAAGGCAATTCTATTTAATAATATACTAATAACCCATAATTGTTTATCCAAGTGGGGAAATGGTAAAATTATTGGCATCCAATTTCTTTTTGATAAGTTTCCAACTCATTTTGGTCCTTAATATTATGTTTTAGTCCCTTATTAAGCTTAATCATACCTTAATCACCGCAATTAATTTTAATCACATTCACTAATCATTTGGGTCAAAAAATTATGTTGGTCTTATTAGACAAAAAATATCATACTAATTATATTCTTCTGTATCTAATTTTCGAAATTCAGATCATATAAGTGGGAAAATTATTATTAATGATAATCTCACAGACGGGGCAGAATAACGGGGTTTAAAAGTAGAAAAACGTTCAAAAGTTTGTTACTTTTTTATATTCAATTCCAAAGAAAAATTGATTTTAATTAATTTAATTATTTAAACAGATTTATAACTGATCTAATGTGACTCTAAAACAAATATAAAATATAATTTATCATTAACAACTATTTAAATAAAAATTTTGTTTTAACTAAATTATAGTAATTTTCACTATTCATAAAAAATTGTGGTTTCCCTAAAAAATCCAAAAACTTCACCCTAAGATAATTTAAACTTTATGAATTCAAAAATGATGATTATTTATAAAAATAAAATTTATAAAGTTTTCAAATTTTCAAATTTTAGTTTTAAAATTGGGACTCTATTAAAAAGTCATAAAACTTGGTTTTGCGTGTAACAAAAGTTAATTCAGTGTCGTAAGTGGCATAAGTTTAACATTGTGTATAAATAATCCAAACAACATAATTATATTTATTCTAAAAGAAAAATATTGTAAATTCTTGTGGTGTCACAATAATCCTTTTAGAGAAATAATAATGATGGTATTATTGGATTATATACTAGTAAGAAAATGAAATTTTAAAGGATTTCAACTTTTGAGTAAAAGTCAATTAAATGATATCTGGAATATTTATTGAATAAAATATCATTTTCCTTTTAAAATATTTTTCTAATAACATAAATATTTCCAAAATATTATTGAAATTATTTATTTTTAATTAAAAATAAGAAACATGTAATTTAATCGTCAAATTATTGAGTTTTCATGATGGTGGGAATTTTTTTCAAGGAACATATGTTAAAAAAATGATTCCTTCAAATTTTTGGTAAAAAATCAAAAATACCTCATTAGAAAAAAATTTCCTTGTAAACCAATTTTTAAATATTATAAAATTGGATGAAATCACATTAAATAATAACTATATAATAGAAAAAATAGAAAAAATTATTAGAAAAAGCAGTCATGGAAGAAAAATGATAATCTACTTAATAGAAGAATAACATCAGTTTTTCTATTAAAATTTTATTTTGGACTAATTATATCAAAAATAGTGAATAATAAATTGAAAAATCATATTTTATCTGAATAAATATATGAGAATAAAATTAATAATAATTATTTATTGTTATATTAATAAATTTTATCACCAAAAACCTAATTATAAACAACTCCTATAAACAATTATATTATAGCATAAAACCCTTAATTAGAGATTAAAATTCTTGAAAATTTATCTACACTTAAAAAAATAAATTTAAATTTATTATAAATATATACTATATTCATGTATAACTTATAATTTCATCTATTATCATATATAAAATTTCAACACCAGCTATTTAATAATACCTTTTAAAATAGGCATTTATTAGTGTCAACTGTTTCATTTTTTTCTGAGTTTCTGTTTGGTATTTCTTTTACATATAAATTAATAATTTATAAAATATATATATTTTTTCCATGATATTAATATCACATATATTCATTATATACAAACTTTTAGTCATCCATAAAATTTAGATATAGCAAAATGAATTACACCATTCATGAAGACGGTAGGTCATACGCACACATGTACAATGAGTTCACATTTTGAAATATAGAATGATAGAAATTTAAATAATAATACCAAATTAATGAATAATTTTTTATCATATATATATTATATATTTTTTAAATATATCTAATTTACCATCCCTGAAAATAGTAAATAAAAAATGAATCACATCACTTTGTGGAGGTGGCAGTCCACGTGTACATACAAGAGATTTCAACGTTTGCCAATAGATTCTAATGTAAGAAGTTAGATGTGATATTATAATTACAAGGAATAATTATTCCATATGTGTGTTGTAAATTTATTAAAAGTATCATAAATTCCATATAAGAATGAAATTGATGTAAAATTAATCGTATCACTATGTAGAGATGATATGTTGTACATACGCATGAGTGATACATTCATGCCTATATAAGGGCCCTGAAAATACTCTCTTAACAAGATAAGCATATCTATTTTGTGTATACATAGGTTGATAGAATAATTAGGTCTTATTGGGTGAGTATATATAGATAAATCCGACCTAACGAATTGAATGGAGGGCTCCCATTTTATAAGTGAGGGGAGGGGTACTCTTGGAATTTCTTACAAGATTAAAATATAATAAATACTTTATATATAAAAATGATTCAAAATTTTTATATAATGGTATATAATTTATCATTTTTATTAAATAAAATCATATAATAACATTTTGAATTTTTTATGTGGTGTTTTAAACATTATTCAGTAGTTTAACACCTTAGTTCGCTTAATTTAACCTCAACGGTGGTATTGACTTTTTCACACTAAAAGGTTTATAATTTATTAATATGGTTTCAATTTGATCAATAATTCACAAGAGATAAAAAAATTACTATTAATTATCATAATTTTTCTATTTCATTATTTTTAGGATTTCTGAAAATTTTAATAAAATGTTATTTTTTATAAAATATTATTAATTTGGTTTTTACTTTATTCACATAATTTGAATTTAAAAACAACCTAACCATAATATAACTTAAAAATCTATTAAAACATCTATACTATGATATCTTTATGTATATTACTCATGTACCACAATAATAAATTCAAATATTATTACTTTTAATATTTTCAAAATCATTTATTTTCTTATTATATTAATTGAACAAGTACGATATCTGCAATGTGTAATAATAAATCATAATTAATCAGTCATTAAAAATTAAAAAAAATAACCATAAAATATAAAATTAATTTAACTTTAAAATTCCCAATAATAATTAAGCGTGAACTCTTCTTACCCTTATGATAAAATATTATAGATATTAAATTCAATAGTGTGACATGTTTTATTTATTATTTTCTAAAATTTATATAAAGGTAATCAATGAAATATAGCACAAATAGGATAAATATTCAATTCATTGATGTAAATGTCCAAAATAAACCCATACAATAGGATAATGTGATATTCTAGAGAAAATATGAAGCCTTAACCATTGGTTTTTACAATATTTTTCCTATTAAAACTTATTGAGGTGAAAAAATTGTATTATGGTTTCTAATCATATTAGTAAAAAATAAAAACTTCCTATTTAATAAATTTATACCTCATTTCTCCAAATATATAATCAATTTTTTAATTCTCATAAGTAGAAGAAAATGTTTTAAAAAGAAACAGTATATTGTTACGAAAAATCATATTTTATGAAAAAATATCTTTTAAGTATAAACTTTTTTATAACCATATTATATAAAAAATGCTTCAAATGAAAACAATTTTATTATAAATAGTATAGGGGGATTAATTTTACTAAGAAACAATTTTAAAACAAAATGGAACTTGATAAATTCTTGAAACCAATTTATGTATTCAATGAAAGTTAAAAAATTTCAGTATTTACTATAAAATATAAATTTTATTAAAAAATCAAAAAAAACACCATAATAAAATTTTGGAATATTAATTTCAAAAATATAAAAAAATTATCATATATTATTTCTAAATTTTTTAGACTTTAATTATAATATTTTCTCACAAAATGAATTAAAAACAATTTTTAGGGGAAAATGTTTTTTCACGAGTATAATGACAATACTAAAAATATATTGTATTTTTCTAAAAAAATTGTACATATTTTTTTCAAATATTTGGTTATTTATAATCAATCATCCAATTTCAATGATATGTTATATTTTTTTGTTATATTCCATTTGATTTTGACTCAAGGTTGTATGTATCACATACTACAGAAAAATAAAATTTATTAATATATTATAAAGTCATTTTGTGTTAAAAAAAATATTTCATTTTAACATATATAAAATAAATTAAATAATAATTTAAATGGTAATAAATTATAAATGTGATTAATAATACCAAAAAATTAAATATCATTTTCTATAACACTTTTTCAACAAAATTTATATTTAAAAATAAATGATTACTTTCTCATAATTATAAATTTAATTTTCTAAAATGAATTTAAAATTTTTATTCATCATGTAAACATTTAATAATAAGCTTTAATTTAAATTTTTAGTAATAAAATAATTACCATCATTAGTTTGTAATCAAGTTTAAAAAGGTTGAATTTTAGTAAATAAAGTATCTTGAAATTTTAATAATTAAAAGGACACATGCACATTATAGCCATACTTATTATGTAATAATTTTATACAAAAATGCCTCATCTAAAATTTATTCACTTATTTAACCTATATCACCAAAAAAAAACCTACCACCTTAGTGGTTTCACTCTTACCCCATACCTAACTTTAGTTTTAATTGAAAAGCCTCACTCTTTCAAATATGAAAGAATCTCAGACCCACCCATTCTCTTATCCCAATCCACCCCAAAGGCCTTTATTAGGATTTTAACTTACCTATAAAACTATAGAGTCTTCACAAGGAGTTCCATAGCTTCTAATGTGTCCATAAAATTAATAATAATATACTTAAATAGGTAATTCTTATCCTTGTCCACCTTTTGATTTGTGCAATTCTGTTGGGATAAACCCTTTTGATTTAAATATTTTCAGGTATACTTGTACTATTACTAAATTAATTACTATAAAAACGATTACTTAATTATTATATATTAACCTTATCTCACATTAAACAAAATTTATAACCCATTTTGTATAGTCATCATGCTGCCAAAATCACTCCTTGATTCTCCCCCCTCTATAAATTCACAAACATATGTTATTGCAATCCTTTTTATTTACATATGATTATTCCCTCATGCGTTCATAAAAAAACATTTATATTAAAAATGATTATATAATTATGATATATTACCATTATATATCATTACAAAAATCTTATAATCCATTGGGTAAGATTTCATGCGGTGGAAATCAATATGTGATTCTCTCCCTCCTCTTTTAATTTCAAAAAATTATTTTGTTATAAGTTTTTTAATTTTAATTTGATATTGCATAAAAATTATATTAATTTTTTTACTATCCCTGTTATTTCTTATTAATTAGTGGTAAAGTTTCTCACTCTTTAAAAAAATTCCATAATACTTTTATAAACTCATTATATAGTCGAAACCATTACATGAATTTTAGTCTTCGTGTTGTGAATACCCAACTCCAATATCATTCAATGGGATCTATTAAAATGTAGATTAAAAAGTATATGGATCTTGAAAAAAAATTAAAATATGTGACTAAAATTGTTGTGTTTATAATATGGAAGGTTATAGTGGGATCAATTAAGCAAGAACTCAAAGTAAGGGTCTCATCGATGTAATTTTTGATTCATTAGGAACTAGAAATTTTTATAGTATTTTCCTTTTCAATAATTATTTAACTATATTATTGTTCTACATTATATCTTGTTACCTTTTATTAGCTTAGAAAATTTCTACTCATCATAAATAAATTATTGATTTATAAACATTATTTGAAATAAATAGTGTATCATTGGTAGGAATAAAACCCATTGTCGTAAATGAATCATTCCTACTGTGTCTAAAATTTCATTCATTCCAATGTTCTCATCTATTGAAATAGAAAGTATAAAAAAAATCCCATGACCCAAATAAATATTTTTCTCCTTTTAAATGTAATATTTAATACACTTTTTATTATGTGGTTTTTAAACATATATGTTTCAATATATTTAAAATATGTTTTCAAATTATTTATAAAAATAGAAAAAAAATGTATCTTCCACTCCACATTTCTTTTGATAAAAATTTATTATTTTAAAACTAATTCTATATCGAAATTTATATAATAAATTAATAAAATTTCCTATATTTTTCTTCACAAAAATATTTTTAGAATGTAAATTTTTTACATTATTATTTAAAAAAAATTGTGGTTAATTTTTTATTTTCAATTATATTTTTATTTTGGGGATTATCATTCATGAATTGATGTTTTGAAAACCCTATATATATTATTATAATATATTTTATTTTTTAAAATGATATTATTAATATCCTATTATTTTATAATATTATGTTTTCTAAGGTTTCTAAAAAGATTATGAGCCTAATTCCTTATCAATGGATTCATTACGACATTATAAATGTTTTATTTTTTTGGAACTCGTATTTATTTAAGGTGATAGTATGGGTCCTATACCACCATTCAGATAATTAAATAAGGTTTCCTATAACATGATAATATGAATTTTTATATTAATGAATCCTGAGATGATTTAACAATAATTTTTTTGTCTGAATGAGGTTTATGAATCCTTGTTGATAATTTTGTTATGCGAATGATGTGTTGGATGATTTTTTCATTAATTATTGTGTAAAAATGTTGCATAAATAATTATGCACAATTTTTTAATTCTAATCTTTTATCCATTATTTTTTTGATTCAATGATTAAATTACATGATATATTTTTATTTTTTCAATATTATACTCCTTCGCTCATGTTTAATGTCTCACTATTACCCAAAAAATTTTAAGTTGTGTGTTTTTTATTTTTTATTACATGTAATTCTATAATGACTTATAAAAAACTCAAATTCTTCCCAATTATTTTAATTAAAATCTCTCATGTTATAGTATTTTATAATATACTTATGATACCCCTAATAACATGTTGAAAAAATTTCCCTTACTGAACAGTTTACTTCTCCGCGTTTTACATTTTCCCTTAAATTAGTTATGATGATTGGTATAACTTGTTGAATGTCTCGAAGGGAGTCAAAAGTAGTTGTATTATGGATAAATGATTATATATTAGGATTATTATATAGATATTCTCCATAATGTAAAATCTTTTTTTCATCTGGTTGTGCGACTACTTATGAGGTGTATTATTTAAAAAATGAAATTAATGTATTATTTATTTCATGTTTAGTGTGGTTATCTATATACAATATTGATAAAATAAAAAAAACAATTTAATATTTGACTGTTTAAATTCAATTGAAATTAATTTGTAAAAAATATAGTGTTTTGATAACAATTCATACAAAGTACAGGTTTGAGAAAAAATAGAAAAATGATTCCTTAATATTTGGAACTATTATTATTCTTATATCCTACTTTCATGAGGTTTGGAACCATTATGCTATATATATGTATTGTATTATCATTACTCTATTACAATGTATTGTCTAATCATGCATTATATTACTATTTCAATGTTCCAACTATAACCATGGGAAAAATATGTGATGTTGGATGACCACAACCCGTGATGCGTCCCTACGTATGTACAAGTGATACAGTTACAACAAGATCATTGTATCTCATAGAACAAGTAGAAGATACCACCATAGTGATATGGTTTATCTATTATGACTATAAAAAGGAAATTCATAAACTTATTTCTACTAAACTCCTTTCATGTATTTCCACACCTCCCTTTAACTGTGCACCTACATTTGTTTGACCAAATAATCTTGATTTTGTTAACACCAGACCATTTTTTCAACTCCTTTTAATAATAATTTCAACCATCCAAGCTGAAACTAACTCTTTTGAAGAAAAAAATTGGATTTATATAATGGATTTAACTAATGTTTGATCTATTTTGTCAATTTAGGTCCTTTCATTAGTTATTTATTTGCCTAAATGAAGCTCAAGTTTGAATATGCTCATTTATTGGGAATTGCTGATAAATATATTTTTAATATATTTCATATAATTATTATAATTAAGTTATAATGAGTCTATGGAATATCTATGATGATAGTTACAAAATACCAATAAAGTAAAGAAGAAACTGAACTCAATAAACATGTAATTTGTGAATTCTAATTATTAATTAATGGAGTCATGCGAAGAAGCCTAAATGTTCTTATATTTAGAGGTACATAACAAATGGTTTGGTTTAGTGACTGTAACATTTTAAGGATGATTTCGTTAGTTCCTAATAGGTCTTTGTAGTTCATACCCCTTAACAAAGAAAATCATTATTTCCCTATACAATCATTGAAAATAAACGCCTAGACTAACAAAAATGACTTGAAGGATAGTAATAATTTTTGACTAAGGCTCAACTAGTCTCGATGAAATAAATTCTTATTTGATTTTGTGTTACCTTATAGATAAATAAGGTGATGCATTTTTTCTCCCAGTCATTGGATTCATGTTCATCATGTTGCACACCCTATGCATTCAACAAAATTACTCAATGATAATGGAGGTATCATCAACTTATTCACTTTATATCTACACTACAATCCCACCTATTTGGTAACTTCCTCAAGACATAAAAATACTAAAAGACCATAAAGGTACCTTGTAGTTCAATAACATTCAAAAAAATCTATGAACCCTTCACCTACATCACTATCCTTACCTTTACACCAAATTAGAAGAAATCTAACATCAAAATTCCATTAAACTCTCCCAAAATCTATTCATCATTTCACTTACTTTATATTATTGATACATATAGGGATCCAAGATTTCTAAAATCTATTTTAAAATATTGTCTCGGTCTTTTTTCACCTACATACACTAACATTTACTATCGGTTCTAATACCATGCATGATACCACACACACCTTTGATACTTCTCGAAGGCATATCATATTTGATCATGGGAAGGGAGTGTTTCAATGAGAATGAATTGAGGGATGTTAAAATGGAAAAATATCAATAATTGATCTGTATAGAGGTGAACATATGTAGATATTTAACAATGAAATAAAATCAAAGAACATTCCAAAATTATTGATTCATAAGGATTTCAATAAAATAGTTCTATATATGATGTCAATTACAAATAGAACCAATATTATTAATGAATTCATATATATATTGGGAAATTTTTACTTTTAAATGACCTCCTTCATAATTAGTTAAATAATATTGGATGTTGATGTTATTATATTCATTAAGTTATATTGTTTTTAATTCTCCAATAATGGGACACTAAGCTAATTGTGGTTTTCAAAAATAGGTTCTAATGAGTAAATCGCATTTTCAATTGAAAATATCTTTTTGTAATATCTTTAGATTATTTTGAACTATTTTAAAATTATTAGATTTTTATATTTCAAACATTTTGAATTATTCTTACTTTCTTCACAAGATCACACAAACTCCTCCAAAGTTAACTCCATTTTTTATCATGATGTGTTTGTTGAACTAAGGGTAATTGGATATCTTTTATTGCTCAGATAGATAAGATTGGTGATTTTTTGTTTATTTCTTCTCCCTGATTAAATTGAAAAATAAAGGTTATGGTAATCAAGTAAGATTCTCTTGGTAGTATAAAAATTAAGATGGTAAAAAAATTAAATTATGATTAAAAAAGGAAAGCATATATTTGAGGTTAAAAAAATCATTTAATATTTATTTAAAAACCAACATAATTTAATCTCAAAAACTCTTCTCACATAATAATCCTAAAAATCAATTGAAAAATAAATATATAATAATTTCCTATTAGGAGAAATGTAGAGTCCCATTTATTACTAAACATATTCAGGATAAATAATATTTAGTTTCCCATGATAGTACACACATCATAGAGTTTTCATGTTTTTTATTTAATTTTGGTAATTCCCATGAGGTATGGGTTTAGGAAGTTCATAATCATGTGTTCTGTAATGGGAAAATTTTAGTTCCTTATGACATGTGCAATTTTTTCTTTTATGAGTTCCATAGTACTCCATTGGAAGTATATATTTTTTAATGAAGATATTTCATTATATGAGAGACTATTTTAATTTATCTAGTATGATTATGTTGGTTGCAGAGTATAGATTTGGATGTATATTCTACCAGAATGTGATGATTAAGAATCATGTTCCTAGTGGATTGATTTAGATTCTTGATCTTCCTTAGTTGATGTCGGAGGTCATATAAATATACATCCTCATCAATATTATCTATTTATATGGATTTCATTATGTTCTATGTGTGATCATGGATAATATAATGAATTCATCTCACTAAATAATGACTACTGGGTCAAACATTGTGGATTCTTTATTGAGGTAATATCCAGAAGATGAGGTAAGGTTCAAGAGAATATAAATATGATTATCCTTTATTATGAACCCCAATACATCTCTATAGCATTAAGAGTCCTTCAGTGTGAATTTAATACATAGTTTTCCTACATAACTTCTTTTCATCCTTAGATGGATGACTAGACATAGCATACTATAAAGACATTAGATATTAAGTTGTGCACATGATTTCTATAATTGACATGATTATTGGTAAATAAAATTCCCATATTTATGGTTTTTTATAATAATATATATCACTCTACCATTGTTTTATTCCCATTTGTAGCATAGTGTGAATGAATTTTCTAATATATGTATTGTTGGAATAAGGATGGAGTGTTATCTTTTCTCTAATTAGAATTGGCTCAAATAATGATAGAGAAGTTATAAGTGGACCATGAGTGAATTAAGGCTATGTTAGATCATTATAAGTCCAATAAAATTGATAGTAAGAGACCTATACAACTTGATGGTGGATATATTGTGTTTCAGAATGTGTGTTCTTCTCACATCATATTGATTAGTTCTTTTCTATAGGTCATGTTGAGTCTCACATAAGGGAAAATAAATTATCATATACATTAATTAAGGGTATATATCTATGTGTGGGTATTTTTCCACATAAACTTAAAATGGATTCATTCACTATTCATAAAGGTATACATGAATATTGTATAAGGATAAACCCATTAAAAACTATTGGAGGGTAGAAATATACAATTACATAATGGTAATACATTATAGCATTAGGTAGCACATTGTTCATATCCCAAGGTTACAATATAGTTGAAGAAACACATGAAAATCCATATTTTCTCCCATTTATGATTTTACAACAAGTTTAATGGAAATAAAAACTGAATTTAGTGGATTTTAAATTTGATTCAATGAGAATTGAAATTAATCATTTAATAGTTAAAAATTATAATATTTACTTGGGGATATAATAAAATTAATTTAATATGGATTAAAATTTAATAATATATTTAATATATATCTAATATTATAACACTAAAAGATAACACATATTTTATCTTCAAAAATTAGAAAAAAGGATTATATTTATTTTACTATTATTTATTTTCCATTGAGCTAGAGTGATCCAAAAAACCCCAATCAGGATATACTATCCTTCAATAAATTCCCTTGAGTTCCAACCTATAATTTCCATTCTAGTACAATGATGATTACCATTTTTTTAATATACCTTATTCTTCATGATATAGTGCATGTGATCATTCTTCAGTTTGTAGATAAAATACCTTTCATATATTTATTCACATTTGTTAAATCATATTTCTGTTTCCATTAGTTGAATAGATATGATTATCATTTAGAAAATAATTTTCTAAAAATATCATAGATGATGGAAAAATAATAATTTCATAACAACATATTATTTCTATTATATAATTAAATTTAAAATTTAAATATGGAAAAAAATATGACAACATGTAGTGACAAAATATTACTACAGATACCGATGATTATCATAAAAAAATATTACATCACTTTTACAAATACTCATTACTTTACACAAACACAATCATGAGGATCTTAATAAATTAGTGAATTTGGAAACATGGAAATATAAACATTAGCCTAAAATTAAGATACTTCGTCTACTACTAAATTGTTCATAACAAGAACCTTTCAAAGAAATATAATTATAATAAATTTCCTCATAACATGGGGAAATGAAACATGATAATATGTGATATCAGATGCTCAATATGGGTAAACAAAAGAGATACATAAGCATAACTTAAGAATAAGGGTATGAGAATATGGTAATAACATTAGAAAAGTATACCCATCTTATCAAAGATCATAATATTGAATTATATAATAAATATTGGTAGTTTCTAACACACAAATAATTATGAAATCATATAAAATGATCCATGAGAGCATAAAATTTTTATAATAAAAATACTTGTGGTATGAACATAATCAGAGTAAATATTTTCTATATTAGTCAAGTATCATTACCAAGGCTATCATATTGAAATGGGATCACTCCCCAAACAATTATAGTAGTCATGTTTATATCCCAAGACCATCATATTGGAAAAAATACCAAACTAAACCATGTCTACTCCTCATTCCATCATAGTTTAACTGAAATAGTTTGACTCCTCATTCCATTCTATATATCTCAGGAGATAAAAATATTTACCCAATACATTTGTGGGAGATATAGGTCCTACCATTTCTTTACTAAAAACTAAATTTATGTGTTCTATAAGATAATAAACATTCATAAAATCATAACACATGAAATGAAATGGGTATTATAAACATTTCATCATATAATTATCTATGGAAAAGTGTTAAGTTTCATAATCATTTCATTATAGAATAACTCATGAAAAGAAACATGTTCCCTATGAATTTCTTCACAGTATCACTCATGAAAGAGAAATAGGTTTTATAAATAGATTTTCACTATAAACTTATACCATTAAGTTAAATAATATGAATGGTATCCTTTGATCATATCTATAGTAAAAATAGGTAACATAAATAGATTAAATCTTATATGAAAAATGTTTTTGATCAATAATTAAAAACATTTCATGTAGAAAATATCATTTAAATTTTAAAAAACTCTTTTAAAAAATTAATCATTTTAAAACATTTTCTCTAAAAATAACTATGAATAATTATAAATTAATCTTAGATAAAATTATTGGTCATGTTTTTGGAAATTTTGTTCATTCCATATATATTAAAACTAAGAACACGTTATCATTTTTAGTAAAATGAAAATGTGAATTTCGTGGAATCAAAATAAGGATTTATTTATCAGTTTTTTTAAAATAAAAAAATTGGAAAAAAATATTTAAAAATAATAAGACAATAATAAAATATTTTTGACTTTATTTTTAGGAATCATGGTTCTTTAAGAAATAAGATTTCAGATAGAAGAGATAAATAATGTTGGTTTTTCATAAAAACATTTTTTTCATTATCATAAGTACCAAATACTAGAAAATGGTACTATTACTTGAAGATATCATGAATTAATATAGGATAGTAAAATTAAAGATATATGTTTTAGATGAATCATAATATTTTTCATCATAAACATATTCATAAACAATCACAATACATGTTGAGATAATAACCTAAATCCATTACCACTTTGGTAAAATTGATTCACAAATCCCGTGAAGGAATAACATAACATTTAACATAAAATATCATGTGGATAAATGATTTCATAATATGACATGTCAAACGGGCTGTATATACACCTTGTGAAAGAATATAGGTGGATTACATAATGGATGTCACAAAGATGGAAATTTGAGAAAAAATTTGTTGCTTTAAGACATAGCATCCATCATACTCTCTAAAACCTTCTATATTATAAATATTATTTTATTATACATACAGTAAAGAAAAATTTCATATATATCATACCATATATGATTTTATTATGACCTCGTTACCTATTTATTAACAATTCCATGTTAACAATATGTTTTGGGTAATACCCACTTTTTTCATATACATTTCAATTTTTTACATTTTTGGTCCAATTTATATTATAATTATTCCATAATATAAATATTTATAACCATAATATAAATACCATATATATTAAATATATGTGTATTTATAGCAAACCATAAAATTTTCTGATATAAAATGAAATACATCATTCATGGTAATGATTTCCCATACATATGCATTAACGTTATTTCTATTTTCATATGGGATAGAAATAAAATAATGTGAATGATATATTATAATTTTATAATAATTTTAATTTCTTGTATATAAAATAATTTCATTTAAAAAATCATTTATACCTTCCATGTAAAGAGTGAACAAATCACGAGCGACAAATCATTTGTGAGGTGATAGTATGTTGTAAACACGAGTGACATTATTGTATTCCATCAAAATGGAAAGCTTGATGTTATATGAGATATAATAATTCCAGGATAACAATAAAATCATATATATAATATATATCATATATAAACAATAAATAAAACATTAATTCTAACTATGGAGGATGTAATGGAAAATTGAATGACATCGTTTCACTGGGTGGTAGTTCGTCGTACACATAAACGATGATTCTATAATCCATTTGATGGATGTAGAGATAGTTATTGGTGATGAACTTAAAATAACAAAATTTAAAAATGTTTAATATAATTTGGTTATTTTATAAACATGTTATAATTAGAATTGAATAAGGAGGAGTTATAAATAAATAATGAATGACTTTTGATAAGCGTTACCTCTTCTTTGGGTACCCTCCATAGGCTTACACTAAAATCCTTCCTTGATTGTCTTCCATTACAAAATAAGGATTCTAGGAAGAGGGGAAGTGTGTTTTAAATTAATTTGTGGAGTTCATGGATTATCCAAATAGGATTGAAGGTGTGAAGAAGATAGAAGATTCAGTGTCTTTCTATAAGTGGGGGAGAGGATGCACTTGGTAATTTTGAAAAGAAATAAGTGATCCCACATTTTTCATGTGTCACAATGGTGAAAATTAGAAAATTATAGATCCTTATTGGTTTAATGGTATAAATATTTCCATAAAATAGTTTCAATACAAATTTATAGATTATTTTAACACTTATCTTTTTAGTTTAACCCCTCGGTAAACCCGTTTTTTCCTTAACTGTAGTAATAAATTTGTACTACATTTATTATAAATTTTGGTTAGAATTTATTTTGAAAATATTAGATAATATATATAATTTTTATTATAATAATTTAATCTATTTTACTAAATTGCATTCACATTATTGTCAAAAATTCATTTAAAATTAATCCCACAACCATAACGAGAATACAGGTTTTTAAAAGTGAGAGTAATCAAAAGTTTCAAAGGTTTTAATATCATAATTCAGTAAAAAATTTATTATTGTGACATAAATTAGATTATTGGATTTAATATTGAACTAATTTAACTTTAATATAAATATGTATTATAATTTTTCTTTATAGAAATGTTAAATCAAAATGAATCTTTCAATTAAAATTCAATATTTTCCACTATTCATCAAAAAATGAAGCTTCCCATAAAAATCCAAAAAATCACCCTGAGATGATTTTTAAATTATCAATTAAAAAATGAAGATTATTTTTTAATATTAATTCTCTAAAACTGAGAAATATTATTTTTATTATTTTTCACAAAAAATCCATAAAAACATTTTATTTTTGAAGAAATAATGTTTTTGAAACATATAAATACTTTACTGAATTTTTTATAATTTTTTCAAATATGTTTTATTTATATAATATCATTATAATTAATATAAAAAAATTATTTATTACTATTAATACCACAATATCTAGCATCTAGGTTATAACAGTCGCATTTAAATAACTATATTTATAATATATCAAGGTTTTGTCAAGGATGAGTGTTGCCTCTAACACAAGATAAGCCTATATTGTGTATAATAAATGATTATCATGGTGTTTCATATAATTCAATCATAAAATCTTGATTTATATAATTCAATCTTAACAGGGTTTTTGTGTAATGCAATCCATCATTGAAATTTAAATTATTAAAAAATCATAAAAACTCAGTGTGTTGTTTTTACCCCATTAAAATAAATTTATCCCTTGAAATTAATCAATATGATACAATAAAATGATGATAGTTATTCACAATCACATCCCCATGTTCCTTGGTAGATTCTTCAAACTCATGGTTTACCACAAAAATTTAACCTGTTGGGTGATCTTGTTTTATAGAACATTCACTATACGATCCAGAATCTACAACGGTTGTTCCACATAAGAATGAAATTTCTCCAACAGTATGAACTCTAAGTTTAGTAAATGTAATGGGTTAGGTATATACTTCCTTAAGAGATATATATGTAACACATCATGTACTTGAGATAGGTTAAATGTAAGAACTATGTGATAGGATACCATCCCAATAAGATCAAGAATTTAATATGGGCCGATATACCTAGGGCTTGATTTACCTTTATTATAGATTCTAATAAAATTATTTTATGATGAAATCCATAGAACCACCTTATCACTAACATTAAATTATATATAATGCTAGAGAATATCAAAATAAATTTTCTTCTGAATCTGAGATACCTTGATGTGATTTTGAATGGATCTAATCTTCTCTGCCATTTCTTCACCAATATTAGGAACCAATAGCTTTCATTATATATCTTCATACTAGAAAGTTGGTTATCAACATTTCTTTAAAAATAGGTACTCATGAGGATCCATATTAATAATCTATTGAAATGATTTTATGAAAGAAAAATAAACTATAGGAAGGTGTTGAACCCAACCAAATATGGAATCAAAATAGAAAGATCACATAATATTCTCTAGGGTTTGAACTTTTCTGGAAGACTAACCATATGTATGTTAACAACACATAATGATGTAACTGAATTCTATAAAAAGTTATTTAATAATAATTATCTATAACATTGAGGTAATCCTTGGATCCCAATTAGATACAATGGAATATGGTAATCCATGAAACCTTACCACTACATTATTTTATATCCTGGAACAATAATGTATAGGGAAGTCTTATTTGATAGTGATGAATTATTCTTCCTTAGTAGGTTAATTGACTGAAACTCATATATAATTATTTTCTTTATAAATTTTTGGGAGTTTAATGAAAAAACTAGTGGTTATTTTTTCTCATTTCCATTTAGGTATGGGAAATGGATGCAACATACCCTTACAATTTTTTATTTTATCCTTAACATAATGAAATAACAATAACCAATATTCAAACTATGTAATATTTCTCTTCATTCCATCTGATGGGAAGTATTCTTTCAATTCACTATAAATCTTAATACTTCCTAGGTGAATAGTGAATGAAGAAATATGATCTTCCTCTAACATATCATTCTTAAAATATTGTATGGACATAACACATACACAGTTCATAAACTTTATCAATCTACAATGAACAAGGTTAAACTCAGGGACATTTCTAAACTTCTTTTATAACTCTACATTCTCCTTATAAACCTCATTAATATTTAGATGGATATATAGTTGGACATTCAATTTATAAAGATAATATTTCCCCCTTGCTTCAGGTTTTCCAATTTCATCCTTTGAAAATCCATAAATAATGGTTATTTTGTGATCCACATCATGGATAAGGTAGCATGATCATTTCAACTCAAATGATTTTCCACCTTGTTCGCTTTCCTAGGATTATAATATATTGAGTAGTCATAATCTTTAATCATATCTAACCATTTTATTTGATGCACATTCAAATCCTTCTGTGTGAATATACAATTTAATATTTTTTTATTGGTATATATATATATATTCCCATAGTGATAATGTTTCCATATCAATAATGAAAACCTTACAACACCATACTCTAAATCATAATTTGGGTAATTTTTATCATTAACATTATATTTTCATGTGGTGTAGCTATAACCATGTCATTATATATAAGAACACATACCAAACCCATTATTGATGCATCACTAAATATTAAAAACCCTTCTCCACTATATTTTAATGTAAGAACAAGTGTGCTGACTAATATTCTATTTATTTCCTTGATATTTCCTCATAGACATCAATTTTGAAAAACATGGCACCCTTCCTAGTTTACATGGTCATTGGATTAGATATTTATGAAAAATTATCCAAAAACCATCAATAATATCTAGATAAACCAAGGAATATATGGATCTCTATCAACATGTTTGGTCTAGACCAACATTAAATAGCCTTTGTCTTTGATAGAAATACTTATATGCCCCCACTTGAGATTATATGACCAGAAAATGAAACATTTTTCAAACGAAATTCACACGTTGTAATTTTTTCATTTTTTTACTCCTCCCTTAGGGTCATTAAAACAATTATCAAGTGGTCTTAATTATCTTCCTTGGTCTTTCAGTAGATAATAATATAGTCAATAAATACTACCACAAAATAATCATGGTAATCTCTGAAAAATATATTCTTTAAAACCATGATGATTAAAGGGTAATTGGTATGATAAAAACGCATCACTATGTATTCAAAGTGTCTATATATTATATATAATGTTGTCTTGGGTATATTCTCTTTCTTGACCCTCAATATATGATATCTAGAATGAATGTCAATCTTGAAAAAGTATTGATCTCTATGTAGTTGATCAAAAAATTAATTGATAAGGGGAAGAGGAAATTTTTGCATATTTATGATATTTTTCAACCCCTCATAATCAATACATGATCACATCATTTGATCTTTTTTTATCAAAAAGAGAAGGTTCACACTAAGGTGACACACATGGCCAAATGAATGCACTGTCATGGTTTCTTGGAGTTACTTCTTCAATTCTTACAAACTCAGTCAGGGCCATTCTATTGGTAGTCATTGAAATTAATGTGGAACAAGGTATGAGTTCTATTAGGAACTCAACATAATGTTTTGTTTTAAGAAAAGAAAAATCATCTATAAATACATAAATTAATTATTTAACAACAGTCATATCATCTATATCGAGTTTCTCTCAAACAATTTAAGATAAAAATCACTTCTGAATGTGAAATAAGACTAATAAAATGGTTGTAATACTGTAGGGTCCTAAAAACATCACAAATGGAAGTAAATAATCCCACCAGAACTTTGAAGAGGGACATTCCCACAGATCCAGCATGGAAAATAGATGCAAATTAAATTGAATATTTGAGAACAAACTTGAATAAATCAAATTTTTATATAGTATTAGTGTACCATGTACCATTAATTTTAAAGGTTCATGGGGTACATGAACCATGAACAATCGGTATATAGAAGGACCTACAAGGCGTTGGCCTATGGGGTGATGACTAACAAACCAAAGAAGATGTGAATCATGTCATTGGAAAAATAGAGTGCAGAAATTACATCTACATAGCATCCCATGAACTATGTAGTTTTCAAACGAATCAAGCTATAAGGGTTCTTCAAACCACCTATCGTGAACTACAAACTCCACAAACCCTGGTTGATCGAGTCTTTCATGGGTTGAGATATGTCATCATGGGATTCTAGAAATGGTGATGCATGCCCACAGATATGATTTCCCCAACGCTCTATAAAATGATCACAAGAGGGATTATAAAGGGAGATGAATGAGATGGGTGGAGGAGAGCATGAAGGAGGCCCTAAAGCCTATAAAAGAGAATTTGAATATGAATAGGATTCTGACTTTGATTTTGAATCATCGACAAAGTGACAACGGAGAACAACTTCTCCACAGGTATAACCAGCCATGAACCATAAAAAGAAGTAATGTAATAATAATAGGTGAAGCGCAAACCTAATTGGTGCCATCACGAACCATAAATCCCTCAAAGATGAATTCCCCACGAACCGTAGGCTCCAAGACCCTTCTTCAATATGGTGCTCAACATAGTGCATAACTATGCTGATTAAACCTTGTGTCATGTACTGCATTAGTACACGAATGAAACCCAGAGCAACATGGTGAACCACATCTAGGACCGCACACCAATTTGGTACAAAGTAGTCCATACCTAAGTCTGTGTACAGCCTCAGTACGTGGGAATCCCCTATATCGGCATAGCATTATGCTATGTGGGGTTGTCCCTATCCCACGTAATAAAACATAACATGGAATGGACTGTCTTCTATTGTCCTTCCCTCCAGCTCCAATTATTCCCCTCCATCATCGTCCAGTCCTCTATGTATCCTCCACGAACCATTCCACCGGCATCAGGCCAAATCAACTAGACCCGTATGATCAGATCATCAGGCGCACTAGCATGCCTTCCTGAATCTATATACCTAAGGTAAGAAGAGTCACAAAGGTTGTTCCCACAATGGTTTTGACCCTCATAATGTCTCTAAGTCTACATTCCCAAGGTAACCTGAGGAACAACTTTGGGATACCAATGTGAACCTCCCCATTCTCGGGTTTAGGGGTAACCACTGGCCTTTTAGTTCAATGAGCACCAGTAACAAGAAAAAGATGTCACTATTTCCTTCCCCTTTGACTAGGGATGATGCTTCTCCCCTTTCTAAGAACCCAGAAAATGGATCTCCTCCTGAGGTAATCCCCTATCCTTTTGTGAGAGGTATCACTCTTCACCCTCTTTTCCTCAACTCAGGATATGTCTGGATAGAAACTAAGATATGAGCATCATAAACATCAACACTGGTAAGGATTTAATTCTTAAATATTACCTTTTCCTATCCCATTAGGCTTATGTCCACAACCCCTTCCTCTACTATCATCCACTTTTTACATAAACGGATAAGAGAATATGTTACCTTGTTGAATATTTCACATCCTCATGTTTCTCACACCGAGAATAACTCACGTGGGCTTATAGGTATGTGATGATACAACATTGTAAAAACCCATAAATGAACTATGAGAACTCTGATTCCTATTCCAAACAGGATATATAATATGCCTTCTTGAAGGCCTAAGATGAAAGGGGTGCCCTTACAAAAGGTTCCCCCAATTATGACCCCAATAAATGGGCTTCCTCACAGGTGTAAGATTCAAGCTAAATGAACTACTAGAACTATGATTTCCAACATAATTAGGATATGTAGGATGCATGTCTAAGGCCCAATCTCATGAGACGTTCTCCTCTAAATTCAGTCCCGATAAAATGTTCCCCCAAATTTAAAAGTGCTTTCTCCAATGTGTAAGTCCTGATAACTGAACTATGTGGGATCTGATTACTCTCCCATTGATATGTAGTAATCCCATCTTATTGGTTCGACCCCAACATCAATCCACCATCTATCTCTCCTAGATGACAATAAACTCCAAAGAACCTCATTTCATGGCTTAAGTCAGCATTTCCTCTATAGAATCAAATCGTTGTATATCCATGATGATCCTATAACCAAAGGGTATCCTATGGATACACTCTTTAGGAATGAACCTAGTATTCACAAACATATGAACATGTCTTAAATCTTTAATTGGTTCCTAGAATAGGTAATAATTCCCCCCCCCCCAAGGTTGTGATGAGCCTAACCTCCCATCCTCTCGACAAATGCATTTCTTAAGTGTCGTTGGAAAAATCTTCATCTAACGAGCACCTACATTTGTAAAGTAGGTCCATAAATCATAGATACTAGGGCCATTAGGTTTTTCTGGCTCCCCAAATGAACCTGTTGGAGACCATCCGAGGAAACCATATCCTAGGAGGACTGATTGCACAAATACTTAACCCCTAAAATTGACCTTTAGGACCATTTGACTGTGGAACCACCTTCATAATTCAAAATTGATAAATTTCCCAGTCCCCACAGGGTCAATCCAATTCCACCTAAAGGATAATGACTCAGATCGGGCTGAAGAAAAAATAGAGACATGAACTCTCTACCATAATAGATGAGTGGTGATTCCCATCAGACCATTTTGCCTACCGCAAACATGTCACCCTTGGTCGAAACAAAAACAACCACCTCGGGTTGAAATAAAAATTTTCAACCCAACATGAATCCTTAACCTAGGTGGCAGTTTTTACCCCACTCAATCCCCTTTGCCTCATAAAAAGGAAGGGGGATAATCTGAATCATCAGATATGCATATGATCAAGAGATGATACTTTGAGGGGGTTTTGTTGTCTGCATATTTCATATATATTTTATAGGTTTCCATAGAAAACTTTGATCCAAATAGTACTCTGAAAACCACCGCAGACACACACCTAAGTGATCCCATAGGAGGTCAGGCCCCCGATGAAGAGTAGGACCCCTCACTAACTCAGCGTCTTCAAATATGGTTGTTTAACATGTTGATTATAGAGTACCACCAAAATGGTACTCTCCCCACCATGGAGGCTGCAAGAAAATCCCTCCAATATATAGAAGATCTCCAGCTGCATCCTCATATGCGACCGGTACACTAGCACAAGGCATCCCTAGTGGTCATCTCGATCCATTTCTGGTGTTTATCCCCGGAACGTGACAACAAGTACCTCCCTTATCTCAGGGAGACGAATGAAGTCGATGCTGATGAGTTCATCCAGGCTACACAGGGGTCCTACTCATAGCCCCTGCTGGAGAGCATCACCACTAACATCGAGGTCTACATATCCTCATTATGGATACAATCTTATGATAAGGGAACCTGCTGAATTCCAAAGGGCACAAGTCCCTCGGGCTACTCGTCGAGGGCAAAAAACATATAGTAATGAATAGACCATCACCCTAATTATTAAGGAGAACTATTTCGTACAAACATGGTGTAATTAAACAAGAATATGTAAAACTCTTCCCCCTACACTCAAGACTACCACAGAAATAGGGTAGCACAATATGGGCTCGTGTACATTCCTAGAAGTACTTATCGGTCCCACTATGTAGACAAAGTGGAAAATTATAGGCAGATTCAAATATTTGTTGATGCGCAAGTAGTACATCATCCAAATAGGAAGAGAATCAACTATAAGTAGTCAAAAATACCTACTCATTCACATAAATCCCACCATCCAAATAGGGCAGTAAAAAATATTAGTAGAGTCAAATTCCTATGAATTCATACAAAGCCCATGAGAAAAATACAGTGGTAAGAAAGAAGATGCAAATTCTTGCTCATAATTATGAAGTCCACCAGTCAAATACAGTGTTAACCGGAGAATAAAACTAGAGGCAGACTCATTCCTCTATCTCGTCATTGGAGAACTGCCAGTATACACTGGAAACCTATGGAGGACTAGAGCAGGCACAAACTCCTCCGAAATCAAAATGGGTCTGCATACCTGTTCTATCCAAAGATGTATCGTATTACATCCTAGTAATGATGGAAGATCAGACATAAATTCCTGACCATATACTCCAAACATGTCAAGATATCATTGCATCAGTGACAAAGGAGAGAAACCAAGCCCATGACTTAGTTTCCTCAAACAGAATGACTTACCCACAATATGGGTCAATCACTCTGATGCAGTTATGCATCCCTCCTCCAATTCAGGAGGGTCAATGACAATATCCTGTGATACACAGACAACCGGCTCGGGAAAAAATACATGTTACAACTAGGGGACACCATTAAAATGTGGTGGATTCTCCAGGGCAGGCATATATCCCTACCAAAATTCAAGTCATTCATTTTCATATCTCATCGGCATCATGGGAACCAGAAAAACAGGGACCTATATATAAAGGTCATTACCAACAGCAGACGACCCTAATTACCTACAAGAGAGCACCCAAAAATAAAAGTAGACAAAGGAAACTTGAAAATGAATAGGATATACATTACTCTTCTCTACTGGAATTTGGATTCATTGATGTCTTCAAGTATATATCAATAAAGGCTAAAGACCTTTTCATTCCATTACCAAATTATGGATGTGGTAGTAACAGTTGCGAAGGACCTCCCCGCAATGTTCCTATTATCAACTCTGAAGGTCCTCCCTATAGAACTAACGAGGGCTTACTATGTGGGATAGGAATAATCGATCATGAGAGCCTATCTCCTAATGCGTGTCAAGGTGGCCCTACCCTTGACCAGAAGATTAAACATCAAGAATGTACTCCCCTTGTTGGCATCTGCCCTGATGGTCCTCTATAGGGTATACACTATAGATATGATTCTCCCCATAGTCAGATGTCAAGTCATGATGGTAATCCTCACAATGATGAAAACCATTACGAAGGTCCTCCCTGTAATGGAAGTTTTTGTGAAGGCCATCCCCATATATACATCAAGAAATGAGAATGTCCTCCCCTCATTGCAGTATGTCCTAAAGTTCCTCACCAATATTTACACTATATAAATTCTCCCTACAACCATATATCAAGCTATGATAGTAGTCCTCACCATCATAGCAGTCATTGAGGAGGTCCTCCTCCACTCAGTGACATCAAGTAGCAAGAAGTTCATCACCTTGCTTTAGCCTTCCCTAAAATTCCCTTATAGGGTATACATCATAGGGACATTCCCTGTGGTTAGGCATCAAGTTGAAATAGTAGCCCTCTCCATTGTAGCAATGATTGCAGAGTTACTCCCCATAATAAAAATTATCACCGGAAAGAAGGTCCTCCTCTTGCCAAGACAAATGTGAGAAATCCCTCATATTCCAAGGTTCTCAGAAAGATGGATTCATACATGTCAGAAATGCTATCTATGATGAGTGATATCCTTTCTCAACCAGAGGATAGTCTGGGCCACTCTCATCTTCTGAGCCACCCCTGCACTACTCACATATCAATGAAGCTCCTACTAGCCCTGCTGCTTGGAACGAAATCATTAAGAAGAATTAAATATGGGCATATCAAGTAGAGGATTCCCTAGAAGAACAATAACAAGATACTTTGGTCATGAGAAGAAAACTAGATAAGGATGATATACCAGTGATGTATTTTACAACAACCACTTCTCACTTCGACATTCGAATGGAGTTTTTTAAGGAATGTATGCATAATATTCACCTCAATATATGGAAAACTCTCTTCCATATAATAGAAATTATTTCCTATATAAAGGGTGTTACGACCATGTTAACATGTTAGGGGATCTGTTCCATCAAATCAACCTAGAATCCCTCCCATCTGCATGAATTCCACGATCAAAAAGGTGAAAGAAAGACCTTGAGGTAACCTACCTCCAAGCACTGCACAAATTGAATTGCCTAATTGGTGATTCCCCATAGGGAGATCATATTCAGGGATGAGGAGAACATGGAGCTCTATACTTCACCCCATGCCCCGTCTAACAAACCTCATTGGAAATGAAATCTTGTAATGTCATTAACCAAAGGTAGAAATCAAATGAAATTGCTGCTCAGGAAAGGTGGAACGCTTAACAAGACCCAGTCCTGAGTAAGTCTCAAAAGAGTCAGGCCTAATAAAATCAATCCATTGAGAATATTCTGATCCAGGCAACTGAGAAGATCCTATAGGCTTCCTACCTAAGGGAATCCAACATAATAGTAGTTCTCATGACCTAAAATGGAAATAAATCATGTACAAACCCAATTCTATACCCAAATCACACCTGTGTAGGTGTGCGTGAAATCAAGAAGGTTGAAATAGTGACAGCTACCGCCGTAATATGGGAACAGCCCCATCCCATGGTGGTGGGGGCATATTTAACTCGAAATTCCCCTATAAGACCAACAAATCAGGGACATAGTGCATCAACAGAATAATGGGAGAAACACCAACCCACAGGGATGGGGGAATTTTTACCTCAAATTCCCGCACAATTGATGTATGTCTTCTCTCATATGGGAAGAAAGATGAGCAGAGAGTTCAATTGTTCAGTCCCATCTCATGGTTCATATCCCCTAGGATAAAGGCATATTGTGAGGTTGGATCAGGGCTCCCTTCAGGTATATCTTCCCTAAGAAAACTAAAAAATACCATAGAATGGAAGGATAAAGTCCATCAAAGGATGAAAAAATCTCTCCTGCCATTCGGCATTGGGTACACCACCCCCAATGCAGTATGCATTAGTGAATATGGTGAACATAAATCCCACGAATCTCACATGAAATGATATAAATGGAGAGGATGAAAAAGAAGATAGTTCCCTCATAGAGGCATCCCACACCATGCCTAATGGTGTGCATACTCATAATTAGAGAGCTACCCTAAATTTGGGTTCCCCCTTAGCAAACCCATTACTACCTCCCTTGAAAATCCTCAATAAGGAGAAGAATAAATCGTAGGTCATATATGACCCACCTCCTCATCCTACTAAGAATGTGTCCCTCATGCTCGAGGAATGATTCACCAAGCACAAGAAAGAAATGAAAGAGCTCAGGCAAATAAATGTCAAGTTGTTTCAATGAAGCTATCTTGCCAAATGTGTTCCTCGTGCTGAATGTTAATAGGTATTCCCAGAAAATGTTCCTTTACCATATGCCCTAATCTCGATAAATAAAACTAAGCTCAGATGCCTATCCAATCAAGCACTGTGACCATTAGTCTACATGAATCTGGCACCAGAAGGATATCAAGACTTCCCTCAAGTGGGAATGCATCCGAAATACATTTAGGATAACCCATAGAGGATACCCCTTGCTAGGTATCTTCCCCAAATTCCAGTTATGTTGGCATGTTTAGTTTTTTCCCCTGCTACACCCTCCCAAGATCAAGTCTGGTAGGATATGCATCAAAGTCTCTTGAATACCATCTAGAAACTAAAAGATCAACTGGAATCCATGTAAGGGCAGTGTGCTTCGATACAACTAGAATGCAAACCTTTCTCTGATTGGGTGAGAAACGTTCTGCCACCGCCAAACTTTGGTAACCCCGGATTCCCAGTGTTTAATTTTTTAGGAGTCCTGGAATAGTATCTAATTCACTATGCATTTTACTGTGACCCCATGATGGGATCCCCATAAGAATAAGATGCAGTGAAACTCAGGTGCTTTGTGCAAACTCTGTAGGGTTCAGCCTTCGTGTGGTATACTAGTTTTCCATCTAACTCAATCACAGGCTAGGAGGACCTATGAAGATAGTTTCTCTTCCAATTTAGTTCTACATTTCCTAATACAATAGTTAGTGATCTCATGAACTATAAGCAGAGAGAGAATGAATGAGTTTTATACTTCATTTCCATATGGAAAGGCCTAACTTAGTCCCTCAACTGACCACTCCCCTAGTATGAAATGCTCTCTAAGTGCATTGATAATCTCCATTATTAGTTATGGAATCCAATATTCACAGTGAAGTACATAGGTGGGTTCCAAGATTTATCCTTCATTGACCAAGGGATAGAAGACTACTTGTAGTGAACCAATCTCAAGTCCTGAGTGTCCCCATCATCCCTAGAAAAAAGAACAGGAAAAGATGAAGTGGATTTTATCAAGCTTAAGCCACCCCCAACACTAGCTCCAATTGCGAGGCCTCTACCAAATCATGCAGGTCCCCCTAGATTCCAATAGCCACCCACACCTAGGCATGATGAGAGAAGGGGTTCCAAAATAAATATGTTCGAGGAATACAGAAATATGGTCTACTCGTTCCGAGATTACCATGTCCATGGATACTTTGTAGCTACCATGAATGGAAACTTTATCTAGATACCAGAGCCAAATTGAGCCGATGAAGTGGGTCTTAATGACCATCCAAATTATTTTTCCTATCACTAGATAATGGGACACACCATCCTGGAGTGCTTAGTCTTCAAGGATCTCATGCAAAAGATGGTGGATTCCGGACAAGTCAAGTTATTTCTGTCTCCAACACAAGTGGTGTATGTCACCACCTTAGACCCAAGAGAGGAAGAGGAGAGGAAAATAGTCACCAGTAAAAAGAAGAAAAAATTTGATAGTTTGATGACTCAAAAAACAGTTAACCAAGCTCAAGGAATCCACCATGAATAGTTGAATCAACCAACCATTCCCCCAATAGCTACTGATGAAACACAATCATAGTCCTCAGTCCCACAACCCTTTGAGGGACGAAATGGATGAAATCATAAGAAAGAAGATGAACCTACACCAAATCTGAAATAGGTATTGACACTTTCAGACTTCATACCAACAAATTTGAAAGCACGGGCACTGGCCCGCTAAATAGGACAACAGGCACCACCCTGCAAAATGGAACCATTATAAGAAGACATGTAGACCAAATTATTGTCGGATTAAGAGATTATATTAAGCTCCATTAATGTCATTCACTTGATGGACCCCTTATCTGATGGATACTATTTCCACGAACATAATTTCCCTACATCCAACTGGGGATTCGGAGGAAGAGGCCGCAGAGGCTGA
The DNA here is from genome assembly GCA_963277665.1 of Viscum album. Taxonomy (NCBI): domain Eukaryota; kingdom Viridiplantae; phylum Streptophyta; class Magnoliopsida; order Santalales; family Viscaceae; genus Viscum; species Viscum album. The sequence continues at coordinate 248,226,247 of OY728131.1, forward strand.
GGGTTTCCAGGAAGTCATGATCATGGAAAGAGTCAAATTCCTAGCCACACTATAACTCAAACTGTTAATGTTGCTGAAACTCAAAAAAAACATCTATAATACACAATAGGTATTGGGGTGTTTCTCTACCCCTATAGGGGGAAATCTGAGCCCAATCATCTTAGATTATTCATCATAGGAATATCAGATTTCTAATCACCCAAGAAGTACAGGCAGAACAGTTTGTCCAAACTTGGAACGCGCATAAGAACCATTAGCTCCAGTCACAAAGGTCGGACCATCTACATCTAAAGCTCAAGACCCTAAAGCACCAATGAAAGAGCATCCACGAGCTGAGTAGCACCAACCTTTATAGCAGAAATATGATATTCTGAAGCAACTAGTCTCAGTACCGACAAAGCTTTCAATCCTGGATTCCTTGATTCTGTTAGCAAACCTTAGGGAGGCAGTCATCAAAGCCTTATTAAATCCCCAGGAATTCGAGGCCAAAGTAGTATCTATAAATGTCTATTATATAGATACAAATCCAAAATAATACAATGATATCATCTCCTTTATTGATCATGATGAAGACTTCATCATTAAGGGACACAAAAAACCCTTATATGTGTTTGGTAAGATAAATGGAATTGATTTCTGGAAAATTTTCAACAGCAATGGCTCTAGAGTTAACCTCCTCCCATCAAAAACACTTCTTCAGTTAGGCTATGATGGGGAAATTATTACACCCTGAACTACAGCTCTTCTGAGATATGAAAAAACCGAGCAGAATACATTAAGACAAAACAAGATTAAAACTTGTTTTGGTGACCTCGTGTCTGATTTCGTGTTTCTGGTAGTATGGAAAAGTACAAACTTCAACATCCTATTGGGGAAGCCCTGGAAGCATCAGCACGGTGCGATTCCCTCATCATACCATTAGTGCATCAAATGTTGTTCTAATGGGAAAAAGTTATATTGTATGATGATAAATATCCATTCAAATCCTTTGAGTTGTGTTACATCGATGTAGGGTTCTATGAACCAAAAGTGAATAATTCTTTGGCCGATGATGTTGGTTGGATCACTGCCCCAAAAGTACTGGAAATGGATCCCAAAAATCCCCTCAAACAACTTAGGGAAGAGTATATATTACCCATCAACCAGGTTAAGTGCATAATTTCAAGATCATACATGGAATCGGCTATTTGGATGATTTCCATTATGGTCACTAAGTCCAGGGATGCTAAAAATCATGCTAACCACCATGATGATGGTGAGGGATCAAAAAAATACTCTCATCCTATCCTTGGGGACCCATATAGTTAATACCATACTCACTAATATATAAGATGATGTATTTACAATAAAATAATTTGATGAAACTCCTCCACTCCCCATTCCATCGTCTTTATAAAGTTCCCTGCATTCATCTTGGGAAAAAGGAGCTGTTTTAATTTCTAGAAATCAGAGTTTTCATTTCTCTCCCAATACTAGAGAGTTCATCTTGAGAATCATCTCCCCATCAAAAGATGAAGAAGATGATGAATAGGATGAATAAGAAGAAGATGATATCAAATATTCCCCTCTCAAATTCAAAGAAGGCATCTCCACCATGATCGAAGAACTTAGGTAGATAAACCTGGGAACAGTAGACGACCCACGGCCCACTTTGATTAGTGTGGATATGCCTTTTGAGGATCAGGAGGCATATACCTCCTTCCTAAAGAATAATCGAGAATTTTTTTCTAGAACTACACATAAATTCCTTGTCTCAATCATGAGGTCGCCACTCATCTCCTGGGCCTACTAGAAGACCATCGTGGTTACAAGCAGGCTGCAAGAAGAACCCACCGGACACATGCTACAAAATTAGAGGCTGAAGTTAACAAAATAATCAAATTTAACTTCATTTGAGAAGTCCAATATCCAATCTAGCTAGAAAAAATAGTCCCTATTAAAAATAATAATGGACATATCAGATTATTTATTGACTTTAGGGACCTCAATTGACACTGTTCGAAAGATGATTTCCCAATACTGATGATGGAATTTTAGACCAATGTGACCGCTGGATATGAGTTCCTCTCTTTCATGGATGGCTATTCCAGATACAACCATATCTAAATGGCCCGATAAGATGAATAAGCCACTTCTTTCAGGGCCCCCAAAGGGTATTCTGCTAAAATTTAATTCCCTTTGGTCTAAAAAATGTCAGAACTACATATAATCTTGCCATGAATCACATTTTCAAGCCCTTCTAGGGAAAATTCGTTGAGTGATACATTAACGACCTAGTGTTTAAATCACAACAACGCTCAAACCACCTAACAGATCATGAAACTATCTTCAATAAACTATGACAACACAGTATAAAGATAAATCCCCTGAAGTGTTATTTTGGCATTACCTCTAGGAAATTCTTCAACTTCATCGTACGCCATCGCAGCATTGAATTAAACCCCGATAATATAAATACATCCATGACATGTCTCCACCTCACAACCTCACCAAGTTGAGGGGTCTCTAGGGGAACCTTGCCTACATTCGTCACTTCATAGCCATCCTTGCATGTAAGTGTTTTCCTTTCACTAGGTTGATGAATAAAGGGGTCTCATAATAGTGGGATAATTATTTTCATGAATCATTCAACAATTTTAAAATTTATCACCTAAGCCCACGGGTGTTGATGCTGCTAGTTGAGGGAAGACTACTCATCTTGTACCTAACTGCCTTAGAACAGTCGTTAGGTGCTTTCCTCACACATAATAATGATGCTAGAATCAATAATAGTTTCTATTACCTAATAAGAACAATGATTTATGCTGAGACTCGAAATTAATGAATCAAAAAGAATATCATATCCCTAATATTTGTAGTTCAAAAACTCAATCATTACCTATAGCACCACGAGGTCCATCTGGTATCCCACTATAACCCGGTCAAGTATATCCTAAGTCATACAATTCTAACTGGATGCCTATCATAGTGGGTAGTCATCCTACACCATTTTGACATAAAATACATCCCTTATAAATCCACCAAAGTCCAGACGTTATTATATTTCCTAGAGAAGAACCCCTCGGAATAAATAAACCCATTGGATACTAAACCTCTTGATGAAGAAGTGTTTTTCTCCCATTAAGACCCCTAGGTATGGGAAATGTACTTTGACAGTGCCTCTAGAATCCCAATATGAAATAGGATGGAGGATCCCAAGCTCAACAATGTATGGATGGGAGTTAAACTCATATCTACAGAAAAGGTCTTCTTTCCTTAATCCTTCTTACTTTCATAGGGGTGCAAAAATAATGAAGTAGAATACCAGGCCCTCATTGCAGGTCTAGAGCTATCACCTCATTCATGAGCTGAATGCCTAAAGATAAAAGTTGTTTTAGAGATATTAATCAAGAAGGTTAATGGTGATTATACCATTAAGAATGAATTATTGGTAATGTTGATGAACCATGTCCGAGAGCTGATGTAAGAATCCCATCAAAACCAACACTGACTTACGTCCCCTGGTCACAAAATGCTCTGGTTGATGCACTGGAAAATGCAGCCACAACTCCGGCCGATCCAAACTGAGATGAAACATTCATTAGTATTTCCCACCATTGGATAGTCTTGATGTTCATTCACAACAATACGAAAGAAATTAACAAGATTATCCCCATTCCTAAGCCTTACGGTCACACCACCAGCTGGATGACTCCCTAGAAAATTACCTCAGGAGGGGGGAACTCCAACCATGATAGGGTTAGAAGAGAACAAATATAGTGGCAGGAAGTCAATTTTTTTTACAATGGTGTAAACTAATAAAATGTTCTCTACAAACAATGCCTTGAAGAAGTCCTTCTCAGGAGCATCGATGGAGAATATACTACTACTGTCATGAAATAACTGCTCACCGGCAAGTGTGGAGCCCACCAATTAGTATACAAGATCTCCCATTTGAAGGCATAGATACTATTGGCCCTACTATGATTTAGGATTGTGCTACATTCGCCAAGAAGTTTCATCCATGCCATGTTCATTCCAATTTCATTCACCAACCCCTGAAAATACTTCACAAAGATAAGTACTCTTGGATATTTTCTATATGGGGTATGGATGTTATGGGACCATATCATCCCTCCATATCCAAACAATTTAAGTTCATTCTCACAACAACTAACTTCTTCTCCAAATGGGATGAAGTCGTACCCCTTAAAGAGGTTGGGGAAAAAAGAATTGGTGGCTTTGTGAAAACCAACATCATTATCATATTTGGTGTCCCTCATACAATATTGGAGAACAATGGCACCAACTTCTGCTCTACTGAGTTGGAAAAGCTATACTAGGAGTATGGGATCAAAGCCAACCATTCATCCTGTTATCATTTAGTTTCCAATAGAAAGATAGATGCTTTCAATAGGACTACATTCAATATAATCTAGAAGATGGTATACAAGGATAAGAAATCATTTCCATACATGCTCCTCCATGCTTTATGGGATTTCCGGACCACGACCCGCACTATGAACCAGGAAACCATGTACTCACTAGTATACGAGATAGAGGCAGTTTTTCCCATTGATGTTCAAGTGACATTTCTCCACATTTCCATTTGTGATCAACTTTCTGTGGATGAGAAATCCCAAAAATAGTTTGATGAGTTGGAGTGACTGAATGAGAAAATGTTTCCCACTTTGCACCATTTGGAATTCTACCAAAATTGTATCGCACAAGCATTCAACAAAAAGGTTCTCCTTCATTCTTTCTATGAAGGAGATATTGTGTTGGACCTTAGAACCCTGATGATACTCAGGAAGAAACCCCCAAAAAATGATCCAAAGTGGGAGGGTCCATATTTCATACATAAGGTCTACCTCAATGGAGAAAATCCCATTATATCAGTGGATGGAAAGCTCATCAGAGATCTCACCAATGAAAGGTTTATAAAGAAATACATTGCATAATAGTGAAATAAATAATCCTTGATAGAGGATGCAAAACTGCATAGAAACACCATTGTCCTTACCACATGAAGTTAAACTACATGGCCAAAATCATCCTTACTATGGGATGTTAAACTGCATAGCATATTCGTCCTTACCACATGATGTTAAACTACAAGGCCAAAAATTCCCTAGCTGTATGACATAAAACTGCATATCAACACCTTCTTCCTTACCACATGTTGTTAAACTACAAGGCGAAAATCATCCTTGTTGCAAGATGCTAAACTGCATAGAATCTTCATCGTTACACATGATGTTAAACTGAAAAGCCAAAAATTTCATAGTTGTAGGACGTAAAAACTGTATATAAACACCTTCTTCCTTACCACATGACGTTAAACTACAAGTCCAAAAAGCATCCTAGCTATAAGATGTAAAATTTCATAGCAAAACCTTCATCCTTACCACATGATGTTAAACTGCAAGGCCAAAATCGTCCATGATGCAGGATGCTAAACAGCATATAATCTTTATCCTTACCACATGACATTAAACTTCAAGGACAAAAACTTCCTAGTTTTAGGATGTAAAATTGCATAGAAACACCTTTGTCCTTACCGCATGATGTTAAACTGAATGGCCAAAATCGCCCTTGTTTCATGACGCTAAACTACATAGCATGTTTTTTATAACCGCAAGACGTTGAACTTCATGGTTGGTATTGTGTTATAGATAACAATATGTCATGTATAATTCAAATTCATGCGAGGAAAATATATCAATACCCTCTCCCTTTATGTGAATAGGTCATACCATCATAAGAATGGAATTATAGAACTATGTGTGGCTTGATTCCCATTCATCAGTGGGATACGTAGAAACACCTCAACCCACGATCTTGGCCTAGCCATCACATGAAATAGAATGCCCTTGTTATATACTCTATCACCCCATACTATGAGGGAAATCCTTGTTGATCCTTGTTTCTCACATCGAGTATAAATATCGTGAGCTTAGGATTAGTTATAAGTGTTCCCTTGCATAAAAAAATGATAGAGTAATATGATAGAACCGACAACCGAAGATGATGAAAACAAAATTCCCCTACCGCTATACATGAGTTAGATCATTATAAGGATCATATTGTTTATAGAACTACGTATGGATTGATTACTACCCTTGTAGGATATGTAGTGATGCCCGGATTTGCCATATTTTCCCAGCCACCAGTCAAAGAAAAATTCTCTCTCATTTCCCTACACATGGACCAGACCTCTTTAGGGAACTTTTAGAACTATGTATAGCTTGATTCCTTCCTTTTAAGGATATGTAGTTATGTTGGGATCATCTTTCCTAGCCCAGCCATCAGCACCAAATAAAAATTCCCCTCTCCCTGTGTATGGGTTGGACTTATAAAGGGAGTGAATTTGCAGAAATATGTGTGCCTTGATTCCTATCTCAGTGGGATACATAGTGATTCCCAGATCCCAATTCTCAGGTCTAGCCACAGTATGGTTATTTTTTATTTCGGTTTACCTTCATCCTTACCGTATGACGTTAAAATGCATGAAATCTATCGGAACAATGCATGGATTGATTCATATATTAGTGGGATATGTAGTGATCCCCAGATCTAATATACTAATTCATCCATCATTTAAAATGCATTCCCACTCCCTACACATGGACCAGATTTTTACAGGGAGGATATGTCTAGAACAACATGTGGTTTGATTCCATCCCTTATAGGATACGTAGTGACACCTTCACCCCAAATCTTGGTCCAACCACCAGGAAACAAAAATTTCCCTTTTCCCTATGTATGGTCCATAAATATATAGGGAATTCCTTTCCATAAATACGTGTGTCTTGATTCCTTCCCTTTAAGGATATGTAGTGACACTCAGATCCTCCATCCTGGTCCATCCACCTTTTAAAACAAAAAAAATCCCCCTTCCTCTATGTATAGGTCAGACTTTCATAGGGGAATCCATATAAGGTTCTAACCACATGATATTAAACTGAAAGGTTCCTCAGGAATCATGTGCGGCCTGATTCTCATTGTTATGATATCCCAAACATGCCCCTCATTTCCTACACAAAAAATGCAAAGAGATGATGGAAATTCCAAATCTGAATTCTGACACCAAGAAAGAGTCAAGAGATCATGCTTCTCCCTATATATGAGTAAGAACTTTGTAGAAGATTAGTAGTTCACATTTAATCACAGTCTGGATATTTATTATGTTCCCATGCACATCTTTACCATTTTTCACTCCATACTCTCAGAAATCTTGGGTCCCCATAAACATTCAAGTCCATTAGAGATGGAAGACTAGTGTCCTGCGAACACCTCTTTTTGACTATGCACAACATGCCCTGGTGGCTCTGTATATGTTTCCTACAAAATGGGTATGTTAATAAAAGGAAAATTAATCCCTAAGAGAGTCTTTTCCTAATTCTATATGCATAATATATTCTAATCCCTATGTCATTCCTCCCGATCCAAGGGCCCCCTGGTACTATGGTTTACACCTTTTATCATTGTTCATGTCTAAGGAATACTAGAATATCCCAACCATGATTTACTCAAATCTACTTATGTTCTTTTTGGAATGTTTTCTCTACAACATGATGGTAAACTGTGCTTCCAACATCCTTACTGCATGATGCTAAACTTTAAGGCCAAAAGTGTTCCGGCTACACAGCATTAAACTACACCGCACAGTGGAAATTCTTATATTCTTATCTTATCTTGGCCTTGTAAAAAAATGAATTTCCTTACTGCTTATGGTCTATACCTCCACAAGGAATGTTCATTGAGAATCTTTCATAATTCGGTTTCTTCCTGATTAATGTGCGGTAGACCCGAATCCTATGATCTGGACTCATTCACAAAATGTATTGAAATGTACCCTTCTCTTCACATGAATTAAATCAAAGTAGAGAATCTCCGAACAAGTACTATTTATAAGGATTATTATTTGTAATCATATTTCCCTTATTTCATGATGGTATTACCCTACATCCACCCCACATGATGATAAATTTTTTGGAATTAATCTTTGTTGCAAGATGTTAAACTACAAAAAATGGTCTAAGCATAAAACACTCCCTGCCGTTGATTATTACATTATTAAGTGGTGACCTGAAATCCTTGTAATACCTTATTTCTCACACTAAGAAAAGATCACAGGATCTTAGTGACCTTAGTAGGAGATCCACCATAGTGTCATGGTAAACTAGTCCAAGTCATGATGGTCCTGGAAGCATGACCCTAAAAGGAATGTTATGGTTCCCTTATCTATAAGGAACCCTAGGTCCTGACCATATGATGTTAAACTGCAAGGTTCTACAAAGATGTAATAGATTCCTCACCCTACATATGATCCAGATATATGTAGGGGATTACTTGATCCCAAGGGTAAATCACCTCCCAAACGTTTCTAATATATCTGGATAGACTCCTTCCACACATCAAATTCTGTTCTTTGAGTAATCTTGGAACCCCATAACCCTCCATGGCCATCAGAGATGGTAGCCAGTGTCCTGTGGATACCATTGTTTTACTATGCACATCATTCTCTAGTGGCTCTGCATATGTCACATAAAACGGTCACCAACCAAAGGAAAATTCATCCTTAAGAGAGTCCTCTCCTACCTCGATACACCTAACAGCTCCCAAGGCCCATGAAATCCCTCTTGATTCAAGAACCCTCAATGTCATAGTTTAGATTCTCTTTTCTACCCACGTCGAGGATATATCAGAACATCCTAGCCCGATTCACCTTTGGTATCTCAAGGATTCAACAAAATAAAGATTATAAGGGCTCAACCTTACACATTACATAGTAGAGGACCTTTCACTGGTCTAGGTTCTAGAGAATTATATACAACCTTACAAATTATCACCGTTGCAACAAAATAAAAAAAATGAATAAATACACAACACATGTTAACTCCATAAGAAAAGTGAATGCCCTCAAAAACTCTGCTATTCCTGTGAAAAATAATTTAAAACAAATGGGTGAGCACAAAAATATGCTCAATAAGATGTTTTAAAACCTTTGATAAAAATATTTTTTAAAATATTTTTTTAAATATTCTAGATAAAAAATTACAATTGGATATATATATATATATATATATATCTTTTAGAAGCATCATTTAGGATTTATTACTCCTTAAAAAAGTAATGTAAAGATTTGGAAATTAAATATGCTCAAAACTACTTTAAACATATTAAATTGTTTTTCTAAAAATCATACGCAAGATTATGAAAAAAACACTAGTCTGAGGTCACTTGAATAGTTGAAGATTGTTTGGGTCTACCCACTTGTTTATTGATAGGTTCACTCCCCATTTCCCTCCTATATTTACAATGGTCAAGCATCAGGTTTTCCGAAACCATTTTAAGCTTTCTTTAGTTATACATATATTTTCACTGGAGTTTTAATTTTTTTAAAATATGTCACTTCTTTAAAATGCACATTCATAATTATATAAATATATATATATATATATAGATACATGAGCTTTCATTTCATCACTTACAAGTTTGGTTACAACCAAAATTTCTACCTCATAGGATTTGTGAGGACTATCCAGGTATTTAATCCTTTTTCCGTGAAATGCATTTTCCACAATTAATCGTAATACTTAATTATAAAATTATAAAGGAAATTTTTAAAATAAAATACTTTCAATGATAACCATGTACTATTTATTTTTGGAATTAAACCTTAAAATTGTAACCATGGGTTCATTTTAATGTGATTGGTGTCGAGGATGTTCATAATCGCATGGCCATGTTTATATGTAGATGCGATGACCTTAATGTTAATATATCGCAATGTTATGTTATGTGAACTTTTTAAGAAACAATATGATAAAAATTATAACATGTTATTAAAATTATAAATATAACTATAACCATTCCATCCATGAGAAAATTGAAAATAAGGTCTTGTATAAATCCTTGATATTAATTTTATCCCATATCTATACATTATTTGTTTGTACTATCAAATCATGAACAAATATGTCGATATATATATATATATATGAATTATTTAAATTTTATATTATTGACACATATATAAATCTATTACACCCATTTACATTACCTCAAAGAAATTAGTCATTAATACTTAAAAATACTTGTATATATTCATGTATGACAAACTTGAAATCACATACATATATTTATATACATATATATGAATCATGAATGTAAATTCTAAATATGTAAATTTGTGAATCACTTGTGTATAAAACATGGATTTGAGATGTATATACCATATCAAAATTATAAATTCTTGAATTAAAGGATTTAAATTAAAGGTAATCACTTAAAATAAATTGTATCACACAAATAAATATGGAATCCTTTACAAACAATGTGATTCAAAAATAGATAGACAAATATGTATCCCTTACTAAAATTTATCAATGTTTCAAAACCCTAAGACATGTTGATTTCATATTGATGAAACCCATAAATAAACTTGGCAAAATTAAATTTCCCTTATGGAAAATTAAATAGAGTCAAGAACTTGAAATGACATAAACATAAATGATCCCTTAAAAATAATTATTCCCATACCAAAACAAGATTAAAAAATTTCCATCAAGAATTATAATAAATAAAAACCATACCACCCTTGCCTCAACAAATTGAACCAACCACACTTCTTTGGACACGCCATAAGTGTCATGAATCAGCCCGGGTACCCTGGTAACCCAATAACCAAGCCGACCCTAAATTAGCTCGAAGGACATTCCCGATCCCCATGGGTCGAAGACTAGCACCTGGAATCACACAACATGCAAGTGGGAATGATTTTTCCAACAACAATATGAAAGAAAATAAAACAAGACAGTATACATAACAAAAGAAACTCCACTGGGATTAATGTACTAGAATACAAAGTGGCATAAAATCCAAAGTACTAAAATGGAAAAACAGTCCCAAGGTCCCTAAGGACACAACTCACCAAGATCAAAGCTCAACAGCTGGATCCACCTCCAAGAGATCCCTTCCCTTTGTTCGAACCTGGAAGAAGAAAGTTTATAAACACCTGAAGGAAAAAGTAGGGTGTTAGCCTAAGCCCAGTAGGATACCACCAAATATTCCATAACAGATTCCAAATATTGATTATCCAAATAAAAGCATTCAATTTTCAAATAAATAGGTTTGAAAATTCAAAATCATATTTAAATAAAACATGCTATAAATTTTCAAATGATGGCAATAAATATTTTAAACGATGATTTGACAAATGATGGAATATTTCTAAAACAATGGCTTATGTAAAACAGTTTATATAAATTAAATAGGCATGTAAGCAGTTCAAACAAACATTGGTATACATTTATATCTCAAATATAAATAAACAAGAAAGCAACATAGTCATCTTCCAAAAGGTATGATAGTATTAACCAGCTATAGGATTCCTCACTCTCTTTGTGAACCTAGTAAAATTTGTATACACACGTCCCTATGACACTGGACAAAGGAGACTCGTCACCAACCCATAGAGGATGTGACCCACCGTAAGTATGTTTTAGAACGTTGTCATAGCATAGAGTGTATCCAAATAACTCACTAACTACCTAAGTCTTGCATGCGCTCTTACATGATGGGTGAACTATTTTAATACTACTTAAAAATATGATCAATCTCATTCTTCCATTTTAAAAATTTCAATTTCTTTTCATTTAAAACCAAAACATGTTTTATTCAAAAACATGCCTTTTTCACATGATAAAACCACTGGGTTTCTATAAAATAATTTGAAGCCATTTTTTTATAGTTTGAAGACCATTCAAAACCAATTCCATCATTTCACAATTCATTTCCACAATTAAATTCAACAATTTAATAGAAAATGTTTCCATCAAAAATCCAATTTAAATTCAACAATTTAAAACATTCAATTTCCATAAACACACACCTCAATTAAATAAAATTGGGGGTTTCCCATATTCTCATTCCAAAACCAATTCAAATCACCCAATTCAAAGGAATTGGATTTTATTACATCAATTGAAAGAAAGTTGAGTAATTGAATTTAAATCAGCAGTTGAAATAAATCAAGCAATACAAGGATAATCAATTTGGCTAATCGGAATGGAACCACCTACCTCAAGGTCACCGATGTCAGCGGCAATGATAATCTACCTAGTATGGTTTAATAAATTTCCTCATGACATTGTTATGTTAAGCGTCGACACACCAATTGTGGACATTAATCAAGGGTTCCTAGAACCAAAACTATTTATTTTATTTCAAAATGAAATAAAATTTCACATGTGATGATACATTCTCTCTCCTGAATAATTTAAAAAAAATTGATTAAAATATTACATGCCATAATATTTTATCTCTCATGGTTAATTTGAAATTATCAATTAAAATAGTACATGTGATAATATTTTATCTCCCTTGGATAATTTCAAATTATCAATTAAAATATTACATACAATAATATTTTATCTCTCTTGGATAATTTTTAAATTATCATTTAAATTATCACATGAGATAATATTTTTATCTCTCTTAGATAATTTCAAATTATCAATTTAAATATTATATGCAATAATATTTCATCTTTCTTGGATAATTTTAAAATTATCACCTAAAATATTACATGTGATAATATTTATCTTTCATGGATAATTTTCAAGTTATCATTTAAATTATCACATGAGATAATATTTTGTCTCTCCTAAAAATTTTCAATTATCGTTAGGTCAATGCCTATTCTCACGATTATACATAAATAATTTTACTTTTAATCTCACAATTATTGATTTATAATTATAATGATTATTTTGTGACAATACTCTTATAATTATCCTTGGAAAATTGTACAATTATTTTATAATAATTTCTTTTACAGTTTATCCATATTTAATTATTTTATGATAATTCATCACAAATTATCAATTTAGAATTTAGAATTTATCCTTTGAAAATTTATTTACAAAGATACATTAAAAATTGAAAAATAAAATCAAGTAATACCTTTCTTCCTTCAAAGAAAAAATATTATTTTATTTATACTCGTCAAGATGAATACAACGGTACTGATAGTGCATAATTTTGATCAATAACGAAGAAGTTATTGAATTTAGAAGATTTAGAGAATGAAAAAAAGAAATAATAGATAAATAAATAAAATAAGAAGAAACAATACCTCATGGAGCCACACACAGGAGATCGCCCATGCCGAAGAAGAAGAGGGGATGTAACGTCCCGATCCGAATACACTAAACCAGTGCTCCAAGCCGGTTCGTCACAAGGCCTCAAGCGCGCCTCCTCGTACGCCAGAGGCTGCCAACTAGAAGTGAGGGCCTAGGGTGTGATAGTGGGGAGATTATTCCCTCATACCAGAGTAAGAAAATAGTATAAATAACTAAGTATCATACACATTAGAAAGTAAACAGAGTGTGGAAGCAATAAACAACTGAAATAGAACAAGCAGTAATAGTAAAATTTTGTAAAAGCCCAAAAAGATATGAAATACAATACAACACTGGTCACCCACCGGGATGACCATATAGATACAAGTACAAAATAAAATGAAAGTAAAATTATAGGGCTCTGCTACTAACTCTGAGCCAATCCACGTACCTGATCTCCAGACACTATCGAACTGCAGCAGCCTAGTCAGTAGAACCACTCGAGCAGCTCTGCTCGATCATGCAACACTGGGCCTCAGCCCTATCTACCATGCAACTCATGCTTGACCTGAAATGCATACATAAGGTCTACACGTACACTGAGGTTCACGTGCAGGGGTGAGAAATAATCTCAGTAGGCCACCCCAACAAGCAACCTATAACTGTGCTGCTAAAAGTGTATGCAACAATAATGTGCTCAGCCTAGCTGGAACACAACAAAAGGAAGTAAACCAAACATACAACCACAGTTGAACTCAAGGTATGTAATCCCTATCAACTGGGCAAGTACCACCATGGATGTCCATATCTATATATGTACGCATGTATAGTCCCATACCTGTACACATATACATAAATATGAATATTCATGATTAAGTGATTCAAATAACAATAACAACATCAGTAGTTGATCCTTTGGACCTTAATCCAGGTCTCCTGGATGTCCTATTCAAGGTAATTGAGCTGGATGTGGTGCCACTCAAGCTGTGTATCAAATAAGTCGATCTCAGGGTCTGTAATCCCATCGACATGTACCTGCTTTGGCCAACACTGGAAATATATCTCTGAACAAGTTAACCAAAAACAAGTAACCATTGTCCTCGGACATGTAAATTATTACCCTCAGAAAAACAGAAACAATACCCTCAGGTAGTTTCCCTCAGGCATAATGAATATTTCCCTCAGGCGTATAAGAATCTCGCCCTTAGGCATAACGAATAGTGCCCTCAGGCATAACAGAACATTTCCCTCAGGCTAATAGAACCTTGCCCTCAGGCTAATCATAACCCTTCCCTTAGGCTAATCAGAACCTTTCCATCAGGCTAATAAGAACCTTGCCATCAGGATATCAGAACATTTCCCTCAGGCTAATCAAACCTTTCCCTCAGGATAATCAGAACCTTTCCCTCAGGCTATCAGAACATTTCCCTCAGGCTAATCAAACCTTTCCCTCAGGCTAACCAAAACATTACCCTTAGGCTAAACAAAACATTTCCCTTATTCTATATAGGTAACAAGGCCGAGCATGCAAGCAGTGTATATATGTTTCCTCTAAAAAAACTCAAAACATGCTATAATCACGGCATACCCTCGGGTATCCTGGCCAAATAGCTAAACAAGGGAACACACCCATGGGGTGGCCCTAGATCCAAGCAATGATCCTAGACAGCAGTTTATAAATATTCATTAAATTACCTATGAAATTCTAGGCATTTAATTAGTCAATGACTCAGCCATACGACACCCCAAACATGGGTGTGTAGCACAACGGTACACAAAAAACAACATGACAGTTGGAATTAAACATCAGACCACCTACTACTCAGGCACACAAGCCAAAGAAGGCATCCCAACACACAAGAAAGACGCCTCATGTCAGGATCAATAGCCACCAACTAGGAATCACCTCTATTAACCACTACCACATCCGTAAACCAAGTCATATATAAACAAACGAGTGCGGGTAGCCCGAACACCCAACCCAGCAACACATCAAAAGCCCAAAGGGATCACCAGTTTAGCACGGGTTCTAGGTGACACCTGATCACCATCTCTACCCAAACCCGACACAACAACTCGAGGTCTATCAAACAACATGTACCCTCTTGGGTCCCTCAAGTCAAACACTGAGGAGGCATCATACTCGGGATCCTCCAGGTAAACATGAGCGAAGAAATCCTACACGGGATCGTTAGTGAAGAGTAAGGGAGGAATCATACACGGAATCCTCAAATTAAGGACAACATATGCATTAAATAACATGGGTTCTATCAAATAAAGAACAAGAGAGAGATCCTACAAGGGACTCCCTAGGTTAGCACACAAGTAAAGGCATCCCTCATGGGATCCTTGGAAGTGCCCGGTCTCACGGCCTCATAGGCCAGAAGGGAACGTCTCACAAAGGAAAAATCCTCTAAAGAAAATTTTATGGGAGATAGGTCATAGCTCATCTCATATTAAAGGTCTCAATTAATTTGGTCTGAACACCCAACCTATCAACCATGTCAAGTCTCACCCTCAGGTGTTAACTGAACTTGATAACTAGAGGAAGAACTCCTACATTTAGATTGAAACCACAAAAACCCCATTTATATGACTTATAAATGTCAAAAGGACTCTACCATTGCGATATACGCAGAAAAATGCTCAGAATCGACTACTCACGTGCCCAATTCTGACTTCCAGAGCCCAAGATATCCCAAAATTACTAAACTGAAGTAATACATGGCCAGAGCACATGGCCAGAACACATTGGGTCTGCCTGTGTAATATTACACGGCATGTACTTTACTGTAAACGGTGGGTACTATTCAAGAAAAGTCACCCCGTGTGTGTTTTCACTAAAACACATGCCCAAGTACAACTACACGGTGTGTACTTTACTGTACACGGCGTGTACTCCAAAAAACCACTATTTCGTGTTCTACTCCACACGGCCAGCCACACGGCCACCCACTACACGGTGTGTACTCAAAGTACATGGAGTGTACTTAAGAAAACTTCTTCTTCCCCTAACGGAAAGAACACATGGCATGTACCCCTAGAATACACGGTGTGTATTCTGGGTTTTCTAACGGGAAATCCCTGAAAACACCCAAAACGCCTGTTTTTGCCCCCAAAACATTAGATCCAGCATTAAGAGGCCATAAGAAAGAAATATAAGGCTTTAATGACTTAAAAAAAACATGCTTAAAGAGGATATATGGAGAAAACATAAACATATTTACCTTCAGGAGGAAACCGCTGAAGCTTCGGTTGATTTCACGGCTCTCGGTTGCCGCACGCCGACTCAGTGCATCGAGAGCTTCGAATCGGTACCCATATTGCCTCCCAAATCTCTCTATTTATCAATCTCCCAAATCCCCCCCAAAATACATGTCCAAGGATAATCTCATATGAATTGTGCGCAAGAAGGAGGAGGAAGGAAGAGAGAAGAAAAGAAAAGAAAAGAAAAGAAGAAAAGAAAAGGAAGAAAAAGGGGCTTGGGCCGGCCCTGGTGCCCGACATGAGTTCATGTCTTCCCTAGGATAAACTCCCAATTATGGAATCAACAGCGTAGATGGAATCTCAATCCGATTCTCCATTTAAAAGTTATTTCCAAACTAACTTACGCAAATAATTTAATATTTAATTTAATAATATTAAATATTAAATATTCTGCTAAAATTCGAACAACTCAGATTTCCACCAAACTCCAATACTAGGGTAAAAACCCTATTCTGGGACCAACGTAGTTATAAGAAAAATTATCGAAGATCATATGGTAGGATAAAATGACCATTTTACCCCTCACGAGCATCCAACAACAAAAAATTCAAATTTCTACTCAAAACTGCAATCCGAAAAAACATGAGTTCTTACAGGGGAGCCCTCAGCTTGATCTTGTTTGGATCAATAAAGGTTTATAGGTCAAGCAAAAAGGGGATCTAGGTAGACTAGACTCAACCAACAACCAAGTTAAAAAGGATCATTCATTTGAAGAACCCAAAAAAACGCAGCAATAAAACCCCCAATTAAAACATTCATTTTAATCAATGTTTCACCCGAAAATTTATGGCGGAGTGTTTAAATATGACTTAATAATTATTTTCAAGTTTAAATAGGGTTAAAACGGTGCAAATAAATGTTTTTAAACTTATGGGGCATTACAAATGGTGGTGCGGCGTGTTGTTGGGGGAGAAGGTGAACATTGACTTTTTTTTATAACCAATATTTTAATTATTTAATATAAAAATTAAATGACACCAAACATCTATTACGAATTAAACTTATACCTCCTCTAGGGTAAAAATCTTGTTTCGGACCCAACGGTGGTCTCGTATTTCTCATAGGATGCACCTTTTGAGAGATATTAATGTTTTATTAATTAAAAATCGGAATAATTAATTAATTAAAATAAAAAGTGTTATTTTTACGAGTGAGGAATCCAAACGCCCGATGCCTACAAATGTTATACCTCATCTAGGGTAAACCCCTCATTCTGGATCCATCAGTGGTCTCAAATTTTCTATAAGATGCACCATCTGGGAGATATTTAATTATTTTTAATAAATAATATATTAAATGTTTTTTAATAACTTTATCTCATGAGTGAGACATTCAAATGTCTAGTGCCTTCGAATATTATAGCCCTTCTAGGGTAAAAACCATATTTCGTACATAATAGTGGTATCATATTTCTCAAACGACGCATCATTTTGGAGTTATTTAAATATTTTTTTGAACAAAAAGTGCACACTTAATATATTTTATTTAATGATTTTATTCCATTTTCATCGAGCTATTGCGGGCCTCAAAAATTCATACTTACTCATTTTTTAACTCAGAAAATATTTAATTGAATATTATGGAGTGTTGATTGAGCATTTTACCATTTTGCGACTTGTTTAAAAAAACACAACTTTTCACTCATAAACCATTTTTTCCCATTTAATGTAAGATATTAATAATTTAACAAAAGAGGGTTTATCAATACCTAGAACAATAATGGGATGTTACAACCTCCCCACTATAGGAACTTTCTATCCCTAGAAAACCTATGAAGAAGCCTCCACGTCAAAAAAACAAGGTCATTGTACTCTCATCAGTACCGCCCTCTCTCTCGTCTCATGAGAATCAAAACCATTCCGTTGCAGCACACAGATCAGAGGTATTTACCTCCCATGAAGTACCTTGGTCTTAGAGTCAAAAACCATGATTGGTCTTTCAGTCACAGATAAAACAGGTTCCACTTCAAGATCACTCCAACTCAAAATGTGAGATGGATCAGAGAGATCCTTTTACAGCTGCGATACATGGAAACACATTATAAATCGACGTCATATGCGGTGGTAGTGGTTAATGGTAATCAACTTTCCCCACCTGATCAACAATCTCAAAAGGTCCCATAAAACGAGGAGCAAGCTTCCCTTACCTCCCAAGCCGTCGATGACCCAACCGGGGTGAAACCTTTAAGAATACATGGTCACCAATACTACTTCTTCAAGTCATAGAATGTCTTAGTGATTCCTGGATGCACAACCCATTGGTAAAAAAGGTAATCCCCTATTATAGCCTTCCTTGTCACTAACGGGGAAACATAACAGTTTCGATAACATAGAACACCCTCTTTAGAGAACGACCACTGGGAATCACTATCCCCACCATAAAGATAGTCTCTAATGCTTACGAAATTTTTAAATAAGTTTTTTTTTTTTTGAAGAATCATCTCGATAAGAGAAGATGTCAAAGAACCATTAGATTTCATAGTAGAGAGAACCGGAGCCACCCAATGTGACACACTTGGGCGAATAAAGGCAGTCTCAAGAAGATCGTCCAACTGGGACATTAGTTCTTTCAGTTCAACTAGAGCCATTTGGTAAGAGGGAAAAGAAACTAGTTGAGTATCAGGCATCAAGTTAATGGAAAACTCAACCTCTATTACCAGTGGTAAACCAAAAAAATCATAAGGAAACATGATGGGAAGATCGATGACAACTGGAGGGAGATCACTGCTCCAAATTAGCAGAAAACACTAATATTACCTTCCCCAACTCAAGATAAGAAGGTCTGGCCCTGTTCGACCTTGGGTCCCATCCTTCTTGAAGGATAAGAGGCACACCACTGGGTGTAGTAATATAGACCTGTCGAAGATAACAATCATTCTGGGATTTATTGGTAACAAGCAAATCCATCCTGAATATGATGTTAAGAGATTTCATGTCGAGTACCAAAAAAACTCCAAGAAAGTTATACAATTGATAGAGATATTACACAAGAGGGATTACGGAGAGCCTACTCTATCTTTATACTAAATGGTATAGTAATATCCATTGCAAAAGATAAAATATCCATTGGAAGATTAAGAAGATTAACAGTATGGGTTGAAATAAATGATTGAGATGCACCTGTATCAAAAAGAGTAGTCACTAAAGAAAAAACTATAGTAATGGTACCACTCACGGTCATTGGACCAGTATCTGCTTCCTCTAGAGACTCTTCTATTGTGTAAAGAAGCTTTGTTTTGGATTCCTGTGGCTGGAACCCTTTTGTACATGAAGCATTTGATTTCCCCACAGTTTTTGAAGGTGTTGATGATCTCATGTCACTGCATGGAGTGGGAAAGTTGTGGCAGAACTTCTGCAAGTTCCCCAAATGTCTGTAGAAGACACAATTCTTTCATCCTGCTCAAGCTTGAAAAACTCCACAGCTTTGACCAACACCATTGACTCTAGATAGAACTATTTTGTGAAAATATCCTTTAAGTCCTTCCAATTTAATCCCTCGTGTTTCTTTTTCATCACTATCACGTCTCACCATCTCCTTCTTGGTCCCTCCAACATGAAGGTGGCACACTTTACCTTGATCTTGTCTGGTGTCTACAAGAACTCGAACAAAGTTATATCATGACCAACCATTCCTTATCATGTTAAGGATCAGTGGAGCCTTTGAAAACTAGTGGTTTTTTGTGAAATAACTCTTGAGAAAAAAACCGAAGAGCACCCCCCCCCCCCAGGTTCCACAGCTGGAGCCTGAATGGGGACTAGAGGTGGTTCCTATCCCAGAGCTTGGACAGTGCGCACAATCACTTCAACTAGGCTTAGGTCCATTGGAGGATTTTCTCACTGATTTTCAATAGTAGCCCCTTCCTATATCTGATTTGCACGTCTTCTCAAAGGAATGATGTTACACAACACCGGTAAACAATAAGGAAGACATTAGATTAACACTCGGACTGAGTAACAAAAGAAATTATTCTCAACAGAAGGAACAAACAATATTTGGATTTCACTCTATCCAAATCACAATAGGTAAAATATTGAAACTACGCCACAAGACATCTTTCCCTAACCACCCCTGGTGACTTGAGGTTTGTTGTGGTGAGATTTGGCCAAGCACTCAATCGCAACTACCTCGTAAGTCCCGACAAGAAAACTCAAATGCATATTGTCATCAAGGAAAGATGTTTAACCTCGCCTCTGATACCACTTTGTCATGAACCATCTCAGGTACCCTGGTAACCTGATAACCAAGCTAGCCCTAACATAGCCCGAAGGGAGTTCTTGTTCCCCACGGGCCAGCGACTAGCACCTAGAATCGCACAACATGCAAGTGGGAACGATTTTTCTAACAACAATGCGAAAGAATAGAAAAAAAGACAGTATACATAACAAAAGAAACTCCACTGGGAGTAATGTACCAGAATACAAATAAGAATAAAATCAAATGTACTAGAATGGGAAAATATCCCCAAGGTCCCTAAGGACACAACTCACCAAGACCAAAGCTCAACAGCTGGATCCAACTTCAAGAGATCTCTTCCCTTTGCTCAAACCTGGAAGAAGAAAGTCTACAAACACCTGAAGGCAAAAGTAGGGTGTGAGCCTAATCCCGGTAGGATACAACCAAATATTCCATAACAGATTCCAAATATAGATTATCCAATTAAAAGCTTTCAATTTTCAAATAAATAGGTTTGGAAATTCAAAATCATATTTAAACAAAACATGCTATACATTTTCAAAATGATGGACGAATACTTTAAGCAAAGTATTTAAAAATGATGGAATATTTCTAAAACGATGTCTTAAATAAAATAGTAACATAAAATAGTTTATATAAATTCAGTTGAGGCATGTCAAACAGTTTTACAAAATTGACATACATTTATATCTTATGTATAAATAAACAAGCAAGCAACATGGTCATCTTCCAAATAGGTACTATAGTATTTCCAGCTATAGGACTTCGCACTCTCTAAGTGATCATGACAATATGTGTACACATACGTCCTCTTGACACTGGCCAGAGAGGACTCATCACCATCACCTAAGGGATGTGACCTACTGCATGTATGTTTTAGAACGTTGTAGTAATCATAGAGTGTGTCCAAATAACTCACCAACTACCTAAGGCTTGCATGTACTCTTACATAATCAATGATGGACAATTTATTTTAAGACTGCTTATAATAAAATTAACACATTCTTCTATTTAAATTCCAATTTTCCATTTAAAACCAAAACAGGTCTTAATAAAAAAAACATGCCTCTTTAACAAGATAAAACCACTGGGTTTCTATCAAATCATTTTAAGCCTTTTTTACAGTTTGAAATCCATTCAAAACCAATTGCATCATTTCACAATTAATTTCCACAATTAAATTCAACAATTTAATTGAAAACATTTCCATAAAAACTCCAATTTAAATTCAACAATTTAAATCATCCAATTTCCATAAACACACATCTCAATTCAATGGATAACAAAAGAAACTCCACTGGGAGTAATGTAGCACAATACAAAGAGACATAAAAGACAAAGTACTAAAATGGGAAAACTGCCCCAAGGTCCCTAAGGACACAACTCACCAATACCAAAGCTCAACGGTTGGATCCACCTCCAAGAGATCCCTTCCCTTTGCTCGAACCTGGAAGAAGAAAGTCTATAAACACCCAAAGGAAAAAGTAGGGTGTGAGCCTAAGCCCAGTAGGATACCACCAAAGATTCCATAACAGATTCAAAATATAGATTATCCAAATAAAAGTTTTCAATTTTCAAATAAACAGATTTGGTAATTCAATAGCATATTTAAACAAAACATGTTATACATTTTCAAATGATGGCAATAAATATTTTAAGCAATGATTTCAAAAATGATGGAATGTTTCTAAAATAATGGATTATGTAAAACATTTATATAAAATAGTTTATATAAATTCAACATGCATGTAAGTAGTTCAAACAAACATTAAAATACATTTATATCTTAAATATAAATAAACAAGCAAGCAACATGGTCATCTTCCAAAAGGTACGATGGTATTAACCAGCTATAGGATTTTGTACTCTCTATGTGAACTTAGAAAAATTTGTATACACATGCCCCTATGACACTAGCCAAAGGAGACTCATCACCAACCCATCAGGGATGTGACCCGCCACAAGTATGTTTTAGAATGGTGTCGTAGCATAGAGTGTATCCAAATAACTCACTAACTACATAAGGCATGCATGCGCTCTTACATGATGGGAGAAATATTTCAGGACTACTTAAAAATACGATCAATCACATTCTTCCATTTTAAAAATGTCAACTTCTTTCCATTTAAAACCAAAATAGGTTTTATTCAAAAACATGCATTTTCACATGATAAAACCACTGGGTTTCTATCAAATCATTTTAAGCCATTTTTTTACCGTTTGAAGTCCATTCAAAACCAATTCCATCAATTCACAATTCATTTCCACAATTAAATTCAACAATTTAATTGAAAATGTTTCCATCAAAACTCTAATTTAAATTCAACAATTTAAATCATCCAATTTCCATAAACACACACCTCAATTCAATGGAATTGGGGTTTTTCCAGATTCTCATGCCAAAACCAATTCAAATATCCAAATTCAAAAGAATTGGACTATCATGACCTGTCCCCCAGGGCCTGTGTCGTGACTACCCCAAGCCCACCTTCCATAGGCCAGGGGCTGGCGACAAGCACCGAAAGGCGTATTCCCTAAAATGGGAAGGCGTTGCCTTTATAAACTGTAAACTCACACAAACCAAGCACACAGCCATATACAGGCACAAAGTAAACTATATAGTAAATAGGGTGCGTACAGAAAGTAAAGGGTCCAAAATACAAGCCCAACTAGAAAGTACAAGAAAAACTGGAAAGTACAAGTAAAACTGAGTACAGCTCCTGTAAACACCTGCCAAGGATCCTACCTAAAGGGTAGGTATAGCTCTTGAACGATCGTATCTGCAGATCACCTCATCAAAGGTCCACCTCTGAGCAGTCTCTAGTCCAGGTGCCCTCGTCCTCAGTCAGCGTTGTCTGTCGTCTTCACCAGACACAACAAGGTGCGGGCATAGCCCGTGCAGGGGTGAGTATAACAATACTCAATAGGGATCCCGAGACCCCCGAAGGTCTCTCAAATCCACGAAGGATAAACCACAAAACATAGAAACAAAAGTCAACCCTTATTAGGTATATGCCCATACATATACCTAAGTTATCAGAAAATACCCACCTCACACAAGAGGGAAGAATACCACACAGGTAATACCACGAAGGTAGATTACCAAACTGGTAAAGTACCACATAGCATAACCTCAATCACAAGCACAAGGTAAAGACAACTCACACCAGGATTTATTCTAGGGGTAGTAACAAGTAACATCCCCAGTCACAGCGTCGAACGCCTCGGCTGCCGGAGAACTCCTCCTCTATCGAGTACAGTGGGCTTTTCACGTCACACAGAGACGATTCCCACTAACCTTGGACTGCTGAGGTACTCCTCCTGTTGAGTATCATAGGTCTGCCGCGTCACACAGAGGCGCTCCCCACCATGGGTCTGCCGTGTCACACAGAGGCGCTCCCCATTATAGCCTATTGAGGTACTCCTCCTGTCGAGTATCATGGGTCTACCGCGTCACACAGAGGCGCTCCCCACTGAGCCTATCGAGTCACTCCGAGTCGTAATGGTCAGCAGTCGTCAGATCTCAGCCAGTCGCAGGGTTCCGCACATAGCGCGATTGGGAGAACCGCTCCCTAAGCCATCGATCATACATCAACCACCCCGAAGTCCCACGAATAAGTATCCCAAAGGTCTGTCATATCTTAAGGGACCCAATGCAACAGACGGCGCGTCAATCAGACGCCCGGTCTGTAAGTTATTAGCGTTTCTGCTCCGAGGGCCCGGTTGCATTCGGGATCCGAACCAACCCGGTCGTACTCCAACCTTATCCAAAACTCATGTTAAGTATACCAAAAGGATCGTCTCGATCCAAGGATTCCGGTGCCACATAAGGTTTTTCAAATGGACGTCTGGTTCACATGTTATGGCCACGAAGGCGTAACTGGGTCCAGATGCGCCCGGGTCTGGTCCGACCCAGTCGGACTGACCTGGCCCGACCCGAACTGGTTTGGGTCGACCCAACCCAATTCAGGTCCGTCCCGAATGGCCTAGGCCTTGGCGGGCTAGGCCTGTTAGGCCGCGGTCCGGCCCGCGAAGGGTGCAGCCCACTGGTGCGGCCTGCGGTGCTTCCCGCAGTGGGCAGGCGGTCCGCCCTAGCCGCAACCCAGGGGGGAGCCCCCCCCCCCCCACCCCAGTAATCTGAACGGCCCGTTGGTCGTTCGGTCGCCATGCTGGCACGCGAGACCACTCAGCTGTCCCGCACGGTGCGCCTCAGCCAACCGGTTCTCCTTCCAGCGGCGCGACGGCGTTGCTTTCCACCTGCGGTCAGCCGCCCTCTGGCCTCCACCGCAACCAAGCGGTCGCGGCCTCCTGCTCCACCGGCGGCGCGGACGAGTGCCACCGCTCCGCCATGTGGTCGGCCGAATGTCGGCCGCCACCCTGCTCCGCCACGACCAACGGGCCACAGCATCCTTCACAACCGGTGGTGTGGACGCGCACTGCCCTTCCTGCCTCACGGTCGACTGGGTTCCAACCTCCGCCTTCTTCCGCGAGCCGTTGTGGCTTCGTTCCAAACCCGAAAAAAATAAACGATCCCATATTTGTGATCCTTGCGTCGAGGGCTCTGTGTCCATATATCGCGTTCAGCGAAACTCTGTGTTTCCAGTGTCAATAAATATTAGGTGTTGAAGAACGCACGAAGAACGCGTGCAGAATAAAAAGAAAGAGGAGCAAGGTTTATGTGCGGGGCGATGGCCATGTTCGTTTGGTCATCATCGTCGTGAATTTAGGATATGAAAAATCAATAAAGTAAAATCAAACATAAATAAAACCCCTACCTCAAGAACGATGGAGAGCGTGCATTTGTGGAAGCGGGTCGGTGTTCGTCGTCCCCCTCAACTAGCCTCCAACGACATCACTCGTTCGTCGATCTCCAGTTCGGGGTTTCGGTGTCGCTCGTCACCTCCCATTGGTATCAGCTCCGTCCTCCAAGGGTTTGACGTCAAATCACTTTTTCAGCACTTTGTTGCTTGGCGAAGCAGTGCCGACACCTCTCCCCAAGCTCCATATAAATAGGAGAGGGGAAGGGTGTGCAACGTTCGTGGGATTAATAGAGACACATTAATTAGGAACCTTCCTAATTCCCCAATAGTGCGGTTACTTATAATTGAAAGGTCAAACCATTTATTGGTTTGACACGTCGCCGATCCCACCTTACCGCTAGTCCGTTGGAGGAATAGAATAAAAATAAAATAATAAAGTTATTTTATTTATTCTATTAAAAAGTTCCAAAAACTAACTTTTTCTCCGGACCTACTGCGGTCAAAGTGAAGGTCTCATTAAACGAATATCGGCGCTGCGAGATCAACGGTGTCCTCGGATTTCAATTCCGAGCATCGGTTCAAAAGTTACAAAATGCAGCTTGGGCGTTTACTGAACGTACCTGAAAAAACGTTCGTAAAATTATTAACAGTCACACTCGACCTGCACCGGTCGAGGTTAGGCTCTACCTAAGTGAAACACGCCCCAACGAACCCAACGGTACTCTCAGATTTTCATTCCAAGTTACCATTTAAATGTTATGGATTTTACAATAAAATAATTCTCACTTAATTATTTTATTTACGGCCAAAAACTAACTTTCACTGGTGGCTTGCGCGGGCCAATGTTAGTATCTGCCTAAAGAAAGCATACCCTCATGAGTTTAGTGGTGGTATTTGATTTTTAATCCGAGTTACCGTTTGTGAGTTATAATCATTTGAAAAATAAAATAACTTTATTTAATTATTTTATTTACGGTTATGTCGTTTTCGGGTTTTCTCACCGTAGGCTTGCGCCGACTAGACTTAAGTCGCGCCTAGGGTAAACCCGCCATCCTGAGCACAACGGTGCCCTCAGATTTCTGATCCCAGTAACCGTTTAATAGTTATTCTACTTTTTTAGGAAAACTGGTTACACGCGCTAATTAAAGCTTAACAAAACTTCGACGCATCATTCCGGGAAATCCAGGCCCCAGAATCGCGCACCGTCAGATTTCGTGCTCTCGAAATAATTCCATATAATTAAAAAAATTATACAGAATTTCCAAGACATTACATAGATTTTATTACATCAATTAAAATCAAGTTAAGTAATTGAATTTAAATCAGTAGTTGAAATAAATCAAGTAATACAAGGATAATCAATTTGGCTAATCGGAACGGAACCACCTACCTCAAGGTCGCCGATGTTCGCGGAAACGATAATCTACCCAGTGTGGTTTAATACACCTCCTCGTGACATTATTATCATAAGCGTCGACACACCAATTTTCGACATTCATCAAGGGTTTTTAGAACCAAAACTAGTTATTTTATTTCAAAAATAAATAAAATTTCACATGTGATAATACATTCTCTCTCTTGAATAATTTTTTAAAAAAATCGATTAAAATATTACATTCCATAATATTCTATCTCTCATGGTTAATTTGAAATTATCGATTAAAATAGTACATGCGATAATATTTTATCTCTCTTGGATAATTTCAGATTATCAATTAAAATATTACATGCGATGATATTTTATCTCTCTTGGATAATTTTCAAATTATTATTTAAATTATCACATGCATGAGATAATATTTTTATCTCTCTTAGATAATTTCAAATTATCAATTTAAATATTACATGCGATAATATTTTATCTTTCTTTTATAATTTTCAAATTATCACTTAAAATATTACATGCGATAATATTTATCTTTAATGGATAATTTTTAAGTTATCATTTAAATTATCGCATGATATAATATTTTGTCTCTCCCAAAAAAATTCAATTATCGTTAGGTCAATTTATGTGCTCGCAATTATCCATCAATAATTTTCCTTGTAATCTCATAATTATTGATTTATAATTATAATGATTACTTTGGGACAATACTCTTATAATTATCCTTGTACAATTGTACAATTATTTTCTAATAATTTCTTTTACAATTTATCCATCTATAATTATTTTATGATAATTCTTCACAAATTATCCTTTTATAATTTAGAATTTATCCTTTGAAAATTTATTTTCAAATATCCATTAAAAAGTAAAAAATCGGATCGAGGAATACTTTTCTACCTTCAAAACAAAAATATTATTTTATTTCTGCTCGTCGAGACGAATTCAACAGTACCGACAATGTGTAATTTCGATCAATAACGAAGAAGTTATTGAATTTAGAAGATTTGGAGAATAAAAAAAGAAATAATAGATAAATAAATAGAAGAAGAAGAAACAATACATTATGGCACCACACACAGGAGATCTCCCACACCGAAGAAGAAGAGGGGAGCCCTCAGCTCGATCTTGTTTGGATCAATCAAGGTTTACAGGTCAAGCGAAAAGGGGAACTAGGTAGATCGAACTCGACAAACTCAACCAACAACCAAGTTAAAAATGATCATTCATTTGAAGAACCAAAAAAATGCAGTAATAAAACCCCTAATTAAAACATTCATTTTAATCAATGTTTCACCTGAAAATTTATGACGAAGTGTTTAAATATGACTTATTAATGATTTGAAGGTTTAAAAAGGGTTAAAAACGGTGCAAATAAATGTTTTGAAACTTATGGGGTGTTACAAAGGGTGGTGCAGTGTGTTGTTGGGGGAGAAGGTGAACATTGACTTTTTTTTATAACCAATATTTTAATTATTTAATATAAAAATTAAATGACACCAAACATCTGTTGAGAATTAAACTTATACCCCTTCTAGTGTAAACACCTCATTACGAACCCAGCAGTGGTCTCAGATTTTTCACAGGACGCACCATTTGAGAGATATTAATGATTTATTAATTAAAAATCGAAATAATTAATTAATTAAATTAAAAAGTGTTATTTTTTGCGAGTGAGGTGTCCAAATTCCTGACACTTAAAAATGTTATACCCCATCTAGGGTAAACCCCTTATTTTGGATCCATCGGTGGTCTCAGATTTCTCATACGATGCACTTTTTGAGAGATATTTAATCATTTTTAATAAATAATATATTAAATATTATTTAATAACTTTATCTCGCGAGCGAGACATCCAAATGTATGGAACCTTCGAATGTTATGCCCCTTATAGGGTAAACATCATATTTCGTACATAACAATGGTATCAAATTTCTCAAACGATGCATTGTTTTGAAGTTATTTAAATATTTTTTTGAATAAAAAGTGCACACTTAATATATTCTATTTAATAATTTTATTTCATCTTCGTCAAGATTTTGCGGGCCTTGGAAACTCATACTCAGTGTTTAACTCAAAAAATATTTAATTGAATATTATGGAGTGTTAATTGAGCGTTTTACCATTCCGTTACGTGTTTAACAAAAACATAACTTTTCACTTATAAACCATTTTTTCCCATTTAACGTAAGATATTAATAATTTAACAGAAGAGAATTTATCAATACCTGGAACAGTAATGGGATGTTACAATAAGAAGACAGAGTGAAGGCAGTGCACTTAATACACCCATGGTTTTACTTTTGAAAAAATGGAACAAAGAAGAACTGCACTGGGACTCAAAAAATAGTTTTCCCTCAAAAAAGTATTTGCACACCCAAAAAAACTGGCTTTTATAGCCAAAACTCCTAGAAACATAAGCTTGCAGTGCAAGCTGGGTAAGTAGTAATTTGACGAATATAAATCATTGCATGAACAGACACTGCAAACTATTCAACTGAAAATAAACTCAGGACAAGTGCATAACAAGAACAAAAGAAATAAAAAAATTACCCTCAAGTAGACATTTGCGGACCAAATTCATTTAAATTGATTCAAAAATCAAAAGCAAAATAGTACACACAAACACTGATTGATGGTCTAAGATAGGGGAAATAAAATTGAGCAACGACAAATAGTCAAAGAGGAAAATGATGCCACTATTGCTAATTTGAAGTGCTTTGGACCTAAAAAGAAAAAATACCTACCAGCGGTCGAAACCCTAGTAGCTTTCGAAACTTGTTGATGACGTTCAGACTCCCAACCCGCGACTCATAAATGACAGGAATTCCTCAGCTGCATCGTACCCCAATCCGGCCTCTGCTTCTCCCTGCTTGCGTGACACCTTCGGCCGCAGCGCGCGACACGACTCCACGTGATGCCACCGAAGCCACTTGGCCTGCTCGTCCTGGACTGTCGTCTTGCCTTCGACCCAGGCCAAAGCACAGCCTCCCAAAACCCTAATGCGACCCTCACCTTACCCTAGCACCTCACACTCCTCCCATTCATGTTTTTCCTTTTTTTATTGTTTTATTTTCATTTTCTCCCTTTTTCATTACCCATTTTCTATAACATGCTTTCAATTTGCCTTTTGACTTTTTTATCTCTAATTAAATCAATTCCTCATTATCACTTTATTATTATTATTATATCTTTACCTTTTTATATTTAAGTTCTTTTATATAGTTTTACATATCAAATGTATTATAAGTTTAATTCTTAATATTAAAATATTTATACCATTATAATTTTTATTAAACAAGAATCATAAAATTAATAATTTTATAAAAATTAATCTAATCAAAAATTTATAAATTAAAAATATTAATTATTACTTCATATATATATATATATATATATATATATTATATTTTCAAAAAACCAAAATATATAAAACCCAAATAATTTTGATATAATCATTCGTATGATAGTTTAAATATGTATTTTCATAAATTAAAATAGTGTATTTTTTTCAAAAGTAATGTCATTAAAATATTTGATTTTTTAATACTTTAAAATAATAATTTTAAATGACATGTATAATATCAATATAAAATTAAAATTTTATAATAGTATTATTTTTATATTATATTCATAATTTTATTCAGAACTAATATCATAATTTGAAAATCAAAAACAAATTAACTATATCCATATATAATTGTCATTTAAAATATTCTATTAAAAACAATTTTGATAAAAGCATATTTTGTTTAATAAAAGTAGTGATTTTAACAATGTAAAATAATATTTACTTTTAGAATAAAATTTAGAACTTATCTTATAAATAAAACAATTAATTTCAATTTTTATTTTAAAGAAAACGATCTTAAAAATGTTTAAATTATAAATAAATCCATTTGATAAAATATTTTTATAATAAAACTACGTTTAGATTTTCTAGGCTATAATATTATTCCCCTCTCAAAATAATTGTGTCCTCGCAATTCTTTTTGTTAGACTAAAACAATTCTGAATTCCCATCTTCAGAATTAAGAAAATTAGAACTACTAAATTCAAAACTCTATCGCTTAGATGAAAACATCTAATCTACAAAGTTAAATAAACTGTTCCTCTGATACCAATTATAAGGACCTAGTCATTCACATTACATAGTAGATGACCTTTCATCGGTCTAGGTTCTGGAGAATTAGATACAACCTTACAAATTATCAGAGTTGCAACAAAATAAAAAAACGAAAAAAATACACGACACACGCTAACTCTATAAGCGAAGAAAACACCTTCGAAAACTTTGGTGGTCCTGTGAAAAATCATTTAAAACAAAGGGGTGAGCACCAAAATATGATCATTAAGAGGTTTTAAAACCTTTGAAAAAAATCCTTTTTAAAATATTATTTTGAAAATTCTATCTAGAAAATACAATTGGATACATATATCCATTGGAAACATCATTTGGAATTTAATGTACCTTAAAAAAATAATGTAATGCTTTGGAAATTAATTACGCTCGAAACTGCTTTAAACATATTCCAATGTTTTTCTGAAAAGCATACACAAGCTTCTGAAAACAAAACATTTGTTTGAGGTCACTTGAATCGTTGAAGGCTGTCTGGGTCTACCCACTTACTGAAGGATGAGTTCACTCCCCATTTCCCTTCCATATTTACAACGGTCAAGCGCCAAGTTTTTCAAAAACATTTTAAGCTTGCTTTACTTATACATATATTTTCACTGTAGTTTTCATTTTTTTTAAAAACATGTCGCTGATTTAAAATGCACTTTCATAATTATATAAATAAATAAATATATATATATATATATACATGAACTTTCAATGCATCACTTACAAGTTTGGTTACAACCAAAACTTCAACCTCATAGGCTTTGCATGAATTATCTTGGTATTTAATCCTTTTTCCGTGAAATACATTTTCCACAATTGATCATAATACTTAATTATAAAATTGTAAAGGAAACATTTAAAATAAAATACTTTCAATGATAACCATGTACTTTTTATTTTTGGAATTAAACCTTAAAATTGTAACCATGAGTTTATTATAATGTGATGACTATCAATGATGTGCATAATCACATGGCCATGTTTATATGCAGATGCTACGACCTTAATGTTAATATATCGCAATGACATGTTATACACACTTTTTAAGAAACAAGATAATAAAAATTATAACATGTTAGTAAAATTATAAATATAACTATAACCATTCCATCAATGAGAAAATTGAAAATAAGGTCTTGTACAAATCCTTGAAATTAATTTTAGCCCATATCCATACTTGATTTGTTTGCATTATCAAATCATGCACTAATATGTCGATATATATATATATACATATATATATATATATATGAATTATTTGAATTGTATATTATTGACACATATATACATCTATTGCACCCATTTACATTACCTCAATGCAATTAGTCATTAATACCTAAAAATACTTATATATATTCATGTATGACGAACTTGAAATCACATACATATATTTATATACATATATATGTATCATGAATTTAAATTCTAAATATGTAACTTTGGGAATCACTTGTGCATAAAACATGGATTTGAGATGTATATAACAAATCAAAATTATAAATTCATGAATTGAAGGTTTTAAAATAAAGGTAATCACTTAAAATAAATTTTAGCACAAAAATAAATATTGAATCCCTTATAAACAATAAGATTCAAAAATTGATAGACAAATATGTCTCCCTTACTAAAATTTATCAAAGTTTCAAAACCCCAAGACATGTTGATTTCGTCTTGATGAAACCCATTAATAAACTTGGCGGAAGTAAATTTCCCTTACATAAAATTAAATAGAGTCAAGAACTTGAAACGCCATAAACATAAATGATCCCTTGAAAATAATTATTCCCTTACCAAAACAAGATTAAACAATTTCCATAGAGAATTATAATAAATAAAAACCATACCACCCTTACCTCAATAAACTGAACCATCCACACTTCTTTGGACACACCACAAGAAGACAAAGTGAAGGCAGTGCACTTAATATACCCATGGTTTTACTTTTGAAAAACCGAAAGAAAGCAGAACTGCAGCGGGACTCCAAAAATAGTTTTTTTGTCAAAAAAGTCTTTGCACACCCAAAAAAAATTGGCTTTTATAGCCAAACCTCCGACCAACATCAGCTTCTAGTGAAAGATGGGTAAGCAGTAAATTGAGAAATATAAATCACTGCATTAAAATACACTGCAAACTATTCAACCAAAAATAAACTCAGGACCAACGCATAACAAGGACATAAGCAATAAAAAAATTACGCTAAAGTAGACAGTTGCAGAAATTTGTTTAAATTTATCCAAAAATCAAAAGCAACACAGTACATAGAAATACTGATTGACGGTCCATGACATGGGAAATAAAATTGAGAAACGACAAACAGTCAAAGAGGAAAACGACGACACTATTGCCAATCTAAAGTGCCCCAGACCTAAAAAGAAAAAATACCTACCAGCGACCGAAACCCTAACAGCTTCCGAAACCCTAACAGCTTCCGAAACCTGATGACGATGCTCAGACACCCAACCCGTGACTCACAGAAAACAGGACTCCCTTAGCCACAGCGTACCCCAATCTGGCCTCGGCTTCTCTATGCTTGCGCGACACCTCCGGCCGCGGCGTGCGACATGACTCCGCGCGACTCCACCGAAGTTGCTCAGCCTGCTCATCCCGGACCATCGTCCAACCTTCGACCTAGGCCAAAGCGTAGCCTCCAGAAACCCTAACGCGACCCTCACCTTACCCTAGCGCCTCACACCTCTCCCATTCACATTTTTCATTTTTTTTTTCATTTTTTCCTTTTTCCTTACACATTTTCCATAACACGGTTTCAATTTACCTTTTGACTTTTTTGTCTCCAATTCAATCATTTCCTCATTATCGATTTATTATTATTATTATATCTTTAACTTTTTTATATTTAAGTTATTTTATATAGTTTAACATATTATATGTATTATAAGTTTAATTTTTAATATTAAAATATTTATACCATTATAATTTTTATTAAACAAGAATCATAAAATTAATAATTTTATAAAAATTAATCTAATAAAAAAATTATAAATTAAAACTGTTAATTATTACTTCACATATATATATATATATATATCATATTTTCAAAAACCCAAAATATATAAAACCCAAATAATTTTGATATAATCATTCACATGATGGTTTAAATATTTATTTTCATAAATTAAAATAGTGCATTTTTTTCACAAAGTAATGTCATTAGAATATTTGATATTTTAATACTTTAAAATAATAATTTTAAATGAAATGTATAATATCAATATAAAATTATAATTTTATAATAGTATTAGTTTTATATTATATTCATAATTTTATTCAAAACTAATATCATATTTTGAAAATCAAAAACAAATTAGCTATATCCACATATAATTATAATTTAAAATATTATATTAAATAACAATTTTGATAAAAGAATATTCTGTTTAAAAGTAGTTGTTCTAACAAAGTAAAATAATATTTACTTTAAGAATAAATTTAATAACTGATCTTATAAGTAAAATAATTAATTTCAATTTTTATTTTAAAGAAAACCATCTTAAAAATGTTTAAATTATAAATAAATCCATTTGATAAAATATTTTTATAATAAAGCTACGTTTAGATTTTATGGGTTGTTACAAAGATGCCCCATCCATATACGTGAAGTTGATCCATGTACAAAAAACAAAATGCCCCCATTTATTTCTGGTTTTCTTGGAAAAGTTCAACCAAAGAAATTCCCCCTTTCATGTTTAGGCGCACCCCATTTCATAAGCCATGAACCGTTTCCAGAAAGGTCACAATCCCCATAATCCTTCATGGCCATCAGAGGTCAGTGTTCTGCAGACACCTTTTTTTTACTATGCACATCATGCCCCAGTGGCTCTGCATATGTCTCCTATTAAACACCCATCAACCAAATACAAATTCATCCTCAAGAGAGTCATTTCTAGTTTCTATATGCCTGAATGAAATTTATGTCCCATCTCACTCCTTGTATTCGGAAACCCCCTGGATTACGGTTTACATAATTTTCCCCTTTCAAATTCCCAAATATGGAAAGCATTTCAAGTTGAACTGATGAATCATTTACTCTCTCTTGGTCATATTAAAATGATCACCCATAATAATTTTCAAGTGTCCTGGTTGAATGTCGTTAAACTATATCGTTCACCAGATCTCCCTTACACAAGCAAAATTTGTGTGGGACAAATTTTGTATTCAAATCCAATAGAAATTTCCCTAATACTTTCAGACATCATCCCTCAGATAGGCCACCCACTATGGTCCCCAACCACAAAACAAATCCAAAGTGTTATTAATCTCCTGGTCCATTGGAAATGGATGGCCAGTGTCCAACGGACACCTATGTTTGACAATGCACATCATACCTTGGTGGCCCTGCATATGTCGCCTACAAAATGGTCATCAACCAAAGGAAAATTCATCCTTAGGAGAGTATTTTCCTTCATCTTTACGCCTAAAATGGCTCCCAAGCCCCATATACCGACAAAAATCCCAAAACCAGGGTCCGGGAAAATCCCTCATTCATGTCTGAGAGTTTTTAGGAAATTCCTGGATGATGAATCCAAAATTACGACCCCTACCCCATAAATTTTGGTCAAAGTTGTTCAACCTAAAACATAACTAATAAGTCTAATTGGAAAGACTATAAACCTCCAATGAAAAAGACGCGATACTCGTCGGAGTGAAAACCCGCCAAGGGCACCCATGGATAAAAGCCGAATACTAGCTCATTAAACCTATACTATGTAAGGTTTAGGCAAAAATGTTGAGCAATCAAATATTTAAAATAGACATAATGCATGTTGGGTTGAAAAACCACAATGGGAGGCCTATGAAAAAGTCATGTTATACCCGCTAAGCCCGTACCAAACAGACTTAGGCAAAATTTTGGGCAATAATGAAAAAAGGAACAAAAGTTTGTGAGGTTTTCCATGTGACCCCATAAATATTCGAACTATGCTCATTGAGCCCCGCAGCTTCGGAAAAAATTAGAGCCTGATTCGATTATTTCAATTTACCAGTTTTGAATCACTGTTTAGAAGTAATACCTGATCAAAATAATGTTTATATGATCGATTTTGATTTACTGAAATTGATGGGAAAAGGAAAAAAAGAAGCATTGGAGGGAGAAATAGTTCCATTAGTTCCAAACTAAATGGAGGAACATCCCCAATTTGGATTCTCTTCATGTTATCAAAATAAAGCGAGTAGATCACAATCTAGGAAAATTACAGTGAGGCTTGGATCGCCCTTTCTAGAAAAATGACGAGCGGATGTCGCGGGCTTTCAAGGGCTTTCTCTAGAGTAACTCTCTCCTCTGTCTCATCTTCGAACATCAGGTGCATGCATTTCATAATGGATTTGAGGTCCAACCCTTTTTGCTTGATAACTTCATAGTCAGCAGCCGAGGAGGCCAGTTAAGCCTTCAACATTACCACATGATCCCCGCATTCTCGTATCTCTTCTATTTGGGCGACCACCAAATCATGATCCATCACCTCCTCAACCGCCATATGATCGAGTTCCTCATAAACATCTTGGAAGGTCGTTGCCTTATGATGTGAAGAATTTAATCTAGAAAGTTTTTCCTCACAAGAAGTGAGGTTTTCCCGGGCTATAACAATCTGGTAAATAAGAAATTCTAGATGCTGGTAATCGAAGCCACCTGAACCCAATTTGGAAAATAATTGCCAGAATTTTTCCTCTTCATTAGTGAAGTTAGCCATAAGAGTTTCCACAGTAAGGGCAGAAAACTGATGTCATGCCTGTTTTCACACCGCTTGATGCCTCCTTGTGGCACCAGGACCATGGTCCTCTCCCGCTACAATGGGTCTATATATGGGAAGTGTCATTAGGCAGTTGGAAGGGACCAAAGATAGGATACCCAGGCATGGGGGGCTCTATCTCCCTATAGAAGGTTCGGCCCCTGGAGCCAGACATGGGGAATTGGCCACAACTTCTGGGATATCCAGTGACACTCTAGGTCCAGGCTCAATAGGGTCGTGAACGGTATCCACAGGAGGGGAGTATCCTAGATCACTCCCTACTAAGATGCGCTACACAGATAAAGCCCCTTCCCGAAGCATTCGACAGCGGATCAAGATTCTTCTCACCACAGAGAGGAATAGATGACATGGTCATCGCGGTCAAGATAGGGCGAACGACGGTTAATGGCTTTTGGACCCGTCAAATTGGTCTTCCCAACACCCTGTCAGGGTAACAGTCCACCCACATATGGGCATAATCTAATAATAGAAAGGTGGATCCCATCATATTAGGGACGATAACCTCCATGGTAGCACCTTGTCGTAACATTACAAGCCATAATTGGAAAAGAATTGCAAGATGAGATTCCCCCCTCAACTGAACAGCGGGATGAAGCACAGTCTATTGAAGGCATCTGAATTTCCTTGAAAACCGGTAGGGGTGTATGGCTTAGAAATAGTCACTCAATCTATATGAGTAGATAGCATCCTATCTTGAAGCATGATGATATATGAGCACTCCTATGAAAAACTGCTTCCATCATCCCTTACTGAACCATGAGGGGTAGGGTACGGTGGAAAAGAAAAGCGAGAAGTATTATTCAGTAGTCTGACTGCATCTCTAATGCTTAAAGTCATATGACATACAACTGCAATGTTAAGAAGGGCGGGGTGAAAGTCATAATGATGTACCCTTACAGTATTTTGATATTCATTGCAGGGGAAATGTTCTTCTATCCTCCCAGGTAAAAATTGAAATGGTCCGCTGAGGTGATGCAGAGATTTACCTTCTTGTATCTTCCCAAACAGCTCGTAATGTCGGGTAAGAGAAGGAATTTCTAGATTGATTGG
Organism: Viscum album; assembly: GCA_963277665.1. NCBI lineage: Eukaryota > Viridiplantae > Streptophyta > Magnoliopsida > Santalales > Viscaceae > Viscum > Viscum album. The sequence goes on from OY728131.1 coordinate 248,263,905, forward strand.
TTCACCCTCTACCAACGTAGCTTTCATCATGGGAGTACAAAATCTGAACCCGGTGTATACGTCACATGAGGGAAAGATCCATCCACCCAAAAACATGGCAAAAAAAACAGTTAAACTAAGCTCTGGTGGCACGTCTTATCAAATCTCATATCCCCAAGTTGTGTATCGTCTTGCTACAAGGGTGGAACAATATGACCCTAGAATTTGTCAAGATTGTCAGGTTGGATGAGTCTGACTGCAGTGGTCCCTTGGCCTAGGCCCATTCACCTACAGAAATGAACCTATCCAATCCTAAAATGGTATAAGGGAACAAGCTTGGAGGGGTTGTCCAAGCAGCCCCTATGCTACGACCAGTAGGCTCTTAGCCAGTGGGGACACATGATTGGCATTGTCCCAAGTAGTGGTTGCTGGAAGGAACTCATTGTATATATTTCCAAGAATGGGGAGCCCTCTTATATGATAGATGTCCCATAAGATGATCCCCATATCTATATGTGATAAATGGAAAGTATCGGTACTTGAGCACTAGCGGCTCAGTAGTTCTGGTAGGATTTCCCCTAGAGAGAAAAGTATAAATTGGGAGACCCAAGCTTCCTGGTACAAGTTCACCGCTTCCAACTGATAGGAGGACTCCAAATAGATTTGATGTACCCAAAATGCCTAGTCCCATTCGTCAAAAAAGCATCCTCCAACTCGCAAGTCCCATTTGATGCTCCACCCACCATTTTGGATTTATACGTAAAGTTTGATAATAGAAGGGTACTCCTGGGCGACTAGTCTCAAGGAAGTGTTGCGACATATATGATTTCCCTGAGTACACAGTGAGCCTCTTAGTGTGAATGCATTCCCTTGAATGGGAGTAGTTATGATTTCTCATGTTGAAGAAATATTGGATCTATTATGACCTTGGGGTGGTTCAAGGAGAATGAAGGGAGTGTTATGGTCAACCAATGGCAAAGGGAAGTCATTAGAAAGACCGAAGATGTATAGAAGCAGCTGTACGGATAATGGGTAATCTAGAAGCTCTGGAGTAAAATATTTTAAGGAACTATCCTGAGGAACAATGTAAGATCGAGGATAGTCCTTAGTGTCGTCAATCATGGCTGCTCTCATCCTGGTTGATTCTATCAAGGTCTGGGGAAGATCCATTGCAGTCTATACAAAAAAGATCCAAAAGGCCACAAAAAGTCAGTCAAATGAAGAAATTGTTGAAAAAAGGCCACACAAAAATGGCTAAGAGATATAAAAAAAGAGGGTCTTCATGGGGCTCCACATACCGCACCCATAAACGGTATGCTGAAGCCATTTCTTGCGTACTGCATTAGTACAAGGAAGCCATTTCCCACGTATTTCCTTAGTATGCGGAAGGCCCGTGAGGCGCTGGTTGGTAGATCATTGGCCAGCAAACTAAGTGGTTTGTGGAACGAAGAAACCGTGAACCGAGGCCTCGAAATGCAGATGTTCAAATTTTTCCGATTGAAATTTTATATCCAGTTTAAAAAAGTTTAATGTTTAGTTCTCCGGTTTAATGTTCGGTGTGCAGAACATGAAAATCAGGTAGTGTTCTCGTACACAGAGGTCCAAGCATAAGTTCTAAAATCCACGGTGCAATTTTCGAACCTAAAATTTGATTCATGGGAAGATGCAATTATGAAGAATTTGGTATGTGGAACCTACAAAGTGGTTCACGAATACATATTTCGCAAAGGATTCGGTACGCGGATGCAAAGGAAGCTGAGAAGAGCTTGAGAGACCTTTTCACCATTAGAACCAGTAAAAGAAAAATGACATGGGACCTTATAAATAAAGGTTCCCCCTACCAGACCTACATGTTCTACCGCAAACCACCTCCGTTTTGGACTACTTCTACATCAGAATAGCCTCCTCTTCATTCCGATTGGATTCCATTCTAATGGGGGAATTTTTAGGGCCATGAAAACATCACAAAGGGAAGTAAATACTCCCACAAGCACTTTTTAGAGGAAAGAAACATTCCTACAAGTCCAGCAAGGCCAATAGATATAAACTGGATTGCAAATTTGAGAAGAAACTTGAAGAGATCAAAATTTTCAAGAGTTCTAGTGTACCACGTACCATTACTAGGAAAGGTTCATGGAGCGTATGAACCGCAAACCATCTATATGAAGAAGGACCCGCGAGGTGTTGGCCTGTGTGGCAATGGCCAGCAAACCCAGGACACCGTGAATCGCGTCATTGGTGAAATCGAGCGACAAAATTCCAATCACATACCATCTCGCAAACTAAGCGATTCACAAACGAAGCAAGATGGTAGGGTTTCGTGAACCACCTCTCACGAACCACAACCTCTAAAAACCCCGGTTGACCAAGTCTTCCATGGGTTGAGATATATCTTCATTGGTTTCTACAAATTGTGTTGCATGCCCACAGATATGATTTCCCTAGCGCTCTATAAAAGGAGCACAAGAGGGATTGTAAGGGGAGACAAATGTGATGGGTGGAAGAGAGCACGAAGGAGAACCTAGAGGCTGGAAGATAGAATTTCAATACGAAGAAGATTCTGACATCGTTTTTGAATCATCGACGAAGTGTGAACCGCAAACCACTTTTCTGCAGGTATAACCGACCATGAAGCATAAAAGGAAAAAACTTAATAATAATGGGTGAACTGCTAACCTAATTTTTTCAATCACAAACCATATATCCCCCATGGATGAATTCCCCACCAACCACATGGTCCAGGACCCTTCTTCAATATGGCACTCCTTATAGTGCATCGCTATGCTGATCGAACCCTGCACCGCGTGCAACATCAGTATATGGATGGATCCCGGAGTGGTGTGGAAAACCACATCCAGGACTATGTACCACTTTGGCATGCAATGGTCCATATCCACGTCTGCGTACTACTTCGGTACATGGATGACCCCTCTACCCTCATAGCATTAAGCTATGCGAGGCTACCCCCATCCCGCATAAGAAAATAGTACACAGAATGGGGTGTATTCGTATGTCCTTCCCTCCGGCTCCAATCATAACCCTCCATCACCGTCCATCCCTCCATAGATCCTCCACAAACTAGTCCACTGACATCAGGCCAAAGCCTCCGCTAAAGACACCAGACTCGTATAATCAAATCATCAGGCGCACCAGCGCACCTTTCTGAATCTACATACCTAAGGTAAGTGGAGTCATGATGTATATCCCCACAATGGCTTGGACCCCCAAAATGTCTCTAAGTCTACATTCCCAAGGTAAACTGAGGACTGACTTTAAGATTCCAATGTGAACCTCCCCATTATCGGGATTAGGTGTAACTATTGGCCTTTCCCTATAATGAGCACCAATGATAAGAAAAAAAGGTCACTTTTCCTTCCCCTTTGACCAGGGATGATGCTCCTCCCCTTTCCCAGAATCTGGAAAAGGGCACTCCTCCTGAGGTAAGTCCCTATACTTTTGTGTGAGTTATCACTCTTCACCCTCTTCGCCTCAGCTCAAGACGTGTCTAGATAGATCACCAAGATATGACCATCCTACATATCAACATGGGTAAGGGTTTCATGCTTAATTCTCACATTTCCCTCTCCTGTTGGGCTTGTAGCCACAGATCCTTCTATCTTCATCGTCCTCCTTTTCCATCAATAGAGAGGAGAATATGTTCCCTTGTAAAATCTTTCACATCCTCTTATTTCTCACACCAAGCATGACTCACATGGGCTTAAAGGTCTGTGATGATACGGCATTGGAAAAACATAATAGAACTACGAGAACTCTGATTCCTATTCCAACCAGGATATATAGGATTCTTGCATGAAGGCCTGAGCTCAAAGGGGTTACCTTCTAAAAGGTTCACCCAATTATGCCCTCAACAAATGGGCCTCCTCCCAGGTGTAAGACCCAAGCTAAATGAACTACAAGAACTCTAATTCCCACCATAATTGGGATACGTAAGACACCTATCCAAGGCCTGATCTCAAGGGACATTCTCCTGAGAAGTCAGTCCTGATAAAATGTTTCCCCAAATTTGAAAGGGCCTCCTCCTAGGTGTATGTCCCGATAACTGAACTATGGGGGCTCTGATTCCTATCCCGATGATATGTAGGAATCCCATCTTATGGTTCTGAACCCAACATCAAACAACCTTTCATCTCTCCTTGATGACAATAAACTATAGAGCACCTCATTTCATGGCCTAAGTCAGCATTGCCTCTGTAGCATCAAATCCATGTATATCCATGATGATACAACGACCCAGGGATAACCCGTGGATACACTCTTAGGGAATGAACTGTGGATTCACGAACATATGGACATGGATTAAATCCATAAGAGAGTCACAAAATAGGCAATAATTCCCCCAAAAGGGTGTGATGAGCCTGACCTCTCATCCTCTCGACCAATGGAGTCCTTAAGTGTCGTTGGCCAAATCTTCATCTAACGAACACCTGCCTTTGGAAAGAAGGTCCATGAATCATGGAAACTAGGGTAATTGGGTGTTTCTGGATCCACAAATGAACCCGTTGGATACCATCTGAGGAAATCATATCCTAGGAGGACCGATTGCACAAATACATAACCCCTTGCAATCGCTCGCTGGGACCATTTGACTGTGGCACCTCCTTCATAATGCAAAAGGGATAAACTGCCCAGTTCCCATGGGTTCAATCCAATTCCCCTTAAAGGATAACGACGCGGATCGGGACAAAGAAAAAAATGGGGACATGAAAATCTCTACCATAACAGATGAGTGATGATTCCCATCGGACCATTTTGCATACCCCAAAACATGTCACCTTTGGTCGAAACAAAAATGCCCATCTCGGGTTGAAACCAATACCAATTAGAAGTTCATACATTTCATCACATAGATTGAAGATCATTATTTTGTTTGTAATATCAAACATGACTTCCCTTCCTCAATAATTGTTGTGGGATTTATGTAATGAAATCCAATCTATACCAATGATAACATAAAATTCAACCAGAGGAAGAATGGTAAGATTTTACAGAAGCAGATTTATACCAATGTCAACTAGAGGGGAATCATATACATGTAATATCATATTCATTATATATGAAAGAATGGGTGGATCCATAGTAAAATAATACATTATCAACTCTATAATTGGTGGTATGTGTACCTTTCACCACGTCGTTATTGAACCCCTCTTCAAAAACAGTGATCACTTGAGATTTACCCTTGTCCCTCAGCTTAAGTGTTTTATAACACTGATCATCTGTATTAACCCTTGAGTTTGGGAATTGGTTAGCATAATTTCCATTCTCCATTCACTTGAAGAACTAAAGTGTGGGAGGTTCATTCTTTGTAGCTCTCTCTCTATTCACATCATTAGTTATCTTATTCACATCACTTTGGTAATCAAGGGAACGATGACCTTCCCTTCCTCACATAAAACATTTACTAGTCCCCATAAGGAAATGTTCACCATGTTTCTTCCCACACTTTGAGTATAAATGAGATATCATATACTTCCCTTCATATTTCTTATATTTTTCTTTGAACTCCATTATCCAGTCATTGTAAAAATGATTTGATTGATATGTTACTCCAACCTCCATTTTTAACTTGATATCATATAAAACAATGTCTTTATAGATACAGAAGTCTCTTATGACCAATTCACATTATAAAATTGGTTTTAAGCCAATGAAGATTCAATCAACCTTAATTTCAAGTTGGATAACAATGAAAGAAACATACCTCAACAATCATGTAAAATTCACCTCATAGGTACCAATGGATTCATCATCCTTTTTAATTACCACCAAGAAACTCACACTCAGTATTCATATGAATAATATTAGGAAATAACGTATTGAAAAATAATTTATTAAACTCATCCCAAACCGTGGAGTCCATTTTATCATACAACCTTGTATTCATGTTAAGAGTCCGCCATTGATATGATTCACCTTCTAAACAATAGACAACATAAAGGAATTTTTCATATTTTGAACACTGGATAATGGAAAATATATTTTCTATGGTACTAATCAACTTCTCAGAAACTAGAGGATCATCGTATCCACAAATTTAAGGTGGGTGTTGTCTCATTAAGGAATCAATAGAATATTGTTTCCTCATTTTTTCATTTGGAAGTCCATCATGATTCATACTTTGAGAAAATTTTATGAGCATAGAAATGATATTTTTTTATCCCATATCCCAAAAAATTTGGATGCACAGGAGGACAATCAACGAATTTTCCATTATAGTCAACATTAACATGGTTGCTTTGGGTTCCACCAATTTACTAGAACCAAAAAGAATATGGAAATAAACAATATTCAAAATGGGGTACCACATTATCTTGAAAAATAACTTATATGATGCCTAAATCATGAATCTTTCTTATTTAATCTATGAAACCATGGGTTCATCCTAGGTCATTAATATCAATATTATATTTAAATAATATATGATTGTTTCTAAAGAGTTTGTGAATTTCGAAATCGTATACCCCGAGAGTGTCAAACTATATGTGCAACAGGGCCTGTTGTTGTGCACCGGTTCTCGATCGAGTCTTTCTCAATATAGTGTTTTTGGGGTTGTTATCCCTAGGTAAAATTGTGTTAAATCCACATCCAATTATAATATGCATACATGGAGTTTTTTCTAGGAAATCACCCACTCTAGCCTGTAACAAAATTCTTCATCATTTTCCTATAATTTGACTCATCCTTAGACATATCCTTACACATGTACATAGGGGTCTCACTAAGGTTTACTCATCCTAGTTTATAAAGGTTAACTAAAACTATCCTATGATACCAACTATATTGACTAAGGCTTATCATACATATATATTACATGATTTCTTATTAATAATAAATACATTACAAAAGCACACACCCGATGACCATAATAGTTTATTTCCTCTGTAAATTTGGAAACATAGGCAGTGGCCCAAAAGTGAGCTTCGTGGCCTCCTACTGTTATTTTCATAATGATATCCCTTCATAGAAATATCATACATAATGCATTTCTTCATAACATAGGTAATGGAAACATAATAATGGTCTAGCATATATACCTAGTATGGTTAAAAAGGGATATATGTAATAATAAGATGAGCATGAGGGTATGGATACATGAGTATGTTATCTGGAAGCCACAACCTATATATAAAAGATCAAAATCATGAATTATGAAATAAAGAAATGAATTTAATAATACATGGATCATAATGGAATCAAAGAACATGATCGATGAGATCATAATATTGGCATAAGACATAGATTTGTAGGACACATGTAAGAATAGAAAATTATTTCCATTTTAGTCCAGGATTATTTCCATGGATATCATATTGGAATAGGGTCACTACCCAAACCATCATTGTATTCGAGGTTCACTCCCAAGACTGTCATAGTAGATAAAGTACCTTAATGAATCGATTTCACTCCTCATTCCATCCCTTTCTTTCTGAACCAGGTTCACACCCTGTTCCAGTCATGTCTATCCCATGAGATATAAATATTTTCAAATTCATCATGGGGACATATAAGTACCACCCATAATATAATGAAATTCATATTTATATGTTCCATAATACCATAAACATTCATCCTATCATAACTCATCAAACAAAATCAGTATCATTAACACCTCATCATATCATGATATGTGGAAATGGTATAACTTTCAAAATAATTTTATCAAATAATGACTCGGGAAAATAAATGGGTTTCATAAGCATTACCTCATGGCATAACCAGTTGACGTGAAAAATGTTTTATAAAAAATTATCACTCTAGACATAATCCATTCAAGTAAATAATAATAATTGTATCATGGGATCACATATCCCGTATGGAATAGGTAACATCAACTGATGAAATCATGGGTGAAAAATGATTTTGATTTATCATTAAAAACATTTCATGATAAAAATATCTTATCCACATCCATTTTTTTTTGTAAAACATAATTTTTTTTAAAACTATTTTATTTGAAAATAACCATAAAAATTTATTAATTAATCTTTGAAGTAATGATAGGTCATGATGTCATAATTTTTTTTCATGTCCTACATGTTAAAATGAAGATTACTTTCACAATTTCGATAAATTTCAAACGAGTTTTTTTTGGAAAAAGACATGATGATTACATTAATTTTTTTATAAAAAAAGATAAACATGTATACAAATGAATTAAAATAATAATATAGTAGTAAGACATTTTTGTAAATATTTTAATAAAACATGGTTTTTTTATTAAAGATGTTTTTAGACTGAAGAGAAAAGTGAAGTCAAATTTTCATAAAAACATTTTATCATTATCCGAATTACCAAAGAGTTGAAAAATAGTACTATTACTTGAAAATTTTATGAATAACCAGAGTAGAAGAAACTTAAATATATTCTTGTGGTATGGATCATAATATTTTATCATCATAAACATAATCATAATCAATCTCGATAAGTGGTGAGATTGTAACATGAAGTCGTTAATAAATCTTAATCGTAAGACCCATGAATGAATAACATAAAATTTATCATAAAATATAATGAGGATAAATAAATTCATGATACTACATTTAAATGTGGTTGTATGTACACCTCATAAATAAATTCATGATACTACATTTAAATGTGGTTTTATGTACACCTCATGAATGAATACAGGTGCATAACCAAATGTAAGCCTCAAATAAGGAAAATTGTGACAAAACACCTTACAATAAGTCTTGACATTCTTCGTACTTGTTCAAAAATCTTGTATAATAAATAGAAGTCTCTTATAAGTGTATTATAGAACCATATTAATATATATCATAACATTTATGATTTTATTATGACCTTTAATTACATGTTTATTAACAATTCCATGTTAGAGTTATGTTTTATGTAATAACCGCTTTGTTTTTCATATCTGAACAGATTATTTGTATTTTTGATCCTATTAATTTCATCAAATAATGAAACTTCTTAGAAAAATAAAAAAATATCACCTTGAGATAATTTTGAAATTATTAATTTAAAAATGATGTTCATTTTATCAAATTCATTTTTTAAATGTTTAAATAGTTAATTTTATTATTGTTCACAAAGAGACATAAAAACATTTGTTTTGAGAAAATAGTATTTTTCAATCATATCAAGACTTTACCAAAAAAATATGTATTTATTTGTCAATCTATTTTACTTGTATAAAAACATAAAATTATAATTTAAAATGTAATTATTACTATTAATAGAGCTAGGTTTAATAGCTCAGTTATAATGGTTGTTTTTAAATAGTTGTATTAATAATATATCACGATATTGATAAAACATAGTGTTTCGTGTAACACAAGAGAAACCAATGTGGCATATAGAACAAAAATAACATTGTAGTTTGTATAATGAAAGTGTACCATGGAGTTTCGTATAACATAATATTTACTTGGGGTTTTATGGAATGAAATCCATCGAAGTAATTTAATTCATTCAAAAAATAAATTCATAAAAACTCAAGGTGTTACAGTTAATTCAAGAATATTAATATTAAAATATTCTTTTTAAAATTTTGAAATTTTCTGAGTATTTATGACATTTTAAAACATGGTATTTAAGTGTTCACTTCATAACATGGATTTAATGGATTGATAAATGAAGAATTTGGGGGTTTTGATCGCATGTGTTTCAATGTTCTATAGTTACTTTCTCTTGATTTACAACATAATGTGAAATGAATTATATTTGTTGTATTTGTTATGTTAACTGATTAACGTTCAGAAATAGTGATAAACAATCTATATAATGAATGATAAAATTTAATATGAATAATTCCTAAGTCTTTATTTTACTATTATTCCTTAATTTGATTTAATATTTAAGTGATTCTAGAAAAATAATTTTATATTATTCCCAATTATCATTATATTCATATAGTTCGGATCTTTTTTAATAAGAACATATGAATAGTAAATTAATAAATTTAATACAGGAATTTAATGTTCAATTTTCTAATGATAATTTATTATAGATGAGTGAACATTTTTGTTTGAAGAAGTCTATAATACTATAATATTATTCCCTCGGTTTCATATGAAATTATTTCTATTTTTTTATAAAAGTGGTGGCATGATTTGGTAACCCAATTCATGCCCCAAAGAAATTTATTAAAGACAAAATTTACAATACAAGCACAAGGTGTAAAGAGCTTACACCAAAAGGGGATTGAGGGGGTACAATTTGAGGTTTCCAAGAGGAAAAAACCAAATCTCGAGTTGCATCAAACCTATCCGTCAACCTGTCAATGACCTCGTCCAACTAGCTGATTCCAGAGCAGTGGTGGTGGATCCTCTTGGAATTAGATCTCCTATAGCACTAAATCCTTCGAAGATGTGAAACATCAGTGTACCAGAAAAACTCCAGCATGAACTCAATGAGCAGCAAATACAAACCAATGTACAAATTGGCGACCAGATCTCAAACAAGGATCAGAAGCACAACTCAGTCTCAATAAACAGTGAACCAACATCTTAACAACATCATCTCCACACCAGTGCCACTCCATCTTGCAAATTTTGATGATGCAGATCACCACCAAATCATGTTACATGAGCACCATATCCAACCAACACCCTCCATCAATCTATAAGGATCAGTAGCATCAAACCATCTTTGAAAGGGATGATGCCCAGTAATTGCAGAAAATATGATGGTGAACAGAAGAAGATTCAAGCCTTTGCACGTAGACTGTCAAGAAAATTCATCCAGAACGGGGAATTCGGCGTCCCATTGAGACACCAACCATAGAGATTTGCCATTTGACCTTGCTGGAATAGGAACAGTCTTTAGAATATTTGAACATAAATCTCCATTGACATTATCATTCCCTTAAAAACTGATTGAGCTCTGTTTTCCAGCTTTAAAACATGCAAACAAGTTTTTGTTTTTGATTTCTGCTGCATCAGATGTCGATTGCCTCTATCATGTTCACCCATAGTCCATCAGTTCTTTCTCAATGGCTCTTTGGCAGTAGACCCTTATCACTTATTCTACTGTGGTGCAATCTACCATGCAAGTACAAGAAAAAACTGCATGAAATACAAACTGCAAAACGTGCATAAAGAGATCAAGGTTCATGCACCACAAAAAAGCATACCAACTCATGTCCCTTTCAAGAAAATTCGGGGCAAATTAGAGAAGCCTTACACAGCTTTGACAGCTTTTACAGGCATACTTTCACCAGATTGAGCAGCACCTGAAATTATGAAATCCATGCGAGACCAAGAAGGCTCAATTCCATTATAAAGGGAGTAAGCCCCCAAAACACTACAAATCAAGCGAAAAAGGAACTGCACAGAAGAATCTATCACAAAAAACAAGCAAGGCTTATAAAAAAATCTTTCCCATGGTATGGCTTTGAAGCGAAGTTTGGATTTCTTTTATGTTCATCCAACATCCTAATGAACATCTGTTTTCTTATTTCAAGGTATTTCTTAGCAGCAATGATGCGATCGTGATATTTCAGGAATGTGATCGCATCTTGTTCATCCATCATGGCATCAGCTACTTCTCCCACCTCCTCCTCATTGGAATAGGCATATCTGTATATCAGATTATTTTTTCCCTCATCATTTTCCTCATCTGAACAAGAGGTTGCAATCGGTTGATCAACCACATATGCAAGTGTAAGAGGTTCAACCTCTTTCGTAGTTGGAGGTTCAATCTCCTTCCTAGTGGCTTCAAGAGATCTTTTGACAATTGTTCATTCAAGGTGAGGGTATTCTCTACACTTTCTTGTTTTCTTAGGATTTGGGGTAATGTATCCATCAGCATCCACCATTGGTTTTTTCCCTTTTCTATCACTTGATTTTAGGAAGGCTTCCTCAATTTGATTAGGTTGATCCTCAACCTCAATCAAGGATTCACTAGAATCAGAAAGTTCACCCTGCTCCTTATCTCCTTTATCATGTGATTCAAGGTTTATCTCTTATTCCTCCACCAAGGGGGAAGGATCAGTATTGGCACTGGCCATAGGTTGAGCATCAGTAAAGTCTTACATTTCAGTAGAATGACATGCAGATTGAGAAGGATGGACATTGGATACCATAACCTCCTTGTTCGCATCAATTTTCTACCATCCAGTAGCAAAGGGACCAGCATTAGCAACCTTACTATCATTAATCACATTTATTTCAGTTTTCTGCTTGCGTTTTTCGACCCAGGTGACTTTCTTAGCATTAAGATGTGTGATCGAAACACATTCCTTCTGGTCATGTCCAAGCTTAAGGCAAGAGTGACATTAATCCGGTAGTCGTTCATAAACAACATCCTGGAAGAAGGCATACTCACCATTCTGAATCCAAATTTGGGAAGGAAGATCCTTAGAGACACCAATTTAAACACAAATTCTATAAACTGATGGTCTTGAGAGATTCCTCGTCATCGAATCCAACTTTAAAGGATTTCCAATGACCATAGAAATCGGAAACATGGCTTTTTGTTTAAACAAGTGAAGCGGTATCCCAGGGAAGCCGATCCATATCGAAACAATGGGAGACACAAAACAGGGGTCGAAATCGGGGATCCATTTGAGAACACTCATTGAATAGCCCCCAAAAACCAATTTCGCCTCGCCCAAAGCCTATAATAATCATCCTCAGAGGAAAATCGGAGAACAACGTTTGAAGAATTCAAAAGATCGATATGAATACCTTAGAATCCAATGGTTTCAAGAGAATTTCTTAAGTATTTCAAAGACGGTCTGCGGTTAGGAAACATCCCAACAAGCACAAATATTAAATCCAATGTGAGAAGAGTTACCTCATTTGTTGAGAAAGAAATCGACGGTTGCTCGCGGTGACAAAAATGTTTTGGGTTGATGTGAAGATCAGGGAGCGCAACATCATTTGGGTTGGGCTTGGCATCGGTAGTTTTCCCGGCAACCACATCTGCAAAGTTTCGAGCTGGAGTAGGGTTTATCACCTGTTCTCCCCATATCGGGTTCATCCCTCCTTTTCTATGAAATTATTTCTACGAATATATACTTCTTTTTCGTATGTGTATGCTCTAGGAAATTTTATTTTTATTGTTATTTAGTTTTTGTGAACCTATAACGGTCATAATATTTGTAAGAAATTATTGGGGATGTCTAAGGATAAAAATATAGTGATGATATAAATGATGTAGAGATTGGTTTATTACATGCGATGGTGTTAGGGATGACAATGACTTAGTTAAGATGCTTTTAGTGTGGCAATTTCATATTGATTCATTATTTTGAAATGTTTTTATTTCTGGTTGTTTAATGATTGTTTTAGGGTTCAAACTTCATTTCATTGTTCAGAACTACCTATGAAAATTTCATAATTGATGTGGTGGTTAGGATGATTCCTATACTACAAAAACAAAACTATGAAGATAAATGAATTAATAAAATAATGGGTACATTTCTTACCGATTATATATGACGTTGATATACTTGAGAATAAAAATGGATCAACATAGGTAGAAGCACGTGAAATTAAAGATTAATTAATATTCCTAGAAATAACTGTAGAATTTATATTATTTATTTCAATGTTTTTAATTAATTACTTTGTAAGAGTTATTCTTGTGTACTTTTATGATATTTACTCTCCTAGGGAATTGTGGTTTCAGCTGGGTGTCTAGAGTGATGATATTGAAATATGATTATATGGATACGTAATTTCACACAGGGTGTTTGTGCATGATATATTACTATATTTTTTAGATTCACATTCATAAAAAATTGTGTTAGTGGAGAACCTGATACAAAAATGTTCTAGGTTTATTTATCTAACATCCATAAAATGGCGAGGTAACATTTGTATGACTACTGCCTCTCCACTCATTTCGAGTGGTTACAGTATTCTGTGTTGTAATATCATGGTAGTGACAACTTAATGTATATGGTATGGACTCCCCCAAGATTGGATAGGTCTCAATTATAGTATAAATATTTATGCAGGCTGTAACGTCATAAGGAACCAGAACATACTTTTGTCTAGTTATAGTGGACACGGATTCACATGGTCATAAATGCATATGTTATGATGGCTGGGGTATAGTTCATTACACCAAAGTTGTAGTCATGTTCAAAATTATAAATTGTTATGAGATGATGATATTGTGGTTATTATGGACTACATGGTATTTAAAATGGGTTTCATATATATATATATATATGCACGCAATGTATAAGATGATTTTAGGAGGGATGACTACAAGAAGTGATACATTGGGGTGTGAGAGTGACAAACTAGTTGAGAAGTGGAAGTGGGTTATCTTCATTTATATTCATGTCTTTGATATAAAATTATTCACTTGTATGCATTACATGGTGAGTGAGACATAGTGTAGTTGTGGAAATATTTTTACCTATTTAGGAGAGGAGTTTTTTTCATTTATCAATTCACTGGGTTTTAGTAGACTTCTCTCCCATTTAGTATTAGATGTTTTCCATTCAATTTATTGGGAATATCTTAGGTTCTTGTTTTATACATAGTGAGATCTGGGCCAATACGACCTCGACCACTCCCACCACTATGTTGTCATGACCCCTAGAATTTATCAAGGACCTCTCATAGCCTCCAAAACATCCCCAAACACCCCCTCCACACCACCATGCATCCGAAAACCCAAAATTAATGGTTAAAAAGTAAAAAATATTAAATTAGGTAATCATAAAATAATTATCATCCCCATGAATGAAAACAGAATACGAGACACAAAAAATGGAAGGAGTGAGAAACTAATATCCAAGCATATACCACTCAAGGATATGTTTACAACTGAAACACTGCCACACTCTCATAGTAGTATAAAGAAACCTATCTTCCTCAAAACCATCTACACCAGAATTTTATACTCTATGTAGATCAATCCAGTGAGCACAATAAAGATCACACTACATTATCCTAAACAAAAAAAGGGAATCGACCCTCTATATTTTTTTTTCATATTAGTATGGAATTGTCTTACTCATGGGGTTTTAAAAAGTTTTGTAAACATATCATGTCTTTAATGTGAATGGTAACTCCAATTTTATGTATTGGAATCCATAACACACATAATCAATATTGAAAAATATACTTCTCATAAATCTTTATGATTTGGTATGAAATCTAAAATGTAAATAAATCATATAAAAACTCAAGATAAACCAGTGTACTAAGATCACCCATACAAATTTCACTCCCTAGTAGTATCTTCAAGGAAATTATTCCACCAAAAATCATTAACCAATGGGGTTGGTTAGTACAACTAGCACAAATCCTCAAAAATCTTTGATCTATAATTGTTTATCCACACACATCGAATCATTTGTAGTGGGTATCCTAGAACCAACTCTATGTAATTTGATTACAAGTATATTCTATTTATTGAATAGTAGTAAAAATTATTATTATATCTTGTTTTTTGTTCTTCTTGACTCTATTGTAATAATATCAACAATTATAAATCCCATTGTTATTTTCACATCAGTTCCTCTTTATGATAAGAACCTTGATGTGATATGAAGTAATTCTAAAATAATGTTTTGTGGTGGGATAACATACTATGATTGAACACATAGTACATAGATTGTAAGGTGAAAGTACTCATAAGAATATGAGGCTTATTCTCTTGACGTTTTCACTTGGTAATCTCCAAGAAAGTAGATTATGAGATTAGATCCACCAGTATGAAGTCCACTTGTTTTGGTGTCATCCGATATTCTTATCTATGAGAATGTGTGTTAGGAAAAAATCCATCTTGATAGTGATTTTGGGTTGATTGTGTTTGTTGAAATGGTTTTAGATTGTTTAAATTGGATTTTTTTCAACGACATCCAAAAAATTTAGCTTTGATATTGTGCAAAGAGAGAGTGTGGACTCGCACTAGGGACTCAGGCAAAGCGAGAATATTGAACGAATGTTTGTGGAGCACGAATAATGAATTGGGTCTGAATAGTGTGAATGATGAACACAAGTTCATAGAGAGCGATTAAGAATATCACTAGTAAGTTCATGGAGCTGGAATATTGAACAGGGTTTTGGGCTAGGGGATAATGCTTGGAGGTTTACATAGCATGAATGTTAAACAATACTCATGCCCATGTCTCACACCGGGAGGTTCGCAGAGTTTGTGATGCCTATTGAGGTATACAAGTGTCTGTGATTTGTGGAGTTATGGTGGTGGGTTTATGCATATAAATACACCCAAACCTAACCTTAAACATTGAAAAAGTTTCTCTTAAATGATTTATCTAAACAAACATTGAAGAGAGGTTCCCACCCCAGGTTCACAGTGAAGGAGTTTAATTCCAGTGGTTCATGGTGAAGGATATTCATGCCATTGGTTCATGGATAAGGAGGTCCGTGCCAATGGTTCATGGTGAAGGTGGTTCATGGAGAGGACTCACAAAGAAATTTACATTGTCTAAAGTGGTTTGTATGATCTGAACGATGTATTGTGAAAAGCGAGAATGGGGTTCATTCCAAGAGCGTGCGCAAAGTGAGACTAAGGGTTTTTACAAGGGGATCATGATAGGGGTTCGCACTTGGAGCTGATGGAAGGTGTGAATAACAGTTCGCACTAATCGTTCGCACCTGGGGTTTTCTCTAGGATCCCACATAAAGTGTGAACATTGTATGTGATATGATCTCACATAGGGGTACACACCAAGATCTCACACATAGGTGTTATGTTCCAGGTCCTTTCACTAGGATATCACTGTAGTATCTTACACATGTAAATACATGCCTACATAACCCTAGTCTCAGATTCATTATCATATTTTAATTCTGATGGTGAAGAATAAGACATAGGATTTTCACCATTCCACAGTACATGCAGAAGGATGTTTGATAAAACACAATTTTATTGAATATTTTATTAATAATAAATAGAGAACTTGAAATAATATTTTTTATGAGGCATGATATCTTTTGTTTCTTGGTGTAGTATTTTTGGATCTCAAGGATATGTATTTTAAAATTTGTTTTGATTTGATATTGATGTTTGATTGTCACAATTTTTTCGAATACATGATATGAGGTTTTGCCCGAGTGCAAAAGGGTAAGTATGGGGGAGTTGATAAATCACAATTTTATTGAATATTTTATTGATAATAAATGATATAATTTCATCAAATTATGTTAACTATGTACATTTATGGAATAATTGGGATTAGATCATTCATTTGAAAATTTGATGAAAATTCTAGTTTTACCCTTTAAAAATTCATTATAGTATTTCGAACATAAATAATTTTATTTTAATTATTTGACCCTAAAATTTTCCATCGTTGTTAGGGAGGCAAGTAATTATTTCAACCATTTAGAGGTATTTATTTTATTTTACATTTTATTCTCTTCTTCTCTTTTTTTCTCCCTTCTTTACCCAATCTGAATTTTTCTTCTTCTTTGGTTTTCTTCTTCTTCTTATTTTTAGACCATCAACTCAAACTTCTCATTTTTATTATGGTTTACCTTCCTTATTTTTATTTTTATATGATTTATGAAATGAACTAATCCAGAAGATCTCTTAGATCTTGACCCTGAGATTGAATGCAACCTTAGGGCTCGAATCAGACATTCTCAGTCTACGAGAAGTTTCAACATTCAACCAGTTGGAGAATTCCTCCACTCTAAGAACATTGAAATTGGAAGAAATTAAAATTCAACCATAAAAAAAGAACCAATATATTAAAATAATGGAAATGATCTTAATATAACCATTCAAGAATTGACTGCACCTGATATTAACTATCAACCAAATTGCATTGCATACCCAAATCTCGAATCAGATTTTTGAACTGAAATCTAGGTTAATTCACCTGCTTCCAAAATTTCATGGCCTCTTTGGTGAGGATCCCAATAAACACCTTAAAGGATTTAATGCGGTTTTCTCAACCCTTAAACCAATAAATGTATCTGAAGATCAAATCAAACTAAGGGCATTCCCATTTTCATTTGATGGAGCTGCAAAAGAATAGATGTATTATTTACAACCTGAAGATGTAACTTGTTGGAACGATTTGAAATGTCTTTTCTTGCAGATATTTTTTCTAGCATCAAGGACCACTTCCATTCATAAGAAGATATCAGGGATTAAGAAAGCACAAGGGGAGTCAATGTATGAGTACGAGGAGCGATTCAAGAAGTTGTGTGCAAGCTGCCCACACCACCAAATCAGTGAGAAACTCCTCATCCTATACTTATATGATAGACTCAAACCTATGGAGAGGAGCATGGTGGATGCTGCAGCTGGAGGAGCATTGGTGGACAAGACACTAGTATCTGCATGTGCGTTGATTGACAAGATGGAACAAAAATCCCAATAATTTGATGATCAAGGTACACCACATGTCAGAGGACTACATCAGGTAAGTCCTTCCTCTCTTGAAAATCATTTGATTGATACTAAGTTGGAAGAACTGACCATTATGGTGAGGCAGATTTCTTTTCCACAAAAGACATCCCAACCCCCTCCTTCAAGGCCTTATGGAATTTTCACTGAGACAAGCCACCCAACTGACTGTTGCCCCCAACTACAAGAAACATAAGATTGTGCAGAAATGTTTCCTGATAGACCATATCAGCAGCAGAAACAGTCACATCCCCAAAAGAAGTTTGATTCCTTTCACCAGTATACAAACAAATATGGAAGGATTAATCAGACATGAGGTATGCATCTGGACAACAACAAAGGCCCCCTTTCAACAAAACTTCCAGCAACATCCACCTTACCAATAGGGTTTCCAACAACCCCAAAGACGATTTGAATCTCAAGAATCAACAAGTCAACAACAAGGGAATTCTCAACCAAAGGTAGATTCTAATATTGATGATCTTTTGAAACAAATTGTTCTTAATCAACAGTTGGAGCTGAAGATTCAAGGTTCGGAGCTGAGGGAGTTGAAGCCTCAAATGGGCTAGATTTCCACTACCCTCCATGAACTGGTAAATATGAATTCTAGAAATATACCTTCCCAACCTAATCCAAATCCCAAGGGGAATGTCAGTTTCATCAGATTGAGAAGTGAGAAGTAAACAACTGATACATCTGCACCTATCGTTTCACCGAGATTCACCTCAACTCCAGAAAATCTCCATTCAAAACCAACCGATGAGAAACCCAAGGAGAAAGATAAAGGTAAGAAAAATATTGATGATATTCCTCCTAAACCCATTCCTTTTCCAAATATAGTTGTTTAAACCAAGAAAATGGTTGAGGAGGCAATGCAAAAAGAGGTTTTGGACACATTCAAGCATGTGGAGATAAACATCCCCCTTATTGAGGCCATTAATAAAATCCCGAGGTATGCCAAATTCTTAAAAGAACTTTTTACTAATCAAAGAGGATTCAAGGGGAATGAGAGGATAAATCTTGGAAGGAATGTGTCAGCACTAATTACACAAACTCAAGAAATGCCAACAAAGTACAAGGATCCCGGGACATTCACTATCTCATTCACCATAGGGGATTTGCACTTTTCAGATGCTCTTTGTGATTTGGGAGCTTCCATAAATGTGATGTCTTACTTTGTATTCTATTCATTATAGGTTAGTGAGTTGAAGCCGGCGAGAGTAGTGGTGCAATTGGGGAATAGAGCTACAACATATCCAGCGGGAGTCCTTGAGGATGTACTTGTCTGGGTAAGAGACATGATCTTTCCAGCAGATTTATACATTCTTAAAATGGAGGACGATTAGGTAAGTTCTCATGCTCCCATTATCATAGGTAGGCCCTTCCTAAAAACTATAAAAACAATCATAAATGTCAATGAGGGTACACTTTCCATGGAATTTGGAGATGAAATTGTGATATTTAATGTTATGGAATCCATTAAGTACCCCTTAGAGGACCATTCTTCATTTTTTATCTCCCATTTTGAACCACCAAATAAAAACCCCATGGAATTTGATTATCCTATTCATAAAGAGATTATGAGTATTGGTTCTATTTTGATGTTTAAGAGTACTTCCATGCCTATTCATAATGCACAAAACTCTCTTAGATTTGATTTTGAAATGGATTCCTATTCTGATTTTTGATCAAGTGAACTCTGATTATGACATGACTATTGAGTATGCTGATGGATTTGATGTTTTATTCTCTAATTTCGATGATTTCTATTCTAATATTGATGCTATTTGGGCACATATTTCAATTCCTTCAATGTATCCATCCATAAACCACCCCCTACATTGGAACTCAAGCCATTGCCACCAAATCTCAAATGCTCATACTTGTTGAGTGGTGATAAATTACCAGTTATCATTGCTAACAATCTCCCTTTTGAACATAAAGATTTTTTTGAATCTTTTGAGGGAGAACATCAGGGAAATTGGGGGGACCTTGGTTGACATATCAGGTATTAGCCCCTCCATTTTCATGCATAGGATTATTTTGGAGGATGGGGATAAACTGGTTAGGCAGTTACAACAGAGACTGAATCCAACTCTTTTGGAAGTTGTTAAAAAAGAAGTTGAAAAATTGCTCAAGGCAGGTATAATCTTTCCCATTTCAGATTCTCAGTGGGTAAGTCCTATTCAGGTTGTACCTAAGAAAAGTGGTGTTATAGTTGTTAAAAATGAGAAAGATGAGTTAGTTCCAATGAGGGTACAAAATAATTGGTGTGTGTGTATTTATTATAGGAAACTAAATCAATCCACCCACAAGGACCATTTTACCCTCCCATTTATTGATCAAATGCTTGAGAGACTAGTTGGGAGGACACATTATTGTTTCTTGGATGAATTTTCTAGATATTTTCAGGTTCCTATAGCTTGGGATGATCAAAAGAAGACTACATTCACCTGTCCCTTCGACACATTTGTCTACCAGAGGATTCTATTTGGACTTTACAACGCCCCATGTACCTTCCAGAGATGCATGGTGAGTATTTTTTCTGATTTTTTTGAGACCTACATGGAGGTATTTATAGATGATTTTACAGTGTATAGATCCTCATTTGATGAATGTATAAGTAGTTTGGGAAAGGTTTTGAATCATTGTATTGAGAATAATATGGTCTTGAACTTTGAAAAGTGTCATTTCATGGTAGAGCATGGCATTGTATTACCATATCCTTCATGTGTGCGTGATGTTAGATCTTTCCTAGGTCATGCAGAATTTTATCGGCGCTTCATCAAAGATTTTAGTAAGATTTCTCTTCCTATGTCTTCAAAAGGATTACGATTTTGTGTTTGATGATTCTTGAAGGACTTACTTTGATGAGATAAAGAAGTGTCTGACCACTCCACTGATCATAAATCCCCTACAATGGGACATTCCTTTTGAGCTTATGTGTGACACCTCCAAATTCGCGGTTAGATCTGTCTTATCTCAAAGGGTAGATGGACATTCACATGTGATTGCATATGCATCAAGGACATTGGATTCAACCCAATCAAATTACACAACCACATAAAAGGAGTTTCTTGCTGTCATATTTTCTTTATATAAATTCCATTCATATTTATTGGGCTCTAAAGTAGTTGTTTTTTCTGACCATGCAGCTCTGAGGTACCTATTGAAGAAGCTGGATGCAAAGCCTAGGATAATCTGATGGATGCTTATTTTTCAGGAACTTGACATTGAGATAAAGAAAAATAAGGGGTCATAAAACCTAGTGGTGGACCACATGAGTAGGATTACTCACACACTATATTATGAAACCTTGGCCCATGTACCACTTCGAGACACTTTCCCCAATGAGCATCTTTATTCCATCTCAGGTACGCATCCTTGGTATGCAGATTTAGTTAACTACCTTGTTTCCTCTGAAATCCCTTCAAATATAAAGAAACATAAAGTCCAAAAATTAAATATTGAGTCAAGATTTTATGTTTGGGATGATCTATACCTATGGTGCATGTGTAGTGACCAAGTTATTAGGAGGTGTGTTACTGATCATGAGTTTGATCCTGTTCTATAATTTTGTTATACACTTTCTTGTGGTGAACACTTTGGACTCCAAAGGACAACTAGGAAAGTCTTAGACTCTTTATTATATTGGCCTAGCTTATTCCATGATGCACATGTGTTTTTTAAGTCATGCTCTCGTTGCCAACACACTAGAAACATTTCTAGGAGACATGAGATGCCTCAACAACCCATACTATTCTGTGAGATTTATGATGTATGTGGCATCGATTTTATGGGTCCTTTTCCTAGTTCCTTTGGTTTTTTGTATATTTTGGTTTATGTTTATTATGTTAGTAAATGGGTAGAGGCTAAGTCCACCAGGATTGAATATTCTCATGTTGTTGTGGACGTTTTCAAAGCGCAGATTTTTTGAAGGTTTGGAGCACCGAAGGCCATCATCAGTGACCAATGGACATACTTCTGTAATCAGAATCTTACTTCCCTTATTTGGAAGTATGGGGTGACACACAAAACATCAACACCATACCACCCCTAAACAAATGTCCAAGCCGGGGTTTCAAATCGTGAGTTGAAACAAATTTTGGAGAAAACTATGCAGCCAAATAGGAAAGATTGGAGCAAGCACTTGGATGATGCATTGTGGGCTTATAGGATAGTATAAAATACACCCATGTGTATTTCCCCATTTTGGATTGTTTTTGGTAAAATGTGTCATCTCCCTGTGGAAGTTGAGCATCGGTCTTATTGGGCTATAAATAAATGCAACATGGATTTGGCCCAAGATGGAATCCAAAGGAAGCTGCAAATTCAAGAGCTTGAGGAGATTTGATTGTCTTCATATGATACATCAAGTCTCTACTAGGAAATATCAAAAGAATCTCATGAAAAAATGATCTATAAAAGAGAATTTCAAGTCGGAGAGAAAGCCCTGCACTATAGTTCATGACTGAAGTTGATGCGTGGTAAGTTGCATTCTAGGTGGTTAGATCCTTATGTTGTGACTAATGTTTTTCCTTATGGCGTAGTGGAGATCACACAAGAGGACATAGGAAGGAGCTTTACAATCAATGGGAAACGTTTGAAGAGATAAATTTAGGTACTTCCTACTGATGCAGTGGAATTCATTACACTGCATGACCCCATCATCACTTGAGCATATCAGGCTGTTTCTAACCCTTTCACTTTTTTAATCTTTGTCCTATTTAAAATTATACATTTCATGTGAATATATCATCCCATGGGTTAAAATTGAGGACAATGCAATATTTTAAGTGTGGGGGAGGGAACCTTTTAGTTTAGTAATTTCAACTGTTTTACTGCTTTTCAATGATTTTCAATTTTTTTGTGTGTTTTTGAAACTTTTGAGCTGAAATGATTCTCATCACCATTTTTAAATTCATATCAATAAGTGAAAAAATTTATCCCATGAAACCAAGATTAAATGAATGCTTAAAATAACTTTGTTTCAAGTTCAAATATTTATTAATTTCATGAAAAGTACTCTGAATTTTGAATCCCATGCCACATCTCACTGTCTTTATATTTGAAATCACTTTCTTGTGAGGATTCTGAACCATTATTTTCATATTATTTATATTTACCTTATTTATTGAGAGAACCAAACCATGCTTTACTTAACCAGAATTTGATTTATTCTTGTCAAAACTTGAGGGTTTGAGGTACTTATGTTTAATTGATTGAGGAATTTGTTTGGTATTAAAGACCCTATTTCAAAGAATCCTTTTTTATAATGGCCTACCTTGAACATTTAATCCTTGTAGCCCTTAGAATCCATGAAAAACCTATTAGGTTTTCCACATTATAAGCCAATTTTCCCTATCCAACCAACTCTTGAAGTGAAATTGCATAATCTAGTTAAACTTAAGTGTGGGGGAAGCTATCTTGTGTTGTGCTACCACATTCTGTGATACTTTGGGTGGAAAATTAAATTCTGAATAGAAGTGTTTGTTGCTAAAGAAAATCATTATATTAAAAGATGTGCCTTTTCTAGAGCTTTCATGATAAGTGAAGCTATGTCTTTCTATATCTTTTAATAGAGAGAGAAAGTTGTACCTATCTGGAACTTTTAAGAAAATCATGTTTGAGAAGATTGACATTTTTACTGCTGAAATGTTGAATGGTGTGCACATTAATTTATTTTTCATGATTATGAACATGAATAAATGCTATGGGTATTGAGGAGGATACCATATTTTAGTGAAAATTAGAATAATGAAATTTTGCTTTAAAAAGAGTCAATCCCTCCTCATTCAGCCTCAGAGCTTTTCACATCTAAATCCTACCAACTGAAAGCCACAGAACAACCCTGAAAAGTCCTCTTGATAAAAATATGTCCTTGACTCACATAGAGTGGAGATGTAGAAATTTATCAAGCCTATGGTGACCCTTTTATGAGTTTGGATGAGGAATACATTGCTGAAAAATTGACATTTGTGTGATAAGAGAAAATTCGAGTGAGGTAAGTGTTTTGTACGCATGAGAGGATACATGAAGTGGAAATATATTGAATGATATAAATAGAGAACTTAAAATAATGTTTTTTATGAGGTATTATATCTTTTGTTTCTTGGTTTGGAATTCTTGGATCTCAAGGATATGTGTTTTAAAATTTGTTTTAATTTGATATTAATGTTTTCTTGTCATTATTTTTCAGAATACATGATATGAGGTTTTTCCCAGAAGTGCAAAAGGGTAAGTGTGGGGTAGTTGATAAAACACAATTTTATTGAATATTTTATTGATAATAAATGATATAATTTCCTTAAATTGTGTTAAATATGTTCATTTATGGAATATTTGGGATTAGATCATTCATTTGAAAATTTGATGAAAATTTCAGTTTTACCCTTTAAAAATTCACTGTAGTATTTCGAACATAAATAATTTTATTTGAATTATTTAAACCAAATATTTTGTAAATGTGTTCATGACATAATTTTCTACAACTTTCATTGAGGAAATTGGAGCTAAATCATGTATTTGGTTGGTGAAAATGGTCCATGAAGTCAAAGTTGGGATGAAATCGCTAGATTGGACATGGGTTCTATATTTGGGCCATAACTTCTTCATCCGTGATTATATTAGACCCAATTTTTGAGAGGAGATCTAGGAATAATTTTACCATGAAGCATACTTCTGTAAGGACATATTATTAATGTGTTTCTATGGTAAAAGGGTGGTTAAATTTGGCATAAAATATTTGGATGAGATTCCCCATTCACACTTGAAACCACTTTGAACTTAGCCTCCCCAACACTCTATAAATTGGCATTTTTCTCATTTGGTGGGGTTGGGACATGAATTATGAAGTTGAGGTCAGAGGAGAAGAGGTTCCACTCTAATTCTAAAAACAATTCAATAAGGGTATCTCTTGAAGCAAGGATCCCTTCGTCGAAGCCCTCTTCTTCTTCCTCATGTTATATTGTTTGTGTTTTTATAATAAACTTCTTGGTTCTTATTTTATTTATTCTATTTTCTTATGTTTTGTTCAAATCTATTTTTCTCTTAATCTTCCTAATTTTTCTATAATTAAGAGTAAAAATGTGATTGGGTTCTACCCTTTCTAAACCTTTGCACATGCAAAACGTTTCTACGATGACTACACCACCAATGAAAGAGTAGTTCTTTTTAGTAATCGATCTACCTCTAAAATTATTCATTAATTTATTTTGAATCAATGAGATACTATAATTAAATTAATAACATCTATTAATTTAGTTTTTAATTTAAATTAAACTAATAAATCAATTGAACAAATGACACAAAAACACGCGAGGTCGGAAGTTCTGTAAATTGTGAGAGTGCGATCTTAATAGGTAATAAAAGACCACACTGGATAAATTTGTAGAGTTCAAATATAATTAATAAACTCAATTAATCCTAATTTCTATAGTGGATATGTGCTATAATTAACCACTGACCATAAGTTAACCTAATAACATTAATCAAAGTAGGGTGCTGTGATTTCATGTTCTGAAGCTAGCCTAGGGTTTAAGTAATTTCATCTTTGTGGTTAAGTTAACTCCTATAGGGTTCAAGGGTTAAAAAATTAGAGGATTATAATTAAGTGGATGTTAATTTAAATGATAATGAAAAATAATTGAGTGAATAGGTAGAGTTATATCGATTAAGACTTTTAAATATTTTCTAAAAAAACATCTTATTATTGTGTCATTTTAATCAAACTTCATTTCAAAACTAAAAACAAAACAAAAATACAATCTTATTCCAGAAAAATTCTTCTAGATTTATAAAATATAAACAAACCCATCCTTTTAATTAATGTTCTTATTTAATTTTATTTTACTTTCAAAATACCTTTAATATATTGTTAAATTTACTTCCTCCTTTGAGAGATAACCTTGGTGAGCCACTCTGCTGCACCTAAGTAACCAACAATCACATTTCATTTGAAAGCGCCCATGAAAATACCTTTCAATGTTATTAAATATTATATTCCTATCAGTAATGAAATACTTAGAATCATTTGAATACCTTGAAAAAGTATAGGTAATTTTTGTTTCTATGTTAATGAGGATTCTATTCCATTTGTCTGAAAAAATGAAGTGTTTCATTTAGGTTTTTTCACAGAAGGAAAGGAGAAACCCAAAAAGAGATTCAACAGAGAATCTAACTATAATTGAGGATGCATTTATTATTCAAAATTAAGGGAAATATATGTCCATTAACTTTTTGTGGATCCATTTCTGATTTTTAATAAAAGTAAGAGGAATAAGGTGATCCTTTCCACCTATAGTTAGTTATCAAAGGAGAGTTAGGGAGTGACCCCTGGGAAATTAGTGAGCTAATCTTGAACATTGTAAACAAAGTGAACTTTGGAATAGAATTGATCTATCCCAATCCATATTTTTGAAGTGAATATTAGTGGATTTGGTATATCATTATGTTGTTGTTGTTTTATCCTTGGATATATCCCAATGAGGGTAAACAAAGTAAATTTTTTGTGCCTTGTTCATATATTCATTTGAGTTCATATATTTCTATGAAAAGGGAGAAAAGATTGTTTGTTTTAAAATTAAACAAGATCTAAAGGCGTAGTTTTTTTAATATATCATAAACCTATTAACCCCTACTATCAAGGTATTTAACCTTGTTGGGATAACAATTGGTATTAGAGAGAAAGATTTATTATAATTGGTTCTTTATTAAAAGAAGAAATGGAGGTTTTCAAACATAAATGGATTATAATATTTGATGGAAAAACATTTCAATTATATAATAATCATATGCATCACAACTTTGGATCTTTAAGAATGGAAGTATTTATGGTTGTGATGCATGGAATTTAGGCCAATATCGGTAGTGTTACTTTATCAGAAGTTGATCGTAAGGTGTTGGATGCTGATTCCATAACAATCAATGATTTATGGAGATCCCTCTATAATTCTATGTATATTAAGGTGAGGTAATGTAATTCATCACATGATATGTGGGAAAATTTATCATGTATTTATGAGGGAAACTAAAAATTCAGAGAAGTAAAGTTGTAATTTCTAGGGAACAATTATGGGGATCTCAAAACACAACCTAATGAGTTTGATTATTCATTATTTGATTGGGTGAATGTTATTTTGGAAGACATGTGTGGTCTTGGAGAAATTATTGAAGATGTAAATATTGTCAAGTACATCTTGATTAGACTCTCATCTCAGTTTAATCCAAAAGTGATAGTATTGGAATATAAATAACCAAAGGAGATTACATTGTACATCTTTTAGTGAGGTGATATAATAATTTTATAATATGATGATGTAGATGAAATAAAAATTCCCAGGAAGAAGTCTTTAGACTATGTGGAAGGTAAGAAAAATTTAAAGAAAATTTTCTTCAAAAAGAAGACTCTTTCTTCTAAAAGAATATAACAATTCATAAGAATATGAGACATAAGAGTTGGAGGATTGTAAGGATCATGAAGCAGATTATATGGTGGAAGTTGTCAAAATTTTCCAAAAAGGGAATAAAGTAACAACTATGAATGATAAGTTGAAGGAGGAGTTTACATTCAGGTCAAATTATATGATGTACATGATGAGATTAATGTTTAGAGAGCCAAAACAAGGAAATATAACATTGTGGTGTATGATTCTGAACTCATTATACAGGTTCAGGAGGAAGAGAACATTGATATTATAGATAGAATTGAAAGGATTAAATATTTAATGCTATAGAACTTAGAAGAGGTTGTTAAGTGAAAACTCCAAATAGATGAATATAAAAGATAGATCGATAGTTTGACTAATACTGTAAAACATCAAATAAAACATATTGATGATCATGAATAATAAGTTCTCAGTATGTGAAGGAAAGTGAAGGATTGGGAGATCATTCTGATTCTAGTAAAGAAGAAAAAAAGGAAATAGAAAAATTAATAGCAGAGTTCATTGTTATAGTGAAACATACAAAGTAGTGTCAGGAAAGGGAAATGATTGGTCAGAATGATACAGTTGGTATAGGGGTTTATCACAAAAAAGAAGTAGTAATTTTTTGAAGTTAGACCACAAGACCCCCCTATGAGTATGAATATTGATTTGGGAATGAATAAGAACCATAAGATTTATAAAACCCAAGGGAAAACTAGTGGTACAGTAATAACACACAGGGATGTACCACGCATTAAATGATATTTGTTGTGGAATGACGGGACACTCACAAAATGTATGTTTTATAGCCAATAGGTACTGAAGGGATCAAGACCAACATATCTATCCATACAGAGCTCGATTCTCCCAGACATGATTTCATGGACACTTTTCCAGGTGTGGAATATCCAGACACATGGGATGATATTTATCATCATCAATATAGAGAAATGTGATGAAGAAGACTGGACATGGTCATAATAAATAACTCAATTAATCCTAAAATAATCTAAAAACATAAAATTAATCTTTATCATTACAAGTGAATGTGGTCCAAAATGATGCAATCTTCATCAAGAATATCAATAGAAGATATGGATAAGAAAGAAAAAAGATGAACATGTATTAGCTGTAGAGATTTATTTCAAAGAATAATATTTCATAGGAACATAGATCATTGAAAGTGGATGATCCTATAATATTATAGGATATGTTGAAGTGGTGATATGAATCAGATATGATAAGTAATGTGTTTTAATATTTGGAAATGATGAAGCCTGAGAATTATTGGCTCGGGAATATCCATGTTTAGTTGAAAGGAAATGAGACATGTATATTTCTTAGTTGTTGATGGTATAAATCACAACTTGATAAGTGTACGTAAACAATGTGACATAGGACATTCCATAATATTATCAAACAAATTTTGTCATCAAGGAAAATTATGGTGTCATTTTTTATATAGATGGAATATGAAAGTGAATCTCTTCTATTTGAGTGTAGAAGATGATATATGCTTTCTATACAAGGATGGAGAAAAAAGGTTATGGCATAAACATTATAGCCACTTGGTCTAAATATCCTTCAAAGATCTGGTGAAATATAATGTTGCATGTGACCTTCCATGTTTATCAGGTGATTGTACTCATCTGTTATATTCTTGTCAACAAGGGAAGATCATTCGAATGACATATAATATAAAATAATGAAGGTCACCAAAAGTGTTTTACTTGCAACATATTGATGTGTGATGACCTATTTAACCATTATCTATTGAAGGGAAGAGATTCTATGTTTTATTTATTTATGATTTTAGAAGAATGTCATGGGTTTCAATCATCAATCATATATTTTAGTTGTTCAGTTACATAATAACATATCAAATGGAATTTGAAAAGATTCTAAGTCAAGAAAATAATAAGACCCAAATAGATAATGGATCACAGTTTAGAAATATCCATATAGAGGATTATATCCAGAAACATAGGATAAGGAATCACGTTTCAATAGTAAGAACTCTAGAGCTGAATGGTGTATTTGATAGATGAAAAATAATTATTATAATAATATGGCTAGAATAATGATCATTGTGAAATATCATACAAAGATTATTTAGAAATAAGTAGAGATAAAATCAGTCTACACATCAAATAGATAATTATTATGTACAAAATATTAGAAATCTCAAAATGAACCATGCCATGGAATGAATCCAACTTTGTTGTACTTTTTAGTTTTCAAATGTAAGTGTCTCATCTCAATAGGAAGAAACACCAAAAGTTTTAATCCCATTGAGATAAAGGGATATATATTGTCTATTTAAAGAGAATCCATGAATATAAATTATTCAAAAATAGGATGGGAAAGGTAGTTGAAATCAATGATGTAACTATAGTAGATAAGGATAAGAATCTTTAGTAAAAATATGATTAGTCACAAGAGAATAGTGTTGAAGAGTTAAGAATATTAGGGGATGTTCTAGTTCTAGAGTTTGATTCTGAAGAAGATTCAGATAATGAAAAGGATTAGAATAAATTAGTATCTATAAAATGACCTAAGAGTAGAGCTGAAATTGATAGAAAAAACATAATCGATGATCAGACAATGCCTATAAAAACAAGGATAATGAAGAATCTACAACATGAATCATTCTTATCATATATAGAGCGTAAATGTATCAATGAAACATCTAGAGATGAGAATTGGTTTCAGGATATTAATGAAGAGCTTGAAAAAATTGAGAAGAAGTAGCCATTGGAGATTATTTTAAGACCAACAAATATGAATGTCATTGGGACCAAATTGATCTTTTACTAAAAGATGAATGAATATTGAATAGTGATTCAAAACACAGAACTGTTGGTGTGCGAAGAGTACTCCCAAATAGTGGTTATAGATTTTGATGAAACATTTCCACCCATTGTGATGCTAGAGAAAATCAAATTGCTCTTTCTCATTACAGTGAAAAGAAGGATCAAAGGTTTCCTGATGGATGCGAAGTCAACATTTCTGAATGGGGTTCTAGAAGAAGAAGATTATATTGAAAAGACATATGGTTTTCTAAATCATGAGGATGAAAAAGAGTTCATTGGATAAAGAAGGTGTTATATGGGTTGGTGTAAGAAACTAGAGCATGTTATTCAAGATTAGAACTATTTTTAAAGAAGTCTTGTTTTCAGTGTTGTGGTGTTCATTGAAATTTATATGTCAACAATTATAGTAATCAAAGGATTATGGTGATAGTATATTTTAATGAAATAATATTTGGTGGATCAGATAAAGTGCAAGTAAATTAGCTTGCAGAATTTTGGAAAAGTTAGTTCAAAATGACAATGATTGGTGAAATGATGTCTTTCTTTGGTTTATAGGTAACCAAAAGAAATAATGACATATTCATTTATAAATATAAATATTCAAATTAGGTTTTGGTATGATTTGTAATGAAAAATTATAAGGATATGATGACTCTAGTGGCTACCTGGATGAAACTATCAGGGATGATGAATTCAATGTTGTTAATGTCATAAAAAATATGCTAATAATTGGTAGTCTATTGTACTTGATAGTGACAACACCTGATATTTTTTTCACATGTCAAGAAGCATGGTATCCAAACAAAAAAAAGGAAACCCACTTTATTTTAGTCTATAGATTTTTCTTTGATTTACAATGACAAATCTCAACATGATTCATTGGGATATATCAAAACAGATTGGTCTAGATTAGAAGATGACATAAAATCAATGTTAGGTGGTTTATTTTATCTTGGCGTATTGTTTATTTCATGTATTAGAAAAAAATAATATATTTTTTAGTTGAGAACTACAGAATATGGATATATTTCTGCTACTCAATCATGCATGTAGTTATTGTGGATGAATTAATAGCTTGATGATATGGGATTTGAAGTGAAGCCTACGATAAGAATTTATTTTGATAATTCACATTCTATAAATATAACCAATAATCTAGTACATCACTCAAGGAAAAATAAAATTGAAATAATTATCATTTTTTCAAGGATAATGTGGAGGAAGGGCTTGTGAATTTGAAGTATGTTCTCATAGAACTTCAGGTTGTAGAGATTCTGACAAAGGCCTTACCCAAAGAAGCATTTGAATGAAATTGACTGGATCTTGGAGTTCAGTCGAATCTTACACTTGAAAAATATGGATGTGGGACCACCTATTAATGAGGTATGGTATGTTTTTCCCCGATATACTAATAATTGTTCTTTACCCTAATTCATACCATAACTAAGTGACCTTCGGGTTTAACAAAAAAGAGGTACAAATTGTGTCTATAAAAGGGGAGAAAATGTCTTAATCAAGAGAGGTGGGTTAGTTAAGAATGTAGAATTTTAAATATGATGATAATAAATATGATAGATAAATGTATATATATCATGAAACACAAGGTTCATGTTGAAAGAAGTTGACCAGTTTTCGAATGAAGTGTTTCGTTGATGAAAATTCCATATTGGTGTTGTTTCTCATGCCATAAGAAGATAATTTTTGGTATAAGATTGAATAATATTTAAGGTGGTGTCAATATGTGAAGAGTTTTCAAAAAACCCAATGTGGGATATTATTAGTCAAAATCTCTCTTGATGGTTATTTTGTGTTGATTGTGTTTTTGGAAAGGATTGACATTGTTAAAAAAGGATGGTTTTTAAAGAAGGCATGAAGTGTTTTCATTGATCTTGCACAGAGAAAAAATGTGGAATCGCATCAGGGACTTGTGCAAAGAATAAATGATGAATGGAGGTTCACAAAGAATTAATGTTGAATTGGGTTCACATAGAAATTTTTTTTAATTAAGGTTTGTAGAGTACAAAAAAGACACATGCTTGTAAGTTCACATAACATGAATGTTGAATATGTGTTCATTCTGGGGACTCTCTCTATGAGTTCTGCAAAGAATAAATGTTGAACAATACTCATTCCCATGTCTCAATTTAGAGGTTCATGGAGCGCATAATGTTAATTGAGGTGGAAAGTTTCCTGTAATTTGTGGAGTTAAGGCCATGAGTTTATGCTTATAAACAACCCCTAACCCATAAATAAACATTGAAAATGTTTCTATTAAAATATTGATCTATAGAATCTCCTGAGATAGGTTCACTACAGGGGTTCATGAAAAAGGAGGTTCGTGCTATAAGTTCACGTCAAAGGATGTTTACACCAGGGGTTCACAACGAAAGAGGTTTGTACCAGGGGTTTACGGTGAAGAAGATTTTCAGAGTGGACTCATGAAGTCATTTACATTGTCTAAAGTTCCGTGTGTGATTTGAATGAAGAATTTAATATAGTGTGCATGAGGTTCATTCCAGGAGCATGCGTAATGAAAGAACAAGGGTTTTCACCAGGAGTTCATGATAGGGGTTCACACCAAGATCTCACACAAAGCGTGAACAATGGTTCTCACATGGGGTTTTTGCAAGGTTTTTATAGTAGTGTCCTACGCAAAGCATGAACATGGTACGTTCTAGGATCTCACATTGGAAAATATTCTAAGATATCATGTAAGGAGTTATATATCAGGGGTCTTGGACGGGATATCACACTAGTATCTTATGCATGGAAATATGTGCCTACATTACCATGTGAGTAGTTTCATTATCATATCTGAATTATGAAGGAGAAAAAAATATAGTGGATCTGCACCATTCAACAATACTTAAATAAGGAGGTCATTCCCTATTACATTAAATGAAGTGAAAGGAATACATGACATCACATGGAAATCCTACCTAAGAAAAGGTAATTGTTGTTTCTACAGTAAAGATGCACTACAAAAAAATAGCAGATTAGTAGAGGGTTTTTAGAGGGGGTTATGAAAAACACCCTTTCATTTCATTATTGAGGGGTTTATGCACAACCCCTTCAAATCATTGAATTTATATGGGGTTCACAACCCCATATAAATTTTTAGCATTATTATTTTTGAATATTTGGTTGGTTTTTAGAGGTGGTTATATCAATGCCACTACAAATTTAATAATTAGTGGCATTATATGTTTAGTAGGATTTTAGAGGAATTTTTTATATAATATATTTTTTTTGAATATTAGAGCCTATATATATAATGGAATTTGTTTTTTTAATGGAAATTGTGGGGGTTCACAACCCCCTCTAATTTAAGATATTATAGAGGTTTCATGAACCATTTTTACTCCCTTACATTAGAGGGGGTTTTGAACCCCATTTTATTTAAGAAATTAGTGTGGGTTGAGAAACCCCTTCAACATTATGAAATTAGAGGGGGTTTTGAACCCCATTTAATATATGATGTTAGAGGGGGTTTTGAACCCCCTTTAATATATGACGTAAGAGGGGGATTTTAACCCCCTTTAATATATGAAATTAGAGGGTATTTTGAACCCGTCATAATTTATGACATTAGAGGGGGTTTGAAACCCTTATAAATTATGACATTAGAGGGTCTTTTTAACCCCTTCTAATTTATGAAATTATAAGGGGGTTTGAACCCCTTATAATTTAATATATTAGAGGTGGTTTTGAACCCCTTCAAATTTATGACAATAGAAGGGGTTTTGAATGACTTATAATTTATTATATTAGAAGGGGTTTTGAAACCCTTCTAATTTAATATATTATAGGGGGTTGTGAAACCTCTAAAATTTATGAAATTATATTGTGTTTTCAAACCACTCTAATTCATGAAATTATTGGGGGTTCATGAACTAATGCAAGTACCTTAGATTAGAGGGTTTTTTAACTCCCTCTAAATTTTTATTTATCTTCTAAAATAAATATTATATTAATTCAAATTCTATAATATAGATGTGTGTGTATGCATGTTTGTATATATATATATATATATTACATAAACACACTATATAAATGTAATGGAATTCATTATAAACACACACACACATATAAATATATATTATATCAATACTTTAAATAAATACTTATATATATAAATAAAAATGTATACAATTATAAATAGTGGTATACATAATATAAATGTAATTATAAATATATTTATTCAAATAGATAAAATTTATATATGGATTTATAAATACTATACATTTATATTATGATTTATATTATATATATATATATATTATATTAAATACATTTTTATTGTTTATTTATGTATAAATACATTTATACTATATTATGTATACAAATATATACAATATCAACAAAATTAAAAATATATATTATATATTATATATTATATATATTATATTATAAAATATTTTATTTCATATATTATATTATAAAATATATTATTATGTATAAATTTATATATTTTAATTATATAATTATTCTATATATATTGTAGTATAAAATAATAATTATAAATTAAATTAGAATATATATATATATATATATACAATTTCATTATATGACATATTTCTAATTAATGAATGTATTTAATTTCATCGGTGTGTATATATATAAGTTTGTGTATAAAAGATATAATATAAATGTATGTAATTATATACATAAATATATAATATAAATGTATTTAATATACTAAAAGAGGCTCAACCATGGGTCCGGAGACCCATGGCCCCAAAATTTATTGAAAAAAGTGTAAAGGTACAAGATACTAGAAGAAATTCTTACATGTGAAATACCACAACTAGATAGAAAACTAAAAACACATCCAATTATTACCTTTTTCGAGGCCGGCCTCGACCCCTATATCCTCCCCGATGAGGTGGATGGAGCCCTCTCCCCCTTTGCATTACGAATTCATTCTTCGATGACAAAACCTCAATAGTATGCAATTAAATTTCTTCATGAGAAGCTTCCCCATGCAACATTGAATGCCCAGCTTCAATAGAGATGATGCCATCCTGGTGAGCAATACCAGTAGGAGAGTCCTCCTGCAGGTCTTGAGGATCCTCCTGTATAGCCTTGGAGTCCTCCACATCAATGAAAGAATGTGCAGCATTTTGAAAGGGATGTTCCATCTCCTCTGGGATCTCCAAACCATCAACAGTAGCAGGTTTCAAGGAGGAGCTTCTGTTACTGCATTCTGCATTCTTGAGTCCTTCAAGATTAAGCAGATCAAACTCAGGAGTATTAATAGACTCTAACATGGAAAAGAAATCAACAACCGGTTTTATAGGTCCTTGCAACGCCTCATTACTAGATGCAACCATGGGAGAGACAACCATATTATCCCCCCTCTAATCCATATCCATTGGAGGAGATCGTACAAGATCCTATTCATGACTAGGTGTGGTAACTTCCTCCAAATTAGCAGGGGGAGCTCTTGCCAGAATATCAACCTGCTTATGTGCAGAAGATCACAACAGACCCTCCTCCCATAGAACACCTAACAAACCACCGGCCTTCTCAACAGAAGCAGTTCTATCCATAAGTACACCCTCCTGAATCCCCTGTTTTACAACAACATCTCCTATAACAGTAGAAAAATTGTCCATCAATGGATCCTCTTCCATCCGAGCATCCACAGTGGCCACCTGAACCTCATCATGAGTAATTGGACATGACCTCGGCTTCCTAGGCATCAAAAACTAGAATCCATCATCATCAAAGATCTTCATCTTACCCTTCCTACAAGTAGAGGCCAATGCAACACGGTCTAACTCTTGATTTACCTCATTTTGGACAGCAGCCTCATGCTCTGATTGATGCCCTTCCTCCTCCTCAGAAACATCATCCCTGGACCTGTTATCAATACCCCCAGTGATTCCAAAGGTAACCTGCTCCAATGGAGTATCATTCACCGGAACAACAACAAAAGTAGTTTGCTAAAATTCAGTAGGCTTAGACAAACCATGTTGGACAGCCTCAACAAATGAGGAAGTACCAGCATTTTGAGGATCCTTCCTCCTGAATACTTGCTTGTTACCATTCTGGTCAACATGTTTCTTTTTGCACTGATTAGAGGTATGACCCAACAATTTACAAAGTGAGCATTTTATATTCCGACGACATTGCGCAAGAGCATGACCAATACATAAAAAGACTTAAAAAAAGTAGGCAACCACTCATATTGTATAGTAAGTTCTAACTTAATCTCACCCGCAACAAGGAAAACAGTGTCAATAAGAACTTGAGCTAAATCAATCTCTACCAAAACACGAGCAAAATTACCATACCTAGGATGATCCATTTCCTTATCAACCTTAATCGAACATCCCACAGTAGAGGAGACCTCCCATAAAACCGATGGATGCTAGAAAAACTAGTTTAAACCCCTAATTCAAATCCAAGTTTGGGTGGAGGAGTTCTTAATTGCAAGAGGACTTGATAAAGGATCCAACTGTTGAACCATGATGTAAACAGGTTTCAACAAAACCAGTCCAAAACTCCAGGATACATTTTGCAATTACTTCGATGGAAAAACAATATGGAATGTACCTCTCCCAATTGATATCAGACACCATTCAGTGAAGCCCCAGCTCTGATATAAATGAGTTCGCACTTCATCAACCCTCAAAGGGGAATCACTCTGAGTTCCTGATAACCTAGCAAGGAGGGAGGACCGACATTCTTCAATACGAGCTTCCAAATTTTTTGGACTCGCTTAAACAAATATAATAGATCCATTCTTGGTAATCCATTTATTTAAAGAGGCAGATTCATGCTGAGATTTGAAGAAAAACCTATTTCGGGAAGCCGAACCCTCAGAATTCCTCTTAGGGTTCATCACATCTTCCTTCACCGTATCCACAAGATTTGAAGAAATCCCACCACCCATATCCACCACCTTTTAGGGGGGAATGAAGACATCTTTAGGATTGAATTAGAAATCTAGTAGATTTTTGATTGATCATCAGCTCGAAGAACGCCCGAGAGTCATCGCACAGGATGTCTCCCGCATTTCCTCCCTCATTGGAGTGATATCAATGTATTTAATATAATATATGTATAATATAAATCTAAAAACATATAAATGTATAGTATTTATAAAACCAACATATAATTTATGTAGTTTAAATAATAGGTGTAATAATAACAACATTAATTAATAATTAATAATATTATTGTTATACAAAGACATATATATAAGTATATAAAACTAATTATACATACATATATATATATTATAATTATATTATATCTATAAATATTATATAAATATATAAATATACATTATCACACACACAAAAATATAAATGTTTTTAAAAATATATCTACAAAAATTTATTTATATATGTAAATATGATAATTTATATATATTATATACATATAGATAATATATATATAAATATATTATACACAAATATATTATATATTATACACAAATAAAAATAAATTATATGATTTAAATTTTTATAGACAAATACACACACACACAGATATATATATATATATATATATATTCTCTAATTAAACTGTATCTAAATAAATATACTTTAATGTATATAATAACAAAAAAAAATTAAGGTTGAGTGGTTAAGGTGACTGTCTACAAGAAGGATAGTCAGCTATTCGAAACATAGCAGGCGTGAGACTTTTTAATCCATTCCTATTGTTTATAGGATCGCTACGCGGGACATACTGGGGATCGCCTCTACGGGGGTGGTCACCGCGAGTGTCTTGGGGGGATTCCATAGGTTTTATGGTTGAGTCCATGGGGTTTTGGGGGTGCCAACAGATTTCTATAGGGGGAATCCACGTGTGTCTATTGGGGGTGTCCACAGGTTTCTCGGTGGAGTCTGTGGGTGTCTTAGGGGATTCCACAGGTGTCTATGGGGGTGTCAACATCAAGGGATGTGGGTATTTGGGTGGCATCCGCGAGTGTCTGGGGAAGTTTCTATGGGGTGTCAACAGGGGGATGTGGGGATTCTATGGGTTTTCATGTGAGAAATTATAAAAAAGGGTTCCCCATTTAGAGGCAGTTACATAACTATCCTGAATATTGATATTCAGACTCATCTAGGGGAGGTTATATGGCCACCCCTAAAGGGAGAATCAATTTAAGGGAGGTTAAAACTGCCCCTTATCCACTATTTAAGGTGAATTTAGGGTGAAATTAGAGGGGGTTATAACCCCCTCTAATATGACCACCATTAAATCTATGATCATTATACTAATGCTTCCCCAAAACCACCCCTAATCGAAGTAGGCAGACAAATTAGCATCGATTTTGGGTAACCGCCGCTAATGTTATTAGGATAGGTTATAACCCCTTCTAATAAACTTGTTTTTTTTGTAGTGAGGATCATGTTTCAGTTGTCTAGAAAGTGGATGTGTTGCATCCAAGTGTTTTCATATAAGTGAAGGAGAAACTCATAAAAAGATTCAAATGAGCATCTTCCTACAATTTAGGATGCATTAATTATTGATAATGAAGGGACATACTTTCCCATGAACTGTTTGTGGATCATTTTTAGATAATTGAGAAAATAAAGATGATGAAGGTGATCCATTCTCCTGGAAGTGAGCCGTCAAAATAGAGTTAGGGAGTAACCCTTGGGAACATAGTGAAGTGACCCTAAACATTGTAAAGGCAATGATCCTGAGCATATAATTGATCTATCCCAAAACTATTTTGGTAGTGAGGCAAAGTGGATTTGGTACATCAAAAAATTTCCATTGTATCCAACTTGGATATAGCCTAGTTATGGTGAACCAAGTAAAATTAATGTCTCTCATTCATTCCTTCATTCTTATTCATACATTACTACAATAAAGGTATAGAAGTGTGATTTGTTTAACGGTGAATCAAAATCTGAAGTGGAAGTTGTTTTAATCTATCATACCCTAATTCACTCCTCCTATAAGGGAATTTAACCTAGTTTTCATAACATTGTTTGATGGTCCTTAGACTTTATTATTAAAATTAATGCATGTTACAACTCATATACATAGATGTGTTTCATAAACCATAGCGATAACAAATCATGGTAAAGTTATATACATTGGGTTTTTCATGAGTGACATGTCATTAATTAATAATTTGAGGATGGATTTATCACTTCAATATTTATGGTTGTTGATATATAATTCATTTTATTGAAGTATAAAATTCTCAATAAATTCCATGGTCACTGTGTAATGACTTTTTTATTTCAGATAGATTAAGAAAAACATATCGATTATAAAGGGTAGTTGTAATGACCCGCCAATTCCCATTGACTTGAGAGTACAACGAGTCATTAATTGGCCTTAAGAGACATCCCCAAGGCACCAAAGGCTGGAAATAAATGCCGAAGGGTTTCAAATACAAGTGGGGGATGATTTACCCTTTAAGAAATAAACCCATAAACCAACCATAACAAAAAATTCACTATATGATTCATGAACAAATGAAAGACCAACTAACCAAACTTCATTTATGTCAAACCACATCAGAGTACACAAAAAAGAAAGACCAAACCAAGTATCAAAGTGCACAACATATAAACAACTCAAGACTCTCAAAGGAAACCAAGACTCTATGCTCCACAAGCTCCAAGCTCCACAACATCTCCCAAGCATCACCACAAGCCACTAACAACAAGATGCTTTACCTTTACCTGTGTCCCGGAACATGACATCTGCAAAAGCACAAACGTGCCAAAGCAGGGGTGAGTATTAAACTCAGTAGGTTTTACCCAATGACTTACCTACTCACACCACTAGGATAGAAGATTTGGCAACAATTATATAAAAACAGTTTATATAAAACATTTTCTCAAAATCAGTTTATAACTAAATATAAACAAGTTTCCAAAACCATTCATAACCAAAAGAATCCAAGAGAAATTGAAAATAGTTTTCCAACAAGTCTTTTTTTTCCAAAAAAATAACAAATCCAGCTTTAGAACCATTTCACAAACACCCTGTTTTGGCAACCCAACCATTTCACAAACCCGTGAAATCAACCATGCATGCTTCGTTATGATAGTTCCATACTCATGAGCGGTCTCTCGTCGATCTACCAAGTCATCACAAGGTAATTATTCCCCATGTTCCATTACACCTTTGAAACCAAGCACAAGGTTATATTTCATCCAAGCCTCGTACAAGTAGTTAACATGTGCCAGTACACCTTTGGCACTGAGCACAAGGTCATATTTCAACCAAGCCTCATACAAGTAGTTACCATGTGCCAGTACACCTTTGGAACCAAGCACAAGGTCATATTTCAACCAAGCCTAGTATATGCAACATGAACACACACCAAACATTCACTACAATCATTCCAAAGCCATCCTTTCAATAAAACACCTTTTATTGAAAACCATTTTCATCAAAACCAAGTGTGTTCAACCAATTCAAACCATTTCAATAAAACCGTACTTTTAATGAAAACCAAAGAATGAACCAATTTCCTCAAGCCATTTCAATACCAAACCATTTTAATAAAATACCCCTTTTTATTGAAAACCCATATTTCATCAAACCATTTTCCATTCCAGCAAATCCATAATTTAAAATCAACATTTTAAATTCAAGAAGCCAAATCACTTTGCACAACAATTTACCAAGATTTCTCAATTTTATCAAAACCATAAATCATCACCAAAGAAGATTTATTCAATGATTTACACAATCAATTTCATTCAAACAATCCAATTTGAAACCAATCCAATCAATTATAACAAGAGGATTCGAGAGTGAAGCCACCTACCTCAATGGTTTTGACGAAAACCCTAAGAAACAGAGAATGCATAAGAAAACCCGGCTGATTCACCAAGGATCCTCCTTAGATCTCTTCTCCTAACACATCCAAGACCAAAACTCATCATGTTTGGAATCCACACACTTATATCTACCCATAAAAGACATAGATCTAAGAAACTGAGAGAAGAGGAGAAGTAGATCTAAGTAGATCTGAGAATCAAACAAGAATGATCACATACCTTAAGAATCTGACTTCGATTCGCCAAGGGAAGCCTTCAGATTACCTTCGAAATGATGGGAGGAACCTCTTTGACCTTGGGAGAACCAAAATCCCGAGTTAGGACTGCTTAGGAGGAAAAACAAGCTACTGAGAGGCAAAAACGTGTGAGATCCACTTTTATAGGATCTCGTTTAACTGGCCGCACAGTTAGTTCGCATGGTTTGACAAACCATGCGCTAACCGTGCATTAGCTACTGCCTCGACCACCCTTCTCGCACAGTTTGGCCGCACGGTTAAACAGATCGTGTGCCGCCCATGCAGAAGCTACTTCCTCCAATACCAACTCCGCACGGTTTGGCCGCACGGTTTAAACAAACCGTGCGCTGCCAGTGCGACTTCCCTTTTTACCCCAAAACGTCATTCCGAGTTCTCCCGACTCTCCCATACATCACCATTAACTTTATAACCATTAAAATCATCAAGAAAGGGTTATATAATAGAAACCAGGGGTACTACATTCTCCCCACCATTGGACTTTCCATCCTCGAAAATTAGATAACCACTGCTTGCATGAAAGAGTTCTGGCCACTGTTCTTTCATTTATTTCTCGCATTCCCAAGTCTCTTCCTGAATATGACCATGCTGCCATAAAACCCGCACTAGAACGATGATTTTTCCATGAAATACTTTATCGTGCCTATCCACAATCCGCACTGGAATATGTACCAACGAAGCATCCGGTTCTAATTCAACATGATCCCATCTGATCACATGGTCAGGATCGGGCTGATACTTCTTCGACTAAGATACATGGAACACATTATGCACTGTATTGAACTGTGGTGGTAATGCCAAACGATATGCCACCTCGCCAACCCATTCCAGTATATCAAAAGGGCCTATATACCGAGGAGATAATTTTCCATGCTTCCCAAAACGACGATGTCCAAGCCTTGGAGAGATTCTCAAAAAGACATGATCACTCACCATAAACGATAATGGTCTTCAGCGATGATCCGCATAAGATTTATGACGACTCTGTGCCATATCCATCATCTTTTTAATCAACTAAATCTTCTTCGTTGTTTCTTGGACAAGGCTCGACCCAACTAGTGAAGTCTCACCTGTTTCCACCCAGCATAGTGGAGAACAACAAGGACACCCATACAGTGCATCAAACGGAGCCATGTGTATCGAGGCCTGATAACTGTTATTGTATGAGAACTCCACTAAGGGTATATGCTCCTCCCATGAGCCACCAAAATCTATTACACAAGCCCGCACCATGTCTTCTAATGTCTTTATCGTCCTTTTTAATTGTCCATCCGTCTGAGGATGATACGTCGTACTCATATTCAACTGAGTTGCCGGGGCTTTCTGTAAGGATCACTAGAAACGAGATGTGAAACTCGGATCTCTGTCTGACACGATAGACACTGGTACACCATGCCTCTTTAATACTTCTCAGATATAGATTTTTGAAAGATCTTCCACCGTATGAGTTTCACGAATAGGGATGAAATGGGCCGACTTGGTTAGACGATCCACTATCACCCAAATAGCATCGTGTTTCCAGACCATTCTTGGAAGACCTATAACAAAATCCATTTGTAACATCCCAAGTAAATGAAGAATAATACATATTTCATATTTATTAATATTTGTGAATTAAATATTAATTTTAATTTAAAAGGGTTTATATGTTCGATAGCGTACCCGATACGCAACAACGAGATTCTTTGGAATCTTACATTGCACACTAATAATATAATATTATTATTTTAAATTGTAGTTAACTCTTTGCCGTTGTATTGGCGGGAATGAATGAAACTAACTACAATATTATTATACATGATTGTTAAATGTATTTACATTTATCCAATAAAATTTAGAGGCTCAAAATATGAATGAATCTAATTTTAAGCATAATTTACATTAAAAGGCCGATTAACCGCCTTTTAATGGCGAACCCTCTTTAAATATAGTTTTGGTCACTTTAATACATTATAATTGACCAAATATAATCCTTCTTTATAATGGGGACATCAAATTTTACTTTGGGTAATTTTTTGGTATTTTTTTGATAAAGTTCATTTTTAATGAATAGTGAAAAATACTTTATTTTAATTCAAAAGTGCCTTTTAATCTAATTTATTTATATGGTTAGATTATATTTTTAATTGGTTTTAAAGTTAAATTGAAATATATTTTTACCATTTAATCCAATGTTGGTCATTAGAATTAATTTCACTTCGAAATTGGACATAATCAAGTGTCGATCTTTTGAT
Source organism: Viscum album (assembly GCA_963277665.1). NCBI lineage: Eukaryota > Viridiplantae > Streptophyta > Magnoliopsida > Santalales > Viscaceae > Viscum > Viscum album. Next base: position 248,307,718 of record OY728131.1, read on the forward strand.
AGTTATTGTTTCTTAAAAACACGCTATTTGTTTTAACAACGGGAATTAATTTTTAAATTAATTAATGTCACTTCTATGTTTTGAATTTGGAAAAATAGACATCAATTTTTAATTTAGAATATCAAATAATTCTTAGGCTGAATTTTTGGTATTTTTCTGAAAAACTTCAATTTTTGATGAATAGTGACACCACTTAGTGGTAGTTAAAAAAACTAGCTTTTTCATTTAAATGAAATTTTACAACTTCTGTGAATTGAATTTCGAAAATACGACATACATGGTTGTTATAAAGAAGTAAAATTTGGTTCAATAAGATGAAAATATTTTTTGGTGAATAGTAACTTTTGACTTTTATTCACCGCGGTTAAAGGTAAATAAGGTAATTCAAGGTAAAAAGAATATTATAATAATTAAAAATTACCTTAACACTTGTCCACACCTTATTGATTGAGTCATTAACGACCATTGACATCTTTGGGTTGATTTTGGGACCCCTTTGAGCCACTTGGGAGTGATAATGACAACTTAGACTAATTAATTTAATGTAAAGGCAAAATAGACATAAACAAAAATCTTTTAGTAATTAATTTTTATATGGTGTTATATAAGGAATATGTTTGACTATAAATATTAATTGGAAAGATAAAACGATTTCCTACATCATGGTATTTGTTTTATAATTTTTAGACAACAAATAAAATAAATTATTTATGACATAATAATGATGCAGTGTTTACCTCATTAATAAATGATTTAAATAAATAAGATTAGAATGCTTAAAATATTATCCAAAACATGTCCAATTATGATTGGATGATTTTATTTCGACCATGAATCATCTTATCTTCTACTATAATTATTTTTGGACCATTATAAACCAAATATCATTATATAATAAAATAATAGTTTCACACTTTCCTAAAGAGCCCCTCCTCCCCCTTATAAAAGAAGACCACTTCTAACCAATTCCTCACATTTATCAAGCCATTTGGATCTTCCAAAATCTTCCCAATTAAGCTCCCAACATTCCTCTCATCCCCCTAGAAGCCTTACTTTAGGAAGAAGGCACTTCAAGAAGTCCTTTTGGTTTAAACCAAAGGATGTTGCCCAAATTAAAGGTAACATTTTCTCTTAAATTGTTTTCTTTTATTTTACTTCTCCAACCCCTAAAATCTTTTTATTACTTTCTTTTTTAACAACACCAGTATCTTAAATATACTAGGATGTTGTTATGAGAAGTATTCTAACTACACTTACACACACCTCCATCTAATGGGTGAGGAACATAATGTTTCTGTGGATGGAAAACTAACGCCTCACGAAACGATGATTGTTCAATTACCTCTAACCACCTCTCATGGTGGCCATTATGATGGCACTGTATTTATATATGATATATATTATGTTTATTTTTTCTTTATGATTATGTATTTTCCATTTATAGCACGCCTTTATGGTTTCCATAGTGGGTAAATACGATAATCTCATTTGAGGAAGTGCGGACTACCGCCCCCTCAAAGTGATTTGATTCGTTAATGCCTTATGTGGGATGTATAAAGGATGGAGTTAACGATATTATATATGATATTAAACTGGAATTATAATATATCTATGTATCATTATGTTTTATTTCCATTAAAATAAGAAATAGAAATGAAAGCAGCGTTCATGCATACGTACGACTTACCGTCTCCATGAACGGTGCATTTCATTTCTTACCTCTAAATGTTATGTACTATTATAAAAACATGTATATAATAGATATATATGATATATATGATATCCAAATCATGAATATCATTCTGGATATAATGAAACTTTGACCACATGGACAACTTGTAAATATAAATTGTTCATTTTTACTCAAGTACCAAATATCGACAAAATGAACATTATTAACTTAAATGATTGAATAATGTTTATAACATGGTAATAAGTGATATAAAAGGAATAATAAACTTGAAAAGGTTCTTAAGCAATTAGAAATTAACTTTATTTTATTATTCATGAGATTAAAGAATGATCGAGTAAAGTCGGACGCGAGGTAAGGGACTTCGTCTCAATCTCCTTTCATTGAGTCATTTTTAGTTTTATAAACAACTTTATTTTATACGGTTTATGAACCCCTTTGACTTTTAATTTTATTCAAAGGGAATATTTTTATACAAATAATTTTAGTAAATGACAAAATGGAATGTTTTTTTAACGTAAGCGGTGACAACGACCTTTCCGCCGCCGTGAGTATTATTTGATCTTTGGCTTCCTTAACAAGCCGTAATGTTTTTAAAAGGAAAAATAAAAACCATATACTCTTTTTATGTATTTTGGTATTGAAAATGATTTTGATAATGGATTTATTATTTCAATATCTTGAAATGATATTTTCTTATTACAATGTGGAAATGTTATCTTTCCTTTATGCTTATGTTATGTATTATGATCACGTTATGGTTCTTGGGCATTATTTACATATACGGGTGGTTCCGTGATAAACCTAGGGTGGGTGAGCCCGAGATAGCTCTCCAATGCATTGGGTAATGTGACGGAGGTAGACGTGAATGTTTCTCCCAAGATATTTAGGGAATATACTTTGATGGGTATTCCAAAGTAACTCCCTATGTAGTTGTGATAGCTACAATGTAAGTATGATATGGATGCCACAAGTTAACTTTATGGTTAATGATTTCTATGTGCATTTTATAAATTTTATGATTTCATGAGGTAAGTAAAAGAGTTCATGTTTTGTATGTATTTATGAACAAATGTTTTCATTCATTGTTTTATAACCCTTACTGATATTTTTATGCTCATCCAAAGTTTTGAAATGTTTTCACAGGACTTAAAGATGAATAAGTTCAATAATGGGATCAAGGAAAAGTCATTCTGCCTAAAACATGGAACTAGACATGACTCTTTTTTTCAAGAGTTTTTTATTTTTTGAAAAAAATGGAAACTATGTGGATATGTCTACCTTGTAATATTTTGAGATGTAATAGTTATGTCCTAATTCCCTAAAACTCTAAACCTGAAAAGATCCTCAATGTGAATTATTCATTTAATTCAATATTATGTAATGTTTAAGGCCGGGTCCTTATAGTTGGTATCAGAGGTCAGTTTAGATAACTTTAGGTGTTAGGGTATTGTTAAATTGATATCTATAAAGTAATTTATGTTAATATTGATATCATATAGCATTTACTGATTACCATGTTGCTTCACCTAAGATATTTCTGTGTTAAGAATGGTTTTTTGTAGAGGAAGCAGAGCAACTTTTCTGGGAAGGCATACAGAGGGAAATGACCATCCAAATCAGCATCCTGAGGTGCTTAGAATCAGAATTGAACAGTTTGTTACAGTGATGGCTCAGTTGATTCAGGTGATAAATGGTGGTTGTGTTCATTGATGATATTTTGGTTTATTCCAAAAGTAAAGAGGAACATGAAATTTATTTAAGGGTTGTCTTGCAAACCTTAAAAGAAAAGAAACTATTTGGGAAATTCAGCAAGTGTGAGTTTTGGTTACAAAAAATTTCTTTCCTTTGTCACATTATTTTAAAAAATGGCATAACTGTTGATCCTGATAAAACCAAAGTTGTTGAATAATGGACAGAACCCACAAATATAACCTAGATCTGTAGTTTTCTTGGTTTGGCAGGTTATTACCAGATGTTTATTTAAAATTTTGAACGATTTTCTAGTCCAATGACTAAGTTAACTCGAAAAGGTGTTAAGTTCATCTGGACAAAAGAATGTGATGATTGTTTTCAGGAATTGAAAAGAAGATTAGTGAATGCTCTAGTTTTGGCACTGCCATCCAAAAATGGTGATTTTGTTATCTACGGTGATGCTTCGTTGAAAGGACTGGGTTGTGTCCTAATGCAAAATGATCAGGTAATTGCTTATGCTTCACGTCAGTTGAAACCACATGAGTTAAATTACCCTACACATGATTTGTAATTAGCTGCAGTTGTTTTTGCTTTAAAAATTTGGAGGCATCATTTGTATGGAGTGAAGTGTAAAATATATACTGATCACAAAAGTTTGAAGTATATATTCACTTAGAAAGAATTGAACATGAGACAGAGGAGATGGTTGGAATTAATCAAGGATTATGATTGCATGATCCTTTATCATCCGGGGAAATCAAATAAAGTGGCTGATGATTTGAGTCGAAAAAGTAATTCTTCATTAACCATGTTACGTTTGGAACCAGATCCTTTGGTTTTTGATTTGATGAACTTTGGCATAAAAGTTGTTGTTTCAGGAAATTCTTCTATTTTGTTTCAGGTATCAGTGAAATCATCTCTATCAGATAGAATTAAGAAAGCGCAGAAGGAATACAGTGAGTTACAGAAAAAGGTAGAGTTGGTTCAGAATAGTAAGTTGCCTGATTTTAATCTTGATAATGATTGTGTATTGAGGTTTGAGAAGAGATTATGTGTACCTTGTGATTCACAGTTGAAGAACGAGTTGTTATGTGAAGCTCATCATTCTCCGTTTTCAGTTCATCCTGGCAGTACTAAGATGTATATAGATCTTCAGGAGTATTACTGGTGGGATGGAATGAAAAGAGATATTTCTAATTTTAATGTGAAGTGTATGACTTGTCAGTAGGTTAAAGTAGAGCGACAGTTACTGAAAGGAATGCTTCAGCCTTTACCGGTTCCAGAGTGGAAATGAGAAAATATATCCATGGACTTTTTTGTGGGATTACCAAAGAAATCTCGAGGTAATAATGCAATCTGGGTTATAGTTGATCGATTGACTAAATCTACTCATTTACTTCTTATTAGAGATACTTTGTCTCTAGATCAACTTGCTCGGTTGTATGTTAAAGAGATAGTTAGGTTGCATGGAGTTCCCATCTCCATTATATCTGATCGTGATCCCAGGTTCACTTATAACTTTTGGAAAGGCCTTCAGAAGTCATTGGGTACTGAATTAAATTTTAGTACAACTTTTCATCCTCAATTAGATGGGCAATCAGAACGAACGATTCAGACATTGGAAGATATGTTACGTGCTTGCTCGATGGATTACAAGGGAAGTTGGGACCAACATCTTTCTTTGGTTGAATTTTCTTATAATAACAACTTTCATTCCAGTATACAGATGGCTCCATTTGAGGAATTATATGGAAAGCATTGTCGAACTCTAGCATTCTAGGATGAAGTAGGTGAAAGGAAGCTGATGGGACTAGAATTGGTAGAAGAGATGGTAGAGAAAGTTTAGTTGATTCAGAAGCACATGAGAACAGCTCAGAGCAGATATAAAAGTTATGCAGATAACCAGAGGAAGGATCTTTCCTTTAAGGTAGGTGATCATGTCTTTCTCAAAGTTTCTCTATGGAAAAGTATGATGCGTTTTGGTAAGAAGGGAAATTTGAGTCTGAGGTTTATTGAATCTTATGAAATTCTGGAAAAAGTTGGATCAGTTGCGTATAGAGTGGCTTTACCCCCAAGTTTATCTAGGTTACACAATGTTTTTCATGTTTTGATGTTGAGAAAGTATATGCCAGATCTATCTCATGTTTTGAGCCCAGAGGTAGTTCAGTTGGAAGAGAATCTCTCTTATGAAGAACAACCAGTCCAGATTCTTGACCGTAGAGAGCAAGTGTTGCGGAATAAGGTAATTCATCAGGTAAAGGTTTTGTAAAAAAACCATATGGTTGAAGAGGCAACATGGGAATCTGAAAATTCTATGAGAGATAAATACCCCCACTTATTTTGATAAGTGAATAAAAATTGCGAGGACGCAATTTCCAAAAGAGGGGAAGGATGTAACATCCAAAGTAAATGAAGAATAAGACATATTTCATATTTATTAATATTTATGAATTAAATATTAATTTTACTTTAAAAGGGTTGCTATGTTTGATAGCGTACCCGATATGCAACAACGAGATTATTTGGAATCTTACGTTGCACACTAATAATATAATATTATTATTTTAAATTGTAGTTAGCTCCTAGTCATTATATTGGCAGGAATGAATGAAACTAACTACAATATGATTATACATGATTTTTAAATTTATTTATATTTATCCAATAAAAGTTATAGGCTTAAAATATGAATGAATCTAATTTTAAGCAAAATTTACATTAAAAGGTCGATTTACCACCTTTTAATGGAGAACCCTATTTAAATATAGTTTTGGTCACTTTAATACATTATAATTGACCAAATATAATCATTATTTAGAATGGGGACATAAAATTTTACTTTGGGTAATTTTTTGGTATTTTTTTGATAAAGTTCATTTTTAATGAATAGTGAAAAATACTTTATTTTAATTCAAAAGTGCATTTTAATATAATTTATTTATATGGTTAGATTATATTTTTAATTGGTTTTAAAGTGGAATTGAAATATGTTTTTACCATTTAATCCAATGTTGGTCATTAGAATTAATTTCACTTCGAAATTGGACTTAATCAAGTGTCGATCTTTTGATAGTTATGTTTCTTAAAAACACGCTATTTGTTTTAACAACGAGAATTAATTTTTAAATTAATTACTGCCACTTCTATGTTTTGAATTTGGAAAAATAGACATCAATTTTGAATTCGGAATATCAAATAACGCTTAGGCTGAATTTTTGGTATTTTTCTGAAAAACTTCAATTTTTGATGAATAGTGACACCACTTAGTGGTAGTTAAAAAAACTGAATTTTTCATTTAAATAAAATTTTATCAATTCTGTGAATTGAATTTCAAAAATCCGACATACATGGTTGTTATAAAGAAGTAAAATGTTGTTCAATAAGATGAAAATAATTTTTGGTGAATAGTAACTTTTGACTTTTATTTACCACGGTTAAAGGTAAATAAGGTAATTCAAGGTAAAAATAATATTATAATAATTAAAAATTAACTTAACACTTGTAAAAACCTTATTGGTTGAGTCATTAATGACCATGGGCATCTTTGGGTCAATTTTGGGACCCCTTTAAGCCACTTGGGAGTGATAATGACAATTTAGACTAATTAATTTAATGTAAAGGCAAAATAGACATAAACAAAAAGCTTTTACTAATTAATTTTTATATGGTGTTATATAAGAAATATTTTTAACTATAAATATTCATTGGAAAGATAAAATTATTTCCTACATCATGGTATTTTTTTTTATAATTTTTAGACAGAAAATAAATTAAATTATTTATGACATAATAATGATGCAGTGTTTACCTCATTAATAAATGATTTAAATAAATAAGATTACAATGCTTAAGATATTATCCAAAACATGTCCAATTATGATTTTATGATTTTATTTCTACCATGAATCATCTTATATTCGACTATAATTATTTTTGGACCATTAGAAACTGAAAATCATTATATAATAAAATAATAGTTTCACACTTTTCTAAAGAGCCCCTCCTCCCCCTTATAAAAGGAGACCACTTCTAACCAATTCCTCACACCTCTCAAGCCATTTGGATCATCCAAAATCTACTCAATTAAGTTCCCAACATCCCTCTCATCCCCCTAGAAGCCTTACTTTAGGCAGAAGACACTTCAAGAAGTCCTTTTGGTTTAAACCAAAGGAAGTTTCCCAAATTAAAGGTAACAGTTTCTCTTAAATTGTTTTCTTTTATTTTACTTCTCTAACCCCTAAAATATTTTTATTCCTTTCTTTTGTAACAACACCAGTATCCTAAATATACTAGGATGTTTTTATGATAAGGATTCTAACTACACTTACACACACCTCCATATAATGGGTGAAGAACATAATGTTTCTGTGGATGGAAAACTAACACCTCACGAAATGATGATTGTTCAATTACCTCTTACCGCCTCTCATGGTGGCCATTATGATGGAAATGTATTTATATATGATATATATTATGTTTATGTTTTCTTTATGCTTATGTATTTTCCATTTATAGAACGCCTTTATGGTTTCCATAGTGGATAAATACGATAATCTCATTTGAGGAAGTGCGGACTACCGCCCCCTCAAAGTGATTTGATTCGTTAATTCCTTATGTGGGATGTATAAAGGATGGAGTTAACGATATTATATATGATATTAAACTGGAATTATAATATACCTATGTATCATTATGTTTTATTTCCATTAAAATAATAAATATAAATGAAAGCATCGTTCATGCGTACATACGGCTTACCGTCTCCATGAACGGTGCATTTCATTTCTTACATATAAATGTTATGTACTATTATAAAAACATGTATATACTGGATATATATGACATATATGATATCCAAATCATAAATATCATTCTGGATATAATGAACCTTTGACCACATGGACAACTTGTAGATATAAGTTTTTCATTTTTACTCAAGTACCAAATATCGACAAAATGAACGTTATTAATTTAATTGATTTAATATTGTTTATAACATGGTAATAAGTGATATAAAAGGAATAATAAACTTGAAATAGGTTTTTAAGCAAGTAGAAATTAACTTTAGTTTATTATTCAGGAGATTAAAGAACGATCGAGTCAAGTCAGACGCGAGGTAAGGGACTTCGTCTTAATCTCCTTTCATTGAGGCATTTTTAGTTTTATAAACAACTTTATTTTATATGGTGTATAAAACCCTTTAAATTTTCATTTTATTCAAAGGGAATATTTTTATACAAATAATTTTACTAAACGACAAAAAGGAATGTTTTTTTAATGTAAGCGGTGACAACGACCTTTCCGCCGTCGGGAGTATTATTTAATCTTTGGCTTCCTTAACAAGCTGTAATGTTTTTAAAAGGAAAAATAAAAACCACATACTCTTTTTATGTATTTTTTTATTGAAAATGATTTTGATAATGGATTTATTATTTCAATATATTTAAATGATATTTTGTTATTGCAATGTGGAAATGTCATCTCTTCTTTATGCTTATGTTATGTGTTATGATCATGTTATGGTTCTTGGGAATTATTTACGTATATGGGTGGTTCCGTGATAAACCTAGGGCGGGTGAGCCTGAGATAGCTCTCCAATGCATTGGGTAACGTGACGGAGGTAAACGTGAATGTTTCTCCTAAGAGATTTAGGGAATATACTGTGATGGGTATTCCAAAGTAACTCCCTATGTAGTTGTGATAGATACAATGTAAGTATGATATGGATGCCACGAGTTAACTTTATGATTAATGATTTCTATGTGTATTTAATAAATTTTATGATTTCATGAGGTAAGTAAAAGAGTTTATGTTTTGTATGTATTTATGAAAAAATGTTTTCATTCATTGTTTTATAACCCTCACTGAGCTTTTTATGCTCATCCCAAGTTTTGAAATGTTTTCACAGGACTTAAAGATGAATAAGGTCAATGATGGGATCAAGGAAAATTCATGATGTATAAAACATGGAACTAGACATGACTCTGTTTTTCAAGAGTTTTTATTTTATGAAAAAAATGGAAACTATGTGGATATGTCTACCTTATAATATTTTGAGATGTAATAGTTATGTACTAATTCCCTAAAACTCTAAACCTGAAAAGATCCTCAATGTGAATTATTCATTTAATTCAATATTATATAATGTTTAAGGCTGGGTCCTTATAACATTTCTATCTGATCCCATTTCCACACAGTGATAGGTAAAGATTGTAACATATTGACTGGTCTCTGATGCTCTGCTTTAACCTGCTGACAAGTTAAGCACCGTGAGACGAACTCGGCCACCTTCCTTTTCATGCCACTCCACCAAAACTGTGCCTTCAACGCCTTATACATCTTCTGTATTCTTGGATGAATAGACCATTTGGAATGGTGGTAACCATGAAGGAGTTGTTCCTGAGCAATTAAAGGTACAACCATCCGATCTCGAAACTGCAAAACTGAACTCCCATCCAGCTTCTATCCCTCAATGGTCTCCCCACCATTGAGTTTTTAACTCATTGCAACACAGTCTACATCGGATTCTTGTGCCTCCTTTACTATCTCCACCAAATCAGGAACAAGCGCAACTGGAAAGAAAACTGCAACATCACCTCAGTCTTCATATTCCATATGCATGTCATCTAAGACCGACATCAACTGCCATTTGTCTGAAGCTTCTTTCACCAACTGAGCATACAAATTTCTATAGGTAATTCCAAATCGTGTGTTGGGTAATTCTTCTCATGAACCCTCAAATTCCTTGAACCATAAGCAACAACATGGTATCCTTGCATGAGAACACCTCCCACCCCTGTTTCCGAAGCATCACAATACACCACATACCCTTTTCCTGATTCAGGCAAGATCAAGATGGGTGCTGATGTAAGGAGAAGTTTCAACTCTTGAAAAGATCTCTGACATTCCTCAGTCCATTGAAATGCACTGTTTTTCTTTGTCAATGCTGTCATAGGTGAAGCTAGTCGTGAGAAATCACGCAAAAAGTGTCAGTAATAACCAGCTAGACCAAGAAAACTTCGTATTTCAAAGACATTCTTCGGATGTTTCCAAGAAAGAACACCTTCTATCTTTTCTGGATCCACTGAAACACCTTTCTCAGAAACAACTTGGCCTGGAAAGCGTACCTATTGTATCCAAAAATCACACTTTGATAATTTTTCATACAACTGATGGTCCCTCAAGATTTCCAACAATATCGCCAAGTGTTTCTCATGCTCATCCCTTGTTCTTGAATACACCAATATGTCATCCACAAGCACCACAACAAAAGAATCTAGATATCATTGAAATATCCGATTCATCAATGCCATAAAGACTGCTGGTGCATTCGTAAGACCAAAAGGCATGACTACATATTCGTATTGGCCATATCTGCTTCTGAAGGCTGTCTTTAGAATATCCTCCTTCCGAACTCGCAACTAGTGATATCCTGACCGCAAGTCAATATTGGAGAACCACTGAGCTCCCCTCAATTGATCAAAGAGGTCATCAATGCATGAAAGTGGATATCTACTCTTTATTGTAACTTTGTTAAGCTTACGATAATCAACACACAGCCGAATAGTTCTATCTGCCTTCTTCACAAAAAACACTGGTGCTGCCCATGGAGAAGGACTTGGTCAAATGACACCCTTATTTTCCAGATCCTCTAACTGCACTTTCAATTCCCATAACTCTATTGGTGCCATCCTATAAGACGGAAGGGAAATAGGACTGGTCCCTGGAAGGAGATCAATCATAAACTCCACTTCCCTTAGGGTTGGTAACCCCGAGAATTTCTTGGGGAAGACATCTAGAAATTGATTCACAACAGTTGGAAAACTATTTTCCTCGATATCTTCCATTAATGCCAAAAACATCTAACTGATACGAGATCATGCCAACAGTTGGTGCCAACCAATCTATTGCACCAGCTTTTCACTCTTCTCCCCTCTAAAGAAATTTCTAATGCCATCCTTCCTCACAAAACTCACCATCCGCCCATAACAATCGATGTGGTCCTTAAACGTCGCCAACCAATCCATTCCATGGATTATGTCAGAATCATACATATGAAGAACTGATAAATCCCAAATCAATTTGATGTCTTCCACAAATAAACAACACGCTCGACATAGGAAGGCTGGACAATCTCTTTGACCTAGAGGAGTTAGTAGGTTCAAAAGAGAAGACATCATTTCTACGTGTAAATCCAACAAATCAATGATATGAGAAGCAAGAAAAGAATAGGGAGCACCCGTATGAAACAAAGCTTGCATCAACGTGGAAATTAAAAGAACCGCACCTCACACTTTACAGGGTCCTGACTGATCATCCACTACAACTTGATCAGCTCCAAGAAGATGCGTGCTTTCCATGCTCTTCTCTTTATTTTCCTGCTAACACTTCCCTTTATGAAGAGTGTCACGAACACCCGACCTCAGAGCATTACGACAATAGCACTGAAGGTGTCCCATCTTGTTAAAATTATGACATTCTCGAGGTTGTGCCTTACAGTCCCGCTTGATGTGTGTCATAGAGCCACACCGGAAACATCCTGGCTTACTCTTGGTTCTCGGAGGAAGTTTTATCAATCTTGTGGTCCGATTCTGATGTGTTCTTCCTCCTTGAAAAAAGTTGTCTGATACCCTCTTGATGTTAGTGTTAGAGTTCTCAGCTCCTCTAGTGAAGATAACCGTACTTCCTCCACTTGGATTTTCAGCAGTGATAGATATCATAAACAAGGTATCTGATTGCAGTCCCAATTCAATGGTTTTAAAAGCCTGAGCGATGATTTGGACCAACTATTGGTTCACCTATGGTTCAGGTGAAACCACATTCTCACTGGCCTCTTTCGACTGGTTTCTATGATGCCTACCAGGTGCAATTTCCTAAACCAACAACAAACTCTGTCAATCTCACTCTCTAGCAACTAATGGCTTAGCATTTCAAATTCTATCACATCATCTATCACAACATTGTTTTCAAAACGACCTTTTTACCGTGCTCAAACATTTTTGAAAACATTCCTCATGCCTTTTGAAAATAAACCCATTTTCAAAATGCACCAAATATCATTTCAAAATCTTTCATTTGAAAATAATTTTAGCATTTTTCAAAAAATTTCACCTTTCACAAAATTATTACTCATTCCTCACAATGAGATATGAAATCCTAGCGGGAATTCATTCCTCTACAATGCATGTCATGCTTCTCTCGTTGGCTAAACCCATGACAATGAGATTTCCAACATTCTAGAAGTGTATCCAAAACACTTATGTACCCAACACCCTGGTAACTTGAAGTTCATCATAAACGGGTTAGCAACGTCCTTTTATGCTATACATTTCAAGTTCCGACAATCCTACTCCTGTCTAATATGACCACCTAGGGAATAGAAAAGAAGGAATTTCAACTCCAATACCAAGAACATCGATGGCCACTTGTTAGGCAAGGACCGAACAAGATGATACCATTTGTAATGACCCAAAAATTCCCATTGGTTTGAGAGTGCAACGAGTCATTACTTGGCCTTAAGCGACATCCCCAAGGCACCAAAGGTTGGAAATAAATGCCGAAGGGTTTCAAATACAAGTGGGGGATGATTTACCCTTTAATAAATAAACCCATAAACTAACCATAACCAAACATTCACTATATGATGCATGAAAAAATGAAAAACCAACTAACCAAACTTCATTTATGTCAAACCACATCAGAGTACAGAAAATTGGAAGACCAAACCAAGTATCAAAGTGCACAATAGATAAACAAATCAAGACTCTCAAAGGACACTAAGACTCCGTGCTCCACAAGATCCAAGCTCCACAACATCTCCCAAGAATCACCACGAGCCACTAGCAACAAGATGCTTTACCTTTACCTGTATCCTGGAACACAAAATCTGCAAAAGCACAAACGTGCCAAAGCAGGGGTGAGTATAAAACTCAGTAGGTTTTCCCCAATGAATTCCCTACTCACACAACTAGGATATAAGAGTTAGAAAAAATTATATAAAAACATTTTCTCAAAAGCAGTTTATAACTAAATATAAACAAGTTTCCAAAACCATTCTTAACCAAAAGCATCCAAGAGCAATTGAAACCAGTTTTCCAAAAAGTCATTTTTTTCCAAAAAATATAATAAATCCAACTTTAGAACCATTTCAAAAACACCCCATTTTGTCAACCCAACCATTTCACAAACCCGTGAAATCAAACATGCATGCTTCGTTATGACAGTTCCATACTCATGAGAGGTCTCTCGTCGATCTACCAAGTCATCACAAGGTAATTATTCCCCATGTGACATTACACCTTTGACACCGAGAACAAGGTCATATTTCAACCAATTCTCATACAAGTAGTTACCATGTGCCAATACACCTTTGGCACTGAGCACAACGTCATATTTCAACCAAGCCTCGTACAAGTAGTTAACATGTGCCAGTACACCTTTGGCACCAAGCACAAGGTCATATTTCAACCAAGCCTTGTATATGCAACATGAACACACACCACACATTCAAAACAATCATGCCCAAACCATCCTTTCAATAAAACACTTTTTATTGAAAACCATTTTCATTAAAACCAAGTGTGTTCAACCAATTCAAACCATTTCAATAAAACCGCACTTTTAATGAAAACCAAAGAATGAACCAATTTCCTCAAGCCATTTCAATACCAATACATTTTAATAAAACACCCTTTTTTTTTGAAAACCCATATTTCATCAAAACATTTTCCATTCCATCAAATCCATAATTTAAAATCAACATTTTAAATTCAAGAAGCCAAATCACTTTGCACAACAATTTACCAAGATTTCACAATTTCATCAAAACCATCAATCATCACCAAAGGAGATTTATTCAATGATTTACACAATCAATTTCATTCAAACAAGACAATTCGAAACTAATCCAATCAATTCTAACAAGAGGAGTCGAGAGTGAAGCCACCTACCTCAATGGTTTTGACGAAAACCCTAATAAATGGAGAACGCACAAGAAAACCCAGACGATTCACCAAGGATCCTCCTTAGATCTCTTCTCCTAACACATCCAAGACCAAAACTCATCATGTTTGGAATCCACACACTTAGATCTACCCATAACGGGCATAGATCTAAGAAACCGAGAGAAGAGGAGAAGTAGATCTAAGTAGATCTGAGAATCAAAAAAGAACAATCACATAACTCAAGAATACGGCTTCGATTTTCCAAGGGAAGCCTTTGGATCACCTCCGGAATGATGGGAGGAACCTCTTTGACCTTGGTAGAACCAATATCCCAAGTTAGGGCCGCTTAGGAGGAAAAACGAGCTACTTAGAGGCAAAAATGCATGAGATCCACTTTTATAGGATCTCGTTTAAGTGGCCGCACGGTTAGTTCACATGACAAACCGTGCGCTAACCGTGCGTTAGCTACTGCCTCGGACACCCTTCTCACATGGTTTGGCCGCACGGTTAGACAAACCGTGCGCCGACCGTGCGGAAGCTACTGCCTCCAATACCAACTCCGCACGGTTTGGCCGCACAGTTTAGACAAACCGTGCGCCGCCCATGCACCTTCCCTTTTTGCCCCAAAACTTCATTCCAAGTTCTCACGACTCTCCCATACGTCACCCTTAACTTTATAACCATTAAAAGCATCAAGAAAGGGTTATATTCTAGAAACCAGGGGTACTACAATAGTGACATAGATGCGAAATCTTCTTGAAGAGATATTGTGACAATGAGATTATATTACATATGAAGTGTTCGTATGTGTTTGTCAATGTAGCAACATTATGTTCTTCTCTTGGTTGCCTTGACCTATTTCTAGATAGCATCCTTGCACATTAGGCAAGCCCGCCTAATTATGATGAGAAATGAACCTAGAGTGCTACACAATAAGTGATTCCATCTATCTCTATTAAATTCTATTTGAGTTGAATTAATGGAATAAATATTATACTCAAGTCTGAGGAATAATTATATTCATGTTATATTGATCAGATGAATTAAATAAATATTTTTTCACAATCTTGAGAAAAAAGTAATTATTTTATTTATTGAATATTATAATAAATATTTACTCACTAGATTGTGTATAAAACATTTCTTTATGAATGAAATATTTATTGTTGTTTTCAATGAAAACTATAGGAGTTATAATGGACCAAGACTAAGTTCAGTAAAAAATATTAGTTTTCATGATGATAACATAATATTTTTTGTTGCCCATTTTAGCATGCACTATAAAATAATAATAATAATAATATGTGTAATGGGTTTTATTAGAGGCAATAAATGTTATTTAATAGGATATATGTAATTAAATATTATTTTAACATAAATAGTAACTGTATAAATAGAAGGCTATGTATACTATATAGAATATCCAAAAATTGAGAATAGAGAATTATTGCGAGCAAGAAATTATCCCTAAAATCCTCCTTCCCATTCTAACTCAAGAACATAATGTGAAAGAGAAGTTTCATGACGGTCGATGAATGAGCGATCAGGAATGAATAACACACGACATTTAAATCTCCACCCTAGCACTCGGAGACCGAGTGCGGTTTCTCGAAAATCATAGGATCACATTTGGATCACCACTAGAGGGATTTTATCCTTGATCCTCACAATGAAATAAAGGTAATCCGAATGGGGCTTTTTGGATGATCATCATTAACCAATAAATAATGTTCCCTAGCCTAGGTATTTATTTTTATAAATATTAAATAAATTAATTATAAATTGGACATAAAAGATCCTTGTTCATGGATTCGAGCAATGTTTGTTATAAGAAATTTTAATATATATCCCACCATTATACACTTCCACTGTGCACAAAACCATCAAGTGGTATCAAAGGAGGTCACATTTAAAATTTTAATTATTTATTTGATTACTGATCTATGAAAAATTATTTTCATATTTTAATTTTATGTTATTCACTATTTATTACTATTTGAATTAATATTTTATCAACATATTGATCATGTTTGTTTAGTGTTTCATTTTCTTAATGGTTTAATAAAAAATAAAGAAAAATTGGAGATGTCATTAGGGTATTGCCAAACCATTAACCACTAAAACAAGGTTACACGACATGCATCCAAACCACATATTTTATACCCATGTTCATTGTATATATATGCTCCAAGAAATTAATTACATGTGGTTATTTCATTACCCACCATGTGTTGACTATGCCAACATGGCAAATGGAAAGTGGATATAGGGTGTGTATTTGGAATGTACCTATTGTGTAGTCCGGATGAGTTAACACATTGAATCCCCTGATGTGTCGCCAATATATATGGGAACCAAGGTACATGGAATATAGCTGGATGTACACATTGTGTAGTCTCCCATTAATGGAAAAAAATTAAATTTATGTTAAATTTGAAAATTGAATCATTAAAACCTTATTTTATTAATTCATACACCGTTATTTTTTTGATAATTTATTAATGGGTTTAAATAATTTTAAATTCTAAAATAATTTATTGTAATTAATATGTCATTATTGGTTAAACCGTTTATTTTCCATGAATTCCATTAATGACGGGTATTTTATAATAAAATCAGATGATCATTAAGATGACAGGGAATTAATTTAATAATTAATTAATTCAAGCATGTTTATCTTAAATAATAAAAAAATGAATAAATAAATAAATGATAGACATTTAATTTTATGTATTCCTTACATGTGTGGCATTTTATGAGCTTGACCAAGAACTGTGTATATTTTGGATATTTTAATTTAATTTACTGCATGAGTTTTAAATTATATAATAATAAATTAAATGAGGGTCGGTGAGTCATCCATCCCTCCTTTATTATGTATGACCTGCATTTCCAATGATATTTATGTAATCACATTTAACCAATCCTTTGGCCACCCTAACCTACATGTGAGTAATAAATATTTTTAATTAATGGAGAATCTCAAGGTGCATAGAGGTGGTTCAAGATAGAACCCTAAGGATTCTACCTCAGGTGATAAATAGGTGGATGAGTGGAATATTGTAACTCATTCCCATACTAACAATAGGAATTTTTCACCTAGGTCAAAGGTTTATTTAATATATGCTTGTTAAATAAGCTATTATATAAAGATCATGAATGAGACATTTAATTTTTTATTTATTTCAGTCTATGAAATTTTTTATTTTATGGATGTAAGGCTTCAATAACATAAGTAAATTAATTAATCTGTAGAGATAGAAATTAAATAATTAAATTATATTTAAATGTTTTATACAATATGGTGAATTATTTAATTAAAAACCACATAATATTAACAAATCATGTAAAGGATAATGAAATATAAAATTTATTCATAATAAATTATAAGACATGAATTAAATATTATGTCAGACTAAGCATTCAATTATTTGATTGGCATGAAATCATAGAACTATTTGTAGTGTATGGACAATTTTTGGACACATACATTTGGTGGGTAGTTCTCATGAGAGATATGGGTTGACTTAACCAAAATTTTACTTAGTTTAATGAACAAAGTATGTTCAATACAAATTTGGAGGCAAGTGTTGTGTAAATCAAAGTCATTATTTCAGGATAGGGGAATACACTCAACAAAACAAGTATATGCAAGTCTATAGTGGGAATGACTAACTACCTAATATCATTATTATGGTTTTCATGACCAATGTATGAATCATTAATAAAACAATTGGGCTCCTTTACAGTATAATATTAATGAAACTAGACATTCTAATTTAAATGGTGATGGCTATTGATACTTGATAAAATAGTGGGATATTTAAGAAATAAAAAACCATCTAGTTTATTACATCTTAATTATTTTTTTATCAATAAAAGTATTAATAATCTAATTTTTTTTAACTGTGGAATAAAATGATGAGTTCATCATTCAAACTATAACTTTGATCAATATTAGAGAAATAGAACCTCCTAACTAGATATAATTTCTAGGAGTGGTTTATATTTCTTTGGGTTTTACTACACAATGAACAAAAATGTTATGTGCTATAGTCCTCAATGCATGATCTTTTTTCTAAAGAGGTGAGTGATGAAGTGTTCCTTCTCTATGAAGAACATTTGATCAACATGGCTAACATTCAATGTTTTATTCTTTCATCTATGTATAGTAAACCAATGAATTATGAAAAACATGGATTCATATGGAATGATTGATCACGTTCATGGTCTATACTAGGAGAGGGAAAAATAGGAATAGATTGAGATTTCTACGGTTCTCATTATGAGTAATATTGGAGAGGGTGACCCATCTAGGCCTCATGTAGTCAAGATCATTGTCTACATTGAGAGTTTATAGGTTCTATTTTTTAATCATGAAGAAGAAATGAGCACTAACCATAATCTGGGATCACTCTCTTATAAGACTTCTGTATTTTTATAATTTTAATCAGGACAACATTGAGAAGAATGTGCTAGATCTTCTTACACTTCTTCACCATGTAGACAAGGACACAAAGCATCAAAAATGATTTATCCTTATGGTGAAAAAATATATTGTAAAAGAGAATATATTTAATCCCAAATCTTCTTCACCCCTATACAAGAAGAGTAAGATCAAGGCAAAAGAAAGGGAAAGGTTTTCCATCTATTTTTCATGTGACATGAAGGGCCACTGGATGAAAAACTCCACATAGTCAATGAATAAAGGTAAAGACTTAGGTTAATTTTTATTTAGTATAACTTATATATTTATACAAATTGGTTATTAGATAGAGGTTTTGGTTCTCACATATGTATTAAAATATATAAACCTAGTAGATTCATAATGATTGAATGTGGAGAGATATTTATTTGAGCAGTAAACAGAGGTAAAAAATTGTTATAGCTATCAGGGAATACCACCTCACATTGCTGACCAGAATGATCTTGGTTTTAAAAGTTTTTAATTATTTGTGTTCAGTAACCAAAAACATTATCTCTCTATCCATACTTTATATTAATGTTTTTATATTCAAATTTGGGAAAAAATTTCTTGTCACGACCCCCTCCCCACAAAGTGTACCCCTCCTGGGCCGGAAATGTGAGAAGGGAGATAATGACCCCTGAGTCGCGCCTCCAGTAGGCCCCAAGTTGGCAACTAGCACTGAGGGTATAGTAACACACAAAATGGGAGATATTACCCTCTAAGAGAACACATGCAAAAGAGAGAGATAAGATGGACACCAACCAACTAAAACTCAAAACTAAAATATAAAAGAAACCCAAGTGCACATATTTAATGTCATGAAAAAGTACTACAACTGAAAGGGAAAAAACTACAAGTACCCAAAAGAAAGTAAAAACAGCAGCAACCATAAGCCCGAACAGATCTTGCAACCACAAGCTAGTAAACACCAGCCTGATCTACAACCTGCTCCAAGTGGCTTGAAAAATAGTTTATATATATACATAGGGTGAGTATAATAGTATAATCAGTAGGATCCTCCCGGAAGCCTCTCATGCAAAAGTAAATAAAGCATGCTAAAACACAGTAAACAATAAGTGAAACTAACTTGTCACCTAAACAGGTATACTAAGTTCCCAACCACACCATGGCTACACTCACCAAGTAACACATACACGAATATATCATATAATAAATAATATCAAGGGTACCCCGATACTACTTCCCCATTGGTTTGCCACTTTTCCCCAACGTCGCACATCCTGATCATCTCTCTCTAAAAAGGCTTGCTCACAGACACCTGGGTGAAGCACCACAATATGAACCTCATGCAACAAAACCACCATGTCCACACACCAAAGTAACCAAGTAGTTTCTGGGATCCACCACAGCTCACATAACGTGTATCATACATTGGGTATTATACTTCAAGCCATCACAGCCCATACACCGAGTAAGGATCCTCAAGCCATCACAACCTATACAAGTTACAACTATAGTAGTCCATAGAAAACTATATCCAAAATATATGTGTGTGAATAACCACAAGCCATTATAGCTATCTTGTAAAGCCCCGACCCCAGTTACCCAGAGTCAGTGCATTATTGCATAGCATTGGCATGATCACAAAAGATCAAGTCTCGAAAGACCGATTAGTTTAGTAGCCTTAGAAACACTAGATACATTCATAAATGTTACATTACATCATAAAGTGAAAAAATACAATAACAAAGTCTCCATAGTCCACACTCATATCCTCTTCTGACTATCCCTGCAGGTCATTCATAAAACACTTCTTCACATCCTAGAAAATATTAAAACATTGAAAGGGGTGAGCTCAGATGCTCAGTAAGGATAACAATATAGCGAAAGCTTTCATAAATAAACATAAACATTTAAGGCAATGTATAACTAAACAAAAGCCTTTTAAACATGAACTTCAACATAACATGGCAAAAGTAAAATGAAATAATGCCATTTACTTATTCACATGGATATTCTACTGGTCGAATAATCACATGCAATATCAGTAACCACTTTCATAATGATGGAATGCATAATGCCAGACTATCATAACCACATAGCCAAGGCCTTGTGCCAAGACTACAAATAAGATTTTTTCAAGGCCTCATGCCAAGACACTAGTTTGTCTCATGAGACCTGCTGATGCATCGAGGAGCTGTAGCGGGCTCCACCCGTCACTTATTAAGTCCAATGCATTCCTCATATGAATAGGTTTAAACATATCATAAACCATAACATAATCGTATCACATAAAACATGCATAAAGGAAACATAACATTTCCACATTTCAATCACAAGATATCAATACAACACATTGATATAATAAAAACACTTTCAAAACCTTTTTCAATACCAAAATAAAAGAAAGTTAAAACTTTGTATTTATTTTTCATTAAAAAAAAGTTATGGCTTGTAGAGGAAGCCGAAACACAAATAATGGTCACGGCGGCGGAGAAGTATTTTTCGCCACGTACGTAAGACAAAAACATTCCTTTTGTCGTTTAGTAAAACACTTAGTATAAAAAGATTCCTTTTGAATAAATGTAAAAGTCAAAGGGGTTTATACACCGTATAAAAGAAATTTGTGTATAAAACAAAATATGCCTCAATGAAAGGAGATTGAGACGAAGTACTTAAAAAGATCATTTTTTAAAATAAAATAGATATATTATGTGTATTCAATATATGTACACATAAAGAAAGTACAAATAAAATATAGGACATAATAATATCATGACATAATTTGAAATTAGGAGATTAACCCAGAGATTGGAAATTGGGTTAAGAAATTCCCTTACCTTGCGTCCTGTCTTGACTCGACCGTTCTTTAACCTCCTGAATAATAAACTAGACTTAATTTATAGTTTCTTAAGAACCTTTTAAAGTTTTTTATTCCTTTAATATCACTTATTACCATGTTATGAACATTATGTAATTATTTAAGTTAATAACGATCATTTTGTCGATCTTTGGTACTTGAGTCAAAAATAAACTTCTTATAATTACAAGTTGTTCATGTGGTGAAATATATATTATATCCAGAATTATATTCATGATATAGATATAATATATCTCATATATATCCAGTATATAAATGCATTTATAATATTCCATAACGTTTAGAGGTAAGAAATGAAATGCACCGTTCATGGAGACGGTAAGCTGTACGTAGGCATGAACGATACTTTCATTTCTATTTCGTATTTAATTAAATAATAATGATATAAAGGTATATTATAATTGTAGTATAATATAATATATAATATCATTTACTCCATCCTTTATACATCCCACATATGACATTAACGATTCAAATCACTTTGAGGGGGCGGTAGTCCGCACTTCCTAAAATGAAAATATCGCGTTTACCCATAATGGAAACAATAAAGGTTTGCCATAAATGAAAAATACAGAACCTTAAGTAAAACATAAACATATTATATATCATATATAAATAGAGTTACATCTTAATGGCCATCTTTTAAGGTGTTATATGAGTGTTGAACAATCATCATTTCGTGAGGCAGAAATTTGCCATCCACAGAAACAGTATGTTCTTTAACCATTAAATGTAGGTGTGTGTAAGTGTAGCTAGAATAATTCTTATACCAACATCCTAGTATATTTATGATACTGGAGTTGTTACAAAATAAATGAATAAAAAGAGTTTAGGGGGTTGGATAAGCAAAATAAAACAAAATAACATAAGAGAAGACATTACCTTAAAATCGGGTAACTATTTTGATTTGAGCCAAAAGCTTCCTTGGGAAGAATTCTGCCCAAAGTGAGGCTTCTAGGAGTAATGTAGGGAAGTTGGGAGAGTATTTGGGCAGAGGTTGGCCGATCCAAAAGGCTTTGATAGTGTGAGTAAGGTGGTAGTGGTGGGGGCCTTTTATAAGTGGAGAGGAGGGGCACTCTTGGAAAGTAATGAAATGTTACTTTATTATACAATGATTTTTGGATTCTAAAGGTCCCAAACTTATATAATTAGAGGCTAAGGTGATAAGGGTTCGAAATATTCTCATCCAATAGGCTTTGTACAAGTGAAATGCTTAGATTTTACATTATCCTTCCATTTTATTAAAATCGTTAATTAATGAGGTAATCGCTGCATCATCATGGTGTCATGAATAATTTAATTTATTTAATGTCTAAAAATTATAAAAAAAATATCATTATGTAGGAAATCTTTTTATATTTCTAATGAATATTTATAGTAAAAAATATGACTTGTATAACCCCATTTAAAAATTGTTTTAGTAAATCGAATCATGGTTGTGACATTTTTATTTTAACATTAAATAAAAAGTTTTTAATGTCATTTTCCTACCAAAGTGGCTCCATGGGGTCCCCAAGTTGACCCATGGGTTGTCTTGGTCGGACATGACTCATCCAAAAGGGTTAGGACAAGTGTAAGGGTCATTTCATATTTTTATAATACCATTTTTACCTTAAATTTCACTAATTACCTTTAATCGTGATTAATTAAACTTAAAAGTTACTATTCACCAAAAAATTATTTTAATCCCATTGAACTACATTTTACTTCCTAATTAAAACCATGTATGTCGGATTTTTGAAAATAAAATCACAGAAGTGGTAATATTTCATTTAAATGAAAAATCAGTTATTTAACTACCACTTAGTGGTTTCACTATTCATCAAAAATTGAAGTTTTTCAGAATAATGCCAAAATTTCACCCTAAGCTATAATTGATATTCCAAATTCAAAAATGATGTCTATTTTAAGAAATTCCAAACATATAAGTTGAATTAATTAATTTTATAATTAATTCCCGCTATCACAACAAATAGCATGTTTTTAAGAAACAATATATATCAAAAGATTGACAATTGTTCATGTCCAATTTCAATGTTAAATTAATTCTAATGACCACCATTGGATAAAATGGTAAAAATATATTATAATTATACTTTAAAATCACTAAATAGTATAATTTACCACTATAAATTATTTTGATTAAAAAAGTTGTTTTAAGTATTTTTCACTATTCATAAAAAATTGGAAGTTCTCAGAAAATTACAAAAAATTCAACTTAGGCTAATTTTGACATTCCAAATCCAAAAATTAAGTAGATTTTGAAATATAAAATATATATAATTTAAAAAATTGGGTATTACTATTCATAATGGCTATTTTGATTAGTCGCGGTGTGTTAGAATCTCGAACATGCGTACAATGCAAGCTATTGTATTATTGAAAGAGAAGTGTATCGTGGAAGCTCGGGGTGTTACAATATCCCCTTCTTCAATAAATTGCATCCTCGCAATTTGAAAATTTTCTTTGAAAATAAAAGGTTGAAAAGAGAAAATACCTTTGTGGAAAACCCACATCGGAAATTAGGTTAATAAAATTTAGCTTTAATAAGAGGGAAAGGGAAATAAAAAAGTCACCACCCAATTATGATCTCGATTAGGAGAACATTGGTGGTAATTAGAGACATATAATTGGAGGAAAAACGTAAATATTTGTAGGGAGTGATTGAGGTCATCAATCACAAGTAAGTGTCAAATTGAGGGCCTCAAAGCCTTCAATCTATGTTGATTTAAAATATCATCAGTTCGACAAGACATAAGGTATTAGGATAACATATTTTTTTGTTTTAATATCCCTTTAATAAAGTTTAAGAATTAATTTATTCATAGATTAAGATATAGGTATATATATATATTTATGCTTGACAAGTAGAGTTTCAACATTCAACTAATTTCTACCACAAACTCATCTTTCACTCAAAAAGATAATAGAACTCAAAAATAATATATTTATCCTAACCGTACAAGGTTCAAAATATTAACACATACCATTTAGATTACAAAAACTATTTTGTAATAACCAGGGACTTCCTGTAGGCTAGTGGTAGGTCATAAAGGCCTGTTGCAATATGGTTGTGGGTTCAATTCCTACAGCTTTGTCCGAAGCGACGGGTTATCGCCCAACCTGAAGGTTGTCCTTTTTCTAAAACTATTATAATATTCCAAAAATAATATTCATAAATGTTTTAACCTTAAACATTACTATCCAAGGTTCAACTTAATCCATTCCAACCTTTATAGTTATCTAAAATACTTCTGTCCAACTCACCGTCCAAATTTTATGAGGAAGGTAAACATAATGAAGATCCCCATTTTTTTCCGTGTAACAACATGTGAACACCTTCATCATGTATTATTTTAAAACACTACATCATCCTGAATTACCATGATCCCTTATTCCTTATAGAATACTAGATATACTCCTTCTATCCAAAAATGTATACAAATCATTAATCAGTTTCAAGGAAGTTAATAATATCCAATATAATTTATCCAAATCAATCATGTCTTATTCCAAAATCGCTATCTCGGTATCAGAACCATATTATGGTTTATCTTTCTCTCAACCATATATTTTCCAAAAATTTAACCTACTATGGAGTCACTTTTCTTGGTTCCACACAATCTCAAGTCCTTGATGAAATAGTACTGTAGTACAATACTTATATACTCCATAATTATTATAACCAGTACATCATTGATACAACACTAAAATTACAAAATTATTTAGTAACAACATAAGAACTCTAATCATTCATCCTCATCTATGGTAGTATCATAACTTGATTATTATCCAATAACATCATTTGGGGCACACTCTGATGATTTGGACATTGGTTTGCGTAGTATCCCCACTCCTTGCAGATGAAGCATTGTACATTTGAAACCTTTTTCTTACCCTTGCAGTTACGCACTTGGAGTCCTTTTTCTCCACACTTATAACACACTCCCATTCCATTCAGGCAAGTTCCAAGGTGTTTCTTCCCACAATTATCACATATTGGAAAATTCTTCTTTTCCCACGTCCCTTTTTCCATCATTCTCTCTTCCATCCTTTTCTTCTCTTTTTTCCCTTCAAAGCCATAAGACTCAGAGAATTATTTACTTATCTTATTAACACATGATACTATTTCTTCATATGTTGAGAACACATGGGAGATTATTTCCCTTCTAAATGTTGGCTTAATACCGTGAAAGATATGATCCTTCTTACACTTTGGATCATACGTATTGCTGGAGTTCACATTCCTTCCACTGGGCACCATTTCTATACAATGGCATAAACTAGGTTAGTTTATGAATTGCAATGAATAATTCCAAACTTGTAAAATACTTAATGTAAATTGAACGGTTTATGGATATAATCCATAATCATAAAAAAATGTTTTCTTTGAGGAAGTATATACTCATAAACCCTTTCATAATGGTTTTTAAGGAAAATGAGAATTTTCCTAAGCATATCCCCCGAGAGTGTCATAACCAAGAGTGCAGCAAGGCCCGTTGTCATGCACCAGTTCCCATTCGAGTCTAGCTCAAAGCGGTGTTTTCGGGTTTTACCCCTTGGTATATCTGTGCCAGAGCTGCCTCTACCTGCTCGTATCCAGACAGGGATGTATTGCTCGTAAAACTCACAACATATCTATAATACCAAAATTCTAGGAAGTTCTTCTATACAAATCCTCAAAGTCTATCTTTGGGCTATGTGCTCTAATCAGAGTTTATCTAAATCTAGCTTCCAAGGTTAGTACTAAACTGCCTCTGATACCAACTGTAACGCCCCGACCCCAGTTACCCAGAGTCAGTGCATTATTGCGTAGCATTGGCATGATCACAAAAGATCAAGTCTCGAAAGACCGATTAGTTTAGTAGCCTTGGAAACACTAGATACATTCATAAATGTTACATTACATCATAAAGTGAAAAACTACAATAACAAAGTCTCCATAGTCCACACTCATATCCTCTTCTGACTATCCCTGCAGGTCATTCATAAAATACTTCTTCACATCCTGGAAAATATTAAAACATTGAAAGGGGTGAGCTTAGATGCTCAGTAAGGATAACAATATAGTGGAAGCTTTCATAAATAAACATAAACATTTAAGGCAATGTATAACTAAACAAAAGCCTTTTAAACATGAAATTCAACATAACATGGAAAAAGTAAAATGAAATAATGCCATTTACTTATTCACATGGATATTCTACTGGTCGAATAATCACATGCAATATCAGTAACCACTTTCATAATGATGGAATGCATAATTCCAGACTATCATAACCACATATCCAAGGCCTCATGCCAAGACTACAAATAATATTTTGTCAAGGCCTTGTGCCAAGACACTAGTTTGTCTCATGAGACCTGCCGATGCATCGAGGAGCTGTAGCAGGCTCCACCCGTCACTTATTAAGTCTAATGCATTCCTCATATGAATAGGTTTAAACATACCATAAACCATAACATAATCGTATCACATAAAACATGCATAAAGGAAACATAACATTTCCACATTTCAATCACAAGATATCAATACAACACATTGATATAATAAAAACACTTTCAAAACCATTTTCAATACCAAAATAAAAGAAAGTTAAAACTTTGTATTTATTTTTCATTAAAAAAAGTTATGGCTTGTAGAGGAAGACGAAACACAAATAATGGTCACGGTGGCAGAGAAGTCATTGTCGCCGCGTACATAAGACAAAAACATTCCTTTTTCCATTTAGTAAAACACTTCGTATAAAAATATTCCTTTTGAATAAACATAAAAGTCAAAGGGGTTTATACACCATATAAAATAAATTTGTGTATAAAACAAAATATGCCTCAATGAAAGGAGATTGAGACGAAGTCCTTACAAAGATCATTTTTTAAAATAAAATAGATCTATTATGTGTATTCACTATATGTACACATAAATAAAGTACAAATACAATATAGGACATAATAATATCATGACATAATTTGAAAGTAGGAGATTAACCCAGAGATTGGAAATTGGGTTAAGAAATTCCCTTACCTTGCGTCCTGTCTTGACTCGACCGTTCTTTAACCTTCTGAATAATAAACTAGAGTTAATTTATAGTTTCTTAAGAACCTTTTAAAGTTTTTTATTCCTTTAATATCACTTATTACCATGTTATGAACATTATATAATTATTTAAGTTAATAACGGTCGTTTTGTCGATCTTTGGTACTTGAGTCAAAAATAAACTTCTTATAATTACAAGTTGTTCATGTGGTGAAATATCCATTATATCCAGAATTATATTCATAATATAGATATCATATATCTCATATATATCCATTATATACATGCATTTATAATATTCCATAACGTTTAGAGGTAAGAAATGAAATGCACCGTTCATGGAGACGGTAAGCCGTACGTACGCATGAACGCTACTTTCATTTCTATTTCGTATTTAATTAAATCATAATGATATAAAG
Organism: Viscum album; assembly: GCA_963277665.1. Taxonomy (NCBI): domain Eukaryota; kingdom Viridiplantae; phylum Streptophyta; class Magnoliopsida; order Santalales; family Viscaceae; genus Viscum; species Viscum album. The sequence goes on from OY728131.1 coordinate 248,335,812, forward strand.
GTATATTATAATTGCAGTATAATATCATATATAATATCATTTACTCCATCCTTTATACATCCCACATATGGCATTAACGATTCAAATCACTTTGAGGGGGCGGTAGTCCGCACTTCCTAAAATGAAAATATCGCGTTTACCCATAATGGAAACAATAAAGGTATGCCATAAATGAAAAATACAGAACCTTAAGTAAAACATAAACATATTATATATCATATATAAATATAGTTACATCTTAATGGCCACCTTTTAAGGTGTTATATGAGTGTTGAACAATCATCGTTTCGTGAGGCAGAAATTCTCCATCCACAGAAACAATATGTTCTTTAACCATTAGATGTAGGTGTGTGTAAGTGTAGCTAGAATAATTCTTATAAAAACATCCTAGTATATTTATGATACTGGTGTTGTTACAAAATAAATGAATAAAAAGATTTTAGGGGGTTGGATAAGCAAAATAAAACAAAATAACATAAGAGAAGACATTACCTTAAAATCGGGAAACTATTTTGATTTGAGCCAAAGGCTTCCTTGGGAAGAATTCTGCCCAAAGTGAGGCTTCTAGGAGTAATGGAGGGAAGTTGGGAGAGTATTTGGGTAGAGGTTGGCCGAGCCAAAAGGCTTTGATAGTGTGAGTAAGGTGGTAGTGGTGGGGGCCTTTTATAAGTGGAGAGGAGGGGCACTCTTGGAAAGTAATGAAATGTTACTTTATTATACAATGCTTTTCGGATTCTAAAGGTCCCACACTTATATAATTCGAGTCTAAGGTGATAAGGGTTCGAAATATTCTCATCCAATAGGCTTTGGACAAGTGCAATGCTTAGATTTTACATTATCCTTACATTTTATTAAAATCGTTAATTAATGAGGTAATCGCTGCATCATCATGGTGTCATAAATAATTTAATTTATTTAATGTATAAAAATTATAAAAAAAATATCATCATGTAGGAAATCTTTTTATCTTTCTAATGAATATTTATAATAAAAAATATGACTTGTATAACCCCATTTAAAAATTGTTTTAGTAAAACGAATCATGTTTGTGACATTTTTATTTTAACATTAAATAAAAAGTTTTTAATGTCATTTTCCTACCAAAGTGGATCCATGGGGTCCCCAAGTTGGCCCATGGGTTTTATTGGTCGGCCATGACTCATCCAATAGGGGTAGGACAAGTGTAAGGGTCATTTCATATTTTTATAATACCATTTTTACCTTAAATTTCACTAATTACCTTTAATCGCGATTAATTAAACTTAAAAGTTACTATTCACCAAAAAATTATTTTAATCCCATTGAACCACATTTTACTTCCTAATGAAAACCATTTATGTCGGATTTTTGAAAATCAAATCATAGAAGTGGTAATATTTCATTTAAATGAAAAATCAGTTATTTAACTACCACTTAGTGGTTTCACTATTCATCAAAAATTGAAGTTTTTCAAAACAATGCCAAAATTTCACCCTAAGCTATAATTGATATTCCAAATTAAAAAATGATGTATATTTTACGAAATTCCAAATATATAAGTTGCATTAATTAATTTTATAATTAATTCTCGCTGTCACAACAAATAGCGTGTTTTTAAGAAACAATATATATCAAAAGATTGGCAATTGTTCATGTCCAATTTCAATGTTAAATTAATTATAATGACCACCATTGGATAAAATGGTAAAAATATATTCTAATTATACTTGAAAATCACTAAATAGTATAATTTATCACTATAAATTATTTTTATTAAAAAAGTTGTTTTAAGTATTTTTCACTATTCATAAAAAATTGGAAGTTCTCAGAAAATTACAAAAAATTCAACATAGGCTAATTTCGACATTACGAATCCAAAAATGAAGTCTATTTTGAAATATAAAATATATATAATTTAAAAAAGTGGATATTACTATTCATAATGGCTATTTTGATTAGTCGCGGTGTGTTAGAATCTTGAACTTGCGTACAATGCAAGCTATTTCATTATTGAAAGAGAAGCATATCGCGGAAGCTCGGGGTGTTACACCTCTACACACATATATGGGGAAAACTAACCAATGTGACTACCATCACCAGTAACTACCAAGAGAAGAGAGTGGGGCCAAAGGGGGTAGTCAGCCATCCATCCTCCCACCAGAATGTTGGGGAAAACACCCCCCAGGGCTCAGAATCCCCAGGGTGTCAGTTGCCTTTACTTATAGGGTGGAGTAGCGTATAGAAACACAAAAATCATAGGATATATTTTATCTCACAAACACACTATGGGAATTACCTAGTATTAGACACAACTACAGCTAACATCTCTCAGACTCTGGGCTGCTACTTCTAAGACTAGGTATCATATAAGCACACAACCATTTAAAGAGCTTTATTAGATTACTTCATTCCATTTTTATCAGTTCCACTATATGTTAATTAATTTTTTAAACATTAATTAACCATGAACAATCCCACATTAAATTTAATTAGCAACACACCCAAAGTCAACCGTTCCTTAAAAAATTACAACCTCATCATTATGTTCCAGCATCTCCACCCCCATGGGTTAACACCATTTATTCAATTATTCATTATAGAAATACTATCCCACATTCCCAGAAATTATAGAAAAATATTACATGCTACTAAACACAAGGGGGATCAACACGGTGAGTAGATGTACTACCCATTGAGTCTTTTCCACTTATAGCAAGAGCATATACCCATCCTTCCTTGAGAAGCTAAACACGGAAAGCATGTGGCATACCCTGCATGTCATCACCTCTTTCAGAATAATGGTAAGTAAGACCAGCTGCCTTGAGTAGTGGGGAAAAGTAAATCAGATAAACAACCAATCAAAATTACCAAGCATCCAACAATCACATCTATCCCATTCCATCTTCCCAGGTGTCCTCCCTGACACCACATGCATAAAACGATTCATCTCACCACTCTAGGAGTCATCTGCTACCACAAACAAAAGGGCCTACATGCCTACACATATTACCACAACCATCCAGGATCACACTAAAACACAAGCAGTAGTAAAACAAACATCTTCACAATTGGGCTCTTGGACCTTAAACAAACAAGAGGGTAACTCAGAACCCTACAATCAATTATCTTTTAACAACCACCAGTTATTTAATCCATCTTGGGTTAATCGATTTATTATTCGTTGGTTCCAAATTTGGGAAACCTAACCAATAAGTTATCACAAATAAATAAACATGCTTACTGCACTAATTTGATTAACATAAAATTACAAAAAGAACCAGATTCGTTTTCATGCCTCTTTATCTTTAGCCAACAATTATCAATTAATCCTGGTTTATGTTCTTTACCGATTTCCATCAAGAAAAAAACAGCTAAGCAAAGCAAGCATAGATATCACACTATCTAGAAAAACAAGAGGCAATAACATACGATCGATATAAATTTATTTATCCGGTTAAAATATTTATTATGTAAATTCCATTGTCATGCTGTGGGATTAAACATGTTAACAATACAGTTGAATGTAAAATAAAGAGAAGCAACGAATCCCCTACCTCAAACAGTTCCTCACGTTCTTTATCTACACAATGAGTCACGATACTCCTCTCGCGACGACTGCATCCACCCGAGGATGCCACGGTACGACCACACCAACCAAACCCCAAGAAAAACCCCATTAGAAGCATGGAGATTACATTATATAACATGGAAAGGAGAAACAAGAGGAGATGATACCCAAAGGAATGACTATAAAAAATACCTTATATCAAAGATTGACCGATATAGTTCAGTTGCATCAAAATAGAGCGGAACCAATCTGAGGAGTAAAGTTTGATTGTGCAACTCCTACGAGAAGGATTGAAAGGTTATATCATCTCATAGCCGAGAACAAAGAGGAAGAACAAGGGAGGAAGATATCTTGTCCCTTTTGAATATTTAATGGGGTGACGGTTTAAGATACGCTTAATTCCCCATTAAAATCGGATCACATTAACCCACATGGGTTGACCAAGTAAAAACACCCCATGCCATAGGAATAATTAATATAAGATTTATGGCCTTTGAATCAGCCTTAAAAGTCCTTAAAATAAGGCTTTAAATGTATTTTATGTCAAGGGAAACGTCAAAGGGGTGAAACTGTAGGAAGCTAGAAACACTGTACACCTACCGTTACTGTACACCTACCGTTACTGTACACCTACCGTTAGAGGTTACTGATAGAGGTTACCGATAGACCTCGCTGTTCTGGAAACACTTCACACCTACCGTTACTGTACACCTACCGATAGAGGTTACCGATATACCTCACCATTCTGGAAACACTGTACACCTACCGTTACTGTACACCTACCGTTACTGTACACCTACAGATAGAGGTTACTGATAGAGGTTACCGATAGACCTCACCATTCTAGAAACACTGTACAACTACCGTTACTATACACCTACCGTTACTGTACACCTACCGATAGAGGTTACTGATAGAGGTTACCGATAGACCTCACCGTTATGGAAACACCGTAGACCTATCGTTACTGTACACCTACCATCACTATACACCTACCGTCAGAGGTTACCGATAGACCTCACCATTCTAGAAAAACTGTTCATGGAACCTCACTGATAGAACTATTCAAAAAACCTCACTGATGGAACACTGTTCACTGAATCCTCACTGATAGAACACTGTTCACTGAATCCTCACGGATAGAACACTGTTCATTGAACCTCACCGATAGAACACTGTTCACTGAATCCTCACTAATAGAACACTGTTCACTGAATCCTCACCGATAAAACACTGTTCACTAAACCTCACCGATAGAACACTGTTCACTGAATCCTCACTGATAGAACACTGTTCACTGAATCCTCACTGATAGAACACTGTTCACTGAACCTTACTGACAGAACACTGTTTTATGATGGAACTGTGCACATAATTGGAAATTTGGAAAAGGAAAGAGAGGTTAACGATAGAGGTTACCGATAGAACTGTTCACTGATGGAACTGTTCACAAAATCGGAAATTTGGAAAAAATTACTGGGGATAAGTCACCTTGACCTCCCAGAGCACCTCAAACACCATATTTTCACAAAGTAATAGACCAGAGAGATCTGTGCCATTACATCAGATACCTCTCAAAACATTGTCATCCTCAATAATTCAAAACCAACCTAAAGAGACAAAAAAAAGAAACGGGGTCTGAAAAACCACTCATCAAGATACCTCTCAAAAGAGAGCAAGAAACAAAAGCAACAAAAGAAATTCATAAATAAAACATGAAAGATCTAACCACAAAGGGAACATTGTTACATGAAAAGAGTTAAACATCAAACAACTCTGGGTACTGAGCACGTATCTATGACTCATGTTCCCAGGTACTCTCCTCCATTCCACCATGTCGCCACAAGACACAAACTAAGGGGATAGAATGCCTACGCAACACCTTCTCCTTATGGTCTTGGATCTCCATAGGTCGTTCCTCAAAGGTTGCATCATCATCAACATCGATCTCTCCCCAATCGATGATGTGAGAGTCATCATGAAGATAACGATGAAGCTGTGATATATGGAAAAAATCATGTATCCGACTCATCTGTGGGGGAAGTGCTACTCGATACGCCACAACTCCAACATGAGCTAACACCTCGAAAGGCCCAATAAATCAGGGAGAAAGCTTACTTCCACAACCAAACCTTCGCTTCCCACGATGGGGAGTCACCTTCAGAAACACATGATCCCCAACATTAAACTCTAAGGGCCTCCTTCTTTGATCATCATATGATTTCTGATGATCTTGCGCTATATTCATCCTCTCACGAATCACCTGAACCATCTCTGTTGTATTCTGCACTAGTTTCGGTCCGAGAATTACTGACTCTCTGACCCCATTCCAACACAATAGAGAACGACATGGTCAACCATACAAGGATTCAAAAGGTGTCATACCGATGGTGGAGTGAAAACTATTGTTTTAAATAAACTCCACTAAGGGTAAGTGCCTTACCCATGAGTCTCCAAAATCAAGAACACAAGAGAGTAACATGTCTTCAAGAGTCTGGATGGTTCGATCTGTCTGACCATCCATTTGAGGATGAAAAGCAGTGCTAAGGCATAACTGAGAACCAAAATCATGTTGGAGACCTCTACACACCCTGGAGTTAAAATGAGGATCTAGATCAGAAATGATCATCCTAGGGACTCCATGAAGTATCACCACCTCCTCTAGATACTGGATCGAAAAAACTTCCACTGAGCTTGACTCCTTTATTACTATTTAGTGGGATGATTTTGTTAAAAGATCCATTACCACCCAAATAGCATCATGTACTCCCGGAGATCGAGGTAAACCAGTAACAAAGTCCATTGATATGTCCTCCCACTTCCACTGAGGAATCTCTAATGGCTGGAGAAGACCACCTGGAACATGGTGTTCGACCTTCACCTTCTGGCAGGCTAAACATCGAGACACAAACTCCGCAACCACACGCTTCAGCCCAGGCCACCAAAAATGAATCCTCAAGGATCAGTATATCTTTGTCACACCAGGATATACTGCTAAAGGCAAACTATGGAACTCTCTGATAACTATCTCTCACATCATCAAGGGAACAAAAAGCCTTCCATGATACAATACTCGGTGTTGTTCATCCTCCGACCAACCATCAGGGGCCTCACCACAAACAACTCGGTCTCTCCAAACCTATACCTCAAGATCTCCCAACTGGGAATCTTCCACATTCTAAACTAGGTATGACTCTACCATCATCTGAAAAAGACAACCTCTACCCCCAACTTCTCCCATATCAAGATGAAATGCTGACAGTTCTTCCATTACTCTCAAAGAATCACCAGATTCACACACAACATCACTACATGACTTTTGGCTCAGCGCATTAGCTACAACATTCCCTTTTACAGGTGTATACGATATTTCGAAGTCATATTACTATAAGAACTTCATCCACTGACACTGTTGTAAGTTCAAGTCACACTAGGAGAAAACATACCTCAAACTCTTATGATTGGTGAAAACCACAAAGCGCTCACCAATGAGGTAATGTCTCCACAACTTCGGAGAAAACACCATGGATACCAACTCAAGATCATGAGTGGAATAGTTGTGTTCATGGGGACGCAACTGATGAGACCCATAAGAAACAACTGACCTCTGCTGCATGAGAACACAACCTAACCCCAGATGTGAAGCATCGTAGAAAACATCAAACTGAACTCCCTCAGATGGAAGACAAAGGAATAGAGCACTTACTAACTTCTCCTTTAGATACTTGAAAGATTCCTGACACTGATCAGTCCATATGGATGCCTGATCCTTCCTAATCAAAGCTGTCAGTGAAGTTGTAACTCGTGAGAAATCGGCTACGAACCTCCTGTAGTAGCCTGCGAGACCAAGGAAACTTCGCACCTCTAACACTGTCTTGGGGGTTGACCAAGACACAATTGCTTCTATATTCGATGGATCCACATCTACTCCCTATTTGGACACAAAATGCCCCACGAAACGGACTTATCAGGCCCAAAACTCAGACTTTGACAACTTCCCAAATAGCTGATGTTGGCGAAGAACTCCCAAAACGGCTTATAGATGCTTTGCATGATCTTCTTCAGATGTGGAGTACACGAGGTTGTATTCGATGAAAACTACCACAAACTTGTCCATGAACTCATGGAACACAACATTCATCAATCCCATGAATACAGATGGAGCATTCGTCACACCAAATGGCATTACAAAGAACTCATAATTCCCATGACGACAACGGAAAGCAGTCTTCGGGATATCCTCATCCTTCACACGCATCTGATGATATCCCGATCGCAAGTTGATCTTTGAGAACCAACTTTTACCTTTTAGTTGATTGAATAAATCATCAATTTAAGGAAGAGGATAGCGATTATTTATTGTCACTTTGTTTAAGCGACAATAATCGACACACAACCACAAATTGCCGTAGGCCTTCTTCACGAACAAAACTAGTGCACCCCATGGTGACACACTTGGCCGAACAAAACCGCACTATTACAGACCATCAAGCTGTATACGTAGCTCTCGTAACTCAGAAGGGGCCATCCTATATGGAGACATAGATATAGGAGACGCTCCTGGATGTAGATCGATCCCAAACTCGATCTCTTGTTGAGGGGGAAATGCTACAACCTCTTCTGGAAAGACATCAGGGTACTCCTCTACGACCCTAGAAAATGCCAACTGTTGAACCTCTGAAGAACTCAGTATCATCTCATCCATAATGGATGATAAGGATGGAATGTTCCTATAACCCATCCGAGGATCTTGCTCACCAAAAAACACCACTTACTCTCCATCCGCACCAATTAAGATGACCTTTTTCCTGAAGCAATCCATGATAGCCTGCACCGAATACAACCAATCCATGCCGAGGATGACATCATATAGTTGTATTCATAAACATAGGAAATCTCCCCAAGAGCGGTGTTTCCCCAACACTAGCTCACAGTCTCTACATAATTCAAACAAGTCAGCTCGACCTCCAACTGTCCTAGTCAACGCCAAGGGCATTGGAAGCCTCTCTACCTCAAGTCCCAAAGCATGGACAAGGGTAGGTGATATGAAGGAGTGTGTCACTCCTGAATCAAACAAGGCATACACAAAGGTAGAAAACAAGTAAAGGGTACCTCAAACGACGTCTGGCTCGCCTGGAGCTGGCAACACTAGAGCATGAAGCTGACCAGGACCTCCTCCACGGCCACTCTGACCCTGATGATGACCACCACCATGGCTTCGCTCTGCTCTCTGAGTACGGAGAGCATCATGGGGCTGTCCTCTGCCTGCCCCATCTACCCTCTGTTAATCTAAATCTAGTACAACTGGCTGCTGCTACCTCAACAGAGGAACCTAGAGCATAGTGCCTGGTGCACGATGACCACTCTGAAAGGTCGGGCACTCCCACTGCTGATGACCACGACCACCACAAGAAAAAAATGGGCTTGATCCCTTGATATAGGCCTGAGAGTTGCTGCCTCTAGAGAAACGAGATGTGAAGGGCTGGGACCTACCCCTGATTGAACGAAAACTCTTCTGCCCTGAAAACCAGGAACCCCGGAACACAACTATGCTTCATGAGGAAGCATGCTGATTTCCCTCTCGTGATGATCCGGTCCGGGCCAAAGTCCTCTCGACAACCTCTGTCCTCACCAGTACCTCAAGATATGTTTTCAGCATAAATGGGGTGACCTAGCGTTGGATCTCTAGATGCAAAGCCTCCTCAAAATGCCTTGCCCTGCCTCCTCATCTGGAAACAGTTCTGAAGCATATCGTAAAAGGTTCCTAAAACAGATTCCAAACTCTCGAACACTGGAGCTCCCCTGTCGAAGGGTGAGAAGCTCCTGGTAACTGGACGCCTTCGCAGTCGAAGAAAGAAACTCGACTCTAAACCTATCTTGAAACTCCTCCCATGAGATCGCTGACTCCTCATGATCCTCGAGGAACAATAACCACCACTGCCTCACTGCTCCACACAACATTGTCACAACTAAGGACACCCAGTGCTCCTTACGAGCATGAATCGAACTGAAGCTGATCTCGACCTCCTCTAACCAGTCTTCAGTGACTGCATCTGAAATAGAGCCCTCATACTTCTGCAGACTTTGGTGCTGAAACTCTTGGAGTGCCTTCCTTTAAGTTTCGTCATCGTTAACCTCTATCCTACGACGATCTGCTAGAAAAACCTGCTGGACATTTTTTGTGAAAACCTGACGAGGACGTCGACCTGGAGGCATACCTATAAAATAACAACAGTTAGAGTTCCTAAACCTGGAATATGGAAGAATCAACATTAATTAATTAATTGTTTTCTTTTATTCATTTTAGGTTAACCTATCCCAAGGTATACCCATTCAAAAAATAGGAACAAAGAAGAATGATGCATGATCCTTTCCTAGGTCTCTACCCTGAAACTAATATCACCTTGTTTAGTAGCCATTGTAAACATAAAGGTCTATACATCAGATCATAGGGGGACCTAAACACCTATGTCTCAGCCGGTCTCCATTGTTTGCCTCAATTGCTAAACATGAATGACACCATTTCCCTACCAACCCATGCAAACTCACCTGTGCCTAACTACAAACTCTATTCTATCCCTCAACCTGACCTCTGATACCAGTATGTCATGACCCCCTCCCCACAAAGTGTACCCCTCCTAGGCCGGAAATGTGAGAAGGGAGATAATGACCCCTGAGTCTCGCATCCAGTAGGCCCTGGGTTGGCGACTAGCACCAAGGGTATAGAAACACACAAAATGTGAGGCATTACCCTCTAAGAGAACACATGCATAAGAGAGAGATAAGATGGAAACCAACCAAATACAACTCAAAACTAAAATATAAAAGAATCCCAAGTGCACATATGTAATGTCATGCAAAAGTACTACAACTGAAAGGGGAAAAACTACAAGTACCCAAAAGAAAGTAAAAACAGCAGCAACCACAAGCCCGAACAGCTCCTGCAACCACAAGCTAGTAAACACCGGCCTGATCTCCAACCTACTCCAAGTGACCTGAAAAATAGTTTATATATATACATAGGGTGAGTATAACAGTATACTCAGTAGGATCCTCCCCGAAGCCTCTCGTGCAAAATTAAAGAAAGCATGCTAAAGCACAGTGAACAACAAGTGAAACTAACTCATCACCTAAACAGGTATACTAAGTTCCCAACCACACCATGGCTACACTCACCAAGTAACACATAAAAGAATATATCATATAATAAATAATATCAAGGGTACCCCACTACAACTTCCCCACTAATTTTCCTATTTTCCCCAACGTCGCACGTCCAGAGCATCTCTCTCCAAAAAGGGTTGCCCACAGACACCTGGGAGAAGCACCACAATATGCACCTCGTGCAACAAAACCACCACATACACACACCAAAGTAACCAAGTAGTTTTTGGGAGACACCACATCTCACATAATGTGTATTATACGTTGGGTATTATACTTCAAGCCATCACAACCCATACACCGAGTAAGGATCCTCAAACCATCATAGCCTATACACGTTACACCTATAGTAGTCCATAAAAAATATATCCAAAATATATTTGTGTGAATAACCACAAGCCATTACAGCCCCCTACACACATATATGGGGAAAACTAACCAATGTGTCTGCCAGCACCAGAAACTATCAAGAGAAGAGAGCGATGCCAAAGGGGGTAATCAGTCATCCATCCTCCCACCGTAATGTTGGGGAAAACACCCCTAGGTCTCAGAATCCCCAGGGTGTGAGTTGCCCTTAATGACAGGGTGGATTAGCATATAAAAACACAAAAATTACAGGATATATTATATCCCACAACCACACTATGGGCATTACCTAGTCTTAGACACAACTGTAGCTAACGTCTCTCAGACTCCGGGCTGCTACATCTAAGACTAGGTATCCTATAAGCACACAACCATTTAAAAAGCTTTATTAGATTACTTAATTCCCTTTTTATCCATTACACTGTACGTTAATTAATTCTTTAAAAATTCATTAACCCTGAATAATCCCACATTAAATTTCATTAGCATAACACCCAAAGTCAACTGTTCCTTCAAAAATTACAACCTCATCATTATGTTCCAGCATATCCATCCCCATGGGTTAACACCATTTATTCAATTACTCATTATATAAATACTTTCCCACATTCCCATGAATTGTAGAAAAACATTATATGCTACGAAACACAAGGGGATCAACACGGTGAGTAGATGTACTACCCGTCGAGTCTTTGCTGCTTATAGCAAGAGCATATACCCATCCTTCCTTGAGAAGCTAAACATGGAAAGCACGTGGCATACCCCATGTGACTTTTCCTCTTTCAGAAGAAGGGTAAGTAAGACTAGATTCCTTGAGTAGTGGGGAAATGTAAAGCAGATAAACAACCAATCAAAATTACCAAGCATCCAACAATCACATCCATCCCATTCCATCATCACTGGTGTCCTCCCCGACACCACATGCATAAACCGATACATCTCACCACTCTAGGCGTCATCTGCTGCCACAACCAGAAGGTCCTCCATGCCTCTACATATTACCATAACCATACAGGATCACATTAAAACACAAGTAGCAGTAAAACAGACATATTCACAATTGGGCTCTTGGCCCTTAAACAAACAAGAGGGTAACTCAGAACCCTACAAGAAATTATCTTTTAACAACCACCATTTCTTTAATCCATCTTGGGTTAATCTATTTATTATTCATTGGTTCCAAATTCGGAAAACCTAACCAGTAAGTTATCACAAATAAATAAACATGATTACTGCACTAATTTGATTAACATCAAATTACAACAAGAACCAGATTTGTTTTCATGCCTCTTTATCTTTATCCAACAATTATCAATTAATCTTGGTTTACGTTATTTACTTATTTCCATCAAGAAAAAATAGCCAAGCAAAGAAATCATAGATATCAAACTATCTAGAAAAACAAGAGGCAATAAAATACGATTGATATCAATTTATTTATCCGGTTAAAATATTTATTATGTAAATTCCATTGTCATCCAGTGGGATTAAACATGCTAACAATATAGTTTCACGTAAAAGAAAGAGAAGCAACGAATCCTCTACCTCAAACAGTTCCTCACGTTCTTTATCCACACAACGGGTCACGATACTCCTCTCGCGATGACTACATCCACTTGAGGATGACACAGTACGACCGCACCGACCAAACCCCAAGAAAAACCCCATTAGAAGCATGGAGATTACATGCTATAACATGGAAAGGAGAAACAGGAGGAGATGATCCCCAAAGGAATGACTATAAAACATAACTTATATCAAATATTGATCGATATAGCTCGATTGCATCAAAATAGAGCAGAACCAATCCGAGGAGTAAAGTTTTATTATGCAACTCCTACGAGAAGGATTGAAAGGTTCTATCGTCTCATAGACAAGAATAAAGAGGAAGAACAAGGGAGGAAGATATCTTGTCCCTTTTGAAGATTTAATGGGGTGACGGTTTAAGATATGCTTAATTCCCCCATTAAAAGTGGATCGCATTAACCCACGCGATTTGACCAAGTAAAAACATCCCAAGCCATAGGAATAATTAATATAGGATTTATGGCCTTTGAATCGGCCTTAAGAGTCCTTAAAATAAGGCTTTAAATGTATTTTATTTCAAAGGAAACGTCAAAGGGGTGAAACTGTAGGAAGCTGGAAACACTATACACCTACTGTTTCTGTACACCTACCGTTACTGTACACCTACCGTTAGAGGTTACCGATAGACCTCACCATTTTGGAAACACTATACACCTACCGTTACTGTACACTTACCATTACTGTACACCTACCGATAGAGGTTACCGATATACCTCACCATTCTAGAAACACTGTACACCTACCGTTACTATACACCCACCGTTACTGTACACCTACCGATAGAGGTTACTGATAGAGGTTACTGATAGAACTCACTGTTCTGGAAACACTATACACCTACCGTTACTATACTCCTACCGTTACTGTACACCTACCAATAGATGTTACTGATAGAGGTTACCGATAGACCTCACCGTTCTGGAAACACTGTAGACCTACTATTACTGTACACCTACCCTTACTGTACACCTACCATTAGAGGTTTCTGATAGACCTCACTGTTCTGGAAACACTGTTCATGGGGCCTCACTGATTGAACTGTTCACAAAGCCTCACTGATAGAACAGTGTTCACTGAATCCTCACTAATAGAACATTGTTTACTGAATCCTCACTGATAGAACACTGCTCACTAAACCTCACCAATAGAACACTGTTCACTGAATCCTCACTGATAGAACACTGTTCACTAAACCTTACCAATAGAACACTATTCACTGAACCTCACCGATAGAACACTATTCACTGAATCCTCACTGATAGAACACTGTTCACTGAATCCTCACTGATAGAACACTGTTCACTAAACCTCACCAATAAAATACTGTTCACTGAATCCTCACAGATAGAACACTGTTCGCTGAATCCTTACTGATAGAACACTATTCAATGAACCTTACTGATAGAACACTGTTCACTGATGGAACTATTCATAGAATTGGAAATTTGGCAAAGGAAAGAGAGGTTACCATTAGAGGTTACCGATAGAACTGTTCACTGATGGAACTGTTCACAGAATTGGAAATTTGGAAAAAATTACTGGGGATAAGTCTCCTTGACCTCCGGGAACTCCTAAAACACCATATTTTCCCAAAGTAATAGACCAGAGAGGTCTAGTCCATTACATTTATTATATTATAAATATATCATTTCTTATAGTAAGTCATATTTAAATAGCAATATTTATGTGTTGGATTTCATAGACCAAATAATGGAAGTTGATAATGATGTTATGTGACTTGGCTTATACAACACCCAAAATTGGAATCACCGGATAATTTATCTAAATGAAAATTTGTTGAATAAGTTAAATTAAGATGGATATTTAGAATATTTTGACCTAAAACCACTCAGTGTATGTCACACATGTTTTCAAGTAAAATGAATAATGACCCATTTAGTGAGAAATGTGAAAGGGATAAAGAGATTCTTGAATTAGTTCATACGGATTTGTGTGGACCATTTTGTGTTGATTCAAGGGGTGGGTACTCATACTCCATAAATTTTATAGATTATTTTATTAGATATAGATATTAATACATAATGAGGTATAAGTTTATTAAATATTATGACATCGATTAAATATTTTTTATTTATATTATTTATATTATCTAATAATTTTAACTTAATTTTCATTCATAATGAAAAGTGAAAATAGTAAAGATATTTTCCTATAGTTAAGATAAAAATGGGTTTTTATGGGATTAATATAAAAAGATAATGGTTAAAATAACCTAAAAATTACTACATTATATTTTATGCCCATTTTAGACCATATATTTTAGAAGGCATGGAAATAGTCCATTTTTTACCCTTTTGGAATGTGAAAAATGTGTTTATCACATTTTCATTTTAAAAAATTTATGTTTTCTGATCAACTAAATTTTAATAGTCCAACCCTCTACTATTCTCTTCAAAACTTCAAATAATTTTTTAATATACTTGACCTACCAAAAGACAATTTTTAATTCCATACCCACTAATTTGAGACCATTTTTCATAAAAAAATTCACCATATTATGGCTTTTATAACTAACCTAAGGTGGTTGTCCGAAGACTAGTTATCATACTTTATCATCCTTATATTTTATTTCTTATTCAAAATACATTAAATATTATTCAATAACACTTCATATATCTGACCAATATCTCAAAAATACTGAGATATAATTCTATTAATAACATATTCTAAATCTACCTCCTCTTTAATCATATTGGAATCAAAACTATCATTCATGTGTATGACAGAATTCCACCTCACAAACTGATATAATTCATTTTTAATCATCCCCTCACAAATAATTTTATAATGGTGGATTTATAGTATATTTATTATATTGGAAACATTATTATACTCCATGAATTGTTAAATAACATATATCATTTTAATTTCCATTCAATAGGGTATAAGATAACGTCATTGGTGTGTACGAAAGACTACCACCTCGCGAAGCGATGTGAATTGTTTACATCATCGCATCTTATGGATTGTTGAAATGATGGATATAAAGTATATATATATAATATTTAAAAAATAATTATAAATATATAATTATGATACCACATATACCATTTTACTTTCAATTCAGTGGGCTGTACAATAATGTTGTTCATGTGTATGTCGGACTACCACCACAAGAAGAATTGTGATTCATTTTTTCATAGACACTTTTTTGAAGGTAATAAGGATAAAATTAATGAATATATTTGAAATATATATTAAATAATTATGTTATTCATGATATATTTAAAATTATGAAAATATAATATATCATTTTCATTATTACCATTCCACTCACTGAAAAACGACACTGTTATTCATGCGTTTGTGTGGACTACTGTCTCTATGAAGTGATATGATTAATTTTTAATCACCAAATATCACAGATGATATAAAAAATTATATTCAAGGAAATAACATGGTATTAATTATTCTATGGTAATTATTTTAATATAAAATACTATGTACCTTCATTCGATAATTATCCTTGAAAAATAGAAATGTTACTCATGCTTTTGTACAGTCTATTATCTCCATGATTGTAACATAGTTAATTTTCATAACCAAAATCAATATATGGGTTTAAGAGAATATATTTATATATAAAAATTACAATTATTTCATGATTTCTATTATGGATATGATGGAATAATGATTTCTTTGACCATAATAATCCCATCAAAGTCAATTTGGATATATAAGTCAAATAGCATCAAAACATCCATTGTGGATATAAATTATTAGGTATTTAAATATGTAATTAAAAGTAATTAAATAATCTATTAAGTATAAGGTATTAAATATGTTAAATCTTATTAGGAAATAATATAATTTATATAGTATTTCTACACATTAGTTAAAGGACATACATAGAAATTCTGGAGTTGAGGTATGGGACTTCGTCTCCATTTTCCTTCATTGAGGCATATTTTAATATTATGAACATATTTTATTTTATATTGTGTATATACTACCACTATTATATGTGATTCCCTTAATAATTCATTCTAATGGTGTTTTATATTTTAATTTCAATTATTTCATCTAAGGGTATTTTACTTTAAAGGTACCTTGTGTTAAAGAATTTAATAGCTCAATTTTTTTTCATAGGGTTATATTATTTATTCATTTTCTAGGATTTTATATTATTATGTTTTTAATAACATTTTATTACCATATATTTATTTTTCACATATTTATCAACAAATAAATTTAGATACACATAATATATTCATCAATTAATTCTAACTACAATGTTATAGTCATTATAAGGGTTGATTGTCAAAAATTACCTTCATTACGACATATGTTATGTTATATAACTATCCTTTTTATGAGGTTCATATAATTACATTTTTATATGTTATATCATTAATATCTATTTTTATGATATTTACTGTTACAATTTATGTAATTCATTAAAGGGGTTTACAATTGAAATATTACCAAAGTGGCAATGGCTTTAAGGTACAATCTCCTTTTTTTTTGGATTTTTTAAATTCAAATATCTTGAGGATAAAATAATATACTATATATTCTTAAACTAAATACATTTTTATCCTCTTATTTTTAATTTTATTTACATTTTTGTTTTACTTTTCCAACTTTATTAATTGTAGAAATATCATACAATTTTTTCATATGTGATACTGATCGTGTATATTTCTTTTAGATCTGGAATCATTATCTTCCATATAAATTTTTTATAAAATGTTTCAAAAATTATACTTTTTAAAAACCTAAATTATTTAATAAAACTTTTTTTCATAAATATGAATAAAATTTATAATGTTATGATGTAAATTTTTCACCATTGTATTTTATAAATGAAAAGTGAATGTTTGAATTAAGTTGATAGGTAAAGAGGCATAGATTAATACAAATCCTATGATTAGTTATTAAGTGGATACATTTTGTTAATAGAACTTTTCACTATTAAATGAGTTTTCAAGCTTAATATAGCCTTGTATTCCTGATGGAATACCTTGAAAACGCAGTAGAAAACACCATGATTCATTGAGATAGTGTCAAATGGAGATACCCACATTAGAATTTGGTCATCTTCTTAGTATATGAATTCTATTTTACTGTAATGTCTCATAATTTTTATGTATTAAGGCTGAATATTATATGGATTATTTTTGAGGCCATGTGCTAAGACAATGTTCGATTCTAAGTCCTAGTGCACCCGGAATAAATGCTTGAAATATATTAAATATATTTAATAGAACACACATACAGTTTTCCTAAAAAAAGTGGAAGAAATAATAAATAGTTTCTTGGATTAGAGATCATAGGGAACCATTGAGTTTAGAATGGAACTTTTACTACAAGCGTGACTTAACATTATCCAAATAAGGTCATTCGTGAATAAGTTGTCACATGTGAAATATTACTAAAATAAACTAAATTAAAAATATATTATATTTTATTCATCACATTGACCTACATATTATTTAAATATATGGATATTTAAATTGTCTTAGGGTTGGCTGCTAATTCCTAGAGACCTAGACGTCATTAGAGAGAGCCTATAGAGAATCCTCTCGGGCGAACGATGATGAGATTGTGGATCAAAAATCAATGTGCAACCGATTCAAGAAATCAATGAAAATTACAACACATAATTCATCATCTATGATCGAACCAAATCGAGGTAGTATGTTTGTTTTATGTGAATTTAGTCTCCATTCTTAATTTTTGTGATGAATGAAAATAAATTAATTAACATATTGATGTTCGGACTAGTTTCCTTGAGGGATGGGTATAATTAAAGTGTGATTTGGGAGAATTATTTTGAATCTATTCATTGTTCATCTTATGGAAATGAATTTATATCAATAAGAACATTTATTAAGGTTTGTTCCTCTTATTTTTACCTATGATTTTCTCCCCTGGTTATTTGATTCACCATAGACATTCTTCATTTGGACCAAGGTTAAAATATTCTTGACAAATTGATCATTGGACATCTATTTCTTGGCATAATTTTCTAATATAATAGATATGGGATCATCACATCTAGATGGAGGTGATTCAATAGAGGATTTTCTTTTCAAATGATGAATGCTTCCTTATTTTGTGTTCTTCATCATTCAATGGAACATAATGATTAATGTCATTTCGATTCATTTTCCAAGTAGATCTAGTGATAAAATTTGTTATTTCAATGATGGAATGGAAAAATGTGGTTGGATCTGGATTTTTGTATCATGGAACTCTATGGATTGGATGCTGGATGATCAGATGATGTGTACTAAGGAAGATCTAGGATTTCTGGAAAATCCCATAGAAGACAACATATAATCTAGTATTGAACTGTGTGTAGACCCCCATCAGTTGTGGATTTGGTTTTAGGAGGAAGATAAGGATCACATGACATGTGACCAATATCACACAACATGTGGCCCTCCTTGATTGAATATCCATGTACTCCAGAGAGTATACATACATGGGTTGGAGTACATGGGGATGTACATGCTGTGTATTCCCACATGGACACAGATTGGTATACATGGACTAGTACACAGACAGGACTTTGGCACAAGGAAGTAGACAGGTGACATGGACAGGATATCGTGTGCCTCTACACACTATGTACTCATTATACACGTCATGTATTTAGAGACTACATGATGTATGAGGCTCTTCCACATGGGTAACAATTGGGATTAATGGACATACCATGTACTCTTTTCAAGATTTCGTGAGGATATTTATTTTCTTATTATTGACCTATATATGTTGAGTTATATCCCTTGTTTATTTACCTTTAGGGTACAGTGTAGAATTACATCCACATATTTGGATTGTGATCCCCTCTAGAGGTCATGTCTCAGATAGAGTAGTGGTGCCCTTAGTGAGACTATAGTGTGATCCTCTATCATCCATAGTCCCCTAGTTGGAGTTTTTGGAATCAACATGACCTCCCTACATAGAGTGTTGATCCACCATCTAACATGCCACATTAGTAGGGTTCGTGGAATTGTTGACACATAATTCCCAACATAGAAGGTTGATCCAGATTGGGTCTGTGGTGTCCACCAACGATTCTTAGTGTGACCTCCTATATGTGCATCATAGTTTTCATATACTGGTGTGATTTATTTTGGTGGGAAAGAAATGAGATATACTTATTTTTTGAGAATATTCATTGAAAGCATGGGTCAGGGAGTGAGTTCTCCCAAAACGATCATTGGTTCGAGAAAAATCTTTTGGTTGACATTTGGTTGTAATTGCCTTATGTAACGATCTATTTCTTGATTATATCTAAGTTATTTATGTTTTAAATTTATTGTTATATCTTTTTTTGAGATTACTATACTTGGTGCCTCATGATTTTATTTTTTGTGGTGTCCTACTGTGTATTGTTATACTCACCCTTGCACAGGCTTTTCCCGCACATGTCATGTCTAGTGAATATGATAGCCCATTTAATGGTGTCCTAGGAGGATAGAGAGCATGTAAAGTGTATCTAGGGATTAAAATACCCAGGTGTTTATTGGGAGTGTGATTTTGAAGTTTTCCAAGACCTTGGAGTAGGTTGGACTCTTCACAGTTTTGGTTTGGGCTTGTTTTTGTACCCTTTTATATTTTTATCACATTACTATCGTACTCTGTTGTGGGATATAATATGTATGAATGCATTGTTTCATTTTATTTACACTTCATCATTGTGTGGGATGGGTTATATCTGTCTGTAATTGTACATTACGCTAATTCCTCCCATTTGTGGGATATACCTAATCGACATTGGTCTGTACCCCCTAGCTGATTAGAGGCAGCCTTGGGATAGTCGCGACACGGGCCCCACTGGGACGGGTCATGACAAAGAAGTATCAGAGAAGTTTGTTTCTACTTTAGGACATTATTTAGTGATATTGGTTTAGGTAAACACTTTTTATTGTTTTGATTTTGGATTTTAGGCTAGGAATTCCATTTTTGGTGCGATGCCTGACATATCCATACACCAGGACTCTGATCACATGCCTTTCATCTCGGTACATTTAAATGTTTTGTTATGGGGGAAATTTTTATTACACCCTCTACATATAAGAATGTTTTTGTTTTCCATTTTTTTCAGGATTCATCTCCCCAGATATACTCTTTTGATCGTGGTACATAGTGTTTTATTTTAGGATGTCTCGAGATATATAATGATCTATGATTTTTTCATGTGATCATGCGGATGATCTTCCTAGTGACGAGCCATTAATACATGGACTTATACTAGAGATAGAACCTCTAGGCGGTTTACTAGTTGTACCAAAACCTATTGAGTAGCATCTAGCACCAGCACTAACAGTTTAGGATGAATGTAGACAGAGTTCACTGAACGAGTTTCAGAGATAGAAACCTCTCATGTTTCAAGGTGAGCCGGACCCCAGGTTGCAAAGGACTTCTTATAGAAAGTCACTGAGTCCCTCTTATGATCATATGGGAGTACTTTCAGTAAGTCTTCTTCAGGGTTCTATGAGAAGATAGTGGATCTTGGTAACTCATTCACACAATGAGATGGCTCTCTCTTGGATAGACTTAGAGTGTCTCTTCATAGAGGTGTTCTATCTGGCCACATTGTTATCGATACACATACTAGATCATCAACATCTACATTAGATAAGTATGACCATGGAAAAGTACTCATTGATATTTATGAATCTCTCCCATTACTCAATGGATATGGCACAAGACCAATTATTTAGGGCTCAAAATTTTGAGTAGGGATTTCATTGGGAAATCATGGCATCACTATTATCTCTTAGAATTTCCTCCCATGCTAGAGTGCTTGATAAATCCTTATTATCCGAAATATATTTTGTATAGATGACATCGATAGTGGGAGCTAGTAGTGGGGACTTGGTAGTTGATACCAGGAGAGTAGGAATCTCACAACAGTCACAATGATCCATGTGGGTTAGATGCTTTAGGAGGTTATCCCAGGACTTAGGGTCAGTGGTGTAGGGATCTCTAGGTGGCTCAAATCACCCGAGAGATATATGGTGTTTCTATTGGGACGATCAAGGAGAATATGTCCTGATATGGCCCGACCAATAATACAGCTGATCGGGAGATGGTCAAGGGACCATCAAGACATAGGAAAATGCAGGAGTATAGTGGTATGTAGGGTGGAAGATGTGGAATATTGGATAAAAAGGAAGAAGGATATGGTCAATAGTTTATCCTATTACTACCACCACCACCAGGTGGTCTACTCTAGGCTTAGGGAGATGATGGGTAAGGAAGAGGCCATCTACATGCTATAGAGGCCTATGACCCCGAGGCTCTAGGGATGACATGAGGTAAAATCTATGTATTTTATATTTTAACTACAATATTGATAGACACGAGTTCTAGCCATTCATTCCTTATAAATTTTTTGGTTTGAAACCTAGAGATTATGTTCTATCTTTTGGCTCGACTGTTTCTGTTTGAGACTTTGATGGGCGGTGACTCAAAATTTTTTCACTTGTGTTGACAGTTTGACCTGACTCTTGGTGGAAAGGGTTTTGTATGTGATCTCTTTACTATATAAATGAGTCTTTATGACTTCACCTTAGGTATGGACTATAAATCTACAATTCATTCCCATATATACTATTTTAGGTGTAGGATGTTATATTTATGTAGTAATAGAATGAGGTTTTCCATTTTGGGTGAAAAGGAAACCTTCACAGAGTAGGATGATCTCAAGCATAGGATGGTACAACTGATTACTCACTAGTTTTCTTTCATGACTCTATGGGAATAGATTATTTGGGATATCAGTTTTGTTCAATTTTGGTGGAGTAAAAGGACTTATTTCTTAAGGACATATTATGTTTATCTCCTAGTTTATAGGTAAATTTCAGCATTTACTTGCTTCTTGGGAGGAAAATGATATCTACACTAGCATATATGATGTATCTCATAGCGCTTCAAGATATGAGTATGAAATTGGAGGACATGCTCTAAGATTTCCTATTGGAATTTGGACATAGTTGGTAGGATCACCTACAAATGGTGAGGTTCATTTAAAAAAACAAATACAATTCCACCATCAATATGGAACTATTCACAACTTTGTATGGGAGACCCGGTAGGTAAAAACCTTTCTGGAATGACCCAGGAGAGTCAGCACTCATGGACTCAGAATTGGTGTGAGCTACAACTGAGAAGGTACATATCATCCAGGAGTGGATGAAGAATGCATAGAATCATCTTAAGTAATATTTCGACATGCGACATAGGAATTTGGATTTTAAGGAAGGAGACCATGTGTTCTTTAAGGTCTCACCTCAATATTGATTCAATATATTTGTCCATGAAAAATAGTTATCTTCAAGATTCATCGGCCCTTTTCAGATAATGCATAGAGTTTGTAAAATGGAATACCTCTTAGCTCTACTGACATAGTTGGACCGGGTACATGACGTCTTACACTTGTCATAGATGAGGAGGTACGTGCATGACCCATTGCACATTTTCAGCTAGGGTGAGCTAGACATAGAGGATGGATCTACCTTTGCAGAGTACCTGGTGGAGGTTGATGATCACCATGATATGATTCAATATGGGTGTTAATTTCCCCTTATGTGTGTTCAGTAAAAGCATGAGAACCCTTAGGTGAGCACATGGGAGTGGGATACCCATATTAAATAATAGTACCCCCATCTATTTGAGTAATATTTCAATTTTCAAGATGAAAATCCCCAATGTAGGTAGAATGAAACACCTCTGTTTTTTAGTGTATTAATTTTGGATATTATATGGATTATTTTCGAGGACTTTCTCTGATATGAAATTTGATTCTGAGGTCTAATGTTCCTGGGATAAATGAGTGAAATATATTAAATATATTTAATAGCACACTTGTTTGGTTTTCCTAAAAATGTTGATTAACTTTTAAATGGTTTCTCGAATCTGAAATCTAAGGGTACCAATGAGTTCATAATGGTGGTTTTATGGTACACGTGACTTAACATTTGTCAGTGCGGGTCACTCATGAATAAGTTTTCAAGGGAATGGAATTAATAAAATAAATTAACTTAAGAATTATTTATTATTTATTCATCACAAATACCTACATATTCTTTAATTACATGTCTATGAAAATTGCCTCAGGTTTCGCTTTTAAACCATGAATACCGAGAAGACTTTGGATAGAGCCTTGGGGGAATACTATCGGGAGATTGATGATGAGATCATGGATCAATGATTAAGGCACAAACTATTTGATGGATCATTCTAATGACAATGAAGACTCAATGTTCTCCATCATAGATCAAACTAAATCAAGTTATGATGTTTCTTTAATGTGAATTTATTCCACATTATTATTTTTTATGATGAACACAAGTCAATTGATGAATAGATTGATGTGTAGATCGGTCACCTTGCAAGATGGGTGTAATTACTGGGTTGATTTGGAGGAATAATTTTGAATATATTAATTTTTCATATTAAGGAAATAAATTGAGATCTATGAGAACATCGATTTAGGTTTGTTCATCTAATTTGTTCTTTTTATTTTCTCCACTTTCTTGTAAATTCACCATAACTGTTCTTCATTTGGAATGATGTTTGAGTATTCTCAATCAATTGATCATTGCATACCCATTTCATGGTGCAACAAACTCAGATCATAGATATAGGATTGGTACGTTACTATAGAGGTGTGATTATGGAGACTAAGTGATTTGGATGATAGGTGATTCTCGATTTCACATTCTTCAACGTCATTTGGCACGAAATAAAGATTGTAAATTCAAGCCATTTTTTGAGCATTCCTGGTAATGAAACATGTTGATTTTATGATGTCATGGAAAAAAGGTTAGATCATGAGTTTTTCATTATGGTGGTTGATGGATTAGAGGATATATGATCGGTCAAGGCATGCTGAGGAAGATCTGGTATTTCTAGAAAATCCCACAGAGCACGGCGTGTAATCTGGGATTACATGGTGTGTGGACCCCATTTAGTGGTGGCTAGGGTTATAGGGGGAAGATAAGGATCACATTACATGTGACCCCTACCACATGGAATTTAAAGCTCCCTAGTTGTCTCATCTTGTACTTTGAAGAGTACAGAGACACAAGTTGTAGTACACGGACACAGACATGTCATGTATACCCACATAGACACAACTTGGCCTACAGGGCCTGGTACATGGACATGGCTTCGGTACACATACATGGCCAAGAAACATGGAAATTATACTATGTGTCTCTACACACTTTTTAATCATTCTATATGCTGTGTAGATGGAGACCACATGTCATGTGAGGATCTTCCACATGGGAATGACTTGGGATGGGCGGATACACTGTATAAAATTTGGGACACACCATGTACTCCCTTCAAGAGTGCTTGAGGCACATTGATTTCTTATTTTGTTCTAGTATAAGTTGAGTGAATTCCCTTAGTCCTTTCTTTCAAGGTTACTATGAGGCATTAAATCAACATCACTGGATAATTATCCCATCTAGAGTTTGTGTCTCAAATAGAGTTGGGGTGTCCCTCCATAAGGCTAGAGTGATATTCTTTACATTCCTTAGTCCCCTAGTTGGATTCAGTGGGATTAGTGTAACCTCTCAGAGTAGGGCTTTGATCCTCCCTCTAGTAGGTCACATTGGTAGGTTTGGTTGAATCTTTGACATAAGATCCCCGAGGTAGAAGGTTATTCAAGATTGTGTTCATGGTGTCCCCTAATGATTATGGGTGTGACCCCTATCTATGTATCATAGTCTTCTTTGATGAGTGCTCTTTATCTGGTTAGGGCCTAATTATCTAAACCTATTTTTTGATCATCTATGATGATATCATGGCCTATGTAGTGATTTCTCCTTGGATGAGCATTTCTTCAAGAATAATTAAATGGATGATAGTTGGTTATGACCACCTTATGGTGTGTTCTCTTTCTTGAGTATTTTGTGTTGTTTCTATTATACATTATTTTTTATTTCCTATATTGAGATGAATATATATATTTATTCATGTTTAGTGTTTTTGGAGTGTCCTATTGAGTATTATTATACTCACCCCTGCATGGGTTTTCTACAACATGTCATGTATTGTGCAGATCAAGTCCCTTTTGATGGTGTCCTAAGAGGACGAGGAGTGGTTGGAGTGTATATAGGGCTTGAATGACCAAGGTGTTTACTTGAATTTTTTTATTGACTTTTTCCTCATGCTTAGAGAAGGTTGGACTCTTTACAGTTTTCGTTTGTGCTTGTTTTCTTCCACTTTTTTGCATTTAGCATTTTACAAATGTTCTCTATTGTGGTATCTTAGATGTATTCATGAAATGTTTCAGTTTTTTAGACTTCAACATTGTATGGGATTTTAGATGCGTGTGTTTTTATAGGAACATTAAGATAATTCCTCCCATTTGTGAGATATTCCCACTCGTCGTTGGTCACCAAAACATATCTTATTGGAGGCGAGCTTGCGGTAGTTTCAGCATGAGGCCATATGGGATGATTCGTGATAGGTATGGTACAAAATATATATTCTATTTATATCATGAAATTAGAGTTCCATGGATTATCTCCTTGGATTCATCTTTATGTGTTCAGAGATGTGACAACTTTCATAATTTCCTTAGTACCTAGTCATTCTTATTATAGGATTTATATTGGATGTGTCCAATGGACAAGGTTTGAGATTTTTCACCAGTGTAATTCATGGGTTATAACCCTCATATTACACATAGAACCTATTATTAGGATGTCTAACTATCACACTAAGATGGACTGACCTCCTAAGGTCAAGGATGCCTCAGTTTGACCATGGGTCATACATAATTAACATTATTACAAGATATATTTTTGAAAATACTTGATATATTACTATTTATAGGATATATATATTAAGATACATCAGGTAGAACTGAAGAAGGTATGGTTAACCAGACTTTCCATGAGGAAACTGGTCCCAAAATGGTTATTATTTCAATTGAATTTAAACTAGATATCAATATAAGTACAAACTACAATATGTATAATCATAGAATATATTTATTATAGACACCATTGGTGGTGGCCTAATAAGTTTTATTGATACCATTTACAGTCCATCATTTGGTAACTGAAAAGACATGATAAATGAAAACCAGGAAAAGGGAAAGGTTTTGACTTTGGATGACGGATTTATGTGATAGGATTTTTTATGAGAGTAGAGGAACTAGAATATTCTTGTGATTCCTTCCTAGTTTTTTGTTTTTGTAATTCTATATATTTTTTTGTTTCATATATTAATGCCTCCTTACTTCCTTCTTTTTATATAGTACAATGTAATTATCATCATCTACACATGACATGGATATTGTGGTTTCTATTTGTATATATATATTTCTTAGATAATTTAATTTAATTTATTTTAATTATAATTATTGTATCAACTATTGTTGAATGTATATTATTATGTTGTGCTACACTCTGACATGAGGGAATAATACCATAATTAACACACCCTAGGTGTAAGGGTTGGTTTCCTGAGAACCAACTGTTTTTGTACATTGATTACATGAATGTTTACTTATTATATATTGTTCATTGTTCTGCATGACTATAATATAATAATGTCCTGGAATATTTGTTGCATTGATAAGGTCATAGAAGATCCCGCTATGATGAGAACCTTGAAATGCTATAACAATATTATTAAATAAAGTTCTACGGTTGGATAACATAATATGATAGGAAACATAGTATATAGACCGTCATGTGCGAGTACTCATAAGAAGACGATACTCTCTCTCATGGATTTCGCACTTGGTAATCTCCAAGATGGGATATTATGAGAACAGACCCACCAGTAGTAATTCCACATGTCTTGGTGTCATCAGACATTGCCATCTACGAGCGTGTGTAATGGTCCTTAGACTGGAAGATTATCATTAACTCATGTCATTACTCACGCACTTAGATTTACTAATGAAAACCGTCACACAGATAGTTAGCAAGAAGTAGGGTACGTTGGGTGCGTCACGAGTGACATGTTGTTAATGGATAAGTCGAGGAAGGATTTGTCCCTTCTATTTATGGAAGTTGATATCTCGTCCCTTTGATTGAAATAGAACTGTCGTATTAAATTCCATGTCAATGGTGTAAACGACGAGTTTATTTTAGGTAGTCAAAGAACGACAGATCAAGCATATAGGTTTCTGACACTACCATGAAACCTTCTTGATGAGATATCAAGACAAAGGGATTAAATTACACAATAAGCGTTCGTATGAGGTGATACATCAATGCGGCGTCAACTTCTTTCTCTTGGGTGCCTTGACCCATTGCTAGACAGTAATCTTGGACTTTAGGCAAGCCCGCCTAATGCCAATGAGAAAGAGGCCTAGATGGTCACACACTAAGTGTATTCAAGTATCTCAAGTAGAATAAATATTATTCCCGTATGTGGTTTAATAATTATTCAAGGAAGCCTAAATTATTTTAATGTTGAAGGAAGAATAAAATAAAACAAGTACACGCTGTGTATAAATGATTACACGCTGTGTAGTTTTATTTTGAAAACAAGTACACGTCGTGTATTATTAAATGTACACACCGTGTAGTTTTCATTTTGGAAAGGAAATGAATAAATGAAAATAAGATATACAGGTCGTGTACATTGAATGTACATGACGTGTAGTTTTCAATGAAAAATAAGTACACGCCATGTATTTATTAATACACGCCGTGTAGTTTTTCCAGTCAGGATTTTGAGGAAATATCATTTCATTAAATAATATTTATTATAATCAGCATGGGCGCATGTCATGGAATTAATTATTTGACATGGGGGTTTTCAATAAGAGTCAATGAAATAAATAAAACGCGTAATGCGTTTATTTATTGTCATAACTCTACAACCTCAAACCCAATTATAAATATCCTCACAATCCCAACTCTTTTCCTACACATAAGAGAATCGTTGTAAACAACAACTCTGGAGAATTCTTTCAAGGCCGAAAGAACCTCTTCCTCCAAGAACACTCTCAAGACCAAGAGAGATCCTCTTCTATCGGATAAAGACGATCTAAGGTGGACAATGCAATAAAAGGTTTCTCCACGCTATCACCCGAATAATTCTTTGGCGATGTCCCGAGATACGAGGTACACGTGTGGATCACCGCTAGAGGAAGTCTACACTTGGATTCTGCGATGCAACGATGAATCACATCAGAACGTGATCAAGAACATCATCAAAGAAAGAACACCCAAAAGGTATTTATTTTAAATTGATTAAATTAATTATAATCAATTTGTAATGATCCTACTTTGTGGTTCCAGGACTTTCCTTTTCTTTGTCCATTTCTGTGTTTCGATCCGTGGAGACTGGCGTTTATCGTCGTATTGATCCCGGATTGATCATTGTTAATGACAAAAAGCCAAGTGGGCACATCCACACATGCGCTTCCATTGAAACCGGAACCTTCACTAGGAACCCTCTATTTGTTGGAATCCTCTAGCATATGAGGAGGCATGCATGAAGACATGTTGAAAAATTGTTTATATCACTATTTAATAAATTTGGCTTTTATAATTCACAAAGGTGTATCAATCGATTCTTCAGTTCTTTATTATTATTTTTGTATTAGATATGATAATAGGAACTAATTGGAATATGGTAATGATCTTATTATTTGGATTAGATAACCTATGTAATGAAAAAATATATATTTCATGTGATAGAATTTGATGTTCTAGATTATTCTTATTACAGTTGAATTGATTTCAACACTGGTTGATACACATGTTTTTTTGTTATTATTTTCATTTAGGATTTTCTCTATATCCTTATCCTAGTATGTCAAGGTGATAGTGTCTCTTTCATTATCATGAGACATGAGGATTCTCATTACATTATGATGTCAGTGAATATTTAATTTCATCTGTAAATTTTATATAGCATGTGTTGTTTCTTGACATCACTGTCTATTATGGAACTAAAATTTCTTATAGGAATAAAATAATTGTAGGAAATAAATTTTCTATACCAACCTCAATGGGGTTTTCCTATATATCTTGATGATGAAATCATAATTCACTAAGTATGTAATGTATGAAATGTGGAGAATTGGTCATTATAGAAAAAAAGTTAGATGGTTACAATTACATGTGTTTCACTTGAAATGTAAATACTTTTTTCCTCTATAAATAGGAAATGGAGGTCAATCAAAATGAACCATTCTAAAATCATGGTCTCAGTCATATATACTTCCAATTTAAATTTTTATGGATCATTACTTTATAACATGGTCATGATATATTTATATAACTACACCTTGAAATATATATAGATATATACATAATGACACACTTAATAACTTTTGACCTCTAAACATATAATAAATTGATTCCATTATATAGTGATTCCAATTGCAACATAAAGGTTGATTTTTTACTATATCATGCAATTGAAACATAGTAAACCAAATTCCCAAATTTAAAACATATAACCTAACCCATACTAGAACTTGGTAGTAGGAAATATGAAGTGTGTCTATATTTTAATCATTTTCTTATATGTTTCCTAGATCAATCTTATAAGAAGGCTAAGGGGTGTGAATATTACATTAGAAGGCTTGTATCTATCATACTCTTATACTTGTGAATTATATCATTATTTAATATGTTATGAGGTGTCTTCTTGGAATTTATAGATACACACCTCCATTATGGACATAGGTATAGCTCCATGACGGTGTCGATGACCATGATCCTTAAGTAGTTGGACATAACCCGCTAGTAGTGCCACTTGAGGCACCACAAATTATAGCTCATGTTATTCCTAGGATGGATACTGACACTATGTTTTTGGGAGGGTATATATACCTAGTGTGATGTAATACATTGAACCTTATGTAGATGTCTCATGCTCAGTTTTATTTATTATTTTTCCCTTGGTTTATTCTTACTTTGGTTAAGGCTTGTCTTGGGAGAATTTTGGAGAGTTGTGAAAGTTTTGGAGGGTTTTTGGGCAGTGCCAAGATGGAACATAATTTGGGAACACCCTGGAAACACCCATAGAAAAAAGTGCACCCATAGATACAATAGTTTTTTATGGTTTTCACAATGCTTGGAAAACCATTCTCTCACCTTGGAGAAATATGGAACCCCATATAGTAGGGTCTCATGGTAAGGCCACATGGTTTGGAAAATTGTTTACCCCACCTAGAAAACCATGCACATGGGGTTTTAAACCCAAAAAATATTAAAATTTTCTATTTTTTACCCTTAATCACCACCGCTCATCCTAAAATTAATTATATTTTTTCAGGGGGATCTTTAGAAGATTTCAAGGAACCCAAGACCGCTTCATTTGTGAATTTATGTTCCAGTGGAAGGAACCATACACTATTCTAGTAATTGATATATTCTTTTTTAGGTTTCCCCCTATCCCATAATTTTATACACTTTGAGAGAGATGAATTACTCTATTATTTATAGTTTAGATCTAGTTATTAATGGATACATTTTTTTTGATATTGATCCTAGTTTTTAATCCTAGTTCATTATCACCATTGTGAATTCAACTATTCTAATTCTAATTAAGGGATACAACTTGGCGATTGTTCTTAAACAATGTTGAGGTATCTGGTATAATTGATATTTTCCATATTCTTTATTATGATCTTTTGTATGTAACAGTTCCATTGTGTAGACATGTTGTTAGATTTAATTTAAATTATAAAAGTGAATCGAATTCCCATGAAATTTTTAGACCCTTCATGGATCCTACTGGACCACTAAAAATTATTAGATCGGGCTTTCTAGAAACCCATTTGGTGTGCCAATGTACAAAAAATTATATATATGAATGGTATAAAGGGGAATGATAGGTTAAAGGAAATAAACTAAATCAATATTTCATGTTGATAATGTGATTTAATTGGGTTTATTGGAGGAACCTTAATGGGTTAATGAGATGTGAATAATTTATTATAAAATGATTAAATATTAATTATTCATGTTTTTAATTTTT
Organism: Viscum album; assembly: GCA_963277665.1. NCBI lineage: Eukaryota > Viridiplantae > Streptophyta > Magnoliopsida > Santalales > Viscaceae > Viscum > Viscum album. The sequence goes on from OY728131.1 coordinate 248,367,436, forward strand.
ATAATTGTAAAGGACCACTGTTGTGATTGATAAATGAAATGGTGAATAATGATGTGAGTGATTTATAATAAGGATAATTATGATGAACATAAATTTATATATTTTGATATATGTGATTGATCAATGAGGGATGAACCATGGACTAATACTCCAAATACACATGGGGTTATAGTCAGATGCAATAAGAACCCAATGTATGAATTTCAAAAATGATGTGTGGGTCAGTACATGATGGTCCAAATACCCATGGGGTTTTAGACTAATTCTCTAATCCCCCGATATATTAGCAATGGACATTAGTTCCATGTGCTGAAGATAATGGTACTCGGACTGACACTCAAGTGTAAAAAATAGTATATGAAATTAATTTATTAATGAAATACTATTAACTAATGAATTGTGATATCCTTATGGTGTATGGTTCATACAATTTCATGGGCCGAAGTAGGTAAGATGCGGTTGGTGAAAGAATAATAAATGTGACAACTTATTTACTTATATCATTTGATATTATTTATTTATAAAACTACATATAAATTAATATAATTTATATTGATTTAGAATCCATTGGTGGTGGACAACTGAGTTGTAATGACACCATACTTGGGCTTCCTGATTGGTACCCCCAATATTATTCATGTTTTCATAACAGGATAAGGGAAATAGACCTATGTTAGATAATTTAGTTGAGATTCAGGATAGAGAATAGATAAAGGAACCAGGAATGATGTCAATACATTCATGGGATATGTAAGTGTGTCATTATTTTGGTTTTTTATTAGAATAATTACAAAAATGTTGCATGAAATGTTTACTGCATTGATTTATGGTCATTTTCCATGTTTTGTATTATCATGGGATGCTTGTATTATTGGATTTAGTTGATTATTTGTTTTTTTTATAATTTGGGTATTATTTATTTATTTCTAAAGTTATGCTTCTTTGATTAAGAGGGAATAGTCTCCCCATGAATATATTAGACTATGAATACTTGTCAAAAACCTTTAGAATATCAAGAGGTGCACCTGAGGTCATGTAATAATCTGGACATGGGAACCTACATGTATTAGATGAGTCAGTACATTCAAAAGTGGTAACATAAGTGTTTTATTTTCTTTTCTATTATATATTTTTTTAAAATTTTATACATGAGACTAGGATAATTCAGGCCTTTTTCATGAGCTCATTTATGGGAGAATATAACCCATGTGTGGGGGAAAAACCAAGTTCCTAGGGTGGGATTTGTGTTCAAGAAGTTTTCCATTATGATTGTCTGTTATTTCACTTCAGGTGATACACTTATTGTGTAATGTTATTGTTTTTTGAAATTTTATTCATGGACCAGTATGGAATTAGGGTTGAGTATATATCCATCATTACAGGCACTCATGAAAAAATTTGAAATGAATCTTATTAGGAATTCAAGAAAATCATGTTTGAGTGGGTTGTGGGTGTTGAAAATGTTTTTCCTTTTATGTTTAATTTAAATTAAATTGTTCTTAATAATGAATTAATAATTGGAGAACATGTTAAATGTTATAATTTTAAAATTTTAAAATGGGAGTATAATACGAAACATATGATAGCAATATTGTTAACTGATGTTAGCCATAAACCAAGTTAGGGATGTTAGATGGTACTGATTGTTTCTTGTTTTTGATTGTGTGCCCTGGAATGAGGATTGAATTGTAATATATTTATGTTAGTCTATATTATTTAAATGTGTTAATGATGCGTTATGTTTCCTAAGATGTTTTCTTAGAATTGTAGATACATTCCTCCATGATGAGTTTTTTTGGTTGGATGATAGGATGAAATTTATAGAAATGATCCTCTAGTAGAAGGAAAAGAGGATCCAATATTTCTAGGTGAAGGAGTGGGAGAGAAGTTATATGAAAATTTTTCTCACTTAATTTAGTTTATAGAGATATTTATAGGGAAGGCTATGAAGAATATTTTTGATCTAAAATTAGAATTTGGGTTATAGAACCCTTCGGCATTCACCATAGAGGGTGGACATGAAACATATGAGTTATAGATCGAGTATATAAAGAAAATTATTGACCATTTATAGAATCCTTTTGAAGAAACAGTCTAGTTGGATGATTATATTTTTCATGGATCAACGAAGAGATGGTGGGATATTCATGCTTGAGATGAGAAGTTGTAGGGAATGGTATTGTATGAATTCTTAGATAATTTCCTAGGGAAATTTTACTCAGAGATAGAGACACGAGAGGGTGGAAGGTTTTTTTGCGGTTTAAAAATGGGAGTATGACCATGATGGACTATTCATGTTACTTTACTAATTTAAAATTCATTGTCTCCGCACAGGTGAGAGATGAGGAAACTATGGTGAGAAATTTTTATGATGGAATTAAATATAAGATTACGTCCTAGTTTAATATCATCCATTTGATTAATTTTACTGAGATGTTGAATCATTATCTCATTTTTGAGCATAACCTAAAGGAGGATTCTAACGAAGGATAGGTGGTTTTCACTGGATTACCAGGAGGTAATTCTTTTGGGGGTAGGAAGCATATTTATGAGAACTTCAGCTAGGGAAGTGGAAAACAGTGTATCTAAAGAGAAGGATTAGTTAGGGAAATCCTTGAGCATTTTTACATCAGTGCAGTAGGTTAGGTCACATTTGAAACCAGTTTCCCAAGACACCAGTAGAGTTCCAATCTTGTGGAAAGATGGTTCATCTAAATAAGTTCTTTAGAAATCCTCAGTATATGGGTACTGGAGGATGAGCTATGTTAAAAGAGAGTATATTGAGTGGTTCTTATACCCGATAATAGTTTGTAAGTTAGATTTCTAATATACGTGGTGGTCGAGGCAATTGAAATGGTAAATTAGGTCAAGTGTGACTGTATCAGTAGACTAGTGCAACACTCTTGAATTAGACTGAAGCCTAGAGAAGAGGGAAAGTTTAGTTTCATGTTTTTGACCCAACACTTGTGGATAGCGAGGCTAGGCCATCAATAGTTAGAGGTACATTACATATTGAATCTAAAAATTCTTGCACATTATTGAATACAAGATCCTCTCATTATTTTATATCATCTCAAGTTGTGAATGGTTTTTGTCTGAAGACTGTGTTTCTGACTGGGTTTATGATGATCGACACACCACTAGGTGTATGATCAATGGAAATTTATCTTTTTAAGGGGTATTACCTCATGGTATGTGTGTGTCATTTATTTTGGATCATAAAATACTTGATATGTAATTTTTTGATTTGATTTTGAGTATGGGTTGAATAGTATCATTCATAGGCCACACAGATTTTTATCTTTGGATAATAAACATTATAAATCCCAAGGTTAACAATTATGATCATCTTGGATAATGGAATATCTAGGAAGGTTGTGGAAGTATAGTACATAAAAAACTGAGTTATCTCACCTCCCAAATTATGATTCTTTTTTTGGATGATAGTGGTGTGAAAAATTGTTTCTTTTCACCCATACTGAATCAGTTTCTAGATGTTTTTAAGGATTTATAAGGTATTAAAAATTATAGAGTTGTTGATTATACACTTTATCAAATTCCTAGAGTTGGGATACTTTTTATTCCACCTTACTGTATGTAAGTAGTGTATCTTCAAGAGATTAAGACATAGCTAAAAAATGATGGATATGGGATTTATTTATCTGAGTATGTCACCTTGGGATCTTCCAATTTTTTATACTATAAAGTCTAGCAGGATGTTTCATTTATGTTTCAATTACCAAATGTCATACAGGATGAAATTTAAGATCTGGTATCCACTTCCACATATATAAGATATCTTTGACCAGCTAATAGGTGCATGTGTGTTCTCCGTGATTAATTTTTGGTCATGGTTTCATCAGATGAGATTGATACCTTCTTATATACCACCGATATCATCCATGAGTAATTATGGAATTTATGTTCTCTTTGTAACGTTTTTTGGGTTAAAAAATGCTCTTAATGTGTTTATGCCTTTGATGAACAGAATCTTCCTCTCATAATTTGATCTATTTATAGTTTTATGTGGATGAAATCTTGGTGTACTTGAAGACTCTTGACGATCATTCCCAACATCTTGAAATCATTCTTAGTACACTTAGAGATAATATGATAAATATAGTGTTGTATAAATTTCAATTTGGGATCGACATGATTCATTTTTTGGGTTATGTCATCTCTGAGGATGGTGTGTAACTGGAACAAGATAATTTTTATGCAGCTATTTCTTAAGAGAATCCAAACAATATTTTTGATATCCAAATATATTTTTTAATAGGATATTATCATATATTCATCCAATACTATTATCACTTTGAAGAGACAAATTTGGACTTAAACAAGAATGGTATCAAGTTTGAATGGTCTAGAGCATGCGGGAATTCCTTCCAAGAGTAAAAAAGTATTTGACTATTGCGCCAGTTTTGATCATACCTGAACCAAATGTGTAGTATATAGTGTGTTGTGATACATCTTAGATAATATATAGATAAGTATTGATGGTTTGTGATCATGTCATGTAATATGGATCATTATAGTTTACTCCTCACAAATATATTTATCCTACACATGATCTCAAATTAGCCACATTATTTTATACATTAATGTGTTGGTGGAATTACCTTTTTGGGGAAAGGATTATTATGTGTACCAACCACAATAACATAAAGTATATCTTTTCATAATGAAATTTGAATCTATAGTAGTGGATATGTGTTATGTATATTTAGTTCTTTGACTTTGAGCTAGCCTATATGGTCAGGAATGGAAATAGTTTTGCTGACACATTGAGCTAGAAGACACTGAACCAGGTATTCTAGTAGTCTAGATCTGAGTGGAAGGTGATGGATTTGTTTTCTGAGATGAATATAGAGGTTTAGGAAGGATAGGATCAAATTACATTCATATACTTATCAGTGTAGTCAATTTTTTTGATCCTGATCATAGAGAGGTAGTATGGGGATTCATATTGTTTGTCCTTAAGGGAAATCCTTGAATTTGGGGAGTCATATTTTGATTAGACTCTAGATGAGGAAGATATCATCTATGTCATGTATTGTGTTATTATGCTTACATATATGTGATAGAAGTTAATGTGTGAGTTTAATTCACTGGAGTGGTAAATGTACATTGGTTTCACCAAAATGTACTGTAAACATAGAAGATGATATTTCTAGCCACAAATGAATAATTTGATTGCATATTTTTGAAATGATGCTACACGTGTTAGTAGGTGAAGTCTAGGAATCAATGAAATGATAGTTTATTACATCCATTTATTATCATTAAATGTAATTGGTATAATATTACCATGGACTTCATGGCGGTTATTATGAAGAAGCCTCAAAATAATTACATTATATGGGTGATTTTTGACCGTTTGATGGAATTAAATAATTTTTCCCTATCCAGGAAACATTCATTATTGATCAGTTGGGGGAACATATGTTCTTGAGATAGTCTATTTGAACAAATTTTCATGGAGTATAGTTTTAGATAGTGAATCATATTTTACATCGTGATTCTAGTGAGGCGTGCAAAAGGTTCTTGGTAATCAGGATTTTCTAAGTACATTTTTTTACCCTCAAATAGATGGAAAATTGGAGTGTACTATCCAGGTGATGGAAGACATGCTGAAGTATTGTGTCTGTGATATTTTTGGGTCTTGGGAGAATCAATTAACATTTTTTGAGATTTAAAATAACAATATATTTCAGGACACTATTCATATGGCACCATATGAGGTTCTTTATGTTTGGAAATATAGATCAACTCTATGTTAGATATAGGTGGGTGAGTCTAAGTTGACGAAGTGGTGTATCATATAGGAGACATCAAAGAAGGATCAGTTAATTTAAGAATTTATGGATAAAATGTAGTATAGATAGAAGTTTTTTTCTTGTTAATGTCATTTATCTCTTGAGTTTACAACAAGTGATCATGTATTGATTGGGGTTTTGTCGAGATTGGGTCACCATAGGATTCAGAGGTAGGGCATGATAGAACCCAGGTTTTTTAGACCATTTGATATTGAAGACTGAATCATACTTGAGTCATATCAATTGGATATTCCATAGACGTATAGTTCTATGCATGATGATTTTCATGTGTCATAGATTTGATGTATCACCCTGAACTGTCTCATGTGATTGATGTTAATGATATTGATCTTGAGGCTGATACATCCTTTTAAGAGTTTCTAATTCATGTTATGGATCACAGTGATAAAGTGTTTTAGGGATGGACTATTCTTTTTTTATGAGTGTTGTGTGAGCATGGACTTGTATAGGAGGAATCATTGGATATCAAAATAGATATAGAAGCCTTGTGGACAAAATTTTTCACCTTAGAGTCATAATGAGGCTTGGAATTGTAGAACAAGAATGACTTGTTATAAGGTGAGTATATTATAAGATCCCAAACCTTCTTGATATGTCTCATTCTCGTTTTGAGGTATTAGTTTCCTTTTTTTCTTCTTCTTTTTGTTGGAGATTTTCTTGGGAACCTTTGAGAGTGTTTAGGTGGTTTGTTGAGGGTTTTCAGTAGTTCAATGTTGGTTTATGGTTTTCCCAAATGATGTGCCCACCCCCAAAAAACCATGAATCACAAGACATAGGTTGTTCACAAGGTTGGAACTATGTTTGAAAAACCATTCACCCACCTAAGAGTGATTATGAACCCCATAAAGTAGGGTCACATGGTTAGAGAACCATTCTCCCCACCTAATAAACCTTTCATGTGGGATTATAATCCTATAGAAATTAGATTAAAATTTTGAAAGCCTTTAGTTATATTACAAAATCTCCCCCACTCAACGTAAAATGTATTGAATATTTTTTTTGATTCCCAATAGGATTTCAAGGCTCCTAGAAATTATTTTGATGTGAATAAATTATCTAATGGATGAATCAACCTATATTCTAGTATGTGATCAATTTTTGTTTAGGATTATATCAATATCACATATTTATCTCCCATTTGAGATGGAGTAATTCCTACATTTTTGATAGATTAGATCTAAGTTTTAATGGACCGTATTTCATTGGATGTTGATCCAATGTTTTAATCCTATATGTTTCTCATCATTGTGAATTCGACTGTTCCATTTTGAATTTAGGGATATGGTTTGGAAATTATTCATTAATGATCTTGAGGTTGATTTTATAATGTATTTTTCCTATAGTTTTGATTATGATCTTATATATGAAAATGTTATATTTTGTTTCCACACTGTTCAGTTTCATTAAAATTATAAAATTGAATCATGTTTTCTTGAAATTATGATACCCTTCACGGATCCCCTATGACTGTTGAAGATTATGGGACTATTATTAATGTAAAACTATGTAAATATAATTTAAATGATATTTATTAATGATTAAAAGGAGAATAATGGGTTATTGGAATTGAACTAAATCCTTTTTTCATGTAACAAATGGAATTTAATTGGGTTGATTGGATAAACCATGAAGTGTTAATAGGATGTGAACAATTCATAATAAAAATAATTATTTATGAATTGTTCATGTTATTCCTTGTGATTAAAGTAAAGAAACATGATTATCATTAACAAATGAAATGGTGCACCATGATGTGATTGAGTTATCTGATTGTAAATAATGCTGAACCTTGATTTTTATATAATGAAATATGTGATTGATCAATGAGTGTGTGATAGGGACTGATTATCCAAATACCCATGGGGTGGAAGACTGATACTCTAGTACCTCAATGCATGTATGTGAACAATGAGGACATGGAAGATAAGGGATTTATATGTCCCACTACATCACATTTAATTTCACCTATTATTTTCTCCAGGAAGCTGGATGGTACCCTAATGATTTTAGTGGATTACCATTGGTTGATCTAGATTATGTTTAAGAACAAGAATCCCCTACCTCATATGTACAACCTCTTTGATTATATATGAGGTGATGGGGTTCTATCTAAGATCAATTTGAGTTTAGCATACCATCTAGTATATGCTATACATTCATACATACCTCGTACAATGTTTCATAGAAGGTATGAAATTTCTTAGTATCTTGTTATTTTGAGTAGTTTGATGAAAACACCCACCATTTTCATGGATCTGATGAATTTTTTCCACCAGTATTTGGATTCATTTTCAATGGAATTCATGGAAGAATGTTTTTTTTGTATTTCTGTAGACAACACAACTATTCAAATCATATTGATATTGTGATGAATACATAGAGATAGAACCAAATATTTTTCTATATGACTAAATGCTACTTATGGATCATCAAGGTTCACTTAATGGGTGACATCATCTTGTAGGATTGAGTTTTTTTCATCCCAGAGAAGGTGATGGTGGTAGTTACCTAGGACCAAACCAAGACCATTTTTGATATCTGGATTTTCATGGGGAGGGATTGTTATTAAAATTACATTTTAAAGAAATTTTATGCCTCAAATCACCACTTATGAGTTTCAAAATTAAGGCCATGAAGTTATAATGGTAAAACACAAGTGAGATATCCTTTTTGGTGATAAAATATGGGTTGAATTTAGCATAAATATTGATTCATCCAGGGTTAAAATAAGGTTATATAGTTAATGGTGATTCATTATAAATCATGCTAGAAGAAATTTTGATGCAGGAATATCGATTCATGAAATAAAGGTCTCATCAGTTGAAGAAACGTGACATGAATTACCCAAAACACAATCTTGAGTTGGTAGTTATAGTTGTCACCTTGTAGTATTGGAGGTATTATTTGTTTTGGGATACATTTTTTTTGTTTTTACAAACCATAAGAACCTCAAGTACATATTTACATAGTGAGACTTAATTATTTGATACATGAGGTGGGTTGAATACATACAATACATCAATTTCAATCTTTTCTATAAACCAGGGAAGGGTAATTATTTGGATGATTCTATGAGCCAAAGGACTCAGAGATAGGAAGTTTAGGAGGCCTGTGGTGAGATGAAGTTGATGGACCTATGTCTAGAGATGCATTTAGTGGTCTAGTAGCATCATTAATATCATATCTTTACATATTTTGACATAGAAATCTTTACTCATATAGGTAGTGAAGATGAATAACTTTCAGTGTTGGTGGGCCTATTCCTAAAATAGAGTGTTTTAGGAAATGTCCTTGCACCAAGATGGATCTTTGATAGGAATAAGGAACTTCCCATTCACTAATGTTTTTGGGTTATCGAATAAATATGATAATAGTTTATTCCTAAGTTTCATGACTCCAATTTTACAGTACATCATGTTTTTAAAATGATTTATCCTGACTTACATCACTAGTATAGGTTCCTAGTGATGAAAAGAAAGATAATAGGTTTTGTTACTTAGTGCTCTATATGTATACATGTGAAGGAATAATACCAATTACCTGTAGAAATTTAACATCCATTTAATATTTTAGAGTGGAAATGCAATTAAATTACCATGCATTTTTTGATTAGTTTATCGAGATCCCAATGTTGTAGTGATGCAACATGTGTGTTCGTAGATAGGATAAAGAAGGTTGCATAATTTTTTACTTATCAAATAGACATTTTTAGATGATGATCCTAGAAGATTATATGTCTTGGAGATTATAAAGCCTCATCGTGTTTCCCATAATATAATACAGGGAATATATTTTTGTTTCACTTATTAGTTCTAGAATATGTTTCAAAGGGTCTTATGTACAAATGTACTTTTGTATACAACATAATATCAATATAGTGATGGGTAGTCTTAGTGGAAAATACAGATATTGTAGGACATGTGTAGACAATAATTACTTGATTTTGGAGGTTCTGGAGAAAACCATATACCTCTAGCAGGTTTCTCTTAAAATATAATCATTTAGGAGAAAATAGAGATGGATCCCTATAATTCCTTATATGGTTGGACACTCCATCCATAGATATATTGGTTATAGGTTGGAGAGGTAGTGCTTCTAGGACCTTGTCTCATTTATGAGACATAAGAAAAGGCATAAATTATTCAGAATAGTATGGATATATCATATTTTAGTAATAAGTCTTAAGTTGATCATCATAAACGAACTATGGAGTTTGAGGTCTGGGATCAGGTATCCATTCATTTTTTTCCTAGGATGGGGTATAGAATGATTCATAGAAAGTTTTATATTTCAACTCGTTATGTCAGACCTTTAGAGATTATGGAGAGATTTGGGACAATGGCCTATTGGATGTTGTTACCATAGATGTATAGAGCCATGCGTGATGCCTTCCATGTATCTCATATTCAATACTACTTTTAAAAAAACTCTCATAGTTTATATACTAAGGATATTGAATTAGGAGTTAATTATTATTTTGAGGAGTATTGTATATAGATCACTGAACATATAATAAAGATTCTTGCAGGAATTTATATTTAATTGTTATGGTTTCTATGGTAGAGAAGTTGCATATTTAATGATATATTGGAGCGAGAGGCTGATGTACCATTCAATTTTCTAGATAAATTTTCAATGATTTTTATCACCCTCATGAGTGAAACATGAGAAAAAGTTCTTTTAAGGACGAGATACTAAAATATCATAGTTTTTCAATCAAGTTAAGAACCCTTTAATTTTTAGTTTGATTCATTATTTTAAAATTATTCTTGTTCTTAAATGATTATAGAAGCTTCAAAGATCATCTAGGACTTTTTTAATACCAGAGATCTAGTTTTTGGAGATGAAGTATTAGGTGAATGGTTGGAGCATGGTTATTAGTAACCATTGGATCAACAATAAATTCCATATATATAGAGAGAGTGGATGGTTTGAAAAATTGGATGAGGGAGGAAGAACGTTCATGTGAAAAACTATATACTTTTTTAGGATCTAAAATACACAATTAGGACATGATTTTTCATTATATGTTCTTAAATATGTGTGGGGATTTTATTGTTATACATCATTGGTTTAGATTTGTTTCATGGTATGTACAACTGTACAACCAAACCATGAACCTCTGAAAGATTTTGTGAATTGTACATTTTTCTTTTCTTATTTTAATCTTAATCCCTATTTTAATGATTCATTCTCCAGCACCCTACCCTCTTGTTGGAATGCTCTCAAGCCCTCTAATCTAGGAATTGAAGTTTCATCACTATCTAAACTCTTATTTTACCACTATTCATTTCTTTGGATTTATATTATTAAAAGATATAATCTATTTCATTATTTTATCTATTAATATTTCCATCCGTCATATGATCTTTAAGAAAGATAATATGCATAATCTCTATAAAATTCACCATTTTATCTATTTTTTCTAATTAAATCATGGATATTAAGTCGATGAAGGATGTGTGTTCTTATACCATTATAAGGTAGGTAGTATATATCATCTCCCTTTATATCTTTCACATTTATAAATGTTTCCATTATGTCATGCATATGTTTTTTCTACTATTTTCATAAAAAATTAACATTTTTTAAATTATTGATTTAATTTAAACCCAAAAACAATAATAGAACTTTATTTATCTTGGAGGACAATTTCTGGAACATTATCCACATGTTGGATATCCTTCTATATTCCAACAAGGCATTTTTAAATAATATTAACAAAATAAAACTTTGGTGTTTTTAGTTTGACATACTACAAGGAATTTAATTAATTTTAATTGATGAACTATTGATTTGTGATATGGAAATAATGTTCACTATCATTAAATAAAAATAATTTATTTAATGGTATAACACCAATTTTACACCAATATAATTTATAATTCAAATAAGAATGGTTGAATTAATTTTAAAGGTAATGTAAAGTGTATTAATACATGACCTATGATTATTTATTAAATGATTCCAAATGATTAAAAAACTATATCCCATTAAAGATCATCCACACATCATTGATCCTTGGATTCGTGAGGGGATAAATTTAGAAATTAGTGGAATCCAACCCAATTCATTGAGAAAGTTTCTAATAAAGATTCAAACCATGTAATGATGTCTTTGTCTTGGTACATGAATGCCTCAACATGGTACCAATGATTCATTCGATATATATATTGAAATTAAAATTCCATGTATTATCACCTTGGATCTAACTTTATGTCTTCAAAAACATCATTCCTTATATCATCACCTTAGGCACTAGTCATTCGTATCCTGGAAAGTAAATTGGATATACTCCAAGGACTCAGTTAGTTATTTTTATCTAGTTGAATTCAAATTTTGTATCACTGAAATTAAACTTATAATACTTAGAAAATTTTATTATTTATTACTCTGAGGTGGTATGATCTGCTAAGGGAATGGATTCCCCAGTTTCACCTTAGGATGAAAATCATTATTATTAGTACTCAGGCTCTAACTATTTATATGATACCTATTCATTTGCATCTAGAGGAGTGGAAGAAGGGAAAATTAGTTGGGCTTACCATGAGGAAACTGAATGAGACATAGTAATTATTTATTTTAACTTCATAGTAGTTCTGAAAATACACTGCCATATTTATACTAACGGACTGGATCTATTATAGACACTGTCGGTGGTGTCCAATTGAGTTTTACTCACACCCTATTTGGGCCACTGTTTTGTCCCCGTATAGACTACATTATTGTAGATCACAATTAGGGAAAGTGTCTTGATCTAGATGTTTGATTTATGTTATAGGATTGAATATGGGAGTAGAGGATCAAGAGCAATATTTGGATAACTCTGGAGTTTATACCATTGGAAAATATATGTGTTTTTTAATGCATGCATTGATTCCAGCCAGATTCTAGACTTTTTATAGTATCATGTCTTTATCATCAACTTAACATGACCATGATATTTTGGTTACTATTCAGTGTTGTATATATATAAATATATATATAATTATAGGATTATTTAATTTCAATACTCATTATTATTATTGTTCCATCTACAAATTATTTATTTCCATTATTATGTTGTATTTCACTCTAACCTAAGGGCATAGTCTCCCCAAGGACACACCCTAGGTCCTCACTACTATATAGAAGCCTCTATAATATAGGGAATCTCTCATGTTTCCATGTGGAGAAACTATTCGAGGAAATATTTAATATTTTCTAGTTCATGACATTACAACAATTTTTTAATAACTAGATCCAACGAACCAAAATAATTCATGGAAAATATATATTCTTTCACCCAAATGTTTATTTTATAAATAAAAATGTAAATAAAAGTTATCTAGAAATTAAAAAAAGAAAAACTATGATATTTGTGAATATAGTTATATAATATATTTATAATAAATAATTAAATTTTATAATGTTGATTTTCAATCCTTTGAATTATGAAAAGATTTCAGGTAAGGGTTTATGTTGAAATATCATTTATTTTTAAAATTATCTAAGATAAATTTAGTTTAAGAGAATGTGTATTCAACATATCCTTTAAATACATATATATTTTTATCTTATATTAATTCTAAAAATTTTAATGTGATTGTTCCATTTTCCTATCACGGGTACTTAAAATTATTAAGAAATTGGTTTTATGAAAAATAGACCTTGTTTATTTTTTGGTCAATTTTTTTCATCCATATTAATGTTAATTAAAATATTTTCTATAATATTATTATATATTATAAAAGGATTGTTTAAATTATTTTTAAACCATATTTTAATCTCATATACATTTTTGAGCATGACAATTTTTAAAAAACTACCATACAGTTTATTTTTGAGTTTTTACAAAACATTTAAAATGAATCTTTGTTATATTATTTACTTCATGGAAAACATCTCCCACCATCATGGAAATTATAATATTTTAGTCTTCATTTATAATTTTCCACTTTTATTTCAGTAAAAAAAAATTCACAATATCCTAAATTTTTTTAGTTTTTATGATACCAAATGGGAAGTGTATTTTCTATTTATTTAAAAAAATGTTAAAATTCTCTGGTAATGTTATTTTTCATATTTTTTGAAATCATTTAAATATTTTTATGCATAATTCAAAAAATGATATTAAGATGTGATCCAATTTTTTCTCTAGATAAATTATAATGAATATTGTTTAAGGTTTATTTTATAAATCATATTTATTTCAAATTGGTTAATTAGGATATATTTAAAACAATATGAAACATGTTTTTTTACATTGTTTTCTCTTTAATAAAATGTTAAAATGATTATAAAGAATATTTTTAATAAGATATTGTTTAATGATATGAGGAATTATATTTTTGATTAGGCTTGACACATATTGTATTGGTCCAAAATTATATATACCTCCACTATGTTGTGTAATTATTGATATCACATTAGATAATAATGAACCGAATGGGGAGTAACCATATTTCAATAAGAGAATTTATCTAATAATATAGTCTTGGGAGTAAACCTTCAATTAGAAAATAATGTACTGGGGAGTGAATCCAATAAATAATGATAGTGTTGGTATAGATCCTTAACTAAGAAAATGATTTTATCTTTGTATTTATATTTAATAAACTTATATCTTATGTTTATGATATATTCACATCAATCATTTTTAATTATTAATGATTCCAAAACTTATTAATTGACTATTTTGTAATGGAAGTTACTTATACCAAGATCTAAAATTAAAGATATTTTACATGTTGGGTATGATTATTATATGTTATTATCATATTCCTGTATCCTTATTTGTATCTTATGGTTATTTAAAATCACTAATTGATATCTATTATGTTTAAACTTAATTGAAAATCTGTGATCACTCATTCTTAAATTTCCTTTTCATAGGTTATAGATAATTTTTTATATAGAAAATATCTAAGATGTATACTATATTAGAAGATCATTGTGAGATATGTCCAATAACATTCATGAAATTAGATTATTATATATCCAATCTCAAGAGACATTGGATATTTACATTTCATGGGAGTGTATTATTATGAGTTTTATTGAACAAACATCAATAATTATGTTATATATATATATATATATATATATGAAATTCTCATGTCTCATCACTAGGTATCGGAGAAGGGTTTAGTTATTTATAATTATTAGGATTATAGAGCACTGTTAAAAATACTTGAGATATGTTTATGAATAGTATAACATCATCATGAATTGTTAATTTAGAGATTGTATGGTTTTACTAAAAAATAAATCCCTATTTAGAAACAATAATGAGGATGCTATTATGTCACATATGCACCTAGGTGGAACAACTCTAAAATTTTATAATTATTTATTAACTCAATCATCCTCGAAACATGATGATTGGGATTAGGACAACACACCAGGATATATACACTTAGGTGATATTATTAGGTTAATTGAAATTTTATTTATGAATTTTTAAGGATTTTTATATATGATGACCATGAATGAACTAGGTTAATTAAATTTCTCATAGATTGAAAATAATTTACTATTTTTATATCCCATGAGTTATTTTGAATTATTATATGATTAGTCACAATGATTGTTTTAAAAAAAAATATTATTTTTTTAATATTCATTGGATGGACCCCAAAGTAATCATGTTAATACCTAATGTGATTGGGAATTTAATTATTATCCTCATGATCAACCAAATTAAATAGTATATAGGATGTGATATATTATGTATATTCTCAATCAAATCTCCCAAGATATGAACAGTAACATCAATAACACTGATGTTCCAAACTTCCAAAAGAAGGATAACTAACTATTGAGTATTTTATGAGGAAACATCATCCTTTATTCATAAGTTACTATAATACCCTTATTATCAACAAAGAGATCAATGAAATATAAATGATATTCTATTATCTCTAATTATTGGACCATGAGATGGTTTTTTGGCTATGTGATTATTTTAAAGGTAAAGATGATTAATGTTGGACATATATAAAGAATATAGGGAAAGAGTTGGAGATTGAATCTATGGAATATGAAGATAAAAATAGAGTATTTTTAATTTTTTTCTTAAAATCATATCCTAAAATTGTAATGGAATTCCTTGATCAAAGGAGAAGGTTGATAAATCATTAGAATCAGAGATAAAAATTTTACCATACTTTTGTGGTATGCATATGGTTTATTCATCTAACAAAAAATAAATGTTGAATGATTAGTTAGTTTCTTGTTAAAAATTCATTTAAATGAATTGGATATTATTTATATTTATATATATGATCAAATCATTTTATGTTTTATCAAGCTTGAAATGTAAATCAGAGTTTGTCAGTGTTCTCATTGTTTTTTGGAAAAAAAGAGAAAGAGATAATTTCATTGAAATAATAATAATAAATCACATAGTGGAAAGAAAATAACTCTTTATTCATATTATATGGGTTGATTAATTCCCATAGTAAATTTCCATTTTGGTTTTTTAAAATTTATTATAGGTTGAAAAGAATTTCATTAAGCAAAATAATGTCTATGTGATGTGATGTGGCCATTCAATGAATGTAACGTAAAAATTCTGAACCAAATATGCCACCCACACTCTAATACTATAATTACATGGATTAGAGACATTAAAATTATTAGTTCATGAATCAATGGGTTATTGATGACAATAAATGTTATCAACATTTTAATCCATGAGATAAAGGGAAATCTCATTATATCAAAAATGACGAAGTTAGTCACATGAATAAAGTAGTGAAAGGTAAATGTTTCATCCAATATATAAATAAAAATAATTATTTCATTCTATATTTACACACACCTTTATATATGTATAATTTTATAATTTCATAACATCACCACCATATTTATTAGATTTTTATTTAGTAGTAATAACTCAAAATGGTATGATGATCACATGTCACCTATATAGTCCCTCTATAATAGAAGATTATGAAAATGTACT
Source organism: Viscum album (assembly GCA_963277665.1). Taxonomy (NCBI): domain Eukaryota; kingdom Viridiplantae; phylum Streptophyta; class Magnoliopsida; order Santalales; family Viscaceae; genus Viscum; species Viscum album. Next base: position 248,384,224 of record OY728131.1, read on the forward strand.
TCATGAAAATAATTTATTTCTCCCTATTATTGAAGTTGATATCATTTTAGGAATTAATTTCATCTCTATATATAGTTCCCAAGTCAAATTAAATGGAATGGAAGTCTTGTTTTATATTCAGAATCATTATATGATCACCATTAAATTTGAGTATGTATATTAACTTTTGATGGCTGTTACATATTTTGTATTGGTATTTATACCTATTCATGAGAGGTATTTATGATAAATGGTTGGGAAGAATGTAATTATTTTTTTATGATAATTATTTAGTATTATACTAATAATGGTCTTGAGGAAATGCCCAGTCATTATTGGAATCTTAATGTTTTGTTTTCAATTAATATAAAAAATATGGATATAACTATTTCAATGTCTCTATATAGAATGCACACAATGGTGTTTCATAAATTGATGTCTCAAATCCATGGGAATGTTAATAAAGGATTCATACACCCTAGTGTATGACAATTGGGTGCACCTATTAATTATAGTATGAATAAGAATGGGGAAATGTATCTTTGTATTGATTATAGAGAAAATAACAGGATCAATGAATAGAAAAAGTGTCTTCTATCCCATATTGTTGATGATTTTGATTAAAATTTTGGAGCACAATACTTTTTCATGATTGGACATCATTTATGATATCATCATTTGATTTTCATGGAATAGGATATTCACAAGGAATTATTCTATTCAAGGTATGGTCCTTATGAATTTATTGTTATTCCATTTCAACATACCAATTCCCACACCATATTCATTGATTTATAGAATAGAGTATTTATATATTAATTTCATCAATTTGTGGTAGTTTTTATACATGATATTATTTTATATTTCAATATAAATAAGGACACAATGATCATTTGAGGAATGTATTAATGAAATTGAGAATGAAGATATTGTATGAAAATATCAGCATGTGTGAATTCAAGAAATATAAATTCACATTCTTATTTCAAATAATCTCATTTAAAGGTATGTTAATGGCTCTAGTAATGATGGATGTTATTAAGAAATGGATTAGTCAAACCATAATAACTAAGATACCTCATTTTTGTTGGTAGGATTCACAATTCCTATTAATTGTGAGTAATATATTTGGTTTATCAAATCCAATAACAATGTTGACTTAGATGGGAGGAAATAACATTTTAATTGATGAATATGAGAAACATTTCAAGGTTTCAAGGAGAAATTTTCTCATCAGAACTGTTCTTACAACACCATATGGGGGATATGGGTTTATAATCTATATTGATTCATAAAATATGTAATTAGGATGTTTCCCTATTAAAATTTATATAGTGATATATTTTTACTCATCCCAATTAATTTTTTTTGGGAAAAATTACCCATATTATAATTTGGAGTTTGCTGTAGTAGTTTTAGAATTTGAAATATATAGTCATTATCATTATGGTGAAATATATTACATATATACTGATCATAAAAATGTAACTCATATATTCACATTAAAAGAGATGAATATATTCCAGTGGATATAGTTGGAATTATTTTATGATTTTTATGGATCACTAAAATAACACCCTAATAAGGTTAATAATGGTAATCAATCTTTATGTTTTAAAGACCATGATAAATTGTCCATGATTATGATTTAAGTTTGTACAATATTTATGTATTTTCAAAGTATATACCTTGAAATAATAAAGAATTTGGATAGATCATATATTTCTTATATGAATGTTCTAATATATATATATATGTATGGAATAACGAGGCATTGAATAATTATTTGGAACCTTAGAAGAGAGTGAGAAATGTTCCTAATCTCAAATCTAATTATAAGAAAATGATATTGATCAGGAGCCAAGTATGTGTCTAATCAATATGATACTTGAAGAGGGTGTTACTTTATTAATATCATAGTTCATCAAGCTCTATTCATATCATGTGTATGAATATGTATTGAAAAATGAAAGAGTATTTATTTTATGATTACATAAAATGTGAGATTTCATTGTATATATCATGATGACTTACATGTCATCATGTTAAGTCTAATATATTAACATCTAATGGTATTTTACCACTATTACCCATACTATGATTGAAATATAAAAACATTACCATGGTTTTCATTGATTTCCTCCCCAAAAATTCTAAATGAAATAATGATATTTTATTTGTAGTTGATCACCTTACTAATTAAATATATTTAATTTTAATCATTGAATATTTCTCCCTTGAGAATATTTCCAAGAAAGGAATTATGTAATTGAAATTATTTTATATGTACCACATTCTATTATATTTTGTTAGGATAATTTTTTTAAATAATTGTTAATGAAATGTCTTCTACAATCAAGTTATAATTTTATGTTATGCATTTCCCTTCAATACTTTGGTTTTGAGGAATTATGTAGAATATTGTATGTTCAATTTATTCTAGGAAATTAAATGTCATGTAAATTAATTACATGTCATGTAATTTTTTCAAGTAAGATTACATAATATTTTTAGGGTATTAAATGTTATACACCATGTACTTTGAATTCATGATGTTTAAGGGGGAAATATTTTTTTAATAAAAGATGAATTATTTTTCAGTGTATTCTATCTTCAGGGATTACATGATATGAACTTGGGTTACATACTATTTAAATCATGTGTTAGGTAGTTTTAAACATGATTCACATAATATTTTCATTATATTAATGTTTCATCCATAAATATCTCAACACAGAGCCATCCCTAGGTAATTTTGGTGTTCTCCTCCTCCTATGGGTCTTCTATTCAGTGATTAATCATCATGTTGGTTGTGGTGATTCTCCCTCTAGTAAGAATTCTTCTGGTTTCTTTCATTTTATCCATCTACTATTCTTCATGTTTAATAAATCATCATGTTTTTTATGGATCTAAAATATCTTTTAATAGATCCTAATTCTAGGTTTTGTTTTGTGATCTATGTTGTTGTCATTTTTCATTGGAAAATACTAATATGGGTGTTGATTATTTATTTGTGTTCCTTTAATTTAAGTTAGGTGGTTCCATTTAAGAATTTATATTTAATTAAATACATGATTTAATATATTTATTTTAAATTGTCTTCAATTTATTTATGAAAAACTATATTTTGTATAATTTGGAATTTAAATTTTAAATGTCATGTATTTTGAGAAAGCCATCATTTTCTATTGAAATTAAAATTTGGGACATATTTTAATATTGATGGAAATGATGAATGTTTTTGAGAATTTATTTTAAAATGAAGGATTAATTTTAAATGATGAGAACCTATGATTGGTTTCTTTATTCAAATGGTATGAAATAATTATAACCCCATGTTTTGGTATTGAAATTGAATTATTGTATTGAAACTAAAAAATTCAGAAATTAAATTGTAAATGATGATTTCATTATAAATGAAATTATTTTCCCATTTTTATGGATTAATTGAGAACATGCGAGACTAGTTATTTAGTGGGTTATTTGGGACAACCATTCTAGGATGATTTTCCACTAGAAATTGATTAATTATTAAAAATATCAAAAAAATCTAGTCATGTAGATATTATCTCTGATGGGATATTTATTAGTCTTATTTGGACTTATCCTGATAGAATTGTGCACCCATACTTGTCTTGTTTTCTTCTATGAATGTGTGAGGATCTGATAACCAAAAAATGACATATTCTATGGAAGATGACCATGGTTCTAGTTGTGATTCTTTTGATTCTATATTCCATTGAGCATAGAAATATTTTATTCCGACCAAATGATTTATATAAATTATTTTTAATAAATATTTTATCAAATCAATGGTTTAATATTTTTCATCATTTTGATTTGAAATCATTTTTTAATATGAAAATGTATTTCTATGACATTAAATATTTAAATTATCTTCATGATTTAGTTTCTAATTATGAAATTCTTATAGTAAACTTGTTGAGATCCAATTGGGAATTATATATCATGCCCTAAATTTTCCTTCATGCATTTATATATTTCTTTTATCCATGTCCAAGAAAAAGGAAAGTTCCTATTGGAGGTGGTGGATATTCTTTATCCATTGGGCTTGGAGTGATAGATCTTTCTAAATTTTGTGTCTTTATACTAAGTAATTGATGATGTTATGTTTTTTGGTATTATGGTTTCATTTCTTATAATTTATCCCTTTGGAGTGCTTAGAAAAAAGACATTTATATGTTATATTCCACTACTTTGTGGAACATTATTTCCCTATTTTATTTTGTATGATTCCAGGTTCAACATGTCGACCTTTGGGGATCGAGAATTACCTTATGAATATGTTAGGGAAAACTCTAGTGTTGAGGTACTAGGTTATCAGTGTTTGTTCATGACAAAGTGGTATTATAGATTTAGGTTGAGCATCTAACATTGATGCCAATATGCAGTATGTAAAATATTTTTTGGATGTAGAAGATAGTTTCAAGTGAGAACATTTCCAACTCTTATGATGATAAGACATATGTCACTGTAGTTGTTTGGGGAAAGTAATATTTTGGAATAATTAATCTAATTACAATATTTTTCCATCTATTTATATAGATAGGTTGAAGTCCAAAACTTCTTATCTTAAATGACAGGATTAATTTTTCCATTTACCTTGTTTGATTTTTTGAATTGAGTAATATTCTAACATCTTAAATGTTGATTTATGATATTTTTAGCATCATTATTATGAAGAGATTAGTGAATAGTCTCTAAGAGGAAGCTCCTGGTGAACCTTAGCATGTGTATCCTCTAATGGACCAAAATCTAGTTAATATTATTGTGTGTTTTGTTGATGATCTGGGATAGGCACCTGCAGCCATTCCCATTCAGTCTTTTGTTGTGGAACATCAGAACGATGAATCTTGTAATTTTTATTAGGTTTAAATTATCTAGATACCACCTTATTTACTATGATCTAATTATCCACAAGAGCCTAAGTACTATTTGAGAAATATAGATATTATGTTTTATTTCATGGAAACTCTTAAAGATATTATGGTGAAATGTGACACCTTCAAGATAGTAGCGCCTAGTAGGAGATAGTGGGATTTAGTGGTTATAGTGAAGAATCATAATGGTTTTTAGTGGAATGAATTTATTTTTCTTTTCATTTACTAGTTCTATATAGATTATATAGTGTTAGGTAAGGCTATTTATTTTTTTATATTTGAATAGGATGAGAGAACTTTGATAGAATATGTAAACCAAACTACTGATCTTGTGTAGTCTTCCCATAAGATTATATTGAATGATATGATGATGTTTTTAGGGTTTTATATAGGACTTTTACATGATATTATATCTTATGTTTTCTTATTAATGATTGTTTCCTTTTCTTAAGTGTTTGATAGAGATTTGATGGTTTAACTTTATCTAGATGGTATGTTAGGGTTAACGAGAGTTTCTTTTTCCCAATGGTAGTTCTATGAGTTACTTTGAATGAAATATAAAATGCGATGTGTATCATGGTGGGTCTCAATAGTATAGTTCCTCGAGACCTCATATAGTACCTAGAATAGTAACTTTTAATATTTTCTTGTGTGGAAATCCTATGATTTCAAAATAGGCTTGCACTGAGGTGCCAAATGTCTATACCTCCTATCGACATTGAAGACCCTTGAAGTAATTATATTATATATTTTCTTCCACACATAGGGGTATGATATCTACAACACAAAAAATTACTATGGTGCATGTAGATGGTTAAAAAACAAAGGAATTCCACCCATATGAATCAAAAATGAAACCTTTTCATGTAGTTGAAGAGTCTCTAGAGAAAGATGATACATTTCCAATGACTATGATAGGTACCATCACTATAGTTACATCTCTATTGAATAATTTATTTGATAATGGTTCATCTCAGTCATTTATATCGACTCTTATTTTGAATATTCTAATTCTTCATATGGATCATTTTTTTATTGACATTACTTTTCCCCTCATAATGAAGAGAGATCAAGGTATCTGTTTTCCTTCATGTGTGTTATCTTTATGGGAGACTTAGTTTAACTATTATTATTTGGTTATTAAATTTAATACTTTTGATGTCATTTTCTATATAGATTGTATTATTTCAAATAAGGACATAATTGAATTGTATCTTTGATGGGTCTCCTTTACTATGGTTGATTGGGTGAGCCATGCCATTTAGATAGAATGTGAATTGAAGTAGAGTATATTTATAACTTCTTATCCATAATTGGGGAAAGTAATATCAATTTTAGATTTTAACAAGGAGAGATAAACATTGAGTTATTATATCCCTCTAGTTTTTTTTAGTTTCCCAATGTGTTTTATTTATATTTCTCTATTTTTTCACTGGTAATATATATATATATTTTCTATTTATTTAGTTACTAGTACCCAAATGGTATCTATACCTTTTTATCACATTGAACTAGCTAAAATAAAAGTGTGGATGACTATGTTGGTTGATCTATTATATAAAATCCTTTGTCTCCCAAGTGTGTAGCCATGGGTAGTACATATTCCCTTTTTTATAAAATCTAATGGGACACTTATCATATGTTCTAATTACCATATAATAAAATAAGTTGTGGTAATTAGAAACTATATTTTCCATGGATTGATGATTTTTTTGACTATTAAAAAGTGGTGAAGTGGTTCACAATGATTTATCTTTGGTCTGGTTACCACTAGAAGAGAATAAATTATTATGATAATCTTAAAAATAACCTTCAAGAGAAGGTTTGGACATTAAGAGTTCTGTGTCATTCCATTTGGTCTAAAAAATATCTTTCAACATTTATGGATTTTATAAATAGGATATTTCATGAGTATCATTATATGTTTATGGTGGTATTTGAGGATGACATCCTAGTTTAATCTCAGTAAGGGGAGGACCATGTGTTCCATCTTAGAGAAGTTCTGGAAATGTTGAGAAGTTAATAAAATTATACCAATATATTGAAATTTTATTTCTAGATTTTGGAAGTAAATTTGATGGTATACCAGGTCTCAAAACATGGTATCTCATTTGATCTTAATATGGTCAAATATATTATGATATTATGAAACTATGTAATGTTTTTGAAATTCAAATATTCTTTTTTAGTTGGGTAATATCAATTGTTTTTTTATGGATTTATCAAATATGGATTCTCTGATGGACACTGTCAATAATAAGGGAGTAAATATTGTTTAGGATGAAAAATTTCATATTTATTTTGTTGATATGAAATATATTTTTATTTAAGCATCAGTGTTTACTCATCCAGAGGATGGGTGGGGCTATATGTTCTTTTTTGGTGAACTTTTCTTGGGTTTTGTTAGTGTTATTATGTAAGGTGATCATATGGATTCATATAGTCCTATATATCTTGGGATATAGGTGAATAATTATCCAACCCATAACCTTGAAATCATATTTTTGATGCATGTTCTTAAGAGTTTACATCATTACCTTTTTGGAGAACAATTTAATCTGTATTCCAAGAATAAGATCTCCAGTTATATTTTCTTAAATTAATATCTAAATATCTATAGAGATATTGGGTGGAGTAACTATGGTCTTTTTATTTAAAAATTTACCATAAACTAGGGAAGTAGAATTTTATTTTTTATAGTTTGAGTGGAAAGCACCCAACCAATTCCCTAAAATAGTCATTGAAATTGTGGAACTTGAGGGATCTTTCTTCATAGTTGCATATAAAAAATTTGGAAAAATATATGAGGTTTTCATGAAAACATTTCACTTTATCTCCTCTCTTCTATAGTTGATTAATTAGAAACATCATATTAATGATTAATTACATATAATTAGAGAATCACTTTATAGTGGGGAGAATCTTAGTTGGTGGTCATTCTCCTCAGAGTTAATTCTATTTCTCTAGAACCGGTGAGTTTTACCTTTTTTAGTGAGAAATGTTATGATGAGGGATTTTAATAATTCCTAATGGAATGTGCACCCAGTAACTAGAACTTTGTTCTATGATATACAATGAAAATTTTGGTATCTAGGTATGAGATACCACGTTTTCCAATTTGGTTCTCATTGTTATAATTACCAACAAGTCATTTTTGAGAACTAAAAACCTTTTGGTTTACTTCAGCCACTTCCAATGACACCTGGGAAGTGGGATGTGATTTATTTTTAATTTTTAGTTGGGTTACATTATTCCCCAATTAATAAGAACACGATTTGTGTGGGTAATTATTGAATGACCAAATTAGCTGACTTTATACATATTCTCAATACAACTAGAGTTGAGGAGTTAGGAGATCTCTATGTGAAAGAGAATTTTTGTTTTCATAGAGTTTCGTCTACTATATCCTATAATAGAGATCCTTGTTTTCCTTCTTGATTTTGGATAGTCCTCTATTAGTAACTGATATATCAGGTTTTTTTGAGTATAAAATACCATCTGTAGATGGTTTTTCAGACAGAGAGGTCTATAAAGATTCTTAAGGATATTTTTAATGCTTATGTCCATGATTTTGTTGGACCTTGGGACAACCATTTGGGACTGGTTGAGTTTTCTTATGACAATAGTTACCGATATGTGATCATAGTGGATCTATCTGAGGTCTTATTTGGCTGACAATGTAAATATCCATTATGTAGGTTAGAAATCAGTAAAAGTTTCATGGTTGGACCTAGCATGGTGCATAATAAATCAACTAAGTTATATTTGATTATTTGTAGAATTTTTATGGCACATATATTGTAAAAATATTCTGATGATGGTTGTTATAGTCCTTCCAAGTATTTAGTTAGTGACTAGGTTTTCTTGATAGTTTCACCCCATTCGTGTCATGAGATGAATGAGAGGAAAGGGGATCATGATCCTAATTTTTTGGTAACTATTGTTTTTTTCTATAATTTGGGTTATGTGTGTTACCATTTATCACTTCTTCCACACTTGAAATCTATACATAATGTTTTCTATGTATCATAGATAAAAAAGTATTTTTCGGCCCATATCATGTCTTATGCTGGGAGGAACTTGATATTAAGCCTGATTTATCCATGACTGAGCATCTGATTAGGATTGTTTATTATGATACAATGGTACTTCTTAGGAGGATGATACCTTTTTTCCATGTTATATTGCATCAAAGTTCTAATACACATGAGAAGTTGGAGCATGAGGAACTACTAAGAGAGTAGTGGCCTAATCTATTTGACTTGGAAACTTATAGACATGAATTTTTGGTATATAATGTTTCTATTATAGAGAGGCCACAACATACCAATTGAATTTTATTTCATTCCTTGCTCTTTTCTCATTTCTCTTTGGGGTTTCTATTAGAATATTTTTTTCACTATCTTTTGGTCAATTACATAACGTATAAATGTATTGCACATCGTGTAGTGTTTACCAAGATGATGCCATGAATCTTTTATTAGGAATGAAATGTTACATGCTTTGTACTTTGAATTTATGAAATGTTACAGAAAAATAATATTTTAAATAAGTGGGGATGAAGTTTATGGATTATGTAGTTTTCATGGATTACATGACATGAAACTGTGTTGCAAATCATGTAATTCTCATGGAAGGCAGTTTAAAATGTGAAAGACATATTATTTTCATACAATTTGTTTTATAGACCTACCACTCTTAAACAAGTTTCATCACAATTTTATTTTGGAGTTATCCTCTCCCTTCGGATAATCTTTTTGATGTCCAATCATTATTTTTGTTGTGGCACTTATTCCTAGTTAAATAATATTCATTTTTCTTCTATTCTATCCTTATTTACTCCTTCAATATTGATATATTATCACATTTTGAAGTGATATAAACTTTATTTAGTTGTATCTGGATTCTAAGATTGGTTTCTTAATCAAAATTTTCATATCTATTCATTGGAAAATCTCTCCATAAGTATCGATTAGTTATTTGTGATACATTGAATAAGTGTAGGTGATTCTGTTTGAAATTTTACATATAAATAAATTTTTTATTTGACTGATTTCATTGAAATTTCTTTCAATATATTTATGAAATACCCAAATTTGGTATAAATAGGAATTTTAATTTTAAATAGAATATATTTTTGGATAAAAATCCCCAATTTCAGTGGAATTGGATGGTGGGGATTATTTTTAATTTGATGAAAATGATGAAAGTTTTTGATAAATGATTTCAAAATAATGGATTAATTTAAAATATTGAAAAACTATTATTGGTTTTGGTATTAAAAATAAATGAATTTATTAAAACACTAGATTTTTCTTATAAAATCAAAATTTTCTATTGAAAAATAAATAATTGGGTAATTAAATTGTAAATGATGATTGGATTCAAAATGAAATTATTTTCCTGTTTTTTGTTTGATTGATTGAGTATATGAGAGCTTGGGTAGTCAGTCGATTATTTGGTACAAGAACACTTGGATGATTATTCCCTTTAAATTAATTGATTATTAATAGTCTAAAAAAAATATTTTTAGGATGATATTATCTCTGATAAGATGTTTATGAGTCTTATTCAGCCAGATCCTGAGGTATAAGGGTACACATACATTCCATGTTCACTAAAATGAGATGTGCGAGGATCTTATAAAGAGAAACTAATGTAATTTGGGGTTGATGACCATGGTAATTATTTTGATTATTTTTATTATATATCACATTTATTATATAATTATTTTTTCATGCCAAATTATTTACATAAATACTTTTATATTATATGTTAATTTAAGCCGTTTCTGAATTGTTTTCCATCATTTAAAAATGAAAGAATTTTTTTTTAAATATAAATATATATTTAAATGACGAGTTTTATTAAAATTAATGCATTATTTGGTTTAATATTATGGTAATTTTTAATGGACCACTAGGTGATACCCTACTAGTCTTTATATCTCATACCCAACCTTTTCCTTCAAGTATTTGTATGTATCTTTCTTCCAGGTCTAGGAAAAGGGAAAGAGCCTCTTGGAAAAGGTGGATTTTATTGATCCTTTTGTATTAGTATGATGCTTCCTTTGGGATGTTTTTTATTTATACTAAGTACTTTATGATGTAATGTTTTTGGATTTGATATACTAGTTTGGATTCCGGTACATTTTTTCCTTTCGAGTGATGACCATATTGACATGTATATGTTATATTTCAGTATTTTATAGAAAATTCGTTCTATTTTATATTATATGATGAACAGTTCTAGTCATCAACATATGGGGATTGAGAATTACTTTCAAGGTACATTAGTGATAGATGGGGTATCTGGGTTCCAGGGTATTGGGGTTGGTTTATGACAAAGTGGTATCAGAGGTGCAGTTTGAATATCAAACCTTGATGCTAGTATACATTGTGGAATATCTTGTTGGGACATAAGATGTAGTTGTGAGTGAGTTTTTAGAAATATCATACCATGAATATACATAACTCAACAAGGATGGTTGGGTAAAGGATTCTTGAGGAATAATTTATCTAACTTTATCACTTTCCCTACATTTGATTTGGATAGGTTGAAATCCAAATATTTTTATCTTATCTGATGGGTTTAATTTTATCTTTTCTCTTGATGGAGTTATTAATATGAATAATATTCTAATGTATTCAATTTTTTTAATTATGTTTTTTAGAATCATACATCTGAGGATACATGTGAATAATCTCTAGGAAGAAGTTTCTAGGGAACCAATGCAGATGAATCCTCCCATAGACTAGAGTATGGTTGAGAATATTGTGTGTGATATCAATGCTATGGGATAATAACATACACCAATTACCATTTAGGATAATGTTGTATATACTCAGAGGGATAAATCATGGAATCATTATTAGTATTTACATCACTATAAATAACCTAGTTTCCAAGGCTCTAATGATCCTGATAAGCCAGAGGTATGGTGATGAAATATTGATCTTCTATTTTATTTTGTGGAATCTCCAGAATATATTAAGGTGAAAATTTACACCTTAATTATATAACCACCTTAATAGGGATGGTGGATGAAATTTTTATAGATAAGTGAGAAAATGTATTAGAATAAAAGGAATTTAGGGTTCTATTCACTGAATAGTTCTAACTGAAGTCTATGGTTATAGACAAATATACAAAGTTTTTTATACTCAAACGGGCTAAAAAGACTTTTAAAAAGTATAAAAAATGATTTTTTGATCTTGTGAATCATGAACTTAATATTTTATGAAATTATAGGATGAATAATCTATGGTTTTATTTGTTTCTTTGAACTCATATTTGTTCTCAGGTTTTCTTTCTGAATCTATCCTCTTATGCAGATGTGTTGGATATGGATTTGATGGTTGATCTGGACCTAGATGGTATATCTGGGTAGATGCGTGTTCCATTTTTCCCAATGGTAGTACTATGAAATTATTCAAAGGAAAGAGAAATCCTGATGAGTGTCATAGTGGATCTCGAAAACAGGGTTCTTCTAGTACTTTTTCAGTTCCGAGAAGATTCCCTTTGATCTTCTTCTAGTGTGAGAAGTCTAGGAATTTGAAATAGGTTTTCACTGAGACACCTAATCTCTTCATCTTTTGTTTATGTTTAGGACACATAAAATGTTAGGATATATCATTTATTCTACATATAGTGTCACAAACTCATCAAAACCAATAATTAGATTGGTGCATCCATTCTCTCCATGAAAAAGGGGTTCTTACCACATGTATCCAGAATGAAGCTTCTTCATGGAGTGGAAGAGTATCTAGAGTATGATGATTTAAGTCTAGTGACTGTGATAGGTACTATCAAAATAGATTTATCTCTATTAACTAATTTATTTGATACTGGTGTATCTAATTATCTTATATCGACTCGTATTGTGAATTTTCAAAATCTTCCTATGGAGATTTTTTCTTATGAGATGGATATCACTATTACCATAATAACAAATTGAGATTAAGGTCATTGTTTTCCTAAATGTAGTTTCTATTCATCATATATTAATTTAAAATGGGTTTTTTTGTTTCTCATCGAGAAACCACATGATGTGTTTTTTTGGGATGGATTGGCTTATTTCTAGATGGCCCAAATTGACTACTATATTTGATGGGTCCCCTTTACTATAGTTAATGAATTGATCTATGTATTTCATATAGATTGGTACCTGAGGTTTGTTAGAGACATACCTTCTAATCTAGATTTGGGGAAAGTAATATTAGTGTTTTCTTTTGACATGGTGTGGGAATAACTGATTGATGAAATCCCTCTATTTTTGTTAAGTTTCATGACATGTTTCCTTATAATTTCTATGTTATTACACTAGTAAGAGATCTTGATTTTACTATTGATTTAGTTCCCACTACTCTATTGGTAACTATACCTTTATACAATATAGAAGTAGGTAAAGTGAAATAGTGGAACTCTCAATTGGTTGATCTGTTAGAGAATGTATTTTTACCCCTAATTTCTCACCTTAGGTGGTGTATGTTCTCTTTAATAAGAAAGATGATGGAACACTACACCTATGTGTTGATTACTAAAAACTCAACTGAGTTATAGTAAAGCACAAGTATCATTTTCCACAAATTGATGATCTTCCTAACTAGTTGAAATAAGATAAGTGGTTCTCAAAGGTTGAACTTTGGTTTGGTTTTCACTAGTTGAGAGTAAAAGAATATTGCATTGATAAACCACCTTCTAGAGAATTTATGGCCATTATGAGTACCTTGTCATGCCATTTTCTATAAAAAATTCCCATGTAGTCTATTTTCTTTGATGAAAATGATATTCTAAAAGCATCATGATGTGTTTATGGTGGCATTTTTGGATGATATCGAAGTTTAATCTTAGTCTGGGGAGGGACATGTGTTCCATCTAAGTTTGGTTCTAGAGTTTTTTGAAATCACTGACATTATGCCAAGATATCGAAATGTGATTTATATATTTTTGAAGTGAATTTCTTATCACATGTTGACTTAGAAAATGGTGTCTTATTTTATCCTTATAATGTGGAAACTATTATAACCTAGGGGAATCCACATACTATTTTTGATATTCATGACACTTGGGTTAAGCTGGGTATTATCAGTTTTTTTGTGAAGTATTTCTCAGATTTGGATTCTATAATGACTCCTCTCACTTTGATAGGGTTAAAAATCATTTTTGATGAAAAATTTCTGAAGTATTTTGATATGGTGAAACATATTCTTACTTTTTAAATGATGTTGACCCTTACAGATGCTGGTAAGTGTAATGTGGTCTTTTGTGATGCATCTGGTTTGGGTTTGGCATGTCTTCTAATGTATGTTTCCTATGCTTCTAAAAATATTATTACACACGATAATATTTATCTAACCCATAAATTTGAACTCATAGTCATGATGCATGTGCTTATGGGTTGGTGGAATTAGCTTTTATAGAATTGATTACCATGTATTCTTACTACAAGAGATTTAGTTATATCTTCTCTCAAAAATATTTAAATATCCTCCAGAGGCATTGGTTATAATACTTACATTATTTTGATTTTTATATATCTTATACTCAATTGAAGGGGAAATTTTTCTGACAATTCTTTGAGAAGGAAAATTATGACCCTAGAAATTAAAGTATATTCAAAAGAGTGTATCATAATGTAATTTTTACATAGTTTCATATAGTTGTTTTAGAAATAGGGAACAAGGTTTTCATGGAAAGTGTTCAATTGACCACCACTCTTCTCCATATGATTCTTAAGGAACAATAGATTAATGTTGAATTTTTTATAATTATAGAATCTCATTATGGTGGGGAGGCCATTGGTGAGTGGTTATCTCCACAGAGGTTATTCAATGTTTTAAGAACTAGTATTTTGTACTTTTATCAGTGAGAAAATATTTGACATTTGATTTCTAAAATTCACAATTTTCTATACACCCAATAACCAAAATTATGTTCAATTATATAAAGAAATGATTCTAGTGGACAAGTATGTGATGGGAAATTTTTTATTTTGTTTATCATTGTTATACTTTCCAAAAAGGAATGGCCAATCACCCTAGATTTTAAGTTTTTCTTCAGCCACTTCCATTCCTGATGTAGAAGTTGGATGCAATTTCTATGGACTTTTTGGTTGGGTTTCAGCATGACTATATACATAAGAACATGATTAGGGTGGTGATCGATATGCTAGTGAAATCAGACCACATTATACCTATTCAAGAAACAATCATATTTGAGTAGTTGGGGAATACCTTTATGAAATACATTATTAATTTTCACAATGTATAATATATTATACTCACTAATAGACATCCATGTTTTCATTATCGCTTTTGGGGAGGAATCCATGAGGAACTTGGGTATTAGGTTTGTCTTAGTACATCATACCATCCTTAAATGGATGGCTTAATTCAGAGGGATATACCGATTCTTGATGATATGTTTTGCGCCAATGTCTTAAATTTTGGTGGATCTTGGGATGACCATTTTAGACTTATTAAGTTTTCTAACAATAATAATTACTAGTCAGTGATCAAAATGGATCCTTTTGAGTCCTTGTTTGGTCTAAATTTTAAATATCCATTGTGTTGGTTGGTAATTAATTAAGGTTCCTTCATTGGACTGAGCATAGTCCATGAGATGTCAAAAAATATTCAGTTGATCCATCAGAGAATGTTTATGGAATAGAGATGGTACAGATCTTTTTTTGATCACCATCATAGACAATTGGAGTTTTCAGTTTGTGACTAGGTGTTCTTGATATTTTCACCACATTTGTGTCATATAACATATGAGAGGAAGGGGATTCCTGTTCCTCGGTTTTTGGGAACTTTTGAGGTTCTTGAGAAGGTGTGTAATGTGGAATACCATTTAGCACTTCTTTTATAGTTAACATTAATTCCTGATGTGTTTAATGTATATCAACTATGAAAGTATCTTTCGAGACAATTACATGTCTAAAGATGGGAGGTTCTTTAGGTTGAGACTAATTTATCAATGATTGAGAATCTAGTCAAGATAGACAATTATGAGAAAAAGTAACTTCATGGGAGGTAGATACCTTCGGTCTGTGTGCTATGGAATCATGATTATGATATGCATGATACTTGCGAGCATGATTCACTAATGAGAGAATAGTGGTCTTATCTCTATGATATAAAAACTTTATGATAGGATTTCTATTGACATAAAGTTTTTTTAGGGGGGAGGTTGAAACATCTTGTTAAAATTATATGATATTAATTTTCATATACTCAATTGTATTTGGGGTTTTCAGAAATATCTAGGATATTTGATATTTTTTGGGTGATCATAAGTTCTGTAAATGTATTACTTTTCATGTAATGTTTAGTAGTTAGATTCCATGAAGCTTTTATAAGGAATGAAATGTTACATGCCAAGTGATTTGAATTAATGACTGTAAGAGACAATATTTTTTTAAATAAAATATTATTTATTTTTCAACTTATGTAGTCTTTGGGTATTGCATGATATGAACCTAGATTACACACTATTTAACTCTTTTGGAATAATATTTTAGAAATTCCTCACTTATTATTTTCATTCTATTAGTTTTCATCCCTACCTCTCTCAAACTAGATCCATCCCTAGTTTTTTTGTTTCTCCTCTCCCTATAGATTATGAATTTGGTAATTTATAGTCATGGTGGTTATGGTGTATCTCCTTGGGTAATATGTCTTCTTATTTCATCGATTCTATCTATTTACCACTATAAATTTTGATAAATCACCATGTTTTTTATGGATCTAAACTATGTTTAAATGGTTATTGTTTTTGGTTTCATGATCTCCATTTTTTTTCTTTACATTGTTATAAAGTCCAATTACTGGTGTCATTTTTTTATTTTAATCCTTTTATTAAAGGTAGGTGGTTCCATTTGATATTTTCTATATATCTAAATCCATTATTTTCATAATTTTTTTGTTATTTATTTCAATTTATTTATGAAAACCACAATTTATTATTAATTGGAAGTTGAATTTGAAACAAACTACATTTTAGAAAACCCACTAATTCTAATGGAATTGGAATTTAGGGAATATTTTGAAATTGATGTAAATGATGAATGGTTTTGTGAATTGATATGAGAAAAATGGATTATTTATAAATAATGAAAAAATATTATTGGATTTGAAATTAAAAATAAATGAAATAATGAAAAATCCATGTTTTGGTTTTGACATTCAATTGACGTATTGAAACAAAATAACATAGTAATTGAATTTTAAATATTTATTTTATTATAAATGAAATGGTTTTCCATTTTTTTAGATTTGTTGAGCACATATGAACATGTGTAGTTTGTGAGTTTTTTTGGATAAGAGTACTAGGATGATTATTCCCTAGGAATGGATCAAAAATGATGACTCTAATAAAAATCTAGTTTAGTAGATCATATCCCTAATGGGATGTTGATGATTCATATTCATCCTGAGCCTTAGGGACATGTGCACACATAAATTCCATGATCACTGAGTTAAGATTTTTGAGGATCCTATAACCAAAAACTAACATACCATAATGTTTATTTGCATGTTTCATTCTAAGAATATTTTTATTAAATATAGAATTGATTATAGAACTGTTTTATTCATTCCATATGTTTTATATTAATGATTTTATGTAATAATTATATTTAAGCCATATTTTATTTTTTCCCATAATTTTGAAATAAAATAATGTTTTATTTTAAACATTCAAATGTATTACCATGTATTATATTATTTAAATTTAAATAATTATTTGGTTTATTTTTATATAATTTTTTATGGAACACTTATAAATACCCTACAAGGTTTTATAGATCACACCCAACCATTAAATTTTGATGTTTTTATATTTTCTTCTGAAAGTTCATACCAAAGGGAAATCACCTCTTAGCGGAGGTAGATGTAATTGATCATTTAGACTTGGATTGATGTTTCCATTGGGATTTTATGTCTTTCTGGTTAGTACATTATGATGTACTATTTTGGGTTTTGATATTCTTATTTCTCCCTTTGAATTGTTGACTATACTGACATGTAACTATTATTTTTTTTGTATTTTTTTTCAAAAAACCATCTCTATTATTTTCTATGATGCCAAGTTGTATTCTACAACATAATGGGATAAAGAAATACCTTAGGGATATGTTAGTGTTGGCTCAGGTGTTAGGGTATAGAAGTATCTGGGATAGTTTGTGACAACACATAGTTGAGATTTTTCATTGCATATCTTCATCTGAAAAATGTGTAGTCTGAGAGGACCAATAAAACCTTATTCGATATGGATATAAAATTTTATATGGATTCTATAAGTAGTTGGGATAAACTCCATCCTTTTTTATAATTCCCATACAATAATAGTTTTAACTCGAGAATTCAGATATCTCCTTATAAAGACCTATATTATAGAAATGGTATAACTGAAATGTTTATAGATAATGTATTGGAATGAAAGATATTTGAACTTCAACTATATGTGAAAATGGAAAATTAATTTAGATCCATTTAAATTCAAGGAAGTAAAGCCCATTGTCGGTATAAAAGTAATACTGATAATCATCACCGAGATCTAGTGTTCAATTTTTGTGACAATTTATTCTTATTAATATCTCCATTAACAGGTAATGAGATTTTTAAGGATGTTAAATATTATTAGTAGATATATCAACCGGTTTAAAATTAATGATTCTATTAGGATAATTTCTTATTTCTAGGCACTTCCTATGAGTCTTTATTGTTCACAATGTCTTATGTATATTTGTCTTGGGGATGTACATACAAAATCCATCAGATGTAATAAATATAGAAGTCATACAATTAGAGTATGATCAATATTATGAGGATAAGGAAATGTATATTTTATATCAAAGTGATAAGGATCTATGAAACATGCTCATTCACTTGTTCAATGTTTTGTGGTGAAAGCATAAATTTAAAGGAGCTACATTAGAACCCAAAGATATAAGGAGGTAGAAGAATCCTAAGTTATTTGTATTAATGAGATTGAATTTATAGGGAAAATTATTATAAGGGGGTAAAATATAAAACCTCAATATTTAAGGATATATTCCTCTTTAAATAAATATTATTTCAATGATATCATTCTTTAAAAGAAACAACATGTATAATCATACCAATATATATAATTGAATTATTATTATATAAGTTGATATTCATCACTAAGATATTGTATTTGATTGTGTCAATATGAATAAATAAATTATGAAAATTTAATTATAAAAAATTGAAAAATTTAAATAATTAGTTCTCATTTTTTTAAAAATGAAATAAAATCATTTTTTGGTTAAAAATAATTGTTTCCATTAAATTTTTTTTATTAACATCATGTGTTTTTATATTTAAAAATTAAATTTATCTATATTGAAGAATTTTTTTAATTAAATGAGTATATAATATATTAAATCAAATTTTTTAACATTCATATAATATTTTTTACATAGAAATTAATAAAGTAAAACTTAGTTTTATGCTTAAAATTTCATTTTACTAAAAAATATTTTTCGGAATATTTTACATTTATATTAAAATGAATATATACCAAATATATTAATTGAATCATGTATAATGGATTCTATATTGGGAATTAGTATAACTAAGATTAATTAACATGTTCAATTTTTTTTAGCCAAAATGAATAGTAAAAGAATTAAAAATCAATACTTCAATGATGGTTATAAAGTGTTAATGATGGGATAAACTAAATAGAGAAGTGATAAAATGGCCTAATTTTTTTCTAAATCCTATTGTTTGAAAAGATATTTTTTCAATATCATCATGTCATTAAGAATGCGCCTATTTTGAACTACTTTCCTATGAGAGTGACTTTATTATATTTGAATAGTCTTGAAAATTACATCTGTGTGAATCCCCTCACTAATAATAGGGAATTTCTCCCCTCTCTTATCTACACCACATGATCCATTTATCTTGATCAAACCCTTCCAAAATATTTCTCAACTTCCATAACCAAATTTTTCCGGACTACTACATCCTTGTAGTGATATGAGTAATTTTCTATCAATATCATTTATTATTGGTTATAATGATGAATTTAATGTTTATATGTAGTATTAGTGAAATAATTATGGTTTTGGAATTATATATTATTATGTACCTTCTTACATTTATATTCTATGGAAAATAGTAACATCGTTTACACATATATATGAAATATAGACTCTATGAAGCATTATGATTAATATTTCATCACTAATATATATGCATAATTATGAACATTTAAATTATGAATAAATAAAATAATTATTTCACGATTAATATTCTTGAGATAATTAAATAATGAACTTGGTACAATTACTAAAACCACCACACTAAAACATCCATCGAAAATAAACTTATTTTCATCGTAATGTTAATTTCAAATAAGAAATTACAAATGATATGATAATTTAAAATTATAAAGGAATGATATGTAGATTGAAATTTAAAAATATGGTTTTAGAATATGTGTATCATAAATATTTATCAGATATACATGATTTCTTAATTTTTATGATGAAATAATGACTTCAGTTAAGGTTTTATATAATAATTTCACTTCCATTTGGGATAGTCTATGATAAATATACATTGAGGGAAATTATAACGACATTATCCTTTAAACCATCTATATTTTTTCTTTACTAGAAATTCAAAAAAATTTCATGGAAGATTTCCATTTTCCTCGCATTGATATGTAAAATGATCTAGAAAATGTATTATAAAAACTATAATTTATTAATTCATTCGTTGAAAAAATATTTTTATGTTAATTTACAATAATATTTGAATTTATTTTAAAATTTTCAAAATGATAAATTATATTTATTTCTTACAAGTTATGTATTACATTTTGCAAATACTATAAAAGGAAACTTTGTTTTAATGTTTACCAAATGAACTACTTTTCATACCATCATGAAAATTATTTTTATTGAATAATGATTTGAAGTAATACATGGTTATAATCCTTGAAATTCTTTTCAAAATATAATGTGATTTTGTAGTTATTAAATATAAGAATGGAAAATTATATTTTACCAATTTTCTAGGAATTTTTGAATAATCTTTAAAAGGTGTTTTTATATATTTCAAAATTCTTTCAAGATGTTTTTTCACCACTAGATATACAATCTGATGATACCACTAAATTTCATCTTCTTTATTGATGACGATGATGATGATTTAAGGATAAATATATGATACCCATTTCATTTTTCACATATTAATTAAGTTACAATGAAACCTTTTTGAAACCCATTTCTTTTACATAGATTTAATATGATGAAATATTTATATAACTTAATTCATCTACATGGGTTATGATATGATGATGTAAATAATGTTTTATGATAATTCTAAAAGCATATAAGTATTTAGTTTCTATTATTTGATGGATGGTATAAAAGTTATAAATCTCTCTAATGAAATCGGTAATGATGGATATCTCGTTAGATAAAATTGAATGGAATATGGTGTGGAATAATATTAGTAAGGGACTCTCTCTACTAAGATAGTCTTGGGTGTACATATTGACTAAGGAAATGATTTAATAGGGAGTGAACCCAACACACTATGATAGTCTTGGTATTGATCCTTAACTAAGGAAATGATTTTCTATACAAATTTTTTATTCCTTAAACTTATGTATAATTATTGTGGTATGTTTCTTATAGCTCATGATTTATTATTGATGATTCCACACACTAATAAATTATTTCATCAGTTTTAATAAATCATTATTCCATGATTTATAATTAGTTATCTTTTATTTATTGTGTATGATTGTTGTAACTTATGATTCTTTTTCGATTTCTTTATGATTAAGTTATTCTCAATTTTTATCATTGATTTATATCTCTTATATTTATCCATAATGAGAATTTGTGCTCAAAATTTATTATTTTTTACTTTCATCATGTTATGATGAAATGTTTTAGGTAGATTATGTCTCATAAGTATATTATGTGTGATGAATTTTTAGGATATATTTATGATCAATCATGGTATGATATGAATATGTATCCAATCTCCAAAGAAACTAAACCTTTACTATTTTGAGTCATTTATTGTTATGTTATATATTAATATGAAATTCTTAATTTTCCAAAAATTTCACCAATGAAGGTGAAATTATATATTATAGTTTATTTCCATATAAGAATAAATTATGATATGCATAAATTTTTAACAAAAATGAATGGTTATTTTTATGTTTAATGTCATCCATGATGAAGGAAAATATTTATATTAGAGAATTTTTTCATCTTAAAAGTTAAAATAATATAATGTTGTGCATCATAAATTAGATACAAAATGATTCATGTTTTGGCTTATAATTTTACAAAAATAAGAAAACATTTACATTTAATTATTATTTTTATCCTAGAAATGAAACATCATTATAAATAGAAGGGATATGAAATTATATTTTTATTAAAAATATTGATGAATTCTTATAAATCCTAGATATCAAAATAAAAAACATCATAGTTTGTATATATACTTTATGTTAATTTCATAATAGTGTGACACCATCCTTGATAAATGTTTTTTATATTTTTAATTTTCTCATAACTTATGACATTTGGATTAAATCGATGAGATTATTTTGTGAAACATATCATTAAAATTAATTCATAATATTTAAATTCATGTTAGTGGATGTGTATTGTGGTTTAATTTTAAATTGAATGTTTTAAACACCATATAATTTAAATTAACATGGTATAGATTGTTAACAAGATTTTTTTATCTCATACATGATGAAATACTTTACGTGATTTCTATTAATGTATGAGTATTACTCAAGGAGGTGGAATTGAATGAGTAATTGTTTCCTAGAATAATTCCTTAAATATATGAAAGTAATACCATGTGATGTGATTGGGACAAATAATAATTAGTACGCAATCGTGGATAGTTCTTCTAAATTCTAGGATAGCATATAACATTGGATAAATTAGACCGATCACTTCATTACCTTTAAGGGATTGGTACATTGAGATCATTTAATATTTTTATAGAAGTATAATATGGTTTTTATGGTATGGAAGAGATAATTTTTATAACATTTTTGATGAAATAATTCTATGACTAAAACCAATATTATGTTTAGAAATGGTGGTTTGGGAGATTCGAAGAAAAAAAGGAAAATCTTCTAATTTAGTTGACCATGTTGAATCATTGAGGGTCATATAATCTTAAAATAACTTTTGGTAAATAGATTTATATTGATAGGCTCAATTCAAGGATTTATTTTTCCATGAATTGTTAAAAATAATAATAATAATCCTTTAACATTTTCTTGATTGTAGAATATATTGAAGTTATATTCTATGGATGTAAAATGGATAAAACAATCATATAATACATCCTTGATAAATCTATATATGTATTAATATATATATATATATATAAGGTTATTTGAGTTTTAATTACAAAAAAATACACACCACACACAAAAATTCTAGAAAGGAAGGTTATAACCCCACCCAAAGGATTGACTAAACCTAAAGCCCCATATTAATATATTAAATATATATCTTCCTACACACTAGTACATAAAGTTGTTATTGTGTCGACCTTTAAATGTCAGTTATTTATAACAGACCTTTAATGGAAGGAATATCGATTTATAACGACGATTATTTTATAACCGAGGTGATAAATGACGTATTCCAATTTATCAAATTGGTAATTATATAACTGATGTAATAAAGTGCATTTTTTAATCAGTTATTGAGTAACTGACATGATAAAGCACATCTCATTTCTTAATAATGTCAGTTATTTTATAACTGTCATGGTAAATAAATTTATCAAATCAGTATCTATATAGTCGATGTGATAAATCTAATTATTATTTATTTATCATGTTAGTTATATAATAACTGACCTGATAAATCATATTAAATTATATGAATTACCGATTTGAGTGAATTTGGTGTTTTTCGATTGAGTGAAGGCAAAATCGGTTCTCCCACGTACAGAAACCCTAAAATTGTATCTGCAATACAGTGTCCTCCAACTTCATTTTACAGATTTAATAATCCTCTTTTTCATCATTTAATTCTATATGAACGAATCTCAACTCTCAAGTAAGCCTCACACATCTCTCTTTTAGTCATTCAATTTCATAGATTTATTAACTCTCCATTTTTTGATTTCATTTACTAAAATATCCTATTACCAAATTGTTTAATCTCCTCATTTTATCTCATTATCATATTGTTTAATCTACTTGCTTCTAATGATAATTTTACATCCCCTTTCATCTAGGTGGATTATTTTTATTGATAATTTTTCATCTACTTTTATTTTGTATTCCATGTTTTTTTAAATGTTAATATAAGTATATTTTCAACTAGATTTGATGATAAATGAAGGGTTTTGACCCTATTTTGATTTTTATTGAATTTAAACTATTTTTAGTGGTTAATTATTAATTAAAGATACTTTTATTTGTTTTGAACAAACTAATATTGGGTGGTGTTCTTTGTTTCTAATGTTTGGACCCTTTTTGGTTTTTAATGGATGATTGTTACTTTGTTTTCAAATTTGGCTTCAAAGGCATGTTTGATACCATATAAAAAGTATTTATTTATGTTTTGATACCCTTATTTGTTATCTACTTGGTATATAATATGTATTTTATAGTCTTTTTACCTCAATGAGATGTTTTTTTTTATTAAATGAGACTTTAATAAATTTGAAAAGTGTATATTTGTTGATAGGGTATTAGACATGAGATTAGATTTATTTATTATTGTTTATTTTTTTATAAATATATGAATCTTGTAGTTTCTCCTTGATGGATCAATCCAATTTGACTAGGTTTTCAGAAATCGGGGTAATTGTGAAATGGGTCATGTTTATGCCCTACGACTATAGATTTTTATATTATAAGTACCTTAGTTTAATTTTTTATCAATATAGGAACCTTATTATAAATTTATATCATCATTTATCTCATACTATTATGATAATAATTTAATATAGCATGAGTTGGAAAATTTATTATGGCATCAAATTTGTAAATTAGCTGATGGATCATTATTCCAATTGTTTGTATTGAAAATATTATATTTATATATCATGAAAATAAATATTTTGATGGCCAAGTTATGGGGTTTTAGTCTCGAAATTACTAGGGGTCTCCATCAAAAACCATTTGTGCATTTATGAATAGATCAACAAGAAAAAAATCATTGGTTCTTATTTTATACCCTACATATAAAAAATTAGTTGAGTTTGGGAAATATCATTAAATGTATGTGACTTAAAAAATATTTTCGATCCCCCCCCAATTTCATTTTCATTCTATATGGTTCCCTAACTTAATCCATCATCGACAAAAAAAATTACAATCATGATAAATGATAATATCTAATATCTCAATGAGTGTATATATTAGAGGCCAAAATTTATAGTCAAAATACATTTTCTTTTGTAAATTATTTCCAAGGATATCTTTTTATGATTTAAAATTTATATTTAAACTTATCTTCCCTTATTGTATGGAATTTCTAATTATATTTTTGATATACACATATATTTGTTTTATATATCAAAATTGAGTTACTTTAAAATTATGTAATATTTCAGATTAATATAAAGTTGGATTATCTTTACAATATGTATATTTCTGATATTTGTTATAGCTAATAATGAGTTGATGTTGGACTAATACACTTTAAATGAGTGATGAATATGAGGAAGGTGTTTATGCTTTTATGGATTTCTCTAGAAAAAATGTTCTAAACAATGATATGTTTTCCTTCCATGCTAGAAATGTTTAAATATGAATAATTTGAAAAGTAGAGAGATCAAAGATCATTTAAGGTGTAATTGTTTTAATTTGAGTTGTATCCCTTAGAATTGTCATAGTGAAACTAGGAATAATTTCATATCAATTGATTATGATTCTTTACAAGATGATAACTATTATGAAATTGAAGAAACAATTCGTTATATAGAAAAAGAGGAAATTGATAATGAACCTAAAATTTAGCATCTATTTGGTAATGATGAACAATAATTGTATCCAGATTATACAGAATTTATGATTTTATTATTAGTGTTAATATTCATTAATATGATGGAGAAACATGAATTGAGTGAAAAAAGTTTTACCGATTTTCCAAAAATTATAAAATATGTTCTCACTAAATACAATGATATTCTTGATTCACATTATAAAGAAAATTCAATACTATGCCTGATGGGATTAGGGTACAAAGAAATAAATGCTTGCCCGAATGACTGTTTCATATATAAGAAAGAATATGAATTTATTTTATAGTGTCCAAAATGCGTTACATAACTATATAAGATGAAAAAAATTACAAGTAAATTTAGAGGTTAAAGAGACCCCTTTCAAGGAATTTTGGTATCTTTCTGTAATTTCTCATCTGAAACATTTATTTTGTAATTCACATGATGAAAAATGTTTAGGATGTCATGCTGATGAGCATATATTTGATGGAAAAATACATAATCTAAATGATTGTCCATATTGGAAGAAAATTAATCACCAATTTTCTATATCAATAAATGAAGATAGAAATCTCCGACTTGGATTATGCACAGATGGAATTAATTCACATCAAAGACTTATTAGAACACATAGTTCAGTTCTATTTTATTGGTAATTTACAACTTATCTATTGAATTTTGTATGAATCACATATATGTCATGTTGAGTTTAATGATCTATGGACCAAAACAACCCATAAATGATAATGATGTTTTCTTATCACCATTAATTGATGATTTGAAACACTTATCAGAGGATGGTATTAGGGTGTATGATTCTTATAAAATGGGATATTTTCAACTACCTGAAATGATTATGTTCACTATAAATGACTTCCTAGAGTATGTAATTTTTTCTGGATATAGTGTTATGGGTCATAAATCATGTCAAATTTGCAAACAACAGGCTTCAGATTTTGAAAATCATCATGGGAGAAAAATAGTATACATGGTTCATCAAATATTTTCATCTATAGATCACTCTTATAGATGATTAAAAGAGGAATTAAATAGATCAAAATAATTTTATATTGCTATAAAACCATTATCAACTAATCAATATTTTTAGAAGATGAAAAACCCTGACATGACATTCATAAAGGCACATAAATCTAGTAATGAAAGAAATATATGTAAGAAATAGACAATATTTTTTGAGCAACCATATTGGAGATATCAAGAATTGAAACATAAAATTATTGTCATGCTTGTGGCGAATATTATCTATGAAATTTTGATTATAACATAGTTAGATATTAATGGAAAGACTAAATATGGGTTAACTTCAAGAATGGACTTACTATCAATGGGAATACATTTGGAGATAGCTCCCACTTCTAACGGAAGATGAACATTTATTTCCCTATCTAGTTATACATTATCCTAATGGGAGAAAATTATGTTTTTAGGGTACTCATGATATCAAAGTTCCATAGTTTTATTCTTCAAATGTAAAAAATATTGTGTATTTAAAAGATTTGAAGTTGAAAGGTATTAAATCTCATGATTTTCATGTCCTAATGCAAAATATTCTACTGATTTCATTGCATGGAATTTTACCCATTCATGTCAAAATGACATTCATGAAGGTGTATTATTTTTTCAATTCAATTTTTAATATGGTGATTGATATGAATGCTTTGAAAATTTTGAAAAATAAAGAAATTTAAATACATAGTCAATTTGAAATGTGTTTACTCCATATTTTTTTGATATAATGGTTAATTCAATGGTTCATTTGGTTTGAGAAATAAAACATTTAGAACCTGTATATCTATGTTAGATGCATCATTTTAAATGTTATTTGATGATATTGAAGGGCTATGTTAAAAATCCATATCAACCTGAATCCTCCATTTTGAAAAGTATATTTTTGAGGAGGTTTCATAGTTTTTTACAAGATAATTTTCTATGTTAGAGCACATTGGTTTCCCTCTATGTCACCATGAATGAGTTAATTACGGGGGAAAAGTGGATTCTTGTCTTGAAAGTAAAGTATTATTCAGGTGAAAAGACAATGAAGGTATACATATAAATCTTGAATAACATAGATTATTCTCAACCATATATAATATTCAATATTAATGTTTTGGGACAATGTCATCCAAAGAATAAAGATATGTGGATTTTGAATGAGAATAACATAAAATTTTTTCCTTGGTAAAATAAAATAAAATGCTCGGTAGATCAGATATATCAGAAAAATTAAAATGGTTAGTGGGTGGTATATGTTTAAATGTGATAATATGGTATGAGTGTGACATTAATGGATATACATTTCATATGAAATATTAGGACAAGAGACATGTAGTTCAGAATAGGGGTGTATTGGGGTTCAAATTAGTAATGAATTCTTCTGGTTATAAAGACAAAAACCATGTTTTTACATCAATTGCATATTATGGAGTCATTTAAGAAATATGGGAGGTAGATTAGATTAATTTTAATGTTCCATTGTTTAAATAAAAATGGTTTATCAGTAACAACTATATCAGACATGATGAATTTGGAATGGCACTTGTAGATCTGAATATATTAGAATACAAAACTAATCCTTTTATAATGGAATCACACGATTTTTTTCTATGATTTTGATCAATCCGATATGATTTTTTTATTGTTTTAATTGGATGAAAACAATATGTTGGTGATGATCAAATTGACAAAGATGCTGATTTATGTGAGATCACTACTTCCATGGATAGATTAATAGATAAGAATGATGAGCATCTCAGATACATGGTTTGTGCCATATGGAATGATCATGATGAATGAATTTGGGAAAAAATATTTTAGTACACTCTTAATATTATAGGTAACATATGTTTATTTCTCATTTACTTTTATAAATTTCATAATATGATTAATATGTTAATTTTTTTCTTTATTAAACCAAATATTAAAACTAGTAAGTTAAAATTCTTGCATTATTTAGTTTATTTTTGATTAGTTTACCATGTATAACCTTAAAAAACATATATATTAATTGATTAAGTAGAAATAAAATTATTTTAAATCAAATATGTTAAATAAATAAAATATTTTATAAGAGTATATTAAATAAATATTTTTTATATAAAAAATGATTTATTAGGTTGGAGTATTTTTAATATTCATACACCATTTTTGATTTTTTTTCATTCATTTAAATAAAATTTAATATATCATTAATGTTAATAGCATTTTATTTAACTATAAAATATTTGAATAATAATTTGTTATGTTTTAGTTTATTTTTCTATTTCATGATTTTTCATTTTTTATTTAAATTAACATTATAAGTTAAATGTGAATATTTGTGTACTAATTGTTTGTTGCATTGATTTTATGGATAATGAAAGATCAATCAAGTGATCAAACAAATACTACTAGAGATGATCATACTCATACCACTAGGGTGAGACATACACATTATCCTATTTATGATCCCCATCATTTTTTACTATATTAATATACTCCCACATATCCAAATAAGAATTTGAGGGTTGGTAATCCTGGCAGCAAACATTTACCAAAAATATCAGTTCCTCTCATATAGGATCAGAGGATAATGGTATAAAATAATGATAATGATATTACAATCGGTCCTAATGCAAAACAATTCAAGAGTTTTGTATCTGTTTTGGGTAAAATAAAAGTAAGTATTTTGATTAATGATTAGAGTAGTGTTGACAAAGTAACACCATCTCAAATGAGGGAGACCATTTTGTTATGATCGTTTAATTATTGTTTCACTAATACTGAAATGTTTATTATTTTATATGTTTTCTACCCTATTATCAAATAAAATATGATATACCTAACACTATATGAGTCAAGATGAAATGTTTATCATTGGTTGTTAGGAGATGGATGAATTTCAAATCAACCCTCACATCTGATTCTATTTTTGGGAATAAGAAGCATCAGAATCCATGTGATATATATCGTTTTATAAAAAAAGACACATGGAAACAATTTGTTAAAAGTATAAGGAAAGAAACAATTTTTGGTATGTGCAATGTAAACATTTAGAAGTTTTATTTTATTAATGATCATATTAATGGTTTTTTATTCTAAATTTAAATGAATCGAGGAGATATCATCAGGATATAAAATCTAGAAACATATAACCTAATACTTTATCTCATGGAGGGTATAATTTATTAGAAGAAAAAATGATGGCTAGAAATTTTTAAAAACTAAGAGCTCAGACTTCAAGATTTGGAGAGGTTTCCCCTTCATCCCCAGATAGATATGTAAAATCGAAGAGGGATCAGATGATAAAAAAAGGGAAATATCTTATAGAATAATCAAGGGTTGTGGTTGAGAGGATTGTAAATGGAATATTTTATTTATTTATATTAATTAAATTATTTATATATTTTAAATCATTAAATTATTTTTCAAATAACTTATATAAGATTCTATTGAGGATTAGAGAACACATATGTTCTTTTTAGATAAAGGGAAAAAGGATATTTTATCTGCAGGATTGGGAAACCACGAACACCTGGGTTGTGTATGAGGATACTTAGCAGGTGTATCAGTGAGAAAATTTTTTCTACCTTCATCAGCTTCTCCAATGGAGTATTTAAAAAAAATATTTAGAGCCTAAAGCTCAAAATATTAATGTGATGATGAAGGATATGATCAAAGATTCTGTAAATTCTATGTTTACAGACATGCAAAGATTGTTTCAGAC
Organism: Viscum album; assembly: GCA_963277665.1. NCBI lineage: Eukaryota > Viridiplantae > Streptophyta > Magnoliopsida > Santalales > Viscaceae > Viscum > Viscum album. The sequence continues at coordinate 248,414,832 of OY728131.1, forward strand.
TACAACTCCCACTCCTCCGCCTCCACCAGCACTCCCTCCCCTCCACCACTGCCTACAGACCTCGCTTCTTATCCTATTCCTAAAACCCATTCTCTACAGCTTCCTAGTTACTATGAGTTATATTTTGATTATCCTTAGTGTCATATTGTATCATATGGGAATATATTTTATATTGGATATATTTTTCATCATCAGTAGATAAAGATAAAGAATCATAGGTTCACTGTACAAGATATTATACAAAGATTAGCTGGAGTACTAATACCAAAAAATGAGGTGACTATATTTGGACAAAGTTTTAGACACTTTTTAGTTTTTACATCTAGAATTATACAACATATTACTATATAAGTATGTGTATATTTTATATTTTATTTTATATTTTTATTAAATTAGTTTAAAAAATTTAATTTTTTTATATTTATCAAATTTTTTACAGAAGTACATTAAAGGTAAAGAAATATTTTGTAGTAAAAAACAAATACAAAGAGATATGATTTCATATATAGATTCTATAAGTCTTTATATATTGTCATTATATTCAAATTTTTTGTTGGGATTTTCTGAGATTCCAATGGAATATGATTTTTGTTGGAAAGAAATGACTATGAGACTTTTGAAAAATGATATCATGAAGCTTATAACTAATGATATGTTGGTCATCAACACGATGCAAATTTTTTCCCTATAAGTCATAATATAAATCTTTTCTGTAGTTAGTTTATTGAAAATTTATAATTATGTTTTTTATTAGGTATATTTATATAATTTTTAAGAATAATATGAAGAAATATGTTTATGGATTTATAGAACTAAAATTCATTTCACTTATAGAGAGGATAATAACTAAAGTATAAAGAAAAATTTATATTGCTGAATGATTTAAAAAGAATGTAATTATTCAATGATAGATATTTCTATATCTTCAATAGTTAGAATAATTTAACTCACAAAGTTTTACATTATTTTTAACATAATAACGACTAACATTATATTTTATTTTATAACAGTGTCCATTGGATGTTAATTTTTTTTGTCCAAGGAAGAAAATTTTTTACTTGTTATGCTCTATCCATATCAAAGTGAGACAAAATTTTAAGGTTTTATTAGAAATGTAAGTTTTCATTTCTTAATACATGTTTATATTATAATGAATTTTGAATTTTTTTCATAGTTAATATTTTTTAAAAGGTTATGGAATTTTATTCCAGTGACCACAATGAAAAAGAGCACCAAGATCAAAGATGTTAAAATAAAGGTGAATTTTCATTTATAATTAGTATTTTTTTGGATATATTACATAAAAATGCTATTTTAATTGAAAAACTCATTTAAAAGCATTTTTATAAACAATATGGCATCAAAAAATGAGTACATTATATGTTAAGATTTATGTATGAAATAATTTCAACTAAGACAAATAACAGTTCAATCAGGATAGATTTCTTTAAAGACTATTCCTTTGTGTTTAATTTATATTTTTCATAATACATGTTAAATAATTTCCTTTTAACATGTAACTTTTTTTGGAAAATTTTTCTTATAGTGCACAAGATTAAAAACCCTTATAATTGGAATGTTAAAATAATTTTATATGTTTGGATAGTTTTTAGTTTGTTTTTATAAAATATAGTAATTTTAATGGTGTTATACTCAAACTAAAAAAGCGATTTATTAGAAAAATAATATAAAAATTACCTCTTATAGACCACAAAAATTGTACTAATATGTGAATCAAATTAATGCACTAATTACATTAACCTATTACAGGATTAATATTTTATGGATTATATATAAATATTTTCATTAGTGTTTTTTTACTTAATATATTGATCATTTATCAATTAAAATTAATTTATAGTATTTTACTTCAGATATAATTCTATTTCTACCCTTTATAACCACCCACCTATAGTAGGAAAAATAATTCACATCAATTCCCATACATATTGATTTAATTCGATAAACCAATTTCATTGATGGAATTTAGTTTGGGAATTTTACCCTTTTTTTATTTTTAAATTACATGGTGCTCATATATTTAGTCAACTCATGGAGAAAGGAATTAGAGTACTATCAAAATGTTGTAAGAATTTATGAATTATAATTATATTACAGTTATATGTATACAATTCCATGAGATTACTTACTAATATTATGATTTGATAGAGAACACATAAAAAATAATTAAACATATTCCTTGTAATGATATGAATCATCTAATTGTATGCGTACATTATTAGTATGGACAACATTTTATGCAATAGACATAATATGTATATAAACAAAAATTCTTATTTGGAGGACACATAGTACAGTCAGCCACTATTGTGAATGCTGTTTTGGGATTCATTGGATGTTTTGGGAAATAATTATCATCCAAAGATAAACATATTCAAGTGTTGTATGATATTGTAAGGAAAGGGGAATGAATATTTGTTGAGCTCTATTCTACCAACAAGATTATTAGTTTTATTTAAATAAGGATAGTGGGAATCAAATTTTCTTAGTTTTAATAGGGTTGGTATATGAAAGGAGGATGGTAAATCATTTGAATGGTAAAACTCATGTTATTCTTATATAATATTGTATAAATTCACATGGTTGAGTATATAGTTTCATTTTATGATCAACACAATAGTGTAAGTCCTACTTTATGCATAATGGTTGGGAGATTTATTGAAGAAAAATTTATCAACCAAACAGTACTGGTTTTGACATGTAAATAAAAACCACCACTATATGATTACTATTAGATTTTACTAAAACACATATCAATGGTTTTTCTGATCCATTTGTTACTCATATTGATTATATTATTCTTATATGTGTTTCAAAACAAGTTTTTTATCCCCCTATGGTAATAGAATTAATTTATCCCAGGTGATTGGATTGTTTATTTACAAACAATAGAAGATTGAGAAAAAATAAAATCAACCATGATGTACTCACAATTTTATTTAATGATTTATATATGATATATAACTTGAGAACTCATACATGATGGATATTAGAGATATAATTAGTACTTGAATAATAAAATTCTTAGAGATGTGTTGTTAGTCATGATTAATGATAGAAACATAATCATAAAATATTATATAATATATCAGTTTTACCAATAGTTATGTTTGATTTATCACATGTTTGAACATAAATCCAACATTTAATTCCACCAATTTATTCAATTATCCAATATAGGGTCCTCTTTAATGATACAATCAATTTTATCATCATTAAGATCAACTCAAATCGATCTTCCTTATAATCTATCAACATCATCCTTTGAAATGATGAAATAAAAACATTCCTCCAACATATCTTCCTAAGAATGTCAGAGAATATTTAGGTCAGAATTATATAACATTTCCCTATTCTAGACACCATCATACACCTCTAGTTTAAATAGGTTTTTAGTATATTGTAACATGTAAACATTATTCTCCTTTATCGTTCACCAAGATACCTCCACCTCATCAATTGGAGGTGTTATTTTCACCCCAAGAATTCCACTTCCATGCACCATGGCTGGATCAAGACTTCCCCTACATTGATTTCATTAGTTTTATAGCTAATCTGGTGACCATGGGCTTTATATTCTAGTATTAATCCTTATATTTATTACATTTTTTATTTTGGTTAAATAGAAAAGTATAGAAACAATATTCAACTTCTTCCCCTTCTTATAGCTGCACCCAAAAAACTATAATTATAATATGATCATTGTCACACTATATGAGGCTAATTGGGAGACTGGATCTTTGTTACTCTATTGTATATCGCTAGGGATCCTAGACCCCTCCGTCTTCCTCTTCAAAACATGGTTACTAATTTTTTTTATTATGAATACATTTATTTAGAATTCAGGGTTAAAATATTCCATGATAGCTTAATAGTCATAGATACTGATGGAACAATATATTACCTATACTAAATTTTCCCCAGCATCAGATTATGTTAATAATTAGACTATGATATGAATAAATTGATTTAAGGATTCTATAGAACATTATTAGAATAAGGAGAGATTTATTTTTTCAAAATAAAGGACCTTCGTCTATATGGAGGAAAATTTGAGATCCCCCTAAAGTGAATTGTTTTTTCTATAGTAAATAATCCACTGTATTATATGTAGAGATATTAATGATTCATGTTATTTATTAAAATTGAGAGGCCACAACTAGAATATATGAATATATTGATCTAAAATTAGGTAGCTATTAATGGAGATGGTAGCTATATGTGAAGGGGTATTTATTGACAAATAACATGAAGATCATTATACTTTATCCAAGTTAGGGGTTTTATTCTCTATTTTCCCTCCAAAATCTACAAAAAAATTGGTTTAAACTTTTAGGAATAATAGTTATTAGTGGAAATAGAGGATTTTTAGGTTATATTTATGTTTTTAATTCATGTAACGTATATTTATTCATGCCACGTCATGACCTAATTAACTCTATTAACAAAAAACAAAACTATTGATGACATGGACTCAAGTGCTCCTCCACATACAACAAAGGCTACTAAATAGAGAAGAGGGCCTAATGATAGAATTGTGGGGAGGATATGACCTATAAATATATGTGAAATTTAAATTATGAATAAACAAATGAAAGGTAGTGGATGATAATAATGGAAGCCAACAAAAAATAAACGAACAGCTAGATCGGTGCCAAAAAATAAACTATGTTTAAATGTGCTATAAAAAAAATAAATGGTAGTAAACATGAATATGATATATAAAATCATGATAAATAAACAAAATAATAAATAAATAATATACTCAAAATAATATAGGTATATTTTTTATATGATCAACCCATACCATTATGTCATGTCCTAGACCTTAAAGAGTAACATCGTGAAAGCACAATCCATGATCCTATCAGGAAACCAAAAGATATTTTCGGGTACTAAACAATTTCCCAAATGGTGTGCGAGTAAAAATTATTAATCAACCACAAATTATGTCTAAATATATCTTGTTTATTAACATATTATGAGTAGAATGAAATTATAATAAATATTGGTAATAAATAAATAAATCATGTCAGTTCTAGTTCCTCATTGAAAACCTGTCCGACACTATCTGCTTCGTCATATGCTGGAAAGTTATTGAAAGATTCAACATTTTAATTTTTTATTATAAGGATAAGGCCTGATTATTACACCCAAGGTGACCATATACACCAATAATCATATTAGATCTCATAAATTACATGGAAATATGTTTTATAAGATGTGTGAAGTCGATAGGGGTGCACCCTTGGCAGTTAAACTGAAGCGAAATGTCCATCTCAAGCCATAATAGTTTCTCTAAAGTAGCCTCGAAGGTAGACATGAATGAAAGACAAGGTAATAAAAAATGAAATCTATAAAATCATTATGAATCAAAGAAGAGTCATCACTAGAATCAAATTAAATTTAATTTCTATAAATATAGGTGCAACCTCATTTTTGAGTGAGGGAATTCACAATCGTAAGACAAAGGCTTTATCATAATGTGGTCTTTCACATGGAAGACACATCAATCATTCGGTTACTATCCCATGAGACTATCCAATTAAAAATATAATGATAATCCAATTATTTATCATGGAATTCCACACCTATAAATTACTTCATTCTTTGTGACCATAGACAATCATGGTATACTTTAATTTTCTATTTGAGCATGCCCAAGGTATTTTGAATCAGAATCCATGTATCACTTAAGGCATAATTTAAATGATGATCAAGGTTAGTTTAATCAATTAAAAATTTCATGTTCTATTATCCATGTAATTATAATTCAAATCCATGTATCATTAAAGGTAAATTATTGTAATTGATCAACACTAATTTGGTTATCCACTCAACTTATAGTTAATTCATTCATCCAATTCCAAATGACAACCAAACATAATATTAATAGGATCTTAATAGAAAATTAAATTGTATGTCTATTCATATGTAATTTAAAAAACCCATTATAATTGAGAGTCAAAACAAGGTATGGGGACCCTTCAAGGAATCATACAAATCAATTTAATTTTAGTAAATCATTTCATTTTAAATGGATAATTCAACACACATCAATAGTTTGTCAATAAAACATTAGTGAAAATAATCCCTATGATTTTAATATGATGAATCTTGATAGGTTATTCACATTTTTGTGGAAAAATTCTCATGATACTAATTCTTTTTTAATGACATATAATTAAGAATGGTAATAATTTATTAATTTAATTTATTAATTTAAAATACATTGCCTGCAAGGTTTGGTGCATGGCCTAAAGATGCATGATATAGAAACCAAAACTATAATGTAAAATATATATACCAACTACCTCAAACATAGGAAATTTAACTCATCCATTATCTACCAATGATTCAATCCCAAATGGGATAAAATTGAGGAATTGAAAAATGACATGAAAATTAGGCATACGTGCTCCCATAGAAGTAACATCCAATAGGACCAGACAAACATATAATAGAATCAATAAGAACTAAAAAATAATTGAGTGTGAAATAATGAAATTTCATATGATCTATTATGGGACTAAACAATAGAGATATATAAAATCCTTGGGGGAGTAGAAAGGTTGAGGCATGTTTGGTGAGGTTTTTGTACAAATGGGGAAAATAAAGTAAAACCCCATTTAAAGATAGAGGGTAGAAATTTTCATGTTTCTTATTTACAGAATCACACCATTAGGCCACATGGTTAAGAAGCCTATTCACCAAGCTTGTGGATACCACACCCTAATAGACACACCATTAATGTTTTGTACACACAATTAGAAAAACCATGTGAAGATTGTTCCATTGGAATTATCTCAATAACTCATGTCCCTAATGTTTGTAGTGCATGGTTAGAAATATAGTGAAGTAATCATTAATCTTAAAATATGGATCCTTATCATATCACATAGTTCATCGGAGCCACCTCATTATTTGAACAAACCATGCTCCTTAACAAATTAGGCCCCATGGTTGCGCCACAGGATTTGAACTAACCATGCGCTAACTACACACCCAAGTGTATCTCTCTAGAAAATGATCATTCAAGGTCAAATTATCTAAGAAACTCTTGAGGACACATGAGAAACCTCTCTTGAATTTATCCCTAAATAAAAAAAATTTACACATGCTATAAATTACATTTTGATTGTTTGTTTGACATATGTCCTGTCTAGAAAATGAAAACTCCAAATACATTAAAATTTAAAAACTAGTAAAAAACAAGGGATTTTATAACCTCCCCAGTATACAAAAAATAATCCCTTAGAATACTTTGGGAACACCAAATACATCAGCTAACCCACTTAGTTCATGAAAATCCTCTCTAAAGGCCATGTTGCATCTTTAAATGCCTAACACTACTCTAGGATTCACATTAATAATATGGTATTTAATCCAATAAAACTCAATCCTACACTAAAAACCACAACCAAAACCCTAATAAAACACATACTCGAGACCAAATAATACAATAAATGATCATGTCATCATCTTTGTCATCATTTGGCCTCTGGTTTTCCTTAACATAATTTCTAGCCTCCAACAGCCAATTCCTATTTATAACACTTCTACCATCAGAATTGATTTTTAAAACTTTTCCTTAGAATATTAAAAATTCACTCAACATGATTCATAATGTGATAAAATTTACAAAATGTGAGTATTTTTCCCATATTACTCAATTTGATCAAAATAATAAAATCCCAATAAATCATATATTTCCCTATCACATAGACATTTCCTGGAAAATCCCTAGACGACCATTACACTATACATGTATCATTGGAATGATGATTCAAATGATGTTTCTCACTTAACACATACACCATTATAGGAACTCAACTCAATGTACCTATCTATGAATAATTTCAAAAACACTCTACTTCAATAGCTAATGAATCACTAAAACCATATTATAGCACCTTAAATCTAAGGCATAATGGAAATTTTCTAAGGAAACTGACCAAAGAAAGTTATAGAATTCTAGTTATACCTCTTGGGAAATACTTCCCTTGATCTAAACTATTATTGTAATACTACATAAACCTTAGTGTAATACCAATATAGTATCATTAAATAGTCAATTGCTAACCCGATATTGATTCCCACACCTAGACTATACCTCATTCCTTACTCGAACCTTTACCAAGAATTTACTGAGAAATCCATAAGTACACTATTTCATTTATTAAATGGAATATGAGACAAAATATGACTAACACACAACAAATACCAATGTCCTATAACCTTTCTCACATGAGGGTTTTCATCCATTGATTATTATAATAATCCCTACTATAGGAGAACTCATGTATGTTCATGAATGAAATAATTTTTTTATTACTATATCCAATTTCCCATCCATGAAAAGAACTAAATACTATAATTTCTTCCATCATTCTCATTCCAATCACTAATATAAATTTTACCCATAACTCATTTATATTTCCCATGAATGATTCCCATGATGTTCATGAAATTTTAAAATCCTAAAGATGTTCACCACCCTCAATAGAAAATGTATACTTCCCACTATCTGTATTACCATAAATTTCTCCTTGAAAATTTATCCCAATTAGTTTCTTAATCAAACCGTAAATGCTATTTAAATATCATGGTGCATAGCCGACACTCTCTCGGTTAACTCAAGATGATTTCAATATATGGATCATAATCATATATAATTTAAGAGAACACTAAGATTCAATCAACATGAATATGTCACATTCTCAATAAACTCTCAAACCCAGTGAGGCTATACATGCCTTGACCAACCCTTGACATCATCACTCCCAATAATGTGTGTTGTAGTCCTCCAATGGGTTTACCATCTTCTAGTATCCAATTCATTTTTATGTTTCCCATCATCATAAGGAAGGTTCATTAAATTTAAACTAATCTATGGGTCACCATGTATACATGAAAAAAATTTCTAATTAGAAATACATAAATGTCATATAGTTGCCACAAAAAACTGGCATAAATTTCAATTTTCACACACATTGGGTGTATAATCCCATAACACACAGTTTAAGACCCAACTCACAATACCATGAGTCATCCCTCAACATTAACATGATGATCAATATTTATAAAATTTCAATCTTAATAATCCATGAGATACCATTTATCTCCTCTTGAAAATATGAAACATTGCCTATTCCAGGATTTTTTGAAGGACTACCTCCCTCACAATGTTGTTTTAAGAATTAAATAATATATCACATACCTAATAGATAATATGTATAAGTACCCAAATATTTATACCCCTAAAATTCTATCTTGATTCCAAATCAATTCAATTTCTTTATAAAAAAACCATAGTAATAAAAATTCCTATATGATAAAACCCTATTGTATTCCATGAATTAGTTTCTAAAAGATCATAAAATGAATCTAAATTACCTTAATGTCATCCATAAAATTGAGAAAACCAATCTCACATATTTTCCTTGATCAAACCAAACATCACTTCCTCACAATATTACATTCCCTAATAAGGAGACACTAAGTCTCCCACCATTCCCTATAGTTCAAAAAATAAAAAAGGGCCACTATGTACATTAATCTAGACCTAAACTCTCTCACAAGAAAACCACACCCCTCACAAGGGCCTCATGTACAAGGAATATAATTTTCATGTAAATCACGAATAAAGAGGTAAAACTTAAATTACCTAAAAATATAATCAAACTACAAGGGTAATAAAAAATAAAAAAAATAATTATGTAAACACCTTCCATGCATAGGCTTATGAGGATTAATTATATCATATCATACAAATATGGGAGAGATCCATAGAGGGTCACATCATCATCATAAAATGATAGAAGATGAAACTAATTGGGTATTTTTATACAATAATACCCCCTCTAGGTTTTACTTTACAGACAACTATCCACCTACTTTGGAGTCGTTTCATCATTTTAGAGACCCACACAATTAAAATGATCAAATGTATTGCACATACTAAGACTAGACACTCATCTCAAAAGTTTATCGGTTTCCCATCTTCAAATGCATTACCAAAACTACACAAACCCTTTCTTACAAAAGGAATCATATTTATGTAATAGTTATGCATAAATTGTCACTAGGCCCTACTTGATAACACCAAGAATTATATAAAACAAAAAAATCCAATTGAGACTCATGGGTATCATCCATGTCATTGTTCAATACATATCTCGAGGAAATACTAAATATAACACTTACATAAGAGTTATTCTTGACTGAAGCCACTAAAATGTTTTATTTCATCCATTTTCACCATTTAAAATTAATTATACCATAAATAAGTCTCATATATTTGTAGTGTGAATTAACAATGTTAGAGGAAACTGTATATATTAGTTTATTTAGTTATCTCTAATAATATTCAATGAATACTATCTTATAATTTATCTCCAAAAATCAATTTAGAAATAATTTCTCATAATTGGTATTATTTCAACAAAATTTCATGCACAAGCTAAATAGGAAGACACTCTTTAGGTTGAAACTTGAATTATAATTTACTAAAATCTATTATCGAATAAAAAGAAAAAGAAAACAAATGGTATATTTTCATTTTAAGTGGAATGATAAAGTATGATGCAAATAAAATTATAAAAAACATAGTACTAGTGGATAATGACACTTTAAATAATAATCCCATTTAATAAGAACGATACCCCATGGGGTTAGTTACTAAGAATAGAAATATGTAATGAAAAAATATGAGGGTCCCATCATGCCATCTAGAATTAATAGATATAGTCATCCATTACAAATTTATATATTCAACACTATGTAAATTATACTTAGAATCCTATTCATGTGTATCCGATAATAATTTTAATTTAAAAACACTATTATTGGGTTTATCACTTAGGCATATCATGCTATAACTCACCTAAAAATGTTCAATTCAAGCATATATGGATTCAATTATATAGGTATCAATTCCCATATCATAGAGGTATAAGCCTATATAAGATGAAATTGGTACACCATTTTAGTGTCATCAATCACTGATAAGTTTAAATTAATAATGAAAAATCACTTCAATTTAAACATTTAACAATTTATAACAAAATAATACATTTCTATAATCAAACTAGATGGATCAGTTCTATCATATAGGATCCAGTTATATGGGTTATTAATAAAAAACTATGAAGGTAAAATCATTTATAAGTTTCAATTGAAACACTATTTAACAGACATACATATGTAGAAACTTGAATTTACTAAAGAAAACCAATATACTTGAAATATAAGGATCCAATTTAGGTATATTTGTTATCCATTTTAAACCATTATATTTAATTAATTCGTTTTTGGATGATTAAATTGAATTCAATCATCAATAAATATGGGAAAAAACCATTTAAGTTGATTCAGATTATTTTCTTAACAAACCATATATAATAAAAATAGCATGTAATATATCACATAATGAGAAGATATAGGTAGATAGGGAAGGAACTCATAGAATCATGGTATATATGTAACCATTCAAAATAATCATATAATAAATTTATTAGCATGGATCATAATCTCACACTTGTGGTATATAGAAAATCATGGTTATGACATGTGAATCATATATTATTGAAATAATGAATGAACACACCACATCTATTTCCATACCAGTACAATAGGTAAATCTCATAAATCAATAGATAGAAAAAATACATCATTCACTAAAGTAGAAATAATAATCTATAGTAATAATCAAATATCAAGAACAAAAGTTTCATCCCTAGAAACATGAACATCACCCATGCATGGGATGATCATTCCTAAATAAGAGATATTGACCAAGTTATTATATATTCATAATATTATCTCTACCAGTTCCATTTAGTAAGAAATTCAAGGAGAAGATTTAATACTAATTTGGAATCTCTGTACTTTATTGACTCTCTAAACAATAACTAGATTGGTTGGTGACATGGAATTAAGTGGACATCCCCATATACCAGAGGATTCCACAAACAATAAGGCTCTAATGATGGTATAATGGTGATAATATGCCATCTAGATCAGTATAAAACATTAAAGAATCATAAGTAAGTGAAATGTAGTATAAAATAATAATGAATGAAAAATAATAATAAATAAAAAACAAGTCTAGTTCCAAATAATAAACTATGTATGAATATGATATGCCCAAAAATACATGGAATTAAACATAGAGTAGATATATAAAATATATCTATAATTTTAAAATAGTAAATGAAAAAAATAATCCAACACATATACGAAGCCTATGAAAATTTTTAATCCCTATCTTCATTTCAAACCCTAATATATAAATAGAAAAAATAAGAAAGAAAAATGAATGATCTAATATTGAAACAAAGAAGTCTATTTGAGTACCAAATGGTGGCCTGAACTTGGTGTGAGTAAAACTCAGTAGGTCCCTAAAAATGGATTATATCACTATCCAATCTCTAAATATATAATGGAGAGTTTTTAGGTATCATATATATGGGTAGTAAATAAATAAAACATGTATGTTTGGGTTTATCATTGAACACCCATATGATACCACCTTCTTCAGCCTAGACAATATATATCTACTACAATTTTACATTTTCATTAATTACTATAATGCTTAGATTTGATGCAGGAAACCCAGGAGTCCATATACAGTGATAATAATTTTATGTACCGTAATTTATATTGTTTTAATTTTTATTATCTTATAGAATTCCACATGAGTGTACCCTTAGAATTTTACCCAAAGGTGGATGTTTTACCTGAGCCCTATGATATGTACAAGGTATCCACAATGATAGACATGAATGGATCCCATGGTAATCACCTAGGAGGAACAAAACATCAAGCCCAATCCATGGAGAATCATCAATGTAATTAAAATAATATTAATTTAAATAAATATATGTAAACCCTCAATTCCAATCAAAGTAATTCACAATCAAAAGACAAATAAAAAGTCCACGTGTTATCATTCACTTGGAAGAGACATCAATTAATCAGTTACCATCCCCTCAGAACATCCAAGAAAAAAAAGAGTCCTTATATCTCATAGTGCATTCCACAATTGTAATTTACTTCATGGTCTATGACCATAATGAAGAATGATAAAATGTAATTTTTTTCCTTTAATCCCATTGAAGGATTTATTTATAGAAATCCATGTATCAACCAAGTCATAAAAAAATAATTTATTAAGGCAAGGTTAATTAAATTCAATATTTACTAAGATCCTATCCAAGGATTTTTGGTTTAAATCTAAGTATTTCATAAGATACATAAAAAATGAATAAAACTAAGTAAGCTATAAAACCCACTAGTGATCTATTTAGTCATCTCATTAAATAAAGATACCCCAACATAATTTTATAGAAATTCATGGGACATTTACATGGTCATTAAATTAAAATTTAATTTATAATTTGTAATTATATTCAAGAGAATAACAAAGGTATAAGGTCCAAGAAAGATAACATTCAAATGAACTTAATTTATGTGAACCATTTTATTTAAAAGTGACAATTCAAAACTCATAAAAATTTAGTATAATCAAACAATAAGGAATAATATTTTTATGAATTTAATATAGTGCACCCTAATGGTTGATTCATGTTGATGAATACAATAAATAAGTATAAAAATTTGGTTATAAGGATAACCAATTATAGGATCTAATAATTTATTAATTTAATTTTGTCATTTAAGAGGTGTCACATGGAAGGTGTGTCATGAAGAATGATGAGACATGATATATAAATTTAAAAATGTTATGGAAAAGTGCTAAACCACCTACCTCACATATAGTACAATTAACATGAAAATTATTGTACTTTGACTAGAGATTAAAGAATAAAAAATAGAGAAATCAACAAATGATTTAAAAATAGGGAATATGAGATGGCATCAAAGTAGAATCCAGTATAGAGAGAAAATACATGAAAAGAATCAATAGGAATGATAGAATGACCAAGGGTGATTCAACACAATTTATGAAGACCAATTCTGAGTACGAACAAGGGAGATACATAAAATCATATTTAGAGGGAAATAGAGGAGGCACATGTATAGAGGTTGTTAGAAAAATAGAGGAAGAAATATGGTAAATCCGTTTATGGTTGGAGGAAAAAATAGTCATTTTTTTACTTTTTATGAGGCACAATTTTAGGCCTCATATTTACGCAAACCATGACTTGAACACATGACTCACACTACCTAAGAGCCACACCCCCACAAAGTTCTTATGAAATTTTAAAAAAACCATACACAATCCTTTATCTTTGATATATCTCAAGACCCCATGCCTCATATAGTTATATTGTGTGGTTAGACAATCAATAGTCACACTGTGTGACATCCTCTATATTTATTCACCATCTCACACGGTTCCCTAAATCCACCTCCTACCCAATCCATATTTTTTGGTATTTCTTAATGACAATTTTAAGGGGTAAGTGTTAACCCTAAAAAAACACCATATTCAAAATTCAAAATTCAAATCAAACAACAATCTTGATCCAAGATCGCCATTACCAAATTTCAAAAATCCACATAATTAAAATTTCAGAATTCATCACCCATCTCATCACGCGCCAGCCTTGAAACCAACATTGCCATCATCACTGACACCACTATCCGCGTCGTCATCACCACTCGATGTCATCGTTACACTGGTATCATCACCGTCGTCGATCAAAGCACCATACCATAATGCTGGTGTTCATTGTATCCACATCGCTGGTGAGAACAAAAAAATAATGGATGCTAGAACATAGAAATCAAAAGGCAAAAATCATCCAAAAAACAGACATGAAACCCAAAGGAATCACGAGCCATGTTCACACACATCAGGAAAAGTCCCAACTCCATCCTTTATCAACATGAGATACCACTGATGTCAACATCTTTTCCCAAGCCCTTAAATAATGAAGAAAACTTCACCGTAATCACCTCCAAAACAAAAACAATGTCTCCAAGAGCCATCATCAAACGAGATCACCACCAAACGAAACAAACATCTTCACCGTAATTCACTTCACGACTTCATAAAATCTTGTTTCTTTGAGAAATAGGTTATAGGGTTGTGCTGTTCAATTTGTAATAACTAAACCCCAACTGTGGGCCCTAGACTATCTCTTTCAAAACCATTCTTTCAAGGCCCCACACTCTCAAAATTCATCCATACAACCATTCCACCAATTATTACATAATCCCCCTCTAAGAAAAATACTTTTATGTTTTCTAAATCTCATAATTACATTCTAGAATTCTTTTTAATATTTTTCAATCCAAAAAAATCCTTTCAGAATTGAAAACCTACTTCAAAACATATTATCTTCCATTTAATCTAGGTATTAATTATTATGAAATAAATTATTAATAGTAAATATTTAATGTTTCAACATTGTACTGGTAAATGATAAATTTTACGGTAAATAGTGAAAATAATTACCTAGTCTATGTATTTTTACTAAAAAATATATCTACAAATGTGCATAAAGTAGAGAAAATTTCAGTAACTAGAATCAAATCGCTGAATGAAATAATATAAATAAGGTTAGAATAATGAATGGAAATGAGAATAAAAATCATTATTTGAATACATTAGTATTATATAGGTAAATTTTAAAACTCTATATCTATCATTTGAAGCCTCAATTATAAGAAATATATATATATTTATATATAAATTTATATATGTGTGTGTGTTAACATTTTTATGGAAGAGAGATCATGTTTTCTGTAGTACCCCATGTTTTTATGGACCTGTTTTTTGGAATAAATATAAATTTTAATTTATATATTTTAATGCACTAATATAAATATTCCTTTCAAATGCAGCACTTACTTTTTGTACATTACACACAACACCTACTTGGTGTATGATGCATGCAACAATTGAGTTGGTGTATGATACCCACAACACTGAGTTTCTACGAAACATCTCTTTTTATCATTTTAACTATTGAAATAATATAATTATATCATAGAGATTAAAATTATTAATATTAATAGTAATAACAACTTTTAAAATATTTTTTATAATTTTTTTATATAAATAAAACATCTTCATAAAAAATATATGATTTTCAGTAAAGCCTTTTTTATGTTTTAAAACACCATTTTCTCAAATAAAACTATTTTAATAATAAAATTAATTTTAGAAACACATTTATAAATTTAATTTTATAAAATAAACTACATTTTTGAATTTATAATGTCAAAATTAGATTAGGGTGAATTTTTGGGATTTTTCTGAGAAACTTCATTTTTGATGAATAGTAAAAATACTGCCTTTTAGTTAAAAAATTCCTTATGTATAATTAATTATTAATGATAAATGATATTATAAATTATTATTAAGTTAAATTTATATAACTATTACATCTAATATTAAAATGAAATTAAGTACATTCAATTTCACTTTAAAACTAAATATAAAATATTAACAAAATTTTGAATGTTTTCCTATTTTAAAACCCCAATATTTCGTTCCGTATATAGGACTAGCACTAATATTAATTTTTCCGCTTAAGTGAAGTGAATTTAAAATATAAAACACAAAAAATTATATAATTTATAATATTTAGAGTATAATAATACTATGTCAATTTTTGACTGAATGATTAGTAAAAGTGATTAAAATTAATCATAGTAGTTAAGGCGAAATTAAGATTAATTTGGGATAAAACCTTAAAATTAAGGTCCCCAATGACATAAAAACTTGTCCAAAACCAATTTTATATCTATATTTCGTCCATAAAGCTTCCATTATTTAGTTTTGTTTGTTTGGTAAAACTTTTTTTAGGTAATAACATGTGCACAACGAACTTGTTTCTAAAAGTTTCAAGTGAGTTCTTATCCTTCCCTATAAAAGGCCACCACCTCTACCCATTTTTCACACTTCTACAACATTTTATGTTCAAAAATTATCTGAACATGTATACTAAAAAAAATAGTACCTTTAACCTTGAAGCCTCCATTTGGGATGTTTTCTTCCCATGGAAAACTTTTGGCATAAATCAAAAGGAATTACCCAATTTAGAGGCAACATCTTCTCTCAATATCCTTCCATTTATTTTCCTTCTCAACCTCATACACTCTATTTAATCCATTATTGTGTGACCAAAAATTTATCCTATATATAAAAATATGTTATTATGAAAATTTTATATCCAAAACTTAGACACACCTCCATCTAATCGATGTTGAACGTTCTGTTTCTATGTACGGTGAATTACTGCCTCACGAAAAGATGGTTGTTCATTTATCCTTTACCACCAATAATGGTGGCCATTGTGATGGAAAATATGTTTAAATATTTAATATATTATATTTAACATGTATTTAAGATTATTTATTCCTTTTACAACACACATAACTTTACATTCAATTTGGTGTTAACAATATAATCTCGTTTGAGGAAGTATCGACTACTACCCCCTCAAAGGGATGTGATTCGTTCACAAAACACATAGAATGTATTATGGATTGTTTTAATGAACTTATATAATATATATGATATATTAATGATACTGTAATAATGATATATATATATATATAAATACACACATACACACAAATATATATATATATATATATATATATATATATATGTCATTTACATGTTTTATTTCAATACGAAAATAAAGATGGAAACAATGTTCATTCGTACGTATGGATTACTATCTCCATGAATGATGTATTCTATTTCATACTCCAATATTTTATAGATTATTATAATAAAAATATATTGTATATAAATGATATTTATATCATAGTTTACATTCTGTAATCATGATATATGTATAAGGACTTGAGAAGTAACAAATTAAGACACATGCGAAGAACAAATTAAATTTTACCCCAATTGAAACCTTAACATAGTATCATTAACAGGAGGGTAATATAAGGTTATAAGAAAACCTTATATGGTAATTGATATAGTAATATTCTTTTGTAATATATTTATAATAACTTATATTTATTATACATGAATCTTGTATGAGCATAGAGAGAGTCAAGACACAAGGTAAGGGAATTTTCATCTCAACATTAATTTTAGTGAGATACAAGATATATTAACCAATCATTCCTTTTGTTTGATAATTCATTCATGGGGTTTAACTTTAAAAATTTCAAAATCGATAAAATAGTTTGGTCTCAATTTTCCTTCTTTAAGACTCATATTTTGTTATGCACCTAAACTCTTCTTTGAGGTGTATATAATTCCATTTTACATGTTATATCATGAATCTACTTATTTTATTTATATCTAAATCATCATGTAATTTCCTTACCTGAAGAGTATGATCCCAAGTCACTAAGTTATATGAGTTTATTGTGACAACCACCACATTTTTTTAAGATTGTTTATGTTTATTCTTCCACGGATGAAATATTATGATACATCATTAAAGAATATTCATGAGTTTACTTATCATCTATTTATTCAATATAACCTCATTTTTTAGTACCATTTTCCCACTATTTGGTACTTAAGATAAGGTTTTTTAGTAAAATCTGACCACCTCTCTCTTTGCTTGGAAATCTATTTTATTCAAAAACCATGTTTTGAAAAATGTTTTCAAAATATCCTTGAAGATAATTCTCAAGGTAAAATGTATTTTAAATTTTCTTAATCATTTTAAAAGCTTCATTTATAAGTTTTCAAAGCTATTTTTAAAGACAAATGTTTAAAAAATGTATTATGTAATAAAAATAAATTTTCAAAGATGAAATTATATTTTTCTCAAGAAGTATTTTTAAAATATATCTCAAATTTATTTCCCATATAAATATAAAATCCATTGGTGTTAATCATTCCTTTATTAGGAATTATTCATTTACTCTATTTATATTCTTTCTAAGAATGAATTATGTTTTTAAGGCATGATGTTAAGAAACATGTTTCTCTTTCATGGGTTATATGATTTTGAAAACCACTTCCTTTCAAGGGTTATGTTTATGATTAAATGATTATTAAACCTATATATTTCCACATGTTATGATATATTTACATGTTTATTATACCCATTCCATTTCACGGGTTATGATATCTTCATTTATGATAATTTTGGAAATGTATATATGATTTCATTATGTAACGGATGAGACCTATATCTCCCTCCAATGCATTGGATAAAGATTTATATCTCATAAGATAGATAAGGATAGAATGGGGGTTCACTCAGTTTAGTATTAAAGGTCATGAATGAGGGTTGACTCGGTTCAGTGATACAAGGCTGGAATGGGGGTTCACCTAATTCAGTAAAGGACTTTGTCCCCTAAGATGGTCTCAACAGTGATTCCTTGACTACTATGGAAATCATTATATGCTTATGTGATTCAAAAATTCCATGTCTTATTCTTATTTTATTATTTCATGGCCTATTATATTTATTTCAATTTGATTCATGCTTTTTAAACTGCCAATATTTATGCCATGATCTCTTTTACGATCTTTAAAAAGCATGGTATGATCTTCTATGTTCATGATAATGTTCTCATACAATTATGCTCATGATTATTCATACATGTCTCCCTTTTTTACCCTTACTGACCATTTTTGCTCACACATTTTTAGGTTTCCTTCCCTATGATGTGAGGATATGTATTATTTTTGATTTGTCGAATAAGGGTGCTAGTCAAGTAGAACCTAGTGGGAGATAATGTTTCTCATTTTTGTACCAGTGTTTTTGTTTCTAAGTTTACAAAGAAAGTAGAGTAGTATGGTATTCTTTAATTTGTTTGTATAATGTTTATTTATTTTGAAAAAGTTATGTAATGATAATATTTTTAAAGCATGGGTCCCTATAGTTGGTATCAGAGGAAAATTTTAGTCAACCTTTGGAATCCAGGATAATAAAACCATGGTGAGAACCCTAAGGACATGTATAAGGATAAGTATAGGGATGAGTCAAAGTATAGGGTCATGTCCTAGAATTTTGGTGAAGGAAAGAGTGAGTGGTTTCTTAGAAAAAAATAAATGTTTAGATACTACTGGTTGATGTGGCTCTGGTATATATGTACCTAGGGGTAATAACTCTGATAAGATGTTCCGAGATTGACTCGGGGTAATCTGGTACATGATAACATGCCTTAATACACACCTGATTTGACAATACTGGGGATATGGTTTTAAAATTCACCAACTCTTCATAAACCATTATAAAGTATTTAATTTTATTTTGACTGTGAATAACCTATGATAAACCTAAAGTGTCATAGATTAAGTATGGTATTGTAAGTTAGATATCATATATGTGATTTTTTAATGATTGCATGGTTCCTCATTATGATAACTATTTATTACTCTATGATTTTGGTTTTAGTAGATGGATAAAACCCAAAGGAACCACATAAATGGAGATTGAGATGGATAATGAAATGATTGTCTTCCAGAGCAATAAAATTCTATAGGAGTTGGAATGAAAAACCACATTACTATTCTCACATAGCTTTCTCAAGATATGATTCATGGTGGACTTCCCAATGAGAAAAGGAGGGAATAAAATTTTGTTGAGTCTTTCATGAGGCAAAATCCACCTTCTTTTAGAGGGTATTATGATCCACTTGTTTCTAAACGATGGATTAGTACCACTAAAAAGATATTCTCTATTATTAAGTGTATAGAGCATTAGAAGGTCATTCTAACTGTTTATCGATAAGAAGTTGAAGAAGATTAGTGGTGGACTCTAATCAACATTACAAGGTAGCAAGATGAGATTGAATCCATGATTTGGGATTAGTTCAAGAACTTATTTATTAATAAGTAATTTCTTCTAATTATTCATACCAATATGGAGAAATAGTTCCTTGAGTTGAAGCAAAGGGATGGTGATTCTTTTGGTACCAAATAGGCTAATTTAACAAGACTTGCGAGGTATGATTCCATAATTACCATCGAACCTGAAAGTAATGTTGATAGGTTAATTGGTGGATTAAATAAAAGTCTCATAAGGGTTTTGGCCAAAAGAGACTTTAGTAGCTATGAATAAATTCCTCCTTTTGAAATCTAGATTGAAATGTATGTAGGAGTCACATATCAATCTCATGGATTTGACAAGAAGAGGAATATGGAGTTTAAAGGAAACTATAAAAACCATGGAGAAAAGAAGATAAAATTTCATTATGCTATAAGTGTGGGAATAATCATAGAGAAAATTTACCTAGGGGGTCTAATAAATGTTTTATGTGTATAAGGGAAGGCCAACCAAAAATGGATTTTCGAGGTGATGGGAAAAAGTTTGTTCAACATACTAATGGAGAAAAATCCACATAGAATGCACATCCCACAATTCTGTGCTACCAGTGTAAGGAGGATAGAAACTATGCTAACTACTTCCCAAACACAAGGGTTGGTGATGATGATCGACGTCACCAACCTCTTAACTAAATGGTTAATGTTAAATCTCATGAAATTGTAATTTCTGATGAGGGGTGAGATAACAACATCATGAAAGGTACACTTACCATCTAATCTAGAACTGCTAATGTCATATTTGATTCTTGATCTACCCGATCTTTCATATCTAAATAATTTTAAAAGGGTGTTATTATTTCTCTAAAACAATTAGATATAGAATTAGTAGTGAAAAAACCTAATGGTATGATGATAGAACCTATAGTCTATGATTCCTCTCTGGTAGAATTTTGTGGGAATGTGCTTCCTGTAAATCTTGTCATTCTTCCTTTGGTCAAATTTGATGCCATCCTAGGCATGGATTGGGTTTCACTACATAAAGACCACATCAATTGTCAATGAAGGGAATTTATGTTTGATATTTCAAACGCTCCTATGGTCTTCCAATATTATGATAAGTTTGAAATTCCTATGGAGATTACATAAATTTTATGGGTCATAATTACAATTCAAAAGGATTGTTTATCTCAAATGGTTGGGGAGATGATCAGCATTAATGATATGAATATTTTTTGAAATTTTGTGGAAGTATTTTAGGAAGAGTATCCTAGTCTTACACCAAAACATGAAGCTTAGTTATTTATAGAAATTTTACCCAGTTCCACACTAATTTCAATGACTACTTATAGAAAGGAACTAATTAAATTGCATGAATTAAAGAAACTACTCCATGAAACCCCTTATAAGGGATTCGTTCAGACAAGTGTGTCAGTTTTGGGTGCATCATTTATTTTTCTGAAAAATAAAGATGAATCAATGTGACTCTACATTGATTTTCCAGAGTTAAACAAGATCCCAATCAATAACAACTACCATATTCCCTGTATTGATGACTTGTTTGATCAACTGTGTAGAGCTCAATACTTTTCCAATATTGACCTTTATTCTCGATATTATCAATTTAGGGTCAAGAAGGTGGATATACACAAGACTACATTCCATAAAAGGTATGGTCACTATAAATATATATTTATGCCTTTTGTTCTTACTAATTCCCCTTCTATCTTCATTGTATTTAATTACTAGAGTCTTTAGAGATTACCTCAACCATTTTTTGGTAGTCTTTATAGATGATATTTTTGTCTATTCAAAGAGCAAGTAATTGCATTAATATAAGTTGAGAATTGTACTGATGACCCTATATAAGGAGAATTTGTGTGAAAAATTTACAAAGGTTGAATTTTGGATTCATAAGGATTCATTTTTTGGTCACATAATCTCAATAGATGGTATAGTAGTAGATCCTTCAAAAATAGAGGCTATTGCATGCATGCCTAGACCAAGCACAGTGACTGAGATGCATATAATTCATGGTTTAGTTAGATATTATCAATGGTTTGTGGATAATTTCTCATTAATATCTAATACTTTTACCAAGTTAACTAAAAAGGGTTTTAAGTTCCTCTAGATAGATTAATGTGAGGAAAATTTCAAGGAATTGAAAAGATGGTTGGTCAGTGCACCCGTGCTTACACTACCATGTAGTGTAGAAGGGTTTATAATCTATAGAGATGAATCAAAGAAGAGATTTGGATTTTTTTTCTTATGTAAAACAACATGGTTATATCCTATGCCTCGTGAAAATTGAAGATTCGTGAGAAAAATTTTCCAACTTTTGGTATAGAGTTAGCAACGATTATCTTTTCATTAAAGATATGGAGGCATTATCTTTATGGGGAAAAGTGATATATATATATACTGATATTAAAATTATGAACTATATATTAAAACAAAAGGAGTTGAAAATGTACCAGAGAATATGGTTAGAGTTGAGAATGGGTTATGACTGATCAATACATTACCACAATGGGAAAGTGAACAAGTTGGGAAATTCTTTAAGTTGAAAAGATCATGCTAGATTATCTATGGTGAGGATCACAAAATATCCAATATTTCTATATTTGAAAAGGATGGATCTAGAAATACTGAACGAAGGGTAAAATAATATCTTTCTCAATTGAATGTTCATCCATCTATCTAGGTGAAGAATAAGGAGGTTCAGAAGGAAGATGAAGAGCTGTAATAGAAGGTCAGAAATGTTCTTGACTTTATACTTCATAAATATGGAATGATAAGATCCAAGAACCATTTATGAATTCCTTCCATGCCAGATTTAAAGAAGGATCTGTTATAGGAAGCTCATATTTCATTATTCTCTATTCATCCTGGATGTATGAAGATGTATTGGGACATGAAAGAATACTTCTGGTGGGTTGGAATCAAGAGAGATATCACAGAGTTTGTATATCGGTGTTTGGTTTTCCAGCAAGTTAAGGATGAAAGAGAAACGTCTAAAGGGATGTTTCATCCATTACCCATACCATAATAGAAATAGGATAACATTACTATGTATTTTTTCATTAGACTACCAAAAACCTCTAAAGTGTTCATTGATATATGGGGGGTAGTTGATCGCCAAACTAGGTGAGCACAATTAATTGTTATCCGAGAAGATTTATCTTTTGATCATCTTTTCAAGATATAAATTAAGGAAGTGGTAAGGTTTCATGGAGTACTACATTTCATTGTATGAGATCGGGATCTGCTTCAATGTTCTAGTGAAGTATTCAGAACTCACTTGATACAAAATTATGTTTCAACACTTCTTATCATCCTCAAATAGATGGACAGTCTAAAAGAACAATTCAAAACCGAGAGGATTTTTTGAGATCTTGTTCTCTATATTTAAATGGTGGTTGGGATGAACACCTTCCTCTAGTTGAGTTTTCTTACAACAATATCTTTTACTCAATAATTTAAATGGTACCATATGAATCCATCTATGGGAAGAAATTTAGAGTTCCAACATGTTGGGATGAGGCTGGAGAAATAAAGCTATGGGTACCTAAGATTGCTAAAGAAATGGTCAAGAAGGTTATACCATTAATTAGCATATCAAGGAAGATAAAAGTTAGTAGAAAATTTATACTAATAACCGTCAATGTGATCTAGAGTTTGAAGTTGTTTAAAAGGTATTTCAACAAATCGCACCCTGGAAGAATTTTATGAGACTCAGGAATAAAGGGAAACTAAGCCCTAGGTATATAAACCCCTCTGTAATTCTTAATCATATCGGGACCATAGAATATTTCTTGGAACTCCATAAAAATATCCCTGAACTTCATAATGTGTTCCATGTATCTATCTAAAGGAAGCACATACCTGACCCTTCATAGGTTCTGAACTCATAGGTCATACCGCTTGAGCATGATCTTTCTTATGACGAGCGGCCTGTTGAAATTATGGACCAATTAGAGAATGTCCTATGAAAGAAGACCACTCACTTGGTCAATGTTTTATGGAGAAATCCATAGTTAGATGAAGCTATGTGGGAACTTGAGGATATGATGAAGTAGAATTATCCTCATTTTGTTTACCCAAGTGATGAATTTCGAGGGAGAAATTCATTTTAAGGGGGATAGAATGTAACACCTCGAGTTTTGACAGACCTATTTTTTCGAATAAATTTAAATCTTAATTTACATCTTGCAATGAACTAAGTCAAAGATTCCTTTCACATTAAACACTAACTTGGTGTACATTACACACAATATATACTTGGCATACGATGCACACAATAACTATGTTGGCATACAATACACGTAACATAGAGTTTTTAAGAAACACCTCTTTTTATTTTTTTAACTATTAAAATAAGACAACTGTAGCTTAGCCATTAAAATTAGTAATATGATTATTAACAACTAATTTTTAAATATGTTTATAATTTTTTTTATAAATAAAACATATTGATAATAAAAGATATGATTTTTGGTAAAGTCATTTTTATCTTTAAAAACAACCACTTCTCAAATGAACCACTTTTAATAATAAAATTAGTTTTAGAAACATTTAGAAATTTAATTTTATATAATGAACTAAAATTTTTAATTAATAAAATTGAAATTATATTTGAGTGAATTTTTGTGATTTTTCAGTGAAGCTTCATTTATTGATGAATAGTGAAAATATTGCTTTTTAGTTAAAAACATCCTTTTTTCTGTAATTATATATTATTGATAAATGATATTGTAAATTAGTTTTATGGTCTAATTAGTTAAATATTACATATAATATAACAATTTAATTCAGTATAATCTATTTCACTTTGAAACTGAATATAAAATCTTAACAAACTATTGGATGTTTTCCTGCTTTAGAAACTCGTAATTTCGTTCCATCTGTAGGATTATCACTAATCTTAATTTTCCCAATTCTATCAAGTGAATTTAAAAAATATTACATAATCAATTATCTGTAGTTTAATATCTGGAGTCTAATAAGACCATGTTAATTTTTGACCAAATGATTAGTAAAAGGGATTCAAATTAATCACAGCTGTTAAGGCGAACATAAGTTTCATTAGGGACTAAAAATTAATATTATGGGATAAAATGACATATAAACTAGTCCAAAACACATTTTATATCCATATATTATAAATCAAACTTCCATTATTGGGATTTTTGGGTTTGGTAAAACTTATTTTAGTTAATAACCTATTCACACCTAACTTGTTTCAAAAAATTCCAAGTGAGTCCTTTTCCTTCCCTATAAAAGGCCACCACCTCTACCCATTCCTCAAAGCTATCCAAACTTTTATGTTTTCCCAAGATCTGCCCAAGTTTCTTACCAAAAAAACTCCCTTAAACCTTGATGCATACCTTTGGTCAGAAATATTCCTAAGGATGCCTTTTGGCACAAACCACAAAGAGTTACCTAATTTAAAGGTAACATCTTCTCTCAAACTCCTTCCATTTATTTTCCATCTCCACCCCTACAATCTATTTATTACATTATTGTGTAAAAAATACAGTATCCTCTATATAATAGTATTTTATATTGAAAATTTTATGACCTAAACTTACACACACCTCTATTTAATGGATGTTTAACATACTGTTTCATTGTATGGTGAACTACTACCTCACGAAATGATGATTGTTCATTTCTTCTTTACCACCAATAATGGTGTCCATTATAATGGAAAAATATTTATATTAGTAATATATTATATTTAATATGTATTTAATCATATTTATTCCTTTTAAAACACACATCACTTTACATTCCATTTTGTTTTAATATGATAATATCGTTTGAGGATGTGTGGAATACTGCCCCCTCAAAGCGATGTGATTTTTTCACAAACCACATGGAATTTATTAAGGGTGGTTTAAATGAATATATATTATATATATATGATATATTAATTATAATAGAATACTTACACACACACACACACACACACACACACACACACACATATATATATTTCATTTACATACTTTCTTTCATCATGAAAATAAGCACGGAAATAACATCCATGCGTATGTACGACTTACCCTCTCCATGAAATGCATATTTCATTTAATACTCTTACATTTTATAGATTATTATAATAAAAATATACTATATATACATGATATCTTTATCATGTTTTACATTATGGAATTATGAAATAATTATAAGGACAAAAGATGTGACAAATTAAGACATATGCGAAGAACAAAGTAAATTTTACTCGAAGTGAAACATTAACATAGGATTGTTAAAAAGAGAGAAAAATAAGGTTATAATAAAACATTAAATGTTAATATATATAATAATATTATTCTTTAAATTATTTTTAATAAACTTATATTTATTATATAGTAATACTATATGAGTACGAAGAGAGTCAAGACACAAGTTAAGGAGATTTTCATCTCACTATTAATTTCTAGGAGATACATCTATGTTGGACACTCTTTATTTTTATGTGATGTATGTTCTGAACATTATTGTTTTATATTTATATTTTAAATAAATTTATGGGTATTCAAATATCAATTCTATTATCCTCTATTCATGTGGTTTAACTTTCAAAAGTTACCAAATTGGTAAAACAATTTTGTCTCAATTTTCCTTCTTTGAGATTACAATTTTGTTATGCACATAAAATCATATTAGAGGTGTATATAATTAAATTTTATAGGTTATATAATTAATATAATTATTTTCATGATATATTATGCTTTATATAATTTTATTTCATACACGTGTAGTATGATTCCAACTCACCAAGTTAAAACAGTTTATTGAGACAATCTCCTCATTTTTTTGAGATTGTTTATGTTTATTCTTCCTTTGATGAAATCTTAATATCCATCATTCAATAATATTCGTGAGTTTCCTTATCTGATGTTAACTATAGATATCCACATTTTTAGTACCATTTTCCCACTCTTTTTTACTTAAGAAAAGGTTTTTAATAAAATATTTCCACCTCCCCATTTTCATGGAAATATATTGTATTCAAAACCCATGTTTTCAAAATATCCTTGAAGATAATTATCCAGGGAAAATAGATTTTTAATTTTTTTATTATTTTAAAATATTCCTTTATATGTTTTCAAAGCTTTTTTCATTGAAAAATGTTTTAAAAAGGTTTAATGTACTAAAACCCATTTTTCGAAGAAGAAATAACATTTTCCTCAATAAGTGTTTTTAAAATATATCTCAAAATTATTTATAATATAAAGATAAAATAAATTAGTTTTAATCATTAATTTATGGGAAATTTTTGAATTTATTTATTCATATTATTTTTCTGAATGGATTATGTTTTTATGGCATGATGTTATGAAACCCCTTTCTCTTTCACTGGTTTTATGATTTTAAATCCCACTTATTTTCATGGGTTATATTTTTGATGAAATGATTATGAACCCTATATATTTCAACATGTTATGATATGTTTACATATTTACGATACCCATTTTATTTCATGGGTTATGATATGTTCATTTATGATCTTTTGGCACATGTATGTATGATTTCATAATGTGATGGGTGGGACCTATATCTCCATCCAATTCACTGGGTAATTATTTATTTCTCAAGAGATAGACATGGATCGAATGTGGGTTCACTCAGTTCAGTAATATAGGGCCAGAATGAGGGTTTACTTGATTTATTAATATAGGGATGGAATGAGGGTTTACTCGGTTTAGTAATACAAGGATAGAATGAGGGTTCACCTAGTTTAGTAAAGGAATTTTTCCACTCAGATGGTCTTGGAGGCGAATCCTTGTCTACTATGGAAATCATTATATGCTTATGTGTAACCAAAATTCAATTTATTATTCCTATGATATGCTTTCATGGACTATTCTCTTTATTTCATTATGATTCATGTCTTATGAAATTCCAATATTTATTATATGAACTCTAATATGATCTTTTAAATGTAGGTTAAGATCTTCTATCTTCATGATCATGTTATCATACCCTTATGCTCATGATTATGCTTGAAAGTCTCCCTTTTTACCCTTTCTGAGAATTTGAGCTCACCCCTTTTATGTTTCTATCCCCAAGTTGTGAAGATATGTATTATTTTTGATGTTTCTAAGAAGGGTTCTAGTCAAGAAGATCCTAGTGGGAGATAATATATCTAATTTATGTACCAATGTTTATGTTTCTATGTTTCCAAAGGCACTAGAAAAGTACGATATTCTTGCATCTATTTGAATAATGTTTATGTATTCCACAAAAGTTATGTAATGTTAATGTTTGTAATATGCAGGTTTATATTTTTTTAATAATTGTGATTTTATTATATATAGACTCTTGTAAATTTATTTAGGAATTTAGGGTTCATACATCTGAATTTATATTAATATCACTAAAACTTGTATCATAGAAATATATATAAATAATTAAACTACTTGTGATATTCCCCCCCACCTCTTGTATATCACAATGATGTGTATTTATATTATTTTATTATTTTAATGAAGTATTTAGTGGTTCTATTTATATAATTTTATTAATGATATGGATTCAATCATGAACATTCCCTAAATTTAAATTTCAAGGAAAATACAAACGTAATGAATCCGAAAATTAAAATTCCATTTTTTTTGAAATTATATACTCATTTGTATATATACATAACCCTCTATATAATTGGTATCAGAAACTATATGTGTATTCATGGATGCATGTGTTTATTTATTAGTTTATTGAGATCATAAAACTTTTATCATTGAGTAAACATTATATATTAAATTAGTTTCATTCAAAGTCATATATGATTCTCACTGGTAGAAATGGAAGGGTTAACAACATTAGAAAAATATATGAAACATTTATGGGTTTTTCAATAACCTTGGAGATAATAGCATTGGTTGTGTTGACTACACCCTATCCTAACTAATGAATCACATGGTTACAACAAGGACTATAGTTGTTGCATATCATGAAATAAACTATGTGCATTAAATAACTCTCCTAGGTATGTCATCATGTTTATTCTTTACACATTTACATTATCATAACCACTAATTTTTCATTGTCTCTAAATAATTTTAAGGGATAATTGTATGTGTTCAAAATATTATTGGTGATTTCACAGTTCTCCCATATGAATACACTATAAAATTTATGCTTGATTTTATTAAGTTATTATTTTTATTTGAATGATGCGATCTCCCAACTTATAATAAAATATTTTTTGGTATTCTGATATTATATATTCATATATAAATTTATTATCTATAAATTTCCTCATTTTGGAAAACATATATCAATAGATCCATGGAATTTATTAAGTCAATTTATTTCTCTACAATGTAGGTCAACAAGTTCCCATGTTTAAAAAAAAAAATTATCCATAATTTCTATTTATTTCACTTCAATGTTAGATGTTGGGTTACCAAAGGAATAATACCATATAGTCATATAATTTCTATGAATATTTCCAATGAAATTGGTGTCTTATGGATTGGTGTGGTGTATATGAATTTTATTATTAAAATTTAATTACATCCTACTATTTTATGTTTTTTCATTTTCATGGAATCAACCTAGAATATAAGGTAGTTGGTTGATGTGGATTCCCTGAAAATATTTATTTTTTGACTAGTGATCAAGATGAATATGAATCCTTATTTTCACTATATATTGGTTAATGTAAATTTTATATTTAAATACTCCTTAAATAAGTGAATAGTTACATATGTGTATTCAAGACCAATATGGAGATATGAAAACATACCTATGAACTCCCATATATATCTAGGTTTTGTGGTGAAAGGTATAGTGTAACATTGAAAACTTATACAAGTAAATATTATAGTTTCTATTTTTTTTGTACTGATATTCCATCTCTAATAATAGTCAATAACCCTATGGTTTGGAATATATTATTTCCTATTCATTAATAAGATTATATAGATAATATCATTTATAGAAAGAATGAATTACTTGATAGAATCACTCATTTTAATATATTCATTATGATCCAAAATTGCAAGATCCTATAATTTTTTTCTCTCGGTGAATACCTTCCAAAATGAGGAAGATTCCATGAAATGGGACAGGTATAAATTTTATGGAAATTTAATAATATAAAATCAAAGAAATATTGAAAGGGTTATAATTGTGGTTCTGGAATACAGATATAAGGATGATAAAACCGATAAGGAAATATAGGTATAGTGTCACAAGCATTTTACACATATTATTCTATGATTCTTAACATAAAAATTTATTAATTAAAACCCATATATCATGTGACCATGTGTTATTAGAATACTAGACTAATAATACATCTAAAGTAAACTAATACATGATTTTTTAATTCTATTTAGTGAGCACCTAAATCCATTTTTATCCTAAAACTACAAAGTATAACATGGGGAAATATATAAAATAATGTGGTGAGATAAAATAACCAGTCAGGGAATAAAAATAATAATGTAACATTCCAGGTGATTCAAAGGTATAAAATGATATCATAAATTGAAGGCACATCAGTAATCACAAGGGATAATGACATAAAGAACGTGATATCATTAGATCGTAGAATCATATGAATTTTGGAAGTGACATACAACAAGACATAAACATGAGTCAAGGAAAACTACATAGAATATATAAAATAGTCATTAAAATCCTATAATGGATTAAGATTAATCATTAATCTCATAAAAGAGATCTCATGAAACTAAATATTTACCCAATACATTGCTGAGCTATCTGGGAATACCCATCATCACATGGTAATGATTTATATGTTTCATAAAAATTAAACCAATCATAATGAATTAACATGTTAATTACTAATTAATATTAAATGAGTTTTGTAATATTGACTCTTGTCCTAATCAATGAATATTTTATAGTAAAAAAATTTGAGAAATGAACATAAGGAATATATTACCCAACAAAAAGAAAATAATAAAAATCCACGTATAAATGTGAGAGACAAATATATAGAGTTTTGAAGCATTCCAATACTGTAAAGAGAGAGATAAAGGGACTTATAGAGATAATGTTCATAATATAAAGAAAAAATAATTTTAGAGAGATATATTACATAAAATTGAAAAAAATTAAAATGTTAAAGAAAAATTTTCATTGAATATTAAAGTAGAAATATGTGAAGTATACATTAACTCATTAAGTGGGCATGATGGTAAGAAATTCTATACATGTTGTATAGACTATAATAATGGAAATTTTAATTTTTTTTTCTAAAAAAATCAAAAGTAAATCATTTGGAAAATGAAAATAAGCTTCCCTTCAATGCATATTTGAAAAATTAAAGCATGTGTAAACTTTTATTTAATAAATCATTGGAAAATATTAAAAATATTATTTCTATTTTTGGGAAAATATGGATATGGGAGAAAATAATTTTTGATTGAAATGAGAATTAAATTTGGTGTTTATTTAAAAAAATTTCTCAATTATTTAAATTACTTGCATAACTAGAAGACTTTACCATATTTTCCTTTTATAATAAATTTAATTTTATTGATAGGTATGCACTTAACAACGGGTTTGAACAAAACACTATTTAGTCATGTTTTTCATAGTAAATTAAATGATAACACTATTAGATAATTTATCTATAAAATTTATATGTTAAAAATAAAATAAAATATTTATACACTCATCAAATATATATTATAGTGATAAGATAAAACAAACCCAATAGAACACATACACCCATATATTTTTATAAATGTAGTTTTACAACATTTTAATGGAGAACCTATATTAAATACAATTATTTAAACATTTATGTATTATTTTTTACGAAATAAGGATTATATTTTAAAGAGGAATGTAAAAATTAACTTTGTTTTTTTTAATTTTTATAATAAGTTTCAGTTTTTATAAATAATGATGAAATATTGGATTTTATTTGAAAACAGATTTTCATCTAAATAATTTATAGCATTAAATTATATTTTTAATTGGAATTAAACAATTATTAGGTTAATTTTACATATTTTAATAAAATTTAGTCCATTATAATAATTTTTACATTGAATATGAATATTATAATGTTATAATCTTTTGTAAGTTTTCACTTTAAGGCAAATTTTTTTCTCCTTCCATCGGTAGGATTAATTTTAAATTAATAAAAACAAATTTTGTATTATGAATTTTATAAAATGGATTACATATTTATAATAAGTGGGTCCGAATTATTTAAATATGTTTCTTTTATTTGGAATATGAATAGTAATTTTGGTAATATTTTTATTACAACAGTTAAAGGTAAATCATGTAATTAAGGGTAAGAATAATATTATAAATATCAAAAAATTACCAAAAACTATACTAGTTTTATTTTATGAGTATTTTTTTCTTTCCTAATAATTAATGTATTTTTTTGAGACACTTTATGGTATTTTGGATGAAAATATTACCTTATTAGTATTTTATTCGAGGGAAAGTCAATTCTTTTTCATACATTTGTTTTCAAAAAGAGGAATTTTTTTAATATGGGGTTATATAAGGGATATGTTAAACTATAAATAGTATATGGAAATATAAAATGTTTATCTACATCATCATAATTTAGTTAAAAAAATTGAACAAAATAATTACCCATAAATTGTAACACAATGACGATGCAGTGATTGTTTTAATAATAAAATAATGAAATAAATGGTATTTAAAATAATGAAATAGATATACATTGACATAATTAATGTTATGAAATAATTTTATAGATTATATTGAAATATTAGTGATGAGTGAAAATATTTGTTTCAGAAATTTTATGTTGTAATGAAAATTTTTAAGTCATGTAATGAATAGTGTTAAAAATGACAATAATGATATTTAAAAGTAAATAAAATTGTATTAAATGAAATAAAATACATAAAAATATAAAATTATGAAAACATATTATTATTTCGTTTAATATTCCATCAATGACGCATTTATTGATCTTTTTTAATTTTATCATAATTATATTAACCCTCAAAATTTAACAAACATGGTATCACGGTAATAGTTAAATGGGTTTAATAAGGGTTAAAAAAAGTTAAGGATTAAAAAAATTATAAAAACTTGAATAATTCACATTGGATTAATGTATTTTGACACATAATTATAGTATATTCTATATAAGTCATTTTGGAGAAATTTTTTTGAAATAAAATTAATTTATATTAATTTAATATTTCTAGAGTTTCCAATGGTTCCCCTCATCCCAATTATAAAAGGTAATATCCTCCCTCACTTCTTCACACAACATTGAGCCTTCTAGACTAACATAATCATTCACATCTCTCATAAAAATTCCTTTATCCATGATTTATCAGTTCTAGTCTCCCAAAAATACCAACCCTAGCTCCCTTTATAAGATATCTAAATGAAGTATACCGAAGAAGATATAATTGT
The DNA here is from genome assembly GCA_963277665.1 of Viscum album. NCBI lineage: Eukaryota > Viridiplantae > Streptophyta > Magnoliopsida > Santalales > Viscaceae > Viscum > Viscum album. The sequence continues at coordinate 248,448,943 of OY728131.1, forward strand.
TTATACTAACTCATCAAAGTTCATTTTTTCTTCAATTTAAACTTTTTCTTTGGTTTTCATTATAAGGTAATAAATATAGAATAAACTATATTATAAGATTTTATTAGGATTATTGGACCATAATATTCCATGATTTATCCTTCCTATGAAAAACGAATGCACTACGCATGCATACATACAACTTACCATCTCCACACCATGGTATAATTTTTTTTCAACCCCAATTTTTATAGATTAGATTAATTATGGAGATAATGGAGATACAAAATAAATATTACAGGATATTGGATATGTATAATTTACATACTATTCAATTCCTTACCCTTTCAAAATTAAGGGAATGATATAGTCACTTGTGCGTATGTATGGCCTACCATCTCCACGATGCGATGAGATTAATTTTCCATGTTATCCATTTAATAATGATGATAAAAATGTAAATAATGGGTGAATATAACATCTATGAACCTAATATCATTCCATATATGAAATATATATCCTATTCATAATAAATTGGTCTTAAATGACAAAAAATGCATAATAAAATGAAGTAGTTATCACCCAAAACAAGAGTAATAATGGACTATAATTGAAAAGATGATATAAGAATATCATATATGATATCATAAATATGTACATGGTTACAAAATAAATTAATAAAAAGTTTTAAAACATTATACAGGATTATAATGAAAAATCATGTTAAGGAAAGTAAAGGTAAGGGTTAATTTTAAAATCTCATTATAATTCTTGATTGTTTATAAGTAAGTATCTGCTTGTGATAATTTATCATCAATTTATGTGATTTAAAAAAAATAAAAAAATAAAAAATAATTTTTACTATTATCCTAAAAATTATTTTGGTTATTTACCCATGTTCTACTTTTTATAAAATGGTATGAATGAAATATTTTTTTATCATTTTCCAAAGGATGTGCTTTAAAAATTTGTCAACAAAATATAAAAGGAATGTTTTTTTAACCTATATAAGATGAGATTATTTTTCTAACATCTTGATAAATTTATATATTGAGGAATCCTTTACAAGTTTACAAGATTACTTTCAATGAAAATTTTTTATTTTAAAATTCAATGGCCATTTAAATAAATTATTTCAATTTAAATAGGGGTATTTCTCTCAAAAAATTTTTAGTTATTTTTTTAGAGTATTTCATCTATATCAACATCATTTTTTGGATCATATACTCATTTTTTTTAAAATCATATGATACCTTATGATATATTTTATTTAAAGTTATTATGACTAGTTTTATTGTGGATGTTTTATTTTGATAGCATTCATGGTTTATGGTCAAAGTATTAACATTTTATATGCAATTTTGTCAACAAAAATGTCCCTGTTTTTTATGTTTCACCCTATTCCTATGAGAAATGAATTGGAGTTCATAAATGAAGGGTGGGGACCATAATAGAACCTTTATTTATTGGTAAGTCTCATGAAACAAAATAGTTTTTTAATTGGAATATGACTTTCCCATTTATGTATGGTGTCCTAGTTAAAGCCTTGACAATATGCTCATGATACCCGACATTATGAATTCTCTAATTATGAGAGTATTTGTTGATATTTTATGTAATTATTATATTATTAGAATATTAATTTGATAATTTATATAGAAATATATTATTTTCATTTATTTTTATGTTTTATTCTCAATATTATGTTTAAGTGGATTGTTTTTTAATTATACAAATTGCATTAATGTTTATGATTTTTATTTATAATAGCTTATATTGTATTCTTACCTTTACTGATCATCTGAGATCACCAATTTTTTCCCATTATTCTAATATGTATATTATGACTAATATGTAGGGTTATTATTGGACCAAAATGGGGTTCTCAAAATATTTATATGTTGTACATTATGTTTTAAAATGCAATGTAAGGTTCATTTATGTATTCTAGTTTCAAAAACTATTAAATTGATCGGTCCTTTGGGATATAAATATTATATTTTTTTCCAATGTAATAAAGTGAGGCACCAACTCTAGGAAATTGGTGTTGGGGTTGTTATTATTGTTATTAGAGCATGTTTAGTAGAAACCTTGGAAATGAGATTAAGAAAACAAATATTAGGGATCATAACACAAATATAGAATTTGAGGATACACATAGAAGAACAACCAAGATTTTTTCTAAGGTATATATTTTGTTGGTGTTCCTAGAAAAAATCCCTACATGGATACTATAAGTGGATGTGGTTATAACATAGATATACATTGGGGTAATAAATCAGAAAATTTTCATCAGGCCAAACTTGGTGTAACCTGGTACATGATAACAGACATTACTGTGATTCTATTTTTGACACTATAGGGGGATAAGATTATAATAATTTACATTTTCATTACCAAAAATTATTACGCATTTAAAGGTAAATATTTCCCCAAATAAATTATTTTTATGAGTATGAGATTATCTATTAATAAATTTTTAAATTTTTGTTAAGTCTTACTAGTTCAAAATTATGTGTTATGATTCATAAATGTATCTATTATTTTTTTGTTATGAAATGGTTTGTAGTGGAAGAATTTAAAATTGTGTAAATACATGTAATATATATATAGATTACCCTTTTATGCAAGATAATTATTTTAGAGTAGGAGCTACAACTTGTATAGAGAAACTTATAACTATAATGGGATAACTCACTCAGTTAATGATCAATAACCTTACACATACATAGAATCCTAATCAACAGTGTATAGGAATAATTTTTGATCTCTTCATGGTACAACAAACTCCAATTGTAAAGGGGAATAAAAGTCCATTTATATTTAAAAAATGGATAATTTCATTGGAGAATATATTTCTTTCCTTGTGAAGAAATAAATGGAATATTGTTTTCCTATAAGTTTACCATCTCTTTGGTGATGCGAATCAATGGTGCTCACTGATCCAAAACATAATGGAAGAGTAAAAAATCGAAATAATTGAATGTAGGTATTTTAAGGAAATTTTAATGGAAAAATGTTTCCATCATGAATAGTGAGTGGATTTTTAAAGAAAATTATTGAATCTTAGGAAAAAGGAAGAAGAGAATGTTTTTAATTATGAATTCCACTTTACAAGGTTATAAATGCATGCAAAGGATTACATATGTAAAACAAAGAGAAAGAGAGATTGAATATTCTATGATATAAAAACATTACTTTTAAGGGAACTTGTATCTCAAAATTTCTCATTATATGAATATATAGTCACAATTTTTATCAAGATAGAAAAATAATTCCCTATGTCTTATGATGATATGGGATAGAAAGAGAAGAAGAGAGATAATGAAAACTATAGAAATGAAAACAATGAAAAAGGGAAGAAAGGGAAGGGTTTAATTTCCTTCCTACAATAAATTTGGATAGAAACATTATGGGACATGCCTATTGGGGATGAGAGTATATTATAAGTGTGGAGTAAAGGCCACCAATCCAGTGATTTTACGGTAAATAAAAAAGTCAATAATGTGTAATTTTTTAACTATAAGGTGTTGGGACACTATTCAAATGATTTTTCTTATAGGTAAAGAAATATTTTCCCATAAAAGGATAAGGGGGTAAAGTTAATCTTATCCAATATAAAATGTTTAGGTTGAAGTTTCTAATTATGTGGCAGGAGGTACTTCAATCATCTCCTCAAACTTAGTTAATTATTTTTTTAATTCTTGATCATAAAATTCTTTTATATATTCTCAGTTTTCTAGGAAAATTAGATTCTTACCTTTTAATTTAAAAAATTAATCATATTATTATAAATAAAATGGTTTAAATGAAATTTTAACACTATATAAAAAATTTAATGTTTCTTTTAAATAAGATGATTTAATGAAAATAAATTATTTTATTTGAAAAATCGGTAATTTTCATTATTCAATGAAAAATTAATATTTTCTAAAAAATAAAAAATTAAATCCTAAGTTAATATTGATATTCTTACATAAAATATTATGTTAAAATTAAAAAATATAGTTTTTAAATGTTCAATTGTTTAGTTATAATATTTTATAACCAAAATCATTAAATATCATTTTTAAAAAAAGAACATATTTTTTAGAAGAATATAATGTCTAATAAAATATTGCGTTAAAATTTATTCTATATTTACCAATATATTTATATTTATTTATACCTTCATATATATATATATATCAAAAAAGTTTTAATAATATTCGTACTATTAATTTTAACTTCTATGTTATAATAATCATGAGTAAATATTAATATTTTTCATAGTATATCAAAAATTATTTAATCTCAATGGTGTGCATTGTATAATAAATAAAACATAATTTTATATTAAAATAATAGTGTACTAAATTATACCCTCTTTAAATAATTATCCAAAATTTATAAGCACCAATTAACATATTGATATATGAAAATCCTTTTGATGGAAAACCAAATTATAAAAAGTGTTTCAAAAACATCCAATATAAAATATTGAAAAAAATTATAATGTCATCACATAACTAGGATTAAAAATATTATATCATTAATGAGAAATTAAGACATGGATTTTAAAGATTATATGTTCAGGATATCCTGTATTACATATTTTTTTAGATAAGAGACCATGTATACATCAAAGATGAATAAAATTTTTCTTTCGAGATCCTTTACCTAATGTTGAATGATATTTATACTATATATAATAAGAAAATAAGTATACATACTTAAATTAAAGAGTATAATTTCTTTGTATATTCATTTTTCACTACAATTTCATTTATTTCTCATAATGATGTATTTTTAAGATTAATTGTTTTTGACCAAAGAACTAAAATAATCATATAATTGATCACATAATCCACAAAAGGATAAAAATATATTACTCATGTCTTTTAATATTATCCTAGTCTATCATTGGAACCATAAGGTAAGATAAAATCCAAAATTCACAATCATTTATATTAATCTCTAATTCCAAATTTCAATATATATAATTCCATAAAGAAATAACCCACCATTCTAAATTAAATAGACATTAAAAAATATAATTATGCTATTCTCAATTAATCATTCATGTTACATCATATGTTTTATGTAAGGTATAAATATACATCAACCAATTAAAAAATTCAAATAAAATTTAGAAATCACCTCAATATCCTATATATTAAAAAATATTTGAACCTAAAATATGTTTTATAATATAATATTAATATTTATCGATGATATCATTAATTTAAAATAAATTTAATATGAACCAGTACATCACATAGGCTAGTGGAATTTTTTTAACCACGATCTCCCTTTAGTTGTAGGTTCAATCTGCAAGCCCATTCTATATGTGAAAGGTTGTAATTTTACATAAACTTTATTAATATAATTATTATAATATTCCTAGAAAATAATGGTGAAAATCCATACAAAGAACCTTTATAATCTTATATATTATAAACGATGAAGGTAATGAATACATTTAAACTTATTATAAGATAATTCTCCCCCAAATAATATTTCCACTAATCCCATAGTAGTCCCAAATGTTAAATTACAATAAATATATCTAAAAATTACTCTTAATAAACTTTGACATCCATACCATAAAAATTTTAAAGGGGTATTTATGACTTTAAAATTATTATCATTCTTATAATTATCAACCTTAGAAACATTATATTTAACCTAGTATATCCATGATTATCATATATTCCAGTCCTTCATGATTTTTTAGTAAGGAGTCTTTGAATTAAAAAAAACTCTAATTATCTCAAATGAGGTGTGAAATAAGGATCATTTTCATACACTAGGTGAAGATTTTTCAAATTCCAATGTGACATTTTTATTGGAATAACACCTCGGTACATATATTATAGATCCAAATCAACTTGTTATATCTAATTAAAGATGTAAATTTTTGGAATCCTCCCACTCTAAAATTTACCAAAATTACATGATATTCTCCAATAAATATAATTATACATATAAATTTATTTAGGTTTATAACCTTTTTATTATAGTCCTAATACCCAAAAATAACTAGATCATTCTATGATACCAACTATTGACACCCCATACTTTGAAACATATTCAGATGTGATTTTTTAAAAAATAATTCATTAATTACAACCCAAAGATCATGAGGCCAAATCTCATTAGATGAATAGATTCATAATAAAAAAATGAAACTAAAACATTTTATTTATTACTTATATTGACCATAAAAATCAATTTGAGCTCCTCAAATTGTATAAGATAGCCTAGGGAAATACATAAAATAATGGGGTGCACTAAAAACCTGATAAGGAAAATATATACGATAAGTAAACATAATGTGTGTGTCAAAGGTATAAACTGATATAATAAAAGACAAGTAACATGATTAATTACATTAGAGGATAACATAGAAAACATGGTATCATAAGAACAAGGACGCCTATAAATTTTCCTAGTAACATATGACTTTATATAAACACAAGTCATAGAAAACCACCTAAAATATATCAATAGTGGAAAAAAAAATCCTTTAATGGATTAGTTTTACTCCCTAATCCCATACTTTAGCTTTCATTAGACTAAAACATTACCCAATTCATTGGAGCTATATTTGGTAAAACTCATCACAAAATTTTCATGATTTAGGTGTGACACACAAATATAATAAATCATAATAAAAAATAATAAATACCCATGAGAATATAATGAATTGTATAATTTTTCCTAATTTCAAAATGAAATAAATTACTACTATAAAGAAATTTTAGAAATGAACCTATGACATGTATTAACAAATAAATAGATGGGATAATATGACAAGTAAATATGTAAGATAGATATATATCTAATTTAGATGTATTCCATAACATTAATGGGATATATATGGAGACTTAGATAAATAATGCTTATAACCCAAAGAAACGAGATATTTAGAGGGATCCATTACTTAAAATAAAAATATTTGTGAAATATTTATGAAATATTAATGAAAAATATTTTTTTTGGAAAGGATAATGGAAAAAATTAATGGATGATTGAGTTCATTGATTATTCATGATGTTGTAAAATACCATTCATTACTTGTAATTTATAAGAATTATTTTATTTAATTTTTCGGTAAAAATTCAAAAGACCATGGAAACAATTAATGGATGATTGAGTTCATTGACTCATCTCATACGAGATATATCATCCTTAATAATAAAATTTTGTTAATTATATAATTTCTTAAAATAAAATTTCAAGTTAATTATTGATATTATTTTATATTTTCCATGTTATAAATATATATGTAACAAATTATGTTCATGTTAGATGTTTTAATGGTATTTAGTTCATGTGCCTAAAATAACTTCAATAGGTTGAAAATGGTAAAATAAGTAATTTTTATATAATATATATAATACTAATAATGTAATAATTATAATTTATATACCCAGTTATATTTTTAAAACCATCCATGTATTATGGTTTTGAAAAATTATATATTTTATCATCCTGGCGATGGTATGTCATACATACACTTGAGTAATGTTTAATTTTTTCAATGATCATGGTGGAAAGTATGTAACTATTATTTTATTTTTATGTGTTTATCATTATATCATATACATACATACATACATATATATATAACATTTCATTAAATATAAATAAATAAACCATTGTTGTGAGGAGGTAAGAAAGAATGAATCAAATTATTTCGTGAGGTAGTTTTCCACCATACACATGAGTGACATTATCATTTTTCAATGTATGGAAAGGTAAAAAATGTATAAAGATATATTTAATTTAAATAATTGTTAATATTTCATGAATATCATATAAAACATTAAATATTTCATCATGAACATCCGACAATGGAAATTATGGAGAACAAATTACATCGGTTGGGGATGCAGTAATACATCGTACGCACAAACAATGGTTTTGTTTCCAATTTGATGGAATAAGTGTTATATTTATTTTATTCCATAAATATAATAAAATATTAGTACATGGGTGAAAATGGTTTTATTATATCATCTTTATTTAATAATATTTTAATGAAGTGCTAGAACAAATAAAAAAAAGATTCTCGATAAAGAATGATACATATTTTTGAGGAAACCTTTTTAGGATTATTCCTAAATCCTTAATAGATCATTTTTTATCACAAAAAGGAAAAAAACGTGGGTAAGGAAGTAAATAAGTTATTTTGGTATTTAGTGTCTTATCCACATGGATTTTGAAGTGTGCAAATGAGAGGAGTGGTGGTTCAATTTTTTTAAGAGGGAGTGAGTGGAATTTTTGTAAATACCAAAAAATATTCAAGAATTGTGAGTCACTATCAAGCCTAGTGCCACCAAAATTGATAAATAGTGGATATTATAAATTATATGTTTATTAAACACAACTAATATTAAAAATAAAACCAATCCTAAACATGTTATTCAATTTACCTGTACAGTTACACAATTTTACTATTTTATTTTTTCACCATCTTAAAAAGTTTTTATTATTTTTACTATTCACCATGAAGGGGAATTATATAGAACATATTATATAAATTAATTATGTGTATTAAAAATATATAATTTTTTTATAAAATTAAAATGACATATGTTTTGGATTTCTATTTAATATTAAACATGCAAAACATATCGAGTGGCTGGGTTTTTATGAAATGAATTTTCCAAGCTATAGATGTTATTATATAAAATATATTAAAATAAACGATCCTAATATCAATTTATATTTCTATAAATAGAAATATTATATATAAATTTAATTAAAATATTTCTTTATTAGGGGTCATTTTAATTAAATAAAATTGAAAATATATATGAACATAAATTTTGTTGGCAGAAAACCACTTTTTTAGGAAAAAATATACTAATACCAAAATCATGAATTTTATAATTGAAATGATAATAATTATATTATTATAAATAAAATTTTCATATGTCACTTTAGTAAAATTCCACATTATTATGGTAAATTTAATTTACTTTATTTAATGAAAATAACTGTTATTATTTGAAAAATCGTTATTTCTCACTACTCACTAAATAATCTATATTTTTTGAAAAATAAATAATAATAAACCTAAGTTAATAATGATATGATATTTTAAATAAATATATTAATTTTATAATTTTTTTTAAAATTTATAATTTATAATCATTAAATTTTCTCACAGAAGGAAAAAATATCAACTTGGAAGAAAACATATTATTTTGAAGAATAATAGTGTCTTTATTAAAATGTTAAGTTATTATTTATAATGAATTTTTCAACATATTTATTTTTATTTGTAACTTTATATATATATATATATATATCATAAAGTAGTTAATTCTATTCATACAAAGTTTTTTGACATCTTGGCTATAATAGCCACGTTTAAATAATAACATTTTAACATTATATCTTATTATGTTTATTCTTAGTGTTATGTGATGTATAAACCCTTGAACATAGTTTTATTTTAAAATATAGGGGTATTATAAGAGGGAACTATGGGAAGGATGGATGAATAATTTCTAAACATAGCTACTAAAATATCCATGATGGAAGGAAATATTATGAATTTTTTATTTATATTAATATTTTCTTTAACTTTATGTGTTAATTAAATTTTTGGTAAAACCATTCACCTTTCATATTTTAATGTTTTACCATTTATAAATTTATATATAATTATTGGTGATATTTTTGATTAAATATCCTCCCTTTTATAAAATAATATCCACATCAAACAAATTTCTAAAACCAAGGATTCTTCCAGTGGGGATGACTATAAGGAATATAATATTATCTTTGACTCTAAGAATGATTTATTAAATGGTGACTAGAAAATAGTTTTTCATCATTAAGCATGTAAAATATTAATTAGATAAACGAGAATATAAATTTCTTACACTATAATTATTAATTATAAGAATTTGATTCTTTAATATGCGTACTTAGATCATCCCCATTCCAATTGGGAGTAAAATTTGGAAATTGAAAATATATTCAATTATTTGATAATACTTTTGTAATAATTAATATTAAATATACTCATATATCACCACAATATAAATGGGATCTATTTTAGTCATAAAATTATGGGCACATTTCCCTATATTATATGTTCCCCTGATAGATAATAATAGTAAATCTATTCTTACAACATCACTATAAAAAAGGTGTGTAAATTTGTGTGACCATTAATATTTATTTTACTACATAAAATATTATGTGTCATTATTTTCATGAAATATACCATAATGCCTTCATAATATCAATGAAATAAAATATTAAATTAATCATATAATAATTTAAAAAATAATCATTAGATGGTATGAATATAATTATTTTGTACAAATATAGTTTTTCAGACTTAATAAATAACCATTGGTTTTGAAACATTGAATTTGGTTTATTAATGTGTAAAATAGTAATATCATAAAATGAGATCAAATAATAAATGTTGAATATCGATAAATGAAAAGATGAACTATAAATTTGAGAGAATGATGTAATTGTTTTATGTGATACTATAGAATTTTGTTATTCTAAGATGGAAAAGCGACTATAGATGAACAAATGTAAATGAACTTAATGATAATGGTACTTGAGGATGTATAAAATAACATAATGTGTGTCAATGAACAAAAATAAATGAAACATGAGGACCCATAGAGAAAATTATGCTAATGAAAATAGGATGTAGGAAATTATTTATATATAAAAATTACCAATTAGCCAAATATTAACAGAATATATATCCTTATCCACATTAAAATACTTATAAGAAATAAATATTTTATGATTATTCAATAATGTATTCATAAATTATAATAAAAACCTATAAATTGGTTATTGGTTCATCTCTCACATTTCAATTTGTTTGTGTTGAGTTATTTTCATCTCTTCTATTTTATTTTATGTATATTAATTTTTAGGAATATAGTGATTTATATTTTATATTTATATATCATGGAAAAAAATAAATGAGGTAATTTAGTTCAGTATATCTCAGACTAAAATAGCACTAGAAGTTTATTTTCATACTATGGGATAAAATAGTATTTTTATTAAAAGATTTTTCAAACTATAAAAAAATATATAATGTTTTTTCAAAGTTATTTATCAGGGGAAATAATTTATTGATTATGATCATCTGTTATTATATAAAATAAAATATAGTTGGGTGTCATGTATCAATTATATTGTATGAAATTCAATGTGGGTGTGGTAGATTTTTTATTTATTTATTAATAAATCCAAAACACAAAGAATCAGTGATTGAAAATTTCTCGAGTACAGATTTACACCCTTTAATCATTCAAATAATTTTACTTTATGATCAAACAATTTACTATTCCATGGTAATATTGACATTGAAATCATAGGAATAAATTTTACTTACTATTTATTCTATAATGTTATGAAATTAATTTTTATATATGATTTATAACTAGTAAAATATTGACTAATGAAATAAGTGTATCAAGTTAGATAAGGTCATATAATAAGAAATATATGTATCCCTATATATATATATATTCTTATATCATGGAGAAAATTTTTTCTCAATATTTTTTTAATACTCAAACAATGATAAGATTCTCTAGGTAAAACATCACATATCTGGACTAAAATGATGCATGGCTATGTATGTTTACATATAATTTACTATAAAATCATGAATATTATGATTATATTACATTAATTTGAATTATATTCACCAAATGTGTGGGATAATATCCTAAAATTATTATTTTATACAACATTTGTTCGAATGACTATTCTGTAAACACTAGAGTATAATTATAAACTATACCCCATGATGTAAACCAATGTGAAGGAAATTAGGGAAAGAACCAAAAACATGAATTTCCATGATACATAATAGAAATTTTATAACTAATAATAATATATAGAAAAATAAACATTGTCTATGATGGGGTATTTTAAGAAATATATGATTTTTTATAAAGTTCAATGGTGAAATATTAAATCAATATGGATCTTATAAATGATATAGAAATTAGTTAACATTTAATATTTCATTACAGAGCTCCCTTATGTGGGTTCTATTGATTGATCCCATAATGAATTTGTGAGGTATCAAACATTATTTTTAAAAATTTATGTTTTATGGTAGAAAATAAATCATATATAACATTATATAAATGAAAAATATATCCAAAATATAGAGTTTAATGGGGAATGTAGTAGATTATAATGACATGGATGACTCTAGATTAAGAATAGAAAATTTTAACTATGTGTATAATAGTTATAATAATGTAGATAAATGTAGTTCAACAAGTGTGTCAAAAAAATTATGGCACATATATATCTAAATTAAAAGACACCCATATTTTATACTGATGACCCAAAAATAAATTTTAATTAAACTTAGGTGTAAAAATGGATAATGTTAAGGATAAGAAATTTATGTTTGTTCCCAATATGTGGATTCCTAAAGAAAAAATGTATCATATTAAAACAAGATTAAAGGCACACATTGTTCTAAAAAAGGGTCATTTTTCAATAGATTATGTAAAATTTTGGAAAAGCTAAAAATTGAGATTTGATTCATCATAAATTAAATTGATTTGATCATAAAAGGTCAAATGAAAAATAACATTCAAGATAAATATTTGAAATAGAATACTTTGTATGATAAACATTAAAGATTTATTTTTATGATTCATGGTTGATGAAGGCCCGATGAAAATATAGGTGATCCCAAATCCACCAAATATATCAGTATCATGTGAAAAACATTCATGATTCATATTTATTTAGTATATATATTAGTATTATTGTGGTATTATGCATGGAATAACAAAATTAGATCCATGTTGTGGTTGGGACACATGAATGCTTACACAAATAATGGAATTATAAATTGGAATTATAGGATCATTCTATTTTATATTGTGAATAGTAGATAATATATTATATTTTATAGTTTATATTCCATAAAAAATGTCATGTAAATGGTGGACAAAATTATTAGGAAAGTTAAATATATAGTTCACTTTTAGTTTATATGAAAAGAATATTTTTTTAGTTTATAATGAAAAAATTAGTTCTTGAGGTTATATATCATAAATTTATATTCTATATATCAAGATATGACATTAATGGGACTAGGGAGAAAAACTCATGATATGGTTCTTTTTGGATATAATTACTATCATTGCAGTGATCCATAATATATGATTATTCTATCAGGATTTATGTTGTATCAAAACTTATATTTTTACATGATCCTATTAATTATTCTTTGGTCTTCTTAAAGAATTATATTATGAGTCATCACATACGATCATTGATTAATTATCTATTATTTTCACATGATGTTATTTTTTACCTTATTTATGTTCTCATACCACATGTTTGTCTTCTAAACACTTATGATCATATATTATAATCACTTATGATTTCCCTTATTGATAATTTTGGATCACAATTTTTTATATTTTTTTGTTATTAATCAATGGCGAGTATTATGTATAACGTGTCTTTAAGGGTATAATGTTTTGAACAATTTATGGGAGGTGTTAAAATCATAGTAAAAATTCATGATATTAATTTTTCCAATTAGTAAGTCAATTTGACCTCATGATGAATAAGTATTAATATTAAAAATATTATTATTTTTGTTTTATTATAAAAGGGACATTCCTAATTCTCTAAATCATTATTTATATATAGTTATGGGTATCAATGTGATACAATACATTGTAATTTTATTTAATTATGGATGGTATGTATTAATATCTTTATTTTTTATCAATGATTGTGTGTACAAGATATGATTTTAGTACTAGATGTAGAAGTATTGGTCTATGGAATTTTAGTGTATGTAAGAGTAGAATTTAGATTACATTAAACGGTGTGATGAATTTAGATTAGTATTATATATGTGTTTTGTATACAATTAAGGGTTAATAAGTTTATGGTTGATTATATGTTTGAATACAAATATACCATTTTGATGATTTATAAGATTATATTTTATAGTGATTAATGATATTTTGGAGATTTGTGTTTAGTTTTAACAAATAGTACATTTTTATCTAAATAAAACACTTTGTGATGCTATGTGATTTGATTATTGGATAATTATACTTAATTGGGATAAATGATTAATTGATTATGGAAATATAAGTTGAGATGAATTAATATCCTAGGTGTTTGAAAGGTGATTTCATGAATAGATTATTATTGTTATTTTCATAAAGGGTTAATATATTTTTTGGATTAATAATGATAAAGATAATATTGATTTATATAATATGATTTAATTTATCGGAATGAAATAGTTTGTTGATATCTGTGACCATATGTTTCCATGAATTTTTGGATTAAAATATTGTAATAATTATATTATTAAATTTCGTAATAGTAATTTTATGTTATTATGTTGTCTGTATTTTGATGATCAAGCATAATGAATCATATTTTAAACCAAAAGAGTTATATTTTGAAGAAATAATTTCATAGTTAAACTGAGTGTATCATGTGTTAAAATGAATTCTTCTAATTATAAGGAATTATATAAAATATTTTTCATTTTATTATCTTTATTTACTCTGAATTTATCATATATAATTATATTTTTTTTTTCATATTATATTATTGAGTACATGATCATGAATATAAATCATTGTGAGGTGTTTCTTGTTAGTTTTTTATGACAATGGATGAGTATTCATGAGGGTGAGGTAATTAACGATCCTAAATATTTTTAACCATATATAAATGTAATTTAAAAAAAACTTATATACAACGAGAAATGAAAACATTTAATTTTATGGTAGTTTAGATTTAAATAGTCTTACTTTACACTTTACCCATCTTAAACACAGAGATAAATGACACCCAATATAATGGAATATTTACCTTTTTTAGGGAGTCAAAACCCATTATAATTTCCTTCATATACCCTAAAATCATAACCTAAGATAATATTACTGCACAAAAGGTGTATTATATTGGTCACCGGTCTTTTTTATCACCTAGATGCAAAACCCAAAAGAAACCATTTAATGAGTAGTTTGAAAAAATGCATCCCCTTGACATTAAATAGTAATTGAAGAAGCTATATATTTTGTGTGGGAAAGTATAACCAATATCTTACCATTAATGATTACTATAACACAACATAATTACCCACATAAATGATAGAAATAAGAATTAAATACTAAAAATTGATGAATAAGAATAAATATATGTGTCGAGTTACAATGGTTCACCCAATGTGAGATAGATAAAATAATTGAATTTCAATGGAAATTAGTATTTTATTGGCATGGTGTATTGAAAATTATAGTTCAATAATATCGATTACCTTATTTTATCCATATAGTTCTGTTGAATTGAGTATATAGAGACCACTCATCCATAACACGTTCAATGATTGGAGAATGTTTCATTTCATCTTTAATAATGTAACATTTGATTTCATTATTGAACCAGAATTATAATTATTACCATGTAGGTTTACATAGATTATGGTTCGTATATTTTAATGATTATGGTATGTTGATATTTCTTCTTACAGTAGGTTCATTTTTCTTTTTACGGTTCATATTTTTTTAACTTTATATTAGTTCATTAATCTTATCAATTTTATTTCATTTTTCTTTTTAGAAATAGTTATTTTCCTTCTTTTTATTAGGATACTTTACTTCTTATGTTAAGTTCTATATATTTTTAATATTTCAATCACATTTCCCCCCCAAAATTTCAAAATTTTTATTAACAAAAAAAAATAAATAATAGAAGGATCGATATAACCCATGTTAGCGGGAATAATGGGTTGAAATAAAATCTATGATAAATTATTACAATGAAATAAAAATATTTTAACTAAGGAATCATTAATTAAAAATGTGTATCAAGGATACAAATCAACAATCTCCCTCTTTTGATAATTACAAAGAAAATTTAAAGAACACAATATTTTCTCCTTTTTCAAACTGATAAAATTGATTAACAATATATCTCTTTAATTTTAATAACATCTTAACAATTCTATATAAAATGTTAATAAATTTTATTGGGAATAAACTAGCATAAAAATTCACCTAAAATTTCTGAATTTGAAACTATATTAGAAGACATTAAATGAATGAAACTTATAATAAAACTATACCTTTTAGAAAAATATTTATAATTAATCAAGGATCTAGGAATATATATCATGATATTAAAATAATAAAATATAATCATTTTCAATAACTAAAATTATGGAAAATAGTTATACAAAAATCTAGTTGAATGTATAAAACTTTATTATAAAAAATGATATAATTACCAAGATTTTAAAAAATTATTGTTTAAATCCACCATAAAAAATATTATTTAAATTTATATTTCAATAATTATAATTATATATTAGATGTAATAAAAACTAAATAAATACAAGGGTTTAGTAAAAAAACCAACATATTGATCTTTTGTAGAAAGAAATTATAAAATAATATTTCTTTTTAAAAAATGATATCTATCAAGTTGATACCTGAGATCAATTTTTTTATAGATCAGGTGCTTAAAATGATTCATAGAGATGGAAATGATGTGTATCATAATTTTTTTTCACCATCCTGTAATTGAATCTATAACAATGAAGTGTTGGATCAGTTCATAAAGACTAAAAAATAAGGATCAACAGTAACATACGCACTCTCAGTAGTTATTAAATCCACTAAATTTTCTTTCTTATAAATACATTAAAAAAATAATTTACCATGAAAGAGGAACATATCTATTTTTTAAATTTCAATCTATATTACAACAAAAAATATCAATATCAAAAAGAAAAAAAAATTTAGTTCAAATTATGTATGTAAATTATAAAATAATATGATATTTAGAGATGATGTAACATAATTAATTACACCTTTTACATCCATTAAATTAATTTAATTTGTATTAAATTAGAATCTTGAATGTTTATATAACCTAAAAAGAAAATGTGCTGTAGTTACAATAAAATTAGGTATTCTACCAATAAAGGTTCTAAATAACTTTTTATTAAGATGATTTCTAGTTTTTCCATAATTTATCCTGAATGTCCTGAAGGCCTTCATTTTTATTGATTTTTGATAAAACACCTTTCAAGGTATAAGGGTAACCCTTACAAGGCCCTTAGGCTTATACATTACATTTTCCGTAGGCTTGGAGACATTACAGGACCCGTAGGTCTTAAAGAAATTAAACAGACTATGACTACTTGAAAATTCCCCTCCCTAGCAGCTGCATCTTGATTAGCTCTCCACCTTTTCATGGAACTACGACTAGCTGACATGTGTAGAGATGCACATACCCAATACCGATGACAATGCCATACCCTCTCATTCTTCCAAATCTTTTAGCCCTGCTTTGGTAGATGTGTCAAGCTCATAAATCCCCATATAGAGCTGGTTCCTTGTAGAATATGTTTGGGCATCTACAAATCAGGTGGCCCTGAAGGCCATGAGGTGACTTAAAGGCATTGAGGTGGCCCAAAGTCCTTTAATGGTGGCCCGAAATCCATAATGACCCGAAGGCCTGGGTGGCCCGAAGTCCTAATGGACTCCAAGCCCAAACTGGTGGCCCAAGGTAAATAGTTCTGGGTGCTATAATACCGAACAATACCTACTACAATACCTGCTACAATACATGCTACAATATGACATAGGACTGCTATAGTTCTTGTTACAGTGTTATGACAGTACCTACTACAGTGCTTCTATAGTGCCTGGAAAAAGATCTAATCATTCCATTAAACTCTTATAAATCCCAAAAAGAACATATGTTCACCCATAAAAATCATGTCAAACTATAAGGGAATTAAATCTAATAATTAAATATAAATTAAAACACATATTCATCCAAACATAAAACTAATACCAAATATGAGAACAATTAAACTATCTTTCGAATCCATTTTAATAAAAAATGGTGGATCAAATTTTCCCTTTTAAAATATTTTTCAAAATAAATTGTGAAAGCTTATCATACCAAATGTGAGTAGATTATTTCAAACCATAAAAAATATTTTAATGTATGATAACATGGTTGAGAAAAGATTCATTATCATCACATGAGGGATGTATATAAATAATTAATACATTTATCCATTAAAAAATTATCTATTTACATCAATTTATAATGTTTTAACTCCATAATGAGATGCATATCCCAAAATAATTTTTATATAATTAAATCTTGAACCCAAGGAAAAATATTCTTGAAAATAGATTCCTTATTCTTGATTGAAACATTGAGCCACTATCACATCATTGATTCTAATTGGTTGAAATTTATCATCAAATTTGTTTCAAAAACTCTATTTGGTGCTGATAATATTTTGATCCTTATACTGTATAACTATAGAAAATACATTTTACTTATCAAAATCATCTTAATTATTCAAGCATTTCCACAATCTAGTTTGAATCACAAAAAAAATCATCAATATTCTAAGGCATAAAATCTGAAACAAAATCATGATTAACACAATAATTTTTATAGAATTTCTAGTTTTCACATGATAAGTTATATTACCAATTACTTTTTTAATCAATTTATATTTATTTCCTTTTAATATTTTTTCATGAGACATAATCTCCACCATAATAGATCCATCTAAATTAGGTTCCAAAATGAAATATTATAAAAAATAATCTTATAACTTTTCTAAATCCTATTTACTTTTATTTATATTATTTACATCAAATTTAACATGAATAAATTGTCAAAATACTATTTTTATTTAGTTATAAACTCTATATTTTAAACTTTTATTAGAATAAAATAGAAAAATTTATTTATCCAATTTCAAATAAAATTTTTATAGTGGATTATTATCATTAATAATGTAAAATTTTAAAACATATAATTTGAAATAAGTAATTATAGTAATCCTTCAATTCAATAATTCTAATGGTGACATTATTAAATGTGGCATAAGATGAATTCGATTAAAAACATGATAAGATATTCTAGCAGATTATGTCCATAAATATTTTCAAATAGATTTCTCATTTTACACTACCATAGAATTTTTTTTATAATATCAAAATTTTCCTTCCAACTAAAACATATTATTATGAAGTATTAGGGGATGTGGAGTTTTGATTATTACTATTATCAGTGTTTAATTTTTCAAATTCATGATTTGTGAACTCACTGACTATATCACTTCTAATTGATAAAATTTAAAAAAGATTTTTCATATTTAACAAATTTGAAACATGAGAAATATTTTTATATTGTACCATATATATGTGAACGAAAATAATTCCCTAAAAATTAAATATAGTCATCAATAAAAAAATCATTTTATTCCAAAATATTGTTTTTTATAGTCTAGAATGAATCAAAATATAAATGTTAAACTAGTTTGAATGTTTTTACAACAAGAAAAACATTAATGATTCTTAATGCTACTTACCTTTGATATGTGGATGACATATATAGGTGATCTCATCTTTCAACTCAGGAATATACAAAAACTATTTCCATTTGGAGTGCTTTAATAACTACTTGTAATTAGCATGCCACAATATTTTTTTAGAATTTATATAATTGAAAAGATGAAATTATTTTCAACTCATTAAAATTAACTAAAAAAAATGATTTACATTATTTTTTTAAAAAACAAGAAATATTTTTCGTTAAAATCAACTTATTTTTTATATTTAAATATAAAATTATTATTATAATAAAATTGTAATTACATACTTATTAAATAATATTTTAAACATTCAAAAAATTTAATCATTAAGGAAATAATTATATTTTAATTCCATATTATTCAAAATTGTTTTTATTTTCTTTTGAATTATCACCAAATGATACACTACCACCATAAAAGATATTAATTGTTCTATATTTAGACATATCGTTGGTCATATGTCTTGAAAACCACTATCCATGTACCAGATTTAATTTTTCATGCATCCTAGAAACGTTTTCCTCTAAAACAGATTCAAGATGTCCTTAGTACTGATGTAACTTTTGGACCAATTAGGTTGAAATATAATTATTGGGAACCAAAAAAGATTTCATGAAATAGTTTATTAAAAATATTGAAGGAATATATTTTTAGATAAACATCTTGATTTTACAAGGAGACTATGGGTATCTCTAAGAAAATTCATATTCATAATGACCCTTTATTTGATATCTAATTCATGTAATATTTAAAACTTTTTCACTGAAACATTAACAATGTTGTTTTATAAATCATCTATAAAATATTATCACACACAAGACCATTTTTTTTAATTTTATTAAAATCCATCATTTTATCATGAAATTATATTCCTTAAATAAAAAAACCACAGATATTCCTTTAACCTTTTAATTTCGTTTTTTATGTTTATAATTTAATTTAATAAATGGGTAAAATTTAATTCAATGTGATTCTTCATATTTAAAGTAATGATATTTCTTTATCAGATTTAATGGTTGATCATTTTCTATATTTGCATAGAATTTATCATTTGTTCTAAAAGGTGTATATTCAAATATTTTAATTTAAAAATTAGTCTCATTATTATTATTCATAATATTTTTTGAATAATATTTTTATCTTATTAATTTTATGATTGAATATATAAATATATTAA
This sequence comes from Viscum album, assembly GCA_963277665.1. Lineage (NCBI taxonomy): Eukaryota > Viridiplantae > Streptophyta > Magnoliopsida > Santalales > Viscaceae > Viscum > Viscum album. The sequence continues at coordinate 248,469,513 of OY728131.1, forward strand.
TAAAAACCATCATTATAATGGATATATTTGGAACAAGAAGAGGAAGAATGAACTGTTGACATTACTATTTTTTATTCAATTATGAATATGTTTTTTGAGTCTTTTAGTGTAATAGATTCACCACAAAAATCTGAATCTATAGTGTAATTCCAACCACATTTCATTTAGTTACATTATCAATTATTTGTTTCTGTATTATTTTTAGATTTATTATGTCATGGGATAATATCTTTTATGTTCCTTCATTTTTTCATTTATAATAGATGACTTCATCATCGTCATTTCAATTTTATCCTCATTATTCAATGTGTAATTAATTTTTATTCTTTATTAGTACCCTCCCATTATTTTTTATTGGGTAACCTATTTAACTATTTTAAATTAAATAATTTTTAATTAAGAGTAAGAAAAGAACATCATAAAATGATTTCTTTTAAATAAGTACCATTATTTTTAAAATTCCCCTCTTAGGAAATATTTTTCAACTCTAAATCATATTTTAGTAAAAATAAAATATTCTCATATAATTTTTATTACTACAAATGTTCAACTTTCATTAAATGTCACCTTTTTAGCATGAATTTTTTTCCATATCAATTCAAACCCATTTCACCATAATAAAATTTAGTAGAATTTACCCCAAAGCATATATTCCATTTTTAAAACTTGTAAAAAATGAATTAGTTGATTAAAAGTTTCATATTCTCACATTTTAAATTCTTGATGCATAAATTTTAAAATAAATAATTTATTTCTTATCAATTTATTTGAACCAAATTGAGTATCAAGATGTATATTCCAAATTTCATTTTTTATTTAGCATGTATAAATGAGGCTAAAAATTATCTAATTAGTTGCATAAAAAATTATTTATTACTATTTAATTTAGCACATACTATACCGCATCATTACCATATAATGTTAAAGGATAATTAAAAAGATTTTTTATATTTTCAGAATGATTGACCATATTTTAAGGTTTACGTGTTTAGGAAAATCCTTTTTGTGACACAACCAGTATCCATAATCAGTGCCATAAAATAGTGGATGTCTTTGAGGTGTCCAAATATCATTCAAATTCATTCCTTCCATATATAAACATTTCATTTCCCCTTGAAAATTTATTTATAGACATTTTGAGCACAAAATAATATAAAATAATTTTAATGACTGGGAACCCACATTGAAATAAATTAATAGGTCATGGTGATAATATCCAAATGGTCACAATATTGGGTAAATTGACCATCCTAAATATTTTTGACCATTTATGAATGATCTTTTAACACATAAATAACATAAAGCAAAATGACCATAATGAATTTTACAACAGTTCATATATAAATAAATATACTCTAATCATCACCCATCTCAAACGGAAAGAGATATTACACCCATTATAATAGAATCTATCAATTTTAAATGGATTAAAAAATACTTAAAAATACCATTTTAAACCCTTTAGGCAGAACCATGATATCCTTTTTGTATGACTAGTTTCCTAATCCAATTACCCAATTTTTTTGTACACTAGGAGGGATAATCTAGAATTTGTGGTTTTAAGTATAGGTAGAACTAAAATATAACTTTTATCCATACCAAATAAAATTTGATCCCATATATTTATACAATTTTAAGAAAATCCATACCATTTTTTTGGGGTATTATAAAAGACTACTAACTTTTTAGAACATTATAACATAAATATATGTATAATAATAATATAAACTATTAGGAAATAGAGAAAAAACATGAATTAGAATGTATTTGAGTAGTAAGGAGAAAATGTTTCCCTCAATCAATGATGTTGTTAGGTCCACTAGGCTGGATACCCTGAGAGGGGGGGGTGAATCAGGGTATGACTAATTAAAAATTAATGCCCGTTCTGATCTTGTTTCGCTGTTAAGCAAAACACTCTTCTCTCTTTTCCCTGTTGCACGATATAAACAGAAAGTAAAGCAATCACAGGACACAGCAATTTTACTTGGTTCACCGCTAAGGGCTACGTCCAAGGAGCATACGCCGACAGGTTGCCGGTCGTACCAAATTCCACTAATCTTCACTAGCTGTGGATTACAAGGTTCGGGCTAGATCACTTCTATGCCCAGGCTCACTGCCTTTACAATGTTTAGGGTCAGCTCACTGCTTTCCCAAGGGTCACTCCCTGTTTCTCTCTCTCTGGCTCACTGCCGGTGGAGAGGATCACCTTCTTCCTCTTCCTAAGCTCACTGCTCTGGGAAGGGAATCCAATCACAGTTTATAGACCTGTAGGTCTCTTCATTTCCATTAAGGAATGCATCTTTCTCTGTATGTAGATGCTTTGTTGAAGTCCAACTTTCACCCGCAGATGAATCTCACTTTGCACCGGATGTACCGGGCAACCTCAATTTTTACGCGCAACCCTTACGGTGCCTTGCGCGCAATTTCTATGCTTTGCGCGAAATTCCTTTTTCGCGCAACCTACAAATTTTACGCGCAGCCTGGAAACTGCCTTGCGCGCAATTCACTGCCTTTGCGCGAAATCCACTTTTCGCGCAACCTTCCTTTTACGCGCCAACTCAAACTTTCTGCGCAGCCTTTGCTTTTCGCGCAATCCGACTTTACGCGCAAACTTTAAGTTTACGCGCAACACCCTTTCAAACTTCAATTTCGCGCACCAGAGCTCGGGTATTTTCTATGTCTTGAACTCTACTGAATGGAGGAGGGTCACTTCATATTTATAGGCAACATCGACCCCGCGCGAAAAACCCTCCTTGAGCGCGTAATCCGCTTTGATCTTCCACGCACAAACATTTTCCGCGCACTGCTCCATAATTTCGCGCACCTCATGCCTTTGCCATTTTCCGAGCTTCGGAGCTTGAAACACCTCTTGCGCGAAATACTTCATCCGCTATTTCGCGCGCCACTTCATTTTTGCGCGCACGCGTCCAAAATTTCGCGCGCCTCATGCCTTTACCGATTTTCAAGCTTTCGGCCTTGAAACATCTTTTGCGCGAAATACAATTTCGCGCAACCCGCTGTTTTGCGCGCCACACTTCAAGATTTCGCGCAACCCTCTAGTTTTGCGCGCCACGCTTAATTTTTCCGCACACCTCCTTCATTTCTCTCTCCTCATCCTTCACCAACAACATATCACTCCATTTTCCATTGACGATTTTTAGGCCCATAAATTTGGCAAACACTGGAAAACGGCGCCACCTTGTACTGCTCTTTTGTACCGCCTCCAGATCGTCCTTTCCTTTGTCAAAGTTCATTGTCAACATGGAATGTCAACAACTTCTCGGGAACTCGACAATTCTCCATGGAAACCTGCTTTGTCAACAAACACAATCAACCCAAAAATACTGCAATGTTACCTTGAGGGATTTTTGCCCAACAATCTCCCCCTTTGGGTTTGTTGACAACTCTTCATAATTGTGCTCAGGATGATTTTCTGCACTTTGATACCTCACTGAGTCTTCTTCCAGCTGCTACCACCATTCGCCTCTTGCGATTATGATAGAGTTCAAGGATTCACTTAACACGTACTCTAAGCCCACATGAGCAATGCTCGGCGTGAGAAACAAGAGTAGTATGAAAAGTTCATCAATGAATCACTTCATGTCATACCCCAATTGTCGATTCCACCCTGATACCAATTCTTAAAATAAAACCAGTTGTTGAACCACACTGATACCAATTGGTGAATTCTTAAGTTGATACCGATTGTTGATAGCTGGACACCGTCTCACACCATTGCAACACCACTGATCTGCCTTTATCACGATCCTCAGCTGTCGTGATTTCTATGATTTGATCGATCACTTCTAGCATCGTCAGATTTAAAAATCTCTCCCCCTTTCTCATTGCTCCCCCTTTCTGGCTGCTCCACCTGTCAGCTTCTCCCCGTATCAATTATGATTTAGCAAATCTCCGCACTATTTGCTCTCTTGAACTAACACTTTTCTCCCCCTTTGTCAAGCACTTTTCAAGCACTTTTCTCCCCCTTTGTCAACGAACCCAAAGGTCACGCCTTTGTAGTCTGTAACATAGTAGAGAACACATATCAGCACATTAGGGAAAAACACACTATACCTCGGGGAGAGGGGGGGGTCCCATATCCACACTATTTCAAGTGCGGGGAGTCGACTGAACTCCCAGAGCCAGTCGATGCCTCTCAAATGCTGTCTTGGGTAAGGCCTTTGTCAGAATATCTGCAACCTGCAGCTCTGTAGGCACATACTCCAACTTCACGATCCCCTGCTCAACCTTCTCCTTGATAAAGTGATACTTAATCTCAATGTGCTTTGTCCTTGAATGATGGACGGGATTTTTGCTAAGATTTATAGCACTTGAGTTGTCGCACTGGATTCCGATCGGAGACTTCACTTCAACTCCCATATCTTCAAGCTGCTGCTTCATCCACAATAACTGTGTGCATGCTTGAGTGGCCGCTATATACTCAGCTTCTGCGGTGCTCAATGAAATGCAATCTTGTTTCTTGCTTAGCCAAGAAATACACAATCCACCAAGATAGAATGCACCACCTGACGTTGATTTTCTATCATCTGCTGAACCGGCCCAGTCTGCATCAGTGTACCCCAATAACTCTGTCTGAGATTTGTCATTGTATGTCAAGCCGAAGTCCACCGTGCCCTTAATATACCGAAGTATTCTTTTTACTGCGAGCATGTGACTTTCCTTGGGATTACTTTGATATCTCGCTGCTTGGCACGTGGCGAACACAATATCAGGCCTTGTTGCGGTTAAGTACAACAGACTTCCAATGATTTGCCTGTATTCTGTGATATTAACTGCCTTGCCATCCTCATCTTTTGATAATTTCATCCGGGTAGCCACCGGAGTCTTCATCTCCTTGGAATTTTCCATTCCAAACCTTCTCAGGACCTCCTTGGCATATTTAGATTGAGAAATGAATGTTCCATTCCTTCCTTGTGTGACCTGTAGACCAAGGAAAAACGTTAGCTCTCCAATCATTGACATTTCAAACTCATTTTTCATGAATTCAGAAAACTGTCTGCACTGAGCTTCATCTGATCCACCAAATATTATGTCATCGACATAAACCAACACCATCATCCTTTGATTACTGTCATTACTGAAATAGAGATTGTAATCAACTCCTCCACGCTGAAAACCAAGCTTCTTCAAGTACTGATCAAGCCTTGAGTACCATGCCCTTGGTGCTTGTTTCAACCCATACAATGCCTTCTTCAGCCTGCAAACTTTGTTCTCATCCTCATGAATGAGAAAACCATCTGGCTGCTCAATATACACCTCCTCTTCCAGAACCCCATTCAAGAATGCGGATTTGACATCCATCTGGAACACTTTGAACTTCCTTTGCACTGCGATGGCTAGGAATAATCTTATTGTCTCCAGCCTTGCAACCGGTGCAAATGTCTCATCAACATCAATTCCCTCAATTTGGGAGTACCCCTTGCACACTAGTCGTGCTTTGTTCCGAATCACTGTGCCATCTTCATTCATCTTGTTGCGATAGACCCATTTGGTCCCAATGACATTCTTGTCCGCTGGCCTCGAAACAATCTCCCATGTCTGGTTCTTCTCAATCTGATCAAGCTCTTCGTTCATGGCCTGAACCCAGTTTTCATCTTCAGCTGCATCAGAAAAACATTTCGGCTCCACTTGAGACAAAAACGATGCTTGCTGTGATGATTTCATTCTTCGAGTCTGAACTGGAGCTGTTTGATCACCAATGATATTCTGCCTATCAATCTCAGCTCGACTCTTTGTCTTCCTCGCAGACACCGACTTGACACTTTCCTCTTCATCATCAGTATCTTCTTCTGAGTCAGCTTCTGCCACTTCTGCTCCCCCTGGGTTGCTTACCTCATCATCACTTTCATCCAGGTACTGTTCACTAGGTCGTTGAGCAGTCTGTTCATTTTCGACTATAGTGACATCATTACTCTCAACAATTTTTCCCAGCCTCTTGTTGAAGCACTTATATGCTTTGCTTTTCCCTGAATAGCCAAGGAATATCCCTTCATCTCCTCGTGCCTCGAACTTCCTATGATGTTCTTTGTTGAGAATGAAACACTTACTTCCAAAGATTCGAAAGTATTTCAACGTTGGCTTCTTTCCGTACCACAGTTCATACGGAGTCTTCCCTTGCTTCGGACATAACAGGGACCTGTTTGAAACATAGACTGATGTCAAAACTGCTTCCTTCCAAAATTTCTCTGGTAGGTCCTTATCAATAAGCATTGTTCTGGCCATGTTGTTAATGATCCGATTCCTCCTTTCTACCACTCCATTCTGTTGGGGAGTTCTTACTGATGAAACTTGATGCCTTATCCCATGTTTCTCGAGATAGTTTTCAACCTGACTGTTTGTAAATTCTGTACCGTTATCAGTACGAAACTTCAGAATTTTCTGCCCAAGCATCTTTTCTGATTCCCTCCTGTACTGCTTTATGCAACTGAACACCTCTGTCTTATGGGTAATGATGAATACCCAGGCCATTCTGCTGTAGTCATCAATGAAAAGAACATAGTACCTTTGCCCATCTATAGCTCGTGGTGAGATAGGTCCACATACATCAGCATGCACCAATTCGAGCACTCGAGTTGCTTTTTGTTCCTTTGGCCTGTATGTCTTCCTGATGATCTTCCCTTGTTGACAAGCATCACACGTATGAGTGCGATCACGTGATAGTTTGGGAAGGTCTCTAGCAGCATCACACTTTACCAGATCTTCCATAGATGGTTGACACAGATGACCAAGTCGCTTATGCCACAGCTGATTTTCTTCTTCTCTGGATAAAAGGCATGAATCTTCTTCCCCACCTACCAGGTAAAGATTCCCCTTTGTTCGTTTTCCCTGAAGAATGACTATTCCATCTTTTCCTTTAACAATACCCATCTTCTTGGTAAAAAGTATAGAGTGCCCAGAGTCACATAGTTGACTGACGCTAAGCAAATTATGACTGAGACCCTCTACCACCAAGACATCAGCATGTCTCATTTCTTTGCCCCCAAACTTGGCTTTTCCTGAGCCAACAATCTTCAGGCCTTCATCATTTCCAAACTTGACAACTCCTTCTTTGTCATATTTTATGCCTGTAACCAGATCCTTATTACCTGTCATGTGGGATGTGCAACCACTGTCAAGGATCCAAACGCCAGAACGATCTGATGCTTTAAGGGCAATTTCAGCAACTACGGCCTTCTCAGTTTTCTTCTTCCTAGTCCATACTTTTTCTTTCATACTAGGCATGGATTGAGGCTTCTGTTCTTTCTCAGAGTATGATGGACCAGCTTCATCTTGCAAAACTGCAAATCTGTTCTGAACTTTTAACTCATTTGTCGGTTTACTGATCTGCTGCTTGCGAACATTTTGATTCTGCTTTGGCACATTTTTCTGAATGGTCGGAGTGCAGTACCTAGCCATGTGTCCAAATCCTCCGCACCAAAAACAGTGTCCTTCAAAAAATGTTCTGGAAAACTGTTCTCTGTTTGGCTGCCATCTCTGTTCTTGTTCCCTTCGATATCTTTTGGCTATGGAACACACATACTGTGAATGTCCCATCTTTCCACAACAATAACACCTGATATAAGGCGCATTCCTTCGTGTTACTTCAGCACTACGAGTTTCCCCTTTGGATCTCTGAGTATTTTGATCCTTCTTTGTGCTCAAATCCACTTTCAATCTCGGGACAGGTGCTTGCGGTCTAACTTCAACTGCCGCAGATTTTTGTTTCTGATTAAGTCGTGAATCAGCCTTAACATATGAGTTCAATTGCTGCTTCTTTCCTGCTGAACTAATAGGCTCTTCTTTCTTCTTTTCCGTCTTTGTAACGACCTGATTTCCCAAGAATGTGTTGGGATTCAACGGTTTTTCCTGGTCTTTAACCTTTTTTCGCAGACCGACAACTTCCTCTTCAAGCTCTTCAATACGCTTGACGTGATCCTTCACTTTTCGACTCAAGCAATCGATCTCCCTTTTCTGCTCTTCAATCTTGAGCTTATGCTCATCAACCTTTTCTGTGCGCTCTGGCCTGGAAGACTTAAGATTCTCAATTTCTTTCTCAAGCTCAGACTTCTCTTCTTCTTGTTGTTGCATGTAGAGTTTGGCATCACGTACTATCTTGTTGGCTTTCTTTGTTTTTGCTCGCCAAACATCTATCTCTTCAAGAGCTGCTTCTAATTCAGCTTCCATGTCAACTCTCCCTTCAATTTGTTCTTCTTCTTCATCAGTTTCGGTTTCTTTCTTTTCTAGATCACTACTAGCAACAGCCACCATCGCATTTTGACCATGATCTTTGCAGTTTTCTATCTCTTCAACTTCTTCACCCTCAGACTCAGCTGAACTGTCAATTTCTTGGGAAAGAAGATTCTTCTTCTTAAAGAAATTTCTCTTGAACTGCTTCTTCCCTTTCACATAGGCTGAAGATTTTTTTATGGGAGTCTTAACTTCATCTTCATCGCTTTCTTCTTGAAACTTTTTGGGGCATCTTGCAGCAAGATGACCAACCTTTCCGCATCGGAAGCATGCTAGTGGAAGTTTCCCTTTAAACTTTCCTTTTCCTCTTTGCAGATTTGAAGAAAGGAATGACATCACCTCATCTGACTCTTCTTCCTCCTGAGAATCTTCAATAGTGAGCCTCTTCATGGCCTTAAATGCCACTTCTTTGGATTTCCCCTTTTCCACAGCATCGTTGTCATCATTTCTCATTTCATATGCAACGAGAGTGCTGTGTAGGTTATCCAATGTTAGCTCTTTCGGATCTTTATCTTCCAACACAGAAACTTTCGGATTGAACCGAGGTGGAAGCTTTCTCAAGATGCGCTTTACGATTTTAATGTCTTCGATAATTTCTCCAAGACCCCGCATGTCTTCTACCACAGCATTTACCCTGTCAAAGAATGCATCAACGGACTCATTCGGGTTCATTTTGAGATCTTCATACTTGTTCCACAACACTTGCAGCTTTGCCTCTCTGACTTTGGTATCCCCTTCATAAATATTCAAAAGTTTTTCCCACATGGCATGTGACGTTTTGCATGACATCACCTTTGTATAAATGGGATTAGAGAGGGCTCCACCTAAGGCGTTTATTGCTTTGGAATCAGCATCCAACTCTTTGTGCTCAGCTTCTGATAATGCACCACTAGTAATATCAGCTGTGATACCATGCATAGCTGCTGAAAACACATCCATTCCCAGAGATCGGAAATAGTGTTGCATTCGATTCTTCCATATCTGAAAATTACATCCATCGAAGATCGGAATCCCTCTATGATTAGTGACCTCCATTGAGAGAAGACCAACTGTTAACCTTCCCTCTGATACCACTTGTTAGGTCCACTAGGCTGGATACCCTGAGAGGGGGGGGGGGGGGTGAATCAGGGTATGACTAATTAAAAATTAATGCCCGTTCTGATCTTGTTTCGCTGTTAAGCAAAACACTCTTCTCTCTTTTCCCTGTTGCACGATATAAACAGAAAGTAAAGCAATCACAGGACACAGCAATTTTACTTGGTTCACCGCTAAGGGCTACGTCCAAGGAGCATACGCCGACAGGTTGCCGGTCGTACCAAATTCCACTAATCTTCACTAGCTGTGGATTACAAGGTTCGGGCTAGATCACTTCTATGCCCAGGCTCACTGCCTTTACAATGTTTAGGGTCAGCTCACTGCTTTCCCAAGGGTCACTCCCTGTTTCTCTCTCTCTGGCTCACTGCCGGTGGAGAGGATCACCTTCTTCCTCTTCCTAAGCTCACTGCTCTGGGAAGGGAATCCAATCACAGTTTATAGACCTGTAGGTCTCTTCATTTCCATTAAGGAATGCATCTTTCTCTGTATGTAGATGCTTTGTTGAAGTCCAACTTTCACCCGCAGATGAATCTCACTTTGCACCGGATGTACCGGGCAACCTCAATTTTTACGCGCAACCTTTACGGTGCCTTGCGCGCAATTTCTATGCTTTGCGCGAAATTCCTTTTTCGCGCAACCTACAAATTTTACGCGCAGCCTGGAAACTGCCTTGCGCGCAATTCACTGCCTTTGCGCGAAATCCACTTTTCGCGCAACCTTCCTTTTACGCGCCAACTCAAACTTTCTGCGCAGCCTTTGCTTTTCGCGCAATCCGACTTTACGCGCAAACTTTAAGTTTACGCGCAACACCCTTTCAAACTTCAATTTCGCGCACCAGAGCTCGGGTATTTTCTATGTCTTGAACTCTACTGAATGGAGGAGGGTCACTTCATATTTATAGGCAACATCGACCCCGCGCGAAAAACCCTCCTTGAGCGCGTAATCCGCTTTGATCTTCCACGCACAAACATTTTCCGCGCACTGCTCCATAATTTCGCGCACCTCATGCCTTTGCCATTTTCCGAGCTTCGGAGCTTGAAACACCTCTTGCGCGAAATACTTCATCCGCTATTTCGCGCGCCACTTCATTTTTGCGCGCACGCGTCCAAAATTTCGCGCGCCTCATGCCTTTACCGATTTTCAAGCTTTCGGCCTTGAAACATCTTTTGCGCGAAATACAATTTCGCGCAACCCGCTGTTTTGCGCGCCACACTTCAAGATTTCGCGCAACCCTCTAGTTTTGCGCGCCACGCTTAATTTTTCCGCACACCTCCTTCATTTCTCTCTCCTCATCCTTCACCAACAACATATCACTCCATTTTCCATTGACGATTTTTAGGCCCATAAATTTGGCAAACACTGGAAAACGGCGCCACCTTGTACTGCTCTTTTGTACCGCCTCCAGATCGTCCTTTCCTTTGTCAAAGTTCATTGTCAACATGGAATGTCAACAACTTCTCGGGAACTCGACAATTCTCCATGGAAACCTGCTTTGTCAACAAACACAATCAACCCAAAAATACTGCAATGTTACCTTGAGGGATTTTTTCCCAACAGATGTATCAAATTATTTATGTTCAATAGAAAATAAATATTTTATTACTACGGTGTATTGAAATATATAGATCAAGAATACCCTCATTTCCATTTTCATGAACTAGTTTTATTGAATGTATTCAATTATTTAACACATAATAGTTACAAATCATGAATCCCATTGTATTTCATCCTTCTTAAAGAAACATATGATTTATTTATTTAATGTGCACACAAATTATTGTCATGTGGCTTTACTTATATAATGATAGGTTGATTTTTATTCTTTCATTAGGTTCATTATTATTTATCCATTTAGTTAATTTTTTTCTCGGTGTTGGATCGTTTTAAATCTTACAGTTAGTTTTTCTTATAAAGAGTTAATTTTACTCCTTATAATCAATTAATTCATCATAATGTGGTCATTAATTTTTTCTTCCTTTTTTCATAGTCTTATTTTTATTTTTTTCATTTCTATACATTGTTATATTTTCCATCATTTTTAGTTCTATAATATTCTATATTCTCATCATCATAATAAAAACAAACTAACAATAGAGACATAATAACTCATGTTATAGGTAATAATTGATTGGAATAAATGTTGTGAGGAATTATAAACACATAAAAAACATTGAAATTGTCAAAAAATAATTTAACAAAGTGGACCATGGATCCACCTCAACATGCCTCTTGAAACTCTTTTAACTAACTACGGATTAATATTTTTCACAAATATTAATGAAAAATGAAAAAATATTGATATGCCCAATATGAGGTAAAATATTAGTTTTCTAACATATCCTAAGATTATAAGGTAAACATATCATTTAAAATTATATCTTGAGTATAGTATATCCTATGGATAAACTTATAGGTTTTTTCATTAATGAAATTTAGAGAGTGAAATCCTTCCATGGGGGTAGGAAGTAATGATCTGTGTTTTAAGACACATTTTCATTCCTTATTAAGTTATATCATTTATAAATATTCTCTATTAAAATTTTTTATATTGAGAAGGAAATATATAAAACATGTTGTGAATCACATTAAAAGGGGTGTGAATCTATTGATTATAACATAAAAAAATTATAATTTCTAGTATATAGCTAATATAAATATTTGTTACGTAGATATTAAATGTCTATATATAAATTCTACATATTTTATTTGAATCAAAATAAATTATTTCAAAATAGGGGAAAATATAAGAAATAATTTTTTAAATAACTATTTTTCTATTTAAAAAAAATATAATTTTTAATGTTTATTAAAATTTTAAAATAATATCACTAAAAATTATTAATTAAATTCAAGAAATTATTTAAAATATAAATAAATAGAATTTAATAAATAATTAGTAAACTTTAATGAATGATAATTTAAATATTCATGGTAAAACAAACTTTTTTTAAAAGTAATATATTTATTTTAAATATTATATGTTTTATTGTATACATGTGTTGTGTTACATGGTGGAGGTTATAATCAACTAGATATATATTTTTATTTATTTAAAAGAAATATATTTTTTTTTTGAATTTACATTTCTGGAAATAGTCTTAATTTTTATTATAATCATGTTAATATTTTATTTGGGTGAAATTTTGTTATTTTTTAACTAGTTTGAACTTTATTATTAATTGAAAATTAATAATGATTTTTACGAAAAATTTAAATTTTACAATATAATCCTAGGATAAATACAACAAAAAAATTTATCAAAAAATTTTCATACTATAAATATATATATTATTATTTTATAGTAAAAATATTATTTACATAAGATAAATTATGTTTTATTTAAAGATAAAAAATAAAAAATCAATTACTATTGATAAATTACTTAGAAAAATATAAACAATTCAAAATGAATATCATTATGAAAATATTTCGTAATGGTTAATCCCAAAATTTACATGAAATGAATCTTTTTTTAACAATAAATAATTTTTTACCTATATCTATGAATCTGAGAGTTATATAAAATTTTCACTATCCAAACACGTATGTATTGTTGAAGTTGCAATTATCTAGTTTGGGGAGATGTTAGATTAATAGTTTTGAAAACATTTAATATCATAAGGTCAGTTTTTAATGGTTTTATATAAATTTTTTACATATGTATGAATGATTATTAATTATTTAACTATTAATTGAGAATTTTTTATCATATTTATTGTTTTAATATCATAATACAAGGAAAACCATAAAAATCATATCATAGTATTTATATTAAAAAATTAATTATAAAGTAATCAAATAATAAAACATCTTACACCATTAATATTCTAAATATATTTACCTTGAAAATAATTTGAGGTATTTTATAGATTTATTTACTTGAATCCTTAGGTCTATATGAATTGTGGTATAACAATCCTTTATAACAAAGATGTTTAATTAATTGGTATTAATAATTAAAACCACATAATAAAAATATGTTTTATGTAATTAAATAATTAAAATCTATTGTATAATTCATAAAAAATAAGTAAATATTTTTCTATAAAGTCATTTAATGCATAAAAATATATTTTCACCATTAATTATTTTTATTAAAAAATTATAATCAATGTATACCATTTAAAAAATTATTTTTTATAGTTAATATAATTTTTTAAAACATCATGTCTATATTATTTTATAGTGTAGTTTTATACCTTTTCAAAAAACCAATACTTTTATTTGAACACTGAAAATATTTTTTTAAAATATCATTTATTTTCGTGGAAATGTGAAACTATTTTGTATATGTGGAAATTAATATATATAATAATAATTTAATTTTAATTAATATAATTAATTATTTACCAATAATCATTATACTTTATTTTGGTATATGTTTATTTTTTTGGATTAAAGACACATTTTTGTAAAAAAATGATTTTATATGTACAATGTGTTTTTATTATAATAAATTACTATAATATGAATTTATCAATGTTTTTTAATTAAATTTATAGTTATATATTCAATATAGTATTTTAACATTCATTATGTGTATTTCACAAGGCATGGAATGGAAGTAAATTTTGTTCTATGATCAAAGATTCAATTTTATTAAACTTGTTCACATTACAGTTTGATGGATTTTTTAAAATTGAATTTAAAAAAATTTAGATATTGAATCTTAGAAAATGCATTCCATATTTCGAGTTATTATAATTAATATAATTTAATATAACCAAATTACATTTTGGTAACAAAGAATTGAAAAAATAATTTTTTAACATGGTTATGGTTGAAACGGGTTTACCGAGGGCTCAACCAAGATATAAAAGTAGTATTACCAACCACAAAAGTTAAATTCATATTATATAAAGAAAATATGACTTTATAATATCTGAAAATTTTTTACTTTGAAATTTGGTACCACATTCCCATGAAAGTGACATTATATAATTAAAATCACTTATAAAATTTCATGTGTGTATAAACCCACACTTATTAAAGTTAATGAATCATCCTCCCTTATAAAAATTTTCAACATTCTAGATTAAAAAATCACTACTAGAAACTATACTAAATTAATTTATTTCATCCAATATATTATATAATAGTTCAAAGAACAATCCCTTTAGTCTTAATGAGTAATTTAAAGGAGTTCTCTCGAGAATAGGTATAAATCATAATTAAGATATTAAAATTTTATTTATTATTATAAATCCTATAAACAAGTTGTATCCATAAAAATATAATGATAAAAATATAATAAATATAATTAAATGTTATTATTTATATTTTTAAACACTTAAACACCACTTCTCAATCAAATTGGAGCTGAAAGTATTGCTCGTGCGCATCTGTAGACTACCACCTCCACATATTGATACTATAAATTTTCCACCACCACAATTCATTGTTTTTGATTATGATAAAGTTAATGTTTATATATTAATTTTCTATTTTAAGAATTATTCTATAAAATAAAATTAATATTAATATTTCATTCGTTCTATCCATTAAAAATTTTAATCAAAACCCACGCATACATTTGAATTGTTTTCTACACATATTAATGTAATTATTTTTTCATATAAAAACTATATTAATATATAATAATTATTATATTATGTATATATATAATATTTAAATAATTATAAACATTCATAATATGATTTATCTATCATCCATATCTAAAGGCCACAACCACCAAAGAAAACCATACATGAAAAATAAAGTCATTAACTTCAAAAATGATTATCAAAATGATATAATTTTAATGAATTATTGATGAGATGTAAAAAGTAAAACATGTATAGTATTGTAGATATGAATTTGGTTCTATTATAGAATTATAATAAATATAAATACATTTATTGGAGGTTGGAGTGCTTATGAATTAGAACAGACTTTAGTTACTACTTTCTCATCCCACTTTTACTTGCATGATATATATTTCAAATTCACATATTTGTTATATCTTGTTGTGTATATAATGAAAAAATAAATTATCTTCCATGAAAACATTTATTTAAATGGTATTTATAGTTTTATTTTATGTTATTTCTTCATGGGTTTTATGAATCAAACGTAATCCAAGTGGTAATATTTTTTGTTACAATCCCATTTGTACCTCGATTGTTTATGATTAAATTATCAATGAATAAATTATATGATTAATATCTAATAGATATTATATATTATAATATCTTCTAGTTATTTACGAATATTGTATTTTTCCATTAATTTTACTTTATTAAGGTATTAGAGAGATCAAAAAGATTTTATGAACAACTGACCTTGTATTTCCCATCAGTCGGGAATATTTTCTTCCACATAAATATTTTATTTTAAGTGTTTTTAAAAATGTTTTTTCCTTTCACCAAATATTTTATAATGTTAATCTTAATTATATCTATCATTATTTAAGAAGGATTAAATTAAACTTCTTATCATTTTTCAAATGTTGTATTTTTAGTTCTATTTGAAAGTATTAATGTAATATTTTTTTAATGTACACTATATGAACGAATTTATCTTATATAATTATCAATAATTTGTTTACCACTTAAAATATATGTTTCATTTTTCTTTTTTAATTAATATATTTTACATTAATTTTTTTTAAATGGATAGTTTATAAATATTTTATATCAAATAATAACGGTATTATCGTCAGAAAATGTTCTTGTGATCATTTATAGTTTTTTTGTCAATAAAAACATAATTTATTTGTTACATATGATTTACTTGGGATTTAATTCATCATAACCATATTTATTCTTTATATATGTTTTACAAAATTTTTATCCTGAAGTGATTATTCAACTAAAATCTTTTGCATGGGTTATGATTTTATGACATAAAATTTTTTTTATGATCTTATGGCACAAAATATATGGTTTTTATTACTTGATAGTTGAAATTGTATTATATACCCCCTTAATAGATTATGTAATGATGGGTATATCAGAAGATAATGATGACTATAATTGGGATTGAACCATGTTTAGTAATTGTTTTTTTTCTTATAATATAGTATTGGGAGTGAACCATGAAAATGTAAATTATATATTGGGGAGTGAACCTAATCCACTATAATATTCGCAACAGTGTGTCTTGACAAATAAAATGAATTTCAATGCATATATTTATTCTATAAAGATATGTCTTATGATTATGATATGTTATCATGAATCATGATTTATTATTTATGATTCAATACTCTTATAAATTGTTTCTTTTATTATGACTATTCCTTAATACATGATTCATGATTAAAGATACAACACTCTTTATGTACGAAATTTTTATATAATGATTTTTTTCAGTATACCCTTATATATATATTATGATCAATTATTATCACTGATTGATAACTATAATGTTTACCCATACTAAAAATCTAATCTCACATTTTATTTTGTTTCCATTCCACATGTTATTGAGATTTTTTTTGTGTATGTTATTTCTAAAAAGAATTCCTATTATGAATAACATAATTGAAAATTATATAGATAATTTATGTACCATTTGTTTATGTATCCATTTTTCAAAATCAGTACCATTTTCTATCCTAGAATGGATCTTATTGATATATAATTAATAATCCATTAATAATATATAATATTTATGTATGAGAGTATTATGACTCTATAGTTGATATGAAAGAGTGTATTTATAATTTTTAGAAATATGGTTGAAAAGTTTTTATAAGAACCCTTACGATAAGACCTTGTATAGGATAACATCATATTTTTTTGTAAGGTAAAGGTTATATGATTTTCTTAGAAACATATCCCAATATATATAGAATATGTCATAGTTGTTTTTAATAGTGGAATATAGGTATAATAACCCTTAAAAGAGTTAGTCGAGTTTATCTCATACATCATTCTTATTAATATGGAATGGTTCCTCAATATGAACCTGGTTTGAAACTCCAATGGGATTTGATTAGGTTAATTCATATATTATTTATTACCCATCATTAAGTGTCTCATTATATATTTTTCCATGGATAACCAAGGTTAAAATAATTCTGTCATAGATTGATAAGAAGGTATCAAGATTTAGATATCCCATAAATGATTTTCCAAATCATATGTTTTCTCACTCTCATTAATGATATATAAATTTCACACTAACTATTTATATTATTGTAAGGAATTATTGAAGCAATGATAATGTTGTTTTGGTAACACGTATACTCGAATATCGATGTACCATTTTTTGTCATATTTATATGAATTCCTATATATCTTAAACATTCAGAGCGAATATTAGTCTATATACTCATTGATAAGATGTAAAAATAATAGTAAAAACTCATATTGGTACAATTATTATATATAAAGTTTAATATTCATCCAAAAATGTTGTTTATGGGAATGTGTTTCTTAAAAATATTTTCATTCTTCCTCTAGTATAATTTGATGTGATTTGGGAATAGACTATATTTAGTTATATAATGACCATATCAATTGTTTATGAAGGTAATCCACATTTAATATTCCCAACAAACTTATTTTTTTTTAGTGTAAGGATAAATTTAAAATACCAATTAAAATTAAATCCATTACATAAGTCAATATTTATTTTACATTTGGGTATTTAACACATATCGTTGGGGATAAACTCATCATCAATGATATTCTTATTATATGAAATATTTTTATAACTATATAGAAGAGTTTCCTACTCTCCCTCTGAATCTTGATTGTGACTATTCAATTTTACTCCTACTTGGTTATAACCCAATATAAAATCCTATATAAAAAATGTTTTTTAATGTGTTTCTTGATTTATGGAAAAAACTAAAATATAATTTTTATAATTGAATCATTCGGCCATGTGTGCCACCATGGGGTGAACCGGTTCTTTTTTATAAATAAATAAGGATTAATGTTACACTTTATTGATTATATATAATACTAAAAGATCATGATCATGAATAAACATATAATTAACATATTTATGGTTTTCTTGATCAATTATGAGGAGATCAATTTTTTCCCTGATTGACCTTAGATTTGGAAACTATTGGATGATGGTTAAAATTTTATGTAGACTATAGTCAATATTATATTTGAGTAATAGAAGCTATGAATTTATACTAATTCTATTTTATAATTTTATTTTCCTATAGATTTTCATGGATTTAATTAATGGTTTCCTTAGATATATCATTTAACATCTTGTAGTTTTTTATTGGTGATCTTCTTATATATTCCTAGACTAATGAAAAACATGATGATCATGTGAGGATCGTAATGAGTATCCTATAGAAGGATAATATATTTGAAATTTTAATAAGTTAAAAAATATATAAAAATTAATTATTCTGTCACAAAATCTCAAGATACATTACATGGTTGGATCAATAAAATATTGAATATATTGAATATTATCCCAAAATAACCATTGTGTCTAAGATTAGTAGTTTTATTTGATTGGTTCGATATTATATTCATTTTATATGTATATTACATGTCTATATAACCCACCCACCATGTTAAAATTGAAGGGGGTTATGATCCATTTGAATAATGAATGAAAATAATGATTCAAGGAATTAAAAAGATGGTTTGTATATTCACATGTTCTCACACAACCATACAGTGTATAATGGTTTCTGATTTGTATTGGTTTATCAAAGAAATGATTGGGATGTCTTCTTAATCAAAATTATGTAATAATATCTTATGAATCATGCTAATTTAATTTTCATGAGTAAGATTACCCAACTCCTAATATGGAGTTATAAGTGGAAATGTTTTCATTAATTATATAGAGGAATTATATTTATAGAGAATGGTTTGAAATATATATTAATCCTAAATGTTTAATGTATATATTACCTAAAAAGAGTTTAATATTATCTATATAATATATATATATATTTTATTTATTATTAATAATTAATATAATATCACCCATGGAAATCAGACATGGTGGATGATGCTTTTAATCGATAAGATCATGCAAGATTATCTACGATAAGGATTGGGAATGATGAAATATTTTTTATTTTCAATAGATGGTACTTCAAATATTTATAAAGGGTATAAATATTGTGTATCTCAAATTAGTGTTCAACCATCTATCCATGTGAATATTATCATACAAGGATAATGTGGAGCTATAAGAAAAGGTGAGAAATGTTCTTGAGATCAACCATGAATGATATGAAATGATATGGTCTAAAAATTGTGTATGTGTCTGCGAGAATCACATAACACATAAATCTATATTCATAATAAACTTATAATGATTTATAAGAATTTAAATGAATATTTTTAGTCGGACAACATAAAGAGATATTTTACAGAGAATGTATCTCGATGCTTTGCATCTCATCAAGTTATGTTTGAGAGATGAATGTATATTATTATGTTACAATCATTCATCATGAAAAAATTGAAATGAGAACTCACAAACATTTATTACATTATTATAATTTTTTAAGAAAAGTGCATAATACTATTTGGGTTTTAGTCTTTCACCATAAAAATTCATCACTCCTAATTTCTGTTAGAGAAGATTTTATACTTGGTAAATATTATAGGAAATAAATTTATAAAGTCATATGGTTTCATGGTGTACCACATTATATATTATTTTAATGATATTTAATTATTAAATTAATGTTATGGAGAATTCTTCAACATTCTCTATATATTATGTTTTTTCTTAGTATGACATATCATCCTCAGATAGATGGTCAGTCTGAGAGGTCCATTCAAAAATTTCAAGAAATGTTGAGATCATGTTCTCTATATTCTAATGGTGGATGGGATTAATAACTTCTTCAAGTTTACTTTTCATAAAATAATACCTTTTATTCATGAATTTAGGTAGATCTTTATAAATACCTCTATAGAAGGAAGTGTAAAACTTTGAAATTATAGGTTGATGTTAGAGATTGAATGAAATTGAGAATTTATCTTGCTAAATAAATGGTAAATAAGGTTAGATCCATTTTTAAGAACATCTGGGTATCTCAAAGTATACATAACAGTTATGCTTAAAATAAATATAGAGATCTAGAATTTGATATTGGTTGGAATTAATTCATTTTGAATATATCTATTAAAGGAAGTTAGGATATTTGGAAATAATGGAAAGTAATTAACATTTTATTTTTCTATATTCTATATTCTTTATTGGATTCAGATAGATTCTTATCACATTTCACTCCCACTAAATGTCTCCCTAGATTATAATGTCTTCCAAATATCTCTCATAAGGATGTAAATATCTGATTAGTAACATGTTACAAACTCAGATGTTGTACTACATGAGAATGAAAATTTTTATGATGAATAACTTGTACAAATCTTGTACAGTAAAAATAATGTTCTATAAGATAAGATTACTCAACTCGTTAATGTTATTCGGAGGAATCATAAATTCATGGAAGCGATATGGGAACCTAAGGGTGTGATGATGCAATGATATAATTATATTATTGTATCATTTTGATATATGTTTTATAGATAAATTCATTTTTATAGGGATATAATAAAAGACCCCATGATTGTACATATTCTTCCCTTGAAGTGAACTAGATGCATTCAATAACATTCTTCAATATAAACACCCAATCTAAATAAACCATGATGTATTAATCCATAATATTATAGTTTCTATATTGGTAGTTTTAAAAATAACAAATAAATTATAAAAAATATTTATAAAGGTTTTGAATAATTAAAATTTATTGATTAAATAATGATAATGAATTACACATTTTTTAGTAAAGCCATCTTACACTTCTTGAATATGTTCAATTCCAAAATGGGTTTTGAAAAATAATTTCACTATAGAATTATAAATATTTATACCATATATATATATTTTTTGGAAATTGATAAAAACTTTTAAATCATAATTTTAATGTTATTTTAGGGTAGATTTTTAATAATTTTCTAAAAGATTTTATTTTCATTGAAAATTAAAAAAATATTATTTTTTGAAAAAATATAATTTAATTTTATGAAAAACCATACTATATGTTGAATTTGATAATAATTTAGCCTATAACTCCCTTAAATATAAATAATATAATTAATTACATTGGAATATTCATTATAAATGATTATGGTATAATATCATTTTTGCGCATAAGAACACATTTTCCCAAAATAGTTTTTATTCGCACAATGGGTTTTTATATTTGTAAACTAATTTAATATCTATTTATAAATTTTTAATGAAATTTTTATATTATATATTATGTATAATATTTTAACATTTATTTTAATGTTTTTATATTTCAAATAATTGAATTAATTATGTTTTGTGCATAGATAATTATTTTTCAAAAATGTGTTCTCATTTCAGTATCTTCACATATATAATGTTAAATTACCCCTCCTATACAAATTTAGTCTAGTAAAATGAATTAAATATTTTTATTGACCATAATTAAAGTAATATAATATGCTCAACTTAACTTTTAGTAATTTTAAATAGTATATAAAAAAAAATATTTCTAACATGGTTATGATTAAAACAGATATATTAGGATTGTTCAAAACCCGATAAAAGGGTAGGATTGAAACCTAAACATGTAAAAAATTTTTAAAATAGAGTTATTTCAACATTTTTTTATCCCTAATTAAGATACTTATCCATTTTTATCCACTTTCCTATGAATGTGACATTAAATCATAAAAATCATTTACAAAATTCCATGTATGTCCGTCCCATCACTTATAAATGAGAACCTCACCTCCTCAATTATTCACACCTTTTTTGTATTATTAACCTAAAAATACCTAATAAAAAACCATAATTGAACAACTCCCTTCATATTATATATTGTTTTCTTATTATACTACCATTCCTTCATGGTTTAAGGAGTAGGACAACCATGGTCTCTCAATGAAGATGTATAGATTCTAACCAAGCTCTTTCAATTTTATTTTGTCATATACTTCCACTAAAAACGTTTTATAAATAATAAATTGAAGAATAGAAATAATAAATATAATGATATGTTCTTATGATAATGGAAAAACCATTTACCACCACTTCTCAATCAAATGGGATATGAAATTATTGGATGTGTGTACATGTGGACAACCGCCTCCACACTAAAATACAATTTATTTTCCACCACCATCATTAATGGATGGTTTTTATAGTAAATTTAATTTTTATATATATTATTATCATGTTAAAATTATTATTATTGAATGGTGAATTAATATTTAACTTCCTTTCATTCTAAACTTCAAAAAATGGGAACATCACTCATACATACGTACGGACTACAATCTCCACATACTGATTTAATTCATTATTGATCATTGATTTATTTGAATAAATATAAATATTTATAAAATTCATGAATTTTATATTTCTAAAATTATCAAAACTATTGAAAATAAGTAACCATGATCAATTTCCAAGGAATAAAACCTCTAAAAATAAACATATATTAAAAATGATTCCTTTAACACCAGAAATTATAATGATAATTAAATAGTCTTGTAGAATGGGTGATATGATGTTATAACTAAACCATTTATGGTATTATATGTTTGAATATTTTTTGATAATAGGATTATAAAAAATTTAAATTTATTATAAATTAAATTATAACAGTTACGAAGGAATATATACTAGAGGTGAGGTTATCTTGTTTAATCTTTTTTCATGGGGAATATGCAATATTTACAACTTGGGCCTTTCATGTGATGTATATAAATACAATATGATAATAATTATCAAGATTATAATTATTTTTATGGTACTTAATTTCTAATTTTAAATTGTTTATTCATGGGGTTTATGATTAAAATGTTAACCAAGCAGGAAGGGTTTTATTTTACAATCTCATTTTTACCTGGTCAGTTTATGCATAAATTCTTGATAAAGAAATTATATGATCAATATCTCCCAAATATTGTTTATTTTATTCTCCTGTATATATTTTAGTATATTTCATGTTATCCTTTCATTTTACTCTCATTTTTTAATCATGATATAAAAAGAAAAGTTTTTAAGGAAAACCTACATCAGTTTTCTTTTCGATTTGGGAGCTTTTCGTCAATGTCCATATTTTCAATAAAATTATTTTTATAATGTATTTAATATTATCTAAATATTATTAAAATTAAATTTTATTAATATTTTTTCTTCCTTAATAATGTTATAACAATAATTTTTCGGACATTTTCCTAACATAGTACTTTTGAATTTTTTTACTTCATATGTGAATAGAATTTATATTTTAACTTTGATAGCTTTAATTAATTTCCCCACAACCCCTAATTATATTTTCAGCAATTATTCTAATATTATTTACATTTTTTTTTGTTTTTAATGAAATTTTTTAACAAAATATTTCTTTGAAATTCGTAGATTCTAAATAATTGATTTAAAATGAAGTTGTTATTTTCTAAAATAAATATTATAGTGAACTTTTAATGGTATTTTTTTCTATAAAACAATCCTTCAATGGTTTTTATAATTTATTAGTGGTTTGATGAAATATTTAAATTTTTTTTTCTCTAGATGGTTTATTATTATGATTTTAGAATGATTATGAACCTCATATCCTTTCTACAGGTAATGATTTGATAATATGATGAATGTTTTATGGTCTTGTAGAACACATATATTTGGTTTCAATATGGTAAGGGTGGGAAAGTAATTAATATCACTCCAATTAATTGGTTAAAGATAGATATTTCATGCGATAATAAGAACATTAAGGTAGAGTGATCCCAATTCTGTAAAGGACTTTTCCTAACAAGACAGTGCTGGAAGTGAACCTAGACCATTGAAATAGAGGAATGAGGAGTGATCCAAATCCACTATGATAGTCTTTTTAGTGAGCCTTAACTAATGAAATGATTTTATATACTTTTTTTATTACAAAAAATTATTTCTTATTCATATTTAATGTTGTCATAGATAAGGATTGATTATTAATGATTTATCACTCTTAGGACTTATATAATTTATTGTAAACAATTGTTATTACATGATTCATGATTAAATATAATTGACTCGTTGGTTATGAATTTATTATATTATAATCATTACATAATAGCCTTTTGATTATTATATGCTGAGTTATAATCATTGATTGATATCTCTTATGATTACCCTTATCGAGCATATAATCTCACACTTTCTTATGTTTACCTTTCCCTGGTTATGGAGAAATGTTTTATGGGTAAGAAATTTTATAGTTGGGAAAAATCTAATGTTAAATAATTTATATAATTTATTCAGTAGTTTTTTATGTAATGATTTTTCCAAAGACTCTAAACCTTTGTGGTTCATTCATAGATAATATTGATATGTAATGAATACTCCACTAAATATATATAGTATATATATATGAAAATTATGGTTATATATACAATATATCATTTCTAAAATGGTTGATTATGGATATCTCAAACTCCCCATATTGTTAGACACTTTTTATCCATTTTGGATCCACATTTCATGAATATGATTTCCCATATATATTAATAATTGGTTATTCATAAAAATTCAACCCCTTTCACTTATAAAATTTATAGTCCTCCACAATTTCTTAGATATGATTAAAATTAAAATTACACTCTATAGTGTAAAATATTTTTCCAAATAATCCTATATCAAATTTTTGTTCACTTGTTCTAATGATAATTATCTAATTCCTAATAAATAATGAAATATTTGAATATAGGGTAATATTTATTACTTTTTAGTATTAATTTTTTAATAAATTATTATTTATCTAATTAATGCACATTTTCAAAGTTATATTTTATCTAAATAATATCATCTAAATAATAACTTTACATGCATGAGATGTTGATATTATATTAATATCACTTCATAATCACACTCATTCAATGATTATAAAATTATCTTGTTTATAATAGTTTAACCACCTACATGAACAACTGTATATATTATTATCATGGATGGTTATGGAAAATAAAATAATAGTAAAATAAAAAACTAATAAAAAATTAATTTTTTTCATTTTGTAATAGTTATATTTATATTTATCTAATTACTAATATATCACTTTTTTTTAAAAATTACCACAATAAGTGAATTATTGATTTTGTCGTGATGAAATATACCCAAAACATCAATTGAATAAAACTAGAACATAAAAAAGAAATTATGGAACATAAATTCATGTACATTGACTATTATATAAATAATAATCAATGGAACATGGATCATGACTGAAATTGATATATTGAAATTGAGAAGGAACTATTAAAACTACTAATATATGCTGATAAATATAAAGATAAAATAGGAAATTAAATTGTAATAAATAAATATATATGATTACTATTGATGTTAACACACGTGAATAAGGAACTGAAATAAATAATTAATGTCCCACAATTAATTATTCTAAGAATTATAATGAATTTGACCAAGAATAAGTCTAGGTAACGGTTTCCCTCCTCATATTTACTTCCATGTGACATGATTCATATTAAGTATCTATTTTTATTTATATATTAAATGTAGTTACATATTGAAATATTATGTTATTTTTATCTTTTTATTCATTTTATTGACTGTATCATTGCATATTATTTCTTTAAATTAATTTTGAATCAAAGGATACCAAATTAGTATGTGTTTCTTCTCCAATATTGTATTGAATTTTAGATTTTTTATTTACAATGTAAAATTTTGGAGAATTATGAATTATTTCTCATTATAAAATCATATTATTTTTAAATAATACATTTATATATAATGTTTACATGGATTCTTACAATTTCACAACCCATTGGATAAAAAATTGACCAAAATGATATAAATAAATTGACTTAACATTATATTTTCATTATGATCTGAATTGATTTCCATGTATGTATAAATCATTTAATTTTTTTCCCAAAATGTTATTCTATACAAATTAGAAATTAGTTAATTAAATTTTACACTATCTTCAAATATAATTAAAATAATTTAAAAATAATCATTTTTCATGTTTTCAATAGGGTTTATTTTTTACTTTATTTACATTAGTTTTTAAAGAATCATTATTTTAACATTATATAAAATAATTTATTTTCTCACATTCTATGTAATGTTTCATTAACACATATCTTTTCCCTATTTTATTGGTTTTCAAAATTAATTTATATTCTTATTATTTGTTAAAATTTTCATCTAATTTTATTATTTATTAAAGAAACATTAAATAAAAATTCTTAAAGGCATTGTTTATTTGGGTAATTTTATTTACAAAACAATATATTGAAACATTGATATAATGAAATTAATTTAAAAATCAATCATTGGAACATTAATTCCATTCAACTTCTATAACTTCATACGATAACCTGGGGGTTGTACATATTAAGATGGTGATATATAAAGACCAATAAGGGAATAATGAGATCAAATAATGATATATAGAAGTGTAATTATGTAAAGGGACCTAAAATGGTGACATTAAAAGGTGATAATCATAAACATGAACATCAATGAATGATATAAACTAGTAATATCAGGGAAACATGTTAAAGTGGAAATAACATAACACATGACATCATAGTCATATGTCTAGAATAACTATCAAGGTATCATAACATAGTGTTTTTAGGGTAAATTATTATGAACCATATATGGTATATTACTAGATATAATACATTTATATAATGCATTGGAGTTCTATATATTTATGGGCCCACCATTCCCATCTATATTATGTACATTCAATTATCTTCTACATAGATCATACTACATAATAACATCTTTATTAGATATTAGTCCCATTATTATGGAGTGTGTGTTACATACTTGTATGTACCAAATCAATAAAGGATAGATACATATACTTTAATACCCTATAGTGGATACGGAACTTTGTATTCATAACACAAAATTTTGTCTTTGAAAATCCTTGGATAATATTGGCAGCATAATAGGTGTATGTATTGGTTCAATTAACGGTTTGATAATAATTAACGGAGTTTTATCATACATGGGAAAAATAATAACAGAAATTATTTTATAAAAAATCACATTAAATTATGATAAATTTGAAATCAAAAGTCTTAGTGCAAAAATTGTGTGTGAACAAAAGGAATAGGTTAGAATATCTTACCTTAGTAGGGTGCTTCTAAAATCTTGATATGAGATTTTTAAGATCATTTGAACACCATGGGAGGGATTTAGAGTGGAAGAGGGATAAAAAATTCATTATTAATGAGTTATTAGTTAATAATAATTAGATATTAGGTGGGTATTTAATGAAAAAGATATGGTAACTAGTTATTAATTTCTAACCATCGGTTTTAAACTCTAATAGATAAAACAATAAAAACCATAATCCTTCCCAAATTTTTTTACAATGTTTTATACTAAAGTGGAGTGGTTTTAAATATTTTATTATAATAACTAAACTATTTAAAATAATATCATTAATTATGTAGAATTGAATCATGTTCATAAATAATTTATTTTAAAAACTCAAAATATAACATAGGATTTGTAGGATTAATTAAAGGGTTGTAAAATTAATAAAAAACATTAAAACACATTATTTGAAATGGGAAATTTATTTTTTTGAGAGGGATTCCTTTTAAATCATTTATTACATCACTTTCAGACTATTATTATTTTATAATAAACACTTCATATTTATATCGTATTTAATTTTTATCCTAAAAATCATATATCACAAAAAATTATAAAAAATTCCCCATTTTTTAATATGGATGTTCCAATTGAAAACAAAAATAATAATAATTTTCCCAACATAATTGTCTATATATAATAATTTACACCATTAAATAAAAATCATTAATTAATAGAAAAATACTATTTCCACAAATCTAAAATTTTTTTAGACCTTATTAAAATTTCATTAGACTACATTTAATTATATTTTAATTTATATATGAATAAATATTATTCACTACTAAAATTTCATGAAAATAATATTTTATCTATAAAATCTTGAATTTATCCAAGTGTATTTTAATTAAGAATATAAATTTCCCAATTATATAATATTGATTTTATCAAATCAAATTCAAAATTTTATCATACTCCTTATATAATCATGTATATAAGTGAAGAAATAATAAAAAATATTTAAATATGAGATATTTTTATTAAAAATAAAAAAATAAAAAATAATACTACTATGGTCTAGATAGATAACCAAATATTAAGCTTGTGTACAAACTAAAGGTAATGTGGGAAATGGTAGTTATATTTTGTGGTGGCTCAATGAACATGGTTTTGGTCATGATCTTGATAATCTTGAACATATCTTCTAAAATATTTCACTCATGTTTTAGTTGTTTAATCTCAGCATGGGTATTATCATGGTAAGATCATATAGATTTTATCTCCCTCCTACTATCTAAAAAATATGATTCATTGGGAATAATCCTGTTGATATAACCCATCATTTATTTCTTCTCTATCAATTAGATATTATCGTTACCCTTTATAACTAATTATATTAGTGATAAATGTTGAAAGACATAATTATCAATGGTTATAAACCAAACAATTCATTTTATTATTAATGTCTCTATGTTTTAATGGTTTATAATTACAATTACAACGCAAATTAATTCTTTAAAAACATTTGATAATAATGAAAATTTTCATTCTAAAATGAATTTCTTACAAAAAATATTGGTTTGTTACATTCATCTGAAATTTATAAACTTCTCCCAATATGTTTCATTTCATAGAATAAATCATATGAGGGTAATTATTTTTCATTTTCTATTTCAGTTCCTATACTAGATACACCAAAATGATTCTCTACCACACTGCTTTGACCAGGTGAGGTTTATAATTTTATAGAACATATTATCTGTGATTAAATATGTTCACTGGATGTTTTTAAAATGAAATATCATTATTTAAATATACAACCTTTACACTCCGCATATATAACAGGCCCGATAAGTAAATTCATATGAGAGATACATAGAACACATCTTGTACATGAGATCAATTATGTGGGATTAATAATCAATAGGCCATATATCTATCATATTAAAGGACCCCATAAGAACTAATTTTTCATGAATTATGCATTCCATTATTTCAAAACATCAGGACATTCATCGATGATTATATATGAAGTGACACATTTTCTCAACCCTCAAACCCTATAAGTTTTTGGTTATTTCCTATGAAAATTTAATATTTACATTGTACAAATTTCATATGATGATAAGTCATTTGAACCTTAGATGTCATATCTTAGATATGACCAGGTCACATCATCTACCACTATCCATATTTATTCTAACATGTTATAGATTGATCCATCTTATATTAAATATCCTCATAAGGTTTAAATTTTAATGGTATTATTTAAACATAATTTATATGATAACTCTACTAGTGGAATGTGGTGATACCAACATCCTTGGAATCCTATTGAACATGATTTTAGCATACCATCCCATGTTTGAGTGGTTCTCTACAATTGATCACCCTTATGAGGATGATAATCCTTACTAAATCTAATATTTATATCTAAAAATTAATAAAGGATTCACCAAAACCTTGAGGAAAACCTCAGATCTTGATCATATATAAATGAGAGTGGTACTCTTTGTAGTCTTACAACTTATGTTATGCTAAAAAAATTAGTTGTTAAGTGGATAAATATTAATTTATTGAAATGAAATCCACAAAATTTTTGTAGTAATTTACTATAAAACAATTAATATTATTGACTTAATATTTAATTGGGGTTTCTATGATTTTTTTATGTTTTCCATTTATATACTTGTACGGTAAATGCTTACATCATAACTTTATAATTCTGTAATTTATCGTTAACTTTTTTTCCAATCATCAATATTAATATTTTATATTGTATTGATTCACGTAATACCACAATTTTTTTCCTCAAGACATCATACATAATTTTTCTTAATTTATGAGAAGAGAAGAATAATCTATGAGAATCATACAAAAATTCTTTATTTAGTCCTTGTTGGGATGGGACAAATATATGGGTTCAGGCCTTATAACTCTAACTTCAGAAACATTGAACTCTATAGTATTCTAAACCATTATATATGGTTTACCATCATAGTTTTGTATAATTAATCATCATCTAATGAATATATTTTTGATAAATTGTTTCTGAAAGGTGGGATGAATTTCCATTTATGATTTCCATTCCCAACCACTGTGCACAGATGTAAATTTTACCCCTTTCAATCATCATTGTGAACAGTTTTGCTATATTCTTTATAATCTGATCATCTAAAACCATGATAAACATCCAATGATGGTAATGGATAGAATAATCATAATCCCTGATCTACTCTTACCACATTCGTTGGAGAAAATTGATCACTTTTTGAGTTAAAATAAGCATGAAGATTTTATAAAATTTATATATTTCAAACATTTATGCATAAGGACAATGTCATTAAATATTCATTGAAAAGTAAAATACATAAAATTTTAAATCATTCTATCAATAGTTATTCTATTTAATATTTAATTTTATGGGTCATCAGATACTATGTTTTTATTTTGAATGATCCCAGAACACATTAAATTTTTGTATACATATCTATAGATAACAAATCCTCCCCTCATATAGGGTGATATTTGAACATTGATGTAATGTTTACCTCTTCTTTAACTCTTTATATATCTCCTCACCATCATCAATATTGAAAAAATTCACTACCTACTAAGTTGTGTTTGAAATTTTTGTTGAAAATCATTTAAAGTATCTCAAACATCGATGAAAGTACCCAAATAATCTAGGGAAACTATCATTTTCCTTTCATATCTATTGGTCTATAAGGTCATTTAATTTATTCTATAATAAAATTATTTATATATACTCAAATTTTTATGATGTTTCCCCCCATGAATGTTATATTCTCTATCAAAAAACACATTTTATACCATTTCATATAACATTTCATTTTACAAAAGTTTTGAGTGTGTAACTTAAATTCCATCATGTTCATCCATGAATTTTGATTAGATAAGAATTTATTATATGAATAGTATCAAAAATATTTCATTGAAACCCCAATGTACTATATTCATTAATTCAATGAAGTTTAATATAGAATTAGTGAGTCTAGAGGAATTTATTGTGGACTCAAAGTACCCAAACCTTGTATCAAATAATGTATTGGGGATATCATAATTCTTCACCATTATATGATAATATCTAAACCAAATATCAACCATATTGATGTACTGTGCTCCATATAATTGATCAAATAAGTAATTAATCTATGTAATAATGTAATTTGTCTATATATTGATCTTATTTATATCATAATGAAAATATATATAGGTGCATAAAACTATCCTTATTAATGATGAAAAGTACAGGAACACCCCATGGTGAAGAACTTTGGGGTATAAACCCTTTATCTATATTCTACTATAGTTTATTTTTTATCACTTTAAGATTATTAGTGTCAATTCTTTAAAGAGACATCAATATTGGTTGAGCTTAAGGTATATGATTGACTAAGGACTCAACCTATCAGCTATAAGGTGGTCTAGGGAACTGTTTAGAGAATACATCATCATGTTTGTATATAATGGTAATTTCATCATGGATGATCACTTCCTTAGTCTCAATTATTTTATAAAGATACATTTTTTCCAAAGGAAATAATATAATTTCTCTAAATGGTGATTCCAAATGAGATGCATAACTCACCTTAAACCTATATATAAGCAGCGGTAAATTATTA
The DNA here is from genome assembly GCA_963277665.1 of Viscum album. Taxonomy (NCBI): domain Eukaryota; kingdom Viridiplantae; phylum Streptophyta; class Magnoliopsida; order Santalales; family Viscaceae; genus Viscum; species Viscum album. Next base: position 248,501,558 of record OY728131.1, read on the forward strand.
ATATAGATGTTAATTTACTTCTGGAATTTTTTTTTCATATATGGACATGGAAATCCAATACATCCTATATAGTTCTCAATCCTTCTATAGAGATTAAGAAAAGTTTTCCTAAAAAAATTTGCATCCAAATTATGATAGGGGCTAATTTATAAACATAGGATGAATTAATATTCCAATTTCTCATTTTCCCTAACAACTAAACATCCATGTTTTTAGGCGGTGTTTGAATTTTTATAATAATCAGATGTGATATGAAATAATGTATAGAACAAAAATAAAAAAGTACCTTCATTAGTATTTAGTAAATAACTACACTACATATAACCACATTGATTTTGGGATCCACATCCAAATTTTTGAAGGAATCTTTTTTCCCTGATATATAAGACTTAGAGGATTAGGTTTCTTTTTTTCACTCATAGCCCTTTGAATTATATATTTCTTCACATTGTGTCCTTGTTCTATATAGTTAAAATATCAGAACATTGGTGGAGGGTTGAAATAATTTTTTATTTTTATACAAAAAATATTAGTGTTTATCTCATTGACATTTTGTAATGAGGTTCCCCACTTTCCCATAGGTAAATAATCTCTTTGTAAAATTCATGAAATTTATAGGATGCTTCCTACTACTCTATTCACAATTGGATGATATACATTCTTACCATACTGAGATTTCCGAATGACTTTACGAGAATAAAAATCTATTATTTTTTCCTATATCCATAACCATGCAACCTTTATGATTCTCAAATATCCATTTCAAATTTGAATGAACATTAGAAAATTTCATCTTAGTCATTATGGTATCAAATCAAAAAATATTTTCATATATTTGGATTTATCTAACTGATGAAATGGCCATCCATACCTATGAGGTCAATGAAATATATAGATTCATATCGTCTATGTCCTATAATGTTATCATAATAATACCAAATTTATTTGTCCTTATTTTTCAATAGTCTAAGGAACTCCATTTCCAACTTTAGATGGAGATTGAAAGTATAATATTTATCCAAAAAATATTTTTCTAAATTCATTCCACTCTATCTCTATGATTTCTTCCTTGATCTTCCTATTATTGTTAAATTTATTCCATTTATCAGTTTCTCCCTCCATGAAATAAGCAACCAACATTAAATTATAATGATAATATAATTGAGGTAAAAAAGAATATTTTTTCAATGGAGTTGAATAATTTGGTTATAATTAATGGATTATAATATCAACTAAAATATGGAGGTTATTGTTGTGTAATGGTTTCAATTGCAACATCCTCTTTCTATTGGGGAAGTGAGTTTCCTTCGGATTTATGTTTCATTTCAATAAATGAGTTAGTTGAGTAAGTATTATTCTTTAGTTCTCAACTCATACTTCCATCAGGCTAGGAATCTAATTTGGTAAGTCATTACATTTTTAATCTCATTAGTTCTAAACCTTGTTTCTCTTATTACATGATATTAAAAAAATAAAGGGAATGTTGTGGAGAAGATATTTCAAACTATTAAAATCCTAAATAGGATACTATTAACATTAAAAGGGGTATTCATAAATTAAATTAATTAATTAACCTATGGGTTTATAGGATTTAATCACTGTTATCCATGTTCTATTCAAGACCTTAAGTTTTATAATATTTGTGTTCCCATCATAATTATTTATAGAGATAATATGAATTTACCAATTCTTATCCAATGGAAGATTCAATCCATATGTTCTGAAATTCTTATTTTTTGTGTATCAGGTGATGATAGACTTAATAACTAATTTTTACTTTTGGGGGTAATTATTCTAGGTATAATATTTTCAGATATTCATATTTCTTTAGTAGTTATACAATGATTTTTTATATTAAAAAATCATCTCTATATTTGATAAAAAATTTACGGAATTTTTATATGTCTATTATTTTATCTAATATTTTAATATGATTTTCTAATACTAATTCCAAAAAAATCTAAAACTTTATATAGTATCAACTCTGAAATCCCACATTTTTTTACACCTTAATTAATTATATATTACATATAACACTATACAAAAAGTTCACATCTTCATTCTGTAATTAGATACATATTATAATAAAATGAGCCATAGGATATAATTACATTATTTATAGAAATACCATATTGTTACCTTAAAATTAGTTGATCTTATAAAACTATACGAGATAACGTGGGGATATTTGTATGAATGCGATGAGATTTGAATCCCAATAAGGGAATAATCAAAGAGAAGCATGATGTAATGTTGTAAAAGTGAGTCTAGTAGAATATCATTGTGACATAAAAAGGTGAAAATCATAAATATGAACCTCAAACATGATATAAGACTATAACATCATGGACTCATAGGAAATTTGAAACAACATAAAGCCTAATATTATAAGAATAAGTCAATTCTAACCAAATACACATAATAACATATTATTTTTTGGTTAATTAATAAATCATAATAACTGGTTTCTCATGATATAGAAAAATAACCCAATAAATCAGATCACAAAATAATTATAGGAAATTCCATCACATTAATATTAATTAATACAAATTTATTCTATATAGATAATAAAACATAGTAAAATCATTAATAAATTTTATTAAATCCATTAAATAGTTTTTTGTAACATAAATAGACGTTCCAAATTAATTAATGGTGGTTATATCTAAATAAATACACTTTAACAGAAATGGGGATGACTATTCACAAAACAAAGGCCTTAATTGATAATTTATTTGATAATTTTAGCAGTATAAAATGTGAATATAAAGGTTTAAAAAAGAGTTTGATTATGGTGAAAGGGGGTATTAAATTATTTGGGCATCCTAATGATATTTTTGTTTTGAAAAAACACATTAAATTATGGATAATAGGAAATTAAATTGGATAGTACAAAAAATATACTTGAATAAAAAAGAATAAAAGAGATTCCCTTATATTTAGAGTGTGAATCTAATAGCTTGATAAAAAATTTCTTTAGAGTTTAATAACACCATGGGGATCATAAGAGAGGTATAGGGGTTGGTGAATCATGCTATATAGGTTATGAATGATGTGGGATAGAAGGTTGGGTGGTATTTATCGAAATATATAACGGAATTCATTATTAATTTTAAAACATGGATTTTGGAATCTAAGTGAAAAAATCTTCAAATTAACAAAAATTACCATGATTTATACCCATTTTCTATTCCAAATTAGAGTGGATGTCAGTATTTGTTTAGGCTATAAACTGAAATCCATAAAATAATACCATTTAGGTTGTGAAAGTGAGTTGGGTTCCTAAATAATTGTTTTTAAAACCATAAAATAAAATATATGTTTCAAAGAATTACCTAATGGTTTTTAAAATTAATAAATTAAAATTTTAAACGTTAATTTATAAGGGAAATAATTTTTTTTATACATTCCATTTTTAGCATTTATTACACCACTTTTGATTTTCCATGATGTCATAATACACACCGTATGTTTATATAGTTTTTAGTTTCTACAAAATAATTTTAATATCTCATAAAATTATGAATAATTAACCTTTGGATAATATTTATATAATTACATAAAGAATAATAATTTAATTAAAATAATAATTTTCTAAATATGATAATTTGAAATTTTAAATGGAAATCCCTATTTATAAAAATAATCATGTTTTAATGAGAGTAACAACATTTGAAACATAGTAAGAATTTAATTTAAATTTATCAAATTATGTTGTAATTATTATATAAAATATTATTTTATAATAATATTTCAAGAAATTAAAATTTATTCTGAAAATTATTTAATTTATCAAGAATAGTGTTTTACTTTATATTATATATTTCACAAAAATTAAATTTTAATTTTTTTCATATCCAAATTTTATTTTTATCAAATTAGTTTTATAATAACATATATATAGTAATAATGAAAAAGGTATACAATAATTATTTATTTATTAAGTAGAAAATATTCAAATACACACTATTTGGGTATATACCTGTAACCACTTATTACTCTTGTGCGCACCATATAGGTAAACCATTTAATTATAGTACCTTATTGGGGTCGATCGATAAACATGATTTGGTGCATAATTTCAATAAGATTGAAATTATCTTTTAAGTGGTTTCAATCATGTTTTAGTTTTTGAATATTAGATTGGGATTGATCAAGGTAAAATCCAAGTGATTCCATCTCCATAAGAAGTTCCAATAAATGGGAATCATAGGATACAATCCTACTGGTTGAGGTCATCACTTCATCCTTCTTTATAAATTTTATATTATTATAAACTATTATATATACTAATCATAATCCTCACTATAGAATGATTATATATAAAATGGATATGATTCGTAATAGTCTATTAACTCTGTTATGAAATATTTTAAACTGGTCTAAAAAAACCAATATATTTCATTTTTTATAATGTCATTACGTAAGAATGAATTTTTTTATAAAAAATGAAATTTGGTTTATTAATTTTTGGGGTTTTTATAGATAAAAGTTCATAAATAATTTTAATTTACAGGGAGTGAGTATAATATCCAACTCTTGAAAAAAAATTGTTCTCACCGAGATACCCAAAACCACATATTACAATGGTTAAACCATTTTACAAAGCACCGTGACATTAAATTTTAGGCTACACTCCAAGAGGTTTTATATATTTATAATGATGGGATTCCAATTCAAGGAATATTTTAATCTCTCTTATCTTTTCATGAATAGACACATAATTTTTTTAAAGTATCCTAACCTAAAATTCTCTTGAAATTATTCATTCATGGATGACCATAAAATACTCTAGTTAATATAAATTGTACTTTCAATGATGAAAAATAACAAAATAAATCCCATATAGTTGTTGAGTCTTAGTAATAATTATCCTCATAAGGATTTGGTAAAATTGAGTACTATAAAGATAAAATTGAAAAAAAATCAATTTAGAAATCAACTATGTGTTACCTAAGAAAAATATATGTTCATTGCCACTATTTAATACCTAATTGATTATTTTTGAAAATTTTGGGTACAAAATAATGAGATGAAAAGATTTTTTTGTCCACTGCATGACCCTTGAAAAATATGTTTTATGATCGCTAGGTCTCTCATCATATGATGAAATTATATCACTCTCTTCTTACTCATGTATATTTATATATTCATCTATGTTAAATTCATTAAAATTTAATCTACCCTCATTCCAAGAAAGCATGCATCATAAATTTCATCATACTGAGTAATTTAATATTCCAATATAAATAGAATGACTCTAGTACATGGTTATGAAACAAAATTCATATAATATATCCTCCATATACTTTTCTATGGGATAATGAATATGAGGAAACCAACCTTTGAGTTGAGTATTTTTTAACACCAGTTTACATGATCTATTTAAAATAAGTTTTTATAGGAATTTATTATCAAATTTTTATCCATAATTATTTTAATTAGATATTGTAAAAATATAATTATGAAAAATAATAGGAATGGGGTTTAATACCATGTAATGTAGAACAATTAGGGTCAATATTTATTTAGAAAGAAAATGATAGAATCAGTCATCAGAATAGAGTCTCGATTGATATAAATGGAGTATTACTAAAATACATTTATAGATTCTTTGATATTGTTAATTGTTTTTATCCTTCATCAATACCACATGAAAACCTGAATAGATATAAAATGTACCTTCATAGATATAATATAGTACTTATTCATTAGAAGTTGTGTTCCATTATATATTTTTGGAATATTAGAATATTCTATAATATATTACATGCCATTTCTTACTGGTTCCAAGATCTTATTTGAGGTGCCAGACTTGAAAAAACTATTTATCATAGGAACACCACTATTATAATGATCCCACCAAACAGTTTTATTCTTTTTAACACAATATGAATTTTATTCAACTAGAATGTGATGATAATTCCTCCACAGATAGAAAAAGAGGGAAATTTTTCATACTATAATTCATGTATTATTTCTTTTATTGAAACATGGATGGTTCAATAATGAAACCTCCCTTATCAATGAGTTGGAAAAAGATATTATAGCTGGTGATATTTTCAACTAAGATAATTCATGGTGTTATTATGATTTATCATTCACATTTCCTTCTATTAACACTTTGAAAACTCATATTTAATTTCAAGGAAGTATATGTTCATCTTATATTCTCTCTCTAACACTAGGAAGTATTGGAATGACAATTCACACTAATATATTAGTAGGTGTTCCGATTATGAGTGTGTGTAAACTATTTTTTCCATGTTTATTGTGTTATATTAGAATTTATGAAATGGAATGGTTTCATTTTCAATTTTTATATCAACATGTGATATGGTAATTTAAAATTATACACGTAGTACATGTATATAACTTTGAGGGAACTATTATTCAAAGTTTACATTATGGATACTAACCCACTTACTCTAAAGATTATTCCTCTTATGTTTGATCCACATGCATTGGTGGAGCCATATGATCATCTCTAACAATGGTAGTTGTTTATTTTTTTATCATAATGACTTTGGATGGTAACATTTCTAAATTATTCAGTACCCCAATTGTGTAATTACCTTCTATTATAACTTGGTTGGATATTGGATCCTGATCCACTCATATTATTTCTTCCACAACAACTAGTTTAATTAAAATTTTAATAGAAAATTAATCCATAATTATTATGATTTTATCCTACTACAAGAATATAAGATTGATCTACCCAACTATTGTTTTTGAGATTCTAATAGTCTCACAAAGAGAGGTGGTGTGGACAGAAATTTTGATTGATTATTTAATATTTATATATTCTCAATAGCCATGATCTATGTATCATTTACATTCAATATCATAAACACATGTAGTAAATTAAATAAATTATAATGAGAATATTAAAAACACATCTATCCATCTCATTGATGATACCTCTAAATATAAGTACTGAGGTTTTATCATTTATTTCTAAATGATATAATTAATAGTAGTCACAACATCCCCATGAAAAAATATTTTTTATTAATGAAATAGTCATGTTAAATTCATATTTAAATTTTAATTTAATCATCTTTATGATGATCATATTCAATTATGTGGGTGGTGATTAATAGTTATCAATATTAGAAAAGAATTAGAACATTGATAATAAAGTATTTATGGAACACATGTTAAGAATTTCACATATAGTATGTCAAATAGTAAATTGAATTAACACTCATGTTTTTATGATGAATCCTCATTTGAGATAAGAATTCATTTTTATATCTCCCTATAACAAGTATACCTTAAAAAAAACTATATTCACATATGTCACATTAATGGATACACCTGTACAAACTAATATTCATGAACACATACACATTCATCACTATATTTTTCATAAAAATAAACTATATGGGTCTCCAAATTTCAAAAATGTAATGACTAAAACATATAAGGAATAAAAATGGATGTATAGGACTGAATACCACTATTAATCTAGGTCTATAGTCTCCCTTTAGAAAAAAACAATCCTAAAACACATGGAAAATAAACATAGAAAATGGTAAATACATCAGTAGAAGTAGTAAGTATTTAAAATAATCATGAATGGAAACTTATACTAATTTTATCATATTCTATGGGGAATGAACACCACTTAGTGATACATGTTATGGTTACCCATGACTAGTTTATACCACAAAATCTACCCACTAGGGATCATCATTGTGTATGGTACTCAATCATGGAATCCTATCAACCCAAACTATTTTCCATGTAATCCAATTAATTATACACTAAATATAAGGATATACTTTTCCCATGACTCCCTAATATGGTGACCACATCAGCACACCTCCTATCCATAGTGATATATTGTTCATAACTCCAAAATAAATTTATTATTTGTTAGAAATTATCCTTTTATTCACACTATGAAAATCCATTCCCCACCTCACTAACTATGGTATGAAACATTTTCCCATCCTCTATTTATGATAAATCCATTACTAATGTCCTCTAACATTATACATTTAATTTTATAAATTATTCATAGATTCATTAAATACTTGACTACTTTTTTATACTATCAAATTCCCCATCAATCATGTATTCCCTAGATAAAATGGTTTCCCCACATTTTGACCATTAAGATAGTTCCCTCAAAAAAATTAGAGTCATCTATCCAATTATCAATGAAGTTTATTTTCATGAGGACACTATTTAATCTTCCCCTGATTCAATCCTCTCTTATTAGAAACCACGATTTGAGTTGAACAACCCTATAACCCATTTAAAGATCTATGGTGAGTGAAATGGAATGTTAATAGGTGTATTAAAAAAAACCATTCACTTGAGTCACCTATATAGTCAAGTGCATCTGAGTAGTATATATTTTATAACCACATGTAACCTTACTATCCCTAGAAAAATAATTTTAATTTAACTATATTAATTCCCAACCACTTCCACATGGGTCCACATCATCCATGTGTCCCATCATCCTTCACTATCATACCATTCATCAATATGATATTGAAATATTTATAGGTCCTCCTTATGTATAATACCCAATCATACCATTATTATTGATGTCTACCTGGTGATATATTAGTGAGTGATAACCACATTGGAAACATATACGTAATCACCAAATCATCCTGAAATGTACATATATACAGAAAAACCCATCTCAAATTCCCATTTTAACTTCAATTAATCACTCCAATAAGAAAATATTCCCTATAAAAAACATCTCTCAAATGGCCATATTCTCTAAGAGACATCATTCTCCAATGGGAACAAATCCATATCAGCTTTCATGTCACAACCTGTTCTCGGGGCTTGTGCCATGACTACCCTAAGTCCACCTTCCATAGGCCAGAGGCTGGCGACTAGCACTAAAGGCATAATTACCTATGTTGGGAAGGCATTGCCTTTATAAAAAGTAAACACACACAATAAGAGTACATAACTAGAAGCAAAACACTAAGAAAAACTGAATACAAAGGTTGTGCTGAAAGTAAAGGAGGCCGGAAATACAAGCCCAAAAGTAAAGTACAAGGAAAAGACAAAACATGTACAACTAAAACACAAATAGCTAAAAGGTGTGTAGTAGCTCCTGGATCATCCACCATGGATCCTACCTGATGGGTAGGTACAGATAGCCTCTTCAGCGCTCCACGTCCGTCCGTCACTTCCAGGTTCCAACTCGTCGTGAGGTCCACCTCTGGGTACCATCTAGTCCTCGAACACTCTGCCTCGGTCAACGATGTCCATCATCTGTATCTAACACAACGAGGTGCAGGAATATCCCATGCATAGATGAGTATAACGATACTAAGTAGGGACCCTGAGACCCTCATAGTCACACAATATCCAACAAGTATAATCCACAAAGTATGAATCAATGGATAACCATTAGTTAGGTATATTCCCATACATATACCTAACTTATCTAGTAACCCATCTCAATCATGAGGAAAACACAACGGTCTTTGACTCAACTCAAACTAGGATATTAATTATCGAAAACACAACTGCTAGAGAACTCCTCCTCTGTCAAGAACAGTGGGGAGCGCCTGGTTGTTGGTGGCAGACCCATGGCGGAGGAGTGCCTGGTAGTTGGCGACAGACCCGCAGTACTCGACATGAGGAGTACCTCTGCAAGCTATTAGAGGGAGTGATTAGTAGTTGGTGGTAGACCCACAGTTGAGGAGTGCCTGGTAGTTGGCAGCAGACCCGTGGTACTCGACAAGAGGAGTACCTTAGTAGTCCACAGTTAGTGAGAAGTTAATTGGTGTCACGATAGGCCCACTATTCTGGATATAGGAGTTCTACAGTAGCCGTGGTTTCAATAATGAAAATCCTGGTTGGAGCTGAGTCAATGACCTTTTTGTTTTCCTCATGATTGAGATGGGTTACTAGATTACTTAGGTATATGTATGGGCGTATACCTAAGTAATGGTTATCCATTTATTCTTACTTTGTGGCTTATCCTTGTTGGATATTGTGATACATTGAGGGTCTCGGGGTCCCTACTGAGTATCGTTATACTCACCCCTGCATGAGCTATGCCTGCACCTCTTTGTGTTGGATGCAGATGACGGACATCGCTGATAGAGGTGGAGTGTTCGAGGACTAGATAGTACCTAGAGGTGGACCTCATGACGAGTCAGTACCCGGAAGTGACAGACGGATGTGGAGCGCTGAGGAGGCTATCTGTACCTACCCTTCAGGTAGGATCCGTGGTGGATGATCCAGGAGCTGCTAGACACCTTCCAGCTGTTTTCATTTTAGTTGTACCTGTTTTCTCTTTTCCTTGTACTTTATTGTTGGGCTTGTATTTCCTACGCCCTTTACTTTCAGGACTACCTTTGTATTCAGTTTTGCTTAGTGTTTTACTTCTAGTTGTGTACTCTAATTGTGCGTGTTTACTTTTTATAAAGGCAATGTCTTCCCAGCTTAGGGAATTACACCTTTGGTGCTAGTCACCATCCCCTGGCCTATGGAAGGTGGGCATGGGGTAGTCACGACACGGGCTCCGGGGAATGGTAATGACAAATTGGTATCAGAGGAGTCAGTTCTACCACATAACTTAGGAATCTGATATTTATTTTCTATGAATCAATAGTGTTAAGGGTACAGAGTGTGGTTTTCAGTTCAGGGAGTCCAGTGTCGGTGCGGCGGCTGACGTATCCATACACCAGGACCCTAACTACTGATTTCCGACTTAGTGCATGAAAAAACTTATTGCATTTGTGTTTCAAAAGTTTTTCTTTAAGTCAGCTCAACTAATTCAGCTCACCAGGTATAATCGTTTGACCGTGTCACATATATTTCTTTTAGGATGCCTCCCCGCAGATGACCGGTTAGAGACCCGAGAGTTGTACGCACTGACAGCCCACCGAGCGACGATGCCTCAATGCAGGGCCCCTTTCCAGTTGAGGCACCGGCAGAGGCACTAGCAGTACCACCACCCATTGGGCCACCGATGCCACCAGCCCTAGCAACAGACGATGCACTCCACTTGAGGGCGATGCACGAGTTACAACACTAGAGGCCACCCAGGTTCCAAGGAGAGATAGACCCACAGGCTACTGAGTATTGGCTAGAGGCTGTGGTGAGAGTCTTCAGGCTAGTAGGGACACCAGCAGACTACATGGTGATCCTTGCAGCTAGCCTCCTTTAGGTAGCAGTAGGCAGATGGTGGAGCCTGATGCTCCAGGTCCACGATGAGGCAACACTACTCTGGACAGACTTCGAGAGCCTTTTTTGGGAAGAGTTTGTTCCAATAACCCTAAGAGCGGTGCAGATACAAGAGATACTTCATCTACAGCAGGGCAGCGTGATAGTAGCGCAGTACTCAGCGAGGTTCACTGACCTCTCACAATACTCCAGAGATATGGTACGAGACCCATTATTCAGGCCCAGACCTTCGAGCAAGGACTCAGGAAAGAGATCAGAGCATCGATGATCTCCCTCAATATCCTGACGCAGGCAGGGGTGTTAGAGAGAGCCCTCCTGGTAGAGAGTTTCCTTGATGAGCAGTCACCAGCAGCGAGACCTACTACTAGTCGACATGTAGTAGAGTCTTCTGTAGTCGGAAATAGATAGATGACGCAGATGTCCAAGAGGACCAGACCTACAAGTGGTCGACCTCATGACTCAGGATTGGACGTGAGAGGCACCCGGAGTAGATACATAGCCATATATGACAAGAATGGACAATGTTACTCATGCGGTGGGCTGGGTCACATGGCACGTGACTGTCTGACCCATTGTACAGATGATCAGAAGTCATTTGAGGGACCTCCCAGGTAGAGGCATAGGTTCGATCGAGGTGATCTACATGGAATAGTTGGATGTGGCAGAGGAGCTGGCCGTGCAGATGGTGGTGGACGACGATTCTAGGTGTTACCACCACCACCACCAGGAGGACCACCCCGATCGCAGGGAGCTGGAGGACTGGGGAGATCTCAGCTTTAGGAATCTGAGGTATACAACCATGGTGCTCCAGAGATGATTCAATGTACTATATGTGTCTAATCCACCTTAGCTGTAGTTCTTATAGACATAGGTGCCAGTCACTCTTTCATTGCCACTGACCTTGTTCGGAGCTCAGAGATTCCGACGGAGCTGTTGGCTCGATCCTTATGGCTAGAGGCTCCTATGGTAGAAGACTCGATGATTATGCACTGGTGCTGGCAGTGTGAGCTTACTCTAGGAGGCAAGATCTTCGGATGATATCTCCTCGTAGCGACGTCAAGGCCTTACGATGTCATCTTGGCTATGAACTGGTTATCTACAGTCCATGCTCATATTGAATGTATTAGGCACAACGTGCGGTGTGTCCATACGGATGGGACCAGGTTCACCTTTACCAGTGAGAAGGGAGACTTTGCAGTGTAGGACCGACTTACTCAGAGGAGGGTGCAGTCGATCACTCACTAGTTGGCTTGCCTTACCCTCAGAGCAGTTGATGTGGAGAGTCCGACTTATCCTGTAGTGGTGGACCAGTACACTGATGTTTTCCTCGATGATGTTCCAAGATTACATCCTCCCAGAGGGGAGGACTTATACATTTATATGTACCCCTGGACAACACTGATATCTACCCTAGCATATCGGATGGCTCCCTCTGAGATCCACGAGCTGAGGGTACAGCTTGAGGACTTGCAGGGGAGGGGATTCATCCAGCCCAGTGTTTCTCCCTGAGTGGCCCTGATTCTGTTCATCAAGAAGGCGTATGGGATATTGAGGCTCTGTGTCGACTACCATTTCCTAAACCAGGTGACCATGAAGAATAAGTATCCACTCTCAAGTATTGATGACCTATTTTATCAGCTCAAGGGATCTGGATGGTTCTCGAAGATAGACCTCAGATCAGGATATCACTAGCTCAGAGTTCGAGACAAGGATGTGCAGAAGACAGCCTTCAGATGTCGGTACAACCACTAAGAGTTCTTGGTTATGCCCCTCAGTGTAACCAAAACACCATCATTGTTCATGAGTCTCATGAATGGGATCTTCCAGCCTTACCTTGATCGCCTTTTCGTGGTCTTCATCAACAAAATTTTGATCTACTCGACAACTGAGGAGGAGCATGCCTATAATTTGTAGGTAGTACTAGACACACCCCAAGAGCACCTGATTTATGGTAACCTCTCGAAGTACTAGTTTTGGATTTGAGAGGTTCACTTCTTGGGACACGTCATCTCAGAGGATGGAGTTGCAGTGGATCCAGTGAATATTGAGGCAGTGCTTGCTTGGGAGCCACCCAGGAGTGTGACGAAGGTACGAAGTTTCCTGGTCTTGGCTGGATACTACCGAAGATTCTTTACAGACTTCTCCAGAGTTGCAACACCACTATCAGCATTGACAAAGAAGGGGAAACCCTTCGTATTGTCGGAGAGATGCCAGTAGATCTTTCAAGAGCAGAGGCAGAGGCTGACTAGTGCCCAAATTTTGTGGCTTCCAGAGGAAGGTGTAGGGTATGTAGTCTACTGTGACGCATCAGGGACCGGAATCGGGTGTGTCCTGATGCAGGAGTGAGATGTGATCTCGTATGGTTCTCGGCAGTTGAGACAACATGAGCAGAACTACGCTACCCATGACCTGGAGTTAGCAGTAGTGGTCTTCGCCTTGAAGATGTGGCGACACTATCTAATGGATGGGCGTTTTACTGTATACTCTGATCACAAGAGTCTCAAGTATATATTCTCTCAAAAGGACCTGAACCTGAGACAACGACGATGACTTGAGTTCCTCCAGGACTATGACTTTGAGATAGTCTATACTCCTGGGAAGGGGAATATTGTTGCGGATGCGCTCAGCCGGAGGACTGGTATTCAACTTCCAGGTGAGGCGATATAGCAGTTGGATGCTTTATAGATATCCTTTGTGGATAGAGATGGATTAGCCTTTCTACAGTCTCTCACAGTCACTCCTCCACCTTTTTAGAGAGTCAGGTAGGTGTAGAATGAGGACACTAACTGCAAGACGTGATGTGCTCAGATATCCACAGGTTGGGTACCTGATGGATTTTATGAAGGCGGGGAGCACGTCATACTCTTCAGAGGACATACCCTGGTACCAATTGCACTTCAGGAAGAAGTGTTTAGGGAGTTCCACACTTCCCCTCTAGCGATACATCCAGAAGTGGCGAAGATGTACCAGGACCTTCGACGATAGCATTAGTGGCCATTTATGAAGAATGCAGTAGCAGAGTTTGTCTCACGGTGCCTCACTTGTCAGCAAGTGAAGGTAGAGCACCAGGTACGATTAGGCTTGGTACAACCCTTAGAGGACCTAGAGTGGAAGTGGGATGGGATATCCATGGACTTTGGGACGGTTCTTCCACGTACATCTAGGAGTCACGATTCTATATGGGTGATCGTTGACCTACTCACCAAGTTGGATCACTTCCTATGGATCAGAGAGCAGGGATTAGTTGAGAGCTTGGGATACCTCTATGTGTAGGATATAGTGCATTTACATGGAGTACCTTTCTTGATTGTCTCTGACCAAGATGAATGGTTTACATCCAAGATATGGAAGGGGTTGCAGCAGGGTTTTAGGACACAACTACGTTTGAGCACCGCCTTCCATCCTCAGACAGATGGTCAGACCGAGAGGACCATTCAGACCCTCGAGGACATGCTCCATGCATGTGTCCTCGACTTCGGTCGCAGTTGGGAGGATCACTTTTTTTGGTGAAGTTTTCCTACAACCACAACTATCCCTCCACCATAGGTATGGAACCTTTTGAGTCCTTGAATAGTTAGCCTTGCAGATCGCCATTGTGTTGGACAGACCTAGGGGAGTCAGCACTAGTGGGACCAGAGATGGTACGAGCTACTACGCAGAAGGTGTAGATCATCTAGGAGTGGATGAAGACTGCACAGAGCAGACAAAAGTCATATGCTGAAAGGAGACAGAGACCTATGGAGTTTGAGGATAGTGACCACGTCTTCCTACGGGTCTCACCTCGACGAGGTCTATGGAGATTTGGTCGAAGAGGCAATTTATCTCCGCGATTCATAGGACCTTTCCAAGTCCTCAGCAGAGTAGGTGAGGTGGCTTACCACTTAGCTCTTCCACCTCAGTTGCATCGGGTGCACGACGTCTTCCACATATCTCAGCTGAGGAGATACGTGCACGACCCATTCCACATCATTGAACATGGAGGGCTGGACATCGATGATGGGGCGACTTTCAAAGAGGTCCCAGTGGAGATCGAGGATTGATAGGAGCTGGTCCTGCGTGGATGGTCGATACCTCTGGTGCGCATTCGTTGGTAGCACGGGAACCTCCAGGAGAGCACATGGGAGCAGGAGGCTCAGATGCATTCTCAGTACCCCCATTTGTTCCCTTAGTTCGAGTTGTAGCTTATGGGGACGTAAATCCCTGAGATGGGGAGAATGTAAAGACCCATAATTTCCGTGGAATATTTTTTCATAAATACATGGGAATTTTACGAGCCCGTAGTTTCTAACGGTGCAAGATTCCGAGGCCTGGTGTGTCTAGAATCAATTTCTGAAGTTTTTTTCAAGTACGTTTAGTAAACGTACAAGCCAGATTTTATAACTTTTGAACCGGTGCTCAGAACTGAAATTCGAGGGCACCGTTGAACTCACATCGTCAGTGATTTCTTAGTGAGATCTTCATCGCAGTTTCATTTTAACGAGAGTGGAAGATAGTTTCTGGGGGTCTTAATTAAATTGAATAAAAATAAAGTATTAAATTTATTTTTATTTTGGTGGTTGAAACCTCCAAGGGGAGGTTGGAGGTGGGGGCCACCACACCCTAAACTCCCATGGGAGGTTATGGTGGTGGGGACCACCCGAGCATAACCTCTCTTGGGAGGATGTTATTAGGTGGGGACCACCCGAGCCCTTAACTCCTCTAACCCCCTTAAACTCCTTGGAACCCCCAATTAAATTGGTGAAACTCTTCACCTTCCCTCATAAGTGTGCAACTCCACATAAATTAATTAATGGTTTACTAATTAATTATTTGAATCCATTTGAATTCATGCCAACCATTTAAAATAAAGGTTATTCTATTACTTTATTTTGGTTGGCATAATTCTTTGGTGGAGCCTTGGAAGAATTGAGAGAACATCCTCTCAACGAAGGACATGAAGAACCGTCACCATCTTCTCCCTTCTTCAACTGCAGCAAGAAAGGGAAGCAACACCCATGAAGAACGCCCACGACATCTCCAGTGAACTTCATCCATGTAAAAGGAGAAGATGCCACCCGCGAAGAATGTTGCCAATGATGACATCACCTCCTTCTGTCGCCAACAAGAAAAAATCAAGGTAGGGTTTTTTTTATGATTTAATATTACCCTCCGTACCCTGTTGTATGTTGTGTGCTTTTAGAACTGAATGATATCATCACAAAGAGGAGGGTTCGTACCGAATGAACACATCCCAACCATCCCCTTTTGTTGGTTCTTATTTGATGACGATGGAGGCGGTACACGTGGCGACCGACAATGGGCCAGCCACGAAGAAAGCCGGTAGCGCAAGGCCGCCGGGTTGCCACAAGGGCGCGGTACCACCATGCCGCACTGAGAATCGAGACGCGGCTAGGCAGGCCATGACAGTGCTGGAGGGGTGTGATGACTTCACACCGTGCCGGGAGGAAGGGCCGCAGCCAGGAGGGCCGCGGTGGTCGGACGACGAGCGCAGTGCCGTTGTGCCGCACAGTGGACTGGGAGGCCGCGACTAGGTCGGGCTGTGGCAGAGGTGGCACCGCGCCATCACGCCGCGCGAAGGCCAGCAAAACCGCGACACTGTCGCGCTGCGGTGGAGAAACTAGGGGCGGCCAGCTGAGTCGTCCGCCGGTGCATGCTATAGGGGGACCCGAAGGGTCCCGCAGAGAAACAGAACCGGCGCCCAGCACTGGTTTGGATCGGAACCATGGGGCATGACACCCCCTCCCACAAGTGGCCAGCAGCGCCATGCAAGCCCGACCGCCATGGGCCGGGCCGCCACCAGTTGGGCCGCCTCAAGTCGGGTCGCCACCAGCTGGGCCGCCACCAGCCGGGCCGCCACCAGTCGGGCCACCTAGGGTGGGGCCACCATGGGTCGGGCCCCACTAGCCGATTCACCTCGGGCTGGGCTGCCTCAGGCCGGGCCTCCATGGGCTAGGATACCCCCAGCCGGGCTACTTCGTGCTGGGCCTCCATGGGCTGGGCTGCCACGGGCCGGGACGCCCTTAGTCTGGGCCGCCCCCTTGGGCCGGGTCGGACCCAAAGACTGGGTCAGACCCCGGTTCATACCGGGTCGGGCCGACCTCAGTCTGGGCCGCCCCCATGGACCTGGTCAGACCCAAAGACTTGGTCAGACCTCGGTTCAGACAGGGTCGGGCCGGATGGGTCCGACGGAGTCGGACCAGACCCGGACCCGATATGGCCCGTTCACACCTTTTAGCCCACATCTTGGGCTATGGGTGTCTGATCGACAAACCGTCTATGGTGACGGAAATATGAAAGAGATATGGTTCCTTTTGCATACCCTAATTGAGGTTTGGATACAGTTACGGTACAGTCAGGTTGTTTTGAACATAAAAACCAACCGGGCCCCTGGTTCCGAAATGCCAATAACTTACAGACCGGGCATCCGAATGACGCGCTGTCTGTTACGTTGAGATCCCATTGATGTGGCGAACCTTTTAGATACTTCTTCGTGGCACTTCGCGATATTTTTAGTTTTTCCCAGCAGCTCATGGAGGTGATCCTGCCAGTGACGAGAAGACAGAGTGTGGAGACCTAGTAGCTGACAGACCTGATGGCTTCTTGATCGATTTGACTAGCCTAGTGGGGAGCACCTGGTAGTTGGCGACATACCCATGGTGGAGGAGCGCCTGGTAGTTGTCGACAGAACCGTGGTACTCGACAGGAGGAGTACCTCTGTAGTATATTAGAGGGAGCACCTGGTAGTTGGCGACAGACCCACAATGGAGGAGTGCCTGGTAGTTGGCAGCAAACCCGCGGTACTCGACAGGAGTACCTCAGCAATCCAAGGTTAGTGAGAAGCACCTTGGTGTCATGACATGCCAACTGTTTCTGAAAGAGGATGGTCTCTCCAGCAGCCATGGTTTCAATAATGAAAATCCTGGTTTGAGCTGAGTCAATGACCTTTGTGTTTTTCTCATGATTGTGATGGGTTACTAGATTACTTAGGTATATGTATGGGCATATACCTAAGTAATGGTTATCCGTTGATTAATACTTTATGTCTTATCCTTGTTGGATATTGTGAGACCTTGAGGGTCTCGGGGTATCTACTGAGTATCATTATTCTCACCCCTACACAGGCTATGCCCGCACCTCATTGTGTTGGATGCAGAAGACAGACAGTGTTGATCGAGTAGGAGTGTTTGAGGACTAGACGGTGCCTGGAGGTGGACTTCACAACGAGTCGGTACCCAAAAGTGATAGACATACAGAGGCTATCTGTAGCTACCATTCAGGTAGGATCCGTGGTGGACGATCCAGGAGCTTCTAGACACCTTCCAGTTGTTTCTCTTTTAGTTTTACCTATTATGTCTTTTCTTTGTACTTTACTGTTGGTCTTGTATTTCCGGCCCCCTTTACTTTCAGCACTACCTTTGTATTCATTTTTGCTTAGTGTTTTTCTTCTAGTTGTGTACTATGATTGTGTGTGTTTACTTTTTATAAAGGCAATGCCTTCCCAGCTTAGGGAATTATGCCTTTGGTGCTAGTCGTCAGCCCCTGGCCTATGGAAGGCGAACTTGGGGTAGTCACGGAATGGGCCCCGAGGACAGGTCATGAAATTTCATCCTCAATGTTTTGTATTCCATAATAGATAAACTAGATCTAATCATACATACTTAATTACTATACCAATCAAATCTTGGAACCCTTTCTCAATGAATTCCTTATTAAAACATGATACTATATAACAGATATCATTAATGAATGGTATTAATTAGTATAAAAACTAAATCTACATGGAAATTTATTTATATTAATTAATAAACAAGGGATGTTAAATTGATATTAAATTCCCTCACAAAATCTTTCATGGATGCAAGAAACTAAATGAAACCATGATGTTACATGTCAAATGACTGTAAATTGTATGACTTGTACCATTTTATGGTATCAAAGTATTTGGATTCAGATTCCCTTAATTAGGATATGTAGGATTCCACTCTTATGTCTTCAACCCCACAACATGACACTTATTCCCACCCAATATGGATATTTACAAAAGATCACTACTTTATTAAAAAATCAACAATATTTTGATAAACAATTAATATGTGAAAGTTAATAATCATAAGATATAACCTAATGTTGAAAGTGATGCAACATTATGACCAGATCACTGAAATAATGGTTTCTAGTACCTCATAAGATTTCATAAGGATTTAAAAATATGTTTTAAATCTACAAGTCATCTGGTTTGTATTATATATTCCACCAAAATAGAGATATGATCCAGACCATCCACTATCACAATCGATGTGCATCAGATGTGTGCCTAGTAAATACCTAGTTAACACCTTACTATTTAAATTGGTTCTACATTATCATACAGTAATCATGATTAAACTATAAACATGGAAAGTAATTCCAATTGTTGAACCCACAAAATTTCATAAAAAAAATACAATTGTTTCATAATGTACATTTTTGGCACAATGTTTCCAAAATCAACAATGATTTCTGCCATAAACTATAGGTCCTTTATCAGAGTGGATAATAATAAGTGATAGATACATCATTTTCACTGCCATATGTCTATGAAATTGGTGAACCATTTGATATTCACCTTTAATTCCATCTATACATTATCTTATTCCGATGAGTCACAAACATAGTGGGAGAAATTCATATTATCTATAGGGAGTACCTCTAAGACTATTGATATAATATGTCCAATAGAGAGGGATTCCATTTTTTATGTTGTATTCAATATTTTTACTAAAAACATAAAAATTTATTTCATCATTATACTATAGTCTTAAAAGGTGTATAATTTATTTAAATATGGGTAGAACACATAATTAATTGTTTTTCTCTTTAAAAGAGTATTTTACAAATATAAATTATTTCAATAGAATAGTGAGAAAATCTATATTTATGGATTTTATCACTATAATGAGAATAGTGATATAGATATTCTGTATAGTATTAAAATGATTATCATGTCAGAACATTTATTTATAATGGTTGCGATCATAGTGGTGGATTGTGGTTTTATATTGGTATGAACTCTATGTATGTTTTTTATTTTATAGGGGATACATTCAGTACTAGTTTATATAAAATCTAAAGGGTAGAGAAATTATTTTCTATTATTCCAACACTATAACAATGTTTAGGGATTCTGAAGTCATTTTTATCAACACTCTATGGATACAGGGTCAAATTACCAGATTGGGAATATTATTGTCTATAGTGGAACTAAATTATATGTTTATTATTATGATCATAAAACCCTTCCCATTACGAGTTATAGATTATTTGAAATGAATATATACATGATATTTTCATTAAACCATTAAAAATCAATTGGTTAACAATTATTCATTTTTATGGGATAATTCATAGATTTCATACTTCTAGTTTTCATAAAAAATATCATTCCCTTCACATGAGGGTTTTATGCTAGGCCTCTTTATAACGTAAAACCATATAGAATAACACTCTTTAATTTTCGAATATCTACTATGTATTAATAATTAAAATAGGATTTTAGTTTTCCATGATAGTCATAAGTTTTTAATACTGTTCCATTCCGACATAGAAGGTTAAAGGAAATATTATATGGGTTTGATGTATCTCAATATTATATTAATATATGATGTTGTTTCAGTATTTATAAGAAGTAGTAAAAGTAATGGAAACATTTATGGTGTCCAAAGTAGATGAGAGGGGAATGATGGAGTTTCAATCCTTTGAGTAAGGTATAAATGGTTATACTAGTGTATAATATAAACTATGATGATATAATTGTATTGTATAATTTCATAACATCTACGTTGATTTAATTTGAAAAATGGGGATGAATGAATCCTTTGTGTACCTATGTTTCACCTGAGTTTTATTAAATCTATGAAGCATTAATGGGAATTTTGGGGTTTATTGTATCCAAGGAAAACATAAAAAGTATGATTGGGTTTTTGGTCACCTAAGAAGTAATTATTAACTAATTTATTCTTCTACCACCCAATATGGATTAATGGATATGCTTTGTATTATTATTTATTATAGGTACTAAAGGTACTTTCCATTGTTTTTTCCATCATAGACCTGTTAAATTCATGCTAGGGTTTATTTCCACCCAGTAGGGCTTGAGTGTACACTAAACTCTTAATCCTTCCCAAAAGGCTTACATTATATACTATGGATTATTTTATTTTTTAACAAGATAATGATTATACTGGGATTTATGTGTATAAAATAAATATAAGGGCGTATAATAGTTTTGTTTAATTAAAAAAGACCTTATGTATAAAGTATAGGTGTGTTCAATCATATAAGGAATGAAGGGTTGGATCGAATATCATTCCTCCCAAGAAGGATTAAAGGATAATTGTTTTAGGGAGTTAAATGAGGATATATATATAAAAGTAGAAAACATAAGTGCATTGACTTTGGGAATAGAAAAAGGAGTTTGGAATCATATGTTTTCATGTGAAGGGGATTAAATCCTACAAAGTTTTGGGTCATATAATGCGACACATCATAAAATTTATGTTCTTCTAATTAGTATTGTACTATTTCCATTTACATTCATGTTTAAAAAACTAAAACTATATTTTTATGGATATATATAAAAGAATATTATGTCCCATAGAATTTGGATATTAAACTAGTGAAATTCCCATGATGTTCAAAGTATTGTGTAGTATTTTATTTGATAAACCTTACATAGAAATGATTTTTATAGGGATTATAAATGATAAAATAATGAATTTTTATTCTAATATATGTAAAAGGTAATGACATATTTATTATAATATATAGGTATAAAAAATATGTGAAATTCTCAGAAAATATCAGTAATGGTATAAAGGGAATATTTTGGAAAGGTAGCCCATAAATAAGTCATCGATGACCAATTAATGGTTATATGGGTGGAAGGATGACTAAATAAACGTGTTCTATTAAATAGTGGGAGAAATTATTATGTTATATTGTATCAGTATCATAGATGATGGTATAGTATTTGGAATATATGGATTACAACATGAGGTGATCCAATAACAAAGGTAACCTAATACATGATACATTAATGGAATAAAGTATTAGAAATTTTTTCACTAAATCGAAAAGTAATTAAACATAAATTTGTAATGATATTGGAGTTATACCAACTAAGGAAAAATTATGATGAATATGTTAAAATATTGTGATATGTTTTAAAATTCCAAAGGTCTATATAATTTTAAATTTTAGTAGTGGCCAGTGACCACCCATGTGAGAATAAAATATAAAGTTAGTGGGGGAAAATTCAATAGAAATAATGAGTTTGGGGAATGTACATTAACATTAGTAAAAGTCATAATCATAACTTAAGGAAACCTATAACACCACAATTATCTTCGATGATGGACTTGTTTGTTATTAATCCCATAGAGAAATTATGTCATGTTAATAAATTAGTATTCATGTATTCATATGTATTTAATTTCATTTTTTTAAATTTTGGTACATATTTCGAAATGAATATATTAATATTAAAAATATACACACATATTACTTGTATATGATGGATAATATATGTGAATTTTATAAAAACTCATGTTAATTGATTTGGTATTGGTGTACCTAAATGTTAATCATGTATATCCATTCTCTTAGATTAATATATTTATAGGTGGGGAATGATTCCCTTTGGGTTATTAATACCACTATTTTTAATTTCATAACAAAAATATTTTAACATATGGAATTTAGGATGGTTAAACAATAGAGAACATAGTGCATATGTCCCTATTATTTCAAGGAATGTTGTTCATTTAAGGGACATGGGATCTATGATGTTAAATTTACTCTAAATTGGATCTTTGGAATTTAAGGGGTTCTTAGGTGAAGTTTGTATACAAGTATATTTTAATAATGTGTATAGTACATGAAAGAATTAGATGTGATGATGTGTGGGAATGATTTATTGATTATTTCCCCCCAATTGTAATTTATCCTTGGTTAAAATAGGTAAATATTATTATCCAATAGAATATATGGATTCCATATATTTTTTAAGAACTTTTTGCTTTCCATGTTGGGGAGAATACAAATGAGTTTAAATGGTGTTTGTGTGAAAAACTGGGGGAACCGATTCTAAGTTCTTTTCACTGGAACATGTTTGTGATGGACTATTTCACGTTACTAAAATAGATGAATCTGCTCTATAAATATAATTTTCCAAGGTTGAATTAATATTTTAATAGAAGTATCTAGCCTCTCGTTACCTATATACATAATTATAACGATTTGTACCTAAATAAACCCATGATTACCAAACTTATAAGAAGGTATATAATTTCATACATTACAATGATCTTTTAATAATAGATTAATATATAATTTGTAGAATCATTACACTATAAAGAAAACACATGAACACAAAATGTCAATTTCTTCTATAAAAAACATCTTAAATTTTCAATCAAGTTCCATTGATGTCAAACATTCTTTGTTTAAGTGTAATTCCATTTATTCAATGACTAACTTCAAAATATTTAAGACTCATAACGAGTCCAATGGAAATTTATCTTAAAATGTTGGATGATCAATGAAATATCATTAAGGGATATAAAAATATATTAATCCAATTACTCCAATAACAAACATAAAAACTCACAAAAATATTTATTATTTTTATAATAAATCATTGATAACACAAATAAAACTTGTAAACATTAGAAAATAACCCTTTTAAAAATGATAATAATTAAAACCCATTAGAAAGAATAAGATAACCAGGAAGGAATACAAAGGAACATGATATCTCATGGAATGTTATCACTGAATGTTTTTTAAATGTTCATTATCATTCTTTAAGTCATGAAATCAAACGATTTCAATAATAACCCTTTTTCCACAAATATTATATGTAACATGAAGAATATTATTCTCTACTCATTTTCATTAATTTATAACTCATATAATAAATAACCAAATTCAATTTAATACCATATGTGTAATCATACATGTGATCTCCCTCATTTTTCACTATCAAATATTATTCATTGCCTAAAGAATTAGAGAGAAATAATGATCTCACACATCATCATGTGCTATATCAAGATATCCTATCATTATATATAATTATTTATTATCATATAATTTGAAATATAATTTATTTTTTCATTATTTTATAAAAAACTTATGGGAAACTCATTTGAACCCATAAGTAAAAGTACTTTCCAATTTTGCATAAAATCTAGAGAAATGACCTATGCCTTTTAAAAACAATTTAAAGTAAAAAATTAAAAAAAATCATTGGAATTTAATGTTTTATTTATATCCATGTAAATAATAATTTTAATATTTAATATTTTTATATATTTCACATGATGGTGATAAATTTAATTCTTTTTTAAAATGAAAAAAATAACCAATAAAAAGTCAAATGATTCATTTATTGTACCATTATAAATAATTTCATATATAGAGATTAATATAAATATTATAAATCTATGTTGAGTAAATAAGAACATGTATAAAAAAATTAATAGAATTTGGATATGGAGGATAAATATTTAAAAGTAATACATCAAAACACACTTTTAAAGTAAAGTTCCTTGCATCTTTCATAATATTTGAAACAAAAAGATATTGTATAAATAAAAATAAATAATATATAATTCCATATTAATTTTAAAAATTTATTTATATAATAAATCTAAAATAAATTTAAAACATAAAACAGAATAAAAAATGTGGTTAAAAATCATAATTATCATTGAGAGTATATCTAGATAAGAAATATCTTATATTATCTCCTGAATTTCCATGTTAGTTCTATATGGAATGTACTATGAATTTATATTTTTTACTTAAATTTTAATAAGATTTATTTCATTCATTAAATTATAATTATACCATAATGTCATATATTAATTTTTTTTACTTAGTTATATAATTAGTTTTGTTTAAATCATGATTTTTGAGGACGTTTGGTTCATAATCCCAAAATAGCTCTATTACGTTGACCATGGTAAAATGGATCATTATACTATAATATCCATAACATTATTTTTCAAATATTTATTTATTTAAAAAATAAATACTATTTTAAATCCATAAATTTAATTAGGAAAGGATAAATGAATTACATATCTAGGTCGAGGTGCTGGGTTGAACTTACACAAAAACAATGTTTTCTTTTTTTCTTTAGTATGTAAGGAATGAAAAAAGATGATGAAATATATTTATATAATTATAATAATTTCAATAATAAAATATATATCTATGTATATTAATTAAATAAATAATTATAACCATCCATGTTAGGTAGTTATGAAAAAAATATACACACCACTTCATGGATAAGGTATTCAATATATATACATGAACAATGTTTTCATTCCACATATGATTGAGAAATGAGATGAATACGAGTTGTTAAAAAATATCATATCATTAATTTATATATTAAATGATTTTTTTTTATTATATATTAATGATTTATAATCATTTTAATGATGTATAAGAAAAAATTAAATTAAATAACTCCATCAGAAGTTATACCTCCAATGGCCCGAAGGCCTTCATTTTTATTGAAATTTGATAATCCACATTTCAAGGGGTGAGGTGGAACCCTTATAAGGCTCATACGTGTAATTATTACATGGACTATAGGCCTTAGAGGAATTCATTTCCTATAGTCTTCAAACATTACATACAACCCAGACTAACTACTTAAAACTGCTCCTCCCCAACATCTTCATTGTGAAATAAACTCTTTATCATTGCATGGCTGTTCGACTAGGATTTCTCATGCATGCACAAGATTGTTCCAATGACAGGTTCCATACCCACTCATTATTGAAATCCATTTATATTTTTCTACGGTGAAAGCTCCTTGCTCATCCTCCTTCTGAAGCATGTTCCTTATAGGTTGTCTGGTTTGCATCGGCACTTAAGGTGGCCCGAAGGCCTTAAGGTGGCCTGAAGGCCTTGAGGTAGCCCGAAGGCCTTACTGACCCTAAGGCCTGGGTGGTCTGAAGGCCTTAAAGGACTCAAGGACCAAATCGGTGGCTCTAAGTCCCAAACATAGGAATTTTCATGGATGCTACATTGCCAAACAATGCCTGCTATAGTACCTACTACAGTACTGCCCAGTTCCTACAACAGTCCCTACTACAGTACTACACAGTTCCTGCTACAGTACATGATACAGTACTGCTACAATACCTCTGGAAATTAACCTCTACCTGGTTTTGATCCCGGATCGCCTGGATTCACTTAATGAGTCCTCACCAACTGGGATGAGGCTCATGTGCTCCATCACGAGTTATACCTCTTATTCAGAATCATTCCTCTGGCATAGAAATTAATAATTCCAGGATGGTATTTCGGTGTATCCAGATAACCTAGGTCATGTTAAGGATATTTGGGGAATAATATTGATATATCTTGGTCATGGTAAATGTCTCAAAAGTTTCTATGAGGAGAGGAGAGAGGGTTCCATTTTCTATGTGAGGGGAGTTGCATAACTGTAAATAATAAGAAAAATAAAATATAATAAATATTGTAACTGTGTAAAGTGGCACAAAACAACCATAATTTATATTTTAGGACATTATAATGTCTAAATACCATCATCCAATAAAATTTATACATGTTTATGATGAATTATAAATATTAGCTTTTGGTTTAACCCCATCAATATCCCTTTTTACCCTTAACCATTATAACACATTTTTCACATTTTAAGGGCTCTAAATCTACATATAATATTTCTTGGGGATTAAAAATGACCCATTTATGACATTATATACCATTTACCATTCCACATGTTTTATATATATTATTTATTTTAAAATTATTAAATAAATTATTCATATGATAAAATACCATTAATGACATTTTAGGGAATATAAATTTAAATTAAATTCAATGACCTAAAGAAAAAAATTTAATTATAATATAAATAATTTACCAATAATTATAGTTTATAATTATATATTAAATCTATCTAATTTAACATTTAATCTAAGAATTGTTAATATTATTATTTTTAAAATCATTTTTCAAGATTTTTGTACTACTTCTAAATTCATTTTACTAGCTTTGCATCAGATTTTAATGTATTTTAAATTTTTTAAAAAATTTAAAATTTATTAATATTATAAAAATAATGTATTAAATTAAAATTAACTCTACGTGCCTTGTAATATAATATTTTTATCCCATTTTAGTTTTGTTAGAGTAATTAAAAGAAATATATTGATAATGTGTATTTTTTATGTACATAAAAATGTATATAAGTCATTATCAAAGAAAAATGGAACAGTCATGTAAAATAAGATAATAATAGATGTAGATAACTGAAAGAAATAATCCAACATAATAAAGGTGGTTGTTATATTTAAATTTAAATCTATAAAATATTATTTTTATCATTAATTTACTCAATTTACCCTTTATTGCGGTGACAAATATTTAGCATCATTTCTATTCATTATGACCAAAAATGAAATTGAAAATATTAAAAAATAATAACATCGTAATTTTAATTCTTGAATTTTTTTTAGAATTCAATTTATATATGTGGAAGAAATTTATTTTCATATAAGTATCTAAAAGGCGATGAAATGAAATTTTTAGAAAAATCTGTTGGGAATATATAAAATCAACTTATACCCATATCATATATAATAGTAATTATTATCGATTTATATATTTTTATAGAGAAATTTATAATTTGTTTCTTTATAACCAATTCCAAAAAAATAATTTTACTTTTAAATGACATTATTTAATGAAATGAAATTAACATTTCATAAAAATCAGAAATTTTAACTATTCAGTTATAAAATATTTTTTTTGGAAAATAAAAAATAACATCATATGAGAATTATGAAATGAATAATTAAAAATTATTTCAATTTATTCTAATAAAATTTAAATAATTATTGGAAATTAATAATTATATCTACACAAAAAATCAATAAATACCATTTTGATGCATAAAATGACATTAGTCTAAATAAATTCATAATATTAATAATTTAGATAATGATAATTCATTCATTCAGATATATAATATACTTATTTTAATTATTTATTAATAATTATTATTTTAATCTATTAGTACAATAATATATTACATGCATAAAAACGTTTTATAAAAAATATATCTTTTCCCTTCGAAATAATTATACAACATCTCTAATAATTTGATAATAAATAAATAAATTATTAGTAATTTTCATAATGAAAAAATTTCAAAATATATTTTATCATATGTTTTTAATCATATACATAATCTCCAAACCAATTTCCTAGTTATAATGATCATATATGAATAATAATATCTATATTTTATATCAGAATTATTTTATGCTCATTTTTGCATATACCATATGTTATCAAATGTAATATTACTTAAATAAAATATCTTCTAAAATAATTGGGTGTTATATGTAACGAACCATGTATTTATAGAATAATAATTTTTCATATCTATTAATAATTAAGAATAAGATATTAATTTTATGTTAAAGTGGAAACTTTTTTTGATAGCATACTCAACACACAACAACGAGTTTCTTTGAAATCTTATGTTGCACGCAACTTTGAGTTATAATGAAAAATAATATAATAATAATTTTATTTTAAATGGTAGTTAACGCATAGTCATTGTATTGCTAGGAATGAACATAAATAACTTCATTATGATGAAACATGTTTTTTAAATGTCTTTATATTTATCTAAAAAATTTTAGAGGCTTAAAATAGGAATGAATCTGATTTTAAACAAGAAATACTATAATATTCTTTAAAAGGTTGATTTACTGCCTCTCGATAGAGAACCCCTTTTAAATATAGTTTTTGTCACTTTTATATGTTACATTTGAAAAAATAAACTTCTTATTTAGAAGTGGTACATAATTATTTACATTGGGTAAATTTTTTTGTATTTTTTTGATAAAGATCATTTTTTAATGAATAATAAAAAATACTGTATTTTTAAGTCAAAAATGTCTTTTCATCTAATTTATTTATATTATTATATTTTAATTTTATTTGGTTTTAAAGTTTAAAGAGATTATATTTTTATCATCTAATCCAATTTATTTCATTGGATGTAATTTCACTTTGAAATTGGATATAAACACATGTCAATCTTTTGGTAGTTTTTACTACTTAAAAACACGCTTTTTGGTTTTGACAACAGGAATTAATTTTAAATTAATTTATACAAATTCTACGTTTTTAATTTGAAAAAATGGATTTCATATTTGTAATTAGTAGGTCCACATTATTCAAAAAGGGACCTTTTATTTTTAGACTTTATGAATAGTAACTTCAGTCATTATTTTATTTACCATGGTTAAATGATAAATATGGTAAATAAGGGTAAAATAAATTATAATAATATTAAATTACCCTAAAAAATTTCATAACCCTATCAGATGAGATATTTTTGACCATGGTCATCCTTGGGTCGATTTTAGGACCCCATAGAGCCACTTGTGTGTCAAAATGACATTTAGTTACATTTAATTTAAAGTTAAGGAAAATATAACCTATACATGTATCTTTTACTAAAAAAACTTCTTACATGGGGCTATGTAAGTGATATATTAGACTATAAATATTAATTTTAATGCTAAAAATATTTCCTACGTCATTTTATTTTATTTAAAATTTTTAGACATTAAATAAAAAAAATTATTAATGACACAATGGTGATGTAGTGATTAACTTATTAACAAATGATTTAAATAAATGAGATTATAAATATTAAAAAAAATTTATTTTGAAGATTTTTTATGTCATCAAAGATTTTTAGGGATGATTATGACTTTTTATATTTTAATTAATGAAGTTTTTTTTAAATGAATCATGTTTTATGGATTTTTAAATAGTCATGATATGAATAGTATAAAAATTGACATAAATGGATTTTTAAATAAATTAATGTTTTATTAAATGATATAATAGTCCTAAAAATCTAATATTCGAAAAAATGACATATATTATGTTAAAAATTTCATTAATGATCCATTTTTTTGTCTCTTTTAAATTTATAGAAACTATGATAACCATATATTATGATCATACCAGAAGACATAGTAAAAGAAAAATTAGTTTACTAAGAGTTAAAGATAAAAGACAAGGTTACTCTTATGACCTAAACTTGTCTAAAATTAATTGGAATAGAGTATTTATACCAATACTCATATGAGATTAAAAATATATCACTTTGGTGTTTTTATAATTAAAAAATAAATTAATAATAAAATAATATTTTCAAACTTTCCTAAAGTGCCCCTCCCCTATTATTAAATGAAACCACCTATAAACCCTTACTAACACCTATCAAGACCCTTTTATCATCCATCCTCTGATCAAAAGATTTCCCAACATACCTCTCTTCCTACTTGATAAATTACATTGGGTAGAGGGCAAATAAATAAGGCCTTTTAGTTTAAATCAAAAGGAGATATCCGATTTGAGGAAATGTCTTCTCTCAAGATTCTTTCATTTATTTCCTTTACCCAACCCCATAAAATATATTTATTCAATTATTTTATAACAAAAATAGTATCATCAATATACTATGTTGTTTTTATGAGTATTTTTCAAACTCCACTTACACACACCTTCGTCTAATTGGTATAGAACATACTGTTTCTGTGAAAGGTGAACTACTGCCTCATGAAACAATAATTGTTCAATATTCTCCTATCACATCTCATGATGGCCATTATGATGGAAATATAATTATATATGATATTTATATGATATTTATTTTACCTTTATGATTCTGTAATTATCATTTATAACACACCTTTATGCTTTTCATGTTGTATAAATATGATAATTTCATTTGAGGAAGTGCGGGCTACCACCCCCTCAAAGTGCTATGACTATTTCATGATTTATATGGAACCTATAAAGGATAAAATTAATTAAATTTTGTAAAATATATAACATATATATTATACTGAAGTTATAATATAACTATGTATCATTTAGTTTTTATTCTATTAAATATGGAAAGGAAATGAATGTAGCATTCATGTGTACGTACGAGTTACCGTCTCCATGAATGACACATTTAATTTATTATATACAAATATTATGGACAATTATAAATACATATATACTGTATATATATGATATTTATATCATGAATAAAATTCTTGAGATAAATTACTTTTAACCACATGTATAATTTGTATTTATAACAAGTTCATTTTTGACTCTAGTTCCGAACATCGAAAAAATGTCCGATATGAACTCAAATAATTAACTAATTATTATAGCAAGGTAATAAGTGATAAAAAAAGAATAATAAACTTAAAAAAGGTTCAGAATCAAGTATAAATTATCTTAAGTTTATTATTTATGGAAAACAAGGAACATATGAGACAATTCAGACTCAAGGTAAATGAATTTGTCTCAATATCCAATCATTGAGGCATATTTCGATAATATATACCTCCTTATTTTATAAGGTGTATAATAAAACCCTTTGAATTATACTTTAATTCAAAGGGAATATTTTTTCTCCAAATCATTTTACTAAACTATAAAAGGAATGTTTTTAACGTATACGGTTACAATGACCTCTCTGACGCCGTAATTGTTATTTGACCTTTTCTATAAGACTGAAGGTTTTTAAAAGGAAAATAAATACCTTATTTCCTCTTTTTGGTATTTTGGTATTGAAAATGGTTTTTGAAATGGATTGAGTATTTCACTATCTTGAAATGATATATTGTAATTTCAAATTAAATGTTGTTACTAAAATATTTACATTTTCAATATTTTATGTGTTATGATTATGTAATGGTACTTGAACATCTGATAGGTGGTTACATGATAAACCAAATGAAGGGTTGTTCCGTGATAAACTAAGGACAGGTGGTTATGTTATAACATCCAATTCATTGGTTATAGAAGTCAGCCTTATGAATATTCTATTAAGTGATATGTGTGGAAGTCGACCATATGGTTATTTCATTTAAGTATGTTTATTTCCCAAGTTACCTTTATATCCTATACATTGTTTTCTATAGGATTTATGGTAATATTTTGGTTTCAAAAGGGTAATTAATGAGCTTATATTCAGTTAAGTGTTTTTAATACTGCTTTAAGGTGAAAAGTATTACTTTATGATAAAGTATTCATGGTTTACATGTTATTTTGAAAAACTAAAAGTTTTCCTTCTTTATGTATCACTTACTGAGCATTTTATGCTCATTCCAAGTTTTGAATTTTTTTTCATAGGACTTAAATATGAATTGGGTCAAGGATGAGATCAAAGAAAAATCATGTTATCTAAAACATGGAACTAGATATGTTTATTTTTTTAAGAATTTTGTTTTATGAAAAAAATGGATAGTGAGTAGAAGTGTCTACTTATTATATTCAGGTTGTTATGTAAAAGTCATGAACTAATTATCTAAATCTATAAACATAAAAATATCCTGAATGTGAATTATTAACATAATCAATATTATGTAATGTTTAAGTATGGGGCCTTATAGTTGGTATCAGAGGTCAATTTAGATAACGTTAGAGGTTAGGGTGTTATTTAAGCATAAGTAACATAACCACAATTGTTAGCATATTATAATGATTCACAGTTATTTTAGATAAACCAATTGAGTTTAAGATAACTTGAATAATTATATCTTAGTATTTACCCTCTTAATAAGATATTATATGATTATTTTACTGATATACTCACACTAAAATATTTGGTTTTAGTAAATGGCCAGATCTAGCAGGAACCAAAGTAACAATGGATATGAAGAAAACTATGATGGTTTTCTGAATAAGAAACTAAATGAAATGGGAGATATAATGAGAACTATTATGTATATTCTCAACCAAATATATAGAGTCATTATTGAACACCTGAACCTTGGTGATTTTTGTAAGGCATCATATATGCGAGAAAAAAATACTTACAGAATTTTAGGTAATAATCCTAAAGGTAACTATATTAAAAAACCAATGTGTTAAGGATGTGGAAAGAAAAACCTAGGAAAATCATTTAAAGAGATGGTAAGATACTATAGATGTGGTAATGAAGGTCATAAAGAAAGAACCTTACTTGAAAAAAGGAATTGTCCAGTTGAATCTAGGAAAGGGAAATAAGTTTATTATGAGGGTTCAATTGAATGCTTTAAATATGGCGTTCATGGTCATTATACAAATAGATATACTATAAAGAAGGTTTGGGAATGGGATCAGTAGGATCGTACAAATATATGTTTACCAGTACCTAATCCCATTCCAATTGAGGATGAGGAAACTGGTAATGACCAATGAAAGGTATGGATTATTTCTTAGCTGATATTTTGACATTATTGAATCTTAGGATATGATTCATGATTTTGTTTGCAGAAAAAATGTATTATGGAATAAGTTGGAAAATAATTGTTAATGGATCATAAAGAATGTTGAATTAGTAATAATTCTACATATATGGGATTAAAGAGTTATGGTAGATTTTAGGATGATGAAATGTTTAAAAGTATTAAGATTCTTTTGATTATAGGATTACTTTTGGAATAATTTTTCTAGTATGTGAAACCCTAAGGTTTGATATGTGAAAATTTTATTTAAGAAAGAATTATCTTTTCTTATGTGGATATAATGGATATCCTTAGGGGTTTTAATGATCTTTTTTTTGAGGTGATAAATGGATATTACATTTTGGGATGCAAAATGAAAGGTATTAGATAACATTTTAGTATAAAATAGATTATGGTTATTTTTAAGAATGTTATAAGAATGATATGGTTTTAGGAAAAGTACAACCCGCAGGATGGGTGATGACCCATCATGTCCGACACGACCATGAGAATCAAACCCACAACTGAAGGGCGATAAGGTCGCATCACCTACCACTGGAATACGTGAAGTCCCTAGTTAGTATGACTTATTATTTTTAGTTAAATGATTTTATTGATCAAGAATAATTTTATTTGGGATCTTATGTTTTATCAAATGGATATCCTTAGTATTGGAAAATTATTTGGTGATTAAGTAACAACGGTTATTTTGGAAGACATTTTATCTTTTACGAATGCTATATGCCTAAGGAAAATAGAATAATTTGGGATGTTAATTGAGGAGTAATGGTGAAATTTTATTTTTGAATAATCTATGTTTTTATTATGGACAAATTACAATTTGGGTTATTTATGGAAATCATTAACCTATCATAGGGAATATGTGATTAGGTTAATTATACTTTGGTATGAGACTTTCAGATTAGTTGATATTATTTGGAGATAAATGTTAAGATTTAATATGGAAAAATATGTGATTAAATTACTATGTTTTTTGGGTTTCAATCTTAGTTTGGATGATATTGAATAATTTTAAGGACAATTGTGAATTGAATGGTCTTTTTTGAACTTTAGGTACAGTTTGTTTAATTTTTGAGATTAATAGTAGTATTTATTTTTTATAAAGGATTATCGTTTTTGGGATTATCTAATCTCATACTAACCATATTTATTTTGGTTAATATATAGTTCATAATTTTTGGATTATGTGATTTTATAGAAGTTGATTCTATCACTTTTGATGTGACCAAGTCTCCATGAATACTCATCATTTGGAGAAAAGATGAGTTTGTGGTAAAAATTTAGTAAAGGATTAAAGTCTACATGAGAAGTAAGTAAGTTTCCTCATGTTATTAGTCAAGATTATAAATAAATTACTCATCTTTATGAAAAGGAACCTAAAAAAAGTTTTCAGTTTACTTTACCTACTGGGGAATCAAAGACTATTTAACCAATCAAAAGTTTGTGATTTTCTGGTAGTTAACTTTCTCTTGATTAGGTTTTCTGTCACTCTCCATCAAAACTTGATAGTTAGTTTCTCTTCTATATCCATGTTTTACTACATGGAATCCTAGTATGGGTTATCTTGCGTGAAATTTGTACTTCTATTTCTTTCTTTTAAAGTGATAGTTTTTTTGATTCTTTTTTCAATGTGGGAGTTTCAATGAAGTTTCCTGGCACAATTTTAAAACTGTGAGGACAAAATTTCCAAAAGGGGGGAAGGATGTAACGACCTAGGTATTTATAGAAGAATAAATTTTCATATCTATTAATATTTATGAATAAGATATTAATTTTATGTTAAAGAGGACAATTTTTTCGATATCATTCTCAATATGCAACAATCAGTTTCTTTGAAATCTTATGTTTCACACAATTTTGAGTTATTCCGAAAAATAATATAATAATATTATTATTTTAAATGGTAGTTAACACATAGCCATTGTATTAATAGGAATGAATATAACTAACTAAATTATGATTACATATGTTTTTAAATGTATTTACATTTATCCAATAAATTTTAGAGTATTAAAATAAGAATGAATCCGATTTTAAGCATTAAATACTATAATATTCTATAAATGGTCGATTTACCACATTTTAATGATAAACACCTTTTAAATCTAGTTTTTTTTAACTTTTATATGTTCCATTTGAAAAACTAAACTTCTTATTTATAATAGGAACATCAAAATTTACTTTGGGTAATTTTTTGGTATTTTTCTGTTAAAGTTCAATTTTTTAATGAATAGTGAAATATACTGCATTTTTAAGTCAAAACTGTCTTTTCATCTAATTTATTTATATTATTAGATTATAATTTTAATTGGTTTTAAAGTTTAATTATATATTTTTTTCATTTAATACAATTTTGGTCATTATAAGTAATTTCACTTTAAAATTGGACATAAACACATGTCAATCTTTTGGTAGTTTTTACTTCTTAAAAACACGTTTTTTTTGTTTTGACAATGAGAATTAATTTTAAATTAATTTCTGAAACTTATGTGTTTTGAATTTGAAAAAATTAATTTCATATTTGGAATTATGAGGTCCAAATTATGTAAATAGGTACCTTTTATTTTTAGACATTATGAATAGTAACTTTAGTAAATATTTTAGTTAGCATGGTTAAATGGTAAATCTGGAAAATAAGGGTAAAAAATTAATATTATAATAATATTAAATTAGCCTAACACATATCCTAACCCTATTTTATGATATATGTCCGACCATGGGTATCCTTGGGTCTATCTTAGGACCCTATGCAACCACTTGTGTGTGAAAAGGACATTTAATTACTTTTAATTTAAAGTTAAGAAACATATAACCTAAAAATGTATATTTTACTAATTTTTTATACGGGGTTATATAAGTGATATATTTGATTATAATTTTTTTTTATAAAGATAAAAATATTTCCTACATCATGGTATTTTTTTTATAATTTTTAAACATCAAATAAATAAATTTATTTATAACATAATGGTAATGTATTGATTACCATATTAATGAAAGATTTAGATAAATGAGATTATAAATATTAAAATAAATTTATTTTGAAACATTTTATGCCATCTAATAATTTTAGGGATTCATATTACTTGTTATTATTTAATTAATGAAGTTTTTTCTATATAATAATTTTTATATGGATTTTTAAAAAGTCATGATATGAATACTATAAAAATTGACATAAATGAGTTTTTAAATAAATTAATATTTTATTAAATGATATAATAGTCATAGAAATCTATGATTTTTCCAAATACTATATATTTTGTTAAAAATTTCATTAATTATCCATTTTTGGGTTTCTTGGAATTTTATAGTAACTATGGTAACCATATATTATGAATATAAAATAAGACATGGTAAATTTTAAATTCGTTTACTAAGATTTAAAGATAAAAGTTAAGGTTGATTTTATGGCCTAAACTTGTCTAAAATCTATTGTCTGATAGTATTTAGACCCATCCTCATATTTTCTTCTAAATATATCACTTTTTTTTTACTAGAATTCGAAAATCAATTAATAATAAAATAATATTTTCAATCATTCATAAAGTGCCCCTCCTCCCTTCTATAAAAGGACACCACCTTTAACCCTTTACTCACACCTCTCAAGCACCTTTTATCATAAAAACATTGATCCAATAATCTCCACACATCCCTATATTCCTACTAGAATCCTTACATTGGGAATAATACAATAAAATAATTCCTTTTAGCTTAAATCAAAAGGAGATATCCGATTTGAGGTAATGTATTATCTCAAGATTCTTTCATTTATTTTCCTTCTCCAACCCCCTAAACTCTATTTAATTATTTTATAACAACACCAATATCTTAAATATACTAGGTTGTTTTTATGAGAAGTATTTTATCTACACTAACACACACCCCTATTTAATGGGTATAGAACATACTGTTTTTGTGGACGACGAACTATTGCCTCACGAAACGATGATTGTTCAATATTCTCCTACAACCTATCATAGTGGCCATTATGATGAAACTATAATTATATATGATATATATGATATTTATTTTAACTCTATTCTTCTGTAATTTTTATTTAGAACATACCTTTATTCTTTTCATGTAGTACAAATTTGATAATTTCATTTGAGGAAGTGTGGACTACCGCCCCCTCAAAGTGATATGACTCATTCATGCTATACAAGGAACATATAAAATATAGAATTAATTAAATTATTAACATATATAACATATATATTATACTAGAGTTATTATATCCCGATGTATCATTTAGTTTTCATTTCTTTAAATATGAAAAAGAAATGAATGTAGCATTCATGCGTACATACAACTTACCGTCTCCATGAATGATGCATTTCATTTCCTATATCCAAATGTTATGGACTATTCTAAATACATATATACTGGATATAAATACATATATACTAGATATATATGATATTTAAATATTTAATAAAATTCTGGAGATAATGTACTTTTGACCACATGGACAATTTATAATTATAACAAGTTCATTTTTGACTTAAGTTCCGAATATCGACAAAATGTCCAATATAAACTCAAATAGTTAACTAATAGTTATATAAAGTTAATAAGTGATATAAAAGGAATAATAAACTTGAAAAAGTTTCTTAAGCAATTAGAAATTAAGTTAAGTTTATTATTCAAGAAGAGCAAGGAACATACAAGACAAGTCAGACTCAAGGTAAGGGACTTCATCTCAATATCATTTAATTGAGGTATATTTTGATAACATATACCTCTTTATTTTGTATGGTGTATAATAAAACCATTTAACTTTTTCTTTCATTCAAATGGAATCTTTTTTATGAATATAGTTTCACTAAATGACAAAAGGAATGTTTTTAATGTATGTGGGGACAATGACATCTCTGCCGCCGTAATTGTTATTTGGATTCCTCTATAAGATTGAATGTTTTTAAAAGGAAAATAAATCCCTTATTTCCTCTTTTCTATTTTTTGGTATTGAAAATGGTTTTTGAAATGGATTTATTATTTCAATATCTTGAAATAATATATTGTGATTTCAAATTAAATGTTGTTAATGAAATGTTGATATTTGTAATATTTTATGTGTTATGATTATGTAATTGTAAATGGACATTTGACGGGTGGTTACATGATAAACCAAATGAAGGGTGGTTCTATGATAATCCTAGGAGGATTGGTTACATTATAACCTCCAATTCATTGGGTATGGAAGTCATCCACATGGCTATTCCATTTAGTGATATGTGTGAAAGTCGACCATATGGTTATTCCATTTAATTATGTTTATGTCCCAAGTTACCTTTATATGCTATAAATTGTTTTCAATGGGCTTCAATGTAATATTTTGGTTATAAAAAGGGTAAGCAATTAGATTATATTCTATGAAGTGTTTTTGATACTTCTTTAAGGTGAAAAGTATTACTTTTTGATAAATTATTTATGGTTTAGATGCTTTTTTGAAAAAATAGTAGTTTCCCTTCTTTATATATCCCTTACTGAGCATTTTATGATCATCCCAAGTTTTTAAATGTTTTTCACAGGAATTAAAAATGAATAGGGTCAAGTATAGGATCAAGGAAAAGTCATGCTGTCTAAAACACGGGACTAGACATGTTTATTTTTTAAGAGTTTTTGTTTTATGAAAAATAGATAGTGATTAGAAGTGTATACTTTTAATATTCACATGGTTATGTATAAGTGATGACCTAATTATCTAATTCTCTAAACCAGAAAAGTTCCTCAATGTGAATTATTAACATAATTCAACAGTATGTAATGTTTAAGGTCGGGTAATTACATTATATTCAACCCCCTTAAGGAAATTGTGTCCTTAATGTTTTAATATAACGGTAGAGAATAGTAGAAAATATAAATAATTTATTTCCTTCCATTTACCAAGAAATAACCCTTTGGTCAGGCATAGATAATGTTCCACTTCTATATCATATCATCCTCCAATAAATAAATATTCTTGAAGATTTTATCCCGACTAAAGTAATAAAATTTACTTTTAATATATAATAAGTTCAAAAAATGGATATAATTTTATTTCTCAAATTAGTACACATTAATAAAAAAATGGTTATAACAAGATAAGATAACATTTAATATGCACGATTAAGAATTAGTTAAAAAAATATTAATCATAACCCAAAATGTTTTAAATTAATGATTACATTATTAACAAACCTTAAAAATATTCAAAATTTTTCTGACCAAGTTAAAATCCCATATTTCAAAAAAATATCATATATTATTCTAAGAAAAATTTAGTATTTTTATCTATTTATAATAAATCACCCATAATTCCTCATAAAATAAATTTATATCCCATAATCTTACAATCTAAAAAGTATGTTAAATTTTCCCTTTAATAACCTTAATCACCCTAAAGACATAATAAATTCATATATTCTTTCAATATATAACATTAAATGTTTTATTCTAATAAAATATCATCCAAATAAATATATCTATTTTTATTAATAATGTAAATTTTATAATATAGTGAAGGTCGTGAAAACCCCCATTATTTACTTAGTCACCATATCACTTTTCAATACGGTGGTTTTATATACAATGAGCCATATGTTCCCAAAATGTAATAATGTTTTTATCTAATTTAGAAATAAATACCTCATAATAAATGATCACTTTAACCCTAAAAGTTATCAATTTCATTGAACATATGCATAGAAATTTTAAGATCAATATTTCCCAAATAACATGTTCACTACAACATATGTTATAAATTGAAGTAACATTTAACTAAAAAATTTAATAATATTTAATAAATTTCTCATAAAGTACCACTATAAAATAATACTTAAAAATAGAGTTTCTATGTAATTAAAATTATGATAAACCATATATTTATTAACCAATGATGGTATCATGAAATAATAAATTATCCTTATCTAAATCATCCTAACTTCTATCGTTATGTAATACTTTTCACTGATCTTGTATTTAATGAATTATACTGTAATCAACCAATGATTTCATTAATTATAAATAGGGTTTAAAATTCATACAATTACTTGATTTTTTAATCATAATTCTTTAGTTATTTGTAAAACCATTAAATCTCCCAGGGAGAACTGGCATACATTGTCAATTTTTTTACATAAAAAATTATTAATTTCACAGTTGAGTTTCATTCTTCAACCACATTATTCATTCATGGAAAATTTCATTTATTTTAATACCTATTTCCAAATATTCCCTACTAATAATTAGTAATTATGAAAATAATTTAATTTTTTTAGATACAAAATGATCATAGTATGATATATAATAATTATAGAGTCTTGTTAGTCCAGTGAAAAACATGAAATCCAATATAATTTTTTTCAATTTTCACAAAAAAATTTAGAACATAAATAAAACATATCCACATTTTAAAATAATCCATTTATCTCTAAAACCATTTATAAATAATAAGAAAAAAATGAATTTATCATAATAACCATCCAAACTAAGGAAAATATTTTGTGGAAATAAACCATTAAATCTTCATAAACATGTTTACCTCATGAAAAGAAAATATTTCTCTAAAAAATATTTTAAATCATTATGTAGGTAACAAGAAGAAAAATATTATAAAAATGGTCAATAGTTTTTAACCCCTATAATATAGAACATAACAGAACATAATATTATAAGAGTAACCATCCGAGATATCTCCTTCATTATTGCCCATTGAAGACTATTGATTACCCAATACACCGGAGTATTATATCAGACTCAACCATCTCATCAGTTATATCAAGATCAATCTTCATAATCTATAAATATCATGAAAACAAATCATGGATATAAAATATTTTTTCATATAATTTTTCTTTAAAAAAATTATAGAAACTCAAATGAACATGTATATAGAATTACATTCCCTTTTCACATAAAAATTCAGAGAAATATATATTTTTATTTGATTTTTTTTACAAAAAAATTCTCAACAAATATATATCAATTTACTTTGTAAAATCCTAACAAAACTTATTTTATGATATATAATAAAAAGAGGGAATGATGGAATGAAATTCTTTTCCTACAATATACATTAAAAGCTATTTTTTATCAATTGTAAAAATTATGAAATAACCCATAGAGATAATTTTAAACTATTTTAAAAAAAATAAATAATAGAAAATTAATTTATAGTAGAAATTGATCTTTAAAACCCTATGATGTATAAAAAAAAATATTTATTTATTTAAAAGAACAAGGATATATATGAATTTTTTAATGGAATACATTAAAACATGTTTTTAAAGAAAAATATGATATAACTTTCATATCCTAAGAAAAAGTTAGATATTGAAGAAATGGACAAGAAGAATATTTATAAACAATATTAATTTAAGAAAAATTTTTATTTTGAATTCTTAAGGTATTTTATATATTACACAAAATAAAACCTCTCCTGAAAATGGCGTGAAACTCAATGACAAGAAATTGAGACCATAAACCACTTAACTCACCACCTAGGTTGCCTTGTATGTTCATTAAATCTTATAAAATTAAATATTATTAAAAATTTATATTTATAATATAATTGTTTATATACATTAAATTATCATTACCATTTTATAAAATTTTCGACTATAACTTATTTGGTTACTTTATTAGTTCTGTTTACAGAAGATGTCTTTATGAATTTTTGGTGATAATACCTAAATATATTTTTTAGGATTCCCATGGATAGAGGAGTAATTATTCATTTATATCTATATTATTAATCCATAAATATTAATCATATTTGTAAGATTAATAAACTTT
The DNA here is from genome assembly GCA_963277665.1 of Viscum album. NCBI lineage: Eukaryota > Viridiplantae > Streptophyta > Magnoliopsida > Santalales > Viscaceae > Viscum > Viscum album. Next base: position 248,543,881 of record OY728131.1, read on the forward strand.
TAAAACCGTCCATGTAATTTTGTATGGAAAAACGAGTCACATCACTTCGTCGATATTGAAATCCTAATGTACAAAAGAACATAATTATTATTATTAAATGGAAGAAAATGTAATAAATAAAATGATATATTATAATTATAGAATGATAAATATTTCATTAATTTATAATATATACATTACATGCATAATTATAATGATCCATGAGAGGTTTTGATGAAAATGAAACACATTTCATTGTTGATGTGGTAATCCCCACTTATGCTAGAAAGAAGTTTTCTTGACCCATGTGATGTAAAATTCAAATTAATAAGGTTTTTACCATAAAAATATATAAATTTGACTATATTATTATATATTCATAGTTAATGGAGATTTGAAAATTTTAGTGGAATAAACATGATCAAATAACCCAATTACGTGTTATACCTCCACTTTGTAAACCTTTCATTGGATTAAAACTAGAGGATTATAAGTTGTTCTTTATGTGATTTCATTTCCACTAGGTTGTTTTTATAATGGTTGGGAAGTGATTTTTAATGATATTTTAAAGATAAATGTTTCAAAATGTGTGAGGAGGAGAGGAGATGGAGTAACCTTTGATAGGAGATGAGAGTATCACATTTATAAATATAAATAAATTTTAAGTAAAATCAACATCATAATCATTCCTTGTGGAAAAAAATGGAAATAATTTTTAAGGTTGGATATTATATGGTATACTTAACTTCAAATAATAAATTTTTGACTTGAAAAGATGTATTTTATTCTATATTATATAGTTTTATCCTGCATTATCCCTTTTTAAACATAACCACGATAACGGAATTTTTAGTCATTAAATAAATTTACATCTATATTATCGAGTGGATCAAATGAAAAATGGATTAAACATTCACCATTTACCATCCCACCTATCCAGTATTATTATTATTTTTTATTTTTAAATAAATTATTATATTTTTTTTGTAAAAAATATCACTGATATCTTTTATGGACTATTCATTCAGTATGACATCAAATGAATCAATAAATAAATAGAATTATAATTTTAAATCATTTAAAATTAATTGAAATTTATTATTACTTTATAAATTCATGAAATACCTCAAATTAATCAAAAAATAATAATTTTATTATTTTTTTAATTTATTTTCTTTGATTTTTTATACTCATTGCACAACCACTATATCCGGATTGCGTATGAATTTAAAGTAATTATATCATCACTAAAAACATAATATAAATTATTATAGTTATAATAATGTTATATTATTCCCTAAAAAATTTATATCATATCCTAACATATTTTTAACTCCAGGAAAATATATTAGAGTTTTCAATATAATTATAGTGAATTTTTTTATTTATTAATTACCTATAATAATATATAAAATATTATCAATGAAAAATTGATCAAAGTATACGTATCATAGACTATTTGATTCATATTGTAGAACTATACTCATAAAATAGAATAAATTTAATTTCTTGATACATTTTAAAATCCTTATCATGATATTTGACCCATAATTAAAAAAACACACCCTTTAACATAGTGGATGATGTTTATTGTGGTTAGTATTAATAATGAACAAATAAAAAAATTGTCCTTGATAAAAAAATTACCTTAAGAATTTACTATATAGATTCAATATTTTAATATTAACTTTTATTAGTGGAATAAATTACATTTAATATAAGTTTTAATACTCAACTAACAATAGGTTTTTCAAAATTGTATTTTAAATCAAAAAAACTTATGCAATAAAAAAATATAATTTTTATTACTATAAAATTATTTATATCATATTTGATAAAATTTATCATATTTTTATTTATATAAAAATCTAATCAAATAATAGTAAATTTAAATAAGATTATTTAATTGATGGAAATGATAGTTTTTCCAATATAGTCATTTTTCACTATTCACTAAAAAAATCTATTTTCTATGTTAAAATCTAAAAACATAATCATAAGAATATTTTAAAATGATATTTTTGAAAATTATTTACATGTTTTAAAATATAATCAATATAATAATGGAATTTTATTTTTAACAAACCCATATAAAATGTAATAAAAACTTTGTTGAAGAAAATTTACTTTTTAATCATAAAATGGAAATATTATCATTTCTTTCCTAATAACCAAATTTAAATGATTGATAAATAATTCAAATTAATATATGTTATACTTATTAAAAAATATATCAATAATAAATAATTTAATTTGTTAATAAAAAATACATTATGCACATAAAAATTGTTTTATATAATTATATCCCTTACCTTCAAAATATATAAATTCATTCCTAATAAATATATAGTTAATATAGAACTATTTTTTAATTTCATTATTGAAAATATTTATATATATATTTCATAATATGGTCATTTTTATTCATACCCTATGAAACAAATCTAGGTTATGTTGGTCATATTTAAATAATTGTATTTATCTATTTTATTGTTATTCTTTTAAGCATGGTGCCACATATTCCACAGGATATTGAATGAGATATTATTTAAAAAATACCTTCCAAAATTTTTAGGTATTACATTAAATCATTGAAATAGAAAGGATTTTTCTTTTAGGTTGAAAATTATCTTCTCCATGCATATTGGTTTCTAATTTCTTTTCCTTATTCGAAGAAATTTAAAGTACGTTTGTAAGAAATTGGATTGGTTGGACTCCTATAGGAGGTTTTTTTGTGTCGATTTCACATGTGCTTTAAAAAAAAACTAAAAATATATCCATATGTGTCCATTAATCTTAGGGTGTTTTATCCTCTTGACAACCCCTGAATATAGTTTTCAAGGAAGGATGGTTCAATTCAAGGGATTCTCCCCCATCAACCCACAGTAGGTAATTTATCTAGAATGAAATGTGTTGTCTTCTTCCATATGTACCAATATAAATATTATTCCTGAACACAATCCAAATTCAAAATACGACAATACAAATTCAATATCATTGTAAGTGATAGTTTTTATTACTTATTTTGTGCAAGTATCTATCAATCGAGAACCTCATACTTCTTCTAGTAAGGCCCTTGGTTAATGTTTCTATGCTTCCTCCCTCATTTTAGGGGTTGATCCTTCCACTAGTCAGTCATATGATCATGATTAGCCTCCTACTAAGTCTCAAGGTAACATAGGCATGATCATTCTAGTTCTCATTGAGCATCATGATACTAATGATTTGATTTTAGTATTCTATGAAGAATAAATATCATATTCCAACTCTTTTATTCCATCATATTGTTTTAATCAGGAGAGAAGTTTATTAACTCCAATTTGAATCACTTAAAAGAAATACTCCTTTATAAAACTTGTTCTGAGTGTTGTGGTTAATTAATTTATTTCTAAATCAAAGGTTGGAAAATGTTATCCATGAATCTATTATGACATATGTTTCGTGGAAAGATCACATCTCAATATGATTTCATTATTTTTCTGGAATACTAAGGGAATTTTCTCCCCATATAAATTTTGGTATATTTATATGGTTATACATAAAACTGAATTTATTTTATAGTAGTTAAAAAACCCAAACAAAAGGATACCAATATCCATGATTATAAAAAAATGATTACAAGGAAAACACTTACATGATATTAATACAAACTCTCATGATTAAATAATCTATTAAAAAATTATTCTAATAATGTTAATACCCTTTATTATCCAACATATTATGATTAGTGTTATTAAATCCTATATTTCCTTCTTTATGTATATTATTAAATATAAATTTGAGGATAAATAAATGGGATAACTTTTTCATTTTCTATATTCCACAAAACATGGATCTTCCACATGGATTTATTTTAGAGTCTGTAACACTATTCTAAATTATTTGGATATTAAAGGGTGGGGTTTATATTCAAGAAGATCTATGAATGATTCATATTCCTTTCTTTATCACAATAACCACAATGGTCATTAATTTTGTTAATATATATACATATGGTGTAACGAAAAATGGGAAAACATCAATATATATAATTATATGAATAAATGATTACCTAATCATATAGATATCTCATGGTTTTCAAGAATCTAAATTAGTAATCTTTTATGATCTCTTCCTGACCTATCACTTGTAATATTATATATATAGAAAATTATGCCCTCAAATTATATCTTCCATTTCACTATGAATCTCATAGATGTCAAAGAATTGAAATACATTATGCATTCATCATATAATTCCCATAAAAATGTATGAATATTTTTTTCTCTATAATAATCATAGAATACTAAAGCTATCAAATATCATATAGATCCATTAATAAATGATTTTAATATGTACCATCAAAGAGAATATTTTCTGGACCCATCTACAAGTTATTCTGCAACATGATAAATGACTGGATAAAATATTTATGATAGTCACTCAAAAATGATGTACACTAAATGAGAAACAAGAATAATAGTAAATAGTAGAGATATATAAACCTATTATCATGTGAATGAATGAGGTATATCGAAACAATGCGAAATTCCATCCATGTTTAAGGGATACGTCATTTTTTAGGAAACTCTATATTTAACAATATGATCACACAAAAACCATTAATGCTTATATTAACATTCTACTATTAGATTCCTATTTACTATACATATATTTTTGGTTCTAACTAGTGAGTGAGAAGCAAATAACATTTTTATTAAAATGATGGAAACTTATTTTTTAGTATCCGAAGAATGGTTATGGAGTCGAAAAATATGTGGATCAAAAGAATCTCGAAGGAGGTGGAAATTGTAGAAGATATCAACAGTCTAATCCCTATTAGAACCCAAGGGCCTATGGCTTCTGTATATCATTTCACAATGATAAATGATATTATATCATGAATGTGGTCATTGAGTATGTTCTATAGTACATCAATAGTTGTTACCTTCCAAGTATCCCCATTACAATGTTCTTATTTTTAAATCCTAAGGCGAATCATCATAATGCTTTTATCTAATTTTAACCAAAATGAATGTGTAAAATTTTATACAAGGTGAAAGATTTTATCCTAAAAATAATACACACCTTCCAACTCTACCAAAAATATCAAATGAACAAGAAGGATTCCAAAATGGTATAAATAAAAAAGGAGAAATTGGTCATGATAAATAAATGACAAAGGATCTAGATATGCATTTGGATGCATCCATAATTATTATAAATATTTACATGAAAATGTATTCTAAAATAATTGAATTGTGTTTCATTCTATGATTCCTAAAATGGTGTAAATTTATATTCTATTTTCAATTATTATTTCATTTACACTACTCGCTATGGTTAACTATTTCCCTTATGGGGAAGATATTTGGATTTTTTAAGGATGTGAGGGACCTTCAACAAAGAGACCTTATCTTATCTATTTTATTTATTATAGCCCAGAAATTTTATAGTGTAAACTTAAAATTTTTTATTTTTTGTATATTATTTATTTTTAAGAGATGGTATTACATTTTTAAAATATGATATATTTTTTCATCTATGACATTCTCTTATTCATTAATGAAAATTTAACATCAATAAAAAAAATTTCACATCAATAATGTGTTTAAAATGGATTTGAAAGGCGCTATCGTGGTGCACTTTCAAACGATGTTCAAATTTGGGATACATAGGTGCAACAAAGTGTCTGGCCAATGTTGTCTCTCAAAGGATGAAGTAAATTTGACAAATTATTAAAGGTATTTTAAAAATAACCTAAAAGGGAATAAAAAAACTACTTGAAAGTATGTGGGGTTTTTTTTATAGTTTATAAAACTAAAATAAGTTTTCTAGATGAATATTTTATAATATTTTTTGTTTTTATTTTTGAAATGAAGTTCGATTGAAAAGACACAACAAGAAGATGTTTTTCTAAACAATATTTAAAAGACTTAATTGATCTAACTCTACCTCTTAATTTACTTATTAATCATTAAAATTTAAATTAATATCTACCTAATTATGATCCACTAATTTGTTAACCCTCGAAAACTATGAGAATTAACTTTAGCACAAATATGAAGAGAATTAAACCCTAAGCTATCTTTGAAACATGCAATCACAACACCCCGCTTTGATTGATGTTATAAGGATGGATTATGGTCAGTGGTTAATTTAAGAACATGTCCATTATGAAAAATGTGGATGAATTGAGCTTAGGGATTATATTTGAACTCTACAAATTTGTCCCATGTGGTCTTGTTTTACCGATTAAGTTTGCGCTCTCACAATTTACACAATACTCGACCTCACGTGTTTTTGTGTTAATGATTAAACTAATTTATTAGTTTCTTATAATTAAAAAACTCAATTCATGGATCATATTATGTGAATTATAGTAGATCAATGATTTAAAATAATTAAATGAAGAGGGTAGAATATATATCAATCACTAATAGAACTACTCTTCTATGGGCGGTGTGGTCATCATGGAGACATTTTGCATGATCAAAGGATTAAAAGGGTAGAACCCAATCTTGTCTCCACTATTGATTCCAACTGAAATATTTTGAGTAAATATGAAGATAATTTAAAAAAACAGAAAAAAAGAGAATAAATAAAATTAAAATAAATAAGTTTATTAAACAAATGAAAATAATACATCATGAAGAATAGAAGAAGGCTTCAATGAGAGGATCCTTGATTCAAGAGATACCCCTAATAAAATGGTTGGATAATTTGGGTGAAACCAATTCTACTCTTCCATAAATCTCCTAATTCACATCCCAACCCTTAAAATGATAAAAATACATATTTATAGAGTGAAGGGGAGGATAGGTTAAAAGTGGTTTCAAGTGTGAATGAAAAGATTATTCCAAATATTTTAATTCCACTTTCACCACCTTCTAGGAAAAAAAATTCGTGAATTATCTGTCCTTTTAGAGGTATAATATGTGAGAAATTTTGTTTCGATCCCCTCTCAAAATTTGGGCTCAATCCATAGACGAATGTAGAAGATGTGGCCCAAACACTAAAATGATGTCCAATATCGCGTGTCCAGCCCACCATTTATTTAAGGACACATTTACTCCATTAAAATGCACTCTTAAGCTATATTTTCCTGAATAAATGTTGTAGAAAATTAAATTAGGAACCCTCTTACGAAATTTTAAGTTCAAATAAGTTGTATTAAAATATTTATGTGAGAAATACTATAGTGCATTTTAAAAGGATAAAACTGAAATTTTCATCAAATTTTCAAATGAATGATCAATCCCAAATATTTTATAAATGAACATATTTAGAAAAAATGTTAGGAAATAATGTCATTTATTATCAATAAAATATTCAAAAAAATAGTGTTTTATCCAATCCCCCAAAATTACCCTTTTCCCTCCTGGGAAAAACCTCATATCATGTATTCCAATAAATTGTGACAAGTAAACATCAATATCAAATAAATAGAAATTTAAAACACATATCCTTGAGATCCAAAAAATCTACACCAAGAAAAAAAGATACCATGACTCATAAAAAACAATTATTTCAAGTTCTCCTTTTATTTCATTCAATATATTTCCAATTTATTTATCCTCCCATGCACAAAACATTTACCTCACTTAAATGTTCTCTTATCACACAAATGTCAATTTTTTAGTAATGTATTTCTCATCCAAACTCATATAAGGGTCACTATTGGCTTGATAAATTCCTAAATCACCACCTGATGTGAGTCAAGGACATATTTTTATCATGAGGACTTTTCTAGGTTGTTCTGTGGCTTTCAGTTGGTAGGATTTAGATGTGAATAATTCGAAGGCTGAATGAGGAGGGATAGACTCTTTTTGAAGTAAAATTGCATTAATCTAATTTTCACTTAAATATGGTCTCCTCCTCAATAACCATATCATCAAATCATGTTCATCATCATGTATAATAAAGTAATATGCACACCATTCAACATTTTAGTAGTAAAAATGTCAATCTTCTCAAATGTGATTTTCTTGAAATATCTAGACAGGAACAACTTTGTCCCTATTTTAGAATCTTCAGAAAGGCACAAATTCACTTATCATGAAAGCTCCAGAAAATGCACAACTTTTTATATAATGATTTTCTTCAGTAGAAAATACATCTCTTAAGAATTTAACTTCCCACCCAAAGTATCACAAAATGTGGTAGCACAACACAAGACAACTTCCCCCCCACATAAGTTCAACTAGATTATGCAATTTCACTTCAAGAGTTGGTTGGATAGGGAAAATTGGTTTGTAATGTGGCTAACCTAACAGGATGTTCATGGATTCTAATGGATACAAGGATTAAAAGTTAATTTTAGGCCATTATAAAAAGGATTATTTGAAATAGGGGCTTTAATACCAAACAAATGCCTCAATCATTTAAGCATAAGTACCTAAAACCCTCATATTTTGATAGGAATAAATCAAATTATGGTTACATCAAGCATGATTTAGTTCTCTCAAGAAATGAGGTAAATGTAATGAATATGAAAATAATCATTCAGAAGTCTCACAGGAAAGTTATTTCAAATATAAAGACAGTGAGATGTGACATGGGATTCAAAATTCAGAGTACATTTAATGAAATTAATAAAGATTTGAACTTAAAACAAAGTTATTTTTAGCATTAATTTAAGCTCAGTTTAATGAGATAAATTGTATTACATATTAATATGAATTTCAAAATGGTGATGTGAATCATTTAATCTCAAAAGTTTCTAAAACACACAAAACAAATTGAAAAATAAACACAAAAAATTTGAAAAACACACACTTTTTTTTTGAAAATCATTGAAAAATTGGAAAACAATTGAAATTACTAAAATAAAAGGTTCCCTCACCCACAATTAAAATATTGAATTGTCCTCAATGTAAAACCATGATATGATATATCCACATGAAATGTATAATTTTAAATTGGAAAAAGAATAAAGAAGTGAAAGGGTTAAGAACAGCCAGATATGCTTAAGTGATGATGGGGTTATGCAGTGTGATGAAATCCACTGCATCAGCTGGAAGTCCCTCAATGAATTTCTTCAAACGTTCCCATTGATTGTAAATATCCTTCCAGTGTCCTCTTGTGTGATCTCAATTTCTCTATAAATAAAAACATTATTCACAACATAAGGACCTAACCATCTGGAATGAAACTTACTAGGCATCAGCTTTAGTCGGGAACTGCAGAGAAGGACTTTCTCTCCAACATGAAACTCCCTTTGTGGGATCATTTTTTAATGTGATTCTTTGGATATTTCCTTTTAGAGACTTGAGTTCTCATATGAATATAATCTAATATCCTCAAGGTCTTGAATTTTATTCTTACATTGAATTCCAACAGGGGCCAAATCCATGCTGCATTTCTTTAAAGCCCAATAAGCCTGATGCTCAACCTCCACAAGGAGATGACATACTTTCCCAAAAAAAAATCCAAAATGGGGAAATAACAATGGGTGTATTGTATGATATACTATAATCCCATAGAACATCATCTAAGTTCTTTCTCCAATATTTCCTATTTGGCTGCATAGTTTTCTCCAAAATTTGTTTCAACTCACAATTTGAAACCTCAGCCAGGACATTTGTTTGGGGGTGGTATGGTGTTGATGTTTTGTGTGTCACCCCATAATTCTGAAATAAGGAATCCAAATTATGATTATAGAAGTGTGTCCCTTCTTCACTGATGATGGACTTTGGTACACCAAACCTGCAAAAAATATGTGCTCTGATAAAGTCCACAACAACATGAGAATAATCAGTCCTAATGGCCTTATCATCTACCTATTTTCTCACATAATCATCAAAAACCAAAATATAAAAAAACCCAAATGAACTAGGAAAATGAACCATAAATTTGATACCCTATACATAAAAAATCTCACTGAATAATATGGGTTGTTGGGGCATCTCATGTCTCCAAGAAATATTACCAGTGTGTTGGAAACGTGAGAACGACTTACAAAACATGCGAGCATCATGGAATAAACCAGGACAATATAAAATAGAGTCCAAAACTTTCATAGCTGTCTATTGGGGTTAAAAGTTTCCACCATAAGAAAGTGTATGACAGAATTGTAGAAGAGACTCAAACTCATGATCAGGAACACACCCCCTAATAACTTGGTCACTACACATGCACCATATGTAGGGATCATCCCACACATAAAATATAGACCCACTCTTTAATTTTTGGACCTGATGTTTCTTTAAATTTGTAGAAATTTCAAATACCACAAGGTAGTTCACTAACTTAGCATACCAAGGATGTGTACCTAAGATGGAATAAAGATGATCATCAGGTAAATTGTCTCGAAGTGGTACCTGGTCCAAGGTGTCATTCTATAGTGTGTGATTAAGCCTACTCATGTAGTTTGCGACCAAGTTTTTTGATCCCTTTTTGTTCTTTATCTCAATATCAAATTCATAAAGAAGGAGAATCCATTGGATAAGTTTGGTCTTTGAGTCTAGATTCTTCAATAGGTACCTCAATGCTACATGGTCATAAAAAACAACTCAATTAGAGCCCAATAAATATAAACAGAATTTATCTAAAGAAAATATGACAGCAAGAAACTCATTTTACGTGCTTGTGTAATATTATTAGGCTGAATCTAGTATCCTTGATGCATATGCAATCACATGTGAACGTCCCTCCACCCTCTAAGATAAGGCATCCCCAACTGCAAAGTTGGTGGTGTCACACATAAGGTCAAAAGGAAGCTCCCACCGTAGGGGCTGTATTATAGGTGGAGTGGTCATACACTTCTTTAGATCATCAAAGGAAGTCCTAAAAGAATCATCAAACACAAAATCAGAATACTTTTGAAGTAATTGTGACATAGGAAGAGCAATATTACTGAAATATTTGATGAAACACTGATAAAATCATGAATTCCCTAAGAAAGATTAAACATCACACACACATGAAGGATAGGGTATGAATGAAATGATATATACTGTAGATATATCAAACTATATCCCATGTTTTGACACTAAATTCCCTAATACAATCCCATTCTCTACAATGAAGTGACACATTTCAAAGTTTAAGACCAAATTCTTCTTAATACAACTATTCAAAACCTTTCCCAAACTAGAGGTACAATCATAAAATGAATACCCATAAAATGTAAAATCATCCATAAATACCTCCACGCAGGACTTAATGAAATCTGAAAAAAATACTCAACATGCATATTTAGAAGGTACTAGGGCATTTAAAATTCCAAATAGCATCCTTCGGTAGGAAAACGTACCAAAAGGACAAGTTAATGTTTTCTTCTTCTGATCCTATGATGCAATAGGAACCTAAAAATATCTAGAAAATCTATCCAAGAAACAATAATGTGTCTTCTCACCTAGTCTCTCAAGAATTTGATCAATAAATGGGAGGGGTAAATGGTCCTTGTGAGTGGTTTGATTTAGTTTCCTATAATCAACACACACACCAACTATTTTGAACACTCATTGGAACTAAATATTCTATATCATTTTTAACAAAAAAACACCAGTTTTCTTAGGTACAACCTAAATAGGACTTACACACTGAGAATCTGAAATGGAAAAGATTATACCTACCTTGAGAAATTTCTTAACTTCTTTTTTAACAACTTCCAGAAGGGTTGAATTGAGTCTCCTTTGTGGCTGCCTCACCGGTTAAGATCCATCCTCCAAAAGAATCATATGCATGATAATGGGGGTGGAGGATAATACCTGATATGTCACCAAAGGTCCCCCAAATTGACCTGATGTTCTCCCTCAAAATATTAAAAATATTTTCTTCATGTTGAGAAGTAAGATTATTATCATTTATAAGAGGTAATCTCTCATCACTTAACATGTATGAGTATTTGAGACTAGGTGGAAATGGATTGAGTTCTAATGAAGGGGGTGATGTATAGATGTAGAAATTGAAGGAACTGAAATATGTGCACAATGAACCTTAGTATCAGAATATACATCATCAAAATCAGAGAATAAAGCATCAAATCCATCAGCATATACAAAAACCATGTCATAATCAGAGTTCACATGATCAAAATCAGAATATGATTCCTTTTCAAAATCAAATGTAAGAGAGTCTTGTGCATTATAAACAAGTGGGGAAGTACTCTTAGACATAATACTAGAACCAATGCTCATAGTCTCCCTAAGCATAGGACAATCAAATTCCATGGGTTTTTTATTTTTTGGTTCAAAATGGGAGATAACAAATACAGAATGGTTATCTGAGGGGTACTTTATGGATTCCATGACAATAAATATCTAAAATTTATCTCCAAAATTGATGGAAAGTGTATCCACATTGACATTTATGATAGTTTTTGCAGTTTTGAAGAAGGGTCTACTTAAGATAATGGGAGAATGAGAACTTACCTTATCATCCTCCACGTTAAGAACGTAGAAATCTACTAGAAAGATTATGTCTCTTACCCAAACAAGTACATCCTCAAGGACTCCCACTGGATATGTCTTATCTCTATTTACCAACTACACCACTACTCTCATCAGCTTCAACTCACCAACCGGTAAAGAAGAGAATACAGAGTGAGGTATCACATTTACAAAAGCTCCCAAATCACAAAGAGCATTAGTAAAGTGAAACTTCCCAATGGTGCATGGGATAGTGAATTTCCCTAGATCCTTGATTTTTTTTTGGCATTGCTATAGGTGGTGTAATGAGTTCTGAAACATTCCATCCAAGATTGATCCATTAATTTCCCCTGACCCCTCTTCGATTAGAACAATGTTCTTTTAAAAATTTTTCATACCTTGGGATTTTCTTGATGGATTCAAGTAGAGGGATGTTGATCTCCACACACTTGGATGTGTCAAAAAAATATTTTTGCATCACCTATTCATCCATATTCTTGGTTTGTACAACTCTGTTTGGGAATGGAAGGGGTTTAAGAGAAACATCATCAATATTTTTCTTACCATTATCTTTATCCTTTGATTTCTCATCAATTGGTGTGGAATGGATCTTCTCCAAAGATGAGGTGAATCCTGATGGAACGATAGGTGCAGATATATCAGTTGTTTTTTCCCACTTCTCAATGTGATAGAACTGAAATTCCCTTTGGAATTTAAAGTAGGTAGGGAAGGTATATTTCCATAATTTTTACTTACCAGTTCATGGAGGGCAGTGGAAATCTAGTTCATTTGAGTTTCAACTCCCTCAGCTACAAACCTTGAATATTCAGACCATTCTATTGATTAAGAACAATTTATTTCAAAAGGAATCAATGTTAGAATCTACATTTGGTTGAGAGTTCCTTTGTTGATGACTTTTTGATGCTTCAGCTACAAATCGCCTTTGGGGTTGTTGGAAACCTTATTGGAAGGGTATAGGCTGTTGTAAATTTTGTTGAAAAGGGGAACTTAGTTGTTATCCAGATACAAACCTCATGTCTAATTGATCCTTCCACACTTGGATATATGTTTGAGAAAAGGAATCAAGCTTCTTTTGGGTATATTTTTGCTGCTGCTGCTGCTCATATAGTCTCCCAAGAAACACTACTGCACAATCTTCTGTTTCTTGTAGTTGGGGGAAACAGTCAGTTGGGAGGCTTGTCTCAGTGCAAATGCCACAGGGCCTTGAAGGAGTGGGTTGAGATGTCTTTTGAGCCAATGTAATTTTCCTCACCATAGTGGTAAATTCTTATAACTTCGTATCAATCAAATGAATCTCATGAGAATGACTTATCTGATGTACACACCTAACATGTGGTCTACCTCGTTCGTCAAATTGTTGGGAGTTTTGGGCCATCTTGTCAATCAATGCATGTGCAGCTACTGGTGTTTTGTCCACCAATTCTCCTCAATCCATGGAATCCACCATTCTTATCTCCATAGGTGTGAGTCCTTCATAGAAGTATTGTATGAGGAGTTTCTAATTGATTTATTAATGTGGGAAGATTTCACACAACTTCTTGAATCGCTCCCAGTACTCATACATTGACACCCATTGTTCTTTCTTGATCCCCAAAATCTCATTATGAATGGAATTGGTCCTTGACGCTGGAAAAAATCTCTACAAGAAAAGACATTTCAAATCATTCCAACATGTTACATCTTTAGGTTGTAAATAATACATCCAATCCATTCTATCTCCATCAAGTGTGAATGATACCGCTCTTAATTTTATTTGATCTTCAGATACATTTATTGGTTTTAGGGTTGAGAAAACCACATTAAATTATTTAAGGTGTTTATTTGGATCCTTACCAAATAATCCATGAATCTTCGAAAGAAGATGAATTATCCCCGATTTCAATTGAAATTCTAATTTGAGATTTGGGTATGCAATACAATTTAGTTGATAGTTAATGTTTGGTGCATCCAACTATCTTATATTTCTATTAAGTTAATTTCAATTATTTTTAGCCGTTGGTTCTTGTTTTATGGTTTAATTTTAATTGATTCCAATTTCAATGTTCCAAGAGTGGAGGAATTCTATAACTGGTTGAATGTTGAAATATCCCATAGAAAGAGAATGTCTGATTTGAGCCCTAAGGATGCGTTCAATCTCAGGGAAAAGATCTAAGTGATATTCAGGATTAGTTCATTACATAAATCAATGAAAGAAAAAAAGGAAATGAATAAAATTGGACCATGATAAAAATAAAATAAGTTTGAGTTGGTCGGATAATAATAAAAGAAGAGTGTAAGAGAAGAGAAAAAAACACGAGAAAGGGGAAGGAAGAAAGAAAGAGGAGAAGAAAATAATTAAATGAAAAATAAATTAAATACCTCTAATTGGTTGAATAAATTACTTTCCTCCTTGTAAATAGTGCCAATTTGAAAGGTGTTTTCATGGGCACTTTCAAATGATGTTTGATTTCATGTTTCTTAGGTGCAACAAAGTGGCTGACCAAGGTCATCTCTAAAAGGAGGAAGTAAATTTGAGAAATTATTAAAGGTATTTTAAAAATAACATAACAGGGAATAATATCTCTAATTTAAAGGATGTGGGGGGTTTTTGTACCACTAATAAAACTAAAATAAGTTTTATGGAATAATATTGTATAATATTTTTGTTTTTATTTTTGAAATGAAGTTTGATTAAAAAGACACAACAAGAAGATGTTTTTTAGACAATATTTAAAAGACTTAATATATATAACTCTACCATTAAATTTACTTATTAATCATTATAATTAAAATTAATACCCACTTAATTATGAACCCTTAATTTATTAACCCCTGAACCCTACTAGAATTAACCTTACCACAAATATCAAGAGAATTAAACCCTAGGCTATCTTTGAAACATGAAATCACAACACCCTGCTTTGATTGATGTTATAAGGATAGATTTTTTCATTGGTAAATTAAGCCACATGTAATTTCTAGAAAATTAGGATGAATTGATCTTAGTAATTATATTTTAACTCTACAAATTTATCCCGTGAGGTCTTGTTTTACCGATTAAGTTTGTGCTCTCACAACTTACACAATACTCGACCTCACATGTTTTTGTGTTAATTGTTTAATTACTTGATCAGTTTATTATAATTAAAAAACTCATTTCATGGATCATATTAAGTGACTTTTATCAGATCAATTATTCAGAATAATTAGATGCATAGGGTATAAGATAGATCGATCACTAATAGAACTACTCTTCTATGGGCGATGTGGTTATCATGGAGACGTTTTGCATGAGCAAAGGATTGAAGGGGTGGAACCCAATACCATCTCCACTATTGTTTCCAACCAAAATAGGATGAGTAAAGAAGAAAATAATTGAAGAAAACAAAATAAAAGAGAATAAATAAAAGAAAAAAAATAAGTTTTTAACAAAAATGAAAACATTACAACATGAAGAAGAGAAAAATGCTTCGATGAGGGGATCCTCTCTTCAAGAGCTACCCATATTACAATGGTTAGAGAATTTGGGTGACACCAATTAACCTCTACCTTCAATCTCATAATTCACATCTTGAAGCTTACAAATGAGAAAAATACATATTTATAGAGTGGAGGGGAGGCTAGGTTAAAAGTGGTTTCAAGTGTGAATGAGAAGATTCTACCAAATATTTTAATACCATTTTCACTGACATCTTGACCACGAAAACAAATGAATTAGATATCCTTTGTATGGGATAATATGTGAAAAATTGGGTTTTATATCCCCTATCAAAATTTGGGCTCAATCCATGCACGTATGTAGAAGATATGGCTCAAACACTAAAGTGATGTCCAATCTCGTGTGTCCAGCCCACCATTGACTTAATAACCCATTTACTCCATCCAAATGCACTCTTTAGCTCTAGTGTCCTGAATAAAAGTTGTAGAAAAATAAATTAGGAACACTGTTACAAAATTTAAATTCAAATAATTCATATTAAAATATTTATGTGCGAAATATTACAGTGCATTTTAAAATGGTAAAACTGGAATTTTCATCAAATTTTTAAATGAATGATCTAATCCAAAATATTTCATAAATGAACCTATTTAGCACAATGTGAGGAAATTATGTCATTTATTATCAATAAAATATTCAAAAAATATTGTTTTATCATGATTGGTAAGTAAACTATTTTTGAAAAATATTGTGTCAATACTTTTAATAAATGTGAGTGTTGGTGGTCAAAACACATTAACAACTTCTTAAGATGGCCAATAAAAAATTATCAATAGATTAAATTAGTTCATTGTTATTGAACATAGGAAATCATATTTAAATTTTTTTAATTCATATATAGATGAATATTTTGAATAATCCCTAATTATAAATTCTTTTTCCTATCCACTGGACATTGGATCACTCTCTTTTACGTCATACTATCCTCTATTACAATGCATGAGCTTTTAGTTTTAATAATAAAAAATGGTTTCTTGGAAAAAATTGAAGTCACTGTCAAATGTTTCACTAGATACTCAAATGAAGAAAGTATAGGTAATTGTAATTCCAAGATCAGACTGAAAAAATAGATGATTGAGCAGTGAAAATATCTAGAATATTAATTTCTATAGTAATTTCTAGCTAAACTTGAATGGATTATAAATGTGGGTTAGTCTGAAGGGGCCAAACTCACATTTTTTATGTTAATGAATACACATAATTTGTAACATAACATTTCTATGGGTTCTAAATTTTTGAATTACCATCATTGATCAGTTCATATTTTGTATGAATTTTATTAGTGGATTAAAGGTATGGGTGAACTTTTATTGTGGAATGAAAACTAGACTGGGAACCCACTATATATTCCATAGTGTCTAGTTCAAGATCTATACTCCAGGAAGGCTAAAAATCACCGTCTATTTATCAAATCTATTTTATTTAAATACTAGTTGAATACCTACTATATAATATTATTGTTTGAGGATTAGACCATTTATAATTTAACAAAATTTACTTTAGGAAGATTCAGATGATCTAACTATCATTAAAAATTTATTTTCATCATAATACTTATGAAGATTACACCATCCTTTGGTGAAATTTGATTCTTAAAAAAATAAACTTTTTCATGTGGAGGTTTCAGAAGAATTATTTTCCCGTAGAAAAAATATAAAATGGATTGGAATCAACATGAAATATATATCTAATGGTTCATTGAAAACCAGTATGAAATTTGTGATTTATTTACTATCTAAAGGATAATGAGACACACACACACACAAATATATATATATATTTTTCTCCTTATTAGGCCTCCTGAGGGACAAATTAATACATAGATCTAGAGATCAATTCATTGATGTCTATTTTCAATGAAATTATTCTTATACTATAGACACAATGTTAGATAAAATTCTATCTATAACTATTTTATAGTTAATATGGGAGTTACTTAATTACTGTCAAAAAAATATTTGGGTCTTAATATTTTTTGTCTCATTATCATATTCATAACCTTGATTGAGTCACTATATTCAATTTTATGGATGTATGGATCCCTAATTGTATGAAAAATATGATCTCTTTTCCAATGGTTATGGAGAGCATAGTAGAGTATGGGTATTGTTTTTTCTAGAAGACATCAATATGAGGAACCAATATCAAAATTTATGTAAATTATGTTCAAGGAATCTATCATAGTGGTGGAGTTATCTTGGATAAAGATGGATCTTTCATTATTTATTTTGTATCCCCCCAAAGGAGAGGGTTGTCCATTATCACTAAATATAATGTTACGATGATTAAGATGTCTCTTTTCAGTTCCAATTACATTGATCTCATTCTAGCCATATCAAATTTAGAGCTATTGGTCAAGTCCATGTTGTGGGAACATCTATAGTCCCTAGAAAATTTTTGATTTCATCTCTGCGTTTTAATTCATGAAACCTTTGTATGTGGAGATAAATTACTCCAAGAATTAGAGGAATATATTTGATGATATTTTATCATCCAATGGTGACATGAAAGAATCACTAATTATTTATTTTATCATTAGTTTATTACTAGTGGATAATATGAATATTTCTCAAGAAGTGGACCTTGTGATACACGGTATCTGACCTCCTTACCATTTTTATCTCATTTATAGTGGAAATAATATTCATTTTTGTTTCAATAAGCCTTACATTTTCATGTACAAAAAATATTGATGATAGAATCTAACAATGGAGAACCTTAGCGGCACCTCAAATTTCATTGTAGTCATGGGAACTTGAGACATTTTGACATTTTCATAACTAAACAACCATTTGCATCCACCTTCTTTTCCACTGACATTATTTCAAAAAATATTTATGTATTCAAAAATCCCAAAATATTTATTTTTCTATTCACTTAAGGTTATATATTTTTCAAATTATATCATAAAAAAATGAACTAATCTTCTAGATATATTTTATACCCAAATTTTGTGTAATATCATGCCAAAAATGGTTGGTGGGGGAAAAATAATTTACATGTTTAAAATACAATTTCCTCAAAAAAATATAATCTATGTACTACACCAAATATGATGGTCCCTCCACTTAAATATAAGATTAGGGTATATTTTTTCATATTTCTACCAATCATTGAATGAGTAATTCAATATAAATTATAAGATCAATTATCCTAATAAATATGGAGTTTAGTACTCATTCATCATTATAGAATCCATATAAAAATCATGTTCTTTGAATAATTTTGTACACAAAATATTTGAGTTATAATAACCACAATAATAAATTTTTTAAACTATGTTTCATTTATATAAGTAGTTGATGATTTTAATAAGATGTGCATTTTTTAATATAAATTTTTTAATTTTAAATTTGAGTACCACTAAAATATATTTCCATTTTTCATTGAGGGTACCATCATATTAGTAGGTTTCCTAATTTTATGGAGGATAGTTATGGAAATTATTATCAATTTTCTAATGGGGTGTACAAATATTGTAACAAAATAATTTTTTTGGTTGATTTCATACTAGGTGGTGAATTCCCCTCAATGTTGAATAGTAATAGGGTGAGTCCGTGCAAATATTGTATTTAAAAATGTTGTAATTGGATTATATTATCTATTACAGTTTTAATAACAACATTATATAAGAATAAATTTTAATTTTTTTACAAGGTATAACATCACCAACAATCATTGTATTTATTCTTCATAGATTGGCGACCAAAGTGATCAATCACTCATTATAAGTAGCCCACATAGTGAATTTTTGGAACATATAAATGAAATATCCCATTGGTAATATATGAAATGTATTCATAAATGATCCATTAGCCTCCATGAAGTGTGATTAATATCAAAAATGTTTTACAATTCATTATGCTGATTATACAATACCTTATATATATTGTATTTTTCACAATGAGAGAAACATTTTTTAGTTCTTTTAAAAAATATAGATATTTTTGTGTCAATTGACTTTATAAATATTATTATTACAAATTAAAGTATTATTTTTATAATTATGATGTACTCATGAAATCCATCTTGTTTTTGTATTTATGAACACTACTAAGTAGCATCATTTCCATCCATTATAGAGTCAAGACATTAACAAATAAGAGTAACTAATACTTATTCATTATATTATTATATTCAAAATTAGATCTTCTTGGGATAAAAAATAGGGTATCTTATTCTAGTTACTTGAGATTGATATGATTTAACTCCATTATAATGATGTATATTAATTTTTTTGGTATTTGAAGTGTTCACAAAAGGTGATTGGTTATTATAATGTTTTAAATAACCAATATAATGAATATGTTAAATATAAATTTTCATTTCCTAGATGTCTAATTCTTTCAGTAGAGACTAACATTATCTTGGAATATGAAATTATTGAACCTCTAATGTGTTTTTATGATCAAAACCCACAAAGTGTTTTCTAAACATTGTTTTAGTGTATTTTACAATACAGTTTTCATACATCATAAAATGGAATAAAAAGAATAGGAATAGTATTAAAGAGGTGTATACAGGCATGTTTCAATGGTTTTCACTACCTATTAAAACAACCCAACTTATTGAAGATCATTGTTAAGTTGGTACAATTGGTAGTAACTCAGACATCTATAAAAACTCATCAACCAACCAGTTGAACCCACCACCTACCTAATTGATTCTATAGATAGAGATTACTAAGACCTTTTGATACATAATTACATTACTTTCAATATATATATCCAATAAAATCAACTAAAATATCCAGATACCTAATGTCTTTAGAAGACTAGGATCAAAATTTATAAAAATAAAATAAAAAAAACATCACTATATTAATATCTATAATGATATCCTTTATCCATTTAAATCCAAAAATATCATCCTAGGAAATTCATAATATAATTTGGTGAGATATAACATCCAGTAGGGGAATAAACATGATTATTAGACACAACATGTGAGTCAAACAACATATAATGATATCATAAAAGGGAAGATAATGAATAATAAATTTAGAAAATAAAATAATGAAATGGTATAATATGATTTTGAAAATATTAGATAATGGTAGAAACTTAAATCAAAATATAATCACAAGTAAAGGCTAACTACCAAGAAAACATGACTGGGTAGACAGAGTCACATCATGGATTTGGTTTACTCCACAATCCCATATATATAATCTAATGAGAAAAAATATTTCCCAGTTTAATGGAGAACTATCATGGAATACCCATCATAAAATGTACATGATTATGTGTTCTACAAAAGGAAATAAATCATAATCTATAATCATAAGAATTTCCCAAGGAAGTCAGTGGTTGCATAATTTTTTACACATATCATAATCAAATGATATTTCATGAAAATTATAAAGGGAATATGTAAATAAATATTTTAGAAATTTAAATTTCATTTCATTAGAATATGTCTCAACATATGGTTTTCATTTGGAAAACATCATGATAATTTGTAGATAATTGTTTTTATAGTTGATCATTCAGAGTGGCACTTTAAGTAATAAGTTAAAGTATTTTTGAGAAATAATTATTATCGAATTTTCATAGATAATATGATGTTAAACTGAGTGGTTTAATGTAAAATATTCCATTATATAACCAATTCATGAATTTGAAAATTGACTTTAAATTTTTGGTATTTAAAATGTATAAGGGATAAAAATGTTCCATGAAATCAATTTTGATTTTAACAAGGGAATTAGAGAAATGATAATACATAATTTATTTACCCATGAAAGGAAGAGATAATAACATAGAAATATATATATATATATATAAGAGATATATATATTTAATTTAGGGTAATATAATAACATAAAATGTAGATACAACGTTAGTTAGATACATAAAGTTCATAATCTAATGAAAATGGGTGATTCAAAGAGATACATTGCTTAATATTATAGAGTAGTTCAAAAAATGATCTTATTGTCCTGAATAATGAAATTAAATTCATTAATGACATTATTAATATCCTTTTCTAACTATATTATATTTATTATAGTTTTATAACATTATTTTCTATCCATTTCAACGATATAAAATTATTTATTTCACTTTTCTAGGGGCGTTCATTCCAAGGCACCATGGTCTGATAACTAATTTATAATTGTGTAAGTTCATATGAAATGGGAATAAAACTCAATATGTGAAATTAAATTATGTTGATATCCTTATAGAATTTATAATGGTCTAAAACATACTTTATACCATTATATGGAAGATTCAATTATTAAAAATGTTAACATTTTGTGGTTAGTTAATTTAGGAATTTTTACTGAACATAAAAAAATAGTTCTTATTTACTTATCTATATATCTAAATAATCAATCAAAAACTATAAAAATGCAATAATATATCTATTATAATTTAATTTAACTATAATAAAATTTTAATGATAATTATTCTCTGTTTTAATTGAAAACAAAGGAATGCATGAGGTGGATTGTGTTTTTTCTCAAACTTTTCCTAATGATCTCTTATTGATGCTTCAAAAGGTTAAATGTAGGGTTTCTAATTTCAGACTGATAAATACTTTATTTCCTTTTTAATTAATGATCCTCTGATCTCACTTTAAAAAAACAAAATTTTAGAACGAACAAATGCGGTGAAACAACATAATATGGGAAATGGTTTAATATTTAGAATAATAGGATATGATAAGATGATATATTGTAAATATTCCATTATAATTAACATATTCTAGTATAAATACAATACTATAGTTATTATTCCATGATGGAAGAGGTTGGTTATGAGATGGTAGAAGATGAATATAATTTAAATATGTAATTCAACATTGTTTTGTCATAAATTTTATCCCATTGTTAAAATATTTTTGGAACTAGGTAATGTGAATTTAGTGATATAGGAATCACTATATTGTTGGGAAGATGATTAATAATATAATTGGAATGAAATTTGGGATGGTTTGAGGTGATGAATATTCCAGGGGAAGGGGTTGTGAGGGGTGGTATTTATATAGGGAGGAGAGGTGAGTCTTTGAATATTGTAATCATTAGTTTATTTTATTGGCTCAATAATACAAATAGTTTTAAATATTTTGACCATATAATAAAGGGATCATGTGAGTTTAACATTATTTTATCTTACATCATTATGGACTAAACAATTTATACATTTATCTTATAATGTCAAATACTCTATTTAATTTTACTTTATTATTCTAGAAAAAATCAACATATATTAGAAAATAAAACCCATTTTTTGACCTATATATTACAAAAATGAAATATTTTTTATAAAAATAAATTTATATATATATGGGGAGTTTAATTTTTAAATAAAATCCTTATTTATTTGTAAAATAAGAATTTGAATTTTTTGATCAATCATATCACCCATTAAAAAATTACTGATGGTATCATAAAACTTTATTATAATTATAATAAAACCTATTATTAATTTATAAACTCATTTAAGGAAAATAATGATTATTTTAAATCATTAAATTAGTTATAAAAATTCAAATAAAAATATATTTGTTACAAAAATATGAACACTTATATTATTATATAAATCATTTATTTACTAGAATCATGATATAAATTCTCCATATTTTTATTTTTATAAAACATTGAAATATTATATTTAATTTCTACTGGTGACGATAATATTTTAATGTTCAATCAATTATTCTTAGTAGTCAGATTTATATTTCAATATCCAAGTTACTATTCCAATGGTCAGATTAATGTTACAATTATTAGATTTTTAATAGTTATATGGGATGTCGATATTAAATAAATACCTCATATATCATACAATTTTCTTTTACATATATTTTTCATTCATTTTTATATATTTTAAATTTTAAAATAAACATTTCATTATAAATATTTTTCTTCATTAAATAGTGTTATTCATGACTGTGATTACTCTGATGTATCGAACTGATCAAAATATTTTTAGTATTGTTATATTATTTTCTATTTATGTTTAATTATTATACAACCAATTCATATGGCCATATTAATAATCTATGTGTAATGTTTCAATTAATATAATAAAATGTAGTTGGTTTTATCTTTTGGTGAATGTGCCTTATATAATATTATATTACAAAAAATGAAAAAATTATATATTCAGAAGGGATATTGCATTGATTTAATCCTCAGTCATTACATTCTTACCCATGTATTAAATCTCACCCTAAAAATTTTATTTTAAATTCTAAGGTGAAAAATGGGTTTGAACTTCAACTTTATGGTTTCCTCTAAAAACCATTTTCAATACCAATATACATGAAAAGCGTATTTGGTATTTATTTTCTTTTTTTAAAAACTTTACGACTTATTAAGGGAGATGAAAATAAAATAATGCTCGTGGCCGCGAAAAGGTCATTGTCATCACATATCTTAAAAAGAAACATTATTTTTGTCATTTAGTAAAACTAATCATAGAAAAGACATTACCTTTGAATGAAATTAAAATTCAATGGGGTTTATACACCATATAGAATAAATTCATGAATAAATCAAAATATCCCTCAATGAATGGAGATTGAGGTGAAGTCCCTGACCTTAAGTTTGAATCGACACGTATGTTCCTTATTCTTCCTGAATAATAAATTTAATTTAATTTATAATTTCTTAAGAACCCTTTTCAATTTTATTAGTCCTTTAATAAAACTGATTACATCGTAATAAATATTACATAATTATTTATGTTAATATTGGTCGTTTTTCGATATTTGGTACTTGAGTCAAAAATAAACTTTTTATAATTAAAATTTTTCCATGTGGTCAAAATACCATTATCTAAAGAATGATATTCATGAATTAAATATAATATATATCCAGTATTTATATGTATTTATAATAGTACATAACATTTATAGATAAGAAATGAAATGCACTGTTCATGGAGACGGTAGGCTGTATGTATGCATGAACACTACTTTCATTTATTTTTAATATTTAAAGGAATAAAAACTAAATGATACATTAGTATATAATAATTATAGTATATTTTCATATTTTAAATATGTTACATAAGTTCATTAGCACCATCCTTTATACATTCCATGTATGGCATGAACGAGTCATATCACTTTGACTGGCGGTAGTCCGCACTTCCTCATATTAAATTATCGTATTTACACATTATGGAAAGCATAAATGCATTATTTAAATAAAAAACAGAAGAATAGAGAAAATATAAATATAATATATATCATATATAAATATATTTCCATCATAATGGTCACCATGAGATGTGGTAGTGGAAAATTGAACAATCCTTGTTTGGCGAGGCATTAGTTCACTATCCATAGAAACAGTATAGTCATATCCATTAGATGTATGTGCGTGTGTTAGTGTAGTTAGAATATTTATCATAAAAAAATCCTAGTATATCTAGGATTATGGTTTTGTTATGTAATCAATGAATAATAATATAATAGGGCGTGAAGTCGTAAAATAATGTAATGGAACTTTAGAGAAGACGCTACCTCTAAAATGTGAAACTCCCTTTGATTTGAGCCAAAAAGATTTCTAGAATTGCCTTCTTCACAAGTTAAGGCTTCTAGGAGGAATAAACAGATGTTGGGAGCTTATTTGGATAGGAGTTGGATTAGTCAAGGGGCTTTAGTGGTGTGAGTATGGGGTTAGAGGTGATGCCCTATTATAAGAGGGAGGAGGTGTACTTTAGGAATGACTTGAAAGATTATTTTATTATAAACTAAATTTTGATTTTCAAAAGGTCCAAAACTCATTTAATTATAAGATAATATGATTATTGTTCAAAATATTCTCAGACAATAGGTGTTATACAAGTATAGGTTACAAATTTAACCTTATCGTTTAACATTAACCCTTAGTTAACTAATTTAACTTTTAACATGTCTTCTTGTATATTCATACTATATAGTTAATATAGATACTATAAAATGCCAATATAAAATCACATGATTAATTAATGACATTTGAATAATTATATAAGTAATTTTTCTGAATCTAATATTTTTATGACTATTATATCATTTAATAAAATATTATTTGTTTTAAAATCTCATTTATGTCAATTTTTATACTATTCATATCATGACCTTTTAAAAATACATAATAACTTTATTCATTCATAAAAACATCATGAATTCAAAAATAACAACTCATAATAATCCATAAAATTCTTTTTTGTCTTAAAAAGTTTTAAAATATCTTTATTTTAATATTTATAATCTCATTTATTTAAATAACTTATTAATAAGGTAATCACAACATCATCATTGTGCCATACATATATTTATTTATATGATGTCCAAAAATTATAAATAAAATATCTTAATCTAGGAATTTTTTTATATTTATAATTAATATTTATAGTAGAATAGATCCCTTAAATAACCATGTATAAATTTTTTTTAGTAAAAAAGACATGTTTATGTTATATTTTTCATTAGTTAAAATTTATTATTATAAAATGTCATTTTCACATCAAAGTGGATCCATGGGGGTCCCAAAATCAACCCAAGGAAGCCCATGATCGGAAATATTCCATCCAATAGAATTATTACACGTTTTAGGGTAGTTTAATATTATTATAATATTATTTATTTACCCTTATTTACCATATTTACCCTTTAACTAGGGTAAAAAACTAATTACTGAAGTTAATATTCATAATGTCTAAAAATAAAAGGTATCTATTTACACAATTTGGTCCCCATGATTCCAATTATTTAATCCATTTTTCCAAATTCAAAACCTGGAAGTTTTATAAATTTATTTAAAATTAATTTCTGTTGTCAAAACCAAAGAGTGTTTTTAAGATGTAAAAACTACCAAACGATTGACATGTATTGATGTCAAATTTAAAAGTGAAATTACTTCCAATGACAAAAATTGGATTAAATGAAAAATATATAATCCAATTAAACTTTAAAACTAATTAAAAGGATAATATAAATATATAAATAAATTAGATGAAAATGCTGTTTTGAATTAAAATGCAGTATTATTCACTATTCATTAAAAAATGAACTTTGTTAGAAAAATACCAAAATATCCTCCAAAGTAAATTATGTTTTCAAGGTTCTAAAGAATAATTTTAGTTTTTCAAATAGAACATATAAATGTGAAAAAGCTAGATTTAAAATGGGTTCACCATCAAATGGAGGTAAAATGACCTTCTAAAAAATATTAGAGTATTTCATACTTAAAATCAGATTAATTCTTATTTTAAGCCTCTAATATTCTTTGGATAAATGTAAAAACATTTAATAAATATATAAAAAAAATAATATAGTTAATTATATTCATTTTCGCCAATACAACATCAAGGCATTAAGTACCATTTAAAATAATAATATTATTACATTATTTTTTGGTATAATTCAAAGTTGTGTGCAACATAATATTTCAAAGAAACCAGTTGTTTCTTATTGAGTATTCTATCAGAAAAATTATTATATTTAAAATAATATTAATATCTTATTTATAAATATTAATATAAATGAAAAGGTATTATTCTATAAATACTTGGGTTGTAACATCCTTCCTCCGTTTTGGAAATCAGGTCCCCACAATTCTATTCACTTATCAAATAATTGGGGGTATTTATCCCTCATATAATTTTTAGATTCCCATGTTTCATATTAAACCATATGGTTTTTTCAAAAAACCTTTACTTGATGAATTTCCTTATTCATCAATACTTTCTCTTTGTAGTCAAGAATCTGGACTGGTTGTTCCTCATAAGAAATATTCTCTTCCAATTGAACTACCTCTAGACTCAAAACATGAGATGGATCTAGTATATACTATCTCAACATTGAAACATGGAAAACATTATGTAAATGGGATAAACTTGGAGGTAAATCCACTCTGTAAGAAATTAATCGAACTTCCTCTAGGATTTCATAGGGTCCAATTAACCTCAGACTCAACTTTCCCTTTTTACCAAAATAAATCACACTTTTCCATGGGGAATCTTTGAGAAAGACATGATCACTACCTAAAAAGAAAGATCATTCCTCTAGTTATCTTTATAAATTTTCTTCCTGCTTTGAGAAATTCTCATGTGCTTCTAAATCAACTGAACTTTTTCTACTATCTATTCTACCAATTTTGGTCCCATAAACTTCCTTTCACCTACTTCAACCCAAAAAGGCAGAGTTTGACACCGTTTTCCATGTAATGTCTCAAATGGTTCTATCTATATATAGGAATGAAAACTAGTATTATAAGAAAACTCAACCAAGGAAATATGTTGGTCCCAACTTCCCTAGTAATCCATTGAACAAGCATGTAACATATATTTCAATGTATTAATTGTTTCTTATGAATATCCATTTGATTGAGGATGAAAATTTAAACTGAAATATAATTATGTTCCTAATGAATTGGGAAGACCTTTACCAAAGTTAAAAATATACCTGGGATCACAATCAGATATAATAGAGAGGGTAGCTCCATGTAAACTGACTATATCTTTATAATACTATCAAGAAAGTTGATCTAGAGACAGATTTTCTTGAATAGGAAGAAAAAGATTATAATTAGTCAATATGTCAACAATAACCCAAATTTTATTATTAACTAGAGAAGTCTTTGGTAATCCCACTACGAAATCCATGGAAACATTTTCCCATTTCCACTCCGATATTGGTAGAGGATGAAGCATCCCTTTTAGTAACAACCATTCTTCATTAACCTGTTAATAAGTTAAACACAGCACAATAAAGTCATCAATATCTCTTTTTATTCCATCCCACTATTAATAATCTTGAAGGTCTCTTTACATTTTAGTACTTCTAGGATGAACTAAAAACGAAGAACTATGAGCATCCCATAATAACTCTTTCTTCAGTTGTGGATCATAAGGTACACATAATCTATTTTTAAACCTCAAAACACAATCTTTATCAGTGTTAAATTCAGGTAACTTACCCTTTTGAACCAATTCTACCATTTTCTACAACTCACTGTCTTCTTTCTATGCATTCTTTATTCTGTCTACTAGAGACAATTTAACTTCCACCTAAAACAGAATAGAGGAATTCCCTACACCAATAACTTCCAATCCAAAATTCATCAAATCAAAAACCAATGGATATTGTTCCAAACATTACATGGTTAATTTTTTATTACTCTTTCGATATAAAGTGCTAGCCACTTTATTTGGCTTTCCCAGATGGCAATGGATCATGAAATTATAATCCTTGATTAATTTTATCTATCTCCTCTATCTCATGTTTAATTCATTTTGAGTGAATATATACTTCAAATTTTTTTATCAGAATATATTTCACACTTTACTCCATACAAATGATACCTAATTTTTTTAAGTAAAAACAATATTAACTAATTCCAAATCACGTGTAGGGTAATTTAACTCATGAGGTTTCAACTGATGTGAAGCATAATTAATTACCTGATCATTTTCATAAGGACACAACCTAGTCCATTCAATGAATCATCACTATAAATAAAAAATTCACCATTTCTCGAAGGCAGTTCCAAAAATGGAGCATTCACAAATCTTCTATTCAATTCCTGAAAACATCCATCAAATTATTTTGTCCAGATGAACTTAACACCTTTTTGATTTAACATAGTTAGTGGGATAGATAACTGTGACAATATTTCTACAAAACTCTGGTAATAACCTTCTAAACCAAGAAAACTACAAATATTGGTTATATTTGGGCATCTTGGTCATTATTTAACAACTATTGTTTTAGAAAGATCAATAGTAACTCCATATTTAGAAACAATGTGAAAAAGTAATGAGATTTATTGTAACCAAAACTCACACTTGCTGAATTTTTCATACTGTTTATTTTCTTTTAATGTTTTCAAGGAAACCCTTAAATGATTTTCATTCTCCTCTTTAATTTTAGAAAATACCAAAATATAATCAATAAACACAACCACAAACATATCCAAGAACTCATAGAAAATTCCATTCATAAGATCCATTAATACAACAGGTGCATTGGTTAACCTAAAAGGAACAACTACAAACTCATAATGTCTATATCTATTATGAAACATAGACTTTGGGAATGTCTTCTTCATTCACTTTCAACAAATGGTACCTCAAACTCAGGTCAATATTTGAAAAATACTGAGCTCCTTGGAGATGATAAAAAAATCATCGATATGAGGGAAATGATACTTCTTCTTAATAGTAATGTTATTCAAGGCTCTATAATCAATGCAAAGTCTCAATGAACCATTTTATTTTTAACAAACAAGTTAAGAGAACCCCATAGTGATGTTCTAGGTTGAATGAAACCTCTATCTAATAACTCTTGTAATTACTTCTTTATCTCTAAAAGTTCAATTTTTTCTATTGGATAAGGGGGATTTTAAATTGGCTTAGCATCAGGAACTTAGTAAACTATAAATTCAACTTCCCAATTAGGTATTATACAAGGAAACTCATCATGAAAAATCCAAGATACTCATTTAACACTAGTACATCATTAATCTGAATAGTTACTTTGTTTTCAACAATATGTGCAAGGTATCCTCAATTTCCATATTTTAAAAGTTTCTCAACTTCCTAATATGTTATCAAAAGGAAGGGTTTAATATTGTACACAAAATAAAATTATTTCTAAAAAGAAACCTATTTAGCTATACAATCAATCTTAACATGGTAAAAAGAAGTCCAATATATATGCAAAATAACATCAAACACTATTATATAAAAAAATTATATGTTTTGTAGGTAGATTCTTTCCACACACAAGTACATGAAGGTTCTTATAATTTATTTTTATCTCAACATTTTCTCCAGGTTATTTTACCACAAGATTAGGATTCAAATATTAAGATGGAATTCCCAATTTACTAGAAAATTTATCTGAAATGAAAGAATGTATAGACCCTAAATCAAACAACACATTGGCGTAATCTGAATAAACAAAAAATGTACCTGATATTACTTAATTTGATGGCCCAACATCTGCTGAAGTAGTTGTAAAAGATTTCACCACCCCTTTTTTGCTTGTAGTCTGGATGATTTTCTTCATTTGAGTTCTCTGTTGGACACTAATTTTCATAATAAACTATTTCATTAAACTTAAAACATTTTACTGGATGTAAATCAGATTTTTTCTTACTATTGCCCTGATATTTTGTAGTGAAATTAAGAGCTTTATGTCAAATTTTACCACATCTGTAGCACCTACAATAATTCAGAAGGCATTTACCAAAGTGATTTTTACCATAATTTTTACAAACTATAAACTTAAGTTTCTTACCATCAGACATTTTTGAAGAGTTATTCCCTTTTTTCTGCCACCTTGACCTATTATTCTATTGTTTGTCAAAGAACACTTGATCATCGACAAACTCCATTCCCACATTCTCTACACATTAAACTAGTTTTTCATAACATTCGAACTCATAAGAAGATAAAGCCATTCGATACTTTGGATTTAATCTTGAGTAAAAATGATTGATTTTACTATCAAGATCCCAAATGAAATTTGGAGTATACCTTGACAGTTGAGTGATTTTTTTTTTCATAAGTAGCCACTGAGTCATACTCCTACTTTAATTCCATGAATTGTTTTTCCATCCTATGTTGAAACGCCATAGGAAAATATTTCTCAAGAAACATACCTTTGAATTCATGCAAATAAAGAGCCTCAATCTCCTCACTATCCCTGATATTTTTAACCATTTACCACCACTGATCAACTTCACCTTCCAAATGGTAAACAATAAGACTAACCATTTTATGTTCTGAACAACCCATGACATCAATAATATTTTCCAGATCTTTAATCCACCCTTCAGTAAGCACATGGTCAGATGATCCTATGAATGATGGGAAATGTTGCCTCATAAAATTCTCTCATTCTGACATGTTACTTTGTGGTTGATCTAACCAATATCATGCATGGATACCACCACTATTTATATCCTAATTCAACAGCTCCATCACTACAAAAAACTGTTCAGTTCCGATTTCGACCATCTTAGGTTTATGATTTGGAAGGTTGTTTTCCTCTTGATGTCATGCCATCATAACAACCTTATTTCCTCTAAAAAAACATTCTGGACCCAGAAATATCATAGGTGAAGCAACATGGTAATATTAAAACGATTTATGATTTCAATATTACTATAAATTAATTAATTTAATAATATATTTACTACTAAAGTAGTCTAAATTGACCTCTAATACCAACTATAAGGCCACTTCCTTAAACCTTACATAATCTTTAGTTAAGTCGAGAATTTGACATTGAGGATATTTTCAGGTATAGATTTTTAGATAATTAGGACATAACTATTACATTACATCTCAAATATTACAAATTAGACACTTCTACTC
The DNA here is from genome assembly GCA_963277665.1 of Viscum album. NCBI lineage: Eukaryota > Viridiplantae > Streptophyta > Magnoliopsida > Santalales > Viscaceae > Viscum > Viscum album. The sequence continues at coordinate 248,576,037 of OY728131.1, forward strand.
TAACCATTTTTTTTCACAATAATAAAAGTAAATAAATAAAACAAGAATTATTTTCTTGATATAATTCTTATTAAATTATTCCTTTCTCTTACCCTTCCTTATACCCTATGAAAACAATTTTAAAAACATGGGATGAGCATAAAAAGCTCAGTGAGGGTTATAAAATAATGAAAGAAAACATTAGTCTATAAATACATAAAAATCAATGAAATTATACTTTTTTACTTAGAAAACATAATCTCTTTAACACACCTCATGAAATCATAATATTTATGAATAATACATATAAATCATAAATCATAATGGTAACTTATAGCAGTAATAACATACTTATATTATAGCTTTCACAACTATATAGGGAGTTACGTTTGGAATACCTATCACGATATATTCCCTAAATCTCTTCAGAGAAAAATTATCATTTTCCTTCGTCATGTTACCCAATGCATTGGAGATCTATCTCGGGCTCACCCACCCTCTATTTATCATGGAACCACTTATATATGTAAACAATACCTAAGAACCATAACATAATCATATCACATTAAACATGAATAAAGGAAAGATAACATTTCCACATTCCAATATCAATATAAAATTTAAAGATATTGAAATAATAAAAAACATTATAAAAACCATTTTCAATACCAAAATACACGAAATTTATTTGGTATTTATTTTGTTTTTTTAAAAACGTTATAGCTTGTTAAGAAATCCAAATATCAAATAATGCTCGCAGTGGTGAAAATATTGTTATCACCACATACGTTAAAAAGAAACATTATTTTTATCATTTTGTAAAATGATTTGTAGAAACAATATTACATTTCAATGAAATTAATAGTTAAAAGGGTTTATAAATCATATAAAATAAATTTCTATATAAATAAAAATATGCCTCAATGAAAGGAGATTGAGACGAAGTCCCTTACCTTGAGTCTGATTAATCATGCATGTTTCTTGTTCTTATGGAATAATAAAAACAAGTTAATTTCTAATTGATTAAGAACCTCTTTCAAGTTTTTTATTAATTTTATATCACTTATTACCTTTTAATAAACATTAAATAATTATTTATGTTAATATCGGTCGTTTTGTCTCATATTCGGTACTTGACTCAGAAATAGACTTGTTATAATTAAAAATTGTCCATGTGATCAAAAGACCATCATTTCTAGAATTATATTCATGATTTAAATACCATATATATCTAGTATATATATGTAATTATAATATTACATAACATTTGGGTATAAGAAATTAAATGCACCATTCCTGGAGATGGTAGGCCGTACGTACGCATGAATACTACATTCATTTTTTTTCATATTTAAAGGAATGAAAAAAATGATACATAGGTATATTATAATTATAGTATATTTTAATATGTTATATATGTTACATAACTTCATTAACCCAATCCTTTATATGTTCCATGTATGGAATGAATGAGTCATATGACTTTGAGGGGGCAGTAGTCCACAATTCCTCAAATGAAATTATCGTAGTTACACATTATGGAAAGCACAAAGGAAAGATTTAAATAAAACAAATATAAGCATAGATAAAATATAAATAAAATATATATCATATATAAATATAGTCCCATCATAATGGCCACCATGAGAGGTCATAAAAGAAAATTGAACAATCATCGTTTCGTGAAGCAGTAGTTCTCCGTTCACAAAAACAATATGTTCATATCCATTAGATGGTGGTGTGTGTGTAAGTGTAGTTCAAATACTTCTCATAAAAACATAATGGTATATTGAGTATACTGGTGTTGTTATGTAATCAATTAATAAGAATATAATAGGGAGTAAAGATGTAAAATAATGGAAAGAAACTTTAGAGAATACGCTACCTCTAAAACATGTAACTCCATTTGATTTGAGCCAATAGGCTTTCTTGAACTGCCTTATGCCTAAGTTAAGGCTTCTAAGAGGAATATAGAGATGTTGGGAGATTATTTGGTCATAGGTTGGATTATCCAAGGGGCTTGAGAGGTGTTATTAAGGGGTTAGAGGAGATAGCCTTTTATAAGAGGGAGGAAGGATACTTTAGGAATGTCTTGAAAGATTATTTTATTATGAACTGAATTTCGATTTTCAAAATTTCAAAAACTCATTTAATTCTAATATAATATGAGGAATATTTGAAATAATCTCAACCAATAGGTTTTAGACAAGTCTAGGTCAAAAATGTAACCATATCTTTTAGCTTTAACCATTAGTTATCTAATTTAACTCTTACCATGTATTCTTGTACATTCATACAATATAGTTAATATAGTTACTATAAAATTCAAATAAATATTAAAGTGGATCATTAATAAAATTTTCAACATTATATAATTCAATATTTTAAATATTAGATATTTAGGACTATTAAATCATTTAATAAAATATTATTTTGTTTAGAAACTCATTTATGTCAATTTTTATACTATTCATATCATGAATTTTTTTAAAAAAATAACAACTTTATTCTTTTTTAATAACTTAATTAATTTAAATAAAACAATTCAAAGTCATATATAAAATTATTTTATGGCATAAAAAGTTTTAAAATATATTTATTTTAATATTTATAATCTCATTTATTTAAATCATTCATTAATAAGGTAATCACTACATCATCATTGTGTCATACATATATTTATTTATATGATGTCTAAAAATTATAAATAAAATACCATGATGTATAAATATTTTTAGATTTATAATTAATATTTATATTTGGAATGATCACTTATATAACCCCATATAAAAATTGTTTCAGTAAAAAAGACATGTTTTCTTATATTTTTCTTTACTTAAATTAAATTATTATAAAATGTAATTTTTACATCAAAGTGGCACTATGGGGTACCAAAATAGAACCACATATGACCATAGTTGGAGATATTTCATCCAATAGTATTAGGAAATATGTTAGGGTAGTTTAATATTATTATAATATTATTTTTCACCCTTATTTACCAGATTTACCCTTTAACCATGGTATATAAAATAATTACTAATGTTAATATTCATAATGTATAAAAAAAGGTACCTATTTACACAATTTGGACCTCATGATTCCAAATATGGAATCAATTTTTCCAAATTCAAATCACAGAAGTTCTAGAAATTAATTTAAAATTAATTCCCATTGTCAAAACAAAAAAGCGCGTTTTTAAGAAGTAAAAACAACCAAATGATTGAAATGTATTTATGTTCAATTTTAATGTGAAATTACTTAAAATTTCAAAAATTGAATTAAAATGTAAAAATATAATCCAATTACACTTTAAATACAATTAAAATGATAATACAACTATATTAATAAATTAGATGAAACTACAGTTTTGAATTAAAATGCAATATTTTTTACTGCTAATTAAAAAATGAACTTTATTAGAGATGTACCAAAATTTCATCCGAAGTAAATTTTGATTTCCTAATTCTAAAGAATAATTTTATTTTTTCAAATATAACATATAAAAATGACAAAAACTATATTTAAAAAGGGTTCTCCATCAAAAGGTGGTAAACGACCTTTAAAAAATATTAGAGTATTTCATGCTTAAAATTAAATTCATTTTTATTTGATGCCACTAATATTCATTGGATAAATGTAATTTTTGTAATAAATATGTAAAATCATAATATATTTAATTATATTCATTCTCACCAATACAACTATAATGCATTAACTACCATTTAAAATAATATTAATTATACATTATTCTTCTGTATAACTCAAAGTTGTGTGTAACAAAAGGTTTCAATGAAACCTACTATTGCGTGTTGAGTACGCTATCAGAAAAAGTGTACTCTTTAACATAAAATTATTATATTATTCATAAATATAAATAGAAATGAAAAAGTGTTATTCTATAAATACTTGGGTTGTTACATATATCATGAAAGTATCTCAAAAATTTGTATGACATTTAGAGCATCTTGGATTTTGGTAGTTAATACATATGGTTTTTCGGATCATCTATATTCTAAAATCTTATATGACAGTTTTACCCCAAAAGGGTGTAATGTTTAAATGGTATGAAATGTTTCATATATCTTCTTAGGATATAAATATTAGGTTAACTTCGGAACCATTATTTATTCATTCGAAACTTGGGTCAGGTTATAATTTTTTTTATGATGCTTATGGTATGGATTTCAGATGAGTCTTGATGCTAGAGAAATAGGTTGTGGCCTATGAATCTCCCTAGTTATACCCTAATCAGATAATCTACCATACCCATTATTGTGAGCTGTTATATGTAATGAATTAACTCCCAACATGGTGTTAATATCCCATTATAGAACACTTAATGCTATATTTTGACTATAAAAGCCTAATGTTTATTTTCACTAAGAGAGATATAAACTTTTGATAGATATTATTAGTTCATTAGCTTTAGTTAATTGATTTGGATATCATATATACCACTGGGAATGGAAATTTGGTTGTCGATACGTGATTAGAGGAGTACCAATCCAAGAAGTGAAGGAATCAATTAAAGATATGTATCTGATGTTTATGTTTTCCGAGATAATATTTCGATTAAAGATTGATGGTGGATAGTTTTTCTCGAAATTAGTAATTATTTACTCATCATTTGTTGATTTTTTTGACTTGGGAAGATGATGAACATTGAGAACCGATAATTAAGAGAATTAAAAACTTGTGGGGAGATATTTGGTGAGTGGTCTTGGTCTCCCAGTGGATCTTTTTTCTTTAATAGAAGGTTGATTGTTTCTTTTCCCTGGATAGATGATTAGTTTAAATGTGGAAAAAATTCATGTTGGACAGTGAAACTTAGGGCTATAAATATATAACATGATTTACTATAGAGATAGTAGTGCCTAGGGATATGGTGATCTATTTTGGATTTAGTATTTCGGTGTCTAACATGTCAATGAGTTAAGGGAAAACACTAAAGATCTGCATAGTTGTAACAACCATAACCAATTCTTGTATGAAAGTGGGATGGAATTTATATGGTTTTAGTAAATGGTTTACCAGGGACTCCAAGTGAGAAGAAATTTATTTGGGTGATTATCGAAAAAATCACTAAATATGTTCACTTTCTACCAATAAAGTAAATAATGAAGGATTGATAAATTAGAGACTTTCATGTCAGAGAGATTGTTAGGATTCATGGGTTTCCCTCTATAATTGTTTTTTCTATAGAAATGAGGTTCACAAACAAATTCATAAAATTTTTATAGGAGGAAATGGTTTCCAAGTTGAAATTGAGTATGGATCATCATCCATAGATGGATGAAGAGATAGAGAGCGCTATACTGGTTTATGAGGATATTATTCAGGCTTGAATACTTGATATTTGTTGATATTGGAATAGTATTGTCCATTGTTCATGTTTTCCTATAAAAATATTTATTAGGATTTGATCAGGATAGGGAAATTAGAGGATATGTTTGGGATGGTATGTTGATCTCCTTTATGCAAGTCAGAGATGAGATGGATGTCCATTATTCCATGTTTGGGACAAGTCTAGTATAAGAGATGACATATGTGGTTAATTTGATCCAAATGCATTTTAAAACATCACATAGTCATTATAATTCTTATGAGAACCATATTTAGTGGCCGTTGTAGTTTTCGGGTAGTGATCGAGTCATTATTAAAGTTTATTCTCTCTTAGCGCATTGTCAGTTTTGTATGCAGGGTAAGTTTGAACTGAGGCTTGTAGGCCCCTTTGATATCATTGATAAAAGAGGGATGGTGGTCTATCAATTTATTTTACCATATGGATTGAAATATATACATGTCATGTTTAATATTTACTTATTGAAGCGGTATATACCATATCTTTCTCATGTGATTAAATGGGATCATAATGATCTTGATCCTGATACCCCTTTGTCTGAGCTGCCAATTCAGATTATGGATCACTTGAATAAGGTATTGTGTCATAGAAAATCCCCATATTTTAGGTAATCTGTATGTTTAGATAGGATAACCATGATATGTGGGAGGAAGAGTCATTAATGAGGCAGCAGTGTCCTTCCCTTTTTGTTGGTCTAGGATCTTGAGGTCTTTATGGAGTCAGAAATCGTTTATGGTGGTGATATTTTAATGTTCTATTACCATTCTGATAGATTTGATCTAATATTTTTATTTGGGTTTCTTTTTTAGGTGGGGGAGTATTCCAAACCATGGAATTGTAAGGGGACATGTACTGGTGAATTCATTGATTTTTTGGAATTTTTCAACTACTAAACATGCAGTTTTTTTTGCTCACTATGAACTTGTAGTGTAAGTGAAGTACACACTCTATAATGTATTTTTTGTAGAATCTATTAACTTTATTCATTATTTGATGGGTTTTACATTCCATGTATCATTTACACATCATGTATGTATAGAATCAAACTTTTACTAAAAATTAATAAGTTTTTTCGATGCATATGGACCTTGAGGATTACATGACTTGTAAATGATTCACATTACATGTAAATGACACAATGTTGGTTTTTTAGGCTATCATATGATTGATATGTTTCCATAAGTCCCTATAAAGATATCCTTTCATGACCAGTATGACTCCGCAGTAAATTTTTAGTGAGAACTTTATATATATATAGATTCCTTTAATGAATAATCACCATTGGGGTTGGATTCATTCTATCACTTTAATCATTTATTCTAGTACTTCTGTGGTTTTTTTTGTTGTTTTATTTTTTTGTAGTTTTTTAATCAGATTGTATTCTATATGAATCCTTTTCATTTTCCTTTTATGAACTGTATTCTAAAGAAAACTTTTGTGGGTTCCTTTCCCCATTTCCAAAGGAGGTTATTTCTCTCTATCCATGTGGTAGGTGGATCTATTCGAGTGTTGTAATTTATTTAATTTCTTATTTTTCATATTGATTTCAAGAGACTTGAAATGGAATCTCATGTATTGAATTGGAAAATGGAATGTGGATATTTATAAAATGGTTATTTTCAAATAAAAATGAATTTCATTTATTAGAAATAGAAAAATGACTTTCAAACCCCTAACGTATATATTTTTTATTTGAGAAGGTTTTATAAAAATGTGGGCATGATAATTAAAATTAAAATTTAATACCATTACACAGTGGAATCCTTTGGTGCATCAAGAATGAGACATGGGTAGCCTTAGTGTGTGTAACACCATGAGGTTGTAACCTCTTTTATATCTTTGGACTATGGTATGAATTGATATTAGTTGGATCCAAACATATTCCTTTTGGGCTTGTGAGTGTCTAGTAAGTATTATTCAATAGTCTAGAGCTCGATTGGAAGGTGCACTATCATTTATAGATATTTATTTCATGATATATTATTTGATGGTTATTTTACAACATGGATATTTATATTTTAGTATCTTTATCATATTTGTTATGGAATTGGAAAATATGACTTGTAATTTTTGAAAACTCAATGACTGTTTGATAAATGTTTTAGTTTTTTATTTATAAAATACATGTAAATTTTTTTGTTTTAACGCGTGAACTTATAAATTATTTTTATTACACCTTGTATAGATTTCAGGGTTTTATTCTACTAGGATTTTTTTCTCACACCCTACTTATATCTTTGGTTGGATGTAGACTTTTTCTATAGGATATAGGTAGAGGGAAGGGAAATTTTTCGCATTCTGTGTAATGCCACAAACATTTATGAATCAAATTACTTTATTTTTAATTAATTTAATGTATATTATTTATAGAAAATACTTTTAATTATTTTATTATATACAATTAGTTTTTAAATGAACATTATGATTAATTACTATTGATAGTATATCAATTGATCAATGATCATATGACTAGTATAAATATAAGGTTTTATCAAATATTTTTGGCATAGAAAAACGATGTGATGGCCTCACCCAATAATATCATACCCTATGAATCCCATGTATCACAACATATAAGGGAGATATCATTTTTAGTATTTTTCCAAGACCAAGGAAAATACGAGATCCAACAACTTTAGCATGATTGAAACCATTTACAGGAGAAGTTCAAGATCATCGAGATCATGACCCAAACCATGTTCAATGAATGTCCCCCTAAAATCCCCACCATCATAAACCTACATCTTAGAGAATATTATAGCGTAATAAATGGATATTTATCCAGACCCTAGAAATAATATTATGTACATTATTTTTTAAAGAATAATGAATATATTTTCTTCCTGTTATTGTTACTATGTAAATTATTTTCAAAGAACGTATAATATTTTGGGTTAATATTCAGATTCAATTAAGAAATATATTTTGATGAGTTAATGGATTTTTATAATAATTAATATTTTAATAAATCAATATTATTAAATTTCATTTTTATATGTAAATTATCATATAATTTTTATGAAGTAAAATGGAAATTTTATTGGGTTTTGAAAGATGTTATTGTCTAAAACTCATCATTTTCAATAAATGTTGGTTTTTATTTTAAAAGTAAAATTTTGAATATTTAGAAAATTATATTAATAAAATGGATATTCTTTTTTTAATCAGGATGTATAAATTATCTAACTATGAATTTTTCATCATTTCTAAGGCAATTGAATTTTTTGGTGATTATTAAATACCGTATAAATATACAGTGTGTTTTATGACATCATAATAGACTAATAGTGATGTAATAAATACAATAAAAGTTATTTTTAGAAAATTATATGTTTTTACTTTAATATAATGTAACTTAAGGTTTACTTTATTTTTTTATAAATACTTAGTGAATCCTCCAAGACTTATAATATATTTTAAGATTTTAAAATCATTTCTTTGAAAGTGTGACTCACCTACACATAATTGAGGATATATTTTATTATCTTTCTTCCCAACCTCATAAAATAATTTATACCACTCTTATTTGGCTGAAACCAAGGGAAAAACCTTCGGATGGTGTGTGTTTTTGAATATTTTATTATGTATTTCCCAAATGTAAAATAATAAAGAAATATCCCTACTTTCATATATAATCCAACCAAATATCCCATTTATCTTCACTACAACTCCTTAAATCGCATCCACCCTCTTAACTATACTCACTAGAGTCATCCCAAGTTTCCCCCAAGCTCCCAAGAAGCCTCCCTCATGCCTTTATAGTCACACATCCAAGTAAGGTATTTCTGTCTTCTCTTTTGAAATCTAGAACCTTCTTTGAGATTAGTTGTTTTATACTCAATGAATTGTATTTAAATTAATTTTTATTCAATAATTTTCTGTCAAAATTAAGTTTTATTAATGATTTTGCATTTATTCCCCCTCATTTGGACCCTTACCTATGCTGTTACAATGCTGAAATTTCATAAGGGATTTCTCGCTTCTCATTTCCATTCAAGCACTTCTTTTATATTATATTTCTTAAACCACATTTTCATATTTTGGGATATGATGTTCCATGATCTCTTTAATACACATTTCATTTCTAAATTATTATATCTTACATTCTCTCTCATTAAGCCTCACTATAATCCTTTATGTACACATGTTACTATGCCAAAATTTAATAAGGGATTATCTTTCCCTCCTTGTAATATAGAAATCCATTTATGATATGCCTTTTTAGTTTACATTTTTTATGTTGGGATAAATTCTTACCTATCCAAATTACTATGCACTTGAGATATAAATTATGAGGTCCCCTTTCACTCTCGTCTAACCCGCTTATAAACATTTACGTACACGCATTATCATGCATAAATTTTGTAAGGGTTATTTTGCTTTATCCTTTTTCTTCAAGATTATTTATTATATTGAATCTTCTATTTAAAGTTACATATGTTTTAGAATGTGTTTACAAGTCACTATTACTATCCATCTCATGTCTGATTGACGAGATACCCCTTTTTCTCTGATCAACCCATTTGAAAATTTATATATGATGTTATTATGTTGTCGAACATGCTCCATGAATTACTATGATTGTGTAGTGAATAACATACCCATATATCTATCAATTATATTATCCTTTATGAAAACATAATTTTCTATTAAGGACTTACATGTATTTATTAAAAATTACATGATTGGGTAATAAATTATGCTATTGAATGAACCCATGCTATATGATCTATATGGAACCCTTAAGCCTGAGAATGAAATGACTATGCAAGGTGAACCCTGAAATAAATCTAATGTATTGGGTAATTTTTCGTATCATGATACATCATGATACGATAGGGGTTTACCAAATTCCTTATGAGACTTTTTTCCACCCTGATGTCTTGGTGGTTTAACTTTAACTTTTGTTTATGATTCCGTTTTTCTAGTTGCTACCATATTTCTCATGTTATGATTATCCTGCTAAATCATTACCTATTATTAATGTTACTTATGCCTCATTGACATTCCTTTTATAAAATGTATTATTACCCTAACATTATTTCATTTTTATTCCCACATTGTACTTTATATCTTACCCCTTTCTTATGTATGTCTTCAGGTTATTTCATACAGTGTTATGTACGATGAATCTTTTTTGTCATGTTAAAAATGTTTTCCGTAAATATGTTGCGGTATCTCTTGTTTTATGTTATTATTTAATGTTCCTAAACCCTAAAGGCACTAGAACAATCTATATTCTTATTTTTATTATGTGAAATTTTGTGTAATAAATCATGTATAAAAATAAAATAAAGAGTGTAGTTATTATATTTGGTTTCATAGGGTTAGGTTTAGTTATTTTTGGGATTAGGATTAGAATACCATATGGAAAACCATTAGAGATAAGACTAATTATTAGATATCATGCCTAATTTTTGGTGAGTAAATATTCAATGGTTTATCATGAAACTAAATCCATGTATGTATACTATAAGTGGATGTGGTAATGGAATATATGTACCCAGGAGTAACAACTCCGAAAACGAGTTCTGTTCTAGAATCATGGTAAACTAGTGCATGAAAATGGGGCTTACTGCAAAACTGGTTTGACACTCCTTGGCTATATGATTTGGTAAATTTCTTAAATCATTAAAAACCAATATTAAGGGAACAAAAAAATTCCCATAAATATATATGTTATGATGTAGATCATGGATAAAATAAATTGAAGCCTAGGAACTCATAGGTTAATGAGATAAATATAATTCATAATTTATCTTTTTATTATCATTATATTACCCTTTATATTCTTACTATTTTAAGATATTCTTCCCTAATTTCTTTTTTATTCTAGAAAATGACCAAAAATAGGAGGAATCATGCTAACAACCGTTGCAAAGGGAAGTGTGACAATTACCCCAATGAGATTCCCAACCTGATAAGAGTGGGAATCACAATCATTGTTCTGATAGACTCTTAATTAACTAATGTTTTGAATTGAAACATAGACTAGGAGGATTTCATATCCCACCCTAATAAATATAAACCCATAATCAAGATCATCATGTGATAAAGGCATCCTACATTTAGTGGATCATCTGATCCCTTAATTTTGAACCAACAGATCAATTCCATTGAAAATATATTCACCATATTTAATTGTTTCAAACTAGAGAAGGTTCTTGTGGTTGTTATTCATATGTATGGTGAATCTAATTAGTTGTTGAAATTTTTCAAGAATACAATTCCTTATAAAGAGATTGATGTAATAGAGTGGAAAAAATTCCAAAAAATGTTTTTTGATAAATATTTCCCTGAACCCTTTATCTGAAGATGAAAAGATATTTCCTTTCACTCCATCAAAAGGATGAAGAATCTATTGGGGAGTATGATGAATACATCACTATACTTTCATGATATGCATACTATTTTTTCATTACCCCGGAATTCAAGGTTGACCACTTCTTTTGTGGGATAAAGCCTAGTATACAAAATTCCATGGAAATCCATGACTTTGATAGATATGAAGAAATTTTATAATGTTCCCTCAAAGTAAAGATGAAGATAGGTGAATCTAAAGTGTATCATGGGGATTATAAGTGGAATGTGGACTTTAATTCTATTATTCTGATGGATAAATCCAATGGTGCTAAGAAATTCAAAAACCTCACTTTCCAAAGGTATAGAAAGAATCACCCCATAAATTGCCTAAGGGGAATAAGGAAATGCTTTAGGTGTGTAAGAAAAGGGCACCTAGCCAATGATTTACAACAAGAGAAACCCTCCAATATGGTAGGGTAAGGGAACACCCCAGTCAACCCTCAATGCATTGTTCATTGCTACAACTTCAAGGAATTGGGTACATTTCGAACCAGTTCCATATGCCAAGGGTTTTTGGAGGAAACCAACAAACTTCAAGGCAACAAAGGAGAGATTATTTCATTACTACCACAAAATTTAATCCAAACAATTAAGTGATGACATGTACACTAGTTATGAATTCAATAATAGAGAAAATAATTTTTTTTTCTGGTTCAACAGATTCCTTTATATTATTAAATTTTAGTATAAGTATTCAAAAACCACCAAAAATCATGGAAGTAGAGATTTTGATGAAGATAGAAAATTTAGAAATTATTTCATCCCATGTATATAACTCCTCCCCTAACACAATTTTTTGATTGAACATCCTGGATAACATTATCATACTTCTCTTGGAGGAATATTATTCAATTATGGGCATGGATTGGCTTTGTTTATATATAGAAAACATAATTTTTTAAAAGAGGTAAATCACCCTCTAAATGGTGGAATGACCCCCGATTATGTACAAGAGTAAGGAAAAGGATGAATATTCTTTAGCACCATACTATAAATTAGGGAAATTACTAATATATGAGAAATATTATCCAGGTCAAATGATTTAGACTAACGAAGGGATCTTCTGTGAAGACATGACTATTGTGATGGAATAAGATGATGTGCTTCCTGAGGAATTATCCAGTTTTCCTCCCAGCTGAGAGGTCAAATTTTCAATCGATCTTATACCTGGGGCATTTCCAATATCCAAGACTCTGTATAGGATGGATATTTTGGAACTTGAGATAATGAAGAAACAAATATAAGATAATATGGATAAAGGTATTAAACACCGAAGTGATTCACTATGGGGTGCACCAGTCTTCTTCGTCAATATGAAGGATGTGACTATGTGACTTGGAATTTATTATCGTGAGATAAAAAAAAACACGAAAAAGTACCAGTATCCTTTTCAACAAATCGATAAATTTTTCGATTAGCTACGTGGAGAAAAATACTTATCCAAGGTTGACCTATGGTCAAGATATTACCAATTAATGGTGAAGATGAAGGATATCCCCAAGACATATTTTCATATAAGGTACTAGCACTATGATTTCACAGTGATGCCTTTTGGACTCACTAATTATGTAGAAATATTCATGGACTTGATGAATATACTATTTAGTGATTACCTCAACAAATTTTTGGTATTATTTATAGATGATATTATAATATACTCCAAAACCAAGGAGGATCATGAGGTTCATCTAATCACTATGCTAAAAACCTTGAGAAAGGATAAGCTCTATGAAAAGTAAATCAAGTGTGAGTTCCAGTTGGATGAAGTATCATTCTCGGGTAATATGAAAATTAGAAATGGGATATTTTTAGATCCTTCAAAAACTAACAAAATTGAGGGATGGCTGAGGCCAACATCCGTGATAGATATCTGTATCTTCCTTGGGATAACTGGATATTATCGGTGATTTTTGAAAAATATCTCATGATTATCAAACCCTCATACCAATATAATACATAAGGGAGACAAATTTTCTTGGAATAATGAATGTGAAAAAGGTTTTATGGAGTTAAAAAAGAGTCTTATCACTACCCATGTGCGCACATTACCCAAAAGTGGCGAACATTTCATAATTCTTAGTAATGCTTCAATGAAGGGATTAATATGTGTGTTGATGAAAAATAAAAAAGTCATTTCCTATGCCTAAAGGAAGTTGAAAATCTGTGAAAAATATATCCCACACTTTATTTGGAGTTGTAAACTATGATATTTTCATTTAAAATCATGTAGCATTATCTATTTGGGGAGAATTGTGAAATATATATGTGTAACAGAATTACCAATTATATATTAACACATAAAGAGATGGATATTCAACATTAAAGATGGATAGAGATTATCAAGGATTATAACTTCTCAATTCACTACCATTTTGAGAAAGAGAACCAGGTAAAGGAAAATATAAGTGAAAAAGAAAAATAAATTATATCAGTGATGAGAATTGACAAGGATATGATCTTCTTAGACCTAAAAAAGAAAGACATGGGAATCATAAATAAAGGAACATCATCAATCCATTCACAAATTATTTCTCATCAATATCCATTATGAAGGTTAAAGGATGATCAAAGTGATAATGATGGAATTAAAAAGTATTTGGGAACTATCATAAAATGGAAATCCTCAATGTTAAATGCTAATGAAGAAGGAATTGTGATATTTGGGGCTAGATTATTTGTTTCATCAAAGACTAAGTTAATGAATGAAATTTTGGATAATGCCCATATTTTTCCTTTCTCCATTTACCCAAGAAACAAAAATATGTATCGAGAACTCTGAGATCAATATTGGTGGGATAACATTAAGAAGGTTATCGCAAAATATACATCATAGTACCTAGTATTTCAACAAGTGAAGTTTGAAAGGATGAATTATAAAAGAATGATGCTTCCATTACCCATATAAACATGGAAATAGGAAAAAATCACCATGAACTTTTTCACTGGACTTAAAAATACATCATAGGGAAACAATTATCTCTATGTTGTTGAGGATCATCCTAAAAACACTGAAGACTTCATCATGATTTGTGAGGATTTTTCAGTGGATCAACAAACACTGATATATATTAGAGAGGTGGTAAGACTACATTAAGCACCACTGTTGATTGTGTTCGATCGATTTCCAATATTCAGATCTAAGATTTGGAAAAGACTTCAACATGCTCTAAAAACTAAGTTAAACTTCAGTACTTATTATCACCATTATTCTGATGGCCAATCTAAGAGGAATATCCAAACACATGAGGATATGTAGAGAGCTTGCTCAAGGGACTTTAAGGTCGGATGGTACCAACATCTTCCTTTGGTGGAGTAATCTTCCAACAATAACTTCAACTCAAGCATCCAAATTCCCCATATGAATCCCACTATGAGAATAAATGAATAACACCTATATGTTTTTATGAAGTTGTGGAATGAAAACTTATAGGTGAAAAAATGGCTGAAGAAATGATAGATATGGTTAGGACCATCCAGTAGCACATCATTACTACTCAGAGTTGAAAAAGGGATAAGATGATAATTGTTGATGAGTTATAGAGTTTGATGCTAGGGAGATAGAATTCCTCTGTATATCTACATGGAATAGTGTGATGGGATTTTGGAAGAAGGGAAAGATTAGTCCAAGGTACATCATTGCTTTTTAGACCCTCGATCACATCAGAGTAGTGACCTATCAACTAGACCCCCCGCTGAACAAATATCAAGTACATGATGTTTTCCATGTTTCCCTCTCAAGAAATCACAAACCAGACTCCTCACACGTACTCTATCTAAAGGTGGTACCATTAGAAAATTACCTTCCATATGATGATCATCTGGTGAAGACCTTAGATCATAGAGAAAATGTTCTATAAAATAAAGAAATTCCCCTCATCCAATTATTGTAGCAAAACCAAAAGATTGATAAAGAAACATGGGAAACAGAGGAGTTGATGAAGTAATGTTACCCTCATCTATTTTAGTGTGGGAAAAGAAAAATTTTAGGGTGAAATTTCCTAAGGGGTAAGGCTGTAATGACCCAAACATTAATAAAAAATTTCCTTTTTTGATTTAATTAAATGTATTATTGTTATAGAAAACACATGAACATATTTTACTATATCCAATTGGATTTTGAATGACCATTATGTATATTATCATTGATAATATATATTCTGAACAATGATCACATGACTAGTATAAATTTTGGTTTTAACCAAATACTTTGGGCACAGAAAATAGAAGTGATGGCTCACATAGTAGGATCATACTCTTCAATGCCAATTTATTAGAGCATATTAGGGAGATAGAATTTCTAGGATTTTCCCTAGACCAAGCCCAATCTATGATCCAAAAACATAATCTCGACTGAAATTGTTTATGGGTGAACTTAAAGTTCATCAAGATCCCAACCCAAATCGTGTACACTAAATGTCCCCATGAAATCCCCACTATCACAGACCTTAATATTAGGGAATATTCAGGTTTAATAAAGGTATATATATCAAGACCCTAGAAATAATATTATCTAATTTTTTTTAAAGAATAAATAATTTATTTTCATCTTATTATTGTAACATTGATAATGATTTTAAATCACAAATAGTATTTTTGGTTAATATTCAAATTATATTATGAATACTACTTTGTGGAATAAATTTATTTCTGAAATAAAAATTATATTAATAAAATATTATTTTTAAATTGAATCTTTAAATTTAAATGATCATACAATTTTGATGAAGTCAAATATAATTTTTACTAGTGTTTGAAAAATTTTATTTTAACAAACCCATCATTTTCAATAAATTTCAGGTTTTATTTTAAAAGTAAAAAGTAACATAATTATCAAATTTTCATGATAAAATGGATATAATTTTTGTAATCAAGAAATTGAAATTATCTAATGATAAAATTTGTATACTTTTGGGAGACAATCATATTTTTGGGTGAAAATTAAATATCATATAAATATACTCTATGTTTTATGAACTGATAATGGACAAATAGTGATGTAATAAATACTAAAAACGTTATCCTTGGTCAAATATAATTTTTCCCTTTAAAATAATTTAAATTAATGTTTGGTGTATTTATTCTATAAAGCCTTAGTGAACCCTCCATGATTTATAAAATATTTTTATTATTTTAAAATCATTTCATTGAATGGGTGACTAACCTCGACATAAGAAAGGGACATATTTTATTATCATACGAACTTGGAATTATGAAATAATGTACACAACTCCATTTTTTTAGAAAACATTGGCAAAACCCCTAAGATGCTTTATTGTTTTTAATATTTTATTATGTAGAGTCCAAAACAAAAATATTAAAGAAACCCCCTCCATTTTTATATAAACCCTCCCAATATCCCACTTCTCTTCACTAAAACTCCTCTAAAATCGTCCACACTCTTCCCTATACTCCCAAGAGTCCTCCCAAGGCTCCCCTAAGCTCCAGAGAAGACTCTCCCAAGCCTTTGGATTTACACATCAAGGTAAGGGATTTCACTCCTCTCCTTTGAATTAAAGCACCTTATTTGATATTAGTTCTTTTAATTTTAATTTGTTGTATTTAAATTCTTTTGGTATTGTAAAATCCCTAGTTTTAAGAAAGAAACACTATGTTCAACAGCATACATAATATGCCACATTGAGCATAAACTAAGAACTAAATATCATTATTTAAATGATACTATTATAACCTAGTCGTTGGAATGGACAGAATGAACAGTATCAACTCAATTATGAAAATATGGTTAGAAAATGTTTAAATAATGATTAATTGGTAACCAAATTTATTATAAATGTAAATAAAAACCAACTAAATATAAAGGAAGTGTTTTTATGAAAAACTATCTAAAAAGTGAGTAATTGTGTTTATAAAATAATATCACTATTTTTGGATTTATATTTAATGAAAAATATTTGTTATATATTCAATGTAATGTTTTAAATTTATCTTATATGTTTTCTAGATATGATATAAGAACAAATTCAATTTTTTAGATAAAAGAAGTATTTTTATAAAAAAGGAATTTTACCACCTTTTGATGGAGAACCCTTTTTAAATTTTGTTTTTGAAAACTTTTTATGTTATATTTGAAAAAATAAAAATCTTCTTTATATTTGGGACATCAAAATTTCATTTGGATGAATTTTTGATATTTTTCAGATAACAATCATGTTTTGATGAATAGTAAAAACATGCTAAATTTTAATTGAAAATAAATTTTCCATCAAAACAATTTATATGGTTAAATCAAATTATTTAATGGTTTTAAATTATAAATGTATTATATTTTTTTAATTTATTATAATTTAGGTCAATTTTGTTAATTATATATTGAATTCAGATGTAAAAACATTTCAATCATTTATAATGTTTTACCTATTAAAAAACCTCCGCTTTCTCATTTTGACAATAAGAATTAATTTGAAATTAATTTCTTACTATTATATGTTTTGAATTTGGAAAACTAGGTTCCATATTTAGAATCATAAGGTATAAAATTTGTAAATAGGCACCTTTTTTTTGAAATTATGAATAGTAACTTCAATAATTATTTTTATTTATCATGGTTAAATGGTAAATCAGGTAAATAAGGGTAAAAAAATCATATTATAATAATATAAAAAAAACCTAATATGTGTCCTAATCCTATTTGATGAGATATTTCTAACCATTAGTATCCTTAGGAAAAACCTATGGCTTTGGGGATCCAATGGGGTGTGAAAATGATATTTTATAATATTTAATTTAAAGAAAAGGGAAATATAACATAAACATGTATCTTTTAATAAAACATATTTAAATGTAAGGGTATATAATTATTATCTATGAATATAAATCATAATTATTAATATTAAAATATTTCCTACATCATTTAATTTTATTTATAATTTTTAGACATTAAATAAATAAATTTATTTATTAAACAACGACGATGTAATGATTACCTTATTAATGAAAGAATCAAATAAATGATATTATAAATATTAAAATAAATGTAATTTTAACATTTTTATGCCATAAAAGATTTTATTGATTTAATTTCCATTTATGGGATGACTTAATTCACTATGTTTCATGTAATCAAGTTATTATGACTTTAACAAAAATCAATTTCTAAATAGTGTCAAAATAGACATAAATGAGTTTTTATAAAAAATACTATTTTATTAAATGATATCATAGTCCTAAAAATATATGATTTGGAAAAATGACTTATATAATGTAAAATTTTAATTAATGATCCATTTTTCGTTTGATTAAAATTTTATAGTCACTATAGTAACCATATATTTTGAAAATACCAGAATACAAGGTATGAGTTGATGTTTTTAACTAAGGGTTAATGCTAAAAGATAAGGTTTTGTTAGTGATTTAAATTAGTCTAAAACCTATTTTATGATATGATTTAGTCCTATAATCATCTTATTCTTGAAATTTATCACCTTAGGAACTATTATAATTTTAAAAAAAATTTATAACAAAATAATATTTCAAGACTTTCCTAAAGTCACCCTCCTCCCTCTTATAAAAGGAAACCACCTATACCTAATTACTCACACCTCTAAAGCCCCATGTAATGTTCAAATTCTACTCAAATAATCTCCCAACATCCCTACCCTACTCCTAGAATCCTTAACATGGTCATAAGAAAACTCAAAGAATCCTTTTGGATCATGTAAAAAAGAGTTACCCAATATTGAGGTAACATCTTCTCTCAATATCCTTTCATTTATCTTCTTTTTCCAACACCATAACCTATTTTTATTCCATTATTTTATTAAAAATAATGTATCATAAATATAATAAGATGTTTTTATACTATGGTTTTGACCTAAACAAATAAAAACCTCCATATAATGAATATAGAACACATCGTTTCTATGTACGGTGAACTTCTGCCTCATGAAACAATGGTTGTTAACTTCTATAATACTACCACTAATTATGGAAATTATGATTTAAATATTTTTATATATGATATTTATTATATTTATATTTTCTCTATAATTCTATAATTTTTATTTATAACATACCTTTTTGCTTTTCAGGTTTTGTAAATACGATAATTTCATTTGAGGAAGTGTGGACTACCACTCCCTCAAAGTGATAAGACTCATCCATGCCATACATGGAATGTATAAAGGATGGTTTTTAAAAACCTATATAACATATAAAACATATATATTATAATTTAATTATAATATTCCTACATATCATTTAATTTTCATTTGTTAAAAATGACAATGAAATTAATGTAGCATTCAAGCATACATATGACCTACCATCTCTATAAACTGTGCATTTCATATATATTATCCAAATACTATAGATCATTATATATATATATGATATTTATATTTTATTTAAATCATGAATATAATTCCTGATATTATTGACTTGTGACCATATGGTCAATTTTTAATCATAACAAGTTCATTTTTGACTCAAGTATCGAACATCGACAAAACATCCAATATGAACTCAAATAATTAACTAATTGTTATAAAAAGATAATAAGTGATAATAAATGAATAATAAAAATGAATAATGTTCTAAATAAAGTATAAATTAACCAATTTTTATAATTCAAGAAATTAAATAATGAACGAGTCAAGTTGGACTCAAGGTAAGGGACTTCATCACAATCTCCTTTCATATAGGCTTATCTTGATGTTATATACCTTTATTATCCTACAAGGTGTATAAAAAACCCTTTTGAAAAATATTATCCTGAATTAATATGTATTCCAGATATTTGAAGTTTTTTTAATTATATTCTTAAATATTCTTATTCATGTGTTTCTCAAGTGGTAAGGGACTTTTTGATAAAAAACTGGATTTAATGTTCTGATGATTTATTCTTATAAAATTGCTATTTTTTGTACATATTTTCAAAGTGGTTTTAGGGATTTATTTGTATGGACATAAATATTTTAAAATTTTAATTATCAAATTTATTTTCAAAATTTCGAAGCATTATGGGACACTTTGATTCAAAAATCTGTTTCATAAATTCTTAAATTGGTTTTTGAAAAGGGATTGGTTGTCTTAGGAATAAAAATGAAATTTTGTGAGTGATATGTTAAAGATTTCACAATTTTATGCATTGGTAATTGTACATTTAACAGCTGATCCCAATATAGCTTATATGATGGTTTTATCCCCATTATAGCTCACAGGTGAGCCCGGTATAGCTTACACGAAGCGTTAAGCCCCATTATAGATCATGAGGATGGGTGAGCCTGATATAACTTATAAGAAGGGTGATCCCAATTATAGATCTCCAATGAATTAGGTATTCTGGAGATGGAAGTCGAATGTATGGTTATTCCATTTGTAAGAGTGAATTTAAGAGTTATATGGTAATGATGTCCCAAGGAATATATGTGATTTTTCAATGAGTGCTAAATAGTTTTTAAGAAAATATTTTTTATGGGTTTTCATGTTTTCATTGGACTAAAAATTTACTTTACTTATGTCCCTTATTGTTCATTTTATTCTCATACTAAATTTTTAAATGTTATTAATAGGACTTGAGGTAGACTAGAGTCATGGATTGAATCAAGGAAAATTATAATGATTAAACATGTAAATAAACCTAGTTTCTTTTTAAACGATTTTGTGTTATGAATAAAATGGTTACTATTGGAAGTTTCCACTTTTAATTCCTATTTCTCTATTATGTAATAGTTGGTGTAATTCTCTAAATCTATAAACCTGAAAAGATCATGAATGTGAATTCTTGATATAACTCATGATTATGTAATTTTTAAGGATGGGTCCTTATAGTAGGTATTTGAGGTCAGTCTAGACAGATTTGGAAATTATGATGTCTTCTTAAGGGTTAGGGATATAATCATGGGTTTATAATTTTATGCATAATCATAAGTTAAATGCCTTATAACCCCTTTTGAGGCATATGTTATGAAATTTTAAGGTAATTAACGGTATTTTTGGAGACATTTATTTTTGAGGAAGTTAGGGGTTAGTACATTTAGAGATGAAAAATGAATGTTATAAAATAACCTATGAGGATAAAACATGTTATGGTTAATTTTTAGGATTTTATCACATTTTTGGTAGAGTTATAAAATTATATAGTTTTTTTAACAGTGGACAATGCACAGACCATGTGCCAACCTATCATGTCAGAAAAGTAGTGGGAATCGAACCCAAACTAAAGTGAAAAGGATATTTATCTTCTAAAAATATCATAGGTGATGTCTATTGTTACTATGAATTATTCTCTTAAGTTAAATTATTTTATAGATTAATAATAAGATAACTTTGGGAACTTATGTTTTATCAAATTGATGTCCTTATTATAGGAAAATGATTTAGTAATTAAATGATAAATATTATTTTGGAAGACCTTCGCTCATTTGGGAGCACTATATTCATAAAGAAAATAGAATACTATGGGGTTTCATTTATGGAGAAATGGTTGAATTTTGTTTTGGAATAACCTATGTTTTTATTGTGGACATATTGATATTTGGATAATTTATGGAAATGATTAACCTATCATGGAGAATATGTGATTAGTTTAATTAATTTTATGTATGAGTCATTAAGAGTAGATGCTGTTATTTTGAGATAAATGTTAAGATTTTTTGTGGAAGGTTATGTTATCAAATCCATCTGAATTTTGAGTTTCAATATTAGTTTGGATTATTTTGAAGAATTTTCAGGACAATTGTTTATTTAATGGTCATTATTGAATATTGGGTATTGTTTGTTGAATTTTGGAGATTAATAGAAGTATTTATTTTTATAAAGGATTATCCTTTTTGGGGATTATATGATCTTATACTAACCATTTGGGATTTTTTTATTGTAAAAAGTTAAATAAATATATAGTTCAACATTTTTGAATTATGTGATTGTTTGGAAGTTGATTCTAGTACTTCTGGTGTGACCAAGTCATCTTTAATACTCATCATTTGGAGAAAATATGAGCTTGTGGTAGATATTTATTAAATGATAAAACTCTACTTGAAAATTAAATTGTATACTTATCTTATTAGTGAATCTCATATATAAATTCCTCATCCTTATGAAAAGGATATTAAATCAAAAATACTTTTTTGTTTACTTTTCCTACTGGGAAATCAAAGACCTTTTATCCCAGCAAAAATTTACAGTTTTCTGGTTTTTAACTTTCTCTTAATAATGTTTCCTCTCACTCTCCATTAGAACAATATGGATAATTTCACTTCTATATACATGTTTTCTTACATGGAATCCTAGTATTTTTCATCATGGGTGACCTTTGTAATTCTCTTTCATTCTTATAAAGTGATAGTTTTATTGAATCATTTTTTGATGTGAGATTTGCAATGAAGTTATCGAGAAAAATATTAAAATTATGAAGATAATATTTCAAAAATGGGGGAATGATGTAATATCCCAAGTTATATGAAATATACACTATGTTAAATTTCATACATGATATGCTACATCGAGCTTAAACAGACAACTAACTAATATTATTTAAATGTTACTATTATAACCTAGTTGTTGGAATAACGGTAATGAATAGTATGAACTGAATTATCAAAATATGGTTTAAAAAATGATTAAATAATTATTCATTTTTTACAATATTTATTAGAAATGAAAAAAACTAATTGAATATAAAGAATGAATTTTTATAAATGCCTATTTAAAAGGAGAATAATTGTCTTTATAAAATAATATCACTATTTATGGATTTTTATTTAATTAAAAACATTTGTTATATATTCAATGTAATTTTTTAAATTATTTTTATATTTTTTCTAGATATTATATTAGAAAAAAATCAATTTATCGGATAAAAGAAATATTTTTCTAAAAATGTAGTTTTACCACCTTTATATGGAGAACCCTTTTTAAATTTAGTTTTCAACAACTTTATATGTTCTATTTGAAAAAATAAACATATTATTTAGTACTAGGATATTAAAATTTACTTTGGATGAATTTTTTATATATTTCTCATAACTATCATGTTTTGAGGAATAGTAAAAATACATATATTTTAATTAAAAACTACTTTTTTCCATCAAGATAATTATTTAATGGTTTTAAAGTATAGATTGAATATATTTTTTTCATTTATTATAATTAAGGTCATTATTGGTAATTATATTTTGAATTTATATGTAAAAACAATTCTATATTTTGCAATGTTTTAACTTTTTAAAAAACCCCGCTTTCTCATTTGGAAAATGGGAATTAATTTTAAATTAATTTCATCAAATTATTTTTTGAATTTTGGAAAATAGGTTACATATTTCGAATCAAAATGTAAATTTTTTCTAAATTGGTAACTTTTATATTTTGGAAATTATGAATAATAACTTTAATAATTATTTTTATTTATCATGGATAAAGGGTAAATCAGGTAAATAAGGGTAAAAAAAATAATATTATAATAATATAAAACTAACCAAAACTTTTTGTAATCAAAATTTATGAGATATTTACGACCATGAGTATCCTTAGGACAAACCTTTGGCAATTGGGAACCACTTTTTTGTGAAAATGAAATTTTATAATATTTAATTTAAAGAAAAAGGAAATATAAAATAAACATGTATATTTTACTAAAAAAATTTTTAATATAGGGTTATATAACTGATATGTATAACTATATATAGTAATTATAAATATAAAAATATTTCCTACATTATGGAATTTTATTTATAATTTTTAGACATTAATTAAATAAATAAATTTATGTCACAAGGATGATGTGGTGATTACCTTATTAATGAAAGAATCCAATAAATGAAATTATAAATTCTAAAATAAATGTAATTTTACTATTTGGATGCCATAAAATAATTCTTTGTATGACCCTAATATATTAGGGATGATTTAATTCCATATTTTTTAAGTAATGAAGTTTTTTTTACATTAACAAAAATCAATTTATAAATAGTGTCAAAATAGACATAAATGAGTTTTTAAAACAAATACTGTTTTATTAAATTATATAATTTTCATAAAGATATAATATTTTTTAAAAATGATTTATATAATGTTAAAAAATTTAATTAATGATCCATTTTTGTTTTTATTGAAATTTAATAGTAACTATAGTAACCACATATTATGAAAATACAAGAATACATGGTTAGAGTTGATGTTTTTAACTAAGGGTTAAAGCTAAAATGTAAGTTTATTTTTGGGAACATAAACTAGTCTAAAACCTTTTGTTTGAGATTTTTTATACCCATACTCATTCTATCATTTAAATTTATCAATTTTAAACTATTATAATATGAAAATAAATTTATAATAAAATAATATTTCAAGATAGTCCTAAAGTAACCCTCCTCCCTCTTATAAAAGGCCTTCAACTATACCCTCTTACTCACACCTCTAAAGCCCCCTGGATCATCCAACTTCTTCTCAAATAAGATCCCAAATTTTCCAAATTACTATTATAATCCTTAACATTGGAATAAGAAATCTCAAATAATCCATTTTGACCATGTAAAAAAGAGTTACCCAATTTTGGGGTAATATCTTCTCTTAATCTCCTTTCATTAATTTTCATTATCCTACCCATAACTTGTTTTTATTAAATTATTTTTGTACAAAACATTTATCATCAATATAATATGATCTTTTTTTGCTATCTTTTCGACCCAAACATACACAAACCTCCATTTAATGTATATAGAACATATTGCTTCTATGTACGGTGAACTACCACCTCACGAAACGATGATATTTCACTTTTCTTCTACCACCTCTCATGGTGTCCATTATGATGGAACTATATTTATATATGATATATATTATATTTATATTATCTATATACTTATATAATTTTTATTTAGCACTTACCTTTATGGTTTTCATGTTGTGTAAATATGATAATTTCATTTTCGGAAGTGTAGACTACCACCCCCTCAAAGTGATCTGACTCATTCTTGCCATATATGTAATGTATAAAGGATGGTGATAATGAAAAAATGTAATATATATATATATATATATATTATACTAGAAACATAATATTCTTATGTATAATTAAGTTTTCATTTGTTAAAAATGACAAAGAAATGAAAGTAGCGTTCAAGCGTACGCACGACCAACCGTCTCCATGAACTGTGAATTTTATTTCTTATCTACAAATAAAATATATTATTATAAATAAATATATTTATATGATATATTTATTTTATTTAAATCATGAATATAATTTTGGAGATGATGGACTTATGACAATATGGAAAATTTGTAATCATAACATGTTTATTTTTGACTCATGTATCAAACATCGACAAAATGTCGAATATGAAATCAAATAATTAAATAATTATTATAGAAAGGAAATAAGTGATATTAAATAAATAATAAAATTTAATACAGTTATGAATAAATTATAAATTGACCTATGTTTATAATTTAGGAAATTAAAGAATGAACGAGACAAGTTGGACTCAAGTTAAGCGACTTCGCCTTAATCTCCTTTCATAGAGGCATATCTTGATGTTATGTAATTTTATTATCCTATAATGTGTATATACAAACCATTTAAAACATAATATAATGAATTATATATTCTCATTAAATTTGATGTTTTTTTAATGATATTTTTAATTATTCTTGTTCAAGTGTTTCTCAGGTGGTAAGTGACCTTTTATCAAAAAACATCGTTTTAATGTTTTGATGAATTATTCTTATAATTTTTTATGTACATGTTTTCAAAGAAGTTTTATGGATTTAATTGTATTGGAATAAATATTTTATATTGTTAATTATAAAATTTATTTTCAATTTTTCAAAGCTGTATGTGACACTTTGACTCAAAAATATCTTTCATAAATTCTTAAATTGGTTTTTGAAAATGGATTGGTTGTCTTGGGACAGAAAATGAATTTTTTTAGTGACATGTTACAAATTTCATTATTCTATTAATTTATAATTGAACATTTAATAGGTGAGCCCAATATATCTTATATTAAGTGTTGAGCCCCATTATTGCTCACTGGTGAGACAGATATAGCTTACAAGAAGGGTTGAGCCCCATTTTAGCTCATGAAGGATGGGTGATCTTGATATATCTTATAAGAAGTGTGAGCCCCATTATAGATCTCCAATGAATTGAGTATTATTAATATGGAAGTAGACCATATGGTTATTCCATTTGTAAGGGTGAATGTAATAGTGATATGCTAATGATTCCCCAAGGAACCTATGAGATTTTTCAATGCATGCTAAATAATTTTTAAGAAAATGTTTTTAATGGGTTTTCATGTTTTCACTGGACTAACAATTTACCTTCATTATGTCCATTACTAATATTTTTGTTCTCATCCCAAGTTTTTAAATTTTATTCATATGATTTTAGTGAGACTAGAGTCCTGGATGGAGTCAAGGAAAAGTATAACGATTAAACATGAAAAGAAACAGTGTTTTTTTAAAAGTTTTTCTGTTATGAAAATAATGGATACTATTATAAGTAACCAATTTTTTTTTCTATTTTTCTATTATGTAATAGTTTTCCTAATTACTTAAATCTATAAACCTAAAAAGTTTCACAACATGAATTCTTTATATAACTCAAGATTATGTAATGTTTAAGGCTCATGCCTTATAGTTGATATTAGAGGTCATTTTAGACAAATTTGGAGATTAGAATGTCTTTTTAAGTGTTAGATATATCATCATGGGTTTATAATTTTAATCTTAATCATAATTTCAGTGCCTTAGAACCCATTTTGAGTCTTATGTTATGAAATTTTAAGGTTATTAACAATATTTTTAGAGACATTTATTTTTGAGGTAGTTATGGGTTAATAATCTTGGAGTTGAAAAATGAAAGGTATAGAATAACCTATGATGATAAAACATTTTATGGTTATTATTGATGTTTTTATCTCATTTTTTGTGGTTTTATAAAATTATATAGTTATTTAAAAAGAGGAAAGAACACAGACTATGTGACAACCCACCTTGTCGGACAAAACAGTGTGAATCGAACCCACACCTTATGTGTGACTGAGATTTATCACCTCACACTTTCCTATGTGAAGTATCTTGTTAATATGACTTATTCTATTTAGTTAAATGATCGTATGGATTAATAATAATATGATTTTTGGAAATTATGTTTTATCAAATGGATATCGATAGCATAGGGAAGTGATTTGGTGATTAACTAATAAATGTTATTTTTGAAGACATTATCTCATTTGGAAACACTATATTCTTAAGGAAAATATAATACTTTTGGGTTTCATTTAAGGATAAATGGTTGAATTTTATTTTTTAAGAACCTATTTTTTTTGTAGACATATGGAGATTTTGTTAATTTAACCAAATCATTAACCTATTATAGAGAATATGTGATTAGGTTAATTAATTTTAAGTAGGAGTCCTTAAGAGTAGACAATGTTATTTAGAGATAAATGTTAATATTTTTCATTGAAGAATATGTGATCAAATCCTTATGAATATTGGGTTTCAATACAAGTTAGGATTATCTTGAATAATTTTAAGAAAAATTGTGTATTGAATGGCCTTTGTTGAACAATGTGTATTTTTGTTGAATTTTGGAGATTTTGAGTAGTATTTTTTTATGAAGGACTATCCTTTTTAAGGATTATCTGATCTTTCACTAACCATTGTGATTGTGGTTAATGGAAAAAGATAGGGAAATATATAGTTCATCTTTTCTGGATTATGTGTTTCTTTAGAAGTTGATTCCTGTACTTGAGGTGTAACCAAGTAATCTTGAATACCCATCCTTTGGAGAAAAGATGAGTTTGTGGTAGATTTTTATTAAATGATAATAATATACATGAAAATTAAATATGTTTCTTTATATTATTAGTGAATCTCATAAATAAATTCTTCAACCTTATGAAAAGGATATTAAAACAAAACTATTTTTTGTTTACTTTTCCTACTGGGAAATCAAAGACTATTTATCCCAGCCCAAGTTTATGGTTTTCTGGTTGTTAACATTCTCCTAATAATTTTTTTATCACTCTCCATAAAAATAATATTGTTAGTTTCTCTTCTATATCCATTTTTTCCTACATGTAATCGTAGTCTGTGTCATCTTGGGTGACCTTTGTACTTTTCTTTCATTCATTTAATGTGATAGTTTTATTGACTATTTATCCACCATTGAATTTATAATGAACAAATCAATCAAAATTTTAAAATTGAGGGGATTAAATTTAAAAAATTCGGGAATTATGTAATATCCTCAGTTTTATGAAAGATACACTATGTTAAATAACATACACGACACGCTACATCGAGCTTAAAAGAACTGTTAAATATTATTATTTAAATGTTACAATTATAACCTAGTCATTGGAATGTCATGAATGAATAGTATGAAGTGAATTATGAAACTATGGTTTACACATGTTAAAATAATGATTCATTGGTTACCAAATTTATTATAAATGGAAATAAAAACCAATTGAATATAAAGAATGTGTTTTTAATAAAACCTATTAAAAGGAGAATAATTGGGTTTATAAAATCATATAACTATTTATGGTTTTTTATCTAATGATTTTTTTTTGTATATTCTATGTAATGTTTTAAATTCATCTTTTATTTTTTCTAGATATGATATATGAACAAATTCATTTTTTCGGGAAAAAGAAGTATTTTCCAAAAAAAATCATTTTTACCACCATTAGATGAAGAGCAATTTTTAAATTTAGTTTTTGATACCTTTATAAGTTCTATCCAGAAAGAAAAACTTATTATTTATAATCAAGAAATAAAAATTCACTTAGTATGAATTTTTTATATTTTTCTCATAACTATCATGTTTTGATGAATAATAATACACTAAATTTTAATTTAATAAACAATTTCCATTGAGATAATTTATATGGTTAAATCATATTATTTAATGGTTTTAAATTATAAATGAAATATATTTTTATTATTTATTATAATTTTGTTCATTGGTCTTAATTCTATATTGAATTAATTTGTAAAAACATTTTAATCTTTTGCAACATTTTTAACATTAAAAAAACCTTACTTTCTCATTTTGATAGTGGGATTAAATTTTTAGTTAATTTTATCCAATATTGTATTTTAAATTTGGAAAAATGGATTTAGTATTTGGAATCATAAGGTACAAATTTTTAAAATATGACTTTTTATTTTTGGACATTATGAATATTAACTTTAGTAGTTAATTTTAATTACCATTGTTAAAGGAAAAATCTAGTAAATAAGGGTAAAAAAATAATATTATAATTATATAAAACTACAGAAAAACATGTCTTAATCCTATTTTATAAGATATTTCCGACCATTATAATCCTTACGATGAACTTTCGGTATTTGGGAGCCACGTGGTTGTGAAAATGACATTTTATAATATTTAATTTAAAGAAAAGGGAAATATAACATAAACAAGTATCTTTAAATAAAAACTATTAATATAGGGTTATATAACTGATATATATTACTAAAAATAGTAATTATAAAGGTAAAAATATTTCATACATCATGACATTTTATTTATAATTTTTATACATTAAATAAATAAATTTTTTTATGACACAATGATGGCATAGTGATTACCTTATTAATGAATAATTCAAATAAATGATATTATAAATATTAATATAAATTCATTTTGAAAATTTTTATGACAACCAATAATTTTTTGTATGACCTTTACAAGTTAGTAATGATTTATTTCCCTTTTTCTGATGGAATAAAGTTATTAGGACTTTAACAAAAATCATTATTAAATAGTGTCAAAATTGACTGAAATGAGTTTTTAAAACAAATGTTATTTTTTTAAAATATATAACAGTCCTAACAATATAATATTCGTCCAAATGACTTATATATTGTTTTAAATTTAATTAGTGATCCTATTTTGTTTAAATTTAAATTTTATAGTATCTACAGTAACTATATGTTATGAAAATACAAGAAGACAAGGTAAGAGTTAATATTTTTAACTAAGAGTTAAAGCTAAAATATAAGGTTAATTTTGTGACATAAATATGTATAAAAGATATTGGTTTAGTGAATATTGACCCATACTCATATTATCCTTGAAATTTATCTCTTTATAACAATTATAATTCTAAAATCAATTTATAATAAAATAGTATTTCATGATATTCCTAAAGTCCCCATCCTCCCTCTTGTAAAAGGAATCCACCTATAACCACTTAATCCCATATCTGAATACATTTTTCTTGTCCAAATTCTTATAAATAACCTCCCAAATAACACTACACTACTCCTAGAATCCTTACACTGGCCAGAAGGAAATTCAAAGAACCCATTGGGCTGAAATCAAAAGGAGTTACCCAATTTTGAGGTAACATCTTCTCTCAAGCCCATTTCATTTATTTTACTTCTCCAACCCACTATCATCTTATTATTCCAGTATTTTATTACAAAAAATATATCCTAAATATACGAGGATGTTTTTATGCTATGGGTTCAACCTACACATACACACACCTTCATCTAAACATAGTGTTTCTGTGTATGGTTAACTAATGTCTCATGAAACAATGATTGTTAAATTTTATCCTACTACCTATCATGGTGGCCAACATGATGGGACTGTATTTATATAATATATATACTATATTTATATTATATCTATACTTATTTAATTTTTATTTAGAATATACCTTTATTATTTTCAAGTTGTGTAAATACAATAATTTCATTTGAGGAAGTGTGGACTACCTCCCCCTCAAAGTGATATGACTCATTCATTCCATACATGGAATGTATAAAGGATAGTGTTAATGGTTGTATTTAACTTATATAAAATATATACTATATGATATTTATAATATACCTATGTATCAACTTGTTTTCATTCTTTTAAAATGACAAGGAAATGAATGTTGTCTTCAAGCATACGTACGACCTACTATCTCCATGAACGGTGAATTTCATTTCTTGAATCCATATTCTATGGATTATTAATATATATATATATATATGATATTTATATGTTATTTAAATCATGAATATAATTCTGTAGATGATGTAATTATGACCATATAGACAATTTGTGGTCATAACAAGTTCATTTTTGACTCAAGTATCGAACATCAACAAAACATCTAATATGAACTCAAATAATTAAATAATTGTTGTAATAGGGTAATAAATGATATTAAATTAATATTAAACTTTTAAAATATTTTAAAGAAATTATAAATTAATCAATGTTTATTATTTAGGAAATTATAGAATGAACGAGACAAGTTGGACTCAAAGTAAGGGACTTCATCTCAATATCCCTTCATTAAAGAATATCTTAATATTATGTACCTTTATTATCCTATATGGTGTATATACAACCATATAGAAATGTAATATAATTAATTACTATATTCTAATGACATTTTTTTTGTTTTTTAATCATATTCTTTAATTATTATTATTCAAGTGTTTCTCAAGTGGTGAGGGACTATTTAACAAAAATCCCCGTTTTAATGTTTTGAATATTTATTCTTATAAAATTGTTTTATTTTATGTCCATGTATTCAATGTGGTTTTATGGATTTATTTGTATGGACCTAAATGTTTTAAAATTTTAATTATCAAAATTTTCATCAAAGTTTCAAAGTGGTTTGTGACACTTTGATTCAGAAATATATAATATAAATTCTTTAATTAGTTTTTCCAAAATGGATTGGTTGTCTTATGAATGAAAATGAAATTTTGTGTTTGAAATGTTTTAAATTTAAAGCTTTTATGCATTAGTAATTATGAATTTAATGGGTGAGCCCAATATAGCTTATATAATGGATTGATCCCTGTTATAGCTAATGGGTGTTCTTGATATAGTTTATAAAAACGGTTGAGCCACATTATATCTCATGAAGGATGAGTGAGCCCGATATAGATTATACAAAGGGTGATCCCCATTATAGGTCTCCAATGTATTCGGTATTTTAGAGATGCAAGTAGACCAGATGGTTATTCCATTTATAAGAGTGAATGTAAGTGATATCTGGTAATGATGTACCAAGAAACCTATGTGATTTTTCAATTATTTCTAAGGAGTTTTTAAGAAAATGTTTTTAATGGGTTTTCATGTTTTCAATGGACTAAAAATTTACTTTATTTATGTCCCTTACTAAGATTTTTTTCTTTCTCATCCTATGTTTTTAAATGTTATTCATATAATTTGACATAGGTTAGAGTCATGGATGGAATCATGGAAAATAATAATGATTAAACATGAAAATAAACCATGTTTCTTTTTAAATATATTTGTGTTATGACAGAAATTGATACTATTGGAAGTGACCACTTTGTATTTCTATGATTTTGTTATGTAATAGTTGGCCCAATTCTCTAAATATCTAAACTTGAATAGATCCTCAACATGAATTCTTTATATTACTAAATACTATGTAATGTTTAAAGCTATGTCTATATAGTTATAATTACCTTACATTCTAATTAATGTTATTTTTATCCATGAAGATTTATTCCCCCTCATTTTTACCCTTAACTATGAATTTACTATATTGAAAGTTTATAAGGTAGTTTTCTATTCTCATTTCTATTCAAGAACTTATTTTATATTATGCTTCTTAAATACAATTTTTATATATTTGGATATGATGTTCTATGATACCCTTACTATCCATTTGATTTCTAAATGATGATATCTTCTTTTAAATCTCATTAGTACCACTATAATCATTTATTTACACCCATTAGTATGCCGAAATTTCATCAGGGATACTCTCTCTCTCTTGTCTTTTAATCAAGCACTTACTTTATGATATGCCTTTTTAATTCCAATATGCCTATGTTGGGATACATTCATTTTTTTCCAAATTAATTTAAACTTTATTTATAAATGATTATATCTCCTTTCACTCTCATTTTACCCTCCTATTAAGCATTACATCCACCCATTTTCATGCCAAAATTTGGTAAGGGTTATTTTGCATTCTCCTCTTTATTCAAGATTATTTATTATGTTACCCCTGAAATTTCAAATTAAAAATTTTGTGGAATGTCCTTACATTCTCCTTTTACTATCAATTTCATGTCTAAATTATGAGATACCTCTTCCTATCTCATCAAACCATTTTATGAATTTATATATGATGTGTTTATACTACCTAAATTTTTCCACAATTTACCATGCCTGTGTAGTGAATACCATTCCCATTTATCTGTTAAGGGTGTTCACCTTTATATACATATAATTATTTATTGAGGAAGTACATGCTTGTATTTCACATTACTTGACGGTGTAATAAATTATTATTTTCAATGAACCTATGTTATATTATCTAGGTGGAACACATAAGAATGATAATGAAATTATTATGAAGTGTGTTCCCTTATATAACTCCAATTCATTAGGTAATGATTAGTATCATGATACATCATGTTGGTACATGGGTTTACCTGATTCATTTATGGTAATTGTTTCCACCATGAAGTCTTGATAATTTATTTTTGACTTATGTTTATGATGTAGTGTTTTAAGTTGTTTCCACATTTCCCATGTTATGATAATAATGATAAATCATGCCTTATTATTCATGTTACTTTATACCTCATTGATATAACTTGTCTATAATGTATTATTACCATCATTTTATCCATATTTATTCCCTTAGTTGGATTTATTGCACACCCATTTCTTATGTATGTCCTCAGGTTATCCAATAGAGTGTTAAGTAAAATAGAATGTTTTGGTCATGTCAATGAAGTTTTCATTAAAGATGATATTGTATTTAATGTTTTAAATTGTTATGTAATGTTCCAAAACCCAAAATAAACTAAATCTAACTATAGTTTTAGATATATTAAGTGAAAGTTTATGAAATAAATCATGTTTAAAAATGAAATAAATAGCAGGGTTGTTATATTCTGGCTTCTCATTACATCATTGTTTCAATTTGAGGATGGTTTAGAGGTGACGATTGGTAACATGGATATTAGATTTCCTAGAATTGTCATAAATTTTGGTTTAGACTATATGGATCCTTTGTATCTTTATTTTTTATGTTTTTTTACTTTTTTTTGTATATTGGTTTTTGCTAATATTATGGAATCCCATCTTTTAATTACATTATATGGTATAAAAATAGGATATTTTATTGTTTATTTTCATTGAAATATGGTATATAATATGAGAAAACATAAATAATTCATCTAAATACACTTGAAATAAATATTCATGGGTTCACCCTAAGTTAATTTTACTACATATCATATCCTTGAGACAAACATCAAATGAAAAGGGCTTGAATGAAGCCCAGTAAGAGAATAAGCATGATAGACATATAACACGTGATCTTGAGACATATAAATAATAACATGAGGCATAAAAATAATTAATTAAGAATAATATTATAATATAAACAGGGAATCATAACATGGAAATTTGGAAAGAAAATTTAAATTGGACATTTATAATTATATCACCCTAGTTAGTCACCAAGGTGTTGTAAATGAAAATTAACAAGGGTATTCTTCAAAGTATCATAAAACATGTAATCTTTAGAGATTAAATTATTTATCCATTACACTAGAGTAATATAAAGGAACGCCATTTATATTTCATAGTTTCATTTGATTCACATAGATAAAAATAAATCATTTCATTAGAAACCCATGGATAATACATAACATATTTTTTATCAAAATCATGGCATGAAGAAGAGATTAAATACATGATCATTATGAAATGTTTAAACTAATAAAGTATATGTGGGTTCAATATATGTAATTAATTAAATAAAAAATTACTTTCAATATCTAGTGGAATACCCATTGAAAATAAAATTGAGTTGGGTATTAAAATTAAAAGGAAAAGTGAATTTCTCATGTAAAATATGGAAATTTGATAAGTAAATTTTATGGAATGATGGATATAAGACATAGTTTTAGAAAAAAATAAAATAGAGTATAAAAGGTTCACTAATTCATAAAATTTTATTCATATAGTAACAGAATAAAAGAATTTAGAAAAATCAACTCGGTTTGAAAATTAAACGACATGCCCCAGGAATAGGGAACATGAGTGGAAAAGAGAAGATGAGATTTATCTTACTTAGAAGAGTTGGTCATAAAACATGATGATATAGCCTTTGGGTATTGAATAAACATTGTGGTATCATTTGGGGTAACACCTGAACTTCTTGGAGTATAGATTGAGAGTGAAGGTTAATGGGGAAATTGGTGGTTATTTAATGAAAAAGTGGAGGAATTATTTAATAATTTATAAATATAGGTATTGGTAATCTCTATGTCATAAAATAAAATACCATTGGATTAAACATGGAATTTTAATTTTTTTTAGAAATTTGGGTCATATTTTATGATAAAATGATCAACCAAACCCAAAAACTATTTTTTAAAACTTCTTTTTGCAGGTAAAAGTAAATATATGACAAATTAATGTTTTTAAGAATGAAATATTCCATTTTAGAATTAGGAAAATGAATTATATTTCTAAAAAGTGATGAAAATATAATTAAATATGTAATATTAATAAAATAACATATTTTAGTTCATGTATTGAGTTAGATTAATTATTAATCCATTTTGACAAAAATATAATGTCATAAAATATACTGAAATCCCAAAACTGTATTGATTACTAATCTCGAAAAAGTATTATCTTATTGAAAATTATCCTTAATTCACCAAAAACCTATTTTTGATGTGATTATTTCAAAAATAATGATTCTTATTCCATAATAGTTCAATAACTAGGATAATTTTAACATTCAAATATAAAAATCCTTATTTATTTAAAAATAATAGTTTTAAGGCACAATCAAAATT
Source organism: Viscum album (assembly GCA_963277665.1). NCBI lineage: Eukaryota > Viridiplantae > Streptophyta > Magnoliopsida > Santalales > Viscaceae > Viscum > Viscum album. The sequence continues at coordinate 248,612,545 of OY728131.1, forward strand.
CTAAGACTTATAAACTATTTCATAACACATTATAAAATTATTTTATCATATATTTTTAGATGATTGTTTTTTATGAGACAATTTTATTGAAACAAATATTATTTATAATACTAGAGTTTATAATAAAATGTTATGTAATTTCCTATAAAAATACAATTATGTTTCATTTTCATCCAAAAAATTAATTTATAAAATTCATCTCAAATCAACATATATTTTATTATGAAAAAATATTCTAAAAAGGAATTTATGGAATAAGAATTTTATTTATAAAATGGAAATTGAACATTATGTAACAAAGTCCTAGACATGTAACACCATATTACAACCGTATATTCCTAAAATATGAGGTACAAGATGGTGGTATATTCATGGGGTGTCTTGGCTGATATTGACTGTGTGGTAAAATCCACTAACCTGATATTATCCTGTAGGATATTTCATTCAAAAATAAATTGTTGAATCTTGTAATTGTATTATTCAATTGAGAACCCCAATGATGCTATATTCCTCCCATGTTTTAACAAATGGAATTCAAAATGCATGAACATAGTGGTTGTGAATATCAATTATCCTTTATGCATCAATTATCTAGTGTCATTTCTACTAAAAAGACTAATTATAATGGTATAATTATTAACCAATGTTATAGTTTCTAATGTTCATATTGACCAATAGTCATATTGACCAGCAGTTATATAACAGTTGAATCCTAGAAATCACATTTCCCATAATATCGTATAAATACTAGAACATTACTTAATTCATAATTAATTACAATTTCTCCCCATGGTTTTATTTTCATTCAATAATAAATTAATTAATTTACTATTTTTTTTATTTTTATAGCATTTACTGTGAGGAAATAATTTAATATGATTGGAGAGGTCTATATTTTTCACAGTTTAATTTTTCTATATTATATTTTTTCTTAGTTTAAATGTTTGGGTTTATAATTTGTTTCATAGATTACTAATGTAATGATCATTTTTAATGAGATAAAATTTTGTTTGTTTCACTTTATTTTGTATGTTTCTAGAATTATATAATATACAAGACACATTAATTCAGAAAATAAACATAATTTAAAAAGTATGGGTCACTACATTATTCCCCCAAAAAAATTTTCAATCCTAATATTCCAAATCATTATCTTGGTTGAGAAAAGGTGACGGTAATTCTCTTTCATTTTCTCCTTTGATTCATATATCAATTCTTTATATTTATGTCTCCTATATAAAACATTGATGAGTTGGGTTGTCTTGTTTTATAAGACCATATATCTATGGTAGAATATCTCCACTGATTTCTCCTCAAAAGAGAGGCCATGTTCCTAGTGTAACACCTCTATATTGAGTAGAAGTGAGGGATTAGTTATGTACTTCATCAAGAGAGATACATGGAATACATCATGAACTTATGAATTATTTGGTGGAAGCTCTAGTCGATAGGCCACTTCTTCTATTCAATCATGTAATTCAAAGGGGCTAATGTTCCTTGGGCTAAGCTTTATATTTCTTTTAAATTACATGAATCTAATCCATGGTGATATATGTTAGAAATGTTTTTTTTCTAGAATCAAATTCCAAGTCCCTTCAATGGATTTCAGTTCATCTCTTATGATGACTATGAGAACCCCTTATATGTTTTTATAGGAGTTATCCTTTTTTGAAACTCTTTCACTCATGAAATTCTTCCAAACATTTAGTAGTTTTACATTTCTTATCATATAAAGATACAAATGGTTTCATTTGAATACTCTATTGGAATCTGTTGTTGTAGGAGAGCTAAATTAATGGAAGGTGTTGGTCTTATACACCATTAAAATCATTGAACATTATCTAAGCATGTCCTCGAGTGTCAAAATAGTCTTTTAGCATTTCCATATTTATGGGTATGATACACTATAAAAAAATTCATTTTAGAATTTATAGCTTCTTTAATACTTCTCCAAATTGTTATGTGAACCATGGATCATGATAAGAAATGATATAATGTTAAACACTATTCTACCTCTCCACTCTCATTAAATATATCCTTGAATGTTCGTGATGATATAAATCATATCATATAATGATGAAATGGATTTTAATAGAGAGACAATGTAGAGACCCAAAGCTTGACGTACATGGACATTACATTACTTTAGCAGAATACTTAATACATAACAAAAACAGACACACAAGGACCGTAATAGTTTAGTGTCTTTGGAAACTTGGAACATAATCTTCTAATCGTGGTGAAAGATCTTCAATATCTCCCATAAAGATCTTCCAATTTTTGTTTCCTTAACTAAAACCTTTCTTTTAATCCTGGGGAAAGATAAAACATAAAAAGGGTGAGGTCAAATTCTCAGTAAGGGTAAGTATGGATAAAATAAAACACACCATATACATTTGAACTTAAAAACATGAACATAATGTTTAAACATAAAAATCTTGAGCAATGACTTAAAACATGGAAGCACATAATGAATAGATCATAATGAAACATAAATAATGATAACATAGCATAGGAATAAAGCATGTAATTGTGGCATCCATTAAGTACATGTAATGATTTCCATAGTAGCCAAGGCATTGCTGCCAAGACCATCTTAGTGGACAAAGTCCCTTTCTGAATCGAGTTGACTTCTCGTTTCAGTCCTGTTTTACAGAACTGGTTTAACCTGCCGTTCCAGCCATGTTTATTCCATGAGATATAAATCTTTACCCAATGCATTGGAGGGAGATATAGGTCCCACCCATCTCATAATGAAATCATTCTTACTTGTGCCAAAAAATAAACACACATCATTCATAATAACCCAATGAATAAAATGGGTTTCATAAACATCATTCCATCATCACATAATCCATATAAAAGAAATGGATATCATTTCATAATAAGAAAAGTGAAACCATTTAAATCATAGAGACATGATACTTGAAACATACACATATGAAATAATGTAATCTTAGATGAAAAATGGTTTTGATAAAATACTTGAAATGAATTCTTTAGGAAAATATCCTTTCTTCTTCAAAATCAATTTATTTTCACAAAACGTCATGCAATTTTAGAAGAAATATATTTTGTTGAAAATAGTCATGAAATCTTTTGGAGGAAGCTTCATGAAAATAAGGCTTTATAAAACTGTAAAAATCCGTTCGTTCCGTATAAGTTAAAAGAAAAACATTCTTTTCGTACTTTTGCCGAAAAAGTCAAAAAGTACCTCGTAACGTAAAAAAAAGAAAGATTCCTTACATAACATGTAGTAAAAGTAAAAAAATGGGTAAAAATTACTTTAAACATACATGAAAACACTTTTATAAAACATGGACATGGATGATAGAAATAACCCCAGTAAATACTTACGAATAAGCAATCTCGGATAAAAATGAGATTTGCAAAATTATCCCTTACCTTATGTCCGATATGCTTCGTATGTATCCGAACCTCCTGTATAATGATATAACTAATGTCATTGACTTATTACAGAATCATATTCATTGTTATGATATCATATATGGTTCACTTATGACTTTATATTACCCTTTCTTTTGTAAATTGCATGTTAAAGAGTGTTTTGGGTAAAATCGTTTCATTTGTCATCCGTGTTTTGACTTGTAATTATTCATATTATTACTTAGATCATGATTACTTAATTCCATAATATAAAACATGATTTATATATAATATATATTCATAATATACATATATATAATAGATTGATAAATTGAAAGAAATACACCATTTATGGAGACGGTAGGCCGTACGTACGCATGAACGCTGTTTTCGTTTCATTATTGAGTTGAATGGAATTAAGTAGATGACATACATATATACATAAATACAGTAGATTTATAATGTCATATATTTCATTATAATTTCTTATATATACTTTATAATCATTCTTAAATGGTTAACATGGAGAATGAATCTCATCGCGTCGTGGAGACGGTAGTCCGTACGTACGCACGAGCGATGATATCATTTCCATAATTATTGAATTGAATTGGAGTGGATGATACAATATATAAGAATCAGTATGATGTTATAATAACTATGTATATTTATTCTTTACACCATTATACCCATCCATGTACGGTGTTGGAGGAAAAACAGATTACACCACGGCGTGGAGACGGTATACCGTACGTACGCACGCGCGGTGATTTTGTTTTCCGTGGGATGGGTAGAAGGTGAAATGGGGTTGTTTCATATTTATAATAACAAATAAGTATATTAGTGATACTGATGTTATTACTTTATAATTAAACAACTAAAGAATAAGAAGTTGAAGAAGAAATAAGCTTGAAAGAATCGGGAGAAGAAATTACCTCTTCTTCGATACGCCTCTTTGAAACCTCCTCTTAGGGCACTAAGATTGGTCTTTAAAGTAGACCAGAACCTCTAGGATGTTTCTATGGAAGTGGAGAAGATAACTTTTCAGGGGTTGGACGAGCTTGAAGGCTCAAATTGGTGTGAGGAAGAGAGGGAGGAGGTTCCCTTTTATAAGGGAGGAGAGGGGCACCTTTGGAATTCTTAAAAATATTAATTTATAATAAATCTAACCCCACTTAAAACCACCAAAAATGACTCATATCCGAATATTGGATGAGATATGGTTGTAAGATCATCAAAAAATCAAATTTAGACATTTTAGGTATTTATTTTAAACATTATCAACTTGATTTATCCTTATTTAGTCAATTTAATTTTATTTGTGGTAATAACATTCTAAAATTTAAATTATAAAAAATAATTACTTATTTGTTGTGAATTGTCCATAATTGGATACTTTATAATATTTTATACCATATAAATTTAAATTTATAATATTTAAATATATTTGTGATTTTTAAACAATTTTATAATATATTATTTTTATAAAATAACAATAGTGTCAATTTTGACACTATTCATTTATTTGAATTTAAATAAAATATATACAGAATATATGTTCGAACCAAAATCTTTAATAGAATAATAAAAGGTCATATGTATCTATAAAATTATTTTAGAACATTAAATAGTTCATATAATATTTATTTTATTATTTTTAAAACCATTTATTTGGTTTATCTCTTAATAAATAAATTACTGCAACATTTTTGGATAATTCTTTAATATACTTATTTGTTGCATAAAAATTAAAAATAAAATCCTATGATGAATATAAATATATTAACTTTCATAATAATACTTTTACTAGAATTTATCATCTTAAAATCACAATATTTAAATTGTTATATTTATTAAATTATGAAGGTGACAACTTTGTCATCATTTAAAATAAAATAGTAAAGTGTCATAATTGCTTTTATAAGGCTCCAAATGGTCCAATATTCTACCATTGGATGATTATGGTTTATAGGTACATGAAAAAAAAAATTTGGTCAGGGTTTTGGGTATTTTATGGTAACTATTAGTTTAATAAAAACTATATTCTTGATTTTTCACTAGATAAACAATTTCTGCATCTCTATTGTGTTACAATTAATGATAATTATTTAATCCCTAAAAATTATAAATAAAGTCATATGATGTAGATAATTTCATTATATTTCTGGAGACTATTCATGTTTGAAGTTTCATGAAGTTTATCACTAAATTAAAATTAATATACTTATAAGATTTAAGAGAGTGACATGTTGTCACTTTCTTTGGTTTTAATAATAATTAAATTATTTTCATGGTCAAAAGTCCATAAAATGAATCTAATCCGACCCTTAGGTTATATGAGTCTACTTTTATCCATCCAATAGAATTTTGGCATGTGTTAGGGTAATTTTATAATATTATATTTACTATTAATTACCCGATTTACCTTTAACTATGGTAAATAAAATTTACCGTAGCTACTATTCATAATTACCAAAAATAAAAAGTAGCTTATTAATATAATTTGGACCCACTGATTCCAAATATGGAATCAATTTTTCCAAATTCAATACAAAAAAGTTGCATAAATTAAATTAAAATTAATCCCGTTGTCAAAAGAAAACGGGTTTTTCTTTAAAACATTGCAAAAGATTGAATTGATTTAACCTACGAATTTCATGTAAAATCAATGATAATGGCATACATTATATTAAATGGTAAAAATATATTCTATTTATAATTTAAAACCATTAAATATTATAATCTAACCATATAAATTATTGCGATGAAAAAAGTTGTTTTTAATTAAAATATAGCGTGTTTTTACTATTCATCAAAATATGAAAGTTACCAGAATAATATGAAAAATTTATCCAAAGTAAATTTTTATTTCTTGATTACAAAGAAGAATTTTATTTTTTAAAATTGAACTTATAAACATGTCAAAAACAAGATTTAAAGTGGGTGCGCCATCAAAAGGTGGCAAAACTATATTTTTTGAAAAATACTTATTTTACCCGAAAAATTTATTTTGTTCTTATACCATGTTCTAGAAAATGTGTAAGATGAATAATAATGTTATAAAATTCAAAATTTAGTTAATACTATTCATAACGGCTAGTTCATAATAATATTATAATAATATATCGTTGTTTAGTAAAACCCGGTATTGCGTACAACACACGCTATCGAGGAAGGTCGCGATTGCTTGTAATGCAAGCCAAGTCAGGGTTACGTGTTGTGCAAGAATCCTTCATTGTTTTGTACAACAGAATCCAACCACATTTCATTTATACATTTAATATATATATATATATACTCAATTTTGCGTAGAATAAATATTATCAAAATTGTGTATAACATGATCCAAGAATAGTGTTGCGTATACTGCAAGCTAATTCGGTCTTGCGTATAGCGCAAGGTAATCTTGGTGTAGCATACAACACAAGACATTAATGAAATTAAAAGAATATTTTTCATATAATCTCGGGGTGTTACATTCTACCCCCCTTAAAATGAATTTTGCCCTCGAAATTCGTCGGGGTTATAAATGGTTTACTACACGAAAGTTTGTTTAATAGAAACGCACATCGTGAAAAGGAATACCAAAACATGGATTTAAAAACTAAAGTATGAAATGTAACGGTTACCCAAATTAACTCATCATAGGGTTTCCACGTAGGAGAACATAGTTGAAAATATGGATATGGAAGAAAAATCTAACCATCAAGGTCTGATGGAGAGTGGTAGAGAACATGGCTATGAAAAAGCCAACAATCACAAAGCTATTGATTTGTGATGATCTAAGGTACCATCTGATTCATCGGATATAAGGGAACTAGGACAACATTTTTGGTTTTCAAGATCATTTCCCTAAAGTTGATGAATTAAAAGAAATAATTGCATGATTTTGGTACAATCTCATTGTTGTTCGTGAATTGAACAATTTACACTTCATCCCTTAAAGAAATGAAGTTGAATTTGTTATTCGTGATGTGTTAGCAGATCATGTGATAGAATGATGGGTCATTCCATCTCTTTCAAACAAATGGTTAGAAAAAGTTATAAGTCCGTCTTATGGTTAGATTAATCGTGTATGGTTCCAAAAATGAACTTATTCTTCATATATCATACCGCTTAATAAAATAAAACTAGTTTCTACTAAATAGGGACTTCTTGTAGGCCAGTGGTAGGCGATAAAGGCCAGTCGCACTTTGGTTGTGGGTTCGATTCCCACAGCCTTGTCTGATGCGATGGGCTGTCGCCCGTCCTGCAGGTTGTCCTTTTTCTAAAACTATATTAATATAACATCCCATCAATAATATCAAAAAAACTTTTATCCTTAAACAATACTAACTTATGTCCAACATAATCCATTCCAATCTTTAGGCTTATCCATAATACTGCAGTCCACTCTCATAATATAGTGAAAACTATTACCAAAGATTTAATACCATCGTTGATCCCCATATATCATATGTCTTATTGGTCACATTCCAAACATTCGAAGGCCTTAATCATGTATTCTATTGAAAAATGAATACCCATTGAACCTTAGTGAAAAAATGAATGCAGTTAAAAGTTAACACTTTCCACATACCAAAATCCATAAAATTCTATATACTCAAACCATGATATCACTTAGTCCTTATATCAATCATGAGCTCATGAATACAATCAAACATCTCATTATCTTCTTATTCCTTCATTATGCGCATATCAACTACTTTACAAAAATATCTGAATAACCTTCCATGGTTACTAGTACCATTAACCATATACTTTCAAATACTTTTAGGAAAAACAATAGTGTAACAATCCTTAGATGATTCTTTATTCCATAGTACCATTAACTATACAACATAACTCTCGATAAACATACAATAATTCCACTACCTTCTAAAACAACCGACTGAGCTTCAACACTTCTTTCAGCTCATATATCATTTGTAGTCTCCTCATCATCATCCACATAAATACTACCCATATGACCATGCTGATTCTCTTCATGAGATTTTCCATTAGGGCATTGGTTTGCATAATGCCCGTACATTCCACATTTAAAACATCTAATCATTGTTGATGTCGTAGCAATACCATTATCCTTGTCCATGGTGTTAACTGAACCTTTTCCTTTGCACTTACTGGCTTTGTGTCCTTCTTTTCCACACCCAAATCATCTTCCAGTTCCTTTGAAACAATCTCCCTAATGCCTCTTCCCACATGATTTACATGAGGAAAATTGAACTTTCTTTCCTCTATGATTATCATGAAACTCCATCTTTCTCTTATTATCTGAGTCGGGAAACTTACCAAATTTGAGATTATTGATCATATTATGAGATTGCTGATTAGGCATAATAATTATGTTTGGACTTCCAGATCTCGTTTCATTTGGTTTCTAATGAAGAAAATCATTCCATTGTCTATCATATCCTCCATTATCGTGAATCTTCCTATTTCCCGCCATTTTCTAAAACCCAAAAAGAATAGTGTGAGAGGAAAAAATCATGCTAGGGAAAACAACATAGTAAAGGGGGAGTATCCTCAATATCTAACATCTTAGGTTAAATTATATGATCGTTACCGTAGTTCTAGGACTGTATCCTATATGTATACTTATCCTTAGGGACATCCCTAGACATACCTTAGAAATATCTCTAGGGATATTAGTAATGTTTTTGCATCATAGTTTCCAAAGGTTGACTAAAACTCCCTCTGATACCAACTGTAGAGACCCAAATTTTAACGTACATGGACATTACATTACTTTAGCGGAATACTTAATACATAAAAAAAATAGACACACAAGGACCGTAATAGTTTGGTGTCTTTGGAAACTTGGAACGTAATCTTCTAATCGTGGTGAAAGATCTTCAACATCTCCCATAAAGATCTTCCACTTTTTGTTTCCTTAACTAAAACCTTTCTTTTAATCCTGGGGAAATATAAAACATAAAAAGGGTGAGCTCAAATTCTCATTAAGGGTAAGCATGGATGAAATAAAACACACCATATACATTTGAACTTAAAAACATCAACATAATGTTTAAACATAAAAATCTTGAGCAATGACTTAAAACATGGAAGCACATAAGGAATAGATCATAATGGAACATAAATCATGATAACATAGCATAGGAATAAAGCATGTAATTGTGGATTCCATTAATAACATGTAATGATTTCCATAGTAGCCAAGGAATTGCTACCAAGACCATCTTAGTGGACAAAGTCCCTTTCTGAATCGAGTTCACCTCTCGTTTCAGTCCTGTTTTACTGAACTGATTTAACCTGCCATTCCAGCCATGTCTATCTCATGAGATATAAATCTCTACCCAATGCATTGGAGGGAGATATAGGTCCCACCCATCTCATAATGAAATCATTCTTACTTGTGCCACAAAATAATCATACATCATTCATAATAACCTAATGAATAAAATGGGTTTCATAAACATCATTCCATCATCACATAATCCATATAAAAGAAATGGATATCATTTTATAATAATAAAAGTGAAACCATTTAAATCATAGATACATGATACTTGAAACATACACATATGAAATAATGTCATCTTAGATGAAAAATGGTTTTGATAAAATACTTAAAATGAATTCTTGAGGAAAATATCCTTTCTTCTTCAAAATCAATTTATTTTCACAAAACGTCATGCAATTTTAGAAGAAAGATATTTTGTTGAAAATAGTCATGAAATATTTTGGAGTAAGCTTCATGAAAATAAGGCTTTATAAAACCGTAAAAATCTGTTCGTTCCGTATAAGTTAAAAGAAAAACATTCTTTTCGTACTTTTGCCGGAAAAGTCAAAAAGTACCTCGTAACGTAAAAAAAATAAAGATTCCTTACATACCATGTAGTAAAAGTAAAAAAATGGGTAAAAATGACTTTAAATATACATGAAAACACTTTTATAAAACATGGACATGGATGATAGAAATAACCCCAGTAAATACTTACGAATAAGCAATCTCGGATAAAAATGATATTTGCAAAATAATCCCTTACCTTATGTCAGATATGCTTCGTATGTATCTGAACCTCCTGTATAATGATTTAAATAATTTCATTGACTTATTAAAGAATCATATTCATTGTTATGATATCATATATGGTTCACTTATGACTTTATATTACCCTTTCTTTTGTAAATTCCATGTTAAAGAGTGTTTTGGGTAAAATCGTTTCATTTGTCATCTGTGTTTTGACTTGTAATTATTCATATGATTACTTAGATCATGATTACTTAATTCTAGAATATAAAACATGATTTATATATAATATATATTCAGAATATACATATATATAATAGATCGATAAATGGAAAGAAATACACCCTTCATGGAGACGGTAGGCCGTACGTATGCATGAACGCTGTTTTCGTTTCCTTATTGAGTTGAATGGAATTAAGTAGATGACATACATATATACATAAATCCAGTAGCTTTATAATGTCATATATTTCATTATTATTTCTTATATATACTTTATAATCATTCTTAAATGGTTAACATGGAGAATGAATCTCATCACGTCATGGAGACGGTAGTCCGTACGTACGCACGAGCGATGATATCGTTTCCATAATTATTGAATTGAATTGGAGTGGATGATACAATATATAAGAATCATTATGATTTTATAATAACTATGTATAGTTATTCTTTACACCATTATACCCATCCATGTAAGGTGTTGGTGGAAAAACAGATTACACCACGACGTGGTGACGGTATTCCGTACGTACGCACGCGCAATGATTTTGTTTTCCGTAGGATGGATAGAAGGTGAAATGGGGTTGTTTCATATTTATAATAAAAAATAAGTATATTAGTGATACTGATGTTATTACTTTATAATGAAACAACTAAAGAAGAATAAGTTGAAGAAGAAAGAAGCTTGAAATAATCGGGAGAAGAAATTACCTCTTCTTCGATACGCCTCTTTGAAACCTCCTCTTAGGGCACTAAGATTGGTCTTTAAAGTAGACCAGAACCTCTAGGATGTTTCTAGGGAAGTTGATAATATAATTTGTCAGTGGTTGGCCGAGCTTGAAGGCTCAAATTGGTGTGAGGAGGAGAGGGAGGAGGTGCCCTTTTATAAGGGAGGAGAGGGGCACCTTTGGAATTCCTAAAAATATTAATTTATAATAAATCTTACCCCACTTAAAAACCTCAAAAAATTACTCATATCCGAATATTAGATGATATATGGTTGTAAGATCATCAACCAATCAAATTTGTACATGTTAGGTATTTATTTTAAACATTATCAACTTGATTTATCCTTATTTAGTCAATTTAATTTTATTTGTGGTAATAACATTCTAAAATTTAAATTATAACAAATAATTACTTATTTGTTGTGAATTGTACATAATTGGATACTTTATAACAGTTTATACCATATAAATATAAATTTATAATTTTTAAATATATTTGTGATTTTTAAACAATTTTATAATATATTATTTTTCTAAAATAACAACAGTGTCAATTTTGACACTATTCATTTATTTGAATTTAAATAAAATATATACAAAATATATGTTCGAAACAAAAGCTTTAATAGAATCATAAAAGTCCATATGTATCTATAAAATTATTTTATAACATTAAATAGTTCATATAAAATTTATTTTATTATTTTTAAAATAATTTATTTGGGTTATCTCTTAATAAATAAATTACTGCAACTTTTTGTATAATTATTTAATATACTTATTTGTTTCATAAAAATTAAAAATAAAATCCTATGATGAAGCTAAATCTATTAAATTTCATAATAATACTTTTACTAGAATTTATCATCTTAAAATCACAATATTTAAATTGTTATATTTATTAAATTATGAAGGTGACAACTTCGGGATCATTTAAAATAAAATAGTATAAGTGTCATAATTGCTTTTATAAGGCTCCAAATGGTCCAATATTCGACCATAGGTTGATTATGGTTTATATGTACATGAAAAATAAATTTTGGTCAGGGTTTTGGGCATTCTATGGTTACTATTAGTTTAATAAAAACTATATTCTTGATTTTTCACTAGATAAACAATTTCTGCATCACTATTGTGTTACAATCAATGATAATTATTTAATCCCTAAAAATTATAAATAAATTCATATGATGTATATAATTTCATTAGATTTCTGGAGACTATTCATTTTCGAAGTTTCATGAAGTTTATCACTAAATTAAAATTAATATACTTATAAGATTTAAGAGAGTGACATGTTGTCACTTTCTTTGGTTTTAATAATAATTAAATTATTTTCATGGTCAAAAGTCCATAAAATGAATCTAATCCGACCCTTAGGTTATATGGGTCTAATTTTATCCATCCAATAGAATTTTGGCATGTGTTAGGGTAATTTTATAATATTATATTTACCCTTAATTACCTGATTTACCTTTAAATATGGTAAATAAAATTTACCGTAGTTATTATTCATAATTCCCAAAAATAAAAAGTAGCTTATTAACATAATTTGGACCCACTAATTCCAAATATGGAATCCATTTTTCCAAATTCAATACACATAAGTTGCAGAAATTAAATTAAAATTAATCCTGTTGTCGAAAGAAACCGGGTTTTTCTTTAAAACATTGTAAAAGATTGAATTGATTTAACCTACAAATTTAATGTAAAATCAATGATAATGACATAAATTATATTAAATGGTAAAAATATATTCTATTTATACTCTAAAACCATTCAATATTATAATTTAACCATATAAATTATTGCGATGAAAAAATTTGTTTTTAATTAAAATATAGCGTGTTTTTACTATTCATCAAAATATGAAAGTTACCAGAATAATATGAAAAATTTATCCAAAGTAAATTTTTATTTCTTGATTCCAAAGAAGAATTTTATTTTGTCAAATTGAACTTATACACATGTCAAAACTAAATTTAAAGTGGGTGCGCCATCAAAAGGCGGCAAAACTGCATTTTTTGAAAAATACATATTTTACCCGGAAAATTTATTTTGTTCTTATACCATGTTGTAGAAAATGTGTAAGATGAATAATAATGTTATAAAATTCAAATTTAGTTAATACTATTCATAACGGCTAGTTCATAATAATATTATAATAATATATGGTTGTTTAGTAAAACCCGGTATTGCGTACAACACACACTATCGAGGAAGGTCGTGATTGCCTGTAATGCAAGCCAAGTCAGGGTTGCGTGTTGTGCAAGAATCCTTCGTTGTTTTGTATAACAGAATCCAACCATATTTCATTTATACATTGAATATATATATATATATATACTCAATGTTGCGTAGAATAACTATTATCAAAATTGTGTATAACACGATCCAAGAATAGTGTTGCGTATACTACAAGCTAATACGGTCTTGCATATAGCGCAAGGTAATCTTGGTGTAGCATAAAACACAATACATTAATGAAATTAAAAGAATATTTTTCATATAATCTCAGGGTGTTACATTCTACCCCCCTTAAAATGAATTTCTCCCTTGAAATTCATCGGGGTTATAAATGGTTTACTACTCGAAAGTTTGTTTAATAGAAACCCACATCGTAAAAAGGAATTCCAAAACATGGATTTAAAAACCAAAGTATGAAATGTAACGGTTACCCAAATTAACTCATCACTAGGTTTCCACGTAGGAGAAAATAGGTGAAAATATGGATATAGAAGAAAAATCTAACCATCAAGTTCTGATGGAGAGTGGTAGAGAACATGGCTATGAAAAAGCCAACAATCACAAAGCTATTGATTTGTGATGATCTAAGGTACCATCTGATTCATCGAATATAAGGGAACTAGGACAAAATTTTTGGTTTTCAAGATCATTTCCCTAAAGTTGATGAATTAAAAGAAATAATTTCATGATTTTGGTACAATCTCAATGTTGTTCGTGAATTGAACAATTTTCACTTCATCCCTTAAAGAAATGAAGTTGAATTTGTTATTCGTGATGTGATAGCAGATCATGTGATAGAATGATGGGTCATTCCATCTCTTTCAAACAAAAGGTTAGCAAAAGTTATAAGTCCATCTTATGATTAGATTAATCATACATGGTTCAAAAAATTAACTTATACTTCATATATCATACCGCTTAATAAAATAAAACTAGTTTCTACTAACCAGGGACTTCCTGTAGGCCAGTGGTAGACAATAAAGGCCAGTCACACTTTGGTTGTGGGTTCGATTCCCATAGCCTTGTCTGACGCGATGGGCTGTCGCCCGTCCAGCAGGTTGTCCTTTTTCTAAAACTATATTACTATAACATCCCATCAATAATATCGAAAAAACTTTTATCCTTAAATAATACTAACTTATGTCCAACATAATGCATTACAATCTTTAGGATTATCCATAATACTGCAGTCCACTCTCATAATATAGTGAAAATGATTACCAAAGAATTAATACCATCATTGATCCCCATATATCATAAGATATGTCTTATTGGTCACATTCCAAACATTCGAAGGCCTTAATCATGTATTATCTTGAAAAATGAATACAGATTGAACCTTAGTGAAAACATGAATGCAGTTAAAAGTTAACACTTTCCACATACCAAAATCATTAAAATTCTATATACTCAAACCATGATATCACTTAGTCCTTATATCAATCATGAGCTCATGAATACAATCACACATCTCATTATCTTCTTATTCCTTCATTATGCGCATATCATCTACTTTACAAAAATATTTGAATAACCTTCCATGGTTACTGGTACCATTCAACATATACTTTCAAATACTTTTAGGAAAAACAATAGTGTAACAATCCTTAGATGATTCTTTATTCCATAGTACCATTAACTATACAACATAACTCTCGATAAACATACAATCATTCCACTACCTTCTAAAACAACCGACTGAGCTTCAACACTTCTTTCAGCTCATATATCATTTGTAGTCTCCTCATCATCATCCACATAAATACTACCCATATGACCATGCTGATTCTCTTCATGAGATTTTCCATTAGGGAATTGGTTTGCATAATGCCCGTACATTCCACATTTAAAACATCTAATCATTGTTGATGTCGTAGGAATACCATTATCCTTGTCCATGGTGTTAACTAAACCTTTTCCTTTGCACTTACTGGCTTTGTGTCCTTCTTTTCCACACCCAAATCATCTTCCAGTTCCTTTGAAACAATCTCCCTGATGCCTCTTCCCACATGATTTACATGAGGGAAATTGAACTTTATTTCTTCTATGATCATCATTAAACTCCATCTTTCTCTTGTTATCTGAGTCGGGAAACTTACCAAAGTTGAGATTATTGATCATATTATGAGATTTCTGATTAGGTATAATAACGATGTTTGGACTTACAGATCCCGTTTCATTTGGTTTCTCATGAAGAAAATCATTCCATTGTCTATCATATCCTCCATTATCGTGAATCTTCCTGTTTCCAGCCATTTTGTAAAACCCAAAAAGAATAGTGTGAGAGGCAAAAATCATGCTAGGGAAAAAAACATAGTAAAGGGGGAGTATCCTCAATATCTAACATCTTAGGTTAAATTCTATGATCGTTACCATAGTTCTAGGAATGTATCCTATATGTATACTTATCCTTAGGGACATCCCTAGACATACCTTAGAAATATCTCTAGGGATCTCACTAATGTTTTCGCATCCTAGTTTCCAAAGGTTGACTAAACCTACCTATGATACCAACTATAGAGACCCAAAGCTTGACGTACATGGACATTAAATTACTTTAGCGGAATACTTAATACATAACAAAAACAGACACACAAGGATCGTAATAGTTTAGTGTCTTTGGAAACTTGGAACGTAATCTTCTAATCATGGTGAAAGATCTTCAACATCTCCCATAAAGATCTTCCACTTTTTGTTTCCTTAACTGAAACCTTTCTTTTAATCCTGGGGAAAGATAAAACAAAAAAAGGGTGAGCTCAAATGCTTAGTAAGGGTAAGCATGGATAAAATAAAACACACCATATACATTTGAACTTAAAAACATGAACATAATGTTTAAACATAAAAATCTTGAGCAATGACTTAAAACATGGAAGCACATAAGGCATAAATCATAATGGAACATAAATCATGATAACATAGCATAGGAATAAAGCATGTAATTGTGGCATCCATTAAGCACATGTAATGATTTCCATAGTAGCCAAGGCATTGCTGTCAAGACCATCTTAGTGGACAAAGTCCCTTTCTGAATCGAGTTCACTTCTCGTTTCAGTCCTATTTTATTGAACCGATTTAACCTGCCATTCCAGCCATGTATATCTCATGAGATATAAATCTTTACCCAATGAATTGGAGGGAGATATAGGTCCCACCAATCTCATAATGAAATCATTCTTACTTGTGCCACAAAATAAACATACATCATTCATAATAACCCAATGAATAAAATGGGTTTCATAAACATCATTCCATCATCACATAATCCATATAAAATAAATGGATATCATTTCATAATAAGAAAAGTGAAACCATTTAAATCATAGAGACATGATACTTGAAACATACACATATGAAATCATGTCATCTTAGATGAAAAATGGTTTTGATAAAATACTTGAAATGAATTCTTGAGGAAAATATCCTTTCTTCTTCAAAATCAATTTATTTTCACAAAACGTCATGCAATTTTAGAAGAAAGATATTTTTTGAAAATAGTCATGAAATCTTTTGGAGGAAGCTTCATGAAAATAAGGCTTTATAAAACCGTAAAAATCCGTTTGTTCCGTATAAGTTTAAAGAAAAACATTCTTTTCGTACTTTTGCCGGAAAAGTCAAAAAGTACCTCGTAACGTAAACAAAAGAAAGATTCCTTACATACCATGTAGTAAAAGTAAAAAAATGGGTAAAAATGACTTTAAACATACATGAAAACACTTTTATAAAACATGGACATGGATGATAGAAATAACCCTAGTAAATACTTACGAATAAACAATCTCGGATAAAAATGAGATTTGCAAAATTATCCCTTACCTTATGTCTGATATGCTTCGTATGTATCTGAACCTCCTGTATAATGATTTAAATAATGTCATTGAATTATTAAAGAATCCTATTCATTGTTATGATATCATATATGGTTCACTTATGACTTTATATTACCCTTTCTTTTGTAAATTCCATGTTAAAGAGTGTTTTGGGTAAAATCTTTTCATTTGTCGTCTGTGTTTTGACTTGTAATTATTCATATGATTACTTAGATTATGATTACTTAATTCCAGAATATAAAACATGAATTATATATAATATATATTCATAATATATATATATATATAATAGATCGATAAATGGAAAGAAATACACCGTTCATGGAGATGGTAGGCCGTACGTACGCATGAACGCTTTTTTCGTTTCCTTATTGAGTTGAATGGAATTAAGTAGATGACATAAATATATACATAAATCCAGTAGATTTATAATGTCATATATTTCATTATTATTTCTTATATATATATTATAATCATTCTTAAATGGTTAACATGGAGAATGAATCTCATCGCGTCGTGGAGACGGTAGTCCATACGTGCGCACGAGCGATGATATCGTTTCCATAATTATTGAATTGAATTGGAGTGGATGATACAATATATAATAATCAGTATGATGTTATAATAACTATGTATAGTTATTCTTTACACCATTATACCCATCCATGTAAGCTGTTGGAGGAAAAACAGATTACACCACAGTGTGGAGACGGTATTCCATACGTACGCACGCGTGGTGATTTTGTTTTCCGTAGGATGGATAGAAGGTGAAATGGGGTTGTTTCATATTTATAATAACAAATCAGTATATTAGTGATACTGATGTTATTACTTTATAAAGAAACAACTAACGAAGAAGAAGTTGAAGAAGAAAGAAGCTTGAAAGAATCGGGAGAAGAAATTACCTCTTCTTCGATACGCCTCTTTGAAAACTCCTCTTAGGGCACTAAGATTGGTCTTTAAAGTAGACCAAAACCTCTAGGATGTTTCTAGGTAAGTGGAGATGATAATTTGGCAGGGGTTGGCAGAGCTTGAAGGCTCAAATTGGTGTGAGGAGGAGAGGGAGGAGGTGCCCTTTTATAAGGGAGGAGAGGGGCACCTTTGGAATTCTTAAAAATATTAATTTATAATAAATCTAACCCCACTTAGAAACCTCCAAAAATGAATCATATACGAATATTAGATTAGATATGGTTGTAATATCATCAACCAATCAAATTTAGACATGTTAGGTATTTATTTTAAACATTATCAACTTGATTTATCCTTGTTTAGTCAATTTAATTTTATTTGTGGTAATAACATTCTAAGATTTAAATTATAAGAAATAATTACTTATTTGTTGTGAATTTTCCATAATTTTATACTTTATAACATTTCATACCTTATAAATTTAAATTTATAATTTGTAAATATATTTGTGATTTTTATACAATTTTATAATATATTATTTTTATAAAATAACAATAGGGTCAATTTTGACACTATTCATTTATTTGAATTTAAATAAAATATATACAGAAGATATGTTCGAACCAAAAGCTTTAATAGAATTATAAAAGGTCATATGTATCTAGAAAATTAGTTCAGCACATTAAATAGTTCATATAATATTTATTTTATTATTTTTAAAACCATTTATTTGGTTTATCTCTTAATAAATAAATTACTTCAACATTATTGTATAATTATTTAATATACTTATTTGTTGCATAAAAATTAAAACTAAAATCCTATGATTAATCTAAATCTATTAACTTTCATAATAATACTTTTACTAGAATTTATCATCTTAAAATCACAATATTTAAATTGTTATATTTATTAAATTATGAAGGTGACAACTTTGGCATCATTTAAAATAATATAGTATAAGTGTCATAATTGCTTTTATAAGGCTCCAAATGGTCCAATATTAGATCATTGGATTATTATGGTTTATATGTACATGAAAAATAAATTTTGGTCAGGGTTTTGGGCATTTTAGGGTTACTATTAGTTTAATAAAAACTATATTCTTGATTTTTCACTAGATAAACAATTTCTGCATCTCTTTTGTGTTACAATTAATGATAATTATTTAATCCCTAAAAATTATAAATAAATTTATTTGATATAGATAATTTCATTAGCTTTCTTGAGACTATTCATATTCGAAGTTTCATGAAGTTTATCACTAAATTAAAATTAATATACTTATAATATTTAAGAGAGTGACATGTTGTCACTTTCTTTTGTTTTAATAATAATTAAATTATTTTCATTGTCAAAAGTCCATAAAATGAATCTAATATGACCCTTAGGTTATATGGGTATACTTTTATCCATCCAATAGAATTTTGTCATGTGTTAGGGTAATTTTATAATATTATATTTACCCTTAATTACCCGATTTACCTTTAACTATGGTAAATAAAATTTACCGTAGTTACTATTCATAATTCCCAAAAATAAAAAGTAGCTTATTAACATAATATGGACCCACTGATTCCAAATATGGAATCCATTTTTTCAAATTCAATACACAAAAGTTTCAGAAATTAAATTAAAATTAATCCCGTTGTCGAAAGAAAACGGGTTTCTCTTTAAAACATTGCAAAAGATTGAATTGATTTAACCTACAAATTTAATGTAAAATAAATGATAAGGAAATACATTATATTAAATGGTAAAAATATATTCTATTTATACTCTAAAACCATTAAATATTACAATTTAACGATATAAATTATTGCAATGAAAAAAGTTGTTTTTAATTAAAATATAGCACGTTTTTACTATTCATCAAAATTTGAAAGTTACCAGAATAATATGAAAAATTTATACAAAGTAAATTTTTATTTCTTGATTACAAAGAAGAATTTTATTTTGTTAAATTTAACTTATAAACATGTAAAAAACTAGATTTAAAGTAGGTGCGCCATCAAAAGGCGGCAAAACTGCATTTTTTGAAAAATAATTATTTTACCCGAAAAATTTATTTTGTTCTTATACCATGTTCTAGAAAATGTGTAAGATGAATAATAATGTTATAAAATTCAAAATTTAGTTAATACTATTCATAACGGCTAGTTCATAATAATATTATAATAATATATCGTTGTTTAGTAAAACCCGGTATTGCGTACAACACACGCTATCGAGGAAGGTCGTGATTGCGTGTAATGCAAGCCAAATCAGGGTTTCCAGTTGTGCAAGAATCCTTCGTTCTTTTGTATAATAGAATCCAACCTTATTTCATTTATACATTGAATATATATATATATATATATACTCAATGTTGCGTAGAATAACTATTATCAAAATTGTGTATAACATGATCCAAGAATAGTGTTGCGTATACTGCAAGCTAATACGGTCTTGCGTATAGCGCAAGGTAATCTTGGTGTAGCATAAAACACAAGACATTAATGAAATTAAAAGAATATTTTTCATATAATCTCGAGGTGTTACAGACAATCCATTATAACCCGTATCATATTGTTTACTATGGATGTTATTAGGAGACCATTGGTTAATTACATAGTTATATTGTAAAACTTTCATGTTGGTATACACAGTGGTTGAAATATCCTGTTAGGAAGTTCTCACTCCCCCATCACTTACTGACACACCAACAAACTTGTATTTTAGTCATCAATATCTATTTTTATATCATAACACCTATAATTATCACAAAAGATTCTATACATTTTTGTGCTTCTAGGATGTATAAAAAATTTAGAGATTTGTGCTTCATCCATCATATAGCCTTTTTCTCCTAGTTATGTTTCACACAAAGACTTGTATGGAATTTTAGTACACCTGTTTATCAATATTGATCTCAGTAATCATCCCATTCATCAAAACCTCTATCTTCTTTTGTAACAAATGATATCTACTTTGATGTTTCTTAATATTATATTGTAGTGACTAATCTCTTCATCAGTTCTTGGTAATTTTTTTCAGAGTCATTTTTTAAGATAAACTTAACCCCTTTTGAGTTAACATGGTAAGTATAGAAAATATTCTGGAAAAAAACTCAAATACCTCATATAATATCTTGATAAACCATGTATACTGTGAATATATATTACTTTTATATTATGATCCCACTACTATACATCCTTTGTCTTCTTAGCGTCAACTATGAATACTTCATTATTTATAAAGTTCCCTAAGAATGAAACATTTTTGTATCTAGAATTCACATTTTATAAATTTTTAAAAGAGCTTCTATTTCTCCGGGGTTCCCAATATAACCCATCGATGATCCTCATGCTCTTCAAGACTTTTAGAATATATCAAAATATCATCAATAAAAACTACCATGATTTTATATAGGTGGTCATGAAATACACTATTCATGAAATTAAAAAACATTTAAGGATGATTGGTCATGATGACAGGTATAAAAACAAACACAAAATACCCATATCTTGTTCAGAGGGTGGTCTATGGAATTTTTTTTCACCGGACCATCAATTGATGATACTCAAATCAGTGGTAAATCAAGGAGAAAAATTGATCCCCATGAATATGGTCAACAAAACCATAAATCCTTATTCACAATAATTCCATTATGTTCTCTATAATCACTGCATTGCCACATCCATCCATTGTTTTTATTCACAAATAGAATTGATCCTCCCTAAGGAGACACACTTGGTCAGATAAATCCTTTCTATAAAACATCTAGATTTTTTTCTTTAATTACTCTTGCTTTATATTTTATATTCTATATTGGCGTATTTAATATCATATTGGATATAGGTATGAGTTTAATTGAAAAATCTACCTCTCATTATACTAGAGGTCCATGTTACCCTTCAAAAAACATGTCAATGTATTCCTGAATGTTGGGGACTCCTCTATCATTATAATTTATTTTAATTATCTGTCTTCACTGAATCATATCTACCAAGAAGGATATTGGATGTGATTCTTGGCCAAGCTCAGGTCAGTATATCTCTATTCATAAAATTAATCTAGAATATCCATTGAAGACTACTAAAATTTCATTTCTTCTGTAGTTGATCTTAACATTACTCAATGAGATCTAGTATTTTCCTACTATAGTGTAAAAATTTACCATGGGAATGGCTTTAATATTTTCAATGAGGTTGTACTCATGAAAGTTAATACTAGTGTTTATATACACTAATGATTCTAGGATAATCTTTCGATGTGCCTTGAATAATAACTCTAATTCTAGATATTCAGGTATTGATTCAATATTCTCTACAAACTTGGAAGAATTAAAGGGATTCTTATAACTATAATCAAACAATTTAGTTTCTTGAGGTGAGAGAATAGTGTTTTTACCTTCCACCACATCATTGGGATACTGTAATTTAGTAATCCGATTGAAAATTACTGAATGTTATCTATTTTCCTATGATGAGGTTGATGGTCATTACTTTCCATTATCATCTGATTTGAAAATTTATTGGAAAAGTCTCCAAGCTATCCACACATAAATCATTGAACATCCAGCTAGGCCAGCACCATCTTCACTTTTTTGTAGTGATGAGAACATTGTATTCACATCACCCTGATTTTTTTGACCTATGTGACCATGTCTTCCATCATTTTAGCACTTTTCACTTTTGATAAAGAATTTACCCAAATACTTTTTCCCATATTTTTTTCACATGGGATGTTTCACATTATCTCCACCTATTCCATGATCAATTCTCTTATATATATTTGGATCCATTTATATTTACTTTTCATTCAATATACATGACTAATTCATCTCTCCTGTCTAAAACTCAACCTTCATATCACTCCAAAGTATATCCTCATATCTTTCATTTTCACAATTTCATAGATTCCTCCACAGATAGGGTATTAGTCCGCAAAATAAACTATCATCATTTCCCTTAGGACCCTTAATAAATCTATATGTGTATCAAGAATGTATTGTAAATTTCATCGCATAATATCCCACCAATTCATTATCCTTTTTCTTTATCTCTAGTAATTCTTTATTAGATTTCATTCTCATCGAACATGGGAAATAATTATTGAAAATGATTAACTAAACTCTTCCCACTTAATAGAATCAATCTCCCCTCTTAAATTCACGTTGTTAATTAGTGTTTAACACTTATCATAATGTCATTATAGGTGGTATAATGATAAGGTTACTTTCACATTCTTAGGAAAATAGAGAACAAATAATATATTTTCTATTGATCTTACCCATTTTCTAATGACATTGGTTCAGAAATTCCATTAAAGGAATGTGGTTGTTGAAGGATGATGGACACAATAGAATTTTTTTCGCATCGAGGTGAACTTGGTCGTTAAACTTGATTTGAGTTATTATTAGTAAATCAAGTTAGTTTATGCATCATTATAATGATGTTTTCCACTCTAGATTCCATCATAATTTTGGATGTGAATCATCTGTTTCACTCATCATTTACATTATTCCTTCTATTTCCCTCAATTTTATAAAAATAATAAAAACATACAGAGAAATGTGTTATATTTATGAGTCATATAATAAGGAAATGATTTTATTCATTAGAATAGAATGAATATGTAATTTCATTAATATCCTATAATAACAATTAATTTTTTTATATATCTCTCATAATGGTTCATAAAAAACTTTTGATAGACCAAACATTTCCCCTGGGAGTGTCAAACATTGAATACATCATGGCTCGTTTTCATGCATTAGTTTCTAGTAGAGTCTATCTTAATGTGGTGTCTTCAAGTTCTACACCTAGGTGAATCTGTGCTAGATCCACATCCAGTTGTAGTATTTAGATAGAGATATATTTTTTGAAAACCACTAACATACTACATAGAAAAATACCATGTTTCTTTCCTAAATTTATCAATTTTTCCAGGGTTCATAATAAATCCTTCAATTCATAATTTTGAAAAACAACTGAACCATAATTTGATACAAACTATGGAATCCCATCTTTTTTATATGCTAACTTTTATTTAAATAGAACAAACAAAATATCTTTTAATGTTTAGTTTCTTGGAAATAAGGTAAATAGTATGTGAAATCATTAAATATTATTCTAAGTCCACTTGTAAGAAATCTTCATGGGTTCACCCTAAGATAATTTTACAGCATATAATATCTTGTGTACATCCAAAAAAGGAAATTCAAGAGCATGAATCCATGTTAGGAAATAAAAAAGAAACACATATTTCATGTGATCTTGAGACATATCAACAAGAACCTGAGGCATAAAAATAAGGCATGAAAAAGAGGCACATCATAATAATAAGAAAATGAATCATAACGTTGAAATTCGAAAACTACATTTAAATTATAAAATCATAATCATATCACCAAGGTTAATTACTATGGTGTCTTAATTGAAAATTACCTAGGTTATTATTTAAGGTATTGTAAAACATATCACCTCTAGAGATTAAATTCTATAACCAATGAATGGAGAACTATCAGAGTGAAAAAATAATTTTTCTTAATTTCAAGTGTTCCACATAGATCATAATAAATCATTTCATTAATATCATATAGATAATAAATAACGGGTTTCTTATCAAAATCACAGTGGACAAAAGAGCTTAAAAACATGATCATTACGTCATTTTTAAATGATAAAAAAGGAAACAAGGGTTTCATTTTTGTAAATATTGAAATCAAATGGATATTTTTTAATATATATGAATACCCATTAAAATGAAATTAGTGTTGGATATTCAAATATAAAGCAAAATAGAATTTATCATTTAAAAGTGGTAAATCTGAGATGTAAATTTAGCAACATGATGAGTATATAACATGGTTTTATAAAAGGGAAAAATGATAGTGGAGAGGGGTATCCCATTAAAAAAATTCAATTCCTACAGTAATTGGATAATATAATATGGTAAAAAGAACATAGTTTGAAAATTACAAGACATACCACATGAAGAAGAAATTTGAATGGAAAAGAGAAGTAGAGATTTCCCTTACCTTGAGGAGTTGTTATATAAACTTATAGATGGAATCTTTGTGGATTAAGGACTCGTTGGGGGACTCCTTTTTATTTCAAATCACTAAAAATTCATTGGGTATGGATATGGAGTGAACTATAATGTTGAAATGTGTGGTTATTTATAGAAAAAATTGGAGTTATTTAATTATTTCCAAATATTGGTCTTGGAAATCTAGGTTTGTTGAAAATTAAAACACTTTTCTCTTACCCATGATTTTTTATCAAGGATTTTAAAATTTTGGTCACATTTAATGTTATCTTAATACAGTATAACCAAACACTTTTTTTAATAAATCTTTTGGTGTGGAAAATTAAAAAATTCCACAGAGTAATGTTTTAAAATATCAAAATTTCATTTTTAGAATTTGGGAATATACTAATATTTTTTAAAATTCTTTAAAATATATTATAATAAATCATATTAATATAAAATAATATTTTTGGTTTTGTATTGTTTTACAATAATTATTTCATCATACTTACATAAATATGAAGTCATAAAATTTACCAAAATCCCAAAACTATTTTTGACTACTCATGAAAAAATAAAGCATTTTAGAAAATTAGAACAAATTTATCCTAACCTAATTTTAACATGTTGAATTAATAAAATGTTTTTTTCCTAGAATAATTATATAAATATAATAATGTTAAATTATATATATATATATCATTATTTGTTTATTTTTTTTAAAGAATAGTCAAAATTTTAACACTTATAAAAACTTTCCTAGGACGCTATAAAATTATTTTATCATTTATATTCTATATGGGAGTGTTTGAAATGATTATATGTTTTTAAAAATTAATTTTTTGAATAATTTAGTTTATTATAAAATTTTATATAATTTCATTGAAAATTACAATTGTGTTTCATTTGCATCATAAAATCAACTTGTCAAATTCCACTCATTTAAATATATATTTTATTAAGAAAAAATAATATTAAAATAAATTTATTGAATACTAATTTTATTTATAAATTATAAATTAAACATTATGTAACTAAGGCATAGACATGTAATCCTATATTAAACCCTCGTACGCCTTATGGGTAAGCTGTGTGATCGTGATAGTTTAATGGGGTGGCTCAGCTAACATTGAAAAAGTGTTAATCACTACTCTCATGATCTTCTACCATATATAATTTAGTTATAGAATCACTTTTTGAAGCTCATCTTGGGCTTGGTCAAGAGTGAACCCTAGTGACGCTACCCCTCTCCCAAGTTTTAAAAAATGGGTCTCAAATGGAATAACATTACTAGTTGAGGCCATCAATTATCCTTTCTGTATCCATTATCTTTTTTTATTAATACTTATAAACTATAATTATAAAGACAAAGCTATCAACCAATTTTATAGTTTCTAATGGACATACGTACTAATAGTCATATTGACCAATGGTCATATAATATTTGAATCCCGCCACATTTCCCTTTATAACCTATAAATACCACCTCATTATTTCATTCAATATTCACTACAATTTCTCCCTAAGGTTATAATTTCATTTCATAAGATTTTCATTAGTTTAATAATATTTTGTTTTATTTATATAGAGATTTTTGTGGGGGTGATGATTCAAGAATATTTGGGTGATCCTTATTTTCCCAATTTTTTTTTATATTTTATATTTTCTATATTGTGTTAATGTTGGGAATTTTAATTGGTTTTGTAGCTTACTAATGTAATGATATTTGCAAATGTGATAAAATTTTCACAGTTTCACATAATTTGGAATGTGTGTAATATTATATAATATATTACACACATTTATTCTAAAAAAACTTCATCTAATTTTATTTGGCCGTTACAGAGATTCAAGACGTGATTTGTTATCTTTATTATACCCTACCCTATAAGGGGATGATTTGGGTGATGGTCTTGTTGGACCATCTTCTTCTATTACATTACATCAATAATGAATCATAAATTCATGTATTTTTAATGTAATTTTAAATTCTGTATTTATCGTATTTCAATTTTCACCAATAATTTATGTAATTTAGATAAATACAAAAAAATCACCCTACCCATTTTTGTAGTGTCTAAATTCAAAAAATGAAATTCAAAAATATGAAAATAATCTTTTATATATGATATATAATATTTATATATCATCCTTATTTATATGAAAATTACCAATTTTAATGTTACGATTAGTTATCAGTCCCTTCAAATAAATACATAAGATATCATTCATTTATATTATCATTATAAAACAACATAATATTAATTTATGAAACAATTTTAAGAAAATTGTGATTCCTCTAAATAATTTTTATTTTTTAAATATTTCTAAAAAATATATAGGTTTTAAAAAAAATTAAACAATTATTTTATCATTTAAAACATTTATTTAATTTAATCCTGACAAAACAACATCTTATTTTCATTTTCTGAGAGACAAAAATATTATTTTATACTACCACCGTTTCAAGTTCTATTTTAATTTTTATGTCACTATTACTAATGATATGATTACTATTCAAACTACCATGTTACAATTCCAATTATAAAATTAATATTAAAACAGTAAGATTTGTATCAGTCATATGTAATCCACTATTTTTATAAATACTACTTATTTTATTCATTTTTAATCTATATATATTTTCTCTCATCGTTATATATTTTCATGTTAAAAAAATAATATTGCAATAAAACCATTCCACTATATTACTATAGTGTTTTTGGGAATGTGAATATTTTTTGGGATCAAACACATACAAAATTTCCTGTTATTATTATCTAATTTTCAATTTTCTATCCTATTGTATAACATTAATTTTTTTGTGGACATATTTATTCATTAAATGATAATTTTATATTTATATAAAAAATGTAGTTTTTTTCACGTGGTTAATGTATATTAAATAATAATATACTAATAAATATGAAATAATTATATATTTAGGAGGAAACTTTCATATTTATAATCTTTAAGTCATTGGGCTGCATTCTAGAAACCAATGTGACTTTCACTGACTACATGTTGGAATTGGGTGTCCAACTCAGGGTTTCATTCAAAAATATAAAAATGGAATTTAGGACCTTATCTATAATAATTGGCTCAGGACATTAAAAACTAGATGTGGCCACCGATCACTCCATCACTAATGATATTTTTAAATATATATTAAAGGGTGTTTGGATTTGAAATAAAAAAATATGGAAACTTCATTCCCATAAATGATTATTGAACAATCCACAATGACCATTTTTAAGTGATATCCAAGAAAAATATTTTTGAAAAATGAAACAGAGCTTCAACAACTACAATCCAATATATTTTTTCTTTTCTATTGAATTTATTTTTCTCTCTTATTGTAGTTATTAAAGGGAATTATTTTTCCTTATCTCTACCCTCCAATATTTCTCTCTCTCTTAATAATTTCTTATACCATCAAGAGATAAAATGGTAATTTATAAAGGTTATGAAAAATCAATCCTCTCTATTTACCATTTTATAACTTAGACACTGTGGGAAAAACAACTTTTTGTGACAAGCTATTTGCGATTAGAATAAATCCCATCGCAAATTGTCTGTCAATGAAGTTATTTGTGACAAGAACAACAAAACATCACAAATAATTAGTTATTTTCAATGAGACTTGGGGTCCCATTTCAAAAAAATAGGTGCAGTTTGGTGTAGTTTGCGCACCAAACCGCAGGAAGGGTATTTGCGACGGGGAGTCATCCCCCGTCGCAAATACTGGGAGGCGGTAAAAACTATTTCTGATGGGGGAATTCTCCCATCGCAAATAGTAAGTCTTCTAGAGAGTATCTGCGATGGGTCCCATCGCAATTACTCAATAGTTGTAAAAACTATTTTGCGACGAGATGTTTTCCCAACGCAGAAAGTGTATCGGCAGGTAACTATTTGCGATAGGTCCAGGCGCAAATACCTGTTTAACCACCGACAAAAATTAATCCATATGAAGGTATTTGCGATGGAATACCGGTCACAAATATTCCCATTATAACTAATCTAACCTATATATACCCCCATCCATTTTTTCATTATTCCCCTAAATTCCTACTTTCTCTCTCTCTCTCTCTAAAATCTAATTTTGGAGTGAAAATTTATCTGAGTTCATTTTTTAATGAAGAATTTGTAAATCCGCCTATACCTATAGGTGATCAAGTTCAAACGTATTTATATTTTATTTTATTTATTATTTATTTCATTTTTTATATTAATTTTAATTATTGTTTATTTGCTGTAATTAAATTAAATTTAAATTATTTTCTCATCAGTATTTATTTTTAATAATAAATTGAAGTTATTATTACTAATTCTTAGTAATTAGTAGTAATTAATTATTATTTACGATAATTAGTAATTTATATAAATAATTAGCGATAATTAGTAATTAGTAGCTGTAATTTTTAGTTATTAATAGTAATTAACGCTAATTAGTAATAATTAGTGGTAATTAGTAATAATTAACGGTAAATAGTAATAATTAGTATTAAAAATAAATAATTAAAAAAATAGTAATAATTAGGAAACAATTGTAATAATTAGGAAAAAATAGTAATAATTAGGAAAAAAAGTAATAAATATTTACAAGTAGTAATAAATAGTTAAAATTAGTAATAAATACTAATAAATAGTAATAAAGAGTAACAAATAGTAACAAATAGTAATAAAGAGTAATAAAGAGTAATAAATAGTAATAAATAGTAATAAATAGTAATAAATAGTAATAATTAGTAATAAATAGTAATAAATAGTAATAAATTGTAATAATTAGTAATAATTAGTGTAAGAACCCGGGTTTTAAGAACGAGTCAAAATCCCGCCCCTGTTTGAATTTTTGACTTGTTTCTGAGGAAACTGTAGAAAATGGGCAGTTTCAGGAAATTTCAAGACTAGACGTTGCGTACTTTAAGTACACACCGTGTATATGTTAAGCGAGTACTGGCCATTTGGTCGCTGAGTACATGTTGTGTGATGACCGTGTAGAAATTTATTACTACACAGTGTGTAGTTTTAGACACGCTATGTACTATTGACCGTGTGGAGGCCATACATGGCGTGTAGGCTTGTTGGCTGAGGAGAATCGCTTTGAAAAAGTACACGCTTTGTCCACCTGGACACAACGTGTAGTATAGCCATGTATGAGAGGAATACATGTCCTATGGGAAGTCAGCGAGGAAGATGAGGAAAACCATGTACACGCCATGTACCCAGAGGTACACGCCGTGTACTCATGTCGACAGGTTCTGGAAAGTAGGTCGGCAGAATTCCAGCCTCCAAATGAACAGTTAAATGATATACATGGCGTGTAGTCCTAAAGTACACGCTGTTTAGTTTCTTTTTTTTGCATTAAAACTGGAAGTAGCCCCATATTGAAGCAAAACTCATATGTTCCCCTGAGTTTTGTTAACCAAGATGACATAAGCTTCTTATCTCTCCCAGATCTTCGTCCAAAGTCAGATTCGATCACCGATTGATGCGTTGGAATCCCCTCAGTAAGGCCTCGATTCCAATTGAGCCGTTTTGTTTGATTTATGTCTAGAAAAAGTTATAGGAGTTTGGGAGGTTTTGATTCTTTTGTAGATCTACCGAGTTTTAGACATAATTGGAGGCTGTTACTGGAGGAGTATCATCATACGAGTCTCGGGTAGGTGGTGTATACCTCCTTTTGTTTTTTTGTGGTCATTGGGGGTGGTGCGGCCATCAGCATGTTTTCGGGTATTTTGAGCGGGACCCATTTTATTTTTTGTTTCATATTGAAATGATTATTGGACCTATGGGATGCCTTTGGGTGTGCCCGGTTACCAGTTTTCTTGAGCGGGACCAGGCGAGGGGTCGTAGCTCATCTGGGCATTTTGGTCGGGGGATGCCAAAATGGTTATATTTGAAATATATTGTTATAAACTGTTGAGTTTAAATTATTAATCCTGATATAAATTGTTAGAGTCATTCAATACCTCAGTTTGGTTGATTGTTAACTGTTGGGTTAGGGAAACTCAACTATTTAGAATGTTTTTCCTGTTATGTTTTTTGTTTAAATATGTTATATATGCAATTGTTGAATTGCATATGTTGGACCCTTTGAGTAGTGTTGGTCATGGGCCAGATATTCTTGAGTGATGCTGATCATAGGTTGGGCTTGGCCCAGGTTACATTGGGTGGTTTCAACCACGGGATTGGGCATCATGGACGTCAGCTTAAGGCATGATGACTGTCAAGTTGGGCATGGCCTGGGTTACTGGGATGGCAAGGCCATCAGACTTGAGAGGCATGGTTGCAGGAACACGAGGTTTCAGATGTGTAGTGGCATAGATACTATTTTGCTGATTAATGCTCACCTAGAACTTTGAGTAGTGTGCATACAAAGATACTCTATGATAAGGTGGTTTTGACCACTTGTGTGGGTAGAGGCCCCCGTAAATGTGGTTTAGGTACTTTGGTAGGGGTTGATTTCCATAGAAAGCCACGTGGTGGGCGAGGAGCCTTCAGGGGATATCATTGAGGCTATCAGGTTGAATGCAGAGGCTCACCGTTATTTGAGGGTAAATATCGTTGTTCCTCCGGATACTTTATTTGAGGGAATACATTGCTTTCCCCCCAGTTACTTGATTTGTGGGCAGATATCACTGACCCCCATGACTCTTTGTTTGAGGACATACTTCACTGTCCCTCCAGTTATTTTATTTGAGGACATGCATCACTGTTCCTCCGGGTTACTATTCTTGGGCGTTCCTTTGGGACATCGGTACTTTAGACATGTGGTGTCAAGGGGAACATTGTTCCAGGTTATATGACAGAGTTTTCGGCATTGGCCGATGCAGGTGACACTCCATGGTGGCTGATGAGCACCAGTGGAGTTAGTGCTTATTTGTTCATTGTTCTGTTTACTACTTTTATTAAAATGCATGCCTGCCTAAACACTTATATTAGGTATGCACTGTTGGGTGGTATCCTACTGAGATTTTTCTCACACCCCTACACAGGACCTTTGGGACACATGTAGAATTTATGGATCTGCATGTATGAATGAGGCCAGCTTCAGGATCTGGGCTGCATTAGTTGTTTCATGGAGATGGTATGGACCTTGAGGTCTTACCTAGCTAGAGTTACACTATTTTGTTTTGTTTTCTATATCAGCATGCTTACTTGTTGTATCTACAGTTGGTTATCCATTGGAAACTTTTTTTTTATATTCATATATGTATGACCCACTTTGGATGCAGGTTTTTTGCTCTGTTTTAGTTACATGTGATCTGCATATTGTTGTTTATATTTATTGCATCCGCTGTTTATTGATATTGAATGTGCTTCCGCTCTGCGGATCTAGTTCGAGTCTACTGAGTCATTTATTCCACTGTATCTTTACTGTTATACTTATACCAATACCGTTATTATTATCCTCTGAGAGGGTATAACCTCCCCAATATACCTATCAATCCCTTGCTGATAGTCGGCAGCCTTTGGCTTTCAGGGAGGTGCGCCTAAAGTGGTAGCACCCGACCCGTTTAGCACTTTTCGGGTGGCTTCTCGGGTCTGGGTCGTTAAAAAGTGGTATCAAAGGAGTTATTGATAGGGATTTAGTAGCAGTGTTTTACTGGATACTAATGAGATAGAGACTTCTCTTTTATTTATTCTGGTTTTACTGTTTGGGATATGGTAGACTGGATATAGGTTTTTACTGGAACTGGGTTTCTAGCTTGTGCATGGGTGCCTGTAGCCCCAGGTATGAGGGATTGACCAAGTTTCCATGGGTGGGAATTGCTATATTTTTTTACTCATATTACAATTTATATTATTTCCACCTAGGTGGATCACTTGGTGTGTGAGGTTATTTATTGTGATATGTAACCCTTAACCTGGTGCGGTAAGGGAGAAATGGTCCTTGGCCCGGTATGGAAAGGGTTTTTTGCTTGTATTTTGATAGGATAATTTTTAGGGTATTTCAATTTCATAACTGCATGTATTCTTTGTGATGTGATAATACCATGTGAATAAAAAATAATTTCCATGCTTTATATGCTTTGAAATGTGAATAGGTGAAATTCTAGATAGAATTTCTTGTTTGTTGCAATGTGTATGCCTGGCATTACATATTTATAGAATTGCATGTGGCAGGATATTTGGGTGCGACTCTTATGAGAGCAGGCAGGTACTTTATTTTAGGTGATTTCGGTCACCAGGATTGGGCGGCTCGGTCGTCGGTTTGAGGCAATGTTAGTTGTCAGGACGGGCATGGCCCGAGGTACATTTGGTACTTGGCCCTGATAGGGGTGGGTAAGGAGGCCATGAGGCCAGGATGCCGTGGTGCATGGGTTGCGGTGGGGGAGAGTAAGGGTAGTAGTTATGAACTACCTTTTAATGCAGTCTTTATTTGCATTTAATATATATATGTACGAGATGCGTAGCATCAGATGCATTGAGGATACGGGTTACTTGAGCTGCCATGGGAATCGGGGCATCGAGGATGCGGGTTACTTGAGGTTCCTTGGTAATCAGGGCATCGAGGATGTGGGTTACTTGAGGTGCTAGGTACCAGGACCTCATGGAGGTAGACATAGATGAAGTGTGGGATATTTTGGGTGTCGGGAAGGACATAAGAGCACCTTTGAGGTGCAGGGATGATGACGAGTCATAGAAGGACTATGCGTCTGGAAAACAGGTTAGTAAACCTTGTTTGTTTTGAGTTTTTTGGGTTGAGAATGGGTTAGGCGATTCTTAAGGTTGGGAGCCCCCTTGAACAATTTAGCCAGGACCTTTAAGACCAGGGAAGTCCATGTTACTTTTGACGGGGTGGTATGTTTGGTGCCATCTTCGAATTTCGTTTGATAGCTCGGGGATGAGATATGTTAAGGTGGGGAGATTGTAAGAACCTAGGTTTTTAGAACGGGTCAAAATCCCGACCCTATTTGAATTTTTGACTTGTTTATGAGGAAATTGGAGAAAATGGGTTGTTTATAAAAATTTCTAGACTACACACCATGTACTTTAAGTACATGTCATGTATATGTTAAGAGAGTATTGAATGTGTGGTCGCCGAGTACATGCCGTGTGACGACCATGTAGAAATTTCTTACTACATGGTGTGTTGTTTTAGATAGGCTGTGTACTATTGACCATGTGGAGGCCATACGTGGCATGCAGGCCTGTTGGAAAAGGAGAATTGCTTTAACATAGTACGCGCCATTTCCTCCTAGACATACCGTCTAGTCTAGCCATGTATGATAGGAATACATGGAGTATGGGAAGTCAATGAGGAAGAGAAGGAAAACCAAGTACATGCCATGAACCCAGAGGTACACACAGTGTGCTCATGTCCGCAGGTTCTGGAAAGTAGGTCAGCAGAATTCGAGCCGCCAAATGACCAGTTAAATGATATACACGACATGTAGTCCTAAAGTTCACGCGGTGTAGTTTATTTTTTTTTGTGTTAAAACAGGAAGTAGCCTCATATTGAGGCAAAACCCATATTTTTCATCGGGTTTCACAAACCAAGCCGACCAAAGCTTCTTCTCTCTCCCGGATCTTTGTAAGAAGTCATATTTGATCACCGATTGATGCGTTAGAACCCCCTCGGTAAGGCCTCGATTCTTTTTGAGCCGTTTTGTTTGATTTATGTTATAGAAAAAGTTATAGGGGTTTGATCAGTTTTGATTCTTTTTTAGATCGACCATGTTTTAGACCAAATTGGAGGATGTTAGTGGAGGAGTAGCATCTTACGAGTCTTAGGTAAGTTGTGGATACCTTTTTTTTTGTGTTTTTTTGGTCATTTGGGTGGCACATACTTCAGCATGTTTTCAGGTATTTTGAGTGGGACTTGTTTTATCTGCTGTTTCATATTTAATTGATTATTGGACCTATGAGATGCCTTTGGGTATGCCCTATTACCAGTTTTCTTGAGCGGGGTCGGGTGAGGGGCCGTAGCTCATCGATGCATTTTGGCCTGTGGATGCCAAAATGGTTATATTTGAATTATATTGTTATAAACTGTTGATTTTAAATTATTAAGCCTGATATAAATTGTTAGAGGCATTCAAGACCTCAATGCTGTTGATTGTTAACCATTGGGTTAGGTCAATTCAACTATTTAGAATGTTTTTCCTGTTATGTTTTCTGTTTAAATATGTTATATATTCAATTACTGAATTTCATATGCTGGACCATTTGAGTAGTGTTGGGCATGGCCCGGATATTCTTGAGTGATAATGATCACATGTTAGGCTTGGACCGGGTTACTTTGGGTGGTTTTGACGATGGGATTGGGTGTCATGGATGTCGTCTTGAGGTAGGATGACTATCAGGTTGGGCATAGACTGAGTTACTGGGATGGAAAGGCCATCAGACTTGAGCGGCATGGTGATTGGAATTTATCATCATATTGATCTTGGATTGATCATTACTAATGACAAAAATCCAAGTGGGCACATCCACCCATGCGCTTCTGCTGCGCTCGAAACCTTCAAATGGTATCAGAGCGAGGTTACAACGTTGATTATAGTTATTTAATTTTTCGTTGATAATTTTCACATTTACATTTGATTCAATTTGAAATAAATCTTTCTATAAATATAAATAAACGAGATCTGTGCTTCCTCCTTCGTTTCTCGATTCATATCACAGAAACTACCTTTTAATTTTAATTCTTGATTAAAATAAAAACGAGGAACTCATCCGGAGGAGCCACTCTTTCTGTCTGTACAACACGGGATTACACAGAGTGTAATTAAAACTACACGCCGTGTACTTAGGTTCAACGAACTGACACTGGTCCACCAAACCACCCTGTGTGAATTGATTATTCCTAAGTTTTAATCATGTCGTGTTGACCAGAATTGAACGATGCATGGAAACCGGAATACACGACGTGTGTGTTGGAGCAACACGCTGTGTAGTCTGATCTGGACAAGGTGAAAATGTGTACAAGGAGAAGCCATGTTCCGCGTACACAGGATCGCCAGGACGGTTACTGCGTAACAAGGAAGTACACACCGTGTACTCCAAAATTTCCAAAGTATAGAGAACACGCCAAAGCCCCGACGTGTACTTTGGATAAAAGGAGAAAATAAATACACGCTGTGTAAATATAAACTACATGTCGTGTACTTTCCAGAAATGGAATTTCACCAGGTTTTCTCTAAAAGTACAAAGAACTGTACAAGGGATATGGATGAGAAGAATCTCAACGAAATTTAGAAAAGATTTTAAGATAAAGAATTGATTAATTATAATATCATAATTAATTATTTTCAAGCGCGACTTATATTAAATAATAGAACGATTAAAAGAATTTGAATTCTAAATATGCGTAAATGTTGTTTCATGCTATGGATCACCATGATCTAGACCAAAGACCCTTTTTATGTTTGTATGGTTTCATTTAAATTTGTTTAATTTAAATTTTTGGGCCTGCGAGCCTTCTTCCAATAAAATGTAGGGCCTGCGTGCCCATGGTTTCTTTAATGTAAACACCATGTAATGGAGGATCTCTCATGCCAGAGGAGATGGTTCAAAACCCGAAGATGAGGTGAAACTAACCCAAGAAGATACAAAGGTGGACATGTGGGAGCTTTAAAACACGAACCATCAGGTTCAAGGTGTTTTCCCTAGGTCTGGGTTAGCTTATCAAACCGCTAGATAAGCTAACCAATAGAAGCTCATAATCATGCCATCTTATTTTATTTCTATCTGATTTCATGGATTATTAATTATGTATGTGTTGTCATGATCACATAATTAATGAAATAAACAAGCATGAAAAGATGGAATAAAATAAAAACTGGACTATGCGTAAACATTATCAGAACATGGTTAATCACTTAAGAAAGAATCAATTAATATTAAAAATCATGTGATAATTCAAAAAATACGCATAAAGAATAAAATCCTTCAAATACCATATTAAGTCAGGCCAAGCCTTCCATTACTTGATTAAGGGTAAGACTCAATAAAACTTTGTGTTTAACCAACCCTTGTTGGGACACTTAATTTTATAAAGGAAGCCCTTATGAAAGGTTTCAGGTTGACTTAACCATATTACATCAAGAGAAGTATCCCTTTCTAGATTTCATGTGATATTGGAGGCAAGAGTTGAGGAAATCCAAGTTAGGATTTCAGGATTGGGGAATCCACTAAATAGATCAAGGAACTATAAGCTCACAGTTGGCAAAGACCTGCCTACCTAAATACCTTCAAATAGTTTGACCAACCCTTGTTGGGGTTATGCATAGGGGAATATGGATCCTTTCCACTAGAATGTCAAAGAAACTGGAAATTCCGAGTTCAATGGTGAGGGCCATTGGGACTTGATAAAATAGTGGGTGACTTAATAAAATTTATTATTTCTCATAAAATGTAATCAAGAAAGTAAGGATAAATACGATCTTTTAATTTGTAGAATCAAAATGACAAACACATCAACCACATTTTATCTGTGATCAATTCTAGATAAAGACAACATCCTCACCGGCAGTAACTCTTAGGAATGGTTTAGGCGCCTTTGGGTAATCCTATGCCATAAATGAATGTTTTGCATGCTGGAGTCATCACTTCCTAATTCGCCCTCCCAAGGGTCAAGTGATGAAGATTTCCTGGTCTATGATCAACATTTTAATGACGCTCTCGACATTCAATGTTGGATGCTATCATCAATGTCTAGTGAGCTCATGAAGTCTCATGAAGACATGGATGCCTATAGAAAGCTCGAGAACCTCTGTGGTCTATACCAGGAGAGAGCAAGACAAGAAAGGTTTGAGATCTCTAAGGCTCTATTCCAGAGCAAGCTTGGAGAGGGTTCCCCAGCTAGGCCTCATGTAGTCAAGCTCATTGGATACATTGAGCGCTTGGAGGTTCTAGGGTTTAAACTCCCCGAAGAACTGGGTACTGATCTCATTCTTGCATCACTTCCCCAGAGCTTCTCAAACTTTGTTGTGAAATTCATCATGAAAAACATTGAGAAGTCTCTATCTGATCTTCTTATCCTTATTCGCCAAGTGGACAATGACATAAAGCGTGAAAAGCCTTCTGTCCTCACAGTGAATAAAAGGAAAGGGAAGGCGAAGAGCTTTAAGCCCAAAGCTTCTTAAAGGCCTTCCATGAAAATCAATATCAAAGGGGAGGCAAAGGAACGAGATGTTGTTTGTTTCGCATGTGGCAAGAAGGGCCACTGGAAGAAAAATTGCACCCAGACAAGGAAGCAAGGGGAAGCTTCAGGTGAGTTTGTTATCAAATGAAATCTATCTGTTTCTACTAACTGGGTATTAGATACTGCTTGTGGTGCTCACATATGTATCCAAATACAGGAACCAAGTAGATTCAGAAAGATTGACTGAGGTTAGGTGGATCTACGATCAGCCAACAATGCCAGACTCGTTGTTGCAGCTGTCGGAGACTACCATCTCACATTGCCTACTGGGATGGTCTTGGTTTTGAAAGGATGTTATTATGTACCCTCTGTAACCAAAAACATTATTTCAGTATCCAGATTAGATACTTATGGATTCATCTTCATGTTTGGAAGTGGATGCTGTTACTTTTATAAAGATAGTATTTGTTTTGGTAGGGAACATTTATATAACGACCTTTATGTGTTAGACTACACAAACCAAGTAATGGAAATCGATGACAATGTTAATTCACATGAATAATACCACAACAAACTTTGGCATCACCGGCTAGGTCATGTCAATGAGAAACATTTGAAAACATTACATCAAGATGGGTATTTAGAATTCTTTCGAACTAAAACCACTTGGTGTATGTCATGCATGTCTACAAGGAAAATTGACCAAATCCCTATTTAGTGGGAAAGGTGAAAGAGCTAAAAATATTCTATAATTAGTTCACACAGATGTGTGTGGACCATTTCCTGTTGAAGCAAGGGGTGGGTTCTCGTAATTCATAACTTTTTCTGATGATTTTAGTAGATATGGATATATCTAATTAATGAGGTATATGTCAGATTCTTTTGATAGTTTCAAAGAATACAAGAATGATGTTGAGAACTAGCTTGGTAAGAAGATTAAGAAACTCCACTCAGATAGAGGAGGAGAATATCTTAATCAAGATTTCATTTATTTCTTACGGGAGTTTGGGATTCTCTCTCAACTCACTCCTCCTTACACACCTCAGTGGAATTGTGTAAGTGAAAGGAGGAACCATACCCTGTTAAACATGGTGAGATCAATGATGAGTCATGCGAGTCTTCCATTATCCTTTTGGGTATATTCATTACAAACAACAACACACATACTAAACCAAGTACCAAATAAATCGATAAATGGTATTCCATACGAGTTATGGAGTGGACGCAAATCCATATTATCGAATTTACATGTGTGGGGTAGAGAAGCATTTGTTAAGGCCTCTTCAGGTAACAAACTTGCACCCCAAGGCACAAAGTGTATCTTTATAGGATATCCCAAGGAAACAAGGGGATATTACCTATACAACCCCTCAGACAAAAAGGTTACAGTGGAAAGACATGCCATATTCCTTGAGAGGGATCACATCTCCAAAAGAGATAGTGGGAGAGAGATAGACTTTGATGAAGTCAAGGCTCAAGATACACAAGAGTTGGTACAAGAACAGATTCCATAATGCCCCATGTAAGAACAATATGTTCCAAAGACACAAGAACTGTGTAGGATAACGAGAGAGGTGAGAGAACCAGAACGATATGTTTTTCTTGTCACTAAGGATGGTGACTCATTATTGGTTGAAAATGATGATCCTCTTACCTACAAGGAAGCAGTTGAAGGCACAAACGTTGCCAAGTGGAAAGAAACCATGAATTTTGAAATGCATTCCATGTACCAAAACCAATTCTGGATTTTGGTAGATCCTCCAGTTTATTTAAAGCCTATTGGTAAAAATAAGTCTTCAAGAAGAAACTGGACATGGAGGGGAAAGTCAGCACCTATAAGGCATGAATAGTTGAAAAAGGTTTTAGACAACGTCAAGGAATTGACTATAATGAAACCTTTTCACCGGTTGCGATGCTGAAATCTATCAGAATCCTATTGGTCATTGCCACTTACCATGACTTTGAAATTTGGAAAATGGATATCAAAACAGCATTCCGTAAAGGGAACCTCCAGGAAGATGTCTACATGACACAACCTAAAGGGTTTGTGACTCTAAAGGATGCCAACAAGGTATGCAAGTTTCAGAAATCCATTTATGGATTAAATCAAGAATCAAGGTCATGGAACATTCGTTTTGATGAAGCTATAACAGAATTTGGCTTTGTTAAGAACTAATGTGAGCCTTGTGTCTACAAGAGGTTTAGTGGAAGTGCGGTCGTTTTCCTAATAGTATATGTTGATGACATATTACTAATTGGAAACGAAGTTCCTATCTTACAATCAGTTAAGGCATGGTTTCATAAATTCTTCTCCATGAAAGACTCGGGCGAGGCTGCATATATTCTTGGGATCAAGATCTATCGTGATAGATCCAAGATAATTCTAGGCCTGAGTCAAAGTACATACATTGACAAGATACTGAAGAGATTCAGTATAGAACAGTCCAAGAGGGGATTGTTGCCAGTGTGACATGGCATTCATCTTTCCAAGAAAATGTTTCCTCAAACACATGAGGAAAGAAAGAGAATGGAAAGGATCCCTTACGCATCCACGATTGGGTCCGTCATGTATGTTATTCTATATACAAGGATAGATGTTGCTTACACATTATGTACGGTAGGCAGATATCAAGCTGATCGAGGAGACCACCATTGGATGGCAGTCAAGACTATACTTAAGTATTTGAGACGTACTAAGGATATGTTTCTGGTTTATGGAGGATATGAGGAACTAGTCATCCGAGGACATGTAGATGCTAGTTTCCAAACTGATCAAGATGACTTGAAGTTGCAGACTGGAAACATCTTCATTTTGAATGGAGGTGCAGTGAGTTGGAAGAGCTCAAAGTAAAGTGTGGTGTCAGATTCTACAGTGGAGTCTGAGTATATCGCAGCTTTTGAGGAAGCTAAAGAAGCAGTATGGATGTGAAGCTTCATCCAAGAGCTGGATGTAGTACCGAGTAGTAAAGATCCTATCACACTCTACTGTGATAATACTGCAGCGGTTGCACTTGAAAAAGAGCTAAGGTCACATCAACAGACAATGCACATAATTTGGAAGTATCATCTCTTGAGGGATTCTTCTTAAAGAGGTGAAGTTGCAGTGAGAAACATTTCCATGGAAGACAACGTGTTAGACCCATTGACTAAAGCCTTGACTTAGCAGAAACATGATCATCATGTGAGGTCTAGCAGACTAAAAGTTACAGGCAGTTGGCTCTAGTCCAAGTGGGAGTTTGTAAGGGTTGGTGTCTTGAGAACCAACTGTTTTGTACTTTGATTACATGAGTGTTCACTTATTATATATTTTTCATTGTTCTGCCTGACTATAATATAATAATGTCCTGGAATATTTGTTTCATTGATAAGGTCATGGCAGATCCCCGCTATGATGAGAACCTTGAAATGCTATAACAAAATTCATAAATAAAGTTCTACGGTTGGATGACATACTATGATAGGACACATAGTATACAGAACGTCATGTGCAAGCACTCGTAAGAAGACGAGACTCTCTCTCATGGAGTTCACACTTGGTAATCTCCAAGATGGGAGATTATGAGAATAGACCCACCAGTAGCAATTCTGTATGTCTTGGTGTCATCGGACATTTCTATCTACAAGCATGTGTAATGGTCCTTAGAATGGAAGATTATCATTGACTCATGTCATGACTCACGTACTTAGATTTACTGACGAAAACCTTCACACAGACAGTTGGTGGGAAGTATGGTACGTTGGGTGCATCACGAGTGACATGTTGTTAATGGATAAGTCGAGGAAGGATTTGTTCTTTCAATTTATAGAAGTTTATATCTCGGCCCTTTGATTGAAATAGAACTTTCGCATTAAATTACATGGCCATGGTGTAAATGAAGAGTTTATTTCAGGAAGTCAAAGAACGACAGATCAAGCATATAGGTTTTTGACACTGCCATGAAACTTGCTTGATGAGATATCGAGACAAAGGGATTAAATTACACAGTAAGTGTTCATATGAGGTGATACGTCAATGCGGCGTCAACTTCATTCTCTTGGGTGCCTTGACCCGTTGCTAGAACGTAATCTTGGACTTTAGGAAAGCCCGCCTAATGCCAACGAGAAAGAGGTCTAGAGGGTCACACACTAAGTGTATTCAAGTATCTCAAGTGGAATAAAGATTATTCCTATACGTGGTTTAATAATTATTCAAGGAAGCCTGAGTCGTTTTTATGGAGGAAGAAGGAAAAGAAAAACAAGATATACACGCAGTGTATTAAAGACTACATGCCGTGTAGTTTTCAGGGAAAACAAGTACACGTCGTGTATTAGTAATCACATACCGTGTAGTTTTCTTTATGGAAAGTAAATGAATAAATGAAAACAAGATATACACATCGTGTACATTGAATGTACATGCGGTGTTGTTTTCAATGAAAAACAAGTACATGCTGTGTATTTATTAATACACGCTGTGTAGTTTTTCTAGTCGGGATTTAGAGGATATAATATTGTTTTAAATGATATTATAATCAGCGTGAGCACATGTCAAGGAATCAATTATTCAACATGGGGGTTTAAAATAAGGGTCAATGAAATAAATAAAATGCGTAACGCCTTTATTTAT
Organism: Viscum album; assembly: GCA_963277665.1. NCBI lineage: Eukaryota > Viridiplantae > Streptophyta > Magnoliopsida > Santalales > Viscaceae > Viscum > Viscum album. Next base: position 248,655,581 of record OY728131.1, read on the forward strand.
TCTCATAACACTACAACCCCAAACCTGATTATAAATATCCTCACAACCCCAACTCGTTTCCAACACACAAGAGAATCATTGTGCACAACAATTCTAGAGAATTCTTTCAAGGCCAAAAGAACCTCTTCCTCCAATAATGCTCTCAAGACCGAGAGAGATCTTCTTCCATCGGATCAAGATGATCTAAGGTAGACAACACAAGCAAAGGTTTCTCCATGCTAGCACCTGGAGACTCCTTTGGCAACATCCAGAGATACGAGGTGCATGTGTAGATCACCGCTAGAGGATGTCCACACTTGTCTTATGCGAAGCAACAGTGAATGACATCGGAACGTGATAAAAAACATCAATGAAGAAAGAAAAATTCAAAAGGAATTTCTTTTAAATTAATTGATTAATTATAATCAATATGTAACGATCCTACTTTTTGGTTCTGAGACTTTCTATTTCTTTTATCTATTTTTGTGATTCGATCCGTGGAGACTGGAGTTTGTCATCATATTGACCCCAGATTGATCATTGCTAATGAAAAAAATCCAAGTGGGCACATCCACCCACATGCTTCCACTGTGCTCGGAACCTTCAATTAGAAGGTACATGTTTTTCTTAGTATGTTATGGTATGCTATAGAATGTATTATAGATATAGAAAAAAATTGAGAACCAATACAAAGAAATGTTTCCAATAAGTTATTCTTGAGTATTGTTGAAGAATATTATGATGTAATCAGAATATTGAATCAAAAAGTGAATAACATCACATATTTAGAGTATCCATTTGGGGATGAATGTGAACATATCATCAAAATGGAAGCATAATACTCATCATGGTGTTACATTTTAAAAATAAAAAAACCCATGAAGAAATTATCAGTAGATACTAGAGTGTCTATTTTAATCGATCAAACATGAATTCTATTTTCCATGAAAAACAATTGCTTGTAGTCATAAAGTAAATTTGGGATAATTATATTTTTATAGGAAAACCATTTAGTATATGAATAGATAATTCTTGTATAATATATTTCATGATAATTAAATAAAGAAAATTTACCTATGAATGATTAGTACAGCGGAGGAGTGAATTTTTATACTATAACTTTAATATGGAAAAGATTAATGTAAAAGATAATATCATTCCAGAAGCACTCATATGCTAGATTGACTATTTTAGGGGAAATGGAAGAAGGTATAAAATCAAGGATATGTCTAGTTTTCATTAAATATCATTATATATAAGAATATGTAGTTATAAATTCAATGAAAGAAAGAATTTATAAATGAAAATGGATTCTAGATGAGAATATTATTCAGAAATAGGGATTATTATACAATAAGGATGAAAGATTAAGAGGCATTGTTTCCTCATATAGGAAGTCTGAAAAACTATACAATGATTCAAAAATATCCTAATAGAAAACATATATGGATAAAATCCTTATTGAATGCGTTGAATGTGGTCACAAAGGCCATTGCAACACTCAATGTAAAGAAAATCCATGAAATGGGAAGGCATAGAAGAACAAGAATATAGAAACAAATGTATACATTAATGGAAAAGAGGAAACTATTTATAAATATTGGGATAATAAAGTAGAAGAATAATAGAAAAGTAGATTTTTAGGATAAAACTTATTAGTAAAATATAATGTTGGAACAAGATCTATAGACTATGGATGATAATCTAGATGAATAAGCGAATCCACCAATAAAAATAATGAAATATTTGAAATGAATTACAAATAATTTATAGAATAAATCCACCACTCTCTATAATATTATCCACAAAAATAATGTTTTTAGGTATTCCATATAGTTCTAAGAAATGTTTTAGACATGCTTCAAGAATCAAATGACCTTATGGAGGATTATAAAAATATTTATCGGGAAATGATCAATATGATGATTTCTAAAGATATCAGGCTGACATTCGGAATTTTTAGTCATCTTAAAAATGATAAAATTATTAATGAGATAAGATTTTAATAACATATAATATTAAAGTGGGTTTAGAGAATTTAAGGAATAGGAATTCAAATGTTTCATATAACTTATACATCATTAGGACCATAAGAGTTCATTGAATTCTTGGAAGCCTTTAGAATGGGAGTGGTCTAATTCATGTGGTTTAAGAAAAAAAATCCACATTAAAATGGGTACCAAAATGTTAAGGAATCTAAATAATAAATATACCTATTATCCTTGGTGGGTTGCACACATCAATCCCATCATACTAAAAAAAATATTGTTCATGATATAGAATTAGTACCTAGGACATTAGACTAAAGTATCTCTCTGGAAAGAGTTAAAAGAATCATAGTTTAGTGGTGAATATTGTATAGAGATCTATTTTAATAAAATCCATTATGTGTGAATAAAAATTGCATTGAGATTTTATCTAATTAAATCAATACTAGTAATAAGGGATTGTAATTTATTTAAATGAGATAATGTTCTAGTATATATCAACTATAGAGACACGTAGTATGCATAAATATTACATCTGATAGATTTCACGATGGAGGCAAAAATAATTGTAGAAGAACTAATTAAACAGAAGGCACATAAAAAAGAAATATTTATTTTCAGAGATAAAATCCAACATTCCATCAAATAATTGATGGAAAAGAAGGAGTCATAAAAATATGTAACAGTTGGTGAAATGATCAATGCTCTTTACAATTTAAAAGGATATAAGGGGTTTATCTTGATATGTTTCATATCTAGAATGAATTATAAGATCAAATCATACATGAAAACTATCTAGTTTATTTATTGTGTTAAGTGTGTGTTGGATGTTTCACGGTTGTTCACTCATCCATTTTCTTTCAATTTTTATTCCCTTTCCTTTTTAATTTTCACAATTATGTTTGGGTGTAATTGTCTCCTAGTTATAATATGATTACATTTAATTGTATATATACCCTGATATTGAGTTTACAAATATTATCTCATGCAAAAACATTATATTTATAGATATGGTATTATTTTATTGATCATATTCTGTTGGTTCATTTTTTATCAAAACTAAATTCACACATTATGTGCACGTAATGATTTCAGGATTCCCGATACAAGTAATGGAAATGGTCCCCTAGACAAGGCATGGAGTCCACCAGTCATGATAGATGGGAGTTAATATATATAACCTAAAGGTAAAATACATGATTTTTTTATAAATTTTAGATATAATGAACATAATACAACAAAAAATATTACTATACAAATGTTTTATCTTATATGTGCCTAATTTCATATAGTATTGGGTGTTATTTATATATATACAACATCCTTTTTGGTTTACTTAATATATTTTCTTTATATAAATTTTTATTATATATAACCAATGAATGTGTTTATTATAGAAAATTAGTGTTGTGATATTTTCTATAAATCGTTCCCTATTGACATATAGTTAAACCATCAAATCATATTTTAATGCCCTGAAACCAGTTACCCAATGTTGGTGCCTTTTTACATAACATTGACATGATCACATGAGATCAAGTGTTGAAAGACCTATTAGTTTAGTAGCTTTGTAAATACTAGATACAAACATAAGTTTTACATTATATTATGAAATGAAAAACAATAACATTGTGCCACCTTTGAACACACTCATATCCCTTAGCCTATCCCAGGAGGTCAATCATAATATACTTCTTCACATCCTAGAAAAAATAAAACATATAAAGGGGAAAGCTTAGATGCTTAGTAAGGATAACAATATAGTGAAAATTTTATTAAATAAGCACAAACATTTTAGGAAATATATAAGACTAAAACACAAACATTTAAAACTTAAACATTAGTGTAATATGGAAAAAGTAAATCAAATAATACCATTTACTTATTCAAATGTATACTTTAATAGTCAAATAACCACATGTAATATCAATTTATAATTTCATAATGATGGAATGCATAATTCCAGACATCATAACCACATAATCAGATCCTCATTCCAAGACTAAAAATAAGATTTTGTCAAGGCCGTGTGCCAAGACACTAGTTTGTCTCATGAGACCTACCGATGCATCGAGGAGCTATAACGGGCTCCACTCATCACTTACTAAGTCCAATGCATTCCTCATATGGAATGGTTGAAACATAATCAAAATATTTGTATTAAAACTATCATACAAAATGTCAATAATTTAACCACAGACCATAAATAGTATAAAAATAGCACAACCACAGTCAAACATAACTCATTCAATACAATATGGAAGATCGTATTATAATAAATCAACCTAAATCAATAATAATTAAGGATATTGACATAGATAAAAATAATTAGTAAAACTGTTTGAGAGAAATATCCCCTTTTTCTTGAAAACATTTAAAAGTCTCACTATTTAACAAGAAGCTATTAAAAATAGATTCTCGAATCAAAGTGTCCCATACCCCTTTGAAACTTTTAAAAGAAATTTTTATTTTAAAACATTCATGTCTATATAAATAAATCCTTAAAACCATTTTTCAAACATGGACATTAATGAGAAAGGTTTATAATAATAAATCTTTAAAACATTTAAAATGATATTTTAGTTAGAGTTCCTAACCAAATGAAAGAATCTTGAATACAAATAAATCAGGTAATAAAAAAATTATAATATCATTAGAATAAAGGGATTCAGGATATACAGTGTCAAAATAGAGTATTTACACCATATAAAAGTGAATTGGCATATAACAAAAAAGATGTCTCAATGGAATTAAAATTGAGATAAAATATCTTATAAAGACTGTATCCTTAGGTTAAGGATAAATCAATGAAATAATTATTTGTTAAAAATATAAATAAAATCAATATGATTGGATATTCATTGTAAATAAATTAGATGACATTCACACATATTATTTTAAAGAAAACACCAATGACTTTGATGCTTAACATAATAAATGAAAATTGAATTATGATTACTCTCATCATGTTCATATCGATGACTTGAGAATTTATCAATAGAGTGATTATGTGTATCAAAAGAATATCCAAAAAAAGGGAGAGTAAATTATTAAATAAATAAATAAATAGTTATTTCAAATATAATCTTGGAGTAAAGTAATAAATGATGTTTGTTTAAAACCTAATGAGTGGAAATCGAAATTAAAAACTCCCTTACTGATTTGGTAACTTACGAAACATACAACCCATGAAATAAAGATCATACAACGAATATATAAATACACATAAATTAAATTATATTACAGAAATAATTCAATCATGGGTAGTACATACACCACACAAATGGAAATAGTGGCAATATAGCATGAATCTCACAGGAATAAAAAGTTTTATGAAAACCCCTTACAACGTTGTAATCAATCATGTGGTATGACCAAAAGTTAATAACCACCAAATGAATAATAGAATACCAGGAATATAAAAAAAATAATGATAATATATATCAAATAGACGTACACAATACACCACATGCAATAAATAAGTAGTGAACAATGGAAATCTCATGGAATTAATAGTCAGATAAGAAACCCCTTACCTCGTGTCTGACATGACTCGTATATTCTGTGTTTTTCCTAAATAATAAAATTAATTTAATTTATAATTCCTTAAGAACAATTTTAAAGATTATTATTCCTTTAATATCACTTATTACCTTTCTATAACAATTAGTAAATTGTTTGAGTACATATCGTATATTTTGTCGATGTTCGGAACTTTAGTAAAAAATGAACTTGTTATAATTAAAAATTGTTTATGTGGTAAAAATTACATTATATAAAGTATGATTTTCATAATTTAGATATCATATATATCATATATATTCAGTGTATATATATTTATAATATTCTATATTTCGTTAAGTTAAGAAATGAAATGCACTGTTCAAGGAGACAGTAAGATGTACGTACGCATGAACGCTACTTTAATTTTTATTATATATTTAAAGGAATGAAAACTTAATAATAAATAGGTATATTATAATTCTAGTATAATATCTATGTTATGTAATTTAATTAACTCCATCCTTTATACGTTCCACATATTACATGAACAAGTCATATCACTTTGAGGGTGTAACATCCCAAAAATTTTAAAATATAAAATAATCATTTAATGAATGATTTGTATTGTCAATTAAATAAACTAAGTGTCTATAAAATTTGATTATGATTAATAATTTAAAATTTACATAAAAATATAATTACTTTTTTCTTTATAAATTTGCATTTCAAAAATATGATATATACATATATATATATATATATAATCATTAGTTTTGGATTATTAATTATGATTGGATTTTTTTAGGAAAAAATTACAATTATAAATTTCATAAAAATAATTTATGCTTTTATTTTATGAAATTTTTAATTTATAAATATTTATAAATACTTACCAAAAATCACACACACACACACACACATATATATGTTTTTTTAAAAGGATTGTTTTGAATTATTTATTAATAAAAACCAATTATATATATATATACGCTAAAATTATTTGTATGTATAAATTGATATGTTTTTTTAGATTAAAAAAATGTCAAATGAGTAAATGATTTAAAAAAAATTTAAATATCATATATGGCGTGAGTGGGTCAATGGTGTATGACTAAAGAGTGAAAATGTAATAAAATAATATTATGTTGACTAAAAAAGGTAAGATGAGTGGATAGAGGTGTGGAAAAAAGTCAAAAAGTGAGAAAATAATGGTTAATGGGAAATTATAAATAAAATTAAAATTAAATTAATATAATAAAAAATGAATTTATATATTCAAAAAAACATCCCACGTTTAAAAAAATTTTTCATTGATCTATTTATTAAAAAAACAAATTATATTTGTAAGAAAATAAATAAATATATACATATTTTTTAAAAACACTAATATAATGCACATATATATGTATAAAACAAATTTATACTTATCAAAAGAAGATACACCTTTTGTTTTATATATTTCTTAAAAAAAGATCTAAATATTTGTAAAAAAGGAATAATATTATCTAATAATATATTATTATAATAATTAATTGATAATAAAAATTTATGACTTATAAAAAGAAAATGGAAAAGATGGCATGAGAATCAAAAGTTGAAAACATGGAGGATAAAAAAATGAAAAATCCAATTTTAAAAAAATATAATAATATGTGTTATCTTGAAAGTGGTGTGTCAATTAACAAAACAATGAAAAAAACTATTGACTCATGGATTTGTGGATCATTATTTAGTTATTATTATTATTATTATAATTATATTTTAATGAATTTGATTCTCTCATAAGCTTACCATACATTGTTTTTTTATAAATTTGGAGGACTATTCCTCCATGGTTAGAAGTCCCAACCTAAACCCCACTCTACACACCCAACTGCTACCCAAACTTTTCTCTATCAATCCCTCTATCTCTCTCACTGTTCCAGAAACCCATAACTCTCTTATGATATGGATAAAGTAAAGAAATTTTATTTTTTTTATTTTTTTGAAAACTTTTATATATATAAGATATATATATGTATATTTGTGTAAAACCATATCTTCCTAGTCCAAATTACACATACGATAAGTCTTCTTGTTTTAAATAATTTTCCCCTCAAATCTTATGGTTGCATGGTTTTCATCTTTTCAAACTACATACAAACATGTGTGTATGTATACGTGAATATATATATATATATACGTATATATTTGTAAACATATACATGCATAAAAATATGAACACATTAAGTGGAGTTGTTCTTTCTCATTTACTTAGAAGATATAAATGGTATTTATCAGCTACCAAACTAATGTCTAATATTTATGTATGAATAATTTCCTATATTCACCTTGTTTACAAAATTTCATGTGATAATTGTTATTATATTTTGTGTAGTTATGGGTCACGTTATTATTTCACATGTGAACTCGCATATGCATCTCTTAGCATGTAATGCATGGATAGGTATAGTAATAATCTATCTCAAGTGAATAATTTCAAGAATTATGAAATCTTGTACACCCTTAAACTCATGTTTCATGAAATTATGCTTTTCAAATAAAAGCGTTCTTTTTCCATGTGTGGGAATCTCTCTAAAATGATTTTAAAACTTTTTGAAGAAATAGTGATGACATGAAGAAGATTATTTTCTTTCAAAGAAAATAATATTATCCAAGTATTTGGGAAATGTTTTGGGGTAAGAAATATGAAAGGCATGTCCTTTGGAAAATGTTTTCAAAATTGGCACTGGTGGGATTCGTGACATTACGAGGAATGAAACCATAAGTCTTAGTGAAGAATAGTTTTTGTTTGTATGGATTTTAATAATGGTTTTCCATGTATTATTAATGACCCATAGAAACATAATAATTTTAAAGGATAATTCCCATCAGCTTTCAAGAATAATTATATTGAGAAATACAATTTTCCTATATATATATTCAAGTATTTATGAGAATCTATTTCAAATATTTATATTTATTTCAATGGATTCTTTAAGAAATTTATCAGTTATTTTGAATACCCTTACTGGGAATTTTATGCTCACCCTATGAATTATAAACACTTATTAGGTTTAGCAAACATGATGCATTGAAACTATGTTGTGGAAGAAACACGCTGGAGAATAATTATTTTGAATTTGTATATTTTTGTTGTAATGTAATTTATGTATCTAATTTTCTAGAACCTAGAATGGAAAAGGTCCTCTTTTGTATTTAATTTTTTGTATTAATTCTTGTTTCTTTAATAAAAAAAATTACACATCATTGGTAAAAGGATGAACCCATGTTTTGTGTTCAGTTTCTTATAACTGGTATCAGAGGAACAGTCTAGACAACTTGGGAGATTAGATGTCATCGATATAGTATATAAGTTTATTAGTTTTATTTTTTCTAATTTTGATAAAAAAATTATAATTATTTAGATTTCATTGAATGAATTGTGAGGACACAATTATTTTTAAGCGGGAAAGAATGTAACATCCTGAAAATTTTAAAATATTAAATATTTATTTAATGACTGATTGTTTTTGTAAATAAAATAAACTAAGTGTTTATAAAATTTTATTATGATTAATAATTTAAAATTTACGTACAAAAATAATTAATTTGTTTTTATAAATTTGTATTTTGAAAATATTATATATATATATAAATTCTTATTTTGAAATATAATCATTAGTTTTGGATTATAAATTATGGTTAGATTTTTTTATGAAAAAATTACAATTATAAATTTTACAAAAAATAATTTATGTTTTTATTTTATGAAATTTGTAATTTATAAATATTTAAAAATACTTACCAAAAAAAATATAAGTATATATATATGTTTTAAAAAAAAGATTTTTTTGAATTATTTATTAATAAAAACCAATTATATATATATAATAAAATTATTTGTATATATAAAATGATATGTTCTTTAGATTAAAACAAAAATGTGAAATGAGTAAACAATTTAAAAAAGTTAAAATAGTATATGTGGCATGAGTGGGTGAATGATGTTTGATTAAAGAGTGAAAATGTAATAAAATAGTATTATGTTTAATAAACAAAGGTAAGATGAGTGGTGAGAGGCGTGGAAAAAAGTAAAAAAGTGAGAAAATAATGGTTATTGGGAAATTATAAATAAAAATATAATTAAATTAATATAATAAAAAAGAATTTATATATTCAAAAAAACGTCCCCTGTTTAAAAAATTTTTATTTGATCTATTTATCAAAAATAATTCTATTTTAAGTAAATAAGTATATATACATATTTTTTCAAAACACTAAAATAATTCATATATATATAAACAAATTTATACTTATAAAAAGAGATTCACATTTTGATTTATATATTTCAAAAAAAAGTACTAAATATATGTTAAAAAATGAATAATATTATCTAATAATATATTATTATAATTATGAATTGATAATAAAATTTATTGATTTAAAAAATGGAAAATATGGCATGAGAATCAAAAGTTGAAAATGTGGAGGATAAAAATACACAAAATACAATTTTTTTAAAAATATAATAATTTGTGTTATCATGAAAGTGGTGTGTCAATTAACAAAACAGTGAAAAAAACTATTGACCCGGGGGTTTGTGGATCATTATTGAGTGATGTTTATTATTATTATTATTATTATATTTTAATGAATTAGCTTCTCTCATAAGTTTACCATACATATTTTTTTTATAAATTTGGAGGACTCTTACTCCTTGGTTAGAAGTCCTAACCTAAAACCCACTCTGCACACCGAACTGCTACCCAAATTTCTCTCTTTCAAGCCCTCTCTCTCTCACGATTCCAGAAACCCACAACTCTCTCCTGATCTGGATCAAGTAAGGTAATTTTATTTTTTTTTTGTTTTTGAAAACATTTATGTATATACAATCTATATATATATGTATATATTTGTATAAAACCATATATTACAAGTCTGAATTACACATATGATAAGTCTACTTATTTTAAATAATTTCCCCCTCAAATATTATGGTTTCAAGGTTTTCATGTCTTCAAACTACATACACACATGTGGGTATGTATATGTATATATATATATATACATACATATAGACACACACACACACACATATACATGCATACAAATATGAACACATTAAGTGGAGTTATTAATTCCCGTTTACTTAGAAGATATAAATTCTCTTTATCAGCTACCAAACTAGTGTTGAAAGATTTATGTATGAATAATTTCCTATTTTCACCTTGTTTACATAATTGCATGTGATAATTGAAATTAGTTTATGTGTAGTTAGGGGTCATGTTATTATTTCATGTGTGAACTCGCATCTGCATATCTTAGCATGTCATGCATGAATAGGTATGGTAATCATCTAGCTCATGTGAAGAATTTCACGCATTATGCAATCTTGTACACACATAAAAACTCATGTTTCATGAAATTACAGTTTTCAAATAAAATTTTGTTTTTTACATGCATGGGAATCTCTCTAAAATGATTTTAAAACCTTTTGAGGAAATAGTGATGACATGAGGAAGATTATTTTCTTTCAAAGAAAATAATATTATGTAAGTATTTTAAAAAGGATTTTGGGTAAGAAATATGAAAGGCATGACCTTAGGAAAATGATTTCAAAATTGACACTGGTGGGATTCGTGACATTATGAGGAGTGAACCCATAAGTCTTAGTAAATACTAGTTTTTGTATGTATGGATTTTAATAATTATTTTCCAAGTATTATTAATGACCCATAGAAACATAATAATTTAAATGGAGAATTCTCATCAGCTTTCAAACATAATTATTTTGTGAAATACCATTTTTCTATATATATATTCAAGTATTTGTGAAAATATATTTTAAATATTTATATTTATTTCAATGGTTTCTTTAAGAAAGTTATCGGTTGTTTTGAATCCCCTTACTGGGAATTTTACGCTCACCCTATGAATTATAAACACTTTTTAGGTTTAGCATACTTGCTGTGTTGAAACTCTGTTATAGAAGCAACATGCTGAAGAATCATTATTTTCAATTTGTATATTTTTGTTGTAATTTAATTTATGTATCTAATTTTACAGAACCTAAAATAGAGAAGGTCCTCTGTTGTATTTAATGCTTTGTATATATTCATGTCTCTTTAATAAAAAAAATTACACAGCATTTGTAAAAGGCTGAACCCATGTTTCAGGTTCCGTTTCTTATAATTGGTATTAGAGGAATGGTCATGAAAAATTGAGAGATTAGATGTCATTGATATAGTATATAAGTATATTAGTTTTAGTTTCACTAATTTTGAAGAAAAAAATTATAATTATTAAGAGTTCGATGAATGAATTATGAGGACGCAATTATTTTTAATCAGGGAAGAATATAACATCCAGAAAATTTTAAAATATTAAATAATCATTTAATTAATGATTTGTTTTTTAAATAAAATAAACCAAGTGTTTATAAAATTTAATTATGATTAATAATTTAAAATTTAAATAAAAATATAATTAATTTGTTTTTATAAATTTATATTTCAAAAATATGATATATATATATATATAAATTAATATATTGATATATAATCATTAGTTTTTGATTATTAATTATGGTTAGATTTTTTTATGAAAAATTTACAATTATAAATTTTACAAAAATAATTTAGGTTTTTATTTTATGAAATTTGTAATTTATAAATATTTATAAATACTTACCAAAAAACGCATATATATATATATATGTGTGTGTGTGTATGTATATATATATATGTTTTTCTAAAAAGGATTGTTTTGAATTATTTATTAATAAAAACCAATTATATATATATATGGTAACATTATTCATATATATAAAATGATATGTTTTTTTAGATTAAAATAAAAATGTGAGATGAGTAAATGATTTTAAAAAAGTTAAAATAGTATTTGTGGCATGAGGGGGTGAATAATGTTTGATTATAGAGTGAAAATGTTATTAAATTTTATTATGTTTACTAAAAAAGGTATGATGAGTGGAGAGAGGCGTGGAAATAAGTCAAATAGTGAGAAAATAATGGATAATGGGAAATTATAAATAAAAATATAATTAAATAAATATATTAAAAAAAGAATTTATATATTAAAAAAAATTTCCCATGTTTAAATAAAATTTTAATTGATCTATTTATAAAAAAAGAATTCTATTTTAAGTAAATAAATAAATATATACATAATTTTTTAAAACACTAAAATAATGCATATATATATATATAAACGAATTTATACTTATAAAAAACGATACACATTTTTTTTATATATTTCAAAAAAAATCTCTAAATATATGTTAAAAAATTAACAATATTATCTAATAATATATTATTATAATTATGAATTGATAATAAAATTTATTTATTTTATAAATAAATTGGAAAATATGGCATGATAATCAAAAGTTAAAGATGCGGAGGATAAAAAAAAATGCAAAATCCAATTTAAATAAAAATATAATAATATGTGTTATCATGAAAGTGGTGTGTCAATTAACAAAACAATGAAAAAAACTATTTACATGTGGATTTGTGGATCATTATTGAGTAATCTTTATTATTAATATTATTATTATATTTTAATGAATTAGCTTCTGTCAAAAGTTTACCATACATCTTTTTTTATAAATTTGGAGTACTCTTACTCCTTTCTTTGAAGTCTCAACCTAAAACCCACTCTACACACCCAACTTCTACCCAAATTTCTCTCTATCAAGCCCTCTCTCTCTCTCACGGTTTTATAAACCCACAACTCTCTCATGATCTGGATCAAGTAAGGTAATTTTATTATTTTCGTTAGTTTTTGAAAACATTTATGTATATACAAGCTATATATATATGTATATATTTTGTAAAAATGATATATTCCTAGTCTTAATTACACATATGATAAGTCTACTTGTTCTAAGTAATTTCCCCCTCAAATATTATGGTTTCAAGGTTTTCATGTCTTCAAACTACATAAATACATATGTGCATGTATATGTATATATATATGTACACATTTACATGCATACAAATATGAACACATTAAGTGGAGTTAGTATTTCTCATTTACTTAGAAGATATAAATACTATTTATCAACTACCAAACTAGTGTTTAAAGATTTCTGCATGAATAATTTCCTATTTTCACTTTATTGACATAATTTTATGTGATAATTATAATTATTTTATGTGTAGTTATTGGTCATGTTATTATTTCATGTGTGAACTTGAATCTTCATCTCTTAGCATGTCATGGATGAATAGTTTTGGCCATCATCTAGCTAATGTGAGGCATTTAAAGAATTATTAAATCTTGTAATCACTTAAACCCATGTTTCATGAAATTGCGGTTTTCAAATAAAAGTGTGTTTTTTCCAAGTATGGGATTCTACCTAAAATGATTTTAAAATTTTTTGAGGAATTGGTGCTGACATGAGGAATATTGTTTTCTTTCAAAGAAAATAATATAATGTAAGAATTTTGGAAATGATTTTGGCTAAGAAATAAGAATGGCAGGTCCATGGGAATATGTTTTCAAAAATGGCACTGGTGGGATTCATGACATTATAGGGAGTGAACACATAAGTCTTAGTGATGAATAGTTTTCATATGTATGGATTTTTATAATGGTCTGTCAAGTATTATTAATGATCCCTATAAACATAATAATTTCAAAAGAAAATTCCCAACAGCTTTCAAACATAATTATTTTGTGAAATTCCATTTTCCTATATATATATTCAAGTATTTATAAAAATCTGCTTTAGATATTTATATTTATTTCAATGGATGCATTAAGAAATTTAACAATTTTTTTGAAACCCATTACTGGGAATTTTATGCTCACCCTATGAAATATAAACACTTTTCAGGTTTAGCATACTTGCGGTGTTGAATGTCTGTTGTGGAAGCAACATGCTGAAGAATCATTATTTTCAATTTGTATATTTTTTTTGTATTGTAATTTATGTATCTAAATCTCCAGAACCTAGATCGAAAAAAGGTCCTATATTTTATTTAATTTTGTGTATTAATTCATATTTTTTTAGTAAAAAAATTACGCAGCATTTGTAAAAGGTTGAACCTGAGTTTCGGGTTCGGTTCCTTATAGAGGGTGTGGTAGTCCGCATTTCATCATATGAAATTATTGTAATTACCCATTATGGAAGCCATAAAGGTATTATATAAATAAAAAATAAAGAAGTATAGAGACAATATAAATATAATATATATCACATGTAGATACAGTTCCATCTTAATGGCCACTATATTAGGTGGTAGGAGAAGATTGAACAATCACCGTTTCGTGAGGCAGTAGTTTACCGTCCACAGAAACAGTATGTTCTTTACCCATTAGATAGAGGTGTGTGTAAGTGTAGTTTGAATACTTATCATATAAAAATATAGTATATTAATGATACTGGTGTTGTTATAAAAGAAATTAATAAAATAGTTTAGGGGGTTGGAGAAGTAAAATAAAATAAAATAAATTAAGAGAAGACGTTACCTTTAATTTAGGTAACTCCCTTTGGTTTGAACCAAAAGGATTTCTTGAAGTTCCTTCTACCTAAAGTAAGGATTATAGGTGTAAGAGAGGGATATTGAAGGATTATTTGGGTAGAGGTTGGACAATACAAGGGGTTTTAGAGGTGTGAGTAATAGGTTATAGGTGAGGGCTTTTTATAAGGTGGAGGTGGTTCTCTTTAGGAATGTTTGAAAATATTATTTTATTATATAACGATTTTCAGTTTCTAAATGTACAAAACTCATTAATTAAAAGATAACATGACACTGGTTGAAAATATAATCATCCAATAAGAATTTGACAGGCTATGGATATTCTTTATATCATTATTAGCTTATTTATTTAAATCTTTCACTAATGAGGTAAACAATTCATCATTATTGTGTCATTAATAATTTTATTTATTTCATGTCTAAAAATTATAAAAAAACCACCATGATGTAATAAATCTTTCTATACACCAAATTAACATTTATAGTCAAACAAATAACTTATATAACCCTGTGTAAGAATTTATTTACTAAAAGAAATATGTTTATGTCATTTATGTCATTACTTAAAATTAATTAATATAAAGCATCATTATTATTCTTAAGTGGCTCCATGGGTCCCAAAATCGACCCAATGATTCCCATGGTCAGAAATGTATCAACCAATAGGATTAAGACAAAATTTAGGGTAATTTAATATTATTATTATATTATTTTTAGCTTGAATTACGCTATTTACCTTTAACCATAGTAAATAAAAGTCAAAATTTAATATTCACCAAAAATTGTTTTCATTTCATTAAACCAAATTTTAATTACTAATAACAACCATGTATGTCGTATATTTAAAATTAAATTCATAGAAGCGGTAAAATTTTATTTAAATGAAAAATTAGGTTTTTTTAACTACTACTTAGTGTTTTTATTATTCATAAAAAATTGATGTTTTTTAGAAAGATACCAAAACATAACCCTAAGATATATTTAATATTCAGAATTAAAAAATGATGTCTATTTTACCAAATTAAAAACATAAAAGTAGCATCAATTAATTTATAATTAATTCCCATTGTCAAAACATAAAGTGTGTTTTAGGAAATAATAACTATCAAAAGATTGGCACTTGTTTATATCCAATTTCAAAGTGAAATTACTTACATTGACCAAAATTGAATTAAATGGAAAAAATATGTTCTAATTACAATTTAGAAAAATGTAAAAAGAAAATATAACCGTATAAATAAATTATATTAAAAATAATTTTTGAATTAAAATACAATATTTTTCACTATTCATAAAAAATGAATTTTATCAGAAAAATACCAAAAATTTACCCTAAATATATTTTGATTTCCTGGTTCTGAAGGAGAATTTTATTTTTGTCAAATTGAACATAAAAAAGTTTTAAATATTGTATTTAGAAAGGTTTTGTCATTAAAAGGTGAAAAAACTGCAGTTTTTGAAAAATACTTCTATTATCTGAAGAATTGAATTTGTTCTTATATTATGTCTAAGAATCACGAAAGATGAATGAAAAAATTATACGGGATATATATAAAAATTCAAAATGTGGTTATTAATATTCAGAACCTCTTTCTAAATAGCTAGTTTGATAGGTCGTGGTGTGCATGAACTCGGTGTTGCGTACATCACACACTATTGTATTATTCAAATTGAAGCATACTGTAGAAGCTTTGGGTGTTACACATATAACTGATCTATAGAGGTCATGTAATACACCTATGTAATATAGTCTCTGATGATAGACCAACTAGATAGGCATCAAGAAGGTTCTTTCAAATATTGGGATAATTTCCATATATTTCATTTTGGATTTCTCAATGTCAGATGTAATTACAGAATATATTTTTAATTTTTAATTGGAGTTACATGTTATAGTTATCTCTATAAAATATAAATATATTCAAAATTTGATTTATTATGATTCATTTTGGAACAATTTCATGATCGACGAGTATGGGTTATTATTATTTCTGGATAATGAATTAAATGAAAGTGACTATAGATTTACTCTTTTCTAAGTATGTGATATTTCGTTTGTATATAAATCATATATGGTATGAAAGATCACATAACATAATCATTATTATATGGGATCTGCCCTTTATTTAATTCATTTTTTCACATATCTTTTGTTCTTCTCACAATGAAATTATTTTTAAATGTGTCTTTATTTGGTTAATTTTAGTTTTTTGTTTAATTTGTAGCCAAATAAGTAAATTATTGGAAATCGTGATGATTATGTGTGTTTTTCTGTCTAAATTATCTAATTTCAATTATTTTAATGATTTATTTATTTTGAAATTTTATTTTAAATTTTACTATTATGCAATTTAATTTATTATAAGTGCTTATTAAATATAAAATTTCTTAAAAAAATAGACAATTTTATTAATTTTATTTTGATTTAAATTTTAATTTATTCACATTAAATGTAATATTTATTTTACAATTTTGTGTTACAGTCTAAATCATTTTTATTTAATGTTAATATTTCATTTTATATTTACAAATGTTACATTTTACTTATTATAACACATGTTGTGAGAATTTAGGATAGTTTTTCATTTCATAAATGAAATATTAGTGCGATTAAATTCTTCTCACCTAAAAGAATTTATAATATATTACATATCATACATATAACATATTATATTTAAAAAATCCATGTAATATTAGTCAACCTACTATGTTATAGAAATAACACTTCTAATGCCTGTAATATATTTGGAGTGAGACAACCATAAGGTAACAATTGTGTGTGATAATTTATCCTATGAAGTTTTCTCCCAAAGATGCCATTGTTTCAAAATTGAATAAAGATGAGATATATGAGGAATATTTTTTGAGGTATAACTCTGAATCAAGAAATTGAATCAATCATGAAAATATAATCATTCGATCGAACTTCAGAAAATTGAAATCAATTCTACGAAAAATGATAATGTTTCAAAGAGACTATTTGTGATTCACTCATGTGCAATCCATGACTGATGGTCAAATTAAACCATGATAAATGATGTGATCAATTTTGGAATTAATCATATAAATAATAAAACTACAAAAGTTGTTGAAAGTGAAATCATGAATCCCAATTACTATTGATGTTATAAATATTTATTTCAATTTCATCACTATCAAAACTTATACCGAGACTGCATTTGAAGTGATATGCCATTGCACCAAATCAAGACCTTGATGATGAAAAATCTATGTGCATTTATTAATTTATGATATTGATACATGTAAATAAACAAATAATAAAATGACTTAGATCATATAACATGAGTATGGATCATTATCAATGATATATGATCCACTAATTTGATACCCCCTTTGACATTTGTGATGTAGATCTGACATCGAGTTCCAAATGCAAAGGGTGATAGAGAGAGGACATATCATTCTAGTTCCTCGATTGTTTTATTGGGATA
Organism: Viscum album; assembly: GCA_963277665.1. Classification (NCBI taxonomy): domain Eukaryota; kingdom Viridiplantae; phylum Streptophyta; class Magnoliopsida; order Santalales; family Viscaceae; genus Viscum; species Viscum album. The sequence goes on from OY728131.1 coordinate 248,673,992, forward strand.
AGGTAGACATATGGTGTTTTATGTTTTTCCTTAGTGAAATGTTCAAAGAAAAAACTTTTTATTCATCAATTAGGTGTTTTATGTGGTTATTAGACTAATTAAGGCTGCCTATGTCTGAACTAGTAGACATTAATAATGCGATTGTGATGATGAGTGACTATCATGATTCATATAAACCCATTTTGATTGAGTTGAATTTTTATCCATGGATTCACTGTCGGGTCATTCTCAAAAACAAAATAGTCAATGATCGCAAATTCTGATCTAGATTTATAATGAGGCTCATCTATCCCCCATGATGATCCAATTGAGTGAGAAAATAAGTTTGATGAGCAGAAGTTATTATATAATGTTTCAAATCATATTTCAGTGTTTGGATAACTTATAGCACTTTATGTTGTATATCATCTGGTAAATTTAAAATCTAGAGACTATAAATGGAAATGATAGATGGTCAGTTCCATTGGAGTCATAAATAGGTATCAAAAATAGGGAGTTAACCATCAATTATTAATAGCTTAGTGAATATCCTTATGCAATCAATAAAGCTCTGAAGCCGAGAGTGACTGAATTTTTCCAGTACCAAGATCTAGAGCTTCAATAGTAGAAAAAATTATAGAATTTGTAGAGGGATACGAACATCAAATCAAGAGATATTTTTTATTTCTTTTTTATTAATCATATTTTGAATCATAAATTTATTATTTCATTTATTTCACTTTAATTCTATGATCATACTGGAGAATTTATAAATCATTTTAGGGGAAATTATTTGTAGTTATTTGTTAATTCATTTAGTCTATTCATTTCATCATGAAGTAAATACGTTTTATTCTTGGACATATGGACATCGATTTATTCTTTTCGTCATATTTTCTTGGAGGGTTTAATGTAAATTTATGGAATTTGAAATATAATTTTCACATTTTAAATTAATGATATTTTTAGTAGTGAAGATTGCAGAATGGATATTCATAGGTGAAAAGAGTTTTTGCCATAATTAACTCTCACATTTTTTGGATTTTGTTATATCCATTTTATAACCACTATCACTTTAATCGGTCATATTATCCACATTATACTCTTATTTTCTTGTATTCTCTCATATTAACAAAGATTAGGTCTAAATACACTAATAGTAATTCTTTATTTTTCAACACGCAATCATCATCTTCCGTTATCACATAATTATCATTAATTTTGTCAAAATTATATCATCATTTTTATTATTTCTATAAATATAAGACATTTAATGATCTCTATGATCACCTAATTCACATTACCAGTGGATTAAACTTTCTCACTAATATCAAGTTAGAGTTTGAGATATAAATGAAAAATTTATGACAGTTTATATTATCATTATCATCAAATGTTGGCATTTTTTCTAGGGAAGGTAAGTGCTGATAGTCATAGGTTTTACAAAAATATATAGATATAAAAAAGGAATAATCTAATAACTTTTTTTAATACTAATAGATCTGAAAATTCCATTTTTAATGATTTTAATGTATTTTAGAGATTCAAAAATTTACAAAGAGTGATTGATTTTGAAATTTTCATAACTTTTATCAATTTTAATTAAGTTTTAAAATATTTTCAAAAATAATTTCATTTTTTATGATTTAAAAGGTTTATTCCATATTTTATAACCAGAAATTTAATTTTTTTTGGATTTATTTCAATTTCTAAAGACATACTACATGATAGTTTGTCAATAATTGTCCACGGTATCATAATCATTATGGTGACACACACGACCTTTCTGAACCTAAACCAGATGACTAATTTTAACTGAGACACATGTGGATGAAATTTCTTAGTAATTTTATAAATATGATGAGGAACTAAAAATGAGAAACCCATATATGTAGACATTTGAATTTATTCAATAGGAAAAATAAAGAAGAACAATAATAATGATGGTATATAAAAAAATAAATTTTTGGACTTTGAAAAATGAAAGGACACAAAATAATGAGTAATAAGAGATGGACATGGTGTAAGACACCGAGATTCCATGGGATGAATCTTTTTAAGAAATTCAATTTGTTTGTGATGTAGAAAACACTAAGTTACATCACACCATGAACTATCAAACTAGTCTCTTAAAAAGATTTTATGAATAGTATTAACTAAATTATGAAATTTATAAATTTTATTTTTCAAAATAGTTTTCATTTTTGAATTAATAACATCAAAATCATCTTAGGATTATTTTTTAGAATTTATTTCTAAAAAGATTCAATTTTTTATGAATAGTGAAAAATACTGTATTGTTTTTAAAAACAAACATTTCATTTAAATAGTTATTTAACTATAAATTGATTTTAATGTCAAAAAAGATAAATTATACATTTATTAATCCAACATTATCCATTGGAATCATTTTATAATAATAATTAGATATAATAATTTATTTAACTTTTAAACGCCTCTTTTACCCCCTTCTACCCACATCTAAGGGATTTGCATTAAACAAAATTTACCACATATGCAAGTTGATTTTTGAAAAATGGGCATACATGGTTTTAATAAATATGGAAAATGTAGTCTAATAATATTAAAATAAATTTTGGTGAATAATAATTTTTGAAATTTATTTACCACTGTTAAAGGTATATATAGTAATTAAAGGTAAAAATAATATTATAATATTACCCTAACACTTGTCCCAATTTCATTGGATAAGTGTTTTTTGATCAAAATCAACCATAGATCGAAATTATGATCCTTTTTAATACAATTTTGATTGATTAAAACATTTATTATATTTATTTAAATAATACTTTATAATTTCCTATTCAAAATTTAAAAACTATATCATTTTCAATATGAGGATAAATAAGAGATATGGAAGACTATAAATAGCCTTTAGAAATCTAAAATTTTTATCTAAAACTGATAATTTATTTATAATTTTAGGGTGTAAATAATAAAATTAAATGGTGTCAAAATAATGAAACATAAATAGAATTAATAAAGGAAGAATCAATTAAATGATGTTAAAAATATTGAAATAAATATTTTTTGACTAATTTAATGAAAACCAAATTTTTTTATAGAAAAAATAGAAATTTTAGTGACATATTGGAATTATTTATTCGAAAATATCATGTTGTTTTGATATTTTTAAAAATTAAAATATGAATAGTTTCAAAAATTTATATAAATGATACTTTAAAATAAATACTATTTTATTAAATGTTATAAAATTAATAAAAAAAATCAGGTTCGGCCAAATTACTTGGAAAATGTTAAAGATGTAAAAAATTATCCCCTTGGTGTTATTTTTTCATTTTTTAGTAACTATATTTACCAAATATTATTTAAATACATGTAAACCTGGTAAGAGTTAAAGTTTGTAACTATGGGTTAAATGAAGACGATAAGGTTAATTTTGTGTCCAAAACTCGTGTAAAAATTCTTAGTAGAGATTATTTCCATCCCTCATCATCCTATACTCTAAATAACACACTTTGGAGCTCTTTGAATACGAAAATAAATTTTTAATAATTTAATAGTTTTAATTTTCCAAAAGCTCCCATCCCATATGTTATAAAAGATAACATCTCCTTCCCTCTTATTGAAACCTATAAAGACCTTTTGATCAGCCAAAACCTACCCAATTCTCCTCCCAAATTCTTTAAATCCATCATATATGACACGATTTTGGCATAAATCCATCATATGATGTCCATTTGTGAAAATCAAAAGGAGTCGCTCAAAGAAGAGGTAATTATTTTACCTATTCCATTTAATTTATTTTATTTGTTCAACTTCCTCATCCTGTGTTGTTTCGATAAAAAATTAATAACTAAAATATAATATAAATTATTATATGTTATAATTATCATGTTACAACCATGTTCACCCTTTTATGCATCCTATGAATAACAATACAACCTTGTGTGCGTATGTGTGGCTTACCGTCTCCACACCATGGTGTAATTTGTTATTAAACAATACATTATTTGGATGTTTATAAATATAGATATAATATAAATATATAATGAATATAACATGATAATTAATATTTCTATTAATATACCATCCACTTTCATACCATTTTACCATCAATGGAATGATATCATCTCTTGTGTGTACGTACGATATACCATCTCCACTATGCGGTGAGACTAATTCTCCACGTTAACCACTAAAAATGATTAAAAACATTATATAATGAGTAAAAATAATAATTATTAACATCATTTAATTATGTATATGAATAAAATTAACCCTATTCAAAACAAACATGACATACATAACAAAACATGATTAGGAAAACGAAGCAATTAACACCCGAAACAAAGATAATACTGAAATATCCTTATCAAAATGATATTACAAGATCATATATGATATCATAAACATGTATATGGTTTTGGTATAATTCAATATCATAATTTTACCATTATATAAGAGTTTAATTCACCCACCACTAATTGAAAGTACAAGTTAAATGTTAATTTCACAATCTCATTATTATCCGAGATTGTTTATATGTAAGCAGCTACTGGGACATTTTTATCATTCATGTCCATGTTTCTTAAAATTCATTACAAAATAATATAAAAAATTGATTAAATTAGTTTTTACACATGTTTGAATTTTTATCTTTCACTCATTTTCAAAATTTGGTACTTTATGTCATTTTTGACAAATTAAGGGGAAAAAATGCTTTTTTAACTTCTACGGCACGAGCGGATACTTTCCACCATTATGAAGCCTTAAAATATTAAATATTAAAAAACAATAATAAAAGGTTATTTAAAAAAAATGATTCATTTTATAATATTTTGGTTTTTAAATGATTTCCATGTAAGAAAGGGATATTTCTATCATTGAGTTTTAATGATTTTTTAGATTATTTTCATCTATGTCAACATCCTTAATTGGGTTTTATTCTTAATTGAGGATGATTTATTATGACACAATATTTCATATTGTTTTATTATATTATTAATTGTGTATGTGTTGTTTTGATACCATTCATAGTTTATGGTTAAAGTATTAAAATTTCCAATGATAGTTTTAATATGTATTTTTATGTTATTTTTCTCCTTTTTCATATGTGGAATTCATTGGGCTTAGTAAGTGATTTTTAGGGCCCACTATAGGCCCTAATTTCATCAATAGATCTCATGAGACAATCTATTTTGGTTTTTGGCCCGTTTATGTATGGTCTTAGCATGGGGCCTTGATGGTATGGTTATGATGTTCTGAATTATGCATTCCCTCATTATATAATAGTTATTGATATTTCATGTGATTATCGACTAGTATAATATCAATGTGACTATTTATATGGCATTTTTTAATTTATTCCTACCATATTATAATATATATTATTTCTTAAATTCTTGTGTTTTATTTTTATACCTTTACTTAAATGTTTATTCTTATTTATGATAGGTTCTTCTATATTTTTATCCCTACTAATCATATAAGCTCACCCATTTCATACATTTTGTTTTTCCACATAATGAGAAAAAGTGTATTATGAATGACCTATATAAATAATCTACCGGATATGATTGTTTTCAAAAGAGAAAAAATGTTGTTTTTTTCAAGATGTAAGGTCAATATTAAGTTTGTATCTAGTTTTGACAAGGCTACTAAACTGATTTGTCCTTCTAGATTAGATTCCATGTGATCATTACAATGTAATGAAATAATGCATTGAATCAGAGCAATTGGGGTTTGGGCATTATAGTTGGTATAATAGGAATTTTAATAAAACCCTTGGAAACTAGATTTCAAAAAGACATTAATTAGGGTACACTACCAGAAGATATAATTTTAGGATAAATATTTAAGAATGAACTAAAATTTTGGTATTAAAGAGATTATGTGGGTATTCCTAGAAAATACATCCCTTTCAAGATACAAGGTGTTTCGAGCTTGACTCAGGGTAACATGGTACATGATAATGGGCTTTAATGCACCCGCGCTTTAACACTCCCATAAGATATGATAATGATAATACACATTTTCTTTAAAAACAATTATGAAAGATTATTACATAAAAATGTTCCCAAAGAAACCATTTTTATGATTTTGGATTAGATATGCATACAATTCTGAATATCTGTTAAGTATTTTTCTTGGTTGGGATTATTAAATATGATTCATTACCTAATATAGTGTATTCCATTATTTAGAAATGGAAACTAGTGGGAGGAATGGAAATGATATCAACACTCGTAATCCATGTAGGTATTGACATCTTATTCAAGATAATGATCACCGAGTTGGTGATAAAACTCGTGATGAAGTGGGTATAAGAATTCTAGAAAATATAACCCGAGTTATGAATAATAACATTACCCATATGGTGTAGCCTGATAAAAAACGAAAATTATCAATGTTAGAATGATTTGTGATACAAAAACCAGTAATATTTAATGGAAAAAATATCCATTTGTATATGAGAAATAGATAAGTTCCTTAGAAAAAATATTTCTTTATTTAGGGTGAAATTAAAGAGAAAAAGTATTTGTGGTAGTCTATTGTCTGTCTAGATATGCAGATCAATGGTGGTTATTAATTCAGAACACAAAGGAGGTTGAAGAGTTAGAAAATATAGAATGTATGGAATTTAAATAACTCTGATGAGAAAACTATTTTCCCTCTGATCTACGAGAAGATATGGAAAAGAAATTTTTGAGTCTGGGGCATAATAAGTATGAGAGTATTCCAAATTATGCCACTAACTTCACAAGGTTATGAAGTCACATTGTAGACTACATCAATAAACTGATAATTATGAATGATCAATTCATTGATGGGTTAAAACCATTCATCTGATGGGCATTGGTATCATAGTATTTCAAATCGTACGAAGATATAGTCTCATGTGAAATCTAGATAGAAAACCAATTACCTAATTCTTATGACTTTAATGTAAAGCAAGAGAATAAGATGGAATCTAAACACTCTAGAACAAGAAAATAATGAAAATAAGGGAAAATTTGACTTTCCACCCTATAGTAATTGGGGGAAGAAACACCCTGGTACATGCCTAAATGAGATGGGAGTTTGACACATGTGTGGAGAAGAAGGCCACAAAGATCGTGATTCAAAATGAAAGAAGAAAGCTACCAATGTTTAATTCTAAAATTATTAATATTTTGGACATTATGAATATTATTGTTCTAAATGTCAAAGAAAATTTCCCAAAAAAAAATCAAATGTAGAAAGTCTATGATTTTACGATCAAAACTACTAAGGTTTATGGTGGTAGGTACTTTAATCATTTCCTCAAATTTAGACGATTCTTTATTTGATTTTGGATCCTCACATTCCTTTATATCTTCCGAGTTTGCTTTTAAAATTAGATGTTTCCAATTCACATTTTCAAGGGATTTTTTAGTCAAACCCCCTAAGGGAAGTGTCATTTCAATAATGATTTGTCATGCATTCCAGATTATGGAATATTATCATGATTTCTCTTCTAAAATTATCATTATACCAATGGTCAACTTAATTTTACTCCTCGGTAAGGACTGGCTTTCAAAATATAATGTGAAGTTTTATTTCAAGAAGAAGGAAGTTTTAATTTGTGAGGAAAATGTAGAATCCATTATATTTAGAGTAGAAACTTCATAATATAATTACTATATTGACCCACCTCATGTAGCCCTTCTAAATGAATTTCCCAGGGAAGAAGAGAAGATAAAACATAAAAATCTTCAAATTGATGATTTACCTATTGTAAATAATACATTGATGCATTTCCATATGATTTACCATGACATTATCTTGAGTGGGTGGTTGTGTTTTCTATTTATTTAATCCTTGATGATAGGATAATATCAAAAACTCCCGATAGAATGGACAATGTGAAATTATTAGAGATGAAGACACAATAAGAGGAGTTGAGTAATAATGGATTTATTCAACCTAGTGTTTCTCCATGGGGACCCATAGTTATTTTTGATATTAATAAAGTTGGATCAATGAGGTTGTTCATTGAATCTATAGAATTAAATGATATTACAATAAAGAATGTGTATCCTCTTCCTCACATTGATGATTTCTTTGATCAAATTCATGGAGCATAATATTTTTAAATGATTGAACTTCATTATTAATATCATTAGTTGTGTGTAAATAAGGATGATATTCCAAAGACAACATTTCAAACCAGGTATGAGAATTAAGAGTTTACAGTAATTCCATTTGGACTAACTAATTCACCCTCTTTTTTTATTGATCTAATTAAAAGAGTGTTTAAGGAATATCTTGATTATTTTTCCACAGTATTTCTTATTGATACCATGGTGTAATCCTAATCCTACCAAGACCCTGAGACCACATACAAATTGTTTTGAAGACTTTTGGAAGAAATGAACTTTATTGGAAGTTTAACTAGTGTGAATTCTAGCTTTATGAAATTTATTTTCTTGGACATATTTTCTCAAAGGATGAAATCTCTGTTGATCCTACAATGAAAAAGGAAATCCATTAATGGACAACACTAGCATGTATAACATAGGAACACAATATTATTGGTTTATTAGGTTACTATCGACATTTTTCCTATAATTTTACCATTTGAAAAACCCATTATCCAATATCACATGTAAAGGGGTTAAATTCTTTTGAAAAAAGTGTTTGAATAATTTATTGAATAATTGAAGAGAAGATTAGTCAGTTCTTCTACCGTGACATTACCATATAGGAATGATGGGTTTGTGATTTATAGTGATGCATCAAGGGAAGGAATTTGTTGTGTTCTTATGAAAACTTATAGGGTTATTGCATATGAATCAATTTAGTTAAAAATTCCTGAACACAACTAACCAAATCTTGATCATCCGTTACAAGAAGTAATATTTGCTTTGAAGAAATGGAGACACTATCTCTATAGTGAATGATGTGAGATATATACTGATCATAAGAGTTTGAAATATATTTTCTCATAGAAATAACTCATCATGAGACAAGGGAGATGGATTGATCTACTCAAGGATTATGATTTCACAATACAATACCACTCAGGGAATGAAAATAAGGTGGTGGATGCTTTAATAACCAAGAACCATGAAATTATGAACATAATGAGAGTTAAAAAGTATCCTATATTCATGTTTCTATAATATATATATATGAGAATTATCATTTAAGGTGAAACATCAATATATTTTCAACTAGTTTCCAAACCATATTTACTAGAAAGGATAAAAAGTTATTAGTATGATGATATGAAGTTTCAAAAGAATATTATAGCTATGAATGACAGGAGAATAATTAAATTAGTTTTTGAAGATTGTATTATTATATTTGGGAAGATTCATTGTGTTACCTCTATACATGAGTTAAAAAGTGAATTATTGGATGATTATCATAGATCTAATTTCTCTATACACCATAGTAATACTAATATACCTAAATATTTGAAGTTTTTTAGGGAAACATGAAGAGAGAGACTGCTGATTATATGTCAATACATTTAGTTTTTAAATAGGTGAAGGTTGGATGAAAACATCCTAGATTTTCCATGTAACGTCTTCCTATACCTTTGATAAAATGAGATGATATTATGATGGAACTTCTCATGGTGCTACCATAGACTCCCAGAATAAATAATGCGATATGAGTAATTGTAGATCATCTTACCAAATCAGATTTTTTTTGATATAATAGATGATTTACACTTGAATGTTTAGTGAGAATTTACATTAATGAAGATGTAAGACATTATGGTGTAGCCCTACAAATTTTTTCTAACTATGATCCTCATTTGATATCATGATTCTGGAAAAGTATTCAGAAGGCCTTTGATACTGAACTTAATTTTAGCACTTCCTACTACCCTAAATCTAATAGGAAATCATAACATACTATTCAAATATTATAAAACATAATGATATCATGATCATATGACTTTTAATGTTTGTGTCAAAAAAATTTAACTCTAGTATAATTCTCATTTAACAATAGCATCCATTCAAGAATTCAGATGGAACTATAAGAAGAATTATATGGAAGGAGATGCTGTACACAAACTTGTTGGGAAGATATTGGTGAAAAAATTATAAGACCAAAACATATTGAGGATACAATAGAAAAATTTAATATTATTGAAACCCATATCAAAATAGATCAAAGTAAGAAAAAGAGCTATGTTAGTAACGAAAATAAGGATTTGGAATTTCTAGTAGGAGATCACATTTTTTTGAAGGTATCTCCCTAGAAGGGTGATATATGATTTGGTAATGATAGAAAATTCAATCCTTGGTACATTTGACATTTTGAAATTCTAGAATGAATTGGAGCTGTAGGATACCATTTGGAAATCCTACTATGTCTACCAAGAGTTCATGATGTGTTCTAAGAATCCCTATTAAGGAAACACATGCCAGAACCAATGAATATACTAACCTATGTGGACAAAGAATTGGAACCCAATATATCTTATTTTTAAGAGCCTATCAAGATTCTTGATGCAAGAGAACAAGTGTTGAGAAATCATATGACTTTTTAGATAAATTTTATTTGGGGATTCAATAAATGGGAAGAGGTGATGCGGGAACCAGAAGAAAATATGATTAAGTACCACTCGAATCATTTTTATGATGTTATGTTATAGAAATTTAGAGAATAAATCATTGTAAGGAGGGAATAATGTAACACCCCAATCTTCCACGAGAAACTTCTTTTAAAATAATTCAATAGATTGTGTTGCATGCAACACCAAGTTCAAGCACACTATGACCTATAAAACTAGCTGTTTAAAAGAGGTTATGAATTGTATCAACCAAATTATGAAATTATGAAATTTTATTTTTTAAAATACAATTCAATTTTGAATTTGGAACATCGAAATTATATTAGGGTAAATTTTTGGAATTTTTCTAAAAAGTTTCAATTTTTTGACGAATGGTGAAAAATACTACGTTCTTGTTAAAAATGAATTTTTCATTTAAATAATTAATTTAATATAAATTGATTTTAATGTCACAATAGATAAATAAAAAATATATTTATCTACTATTGGAAATTAGTTTCACTTTATAATAGAAACAGATATAAATATATATTAAACATTTGAATACCTCTTTTACCCATCTTCTAACCATATTTATTAGATTGGAATTAAATGTAATTTTATCAAATATGTGAATTTAATTTTGAAAAACCACTATATATGGTTGTAATAAATATTTAAAATGTGGTATAATATGATAAAAATTATTTTTTTGTGAGTAGGAATTGTTGGATTTTATATACCACATTTAATGGTTAATAGGGCAATTATTGATAAAAATAATATTATAATATTACTCGAACACTTGTTGAAATTTAATTGGATATGTGTTTATTGAAAAAAATAAAAATTTGTTCAAAAATATAACCCTATTATACCAACTTCTATTATATTAAGACATTTATTATATTTTATTTAAAGAAGAGTTAAAAATGTCATATTCAACTTTTAATTAGTATATCGTTTTTAATATGAGGTTATATAAGTGATAAGGTTGATTATAAATACTAAATAGAACGAAAAAATGTTTATATATGTAATTTTAATTTATTTATATTTTTAGAAAATAAATAATTAAATTAAATGTTGACATAATAATGACGAAGTAATTGGATTATTAAAGGAAGAATGAATTAAATGATATGACAAATATTAAACAATATATAATTTGACTTAATTAATGACATAAAATAATTTTATAGATAAAATAGACATGTTTGTGAAATATTTTAAGTATTTTTTTAGGTTATAATGTTGGGTTGATATTTCTAGAAATTAAAATTTTAGATAGTATCAAAATTGAAAAAATTATACTTTAAAATAAATAATAATTAATTATAAGTTAAAAAATTCATTAAAATATATGGATCGACCAAATAACCAAGATAATGTTAAATATTTCATACATGATCAAATTTTGATTCGTTTGGTACTTTATAGTAACTATATTAACTCTATATTATAAAAAGACAGGTAAATAAGGTAAAAGTTAAACAATTTAACTAAGGGTTAAATCCAAACAAATTGGTTAATTTTTGTGACCTAAACATGAATAAAAAAATGTTGGTTAAGAGGATTTGGACCCATACTCATATTATACTCTAAATAAATTACTTTTGATCTATTTGAAACCGAAAATCAATTTATAATAATTTAATAGTTTTGGAGTTTCCCGAAGTGCCCTCCCATATCTAATAAAATAGTACCTCTCATTATCCTTTATTCACACCTCAAAATCTCTTTTTCTTGGACAAAACCTTCCCAATTATCCTCTAAAATTACATAAATTATTCCTAGAGTCCATACATTGGTATGGAATTAATTATTTGGAGTCCTTTTGTCCAAATCAATAGGAGACGATCAAAGAAGAGGTAATTGTTTTACCAATTCCATTCAATTTATTTTCTTATTCTACATAAACCTCCTATATTATTTCCAAACAAACTTAATAACTAAATTATCATATATATCTTGTTATTTTATTATGATCATGGTAAAACCATGATCCTAGTTTTAATCATCCTAAAAATAACAATAACACTCTGTGTGTGCATGTACGGTTTACCATCTCCACGTCGTGGTGTAATTTTTTATTCAAAACTACTTTATTTGGATGGGTATAATGATGTGTATAATGGATATAAATAATGAATATAACATTATAATTATTATTTATAAATACTATAACATTCAATTCCATAACATTTTACCATCAACAGAATGATATCGTTGCTCATGCATACATATAGCCTATTCTCTCCACGACGTTGTGAGATTCATTCTCCTTGTTAACCATTCAAGAATGATTTAAAATTTATATAATGAGTAAAAGTAATAATGAGTTACATTATATAAATATGTATATGAATAAAATAAATTCTATTCATAATAAACATGACTTACACAACAAACACATATATAGGTAAATGAAGCTGTTAATTACCGAAACAATGGTTATACTGAAATACTAATATCAAAATTATATAAGAGGATATTATATGATATCATAAATATATATATATATGGTTTTAGTATAAGTTAATAACATAATTTAACCATTATATATTTTTTTAGCACACCCTCTTCTAAAGGAAAGTTCAATGTATGTGATAATTTCAAAATCACATTATTATCTGAGGTGGTTTATTTACAAGTATCTACTAAGACACTTTATCATAATTGTCCATGTTTCATAAAATGTATTTAAAAATAATATCATAATTTTTTTAAATTCATTGTTCCCCATGTTTGACGGCTTATCATTCCCACATTTTCCAGACAAGGTACTTTATTAAATTTTCTACAAATTAAGGAAATAAGGTTTTTTAACTTATATGGTGTGAGATGCTATTTTCCTCCATTATGAAACCTTACTATTTTGAAGCTTACCTTAGAAGAGTAAAATTTTATTTTAAACAGAAATATTTTCTATTATAATTGTGAATATTTTAAATTATTTCAAATTAAAAAAGGGATATTACCCTCCAAGAGTTTTAATTATTTCGTTAGATTATTTTTATCTATGTCAACATCATTTGTTTTATTTTGTTATTAATTGAGGTGGGTTTATTTTGATACAATATTCGATATTGTTTTATGATATGTTTTACAATGTATGGGATATTTTTTATACCATTCATGGTTTATGATAAAGTATTAACATTTCATATGATAGTTTTAATATGAATGTTTATGTTAAGATTCACTATTTTCATATGAAAAATGCATTGGACTTAGTAAGTGACAAGAATAACCCGCTATAGCCCCTTGATACAATAGTAGGTCTCATGAGACAAACTAGATTTTGTTTTTAGCTGTTTATTTATGGTATTGGATTGAGGATTTGATGGAATGGTTATGATGTACTTCATTATACTATCCCTCATTATGAGAATAGTTATTGATATTGCATGTGATAATTCAACTTGTAGAATGTCCACTTGATTTTTTATGGAATTATTTGATTTATTAATTCCATACTATGATTAATATTATGTTTAAAAGGATTGTGTTTTGTTTTTATACCTTTCCTTAAATGTTTAAACTTATTTATGATATATTCTGATCTATTGTTTATCCATACTGATCATCTGAGCTCACCCCTTTATTATGATTCATTTTTTTCCAGGATATGATGAAGTATATTATGACTGACCTGTAGGGATAATATAATGGAGACGATTGTTTTTAAAGGATACACTGTTTTATTTTTCATTTCAATATGTAATATAAAACTTATATATGTTTCTAGTTTTTGCAAGGATACTAAACTGATCGGTCCTTTGGGATTTTATTTTTTTTTATTATGACAATATAATAAAATAATGCACAGACTCTGGGAAACTATGATTGGGGTGTTACATAGGGAGAATGATAGTAAAAATAATTATTATATTATTTAACAATGTATTTTACTATAAATTAAAGATGATTTATATATGGATAATGAAAAATATACAACTGTTATAATGCTATATAAACCTGAAAAAATATGAAATTTTGAACCTATGGATTCATGGGTAGAGGAGAAACTAAAAAATTAGACAGTGAATGTCAAAAAACCTTCATCAAAATTTTATGAAAATTTATGAAAATGTGCATGAATTTATATTTCTTCTTCCATGGAAGTAAATAAAAATCTATAAAATTTTTTATTTTGAAAAATTCTATACATTTCATATAAGTAATCTTCCATATTTAAAACTTTTTTATTCAAATATATTTCAAATAATTCTTGATGAAGAGGAACGTTATTGGAATTTGAGTTCAATGTTATTTAATATCATTTATTCTTTTATTGTACCTAAAATGAATTTTCCCTTGAATTCAATTATTTTTGGGTATCAATCATTAATCAATTAGGAAAGTATGACAAAAATTGCGCAATTATTTTTTTTAATTTATAATCTAGAAAAAATGGTGTTTACCCTCTCTAATTTTTAAAATAGAAAAAATAACTACATTATTCAATGTAAATGAGATTTTTTAAATTCAACCTTCAATGGTTATTTATCACACACTAGTCAAAATGAGTGAAATTAAATTATATAATTTAGTTTCTTCTAATTTCTTATCAACTATTGATATAAATTTAGAACAAAATAACAACATGAAATAACAGAGAATAAATGTTTTCTAAATTGGTTTAATTTATTACATCCCTACACTTCATTGTTTTTCCCAAATCGTTTTGGTTATTAATGTTTACTATATAATGGTAAATATTTTGAGGTGGTATTTCATTTAAGTCTTATTAATTATAAAAAATTAGATCACTTTTCATACTCCTCTTCATGAATCATTTTTTTTCAAACATAACCCCTTTAACAACTATTTTCATTTATTCTAATATTGGAAATGATTTATAGAGTTATGAGGCTATTTTATCACCATTTATGTCACATATATATCTCATTTATATTCAATATAGTTTTATGTTTATCAAATTAGAGTTAATTTTAAAATAGGATAACACATATAATTTAGATAAATCATTTTCATTTGAGGTACATGATTGGTTCATTAAATAGATTTAAGGTATCCATATTCTAGCACTCGAGATTGAAGGTTTTGAAATAACTAATGAATCATACTTTAATGATTCTTTATTTTATTTAGTGTAAAATTTAATCAAGTTATCCTTTACTTTCAATGGGTATTTCCTAGGGTATTATTCAGATGAGATGAATTTTAAATATTTTTTAGAAGTATTTCTACCAAAAATATCAATTCCCACATAAAAATAAACTTAAAATAACATGTAGGGATTCTTATATATAAAACTACATCCTCATTGTGATTATGGATAGTTTCTTAGAGAGTCTATTGGGAAGTATAAAACCAATAAAGTATCAAAGAAAAATAATGATTCAATAAAAATATTCTATATTTTTATTGCTGTATTTTCCTTTAAATAATGAAATCCATATTTTATGTTTTTTTTATTTTTATATTATTCTTCATGATCACCATTTTTATAGATCATGTGACTCCACAATGTCTTGGAGCTATATACAACAATCTATCACCATTAATGGTATCATCAATTTCTTTGAAAATGGTTAAAGTTAATGCTATTTTGTTTTACTCATGAATGTACTTCGTGCGAGGGGCCTTTTTGAGCTTGCGATTTATAGGGTGAGTGATTTTAATTTATTTGAAATGCCTGAACATGAGATATATTGCCTAAGTAGTATATAAGGATATGATGTGTAGTTGGCGGTGCAGTAATTTCAAGGCTCGATCCACTAAGATCTGACCCGTGACTACCACATGCCTATATCCCAAAGGCCATGTGTTGACATTCAACACTGAGTAGACATATCCTAAAAATGGGAGGAATTAAACTAAAGTAATTGTACACACTAACCCATCTCCAAGTCCACAAAAATAAAAACTGTAAATAAACTTAAATAATCTATGCATATATCAAACATCCCATAAAAGAGTACAACAATAAAGTACTGAAAATAGAAAATGGGCCAAAAAATCCTAACAAAATTTGTAAAGAGTCCAAACTACACCATAGGTGATGAACATTTCAAGATTATTCTACCAATAAACACTTCCATATATAAATCCCTAGCAATGATTCACCTACTCTTTTTCACACAACTCATGTGGATAAATCTTCTTGTATTGGTGAGTATAAAAATACTCTATAAGACACCCCAAAAACACTAAACATGAATGACCAACTGTAGTAAAATTAATAAATGATATAAAAATAAATGCATAGTAAAAATAAACTAGATATACTCAAGTAAGGGATCACTCCATATGTCAGTCGTAACTAACTATCTGCCATAGAATTCTTCTCGAAGAAACACTCATTACGGGAGAACTCACTCCATGAGCCATGTTATCATCAAAGATGCATTAAGAAGAGGTCAAGATCATTGTCCCCCATGCTAATAAAGAACACTATTTTAAGAAGAATATGATACATAGATAGTAGGTCACACCCAAAACCATTGTGGG
The DNA here is from genome assembly GCA_963277665.1 of Viscum album. NCBI lineage: Eukaryota > Viridiplantae > Streptophyta > Magnoliopsida > Santalales > Viscaceae > Viscum > Viscum album. The sequence goes on from OY728131.1 coordinate 248,690,970, forward strand.
ACACAAAAACCCAATTTTGGATCAACCCTCTATGTAGGGGATCATACATCAATGATTCCACAAACCCTACCAATGCGGCATGCTATATGAAGTATCAGTAATCTACTCATGGTGGTCATGTTTATTGTAGAAACACCAACTATAGTAATGAGGATGATAAAGGATTCCACCCCAGTCTCATGGTGGGACAACAAAACTCTATTTGAGTCTTCACCTCTATAAGGGATTAAATTTAGTGATGTGGATGTAATGTTGCACTGTACCCTTGAAGGAATAGACAAAGGGAATGAAATCAAACTATACTAGTCAAAACTAAGAAAACTAAGAGACACAAAAACACTTTAAAGGTGTACACACTGTGTTTTAAAGGGTTCATAGTGTGTCTAGCCCTCCCATGTCATGCTCATGTGAAAGAGCCTCACATGAAATGCAGTCTCCATATACATGACATATAGAATGAGTACACAATGTGAATATACACATGGTATCCTTATAGTGTCACATGGACATTTCTTTGTATCAAACACTTGTCCTTGTACCTGTCTTTGTGCACCAAGACATGTCCTTATAGGAGTACATAGTGTGTCTGTGCCCATGTACTCCAACCCATGTATTTGTAATCTTTGTAGAACACACCAAGTCTACAGGGTGGGTCACACACCATATGAAAGTGGTAACATGTAGTGTGATCCTTATATTCCTCCAAAAACCCTAAACTACACTGAAGGGGGACCATATGATTTCTAATCCCAGATTAATGCCATATTATGCAGGATTTTCCAGAAATCCCATATCTTCCTCTACAAGCCTCAGCTAATCCTCTGGCCTCTAATATGGGGACTAGAAAACTGTGAAACACAAGATCCAACCTTTTTTCCATTCCATATATGAATCAAGACATTTTGTTACCATATCTTATTAAAAAATTGATAGAATCTATGTTATTTTTTTCATGCCAATGAACACAAAATAATTTTGAAATAGGTAATCATATGTCATATAAATAATTCTATCTCCATTTTCTCAACTACATCGTTTCATTCCAATCCTAGAACTATGATATCAAACCGTTTCACCCATAAATGGGTGTGAAATTATTGATTGATCTAGAATAGTCAATCCATGGTCCAAACGAATAACCTTTTCAATGAGTTAAATAACCAATGAATAAAAGTACAAGATAAAAGAAGATTAATGAACCTCAATCAATTTTCATGTCAATCTCAATTCATTTCAATAAGATTGAAAATGTACAAATTGAAAATAATTCTCTAAAATTACCATATAATTTAAAACATATCTCAAGGTTACCAATAGTCACATCATTCCATTAATTGTTTGATTTTCATCTATCATAGAAGTTAAGAACTAGAAATAAATCCACATAGAAAAACATCCTACAACGATTCAGTTCAATCGCTAAGGAAGAATAACGAATCTTCATTTTTTTGGCATGATCTATCTAATCAGTTGAGTGTTGATCATCGATCCATGATGTCATCATCATTCACCTATGAATATTCTCAAGGAACTCTCCTTGATGACATCTTTGTCTATAGGGTTCATTGTCCAACCCTGAGATAATTGGCATATACATATGTTAAAAGAATATTTAGGTCTCTACACCTGACAAAATAATAAAAATTATTCAGTTAATTTATTTTATTAAATCTGCACCCATGTTAACTTATTCATGAAAGACCTACACTAGCTAATGTTATGTCATGCTAGTGCTAATACCACCATTATGAACTCAATTATGTCCTTGTATTTCTAATGATGGATCCTATTTAAAATTTAATGCAATTTTTATGAAACCTATGTAAGCATTTTATTTAATATATTTCATATTTTTCAGACATTTACTTTTGGAGCATTGGGCCTCTTTATCACATGAAATTTCTACACCTATTCAAGAAAATAATCAATCTATTACAAAAAAACAATACGTAGGGAGAAAATTAATCATTACATTCTCCAAACCTTAGGGGTTTTCATTCCAAAAGGATAAAAACACTCAAAATATTGGGGGGGGGGTACTTGGATCACATATGGGTCTCCTACTCGCAAGAGCTCTCATGAATATTCCCATGTTTACACTGAATATGCACAAGGAGAATTGAATTCCCAAAGAGGATCTTGTCTCATTTATCCTCAACCTCCACCAGGACCCCTACAACAGTAGCTCCAACCTCAATGCCCAAATCCTCCCAGTTGATAACATGAAATAATTCATCCCAGTACCACCTCAACTATAACATGTGGATGCTGTGGTTTACCTAATATAACTATGGAAATAGATCTAATTTGTATTTCCACCTCGCCAAATATACATATTATATGGAAATGACCACTGTGTCTTATAGACAACCATCCACTACGACCAAATATCCTCAATCCACATTGTGGTGAGACCCTTAAGAACACATGGTATCATTCCCAGAACTCCAAAGGCCTAATTTACCTATCAGCATATGGCTTCTGATGTCCATGTGTAGTCGTCATCCACTCTTAGACGATATTAACCTTCTCTATTGTAGCTCACACCAATTCCGAGAACATTAGTATTGACTCTCATGGATTAGTCTAGTAATGTGGTGACCTACAACATCTCCTGTAAAAAGCCTCTAATAGTGAAATATTGATGGTGGAATGGTTGATATTATTGTATAAAAACCCTATAAGTGGTAGGTGATCCTCCCAACTACATCCAAAGTATGACATGCATGATCACATCATTTACACCATGATATGGATGGTCTGATATTTATAACCATCTCTTTGGGGGTGGAATGCTATTCTTGAGTATAACCAGGTCCCAAATGACACATATAATAAATTCCACAACAAGGATGTGAAACACACGTCTGGATCTGAATTTATCATCGATGGAACTCCATGGAGTCTGACTATCTCCTTCATGGTAGTCATCCCATGATCTTCACTAAACTATACTATCAGATAGATTGAAATAGGTCTGATATGGTTAGTCGGTCAACAGTCACCCATATTGCTTCATTTCCTCGAGATGCATATGGAATTACTATCACAAAAACCATATGTGTCACATCTCACTTCCATTTTGATCCCCCAAGGGGTTGGGTAAAACCCACTGGAACTTGGTTCTCAACAACAGCTTATTGAAAAGGAATCAAGAGACAAACTCTGTAAATCGCTTCATTATGAATTGATATGAAAGCTGTCATTAGTGTTCATGTTATATCTTAGACACATCTAAATGTACCTCCAATGGATATGTGTGCAGCTATCTTAGAACATCATTCGCACCATCACTGGTACCATTGTATGCCCTCTAAAAAAGATTGCATGCCCCTATCTTTAGAAAATCTATTAAGAGCGTGTATACATGATATACAAGTATGTAGGGTCTCACAATTTGTATCTACATGTTTTGCAATCCTAATATACTATAGAAGTAGTGTTGGAAGAACCATCACATGAAGATATAAATCACTATCTTCCTCTACAAAGGACAACTGCAACAAGTATAATTGCTTCGACGCCTCAACCAACAACTGAGAACAAGTTCACTTACTATTCACGTCTGCTACCACATGCCCCTTCCCAAAAGTGTAGACAATCTCTAATTCATTTCCCTAGAGGAACTCTATACATTGAATCCATCTCAATTTAATTTCCATCCAAAAACATATACTTGAGACTCTTGTGGACATAGTATAAGATCAACTACAAACCCATCAAGAAGTATCGCCACATATTCAACGTAAAAATTACTAAATTTAACTCATGTTAATGGGTTGCATAGTTCTACTCAAGTGGTCTCAATAGTTGTGAGCTATTGGAAATTATATCTTTCCTATACATCAAAACAAAATAATGTCTTGTCTCAGATTCATCACAAAACACTACATACTCAACACCCTCCTTCAATAATCTTAAGATGGGAGTGCTCGTTAACCTCTACCTTAGCTCTTAAAAGCACTGATGGCAATTTTTCATCCACATCAAATGATTCCCTTTCATAGTCAATCCTATCAATGGTGCTTCCACCCAATATAATTTAGATACAAACCACTTATAGTACCTATTAAATCCAAGGAAACTACACACCATAGTAACTCTCTTAGCTGGCTCCCAAGAAATAAATGCCTCAACCTTTGCTGGATCCACAACATATCTGGCCTCTTGGATGATGTTTTTTATAAAATGGACCTCTTGAATCAAAAACTCACACTTATAGATATTCCCATAGACCCAGTTCTCTTTATGTGTGTCAAAGATCATCCTTAAGAGTCTTGCGTACTCCTCATAAGATGCTGAATACATAGTGATTTCATCGATAAAGAATAAAATTAACTAGTCTATGAAAGAATTAAATATCCGGTTTATGAGTCCTATGAACATGGATAGGGTATTTTTCATTCCAAACAGCATAACCAAGTCATCATAGTTACATTAACATGAATTTAATGTCATATTCAGTATATCCAAATATCATACTCACAGCAGGTGATAGCCTATTCCATGGTCACTGTTTGATAACAGACACACCACTCTCAACTAATTGAAGAGGTCATTGATTCTAAGAATTGATTTTTTTTTCATGACCACGTAGTTCAAGAATAATTTATCAACACACATCTTCAAGCTCCCATCTATATTCTTTTAAAAAAACTAGGGCTTCCTAGTGTGAAACATTGTGGCTCACTAATCCCTTCTCATGTATGTCCTCCAACTACATCCTAATGTCTTAGAGATCTATGGGATCAATCCAAAATGATTTTATAGATATTTGTTTCATCCTGGAATTAATTTTGATGAAGATATCTACCTCTTGATAGGTAGGTAAACCTAGTACATCCTTTGGAAATACGTCCTCTTACTCTATCACCACTAAAGGAAACTGATATCCTAAAGCATCCATTTCCCCCAAAGTTATGATATAAAACTGATGAGTAACCAGCTATGCTATCATACACCAGATATTTTCCTTCTCTACCATGTTTTCTATTTCACACACAATAGAAAACCATGTTCTTTTATAGTGGACACACCACATCCTTCACCTAAAATAGTCTATCAGGGCTTCAAATATAGATATCCAATACTTACCTATGATGACATCGGAAGTCCTAATTATTACAAAAAAGAGATCCCATATAAAAATCTCTCCTCCAAGTGTTGGCTCACATTTCCCAAACAAGTGAGAAATCACTGAGTCACTACCTGTTAGAGTCTCTAACCACATGAGTTGAGTCAAAAACAAAACCAAAATCTCAATGTTTCTAACTATATAAGGAAAAAGCAAAGAATGGATAGAATATATTTCTATCAATATTACAACTAAAGTATAATTGAGATAGATCATACCACGTTTCATCCATAGGGCCTTGAAGTCTTAGGCCTCTACAGCTTGAAGCTAGCTTCGTCCCTTCCCACAATCTCCCTAATCCTGGTGTGGACCACCTGAGGTTGGTGATGGTAATAGGTCGAACCAACAACCACCCCATGCTACCCAATTGGCCACACTACCATGTCCATCTCATTGTGGACCAACCTTCTCTTGACTTTTCCTCTATCTTGGAAGTCCCCCAATCGTCTCTCGATCAACTGTACACCGGGTCTAGAAATGTAAGGCCAGATGTACCATACCATTACAGGAGAATCACCTTCTATCCATAGGATTAAATTTTCCACCCTAAGATCCCTACACCATAAACCCTAAGTCCTGGGATGACCTACTAATGTGTCTGAACTGCATAGATCCATGTGACTATTTTCGGCTACCTATTGCTGATGTCTCAGCTACCAAGTGTCCACTATTAGCTCCCACTACTAATTTCTTCTCTTCCAGAATGATTTCAACAAATAGGGATCACTCATAAAATATAGATTAGGTGTAAATGCTGTGAGATATACCCAATACCTTGATGTCCTAGGTCAATCTCTGCACAAAAGTCTGATCCTGGAGTAACTAGTCTCGTACCATATTCAGTGAGTAATTTGATTGAATTGAAAATATCAATGAGTAATATATCATTGTCATAATACCGTACCATAGATGTACAAGCTCATGTAGTTGTACTAATAACAACGTGGCCAGATAGAACTACTTTCTAAATAGATGCTCGAAGTCTCTCTAGGAGAGAGTTGTATCATCATGTGATAGAGTCTCCAATATCCACCATCTTTACAATGAACCCAAGAGAATAATCTCTACAAGTACTTCCATTTTATTGATAGGTGTCCTCAAAATGTAGAAAATGAAACGAACTTATTCTAACCAATCCTCATCCTGTTGGGGGTCTGTCTCACATAGAAACATGGGAGGTCACTGCCTTTGAAACCCCTAAAATGCATTCAAAATGTGTGAATCCTCAAAATGTGGTGCTGGTGCTTGCAACTTCCAAACAGATGGTGATATAGCTGGTAAACCACCTAAATGTTCTATCTCTGGTACAAGTCCATCTATTGATCCCTTTTCACTAGGCGGATCATCAATGTGATCACACAGTGGAATCCTGCCAGGCTGTTTGTGTTGATCCATACTAAAAAATCATGTTCTATGGGTAAAAGAGTATATCTATTAAGCCGACTTAAGAAGTACATAGAAGCCACATCCCATTCCTAAATGATGCATTTACCAAACATTTTCCCCACAACCAAAAGTTTAAATTTATCGATTTGAATGGCAGGTGATTAGAGTCCTAGGGTGTAGATACTTCATCCTCCTCATCAACAATTGAATACATATCCTAAAATATGAACATGAATCACTAAACATTGTTTCCATTAACCAATATAATAGATCAATGTCCTAAAGTAGAACTAACCACCTTTTATACCACTCTGTCACAACCCTACCCACTAGAGACTGACCCGTGACTACCCTAAACCTGCCTCCATTAGGCGAGGGGCTAGAAACTAGTGACGAGTAGGCATATCCCACATATAATAGGCATTAAACTAAATTAACTACACACACATATCTAAGACCAAACAAGGCTAAAATTTAATAAAATTCAATGACTTCATTCATACATCTACGATCCCAAAAATAGAGTATGACGATAAGGAACATAAAGTAGAAACGCGGTAAAAAACAATCCCAACAAAAACTGGAATGATTTTAACATACTAAAAGGGTGATGAATAATTCAAAACTACACTCCCAATAAAAAAATTGGTCTGTAAAACTTCATATTTGTTTCACTCATTCCATGTCCTCCTATGACACCATCAAAAGGGTCGTCATCTTCACAAAACACGATACATGTGAGAAAAGCATATATTGGGGTGAGAATAAAAATACTTAGTATGACAACCCAAAAACCCGAAACATGATGAAAAATGTATTTTAATATCATTAAAAGATATAAAAATCAATTTATATTAGAGAAAACCTAGATATATTACAAAATGAAACCAAACTATAAGGAATTCATAACCATATGTCAACCACAATATTCTGCTGAAGCACTGTTCATTCTAGGAGAATGGACTCCATGAGCCAATATATCATTAGAGATGTTCAACAAAGAGTTATAGATCATTGGGGCCCATAAAAGGAAATATAAGTGGTCAAAGAATACTATGATACACAGATAGGGGGTCACACCTAGAACTGCTGGGGGACACGAAAAACTCAATCTGGATCAACCCACTACATAGGTGATCGTATTTCCACAATTCCACCTACCCTACCGATTTTTCTAGATAGATGGAGGTTAAAATCTATTCTTAATAATATAAAGATAATTCCAAAAACTATAACTATGGGAAAAATGATGATATAGGATCAATCTCCACTATACTGGAGGGACAATACAACTCTATCTGAGACTCAAACATACTGGTGATCACAATCCAGTGATGTGGATGTAATACTGTAATGTACCCTTAATAGAATAGACCATGGGAATTCAATAAACCAATAATAGTATAAAATATGAAAAATGATCCTCAAAAAATCTTGAAGGGATTATATAGCGTGTCTTAGAGGGTATACATCAGGTCTATCCATCGCATGTCATGCCCGTATTGAAGAGCCTCACACAGTATGTAGTCTCCATATAGAAGGAGTTTACAAGGTGTAAATAGCGTTTATAGGCCCATGGTATCTTGATTGTTCATCCTATCTATGTTAATGTACCAAATATATGCCCGTTTATTGGTCTGTATAAGACAAGCCTTGTTTGTGTGGGAGTACACCTTGTGTCCTTTCCCATGTACTCCAAATCGTGTCCCTGTACTCTTTAGAGTACACATGAAATCATCCACTGAGGGTCGAACACTATGATATAGGGGTTACATAATGGGTGATCCTTATATTCCACCTGAAACCCTATCTTTCACTAAAGGAAGTCAACATGTTGTGTAATCCTAGATTATATGTCATGTTCTGTGGTATTTTTCAGAAATCCCATATCTTCCTCCCTATGCCTTAACCGATACTCTATCCTCTAATGAATCAACCACCATGCTGCAAAATTGATGATCCAAACACTTTGGTTCTTTCCATCATTAAATCATAATATTTTGTAAGTATATCTTCTCACAAAATGGATTGAATCGATCTTATTCATACAATGCCAAAAAATGATGATGATTGTGAAATCTTGAATCATACATAATCCAAAAAGCTCCATCTTAATAATTACACCTACATCATTCAATTTCGATCCTATATCTATGGCATCAGATCATTTCCATAAGAAATGGATGTGTAATGTTTGATTGATCAGGAATAATATTATCTTGGGCCACATGATGAACACCCATGGGGAATCTTAGTACTAGGGGAGAAAAGCACAAAAAAATTGAGAGTATTGAATCTCGATTGATGTTTTTGTTGACTTTGATTCATTTTTATAATAAAAAAAAACAATAATATTTGGAATAATTCCCCCAAATCACCCCATAATTGTACCCATCCTATAAGGAGATTAATCCCCACATCAATCCATTCATATATTGATTTTTATTCGTCATAGAAATTAAAACAGAAAAATAAATCCCAGTAAAATAAACATTATGTCCTGATTTGGTTTGATCACTAATGAAGATCGATGTGTCATCATTATCATTGGAACAATCTATTGAATTGATTTCACATTAATCATCTCTCCACGTTCTCTTCCTCCTTCACCCAAGAGGATTCTATGGAGGATCTCTCCAATGATGTCTATGTCTCCAGGTTTTAGAGTATAACCCTAAGACAATCCCCATAGTCATATATTTAAATAATATGCAGTTCACTATTATAAACCAAATAAAATAATTTTTTATATTAATTTATATTATTAATTTCACAGTAGAAATAATTTATTCACGAACAACCCACACCAGATAATGCTATGTCATGCTTTGGGTTAAACCACCATTCATAACTCTACGACGCCCTCATATTTCTAACCTAGACACCCATTTAGGAGTTATCCATTTTTTAAGGAAAAATACTCACACATGATTTAAAATATATTTAATATATTTCAAAATTTTATTTCAGGAACATTGAGATTCGAAATTATATGACATCTCATCGTATTCTCTCAAAAATAATCTATATAATATCCAAGAATAATTCATGTAAAATAATTTATGTTAATGAAAACATGGTAGTAAATTAGAAAACGTTATGGTTAACCATGAGAGTAAATCTCAAGGGACAATCATTTTTTATTTTAAGGATAGGAGGACATTTAAAAATGAGAAATATAAGAATTAAAATACAATAAAACTCAATATTTTGATGGTGTTTACTTTGGAATTTATTTCTTATTTTTTATATTAATTAATTTGAATTAGTTGTGTTTTCTAAGGTTGAACAAGCGATCTAAACACATTTCTGAAAGAGATTGATTTTTATTTAACAAAATTTAATCTATAAAAAACATAATTTATGATTGTGATGTTTTTATTTTCTATTTTCAATATCACAAATTTAATTCTCATATGAGATGAAAGATTTTCTTAATCCGTGTTGGTTACAATCACTATGAAAATTTAATATTTATCCTGTCTAATTACATGTAACATTTTCCCCTTATGATGTTTTTCATGAACTCACCTTTATCATTTAGTCATTTTAAAATTATTATTTTTCATTATTATATAGATAATGTCTAGTAATATTATCTTCTTTGAATTGGGAATATATTTTTTATTTATGTTTGTATGGGAAATTTAGTTTTTAATATTCAGGTTACCCCAAAGAATTGGTTTTTTCATTATATATCATTCTAAAATATTTTCAAATAGAATTTTTTTTCTTTATACCACGTTGAGATATAGAATTTTGGATAATTCTAGATTTTAATTGTGTTGGTTGGGAATTTATTTGTGATAATATATGAATTATTATTAACCCAAAAAAACCACATATAATTCTTTAGTTTTTTCATTTTAGGAATAATGTATACATATTCAGTGTGTGAAATTTTACTCATTTAATTAATGTTTTTGATTCCCAATTATGGATGATAATTTTTCAATCCTAAGAGAATAATTTGGGTATATAATTTCTCAATCCTTTTGAAAATATAGATCTCAAAAAATTGAAAATATTATACTATAATAATTAGAAATGGAATTATTAATTAGAATTAAATTCCCAATATATGCATCTATATTGATTATGAAATGAAAATCATAACCTATATTGAATTTCATTCCTTATTTGTTAAATTCAATTATTTTTTAAGCTTTTAGATCAGTTATTTATGTTTAATTTATAATTTATAATTGAACCCATATAATTATGTGTGTAATTTTCATGTTTGATAATTATTTGAGTTTTTCTCCTCAATTTACATAGAAGTATCAAATTTCATTTTTATACTTACTTTATTATGTTAAATTTCATTAAAATTTCCAAATTTTTTAATTATTTTAAAATGTGATCATTTTTTCACAATGACAATTTTATTAGAGAGGTTATTCAAACATTATACTTGACAGAATCCATAGTGGAATATATTTTTGAGAATGAATTCACATTGGGATTTAATTTATTCAATTTTAAGATTAATGTTCTTCTACTGAGTTTGGAGTATGTTATTATATGAGGAAAAGAATCATTTTAAGCATAAGGAAATTTTATGTGGCCTTAGTTTCCTATATTTTACCATATAAATTTTATTGTTTTTATTATTAATTTTATGATAAATACATCTCTAACTTTTTAATTAATGTTTTGGGGTTAATTTTTAGCTGAATTAGTAGATTATTGGAATTAATTATAATTATGTGTGTTTTTATGATAGAATTATCATGTTCTCATAATTCTAATATTTTATTTAATTTTAAAATTAATTTAAATATTAATTTTATATATTTTTATTTATATAAACTGATTATTAAATTAATTTTTTTTTGTTTTTGTATGTTATTATTTAATTTTAATACTATTTATTTTGTAATTTTAATGTTTTATGTGTTTTATATATTTTCAAAATTAGGTTTATAGTGTTAATATATTTTCTATTTTGGGGGGTTTTTAATTTATTTTATATTTCTAAAAAAAATATTTATTCCTATGTAATTCTTGAGACAATCTGACTACATGTTTTCCATAAATGCAATCCCATTGTAATAATATACTACAGACATTAGAGAATTTTTTGGTTCTCCCTTAAGAGACATCTAATATAAGATATATTAATAAACCCCGCATAATATAAATTATATGACTATATAAGAGAATTATCATTATTGTCTCCCATAACATATTTGGAATAGGAGATTATGTGATATAAAATCTATACAGGATAGTTTATCCTATGAAGTTATGTCATTAATCTATTTTTCATTCAAAAATGAATTATTCCAAGATATATGAAGCATATTTTTCTAGATATTTCTCTTAATCAATAAATTTAATAAAGGATGAGCAAAAAATAATTCAATCAAACATAAAAAATGATATTTGGTTCAATAGAGATAGTTTTATTACCAGTAGACCAATTGAGATTCACATATGTGAAATCTATGACTTGTGACAGAATCAACACATGTTTAAATGGGGTTTCAATATGGGTTGAAGAATCTATAGAAGAAATCACCCAAATTTCTTAAGGATTTAATGATAAATTATGAGAACTATTTATATGAAAAATGTTGATTCCTATTTCAATAAAACAAAATTTAATTACGATAATGTGGCTGAAGTGATTTGTCGATAAACCAATCCAAGATATAAATACTGAGTGAGTTAAGAGATTTGATGAATTAATGAGATAAAACTATTTGAATCTATGAGGATAAACATGAATTGGATCACATTTCTTTTGTTTATATCATTTTTCACGAGTCCCAAAAAATGAATTGGAGACTCACTGTAGAATTATGGTAAATATATGGTGTCGAGTAATGATTAAAGAAGATAATGGATATGGATTTTATATATTTGGTGCCAGGATTGTTTGATCTAGAGAGGCTTCAAGAAGGTTGTTTGATGTCTTTCCTAAGTGGAATTTTTTAATGTCTTCCCTTTCATTGTCCTAAAATTTTCTAGTTTATGTTTATCTTCAACTAAAAGAGACTAGCTTCGTCTGAACCAATAGACTTTGAAATCGTGTTTTGGGAAACTATTTGGGCTCTTGATTTAGATTAATATGTTTTCTACATGAATAAATATGCTTTCATGGATTTTATTTTATTCTATGCCTGATGAATTAGTAGAAAATAGATATCTCACATTGTACATTTTATTTAAGATAAGTCCATGATGTAGAATATGATTATTTTTGGTGTTATAAAACACTTATGATGAGTGGAGTCTATATGGGAACAACATAGAGCGTGTGTTAGGGTTTGGAATAGTTTTAGAACATTCATTAGAATATCCCATAGACATTATAAATACATAATATTGTTAATTCAGTGGTTAGTTATACAGTTCCTATAATGACTGATATGTGAGTATATATAATAAGAGTTCTTTGGGAGAAAATAAATTTATATTTATGTGATAAATATGGGAAACAAAAAATTGGGGAAAGGTCAAAGAAGATCCTGGTGCTGAAATTAAAGCACAAAATATGTGAGCAGGATAATTTTTCAATTAACATGATCCAATGAGTCTACACTATCAGAAATTTAAGATCGATCATACGTATATAAACATAAAATTGAGAAATAATATTTTTTATTATATTATTATAAACACCTTTTGAGTCCTAATATATTTTACACTATATATACTTAAATTTCTTGATCATTAACAACAATTTAGAATTCTTATATGAAAAAATAAATGGTTATAGTTTGTTAATATGACTATGCTATTCTTTTCATCTTTAAATCTGCAATATATTCTTATTAATCTTCTATAATATTACTCATAATGTTTACTATTTGAGACTTGGGTGATGAATGTAAATTGAATTCAATTTGAAATTTAATTTATCATTAAAAAATAATGATATATTTTGTAGTAAATCTCGGAGAATGGAAATTCATATGTAAATGAGTGTTTTTCATGTTATCGTGGCTTTCTATTTTTTGATCATGATACATTCATTTCTTTTGAAATATCTCGTCAACTAGTCAAAATCATTTTTTACTACTCATATCATATTTTCAACTTTAGCCCCATTAACAAGGATTGCATATAACTCCACTAACACTTCATTTTATCTTCATTCATCACTCATAACTCATCTATTGTTATAACCAACATATCACATATTTCATCAACTTGTTATCATTCATCACACTATTTCTCATAGTTTAGGACATTTAATAATCCATATGATCATTTCACATGCCTTCATTATAGTTCAACCATGCTCACCCCTACCATTTCAGTGTTGGTGTTGTAAATTGTAATCTTGAGGGAATTTTAAGGACTTTGGTCATAAATATGTGATGAAAAAATAAAATAATTATAAATGGAATATATCAAGTTAATTAAAAGTCGCTGTACAATTATATATGAATTTTTAAATTATATTCAGAATGCATTTATGATTTATAGAATAAATTAAATCTATTTTTAATTAAGATATTGGTGTATGGTTTCATTATTGATTATCTCTATTGATATTTGGAGTGTTCTAGAGTGACTACATGTGAAAAAAATGAATTATATGTATATATACTGAATCTGTGGATTCCTTATTTATCTATATGATATAGCATGGTGACATGTGAGTGGAAGGTATTATTAAAAATTTTATGACCATGTGGAACCACAATTGAACATATTTTAAAATTATGATATTTATTTGATGTGGTAGTATATAATATATACACATACATGTGATAAGTTTGAAATAAATATAAAATTAATTTTTGACTATTTTTAAAATTTCCTAAATAATTTCTATATAAAAATATTCACTACTATCTACTTGGGGAGGTACATGATGATATAAAAGATAATGTACTTCTAGAGGAATGTTACTATAAACATGGGGATTAGAATCATATGGGGATAATAGTCTTATTTGAACATTTAGTGAATAACATATTACCTTTGGGTTGGTTCACTATGGCTGACACCATCAATGATTTTTTAATATATTAATTTTCAACATTTATAAGAAATGACATGCGATTGTGAATTAATTAATACATGTAGGGTATCTATAGGATAATTGAGTTGGGTGACACACCGACTTAGGGAAATGTTTTTTATTTATTTTGTAACTATAATAATGAATATCTTTACAATGGGGGAATTTATTATCACAATCCATGAGAAATAATGGGATGACCTAAGAAGGATACAAAAATTTGTTTTATATAAAAAATCTGATGAAAATAATGTTTCAGATAGTGTATGATTTATAGAGAAATATAAAGTGTATTTTCTAGGGATTTATTTTGTAATGATTTTCAAACATGAAACGTGGTTCTCAGAAACTAGTTTCTATGATAGGACATTGAAGTTTTATGGGTTTGATATTTATTTAAGTAAATAATTAATTACAATATATGGTTATTCAAAATTCTATCCTTTATATATGTAGTAAAGAATATAATAATGGATGATATATTTATGATGTCCAAATAATTTATATTATATTTTCTCAAATATTTTCTAGTAATTCAGAAAAATAAGAATAGGTTATTTGAAATGAAAGACAAAAAAGTTTATTATGACCAGTACAACATAGAGTATCTACCCTTACACCTCTATTTCGTGAATCTCAATTATAGTCTTATCAATACTATAAGTCAGTAAATATATGAGAGAAATATAAAACTGATAAGATCGTTTTTATGTATCTTGAATGACGAGATATGTCTTGTATTTATAAATATATAGAATTTTATGGAGGTTTAAATGAGAAAATAAAATGTTTTTATGGGGATTATGTATATTTTTTATTAGAAATGTATTTATAGGATGAAAGCTATTGTTTTTTATACTATTAACACATATATATACTTATCTATGTATATATGGTAGAATTATATTTTAATTGTTTTTTTCATATAGAATATGTCTTTAGAAATCATTATCCATCCATTGGATAGATTTGCTATAATTTTTAAGAATTTAATATTATCTTATATATTAAAGGATAAAGATTAATCCCACAATTATATATATTTATATCTAAGATATAATTTATATGACGAGATTATTATCATTATATACTACTTTGGAATTGTGGTTTGGGTAAAGGATAAGATGTTTATTATATGTTCATATAGTGATTGTATTGGGGCATCTATATTTTTAACAATCTAATGTCATAAACATCATGATGCTTTTATTTTTAATTAATGGATGATTTTTTAAGTATATGTTTACTCCTATTATATGTATGTAAAATTAGAATATTCAATAAGGTAAACTAAAAAAAATATCATATTATGGAATTTTTTCAACATATTAAGAAAGGAATAATTTTTGGAAATTATAATCCATCATTTATAATGTTACAGTATTATTCAATGATTATTATAAGGGATATTTTGACAAGTTAATACACTATATTTTGGTTAGATTTCACTTGTGTTCATCAAAGATATATTTGGGTTACACTCGAACAATGAAGTGGGTTTATCAATAACTTGATACTGGTGGTAAAATGTTAGGTTTGTGTGGATAATAATAAATATGAGTGGGGTTGAATTATTTTTTATTACATTCCCACTAATAAAAAATTCTATAATGCATGTTCAAAAATTATATCTCAACTATCCTAATACATAAATTAAATAAGAAACATAGTAAATTTTTTAATAATGTTTTCTACTATTATTGATGAATATGTTTATGATCATAGTGGACGTTAACCCAGTGTAAGATCCAAACCATTATTTAGATGTATGATGTCAATTTAATGAACTCTTTTACCCTTGTTTTTGGTCATAACATGGCTGGTTTTTAATATGGGGTTGTTTTGGGTAACTTTAGAGAAATTTTGGAAGCCTATTAGGCTATGTACAGTTGGAAAATGGTTAGGGAAAACCATGTGGCCTATCCGAGGAAACAATGTGCCCATTTTGGAGGCATAGGAGTTTGAACATGGTCAAAACATTATTTAGAAAAACCATTCGGCCTCCCTCTCCAAACCGTACACTCAAATAGGAGGGATATTTATGGTCGGTGCACTATTTTTATAACCTGTCACACAAAGGAGAAACCACGCACCTGTAAGTAAATGTTCATGGTTAGAAGATATGGTTTGGTAAACAATGCACCTCGGCCCAGGAAACCTCGTGTTCAGTTTTAATTCCCATGAATTTTGTTATTAAAATTCTCCAACAACTGGTTTTAACCCCTAATCAAACTAGTATAGCCTTACCAAAATACATTCTATTTTGAAAGCTCCCTGGAGAATTTCAAGGCTCATTGAACACCTTTCTTGGTGAATTGATGTTCCGATTGAATGACCATCTCCTATACAATATTTGTTTTCTTCATCATTTGGTTTTCCCTATTTATAGAATTTAATTCTTGATAAATATGGAAAATTTGTCCTCCATTGGAGGTGATTTAGATCTAGGTTTTAATGGATCATGTTCCTCTAGAACTTGTTCTTAGGTATTGGTCGTAGACCTTTCACCCCATGTGATTTCAATCGTTATGCATCAAGTTGGGGATTTTGTGTTTGAGAACATTTATCATTGATATTGTGGTAGGTGTTCTATCTATCAAATCCCAATTACATGATTATAATTGTGTTTTTGTAATATTTTAAATGAATTTTCAACATTGTGAAATTTTATATAGAATTCAATTATATACTTTTTTTAATAGGATTATGCAATGAAAAAAATGGTTTAATGAAATAGATTAATTAATGGGTTTTGAAATTGATTAGGACCCAGGGGATGTGATGGTATGATTTAATTAATGATTTATAATTTATAACTGGTCAAATAATGAACTTATGAAATTGTTTAATAGTGAATTTTATAAATGGTTGATATATGGGATGATAATTTTGAATCATTTGATAAAATATTTTGACTATGTTTTGGGACATGGAATGCTACTCAAAATACCCATGGTATTCCAAAATGCTCATCTAGGACCCCAATATATATATATATATATATCATGTGATCACTATGTTTTGGGGAAAAAATACTACTACTCAAAATGCCCATGGGAAGCATGGTTGCTTCTCTAAGACCCAATTGTTTGTATGTGAAATTGAGGATAAATGAATAATGGATGCCCTTGATTGACTAAAATGTGATTACCCTTGATGGATGTTTCATAATACGACATTGTACGAAGTAGTTCTTATTCAGTTTTGGTGACACCATTAACCCAAGGATTTATTTTGATAATTTAATAATAATTTATTGTGAAATTAGTTTACTTTTTTCATTTTTTATTTATTATTTATACAACTACATAAACTATTATATAATGGATATTGTTTAATATATAATTATTGGTGGCCTAATGAGATTTACTCACATCAAATTCTGGATTCTTTATGTGTACTTAAATGAACATCATGTTTGCATGAATGGACCAGGGATAAAGACCTATGTTAAATGGCCGAGTTGGGATGGAGCATGAATGAGTGAACTGGATATGGTGTTGGGGCCCTCATAGGAGTTGTCAATGCCATTATTTTTTGGTTTTCATATGTTAATGGAAGATTATTATGGATTACATATTTACTTATTTAGTTTCAAAACAATTTTCGAGTTTTGGAATTTTCATGAGTGGTTGGTCTTTATTGGCTATGGTATTATTCTGGTTATTATTTATTCCCATTTTTCTTTCATTTATTAATTTCAATTTCTATGATTATTTCATAAAAATGGAATAGTCTCCACATGATATATATATATATATAATATCCCCACACAACTATTTAGAAGCCTTTGGCATACAAGGATTCATGTATGAGATCATGTAACCAATCAGATCAGGGAACTCGTATATAGAAACTTAGTTGGGACATTAATAAGTTTTATCTGACGAGTTTTCCTTTCTTTTAAATGACCTAATTTATGAGAATGGTATACATTATAATATAGTTATTTGGGACTCAATCATGAGGTCATGCATGGAAGTAGTTAACCCACATACGGGGTAAAACCCAAGTACCAAGGGTTGGAAAAACTGTTATTGATGTTTGTGCTTATAGTTGTATGTTATTTCACATTGTTTGATGAAATTATTGCGTGATTGTATTTTTTTCAGATAATTTTAATTCATGGACCAGTATGGTTTGAATTTTTATTATACATTCATCATTCAAGGTACTTCGGATATTATTGGACTTGCTTCATTTTTGAAAGGCATGGAATATCGGGTTTTCGGTGAGTTGGGGGAATTTTAATTCTTTTCCTTATTGAGTATTTTTATGAAAAATAATTCCAAATGTTAAAATAAAATTTTTAAAATTTTTCTACTTTTCAAAATTATAGATGGATAAAATTCACATATAATGGAATCTTATGAAATATTATTGTGATTTTCCAAATTATATTCAATACCATGTTGAGGGATGGTTGAGCCAATTGTTAGTGCATCAGTTTTTACCATGTGGCAGGGTTTAGAGGATGACTATTATATATTGATGTGTATCTATATTTTGGAATGGTTTGAATGACTATTGATGTCTCTAAAGATGTATTTTTGGGATTCTAGAGATATTCTCTCATGATGAGGCATACTGACATGATTATTGGGGGAAATGGATAGAAATTGTCCTCTAGAAGTAGAACTAGAGGCTCTGATATTCATGGGTGAAGGTTCTGGAGAGATGTTTTATGATAAATTTTCACACATTTTTAAATTTATAGAAAGAAACTCATGGTGCTTTTTTGGGAGAATGTTCGAATTGACATAGGAGTTCCAATTTTAGTACCATATGAAATTCACTGGAGAGGGTGGACATGAGGCAGCTATGTTTTATATTGAGTATATCCTGATGATTCATGAATATTTAGAGACTCCTACTAAGAATAGGTCCAATTTGGTGGATTATATGTCACATGTACACGAAAAGTGTTGGTGATATATTTAAACTCATGATGGATTTCTGGAGAATATGGAGTGGAAGAACTATAAGGCTAATTTCTAGAAAACATTTTCATTAGGATTCATAGTTATGGGAAATAAGTTGTGTTTATACATTTGACCCAAGGAATTATGTTTGTTATTGAGTATTATAGAAACTTCATTAATTTTTATCTCTTTGTACAAATATTGTAAGGTGATCATACCACTATGGTGAATTGTTTCTATGAAGGACTTAAGTGGGAAATTACATTCCAAAATAACAGAGTTCAGCTAATTTTTTATTTCTGAAGTGGTTAATCATGATC
The DNA here is from genome assembly GCA_963277665.1 of Viscum album. Classification (NCBI taxonomy): domain Eukaryota; kingdom Viridiplantae; phylum Streptophyta; class Magnoliopsida; order Santalales; family Viscaceae; genus Viscum; species Viscum album. The sequence goes on from OY728131.1 coordinate 248,710,713, forward strand.
TTATTTTTATAAGGAACATGAAGGATGCATCTAATGGAATGAATTAGGTATTTTCTGGATGATCATGAGGTGAATATTCCATGATCAGGATGGATCGCTTTGAGATTTTTAACCAGGGAGATGGAAAAAGAAGTGTCTTATGAGAAGGATCGATTACTCTAAGCAGTAACTAAATAAATTGAAACCAGTATGGTAGGTTAGATCAAATTTTTATATAGTGTCCATGTCCACAAGTGGAGTACTTATATTTTAGCTTAGTGGGTCCCATGTATAGGTATTTTATAAACCCTAGACCGATGGGTTGTGATTTAGGTCCCATGTAGAGTGAGTTTACTAGAATGGGGTGTTCTACCCAATATGGGTCAAGAAGTTGATGGTATTATATCCATAGTGGTTGAGGTATTAGACACGGTACATTAGTGAAAGAGAATATATATCCCTAAAATTGGAGTAGCTAAGGGGTTTTAAAATGAATCATAGAGAATAGGGGTAGTAAATTTTCATGATGTTCAGCCTAATCTTGTGGATAGAAAGGATGTGCCATCGAAAGACCGAGGCACTATTATTATAGATTATATTCTTTATATATTGTTATTTGATACATGAGACTCATTATTTTGTATCTAAACAACTGGTAAATGGTACATCTGTGGACACATATATCATGAGTGGGGTAATTATGATCGACACACCATTAAGAGTTATATCAAGGGATTTTTTTATGTAAGGGTATTCTATCAAGTTTGGTGTGTATCATTTCTAGTGGGATATCATTATAATTGACAGGTTAGGTTCTCAATTGATTTTTTGGTATGGACTAGTTGGTATTATACTAATCCCATATCCATTGTTTCCATATGATAGTGACCTTTACATCTCTTGAATGTATCAATAATGTTTATCATGTATAGTGGGATATACAGGGAGGTCATGGCTTTACAGTTCATCAGCAACAAAGGAAGATCACTGCATATGTTTCCATAATTTTTCTAGATGATTATGATTTGAATCATGGTACCTTTACAGTTGTAGTCGACTAATTATAGGATGTATTTCTATAGGAAATATTAGTGCTTCCACCTGATAGGAATGCCGTGTTTTCTATTAAACTCATGACTAGAGATAAACCTAATTTTGTTCCACCATATATAATGGAACAAACAGAATATTAGGATCATAAGAATTAGGTGGTAAAATGTATGGATCAGTGATTTATCAAACCAATTAAATTGCCTTTCAGTTCTCCAGTTTTTTGGCTAAGGAGGATGAAGAGGTGGTACATTTATGAATTGATGACCAGATATTGAACTAGATGATAGTGAAAACTAGTATCCCCTTATATGTATCAATGATATCATTGAATAGTTGAGCGGATCTTGTGTTTTTTATAGGATAGAATTGAGGTCTATATATCATCAGTGGAATTTTAGACCGTCTGATATACAAAATACAATTTTTAGAATATTTTATGGACTTTATGACTTCGTGGTGATATTATTTTTATAGAAGAATGCTTCAGATATATTTATGGCTTTGAAGAATTGAATATTTCAACCTTATATATATATTTTTTTGGTTTTTCTTCCCGGTGAAATCTTGTTGAACTCCAAGACTTATGAAGCTCATGCCCATCATATGGAAATCATCCTGAGTACACTATGAGATAATCATCTGTACGGAAATATACTAATGTTTCTATTCTGGATCAACTGTGTAAATTTCACAGGCCACACCATCTTGGAGGATGTTTTATCAGTGGACCAAAAGTAGGTACTTGTATTGGTTTCATAGAAGAATCCCAAGAACTGTTTTTCATATATGATGCTTTCTAGGTTAACCAAGGCATTATTGAAGGTTTATCCTGGACCTTTCTCATTTTATACTACCACCTTTAGGATTAACTAAGAAGGTTGTTATGACTGAATGGTCTGGATCATGAGAGAATTATTTTCTAGAGTTGAATTAGAATTGTACTACCGCACCAATAATGACACAACCTGAACCAAGTGAGGAGTATACTATGTTTTTTTGATGTTTCTAGGATCAAACATAGAGCATTTTTTTGAATAGAGATCTAGTTGTTGTGTATGGGTCATGGATGTTGAGTCCACATGAATGGAATTACCCTACGAACAATCTCTATTCAGTTATCATAGTTTATTCCATGAAATGGTGGTATAATTATCTGTTGGGTGAAATGTTTATTATGTAGACCATCCATACATGTGTAATGTATATATTTTAAGAAATAGACAAGAATATCTGGTAGAAAAGATGGGTTGAGTTTTTGAATTATTTTATGTTTTATTTGGAATATACACTTGTAAAGGGAAAAAGTGTTTATAACTCCTTGAATATAAAAACATAGACTCGGGTAGTTTAGTAGTATATTTCTAAGTGTAAGATGATGACCTTGGAGGATAAGTTGAATATTGTATTTCTGGATGTATAAGAAAATATGAACATCATATCTATATCATTTGAGTCCACACATCTTATCTTGATTAGGGAGAGGTAGTATGATGATCATGAGTCTTTTCCCATGAGGAAAATCCTTAACGGTGCGAGGTCACCTTCAAATTAAACTAAGATGATAATGAGACCACCCATGTCTAGAACCAGTTTGTTATGCCTACAAGTATGAAAAGGGAGATAATGTGTGATTTTCATTCCTAAATGTAGGTTGTGAATCTAGTTCTTAAAAAATGTACCTTTACCAATTTTGATTTTTTGGTGGCCAATCATGACAAAGATATTGAAGATTTTATTGAATGATACTTTACTTGTCAGTAGGTGAAGGCCGAACATCAATGACTAGGTGGTTTAATACAATTGTTGACCATTTTGTAATGGAATTGGTATGATGTTTCCATGGAAATTATGGTAGGTACTCTGAAGAAACCTCATAATAATTAAATTTCGGGTTAAATGTGGACTGACTAAAGAATCTATCCAATTTCTTGGCTATTTCGGTTACATTCATAGTGGATCAGTAAAGGGAAATGTATGTTCATAAGATATAATTTTTACATGGTATAACACTGAGAATTATTTCTAAATATGATCTTACCATTACTTCAAACGTCCCTTTTCAATAATATGTATTTTTGGGTACCCATTTATTACTTAGTATGACTTTCTACCCATATATTGGTTGGCTATCAGAAAGTGCAAGAATGGTTTTGGATGATTTGATTTGGGTAGGAATCCTAGACATTGGAGGGTCTTAGGAGAATTAATTAACCATGATTGAGTTTAACAATAAAAACATTTATTCGGATAAAATTTAGATGGCTCTATATGAGGAACCTTATGGTAGATTATGTAGATTCATTCAATGCTAGATGGAGGTAGGTGAGTCTGAGTTATCAGGACATATCCTCATTAAGGAGACATGAGAGCCAATTTAGTTGATTAAAGAATGTAAGGATATGAATTAAAGTTGGTAAATTTTTTATGTTGACCTATGTCAATGAACCCTGTATTTTATAATGGGTTATCCTGGGTTCTTTTAGTTTTCTCTTAGATTGGGTCACCATAAGATTTGGTAGCCGAGAATCTTATAACCAAGGTTTGTTGGATATTTTGATATTCTAGAAATGATTAGACAAGTATCATACCATTGTCTCTTCTGTATAGGTATATTGATATTCCTGATTTTTTTCATGTTTCACAGATATAGAAGTATCACCCAAAACCTTATAAGTGATCTATATTGATGATGTTGAGTATGAGGATAATGCATCCCTTGAGGAGAATTTGATTCATGCTATCTATTGTATTGAGAATGTGTCATGGGAAAATACCAGGCTGATAGTTATAGTATTGTGGAAACATGAACGTGTTCTGGAGGAAACATGGGAGATGATATTAGATATATAGACATTGCGGCCCAAAATTTCTTACATCAATTTATTAGTGATTGTTGGGAGTAATAATTGAGAAAAACTTGTTATAAGGGTAGGAGATTTTACAATTTTGACCATTTGGGATGTGTCTCATGATTATTTTTAGGTTTTCTTTTACCTATGTTTTTTTAATTCCATGTTTGGGTTTTTATCTGGTGTCATTTCAGGTGATTTTGGAAAAATATTGGAAGCCCGTGGGGTTGTGCACACATGGTGCACACATAGGGAAAACTATAAGAATTTTTCCTAAAAACTATGCACCCAATTTTGGAGGCATATGAGGTGGCACTAAGTTGGCACATAGATTTTCCAAACCATTCAGGCCCCCTCCCTATGTAGTGCACCCTCTAACAGAGGTGATTTGTATGATGGCCTCACAATTTTTCAAATCATGTTCCATATAGAAGAAACCATGAACCCCCTAAGTAGAGACGCATAGTTAGGCATCATGTTTTGTAATCTTGTGTGACTCATCCTAAGAAACCATCCACAAGTGTTTTAATTCACAAAAAAAATTATTAAAATTTATTAACCCATGATTTTAACCCCAAATCGAGGTGTCACATCCATAAGTAAATTTCATAAATTTTCAAATCTCCACGGTGGATTCCATCTCACTTAGATCTACTTGGTTAAAGGATCTCATATCCAATTGAAGGATCATCTCTGCTATGGTATTCTATTTCTTCCCCATTTCAATTGCACTCCCTCTCTCATATCACATTTTCAATGAAGAGGGATGAATTTTCCTCCATTGGAGACAACATAGATGTGGGTTTTAATGAATCATGTTCATTTTTCCATTAGTCTTAGGATTAGTCCTAGATCATCTGCACCATTGTAACCTCAATCATTCAATATAAAATTGGGGATTTTGGGTTGGAGAGAATTCATCAACCATCTTGATTTATGCATTCTAATTTTCAAATCCAATAGTTTAGATTATAATTTTTGTATGCAATTTTGTAATCGCAATTCACACATTGAAATATTATATTTTTAATTAATTTTATTAAAATTTTTATTAATGGGATTATGAATTTAATGAAATATAGGTTTATGATATTGATGGATTAATTAGATTGTGAAATTGAGTTTGACCCATGGGTTTTACTATTATGATTTAATTATTGAATTATAATTTTTTTTGTGGCTGAAAAATGAACTTCTTAAATAGTTCAATAATCAATTATGGAAATGGATGAAATATGTTTTTATAAAGTGTAATCATTAGAAATGTTGATATAATTATGTTTTAGGATAGGAACTGATACTCAAAATACCCATAGGTGCTAGGCTTCCTCTCTAGCCCCTATATATACATCTCTGTCTTTTTGTTTGTTTCATTTGATCACTGAGTGGTGGGAAAGAGAGTGCTGCTTCAAATACCCATGAGGTGCCATAATGATTCTCTATTCCCCCATTTTTATAATGTGAAATTGATATTAGATTAATAATGGAATCCCATGATTGAATGAAATTTGATGTCCCTTAGTGGATGGTTTGAACTCTAACATCGGTCGAAGTTAGAATTATTTGGTTTCAGTGTCACCAGGAACATGGGGATTTTTTTGGATAATCAGAGAATAATTTATTGTGAAAATTGTTATTTTATTATTTTTTACATTAATATTTATGAAAATTCATTAAATTTTATAAACTAGATATTATTTTATATTTCATTTGTGGTGACCTATTAATTTGTACTAACATCCTATTAAGGATGTTTGATGGGTACCTGAATGGAATTCATGTTTGTAGGAAATGAAAATGGAAAGAGCCCAATGTAATATGGATGAATTTGGATGGATCATGAATTGGAGAACAAAACATGGTTTTGGGACCCACTTGGGAGTTTTCAGTGTCATTGTTTTATCTTTTCCATTGGAACTTGACACATATTGTCACATGACATACTTACTTCTTTGGTTTGGTGAATATTTTCCTTTTTTATAATTATCATGTGATGATAGTCTTATTGGTTATGTTATTGTTCTGGTCATTATTTATTCCTTTTTGTATATTGTTTATTGATTTACACTATTATAATACTTTGAAAAAAGAGGGTATATTATCCCCATTATATATATATATATATATTAGACCCTCACTGCTATTCAGTAACCTCAAGCACATGGGTAGGCACACCTGAGGTCATGTAACCCATCGACTCGGGGCACTGGTATGTGGCACCCGGGTCAAGATGTTACACCCAGACACACATATCTTATTTTATTATCTATAATGTGTAGGATAGAATGTCACATCCTTGGACTATTAATAATTATTTCTTAAACTATTTGAAATAATAAAAAAATGATACAGTAAATCCAAAAAATTTATTTTTAGGGATGAATGGACAACTCTAAAACTCTATGTCTCTATGGTTATTTATAAATACAAAATTTATTCTCCTATTTTATATTTCAATTAAAATGTTTTATATTATTTTCACACTATCCTTATATAACTGTTGTATCAATAAAAAACATTTAAATTTCAACTATATCACTATCAGATTTTTCTGTAACTGAGAGGTAATGGAAATATTATCTTAATTATTATATTTTTTGAAATTTAACACTAAATAAATATCATTATCTCTATATTACAAACTAGTTATAGGGCCTCTTGATAAATTCTCCAGTGTTGATTCAAAAATGGAGAAAAATAATACTTATACAAATATCTATTGGTATAACTCAATGATCTTACAGTGTCTCCATGATTATCCCATTTGAATTCCCCTATGGATATGAATTATTCCTTACTTTGAAAATCCACAAGTTAAATTTATTAACAACTATATTTGAATACCCTAAATCTACAATGGTTTAGTTTAGATCCTTGTCCTATAAACAAATGTTTTCATAAAATTTCTCATCTAATCTTGATTTGAATCATTCATGAATATATTAATCATTATGATATTTACACTCCGATGAACAGATTAATAACAATTCATTATAATCTAAAGATTCATCCAAAAACACATTTTAATATTATGTTCCCTTCGAATGAATTTTTTATATTCTTAGCAAACTCTAGTTATCCACACATATGATCAAAGTAACTATTACTTGTGTAAAATAGATACAAATAACTACATTGTAAAATAAAGAATTCATATGTATAGCCTCTACATTATTTTTACATATGATAGAAATATTGTTACATATCATCGTATTAATATTTTATATACACTAAATGATTATATCATTCATTCATACGAACTAAGTATTAATCATAATTTCTAACTACATTTATTTTTATACTTATAAGATAACATAAATATGTTATGAGAGATATTTTTTTTCCATCAATGAGATGTTATTTATAATACAGTTAACTCTATATTTTTTTTGAAATTTTATTGAAAATTTCAAAAAATACATAATTCATACCATTAAATTATATTCTTATAATCCAAAAACATAATACATATGAACTCCAAAGGATTCATATCAATTTACAACTATTTCAAAACTCTTTTTTAAACACAACCATCAATTTAGTTTCCTATATAAAATAAATTGATATGCAATGACATTGTTTCAAAAGAAATAAAACATCACAATTGATTTTATATATAATATCCATCTTTATAAGTCATTATATTGATAAATAACACTATTTTATATTGTCATTATTCACAATGTCATGTCCTATCTATTTTAATAGTGCAATTGAAATGAAATTATTTTTTTCATCTACTGTATTTATAAAAATAAAAATGATTTGTGAATATAGAAGACTAAATATTTTACAAGAAATGAGTATTGAATTAATCAACTCACAATCAACATAAGAAATTTCATATTATAAAAATAACATAATTTTAACCACCCCAACCCCAGTAGCTCGATGACAGTGTCCTATTTAATAAACATTCATAAGATACAAGGGATTACATCATGTTCAAACAGATAATGTAGTGGTATTGGTAGACTAGATAAATAAAAGATTCCTATGTTACATTTAAATACACAAATTATAACATGATTTTGTACAAAAAAAATTATTACCTCTATAATATCCATGAATTACATTAATAATAATCTTACTAGATTTATATGAATGGAAATAAAATAAGGGTGAGATCAAATTTTAATTAAGGGTTATGTACAATAGAAAATATAATGAATTAATAAGAATAATCATCTTAGTAGGGTAAGTTTCTCAACACACATTACAGTTGACTAATTTTACTATAATAATTATATATTTCATAATATATATAAAAATGTTAAATAACTAAACAAACAAAAGTTTAATTAATAAACTACGAATGAGATGTTATATCAATATTTCATGTATATATTTTATGGTATTTTAAAGAAATAATTTAGTTATTTAAATGATTAATATTACCAATTTGTAAAAGATTCCAAATTTCTTGTGTTTTATGGATGGAACAACAGATATATGAAGAAGGTACAAAAAGACGTGAATATTTTAGCCTAAAGACACTTCGTGTCCCGATTGAAGCTTGTGGCGTGAAAGAGGACATTTGAGGATGCAACAGAGCTATGAAACTAGAGGAAGGAATTTACATGTCGTGTATTCCATTTACATGATGTGATTTTTTTCACGATATATTTTTGGGCAAGTGATTCTAAAATATGTAATAACTTATTTTGTGATAAAAATTTGAAAATTACATGTCATGTAACAATTTGAGATGAAATTTCTATAACCATATTCATCGTATATTTGATTTTTGAAAAAATTTAACTCCTGAGACCAACCTTGGTCAACATTTGGACCAATACAAAATGTATTTAATTATTATATGTTCACCAAGGAGATTTCTAAATAGATTCCAAGTCTCCACTCAATTTAATCATTCAATGATTCATAACCATTGGGATCAAGGACTGCGGTTGCCAAGATGCATCTAATAGAATCATTATTTTTCAAATCCATCATTTCTAGAATGAGGGGGTAGACCTTGTGAAATGAAATTTTAATGATGGATAATTGATTTAAATAAGGTATTTTATTTTTAAATGTAATTAATTTGGTTCATTTCCCGTAAACCTGATTTATCAAAATCTATTCTTCGCTCTATCATTCATGACCGTTGCGTGATCAGTGAGGGAGTGATAATTTAAGAAAATTTACTAGAAAATTATGCACTCCATTGTCATTAGATGGAATATTATATATGTCAAACATGGTTTCAAGTTACAAATTCATTGAATACATGAAGTAACATGACCATCATGAAAAGGGATCTTCAGTGATATTGGGGATTTCTAATATGACCATTGGATCCGATTGAACTCTGATCTGACATGATTTGATTAATTTCAAATTATATTATACCATAATTAATCATGATACCGAATTTGAAATTTATGATCATATTTTTCCATTTTATCAAAATTTATATTATTCATGATAACTTCATTCAATGAAAATAGTTATATTTATTTCATAAAATAGTTTAGGTTTATTTTACTTAATTAATATTTTCCCTAACTTTTTGTCTATGGGTTTGACCGCAAACATTCATATGCTACACTAAATTATAGTTTTGTTGTTTTTTTGTGTTTATATTTTTTAAACTTTAGAATCCTTATACAAATTAACCACTCTTACAGGATATCAATTTTTGGAACTATTACCAGGGAAAGGATCTGATAATTTATTAGTTGAATAATTTATATAAACTACTTTCATATATTTTTTGTTTCCTAATTAAATATTAGTATTTTTTAAAATTTTATTACTTTTTATTTAACTTTTTATATTTGATTGTGATCATAGGACTGCAGATTAAAATAACTACCAAGGATAGAGTCACCTAACTGATGGAATATATAGATTAACTTCTCAATGATGTTAAAATGTTGAATAATCAATCCAACGAGGACTCACAACCAAACACATGTTTTGAATACACCACAACCCATTTCCTAGAGTTAGAATTCTACAAGGGGAATCACAATCAAGGAATCATGGACAACGATGAAGAGGTATATACCACTTATCATGCTTATATATATTCTTATCATGAATCAATCTCTTTGTAAGGTCTATTAGAGGATAAAGAGGGTAATTGTGCTTTAGAATATGAGTAGTATGGATTACTAATTAGAAAAAAATTACCAGAAGATGTAATAAAAAAGGGACTTCAGCTAATGGGATGCTAAAATCATTCCCCAAAAAGCATGGATCATTATTTAGGGTAATGAAAGAATAATAATACAATGAGGTAGAGATGAATACATCCAAATTTATAAAAAAAATTAGAAAATTTAAGTGCACCAGAAAAAGAAGAATAATAAGAACCAGCAGCCCCATGCACTAACTACAAAAACGATAAAAAAAAGTAGAAACAAAAGAAGAAAATGAGAAATGGACTATTGAAACTAAATAAATCATTGATGTGATTCAAAAAATGAATCCATCCATTTAAAAATAAATATTTTACCATATTTGTAATAATTATGAAAATATTTAGCGACTCTCATACTATTCAAACACTGGTAACAACCACTAATATCCATACATAATCAGAATATGTGTATTCAACCTAATATGGGATGGTTTCAAAGTAAGAATTTGGTATACATGATACTTTTAGACCTATAACACACCATTATCATCTAATCAAGATGGTTGATCAAAATGGTTGTTAATATAGTGAAGCATCTGGGAGGCAACCCGATTTTTATCGCTTTCTAGGATTTTATATTAATTACATTCATAAAATATATTTTTATATTTGGATTTAATTACAACTACCATTTTAGTTTTGAGCCTCATTGAAATGGAATTTTCTTTCACTTATTTTATAATTTTTTAGGTCGCTGAAAGGCACTGGTAGCAAAAAAAGGTTAAATAAATAGATGTTGTAGGAGTAATTGCCCATTGTGAACACTATTCACAATGTGAATACCAAAGAATACATGTCATGTAACAATTAAATGTCATGAAACTGGTGTAGTGAGAACATACAAAACAATTTTAAAGGAATCAGGAATGATGAGTAAGAATTTTAATTGTTTAACTTTCTACTGTACTCCCCACATTTTTTTAAAAGATTTAACTACCAATTGCATGAATGTACATGATTCTTTCTTTTATTCAACATAAATAGAGCCTATAAGTATCTTTTTATAATTATCAACCCACGAATTTATAACTCTTTATTATTATATCTGAATGAGAAAATGGGTGGATGGATTATCTTAAATATGTTTGTGGACTAAGATTAAAAAATAATTATATATAGGAACATGTTAATCATTATAAAATAATTTTTCCTAAGATATTATCCTATTTTAATTTCTAATATTTTCATTTATTGATTTAATTTTTAGTTTTTATTTCCATGAGTTTTTTTATAAACAATTCATCTCATTCCTGATACATAGACTAAGCCAAAATTCTACATTATTTCTTTATTATATTTTTTGGGAAACTCGGGAATGTTTTCTTCTAAGAATTTATTTATATCCTATTGAATCTATAACTACACATAGAAACTTTTAAAATGATCTGTAATTTCTTTTTTACTAGCCCTTATCTAGATACCCACATAGAATTAGTCAATTTTTATGCCCATAGATTCCATGAAGAGACTTTTTAGAAATGGGATGTATTATATGCCTATCATATCCATTCATAAATTCATCTATTTTTTTTATATTTAAATGTATATTTGTTGGGGTGTAACAATATAGTTTATACCCACATATACTTCACTGTAGATACTTTTATATGGGATAATTTAATTATGATCTAAGAAGATACTCAAAGTTTTTCATTAAAATTAATTATTCACCTCTCTTGCTAAAAAACATAACATGAAGAGAAGAAAAAAATGAAAATGAAAAAATTGTATTTTTTTTGGGAGGAATAAAAATCACCATTTTCCAGATCGATAATATTTTTATCATATGTAATTAGGTGGTGTATGTGATATTTTTATTAATCATAACTCTCCAAAAAAATTAAAAAAATCAACAGATGTAGATTTATTCATTTCTCTTAGATGTAACATTGTCTCACTTTATGTTTTTTGGGATTTAGAGAGATATGATATCTATATTGGTATATTATTAATGAGATTATATATTGACATCATGAAAAATAATTTAGATTCAGCCATATATTTTATCATTACTTCATATACATCATTTACCGACCTACCCTAAAGCCTTAGAATCATTTCATCTGAAATGGTGAATCCCCCATGATTATTTTTGATCTCTATAATTATGTATGGGATATGTTATATGCCTTGATATACTATGGTATGTGACATATTTTGGATGTATGTGCATAAATATATTTACATTGGTACCCTGGTGATGACTGGAAGGATTCAATGTGAGGTATATTGAACACAATAGGTATATTAATAATGAGTGGAAAAATGAAAATGGAGGATTGATAAGGCTTGGATATTTTAAAGATGCAATGAAAAATTCTTGATTGACTTGTTTATTTTGAAATCGATATATTGAATAATTTTCTTATAAGATGATCGAAAATTTAAATGTTTTATTTAATTAATTGAATTTATTTAAATAAAACCTAAATCATGGCATGGTGAATATCCTTTGTAGTGTGTGGAGTTTCCAACCTCAAGGTCAAGTATTAATTCTTGTTTGGGGTTATTTGTTAGTTGTATTTCTTGAAAATATTTTATTTTATTTTCATGAACTGATTTATGTATTTAAATGATTAATATTAAAAATTTGTCAATTGGTTGATCGATTTGTTTATGGAATTAACAACATATATATGAAAATGGAATGAATATTGGTCAATATTGGATAAAAAATACACTTCACACTGCATGTGAAGCGAAGCTGCATGACACCAGAATTCATAGGATGAAACTGAGAAAGAAATATAATGAAAGGAATTTAAATATTGTGTATTCAATTTACATGATGTGGGTTTTTATGGTATGTTTTTATACATGTTATGCCAAATCTTTTGATGTATTCTCATGTGATTAAAATAAGATTATTACAAGTCATGTAATAATTTACACATCCTGTAAAAGGTCAGGATGTGATTTTTATATCCTAATTCAGTTTATCATTGTTTTTTGAGACAATTTAACACCCAGGACCTGAAAATGACCACATTTGAACCAATACTTAATTTTATTCATTATTACATAATCACCAGGAAGATCTATACATATAGGTCAAGTCTGTAATCATTTGAATCATTTAAAGTGTCTCCGCAGATGAGATCAAGGACTATTGATAAAGTGATTTGTCAAATATGATCCTTATTTTTGTAACCCCTCATCCATTGGATAAGGGGGTAGAAAATTGGAAACAAAATTTTAATGATGAGGGATTTATTATAATAATGTATTTATTTTTTAAATCGATTCATTTTAGTCTTTTTACGTAACCCTGGTTTCTCAAAATACCTTTGTCATTCAATCATTCATGACCATTGAGTGGTTGGTGATAGTCATAATTTCAATGTGTTGACTAGATAATGATTCACAACATGATTATTGGATGGATTATTCTTTGTGTTTAAACATGGTTATGATTTTCTAATTCATTGAATACATAAAGTAACGTTACCACCATTAAAATTGAACAACGATGATTTTGGGGTTCTCTACAATGAAAATTATATTTTATTAAACATAATTCATCCCCTATTTGATTAATTTAACATTATTTTATACCCAATAAATCAGGAAAATGGATTTTCTCTTACTAATAACAGTTTCCCATTTTTGTAAAATCCAAATCAATCATAATCACCTATTTCAATAAATATATTCAAATTTATTTCACAAAATAGTTTAGGTTTATTTTATTTAATTAAAATATTATCTAACCCTATAAATGTGGGTTCGAGCTCAGAAATTAATATCCTATACTACCATGTGATTTATTGGTTTTTTTTGTTTTTTTGGTTATAGGTTATTAATTTTTAGACCCTGTAGTAATTATCAACACCCATGGGATATCAATATACATCCAGACATATTATCGTTGTGAAAATTTTATATATAATAATAACTATAATATTACTTATGTAAATTATTAATTATTGGAAATAATTATCTCATGCATCCTGAAAACTTTTCGATCAATAAATTTCATAAGATGACCTAAAACATTTGTATTTGTGTACACCAAAAACTCATTGAATTGATTATATCCAACTAATTCATTTCATGAGACAACCGATGCCTTGAGGCTATATCTATAACAGATACACACATATATATTCATGTAAAAATAATTTCTTATATATATATATATGTATATATTTATTTAATTGATGAACAGTATTACTTATCAATATATTTCTATATCGAGTAAGGAATGAAGATTAAAAATAATATCTAAAGTCAATCAAATATCCTTAAAAATAAACATTAAATATAAAAATGGAATACAATTTAATAAATAATCATATCAATCATACAATAATATGAATATTTAGGAGAACTTTAGTTTGAAATGAAAATTGATCATAAGAATATGATTGTTTCAAAAGAAATAAATAATCACAAAAGAAAGTGAGATTATAAAATAATTTTTTACCGCTTTGGAAACATTTAAATTTTAACACCATAAATAATAAACACATAAAAGAAACATTAATAATCATATATAAATATTTATTCATGTTGAATACATCAATAGTGAAGTATATAAGCTACATAAAATTGTATAGGTGCATAATAACAAATCTGCCTCAATGAAATGAAAATTGAGATGAAATACCTTACAATAATGATAAAGTTGAGGTGAGAATTAATTAGAGAATTAATTATGCATATCATATGTATTTAAAAAGTATTTCATGTACAATATAAGAGAGTAATGATTCTGTACACCCATAATCATATTATTTCAAATTCAATGAAGAAGTAATATAACCCAATGAAAAGAAATGGAGTTATGAAATTATTTTCCACTTGGTAATTTTCAATTAAAATCCTGTTGGATGAAATAATTCAAATAAAAAATTAAATAAAATTAATTATTTCAGAATTATGTTAGTACATGTAAAATGGTTATTATGTATATAATATAAATGAAATTATGTGTATAACATTCCAATATTCTTCAATGAAAAAAAATTGAGATTAAGAACCATACCCCACATTTTCTTTTGGGTGAACGTTATTTACCCTCGTGTATAGAGGTTTTAATATTGTAATTTATTTTTAAAAGAATCATATTAAAATTTATAATATCATATATGATCTATTTATAAAATTTAATTACCTTTTTGTTAACAATAATTCATTATTACTAGTGTTTTGAGTGATAACTGCATTGTATTGTGATAAATGGTTTAATGTGAATGTTCACATTTTTGAGAATGTTATATTATCGAGTAATATATAGAATGATATTAATTTTATAAAATATTTTTGTTCATTATAAAAAATATTATAATCATTATTTAGATTTTAACTTGTAAAATGGATCACATAGCTTCATGGGGATGGTAGGTTGTACGTACACACGAACAACACAATCATTTCCTAAATAGATTAATGTGTAAGGAGAATGGTGATATATTAATTTTAAAAAATATATATCATGTAACATATATCATATATTTACATTAAATTTATCCATATTACCAATCATGTAAATCATATGAGAAAAATGAGTCAAATCACTTCACGAGGCGATAATATATACCGTACACACAAGTGACATTATCATAATTTAAAAATAATGTAAACTAAGAAGGTGTTTGTGAAATTATATTTCCAGAAGTTTAATTATACCATAAATAACATATATATACCAATTAAATTTATCATTATATACAATTTGGTGGTGTTTTGATATAAAATGGGTTGCATCGATTTGCGAGGCTGTATTTCTCCATACACATGATCAACTATTTGGTTTCCCATCAGATGGAGGAGGAGATAAATAAAGTTTATTACATTAGACATGTATCAATATATTTTATATACTAATGTTATTACACTATAATTATTGATTAATATTTAATGTAGTTATAAGAATACATTAAATAAAACCCATCTTTTAAGAATGTTAGCTCTTCTTAAGATGAACTCTTTATGATTTAACCAAATGAATTCCTCAGAGGACATTATAATAAAAAAATCATCTACATTTTTTATGGGATTATGGAATTAATTTTGATGGGGATTTCATGAACCAAATGGTGTTTTATGTGTAAATATGGGAGGATATGTGGTCTCCTTTTATAATTGTGGGAGAGGACACACATGGAATTTTTGAAAATAATCAATTACACCCATGTTTTTAATATCCCATAAGCATCCAATATGGGTAAAACTTGACAATTATAGGTGATAATATATCGATATGGACATAAAATTGGTTTTTCACATGTTTTTAGGACATTTAATCCCATATAATTCTAGTTTAACCCCTGGTAAATGGCTTTTACATTAATCGTGATATTTAATTTTTATTTCTCTTAGTATTCATAATTTTATAAAATTAAATTGAACATATTAGAAAATATAAATTTATATTATTGAAAATATGGAATCCAATTTTTAAAATTCAATCCACATAAGTAACATAATCCAACTTATAATTATACTTGAAGACATGATGAAAAATCTGGTGTCCAAAAAGGAAATTACCATAAGTTTAGATGTTTTGACTATAAAAATTGAAATTAAAAGTCATTCTAATGGACTAAATTTGTATAATGGTAATATAATTGAATTTATTTTACTTCCAAAATAATTCATTATATATGTTAAAATTTTAAATTATTTTAAAAATTTAGTTTTTTTAAAAAATATTTTTTTTAAAATTCATTAAAAAATGTAACTTTTTAAAAAATATAAAAAATAACCCTAAGCAAATTTTGATAAAATTATTTATAAATTTAAGCTCATTTTTTCTAATATATTTTAAAATATTGATAAAAATTAGTTTTTAAAAATCTTATCAAGGCATTACTAAATCATCTTTAGAGAAATACATTTTTTAGAAGACATTTCATTTCATTTAAAATGATTATTATATTACTCTTAATTAATAGATTACCAATGATTTAATTTATAAATGTGTGAAATATAAAATTTTTATAATTAATATAGTATTATTCATAAACTTGAATTTAACTGGTATGTTATAATGGTAGTATATATTACAAATCATTTAGAATTGGGGATGTGTGTACCAAAAACTATCAAATATATAAAATTTATTTTAAAAAATATATCATAAATATTGACGGTGTTACATTTTCATATAATATATTCATCCCATATAATATACATTATGAAATCAATTTTTTTTAAATCATATGGTATAATATTCAAATATAATATAAGTTTTTCATGTAATATATGTAATCAAACTCAATATTACTCTTTTAAAACCTTAGGGTGTTACATTATATCCACCTATAACAAATATTTTCCTCTAAATTTTAACATAAACTTGAAAACAAATGGTGTGAAACATGAATATTACTTTCTTGAGAACACACAATGTAAAACTAGTTAAAATAACTTTCTTTAAAAAAAGAGAAATAAAAATACGAAACATCATCAAATATTATAAATTACTAGGATTCAATGTTGTAGAACATATATTTTATGTGATAATATGGACATAGAATAAAAAAATAATTCCCAAATATGAATGAAGGGTAATCGGGAACCTTGATCACATGAATTTGAATGATCAAGAGAAAATCGACAACCACAAAAACTAAAATCTATGATGAGTCAAAAGAACATTTAATAATATTATATGAATATAATTAAGATAATATTTCTATATCAAGAAAATTTTCTTAAATTTGATTAATTCCTTTACTATAAAAGAATATAATGAAATATTCTTACATGATATGTTTTTATTTCATAAAAACAATTTCATTCTTTAGTAATGGTTTGATAAATTTCATCTTCATATCTTACTCTAAGTAATAAATATACAAAATTTTATTTTTTATTCATAAAGAACAAAAATTAACATTTAACAAGAAAAATATTTAAAAAAGAGAAAATCCATTCTTTCCATCTCTTAATATCTTCTAAAAATGATATTTTTATCAAAAAGTATTCAATATAACACATTAATATCTAAATGTCAACAAAACCACCACTGGTTCATCATTAATCTTTATCCACCAAATAAATTATGTAACAAATGATATATTAACTAAAAAATCATGCATGAAAGTGGGTGTAGATAACCCCTTTTCATCACATAGTATTTTGTTCAATACCTCCAATTATAATCGTACGTTACAGGTCATCACCCATCTTGTAGCTTGTCATTTTTACGAATCTATATTAATATAATTCATATAACATTCCCAAATTCTGAAAACCCATTATTAATAAAACATAAGATTGAGGGTTACCAATACCTCGAATCTTAATTCTAAAAAATGTAACAAAAATTTTCCTCAAATTTCATTTTAAAAATTAATCTAATTGGCTGTATTTACAAAAATTATTTCAAAAAATATCCTTGTTCATGTTATCTTCATATAATAAATATTTTTAAATGGTGGCATTAATAATTTTAACTTATGATCACACTTAAATTTATAAAAATGTGATGGTATCCATAACAATTTAGTGAATAAATAATTATATGCTTCTAAATTTTTACGCAATCCATAGAATTATCATGATTCATATAACCAAAATACCATTGGTAACAAAACATAATTCAAAATTTAAATCATGAATCCCAATAAATAAATACTTTAACAATTTTATTTCATCATAATTCTATCCTTGGAACATGGTTTAACTAATGGAAGATCTCATTAACATGGATAATTCCCATGTTCTACACATTTATCAAAACAAGCATTAAATGTATTCCTAGGATAAAATCAATATCCTTCCATCATACTCTTTATTTTTCCTTGAAAATTCATTAATTCATGACCCTTTCCCCTCATATAATAATTTTTTTTCTTTTCTATTAATGAACTTTTCTATGTGTTTTTTCCATATTATAAAAAGAGGAAAATCTTTCATTCATTATTCCATATCCTCCACTACTCGATCTATTAAAAAACTTCATCCCTATCTTCTTTGGTCAGTTTGTGATTTGGTTAAGGTATAACTGTTAATCAAATACTGGGATAACTAGTAAGAAATATATAGGACATTGGGACACCCTAAGAGGGGAGGTGTGAATCATGGTGTAAATTTTTTCTTATAATGTGATAGATCTTGTTCGCAAATTTATAGAAACTCATTAAACCTATACAATAGATATGATCTGTAATCAAACAATCACCTGTAGAGAGACTACAATAATATTTTACTTAGTTCACTAGTAAGGGCTATGTTCAAGGAGAATACACTGACAGTGTGTTGGTCATACCAAAATCCAAAAATCATCAGTAGCTATGGAATACAAAAGTTATATCTTGTTACTCTATTCAAGGCACACTACAATTACAAGAATTTATGGATAGCTCACTATGCCCCTCGAAACACTTCTATTGACTAACCCTTTCCCACTACACTGAGATAAGTCAAACTCAGCTTAATATATCGAAGGTTGATTCAATATATTTTCATTAATGTCTTTGTCCCAGACTTAGAACATTACCTTTCTTGCATCATGGACCTGAGTTGAGGCAGTTTGGAAGCCTTTTTCACTTAAACCATGATATTCAATACTTCCTTTTGAGAATATCACTCCTTCAAAAATCAATCCCTTCCTCTATAGAATACACATACCTCTCAAAGAACCACTGCCTTCACGGAATACACTGCCTTCACACAACACCTCTTCATTCATGGAACAACCTTCCTTCACAACACTCCCTTGCCTTATCATAACAAAAATACTTCAAAAATCTCACTATGAAAATAAAAAATCCCCCACAATCATAAAGAACCCATTAAACAAATTCATTTAATATTAGTTAAGATATATACTCTTTTTGATGATCAATCTCATAAATAAATCCTGGTTCTCGAAGCACTTTGTGAACTAAAACAATTTTAGAATTTCCCTTAAAAATATCTGGGAATGAAGTGAGGGTAGACTCATATTTATAGGATCATTCATTTTTAAAGATCCTCCACCTATTCTTAGATTTTTTGAATCTTTTAGAAATATATTCGTGGCTCTCCTCCCTTCATAAAGAACCATGGAAATTATCTGCTCATAAATCTTGTTGTTAACAAATATATTTTTATCAAAACCCTTTACAACACCCATTTTAATATAAAATCATTTTTTAATGATCATAGAGAAATCTGTCACTGATTGTGAAGCCCAAATTATCTTAATCATCGATAACACCAACCCTATTGGCTAAACCTATCATATTCGTAGAGAAAACCATCAAGAAACATTACTCCTTCAAAAAACACAATTCATGAAGTCCATATTCATGAAACTCATTCCTTTTCAATAATTTAATAATACCATCAACAAAAACCAAGTTTCACTTTGAATGATGACTTCCCAATTTTGGACCCCAAAAATTTGGCAAACACTGGGAATGGAGAAACCTTCAATATTGCTTTTGGATTGAACTGCATGATACATTTCCTTGAAATCTCTATGATCATCCATAACTGGATTGAAAACTAACTCAAACTATGCACCATTTCTAAGAATAACATCCTTTGTTCAAATAGAATAATCATGATATATTTCAATCATACCACCACCCCATTTGGTTAATAGTAGTCACCACATTGTACTTAATATTTAATGTAAACATGATTCCTTTGGGTTTAATCTATTTACTAAAACCAAAAATCATAGTGTGAGAAATAATTATTATATAGGGAAAACCATATAATCCAGGAGAATGAATAATAGGGTTAAAATATCATGACACCTACTTTTCTATATAACACACCTTAGGTTTAACCTAGATCATTCATTATCATCATATATTCAAATCCTTCATAAATGTTTGAAATTAAAATTTCAACTATCCAAATCATATCCAGTGATAGTGTCAAAATAGATGCATAGTAAGGATTGTTGGAAAATACATGGTAATAATTGATTCATCCTTGTTTTGCGTATTTCTATAGTATTACCCACAATTATATCCTTTCTAGATCCACATCCACAAGTATTATACAAACATGGAGGTATTTAAAGGAAAAATACTTAATCTCAACCATACCAAAACATTAGGATGTTCTTATACACTTATCATCAATGTATATCATAGGGTTATTTTTCCCAATCAATGTTTTCATAAATATAGTTTCCAATGACTCTACTGAAATTCATATAATACTAATTGTAATGACTATAACCCTAGAAGCCTATAGTTTTCTTCTAATTTATTACACTATCGTATTATGTAATGTATCATATTCGATAAGACATAACAGTTTAGTAGACTTGGTAAAAAATATTCTTGAATTATTCCCATATTATATTTTAATACTCATATTAAAAAAATATTTTTTTATAATTACATTATTACCTAAATAATATCACTACTGATCATTAATAGTACACTTCATAGATTCATGGGAAATAAAATAAAATAAGGGTGATCTCATATTCTCAACAAGGGTAACATACAATGAAAGATATAAAGAATCAACACACATAATCCACATGCAATGGTAAGTAATTGTACACAAATTCAATTTAAATAATTTTTCTATAATGATTATATAATATATAATTCATATCTTGGAAAATTAATTAAAACACATGCCATGTAATGAATAAACTGAGAATGGATGAAATCCAGAGATAATATCACTACAAAAAACATGAATAATAATAAATGAATTATTAATAATGGAAACGGTTAATTATTTCATTGAATGATCTCATAAATCATCACACATATACCATTATGTCTTTTCAAAATAATTCTTAAAACCAAGGGTAGGTATACACCAAAATAACATTTAACTAAGGCTAGCCAACTAATTTTTCTAAAGAAAATATCTATGGATTGAGGGGATATCTATAACCAAGACCTTAACACATGTAAATGATCAAAGAATTCCTAATATATTGAGGAATCTAATTAAATCATGAAAAAACACTTTATCAATAAATTTATATATATGAAAAAAATACATAATAAAACTAATTTCAACATTCAGTAATATTACCTTAAAAGTAAAAAATTTATGAAAACATTAAATAAAGTTTAAGAAATAATAATATCCATCAAAAAATAATGTTTATATTTATTATAAAATTAGTTTTCAATGAAAATTACCACTATAATGTTATTGTTTTAAGAGAAAGTAAATAATCACTAAATAATGTCAGATTTAATGAGAATTGTTTTACCACTTTGGTAACTTTTAAATTGAATCCCCATGAAGAATAAACTTGAAATTAATCTTTAATCATCATGAATAACTAGGTATTCAAGTTAAATACATAAAATGGGCATGATATACCCCACATAAAAGTGAATAACTACATATTATCAAATATGTCGTAATAAGATAAAAACTAAGAAAAAATGCATTACCATGTTAATAAAATTAAGGTAAGAATTAATCAATGAATAAATTATGTATATTAAATGTATATATAAATAAAATAAAGGTAAAAAAATATAATATATTAAAAACTCAAAAAAAATTAATATAATAAATATTAATTTAATAAAGAAGTAATATAATCCCATGAAAAGAAATTGAGAAATGATATTCTTTTGCACATGGTAATTTCCATGTAAAATCCCCATAGATGAAGTAATATATATTTAAAATTAAAACACCATTACTTTTTAACAATATAAGATATTACATTTCATAGGTGTATTTTATAGACCATATAAAACTAATTAGGTGTATAACCTTACAATATTCCTCACTGAAGGGAAATTGAGACAGAGTTCCATACCTCGAGCATAATTTTGGTCAAATATGATTTAACCATAGGTATAATTGATTTATTCATTCTATTAATATATAACATACCATATAAACATTTATAATATTATATATTATCCTTTTATAACATCTTATCACAATTTCATTAATAATCCTTTATAATTAATGTTGTTTTAAGTGATAATTACCTGGTTTTCTAATGAATTTTTAAACATGAATGTTCAGGTTATTGAGAATATAATAATTCAATCATCTAAAAAATTATATTAAATTTATGAATACAATTTTTTATTAGTTACATTTTTTATAATCATTATTGAAATTTGAACATGTGAATAGATCACATCACTTAGTAAAAACAGTAGGTCGTACGTATGCCTGAGAGACATTATCATTTCCTTTATGGGATAAAGAATGAAGAAAAAGGTGATATATTAATATTAAATAATAAATATAATCTCATATATATCACATATATTCATTAAATATATCCTTATTAAATTTTATATAAAGCGAAAGTGAAAATCGAATAACGTTGATTTGTGAGGTAGTAGACCACCCGCACACAAGAGATAAATTATCGTAATTTAAACAAGATGTAATGTGAGAAGGTATATATAAGATTATAATTACATAAGAATAAAAATATCATAAATATTAGATATTTAATTTAAATACAATGTTATATAAAATCATAATATGTGTTGATGTAAAATGAGTAACATCAGTTCATTATGTATTAGTCCGTCATACACACTATCAACAATTTCATTTACTATTTAATGGATGATGAGATGGATAAAAGTTATTAAATTAAAATTATAATATATAAGTGTATTAGATATACTATTTTAATTATTATATAATTATTTAGTAATATTATAATTAGGTGGAATAAGAAATCAAATAAAACTGATTGGTTAATAATTTTACCACTTCTTCAAATGACCTCTTTTAGTTCACACCAAAAGCCTTACTAGGTTGTCTTTTTGATCAAACCAAGGGATATAGAAATTTTTAGTGGAATTTATTATTTTACTGGGTAGTTATTTGGTGGTAAATATTTAATTTGAGTTATACATAGATGAGGATAAGTGGTGGCCTTTTATAAGTGTGGGAGAGGACACTCAAATAATTTTTGGAAAGAATCAATTACACATATATTTTTCCTTCCAAAATCCAGCAAGATTTTTCATTCTAGACACATAGAGGTGATATGGTAAAAATATAGATATAAATTTGTTTTGGAAAATATTTTATGTCATTTTAACCATTATGTTTTTATTTTAACCCTTGTAAATTATTTTTTTCCTTAGCCAAAATTGTAAGACCCCGTTTTTTTGGAAAGTTATGTTTTTGTTATTGTTTGGGTTAAACCATTGATTGTGGGGCTTTAAAATGTTTCCTGAAAGTGTCAGAGGCCTTGGGGGTGTTCCGAGGGCTCGGGGCACAGAAGAAAGGAAATATGGGCAAGACAGGCCAGGGCGCACGACCTGCGCACGACCAGGCAAACCATGCGGCCTGCCCAGTCTAAACTGTGCAACCCTTCCTCCTTCGGACAGAAGCATGCGCATGGTTCGTGCATGGTTTTCCAAACCATGCGGCTAAATCTTGTGACCCCTCCTCCTCCGGATAGTGGCATGCGCACCGTTTTCCAAACCGTGTGGACAAACCGTGCGACCACCAAAAGTTGGGAAACATTTCAAGTTTTCCACTCTGGGCTTTAAAACCCCACTCATGATTTCCTCTCATTTCCTCCCTCTCTACCCTAGGCACGAACCAAATCTCCCAAAGGCTTCAAGAGACCGATATCCTTGGGTTCTAAGTTGTTTTTGGTGCCGTTGGTTGCATATCGAAGCTCCAGGTAAGGCTAATCCCATCCTTGCTTCTCTTTTTGGTTTAACGTTTGTATCTTCTCTCCCTCTCATTCCAATGCTCTAAATCCCTAAATTTTGGGTGAATTTTAGGTTGAATCCACAACGGTTGGTTGGATCGAGGTCTAAGGACTTGATTGAGAGTACGTTCAACCACGGTTTCGAGGTAGGTGGTCTAAAAGTGATATCCCAGAGCTATTTGGGTATTTGTGCATGTTTAGTTGTGTTCTTGATTTCCTTTGGTTATGATTTGGATAACCTTGGAATGTTGGTAATAATGGTGTTTAAAATGGAAAATGGGAACCCTCACGATCCCTGTAGGATGTGTTGGGATAGACTTGACCTAATTGGGGCCATCCATGGATGTGCCAGCTTTTCCCAGATTTAGGGATTGATATTAAACAAGTGACCTTGTTGTAATGAATTTTAGATACCTTGATAAATATGTTGGCATGATTAGTTGAACATGGAAAAGAAGATAGGTGATGCACCTAGACCTGGGAATAACCTAAGGGTTAAAGTGGAATGGGTTAAATGGTTGATTAATGGGAATGATGAACGGGTTAAATGGGTTAATGTGTGAATTGATTAAAGACCATAATGGGATAGATTATGGGTTTAATGTTGAATGCTTAGTGAGATAGGCATAACACATGGGAATTGGGTGAATGGTTAAATTATGTGAAATGGTAATGTGTTAATGGGTTAAAGAATGAGGTGGTTTCCCATGTGGGTTATTTTGAATAGTGTTTGCTGAAGGGAAATGGTTTGGATGGTTGTTGGTTACTTATATATAAGCATGTGAACATGGCTTCGTAGAGTCAGGTATGACATGAGGATCTATGCCCTCAGGTTG
This sequence comes from Viscum album, assembly GCA_963277665.1. Lineage (NCBI taxonomy): Eukaryota > Viridiplantae > Streptophyta > Magnoliopsida > Santalales > Viscaceae > Viscum > Viscum album. Next base: position 248,736,168 of record OY728131.1, read on the forward strand.
AGTGAAGACTGAGGTTCTAAAGTCCACCCTAAATGTATGGGTTAGGAAAGGGGACTAAGGATCCATTCTCCTAACAGTTGAAACTATTTGGACTAAGGATTTGAGGTGAGGTTATGGTTTCTATGAGGGGTTAGTCATAGTGAGATAGGATGATGATGTGTTTACCCTCTTGCGTGTGATTGTTGGGCTTAAACCCATGTAACATAATGTATGTGATTAACCCATGGAAATGTGATGAAATTGTAAATGATGATAATGGGTGTGTAATGAATGGTAATGGAAGTGGTAATGGCTTGGCTCTAAACTAGTTAATGGCAATGTAAATAATTACTTGGCAATTATCATTCATATTTCTCTTGCATGCACTACCTTTTTATACTAGATATTTTGTAGACACTGTTGGTGGTGGACTACTGAGTTGTACTCACACCCTGCTCGGGCCACCATTGGGTACCCAAGTAGACTTCATGTTTTCAAGTCAGGTAAAGGGCAAAGGTCCTTGCATGATAGTGATTGGACATGGGTAGCACTTGGTGGAGGATTCAGACTTGGAGTCAGGACCATTTTGGGGATTTTGGCCATTGTCTTTATTTTTTCACTACTACAAATATGGATTTTATCAACACTAAAAATAGCCTTTATCAGAACTAGAAAAGCGCTAATAAATCTGGTGAAGATACGTGGGGGGGGGGGGGGGGGTCCCTTTTATCAGCGCTCCGAAAAGCGCTGATAAAAGGGTCCTTTATCAGTGCTTTGTTTTAGCGTTGATAAAAGCCCCCTATATTAGCACTTCCTTTATCAGCGCTTTTTTAAAAGCACTGATAAAAGGTAAAAAAAATTAAAAAAATTAAAAAAAATTAATTTTTTTTTTAAAATTTTAGAAAATACTGCCAATCGGGGGGATTTTATAGCTCTTGATCCCCCCCTTTTACAATGCTTTTTTCCCCCTGTATAGCGCCCCATGCACCCCACTTCACCCTTTAATAGTGCTTGCTCCCATATTCCCCCATGCGCGCGCGCCCCTACCTCCACCAGGATTTGAACTTGAGACCCCCCCTGCGCCCCTAAGCCTTTACCACTACTCTATTTTGATTTGTCTTCCAATTCATTATATCTCTCTATATATATTTATATATTTAGTTATATTTATTTTTATAGTAATATATATTTATATTAATATATATATAGTTATATTATAATATATATATAGTTATATTAATATATATATATAGTTATATTAATATATATATAGTTATATTAATATATATATATATATATAGTTATATTAATATATATATCTCTATATATATATATATAGTTATATATATTTGTATAGTAATATATATATATATTAATATATATATAGTTATATTATAATATATATATAGTTATATTAATATACATATATATAGTTATATTAATATATATTAATATATATATTAATATATATTTAGTTATATTTATTCATATAGTAATATATATTTATATTAATATATATATAGTTATATTAACATATATATAGTTATATTAATATATATATATAGTTATATTAATATATATATTTATAGTAATACTAATATATATATATATATGTAGTTATATTAATATACATATAGTTATTAGATTAATATATATATAGCTAGATTAATATATATATATATATAGTTAGATTAATATATAGGTTTGTAAATATTCATATATTTGTATTTTAAATAAAATGGATGTTAGTTATTATTTAGATAAATCTAATATATTTTATATGTAAATAAATTTTATTATTTATATTTATAATTAAATTTTTAGGTGTGAATATATAAAAAATATGTATATATTGTTATATATTTGATTATAAATAGTAGTGCATTATAAAAAAGGATGAAATTTCAAAGACATAATATCAATATGAATGTAATACCTTGAAATAAATTCAGTCCCCACCAAAAAAGCCAATAATACCCCCTTAAACGAGGCTAAAAATCCACAAAATGTTAAATAATCGTGGTACCCTGACAAAAAACTTAGTTTTGGAGTCATTCTGGGCCTCTTTTGGCCTTGAAAATCCCTTGACCGGGCTTCTTCGGGTCACAACGACATAGAACTCGTCGCAAGCTTCGATTTGATATGTGGTAGAGCTCAAACGGACACCCGGATCAAAAGTTATGGCAGTTTGATGTTTGAGTTGCGTTTTCAACATATTTTGGATCTTTTTTTAATTTTTTTAATTTTTTTATTCTTGAAATTGTTATTAAATGACTATTAATCCACAATAATTATCAAATTATTAATAAAAAATATTTTTATAATTTGATTATAATCATTTTTCACTAAATATCTTATATATTAAGTATATTATAAGTGTAAATGTACATTTATACTTATCTAAAATATATTTAAAAATTATATATTATATTTATATCAATATAACTATATTTATATATTAACATATTAATATATTTTTTAATTTTTTTTGAAGTTGACCCTTTATCAGTGCTTTTAAAAAAAGCGCTGATAAAGGGGGGGGGGGGGGGCGCTGTGAACAACTGTTTTTGTGGTAGTGTGGGGTTTTGTCCAATTTTGCACTTGTTGTATGACATGTCATATTTATTATTGGAAATGGATGTTATACATGTTTTGTGCTTATTGATTCTTGTTTCCGCTATTTGGTTTATTTATGTTGTCAATTACTCTGATAAAAAGGGGGTATAGTCTCCCCACTTGACTCCGTAGACCCTTACTGCTAGTCTACAGCCTTTGGCGTACGAGGTGGTGCGCTTAAGGTCATGTAATCACCCGAATCAGAGCACTGGTTTAGTGGATTCTGTGTTAGGGACATTAAAAAGTTGTATCAGAGGAGGTATTTTTTCTCCTTCTGTGAGGTCTTGTTATTTGTGAATTGTAGCCAAGGGTTAAGACATGTCGGGCCTTGGTAATGAGCTTCTGCTTGTGAGTAGCTAACCTTGTACGAGGGAAAACCAAGTCACCCTGGGTGGAATGTGTTGTTCTTGGTTGTGTTTTGTTACAATTGATGATATTTCACCGTTGGGTGATGCACATGTGGTTTGATGTGACTATTTTATGATATTTGGCTCGTGGCCTTAACGACACGAGGATTGACACCCATGCAATATTATAGGCACCTAGGGATATAGGTGACATGCATTGTATTAGACACATGCACGAGATGGGTGTGTGAGGCAGGAAAGTAGGGTGCATCATGCATTTCATATAACCAATAAATAATGAGAAGAATGAAATAAAACAAGTGGGTAAATGATGTTTAATGGAGTAATAGGGTTTGAAACAAGTTGGAAAATGTTGTTGGGTTAGCGTATGAAAAGTTGGTTGTTGTAGCTAGTAAAGAGATTTTGATAAAGTCGTGAAAGTTGTGTGGTATGTGTGCTAAATCTAATGCTTGGCTTTGTAGAGAAATTCCACCACGATGTCAGTTACCAGTTGGGAAATGGGATGGTGTTTCTGAGAACACCCCTATAGTAGAGGATCAAGAAAATGTGGCGATCAATGAAGGTAGAGAGGAACAGTTTTGAGAGAACTTGGATCGCCTTATGCAGATGATGGATCATGACCCAGGGCGGGTTTCACCGAGTATGTTTGAGCTGACCAGGGAGTTCCAGCTGCAGCACCCTCCGACTTTCACAGGAGAGGGTGGGCCAGAGGCAGCAGAGTTTTGATTAGAGTCTATCTAGATGATACTGGATCATCTAGAGACCCCTGTCGAGAAGCGAGTGAAGCTGGACACTTATATGTTGCGAGTCCAGGCGAGGCGTTGGTGGGACATTCAGGCTCAAATTGAGCAGGCTGAGGGAATGTCATGGAAGTTTTTTCAGGAAAGGTTTTTGGATCATTTCTACCCAGAGACCTTCAGACAAGAGCGGGCTATAGAGTTTGTGAGCCTGACTCAGGGATCTCTATTGGTGATGGACTATGCTTGTCACTTCACTGACTTGAGACGCTTTGTCCCAGTGTTAGCAGGGGATGAGGCAGCAGTAGCAAGGTGTTTCCAGGATGGGATGAGACATGAGATCAGGTCTCAAGTAAACATCATCTGCTTGAAGAGTTTCACAGAGGTAGTAGATCAAGCACTTATCTCGGAAGGAAACCTGAAGGGAGCTTCGGGTAGTGGGCATGTGGTGTCAGTGGGACAGAAGAACGATGAAGCTACTGAAGGTCGAAAGCGACACCATGAGATCTCACATCATGGTGGAAGTGTGCAAAGTGGATGGAAGAGAGGGTCTGCCTCTCAGAGTGGAAACTGGGTGTTCTGCTATCAGTGCGGTAGGCCGGGGCATATGTGTGGTCAGTTTCCTCGACCTCCAATTGGGTGCCATTCGTGCAGCTGGATGGGACATGTGCAGAAGTTCTGTAGGAAACCTCAGCAATTGGGTGAGTATGATGGTGTAAGGCAGGTAGCAGTTACGGGAAGGGGACCAGTTTCCCCGTATCAGGAAGAAAGTTGGAGCTCCACGGGCCATACTGGTAGGGGCGATGGACGTGGAACTCTAGGGAAAGATCTCTCACACCAGCAGGGCAGTGCAGCGCAGGGCCTTTAGGCCGGAGCCTAAGGTAGAAGGGAAAGTCAGCTTCAGGCTGTTCATTTTGCGCCTAGTGATGGCGAGGCTGGACCATCGACTGTTCGAGGTACGATCCTTGTAGCTTCTACTTTTTCTAGTGCATTGTTTGAAAAAGGTTCCACACACTCTTTTATCTCTGCTCAACTTGTGGTAGCGCTGGGTTTACCTGTGGAGGGGGTTTGTGGGGTGATGTCAATTGACACTCGATTGGGGGTGCGGGTTGAGGATATCAAGCAGTGCATGAGATGTTCCTTGGAATTTGGTGGGAATCATTTTCAGTGGGACTTGTTCATTATCAATATTTTAGGGTTTGACCTAATAATAGGAATGGATTGGTTGGTGTTTTATCGGGCTCACATAGACCGTTACCATCGCAGAGTATCATTCAGGTCGTTTGAGGGTGACTCTTACGACCACCGTGGCGAATGGGATTTTTGAGCAGGGCGTGCTGGTCCGTTTTGTCAGCAGATGAGTGGACTCACGGTTCGAGTGGCATGTCTCATGCTTGATGACAATGCATTAAGGGAGCATTATATTTTCCCTCCTGTGGTGGATCTGTTTCAGGACGTGTTTCCTGAGGATTTCACGGGGTTACCCCCTAAGAGGGATGTTGAGTTCACAATCGAGTTTCTGCAGGGAGTGGAGCCAATTTCTATTCTGCCATATCGAATGGCACCAGAAGAACTCCAAGAACTAAAGGTTCAGCCTGAGGAGTTGGAGCATAAGGGGTTTATCTGTCCTAGTGTGTCTCCTTTGGGATCTCCAGTTCTTTTTGCAAATAAGACTGATGGGTCGTTAAGGCTATGTGTTGACCATCGAAAGTTGAATCAGATGACGGTGAAAAATCGGCACCCTCTTTCTAGAATTGATGACCTGTATGATCAGTTGAGGTGTGCATATGTGTTTTCTATGATTAATCTGAGGTTAGGTTATCACCAGTTAAGGGTGAGGTCTTCCGAGATACCGTAGACGGCTTTCTGGAGTCGGTACGAGTTGTTTGTGTATGTGGTAATGCCTTTCAGCTTGACCAATGCACCGACGGTGTTTATGGCATTGATGAACCAGATCTTTCAACCCTATGTAGATCGAATTATTGTTGTCATTTTTGACGATATCTTAGTGTACTTGAAAACTCACGATGATCATGACCAACATCTTGACATTGTCTTGGGTGTGCTAAAAGAGAAACGACTATATGCCAAGCTATCCAAGTGCCAATTCTGGATAGGTGATGTAAATTTTCTGGTTCACATCATCTCAGAGTTAGGAGTGTCAGTGGATCCAGAGAAAGTGCAGAAATTTGTATGTTGGGAGAAGCTAAAGAGTGTTTCTGATGTTCAGAGTTTTCTGGGTTTTGCTGGGTATTACCTAAGGTTCATTCAGGATTTTTCTCGCTTGGAAGAACCAGTTTCGGGCATGACGAAGAAGGGGATCAGGTTCCAATGGTCTGAGGCTTGTGAGAATGCCTTCCAATAGTTGAAGAACCAGCTGAAGACCACACCTATCATGATCTTGCCTGAGCTGGGTAAGAAGTACATCGTGTTTTGTGATGCATCCAGAATCAGACTTGGGGCTGTGTTGATGCAAGATGAGTGGGTGGTGGCTTACGGGTCAAGGAAGTTGAGACCCCATGAGCAGAATTATCCCACTCATGACCTTGAGTTGGTTGTAGTAGTGTACTCCTTTAAGTGTTGGAGGCACTATCTGTTGGGAGAATGGTTTACCGTGTTTACCGACCATAAGAGTTTAAATTAAATCTTCTCACAGCAAGATCAGAATCGTCGGCAGTAAAGATGGATTGAATTTCTCCAGTCTTTTGACTTTGAGTTAGTGTACATGATGGGAAAGGGAAATAGTGTTGCTGATGCTCTGATCAGGAAGGTTCAGAATCAGATTGTTCATGAGTCTAGCACCGAGTGGAAGGTGATGACTTTGTATGCAGAAATGCACTTGGAGGTGCATGAGGAGAGTGGTCAGGTCACTCTTACTTCCTTAGCGATGGAGTCGACACTTTTAAGTTGAGTTATATAAGGTCATAATGATGATCCTGAGTGTTTGATCATGAAGGAAAAGCCTAAAGGTGGGGATCTACCTCTTGGATGGGCTGTCAGTGTGGATGGTGTTGTTTATGTTCGTGATCGTGTGGTTGTGCCAAAGTGTGTACAAGAAGAGTTGATGCATGAGTTCCATGAATCAATGTGGTCAGTGCATCCAGTTTTTACCAAGATGTACCGTGATCTCCGAAGGTAGTTTTGGTGGCCTAAAATGAAGAAATAAGTTGAGGGATTTGTGGCGCGGTGCCCTACCTATCAGCAAGTGAAGACCGAGCATCAACGCCCATGTGGTTTGTTCCATCTGCTGACCATTCCGGAATAGAAGTGGGATAATGTGACAATGGATTTTGTTGTGGGTCTTCTAAGGATTCCATAGATGAATGATTCAATATGGGTGTTTCTAGATCAATTAACAAAAGATTCTCATTTCTTACTGATTCAGGAGACCCATACAGTCGACTAGTTTGGTGAGCTATATGTTTGGGAAATAGTGCGGTCGCATGGTGTGCCGCGGACCATAGTTTCAGACTGAGATGCGAGTTTCAAATCGCGTTTCTGGAAAGGGTTGCAGAAGTCACTTGGTACGCAGGTGTTTTTGAGTACGAATTTACACCTGCAGACGGACGGGTAGTCGGAGCATACGATGCAAGTGTTGGAAGACATGTTAAGATCTTGTGTCTTGGACTTTGGTGGTTCTTGGTAAACACACCTATTGTTGGTTGAGATTTCCTACAACAACAGTTTTCAGGATACGATTCAGATGGCACCATTTGAGGCACTTTAGGATAGGCCATGTAGATCTCTGTTGTGTTAGATAGAGGCTGGTGAATCTGAGTTTTTGGGACCATGTCTCGTGCATGAGACTTCAGAGAGAGTTAGGTCGATCAGGAAGCGAATGGATACGACTCAGAGTAGGATGAAGTCGTATATAGATCGGAGGCGTAGAACTCTTGAGTTTGGGGTGGGTGATAAAGTGTTCCTTCGGGTGTCACCAAGGTTGGGTCACCGCCAGATATGAAATTAGGGTAAGTTGGCACCCAGGTATGTGAGACCTTTTGAGATTGTGGAGAGGATCGGACCAGTGGCTTACCGATTGGCTCTTCCATAGCGGTATGGTGGGATGCATTATTTGTTTCATGTGTCTTAGATTCAATGGTATCACCCTTACCCATCTCATGTGGTTGATGTTGATGATGTGGAGCTTGAGGATGATGTGTCCTTTTAGAGGCATCTGGTTCGTGTGGTGGATCATAGTGAAAAGGTCTTGTGAGGCAAGGTTATGCTATTAGTGCGAGTACTATGGCAATATGGGAAATTTCAAGAAGAAACTTGGGAGCACGAATCAGATATGCGGGCTCAGTGGCCCGAACTCTTCTCTTCGATGGATAAATGAGGCTTGGAAACTTGGCTCAAGGATGAGCTGTTATAAGGTGAGGAGGTTGTAAGACCCCGGTTTTTTGGAAAGGTATGTTTTTGTTATGTTTTGGGTTAAACCTTTGTTTTTGGGGCTTTAAAATGTTTCCTAAAAGTGTGAGAGTCCTTGGGGGTGTTCTGGGGGCTCGGGGTACGGAAGAAAGGGAATCTTGGAAAGACAGGCTAGGGCGCACGACTTGTGCACGGCCAGGAAAACCGTGCGGCCTGCCCATGCTAAACTGTGCAACCCTTCCTCCTTCAGACATAAGCGTGCATATGGTTTGCGCACGATTTGCCAAACCGTGCGGCTAAATTTTGCGACCCCTCCTCATCCAGATAGTGGCATGCACACAGTTTGCGCACAATTTTCCAAACAGTGTGGACAAACCATGTGGCCACTTAATGTTGGGAAAAATTACAAGTTTTCCACTCCGGGCTTTAAAATCCCACTCAGCATTTCCTCTCATTTCCTCCCTCTCTGCCCTAGGGATGAACCAAATCGCCCAAAGGCTCCAAGAGACTGATCTCCTTTGATTCTAAGGCATTTTTGGTGCCGTTGGTTGTGGATCAAAGCTCTAGGTAAGGATAATCCCATATGTGCTTCTTTTTTTGGTTTAGGGTTTGTATCTTCTCTCCATCTCGTTCTGAAGCTCTAAAACCTTAACTTTTGGGTGATTTTTAGGTTAAAGCCCCAAAGGTTGGTTGGATTGAGGTCTAAAGACCCGATTGAGAGTGATTTCAACCGCAGTTTCGAGGAAGGTGGTCTATAAGTGATATCCTATAGTTATTTGGGTATTTGTTCATGTTTAGTTGTGTTATTTCTTTACTTTAGTTATGATTTTGATAACCTTGTAATGTTGGTAATAATGTTGTTTAAAATGTCAATTGGGAACCCTCACGATCCCCATGCGATATGTTGGGATAGAGGTGTCCTAATTGGGGCCATCCATGGATGTGCTGACTTTCCCCAGATTTAGGAATTGATATTAAACAAGTGACCTTGTTGTAATGAATTGTAGAGCCCTTGATAAATATGTTGTCATGATTGGTTGAACTAGGAATAGAAGTTAGGTGATTCACCTAGACTTAGCAATAACCTAAGGGTTAATGTGGAATGGGTTAAATGGTTGATTCATGGGAATGATGAACGGGTTAAATGGGTTAATGTGTGAACTGATTAAAGGCCATAATGGGATAGATTATGGGTTTAATGTTGAATGATTAGTGAGATAGGCATAACACATGGGAATTGGGTGAATGGTTAAATGATGTGAAATGGTAATGTGTTAATGGGTTAAGGCATGAGGTGGTTTCCCATGTGGGTTTTTGTGAATAGTGATTGCTGAAGGGAAATGGTTTGGAGGGTTGATGGTTACTTATATATAATCATGTGCATATGGCTTCATAGAGTGGGGTATGACATGAGGATCTATTCCCACAGGTCAAGTGAAGACTGAGGCTCTAGACTCCGCCATAAATGCACGGGTTAAGAAAGGGGACTGAGGATCTATTCTCCTAACGGTTGCATCCACCAGGACTGAGGCTTCGAGGTGAGGTTAAGGTTTCTATGAGGGGTTTGTCCTAGTGAGATAGGATGACGATGTGTTTACCCTCTTTCATGTGATTTTTATCCATAGACCCATGTAACATAAGGTATGTGATTAACCTATGGAAATGTGATGAAATGGTAAATGGTGATAATGGGTGTGTAATGAATGGTAATGGAAGTGGAAATGGATTGACTCTAAACTGGTTAATGGTAGCTTAAATAATTACTTGGAAATTATCATTAATATTTATCTTGTATGCACTACCTGTTTATACTGGATATTTTATAGACACCATTGGTGGTGGCCAACTGAGTTGTACTGACACCCTGCTCGGGCCGCCGTTGGGTACCCGAGCAGACATCATGTTTGTAGGTTAGGAGAAGGGCAAATGTCCTTTCTAGATAGTGACTGGACATGGGTAGCACTTGTTGGAGGATCCAGACTTGGAGTCGGGACCATTTTGGGGATTTTGGACATTGTCTTTATTTTGGGGTTTTTTCCACTTTTTCATTTGTAGTATGACATGGCATATTTATTATTGGAAATGGATGTTATACATGTTCCATTATTATTGGTTATTGTTTCTTCTATTTGGTTTATTTTTGTTGTGGCTTACTCTAATAAAAGGGGGTATAATATCCCCACATGACTCCATAGACCCCCGCTGCTAATCGGCTGCCTTTGGCGTACGAGGAGGCACGCTTAAGGTCATGTAAGCACCCAGCCCGGAGCACCGGTTTAGTGGATTCCGGGTCGAGGATGTTACAAAAATAATTTATTTCAACTTCTTTCACTCTTCATAATGTTAAATAATTATGATGAAATTATATAAAAATATAAATTATGATGATTCTAAAAAGGTGAAATTTTTATAAAAAATCAATTCATAGTATATTTACAAACCAATTGAAAATTTTACGCGTAGGAGGGACAATAAAGTGGGTTTGAAAAGATAAACCTCTTATATGTATATAGTGTTTAAATAATGAAATTTAATATTTAATTTTCTCAACTGACATAAATTAGTTAAATATTATTATAAATAAACTAATTTACCTTTAAAAAAATTAAAAATATAATTTATATTTTGAAAATAATTTAAACAAAAATGAATTTTTAATATAAATATCTATTTCATTAATATTTATTAAAAAATGGTCCATTTTAGAAAAAAAAACACAAAAATTACACCTAATATAATTTGGACATGATTATTTCACAAATATAGTAACTTTTTTCATGTAATTTTTTTATTCAAAAAAACATAATTTTAAAATTGTTATGCATTGCACATCTAAACCAACTTTTGGAGATATAAATTTTAAGAAAACACTTATTTTAATTCATGTGATTCTTATTTTATTCATTATAAATAAATGAAAAATGAATTTGGTTATACATACATAAACCATATAATTCTCATTATTTAGTTTGTAACATCCACAACCTTTTATTTGATAGCTAGGTTATAATAGTATACTATGTTACAGTTATTTAGGCATGAGGCTTCATGTTCAGCACACTGTTGAAGTGATCGAATTTATTTAAAATAATTATATCATAATTTATTAGGGTGTTACATTCCCATATTATTATGGTGTTTAATTTCATATACTCTATAAAATTTAATGTAATTCTTTTAAAATTTCATGGTGTCAAATTATCATATAATCACGGTGTCATGTGTTATATATGTTATAGAACCAAATTATAGTTATTTTAATTCCTTGGGTGTTTTATTAGTTTAGCCAATATCCTTTTTTATAGGATGTTCATTAACAAATAAAAAACCAAATTTTTATTTCTGGAGATTTTCAATCATATTTTGATTTTAACTCCTACACTAAAATAATTATATTGATTGGAAACATTACTTTTATTGAATGATACACCCCTTTAAGATAATATATATCAATTTTTACAATTAATCTAGGATTAATAATATGGGGATGTAATATATATACAACTATTTTAACACTTCAGGATTTTGGAATTTATTTTTCTCTAAGTTGACACTATGTTCTAGATTTTTTTATAGAAAACACACTACTAAAATGATCCACGACTTATAAGATGAAGATTATTAATTAAATTTTAGAGTTATAAAATAATAATTAAATAAAAACATAACAATAAATTTGAAATTCACAAAATCCTTTATTAAGAAAACATATTTTTTAAGGAAAAATATGAAAACAATAGGTTTTTATTTAAACATTAATAATTTACTTAGTTTTAAAATTTTAAAATTATATAATTTTAATTTAATAAAAAAATTAATTTTTTTATTTCATTATTTAAAATTAATATTTATATGTGTTTATTTTTTATACAAAATAATTGATTACTAAGTGAACCGTGAAAAATACAATTTTTACCAAAATTGGGATGTTTTTTGAAATTATCATTATATAACAAGGATATAGAGATTTATTAAACATTTGAATTAATTTAATTATAAATAGGGGTAAAATTAATAATTTTAAATATTATTATAATATTATAAAACAAATGTTTAATTTCTAGAATTTGGGTAATTATTTTCAAATTTAAAAACAATATCCAGTCATTGAATGTATTGAAATGTTATAATTAGAAAATTATATTTTGGAATGAATTGATCACCATAAAATATTTTTTTATATACATTTAATTTATATCACTGAAGTTAACATCATCTATAATTTTAACAAAAATGAAAATTTAAGTCCTAATAAAACACTTTTCCTTAAAAGCATACATTCCATTTGCATTATTTATGAAATTTACTTTTCGAAACCTTATATATTTAATTTTAAAAAAGTATTTTCTAATTTTAAATCATCATTTTAAAATTATTAGTCATTTATAATTTAAATTTTAATAATTAATTTAAATTAACGATGATAGAAACTTTTTCACCATGTTAAATTTTAAAATAATAAAAAATAGATTTACTATTTGTAAAAGTCCAAAAACCATTTAATACATGACACCAATTGTGTGGATGAGAAGTGTCTTAGAAATCCATCCTATTCACATTTACTATATATAGTTTTTTCCTTTTACCCTTATATACATAGATACATTTTCTAAAGTGTAATGCGTATATCTAAAACTACTCTTCTCTTCCCTTATAAGAGGGAAGCATTTCCACCACTTCATGTTACACATATCTATTAAAATATATTCATGGAATAGATAAATATTTATCATTTTGCAAAAACATATAATTAAATCAGAATTTTTAATATATTATAATTAGAATATATTAATTCTAAAACCATTATTTAATACTTTCAACCCACTATGAAAAACAAAAAAATATTGATGATGCGTACATATAAACTACAACATCCATGAAGAGATGTAGTACATTTTTTATCACTACCTTTGATGGTTGGTAACATGGATGGATATATTAATGTAATTTTTGAATAAAAATAAATTATAAATATTAAAATATTGTTTATAATATACCTTCATTACGTCCCATTTATTGAGAAAAGGAATTGTTATTCAGGCATACATGGAGAACACCACCTCTATGAATGAGACACTTCATTTTTCATCACCTCCCTAAATATATGGTTGTAATAAATGATATAATTAAGGTATCTTATAATTATGAAATTTCTATTTTTTCTCAAGAAATTTTCCAAGAATTATAGAAAAAATATTTCCATGATCCTTAAATAATTATTTCATTTTCTAGTATTTGTTTTTTTACCATCTATGTGAACGATTTTATAATTTTTATATCATGGATTATTAAAAAATGTTATATAATCATAATATCATGAAATAATAATGTATTTATGATTTACTAGTTATTCTATATATTCTTTATTACCATTTTATATATTTATTGATATATCACCTTTGGACCATTATACACTTTGAAGCTAGTTTATAACATTTTCACATTCCATGAATCATATTCACGAATTTAACTAAATGAAATGGGTCATAAATAATAAATGAAAAAAAGTTATTATATGTTGAATAATATATGAATGTAAATATTTAACACAATATATGATAATCAACCTCCTCACTCATAAAAATGAAGATAACAAACAATCAAAAAAATCATAAGATCTGATGATGAAAACAAAAAATAACAAACTAAGAAATTAGTATTATATGTTAATAAATATTGGAAAAATAAGTAAATATATTATAATAAGTCCATTGAATTAGTGATTATGATATTTATGTTTGTCTCACAAGAGGGTGTATATTGTTGGACTTTGCGGTATTTAAGGTATATGGTTCGTTGTCTCAAAAAAAATTTAGGAGATATAATTGAAATAGTTCTCCAATATATCATTGTTATGGATTAATTACTTATTAATGTACATATCATATCATAAAAATGAAATTATTGTGGTTCTAATATCCGTAAATTTTTCTTTCATTAAATATCATTTGATCTAAAACATATCAATGCAATTAGGTGTTTTTATCCCAAACTAGCTTCATTTATATAATATGTGTATTTAACATATATTTCATTTACATGTTGCATATACATATATATATATATATTTAATGTATAAATGTTTCATATATTTTATGAAATATATGGGATATAAATTTTTTTCGGATCTCTTTTATAGGGTTTTTGGAACTAGTTTTATCAAAGGTGTAAGGAATATTTATAACTCCAATGACATTTCATTAAGTTATAATGAATAATATAGAAAATATTTATTATATTCATGAAATCATCTATCCAATTATTATATATATATACTTTTATTTCTCTAGAGGGAAATTTTCATTTTTTATTCAAATAACACACCTTAGCGAAATTCATTCACATAAAATTATGTAACTATAATGAATGATTCCAATAATTCCCATGAAATAAATTTTACATAATTTACAAATATTAAAATTAATTTTCAAAATATTTCAAACCCATGATTATTTTAAAAAGAAATATAAATACTCCTAATTTTTCGAATGTAAATGTTTAATCTTTAAAAGGATATCTTGATTTAAAAAAGGGACAATAAATGATTTTGTTTAATGAAATAAATTGTGTATTTCTATTTGTTCTCAAGAAATGTCTAAAAATAATAATTTTCATTTGAAAATTATCTTTAAAGTTTTAAAAATCATTTTTAAAATTATTTATCAGTATAAAGTGTTTTTAAGGAAAACATTTTTGAGTAGTTATTATTCTTTTCTATACATTTTATTTCATTTTGTTTTTGAAAGTTTTTTATGTAACAATATTTTAGCTAAAATTTACCTCATTATCAATAATCTAAATAATTTATTTTGAATTTTTTTATAATTCACCCTATAAATATTCTTAAATAAAACTATTTTTTGGGAGATTAAATTTATTATAGTAATCAATTATATTAATAAATCAATTTTGTGTTATACTATTTAAAAATATTATGAAACCAAATTTTCTTTCCAGGGGTTATTAATGATGTGTTGAATAATAATCATTTCTATCCCCTATTTTTTCATAACATGTTTGATGATTTAAATATTATAAAAGAAAAATATATAGGGATCATTATAGTTTTCTTCCAATATCTCTATCCAATTAATTTGTTAGTAGTTTGTATCCCATCATATATTTTATTGAATTGAGTATTGATGCTTAGTCCATTATAGGATTCAAGAAGTGAGCCTTGATGAACTATTCTTGTGGTAATTATGTTTAAATACCAACTATAAATTACTAATATGTTTGGGATTGATGCTCTACTATGATTATCAGAATAAGTTAGCGATGTATACTATATTAAGTTTATGGTAATCAAGTAGCGATTCATTCTCTACCATGGGAATCTATAAGTTTATCATGATCTACTACGTTTATAGGAATTAGTTTGTGATTCCTACTCCAATATGTTTATTGAAATTACATAGTGACCCTTGTTCTACTTTAAGATTCAGATAGTGATTTATACACCATATATTTATAAGGAAAAAAATTGTTTCTTTATCAAATATATAATGATATATAATTCTATTTTTATGGAATTTTTGATTATTATGCTAAAATTCTATGACATTCCATATCCTTGTTCCAATGATTATGATACCTGCCTTAGGTTTATTTTATAATGTTTCTGAACTCTCACGCTATGTTATTGTTTTGATTACAAGTATTTCTATCATTCCTTATGATAAAATCTTATTCTTTAATGTTATATTTAAATGTTAATTCTAGTAATATCATATTTTTTCACTTGATTATGATCTAAAACCTAATGAAATATTCATGAGGTTTCCCTAACACTATGTATGAGAATAACCTTTTATTATTTTTCTATTCTCTGAGTTAAAAAGATCATTATAATTTAATGGATATATAAAATTGATCCAAGAATGGAAAAATTATATATAAATATTTACAAGAATTGTTTAATGAATTTCTTGTGTATCTACAATTCAAGTGAACCAAACTATTTAAATTTCATGATTGTGTGATTATTTTTAGATATAATGTTCATCCTATGGGAATGATATAAAATAAAGATTTGTCTTCCTAAATTTGTATCAAATAGAGTGTTTAATTAAAGTGTTATTAATAATAGATTTTATAGCGTAGGAATCAGGTGTTGTATTTGGTATCGGAGATGGGTGTAGTTATTTTATTGATTAGTATAATAAATTTTGGGAATTAGGTTTATTTAATTTTTTTTCAAAAGATTGGAATAATTCTAAGGGATATGAATTACTATAGGATAACATCCAATGTTTTTGTAAAGTAAATATTGGGTGTTTATATTATCAATTACATCAATGTATGGATAATACCAAGAGGGTGGTGTTGTGGCATATATTTACCCACACATAATCACATAGAAAAAGAATAGTTCAGAATCAGGACATTCTTTATCATGCTAAATGATGAGTGGCCTGAGACTGTACACATGGCCAAAAAATACTAGGAGATATTCATTTGTTAATCAAATTTTTTTATATTCCATTATGAATTTTTGGGTAATTTTCCAAAAAAACTGATTTTACAATGAATAGTTAACAATAATCTTTTTATTTTCAACACTAATTTTTTTAATGTATATAAAATTATTATTTTTTTATAAAATGGTTTAAATGTAAAATTATTTCAATAATATTATTATTAATTCAACATAGGACATTTTAATAAGTTTAATTTTGAATAATGATATAAAATAATTTAATAATTTTGAAATATTTTTCTTTGAAAACAACATTTTTATCATGTGTATGAGTTTAATTTTTAATTAATTTCTTCCACTTATGTGAAATGAATTTTTAAAAATAGTTTCCATATTTTTTATCATCCAAATTTACATCAAATAATATTTCAAACTTAAATTTTCATTATAATTAATAGTAAAAAACATTACCACAATAAAGATTAATAAGTTTTTACTGTGCTTTAAAATAAAAAAATATGGGATAATATGTATTTAAAAATATTAAAATTATTATATACTAGACATATTTTTACTTTATATCATATAGGTTTTGATAATTATCCACTTTAATTCACAGTTTCATATGTAATGTGTGGCTATACATTTTTCTATTGAAAAATTCAACGGGTGTCCTCTTCCACACATAAATAAAGGAACCCCCTCTCATCTCAACTTAATTATTCCATATCATTTTGGATAATAAATTCTTAATGTAAATATATTACTTACTCGCAACCTCATTCCACACGAATAAAATGGAAGCCCCTCTCCTCCCCACATAAATCCTCCAAAGAGTTTTGGATCATAAAATCTCAATCTAAATATATTACTTACTTCCTTACCCTCATGTAATTTTGGCCTTATTTTTATTTTTAATCCTTCCCAATAATTCTTTTGGTGTAAAAATGAAGTGATTTTCCAAAGAGGAGTTATAATTCTTAACCAAGAATTTTTTATTTTCATGTACCACATCATAATATTATGAATTAAAATTGATATAAAAAAATAAATATCTAAAATATAATGATATTTTATTATGTTAGTGGAATAACGTATATAAGTCTCTTCCTCCACAAAACTGGAAATAAATACATAAATCATGTGGGTGGAAGACTATTGCCTCATGAACCTATGAGAGTATATTTCCATCACTACCTCCCATGAGTTGATATAGAAATGTATTTAAAGTATATATAAAATATTTTTTTTATAAAAATATTCTTTTATATTTATAATATCACACATACCTTCTTACATTCTAATCTATCAGATGTTGATAACGTCACTCATTCGTACATGTGGACAACCACCTCTATAAAGCGATGTGATAAATCATTAATTTATTTTACCATGGATGGTAATAATTATATATTTTATTAATTTAAATGATATTTATGCTATAAAAATTCTTATTTAATTGTTAATTATTATTTTTTGTTCTTATGTTTAACCCATCAAAAATTGAAATAGTGTTCATGCATATGTATGCTCTACTATCTATTTAACCCATGTAATTAATTTTTACATCACAATATTTTATGAATGGATCTAAATATGGATACAATAAATATATATTATATTATATAATTATTTTAATTGTTGAAATTATATAACCATAATCAATTTATAATGTCCATAACTACCAAACTAGAATATACTTGAAAAAAGTAGTTATCAATAAAAATTGTGATTTCAAAAATGAATTTTTATTGAATAGGTGGTAAAGGGTAATAAGTATATCATATATTTTATGAAAGATATTATTATGGTTCTTTAATAAATTTATAATATATCTATAATTATTATACATGAGGCTCGAATATGTATGAATAATGTATAGACCTAAGTTAAAGGATTTCTAGTCTCTCTTTTATTTGTAAGAGATATATACAATATTAAGCACTAATATATTTATCATGGTGTATATTCATCCCCTTTGAAATATTAAATCATGAATCTAATACTTATAATTATATTTAATTTTTTATGGTATGTTATACATTAACAGGTATTATAAATCCAACATTTCCAAATTCGTCAGATATTTTTTTCTCACTTTATTTCTCTAATACGCATGCCATAATCAACAATTATCTATTTTATGTGGTGTATATAATTATAATAAACTTATTTGTGAATATTAGTATGAAATGTATGGGTATTTACATATACATATATGGTTATTTAGTTAATGTGGAATATGACTCCATTTTTTTCTAAATGGTAATGGGTTTTTGTTAGAATATCATTGTTTATCAGGATTGATGATGATAAAGCCACCGATGAGGAAATATTATGATATATATGTCAAGAAAATTATTATTTCCCATTTAAAATGTTCATTTATTGGGAATTAAGGTTTCCATTTCATTTTCATCTCTTTATGAACTCAAAATACTGTAGTAATATTTTTAATAAAAAATTGTTGTTTCTCTTCACTCGGATGAAAATAATTTCACTTCCTTGTCCAGGATTTATAAAAATATTTAAATGATTGTTTATTAATATTAATAAAACATTTTTTATATATCAATTTATCCTATAATTTAAATTTTATAAAATAGTCTAAGCATAATTTTCTTATCACATTTCAAAATAATAAACAAGTTAACTTTTTATTCAAAATGTGAAACAAAATATTATTATTACCTATATGAAATCGATTTTATTT
The DNA here is from genome assembly GCA_963277665.1 of Viscum album. NCBI lineage: Eukaryota > Viridiplantae > Streptophyta > Magnoliopsida > Santalales > Viscaceae > Viscum > Viscum album. The sequence continues at coordinate 248,755,368 of OY728131.1, forward strand.
TCTTCTATCATAACCACTAAATTATTTAAAATAACCTCTAAAATTTACATAGATTATTTTAAATGAAAATTTCTTAATTAATATTTTAAAAACTTTTATAGTTTAATGAATTGATTTCAAATTCGAATCGATAATTTCCTTGAGAATGTTTTAATAATATTTTAGTAATATTTAGATTCATCAATAATATAAACCATTTATATTATTTGGGTTTTTTTAGGTAAATGATCCAATGGTACTGGAATTATTATTTTTATATGTGGTTTATGTTTAAATTATTATTATGACAGGTTTATGAAACACGTTTTTATTCCATGGTTCATGCATTATTGAAATGTTAAAATGATTATGAAACCACATTTTTTGATGGGTTATGATTATAATTCATATTTAGTGTAATTTATATAAATGGATTTTGATCAAGTGATGGTTTCTTCTAATAAATCCCTATAATTCTTTTTGAAAATAAGGACAACTCCTGAGTTATTTTTTTAATGTACCAGATTTCATGTTCAAAATGTTATGTGGAGACCTGGTTTTATGCCCATAAGGTTATGTGTAGAAATATTTCAATATCTATAACATTATGTGAGGACCTGGATTCACATTTATAATGTTATGTGGGGACCTAGTATCAATCCCAATTCTCATGATGGGTTTAACCTCAACACTCATTTCCAGTGGCCTCCATTCCAAAGGTATATGGTCATCATGTATTTTCTAATGAAATATTATAAAACACATTGGATGAGAGGATGGAAGGTCTAGTTCATAACACCCTTTTTGGGGAAATTATCACCTAATTTGAGACTCTCAAAAAATTTTTTGATTTATTCATGAATCCTTACTATATCCTAATGCAGTATTGGTCACCCCTATACTAATGATTTGATCAGAACCATTTTTTTGATGTAATATCTATATGTGTTAGAGGTCCCCCATTTTTCTCTGATTAATTTTATTATTATTCTGTTTAAATTCCTCTAGTTGGGATCCCTAGAGTTCATCTCCATCCCAATATTTTTTTGGGGTTTTTGGGTTGGGATGGAACCTGAAAATGGCGTCATACATTTCATGTAAATGACAATAATCAAAAAAAAATATCGCTAGATTTAATTGTTTAGTGAGAAATGAAGTTGGTATAGAACCAAAATGAATAATCAAACATATCCTAATATTAACAAGAATCATACATCTCATAGTTTGATGGAATAGTTGTGACATATACATCAATAATAGGACTATAATTTTGGCATATTCAAAATGAAGAAGGGGTTATCATCATAGATTTTGAAGCCATGTGATTCATACATGGTGTGAGAAATAAAAAACAGTGTAGGATCAGTCACATTGTTGAAAAACACACCATTATATTTAAAGGTTTTTTGGGGATTACAACTATGATGCCTCCCATGAATCAAGAACCATTTCGAGAATCTCAACTCATGGAAATTTAATTTTTAGTCAGGCCATACATCAAATCGGATTCCAATGTTTATAGACCCGGAGGAAAATCACAAATCAAGGTAATTTATAGCTTTCATTGGTGATTACACCAAGGAGGATTCCCATTTTTATGGAACTATGATGTGTATATCGAATCATGGTGATTATGTATTTTTTGGTGCTGACACCTTATAGGATACCCATGTTTCTAGAACCCTGAGGCATATATCAACTCAGAGTAAATTTGTGGTTGGGTTGGGGATTAATACTTGGAGGATGAACATGTTTCTAGAACCATGGTAAGAATATCAACAAATGTTATTTTAGAGCTCTGGTTGGATATAACACAAAATAGGATTCCAATCATTCTTAGACCATGAGGATAATCTCAACTAATGGTAATTTAGACTTTTGGTTGTGGAATAAACTTTGGATTCTGCCCATATTTTTGAAACCTTGAGGGGAATTCCAAATCGTGGTAATTTGAAGGTTTGGATGGGTATTATACCTAGGAGAATGTCCATTTTTTAGAACCATGAGGAGAATCTAAACACATTTTAATTTTGACTTTCTGTTAGGGATTACACCTAGGAGGACTCCCATGTTTATGAAACCATGAAGATAATATAAATTCATGGTAATTTTGAGACTTTTACGGGTCTTACACCTAGGAGGATCCACATATTTTGACAACCATAATTTGCATATAATCTCATTATGATTATGGTTTGGTTATGTCTTACACATAGGGGGATTCCAATGTTTCTAGAACCATGTGGAGATTCTATACTCATGTAAAATTAGAGGTTTTTCTAGAATTATTCAAATGAGGGAACATATATTTATGGACCCCATAGAATTATCTAAAGTCATTGTGATTAAGGTTTGGTTGGGATTACACCTTTGAGGATTCCCATTCTTCTAAATCCATTAGGAGAATCTCAACTCATGGTAATATGGAGGATTGGATTACGATTACTCCTAGGAGGATGTCCATATTTCTGGAATCATGGGGAATATCTCAACTCATGGAGATTAAGAGGTTTAGTTAGGGCTTCAACTTAGGATGATTCCCATATTTTTGGGACCATGAAGATAATATCAAGTCATGGAATTTTAGATGTTTGTTTAGGGCATACATCTAGGAGAAATCCCATAGTTATGAAACCATAATGATTATATCGACTCTTGATGAATATGGTTTGTATGGGGAATAAACCTGGGAGGATGGCGAAGTTTTTGTATCCATGAGAAGTATATTAACTCATAGTAATTTTATAGTTTGGTTGGGGCTTAGTCATAAGAGGATTTCTATATTTCTGGATCCATGAGAAGTATCTTGACTCATGGTGATTAAGGAATGGTTGGGTCTTACACCAAGTAGAACAACCATCCATCAAGAACCATGAGGAGTATCTCAACTCATGTTAAATTATATAACCTTGAGGGGAATCTCAACTCATGGATAATTGATGGATGATAGGCATGGTTTTATATTTCATTTCCCATGAAATTCCATGACCCAGCATAAAAAGATCCTGGCGTGGCTGCCAATTTTTCATGATGGTCATTAATGGTAGAGATGTGATCAGGTATGAATAATAAGGCCATAACCCGACACTTATCCCAAGTGGGAGTGTGGGTGTTATTCCCTTATAGTATGGATGAGAGAGTGATAAGATATGGTTCTATAGTATTTTTCTCATAGGGATGGCCATATAGTGTTTTCCCTATAGGGATTACCGCATTTGGTTTTCTGAATAGAGAATCCTGAATAGCTGTTTCTCATATGGTAAACTGCACAAGGTCGTCACAAAGTAAATTATGCATATGTGATTCTTAAATTTAATTCCACATAAGGGCTTCCATATAGGGGATTTGTAATGAGTCACTTATATATGGTCTTCTCAAAGGGTCATTTATATTGGTGCTTCTCAAAGGATCTTTTTTATACATCATTTGTAAAGGGTGATCTATATAGTGTATCCACGAAGGAGAATCTATATATGGTTTCATGTAGTGACATTTTCTTTATGAAAGTGGTCTTAATGTTACTCCTTAAACCAAAAAGTACTTGGTTTTCAAATATTATCTCAAATTTTCATGCTTCTCTAGAAGATTACTTTGTGAGAGTCTTCATGATATTTCTTTGCAAGAAGCACATTCAAGTTTATAATTTAGTAATTTTATAGGAGTGATTTTAAGAGTGTTTTAAGGATAATAATCAGAGAGTTTCTGCTATATATCATCCTTCCTTCTCACTACCACCTCATTATTAAGTGCAAATAGATATTTAAAAAAAGTACTGAACTACTTATTTCCAAAAACTTCTATCCACAACGATATAGAAATCCACATAGTTCATCACAAAGGAGGTTTTCCTCATAAGATCATTTCAATTATGTTTTTGAAGGAGATTTACACATAGGGATTCCACTAACAACTTTAGTTTGAGGGTGTAAAAAATTCACCAACTTGAACCAAAAATAGTTTTAGTTTTTCAGAGGAGTGTTTCTCAAACTGTTGAAAAAAAATCCAATTGGGAAAAATTCATATGCGGAAGATAAAATTTTTATATATGATTTTATACTTTTCCAGTTTATTATTTTGGATAAAAACTGTTTCTTTACTTAGAACAATCATAAATATTAATATGTGTGTCTATTTCGGAACCATGAGTGCTCAAATTAAATCCCATGAATTAAAATATGCTATTGAATGTGGTGTATACACCATAGATGGATGTTTTAAAATGGAAAATAGTTAATAAATACTATTAAAAATTGGTTTAATGTTATCGACATATTTTAATATATTTTTTAAATCCACAACCTGCACTTGGAAAAAGGCTCTAATCACTAAACCACTACACTAGGTATCATTTTTGATGAATCTACATTCCCTAGTGTGGGAGTGGTCATTAGGTAGGTGATATTATAATCTTATTATTCTGGGGAAGTGGAGACATATATTTACTCAAACTCGACATATATTTTCCAAATGTGTATAGTATATTGGCTCATGCCGAAAAGGGCATGGATTGAATTTTCCGATGCCACCAAAATTCCACCCTTAAAATTATATTCATTCGGAATGTGAAGAATACGATTATAACATAAATAAAGGAAACTTTTAAAAATTCATAAATCATATCTTAGGATTTGGAGTATTCTTACTAGATTTTAGGATTCTTTCCCAAAATTAGGTTCTCAAATCATGTATTTTTAATGTTACAAATTATAGAACTATCAACTCAAGGCACTTTGTTTTATATTAGGAGCAGTCTTAAATAATTACACAATTTTCCAAAATTAAAAAATATCAAGATACAAGTATGAAAATAGGAATGAGTGGAAAAAATATGTGTTTGGGTCTAAGATAAGTAATTTGGACATCAATATGCATCTCATGGTGTATGAATCAATCCTTAGTAAGTTTAAATAAAGAGTATTCTATATAGATAATGTGCATACATAGTTGGATAAAAGATTCAATATAAGTTCATTGATAAAGAAATATATAATGAAATATCCTAAATAATTATAGATTATATGTATGGGAGATGATATACTATATTTTTGATGGATTCATATAAAATGAATCATGTTTTCATAGGGATATTCCATGGATATGTATTTCTTGCCACATTTAATGCAACATAGAGTGGTCCACACTATGAAGTTTAAGGTCCTACATGAATGTCCCATTTTCGTACATTTTAAATTCATGATAGGATTAGTAACCATAAGATGGATCCTAAGAAATATATATGTGCAATTAATGTTTTCCAAGTCTAGTGGAACTAGTGAAAATATCTAGATTTTATCTAGGACCAATGAATGGTCTATACGATCTCTTCCTTTATAGACTGAAGACCTATATATTTATTCATATTTTATTATCCCTATTTTAAAGGTTAATGGGGAACATTTACATATCTCATAGGCTTCGTGACATTACATGACTCAATGTCCTTAGATTAATTGATCCCAAATTATGACTACATAGAACTACCACTCCCAGCGTCTACATCGTGACGTTATCTCTCCACATTTGCATGGAAATTCAGAAAGTTGTCTTGTGAAAATATACAAAGGCTTTGTACAAAAAGAAATCTACATACCCACTCATTCTTATAAATATATTAGCTATTATATGGTGAATTATCCTACTATGAATACTCATTTGGAGCCTTCTCCTTATCGATTTTGTCTGGAACATCTCCACAACAAATGGATTAAAGTCCTTGTTGTGGATCAAGGGCCTTAAGGATTCCCAAAAGTCTTAATAACCCAAAGGCCTAGTTGGCCCAAAGGATTTATGGACTTGAGGACACAATCGTTGTCTTGAAGGATGGAATATATAAATTTTTCTAGTTTCTATAGTACCGAACAATTCCTACTATAGTACCATCCATAGTACTACTACATTTACCCAAAACAATACCTCCACCTGAATTTGATCCTTGGTATCATGGATGCACATGGAGAAATCTCACAAACCATTCTTAAGCTCATGTGTGTCCCTACATTCTTAGTACCCTTTTATTTTAACCATAATTTTTTCAATCCATTAATTAGAGGCTTAATAGGAAGGGATGTGGATTTTAATTAGTCTTCCATTTGTGGGTTTTAAAAAATAGAGATTTTATAAATTTTCATTCTAATTTAAATTCTCATATTTTCTTTAGGCTATGAGGGGTGAATGCCTAGTGAGTAGAGACTTTAATTTTTTACAGGGATCCTTTTCATGTTTTCAACCTATAATGTAATATTTATCCTTCAATTGGATGTTAAAAGTCATGAATTCTTGACTAACGGTTGGATAGAAATTATGATAATTAAAATTGACAAAAAATAATATTGTTTTAAGGTCACACAACTTATTCCATGAATGGTTAGTAAAAATTTTAATAATAAAAGGGATAATAAATACATAACATGAATGGATATGTTAATATAGTTATATAAAATCTCATTGTTATGTAAAATTGGTTTAATATCATTGTTCTTGGACTAATGTACTAAATTTATGGTCATGAATCTTATACCCTGGTTGGGTGTGAGTTTCTAAGTGGATAATGTAAAATTATGTCTTCAACATCCCAGAATTATAGATACACTTAGATAGGAAGGGGCACAATAGTATTGAATCATAATCATTATTTAAAATTTAGGATGATACACAAATTCCTAACAAAGAGGGTACTTTGGTCATCTCAAATATGGTGTTTATTAACTGTTTAAATCATATCATGTGAATGTATAAATAAATTTGAATGAGTGATTGGTGGGAAAAGAATAACGATTAGATATGGAGGAAAACTAATTCCACATTTAGTCAATTGGGATTGGTGAGAGTTGGGAGACCATTACAACACTCAATCCTGGAAAAGTGCATGTGGTTAAGGCAGGCCTCTCCTATAGGATAAAAATTTCGACTAATGGTTACATAAAAGGCTCTTTGTAAAATTTATGTGATTATCGATCATTTCCTTGAAGAGTCCCATCATATAAATAAAATATTTCTACACATATTTGTTTTTAAGAAAGAACTAAAATGATTAATACACTCAAGGAACTTGACTATTCTAGAAAAAGACTATTTGAAGTAGGTTCATTGATAAAATGAATATTGAATAAGGGTTTGAGAACCCCAAAGGTTGTTTCACTATAGGATAATCACGTCCACTTAGATGAGGTATACAAACTCATATTTTTTTTATTTTTACTTTTACAGTCATGAAATTTTTATCATCTAGTCCTACAGTTTATTTTCATCAAACATGGACAAAATTTTACTATTGATTAATGTCACATAACTTAGAAAAAAATGTGTGACATATTATATAGTGAGGTAATGGAATAACCATATGTTAATGATGATCCTGATACTAGAATAAGTCATCCCACTAGGTGAAACATGTATTTTAGGTCCATAGTTATTAGACTAAATCTTTGCTACTAGTCCTAGAATTTTAAACCTCTGTGTCAATATATATCTCATTTAAAAGTGATTCAATCCACAAGTTTTTCTTTGTTTGAAAAGAATCATAATCAGATATGACTCATATATAGGGAAAGTTGAATTTAATTATGGTAATATATCTGAAAACCATAGAACATGTTTCAAAATATCATGTTTATATATGGATCATACACATTGTAATTTCATATAGAAAAAACTAAGTTCCATATGTTTGAAAATAATGATTATCAATAGTGTTACTCAAAATGTCTCTTTGTGTCTAATAAGATCACATGAGTTAGGATCAAAATGACAAAATTTGACATGTAAAATCATTCAAACCACACAAGAGTGTATATAGGAAGTAGGTGGGTGCATTCTCATTAAAATGAAAAAAATATTCTCTACATGGATTTGGATTTCATGTAGGGACACCATTTAAATCCATGAAAATTTTTTGTTGGTCTTGAAAATATAATAACAAATAATTTCTATGTATCTCATGGTATGGGAATCTAGAAACACATAGTTCTTATATTGCTCTAATATAGGTAATAGGACACCTAGAATGGACCATGTGTCATGAATTTTAATTTTATACTATAAAGACAGAAATGTTTTATAGTTCATGTTCGTATGATGAGGAACATTTGACATAGTTTAATATTATGTATCATAGAATTTTGTTATATAGTTTAATTTAATCTGACAATGATGTTTGACATGTATTTTATTGTCTTTTCGAAAGGATAACTATTATACAGTTTGATGTTATGTCACTATGAAAAGATTAACTGATGTAAATTCTTTTTAAATATTCTTTTGTAAACCATAAATTGGTTTTAGATACTTATATACAAGGGGAATTAACATCCATTCATAAGATCATTGATATGTAACCATATGTTGGATGATATTTTTTAGATCTAACTCATACATAAGGAATGTGAGTCTAATAGTCCATACCATTCGCTGTAATTTAATTTCATATAGGGTCAACCAATTAGAGGCTATTCAGTAGTTGAGATAGATATTGATGATATAGAACAAAAAAACTATTATTAATCCATTTAAATAGAGTAAAATGGCCAAAGGTAATAATATCCTCAAATGTTCGAATAGGGATTGGAGACATGAGGAAGTAGAATGACAATTATTAATGGAGGAAAAATAATTTCATTCATGGTGTATTCATATCTGTGGGAGTGGTAAGGACATGACCACACTATATCTGCCAAAATCCCATGGGGTTTAGGTGTACCTCTTCTATGTGACCAAAACATCCACCATGAGTTACTTCGTATGCTTAATGGAAAACAATTTTATTCAATATTCTTGGATTCTATAGTCTCTTAGGGTCAGTAAAAATATTCTACCAAAATTTACATGAGAGAAAAAATTAGATGAATAATCAAATAAATGATCATGATGATTCATGAATAATGTCTTTTGATGTAGTATGGGTGGATAATGTGGGGTTAAAATGTTTTCGGAAAATTACATGGTTATACCCTAAAGTTATAAACATTCTAAATGGGTAGTAAGAATTAACCACGAATAAAATTATGGTTCATTTAATCCCATGAAATAGTAGATTTGTAACTCAATATTTATGGGAGAATCATTGTTATATATTAAGGTCATTTTTAGTGACCTCCTTGATTAATTCTTGGTTTTCAGATATTGATCATACACCACATAGTTTATAGGTTATGTGGCTAGGTTTTAATTTTTTTGAGTTTAAACTCATGTGATGAGTATGAAAGGTTTATATATTTTAGGGTCAAATATTCATTAACATTTTTGGGGGTGAGAAATATTATCCAAGCATCACTAATAAATCCTATATAAAGAGGGTACTTGAGTGAAAAAATTTAGGGAAGAAAGTATCATTTTTGAAGAACATGTGGCTGGCCCAAAAAGTAAAGATCCAATAATCACTATGTATCCCATAAATATTGAAATCAAACCACAAATAGTTTATAAACAAGTACCTCAACATAGAATAGTCTCTCTTGAGATTAAGAGAGGCAATTTTAGCTTGAGTTTATAAATATAAGTAAAACCCATGCTGGAAATCCCTATGCAGATTTGGCTTGTACACATGAGAGTGAGGGGACTTTTATTATATAAGAGATGATCCCAAGAAATAGAGTCTATTAATCACTAAATATCTCATAAGAGTGAGGATCTAATGGGATGTAGTTCTAAAATGGAGGGTTCATGAGAGGCGAGCACCCCTGACAATGATCCATGAAAAAATATAACAAAATTACATGCAATTTAACTTTATTTGTAAAATATTATTGGTGTTCTATTAATGAAATTTTTTATAAGGTCAAAATATCTCAAATTTGAACTATTAAACCTTTATCATATATGGAATCCTTTACCAAAATTACGTATCCAAAGGGATTTATGATAAGTGTGATAACTAAATAGTAGAAATTTTTTATTTCAAGACACTTAGATGGTTAAGATAATAGACTTAGAAATTCATATTAGGTGGTGGATATACCAGGATACTAGATATGAGAATCAATAAGTATCTCAAATGGGGTGAGAATCCGTTTGTACATAGTTCTAGTATGGTATCAATTGCATAAGGTCAACAATCATTTTCTGATGGTTGTGGAAAGATGGATTTGTTCACAAAAAATAATCATAATCCATGTGATGATAGGCATCAAGTGACAATGGATAGTGAAAATCATATTATGAAGGGGTAAATTTGGGTTGGGAATATGATATAAGTTATAAAAGTTACTATATATCTGGTGTAGATGGGAATCAAGACACACAATGTTTAATCAAGTAGTGTGGTGAGAGACTAATACTAGGAGCATGCCATCCTCTTTCATGAGGGCCCATGACATCATGTTTATTATAATTTCATGATATATAATGAACCATATATTTTAAAATCTTGTGGAGGGGATGTTGGACATGAATTTTATATTCCTATGGTAAATAAACTAATTTCCACTCAAACATTGGGGAATTTTCATATGCTCTTGTCAGGAATTATGTCTTATTTCTTATATGGGGAACATCATGGCCATTTCGTGGGACATTATATCTTTCCATAGAATAAATATTACAATTATGATATGAAGAATCCCATATTTTTTTACAAAGGTTATTGGGGACCATGTTGTAGAGTTTCACATCATGTTACCAAGACGTTGGGGATTTATAGTAGAAATTATTACAGCTCAGACTATGGTGTCTTGTCACTTAAGGTCAAATGTCTAGGATCGTGAAGACATCTATCATTTTATGTTATTTTGACTAAGACCACTATTTCATGTCTTTTATGGTCTTGCAAAAAAGAATATGATGATACCATTTTTCAATTATTATATCCAAATGATGTAGTGAGAATAACTCGCTTTCATGTATCATGAGTATTAGTATTCTCTATCTCTATAATCCCTTCATATACTCTTTTAGGGAGAAAATATTTTAAGGAAAAAAATTCTCAATATAATGAATCAATTCATGGAGGTAGGGACAATAATTGGTATGATATTTCATAATCACCTCCATGATTATACAGATTCTACGATGATCAAGGAGGGTGTTCTCCAATGATAAAAAAATGTATACAGCCACATCCATAGACTTAAATGGACAGATTTCACTTCATATATATATAAGGGATGGTTAGGCTAATAGATTTTGTACACATTGTGTGTTTTTAATAGGATTTATACATGTATGATGTATTTATTTGGGTATCATGGACACCAATATCCCCCCATTTATTTTACATGAAGCCAATACTTGAATAAAAATCACTCCATAGTTTTATGTCCAATCAATTGATAGTAAATGAATTATTTTAGATATTCTCTAAAATTATCCTCTTCGGGTAACTTATATTAACGGAGCTTGATCAAATCATTTACCATGGCATAGAAAAAATACTTGTAAACTTTCACAGATTGGAATGAGTACACATTCATTTTCCAATCATCAATTTAAAAATGAAAACACTAATTTCCCATCCTATAACATCTGCCTCTATTGGTATGGGCAGATGGATGAATTCATGATTTGTGAAGGATTGAACTTATCTTGATCGATTCAATCATAGAAACTAAAGTATTAGAGTCACTAAATGTCAGTTATGTCTCCCATATATATGGGAACCTTGACTCTCTTGATGGATTTGTGTAAAATATTGAAGTTGTGCAACATTCACAATGCACTTGATAATTAGGTGAAAACTATTAAAATTTACCAAACCCTATGAGATGGGGACATTAAAATAAAAAAAATCCTCAATAAATGTGGGTTGAGATGTAGTGGAATGTTTTCTGGAATTCACAAAATAAGGGTTTCAATTTTTTTAATATACCCCCAGACCTGTGGGATAGAGTAGTAAAATACAAGGAGGACCTCTATAAGTGGATTCATGTAATAAATCATAGGTTAAAGATCCATGAATCATTTTTATTATTTCTTCATGAAGATCCCGATTTTCATGATTCAACCTAGATATCTATTCTTTGGAAAATATGGATATATCTAACATAATGGGTTGATAAGTAGAATAATTATTGAAACCACTTCCATTATCAAGGGTTGTATGGGTGGAAAATTATGGGAGTATCAATTTAAAATTAATATTATTGTTGAAATTGCAACATTTTCCATCACCATTTCACTATAAATCATAAAAATGGTTGATAATTTCATCTGTTGAGGTTGTAAGGGTATCACTGAGCCCTCATTCTCTAATTTTTTTGGGAAGAGTGTATGATAACCTCTTGGGGTTTAGATGATTGAAGAAATTGAAAATCATACTTATCATGAGGGTTTTCATCAAAAAAATACGGACAATATTCAGACCTAGTATATATCATGTTGATATAAATTAAATTGAATTAGTGATCATATATAGTTGAATATCCCATTTGGCTTGATGGTAACCATTTTACCAATTTTTTAGTCAGTGCCTTTTTTATTCTTTAGTGGTAAAACACTTATTTTATTATTTGGTTGGTCAAAATATTTTTTCTATTTGTTGGTTTGGTACCCATTTTCTCAATTTTGTGGATTAGTTTGAGTTTTCTTATTTTCTAGGTCATCACCCATTTTCTCATTTGGTTGGTCGACACCTATTTTCTCATTTGGTGGGTTTTTGCCTGTTTGGGTAAGATGGTTCAAATATATTCCACATGTGCATTGTGTCCATCGAATAAGATATGACCATATTCAATCATACATTGTAGTAGATATTTGATTAAAAATCATTACTAGATCATGGGGCCCAAAAGGTTATGATAAGGTCAATAATTTGAAGGTTCACCAAGCCCTACATGATCTAGATTTTGATATTTCAAGGCATGATAAGGTTGTCTTATAGTGAAATGGTGAAGTACCTAGAAAATTGATAATTATGGATGTAATATATTTTATACTACCTGCATTCAAGGTCACATCGCCTCCTCCTTTTTGGAATGATGTCTAAAATAGTTTCTTTCAAAATCCTTGGATTCTATATAGCTGTTTTTGTTTTTTGATAACCTCTTCCCTTTGTTTTACAAATTAAATCCAATGTATATTATGACATTATAAAGAACTCACCAAAACCAACATACTAATTCAAATGAATAAAAATATTTGAAAATTTTTCAATTATTATTTTTAAAGATATATCTATAAACTATTCTCATGAAATTTCAATTTCTATGTAATATGTCAAACATTTCCATATTGTAATGAAATCCATGAATCTCACATATGACCAGTTCATTCTATTATAATGTTCAATGATTTTTATTTTCTTTATTGTAGAGCTTAATTGGAACAGGATTTGTTGATATAGATTTTCCTAACTAGATATAGACCCAGATACATGGTTACTATATGAAGAAAAGGCTGGGCCTTCCAATTTGTACAAAAAGGATCTTATTTGGAAGCCTCATTTACTTGTGGGGTTCCCAACATTGGGCCACATTTGTAAGATAAGTGGTAAAGAGTTCATCTTGGATAACCCACTCGATATAATGTATATAAATTTATTCTCATAAAATTGTGAGGTGGATGCGTAAAATCTACCCACTCGGGATAAGAAATAATCTCGGGTTTTACCTCAACATTTCAACCTTGAAGACAATCCATCTGATCAATTACTGAATCTTGTAATTCCTAATTTTTTTTAAGTTGAGTCGATATCATTTGAGTTTCTTGAATTAGTATATGTTATATTCTTAGGGGTGGGAGCACTTGTTTATAAATTATAAATATTTTATTAATGGATTATTGATGTAGTCTAAACTTGATGGGGCGGCTCGATTCTTCCCTTACAGGTTAGAAAACCTTGTCACATTAAATAGGTTCAGTTTAAAGAATATTATCATAAATCCAATGATGTAAATAAAATATTATTCCTACCCTTAGTAAGTTATAATTGACCTAATTATATTCTAATACTCAAGATTTGGGCTGATCAATCTTCTCTTCTAATGAGATAACATCACCATGGTTGAGTTATGGGATGGTAGTGATTGTTAAACAATATATATCTCTATCAATATTATCTTTTAATTTAGCATCATCTTGTCCAAAAATGATGATATTCCCTGATGTGAAACATGTGGTAGGAAACATAGATTACCTTGGGATAGGTATATCTATGAACTGGGTATATTTTATCAGAACAATTGATACTAGAGATGAATTTTGGAATAAAAATGTCATAGCTTTGTGGGTTGGGGTCATCCTTAAGAAAATACTATCACATATTCTATCTATATAGGTTTCTTAAAGATTCTATAATTAAAGAACTTGGAATAGGAACCTACACATTTCCAGAAATACTGTTGGGGTTTATAAGTGTTGACATAATGAGACAAATTGACCCTCTTTATAATTGTATTGGCTAGAACCCCTCTGCAACTTCTCCTTTAGGATGATTACATATAGATAGTTGATATATGCTTTGTTTCTTCTATAGTATCATGTTATATTGTGGTCACACATTGGTGATGATAAACTCAATGGACATGCCCCATTTTTTGGTAACTTCTAGTCGATTACCAAGAAAATTTGGATTTCGTCCACCACATCCCTAAGATATGGAAGGAATGACATACTATCATCCAAGGATAGGATAAAAATATAATTGGATTTGATGATAGGTGACACTTGAGATAAAGTATTCCATTAATGATAGAACAACCTATCAGGCTTCATCCTATGGATAAATTCATGAGACGATTCAAGTTCTGTGATAGATCCATTACAATGATACCGCTACACATGAACATCTTCCACATGGTGCTGGAGATACATCATTAATGGCATAATAAATTGATTCCACGAGGCCATGGTCACTATGGCAGTTGAGTCACATATATGTAATTTCTTATGATTTTGTACCACTTTTATGCGGATTGAACCATCCTTTTTAGATAGATTGGAATTAAAATTAAATGGTTGATTTAGAGATTCCATTTTCATTTTAGTATGAGTATTCTGAGTGGGAAACAAAAAAAACTAATCTATGTTTCTTCACATATAAGAGTTCATGAATGATTTATTTATTTAACTGGTATAGGAATCATATTTGGATATTTTTTCAACGATAATTGTCTAGAATTCTATTATGAAAGGATATAATAGTTGAAAGATTCACTTTGGGATTACAATTTTTTTCTAAGAGGTTACACACTAGCACATGTTTCATGTGAAGTAAGACCTTCTTTTCAAAGGTATGAGGTCATTTGGACTTTTCCAATGATAACTTAGAATACATTAATGCCAAAATGATGGGATTTCAGGATCATAACACCCTTTTTGGGGGAATTACATCCTACTTTGGGACCCTATTATATATTTAAGACATATTCTTGAATATTTCCCAAATCTCATTGAGGGACTAGTTACCAATGTTAAAATGATATGATCTATACCATGTTATTAATAGAAACCTCAATATGAATTAAGGGTTCCCCATAAATCGATTATTAATTTTATAAATATTTTGGTTAAATCTGGTAGTTGTGATTTCTAGAGTTTATCACCACAGATGGAGGTGGTTGATATTCTGGAGAAGGTATTAAACCTCTAAGAGGTGTCCTATTTATCTTGGTGATAATGGGAATTAAACCCCAAATACTTCTATTGTGTTGTTGAAGGGGAAATTATTTTGCCTTTAAACCACAATGATGAATCACAAGTATCCTTCCATAAACATGGAATATATATTATGATGTTAAATGGATTTATTGGTAATTATACCTCTATAAAAGGCCCATAATGTAGGACCTTTCATAAAAAAATAAGGGATAATCATCATAGTTACCTAATCCCACCAGAGTTGTATTCATTTTGAGAATCAAGAGATATTGTATGATTAGTCACATTACATAAGAGGATACAATGAGTTTTTAAGGTTTGGTTGGGGATTACCCATAGGAGGATTACCATGCTTCTAGAACCATGGGGAGAATCTCAAATGAAGATAATTTAGAGGTTTGTTTTTGGCTTACACCTAGGAGGATTCCCATGTTTCTGTGACCATGAGGAGAATCTCATATAATGGTAACTTAGAGGTGTGGTTTGGGCTTACAACTAGATGTATTCCCACATTTTTAGAATAAAGAGGAGTATATTGAATAATGGTGAATATTGTTTTATTCAGTCTTAATTCGGGGAGGATGCCATTTTTTTGGATCCCTAAAGAGTGTCCTGACTCATAATAATTCTATTGGTTAGTTGAGGCATACACCAAGAAGGATGCCCTTGTTTCTGGAACCATGAGTAGAATCACATATCATAGTGATTTAGCGGTCTGGTTGGGGATTAAACCATGGATGATGGATTTTTTTCTAGGATAATGGGAAGAATATCATTTCAAGGGAATATTGAGGATTGATTGCAGTTTAAGACTAGAATGATTCATATAATTATGGAACCATGGGGAGAAGATAAACCCATTGTAATTTGGATGTTTGGTTGGGGATTACACCATGTAGTATTCCAATGTTTATGGAACCATGATGATAATTTAATCTAATAACAATTTTCATGTTTTTTGGGGTTTATATCTAAGAGGATTCCAATGTTTTAAGAACCATGATGTGAATCTCAAAACATGGTAATTTGGATGTTTTTTTGATTATAACACCTAGTAAAATGGTCAAATTCCTAGAAAAATGATGATTAACTTGACTCATTCTGATTAAGGGTTGGTTCCTTCTTACACTAAGGAGGAACCCATTATTTCTTGAACCATTAAGAGAATCTAAAATCCCAATAATTTGTGTTTGTTTGGGGTAACACCTAGTAGGATTCCATATTTTTGGGACCATGAAGAATATATTGAATCATGGTAAGTTAACTTTTGTCTTTGTTTTACATCATGGAGTATTCCTATGTTTTTTTACCTTGAGGAGAATCTAAACTCAAGGTAATTTTGATGTTTTTTAGAGAAATCACCTATGATAATTCCCATATTTATAGAACGATGAATAATATATTTACTCATAGTCATATATAGGTTTCATTGGGGCTAAAACTTATGGGGATTCCCATGTTTACATGACAATGATGAGAATATCAAATAGTGGTAATTTTTATGTTTGGTTTGGGATTACACCTAGGATCATACTCATGTTTCTAGAACCATGAGGAGTATCTCGACTCATGGTTATTATGTTTTTGTTAGGGCATACACATAATAGGATTTCCATTTTTATGGACCCATGAGGAATATCTCAAGTCATGTTAATTTGGTGGTTTGGTTGGGGTTTACAACCAATAGGATGACAATGATTATAGAATCATGAGGAGTACCTAGACTCATGGGAATTAATTTTTTTTTGGGGATTACACATAAGTTGATTCCGATGTTTCCAAATCCATATGGAGTATGTGGACTCGTGGTAATTTTTAGGTTTTGTTGGGGATTATCTGTAGAAGGATGCACATGTTTCTGAAATAATGAAAAAATATCCACTAACTATAATTTAGAGGTTGGGTTGGGTCTCACACATAGAAGGAATCCCATTATTATGGAACCATAAGTAGAATATAACATAATTGTAATTTAGAGGATGGATGGGGATTTCACCTTGGAGGATTCCCACATTTCTATATCTATGAGATGTATCACGACTTATAGTGATTAATATTTTGTTGACGATTAAAACTAATTTTATTCACATATTTCTAGGACAATGACGAGTTTCTGAACACATGGTGAATTTGATATCTAGGAGGAGTATCTCAACTCATGGATATTTGAGAAATTATAGAGAGGGCTTTGTGTTTTAAAACCCAGAAAAGGAATCAACTTGGCCTAAATAGTTAGCGATCAAACTGAACATTTGTAATAGGGTCAGTGATGTAAGAAAATATACTAGTATGGAATTTTAGTATAACACCACAAATTTTTTAAAAAAAGAAATACTATGTCTAATAGTGTACATGATACTCCACATCATGTTGAAATAGTCAATTGAATATTATTATTTAAATGTATTTGTAATAAAATATTTATTAGAATGTATTGAATGAATAGTATTAATTGAATTATGAAAATAGGGTTTACACATGTTTATATAATGATTCATTGTTTATAAAATTAATTAGAAATTAAAATATAATTCAACTGAATATAAACGATGTGTTTTAGGAAAAACTATTAATGTAATAATAAATATTTTTCTAAAATAATAAAATAAATATTATTTGATTATATTAATGAAATATATATTTAAATCATTTAAATTATCTTTTAAAAATTCAAATTATATATTTTAAATTCCCAATATATGAAAAAATAGTATTTCAAGAATAAAATAAGTATTTTTCAAAAAAAGCAATTTTACAGCCTTTTGATGGAAACAAATTTTAAAATTAGTTTTTGACACTTGTTTATGTTCTAGTTCAAAAAATAAACTTATTATTTGGAATTGGTTCATCAAGATGTTATTTTTTTAAATTATTTGTATTTTTCTGATAATATTTATAGTTTAATGAATTGTGAAAAATATATCATTTTAATTCAAAAATTGTTTTTAGTATAGTTTATTTACACCATTATATTACCATTTTAATTGGTTTTAAATTATAATTAGAATATTTTTTTATCATTTAATTCAATTTAGGCCATTGGAATCAATTTTAAATTGAAAATAAATATAAAAACATTTTAAATGATTCAACGTTTCACCTTAAAAATCTGCTTTTCCATTTTGTATGTGGAGTTATTTTTATATCTAGTTATTAAAATTAGGTTTATTGAATTGGGTAATATGGATTAAATATTTTCAATACAATTTTATAAAATGTTTTTTACGGAAGAATTTATTTTTTTCGTATAAAAAATTACACTGGTAAAAAAATTATTTACTACGGTATAGGAAAAACATAGACATGTTAAAGTTAAAAGGTAAAAGGCCTAAAATAGATCAAAACTACAAAGTTTAAATGTTGTCTGAGGTGTGGATAAACCCTATACAACCTAAAAAACATTAATTTAAATTATAATTCTTTTTAATTAATTTCAACTCAATGTGGATAGCTTTTAATATAAATAATCAATAATTTAATCACTTGATCCCACCTCTCCTCAAGTATAAAAACCAACCCTCACCTCCCCATTTCGACCCACAAAGACATTTATCCCACAAAATATGTGCCCAAATATATCATCCTAACTATCCACACATCCAGGGAATATTTTTCTCACCAAAATACCAAATCCAATGTCCTCAATTGACTTTCAAGGAGGTGTTATTCAACATGTAATTTTCTCAATGTAACTCTCTTGATTAATTTTATTGTTATAATTTCTCAATAAATCCTTCACAAATAAATTCATGACAACTCAAAAACAATTGATATACATATTTTTTATGCTTCTATTGTAATAAATGATTTCAATTTCATTTCTCACCTCCTTTATTAAAAGAAACAAAATGTTTGTCCTAGTTATGTTGGTTAATCTCCTCCAAGAATAATGTTTTTGTTCTTTTTCCATTACCACCTTCATGAATTGTATTAAAAATATTTCTATGGTCAAAAAATATTTTAATATGTATATTACAACCTATTTAATGTTCCTCAATTTTTATATAAAAAAATATTTCAGTCTTTTCAAATTGTGGTTATATGATAACATCCTTTGTGGACGTGTGGACTACCACCCTCTCAAAATGATGTGATTCATTCACTCATCACGTGGAATGTTTAAAGGATTTGTTTAGTAATAATATATGATATAAATTAAATATTAATAATACTTTAATGATATATATATATATATTTACATACTTTTAATTTAATTTCGTTCTTTTAATACAACATGAAAATGAAAATAGCGTTCAGACATACGTACGACCTACCATCTCTATGAATAGTGTTTTAAATTGTTCTTTAAATATTATTATAAATAATTATATAATAAATAATATATATATATATATATATAATGTTTTATTTTTTGTAAATAATTAAATCTTGGGAATTGAGAATATCAAGCCAAAACACGTACGCTTAACGAAGAAAATATCACCTGAAACACAACTCAAGTATATAATTAACAACAAATAAATAATTTAATGTATTAAATAGATAATATATAGTATTATAAATATTATTATGGTTCAATTTTATATTAATATTAAACTTATAATTAATATATTAGAGATTACAACACATTTGAAGGAATTCAAACGTGTGGTATGGGAATTTCTAATCCCAATTTCCATTATTTGGGTTAAAATTATACTTCATGATTATGTTTTCATATGATTCTAGTAGAACTATAATTTGGATATCTTATCCTATATTTATAATTGATTTATAAAGATGTATAGTGTATTCACATCATTGACATATTTGATTAAAGAAATTGTCTTCATAAGGGACTACATAACAAAATTTTTTTTATTGAGGAACATCTTGATGTTATGAACGATTATTATCTGATAAGATGTATATACGACCATTTTGACATGTCATATAATAAATTAATATATTATCATGATATTTAGGTTTTTATATATTTATTCTTTAATTGTTTTCATTCATGTTCTACTTAAGTGGTAAATTAAATGTTAAGTAAAACATCATTTTTAATGTTTTAAATATTTGTTCTTATAAAACATTCTCATTAAAGTCCATTTTTTCAAAAAAAATTAAATATTTATTCATATGGAAATGAATGTTTTAAAATTATAATTTTACAATTTCACTCATATGTTTGAAATTGTTATTGGAAACTTTGATTCAAAAATATTGTTTTTAAATGTTTTAATTGTGTTTTAAAAATCAATTGATTATTTTAATAAAGTGGAATGTTTTTCAAATATATACTTCATGGACCAAATTTCTCACTATTATGTTACTTTAATGTTGTTATATTTACTTTACAATTTTAGAATTTTATTTTATAATATTGTGTTTCATTTATTAGTGTGCATCTTTGTGAAAATAAAATTTAATTGCAACATGAAAATGTTATTTTTTCCATTATACTTGTTTGATGTGTTATTATTATATTATGGTTCTTGAGAATTGGTAATGTATATGTGTTGATTCATGATAAAAATAGTGTATGTGAGAACATGATAGCTATCCAATTCATTTGGTAATGAGATGAAGTTAAATGGTAGGTTTTCTCCTAAGAGATTTATTTAATATATTGTGATGGTTATTCCAACTGTAACCATAAAGTTTACTCCCTCTATAGATTCAAAATATACAATGTAATTATAATGTGAATAACATAAGTTAAATTTATAATTTATGAGTGTAAATAAGTTTTTTATAAATCTTATGATTTCATGAAGTATGTTAAAGAGTTTAGGATTTATGGGTGAAAAATATGATTTTGTGAAAATGCATTCATGAGTTTAATATATTCATGCACTAATGGTTTTAAACTTTATTTTTGTATCCCTTACTGAGATTTTTGTTCACATACAATGTTTTTTAAATTTTTTACATAGGTTATAAGGATGGGTAAAAAAAATGTCAAGATGAATGTTATGATTATTTTTATCGAGGTAAAAAAGTAATGTTTTATATTAAAATGTATTAAATTATGAAAAAATGGATAGCATGCAGACTTGTCTAGTTTTTAATATTTCAACTGTATTGTAATAGTTATGGAATAATTCACTAATATTACAAACCATAAAATTTCCATAATGTGAAATAATATAAATTAATGACTTAACTCAATATTATATTATGTTTATGTCTCAGAACTTATAGTTTGTATCATATGTTCATTTAGAAAACATAACAGGTTAGGATGTTTTCTAGATGTAGGTTAAATATCCTTCATAACCAAAATATTTATTATCATATGGGAAATTTTTGTAGGATTATGGAAATTGAGGCAAATTAGGTAAAAATATAAATCCACATAGATATAACGAGGTGATTGATTTTTGTACTATAAAAATTTTATGTTATCATGTTTACCCTATAGAGTAATATTCTCTTCATGTTGATGTGAAATTAATTTAAGAATATTAAGGATCTTTAGTCATGATGTAAGGAAAGAGATATTTCACAACCATCATATCCATCCTTGGTGATTTTATCATCACAATTATCTCAAAATATTGTTTAAATGATTTTGACTTTATCTTGATCAATCAAATCTGCTGCAAGAAATAGTTTGATTTATCCAACACCTAATAATTAAAAAAAATTATGGAACACAATATATTTTTTATATGATATCAAAATCTCAACTTTTATAACTCTACAAAAAGTGAAATTTCGTAACTTGCGTTAATGTTTAATTTTTTGAAAGTAGGACAATATGTCAAAAGATAATGGGAACATAAAAAAGATCCTAATATATAGATTCATGGTATGATTTATTTTTATATCCATAAATAATGAAAAATTATTGGATTGATATTTATAAATGATGATGATATTTGTTCTTCATGAATAATGTATTAAGAAATAAGGTTGAAATGCACATTTTATGGATTATAATAGACATTGATTAATTAATATGTCCAATTATAATGTACTCAAGAGTTATGGTAGAATTAAGTATGATGAAATATTGAAATATACTATTACTCTTTTGTTAGTTTGATTACGTTGTGGATACTGTATTTGAGTTTGACTTACACTTATGATTTTATCAAAAACTTTTATATGAGGAAGCATTATTATTTTTGGAAGTAATTACAAATTTATGTGTAACCTTTTGGGTTCATATGATTTTGCATTAATTATGGGTTATAATAATTTGGGTTTCAAAATGAAATGTATGAGATAAAATTTGTTGATAAATCATTTTAGAGTTTTTTTTATGATTTTATCACATTTTTGGAATCTTATAAAATTATATATTTTAGGAAAAGGACAACCCATAGGAAGGGTGACAACCTATCATGTTGGAAAAGGATGCAAGAATCAAAACCACATCTGAAGACTGACAATAAATTATCACCTACCCCTAGCCTACATAAATTCCTTGGTAAGTATGAATTTTTATTTTTAGATAAATAAGTTTATGGAATTTGAATAAGATGATTTTTTAAATTATGTTTATATAAAATCGATATCCTTGGTGTTGGAAAATGGTTCGGGGTTTTTATGATAAATTTTACTTTGGAATAAATTCACTCTTTTGTAAACCCTATATGCCTATGTTAAATAGAATAATATGGGATTTTATTTGAGGAGTAATTGCTAAATTTTATTTAGGAGGAATCTATGATTTTGTTTGGGAGTTATGGTGGTTTAGGTTATTTATAGAAATGATTAACCTAATTTGGAGAATATGTTATTAAGGTAATTAATTTTTGGTATAAGTCATTAAGTGTTTTTTAGTTTATTTGGAGATAATTCATATAATTTCTTATGGAATACTATGTGATCAATACTTATGAATTTTGGGTTTCAATTCTAGTTATGATTTTTTTGAGGATTTTAAGGATAGTTATTTATTGAATTGTATATGTTGATGTTTGGGTACTACTATGGATTTTTTTATAATTATCTGACCCTATAACAACCATTTCAGTGTTAGTTACTATTTAAAGATAGTATAAAGAAGTAGTTAATCTTTTTTGGATTATGTTATTCTCTTGAAATTGATTTTAGTGATTTAGGCTTGAAAAATTCATCTTAAATACTCATCCTTTGGAGAAAAAGATGATTATAGGGTGGAAATTTACTAAATGATGAAACTATACTTCTCAAGTAAGTATGTTTACTTAGGTTCCTATTCCATTATGTAAATTAATTCCACAAATTGATGAAATTTATCTAAAAACAAAAATGATATCCATTTACTTTTCGTACTGAGGAAACAATGACCTTTAACTAACATCAAACTTGTGAATGTTTTACTATTAAATTTCAACTTATCATATTTTCTTTCACTCTCCATAATAACTTGATTGTTATTTTTTATTCCATATCCATGTTTTCCATCATAGAATCTTAGTATGTGTAATCTCAAGCAACCTCTATACAATCGTTTCTTTCTTTTGAAGTGGGAGTTTTATTAATCCTATTTATAATGTGGAATTGAAAAATTGGTATTATTAGAAGTAATACCTTTTTTACTGACCTTGGATACAATATTTTGAGGACACAATATCTAAAAGTAGGAGATAATATATCTACTTGAGTTTTTTAGAAGAAAATACTAAGTTCGATAGCATAGATGATATGTCACATCAAGTTTAAATAAACAATAAAATTTTATTTTTTAACTGATTCCATTATAAAATATTCGTTATAATGGTGGTAAAAAATATTATTAATTAAATTATGAAAAAAGGGTTTACAAATTATTATATAATGATTCAGTAGTTAAAAAATTAATTAGAAATTAAAATAAAATATATTTGAATATTAAGGACGTGATTTATGAAAAACTATTTAAGTATGAATAATTCTGTTAATAAAACAATAAAATCATCCTTTTAGGATAATATTAAATAAATATATATGAAATATATTTAATTTTTTTAAAATACATGTTATTTATTTTCTACTCCTAATATATGAACAAATCCGATTGACAAAATAATAATTATTTTTCAAAAAACAATGTTTTGAAACCTTTTGATAGAGACACCATTTTAAATTCTTTTTTTTAAAATTTATAAGTTATATTTTTTAAAAATAAAATTCTTATTTTTAATTGGGAAATAAAAATTTACTTTGGTTGATGTTTTCTTATATTTTAGTTAATTTCATATTTTTACAAATAATGAAAAATACTACTTTTTAATTTAAAACTTATTTTTTGGACAATTTATTTATATAGTTAGATTATAATTTTCATTGATTTTAAAGTATAATTAGACTATGTATTTATATTTTAATCCATTTTAGTAAATTAGAATAAATTTCATATTAAAAAATAGATATAAAAAAATTTCAAACTTTTGAACATCTCACATTAAAAATAATCATTTCCATTCTCTCTATAAGACTAATTTTAATTATAATATATAAAATTATTTTAATTAAATATGGTAAAATAGATTACATATTTGGGATAAAACGTTCAAAATTTGTTTTTATGGTCAATTTCATTTTTAATAAAAATTTACCATGTTAAAAAATTATTTACTACGATATAGGTAAAAACATAAACATGTAAAATTTAAAAGTTTGAAGGCATAAAATACCTAAAATACAACATGTAAATGTTTTTTGGGGTGTATTTGAAACCTAACCAGACTAACAAACATTTATTTAATGTATAATGCATTTAAATTAATTTTATGTCAATGTTGTTAGCTAATAAATATAAAATAATTAATATTTTACCACTTGAACCCACCTCTCCTCAAGTATGAATACCACCTATCATATCCCCATTTAGAACAACAATGATTTTTATCTCATCAAATATCTTTTAAAAAGTCACTTCTTCAATATCTTCACATCCAAGTGCTGCTGGTCTCACCAAAAATCAAAATAAAAGGTCTTCAATAGTCTTTCATTGAGGTGTTATTCAAGAGCTAACTTTTACAAAGAACCTCTATTAAAATTTTATTTTTTCCACTATCTCCTAACATCCTTCATAAATCAATGAATTATAAATCTATAATAATATATATACTTGATTTTTATATTTCTAATAGAATATATCATATCCATTTCATTTCTTACCTCCTCTTATTCAGAAAACAAAATTGTTGTCCATGTTATACCAGTTAATCACCTCTGTGAAAAATGTTTTTGTTCTTTTTCCATTACAGCCTTCATATATGGTCTTAAAACTATTTTTATAGTAAAATAATATTTTAATATGTATATTATAAATTTTTTAATAGTATTTAAATTTTATATTAAACAAACTATCAAGATTTATATATTGTGGTTATATAATAACTCCATTTGTGGATGTGTGGACAACTACCTCCTCAAAATGATGTGGTTCCACTCACACATAACATGAAATTAATTAATGATTTATAAGTATTAATATATGATATAAATTAAATATTAATTTTACTACAACGATATTATATATATATATACATATATAGATACATGTCATTTAATTTCATTTATTCAATATGACCTGAAAACGAAAATAACATTCATGTGTACGTATAAACTACCATCTCAATGAATAGTGTTTTTTATTTGAGATAAATGTTTATTAAAAATAATTATATAATTAATAAATAATACATTTATATCATGTTTTATATTTGGTAAATAATAAAATCTTGAGAATCTAGAATAAAAATTCAAAACACATATGATTAACAAATAAGATATCACCTGAAACATAACTCAATCATATAATTAAAAATAAATAGAGAATGTAATTTCATAAGTAAATAATATACGATATTATACATATTAATAAGGTTCCATAAAATATTAATAATAAATATATAAATATTATACAGGTGTATTGAACATGTTTTAAGGATGTCAGACGTGATGTAAGGGAATTTTATAACCCAATTTCCATTATTTGGGTTAAACTTGAACAACATGATTATTTCATTCTATTATTATGTGAGAAATGAAATTAGGATATCATATCATGTATTTATACATGATTTATGGGGATTTATAATGAATACATAGAATAGATCTATCTGATTAACGAAATTATCTTTGTAAAGGACTTTGTCTCAATTTCCTTTCATTGAGGCATATGTTGATTTTATAGACCTTTATTAGCCTATTCGGTGTATATAAAACCATTTTGAATTGTTATATCATGAATTAATATATTATAATGATATTAAAAAATTAATATTATTCATTAATTATTGTTATTCATGTATTTCTCAAGTGGTAAGGGACTCAAAGTAAAATATATTTTTAAATGATTTAATGATTTATTCTTAAAAATATTTATCATTAGTTTAAATGTTTCAAAAAAATTAAAGATTTATTCATATGGGGATAAATTTTTAAAAATGATAATATAAAATATCCCTCAAATGCTTCAATGTGGTATTGGATACTTTGATTAAAAATTAATCTTTTAAATATTTTAATTGTGTTCTAAAAATGGATTGATTATTTCAATAACTTGGAATGTTTTTTTATTCCTATACATCATGTAGAAAATTTCTCTATTTTATATCACATTAATGTATTGATTTTTAATTTAAATGTTTTCACTTTTATTTTCAAATAATGTGTTTTCATCTATGAGTGCACAACTATGTAAAAATGAAAATTAATTTAAATGTGGAAATGTTATTTTCCATTTATTATTGTTTTATGTGTAATAGATATATTATGGTTCTTGGAAATTGGTCCTGTATATGGGTGGTTAAATGATAAACCTATGGCGGGTGAGTGTATGATAGCTCTCCAATGAATTGGGTTATGATACAAAGTAAAATAGTAGGGTTTCTCATAAGAGATTTTGGGAATATACATCATTGGGTATTCCAAATATAACCACAAATGTAAATCCCTATATAGTTGTGAAATATTTAATGTTAGTATGATATGGATTCCAAAAGTTACCTTTATTATTTATTATTGATAAGATGTTTTTTAGACATATTTTTTTCATGAGGTATATTAAAGAGTTAATGTTTTATGGGTGAAAATTGTGATTTTGCGAAAATGTTTTCATGAGTTAAAAATATTCATGGACTAAGGGTTTTAATCCTTATTTTTTATCCCTTACCGAGATTTTTTTCTCATCATATGTTTTTGAAATTTTTTCCATTGGGTATAAGGGTCTGTAAGAGAAAGGAAGGTGTCAATATGATTGTTATGATTATTTTTATCACGGAAAGTACATCATTTTTTTTAATATTCATTAAATTATAAAAAAATGGATGGCATGTAGACTTATCTACATTGTAATATTTAAACTCTTATGTAATAAAAATGTAATAATTCTCTAAAACACTAAAATAAAAAATATCTTCAACATTAATGAATGTGAATTTTTGACGTAACACAATATTATATAACCTTTATGTTTAGGGCCTTACACAAATGATTACATCCCTACAGTTATCCGAAGCAGGGGAAGGAGAGATAGACCCCCCAGTTTGGACCTATGGTAATGAAGGAATTTTAACAAATAATTTTTTTAATATGGGTCATCATATTATATTTTTTGTTTCATATGTCTTTCCCCATTAGGTTTTATTCATAATGATTTCCAATTAGGAGCTTCAGGTAGGGTCATCTGTATAGGGATTTCACTATAGAGCCTCATCACAGAAGATTCAAAAAGGGTCAACCTCATTGGCGATTCAAAAAGAATATTCTTCACATGGTATTTTAAAAGGTTCATATTTATGGGTGATTTAAAAAGTTTCATCAGTATAGAGATCTCAAAAAAGTGCATCCACATAGAGACTTTATTGATGGTTGTCCCTATTCGGACATCGCAATGTGGTGTTTGAATAGGGATTCAAAATGTGATTTAATCTTTATGTGGGATGACATAAAATGATTCCTTACACCCAAAGGGACAAGAATTTCGCATAACATATTTAATTTTCATGCTTTGTTAGGGGATTAATTTTTTAGGGCCTTCATGGGACTGCTTCAAAATAGGCCCTTTCTATTTTGGAATTCAAAACTTTTAACTAAGTGATTCTAGGAGTATTTTTTAGCAAATCATACAAGATAATACTCCCCATATATTTATTTATTCTTACATACACCTTTTCTTGAAGTTGGAATCGAGATTTATAGGAAGTGGTAAATAACTAATTTCTTGAAACTTTCTAAAACATTGAAACAAGTTTCCATATAGAACTCCGTGAAGGAGGTCAACCATAATGGAAATTTATAAAGGTGTCTCAAAAAGGAATTTATATCTTGGGATTTCCAATAAGGACTTTATTTTACATTTGTTTGAAATTCACCACTTTAGAATGAATACAAGTTCAGTTTTTTGGAGGAGTGTTTCACGAACTGTTAAAGGCGCCATCTAATTAGGGATATTACTTATATTGTTTATAAAATTTTTATGAAGGATTATTTAATTTTTCAATTTTCATTTTGGTTAATTTTTTTTGCTAATATATAATGTTCATAAAATTTTATACTTAAGTATGTTTAAGCTCTATTACTAGTCAAATTTAATCATGTTAAGTGAACTAAACAACTTTATATAGTCTAAAAACCCCATAAGAATTGTTTAAAATTCCAAAAATATCATATAAGTCTACAAAAAATAAAATTTATTATATCGAAAAATCAAAAATATGATTTTAAGATTTATACATATTATAATTAATTTTTAATAATTATGTGGTTTTACTCTAGGATTATTATTAATCACATATTTTATGCGGGTTATGTATATGGATGGGAACATAATAAATCATCCTAATGAGGAATGTGATTGCAATGAAATGATTTTCCACTTGAGAAACAAAATTTATTTAGATCTATAAGGATGATTCCAATATCTATTCTCACACAACTTTCATAGGCCCTGAATTATGATGACTATCCAAATGATCAAAGGAGGGAACAATTTAAAGTTGATTATTTCATATGGAAACAACTAACTTCTATTAGTGTGTCTTTTTACCCACTAATAGATTAGGGATATATCAACACTTTTGATTATAAATTTTATATTCTCCTATCCCAGGAACCTGAGAATTTGTTCCTACAAATTTATCATTTCAAAGGAGAAAAACTGTTATGGAGAATATGAGAAAAGATTGAGAATTTAACTATATGAAATGAAATGATTTTAGGAGGATACAATATGTTCTTTCCTCATATGGATATGGAATACATTTTTCAAAATAAAAAAGAAGATGAATCCATCAGTACTTAAGAGGAAAATGTCACTAGTATTAGAGTGTCTTTTTTATTTTAATTAATTACATTAAAAGTGAAATTGACTTATTCATTTGTGGAATAAAATGAAGTCTCTGAATTTTTTTTCTATAAAAGTCTTTATTGGGAAAATTTAATTTTTCTATGTTCACTAATGGTAGAAATGGAAATTTGATATTCCCTCTATTTTTAGGGTTTTAATAAGAAGATGATAATTGAGTTTCATCTAAACATGTGTATATCACATGGTGGAAGGAAATAAATTCCATATAAACACTATAAATGTTGGAAAACTTTTCAAGAGAATTGTTTTAATTTATGTTGGTGGTGATTTAAATACGAAAAGATTATTTATAAAGCACGTGAATGTTGAAAGGAAATGAATGGGATGGTTAATTCAAAGGATGAGAAGAATACTCCCATTAATGTACCACACACTCTCAAATTATTTAAATGAAATGTTTATGTGAATTATTACTACACATTAATAAATCAAAATATTTATTATTATTATTGGTTTCAAAAAGACAATTAAGAAAAATACAATTGGAAATATCATACGATAATGACTGTTGAGGAGGTTGTAAAAATGTCATGGTGAAAGGTATAATTTTCATCCAATATAGAATTGATAATATATTATATGATTATGGACCTACTCACTCTATTATATCTATGAATTTTATAATTTTTAATAAATTTTTGAGTTAATCATTAGTTATTTAGTTATTAGTTAAAACTCATAATGACATTAGGGTCAAAAATAAAATCTATAGTTCATCTCTAATTATTTTTTGTGGGAGTCTTCAATAGAATGTTTTTTAGATTTCTCTTTTAGTGAAATTTTATTTGATTCGGGGAATGGATTATGATTTTTTTAAATGGATACCATATCAATTGTTTTTGAGGGAGAGAAGTCACATATTTTATTCCAAATGAACACATTATTATTTTTTAATTCTGGAATAAATATAAACATCCAATATGAGTTGAATCCATTTTTTAGAACTTATTCAAATTAAAAAGTGGTTTTTATCTCAAATTTCTAGGTAGAATCTAAAAATTTATTATATTATTTTTGTGTTTGGTGTTTTTTGATGTATTTTTTTGAATATATTACATGAATTCTTTCAAATAATGAAGTTGAGTTCTCTAAAGAAATCATACCTCGTTCTATGGCTATTTCCCAGACTCAAAATATATTAGAATGTATTGAGTTTAAAAAATATAAGTATAAACACCAAGAGAATCATAAAAATGTGTTTCAACTTGGGATGTACATGTTCTTCTTTTTAATATGAATGATGTATCATGGTGAATATGTATTAACTATCTAGAAATGTAATGGCCTGGACCTCTCTAGCCCATTAATTTGTGAAAATGAGGTGTTAGAGGGGTTATGGGAGGATAAAGTGGCTTGGGGTGTGTTTGGGTGGACTTTTAAGGGAAATTAAAGGGTAATAGCTTTCGCACGGGAGGCACATAGTTTATTTAAACCGTGCGTCCAAACCGTGTGAGGCTGGTGTTGGAGGTAGTGGCCAACGCACAGTTAGCACATGGTTTGTCTAACCGTGCACCCTCACCGTGTGAGGAGTGTTTGGGGAGGTAGAAGCAACTGTACAGTTATTGCACGGTTTGTCTAACCATGCGAGCAAGCCCTGCGAGCACATAAATCTAGATCCAAAAATTTTGGATCTAAACCGTTTGGCCTGTAACTTGCTCATTTAATCCCTTATGTGGCCATAACTTAGGATTAACCTCACTAGAAGGTAGGAGAACCTCTCACAAGCGTTTTGGAGGTGATATGAAGGCCTCTCATGGAAAATCGAAGCCGGTTTCTTGAGTTATGTGATCGTTCTTGTTTGTTTTCTTAGATCTACTTAGATCTACTCTATCTCATCTCTCGGTTTCTTAGATCTACGCCCATTATGTGTATATCTATGAGAGTGGATGCCAAATATGATGAGATTTTGTCTTGGTTGTGTTAGGAGAAGAGATATATGGATGATTCTTGGAGGATCAACCCATCTTTCTTGTGCGTTCTTTGTTTCCTTGGGTTTTCATCAAAAAAAAAATGAGGTAGGGATCTTAACTTCATCTCTCTCTCTTCTGTACATCATGCAGGGTGGGTATCCACTTGTTTTCATGAGATACAGTTGAATCGGTAAATAAATATAATAACTGGTTAAAGAATGGGTTTTGGGAAATTTTGTTGATATTGTTGTTTTATTTCCATCAATGCTTATCCTTTTATTATGTTGTGAATTGAATGGGCTTAGGCCTACAGAAAATCACGGTCATTGAGGGCCTTTACTAATGTAATTAAGTGTTTCCCTATTTTTCTGGATTGTTTTGTGGATGGAATTCATGGAATGTGGAAATTCGTTAATCATGTAAATTTGGATGATTAAATGAATTCTTGGAACCCTTGTATGATCACCCCAATTTAACTAAACTATAGAATGAATTTGTGGGTGCTGGTTGGGGTGTAATTATGTGAAGGGCTGTTTCATGGGTTTTTGTGGAACAAGTGAGCAGTGGGGCTGCGCTTGGCTTGATTGTGGGTTAGCGTGTATGATATGGTTGTGTTTGTAAGTAGGGATGCAGGGATGGTTGTGCATATGAATAAAAGTGGAAGAGTGAACTATTCAATTGTGGGGTGTGGTAGTTGACTAAATATAGAAATTAAATGGAATTGATTGGATGATAAAAGAAAATGGTATTGTGTTGCTTGTGTTTTCCCTAACTTTATTTGTGGTTGGTAGGGATATGTTTTACGAATGATTGATCTGGTTTGGTTGTTGTCAGTTGATTAGTAGTTAAGGAACTGATAAACTAAAGTGGTTGAAACATGAAAAGCTTAATGGGGTTTGGGGCTATTTATTGTGTGCATACTTTCGTGGTAGCAGTGTCGAGGCATGTGCTCAGGTCTTTCATGTATAATCCTTAGGATGGGCTGAATGGTTGATATAATTATATAAATCTGTAGGTTTTATGTTTCTTTACGCACCCCACCCATGTTGAGCACTACGTTCCAAACACCCATGGGATGGGGGGTGAGATTTCCAAACATCCGAGGATGGTTTGTTACTGTTCTTCGATGTGCTCCCTCTTCCAGTTTCAATAGCCCAAGATCCTTTGGGAAGGTTATGATAGATTTTTTCCATGTGTCTTTGGGATAAGAATATGATGTGTTCCCAAGAGTTTTCGGGATGAGGATATGATGTGGTTCCCAGGTGTCTACAAGATGAGATGTGGTTATGGTCGAGGCTTATGTGCCGACGAGATACTATGATCTTTGTATGTCTAGGTTGTGGAACTAGCTCGAGCTTCGTATGGCCAGGTTGTGGCACTAGCTCAAGAAGAGGGAGAAGCATCAGAGCATTAGCCATGAGGCTTGAGCAGTAATAACTGGGAAGGTAGTGTGGGGTACCCATACTTTGATAATATTATTATACTACTCTATTGAATTATGATATTTGGTGAGTGTGGCTTGTAAGGTTGGGTGGATAGATTCCTTGCTAGGCTTTGGTTCCTTCTGTTTGCTCACTGGGCATTAGGAAGTCTCCCCACCTATGCACAAGATCTTCAGGTTTCCCTATTGAGTATACTTGTATGCTCACCCTACGTTTACTTTCCAGTTTTCAGTAGGACTTCAGGGGATGTACATGACCTTGCTAGTTGGGCGTTGGAGTTTTTCTGGTTATAGTTTTTTCTTTCTTTTGGTATTGTAATTTGGAGCTTTTCTTGTATGTGTACTTTTGTTTCAGTATTGTATAAAACATTCACATGGGTTTGGTTTTGGGTTTATTTTTATTTACTTGTTCCTTTTTTTTTGTGTTTCACTCGTCCAATTTCCCGATCTTAAATAATAAAAAGGTAATGCCCCATATATTTGTGAAAACTCATACCCTTGGTGCAACTCCGGGGCCTACTGGGGGCGGGACTCGAGGGTCATTATCTCAATTTCACCATTTCCACCTCAAGAGGGGAATCTTTGGTGGTAGAGGGTCTTGAAAGAATGGTATCAGAGGCGAAGGTTGAGAGATAGGATGGAGTCTGGAGTTAGGCACAGTGAGGATTTCATGGGATGGTAGGACAATAGTGTCAGATGATCTTGGAGCATGAAGTAGTCCCGGGAAGACCGGGTTGGACATGGGATTTTAGGGCCCCCCGTGATCTGATGCAAGGACTCTGGACCTACCGAATGACCAAGTGAGGCCACACTAATTTTAGGGTAGAGACCCTAGGAAAGGTACATGCATCATTATGACTTGTGTTCTTGTGTTTTTGTGGAATTTTGGGGATTTAAAATGAATAAAGATTCTATGAAAATTTAAGAACAATATTCTACACTACTCGGGCATAGGAATTCCTTTATTACCATACAGCTATGGCACCTGGGAGATGACCACGAGTAGTGCAGGCGATCAAGGCCCAGAAGGTTGACTTGGATGATCGATAAAGGGATGACCGAGAGGAGGAGGAAGATTAGTGGAAGAAGAAGCTTCGAGCCTTTTAGCGTTAGACCCTCGAGAAGTATGAGGGCATCATCTTAGACATGGAGGCAGAGAGCTGGCTAGAGGGTCTGGTGATATCTTTTAGCTTGGTCCGGGATCTGACAGAGTACCGGGTTCCTCTGGATGTGAGCCAGATGCATGTAGCAGCACTTCAGTGGTGGAATCTTTATCATGGGGGGGAAGAGGGAGGCTGAGGTCACATGGCCTGACTTCGAGAAGGAGTTCCGGGCGGAATTCCTATCTTCCATGCTGAATGCTGAGAAGAGGCAGAAACTACTCTCACTCTAGTAGGGGAGTATGTCAGTTAGAGAGTTGGGGTTCAAGTTCAAGGATCTCCTTCGCATTGCTCCCGACCTCTTTCCAGATGAGGACTCTCGGGTGAGATGTTATGAGGAGGCACTTCAACCTTATCTTCAGTATGCTATTAGTCCCTTCACCTTACCGACATACTTGGAGGTCTAGAAGAAGGATGAAGTGGTGGAAAGGATGCACACGTTGGGAGGTGTTACGCGAGAGGGAATCCAGTTGGGCTCGTCGAAGTGGAAGGCCGTCAACAACATGCCCTCTGCAACAGGGCCCTCTTGGATTCCACCAGCAGGAAGCAGGTCTCACCAGTTCCAGTTCTGATCTCCTGGCCCTCACCCTTTTCATTCGGGCCCTGGGCTGAGATGCTTCATATGTGGATGCCATGGGCACCTTCAGAATTAGTACCCAGACAGAGTGCAGTATGACGATGGTGGGAAGTTTCAACACCCACCTTAGTAGCAGTAGTTTCTAGCTAGACCCTTTTAGCAGTAGCAGCACGGGAAGCGAGCTACCGCTCCTCCGAGGGCAGACATCACATGAGGAGGCCAACCTTAGGGCGCACCTCAGGGACCTCAACCAAGGCATGGTCGAGGAGGTGGCTGACAGCCAAGAGGTAGAGGAGTTGGGCCTGTGCAGTTGCACGCCACTGAGGAAGTGGTTCCAGTAGGTCCATAAGTCATTCGAGGTACAATCAACTTTTTTAGTACACTTTACTATACCTTATTTGATTCAGGAGCTTCACACTCCTTTGTTGCACCTAGTCTAGCCTGTGCCTTGGGCCTAGACATAGAGACACTTTCCATACCCTTGGGTTTGAGTATGCCAGTCAGAGGTCAGACCAGCTTGTCTCATGTCTGCCAGGGATGTAGGTTGATGTTGGGGCCACACCAATCTAGTGGAGATCTCCTTTTACTGCAAATGTAGCCATACGATGTCATTATAAGCATCGAATGGTTGTTCTCTATATGTTCTATCATTGTCTGCTTCTAAGGAAGGGTCGTGTTTTTAGATTTGGGTGGCCGACGAGTAACAGTCATCAGCGAGTAGGGTTTCCATAAAAGAATCAGGTGAGGGGAGCCCCTCCTTTCTTTATTAGATGAGCTATCAGTGGAGTCGGTGGATGCAGAAATGGTAGAAGTTCCAGGGGTCTTCAGTGAGTTTATGGACATCTTCCTTGAGGAGGTGGAGACTCTACCCCCTAGACATGATGTTGAGTTCTGGATAGACTTGCAACCTGGTACCCTTTTTATTTCTATGGATCCCCACCAGATGGAACCTTCTGAGTTGTGGGAGTTGCGGATTTAGATTGACGATCTGATGAGGAAGGGTTTTTTTCGACCAAGTGCGTCACCTTGGGGTGCTCCTATCTTGTTCGCAAAGAAGGCAGATGGTGGTCTCAGGCTGTGCATAGTCTACCAGAGGCTGAATCAGGTAACAATCAAGAACCGTTACCCCCTCCTGAGGATAGATGATCTCTTTGACCAGCTGAGGGGAGCAGGTTGGTTCTCTAAGATCGATCTGTGGTATGGATATCACCAGTTTAGGGTGAAGGAGGGTGACATCTTGAAGACTGCCTTCAGGTACATATATGGGCACTTTGAGTTTGTGGCCATGCCGTTCGGTGTCACGAATACTACAGTTATGTTCATGGGACTCATGAACTTTGTCTTCCGAGAATACCTGGATCGGTTCATAGTTGTGTTTATTGATGACATTCGGATCTACTCAAGATCCAGGGAGGAACACGCAGAGCACTTGAGAAAAGTTTTAGAGGTCCTCCGACATCACCAACTCTATGGGAAATTTTCCATGTTCAAGTTCAAGATGAAAGAAGTGAACTTCCTTGGGCATGTGGTGTCCGAGCAGGGAATAGCGGTGGACCCATCGAAGGTCGAGGTGGTTGTTTCTTGGGCCTCACCCAAGAACGTGGCAGAGGTTCGTAGTTTCCTTGGACTGGCAGGTTACTACTGGAGGTTTGTACCCAACTTCTCCTAAGTTGCGGCACCTTTTACAGACTTGAAGAAGAAGGATAGATCTTTCATGTGGGATGAGTAGTGTGAGTCATCCTTCAGTTATCTAAAGGGAATGTTGGTTAGTTCCCCAGTACCGAGGTTACCATAGGAGGGAGTAACGTTTGAGGTATTCTGTGATGCCTCAGGCCAAGGCTTGTGCTGCGTAATGATGCAATAGGAAGGGGTGATGTCTTATGGGTCTAGGCAGTTACATCCTCATGAATGTAACTATGCCACCCATGATCAAGATCATGTGGTGGTTGTGTTCGCACTGAAGTTGTCATAGCATTACCTAATCAGGGATCACTTCATTGTCTTTACGGATCACAAGAGTTTGAGGTATATCTTCTCCCAGCGGGACCTGATTTTGCAGCAGTGAAGGTGGATGGAGTTCCTCTAGGACTACAACTTCGAAATCTTCTACACCGAAGGCATGGGAAATGTGGTAGCTGACGCTTTGAGTAGGAGGAAGGACACGGTTCGAAAGTTAGCAGATGTCTGGAAGGCGATGGAAGAATTGGATGCACTACAACTCGATGTATGGAAAGATGGTGGTAGAGGATGTCTGTTTCAGATGAAAGTGAAGTCCTCCCTACTACGGTAGGTGGAGGAGTCTTAGTGGGGAGACATAGAGAGTTAAGTAATATGCGATCGGTCTAGCCAGGGCAATGATTTGGAAGGATGGTCAGAGGATGGTTTGAATCAGATTCTTTTCTGGGGGAAATTGTTTGTTCCAGAGGCAATTTGTGAGAGAGTTCTTTGTGAGTTCCACAAATCACCCCTGGAAGTACACTCGGGAGCTTCCAAGATGTACCAGGTATTGAGAGGGTAGTTCTGGTGGCCTGGGGTGAAACGGGAAGTAACAGAGTTCGTAGAAATGTGCCCCGTGTGTCAGCAGGTGAAGGCTGAACACCGCGTTCCATGAGGTCTGTTACAACCTTTAGATGTCCCTGAGTGGAAGTGGGATGGCGTCTCGATGGATTTCATCATGGGGATTCCCAGAGTTCAAGGGTTTGCAACACCATCTAGGTAGTGGTGGACTGGCTGACGAAATCAGCCCGCTTCTTAGCAATCAAGGATTCAAGTACGATTGATGCCCCAGCTCAGAGTTACGTGAATGAGGTGGTGCGGTGGCAGAGAGTTCTGATATCTATAATCTCTAACCGAGATACCCGGTTTACCTCGCGGGTCTGGAGAGGATTGCAACATGCTTTTGGCACCTGGCTATGTCTCAGCACTACTTTCCACCCCCAAAGAAATGGGCAGACATAGCGCACCATCCAGAATTTGGATGACATGCTATGAGCATGTGTTTTGGGCCTTGGAGGATCATGGGCACAACACTTTCCATTGATAGGGTTCTCTTACAACAACAACTATCAATATACCATTCACATGGCTCCTTTCAAAGCTTTATACAGGAGGCCATGCCGCTCACCCGTATGCGGGACAGAGGTCGGAGAAGTAGGTGTTCTTGGCCCGGAAGTGGTGCAGAGCACGAAGGAGAAGGTTCAGCTTATACGAGAGAGGATGAAGGCAGGCCAAGATTGGAAGAATTCATATGCCGATAATATGAGGATACCGTTGGAGTTCGAGGTTGGGGACCATGTGTTCTTGAAGGTCTCTCCTCGGTGCGGGCATCGAAGATTCGGAAAGGGAAGCAAGATTTCTCCCAGGTTCGTCGGGCCCTTCGAGGTATTCCTGTGGGTTGGAGAGGTGGATTATCAACTGGAATTTCCACCGCTGCTTCAAAGGGTGCACGATGTCTTCCATGTGTCTCAGCTCCGTCGGCACCTTCACGACGATTCACACGTCCTCAACTGTGGAGAGCTAAATATCGGGGACGATGAAATGTTCATGGAGTGACCTGTGATGATCAAAGGTTGTGAAGAGAAGGTGCTTCATGGAAGAACCATTCCTTTGGTTCTTGTGCTATGGAGGCATGGTGGGCTTGAGGAGAGTACCTGGGAACGGGAAGCACAAATGCATGACCAGTACCCAGAGTTGTTTTGAGTTTTATCATGTTTTGTTTCGTACCTGTTTACGATGTAATGCTTGACCTGGTAGACTATGAAATGTGTTTCAAGCGCATAGGGAGTGTCCTGAAATGTGGGGAGGGGAGGACCTGATCTCTAGTTAAGACGCATTAAAGTGGATGCACCTAAACCCATGCGGGCGAGTCAGTGCCACGTAAATTGGATAGTATCTTGACATGGAGGAAGAGAACTCCCCAATCCATATGAATAGACAGTTTGACACTTAAATGTTTTTTTGCTTACTTGGGGGGTAGAAGAGTGGTATTGTATCCATAGTCTTTCGAAGTATAGATGAGTTTTAATCTTGAGAGGTATCTTTCGAGGTGGTTGTTCAAACCCCCCTATTTTCTCCTGGTTTAGTATCAATTCTCGAAGACGATAATGTTTTGAGAGGTATATGATGTAATGGACCAGACCTCTCCAGCCCATTACTTTGTGAAAATGAAGTGTTAGAGGTGTTATGAGATGATAATGTGACTTGGGGTGCATTTGGGTGGAATAATAAGGGAAATTAAAGGGAAATAGCTTTCGCACGGCAGGCGCACAGTTTGTCTAAACCGTGCAGCCAAACCGTGCGAGGCTGGTGTTGGAGGCAGTGGCTAATGCATGGTTAGCACATGGTTTGTCTAACCATGCGGCCTAACCGTGCAAGGAGTGTTTCGTGAGGCATAAGCGACCACACGATTAGCGCATAGTTTGTCTAACCGTGTGAGCAAGCCATGCGGGCACTTAAATCTAGATCCTAAAATTGTTTATCTCAACCGTTTGGCCTCTAAATTGCTCGTCTAAGTTCGTTAGTGGCCATAACTCGGGATTAACCTCCCTTGAAGGTAGGAGAACCTCTCCCAATTATTTTGGAGTCAATCTGAAGGCTTGTCTTGGAAAATCGAAGCCGGTTTTTTGAGGTATGTGATCGTTCTTGTTTGGTTTCTTAGATCTACTTAGATTTTCTCCTTCTCTTCTCTTGGTTTCTTAGATCTACGCCTATTATGGGTAGATATAAGTGTGAGGATTCCAAATATGATTAGATTTGGTCTTGGTTGTGTTAGGAGAAGAGATCTAAGGAGGATTCTTGAAGGATCAGCCCGAATTTCTTGTGCGTTCTTTGTTTGTTGGGGTTTTCGTCAAAAGCCTTTGAGGTAGGGATCTTACCTTCCTCTCTCTCTCTCTTTTGCATCATACGGGGAGGGTATCCACTTGTTCTCGTGAGATACGGTTGAACCAGTAAATAAAGATAATAACTTGTTAAAGAACGGGTTTGGGGAAATTTTGTTGATATTGTTGTTTTATTTCCATCAATGTTTATCCTTTGATTATGTTGTGAATTAAATGGGCTTATGGCTATTGAAAATCACGGTCGTTGGGGGCCTTTGCT
This sequence comes from Viscum album, assembly GCA_963277665.1. Lineage (NCBI taxonomy): Eukaryota > Viridiplantae > Streptophyta > Magnoliopsida > Santalales > Viscaceae > Viscum > Viscum album. Next base: position 248,795,299 of record OY728131.1, read on the forward strand.
TGCACAATTAAATGTTTCCCTATTTTTGTGGATTGTTTTGTGGATGGAATTCATGGAATGTGGAAATTGGTTAATCATGTAAATTTGGATGATTAAATGAATACCTAGAACCCATGTATGATCACCCCGATTTAACTAAATGAAATATTGAATTTGTGGGTGCCGGTTGGGGTCTAATAACGTGAAGGGGTGTTTCATGGGTTTTTTTAGAACGGGTGAGAAGTGGGGCTTTGGTTGGCTTGGTTGTGGGTTGGTGTGTATGATATAGTTGTGGTTGGCAGTAGGGATGCAGGGATGGTTGTGCGTATGAATTAATGTGGAAAAGTTAACTAATGAATTGTGGGGCATGGTGGTTGATTAAATACAAAAAATCAATGGAATTTATAGGCTGATAAAAGAAAATTGTATTGTGTTTCTTGTGTTTTCCCTAACATTATTTGTGGTTGGAAGGGATATGTTTTATGAATTATTGATCTGGTTCGGTTGTTGTTAGTTGCTTGGTAGTTAAGGAACTAATAAACTAAAATAGTTGAAACATGAAAATTTTAATGGGGGGGGGGGGGGGGTTGGGGCTATTTATTGTGTGCATACATTCGTGGTAGAGGTGTCGAGGCATGTTCTTAGATCTTTAGTATAGAAGCCTTAGGATGGGCTGAGTGGTTGATATAATTATATAAATCTGTACGTTTTATGTTTCGTTACGCACCCCACCCATGTTGAGAACTACATGTCCAACACCCCTAGGATGAGGGGTGAGATTCCCAAACATCCAAGGATTGATGGTTACTATTCTTCCCTGTGCTCCCTCTTCCAGGTTCTATAGCCCAAGATCCTTCAGGTAGGTTATGACAGATTATTTCCCAAGAGTCATTGGGATGAGGTTGTGATGTGTTCCCAAGAGTCTTCGGGATAATGATGTGATGTGTTTCCCAGGTGTATACGGGATGAGATGTGGTTATGGTTGGGGTTTGTGTGCCGGCGGCATACTATGAGCTTCGTATGGCTATGTTGCGGCACTAGCTCGAGCTTCATATGGCCAGGTTGCGACACTAGCTCAGGAAGAGGGGGAAGTATCAGAGCATTATGTGTGAGGCGTGAGCAGTAATAAGTGGGAAGGTGGTTCGGGGTACCCATACTTTGATAATATTATTATACTACTCTATTGACATGAGATATTTGGTGAGTGTGGCTTGTAACATTGGGAGGATAGATTCCTTGCTAGGATTTGGTTCCTTTTATTTTCTCACGGGGCATTAGGATGTATCCCCACCTGTGCACGAGAGCTTTAGGTTTCCCTACTGAGTATACTTGTATTCTCACCGTATGTTTACTTTCAGGTTTTCAGGAGGACTTCAGGGGCCGTGCGGGACCTTGCTAGTTGGGTGTTGGAGTTTTGCTGGTTGCAGTTTTTACTTTATTTTTTTAGTATCGTACTTTGGATCTTTTCTTGTACCTCTACATTTTTTTCAGTATTGTATAGAACATGCATATGGGTTTGGTTTTGGGTTTATTTTCATTTACTTGTTCCTTTTTCTTTTGGTGTTTGACTTATCCTATTTCCTGATCATAAATAATAAAATAGTAATTCCCTCCATATTAGTGAAAACTCATACCCTTGGTGCTAGTCGCCACTCTAGGACCTACTAGGGGCGGGACTTGGGGTCATTATCTCCCTATCACCATTGCCAGCTCAGGAGGGGCATCTTTGGTGGGAGGGGGTCATGATAGGAACTTATCAATATCACAATCAAGAACAAGTATAATGTACCCCATATTGAGGACATGTTTGATCAAATGTGGAGATATAAATACTTTTCCAACATTTAACATCATTATGGATATCATTAATAGAGAGGTTTTTATGGATGATACACCCATGAAATATTTTGGTACAAGGTTTGGACACAATGAATAAATATTAAATGATTTTAGTTTTACTAATTCTATCACAATCGTCAAGGGTTTAAGGAATATATACTTTATGGATTAGTTTGATCAGTTTATTGAATTCAATGTAGATAAAATTATTGTATAATAAAAAATAAAAGAATGTAAAACATATCAGATGATAATTGTGATGAATTCTTCAAAGAATGAGAGGTGGTATGAAATATTTTCAAAGGACTAATTTTTCCTATAAAATATTTCATTTTTGATCATATCTTCTCAGGAGAGGTAATATACATCAATCCTTCAATGGTGGATGTTATTATGAAATATAAAATACAAAACATATTTATAGATATTTGATTTTTTAATTATTTTAATTTATATTATTTAATGGTTTTGGAAAATTTCTCATGATCTTCTAATCCACTTACCATTTTCACTCAGAAGGGATCTAAGTTACTATAGAAAAATGAATGTGAAGAAAATTCCTGGTAATTGATGAGGGGATTAGTTTATTCCCATGTTATTAAATTTTCCAATAGTAGGTAATATTTTGTATTCTATAGTGGTGCATCGAAAAAGGGATTGGGATTATTTTTCATGCATAATGACATTGTCATCTCTTGGTCTCATGACATGTGATGATTAATGAGAAAAATTACCCAACACATATTTTGGAGTTTTCTATTATAATATTATCATTATAGTTATAGATTAATTAATTTAATAGAGAATGTTGTGACATATACTCTAATAAAAAAGATTAATGTATATATTCATGTAGAAAGAGATAAATATTCACCAGAGATGATCGTTTCAACTAATTAATGGTTATAACTACTCGATACATTGCATCCTTGGGAAAGTGAACAAAGTCGCTGATGATTTTTGTTAAAATGATTATTTTGGATTTTCTATGATGAGTATCACCAGGGTTCTAATATATATAGATTTTAAAAGTATGGTAAATAAAATCTAAAAGGAATGTGAGATATCCAATCTTTCTCAAATGAGTGTTCAATCGTCCATCTATGTGATGCTTAAATATGCACAAAAGTTTGATGTAGAGTTGCATAAAAAGGACAGAAATATTCCTTACTTAAACCTGGATTATGATAGAATTATATTTATCATTAACCATGCATGTAATCCATCTATAAAAAATTATTTTTAGCGGTTATAGGAACCTTATAGTTCTTAATTATTTATTCATCAAGGGAGTATAAAGATGTATCGAGATTTTGAAGAGTATTTCTAGTGGGACAATATAAAGTGTGATATTTCATAAATTTTAACTAGATTATTGGTATTATAAGAAGTTATGGTTGGTATATAAAATATTATGAAGTTTTTAAAACCATTACCCCTAGTAAAATAGAAATTGGAAATCATCACTGTGAATTTTTTTTCATTAGATACCTAGAAACATCTAAGAGACATATTATTATTTAGGATGTAGTTGATCTCCTTAAAAAGTGACAAAAATCATTTCCCTAAGAGAACACATCATCCAAGATGATCATTCTAGTATAAACGTTGTAAAATATTTAATGATATGTGTATTTACACATTCTATTTTATTTGGTCAAGATCTGAGGATTACCTCAATGTTTTAGAAAATTATTTAGAAATCCCCTAATAAAGAGTTTATTTTAAGAAGTGTGTTAAAGAAATGTGTATTATCCGTTGATATATGGAGAAACTATGATAACAATTAAACCCCAATAGTATATGTTGGGACATTTTTCTATGGATTTTAAAGGTGTTTGAGAAAAATAAATTTTTATAGAAGAGTTTTCTTACAACAATATCCTTCACTGAGGAATTGAGATAGCTCATTGTGAAGGAAAATATGGAAATACATATAGAACTACAATTATATGTGATAATGTTTGAGAACTATATCTATATGGAACTTTTTTTCATGTGCATGTTTTTCATTTTTTTTATTACATATGATTTTACATTTATTTTATAACAGTTTATGATTTTTTTTGTAACATGTAATTTTATTTTAAAAACATTTCCTTATTTTTATGATATCTAAAAATATAGTGTTTCTATTTTTGTGAGTATTATCTTGTTTGATAGATTTTTGATTTATATGAATTTAATTTGTTTATGAGAAAGTCTTAAAGTTCTTTTATAATACTGTAAAAAGTCAATGAAGTTAATAGTGTAGTTTTAGAAACTCTACTTAAAGTATTCTTTAAAACCTATTGTAATATCATTACTACAACTTCAAAAGTTATTGGATTCTATTAAATTTTTTCCCTATAAATATGAAATTTTAATCATGATTTCATTAATTTAAATTGAAATTTTAACATGTATTTTGGTTGGTTAATAAATTTTCTGATGTTCTACTTTGGTTTTTCTGAACTTTAGTTTTTCTAAAATGTTGTTGCTTCTATTTTTTAATGATATTTGGAGTAGTATATTTTTGATTTATTTCGTTCTTGATTTTATTAAAATCTAATGAGATTTTCTACAAATATTTATTTCTAATATGTTTTGAATATTTTGTTCAGATCCCTTACAAATTTTTTGAAGTTTGTTAATATATGTTACCAACTTTTTCAGAAAGTAGGGGAAACCCTACATTCATGAATAGTGAAAAGTATAGTTCAGAAACCCGACATTACTATTCATACCCTACATTAAATTACTATTAATTTCCCTAAAATAAGGTTCAGAAGCTGTATGCTACTTTGTATACCATACGTTATGTTGCTATGATATTTGTAAAGTGTTGTTCACATCCTAGATTACATTACTGTTCATTTCCGCAAAGTATGGTTCAACAACCCTACGTTACTGTTCATTCCTTATGCTACATTACTCTTCATTCCCTATATTACATTACTATATATTCCATATTCTATGTTACTATTTATTCCCTAGGGTACATTATTATTCATACCTTATGCTTCGTTACTATTCATTCCCTACACTACATCATTATTCATACCCTACGTTACATTTCATTCTATGATTTTATGTTGAAAATTGATTTTCTTATTATATATGCTTTATTTTCAATTATTTTTATGCTGGAAAAATTCCCATTAAATATAAATATTATGATTGAATATTTTTTTAATGTTTTGGTGGAATATTTAAATTGAATAAATAATTAGATATTTTAACGCCTTTTTCTAATAAAATCATTTGTTTCAAGGTTATTTGCTTTCAAATATTTAAATATAAATTTTTCTTGTGCTAATAGTTTTCATAAACTGTATTGAGTATGTGTAAATTAATTTCAATTGTATTATTAAATAAAATTATTTTGAATGCCTTTTTTAGAGATTTGTTCTATATAAATAAATAGGCTATGTTGTTGTGATTTTTATGTAAATATTTATGAAAGCTATTGAGTCAATTTATTTTGAATATCTGATGGAATAAGAGAATATGAAACTATGGAATACTTCTTCCCTATATATATATATATAAATTTTTCTTGGAGGTTATACATAAAAATTAATACACAGAAGACATGGGATAACATATTTGATACTATATTTTTCAAAATTAAAGTGCTACTAACAATGAACCTACTATATACATGCAATTTATTATGACACTCTATTTCATCACGTACAAATTCTCTTAAGGGCCGAATTACTTATGATTCAACTACGATATTTTTGACCAGATGTGATCCAAATCTGAAAAACCAGTACCAATTTTTTCATTTTATATCTTCATTTATCTAGTTCTGTGTCTGTAACACTATTTAAAATCTCTCACACACACTCTATTTTTCTGTTTATAATTTTGACCACAATAACATTATTTTTTTCTTTATCTTCAGGTTGTGACTCCTAGTTTCTAAAGTCAGGATCTAAAGGTTTTTACTCCCAGTATCCAAAGTCATGACTATTCAGCTTGTGAGTCCCTTTATTTAAAGTTTGGTTATAAGGTTTGTGACTCCACATATAATAGTTAGTGTCTTGGTAATCCCCCCAATACAAAATTATTTTTAAATTAGGTTATGATTCCCCGTAAAAAAACATTTTTAGTGCAAACATATCTCCCACAGTGTATAGAAATATAAGAGGGGTTAGACCCTCTTTGGACTGAACTAGTATAGTCAAATCCTTACGCTATTTACTTTTTTCACTACTAAATATCCATAATAAATTACATTGATAATTTATTTTAATAATTTATTTATTTCTTCAATTTTTCTAATCTGGTCTATTCATCCCCCTCTAGACCATCTTTTATTTACTATTTTGACCCAAAAATTTCTATCTAAGGGTAATCCTTTTTAGAAATGTTTTTATCTATTGTTCTCCTTCTAATTGCTAACAATTGGAATCATAGCCAAACCTTCTTAAGAATAGTTTAGCTATATCAATATATTTCTAATTATGTTCAATCTGTATGAATGTTTTGTTCCTTAAAAAATCTATCCATCCATCCCTTATATAGAGACTATTTTATATGTAATTGTGATAACCTATTCCTAGACCTCACAGTTTAAAGGCAAGATCTTATAAGATGGTAGAACTGAACCCGAATGATGCTTGGATTCCTCAGAATCCACCACACTCTAATGTAAATGATTAGGGATATTGGAGATAGTAAATGGAGGCTTACATCAAATAGTTCAGTATTAATCATGGGTCTATCATGTTAGACTATTAAAAACTTCCTAAAGCTGAACCTAATACTCTTACCATGATTGATTCTACTATATATCTTTTAAAATATAAAGTTGTTAATATTTTATATTAGGCTATTAATAGAATTGTTTTAGTCATGTGTCTTCTTGTAAGATAGGTCATCAAATATGGATGATTTTACAAGTTACTGACCTTGTTTATGACTAACTAATACATACTAAACATGGAATGGTTTGTGCTGCGTAAAAAGACATTAATATGGGTGAATATGAAATAGTAAACCAAATGTCCCATAGATTCACAATCATTGTGAATAGAATGAAATCACATGGAGAAGCTTTGAAAAACCCAGTACTTATTGAATGTGACAAACAATCGTTACCAATGAAATGGAAAGAAAATAAGGATTCCATTGATAAAAGAAATAATTTCAAAGAGTACACCCTAGAAGGATTTATTGGATCACTCATTCAATATGAATTGGAACTTAATAACATAGCTATTGAGGAGACAACAAAATGAAAAGGTGTAGCTTTTGAATATGTGAATTTTTTACAACTAAATCTTTTGATTCTGATCCACATGACTCTAAAAATGAATTTATGGATCAGATTGTGACTGGAGTTCACAAAAGAATGGAAAGTAAAGGATTCAAGAATCAGTCGAGAAGAAATAATCAAATATAAAAATATAAGGAAGATAAGAAAGGTAGTACAAATTTAATTGCATTATATGTAATGTGTTATGAGTGCAAGAAGAAATGAAATATCAAGATTGATTGTTAGAAAAATAAGAATAAAGATAAATACAAAAAGAATGAAAAAAATGAATTAACAACCAATTAGAGTTTTACAAAAGAATATGATTCTGGTAAACAATATGAAAATGAAAAAGAATCTCTTAACTTGTGCTTCATGTAATTAGTGGATATATTTAGTGATTTTTTATTTAATAATGAATATTCCGATTCAAAATGTGACTATGAAAACCCAATGTTCATGAATTAAATAATGAAATTTAAATATTAAGGAATGATATTTTCAAAGATGTTGATTTATATAATTAAATTTATGAAAATAATTAGAAACATATTTTTAAAAATAAATTAATTTTACAAGAAAATGAAAAATGAAGAAACAGTTCTTTTAATTCTCATTCAAAACATTTTAAAATTTTGAAAACTGATCATGATTTAAATGAAAATTTCAATAAGGAATTTGAATGTATTAAAAAGAGTTTATCTTATTTTATTAATGTTCATTAAAAATATCACGAGATGATGAATTTAACTAAAAATAAAAAAAATGAACATTGTTTTGTCTATAATAGAAGATTCTCCCAAATGTATAAAACTAATTTTATTAAAATTAAAATATAGTTTTACTTCAACTATTACTTGTTTTAAATGTGCGATGAAAGGATTTTTTTTCATGGATACCTATTCAATTAAATTCTTATTATCCTAATAATTCACCATAGTGGTACACCCTAGGTTTGATCACACATAGGCTTCTAACACACCCTATCTTTGTATTGTCACTATTAGAAAATAACTTATATAAAAATATTAAACTAGTATAGATAGATGTATTTAAAAGATTAATGAAAAAACTATAATATATAATAATTCAATGATATAAATAATGTTATAAGAAGAAAAAAAGTAGATATTCTTGGGAGGTTGTGGTGGTTGATATTATTGTTTTAAAAGAATCTCTATATTCAACTCAATGAGGTGATCATGACCTCTCACACCTAACCTTCTCATTTGGTTTGTAATCACCCCATACTAAGAACTGTACATATTTGGTAATTATCTTCCTAAATTCATCAAGTATCCTCTTCAATGACCATCACTACTCATGCCATGCTCCAGTATATGCATGAAAAAAATAGTGAAGGGAAGGAAAATTGACAAAGGAGAAAAAGAACTCAGTAGTAGAGAAAATAGGACGACCACTCACAGTAATCGATTTAACCTCCACCAAAATGACCTAAATTGAATAAAATGGTAATAAATGAAAGTACATCAAACTAAATCACTTCAAAATTTCCTCACTTAAACAAGAATCAAGGTATGTTCTCCGTTTTTCGTGGGTTTGAGAATAGAATAATGGCGGGAGAGCACAAAAAATAAATAAATAGGAATAAACATATGAATGAATAAGAATACTAAATTAATATATATTCAAAATAATATGAACTATTAATATATCAAAACACCACCTTTGCCTCCAGAAAATGGTTATCCTTGTAAATGGGAAAGAATACACATATTTATAGGAAAAATGGGTGATGAAATCTATCTCCAATTCTTTCTTACATAAGATCATGAATGTTATTCCCAATAAATGGATGAATTGGTATATGGTCCCTTCTTGAATGTTGTTCATTTATTCGTATCGCATGCCTGAAAAAAAATAAAGGTTTATTGAAACTTGTATGAAGGAGTTAAGGATATTTTGGTTTGCCATATTTAATATGTCCATGTGACTATTTGTATTAAAAAACAACAATTTATAACGTGACAATGACCATGAAACCACAAGATTTATGTGTGGTTACAAAATGATCTAGATTCTGAGAAGGATTTAGGACCCAAAATAATTTATTTGGATATGGTTCTAGAATTATTAAATTAATCCCCTGATGAAAGGAAACCTAGAAAAATGGAATTAAAAAATTTGGTTCAGTTTATAAAATGTTATGGTCAAAATATAAAATAAAAATAATATAGTTAAATCAAAAAATTAATCAATTTTTTCCATTTGAGCTCAAAAAACCACAAAACATCCAAATTTAAAAATTTATAACAAAATAAAACTATGGATGGATTTAAAACATTGAAATAAAGTAAAAAATATGTTAAAATTAATACTTCATCACTCCCTAAAACATAACCATTACACTACAGGGATATCATCATATATTCAAATCAAAATCGACAAAATAATCATAAATGAGAAAACATCAATGATCTATTCCAAAATGAAATTCCATCATGTATCTTTTATGAAAAAAATTCACCCTCATTTTTATTCCTCACATTTAAATTTGTTCAACCTCAAAAATCCATCCATGAACCAATCACAACCTACCTCAAATTGAATTTAGTGTCACTCTTAAATCAAGAGAAATTAAATCTGGATTTATGTTTATACTTAGAATGTTCATATAACACCATAGGATTTTGAAAATTATCACCTCTCTACACAAAAAACATGAATCTGAATTCAATCATGAGGAATTTTTTAAGGTGAATTTTGTGGATTAGTGTTAGTGGGAAAATGATTGAAAAAATCTGCCTAAAAAGAGGTGGTTAGACTCTTTAGTATAATGTATGAATAATCGAGTGAAAAAATTGGAATTACTCACTCAATTACCTTAACAATTTGAAACACAACACTGCCCCATTTTTCTATGACATGGGACATGAGAAAATAAGTCATTCCAAATAATGATACCATCCATGTTCTCTTTTTTTTGTAAATATCAAAAAAGGCACAACTTTAATTTTTTTTGATTTTTTTTTCATGGAGAATCAGTTGAAATTTAAATGAAATGAATGAATGACCATCATGAACATTTTTATAGAGGTAAATGAGTCATTAATAAATTTATGATGAGATAATCAAGATCATATCCAATTTTTTTCTATTTTTCATTTTTAAGGAGAACTAGAAGAAACAAGTAAAGCACAATGAAAGCATTACCCATTCCCAATGTTTTAGTTATCCACTAACCAAAATGATGACACACACCTCACATCGCCAAAAAAATGAAACAAAACACAAAGAACGCCCCCAAAAGGACCTTCCCCGATACTCAAACAAGGAATATACACACATAAAATACCAAGATTTTGGGTATGTAAGGAAGAATAGGATTGTAATGTGGCTTAATTATGTAAGAAAATTCATGGATTCTAGAGGATAATGAAGGATATATGTAAATGTAGGTTTCTAGATAAAATGTGGCTAGCCTAAGAGATGACTCAATCATATAAAAACCATTCCATGAAATCCAAATCTTTAAAAGGGAAAATTCACACGTTCTGGTTCTCACACAAAGTCAATGTTTCTCCTAATAAAGTGTTAGTATTATACAGAATATGTCACAATGATTCCAAATGACTCAAAGGATAGGAAAAAAATTTTCAGTCATTGTTTCATGATAATGGATTTTAAAAATCAGTCGAACTCATAAACATTATTGAAAATCCAATTCACAAAAATGTTTTCACATCAATAATTAGATACAATCCATATCTTTATCAATCATCTCAAATTTATAAAAATGAATTGAGGTTTTAGAAATTGTAAAAATAATAACTGAATCTCAATGATCATAAAAATGACAAACAAAAAATAAAAATAACACAAAAAAATAAATAAGGAGATCAACACTCCCCCTACACATAAATTTCACTAACCCTAATTTAAACTAAACAAAAAAATTAATATAAGGGTAGAAAAATAAAGGGAAGGAAAGATACAACCCAAATTTATTTTTTAGTATATGAATTTAGATAAAATCCAAGCTACATCCAATAGACCTAAAAGTCATTAAATAAAAAAACATGAGAAATATAAATAGAAATAAAGATGAAGGGAAAAGATAGAAGATAATTTTTGGTTTGACCCCTAAGTGGGTACTAGGTTTTTTACTACCCCTAGTCTGGCAGTTGCAGCAGTTTAACCCCAATCTGATTATAGGTAGGGATTCTCTCTAAGAAACAATAAGAACTATTTTATCCATGTTTTATTCAGAATAAAATATTTATGGGGGATCCCATAGATATATTTCTATAGTTACTCCCCTTTTTCAATGTTGACAACTAGAATGATAGGGGAAGGACAAAGAATGTGTCCTCCTTGTTCAATACCACTACTTGGGTGCCCTCTTTTACTTTAACATTCTAGGATTTCTCATGTGATGCTATTTCAATAATTTTTTAAAAGGGGATGTTAGAAAATATTTCTAGTTGGATATGATTAAAACATAAAGAATCAATATAAAAATATTCACTTTCATGTAGGTTATCATGAAACATGATCACTTAGGCAAGGCCACTGGGAAATCCATCTCAGTAGGTGAAAATTCATTATCATATTGGAAAGAAAGAGAGAGGTATAAAGGTACTAATTATTCATTGAAAAATATGGGAGGATCACTTATGTTTTGGTCTTTAACAAAATCATACCAATGTTCTTCAAAAGCATTTTGATCTCCCGTAGTTGTATCAGCTGGCATAAAATCTTCAGGAACCTCTTCAAGCAATGGACAAAGAGATAGGGGTGCATCTCCAAGGTGAGTCTTCATATATAACATGGGTTATTCAACATCAAATATAGTTGGAATAGGCTTTCCATTCTCCTAATATTGTCTTATTGTCAATTTCATCACTAAAACATAGAAATCTTCAACATTATCCACTAGCGATGCTACCAGCTTCCTTTCTTGTTAAATAATTTTGATATTAGATTGAATCATTATGAAATTTTGGAGTTCAGTGTAGCAATTATTCTTTTTTTTGATTTTTTGGGGTTTTTATGAGAAATAGTGATCCTAAGTATTTTACCTCCGAAAAAATGGTGGAAAATTGATGAGTTGAATTTTTCATGGATCTCTATTCAATTAAATTCTTATTATACTAATAATTCACTATAGTGGCACAAACTAGGATCAATAATAAGGAGGCCGCTCACGCACACTATCTTTCTATTATCACTATTATAAAATAATAAATTTAAAAATATTGAAATTATATAGAGGTGATCAAGACCTATTCCACCTCACCTTCTGATTTGGACTTTTATCACCCCTTACTAAGACCTCTTAATATAGGGAAATTCTCTTCCTAAAGTCAGCTAGGAGACCTTTTTATCAACCTTAACTACTCATTCCATGTCTCAATATATGTGCGTCACAAGTAGAGAAGGGAAGGAAACTAATAAATCAAAAGATAAACTCAGTGGTAGGGAAAACAAGGTGCATTCTCACTGTAATCGATTTAACCACCACTAAAATTCTCAAAATTGAATAAAGAGATAATTAATTGAAGCACATGAAAATAAATAAAATCACAATTCCTTCCCTTGATCAATAGTAGATGTTATTTATAAATTTTTATTGAGTTGAGAAGGGAATAATGGTGGTAGAATACATAAAATAACAAAAATTGAATAAGGGTAATAATAAAGAATAATACAAAACTAATATAAATTCAAATTAATAACAACTATTACAACATAAAACCACCTCCTTATCCCCCTGAAAATAGCTATCCATGTAAAAGGGAGATGATATACATATTTTTAGGGAAAATGGGTGATGACATATTACTCCAATTCTCTACACCTTAAGTTCATGCATTTTAGAACCAATAAATGCTAGATTTGGTAAATGGCCCCTTCTTGATAGATGTTCCTTTATTCCCCCTGCATGACTAAAAATATTGAATATTTATTAGACCATGTAAGATGGATTTATAGTTGTTTTATTGTTGCATATTGAATTTTTTAAGGTGAATTTTCATATACTAAAACATCAATTTCCCATGCCATAATGTCCCTGAAACCACAAGATTCAGCCCCGGTTCCAAAATGATCCGGATTGTGAGATAGAATTGGAACCCAAATTTATTGATTGATATATGGTTCCATAAGTTTCAAATGAATCCAAATATTAAATTAGACCTACAAAAAAGAATACAAAATTTTGTTATATTTATAAAATGTTATGTCCAAAATATAAATTAAAAATAAAACAGTTAAATCCGAATATTAAGCCATTTTTTCCTTCGAGCTCAAAATACCAAAAAAACGTAAAAAATGTGACAATTTCCCCCAAAAGTATACTATGGTGGTCTTAAAACATTGATATATAGTAAAAAATTTGTTAAATTTCAGTCTTTATTAATGTGGCCTGAAAGGTCACTATTAAAATGATGGTTCTTTTAGACTTAAACAATTATTATAATTAGAAAAACAAATATTTCTAAATAATTAATATCTATAGTACCATTCCATAATTCTTTAATTTTTTTACGGGTACCTAGAAATTTTATAACTAATACTATTGGACCGAAAGTAGCTTGGGTACCAAAATTTTCAAGTAATTGATTTTTTAGGGAAAATGGCTTTGATATCTCATGAATGACATATAGTACATGGAAAATGCATGATCTAGGCATATGATCGGAGACACATCATTATTTACCACTTAAAACACATGTGATAGAGGAACTTTTACTTTTAGATACAATTCTATTGGAAAATTAAATAGTTTTAGGTAAAATTAGTATTTCAAATTCTACTTTTATTTTTAATGTTTTAGATATTGAAGGTCTAAAACATAATTTATTTATTATATCACAATTACTTGATGAAGGAATGGAAGTAAAATTTCAAAATTATAAAAATTTAGTTTTTAAAGATGATTCTATATTTTTTTATTCTAATTTAAAATATATTATTTATACTATAGATTTATCTGAACTAACTGTTCAACATGCACAGTGTCTGAATTTTGTATAGAATGATAGCATCCTTTGGAAATGGAATTTATGTTATTTAATATTTAGAAAGTTTCATAATCTCTTAGAACAATAGAATTTGTTACATCTAACTTCCTTTTAAAAAGATCATATCCATGTATTTGAAGTTTTCATGGTAGGGAAGGAACAAAAAAATTACCTTAGACCCATCAATCAAATAAGAAAAAATAGATCTGTACAGTTAGTACAACTTGATTTATTTGGTCCCACTCAAATTTATAGCCTCAGTGGAAGGAAATATACCTTATTTACAGTTTATGATAATAGTTTTTTACATGTGTTTACTTTCATTCACATAAAAATGATACCTTATCTAGATTTACTACTTTTGTAAATTTGTTCAAAATGAAAATGGTTGTATGATTTTTTTATTTATAGTGATAGAGAAAGTTATTGTAATATTTTTTATTTTGTTTTTTAAAAATAATTTCTATTTAATAACTTTTATACTCTTATAACACCACAAAAAAATGTTTTTGTAGAAAGGAAAAATATAACTCTTATTGAAATTTCTCGAACTATGTTAAGTGAATATAATTTTTCTAGATATTTTTGGGCTTAGGATATTTTTTATGCTTGTTATATTTCGTATAAAATTCATATTAGACCTTTTTTTAAAGAAATGTACTTATGATTTATTTAATTTTTTTTTCAATTTTGTTACATTAGTATTTTTGGTTGTCATGTTTTTATTTTGATTTCAAATGATAATTTAGATAAAATTGAATCTAAGAGTTAAGAAGTTATTTTTCATGGTTATTCTAATAATAGAAATCATATAGAATTTATAATAAAATAAATATTATTATTAAAAAATATATTCATATTATATTAAGGAATAATAATATTAAATTATGTTGTGATTCAAATTATATTGATAACAAGTTTAGAGAATATAATTTCGGTGAAAAAACTCAATATGATAAGAATGAATAAATTTATGGGGAGCATACTGCTCCTCAACTAGATCCAGAATCTTGGAAGATTCACAATTATAATCCTATTGAACATGTAATTGGAAATATTTATTATGTTGTGAAAACTAGAAATTCTATTTTAATTTTTTTCACCAAGTCTTCTTTTAATTATGATTTTATTCCATTTAATGTCATTGATGATTTGATAGATGAAAAATGGAATGTTCCTATACAAGATGAATTATATCAGTTTTTTAGAAATAATGTTTGGACTTTAGATGAATTTTTAAGGATAATAATGTAAATGGAACTAAGTGTATCATTAGAATCAATATAGATGAATCTGGATATACTGTCAAAAAATAAATCCAGGATTCTTTCTCAAGTAATTTCTCAAGAATAATATAGAGACATTGGAGATTATTTTTTACTTATTTTCAGGATAGTGGTTGTTTTATTTTTTAGGATTTTTCTTGATTTCATGGTTTTAAATTATATCTAATGTATGTAAGAAGTTCTTTCATAAATTGTTTTATAACTAAAGAAGATTATGTTTCTCAACCCCTTCGTTTTGAAAGTGAAAAATTTCATTACCATGCCTTTAAATTGTGTAAGGCTTTGTACATTCTCAAGAATGCATTGCGTGCTTGGTATGAAATAATTTGTTATTTTGTTAAATAATTATTTCAAGAAATCCAACATTGATGAAATTATTTTTAATAAAAAAACATTCTGATGATATATTATTTTTTCAAATTTATTTTGATTATATCGTTTTTAGATGATCTAGTGAAATAATCTGTATTAATTTTTTTCTATAATATCATCAAAAATTGACATTAGGTTAATGAGAGAATTAAAATTCAATCTCAGACATAAAAATTTTATAAGAAAAGATGGAATTTTTCTAAATCAATATAAGTATGATAAAGAGATATTTAAAATATTTAGTCCTGATTTTTCTAAATAGATGAAAAATCATATGGGTTATAATTGTAAATAAGATATCGAAAAAATTAAATTTGATCTTGGTATATTTTATGTTTAAATTCTTATTACTTTTTTAGTTTAGAATTGTTTTTTTCACATTTAGTTTATTTACAACAGGAGGAGAAATAACTTTTTTTAATTGTTTCCATAAATTAGTTTGATGGAGAAATAAGTTGGTGTTAATTGTTTTAAATTTTTTGGTTTTAATCAATTTATATATTTTGGTTTTGAAAAAAAAGGATAATATTTTTGATATTTCATGTTTTATTTTTTTGATTACATATGATTTTACATTTGTTTTTAACCCTTTATGATTTTTTTTATTACATGTAATTTTATTTTCAAAAACTTTTTGTCTTTTGATTATATCACAATATGTAGTGTATAGATTTGTGTAATTATAATCAAGTAGGATGGATAAAATATTTATCTAAATTACATTAATTAATGAGGAAGTAAGAAAATTCATTTCAGGTACTCTAAAGGTTCTATGGTGTTGAAGCTATAGTTTTAGAAACTCTATTGAAAAATGTTTTGAAAAGCTATTGTATTTGCTTTTTTGCAACTTCAATAGATAATAGATTCACTCAAAAGAAACTTTTTGAGAAAGAAAACATGTTTACCTTGATTTTATTTTTCTACATCGATGTACAAAAATGTATTTTGGTTGATAAGTAAATTATCTAAATTTTTTTCTTTGATTTTTAAAAATTTTTATTTCTTCTACTTTTTGATGATATTTACAACATTAGATATTTGATATATTGTATTATTGATTTTTCAGAAGAATAATATGTTTCCCTAAAAATAATACTTTTTTACCAAAGTCTGAATATGATATTTAGATCCTTTAAAAATTCATTTCATTTATTTAAAGTATGTTTTCCAGTTTTTAACAAAGTATGGGAAGCCCTACTTTCATGAATAATGAAAAGTATGGTTCAGTAACCCTACATTACTATTCATTCCTTTATTAAATTTCTGTTTATTTCAGCAAAGTATGGTTTAGTATACCTATGTTACTATTTATACCATATTATATGTTGTAGTTCATTTTGGAAATGTATGGTTCATACCCTATGCTATGCTGCTGTTCATTTCTATGTAGTATTGTTTATACCCTATGTTATGTTACAATTAATATCTAAAATGCATGGATAGGAAACAGAACGGTACTGTTCATTCCCTATGCTACATTACTATTCATTCCCTACACTACATTACTATTAATTCCATATGCATTGGTACATTTAATTCCCTAAGCTTTGTTAACTTTCATTCTAAATGCAACATTACTATTCAAACCCTAGGTTACTATTCATTCCATGATTTTATGTTGAAATTTGATATTCTCTATATATGGATATTTTAAATGGATTTTCAGCTAGGTAAAATCATATTAAATATAAGGATTATGATTGATAAGTTTTGGATGTTTTTCTTAGAATATTTAAAGAGAAAAGTTAATAAATTATTTCAATAACGTTTTCCATTAAATTTGGTGGTTTCAGGTTTATTTATTTTTAAAAAAATTAATTTACATTTTTCTTGTGTTTATAGGATTTAGGAACTGTATTTACTATGTTTAAACGACTTTAAATTAGACTTTAATTGATTCAATGTTATTACTATTCCAATTATTTTTTGGAAGACTTATTCAAATTATTTTAAATAATTTATCAATTATTTATTCTACAAGAATAAAGGGCAATAGTGCTATGCTTTGTATGGATATATCTATGAAATCTAATAAATAAATTTATTTTAAAAATCTGAAGGAAGATAATATGCTTCATCTATAGAATATTTTTTCTTTATATATATCATTATTTCTTTCAGGTGGTATATACAATAAAAATACACAAAACACATGGGCTTAAAAAATTGATAATATATTTTTCAAAAATAATGTATTGTGAACATTGAATCTTCTATCCATTTGAAATGTCATGGGGAACACTTTTTCATCACCAACATGATCTCTCAAGGGTCGAATTACATCAGCTTCAACAAGAGTTCCTTTACTAAGATGTGCTAATCTATATTTGAAGAACCAGTATGTGTGCTTTCATTGTTTATCTTCTTTTGTATGGTTTTGAATATGTAATACTATTTATCATCACTCACAAACTATCATTTTTTTAGGATTTTAAAAATAGAGGCATTATTTTTCATTCTTTTTCTTTGGGTTGTGACTCCCTGATTATATTATCAGGATCTAATGATTGTGACTCCCTTTATCTAACATCATGACTATTTGGGTTTTGAATACATTTATTTAAATGCATGTTGTGAGGGTTGTGACTCCCCATAAAAAAGTATGGTTTGTGTTTATCCCTCTACTAGAAAATGATTTTATAATTTTTTTATGATTCCCCCATAAAAATATTTTTTAGTGCACAAATATCTCTCATCATGTAGAGTGGTATAAGAGTAGATGTAGGCCCACATTAGACTGAACTAATATAAAACTTCCATGGGTTATTTACTTTATTCTCTTCTAATTAACCTTAATAATTAACTTTGATAATTAATTTAATTATTCAATTTATTTTTTCTAATATTTTAGTTTGGTTTATTCACCCCCTCTAGACCATGTTTCATTACCTCTTCTGGCCTAAAAGACCCGAGCGAGCTATTAGAATTGTATAGAAGGATAGAGACATTCGACAACATATAAGGGAAGCACATAGTCTATATAAAAATTATGTTGATAATGTTCAGTGAGATCAAGAATTTGATGTTTGTGAGAAGGTTTTTCTCTAAATTTATCCACAGAATATGGGTTTGAGATTCAAGAATAATTGAAATATGAGAACAATGTTTGTTGTCCCATTTTATATTATTTATTGAGTATTACTGGTAGTATATCACATGGCTCTTCAACTAAACCTCAATATAGTTAATGATGTGTTACATGTATCTCTCATGATGAAGTATATATATTTCCATTAATATGTACTATAATCCATGGTCATACAACTTTATAAATACATTTCTTATGAGAAATAACCATTAATGACATATGATCATAGTGAGAATGTAATACGAAACTATTCCATGCACCCATTAAATATTTGGTAAAAAACCCACAAATTTTAATAGGATATATAGAAATATGAGTATATGATGATAATTAATTATACACAATATTTTTATTGGAGTGATGAATTTTTAGGTATAAAATTATTTTATGTCGGGTAAAATGTAACACCCTGATATTTTATGGAATATTATTTTTCCAATAAGTTTATTTCCTTCATTAGCATGCTTTATAAGTAACATCAATTTTTAATGAACCAAAATATAATATAAATATTAGTATTTAGAGATTTTTATTATAACCTATCCACTAAAAATTAACATATGAATAGGAATAACCCCATTTTTAAAACTATGTATAATATTTTATGGTAATGAAAATATATTGATAAATAAGTAATTAATTTTTCATAATGTATTTATAAACATCAAAAAAATTAAATAGAAAAAACAATATTCTTATGTTTTTGTTGAAAAATAATAAGATTTGTTTTTTTCAACTTTTATAGTATTTATTAGATGAAATTATATTCATTTTTGAATCAATATGTCCAATTTATACTATGGTTATTGTTTTGGATTTTTCTTTAAAGTTTTAATTATCAATGAATATTGAAAAATTCTATTTTTTAACAATTTTTTTTTTCATTTCAATTATTAAAAATGTTATATATTATCAAAAATTTCACAATTTTTTTCTTTATATTATGATTAATCTATTATTGGACTTTGGAATCAATTTCATGTTTATTTTTTAAAAGAAAATATTTTATTATTTTGAAATAATATTCTTGGAAAAACTATTTTTTGCTTCACATATATATGATTATTATAAAATAAAAAATTTATAATTCTTTGAATAGAGTTTTAAAAATATTATTCTATAATTTTTAATAGCATATTTATTATTATATAATAATTTTAAATTAATTTTTGTTCATAAATCTTAGTAAGTCTGGTAAAAAATAATTTCTTGGAATTAATTTTGAATGGGATTACTTGGGGGTAAAACCAAAATTTTAAGGGTTTCAATATCATAAAAAAATTTCAATTTTTTATTTTATGAACATATTTTTAACTTATAAAAACTACATTTTCAATCGATTAATTTTGGAATTTTTGACATTTTTAAAATGTGGGTATAATTTTTTTTCAAATATTTCATGTGTGTCCTCTTAGAAAATAATAAAATAAAACCAAATCACCTCTCATATTTACACTTCCAAATAATTTTGGTTTATAATTGGAATTCCAAAATAAATTCTTCCCCCCCTATAATCTTATAGACCTCAGTTTAATTAAGAAACCCTCATGATAAATATTTTTATGTAAACTAAAAGTTGTTGTCTGAAAAAGACATATAGTTCTTTATCCAAAATTTATTTCTTCTCAACCTACATAAAATATTATTTACCGAACATAATATAATCACATTAGAATATCACATATATTATGATGTCTTTATATAAATTTAATTACCTATATCCAACTCCTCTAACATCAAATTGGATACTGAACCATCTATCATGTGCACAATGGACTACCGACTCGTGAATCAATGAAAATATTTTTCCATCACTTCGCCCATTAGGGGGGAGGAATTGATTGATTTAGACACACACACACACACACACATATATATATATATATTATACTACATAGGTATAATAATGGAATTATAATATAAAATCTAACTAATTATATTCGATTCATTTATAAAATGATAACTTTGGTCATGTGGACGTCGAGACTATCGCCTCCATGATGCAATGAGTAAGAAATTTTTTATGAATGTGTTAATTCATATAAAATTGAACATTTGTTTCAATAAATTTATTAAACATGTAAATTTTTTATTTGGTTTGTTTTTAATTTTGGGATAAAATATTTGATTGAAAATGAAAGAAAAATATATGAATATAGTGAGTCCCAACCACTTTTTCTCAAGACACTTTATGGGGAGGCACAACAATGAATTTTATATGTTAACATATGATGATTTGATGATGTATATTATTTACCATGATTTAGGTATAAGAAAATAGCAATTTATAAAGCGTAAAAATAAATATCTAGGTTGATTTGGATGGAAATTGGAAGGAAATCACCTTTAAATGTATTTTTTGGGATATTTATAACGTGCAACATGAGGTGCAACAATCCAGAAAAAGTATTACCCCATACATTACATGTTCTAAATAAATTATTCATTAAAATGAAATCTTTTAGAAATCATGGTTCCAATACCTCACATTACACATCATGAATAGTACACAGAAGATGAGAAATTCTTGGACATGCCCAAAAAGGGTAGTTTTGATCAGAATTTATGCAACCTCATTGCCTTTATTAGAAGGAACCAACCTTAAACATTACATAACATTTAATTAAAATAATAATTCACATTGAGGATCTTTTTAGGTTTAGAGTTTTAGAAAATTAGGACACAGATATTACATCTCAAAAGATTACAAAGTAGACACTTCTACACAGTTTTAATTTTTTTAATAAAATAAAAACTCTTGAAAAAAGAGTCTTGTATAGTTTCTTATTTCAAACAGCATGACTTTTCCTTGATCCCATCTTTGACCATATTCATCTTTAGGTGCTCTGAAAACATTTCAAAACTTGGGATGATCATAAAAAGCTCAGTAAGGGTTATAAAACAAAGAATGAAAACAATTGTTCATAAATACATATAAAACATGAACTCATTTACTTACCTCATGACATCATAAGATTTTATGAATAACACATAGAAATCATAAATCATAAAGGTAACTTGTGGCATCCATTTCATACTTACATTGTAGTTATCATAGCTACATTGGGAGTTACTTTGGAATACCCATCAGAGTATATTCCCTAAATCTTTTTGGAGAAATATTCACGTTTACCTCCATCACATTACCCAATGAATTGGAGAGCTATCTCGGGCACAAACACCCTAGGTTTATCAAGGAACCACTCATATACGTAAATAATGTCCAAGAACCATAACATGATCATAACACATGAAATAAGCATAAAGTAAAGATAACATTTCTACATAAAAAATACAAAATATGATTTCAAGATATTGAAATAATAAATCCATTCTCAAAATCAATTTCAATACCAAAATATTTAAAAAGATTATATGGTATTAATTTTTCCTTTTAAAAAACATTTAGGATTTTTAAGGAAGCCAAAGATCAAATAATACTCACGACAGCGGAAAGGTCGTTGTCACCGCTTATGTAAAAAACATTCCTTTTTGTAATTTAGTAAAATTCTTCATATAATGAGATTACCTTTGAATTAAATGAAAATTCATAGGTGTTAATACATTGTATAAAAGAAAATTGTTAATTAAAACATAATATGCCTCAATGAATAGAGATTTAGATGAAGTCCCTTACCTCGTGTTCGACTTGACCCGTTCGTTGTTTAATATCATGAATAATAAGATAATGTTAATTTATACTTTCTTAAGAACCTTTTTCAAGTTTATTATTCCTTTTATATCACATATTACCATGTTATATACATTATGTAATCATTTAAGTTAATAACGTTCATTTTGTCGATATTTGGTACTTGAGTAAAAAATGAACACATTATATTTACAAGTTGTCCATGTGGTCAATAGTTAATTATATCCAGAATTGCATTCATTATTTAGATATCATATATATCATACATATACAGTATATACATGTATTTATAATATTACATAACATTTTGAGGTACGAAATGAAATGCACCGTTCATGGAGACCGTAAGCCGTACATACACATGAATGCTACTTTCATTTCTATTTCTTATTTTAATGGAAATAAAACATAATGATACATAGGTATATTATAATTACAGTATAATATAATATATAATATCATTAAATCCATCCTTTATACATCCCACATAAGGAATTAACGAGTCACATCACTTTGAGGGGGGCGGTAGTCTGCACTTCCTCAAATGAGATTATCACATTTACCCACTATGGAAACCATAATGGAGTGCTATAAATGGAAAGTAAAAAAGAATAAGGAAATCATAAACATAGTATATATAATATATAAATACACTTCCATCATAATGGAAACCATGATAGGCGGTAAGAGGTAATTTAACAATCATCGTTTCGTGAGGAGTTAGTTTGCCATCCACAGAAACATTATGTTCTTCATCCATTAGATGGTGGTGTGTGTAAGTGTAGTTTGAATCCTTATATAAAAACATCATAGTATATTTAGTATATTGGTTTTGTTATAAAATAAATGGATAATGTAAGTTTAGGGGTTGGAGAAGTAAAATAAAAGAAAAGAAGTTAATAGAAACCGTTACCTTTAATTTGGGTAACTTCCTTCGGTTTGAACAGAAAGGACTTCTTGAAGTGCCTTCTGCCGAAGGTAAGGCTTCTATAAGTAGGAGAGGGATGTAGGGAGATTAATTGGGCAGAGTTTTAATGTGAAAAAAGCATTTAGAGGTGTGAGGAATTGGTTATAATTGGTTCCCTTTTATAAGGGAGAGGATGGGCTCTTTATGAAAGCGTGGAAATATTATTTTATTATATAATGATATTCAATTTCTAAAGTATAAAAAATAATTTTGGTCGAAGATAAGATGACTCTTGGTCTAAATAAAATCATCCAATTAGAATTGTACATGTTTTGGAAAGTATTTTAATCATTATAATCTCATTTTTTTAAACCATTTATTAATGAGGTAAACACTACATCATTATTGTGTCATAAATAATTTAAATTATATGATGTCTAAAAATTATAAAAAATATTACATGATGTAGGAAATATTTTTATATTTTCAATGAATATTTATAGTCTAAAATATTTAATATATAACATGATATAAAAATTAATTTACTAAAAGATATTTGTTTTTGTCAATTTTGCATTTACTTTAAGTTAATTAATCTAAATTGTCATTATCACGTCCAAGTGGCTCAATGAGGTCTCAAAATCGACCCAAAGATGCCCATGGTCGTAAATGACTCAACAAATATTGTTTGGACAAGTGTTAAGGTAATTTGGAATTATTATAATATTCTTTTTACCTTAAATTACCCTATTTACCTTTAACCGTGGTAAATAAAAGTCAAAAGTTACTATTCAAAAAAAAATTATTTTCATCTTATTGAACCACATTTAACTAACTAATAACAACAATATAAGTAGGATTTTTAAAATTCAATTCACAGAACTGGTAAATTTTCATTTAAATGAAAAATTCAGTTTTTTTAACTACTACTAAGTGGTTGCACTATTCATCAAAAATTGATGTTTTTCAGAAAAATACCAAAAATTCAGCCTAAGATATATTTGATATTCGAAATTCAAAAATGATGTTTATTTTCCCAAATTCAAAACATAAAAGTGTCATTAATTAATTTTAAAATTAATTCCCGTTGTTAAAACAAATAGCGTGTTTTATGATACAATAACTATCAAAAGATTGACACTAGTTTATATCCAATTTCAAAGTGAAATGAATTCCAATGACCCAAATTGGATTAAATGGTAAAAATATATTCTAATTATACTTTAAAACCTATTAAAAAGATAATCTATCCATATAAATAAATTATATTAAAAAGTGGTTTTGAATTATAAAACAATATATTCACTATTCATTTAAAAAATGATCTTCATCGTGAAAATTCCCAAAATTTACACAAAGTAAACATTGATGTCCCCATTCTAGAAAAGGATTTTATTTGGTCTTAATGAATTTATTAATGTGACCAAAAATATATTTAATGAGGGTTCTCCATTAAAAGGCGGTAAATTGGCCTTTTAAAGTAAATTATGCATAAAATTAGATTCAATCACATTTTAAGCCTCTAACATTTTATTGGAGAATGTAAATACATTTTAAAATCATGTATAATCATATTGTAGTTAGTTTTTTTCATTCCCACCATCAAAATGACTAGGAGTTAACTAAAAATTAAAATAATAATATTATATTATTATTGTGCAATGTAAGATTTCAAAGAAACCCATTGTTGCGTATCGAGTATGATATTGAACATAGAAACCCTTTTAAAGTAAAAATTATATTTAATTTAAAAATATTAATAAATATGAAAATATCTTATTCTTCATCTACCTGGGATGTTACATCCTTCCCCCCTTTTGGAAATTTCATCCTCGTATTTTTTATTCACTTATCAAAATAAGTGGGGGTATTTATCTCTTATATCATTTTCAGATTCCCACATTGCCTCTTAAACCATATGGTTTTTCCACAAAACCATTACCAGGTGAATTAACTTATTCCGAAACACTAGGTCTCTACGGTCAAGAATCTGAACTAGTGGTTCTTCATAAGATAGATTCTCTTCCAACTGAACTACCTCTGGGCTCGAAAAATGAGATGGATATGGTATATACTTTCTCAATATCAAAAAACAAAAAAATAATTGTATACCTTGGTTAAACTTGGACATCAATCCACTCTGTATGCAAGTAATCTAACTTTCTCTAGAATTTCATAAGGTCCAATAAACCTTAGACTCAACTTTCCATTCTTACCAAAACACATCACACTTTTCCATGGAGAAAATTTGAGAAAAACCTGATCACCGACCTTAAAGGAAAGATCCTTCCTTCAGTTATCTGCATATCTTTTATTTCTGCTCTGAGCTATTCTCATGTGATTCTGAATCAACAGAACTTTCTCTACCATCTCTTCCACCAATTATGGTCCCATCAACTTCCTTTCACCTACTTCATCCCAAAAAGCTATAGTTTGACAACGCTTTCCATATAATGCCTCAAATAGAGCCATCTGTATAATGGAATGAAAACTGTTATTATAAGAAAATTTAACCAAAATATAGATTTTGGTCCCAACTTCCCTGATAATCCATCAATCAAGAATATAACATATCCTCCAATATTTGAATTGATCGTTCTGATTGACCATCTGATTGATGATGAAAAGATGCACTAAAATTTATTTCAGTACCCAATGACTTCTGAAGGCCTTTCCAAAAGTTAGAAGTAAACCTGGGATCACAATCAGATACAATAGAGAGCGGAACTCCATGAAACCTGAATATCTCTTTAACATACAACCGATAATGTTGATCTAGAGACAATGTATCTCGAATAGGAAGGAAATGAGAAGATTTAGTCAATCAGTCAACTATAACCCAGATTGCATTATTACCTCGATATGTATTTGGTAATCCCACAATGAAGTCCATGGATATATTTTCCTATTTCCACTCTGGAACCGGTAAATGCTGAAGCATCACTTTCTGTAACTACAGCTCTACTTTAACGTGCTGAGAAGTCAAACACTTCACATTAAAATTAGAAATATCTCTTTTCATTCCATCTCAACAGTAATACTCTTGATGATCTCTGTACATCTTAGTACTTCCAAGATGAACTAAAAATGAGGAACTATGAGCTTCACATAATAAATCATTCATCAACTATGAATCACAAGGTACACATAATCTTGTTACAAATCTCAAAACACAATCATTATCAATGTTAAATTCAAGAAACATACATTTCTGAACCAACAATACCTTTTTCTGCAACACATTGTCTTCCTTCTGTTCTTGCTTAATTCTTCCTGATTGAGATGATCTCACTGACACCTGATACAAAATAATATAATTTCCTACACTATCAACTTCTATGCCATAATTCATCAAATCAAAAACCAAAGGCTCTCGTTCCAAACGTAGCATGGTTAATGAAGCATCAGTTTTTCGACTCAAATCCTCATCCACTTTATTTGCTTTTCCCAGATGGTAATGGATCATGAAATCATAATTCTTGATTAATTCGAGACATTTCCTTTGTCTCATGTTCAATTCTTTTTGGGTGAATATATACTTTAAACTTTTTTGGTCAGTATATATTTCACATTTTTCTCCATACAATTGATGCCTCAATATTTTTTATGAAAAAACAACAAAATATAATTCAAAATCATGTATATGGTAATTTATCTCATGTGGTTTCAATTGACGTGAAGCATAAGCAATTACCTAATCATTCTGCATTAGGATAGAACCCAAACCATTCAACGAAGCATCACTATAGATAACAAACTCACCATTCCTAGATGGCGGTGCCAAAACTGAAGCATTCACCAATCTCTTTTTAAATTTTTGAAAAAAAATCATCACATTCTTTTCTCTAGATTAACATAACACTTTTTCGAGTTAACATAGTCATTAGACTAGATAACCCTGAAAAATTTTCAACAAACCTCCGGTAATAACATGCCAAACCAAGAAACCTAAGGATCTCGGTTATATTTGTGAGACTTGGAAAGTTTTCAACAACTTTTGTTTTAGCAGGATTAACAGTTATCCCATTTTTGGAAATAATGTGAGCATGGAATGAAATTTGTTGTAACCAAAACTCACACTTATTGAATTTCTGAAACAATTTATTTTCTTTTAAGGTTTGCAATACAATCCTTAAATGAATTTAATTCTCCTCTTTACTTTTAGAATAAACCAAAATATCATCAATGAACACGACCATAAAATTATCCAAGAACTCACGGAAAATTCTATTCATAAGATCCATCAATACAGTAGGTGCATTGGTTAAACTAAAAGGCATAACTAAAAATTCATAATGGCCATATCCGGTATGAAATGCGGTCTTCAAGATTTCTGCTTCCTTTACTTTCAACTGATAATACCCTGATCTCAAGTCAATCTTCGAAAAATACTAAGGTCCTTGGAGCTGATCAGAAAAATCATTTATATGAGGAAAATGATACTTATTCTTAATAGTGATGTTATTAAATTCTCTATAATCAATGAAAATTCTCATTAAACCATCTTTCTTTTTAACAAACAAGACAGAAGCATCCCATGGTGATGTGCTAGGTCGAATGAAACCTTTATCTAATAAATCATGGAATTGCTTATTTAACTCTAAAAGTTCAATTTGAGACATTCGATAAGGGGGTTTTGAAATTGTCTTAGCATCAGGAACTAAGTCAACAGTAAATTCAACTTCCCGATCATGTATAATACCATGCAACT
This sequence comes from Viscum album, assembly GCA_963277665.1. Taxonomy (NCBI): domain Eukaryota; kingdom Viridiplantae; phylum Streptophyta; class Magnoliopsida; order Santalales; family Viscaceae; genus Viscum; species Viscum album. Next base: position 248,823,367 of record OY728131.1, read on the forward strand.
CATCAGGAAAAACATCATGGTACTCATTTAGCACTGGCACATCCTTAATCTAAATAGTTCCTTTGTTTTCAAAAATATGTGCAAGGTAACATTCATTTCCATCTTTTACTATTTTCTCAAATTCTTGATATGTTATCAAAATCAAGGGTTCATTTTTGTATAAAAACTATAAATATTTCTGAAAAGAAACCTCTTTACCCTTGGAGTCAATCATAGCATGATAAACAGAAATCCAATCCATGCAAAAAATAACATCAAACTCTACTAGAGGAAAAACAATAAGGTTTGCTGGTAGATTCTTTCTACACACAGGGACATGAATGTTCTTATGTTTTCTTTTTGTCTCAAAATTTCCTCCATGAGTTTTTACTGTAATTTTTGTATTCATATCGTGAGATGGAATTCCCAATTTACTATAAAACTTCTCAGAAATGAAAGAGTGTGTAGACCCTGAATCAAACAACACATTGGAATAATCTGAACAAACAAACAATTTAACTGATACAACTTTATTTGATGGCCCAATAACTACTAAAGTAGTTTCAAAGGATTTCACCACCCCTTTCTGCTTGTAGTCTGACCGCTTTCCTTCCACGGAGTTCTTTGACTACTTTCTCCAACATGATTTTTACCACAATTTCCACAAACTGTAAACTTAAGTTTCTTACCATCAGACTTCATTTAAGAGTTCTTCCCTTTCACCTACCACGTTTACCTCTTATTCTGTTGTTTGTCAAGAAAATACCTGATCATCAGAAAACCCCATTTCCACCTTCTACGCACAATGAACATGTTTTTCATAACTTTTGAACTCATGAGATGATAAATCCATTTGATACTTTGTCTTTAATTCTTAGTAAAAATGGTTGATTTTACTATCAATATCTTGCATGAAATTTGGAGCAGACCTTGCCAGTCGAGTGAATTTTTCTTTCTAATCAGCCACTGAGTCATCCTCCTACCTCAACTACAAGAATTGTTTTTCCATCCTAAGACAAACCACCTTAGGAAAATATTTCTCAAGAAACATACCTTTGAATTAATCCCAATCGATAGCATCAATCTCCTCACTGTCCCTGATATTTTTCACCATCGACCACCACTGATCAGCTTCACCTTCAAAATGGTAAACAACAAAACTAACCTTTTGATGTTATGAACACCCCATGAAATCAAAAATCATCTCCAGTGCTTTAATCCACCCTTCAGCTAGCACAGGTTCAGATGCTCTTATGAATGATGGGGGATATTGCCTCATGAAATGCTCCACTACTGACATGTTCCTCTTTGGTTGATCTGGACGATCTCATACATGGACACCACCACTATTTATATCCTGAGTCAATTGTTCCATCCCTGCAACAAAGTATTCAGTTCTGATTCCGACCATCTCAGGTTGCTGATTTGAAGGTAATCTTCCGCCTAATGTCGTCCCAACATAGCTGCCCTGTTTCCTTTATGGAAAACCATTCTGAACATAGAAATATCTTAGGCAAAGCAACATGGTAATCTGTAAATGGTATATGATTTCAGTATTAACATAAATTAATTTATGGACATTTATTTAACAATACCCTAACTCCAAAAGTTATCTAAACTGACCTATGATACCAACTACAAGGACCCGACCCTAAACATTACATAATACTATATTAAATGAATAAATCACATTAAGGATCTTTTCAGGTTTAGTGTTTTAGACAATTAGGACATAACTATTACATCTCAAAAGATTATAAAGTAGAAACTTCTACATAGTTTCCTTTTTTTAATAAAACAAAAACTCTTGAAAAAATGAGTCATGTCTAGTTTCTTGTTTTAGACAGGAAAACTTTTCCTTGATCGCATCCTTGACCATATTCATCTTTAAGTCCTATGAAAACATTTCAAAACTTAGGATGAGCATAAAAAATATCAGTAAGGGTTATAAAACAAATAAAAAGCATTTGTTCATAAATACATACAAAAAATAAACTCTTTTACATACCTCATGAAATCATAAGATTTTATGAATAACACATAGAAATCATAAATCATAAAGGTAACTTGTGGCATCCATGTCATACTTACATTGTTGCTATCAAAGATACATATGCAGTTAGTTTGGAATACACATCACAGTATATTCCCTAAAACTCTAAGGAGAAACATTCACGTTTACCTCCGTCACATTACCCAATGAATTGGTGAGCTATTTCAGGCTCACCTGCCCTAGGATTATCATGGAACCACCCATATACGTAAATAATTCCCAAGAACCATAACATGATCATAACATATAACATAAGCATAAAGGAAAGATAAAATTTCCGCATTGCAATAAAAAATATCATTTCAAGATATTGAAATATTAAATTCATTCTGAAAATTATTTTCAATACCAAAATACGTAAAAATAGTATATGGTATTTATTTTTCCTTTTAAAAAATAATCCAACTTGTTAAAGAAGACAAAGATCAAATAATGCTCGCAGCGACCGAAAGGTCGTTGTCACCGATTATGTAAAAAACATTCCTTTTTTTCATTTTGTAAAACTATTTGTATAAAAATATTCCCTTTGAATGAAATGAAAATACAAAGGTTTTCATACAGTGTATAGAAGAAAATTGTGTATTAAAACCAAATATGGCTCAATGAAAGGAGATTGAGACAAAGTCCCTTACCTCATGTCCGACATGACCCGTTCGTTCTTTAATATCCTAAATAATAAACTAAAGTTAATATCTAATCTCTTAAGAAACCTTTTCAAGTTTATTATTCCTTTTATATCAATTATTACCAGGTTATAAACATTATGTAATCATTTAAGTTAATAACAATTATTTTGGCGATATTTGGTACTTGAGTAAAAAATGAACACATTATATTTAAAAGTTGTCCATGTGGTCAATAGTTCATTATATCCAGAATGAAATTCATTATTTATATATCATATATATCATATATATCCAGTATATACATGTATTTATAATAGTACATAACATTTGGAGGTAAGAAATGAAATACACCGTTCATGGAGACTGTAAGCCGTACATGCGCATAAACGCTACTTTCATTTCAATTTATTATTTTAATGTAATTAAAACATAATGATACATAGGTATATTATAATTTCAGTATAATATCATATATAATATCATTAAATCCATCCTTTATACATCCTACATAAGGAATTAACGAGTCACATCACTTTGAGGGGGCGGTAGTTCACACTTCCTCAAATGAGATGATTACATTTACCCACTATGGAAACAAAAAAGGCATGATATAAATGAAAAGTACAGAAGCATAATGAAATCATAAACATAATATATATCATATATAAATATAGTTCCTTAATAATGGCCACCATGGGAGTCGGTAAGAGGTAATTGAACAATCACCGTTTCGTGAGGCGTTAGTTTTCCATCAACAGAAACATTATCTTCTTCATCCATTATATGTAGGTGTGTGTAAGCGTAGTTACAATCCTTCTTACAACAACATACTAGTATATTTAGGATACTGTTTTTGTTATAATATAAAGTTATAAAAGAAGTTTAGGGGTTGGAGAAGTAAAATAAATGAAAAGAAGTCCAGAGAAACCGTTACTTTTAATTTGGGTAACTTCCTTTGGTTTGAACCAAAAATTAATTATTGAAGTGCCTTATGCCTATGGTAAGGCTTCTAGGAGGAGTATAGGGATGTAGGGTGATTAATTGGGTAGATTTTGGATGATCCAAAAGTCTTGAGAGGTGTGAGAAATTGGTTAGAAGTGGTCTCCTTTTATATGGGAGAGGAGGGGCTCTTTAGGAAAGTGTGAACATATTATTTTATTATATAATTATATTCAGTTTATAAAGGTCCAAAAATCATTATAGTTGAAGATAAAATGACTGATGGTCGAAATAAAATAAGCCAATCATAATTGGACATGTTTCTAATAACATTTTAATCATTATAATCTTATTTATTTGAATCATTTATTAATGGGGTAAACACTGCATCATTATTGTGTCAAAAATACATCACATTATATGATGTCTAAAAAGTATTGAAAAAATACCATGATGTAGGAAATATTTTCATCTTTCCAATGAATATTTATAGTATAAACTATTTTTTATATAACACCATATTAAAAATAATTTACTAAAAGATATTTGTTTTTGTCATTTTTGCCTTTACTTTAAGTTAATTAATCTAAATTGTCATTATCACTCCCATGTGGCTCAATGGGGTCCTAAAATCGACCCCAAGATTCCCATGGTCATAAATGACTCAAAAAATAAGGTTTGGAAAAGTTTTGAGGTAATTTTGAATTATTATAATATTCTTTTTACCTTGAATTATCCTATTTACCTTTAACCGCGGTAAATAAAAGTCAAAAGTTACTATTCACCAAAAATTATTTTCATCTTATTGAACCACATTTCAATAACTAATAACAACCATGTCTGTCAGATTTTCAAAATTCAATTCACAGTAGTGGTAAAATTTCATTTAAATGAAAAATTCAGTTTTTTAACTACTACTAAGTGGTTTCACTATTCATCAAAAATTGAAGTTTTTCAGAAAAATACAAAAAATTAAGCCTAAGCTATATTTGACATTCCAAATTAAAAAATGATTTTTATTTTTCCAAATTCATAACATAAAAGTGTCACTAATTAATTTTAAAATTAATTCCCATTGTTAAAACCAATAGCGTGTTTTAAGAAATAATAACTTTCAAAAGATTGACACTTGTTTATGTCAAATTTCAAAGTGAAACTAATTTCAATGACCAACATTGGATTAAATGGTAAAAATATATTCTAATTAAACTTTAAAACCAATTAAAAATATAATCTAACCAATTAAATAAATTAGATTAAAATGCAGTTTTGAATTAAAATACAATATTTTCACTATCCATTTAAAAATGAACTTCATCGTGAAAATTCCAAAAATTTACACAAAGTAAATTTTGATGTCCCTATTCTAGAAAAGGATTTTATTTGGTATTAAAGAAATTATTAATGTGACCAAAAATATATTTAAAGAGGGTTCTCCATTAAAAGGCGGTAAATTGGCCTTTTAAAGTAAATTATGCTTAAAATTAGATTTATTCACATTTTAAGCCTCTAACATTTTATTGGAGAATTTAAATACATTTTAAATTCATGTATAATCATATTTTAGTTATTTTTTTTCATTCCAACCAACACAACGGGTAGGAGTTAACTAAAATTTAAAATAATAATATTATATTATTATTGTGCAATGTAAGATTTCAAAGAAACCCATTGTTGCGTATCGAGTACTCTATTGAACATAGAAACCCTTTTAAAGTGAAAATAATATTTAATTTACAAATATTAATAAATATGAAAATATCTTATTCTTCATTTACCTGGGATGTTACATATATGACTGGAGACGACCCATGGTTATTTAATGTGAAATTTACCACACACTAGGAGTGATCTATTCCTACAAATAAGATTCCTAGGGTTGATTAAATTGGATTGACTAGGGTGGAATGATTTGGATGGAGGTATGCTTTAACATTACATTATGACTTTGTTTTCTATTTTTCCGTATTACTTTCTTGTGATGTATCTCCAATCTAAAATGTTCTCAATATCCCCATCCCTGGAAGGTTAGATTTATATGAATTTTTAGGAATGGGGGATGATATTCCTATTTTTTGAGTTAGTTTTTTTCAATAAAGAAAATATTTTTCTCTAATTTGTATCTAATTTCCATACATAATTTCACTTTTAAATTCTAAATGCAATTATGTTAGGTTTTCATTCTATTAATTTTAATCACCTTGGTCGAGGATCCATTTCTCCCCTATGCCTATATTTTCTATATATTGTGGAATAGATTAGTTTTAAGTGTTTATCACTCAATGACCATTAGGATGTGTATTAAATTGTAATTTGGATTTTTTTTATTAAGGAAAAACAACTACTGCTCATAAATTCCCCTAATTAATCAAGAATAATTGTTACAACACCATTAATAGAGGAGGTAGAGTAGTCCAATATAAACATTAATATAGAATTACTCTCATAATAACTCTCTAGACATACTTTAATGAGGATTTTATAAATAGATCCCTTTATTAACATCTTGAAAAAGGAAAAGGGGAAAAATTTGGAAACCATGATTGAATGAAGCAAGGTGTAAAAGAACACACTATGGTCACCATATTTATAAATTTGTTTGAAATAAAAGTAATCAAACTTTTTACTTCTCTAAATTTCATAGAATTAATTAAATCTATGTTTTCATAAAATCATAAAAAAGTAGAAACTTTGATTTGTGTGCACTCATCCTATGGGTACAACAAAAGGTGTAACACCTAGAATATACTTAGGTAATTTGTTTTTAATATTTCCTATGATAGGATGCATTAAAAGTAGATATGTTTTAAGATTGTTAGATCCTAAAAACACAATAAAATAATTATCATTTCATGATATGTCTTTATCATAACCAATTAAAATGGATTTTGAACCTAAAATTAATCAAAATATAAAATAATTAATAAAACTAAAATTTCAAGATGGTTTTTAGGAAATAAAATATTTTGATTCATGTGACACATTCAATGATTACTCTAAAATAGACATAAATGCAAGAAATACCTACCAAAACTTGTGTGACATCTTTGTACCACAATTTTTTAGTCAAAACAACAAACTCTTTATGCCTTCTTTGAAGATTTTTTTTTAAATTTGTGTTTACATGATTCTTGTGCTATCTATATTTCATGGTCTACAATGAGAAGACCCAAATTAGCATATACATGATTTCACATTTTTCTTTTCAAGATTCATGCCAAAATAAGAGCTTGAAGACTAATTTTATTATAGGGAATTCCCCTTCTTCCTAGAAATAGTATCTAAGTATTGGTTATATAGTTTACAAGCATGAGAGACTAAAGACTGAGGATATCTTTAAAAATTCATTATGAAATTATTGTTTCCCAAATCTAGTATCATGGTAATCAAAAATTAGATTTATGTCAAGTGTAAATGAATATAGAAACACTATATGATTAATGGTACTACTTATTGAAGCTCTAGTTTATCTATCACCCTAAGAAAATAGTCTAGTATAAATTCCTTATGTTCTTCTACCAGATACTGCTTAAAAATGAAAAAAACCTACTTGAGTCCTCATCTAGTGGGGCCTTTATTGATATTTCATGAGTAGATTCCATAGTTATAATTAAAAATATAGCATATAACTCCAAAAATTGAGAACTAGAGGAATTAGAACAAGGGTAATAAATTATGTATGAACTACTAAATCATCAACTCATTATCAAACTATGATTGATGAACTCACAAATTTTGTATATAATATAGATGTGACATAAGAAATTGGACAATATATATCATATATGATATATTTCTTATGATCTTCATCAATTAATTTTACATATCAATTCCCTACGGTACAAGGAATATAATACATCACTACTACATTTAAACCATGAAAATTCTAATAGAGTCGTCTGCATTAATCCAAAGATAAACATAGATATAGAAATTATAAAAAAAATACCATTATAAAAAATACACACCACAACATTATATCTTGTATCAATAATATTAATACCCACCACCATTTCTGTAAGCCTTTCAACCACCACCATTCTATGATAACTCATAAAAACATTTTTCCACCAGTACAACATTAACTAAAGAGTAGCATTTAAGAATAAACATTTTGAGATTTGAAGCTAAGGTTGATAACATAACATATCAATTTGGATGTTTTATGCACATTATTACCAAGAATCAAGGAAAAAAACCAACACAAATAGTGCCGAATCAAAATGAAAAAAATGAGATTTGTTATTACATGATGTGGAAAGGAACTAAATAAACCATAGTAATGTTGGGATGATAATTATAAGGGACCTTTTGAAGCTTAACCAATTCATAAGATGTAAGAAGATGAGAAAAATGAAGTAACTAGCAGAAGGTTTGGGAAGGGAAGTCGAGAAACACCATTTCAAAAACAAAGAATGGAGAAAAAGGACATCCAAGAACTATTCCCATCTACATTGGCTGAGACGACGATGGGTGAAGAGGAGGGAAATCCAATGGAAATTACAAAAACCATCCCTAATTTTGTGATCAATATCCCACTACTAGATTCCATATGAGAAATCTCAATATATAAAAAATTTCTCAAGATGTGTTCTATGAAAATAAGGAGACTGGATCGAAATGAGAGAATCTTCTTGTGAAAAAGTGTATCATCACTGATCACGCCACCAATACTACAAAAATTTCTAGATATAGGGACACTATCTATTGCCTACACTATTGGTTATTTATATTTTAATGACATATTATGTGGTCTTGGTGGTTAAATATATTTCAATTATCAATCAGAGTTTTAATCCTTATATATTGGGAAATTAAAGCCTATAGTATTGGTGGTACAATTAGTAAATATATCTACCATTCTTTTATAAGGAGTAAAAAAGTTCTACATGTTAGAGTAAGAGGAATGATTTTTCTAGAATAATTATATGTTCATACCGTTAAATAGGATAGAGAACCCAACCATTATCCCATCACTCAAGGGATTCCCTTCCCAAATTATGTAAAGAACATCATCGATGTACATAAATGAATACTAACATTGGAACTTGTAGATACTACATCACACTTAAAAATTATTGATTTGATGAAACATCCATTCTGTAGTTACTCCCTATATGTGATCTCCCACTATGTAGGTACAGAACCAATTTAAGATTCAGGTATTCTTTTTAAACTCTTCTCTTCAATAGAGAAATTTTCATATGAAAATTACACTTCCTAGTGTCCCATAAATACTGATATGATGTTTTAGAAAGGGGTAAATTATGTGTCTTTATGATGATTAATTAACCATAGATGACATGATATTAAATATTGAAGACTTATATATATGAAATCTCAATTCAATATCAACCCTTGAAAACCCCCCATTCCTAGAGTTTATGAAATTTAAAAGTGATTTAATCATTCTTACCATATTTATAGAGATAAACCAGTGTTGACCATTTCAAACAACCCATCCCATTATCAAGAAAAAACTCTTATTTTCCTTCTCAAATGAAACATATGAGTCACATGACAGTGTTTTGGTGACCTTCTAGGAATCATCCCCAAAGTGATCTCTCATAGAATATTTTTATAAAGTGATTCATGGCCAGTTAAAAAAATAGATAATACTTAATCCCAAAGATATAGATAAATTTCTTAAGGATGAAATCATTTTACCAATCTATGGTTCTCAGCGGGTCACCAACATTAATATTGTACGAATGAAAAAAACTATAACACTATAAAAAATTAAATAAATAAATAGATAACCATTAGAGAGAAAAAATTGTAGGCTATGAATGGATTAGATAAAGATAAAGCATGTTACCAATAAATATCACTTCTTTATTCCATTTATCGATCAATTTATATAATTATTAATTAAAAAACACATTTCTACTTTTTTAAAGGTTTTTAGGATTATTCATGGTAATAACTCCCCTATAATGCCAGAAGAATATAAAATTAAAACATAATTTTGGAAATTTCTCCAACAAGAGGATTTTATTTGGGAGATGTAATGGACTATTTACATTTCAATGGTGTATTGTGATATTTTTCTTAGATAATTTTAAGGACTGCCAGGATGAATTTATTAATAATTTCACTATTTTTGGGACTTCATCGGGTAATTTCATAGGGAATTTGGAAAGGTTTTCATAATCTACAATGATAAAAATTATATTTTAATCCTTGAAAAAATACATTTCATGGTATGGAAATAAATAGTGTTAGGGTACACAATTTCATAGAAATGAATGTAGGTTGAGAATTAAAATGTGGAAATAATAAACTCATTTCCATATTCTAATTTTCTAAAACATGTTAATAATTTTTATGCCATACGTGTTTTAAATAATGATTTATAAATGATTTTTGTAATACTTATATACTTATATTAGTGTTACTATTATAGTATGATGAATGTCATGTTGATGATGAGTATTGGAAAGTGTTTGATGAGTTGAAACAATGTTTTATTACACTACCAATGATTCAACCAATGATCTATAGAGATACCTTCAACCTTCTATGTCGTTCATCAAATAACGATATGGGAGTCATATTATAAAAAAAATTAATAATAGTCATCAATTTGTAAAATATGTGTCAAGTATATTGGATGCCAAGTAGATAAACTACATGACTAAATAGAAGGAGGTCCTTCTTGTCGTATTTACTTAATATAAATTTTGATATTATCTAATTAGATCTAAAGTTATTTTTTCTCCATTCATGAATCCATTAGGTATCTAGTTAAGAATGTTAATTATAATTCATGGTTTGTAAGATTGAATATTATCATACAGGAGTTCCACCTAGATATTAAGGTTAAAAATTGAATTCAAAATCTATTTTCCATTCATTTATATTGACAACCCCATGCCACTCTCTATAAACTTCTCAATCAAAACCCACATAATGATTAACTGACTAAAGAAAAACATTAAATTTTTGATGTTGAAGTACCAAGGAAACCAAAAATTGTCAATTATTTAGTCACATATTAGGTATTGTATTATTTATACAATAATAAACAACACAATATTGAAAATCAATGGGGATTTCATATTTGGGATTACCCATTATTATGAAAATATTTCAATGATGAAATCATAAAATGATTTTTCCCATCAGGTGGAATTGAAACAATTTTTTAATTTTTTCATACATTATATTATAGAGTCCACTTTGTAACTTAGTGTAAATACATATATGTTTTAAAAGATGAAATTAGTAGGCCCGCCTTATTAAATTAATCTTATAATTTTCTTTTTAAAATAAGTGGAAAATTATAGTATTTTTGTAATATCTCAAAAACATAAAAATGACTCAAAACACCCGAGGACTTTTTTTTGGAATTTTCTATTTATGGTTAATAGAATTCATGGGATCATACCAAATTTCATTGGCTAATTCTTATATTCTATTATCTATAGATTATGTTTCAAAATAGATTAAGGAAAAATAAATAGGGACTGATGATGTTAAATATGTTTTTGATTTTGTTAGGGCTAAAATAATTTTTTGGTTTGGGGAACATGATAAATAATCAGCTACTAAAGAAATAATTTCAACCACTAGAAGATGGATGGGTTACATAAAATTTATGATTTATATAATAATACATCAACATCATACCATCCAAAAACTAATAACCAAGAATAACTCTCTAATATATAAATCAACGGAATTATGGAAAAGACTATTAAAACCAACTGGAAGGAACAGAGAAAATTGTTTCATGATTTCTTATGGTCTCATATGACAAACTAAAAAACACCCATAGGGATGAGCCCCTAAATATTTATTTACATAATGATATGTAACCTCATTTGTAATTGTAACACAATGAGTACCAGGAAGCATAATGGAAGAATATATATATTAATAATGATGGGGAAGATAAAATATTATGAAAAAAAAGATAAAGAATAAATTAGGGGGAATATTTTTTAAATTAGATGATCTAACAAGAGATAACAAGGACGGACCATGACTAATTGATTCGAACAAGAACCATCAATATTAGTGATCACGTTCCCTTATAGAAATCAGGACCTAAATTGATGCCATGTAAACATCAATCTAGATTGGAAGGTCTCATTACTATTATTCATGAACTCCCCCTTGGTGTTGTATTGATTTAAAAGGAATGAGGTGTAAACACAATCATTGTAAACAAGAAGTGTTTGAATATGTTCATGGTGAGAAAACCTCAAGAATTAGTGTTTGAGATCACACTCATTGACTCTAATTACTAATGAAGACATACCAGGTGGTATACTTCCTTTACACTTGATTAAATTAATTAATATAATTATTAATCTAATAAATTTAAATAAAGATTTAAATTTTTTAATTATACTACAGAAATTATGTTTTAGGGATGAAATCATGTTGTTTAGGATTTTTTAATATTATTCCATTTTCAGTCAAGCCAATGATGTTAAACAACATTTCTTCTGGGAGGCAAGCTACATTTTTCCCTTAGTGAAATCTTCTTATTATTCACATTTGATCCACATTTAAAAACCCCATACTTTTATTTTAATTATAATATTTTTAGATACATTAGAAAAAATGATGAAAGGATGAGGAAGGGAGAAGCTAAAAATAATACACATCCTGATATGTATATGCATCATGAAAGTGTTGAGAAAAATAAATGATGGAACATGACTCACAAAACCCAACTGAAGAATTATTACAAAAGGGAGTTTTATATTACATTCAATGTTATTTAAAATTCCCTATATTTTTTAGATCTATTTTGTAGCTTTAAAATAAATTTTCTTACACATAGTGGTATTTATTTTTTTACTTGAATTATTTAAGAAACATGAATTACATAGGAATCCTAGGATCTCATGGTTTATATTTTTTTTTAATGAGATAGAATGAGTAAAATGGGGGATTGACCCATAAGGGGGAAGTATGGATATTTAATTAATTATACAAGATTTTATAAAATTATAATATTTAGGAAAATAAAATTTCACAACAAATTTCACACTTTTAATTTTTAAAATTAATTTGGATTGATTTTTTATTGATATTTAATTCCATGATATGTTGAATCAAATTACATGTTCCATTATAGAGAGTATTTATAGGAAAAATACATCCTACTTACATCTTGACCACATTTCATGCGTTATCTTGGGTCATGCCACCTAATATAGCTTTCAATGGTACTTGTCAAAGCTATGACTATGATAAACCACATTTAGAATTATTGAGGTAATTTTTTATTTCAACGCGTATTGTTAGAAAAACCATGACATTAATCATTTTTATCCAATAGAATACATGAAGGACCTCATTGGGATTGAGTCCCAATATAATATATCACTATCCATTCATACCCTAATATATTAATATAGGATGTTATATAGATGATTAAGTTTAAGGTTGAATGATGTATTTGTAGAATGGATGTTTTATAGAACCGTGTATAGGGGTTCTATTTTGGTTATTGGGAAGGTATCATGTTACATCCATTTTAATTATTTTTCCCCTTATTAGAAATTAAAAAATTAATTTGGTTTTAGTTTAATCAAAAATCATCATTACTAGATCTAGGATATATAAATAACATATTTTTAGGTTTTGGATGTTATATTTTTTCTAGGCATATGTTCTGAAAAAAATAAAAAAAATCAAGAAGATTAAACTCATTCATTATAAATACATTGATCAGGGACTTACTCTTTGTTTTTGGGATAGGTAGTTTCCATTTTATAAAAGATATTTTCATTGGTTCATACAATTAATATCAGGAAATATTCAACAGAGAGAACTTACTTTTTGGTCCTTAATATTTTGAACATCAATCCCTACCAAAATTATACCCTAGGGTTATTTGATCATTATTTTCAAATCCCTCAGGATTTTATGTTAATTTGTACATTACATGTTAGAGAATTTATTTTCTTACAAGATTATGGAAAATGATCATGTAATAATGATAAAATAATTAATGTACTTGAAATTTCAACTTGAGTGATGAGAGAAAAAACATAGTGTGTGGTAAATCTTAATTTGTATTGTTTGGCTATAAGAAATTGTGATATGTGAATGAATGAGTGTAAAATACACACTAGTTCCCAATGAAAATAAATAAAAATACATTTTTTGATTCGTTTATTATAATATTTTGATAATGAATTAATTCTTGACTTGGAACATGAATGGTTGATCCCCTGTTAATAATAATTTCAGTTAGATACTTTTAAATTACAAAAATGGTAACATTTCATTCATATTTTATTTATGCTCAGATCACATAATTGAAGAGTCCAATGACCTATGTGAGGAGTATTTGACATAACCATCTTATTTTTGTATTTTAGTATATTAAATACCTCATTTGAATAATTTAACTGATTCAATAAGGAAATTTTTTATGTCATATGGATGAATATGATGTTTGATAAAAAAGAACAAAAAATGGTCAATGTAGTAAGTTATAAACAATTCACCATTATCTATGAACTGGATGAATACAAACCCTAATTTTTTAAGAAAAAATATGTATATTTGATGATATATATAATGTCTTTTGATTGGAGGACCATTGAAGGAACAAGAATAATGGTTTAAAATTAAGATCTAGGTTTTTATAGAGCAAAACCTAATGAATATCATCCTTAAACATTGTGTAAGTGATATTCCTGATGTGTAACTTGATGAGAAATAATACAAGAAAAAATTTATGGAACAAGGTGTGAAATGTCTATCCTTGCACATTACATGTCATGAATACAATTTTCATGATGTGAAATATTTTCGAAATCAATGGCCCAGGCCCACACAATACATGTTGTGAATATCACATAAAAAACATGAAATAAAATGGAATTCCCAAAAAATGGTAGGGTTGATGATAATTTATACCTCTATCTCACTTTTGTGACATGAGACGACCAGTAAATATTTAATGGTCAGTTAATGGCTCTTGGACGTGACCTATTAATATAAAAAACTTATAGGTTGATTGAGAAGGATCAATTGAGGAGGGAATCATTGGAAATTGGAATTCTTCCATGAAGAAATGCTACTCTCCATTCTATTTTTCATTCATTATATCTTGTAATGAATCCTCTCTCTCGATCCAAATCTACTTTACCCTCCATGGATTGGTATTTTTCTGATTGATTTGTTAAGGGAGAGGTTGTACCAATACTATTTGAATGATTTTGAGTTCTTTATTAAATAAAATACCTTGTTTTTAAATACCTGGTGTCTGATCAAAATTTCAATTTAAATTATTAATTCATTTTTTAATTTTATTTTCATTGTTCGATGATCCATTTATCCCATAATCCAATTCATTTTTATATATGGTGAACTAATTAGTTTTGGGTGGTGAGTTCTAGATGATCATCAGATTTTTTGTTAAATTATATGATGGAAATTAATGTCAATTAGGGATTTCGAATTCTTAGTTTAGTATTTACCAAATTAATTAAGAGTACCTACTAGAATGTCATGTACATAAGAAGGATTGTTGACTAACTTGAGATTTCAGATTAGACAACTCTCATCATAAACATCTAGACAAGGGGTAAAGGGGACTTTGTATATGAATATCAATCTTACAAACTAGTAAAATAAAACATTAAAATTTTGGAAACCATGATATCACCACACTAGGTCTGGAAAACACAACTCTAATAATGGTATTTCTAAATTTATTTATAAACAAATTAATCATAATGTTACCTACTCATAATTTTTAAAAATTAATTACAATTATATTTTCATAAAAACCAAAAAAAAAGTGGAAAAAAATTATGTTTACTCTTCCATCATATAATAACTTAGGGATAGCCCCTATACTATACATGGGTAAAAGTAAAAATTATTTTCTAATTCCCTTTAATAGGCATGTGTAATGATGTGATATGTTTTCATAATATATTTAAATATATTATAATAAGTATATGTATAATGAATGTATATGATAAATATTATATAAAAATTATTCTAGATAGTTGAATTCATATTTATTTTTATTTCATTCAATCCATCGATAAAATAGAAATAATGTTCAGGAGTACGTAAGGCCTACTATCCCGAAGAATAATGTTATTTATTTTTTCATCTCTAAAATTTATGAATGAAACAAAATATTTAGCTAAGGAATTAATATGATATTATATATTGATAAAAATTCATTAAAATATGAAACCATAATCAATATAAAAGGACACAAACTACTGAAGTAGAAGACACATTAAAAATAAATTAGTTATCACCCAGAATATTGATTTCATTAAATAATTTTTAATGAACTGGTAGTAAAAGGTTATAACTAAAACATATATAGTAATATATATTTTAGTATGGTTGTTGAATATTTTTATAAAAATATATAAAATTTTTACACAGGAGATTTGAATGTGTATAAAGAAATTCGTAACTAGTGTTAAGGGATTTCTAATCTCTCTTGAATTTTTGGGATACATTTTCCATATTCACCACTCGTTTTTTATATACATATCCTTTGAAATTTTATTTGATAATTATCATTTTAATGCTATTTAATTTCTCACTTGATGATATTTTATAATAGAGATTATAATCCAAAAGATTGTAATGTGGTATGGGGTTTTCATATCATTTTAATTTTTGTGACAGACATGCCATGTAAACTACTTTTATATTTTTGGAGGTCTCTATAAAACACATGAATTTATTTTTTCATTATTGTTAATAAAATTTTTTGGATTTAAATTTCTATATTAGGTTATTTTTTTAGGGGGAATACGAATAAATTGTTGCCAATTTTGTGAAGGTTTAATTTTACTGTCTTATTGTTTTCCATAATTTTTTCTTATTGTGATTTTTTAATGAAATATTATGATTACTATCTTAAAAAACACAATAATTTTACTCTTCTAATGTTTTTTATATGGAATAAATATTCCCATTTTAGTTTCCACTTTCTGTGATCTTAAGTGTCATAAGAAATATTTTTACATAAAAATGACATTATTTCTCTCTTCAATCGAAAATAATTTCAATTCAATGTCCTTTTTTCCAAAAAAATGTTTTAATTTATGTTTTAGATATTATCTAAATTCAATTTAAAATAAATTTTAAACTTTTTTTATTTTTATTAAAATTATCTAAAATGAATCTTCTTGTTATTCTCTGAAATCATGTGCTTCTAATTTTTTTTTATCAAAAATGAAATAACTATTTATTTTAATGTGTAGGAAATTAATGATATTTTCCACAATCATGAATTATTAATTATTTAAATATTCCCTTACATATTTCAATATTTATTTTCAATGAAATTTTTTCTTTAATATTTTGTAAATTTTCTGATTTAAAAGTATTTATTTTTGATTTGGAATGGATATTTTCATCAAGAATCCATGTATTATATTATAATGATATTTCTATTCATAAATTTAAATATCCATAATTTATTATTATGATTTATTAGTTATAATTCCCAATATTATAATCCTTATTCTTTCATTGGATGGTTTATTTTTATGATTATGATTATGAGATGTTTATACAAATTGTTTTTCTTCTATGGGTTATGCTTTGATAAAATGTTAAAATCTATATGAAATCCCTTCCTTTTACATGGTTTATGATCGTGATGAATATTTTGTAGGAATTTAAATTAATTTATTATGATTAATTAACTGTTTGTTTAGTTGAATACATTTAATCTAGTGGTTAATTATGGTTAAGTCATTAGTTAATAATATAATGCATGAACTAGATTTCAGGTTCACAATGTCATGTGTGGACATAGTTTTGATTCTATGTGTGGAACCTATTTCATGTCCATATGGTTGTGTTTCTACATTATTCCACATCCAATAGGTTATGCATAGACCTGGTAATAAGGTTATTAGTATACCTGGTTTCTTGTTAACAAGTTTATATGAGGACTTAATTTCATGTCCTTAACTTAATGAATGAATATATTTCTATTTATAAATTAGGAAAACATTATTAAACTATGTTTTTACACATTTCTCAATGTATTTAATTCTCTCATGACTCATTCATGTTGATTTTTCTTTATGAATCATTTATTATTAAGTTATAGGATTTACACTATGACTCAGGATTATTATCTATGTTATGTAGTATGTGGTTTAAAAATTCTATTCTCTTGTTATCATACCCATATTATCATGATATTTTTATATTATCATTGATATATCCTTTTTTCACTTAAAAATAATTATATATCACCCTTTATTTTGTTTTATATCCCCATGTTACGAAGAATGCTTTCAAGTAGTGTATTTATAATAATATTACACTATTGAATGATTTTTTAGGGAAATATTTAAAGAAATTCAGGAAATATAATTATATTAAAACTAGTATTCAATGAAAATAATCCTTTGTAGTCTATATTCGTTTGTTTTTTAAATGTATCGAATATTCATCTAAAATATGTACTATTTATTTATTAAAATCTTTTGTTATCATTGGATGTTTTGGTGATGATGATGATAGATTAATGAATATGAAATTTCATTCTTGTCATAAATGATGCAAGAAAATCCATGAGAATTTATTAAAGGATGAATAAATGTTTTGAACTGTGGATGAATTATCAGTCGAGATTATATTTTTAAAATAGATGTGAAATGGTATTCCAATATAGTGAATGGTATTATAATATCAGTTACTCTACCATCCACATTCCAATGATTCTATTATAAGAAATTTTGTTGTTATTAAATTTGATTCCCCAATCTAAGTTCTGGCAATGATTACCAAAAAACTCATAAACCAATGAAACAAGTGAAATACAATACAATATAAACCTTGGATGAAGATCATGATAATTAAGGAATAGTAGTCCTTCACTCTCTATTATTTCACGGCTTAATGGGTTCTGGACTAGTATTTCATGGATGTTTTATAGGGGAATAAATTCATTATATCATTGTTTAAGAACGCCCTATATATGAAAATTATATAATGTGATTATTAATACCAAATAATGATAGACTATTGGATAAAATAGTTGGAGTAAAACTCAATAAAATAAAATAGTAAATTTTGAGGAAAACAATATGTTTCCTTAGTTTGTATGGTTCATATCTCTCAAGACATTTTGTCTTGAGTTGAATATAATTTTAGATACAGATATATATTTTCATTAAAATATGATAAATTAAAATTGGGATTGAAAATTTTATTTAAGAAAGGATAATGTAACACCCTATGATTTTGAAATACATTTTTCTCTAAATCAATACCATGTTCGATAACTCATTTCCATCACAATAACAAACTAAAATGATATAAGATATATAAGATGAAAATTATTATTTATATTTAAATTTAATAAAATCATTACATAATAAAAATAATGATATCAATATAGAATACATAAAAAATTGATTAATTAACACTTAATATCTTAAAATGATAGTTTTCATTAAGGGTAGTTTCTCTTGACATATTTTATTTTCAATTTAAAAATATATGTATTAATTTTGTAATTCTATTTTTCTAAAATGAATTTAATTTTTAAATTTTTTATATCAAAATTAACCTTTTATGTATTTTTTAAAACTTCTCTAAAAAACATTTATTGGAAAAAGTTGAACATTGTCTTTAAAAAAATGTTATAAATTATATGAATTTACCATTTTATAAGGCCTACATAGAATTTAAGAAAAAAATTAATTAATAAAATAAATATTTAAGGGGTGTAATTATTTATTTTAAGTATTATTATAAACCTAAAAACCTTATGATTAAATTTTACAACTTTTGTAACATTTTATTCCAATTTAGACATAGTTTTCAGTATTTTGTTTTAATTATACATTTTTTTAAAATTATGTTTGTTATTTAACTAAAGTTCATAATGAATTCAATATAATTTTATGTAAACATTTTATTTCTTGTAAATTACTAAATTTTATTATTTTGATCTAACATGAATTTTATGTATTGTGGCACACTTTTAATAAAATTCTATTTGTATGCGTCATGTGGGTCAATTATGAAATAAAATGTTCTACATTATAAAGTATGTTTTTGATAAAATGTTTTTATAATTTCAAATTTTGATTTTAAATTTATTAAATAATGATAATATTAATTTTTTTACTCAAAATAATCACTGGGGGTAAAAACATTATATGTCATGGTGACCATAAAATGCTTAAAGAGCTCTATAGAGTTTAAAATAACTAAAAAATATAAAAAATGTCATACAATCATTTGAGACATATTTTTCCTAGAATATTCACAAACCCTCTTTTATTTTACCATTTTTTTACTTTTACCATTGAGTATTTACACACCATTAATGAAATGTAATTGCAACTTCAAAATATACCCATGTATTCACTTAGGAAAGGGGTATCTTTGAACACTTTATGCTATATCGGTCCATTAAAAACTAATACTACTACATTTCCACTATTATCCTCATAGATTATGCTCTTATATTAGTGATCCACTACCATTAATTATTTCCCCTAAGGATATAACATCCTAAAAAATTTCTAATTTATATCTCGCGTTATTAACATTAGTATATCTTACTCCTTCAAATTTTCATTGTTAATCATCCACATAATTTTTTTTATTAATACTCCAATATATTGAAATCATAATTATAAATATACATGAATGTTATTACATTAATTTAAAACTAATTATTCAATCATTTCAATAAACTATATAAAATTAATGAATAAAAATTGGGTGTACGTACTGACTACTTCCTACAGAAAGTGTTGTGGTAAATTTGCCATCATGATCTATCATGGTAGGTAAAAAGGATAGATTTTATGAATGAATATTCTGAAAATTTCTCAATTATTACTCTAAAATTTAAATTTATCGTATACCCTCAATCCATCCCATTAGTTGTAATATTTTTTTTAACAGTGTGTATATACAGGCTATGTAACACCCCAAGTAAATAAAGAATATGACATTTTCATATTTATCCATATTTGTGAATAAAATATTAATATAACATTAAAGGGGACACTATGCTCAATGGCGTACCCAATACGCAACAACATGTTTCTTGGGAATCTTACGTTGCACTCTAATAATAAAATAATGTTATTTTAAATTGTAGTTAACGCCTAGCCGTTATAATGGAGGGAATGAACGGAACTAACTACAAAATGATTATATATGTTTGTCAAATATTTTTACTTTTATCTAATAAATGTTAGAGACTTAAAATGTGAATGAATCCAATTTTAAGCGTAAATATTCTAATATTCATTAAAAGGTCTATTAATCACCTTTTGATGATGAACCTCTTTTAAATACACTTTTGACAATTTTATGTGTTATATTTGACAAAATAAAATTCTTCTTTAGAATCGGGACATCAAAATTTACTTTGTGTAAATTTTTGGAATTTTTCCGATAAAGTTCATTTTTTTAATGAATAGTAAAAAATGCTGTATTTTAATTCAAAACCCTTTTTTAATCTAATTTATTTATATGATTAGATTATATTTTTAATTGGTTTTAAAGTTAAATTATAATATATTTTTACCATTTAATCCAATAGTGGTCATTGGAATTAATTTCACATTGAAATTGGACTTAAACTAGTGTCAATATTTTAATAGATATTGTTTCTTAAAAACATGCTATTTGTTTTGACAGTGGGAATTAATTATTAAATTAATTAATGAAACTTATATGTTTTCAATTTTTTAAAATAGACATCATTTTTGAATTCGGAATATCAAATATAGTTTAGGGTGAATTTTTGGTATTTTTCTGAAAAACTTAAATTTTTGATGAATAGTGAAACCACTAAGTTGTAGTTAAAGAAACTGATTTTTCGTTTGAATGAAAATTTTCCACTTCTGTGATTTGATTTTCAAAAATCCGACATACATGGTTTTCATTAAGAAGTAAAATATGGTTCAATGGGATTAAAATAATTTTTGGTGAATAGTAATTTTTAAGTTTTATTAATCGCGATTAAAGGTAATTAGTGTAATTTAAGGTAAAAATAATGCTTTAATAATATTAAATGACCTAGAAACATGTTCTACCCTCATTTTATGTGTCATGGCCGACCAATACAATCCATGGTTCAACTTGGAGACCCCATAGAGCCACTTTGGTAGGAAAATGACATAAATAACTTTTTATTTAAAGTTAAAAATAAAATGTCACAAACATGTGTTGTTTTACTAAAACAATTTTTACATGGGGTTATACAAGTCATATTTTTTATTATAAATATTCATTAGAAATATAAAAAGATTTCCTACATCATGATATATGTTTTATAATTTTTAGTCACTAAATAAATTAAATTATTTATGACACCATGATGATGCAGCGATTACCTCATTATTTAATGATTTAAATAAAATGAAAAGATAATGTAAAATCTAAGACCTAAACTTGTCACAAACCTATTGGATGGTTGTATTTCGAACCCTTACCACCTTATTTTCTAAATAAATTAATGTGGGACCTTTAAAATCCGAAACACATTTGAAAATAAATAACATTTTTTAACTTTCCAAGAGTGCCCCTCCTCTCCTCTTATAAAAGACCCCCACCTCTACCACCTTACACACACCTCTCAAGCCTTTCGATTGGCCAAACCCTGACCATATCATCTCTCAACATCCCTCTCTTCATCATTGAAGCCTCACTTTGGGTATAATCCTTTCCAAGGAAGCCTTTGAGCTCAAATAAAAGAGAGATACCCGATTTAAAGGTAATGTCATCCCTTGTGTTCTTTTGTTTTATTTTTCTTCTCCAAACCCCAAAACTCTTTTTATTACTTTTTTTTGTAACAAAAACAGTATCTTAAATATACTATGATGTTTTTATAAGAAGTATTCTAGCTACACTTTTACACACCTCCGTCTATTGGTTAAAGAATATACTGTTTCTGTGGATGGCGGATTACTGCCTCACGAAACGATGATTGTTCAATATTATTTTAACACCTTCGAAGGAGGCCATTAAGATGTCACTATATTTATATATGATATATAATATGTTTATGTTTTCCTTAAGCATATGTATTTTTCATTTATGGCATACCTTTATGGTTTCCATTATGGGTAAACGCGATATCTTCATTTTAGGAAGTGCGGACTACCGCCCCCTCAAAGTGATTTGATTCGTTAATGCCATATGTGGGACGTATAAAGTATGGAATTAATGGTATTACATATGATATCCTACTGGAATTATAATATACCTTTATATAATTATTATTTAATTCCATTGAATACACAAAAGAAAAGAAACGAAAGTAGCGTTCATGCCTACGTACGGATTACCGTCTCCATGAACGGTACATTTCATTTCTTATCTCCAAATGTTATGTACTATTATAAGTACATATATATAATGGATATATATGTAATATATTACATCTAAATGATGAATATCATTCTGTAATTATAATATATATATATATATCTCATTTTGTTTTAATTCCATTAATATGACAAATAATGAAAGTATCGTTCATGCGTACGTACGACATACCGTCTCCATGAACGGTGCTTTTAAATTTTTATCTCCAAATGCTATGGAATAGTATAAAATTAATACATACTGGATATATATGATATTTAAAAAATCAATACTATTTTGGATATGATGTACCTATAACTACATGGAAAATTCTTTTCCAACAAGTTCGATTTTTACTCATGTACCGAACATCGACAAAAACATCTGATATGAACTCACTTTATTAACCAATTATTATAACATTATAATATGTGATATTAACTGAATAATAATATTTAAATTAGGTCCTTATGAAATTATAAATTGACAAAATTTTATTATTCCAGAGATTAAAGAACGACCGAGTCATGTCGGACATGAGGTAAGGGATCCTACCCCTCTCTTTATTTTTAAGTACACTCTTTTATGTCATTCATTTTAAGCTCATCTTTCTTATGATTGGGATGTTATTTTAAATTACTCCTACTGTACTTTTTATTTTCATATGATGAGAGATCCTATTTTCTGTCACGACCCGTCCTCGGGGCCCGTGCCGTGACTACCCCAAGCTTGCCTTCCATAGGCCTGGGGATGGCGACTAACACCAAGGCGTAAATCCCAGTAAAAAGGGAAGGCATTGCCTTTGTAAAGTAAACAAGAACCACAGAGTAAGCAAACGGAAAAAGTAAACACTAAGTAAAAACTGGTACAATAGTTAGTGCGGAAAAGTAAGTGGGCCAGTATACAAACCCAAACTGAAAGTAAAGTACAACTCAAAAGGGAAAACAACAACAGAAAAGTAAAGCCGCAACGCCGAGCTGCCCACTGGAAATCCCACCTGAAGGGTGGGTACAGATAGCTCCACTGCTCCTCGGGTCCGCCGTCCGCTCCGAGTATGTCCTACCCAGTGGTCCACCTCCAGGTACCGTCCTGCTCTACAAGCCTCAACCATGATCAATGTTGTCCGTCATCTGCAACCAACACAACGTAGTGCGGGCATAGCCCGTGCAGGGGTGAGTATAAACTACTCAGTAGGGACCCCGAGACCCACGAAGGTCTCCCAAAATCCACAAAGGATAAACCACAAAGGAAAGATACAATCACGAAGTAACAACCGACACTTCTTAGGTATGTGCCCATACATATACATAAGTCATCAATTACAATACGGTCCAACCTCTGAGCCCAAGTACAACCCAGTCCACATTGGAAAGTATATGTATTCCACACAGGAATGAAAAACGTAATCCACACAGGATAGCACAACACAATCCACACAGGAAAGCAAATAGGATTCAGCTCACACAGGTATACTTCTTCGAAAGACGATAGAGATGATCACTGATCCATCTAAGTCATCGGACCCACAAATGATCGATAGGTACTAACCCCCTCAATGACCCACACAGGATCGGTAGGAAACTAATCCCCGCAAAGACCCACACAGGATCAGACCCACACAGGATCTGTAGGCGCTGGCTCACACAGAACCGCTGAGCGCTGACCCACACAGGATCGGACCCACACATGATCGGTAGCACTGATCCACATAGGATCGCTGAGTGTTGTAGTCGTCGTCGTCGAATACACTGAGGATCTCTGTACAGTCGTCGTCACAGTCACAGTAGCAGTTGCAACCAGCACTAGGGTTTCCGCACACAGCAAGCTCATTCGGGAGGGTCCGCTCCACGAGCCGAGAGGCTGATACATCAACTGACACATAGTCCAGAGTTGATGTATCCAAAAGTTCCGTATCGTCAACAGGAACTCAACGTCGTAGATGGAGGGTAAATCAGACGCTCGGTCTGAGAGTTATTGGCTTTTTCGTCCCGGGGCCCTGTTGATTTTTAAGACAAAACCAACCCGACCATACTCCACCTACATCCAAACCTCGGGCGGAGAATTCCAAAAGATCCATCTCACTTAGAGGAATTCAAAAAAGTCAACGGAACGTCAATCAGACGTTCGTAGCTCAAGATATGAGTGTTTCTGCTCCGAGGGCCCGGTTGGTTTCGTGTACGAACCAACCCTGTCGAACTCAAAGTATTCCTAAACGTTGAGTGAGATATACCTAAACGACCGTCTTGATTCAAGGATCGTATCACAACTGACAGTGCGTCGATCGGAGGTCCGTAGCCCGAGTTATGGGCAATTGAACCCAAACGGTCCGGAAACGGGGGTTTCGGGCCCGGACCAACCCGGCCCGAGACCCCCCGGTCGGCCCGAACCGGGTCGACCCACCCTGGGTCCGGTTCGGCCCGGCCCGGCGTGGCCCGAGCCGGCGCGGCCCGGCCCAGCCTGGCCGACCGGCCAGGCGGCCGGTCCGGCTGGGCACAACGCGCTGTCCGGCTTAGCCGAAGGCCGAACCATTTTGGAAAGGGGGGGCGCCTGCCCCCCTTATGTAACCACAACCCCCCATTTATGGGGGCCGTTTGACGTCCGGCCAGGGGAATTTATTTCCCATGGCTCCTCCCCTTCCAGCTCCGACACCGGCGGCCCGGTCTGGCCGCCGGTCACCTTGTTCCGCCGCGGCCAGGAACCGGCCGCGGCCCTTGTCTTTCGGCGCAGCGCGACGGCGTCGCGCCCCTCCACCGTGGCCTCGGAACCGGCCGCGGTATTTTCGGGTTTTTTTCGACGTGGCGCGATGGCGTTGCGTCCTTGATCATCCTTCAATGGCGCGGCACGATGGAGCCACACATTTCATTTCGCATGATACCGCGTGGTGCGATGGCACCACGCCTTCCCAAACCAAACCACAAGGAACCAACATGAAAATAAGGAGGGTCGGCCGTGTTTGTGCGGTCCGGCCCCCACCCCTCGCGTTATTCGATAACAATTAGTTTTAATCCACGAAGATCATCAAGTTGGTATTTACGAACAAAATAAATAAATAAAACCTCTACCTCGGTTTCAATAACGGTGCACGTCAACGAGCCGCGGAAGACGAGCGTCGTCGAGGTCGGGCGTCGCGGAAACCGAACATCGATTCCGTTGACGTCAAGGTGCGTCCGAAGAGGAATCTTCGTTGGAGAAGTTATTTGCGTTCTTCTGCAGAGATGTTCTTCACTAAGGACATTGTTCTTCGTCAGAGTCCAAGGTGTTCTTCACGTTCTTCGTCGAAGTTGAAGAAGAAGAAGACTTCCTCAAACCCTTAGCCCTTTCCTCCCATGTCTCCACCACAAGAAAAACTAACCCCAAAATAAAATAATCCTCCAACTTATTTTATTAACCCAAAATAGGTTTTTTTAATTTCAAGAGTTTGAAAATTCAAAACCCATATTTAACTCACTTAAGTTATTAACATAAGATGTTATAAAAATTGATGAGGAGATAAGTTAGCAAAACTTAAATGGGGGGTTTAGAGGGGTTAGGAAAGTGAGGGGTTGGGCTCGTGTGGGTCCCACCCTACCTTATCCTCTCAAGGTTGGTTATAAAAAGTGGGTCCCACCCCCAACATCCTTACTTAGGATAAAACTACAAAGTGGGAAAAAAATAAAAATTGTTAAATTTTTATTTTCAACTACCACAAAAATTAATAACTCCCCTCGTGTAAACGCAACTCCGAAACAGGAGTTCCTAAGCAATTACCGGTGCTGCGGTTCCATCGGTGCCCTCAGAATTCGATTCTGGGAACCATTTCAAAAGTTATAAATTTCCGCTCATTCTTTCACTGAACGTACCCGAGTTAAACTTCGGATAGAAATTTCGGGCACACCGGGCCTCAGAATCAAGTGCCGTCTGAAACCGCGTTCTTGTAAAATTTCAAAGAAAATTAAGAAATAATTTCCCTTGAATTTTACGGGTCTTTACATTACTCCCACCTCAGGGATTTACATCCATGTAAAGATACATTGAAAACTAGGGAAACAAATGAGGGTATTGAGCACGCATCTGAGCCTCCCGCTCCCAAGTGCTCTCTTGGAGGTTCCCGTGCTGCCATCTGATTCGCACCAGAGGAATCAACCGTCCACGTAGGACCCGCTCCTGTCGATCCCCGATCTCCACTGGGACCTCCGCAAAAGTCGCCCCATCATCGACGTCAAGCTCCCCATGGTCAATGATATGCGTCGGGTCATGCACATATCTCCTCATCTGAGATACGTGGAAGACATCGTGCACCCAGTGCAACTGAGGTCGTAGAGCCAGACGATAAGCCACCTCGCCAATCCTGCTGAGGACTTGGAACGGTCCAATGAAGCATGGAGACAACTTTCCGCCTCGGCCAAATCTCTGTAATCCACGTCGAGGCGAGACACGCAAAAACATGTGGTCGCCATCCTCGAACTCTAGTGGCCTCTGCCTCCTGTCAGCATAAGACTTTTGCTGGCTCTGAGCTGTCCTCATCTGCTCCTGGATGACCTGGACCTTCTCTGTCGTGGCCTGGACCATCTCCGGTCCCACAAGTGCTGACTTCCCAGGGTATGTCCAGCACAAAGGAGATCTGCAAGGTTGGTCGTACAACGCCTCGTATGGTGCCATCCTGATGGTGGAGTGGTAGCTGTTGTTGTACGCGAACTCCACCAGGGGTAGGTGGTCCTCCCAGCTGCGACCAAAGTCGAGGACACATGCGCGGAGCATGCCCTCAAGAGTCTGAATGGTCCTCTCTGTCTGACCATCTGTCTGAGGGTGAAAGGCTGTGCTCAGATGTATTTGCGTCCCGAACGCCTCCTGCAATCCCTTCCATAACCGGGAAGTAAAACGAGCATCTCGATCAGAGACGATAGATGATGTCACACCGTGAAGCCGAACAATCTCTTGAACGTAAAGACGTCCCAAGCTCTCCACTGAGCCCTGCTCTCTGATGGGTAAGAAGTGAGTCAACTTGGTGAGTCGGGCAATAATCACCCAGATGGAGTTGTGACCTCTGGAAGTGCGTGGAAGTCCAGTCATGAAGTCCATAGATATCCCGTCCCACTTCCACTCTGGGACCTCCAAGGGCTATACCAAGCCTGCTGGTACCTGATGCTCTGCCTTCACCTGCTGGCAGGTGAGGCATCGAGAAACGAACTCTGCCACAGCCTTCTTCATGCCTAGCCACCAGTGCTATCGTCTGAGATCGTGGTACATCATCGTCACTCTGGGATGTACCGCCAAAGGAGAAGTGTGAAACTCTCTCAGCACCTCCTCTCGTAAAGCAACTGGTACCAAGGTACGTCCTCTGAAAAGGATGTCGTGCTCTGCTCCAAAGGAGAAACCATCAGGTGACTGTCTTGAGGATATCTGTGCACGCCGCGTCTCACAGTCAGCGTCCCCACGCTGTGCCTCTCTGACCCACTGTAGTAGTGGAGGAGTGACTGTGAGAGACTGAAGGAAGGCTGCTCCATCTCTGTCCACAAAGTATATCTGCAAAGAGGCTAGCTGCTCTGTCGCCTCCTCAAGTAGCTGAATGCCCGTCCTCCTGCTGAGGGAATCGACTACCACGTTCTCCTTTCTAGGAGTATAGACTATCTCAAAGTCATAGTCCTGGAGGAACTCGAGCCATCGCAGCTGTCTCAGATTCAGATCCTTCTGAGAGAAGATGTATCTGAGACTCTAATGGACAGAAAAGACAGTAAATCGTTCGCCCATCAGATAGTGTCGCCATGTCTTCAGAGCGAAGACCACTGCTGCTAACTCCAGGTCATGGGTAGCGTAGTTCTGCTCATGCGGCCTCAACTGATGTGATCCATAGGCGATCACTTCCCACTCCTGCATCAGGACACAACCGAGTTCGGTCCCTGATGCATCACAGTAGACTACATACCCTACTCCCTCCTCAGGAAACCTCAAGATAGGTGCGCTGGTCAATCTCTATCTCAGCTCCTAGAAGCTCTGCTGACATCTTTCTGACCACACGAAGGGTTTCCCCTTCTTCATCAAAGCTGAGAGTGGTGCCAGAACTCTGGATAAGTCTGGCACAAATCTTCGGTAGTATCCAGCTAGTTCCAAGAAACTCCGCACCTCTGTCATGCTCCTGGGTGGCTCCCAAGCTAGCACTGCCTCGATCTTCGCAGGATCCACTGCAGCTCCCGCCTCAGAGATGATGTTCCCCAAGAAGTGGACCTCACGTATCTAGAATTGACACTTTGAGAGTTTTCCATAAAGCTGGTTCTCTCGGAGTGTGTCTAGTACAATTCGTAAGTGATTGGCGTGATCCTCCTTAGTCGTCGAGTATATCAAAATGTCGTCGATGAAGACCACGACAAATCGATCGAGGTACGGCTGAAAGATCTTGTTCATGACGTCTATGAACACTGCTGGAGCATTGGTTACGCCGAAGGGCATAACCAAGACCTCATAGTGTCCATACTGACACCTGAAGGCCGTCTTCTGCACGTCCTCGTCTCGAACTATGAGCTGGTGATAGCCTCACCTGAGGTCTATCTTCAAGAACCACCGTGCTCCCTTGAGCTGATCAAAGAGGTCATCAATCCTCGGTAGCAGATACTTGTTCCTCACTGTCACCTGGTTCAGGCGACGATAGTCAACAAAAAGTCGCAAGATCCCATCCTCCTTCTTGGTGAACAATATCGGGGAAGCCCAGGGTGAAACACTGGGTCAGATAAACCCCTTGCCCTATAAGTCCTCCAACTGTACTCGTAGCTCTCGAAGCTCAGAGGGGGCCATCCGATACGCTGGAGTCGATATCGGGGCTGTCCTGAGGTACATGTTAATATAAAAGTATACCTCTCTGCGAGGAGGTAACCCTAGAACGTCGTCGGGAAAAACGTCTGCATACTGATCCAAGACTTCAGGAAAACAAGGACTCTGCATGTCAACTGCTCCTAGGATGAGGCTAGCCAACTGATGAGGGATGGTTTGTCCTCTCCTTCGCGAAAGTCTATCCTGTGCTGCGAAGGCTCCCTTCTCGCCGGTGAATGTGAACCTTCTCCCGTCGGTGCATACACATCGCACCTTGCGCCTAATACAGTCAATCTGTGCATGGAATGTAGAAAACCAATCCATGCCCAAGATGAAGTCGTAAGGCCTAGACGCCACTACGAGAAGATCCCAGCTAAAGATCTTGCCTCCTAGAGTAAGCTCACACTTCCGACACCAGTGGGTAATCATCGAGTCTGCTCCTGTAAAAGTCTCTAGCCGTAAGGATCGATCCAACGGCTCTGTCGGAATCTCCGAGCTCTAAACAAGGGGTAGCGTCTATGAAAGAGTGACTCGCTCCTGTGTCTATAAGTACTGCAACAAGGGTGGAATAGACTCAGATAGTACCTAGAATCATCTCGGGCGCGCCGTGGTCATAGGCCTCTGCTGCCTGAAGCTGTGCCTGTCTCTGCCCGCCAGCTCCCTGTGGTCGGGGTGGACCTCCTGGTGGTGGTGGTGGGAGAGCCTCAAGGCGTCACCCACCACCTGCTGCTCGGCCATCTCCTCTTCCTCATCCGCCTCCTCCCTACGGACTGCCACGGTCAACCCTCGGCCTCTGACTCAGTGGTCCCTCAACCGTCTGCTGCTCCTCGGCACGACAGTTCGGGCAATCACGAGCCATGTGACCCTGTCCACTGCACGAGTAGCACTGTCTGCCTCTCGAAAGACTGGCTCCACGCTGTGTGCCCCACACTACTGAGCCAGTGTCCTAAGGTCGCATGCCTGAGGGTCTGGTCTGCCTGGACCCAAGAGTCATCCGTCGACTGCCTGCTGCAGAAGACTCTGCTACGTGCCGCCGTGCGGTGGGTCTCGGCGCTGGTGTAGACTCAGCAAGAAAACTCTTGATCAAAAGGGCTCTCTCCAGTACTCCTGTCTGAGTCGGAATGCTGAGGGAGATCAGCGATGCCCTGATCTCGTGTCTCAATCCCTGCTCAAAGGTCGGGGCCTGGAAGAATGGGTCCCCTACCATGTCTGTAGAGTAGCGCGAGAGATCGGTAAATCTCGCCGAGTACTGGGCGACCGTCATGCTGCCCTGCCGCAGCTGAAGAAGCTCCTGAATGCACACCGCATGGAGGGTGGCTGGGACAAACTCGGAGAAGAAGAGGCTCTCAAAGTTCGTCCAGAGAAGAGATGCCTCATCGTGCACCTGGAGCATCATGCTCCACCCTCTGCCTGCCACTGCGTGAAGTAGGCTCGCTGCGAGGATCACCATGAGGTCTGCTGGTGTCCCCACTAACCTGAAAACTCTCACCACTGCCTCCAGCAAGTCCTCGGCTTCCTGGGGGTCCGTCTCCCCACGAATCCTGGGCGGTCACTGGCGCTGGAACTCATGAAGTGCACTGAGGCGACGTGCATCGTCAGCGGCTGGTGCTGGAAGCATCGGTGGCTCAGCGGGTAAAGCTACCGCCGGTGCCACTGCTAACAAAGGGCCCTGCACCGAGGCCTCGTCGCTCGGTGGGCTATCGTCACACTCGACTCCCGAAACCCTAGCTGGCTGCCGTCATGGGGCCATCCTGAAAAGGAAACAGGTGCACCACGATCAGAACAGAATGCCTGGTGAGGTGACACAAAGTAATCACAAAGAAAACTTAAAACACACATGCAATCAATGTTTTCGTGCATTAAGTCGGAAATCAGAAGTCAAGGTCCAGGTGTACGGATACGTCGGCCACCACACCAACACTGGACTCCCTGGACTGATAACCACACCCAATACGCTAAACACAATTTCTTCACATAGAAAAGATCAGAGTCTGCGGTAGAACCGAACTCCTATGATACCAATTTGTCACGACCCATCCTCGGGGCCCGTGCCGTGACTACCCCAAGCCCGCCTTCCATAGGCCAGGGGCTGGCGACTAGCACCAAGGCGTAAATCCTGGTAAAAAGGGAAGACATTGCCTTTGTAAAGTAAACAAGCACCACAGAGTAAGAAAGCAGAAAAAGTAAACACTAAGTAAAAACTGGTACAACAGTAAATTTGGAAAAGTAAGTGGGCCAGTATACAAACCCAAACTGAAAGTAAAGTATAAATCAAAAGGGAAAACAACAATAGAAAAGTAAAGCCGCAACGCCGAGCTACCCACTGGAAATCCCACCTGAAGGGTGGGTACAGATAGCTCCACTGCTCCTCAGGTCCCGCCGTCCGCTCCGAGTATGTCCTGCCCAGTGGTCCACCTCCAGGTACCGTCCTGCTCTACAAGCCTCAACCACGATCAACGCTGTCTGTCGTCTACAACCAACAAAATGTAGTGCGGGCATAGACCGTGCAGGGGTGAGTATAAACTACTCAGTAGGGACCCTGAGACCCCCGAAGGTCTCCCAAAATCCACAAAGTATAAACCACAATGGAAAGATACAATCACTAAGCAACAACCGACACTGCTTAGGTATATGCCCATACATATACCTAAGTCATCAATTCCAATATGCTCCAACCTCTGAGCCCATGTACAACCCAGTACACATAGGAAAGTATACGTATTCCATACAGGAAAGAAAAACGTAATCCACACAGGATAGCACAACACAATCCACACAGGAAAGAAAACAGGATTCAGCTCACACAGGTATACTTCTTCGAAAGACGATAGAGATGATCACTGATCCATCTAAGTCATCAGACCCACAAGGGATCGATAAGTACTAACCCCCGCAATGACCCACACAGGATCGGTAGGAAACTAACCCCTACAAAGACCCACACAGGATCGGACCCACACAGGATCTGTAGGCGCTGGCTCACATAGAACCGCTGAGCGCTGACCCACACAGGATCGGTAGCACTGATCCACATAGGATCGCTGAGTGCTGTAGTCGTCGCCGTCGAATCCACTGAGGATCTCTGTACAGTCGTCGTCGCAGTCACAGTAGTAGTCGCAGCCAGCACTAGGGTTCCCGCACACAGCAAGCTCGTCCGGGAGGGTCCACTCCACGAGCCGAGAGGCTGATATATCAACTGACACATAGTCTAGATTCGATGTATCCAAAAGTTTCATATCGTCAACAGGAACTCAACGTCGCAGACGGCGCGTCAATCGGTCGCCCGGTCTGAGAGTTATTGGCCTTTTCGTCCTAGGGGCCCAGTTGGTTTTTAAGACAAAACCAACCCGACCATACTCCACCTACGTCCAAACCTCGGGCGGAGTATGCCAAATGATCCGTCTCACATATAGGAATTCAACAAATTCAACGTCACGTCAATCGGAGGTCCGTAGCACAGGATATGAGCGTTTCCGCTCCGAGGGCCCGGTTGGTTTCCTTTACGAACCAACCCGGCTGAACTCAACATATTACGAAACCTTGAGTGCGATATAACGAAATGACCGTCTCGATTCAAGGATCGCATCCCAACTGAGGTGCGTAGATCGGAGGTTCGTAGCCCGAGTTATGGGCAATTGAACCCAAACGGTCTGGAAACGGGGGTTTCGGGCCCGGACCGACC
The DNA here is from genome assembly GCA_963277665.1 of Viscum album. Taxonomy (NCBI): domain Eukaryota; kingdom Viridiplantae; phylum Streptophyta; class Magnoliopsida; order Santalales; family Viscaceae; genus Viscum; species Viscum album. Next base: position 248,856,740 of record OY728131.1, read on the forward strand.
TGGCCCGAGACCCCCCGGTCGGCCCGAACCGGGTCGTCCCGCCCCTGGTCCGGTTTGGCCCGGCCCGTCACGACCCTGGCTTGGAGCGGCGCGGCCTGGCAGACCGGCCAGGCGGCCGGTCTAGCTGGGCACAGTGCGCTGTCTAGCTCGGCCGAAGGCCGAGCCATTTTGGAAAGGGGGGGGGGGGGGGGGCGGGGCGCCTGCCCCCCTTGTGTAACCACGACCCCCCATTTATGGGGGCCGTTTGAAGTCCAGCTGGGGGAATTTATTTCCCCCGACTCCTCCCCTTCCAGCTTGCCCGACCTGGCTGGCCGGTTCCTGCTCAACGGGACCGGTGATGGCCGGTCCCCTTCCAGCTCTGACGCCTGCGGCCCGGTCCGGCCGCCGGTCACCTTGTTCCGCCGCGTCCCGGAACCGGCCGCGGTCCTTGTCGTCCGGCGCGGCGCGGCACGACGGCGCGACGCCCCTCCGCCGAGGCCCCGGTACCGGCAGCGGTATTTTTCAGTTTTTTTCGACGCGGCGCGACGGTGTCACGTCCTTGATCTTCCTTCCATGGCGCGGCGCGACGGCGCCGCGCATTTCCTTTCGCATGAAACCGCGTGGTGCGACGACACCACGCCTTCCCGAACCAAACCAAAAGGAACCAACATGAAAATAAGGAGGAGGGTCGGCCGTGTTTGTGCGGTCCGCCCCCCCTGTCATTATTCTATAACAATTGGTTTTAATCCAAAAAGATTTTCAAGTTGGTATTTACTAACAAAATAAATAAATAAAACCCCTAACTCGGTTTCATGAATGGTGCACGTCAACGAGCCGCAGAAGACGACCGTCGTGGAGGTCGGGCGTCGCAGAAAACGAACGTCGATTCTGTTGATGTTGAGGTGCGTCCGAAGAGGAATCGTCGTTGGTGAAGTTCTTCGCGTTCTTCGGCGGAGATGTTCTTCGCTAAGGACGGTGTTCTTCGTCGGAGTCCGAGGTGTTCTTCACGTTCTTCGTCGAAGTTGAAGAAGAAGAAGACTTCCTCAAACCCTTAGCCCTTTCCTCCCAAGTCTCCACCACAAGAAAAACTAACCCCAAAATAAAATAATCCTCCCACTTATTTTATTAACCCAACATAGGTTTTTGAATTTCAAGAGTTTGAAAATTCAAAACCCACATTTAACTCACTTAAGTTATTAACATGAGATGTTATAAAAATTAATGAGGAGATAAGTTAGCAAAACTTAAATGGAGGGTTTAGAGGGGTTAGGAAAGTGAGGGGTTGGGATCGTGTGGGTCCCACCCTACCTTATCCTCTCAAGGTTGGTTATCACAAGTGGGTCCCACCCCCAACATCCTTACTTAGGATAAAACTACCAGGTGGGAAAAAAATAAAAATTGTTAAATTTTTATTTTCAACTACCACAAAAATTAATAACTCCCCTCGTGTAAACGCAACTCTGAAACAGGAGTTCCTAAGCAATTACCGACGTTGCGGTTCCATCAGTGCCCTCAGAATTCGATTCCGGGCAATGGTTAAAATGTTAGAAATTCCTGCTCGTTCGTTCACTGAACGTACCTGAGCTAAACATCGGATAGAAATTCCAGGCACACCAGGCCTCGGAATCAAGTGCCGTCTGAAACCGCGTTCTTGTAAAATTTCAAAAAAAATTAAGAAAAAATTTCCCTTGAATTTTACGGGTCTTTACATTACTCCCACCTCAGGGATTTACGTCCCCGTAAAGATACATCGAAAACTAGGGAAACAAATGAGGGTACTGAGCACGCATCTGAGCCTCCCGCTTCTAAGTGCTCTCCTGGAGGTTCACGTGCTTCCATCTGATGCACACTAGAGGAATCGACTGTCCACGTAGGACCCGCTCCTGTCGATCCTCGATCTCTACTGGGACCTCCGCAAAAGTCGCCCCATCATCGACTTCAAGCTCCCCATGGTCAATGATATGCGTCGGGTCGTGTACGTATATCCTCAGCTGAGATACGTGGAGGAGGTTGTTCACCCGTTGCAACTGAGGTGGTAGATCCAGATGATAAGCCACCTCGAAAATCCTACTGAGGACCTGGAAGGGTCTGATGAAGCGTGGAGACAACTTGCCGCCTCGGCCAAATATCCGTAATCCATGTCGAGGTGAGACACGCAAAAACACATGGTCACCATCCTCGAACTCTAGTGGCCTCCGCCTCCTGTCAGCATAAGACTTCTGCAGTTATGAGCTATCCTCATCTGCTCCTGGATGACCTGGACCTTCTCTGTCGTGGCCTGGACCTTCTCCGGTCCCACAAGTGCTGACTCCCCAGGGTCTGTCCAGCACAAAGGAGATCTGCAAGGTCGGCCGTACAACACCTCATATGGTGCCATCCCGATGGTGGAGTGGTAGCTGTTGTTGTACGCGAACTCCACCAAGGGTAGGTGGTCCTCCCAGCTGCGACCAAAGTTGAGGACGCATGCACGGAGCATGTCCTCGAGAGTCTGAATGGTCCTCTCTGTCTGACCATCCGTCTGAGGGTGAAAGGCTGTGGTCAGACGTAGCTACATCCTGAACGCCTCCTGCAATCCCTTCCATAGCCGGGAAGTAAAACGAGCATCTCGATCGGAGACGATAGATGATGGCACACCGTGAAGCCGAACAATCTCCTGAACATAAATACGTCCCAAGCTCTCCACTGAGCCCTGCTCTCTGATGGGTAAGAAGTGAGCCGACTTGGTGAGTCGATCGACAATCACCCGGATGGAGTCGTGACCTCTGGAAGTGCGTGGAAGTCCAGTCACGAAGTCCATAGATATCTCGTCCCACTTCCTCTCCGGAACCTCCAAGGGCTGTACCAATCCTGCTGGTACCTGATGCTTTGCCTTCACCTGCTGGCAGGTGAGGCATCGAGAAACGAACTCTGCCACAGCCTTCTTCATGCCTGGCCACCAGTGATATCGTCTGAGATCCTGGTACATCTTCGCCACTCCGGGATGTACCACCAAGGGAGAAGTGTGAAACTCTCTCAGAACCTCCTCCCATAAAACAACTAGTACCAAGGTACGTCCTCTGAAAAGTGTGTCGTGCTCTACTCCAAAGGAGAAACCATCAGGTGCCTGTCCTGAGGATATCTGTGCGTGCTGCATCTCACGGTCAGTGTCCCCACGCTGTGCCTCTCTGACCTGCTGTAGTAGTGGAGGAGTGACTGTGAGAGACTAAAGGAAGGCTGCTCCATCTCTATCCACAAAGGATATCTGCAAAGAGGCTAGCTGCTCTGTCGCCTCCTCAAGTAGCTGAATGCCCGTCCTCCTGCTAAGGGCATCAGCTACCACGTTCCCCTTTCCAGTAGTATATAATATCTCAAAGTCATAGTCCTGGAGGAACTCAAGCCATCACCGCTGTCTCAGATTCAGATCCTTCTGAGAGAAGATGTATCTGAGACTCTGATGGTCAGAAAAGACTGTAAAGCGTTCTCCCATCAGATAGTGTCACCATGTCTTCAGAGCGAAGACCACTGCTGCTAACTCCAGGTCATGGGTAGCGTAGTTCTGTTCATGCGGCCTCAACTGACATGATCCATAGGAGATCATTGCCCGCTCCTGCATCAGGACACAACCGAGTCCAGTCCCTAATGCATCGCAGTAGACTACATACCGTACTCCCTCCTCAGGAAACCTCAAGATAGGTGCACTGGTCAATATCTGTCTCAGCTCCTGGAAGCTCTGCTAATATCTGTCTGACCACACGAAGGGTTTCCCCTTCTTCATCAAAGCTGAGAGTGGTGTCGCAACTCTGGAGAAGTTGGGCACAAATCTCCGGTAGTATCCAGCTAGTCCCAAGAAACTCTGGACCTCTATCATGCTCCTGGGTGGCTCCCAAGCTAGCACTGCCTCGATCATCGCAGGATCCACTGCAACTTACGCCTCAGAGATGACTTTCCCCAAGAAGTGGACCTCATGTATCCAGAACTAACACTTCGAGAGTTTTCCATAAAGATGGTGCTCTCGGAGTGTGTCTAGTACAACCCGTAAGTGATAGGCGTGCTCCTCCTCAGTCGTCGAGTATATCAAAATGTCGTCGATGAAGACCACGACAAATCGATCGAGGTATGGATGAAAGATCCTGTTCATGAGGGCCATGAACACTGCTGGAGAATTGGTTACGCCGAAGGGCATAACCAAGAACTCATAGTGGACATACCGACACCTGTCCTCGTCTCGAACTCTGAGCTGGTGATAGCCTGACCTCAGGTCTATCTTCAAGAACCACTGTGCTCCCTTGAGCTGATCAAAGAGGTCATCAATCTTCGGTAGCAGATACTTGTTCCTCACTGTCACCTGGTTCAGGCGATGATAGTCAACACAAAGTCGCAAGCTCCCGTCCGCCATCTTGGTGAACAATATCGGGGAAGCCCAGGGTGAAACAATAGGTCGGATAAACCCCTTTGCCCTGAAAGTCCTCCAACTATACCCGTATCTCTCGAAGCTCAGCGGGGGCCATCCGATACGCTGGAGTCGATATCGGGGTTGTCCCGGGGTACAGGTCAATATAAAAGTCTACCTCTCTACGAGGAGGTAAACCTGGAATGTCGTTGGGAAAAACGTCTGCATACTGATCCACCACTGCAGGAAAACAAGGACTCCTCATGTCAACTGCTCCTAGGATGAGTCTAGCCAACTATTGAGTGATGGGCTGTCCTCTCCTTCGCAGAAGCCTATCCTGTGCTGCGAAGGCTCCCTTCTCACCAGTGAAGGTGAACCTGCTCCCGTCGGTGCGTACACATCGCACCTTGCGCCTAATACAGTCAATTTGTGCATGGAATGTAGACAACCAATGCATGCCCAAGATGACGTCGTAAGGCCTCGACGCTGCTACAAGAAGATCCTAGCCGAAGCTCTCGCCTTCTATAGTAAGCTCACACTGCCGGCACCAGTGCGTAATCGTCGAGTCTGCTCCCGTAGGAGTCTCTAGCCATAAGGATCGAGCCAACGGCTCTGTCGGAATCTCCGAGCTCTGAACAAGGACAGCAGCTATGAAAGAGTGACTCGCTCCTGTGTCTATAAGTACTCCAACAAGGGTTGAATAGACACAGATAGTACCTCGAATCATCTTGGGCGCACTGTGGTCGTATGCCTCTGCTGCCTAAAGCTGTGCTTGTCTCTGCCCGCCAGCTCCCTGTGGTCGGGGTGGACCTCATGGTGGTGGTGGTGGTAGAGCCTCAAGGCGTCGCCCACCACCTGCTGCTCGGCCAGCTCCCCTGCCTCGTCCACCTCCTCCCTGCGGACCGCCATGGTCGACCCTCTGCCTCTGCCTCAGTGGTCCCTCAACCGTCTGCTGCTCCTCGGCACGACGGGTCGGGAAATCACGAGCCATGTGGCCCTACCCGCCGCACGAGTAGCACTGTCTGCCTCTCGAAAGACTGGCTCCACGCTGTGTGCCCCACACTGCAGAGCCGGTGTCCTAAGGTCGTCTGCCTGAGGGTCTGGTCTACCTGGACGAAAGAGTCATCTGTCGACTACTTGCTGCAGAAGACTCTGATACGTGCCGCCCTGCGGTGGGTCTTGGCGCTAGTGTAGACTCAGCAAGAAAACTCTCGATCAAAAGGGCTCGCTCCAGTACACATGTCTGAGTCAGAATGCTGATGGAGATCAGTGATGCCCTGATCTCATGTCTCAATCCCTGCTCAAAGGTCCGGGCCCGGAAGAATGGGTCCCGTACCATGTCTGTAGAGTAGCGCGAGAGATCGGTAAATCTCGCCGAGTACTGGGCGACCGTCATACTGCCCTGCCGCAGCTGAAGAAGCTGCTGAATGCGCACCGCACAGAGGGTGGCTGGGACAAACTCCAAGCGAAAGAGGCTCTTAAAGTCCGTCTAGAGAAGAGATGCCTCATCGTGCACTCGGAGCATCAAGCTCCACCATCTTCCTGTCGCTGCGTGTATTAGGCTCGCTGCGAGGATCGCCATGAGGTCTGCTAGTGTCCTCAATAACCTGAAAACTCTCACCACTGCCTCCAGCCAGTCCTTGGCTGCCTGGGGGTCCGTCTCCCCACGGAACCTGGGCGGACGCTGGCGCTAGAACTCATGCAGTGCACTGAGGCAACGTGCATCGTCAGCGGCTGGTGCTGAAAGCATCGGTGGTTCGGCGGGTAAAGCTACTGTCGGTGCCACTGCTGACAAAGGGCCCTGCACTGAGGCCTCGTCGCTCGGTGGGCTATCGTCACGCTCGACTCTCAGAACCCTAACTGGCTACCATCGTGGGGACATCCTAAAAAGGAAACAGGTGCGCTACTGACAGAACATTATACCTGGTGAGCTGACACAAAGTAATCACAAAGAAAACTTGAAACACACATGCAATCAATGTTTTTGTGCATTAAGTCGGAAATCCGAAGTCAAGGTCCTGGTGTACGGATACATCGGCAGCCACCCCAACACTGGACTCCCTAGACTGATAACCACACCCAATACGCTAAACACTATTGCTTCTCATAGAAAAGATCAGAGTCCGCGGTAGAACCGAACTGCTCTGATACCAATTTGTCACGACCCGTCCTCGGGGCCCGTGCCGTGACTACTCCAAGCCCGCCTTCCATAGGCCAGGGGCTGGCGACTAGAACCAAGGCGTAAATCTCGGTAAAAAGGGAAGGCATTGCCTTTGAATGTAAACAAGCACCACAGAGTAAGCATGCGGAAAAAGTAAACACTAAGTAAAAACTGGTACAAAAGTAAGTGCGGAAAAGTAAGTGGGCCAGTATAAAAACCCAAACTGAAAGTAAAGTACAACTCGAAAGGGAAAACAACAACAGAAAAGTAAAGCCGCAACGCCGAGCTGCCCACTGGAAATCCCACCTGAAGGGTGGGTACAGATAGCTCCACTGCTCCTCGGGTCCCGCCGTCCGCTCCGAGTATGTCCTGCCCAGTGGTCCACCTCCATGTACCGTCCTGCTCTGCAAGCCTCAACCACGATCAACGCTATCCGTCGTCTGCAACCAACACAATGTAGTGCGGGCATAGCCCATGCAGGGGAGAGTATAAACTTCTCAGTAGGGACCCCAAGACCCCCAAAGGTCTCCCAAAATCTACAAAGGATAAACCACAAAGGAAAGATAAAATCACGAAGTAACAACCGACACTACTTAGGTATATGCCCATACATATACCTAAGTCATCAATTCCAATACACTCCAACCTCCGAGCCCAAGTACAACCCAGTCCACACAGGAAAGTATATGTATTCCACACAGGAAAGCAAAACATAATCCACACAGGATAGCACAACACAATCCACACAGGAAAGAAAACAGGATTCAGCTCACACAGGTATACTTCTTCGAAAGACGATAAAGATGATCACTGATCCATCTAAGTCCTAGAACCCACAAAGGATCGATAGGTACTAACCCCCGCAATGACCCACACAGGATCGGTAGGAAACTAACCCCCGCAAAGACCCACACAGGATCGGACCCACACAGGATCTGTAGGCGCTGGCTCACACAGAACCGCTGAGCGCTGACCCACAGAGGATCGGACCCACACAGGATCAGTAGCACTGATCCACATAGGATCCCTGAGTGCTGTAGTCGTCGCCGTCGAATCCACTGAGGATCTCTGTACAGTCGTCGTCGCAGTCACAGTAGCAGTCGCAGCCAGCACTAGGGTTCCCGCACACAGCAAGATCGTTCGGGAGGGTCCGCTCCACGAGCTGAGAGGCTGATACATCAACTGACACATAGTCCAGAGTCGATGTATCCAAAAGTTCTGTATCGTCAACAGGAACTCAACATCGCAGACGGCGCGTCAATCGGATGCCCGGTCTGAGAGTTATTGGCTTTTTCGTCCCAGGGGCCCGGTTGGTTTTTAAGACAAAACCAACCAGAACGTACTCCACCTGTGTCCAAACCTCGGGCAGAGTATGCCAAAAGATCTATCTCACTTAGAGGAATTTAACAAAGTCAACGGCACGTCAATCGGACGTCCGTAGCTCAAGATATGAGCATTTCCGCTCCAAGGGCCCGGTTGGTTTCGTGTACAAACCAACCCTGCCGATGTAAAAGTATTTTGAAACCTTGAGTGCGATATACCGAAACGACCGTCTCGGTTCAAGGATTGCATCGCAACTGATGGTGGTTCGATCGGAGGTCCGTAGCCCGAGTTATGGGCAATTGAACCCAAACGGTCCGGAAACTGGGGTTTCGGGCCCGGACCGACCCGGCCTGAGACCCCTCGGTCGGCCCGAACCAGGTCGACCCGCCCCGGGTCCGGTTCAGCCCGGCGCGGCCCAGCCCGGCCGGTCCTGCTGGGCACAGCGCGTTGTCCGGCTCGGCCGAAGGCCGAGCCATTTTGGAAAGGGGGGCGCCTGCCCCCTTGTGTAACCATGACCCCCCATTTATGGGGGACATTTGAAGTCCAGCTGGGGGAATTTATTTCCCACGGCTCCTCCCCTTCCAGCCGCCCTAACCTGTCCGGACTGTTCCTGCTCAACGGGACCAGCGATGGCCGGTCCCCTTCCAGCTCCGACGCCGGCGGCCCGGTCTGGCCGCCAGTCACCTTGTTCCGCCGCGGCCCGGAACCGGCCGCGGCCCTTGTCGTCCGGCGCGGCGCGACGGTGCCGTGCCCCTCCGCCGCGGCCCTGGTATCAGCCGTGGTATTTTCGGGTTTTTTTCGACGTGGTGTGACGGCGTCGCGTCCTTGATCTTCCTTCCATGGCGCGGCGCAACGGGGCCGCGCATTTCCTTTCGCATGATACTGCGTGGTGCGACGGCACCACGCCTTCCCGAACCAAACCACAAGGAACCAAGATTAAAATAAAGAGGAGGGTCAGCCGTGTTTGTGCGGTCCGCCCCCCCTCCCCCTCGCATTATTCGATAACAATTGGTTTTAATCCACGAAGATCGTCAAGTTGGTATTTACGAACAAAATAATTAAATAAAACCCCTACCTCGGTTTCAAGAACGGTGCACGTCAATGAGCCGCGGAAGACGAGCGTCGTAGAGGTCGGGCGTCCTGGAAAACGAACGTCGATTCCATTGACATCGAGGTGCGTCCGAAGATGAATCGTCGTTGGAGAAGTTCTTCGCCTTCTTCGCCGGAGATGTTCTTCGCTAAGGACGGTGTTCTTCGTCGGAGTGCGAGGTGTTCTTCACGTTCTTCGTCGAAGTTGAAGAAGAAGAAGACTTCCTCAAACCCTTATCCCTTTCCTCCCAAGTCTCCACCACAAGAAAAACTAACCCCAAAATAAAATAATCCTCCCACTTATTTTATTAACCCGACATAGGTTTTTTAATTTCAAGAGTTTGAAAATTCAAAACCCACATTTAACTCACTTAAGTTATTAACATAAGATGTTATAAAAATCAATGAGGAGATAAGTTAGCAAAACATAAATGGGGGGTTTAGAGGGGTTAGGAATGTGAGGGGTTGGGATCGTGTGGGTCCCAACCTACCTTATCCTCTCAAGGTTGGTTATCACAAGTGGGTCCCACCCCCAATAACCTTACTTAGGATAAAACTACCATGTGGGAAAAAAATAAAAATTTGTTAAATTTTTATTTTCAACTACCGCAAAAATTAATAACTCCCCTCGTGTAAACGCAACTCCGAAACAGGAGTTCCTATGCAATTACTGACGCTGTGATTCCATCGGTGCCCTCGGAATTTGATTCCGGGCACCGGTTCAAAAGTTATAAATTCCCGCTCGTTCGTTCACTGAACGTACCCGAGCTAAACTTCGGATAGAAATTCCGGGCACACCGGGCCTCGGAATCAAGTGCCTTCTGAAACCGTGTTCTTGTAAAATTCGAAAGAAAATTAAGAAAAAATTTTCCTTGAATTTTACGGGTCTTTACATTTTCTCTAATCAATCCATTTTGGAGGTTTTGAGTGGCGCCGTTAGGCTGCCGAATTTTCGTAAGAGATATAACCTCTCTCTTTCTTTTTAAGTACTCTCCTTTATGTCACTTCTTTTAAGATCCTCTTTGTTATGATGGGGTATGTTCTTTTATATTCCACATACTTTAAATTTTATTGTAATATGATTAGAGACGCTATTTGATCTAATCAATCCATTTTTGGAAGTTTTAAGTGGCGCTGTTAGGCTGCTGAGTTTTCGTAAGTGATTTTTCATCTCACATTTAGTCCCGTGAGATTTATACTACATTTTCCACCATTTCCTTTGAGTGGTGTATGTACTTCCCATTATTATACTCTTTGTGTCACGACCCGCCCTCGGGGCCCGTGCCGTGACTACCCCAAGCCCGCCTTCCTAAGGCCAGGGGCTGGCGACTAGCACCAAGGCGTAAATCCCGATAAACAGGGAAGGCATTGCCTTTGTAAAGAAAACAACCACCACTGAGTAAGAAAGCGGAAAGAGTAAACACTAAGTGAAAACTGTAACAAGCTGTGCTGAAAGTAAAAAGGGGCCGGAAATACAAGCCCAACTATAAAGTACAACTGAAAGGGGAAAATAGCAACTGAAAAGAAAAGCAGCAGCGTCGGGCCGTCCTCTAGAAATCCCACCTGAAGGGTGGGTACAGATAGCTCCACTGTTCCTCGGGTCCCGCCGTCCACTTCGAGTACGTCCCACCCAGTGGTCCACCTCCAGGTACCGTCCTGCTCTGCAAGCCTCAACCACGATCAACGCTATCCGTCGTCTGCAACCAACACAACGTAGTGCGGGCATAGCCGGTGTAGGGGTGATTATAAGCTACTCAGTAGGGCCCCGAGACCCCCGAAGGTCTCCCGAAATCCACAAAGTATAAACCACAACGGAAAGATACAATCACGAAGTAACAACCGACATTGCTTAGGTATATGCCCATACATATACCTAAGTCATCAATCCCTGTTCAGCTCCAACATCCGAGCCCAAGCACAACCCAGTCCACATAGGAAAGAAAACATAAATCCACACAGGATAGCACAAAACAATCCACAAAGGAGAGAAAAACGTAAATCCGCACAGGATAGCACAACACAATCCACAAAGGAGAGCAAAACGTAAATCCACACAGGATAGCACAACACACTCCACAAAGAAGAGTAAAACGTAAATCCACACAGGATAGCATGACACAATCCACAAAGGAAAGAAAAACGGAATCCACACAGGATAGCACAACACAATCCACAAAGGAGAGTAAACAGTAATTCAGCTCACACAGGTACACATTGTCGAAAAGGTGAAAGGGATGATCAGATATAGATACTGAATCATCTAAGCTGGGACCCACATAGGATACAAGACCAGTTGTCTTCATTGATTCATTTATGCTGGGACCCACATAGGATACAAGACCAGCACTGAATCATCAAAGCTGGGACCCACATAGGATACAAGACCAGCATAGCTAGGACCCACATAGGATACAAGACCAACTATCTTCATTGATTCATCTATACTGGGACCCACATAGGATACCAGACCAGTATTGAATCATCTAAGCTGGGACCCACATAGGATACAAGACCAGCACAGCTAGGACCCACATAGGATACAAGACCATGTGTCTTCATTGATTCATCTATACTGGGACCCACATAGGATACAAGACCAGTATTGAATCATCTAAGCTGGGACCCACATAGGATACAAGACCAGCACAGGTAGGACCCACATAGGATACAAGACCAGCTGTCTTCATTGATTCATCTATACCGGGACCCACATAGGATACAAGACCAATATTGAATCATCTAAGATGGGACCCACATAGGATACAAGACCAACTCTCTTCATCTTCGCAGTCCACTGAGGATCTCTGCACAATCGTCGTCGTCGAAGTCGCAGCCAGCTCTAGGGTTCCCGCACACAGCAAGCTCGTTCGGGAGGGTCCGCTCCACGAGCCGAAAGGCTAATACATCAACTGTCACATAGCCCGAAGTTGATGTATCCAAAAGTTCCATGTCGTCAACAGGAACTCAACGCAACAGACGGCGCGTCAATCGGACGCCCTTTCTGAGAGATATTGGCTTTTTTGTCCGAGGGGCCCGGTTGGTTTTTAAGGCAAAACCAACCTGACCGTACTCCACCTACATCCAATCCTCGGGCGGAGTATGCCAAAAGTTCCGTCTCACTTAGAGGAATCCACCAAAGCTGACGGCACATCAATCGGACGTCCGTAGCTCAAGATATGAGCGTTTCCGCTCCGAGGGCCCGGTTGGTTTCGTGTATGAACCAACCCGGCCGAACTCAAAGTATTCCGAGACCTTGAGTGCGATATACCGAAACGACCGTCTCGATCCAAGGATTGCGTTTCCACTGACGGTGTGTCATTCAGAGGCCCGTAGCTCAAGTTACGGGCAAACGGCCGAAAATGGTCCGAAGACGGGGGGTCCGGGCCCGGGCCGACCGAACCGGGTCGACCCGACCCGGTTTGACCCAGCGGGACCCGTTCCGGTCCGGCCAGGGCGCGGGCTGGCTCGGCCGGCCGGTCCGGCTCGGCTCGGCTGAGCGGCTGCCGCGGGGCGCTGTCCCCGCGGGTCGGAAGTGTCACGGCCCCCCACGTGGGGCCGCGCTGGATCAAAGGACGCGACTTTGCCACGTCCGAGTGCGGTGGACCCGCACGGCCACGGGTCCTCGGTCGCCATCGCCGACGGCTTCCGTGGGCCACTGGAGTCGCTCCGGTGGTCCGATTCCGTTCCCGTCTGCGCCGCTGCTCCTCCCAGGACTCGTTCTTCACTGCGGTACCATCAAATTTCCGTTGCGGCACGTTCCGTCGTTTCCCGTCAAACCCGCACAACAATGAAGAACGGTGGAGGGTTGTCGTGCCGTGTTCGTTTGGCCTACACCCTCCGCGTTAGATAAAAACAACGGGAGAAAAAAATATTCAACACATGAAACAACAATTTTAACAAAACAAAATTATTCATATGAATCAAGTTCTTTAATTTTAGAAAACGTTCACGGGAAAAAGGGAATTTCCAAAACAAAACCCCTACCTCGTCAAGTCACACGCGCGGGTTCTTTGCGGATTGAGGATCATCGCGTTGTCGGGGTATCCGGCGTCGCGTCGTTGCGGAAGGGTGTCGCGTCGACGAGCTCCGAGGTTCAAGAACAAAAAGATTTAATTAAAAATAATTAAATCCTTCTTGAGTTAAAAACCACAAAGGAAAATTAAAAAGAAATCCGGAACTCTCACCTCAACGGATGGTCGAAGGTTTTTGTTGCGGATTAAAGAACGTCGCAGAAGAACGTCGCGGGAGAGGAAAGATCGGCGTCGCAGCAAATGGCGTCGCGTCGTCGATTTCCGCGGGTTCGGCGTTCTTTGTCTGAGGCCGGCGTTCTTCATGTTCTTCACGTTCTTCACGTTCTTCGCGAAGAAGGGTGAAGGCACAAGAGCTTCTGTCAAAAACCTCTCAAGGTGTAATCCTCCAAATGTCGGTGTTGGTCTCATTTTATTATTACGCCAACAAACGAAAAAGAGGTAAGTAATGACCCATTAATTCATAGAATTAATTCAACGAAATAAACCGCCCATTTAATTCATGAAATAAACCGCCCAATTAAATGGTGCGTTAAGAATTTAAGATAACGCGTCAGTTGACTTTCATAATGATGGGTTTTCACGGGTGCGTTACTTAGCGAAAAGGAAACGGCGGGGCTCATGCGGGTCCCACCTCTCAAATATCCTACCAAGAGGGTATGATATTTTTGGATAGCATCCTATCCGGATAAACTAAACTTAAGCCACTTTTAAGTGGCTTCAAGTGGCTTCCAAGTGGCTTAAGTGAAATAAAATAAAGTTTGTCATACAATTATTTTATTTCTTAACCTTAAGCCCAAAAATTAAAAAACACACCTGAGAAAACGCAATTCCGGAAGAGGCGTTTCTAAGAAAATACCGGTGCTGCGATTTCATCGGTGCCCTCAGAATTCAATTCCTGGCACCGGTTCAAAAGTTAGAAAAACCCGCTCGTCCGTTCACTGAACGTACCCGAGCCAAACTTAGGAAAATGATTCCGAGCACACTGGGCCTCGGAATCAGGTGCCGTCAGAAACTTTGCACTTTTAAAATTCCAAAGAAAATTAAGAAAAAAAATTCCTTGAAATTTCTGGGTCTTTACATTACTCCCACCAGAGGGATTTACATCCCCGTAAAGCTTCAACACAAACTAGGGATACAAAGGCGGTACTGAGCAAACATCTGAGCCTCCCGCTCCCATGTGCTCTCTTGGAGGATCCCGTGCAGCTATCTGAAGCGCACAAGAGGAATTAATCATCCACATAGGACCCGCTCCTGTCGATCCTCGATCTCCACTGGGCCCTCCGCAAAAGTCATCCCATCATCAAAGACCAGCTCTCCATGGTCAAATATTTGCGTCGGGTCGTGCACGTATCTCCTCAGCTGACATACGTGGAAGACGTCGTGCACCCGGAGCAACTGAGGTGGTAGAGCCAGGTGATAAGCCACCTCGCCAATCCTGCTGAGGACCTGGAAGGGTCCGATGAAGCATGGATACAACTTGCCACCTCGGCCAAATCCCCGTAATCCACATCGAGGTGAGACACGCAAGAAGACGTGATCGTCATCTTCGAACTCAAGTGGCTTCCGCCTCCTGTCAGTAAAAGACTTCTGCCGGCTCTGAGCTATCCTCATCTGCTCCTGGATGACCTGGACCTTCTCTGGTCCAACAAGAGCTGCTGTGATTTCTTCTTTGCCGATAAGAGAAATCTGGTATCATCCCCTGGATGAACCACTTTCTTTGCCTAATACAGTCAATCCTGACATGGATGATACTAATCCATACCAAGGATGACGTCGTAAGGCCTCGACGCTACTACCAAGAGATCCAACCATTACTCTCTCCTCCAAGGGTTGAGTCACACTGTCGGCATCAGTGTGTGGTAACTGGGTCTCCTCCAGTAGATGTCTCACAAGTGAGGGTCAAGTCAACAGTCTAAACCGGAACCACTTAGTAACAACACAAAAGAGGACAGGAATAAAAACATCACAAGGGTATTCGTCTTTTATTATTGCAGCTCATAATACAAAGACGCTACACAATAGAAACAAGGAACTAGAAGTACAAAGGACGTATCCACTAGTTCCGCTCCTGTCCATTTGCTCCCAGAGCTCCATGATAGAAGGCCTCAACTGCCTGAAGCTGAGCTCTCCCATGTCCACCAACTCCCTGCGGTCAGGGTGGACCTCCTGGTGGTGGTGGTGGAAACACCTCGAAGTGTCTCCCAGCATCGGCTACTCGGCCAGCTCCTCTGCCTCGTCCGCCTTCACCCTGCGGACCACCATGGCTGAACCTCTATCTGGGAGGTCCCTCTACCACCTGCTGCTCATCTGTAAGATGATTCGGGCAGTCTCGAGCCATGTGACCTCTCCCGCTTCATGCGTAGCAATGCTTGCCCTTCGTGTAGCTGGCTCTTTTTCGGGTGCCCCGCACAACCAAATCTTCATCCTGAGACTTCCCATCTGATGGTCTGGCCCGTTTGAACCTCTGCGTCACCTGTCTACTGCCAGCTGCAGACGACCCTGCTACGGGCCATCCTGCGGAGGGCCCTATCACTGGAGCCTGATCGGCGAGAAAACTCTCCACTAGAAGGGCTCTCTCCAACACCTCTGCCTGAGTCGGAATGTTGAGGGAGATCATCGAAGCCCTGATCTCATGCCTCAGTCCCTGCTCGAAGGTCCGGGCCCAGAAGAATGGGTCCCGTACCATATCTGTGGAGTAGCGCGAGAGATCAGTAAATCCCACCGAGTACTGGGCCACTGTCAAGCTGCCCTGCCGCAGCTGAAGAAGCTCCTGAATGCGCACCGCACGGAGGGTTGCTGGGACGAACTCGGAGTGGAAGATTCTCTCAAAGTCCGTACATAGAAGATATGTCTTATCGTGCACCTGGAGCATCAAGCTCCACCATCGTCCCGCTGCTGCATGCAGTAGGCTCGCCGCGAGAATCACCATGAGGTCTACTGGTGTCCTCACTAGCCTGAAAACTCACACCACTGCCTCCAGCCAGTCCTCGGCTGCCTGGGGGTCCGTCTCCCAGCGGAACCTGGGCGGTCGCTGATGCTGAAACTCGTGCAGCACGCTAAGGAGACATGCATCGTCAGCGGCTGGGGTTGGTAGCATCGGTGGCTCGGCGGGTAAAGGTACCGCCGTTTCCTCTGCTGACAAGGAGCCTTGCACTGAGGCCTCGTCGCTCGGTGGGCTGTCATCACGCTCCACTCTCAGAAACCTTGCTGGCTACCGTCGTGGGGCCATCTTGAAAAGAAACAGGTGCGCCACGGTCAGAACAGTATACCTGGTGAGCTGACACAAGTAATCACAAAGAAAACTTGAACACACATGCAATCAGTGTTTTCGTGCATTAAGTCGGATATCAGAAGTCAGGGTCCTGGTGTACGGATACGTTGGCCGCCGCACCAACACTGGACTCCCTGGACTGATAACCACATCCAATACGCTAAACAATATTGCTTCAAATAGAAGAAAGATCAGAGTCTGCGGTAGAACCGACCACCTTTGATACCAATTTTCACAACCCGACCTCGGGGCCCGTGCCGTGACTACCCCAAGCCCACCTTCCTTAGGCCAGGGGCTGGAGACTAGCACCAAGGCGTAAATACCGATAAACAGGGAAGGCATTGACTTTGTAAAGAAAACAACCACCACTGAGTAAGCAAGAGGAAAGAGTAAACACTAAGTGAAAACTGTAACAGCTGTGCTGAAAGTAAAAAGGGTCCAGAAATACAAGCCCAACTGTAAAGTACAACTAAAAGGGGAAAACAACAACTGAAAAGAAAAGCCGCAGCGTCGGACCGTCCTCTGAAAATCCCACCTGAAGGGTGGGTACAGATAGCTCCACTGCTCCTCGGGTCCCGCTGTCCGCTCCGAGTACGTCCCGCCCAGTGGTCCACCTCCAGGTACCGTCCTGCTCTGCAAGCCTCAACCACGATCAATGCTGTCCGTCGTCTGCAACCAACACAATGTAGTGCGGGCATAGCCCGTGCAGGGGTGAGTATAAGCTACTCAGTAGGGGCCCCGAGACCCCCGAAGGTCTCCCGAAATCCACAAAGGATAAACCACAACGGAAAGATACAATCACGAAGTAACAACCGACATTGCTTAGGTATATGCCCATACATATACCTAAGTCATCAATCCCTATTCGGCTCCAACATCCGAGCCCAAGCACAACCCAGTACACACAGGAAAGAAAACGTAAATCCACACAGGATAGCACAACACAATCCACAAAGGAGAGAAAAACGTAAATCCGCACAGGATAGCACAACACAATCCACAAAGGAGAGAAACACGTAAATCCACACAGGATAGCACAACACACTCCACAAAGGAGAGAAAAACGTAAATCCACACAGGATAGCATGACACAATCCACAAAGGAAAGAAAAACGGAATCCACACAGGATAGCACAACACAATCCACAAAGGAGAGTAAACAGCAATTCAGCTCACACATGTATACATCATCGAAAAGGTGAAAGGGATGATTAGATATAGATACTGAATCATCTAAGCTAGGACCCACATAGGATACAAGACCAGCTGTCTTCATTAATTCATTTATGCTGGGACCCACATAGGATACAAGACCAGCACTGAATCATCAAAGCTGGGACCCACATAGGATACAAGACCAGCAGAGCTAGGACCCACATAGGATACAAGACCAGCTGTCTTCATTGATTCATCTATACTGGGACCCACATAGGATACCAGACCAGAATTGAATCATCTATGCTGGGACCCACATAGGATAGAAGACCAGCACAGCTAGGACCCACATAGGATAGAAGACCAGCTATCTTCATTGATTCATCTATACTGGGACCCACATAGGATACAAGACCAGTATTGAATCATCTAAGCTGGGACCCACATAGGATACAAAACCAGCACAGCTAGGACCCACATAGGATACAAGACCAGTTGTCTTCATTGATTCATCTATACTGGGACCCACATAGGATACAAGACCAGTATTGAATCATCTAAGCTGGGACCCACATAGGATACAATACCAGCTCCCTTCATCGTCGCAGTCCACTGAGGATCTCTGCACAATCGTCGTCGTCGAAGTCGCAACCAGCTCTAGGGTTCCCGCACACAGCAAGCTCGTTCGGGAGGGTCCGCTCCACGAGCCGAAAGGCTAATACATCAACTATTCTATAGCCCGAAGTTTATGTATCCAAAAGATCCGTTTCGTCAATAGGAACTCAACGCAACAGATGGTGCGTCAATCGGACGCCCGGTCTGAGAGATATTGGCTTTTTTGTCCCGGGGGCCCGGTTGGTTTTTAAGGCAAAACCAAACCGACCGTACTCCACCTGCATCCAAACCTCGGGCAGAGTATGCCAAAAGATCCGTCTCACTTAGAGGAATCTACCAAAGCTGATGGCACGTCAATAGGATGTTCGTAGCTCAAGATATGAGCGTTTTCGCTCCGAGGGCCCGGTTGGTTTCGTGTACGAACCAACCCGGTCAAACTCAAAGTATTTCGAAACCTTGAGTGCGATATACCGAAACGACCGTATCAATCCAAGGATCACGTTGCCGCTGACGACGCATCGTTCGGAGGCCTGTAGCTCATGTTACGGGCAAATGACCGAAAATGGTCCGAAGACGGGGGGTCCGGGCCAGGGCCGACCCGGCCCGACCCCCCTGGGTCGGCCGACCCGGGTCGAACCGACCCGGTCCGACCCTGCTGGACCCGGTCCGGTCCGGCCAGGGCACGGCCTGGCTCGGCCGGCCGGTCCGGCTCGGCTCGGCCGAGCGGCTGCCGCGGGGCGCTGCCCCCGCGGGTCGGAAGTGTCACGGCCCCCCGCGTGGGGCCGCGTTGGATCAAAGGACGCGACTTTTTTATGTCCGAGTGCGGCGGACCTGCGCGGCCGCGGGTCCTCGGGCACCGCCGCCGGCGGCTTCTGCGGGCCACCGGAGTCGCTCCGGTGGTCCGATTCCGTTCCCGTCTGCGCCACTGCTCCTCCCGGGACTCGTTCTTCACTGCGGAACCATCAAATTTACATTGTGGAACGTTCCGTCATCGCCCGTCAAATCCGCACAACAACGAAGAACAGCGGAGGGTTGTCGGGCCGTGTTCGTTTGGCCCGAACCCTCCGCGTTAGATAAAAGCAACGGGAGAAAAAAATATTCAACACATGAAACAACAATTTTAACAAAATAAAATTGTTCATATGAATCTGGTTCTTTAATTTTAAAAAACGTTCACGGGAAAAAGGGCATTTCCAAAAAAAAATCCCTACCTTGTCAAGTTGCACGCGCGGGTTCTTTGCGGATTGAGGATCGTCGCGTCGTCGCGGTATCCGGCGTCGCGTCGTCGCAGAAGGGTGTCGCATCGACGAGCTCCGAGGTTCAAGAACAAAAAGATTTAATTAAAAATAATTAAATCCTTCATGAGTTAAAAACCACAAAGGAAAATTAAAAAGAAATCCGGAACTCTAACCTCAACGGATGATCGAAGGTTTTTGTTGCAGATTAAAGAACGTCGCAGAAGAACGTCGCGGGAGAGGAAACGTCGGCGTCACAGCAAATGGCGTTGCGTCGTCGATTTCCGTGGGTTCGGCGTTCTTCATCGGAGGCCGGCGTTCTTCGCGTTCTTTGCAAAGAAGGGTGAAGGCACAAGAGCTTCTGTCAAAATCCTCTCAAGGTGTAATCCACCAAATGTCGGTGTTGGTCTTATTTTATTATTACGCCAACAAATGAAAAAGAGGTAAGTAACGACCCATTAATTCCTAGAATTAATTCAACGAAAGAAACCGCCCATTTAATTCACGAAATAAACCGCCCAATTAAATGGTGCGTTAAGAATTTAAGAAAACGCGTCAGTTGACTTTCATAATGACGGATTTTCAAGGGTGCGTTACTTAGCGGAAAAGAAACGGCGGGGCTCGTGCGGGTCCCACCTCTCAAATATCCTACCAATAGGGTAGGATATTTCTGGATAGCATCCTATCCGGATCAACTCAGCTTAAGCCGCTTTTAAGTGGCTTCAAGTGGCTTCCAAGTGGCTTAAGTGAAATAAAATAAAGTTTGTCGTACAATTATTTTATTTCTTAACCTTAAGCCCGAAAATTAAAAACCACACTTGAGCAAACGCAACTCCGGAAGAGGCGTTTCTAAGCAAATACCGGCGCTGTGATTTCATCGGTACCCTCAGAATTCGATTCCGGGAACCGGTTCAAAATTTAGAAAAACCCGCTCGTCCGTTCACTGAATGTACCCGAGCCAAACTTCGGAAAATGATTCC
Source organism: Viscum album (assembly GCA_963277665.1). Lineage (NCBI taxonomy): Eukaryota > Viridiplantae > Streptophyta > Magnoliopsida > Santalales > Viscaceae > Viscum > Viscum album. The sequence continues at coordinate 248,876,948 of OY728131.1, forward strand.
GGGCACACCGGGCCTCGGAATCAGGTGCCGTCAGAAACTTTCTCTTGTAAAATTCCAAAGAAAATTAAGAGAAAAAAAATTCTTGAAATTTCCGGGTCTTTACATTACTCCCACCACAGGGATTTACATCCCCGTAAAGCATCAACACAAACTAGGGATACAAAGGCGGTACTGAGCACGCATCTGAGCCTCCCGCTCCCATGTGCTCTCCTGGAGGTTCCCGTGCAGTTATCTGAAGCGCACTAGAGGAATTGATCATCCACGTAGGACCCGCTCCTGTCGATCCTCGATCTCCACTAGGACCTCCGCACAAGTTGTCCCATCATCAAAGACCAGCTCTCCATGGTCAAAGATTTGCATCGGGTCGTGCACGTATCTCCTCAGCTGAGATACATGGAAGACGTCGTGAACCCGGAGAAAATGAGGTGGTAGAGCCAAGTGATAAGCCACCTCGCCAATCCTGCTGAGGACCTGGAAGGGTCCAATGAAGCGTGGAGACAAATTTCCGCCTCGGCCAAATCCCCGTAATCCACGTCGAGGTGAGACACACAAGAAGACGTGATCTCCATCCTCGAACTCAAGTGGCCTCCGTCTCCGGTCAGCAAAAGACTTCTGCCGGCTCTGAGCTATCCTCATCCGCTCCAGGAAGACCTGGACCTTCTCTGGTCCTACAAGAGCTACTGTGATTTCTTCTTTGCCGATAAGAGAAATCTGGTCTCATCCCCTGGATGAACAACTTTCTTTGCCTAATACAGTCAATCCCGACGTGGATGATACTAATCCATACCAAGGATGATGTCGTAAGGACTCGACGCAACTACCAAGAGATCCAACCGTTACTCTCGCCTCCAAGGGTTGAGTCACACTGTCAGCATCAGTGTGTGGTAACTGGGTCTCCTCCAGTAGATGTCTCACAAGTGAGGGTCAAGTCAACAGTCTAAACCGAAACCTCTTAGTAACAACACAAAAGAGGACAGGAATAAAAACATCACAAGGGTATTCGTCTTTTATTATTGCAGCTCATAATACAAAGACACTACACAATAGCAACAAGGAACTAGAAGTACAAAGGACGTATCCACTAGTTCCGCTCCTATCCATTTGCTCCCAGAGCTCCATGATCGAAGGCCTCAGCTGCCTGAAGCTGAGCTCTCCCATGTCCACCAACTCCCTGCGGTCGGGGTGGACCTCCTGGTGGTGGTGGTGGCAACACCTCGAAGTGTCTCCCACCATCGGGTACTCTGTCAGCTCCTCTGCCTCGTCCGCCTGCACCCTACGGACCACCATGGCCGAAACTCTGTCTGGGAGGTCCCTCTACCGCCCGCTGCTCATCTGTAAGACGATTCAGGCAGTCTCGAGCCATGTGACCTCGCCCGCTGCATGCGTAGCAATGCTTGACCCTCGTGTAGCTGGCTCTCCTTCGGGTTCCCCGCACAACCGAATCTTCATCCTGAGACTGCCCATCTGATGGTCTGGCCCGTTTGAACCTCTGCGTCACCTGTCTACTGCCGCTGTAGAAGACCCTGCTATGGGCCGTCCTACGGAGGGCCTTGTCACTGGAGCCTGCTCGGCGAGAAAACTCTCCACTAGAAGGGATCTCTCCAACACCTCTGCCTGAGTCGGAATGTTGAGGGAGATCATCGAAGCCCTGATCTCATGCCTCAGTCCCTGCTCGAAGGTCCGAGCCCGGAAGAATGGGTCCCGTACCATATCTGTGGAGTAGCGAGAGAGATCAGTAAATCTCACCGAGTACTGGGCCACTGTCAAGTTGCCCTGCCGCAGCTGAAGAAGCTCCTGAATGCGCACCACATGGAGGGTGGCTGGGACGAAATCGAAGCGGAAGATGCTCTCAAAGTCCGTCCAGAGAAGAGATGTCTCGTCGTTCACCTGGAGCATCAAGCTCCACCATCGGCCGACTGCTGCGTGCAGTAGGATTGCCGCGAGGATCACCATGAGGTCTGCTGGTGTCCTCACTAGCCTGAAAACTCACACCATTGCCTCCAGCCAGTCCTCGGCTGCCTGGGGGTCCGTCTCCCCGCAGAACCTGGGCGATCACTGACGCTGAAACTCGTGTAGCGCGCTAAGGCGACGTGCATCGTCAGCGGCTGGGGCTGGTAGCATCGGTGGCTCGGCGGGTAAAGGTACCGCCGGTGCCTCTGCTGACAAGGAGCCTGGCACCAAGGCCTCGTCGCTCGGTGGGCTGTCATCACGCTCCACTCTCGGAACCCTAGATGGCTGCCATCGTGGGGCCATCCTGAAAAGAAACAGGTACGCCATGGTCAGAACAGTATACCTGGCGAGCTGACACAATTAATCACAAAGAAAACTTGAACACACATGCAATCAGTGTTTTCTTGCATTAAGTCAGAAATCAGAAGTTAGGGTCCTGGTGTACGGATACGTCGGCCACCGCACCAACACTGGAATCCCTGGACTGATAACCACACCCAATACGCTGAACACTATTTCTTCACATAGAAGAAAGATCAGAGTCTGCGATAGAACCGACCACCTTTGATATCAATTGTCACGACCCGACCTCGGGGCCCGTGCCGTGACTACCCCAAGCCCGCCTTCCATAGGCCAGGGGCTGGCGACTAGCACCAAGGCATAAATCCTGATAAACAGGGAAGGCATTTCCTTTGTAAAGAAAACAACCACCACTGAGTAAGCAAGTGGAATGAGTAAACACTAAGTGAAAACTGTAACAAGCTGTGCTGAAAGTAAAAAGGGGCCGAAAATACAAGCCCAACTGTAAAGTACAACTGAAAGGGGAAAACAACAACTGAAAAGAAAAGCCGCAGCGTCGGGCCGTCCTCTGGAAATTCCACCTGAAGGGTGGGTACAGATAGCTCCACTGCTCCTCGGGTCCCGCCGTCCGCTCCGAGTACGTCCCGCCCAGTGGTCCACCTCCAGGTACCGTCCTGCTCTGCAAGCCTCAACCACGATCAACGCTGTCCGTCATCTGCAACCAACACAACATAGTGTGGGCATAGCCCGTGCAGGGGTGAGTATAAGCTACTCAGTAGGGGCCCCGAGACCCCCAAAGGTCTCCCGAAATCCACAAAGGATAAACCACAACGGAAAGATACAATCACGAAGTAACAACCGACATTGCTTAGGTATATGCCCATACATATACCTAAGTAATCAATCTCTGTTCGGCTCCAACATCCGAGCCCAAGCACAACCCAGTCCACACAGCAAAGCAAATGTAAATCCACATAGGATAGCACAACACAATCCACAAAGGAGAGCAAAACGTAAATCCGAACAAGATAGCACAACACAATCCACAATGGAGAGAAAAACGTAAATCCACACAAGATAGCACAACACACTCCACAAAGGAGAGCAAAACGTAAATCCACACAGGATAACATGACATAATCCACTAAGGAAAGAAAAACGGAATCCACACAGGATATCACAACACAATCCACAAAGGAGAGTAAACAGTAATTCAGCTCACACAGGTATACATCGTCGAAAAGGTGAAAGGGATGATCAGATGTAGATACTGAATCATCTAAGCTGGGACCCACATAGGATACAAGACCACCTGTCTTCATTGATTTATTTATGCTGGGACCCACATAGGATACAAGACGAGCACTGAATCATCAATGCTGGGACCCACATAGGATACAAGACCAACACAGCTAGGACCCACATAGGATAAAAGACCAGCTGTCTTCATTGATTCATCTATAATGGGACCCACATAGGATACCAGACCAGTATTGAATCATCTAAGCTGGGAACCACATAGGATACAAGACCAGCACAGCTAGGACCCACATAGGATACAAGACCAGCTGTCTTCATTGATTCATCTATACTGGGACCCACATAAGATACAAGACCAGTATTGAATCATCTAAGCTGGGACCCACATAGGATACAAGACCACCACAGCTAGGACCCACATAGGATACAAGACCAGCTGTCTTCATTGATTCATCTATACTGGGACCCACATAGCATACAAGACCAGTATTGAATCATCTAAGCATGGACCCACATAGGATACAAGACCAGCTCTCTTCATCGTCGCAGTCCACTGAGCATCTCTACACAATCATCGTCGTCGAAGTCGAAACCAACTCTAGGGTTCCCGCACACAGCAAGCTCGTTCGGGAGGGACCGCTCCACGAGCCGAAAGGCTAATACATCAACTGTCACATAGCCCGAAGTTGATGTATCCAAAAGTTCCGTGTCGTCAACAGGAACTCAACGCAACAGACGGCGCGTCAATCGGACGCCCAGTCTGAGAGATATTGGATCTTCTGTCCCAGGGGCCCGGTTGGTTTTTAAAGAAAAACCAACCAGACCGTACTCCACCTGCATCCAAACCTCGGGCAGAGTATGCTAAAAGATACTTCTCAGTTAGAGGAATCCAGCAAAGCTGACGGCATATCAATCGGACGTCCGTAGCTCAAGATATGAGCGTTTCCTCTCCGAGGGCTCGGTTGGTTTCGTGTACGAACCAACCCGGCCAAACACAAAGTATTCCGAAACCTTGAGTGTGATATACCAAACGACCGTATCGATCCAAGGATCGCGTTGCCGCTGACGGCGCGTCGTTCGGAGGCTCTTAGCTCAAGTTATGGGCAAACGACCAAAAATTGTCCGAAGATGGGGGGTCCGGGCCCGGGCCGACCCCCCCTGGGTCGGCCGACCCGGATCGACCCGACCTGATCAGACCCGGCGGGACCCGGTCCGGTCCGGCCAGGGCGCGGCCTGGCTCGGCCGGCCGGTCCAGCTCGGTTTATCCGAGCGGCCGAGCGGCTGCCGCGGGGTGCTGCCCCCGCGGGTCGGAAGTGCAGTGCCCCCCCGCGTGGGGCCGCGCTGGATCAAAGGACGCAACTTTGCCGCGTCCGAGTGCGGCGGACCCGCGCGGCCGCGGGTCCTCGGGAGCCGCCGTCGGTGGCTTCCGCGGGCCACCAGAGTCGCTCCGGTGGTCTGATTCCGTTCCCGTCTGCGCCGCTGCTCCTCCCGGGACTCGTTCTTCACTGCGGAACCATCAAATTTCCATTGCGGCACGTTCCGTCGTCACCCGTCAAATCCCTACAACAACGAAGAACGACGGAGGGTTGTCGGGCCGTGTTCGTTTGGCCCGCACCCTCCACATTAGATAAAAACAACGAGAGAAAAAATACTCAACACATGAAACAACAATTTTAACAAAATAAAATTGTTCATATGAATCCAGTTCTTTAATTTTAAAAAACGTTCATGGGAAAAAGGGCATTTCCAAAACAAAATCCCTACCTCGTCAAGTCGCACGTGCGGGTTCTTCGCGGATTGAGGATCGTTGCGTCGTCGCGGTATCCGGCGTCCCGTCGTCGCGGAAGGGTGTCGCGTCGACGAGCTCCGAGGTTCAAGAACAAAAATATTTAATTAAAAATAACTAAATCCTTTTTGAGTTAAAAACCACAAAGTAAAATAAAAAAGAAATCCGGAAATCTCACCTCAACGGATGATCGAAGGTTTTTGTTGCGGATTAAAGAACGTCACAGAAGAACATCGCGGGAGAGGAAACGTCGGCGTCGCGACAAATGGCGTCGCGTCGTCGATTTCCGCGGGTTCGACGTTCTTCGTCGGAGGCCGGCGTTCTTCGCGTTCTTCACGTTCTTCGCGAAGAAGGGTGAAGGCACAAGAGCTTCTATCAAAAACCTCTCAAGGTGTAATCTTCCAAATGTCTGTGTTGGTCTTATTTTATTATTACGCCAACAAACGAAAAAGAGGTAAGTAACGTTCCATTAATTCGTAGAATTAATTCAACGAAAGAAACCGCCCATTTAATTCACGAAATAAACCGCCCAATTAAATGGTGCGTTAAGAATTTAAGAAAACGCGTCAGTTGACTTTCATAATGACGGGTTTTCGCGGGTGCGTTACTTATCAGAAAAGAAATGGTGGGGCTCGTGTGGGTCCCACCTCTCAAATATCCTACCAAGAGGGTAGGATATTTCTGGATAGCATCCTCTCCGGATCAACTCAGCTTAAGCCGCTTTTAAGTGGCTTCAAGTGGCTTCCAAGTGGCTTAAGTGAAATAATATAAAGTTTGTCATACAATTATTTTATTTCTTAACCTTAAGACCGAAAATTAAAAACCACACCCGAGCAAACGCAACTCCGGAAGAGGTGTTTCTAAGCAAATACCGGCGCTGCGATTTCATCGGTGCCCTCAGAATTTGATTCCGGGCACCAGTTCAAAAGTTAGAAAAACCCGCTCATCCGTTCACTGAACGTACCCGAGCCAAACTTCGGAAAATGATTCCGGGCACACCGGGCCTCGGAATCAGGTGCTGTCAGAAACGTCGCTCTTGTAAAATTCCAAGAAAAATTAAGAAAAAAAATTCCTTGAAATTTCCGGGTCTTTACACTTTGTGTAATATAATTTCATTTATGGGTATTTACATATTCATTGTATGACCCTTCTTCAATGGGGTGTACGTTTCGAAAGTTACCCAAGTCGGTAAGGGAACCTTTCACCCTCCTCTTTTTAAAATACTTCTTTTTTTATGTCTTTTAATTCACATAATATTATGTTGGGATGTGTTCCTATATATCTTTATTGATGTGAATTTTATGTCCATGTGATGAGATACCCTTTTTATCTCTCATCAACTCTTTTTCTGAATTTTGAAGTGACGCCGTTAGGCTGTCAAATTTTTGCAAGGGAACTTCTTAAACCAATTTTGATTCTTTGGGATAAACTTGTAATCCTGGAATATTTCGTTCTATGAATATGTGTGAATGTCCTCTAATTGTTTTACACTTAATATCCACTTATATTTGGTGTATTTGTTTATCACAAATAATTATGTAATTGGTTTATCCTTAATCCAAGGATACCGTCTTTGTAAGGGACATCATCTCAATCTCATTTAATTGAGGCATATTTTGTTTTATACACCAATTTCTTTTATAGGGTGCATAAAACCCTTTTAATTTTCGTTTATTAAAAAGGAATATTGTTATACGAAGTATTTTACTAAACGAAAAAAATGAATTTTTTTCTTGTCGTACGTATGCGACGACAATGACTTCTCTGCCGCCATGACCACTATTTGAGTTTCGGCTTCCTCTAGAAGCCATAAATTTTTTTTTGAATGAAAAATAAATACCATGTTTTACTCTTCTTTTATTTTGGTATTGAAAATGGTTTTCATAAGTTTTTTATATCAATGTGTTTTATTGATATCTTGTGATTGAAAAGTGGAAGTGTTATGTTTCCTTTATAAATGTTGTATGTGATACGATTATGTTATGGTTCTTGGGCATTATTATGAAGACGGGTGGTTCCGTGATAAACTAAGGGCAGGTGAGGCCGTTATAGCTCTCCAATGCATTGGGTAACATGAAGGGGTTAAACGTTAAGGTTTCTCCGAATAGATTTAGGGAATATACTATGATGGGTATTTCAAATGTAACCAAGAGGGTTACTCCCTGCGTAAGAATGTTATGAATGCCTCAAGTTACATTTATGCCTTATGATTTTTATGATTTATTCATGATTTGATGAGGTATGTTAAAATGCTTATGTTTTATGAGTAAAGTATGATTTCATACATGGACTAATGTTTTCTTTTCATACTTTTATGTCCCTTACTGAGCTTTTTATTCTCATCCCAAGTTTTTGAAATGTTTTTCACTGGTCAAGGGAAAGGTGCATGATATGATGATAGTGTCAAGAATGTGTCAAGAAATAATCCATGTTTTATTTTAAATATGTTTCCGTTGACGGGAAAAAACGAATACTATCTTTTATGTAACCACTTTGTTTAAATGTGGAATGTAATTCATGATTTATGATATAATTATCTAAAAATCTAAACCTGAAAAGATCCTCAATGTGAATTATTCATTTAATTCAATATTAAGTAAGGTTTAAGGCTGGGGCCTTATAGTTGGTATCAGAGGTCGGTTTAGATAACTTTAGAGGTTAGGGTATTCTCTTGGAATAAGTGACATTACCATAATGGTTAGGATTTCAGAAAGTGTCCTAGTTTTAGATAAAGTGAATGAGTAAGTATATCTTAGTGTTTATCTTCCTCATTAGTACATGATGGTTTTGTTGATATACTCACGCTAACTTTTCTGTTTTTAGTGAATGGATGGATCTACCATACACCAAAGTGACAATAGGTTTGAAGGAAACTGTGGTGGTTCTCTGATTAAGAGACTGATTGAAATGGGGGATTCAATGAGGAAAATCATGGTTGTTCTAAACCAACTATCAAGGAGTCATGATCAACCACTTGTACCTTGGTATGTTCTGTAATGCATCATGTATGAGATGACCAATCGATGTGGAAGTTCAGTTAATAATTATAAAGGTAACCATTAGGGTTTATATGATCCTTACTTTTGTGGTAATTATGGGTTATTATATATTATGATGGAAAATGAAAGGCATGAGATTAAATTGAGGTTAAAATATGTTATGATTATTTTTGAAGATTTTATCTCATTTTGGGGACTGTTTTAAGAATTATATAGTTTTGGGAAATGGACAACACGCAGACCGTGTGACAACCCGTCGCGTCGGACAAAGCTGCAGGAATCGAACCCACAACCAAAGTGCGACTGTTATTTATCTCCTACCACTGAACTACGTGAAGTCCCTGGTTAGTATGACTTATTATTATTAGTTAGATGATTTTATGAATTAAGAGTAAGTTGATTTTGGGTTATCTATGGAAATTATTAACCTATCATAGAGGATATGTGATTAGGTTAATTACTTTTCAATATGAGACTTTAAGTGAAATTGATGTTATTTAGAGATAAGTGTTACCTTGGAAGAATATACGATTAAATCCTTCAAATATTTGGGTTTCAATCTTAGTTTGGTTTACTTTGAATAATTTTATGGACAAATTGTTTATCGAATGGTCTTTGTTGAACTTTGGGTTTTGTTGGACAAATTTTGGAGATTAAGAATAGATTTTCTTTTTATAAAGGGTTATCCTTTTCTGGATTATCTGATCTCGTACTAAACTTTTTGGTTTTGGTTTTGATTAAAGTCTAAAGACATGGGAAGTATATAGTTATCTTTTGTGGATTAGATGATTCTCTAGAAGTTGATTATAGTTTTCTTAATGTGAACAAGTCATCCTAAATACTCGTCTTTTAGAGAAAATATATGTTCGTGTAAGAAATCTAGTAAAAGTTGAAAGTCAACGTGACAATTAAGTATGCTTCCTTATGTTTTAGTTAAGCTCATAAATAAATTCCTCAATGAAAAGTAACTTCAAAAAAAATTTGTCTGTGAATTTTTCCTACTGGGGAATCAAATACCGTTTAACCCATCACAAGTTTGTGATTTTCTTGTTGTTAACTTTCTCTTAGACATGTTTAATATCATTGTCCCTCAGAACATGACCCTTTGTTTTTTCTTCCATGTCCATGTTTTCCTACATGGAATCCTAGTATGGGTTAACTCGAGTGACCTTTGTAATTCTCTTTCTTTATTTTAAAGTAATAGTTTTACTGACTCTTGTTCCGATGTGGGACTTTCAATGATGTTTCTGAGCCCAATTTTAAAAAATTGCGAGGACGAAATTCCCAAAAGGGGGGAAGGATGTAACACCCCAGGTAAATAAAGAATTTGAAATTTTCATATTTATCTATATTTGTGAATAAAATATTAATATAACTTTAAAGGGGACTCTATTCTCGATGGCGTACCCAATACGCAACAACGAGTTTCTTGGTAATCTTACGTTGCACTCTAATAATAAAATAATATTATTTGAAATTGTAGTTAACGCCTAGCCATTGTAATGGTGGGAATGAAAAAAACTAACTACAAAATGATTATATATGTTTGTCAAAAAAATTTACTTTTATCCAATAAATGTTAGAGGCTTAAAATGTGAATGAATCCAATTTTAAGCGTAAATATTCTAATATTCTTTAAAAGGTCGATTAACCGTCTTTTGATGGAGAACATTTTTTAAATCCATTTTTTGACAATTTTATGTGTTATATTTGACAAAATAAAATTCTTCTTTAAAATCAGGACATCAAAATTTACTTTGTGTAAATTTTTGGTATTTTTTCGATAATGTTCATTTTTTAATGAATAGTGAAAAATGTTGTATTTTAATTCAAAACCTCTTTTTAATCTAATTTATTTATATGATTAGATTATCATTTGAATTGGTTTTAAAGTGAAATTAGAATATATTTTTACCATTTAATCCAATAGTGGTCATTGGAATTAATTTCACATTGAAATTGGACTTAAACTGGTGTCAATCTTTTAATAGATATTGTTTCTTAAAAACACGCTATTTGTTTTGAAAGCGGGAATTAATTATTAAATTAATTAATGCAACATATATGTTTTCAATTTTGTAAAATAGACATCATTTTTGAATTCAGAATATCAAATATATCTTAGGGTGAATTTTTGGTATTTTTTTGAAAAACTTCAATTTTTGATGAATAGTGAATCCACTAAGTGGTAGTTAAAGAAACTGATTTTTCGTTTAAATGAAACTTTACCACTTCTGTGATTTGATTTTCAAAAATCCGACATACATGGTTGTCAGTATGAAGTAAAATATGTTTCAATAAGATTAAAATAATTTTTGGTGAATAGTAATTTTTAAGTTTTATTAATCGCGATTAAAGATAATTAGTATAATTTAAGGTAAAAATAATGTTTTAATAATATGAAATGAGATAGAAACATGTCCTAACCTCATTGGATGTGTCATGGCCGACCAAGAAAATCCATGGTTCATCTTGGGGACCCCATAGAGCCACTTTGGAAGGAAAATGACATAAATAACTTTTTATTTAAAGTTAAAATTTAAATGTCACAAACATGTGTTTTTTTACTAAAACAATTTTTACATGGGGTTATACAAGTCATATTTTTGACTATAAATATTTATTAAAAATATAAAAAGATTTTCTACATCATGATATTTTTTTTATAATTTTTAGACACTAAATAAATTAAATTATTTATGACACCATGATGATGCAGCGATTACCTCATTATTTAACGATTTAAATAAAATGAAAAGATAATGTAAAATGTAAGATCTACACTTGTCAAAAACCTATTGGATGGGTGGATTTCGAACCCTTACCACCTCAGCCTAGAAATACATCAATGTGGGACCTTTAAAATCCGAAACTCATTTGAAAATAAATAACATTTTTTAGCTTTCCAAGAGTGCCCCTCCTCTCCTCTTATAAAAGGCCTCCATCTCTACCACCTTACAGACACCTCTCAAGCCTTTGGCTCGGCCAAAACCTGCCTATTTCATCTCTCCACATGCCTCTATTAATTATTGAAGCCTCACTTTGTGAATAATCCTTTCCAAGGAAGCCTTTGAGCTCAAATCAAAGAGAGTTACCCGATTTAATGGTAATGTCTTCCCTTGTGTTCTTTTGTTTTATTTTTCTTCTCCAAACCCCTAAAATCTTTTTATTACTTTTTTTGTAAGAAAACCAGTATCATAAATATACTATTATGTTGTTATCAGAAGTATTCGAGCTAAAATTTCACACACCTCCATCTAATGGTTAAAGAACATACTGTTTTTGTGGATGGCGAATTACTGCCTCACGAAATGATGATTGTTCAATATTATTTTAACACCTTCAAAGGTGGCCATTAAGATGTCACTATATTTATATATGATATAAGATATGTTTAAATTTTTCTTAAGCTTCTGTATTTTTCATTTATGGCTACATTTATGGTTTCCATTATGGGTAAACGCGATATCTTTATTTTAGGAAGTGCGGACTACCGCCCCCTGAAAGTGATTTGATTCGTTAATGCCATATGTGAGACATATAAAGGATGGAATTAATGGTATTACATATGATATACTACTGGAATTATAATATACCTTTATATCATTATTATTTAATTCCATTGATTACCAAAAAAAAAGAAATGAAAGTAGCGTTCATGCGTACGTACGGCTTACTGTCTCCATGAATGATACATTTCATTTCTTATGTCCAAATGTTATGTAATATTATAGGTACATATATATAATGGATATATATGTAATATATTACATCTAAATTATGGATATCATTCTGGAATTATAATATATATATCTCTCATTTTGTTTTAATTCCATTAATATGACAAAAAATGAAAGTAGCATTCATGCGTACATACGGCCTACCGTCTCCATGAACGGTGCTTTTAATTTTTTTTCTCAAAATGCTATGGAATAGTATAAAATGAATATATACTGGATATATATGATATTTAAAACATAAATACTATTCTGGATATGATGTACCTATAACTACATGGAAAATTATTTTCCAACAAGTTCGATTTTTACTCATGTACCGAATATCGACAAAAATGTCTGATATGAACTCACTTTATTAACCAGTTATTATAACATTATAATATGTTATATTAACTGAATAATAATATTTAAAGTATGTCCTTATGAAATTATAAATTTACCAAGTTTTATTATTCATGAGATTAATGAATGATCAAGTCATGTCGGACACGAGGTAAGGTATCCTACCCCTCTCTTTCTTTTTAAGTGCACTCTTTTATGTCATTCATTTTAAGATCATATTTCTTATGATTGGGATGTTATTTTATATTAATCCTACTGTACTTTTTATGTTCATATGATGATAGACCCTATTTTCTCTCATCAATCAATTTTGGATGTTTTGAGTGGCGTCGTTCGGCTACCGAATTTTCGTAAGAGATCTAACCTCTCTCTTTCTTTTTAAGTACTCTCCTTTATGTCACTTCTTTTAAGCGCCTCTTTGTTATGATGGGGATGTTATTTTATATTCCTCTTATTGTAAATTTTATTTTAATATAATGAGATACCGTATTTGATCTCATCAATCCATTTTTGGATGTTTTAAGTGGTGCCGTTAGGCTGCTGAGTTTTCGTAAGGGATTTTTCATCTCACTTTTAGTCCCGTGAGATTTATGCTATATTTTCCACCATTTCCATTGAGTGTTGTATGTAATTACCCTTATTATACTCTTTTTGTAATATAATTTCATTTATGGGTATTTACATATTCATTGTATGACCCTTCTTCAATGGGGTGTACGTTTCGAAAGTTACCCAAGTCGGTAAGGGAACCTTTCACCCTCCTATTTTTAAAAGACTTCTTTTGTTATGTATTTTAATTCACATAATATTATGTTGGGATATGTTCTTATATATCCTTATTGATGTGAATTTTATGTCTAAGTGATGAGATACCCTTTTTATCTCTCATCAACTCTTTTTCTGAATTTTGAAGTGACACCGTTAGGATGTCGAATTTTTGCAAGGGAACTTCTTAACCAAATTTTGATTCTTTGGGATAAACTTGTACTCCTTGAATATTTCGTTCTATGAATATGTGTGAATTTACTCTGATTGTTTTACACTTAATATCCACTTATATTTTGTGTATTTTTTTATCACACATAATTATGTAATTGATTTATCCTTAATCCAAGGATACCGTCTTTGTAAGGGACATCGTCTCAATCTACTTTCATTGAGGCATATTTTGTTTTATACACCAATTTATTTTATACGGTGCATAAAACCCTTTTACTTTTAGTTTATTCAAAAGGAATATTTTTATACGAAGCATTTTACTAAACGATAAAAAGGAATTTGTTTCTTGTCGAACGTATGCGACGACAATGACTTCTCTGCCGCCGTGACCACTATTTGAGTTTCGGCTTCCTCTACAAGCCATAACTTTTTTGGAATGAAAAATAAATACCATGTTTTACTCTTATTTTATTTTGGTATTGAAAATGGTTTTCATAATGTTTTTATATCAATGTGTTTTATTGATATCTTGTGATTGAAAAGTGGAAATGTTATGTTTCCTTTATAAATGTTGTATGTGATATGATTATGTTATGGTTCTTGGGCATTATTATGAAGATGGGTGGTTCTGTGATAAACTAAGGGAAGGTGAGCCCGATATACCTCTCCAATGCATTGGGTAACACGAAGGGGTTAAACTTTAAGGTTTCTACGAAGTGATTTAGGGAATATACTGTGATCCGTATTCCAAACGTAACCAAGAGGGTTACTCCCTGCGTAAGAATGTTATGAATGCCTCAAGTTACCTTTATGCCTTATGATTTTTATGATTTATTCATGATTTGATGAGGTATGTTAAAATGATTATGTTTTATGAGTAATGTATGATTTCATACATGGACTAATGTTTTCTTTTCATACTTTTATGTCCCTTACTGAGCTTTTTATTCTCATACCATGTTTTTGAAATGTTTTTCACAGGTCAAGGGAAAGGTGCATGATATGATGATAGTTTCAAGGAAGTGTCAAGAAAGAATCCATGTTTTATTTTAAATATGTTTCCATTGATGGGAAAAAATGAATACTATCTTTTATGTAACCAATTTGTTTAAATGTGGAATGTAATTCATGATTTATGATCTAATTCCCTAAAACTCTAAACCTGAAAAGATCCTCAATGTGAATTATTCATTTAATTCAATATTAAGTAAGGTTTACGGTCGGGGCCTTATAGGCTACCACTGTCATGAATGATAAATATCATTTTCACGGAATTTCTATAAGTATTGTTCTAAGAATGATTTAAATAAAGTGAAATGATATTTTTGTGACATATTTTTGATTTTAAAGAATTTATATTATCATTATATAAAAAATATTTTTACTTATTCAATCATTATAACACAATCTCTATTGGACCACTTTTACAGCCTATGTAATAATACAAAAAATATTTTATCATGTCTTATTACATAATGTTATATAATTGAAACATAATGTAATAATATATTCTAATTATTATTAAACTATATTTCAGAGGTGTTAATATAATTTATTATAATTGTCAATATACCTCTATCCGGTCATTAAACATGATAAAACTAGTTTGTAACAATTTACTTTGTACAAAACTATATTCATGTCTTTCGGTGAATGAAATTAGAAATAAGAAATAATTTTAAAAAAATTGATTGTTTTATTTTCAATAATATTTAATTGATGAAATTTGACCGACTAATTTAGAATATACCATATATCCTTGAAATATGTATGCAATAAATGATCAAAAAAATATCATTAGATAATGAAAATAAACAAAAACTGAGTAATATATCTATGATAGATGGAAATAACTGATGGTAATTAAAGGTAACAAATTCCAAAAAAATCATAATATTCATTAAGATTTTTATGTTAGTTGTACAGTATGATAGACCATGTTTGACTAATTTGGATTTAATTTAACTGACTGTTTATCTAAAATACAATTTCAAGAGACTAATTTAATATTATGTATTATAATATCAATTATATTCCTTGGTAAAAAACTAAATAATTTATTTTAAAAAATTAATGTAATTCAAGGGGATTGATGATCTATATCATGTTATTTAAAAAAATGTATTTTTATCAATTAATATCAAGGTTGTTTGGGTTTTTAATATCAATTTCTCATCATTGATATAGGTCACATATTTTTCACTTGTTTCCATTATATATATATATTTGATATAGATTTATATTATATTTTTTTTTTCATTCAATGTATGTTACTAAAAAATAAATTCTTCTATCATATTAGATTTTTTATTACAACAAAAATAAAATTGTAATGTAGTTTGCTAAATAAAATATTACTTCATCGATTTTTAGTGCCTCATCTCAAAATTAATTATTCTATGATGGGGATCTTTGAATTTATACATTTATATTTAAAATTATGTTTATATCTTGGGAAAATGATATTTTTATTCAAATATTCTTATTTTGTTAATTTACCCCACAAATTTATAAAATTATAATGAATTATTTGGTCTTTGTGATTTTTTTCTATTATGTTCCCTGTTTTAATATGCTTATAGATATTATTTTAAATAATTATAATTTTAACAAGGAAAAAAATATTATTTTAATTTTAAAAGTTATAGTTTCATTTTTAAGTGGAATTTATTTTTTAAAAAATCAATTTAATGGATTATTTTTTAAAAATCCATTATATATGTAATTTTTAAATTATTAATGGATGATTTTAAATAAATTTTTCTTTAATTATGATTTATTTATGAATATATTATTGGTTTTAGTTTGTAAATTTTTAAAAACATTATCAACACATAATTATTTGGTTTTAATGAAAATAGATTAAGGACTTATTAAGATCATCCAAAATGGATATTTTGGTATGTTTTTTAAATTGATTATTCTGATAACTATTTCACAAATGTTTTCATATTAATCACCCAAGAACATATATTTGTTGGAAATTATTTTTCATGAATGAAACTCTAAATGACCTTATAAATTTATTTATTAGGATGATTGATTTTTTTGTAGAATCTAATCATATTATAGATGTCAAATGTATTAATATCATTTAGAAATATTCTAAGATACATTTAAATTTCCTCTATTTCACTATGATATATAAAATAAACGATATTTCAGTATATGATAAAGTATTGATATCTTATAGAAAACCAGTGTATATATGAGGATATTTGAGGTCCTATGTTAAACTATAAAGAATTGATTAAGGATTTATATCTCTAGAGATAATTATTGTATTTAAATATTGATTCCACATCCACTATGGGAATAAGGTAGTGATGTCAGTTCCACTATATTAATTGGAGTAGTTTTTGATGTGTATTATACTATAGTAATGAGTTAGGGAATATTTATCCACTCTATTTTTAGGAATTAGGTACTGATTCAAGATGCTCTATAAGAATAAAGAAGTTATTTTTTCTCTACTAGAATTACATAAATTGGATACTGATTCATAATTCGATATATTTATCAGAATTAGTTTTTTATTTATGCTTCACTTTGGGAATCATATTTTGGTTTCATCTCAATAATGTTATTATAAATGGGTATTAATTATCAATCTATATTTTTATCATTTCAATTTCTTTTTAGTGCCACTATATATCATTATTCATTATATCTTTAATATACCAATTGTTTATGCCTATGAATATGAAATAGGGAATATGGTTATTATCTCATGTTTCCATATACTTATTCATGGTATATGTTTTCTATTTTGATACATTTAATTATATCCTAAATTATTCAGAAAAAGTATTATTACATAATCATTATAATATGAAATTTTCATCATGATCATTGGTTACCTAATGATTATATTTAAAAATTGATATTTTTTTTTGAGTATTCCCTTACTAAGTGGATGAGATCATCATTTTATAATGTTTCCTTTCTACATGTTATAGTGATGATTATAAATTATGGTAACTCTAATGGGGACTATAATATAGATAAATTATATTGAAAAATTCACACAAGTTTTAAATTTTTTTTCTTTTAAATATTTTCATTAAGGAAAATAATCCATTATGACTCTTGGGTAGTTAAAATATTGAGAAGTGTAATTTTTATGTTAAGGGAATAATGTAAAACATTTTAGTTTAATCAATATTTCAATTGGTGATAGTGTTTAATTAATCTATTTTTGAAAAAGGGAATAGGAATATGATTATAGGGTTTTTATATCATGGATGGTGGCTAATGGTATACACCCCCATTTGTATCTTTATCTTCTCACCATTCATATCTGGATGTGTTTTTTTTGGGAATGTTAGTTATAAAATATTTATAAGATAATCATTTTAGAGTAAAATATACTCTCGACACAATTTTCTATAAGAAGTTATAATTGATATCAATTTGATCTAATCATGAATATTTTATTCCAATCTAAATTACATTTAAAGAACATTGGTTATAATAGAAATTATCTACTGGATACTCAAGGATAACATATATATCAAGAATTTGAGTTTTTAACAAAATAATTTGTGTATCTCACACCCAAAATAAAATGTACTCTGATTTAGTAAAACCCATGGTGATTTTTATTCTATTTTGTATTTTCATTAATTAGTTAGATATGTCTACTTGACATTAGTACAACTTTATTATTATTTCTCAAAATTATTCCTATACAATTTTTAATGATTCAAAGTGATTATTAAATATAATAGATTTCCCTTGGATCTTATAAATTATTAGACATTTGGAAAAATAAGATATCATGTATAGAGAGTGATAGAATATGTAAAAATGAGCTTTAATTAGTAAAATAAAAGTGGCTAATAATACATTTTCAACAGTCTTTAAAATTTTAAATTGTTTCTCAAATGTTAGTAATCAATTTTTCTTACATGAGAATTTGTCTATACACACTTACTGACTTATCCATGAAAAAACTTTTAAAACACCCCTTCATATATTTTTTATTATGGATAAAAACCTAACCAACAGTTAAAAAAATATGAAAACCCCAATACAACTTCATCTCTCCATGTATAGACATAGAAAATATATTCTTTATGATTTTACCCATTATTGAAAATGATTGTATCCTAAATATATACAATAATCATTAATGATATATTGATTTAAATTTTCAGAAAAATTAGTCCTCCATTCAATTTAAAATTTTAGTTTTTATTAAATATTTATCCTAATTGAATGAATAATCTAATGGGTGTTATTTGAAACCATATATTGTTTTATTCAATTTTTATATGTTGATGACAATATTATGAACTATAGAAAATCAATCATCATATTTTAAAATATATAATTTATTTCATGAACCATTACCTCCACTGGTACACCACTTGGGAATGTTATAAAGGGAGATAGTTACCCAAATATATTCTACCAATAGGCTATGGGTGGGAGAAAATAAAAGAGGGTGTAAAAAACATTGTTACTTTATTAACCACAATATATTATTCTATGTATAAGATATAATATGTGATTCAAAAATCAATACTACACCAAATAAAATGACCCATGATCCAATGATAATAATTTCACATATTTATTGAAATGAAATAAAATATTTATAACAAAATAATGTAATAAATGACTCATTTGAAGAAGAACAAACAAAAAAACTCCACTCAACAAAATCAAAATCAATATTGGACACAATTGCACATTTGGATATATGAAATAAATTTATAAAATATAATTCATTGATCATAACATGAATACTCATTATGATCTTTATATAGATCACTCATGAAAATGTTTTAAGGGAATATTAATTCTCTAGTCAAAATATAATTGAATAAAAATGAACATTCATGATCAATTATCAATTCCAAAGATAAAAAATATCCACTCACCAAGTATCAAACTATATGAATGAATGAAATATTATAAAAATATAATCAATGCTCCCAAAACAAATGACCCCAATGGTTTACTGGAATTACATGCCAATTAAAAACACTATAATCTTCCATCTATACCATTAAAAATCTCATTATTAAAATATTATTCCCTTGATTTCTACCGGTTACAATAATCGAATTTTAATCAAAATAAAATCACAAGTGCTTCCATCACCTTATATATCAAGGGTAATATGTAATTTTTATCATTATTGATAGAAAACCCATTCCTTCCACCAACAACGTGTGGTCTCTATTAATTAACAGCAGCACCAAGAATGACCACCAATTCTGTCATCACCAGTCATTTACACAGGCTATGAAATTACCACACATCACCACCAAATATTCCATATATTACTGTTGACAGATAGATAGTATCTTGATTTTCACCATCACCAACCTGGATTCTAAGGAAACTAGGATCCTAACACTATTCATTGTCGATAAGTTTACCTGACTCTATTTGTTTTCATTTATAAGTGTTAAGAAGATGAAATTATAGATAGTCAAACACAATCCCAATATTTTGTTTCACAATAATTAACAAAATATTTTCCCACAATAATCACTATCACACAACCCCTTTTATGTAAAATCCAATACCATTCAATATATATTATTTTCATTATAAAGAGTTAACCTACCCATAATCCTTTACAAAATATCACAGTAATAAGAATTCATGGTATCTCATTCATTCATTTAATAAGAAAATTAGGAGATTAATATTTATCAACCACATTATGATCAATATCTACATGAATTATCATATTTCATGGAATACCACTCACAAGGATACAAAAATATTATTTATTAAACAGTATATTGTATTCCACCTCTTATAAATAATAAATTCAATTTTATCTTTTATTATCAAGAATCACTAACCATATCTCATATTTCCCATTCATCAACATGAAAATATCCCAATAAACATTTACATACCATCTCAAAATTCAAAACTCCACACTATAATAGTCACATCTAATTCCTTATTCATCACATCATGCTGATAATATACCAATTACTAGACATTATATCACTGCTATAACCCCTCATCAATAATGCAAAAAAATATTTATACGAATATAAATTACACGGATCAGCATTAATAAATTTTCACAAAAATATTATTTAAAAAAACTATAAATTAAGAGCTATAAGTATTACAAAAATAGAGAATTTGGTTTTTGAACACAACCAAAAAAATAATTCGAATTTACAATTCAAAGTGATATATAAAAAATGTGACTCATACAAACATCATAATTTTTAGTAAAAGTTCACTAAATTATGACTTCATAAATAAAACAACAATATTAGAATATAGTGTCTATAATTTACCTAAATATTTTATTTCTTATATCATCATATTTCTCTATAATAATTCATGTTTTTTAATTTATCAATGTTATGGACCCAATATCACATTAAATAACACCAAAAATAAAATTTAAATACATCTACAACACCTAACATTTATTATTGTCATGATCTAGTTTATAATCATCATGGTTCATTCCCATGTCTATCACAGTAGACATTTTCCCTTACTGAACTATGTTCACTCCCAATTCTAAACATGTCTACCTGATGGGAAATTAATATTTACCCAAATAATCAAAGGGAAATATGATTTTTGTCTAATCCATTACATAATGAAAATTATAAATATGTGTGAAAACAGATCATAAACCATTCACTATATCACAACATGTTAAAATATATAGGTTCTATAATCATTTAACCATAGCATAACCCATGGAAAAGAAACGGTTTCCAAAAAAATCATGTCATCAAAAACATAAACCAACTATGAAAGAATACAGCTCTTATCATTATAACATATCCCAATTAATGCAAAAGTGAAATCAAGTATTGTTTTATTTGATTAATATAAATATTGTTGCAACATCATTAAAACATTCATGAGAGAAATACACAATCCATTTATAAAATTACATTTCAAATAACAAAAAACAAAAAATAGTTTGAAAATAATTTTCATTTAAAATATAAATTCAGATATATAAAAGTATATTTATATTAATTAGTGTTAATTATTGTGATAAATTATGTTTATTCCACATAAAAGAAAAGAAAAAATTGAATTTATATTTTTTTAAAAATCCAAAATGTACCAAGTTCGAAAAAAACAAGATGATTCCTCTAGGACCATTTTCTAAAAATAATTAAATGTCTAAATATGACATTAAAAAATTATAGGATAATATTAAAAACCTCTATCGAAACATTTTTAGAAAATATCCAGATTTAATGGAAAGGATATTCGATTGTAGAGTGAGATAAAAATAGTTCTTATTCAAATTTTTTTTTCTTATCTTGAGTACATAAATAGAGAAAATGGAATGGAAAATATGTTATTTATAGAAATAAAAATATGAGATTAAAGTTTTCAATTTTAATGAGATACAGTTAATACTATTTCATCATAAGAACTTAACTATAATCAATCATGATAAGTTATCAAATTGAATCATAAAACCCTTTCCTCAAGATTGACTTTCCAAGAATTTTTTCTAACCCCCGACATAATAAATTTAAAATTACTATAAATATATACCTAAATAATTTAAATACAAATCATATCATATATGATCCATTTATAAAATTTTAGAGACAATTTATTTGTAATTTCTTATTAAATTCATTCTTTTCTATATATAAATGTTTTTTTAATGTTAGAATTTCAATTTAGTATTTTTGGTCAGTGTAACCTGATAATGGTTCCATAATTTCAAGAACATGGATCATTATATAGATTATATATATATATATATTAAATTTATATAATCATTCATAAAATGTAGACATATTAAAATGAATTATTCTTTTCATGGAGACAATATGCCGTATATACACATGAAGTGAATTTTTATTTTATTATAGATGGAATGGTAAAAGGTAAATAAAAAACCCAATTTAATGAAAAATTATTATATTATATATACCATAAATATTCATTAAATCTATCCTTATTACCATCCCGGTATAACAGAAATGGAGAATGAATCACATAACTTCACAGAGGTGGTATTCCATTCATTTGAATGAGTAATGTTATCATTTAATAATTGTTTGGAAGGAAATACGGTTGGAGTAAAATTATAAGTATAGAATTATTATAATATAATAATAATCTAAAAAAGTTAAACTAATCATGATGACCATACATTAAATACGGTTACAGGAAATGACTCTTACCACTATGTAAAGATATTAAGCCATATATACAATAGAGTGACACATTCACTTACCATTTGATAGAGAGGTGATGAATGATTCTGTTTTATTAACTATAAAAACATTTATTTTTATTTAAGATATTGAATTTATTATTATATGAAAATACAAGATATTTATAAAAGTAAAAACAAAAATTAAAAAGAAATTTATTTTTTAAGGAAATTACTTATTCTCTGAAAAAACCATTTAGATAACCTATTATGGGAACTAGATATGATATTTTGGGATTTTAGTTCTAATATAGAAGTTTCAAAGTTATTTTTTTTACTCAGAGGAGGAGGTTTTTTTCCGAATTGTGGTAATAGTCAATTTCAGAATTTATTTAATGAATAAAACATAACAAAGTAGTTCTCTTAAAAAATGCATCCAAAAGGGTAGTTATTTGATGACTAGATATGAATTTATTGAAATACCCTCATTTAATAATATTTTTAAAGGATTATATTGTGTATTGAAACACATCATTTTTAACCCCTCCGTTAATCCCAATTTATCATTTACTGTAGTAACATCTTTTTTAATCATGAAGTGTGATAATATTAATACAATGAAAAGAAATATAATGAATATAAATGGGATGATATTTTCATCTATAATTATCTACCATATACTATTTATATATATTTATGATTTTTAAAATATTTTAAAAAATATAATTCAAAAAATATGATTAATATCAATTTTTACATTATTCATTTAATTTGAATTAAAATAAATAAATATAAATTTTAAATTAAAATATAAACATTTTAAAAAATAATTATTATGTTATGTGTATATATAAAATTAAAGGAGTACTGAACATCATTCAAATTATATTAGTTTTCATATTATTAAAATGATTTATTACGTATTTTAATACAAGGAAAAATACTGCATCAGCATTGCATACGAATTTACAGTAATTATGTATTAAATAAAAATATTATTTAAATTGAAATTATGAATAAGATTTATTTTTGAATCAAATAAAATTTTATATTCATTCATAACACTTTTTTTTCGTATTTGGAAACTTATTTGATATTTAAATGTAAGAAAGTGACATTTTGTATTTTTCATTGCATTATGTATTATATATGTAATTTTATGGAAAATTTATATATAAACAATAAATTTCAAGAATATCGTTATAGGGTAATAATAAAATTATTTATATAATAATTAGAATGAAAAAATATGGTCTTATCATAATGATTTCACCTTGATTAACCCAATTTACCATTTACCGTGGTAATAAATTTTACCTTGGTTACAGTTCATAGTGCCTAAAAAATGTGACCTATTTAAAAAATTTGAACCTCTATATTCCAAATATAGAATTCAACCTATCAAATTCTATGCTTATAAGTGGTAATAATTAATTTTTAAATATGATTGAAAAATGCGATGAAAATAATTTTTTCGAAAATATAGTATTATGGATAAATATAGATTTATTCTTATAAAATTCATAGTAAAACGTATTAGTGGAATGATAAAAAATATAATTGAATATGTAATAAATAATCATAATTAAAATAAATCACCATTATATATTTCATTAATTTATAAATATACATTTCCGACATGAAATATTAAAAAAAAAACAACTTTTATATTTTTGAATTTAATTTTATTTTTATATATTGTTAAAATTGAAATAATTTTATACATATGTACCCATTAATTTTTCAATATATAGATAGCTATATTTATGCCATACAATCCAATTTCTATCTGAAAACTAACAAATAATAATGTTTTAATAGTATAACACTATTCATTTAAACACGGTGTTGTGTGTAACACAAGATATCGAATAAATAAAATTATTTATAGAGTAATATATTCTAAAATAATGTGGTGTTACACTATTACTTCCGATCCCAAATTAATCAATATTATATATTCAGAAAGCACATTTTTTAATTATGGTTTCCTATTAATGAATATGAAGTACTCCAATGCCTCGTTCTCTATAATATATTTTATATTTTCAATAATATCATAAATCAATTTTTTACATTGAATCCACATCAACAATTTCATTCATATACATAGAGTATATAATTGTTTCAGTAATTTTTATCCTTCCATAGTCTTTTAACCAATAATTTAAATATCCAATTATTCATTTCGAACTAGACTTAATTCCTAATATAGTTTTTTATGAATCTAAAATCCATAGTTTTATATGTAGAATAAGAAATGGTGTTGTATATATTAAAGGATTTTGAATTTATATGAATTTTTGTTATTGGATTGGAAATAAAAAACATATTAATTATCATTAATGACTTGTTTCTTGATATCATCTTCATTTTCATAGACTATCAGATCATTAACATAAATAATTTACTCATTTTTTCTCTTCAACATTAACTTCCATTTGTTGTATGATAATGAAATATTTGATAAGAATTTTTCTCAACAAATATTACAATATATTTTACATTCGTCATAATAAATATTAGACTCTAAAAATATTGTAATGTGTTATATATTTAACTAATTATTAAATTTTATTTCATATTATTTAATGTAAAAATGTTTCCTCACTATATAAATTTACTAAATAATTAAATTATTTATAGTAGGTATTATATTGAAGATTATTGAAGTATATTAATCCTGTTATATTGTTTTTTCAAGGTAATCATGGTTCTTATTCTTTCACTCTAATTATTTATCTTTTTTGAAGTTTATATTGTACTTAAATCATATATTTTATCAAGATTATAATGATATTGAGAATCATTTATCATGTAAACTTTATTCCCATTATCATATCTTATCCTTTTAATAGATTAGTGAATTTTATTATCAATAATTTCCAGGTAACATTTGAACATTCTTAATTCATGGTATATTGAAGAAATAACCATAAATATAGGAATTTTAGTAAATTTTAATATTAATATATGCGATTCCATATCATTCTTTTTTACCTTTTTTCATGTGTCTAAGAAAATATTTTGAAGAAATTTTATTGAAATTTTATTTTGGATCTCAACCCCTTATTGAATTTTATTGAAAATCATTTACTTTTGATATGTTTTGAAAATTATAATGGTATTAATATTTATTAATTGATCATATGTTATAGATTCTTCTATAATTAAGCATTACGTACACATATCGTAGAGATAGAAAATATTTATATGAAATTAATTATTCTTAGTTTTAATTTTTTAATAAAAAAATTACTTCTATAACATGAAAATATTACCATGGTTTCCAAACATTCTTGATATTACTACTCTATCTAATATCTAATTCAATAATTAACTATTATTTTCTAAAATCTCATTATTTCCATCATCATAGATTCTTAACACACTTAACATTATATTATTCATCCCAACACTAAATCACAAAATATTATATTTTATTTTATACTTCCCAAAACAAAAACATATAATCTTTAATGATATATGATTAAATATAGTATCATCTCCTCACAATAATAAATAAATATTTTTGAGCTTATTTAAATAACATTTCTTATTTTTTGAGAAATCATTTTACATGATTTTTAGATTAAAAGATTTTTAAAGTGTAATGAAAACATAAAAAAATTTCTTTTTTACAGATTTAATCTCCTTTTCAACATTTTTACATTTAAACTATGAAATAATTAATCTAGATTATGGGAAAATAATAGATAAAATTTTGTATATAAAGGATACATGTTTCATTAACATTATTTATCATTAAAACACTATATTTTTCATTAGTTCTCACCAAATAATATTGAACCAAATTATTTTATCAAAAAAATATGAAACATTTTTACCATATAGTTCAATATTTTAGTGTACCCATGATACTATTTTTAAATAGATTTTCTAAAAAACATGGTTTCATTGATATATTTTTATAAAGGTATGTATCATTTAAATTATTAATTAAACATCATATTTTATTAATTTTCACAGTCATGAGTGTTTAAATAATTGTTTGGGAGTGTTTAAGGATTGTTTATAAACCAATGTTCTTGTTTTGGGAGAAATAGATAGAGACATGGGGTTGTCTCATGATTAGAAATAACAGTGCTTGAAAACTCTATTGTGTTATATAAGATGATAATTGATAGAAAATCCATGTAAGGAAGACACCATAGAAATTCTAAATGGTCCTACATGGTATAGAGGTTATTCTCACACTGTGAAATTAGTTTTTCTAACCCTACACAAACCATACAAGGGGCATGTTCCATGGGACAATACTAGACATGGTTGGTGCATGGTTTGGCCAACCATGGAGCCAAATCATGAGTCCCATTAAATTTTTTGTAAACCCTCATACCTTCCATATGTTATGAAAAATAGACACCATGTTACCCTTTTTAATTTTAAACAGTAGTGGCTACCATGGGAACCCCACTTATTTTTAGGCACAAAGACTCCACTCTCGATCTGTCTTTGATTCAAGTGTTGTCCATCACATTGGATATTTATCTATAATTCCTCTATTCCACATCATTCCAGTCTAAATTTGTTCCACTTTTACAAATGAAAAAGCAATCTAAGCTAATAAGTCTAATTTTTAGGTTTTTGTAAACAAAATTCCTCAAATTCTCCATTTAATAATTGAATATAAAGAGGATATATGATGGGAAGTCATCTACCAGTATTATGAATATGTAATAATTGTTTTCCTTAAAAGTTATGAGGTTTTTAAAGTTCTATATTATTCCACATTCTATAAATTCAATGTCTCATCAGAAAAATATGTTTTTTCTTAAATAATATTTACCCCTTTATAGAATTCTAATGTAAACCCAAATTGTTATCATAGGTTTTCTACCTTGAATAATACCATCCCTTCAGGTATTCTCATTATATCCTCATACCCCCTCACTAGGCCAGTATGATGAGACCACCTTTTAAGATTGCTTTTGATTTAAATTTAAGATTTGAAAATTTAAAATGAATTAACTTAAATTTTAAGAGAAATCTGTGTAATTTATATTTAATGACCCTGTGTCATGACCTTGTTATATAAAAAATTATGCCTATTACTAAATGGGATATAATAAAAAATGTATATAGTTTAAATGTATTTCATTGACTTTGTAATATGATGAAATATTTTAATGAGTAAAAAATATTAAATGAAATAAGAAATAGATTATACTTTACATGGTTTTTAAATTAGCCATTATATATATATATAGGATATTGTGCCTTGGGAATATATTGGTTCCCCCCATTTGGTATTCCTTGACTACTCAGAGGGGATAACATAATTCTTGGAACCATTTTTCAAGAGTTCAAACCCCTTTTAAATGTGGTAATTTTCTTATATTAATGATTTCTTAGACGTAGAACCATAGAATCATTTCATAATTTTATCCATATTTATAATTCATTATATTATTTCTTTAGACTCTACTAGATGTATAAATGACCAAGAGTACCTTAGATTATGTCCATGGGCTCCAATTTGGTGTTTCATGAGGCTATACGAGACTTGTTCCTTGGGCTTGACACCATTTTATTATTAAAAAAGTGATGTATATGGAATATCCCAAGATTGAAATCATATTACTAGAGCTAGACTAGATGTGTCAACACCTTGATTTTTTTGACCTCCTATGGTCATAGACTCCTTGGTTACACCATTGATGAAATTTTATTATTACTATCTGATGAATCGTTGATCAGGGAAATACCACGTTAGGCCACATTAGGTTTGGTCTATAAGGCCCCAGCCTTAAACCTTACTTAATCTTGAGTTATTACAAGATTACACATTGAGGATCTTTTCGGGTTTAGAGTTTTAGAGAATTAGATCATAAATCTTGCATTACATTCCACATATAAACAAAGTGGTTACATAAAGATAGTATTCTTCATTCCCATCAATGGAAACACATTTAAAATAAAACATGGATTATTTTTTGACACTTCCTTGACAATATCATCATATCATGTACCTTTCCCTTGACCTGTGAAAAACATTTCAAAAAAACTTGGGATGAGCATAAAAAGCTCAGTAAGGGATACAGAAAGAATGAAAACTGTTAGTTTTTCAAACATCAAATAAACCATATATACTCTATCAAAGTAATACCTTCACCTTCATGAAGTAGTAAAAACTCTTCACTGAATAAAGTATCATTACATACTTTTTTGTAACCAAAGGATTACCATAAAATCCATAAAAAGAACCCATAACATATATAAAGGTAACTTGGGACATAAACATACTTAAGTGGAATAACCATACGGTCGACTTCCACACATATCACTTAAATGGAATAGCCATACGGCCAATTTCCATACATACTTAATGGAATAGCCATACGGCCGACTTCCATACCCAATGCATTGGAGGTTATAACGTAACCACTCGTCCTGGTATTCACGGCACCACCCGTCATATGGTTTATAACATAACCACCCGTTAAAATGTCCAAGTACCAGTATAAAATCATAAAACATAAAACCAATATAAAGGAATGATAACATTTCCACATTTCAATAAAAATATATCATAAATATATTGACATAATAGAATCCTTTTTCAAAACCATTTTCAATACCAAAATACATAAAAGAGTATATGGTATTTATTTCATTTTAAAAACATAACGGCTTGTTGAGGAAGCCAAAGACCAAATAATACTCGCGGCGGCGGAAAAGGTCGTTGTCACCGCGTACGTTAAAAAAACATTCCTTTTTGTGGTTTAGTAAAACGCTTCGTAGAAAAATATTCCTTTTGTATAAAAGTAAAAGTCAAAGGGGTTTATACACCGTATAAAAGAAAGTTGTGTATAAAACGAAATATGCCTCAATGAAAGGAGATTGAGACGAAGTCCCTTACCTCGGGTCCGACTTGACTCGATCGTTCTTTAACGTCCTGAATAATAAACTTGAGTTAATTTATACTTGATTAAGAACCTTTTTAAAGTTCATTATTCCTTTTATATCACTTATTGCCATGTTATAAACATTATGTAACCATTTACGTTAATAATGTTTGTTTTCTCAATATTTGGTTCCTAAGTCGAAAGTGGACTTCTTACAATTACATGTTGTTCGTGTGGTCAAAGTTTCTTTATATCCAGAATGAAATTCCCGATTTGGATATAATATGTATCATATATATCCAGAATATACATGTATTTATAATATTACATAATCATTTAGAGGTAAGAAATGAAATGCACCGTTGATGGAGACGGTAAGCCGTACGTACACATGAATGCTACTTTCATTTCTTTGTCATATTAATGGAATTAAAACTAAATGAGAGGTATGTATATTTTAATTCCAGAATTATATTCATCATTTAGATATATCATTAATTATATATATCCATTATATACATGTACTTTTAATAGTACATTACATTTGGGGATAAGAAATGAAATGCACCGTTCATGGAGACGGTAAGCCGTACGTACGCATGAACTCTACTTTCATTTCTTTGTCATATTAATGGAATTTAAACTAAATGAGAGGTATGTATATTTTAATTCCAGAATTATATTCATCATTTAGATATATCATTAATTATATATATCCATTATATACATGTACTTTTAATAGTACATTACATTTGGGGATAAGAAATGAAATGCACCGTTCATGGAGACGGTAAGCCGTACGTACGCATGAACGCTACTTTCATTTCTATCTCATACTTCAATGGAAAGAAATAATAATGATATAGATGTATATTATAATTCTAGTATAACATCATATATAATAACTTTAAATCCATCCTTTACACGTCCCACATATGGCATTAACGAATCACATCACTTTGAGGGGGCGGTAGTCCGCACTTCCTTAAATGAAGGTATTGTGTTTACCCATAATGGAAACCATAAAGGTATGCCCAAAATGAAAAATAAAGAAGCTTAAAGAAAAAAAATAAACATATTATATATCATATATAAAAATAGTGACATCATAATGGCCACCTTTGAAGGTGTTAAATGAGTATTGAACAATCATCGTTTCGGGAGGCAGAATTTCGCCATCCACGGAAACCGTATGTCCTTTAACCATTTGATGTAGTTGTGTGAGAGTGTAGCACGAATAAATCTTATAACAACATCCTAGTATATTGAAGATACTGGTGTTTTTACAAAATGAGTAAATAAAAAGAGTTTAGGGGGTTGAAGAAGCAAAATAAAACAAATGAACAAGAGAGAATGAATTACCTTTAAAAGTGTAACTCCTTTTGATTTGAGCCTCAAATCTTCCTTTGAAAGGATTATGCCCAAAGGGAATCCTCTAGGATGAGGAGAGGGATGTGGAGAGAGTAAATGGGCAGTGGTTGGCCGAGCCAAAGGCTTGAGGAGTGTGTGAAATGAGGTAGAGGTGGGGGCCTTTTATAAGAGGAGAGGAGGGGCACTTTTGGAAAGTAAAGAAATATTACTTTATTTGAAAATGTGTTTCGGTTTTAAAAGGTCCCACATTGATATAATTCGTGGATAAGGTGATAAGGGCTCTAAATCCACCCATCCAATAAGTTTTGGACATGTGTAGTTCATAGATTTTACATTATCTTTCCATTTTATTTAAATCGTTAAATAATGAGGTCATCGCTGCATCATCATGATGTCATAAATAAATTAATTTATTTAAAATCTAAAAATTATAAAAAAAAATACTATGATGTTGGAAATCTTTTTATCTTTCCAATGACTATTTATAATCAAAAATCTGATCTTTATAACCCCATGTAAAAATTGTTTTTATAAAATATATTATGTTTGTGTCATTTTTACTTTTACATTTAATAAAAAGTAATTTATGTCATTTCCCAACCAAAGTGGATCCATGGGGTCCCCAAGTTGGCCCATGGATTGTATTGGTCGGCCATGAAACAACCAATTAGGGTAGGACATGTGTCAAGCTCATTTTATTTTATTAAAGCATTATTTTTACCTTAAACTACACTAATTACAACTAATCGCGATTAAAAACTTAATAAGTTACTATTCACCAAAAAATTATTTTAATCTCATTGAACCACATTTTACTTCTTAATGACAACCATGTATGTCGTATTTTTTAAAATCAAAACACAATGATGGAAAAATTTTATTTAAACGGAAAATCAGTTTTTATAAGTACCACTTAGTGGTTTCACTATTCATAAAAAATTGAAGTTTTTCAGAAAATTACCAAAAATTCACCCTAAGCTATATTTGATATTACGAATTCAAAAATGAAGTCTATTTTAAAAAATTCAAAACATATAAGTCACATTAATTAATTTAATAATTAATTCCCGCTGTCAGAGCAAATAGCGTGTTTTTATGAAACAATAAGTATCAAAAGATTGACACTAGTTTAAGTCCGATTTCAAAGTGAAATTAATTCCAACGACCACTATTGGATTTAATGGTAACAATATTTTCTAATTTCACTTTAAAACCAATTCAAAAGATAATCTAATCATATAAATAAATTAGATTAAAAAGAGGTTTTGAATTAAAATACATCATTTTACACTATTCATTAAAAAAATGAACTTTATCAGAAAGGTACCAAAAATTGACACAAAGTAAATTTTGATGTCCCGATTCTAAAGAAGAGTTATATTTGGTCCAATAGAATTTATAAGATCGATCAAAACTATATTTAATGACGGTTCTCCGTCAAAAGGTGATAAGTGGACCTTTCGTGAAAATTAGGGTATAAATGCCTAAAATTGAACTCTTTCCGTATTTTAAGCCTTTATCTTTTATTGGGTAAATGTAAAAACATTTAAAAACAT
This sequence comes from Viscum album, assembly GCA_963277665.1. NCBI lineage: Eukaryota > Viridiplantae > Streptophyta > Magnoliopsida > Santalales > Viscaceae > Viscum > Viscum album. The sequence goes on from OY728131.1 coordinate 248,909,196, forward strand.
ATATAATCATATTTTAGTTATTTCTATCCATTCTCGCCAGTACAACGACTACTCATAAACTAACATTTAAAATAATATTATTTTATTACTTGTGTGCAACGTAAGTTTTCAAAGAAACTCATCGTTGCGTACCGAGTACGCTATCGAACGTAGAAACCCCTTTTAATTAAAATTAATATTTAATTCGTAAATATTAATAAATATGAAAATTATTTATTCTTTATTTACCTGGGATGTTACATCCTTCCCCCCTTTTGGGAATTGCGTCCTCGCAATTTTATTCACTTATCAAAATAAGTGGGTGTATTTATCCCTCATAGCATTTTCAGATTCCCACATTGCCTCTTCAATCCCATGGTTTTTCCACAAAACCTTTACCTGATGAATCACCTTATTCCGTAAAACATGCTCCCTGTGGTCACGAATCTGGACCAGTTGTTCCTCATAAGATAGGTTCTCTTCCAGCTGAACTACCTCTGGGCTCAAAACATGAGATGGATCTGGCATATACTTTCTCAACATCGAAACGTGAAAAAAATTGTGTACCTAAGATAAACTCGGAGGTAAAGACACTCGGTATGAAACTGATCCAACTCTCTCCAGAATTTCATATGGTCCAATGAACCTTGGACTCAGCTTTCCTTTCTTACCAAATCTCATCACACTTTTCCATGGAGAAACCTTGAGAAAAACATGATCACCTAACTCGAAAGATAGATCCTTCCTCCGGTTATCCGCATAAATCTTCTGCCTGCTCTGAGCTGTTCTCATGTGCTTCTGATTCAATTGAACTTTTTCTGCCATCTCTATAGCATCCCGCCTTTTTCTCACATAAACTTTCATTACATTATACAAAACTGAGGATCTTTAAGGTTTAGTGTCTTGGAAACCAGGAACTTAATACATGAAAACATAAAACATTCTTCTAAAACACTTGAAAGGCTTCTCCTCATGTTCATCCTAGGTTCATTACTGCATCACATAACCTGGGAGCATACATCAAAAGAAAGGGTGAGTAGAAGGCCCAGTAAGGGAAACAAGGGAAACATTTAACATGTGAACTTGAGATACATCAACTATGTCATGAACAAGAACTTTAAGGCATGATAAAAAAATCATGTGGCATATCATAATAAAAATAAAATTTTCATAACATGAAGATGTGGCTACATCATTTAACATAGAAAATAATGAACATATCACCAAGGTCCATCCCCAAGGTGTCATTTGAAAATTACCAAGGTTATTCACCAAGGTATCGTGAAAATTGTAATCTCTAGTGGTTACTTCATTACCCAATGCATTGGAGCGCTATCAGGGTGCACCCTTAAATTTGACTTTATTATCATGTGATCCACATATATCATCATCAAACATTTCATAAATAACCCATATAGCATAAAATAAATGGGATTCATTTCATAATCATAACATTTTAAAAACTGCTTTAAAGACATTATCTTTACGTCACTTTAAACCCACGGAAAGGGAAAGTGGGTCTCATGTATGTAAATCCCAGAATTTAAAATAGAACATTTTGATATATATGTGAATACCCTTGTAGAAATAAGAGTTTTGAGTATTCACTTTATAACATAAAATAATTTTGAGAAAAGAGAGAGAGGCATTTTGAGACAAAAATTCTTCAGCATAACGGCTATGTTTCGGGGTTTTAGAAAACATTGAAAAGAGAGGGGACATGGGTCATCCACTCATAAATGATCCATAAAACAGTAAGGGGACAGAATAAGAAGGATATATGGACATGGTAATGAAATTTCAAGGACATACCATTTGAAATGAAAAACATGGAAGGAAGACAAAAATTAGATTTCTCTTATGAAAATTCGGCAGCCTAACGGCGTCACTTAAAGTTCAATAAAAAAAAGAATTGACAAGATCAAATAGGGTCTCTCATCATATGATCATAAGAGATCAGTATGATAGATATAGAGATAATACCCCAACATAATAAAAAGGAACTTGAAAGACTTGACATGAAAATCGAACTTGAAAAATGAGAAAGGTGAAAGAATCCCCTAAAAATTTAGCAGCCTAACGGCGCCACTTAAAACTTCGAAATACTGAATTGAAGAGATCAAATGGGGTCTCTCATCATATGAACATCAGAGTACAGTATGATAGATATAGAGATCATACCCCAACATAACGAAAAGGAACTTGAAAGAATTGACATGAAAGTATAACTTCAAAACGAGAAGGGTGAAGAACCACTTAAACAATTCGGCAGCCTAACAGCGCCACTTAAAACTTCAAAATACTGAATTGAAGAGATAAAATGGGGTCTCTCATCATATGATCATAAAAGATCAGTATGATAAATTTAGATATCATACCCCAACATAATAAAAAGGAACTTTAAATACTTTACATGAAAATAGATCTTGAAAAATGAGAAGGGAGAAAGAATTCGTTACAAAAATTTCGGCAGCCTAACGACGTCACATAAAACTTCACAAAATTAAATAATGAGAGTAAGAGGGGATTTCTCATTATATTAACATGAAAAGGGCAGTAAGAGGAGTATAAAAGAACATCCTCCAACATAAGAACATGGAGCATAAAAGGAATGACATAAAAGAGATTACTTGAAATGAAAGAGAGAGGTTGGATCCCTTACCTTAAAACGTGACTCTTGAAACTCAAAGGTTTGGACCTTGAGGGCTTGGGGGCACCTTGGGAGGACTCCTTGGGAGGTAAGGAGACTAGAACTTCGTTGGGGGAGAGTTGGGAGTGAAAACTAAAGGAGGAAAGGGTGGGTATTTATAGGGAAAGTGAGGGGACAATGCAATAATGGCCAAGGGACACCTCATTAGTGGTTTTGGCAAAACCATGGGCTTGCCCATGGTATTTGCCCATGGTATTGGCCACTTGGGACACCTCATACCTTATCTTACTATTAATAATTCTACCATATTGAATATATACTTAATACATCATTTAATGATGTCATTAAACACCTGTAACTTAAAAACTATACTTTCACTATTCATCAAAAATTCAACTTTCTCAGAATGATCTCAAAATTTCACCATAACCAAATATCAATGTTCTGATTTAAAAAATGAAATCCATTTTATAAAAATAATTTTCTAAATATTTTTAATTTAATTTTTAAATAAAAACACTATTCATCGAGAATTCATTTTTTTCAGAAAAATCCCCAAAAATTACCTTAACATAATATCGATGCTCTGAGTTCAAAAATAAAGTCCTTTTTATAAAAATAATTTTCTAATTATTTTTAATTAAATTTTTAATTAAAAAACACTATTCACCCGGAAAAACTGATACTTGAATAATAATTTATGAAACCGTTATTTAACCATTTTATTGAATCACATTACTTAATCAAGGTGCCTAGATTATATTAATACTTTCTTTAAGTGAGATTACTAATCCATTTGGACACATTACTAATCCTAATCATAAAATCACTATTCATAATTTACTATTCATCAAAAATTAAGTTGATCTTATTAGTCTCTAAATTTCGTACTGAACATAATTGTAGAAGATCATTTTTCGAAAATCATTACACATTTTTAATTATTTAAGGTTTACACAACAATTTTAAAAAAATCATTTCTCTAAAATTCATAAAAAATATGCATATTATATTTATCCGGTCATTTGAAAATTCATAAACTTCATCATAAGAAGAAATCCCAATTTTTATTTAAAACAAAGGATTACACAAGGCAGTTACAGTCTCCTTACATAGCCCCTTATCACACCAGCGTAGGACCTAAGTGTAAGGTGTGCTAAGGTGAGAGAATTCGAGGGAGGCTCGGCCAACATCGCACGAGTAGTAATTTCTATCAGTTTGAACTTCTCGCGAAGGCGATCCCGTTCTAGCTTCACACGATGTAGTTCAGCTTGGGTTTGGTCCAGAGAAAAGCCCAGTGGTGCTACCTCCTTCCCAAGTTCTGTTAGATGGGCTTCGATCGGTCCAAGACTACTGGGTGAGGCCATCGAATCTTCATTCTATATTAATTAACCAAGATTGCTTGTATTTAGAGACAATAGTCAAAACGTTTAGTTTCCAGCGGCCATATTGACCAATGGTCAAATAACAATCAAAACCCAACAGTCTCATTTTAATTATACTCATGTTATCAAATGAAACATTTTTGTTGAGTATAAAAATAAAATAAAATAATACATAAAATTAGGAAACAAGATTTATTTAAAATTTCGGGTCGTTACAATCTCTTCTACCAATTCTGGTCCCATCAGATTCCTTTCACCCACTTCATTCCCAAATGCTGGAGTTCGACACCGCTTCCCATATAATGCCTCAAATGGTGCCATCTGTATACTGGAATGAAAGATGTTATTATAAGAAAACTCAACCAAAGAAAGATGTTGGTCCCAACTTCCCTGATAATCCATCGAACAAGCTCATAGCATATCCTCTAAGGTCTGAATTGTTCGTTCTGACTGCCCATATGATTGAGGATGAAAAGATGTACTAAAATTTAATTCAGTACCCAATGACTTCTGAAGGCCTTTCCAAAAGTTATAAGTAAACCTGGGATCACGGTCAGATACAATGGAGAGAGGAACTCCATGTAACCTGACTATCTCTTTAAGATACAAACGGGAAAGTTGATCTAGAGAGAAAGTATCTCGTATAGAAAGGAAATGAGCAGATTTGGTCAAGCGATCAACAATAACCCAGATTGCATTATTACCTCGAGATGTCCTCGGTAATCCCACAACAAAGTCCATGGATATGTTTTCCCATTTCCACTCTGGCACTGGTAAAGGCTGAAGCATCCCTTTCGGTAACTGCCGCTCTGCTTTAACCTGTTGACATGTCAAACACTTCACAGTAAAATCAGCAATATCTCTTTTCATTCCATCCCACCAGTAATACTCCCGCAGATCTCTGTACATCTTAGTATTGCCAGGATGAACTGAAAATGGGGAACTATGAGCCTCACATAACAACTCATTCTTCAACTGTGAATCACAAGGCACACATAACCTCTTCCCAAACCACAAAACACAAACAAAAACTTATCCAAGAACTCATGGAAAATTTTATTCATAAGGTCCATGAATACAGCAGGTGCATTGGTTAACCCAAAAGGCATAACTACAAATTCATAATGGCCATATCTATTACGGAACGCAGTCTTCAGAACGTCTGCTTCTTTTACTTTCAACTGATGGTACCCCGACCTCAAGTCAATCTTCAAAAAATACTGAGCTCCCTGGAGCTGATACCACTTCATTCGATGGCCCAACATCTTCTGAAGTTGTTGCAAAGGATTTCACCACCCCTTTCTGCTTGTAGTCTGCCTACATTCCCCCAGTTGAGTTCTTCGTTGGACACTCGTTTGCATAATGACCCATTTCATTACACTTAAAACATCTTACCGTTGGATTTTAATTTCCTGCTTGATCATCTTCCTTACAGTTACGAGCAATATGACCAGACTTACCACACCGAAAGCACTTACCAGACTTGGATAAACATTCTCCAGGATGCATTTTACCACACTTCTCACAGGATGGATATTTGGTTTTCTTACCTCCTTGCTTCTTTGATGAATTCTTCCCCTTTGCCTGCCAACTAGACCTCTTATTCTGTTGTTTGTCATAGAACACCTGATCATCGGCAAACTCCATTTCCACCTTCTCCGCACATCGAACAAGTTTTTCATAACTTTTGAACTCACAAGAAGCTAAAGACCTTAGATACTTTGGCTTTAACCCTGAGTAAAAACAGTTTATTTTACTATCAAGATCTCGTATGAAGTTTAGAGCATACCTTGCAAATCGAGTGAACTTTTCTTCATAAGTAGCCACTGAATCATCCTCCTGCCTCAATTCTAGGAACTGTTTTTCCATCCTAAGACGAACCACCTTAGGAAAATATTTCTCAAGAAACATACCTTTGAATTCGTCCCAGTAAAGATCCTCAATCTCATCACTATCCCTTATATTTTTCACCATCGACCACCACTGATCAGCTTCACCTTCAAAACGGTAAACAGCAAGACTAACCTTTTGATGTTCTGAACACCCCATGACATCAAAAATCTTCTCCAGTGCTTTAATCCACCCTCCAGCTTGCACAGGGTCAGATGATCCTCTGAATGATGGGGGATGTTGCCTCATGAAATGTTCCACCACTGACATGTTCCTCTGCGGTTGATCTGGCTAATCTCGTGCATGGATACCACCACCATTTATAGCCTGAGTCAACTGTTCCATCACTACAACAAACTGTTCAGTTCCGATTCCAACCATCTCAGGTTGCTGATTTGGAAGGTTATCTTCCTCCTGATGTCGTCCCAACATAGCTGCTTTGTATCCTCTGCGGAAAACCATTCCGAACATAGAAATATCTTAGGCGAAGCAACATGGTAATCTGTAAATGCTATACCATTTCAATCATATTATAATTTAACACTTTTCTAACTCCTAAAGTTGTCTAAACCGACCTCTGATACCAACTATAAGGCCCCAGCCTTAAACCTTACTTAATATTGAGTTATTACAAGATTACACATTGAGGATCTTTTCGGGTTTAGAGTTTTAGAGAATTAGATCATAAATCTTGCATTACATTCCACATATAAACAAAGTGGTTACATAAAGATATTATTCTTCATTCCCATCAATGGAAACACATTTAAAATAAAACATGGATTATTTCTTGACACTTCCTCGACACTATCATCATATCATGTACCTTTCCCTTGACCTGTGAAAAACATTTCAAAAAAACTTGGGATGAGCATAAAAAGCTCCGTAAGGGATACAGAAAGAATAGAAACTGTTAGTTTTTCAAACATCAAATAAACCATATATACTCTATCAATGTAATACCTTCACCTTAATGAAGTAGTAAAAACTCTTCACTGAATAAAGTATCATTACTTAACTTTTTATAACCAAAGGATTACCATAAAATCCATAAAAAGAACACATAACATATATAAAGGTAACTTGGGACATAAACATACTTAAGTGGAATAACCATACGGTCGACTTCCACACATATCACTTAAATGGAATAGCCATACGGCCAATTTCCATACATACTTAATGGAATAGCCATACGACCGACTTCCATACCCAATGCATTAGAGGTTATAACATAACCACCCGTCCTGGTATTCACGGCACCACCCGTCATATGGTTTATAACGTAACCACCCGTTAAAATGTCCAAGTACCAGTATAAAATCATAAAACATAAAACCAATATAAAGGAATGATAACATTTCCACATTTCAATCACAATATATCATAAATATATTGACATAATAGAATCCTTTTTAAAAACTATTTTCAATACCAAAATACATAAAAGAGTATATGGTATTTATTTCATTTTAAAAACATAATGGCTTGTTGAGGAAGCCAAAGACCAAATAATAATCGTGGCGGCGGAAAAGGTCGTTGTCACCACGTATGTTAAAAAAAACATTCCTTTTTTCGTTTAGTAAAACGCTTCGTAGAAAAAGATTTCTTTTGTATAAAAGTAAAAGTCAAAGGGGTTTATACACCGTATAAAATAAAGTTGTGTATAAAAAGAAATATGCCTCAATGAAAGGAGATTGAGACGAAGTCCCTTACCTCGGGTCCGACTTGACTCGATCGTTCTTTAACGTCCTGAATAATAAACTTGAGTTAATTTATACTTGATTAAGAACCTTTTTAAAGTTCATTATTCCTTTTATATAACTTATTGCCATGTTATAAACATTATGTAACCATTTAAGTTAAAAATTTTGTTTTCTCAATATTTGGTTCCTAAGTCGAAAGTGGACTTCTTACAATTACATGTTGTTCGTGTGGTCAAAGGTTCTTTATATCCAGAATGAAATTCCTGATTTGGATATAATATGTATCATATATATCCATCATATACATGTATTTATAATATTACATAATCATTTAGAGGTAATAAATGAAATGCACCGTTCATGGAGACGGTAAGCCGTACGTACGCATGAATGCTACTTTCATTTATTTGTCATATTAATGGAATTAAAACTAAATGAGAGGTATGTATATTTTAATTCCAGAATTATATTCATCATTTAGATATATCATTAATTATATATATCCATTATATACATGTACTTTTAATAGTACATTACATTTGGGGATAAGAAATGAAATGCACCGTTCATGGAGACGGTAAGCCGTACGTACGCATGAACGCTACTTTCATTTCTTTGTCATATTAATGGAATTAAAACTAAATGAGCGGTATGTATATTTTAATTATAGAATTATATTCATCATTTAGATATATCATTAATTATATATATCCATTATATACATGTACTTTTAATAGTACATTACATTTGGGGATAAGAAATGAAATGCACCGTTCATGGAGACGGTAAGCCGTACGTACGCATGAACGCTACTTTCATTTATATCTCATACTTTAATGGAAAGAAATAAAAATGATATAGAGGTATATTATAATCCCAGTATTACATCATATATAATAACTTTAAATCCATCCTTTACACGTCCCACATATGGCATTAACGAATCACATCACTTTGAGGGGGCGGTAGTCCGCACTTCCTTAAATGAAGATATCTTGTTTACCCATAATGGAAACAATAAAGGTATGCCCAAAATGAAAAATAAATAATCTTAAAGAAAAAAAAATAAACATATTATATATCCTATATAAAAATAGTGACATCATAATGGCCACCTTTGAAGGTGTTAAATGAGTATTGAACAATCATCGTTTCGGGAGGCAGAATTTCACCATCCACAGAAACCGTATGTTTTTTTACCATTTGATGTAGTTGTGTGAGAGTGTAGCTCGAATAAATCTTATAACAACATCCTAGTATATTGAAGATACTGGTGTTGTTACAAAATAAGTAAATAAAAAGATTTTAGGGGGTTGGAGAAGCAAAATAAAACAAATGAACAAGAGAGAATGAATTACCTTTAAAAGTGTAACTCCTTTTGATTTGAGCCTAAAGGCTTCCTTTGAAAGGATTATGCCCAAAGGGAATCCTCTAGGATGAGGAGAGGGATGTGGAGAGAGTAAATGGGCAGGGGTTGGCCGAGCCAAAGGCTTGAGGAGTGTGTGAAATGAGGTAGAGGTGGGGGCCTTTTATAAGAGGAGAGGAGGGGCACTTTTGGAAAGTAAAGAAATATTACTTTATTTGAAAATGTGTTTCGGTTTTAAAAGGTCCCACATTGATATGATTCATGGATAAGGTGATAAGGGTTCGAAATAAAACCATACAATAAGTTTTGGACATGTGTAGTTCATAGATTTTACATTATCTTTCCATTTTATTTAAATCGTTAAATAATGAGGTCATCGCTGCATCATCATGATGTCATAAATAAATTAATTTATTTAAAGTATAAAAATTATAAAAAAAATACTATGATGTATGAAATCTTTTTATCTTTCCAATTACTATTTATACTCAAAAATATGATCTTTATAACCCCATGTAAAAGGTGTTTTCGTAAAACATATTATGTTTGTGTCATTTTTACTTTTACATTTAATAAAAAGTAATTTATGTCATTTCCCAACCAAAGTGGATCCATGGGGTCCCCAAGTTGACCCATGGCTTGTCTTGGTCGGCCATGACACAACCAATGAGGGTAGGACATGTGTCAAGCTCATTTTATTTTATTAAAGCATTATTTTACCTTAAACTACACTAATTACCACTAATCGCGATTAAAAACTTAATAAGTTACTATTCACCAAAAAATTATTTTAATCTCATTGAACCACATTTTACTTCTTAATGACAAACATGTATGTCAGATTTTTGAAAATCAAAACACAATGATGGCAAAATTTCATTTAAACGGAAAATCAGTTTTCATAAGTAACACTTAGTGGTTTCACTATTCATCAAAAAATGAAGTTTTTCAGAAAATTACCAAAAATTCACCCTAAGTTATATTTGATATTACGAATTCAAAAATGAAGTCTATTTTAAAAAATTCAAAACATATAAGTCACATTAATTAATTTAATAATTAATTCCCACTGTCAGAGGAAATAGCGTGTTTTTATGAAACAATAAGTATCAAAAGATTGACACTAGTTTAAGTCCGATTTCAAAGTGAAATTAATTCCAACGACCAATATTGGATTTAATGGTAAAAATATTTTCTAATTTCACTTTAAATCCAATTCAAAAGACAATCTAATCATATAAATAAATTAGATTAAAAAGAGGTTTTGAATTAAAATACAACATTTTACACTATTCATTAAAAAATGAACTTTATCAGAAAGGTACCAAAAATTTACACAAAGTAAATTTTGATGTCCCGATTCTAAAGAAGAGTTATATTTGGTCCAATAGAATTTATAAGATCGATCAAAACTATATTTTATGACGGTTCTCCGTCAAAAGGTGATAAGTGGACCTTTCGTGAAAATTAGGGTATAAATGCCTAAAATTGAACTCTTTCCGTATTTTAAGCCTTTATCTTTTATTGGGTAAATGTAAAAACATTTAAAAACATATATAATCATATATTAGTTATTTCTATCCATTCCCGCCAGTACAACTTCTACTCGTTAACTAGCATTTAAAATAATATTATTTTATTACTTGTGTGCAATGTAAGTTTTCAAAGAAACTCATCGTTGCGTACCGAGTACGCTATCAAACGTAGAAACCCCTTTTAATTAAAATTAATATTTAATTCGTAAATATTAATAAATATGAAAATTCTTTATTCTTTATTTACCTGGAATGTTACATGGTCACTCAGAAATCCCATAAGGAGCCTAATCCATTAAATTTAATTTACATTATTGTATTACATCAATTATTACTTCACTTAGTTCCATTCTATATTCAATTACTAGATAGTATTAAAACATGCTGGTGGTGTCCTATTATGTTTTACACACAACTTTTTTAGGCCTCCAATTGGTATATTGATAGACTACATGAATTCTAGAAATGTCCTGGTGAGTCACCCACCTTTATATGTTTGAATTTTGTTATAGGATGGAGTATGGGATCAAAGGACCAAACTTATGCACATGTTTCAATTAGAAATAGTTTCATTAATGTTTTTATTGATTTTTAATAGAATTTACTATGTATGTCAACTACTTTGTTTCCCATTTTCTTCCTCATTTTTATAGAATCATGAAATAAATTATTATATGACTGTTATATGGATATATTTATTGTTTATGCTATTATTTCGTTTAGTTTCTAATTTATCTAGATGTTTATTTATTTATTCATCAAGCAGTTTTACATTTATTCTATTTTTTTATCATTAAATCATTTCTGAAATATATTCTAATCAGGATTGTAAAACCTCCCTACAATACCACCATAGTCCCTCTCAACTAGACATCAACCTCTATTATATGGGGATGCACACTTAAAGCTTGGTGACTCATAAGTTCAATTACTGATCAAGGGAACTACAAATGGTTTAAAATAATTCATTTAATTTTTCTCTTACTATTTTTGGATGGTATATTTGAGACACGGATTGTAATGATATTTATTAATGAGCCTATTCAAGGGAGTTTCTAATCAATGTATTTGTAAAATGAATAGTTTCCTAGGATAAGACTTGATGATCTAATTTTTACTTCTATAATTATTTTAACAACACTGATAAGTGACACATATGAGTAGTAGAATTATAGTTATAAATATATATATATTTTACACTTGATCGATATATCTCAGAGGTATTGTCTCAAGAATCATACTAAGAACATAAGAATACCCTTTTAAAGCATATTTTATACCATTTTTTATGTTGTGAAATTCCTATAGAAAGTTGTAGTTTTTCATTAATGTGAGAAATTATTTCTAAATTTTTTTTAGGAAATGGATAAATAATTGATTAATTAAAAATTGAGAATCAACCTAAATGGGGTTTTCAAGTATATCTTGATGGAGGAACCTAAAATAACCAATTTTTACACATTTGAGACCTGAACCATTAGTTTAATGGGATGGAAAATTAGCGGCTGAAAATAAATGGATTCCAATTGAAATTTATAATTTCTATAGACCTTTATAAATTTGAATTTTTCACCCATATAATAGAACCTTACACCAGGACTTTTACATCCTAGAACTAGATGAAACATTTATAATTGGATACGGTAACTTGAAAGGAAAAATGAAAATAATAAATCATTGGTATTTTTAACTTGGATATTGTAACTCATATGAAAAGACTATGATAAATATATACAGAACTAAATATTTGAAATTATGTAATGAATTTCTTGTGATTAAATAGGGTAGACAATTTTCAATTAAATTGAGTTTTCATTTATAAAATTCATTTGATGCCATATATAATGAAACCTATGATATAATGTATGCCACATATCCCCTGAACTGACCATAGTAGTGGGTAGTTAAGTGTTTCTCATGTAACCTTAATGATCTCCTATATCACAGAGACCTAACTTTATGAGTAGGAATAGGGTGTTTTCATATATATATGAAGTCCTTACACATTTTAAATTATATATTACTTAATATTTATGATATCAAATCATTTTAGGTGGTATTTGTTTTGTAAATATAAAAATATTCCACCAAGATGTCCTCGAATAACACCCCAGTATAGTGGGGACGACTATACACTGGAGGTGGTGGGACCTGAAATATGTGTTATAACATTAATAGTTCCACCAGTGGCTCCACCTTTTATTCTTATCATAAGAATTTATACTGTTATTTGAGAGGGTTTTCTACTTCTAGTTCAATCTATACTAGTTGGTATGCACCATACACCGAATATGTATTATTTGACATGAGAGTTCCAAATACAACACCCTTATACCTTTTTAGGGAAAAATGGTTATAATGTTGTAGATTTCATTCCTTAGGCTATGTTTTCAATCTTAAAGTAATTAGAGACAACTATCTAGAGGATAGTGATGCAGAAGTTTTACATTATTAATGGATCTTCCAAGAGATAATTATATTATTTGGACCAATATGATTAATATTGTGTTACATTTTAGTGGGTTTACAATCTATCCTCTATGATTATTTGATTCTTGAGATGTTTACAGTTGACCAATCTATAGAATTTATGATCCAGAAGGATAGAACATTATCATTTTTCAAATTCTATGTTTGTTTCACATATCTATATAATTTTATTACTTATAAACTTTTTATGAAGTTATGAAGATCTAGGTGATGAGGATCACCAATTATTTTCCCCAATAAAGAGGATGGGACCCAAAAGATATTCATGGATTACATGAAGTGGAATCACATTATTTTGAAGAACTTGTATCCTTTAACTCGTATAGACATCCTATTAGATCAGGTATAATGAGAAATGGTTTTATCTTATTTTTATTTGTGTTCATTCAACCATCATGTGTACGTTAAATCCCTTAATATAACACACATATAATTATCTGTATGGTGTAGCCTTTTTGAGCATCTGAAAATTTTGTTTAGTCTAACAAATATGTTAGGGGGCACTTTGGATCTATGGAATTGGTTAATCCAATGGTATTTTGTATATTTTTGTAGTTTTATTTAATGAAACCTTGATGTAATCGTATACTTTAAACGAACATTCCACATGCCTTGATATCATTTTCATTACACTAATTGAGCCCCAGATATATCCCATTCTCTCAAGATATAACATTTGGATCGATATTGATCAATTATTGGGTCACATTATATCAGAATCATGAGTATCCTTGTCTGTAGATATATTGATAAATGTAGTTCATGGGGAGTCGACCAAGAACATGTATGTAATTTTTAGATTCATGGGGAAATATGGATATGACATGTGTTTCATCCGGGATTTCTCTACCTTTAATCCCCTCTTACAGTCTTTAAAATGATGGGTGTGAAATTCCTATGATATGAAGACTGTGAAAAATAATTTCAATGGATGAATAGAAGATTGAATTTAGTTCCCATACTTATTTTAAAAGAGGTTGGTAGAATCTATACAATTTATTGTGTTTCATCAGGTATATGGTTTAGAGAAGTTCAAATGTAATGGGTTCATGTCATGGTGTGCATGTATATAATTTTGAGGTAAAATGATAGTAATTTTCTGATAAATTATATCATGATTTATATAGTTTTTTATTCCATACATTGTCATAGAAATTACCTTAAAATGGAGAGGTTCATAGATTACATGGAACACAAAATTGTCAAATATATCTTCACTTAGCATGACATAAATCACATATAGTGACATTGGGTTGAATACATAGAGTATTTTGACATTGATATTTCTAATTTTCATGAGAAGGGAAAAGGAATTGCTACTACTCTATGATGTATTACCTGTAAATAAGTTTTTCATAAGGCAAGTAGTGAGTGGTAATCAATGTATAGTATTTTTTTATACATCAAGATATTCAAGAGAATAATGGGAAGCCAATTATTATAGATTTGGTTGTGACCCCTACTCTGCTTGATATAATAAAGTCCTAGAAACCTTCTTATCTTAAGGGAACAATCTTAACAAGATGTATCATGATTTATTAAACCAATACTGGTGGGATGGGATAAAAAAGGATATGTATAATTTTTTACTTTGTGTTCCTCTTGCAAGTAGAAAAAGGGGGAACCCTAATGACTAGTTGGGATTTTATAGTTGTTACCCATTACATAGTGTAAATGAGATTACATTACTATATAAATTTTTGTTGGGTTACCTAGTTCACCATGGTGTAGTGATGTAGTGTATGTGATCATATACCAGTTTATAAAGGTCTACCACTTATTACCTATCAGAGAGACCTTTTAAATAAATGATATTTACAGGATATATGTGTGAGATATTGTAAAAAAATATGGATTTACACATACTATCATATCAGATAGGGATTCTTAATTCGTATCATGATTCTAGTAGGGGTTTTATAAGGGACAGGGTTCACAAGTACTTTCTATTTCAATCAAAAACCCACAGCCAGAGAGACATTTTTTCATATGATATGGGTGTTATAAGAAAATATTTGACCATTGTTCTTTTATTTTTGGGGATCTTATTAGAAAAACAGACCTCTAGATGAAATTCATATACAATAAGAGATTTCGAGAGACTACATAGATGGATGCATATGAATCCATATACGGTAAGACATTATGTTCACAATGATATAAGTTTTTTTGGATATAGGGAAAGTGGTATTGGGACCATGTCTAGTTTTCGAGACTTTGGAGAACTTATAGCTTCTCAAGATCTGAATGATAGATCACATTCATGAAAAATATCATATGTTAATCATTATCGTTGACATCTGGAGTTAGAGATCAGGGATTGGGTGATCTTGAATTTTTTACGATACTACGTAGTAAATGGTTTAGTGGGAATGGAATCTTGTACTAATGTTTTTCGTACCATTGATATTGGGGAGTGAGTTTTCTTAGTATACAATCAGTTGTAGTTTCCTAATTGGTTCTAAACCATGCATGAAATCTTCCTTGTTTCATAGCTTCACAGTAACTATTCAGATGTGACCCATGGTTTTCATCCTATTGAGGTTGAATTTGATATTGACGTTTATTTTTAGGAATATAATATAAATATCATTTATCTGACCATGAATCCTCATTGAGTCAATTTAGTTCCTCTGCAATGAATGATATGTCTAAATGAATATGTATAGTACCAAACGTTGGAGCAAGCGATCGAAACACATTCTTAGTGGATAGAACTTTTATCAGACACCTATAGACCAACATTAGATGGGGTTCTCAAGATAAAGTTTATTTAAAGAGGGATTTTTTAATATACATGTATTTTAGATATATATTATTCCTTTAAATTACCATTTAAACCTCTTAATTTACCTATATGAAATATAATAAAAGTTTATAGAAGGGTTTGAGAGCATTCCAGAATTGATTAAAGCCTAGATCTTTGGTTTTATAGAACAAAACAGAGGAACACTATTGGTTCCCATCAAATATTAACTATGATAGTCATCCATGAGCCTCCATCAAAGATAAGAACTATTTTTAACAATTGTGTAAGAAATGATGCATGGATGTGAGAAATGGTGTGGTCATTTTAGGAGGTAATTCACATGGTGCATAAACATTTTCGCTAATCTTGTGAAAACTATGCAAGGGTTGTGCACTATGGGATAGTACTAGAGAATGGTTAGAAAATACATTGTTCCACCATGAATCAAAAATATGAGATCCCTTAAAAATGTGTGAAATTTTCATTTTTCCCTTATATAATTAAAACTCAAACCCTCTTCTCCTTTTTATTTTTACACAACAACTACAACCATGGAATCTCATATTTCCATCTTCCTAGATGTTTATCCTCTTTCAACAATAAAACTATTAATGAATTTTTATTTGTCCCATTAGATCACCTTATGTATAACATTTATTTATCTTCCTTTACCAATTTATTCCTCCATTAAAAATGATAAATATATTCAAGTTAATATGCCTTATTTTTTGGATTTTTTTAAATTCGCCTATTTGTACTATTTTAATTCAAATACGAGTTTGATATCAATCAGAAAATAATCTACTAGAATCTAGTAAGTGGATTCATAATTTTCCTTAAAAATTACAATGTTTATAAAGTGAAAATTTATTCTATGTGCCGTAACTTAAATGAGCCTCATCTAATATGTATTTTTATTCTATTACAATTTTTATCCCTTTATGATATATTCATATAAAAAACTTATGTTTTCAGAGGTTATATACCTTTACTACATCCACTACTTTGGGTATTTTCATTATATTTCGTGAGACCATCCCCATTTCAATATGACCAAACTAACTTATATGGATGGTTTTTCATAACATTTATGATTAAAAGGGAAAATTTAATTAATTAAGATGTTAAATGAAATAGAATTAATGTGAATTGAAAGAAAAAATAACTTGTAAATGTTAAATCATAAATTATTCATATGAATAAATCAGAAATGATTCATTGTGCTCCTAAAAAAATGTGACTAAAATAAATTTAAAATGAATTATTTATCACTTAGATTTTATTATGTCTACTATAGTGAGTTATAGGATATGTTTCCTTGGTAATTGTTTAGATTACCTATTTTCATTTTCCTCGACTACCAAGAGAATTACTACTGATTCATTGATGTGTTTTCCAAGAGTTAACACCCCTCTTAGACTCGGTCAATATATTATGTTGATGATTTCATAGATATATCATTTATAACTCATCCATTACATTTTCCAAAATTTAGAATTACTTGGATTATCTCATGGTATTTTTATTTATATATGAAGGATTCTGACCGCCTCATATTATATCCTAGGTCTCTAATTTGGTCTAGCCTAGGGATTTTTCGGACTTTATATAAGGGATCAATAGAATTTTGTTATTAGGAGTGTGTTTTTTTGTCTACATCCATTGATTATACTCATATCCCAATAGCCAGAAAACACGTTTTACCACTATGAGTTGAATTGACCTCTTATTTTTATGGATTCCTTGGTTACACATTGGGGCCTATATTATTATTATTAACACATGATCCCTTATTTAGAGACATTCCAGTTTTGTTAGATTCTTCTTTGGTTGTAAAGGCATCCAATGATGTTCCAAAGATGATATTTTATATATACATTTCTTTCTTAAATTTATTATCTCCTCACATGGTTCTATTATATATTCACTAGTTGGAGATTATTTGAGGCCATTTGTTGTAGCCTATGGAGTTTTACACATTCCATTATTGGGTCATTGATTGGTGATCAGAAAAACTCCTGGATGTAGGTTGAAATACGGGGAAGAACCCATATTTGGTTTCATAAAATTTTTTATGATGGAGAATGTCATCATGGTATGATCAACTTCTAACAATTCCATCAGATATATTTTTTTGTCCTTTTTCATAGTTTTTTGTAGCAAGTATTGTGTATGTATTCATCAATGTTCCCCCTAGTATTCCCTCATTTTCTATGACAACATGACATTATTTATTATATTATTGTGACATGGATCTTTTTATATTTTGGGAAACTATATTAGTTGATTATTTATTGATCTAGAAGTTTATTTTAATTTTTATATATTGTTATTTCATTCCATTTTTGGTCAATATTTTCTTAACCACTAAGATTCAATGAAATGATCAGGTTATAGTCTCCCCATCACAACACATTGGATCATCATTGTTATTCAATAGACTCTAGCATATGAGGGCACTCATAAGTCCATTTATCTGTCAAATTTAATTACTAATTAGTGAACAAGACCCAAGATGCTATATTCTTCATGTGTAGATGATCAAGAACCATGAGATATTGCCTTTTTTACATTGAACAATCATTGAACTACTCTAGAGAATTAAATTGACCATGTTTTTCATTTATCTTTCACTAATTCCCTTGATAGATTTCTTGTAATAAATATTTTTCCCTTTTTCTTCTAAACATAACAAAATTAATATTTTATTTATCAACTTCCTTTCCATTTGTAAAATTGTAAGTGTCATACCACAATTGATCTTCCATTTCATAGAATTTTCATGTTTCAAATTCTCAAATTACATGAAAAAAATTATTTTCCAATCTGTATATATATATTTCATTATTCATATTTTTCTTTGAGATGTAAATTTTAATCTCTATGAAATCAAATAAAGACTAATAAAAATTTGATCATTGTTCTTAATGTCTACACTTTGTATAATTATCATCGACAAATAAAAAATTAACAATAAATTTTTCTATCATCTTATATTTATATGGTCATTTATTTTTTATGAGTCATTATGATATTATGTGTGAACTATATATGTGTTTCTTCGTCAAAAAATATTTTCTATGAAATATAAATAAATTCAATAATATGTAGAATTATCCTTCTAATAAAATTATTTGGAATCATTATCTCCATTTTTATTGAAATTATATTTTATTTAAGGAATATTGTTTCTAAAAGAATATATATGATTTTTCACTATATTCATTTTCATTAACAATGTCCAGAAGAAAGTTTTAAATGAGATAAATAATTTATAATATTTTAAATAATTTATTTCAAGATCTAATAAATTCTTACATTCCTGTTTTTTATTTTTTTATTTTGTTGGATAGGTTATCATTAATAATTTCAATAATCACTTCCTCATTAATGTTACTCTTATAATCATATATATATATATATTAGATTTAAATGAATTTCTATTCTCCATAATGCCCTTTGATTTTGAGATTTGATCATCCCCTCATCTCAAAAGATCATAAAATTCTATAAAACAAAGTAATTATAAAATAATAATTATATCCATATATCAGAGAAGAATTATTAGAATTAATTTTATCACTAATATCTCTCATCAATACAAATACAATATTATAGCCTCTCACATCATTTATAATATCTGTGATGGTCCAAATAATATTATTAAATATTATAAATAAATCATCAATAAATTAATCTTTTTATGTTCATTTAGCTTTTAAATCCCATATATAATGTTTTGAATTTTCATCTATTAAATAATTTTCTACATTATATATGTTGGGAAGTGTCATCTATATCTTCTTGGATATTTCCCATCCCATTAAAATTTTATTATCTTTTAACAACGATGATGTTAAAAATTAATTACATTCCTTATAATCAATCTCACCATTCATCATGTTTTGTAATTATGATACAGTAATTTTATGTGTTTTCGTAAGACCATTATCAGGGGACTATAAGAATTAAAATCAAAGGGAGAGAAATAAATTAACATTTTTTCCTAGAATATAAGAAATCCTCTTTTTTCAATAGATTTAATTTATTTATTATGAATATTTTTTACTCTATATAATTATCAATGAGGTACATTTTATAGAATCCCATATCTCTAATACTCATTAGGTAAACGTCATAGTCTATTCCTAACAGTAAGATTTAGAAAAATTATTATTGGTAACTTTTCTATCATTAATGCACAATTACACATCCTTTTTTGGATAATAGACAGTCAAATCAAATATCAAGGAAATTAAATCCGAAGGATAAAAACTTTTTTAACATAGTTTTCACTCAACACATAAAACTATCTCCCAAATGTATATTAGTTATTATCTATAAAATACATTGTTACACATTTCTATTCAATGTGAAGAAACATATAAGTGTATATTTAGGAACTAAATATATAAATGTCCTCAACAAGTTCAAACAAAAACTAGATAGTTACATAGATTTTAAAATGAACGATTTCAGGAAGAATTATTAAATATTAATATATTAGTCTTTGAAAAATTCAACAAATATATTCTTACTGGTCTATATTTTTATAATAATCACTATTGTTTCTCCTCTTCTCACTCTATCATCATGTAGAAGCTATTAGGTATACACATTATCTATTACTACACTTATGTCACCTTATCCGTTATTTTTTTACATAGAAATTTTTATATGTATGAAGCTGATATTAAAATTTGGGATATATTAAACCAAATCATCAATGTGATTTTCATATTTTAGACTTTACAATAGACATAATGAGAAATCATCAAATATTATTTTTCAAAGAGATTAAATAAATATTGTTATTCAAAAAATATCTAATATATGTTATAGTTGAAATTTTACTATACTTTTATCCTTAGAATATGAAAACAAGTTTTATATGATTCTTTATATGGTATATTAAACGAAATAAATACCATGATATATTTAAATAATGATATAAATTTTAATAATGAAAATTGGATCCTAATTGGTGAATTAGGGTGACTGAATAGGCTTACCCACTTTCTAAAATATTTAAAAAATAAAAATAATTGAAAAATTTAAAATGAATGAAATTTAATTATTTTAGAAAAAATAATTAAAAAATAAATTTCTTCCTTAATTTGTTTTAAGAAAAAATTTGGTGGTTTATTTCAAGAAACCAAGTATAATTGTTTAAGATTATAGTCATATATATTGATAATATGAATACTATATTAACAATAAAATAAATTGTACTTGGAATTAAATAAGAATAATGTATGGTTAATATTTAAAAAAGTTATTTTCTAAAATGTATAGTTACCTTATATGGCATCCCGCCTTTTTATCACATAACTTTTCATTACAAAATACGAAACCGAGGATCTATAAGGTTTAGTGTCTTGGAAACCAGGAACTTAAAGCATGAAAACATAGAACATTCTTCTTAAACACTTGAAATGATTCTCCTTATGTTCATACTAGGTTCATTACTGCATGTCATAACCAGGGGACATACATCAAAAGAAAGGGTGAGCAGAAGGCCCAGTAAGGGAAACAAGGGAAACAAGGGAAACATTTAACATGTGAGCTTGGGATACATTAATAAAGTCATGAAAAAGAACTTTAAGGCATGAGTAAGAAATCATGAGGCATATCATAATTAAAAATAGAGTATTTCATAACTTAATGATGTGGCTACAACATTTAACATAGACAATCATTTCCCATTCACCAAGGTCCATCCCCAAGGTGTCATTAAAAAAATTTACCAAAGTTATTCACCAAGGTATCGTTAAAATTATAATCCCTAGAGATTACATCATTACCCAATGCATTGGAGAGATATCATGGAGCACCCTTAATTTTACTTTATTATCATGTGATACACATATATGATCATAAATAATTTCATAAACAACCCATATAGCATAAAATAAATGGGTTTCATTTCATAGTAATAACATTTTAAAAACTGCTTTAAAGACGTGATCTTTATGTCACTTCAAACCCACAGAAAAGGAAAGCGGGTCTCATGTATGTAAATACCAGAATTTAAAATAGAAAATTTTGATATATATGTGAATACCCCTGTATAATAAAGAGTTTTGAGAATTAAATTAATAAAATAAAAGAATTTGAGAGAAAGAGAGAGACATTTTGAGATGAAAATTTGGCAGCATAATGACTATATTGCAGGGTTTTAGAAAACATTGAAAAGAGAGGGGACATGGGTTACCCACTCATAAATGATCCAAAAAATAGTATAGGGATATAATATAAATGACATAAGAACATGGTAATGAAATTTTAAAGACATAGCATATGAAATTAAAAACATAGAAGGATGGAAAAAATAAGATTTCTCTTATGAAAATTCGGCAGCCTAACGACGTCACTTAACAATTTGAAAAATGAATTGATTAGATAAAATAGGGTACCTCATCATATGAACATAAAAGAACAGTATGATGGATATATAGATCATACCCCAAAATAATTAAAAGGAACTTGAAAGACTTTATATGAAAATAGACCTTGAAAATGAGAAGTGTGAAAGAATCCCTTACAAAAATTTGGCAGCCTAACGATGCCACTTAAACATTATTAAAATGAGTTGATGAGAGAAATAGGGGGTATCTCATCATATGAAAATTAAAAGCAAAGTAGGATGAATATAAAAGAACATCACCAACATAAGAACATGTAGCTTAAAATACATTACATAAAGGAGAATACATGAAAAGAAAGAGAGAGGTATGATCCCTTACCTTTAAACGTAACTCTTAAAACCAAAAGGTTGGGACCTTGATGGCTTGGGGGAACCTTGGGAGGACTTTTTGGGAGGTAAAGAGACCATAAATTCATTGAGGATGATTTTGGAGTCGAAATGATGAGATAATGGCTTGGTATTTATAGGGAAAGTGAGGGAACAAGGCATTAATGGCCAAGGGACACCTCATTGGTGGTATTGGCAAAACCATGGGCTTGACCATGGTATTTTACCATGGTATTGGCCAATTAGGAAACCTCATATCATATCATTCTATTCATAATTCTACCATATTTATTACATACTTAATACATCATTTAATGATGTCATTAAACACCCGTATCTTAAAAACTGTATTTTCACTATTCACCGAAAATTCAACTTTCTTATAAAAATCCAAAAATACCACCTTAACCAAATATAGATGCTCTGATTTCAAAAATGAACTCCATTTTATATAAATAATTTTCTAAGTATTTTTAATTTAATTTTTAAATAAATATACTATTCAATGAATATTCATTTTTTTAAGAAAAATCCCCAAAAATTACCCTTACATAATATCAATGTTATGAGTTCAAAAATGAAATCCATTTTATAAAAATAATTTTCTAAATAATTTTAATTTAATTTTTAATTAAAAAACACTATTAACCCAAAAAAACTAATACTTGACTAATAATCTCTGAAACAGTTATTTAACTATTTTATTGAATCACATTACTTAATCAAGGTTCCTAGATTATATTAATACTTTTTTTAAGTGAGATTACTAATCAATTTGGTCACATTACTAATCCTAAGTGTAAAATCACTATTCACAATTTAATATTCATCAAAAATCAAGTTGATTTTATTTGACTCTAAATTTCTTACTGAACATAATTGTAGAAGACCATTTTTTGAAAATCATTAGACATAATTAATTATTTAAGGTTTACATAAATATTTTCAAATATCCTTTTTCTATAATTTACCAAAAATATGCATACTATATTTATCCGGAAATTTTAAAATTCACTAACTTTATGATAATAAGAAATCACAATTTTTATTTAAATCAAAGGATTACACAAGGCAATTACGGTCTCTTTACAAAGCCCCTTATAACCCCAGCATAGGACCTAAGTGTAAGGTGTGCTAAGGTGAGAGAATCCAAGGGCTGCTCGGCCAACATCGCACGAGTAGTAATTTCTATAAGTTTGAACTTCTTACGAAGGCGATTCCGTTCTAGCTTCACACTATAATGTTTGGCTTGGGTTTGGTCCAGAGCAAATCTCAGTGGTGCTACCTCCTTCCAAGTTCTGTTAGATGGGATTCGATTGGCCCGAGACTACTGGATGAGGCCGTCAAATCTTCTTTCTATATTAATTAACCAAGATCACTTGTATTTATATACAATAGTTGCAACATTTAGTTTCCAACGGTTATACTGAATAACGGTCATATAATGTCAAAACCCAATAGTCTCATTTTAATTATACTTATTTTATTAAATGAAAAAGTTTTGTTGAATATAAAATAAAATAACACACAAAATCAGGAAACAAGATTTATTCAAAATTTCGGGTCGTTAAAATATTCCCCCTTAAGAAATTGCGTCCTCACAATTTTTAAAATTGGGATTGGAAGTTTCATTGAATGTCCATAGGAAAAAGAGTAAGTAACACTATTACTTTAAAAGAAATATAAATAAGTACAAATGTCACCCGAGTTGACCCATACTAGGATTCCATGTAGGAAAACATGGATATGGAGGAGAAAACAAAGAATCATGTTCTGAGGGAGAGTGATAGAAAAAATTTCTAAGAGGAAGTTAACCACCAGAAAATCACAAACTTGTGATGGGTTAATCGGTCTTTGATTACCCAGTAAGAAACTTAAACCAACAACATTTTTGTTTTACGTTCTTTTTAATAATTTTGAAGAATTCATTTGCTACATAGAATAATAACACATGGAAATATATCTACCTTCAAGTAGGGTTTCATCCCTTAATAAGTTTCACCAAGACTAATCATTTCTCCAAACAATGAGCATTCAAATATCCTTGGTCTCATCAAAGCACAAGAATCATCTTCTAGAGAATCACATAATCCAAAAAAGAATAACTCTCTATCTCTAAAAATTCATCCCAAAAATAGAAATGGTAAGATAAAACAACTCTTAAAAAAGAAAGAACCCCATAGGAAGGGAAACTAATTTAAATATTCAAAGTTCCACAGTACTACCCAAAGTTCATCATAGACCATTCCATGAATAAATATCCTTAAAATTCCTCGAAATAAACCAAACTATGATTGAATCCCAAATATAAGAAGGATTTGATAACATAGTCTTCCAAGATAAACTTTATCATTCATCTCCAAATAACATCAATCACTCCTAACATATTATAAAAAACTAACTATCCTAAACGTATTTTCCCCAAGATAGGATAATCATTTCCTAAATTACTATAAGTTCACCTTAAATTTTTCGATTCTTCAAAATATAAGTCAATCTGATAATCCTAAATGAAAATACTGTAGTAACCTATGTACCTTGATCATATAGGGTTCCCAAAATAGTGAATGTCTTCTAAAATAATAATCATCTTTTAATTCCCTGATCATCTTTTTTTTAAAGAAGAACAGCTTCACAACATCAACATGTGATACATAATAAGATATGTTTTCCTTAATAGTATAAAACCATCTTAGTTAGTGACTCGATGTTATTAGAAAACATTAAGGATATTCTCATAGAGAACAAACTAAAATACAACATGACATAGACAATTATTGCGAAGAAGTTGCATGTACTTTAGTCATCACGATCCGTCTCAGCATAGGACTTGCATTATTCCCTTGTCATTGAAGATTGTTGATGTTCATCATGCTTCTCATCCCTTCCAAGAGAGCATTGCCTTGGATAATGTCCAACATTTCCATATTTATGACATTGAAAAGTATAAGGTACATTAGATCAAACCTTATCTCTATTCATCACAGTACCCATTTTTTTGAAGCAATAGGATACTTTATACCCTATCACCCCACACATAAACCATCTCCATATTACTTTTTTACATTCTCCTTGGTGACCATTTCCATAATATTTTCACAAAGTAAATTGGGTCTTTTTTCTCTAATCAACTTTATCCGATGAACATCCTTGAGACTTCATCTTCTTCTTACTTGATGAATTTGGGCATTCAACTAGGTACCAATTATTAATTGTGATTTTTGATAGCTGGTTTAGCCTAATCACAATATGTTCAACTTGATCTCTCGTCATCTCTGTCACATTAATAGGGTAATAATCAAATTTCCTATCACATTGGTTGTTGGTACATGTTTTCTATTTCCATCCATTAACTAAGAAAAAAAAGTATAATTAGGGGCTTAAATACTTACCCAATAATCATGAAAAAAAAGCTTTAAGAATAGAAGGATAAACTTGTAGAAGAAAAGTATATCCTACCTTGTGATCCCCTAAGTTCCAATCTAGGTTATCCATGATCATATATTCTTATGTGAATTTTTATTTTATTTTATTTTTTTTCCTTTAATAATGGTTCATACTAAGCTTATGAATTTAAAAAAGCATATCCCCTGGGAGTATCGTAACCAAGAGTGCAGCAAGGCCCATTATTGTGTACCAGTTCTAGTTCGAGTCTAGATCAAGAAATATTTTCGGGTTTTACTCGTATGTACATTTGTGCCAGAGCCACCTCTACTTGCTCGTATCCAAATAGGGACATATTTTCTTGATAAACCACTTACTAAATAATCACCAAAATACCAAGAAGATTTCCTATATTTAAACTTTTATATAGGGATATTACTAATGTTTTCATTTCCTAATTTCCACAAATAACTAAACCATCCATTGATACCAACTATGGCATCCTGCCTTTTTATCACATAACTTTTCATTACAAAATACAAAACCGAGGATCTTTATGGTTTAGAGTCTTGGAATCCAGGAACTTAAAGCATGAAAACATAAAACAGTCTTCTTAAACACTTGAAATGCTTATCCTTATGTTCATCCTAGGTCCATTATTGCATATCATAACCTAGGGACATAAATAAAAAGAATGTGTGAGAAAAAGGCCCAGTAATGGAAACAAAGGAAACATTTAACATGTGAGCTTGAGATACATCAATAAAGTCATGAAAAAGAACATTAAGGCATGGGAAAGAAATCATGAGGCATATCATAATTAAAAATAGTGTAGTTCATAACTTAAAGATGTGGCTACAACATTTAACTTATACAATCATTTCTGTTTCACCAAGGTCCATCCCCAAGGTGTCATTAAAAGAATTACCAAAGTTATTCACCGAGGTATTGTTAAAATTGTAATCCCTAGAGATTACATCATTACCCAATGCAATGGAGCACTATTAGGGCGAGCCATTAATTTGTCTTTATTATCATGTGATACACAAATATCATCATCAATAATTTCAAAAACAACTTATATAGCATAAAAGAAATGGGTTTCATTTCATAGTCATAACATTTTAAAAACTGTTTAAAGACGAGATCTTTAAGTCACTTTAAACCCACAAAAAAGGAAAGAGGGTCTCATGTATATAAATACCAGAATTTAAAATACAACATTTTGATATATATTTGAATAACCCTGTATAATAAAGAGTTTTGATTATTCAATTAATAAAATAAAAACAATTTAGAAAAATAGAGAGACATTTTGAGATAAAAATTTGGCATCATAATGACCATGTTGTAGGGTTTTAGAAAACATTGAAAAGAGGGAGGGACTTGGGTTACCCACTCAAAAATGATACAAAAAACAGTATAGGGACAAAATATAAAGGATATAAGAACATGGTAATGAAATTTTAAAGACATACCATATGAAATGAAAAACATGGAAGGAAGTCAAAAATAAGATTTCTCTTATGAAAATTTGGCAGCCTAACGGTGTCACTTAAAACATCAAAAAATGAATTGATGAGATAAAATAGGGTCTCTCATCATATAAACATAAAAGAAAAGTTTGATGGATATATAGATCATACCCCAACATAATAAAAAAGAAGTTTAAATACTTGATATGAAAATAGAACTTGAAAATGAGAAAGGTGAAAGAATCCCTTACAAAAATTCTGCAGCCTAACGACGCCACTTAAACATTCTTAAAATGAGTTGATGAGAGCAAGAGGGGGTATCTCATCATATGAACCTGGAAAGGAAATTATTATGAATATAAAAGAACATCCCCAACATATGAACATGGAGTTTAAAATAAATGACATAAAGGAGAATACATGTAAAGAAAGAGAGTGGTAGGATCCCTTACCTTTAAACGTAACTCTTAAAACTCAATGGTTGTGACCTTGAGGGCATGGGGGCACTTTGGGAGGACTCATTGGGAGGTAAGGAGACCTGAAATTCGTTGAGGATGATTTAGGAGTCGAAAGGATGAGATAATGGCTTGGTATTTATAGGGAAAGTGAGGGGACAAGGCATTAATGGCCAAGGGATACCTCGTTGGTGGTATTGGAAAAACCATGGGCTTTACCTTGGTATTTTCCCATGGTATTGGCCACTTAGGACACCTCATACCTTATCTTACTATTAATAAGTCTACCATATTGATTACATACTTAATACATCATTTAATGATGTCATTAAACAACAGTAACTTAAAAACAGTATTTTCACTATTCACCCAAAATTCAACTTTCTCAGAAAAATCCCGAAATTTCACCCTAACCAAATATCGATGCTCTGATTTCAAAAATGAAGCCCATTTTATAAAAATAATTTTCTAATAATTTTTAATTTAATCTTTAAATAAATACACTATTCACCAAAAATTCATTTTTTTCAGAAAAATACCCAAAAATTACCTTAACGTAATATCGATACTCTGAGTTCAAAAATGAAATCCATTTTAAAAAAAAATTCTAAATATTTTTAATTTAATTTTTAATTAAAAAACACTATTCACCTGAAAAAACTAATACTTTAATAATAATTTCTGAAACAGTTATTTACCTATTTTATTGAATCACATTACTTAATCAAGGTGCCTAGATTATATTAATACTTTATTTAAGTGAGATTACTAATATATTTGGTCACATTACTAATCCTAAGCATAAAATCACCATTCATAATTTACTATTCATCAAAAAATCAAGTTGATCTTATTAGACTCAAAATTTATTATTGAACATAATTGTATAGGACCATTTTTGAAAATCATTACACATAATTAATTATTTAAGTTTTACATAAATATATTCAAATATCTTTTTTCTAGAATTCATCAAAAATATGCATACTATATTTATCCAGACATTTAAAAATTCACAAACTTCATCATAATAAGAAATCACAATTTTTATTTAAATCAAAGGATTACACATGGCAGTTACGGTCTCCTTACATAGCCCCTTATAAACCCAGCATATGGCCTAAGTGTAAGGTGTGCTAAGGTGAGAGAATATAAGGGCGGCTCTGCCAACATCGCATGAGTAGTAATTTCTATCAGTTTGAACTTCTTATGAAGGAAATTCCATTATAGCTTCACATGATGATGTTCGACTTTGGTTTGGTCGAGAGAAAAGCCCAGCGGTGCTACCTCCTCCCCATGTTCTGTTATCTGGGCTTCAATTGGCCCGAGACTACTGGATGGGGCCATCAAATCTTCTTTCTATATTAATTAACCAAGATCACTTGTATTTAGAGACAATAGTCACAACATTTAGTTTCTAATGGTCATACTGACTAACAGTCATATAATAGTCAAAACCCAACCGTCTCATTTTAATTATACTCCTTTTATTAAATGAAAAAGTTTTGTTGAGTATGAAATAAAATAACACACAAAATAAGGAAACAAGATTTATTCAAAATTTCAGGTTATTACATCCTCTATATTTTTTTTACGTAATTTAAATATTGGATTAAAAAGTTTATAATTTTAATTTGAAAAAATGAAAAACATTTTATGTTCAAGAAAAAAATAGAATCTGAAGATTAGTTTTTAAGATTTTCCTATAAAGAGTGATTTTAGTTGAAAATATATTTTTTTCAAATAATATGAATTTTATAACATTATTAGTTCATAAGTATGAATTATAAATTCAGTAATTTTTTTATAATTCAAAAATAAATATTTATATTTTATGGGTTGTTATTAAAAATAGTTTTTCAAATTAAAAACACCTTTCTTATATTATTATAATATGTAATTTATTTTTCAAAAATAAATTTTAATAAATTATACTTATTTATTTTAAAACTAAATTTTATCATAATTATAAATTAATAAAATTGAATGGATTTAAAATTTATAATTATATATTAAAAATTATCTAATAAAGGACACATTATCTTTAGGCTTAAATATTTTGCTTCCTTAGTTATTAACTAGTTATTGGGGTAAAAGCTGAAATTTTAAAATTAATAATTGAAGGGGTATATGGCTTGAAGCGTGATAGAATTTGCATATAGTTCAGTTTAGGCCTATTTTTCTCCCATATAACTTCCCAAATAAATTATTTCTCAATTTTTGAGCGATCTAACATGTCTAACATGGGATACACTTATATTAAGTAGAAATATTAACAAAAACACCATTATCACCATTTATAAATGTGGCCTCTCACAAAAATGTAATTGAACTCAAAATATTCATTTTACTCCTAATAAACTACCCATTTTACATCATGTAAAATAATAATTAACTCTATTGATATTTTGGTTATAAGATATTATCATATTCTATCCTCATCCCTAAAATCTTGTAAGGAAATATCTATGACTTCAATGTGAGATATCATTTTTTAATTAACATCATTTTTATATATTTTTCTATTAAATGACTATTTTTCATCTAACTATCTAATAAAACCTCTACTGGTTTTATACATAATGTTATTATTCTAATGGATTAATCATTAATCCCATTTTACTTTTTTTATTATCAAAAGTGATCATGTGAATCGTGTGTTGTGTGGACAACTACCTCAAAAAGGTTACATGTTTTGCTTTACTTCACCACAACACATGAAATGTTAAATATGGTTATTTAAAAAATAATTATCATATTTATATTTCTTATGATTATGAAATAATGAACTGTATTAATCCTTCCTAAAATTCTATATAAAAATAATCCATCTATCATGTGTATGTGTATTCATACACCTCAATGAAATGATTGATTTTTAATTATATTTTCATCACTACCATTTATACATATTCATGAGGACAGTTTTAAAGATACATATGATTTTTTTTATATGATTATGGTCCTTTATGGAATATTTTAGAACCTATTAATTATATGATTAGTAAATAATTATTGTTAATTCAATCATTTTAAACTAGAAAACTAGGAGGAACATGAAATTCTTATTACATATAATGTATTTATGTTAATTATACTCCCAATATTATTCATTCGAATTGATATATACCAAAATAATAATTACTAAATAATATCATTTTGAATCCTTTTTAATGATATTGCAACTAAAACAACTCCTCATCCTCCATTAATCTTTGTAGGTTCATGGTTGGTACAATTTAACATCCTACATAAAAAATACTATATTATGATTGAAAATTAAATCTTATTTAATGTTATAATACGATATAGATTTGTAAATAAATATTTCTATTAAATTTTTATAAACATTTAACAAAATAAATAAAAAAGCACCTAATGCTGGTTAGAAATTTTTGAAACATTATCATTATTGATTTCATGTTCATATTTTTCAAAAAAACTTATAATAAATGAAATTATACTACTTATAATTATCATTTAACAAAAAATAAATTAAAATTATTTAGGTTTATATGTTTAAAATTGTTAAAATAATGAATACTGGCACAATTTTTGTGAAACTAGTTCAAAGTGTAAATGAATGCGTACATGTGTTGTTGAAAACAGGTAAATACTAACTATTATTAATATGTATATAATTATTATAAATGACGTATAATTTTTTTTATAGATAGGAATATGGTTATGATTTATTTATTTGGTGAAAATAATTTAATTATTCTGGATTTTCTATGCAAGAGCAAAACAAATCAGTACAGATACATGTTTTTCATTAGAAATTTCTCAATTTGAGAAATGTTCTGTACTATCCACCTATTTTACATTATGTGGTGTAAATAATGATTATTTGAGAAATAATATAATGAATTTTATTTTCATCAGGTTATTTAATAATCAATTATAATACTTCAATTTCTACTATTTTTATTAAAATGTTACTCAAGCTGCAAGAGGTTTTTTATCACAATTCAGATTCATTAATACTTCAGACATATAATATTATATATTTATTGATATTTCAACATATTTATTTTCTAGTATTATAACGTTATATTCATTATTTACAAGTAATTAATGTGATAAAATAATCCTAATATTTTTTTCCTTAGATGTCTATTGAATCATGTTTTACCCCAATCGTAAATGTTTTGGGAACGTGAGTTTTTATTCATCAAGTTCTGATCATGATCATAAACTCATATCATATAATTTGGATAAATTATACATTTTTATTTTATTATGCGGTGTTATATAAGTTTTTAACATTTTTTCCACATGAAATCCTTTTTAAATTATTAATGATTTAAGAATTAGGGTTTATATAAGGGATATTGAAAAATCAAATATCCTTTATTTAAGTTATAATGTTTCATTTTTAACAATAAATTCCAATTCATGGGTTATACCACCCTGATATTTTATCATATTATATTTCAAAATTATTAATATTTTAAATAAAATTTAACTCAATTTTTTTTAAACTCTTAATATGTTGTGATATTTCGAAAAAATTAATTTGATAATAATTAATATTGTTTTTCCGTTAACATTTAGATGTTTTATCTTCAGGTAATAATTTCTACCTTATAACAAATATTTCATTTAAAATCCATATTATTGAATTTTTTATAAAAATTACTAGTGTGAAAAGGGTCCTCACATTGAATTTTGTAACGGTTTTTGGGAAGTGACTTATAACATCATCTTTTATGTTAATTATTAAAATATTTTCTAAATGATATTTTATGTTTTAACTAAAAAATCCATTTCATTTTAAAAATTAATTATTGTTACAAGGTTTATGTTTAAAAAATCATATATATATCATTTGGTTCCGTGAACTCAGGGTAATTAACTTACTCATTCTTGATCCATTCTGGTGTGGTATCATTCAAACATTCTTTTGTGAGGCTGTTTTTAATATTTTGAAACATATTTGATGGATTCCATTATTACACTAGGATTATATTCTCCAAATACCCTCTATATCCTTTTTTTGGAGTGATTGTAATTATGTGATACTAGCACTAACTTATAAGTATACTCAATGATTTATATTCAATATCTTATTTAATATAATTGAAATTAAATGATGTTCACCTAGAGAAATTATATTCAATTGAAATATGAAAAAGTATGTCATACTATTTATTATTATTCCAATACATTATTTTATTATAATATTTATTATAGATTTTTTGACCATTCAACATTTTTATTAGGATGGGTTATGATTATGTTATCTATTTTTTGACAAGCGGAATAGTATTTACCTTATTGATTATTATTTTATGAAAATTTAGGTTGATCATGATTTGAAATACCATATTATTTGTTATAAAATTTTCCATGTTCTTATTTATCAATGTTTTAATTATGGAATAGTATAAAGGAACTTAGTGACTCTTATGTTGAATGAATTTAACCTTACTTGGTTATGGGTGGGGCCTATAATTTTATAGTCCCGTGATTATTATATTTGTCTCATGAAACAAAACTAGTTCAGTTTTGGTGAATACCTGATACAATAATAGGGACATGTCTTGGAAAATAGACTTTATAGTAAGATTTAAATGTTACTAATTATATAATCCATCAGTTAAATATATATAATTATTGATATCCTTGTTTTCATTTATAACCAACGATATAACTTGGTCACATGTTTAATTTATTATATAATTAATCTAATAATTTATTCCTTTGAAATTATATATACCAAGATTATTTTTTAATTGCATTAGTTATATGTTTTTTATAGTGAAAATTAAATATCACACATTTATTTTGTATCCATTTCTATGGTTATGAAGAAATGTAGAACATGTTATAATTTTAGAATTTTAACATGTGTGGAGGTTTCCATGGGTGGATTTTAAAGTATCCATATTCATGATGTTGTTTCATATATTGTGGAAAAAATATCAACTAGTTTAGAATGGCATGGGTTTTTTAAGATTACATTTTTCATAATTCTCTAAATCTCTTCACCTAAATAATTATGAGAATATATTAAATGAAATATTTTATTCATGTGATGTAATTATTAGGTAGTTATTACCAGGAATCCAAACTTAGTATCAAATCCAAAATGAAAATTTTGTTTAAATGAAAACGAAATAAAGAGGGTTTGTTTGGGGTGTCTTAGATAGAATCACAGAAATCTTTAGAAAACATCAGATATTAGGATGTCTATTGAAAATAATTAATGTTTTGATAAGTTATCATTTGTCATAATTTTCATGTTATATAAAAAATACATTAATACAATATAGGATATAGAATTTTGTTAATAATAAATATTTTATCTAAGGATTTGGGTAAGAGAATCATAGTGAAATAACAATTGATAAGTCAAATTAATAAATTTATCTATAGTATAACATCATGATGTTTTTTAAAGTAATTATTGTTTGTTAATTATTGTAATTACACACCTATAATAATACTAAAACATGATATAGGGTCTCTCATATGAAGTCCTTGGGTGAAGAACCATAAAATATGGATTGGATATCAACATGACCATAAATTAGTCAATTAATTAGAGGCCTAACTACTCATCTGGGTTCAATGTGTAAGATTATATATCATGGTTAGTTCATATTCACATTATGATATATTATAATTTATTTTAATATGTTTTTATTAGAAAATATTATAATAAAGTTACCATGGATAACATAGATTATAACCTTTAGATTCATAAGATACAGTGCATTTTAATAGATATATAATTTCATGGAGAAATGATAATTTGGATTTCAAGAGTGTTTATTTCAAAATATTTTTGTTTTATAGTATTTTACCAATGTTCATGATAATTAGAGATGAATAATTTGATTTTTAAACATATAATTTAGAAATAACACAACTGAAAGTAACAAAGGATGAACCAAAATATTATATAGTTTAAATAGAGAGTGATATTGGTATAACCAATTCGAAAAAATGTTGGATTTTATGAACATTAAGCTGACATGATAGTGTGATATTGCGAGACATCTTGAGGATTACAATTCCAGAGGTTATTTATGATAATAATATTATAAAGATCATTATCTATGTTAACTATTTTTATTTTCATATTGGTTGGAACTAAAAGGATCCATGGGGGTGAGGGGAATTCAAGAGATAACCTAAAAATTAAACATAATAGGATACGAGTTTGATTGAAAAAATCACGTGATTATTCCATACCATCTATTATGAAAAAATGATTAAGAACTTTAATATAGTCAACATCACACAATAAAAAAATGATAATAGCGGGGCCTCATGAATGACCAGGTGATGAAAATGATGAATTAAAGAATAATCCAGTTCATACATTCCAATAAAGTGGGAAGAATTATTGGAAAATTAAATTAAAGGTACATGAAAATTCCAAATGTGTATATATTAATGTAATCAAACTCACTTGTTTTACAAAATGATATTGGAAAGAATGATATTTTGTTTTTATAGAAATGGAGTTGGGCATTATGCGACTCAATGACCCTATCCAATGGACATCTAGTTAAATAGCCACCAATAACTATGAGAATAAAAAAAATTCCTATGATGATACTTCTATTGAAGTGGATAGTGAGATTTCACTCAAAATTTTATATTTTCCTATATCATTAATGTTTTCACATGATATTGGATATTGAGTTATAAGAAAACCACCATGTATTATGATTATTATATATATCATTTTCAATTTCATTAGACATTATTCCTTATAGGACTATATCTTCTTCTCTTAGTATAATTCTATGTAAAATTAGGGAATGGTTAGGTGTGTTTATAATTTATTAATAATATTTTTTAATATAGATAAAACTTTTATGAAATTACAATAAATCAAATGAATATCTAGTGATGTATGATTAATTATTAGTTCCCTAAAGAAAATAATCTGATATTAATTGTCAAATTATAAGGATATAATTTAATTATGATTGATAATGTAAGATGTTAAAATTTAAATATTTGATTAAATTTAAATAATTCAATTTCATTGATAGCACTCCCCATTTTCAGAACCAAAC
Source organism: Viscum album (assembly GCA_963277665.1). Taxonomy (NCBI): domain Eukaryota; kingdom Viridiplantae; phylum Streptophyta; class Magnoliopsida; order Santalales; family Viscaceae; genus Viscum; species Viscum album. The sequence continues at coordinate 248,945,053 of OY728131.1, forward strand.
TAAAAAGAATCCATAATAAATATTAATAAAAATATTATTACTTGGTATGAAAACTAAAATCTGTATATTAGATTTTTTGGAATGAATATGTGTAGAATATTTATTAATTATTTTTTTAAATATCATATACTTCTAATATGATTGAATTCAATTAGAATATATATTAACTCTAAGAAAATAATTATTTCCTTAAAAATATTTATTTCAAAAATAAAACTATTATTTCAAGGAACTAAGAATCATATGACTAGATAGTAATTAAATATATTTATAATATTAATAACATTAAACAATTATATTAATTAGTAATTAGTAGGAAACAATAAAAAAGGTGTTAATGATTTAATAATGTATTTTCCATTAGGAAAAATTTGACACTCAGTTTTTGGATTTTATTTATATATAAAATTAGAAAATTTAATAAATTTAAATTTAAAAATTAATATATTATCTGGATTATGAATAAAAAAATATTTCTGGGACCAGTTTTTTAGATTTTTATAAATGGTGTGATTTAGTTTTTAGGTGAAAAAAAATTGGAGGCATCATGTGTATTAAAAAATTATATGTATATAATAATGAATTGAAAGTTATGGAATATATTTATTATAAATATTATTTATTATATTTGTCCCATTATAATTTTATGAATATTTATTCTAATATAAATAACTTATTTCTTATTTTATAATATAAATAATACCTACTTAAAAATTGTTTTTAATAAATTATAATTCTTAAAATTAAAATTATTTTTTATCATCATTATTAATTTAATCTATTGAATGTGATTTCAATTTGAGAATAATTTGGTCTAATTTATATAATAAATAAAAAAATTTCATAATTATTATTTTTATTTATGCAAAAACTACTTACAATAAGAAAATATAAAATTTTAAAATTAAAAATTCAATGTTTAATGAGATTTAAACATGATAAAAACCTATCTATAATTGAATTTATGAGGTTTGGATAAACCTTATATCTTACACATTCAATTATGTGTCAATTTTTGTGACATGTTACTTTCTTGACGTGTTCTCCCTTTATATAATGTTGAAATATTTACAAAAAAATCTATTCTCACTACTTATAAAAGGAGAATCTCAACACCCTTAAATATAGTACAAAAATTTGGATTCCTTGTAAAACCAAGCCCTTTTTCTTACCCATAGTCCACTTTACATGCACTTTTGCATCTGGTCATAGTATATTAACATATTCCATCCACTTTTAAGGTATCTCATATGTAAATATTGATGTGCTCAATGTGAGTAATCATTTTGATGTCATTCATCTCAATTTTTCCTTGATAATTACAATTATATATTAAAAATTTAATAAAATAAACATTTAATAAATATTTAGCTTTATTAATTTACAGTAATAATAGTAAATTACATTTTAATGTTCTATTATTAAAATTGAATTCGTGAATCATATGTTTTGCCGACTACAACCTTAATGACACAACATGATTTGTTATAATTTATCAGCATAAAGGGATAGTATAAAAGTGGTATTAAATAAATAATTATGATATTTATTTCATTTTGACGTTTCTAAAATAATAAACCATATTACTTGTTTCCCTCTTTCTATAGAAAAATGTTTTCTTCTACCATGCATATGTGTGGATTACCACCTCCATCATATGATTGATTTCTATTTCTATTTTCACCACTAACTAAAATGGATTGTTATAGAGATTGGGTTAAAGTATTGATAAAATTTTTATTATATAATTAATTTTTTTAAGGTAAAATGTACATACTAATAATGATATGATCAAAAAATGATTATCTTTAATTAAATCATTTAAAATGAGTAGACTAAGTGAAAAATAATAAATTATTTATACGAAATAACTTTTTATAAATTATTCCCTATTTATAATAATTAACAGCAACAATATATCAAACTAATTGAAAATAATTAATATCATTATCATTTTTGAAAAATTACATATCTACAAAATTCCCCCACAATCATCTATTATTCATTGTAATTTCATGTTTGGGTAGGATTAACCACCTAATTTAAAAAATACTATGTACTATATAATGAATGAGTATGAAGAATTATGTAATGGTATAATATGATTTAAATAAATAAATAATGTATTTTAGTAATTTTGGATATTTTTGATCAATATTTATTTGATTAGTTATGTATTAACCTTTTATTCATCAAGGATCACTAAAACATAATCATCGATGAATTCATATTCAGAGTTTGTAACAAAAATACAATAAAATTAAAATATTCATATTATAACTATCAAGGAAAATCCATTCAAGTACCATTAATTACATTTTATTTTTTTAAATTGTAATAATAACGAAAAAACCCAACTTATTTATGAAACTAGTTCAAAGTGATAAAGATTACATACATGAATAGTCTAATTTAATTAAAAACTAATTAGTATTAGACATAAAATGAGTATTATAGATAGTTATTGTTTTGAATATTCTTGTTTTATATGTATCTAAATATACTATATTAATTATTCTAAATTATCTATTTTTATTTATAATGAATCCGGACCATGGAAATGGTCATCATCTCAAATTACACTCTTTGAGATATGCTTTGTATTATGCACCTAATTTCAATTATGTGGATTATATAAATACAATTTGAAATATAATATCATGAATTATCATGAATTATCATTTAATCATGTTTTATGATGTAAAATTTAAATACCACTCTTTCAAAGGGTTTTGATTAATGCATTAATTTTGTTGTAATAGGTTTAATAGTCTCATTTCATACTCTTTGAGACATATTACAGGATATACCACATCTTTCCTTTATATGTTTTTTTTATTGTTTATCTATCTCAATATTGATGTATAATTTTTTTCTTATTAATTAATGAGATAATATAATTCAAAACATATACTTTTACCAAACATCTTATAATTGAAATGTTAACCTAGTCATAAGAGTTTCTTATAACTAAATATTCTTTCATTGTGTTATTACTGCACTATTGATCTTATTTCATAAAAGTGGTATACATTCATCCCTATTATTTTATAATATAATTTTTTATCATTTATTACATTTTTACCAAAGTATCTCATTTTTAATCATATCATGATTTATAATGTATGATTAACATAAGGAATATTGAATACTAAAATCTCATTTCATTAAGTTATAATGATTAATCATGAACATTGCTTTATTATTTCAGGGATCCCCCACCCTGATACATTATATTATGTTATTTTTTAATCCTTTTAATGAAAAATAATTATTAACAAAAATTACTTATTTTACCCTTCCTACAATGTGTGTTTTGAGAAAATATATTTTGAAAATAGTAAAAAAGGGTTTTTTAATTTCACATTAATATAATATATCTTTCTCTCCAAAATTACCCAACAAAAACCTTAATACTATTAGAAACCATATTTTTTATTATTATTTAAAAAAATTAATTTTTTATTATTCTGTACTTCACCATTAGTAAAATATCTTTGGAAATGACCTGTAAAATCTTCTTTTATGTAACTATTATAAAAATTCATAAAATATATTTTCTGTTTTAACATAAATTTTCAATATATTTTAAAAAAATAATTTACTAAATTGGGTTTATCATTATCAATTCATATTTTTTTTGGTAGAATGTACTCACAAAACCAAATATCTAATTAATGGCCCCTTATTAGGTGGCAGTACTTATGCATTCTTCTATTAGGTTTTTTTCTATCTATATCAATAAATTTCAAGGTTTACTTTTTAAAATTATGGTTATATTATTTTAAAATAGTTCACCTTTAATTTATTTATGGATTATATTCATGTTACTCTAATATTTATTTAGACACATAATCATTGATCTATACATTGTAAACCTCAAATTTTACACAATTCAAAATTTATGATGTTTAACAATAATTATTGTTATTATATTAACACAGGGAATTTTATTGGTGTTCTATATTATATTATTACCGAATTTATTTTTATTTCAATGTTGGTAATGTGTTTTTAGAACATAAAATTAATTCTTAAGATGTGTTTTTATCGTATTATAACATTTTTTGACATGGGGAAATGTATTGAAATTCATTATTATTATTTACATCTAACTTGTTTTTCTCATGGATTTATATCTTTTATTCATTATTAAAATTATATCCATGTTTTTTACTAAAAAATTCCATGGTTATTTAATGAAGGGTCTAGATTAATGTTACATTTAATTTATTAGTCTTAATCAGGTGATGGGTGGGGCCTATAATTATACATCCCCTTTATTTAGGTATAGGACATATGAGAGGAAATGGGTTGCTCTCATAGTTTATACCTCTTCCAATAACAAGAGGGTGTCTTATCATAAATCATTGAAGTTTGTATTTATTGTCCGAAATTATGCTTTCCATCAATATGAAATATGTATTGATTGATATCGCTATCTTTATTTCTTATCATGGATTTAAATATATCTTAGTGTTATTTTTTATGGATTTATTCATATAATTTATCATTGTGATTTTATATATTGCATGATAATGTTTTGAGTGCTCTAGTTATATTTTACACCTACTAATTCTTGATATCACACTATTCTTATGTTTCCATTCCCTAGGTTATGAATAAAAGTAGTGAACATGGTATGTTTAGATGTATAGTACATGTTCATTCATTTATGGGAAATATTGAAGATTCCTTAAGGATTATGTAGTTTTTTATTTTGGAAAAAATATCTATTAATTGAGAATGATAAGGGGTTTTTGTATTTCTATTCTCTCATATTTTTCTATTTCTATAAAAATAAATTGTACTGTAAAGGTATGTAATGCAATTCTCTCTTTATGTCATGTAAATATGGGATAGTTTTGTTCGGTAATATACCCTTGGTATCAAATACAATATGTAATGTATGGGTTTAGGAGCACTAGATTCGAGATTGAGGGTTTAGGGAATCACAATATAACTCATTAATATTCTAATCTATCTATGATATTTTCATTTATATTTCACAAATTAAATATATAAAATTTTCCTTTAGTATTCCAAAAAAAATTTCCCTATTTTTCATGTAAAAATTACCATTGGAAAAAATATTTCTGTGAAAGGCATCTTCTCATAGTGATAATCATTATATTACATTTAAATAAAAATATCATATTCAATAATATATTAATACACAATGAATTCTGATATTTATACATTAATGAAAAATAAATTACCATCACATTTTATTATTATGATTCACCAAGAAACGTATTTTAATCTTATGTAGACCTATATGGGACTAAATACATTCCCTTAAAATATAGGTTGCACTTTTATATTGTTATATATTCTCATACAATATCAAAATTACATCATAATATTCTCTATAATCAAACAAATATCCTCATTTATCATCAATATTATTATTTCATATTATGTGAGACATATGTAATATCATCATTTAAAAATATGTATGGTCAAAATTATTCTTACTTAAATGTATTCTTTGGATAATACATATATTTATTTCTACATTATGAAATTTTATTTTATAAAATATAAAATATTCTTTTGAGATATAATAATTCATTATAGAAATATTTATAGAAAAATTTTAACTATTAAGTAATTTTCCCATTTATTTTATCATTTCCTTTGAAATGTTATGATTTTTCTAGATAGATTTTCTTCAAAAAAGAAAAAACATATATAAAATCTATCCATAACATATTAACTAAGAAATAATTTAAATCCAAATTATAAATTTATTTAGTAATTTATTCATGCATCTTAATTTTATTAATAGTAAAACACCTTTATTGAAAACAAATACAACATTATTCCTTATGTTATTGGTCATTGATATAAATTGCCCCATAATTAATTAGTTCTTCTTGTTTGAAAGAATTAATGTTATAATATTCGGACCTTTAGGAATAAATTATTACTATATAGAACATATTTATGGGAATTCTTGACAATAAAATGTTTTTTAATAATTGGAAATTTATGTTTTAGAATTTCATTTAATTTTTTTGGTTAACCTAAATATGTTTTCAATTAAATTAAATGTGTTACGATCATTAAAAATAAAACATTATTCAATATATAAATAAGAATAATACTTATAGAGGAATTGAGGAATGTAATTTTTTTATAAATTTTTATAGCAATAAATTCACTCACAGTGATTATAGTTAATATTAATTAGATTATTTTCATATATATGGAATATCTTATTATAGTATCCCATAATTATATTATCTTATAATCTATTTCAGAAAATAAATAACCCAAACACTTGATAAATATTCTAGCTACATTGAGAGAGCATAAAAAATATGTAATATTTTAGATTTAACTTTTTAAGACATTAAAATTGAAGTATTTTGGATATTTTGTATCTATGAAATAAATACCATTAGATATTGGGAATAATTGGATGTTAAATAATTATTTATTCACATGAATGGGTTTTAGGATTATATTTTCACTAAGAAAGTTTTATTATCTAAGATATCATATTGATATCCCTCTTTTTGAGAAGTTCTATTTTCTTACTAATGTATAATAGAAGGGATTGTCCATTTGGATGTTTGTGAAGAAATTATATTCATAAATATGAGGGGGAAATAATATTTTTCCTATTCTAACCTTATTAATGATATAAAATCTATTGTTGGCATAATCAAATTACCTAGTTGTGGGATTAGGTTTTGTGTTTATTTATTTAAGACTTTTAGTAGAATGTGGTTAACAAAAGTTAAAGAAGTTTGGTAAAAGAAACATGGTACATGATCATGATCCTGGGGATGGAATATTTATTCAAGTGGTGGAAATATTATTTTTCAGATTAAATATTTTTACAATCTATTAATTAGAGTGTGTAAAATTTCATTTCATTGTGGGTGTTTTCTCTAATATATGTTTTCTATAGTAAATTTTTAAAAATTTGATGTTAGGGTATTGTTTTAATTGATTAAAGTTAATGTAATATAAAACTATTTTAGAATGAAATCCTTGAAATATAAGGTTAAAAATGTTAAGGTAAGATTACATTTGATGCATTGATTGTTAATTTTATATTTGGTATTATAGATTAATGGTGTTTATGGTCAGAAAATGACACAATATTGTATCAACTATATTTTAGACTAGATGTATGATAATCTATAAAATCAAATTTATATCAAGGTGAAACTTTTCATTAGGGATGAGATGTACTTATATTATTATACACTTTATAGTGTGTGTGTATATATATATAAATTGTATATTTTTTGCCTCTAAAAACACAAGTTATGCTAAAATTAGATTGATTTTGACATCATAATAGTTTCTTTATGATAGTTTTAATATATTATTTCTCTATATGTATGGATTTCTATTGTGGAATGAATAATTAAGTTTAGTGGTTAATTTTTATTATTTTTATAAACTATTCATTAAATAAGGAACAATAATATTAGTCTAGTTTCTTCATTGTAAAATTTATCAGTTATTATTCAATTTAGATTGACTAATAATATATTATTTGATCACATTACATTGACCTTCTTAGTTTTATGATAATTATTTATCTTTAAATAGTTGTATAATACTACTTTAGATCCTCATAATTAGTTGGGAAATATAGGTTGTTAGTGAATAAGGGTACATATATGTATTGGAAATGTTTATATAACTTCTATTTCAATTGAACATTACATCTAATAGATATACAATATTCACTTTCATTTTTAGAAAGAGGCTATAGAAGTCATTTCATAGATACATGAAATATAGTACATGTAACACACACATACTACAAGATTGTATAGGGGAATAATTAGACCATTATGTGGAATAATGTAGATACTAATAGTTTTATTTTATAGAACATGTTTGAATCATTTAAACATGGTGTATTTTTTCAAAAACAATACCTAAAATGTTCATATTTAAGTTCATAATTTTTAATAATGTTATCGTAAATATAGTGGACTATATCCATGCCACATAAAGGTTATTTGGCCTATGATTTTTTTTAAGATAATAATAACATTATTCTATACATCAAGATGATATTGGTTTCCAATCAATGTTGAAGATGATTTTAAGAGTAATATTAAAATATCAAATATATTATATCATAACTAATCACATATCATATCTTTTTCACCTCTATAAATACATGATATATAAAAAATTATTGTATTTTAAAACCTATATTTACATATCCTTTTCATATCCAAAAAAAGATAAATGCGAAAGATAATCATTTATTTTTTTTCATTATAAAATTTATTGCATAAATTATTTATAAAAATATCTCAAATAAAATAAAAATATTTCCATTTACATGTTATGAAGACAAATGAGGTTGATATAGTGGAATATTCCAGATTCAAGGGGTGTCTTATTTGAAATATGGAATATAGTTGGAAAAAATCAAATAAATGTAAATACTTCATTTATATTTTTTGATACAAAAATGGATTTTTTATGAGGTAATAGATTTAAATGAGATTATAGGTGAGAAATAATAGTGTTATTATTAATTGAAGCTCTATTATATTTTTTAGGATCAAATATTTGATATTAAAGAGTTCATATCTACCCATTGATTTTGGGATAGTTATTTAATTTAATTTTTACTATTTAATTTTAAATATTTTTTTTAGGCATAAAAAATATTTTGACTAATATAGTCATGATAGATTGTACATAATAAATTGAATTAATCAATATCTTAATACAATATCTTTATAGAATTTATATTATTATCCTTTAAACTATTAACTAAAACATCCATAATACATATTTTTGTGATTAACATCGACAAGTTTTTATTTTTCTTCATATATCTACAAATTTATCAATTATATAGCACTAACATATCTCTAATTTACTATTATAATCTTATTTATTTGTATACTCACATTATTTGATGGATAAATTACTTTTTATTACTATTGAACACCTCAACATATGAATAACATTAAGAAAATAATATTTATAGCTTTAATCAATACTTTTTTTTGAAATCACATCAAAATATATCATGTTATTTATGTATATATTCTGAAAATAATTTCATTCGATAGGTATCAGATGTAAGTTTATTTATATATTTATCCTATAATTCATTCATATTGTTTATTTATTATATTTTCAAAAAATAATCAACTAATTATTAATACACATATGTGGAGTAAATTTTAATTATATATAACTGAGAAAAATAGTAATTAAAAATCCTTTAAAGTGAGTAATAATTTTTTTTCATATTTTCTGGGGAGTAGTAATAATTCTACTAGGATAATGTTGATTTATAGTTGGTTCATTGATATGGTTTAATAGAAATACTAAACCAAGAATAATGCTCAAAAATTTAATTTTATGTTTCTTTATTTTTGAGATTTTTTTAGTATATCCTTGCTATTTTATTAATAATAAATGATACTCCTTATACAATAAAATATAAGGTATATATTTCTTATGTTATAATTATTATATACACACCAAAGGGGATTCAGATATATGGAGACCATTAGGATTTTTCTTATATAGTTAGGGGCTAATTCAAGTGTGGAAGATATGGTGTAATCTATATAGACTAATGGGATTTATAATTATAAATATATTGTGTTTGGATGTTGGAAAGTGGTGTTGTAATATCATTTTAAATTAAGAGAATTATTATGTTTGATAGTATAAAAAATAAGGAACACTTATCATAAATGATCCACTAAATATTATTACTTATATATGACCATTATAAGATAGTCGTTGAATTGGATGGTATGTATAGGGATAAATAAATTGTGAAATATATTTAATGATCATATGAAATGAAAATTTATTTATGAATACATTATAATTAAGCCATCAATTTTTATAAAATTCAATTTATGCTAAAAAATTATGTTTTTCGAAAAAAATAATTTTATTTCTTTTCTTGAATAAATATTACAATTAATTTCTATGCATTTTAGTAAATTTATTTGATAAAATAAAATTCATTTTTAAATCAACATATAAAAATAATCATAATGTAAAATTTTGATATTATTTTGAGAATATTGATTTTTTTGTGAATAGTGACTAATACATATTTTTATTGTAAACTGTATTTTAATTCAATTTATTTACAAAGTGAAATAATATTTTGTATTTTTTTTAAATATAACAAATTTTTATTGATTTTATAAAACATAATTAAAATTTTTAAATTAATTTTGAACATGAATTTGGTATAAAACTATTTTCTATAATAGAAAAAAATCTTAGGAAAAAATATTTTCATTAGAATTTTTTAGTTTAATATTAAATTAAATAATTCCATCTGGGGGTTATTAAACAAGAAAATCGATTCAGTATTTGAAATTATGTGGTCCAAATATGGAAAATATTACCCTTTTACTTTTCACCATTATGCACAGTAAAAATAATTAAGTTATGCCACCTATGTAAGGGTAGATCGGGTAATTTATGTTAAACATAATGTGACACAGACTCACAAATAGCCCTATACTTTTCTTAATTTTATTTTTTGTGTATATATAATCCATAATTGTCTAAAAACAGAATATACTGACTTTTTTTCCAATGTCCCAAGATACCAATCCTTTATATATTTTTTGTATTTAGAAAACAAAAAATGGATTTCCTTTTGGTTTATTATATTTAGAATTTTCATATATAGATATAAAATGATTAGGTTTTGTTATAATTATTCATTTGAAATATTAGTGTTACTTTTATCTGTTAAATTATTATGAATTTCTAGAAAACAAATATTATTATTTTAGTTCTTCTTTGACATAGAGAAAATTCTTGTGAAATGAGTAAAAAAATCAATAAAATAATTATAAGGCCCCAGCCTTAAACCTTAATTAATCTTGAGTTATTACAAGATTACACATTGAGGATCTTTTCGGGTTTAGAGTTTTAGAGAATTAGATCATAAAACTTGCATTACATTCCACATATAAACAAAGTGGTTACATAAAGATAGTATTCTTCTTTCCCATCTATGGAAACATATTTAAAATAAAACATGGATTCTTTCTTGACACTTACTTGACACTATCATCATATCATGTACCTTTCCCTTGACCTGTGAAAAACATTTCAAAAAAACTTGGGATGAGCATAAAAAGCTCAGAAAGGGATATAAAAATATAGAAAGGAAACATGGGTAAATATATACATAAGAATGAAATCATACTTTACCCATAAAACATAAGCATTTTAACATACCTCATCAAATCATGAATAAATCATAGAAATCATAAGTCATAAAGGTAACTTGAGGTATTCATAACATTCTTACGTAGGGAGTAACCCTCTTGGTTACATTTGGAATACCCATCAAAGTATATTCCCTAAATATCTTCGGAGAAACCTTAACGTTTCACTCCTTCATGTTACCCAATGCATTGGAGAGCTATATCGGGCTCACCCGCCCTTAGTTTATCACGGAACCACCCGTCTTCATAATAATGCCCAAGAACCTCAACATAATCGTATCACATAAAACATGCATAAAGGAAACATAACATTTACACGTTTCAATCACAAGATATCAATACAACACATTGATATAAAAACATTATGAAAACCATTTTCAATACCAAAATAAAAGAAAACTAAAATATGGTATTTATTTTTCTTTAAAAAAAATTATGGCTTGTAGAGGAAGCCGAAACTCAAATAACGGTCACGACGGCGGAGAAGTCGTTGTCGCCGCATACGTATGACAAAAACATTCCCTTTTTTCATTTAGTAAAACGCTTCGTATAAAAAAGATTCCTTTTGGATAAACGTAAAAGTCAAAGGGGTTTATACACCGTATAAAAGAATGTTGTGTATAAAACAAAATATACCTCATTGAAAGGAGATTGAGACGAAGTCCCATACCTCGGGTCTGACTTGACTCGATCGTTCTTTAATATCCTGAATAATAAACTTGAGTTAATTTCTACTTGCTTAAGAACATTTTTCAAGTTCATCATTCCTTTTATATCACTTATTACCATGTAATGACCACTATGTAATTATTTAAGTTAATAACGGTTGTTTTAACGATCATTGGTACTTGAGTCAAAAATAAACCCTTTATAATTACAAGTTTATCATGTATACATTATATCCAGAATGGTATTCATGATATAGATATCATATATGTCATATATATCCAGTACATGCATTCATTTATAATATTACATAATCATTTAGAGGTAAGAAATGAAATGCACCGATCATGGAGACGGTAAGCCGTACGTACGCATGAACGCTAATTTCATTTCTATTTCGTATTTTATAGAATGGAATCATAATGATATAAAGGTATATTATAATTCCAGTATAATATCATATATAATATTATAGTTCCATCCTTTATACGTCCCACATATGGTATTTAATGAATCAAATCACTTTGAGGGGGCGGTAGTCCGCACCTCCTTAAATGGAGATATCGCGTTTACCCATAATGGAAACCATAAAGGTATGACCAAAAAGGAAAATACATAAGCTTAAGGAAAACATAAACATATTATATATCATATAGAAATATAGTGACATCTTAATGGCCACCTTTGAAGGTGTTAAAAGAATGTTGAACAATAATCGTTTCGGGAGGCATAAATTCACCATCCACAGAAACAGTATGTTCGTTAACCATTAGATAGAGGTGTGTGTAAGTGTAGATCTAATCCATATAATAAAAACATCCTAGTATATTGAGGATACTGTAGTTGTTACAAAAGAAAAGAATAAAAAGAGTTTAGGGGGTTGGAGAAGCAAAATAAAACAAAATGACTCAAAAGAAGACATTACCTTAAAATCGGGTAACTCCCTTTGGTTTGAGCTCAAAGGCTTCCTTGGGAAGACATCTGCCCAAAGTGAGGCTTCAAGGAGTAAGAGAGGGAATTGGAGAGACAAAATGAGCAGTGGTTGGCTGAGCCAAAGGCTTTGGAAGTGTGGGTAAGGAGGTAGAGGTGAGGGCCTTTTATAAGTGGAGAGGAGGGGCACTCTTGGAAAGTAAAGATAAGTTACTTTATTTTAAAATGGGTTTCAGATTCAAAAGGTCCCAAATTGATATAATTTGAGGATAAGTTGATAAGGGTTCTAAATCCACTCATCCAATTGGTTTTGGCCATGTGTAGGTCTTATATTTTACATTATCTTTCCATTTTATTTAAATCGTTAAATAATGAGGTCATCACTGCATCATCATGATGTCATATATAATTTAATTGATTTAATGTCTAAAAATTATACAAAAAATACTATGATTTAGGAAATATTTTTATATTTCTAATGAATCTTTATAGTAAAAAATATGACTTGTATAACCCCATATAAAAATTGTTTTAGTAACATAACTCATGTTTGTGTCATTTTTACTTTAACATTAAATAAGAAGTTATTTATGTCATTTCCCAACCAAAGTGGATACATGGGGTCCCCAAGTTGACCCATGGATTGTCTTGGTCGGACATGACACAACCAATGAGGGTAGGACATGTGTCAAGCTCATCTCATTTTATTAAAGCATTATTTTTACCTTAAACTACACTAATTACCTTTAATCGCGATTACAAACTTAATAAGTTACTATTCACCAAAAAATTATTTTAATCCCATTGAACCAAATTTTACTTCTTAATTACAAACATGTATGTCAGATTTTTTGAAATTCAAAACACAATGATGGAAAAATTTCATTTAAATGGAAAAATCAGTTTTTATAAGTACCACTTAGTGGTTTCACTATTCATCAAAAATTGAAGTTTTTCAAAAAATTACCAAAAATTCACCCTAAGCTATATTTGATATTCCGAATTCAAAAATGAAGTCTATTTTACAAAATTAAAAACATATAACTCACATTAATTAATTCAATAATTAATTCCCACTGTCATGAAAAATAGCGTGTTTTTATGAAACAATAAGTATCAAAAGATTGACACTAGTTTAAGTCCAATTTCAAAGTCAAATTGATTCCAATGACCACCATTGGATTAAATGGTAAAAATATATTCTAATTAAACTTCAAAACCAATTCAAAAGATAATCTAATCATATAAATAAATTAGATTAAAAAGCAGTTTTGATGTAAAATGCAGTATTTTTCACTATTCATTAAAAAATGAACATTGTCAGAAAAATACCAAAAATTTAGCCAATGTAAAATTAAATGTCCCAATCATAATGAATATGTTTATTTTGACAAATATAGTTTATAAAATTGTCAAATGATTGATTTAAAAAGGGTTTTCCATCAAAAGGCAGTAAAACAATCTTTTAAGAATATTAGTGTATTCCATGTTTAAGATTGGATTTATTTTCATTTTAAGCCTCTAAAACACAATCTAATTCATTAATAGACATAGATAAAAATATCTATTATTCATTACTTACTTCGGATGTTACATCCTTTCCCCCTTTAGAAAATTGTGTCCCCACAATTTATTTACTTATCAAATAAATGGGGGTACTTATCCCTCATTGCATTTTCAGATTCCCATGTTGCCTCTTCCATCATGTGGTTATTCCAAAAAACCTTTACCTGCTTAATCACCTTATTCCGTAACACTTGATCCTTGTGGTCAAGAATCTGGACCGGTTGTTCCTCATAAGATAGGTTCTCTTCCAACTGAACTACCTCTGGACTCAAAACATGAGATGGATCTGGCATATACTTTCTCAACATCGAAACGTGAAAAACATTGTGTACCTGAGATAAACTCGGAGGTAAAGGCACTCGGTATGCAACTGATCCAACTCTCTCCAGAATTTCATATGGTCCAATGAACCTTGGACTTAGCTTTCCTTTCTAACCAAATCGCATCACACTTTTCCATGGTGATACATTGAAAAAAACATGATCACCTACCTCAAAAGAGAGATCCTTCCTCCTGTTGTCCGCATAACTCTTCTGCCTGCTCTGAGCTGTTCTCATGTGTTTCTGAATCAACTGAACTTTTTCTGCCATCTCTTCTACCAATTCTGGTCCCATCAGCTTCCTTTCACCCACTTCATCCCAGAAAGCTGGAGTTTGACACGTCTTCCCATATAATGCCTGAAATGGTGCCATCTGTATACTGGAATGAAATATGTTATTATATAAAAATTCAACCAAAGAAAGATGTTAGTCCTAACTTCCCTGATAATCCATAGATCAAGAACGTAGAATATCCTCCAAGGTCTAAATTGTTCGTTCTGACTGCCCATCTGATTGAGGATGAAAATCTGTACTAAAATTTAATTCAGTACCCAACGACTTCTAAAGGCCTTTCCAAAAGTTAGAAGTGAACCTGGGATCACGATCAGATACAATGGAGAGAGGAACTCCATGTAACCTGACTATCTCTTTAAGATACAAACAGGAAAGTTGATCTAGGGAAAAAGTATCTCGTATAGCAAGGAAATTATTAGATTTAGTCAAGCGATCAACAGTAACTCAGATTGCATTATTACCTCGAGATGTCTTCGGTAATCCCACAACAAAGTACATGGATATATTCTCCCATTTCCACTCTGGCACTGGTAAAGGCTGAAGAATCCCTTTCGGTAACTGCCTCTCTTCTTTAACCTGCTGACATGTCAAACACTTCACAGTAAAATCAGCAATATCTCTTCTCATTCCATCCCACCAGTAATACTCCCGCAGATCTCTATACATCTTAGTACTGCCAGGATGAACTGAAAACGGAGAACTATGAGCTTCACATAATAACTCTCCCTTCAACTGTGAATCACAAGGCACACACAATCTCTTCCAAAATCTCAAAATGCAATCATTATCAATGTTAAATTCAGGCAACTTACCTTTCTGAACCAGCTCTACCTTTTTCTGCAACTCACTGTATTGCTTCTGTGCTTTCTTGATTCTATCTGATAGAGATGATCTCACTGATACCTGAAACAAAACAGAATAACTTCCTGCACCAACAACATCTATGCCAAAGTTCATCAAATCCTTAACCAAAGGATCACGTTCCAAACGCAACATTGCTAATGAAGCATTACTTTTTTGACTCAAAGCATCAGCCACTTTATTTGCTTTTCCCGGATGGTAATGAATTGTACAATCATAATCCTTGATTAATTCTTAGACATCTCCTTTGTCTCATGTTCAATTATTTCTGAGTGAATATATACTTTAAACTTTTGTGATCGGTATATATTTCACACTTTACTCCATACAAATGATGCCTCCAAATTTTTAAAGCAAAAACAACAGCAGCTAATTCCAAATCATGTGTAGGGTAATTTACCTCATGAGTTTTCAACTGTCGTGAAGCATAAGCAATTACCTGATCATTCTGCATTAGGATGAAACCAAGTCCTTTCAATGAAGCATCACTGTAGATAACAAACTCACCATTCCTGGAAGCCAGTGCCAAAACTGGAGCATTCACCAATCTTCTTTTCAATTCCTGAAAACAATCATCACATTCTTTTGTCCAGATAAACTTAACACCCTTCCAAGTTAGCTTAGTCATTGGACTAGATAACCGTGAAACATTTCTAACAAACCTTCGGTAATAGCCTGCCAAACCAAGGAAGCTACGAATCTCAGTTACATTTGTGGGTCTTGGTCATTATTCAACAACCTTTGTTTTTGCAGGATTAACAGTTATCCCATCTTTAGAAACAATGTGACCAAGGAAAGAAATTTGTTGCAACCAAAACTCACACTTGTTAAATTTCCCATACAATTTCTTTTCTTTTAAGGTTTGCAAGATAACACTTAAATGTCTTTCATGCTCCTCTTTACTTTTAGAAAACACCAAAATATCATCAATAAAAACCACCACAAACTTATCCAAGAACTCATGAAAAATTCTATTTATTAAGTCCATGAATACAACAGGTGCATTGGTTAGCCCAAAAGGCATTACTACAAATTCATAGTGGACATATCTTGTATGGAACACGGTCTTCGGAACATCTTCTTCCTTTACCTTCAGCTGGTGGTACCCTGATCTCAAGTCAATATTTGAAAAATACTGAGCTCCCTAGAGCTGATCAAACAAATCATCGATATGAGTCAAAGGATATTTGTTCTTAACAGTGATATTATTCGAGGCTCTATAATCAATGCAAAGGCTCATAGAACCATCTTTCTTTTTAACAAATAAAACAGGAGCACCCCACGGTGATGTTCTAGGTCGAATGAAACCTTTCTCTAATAAATATTGCAATTTCTCCTTCAACTCTAAAAGTTCAATTTGAGCCATTCGATAAGGGGGTTTTGAAATTGTCTTAGAATCAGGAACTAAGTTAACAGTAAACTCAACTTCGCGATCTGGTATTATTCCAGGAAACTCATCGAGAAAAACATCAGGATACTTATTTACCACTGGTACATCATTAATTTGAACAGTTCCTTTATTTTCAACGCTGTGTGCAAGGTAACATTCATTTCCATCTTTTATAAGTTTCTTGGCTTCTTGATAAGTTATCAACAATAAGGGTTCATTCTTGTACACAAACTGAAAGTCTTTCTGAAAAGAAACTTCTTTAGCTCTACAGTCAATCTTAGCATGGTAAATAGAGATCCAATCTATACCCAGGATAACATCAAACTCTACTAGAGGTAGAACAATAAGGTTTTCAAGTAGGTTCTTTCCACAGATAAGGATAGGAAGATTCTTATAAATTCTATTTTCCTCAACATTCCCCCCTGGTGTTTTTACCAAAAGTTCAGGAGTCATTTCTTCAGATGGTATTCCCATTTTACTAGAAAAGTTTTCAGAGATGAAAGAATGTGTAGACCCCGAATCAAACAACACACTGACATAATCTGAAAAAACAAACAAAGTACCTGATACAACTTCATTTGATGGTCTGACATCTGCTGAAGTAGTTGCAAAGGATTTCACCACCCCTTTCTACTTGTAGTCTAACTTCTTCCCATCACTCAAGCTCTTTGTCGGACACTCATTTGCATAGTGACCCATCTCATTGCACTTAAAACATTTTACTAACTGTAAATCAAATTTGGTCTTACCTTCACCTTGATCCTTTTCAGTGAAATCACGAGCCTTATGTCCCATCTTACCACATTGGTAGCACTTTCCAGAATTCAGAAGACATTCCCCAGCATGCCTTTTGCCACATTTATCACAAACTGGAAACTTAGTTTTCTTATCATCAGACTTTTTTGAAGAATTCTTACCTTTCTCATGCCACCTAGGTCTCTTCTTCTGTTGGTTGTTATAGAACACTTGATCATCGACAAACTCCATTTCCACCTTCTCAGCACATCGAAAAAGCTTTTCATAACATTTAAACTCACGAGAAGCTAATGCCCTTCGATATTTTGGATTTAATCCTGAGTAAAAATGATTGATTTTACTATCAAGGTCTCAGATAAAATTTGGAGCATACCTTGCCAATCGAGTGAACCTTTCTTCATAGGTAGCCACTGAGTCTTCCTCTTGCCTCAATTCCAAGAATTGATTTTCCATACTAAGTCGAATAGCCTTAGGAAAATACTTCTCAAGAAACATACCTTTGAATTCATCCCAGTCAAGAGCATCAATCTCATCGGCGTCCCTGATATTTTTAACCATAGACCACCACTGATCTGCCTCACCCTCCAAACGGTAAATAGCAAGACTAACCTTTTGATTGTCTGAACACCCCATGACATCAAAAATCTTCTCCAGTGCTTTAATCCACCCTTCAGATAGCACGGGGTCAGATGATCCTCTGAATGATGGGGATGTTGCCTCATGAAATGTTCCACCACTGGCATGTTCCTCTGCGGTTGATCTGGCTGATCTCGTGTATGGATACCACCTCCATTTATCGCTTGAGTCAACTGTGCCATTACTGCAACAAACTATTCAGTTCCAATTCCGACCATCTCAGCATGCTGATTAGGAAGGTTATTTCCTTCTGTATGCCTTCCAAGCACTGCTTCCCTGTTTCCTCTGTGGAAACCCATTCTGAACAAACATGTCTTAGATGAAGCAACATGGTAATCTTCAAATGCTATATCATTTCAAAAATATTTTTGGATAATCATTTAATATAATTCTAACTCCTAAAGTTATCTAAACCGACCTCTGATACCAACAATAAGGCCCCAGCCTTAAACCTTACATAATCTTGAGTTATTACAAGATTACACATTGAGGATCTTTTCGGGTTTAGAGTTTTAGAGAATTAGATCATAAAAATTTCATTACATTCCACATATAAACAATGTGGTTACATAAAGATAGTATTCTTCTTTCCCATCAATGGAAACATATTTAAAATAAAACATGGATTATTTCTTGACACTTCCTTGACACTATTATCATATCATGTACCTTTCCCTTGACCTGTGAAAAACATTTCAAAAAAACTTAGGATGAGCATAAAAAGCTCAGTAAGGGATATAAAAATATGGAAAGGAAAGATGGGTACATATATACATAAGAATGGAATCATAATTTACCCATAAAACATAAGAATTTTAACATACCTCATCAAATCATGAATAAATCATAGAAATCATAAGACATAAAGGTAACTTGAGGCATTCATCACATTCTTACGTAGGGAGTAACCTTCTTGGTTACGTTTGGAATACCCATCACAGTATATTCCCTAAATCTCTTCGGAGAAACCTTACCGTTTCACTACTTCGTGTTACCCAATGAATTGGAGATCTATATCGGGCTCACCCGCCCTTAGATTATCACGGAACCACCCATCTTCATAATAATTCCCAAGAACCTCAACATAATCGTATCACATAAAACATGCATAAAGGAAACATAACATTTACACCTTTCAATCACAAGATATAAATACAACACATTGATATAAAAACATTATGAAAACCATTTTCAATACCAAAATAAAAGAAAAGTAAAACATGGTATTTATTTTTCTTTAAAAAAAATTATGGCTTGTAGAGGAAGCCGAAACTCAAATAACGGTCACGGTGGCGGAGAAGTCGTTGTCGCCGCATACGTTTGAAAAAAACATTCCCTTTTGTCGTTTAGTAAAATGCTTCATATAAAAAAGATTCCTTTTGGATAAACGTAAAAGTCAAAGGGGTTTATACACCGTATAAAAGAAGGTTGTGTATAAAAAAAATATTTCTCAATGAAAGGAGATTGAGACGAAGTCCCATACCTCGGGTCCGACTTGACTCGATCGTTCTTTAATGTCCTGCATAATAAACTTGAGTTAATTTCTACTTGCTTAAGAACCTTTTTCAAGTTCATTATTCCTTTTATATCACTTATTACCATGTCATGAACACTATGTAATTATTTAAGTTAATAACGGTCGTTTTAACGATCATTGGTACTTGAGTCAAAAATAAACCCTTTATAATTACAAGTTGTTCATGTATACATTATATCCAGAATGGTATTCATGATATAGATATCATATATGTCATATATATCCAGTACATGCATTCATTTATAATATTACATAATCATTTAGAGGTAAGAAATGAAATGCACCGTTCATGGAGACGGTAAGCCGTACGTACGCATGAACGCTACTTTCATTTCTATTTCGTATTTTATAGAATGGATACATAATGATATAAAAGTATATTATAATTCCAGTATAATATCATATATAATATCATAGTTCCATCCTTTATACATCCCATATATGGTATTTAACGAATCAAATCACTTTGAGGGGGCGGTAGTCCGCACTTCCTTAAATGAAGATATCGCGTTTACCCATAATGGAAACCATAAAGGTATGAACAAAAAGGAAAATACAGAAGCTTAAAGAAAACATAAACATATTATATATCATATATAAATATAGTGACATCTTAATGGCCACCTTTTAAGGTGTTAAAATAATGTTGAACAATCATCGTTTCGGGAGGCATAAATTCACCATCCACGGAAACAGTATGTTCGTTAACCATTAGATGTAGGTGTGTGTAAGTGTAGCTCGAATACATAGTATAACAACATCCTAGTATATTTAGGATACTGGAGTTGTTACAAAATAAAAGAATAAAAAGAGTTTAGGGGGTTGGAGAAGCAAAATAAAACAAAAGGACTCAAAAGAAGACATTACCTTAAAATCGGGTAACTCCCTTTGGTTTGAGCTCAAAGGATTCCTTGGGAAGACTTCTGCCCAAAGTGAGGCTTCAAGGAGTAAGAGAGGGAAGTGTAGAGACAAAATGGGCAGGGTTTGGCCGAGCCAAAGGCTTTGGAAGTGTGGGTAAGGAGGTAGAGGTGGGGGCCTTTTATAAGTGGAGAGGAGGGGCACTCTTGGAAAGTAAAGATAAGTTACTTTATTTTAAAATGAGTTTCGGATTAAAAAGGTCCCAAATTAATATAATTCGAGGATAAGGTGATAAGGGTTCGAAATACACTCATCCAATTGGTTTTGGCCATGTGTAGGTCTTATATTTTACATTATCTTTCCATTTTATTTAAATCCTTAAATAATGAGGTCATCGCTGCATCATCATGATGTCATATATAATTTAATTTATTTAATGTCTAAAAATTATAAAAAAAATACTATGATGTAGGAAGTCTTTTTAGATTTCTAATGAATATTTATAGTCAAAAATATGACTTGTATAACCCCATATAAAAATTGTTTTAGTAACATAACTCATGTTTGTGTCATTTTTACTTTAACATTAAATAAAAAGTTATTTATGACATTTCCCAACCAAAGTGGATCCATGGGGTCCCCAAGTTGACCCATGGCTTGTCTTGGTCGGCCATGACACAACCAATGAGGGTAGGACATGTGTCAATCTCATCTCATTTTATTAAAGCATTATTTTTACCTTAAACTACACTAATTACCTCTAATCGTGATTAAAAACTTAATAAGTTACTATTCACCAAAAATTATTTTAATCCCATTAAACAACATTTTACTTCTTAATGACAACAATGTATGTCGTATTTTTTGAAATTCAAAACACAATGATGGCAAAATTTCATTTAAATGGAAAATTCGGTTTTTATAAGCACCACTTAGTGGTTTCACTATTCATCAAAAATTGAAGTTTTTCAGAAAATTACCAAAAATTCACCCTAAGCTATATTTGATATTCAGAATTCAAAAATTAAGTCTATTTTAAAAAATTCAGAACATATAAGTCACATTAATTAATTTAATAATTAATTCCCGCTGTCATGACAAATAGCGTGTTTTTATGAAACAATAAGTATCAAAAGATTGACACTAGTTTAAGTCAAATTTCAAAGTTAAATTGATTCCAATGACCACCATTGGATTAAATGGTAAAAATATATTCTATTCCACTTCAAAACCAATTCAAAAGATAATCTAATCATATAAATAAATTAGATTAAAAATCAATTTTGATGTAAAATGCAATATTTTTCACTATTCATTAAAAAATGAACATTGTCAGAAAAATACCAAAAATTTATCCAATGTAAAATTAAATGTCCCAATAATAATGAATATGTTTATTTTGACAAATATAGATTATAAAATTGTCAAAAATATTGATTTAAAAAGGGTTTTCCATCAAAAGGCAGTAAAACAATCTTTTAAGAATATTAGTGTATTCCATGCTTAAGATTGGATTTATTTTCATTTTAAGTCTCTAAAACACTATCTAATTCATTAATAGACATAGATAAAAATATCTATTATTCATTACTTACTTGGGATGTTACAATAATATTTCTAATAGTAAAAATAATATTATTTGAATGATTTTTTCTATTATACAATTTTTAGATAAATATAAAATATTATATAGGTGTTTATGAATTTTATTAATATCAATTTTTTCTTGTATCTTTTAATGTAAAATTATATGAATAGTTATAAAATAGATATTAATGATATTTTGTAATAAATTATATTCTATTAAATAATTTATAATTACTAAAAATGGTATAATTGTATAATTTAATTATATATGATTTAATAACATATAACATTTCCCATTTATGATCTAATTATCCTTGTATAGTAACTATATAGACCCCTTAAGTGAATTTTTTTTTGATATCACTCAAATTGTCTAATGGGGTGAAGAAGGGTTAAAAAATGATTAGGGAAATAATTTGAGCCAAAAATGTCTAAATCTTATTATATGATATGATTTATAATAAACACCATCATTTATTTTAGCATTATATATTTTGTTGTTTTTTTACAATATAATGATTTTTTAATATAATATTTTAAAAAATCTCATGAGTGCCTATCCACTCTCTTAAAAAAGGGAAAATATTATTCTCATTTAATTATAATTAAATAAAATTTATATTACAATATAATATGCCCAAATCCCTTCATTTAATCCCATATAATATACTAGAGGCATTGGTTTAATCATACATCCAACCTAATAAGATTCTTCTGCAATGTTTATGTGGTTTTCTAAAGAAGAGGTATAGTTCTTAACTATTTTTTTATTTCGCCACCATAAAATATTATTCAACCATGAATAAATAATAAAACCAATTTATTAAAATAGTATGACATTATTATTTCAATAGATTAACCAAAATCTATATCCTATTACATTAATTTGGGAAATGAAACCATTATTCAAGAGTACAAAACATTACTAAATCAAGAACTAGTGTAAATCATTTTCCATCACCTTATATAATATATAGTTATAATTATAGATTTCATGTAGAAATATTATACTCATGACATAATTATAATTCTAAAAAAATACCATTTACTTTTTTACATTTCTGTTAAATTTAAAATGAAAATGTTATTAATGCATACGTGTTGAATACCACCTCCACTACTTAATGTGATTTGATTTTGATCACAAAATCACTAGGATGATAAATATAAAAATATTTAAACAAATAAAATTGTTATTATGATATAATATTAATTAGTTATTTATAATTTAATATTTATATTCTCTTCATAATGATCTTTGAAAATGGAAATGTAACTCATTCATAAGTATGACCTACCATCTCTATTATTAGGACATAGATCATTTTTCATAAAACAAATTCATGGATTGTTTTAAAAGAATAATTGCTTTATATAAATTATGATTATTATTTATTGTTATTATTAAATAGATGATTTAAAAATCACCCCTCAAATATGATCAATGCACCGAAGCTATTTTGAAAATTACGAACTAAACGTCCACAAATTACCCAAGTTAGACTTAATTAATTTTGTAATTAATTATTCAATTAAAATAAATGAAGTAAATGGATAAGGATAAATATTTAATAACTATAAAATGTATTTAATAAATAAAATTATTGATTTATGTTTATTATATAGGTTTTAAAGGACATATATAACAATTGTAGACTCGATTTATGGAATTTCATTTCAAATCTACTTCATTGAAGAATATCGTATTGTTATATACCTAATTTATTTTATATAATGTATATACATCCCTTAAACATGTTCTACAGTGAATACATTATACTTCATTGTTTTTTATGTTTTAATTTTACTTATTCTATTAAGAGGAATTTTACATGTACATAGCCATGTAGTAAATGGTTTCTTAAATAAATTTCAATTCATTGGGTGATTATTCTTCTGCATGACATTATTATTCCATTATTATGTGTAAATACATTTAGAAAATGTTTTATTATTTATTTTAACCACTTATTTTTGTATTTTTATTTGTTACACATATTCTATCCCGTATTTAATTCTCAATTCAATGATAAGACATTTTCCGTGGTTATTCATCTAATATTCTCATTCCTTGTGAAATTGGATTTCAATATGGATATATTTAATTTTATGTGGTTTGTATTATATCCCATTGAAATGATATAACAAGAATCTCTTAATTTAATTATATTTCTTGTTTCAGTTGATGTTATTATTTTATTAGTCTTACGATTGAGTGGATGAAAATGTGGAATGTGATGTATGTTGCATTCACCTTTCTTTTTAGGATTGTTTTTGTTAAAGGATCCATGTGTGGGAAATAAAACAATCTTATATTCATAAATCACGTCCTTTTTATTCAATTTTGAATATGAATGTATTTTATAGGTTTATTTTCCATTTTCTACATCATTCAATAACCAAACATCATTAATTTTGTTAGCAAGTTACATTCACCTTGTATCTTCTTCTAGATCATGACTACATCTCTTACACATGAATGATATCTAAAAATGTTTTAAAAAATTTTAATTTATAAATATAAAATCTATGGTATATATTATTAAATTTATAATTGAAATTATTTTAAGACGTTTTAAAAAGAAAATTTCTCTACATTTCTTGAATCTATAACTTTTAAATACTAGAATAAAATCGTTGAAAATAATTTTTATTGTAAATTTTTACAAAATCAATTGATTTTCTCAACATCACAAATAATATATTCCATAGTTATTCATTTATATGTTCCCAAGGTTATTTTCTAATAAAATTATATTCATTATATATTTTTTAATAGAACCTATAATATAAAATTTGCATTTTCCTCAAGAATGTTATTTAATGATATTTTAATTATAATTGCATACATCAATATCAACAAACCTTGATGTTATATAAAATCCAATGGGGATGTTTTTAATGATACCAACCTAATCCATTCACTAGATTTATTATGTTAATGATATGGAACCTTCTTCATTTCCATGTGTGAACCAAACAATAAATGACTAATGTGACACCCTAGCCTGGGTTCCACATGTTATTTCCCTATGCCTATTGGACAAATAACCTTAGGCATGCCTCTCCATACACTAGGGGATGATGAATATTAAAAAGGATATAATATGTATCATGGGGATACTATAATTAATTTATCAACATTATAGAATAGTGGAAATCAAAATTATATTTAATTGAAATAGAATAACAATCAATATTCAGACAAATAACTCATTAATAAAACCCAAAATAGGTGAAATTATCATAAAACAAAGTAGAAAATATATGATTCCATATGAGTGTAATGTGTCTCATGATAAACACCAAAATAAAGGTACATTAAAAACTCCCATGTGGATCCTGCAAACATATATTTATCCCTTATCCATTCTTTGTCCTGAATCTATACATATCCATCTATCATAGAGCTCTTAACTCTCTCATATCTAGTAAATAGGAAATCTATTCAGGTACTAATCTAGCAGATTAAGTAGGATGTGGGTAAAAAACAGTAGGCAACCACCAATGTTGTCTAGTGAAATATCATGTATATAATAGTGTAAGATGTTTTATAATGAATAAACTTGAATTGAAAAGCAGTAAACATATTTTACATTTATTATTCTTAAGTCAAACACATTATACCAGTTTCAGCCGGTCATGGATCCTGAACTATGTTCCATAAGAATTTTACATTTTACAATATTTGTGGGATTTCATTTTTCAATATAATTTCAATTTCATTCAATACCATAGAGTATTAGTCCAGGTCCCATTTTCACTGATACTTGGAGGGGAAATCCATTATCAATTCATATTCGTGCATAGGGTTCCTATAGAAATAGTTTTGTAACCCATGTGTACATAGAGCATCAGTACCTCACCCAAAACACATTGTTCACATTAACATATAAATATAAATCAGGGGCCTAAAGCATCAGTTTGGCACCCCATCAGTACATGAAGAGTTATTCCCTCATCAAAAACTAATTTTTCAGAATTTTATAAAAATATATATCAATATTCATCATAAGTGTACTTCTTTTCAATCATTCATAACACAATGCTAAATTTCATTTATCAATCTTTTCCAGTGATTAAGTACTTTCATCATAGTGAACAAATAAGGAATACCCTATTAACCCATTTTCCATAAATGATTGCTCATGTCATTAAATACATTTGGTTACACTAATCAGACCATTAAATCCCTTTATCAAACCATGAAACAAGGATTTAGTTCAATACCATATACCCTTTATTCCCCTTTCGAAATTTCAAGGATTATCATTTTAAGGATATTGGCTTACCCCATGTGTTACCATCATGCCCAGTCTCATAAACTCCAATAGATCCAAATGGGTCCATAAAGGGTATCACAATTACATGGGATTAAAATAATTCTTTAAATTTAAAAGAAAATTTACTACATGGAAACACACCATTACAAATGAAAACATGATATCCTGATATAGACGATGAGAATTAGGGATTAAACCACCTACCTTAGGATTTTTGATGAACGCTCGCCCAACTGTTTCCTGTAATTTGAGGTAGAAATGAAGAGTTCAAAATGGAGAAGGACATCTTGAATCAAAATAAAATGATAAAAGACCCATTAATCCATAGATATATACCATCAACAATGTAATGAAATGATCCTATTAAAATCTGAGAGAAATATTGGAGATAGATGATATTAAACATGGAAGTGGACACATTCTAGATATGTGTCGATTTATTTCACTAAAACTTTTATTTTCAAAGAACTGAGTTCAAGGATCCTCATAATCCTCTCTCGAGACTCTATGAGAAAATTTAGTAATTTTATCCCAAGTGGGGTTTGTTAGGGATAAAAAAATAGGGTTCATGAAATTTTAATTAAATATTTTTATCTTTTAAAAACTACGTGTAAATATTCTTGGATGGGTACAATGGTTAGAAAAACTATAAAACCAAATGAGGATCCCCTAATATATATGAGGTTAACTATTTAATCATATGTTGGATGACCCACTATATAGGGGTGCACAGTTTTTTTGTGCTGGAGAATGGTTTTCCCAAACCATGTTTCAACCATGAACTCCCAAAATAACCACCAAAGTATTCTAAAACCCACAAAATCATAACAAAGGCATAATCTAACCAAAAAGAGACTAAAAATTGTAAAAAAGTACATAAAAATTTATAAGAAGAATCATGAAAATTCATGATCTTAAAACCTCTCAATCATATAATTTCGCATCTTCAAGCTACAAAACAAAGAATCACTAAGCCACTAAGGTCAAAAGGTTAAGAAATTGGGCCCATATCTTATTTTCACTATCCCATGATTCCTCTATAAATCTATAATGGTGATACAACACATGGACCAATGAAATAATCATTCCACAAAAGAAATTATTACTAAGATATACAACAAAAATCCGATTCTCTTTAATGGAGACATCATCCTCATGATAAGCATCATCTACAATAAACATATGAGAAGGGTCAGTGGGATATTTCTAATTTTATGACACATGAAAAACCTTAGGAATAAAACCATAGCTATGTGGACGACCCAATAAATATATAACTAATTCTATAAAATCAATAATATCAAATAGTCCTATAAAACTGGGCACCATCTTTCTTTGCATTAAAATCCTACAGGGACCCAATCTCAACAACACACACAAGATCACACAATCATCCAATTTAAACTCACGAGTTTAGTGATTTTTTTAGTATAAGACTTCGTTCCACACTATTTCGTATCAATACATTTTTTAATCAACTAAACAGGATATTTTGTATAGTACAAGAAAATAGGTACCATAAACTCTAACTCTCTTGCCTCCATCCAATATTGAGATGATTTTCAAAGCCTACCATAAAATTCCTCATATGGTTCCTTTTGAATAGTGGCATGGTATCTATTGTGACAGGTGAACTCACCCAATGGAATTTTATTCTCCCATGATCTATCAAATTCTAGTATTTTTGACCACATCTTTTCTTCCAATAACAGAATAGTATCTAATGATTTCCTTGAATTTTGTGGGTGAAAATATATACTCATAAATACCTTATTATCCAATTCCATTTAAAATTCCTATCTGAATTGAAACTGAAAACATAAGTCATGATCATAAAATAATATTTATGACACATAGTGAAAATATACTACCTCTACACTATATAGTTAACTCAATTGATCAATCATGTAAGTTCCCCAACATGTTATGAAATGGAAAACCTTAGTAAATCAGTCCACAATCACTCATATAACATAATTCATTTAAGGAATCATGGGATGGAAAACCAAAAAATTAAAGATAATGGTGTCACAAATCTATTCCAAAATTTAAAAAATCATTAAGAAGTCACCAATACATTGATCCTCCACTATTATTTTTTTATAGGTGTACCGCCATTTGATGAGACCAACAATTTAATTTTTCATTTTCAGACACCAATACTGTATCTGAAGATTGTGTTACATCTTGGTAAAACCTGGGTGCACTGCCCACTTGAATTTATAAAACTCAGGCATCAAATCCTCTCTCATACATGTAAGTATAAAAAAATTTCCCAGAAAATAGATGATATCATCATTATCTATTGTCCAATCATAAGGTGACACCCCACATTCACTTCAATACCTCTAGGACAAGCACATTCAATTATCATAAAGCCTCCAAAATGATTCATCTCATAAGTGTGTCATCCAATGATAAGGAAATAAAGAAAATACTCTCATGGGCCTCCTAAAACTCTACAGGCATCTCAGTCAGAAAATCCAACATCTTCCACCGATAACAAGATTCATGCACTACATAAGTCTATGTCTTTCAACATAAGGAATCAATAACAATTTTCCCCATTCTTGGCATATAGGATAGCTCAATGTCAAAAAAACTACATATAATCAACCAATATCTACTACTTAAGATATGAATATCATTGTGAAATGATATAATGTAAACTATTTTGGTCAATACACATAATAATAATTTCACCCAAAATGTAATTTGATGAACACATTATAGAATAAACCACCTCTACCAACTCGAGATCATTCAAAGGATAATATCAATATTGTGGCCTCAACATTTTTGGTCCATATTCCATGACTCAATCACTTGGCATCAAAACTAACCCAATTCCGATTTTGGATAAATCATAAAAGAAGTTATAATTCTCACCCAACTTGAGTGGGATCAAAATTGGTGCAATGTTAAAATTATTCTTTAACTACTCGATGGAATTCTCACATGCGCTAAAATTTTATAATTTTATAACCTTCTTAGATACGAATGTAAGTGTTGCTACCAAGTGAGAAAATCATTGGATGAATATCTAATAATAGCTTAAAAAACCCCAAAATCACCAAATATAAAAAAAATTATTAGGTTGATCAAATGAAACAAGTTCTGGAACAATCTCTATGTCTATTGCACACATTCTTTAGAAAAAATACAACTTATGAAATATACCCTTTTATCAAGAATAGAAATGTTGTTAACTAGGAATATATGATATTCTATAACAATGTATTGAAGAAAATTTAATGATGATGAGAATGATCATCATGAGACATGTATTATAACAATATTTCATCCAAAAACAAACAAAAACTGCTCCACGTATGGGTGAAATATTTGGTTCATCAAGGACATATTAATAGTTGGACTGTTCATCAGTATAAATGGTATCATTATCAACATATATAGGACTGAAAAAATTTTAGAAGTATTAAAAGGTATATAATAAGGTCGAACACTCAACTGATGTTTCCAAAATCATAAATCAATCTTTGATAATACACTAAATCCTCTGAACTGGTCAAAGAGATCATCAATACATGGAAGTGGATACATATTCTTAACTATCATCTAGTTCAACTACCTATAATCAATGGACAAAAAATTTATTGTCATCCATATTATAAAACAATATCATAAAACCCCAAGGTAATCTAAAAGGATAGATCAACACCAATCACAATGTTCTTCTTGATGAAACTTAATGTTCTAAATATATATTAGTATTTATATATAAGGTCTAATTGGAACTAGATTAGCATCTAGAATGAGATCAATTGTTACTTTAACATCTCCCTGCTTTGGAATGTTTGATAATTTCTAAAAAAAACACATCATTAATGCGGCCCTCTACATGTGGAAATACACTTTTATTCACACCACCATCATCCATAAAAATATTTACAACTTGGGTGGTGAAATACCCTAGTTGTAAATGAATTAACCCTGCATATCTTTCTTGGAAATCCCATTATCTATGATTAATATTCTTATTATCCTAAGGATATGTAAAAGTCACTCTTCTAATGTAATAATAGAAGTGGGATTAATAAAATACCAACCATTACATATAAAAAATGAAGTGAAAAACTAAAATTTTAAACATGTAAAGATCCCAACAAGGAAATAATCACCAAACATGAAATGAAAACCCTTTAAGAAAAATATTTATTTCAACCATAAACCTGTAGGTTTTTTGATATCCATAATTCTAGACACAAATTCCACCATCAGACTCAAATCATTCAAATGTTGAGCAGATATAAAATTATCAGAGGACTCTATCTCAAATAAGTCTCTAAAAAGTGTAAAATCTAGAATAGTATGGACTATAACTATTAAAATCACATCTTCCCTATGTATAAATACAGATTACAATGCATGATTTTAACCTTCTCATATACAATGTTCCCTTGTCAATGTCTTATTCACTGCTCCGGTCTACTAATATGGATTCTCTTTCCCTGAAGTACCACGTCTCACTACTACAAAAATGGCCTATATCAGTGCTAAAAAAGGGATTTAAGAGCGCTAAAAAAGCGTTGTAATGCTTAGCGCTAATATAGGGTAGTCCCTTTTATTAGCGCTCTAAAAAGCACTGATAAAGGCCCCTTTTATCAGTGATAAAAAAAGAACTGATAAAAGACCCCTTTATCAGTGCTTTTTTTAGCGCTGATTAAAGGGGCATTTATCAACACTCTTTTAGCACTGATAAAGGTCAAAAAAATTTGAAAAAAATAACAAAAATTTAATATAATGCAGGGAGTGCTTTTATCAGCGCTTCACACCCCCTTTTATCAGCGCTAGGATCTCTCCCACGTGCAACCCTTAACGCGCATCCTCATACGTGCGAACCCCATTCGCTTCCACCCAAACTCGAACCCAGGACCTCCGCCTTTCGCAGTTGTACCATTACCACTAAGCTATTTCGTTTTGTTCTCTATTTATTGATATAGCTATATATATATAGTTATATTTATTCATATATTGATATAGATTCATATTAATATAAATATATATATTCATATATTGGTATATATATATATATCAATTCATATATTAATATATTTATATATATATATTTTGTTATAATTTTTTATACGTATATTTATTTTTATATTAATATATACATATAAGATTAGTTTTAAATACATTTTTGAAAAAATATGTTTTTTATTTGTGTTTATAAATAAATAAATAAATACATACATACATAGATATATACAACACACAGACAAACACAGAGACACACACACACACAAACACATTTATATTTATGAATAAATACATATATATGTGTATTTGAAAAGCCATAGAATGTACATATAAGATTAGTTTTTAATAAATTTATGAAAAAATATGTTTTTGATGTGTGTTTATAAGTAAGTAAATAAATAAATAAATACATATGTACATATATAAAACAATTATACACACACATAGACACCCAAACACACACAGACACATATATATTTACGAATAAATACATATATATGTGTATTTGAAAAAGCCATAAAATGTTAAAACGACCATAA
Organism: Viscum album; assembly: GCA_963277665.1. NCBI lineage: Eukaryota > Viridiplantae > Streptophyta > Magnoliopsida > Santalales > Viscaceae > Viscum > Viscum album. Next base: position 248,977,499 of record OY728131.1, read on the forward strand.
CATATAATCTAGAATTCCATTTCAACACCACAACCAGTAAAATAGAAGAAAATGAAACAATATTTGATATGATATGTGGTACAATCCTAACGGACATCCGGATCAGAGGTTATACTTGTTTGAATGTTAACAAATTGGGGTATCCCGACTAAAAACTTAGTTTTGGAGGCCTTTGAGCCTTTTCTTGGGCTTGAAAAATGTGACAAAGGCTTCACCTAGGTCACCAGAATGTAGAGCTCATCTCAGGCTTTGATTTGATATGCTGTAGAGCTTAAACAGACACCCGGATCAAAAGTTATGGCCAATTGAAGATTGAGTTACATTTTCAACATATTTTCGATCTTTTATTAATTGTTTTGACTTGTTGTGTCCTCAAATTGATATTAAATGATTTTTAATCGATAATAATTAGAAAATTATTAATTAATAATTTTTTTAAAAAATATTTTGAATCCATTTTCACTAAATTTATTATATTTTAAATGTAATAGTCTATTTATACGTATTTATAACATATTTAAAAAATATATATTTTATTTATATCAATATAAATATACTTATATAATAATAATTTATTTTTCCAGATTTTTTTTGGAAATATAAAATTTCTCAGTGCTGATAAATCCCCCATTATCAGTGCTTTTTTTGAGCGCTGATAAAGGGGTAGCGCTTCCCCTTCTAGTTTTTGGCATAGTGTCTACTGCCTTCACTGACACAACTAGTATTACTCCAACTTCTCGACTGATATGAGGTAGAATAACTCCTAATACTCTTGTTTATCCTGGTTACTCCAACACTACCCATAGTTCAGGGGTTGTCGTAGTACCTATATTCATTTAAAATCCTGATGAAACTCGAAACTCCACAAGTGGTCAAAGACCTAGCTTTAAATGTAACTCAACCTACCACACTTATAGAAGAAAAATTGATTACATTCCTAGGTAATTGATCATTCCGCTGGATATTATGTTTTCCACTTATGAAGTTAATTTTTTCATAGAGACACTTCACACCCTCATTTAACCTACATCTTAGTCATTTGACATAAACCACCTATCCTCAACTAGAATCATCATTTAGGTTCCCATCATAAATGAGATCCTAATTCAATAACTTAGAAATAATATATAATAAATATATTTTATATTGGGACTTAATATCAAATTTAAGTCCATCCTAGATACTTATTTCCATAGTTTTCTAATTTCTAACCAGTTCTGTGACATATCACAACAAGTCGGTGAAGAAAACAGCATATTCCATTACTGACACAGATCCTTAGGTCAATAAGATATAATATACATCCCACTCCTATCCCAATACATATCAATAAATTTGTTCCAAAAACATCTCATGGAATTACTCCTATAGTCTTCCCTCCAAATACTCATCACAATCTTGAATTTCCAACCAATGCTTCATTGATCCTTGAAACATATAGGTCACTAAGTGTAATTTATTCTCCACTTCAATATCTTAATGATGTTGGATAGTCTAGATAGAGTCAATCCAATAATCTAAAGCCTCAGGTCCAACCTCTATATTGAAGGTCATCATGTGAACTGACTGAAACTCCCAAGTTAGATAAAAAATATTCAGTACATATCACCCTAGGTATTCTTCGATAATCTATGTAGAAAATGCAATGTTCCCAAAAAACTATCATTACTACCCCTCACCCAGAACTATCAGGGCCTATTGTACTTATTTTAGAGGCACATTTCAAATCATTTCCCTTTATATTCAAAAAAAAACTTTTTTTGGTGTATTGTATCTATAATGCCAAACTCATGTATTATTATACATAAAACATCACTTAAAAATTTACATAAGATGTGTTATCATAAAGTCATAAAAAATAATCACTCATATTTTAACCCATTTTCAATACCGAGGAACTAATATTGCCCTCAACCTTGCCTAACGATGGTCATAACTAACACAGGGTAAAAACCATTAATATTTTTTGTTTTTTCCATTTGAAACCCATTTTAAACCGTTCAATATGAAAAATTATAAATATTTTAACCATTCTAATTTCATAATTAAGAACCATTTATTTTTTATTTATCAAATAAGAATGGAATCTTCATTTCCAATATCCCAATAATAGCATTACATTCCATGTGTCAGTAATATGATGCTTGTCACATAAATTCCTAAGTTCTTCTAATGATGAATGCCTAAAAAATTCTTGTTTTGTACCATACCACATTGAAAATATAAGAAAAATAAAAACATCACATAGTAATTCAATCACTGAAGGTGAAATAACATTCAATTATAACAACACACGTCATAAAATTAACCCCTCCTTGGAATATGCGTTTACCACACACATGGGTTAACTAATCTCATGAACGAGCTCATGACGAAGGATTAACTCATCCATATCTCGTATATACCTTTCCCAAATATTAAAATTACAATAAATAAAACCTATTTTTCCCACATTATAACACCTTGAAATGAGTTCCACACTACAGTTCCCCATGTTGGTTTACCACATGAATTTAGGTGTGCCTACCCATATTCTAGAGTCCTCATACATGTCATGATGTATAATATATAACATAGGGAGACCATACCCACTTTATCAAAGTTGAAAAATATCATTTATCAATATGAAATATAACTAGAAAACTAGAATAAACAATATTGAACCAAATAACACATGAAAAAATCATAGAATATGTGAAATGTCCCAAAAAAGAAGTTGAAATTATCTCATTCCATGTAAGTGTATTGTTCCTAATGATAATAAATAAATAAATATGTACTAAAAAATCCCATGTGAATTGAGACATCCATTCTGATTCCCTCATCTATAATCCGTCTTGATTACCAACTCATCTATCTAACACATGTCTCTTTCCCTTATACTATCCTGAAAACATTATTTCTTTTCTAGTACCAATCAGGAGGTCTAGGTAGGGTGCGATTATAACACATTCAACCACCACCAAAATCGTTTAAAGATTATTATTTTATATTGATGTATCAAGAAATATAATTAATTATTATCAAATGAAAATTGTTAACATGTTTCAAATTTATTATTATTTATTCACCACCTCATACATTCTTCATAACATGTTGAAGTCTCAACCACACACCATATATATTTTATATTTTATAATTTTCATTGGATTTATTATATAATTCCATTACAATTTACTTTAGAAACTTAGAGCATCAGTCTGTGTCCAATTATCATGGATTGATGGAGTGTGATCCTAGAATCAATCCTCAATCATACAAAATGACCAATATAATAGGTATGGAACCCCATGGGTACATAAAGAATTAGTCCCTCACCCATAACTAATTACTCAATTTCATATATAAACACTCAACGAGGTCTGAGAGAATCAATTTGGAACCCCATGGGTACTTGGAGAATTATTCCCTCTCCCAAAAACCACTGATCACAATTACACACACACACTCAAACATATATATATATTTATCTTATTTCATCATGATTTATATTCTTGTAAATCATTCAAAAAAAGGTGTACCATTTCATATATCAATTGAAACCATATATTCATTAAGTTAATAATAGAGTACAACAAGAGAAATCACCCCTTAATCCATTAATCATTAATCAATAATCATCTCATTAAAGCTTCAAGGTTAATCCAATCAAACCTTTAAATCCAAATATCAAACCTTGAAATAATGATTTATTTCATCCCTATATACCCAATATTACCATTTTTACATTTCATGGATAATAATTTCTAGGATATTGGAATTCCCTAGGGGTTTCCATTAAGCCTGATATGATAATATTAAATGTCTCAAATGGAATATGTGAAGGGTCCCACAATTAAATCAGAATAAAATCATTTTTATAATATAAAAAAATGAAAAACATGGAATCAAAATGATGCAAATTTGAACAAAAGATTGTGATCAAGTATATAAGAATTAAAAATCGGACCTCTTTCATTAAGATCATGGATATACGACTTCCCATCCTTAGCCCTTAAATTGAGGTAAAATGATTAAATCCACAATAATTTAGGAGATCTGGAGTCAAACTTAGGATCATGATCTAGTGAAATGAGATCCCTTAAAATCTAGGTCAATACCATTAACAATGGGAGAAATTCATACATATCCAAAGGGATAGAAGGAAAGGATAGTTAGGAACATAAAAATTAAAGTGATTCCATACTGGATAGAATTTGATTTTTTATAATAGATCATTGATATGAAATAATATCAGTTTTAGGAACCTATGAATCCTTTTAGGAACCTCCATGAGAACATGAAATTGAGTTTGACCATGTGTGTATTATTAAGGATATAAACCCATTGTTCACAAAATTTTAATTAAAATTGTACAACATTTAATAATCACTCTCACAGTTTCATGGATGGGCCACTAAGTTAGAAAAATTGTATTCCCTTTCAATTTTACTTAAGTGTTCACCCTTTCTAGCCTGGGGGTTCATGGTCTCTCCATTAAAATCATAGTTTCTTAACTACTACAGAACATGCCTTTAATGGTGAAAAATAGTCCATTGTTAGGAAAAAAAGTGTTGCATTTCGAATAATTATTAAAACCCATAGGCTTTTATCACCAATTTCATTTGATAGTGTTAAATGTCTCTGTTATTAGTGCTACTAAAATTACTAATAAAGGAGTTGTTTTCAGTGATAGAAAAAATGTGGATAAATTGACACATCATCAGTTCTTTTTTAGAACTAATAAAATGATCCCTTTATTAGTTCCTCGAATATTGGATATGAATGAAAACTTTCTTATATTTTTTATTATAACGTATAAAGGGAATCTTTATGAGTTCTTTTCAAATTTCTAATAAATGGGTATACTGAACTGTGATGTTAAATTTACAAAACACTATAATAGCAGGTAACAAAAAATAAGTAAGTTTCAAATTTATATTTTAAATGAAATAAAATATACAACACAAAGGAATGAAGAAAACAATATTATACACATTTAAACATTGATCTTTAAATTTACATGTGTATGTAATCAAGTTCAATGACATTTAAAAACATAAATGACCTAATTTTTTAGTCCCTAACCTCCACTCATGTTATTACCCAAAAAATGCCTGATATTTAGAAAAATAATTCATATATATAAGTAAACAATTCTGATGCTAGTAATAGTATAGAGAAATACATTAAATATAATCTTTAAATATTAAACAAAACATTGATCCATACATAGAACAACAGGATTTAGATTTCATTGTAGTATCTTCTTGATCATCAATCCCTTTATTGTTCATCTTCAAGAATTATCTATAAGAATGTTAAATAAATAATTGTAAGATAAAAATTAAATATAAATTAAATAATTAATAAAAATAAAATGTTGATAATAAATACGAGTTTTCCTTGTTTTTGCGATGTGATGCATATTTTAAACTAAAATTCAATTTATATATTAAAAACTTGCACTTCAAGTCATACTAAACACATAACATGTTGAATTTATGTGAGATTACTTTTTATATGTCAAAAATAGATTCTAGATATTTTTCATATAGTGTAAAAATATTCCAAATGTATTTTCTCAGTTCTTTATATGTCACCTGTGTGTTTTACTAAAATGCCATTCTAAGCTGGAATCACGCACCTTGAGTCATACTGATCACATCATGTGTCATTTTGATATGAGATTTATTACAACATGCTAAAAATTACTTATGAATAATTTTTTTAAATTATCATGAAAATATCATTGTGTTTTCTTATCTCTTAGTGAGTGACATACTTTTTGAACTAAAATGTCAATTTTAAAATGATAACAGGAACATTGAGTAATATAGGGAACATCGTGTGTCAGATTGAGGTTGGGATGATTAAAAAATTTCACAAATGACATATAAATCATATTCCTAAAGTATAAAAACAATATGAATTCCTTTCTCAGTGTTGAGTATGTTACATGTATTTTTTTACTAAAATTAACATCAATTTTGATAAAAAGATAAACTTGGAGTCATATTGGTAACACCAGGAATCTTATTCAGATGCAACTAATTTCTATATAAAAAGAATTATATGTATAGATTTTCATAATGTATCAAAACAACAAAACAACAATTTTTTTTTAGTTTTTCATATATAACATTTATTTTCTAATAAAATTAATGTTAGGTTTAAATAAAAGGATGCATTTATATTCATACCATTAACATTGTGTTCCGGATTGAGGTTCAACTAATTCATAACCATCAAAAATGGAATATGTTTCATTGTAATATAGTATAAAAACCTTATGAATGTGTTTTCTTGGTTTTTTGTATATCAATTTGTTGGACTCACCAGTTTCTATAATCCAAAATCATGTTTAATACTGATCATAATATATTAATTCATTTGATAATCCCTTTTAATATGTATTTATATTATTTATCCTGAACAATCTATATATTTTTAATCTCATGGCATTGTTTCATCATCTTACAGTTTACATTTACCTAAGTAAAAGCTCACAGTTAAAGGCTACTGGTAAGATCCTTCTGTTCAAGATCACCATTATAGGTCACTATTATTAAAAGTCACTATCATGATAAAGGTCACCATTGAGAACACTTCTGTTGAAGGATGCTAAAGGCCACCATTGAGAACACTTCTGTTGAAGGTTTCTAAAGGTCACCATTAATGAACTCTAGTTATTATTGGAAGCTGTCTGTCAAAGGTCACTACAATAAGTCTACCATTGGAGTACTTACCAAAGATTACAGACGAAGAGTCACTGTTACAGGTCACTGTTTTAACAAGTTCACTATTATCAAGGCATCTGTTAGAAGTCTACTGTCAGACTCCCCATCGAAGGTCTACTGTTATATGGTTCTCAGTTCAAGTCTACCACAGGACAAGTCTACCATTAGTGGAAGACTACTGCTAGACAACTCCACCATTGGTGAAGTCAACTATTGAGAGAGTATACCGCTGTAAAGGTCTACTATTGAGCCTACCAAAGAATTCTACTGTTGAGGAGCTTAGTGTTGAAGTCCACCACTTGATAAAAATCTGCTACCAGTCTAATGATAACTTATTCTTTACTTTACTAATTTTCTTAAAATTATCATAACGGTCATGTTTGGACAACGTAATGCACCTGAAATTATTTAATGATATTTGCAGGCATCTCCGGAAACTGTATGAGGTACGAGGAAGACCACACATGGGTGAATCATTCCTCTTATCGGCCCCTACTAAATTTAATAAGGGAAAGATGAGTTGGAAAAAGTATATATATATATACCCAATGAAAAGGTGAATCTATATTTATACATACATATAGAGATATATGGGTGTAGTCATGAAGATATTGAGGTACACCCATAAGGGAGACCCATACAGTACCCGATATACGAAGCAAGAAGAAGAACACTCGAGCACTCATTCTGAAGATCCCCGAGCTTCAAAAAGATCTGTTGGAATAACATCTTCAAGGTTGTGGTACTGTGATAAAAATAGCTTCTGTTCCAAGAAGATGATCATCTTTACACCTAGAAGTCAGAACCTGGAAGTTGTGACACTCTGTTTTAGAGGCAACTTGCAGAGAAGGACCAGAACTTCATTTCCTTCATTCCAAGGAGTCCAGAGCTGATCTGCCAACACATAGAGCATTCTAACCTCTTTCTTAACATATTTAGCTCTATTGTGTTTAGTATTTTACATTTGTGAGTAGTGTGTCGGTTTTACACACACTGTCTCTTGTTCTTGAAATGGGGGATCCTGAAAATCCTCATACTGAACTCTCTCTAATCTTTTTTCCCACACATAACTATGGAATAAGCGTAGTGTGGCTTGGTTTTTTTCCATGTAAAACTATGGAAGACGTTGAAAAACCTGGACAGTTTGTGAAAACCGTGGTACTTCCTAATACAGGCTATGTATCATGTTTTTATATAAACTACTTGGTGGCAGGTGATCACCAAGTGGAGAGGATTAGGTCTTGACTTAAGACTGAACCTCTTGTTTAAATTATTGTGATTATCTTTCAAGTACTATGTTTTGCATTTATCCACTGATTATGTTTTCAAAGACAGAAATCTGTTTTTATAATCACTCTGATAGTTAGTTTTGGTTAGTGTGTATATGTGATTAATTTAGTAAACTTGTTTCAAATGTTTAATTATTTTTCACAATAATTCAGCTGATGATTAATCATCTGGTGAGAAACTTATTGAACAATAAATAATTTATATCTCTACTTCCTTAGTTAACTAGGGTGTTTTAAGTTGGGGAATTTTTATTCTAAAGTTTTTAACAAAAATTTTAATTAGATATCAATTCACCCCCCTCTTGAGTATCTTCTCCGACCAACATTTGGTAATAGAGGATTTATTTTTTTATACCATCAAACCAGTTTTTCTAGATTTTCAATTTCTTTTTAACTGTGATTTTTATTGCACCTCAAAGATTTTAAAATTTCTTTTATATCAAAATTTACAGTTCTTCAAACTTTTATTTTTCTATAGATAATCGAGTTGAGGGTGCTGCTACTAATAGACCACCTTTATCTAATGGAAATAATTATGGTCAGTGGAAATTAAAAATGAAAATGTATCTTGAAAGCCTAGGTCTTGAAATCTGGGACACAATTGAAGAAAAAGATGCAATACCTGCTACTTCTAGGGATACAAGGTCTCAATTGACTAATGATACTTATAATAATAATTGTAACGCTATGAATGCATTGTATTGTGCTTTAGGTGATGAGGAAATCAATTGAATATCTACCAGTAAGACTACTTATGAAATTTGGGATACTTTAGCTGTTTCTCATGAATAAAAAACCAATGTTAAAGAAATGAGATTAAATATGTATACTATTAATATGATAATTTTAAGATGGAGCATAATGAACGTATCTCTGAAATGTATCTTAGGTTCAATGAAATATTGAACACCATGAGTCTGCTTGGGAAACTTGTGGACATCAAAGACCAAATCATGAGGCTTCTTAGATGCCTACCTGGTAGATGGAGAGGAACTTCTGTATCAATCCAAGAATCATGTGACATCAGTAAGATAACAGTAAAGGAGCTAATTGTAAAGCAAATGACGTATGAAGAAGAGCTTAAGGTAAATAATGAAATAGAAGAATAACCCAGGAATAAGTCAATTGCATTCAAGACTTTTGTCTCAAAGATCAAAGACAAAGAAAAACTTCAAGTACCTATAGACAATTCTATAAGTGAAGAGTCAAATTCAGGCAGTGATGAAGAGATGACACAACTTTCTAGAAGATTCAAAAGGTTCTACCAAAAGAAGAAATTATCTAAGAAGCTAAACTTCAAAGTAAATTATGATCATAATGGACAATTGAAGAAATAAAGGAAGTGGAATGATAATACAAGTGAAATAGTATGCTATGAATGTAAATAAAAAGGTCATGTGAAGGCAGATTTCCCTAAGTTGAAATTCAAGAGAAAATATGAGGATAAGGGAAAAGGTTACAAAAAGGATATAAAAGCTACTTGGAGTGCTTAAAAATATAGATCATGTGAATATGAAGTCTCTGATAGTGAAGAAAACATACATGATATCTTATTTTTAATGACAGAAACATCTGGGGTAACACTTAATTCCTCTGTGCTTAATACTTATTATTCTTGGAATAAAAGTGACTCTCATAATTATAAAGATATGAATAAATATGAACTATTTGAATATTGTGATATTATTTAGGATAAATTTAATGAACTCAAGGATAAATATAAATCATTTAAAAGACAAAATCCCCTAAATTCAAATTACATGTCAGATATGGATATTGGAAAAGAGAAATTTTCTGTGCTGCTAAAAAAAATACAAAGTTAAAATTGTATAATGAGAAATTATGAATGGATCTTGAGAAGTTCACTACTGGTAGGGATACCATGACATAGTTTCTAGGAAAATAGATTGCTCCAAAATATACAACTGGGCTAGAATATCAACCCGGACAGAGAAAATTTAGAAAAACCAAATTTGTTCCAAAATCTAGACATCTCATTGCTAGTTCTACTTTTGGACCATTATTTAAGAAATACATTTCTCAAGGACCAAACAAAGTATTTATGTCTCAAAATATGTTTTTTGATTTTAGGAAACCTATAAAGCAAATATGGGTTCTCAAAGTATTACTTGTTAACCTCTCCGGACCCAAGAAAATCTGGGTACCAAAATTACCCCATGTTTAATCTATTTTGCAGGGAAGTTGCTGAAAAAGTTCCTATAAAACTATATGGTACTTGGACAGTGGATGTTCAAGACATATGACATAATAATACTCTTGATTCAAAAGAATAATTAAATTTGATGGTGGACATGTCACATTTTGTGACAATGCAAAGGGAAAAATCATCGGCTTAGGCCAAATTGTTAAACCTGATACAATATTAATTTCTAAAGTAATTTTTGTTGATTAAATAAAGAACAATTTACTTATCATCTCTCAGTTATGTTATAATGGTTTTAATGTTAAATTTGAGAATAATTCATGCAATGTTTTCAATTCTAAAAATGATTTAGTTTTCACTGCATGTAGAAATGAAAACGTATATTCTGTTGATCTAAATTCTTTAGCCAAGAAAAATGTTTCTTCCTTAAATTATTTTCATAAGCAATCATCGTTATGGAACCCAAGGTTTGGACACTGTAATGTGCACTCTCTTAGGAAGCTATCTAAGAAAGTTTTAGTTAGAGACTTACCTAAAATAGAATTCCCACATGACAATGTGTGTAATCCCTTTCAAAAGGGAAAACAACACAAAGTTTCATTCTAACCAAATAAAGAAGTTTCAACTTCTCAACCACTTGAGCCGGTTCACATGGATTTTTTTGGATCATCAAGAGTTTCAAGTTTAAATGGGAATCACTATGTTTTTGTTCTTGAAGACAACTTTTCTAGGTATACATGGGTATACTATTTAACTCAAAAAAGTGAATCTTGTTCCAATTTTATAAGATATTCCAAGTCTATAGAAAATTTTAGTGAACATATAATCAAGACCTTGAGAAGTGATCATGGTCATGTGTTTGAAAATCATGAGTTTGAATATTTTTGTTCAAATAATGGCTATATCAAAATTTCTCTGCTCCTAAAAAACCTCATCAGGTCCCTTCAAGAAATTTCTAGAACAATGCTTAGTGAGTATGATTTACCAATCTATTTATGGGCTGAAGCTCTAAATACAGATTGTTATATCATCAATAGAGTTTTGATCAGACATATTATTAATAATACCCCTTATGGTTTTTGGAACAATAGGAAGCCTATGGTTAATTACTTTAGAATTTATGGTTCAAAGTCTTTATCCTTAACACTAAAGATAATCTTGACAAATTTTCTCCCAAAAGTGATGGAGGAATTTTCCTAGGTTACTCCATCTCAAGTAAAGCATATAAAGTGTTCAATAAGAAAACCAAATGTCTGGAAGAATCAGTTGATGTATTATTTGATGAGACTGATCCACATGAGCCTAAAACCTCTCTTGAACATCTTAAGGAAGATATTTCAATTCTGGACCATAAAGATAAAGATATTGAATCCCCTATAAAAGTGTCCAGTTCTGGGAATTTTCCAGAATTTTCACCTGTTGAGACTGGACCAACAGATAACCATGAGGAATCTAGTTCAACCATTCCTAGAGGCACAAGGACTCTTAAGAATCATCCTCTATATGTTTTTGTAAGTGATTTAAATAGAGAAACACAAACAAGAGCCTCTCTGAGAAACCAGGTTCAACATCAAGCTTTTCTTTCACAGCTTCAACCCAAAAATATTAATGATTCTATCAATGATGAATTTTGGGTAATGTCTATGCAAGAAGAATTAAATAATTTCAAATGAAACAATGTTTGGGAATTAGTATAGATACCTAAGGACACTTTAACAATAGGCACAAAATAGATATTTAGAAACAATATTGATGGGTCTGGAAATATAGTTAGAAATAAGGCTAGGTTAGTTGCACAACGATATAGTCAAGAAAAAAGAATATACTATGAGGAGAGCTTTGCACCTATAACTAGATTATATGACATTATAATACTACTTGCATATGCATCATATCACAATTTTAATCATTATCAAATGGATGTTAAATTTTTTTTAAATGGGTATATAGTTGAGGATGTGTTTGTTGAACAACCCCTTGATTTACAAATCCCCATTTTTCAAATCATGTTTTTAAACTTTCTGAAGTAGTATATGGTTTAAAACAAGATTCAAGAGCATGGTATGATAGGCTCAAATATTTTCTTATTTCAAAAAGTTTTACCAAAGAGACAGCTGATCCTACACATTTTGTTAAAAATATTTCCAAAGAAGTTTTGATAGTACAAATTTATGTAGATGATATTATTTTTGGATCATCTAAAAATTATTTATGTATTGATTTTTCAGAAATGATGCAAAATGAATTTGAAATGAGTTTAATGGGAGAATACAAATTTTTCCATTGATTTCCAATCTTTCAAAACAAAAATGGCATTGTTTTGAATCAGAGTAAATATATTAAGGATCTTTTAAAATGTTTTTATTTGGATGGTAGTAATGTTAGTGACACACCTATGAGTAACAATTATCTGTTGGATGTTGATGAAGTTGGAGAACCAGTGGAACAAACCAACTATACAGGTATGATAGGGAGTCTACTATATCATATAGCCAGCATACCTGCCATTATGTTCAATGTATATATGTGTGCTCGATTTCAAGCCAATCCAAAAGAGTCTCATTTAACTACTATTATAATTATTTTAAAATACCTCAAATATACTCCCTACATAAGACTATTTTATCCAAAAGTACAATCATTTGATTTGTCGAGTTATTCTGATGCTGATTTTTCTGGTTGCAAGTTGGATAGAAAAAGAACCTTTGGGACATGTCACATTTTGGGAAAGTCACTAGTATCATTGTGTAGTAAGAAACAGAATTCTGTTGCATTTTCTACTGCAGAAGCTGAATACATAGCTGCTGGTAGTTGTGCTCAAATTCTGTGGATAAAACACACTTTACTAGACTATGGATATCAATTCAAACATGTCTCTATAATGTGTGACAATACAAGTGCTATTAACATTTCCAAAAATACAATATCTCAAGCTAGGAAAAAAGAAATTGATGTGCGACATAACTTTTTGAGGGATCAATATCAAGAAGGTGATTTCACTCTTGAATTCATTGGCACTGAACATCAATTGGAAGATATATTCACAAATTCTTTAAATTATGAGAGATTAAATTACATCAAACACGTGTTAGGTATGATTAACTTTACTATAGGAAACCTCATAGTCAAACCTCACTGTTAGGAACCTCTATAGAGACCCAAAGATTGATGTAAATGGAAAATACATTACTTTTGCGGAATACTTAATACATAACAAAAACAGACACACAAGGATCGTAATAGTTTAGTGTCTTTGGAAACTCAGAATATAAACATCTAATCATGTTGAAAGATCTTCAACATCTCCCATAACGATCTTCCCCTTTTTGTTTCCTTACCTAAAACCATTCATTATTTCCTAGGGAAAATAAAACATAAAAAGGGTGAGCTCAAATTCTCAGTAAGGGAAAACATAGAGAACATAAAACAATCCATAAACATTTGAATGCAAAAACTTGAACATGAAATCTAAACATTAAAAACTTGAGAAAAGACAGAAATCATGGAAGTACGTAAGGCATATATCATAATAGAACATCAATCATGATAAAATATAATGGGAATAAAATATGTAATTGTGGAAACCATTCATCACATGTCCTGATTTCCATAGTAGCCAAGGCATTGCTACCAAGACCATATTAGTGGACAAAGTCCCTTTCTGAATCGAGTTCACTCCTCGTTTCAGTCTTGTAACACTGAACTGGATTAACTTACCATTCCAGCCATGTCTATCTCATGAGATATAAATCTTTACCCAATGCATTGGAGGGATATATAGGTCCCACCAATCTCATAATGAAATCATTCTTACTTTTTCCACAACATAAACATAAATCATTCATCATAACCCAAAGAATAAAAATGGGTTTCATAAACATCATCCCATTATAACATAATCCATATAAAACAAATGGATCTCATTTCATCATAAGAAAAGTGAAACCATGTAAATCATACAGACATGATTCTTGAAATATACACATATGAAATAATTTCATCTTAGATGAAAAATGGTTTTGATAAAACACTTGAAATGAATTCTTGAGGAAAATATCCTTTCTTCTTCAAAATCAATTTATTTTCACAAAACGTCATGAAATTTAAAAAGAAAAAGATTTTGTTTAAAATAGTCATGAAATATTTTGGTGGAAGCTTCATGAAAATAAGGCTTTATAAAACCATAAAAATCCTTTCATTCCGTATAAGTTAAAAAAAATTCTCCTCGTAATTTTGTCGGAAAAGTCAAAAAGTACCTCGTAACGTAAACAAGAGAAAGAATCCTTACATACCATGTTGTAAAAGTAAAAATGGGTAAAAAGGACATTAAACATACATAAAAATACTTTTAGAAAACATGGACATAGATGATAACAATAACCCTAGTAAATACTTACGAATAAACAATCTCGGATAAAAACGAGATTGGAAAAGTTATCCATTACCTTAGGTTCGATATACTTCATATGGATCCGAACCTCTTGTATATTGATTTAAATAATGTCATTGAATTATTACATAATCATATTCATTGTTATGATATCATATATGTTTCACTTATGACTTTATATTACCCGTTCTTCAATAAATTCCATGTAAAAGCAGCGTTTTGTGTAAAATAATTTCATTTATTGTATGTGATTCGACTTGTCGTTCTTGATATTATTACTTATATCTGGATTTACATAATTCCAGAATGTAAAACATTATTTATATATAATATCTATTCATCATATACATATATATTATAGATCGATACAAGGAATGAAATACACCGTTCATGGAGACGGTAGGCTGTACATACACATGAACGATGTTTTCGTTTCCTTATTGAATTGAATGAAATTAAATAGATGACATACTTATATATATACATAAATCCAGTAGAATTATTATATCACATATTTAATTATTATTCATTATTTATACTTTATAATCATTCTTGAATGGTTAATCATCGAAAATGAATCTCATCGCGTTCGTGGAGACGGTAGTCCGTACGTACGCACGAGCAATGATATCATTTCCATGATCGTGGAATTGTATTAGAGTGTATGTATACTATTTCAGAATCAATATCACATTACAATAATCATATATAGTCATTGTTTACACCATTATACCCATCCAAGTAATGTGGTGGTGGAAAATAGGTTACACCACAGTGTGGAGACGGTATTCCGTACGTACGCACGCGCGGTGATTTCGTTTTCCATAGGATGGATAGATGGTGAAATAGGGTTGTTTCATATGTATAATAACATATCATTATATCATTGATACTGATTTTATTACTTCATAATGAAACAACTAAAGAAGAAGAAGTATAAGAAGAAATAAAGTTGAAAGAATCGGTAACGGACATTACCTCTTTTTTGAAGCGCCTCTTTTAGACCTCCTGTTAGGGAACTAAAATTTGTCTTTGAAGAAGACCAGGACCTCTAGGATGTTTATATGGAAGTGTAGAATATAATTTGGCAGGGTTTGGAAGAGCTTGAAGGCTCAAAGTGGTGTGAGGAAGAGAGGGAGGGGGTGCCCTTTTATAAGGGAGGAGAGGGGCACCTTTGGAAAAACTAAAACTCTTATTTTATTATAAAGTCATATTCGGTTTTTAATAGCTCCAAATTGATTTATTTAGAAGCTAAAGTGGTGATGGGTCGAAAGCCTCTCATCCAATAGAATTTAGACAAGTTTAGTTTTCTATTTTAAACTTATCATTTAGATTTAACCTTAAGTTAAATAATTTTACTTTTACCGTGTCTTCTTATTTTCTTACACTATAAGGTTAATAAACTTACTATAAAAAGCCATAAGAACCCAAAGTTTTCTATTATTAATATATATAACCGTATCTAAGTCATTTAACCGAACCTTATATTTTTAGGAATAAAATAACAATTAATAATATAATATTTGTTCTAAAAACTATTTTATGTCAATTTTGACACTATTTGGTAATTGATTTTTGTGAAACTCATAAAATAATTATTTGTTCAAAAAAAGTTAATTAAATCAAAAATAACATGTCATATTAACCTATAAAATTAGTGAAATTCATAAAAAATATCAAATTACATTTATTTGGGTATTTATAACATCAATTATGTCAATATTCCATTAATAAGATAATTAATGCATCATATTTGTGTCATAAATAAATTAAATTATTTAATTTTTAAAAATTATAAATAAAATACCATTTTGTATGAAATATTTTTATATTTCCAGTGAATATTTATAGTAGAATTTATCTTATTTATAACTCTATATTAAAAATTATTTAGTTATTAATCGTTGATTTTAACTATTTTAACCATTCTTTAAATAAATTCATAATAAATGTCCTAATCTAATCCAAGTGGGCCTAAATGGTCATATTTTATTCCTAAGGTTGTTTTTGGTCGAATTAGACTTATCCAATAGAATTAGTACATGTGTTAGGGTAATAATAATATCATTTTACCCTTAATTACAATATTTACTTTTAACCGCGGTAAAAAAAGTAAAAAGCTACTATTCACCAAAAATGATTTTCATCTCATTGAACCATATTTTCATCCTTCATATTAACCGTGTCTCTCGTATTTTTGAAATTCAATTCACAGAAGTGGTAAAATTTCATTTAAATGAAAAAGTTAGTTTTTTAACTACCCCTAAGTGGTTTCACTATTCATCGAAAATTGCAGTTTTTCAGAAAAATACCAAAAATTCATCCTAAGAATTATTTGATATTCTGAATTCAAAATTGATTTCTATTTTTCCAAATTCAAAACATAGAAGTGGCATTAATTAATTTTAAAATTAATTCCCGTTATCAAAACAAATAGAGTGTTTTTAAGAAGCAATAACTATCAAAATATTGATACTTGTTTATATGCAATTTCAAAGTGAAATTAATTCTCATGAAAAACATTGTATTAAATGGTAAAACATATTCTAATTACACTTTAAACCCAAATAAAAAGACAATCTAACCATATAAATTATTGCGATGAAAAAAGATGTTTTTAGTTAAATTATATCGTGTTTTTACTATTCATTAAAATATGAAAGTTATCAGAATAATATGAAAATTTTATCCAAAGTAAATTTTTTTATCCTGATTCCAAAGAAGAATTTTAATTTTTCAAATTGAACTTATAGACATGTCAAAAACAGGATTTAAATTGGGTGCACCATCAAAAAGGGGCAAAACTACATTTTTTGAAAAATACTTATTTTACTCGAAAAATTGATTGTGTTCTCATACCATGTTCTAGAAAATGTGTAATATGAATAATAATGTTATAAAATTCAATATGTAGTTGATACTATTCATAATGGGTAGTTCATATTACATATCATTGTTTAGCGAAACTCAGTATTGCGTACAACACACACTATCGTGGAAGGTTGCGATTGTGTGTAATACAAGCCAAGTCAGGGATGCGTGTTGTGCAAGAACCTTTTGGTGTAGCATACAACACAAGAAATTAATGAAATTAAAAATAATATTTTTCATAAAATCTCAGGGTGTCACATTCTGGCCCCCTTAAAATGAATTTCTCCCTCGAAATTCGTTGGGGTTATAAATGGTATACTACTAAAAATTTTCTTTAATAGATAACTACATCATAAAAAGGAATACCAAAACTTGGATTTAAAAACTAAAGTCTGAAATGTAACGGTTACCCAAATTAACTCATCACTGGGTTTCCACGTAGGAGAACATAGGTGATAATATGGATATGGAAGAAAAATATAACCATCAAGTTCTGATAGAGAGTGGTAGAGAATATGGCTTTGAAAAAGCCAACAATTACAAAGCGATAAATTTGTGATGATCTAGGGTACCATCTGATTCATCGGATATAAGGCCACTAGGACAACATTTTTGGTTTTCAAGATCATTTCCCTAAAGTTGAAAAATTAGAATTAGAATAAATACTTAGTTATTTTGGTACAATCTCACTATTGTTCGTGCCTTGAACAATTTCCACATCATCTCTTAAAGAAATGAAGTTCAATTTGTTTTTCATGAAGTGTTAGCAGATCATGTGATATAATGACGGGTCATTCCATCTGTCTCAAACAAATGGTTAGAAAAAGTTATTAAATATACATAAGTCAATCTATAGTGAGATTAATCATATATAGTTCCTAAAATGGACTTATACTTCATATATCATACTACTTAATATAATAAAACTAGTTTCTACTAAACAGGGACTTCCTGTTGGCCAGAGGTAGGTGATAAAGGCATGTCGCACTTCAGTTGTGGGTTCGATTCCCACAGCCTTGTCCGAAGCGATTGCTATCACCCGTCCTGTAGGTTGTCCTTTTTCTAAAACTACATTACTATAACATCCCATCAATAATATCAAAAAAAATCCATCCTTAAACAATACTAACTTATGTACAACATAATCCAATCCAATATTTATCTAAAATACTTCGGTCTATGCTCATAGTATAAAGAAAACGATTACTTGAAATGTCATCAACCAAGTATGTGAATACCATCATTTATCCCCCATATATCTTGTTGGTCACATTCCAATCATGTGAATACCTTAATCATGTATTCTCTTGAAAAATGAATACCCATTAAACCTTAGTGAAAACATGAATGCTGTCAAAAGTTAAATCTTTCCACATACCAAAATCCAAAAAATTTATATACTCAAACCATGATATAACCCTCTCCTTATATCAGTCATGAGCTCATGAATACTATAAAAAATTTAATTTTCTCTTTATCCCTTCATTATGCACATATCATCTACTTTCCAAAAAATATCTGAATAACCATTCATGGTTACTGGTACCATTCATCATACACTTTCAAAACTTAAGGAAAGACAACAGTGTGACAATCCTTAGATGTCTCTTTATTCTATAGTACCATGAGATTACTTATACAACATTACACTTGATAAACATGTAATCATTCCACTACCTTCTTAAACCATTGACCAAGTTTCAACAATTCTTTCATCTCACATATCATTTGTAGTCTCTTCATCATCATCAAAATAAATACTACCCATACGACCCTACTGATTCGCTTCATGAGACATTCCCTTAGGGAATTGGTTTGCATAATTCCCATAGATTCCACATTTAAAACATTTAACCATTGTTGATGTCGTAGAAATACCATTATCCTCATCCATGGTATTAACTGAACCTTTTCCTTTGCACTTACTGGATTTGTCTCCTTCTTTTCCACACCCAAATCATCTTCCAGTTCCTTTGAAACATTCTCCTTGATGCCTCTTCCCACATGATTTACATAGGGGAAATTGAACTTTCTTTCCTCTATGATCATCATGAAACTCCATCTTTCTCTTATTAGCCGAGTCAGGAAACTTACCAAATTTGAGTTTATTGATCGTATTATGATATTTCTGATTCGGCATAATAATGATGTTTGGACTTCCAAATCCCATTTCATTTGGTTGCTCATGAATAATATCATTCCATTGTCCATCATATCCTCCATTATCGTGAATCATCTTGTTTCCAGCTATTTTCTAAAACCCAAAAAGAATAGTGTGAGAAGAAAAAATCATAATAAAGATGGAGTAACTTCAATATCTAACATCTTAGGTTTAATCTAATATTGTTACCATAATTATAGGACTATAACTTATAATTATACTTAACCTTAGGTACATCCCTAGACATACTTTAGAAATATCTCTAGGGATCTCACAAAAGTTTTCACATCCTAGTTTCCAAAGGTTGACTAAACCTCCCACTAATACCAACTCTAGAGACCCAAATCTTGAAATACATGGGAAATAAATTACTTTTTCGGAATACTTAATACATAACAAAAAATAGACACACAAGGATCGTAATAGTTTAGTGTCTTTGGAATCTTGGAATATAAACATCTAATCATGTTGAATGATCTTCAACATCTCCAATAACGATCTTCCCCTTTTTGTTTCCTTACCTAAAAGCTTTCTTTATTTCCTGTAGAAAATAAAACATAAAAAGGGTGAGCTCAAATGCTCGGTAAGGGAAAACATAGAGAACATAAAACAATCCATAAACATTTGAAATCAAAAACTTGAACATGAAATCTAAACATTAAATACTTGAGCAAAGACATAAATCGTGGAAGTACGTAAGGCATATATCATAATGGAACATAAATTATGATAAAATATAATGGGAATAAAACATGTAATTATGTAAACCATTCAGCACATGTCATGATTTCCATAGTATCCAAGGCATTACTTCCAAGACCATCTTAGTGGACAAAGTCCCTTATGAATCGAGTTCACTCCTCGTTTTAGTCCTGTAACGCTGAACCAGATTAACATACCTTTCCATCCATGTCTATCTCATGAGATATAAATCTTTACCCAATGTATTCTAGGGATATATAGGTCCCTCCAATCTCATAATGAAATCATTCTTACTTGTGCCACAACATAAACATAAATCATTCATCATAACCCAAAGAATAAAAATGTGTTCTATAAACATCATCCCATTATAACATAATCCATATAAAACAAATGGATATCATTTCATAATACGAAAAGTGAAACCATGTAAATCATATAGACATGATACTTGAAACATACACATATGAAATAATTTCATCTTAGATGAAAAATGGTTTTTATAAAATGCTTGAAATGAATTCTTGGGGAAAATATCCTTTCCTCTTCAAAATAAATTTCTTTTCACAAAACGCCATACAATTTTAAAAGAAAAATATATTTTTTAAAATAGTCATGAAATATTTTGGAGGAAGCTTCATGAAAATAATGATTTATAAAACCGTAAAAAACCTTTCATTCCATATAAGTAAAAAAACATTCTTTTCGTAGTTTTGTCGGAAATGTCAAAAAGAACCTCGTAACATAAACAAAAGAATGATTCCTTAAATTCCATGTAGTAAAAGTAAAAATGGGTAAAAAGGACATTAAACATACATAAAAACACTTTTAGAAAACATGGACATGGATGATAACAATAACACCAGTAAATACTTACGAATAAACAATCTCGGATAAAAACGAGATTGGAAAAGTTATCCCTTACCTTAGGTCTGATATGCTTTGTATGGATCCAAACCTCCTGTATATTGATTTACATAATGTCATTGACTTGTTACATAATCATATTCATTGTTATGATATCATATATGTTTCACTTATGACTTTATATTACCCGTTCTTCTGTAAATTCCAAGTAAAAGCAGTGTTTTGGGTAAAATCATTTCATTTATCGTATGTGTTTCGACTTGTCGTTCTTGATATTATTACTCATATCCTGATTTAAATAATTCCAGAATGTAAAAAATGATTTATATATAATATATATGCATCATATACATATATTTTATAGATCGATAAAAGGAATGAAATACCCCGTTCATGGAGACGGTAGGTCGTATGTACGCATGAACGCTGTTTTCGTTTCCATATTGAATTGAATGAAATTAAATAGATGACATAAATATATATATACATAAATCCAGTAGATTTATTATGTCATATATTTCATTATTATTCATTATATATACTTTAAAATCATTCTTTAATGGTTAATCATGGAAAATGAATCTTATCACGTTCGTGGAGACGGTAGTCCGTACGTACGCACGAGCGATGATATCATTTCCATAATCGTGGAATTGTATTGAGGTGTATTTATACTATTTAATAATAAATATCAATTTACAATAATCATATATAGTCATTATTTACACCATTATACCCATCAAAGTAAGGTGGTGGTGGAAAATAGATTACACCACGGCGTGGAGACGGTATTCCGTACATACGCACGCGCGGTGATTTCGTGTTCCGTAGGATGGATAGATGGTGAAATAGAGTTGTTTCATACTTATAATAACATATCAGTATATCAGTGATACGGATGTTATTACTTCATAATTAAACAACTAAATAAGAAGAAGTAGAAGAAGAAATAAAGTTGAAAGAATCAGTAACATACATTACCTCTTCTTTGAAGCACCACTTTGAGACCTCCTCTTAGGGCACTAAAATTGGTCTTTAAAGAAGACCAGGACCTCTATGATGTTTAAATAGAAGTGGAGAAGTTAATTTTTCAGGGTATTGATGATCTTGAAGGCTCAAAGTGGTGTCAGTAAGAGAGGGAGGAGGTGCCCTTTTATAAGGGAGGAGAGGGGCACCTTTGGAAAAACTAAAAATATTATTTTATCATAAAGTCATATTCGGGTTTTAATAGCTCCAAATTGATTTATTTCAAAGCTAAAGTGGGTATGGGTCGAAATAATCTCATCCAATAGAATTTAGATAATTTTAGGTTTCTATTTTAACCTTATCATTTATATTTAACCTTAAGTTAAATAATTTTACTTTTACCGTGTCTTCTTGTTTTCTTACACTATAAGGTTAATAAAATTACTATAACAAGCCAAACTAAAACCAATTTGTTTATTATTAATATATATAACCTTATGTAAGTCATTTGTCCTAACCTTAGATTTTTAGGAATAAATTAACAATTAATAATAAAATATGTTTTTAAAAACTATTTTATGTCAATTTTGACACTATTTGGTAATTGATTTTTGTGAAAATCATAACAGAATGATTACTTAGAAAAAAGTTAATTAAATCCAAAATAACATGTCCTATTAAAATATAAAATAAGTTAAATTCATAAAAAAATTAAATTACATTTATTTGTGTATTTATAACATCAATTATGTCAATATTTCACTAATAGGATAATTACTCCATCATCTTTGTGAAATAAATAAATTAAATTATTTAATATCTAAAAATTATAAATAAAATACCATTATGTATAAATATTTATATATTTTTATTTAATATTTATAGTCGAATTTATCTTATGTATAACTCTATATTAAAAATGATTTAGTTATTAAATGTTGATTTTAACCATTTTAACCCTTCTTTAAATAAATTAATTATAAATGTCCTAATCTAATCCAAGTGGGCCAAAATGGTCATATTTTATTCCTAAGGTTGTTTTTTGTTGAATTAAACTTATCCAATAGAATTATGACATGTGTTATGGTAATAATAATATCAATTTTACCCTTAATTACCCTATTTACTTTTAGCCGTGGTAACAAAAAGTAAAAAGTTACTATTCACCAAAAATTATTTTCATCTCATTGAACCACATTTTAGTCCTTCATATTAACCGTGTATCTTGGATTTTCTAAATTCAATTCACAGAAGTGGTAAAATTTCATTTAAATGAAAAAGTCAGTTTTTTAACTACCAGTAAGTGGTTTCACTATTCATCGAAAATTGCAGCTTTTTAGAAAAATACCAAATATTCAGCCTATGAATTATTTGATATTCCGAATTCAAAATTGATGTATATTTTTCCAAATTCAAAACATATAAGTGGAATTAATTAATTTTTAAATTCTTTCCCGTTATCAAAACAAATAGCGTGTTTTTTTAAGAAACAATAACTATCAAAAGATTGATACTTGTTTATATCCAATTTCAAAGTGAAATTAATTCCAATGACCAACAATGGATTAAATGGTGAAAACATATTATAATTACACTTTAAAACCAATTAAATAGATAATCTATCCATATAAATTATTGCGATGAAAAAAGTTGTTTTTAATTAAAATATAGCGTATTTTTACTATTCATTAAAATATGAAAGTTGTCAAAATAATATGAAAAATTTATCTAAAGTAAATTTTTATATCCTGATTCCAATGAAAAATTTTATTTTTTCAAATTGAAATTATAGAAATGTCAAAAACAAGATTTAAAGTGGGTGCACCATCAAAAGGCGGCAAAACTATATTTTTTGGAAAATACTTATTTTACTCAAAAAAATGATTTTGTTCTCATACCAAGTTCTAGAAAATGTGTAAGATGAATAATAATGTTTTAAAATTCATAATGTAGCTGATACTATTCATAACGGGTAGTTCATATAACATATTTTTGTTTAGCGAAACTCAGTATTGTGTACAACCCATGCTATCGTGGAAGGTCGCGATTGCGTGTAATGCAAGCCAAGTCAGGGATGCGTGTTGTGAAAGATCCTTTTAGTGTAGCGTACAACAAAAGAAATTAATGAAATTAAAAAGAATATTTTTCATAAAATCTCGGGGTGTTACAACCTCACTGGTATACCTCACCATTGGAGCTCATCAGTGTACCTCGCCCTTGGACCTCACTGGTGTACCTCACCATTGTACCTCATTGGGGTACCCACCATCAGACCTCACTGCGGTACCTCTCCATTAGGAACCTCACCATTCGGAACCTCACCGTTTGAACCTCACTGTTGGATACATTTATATTCGATTTTACCTTTTATTTTATGTGGGAATATGAAACATGTTTGTTATTGGATTCATATTATTTTCAAACCCTAAGTGATAAAAATTAGACTTCGAACATATCTCAACCCACTCTCCCTCAATCTCGAAACTTGCTCTCAAAATCCCTAAACCCTAACTCTTCGATTGAACCCTCAAACCACTTTCAATCTCCATGGATATATCCAAACATCCCTCGACTGTCAATGAGGATGCGACATGGCCAAAGAGGACCTGAGCCTAGCCCATTAGTGGTAGTAGTGTGCCAAGAGGGCTTGTTAATCCGCACATTTCAAAGAGGACTATAGTGGCTGAAAAGGAACTGAGTTATGAATGGTTGATGTCGAGAAAGTCTTTAGTTCTGGAAGTAATAGAAGTTCACGGATGGACAAAATGCTTCACCAAAAATAATGGTCCATACTACCCAAATCTTGTGAAGGAATTCTGTGAATACATGATGTTTGAAAAGGAAGATGATGTGCACAAGCTAGTTTCTAGAGTGAATGGAAATGAAGTTAGCTTTACATCTACTGAGTGGGATGCTTGTCTGAGAGTCCCACATGAAGAAGTTTGTAACTACTATTCTGGAGTGGCTCCTCTAGATCGTGAGATTTTTGGGTATGAGAGAACTCTGGAAGTGCTGATTGGAGATAAGACTCAAAGGAAAATCATTGCTTCTGAGATGAATGAGGAAGATAGGCTATTATATAAACTCATCCAGCATGTGATCAGTCCCAAGAGAGGGGACTTTGCAGTACTGATGTATCAGGACATATTCATGATGTACTTGTTGAAACATGGGGAGAAGATCAATTTGTTTAGGCTATGGATGGAAAAGTTGGAGGATATGATCAAGACAATCTCAAAATAAAATTCCATTTTTCATGCCAAGTTAATTTTTGTAATTCTAAAGGTAAAGGGTGTGGCTGGAGGAAAAGAAGAAATGATAGTGGCCAGAAACAGTATCTGTATCTCCAAGGTCATCTGTAATTTTTTGAAAATTAGCTGGATTCCTTGGAAGAAGGCATGGGTGAATGATGAAGGAAAAATATATGAAAAATTTGATCCTATGACTCATCCATCTAGGCCAAAAGGATAGAGGGATCCAAGCTTAATGCTTGATGATCTAGAGGCTGCCTATTCAGATCAGGAAGTTGAAAGAACTATGGAGCCTAAAAGAGAGGACACCCCCATTGATGATGTGAGTTATCCAGATTTGTCAGCTAGTCAAGTTGTAGGGACAGCCTTTGGAGCACCTAGTTCTCCAACACAACTACCCAAGAAAGAATATTTTCTATGTGACAGTGATAATGATACTATTGAAGAATGAGAAGTATCTCAAAATATTGTTAGAGACACCTCAGAAGAGGATGATGCTACATAGTCAGATCATTCTGATTATAAGGAACATGAGGCAGAAGATGGAAATGAAGAGAAGGAGGAAGCTGAAGATGATGAAATTGAAGAAGAGGAGCTCTGTCAGAGTTCTCTGATAGGCGAATCAGAAAGGACAATGTCTGACCAGGAAGAAGAAATGGAACCTTATTCCATATAAGTAGAGGTAATTGATTATTATGTGGAGGCTACAGCTCACCCCACTGGTGAATCAATGGATCATATAGAGGCTGTAATAGTAGCTAATAGAGTTGAAGAAGTAGCTTTGGAAGTGAGAAGAGTAGAACCAATAGAGGATATTAATCAGTAAGTAGCTCCAAGTGAGGGGGAGCATCCTGTTGCAAGAGGATATGTATCTGTTATCCATGACATTGAGGAGTGGTCTGATGAACTAAGGTATCTGGTGTTAGGACTGGATTATGATGATTCTGATGGTGAAATTCAAAATAGAAGGCAATTAGTGCCTACTTTTTTAGAGCCTACTGCAGTACCTCCAGTGACTACAGATCCTAAATATTATGTTACAAAAGAGGATCTTGAATCCCTGAAGGAATATTTTTAAAGATTGTTTGATGATATGTCTTCTGAAATGGATAAGACATTAGCCTTGATTCAAGAGCAAACTGTAACTGAGATGGACAAAGTTTAGTGTTCTATTCAAACTAATCTGACCCAGGAAATCTCACACTGCCAGAATCAGCTCAGGGAGTTGACTCAATCCGTGGAGCTTCTAATACAATCTATGGTGAGATCGATTTCTTTTACAACTTTTAGGACTCAAGAAGATAAGGAAATTCAATATGTATAAGGATTTGTCCAGCAGATGGTCACTATTTTTGAAATCTTTAAGGATGAAATGAAAACTCATGTGCAGAATCAGTATGATGATGTGAAGAAGCGTATTAGTGGGTTGATCAAGTCCTACAAAGAAACTGTTTCTTTCACCATAACACCTTTGGCTGCTTCTACTACTAATTCAACCTCAACCACACCACTTGTGGACTTGTCAGCATTCAAAACTGTGGTCAATGAAGAATTAGCTAAGTTGTTTTGGTGTCAGTGCACTTGACTCTCAATCTGTGACTCATGTTATCACTACAACCAGGGATGTGCAAAAAATGGTGAGTTTCTTCATGAGAGAGGCTTCCCAAGATCATAAAAGTATAAAGGAGTAGATTGACCAATACTACAAGTGGCTTTACTCTAATCATTAGATTGATTCCCACTTCATGATTTTTTTGGAAAATATCAAAATTCCACAAGTCACTAGAGCCTTCAAGGAACAAGTCAGTAAGGTGGGGCAACTGACTCCTATCTTAGAGAAATTCATGGATAATAAGGATGATTTCATATCAGCTATGGAAAGAGGAGGAAGTATTATAATGGATTTTAGAAATCTTCTCCTACCCTTTCTCCATGTGGACTGTACTCCTATTATAGTCCCTCCTACCTTACCTACATCCTGAACCAGTGTTTCTTCCATGATGACTCTTGTTAAGGCCATCAGAAGCATCACTCCCTTAATACCTTAGAGAGTTACTCACTATAGGAACACAAGAGCTTCTGTTTCTGCCCCTCCAGTTATCCTTGCAGCAATTCCCAAACCTGCTGATCCAACTGCTCATCCTCCCCCTTCTTCTTCCAATGGGAAATAAAAATTGCCTGAGGCTGATGTGGATTGAGTGATTTTTGTTCTTTTGATAGGGAATTTGTATTATTTTTTGGGTAATGTAACTTCATTCAATTAATATAATAATTCTCCGTTATCTCTATTTGTGTTTCTTTTTTCTAATCACAAAGGAGGAGAAATACTAATATGATTATGTTATTTCATCACTCTCTAATGTACCTTTTCTACTTTTCCCTCTTATACCATGGACCAATATCCTCTGATATTACACTCTTATTAATCTTTGATACCTGTGAAACCACAACTGAACTAAGTTTTAATTTGATCTCTGTATAATAACAGTATTATATTCTTATGTGTGATACCTATAATCAATACATACTACCATAATTTGTGATTATCAAAAAGGGGGAGATTTTTGGACTCACCTATTTTGATAATCCCAAATAATGTTTAATACTGATCATAATATATTAAGTCATTTGATGATCCATTTTAATTTGTTTTTATATTTTTTATCCTAAACAAACTATATATTTTTAGTCTCATGACTTTGTTGCATCAGCTTACAATTTACATTTCCCTAAGTCAATGTTCACAGTTAAAGGCTACTGGTAAGAGCCTTCTGTTCAAGGTCACCGTTATAGATCATTATTACTAAAAGTAACTGTCATGATAAAGGTCACCATTGAGAACACTTTTGTTGAAGGTTTCTAAGGGTCACCGTTGAGAACACTTATATTGAAGTTTGCTAAAGGTCACCGTTGAAGATCTCTAGTTACTATTGGAAGCTATATGTCAAAGGTTACTATTACAAGTCTACCGTTGGAGTTCTTACCAAAGCTTACAGACGAAGAGTCACAGTTACAGGTCACTGTTGTGACAAGGTCACTATTATCAAGGCATCTGTTAGAAGTTTACTGTCAGACTCACCATCGAAGGTCTACTGTTATATGGTTCTCAGTTCAAGTCTACCATGGTACAAGTCTAGTGTTAGTGGAAGTCTACTTCTAGACTACTACACTATTGGTGAAGTCAACTATTGAGACAGTCTACCACTGGAAAGGTCTACTATTGAGCCTACCGAAGAAGTCTAATGTTGAGGAACTTACTGTTGAAGTCCTTCTCTTGACAAGAATATGATACTAGTCTAATGCAAACCTATTCTTTACATTACTAATTTTATTAATATTATCATAAAGGCCATGTTTGGACAATTTAATGCACCTAATATTATTTAATGATATTTTAAAGAATCTTAGGAAACCATACAGGGTATGAGGAAGACCACACATGGGTGTATCATTCCTCTTGTCGGCCCCAACTGAATTAAATAATAGAAAGTTGAGATGGAAAAAGTATATATATATATATAGACCCAAAGAAAAGGTCAATATATATATACATACATATAGCGATATACAGGTGTAGTCATAAATATATTTAGGTACACACATAAGGGAGACACATAAAATACCCAATATATGAAGCAAGAAGAAGAACACTTGAGCACTCAATCAGAAGATCCCAGAGCTTCACAAAGAACTGTTGGAAGAACATCTTCAAGGCTATGATATTGTGCTACAAAGAGATTCTGATCCAAGAACCTGATCATCTTAACACCTAGAAGTCATATCCTGGATGTTGCGACACTCTGCTTTAGAGGCAACTTGCTGAGAAGGACCAAAACTTCATTTCCTTCATTCCAAGGAGTCCAGATGTGTACGCTCGATACAGAATAAACCAAATGTGATACCCATTGTTGAAATATAATGCTTGGGGTAATGATCATTGACCTTTTATGGAGGAAAAATGGACTTTATCGTATGGTTTCACCTATGGATTTAACTGGGCTCTTGTTATTTCATACATCTGTTATATAGACCATGTTTCCTGATATTAATATATTTTATTTATTCTTTCTTGGGGTTTTTTAATTTTTTAATTGATCAATATTTACATCACATTGATCCTGAATGTTGAATCCTATTTTCCTTGTTTGAAAAAAACCATTATTTAATTATTCACGATTAATTATCATGGTATTTATGGGATTGAATTATGTTATGTTATGTTCATGTAGTACGATTATGTTCTAATGCACCTATAATCATATTATGTTCATGGATTATATTATATTATTAATGATTATATTTACTCTTACTCAACATTTGAGAACACCCATTATTATTTTACCATTTAGACAGTTTTTGATTAAATATGATAAATTGTTTTAGTTTATAAAGGTTTAATCTATAGAGAACATTGTCGGAGATTATGAAGAAATAAAATAGAATATGAGAAATTTTTTATAGTGTGAAATATACTCTCTTGTAGTCTTAATATTAGTTTAGAAATAGTTTTTTCCTAATTATAATAAACTTAAAACCAAAAAGGATCTTGGTAATGTAAGCTATTCAAAAATTTATTTTTATGTTGAATGTTTTGGATGAAAAATATAGGGTCATATTTATTGGTATCAAATCAATAAATTTTATTTTTTTTGTTTTCATTCTAGATATGAGAATTTTTGTTTTAGGTAATTATAGGTTGTGTGATTACATAGACTAGAATATTGTGCATATACAGACTAGATTTTCAATGCGTAAGTCACCAAAGTGTCTATTATTAAATAAAAACATTTGATATTAGTAAAAGGGAAAAATTATTATATTTTGAAACCATATTAGTTTATTTATATTTTTATGGGTTTTTTATATGTATAGAAGTGGATCATGAAAATAGTGGTTTCAAGGGGTCAATTTCTAAAAAGCATAGTATTCAAGTTCTGACAATCAATACATGAAAACTAACACTATTTAAAATATTTATGAATAATTTATCATAAATTAATAAATTATTTCACTTTCAATTATGGGATATTCATGAAAACGTTTAATGATTCTTATGGTGTTACTCTTCTAAATCCATATACATAATAATTTTGTGTGCAATAAATGTTTATTATTTTTTATGAATTAATGGGAAAAAATATTATAATGAGAGATAGTGGGTTTTATATTTGTTACATGAACTAAATAATTGTTGATCGAATGTCATTAGGATTATTGTATTTTTATCTTTCAATATAATGTATAAATGATGGAAATTTTAACAACCACATACAAGGTGCATAAAATATATTTAAATATTTAGAGTTCATGAAATTAAATATCAATTTGTTTTTATATATTTTAATTATCTATAGAGTTTTATTATTATTATTATTATAGATATTTTTACTATGTGTTAGTAGTGATTATTTGTTTTCTAAATATTAAATTATGATATATCTTATAGATCAGATTATATTGTTGTATGTTTAAACCCACTTTTTTAAATTCAAGTTTATAGTGATTAGGAACAATACCTAGAGTCATGTGGTATATCTTATATTTTTTTGTATTTATTATGGCGGAAATAGTAGTTGTTCAAATTTTTTATAATTTTCAATAAAAAGGTAGAATAAAATAATTAAATAACTATGATAATTCAATATTCTAATATATGGTTATAAAAAATCAAGTAGTTTATTAATAATCTATGTTAATATTAAATCATCTAACAACTCACTCATCCATGTAATTTATCATGAAAATGATTCATAAATATTATATTATCAATTTTTATTAATTTTTTTGATCAATTATGTGTCATTATGTGAAATAAATATCAAATTTTTTATATTCCCTAGAAATTATTTCATTTAAAATTAATTCTATTTCATTTAAAGAAAACATAGGGATTTCATTTAATATATTTATTGGGAAAATTTTCTGTGTTTGTTATAAGAAAATATAGGGCTATAAAGAATTTGTAAAATTTAATGTTTAATATATATCTATCAATAATTTTATAACATAATACTTATTAAATATACAAATTTAATGAATATTTATTTTATTTCAAATGTTCGATATCACAAAACATTTTTAGATCAATATGGTATCTTTATTGATAATGAATTTATCATAAATAGATTTCATCACTAAAAAATATATTGTATTAATGATAAATAATTACAATATAGGATTATTTTATATTGGCCCCATTTAGATATATATATATATAATATTCATATAGCCCAAAATAATTCGTCTTCATGTAGTCCTTTAGATCTTGAGAGATATGGGTTTCTTTAGGAAAACAATGATGTATTTAAGGGTTGTATCATTGAAATGTGTTTCTTGGACTGAAATTCATATGTTCTTATAGTTTCATAACATCCCATTAGATATTTTGTTTTAGAATATTTCACTTTAATTCATCATCTTCTTCTAAAACATAGTTGTGTGTCCCTACTTTTTCCCACTCTGAAATTTTTTTACATTCGGCCCCCCCTCCGATGGATTATTTATCTAAAACTATTTCACATATCAATTTCGTTGTTTTTTGGGAATATTAAGCATTCATTGGAATGGATTGGTGTTTATCATTGGTTGATATTCCCATTGATTCACATTTATGTGAATTATTGATAAATCTGCTTCCAACATTCATCCACTTGTGATGATTCCACATTTATACATATATGTTTTGAAAATGAATCATGTCATTACTCTATTAGGACCACTTATTATAGATTCAGGATCCTTACAATATTTTTCTTTGTCACATCCCAAAATTCACATAGTTTTTTTGTTTTCATATTTTACCATTATATTCTAATATACTTCCCATGACCATTTATAGCCACCTAATCAGTTTATAGGATGGTTTGGTATGGTGATTATTTATCTTTTGGTGGTGGTACCCATTTTTTGTAGTTTTCTTATCAATGGATGATTCATGTGGTCTGGAATTACCATCATAATTTTTACCATTATTTATTGTGATTCCA
The DNA here is from genome assembly GCA_963277665.1 of Viscum album. Lineage (NCBI taxonomy): Eukaryota > Viridiplantae > Streptophyta > Magnoliopsida > Santalales > Viscaceae > Viscum > Viscum album. The sequence goes on from OY728131.1 coordinate 249,009,865, forward strand.
AATCATTACCATTCAATCTAATCTATTACAAGTGTTAGTTTTTATTCATGTTAATGTTAGATGATACTTTTTGATATTTTGGGACAACAATTGTCCACTTTGATGCCCTTGGGGGCTAGGTGAAGTTTTCCTAAGATACGATAATGGGTAAGGTACATGTGTTCTGGTTATAGGAATTAGGTATTATGGATTAAAAAAATTCTTTAATTCTTTATATATTGCTTTTTTTTCTTGGGTTGTTTTTTTCAGTAGGTTTGTGTCAAGGGAACAATACTTCTACCACCAGCCCAAAGACATTATCTTTTGTGTCTCCAACATCCAAGTTATAAAATTTTAAGGTGAATATTTTTTTCTAACTTAACTAATTGTAAATATAGTTTTTTAAAATAATAGAAAAATGTTACAAAAGAATAAAAATGATTTACATGATTGGTTTCTTACCTAAAAAATTAATATTGTTAAAAAGGTTAGAAAAAAATAATTAAATAGAATGTGAATAAAAATTCTCAATATTAACTATTATAAAGGACATTCATATTTTAATTTTAATAATAACTTATTATAATTATTTTCTCTATTTGATTAATATATCAAAACCATGTTCATTAATTTATATTTAGATAAGGATATGTGTACAATGAAACCCTAATTTTTTGATGATCTGAATAATTTTCTGAATATATAAAAGTTAAATTTCAACATTTATGGATTTATAAACAATTGTAAAAGATGGAAAAGATATTTATATGCAAATAATAGTGTTTATTGTAAAAAAAATTCATTACTAATTTTAATTTAAGTTATATAATTTGTTATCTATTTTATTTATACTTTTATTTTCTCATGTAAGACTTCCCATGGATTATGAAATCTCTTATTGATATTTTATAAAGAATTTGTTTGGAATATTCCTCTAAACAAAGTACAATGTTGGAGAATATTTATAAAATTTAAATTTTTATATGGTCGTACATTAAATATGTTTCATGGTTAATGTCACAACACATAAATTAGTGACATTAGAAAATGATTTAATATTGTGAAATTGAGGAATATTTATTTAGAAAATTAATCTAATATTTCTATTATATCGGTCTAAGGTCTATTATCATTTGAATAAATTAATCCTATTAATTACACTCCTTGTTCTTTTAGAAATTTATAAATTATATATGTAAATCTACATACACGATAATAGTTTTTCATATCCTTTTATAATAAGTAGTTATAGCAAAAAAAATTAAGTTTTACTGAATTTTTTTAATAATATATTATCAAAATTGATAAATATAGAATAAAATTTTATTTTAATTGGGAGTTTATTTTAACATCTTTATGTGATGTTAAATCGATGTTATGTTTTGAACTAAAAATTATTATTCCAAATGTAAACATGAATTCATGAAGTGTTATAAATACTCCATAGTGTATAGTCAGTTATTGATGAATAATATATCAGTGTATGAAATTCATAAAAAGGATTTTTTTCGATCTGTAAGATAATTTATAAAGTTTGGATGGAATATCAAATTTTAATCATTATTAAGATACAATGTGACAATAATTAATTTATCATATTGGAAATATAACCATATACAATCTAATGGATTGAAAAGTCATCTTTGAAAACATATAATATGTTATAAAATATATATCATGATGATATATTTATTTTTATATTATCTATAATAGAAATCATATAATATCTATTGAAATAATTATTATCTCAATAGTAAAATTATTGGTGAATGAAATACATGGCTATTATATAGTATTTGATTTTATCCAATATATTTGAACTCCATGTTTATAAGTAAAAGTTATATTTCAAATTATTTAAAACATGGAATAATTAGTAATTATTATGTTAACAATAGAATATTAAATTTAAATGTTATTACACTATTATTTTTTATAAATATTAAATTATATTTTATTGATAAATAACATGTTTAAATAAAATATAAGTTATCAAAACATGAATATTTTTATATAATGTCTTCAGTTATGAAAATATGATAGGATTAGCATATTTTGAGGATTATATGGGGATATAAAATTTATTCGTGGGTATAACAGGGAAATATTATTTTGAATTATATGTCTGATCATATTAATGGAAATTTTATAAATAATTTCATCAATATACATAGTGGTATGCACTCACTTGTTTCCCTTTTAAATGATGTACTTATTTTCAATAATATATAATCCATTATATTTGATACCTTTTATTCAATATCTATTACGGTTTTATTATTATGGTTGGATTTTTTAAATAAAATATTTTTTATTTTAATAAGGAAAATATAAATATACTTCACATATAAAATCTATGAAATATATAACTTTGGATGAGTTGTTATATGGAAATGAATAGACATGAATATTTAAGATAAATATATATTTTTATTTCATATGGATAAATTATTTAACATATTTTGTTTTATTAGTATGGATTTAAAGAATAAATTAATATATATAGTTCAGAAATGTTCCTTGTATCATAATTGTACATGATTTACATTAAAAAATGTAATTTATTAATTTATATGTCATATATTGATTTTTAACTAGTAAACAAGCTTTTAAGGAAGCATTAATGTTTGATTGAAATCACGAATGATCTTTTTTTGGATGGAGTATCAATAATGTTTTGTATGATGTTCAACTATGAGTATGGTTTATAATATAGAAATAATAAAAAATTAAATATATAAATCCCAAATGGGTTGCACATATGGATATAAAATAAACTACTATTTGGATAATTAAAATATAAAAAATGTAATTGGAAATATTTTATTCCAAGATATGTTCGGTCTGATGAAAAATTTTATTAGAAAATATTCATAATATCTATGAGGATTTAGTGAATGATATATATTAACAGATATACATATTAACACAAATATTTTTGGGTGACGTAAGGCATCTCTATAAGAAATTTTGTGCATATAAGTTTTGTGGATAATATCCTAAGTAGTGGTTATATATTTTCAAATTTTAAAATATTATTATATATTAGTAAAAACCCTTTTTATGTATTTTTTATAGATATGTAATTATTATATTAATTGATGTGATAAGTGATTTGTTATATTAAAGAATAAAATTTCATTAAAAAATAATATTCTTGAAAGGATTTTTTCATGATTTTATGAAATGAATAAAATATAATAGGCCTCACAATATGTAAAAAAAATCTATAATAATGTATTATTTATTAATATGTATATATATTAGTACATGGTATTGTAATTTGAAGAGAATATATCTTATTATTAATATGTTACATTAATTCTATTCTAGAATATCATTAGAAACATGGAGATCCTTCAAAAATATTTTAAGCGATCTTATAGATATTTTTAATTTTCCATTGTGAAAAACGTTGACTATTGATCCCCTAGATATATATATATTTTCTTCTTTATTTCATTTCTATTTATACACAATGATCATTGGTTGTCATTGTAACATTTTCTTCTTTTATATATGTATCATTTTCATTAAACTGATTCGAATTTCACTGAAATGAGAGTCTATATATAATATTCATTCCAATAAATGAACTTTAAAGATTATATCATAAAACACTATATGATTAATATGATTGAAACATTAATCCTTAATTAGTAAAACATTTTCACATTTAAATCCATCATGAATATACCATGCTCTAATTATTGTATGGAATCATTTTCCCTAAGCCATTCAATGGGATTGAAAATGAATAAATTGGAACATACACTTATCTTACGATCATATTCATGATATAAATTATTCCCCTCTCTACAATTTGACATTTATTTTTAGAAAATTAAATATGATTGTGGATTCACACATTTAAATCCAACATACATTGAATGAAATAATCTTGGTAGTTAATTGGTTATGTATGATCAAGAATATGGGTATATGGTTTTTGTTAATCATAGGACTTTACCTAAACCATATAATGTAATTATTCATGGCGGTCCTTGGGGATCCACCACTTCAGTTCACTTAATCGATTTAATCTTTACATATCTCTTCGATGCACTTTTAATAAAAAAAATTAAATCTAAGAGGGAGAAGAGATTAATAAATCTAATCTAAATCAAGAGTCACTAATAGTATTAGGAATTAATATCATGTCAAAATAAGAAGTAATCATATCCTAATGAAATAATTTAATAATATATTCAATTAAAACACCATCACATGTTTCTATATGATAAAAACTCAACGTATCAAACTTCATATATAGATAAATAGTTTATTGAAACAATTTTTTATGTAATACTACAATTATAAAAGATCATTTATTTTTACATAATCATGATAAAATCAATAAGTTATTAAACATATCATGTTAAATAGTTTGATCATATATGTACCCTTCACTTATCATCATGATTGAAATGTTGAGACACTAGTGAAAAAAACAATACCTATAAAATCATAGTAGTAACCATAGTGGAAATTGACATATATATGCATACCTATAATAATATATTATCCTCATATATTATAATCTTATACATATTTGGGACATAATGTTATATATAAATTTATTGGAAAACATTGTCTTGTTAATATTCATACTCATTCGTATTTATATCGAAATTAAAAGTTAATATACCTAGAAAATGGGAAAACTAGAGGTTTATTCCTTTGTATAATGGTAGATTTTTTTTAAATTTCACAATGATTTAAATGAAAATTAATAATTAAATTTTTACCCACATATATATTGATGGTAACACCCAATATCCTTTAATGAGTTATATTTTTTTTTCTTATAATGCACATTTTTCGAAACCCTTATACACTCATATTATTATGGATACTTTTTTGAACTTACACTTTCTACATAAATCTAAATATATTAACAATAAAATAATTTTTAAAATGTTGGATTTGGGTCTAAAATTTCTGAATTCTATAACTATGACATGATAAATTTCACATTTTTCCTAACATTTAACTATAAATATTTATGAATAATATAGTGTTTATGGAATAGTGATTATAAAAAAACATTTGGACAAAAAAGACATTATGAAAAATAAAATTAAAGTGATTTTTTTAATGAATTAAGAAGATCATTATTTTAGAAAAATTACGAAACTAAAAGAATATACGAATAATCAGAAAAATTATATTCAAGGAACTATACCATAGTAAAACTCCCTTAATAACATTTGAAAAATCCCTTTTTCCTGAATTTATTTTTTTTCAAGGTAATTAGATAATGGGATAAGAGTGTTCATTCCCATCATAATAAAAAATGGAAAAATAGTATAATCTTGGATTTATATACTAATAATACTATAAAACGTAAATGCTATATTATACACTCATAAAGATCCGAATATAAATATCACCTTTTATGGAGAAAATTATAATTTTTTCTTCTAATGAATGGGTTTAAGAATACATTATGAATTTTTGAATACTCTATTTTGGACATGTTTACATGTATATACAAATAATAATAATAATTTGATTAATATATTTAAATGGAATAATCTTCTTAGCTATATTATTATAATTAGTTAACTTTTTTATTTTTAGACTCGCATAAAACAAAAATTAATGAATTAAAAATCAAAAATAAAACCAATTAAGAAATAATTAGAAAAATAGATACATTAAAATAATATAGTATGTTTCAAATTTAAATGTACTATGTACTTTTATCTATTATCAATTCTATTTTCATATGTCTATAATGAGAAATAAAACCAAAAATCAGTAAATGCAGTCACCATTAATTGGCTGACTAACTATGTGAATATTGAATAAAAATAAATATATTTATAAATATACTTTCTATTATGTCAAAATTGATTTAATAGATAATAATATGTTAAATAAATCTTTAGCTATGGAGATAAAATATAAAATTAATGAGTATTTTTATACTTCATTTCTTTTATAAAAAAATAAAATTTTATTGTTTGTAAAAACTATTGAATACCCCATGATCAATTTTTTAATGTTTAATTTTTTAAATATATAATGTATATTGTAATAAATCAATGAGAGCATAAAAAAGAAATAAATTTGTACCAGTTAACACATTTTTTCATGATGAATAATGTTATGAAATATTTCCTTAGGTGGTGAATATTAATTTTCTACGTAATATCTCAAGAACATCATATATAGTTGTAACACCCCAAGATTTCATAGTGTGTTATTTCTTCAAAATAATTCAATAACATGCACTACATGCAACACAGAGTTCAAGCGCACCATGACTTACCAAACGAGCCATTCAAAAGAGGTTATGAATAGTATTAACTAAATTTTAAACTTTATATAATCCTTATAATTTTAGAATCCATATTATGAGTTTCTTAGACATAATGTAAGAACAAATTCATTTTCAGTATTTCACTTTTACCAAATTTTAATAGTGAAACCTTTTGAAATAGAATAATTTAAAATTTTTTACTAAATGGGGACATCAAAAATTTAAAATGAAACATCCCAAGCTTCCACGGTATGCTTTCCTTTGAATAATACAGTAGCATGTGTTGTACGCAACTTCGACTTCTAACACACACCACAACCAATCAAACTAGCCATTATGAATAGTAATACCTAATTTTTGAAATTATATATATTTTATATTTAAAAATCGACTTCATTTTTGGATTCAGAATATCGAATTTATCCTCGGGTGAAATTTTGGAACTTTTCAGATAACTTTAATATTTTGATGAATAGTGAAAATTACTAAATTTTAATTAAAAACAACTTTTTTAATCGAAATAATTTATATTGATAAATTATGAATTTGAGTGGATTTAAAGTATATTTAGAATATATTTTTACCATTTAATACAATGTTGGTCATTGGACATAATTTCACAATTAAACCGAACATAAACAAGTATCAATCTTTTGATAGTTATTATATCTTTAAAACAAGCTTTTTGTTTTGACAGCGGGAATTAATTTTATATTAATTTATGCCACTTCTGTGTTTTGAATTTAGAAAAATGGATTCCATATTAGGAATTAGGATGTTCAAATTGTTTAAATAGGTAACTTTAATTTTTAGACATTTTGAATAATTACTGCGGTAAATATTTTATTTACCATGGTTAAGGGTAAATCCGGTAAATAAGGGTTAAAAAATAATATTATAATAATACAAAATTACCCTAAAACGTGTCGTATCCTTATTGGTTGATACCTGTTCGACCATGGGCATCTTTGGGTCGATTTTGGGACCCCTTGGTGCCACTTGTAAGCGATAGGGACACTTTATTTTAATTAAGTTAAAATGAATACAAAAATGACACAAGCATATATCTTTTAAAAAAAGAATTTTTTACATAGGGTTATATATGTTGGATTTTAGACTATAAATATTAATTATAAAGATAACAAGATATAATACATAATTATATTTTATTTATAATTTTTATACATTAAATAATTTAATTTATTTATGACACAATGATGATGTAGTGATTACCATAAAAGTGAAAAATTAAAATAATTGATATTATAAATACCCAAATAAATATAGTATGAGACTTTTAATGAATTAAACTATTTTTATAGGATAATATGACATATTAGGATTTATTTAATTGACCTTTTTAGAATTAATCATTATGTTATAAGTTTCAAAAAAAATAAACTATTTAATAGTGTCAAAATTGACATAAAATAGTTTTTAAAACAAATATTATATTATTAATTGATATTAAATTCCTAAAAATCCAGGGTTCGGCCAGGGAACATATATCATGATAGGTCTATCATTAATGGACCACTTGGGGGTCGCTTGAATGTATATAGTAAGTTTATTAACTATATAATATAAAAATACAAAGTGACATGGTAATGTCAAACTAATTAACTAAGAGTTAAAACTAAATGATAAGGTTAATATAGTAACCCTAACCTGTCTAAATTCTATTGGTTTAATGGTTTTAGACCTATACCCACCTTAAACTATCAATAATAAACTTTGGAGCCATTATAAACCAAATATGAATTTATTATAAATTAATATTTCTAGCTTTTCCAAAGGTGCCCCTCACCCCTCTTATAAAAGGGCACTCCACCTTCTCATTACTTCACACCTTCAAAGTCTTTCAGTTTGGCCAAAATCTGCCCAAATACTCTCCCAACATCCCTCAATACAACCTAGCAGCCTTTGTTTGATCAGAAAGCCATCTAAAGGAGCCCTTTTGATCAAATCAAAAGGAAGAACCCGAAGAAGAGGTAATGATTTCACCACCCTTTTCCATGTTCCTTTCTTCTTCCACTTCTTCTTCCTTTTTTGTTACCATTATAAAATAATAACTCCAGTATCATACATATACTGTGATGTTATTATAAATATGGTACAACCATATTCAGTATTCTATCCATCCTTTGAATAACATGTCACCATACGTGCGTACGTACGGCTAATCGTCTCCATGTCGTGGTGTAATTGTTATTCAATAAATTATTATTTGGATGGGTATAGTAATGATGTGTAATTAATGTAAATAATAAATATAACATGATAGTGATTCTGTATATATTATATTCCATACAATTATATATTATTTTAAAATCAAAAGAATGATATTGTCGCTCGTGCGTACGTACGGACTACCGTCTCCACGAACGTGATTAGATTCATTCTCCATCATATCCATTCAAGTATAATTCTCATTTGATGATTAATAATAGAATATAAGAACTTGATATCATTCTGTATATGATTAATATACAACCTATCCATGAAAAACATGGCTTACGTAACAAAACATATAAAAGAAAATGAGCAAGTTAACACCAGAAACAATAATAATACTAAGATATTATTAACAAATCAGTGTTAAAAGAACATATATGATATCATATTAATATATATGGTTATTTTATAATTTAAAAAAATTATTTCACCATTATAAAGGAGGTTAACCTAACCTCAACCAAGGAAAAGTTCTCGGTAAGGGTTATTTCACAATCTCTTCATTATCTGAGGTTGTTTATACGTAATAATCTACTGGGATCTCTTTATCATCCACATCCATGTTTCTTAAAAATGTATTTCAAAACATTTTTACAATTTACAAGAATATGGGTTAAAGTAATTTATACCCTTGTTTGAATTTTTATAAGAGTTTTATAAAGGAATCTTTCCGTCGTTTTCCAAACAAGGTGCTTTCAAACCTTTTCGACAGAATTAAGGTAAGAATGTTTTTTTAACTTATACGGTGGGTGCGGTTATTTTCCGCCATTATAAAATCGTCGAAGCTTACCTTATAAGATTATAAGAATATTTTCAAAGAAAATGTTTTACTCTTAAATGATTTCAAAATGAATATTTTAATAATTTTTGAAAGGTACTCTTTATCAAGATCATAATTTTAAATGTTTTAATGATTTATCTTTATAAATATTTTTAATTAATGTCCATGTTTTCAAAATGATTTTAAGGATTTATTTATATGGACATGAAGGTTTTGAAATGATATTTCTTTTCAAAAGTTTCAAAGTTGTATGGGACACTTTGATTCAAAAATCTCTTTTAAATTACTTCCTTTATAAATGTGTGACTTTTCAATGATTTCGAGAAAAGAGATATTTCTCTCAAATAGTTTTTATTTCATCTATTTCAACATCCTTTGATGGATTTTAAGCTTATTTGAAGTTGATTTATTATGATACAAAACTTCTATATTGTATTGAAGGTTTTGTGATATGTTTGACTGTGGATGTGCTAGTTTTATACCATTCATGGTTTATAGTGAAAATATTGACATTTCGTATGCTAGTTTTAATATGAATGTTTATGTTATGTTTAAAAATTTTTATATGGGAATGAATTGGACTTCATATGTGACGGGTGGATCCCACTATAGCTCCTCGATGCATCGGTAGGTCTCATGAGACAAACTAGTGTCTTGGCACAAGGCCTTGGCAAAATCTTATTTGTAGTCTTGGCACGAGGCCTTGGCTATGTGGTTATGATAGTCGGGAATTATGCATTACATCATTATGAAAGTGGTAATTGATATTGCATGTGATTATTCAATTAGTAGAATATCATTGTGAATAAATAAATGGCGTTATTTCATTTTATTTTTTCTATACTATGTTGATGTTCAAGTTTAAAAGGCATTTGTTTTAAGTTATACATTGCCTTAAATGTTTATTCTTATTTATGAAAGTTTCTGCTATATTGATATCCTTACTGGGAATTTGAACTCACCCCTTTTCTATGTTTTATTTTTCCCAGGATGTGAAGAAGTAATTTATGAATGACCTGTAGCGATAGTATGTGGGGATATGAGTGTGTGATAATGAGACTATGTTGTTGTAGTAGTTTTTTCACTTTATGATGTAATGTAAAACTTTATGAATATATCTAGTGTTTCCAAGGCTACTAAACCAATCGGTCTTTCGAGATTTGATCTTTCTTGTGATCATTCCAATGTTATGTAATAATGCACCGACTCTGGGTAACTGGGGTCGGAGCGTTACAGTTGGTATTAGAGGAAGTTTAGTACAAACCTTGGAAGCTAAATTTAGATAATCTTTGATTAGAGCACATAGATTTAAGATGGACTATGAGGATTAGTAAAGAAGAACTTCCTAAAATTTTGGTATTGTAGAGATTTTGTGAGTTTTCTGAGCAATACATCCCTGTCTGGATACGAGCAGGTAGAGGCGGCTCTGGCATAGATGTACCTAGGGGTAAAACCCGAAAACACCGCTTTGAGCTAGACTCGAACGGGAACTAGTGCACGACAATGGTCCTTGATGCACTCTTGGTTACGACACTCCCGGTGGATATGCTTAGGATAATTCTCATTTTCTATACAAACCATTATTAAGGGTTTATGAGTATATACTTCCTCAAAGGATATATTTTTATGATTATGGATTTTATCCATAAACTATTTAATTTATGTTATGTGTTTTACAATTTTGGGATTAGGTATTGTTATTCATAAACTAATCTAGTGTATGCCATTGTTTAGAAATGGCGCCCAGTAGAAGGAATGATAACTCCAGCAATGCACATGATCCAAAGAGAAAGAAGGCTCATATCTTTCATGGTCTTAAGCCAGAATTTATAAGAGAAATAGTCTCCCATGTATTATCATCATATGAAGAAATAATATCATGTGTTGATAAGATAAGTAAAGAGTTTACTGAGTCCTATGGCCTTGAAGGGGAAGCAAGAGAAGAAAAGGATGGAAGAGAGAAAGATGGATAAAGGGAAGAGGGTAAAGAAAAATTTCCCATATGTGATAACTGTGGGAAGAAACACCCTGGAACTTGCCTGAAAGGAATGAGAGTTTGTTATAATTGTGGAGGAAAAGGGCACAAAGTACGTGACTGCAAGGGTAAGAAAATGGTTTCAAATGTACAATGCTTCATTTGAAAGGAGTTTGGACACTACGCGAACCTATGTCCTAGTCATCAGACTATGTCGCAAATGATGCTATTGGATAATAATCAAGTTATGATACTACCACGGATGAAGAGGAATGATTAGAGTTATTGTGTTGATTATGTCATTTGAGTGTTGTATCAACAATGTACTTGTTATAATAATTATGGAGTATATAAGGATTGTACTGCAGTACTATTTCATTAAGGACTTGAGATTGTTTAGAACAAAGAAAAGTGACTCAATAGCAGGATAAATTTTTGGAAAATATATGGTTGAGAGAATGATAAACCATAATATAGTTCTGATTCCGAGGTAGTTATTTTGGAATAATACATGATTGATTTTGATAAATTATATTGGATATTCTTGACTACATTGAAACTGATTAATGATTTTTATATTCCATCATTGTTGGGGTTTAAAACATTTTTGTATTGAAGGAGTATATCTATTATTTTTTAAGGAATAATGGATAATGATTGTAATAAATAAGGTTTTATGGTAATTCAAGATGTTGCAGTGTTTTAAAATAATACATGATTAAGGTGTTCACATATTATTACACAGAAAAAAGGATCTTTATTGTGTTTACCTTCCTTATAAATTTTGTACTGAAGTGTTTTGGATAGTTCTAGTTTGGATTGTTTTGATTGCCATAAAAGGACAACCCGGAGGTCGGGCGACAACCCGTCGCGTCCGGCAAGGCCGCGAGACTTGAACCCACAACCGAAGGGTGGAAAGGGTGTATCACCTACCACTGGCCCACATGATGTCCGAGATTAAATAATGTAGTTTTTTTTAAAAGATCTGGTAGATGATTTATAAATTCGTTTTTTTAACCCTATACGAGTAGGATAAATAGAATATTTTTTTTACAGTGAAATATGAGTTTGTGGTAGAATTTAGTTAATGGATGGAACTCTACATGTCAAGAATATATTTTTCTTCTTCTCTTATTCTATGAATAAATTAATTCTTATACATTATTTAAGGAATCCTAAAAAAGAAATTTGTTACCCTAATACCCTATGTTTTGTTGAACCGATGGTATTTCAAATCATCATAGATTGATGAATTTAAGGACCTCAATTTTACACTTGTTTGTGATTGATGACCTCAATCACTACCTATAAATATTTATGTTTTCCCTCCAATTATATGTCTCTAATTTCCACTAATGTTCTCCTAACCGAGATCATAATTTGGTGGTGACCCTTTCATTTCTCTTTTCCTCATATTAAGACTAAATTTTAGTAACCCAATTTCCGATGTGGGTTTTCCCACAAAGATATTTTCTATTTTCAACCTTTTATTTTTGAAGAACAATTTCAAATTGCGAGCACACAATTTATTGAAGGAGGGGAGAATGTAACACCCCAAGATTTCATAGTGTGTTATTTCTTCAAAATAATTCAATAACTTGCACTACATGCAACACCGAGTTCAAGCGCACCATGACTTACTAAAGAAGCCATTTAAAAGAGGTTATAAATAGTATTAACTAAATTTTAAACTTTATATAATTCTTATAATTTTAGAATCCATATTATGAGTTTCTTAGACATAATGTAAGAACAAATTCATTTTCAGTATTTCTCTTTTACCAACTTTTAATAGTGTATCCTTTTTAAATACAATATTTTAAACTTTTTGACTAATTGGGGACATCAAAAATTTAAAATGAAACATCCCAAGCTTCCACTGTACGCTTTCCTTTGAATAATACAGTAGCGTGTATTGTACGCAACTTCGACTTCTAACACACACCACAACCAATCAAACTAGCCGTTATGAATAGTAATACCTACTTTTTGAAATTATATATATTTTATATTTCAAAATGGACTTCATTTTTGGATTCGGAATATTGAATTTATCCTAGGGTGAAATTTTGGAACTTTACGGATAACTTTAATATTTTGATGAATAGTGAAAATTACTAAATTTTAATTAAAAACAAATTTTTTAATCAAAATAATTTATATTGATAAATTGTGAATTTGAGTGGTTTTAAAGTATATTTAGAATATATTTTTACCATTTAATACAATGTTGGTCATTGGACATAATTTCACAATTAAACCAAACATAAACAAGTATCAATCTTTTGATAGTTATTATATCTTAAAAACACGGTTTTTGTTTTGGCAGCTGGAATTAATTTTAAATTAATTTATGCCACTTCTGTGTTTTGAATTTAGAAAAATGGATTCCATATTTGGAATCAGGATTTTCAAATTGTGTAAATAGGTAACTTTTATTTTTAGACATTTTGAATAATTACTGCGGTAAATATTTTATTTACCATAGTTAAGGGTAAATCCGGTCAATATGGGTTAAAAAATAATATTATAATAATACAAAATTACCATAAAATGTGTCCTAACCTTATTGGTTGATACATGTTCGACCATGGGAATCTTTGGGTCGATTTTGGGACCCCATGGTGCCACTTGTAAGCGATAGGGACACTTTATTTTAATTAAGTTAAAATGAATACAAAAATGACACAAGCATATATCGTTTAGAAAAACAATTTTTTACATAGGGTTATATATGTCGGATTTTCGACTATAAATATTAATTAGAAATATAACAATATTTACTACATAATTATATTTTATTTATAATTTTTAGACATTAAATAATTTAATTTATTTATGACACAATGATGATGCAGTAATTACCATAATAGTGAAAAATTAAAATAATTGATATTATAAATACCCAAATAAATATAATATGAGAATTTTAATGAATTAAACTATTTTACTAGGATAATATGACATATTAGGATTGATTTAATTGACCTTGTTTGAAGTAATAATTCTGTTATAAGTTTCAAAAAAATCAACTATCAAATAGTGTCAAAATTGACATAAAATAGTTTTTAAAACAAATATTATATTATTAATTGCTATTAAATTCCTAAAAATCTATGGTTCTTCCAGGGAACTTATATCATGATAGGTGTATCATTAATGGACCACTTGGGGGTCGCTTGGATGTATATAGTAATTTTATTAACTATATAATATAAAAATACAAAGTGACATGGTAAATGTCAAACTAATAAACTAAGAGTTAAATCTAAATGATAAGGTTAATATAGTAACACAAACCTGTCTAAATTCTATTGGTTGAATTATTTTAGACCTATACCCACCTTAAACTATGAATAATCAACTTTGGAGCCATTAGAAACCGAATATGAATTTATTATAAATTAATATATCTAGCTTTTCCAAAGGTGCCCCTCACCCCTTTTATAAAAGGACTCTCCCCCTTCTCATTACATCACACCTTCAAAGCCTTTTGGTTCGGCCAAACTCTGCCCAAATACTCTCCAAACTTCCCTCACTACAACCTAGAGGCCTTATTTTAATCAGAAAGCCAACCTATGGAGCCCTTTTGATCAAATCAAAAGGAAGAACCCGAAGAAGAGGTAATGATTTCACCACCCTTTTCCAAGTTCCTTTCTTCTTCCACTTCTTCTTCCTTTGTTGTTACCATTCTAAAATAATAACTCCAGTATCATATATATACTGTGATGTTATTATAAATATGGTACAACCATATTCAGTATTCTATCCATCCTTTTAATAACATGTCACCATACGTGCGTACGTACGGCTTACCGTCTCCACGTCGTGGTGTAATTGTTATTCAATAAATTATTATTTAGATAGGTATAATAATGATGTGTAATTCATGTAAATAATAAATTAAACATGATAATGATTCTGTATATATGATATTCCATCCAATTTTATATTATTTTAATATCAAAAGAATGATATTGTCCCTCGTGCGTACGTACGGACTACCGTCTCCACGAACGTGATGAGATTCATTCTCCATCATATCCATTAAAGTATAATTCTCATTTGATGATTAATTATAGTATCTAAGGACTTGATATCATTCTGTATATGATTAAGATACAACCTATCCATTACAAACATGGCTTACGTAACAAAACATATAAAAGAAAATGAGCAAGTTAACACCCGAAACAATAATAATACTAAGATATTATTTACAAATCACTGTTAAAAGATCATATATGATATCATATTAATATATATGATTCTTGTATAATTTAATAACAATTATTTCACCATTATACAGGAGGTTAACCTACCCTCAACCAATGAAATGTGCAAGGTAAGGGTTATTTCACAATCTCTTCATTATCCGAGGTTGTTTATACGTAATAATCTAGTAGGATCTCTTTATCATCCACATCCATGTTTCTTAAAAATGTATTTCAAAACATTTTTAACATTTACAAGAATATGGGTTAAATTCATTTATACCCTTGTTTGAAATTTTATAAGTGATTTATAAAGGATTCTTTTCGTCATTTTCCAAACAAGGTGCTTTTTAACCTTTTCGACAGAATTAATGTAAGAATGTTTTTTAACTTATACAGCAGGTGCGGTTATTTTCCGCCATTATAAAATCATCGAAGCTTCCCTTATAAGCTTATAAGAATATTTTCATGGAAAATTTTTTACTCTTAAATTATTTCAAAATGAATATTTTAAGAATTTTTGAAAGGTACTCTTTATCAAGATCATAATTTTATATGTTTTAAAGATTTATCTTTCTAAATATTTTTTAATTAATGTCCATGTTTTCAAAATGATTTTAAGGATTTATTTATATGGACATGAAGGTTTTGAAATGATATTTCTTTTCAAAAGTTTCAATGTGGTATGGGACACTTTGATTCAAAAATCTCTTTTAAATTACTTCCTTTATAAATGTGTGACTTTTTAATGATTTCGAGAAAAGAGATATTTCTCTCAAATAGTTTTGATTTCATCTATGTCAACATCCTTTGATGGATTTTAAGCTTATTTGAAGTTGATTTATTATGATACAAAACTTCTATATTGTATTGAAGGTTTTGTGATATGTTTGACTGTGGATGTGCTATTTTTATACCATTCATGGTTTATGGTGAAAATATTGACATTTCGTATGCTAGTTTTAATACAAATGTTTATGTTATGTTTAAACCTGTTCATATGGGAATGCATTGGACTTAATATGTGACGGGTGGAGCCCGCTATAGCTCCTCGATGCATTGGTAGGTCTCATGACACAAACTAGTGTCTTTGCACAAGGCCTTGGCAAAATCTTATTTTTAGTCTTGGCACGAGGCCTTGGCTATGTGGTTATGATAGTCTGGCATTATGCATTCCATCATTATGAAAGTGGTAATTGATATATTATGTGATTATTCGATTAGTAGAATATCAATGTGAATAAATAAATGGAGTTATTTCATTTTATTTTTGCCATACTATGTTGAAGTTCAAGTTTAAAAAGCTTTTGTTTTAAGTTATACATTGCCTTAAATGTTTATTCTTATTTATGAATGTTTCCTCTATATTGATATCCTTACTGGGCATTTGAGCTCACCCCTTTTCTATGTTTTATTTTTCCCAGGATGTGAAGAAGTAATTTATGAATGACCTGTAGGGATAATATGTGGGGATATGAGTATGGGATAAGGAGACTATGTTGTTGTAGTAGTTTTTTCACTATATGATGTAATGTAAAACTTTATGAATATATCCAGTGTTTCCAAGGCTACTAAACCAATCGGTCTTTCGAGATTTGATCATTCTTGTGATCATGCCAATGTTATGTAATAATGCACCGACTTTGGGTAACTGGGGTCGGGGCGTTACAGTTGGTATCAGAGGAAGTTTAGTACAAAACTTGGAAGCTAGATTTAGATAAACTCTGATTAGAGCACATAGATTTAAGATGGAATATGAGGATTAGTATAGAAGAACTTCCTAAAATTTTGGTATTGTTGAGATTTTGTGAGTTTTCCGAGCAATACATCCCTGTCTGGATACGAGATAGTAGAGGCAGCTCTGGTATAGATGTACCTAGGGGTAAAACTCGAAAACACCGCTTTGAGCTAGACTTGAATGGGAATTGGTGCACGACAATGGTCCTTGCTTCACTCTTGGTTACGACACTCCCGGGGGATATGCTTAGGATAATTCTCATTTTCTTTAAAAACCATTATTAAGGGTTTATGAGTATATACTTCCTCAAAGGAGACATTTTTATGCTTATGGATTATATCCATAAACTATTTAATTTATTTTATGTGTTTTACAAGTTTGGGATTAGGTATTGTTATTCATAAACTAATCTAGTGTATTCCATTGTTTAGAAATGGCGCCCAGTAGAAGGAATGATAACTCCAGCAATGCACATGATCCAAAGAGAAAGAAGGATCATATCTTTCACGGTCTTAAGCCAGAATTTATAAGAGAAATAGTCTCTCATGTATTATCATCATATGAAGAAATAATATCATGTGTTGAAAAGATAAGTAAAGAGTTTACTGAGTCCTATGACTTTGAAGGGAAGCAAGAGTAGAAAAGGATGGAAGAGAGAAAGATGGATAAAGCGAAGAGGGAAAAGAAGAATTTTCCCATATGTGATAACTGTGGGAAGAAACACCCTGGAAATTGCTTGAAAGGAATGGTAGTTTGTTATAATTGTGGAGGAAAAGGGCACAAAGTACGTGACTGCAAGGGTAAGAAAATGGTTTCAAATTTACAATGTTTCATTTGCAAGGAGTTTGAACACTACGTGAACCTATGTCATAGTCATCAGACTATGCCGCAAATGATGCTATAAGATAATAATCAAGTTATGATACTACCACAGATGAAGAGGAATGATTAGAGTTATTGTGTTGATTATGTTATTTGAGTGTTGTATCAACAATGTACTTGTTATAATAATTATTGAGAATATATGGATTGTACTGCAGTACTATTTCATTAAGGACTTAAGATTGTGTGGAACAAAGAAAAGTGACTCAATAGCAGGATAAATTTTTGGAAAATATATGGTTGAGAGAATGATAAACCATAATATAGTTCTGATACCGATGTAATTATTTTGGAATAATACATTATTGATTTGGATAAATTATATTGGATATTCTTGACTACATTGAAACTGATTAATGATTTGTATATTCCATCATTGTTGGGGTTTAAAACATTTTTGGATTGAAGGAGTATATCTATTATTCTTTAATGAATAAGGTATCATGAATGTAATCAATAAGGTTTTATGGTAATTCAAGATGTTGCAGTGTTTTAAAAGAATACATGATTAAGGTGTTCACATGTTATTACACAGAAAAAAGGATCTTTATGGTGTTTACCTTCCTTATAAATTTTGTACTGAAGTATTTTGGATAGTTCTAGTTTGGATTATTTTGATTGCCATAAAAGGGCAACCCGGAGGTCGGGCGACAACCCGTCGCGTCCGGCACTGCCGCGAGACTTGAACCCACAACCGAAGGGAGACAAGGTTGTATCACCTACCACTGACCCACATGATGTCCGAGATTAAATAATGTAGTTTTTTTAAAAGATCTGGTAGATGATTTATAAATTCGTTTTTTAACCCTATTCAAATAAGATAAATAGAATATTTTTTTACAGTGAAAGATGAGTTTGTGGTAGAATTTAGTTAAAGGATGGAACTCTACATGTCAAGAATATATTTTTCTTCTTCTCTTATTCTATGAAGAAATTAATTCTTATACTTTATTTAAGGAATCCTAAAACCAAAAATGTGTCATCCTAATACCCTTTGTTTTGTTGAACTGGTGGTATTTCAAATCATCATAGATTGATGAATTTAAGGACCTCAATTTTACACTTGTTTGTGATTGATGACCTCAATCACTACCTATAAATATTTATGTTTTTCCTCCAATTATATGTCTCTAATTGCCACTAATGTTCTCCTAATCGAGATCATAATTTGGTGGTGACCCTTTCATTTCTCTTTTCCTCATATTAAGACTAAATTTTAGTAACCCAATTTCCGATGTGGGTTTTCCCACAAAGATATTTTCTATTTTCAACCTTTTATTTTTGAATAACAATTTCAAATTGCGAGGACGTAATTTATTGAAGGAGGGGAGAATGTAATACCCCAAGATTTCATAGTGTCTTATTTCTTCAAAATAATTCAATAACTTGCACTACATGAAACACCGAGTTCAAGCGCACCATGACTTACCAAACAATCCATTAAAAAGAGGTTATGAATAGTATTAACTAAATTTTAAAATTTATATAATCCTTATAATTTTAGAATCCATATTATGAGTTTCTTAGACATAATGTAAGAAGAAATTCATTTTCAGTATTTCACTTTTACCAACTTTTAATAGTGAACCCTTTTTAAATACAATATTTTAAACTATTTGACTAAATGGGGACATAAAAAATTTAAAATGAAACATCCCAAGCTTCCACGATACGCTTTCCTTTGAATAATACAGTAGCGTGTGTTGTACGCAACTTCGACTTCTAACACACACCACAACCAATCAAACTAGCCTTTATGAATAGTAATACCTACTTTTTGAAATTATATATATTTTATATTTCAAAATGGACTTCATTTTTGGATTTGGAATATCTAATTTAGCCTATGGTGAAATTTTGGAACTTTTCGGATAACTTTAATATTTTGATGAATAGTGAAAATTACTAAATTTTATTTAAAAACAACTTTTTTAATCGAAATAATATATATTGATAAATTATGAATTTGAGTGGTTTTAAAGTATATTTAGAATATATTTTTACCATTTAATACAATTTTGGTAATTGGACATAATTTCACAATTAAACCGAACATAAACAAGTATCAATATTTTGATAGATATTATATCTTAAAAACACGCTTTTTTGTTTTGACAGCGGGAATTAATTTTAAATTAATTTCTGCCACTTATGTGTTTTGAATTTAGAAAAATGGATTCCATATTTGGAATCAGGATTTTCAAATTGTGTAAATAAGTAACTTTTATTTTTAGACATTTTGAATAATTACTGCGGTAAATATTTTATTTACCATGGTTAAGGGTAAATCCGGTAAATAAGGGTTAAAAAATAATATTATAATAATACCAAATTACCCTAAAACGTTTCCTAACCTTATTGGTTGATACATGATCGACCATGGGTATCTTTGGGTCGATTTTGGGACCCCATGGTGCCACTTGTAAGTGATAGGGACACTTTATTTTAATTAAGTTAAAATGAATACAAAAATGAGACAAGCATATATCTTTTGGAAAAACAATTTTTATATAGGGTAATATATGTTTTATTTTCGACTATTAATATTAATTAGAAAGCTAACATGATTTCCTAAATAATAATATTTTATTTATAATTTTTAGACATTAAATAATTTAATTTATTTTTGACACAATGATGATGAATTAATTACCATAATAGTGAAAAATTAAAATAATTGATATTATAAATACCCAAATAAATATAATATGAGACTTTTAATGAATTAAAATATTTCTCTAGGATAATATGACATATTAGGATTGATTTAATTGACCTTGTTTGAAGTAATAATTCTGTTATAAGTTTCACAAAAAATCATCTATTGAATAGTGTCAAAATTGACATAAAATAGTTTTTAAAACAAATATTATATTATTAATTGATATTAAATTCCTAAAAATCTATGGTTCGGAAAAGGAACTTATATCATGATATTTGTATCATTAATGGACCACTTGGGGGTCTCTTGGATGTATATAGTATGTTTATTAACTATATAATATAAAAATACAAAGTGACCTGGTAAATGTCAAACTAATTAACTAAGAATTAAAAATAAATGATAAGGTTAATATAGTAACCCAAACCTGTATAGATTCTATTTCATGAATTGTTTTAGTCCTATACCCACCTTAAACTATGAATAATCAACTTTGGAGCCATTAGAAACCGAATATGAATTTATTATGAATTAATATTTCTAGCTTTTCCAAAGGTTCCCCTCACCCCTCTTATAAAAGGGAACTCCCCCTTCTCATTAATTCACACCTTAAAAGCCTTTTGGTTCGGCCCAACTCTGCCCAAATACTCTCCCAACTTCTCTCACTACAACCTAGTGGCCTTAGTTTGATCAGAGATCCAACCTATGGAGCCCTTTTGATCAAATCAAAAGGAAGAACCCGAAGAAGAGGTAATGATTTCAACACCCTTTTCCAAGTTCCTTTCTTCTTCCACTTCTTCTTCCTTTGTTGTTACCATTCTAAAATAACAACTCCAGTATCATATATATAATGTGATGTTATTATAAATATGGTACAACCACATTCAGTATTCTATCCATCCTTTGAATAACATGTCACCATACATGCGTACGTACGGCTTACCGTCTCCACATCGTGGTGTAATTGTTATTCAATAAATTATTATTTGGATGGGTATAATAATGATGGGTAATTCATGTAAATAATAAATGTAACATGATAATGATTCTGTATATATGATATTCCATCCAATTATATATTATTTTAATATCAAAAGAATGATATTGTTTCTCGTGCTTACGTACGGACTACCATCTCCACGAACGTGATGAGATTTATTCTCCATCATATCCATTCAAGTATAATTATCATTTGATGATTAATAATGGTATCTAAGGACTTGATATCATTCTGTATATGATTAAGATACAACCTATTCATGACAAACATGTCTTACGTAACAAAATATATAAAAGAAAATGAGCAAGTTAACCCCGAAACAATAATAATACTAAGATATTATTAACAAATCACTATTAAAAGATCATATATGATATCATATTAATGTATATAATTCTTTTATAATTTAATTAAAATTATTTCACCATTATACAGGAGGTTAACCTACCCTCAACAAAGTAAAAGTGCAAGGTAAGGGTTATTTCACAATCTCTTCATTATCCGAGGTTGTTTATACGTAATAATCTACTGGGATCTCTTTATCATCCACATCCATGTTTCTTAAAAATTTATTTCAAAACATTTTTACAATTTACAAGAATACTGGTTAAAGTCATTTATTCCCTTGTTTTACTTTTTATAAGAGTTTTATAAAGGAATCTTTCCGTCGTTTTCCAAACAAGGTGTTTTAAACCTTTTCGACAGAATTAAGGCAAAAATATTTTTTTAAATTATACGGCGGGTGCGGTTATTTTCCGCCATTATAAAATCGTCAATGCTTCCCTTATAAGCTTATAAGAATATTTTCAAAGAAAATGTTTTACTCTTAAATGATTTCAAATTGAATATTTTAAAATTTTTTGAAAGGTACTCTTTATCAAGATCATAATTTTAAATATTTTAAAGATTTATCTTTCTAAATATTTTTAATTCATGTCCATGTTTTCAAAATGATTTTAAGGATTTATTTATATGGACATTAAGGTTTTGAAATGATATTTCTTTTCAAAAGTTTCAAAGTGGTATGGGACACTTTGATTCAAAAATCTCTTTTAAATTACTTCCTTTATAAATGTGTGATTTTTCAATGATTTCGAGAAAAGAGATATTTCTCTCAAATAGTTTTGATTTCATCTATTTTAACATCCTTTGATGGATTTTAAGCTTATTTGAAGTTGATTTATTATTATACAAAACTTCTTTATTGTATTGAAGGTTTTGTGATATGTTTGACTGTGGATGTGCTATTTTTATACCATTCATGGTTTATGGTGAAAATATTGACATTTCGTATGCTAGTTTTAATACAAATGTTTATGTTATGTTTAAACCTTTTCATATGGGAATGCATTGGACTTAATATGTGATGGGTGGAGCCCGCTATAGCTCCTCGATGCATCGGTAGGTCTCATGAGACAAACTAGTGTCTTGGCACAAGGCCTTAGCAAAATCTTATTTGTAGTCTTGGCTCAAGGCCTTGGCTATGTGGTTATGATAGTCTGGAATTATGACTTCCATCATTATGAAAGTGGTAATTGATATTGCATGTGATTATTCGATTAGTATAATATCCATGTGAATAAGTAAATTGCATTATTTCATTTTATTTTTTCCATACTATGTTGAAGTTTAAGTTTAAAAGGCTTTTGTTTTAAGTTATACATTGCCGTAAATGTTTATTCTTATTTATGAAAGTTTCCGCTATATTGATATCCTTACTGGGAATTTGAGCTCACCCCTTTTCTATGTTTTATTTTTCCCAGGATGTGAAGATGTAATTTATGAATGACCTGTAGGGATAGTATGTGGGGATATGAGTGTGGGATAAGGAGACTATGTTGTTGTAGTAGTTATTTCACTTTATGATGTAATGTAAAACTTTATGAATATATATAGTGTTTCCAAGGCTACTAAACCAATCAGTCTTTCGAGATTTGATCTTTCTTGTGATCATGCCAATGTTATGTAATAATGCACCGACTCTGGGTAACTAGGGTCGGGGCGTTACAATAGTGTAGTACTATCTTATGATTTTCTTGTTGTGAATCCATGATATGTCATCTGATTAAAAAAAATATTATTAGATTACATTAAGAATTATTAATTAAATACATATGTGTTTTTATGAATAAATATATAATGGTATTCATACATGGTATTTTCATCATGAAAAATGTAATTTCATGGTCCAAACAACTCAAAAAGTGACCCAATTAACACTTGTATATAACCATATGAAGACCTCTACATATGATAAATAATAAAAAAAAATATAATGAGTTTTTATTTAATGATGAGTAACATATAGATTAGTTTACTATAAATTATTTTTAAAAAAAAATTAAATAACTATCATTATAATTTACCAACATAATATGGAAATTATAGCTATGAGATATACATATCGAAATATATTACATGCTATTGAAAAATGGATAATTATAGTATTTGTACATAGTCAAACTAAGTAAACATTATTAACACATGGACTAATCTTATTCAAAGTAGTCTAAAATGAATATTTTTTAAAACTAAACATAAATTCAGGCATAGTTATAAAAATTACATCAATAATTAAATTAGATATCAATCATTAATGATATGAACCTTACCGCTACTTACTTCAGATATCATCAAATATGCACTTAAGATGGAATTATTATGAAACATTATAGTACAACTCTATAGGATACCAATAATATTGTCTCTATAGAAATATAGAATATATAAGTTCTTTCACCATGTTATATATAAATAATTAATATAAAATTAAAATTATTACATTTTATAACATATACATTTTTTAAAAAATCCAATGCATTGAGAAAACAGACTCACATCGGAAAATGGTTTGATTAGTATATGCATATTAATTTAAAATACAAGGATTAATTTAGAGTCTAGGATATAGTAGAATAAATATAATAAAAAAACACAGATTATGTAAAACCCCAAGTTAATTTATAGAATTTTGACCCATAATACCTAACAATAATCTCATTGGAAAAATTTATTATGAAATATAATTAATCAAAATATAATTTTTCCATAGAATATATAACCCCTAAGGAAAAATAGTAGTCCCTTACAAGACCCAATAAAATTGTTACCATTTAGTAAAATTGATTCATGATAGATATCTTACATTATTGTAACAAAATCTTATTAAAAAACATCTCACTAGATAGATATTTCTAATAATCCCATCCCATTCAGTGTAAATTTTAATAAGAATGAATTCAATTTTAATTAAAATTAAAAAAATACATGATTTTTTTTTCAATTCTTAGCCTCAGATGATTTCATATGATTTCCAATAGAATCCCTAATCTCAATTAAGATCATATAAAAATGAAATTATATCCCATATCTTTTGAAAGACATTGAAAATAGGAATAAATTGAATGAACCTGAAACACCATAAGAGGGGAGGGGAGAATTAGGGTGTAAAATTTTTATCTTAAAGTGATAGATGTTGTCCCCACTTTAGTAAGAACCGGTTAAACTTGTTTGATGAGAAAGTCCACAAAAAGACAATCACATGCAAACCGAAGACGCACAAATTTTACATGTTTCACCACTCTGGTCTAAATATAGAGACCATAAACCAATAAGTTTTAGGAATTACCAAATTATTCTAATGATCACTAGTTTTGTAGTACAAATGAATATCATTGTCAATGTGTGCCAGGTGAACTGCCTTTACATGGTTTTATAGATAGCACATTGTGTCCCTTGGATCACTTTTGTTGACTCCCCATGCTCATTGTGTTGGGAAGAATATGAACTAATTATATCAACTTGAAGGTAACTTTAAAGTATTGGAATTAAATCATTATTCTTCAACTGCAGCCAGATGATTTATTGATGTCTCCTTACCACTCGTATATATAATTCAATCTTCCACACACTGATAGTTCAAAAATTATTCCTCCATGAATAGGTTTTTTCCTCCAAATATTTTGATGGTTTCTCTGTGTACTACGTTCCTTTAACTATTTAATTGGCTCCACCACATAGTTCTTGTAATTCCCAGACCACTTTTCCTCTATGAACTGTCCAATATATGTCACCTGTTTCTACTTCCATGTACCGTTTCTCCTTCGCGGACTGTTCTTCTCTCTATACTACAAGTGCACCATAGACTAAGGTCTTACTCTACATACATCATCTCTTACATGAACTTGTATTACCACATACCTCTTTACACTTCATTAAGTTCCTATGAATTTCAAATAAAAAACACATTTGTTTGGTTTTTTCCCAAAAACCACTCTAGGCATCTCATAATACTCCAAGATTTTATAATCTCTCTCTCACTCCGTAATAAAGGGATTAATTCTCCTTATATATGCAAATATATCTTCATAATATACTAGACTAGGATTTAACATACTTTCAATACCACTCCACCTTTATTTAATACCATGCATCTTCTATAAACCATATTCCCTATGTGGTCCCTATACCACAATTATCCCTACACGGTTGCAAATATTACCACCTCGTTTCCACAAATTAAACCCTTCATGTATTATCAAAACTCCACCTCATTTTCGATAATGACATGCCATCCCTCAAACCATTTTCCTTCCATGAACAACATGCCTTCCCATTAACCTTTTTCACTTGGTGAACTATTCCTCGCATTCGGTTCACACACCATTTTCTGCTTTCTGAACAGTTCCATCTACGTGGTTCATGCTTCACCATTCCAAATAACATATTTCGTAATCCATGTAATATTCTTCTAAATACCATTCCATATACTTCCATTGTGTAAAAGCGTCCTTTTCGAAAGACCAACTCCTAATTTTTATGCCTAAAATTTTGGAAAACACTTGAAAATTACACCACCATAAACACTTTCTTCATCTAGTACTATAAGATAACATGAATTGAAAACCACTTTGATCAACCCAAAGTGGATTGAAAACAAACAGAAATCATACTCAATTTACAGCAATGAACAATCTTGGCTCCAACATAAACAACTATCATGATCAATATCATTATTATTATAACATCATCACATGTTTTAGGATGATTTGTTATAAGTGGGAAAGTCATCTCTTTTTTTTGTTGAAACACCTTATTAAAGTGGTTGTTTTTCAAGAACAATATAAAATACCATAATCAAAGGATATCTAATTCTATATCATACCATTTAATGAATATAAATTCATGGAAAATCGTAACAATAACTACATCATAGAATACTAGTCATCATTGTTTAATTATATAAATATAATTATAATAATATTGGAATAACATCCACATAATTTCATAATTTAGAAATACTTATCTATCAAAAACTAATTAGATTTCTATAACATAAATCCATGTCAAACCCTACTCATAAATATATAATCTAATTTTCATGGAAAGATGAATACTTATATAATTCAACCACTAATATAGTCTACTAAATAATCATTATTCAAATTAAAATCTAGTATCTAATATATATCCACATTTTATCACTTATATATGATAAATGGAATCTAAATATGTCAATTAGATAAAATTTAACTTATAGAGCAATTCATTGACTAAACAGTACTAGGTTTATCAAACATTAATTATTGTTCATTATTAACAGTGACCAAAAAATAAATTACAATCCAATCAGGATCACTTATGGTTTTAAAAATTACTATTATTCTCCTTAAACATATCAAAACAACATTAATTTTTATATAAAAACTTTTTCTTATGGTAAAAAATTCTACATATCATTCATTTAATGAAAACTCATATAATCCTAAATGTATGTTTGGGAATCACCTTTATTGTATTAATAAGAAATTCTAAATTATAATTTTCTAGATCAATAAACCTCTACTAGAATGAATTTAAAATGGAATTATCCACAAAATGTAAATTACAATGAAACCAAAAATCAAATAGTGAAAAATAGAAAAGGAGAAGTAGGTGAGTCATTATAAATACCTCTAATGGTCTATTATGATATAACATATGCGATTCTAATAGTAATAAATGGACCACTAATTAAGGGAGGAAATAAATCATTAGTACAGAACCATGGCAAATGTGGGTTCGAAAATCCAAATTAGGGGTTTATAAATTAATTTTTCTCAACGATGTTAATTATATTCAATTAAATTTTAAAAATAAAAATTAATAGGGTATTATCGGATATCACATACACTAATAATAAGTACACAACATGGTGTTACTAGAAACATTTTGACCCTATATCCATTTCATTGCTATAAAAAGCCATTATGGGATTAATGTATGAAACAAGGTATCTATTTCATTCAATATCTACTGGGGAAAATATTATAAAAGGGTTAATTCATTAAAAAATACATCGACATACACCTACTCATACAATGATGAAAACTGAAAAACAAAATATAGTTTACTAAAAAATTAATGAAATTATTACCTAATATTACATGAGTTGATACACCCTCTAAGACAATTAGTATGAAATCCTTGAGAAACATTACATAGTGTCAACAGTTCAAATCTCTATTTGTTGTGATCTCATAACATACTCCATCCACAAAGTCACTTCTATGATATAGTCAGAATGTCAATACCCACATATTAAGCATAACGACTTCCAGTATGAAATATTTTCTCAATACATCACTATATGATTTGGTTATTCTTCATAAAAATATCACACTTCAGCTTAAAATTTTCAATTAGATCAATATAAAATGTAAAATATTTCATCATTGAAGAAAAGAAATATAGAATACGTTATTCATCATATAAAATCACTAAGGAAGTCCGGATTGATATGTAATTATACAGATTCTCAAGATAAATTCTGTGGCCCCAAATACCTAGACACTAACCACCCCTTTCTCTGATCCCAATGTTGTCTTAACTATGTGGAGACTCTATAAAATATTATTTCTCACCCCATGATGCATTTGAAGGTTTCATCAATCAAAATTTGATTGCTTCTTCCCTCGATATTTTATAATAATAATTTATTAAAACTAGATATTTTTTAGGTGTCCTATATGATACATAAAAAATAAGGGTAGTGTCATAAACTTATAGATAATAGATGTTTTATAATATTAACCTTCCAAAAAATAACTAATAATCTTCAATTTGAATTAATGCCTCATAACTATTACAATAGAGAATCAAGAGAAACATGACACGACTCACCCATAGACCATTGAAATCATTGGTCTATTGTTATTAAGTGTCCTTTAATTATAAAATATCATGATTTTATCATTAATCAATAATAAAATTCTACAATATGATTGTCACGAAACGTCCCCTGAGGCCCTTGTCGTTACTACGTCAAGACTACCTTCCATAAGCCACGGGTTGGTGACTAGCTCCAAAGGTGTAAATCTCTAATCTGGGAAGGCATTGCCTTTATAGTTTGAAAACACACACAACAGAGTACGAGCTGGAAACAATACACTAGATAAAACTATATACAAAAGAAGTGTTGTAAAGTAAAAAGGGGCCGAAAATACAAGTCCAACTATAAAGTACAATGAAATTGAAAGTACAAGTACTAGAAAAAGGGAAGACTTATCCTAGATCATCCACTGGGAAATCCTACCTAAAGGGTAGGTACAGATAGCCTCCACAACACTCCATGTCCTTCTGTCTCCTCTGTGTACCGACACGTCATATGGTCCACCTCCAGGTACTGTCCAGTCCTGGTAATCTCAGCCTCAGTTAGCATTGTCCATCGTCTACAACCAACACAACATGGTGCGGGCATAACTCGAGCAGGGGTGAGTGTATTGATACTCATTAAGGACCCCGAGACCCTCGAAGTCTCATAAAACAAACAAGGATAAACCAAAAAGAATGAAATAAATAGATAACCCAGTGTAAGTTTATGCCCATACATATACCTATGTTATTAAGTAATCCATCTCAATCATGAGGTAAAAACAAAAGTTACTGACTCAGCTCACACCGGTATTTATTCTAGGGGTAGTATCAAGTAACATTTCCAAGCACAATGTCGAACACCTCGTCTGCTAGAGAACTCCTCCTCTATCGAGTACAGTGGGTCTGCCACGTCACACAGAGATTCTTCCCACTGACCTTGGACTGATGAGGTACTCCTCCTGTCGAGTACTATGGAAATGTTGCGTCATATAGAGCCACTCCCCATAGTGGGTCTGCCATGTCACATAGAGGCACACCCCCTCATAGAATACTGAGGTACTCCTCCTATCGGGTGTCGTGGGACTATCGTGTTACATAGAGGTGCTCCCCACCATGGGTCTGCCGCGATACCATGGTGCTCCCCACTGGTCCAGTCAAGTCACTTGAATTTGAAACAGTCAGCAGGCATCACGTCTCATCCAGCTACTAGGTCTCTGTACTCTGCTCAATCATCTCCAGGAGGATCCACCCCATGAGCTACTGTTTGATAATATAACTATCACAAAGTCCCATGTATAAGTACTTCAAAGTTCCACCACTTCAATGGGGTCTCAACGCAACAGACGATGCGTCAATCATACGCTTGGTTTGTGAGTTATTAGTCTTTTAGTTCTGGAGGCTTGGTTGGATTCGTGCACGATACAACATGACTGTATCTCAACAATACCCCAGACACCGGTGGGGTATACTCAAAGGGACTATCATGCTCCAAGAAGACCAGAACCACTGATTGTTCTTCAAATAGTCATACGGTGCCAAAGATATGGCCAAAAAAAGTAAAGGGTCGGTAGTGGGCCCGGGTTCGGTCCGACCCAGTCAGACCGACCAAATCTGACCATGTCTGGGCTGACTAGGTCTGGGTCGACTCGGTCAGAGCTGTTGCATCTGGCCCGACCCATTGGGTGGGCCCACCTGTTAGGTTCGGCCCAGCGGCTGGGCCCTGCCCTGCAGGCCGTGTGGGCGGTTCTGCCCGGGCTCGGGGCCAGTTCAGTCAGTTCCGTGAGGGGAACAGCTCAGCGGCACAGGGCGTGTAGGGCGCGCGGGTTGGCGAGGTTTGGTCGGGCGTACGGTGGTAGCCGGGCATGCCGGCGGTTAGGCTGGCGAGGAGCAGCCAAGCCAGTAGGCGGGCCGATCAGGGCGCGGTGACGCCGGTATGTGGCCAAGTAGGGCGCGAGGCTGGCCGACGGGGGGTCGGGAAGGCCGAGAGGCGGTGAGACAGGGCGCAGCCAGGTCAGAAGGTGGTTGGGCAGGGCGCCAGGCGGGCTGGCGGCTGGCCGGGCAGGCTGGGAGGTGGTCGGTCAGGCTGTGGCGAGGCTGGAAGTCCATTGGGTAGGCTGGGAGGCGCGGCGGGGTAGGCTGGCCCGACGCGGTACGAGCTGGAGTAGGCTGGCAGGGATTTAGCTGGCGGCGGCCGGGAGGCTGGCGCTACTCTGGCCGGTGGGGGGAGCGGTTCGGCCCGAGGTGGCAGAGCCGATTCGGTTGGAGCGCTGTGAGGGTGGCGTGATTCGCGGAGACCGCGGGTATCACGAGCATTGCCTTTGTCGTTCTGTCACCTGATCACCATGTCGAAGATCATTATAAACTAGAACAGTGGAGGGGTCAAGCCATGTTGGTTTGGCCCGAACCTTCTGCGTTTAGGGTGGTAACATTTGTCTCAACAAGAAATAAGAATGATGAACTTTAATTGTTTTCCAAACACTGCAACGATTCCTTTCCAACAGAAGATGAAAAAGGGATTATAAAATTACTCAAAATATCCCCCAACCTTGATCGTTTGTCGTCGACGGAGTCGCGGGGAAGAAGATGGTGTTGTCACCATTCATCGCGTCCGTCGCACACTTCCAATCCTGAGCTCGTACGTCAGTTGTAGAAGATTCTCTACATCGGTAAGTGTCTGAGGAAGAAGTTCGAAGTAGATCATTGCCGGCATTCTTCGTTGGAAGAACGTGTTCTTCATTCTTATTTGGAAGATTTCTCCCAAGCTCTCCTCTTCCCAAAGATTCCACCAAATTGCAAATGCCAAGCCAAAAGTGATATGATTTCTCGAATTTAATTGTTGGAACAATATTTAAATTGGGAAAATTAATTACATAGGTTGGCATATTAAGGATGGTGAGTGGGAAAAATTAAAGTTAGAGGAGTCAAGAGGCTCTCCCTCATTAATGAGGGAGAGTTGAGAGGTTTTCACTCCTCCCATTAATAGGGGGTTCAGTCCCATGTGGTCCCCATGTTGTAACCTCTCACAGGAGGTTAGATTCGGGTGGGCCCCACCACCATAACCTCTAATGGGAGGTTAAGGTGTGGTGGTCGCACCTCCAACTTCCATGAGGAGGTTTTAACCAAAAAAAATAAAAATTAATCCACACACTTTATTTTAATTTAAATTAATTAAAACACTCAAAAATAACTTTTATTCTCGACTCACTACCATTGAACTGAAAGTCTCCTAAAGTGAATACCTGCACTGCGAGTTCAACGGTGTCCTCATATTTCAATTCTGGGCACTGGTTCAAAAGATATAAAAACCCACTCGTACATTTACGGAACGTACCCAAAAAAACATCAAAAATTGATTCTGGGCCACCAGGCCCCGAAATCACGCACCGTCAGATTTTGAGGACCCATAAGATTCCCATTCATTTATGAAAAAAAATACATGGAATTTTTGAGTCTTTACATTCTCCCCACCTTAGGGCTTTACGTCCCCGTAACCTACAACTCGAACTAAGGGAACAAGTGGGGGTATTGAGCATGCATCTGAGCCTCCCACTCCCATGTAATCTCCTGGATGTTCCCATGCTGCCAGAGAATGCACACCAGAGGTATCAACTGTCCATGTAGGACCTGCTCCAGTCGATCCTCAATATAAACTGGAACCTTCGTGAAAGTCACCCCATCACCTATGTCCAGCTCCCCAAGGTCGATGATGTGAGAAGGGTCATGCATGTATCTACTCTGGTAAGATATGTGGAAGACGTCATGCACCCAGTGAAACTGAGGTGGAAGAGCTAAGCGGTAATACACCTCATCAACTCTACTGAGGAACTGAAAAGGTCCGATGAATCTCACAGATAACATGCCGGGTTGGCCAAATCTCTGTAGTCCTTGTCGAGATGAGACCCGTAGAAAGATGTGGTTACCATCTGTTAATTCCATAGGTCTCCATATTCTGTCATCATAAGACTTCTGTCTGCTCTATGCAGTATTCAACCACTCCTGGATGATATACACCTTCACTGTAGTAGCTCGTACCATCTCTGGTCACCCTAGTGCTGACTCCCCAGGGTCAGTCCAGGACATGGGTGATTTGAAAGGTCACCCATATAATGCCTCAAAAGGTGCCATCCCTATGGTGGATTGATAGCTATTGTTGTATGAAAAATCGACCAAAGGTATGTTGTCCTCACAACAGCAACCAAAGTCAAGGACACAAGCACTCAACATGTCCTCGAGGGTCTGAATGGTCCGCTCAGTCTGGATGTCCATCTACAGATGGACGGCGGTGCTTAGACGAAGATGCATCCTAAAATTCTCCTGCAACCCCTTCCATAGACGATAAGTAATCTGTGTGTCATGATCAGAGAAAATAGACTAAGGTAATCAATGTATCCGCACAATACCCTACACATAGAGGCGTCCCAAGATCTCTACTGAACTCTTCTCTATGATAGGTAGGATGTTAGATAACTTGGTGAGTCGACCAACAATCACCCAAATAGAGTCGTGACCCCTGGATGTACATGGAAGTCCTGTCATGATGTCCCTGGATATCCCATCCCACTTACACTCTGGGACCTCTAAAGTCTGAACCAAGCCTGCTGGTACCTGGTGCTCCGCCTTCACTTCCATACAATTGAGGCATCGAAAGACAAACTTTGCAACTGCCTTATTCATCACCGGCCACCAGTGTTGTTGCCGGAGATCCTTGTACATCTTTTCCACTTCTGTATGTACCTCTAGAGGGGATGGGTGGAACTCCCCAAACACTTACTCTTGAAGCGACTCTGGTACTATAGTACATCCTCTGAATAGGATGACATAATCCCATCCTTCAAAAAATACATCAGGTGCATGCCCTGTGGATATCTGAGCATGTCATGTCTCGCAGTCAGCATCCTCTAGCTGTGCCTCCCTGACTCACTGAAGAAGTGGGGGAGTCACTATAAGAGACTGAAGGAAAGCTTCTTAATCTCTATCCACAAAGGATATATGCAAAGTGGCCAGCTATTCTGTCACCTCACCTAGTAGTTTTATACCAAATATCCTGCTGAGTGCATCTCCTACAATGTTCCCCTTTCCATGAGTATAGAATATCTCGAAATCATTGTCCTAGAGGAACTCAAGCCATCGCCACTGTCTCAGGTTCAGGTCCTTCTGAGATAAGATATACATGAGACTCTTGTGATCAGAGTAAACAGTAAAATGTACGCTCATCAGATAGTGTCTCCACATCTTCATGGCGAATACCACTGATACTAACTCCATATCCTGGGAACCGTAGTTCTGATCGTGCTATCTTACATGTCGAGAACCATACACAAAAATTTATCGCTTATGCATCAGGACACACTCGAGTCCAGTCCCTAATGCATCGCATTAGACTACAAACCCTACGCCGTCCTCTAGAATCCTTAAGTTGGGGGCACTAGTCTGCCTCTGCCTCAGATCCTGAGAGCTCTGCCGACATCTCTCTGACCACACAAAGGGTTTCCCCTTCTTCGTCAAGGCTAATAGTGGTGCTGCAACTCTGGAGAAGTGTGGAACAAACCTCCGGTAGTAACCAGCCAATCCCAGGAAACTTCATACCTCTGTCACACTCCTGGGTGGCTCCCAAGCAAGTACCTCCACAATCTTCACTAGATCAACTGAAACTCACTACTAGAAATGGAAAATTTCCAAACTGTTCTTAACCGTTGGGAAAGCCTTCAGAACCGTTGGTATATCTTATACCAACAGTTTTTAAAACCATTGGTAAGTAAGCCATTGGGAAAGCTTTTCCCAACGGTTTACACAGAACCTTTGGGATAGGATAGAAAAATGAACCTATACCAATGGTTTGGCACAACCATTGGGATAGTTTTTCCCAATGTTTTGTCTTGAACCATCGGGACAACCAAAAATATGACTTCTTTACCAATAGTTTCTAAACCATGGGGAAAGGTTTTTTTACCAACGGTTCATAAAGAACTGTTGGTAAATAAAATACTGAGAATTATATGCCAACGGTTTGAAACCGTTGGCATAACCTATGATGTGCAAATTGCATAGCAGCCTGGAATTTGCACAGCAGGCACATAGCAGGGTGTCCATTCCCTCTCCTTTCTAATTCCCTCTCATTTCCAATTATTGTACCTGAAATAATCAACTAACACATAAATATACAATTATTGTACCTGAAATAACCATCTAACACAAACATATACAGAAAAAATTCATACACATTTAACATATAAAGCATCCTGGAACTATACACATCAAAAATTAAATCAGAATTCATAATTTAATTATAAACATAAATAATTCATTTAGAATTCAATTTAAAATTTAGATTACAATTATATGTGGAATTCAGAATTCAATTCATAATTTGATCGGTTTTTCATATACCAGATGTTTTTACTAGAAATGATGTCCATTTTAATCAAAATACATACACCTGGAGTGATACCGGCCACAAAATGCTGTGGATTGAGGCGAGGTTAACTCTTACACATCACAAATGACCAATGGATCATTTTCCTAAAGTATTAACATATCTTGAAAGCGTTTGGTCAGTTTTCCGTATTTCAGTTGTTGTTTTCACTTAAAATAAAGTGCTTTTTAAAAAAAGAGAGACACTTTTAGTGGTTCCGGCCACACCGCGCCTCGGATTGAGGTAGAGTTGACTCATACACATCACAAATGACCCATGGATCGTTGTGATAAAGTATCAACACAATCAGAATCTGTTTGGTCAGTTTTCAACATGTACTTAAAATGTTGTCCATTTTAAACACAAGAGAGACACTTTGGGTGGTTCCGGACACACCGCGACCCAGATTGAGGCACGGTTGACTCAAACACATCAAATATGACCCATGGATCGTTTTCCTAAAGTTTCAACATATTCTGAATCCGTTTGGTCAGTTTCTCGTATGCCAGTTGTTTTTTCACTTATAATTCTGTCCATTTTAAACAAATGAGACACAATTAGAATGGTACTGGCCACACCGCACCTCTGATTTAGATGAGGTTGACTTGTACACATCTCAAATGACCCATGGATCATTGCCTTAATGTATCAACACAGTCTGAATGCGTTTGGTCAGTTTTCTGTATGCTAGTTGATGTTTTCACTTAAAATGATTTTCTTTTGATACAAAAGAGTGACACTTTGAGTGTTTCCGGCCACACCGCACCTCATATTTAGGCGGCATTGATTCGTACACGTCACATATGACCAATGGATCTTTGTGATAAAGTATCAACACAATCAGAACCCGTTTTGTCAGTTTTATGTATGTACTTAAAATGTTGTCCATTTTAAACAAAAGAGAGACACATAGAGTGATCCCGACCACACCATTCCTCAGATTGATGTGGGGTTGACTCGTACACATCAAATATGACCCCTGGATCGCTGTCCTAAATCATCCACACATTCTGAATGTGTTTGGTCAGTTTTTTGTTTGCCAGTTTTTGTTTTCACTTAAAATGATGTCCATTTTAAACAAAAGAGAGACTCTATGAATGGTGTCGGCCACACCAAACCTCGGATTGAGGAGGGGTTGACTCTTACATGTCACATATGACCCATGGATCGTTGTGATAATGTATCAACACAATCAGAATCCATTTGGTTGGTTTTCCGTATGCAAGTTGTTGTTTTTACTGAAAATGAAGTCAATTTTAAACAAAAGAGAGACACATTGAGTGGTGTCGGCCACACCGCGCCTCGGATTGAGGCGATATTGACACGTACACGTCACATATGAACCATATATCGTTCTCCTAAAGATTCAATTTAAACCAAATGTTTTTGGTCAGATTTCCGTATGTACTTATAATGTTGTCCATTTTAAACAAAAGAGAGACACTTAGAGTGATCCCGGCCACACCGTGACTCGGATTGAGCTCGGTTTTTCTCGAACCCGTCACGCATGACCTATGGATCATTGTGATAAAGTATCAACAGATTCTGAATGTGTTTGGTCGGGGTTCCGTATGCCAATTTTTCTTTTCACTTATAATATTCCTATCCATTTTAAACAAAAGAGTCACAGTTAGAGTGGTACTGGTCACACCACACCTCAGATTAAGATGGGGTTGACTCGTATATGTATCAAATGATGCATGGATCATTTTCCTAAAGTATCAATACCATCCGAATGAGTTTGGTCGGTTTTCCATATGCCAGTTGATGTTTTCATTTAAAATGATGTCCTTTTAAAATAAAAGAGTGACCGATTGAGGGGTTCCGGCCACACCATGTCTTGGATTGAGGCGGGGTTGACTCTTACACATCACAAATGACACATGGATTGTTGTGTTAATGTAGAAACACAATCAGAATCCTTTTGGTAGGTTTTCCATATGTACTTAAAATGTTGTCCATTTTAAATATAAGAGAGACACTTTGGGTGGTACCGGTCAAACTGTTACTCAAATTGAGGAGTGGTTGACTCAAACACATCAAATCTGACCCATGGATCATTGTCCTCAAGATTATACAGATTCTAAATGCGTTTGGTTGGTTTTTCGTATGCCAGTTGTTGTTTTCACTTATAATCCAGTCCATTTTAAACAAAAGAGACACAGTTAGAGTGGTACCGGCCACACTGTACCTCATATTTAGATGGTGTTGACTCATACACGTCTCAAATGACCCATGGATCATTTTCCTATTGTATCAACACAATATGAATGCGTTTGGTAGGTTTTCCGTATGTCAGTTCATGTTTTCACTTAAAATAATGTCATTTTGAAATAAATGAAAGACACCTTGAGTGGTGCCGGCCACACCATGTCTCATATTGGGGCGGGGTTGATTCGTACATGTCACATATGACCCAAGTATCATTGTGCTGAAGTATAAACACAATCAGAATCCGTTTGGTCAGTTTTCCTTATGTACTTAAAATGTTGTCCATTTTTTTTAAAAAAAAGAGACACTTAGAGTGATCTCAGCCACACTGTGCCTCGGATTAAAGTGGGTTTTACCCGTACACATCACATATGACCCATGGATCTTTTTCCTATATAATCAACTTATTCTGAATGCGTTTGGTCAGTTTTTCATATGTAAGTTGTTGTTTTCACTTAAAATGAGGTCCATTTTAAACAGAAGAGAGACACTATGAATGGTGTCGGCCAAACGGCACCTCGGATTGAGGTGTGGTTGACTCATACACGTCTCATATGACCCATGAATCATTTTTCTAATGTATCAACACAATCAGAATCTGTTTGGTGGATTTTCCGTATGCTAGTTTTTGTTTTCACTTAAAATGAAGTCCATTTTAAAAAAAGAGAGACACTTTGAGTGGTGTCGGCCACACTGCGCCTTGGATTGATACTTTGTTGACTCATTCACATCACATATGACCCATGGATCCTTCACTTAATGTTTCAATGGAAACCGAATCCATTTGGTCTATTTTCCATATGTACTTAAAATGTTGTCCATTTTAAACAAAAGAGAGACACTTAGAGTGATCCCGGCCACATCGCGACTCATATTGAGCCCAGGTTGTCTCGTACACGTCACATATGACCCAAGTATCGTTGTGATAAAGTATAAAAAGAATATGAATGGATTTGGTTGATTTTCCATATTCCAGTTGTTCTTTTCGCTTATAATCTTGTCCATTTTAAACAAAAGAGACATAGTTATCGTGGTACCGGCCTTACCGCACCACGGATTTAGAGGGCTTTGACTCGTACACATATCAAATGACCCATAGACGATTTTAATAAAGTATCAACACAATCCGAATGATTTTTGTGGGTTTTTCGTATGCCAGTTGATGTTTTCACTTAAAATGATGTCCTTTTGAAACAAAAGAGGGACACTTTGAGTGGTGCTGGCCACACCACACCTCATATTGAGAAACAGTTTATTCGTACACGTCACATATGACTCATGAATCGTTGTGCTAAAGTATCAACACAATCAGAATCTGTTTGGTCAGTTTTCTGTATATACATAAAATGTTGACCATTTTTAACAAAAAAGAGACACTTAGAGTGATCCTTGCCACATCGTGCCTCGGATTGAGGTGGGGTTGACTCTTACACATCAAATATGACCCATCAATTGTTTTACTAAAGCATCAACACATTCCGAATGTGTTTGGTCAGTCTTTCCTATGTCAGTTGTTGTTTACACTAAAAATAATGTCCATTTTAAACAAAAGAAAGACACTATGAATGGTGCTGGCCACACCGCGCCTCAGATTGAGGTTTTATTGACTCGTACACATCACATATGACACATGTATCATTTTGATAATGTATCAGCACAATCAGAATCCGTTTGGTTGGTTTTCTGTATGCTCGTTGTTGTTTTCACTTAAAATGTAGTCCAGTTTAAACAAAAGAGAGACACATTGAGCAGTGACGGTCACATCGAACCTTGGATTGAGGTGAGGTTGACTCCTTCAAGTCACATATGACCCATGGATCATTTTGCTAAAGTTTAAATGGAAACCAAAAGCGTTTGGTTGGTTTTCTGTATGTACTTAAAATGTTGTACATTTTAAACAAAAGAGAGACAATTAGTGTGATCCCGGCCACACCGTGACTCAGATTGAGCCTGTGATGGTGATAGAGCGCTTTCTTGGGATCCCTCAAATGATTAGTGTGATTTTTGGGTACTTAGGTGCAACAGAGTGGCTGACCAAGGTCGTCTCTCAAAGGAGGAAGTGAATTAAAACAACTTTTCAGAGGTATTCTAGAAACAAAATAAAAGGGAATAAAAACACTACTTGAAAGTATGGGGGTGGTTGTTTATAGTTTAAAAATCTAGAAGAAGTTTGCTGGAAGAAGATTGAATTTTTTTTGTTTTTAATTTTGAAATGAAGTTTCGATTATAATGACACAACAAGAAGATTTTTTTTAAAAAATCTATTTTAAAAGGCGTAATTGATCTAACTCTACCTCTTCACTTTATTATTAATAATTATCATTTAAATTAAAATTCACTTAATTATGATCCCTTAATTTGTTAAATCACGAACCCTACGAGAATTAACTTTACCACGAAGATTGAAGTGAATTTAACCTTAGGCTAACTTCGGAACATGCAATCGCAGCACCCTGCTTTGATTGATGTTCTAAGATTAGCTTATGGTCAGTGGTAAATTAAGGCACATATCCACTCTAGAAATGAGGATGAATTGTGTTTAGGGATTATATTTTAACTCTACAAATTTATCCCGTGTGGTCTTGTATTACCGATTAAGATCGCGCTCTCACAATTTACACAAAATCCCGACCTCGCGTGTTTTTGTGTACATTGTTCAATTGCTTGCTTAGTTTCTTACAATTTAAAAACACAATTCATGGATCATATTAAGTGAATTACAGTAGCTCATTGATTCAAAATAATTAAATTAATAGGGTAGAAGATAGATCGATTACTAAAAGACTACTCTTCCATGGGTGGCGTAATCATCGTAGAAGCGTTTTGCATGTGCAAAGGTTTAAAATGGGTATAACCCAATAACGCTTCTACTCAAGAATTCCAGCCCAATTAGGAAGATTAAGAGAAGAAGAAATTTAAACAAAACAGAAGAAAAGAGAAGAAATAAAAGAAGAACAAAGAAGTTTATTACATAAACAAAATCATTACAACATGAAGGAGAAGAAGAAGGCTTCGTCGAAGGGATCCTTGCTTCAAGAGCTACCCTTATTGAAATGGTTAGAGAATTGGAGTGGATCCACTTCTCCTCTTCCCTCAACTTTCCAATGCACGTCCCAACCCCTCCAAATGAGAAAAACTCCAATTTATAGAGGGGAGGGGAGGAGAGGTTACAAGTGGTTTCAAGTGTGAATGTGGAAATTCAGCCAAATATTTTATGCCAACTTTCACCGCCCATTTGGCGACTAAATATCATGAATTGGCCGGCTTTTTAGCAGGATCAAATGTGGGGATATCTGTCTTCTATCTCCTCTCCAAATTTGGGTTCAATACAGGCCCATATTAAGAAGTTATGGCCGAAATACAGAAGCTTCTCCATTCTGGCGAGCCCAGCCCAACTTTGACTTCATGGCCCAATTTCAACAACCAACTGAACTCTTTAGCTCTAGTGTCCTGAATAAAAGTTGTAGATAATTAAGTTAGGAACACTATTACAAATGTTCAATTTCAAATAATAAATATAAAAATATTTATATTCGAAATACTACAGTGAAATATAAAGGGTAAAACTGGAATTTTCATCAAATATTCAAATGAACGATATAATCCCAAATATTTTATAAATAAACATATTTAACACAATGTGAGGAAATTATATCATTTATTATCAATAAAATATTCAATAAAATAGTGTTTTATCAACTCCCCCAGACTTACCCTTTTGCACACCTGGGAAAAACCTCATATCAAGTAAACATCAATATCAAATCAAAACTAATTTTAAAACACATATCCTTAAGATCAATCAATTTCACACCAAGAATAAAAAGATATCATGCCTCATAAAAAACCTTATTTCAAGTTCTCCATTTATATCATTCAATATATTTCCACTTTAT
Organism: Viscum album; assembly: GCA_963277665.1. Taxonomy (NCBI): domain Eukaryota; kingdom Viridiplantae; phylum Streptophyta; class Magnoliopsida; order Santalales; family Viscaceae; genus Viscum; species Viscum album. The sequence continues at coordinate 249,051,252 of OY728131.1, forward strand.
TTATCCGCCCATGCACAAAACACTTACCTCGCTTGAATTTTCTCTCATCACTCAAATATCAATTTTTTTTGCAATGTCCTTCTCATCCAAACTCATAAAAGGGTCACCATAGGCTTGATAGATTCCTACATCGCTACCCGATGTGAGTCAAGGACATATGTTTATCATTAGGACTTTTCAGGGTTGTTCTGTGGCTTTCGGTTGGTAGGATTAAGATGTGAAAAACTCTGAGGCTGAATGAGGAGGGCTTGACTCTTTTGAAGCAAAATTGCATTAATCTAATTTTCACTTAAATATGGTCTTCTCTTCAATACCCATAGTATCAATTCAGCTCCATCATCATGAAAAGACATGAAAGGTTTAAACCATTCATCATTTCAGCATAAAAAATGTCAATCTTCTCAAACATGATTTTCTTGAAAGCTCCAGATGGGCACAACTTTCCACCTCAATTAGAAGCTCCAGAAAAGGCACAGCTTCACTTGTCATGAAAGCTCCAGAAAAGGAACATCTTTCAATATAATGACTTTCTTTAGCAGTAAACACATCTCTTCAGAATTTAATTTTCCACCCAAAGTATCATAGAATGTGGTGGCAAAACCCAAGACAACTTCCCCCACATTTAAGCTCAACTAGATTATGCAATTTCACTTCAAGAGTTGGTTGGATAGGGAAAATTGTCTTGTAATGTGGCTTAACCTAACAGGCTGTGCATGGATTCTAAGGTATACAAGGATTAAATATTCAAGGTAGGCCATTATAAAAAAGGATTCTTTGAAAAAGGGGCTTTAATACCAAACAAATGCCTCAATCATTTAAACATATGTACCTCAAACCCTCAAGTTTTGACAGGAATAGATCAAATTCTGGTTAAATCAAGCATGGTTTGGTTCTCTCAAGAAGTGAGGTGAATGTAAAGAATATGAAAATAATGGTTTAGAAGCCTCACAGGAAAGTGATTTCAAATATAAAGATAGTGAGATTGGCATGGGATTCAAAATTCAGCGTACTTTTCAGGAAATTACTAAATATTTGAACTTGACACAAAGTCATTTTAGCATTCATTTAAGCTTAGTTTCAAGGGGTAAATTGTTTCACTTATTGATATGGATTTAAAAATGGTGATGAGAATCATTTTAGCTCAAAATGTTTCAAAAAAACACATAAAATTGTAAAATAAACACACAAAATTTGAAAAACACACAATTTTTTTGGTTTTTTTTAAACAGGAAAACAATTGAAATTTCTAAACTAAAAGGTTCCCTCCCCCACACTTAAAATCTTGCATTGTCCTCAATGTGAACCCGTGAGATGATATATGCACATGAAATGCAGAATTTTTAAATAGGACAAATAATATAAAAGTAAAAGGTTTAGGAACAGCCTGATGTGATCAAGTGATGATGGGGTCATGCAGTGTGATAAAATCCACTGCATCAGTAGGATGTCCCTCAATGTATCTCTTCAAACGTTGCCCATTTACTCTAAAGCTCCTTCTAGTGTACTCTTGTGTGATCTCCACTGCACCATAAGGAAAAACATTAGACACAATATAAGGACCTAACCATCTGGAACGCAACTTACCAGGCATCAACATCAATCGTGAACTATAGAGAAGGACTTTCTCTCCAACATGAAACTCCCTTTGTTGGATCATTTTGTCATGAGCTGCTTTTGATCTTTCCTTATAGAGCCTTGAGTTCTCATATGATGACAGTCAAATCTCCTCAAGCTCTTGGATTTGCAACTTCCTTTGAATTCCAGCTTGGGCCAAATCCATGTTACATTTCTTTATAGCCCAATATGCCCGATGCTCGACTTCCACGGGGAGATGACATGCTTTCCCAAAAACAATCCGAAATGGGGACATACCAATGGGGGTCTTGTATGATGTCCTATAAGCCCACAATGCATCATCCAAGCGCTTGCTCAAATCCTTCATATTTGGCTGCACAGTTTTCTCCAAGATTTTCTTCAACTCACGATTTGAAACCTCAGCCTGGCCATTTGATTGGGGGTGGTATGGTGTTGATGTTTTGTGTGTCACCCCATACTTTCGAAGGAGGGAAGCATAATTCCTATTGCAAAAGTGTTTCCCTTGGTCACTGATGATGGCCTTTGGTACTCCAAACCTGCAAAAAATCTGTGCTTTGACAAAGTCCACAACAACATGAGAATCGTCAGTCCTGGTGGCCTTGGCCTCCACCCATTTACTCACATAATCAACAGAAACCAAAATATACAAAAATCCAAATGAACTAGGAAAAGGACCCATAAAGTCGATTCCCCATACATCAAAAATCTCACAAAATAGTATGGGTTGTTGGGGCATCTCATGTCTCCTAGAAATGTTCCTAGTGTGTTGGCAACGAGAGCATGACTTACAAAACAAATGGGCATCATGGAACAAGCTAGGACAATATAATCCAGAGTCTAAAACCTTCCTAGCTATCCGTTGGGGTCCAAAGTGTCCACCACAAGCAAGTGTATGACAGAAATGCAAAACAGACTCAAACTCATGATCGGGAACACACCTCTTAATGACTTGGTCACTACACATGCGCCAGAGGTACGGATCATCCCACACATAATACCTAGACTCACTTTTTAATTTTTGGACTTGATGCTTCTTCAAATTTATTGGGATTTCAGAGCCAACAATGTAATTAACTAAATCAGCATACCAAGGATGCTTACCTGAGATGGTATAGAGATGCTCATCGGGGAAAGTGTCCCGAAGTGGTACCTGGTCCAAGGTGTCACCCTCTAGTGTGTGAGTAAGCCTACTCATGTGGTCTGCCACCAAATTCTCTGACCCCTTCTTGTCCTTTATCTCAAGGTCAAACTCTTGAAGGAGGAGAATCCAACGGATAAGTCGTGGCTTTCCATCTGGCTTCTTTAGGAGGTACCTCAAAGCTGCATGGTCAGAAAAAACAACTACTTTAGAGCCCAATAAATATGAACGGAATTTATCTAAAGCAAATATGACAGCAAGAAACTCCTTTTCTGTGGTAGTGTAGTTTGATTGGGCTGAATCTAGTGTCCTCTATGCATAGGCGATCACATGTGAACGTCCTTCCACCCTCTGAGATAAGACAGCTCCAACCGCGAAGTTGGAGGTGTCACACATAAGCTCAAAAGGAATCTCCCACCGTGGGGGCTGTATGATAGGTGGAGTGGTCAGACGTTGTTTTAGCTCATCAAATGAATTCCTGCAAGAAACATCAAACACAAAATCAGAATCCTTTTGAAGTAATATTGACATAGGAAGAGAAATCTTACTAAAATCTTTGATGAAGCGCCGATAAAATCCTGCATTCCCTAGGAAAGATCTAACATCATGCACACATGAAAGATATGGTAAGGATGAAATAATGTCTATCTTAGATCTATCAACCTCTATCCCATGTTTGGACACTACATGCCCTAAGACAATGCCATGATCTACCATGAAATGACACTTTTCAAAGTTCAGGACCAGATTCTTCTCAATACAACGATTCAACACCTTTCCCAAACTCTTTAGACATTCATCAAATGAGGATCCATACACTGTAAAATCATCCATAAATACCTCCATGCAGGTCTCAATAAAATCAGAAAAAATACTCACCATGCATCTCTGGAAGGTACCTGGGGCGTTGCAAAGTCCAAATGGCATCCTTCTGTAGGCAAAGGTACCGAATGGGCAGGTGAATGTCGTCTTCTCATGGTCCTCCGGAGCTATAGGAACCTGAAAATATCCAGAAAATCCGTCCAAGAAACAATAGTGTGTCTTCCCAGCTAGTCTCTCAAGCATGTGATCAATAAATGGTAGGGGGAAATGGTCCTTGCGAGTGGACTGATTTAGTTTCCTATAATCAATACACACACGCCAACTATTTTGCACCCTCATTGGAACTAACTCATCTTTCTCATTTTTAACAATAGTAACACCACTTTTCTTAGGCACAACCTGAATAGGACTTACCCACTGTGAATCTGAAATGGGAAAGATTATACCTGCCTCGAGCAATTTCTCAACTTCCTTTTTAACAACTTCCAGGAGGGTGGGATTGAGTCTCCTTTGTGGTTGTCTCACCGGTTTAGCCCCATCCTCCAAGAGAATCCTATGCATGCAAATGGAGGGGCTAATACCTGATATGTCAGCCAAGGTCCACCCAATCGCCCTGATGTTCTCCCTCAAAATATTCATAAGATTTTCTTCATGTTCAAAAGGGAGATTGTTAGCAATGATAACAGGTAATCTCTCACCACTCAACAAGTATGAGTATTTCAGATTTGGTGGCAATGGCTTGAGTTCTAATGAAGGAGGGTGTAGTATGGATGGAGACATTGAAGGAACTGAAATATGTGCACAAAGAGCATCATTATCAGAATATACATCATCAAAATCATAGAATAAAGCATAAAATCCATCAGCATACTCAACATCCATATCATAATCAGAGTGAACATGATCAAAATCAGAATATGAATCCACATCAAAATCAAATCCAAGATAGGATTGTGTATCAGAAACATGTGCGGAAGTGCTCTTAGACATCAAACTCGAACCAATACTCATAATCTCCCTAAGAATAGGACAATAAAATACTATGGAGTTTTTATTTGGTGGATCAAAATGGGAGATAAAAAAAGCAGAATGGTCCTCAGAGGGGTACTTCATGGAATCCATAACATTAAATATCACAACTTCATCCCCAAATTCCATGGAAAGTGTACCCTCATTGACATTTATGATAGTTTTTGCAGTTTTGAGGAAGGGACTACCTAAGATAATGGGGGCATGAGAACTTACCTGATCATCCTCCATGTTAAGAACATAGAAATCCGCTGGAAAGATCATGTCTCTTACCCGGACAAGTACATCCTCAAGGACTCCTGCTGGATATTCCGTAGTTCTATTCGCCAATTGCACCACTACTCTTGTTGGCTTCAACTCACCAACCTGCAAGGAAGAGAATACAGAGTGAGGCATCACATTTATGGAAGCACCAAAATCACAAAGTGCATCAGAAAAGTGCAACTCCCCTATGGTGCATGGGATGGTGAATGTCCTTGGATCCTTTCACTTTGTTGGCATTGCTAGAGTTGGTGAAATGAGTGCTGAGACATTCCTTCCAAGGTTTATCCTCTCATTTCCCTTGAGCCCTCTTCGATTGGTGCAGAGTTCTTTTAATAATTTGGCATACCTTGGGATTTGCTTAATGGCTTCAAGTAGAGGAATGTTGATCTCCACACGCTTGAATGTGTCCAAAACCTCCTTTTGCATTGCTTCTTCAGCCATCTTCTTGGTTTGAACAACACTTTTTGGAAAAGGAAGGGGTTTAGGAGGAACATCATCAATCTTTTTCTTACCTTTATCTTTCTCCTTGGATTGCTCATCAGTTGGTATGGAATGCGGTTTCTCTGAAGTTGAGGTGAATCCCGGTGGAATGGTAGGTGCAGATGTATCGTTCATTTGCTTCCCACTTCTCAATGTGATGGCACTAACATTCCCCTTTGGATTTGGAGTGGGTTGGGAAGGTAGATTTCCAGAATTTTTACTCACAAGTTCATGGAGGGCGGTGGCAATCTGGCTCATTTGAGTCTTCAACTCCCTCAGCTCCGAACATTGACTCTTCAGCTCATTCTGTTGATTAAGAACAATTTGCTTCAAAAGATCATCAGTATTAGAATCTACCTTTGGTGGATGATTCCCTTGTTTCTGACTTGTTGATGTTTGAGCTTCAAATCTCCTTTGGGGTTGTTGGAAACCCTGCTGGTAAGGCGGAGGCTGCTAGAAGTTTTGTGGATAGGGTGGCCTTTATTGTTGTCCAGATCCATACCTCATGTCTGACTGATCTTTCCACCCTTGGTTGTATGTTGGATCAAACTTCTTTTGGGGATATGGTTGTTGTTGTTGCTGCTGAAATGGTCTCCCAGGGAACAATGCTGCACAATCTTCTGTTTCTTGGAGTTGTGGGAAATAGTCAGTTGGGTGGCTTGTCTCAGCGCAAATACCACATGGCCTTGAAGGAGGGGGTAAAGATGTCTTTTGTGCCAAAGAAATTTGCCTCACCATAGTGGTCAATTCTTCAAACTTAGTATCAATCAAATGACTTTCAAGAGAAGAAGGACTTACCTGATGTACTCCCCTGACATGTGGTGTACCTCTATCACCAAATTGTTGGGAGTTTTGGGCCATCTTGTCGATCAACGCACATGCAAATACTAGTGTCTTGTCCAACAATGCTCCTCCAGCCGTAGCATCTACCATGCTTCTCTCCATAGGTGTGAGTCCTTCATAGAAGTACTGAATGAGGAGTTGCTCACTGATTTGGTGATGTGGGCAGCTTGCACACAACTTCTTGAATCTCTCCCAGTACTCATACATTGACTCCCCTTGGGCTTGCTTGATCCCCGATATCTCTTTTCGAATGGATGTTGTCCTTGATGCTGGAAAAAATCTTTGCAAGAAAAGACGTTTCAAATCATTCCAACATGTTACATATTCAGGTTGCAAATAATACATCCAATCTTTTGCAGCTCCATCAAGTGAGAATGGGAATGCTCTTAATTTAATTTGATCTTTAGAAACATTTCTTGGTTTTAAAGTTTAGAAAACCACATTAAATTACTTAAGGTGTTTGTTGGGATCCTCACCAGATTATCCATGAAACTTTGGAAGAAGGTGAATTAATCCAGATTTCAATTCAATGTCCGATTCGAGATTTGGGTATGCAATACAATTTGGTTGATAGTTAATATCAGGTGCAGCCAATTCTCGAATGGTTCTATTATGTTAATTTCCATTGTTTTCAGCCATTGGTTCCTCTTTTATGTTTGAATTTTAATAGCTTCTAATTTCAATGTTTCCAGAAGAGAGGAATTCACCAACTGGTTGAATATTGAAACTTCCCGTAGATTGAGAATGTCTGATTTGTGCCCTAAGGCTATGTTCAATCTCAGGGTCAAGATCTAAGAGATCTTCGGGATTAGTTCATGTCATAGATCAAATAAAAATGAAAAGAAAGAAAGTGGACCATAGTAAAATAAAAATGAGAAGTTTGAGTTGATGGTCCAAAAAGAAGTAGAAGAAAATAAAAGAAGAAGAAGAAAAATCAGATTGGGTAAAGAAGGAAGAAAGAAGAGAGGAAGAGAATAAAATGTAAAATAAAATAAATACCTCTAATTTGTTCAAATAATTACTTGCCTCCCCGGAAACGGCGCCAATTTGATAGAGCGTTGTCATGGGTGCCCTCAAATGATTAGTGTGATTTTGGGGTAATTAGGTGCAGCAGAGTGGCTGACCAAGGTCGTCTCTCAAAGGAGGAAGTGAATTAAAACAACTTTTCAGAGGTATTCTAGAAACAAAATAAAAGGGAATAAAAACACTACTTGAATGTATGGGGGTGGTTGTTTATAGTTTATAAATCTAGAGGAAATTTGCTGGAAGAAGATTGAATTTTTTTTTGTTTTTAATTTTGAAATGAAGTTTCGATTATAATGACACAACAAGAAGATGTTTTTTTAGAAATCTATTTTAAAAGGCGTAATTGATCTAACTCTACCTCTTCACTTTATTATTAATAATTATCATTTAAATTAACATTCACTTAATTATGATCCCTTAATTTGTTAAATCACGAACCCTACGAGAATTAACTTTACCACGAAGATTGATGTGAATTTAACCTTAGGCTAACTTCGGAACATGCAATCGCAACACCCTGCTTTGATTGATGTTCTAATATTAGATTATGGTAAGTGGTAAATTAAGGCACATATCCAATCTGGAAATGAGGATGAATTGTGTTTAGGGATTATATTTGAACTCTACAAATTTATCTCGTGTGGTCTTGTATTACCGATTAAGATCGCGCTCTCACAATTTACACAAAATCCCGACCTCGCGTGTTTTTGTGTACATTGTTCAATTGTTTGCTTAGTTTCTTAAAATTTAAAAACACAATTCATGGATCATATTAAGTGAATTACAGTAGCTCATTGTTTCAAAATAATTAAATGAAGAGGGTAGAAGATAGATTGATTACTAAAAGACTATTCTTCCATTGGTGGCGTAATCATCGTAGAAGCGTTTTGCATGTGCAAAGGTTTAAAATGGGTATAACCCAATAACGCTTCTACTCAAGAATTCCAGACCATTTAGGAAGATTAAGAGAAGAAGAAATTTAAACAAAACAGAAGAAAATATAAGAAATAAAAGAATAACAAAGAAGTTTATTACATAAACAAAATCATTACAACATGAAGGAGAAGAAGAAGGCTTCGTCGAAGGGATCCTTGCTTCAAGAGCTACCCTTATTGAAATGGTTGGAGAATTGGAGTGGATCAACTTCTCCTCTGCCCTCAACTTCCCAATTCACGTCTCAACCCCTCCAAATGTGAAAAACTCTAATTTATAGAGGGGAGGGGAGGAGAGGTTAAAAGTGGTTTCAAGTGTGAATGTGGAAATTCTTCCAAATAGTTTATGCAAATTTTCACCGCCCATTGGACAACCACAACGCGTGAATTGGCCGGCCTTCCAGAAGGATCAAATGTGAGGATATGTGTCTTCTATCTCCTCTCCAAATTTGGGCTCAATACAGTTCCATATGAAGGCGTTATGGCCGAAATACAGAAGCTTTTCCATTCTGGCGAGCCCAGCCCAACTTTGACTTCATGTCCCAATTTCAACAACCAACTGAACTCTTTAGCTCTAGTGTCCTGAATAAAAGTTGTAGATAATTAAGTTAGGAAAACTGTTACAAAATTTAAATTTCAAATAATAAATATAAAAATATTTATATTCGAAATACTACAGTGAACTATAAAGGGTAAAACTGGAATTTTAATCAAATATTCAAATGAACGATCTAATCCCAAATATTTTATAAATAAACATATTTAACACAATGCGAGGAAATTATATCATTTATTATCAATAAAATATTCAATAAAATAGTTTTTTATCAGATGGCTCATACACGTCACATATGACCCAAGGATCATTGTGATACGTATCAAAAGAATCTGAATGAATTTGGTCAGTTTTCTGTATGCCAGTTCTTTTCACTTATAATCCTATCCATTTTAAACAAAATAGACACAATTATAGTGGTACCGGCCACACCGCACCTCAGATTTAGACGGGGTTGACTCTTACACATCTCAAATGACACATGGATCATTTTACTAAAGTATCAACACAATCTGAATGTGTTTGATCGGTTTTCCATATGCCAGTTGATGTTTTCACTTAAAATGATGTCCTTTTGAAGCAAAAGTGAGACACTTTGAGTGGTTTTGGCTACACCACAGCATATATATTTAGGTGTGGTTGACTCGTACACATCACAAATTACCCATGGATCATTGTGCTAAAGTATCAACACAATAATAATCTGTTTGGTTGGTTTTCCATATGTACTTATAATGTTGTCCATTTTAAACATAAGAGAGACACTTTGGGTGGTACCGGCCACACCATGACTCAGATTGAGACGTGGTTGACTCGTACACGTCACATATTACACTTGTATTGTTTTCCTAATGTTTAAACAGATTCTAAATGCGTTTGGTCAGTTTTTCGTATGCCAGTTGTTCATTTCACTTATAATCCTATCCATTTTAAACAAAAGATACACAGTTAGACTGGTAACGGCCACACCACGCCTCAGATTTAGACGGCGTTGACTTGTACACGTCTCAAATGACCCATGGATCATTTTACTAAAGTATCAACACAATCGTAATGCGTTTGGTTGGTTTTTCGTTTGCCAGTTGATGTTTTCACTTAAAATGATGTCCTTTTGAAACAAAAGAGAGACAATTTGAGTGGTTCTGGCCACACCACACCTCAGATTGATGCGGGGATGATTCGTACACATCACATATGACCCATGGATCGTTTTTCTAAAGTATCAACACAATCACAATCCGTTTGATGAGTTTTTTGTATGTACTTAAAATGTTGTCCATTTTAAACAAAAGAGAGACACTTAGAGTGGTCCCGGCCACACTGTTCCTCAGATTGAGGCAGGGTTAACACATACACATCAAATATGACCCATGGATCATTTTTCTAAAGCATCAACACATTCAGAATGCGTTTCATCCATTTTACATATGTCAGTTGTTGTTTTCACTTAAAATATTGTCCATTTTAAACAAAAGAGAGACACTATGAATGGTTCTGTCCACACAAAACCTTGGATTGAGGCGAGGTTGACTCATACACGTCAAATATGACCCATGGATCATTGTGATAAAGTATTAACACAATCAAAATCCGTTTAGTCAGTTTTCTATATGCTAGTTGTTGTTTTCACTTAAAATGAAGTGAATTTTAAACAAAAGAGATATACTTTGAGTGGTTTCGGCCACACCTCACCTCAGATTGAGGCGAGGTTGACTCGTACACGTCACATATGACCCATGGATAGTTCTCCTAATGTATAAATGGAAACCTAATGTGTTTGGTCAGTGTTTCGTATGTATTAAAAATGTTGTCGATTTTAAACAAAATAGAGACACTTAGAGTGATCCTGGCCACACCGCAACTCGGATTGATCCCGAGATGGCTCGTACACGTCAAATATGACCATGGATTTTTGTGATAAAGTATCAACAGAATTTAAATTCGTTTGGTCGGTTTTTTGTATGCAAGTTTTTATTTTCACTTATAATCCTATCCATTTTAAACAAAACAGACATAGTTATAGTGGTACTGGCCACACTGTGCCTCAGTTTTAGATGGGGTTGACTCTTACAGGTCTCAAATGACCCATGGAGCATTATCCTGAAGTATCAACAAAATACGAATGTGTTTGGTCAGTTTTTCGTATGCCAGTTGATGTTTTCACTTAAAATGATGTCCTTTAGAAACAAAAGAGAGTCACTTTGAGTGGTGCCAACCACACCGCGCCTCGGATTGAGGCAGGGTTGACTCTTACATGTCACATATGACCCATGGATCTTTGTGCTAAAGTATTAACACAATAATAATCAGTTTGGTCAGTTTTCTATATGTACATAAAATGTTGTCCATTTTAAACAAAAGATAGACACTTAGAGTGATCTCGACCACACTGTGACACAGATTGAGCCGGGTTTGACTCATACAAGACACATATGACCCATGGATCATTGTGATAAAGTATAAATAGAATCTAAATGCGTTTGGTCACTTTTCTATTTTCCATTTTTTCTTTTCACTTAAAATCTCAGCCTCACCGTGCCTCAGATTTAGACGGGGTTGACTCGTACACATCACTTTGAGTAGTGTCAGCCACACCACTCCTCGGATTTTGGAGGCCTTGATTTCCAAGTATCTCATATAGGGGACCGGTTATCACCTGAGGCATCGTATTACCATCTTGCAAAATAGGCATGTCCTCGGTTTATCTTCAAGGAACCAATATCACTCAGGAGTAATAGAAACCATCCTGGTAGCACTCTCCTAGAAACCAGAGCATTCATCCTGGAATTTCAAGTCCAAATTCCCTGAGCATGATGAGTCTATCCCTGAGTCCTTAACATGTAACACATGTCTTATCCTAACAATTGACAAGTAAACCAAATCAAACAAATCATAATTCACATAACATAGAGAATTCCCAACAAGGATTTGTATTCAATTTAAAGCATATCACCACATGAATTTCATGAGAATGTGCTAATAATATTACCAAGACATTCATATAATTCAAGACATAAAAAAATGGAATAATACTAAATAACATTGCATGATCAAAGAAATAAAAAAAGGCATGTGAAATCAAGGAGGAGGGTGGGGGGGCTGTCTGGTGGTCTAGGGTGGAGGGTGGGGGGGCTGTCCGGGGACTAAGGAGGAGGGTGGGGGTGCTGTCCGGGGGGCTATTCGGGGGGTATCCGGGGGGCTATCTGGGGTCCATGGAGAAGGGTGGGGGGGTTGTCTGAGGGGCTGTCTGAGGGGTTGCCCAGGGTCCAGGGAGGAGGGTGGGGGGCTGTCCGGGGGGCTGTCTGGGGGGGTGTCCGAGGGTCTATCCGAGGGGCTGTCCAAGGACCAAGGAGGAGGGTGGGGGGCTGTCCGGGGGGGGGGGGGGGGCTGTTCAGGGTCCAAGGAGGAGGGTGGGGGGCTTTCCGATCACTGAGCGCCGCTGGATCCACAGAAACTGATGGAACACCCTGTGGTGGAACAGGAGTCGAAGACGATGGAATATAGAAGCTCAGAGAGACAGAAGTAGAAGGAAAAGAAGATGGGATAGGTGTATGACTGGATTCTGGCTGGGGAGTGGGAATCATCATGGGATATGAAAATAGATGGGTCAGAAGATGAAAGAGGTGGAGAAAACATGGGAGGCCTAAATATTTCGTGTGTCCCTAATGACACACCGGGATTAGAATGTGGGAAGGATGACATGTCAGTATGAGGGGCAGGGTCTAGTTGGGTATGCAGAGCGACTCGTCTACCTCTGGTACGAACCACCCTCATACCACCAGCCTGAGTACTAGGACTAGTACTAGGCTCCTCGTCGAATAAATTTCGACGTATAGGTGGATCCTACAAAAATATTTACAAAAAAAATTATCACATTAAATTATATATTCTTTAAATATATATATTTAAAATAAAGTACTTACTATTGGCACTAATGGTGGAATGCCCATCTCTGCCATTCAATGATTTCTCTCCATCATTTTTTGCCTCCGTCTCTCTTCAATTGGATGCATTTCCTACTTTTGAAAACTAATATGTAATTAATTAGAAAAAGGAAACTAATGTGTAACCCAAAAAACTAAATACATGAGGGAATAAGGGGATTCATTGGTAATTTAGATATCAATTTTTTTAGAAGACCTTAAATTTATTTAATAAATTATACAAGATGTAATTTTCACCATGTTAGAAATATTGTTGGACTAGGTTTGAATACAGTTCAATTCCAAATTAGAAAATGAAATTCAAATAAAACTGCAACCAATAAACATTGAAAATTCACATAACGGTCAAGTCAGCTAAAACATATTTGTTATTAATACTAAATCAATTTGTATAGTACCAAAATTAAGAACCCAACTCGAGGTAAACCAAAATAATTGAGAACATGGATGAATGATTCTATATATTTTCAACCAAAACTTCATGTTCACAATCAACTCTGAAAATTGAACTATTGGAGTCATCAAAAGAAATAAATGGATTGGTTCTAATGGCAGTAGGGAATGTTTCAATTCCATCGTCACCATCATAAAAAATATGTCTTGGAATTACTTCAACTATGACACCAAATTCAGGTCGAAGTTGGTTTTTGACCTAAAAAACATGTCTAGCCATTGATGTCAACACATGGTTCTTCAGTAGAGAGAGTGTGAATCATATTAATTACTCGAAATCCACAATCATCAATAAAAGTTCCATGTCTCATCATCGAATAAAACCAAAGGAATTTCATCATTGTGACTCATCCATGAGAGTAATAATCCAATATTATTATTTTCTCAACGACTCCATAATAACCAACATTTTCAAATTGTGGTCTACTATTTAATGCACTGGAATAAAAATATGTTATGGCAGTAACCATAAAACCATCATGTTGTGTTCTCATGTTCTTTTATTATTCCGTGACAATAAATTTGTACCCATTGATAACAGTTGATTTACAGTCACGAACCACGGTATTAGGACCAAAATCCAAAGATCTTATTTCCTAAGAGATAGAGTCTGCAGAAAAACTCAATACCTGAAATATAAATGATTACTAAACTTAATTAAATATTGATTTAATTATATTAAACAGTAATATTTTTACCTTCAATTTTAACCAAGCAGAAAAATTATTGCTATGCAAAGCCTCTCTCCTTCTCAAAGATAAATAATGATACTTTCAATTTATTATTGATTTATGTTCCCTGATAATAAAAAATATGAATATTTGAATAGATATATATATGTAAGATGTACATATTCAATTTAGTTACCCGATATAGTCATCGAACAAATCACAGTTGAACAGAACTGTGTGATGTGCCATCTCCCACTGTTCATGGCTTAATGTCTTCAATGTATATTGATCCAGGAATTCCTCCTATTTGAGGAAGTGATGGAAAACTAGGTTCAATTTTCTTATACTGTTCTTCTTCATTTCTCATTGGTCTGTTCATTCTTATAGTATGATCAAAAAAATACATTGAGCAGAAATCCATACATTCTTGATCCAAGTAACCGTTCACAATAGAACCTTCTGGATGATTCCTGTTTCGGACATAATACATTGATGTGTACATTTTTATGTCTGTTGGATACATCCAAAAAAATGAAACAGGTCCTCCAAGAAGTATTTCAGTGGGAATATGGATAGTCAGATGCAGCATGCATCTGAAAAATGATAGAGGAAATATTTTCTCCAACTCCCATAAAATTAATGGGGAATCTATCAACATTTTTTTCAAGAAATACTTGGACAACTTTTTAGCAAAAATATATCTAAACAAATGGCACAACCGAATAAAAATCACCATTACATTATTGGGAAAAAGATGACAGATTTCTATTGGAAACAACTCATGCAAAAGAACGTGATAATCATGAGACTTGAAATATTTTGGATTCAACTCTCTTCTCCTGACCTATTTAGATATGTTGCTTGAATAGCCATCAAGAACTCTAATAGTCACTAATACAACCAGAAATTGTTTTTTTGTAGGTGTCATTACATAAGAAGCACATGGAAGTTTCCATCTATTTTCACTGATACACACATGATGAAATTCTGGTCTGATGGACCATTCCACCAAGTCACGCCAAGATCGTAAATAATATTTTTTCTTCCCCTTGACATTAATAAGAATAGAAAACAACATTTCACATATATTCTTTTCAATATTCACTAAGTCTAAGAAATGACTGAACACATTGATTTACCAATAAGACAAATAAAAAAAGATACTCCTCTTCCTCTAATTGTAACAGGTTTTGGTGGAAACATTTTTTCTCATTCCAAATTTCATTTGACCCTTCCCGAATGAAAAACTAAAATATTTCAATTCATTAAGCACATCATTTCCAGACATATGATGATGTGGATCATCGGTCTCTATAGTATTATCAAATCTTCGACAATTATTTCTATATGGATTGTCCAATGGAAATAATCGTCGATGTCCAATAAAATTGAAACTATAGCGATGTTTCAGTCTTTTGGATCTTGTATTCTTCATACAAATGGGACATGAAAGTTTCCCCTTATTTCTCCATGTAGAAATCATTGCATAAGATGGAAAATCATTGATCATCCACAAAAGCGCAGCACACATATGAAATATGTCTTCCGAACATGCATTTTATGTGCACACACCCACATCCCAATGAAGTTTCAACTATTTTATTAAAGGTTTCATGATTACATTAATATCAATGCTGGGATCATAAGGGCTAGATATGAGTATAATCATGAAAGTGAAAGGTTTTTTCATACACAACCATGGGGAAAATTATAAATGTGTATAAAAACAAGCCATGTGTTATGAAAAGTATGAATCTTCCCAAAAGGATCAAAACCGTCGCATGAAATACCTAGCCTCACATTATGCATGTCAGTTGAAAATCAGGATGTTGAGTATTAAATATCTACCATGAAAATCCATCTGTAGGATGAACCAACTCATCATTAGTCTTCTTTCTCTTAGTATCATGCCATCTCATTTTTATTGATATGTCATCAGAAATAAAAAGATTCTGGAGTCTGGGGATCAATGGAAAGTGCCACATTACTATCTGTGGAACACGGGATGGTGTTCCATTAGATTTTGACTTTTAGCGGGATGTGCCACATTTTATACAATCATTTCGTTCAGCGGTTTCCTCCCAGAATAAACTACAATATTTCCGGCAAGCATGAATTTGGTTTCTTGAACATCCATGTTCCACAACTAACTTCCATGCCATATAGTGGTTTGAGGGAATATCTGCATCATCTGGAAGTAAATCCTTCAATAGGGTAAGAATGTAATCGATTGCTATATTAGAAATCCCATACATAGTTTTCCAATGAAACAATCAGATTAAAAATTCCATCTTTTTCATTTTATCGCATTGTCGATATAATTGAGTCATGGAAGAATCATTCAATTTTATCACACTATAAATATCATCATTTTCACTAGATGTGTCATATGTCCTCATATCAAAGTCTTATTGAGTCGAAATCCTTCATTTTCATGATGACGAATAAATAGAAACCGATCATCTAACAAATTATCTATTCTAGTCCTTCTATTTCAATCATCACCAATCTCAGATTTAATTGTCTCTCCATTGTAATACCACACAAAGTAGTTTTCTTGAAAACCAAATTTGGTTATGTTGTAGCTAACTTCTTCATGGCTGAACCAAGGTCTACCAACTCAATTAAAACATGGGCAGTGTATGCGACAACTATCTGAATCATTGTGAAATGCAAAATATATAAAGCTCTCAAAATTGTTTTGAAAAATGCTTGAGATTCGATTGGTTTAATACATCCAACTTCTGTACATTCTGTAAAAATAATTTATATAAGTCATTTTGCAATAAACAATTCAATAGTATTGAACTTTAATAGAAAATATATTTAAGTAAACAATAAAGGAAGAAGTTTCTAGTCGATGTAGTGAACTATTAAAACAATGTAAAGAACTTGTACTCAAAAAATAAATTAAAATTTAATTATATTCATTTTCATTAGTTCTATAAGAGGCACATGCCTCAAGTCCCATTATGTGTTATAGGAATCCCAAATCATTCACTCATGTTCAATAACTCATTATTGGAACCTCTATAGCCATACCTTTCATTACCCAATTACTTCCCCAAGTCAAGGGAACCCCATGGGTGAATATATTTTAGGCTTCTACATTAATAGGTTGTTCATGGCTTGTAAAAAGATTTAATTTCATAAAGTATAGACAAAAACATTTTTTTTTAAATTTGATATTAATAATAAATTATGTCAATGATAACAACATTACTGAAATAAACTTTTGACTTATCTAATTTTTTTATGGATGTCTACACATACCAGCATGGCTAGTGAAAATCACCCCACCCTCATAAAAGTGAGTATTGGCCAAGAAGGACACATAATATACAACGTACAATGAGAACCATATTTAATTGAAGCTAAAGTTATATTAGTACAATCATCATGGGGGAAATGGAATATATGATCCTAGTTAACTGATGAATTCAAAAAATTGTATTCCATATGTTATACACTATATAAGGTAAGAAATCATGTGAGGATGGGTATACATAATTCAACTTCTTACATGCTAGTGAGAATGAAGGCTTGAATTAATGACATGAGTTCACTGATTAAATGAGGTTAGAGGTTGCATAGGCTGTGTAAGCAGAATTATTAAATAAGGGTAGAGGTTGCATACACTTTGAATTGTGGGGGAGTCTTAGCTGATTTAGAAACTAAAATAAATTCCCATCATAGGTATTAATAAGAAACCTCAGCATCAAAAGAAACTCCAAATAAAAAGGACTAAAAACATCAAACATTTCGAGAATTCACTACTATTCATGGTTTATCCACATGTTTAACAGGAATTATATGTCTTAGTCATGAACCACCTCTACAGCTCCAAGGTTTCACCAACAAACATAAGGTAAATATCTCAAAATATCATTAAAACAACTCATTAATAGGCTCAAAACGTAAATATAATATTGATCCAAACATGTAATCTCTTTCACAACACATTCTCACACACTAGTTATCTCATGCGTTACTAAATACCAAACATAGTCACATAACAAGTGTACTATACCAAATTACATTACAGAAGCCTTATTAAAAAAATTCTCATTTTAATATAACACTTTCCTCAATATTAAATCTTTTCTGAAATATACTTCAAAATCCATTTTAAATAATAAAATCTCTTTGATAAATTTTAACCAATATTTGGTGTATATTCAAGGCACCCCATTAGGAAAAGTCACATTAAATTCCCAATTTCCACACCAAACCATTGAAAACAACTAACATGGGACAATCATCAACCACAAATAACTCAACTGGAAATTTAAAAAATATAAACCAAATGTGACATAGAATTTAATGTTATGTCAGTGAAAATGAGATTAAATAGAGACAAAAACATCATAAATGGTTCCAAAATCATAACTTTTGATTAAAACCACCCATAATAGGAAGGGGAATGCCTCATACACCTAATCCCCAATAAAACAAACCAAATACCCAATTAAAAATGATTAGTTTTTTACACAAAATTTAGGGTTTACACCTTCATAAATGGATAAATATGCAAGATAAGTGGATAATGAGAAAGAATACAAGAATATTTGGACTTCTAACCTAGTTGGGGAGCAGCTGATTTGATGGAGTAGGGCGCGCACGAGGATTCTGCAAATTGGGGGAGAGGGGATTATGAAATCGAGGGAGAACTGCCGAATGCAGGTAGTACTACCCGATCTGGTCTAAATCTGGGTATCTTTTCCCAAAGGTTTTTAAAAATTGTTGGGAAAACATTAGCTTTACCAAAAGTTGGTCTAAACAATTCGTAAAGGGAAACATTTCCCAACGTTTTCCAACAATTTGTGTAAAACGTTTGGGAAAGAGAATTATTTCCCAAAGGTTTTCATAAAACCATTGGGAAATCACCAACTATGTATTCCTTTACCAACAGTTTTATGGAACTGTTGATAAAGGCCTCCTATACCAATGGTTTTGATGAAACTTTGGTATAGGAGCGTTGGATATACCCATGTTTCTAGTAGTTACTCCAGCCTCTGAGTTGAAGTATCCCATGAAAGTGAACCTCTCGGATCCAAAACTAGCACTCTGAGAGCTTACCATAAACCAGTTCTCTCGAAGTGTGTCCAGTACCACCTGCAAATGGTAGTCATGCTTCTCCTCAGTAGTCGAGTAAATCAGAATGTCGTCGATGAAGACTGTGATAAATAGATCGAGGTAAGCTGTAAAATCATGTTCATGAGTCCCGTGAACTGTAGAGACCCTACGCTTGACGTACATGGACATTACTTTACTTTTGCGGAATACTTAATACATAACAAAAATAGACACACAAGGACCTTAATAGTTTAGTGTCTTTGGAAACTTGGAACGTAATCTTCTAATCGTGGTGAAAGATCTTCAACATCTCCCATAAAGATCTTCCACTTTTTGTTTCCTTACCTAAAACCTTTCTTTTGATCCTGAGGGAAAATAAAACATAAAAACGGGGATCTCAAATTCTCAATAAGGGTAATCATGGATAAAATAAAACATACCATATACATTTGAACTTAAAAACATGAACATAATGTTTAAACATCAAAATCTTGAGAAACGACATAAAACATGGAGTACATAAGGCATAGATCAAAATGGAACATAAACCATGATAAAATAGAATGGGAGTAAAACATGTAATTGTGGCATCAATTAAGAACATGTAATGATTTCCATTGTATCCAAGGCATTTCTGCCAAGACCATCTTAGTGGACAAAGTCCCATTCTGAATCGAGTTCACTCCTCGTTTCAGTCCTGTAACACTGAACTGGATTAACTTACCATTCCAGCCATGTCTATCTCATGAGATATATAATCTTTACCCAATGCATTGGAGGGAGATATAGGTCCCAGCCATCTCATAATGAAATCATTCTTACTTGTGCCGCAAAATAAACATACATCATTCATAATAACCCAACAATTAAAATGGGTTCCATAAACATCATCCCATCATTACATAATCCATATAAAAGAAATGAATATCATTTCATAATAAGAGAAGTGAAACCATGTAAATCATAGAGACATTTTACTTGAAACATACACATATGAAATAATGTCATCTTAGATGAAAACTGGTTTTGATAAAACACTTGAAATGAATTCTTGAGGAAAATATCCTTTTTTCTTCAAAATCATTTTCTTTTCACAAAATGTCATGCAATTTTAAAAGAAAAGGATTTTGTTGAAAATAGTCATGATATATTTTGGAGGAATCATCATGAAAACAAGGCTTTATAAAACCATAAAAATCCTTTCATTCCATATAAGTTAAAAAAACATTCTTCTCGTACTTTTGCCGGAAAAGTCAAAAAGTACCTCGTAACGTAAAAAAAGAAAGATTCCTTACATACCATGTAGTAAAATTCAAGAATGGGTAAAAAGGACTTTAGACATACATGAAAACACCTTTATAAAACATGGACATGAATGATTGAAATAACCCCAGTAAATACTTACGAATAAGCAATCTTGGATAATAATGAGATTTGCAAAATTATCCCTTACCTTAGGTCCGATATGCTTCGTACGTATCCGAAACTCCTGTATAATGATTTAAATAATGTAATTGACTTATTACATAATCATATTCATTGTTATGATATCATATATGGTTAACTTATGACTTTATATTACCCGTTCTTTTATAAATTCCATGTTAAAGAGCGTTTTGGGTAAAATCGTTTCATTTGTCGTCTGTGTTTTGACTTGTAATTATTCATATGATTACTTAGATCATGATTACTTAATTCCAGAATATAAAAAAAGATTTATATATAATATATATTCATAATATACATATATATAATAAATCGATAAATGGAAAGAAATACACCGTTCATGTAGACGGTAGGCCGTACGTACGCATGAACGTTGTTTTCGTTTCCTCATTGAATTGAATGGAATTAATTGGATGAAATACATATATATATATATATATATACATAAATCCAGTATCATTATTATTTCATATATTTCATGATTATTTATTATATATACTTTATAATCATTTATGAATGGTTAATCATTGAGAATGAATCTCATCGCGTCGTGGAGACGGTATTCCGTACGTATGCACGAGCGATGATATCGTTCCCATGATCGTGGAATTTTATTGGAGTGTATGTATACTAGTACATAATCCATATCACTTTACAATAATCATATATAGTTATTATTTACACCATTATACCCATCCAAGTAAGGTGGTGGTGGAAAATATATTACACCACGGTGTGGAGACTGTATTCCGCACGTACGCACGCGCGGTGATTTCGTTTTCCGTAGGATGGATAGATGTTGAAATAGGTTTGTTTGATACTTATAATAACAAATAAGTATATGAGTGATACTTATGTTATTACTTCATAATGAAACAACCTAAGAAGAATAAGTGGAAGAAGAAATAAAGGTAAAAGAATCAGTAACGGACAATACCTCTTCTTTGAAGCGCCTCTTTGAGACCTCCTCGTAGGGCACTAAAATTGTTCTTTGAAGAGGACCAGGACCTCTAGGATGTTTATAGGGAAGTGGATAAGATAATTTGGCAGGGGTTTTCTGATCTTGAAGGCTCAAAGTGGTGTGAGGAAGAGAGGGAGGAGGTGCCCTTTTATAAGGGAGGGGAGGGGCACCTTTGGAAATCTTAAAAAAATTAATTTATAATAAATCTAACCCCACTTAAAAACCACAAAAAATGACTCATATTCTAAGTTTAGATGAGATAGGGTTGTAATATCATTAAAAAATAAAATTTTTACATGTTAGGAAATTATTTTAAACATTATCAACTTGATTTATCCTTACTAAATCAATTTAATTTTATTTGTGGTAATAACATTCTAAAGTTTTAATTTATAACAAAAAATTACTTATATGTTGTGAATTGTCCATAATTGGATACTTTATAACATTTTAGACCATATAAATGTAAATTTATAATTTTTAAATATTTTTGTGATTTTTAAACAATTTTATAATATGTTATTTTTATAAAATAACAATAGTGTCAATTTTGACACTATTCATTTGTTTGAATTTAAATAAAATATATACAGAAGATATGTTCAAAATAAAAGCTTTAATAGATTCATAATAGTTCATATGTATCTATAAATTAGTGGAGCACATTAAATAGTTCATATCGTATTTATTTTATTATTTTTAAAACCATTTATTTGGTTTATCTATTAATAAAATAATTACAACAACATTTTTATATAAATATTTAATAGACTTATTTGTTGCCTAAAAATTAAAAATAAAATCCCATTATGAATATAAATCTATTAACTTTCACAATAATACTTTTAATAGAATTTATCATCTTAAAATCACAATAGTTAAATTGTTATATTTATTAAATTATGAAGGTGACAAATTTGGCATCATTTAAAATAAAATAATATAAGTGTCATAATCATCTTAATAAGGATCCAAATGGTCCACAATTCGGCCAGTGGATGATTAGGGTTTATATATACACTAATAATAAGTTTTTTTCAGATTTTGTTGGCCTTTTGATATGTATTAATATTTCAATAAAAACTATATTATTGATTTTTCACTAAATAAATAATTTCTGCATCATTAATGTATCACCATTAATGACAATCATTTAATCCCTAAAAATTCTAAATAAATTATCATGATGTAGATAATTTTATTATATTTCTGGAGACTATTAATTTTTTAAGTTTTATGATGTTTATCACTAAATTAAAATTATTATACTTATAAGATTTAAGAGAGTGACATGTTGTCACTTTCTTTGGTTTTAATAATAATTAAATTGTTTTCATGATCAAAAGTCCATAAAATGAATATAATCCTACCCTTAGGTGATATGGGCCTACTTTTATCCATCCAATATTATTTTATCATATGTTAGGGTAATTTTATAATCTTATATTTACCCTTAATTACCCGATTTACCTTTAACTATGGTAAATAAAATTTACCGTAGTTACTATTCATAATTCCCAAAAATAAAAAGTAGCTTATTAACATAATTTGGACCCACGGATTTCAAATATGGAATCCATTTTTTCAAATTCAATACACAAAAGTTGCAGAAATTAAATTAAAATTAATCCCATTGTCGAAAGAAAACGAGTTTTTCTTTAAAACATTGCAAAAGATTGAATTGATTTAACCTACGAATTCAAGGTAAAATCAATGATAATGACATAAATTATATTAAATGGTAAAAATATATTCTATTTATACTTTAAAACCATTATATATTATAATTTAACCACATAAGTTATTATGATGAAAAAAGTTGTTTTTAATTAAAATATAGCGTGTTTTTACTATTCATTAAAATATGAAAGTTATCAGAATAATATGAAAAAGTTTTCCAAGGTAAAATTTTATATCTTGATTCCAAAGAATAATTTTATTTTGAAAAATTGAACTTATAAAAATTTCAAAAACAAGATTTAATGTGGGTGCGCCATCAAAAGGCGGTAAAACTGCATTTTAAAAAAAACTTATTTTACCCGAAAAATTTATTTTGTTCTTATACCATGTTCTAGAAAATGTGTAAGATGAATAATAATGTTATAAAATTCAAAATTTAGTTAATACTATTCATAACGGCTAGTTCATAATAATATTATAATAATATATCGTTATTTAGTAAAACCCAGTATTGCGTACAACACACGCTATCAAGGAAGGTCATGATTGCGTGTAATGCAAGCCAATTCAGGGTTGCATGTAGTGCACGACTCCTCTGTTGCAGCGTATAAAAAAATACATTGAATATATATATACTCAATGTTTCAAAGAATATCTACTATCAAACAAACATGAAATTGTGTGTAGCACGATCTAGGATTAGTGTTGCGTATACTGAAAGCTAATACGGTGTTGCGTATAGCGCAAGATAATCTTGGTGTATCGTAAAACAGAAGATATGAAAAAAATTAAAAAGAAAATATCTTATGAAATCTTGGGTTATTACATTCTACCCCCCTTAAAATGAATTTCACCCTCGAAATTTGTCGAGGTTATAATTGGTTTTCTACATGAAAGTTTATTTAATTGAAACCCACATCGTAAAAAGGAATACCAAAACTTATCTTTAAAAACTAAAGTATGAAACGTAACAGTTACCCAAATAAACTAATACTGGGTTTCCACATAGGAGAACATATGTGAAAATATGGATATGGAGGAGAAATCTAAAAATCATGTTCTGATGGAGAGTGGTAGAGAACAGGGCTATGAAAAAGCCAACAATCACAAAGACATAGATTTGTGATGACCTAAGGTACCATCTGATTCATCGGATATAAGGGAACTAGGACAACATTTTTGGTTTTCAAGATCATTTCCCTAAAGTTGATGAATTAAAAGAAATACTTACATGATTTTGGTACAATCTCACTGTTGTTCGTGAATTGAACAATTTCCACTTCATCCCTTAAAGGAATGAAGTTGAATTTGTTATTCGTGATGTGTTAGCAGATCATGTGATAGAATGATGGGTCATTCCATCTGTTTCAAAAAAAAGGTCAGCAAAAGTTATAAGTCTATCTTATGGTTAGATTAATCGTATATGGTTCCAAAAATGAACTTATACTTCATATATCATACCACTTAATAAAATAAAACTAGTTTCTACTAACCGGGGACTTCCTGTAGGCCAGTGGTAGGAGATAAAGGCCAGTCGCACTTCGGTTTTGGGTTTGATTCCCACAACCTTGTCTGACGCGATGGGATGTGGCCCATCCTACAGGTTGTCCTTTTTCTAAAACTACATTACTATATCATCCCATCAATAATATCAAAAAAGGTTCTATCCTTAAACAATACTAACTTATGTCCAACATAATCCATTCCAATATTTAGGCTTATCCATAATATTGCAGTCCATTGTCATATTATAGTGAAAACGATTACCAGATATTTCATATAAGAAACATCTTAATACCATCGTTGATCCCCATATATCATAAGATATGTCTTGTTGGTTACATTACAAACGTTCGAAGGCCTTAATCATGTATTCAATTGAAAAATGAATACCCATTGAACCTTAGTGAAAACATGAATGCAGTTAAAAGTTAACACTTTCCACATACCAAAATCCTCAAAATTCTATATACTCAAACCATGATATAACTTAGTCCTTATATCAATCATGATATAATGAATACAATCAAACATCTCATTATCTTTTTATTACTTCATTATGTTCATATCATCTACTTTACAAAAATATCTGAATAACATTCCATGGTTACTGGTATCATTCAACATATACTTTCAAATACTTTTAGGAAAAACAATAGTGTAACAATCCTTAGATGATTCTTTATTCCATAGTACCATTAGCTATACAACATAACTCTCGGTAAACATACAATCATTCCACTACCTTCTAAAACAACTGACTGAGATTCAACACTTCTTTCAGCTCATATATCATTTGTAGTATCCTCATCAACATCCACATAAATAATACCCATATGACCATGCTGATTCTGTTCATGATATTTTCCATTAGGGGATTGGTTTGTATAATGCCCGTACATTCCACATTTAAAACATCTAATCATTGTTGATGTTGTAGCAATACCATTATCCTTGTCCATGGTGTTAGCTAAACCTTTTCCATTGCACTTACTGGCTTTGTGTCATTCTTTTCCACACCCAAAGCATCTTCCAGTTCCTTTGAAACAATCTCCCTGATGCCTCATCCCACATGATTTACATGAGGGAAATTGAACTTTGTTTCCTTTATGATCATCATGAAACTCCATCTTTCTCTTATTATCTGTGTCTGGAAAATTACCAAAGTTGAGATTATTGATCATATTATGTGATTTCTGATTAGGCATAATAACGATTTTTGGGCTTCCAAATCCCGTTTCATTTGGTTGCTCATGAAGAATATCATTCCATTTTCTATTATATCCTCCATTATTGTGAATCTTCCTGTTTCCATCCATTTTCTAAAACCCAAAAAGAATAGTGTGAGAGAAAAAAATAATTCTAGGGAAAACAACATAGTGAAGGAGAAGTTCCCTCAATATCTAACATCTTAGGTTAAATTCTAAGATCATTACCATAGTTCTAGGACTATATCCTATATGTATACTTATCCTTAGGGACATCCCTAGATATACCTTAGAAATATCTCTAGGGATCTCACTAACGTTTTCGGATCCTAGTTTCCAAAGATTGACTAAACCTTTCCTCTGATACCAACTGTAGAGACCCTAAGCTTGACGTACATGGAAATTACAATACTTTTGCAGAATACTTAATACATAACAAAAACAGACACACAAGGACCGTAATAGTTTAGTGTCTTTGGAAACTTGGAACGTAATCTTCTAATCGTGGTGAAAGATCTTCAACATCTCCCATAAAGATCTTCCACTTTTTGTTTCCTTACCTAAAACCATTCTTTTGATCCTGAGGGAAAATAAAACAAAAAAATGGTGAGCTCAAATGCTTAGTAAGGGTAATCATGGATAAAATAAAACATACCATATACATTTGAACTTAAAAACATGAACATAATGTTTAAACATCAAAATCTTGAGCAACGACATAAAACATGGAAGTACATAAGGCATAGATCATAGTGGAACATAAACCATGATAAAATAGCATGGGAGTAAAACATGTAATTTTGGTATCCATTAAGAACATTTAATGATTTCCATAGTAGCCAAGGCATTGCTACCAAGACCATCTTAGTGGACAACGTCCCATTCTGAATCGAGTTCACTCCTTGTTTCAGTCCTGTAACACTGAACTGGATTAACATACCGTTCCAGCCATGTCTATCTAATGAGATATAAAATCATTACCCAATGCATTGGAGGGAGATATAGGTCCCACACCCCATCTCATAACGAAATCATTCTTACTTGTGCCACAAAATAAACATACATCATTGATAATAACCCAATAAATAAAATGGGTTCCATAAACATCATCCCATAATTACATAATCCATATAAAAGAAATGGATATCATTTCATAATAAGATAAGTGAAACCATGAAAATCATAGAGACATTATACTTGAAACACACACATATGAAATAATGTCATCTTAGATGAAAAATGGTTTTGATAAAACACTTGAAATGAATTCTTGAGGAAAATATCCTTTTTACTTCAAAATCATTTTCTTTTCACAAAATGTCATATATTTTTAAAAGAAAAGAATTTTGTTGAAAATAGTCATGAAATATTTTGGAGGAAGCTTCATGAAAACAAGGCTTTGTAAAACGGTAAAAATCCTTTCATGTCGTATAATTTTAAAAAAACATTCTTCTCGTACTTTTTTTGGAAAAGTCAAAAAGTACCCCGTAACGTAAACAAAAGAAAGATTCCTTACATAACATGTAGTAAAAGTCAAGAATGGGTAAAAATGACTTTAAACATACATGAAAACACCTTTATAAAACATGAAAATGAATGATTGAAATAACCCCAGTAAATACTTACGAATAAGCAATCTCGGATAAAAACGAGATTTGCAAAATTATCCCTTACCTTAGGTCCGATATGCTTCGTACGTATCCGAACCTCCTGTATAATGATTTAAATAATGTCATTGACTTATTAAAGAATCATATTCATTGTTATGATATCATATATGGTTCACTTATGACTTTATATTACCCGTTCTTTTGTAAATTCCATGTTAAAAAGCGTTTTGGGTAAAATTGTTTCATTTGTCATCCGTGTTTTGACTTGAAATTATTCATATGATTACATAGATCATGATTACTTAATTCCAGAATATAAAACATGATTTATATATAATATATATTCAGAATATAAATATATATATATATAATAGATCGATAAATGGAAAGAAATACACCGTTCATGGAGACGGTAGGCCGCACGTACGCAAGAACATTGTTTTCGTTTCCTCATTGAATTGAATGGAATTAATTGGATGAAATATATATATATATATATATATTAATCCAGTATCATTATTATGTCATATGTTTCATGATTACTTATTATATATACTTTATAATCATTTATGAATGGTTAATCATTGAGAATGAATCTCATCGCGTCGTGGAGATGGTATTCCGTACGTACGCATGAGCGATGATATTGTTCCCATGATCGTGGAATTTTATTGGAGTGTATGTATACTAGTAAAGAATCAATATCACTTTACAATAATCATATATAGTTATTATTTACACCATTATACCCATCCAACTAAGGTGGTGGTGGCAAATAGATTACACCATGGCGTGGAGACGATATTCCGTATGTACGCACGCGCGGTGATTTTGTTTTCTGTAGGATGGATAGATGGTGAAATAGGGTTGTTTCATACATATAATAAAATATCAGTATATTAGTGATACTAATGTTATTAATTCATAATGAAACAACCTATGAATTAGAAGTGGAAGAAGAAATAAAGGTGAAAGAATCGGTAACGGACATTACCTCTTCTTTGAAACGCCTCTTTGAGACCTCTTCTTAGGGCACTAAAATTGGTCTTTGAAGAAGACCAGGACCTCTAGGATGTTTATAGGGAAGTTGAGAAGAGAATTTTTCAGGGGTTTTCCATGCCTTAAGGCTCAAAGTGGTGTTAGGAAGAGAGGGAGGAGGTGCCCTTTTATAAGGGAGCGGAGGAGCACCTTTGGAAATCTTAAAAATATTAATTTATAATAAATCTAACCCCACTTAAAAACATCAAAAAATGACTCATATTCGATTATTAGATGATATATGGTTTTAATATCATTAACCAATAAAATTTTGACATGTTAGGAAATTATTTTAAACATTATCAACTTGATTTATCCTTACTAAATCAATTTAATTTTATTTGTGGTAATAACATTCTAAATTTTAATTTATAACAAAAAATTACTTATTTGTTGTGAATTGTCCATAATTGGATACTTTATATCCTTTTATACCATATAAATTTAAATTTATAATTTTTAAATATTTTTGTGATTTTCAAACAATTTTATAATATGTTATTTTTATAAAATAACAATAGTGTCAATTATGCCGCTATTCATTTGTTTGAATTTAAATAAAATATATACAGAAGATATGTTCAAATTAAAAGCATTAATAGATTCATAAAAGGTCATATGTATCTAGAAAATTAGTGGAGAACATTGAATAGTTCATATAATATTTATTTTATTATTTTTAAAACCATTTATTTGGTTTATCTCTTAATAAAATAATTACTACAACATTTATATATAAATATTTAATATACTTATTTTTTGACTAAAAATTAAAAATGAAATCGTATTATGAATATAAATCTATTAACTTTCACCATAATACTTTTACTCGAATTTATCATCTTAAAAACACAATATTTAAATTTTTATATTTATTAAATTATGAAGGTGACAACTTTGGCATCATTTAAAATAAAATAATATAAGTTTCATAATCATCTTAATGAGGATCCAAATGGTCCAAAAGTGGGCCAGTGGATGATTAGGGTGTATATATACACTATTAAGAAGTTTTTTTCAGATTTTTGATCCTTTTGATATGTATTAAAATTTCAATAAAAACTATATTATTGATTTTACACTAAATAAATAATTTCTGCATCATTAATGTATCACCATTAATGACAATTATTTAATCCTTAAAAATTATAAATAATTTATCATGATGTATATAATTTTATTATATTTCTATATACTATTCATGTTTGATGTTTTATGATGTTTATCACTAAATTAAAATTATTATACTTATAAGATTTAAGAGAGTGACATGTTGTCACTTTCTTTGGTTTTAATAATAATTAAATTATTTTCATGGTCAAAAGTCCATAAAATGAATATAATCCGACCCTTATGTGATATGGGTCGACTTTTATCCATCCAATAGTATTTTGGCATGTGTTAGAGTAATTTTATAATCTTATATTTACCCTTAATTATCCGATTTACCTTTAACTATGGTAAATAAAATTTACCGTAGTTACTATTCATAATTCCCAAAAATAAAAAGTAGCTTATTAACATAATTTTAATCCACGGATTCCAAATATGGAATCAATTTTTTTAAATTCAATACAAAAAATTTGCAGCAATTAAATTAAAAGTAATCTCGTTGTCGAAAGAGAACAGATTTTTCTTTAAAACATTGCAAAAGATTGAATTGATTTAACCTATGAATTCATGGTAAAATCAGTGCTAATGACATACATTATATTAAATAGTAAAAATAT
Source organism: Viscum album (assembly GCA_963277665.1). Classification (NCBI taxonomy): domain Eukaryota; kingdom Viridiplantae; phylum Streptophyta; class Magnoliopsida; order Santalales; family Viscaceae; genus Viscum; species Viscum album. Next base: position 249,081,255 of record OY728131.1, read on the forward strand.
ATTCTATTTATACTTTAAAACCATTAAATATTATAATTTAAACACATAAGTTATTATGATGAAAAAAGTTGTTTTTAATTAAAATATAGCGTGTTTTTACTATTCATTAAAATATGAAAGTTATCAGAATAATATGAAAAATTTATCCAAGGTAAAATTTTATATCTTGATTCCAAAGAATAATTTTATTTTGAAAAATTTAACTTATAAACATGTCAAAAACATGATTTAAAGTGGGTGCGCCATCAAAAGGCGGTAAAACTGCATTTTTTTTAAAATACTTATTTTACCCGAAAAATTTATTTTGTTCTTATACCATGTTCTAGAAAATGTGTAAGATGAATAATAATGTTATAAAATTAAAAATTTAGTTAATAATATTCACAACGTCTAGTTCATAATAATACTATAATAATATATCATTGTTTAGTAAAACCCGGAATTGCGTACAACACACGCTATCGAGGAAGGTCGCGATTGCGTGTAATGCAAGCCATGTCAGGGTTGCATGTAGTGCATGACTCCTTTGTTGCTTCGTATAAAAAAATACATTGAATATATATATATATACTCAATGTTTCATAGAATAACTACTATCAAACTAACATGAAATTGTGTGTAACACGATCTAGGATTAGTGTTGCGTATACTGCAAGCTAATACCGTGTTGCGTATAGCGCAAGATAATCTTGGTGTATCGTACAACCAAAGATATGAAAGAAATTAAAAAGAATATATCTTATAAAATCTCGGGTTATTACATGAACATTGCTGGAGTGTTGGTTACGCCGAATGGAATAACCAAGAACTTGTACTGGTCATACCGACATCTGATGGTCTTCTTCTTCACATCCTCATCTCAAACTCTGAGCTGGTGATAGCCTGATCTGAGATCTATCTTCGAGAACCACTATGCTCCTGTCAGCTAATCAAAGAGGTCTTCAATCTTAGGGAGTGGGTTCTTGTTCTTCACGGTCACCAGGTTCAGGTGACGGTAGTCAACACAAAGCCTCAAGCTCATATCCACCTTATTGGCGAACAAAATCGACGCTGCAAAGGGAGGAAAACTAGGCCAGATGAATCCCATCCCCTACAAGTCCTCTAGTTGTACCTGCAGCTCGGGAAGCTCCGCGGGAGCCATCCGATGCGCTGGTGTAGATATTAGTGTCATCTTGGGGTACATGTCAATGTAGAAGTCCACCTCTCTATAAGGAGGTAGTCCTGGAACAACGTCAGGGAAAACATCCGTGTACTGGTCCACCACTACTGGATAGCTCGGACTCTCCACATCAACTGATCTGAGGGTTAGGCAGGACAACTAAGGAGGGATCTACTGCACTCTCATCCAGGAAAGTCATTCCTATGTTGCAAAGGATCCCTTCTCGCCGGTGAAGGTAAACCTGGACCGTCTGTGCGGACACACCTCACTTTGCGCCTAATACAATCGATCTAATCATGGATTATAGATAACCACCCCATACCCAAGATGACGTCGTAAGGCCTCAACACCACTACTCAGAGATCCTAGCTGAAGCCCTCACCTCTTAGAGTAAGATCACACTGCCGGAAGAAGTGCGTAATAATCAATTATGCATTCTTTGAAGTCTCTAGCCGTAAGGATCGAGCCAACATCTCCGTCGGAATATCCGAACTCCAAATGAGGGAAGTGGAAATGAATGTGTGACTAGAACCTGTTTCTATATGAACTGTAGATAAGGTGGTGTAAACATGGACCATACCACGAATCACCTCTAGAGCACCATGATCATATGCCTCAGCTACCTGGAGCTGAGCTCTTGCATGTCCACCTGCTCCCTGTGGTTGGGGTGGACCTCCTGGTGGTGGTGGCAGTAACACCTAGAAACGTCGTTGATCACTAGCTGCATGGCCAAATCCTCTGCCCCATCCTCTTGCACCCTACGGACCACCTCGATCGAATCTTTGTCTCTGCCTAGGTGGTCCTCCAACTGTCTATTGATCATCTGAACGGTGGGTCGGACAGTCATGAGACATGTGACCTTGCCTGCCATATTTGTAACATTGTCCGCTCCTAGTATGCATGTGTTTGCCTCGGGTTCCCCACACATCTGTTCTTGGGTCATGCAGTCGTCCACCCATGGGTCTGGAACTCCAGGTCCTCTGCGTCATCTATCTACTACTAGCTGCAGCATACTCTACTACATGTCGAATAGTGGTGGGTCTTGCTGCTGGAGACTACTTAGCAAAGAATCTCTCCACCCGGAGGGCTCTCTCTAGCACCCCCTCCTGCGTTGGAATGCTGAGTGAGATCATCGAAGCCCTGATCTCTCCCCTGAGCCCCTACTCGAAGGTTCGGGCCCTAAAGAAAGGGTGCCGTACTATATCATTGGAGTAGAGTGAGAGGTCGGTGAACCTTGCTGTATATTGAGCTATAGTCATACTGCCATGCTACAGATGAAGTAGCAATTTTATGCACACTTCACAAAGACTGGCTGGGACAAAATTCGCCCGAAACAGGCTCTAGAAGTCTTCCCAAAGAAGTGTCACCTCGTCATGCACCTGGAGCATCAGTCTCCACCATCTGCATGTTGCTGCCGGAAGGAGACTCGTGGCAAGGATAACCATATGGTCGGCTTGTGACCCTACCAGTCTGAAGACTCTCACCACAGCCTCCATCCAATTCTCAGCTTCCTGCGGGTATGTCTCTCGCATGAACCTGGGTGGCCTCTAGCACTGGAACTCATGCAAAGCGCTCAATCGGCGTGCATCGCCTACTGCTGGGGATGGTGGAAACGGTGGACGAATCGGTAGTGATACCGCATGAGCCTCCACAGGAAGAGGGCCCTGCACCGAGGCCTCGTCGCTCGGTGGCCTATCTAGGCATACAACAATCTGGTCTCTAGCTAGTCGTCTGTGGGGAGGAATCCTGAAATAAACAGATGCGACACAGTCAAAGATTATACCTGCTGATAAAAAATAAATAAAACTTTTGAAAACACACATGCAATCTGTGTTTTCATGTACTGAGTCAGAAATCAGTAGTCAGGGTCCTGGTGTATGGATACATCGGTTGCCGCCCCAACACTGGAGTCTAGGAACTAAAAACCACACTCAGTACTCTTAACACTATTACTACATAGAAAATATTAGAGTCTTAAGTTCAGTGGTAGAACTGACTCCTCTGATACCAATTTTTCACGATCTGTTCCCCAGGGCCTATTCCTTGACTACCCCAAGCCCGCAATCCATAGGCTAGGAGTTGGAGACTACCACCAAAGGCGTAAATTCCTAAACTGGGAAGGAATTTCCTTTATAACATGAAAACGCACACAAAAGAGTATGAGCTGGAAACAAAACACTAAACAAAATGCTATACAAAAGGAATATTGTAATGTAAAAAGGGGCCGAAAATACAAGCCCAACTATAAAGTACAAGGAAACTGAAATTATAAGAACTGGAAAAAGGGAAAATAGCTCTTGGATAGTCAACCGGGAAATCCTACCTAAAGGGTAGGTACATATATCCTCCAATGTACTCTAAGTCCATCCATCTCCTCCGTGTACCGACAGGTCATATGGTCCACCTCTAGGTACCGTCTAGTCCGGGTACTCTCAGCCTTAGTCAGCAATGTCTATCGTCTGCAACCAACCCAATGAGGTCAGGGAATAGCCTGTACAGGGGTGAGTTTAAAAACACTCAATAGGGACCCCGAGACCCTCAAGGTCTCATAAAAACCGCAAGATTAAACCACAAAGTATGAAATCAACAGAAAACCCAACTTAGGTATATGCCCATACAAATACCTAAGTTTTTAAGTAATTTATCTCAATCATGAGGTAAACACAAATTTTACTAGCTCATCTCACACTAGGATTTATTGTAGGGGTAGTATCAAGTAACATTTACAAGTCTGACATCGAACACCTTGGCTGCTGAAGAACTCCTCCACTATCGAGTACACTGGGCCTGTCACGTCACACAGGGGCGCTTTCCACTAACCTTGGACTACTGAGGTACTCCTCCTATTGAGTACCATGGGTCTTCTGCGTCACACAACGGTGATCCCCACTGTTGGTCTTCCACGTCACGCAGAGGTGCTCCCCACTGTGGGTCTTCTGTGACACCATGGCGCTCCCCACTGGGCCAGTCGAGTCACTCCGAGTTGAAACGGTCAGCAGTAGTTAGGTCTCAACCAACTACTAGGTCTCTGCACTCTACTCTCTCGTCTACGGGAGGATCCACTCCACGAGCTACTGGTCGATACTCTAACTGTCACGAAGTCCCATGTAGAAGTATCTCAAAGGTCTGCCACGTCAAAGGGGTCTCAACACAATAGACAACGCGTCAATCGGATGCCCGGTCTGTGAGTTATTGGCCTTTTAGTCCCAGGGTCCTGATTGGATTCATGCACGATCCAAACTGACCGTATCTCAACTATACCCTAAAATTTGGTGGGGTATACTCAAAGGGACCTTCATGCTCCAAGAATACCAGCGCCGCTAATGGTTCGTCAAATGGTCATCTGGTGCCAAAGATATAGCCAAAGAAAGTAAAGGGTCGGTAGTGGGCCCGTGTCTAGTCTGACCCGGTCCGATACAGTCTTGGCCGACCCGGTCTAAGTCGACCCGGTCAGACCTGTGGAATCTTGCCCAACCCATTGGGCGGGCCAGCCTGTTAGGTTCAGCTCGACCCACTGGGCCTAGCCCAGTAGGTCGTGTGGGCGGTTCGGCCCGCGCTCGGGGTCAGTTCGGTCAGTGTCGCGTGGTAAACGGCTCAGTGGCACGAGGCACTCAGGATGGAATGGTTCGGCCGGGAGTGCAGGAGGTATCCGAGGAGGCCGAACGGTAGGCTGACTGGGCACGACGAGGCCGGCAGGCAGGCTGGGTAGGGTGCGGCGAGGCCGGTTGGTGGTCGGGAAGGGCATGAGGTGGGCGGGCGGGTGGCCAAGCAGGCCGGGTGGCGTGACCAGGTGGCGGCCGAGCAGGCCGGCTCGGCGAGGTTCGGGCTGGAGCGGGCCAGTAGGGATTTGGTCGGCGGCGACAAGGAGGCCAGGGTGGCTCGGGTTGATGGGCGGCGCTATTCAGCCAGAGGTGGTTGAGCCGATTCGGTTGAAGTGTCATGAGGGTGACGCAGTTTGTGGAGACCGCAGGTAGCATGTCCATTGCCTCCATCGTTCTATATCCTCATCTCCATGCCAAAGATCATCATAGACAAGAACGACGGAGGGGTCATGCCATGTTGTTTTGGCCCACACCCTCTGCTATTAGGGTGTTAACATTTTTCTCATCACGAAATAAATAGATGAGCGTTATTTGTTTTACAGCCACCACAACAATTACTTTCCAACTAAAGAAAAAATAGGAAAGTATAATTACTCAAAATAACCCCTACCTTTATCGTTGGTCGTCGATGGATTCTCGGGGAAGAAGATGGTGTTGTCACCGTTCGTCGCATCTGTCGCACACATCCAATCTCAAGCTCACACATCGGTTATAGAAGATGCTCCACGTCAGTAGGTGTCCGGGGAAGATGTTCGAAGAAGATCATTGCCGGAGTTCTTCGTTGGAAGAATTCTTTCTTCGTTCATCATTGGATGCTTTCTCCCAAGCTCTCCACTTCCCAAAGTATCCACCAAATTGCAAATGCCATGCCAAAAGTGATATGATTTCCCCAATTTAATTACTGGCACAATATTCAAATTGGGGAGATTAATTACGTAGGTTGGCATATTAAGGATGGTGTGTTGGCAACATTAATGTTAGAGGAGTCAAGAGGATCTCCCACATTAATGAGGGAGAGTTGAGAGGTTTTCCACTCCTCCCATTAATAGGAGGTTTAGTCTCGTGTGGTCCCCACATCGTAACCTCTTGCAGGAGGTTATATTCGGGGGGGAACCACTATAACCTCTCATGGGAGGTTAAGGTGTGGTGGTCCTACCTCCAACCTCCATGAGGTTGTTTTAACCAACAAAAATAAAAATTAAGCCACACACTTTATTTATATTTAAATTCATTAAAACCCAAAAACTAAATTTTATTCTTGACTCACGGTCGTCAAAGTGAAAGTCTCCTTAAGCGAATACTGGAGCTGTGAGTTCAATAGTGTCCTCATATTTCAATTCCCAGAATCGGTTCAAAAGTTATAAAAACCAGATGGTACATTTACTGAACGTACCCAAACAAAACATTAGAAATTGATTCTAGGCACACCAATCCTCAGAATCACGCAACGTCAATTTTCACGGACTCGTAAAATTACCATGCATTTAAGCAAAAAAAATCCACAGAATTTTTGGGTCTTTACAATGATCAATTAAATAATGCATTCAATGAAAAATAATAATTCAACTAGAAGAATGAAATAAAATAACCATCCATATTCTCTATAAAATCTATAGGTATGAACTATAATCCAATATCTTCTAAATATATTCAAACTGTAGATAAATTATAAATTGGATCTCCATGACTCCTAAAAATTATTCATTATAGTTTACCATTACACTATAAAAAAATCATATATCTCTACTATATAGATATATTAGAAGATACAAAACTAAACCAGTATCAAATCATCCTAGATTCAATTAATAATGAGTGAAGGATTAAGAAGGATTCAGGGTCTCTACAAATTTTTCTTCACATGATGTAAAGTGGTGCACCCACATATGGAAATATTTATGTCTTTATTATTCATTGGATAATTATAATACCAAAGGATTTAATTATACTTCATTGAAATCCTTTGTTGGAGAAAATATAATAGGAAATATAATCCATTATTAACTCCCCATGTAGAAATGTTTGGTAAATTATACAAACATTCAAAGAAAGAATCACATCATCACCTGGGGATTCATTGGTTAGAATCTCCGTATAATATAAAATGTCCATTAGAATATAGAAATATATTTGATAATGCTAACTCTCCATCCATTTATCAACTAGGGAATATGTAATGGTTAAGGATAAAATGTTTCTCGACCCTTTCATTTCTATTTATTGAGATATTACACAACGAAAGGATATAGGAACTTATATTAACTACTAAAATGAAGAAAAAAATTGGAAGAAGTCTTTTTACTCACATATTTATTTATTGTGTTCTCATTGCAAGGGTATTGTTCTGTTTAAAAATTAATATACTATAAATACATCTCCAAACATCATTCTTGATGGTTTAGGTCATACGAGAATCATAACTTCCCCTATAATAACCCCAAATGAATGAAATTTTTATTCATAATTTTTAGTTATCTACGTAATGAATGAAATAAGAATTATTATTAACCATAAATTAAGCACCAAGTATGAAATTTGACTAGGATCGTAGAAATAAAACATAATCCATTCATGGAAAATTCCATTATTGGAAATATATATATTGATAAGTCCTGAATAAATCTTCTATAAAAGATATTGATCATGGTAAAGTAAATATTTGAAAAAAAAATTATTCCTCCCGAAAATAGATAATAGATCCAACCAGTTTTGGGTCCACTAATAAGTCGATATCTTATATCACATTCCTCAATATTATAACCAATAAAATTATGACAAACAACATTGATATTGGGGAATATAAAAAATTATTTAAAATTCACTATAATAGTCTATTGATGAAATTATATGTCATAACACTTTTGGGAGTGTACAGAAATATCATCTGAAAAGACAAGAAAAAAATATAAATATGAATGAATGTTATTATTTCATAGTGAAAGAAAATATAGAATATTTAAAAATTAACATCCATCATGATTAATGTTTAAAGATCAGAATTAATCTTAAATGATGTGTGAGAAATTAAATATACCAACTATAATAGCAGATGATATCTTATTCTCAAATCAATCTTGGGAACCACCATGCTACCCATAGATTCTAGGAAAAATCATTAAAATGTAAATTTGTGAACCAATTAATTAAAATCATGTAGTTTAAACCCTTATTCTATACAAAAAATCACAAATAACCATCTCCTTATATTTTTAATAATGTATCATTTCCATAGGTGGTATATGAATTGTTTTTTGAATTAGTTCGTCTCAAGGTCCTATAGTGGAACCATTTAATCCTTATGATCTCTTGGAACCAAATAATAAAATGGAATAGATTTATTCATTACAAATTATATTGGATATATTATAAAATCAATCTATATCTCATATGAAAACTAGATTATTACTCAGGAAAATCATCATGTTGTTTTTTAAAAATCTATGGAATAGAAAACTATATCATTTCATCATCTACCAAATTTAAACTCAATAACACAGAAGAAATCATCCATATTTTCATCTAGTCAGGTCCCAAATAGAATTCCAATATATCATTATCTACAAAATTTATATAAAAATCACAAATAATATAAATTAATGACAAATGTACGGGATATAAGTTATTTTGTTTCTCAATATTGATCATATAAATCCATATAAAAATCCCATAAAAATTATGCATCTTGAAATAAATTAATTCCAATGATCCTATAGGATTTTTTATATTATAGAATAACAATGGATAGTTCCCTTTATTGTATAATAATAGAGATTATCCCATATTGATAATCTTTAACCATCCTTATATCACCAGTAAAATGAGATGTTATATTTGATTGTAATCCAGCATAATGAATAAAATAAATCAAAGGGGATAACAAAAAATTCATATGTCAAATAGTTTATAGTAAATTTCTATTCTAAATAGGAACCTGATTGATAGAGTGATACTATGATGAGAATGACTCACTTCTATGTCCTCATACTAACTGGTAGAACTATTGAACACTACACTAATGTAACTAATGAATGAAAAAATTACAATATCCATTCTATAATTAGTTAATAATAATAATAATTTCTACATAAAAATGGTTTGAATCAATATTTTCATCTCTGAGAGGAACTATACACACAACCACAAATATTTTGTAAGGAAACTTTAATAAATTATCTAGTTTAATTTTTTCACACATGAATGAATCCAATGGAGTTTTTTACAATAAAGTTGGGTGTTCCCAACTATACCTCACAGATAAAATATATCAGGGTTTCATTAATATGGGAAAAAATGATCAATCATCATTATAAAAAAAATTATTCTATTTTTATTATATTTAAAAACATTCCCTCTGATAACATGATGATCCACTTCCAAATCAATTAAATGAATAATTATTTCTAGGATCCCAACATATTAAAATACAACACTTAGTGATGAGGGGATAATTTTATCTAATAAATTAGTTGTGAAGTATCATATATTTACCATTAATTGTGTAAATATTCATTTCCAATAATCAAAACATCAACCCCTTAAAGTCTAATAAAAATAAACTAGGGAAAATATGAATAAAATTGGTTAAATCAGTGGAATAGTTTATTATTAGATTGCCTCCTTATACCTCATTTATGTAACTATAGTCCATTTCTCCCCTCAGTTTCTCTGGAATGAGATTATTTATAAAATTAAATATAAGGTAATTCCTAGAAAACCCCACATGAAAATTATTTTTGACTAAAACATTTCATGACCATTTTAATAATCCTTAATATATATTTATAGTAATATTCACACTAATATATTTAGGTCTCCTAATATTATCAATTATCACCTAAATGTACTAAATTAGATACTTGATAACGTATTTTATAATAAACCATATTAATATAAATGATTTTATAACTAAAAATTCAAATCTTGATGTTATATGGATTGTCCATATCATGGAAATTTGTGACCAATTAAAAAAATGTGAAGAAAACATTGTCAAAGATAATGGAAAATACGATGTATTACAATAATAATAGCATCCTAATGAACTAGTTTTGATGAAAAGTTGGAAATGCCTTTCAAAAACACGACTAGAGGTATTCATGAAGGAATTTTTCTAAAAATGTAAACACATGAATAGGAAAAAAATTATACCTAGTTATCTATATGATAATTTTATAATCAAACACCATATATCACACTATATTATTAAATAAACATGCCTTATATATGTTTCTTATCCATAGAGCATGAAATATCACCATTAACCCATAATTATGTGTATGTTCCAAATACAAATATTTTTTAGGAAATCAATCACCAAATATTTATAATATAACTCCTAACAAAAAGATATACATACAATTAATCTAGAATATATTATAGAGAAATAGTTTAAAGGTAATTATTAGTTATATAACTATTGAATATATCATAGTTATTCACTCAGCATAAATTTATTTCATAAATTTATTTTTAAACCAAAATATAAAAATTATAACAATAAAAAATAAAATAAAAAATCCCTTGAAGGGTTGAATAAAAACTATAAATATGTACCATTAGTATTTATACAATATCATGGTACTGAGATGGATCGATTTTCATAGTCTAATCATGGGGCTCCCAAATACCTCCTTTATCCAATATGTGACATCTTTTGGATCCATCCAATTTTTATTGATGAATTGTCAAAAAAATAATCCAATCTATGTTAATTAATGTATCCTAATGAAATATTCCTTCACATAAGAATTGGATGAGGATTTTTGTGAAGTATATTTTACAATAATCTCAGTTATATAAATATATTAATGTATTATTTTGTGAGAAAAATGTCCAAGGATTTCAATCAAAATACATTCATATTAATTTTCAGTTTCTTTAAAATATGTAGATCATTTAATTGATGTGATGATATCGTGTTCCCCACTTATAACCCCACCCATTTTTATAATCATAGGGTGTAACGCCTCGACCCTAGTTACCTAGAGTCGGTGCATTATTTTAATACATTGGAATGATTACAAGGAATCATGTCCTGAAGCACCGATTGGTTTAGCAGTCTTGGAAAATAGATTACATACATTAATGTTACATTGCACTATATAACATAAAACACAACATAAATAATCATTTATGAATGCCATTAATACCTTAGATTAACTCTCCATATCAATCACAATACACTTCTTCGAATCTTGGGAAAATGAAACATAAGAAAGGGGTGATCTCAAACGCTCATTAAGGGTAAGTAATACAGCGGAAAATGACATAAATATTAAGAATGGTATATAATTAAAAACACATGACTTTACCAATAATAAACAAGAATAATTTTATGGCAAGAATATTAGGTGAGTAAATAATGCATTAATAAAACATAATCATGGGTATTCTACTAGTGGAATGACCACATGTACCATCAATATTATTTCCATAATGAGGGAATGTATAATGCTGGACATTCTGAAACATTTTTTCAATGCCTCGGCCAAAACCATAAATCAAATTGGGAAAGGGCCTCGACCAATTACATGTCTAGTTTTGTTATGAGACCTACCGATGTATCGAGGAGCTATAGCGGGCTCCACCCGTCACATACTGAGTCCAATACATTCCTCATATGAAAATGTTGAAACATATCATAAACATTCGTATTAAAACTAGAAAAAGAAATTTCAATACTTCAACCATAAATCATAAATGGTATAAAACTATCACATACATATTCAAACATATCACAAAACCTTCAATACAATATGGATGTTTTTTATCATAATAAATCAACTCCCAATAAACATAAAATCCATCAACGGATATTGACATAGATGAAATGAATACTCTTTTAGAGAACTATATCTTTCTATTTTGTAATCATTTAAGATTCAAATAATTATAAAATAAAACATTTACTTTGAAATTATTCTTATAAGCTTGTAAGGGAAGCTTCAACGAGTTTATAATGGTAGAAAATAGCTGCACCCACCATATAAGTTAAAAAAATACATTCTTATCTTAATTTTGTCGAAAAGGTTAAAAAGGACCTTGTTTGGAAAACAATGGAATGATTCCTTTCAATCCATTTTATAAAAAGTCAAACAAGGGTATAAATCAGGTTAAACCATAGTACATAAAATAGTAAGAATGTTTTGAAATACATTTTTATGAAACAAGGATGTGTATGATAAAGAGGTCCAAGTAGATAATTACATATAAACAAGCTTGGATAATGAAGAGATTGTAAAATAAACCCTTACCTTGTAATTTTTCTAGGTATATGGTAGGTTAACCTCCTGTATAATGGTGAAATAATTGTAATTAAATTATAAATTAATCATATACATTAATATGATATCATATATGATCTTTTAACATTGCTTTGTTAATAATATCTTAGTATTATCGTCGTTTCGGGTGTTAACTTACTCATTTTTTTTATATTTTTTGTTACATAAGCCATGTTTTTATGGATCGGTTGTATCTTGTTCATATCCACAATGATATCAAGTACTTGAAAGTTATATTTAACCACCAAATAAGAATTAAACTTTAATGGATACAATGGGGAATGAATCTCATCGCGTTCGTGGAGATGGTTGTCCGTACGTACGCACGAGCGACAATATCATCTTTTGATATTAAAATAATATATAATTGGATGTTATATCATATATACGAAATAATTATCATGTTATATTTATTATTTACATTAATTATAAATCATTATCATACCTATAAAAATAATAATGTATTTAATAACAATTACACCACGACGTGGAGAAGGTAGGCCGTACGCACGCACGTATGGTGACATGTCATTCAAAGGATGGACAGAATACTGATATGGTTGTACCATATTTATAATAACATCATAGTATATAGAAGATACTAGATTTATTATTTTATAATTGAAACAACTAATAAAGAAGAAGTTGAAGAAGAAAAGAACGTGAAAAAAGGTGGTGAAAACATTACCTCTTCTTGAGGTTCTTCCTTTTGATTTTATCAAAAGGAATCCTTATGCTGACTTTCTGACTAAAGTACGGCCTCTAGGATGAATTGAGGGAATTTTATAGGATATTTGGGCAGAGGTTGGCCGCACAAAAAGGATTTAAAGGTATGAAGAATTGGTTAGAATTGATGTCCTTTTATAAGGGGGAGGAGGGGCTCTTTAGAAAAAACACAAAGAATTAATTTATAATAAATTCATATTCGGTTTATAATGGCTCCAAAGTGGATTATTCAAAGTATAAGGTGGTTATGGGTCTAAATCCTTTCATCAAATAGATTTTAGACTGGTTTGGGTCACTATATTAATATTATCATTTATATTTAACTCTTAGTTAAATAGTTTGACATTTACCATGTCACATTGTATTTTTATATTATATGGTTAATAAACATACTATATACTTATAACCGACCCCCAAGTGGTCCATTAATAATACACCTATCATTATATAAGTCCTTTGGCCAAACCTTAGATTTTTAAAAATAGAATATAAATTAATAATATAATATTTGTTTTAAAAACTCATTTATGTCAATTTTGACAATATTTAATAATGTATTTTTGTTAAAGTCTTAACGACTTTATTAATTCTAAAAAAATCATTTAAGAAATCATAACATTTCATATTAACCAATAAAATTGATGGATGGCATAAAAACTTTCAAATTATATTTATTTTAAAATTTATAATAATAATAATTTGATTCTTTCATTAATAAGGAAAATACTACATCATTATTGTGTCATAAATAAATTTAATTATTAAATATCTAAAAATTATAAATAAAATACCATTATGTAGAAAATATTTCTATATTTATAATGAATCTTTATGGTCAAAAATATAATATATATAACACTATGTAAAAATTGTTTTTCTAAAAGATATATGCTTTTGTCATATTTGTATTTACATTAACTTAATTAATATAAAGTGTCATTATCACTTACAAGTGGATCCATGGGGTCCCAAAATAGACCCAATGATACCCATGGTCGGACATGTATCAAAAAATAGGGTTAGCACGTGTTTTAGGGTAATTTATTATTATTATAATATTAAATTGTACCCTTATTTGCCGGATTTACCCTTTAACCATGGTAAATAAAATATTTACTGAAATAATTATTAAAAATATCTAAAAATAAAATTGAACTATTTACACAATTTAGACCTCCTGATTCTAAATATGGAAACTAGTTTTCTAAATTCAAAACATGGAAGTGGCAGAAATTTATTTAAAATTAATTCCCATTGTCAAAACAAAAAGCGTGTTTTTATGAAATAATAACTATCAAAATATTGACACTTGTTTATGTCCAGTTCAAATGTGGAATTATGTCCAAAGACCAAAATTGTATTAAATGGAAAACATATATTCCAAATATACTTTAAAACCACTCAAATTCATAATTTATCACTATTAATTATTTTGATTAAAAAAGTTGTTTTTAATTAAAATTTAGTAATTTTCACTATTCATCAAAATATGAAATTTTTCAGAAAAAATTCCAAAATTTCACACTAGGATAATTCTGATACTACGAATCCAAAAATGAAGTCCATTTTGAATGATAAAATTTATAAAATTTCAAAAAGTGGATATTACTATTCATAACGGCTAGTATGATTGTTTGTGGTGTGGGTTAGAACTCGAAGTTGGGTACAACACCAAATACTGTATTATTCAAAGTGAAACATACCGTGGAAGCATGGGGTGTTACATAGGGTGACTTAGGTTTATAGAAAATGGTATATTATTTTAAAAAAATTGTTTTTATCAATTTTATTTTTATCTCCCCTATAAGAAATTATTCTAATGTGGTATATTTAATGATGCGTTAAAAATATTTTATTGAAGGATCTAGGAAAAATTATTTACAAGAGAATAAATTTCATAGTATATGGAAGATAATATAAAATTTTTAGTTTTTCAACTATAAAACTCAAAGAATTTGAAAACCTTAACATTCTAGGTGCACATAAGGACTTTATGAAACAAATCCAAAATATGTGGGAAAGATAACAAATGTTGTGGGAACTTTTCTATTAAGATATACAATTTTGAATGATATATAAGACTATAAATATCCCTCGCATCAAAATTTTATGGATTGAGAATTTTTATATCCAATTTCAAGGAAGCTCAATCTTTCTTCACACATACCATCAACTTCAATACATCATTAAATCCAAACTAAAATATATGAAATCTTTTAAGTGAAAATTGTTTAATAAATAAATTTATCTTGGACCTAATATAAATTTTAACTTTCTAGAAATATTTCACACAAAAACCACAAATAACAAATACCACTGCTATAAAATGTGAAATCACCATATATGTCTTGGTTTAGTACATCCGCATTTTTTTTAAATCCAATATAAAGGAATCTAATTTAAGGAATGCTCTATGAAGTAATCAAATGTCACAAATTTTAGATCATGAAACCCAAAGGGGTGTCCAATCTTGTTGAAACCATTCAAAAAAAATTAATTTAAGATGATTAAGGCTGTAACAATTAAACAGAACAATTAAAATAATTAAAATGTGTAAAATTACACAAAGCTGGTAGGCACCGACAAATGGCACAACAATTCATATTTTATAAATCGCAACAAAACCGATGGAAAGCAATTAGGCACCCTTCCTTGTAGTCATAGATGACTCTATGATCCTCAATAGAATTTTATTTGACCTAAATTGTATGAAAAAGAATTTATTTTGAGAAAAAACCCAAAATACGGTAAGAATATTCCACAATGAAATATATGCAGAATACTCAATGGTATCGAACGATTCTACTTGAGAAAAATTAGCCTTTACCTATGGTTTTTTGTGCACCTCACGGTGAAGGAATCAGACATCAGACTGAGGATCAGCGGCCTCTCGAAGGGGCTGTTGGTTGGTGTGACATGAATGAGGGGTGTGGAATGATGAGTGAGAGAGGGAGACAGGAGAGGAAAAAATAAAAGAGAGAAAAGAAAGAAAAATAAAAGAAAATAAAATTAAGATAAAAAAATATACGGGAAAAATTAAATAAAAGAAAAAAATAAAATTAAACAATGAATGGAATGAAAAATAATAAAAAAAATTAAAAACGGGAATCCCCCATTTTAATTATTTTTATTTTCCCATAACCCCCTCTTTATTTTATTTCAGAATTTATTTTTATCGTTTTTTTCTTTCATTTAAATATTCGTTAAATTTCGTATTAATCTTTTACAATCCTTAATTAATTATTTAAAACCTGAACACCAAGCCAAAGTGCGACGTGACATTTTTCATGAAAAGTCTGCAGTTATTTAAATTAAATAAAAAGATTCATGGGACCCACTGTGAGGTGTGCAGGTTCACACCCAGGGTCATTTAATTAATTAGAATAAAATAAATTAAAAACACTCCATACATGATTAAGGCTGGGACATTACACAGACCTTATTCTCAATATTCACTAGGAAGCACTTACCTGCTTCGTCCAATGCTGGTCTATCTCTGATCATGTACCCCAATATATATATATATATGGAATAAACTAAGTGTATTCATATATATATTTATATATATATATATTTAGTATATATGTCCCATGGATTTGTTCCTATGAATCCCCTAATTAATATCATATCTGGAGAGCCCTTGGCACCTCCCATAGATTTATAACTGGATCCTCTTACCTTCGGAAACCTCGCATCCCAAACATTAAGTACCTGGCATCCTAAAAAATTCCTATGATGTCCCTGGTCCCTCAGACCTATGATCAGAAAATAACCATTATATCATATCCAAATACTCTAAGAAGGGATGATTTTTATCTTACAATATATAATATCCACCGTCATCTCAATATATTGATGTCCCAAGGCACGATTATATCCATCCTCCAATAATTTCTTCCCATAAACTTCAACCATAATGGTATGACTCAACCCCCACAACATGGTCTCAATACCATCTCCCGATGGTCCATTAATATCCATTTTTTATATTATTAGAACCTCGGTCATAACTGATTTCTGACACCATCCCTTAAACTGCAATATCTACTAAGTCCTCCTCCCATAATGAGTTGTCAACAGCACCTCAACCGATTGAAATCTATGTGAATAAAATCCAGTGGTGTGTCATCTAAAAATGGTGAGAAAAAATCACTAGAAACCTAAGACACAATATCCATCCCATTTTTCCCATACAAACAAATTGTTAAATATAAATGTTTTACACTATATCAAGTTGTGAAAACTATGCTTTTATCATGATCACCTCAACACCTTAGATCCCAATAACCATGTCCCCTCAACCCGGTGACCATCATCATAATGTGTGTCTCGTGTTGAACCCAACCTGATGATCGTTTCCCCTCACACCTGATGATCAACATCACCTTGATTGCATCGGTCCATTCCCTTTAGATTCCAATGAATCCAATAATATTATATAAAAATTAATTTAATTAAATGAAATGACCTTCCACTCCTACCCAAGAGGTAATAATACTCTTTCATATCTTAGCACAATTCATATAACTAGGTAATACACAATGAAAATCTATGACATCAATTTTTCAAATTACAAGTAAGAGTTAAATATTTAGGGGTCTCAATCAGACAACACAAAATTCTTATTTGGTTAAGCACCACAAATCACCAAATAAAAATATGGATAAATCTATAAACCACCAAAATTATACTCATAGGAACATTGTCATATTATATCATCCTCTAAAGCAAGAATAAATCAGAGAAATCATATTTTTAAACAAATCTAAATATAATAGGGAAAAATATCTCACATGAATTTTGAATTATGTTTGGGGATATAAGCCAAAAAAATAAGAAATTGTATTGATGGCCATTTTATCCTCTTCCAATGCACCCAATAATTCTTGTTTCAGATCGACGATGATGGAGTTTGGCTAATTATTAAGGAGGGTGGAGAAATAGGAGCTCCCCTACTACATGGGAGAAATATTGGAGAAATATGGATAATAAGAATAAATAGGTGATAGGGGTAGAAAAATCATTTCAGTGAATTAAATTACCTATGTGGTTTGGCCACATGATTTGGATAATTTTGTGCCAACTGTGTCGTGATCACTATCCAAGCACCACAACTTTCATGGTTAAGATCGTGATTTTCTCAACCATGTGTAAACTTTTTGTACTCCTTCTGTTAAAAACTGTAGAGTTACTGCATGGCCTTCCTACCACACCAGAATATTTTTACTAATCATGTCAAATGTAGAATAAATATTTCTCATATTTCTTATTTATATCATTAAATTATCAACCACATAATATTAACACGTTATGAACAACATCAAAAATGGTAAATTATACATTTTTGTCACTTCCCTTTTCATATGATATATAATGTATTTTTAAATCTCATGAAGGCACATTAATTTGTATAAATAGATTCATTTTTACTTAATTTTCCAAAAACTATGAAGTTATTATTGGGTGTCGCACCATTGAATAAAATATATCCATTAATAAATGAAATTCATCTAAGGTAAATCATTAAATTATGAATTTCTAGAAAGTGTCATATTTTTTTCAATAACATACATTGTTATATATCATTAAACTCTTATATTAATTATTCAATTATTTAACAAATAGTTGGTTTATATTCCATCCACATGATTTTTTTTTACATTTTAACAAATTTATGGACATTATTAGTGGATTATATTATTTATCTCAAAATAATAATACATAAAAACAAATTAAAATTGATAAAAATGGAAATAAATGTATGGTGGAAATATTTGGATTATGTAATCCAAATAAAAAATGTATTTGATTAGAGTTTTTAAAGGACACATAGTTTTCGAATGAATTTATGAAATTAATGAGATCATATTCTTTTGGGCATTTATGTTTTAATATAGATTTATATATATTGAATTATGTTTAATCCGAAAAAATTTGTGTCAACTTATGCTGAATAGTGGAATGAAATTTCAATTTATGTGATGGAGGAAATATTTACCTCTATAAAAATATTTATAATAATTATATTTTTGTATTTAGAATTAGTTATATACATTAAAATTTATGTTCGATATTTCAATATAAAATAATACATAACATATCAACAAAAATCATTATTGACATTACTAGAAAGTGAATTTAATTTTTTTTATTTATAATAGAACATCAAATTATATTTTTTACTTAGGATTGATATTGTAATATTTTAATTATTTATTTTATTTATTTTATAAAATAAATTAAAATATTTAATAGAGTAATATTTTAATTACCACTTTTTAGATAAAGTAAATTAAACTTTTATTTTGACATGTAAATTGAAATTTGTAAAATTTTAAAATAATAACTTCAATAGTATATCATTATTGTTAATGTAGGAATCATTATTATTTTTTCTCAATGAAAAGTAAAATTTTCCCTTAGATAATTATCATAAACCTAAAAAAGATATATATTTATATAAAATAAATCCCAAAATTTCAATATAGAATAATTTTAATTTAAATAGAAGTTATCCATTATTAGTAAAAATATTCTTATGATGTCTTGGTAATATAAATTTTCTCATGTATTTAATTATTATATATGTCAATTATATTTCAATAATATAAAATTTTATTGTTTATTTTATTCATGTTATTTTGATGAAACTTTCTTTATGAAATTTTATATAACTCGTATTTAGCTTACATATGAAATAAATTATAGGAGTCCAATTTTATTTGATTTCCCCACTAAACAAACCAATTTCTAATTATTTATATTTGTAATATTTTTGACCTAATATTATAATTTTACATGGATCAATAGTAAAAATATTATAAAATATATAATCATTTTATCAAAATTTAAAACTCTCATATTGTTTTTTATTAATCAAAAAAAAATTCAATTAAAATTTCATTCCCATGGATTCATAATAATTATTTTAATTTATGTTATTGTTCATAGATTCCATTAATTATCCAAAATATAAACCTATCTGTGTCTTTTTTTAATTACATATTTTAGGTATTTAATGTTTAGTTTTTTTGATGTTTTAATAATAAAAATTCCCACTTTTTTAAGATACATGATCTATATTTGAATATGATTTATCAAAATGCTACTAATATTATGTCATGAATATTTAAAAGGATAATGATTATAAATATTTATAATATAATTTTAAAGGATTATAAAGGTGAGCGTGTTTTCAAATTCATATCATTGGTATTGTAAAAAATTATTCTTTACATATCAGACATGATTGGACAACGATGCTAAAATTTGAAATCAATGATCCTTGTATTTAGTTATCAATATATTGTAATGTTCTACATTAAAATAAATATTCATCATAATATTTTTTGCATGTTTCCAATCATGGTATAGATATATTAATGACATTAATTGTGTCATATTAGGAACCCCAAATATGAATGAATTATTTTAATTAAATAATTAATTTATATATTTCAAATGAAGCTAATTTACAATGTATTTTATAAATATTATGAAATATCACTTATATAAGTAGAGATTTAATATTTATCTGATATTCCTATAGACATAAAAACCGCATTAAGCATCCGCAAAATAATTAAAATTCCCATGATACATGAGCTAAAAATAACAAAGAAGAATTGTTACTCTTATGAAACATAATCTGACATATATATATGTATATTTACAAAAATACCTATAATTCATATTTCTAGGTGGTGAAACACTCATTCTGGTATTATGTTTCAAAAAATAGTCAATTTTATAACATGGTACATTAATATGATTATATTCATTTCCAATATTAATCTATGAAATATGAATGATAGTATAATTATAAATCTTTTATAATTGAAACTGGTAAACCTATGACTTTTCAATATTTAAATTAGACCAATAGAAAAACCAATTGTGAAAAATAAATAATTCCTTTAATTATGTCATTAAATATTATATATAATTATTTTTTATTTTTTGAGTAAAAATATAAACATTATGATAGTTTCAATGAGTCAATTTTTTTACCTTTTTCTTAATCTATAAAAAATATTCTAAAAAATTATTATCGTTATTAAATTGTTGTTATGGTTTGAAAAATGATTATGTAATGGATTATACAAGAATGGAAAATTATAAAAATCAGTATATTTGTATCATGTAATATAATTACATAAAGGTTTAAGATGTTGGCATTTTATTAAATAACATTATTTTTAATCAAACTTGTTAAAATTATGATTAAAACTATGGGTGATGAAATCTTTTTAGGTAGAAAATCCATTTTTATTGAATCTAAAATCAAAATTTTAGGGACATATTTTTCTTATAATATTTTTATTGATAATTTATATTAAAACTTACTATATATTGTAGAAAAATTCCACTCTCTATTTTTTATAGTTAAATTTTTTATTTTCTAAATAATTGGATTTCTAATGAATTGGAAATGATTTATATTATATGAAATTATATGAACCCTATTATCAATTATATTAAAATACGTGATAAATAAATTCATTTTATATTATATTTAATAAATTCCCTAATTTTTTAATGCACTCAAAATTTTATCAAATGGAATTATAAAATTAAATCAGTGTAGAGAAATGTTTTATATTGTTATTTAAATATATATACTATGTATAAATTTATATTTTTAGAGAATAATATAAATTTATAATTTATCACAATATTATCATGTAATTAAATATATATTCAAGTTTCAACAAATAATATAGTGATTAAAATTACTATATCATAGAAAAAGTATATTTTCTTTTTAAAAAACATTTTTTAAATGAAAAACAAATATTCTCATAGAAAACAATCACTTTATTTCTTTTTTCATAGATTTTTTTTTGAGAAAGGTATCTATAAATCCAACAAAAATAATACAAATATCTTGTGAAATTCACATAATGAAATCTCCTGAAATTTGGAGGAAAATCAATAGTTTTACCGTGTCATTAAAAGTCAATCTCATAAAGATAATTTAATTATAAATTTATTAGATTACTGATGTGTTAGAGGTTACAGGTATGAATGATTTATTATAAATGTTATACCTCTGGTAAAATTTAATGGTTTAATCTCAATTATTTATTAATTTTTATTAATCCACAATGATTCTTTTTGTTTTCCTAAAATATTTATTGAAATTGTGGGGGATGTTATTTCACATGTTTAAAAATCCAAATTGGGAAACCATTCGATAAACCCTGAAAATTTCATTAATTTTAATCCAGTTCGATTTTTATGGTTGGAGTAAAGATTTCTTAACATTTTTAGACAACTTGTTGACTTCACATGTATACCTAGTTGCACCAAAAATTTCTTGAAAACCATCCTCACAAACTATACATATTATATAAAATTTTGAAATTATGAAATTAATATTATGTCCCTTATCAAAATAAAAACTATATTTTCACTTCCATTAAACCCATAACACCACCCATTTGAAAAAAATGTGACTCTTGAACTCTTTTATTGAATTATTGGTGCATATTTCACTAGAGAAAATCATGGAATAACATACACATATTATTATATTCTTTTAAAATTGTTTATTCTTCCCTATTCCGGTTATTTATCTCATCACTAAGGCAAATGATGCTTAATGTTTTCCATGGAAGAATTTTATAAGAGGTTCATTATGTTTAGGGTTTTTTCATGACTCCAAGGGGTTTTTTCAACTTTTTATATTGTATTCCACATAGTTAAAATTGATTTCAAGAGACTAAGTTAGGTAGTTTTAAAATATGGATCATTTATATAACCTCTGGGTTCCTTCAAGATCTGATTGGTAATATATATTTATTTAAATTATATTTTTCCTTTTTGATATCTAATATAACATATATCAATGTTAATTGATTTCATTTATTTGAAATTAATATGTAATTTTATTCAAAAAAATAGGTTATGTGTTAAATTGAATACATTATGATATGTTTTTTATAAATTTATCACCTTTGAAATGATTATTTTTAAATAAAAGTTGATGTCTCAATAATGCGTTTTGTTTTATGGAAACTAACATTCTAGTGGTAAAATACAAATAATTATCTCACAAGACTATAATATACTAACTAGACAAATAAGAATTCAAAAAAGGAATCTTGGTTTATATATGTTTATCACCACACCACTAATATAATGCATAAAATTCATTTTAGTTGGATGGATAGAGTTTCATAAATGGGAATTATAGTGCTTCAAAAAATAGGCATTATCTCCTTAGTGGATAAGACATAGAATCGATTTTAGAATGATATAAAAGAACATTTTATGAATTTTCTAGGGTTATAGTTACCATATCTACCTTTATTTTATTCCATGACGCCCAATTGGATTTATTAAAATTGAATATTATCATTAAGAATGCTTTATGAAGTTAATTTTCACAACTATAAAATAAAAATGAAAAAAATAATATCATTATATTAATTATATTAAAACACGAGAACTGATTATTATCTATCTAAAAACTGTTGTGAAATAGTTTGTGGAATTATATTGGTTTATTTTTTCTCACATTCTACATACACCCAATTTGTATATGTAGACGTTTTTTATTTATACAAGAAAAATGAGGGAAAAATCAGTGGTTAATATTTATATTATTATTCTAGAATTGAAAATTTTTGGTCACATTGTAGGAATTGATCCTTTTTGTTACATGAAGATGGGTATGAATTTTACTTTATTTTTATTTTTCATTATTACTATTACATTATTTTGTAACATAATTACTACATATCCCATTAACGTTTTAAATCATATGGTGGAAACACTCATTGAGGATATGGAATGATTATTTTTTTGTCTTTATGATCATTGTTATACTCATGATACCTCGTTAATGGTTTAGTTGGTCATTTATATGTTTCTTTATTTCACCTATCATAGAGAATGACACTCCATGATATGTAATGCTAATAAATAATCCTTATACTTTGTTTTATTAATAATATTCATTATAACAACTACTCCACTGGATATTATGGATGCACAGGAACTAGTTTATTGCCCATAGGGGTTTTAAAACACCCTTTTCCCTTTGCTTCAGGTAGCCTCAAGTTCCCAGTTCAGATGAGATCTAGGATATTTCATGAAGAAATTTTATGAGATCCCACATATTTAATTTATTTAATTTTAGAATCCCTGGTAAATAGCAGATAGTATAATCAAATATTATGTGGTCAATATAAATAACTTCATGGCATGTAATTTTATTAATAAACCTTGAGTTTCCAATGAATGTATGAAAGGTAATATTATAATTTTGAGTTGATACATACTTCAATTAATAGTTCACATCAATATTTGATGGAATATTAAAAGAGAAATAATAAATTCATTTTTATAGTGTGTGGGTTACTTATAGTTCACCTGGGTAGAGTATATATGAATAATGTGGTTTCCTTATACTTCCTTCTTATATTATAAATTCATTAATATATTTCTTATTATGTTTTTTATCAAATTAATATTGTAATTAATTATGAATATATGATATCAATATTTATTATATTAAATTATTTGATAAATTGATTTATATTGATATATTTTAATTTAAAATATGTTTTTATTTTTTATGTGATGTAATCATTCAATTAATTAAACACCTCATACATCCACTCCTTGATCCAGTGATAAATAGACATTAATTAATAGTTTAAATTTATACCAATTTAAGATATTTATTATAAAAATAATAATAAATTATAATAATTGCATTATTTAAACATTAAATGTAATAAATGTAATATCACAATCCCATAACAAAAGTTACTATTCTTTTATATATTATCCACACAAACCTTTTATTCTTATTTATTTGTATCAAATTTGATAAATTTATTTATTAAATGTTATCCATATGGAAAATAATACATATAAATATTGTAAACAACATGATAAAATGAAACATAGGAAAGCATGATATTAGATAAAAAGTAAGGGTAAATATTTTATTTAAATATAATAGAAAAAAGGTGAATGAAATAAAAAAATGTGATTATGAGAATGTAACTAAATTAAATAAACACAGCATTATGATATAATACCTTATATTATATATGTATATTGATAAATTATTTCTTATGAATTTGACCATAACATGAGATATGATCCATCATATCATGAATACATTAATATATATATATGAATATGAAACAAATATAGGCTTGTAAATCATATTATTGAGAATAAAAAACTATATTACCACCTATCACAACATAGTAGATCTACAATCATGTTCATATATAACATAAAGGATTAGAATTATTGTTCTTAACTCCCACAACATAACTAAATAGGAATCACATTCATTCCTCCATTAGTATAGTGGATCAGGAATAACATTCCTTTTACTCATTACTATCTCAAGAGACATCAATCTTTACCCAATTCATTAAAGGAAAATAGAATTTTGAGCACAACCATCACAAAATTAAATGCATTCTTATATATGACATGATAATATAAAATATTCATATTGGAAAAAAACTCCCGGAAATGGAGATGGTTGTTATGAAATATTATATATAATAATTCATAATCCATCTATATAAAGAATGTGGATGGGATCACGATATCATATATCTAGTGTAATATAATTAAAATAAATGGATTTTGAAATATATAGAAAACAAATTTTATTGATTATTGGAAAAATCACAGTGCAAAATAACAATAAATACCCATTTTTTCAAAATCATTAAGAATTAATATTTTAAAAAACCATATAAAATTCATGTAAAGTGTGATATGTAAATATTTTTTACAATAGTGGTAGGAAAATGAAATCACATAGAGAACATTAAAAATAGAATTTTTCTTAAAAAATGTTCATATATAGATAATATAAACAATATTCTTATCAAAATAATATTAATGAAAAGAATAGTAACAAATAAACGTAATCAATTATTGAACTATAGATAAAGTCATTCAAAAAATAATTAAAAAAATATGGACATAATGGATAAAAATTCATGACATTAAATAATAATTGGGTTACGTTTCAATTATAAGGAACTCATCATATATATTTGTCCCCATGAAAAATTAAATTGTGTGTTGATATGTAAAATGTAATGTAAACCGCCCATGGATAGTATTATATATTGGGTGTTTAAAGGTGATGTCCATACAAATTTTCCTTATATATAAATTCATTCATAGTATTCCCAATTATAAATGATATTAGAAAGAAACCATTACCTTTTACCTAATCTTCAATGAAAATACCTTAACCTTATATATAATATATAAATACATATTAATATCTTATTTAATAACATTTTTAATATTAATTAACTTTTATACACATTAGTTGAAATAATTCATTTAAATATAATTATTTAATTACTTTTTATTTTCATAATAGGTTGTTAGTGATTTTGATTATTTCCCAGAAGCTTTGAACTATTTATATGTATCCCTAATAACTTATAACTAGTTTATTATACCTAGATTATTTAATTTAATGTAATAAATGTTTTAAAAATATTTACAATGTTCTCATTTTAGTCAATGAATTTTTTCATTATCATTTGTAATGATGAAATTAGTGATGTACTTTATTCAGTATGTTTTAACAAACCATAGATGTAATAATAATAATGAGTTAGATATTAATTAAAGGTGAGATTTTTCATTGTTAAATATTAGTAATTTCAAAAATATCATATTTATTCATTAAATTCAATATATTAAATATCATTGTAATGTAATAATTAAAAATGAAACATGTCATTCATAGAGACGCTATTCTGTACATGACACAAGTGAAAATTTAATTTTCCTTTGGATCATGGAGAAATGGCCCATAGTTGTCCAGTAAATATAATAAAATTATAAAATAATAATTATAAAAATTTAATTCTATTATTTTGGGTATAGTATGTTTGGAGTTTTATGATAGTTTGGAAAAAATTGTGCTGTGGATAATACTCTTGTGGAGGACTTGAATCTTCTCTTGAGAGATATATTAGAAATGGAAGACCAGTACACTTTCTTGAGAATATGGGCTCAAAAACCTAGAATAAAGATATAGGGTATGTATAATGGGTATGTTCTCAATATATTACCAATTGTTATGTTACTATTGGATAATGTGGAAGTAATCTCCTTTTATTGATAAAAAGGGGACATTTCATTGGAAACTACATGTAGGGAATGGGTAAATATGGAATGACATAGGAGTTGGGTTATTTATATGGGTAATTTTTTTTGATACTAGTGGAAATGACTTTAAAATATATAGAAGTCATTCTATATGTACTGGGTTTTATAAAAATTATGTAATATTCACTGCATATTATGTCTCCTCGTTTTAACATTATTATCCATGAATAAATTTTTACCTTGATAGTTATTTTATTTTAAAAAAATCTTTATCTTCATAAAAAATTGGAAGTGATGATTTTTAATTTTAACTTAATTTATTATATTTCATTTTATAAATATAATATAATGAAATTTTAAACTAGAACATACTATATAGAAGAAAAATTATTTTTTAAATAAAGTCTTTTTATACATTTAGTGTTTTTATTTTTATTTACTGTATTTATGAAATTAAAATAGTATATATATATATATATATTATTTAAATTACTAAATAATTATTTACATAAATTTGATAAATTCAACTGATTTTTATAAAAATTAATTATTATTAAAAACCCTTGAAAATAACTCTTTTACAATTATACTTGTAATTAACATCAACCTTTGTAACTTATTTTTATGCATAAAAATTAAATTATATATACTAAATAGTTTTATCATTATAATTCTTTATATGAAATCTATTTTAATATACTAAATTTTCATATGTTACAGAAATTAATTTTAATATTGGTACACATGACTCATGAAAATAATTTTACAAAATGTATACATCTAAAGAATAAAATAAAATTATTCTAATTATGTTATAATTAATATCTATTGAATGATTTATAAACAATTTTCATGAATAAATTATATATTAATGTAATTCAAATCATTCATTTGTAATGATTATTTTTATTAATATAGAAACACACAATACTTCTTGAAAAATAGTTCAACGAAAAATAAATCATTTATTTTAAATGATCATATATAAATATAATTATAACTATATAATTATATTCTATAAAGTTATTAATATATTATATTTAAATATAAAATTTAATTTTATAAATAAGTTATATAATCATTTAATAACAATATGTAAATATAAAAAATATTTTGATATCAAAATACTTTAATTAATTATTTCATTGTTTATTTAATATTTATTCTCAATGAATAATTTACATAATACTATTATTCTTATAATATACTTTCAAAGAACATATTTTTAATGACCACATTCTTCATTATGTAGGCTATATTAGAACCATTATTCCTAATAATTTCATTCAATTATTAAATATTAAATTACATTTCTCAATATATTAATTTTCATTTTTATTTAAAAATATTATTTTATATTTGAGTGATTTTTTTTGACTATATTTTTTCTTCTAATAATGGGGATCATCAAATGTTGTAATGAATTAAGGGATTTTCAAGTTGTAAAGATATTTTTTTTATTTATACACCTTCAAGAGATTTAATCATCCATGGTGCATAATAATATATGGTATATATTTCATCGATTTATGTAATTTTTTTGTTATTAAATAATGAATGAATAATGTCTTTTTAGTTTGATTCATATCCAATGTGGCTAATTTCTAAAACATGTTAATATATTTTGAAAAAATAACATTGTAGTTTTAAAATTATAAAAAGTATATTTAAGGATGGAAAAAAACATAAATACTTGGGTGTTTGCCTTATGTATATAATCATTTTTTTCATGTTACTATAAGTTATACATCTTTGGGAAATATTGAATTCCTTAATCATTAACAATTTTGTAATAAACTCCACTGTATATTTTTTGTTTAAAATATCTTATTGCATGTTTTTGGGTAAATAAATGATGTAATTTAAAATAAATTTTAATTAAACGATTTTCTAAAAAATGGTTTATAACCTAATGAGTTATTTTCTCAAGGGATAAATTTTTTTGATTGATTTTAGATAAACTTATACAAATTTTACAAAACATTCAATTTATTTTTTTTAATGGATGGTGATTTTAATATTTACATAGTACCAGTTATCTAATGATCTTTCAACTATACATAAAATGAATAATATATTTGAAACTCCATTTTTAACCATTCGGGATAAATTTTTACAACTGAAAAACTTTGTGTTTTTAATTTTTTTTTTAATGGTTACTTCATGTGTTTACACACCTTAGTAATAGAATGAGTTTTATCTATGTTCATTTAAATTTAATATTTAAAATATTTGTTCCTTAAAGTGAAAATTATCATTATATATATATATCTATTTGATTTTCTATGAATATATTTTAGGAATAAACAAATTAAATGACGGCAATGGTGTTTACGGTATTTTATGTATTTATTAATTATTTTTCTTTTGTTTAGAATAATACACGTCAAAATGGTCATGTGGTAGTAGTTTTGGAAAATTTAGTCGTAATTGCTGTAATGGTTTTATGATATTACATTATTTTGGTTGATTTCATTGGTTTTTTTTGTGGTGAAGTAATTTTAGAATATTAGTGCCTTATTAATGTTCAGTATAATGTAGTATTGAAATTGTAAGGTGATTCTAAATTATTTATTAAACTGATTATATTGTCTCATAAATATATCATTCATATTAATATATAATATAAAGGCCTGTTTTAATTCTAAATGTAACACCCAATAATTTTTTATTAATTATAAAGGTGTTATTTTATAATATTTTATTTTTATAAATTTCTTATATTAGTATAAATATATACATATTTGTTATGATATAGTACTGTATGGTGGATTGAGTTGTGATTTTGGAAGAGTAATTATTCCATATTGGTTTTCTAAATGAATTATATCTTTTTTTAAATATTACTTTATGTGATTCACCAATTTGTACGATTATATTCTTGTAGTTTCATTATCATGTTTTTATTTTGTTTTATTCAGTTTTATGAGTTATTTATATTTTGTGTATAAACACGGTTTCTTTATAAAATTATTTTAATGTGATTTAGATTATTTTTAAATTATTCAATTATAATTAGACTATTTTTATCAATTATTTCTATTCATAACTATAAATTTCTATTTTTCGGTTATTAGACTAATAACTAGAGTAAATAGTGGCAATATCATCAAATTTCTAGGCTGATCTAATTAGTAGTTCTATTATTTTTTTGGGGGTGTTTTATAGATACATCATTATTGTTTTTTATATAATTTTTAAAAAAACATTATTTCACTTTTGAGAGGGGATACATTGAATAATAATACATGTTTTAATTCAAATTCAATGTGGAATATTTCTTTTAATTATTTTATTCATTATTAATATTCACTATGGTTATTGGATAGAAATAAGTTTGGAAAAATAAATATATTATATTTTAGATTGAATAATTTAAAGATTTGTTTTTATATCCTTCAAAGTTTGATAGTCTCATAAGTATTTTCCTATGAGTGTGTAATTTTATAATAGTTATAGTATTGGTGATATGTTTCTTATTTAGAAAAGTTATGGTGATTTTTTATCTGAGTTTTTGACCACATTTCGGTTTATGATGTAATTTTATGTTTATTTATTTGATTCCACATATTGGAATTTTGTGGAATCTCATGTTTCATTTTTTTTCTATTTAATGTGATAAAGGTCCCAATTATTTAGATTTTCATATAAGGTTATTAGTATACTTTTGAGTTAAGTACTTAAGGCGTAAAATTGTGAATATTTGTTTTACTTAACATTTCATGTAGTATTTGGCTTTTACAATATCTATGGGATAATTTAAGGGTGAAATTGTAATATTTTTGGGAGAATTTACACACACAAGGATTAATGTTTAGTTTATATTAATCAAATTTCATAATTTTTATTATCTAATATTGTGTTCATTATTTTCTCATTGCAAATATCAAAAGGGGGAGTTTTTTCATGTTTTTATATTCATAATACTCATAGTGTAAAAAACTATAAAAAATCCTATTGTTTTAATATTATCAAATTTTTCTCTATTAAGATGGTTTTCCTAACCATAGATCTGAAATGGGTGACTTACCTGGTGTTCCCAATTTAACTCACTTGGTAATCATGCTTTGGGAAAATTGTCCCTAAAAACTATGTCGCATGTCAATGCTATTTAAAATTTCAAAAGATCATTACACACATTTTAAAAATGATCCCAATTACGTTCGTATTTCATACTAATTCAACCCATATCACCTTCATAACACATAAATGTGATAAAAACTCTCATTTATTTATTTTATTGTGGCGATTTCACCTGGAAACATCTAATAATCACCTAGGTATGTGATACTATTTCTATCATGGCCTCTTCTTCCTAAAACACATGTCTTCACTCTATTATATGGCCATAATGGCCCAAGAAATATCAATGATGAATTTTATAAGAATTTTTCTTATGTTTATATTTTTTCCTTTCCTCTAAAATATTTTTTCTCCCATATTATAGTTAATTTAAAGCATTTTTTAGTGATTCTAATTGATTTAGTTATGTTTTTTCATACGTTTGTTTGTTATTTGAACCAGCTATTATTTTATATTTAAAAAGACAATTTCAATTAATTTTAAAAAATTTATTATATATTTTTATGATACTATATATGATATAATATTTGGATCGAATTATTTCCTTTGAAATTTTAATGGAAATTAATTTTAAAAAGATGGGTTGTAAATTAAATTGAGAGTTTCTTAATATTCATTTGATAAATGTTTCTAGATTAAAATTGAAATTTTTTTACTAATTGAATTATTATGACTCAAAAATTTTAATTTTTCCATTAAGATGAGTGTTATTTGGGAAACAATTGAATTTAATACCCCTATAGTATACACCACACTAACTAAATATATTTGTGGTGGAAATAGAGTTCATGATTTCAAGGATGGATGTCACAACACCATATGACCATGTTATGAAGACTATATTGGATAGTGTGATTTAGTGTTACCAACCTAATTCATAGTTATTCTAAGATAATATATGATATTTAAATCATATCACATTCACAATTTTGTTTGCACCAGTAAAATAGAAGATTTTGTGAGGGTTCAACAATTCCAAAGAAAACAACTACCATAGGGCTCTCTCATAGAGATTGATTGTATTTTTATACATAGATAGTTTTATTTATTAATTTGGTTAAATATAATGTAAAAAACATTATTTTAAAAAATAATTAAATATTTCATTATATATTATTTTCAATATTTTATAAATGTGATTATCTAGAAAACACATCTTTTGAAAAAACTTTTTTGTATCCTACCTCACTTTGTTCTTGCATTTAACACACACCCAATTGTTCAATATTTTATTTTTAGATTCATGTAGAAATAAATAGACACTTGGTGGAATAAATTCATCTTATTAGTTGAGTACAGGAAGCTAAATATTACATAGTGCTAATTTATCCATTATTTCACATAGATATGTGTAATATCATTCTGTTATTTTTTCATTCATCCTTTTTATCAAATTCCTATATCACATAGTCTAATCCCCATCCCATTAATTTGTGTATGTATGAGATATAATCACCTATTAACAATATGATATGATTATGTTTTTCATTATTATTGTTATTTAATTCATTATACATCATTCATACTATCTTTAACCATGTAATAGTTTTTATATTTAGCGTATTTGATACAATGGATTTTCAAGACATAGAATGGTCTTGTATTATTCTTAGATTGGGTCTATGATATTTTATTCAACAAGAATACCATTTAAAAATGGTTATTTGAGATTACTACGCACTATATTTAAAACAATAGAGGATGGTAAATCCTACTAGTGATTTCTATGTGGTGTATTGGGTTCTTAGTTTAGGGTGACATAGTTTTTTTACTAAAGGTAATATTGGAACCCATGGATTATTTAATTATTTCATAAAATGATGAAGGTGTAATGTTGTTAAATTTAACCAAAAATATTAATGGTTACCAAATTGAATAAAAAAACAAGTCCTCCATCAAAAAATAAGAAATATCCCATTAAAATAAATTTCTAATGACATTTGACATCTAATCCAGCTATATATATTGGATCATCGAAATACCCACCCTAATTTCCATGTGTCAATAACCATATTGTTACTATATAGATTTATAAAAATAAGTTATTATTTCACATAGTTGGGTTCTCAATGTGGGTTCACCTATAAATCAACACCCACCACCATACATGATTTGGGGTGATAAAAAATGAGATATAAAACCACTTAGAAACATAATAGATAATTTTTAGGTCACTATTGAATAATGAAATTGTATAAGTTAATCTGGAGTCAAATATATAAGGTATGTAATTTAATTTAGGTTAACATGGGTTCACTTAGTTTTTTTAACATTTATCCCCCTTAAAATGACCCTTCTAATATGACTTTTCATTATTTATGGTGAAAAATATACTTTTTAATATATATCATCAGGATTTGGAAAATAAATTGGTTCTCAGGTCCATTAAAACATATCAAACTCTGAGGAAGTATAATCATGAACTCCCAGATATAATTGAAAAAACACAATCATTATACACTAGGTTCGAAACAATGTTACATAAAATAAACATTATTCTAAATAATTTTCATTAAACAAAATTTAAATATCATAAATAATCACATAAACCCATGAAAGAATGGTTTAGTTTCTTCAAGGATTATCTACAATATCATCTGATTTTATGAAAATTATTTATATTATTTCGTAAATGAGAAAAACTAAATTCCACTCAAAACTACTTTATGTTATACTCATATTCAAAACTCGTGGAATTTAAATATAAGAAACTGATAACCTCATGCGCTATAAAAAGAAAAACTAAAAAAATTATCAAGTGTTAGTCTATTGGAATGTGGGAAATCATGAGAACAAGAGAAATATATTTTTAATAAGAACCTAAAACCCTATGATTTGTCTAAAACACAAAATAGAATAAATAGATATATTATATGATCACATTCATACCTTATCATATAAGTGTTGAAAAATGACATAATAAAAATTTGAAATGATTTCTTAACATAAGAATATAATATATAAATTTGAAATAAGATAATTAGTAAAAAAAACTATAACCTAGTTGGGATAGAATTTTTATCCAATTAACATAACAGTTTTTAGTATTCAAAAAACCTTTGCACCCTCATTGTCATTATCAATAACATGTATATCCAATTAGGCATCGACAATAACTCGTGTACCAATATGGGAATATACTTTTACATGTGAACCATTTATGGATTTTTCTACTACCCATATAACCTTTTATTATTATGATACTACCCTTAAACCATTTTATCCATGGTCTACTACCTGTATAATATATTGTTCTTAGGCCATAATGTGAGTAACCTCTTGAGATTATGCTAAAACTTGTGTACCCTATTGGGATTGGGATAAAACCAATGTGCCTATTTTAATTTCATGAGATATATTAAATAAATCAATTCATTTGTGGTTTATATATGACCATACAAGTCAATCATTCATATATATTTGGTAAACATGAACACAATCATTAATAGCATCATAATGAATGTATCAATGGAAAACTAGGGATTAAGCCATTTTCAGATGGTATCACAAAAAATGTTATCATGAATTTAAATGTTTAATACCCAATATTCAATCTCCAAAAAATAAATTTTCATTAGAACATATAGAGGGTAATTCACGAAATATAATTCCTAGGGAAATAATTACTTCTGATATAATCTAAAAAATAGATATGAAATAATAATAAATTTCACAATATTTATTTATTTTCATCATATGAGAAATTTTTTTGGATAACTTAAAATAATTTTGGAAAATTTTAAGGGATTATATTCAGAAAAAAATTACTTTGAAAAATAATATGCAATATTTGATCCTTATAAAAGACATTAAAATTTTGAAAAGAATTAGTGGAATCGTCAGGAAATAAATTACCTTTTAAAAAGATCCAT
This sequence comes from Viscum album, assembly GCA_963277665.1. Taxonomy (NCBI): domain Eukaryota; kingdom Viridiplantae; phylum Streptophyta; class Magnoliopsida; order Santalales; family Viscaceae; genus Viscum; species Viscum album. The sequence goes on from OY728131.1 coordinate 249,116,101, forward strand.
CAATAATCAATGATTTAAAAATACAAAATGGTTTCAAAAAATGGGATGTGATAACATTTTTGAAACAGTTACAATTTAAAATAATCTTTAATTATAGATTGTTTAAAATACTAAATGGATTAATAAAAATATTTATTAGTGGAATATAAAACATTTTAGTTTGAAATGATGAATTCCCCTTTAAATGTTTTAAAATAACAATGTTGAAAGTTAAAATTATAAAAATATTAACTAATATACAATTGTAAAAATAGGATATCAAAAATTAAAATGTCCCAATAGTAAAAACATATTTGATTTTAAAAAAAATGGAGAAATTTTTTTGGCACAATGGACTTAGTAATGTAAAAATAAAAATATTCAATGTATTTTAGATTTATTTATTAAAAATGATACACTTTTAGGATAAATAAATTCATCTAGAAACCCTTTTTAATTATAAAATTTCCCTTATGTATATAAAGGAAATATATTATTAATATGAAATATCAGAATATATCAATCATAGAAGAATGCCACTCGCATAATAAAATTTGAAATCAAATAATTGAAATTTTATTTGACCAAATCTATTATAAATATCTGAATTATTAATTATGAAGACATTTAAAACATGGTTTTATATGGGATTTATGAAAATATATATAATAAAATGATTTTTAAAAAAAATTTCGAAGTTAGAAATAGATTGTGTTTTGTGTTTTTTGTCAATCACCACTCATTTGATCAAGGAGTTTGCAAGGTAAGTGATCTTACTATACTGGTGACCTTAGTTTTGAAGTTAAAATAATTTCCTAGTGTCTTCCAATTTTTTTAATCTCAAAATTCATAAGAGTGGATGTGATTCATTAATAATATATTTCTATGACCAACTATTTGTAAATATTTAAAAAGGAATGGGTTTCAAGAAGATTGAAGTTTCACCAAGATATGAAGCTTCATGAAATATGGATTTCCAGGACTGACTCTTGTAAAATATGAAAAAGGAATGTATTTCAAGATGAATAATATTTTTTATAGAGCTCTATGAATTTATCTGGTGTCCGGATTGTTTGAAGGGTTATAGAAGAGGGTTTTAAATTACTTGATAAGGCGTGATGGAATGATGGTAAACAGTTAAATTATGGTGTGCTTCGTGAATTGGAAAATTTCACAGAATCATCCTAAATAAGATTAGATTCAAAATCATGAATTAATAGGTTCAATAAATTCATGGTGATCCTGAGAGATTCATGAAATATGTGTTTCCTACAAATACGTGGCCACAAATAAATTGAGGCATGAAATAATTAGTAAAAATAATGAATTACAAAAATTTTATAAATCACTTATGAAATGGTAATTATTCTCAAATAATGAACTCATCATGTAAAAAAATAACCAGGAAAATAATTTTTAAGAACTAACTAAAACATATGGATATTAGAATAGTGAGTTTCATGATGACTGAGAGTTTCATGATAGTTTGGAGTTCAGCAAAAGATCTGAGATTTGTGAAGACTGGGAATTACTCAAATTAGGGTAGATTACTCTCATCTAGGATCTTCTTAAAAATATATAGGTTTCTGAAAAATGAAACATCATTGAAACAAAAAAGTGGGTTTCATGAAGGATTGGAGCATTGTAAATTTCAGTGTTGAAAATGTGGTCATATTGAACAAGTGTATACAGGTGCATCAATTCAAGACTATAGTGAAACATGATTCTCTTTCTAATCAAAAACAAAGAATTTTATTCTCAATATATCATGGTAACATTCATGTGGATAAATTTAGTAAGGCTTCACCCAAGGCAGTGAGTAAGGGGGAGTGAATAGAAGTGATCTGAGAGAGGTATTGTGTTATCCCTAATATTATTATAATGTTAGTGGGACTGGAACAAAGTGACCATGTCTAAAAATTGTAATTAATAATATTTAGTGAAGACTAGTGGATTCAGGTATGAATGATCCACTGTTGTCTAATACTCTTTGGACATGCCCTTTGTGGTAAACCAAGTAGAACTGTTATGTTGTGTTTCTATTTCAACATATATGTGTTTAATAATTTCATGATACCATTAAAATTTTTAACATGATATTAAAAATTTGGGGAAAATATCAATCACATTTAAAGGAAAATGTTGACACCCTAATTCAACAGACCCCACATAGGGTGTTATAGGGTTTCACAAGTGGTATTAGATGGTATAGTTTATTGGTGTTAAATTTATCTTATGTTTTTTTGTTTTAATGGAAAAATCAATAAATTATTGGGGATTTATCCTATTTTATGTTAGAGAAAACAATATTTTTGATAATATAATTAGATCTCATCTACACTCTATTGGGATAGAAGTTATTATTCCATAGTTCAAGGGATTAAGGTAAGTGATATGACAGGTCTTTCTATCACTAAAACAGATACTAAAATGATTTATTCATATGATAAATATCTAAATTTTATTACCACAATACTATATTGTCAAATCTATTTGAATTTTATGATATTCAAAAAAACCATGTTCATGTGGTGGAAACTATACAATATATACAAATGTGATGTTAATGTAAAGGAGTCTAACCATCATGTTTTCACAGTCGGTTAGATGATCTAAAAATGAATCCACATAAAAATTTAAATAATTTATTTAATCTCATTACTGAAGTTGTTTGATATATTATAGGGCATGGGAAATAGATCAAAGATATTTATATTGTAAAAAACTTATTTAGAAGGATCCCACCTCCATAATAATCCAAAAGTACAAGCCATTAAGAAAAGAGAAATTTATTTTAATTCTCTTTATGATCTTCTAATTAGTCTAGTGGATTATGAAATTATATGCAAACCAAAAGATAAAACAATCAAAGTAAAAAATGGAAATGGAATTCAAATCCATGGAAAACATGATACTGACAACGTTAGTAATGATGAGTGTGATGTGGATAAAAAAATTATTTCTCTTTTGGACAAAAAATTTGAGACAATAAAATTGGGATTTGAAGTAAATATTTCATTGGATTGTTTTAGATGTGGTAAAGTTGTGTACAATGTCACATGGACAAAAAAAGATTTTATTATGTTCAAAGTGAAGCATAAATCAAGAAGATACCTCATATTTTGTTCTCATAAAAGGGATACACCAAATCAGGAATGAAATTATATAAAAAAATATTCATATAAAAAGAGGAACTATAGAATAATGGCTTTTTGGAGGATATTAAACTTGAGTTTAAATGTTATATAGAAAATTCCATGATGACAACAGTTTAAAGGATAGTTTCTAAAATATTGTAATTCAATCATTTGAATGGGGTTGCTGATTTCGTGGTAGAACTTGATGTTTCCCTTGATGATATTTAAATAAAAAGAAACAGAAATAAAAATATGGGAGACCTATAGATATAGTCATCACTGTATATGAATTTTCATAAAGTATATAACATTAGCTACAATGAGAGACATAATAACATTTAAAAACTCTTGAATTCTCGAAATAGATTTTAATAATTAATCTCAAGATTCATGAGTTTGAAAAAATAATCAATGAATTTACAATGTGACCAGAGGAAAAGGATAATATAGTTGGGAGTTATGAAGAAAAATCTTTTCTTTATTAAGTAAATTGGAAATTGAATCAAAATTAATTAAAACTAAGAATAAATTATAGTTGGGGTAGTTTATAAATGTAAAAATTTTATAAATATTTAAACATGATTTTGAATGTGTAGATAATGAATTGAATGGTAAAATATCTAAAATTATTGGAAAAATTTTAATTGGGTATGATATAAAAAATTAATGGCTAGAAATAGATTGAGCCAAAAAAAGGGATGTAGACAGTTGATATATCTCGAAGCCATTTGACATCCAAACAAAGACATTGTTAAACCAAATAGATAAGATAGATAAAAATTAATCCCCAATTATATAGAAATTATTTCTGGTCAAAAACCTAAAATAAATAAGGGGATATGTGGAGGAATGGAAGTGAAAATAAATTTACTCTTATAAAATGTAAATTTTATGGATTTATGGTCCATAAATTGTATTAGTGTGAAGTTGAAATGAGCTATATTGAGGGGGAAGAACATTGAATTAAAAAAAGGGGAATGAGACCATATCCTTCATCATATAGAATAAACAATTTCTCATGATATATTTTTTTCTTTTCTAAATTTTACTATAAATCTATACATTAAAGAAGAAGAATGGAGGGAATAATAACTACATAAATCTGATACAAGCTAACACTAGAAAACCAATTAAAATTTATCATTAATATATTTATTCTCATCTGGATGAAGAATATTAGTATGATCAAACAATTCATGTTGAAAATAGACTATAGAGGCCATATTTTATAACTACTAATTCATGAATTTTATTGGATAAAGAGAATAAGATTGATAAATCCTACCTAATAGAAATCACCGTCAAAACAATAAGTAATAGTCAAACTTGTATTATAGATAGCAGATGATCATCCCACATGATATGAAATGAATATTTTTTAAATAATTATAATAATTTTTTATGGAATAGTAATATTCAGCAATGATGAATCCTTAAAGACCAAAGGTAGTAGAAATATATAATTATAAAATGATGACCTCATAAAAATATTATTTCAATATATGGATGTATCGTGTCATAATATCCTCAGTGTGTGTCAAATTAATGTCTTAAGACTTGTAGTGACATTTAATAAGAATGGTTTCACTATCAAAGGCAAGAAATTCAATTGTCTCATGAAAGGTTTCATTAAAAATAAATTTTTTTTTGATTTAAATAGTAAGTAAAACACCTTTTCATTAATAACTAAATATGAAATTATCTTATGTCACTAATGGTTGGGTCACATTCATCAGCCAATCACTAAAAACATGTCCAATCTAAATTATTTTTCTGACATTCTTAATCTAAAGTGTGATCAAGAGAAATCATGTGATTCTTGAATTCTAGGAAATATTGTTTGTAATTATTATCTTAAAGATAATAAAGGGCATAAAATCTACCAGATAATTTCCTTACAAAAGTTTTAGTCTAATAAGTATGGATGGAACATATGGAGAGAGGTACATCTAAATTTATATTTTAAATTATAGTATATTGGCATGTGTGATTTTTATGCAGCGCAAAGAAAAACTGATTGGATACATGATGAAATATCTAGGAAGAATTAAGAATGAGATTGGCCACATAATCATTATATTATGATTTGAAAATGGGTTTTAATTCACATCCATTGAATTTAAAAATTCCATTAAAAAATAGGGTACCAATCATGAGGTTTCATCTATTATATCACCACAACAAAATGGGGATGTTGAACTCAAAAATAAATAAGTGAATAATATGGTCAAAACTATGCTAATTGATAGTTGTGTCTCTCATAAATACTGGAATGCAGTTATTAAAATTTCATTATGCACTAAAAATCAAACATTACTATTTATAAGATATCATTTGTCACTATATGAGATATGGTGCGGATGAAATCCCTCCCTAAATTATTTATGTGCAATTGGACATATATTTTTTATCCGAAAAAATGAAAAAATAAACGAAAATATGGACATTCTAAAAAAGAGGGAATATTCCTTGAATACTCAATAAAAATTAAAGTATAAAAATTAAAAAATAATCATCTTATAATGATTGTGAAAAAAATTATTTAACGATAATTTATAATATAACTATGAATACCTGGGTGAGTTTATATTTTTTTATTATTGAAGATGAATAAAAGAAATTGGAAGAGTGAATGATTCAAATACATATATAAATGAAGGATTTCAAAATAATAAATGTTCTTAGAATTATGTTGATTCATATGTAGAATAAGAAGAGTGAACCATTGTGGAAGAAACTCTATCAGAATATCAATAAACAAATATGAGATCATAAGTTAACCACTCCAACATCACTGGGGATTGGACCACACTTACATAAAAAAGGAGAGTGAGAAATGAACCACATTATTCAATCTTATAAATTTTATAACCTATGTAATTTGAATAATAAGTGAAGGATGAATCATGGTTTTAGCCCATGAATTATGAACTGGAACATATAGACAAAATACATACATGGGATCTATTAAAGAGACCTAAAAATCTTAATGTGATTCGATAAAAGTGGATCCTTACTAAAATTTTCAACGATCTGGTAAATATGATCTCAAACAAATCCCATGTTGTGTGTAATGGATATTCATATATTGGAGTCATTGATATTGAATAAATACTTTCTATAGTAGTTCTATTATATTTAATTAGGATCATCTTGGCCATGGAAATTTAAAGAGTGTAAAAAGTTTATCAGATGGATGTCAAAACATTATTTTTAAATAGATCTCTTGGAGAAGAATTCTACGTTGAACAAATAGTGAGATATATGATTAGAAATGATGAAATAATGGGTTTTTAAATTAATTGAGTATATTTTTGGACTAAAATAGGCCCCACAATCTTGGTATCATTGACTGGATTCATATTTGAAGATGAAACAATTTAATAAAATAGAATTAGATAATAATAACTATTTAGTGAATCATCATGAATAAAAATTATAGTTCTTTTTTATGTGGATGATATTATATTTGGTGGAAGAAGACATGGATTAGTGGGAAAACAAATAATCACCTGAAGTACAATTTATAAATGCCTATGACTGGTGAACTCACATTCGTTTTGGGGATGCCTATGATTTAAAAGATGGAATACACCATAATTTCTCAGGAAAAGCATGAAAGAGATATCCTGAATAAATCCTACATGCATGAACCCAAACCAATGTTTACCTAGATTAAGAATGGGGAAAAACATGGAAATCATAAGAATGAGAAATATGTGGATCCCACCTTGTATAGGAGGATCATTGGAATCCGCGTATACTTAAATGGAACATGAACAAATATATTCTATGAAACATGTAGAGACCCATACTTAACGTACATAGAAATTGCATTACTTTTGAGGAATAATTAATACATAATAAAAACGGACACCAAAGGACTATAATAGTTTAGTGTCTTTGGAAATATAGAACATAATCTTCTAATCATGATGAAAGATCTTCAAAATCTCCCATCAAGATCTTCCACTTTTTTTCTTACTTAAAAAAATTCTTTATATCCTGGGGAAAAGAAATCATAAAAAGGGTGAGCTCAAATGATCAGTAAGGGTAGACATAGAGAACATAAAACAATCCATAAACATTTGAATGCAAAAACATGAACATAAAATCTAAACATCAAAATCTTGAGCAAAGACATAAATCTTGGAAGTATATAAGGCATATAACATAAAAAAGCATAAATCAGGATAAAATTGCATGGGAATAAAACATGTAATTATGGAAACCCATTAAGAACATGATATGATTTCCATAGTAGCCAAGGCATTGCTTCCAAGACCATCTTAGTGGACAAAGTCCCTTTCTAAATCGAGTTCACTCCTCGTTCCAGTACTATATCACTGAACCGGATTAACTTACCGTTAAATCCATTTGTATCTCTTGAGATTTAAATCATTACGCAATGCATTGGATAGAGATATATGTCCCACCCATCTCATAATTAAATCATTCTTACATGTGCCCCAACATAAACATAAATCATTCATCATAACCCAAAGAATAAAATGGGTTTCATAAACATCATCCCACCATAACATAATCCATATAAAACAAATGGACATCATTTCATCATAAGGAATGTGAAACCATGTAAATAATAGGTACATTGTATATGAAACATACACATATGAAATAATATCATCTTATATGGAAAATGGTTTTGATAGAACACTTGAAATGAATTCTTGATGAAAATATCCCTTCTTCTTCAAAATCATTTTCCTTTTACAAAATTCCATGAAATTTTATAAGTAAAGGATTTTGTTGAGAATAATCAGGAAATATTTTAGAGTAAGCTTCATGAAAATAAGGTTTTATGAAACCATAAAAATCCGTTAATGCCGTATAAGTTAAAAAAACATTCTCCTCGTACTTTTACCGAAAAAGTCAAAAAGTTCCTCGTATGGTAAAAAAATGAAAGATTCTTTCCATAACACAATGTAAAAGTCAAATATGGGTAAATTTTACTTTAAAAATACATTTTATAATATTAAAAACTATATAAAAAACATTTTTATGGGCATTGATGAAAAATACTACCCTAGTAAATACTTATATATAAGCAATCTCAGATAACAATGAGATTTTAAAATTATCCCTTACCTTATGTCTGATATGCTTCATATGAATCCGAACCTCATTTATAATGATTTAAATAATGTCATTGAATTATTAAAGAATCATATTCATTATTATGATATCATATATGGTTCACTTATGCCTTTATATTACCCGTTCTTTTGTAAATTCCATGTTTAAGCAGTGTTTTGGGTAAAATCGTTTAATTTATCATACGTGTTTCGATTTGTTTTTATTGATATTATTACTCATATCCTGATTTACATAATTCCAGAATTTAAAACATGATTTATATATAATATATACTCAGTATATAAATATATATGATAGATCGATAAATGGAATGAAATACACTGTTCATGGAGGCGGTAGGTCGTACGTAAGCATGAACGATGTTTTTGTTTCCTTATTGAATTGAATGGAATTAATTAAATGAAACATATATGTACATAAATACAGTATCATTATTAGGTAATATATTTCATGACTATTTATTACATATATACTTTATAATCATACTTTGATGGTTAATCATGGAAAATGAATCTCATCGCGTTCGTGGAGACGGTAGTCCGTACGTACGCACTAGCGATGATATCATTCCCATAATTATTGAATAGAATTGGAGTGAATGATATAATAGCTCAGAATCAGTATGATGTTATAATAACTATATATAGTTATTCTTTACACCATTATACCCATCCAAGTAAGGTGGTGGTGGAAAAACAGATCACACCACGGCATGGAGACAGTATTCCGTACCTAAGCACGCGCGGCGATTTCATTTTCCATAGGATGGATAAAAGGTAAAATGGGGTTGTTTTATATTTATAATAACATATTAGTATATTATTGATACTTATGTTATTACTTTATAATGAAATAACTAAATAAGAAGAAGTTGAAGAATAAAGAAACTTGAAATAATCGGTAGAAGAGATTACCACTTCTTCGACGCACCTCTTTTAAGCTTCCTCTTAAGGAACTAGAGTTGGTCTTTTAGAGGACACCAAAACCACTGTAATGTTTCTAGGGAAGTTGATAAGGGAAATGGGCAGGTTTTGGCCGAACTTGAAGGCTCAAAATTGTGTAAAGATAAGGGGGAGGAGGTGCCCTTTTATAAGGGTGGAGAGGGGCACTTTTGGAAACCTCTAAAATATTAATTTATAATAAACCTAAACCCCACATAAAAACTTCCAAAGTGAATCAAATTCAGATATTAGATAATATAGTGTTGTAATCTCATCAACCAATTAAATTTAGACATGTTTTCATTTTATTTTAAACCTTATCATTTTTATTTATCCTTATTTAATCTATTTAATTTTATTTGTGGTAATAATGTTATAAATTTTATATGGTTATAAATACTTACTTATGTGTTCTTAATTATACATAATTTGATATTTTATGACATGTTAGATCATATAAATTTTAATTTGTAAAATTTTAAAATATTTTTGTGATATTTATACAATTTAATAATATAAAATATCAATAGTGTCAATTTTGACACAATTAATTTATTTGAATTTAAATAAAATCCACACAGAAGATATGTTCTATCCAAAATATTTAACAGATTTATAACATGTAATATTTATCTAGAAAATTCATGGAGCACATTAAATAGATAATATAATATTTATTTTTATATTTTTAAAACCATTTATTTGATATTTCAATCAATAAAATAATTTCAACATCACTATTGTGTCACCATTAATGATAATTATTTAACCCCTAAAAATTATAAATAAATTACCATGATGTAGATAATTTTATTATATTTCCGGAGACTATTCATGTTCTAAGTTTCATGATGTTTATCACTAAATTAAAATTATTATAATTATAAGATTTAAGAGAGTGACATGTTGTCGCTTTCTTTGCTTTTAATAAAAATTAAACTATTTTCATGGTCAAAAGTCCATAAAATGAATCTAATCCTACCCTTAGGTGATATGGGTCGACTTTTAGTCATTTAATAAAATTATGACATGTGTTAGAGTAATTTTATAATCTTAGGATTACCCTTAATTACCTGATTTATCTTTACCTGAAGTAAATAAAAATTACTATAGTTACTATTAATAATATCAAAAAAAGTAACCTATTAACATAATTTGGACCCACTGAATCCAAATATGGAATCCATTTTTAAAAATTCAAAACACATAATTTTCAGTAATTAAATTAAAATTTATCCCGTGGTTAAGAAAATGGGTTTTAAAAGTTAAAATATTGCCAAAGATTGAAATGTTTTTACCTATGAATTCAATGTAAAATTAATGGTAATGACATACATTACATTAAATGGTAAAAATATATTATATTTATACTTTAAATTCATTCAATATTATAATTTAACCATATAAATTATTGCCATGAAAAAAGGTGGTTTTTAATTAAAATATATTGTGTTTTTACTATTCATTAAAATATGAAAGTTATTAGAATAATTTGAAAATTTTTTCCAAAGTAAATTTTTTAAATATTTATTTCAAATGAAAATTTTATTTTGTCAAATTGAACTTATAAACATGTCAAAAACTAGATTTGAAGTGGGTGCGCCATCAAAAGGCGGCAAAACTGTATTTTTTGAAAAATACTTATTTTACCTGATAAATTTATTTTGTTCTCATACCGTGTTCTAGAAAATGTGTATGATGAATAATAATGTTATAAAATTCAAAATGTAGTTAATAATATTCATAACGGCTAGTCCATAAAAATATTATAACAATATATCGATGTTTCGTGAAACTCGGTATTGCATACTACACACGCTGTCGAGGAAGGCCACGATTGCGTGTAACGCAAGCCAAGCCAGTGTTGTGTGCAGTGAAAGATTCTTTTGGTGCTGCGTATAACATAATACATAAAAAAATATTTCTCATAAAATCTCTGGGTGTTACATTCTACCCCCCTTAAAATTAATTTCTCCCTCAAAATTCATCGGGGTTATAAATGGTTTACTACTTGAAAGTTTCATTTATATAAACCCACATCGTAAAAAGGAATACGAAAAAATAATTTTAAAAAGTGAAGTTTGAAACATATCGGTTACCCAAATTAACTAATCACTAGATTTCCACATAGGAGAACATAGGTGAAAATATGGATATGGAAGAGAAACCTAACTATCAATATCTGATAGAGAGTGGTAGAGAACATGGTTATCAAAAATCCAATAATCACAAAGCCTTAAATTTGTGATGATCTAAGGTACCATCTGATTCATTCGATATAAGTGCACTAGGACAACATTTTTGGTTTTAAAGATGATTTCCCTAAAGTTGATGAATTTTAATTACAAAAAATACTTACTTTATTTTGGTACAATCTCAGTGTTTTATCGGGCCTTGAACAATTTCCACTTCATATCTTAATAAAATGAAGTTGAATTTTTCATTTTTGAAGTGTTAGCAGATCATGTGATAGAATGATGGGTCACTCCATCTGTCTAAAAAAAAGGCTAGAAAAAGTTATCAAATATAGATATGTCCTTCTATGGTGAGGTTAATTTTATATGATTCCTAAAATGGACTTATACTTCATCTATCATACCGCTTAATAAAATAAAACTTGTTTCTACTAACTAGGTCTTTCTGTAGGCCAGTGGTGGGTAATAAAGGTCTGTCGCACTTCGGTTGTGGGTTCAGTTCCCGCAACCTTGTCCAATGCGACGGGTTGTCTCCCGTCCTGTAGGTTGTCCTTTTTTTAAAACATCACTATTATAACATTACAGAAATAATATCAAACAAAGTTCTATTCTTAAAGAATACTCATTATTGTCTAAAATAACCCATTCCAGTCTTTAGACATATCCAAAATATATATGTCCAATCTCATAGTATAAAGAAAATTATTACTAGAAATGTAATCAACCAAGCATGTGAATACCATCATTTATCCCCCATATGTCATAAGATATATCTTGTCGATCGCATTCCAAACATGTGAATACCTTAATCTTGTATTCTCTTGCAGCATAAATTACCATATAACCATAGTGGAAACCTGAAATACGTCAAAAGGTAACTCTTTCCACATAAAAAAAATCCCAAAATTTCTATATACTCAAACCATGATATAACTTTGTCCTTATATCAGTCATGATCTCATTAATACTATCAAACATATTATTTTCTCCTTATCCCTTCATTATTCGCATATCATCTTCTTTCCAAAATATTTGAATTACTTTTCATGGTTACCGGTACCATATAATTATTGAAAACCATAATAAACCAATACATAGATATTACAATATTCCATAGTACTATAAAATAGATTCCACAACTTTATTTTGGAATCCCATTACACAAACACATAATCATTCCACTACATCGTTATAATACACACCATCACCAATAGTGATCGCATGTGACTTCCCTTTGTCCTTTACCTTAAGATGTTTCTCACGTCGATCATCATTAACCATCGGATTAGGGCATTGATTTGGATAATGCCCCATTTCCTTTCCCTTGAATCATTGAAGTGTTGTTGGAGCGTTCTCTATAGTCTTTTCTCTATTCACGTCATTAGAAACCTCTTTTCCATTACTTCCACACTCAACTGCTTGATGAACTTCTTTTCCACACTTGAAACAATTTCTAGTACCTTTTAGACAATCTCCACCATTCTTCTTTCCACACATTGATCATAAAGAAACATTCACCTTCTTTTCACCATTATTCTAAGGTTTTTCCCGGAACTCCATCTTTCGTCTCTTGTAAAAACCATGAGATGGATATGTTACACCAACTTCCAGTTCTACCTTGATAGCACAAAACACAATTTCTTCATAGATAATGAATTTTCTTATAGCTAATGCCCTTAGAAGACTTAGTTTTAAGCCACTTAAGAGTCGTTCAACTTTACTTTCAGGTTGGATGATAAAGCCAGATGCATACCTTGCAAGTCTTGTAAAATTCGCTTCGTATATACCAATAGATTCATCATCCTTCTATATAAGCTCAAGTAACTCCTTTTACCTCTATGTTAAAAGATTACAAGGGAAGTACTTAAGGAAAAAAAGTTCTTGAACTCATCCCATTCCATGGATTCAATTTCATCTTGGGGCCTTGTATTCTTAATTAGAGTCCACCACTGGACTGCTTCACCTTCTAAATGGTAAACAACTAAAATGACTTTTTCATGTTCTGGACAACGAAGTATGGAAAATATCTTTTCAATGGTATTGATCCATTGTTCAGTAAAAAATGGATCAGAAGACCGATTGAAAGAAGGTGGACGTTGCCTCATGAAGGACTCAATAGAATATTGTTCCCTTCTCTGATCATTTGGAAATTAATAATGATTCCCAGATTGTGTAAGTATAGCAATATGATTTTTCACTCCATCTCCCATAACATTTGGTTGTTCTTGATGAAAATCATTGCATTGTCCATTACATTGATCAACATGGTTTTTTCGGGTTCCAGCCATCATCTAAAACCCAAAAAGAATAGTGTGAGAGGCAAAAATCATACAAGGAAAACAACATATTAAAGGGGGAGTACCTTCAATATCTAACATCTTAGGTTTAATTATAATATCATTACCATAATTCTAGGACTATAACCTATACTTATAATTAACCTTAGGGACATCCCTAGACATACCTTAGAAATATTTCTAAGGATCTCACTAAAGTTCTCGCATCCTAGTTTCCAAAGTTTGACTAAACCTTTCCTCTAATTCCAACTGTAGAGACCCGTATTTGATGTATATATACATTGCATTACTTTTGCAGAATAATTCATACATAACAAAAATAGACTCCAAAGGACCGTAATAGTTTAGTGTCTTTGGAAACTTGGAACATAATCTTCTAATCATTGTGAAAGATCTTTAACATCTCCCATAAAGATCTTCCACTTTTGTTTTCTTACCTAAAAACTTTTTTTATGTCCTGGGGAAAAGAAAACATAAAACACTACCACAAAACTGGGCAAGGCATGCGCCTGCCTTTATCAGTGCTAACAGTAAAGCGCTGATAAAGGGCTTATTTATCAGCGCTAAAAAAGCACTGATAAAGGTTGTATTTATCAGCGCTTTTCATTTTAGCGCTGATAAATACACCCTTTATCAGCGCTTTTTACTAGCGCTCATAAAGGCTCACGCAGATTTGTTAAAAACCCGCGGGTCCTCTTCCTCCTCCCTACACCCGGTCAAGATCTCATGGAAGCCCTCCTCTATGTCGCTGCTGCCGCCTCCTCCTCCTCCGCCGCGGCCGCCTCCTCCTCCTCCTCCTCCTCCTCCAGCCGCCGCCTCCTCCTCCTCCGGTCGCCGCCTCCTCCTCCTCCTCCTCCTCCACTATAACGACCCGACCTTTTCTTACATTACTATTTCATCATTTCAAAGATAAACAACATAATAGTATTACACATGGAGGATCCAGAGGTTTAATGTCTTGGGAAAACTAGGACTACACATAACAAGTACAACATCAAGCATAAAAATTCATTTAATCTCTTCTTCTATAGCTTCTTAGTAGCACTTGTCCTCTCCTTAGTACATGTAGCCACCGGAGGATATACATCAAAAAGGGGTGAGCTAAAATCCCATTAAGAGGATAGATAAGAACAATATAGCATGTGGTGAGAATAATCATGACATAGGAAGAAGATCTTGAACATGAGAGGAGCATAAACAATAAACTTGAAATGTGGCAAAGCATAAAAATGAAACATCATGTCTTAGTGGTTAACTAACACACATAATTGTGAACAAATCTAGCATCATGTTCACACATAATTTCACATTTAATCATGAGATTCATCACTTTACCCAATGCATTGGAGCGCTATATAATTCCGAGCGCACCCGTCACATTTAAACATTCATATTGCGCTATATAATTCCGGGCGCACCCGTCACATCATAACATTATCATTATCATGCTTTCCACATAGAACACATATCAAACATGTACATAAATAAACCATGGAAAGGAATGGTTTTCATCTCATAATAACACATTCATAAGCTTTGGGTTCCCAAAAGAAAGAGGGAACAACATACTTGATATAAGAATCATCAACCTTGAATGAGAGGCAAAAGGTGAGATCTTGAAAGAAGAGTTCTTTTAGAAAACATTTTTATGGACATAAAAACCAGTGAAAAACATGTATATCCTAGAAAATTAAAGAAAATTATGAACAAAAGACCTTTGAGGAGTAACCATATCAAAAATGGAGTGAAAGAGGGAGAACCCGAAGGAAGAAAATTGGGTTCGAGATTTCCCCTTACCTTGTACTCGAATGCCTCCTTCTCTTTAATGTCCTGTATAATGAAATTATATTCATTAATTAGAAATTCCAGAACCTTTTATACATTAATAAGGTTCATTCTGGTTTCATTATTTCATATTATGTTCCTTTGGTTGACTTATAGAGTTTAAAAACATTGATCGGGGATGTTCGTTTTCATGGTTTTCTTGAGCGGTCCACTTGTATTCTTAATTTGATGTTTGGGTAGATCATGGGTAAACATCCAGAACTGATGTTACATATAATTAATGATATTACAGAAGCTTGAATGATTTTATAATGAGTTATATTAGATCCATGTGGCCAAATCATTAGATAAGAATTAAATGAAGATTATTTGGGCCAATTTGAGCGGTTTTTGGATCACAACCAACTCATTTTAACTTTTCACTTAGTAGTATGTCCATAGTTTATTTCCAGAACTTAAAATAGAACATAATACATATAAAAAATTCTGGTTCAACCATAAAAATGGTTTCATAACCAGATTTAAGGTATAAATAGAAGAAGAGAGCATGTTGTTTTTGAAGGTGATAAATTATCACCACATGAACAACGTTCTCTTTAATAAAATAAAAGGAAGGGGGAATGGGTGTGGGGTGATATAATTAGAATCATAATATTACACTATATATATAATACTGGATTTACAGAACAATTTGGATGAATATAGATAGAGAGATATCAAGAAAGGAACTTGAACTTGAAAGGAAATTAAAGGAGAAGAGAGAGAAATTACCTTTAGAATCCTTCTCTTGAGATCCTGTTTAAAGAAGCTAGGCTTGGTATTTTGATGATACCAGCAGCTCTTGGACGTGGGGGATGAGCTAGGGAAGTTGTTTGGGCAGAATTTAGAGAAGGCTTGGAACTTGAGAGGTGTGAGGAAAAGAGGGAGTGAAGGGTGGCTTTTATAGTGGAGGGGAGAGGGGTTTCCTTAATATAAAATTGATTAGTTTATTAATTTCACCTAAGACAAGAAATATTGAGTCTTGGATGACCAATAATAGTAATTTTATAATTTAATCCCGAACCAAGTGGGCTTACATCAGCAGAACATCATCAATGACTCAATTAATACATTATTTAGCTTTTATTGTGAATTATCGGATTCCACTATTCATAAAAAATTCAAGTATCTCCGAAAAATCCCAAAATTTTACCCCAACCATTTTTCGACTTGTAGAATCCAAAAATGAAGTCCATTTTTCAAAAATAATTTTCTAAATATTATTAATTTAATATTTAATTAAAATCATAATTTACTTAAAAAACAGTTTTTAAAATTAAAACTGATTTTGCAATTCTTTCAAAAATTACTTAGGGTCTTATAAAATTATCTAAAAACTATTAGAAAATGATTCAATAATTTATGAATATATTTCAGGAAAATAAATATTCTTTTAAATTAATTAATTAATTATAATTATTTATTTATGACTTATAAAATACCAAAAACGTTTACTAAGGTCAAATTATCACTTTCTAAGATGTCTAAATTTTATTTTGATATTCAGAGGTAATGTTACTCTTATTTACTATTCATAAGGGTAGGTTACTATTCATAAGGGTAGGTTACTATTCATAAGGGTAGGTTACTATTCACCAAAAATTATTTTTGTTTCATTAGACTCCAAAAACTATCTTGAACACAACCGTGTATGTTGGATTTTTAAAATTCCAAACTTAGGGGTGAAAAAATTATGTTTAAAGGTCACTTATCACTTAGTAGTTCATTATTTTGTGTTTTTATGACATAGATATAAGAAGGGAATTTTCCATTGAAAAACTTTGGTTCGTTACATTCCTCCCCCCTTAAGAAATTTCACCCCCGAAATTTCACTTTACACAAACAGGTGAGGGTACTTCTCCTTCATTGCCTCTTCCGGTTTCCAAGTTGCTTCCTCAAACTTTTGGTTCCTCCAAAACACTTTTACAAGGCAGGTTGTCTTGTTGCGTAGAACCTTATCACTTCGATCTAGAATTTTTACCAGCTGCTCCTCATATGAGAGATCATCTTCCAACTATACCACCTCTGAGTTTAGTACATGTGAGGGGTCTGGAATGTACTTCCTCAGTAGTGATACGTGAAACACATCATGAACTTGAGCCATATTCGGTGGAAGTGCCAGTCGATAGGCCACGACTCCTATACGATCAAGGATCTCAAAGGGGCCAATGTACCTTGGACTTAGCTTCCCTTTCTTCCCGAATCGCATGACTCTCTTCCATGGAGATATTTGAAGGAAGACTTTATCTCCAACGTCGAACTCCATATCCCTTCGACGATTGTCAGCATAGATCTTTTGCTGACTTTGAGCAGCTTCGATATGTTTCTGGATGACTTGAACCTTCTCTGTCATCTCTTGAATAAGATCGGGACCAAGTAGTTTTCGTTCTCCAACTTCATCCCAACAGGTTGGAGTTCTACATCACTTCCCATAAAGAGCTTCATATGGAGCCATCTGAATACTCAAGTGGAAGCTATTGTTGTATGAGAATTCAACCAATGGAAGGTGCTGATCCCAACCACCTTTGAATTCAAGAGAGCAGGATCTTAGCATATCTTCAAGTGTCTGAATAGTCCTTTCAGACTGGCCATCAGTTTGGGGGTGATAGGCCGTGCTGGAATTTAATTCAGTACTCAAAGAATGTTGAAGGCTCCTCCAGAATTTAGAAGTGAACCTTGGATCACGGTCAGAGACAATCGAGAGCGGAACACCGTGCAATCTCACTACTTCCTCCACATATATCCTTGCAAGTTTTTCAAGTGAGAGGTCTTCCCGAATAGCGATAAAATGGGCAGCCTTGGTGAGTCTGTCAACCACAACCCATATCGCATTATTTACTCTTGACGTTTTCGGAAGACCCATGACAAAGTCCATAGTAACATTTTCCCATTTCCACATGGGTATAGGAAATGGCTGCATCATACATTTGGACTTTTTCTGCTCAGCTTTAACTTGCTGGCATACCAAGCACCTTGATATATATTCTGCAATCTCCTTCTTCATGTTATCCCACCAGAAGTGTTCTCGGAGATCACGATACATCTTGGTACTTCCAGGATGAATAGAGAATGTTGAGCTATGTGAATTATCCAATAGCTCCTTCTTTATTCCGGGTGATGAAGGAACACAAATCCGCGTTCCAAACCGAATCACACCATCATCGTCGATATGGAACTCTTACAGCTTCCCTTCCTTTACTGCATTCACCCTCTTTTGTACCTCTACATCATCCCTTTGTGATTCCTTAATCTTCTGTTGGATGGATGGTTGAACAATCATTTGGGAAAGGTAGGATGTATCCCCTGCCCTTACGATTCCCAAATCCATCCTTTGCATATCCAAGAAGATAGGGTCTTTCTCAATCCTCAACATGGATAGAGTAGCAGGTTCTTTCCTACTTAGAGCATCAGCTACCTTGTTCGCCTTTCCTGGATGATAGTGAATAGAGCAATCGTAATCCTTGATTAGCTCTAACCATCTCCTTTGACGCATGTTCAGCTCCTTTTGTGTGAATATTTACTTTAGGCTCTTGTGGTCGGGGTATATGTCACACTTCTCACCATAAAGGTAGTGCCACCATATTTTCAAGGAAAAAATCACGGCTGCCAGCTCTAGATCATGCGTCGGGTAGTTCTGCTCATGGATATTCAACTATCGTGAGGCGTAGGCTATCACATTATCATTTTGCATGAGTACACAACCCAAGCCTTTCTTTGAAGAGTCACTGTATATCACAAATCTTTCTCCACTTTTCGGTAGTGTGAGTACAGGTGCAGTGATTAGCCTTCTCTTTAGCTCCTTGAAGCTTCCCTCACATTCTTCCATCCATACATACCAGGAAAGCTCAGCCAGGGACAAAGTCCCTGACCATTTATTAAAGAAAAGGAAAAAGTACAGTAAAAACCGGTTTAGGAGAACCGGAAACCTTACAACCAAACAACTGATCCCCCAAGCACAAACGACATCAGAAATTCAAAAATCAAAAACCACGAACCCTGAGCCTTCCTCGAGCCGCGCGAAACCTCGAGAAGCGTTTCACGCGACAGCCATTGCACAGCCAGCGAGAAATCCGGAACCACACACATCTCCACCACATGCGTCCACCACTGCAGGTCGCCGACGAGACCATCACATCGCCGGAAAAACCATCACAGAACACCACCAAAAGTCATCCGACCACCGTAATCACAACTTCCCGAAAATCACAGGAACCCGAAACAAGCGCTCCTCCTCGATGCCAAATAACAGGGCCTCGTGACGTCGACGCACCACCCAGAAGGCCCCAGAGCGCTCCGGAGAGTATGCCGGTGGAAACCGGTCTTACACCCGTAGATCCGACCATCGGCGCCGTCAAACGCCACCACCGGAGCAAAACCAGCACCGCAAATTCATTCAAGAACAACGTCACGACCATCAAAAACTCCTCCAAGCATAAGGACCATATTCACCCAACCCCGTCATCAAGTTCATCCAGCAGATCACGAACAGCACGAAACCAAGCAAACCGCATGCAGATCCAAGAACAGAGAAAAACATTCACAAGGCATCAGAAGAAAACCCAATACCAGATCTCGTCGCCGCCGTCCTTCACGAGCTCGTAAACCACTGCAAAACCCCAACCGAACTCACCGGAAGCAAGGCGGAAACCTAACGCAGTTGGATCTGGAACATCGAATGCCGAACGGACCGCGCCGCAATGAGACCCTATCCAAATCGGGCGAGAAGGCAGGCACGGAGAAAGACCGAATCCGCGAAGTCTCCCGAGCTGAGGAAGCTGCCAGACCTCGACGAAAACAGAAGTGGCCACCGTGGAAACCCTAGATGAAGGAGGCGGCGATGAGGGGAGCTCCCGAGCGCGGCATGCCCCTTACGGGCCCATCTTCCTCCTTAGATGAGTCTTCCATCCATACATACTTTACCCCTTTCATTTTTAACTTAGTTAGCGGGCTTGACAATCGTGAGAAGTTTCTCACAAAACGTCGGTAGTACCCAGCTAATCCAAGAAAACTACGGATTTCTGGGACACTAGAGGGCCTGTGCCATTATTCAATTGCCTTTGTCTTTGAAGGGTCCATATAAATTCCCTCGCTTGTGATCACATGTCCCAAGAACGTGACTTGATTCATCCAAAAGTCACACTTGCTGAACTTGGCGTACAACTTCTCCTTTCTCAATGTCGCCAACACAAGTCTTAGATGTTCTTCATGTTCCTCCTTGCTCTTGGAGTAGATGAGAATATCATCGATAAACACTACCACAAATTTGTTGAGGTAATGTCTAAAGACTCTATTCATCAAATCCATGAAGATTGCAGGGGCATTAGTAAGTCCGAAGGGCATCACCAAAAACTCATAGTTCCCATACCTTGTACGGAAGGCAGTCTTCTGAATATCTTCCTTCTTCACCTTTACTTGATGATATCCAGAACGAAGATCCACCTTTTAGAAGTATTGAGATCCTCTTAACTGGTCGAAAAATTCATCAATCCTTGGGAGAGGATACTTGTTCTTTATGGTGATCTTGTTGAGTTCCCGATAATCGATACACAGCCGCATGGTACCATCCTTCTTCTTCACAAAGAGCACTGGCGCACCCCAAGGTGATGCACTAGGGCGTATGAACCCTTTTCCCAGATGCTCTTGCAGCTGCTTCTTTAACTCCTCCAGTTCGATAGGAGCCATCCTATAGGGGCACTTCGAGATAGGAGTAGCTCCGGGTATGAGTTCAATTGAGAACTCTACCTCACGATCCGGGGGAATTACGGGTAACTCTTCGGGAAATACATCGCCGTATTCACTTACGATGGGCATTTCCTCATGGTTGGAACTTTCCTTCGACTCAAACATTTTGGCGAGGTATGCTTCTTCATAGGTAATCATCAACCACACCATTGAAGGATTTCTCAAAGGAGATTCATGATCTTCCTTGCATTTGTAGAGGAGCATGGGATGGTTTGGAATATGAAAATATATTTCCTTTTCCCGACAATTGATATGTGCTCTATATAACGAGAGCCAATCCATTCCCATTATAGCGTCGAATTCCACAAATGGAAGTATTACGAGATTTTCCGGAAGAATCTTCCCACATACGTCAACAGGAGAAGAATGAAACACTTGGGTTGCAATGATTGCACCACTTGGCGTTTTTACAGATATCTCTACTTCAAGGTTTCGGGGCTTCGATTCTATAGTTCTAGCAAACTTGCAAGATATAAAGGAATGCGTAGAACCGGAATCAAATAAGACTTTTGCCATTATTGAGTGAATAGGAAGTGTACCTTGTACGACTTCATTATCACGTTCCACCTCCGCAGTAGTGATGGCATAAGCCTTCCCTTATTCCTTTGGCTTTGGTGGTTGTTGGCGCTGATTACCCTCGAAAGCTCGAGGTTTAGTGCACTGGTTTGAATAGTGCCCTAGCTCCTTACAGTTGTAGCATTGAACCATGAGTGGTTCTCTCCTTTCATCGGCTAAATTATCCTTCCTTTTCATGTCTCTTCGACACTCGTGAGCTAGGTTTCCTTCTTTCCCACACTTGAAGAATTTCCCCATCCCTTTGAGGCAGTTCCCATTGTGCAACTTCCCACATTTTTGGCAAGTGGGTCGTTGTGTTTTCTTCCCATCTTTATCACTAGATCCACCAGCTTGAAACTGCATCTTTCTTTTCTTATCACCATAGCCATGGGACCATTCTCCTAACTCCATCTCCACTTTGAGAGCACACCGAACAACTTCTTCATAACTCCCAATGTCTCGAATTGCAAGAGCTTTTCGAAGATGTGGTTTTAATCCACTAAAGAATCTATCAATTTTTCTATCATTGTTGATAACAAAACCCGAAGCATACCTTGCGAGCCTTGTGAAATTTGCTTCATAGGTTGTGACAGATTCTCCTTCTTTTTTCTTGAGCTCTATTAATTCTCTCTCCATCTTTGTGCGAAGAGTTCGTGGGAAGTACTTATTAAGAAACATTATCTTAAAGTCTTCCCATTCCATCTCTTCAATTTCATCCCTTGGCTTGGTGTTGTTAATCAAAGCCCGCCATTGATCAGCTTCTCCATCTAGACGATAAACGGCTAGAGTCACCTTCTCCATCTCAGAACAGTGAAGAACAGAAAATATCTTCTCCATGGAGTTGACCCACTGTTCCACAACTAGTGGATCGGAAGATCCACAAAACATCGGTGGTCGTTGCCGCATAAAACATTTGATAGCTAGTTGCTCCTTCTTTGGTGAAGGAGGACGTTCCCCATTATTATGGTTATTATTCATAACCCGGGATAATTGGATAAGCATCTCCATGAAGTTTTGAACTCCACCTCCAAAATCATTGGGGATGACGTTCGGGCAATCGTTGCATTGGCCTTCGTAAGAGTTGTTGGCCTGATTTCCCCTAGTTCCCACCACTTTCTAAAATAGGAAAGGTTAGAACAAAACATAAGTAAACAAGTCATGAATCACTTATCCTTTTAAACAATTATACCAAAAACATAACATATGGGATCCCTAGGTAGATATCCTTGTGTGCATATTTGTACTTAGTCTCATGCTAGAGGTTTTCTTTAGGGTTCACTAATCCTAATTCCCAAATTAACTAAACCTTTCCTTTGATACCAACTATAGCGACCCGGACTTTTCTTACATTACTATTACATCATTTCAATGTTAAACAACATAATAGTATTACACATGGAGGATCCAGAGGTTTAATGTCTTGGGGAAACTAGGACTACACATAACAAGTACAACATCAAGCATAAAAATTCATTTAATCTCTTCTTCTATAGCTTCTTAGTAGCACTTGTCCTCTCCTTAGTACATGTAGCCACCAAAGGATATACATCAAAAAGGGGTGATCTAAAAGCCCAGTAAGAGGATAGATAAGAACAATATAGCATGGGGTGAGCATAATCATGACATAGGAAGAAGATATTGAACATGAGAGGAGCATAAACAATAAACTTGAAATGTGGCAAAGCATAAAAATGAAACATCATGTCTTAGTGGTTAACTACCACACATAATTGTGATCAAAGCTAGCATCATGTTCATGCATCATTTCAGATTTAATCATGAGATTCATCACTTTAACCAATGCATTGGAGCGCTATATAATTCCGGGCGCACCCGTCACATTTAAACATTCATATTGCGCTATATAATTCCGGGCGCACCCGTCACATCATAACATTATCATTATCATGCTTGCCACATAGAACACATATCAAACATGTACATAAATAACCCATGGAAAGGAATGGGTTTCATCTCATAATAACACATTCATAAGCTTTGGGTTCCCAAAAGAAAGAGGGAACAACATACTTGATATAAGAATCATCAACCTTGAATGAGAGGCAAAAGGTGAGATCTTGAAAGAAGAGTTCTTTTGGAAAACATTTTGATGGACATAAAAACCAGTGACAAACATGTATATCCCAGAAAAGTAAAGAAAATTATGAACAAAAGACCTTTGAGGAGTAACCATATCAAAAATGGAGTGAAAGAGGGAGAACCCGAAGGAAGAAAATTGGGTTCGAGATTTCCCCTTACCTTGTACTAGAATGCCTCCTTCTCTTTAATGTCCTGTATAATGACATTATATTAATTAATTAGAAATTATATAACCTTTTATACATTAATAGGGTTAATTCTGGTTTCATTATTTCATATTATGTTCCTTTGGTTGACTTATAGAGTTTAAAAACATTGATCGGGGAAGTTCGTTTTCATGGTTTTCTTGAGCGGTCCACTGGTATTCTTAATTTGATGTTTGGGTAGATCATGGGTAAACATCCAGAACTGATGTTACATATAATTAATGATATTACAGAATCTTGAATGATTTTATAATGAGTTATATTAGATCCATGTGGCCGAATCATTAGATAAGAATTAAATGAAGATTATTTGGGCCAATTTGAGCGGTTTTTGGATCACAACCAACTCATTTTAACTTTTCACTTACTAGTATGTCCATAGTTTATTTCAAGAACTTAAAATAGAACATAATACATATAAAACATTCTGGTTCAACCATAAAAATGGCTTCATAACCAGATTTAAGGTATAAATAGAAGAAGAGAGCATGTTGTTTTTGAAGGTGATAAATTATCACCACATGAACAACGTTCTCTTTAATAAAATAAAAGGAAGGGGGAAAGGGTGTGGGGTGATATAATTAGAATCATAATATTACAGTATATATATAATACTGGATTTACATAACAACTTGGATGAAGATAGATAGAGAGATATCAAGAAAGGAACTTGAACTTGAAAGGAAATTAAAGGAGAAGAGAGAGAAATTACCTTTAGAATCCTGATCTTGAGATCCTCTTTAAGGAAGCTAGGCTTGGTCTTTTGATGAGACCAGAAGCTTTTGGACGTGGGGGATGAGCTAGGGAAGGTGTTTGGGAAGAATTTAGAGAAGGGTTGGAGCTTGAGAGGTGTGAGGAAAAGAGGGAGTGAAGGGTAGCTTTTATAGTGGAGGGGAGAGGGGTTTCCTTAATATACAATTGATTAGTTTATTAATTTCACCTAAGACAAGGAATAGTGAGTCTTGGATGACCAATAATAGTAATTTTATAATGTAATCCCGAACCAAGTGGGCTTACATCAGCAGAACATCATCAATGACTCAATTAATACATTATTTAGCTTTTATTGTGAATTATCAGATTCCACTATTCATCAAAAATTCAAGTATCTCAGAAAAATCCCAAAATTTTACCCCAACCATTTTTTGACGTGTAGAATCCAAAAATGAAGTCCGTTTTTCAAAAATAATTTTCTAAATATTATTAATTTAATATTTAATTAAAATCATAATTTACTTAAAAAACAGTTTTTAAAATTAAAACTGATTTTGCAATTCTTTCAAAAATTACTTAGGGTCTTATAAAATTATCTAAAAACTATTAGACATTGATTCAATAAATTATGAATATATTTCTGGAAAATAAATATTCTTTTAAATTAATTAATTAATTATAATTAATTAATTATGACTTATAAAATACCAAAAACGTTTACTAAGGTCAAATTATCACTTTCTAAGATGTCTAAATTTTATTTTGATATTCAGAGGTAATGTTACTCTTATTTACTATTCATAAGGGTATGTTACTATTCATAAGGGTAGGTTACTATTCATAAGGGTAGGTTACTATTCACCAAAAATTATTTTTGTTTCATTAGACTCCAAAAACTATCTCGAACACAACCGTGTATGTTGGATTTTTAAAATTACAAACATAGGGGTGAAAAAATTATGATTAAAGGTCACTTATCACTTAGTAGTTCATTATTTTGTGTTTTTATGACATAGATATAAGAAGGGAATTTTCCATTGAAAAACTTTGGTTCGTTACATCCACCGCGGCCTCGTCCTCCTCCTCCTCCATTGGCGCTTCCTCCTCCTCCTCCTAGTCTGCAGCCTCATCCTCCTCCTCCTCCACCGGCGCCTCCTCCTCATCCTCCTCTGCCTACTCCGCTGCCTCCTCCTCCACCGCGGCCTCCTCCTCCTCCTCCTCCTCCTCCTCCTCCTCCACTGCCTCCGCTACCTTAGCCCTGCCTCCGCCCTACCTCTGCGCTGCCTCCGTTTCCTCTGGTGCCTCCGCTGTCGACACCTCCTTCTCCCCAGCCACCGGTTCCTCCTCCTTAAGGTTATTTAAATTGAATTTTCATGAATTAATTATGTTTGGAATGGGTAAGTTTTTGGACAACTATTCTTCATGTTGAATCTTCAGTTTCCATGGGTGGTTTGGGATTGTGGTTATGTTTTGATCCTGACTATGAGTTGTTTTTATGATTTCTCACTACTTCATTAGATTTATTTAGTTATTCTTATGTTTTTGTGTTTTCATTTAGTTCTTTTGTTGTGATTTGATGTTGGGTTTTCCTTGATGGAGGTTGTTCATGTTTCTTGTAGACAATACCTCCAAGAAGGACCATGTAGAAGCATAGAGAGTGTGAACCAGAGTACCCCAAAGAGTAACCATCCCATTGATACAATTTTTTTTGGATTCAATGATTTATAATTTCAAAAACGTGGGTTAAATTGGTATCCATGATAAGACATGAACTATGGACCACACTCAAGAATTTTCAAAGAATAATTCAGTGTTTTCCATACTGAAAAGTAAACCAAGTAATTTAAGGAGTATTTGGACTATATCAAGTAGATCATAGAGTTTTTGAAAACCCCTAAGAAATATAAAGTGTTATTTTTTGGTTCCTTTTTAAAAGAATTTTTTTGAATGTGGTGTGATTCAATGATTCTTTCGAGGAATAGCGAGGATCTCACTTTTACCACATTCCAAGTGGTATTTCTTCAGAGGTTCTACCCAGATACCTTGAGATTGATGAATGACTATGTGTTTTTAAAGCTAGAGTATGGTGGTCATTTCGTCATGGATTATGCCACTAGATTCCGTAATTTGGTTCATGTATCTCTTTATCTCCCCACGAGCAATTATCTTATGGATATTAATTTTGAGATGGGTTTGAGGAAATATATCAGATTTATTCTTATTGTTCAAAGTCTACCAACCTATTTTTAGGTGTTTCCCAAGGTATTGATCTGAGAGGCCTGTTTTAATTGAAATATTGGTCTCAATGGTGTTCCATTAATGGGTGGTATCCATAGTTATTTTTGAGGGTAAAATCTAAAGCACGATGAGTCTTAGAGAAGTAGTGGAATGGGATTTGAGTGGTCTTTATGAATAGATTATGTGGATTCTATGGACAATGGACCTATTTTTTTATCAGATTAGAAATGTGGGAAACATCTGGACGATTTTACCAGAGACTCTGAGGGCGTTCCACCTATTTGGGTAGCCGTGGAATATCTTGTGATTTTTTCAATTGGCTCCTTATGGGAGTGGTGTAGGCTCCACTTTTTTAAGGGATCTTAGTTAAAATAAGAGGCTTCAAATGGTGGAGGATCACATCCTAAAAGAAAGGGGGATTCTTAATAGGGAAATAATACACACACAAGTCTAATCAAGAAAAAATCAATGCAGTAGAGGTCATTCATGGGGACTCATAATCTTGGCCAACCACAATTCGAGGTGAATTTTATTTAATTCTTTTATAGTATTGGTTTCATTTCAAAATGGTGAATCCTAGTCATTAATTTCACATATTTTTTTATTACTTGGTTATGACGGAAGAGTTTATGAATTATTTCATGTATTGCATAACCCTTTTCGGTAGGAAAAATGGTCATGGTTTCGAGTTCTTTGAGAGTTGTCTTGTGGTACTTGGCATGGAGGACATTTCGGAATTCCATGTTTTGGACCTGGTCTTTTCTGACCTCATTATCATCTTGGATTTTTTTATTGGATTTAGTGCACTAGATGACTATTATCGCCATTGGGTTCATTTAGTTACTCTTAACAGGAGATTCCATGTATTTTATGGAGATTGTGATCTATAACCATGGAGGGTATGACAAGTTTTTTCTATGTTATGGTTCATATCATGTCATTTTTACAAGGTTTTCATTGGTGTTGTTGTGAAGTGTTCTTCATGTGAAATTTCAGTGGTCATGGAAAAGTACACAAACTCATTTCTAGAGGACTTCATGGGATAACCTCCCCAATGAGTGTTTGCATTTTCTATCTATTTGCTTCACAGGACGATCCCATTTTCCATTCCATCACATCATATGGCTCTGGACGATTTAGAGGAGCTAAAAGATTAGCTAGAAGATCTTTAGGGAAATGGTACAATCTATATGATCATGTCACTATGGGATTTTCCAATTCTGTTTTTAATGAAGTCATATCATAGCCTATTAATTTTAACAGTCTACCGTAGTCATAGCCAGGTGACAGTAATGAATAATTACATATTGCCTATAATTGATGATTTGTTTGACCATATTATAAGGTTCTATTGGTTTTTGAAAATTTTCTATAGATAAGGGTACCAACAGTTGAGGGTTTGGGAAGAGGATGCTCAAAGGATATATTTTTAAAGTCTATATGGAAATTTAAAGTATTTATGAATTCCATTTGGGATCACCAATGATCTATCTATTTTGTGGAACTGATGAACTAGATCTTTAATATCTTTCTAGACACCTCCATTTTCGTTATTTTAGAATACTTCTTGGTGTATTACAATATATAGGAGGAGTACTCTGATAATCTGGAGGTTGTTTTGGGTGTTTTTAGAGAGCTTTGTCTTTATTACAATATTATAAATTCCCCATATTTTGTTTAAGAAGTATTGTTTCATGGTCACATTATTTCCTTGGAAGGAGTTCTAGGTTATCCAGAAAAGGTTCGAGAAGTCATTTATCTAAATCAGTCAAAGAATGTATTCAAGATCCAAAACATTCTAGACTTAGTCATTTCATGGTCACATTATTTCCTTGAAGTATCTTGTTTTTTATCTAAATTATACTCATATTCCTTCTCCTCTAACCTATATACTCATCCTATGGATTTCAAATAGGATGAATATAAATAAAGAATGGATGAATGCCAATAGGTTGACAAAAGAGTATAAAGATTGCGTGAAAGAATTTATCAAGTTTTCAAAAGATCATGCATGTGACTCTTCTCAAATCCTTGGTCTGTGTTTACGCTGTTGTTATTCAAAACAAATTAGTCCAGATGAGTTGGAAGTGCACATGATCTGTCATGGAATAGATCAAAGTTATACATGTTGGAATAAACATGGGGAAACAATGAATGTAGGTAGTGACTGGGGTGACACTGCGTTTTATGGATCATCTGATATGATTACAAACATGAACAATGAAGATGACCGTATGGAGGATGTGATTACAGATGTGAATGATGATGAAGATCGTATTGAGAAAATGACAAGGACCTTCGAAGATGATCTTCGTGATTGCCCAAAATTGTTTGAGAAGTTAAAAAGTTTTGCAAAGACACCATTGTTTGCTGGTTGCACTAAATATACAGCATTGTCAGCCGTACTAAAGCTGTATAGTTTGAAAGCAGATAACGGGTGGAGTGACGACCGTTTTACGAAACTACTTGCCCTCTTGAATGACCTGATCCCAGAAGACAATGAGCTCTCGATCCAAACATACGATTCCAAATGAATGCTACGCTCTATGGGTATGATCTCTGAAAGAATACACGCCAGCCCGAATGACTGTATACTATTTCTCAAGGACCACAAATCACATAAAGAATGCCCAAAGTGTGGTGCTTCTCTATACAAGAAAGATGAATCCAGTCCTACTAAATTTTTATGGTACTTTCCAATCATTCCAAGGTTTAGATGCCTATATGGAATTGAGGAGACTGTAGAACAATTAACATGGCATGTAGATACAAGAATTAAATATGGGATACTACGTCACCCGGCATACTCTCCTCAGTGTAAGAGAATAGATCATGAGTATCCTGAATTTGGAAATGAGTCGAGAAACCTTCGTCTTGCGTTATCTACAGATGGAGTGAATCCTTTTGGTTTTCAAAGAAACAGTCACAGTACATGGCCGATTATGTTGATAAATTATAACTTACCACTGTGGTTATGCATGAAACGAAAATACATCATGTTATCTATGCTTATATCAGGACCAAAACAATCGGGTAATGATATTGATGTTTATTTAGCTCCACTGATCGAAGATTTGAAATTATTGTGGGATTCTGGTGTTACATTGTATGATGCTTACAGAAAGGAAGATTTCACTTTGAGAGTCATGTTGTATGGGATGATAAATGACTTCACTGCTTATGGAAATTTGTCATGATATAGCATTATAGGAACTCAAGGCTATCCCGTTTGCGAAAAGGTACACAATCAATTAGGTTGAAACAATCATCGAAAACCGTGTTTCTAGGACATCGCAGATTTCTACCGCGACGACATAAGTACCGTTCTGGGAAGACATCATTCGATGGAAGTTCAGAAGAACGTACAACACCGTCTCCACTAACAGGCGATCAATTGTTTGAGAAAGTTAAAAATCTGGACACTACTTTTGGTAAACCAGCTTCGAAAAACCTTATGAAAATCGGTTGGAAAAAGAGATCAATTTTTTTTGAATTACAATACTGGAATTGTCTGTATGTAGGAAATTTTATTGATGTTATGCATGTAGAAAAAAATGTATTTGACAGTGTTATCGTCACGTTGCTAAATACATATGGCAAAACAAAAGATGGAAATAAGGCTAGGTTGGACATGGTTGAGATGGGAATACGAGAAGAGTTGGCACCAGTGAAGGGTGAAAAATGAACATTTCTTCCTCCTGCTGCTTACACTCTTTCCAGGTAGGAGAGATATCTGTTTTGCAACTTCTTGAATGACGTAAAGGTTCCAGAGGGGTATTCGTCAAATATCAGTAACCTTGTGTCAATGAGCGACTTGAAGTTAAAAGGTCTGAAATCACATGACTGTCATGTTTTGGTGCAAAATCTCATTCCAATTTCTTTACGTTTCATTTTTCCATTGAATGTCCTCCATACATTAACAAAAATGTGTTTCTTCTTCAAACCTATATGCAGAAAAGTTATAGACCCGACGAAATTTCTAGCTATGGAAAAAGAAATTGTCGTCATATTATGTGAATTAGAAATGTTCTTCCCGCCTTCATATTTTGATATGATGGTTCATTTTATGGTCCACTTGGTGAGATAGATTCGACTATGTGGTCCTGTACATTACAGATGGATGTACCCCATTGAACGGTATATGAAGATTTTTAAAGGGTATGTCAAAAATCGAAGTCGGCCAGAGGGTTGTATTGCAGAGAGATATATTGTTGAGGAACCCGTTGAATTCTATACTAAATACATGTCTGGTGTAGAATGAATTGGCTTACCGAAATCTCGTCACACTGGGCAGCTTGAGGGTGAAGGAATTTCTGGAAGAAAGATTGTCACAATCAATATTACAGATCGGGAGCAGGCCCACCTTTATGTTTTGTATAACAGTTTCGACGTTGACCCATATGTTGAAATCCACAAAGAAATTCTTAGGCATTTGAATCCATCAAGGGCTGAAAAATGGATATCAGATACACATAATTGACAGTTTATATGATGGTTTCGAGATCATATTTATAATAAGTCAGATGAAAATCCAAAGTCAATTTCGGAATGACTTCGATGGCTAGCCAGAGGACCAAGTGTGTATGCATTATCTTACAATGCTTATGTAGTTAATGGTTATACATTTTATACTGATGAACATGATGAAGACAGTACCATGTAGAATAGTGGGGTTACACTTGTGGCTGAAGCGATGCATGTTTCCGGTGATAAGGACAGAAATCCAATTTATGCGAATATGTCATACTTTAGCATCATCAAACAAATATGGGAGTTGGATTCTACGGAATTTCAAGTTCCGATATTTCAATGCAAGTGGGTTGATAATAGGAGTGCTGTTAAAATAGATGATTTGGGATTCGTGAAAGTTGATTTTAGTAAGCAAGGGGAGAAAGAAAAACCAATTATAATGGCATCACAGGCAGTGCAAGTATTTTATGTTCCAGATCCCGCAAACCGAAACTCATCAATTGTTTTGTTATCGACCAAAACAGCTGAAGGGTCAGATGAAAATTCAACAGAAGATGACCCTTTTATTGGGACTTCGCAATCATTTCATAGTGGTCCCAATGTAGACGACGTTTTATATGTCAAAGGAGAGCACAATGAAGGGATATGGATAGTTGATAGAGGGGTCAAATCCCATCAACCTTTTAAAAAAAGGGAGTTCAATAATCAGGTTATTGATTATTATTGTAATATATATTGTGTTACATTATGTTATTATCTGTTCGCTGCTGCTTTTATGTGATCTAAATTAAATTTTAAACCGGTTCTGTAGATAATGACTTCTTCACTTGTTGATGCACCCAATCCCGAGACACAACACGTCTCTCAACCTGTTGCAGCTGGTCCCAATGCTGAGAGACAACAGGTCTCTCAACCTATTGCAGCTGGTACCACTACTGACGTACAACAGGTCTCTCAACCTGTTGCAGCTGGTGTCAGTGACGATGATAGCACTTTAGAGAAACACAATGATGATGAAGAAACTAAGGAAATGGTAGGCGATGAAACCCCAGCGACACAAAAAAAACAGGTGCACCGTAGTTTGACAGTTTTAGAAAAAATCCTTAAGGCGCAAAAGGCATTAAATATGAGGTGGGAGGAAATAAGCTAGGCCAGCATGTAAACCCCAATAAAGCCATATTTGGTAGCTACATTGGAATCGTCACTCAACAACGCATGCCGATTCACATAGAGTCATGGCACCATGTTGTTAGTGGGTTGAAAACATTAATGTGGGAAGAGATTACGGTAACATTATGATATCATCTATTTAATTTATTAAAATAAAATAAAATATTGAAATATTGACTAACCCTTCATCATCACTTATAGAGTTCATTTATAATAGATGTTTCGCAAAAAGAATATGTTTTCAGACTGGCAGGATGGATTCATAGAGGCTTTCACACAATTTTAACGAAACATCTTCTAAAAGATGCTGAAGGGAAAATCAAGCCACACCCACCTCCTCTTTATGCACACTTGATATCCCAAGGAATGTGGGATGCATTTTGCAACTGTCGTGCGTAATAGAATTTTCAGGTACATTGTGTTTGGTTACACGTTGTGTAACATTTCTTGTATTCATCACTTTGATTGATAGGTTTTTATTTATGAAACAACAACTGAGTGGTGAAAATAAAGAACGGGCAACAAAACCAGCGTACCCC
This sequence comes from Viscum album, assembly GCA_963277665.1. Classification (NCBI taxonomy): domain Eukaryota; kingdom Viridiplantae; phylum Streptophyta; class Magnoliopsida; order Santalales; family Viscaceae; genus Viscum; species Viscum album. Next base: position 249,149,326 of record OY728131.1, read on the forward strand.
TACCGTAAAGCAAGGTTGGGGTATGATTTAATTGAAAAACAATTGGTATGTATTTTAAAAGTACTGTAATAATTTTATGTGACATAAAACAACACTGTAACCATGATTCTCTGTTTATATGCAGATTGATGAAGAAAAATCTCAAGTCACTTCCATTCCATGCCATGTGCTATGGAAGGAGGCTCCTGTTAATAAAGAAGGGAAACTGATAGATGAAAACACACAAAAAGTGTGGGAAACATGTGTAAGTATGACATAATATAAACTTGTTTTGCTTTAAATCACTATTACATAACGATGCTTACTTATTTTTTTCATATTTTCTATTTGACATAGTCACAGGAATCAACAACACCCGCATCGGATGCAGACATAATTTCAACGGCCATGAAACAGCCAGAACAGTATGGTCGCGTCAGAGGTGTGGGTTTTGGGGTGTCACCCCGGAAATATTTTCAGAAAAAAAAACAAGAGGATGAACAAACTAAAGAATTGCATGTAATGAGAGATAAAGTATCTACCCCTGAAGAACTAATCCAAACTCAGGGAGAGATACTAAAGAGTTTGATGGGGGAGAGGCGAAGAGAACAAACAACTCAAGAATAACCCCCGCGAGAAGATCCACCCCTCACCAGCTTTGAGGCGAGCCATTCCCCTAAAAAACCTGACTTAACTGAGGTAATCAATGTTATAATATTCGTTTTTGTGAGATGTGAATCACATAGACATTGATAACTTTCATTTAATGATATTTTTCAGGGTCAAAATGACTGTGATTTATATCTGTCAACTCCCACCCATCACCTTGTAGCGAGGGTTACGGTGTTCAATATGCAGAATGACACGCTACACTCCAGACCACTTCCCACCGGTCATGTCAATGTGTCGATTAACGTAGCTCATGATCCGAGCGCCGAGGTACCCATGCCAAATGACGATGACGACATTCATACAATGGAAAAAGCTGTTGGAACATTCGTTGCATGGCCGTCGAATCTTGTAAAAAATCATGTTGAGCAAGAGGTATTCATTTCCAGTTCATTTTTCAAGCAGAACCTTTAACATTAAATTAAAAAATTGCTGAACTGATGAATGTTATTACAGAAGGATAAAATGGAGAAGCTTAAACGAAAGAGCAGCTCCAACATTGGATCAACCAACTGATCAAAATGATCTACTGAGAGCGCGTTCACCCCGCCCGTTCTATATCCACATTTAATATCATTGCAAGCTCATGTGGATACGAAAATAGAAGACGGAAAGAGTAATAAAATTGGTTGTGAAAAAGATATTTACAGAGAGGAAACAATAGATTTCGTTAGTGCAGACGATGTTTCTAAGATCATCACATAAGACTAGCTAGGCGCCTCAGTTATAAATGTATACATGAGGTATGTTTTCATGATTTGATTTTACAGAAGCTGATATTCTTTGATAATTATGGATAAATACATCTCATATTTTTCAGAGGCGTATATATGAAAAAAACTGAAGGGATTTTCCCATGAATACAAATTTGGACTCGTTTGTCCTCACACCATTTCTACACAACAAATAGAAATAGATTCTAATTTTCAAGCTGAATTGAGGTAAAATCTGCTCAGAACGTTTCAATGAATAATTACGACTGACATGCTCTTTTTAATACCAATGATGCAAGGGTAAAACTCTACATTTTAATCATATCAATTATATTTTCATTTCTATCAGTACTTATTTCTTTTTGTGTCTTTAGGGAACATTGGATGCTCATTGCAGTCAATTTGGATACTCCAAAGATTTATTTTTTGGATTCACTGCATGGATATCCAACTAACCGACCACAGATGATGGAGATTTTGAATTTGTAATACAGTAGATCCAACACTCTAGAACTAAATATCTAGTTATATAATTTATATTATCTTTTAATAAGGATTTTGTTATGATAGGGCGGTGTATGAATATCGTCTAAAGGCTGGAATGAATCCAGGGAATAAGAACGACAATGCCCACAAGATCTACAAATGGAGAAGTATCTGGGTATATATAATTATATTTCACTATCCAAATACATATAAAAACAAATTACTTATTTTTCTCAATGTTTCTGTAGTTTCCGAAACAAACAAATGACAAGGACTGCGGTTATTATGTTTGTAAATTTATGAAAGAGATCATATTTCATGAACAAACTAGCATCCCTGAAGAGGTATTTTTGAAAATAATTACTACTTTATTTAAAATAATTATTAATCCTTTGTAAATTTATATTTTTTTAGTACTACTATGACTGTCACAAAAACTCATATTCAGAAGGTGATATAAATGTCTTTAGAAACGAATGGGCATCGTACCTGATGGAAGAATGTAAACAAATAGGGCAATGAAGGTAAATTCCTAATAATTATGTTATCTTTATATGGTCATTGATATTTCCCTTTAAACTTTTTGAGAATATATGATCTCCCTTTCTTATGTTTCATATCCCTGGATTAGTGAATTCCTACTTCTTAGTTTGAAAATGACATAAACTTTGGAAAACAACACCAATGACATACGCCAAACCAAGGAAACGCATTCTGATTGTTTTGATACTTTAGGAAAACTATCCACGAGTCATTTGTGATGTGTAAGAATCGACCACACCTCAATCCGATGAACGATGTGACCGGTATGGATAAAAGTGTCTGATATCAGCTTCAAATTGAGATTAACTTTGGAAAACAACAGCAATGACATACGGAAAATCGAGCAAACACATTCAGATTGTTTTTATACTTTATTACAACGATCCACGAGTCATTTTTGACGTGTACGAATCGACCGCACCTCAATCCGACGCACGGTGTGACCGGTATGGCTAAAAGTGTCTGATATCAGTTTAAAATTGAGATAAACTTTGGAAAACAACAACAAAGACATACGCGAAACTGAGCAAACACGTTCGGATTGTTTTGATACTTTATTACAATGATCCATGAGTGATGTTTGACGTGTACGAATCGACCACACCTCAATCCGATGTACGGTGTGACCAGTATGGATAAAAGTATCTGATATCAGTTTCAAATTGAGATAAACTTTGGAAAACAACACCAATGACATACGGAAAACCAATCAAACACATTCGGATTGTTTTGATACTTTAGGAAAACGATCCACAAGTCATTTGGGATGTGTAAGAATTGATCGCACCTCAATCCGACGCACCGTGTGACTGGTATGGCTAAAAGTGTCTGATATCAGTTTCAAATTGAGATAAACTTTGGAAAACAACACCAATGACATACGCCAAACCAAGCAAACATGTTAGGATTGTTTTGATACTTTAGGAAAACGATCCACGAGTCATTTTTGATGTGTACGAATTGACCACACCTCAATCAGATGCACGGTGTGACCGGTATGGCTAAAAGTGTCTGATATCAGTTTCAAATTGAGATAAACTTTGGAAAACAACACCAATGACATACTCCAAACCGAGGAAATGCATTCAGATTGTTTTGATACTTTAGGACAATGATCCACGAGTCAATTTTGACATTTATGAATTGACCGCACCTCAATCCGACTCACGGTGTGACCGGTATGGCTAAAAGTGTCTGATATCAGTTTCAAATTGAGATAAACTTTGGAAAACAACACCAATGACATACGGAAAACCGAGCAAAGGCATTCGTATTGTTTTGATACTTTAGGAAAACGATCCACGAGTCATTTGTGACGTGTACGAATTGATCTCACCTCAATCTGACGCACCGTGTGACCGGTATGGATAAAAGTGTCTGATATCAGTTTCAAATTGAGATAAACATTGGAAAACAACAACAATGACATACGCCAAACTAAGAAAACTCATTCTGATTGTTTTGATACTTTAGGACAGTCATCCACGAGTCATTTTTGACGTGTATGAATCGACCTCACCTCAATCCGACGCACAGTGTGACCGGTATGGCTAAAAGTGTCTGATATCAGTCTCAAATTGAGATAAACATTGGAAAACAACACCAATGACATACGCCAAACTGAGTAAACACGTTCAGATTGTTTTAATACTTTAGGAAAATGATCCAAGATTCATTTGTGACGTGTATGAATCAACCGCACCTCAATCCGACATACGGTGTGACCGGTATGGCTAAAAGTGTCTGATATCAGTTTCAAATTGAGATAAACTTTGGAAAACAACACCAATGACATACACCAAACCAAGGAATCATGTTCGGATTGTTTTGATACTTTAGGAAAATTATCCAAGAATCATTTCTGACATGTACGAATAGACCGCACCTCAATCCGACGCACGGTGTGACCGGTATGGCTAAATGTGTCTGATATCAGTTTCAAATTGAGATAAACTTTGGAAAACAACACCAATGACATATTCCAAACTGATCAAATACGTTCGGATTGTTTTGATACTTTAGGAAAAAGATCCACGAGTCATTTTTGATGTGTACGAATCGACCACACCTCAATCGACCACACGGTGTGACCGGTATGGCTAAAAGTGTCTGATATCAGTTTCAAATTGAGATAAACTTTGGAAAACAACACCAATGACATATGGAAAATTGATAAAACGCGTTCGGATTGTTTTCATACTTTAGGACAATGGTCGACGAGTCATTTATTATGTGTACAAATCGACCTCACCTCAATCCGACACACGGTGTGACCGGTATGGCTAAAAGTGTCTAATATCAGTTTCAAATTGAGATAAACTTTGGAAAACAACACCAATGACATACGGCAAACCGAGCAAACGCGTTCTGACTATTTTGAAACATTAGAAAAACGATCCACGAGTGATTTTTGATGTGTACGAATCGACCACACCTCAAGCCGACGCACGGTGTGACCGGTATGGCTAAAAGTGTCTGATATCATTTTCAAATTGAGATAAACTTTGGAAAACAACACCAATGACATACAGAAAACTGAGCAAACACGTTCGGATTGTTTTGATACATTAGGAAAACGATCCAAGAGTCATTTGTGACGTGTACGAATTGACCGCACCTCAATCCGACGCACGGTGTGACCGGTATGGCTAAAAGTGTCTGATATCAGTTTCAAATTGAGATAAACTTTGGAAAACAACACCAATGACATACGAAAAACTGAGCAAACGCGTTTGGATTGTTTTGATACTTTAGGACAATGATCCAAGAGTCATTTGTGAAGTGAACGAATCGACCGCACCTCAATCCGACACACGATGTGACCGGTATGGCTAAAATTGTCTGATATCAGTTTCAAATTGAGATAAACTTTGTAAAACAACACCAATGACATACGCCAAACCAAGAAAACGCGTTCGGATTGTTTTGATACTTTAGGCCAACGATCCACGAGTCATTTGTGATGTGTACGAATCGACCGCACCTCAATCTGACCGACGCATGGTGTAACCGGTAAAGCTTTTCATTAGATAAAGAATAAGTATTTATTAAATGAGATAAATCAATCAAAAACATATTGATTTTATATTATTCCCTTTCATTGTTATGAAAATGAAAACTTTTGAGTTTAAAATTTCATATTTTAGTTACACATTTCCATATTAATGTATTATTTCATATTACTGTTTTAATATCTTTCATTATTGCATTACTAACATAATATTTGTTTTCTTATACAGGTGAATTTTTTTCCTTGAGTTCGGATGCTTTGTTCGACAACAAATACCGTCGAGAGTAGATCACGGATATCAAAGGATGAAACATGAATGTTTATAACTTTTGTTGAATAATTGTAAATGTAACCATGTAAAACAATGTTTGAAATGTATATGGCAATGCATTTTATTGTATTCATGATGTTAAGTAAATGTATATACCGTTGTCGGTCAAAATATTAGATGCGGGTGCTATGGTGTGTAGGTGTTCATGTTCTACTTTGTGCAGGTATTCTGGTGTGCAGGTACTGTTTTGTAGGTGCAAGCGATGGGGCCTTTATCAGCGATTTTTTAGCGCTGATAAAGGACACCTTTAACAGCGCTAGATGAGCGCTGATAAAGGAACCCTTTATCAGTGCTCCGTCAAGCGCCCATATAAGAGACCTTTATCAGTTCTAAAAGAAGGGCTGATAAAGGTCTCCTATATCAGCGCTTCTCAGAGCGCTGATAAAGGGGACCCCCCCCCCCCCTTTATCTACGCTGGCATTAACAGTGCTTTTCTAGCACTGTTAATGCCGGTTTTTAGCGCTGATAAAGAGAAAAGTTGTAGTATGAAAAGGGTGAACTCAAATACTCAGTAAGGGTAAACATAAAGAACATAAAACAATCCATAAACATTTGAATGCAAAAACTTGAACATAAAATCTAAACATAAAAATCTTGAGCAAAGACATAAATCATGGAATTACATAAGACATATATCATAAAGGAACATCAATCATGATAAAATATCATGGGAATAAAAGATGTAATCGTTTAAAACCATTAAGCACATGAAATTATTTTCGTAGTAGCCAAGGTATTGCTTCCAAGACCATCTTAGTGGACAAAGACCCTTTCTGAATCGAGTTCACACCTCGTTCCAGTCATGTATCACTAAACCAGATTAAATTACCATTCCATAAATGTCTATCTCATGAGATATAAATCTTTACCCAATGCATTATAAGGAGATATAGGTCCCACCCATCTCATAATTAAATCATTCTTATGTGTTCTACAACATAAACATAAATCATTCATCATAACCCAAAAAATAAAATGGGTTTCATAAACATCATCCCATCATAACATAATCCATATAAAACAAATAGATATCATTTCATCACAAGAAAAGTGAAACCATGTAAATCATAGGGATATTATACATGAAACATACACATATGAAATAATGTCATCTTAGATGGAAAATGGTTTTGATAAAACACTTGAAATGGAATCTTGAGGAAAATATCATTTCTTCTTGAAATTCATTTTCCTTTCACAGAATGCCATGAAATTTTAAAAGAAAATGATTTTGTTGAAAATAATCATAAAATATTGTAGAGTAAACTTCATGAAAAAAAGGTGTTATGGAACCATAAAAATCTGTTCATGCCGTATAAGTTAAAAAAAATTCTCCTCGTACTTTTGCCGAAAATGTCAAAAAGTTCCCCATATGGTAATAAAAAGGAATATGCTTTCCATAAAACAATGTAAAAGTCAAAGAGGGGTAAACATGAATTTAAACATACATTTAAGAATATTAAACACTTTATGAAAAACGTTTTTATGGACATGGATGAAAAATATTGTCCTAGTAAATACTTAGGTATAAGCAATCTCAGATAAAAATGAGATTGAAAAATTATCCCATACATTATGTCTAATATGATTCTTTTGTATCCAAAAAACCTATATAATGATTTAAATAATTTAATTTAATTATTACAGAATTATATTCATTGTTATGATATAATATATGGTTCACTTATAACTTTATATTACCCGTTCTTTTGTAAATTCCTTATTAAAGCAGCGTTTTGGGTAAAATCGTTTCATTTATCGTATGTGTTTCGATTTGTTGTTCTTGATATCATTACTCATATACTGATTTACATAATTCTAGAATGTAAAAAATAATTTATATATAATATATAATTAGTATATAAATATATATGATAGATTGATAAAAGGAATAAAATACATTTTTCATGGAGACGGTAGGTCGTACATACGCATGAACACTGTTTTCGTTTCCTTATTGAATTGAATGGAATTAAGTAAATGAAACAAATATGTAAATAAATCCTGTATAATTATTATGTAATATCATTTATGATTATTTATTAAATATATACTTTATAATCATACTTGAATGGTTAATCGTGGAAAATGAATCTCATCACGTTCGTAGAGAAGGTAGACTGTACGTATGCACGAGCGATGATATCGTTCCCATAATTATTGAATATAATTGGAGTGAATGATATAATATCTCAGAATTAGTATGATTTTATAAAAACTATATATAGTTATTCTTTACATCATTATACCCATCGAAGTAAGGTGATGGTGGAAATACAGATTACACCACGGCGTGGAGACGGTATTCCGTACGTACGCGCATGCAGTGATTTCGTTTTCCCTAGGATGGATGGAATGAGAAATGGGATTGTTTAATATTTATAATAACATATCAGTATATTAGTGATACTGATGTCATTACTTTATAATTAAACAACAAGTGAAGAGGAATTTGAATAAGAAGTAAAATTGAAAGAATTGGTAGAAGAGAATACCTCTTCTTCGACACTCCTCTTTTAAGCTTCCTCTTAAGGCACTAGAGTTGGTCTTTTGGAGGAGACCATAACCTCTATAATGTTTATATGGAAGTTTATAAGGGAAATGAGTAGGGTTTGGCCAATCTTGAAGGCTAAAAATTGTGTAAAGTGAAGAGGGAGGAGGTGCCCTTTTATAAGGGAGGAGATGTGCACTTTTGGAAACCTCTAAAATATTAATTTATAATAAACCAAAACCAGACATAAAAACTTCCAAAGTGACTCAAATTCAGATATTAGATAATATAGGGTTGTAATATCATCAACAAATAAATTTATACATGTTTTGATTTTATTTTAAACCTTATCATTTTGATTTATACTTAAGTAATCTATTTAATTTTATTTGTGGTGATAATGTTATAAATTTTATATTGTTATTAATACTTACTTATGTATTCTTAATTATAAATAATTTTATACTTTATGACATTTTAGATCATATAAATTTTAATCTATAATTTTTTAATTTTTATTTGATTTTTAAACAATTTAATAATATAAAATATCAATAGTGTCAATTTTGACACAATTAATTTATTTGAATTTAAATAAAATACACACAGAAGAAATGTTATAACCAAAATATTAAATAGATTTAAAACATGAGATATTTATCTACAAAATTTGTGGAGAACATTAATAGTTCATATATATTTATTTTAATATTTTTAAAACCATTTATTTTATATCTCAATCAATAAAATAATTTCAACATCACTATTGTGTCACCTTTAATGATACTTATTTAATCCCTAAAAATTATAAATAAATTCACATTATGTAGATAATTTTATTAGATTTATTGAGACTATTCATTTTCGAAGTTTCTTGAAGTTTATCACTAAATTAAAATTATTATACTTATAATATTTAAGAGAGTGACATGTTGTAACTTTCTTTGGTTTTAATAATAATTAAATTATTTTCATCGTCAAAAGTCAATAAAATTAATATAATCAGACCATTTGGTGATATGGGTCGACTTTTAGTCATTCAATAGAATTTTTTCATGTGTTAGGGTAATTTTATAATCATAGGTTTATCCTTAATTACTCGATTTATCTTTAACTGAAGAAAATAAAAATTACCGTAGTTACAATTCATAATACAAAAAAGTAACCTATTAAAATAATTTGGACCCACTGAATCCAAATATGGAATCCATTTTTCAAAATTCAAAACACATAAGCTGCTGTAATTAAATTTAAATTTATCCTGTTGTTAAGAAAATGGGTTTTAAAAGTTAAAATATTTCCATAGATTGAAATGTTTTTACCTATGAATTCAATGTAAAATTAATGGTAATGACATACATTAAATTAAATGTTAAAAATATATTATATTAATACTTTAGTTCCATTCAATATTAAAATTTTACCATTTAAATTATTGCGATGAAAAAAGGTCGTTTTTAATTAAAATATAGCGTGTTTATACTATTCATTAAAATATGAAAGTTATCAGAATAATGTGAAATATATATCTAAAGTAAATTTTTATATCTTGATTTCAAAATAAGAATTTTATTTTGTCAAATTGAACTTATTAACATGTCAAAACCTAGATTTAATGTGGGTGCACCATCAAAAGGCGGCAAAACTTCATTTTTTGAAAAATACTAATTTTACTCGAAAAAATTATTTTGTTCTCATAACATGTGCTAAAAAATGTGTAAGATGAATAATAATGTTATAAAATTCAAAATATAGTTAATAATATTCATAATGGCTAGTCTATAATAATATTATAACAATATATCGATGTTTCGTGAAACACGGTATTGCATACTACACACGCTATGGAGGAAGGTCACGATTGCGTGTAACGCAAGCCAAGCCAGTGTTGTGTGTAGTGAAAGATTCCTTTGGTGTTTCATATAACATAAAAAATAAAAAAAATATTTCTCATAAAATCCCAGGGTGTTACAAAACTTGTTAAGTGGATCATTTCAAAATTAATCTGAAGGAGGATAATTTTACAGTAGTTAAATGAAACATGAGATATATTCATGGAAATATCAACATTTTTCAATTGAATAAATTCGAAAGAGATAAAAAATTATCAAAATGTTATGATACGACTAGACTAAATTTGTAGTGGATCAAAAGTAAACAAGTGGGGCTTCATTATTCATTGAAAACAAATTTGTGTGACAGATAAGAATGAAAACATAAATAACATCTCTTATTACATTTGAAACATTGTATATAACTCTGATAAAGGACTGCACTCAACTATTATGTTTGAATAAATATATTATTGATATTGGTAATGAGAATAAATTGATAATGGTGATACACTGTGACAACATTAGTGAGATATATCTTATGAAAAATATTGTTCAACACTCTCATAAAAACATATTGAGATTATATATCACTTTATCCAAGAAAAATATGAACATTTTTTTATTAAAATGGATCATATTTGAACTAATGATCAATTGGATGTCATCCTTACTATACCCTTTATCATGACCCGTACCAATGGGGATAGAGTAGCGACTCCCCAATCCCACATCCAATAGACCATGGAATAGAGTCTAGCACTGAGTAGACATATCACACAAATCAGAAGTTTTAGCCTATGGTACCTTTATGCATGCACCCAAAAACAGTTCCAATTTATTATAAAGATATAATATAAACTAAAAATAATTTCATGAAAAAATCAGTCACAAAAAAATAGTACAAAAAGTACTGAAATAGTAAAAAGGTAAAAAAGCAGGCCCACCCAAAACTGGAAATGCATCAATCCTACTATTAAGTAGGGGATCATCATCCAATGAAACTTCCAAAATATCCTCATACATTTTCCAATAAAAACCTCAGTTGGTCTATCTCACTAATCTCTACCTGCCTCTGGTCCTCCAGGGATTCTATTAAAAGGCTTGTGGTCTTCCAAAAAAAATGTGTGGGAAATACCATTCGGGGTTGAGTATAACAATACATAGTTTATTCAATAAACCCAAAAATGAAAGGGAGATACTTAAAGGCAAATGCTAGCTTGACCTAGACAGTGTGAACCCAGATGAGAGAGAAACTCCATCTCTAACCCATCCATAGCTATACATGACTTGGTATCTATGTCCATGTGGTACATCAACTAAATCATGTGACACCACAAAGAGTCCTAGAAACCCCAAGATATACACATCTCAGACTCTGAGTTTCATGTTGTTATAACTTCATATCCATCAATATAATTCTATACGAGGTTAGGACATAATTATCTTCCAAGAACACACACTCCAGAAGCTCTTCTATCCCAGATGGCACATGTTCAAGAGAAATACTCCATCATGAAAAACACAAGGAACAACTCTAATTCACATCACCATAGGTCTTACCTTCATTGTCCTTCACCCCATGAAAGCGTAGTAGTATGCAAGTAGAGAGTCCATCTCTTAACCTCTTAACATAAAATAGGTTTCACTACTCCAGACTAAGCACCACATACAACCTATATTAATAAATAGAGGAAGGAGAGACCCACACCTCACTATTTTCTCATTTTTGAGAGAGTAAGAGCACCTAACCATTATGTGAAATCATTGGAGTATCAGTATATAGAGGTTCACACCTCACGGAATGAAGGTAACACTATATCTTATCTAGGTATCACATATTACAAATAGAGGGGACTAATCCTTGTATATGTGCTCCTAATCTGAGGGAGAAACTACTCTAGTGTAAAACTTTCTCCAAATCACAACTCAAAGATGTTGTATTACTACACCAAATATATATTACATCTTCCTTGGTCTGATAGAGGAGTACCAATCAATAGATAGAGTACCTGCACCTGACATGATAGGGGAGTACCACTATGTGGCAAGAGGAACCAAACGTCGGTGTGATAGCATAGGAACACTATAGCTGAGAATAATTTATGGAGGACCCGAACCATGGTATGACAGGGGATTACCACTCTGCTGAAAGATGGTCAAAACCCTGGTATAGTAGGGGATTATAACTTGAACTGCCCAATGTGTATGGAGGTCTTGTACCCTAGAATTATAGGGGAACTTCATCTTCATGTCCATGAATGACATGGGGACCACTACCTGACCTGATAGTGGAGTACTAAAAACATAAGAACTCCCTCATGAGAAGAGTACCCATGCTTGCTACTAGGGGTGTTCGGCCTCTACCGATTTGAGAGGTAAGGAAGACCCAATCTATGATATGATAGGGGAGTTATATCCCATAATTTCTTTAGTAAACCCAACAAACCTCCAATATCAGTAAACTGTCATTGAAAGGTGTGTCACAATCATAACTCCTCATGAAACAACATGGCCATAGGTAGGGGGCCCTCACCCTATTACAATAATGTAGAACTACACTTCCAGACTAAGAGTATTGGGGACCCACATACAAATACTGTAGTGTAGGGTGTTGACCCCAACATATCCCTAGTGATTCTCCCTAACCACTAAACATGATCTACAACCACTATTACAACATCATGATTGATTCATGGAACATTTTATCTCAAAAGACACTAATAAGGATACCATCACATTATACATGAAAAAATACTCGGGTTAGGATAATTGCGGGCCTAAATATGAGCCCCAAAGGAGTAGATATGCATGATGTAAGTCTACAAGAAGACTATATAGTGTGTAAGGGGTCCATATGGTGTGTGAACCCACCTAAACACTTTGTTGTATCCTCTTATATATTTCATGGGTGTCCATGTGATCCTACATAGTGGGTACTAGGTGTATACGAGGTATTTGGCCTCACCCTGACCCCAAATTCTTCCTCACACAACACGTCCAAAAAAGTCTCACACATTGTGTGTTCCCCTATGTATGTGATGTGCCATGTCTAACCAACATCATTGACATGTTATCTACTTGTGTCCATGTTATGAACCCATTTTCATGTACACTACCTATGACCTTTCAAATGGCCTTTCCCTTTAACATGACTACCCTGGCCAGACCCTTGGACACAAGGCATGGGCTCACTAAATTAAATGTAACATCAATATATATTATGAAGTCCCTATAATTAATCTTCCATGAATGTGAAGGCCAAACGACAGATATTTGGCACTACACACTGTGTAGTGGGGAATTCCAAACTGGATTCCATTTGGGGTGCTTGAGTCACCTTAGTTGTCCCAGAAACACATATATCGGCCCAATGGGGTCATTAGATCTTTTTTAAGGGATACAAAATCCTAAAAAAATTAATCAAGAAGAGAATTATGACATAAAAATCAAGTCCACCTACCTCATGGTGAAACAATAAAGTATTGGGGTGAGATAAAAACTCAGGAGCGGCATCCTCATGATCCAGAAGTGATCGACATCAAGATTTGAGATCGACAGTGCCAATTCTCCTAGAATTTTCCTTGGTTCATCCTTTTCTACAATGGGGGAGGGTTCTTACTCCTCTAAATAATTGTCACAGCAAGGGGTGTGTGGGAGGTTTTATTCATAAATTTTTATTAATTGAATAAGCCTCTACCCAACACTCCACTAATACACACCCCCAGCCAAGCACTCAGTTCCCAAAATAATTATGTAACCCCTTGGAAAAATTCTATTTTCTAAACTCAACTATGGCTTCAAATTTCCAAATTGAGACTGCACAATGTATTTTTCTTTGTTCTTGAAGAAACTATGTATACAATAACAAATATATTGAATATTTTTAATGTCACCACATCAAGTCTCTTCATGAGATGAAATCCCACATTAACTCAAAAGATAGCTTCAGAAATATTACATGAAAAATTAAATTGTATTACAGGTCAAAACCCGAGTCACTTCATTCCCCCTCTTTAAATATTTTCAGCCTATAAAAGATAAATCCTTAGAATAAGTAATTAAAACTATGCTCCCTACTGAAACATACACATCAGTGATCTCATAATGGGTTCTTGTGTTTCCCACAAGTAGACACTCAGGGGAACCATGAAGTCCTAACCACTCCCAAAATATATATAAAACTAGTAAAACATATTGAAACAAGATGTAACATGTCTTTTCTAATGTTATAGGTTTTAGAACACCAATAATCATATTTCATATGTAGTCATAGGGTATATAGGTACACCACCTTGCTAACCTGATGCAACTACTGATGCAACCCAACATTTTGAAACAACTATTGGATAAACTACATCATTTCCTACAAAAATATCTCTTGTACAATGATTATTCTGAGAAAATGAGGGTGCCAATGAAAAACACAGGGCCACCAAAGTGTACACACTGGGTCATACCATGCCTTTCAATTGATCCTCCAACTTGAAACCCCACCCCGAACACAAAAGGCAAATAAACTCTTCCATGACACCTTGAGTCTGTAAACACTGGGAGGCACTTACTCTCATGTAAAATTTAACACTCATCATAAATCAAAAACTCACTTTTGGAATCATTGCACATCCTCATGCATCTAAATATATTTGAAACAACAACAACATAGTGTTCTATAAATTCCTCAAGTCTCCCTTGTTGAATCTCAAGAAATAAGTGTCCAAAAAATATTACCACACAATAGTGTCTTCAAACACTACTATAGAAAGTATAAGGGTCGCAGATAATATATCTTAGTGTCTTCTATGCCATTGGGTTATATGCCTCGAAAGCTGGCATCTATCCCAACCCCTTCTACCAGCTTCCTATGCCTCGAGTAGACCACCTAGGGGTTGTGGTGGTAATAGATTGTAATGTATTCCACCAGCTACTGCTATACCCACTCCTCCACCTATTATTACATAATGATAAACATTAATATCTAGATGAGGTCGCTTCCTGGGTAGTCACTCAACTATCTTTCTATTAGTTGTTCATTGGGTCAAACAATCTCCATCACCCCCCACAAATCAGGGAAAGCAAACAGAGACCACACAAACTCAAATTTCTTTAATGATTCCATACTAAAATGTTTGAGGTCTACAAAATTGGTCTAGGAATATTTCTAGGGAGTAATGTGAATGGTTTATGAACATTTCCATGTAAGCTTCCATGAATGTTATACCATGGAAAAGGTGTAGATACTTCTGGAAATCAACTGATCCCAATGCGGCTAGGTAAGACTCTTCCTTGAATAGATTATCAACTTCACAAAAGTGATCATTTACTTGCCATGGGTCTATGTCACCACACTCTTCCATTACTTATCCAAACCCTAAAAAAGGCTCTCCACTTGGACCACCCTATGATTAGGATGTTCTCTCGTAGGGTGTATAAGCTACATGACTATGCCATTATATCTATTTGTTGTCAAGGGTTATGTATCACCCTGATACTATAGAGGTCACAACCTCTGCAACTCATATAGTGCACCAAACCAAAGAACACCCTCTACATGATCTACCATCACAACCATCTACATGATGGGTGGTGCCTTGTCTGTAGGACCACCAAGACGTACTAACTAAAGAATAGTGCACTGCACTGAAGACTTTCCCCTATGTTGATTTTCATCACATTCTAAATCAAGAACCATATCTGTCTATCATCGTGGTAAAATCTTGAAATAAAATCAATAGACACCAATGTTACTGATTATATATAGGGATATGACTCGAGAAGAAGATAAAATTCAACCTAGTCCTATATGATACAAGAACCTAATATTTACCTTTCGACCTGTGTCTTAATGTACTGACACCAAAAAAGGTTATGACTATCTCGGTGAAAGGATTCAACATCCACCACACCAACACGGGTAAAACTTTCCTAAACACCAAACATGAAACACTTTAATCTATGCATCCCAATCCAAGAACACCATAATGTGGCCCCAAAGTGGAAGCCACTCTAATATCACCCTTTCATGACACATCCCTATGTGGCTCGAGCTGCGACTCCCTAGTCCTACCTCTAATTTGATTAGGGTTGTTGTATATCCTTGAGTAGGAATATAACACAAATGGTAGGGCATAGTCTATGGTATTGTTCTCATGAACCCATAAGAATATCCGAGATATAGTGAATTTATAATATGGAATGAACTGAAATGAATGAATATATCTACCTCACAACAAGATTACAACATGAGTAATAAAGGGAAAAAAAATTAAAAGATCACTAAAGTAGTAGTATCATTAGTCCTGCTTAGTTGGAGGGGATAGTTTTGGAATGAAACAGCTATAGACCTCCCTATCCAATCTCTAGTAAACACAATATCCAATATACCTCACTAAGCTTCCCCTACCTTGGGTCCTCCTATGACTCCTTCTAAAGGATTATGGCATGCACAATAAATAACATGAATGGGATAATCTTCTGAAGGGGTGAGTATGACAGTATCTAGTAGGTTCCTTAAAACCCAAATGGAAAGGAGGGGACTTGTAAGAAAAAATATTTGATCAACCTGGATAGAGGGAACCCAAACGAGAGGGAAACTATATCTCCAACCCATCATCAGCTATACATGACTAGTCAGCTCAGTCCACATGGTTTTTAAACCATGAAACGTTATAACACCATTATGAGTCCCATAATCACCTATATATACTCGTATCTTACTCAGAATATCATGAGGATCCAACTTTATATCCAGGTATAGGATTCTACACAATGTTCTAATGCAATTCTCGTCTAGGATCATCCATGAGCATCACTATCATAGATGGTACTCATATGAGAGATACGTACCTCAGGAATAAGATTATGACAAACCCTTAATCTTATCACCATAGGTCATTCAATAATTTTATTGCAACTCATGCAAGCTCAATGGTTTCAATTTGGATAGGGTCACCCCTTTTCACAACACACAAATGAGGGGGAATATCTCTTACCTATGGAATATGATTATCTATTCTAAAGATGCATACTAAGGATGAATATGCACCTTGTTGCTTCCCTAAAAAAGAGAAAGTTATAGGTCCTAACCATCCTAATAAATCAATAAAGTGCCATTAGGGATTATAACACACCTCACTATGTCTAGGGGTCACTAAAACCTAACCATGTATCATGTATAACAATTTTTTGGGCCCACATCTCGTATTTATGATCCTCAGCAGAGGGATCTCCTAATCCAGTGGAAGACTTTTCACCATCCCTACAAAATGATGGTGTGGTATAAATTTGAAGATAATGTACTCATTCCCTAGTATGAGAGGGGATTACCACTCAGTATATATAGGACATACACACTCAAATCATTAGGGAGTACCACTTTGTAGCTAGATAACCTACACCGTAATATGATAGTGGAGTGCCACACTACCAAAGCACAACATATGGAGGACCTATACCTTAATACAATAGGGGTGTAAAATTCTATGGAAAGAGTACCCACACTCTCGTATGAAAGATGAGTACAACTCTAATTTCCTAATGTGTATAAAGGTCTTACACCCATTAAAGATAGGGGAGCTCCATCTACAGCTAGACATATGATACCGGGGGACCCAATTTCAGGTCTAAAAAGATATTAATACCCCTTAGAAAACTACCATGTGGGTAGAGGACCCACAACAACTACTGGGGGAGTTCAATAACTACTGATCTGATAGGTAAGGGAGACCCTCTCACTTATATGACAAGGGATTTCCATCCTAGCATCGCTCTGGTAAACCCAAAGGACCACCTATATCTGTCAATAATTTTTCAAAGGTGACTCATTTTCATCACACCTCATATTGAAAACTAGAAATAGGTAGGGTATTATA
Source organism: Viscum album (assembly GCA_963277665.1). Classification (NCBI taxonomy): domain Eukaryota; kingdom Viridiplantae; phylum Streptophyta; class Magnoliopsida; order Santalales; family Viscaceae; genus Viscum; species Viscum album. The sequence goes on from OY728131.1 coordinate 249,167,251, forward strand.
ACCCTATTACGATTGGGGATCACCACACTGTCAGCCTAAGAGTCTAGGGGACCCATATCAAAAGATGGTAATGAAGGGTTCTAACCCCAAAATCACGCCCGTGATCCACCTTGACCACTAACCAATCTCTAGAATTGATACTACATAATTTTTCTCAAATCATTCCAAATAATATCTCAAAATTCACCACTAAGGCTACAATCATTTTATACATGAAAAAATGATCTGGATAGGCTACATCCATGCCTAAATCTAGGCTAGGAAGGAGGAGATATGAATGGTGTTTGTCTAAAAGAAGACTAAACAACATGTATAGGGGTCCACACAGTATGTGACACCACATCAACCCCTGTTCATGTCCTTCGATAAATTTATTGGTTATATGTGATTTCTTACATGGCATGTATATTGTTTGCATGATGTGTCTAGCCTCATCTATGCTATAGACCATGTTGCTCCCCACACAGCTTGGCCAGTTCTATCTGACACACAGTGTGTACCCCTGGGAAAATGGAATATCTATGATAACTTACCAATTGTTCATCTCATATTTATGTGTCCAAGTCTTTCACAATGTACCTATTTATTCTTTCCATGTACTTTCACACGATTGTGTTCTTCGACATGGGAATCGTTGAAATGCACCTTTACCAAAAGACATAGGCTCACTACACAACATGTAACACTAGTACATGGCATATAGTCTCCAAAAGTCAAATTCTATAAATAGGAAGAATACACATCGTGTGACCCTATACTAAACCATATTTGATTAGTAATTCCAAATGGTAATTATCTATGAGCTACCTGAATCACCTTGGTTATCCCTAAAATACATAGATCGACCCTTTAAGGTCACTAGATTTTTTCTAAGGGTTATAAATCCATAAAAATGAATACAAATGGAATCTGAATAAAAAACTCAATTTCACCTACCTAGTGTAAAAAACCATTGCTTTGGGGTCAGATCCACACTCAAGATCAACTACAACAAGATCTGGGAGCGATCACTATCATGATTGGAGAATAACAGCATCTTTTCTCAATGGTTTTACTAAGGTTCATCCATCTCTCTGGGGGGGGGGGGTTTCCTCATATCTTCCATATAATAAAAAATGGGGGTGGATTATTTATTTAATTTTCTTAAAGAATAATCCTTCTTTGAACACCCATCCAATACATGCTACCAATGGAAACTCAGTGCCTACAAAATATATGTCGTGCTTAGGGAAAACGACCAGTTTTATACTCAATTGTGGCCTAAAATTTCCAATATGAGACTATGATAAGGATTTATTATATGTTTCCAAATAAATTATTCATGTGTGATATAATGAATTGAATATATTTAATATATCCACGTCAAATATCTCTAAGAACGAGAACCCCGCTCAGTCTAATGGCCAAGATTTAGAAATATTCTCCAAAATATTACAATGAGATTATGGAAAAAAGAAAGTCCCTATATAATCCACTACTAAAGATAAATCCTGTGAATAATGATTAAAAATTGATTTCTCCTCCAAAAATTAAAAACAAGGGATCTCACTAGGGGTTCCCATGCGGCCCATAGGCATGCACTCAAGGGAACCTAGAAAACCATAAAACACCCAATTAAAAGCTCAAACCTGGATAACATCATGTCACAACCAGGAACATGTCTCATATTCTATTAAATATTGTAAAAAACCAAGTAACACCATCTAACTGTGCTCATAGTGTCAACAGATGAACCACGTCCCTAACTTGAATTTGATACCAACACAACCCAACTATTTGCAACTGCCCCTGGATGAACTGCACCACATCCTCCACAAAAGAACATTTTTAAAAAAGATCATACCACATGATAGTGTACCCATTAATTACATGGGAATGAAAAATTGTACACATTGAGTCTTACCAAGACCTCTATCCAAGCCTCTAACTCACAACCCCACCTAAACACTCAAAAGGAACTCATCAACCACACCATGACAGTATCATATTATGGTGGCATAGACTCACCAGTATGGTTTTACTCTTGTAATAAAAACATGTCTCAGAGAGGTAATCATCTCTATTCATTGTTCATCTAAATATACATAATAAGACACCAACATTGGGTTCAACAAATTCCCAACATCACCCTAGCTGAAATTCTAGAACGAAGAGGAAAGAAAAGAGTACCTCACAACCCTATATATGAATAATACAAAAAATTGATGAAAGGACACATAAAATACCTCTAATTCCTATTATATCCTCTTGGTTATAGAAATATTTAACCTGTATTTTCCCCCACACCCATCCTCCAGATATTTAATCATCTTGCGGAGGACCTGGGGGTGGTGCTAGAAAAAGTTCATATCTTTTCCACCTATTGATACTCTGCCCTCACTTCTTACACATCATCCATAATGTATAACTCCATGCTATAGATTTTATCTCTACCAGGAAAGTCCATAAACCATATCACTATCAGTAGCATGGTGGGTTAGAAAATACCTGGCAAGATGTACTGGTCATCACAAGCCCAACACCACCTCTTCTAGGGCAGACCAAATCCATGACATGACTACTACACTTAAAGTCCATTTGTCTAGGACTAGGAATGGGTATTACACCAACAACCCAATCCTTTATGCATCCCTCTATTATATGATTTAGATGACTCAACCTTGATAGCACCAATATCATCCATATCCGTCGAACCCTCTTCAAGAAATATCTCAACAAGTATAATTTTTATATAACACCAGAATACAAGGTAAATCACAAGGAGTCCACAACTACTTATATGTATTTATATATTTCATTAATAAAGGGTTGATCTATAAAAAATGGGTCCTGAAGTATATCCATGGATTAAAGAAAAATTTATGTAAACCTCATAGAGTAATCTTCAACAGATATGCTACCCTACTGAAGCTATTAAAGCTCCTAGATATGCACTGATCTTAGGGTTCCACTATAGAACTCTTCCCTGAAAATATTCTAACACTCCACACAATTGAGTGTCACCTCATCATGGGTCTACATCACATTAAACAACTAATATATAAAGACTTTCCATGGATCCTAGGTCAATTAAATTTGTATTATATTAAGAATTGACTATAGTGCCATACCCTTGGGTCGATCATAAGGATACCTTTTATACACAAATATTTTTCTAGTATCACCATTTTTAAACGTACCAATAGAAAACATCCTTATATGGGAATATAAATTGTGTATTTGATTATAAAAATATATTTAATATAATATATTATGATAATGAAATTAAACACATAAAAAAGATGTATAGAAAGAAAGAATCCAATTATTGTTGAGTCTGTGGTGATTGATATAATTGTTCAAAATAACTCTCAATATTCCATTAAAGAGGTGATCAAGAACTATCAAACCTCAAACTCTTTGTTGGATGTTGAATACCCCATATTGATACCAATATATATGGTGAAACTCCCTTCAAAATTTCATATTAAGGACCTTTTCAGTATACATCACTATCCATGCCATGCTCCACCATATGCATGACTGAAATAGAGAAGGAAAGAAAAATGATATAGGATTACAAGAACTCAATGGAAGAGGAAATATGATGAAAACTCACCATAATTTATTTAACCACCATCAAAATACCTATAATTGAATGAAGAAATTAAATTAAATTACATAAAACTCAATAAATCCACCATTCCCTCCCTAAAAAACACTGATGTTAGTTCTCCATTTTTTTATATTGAAGAAGAGAAATCTATATGAGAAAGACATAAAAATAAAAATGAAATAATTAATGTATTAAGAATAATAAAAATATATATATAATTTTTAAAAATATACTACATCATCAAATAAACTATAGGGATAGATATATTTTCCAAAACATTGTCAACCCCTTGAAATTATAATGATGTACATTTCTATATTTAGATTGGTTGAAAAATTCAAATCCATAATTTTCATCTATTTTTTTACACGATTGACTAATTAAATGATATTACTATGAAAAATATTCTCTATAAAAAAATAATATCTATCTTTTGCATCCCCTACCAAATGTTCATCTTGATTTTCCAATAGATTAAAATGTTAAAAATAATTTTCTCTGGAAAATTAATCAGGATAGTTAGACTCTTTGTATGCCCCAAATATGGATCTTTATTAATTTATTACAATGAAAATAGTTTAATCTCAGTTGAACGCATTAATGATAGTTTTTTATTAATCCCTTATCAATAATACTGTCAAATTGTATCTTAATTGGACCAAACCTATTAAACACATTGTCCCATCTTGAAATGTATTCATATATGTCTACAAATTTGGAAGAAAAAACTGTGAGCTGATTTTGGTCCTCAAAATGATGGCCTAATCATTGATTATGGAAGAATGAAATGAAGACCAATATATCAAGGTGAAAAAACAGTGTCACAATTTGAACTAGTTTATATAAATTTTTTCATGATATACAGAGTTAAAATAAAATTGTTAAAATCCAAAAATATGTCATTTTTTTAAATTAAGCCCAAAATACTGCTAAGACCTAAAAGTGTGACAATTTCACAGAAAATAAAACTATGGTGGGATTAATTACATTGAATTAAATTATAAAATGTATCTAAATTTCATCAACATCAACCAGCATCACCTGACTGAACCCTGTTAAAGGCTCACCGCTAAGACCACCATATGATCGACAGGTTTCCATACATGGGTGGGATATGTGACTACCACAATGCATTCATACACTACCTAAGGGGTTTGGGTCAGCCTAATAACTAATAGTTCATAATGTCTAGAACAAAAGAAGCACACTCATCTTATGTGAATCCTAATCATGCATGGATAGAACAATCTACTAGTCGATGGGTAGTGGCTCAACTGGTGAACCATCTGGAGGTACTGCCTCAGGACCAGTGCCCTTTACTAGATCATCATCACTGATGGGATCATCATAAAAATATCTCCATGGAACATTTTATGGCTATAATAAAATAATAATACTAAAATATAATCTATACACACCATGGTCTAAGAGTATATCTGGGGAATAGACTCAAGAAGGACAGGAAGAACCACACCCCAGTCCTATATGATTCGTGTACTCAAATATTTTCTTGTAACCAGTGACCAAATGTACCTTGATAAAAATCAAGTTATAAAAGTCCTAGTGAATGTATACATCTACTAATTCACCAATACATGAGTCCCTGATCGAAGATCTGAACTCCAAACACTTTAAATTGCTACTATGTAACCTAGACAAAGATCACTGCAATGCAGTCCCAAAGTAGAACCCACTCTGATACCATACTGTCACAGACCTTCCTAATGGGGCCCATGCTGTGAATCCCCAAATCTACCTCTATAGTCTAGGAGCCTCCATCTATAACTGATTTGGCATATCATACAAATGGGAGGCCTTATCATGGGGTACATGTATGCATGCACCCAAAATCATCTATATGAAATAGTGCAAAGATAATATAAATAGAAAAAATGCATGCATAAATCTATCCCATAATAAGATTACCAAATGAGTATTGAATGAATAAAAATGGACATATAATGGACCAAATATAATAAAATATTCCTAAATACTTAGAAGTATGGGATTATAATCAAAAACATCTTCTAGAAATCTCATCAACTATGCTTTGTTAAAAACCTTGGTTGATCTAGCACACTATGCTCTTCCCTCCTTGGTTCATCATGGGATTATTTTGAAAGGCGTATGGTTTAGAAATGACATAGAATTTGAGGGAAGATCTTGTGTAGGTGTGATCACAATATTACCCAATATGCACCCAAAATACCAAAAGTAACTAGGGAAATGGAATGGAAATAGTTTCTCGACTTAGCGAGATGGAACCCAAATGAGAGTGAAACTCTATCGAAAACCCACCCTCAGCTGTACATGAATAGTTAGAACATTCATCCAAAAATGTAAACAAAGATACATGAAAGCATCATAGGGAATTATATAATCATCCAAATATACTCATCTTAGAATTCATGTCTCATGATATTTCAACCTAATAGCCAGCTACATGATTATAAATGAGCTTATAAATAAATTATCATCCTGGAGCACACACTCAATGAGATCTACAATCCTAGAGAGAACAATTCCAAGAGATACACTCCCTTGGTAAAAACCCTAAGACCAACTCCAATTACCATCACTAGAGGTCCTTCAATAACATTCTTGTGACAGATGAAAGCTCAATCGTACCCATTTAGAGAGCACCACCATTCACCACTTCACACAAACGAGGGAGAATTACTCCAGTCTATGTACTACCTGTATCCTATATAAAGAGAGAGAGAGAGTAAGGAGGGACTTCCACCTCACCACAGACCAACATTTGTGGGAATAAAATATCCTAACCATATCATGAAATCAGTAACGTACGAGTAGGGTGAGGAGTGTACCTCACTACATCGAGGGAGAACTTACTCCTAGCCATGTATCACATATAACTAGAGGAGGGGACCACTCCTTATATCTACTCTCCTAAAACAAGAGAGACCCAACTCTATTATAGGAACTTTTCTCCATATCTACTAAAAGATTAAAGAATAAAACTCTAAAGATAGATGAATCTCTCCTTGGTTAGACCAAGGGAGTAATAATCAATAGATAGATGACCCCAACAATGACACAACTGGGTAATATCACTCTATGGCTAGAGGACCCGCACACAGATATTATAGGGGAGTGAAACTATACCTGAGGAAGATGTATAGAGGAATCACTCCATAGTATGCCAAAGGTGTACCACTACGTGGATACAGGACTCACACCCTAGTAAGATAGGGGAGGACCACTCTAACTGCCAAACGTGCATGGAGGTTCAGCACCCTATAATGAAAGGGGAGATCCATCTCTAGATACATAAATTAACGAGGACCCACTCTTTGGTCTAATAAAGGATTAATAATCCTTTGATATCATCTCCATGGGTATAAAACCTATGCCCACTACTATGGGAGTTCCAACTATACTAATATAATAGGTAAGTGTGACCCATACCCTAATATGTCATGGGAGTTCCATCCCAACGTCTCTCTAGTAAACCCAACCAACCACCTACATCTTTTAGGTGCTGTTTAATGGCATTCCAAGATCGTCCTGACTTATACAACAACAAAGCCATAGGTGGGGGACCTGAACCCTGTTATGTTTGGGGTACACCTCTCTATCAGCCTAAGAGTGAAGGGGACCCACATAAAAAGCCAATAAGGAAGCGTTATGACCCCGACATAATTCTAGTTATCCACCATGATCTATAACCATGGTATATCACTTATACTACTTAATTTTCTTGAATCAAGACACATCTTACCTCAAAATCCATCATGAAGGATACCATCACATTCAATGTGGAAAACAACACATGAATGGCTACAAGAATGCCTGAATATGAGCCGAAAAGGAGGAGACACTTCTATAAAACATGCATTTAACAACATTTTTATTTCTCTGTGCTTGAAAAAGCACTGATAAATTGTTTATTTATTAGTACTAAAGAAATTACTGATAAATGTATCCTTTTATAAGTGATTTTTTTAGCACTGGTAAAGGATATAAATTATTAGGGCTTTATTTTTATCACTAATAAGGGGTATCCTTTATGAGAGATTTCTTTTTAGTGTTGATAAAGGGTACCCTTTATCGGTGCTTTATGTTTAACATTGATAAATATTTTTTATTAGCGTTGTTTTAGCACTTATAATGGTCTGAATAAATGAAATTAAATAGTTCAATAAATTAAAAATAAATATTTTTTTATAAAAAAAATATTAAAAATTTTATTAATTAAGTAAATCTTGACCGAAATGAAAAAAAATTATTATAAATTAATAATTATTAAACATTTTATTAATTTAATAATTATGAAAGTTAATTTTAATAAATTAAATATATTAATATATATTAATGTATATAAATATAATTTATAAATGATGAAATATTTATGTTCTCTACATTAAAAATTAATATATTGATTTAATAATGGTTTATAATGAAAAATTAATATAAATTAAAAATACTGACTAATCGCATAATGTAATGGAAATATAATTGAATGTCGTTTTATTTTTTCAATTTAACAGAGATCAAATGTCTGTTATATTGATTCCACATAAACAAAATTAATTCATTTTTATATACAATGGACACACACAAAACTATTCCATTTTTTCAGTATTTTTTAAGTTTAATTATTTTTAATTTATTCAATTTCACTCATTTTTTGACATATATGCATGCACTTAAAATAAAATATTAATTAATAATGTTGAAAAAATCATTGTCAAAAAATATTTATAAAATAATATATTTATAAATGTATATTTACTATATTTATAAAATTATAATTGTCTAATTATAAATAAATAAATATTTTTTTACAAGTGTATATATTATGATATATTTTTCAATAATTTTTACATTTATTAAAAAATTAATTAAATAATGAATATATTTAATATATTTATATTTGTTAAAAATTTATATTTATAACCGTATAAATATATATAATGATATAAATATTCATTTTTAAAAAACTTATTTTATAATTATTAAAAAATAATTATAATATTATAATATATATATTTAAAATTTGTTTATTTATAAATATAATAATAAATCCCTTATCAGTGCTTAAGTAATAACTGATGATAAATGAATCTCTATCAGCCCTAAAAAAAGTGGGTATGAAATGAATGTTTATCTGTGCTAAAACATTAGCGCTGATAAATATAGATATTATCAGTGCTTTGTTTAACACTGATAAAGTGATAACTATATATGTGCTAAAAAAAACTAGTTAATATTGCTTTTATTTACACTTATTACGTACGTACTGATAAAATGACTTTTATCAGTGCTTATTTGTAAGTGATGATAAAAGTGTCCAGATCTATTTAAAAAAACCTAAGCATTTATGAGCCGATCACAATATCAAAACAATTCTGAAGAAAGCCAACCACCACCGGTGCTCCTCCTCAGGGAATTGATACTTGAGTCACACCAATCAACTTCCCCCATTTACTCGAACATCTCGTCTGACATCCGGTGTTCAGTTGCAGATAGCTATTATGATGAGGGTCTTGGATTTTCTTCAACCACTTGAGGTTGAACTTGCAAAATTCATTGTGAATTTTTCATTTTTTTTATTTCTAATTCAATGAGGTCCTTATTTTTCGTCTTGTGGTTTCATATTATTTTTCTATTAGTATATGAATAGAACAATTTTTATATGATGTATTTTTTGATTTACGAGTGATGTTTTGGTCATTTTAAACTATAGTTTTGAATAAATTTTCTTTTTTGTCTATTTTTACATCTAAATATAGAACCATATCCTAAGGGCCTATGGTTTCCCTTAGATTTTCCATCCTAGTGGACATTAAACAAACCTATAAATAAGGTTTTGAAACAACCTCAAATGTACCAGCCAGAGGAATGATGTTACAAGTAATACTAAGGCACCCTGAAATAATGAAATCCTAAATGGAGAAATAAAAATAGTTTTTTTAATGGGAATTTGATTCCCATATAGTAGAAATTATCAATGATAACGAGGTGTGACTATTTAATTTGATTTTAAAATTTAAAAAATCATTTTGACTTCTCTAAATGATAAGTATAATTTCATTCACAACTACCCAAACATTTTATATACCTAATTAATCATCTGAAATCTATGCATCCATCTCTTAATAGAATTTGGGAAATGATATTTACATAGAGAAACACCATGTAAGACTAATTTTGCAACTTCATAGGGATACTTATCAAATATTTTGACTGAAATTATGTGTAGTGACCATCATAATTGAAGGGGACCCATGTTCTTAAAGTTTATATTCATCATCATATTTTCCATAACATGAATATCATTGGTTGTGGATTCATGAAATATTCTACTACCAATATATGTTTTTTTCAATCCAATGAAAATTATCATATGTATAATAGACATTCAATGCAGTGACAGATTCTTGAAATTGTATAAAAATGATGAAATAATGTAAGTCATAATCTTAGTCGCACGAAATTGTGTAAATATGTTTAGTGGAATTAATTATTAATTAATATAACTTAAACAATAATATAATCTTGTAATATGATATATGCGATTCTAATAGAATAACAAATTTTGTTTTATTGGGTTTTGGAATATCATATCATTCTATATGGATGATTATAATGTATTATGTTATAAATTTCACTATTTTTCTGTCTCAAAATAGATAATCAAATCATGTATATAATATGATTATAAATTTTTTAAATATATTTGGTGAAATTTATATTAAATATAATTATTTTATATATAAATTATCTATAGATTATTTTTAATTTGTTATTAAGAGATTATGTAACATTTAAAAAATACATGTCATTAATATTAAATAATAATACTAATGTATATTTTTTATATAAATTTAATATCTTATTATTTTAATAATGAATATCTTATGTGTATTTATTTATATTGGGTTCAAAATTAATCTTTTATGTGCCCAATTATAGAAATATGAATAAAAAATTGGTATATGATAATCATTTGAAAAATGAATATGAAGATGGAGTTACATTGTTCGTCATGTTTTCCAGAGAGAATGCAGACGACCCTTCTAAAATCATCTTTCCAAGTTTTCATTATTGTTATTGAAGAAAAATTAGTCTTGAAGAGGTAGAAGAATATTTTATTTGTCATGGAATATATTAAAGCTATAAATGTTGGACTAAACAAGAGAAAATGATGAATAAAGACATTGATTGGGCTTGTGTTAAAGTTTATGAATAATTTGATATGAATACCTTTGTAAAAGATAATGAATATCACATGGTAAAAATAAATATGAAAATTAAAGATAACCATATTTTTTGTCCAAAGTTATTCTAGGAGTAAAATAGATATTCCATGAAGCCATAGTATAATTTCTGTACTAAATACATAGAATTTTCATCAATACTAAAGTTATATAATTTGATAGTTGGTAGTGGATGGAGTGACACCAACTTTACAAAACTACTTGGTCTTCTGAAAGGTATGCTAATAGAAGAAAATAAACTACCATGTCGAACATATGACTTTAAAAAAAATGTAATATTCAGTGGGAGTGATCTCTAAAAAATAAATTCTTGTCGAAATGACTATATATTGTTTCAAAAGGACCAAGAATGAATCAATAAATTCTCTATTTGTGGTGCATATGGATACAAGGAAAATGAATCAAGTCCATTAAAATATGTAAGGTACTTTTCCTATCTTTTTGTGGTTTAGAATACTATATGAATTTCAGGAAACCATGAGAAAATTAACATGTAATGAACATATAATAATTAAATATGGCAACCTACTTCATCTCGTAGATTATTCTGAGTGGAAGAAAATTGATTAAAATTTTCTTGAATTTGGATATGACCTGAGGAACCTTCTTCTTTAGTTATATAGAGATAGAATAAAAAATTATTTTTTACATAGTAGTAATCACATTCATGGCTCTTCATATTTCTAAATTGTAGCTCTTAGACATGGTTATGCATGAAGTGCAAATACATTACCTTTTCACTTCTTATATCTGGACCTTAGAAACCTAGTGATGATATTGATATCTATCTTTCTCCATTGATTGCTGATCTGAAATTGATGTGGGATATAAGTGTTTCATTGTATGATTCACATAGAAATGAATAATTTACATTGGGGTCCATGTTGTATGAAATGATAAATGACTTCCCCACTAATGGAAATTTACCATGAAATAACATTAAATGAATGTTGGGGTGTCCCATTTGTGAAAACGTTCATATACTGAGTTCAGGGGAAACCTTTCTCAAGAACTACGTTTTTAGGATATCATAAATTTTTATTTCAATGACATAAATCAGGGTCTCGGAATATAGAAATAAATGGGAATATCAAACAAGGTACAACATATTCTCTACTGATAAGTGATCAACAAAACAAAAAGTAAAAAATATTGTCACGTTTTCTGGTAAACCATCATCGAAAAAACATAAAAATCATGTTGGAAGAAGCGATCTATTTTCATTGAATTTTCATATTGGAATTTTTTGTATTTCAGGAATTTTATTGATGTCATTAATTTTGAAAAAAAACTGCATTTTATAGTGTTATCAGTATTTTACCAAGTGTTCTTGAGAAAATGAAATATGAAATCATGCTTAAGATAGTCTTGATTGAAATGGGGATAAGGGAATATTTATCTTTTGTGGAGGTTAAATGGTGCAATTTTCTTCTTCTAGTAGCTTACACTCTATCCAGATAAGAAAATATCAATTTTTTTCATTTCTTTACTAGTTTAAAATTTCTATAGGGTTATTCATAAAATATAAATAATATAATGTCAATGACTAACATGAAGTTAAAAGGACTAAAATAACAAGACTATCATGATCTGTTTCAGGTTTTAATTCCTATTTATTTCTATTACATTCAGCCTCAAAATTTACAACATAAATTAAACATACATCACTTCTTTTTCAAATCAATATGTATTAAAGTTGTAGACCTAGTGATGTTTCCCATCATGAATAATGTGATTTTAGTCTGATTTTTTGAATTTGATATGTTCTTACCACCATCATTCTTCGATATAATTTTCCACTTAATGGTTCATGAGGTGAGAGAGGTTAGTGTATGTGGTCATTTCAATTATAGATGGATATACCCCATTTAATTGTATATGAAAATTTTGAAAGGGTATATCAACAATTGAAGTCTCCCAGGAAGTTGTATTGCAGAACAATATAATGTTGAAGTATCTATTAAATTCTACACTGATTACTTATCAGATATTGAAATCATCAGTCTCCCACTGTCTTTTCATAGAAAAAGACTTATGGGATAATGTATTTAAAAAGGAAATGTTGTTACAATTACCAGGAAAAAGAGAGAGAAAGAACATCATTACATATTACATAATAGAGAAGATTATTATCCATGAATTTAATCCCATAATGAAATTCATACATATTTGAATCCCTAAAGGAGTAAAAGATAGACATTAAATACACATAATAAATAGTCTATAGGATGGTTTAGATTTAAAATTTATAAGGACTTATCTGAAAATCCAAATTCAATTGTATAACGACTTCAATATATAGCCAAGGGTCCAAATAAAAATGTTATATATTACACAAGTTTCGTAATCAATGGTTATACATTTTATAACAAATAAGACAATAAATTCGGTATAATGATAATTAGTGGTGTTACACTTATGGTTGATGTGTTGCACAAAACTGGTTCCATGGATATAAATCCAATTTATAAAAATATGTCAAATTTTGGCATTATTAAACAAATATATAGGTAGGATTATATAAAATTTCAAGTTCTGCATTACCATTGCAAATGGTTTGATAATATAAATGGAGTGAAAGTTGATGAAATGGGATTTGTGAAGGTGAATCTTAGTGTGGAATGTGTAAAATATTAGTCTTTCATAATGGAAACACAAGAAATGAAATAATTTTATTTCTCTGATCGAACAAAAAATAATTAGTTGATTGTCCTACAAGAAAATAAAAACAAATGTTGAGTCAGATGAACATTTAATCAAGGATGAACCTTTCATTGGGACATAACAATTATTTCATGTGAGTCCCAATGCAGATAATGTCTTGTATGTTATAGGGGACCTCAAAGAGGGGATTTGGAATCTCGATAGAGGAACATAATTCGTGAAACCATTAAAAAATAGGGTTCTAAGATGAGTTAATATTTTTAATATATTATGTTTCTTCTCATAATATTGAATGTTTTCTACAACATTAACATAATCTAAATTAAATGTTTTAATACTCATGAAGACAATGTCTCCTTCCTGTGATGATGTAACGAATCCCTCAGAAGAACAATATATAATGAAAGAAACCATTTGGAAATATGTAAATCCTTTGTTAAAATATAATTTCTATGTTTTAAAAAAAATTATACATTAGAACATTAAATTAATATCCATTATTCCATACATAGTTCGTTTATTTCATATGATCTCTGTCCATGTGAAAGAAGAGAAATACCGTTACATATCCTCAATTATAGAGGTAATCTTGACCCACTAAAAACTAAGAAAACGCGTTCACATTATTTAAATACATTAGTACAATGATCCATTAGACACATTGGATGTATAGGAATAAGCCTCACCTCAATCCAATACAAAATGTCATCAGTATGAGTCATAGTATGTGTTTCAATTTTTAAATGTCATTTTATTAAAAATTGAAAGTGTAAAACTGAAAATTTAAAAAATACATTAATATTGGTTTGAAAAATTAGGAAAAAGATCCATATCTAATTTGGGGTGTGTTGGAATAAGTCACAGATAAATATGATGCACGATGTGACCGGTATGACTCAAAGTGCGCCTTTTTATTTAATATTATCATCAATTTTAGTAAAAATACCAATTTAACTACTCAAAACCATGAAGATGAATTCATGTTGTTTAAATAATTTTGGAAATCTATTCAAAATACATTTTTGATATATAGGAATCATCCGCCCCTCAATCATATACACAATGTGATCCGTATGAGTCAAAGTGTGTGTTTCATTTCTAAAATGACATTTTAATAAAAAGGAAAAGTGATGTAATGCATACCATGAAAACACATTCATATTGTTTTGAAATATTAGAAAAATAACCCATAAGTAATTTTTGATGTGTAGGTATCATCCGAACCTAAATCTGACACACAGTGTGACAACTATTACTCATAGTGCATCTTTTTATTTAAAATTATCATCAATTTTATTAAAATGAACAATTATCCTACTCAAAAATAATATAACACATTCTTATTGTTTTGATACATTAAAATAATGATCCATAAGTCATTTATGATGTGTATGAATCATTTTCACCTCAATCTGATACACGATGTTCCAAGTATTACTCAAAGTGTCTATTATCATTTTAAAATAGAAAATTTAGTTGAAAAGGTGTCACCCACTAAAATCAACCAAATGTGCTCATATTTTATTAATAATTTAGAACAATGATTCATAAGTCGTTTATGATGTGTGGGAATTAACTTCATAGAAAACCAATACACGATGTGATCTGAATGAGTCAGAAGTGCATGTTTCCATTTTAAAATGATATTTTTTGTATAAAAGACAAAAAACATATTCAAAATTGGGAATACACATAAAAATTGTTTGAATACATTTTTAAAATAATCCTTTAGTCAATAGAGATGTTTTGGAATCAGCTTCACCTAAATTTGATGCATGATGTGATGGTTATGACTCCATGTGTATCTTTTTATTTAATGTCACCCATGCAATCCACTCTTTCCTTGTGCTTATAAAGGAAATTTCTAGTGTTTTTTAAGGATAGTTTTGAATTAGTTAATAACATAATGCAAATTATTCATGAAGAATACCTGGAATGAAGTGTGTTCCTTACAGCATGGGATTCCACCCCATCATCGAGTTGGTTCCTCTACTACATGGATTGGCTGGCCAGGGGATCCTACAAGGTTGTTATAGGGTGTACAATGCATGACTGACCACACATGGGCCCTTGGATGGGTTCTTCCCCACATGGATTGGCCTTTTATGTCTCACACAGAGTGTCCATCCCTTGGTACATGGATTACCTCAGATAACTAGACATATCATTGTGTCATCCTTCGATGTATGTCTTTTTAACCCCGTTCTTGTGTATGATAGACATGTACTTCACATGACCATGTCATTTTACATGACTACCCTGGCCATGACCCTTGACAACACAACCTGGTCTCACCACACAATGTGAATCCTCGATACCCTTAATGTTGTCAATAGAGGTTTTCTTCCAATAATTCAAAGAACATGTGGTGTGTGACCCCATTCTAAACAAAGTGACATTGGGAATTCTGAATGGGAATGCCTTAAAAACCACTTGAATAACCTTGGTTTTCCATGAAGCATAAGGATTGACCCCCATTGGGTCCTTAACTATTGTACAAGTGATATAAAACATTAATTAATTTATAAAAATGGTATCATGATTTAAAACTCAAAATCTCTTACCTCGTGGTGAAACACCGAATCCTCAAGATCAAATCCAAGCTCATAAGCTACTACAGTATGATTTGGGGGTGATATTCATTATGATAAGAGATCTGTAGAGCCTCTTCTAATTTTATTCTCCTCAATTCATCTATCAATCCAAATGGTGGGAGGGGTTATCCACTTATATTTCATTCACACACAATGTGGGGGGGGGGGCTTTATTCATTTATGTTTATTAAATGCATATACTAATTCTAGAACCCACGCCAACAAATTCTTGTGACTAAGTACACAATGCTAACAAATTTTATGCCACACCATGGGGAAATAACAAATTTTGAACACTACCACATCTATAAATTTTTGATCTAAGACACTTCTAAGGATTTATTCCACATTTCTAATAAAACTACACATGCTTGATAAAATATATTCATTATTTTTAATATACTAATTTTGAGGCTCTCTAGACCCAGAAATCGAGTAATGGATCAATTCTTGGCTTCAAAAATATACCCAAAACAAGTAAAAAACCATATTTACTCTATCCTTAGAAATATTTGTATTTGAGAAAAATTTATTATACCATAGTTGTTATCCACCTCCTATTATATGGGGAGGTCAGAGTTTTTCCCCTCTCCAAATATTTATTAACTATTTAAATATGTTTGATGATTTGATTTTAGTTTATATAGAAGATATGATCCATGGGGAGTGTTGTTTATGTATACTAAAGTTAAAATAAATGTTATTTTGGTTTATGGACAAGGAGGGTGAGAATGAAATTAAATGAATTATATGTCTGTAGGATATGTGCATTGATCTGTGCTATCTCAAAAAATAAAAATCTATATTTCCTATCTAGTTTTCTGAAATAATATTTTCACTTGTATAATAATAGTAGTGGATGAGTTATTTCAAAATTATCTATTTTCTTAATCCAGATTATTGATTTATGGAATTTATATATCGATTTAAAATAAACCTAAATGGGTATGTTATTATAAATATTGATTTTTTCATAGATATAAATAGATTTTATTTTATGTTTATTTCCAATATTCTTTGGGTTGATCATTGAGTTTTCTATCTAGGTGATCTTATGGTGCAGGTGGCCTCACTGTTGAATGTGGAATTATTTCTCAAGGTTTTCCAAATTCATTGGGTTAAAAAAAAGTGGATGGGATCATATTAATGAACCATTTATTTCTATTATTGACTCATTTAAAATGTTTAAATGATATTTATTTCTCAATGATTGGTGTTTCATGAAGATATGTATATTCATGAATGATGTATTTCAAGCGATGACTATTTAAAAATATAACAATTGATTAGATCTATAGATGATTGATGTTTCGTGAAGATATGTATCTCCAAGATGTAATATGGTGTCACAAAGGTTTGAGGTTTCATGAAGACTATTAAAGGCATTATTGAAATAAAGAAATCTATCAGATTATAGGAAGTTTCAAAAATGAGAAAATTTTAATAAATAATCAAAAAGGGGAGGAGATTTGGGAACATGGAAAATTTTCTAAAGAAAAATACAGGGTGATCTAGAAATATTTGAGAAATATTAGTTTCATATAAATTGGTGATGATAGAAAATATGATGCATATAGAGAATTTGTAAAAGGGGTAAATTGATCAGATTTCACAAAGCTCTTCTGCGATGGTAATCCTTCAAAAATCGAAAACTCTTATCAAGGAAAATCATCTCAAAATGAATGTTTAAGAAATAAATTACACTTTGGAACAACATAAAATAGATTTTTTCTATGACTGTGAGTTTCAGGGTAGTTTGCAGTTCCATGAAGGATGTTAACATTGCAATGTCTAAGAGTTCTGTGAATTCTTGGAGCTATGATAAGGATGGGAGATTTACAAAAATAAGTATGTTCATGAAAACTGAAATATATGTAAATCAAAAATTGGGATTCATAAATGTAATGATCTTTTCATAATGTAAGTTTGAACACCTCATATGAGTGAACTAGTTCATTCAGGTGCATCAATTTGGGAATACAGTTCATGTAGAGTCTAGTTATGATTAGAGACAAATAGTTATATGCCCAATATATTTAGGTAATTGTCAAGTTGCTAAACTAAGAAAGACTTCTCTTAAGGTAGTGAGAAACAAGGATTCAATGGAAGTGATCTGAGGGAGGAAGATTGATATACCTACATAACTTATAATGGTAGTGAGTTTTTCATAGTGAGACCATGTCATAAAAAATCTAATCCATAATAAGTAGTGAAGCATATTGGATTCAAATACAACAAAGTCATTATCAATGCATTATACTTGAACAAGACATTTTTGGTGAACCCATCAATACTACTATGTTGTGTTTATATTTTTCCATATGGCTGTTTAATATCTACAAGATCCTATCTAATAAGTATAATAAGTTCATAACAATGTGGAGAAAAGATCGATTTCATTCAAAGAAAAAATTGATACATAGATTCACTCCTCCACTCTAAAGATGTTATAGAGTCATACAGTGTTAAAATAACACATAGTAAATTCAAAGAGTATAATTTATCCATCTTGTAAGGAATATTTTCAATAATAACAATCTTAACTCAGAGAATGAGATTTCAGTAGACAAAAAATAATTTATTATCGTTAACATTTGAATTGAATCCCATGAAATATAAAATAATGGTTGGATTTCACAATCTCATATATTTCATTATTATATATGATAAATTACATATATCAGAATTTTATTCCAAAAATGGATATGAGTTGGTAGTACACATAATATCATAGTGTATAAATATTTAGTTAAAAACCCATATCTTGGGTTTTAATTCATTTAAAAAAATTTCATAATGTTCTAAATAATAAAATTATTCTTATAAAAAATTATTAATATCTTTTAATAATTATAACTCATTTTATATTATCAAATTATTATCATATGTTATTTATACTTTAAATATATTTTCATAAGGAGGACTCATGTTGTTATTTAGTGAATTTTCTAGAAACATCATCAATATATTTACAGTTTCTAGTTTTTTTGTAAAATATATTCTTCGTATCCATATTTTTTATAATGTATTTTATTATTCCATTAGAAAAAAAATTATTCATATTTTTTAATTTTCCAAAATTTGACTCAAAATAATAAATGAACCTTGATTTTTACTTTTATGGAAGTTAGGTTTACTATGATTGTTTATTGTCAATATCACTTATATAATGTTTAGAACATTCATTAAAATTATTAATAGTACCATAAATGTAATATTCTTACATTAATTAAAATATTAAATTCATCCATGAGTTTCGGTAATGGTAATATAGAACAAATCATTCATGGATGTGGTAGTCGACATGAACAAATGATGATGACTACACATCTTGAATGGTTTTGTAGGTTGGTTTAAAATGGATATTACATTAAAATTATGAAATTTAAAAATATAAATAATACTTATGTATTTTTAATTTGATGTATTAGAATTTATTTTATGCCGTAAATTATGGAATGAATTTAGAGGGATTTAGTGGAGAGCAATACCACCCGTTTTGGATATTCATATAGGGTAACAATTTAGGTCCCAAAAGAATGGTTAGTTGAAAAGACTATGGATTCTAAAATTTATGGAGAAGATTGATAAGATACTAGTTTATGTTTTTATTTATAGGTAATTCATTGAAATGGGTTGAAAAATTTGTTCATTGTGATCTCCTTTTATAATTTAAAAAGATGACACTTTTTAAAATACCCATTTATTTTTGAATGATGGTGTAACGTCCCGGTTCTGGAATCCACCCAGAGGTGCCCCATACCCTATTGGTCACATGGCCTCAAGCACATTTCCCCAAACTCCAGAGTCTTCCGACTAGCAGTGAGGTCCTTAGTTGTGATAATGTGGAAACTATACCCTCATTGGAAGAGTAAATAGCAGAAGTAAGCAAAATACAAAATAGCGGAAGCAGTAAATATCCAACAATAATAAACAGCATAAGACTAAACAATAAACAACTAGAGCACGTATGTATATATGAAATGATGCATGATACATATCTAGGAAAGCATCCAAATAGGTCACAATACTGGAAATACAAATAGTACCATAACAAGTAAAAAAGAGAAGATAAACAGCTCCTCAGCATTGTAAGACCAATCTTGGTCCCGTGCTCTCATGCTCCAAAAAAATTAAGTACCGGAAGTCGAAGGGTGCTTGTCCTTGTCTATACCTACAATAAAATAGTCTGCTTGGGCCCAAAAGAATGGCCCAAACAGGGTGTGAGACTAAATCCTAGTATACAACCACCCGAAGATCTTTGCCTAACAGTCAGTGAGCATATGGCAAGTAATAGTATAGTAAGAAGTAAATAATAATAGAAAATATCAGTCAGTAATTAGTAAGCAGTAACAGGATGATATACAACATTAATCAATCCACAGAACAACAAGAAGCAGTGAAGCAAATAGCTAAATAAAACAGGAACCCCTCTGGTATGTACTCACAGCCAAACCCTCTCGTCCTATCCAAGAAGTACCAACAACCCTCTGGGAAGTGCACTTAGCCTAACCCCTCTAGTTTGGTCATACGAAATTATTAGACACTCTGGGGAAGCTCGCTTGGTCCATTCCCCTTATAGTCTAGGGTAGTCAGGGACTCTCTGAGGAATATCACGTGTTGTAACCCTCTTATAGACCCAAGGTCTAGAAACTCATTGAGGAAGCGCACTCGCTCAATTACTCCTATAGTCTCAAGTCTATCACAGAATCTCTGAGGAAGCTCGCACAGTCGATTCCTCCAATAGCCTAGAATGGATTAAGGAAATTTAAATAAGTAAAGACTCTATGAAGAAGCTCACTCATTCTACCCTCTTGTAGTCTATAATATCCAAGACTCTCTGCGAAGCTCACTCAATCCATCCCCGGTAGTCTATAATGTTCGAGACTCTCTAGGAAGCTCACTCGGTCTATCCCTAATAGTCTAGATTGTCCAGGACTCTTTGGGAAGTTCACTCAGTCTATCCCTTATAGTCTATAGCACCAGGTTCTAATGGTCTCGTGCCCGTCAGTGCATAATAATTCTATAAGGCCAAATCACACGTATAGAGATACTTGGCTAACCAGTCTATAGAAAAAAACAATCATGTTAAGAATATCATTCAATCCTACAGTCACAAGGCATGGAAAACAGGCATAATAGCTAAAGGCTAACAAGACCCAAAGGTCGTAACAAGAACAAGGCATGAAAAAAAACATCCATGCACCACAGTTATCCTCATACATGATAAAATTACCTCTACACAAGCATAAAAGCAAGGAATGAAAACAACAGGGGGAAAATAGTAATCCCGCAATACCCTGTTCACGAGAATTGGTGGAAATTTGCACATAAAACTCAAAACATCTAAAGGTAAGGCACAAAAAACCTACCTTCTTTCTAGGATATCAATATACATGAACCACGAGGCTTGATTCTCCTTAGAACATTGTAGATCTCTGAAAATGCACAAAACATTCAACCCATGATATCTTGATAAAGAGGAAAAATCATGGAATGAAACTCAAGAAGAAGGAATAGCTCACCGCTGCGATTCCAGCACAATCCACAGTGGTCGATTCGGAAACCAGACAGAGCCTTCGGGGCTCGTAGGATGTTTGCGGCCGTACTATTTGCTCTCATTTGAAGAACCTTTAGAAGAATACAGTTCTGTCGATTAGGCATGACCCAGTCTATTTAATAAAAAAAATAAAGTACATAGTGTGTACTTCTGGAGTACACGGCGTGTACTAGGATTTTCCATACTCCGCTTTTAGAGGTCTCCACATCGCCCCTACACACCTTCTGTGTGGTCAGGACATACCCAGCATAAGGCCTTCGTGGCATAGAATTACATGGAATGCACTTATAAAGTACACATCGTATACTTTGAAACTTTCCAGAATTTTCTCTTTTTTCTCAAAAACGACCAGAAAAGGAAAAACATACCTGAAATGAATATTTGGGTTCTTACAGACTCCCCCCTTAAATAAACTTATCCTCGAATTTCCCCAGTGAGGCGTAGAAGAAGAAACCCCGAACAACTCTAGTCACTGTGATCGTACATCGGCCTCCCTCTCCCAGGTCTCGTCCTGTACTCGCCCGTTCTGCCATAGCACCCGTACCAAAGGAACAAACCAGCCACAGAGAACCTTTGTTCTGCAATCGACAATCCGGATAGGATGATCCTCAAATGATGCATCCTCTTCGAGCTCAACCTCAGCGGGTTGAAATACATGAGACGAGTCTAAAAAGTAACGTCAGAGCTGAGAGACGTGGAAGACGTCATGCATAGCCCGGTACCACTAAGGTAACTGCAATCGATAGGAAACCATCCCAACTCTCTCCAACACCTCAAACGGCCCGACGTACCATGGTGAAATCTTACCCTGTCTCTAAATACTCATGTGTCCCAACCTCGGTGCGACATGCATGAAAACCTGATCCCTGACCTCGAACTCCAAAGGTCGTCTCCGCTGATCAACAGAAGACTTCTGTCGAGACTGTGCTATGTCCATCCTCTTCCGAATCAACTCTATCTATTCCGAGGTCTCCTAAACAAGACGAGGTCCGATCCAAGCTACCTCTCTTGCCTCTGGCAAGAAAAACGGGGATCAGTATGGCCTACCGTACAAAGCCTCGTAAGGTTCCATTTGAATAGTTTCCTGAAAACTGTTGTTATAGGCAAACTCCATAAGAGTAATATTCTTCTCCCAAGGGCTGCCAAATTCTAGATTTCAAGCTCAGAGCATATCGTCAAGCACTGGAATCGTACGCTCGAACATGCCATCTATCTGGGGATGGTATGTTGTACTCAAACGGACCTGTGTACCCAAAGCCTTCTGAATCCCTTTCCAGAACCGATAATTAAAACACGCATCCTAGTCTGAAACAATAGAGTGTGGAACTCCATGCATATGTACAATCTCTCGGATGTACAATCGCCCTAGCTCATCAAAGCTAAAAGTATCCTTGATCGACAAGAAGTGATCAACCTTTATAAGCCTATCAACGAAAACCCAAACAGCATCACTCCCTCAAGGTGACCTCGTTAACCCGGTCAGGAAGTCAACCGCGACATCATTCCACTTCCTCTAGAGAATGTGTAACTACTGTAAAAGCCTTGCTAGTTGTTGATTCTCCGCTTTCACCTACTGACAAGTAGAAAATCTCATGATGAACTCAGCAACATCCCTCTTCATACCTGGAGACCAGTACAAGTGGTGTAGATCACGATACATCTTGGGGATACCAGGAAGAACTGTCCAAACTGAAGAATGAAAATACCACATCAGCTCCTCGCGTATGTCTTCTGGCACCCATACGCGTCCCTAGAAATGCAAGATCTCATCCTCGCCCACTGTCCATCCATGAGGATGGTCCTATCCTCACACACTCTCCCGCAGGACTTGGCCTTCTGAGTCATATAGCTGCCTCATCTGTACCCGATCAAGAAGTGTAGAGGTAACAACTACAGAAGATAAGAAATTCTGTCCCTATTTATCTCACACATCTAAATGCATCTCATAGAACAGTGCCATAAACTGTCAGTCACAGCTGGCCTCATGAACTTCCTGAATCTGAGTTCTCCTGCTCAACACATCAGCCACTGCGTTTCCCTTTCCTGGCGTATAGGCAAGATCAAATTCAAAGGACTAAAGATACTCGACCCACCTATGTTGTCTCAGGTCCATATCACGCTGATTGAAGATGTACTTGAGACTCTTTTGGTCAGTGAAAACCAAAAAGTTCTCTCCTAGAAGGTAATGTATCCAACATCATAAGGCATGAACAGTAGCTGCCAACTCTAGATTGTGCGTTGGGTAATTTCTCTCAAGTGGCCTCAACTTCCGAGACCTGTACAAAATGACTTCATCTCCCTACATAAGCACAACTCCCAGTCTAACACCTGAAGCATCAAAGTAGACTATATAGCTCTTGCCTTACTTTGGAAAGACTAGTATCGGTGCTGACGTCAACATACCCTTCAACTCCTGAAAGGCTGACTCACAAGAATCTGACCATAAGAACATCGCACCATTCTTGGTCAGACCTGTCAGTGGTGCTTCAAGGCGTGAAAATTCCTTTATGAATCTCCTGTAGTATCTAGCCAGCCCTAGAAAACATTGAACCTCAAAGGCATTCTTCGGTTTCTCCCAGGAAACTACAACTCTCACTTTATCTGGGTCTACTGACACTCCTTTCTCTGAGATAACTTGACCCAAGAAGTGAATTTGATCCATCCAAAAGTGGCATTTTGAGAGATTAGAATATAACTAATGCTCTCTCAGTGTACTCAGAATGATCTCAAGATGGGTAGTATGGTCTTGTCGGGTGTGAGAGTACACTAAGATTTCATCCAAAAAAAACCACAATGAAGGAATCCAAGTATGGATGGAACACTCGGTTCATCAATTCCATAAAAGCTGTTGGCACATTCATGAGACAGAATGGCATGACCGTATACTTGTATAGACCATACCTATTCCTGAAGGCTTTAAGAGGTACATCTGATGGTCTAATGCGCAACTGATGATAATCGGGCCTCAAATCGGTCTTCGAGAACACCCGGGCTACTTGAAGCTGATCAAAGACGTCATCGATCCTCGGAAAAGGATATAGGTTCTTGACCATCAACTGGTTCAGCTTCCGATAATCCATGAAAATACCAAGGGTGCCTTCTGTCTTCTTCGCAAACAGGATAGGTGAACCCCAAGGAGAAGTACTGGGTCAGATAAAACCCTTTGCTTGCAAATCCTCCAACTGCTTCTTGAGATCTTGAAACTCAGGTGTAGCCATCCTATAAGGAGGAATGGACACTGGTTCCACTCCATTCATGGGATCAATTGAGAAGTCTACCTCACGCTTCGGAGGCAGACCTGAAAAGTCCTCTGGAAAGACATATCTGAAACGATCCACCACTGGAGGAATTTCTAACTGCGAAGTCCCCTTATCATCCAAATAAAGACTAGAAATCTGGGTGGTGAATCCTCCTAGCCCATAATGCTCGAGTCCGGCTCAACTTGCCTAGACATCCCACTCACCTCTTTACAGAAATGATTCACCCTCTGGTGATACAAAACTCACTATGCGGTGATAGATGTCGACGAATTCCTGAAAGGGAACTAACCAATCCATCCCAAGAATGACAACATAGCTCGTCATATCTAGGTCATAGAGGTACCATAAAAAGTGACACCCTGCAACCTCAAGAGGACACTCTATGCATTGACGTACGCCAACTGCTCTGGACCCCAACGGTGTGTCTAGAGTCAAAGTACAGGCAGAGGAAAAGATATAGAGCCCAAGGCTCTCCACAACAGCAACATAGATAGATCTATGCGTAGCAAAAATATCAAAAAGAGCTGAAGATAAAACTGAGGCTACTAAGATCATACCTTGAACTGTGGAAGGGTCGGGATCCTGCTTGTGATTGGTCTGCCCCATGGCAATAGTCTGGCCTGTACCGCAGCCATGCGCCCTTGGATGACCACTCTGATCTGATCCACTATGATATTGCTGGTAACTTTTTGATTGACCACCATGACCGTGACCTCCACCTCGACCCAAACAGCCGGAAAAACTCCAATTCCCAGACTAGTGGGAAACTGGTGATAAATCTCTTGCATGCGGGGTCATAGAAGAACCCCTACCAACAGCTGTAGGGGAGAAGATATGACAAAAATTCTGAAGATGTCCCATCTTTTGTCAAGATCTGCACTCCATCAGGTCTCTCTGGCATTGAGGCCTAGTATGACAACTCCTACCACACTGGTATCATACAACCTGGCTACCCAAAGATACATTACCACCTATCCTGATCTCCTCAAGCAGACTCCCTGCGGTGCTTCCTGCTATTATTAGGAGGAACATTGACTCTAGATGTCGAACCGCCCTGGCCCACCACTCTAGAATCCTTCAGATTGCACTCTGTGATTAGCGCCTGGTTGACGGTAGCAGATATCGAAGTCAAACTGAATATATTCACCTGGGAACGGATTTCCTACCTGAGATCATCCTCAAACTTCTTATCAAGGAACAACTCATCACCTGCTGAAATCAGCGTGAAGCACTGTAGCTCGGTAAAACGAGACGAGTACTCCATAAAAGAAAGAGTATTTTTCTTGAGACTCATAAACTCTCGGGCTTGGTCTATAGAATCCCCCATTTTTATAACATAACATTTTATTACATTTTATAAAACTGAGGATCATTAAGGTTTAGTATCTTGGAAACCATGAACTTAACACATGATGACATAAAACATTATTCTTAAACAATTGAATGGATTATTCATTTGTTCATCCTAAGTTCATTACAGCATCTCATAACCTGGGATCATACATCAAAAGAAAGGGTGAGCAGAAGGCCCAGTAAGGAAAAAAAGGGAATCATTTTACATGTGAACTTGAGATACATCATTAAAGTCAGGAAAAAGAACTTTAAGGCATGAGAAAGAAATCATGAGGCATATCATAATAAAAAAAATGTATTTCATAACATGAAGATTTGCCTACAACATTTAACTAAGACAATCATTTCCCTTTCACCAAGTTTCATCCCCAATGTGTCATTTAAAAAAAATTACCAAGGTTATTCACCAAGATAATGTTAAAATTGTAATCCCTAGAGATTACATCATTTCCCAATGCATTGGAGCACTATCATGGCGCACCCTTAATTTTCCTTTATTATCATTTGAGACACATATATAATCATCAAAAATTTCATAAATAACCCATATATAATAAATTAAATGGGTTTCATTTCATAATCATAACGTTTTAAAAACTGCTTTAAAGACAAGATCTTTATGTCACATTAAACCCACAGAAAAAGGAAAGCGAGTCTCAGGTTTGTAAATCCAAGAATCTAAAATAGAACATTTTTATATATATGTGAATAACTTAGTAGAATAAAGAGTTTTTAGTATTCACTTAATAAAATAAAATAATTTGAGAAAAAGAGAGAGGCATTTTGTGATGAAAATTTGGCATCATAACGGCTATGTTGCAGGGTTTTAGAAAACATTTAAAAGAGAGGTGCCATGGGTGACCCACTAATAAATGATCCATAAAAAATTATAGGGACAGAATATAAAGGATATAAGAACATGATAATGAAATTTGAAAGACATACCATATCAAATGAAAAACATGGAAGGAAGACAAAAATAATATTTCTCTTATAAAAATTCGGCAGCCTAACGACGTCACCTAAAACATCAAAAAAATGATTTGATGAGATAAAATAGGGTATCTCATCATATTAAAATAAAATAAAAGTATTATGGATATAGATAAAATACCCCAACATGGATAAAAGGAACTTTAAATACTTGACATGAAAGTAGAACATTTAAAATGAGAAGGGAGAAAGAATCCCTTACAAAAATTCGGCAGCCTAACATCTCCACTTAAACATTCATAAAATGAAATTATGAGAGAAAGAGAGGGTCTCTCATCATATGACCATAAAGAGGACAGTTATATAAATATAAAATAACACCCCCTACATGAGTACATGGGGCTTAAAATACATGACATAAGCGAGAGTACTTGAAAAGAAAAAGTGAGGTTAAATCCCTTACCTTGAAGAGTAACTTCAAAATCATGATGTTTGGGACCTTGGGAGGATTGAGGGCACCTTGGGAGGACACTTTGGTAGTTAAGGAGACCATAAATTCGTTGAGGAGGATTTTGGAATTTAAAGGATGAGATAATGGCTTGGTATTTATAGGGGAAGTGAGGGGACAAAGCATTAATGGCCAAGGGAAACCTCATTGGTGGTATTGAAAAAACCATGGGCTTGCCCATGGTATTTTCCCATGGTATTGGCCACTTAGGACACATAATACCTTATATTACTATTCATAAGTCGACCAGAAATATTGCATTATTATTGCATCCTCAATGATGTCATTAAACACCCAAAACTCAAAAACTGTATTTTCACTATTCAACGAAAATTCAACTTTCTCAGAAAAATCCCAAAATTTCACCTTAACCAAATATCGATACTCTGATTTCAAAAATGAATCTCATTTTATGAAAATGATTTTCTAAATATTTTTAATTTAATTTTTAAATAAAAAAACTATTCACTAAAAATTCATTTTTTCAGAAAAATCTCTAAAAATCACCATAACCAAATATCAATGCTCTAAATTCAAAAATGAACGCCAAATTATAAAAATAATTTTCTAATTATTTTAAATTTAATTTTTAAATAAAAAATCACTATTCACCCAGAACAACTAAGACTTGACTAATAATTTCTGAAATTTTTTTTACCTATTTTATTGAATCACATTACTTAATCAAGGTGCCTAGATTATAATAATACTTTCTTTAAATAAGATTACTAATCCATTTGGTCACAATACTAATACTAAGCGTAAAATCATTATTCATAAATTAATATTTATAGAAAATTATGCTGATCTTATTAGACTCTAAATTTCATACTGAACACAACTGTAGAATACCATTTTTCGAAAATCATTACACATTTTTTATTTTTTAAGGTTTACATAAACATTTTTAAAATATCATTTTCCTAAAATTCATCAATAATATGCATACAATATTTATCTGTAAATTTGAAAATTCAAAAACGTAATCATAAAAAGAAATCACAATTATTATTTAAATCAAAGGATTACATAAGGAAGTAACAGTCTCATTATATAACACCTTATAACACCAGTATAAGACCTAAGAGTAAGGTGTGCTAGGGTGATAGAATCATTGGGCGGCTCGACCAACATTTCCCTACTAGTGATTTCTATCAGATTAAACTTCTCATGATGGAGATTCCATTATAGCTTCACATGATGATGTTAGTCTTGTGTTTGGTCTAGAGAAAAGCCCAAAGGTTCTACCTCTTTCTTGAGTTCTGTCAGATGGGCTTCGATCGGCCCAAGACTACTGGATGGGGCCATCGATTCTTCTTTCTATATTAATTAATCACGATCACTTGTATTTATAGACCATAATCACAAAATTTAGTTTCCAACGGTCTTATTTTAATTATACTCATTTTATTAAATGAAATATTTTTGTTGAGTATAAAATAAAATAACACACAAAGTTAGGAAACAAAATTCACTCAAAATTTCAAGTCCTTATAATCATCCCCCCTTATGAAATTGTGAACTCAAAATTTTAAAAAAATTTGGTTGGAAATTTCGTTGAATGTCCCACATCGGAAAAGATTCAGTAAAACTATTACTTTAAAAGAAGGAATGGGAAGTATAAAGGTCACCTGAGTTAACCCATAATAGGATTCCATGTAGGAAAACATGAACATGGAAGAGAAAAAAAGGGTCATTTTCTGAGGGAGAGTGATAGAAAACATGATTATGAGAAAATTAACCACAAGAAGATCCCAAACGTAAGATGTGTTAAAAGGTCCTTGATTACCCACTAGGAAACATAAAACAACAACTTTTTTGTTTTACGTTACTTCTCATAATTTTGATGAATTCATTTACTACATAGAATAAAAACATAACGAAATATATTTACCATCAAGTATAGTCTCATACCTTAATAAGTTTCCACCAAGACTAATCTTTTCTCCAAACAATGAGCATTCAAAAAGACTTGGTCTCATCAAAAGCACAAGAATCATCTTCATAGAATCACATAATCCACAAAAGAATAACTATATTTTTCCCTTGTCTTTAGTAATCAAGTAAAACTAAAAAGCTTAGTACGAGATCATATAATCCCCAAAAAGGATTATCCTTTATAAAATGAAATATGACTATTAATCTCCAAACTTCAAAAAAAGGTACCCAAAGTTCTAGAAAGACCATTCAATACAAAACTGTCCATAAAATTCTTCAGAATAAACCAAACTAATATTGGAACCCAAAACTCAGAAGGATTTAATCACATAGTCTTCCCCAAAAAAACTTAACATTTATCTCCAAATAACATCGACTACTATTAAAGTCTCATACTAAAGTGTAATTAACCTATTCATATATTCTTTGTTCCAGGATCATCATTTTCCATAAATAACCCAAATCACCATATGTCCACAATCAATACATAAATTATTACAAAAAAACAAAAAACGTAACCATTCCTCCTCAATTTAAATCCTGTACTATCTTAGGCATATAGTACTAAAAAAGAGAAAACATCGTCCAAAATAACCTTTATCATTTAATCACAAAATTATTTTCCTATACTAAGGACATCCATTTGACATAAGTTTCCAAAATCATCTTATTCTTGATCCATAAAAATAGCAGGTGAATTAGTCTGAAGGGCATAACAACAAACTCATAATGCCCATATCTTGATCGAAAGGCAATTTTTTGGAATATCATCATTCTTCACCCTCAATTCATGATAACCAGAACGAAGATCAATCTTAGAGAAGAATTGAGTCCCACTAAGTTGGTCAAATAAGTCATCAATTCTTGGAAGAGAGTATTTGTTCTTTCCTGTGATCCCATTCAGTTATCTATAATCAATTCATAGCTACATCGATCCATCCTTCTTCTTCACTAATAGAACTGGTGATCCCCAAGGAGACACACTTTGTTGGATAAACCCATTCTACAAAAGATCTTGGAGTTGTTTCTTTAATTCCTCTAGCTCAACATTTTCCATCCTATAGGGGGTCTTTGAAATCAGATAAGATCCAGTTAAGAGTTCAATGGAGAACTCTACCACTCTTTCTGGGGGAGGTCTGGGTAACTCCTCTGGAAATACGTCAACGTATTCCTAGATGATGGGGACATTTTCTAAAATACCTTTGTGAGAAACTTATTTCAGTTATGAATATTTTAACCAAAAAGGATTTTATGTCTTAAAACTTCATGCTTAGACAATTACATTTTTACATCATTCCGTCATAATGATTCATAAAAAGCTTTCGATTAACCAAATATATCCCCCAGGAGTGTCATAACTAAGAGTGAAGCAAGGCCCATTTTCATGTACTAGTTCCCGTTCGAGTCTAACTCAAAGCGGTGTTTTCGAGTTTTATCTATATGTACATCAGTGTCAGAGCAACCTCTACCTGCTCGTATCCAGACATGGATTTATTTTCTTGATAGACCATTTACTCAATACTCACCAAAATACCAGGATGATTTACTATATTTAAACATTTCTATAGGGTTCTTCTTAATTATTTAATTTCCTAATTTCTATAAATAACTAAACCATCCTTTGATACCAACTATAGCATCCCGCCTTTTTATAACATAAATTTTCAATACATTTTACAAAAACCGAGGATCTTTAAGGTTTAGTGTCTTGGAAACTAGGAACATAACACATGACGACATAAAAAATTATTCTTAAACACTTGAATGGATTCTTCATTTGTTCATCCTAAGTTAATTACAGCATCTCATAACCTGGGATCATACATCAAAGGAAAGGGTGAGCAGAAGGCCCAGTAAGGAAAACAAGGGAAACATTTTACATGTGAACTTGAGATACATCATTAAAGTCATGAAAAAGAACTTTTTGGCATGAGAAAAAAATCATGAGGCATATCATAATAAAAATAACATATTTCATAACTTGAAGATGTGGCTACAACATTTAACTTAGAAAATAATTTCTGTTTCACTACGGTCCATCCCCAAGGTGTCATTTAAAAAAATTATGAAGGTTATTCACCAAGGTGTCGTTAAAATTGTAATCCCTATAGATTACATCATTACCCAATGCATTGGAGTGCTATCAGGGCGCACCCTTAATTTTTCTTTATTATCATCTGCGCCACATATATCATCATCAAACATTTCAAAAATAACCCATATATTATAAATGAAATGGGTTTCATTTCATAATCATAACTTTTTAAAAACTGATTTAAAGACATGATCTTTATGTCAATTTAAACCCACATAAAAAGAAAAACGAGTCTCATGTTTTTAAATCCCAGAATATAAAATGTGAAATTTTAATATATATGTGAATACCCATATAGAATAAAGAGTAATGAGTATTCACTTAATAAAATAAAAGATTTTGATAAAAAGAGAGAGACATTTTGAGATAAAAATTCGGCAGCATAACGGCCATGTTGCAGGGTTTTAGAAAAAATTGAAAAGAGAGGGGACATGGGTCACCCACTCATAAAGGATCCATAAAATAGTAGAGGGATAGAACATAAAGGATATAAGAACATGTTAATGAAATTTGAAATACATGCAATATGAAATGAAAAACATGGATGGAAGACAAAAATATGATTTCTCTTATGAAAATTCAGCAGCCTAACGGCGTCACTTAAAACATCAAAAAAATGAATTAATGAGATCAAATAGGGTGTATCATTTAATTAACATAAAAGATAAGCATGATGGATATAGAGATCATACCCCAAAAATGAAAAAAGGAACTTTAAATACTTGACCTGAAAGTAGAACTTTGAAAATGAGAAGGGTGATAGAATCATTTACAAAAATTCGGCAGCCTAACGACGCCACTTAAACATTCATAAACTAAAACGATTGGAGCAAGAGGGGGTCTCTAATTATATGAAAATAATGAGGACAGTAATATTAATATAAAATAACACCCCCAACATGAGAACATGGGGCTTAAAATACATGACATAAATGAGAGTACTTGGAAAGAAAGAGAGAGGTATGATCCCTTACATTGAAGAGTAACTTCAAAATCATGATGTTTGGGAGTGTGGGAGGCATGAGGTCACCTTGGGAAGACTCTTTGGGAGGTAAGGAGACTAGAACTTCGTTGAGGAGGATTTTGGAATATAAAGGATGAGATAATGGCTTGGTATTTATAGGGGAAGTGAGGGGACCTGGCATTAATGGCCAAGGGACACCTCATTGGTGGTATTGGGAAAACCATGGGCTTTCCCATGGTATTTGCCGATGGTATTGGCCACTTGGGACACCTCATAACTTATCTTACTATTCATAAGTTGACCAGAAATTAGTCCATAATTATTACATCCTTAATGATGTTATTAATCATCTGAAACTCAAAAACTGTATTTTCACTATTCACCGAAAATTCAACTTTCTCAGAAAAATCTCAAAGTTTTACCTTAACTAAATATCGATGCTCTGATTTCAAAAATGAACTCTATTTTATGAAAAAAATTCTAAATATTTTTAATTTAATTTTTAAATAAAAACACTATTCACGGAAAATTCATTTTTTTCAGAAAAATCCTTAAAAATCAACAGAACCTAATATCAATGCTCTGAATTCAAAAATGAACTCCATTTTATAAAAATAATTTTGTAAATATTTTTAATTTAAAAAACACTATTCACTGGAAAAAACTAAGACTTGACTAAATATTTCTGAAACAGTTATTTACCTATTTTATTGATTCACGTTACCTAATCAAGGTGCCTAGATTATATTATTACTTTCTTTAAGTGAGATTACTAATCCATTTGATCAAATTACTAATCCTAAGCATAAAATCACTATCCATAAAATACTATTCATCAAAAATTATGTTGATCTTATTAGACTGTAAATTTCATACTGAACACAACTGTAGAAGACCATTTTTTGAAAATCATTACAAATTTTTAATTTTTTAAGGTTTATATAAATATTTTTAAAATATACCTTTTTTAAAATTTGTCAATAATATGCATACTATATTTATCCGTACATTTGAAAATTCTTAAACTTCATCATAAGAAGAAATCACTATTTTTATTTAAATCAAAGGATTACACAAGGCAGTTATGGTCTCATTACATAACCCCTTATAACACCATCATAGGACCTAAGACTAAGGTGTGCTAGGGTGATATAATCTTGGGGCGGCTCAGCCAACATTGCCCGAGTAGTGAATTCTATCAGCTTGAACTTATCGCGAAGGCGATTCCATTCCATCTTAACACGATGAAGCTTGGATTGGGGTTGGTCTAGAGCAAAGCCCAAAGGTGCTACCTCCTTCCCGAGTTCTGTCAGATAGCCTTTGATCGGCCTGAGACTACTAGATGGGGCCATCGAATCTTCTTTCTATATTAATTAATCAAGATCACTTGTATTTATAAACCATAATCGCAAAATTTAGTTTCCCATGGTCATATTTTAATTATAATGATTTTATTAAATGATGTAGTTTTGTTGAGTATAAAATAAAATAAAACAGAAAGTTAGGAAACCAAATTTATTCAAAATTTGGGGTCGTTACATGGTCATCCCTCAAGGTCTCTGGATAAAAGTAATCATAGAAGATGTGCTGAAACTAATCTCAAGTCATACTCTGCAGGCGCCCTAACTACGAGATCACCTCCCACCACATCTTGGCGGTGTCTCAGAGCATATAAGTAGAAAGATTTACCCTTTTATCTAGATTTATCTCCAGATGCTCAAAGATCGTCAGGGTGTCCTCTAGCCACAACTCTACAGCCTGGGGTCCTCCATCCCCCGATAAAGAAGGAGGATACTACTGCTGGGAAACCCACATCAACTAAGCCATCGATGGGGCAGGAGGCGGAAATCCCTGAAAGGTATGCACCATCCTCAAGAAGTCCTCCTTGAATTGGACATCAGCGTCTGCAATGAGTATAACAGCTGGTTCCAAGGCTGTCATAGCAGGAGGGTCTGCAGGAGGTCCCTGACCGGCCATATCTGATTTCTGATCACCGCCCGGTAGCTGATGTATAACCGGAGGATGTCTCGGAGGCATAGCTCTAAAAGATCAAAAGAACACCTTAGATCAGGATCATAAAGGACAGAGAAGACAAGAGTACAAAACGGGAATAGGAGAAGAAAAACTCACCTTTTACCAAAAACTACTACATGGTGTGTATAAAACTACATGGAGTGATCCTTAAAGCCATCCACATGGGCGTGTACTTTTGCCACAGCTGGTTGAGTAACACCCCAGACTACATGGCGTGTTGTCCCCACACATGGTGTGTACTTGAATTACATTCCCATGCGCAAGTCTTTTTACACGAAAACATCAGATGCTCCTCTTAACCCTAGACTACACGGCGTGTTCACTAAGGATACATCGTGTACGAGACAAGGTTTCGGTGACCGTGTTGTCAGTTACACGGCTGGCTACACGGCCGACCCTTAAACGGCGTGTTTTGAAAAAACACGACGTGTATAGGATAAGATAACATAGACCCGTGTTGTTCGTGACACGGCCGGGTACCTAGAACAAGGCTACACGGTATGTTCGTACTAAACATGGTGTGTACTACACGAGCTTCCCCGACCCATGTTGTTAGTGACACGGCTGGGCACACGGCTCACAACTACACAGCATGTACCTACTGTAAACGACATTTTCCTAAAGACTTTTCACAACCCTGTGTTTCTGCTCACCCAGTCAGTGAAATAGTTTAAAACTACACGGTGTGTATAAATAAAGTACACACCATGTATTCTGGGTTTTTCTGGACAGTAGCTCAGAAATTGCACCGAATCCCAGAAAACACTGAAAAACAAACATGGATGTGCCAAATTCTGATCTATGAGAGCCCATACTCCCCACGAATCAATTATTGGCATCTTATATAAGTCATATACATGAGAAACAAGTCAAAAATCCACCATGTTTGGATTCATGAGGGCCCATAAAACCTCAAGAACCCAAATTTGGAATTCCTTTAAAGAAGTTATATTACAACAATTTCTCTATCAAACTACATGGATTCTATCAATGCATCCATCCCAATAGCATGCATAATCTACACAATGTCTATCACAACAACATGTGATTTCTAATTCACCCTAGATGGCATGGTAAGAATGAATGGAATGTGATTTCTAAAAGTGCCTATATGATGAATGAGATATCATACCCTCATCTCATCAGGTTGCGACAGATATAGAACCGCAATAGCAAACATAATAATAACACAAATCATGTGAGTCACTCAAGGTGAAATAATATCAACCGTAACATCACAAACAAAAAGTGCAATAAACGAGTAGATTGGCTTTTCCCTGTACACGGGTTAGCTACTCCCGGGCACAACTTATTACCATGTACCGAATCCTTCCTATCCCTAGCTAAAGGCTCCAAACAGTAAATCAAGAGAAAAGAATTCCTCTGATACCACTTTGTAACATCCCGTTTCTAGAAGCCACCCATAGGTGCCCCGTACCCGGTTGGTCACATTGCCTCAGGAGCATTTCCCGAAATGGCAGAGGTTGCCGACTAGTAGCGAGGGCCTTGGGTGTGATAATGGAGAAACTATGCCCTCATTGGCAGAGTGCGCTGCGGAAGTAAGAAAAATATGCAATAGAAGAAGCAGCAAATATCCAACAAAAACAAATAGCAGAAGACTAAACAATAAACAACTGGAGCACATATGTATATATGAAATGATGCATGATAAATATCTAGGAAAGTAGACAAATAGGTCACAATACTAGAAATACAAACAGTACCAAAACAAGTACAAAAGATAAGATAAACAGCTCCTCAGCATCACCAGCCCAATATTGGTCTTGTGCTCTCCTGCTCCAAAACAATCAAGTACCAGAAGTCGAAGGGCGATTGCCAATGTGAATACCTACAAAAACATAGTCTTCTTGGGCCCAAAACCATGTCTCAAATAGGGTGTGAGACTAAATCCCAGTAAGAAACCACATGAATATATGTGCCTAACAGTCAGTGAGCATATGGAAGGTAATTGTACAGTGTGTAGTAAATAGTAACAGTAAATAGAAAGAAGTAATCAGTATGCAGTAACAGGTTGATATACAATAGTAATAAATCCACAGAACAACAAGCAGTAGTGAAGAAAACAGCTAACCACAACAGGAACCCCTCTGGGAAGTACTCGTAGCCAACCCCTCTGGTCATATCCAAGAAGTTCCAACAACCTTCTGGGCAGTTCACTCAGCCAAACCCCTCTGTTTTGGTCATAAAAAATTATAAGACTCTCTGGGGATGCTCACTCGGTCAATTCCCCTTATAGTCTAGGGTAGTTAGGGACTCTCTAAGGAATATCACGTGGTCTAACCCACTTATAGCTCCAAGGTCTACAAACTCTTTAAGGAAGTGCACACGGTCAATTCCTTTTATAGTCTCTGGTCTATCACAGACTCTCTAAGGAATATTACTTGGTCAATTCCTCATATAGCCTATAATGGTTTAAGGAAATTCAAACAAGAAAAGTCTCTATGAGTAATCTCACTCGGTTTACCCTCCTATAGTCTATAATATCCTAGACTCTCTGGGAAGCTCACTCGGTCTATCCCATGTAGTCTATAATGTACGAGACTCTCTAAAAATCTCACTCGATCTATCCCTTATAGTCTATAATGTCCAAGACTCTCTGGGAATCCCACTCAGACTATCCCTTATAGTCTATAGCACCAGGTTCTCATGGTCTCAGGCCAGTCAGTGCATAATAATGCTATAAGGCCAAACCACACCTATATAGCTACTTGGCTAACCTGTCTAAAAAACAAGCACGTCAAGAATATCATTCCATCCTACGGTCACAAGGCATGAAAAATAGGAATAATGGCCAAAGGCTAACAAGACCCAAAGGTCATATCAAGAACAAGGCATGGGAAAAATAGCCAAGCACAACAATTATACTCATACATGATCAAATTACCTCTACACAAGCATAAAAGCACGGCAGAAAAACAATAGGTGAAAAATGATAATCACGCAATACCCCGTTCATGGGAATTGGTGGAAATTTTCACATGAAACTCAAAGACTTCGAATGGAAAGGCTCAAACCACCTACCATGATACTAGGAGATCAATATACTTGAACCATGGGGCTTGATTATCCTTAGAACGTCGTAGATCTAAGAAAACACACAAAATGTTCAA
This sequence comes from Viscum album, assembly GCA_963277665.1. Taxonomy (NCBI): domain Eukaryota; kingdom Viridiplantae; phylum Streptophyta; class Magnoliopsida; order Santalales; family Viscaceae; genus Viscum; species Viscum album. Next base: position 249,205,124 of record OY728131.1, read on the forward strand.
CCCATGATATCTTGAGGACGAAAGTAAATCATGGAATGAAACTCAAGATGAATGAAGAGCTCACCGCTGCGGTTCCAAGACAACCGATGGCGGTCGATTCGGAAAACATCCGGAGGCTCGAGGGCTAGGAGGATTTTCGTGGTTGTATGGGTCACTCTCGGTCGAAGAACCTTGAGAAGAAAATGATTCTGTCGATCAGGTGCGACCCCAGTCCATTCAATGAAAAAAAGTACACGTCATGGACTTCTGGTGTACATGTCTTGTTCTAGGACTTTTTGTACTCCGCTTTAAGCAGCCTCCACATCCCCCCTACACACCGTGTGTGTGGCCCGAAAACTCCCAGCACACGGCCTTTCACGACATAGAAGTACACGGCGTGTACTATTAAAATTTATGGATTTTACTCTTTTTTTAAATGACCAGAAAAAGAAAAACATACCTGAAACGAGGAGTCAGGTTCTTATAGATGGTATAAAACTATTCAATGAGAAATGGATCCAAAAGTGGGAAACAAGGAAGTGTGGGGTGAGATAATGTGACACCCCATTAATATAGGTATGTTTTTCCTTAATAAATTAAAAAATTTCAGTAGCTTATTTAGTAAGCAAAAATGCTTTTATCTTGCGCTATATTAAAAATTTATTTTTAACGGGGCACGACATAAAATTATAATATTATTATTTTATATGATAGTTATCACATAAAAAATTGATTGAAGGGAATAAATAGTAATAATTATATTATGAAAATATTTTTTTACTAATTTATATAAAAGGTATTATTTAGTTCCTAATTAATTAGAAATGAAAAAAGTTCCATTTCAAAATAATAATCTTTTATATAAAAAACTATTTTTTATGAAAAAATAGGTTTAACGGAATAAATTAAACATATCACATTTGTAAAATTATTTTTATTAAATCTATATATTATATATTCAATAAATTTATTTACATTAATATTGTGTGTTTTCTATATTAGAGAGAAGTATAAATGTTTACTATTAAAACTGTATTTTTTTAAAAGCCAAATTTCTCCCATTTTTCAAATTTATTTTTAATTTTTTTTAAATGGTATTAAATTTATTTTAAAAAATTATCTAAATTATTTAAATTATAATTTCATAATTATCATGGGTTAACTTTTTATCATTATCTAAAAAGATAAATGTTTCAGTGAATATTGAATAATATTGGTTTTAAAAAAACTATCTTTTTCATTCAAAGAATTTATAAGATATTTTTTATTTTATTATGGTTTAGAATGTATTGTTATTTCAAATTTATGTATATTATTTAAATTTATTTCATTATAATCAATTTCATATTTAAATTTTATAAAAAACATTATTATCTTCTGAAACATTTTTTTTGGAAACCCACTTTTTCATCACATCTACGGGATTAATTTTAAATTAAAATTTCCCACATCTGTTAATTGAATTTTAAAAAATATATTATATATTTTATATATTCATAATTGAAATTATTTAATATTTTGAACTTAATTTTTTATCGTAATTATTGGTAAAAAATAAATATTAATTATTACAAATATGGTTTGAACATGTTTACAGAGGGGTTAATCTAAATTTGATATAGTGGTAAAATAGAATAGAAACATGAAAACAAAAATTTAATTGAAATATGTCCACAGTTTCACCTTTTAGTTTTGAAAATATACCATTTTTATCATTTCTATGTGAACAATGTCGGTAGGCATTTTTCTTTTCAAAAATTTCACATATGCCCCTAAATTGACTTATAAAAGGATAACCCCTATTCATCAAATCACACTTCCAAAATTATTTTTCCATTCAAAAAATACCCAATTATATTACATTATTATTAAACCATATCCTATATGACTTGGTTATATCAAAATCCATGCAATGAATGATTTTGGTTAAACCTATTGAGATTGTTTGAAGAAGAAGTAATGTTTTTTGTATAAGAATTTTTGTTTTACTTATTCATCAAAATCATTAAAATATTCACTAAATATGTTAAAAAAACATATATAATATATACTGAGACTTCATTATTTTTATTTAATGACTCATATGCATATCCAATTCAATTAAATGGGATACAAAATCATTATTCAGGTGTACGGTGGACTACCGCCTCAATAAATGATGTTTTTTTATCCATTACCACCACTCACGGATGAGTTTAGTTATTGATTTATTGTTTTTATGATATATTTTCTTGTATTATTATACTTATATAATTATAATATAACTTCTACCTTCTATCCTTTTATCCCATTTCAAAACAATAACATCCCTCATGTAAATTTCGGACTACCACCTCGCAAACCCATGTGATGTTTTTTTTCATTTCTATTTTACATGAATGGAAATAAAGATATATTAAAGAAATGTATTTTATATTTTTAACATAATTATAATTCTGGAATTATGATATCACATATAATATCTTTTTTTCTTTCTTTGAGGTGTATAATAATGTTCCACACTATTTGGAAAACTGCCACTAAGGAAAAAGATGTGATTCAATTTTCACTGATACATTACATGGAAGGTAATTAGGTAAAATATAATCAATATATGTGATATATATAATTTAAAAAGAGTTCTAAAATTTTACTTTATTATTTACATTTATGTCAATTTTTAATTGAAAAAATTGAAAAAACGTTCATTCGTATTTATGACCTACCGTCTCTAGGAATGATAAATTTCATTATATACATATAAATATTAAGTATTAATATAAATAAATATATAATGGATATACATTATATTTATATAATGTTTAAATTATGGAGATTATGGAATATTGACCAATCTAATAAGACAAAATTTAACCAGTCGAAACATACATGAGAAACAAATTCGTTGTTATCTGAAACATGATTGTAACGAAGAATTTTAAATAGTGAAGAAATAAAAGGTAATAAGTAAATAATATACGGTATGATATATATTATAATAGATAAATAATAGATTTATAATAAACATATATTTATTAAATAGAATGTTTAAACAGGTATGAAGGAATTTGAGAAATAAGGTAAAGGATTTTCATCTCGTATTTATTTCTTGTGATAAAAATGCCATATTCACCATGTATTTATTTTTGGTGGTGTATATACTAATCGGGATATTATCTGATATATATAATAAAAAATATTATATTTATTTAAATAAAAGTTTTATTATCTCTATTTTATTGGGTTTATAGTTTCAATGTTACCAATAGGATAGGTATTTGTTACCTAAAATTTCCTTCTTTGGGACATAAGTTATGTTATACACCTATCATAATCTATGAGATGTATATAATTCCCATTTTTAATTTTATATAAATAATATAATATAATTAAATAAATTAATTGTTTCAATTGATTTTTTATTTAATGGGGCATGTCATTCCAAATATATGAAAGTTGTAAAGGTTTGATGTTGGAATTTCATTGATTATCAGGATTGTTTGTGTTTATACACAGAATGATGAAATATTAGAACACATATCTAAATAAAATCATGAATTTTTTTCTATAATGGTTATCAATTGTGAATAAAATTTCCTTCATTTTCCTCTCTTTATGTACTCATTTTTTAAAAATAATATTTTTAATGAAAACAGAATACATTTCTCGTACCCATGTGATCATTTTATATTACTCTCTCTATTTTTTACTCTTACTAATAATCTATACTCACACTTTATTATGTTTCCTTTTCCCATGTTATAAATAAAATTTTTAATTAGGGTATCCTTATGAATAGTACTAAATATGAAGATATTTGTGTGATTCGTTGAATATGATTCTTGATATATGAATATAGTGAATCTATTCTCCATTGAAACTAATCCTATATGGTCTATAAGAATGTTTTAGTGATATATATTTAAACTTAATCTAAAAATATGTGATATTTAGTTTTGATGATAACGTGTCACTATAGTTGGTATAAATGAAAATGTATAGGTAACCATTGGAAATTGGGAAGAGAAAAATTAGAGAGATCACCAGGGATGTTTTTATTGATAAGTCTATAAATTATTCGATATATAGAAAAATGTCCTAAAATATTAGTGATGGATAAATAGAGTGGATTAAATGCAACTAAATCTCTACATTGATACTATATGTGTACATAGTTATTCAACATATGAACCAACGGGTTAATTACTCAAAAAATCATTTTTGCATTGAGTCGAGTGTTACTCGGTATTTGAAAATAGGACATACTTTGAACATGGTATGAAACTCAGGGAGGATATGAATTTGGAATTCAAAAAAAACATTATGAACCATAATCATGTGTTCAAATAAATACCTATTTAAATCCTTTTTTTTTGAATATTTAAATTATGGAGTCATTATTTAGAAATCATATAAGTGATGTTTCATGGTTATGTGGTTTCCCACATTGATTATTGTTTCTCACACTATGAATTTTGGATGTAGTCAATAGTGTAAACCATTATGAACTAGGTTAAAATTGAATGTGATAAATATTTTGATGGTGAGAAACCAAATGGTCTGATTACTTTATTGAAGTAAATTGTGACTATTCCTCATTAGTTATCATCATATATGATTGACAACATGCTCCTCAACAAACTATTAGACTCACTGTATAAGATAGGGACAAAATTCACTGAAAGCGTGGGTGGTGGATTCCATAAAGGAAAAAAGACTCAGTTTCCAAAATTCTAATAATGTTTGATGAATAAATCAAGGGAAATTATCAAGGGAAAACATGATTTTAGTGTTGAAAAGAAACACACGATGTAAACAATTTTTAAATAAATGTTAAATGTTCGGTTCACAATGTTGATGATAGTGATGGTTTTCTGAAAGCATCATTAATGGTTGAATTTTATAAATGTGGAATGAATGTGAATTGTGAAAATAGTATACTAGGGTAAAAGATTATGAATATAATCAAAAATGTGGTAAGAGTAGTGGTTATAATACTTATGGTGAAGAGACTTTGAATAACATATAAATGGTATGTATTGTTCTAATTGTATTGTATATGTTAAATGATTAAAAGAATGATTAAATTGAGGTTGATAAATATTAATAAATGATAAATATTTCATATCATACGAAAAATATATTAAGGAATATGATGATGAATCCTAGTTAATTTTTTATAAATGAAGTGGAATGATTGATGTGCTTATGGGAATTCAAGAATTATGCTATATGAATCAAAAGAATACATAATTATTGTTCTATATTAGTATATTGAAAATGATTTTTATTAATATTCTTAATTATATAGATAGACTCAAAATTTTATTTAATGTAAAAGTGATATTTTAGGGAAAACACATGATTAATGGAAATATAACCCTTAATATTTTTTTATTTTGGGATAATGGTTGTGGGGATAATGAGATGATTAATATTGATAAATTAAATTTAATATTATTGATTAACATGAATATTATTTATTATTTTATGAAAAAGTGATTTAAGTTATTATTGATGGAGTTTGGAAAAAGATTGATTTATGTAATATATCGAACCATATAGATTTTATTGAATACATAATGATGCTTCCATGTTTTCAATAATGAATTATTATAATTTATGGTATAACAATGTTTCAATAGAATACATGATGAGGGTATTTACATATTTGGTATGTGAAAATAAAGACCCACTTCAGTTTTTTGGTATTAATGATATGTTCAGTGCATAAATTTAGTGACTTACTTTGTATTGTTTTGGACTTTAATATTTTGAGGAGATATATGGAAATCTATTTTTTAATAGATTAATGTGTATTTTTTGATTTAGATTTTAGATAATAATGAATTATTTATTCATTTAACGGTTATCCATATAGGATAACTTGCGTTAACCATTTTGGATTTCATGGGAACTAAAGATTGTAGGAATGACTTATCATTCTTATAATTAGATAAAAGACAATTTTATTGTTTCATGAATGAGAAAAATCATCTTCATTTCTTAATGAATGAAATAAAGTAAAAATTGATCGAAAAATAACCAAAGGATGAAATTGTATATTTGATATAAAGGAATGTTGAAACAAGGTTTTACATTGCCCCATTAAAATTATTGATAGTATCATGATCTTAGCCTATCACATGGTGCTTCCAATTAATCATTATCTTGTTCACAATGTATTCCAAGTACCTCTCTTGGGGATGTACATAACTAATCCATCACATGTTCTCCACTCATAGGTTATAGCATGGGAGCATGATCCTTCTTATTAGGAACAACCAGTGGATAATTTGGATCATAAAGAGAATTTACAAAGAAACAAAACTACTAACAAATTAAATGTTTTGTATTGAATCCACCATCTTGATGAAGATATGTGGGAACCATAGGATGTAATGTGATAACTCTATCCTCATCTATTTATAAAAATGTAGGAAATTTATAGGGAAAAATTTATTTTCATGGTGTTAGAATATAAAACCTAATTATTTTTTGAAATATATTTTTGGGATAAAGTTAATTTATTTAATATCTTGCATTACATGTAATAGTGAGTTCATTTTTTTCTACACGCAACATATAGTTTTAACAAAAAGTGAAATATTATAAAAATATTAGTATATATTCATTTCACATGACCACCTCCTATGAATGGATATAATGATGCTTTTAATTCTTATACGAGATATTTTCATATTATTATATGTTTATAATTACAATATTACTTATTCATTATTATCAACCATCTCATTGGAAATAAATAATGTCACTTGTGTGTACGGTGGACTACTACCCCAAAAAACAATGTGATGTGTTTTTTCTTTAATTATTACATGAACAGTAATAAAGAGATACTAAATGAATATATATTATATTTCTTACATAGTTATTCATTCTAAATTATTATATCACATATACCTTCTTACTTTTCATTATGTAGGTGATATTATAACGTCGTTCATCTTTATGGAAGATTATCTCATCTCGAAGTGATGTGTTTAATTTTTCACTATTGATTTTCATAGAAGATAATTAAGGATGATATAATAAATATAGGAGATATATATTATGTATAAATTATTATTTAATGTTTATATATTATTTACCTTTCTTTCATTTCATTTTATGGGAATTTAGAAACATTGTTCATCCATACTAATGGACTAACATCCCCATGAACAATGTATTTCATTTTATATCCCTATATTTTAAGGATTATTATAAATAAATATATATTCAATATATATTTTATTAATATGATTGACAAAAAATATTTCCAAAAGTAATATAAAAACATACGTGAGAAACATTTCAGTTATTACCCAAAACATGATTTTAACAATGAAGTTTTGACAAATGTGTACCAAGAGGTCAGAAAATAATATACAGTACAATATATATACATATATGGATTTGTAATATATGTATAATAAACATATAAATATATAATATAGTATGTTCAAAAACATGTGAAGGAATATGAGAGTTAATGTAATGGATTAACATCTTGCTTTTATTTTATATGATAGAAATGAAATGTTCACCTTGTTTTTATTTAATGTGGTGTATATAATACCCATGAATGTATTTTGCGATTTTAAAAACAATTATGGAGATTTAAAAATCCATTTGATGATATATCTATCATGGGGTTTATAGTTTCAATGTCACCAATGTGTTAATTGGGTTTTTGTCTTAAATTTTCATATTTCAAATAAAAGTTATGATATTCACACATATTCTTCTATAATTTGTATATGCTTACCCATTATTTGTGTTTGATTTCATAGATACCATTATTATTAATTAATTGTATGACCTACTATTATAATGAAAATATTTTTATGAACCCTCTTTTCCATCCAAAGGATATACCATGATATAATAATTATGAAACTAGGTTTTTTTCCATGGGTTATGGAATAATGAAATGAAATTATTATTATAAAACCTGTTTCTTTTCTATAGGTTATTATACAATCAAATTTCTAAAAAAACCATTTCACAATGGCTGATATTATGATGATTGATTTATCCACTTATAAAAAAAATCTATATGATTTTCATTTTTGATGGGTTTGACCTATTTCTCCATCCAATTAATTGGGTAATGATTTGTGATATGTCATTTCAAATGGTAAACTTTAATTTTTCTCACATTCAAAATTGGGTATATGGATGGTTAGAAAAATACTAAAATAGGGAAAATGGGATTTTTCCAAAGAGAAACTTAGGTACATAGGTGGTAATCCAAAGCCTAAAATGTTACAAATCTATTGGTGGATATCCATGATATAATATTTTCTATTATTATCTGTGTTAAACAAATATTTATCTTATAAAATTTTATTTTTTCCTCGACTTGTTGTTTGATCCCATTTTGATTCGTGTATAATGAACATTAATGATTTATTACATTTATAATGTTTAGAATCTATGATATTAAGGTTATGTTTTTCATATGTTATTCTCAAGCTCTCATAAATATATGATCATATTATATTGCTATCCCCCTTATTTACAATTAATGAGCATCTGAGCTCACCATTTATTATGATTCCATTCCCCATGGGATAAATAAAGTACATAAGTAGGTTATGTATATTGAGAATAAAAAATGCTAACATATTTATTAGAAAAATATATTATATTTCATGAAATAATAATATATTGAACAATGTCTCCAAATACACAACCCTATACAATCTACATGGGTGTATTTGTGAAATTTATTTAATATTCATATAAAAAGATTCGATATATTTTTATGGGAAGGATGTGTCTCTACGTATATGTTTTTTAAATACTCTACCATTCATTTACATACATTTTTTAAACATGGTTCATAACTATTGTAAATATATTTTTTTATTTTACCACTTTGTTCTCACATTGGTAACCAGTTTTTACCCATGAAATTTATATTTTTATATAAATATAATATTACATGTTATAATTTTTTTCAAATCCATATCATATATTTATTATACATATAATATAACATAATTTCTGAATAATATTAAATCAAAATTAAAATAAAAATTAATTAATTAATTAAACTATTTTTTTCAGAAATAATTTATTTTAAATTAATGTTTCTAATTTTTATTTATTATTGATTACTATATGTATGAGTAAGAATATATATAAATGATTTTAAATTTTATTTGATTAATTTTTTGATAGTAGAAATATTTATATTACTAGATAAAAAGTACAAACAAATTAACAAAATTATTTGAAAATAATAGTTTTATCTTTATTTTGGTTACTAATATTAATCTTATTAATATTATTTATTTACATAAGAATATAATTACCTTATTATATAATATAAAAAAATGATCTATAATATGGAATTTAATTTTTTTGATTTAATTTCATCATTGTATAGAAACTTATGTTTTACTATAAATAATTCAAATAAACTTCTATAGTAAAATAATCCTGAGGCTTCAAAAATGTTAATCATTATTTTATAAATTAAATACATTATACTTTAATGAATTATATTACTCTTTTAATATTTATTTTAAATATTTTTTTGTTTTTAATTAATACTTACAACTTTATAATGTTATAATCAATAGTTTATTAGCAAAAAACAGTAGTTTTCCATATTCAACTAGAAAATAATTAGTTTATAAAAAAATATTACATTGAAATTTTTTATTTTAAATGTTAAAAAATTAATATATATTTAAGAAGACATTATGTATAATTTTATCATTTTAATTAATGTATATTATATAATAAAAAACATTTTATTGAAAAATATCATTTTTAAACTGAAACTATTATTGATATTATTATTTTTACATTTCTTATTCGTTATAACAATTTATTTTATGAACGGTTTTATAATAATTATGTTTTATTAGTAATATGAATCTAATATTAAATTGGTTATTTTAGTTTTTTGTACCATGTGAAGCCTTCTACTAAATATATTATTTATTTAAAGAAACATATATTTAAAATTCTCTTGGTGTGACATTCTCACCACAATTAAAAATTGCGTCCATGATATTTTAATTACTACTCCATAATGAAATGATATTAGGTAATTGAAAAAGTTTTTATGACTCAGGATATTAACTCTATAAACATATTATCCTTACAGACAGTGAGAAAATATATTTCTTAATTGAATAGTAACATCCAAAATATTTCATTTTTTCTCCAATAATTAAGTCATAGACTCTATCATTTGTCAAGACCTATCCAAGGGGGCCCATCACATGAAAACCCCATGCCCGCCTTCCATAGGCCAAGGGTTGGTGACTGGAACAAAATGGAATATCCCAGAAAATGGGAAGGCATTTTCTTTAAACCTGCAAATAAACAGACAAAGAACATGACACGATGCAAACCACGTAGTAAAACTATAGTTGTAAAAGTGTGTCATTAATGTAAAGGGGCTGGAATACTAGCACAACTAAAGAGATACAACTACAAGAGAAATCATCTATTAAGATTGTCTTCCTAGGATCCTACCTGTAGGATTGGTACAACAAATCTGCGCAGCTCTCCACGTCAACCAGTCACCTCCATGTACCGGTTGGTCCTGACTCCATAAAGTCTCATCCAATATACTCGTTGTCTGCACACGACACAACAAAGTAGAGGTAACTCCTATGCAGGGGTGAGTATAACAATACCATGTAGGGACCCTGAGACCCCAGAGGATCTTAGAATTCCACAAATTAAAACCACATTGAATGATATCAATAACAAACAAAAAAGAAAAATGCTCAGCTCAAACTAGGTATACAACTTAGAGATCTGAAATAAATATGATATTTCTTAAGCTATATCATTTTATTCTATTAGGATGTTTCCACAACTGAACCATGAAGGAGTTGTTCCATTGTTGATCAACATAGGGTCATATGTCACTGATCCACAATGGGGCGATCTAATGATGGCCCACATTGGGTCGTGTCGTGCTGATCCACACAGGATCTCTATGGGTCTGATCCACATACGGTATCACTTATGTTGATCCACATAGAGATTCAATGATACTGATCCACATAGGGCCACTATGATGCTGATCCACATAGGGTCTCTATGATGGTGATCCACACAAGGTCTCTATAAATATGATCCACACAAGGTCACCATGATGTTGATCCCCACATGGTATCTATGATTCTGATCCACACAAGGTCTCTATGATGTCGATCCACACATGGTCTCTATGATGTTGATCCAAACATGGTCACTCTTTAATTGACAAGTGCCACCGGATTTCCTGCACTCGATGCGATTGAGTTCCATAGAATCTGCTAATCAAGATATCAGTCATGCCTCAAATTCCCCCAAATTCCACTAAGGAGTAACCCAAAGGACCTCTATGTTGAATGGGTTCCAATGAGATAGATGACGCATCAATCAAACACCTGATCTGTGAGTTATAAAGGTTTTAGTACTGAGGGCGTGATTGGATTTGTGTTCAATCTAACCCACCTATCCTCCAAAATTCTCCAAAATATAGGTGGAGTATCTCAAAAGGACCATCTTGTTCCAAGTATTCGATCGTCACAAACGATTCGTCAAAAGGACGTCTGGTTTGTGAGATATGGTCTTTTAAGCGTATTTGGGATGAAAGAGAGTCAGGGTCCGGTCCGACCCGGTCGGACCGACCTGGCCCATATCAACCTATGTCAACCCAACCAATTCTAGGTCCAAACCAGCCTGAACTGAACTTGTTGGGCTTGGATGAGTGTGTTGGGCCACGGCGGGGTCGGGCAACTAGGTCGCGCACTAGCCTAGCCTGCCAGGCTGCCCGACCCACAGGCTGGCGTGGCCCCCAGTTGGGTGGCCCATGTAGGGTCTTTCCCATCCATTACAAAAATTATGCCTATTTAGTAATTAACGGAGGCAACATGCGATGCCACCCTAATTAGTGGGACCCACAGGGCGCGAGGTCCTCTCCTCCATTGCATGATAACATGACCTTCCATCACAGCTCGCGACGGTGTGCCGCCCTAATTCCATAGCTGTAGGTCGATGCTGGCTGCCCCGCCTGTCCACCACGGCACCTCCAGCCATCGCCTATACTTTGTTTTCGACGAGAGATGGCCAACTTCATCGCCCACCATTTTCACCCACCGCCGATACCCCACCAGTTCCAGTCACCAGCGGGGCTTCCCTGGGCCATCGCGTGAGCTCCGGTTGTCCATTTTCTCTTCCGTTCATGCCTACGAGCCTCACAGAATGCTTTCGTCGCTGCATGGACAACTGATTTAAGATTCCATTGAGTTAAAAATCCTACCTCAAAGAATGTGACAAAAATCAAAGCGGTAGAGGTTCCGAGCCTTGTTCATTTGGCTGGCATCCTCCGTGTTATCATCATATCAAGTGGGTGGTAAATAAATCATCAAAGATAAAATAAAACAATTTAAAAAATCCAAAAACAACCACCCACAATTTCATATGAATCATGGATCAACATGTTTTTTTTGATCTGCATTTGTCATGCTTTTCATGAATGAGTAAAAGAAACAAATTCTCTTGAATTTAAACATTAACAACCCTTAACTCAGATTCAGAGGATATGCCACGGTTCTGGAAGGGGAATCTATGTTTGTTGAAGCCACTAGTGTTTGTCGATCCCGATCTAATTCCTCCAATGATGTTGTTAAAGCCTACGTTCTTCGTTGGAGGGATGTTCGTTCATCGGTTCTTTATCAAGGATTCCCCCACGATCCACCAGTCCTCCTCTTTTCCAACACTTGAATAAAAAAAATGAGGATTTAAGAGTTTAATTGTCTATTTTTAATTAATACTTTCATTAAATTGTGTAATTAATAAACATTATTAATTATAGGAGGGGTGGTTACACAAACTATTTGTAACAGAGCATTTAATATCCCAAATTAAATTCTCAACCACCTACGTGGTCCCCACCACCATCTCTCAAGTGGAGGAAGAAAAATAGAATAAAATTCTTATGTTATTTTATTATTCTTCAAGTAGTCCTTAAAACTCTATTTTTCTCCTTACATACTGTTGTCGAAGATAAGAGTCCCTTAAGCGAATCTCGGTGTTGCGAGTTCAACAGTGCCCTCAGATTTCAATTCTAATAACCTGTTCAAAATATTGAAATTCCCTCTCATAGGTTCACTGAACATGCCTAAAAAAGGTCAAAATTCTGTTCTAGGCACAATAGGCCTCGGAATCAAGAACCATCAATTTTCACAAACTTTTAATAATCCCAAAAATTAAAACAAATTTAAAATGGAATTTTTGGGTTGTAACATTCTCCCCACCTTAGGGATTTTCATCCCCAAAACCTAAAACAAAACTAGGGGAACAAATGGTGGTACTAAGCATGTATTTGTGCCTCCCTCTCCTATGTTCTCTCCTAGAGATTTGTGTGCTTCCAATAAACTTGTACTCGAAGAATCAACCACCGATGAAGGAATCACTTTTGTCAATCCTCAATCTCCACCTAAAAATCAACAATCGACACCCCATCGTCAATATATATCTCTCCCAAGTTGATAAAATGTGACGGATAATGCACATACCTCCCTAGCTGTGACAAATGGAAAACATAATGCACCCGGTGCATCTGTGGGGGAAGAGCTGGATGGTACACCACCTCGCCTACTCAACTAATTATCTGTAATGGTCTGATGAACCTCAGTGATAACTTTACTTCCCAGCCAAACCTCTATAAACCTCATCAGTATGAGACCCATAAGAAGACATGGTCTCTCTCACCAAACTACAAGGGTCTTTGTCTTCTGTTTGCATAAGGCTTATGCTGGCTATGTGAAGTATTCATCCTCACCTAGATGATCTGTACCTTCTCCGTGGTAGCCAGTACCAACTATGGACCCATAAGTGTTGACTCCCCTGGGTCTATCCAGCCTAGTGTTGATCTACAAGGTTGATCATACAGGGCCTCAAATGGATCTATTCTGATGGTGGAGTGATAAATGTTGTTGTAAGTGAACTACACTAGTGGAAGGTGGTCCTCCTAACTGTGGCCAAAATCAAGGACAGAAGCACCAATCATGTCTTTGAGATTCTATAAGGTCTGCTCTGTCAGACCATCTATCTGAGGATAGAAGGCAGTGCTCAATTGTAGTGGACTCCTGAATTTATCCTTAGATATCTTCCACTAGTGGGATGTAAAACAAGAATCGCGATCTGAGATGATCGACGATGAAACCCTGTGAATCCATACACTCTTCTATTTGTAGTGGCTTCCCAAGCTCTCTACTGATCCCGTCTCGTGAATGGGAATGAATTGGGATGAGTTTTTGAGTAAGTTAAAAATCAAACAGATTGAATCATGTCCCTTGGACATATATGTAATCCATGTCATGAAGTCCCTGTATATACTATCCCACATCCACTCTAGTACCTCAAGTGGTTGTGCTAAGCCTGCTGGTACCTGGTTCTCAGCTTTAACTTGTTGACAAGTGAGGCATCGCGATACGAACCTTGCCACCACTACCATCATCCCAGGCCAACTGTACTGATACTGGAAGACCTGTTACATCTTCTCTACTACAAAATTTACCTCCAAAGGAGATTTGCGCAACTCCCTCAAAACCACATCTTGTATCGTTACTGGTACAATGGTGAATCCTCTGAAGATAATCGTGTGATCCATACCTTTAAAAATCCTTCAGGATAATGTCCAGTAGATATCTGAGTATGTCAGGCCTCCCAGTCAATGTCTCTAAGTTGTGCCTCCCCAGATTGCTAATGATGTTGTGTTGTGACAGTTATAGACAGACGGTAAGCTGCTCCATCTTTATCCATGAAGGATATCTGAAATGCAGCTAGCTACTCTATCACCTCACTCAGTAACTATAGACCATACCTCTAGCTGAGTGCATCTTCCACCACGCTCCCCTTATTATGAGTGTAGACTATATCAAAGTCATAGTCTTGGAGGAACTCTAGCAATCATCATTGTCTCATGTTCAGGTCCGTCTCTGAGAAGATATACCTGAGACTCTTATGATGAGAGTAAATAGTAAATCGTTCACCATCAAGTACTGTCACCACATATTAAAGGTGATGACCAATACAACTAACTCTAGGTCATGGGTAGCGTAGTTCTGCTCATGTTGTCTTAGTTGATGTGAGCCATAGGTGATCGCTGCTCTCTCCTGTATCAAGACACATCCATGTCTAGTCCCTAATGCATTGCAGTACACTACATACCCTAAGCCCTCCTACAGTAGCCTCAAGATGGATTCACTCTTTATAATCTTCCTCCGGTCTTGAAAGCTCTACGAGCACCTATTTATACACACAAAGGGCTATCCTTTCTTTTTCAAAGCTGAAAAGGTTGTCGCAACTCTTGAAAAAGTTAGGTATGAATCTTGGGTGTGTCCATCCAATCCCAAGATACTCCATATCTCAATCATACATCTGGGTGGCTCCCAACAAATATCTGCCACTATCTTTTTTAGATCCACTACAACTCTAGCCTTGGAGTTAACATACCCTAGGAAGTGGAATTCATGTATCCTAAACTGGAACATCAAGATATTTCCATACAGCTGGTTCTCTCAGAGTGTATCCAAAACTATCTACAGCTACATTGTGTGCTCTTCCTCTGACAGTGAGTATATCAGGATTTCCTCAAGTAATACCACCACCATGCGATTGAAGCAAGGCTATATGATTTTGTTCATGAGTCCCTTGAACACTTATGGGGCCTTGGAAGTGCCAAAAGGAATCTCTAAGAACTCATAGTGGCCATACCGACCTCTGAATCTCATCTTTAGTATGTCCTCATCATGTACCCCAAGATGATGATAGTTGGATCCGAGATCTATCTCCAAAAATGATTGAGCTCCATTCAGATGGTTGAAGAGATCATAAATCATTGGAAGGGGATACTTCGTTTTCACGGTCACTTGGTTCTGGCACTGATACTCCACACAAAGGCTCAAACTCCCATATGCCATCTTGGTGAACAAAATTGGGGATGCCCATAGTGAAAAACTATTCATTATGAACCCCATCCTCAAAAAGTCCTCCATCCGTACTAGAAACTCACGAAGCTCCACAGGAGCCACCCGATATGCTAGTGTAGATAAAGGTTCCATCACAAGGTATGGGTTGATGTAGAATATAACTCTCAATGAGGAGGTATTACTTGAACTTCTTTAAGAAAGACATCAGTAAACTTGTCTACAACTATAGGATTACTCAATCTCCTCACATCAACTAATCTGAGGGTAAGGCTATACAACTGATGAGTGATCAGCTGCAGCCTCATTTGATAAAGTCCATCATGAGCTACATTGGTTCACATCTCGTCAGGGAAGGAAAACATGGTTCCATCCTCACTAACACACCACACATTGAACCTAAAATAGTCAATCTGAGCATGGACCAGGGATAAATAGTCTATACCCAATATTACATTGTAAGGCATCGACGCTGCTACTAGGAGATCCAATCCAAATCTCTCACCTGCTAGAGTAATCTCACAGGGGTGACACCAGTTTGGAATCATTGAATCCACTCCTATAAGAGTCTCTAATCATAAGGATAGAGAAAATGTATCTACAAGAATCTCTGATCTCTTAATAAGAGTGATGGAAATGAAAGAGTGACTAGAACCTGTGCCTATAAGTATAGTATCTTGGGTGGAGTAGACATAAATCATACCTCGAATCATCTCTAGAGCACCATGGTCGTAGGCCTCAGCTTTCTATGGTTGTTCTCATCCTTGTCAGCCTACTCCATGAGGTTGGGGGGACCACGTTGAGGTGGTGGTAGGAGAACCTCAAATCACCACCCACTGCCTACTGCACAACCTGATCCACTACCACATTCACCACCCTACACACCTCCTTTATCAAATCCTTACCTCTATCATGGTGGTCCATCGACTGTTTGCTGATTGTCAGTATGGCCGGTTGTGTAGTCACGATCCTTGTGGCCCTACCCACCGCACATGAAGCACAGTTTTCTCCTCGGCTGGCTCGGTCTACCTCGTGAGTTCCACACCTCCGACCTTGTGTCTCGGGGTTGTCCTTCCGATGGACTAGCCCGCTTGGACCTCTGTGTCATTTTCCTACTGCTTTCCGTAGATGACCCAGCTACCAATCATCCAGTGGTGGCTCTTACTGTTGGAGGATGCTCAGGTTAGAATCTCTCAACTAATAATTCTCGCTCGAGTACTCCAGCCTAAATTGGTATATTGAGTGATATTATCGACACTCTGATCTCCCGCTGGACACCCTATGCAAAGTCCTAGGCCCTAAACAATGTATTTTGTACCATGTCAGTGGAGTAGCGTGAGAGGTTAGGGAATCTCACTGAGTACTGAGCTACTGCCAGGCTGCCCTGCTGTAAATGAAAGAGCTCCTAAATACACATAATGTGTAGTGTTGTTCGAACAAAATCCTCCCTGAAGAGGCACTCAAATTCTATCCTGTTGTGGGTCATCTTGTCATGCAACTGGAGCATCAGGCTCAACCATATCCCTACCATGCCTGGGAAATGACTACCATCTAGGATCTCCATTTTTACTACTAGTGTACAAACTAGGCGGAAAACTCTATCCACAGCCTCTAGCTAGTCCTCAACTACCAGGGGATCTGCTAACCTCGAAACCTCGAAGACCTCTTCTGCTGGTACGCATGCAAGGCTATCAATTGGTGTGCCCCATCTGGTACTGGGTCTAGTGAAAGATGCTGCCCATTGGGTAGTGGTGTTGCTAGTGCACCACTCGAAGGTGTTAACTCTATAAGAGGTCCCTACATTGATGCCTCATTGATCAGTTGGCCTTCATCGTGAACACTATTTTGAATCCTAGTTGGCTATCTATGTGGTGGAATCCTTAAAAGAAACAGTTGTGCCACATTCAATAATTTATAACTGGTGAGATGACTCAAAAGATATCAAAATTAAATCATTTCCAAAACACACACAATCAGTGTTTTCATGCACCAAGTCGGAAATTACAATTTAGGGTCCTGGTGTATGGATACGTCGACCACCACACCAACACTGGACTCCCTAAACTAAAAACCACACTGAAAACACTTAACACTATTACTCTATTGCAAAGATCATAGTCCAAGTTCTTTGGTAGAACTGACTCCTCTTATACGTCTTTGTCATGACCCGTCCCTCGAGGCCCATGACATGACAACCCCAAGCCCACCTTCCATAGGATAGGTGTTGGAAAATAGAATCATAAAGTCATATCCCGAAAAATTGGAAGGCATGTCCTTTAAACCAACAAACATATAGACCATGAACTAGACAAGATGAAAACCATTTAGTAAAACTATTTTATTAAAATTGTGTACTAAATGTTTAGGGACTGAAATACACGCCCAACTGAAAGGATACAACTACAACAGAAAAAATATTTTGATACTGTCCTCTAAGGATCCACCCTGAAGGGTAGGTACGGCTCATCTCTGTAGCTCTCCACATCATCCAGTCACCATCACGTACTGCCTAGTCCTGGCTCCCTAAATTCTCATCCAAGCTGCCCGTCGTCTGCAAAAGACACCACAAGGTGTGGGCGATGCTAGTGAAGGGGTGAGTATAATAATACCATGTAGGGACCTTGAGACCCATGAAGGTCTCTTAGAATACAACATAGTAAAACCAAAAAGTATGATCTTAATCACAATGAAAGAAATCAAAAGGCTCAGCTCAAACCAGGTATACAACTCAGAGTTCTTGAATAAATATGATCATTCTTATGCTATATCATTTTATTCTGTTACTTAGTTTCCAATAGTAAACCAAAAAGGAGTTGTTCCATTGTCGATCCACAAATGGTTTTATGTCGATGATCCATGATGGGAATCTCTAAGGTTGGTCTTTATCGGGTCATGCACTGATGATCCACATAGGGTCTCTATGATGCTGATTCACACAAGATCTCCATGGTGTTGATCAACACATAGTCGCTATGATTCTGATCCACACATGGTCCCTATGGTGATGATCCACACATGGTTTCTATGATGTGGATCCACATAGGGTCATTAT
This sequence comes from Viscum album, assembly GCA_963277665.1. Taxonomy (NCBI): domain Eukaryota; kingdom Viridiplantae; phylum Streptophyta; class Magnoliopsida; order Santalales; family Viscaceae; genus Viscum; species Viscum album. The sequence goes on from OY728131.1 coordinate 249,224,093, forward strand.
TATGCAAATCAACATATGGTCTCTATGATGGAGATCCACATAGGGTCCCTATGATGTTGATTCACACAGGATATCTTTGATGATGATCCATTCATAGTCTCTATGATGTTGATCCACATAAGGTGGCTCTTCAAATGACAACTAGCCAAAAGATTTCCCACACTCAGGGTGCTTGAGTTCTGTAGAATCTTCTCCTCAAGATATTAGTCATGCCTGAACTATGTTGAAATTCTACAAATGAGAATCCCAAATGATCAATATGTCTTAAGGGTTCCAATGCAACAGATGACGTGTCAATCAGACACCTGATCTGTGAGTTATAATCATTTTAGTACCGAGGATCCAGTTGGATTCGGGTTTGATCCACCCCAGCTATACACCAAAATTATCCCAAACACATGTGGAGTAACTCAAAACGACCATCTTTTTCCATATATTCCAGCACTGTAGACTGTTTTCCAAACGAACGTCTGTTTTGTGAGATATAGTCTATTTAGTGTATCTGGGCTAAAAAAGGATATGGGACTGGTCCGACCTGCTCGGCCCCATCCTAGGTCGACCTGACCTAGTCCGGGTCTGACCCGGCCTAGCTCGAACTGGTTGGGTTGGCCCATGTGTGCTTGGCCGCAGAGGGATTGGCCATCAGGCCTGCGGGATTGGCCCACTGGGCCATGGCCTCCAGCTGGGTGGCTCATGGTGGGTCTTTCCCACTCTTGAAAAAACATTCTGTCTTTTCCGTAAGTAACTATGGTGCCATGTGGTGCTTCCCCCAAATCAGCAAGACCCACGGGGCAGGAGTCCCCTCTGCTGCGGTATGATGTTGGGGTGAGCCTTCGCGGTGTGTGATGGCGGGCCACCTTGCTGCCCCATTGGCCGACTAACACTCGCCACCCTCCCTGTTTGTCGCATCGCCTTTGGGTGACGCCTCTCTGCCATAGATGGTGATATCTAACCACCAGTGTCACCCACAAGCACCGGTCACTGGCACAACTGCACCGGTGCTACACTAGAAGGGCTTCCACTGGCCACCAGGTGAGCTCTGGTAGTCTTTTTCTCTTTCATTTTTCCTATGGGCCTCCTGGAATTATTCCATCACTAAGTGGTGCCCATAATTAGGATTAAATCGTGTTGAAAATCTTCCATCAAAAAACGCAACAAAAACCAAACAGACAGAGGGTCTTAGCATTGTTTGTTTGGACATTTCCCTCCGTGTTATCATCAAATCAATTGGGTTGTAAATAAATCATCAAAGATAAAATAAAACTCATTCAATCCACTAATAAAAACCACCTGCAATTTCATATGAATCACATATCAACTTGTTTTTGTTGATCTGTGTTCATCATGCTTTTCAGAAATGAGGAAAAGAAAGAAATTCTCTTGTATTTAAACATAAAAAAACCCTACATCAGATTCAGATGAGATTTCATCATTGTGGATGGAGAATATATGTTCACTGAACCCGCCAGCGTTCGCCAATCCCAGTTCAATTTCTCCAATGACATCATTAAATCCTCTGTACTTTGTTGGAAGGAAGTTCATTCTTCGGTTCTTCATCAAGGATTCACCCACGATCCACCTATCCACCCCTTTCCAAACTTTTTAATAATTAAAAATATGATTTAGGAGTTTAACGCTCTCCTTTTAATTAAAATTATTATTAATTTATCAAATTAATAAACTTTATTAATTATACGAGGTGTGGTTACACAACCTAGTTATAACCATGAAAATAATATCCCACATTAAATGCCCCCACCATATCTATGCTCCATGCCCCCATCTCTCATGAGATGGTAGAAAAATAAAATATCATTTTTATGTAATTTTATTATTCTTCAAAATTTCTATAAAACAATCCATTTCTCCCGACCTACTGTGATCAAAGTTAATCTATCCTTAAGGTAATCCTAGCGCTGTGAGATCAACGATGCCCTCAGATTTAAATTCCGACCACTGGTTCAAAAGGTCGAAATCCCCACTCACACGTTTACTGAGCATACCTTAAAAAATGTTCAATATTCTGTTCTGGGTACACCGGGCCTTGGAATCATGCAGCTTCATTTTTCACAGACTCGTAATAATCCAAGAAATTTAAAAAACATTAAATGGAATTTCCAGGTCATTACAATCATTATTCATGTCACACTCTGACTTTCTAAAATTTATTTTATTTTATTTTATTATTATTCTGGTAGTATTTTGTCATTCTTCGTCAGGGTCCGGATTGGATCCAGTTTAAAAATATGAGTTCTTATTTAAAAATGTATGTTTTTGGACTTGACAGCATTCAACACGCAGGAAGGGTTTGGTCAAAGCTGCGTGACTTCGCCAGGGACGCCACACGACCTCGAACTATTCACCACATGGCTTGCCCGATGATCAATGCAGATAAAGATAATGTATTGAATAATGAATTTGTAATGCAATGAAAATAACAAGTTTAATAAAAATTTAAGGAATTATTTTAAGGATAATAATATTAATATTGTTTGACAATAATAATAATAATATTATTATTATAATTAGAAATATTGTTATGATTATAAATTTTATTAAGTTATCATTATTAATAATATTGATATTTTATTATGTCATTATTTTTATTATTGTTATTACAAAATTATCAATGTCATTAACGGTATTAGTATTATCGCCATAAATTATTATTATTATCATCTTTAATTATCACCAGTAGAATTGTTCAAATTTTAATACATAATATCATCATTATAATTATCCTTGTCGGTCTAAATTTTATTAATATATTATTATTATTCCTTTTTTGGTTTATTATTATTATTATTTTGGTTATTGTTAGAATTCATTATTTTTGTAATTATTAATTTCCTTCTTATTTTTATTGGTTTTCACTTCTTTTATTTTTACTCCTAGGGCTGGTGCTACCTCCCTCCTACCATCCTATCGAGCCCACTTTTCTCCCCCCACCTTTGCTTTCACACCACAACACCTCCCCTCCTAACCTGGTCCTGCTGCGTCACCCACATAGGTCGCCCCTATTGGACGACTTCGACCACCACTCCCGCTAATCTGTGTTGTGGCCTCACAGTGCACTGTGCCCCTGCACTCCCATCCGTCCACCAGCCTGTCACGCCCTCCAATCCGTCGTCTCCCCCTTCACCCCTCCCCTTAGAATCCCATCACACTATCGACTTCCCATCCATCCTCCACATTTTCTTCCACTCAGTCAGCCTACTCCTCGAACCTGCCCCTGGTCCTCTGTTGGAAGGAACCTGCATACCTCCTCCTACGCACACCGCTCATGGATAGATTCCTCCTCCCAGTGCGATGTTGTCTGGTGGTCACTGGCATCGACCACCCCTTCCAGCGAGAACCAGTTCTGGTGCCACTACACTACGCGACTCTCCTACAGACCATGGACTTGTCTGGTGTGTTGCTCCCTTTGGCTGAGCACCTCTCAGCTGGCCATCACACAATGCAACCCCCCCATCAGTTATGTCATTTTCTCCTTGCTGTTTTTTCCTTTTGAGTTTTTTTTGTATATGTTTTGATATTGGAGTTTTAACTAGAAGTTTTTGGTTCAAATTCATGTTTTAGGATTCACATTAGGTTCTTTATGGTGAAAACGGAAAGATATTAAAGTTTCAAAATGAGTGTTTGGGTCTTCGACACCCGAGGAACATAGTTCCACATTTAGAACTTTTTTATTGAATCAATTTTCTTGGTTAATAATTTTTATTACTCCTTGATTTATTCTTTTTTGGTGTGGATTGGGTTTTATCACAGTTTTCCATGTGTTAAATTTGTTTGGTAGCATTTGTATGTGGTGTGGGGGCGTTCTTTTGTTGAAAACATGCATTTAGTCAACAGTCAGTGTTCAGGAATACATGAAGATAGTTTTTTCAGTTGTGAAAGTGGTGTTAAATGTGTTTCTGAGAGGGTGTTGCACATGTTTGGTCATATGGGATGGTGTTGTGTGGGTGTAGTGGGTTGTTGCTATGAAAACCAACATTGAACTATTTACTAGTGTTTATATAAATATTGTGTTTGTTTTTTGAAATGCAAAAAGTGCATTGTTTATGTTCTGGTGTAGCATTCATTTGTGTATTTTTTAAAAAGAGGGTTTGAGTGGACTATTGGTGTTTATAGTCTTCTGTCTTAATCTGTAGTTTTTTAATACAATTTTTATTGGTTTGTTTCATCGGAAAAAGGGTCATTTTAATGTGCGGTTGGGTTTTTAATTGTTGTGAGTGGTGTAATTTGTGTTCTTGACATGGCTTTTGGTATGTTTTGAAATGAAAGTGGGATGAGATGGTTTTATGTGTTAATATATGTTATGTTTTAAAATAATTTGTTTACACATAATTTAATTTGTTTTAATATTAAAAAATGATGAAATTGTTTTAATTGAGTTGGGTAATGTCTTTCGGGTGTGCGTACTATTTCAAATTGATTTTTGTATGTGTGAAAGTGTGGAATTGGGTTTAGGTAACACCCTATTTATTTTATTCATCTGATCTTAACATGAAATCTGAAATTGGAACATCTTGATCCCAAAAGTGGATGCCTGGGTACTAGGTGGGAAAACTAGATATAGCGCGCTATTGATACAGAAGTGGCTCTGGAATAGTTTATATTAGTTGGTTTGACGATTACAACACTAATTAATATTTTAATGATGATTAGAGACCACTAGGTTATGGATGTGTTTCCTACTAGTGGCTCGTGCACAAGAACATATTTTGTTGTGTTTCCTATAATATTGTTCCCCAAGACGCGATGTTCGAGGGTCCCATTCGTTTTACTAGTACCGATAGGGTCTCTCACTCTTTTGGTGCTCCTGGACTACTATACACTAACCTTCGTCATGCATTGTAGCATTTGTGTTTTCTTGAAGGGTTAGGTTTTCTTAACTGTAAGGGTGTTTTTTTATTTATGTTTTTTTCTTTGAAAATATTTTCCTTATAAAACCTATTTCATTAAAAAATTTCAATCTTTCATGTCCTCACATTTATTGATCCTTCAAATGTATTTTTTATTTAATATTTATACATGGAACATTTTTGTTAGGTGGAATCCTACTGGGAATTTGGATCACACCCTACATAAACCCTTGGGTGTGTGTAGATCTTGTTCTTTGTGTATCCCGGATCGAGGTATCGTGATTAGTGATGTTGGTTTTGGTTGCTGATGGTCTTCTCTTGGAGGATAGTATTGGTGTTTTAGTTCTCTATCTTTTTTGTTGTTCACTTGGAGTTCTGAGTTTAATTGTAGAATTTAAACCTCTTTATAGTTTAAAGATGTGTTTGGTTACCTTTTTTCAGTTTTAGTTTATTTATCATATCAGTCGTTTTGTATTTAACATTTCATGTATATTGTTCCCATGTGTTAGTTTTGATACCTGGGAACTTGTGCGAGCTCGTGGGGATCTAGAACACCCTTCGGGCCATGTCGTGGATTGGGTCGGGCACCAGCTTGGATGACAACCCTGCTTGGTTCGTGAAAAAATGGTATCATATGGGATTTTTCCTCTTGGGTCAGGTTCTTTTAGGATAGAGTCAGTTATACTAGAGGTAAGGGTGTTGGAACTCAACGTTCTATCTACAAGCCAGGTGCCTGGCCAGCACACCTCATGGCAGGACATGAGTTACCAAAGTAAGTTGAGGTTTGTCCGAGTCATTGGTTCTTATGGTTAATCTTGTTTAGGGGAAATGGAATGGGAGCAGGTTTAGTGGTCCTAGTGAGCACACAGAGTCTGGAAAGCCATGTGGGGCTAGGGACACTGTCCTAGAATACTCTCAATGGCGGTGGCATGATTGGAATAAGGCCTCCAACCATATGTTCCAGTCACCCATTGACACTAGTCTCCTCTTGGATCGTTCCTCTTCTCTTTTTTTTGGGATTTATGAAAACCTGTTTTTTATGTAAAAATTATATGGTCATGGGAATTTTTTTGAAATGAAGTTCTTTAAATAAAAGAAAATGATGTGAAAGGTTTAAAAATTGTGTATTGAATGTTTGGTTTTGAAAAATGGAAAGTTTTGGTTTTGAACCTTGGTTTTCTCATGGGAAACCACATGCATGGGTATATTTTGGAAGGAATAATGGATAATTGTATGAGTGGATGAGTTCCTTGGAAGACATGTGGTGGATTTCCCAGAGTGACACGATAACATGCATGTGTGAGGCCCATGAGATACCACGGGTGTTTGTGCAATCCAATAATTTCATTCATTTTCAAATTGTTTTATTAAATTATAATTCGGTGTTTTTGTAACTAGTTATTATGTGATGTGTACTTGTGTTTCTGAAATGTTGGTTGTGAAACGTTTCGAGATGAGAATCCTTTTTGATTGATTTGTGTCATGAGTTTGAAATTTTATTCGTATGTTGGTCTGAAAGCGTGTGGTTAGTGAATTATTTTGAAAAGTACTTAGGGAAGCCCTTGTAGTGGTTCCCCCTACACGTTTAGTATTCTATTGTAGTATTTCTTGACCATTGGACTAGTTTATTTGGGTCTATGGTTTTCTTTCGTGATTACTTTATGAATCCCATAAAGGATTAACATGCGATTAAAGTGCATCCATGGGAAATTTTACATTGGTCGACCATCCAGTAGGTCAGTGGACTCTCTTCTTTAATTCTATAATTGAACACACCTCTCATTTTTACTACTAAGCAGATCCTCTCATAGTGGGATAATATGTGAGAGTGGAGTTAAAAGGATTTTTGGCCTCTTTGAGTTTCCCGACTCATAGGGTATGAATTTTGACACTATTGTGTACAAAGGCCCCCTAGAAACGGTCAAAGGAATCTAGTGGGGAAGGTTGATGGATGTTCAGAGTTATTAGTGTTGGTCGGTGCCTTGAAGGGCTTGGTGGGGCTTTCATCTTCCACAAGGTTCATGTTTGGTGATGCATCGCAACGTGAGGCCACTTTGAAGATCAAGGGTGGATTTTGTATAATTATTTAGGAATCCCTATTTTCATAGGTATGTGTCCTCCTCGTATGGAGTTTTATTTCTTTTGTCCAAAGGGGAGTGTTTGTCATGCGTGTTTCCTTTTAAAGTTTCATGGTGAAGTTGAAGAGGTGATTCATGTATATCGTCTAAACCCCAGTCTTTATAGATGTTCCCCGAGGGAGTATTTGGATGTGGGGAAAAGTTGTGTTTGTTGGCGTTGTCTCGTTTGTAGTGTGGTGGCGTGTGGAACCAAAAAGAAGGAGCTCCATTCAGGAGTCATAAATTTCTAACTATGTGGCATGTGATACTTCAAACTTAGGGCTCCATCCATAGGCCTCGGAGTGAAGCTAGATCGTGGTCTAGAACCCCCAGAGTGTATGAGACCCTTATTTTATTTATGTCATCGGTGATTAATGTAAAGGTATTTTAAATTGTTTTCTGTTGTTATTATGTTCCGAGAAAAAAAATTTGGTGTGTAAAGATTCTATGACTATGTGGAGGCATGGTATTCTCATTACCTAAGTCTCAGGGGTTGCATCCCGCTAGAAGTAATCAATTTTACTAGTCCTTATGAGGTCAGTTTGGGAAAATTGGTCTCAAATTTGAAAAGAGATCATCCAAGGAGGTGGAGATGTTGGTTTGTCTTGGTCCTTAGTTTTCACGGCCGGGTAGTTGGGCCCCTCCCTCCCCACCCCTCGTGGTGGGGTGTTTGACCACTATCGGGAAATTTTCAATGTTTTGTATCTTATGTATGTTCTAATGATGGGGAGACCAATGATGGGTCTCACTCAAATGTCTCTAGAATGAACTAGTGTTGTTGGTCTTCATAATGGTGGGGGAATCCTCTCTTGCCTCCCCATGTTGGCTTTCCATTCTCTTCTTGGGCATCAGTTTGTTTCTTATGGTGGGGATCCTCTTCGGGCTTTCCCCTGTTGGCCTTTTTATTTATGATCTTAGAGATGACTAGGTGCTAGGTGATAAGAGTATTCCTTGGATGGGGATGGACTTGTTTGTTTTTTCCAGTGAAACGATGTAGTTTTCATTCAATGGTGCTTGAGGTGTTTCGGCCTGTGATGTTAGTTTCCTTGGGTGCTAGATTTTCTTTCCTAAATAAATCATCTGGAGGTGTTCTAGTGCTCTGGGGTGGGTGAAACTTAATGAAATGAATTTTTATGGGTTTCATGAGGTTGTCATTTAATTCACTATCTTGGAGCACAATGTGTTTGCCTCGATTGACCTTCTTTTCATAGGGATCCTTTCTGAACACCAATGGGGTGTCTTTTCCTACTTTTGGACTCAGCCATAGTTGTGGCTTTCTAGGGACGGAATGCTTTATGGTGGGGAGAATTGTCACACTCTGACTTTCTCAAGTTTAATTAATTTTAATTTATTAATATTCCGGACCTGTATTTTTTTCTTTCTTCTTCAGGATCTAGATTGGAGCCGGTTTAAAATTTTTATTTCTTATTTAAAAATGTATGTTTTTGGCCTTGACAGTATTCAATGCATGGGAGGGGCACGGACGAAGCCACACGACTTCACCAGGGAAATTGCACGACCTCACCCTGTTTATTGCACGGCCTGCCCGATTATTAACGTGGATAAATAAAATATATTAATTAATAAAATTGTAATAAATTGAAAATAAGAAGTTTAATAAGAATTTAAGGAATTATTTTAAGGAGAATAATAATAATATTATTTGAGAATTATAATAACAATATTATTATTATTATTATAAATAGTTTTAAGAATATAAATTTTATTAAGTTATAATCATTAATATTGTTAACATTTTATAAAGTCCTTATTTTTATAATTGTTATTACAAAATTATCAATGTCATTAATGGTTTTATTATTATCCCCATAAATTGTTATTATTATCATTATTAATTATCACCATTAGAATTTCCAAAATTTTAATTAATAATATTATCATTATAATTATACTTGATGGTATAAATTTTATTAAGATATTATTATTATTATTCCTAGTTTGGTTTATTATTATTATTATTACAATTGTTATACTTAATTATTATTATTATTAATTTATGTTTTATGTTTTATTTTTTTTTCACTTATTTTATTTTCCTCCTAGTGTTGGTGCTAACTCCTTCATACCCACCTGTCCAGCCCCCTTTTCATTCCTCTTTTGCTTTCATACCGCAAAACCTCCCCCCTGCTTGATCTTGTTGCACCATCCACCTAGATCGCGCCTACTGGTCGACTTCTACCCCCACTCCCACTAATCCACGTCATCGCCTCCTAGCGTGACGCGCCCCTGCACTCCCGTCTAGCCACCATCCCATCATGCACTCTAATCTGTCGTCACCCGCTTCACCCATCCCCTTATAAGACCATTGCTTCCTCACCCTCCCAGCCAACCGTCATGTCATCACCCTACCGGTAATCCTGCTCCTCAAACCCACCACTGGTCCTCTATTAGAATGAATCCACTTGCCTCCTCCTGTGCACACCACTCGTGGCTGGATTCCTCCAACTAGAGCGCTGCAGTCTAGTGGTCACCAGGGTCGACCCACCCCCTTCTAGGGAGACCTGGTTCTGGTGTGGCTACCCTACGTGCCTATCTGGCTAACCACGAACTGGTTCAGTGCGATTCTCCCTTTAGCTGAGCTCCTACCTGCTCGATGTCACCCAGCGCAACCCACCACTCGGTTAAGACTTTTTCTCTTTGCTATTTTTTTCTTTGAGTTTTTTTTTTTGTTTTTTTTGAGCACGTATATTTTCTGATTTTGGTGCTTTGACTTGATTTTTTTGGTTCGAATTCATTTTTTTGGGTTCAAATTTGGTTCTCTGTAGTGAAAACGACAAGAAATTGAAGTTTCACGCTGAGTGTTGGGATCTTCAAAACCCAAGGTAGGTTGTTCTGCGTTCAGACATTAGTTAGGGAATCAATTTTCTTGATTAGAAATTTTTATTTTTCCTTGATTTATTATTTTGGGTGCTGATTGGGTTTTATCAGTGTTCTCCATGTGTTATATTTGTTTTGTACCATTTTTATGTGGTGTTGGTGCGTTCTTTGGTTAAAAACTTGTACTTAGTCAATAGTTAGTGTTTAATATTACGTGCAGTTAGTTTTTCATTTGTGCAAGTGGTGTTAAATGAGTTTTCGATAGGGTTTTTCATGTTTTTGGTCATAAGGGATGGTTTTGTGTAGGTGGATTGGGATGTTTCTGTGAAAACCCACATTGAACTATTTACTAGTGTTTCTATAAATTTTGCGTTTGTTTTGTGAAATGCACAAATTGCACGGTTTATGTTGTGGTGTAGTGTTTAAATGTGTTTTGTTCAAAAAGAGGGTTTGAGTGGACTATTGGTGTTTAAAGTCTTGTGTCCTATATTGAAATAGATGAATAAAATTTTTAGTGTTTTGTTTAATCAGAAAAAGGGTTTTTAACTATGCGGTTGGGTTATTAATTATTGTGAGTGGTGCGGTTTGTGTTCTTGACACGGCTTTTGGTGTGATTGGACATGAAGGAGGGCTGAGTTGGTTTTGTTTTTCAATCCGTGTAATTTTCTTTTTAAATAATTTTTTAAAAAATATTTTAATATATTTTAATAATACAAATATTCTGAAATTGTTTTAATTGAGTTGGGTAAAGTCTTTCGGGTGTTTGTACTATTTCAAATGGATTTTTGAGTGTGTGCAAGTGTGTCATTGGGTTAAGGTAAAATCCAGATTATTTTATTCATCTGATATTGATCTGAAATGTGAAATTAGAACATATTTTTCATAAAAGGGGAAGCCTGGGTACATGGTGGGTGGACTAGATCTAGTGCGCTAGTGATGCGGAAGCGGCTATGGCCCGGTTTCCAATTAATGTTTTGACGATTACAGCACATAATAAACTTTGAATTATGATTGGAGACCACTAGGTTATAGATTTTTTTCCTACTAGTTTCTCGTGGATCAGAACATATTTTGTTGTGTTTCCTATAATACTATTCACCAAGATGAAATGTTCTATGGTCCCATTCTTTTTTCTAGCATGGATAGGGCCTCTGCCACTTTTGGTGATCCTGGACTACTATACACCAATCCTCAGTATACGATGTAACATTTGGGTTTTCTTGAAGGATTTTGTTTTCTTAACTATAAGGGTGTTTTATTTATTTATTTAATTTATTTAAGTTGTTTTCTTTAAATGTATTTCCATTATATAACTTGTTTCCTTATAGTGGTTCAATATTTGGTGTCCTTTCATTCATTTATCCTTTAAATGTATTTGTTATTTAATGTTTATACATGGAACCTTTTTGTTTGGTGGAATCCTACTAGGCATTTGGATCACACCCTACAAACTCTTTTTGGGTGTATGTAGATCTTGTTCTTTGTGTATCTCAGGTGGAGGGACCATTCTTAGTGATAGTGGTTCTGGTTGTTGATTGCCTTTGCTTTGAGGATGGTATTGGAGTTTTAATTCTCTATCTTTGTTGTTGTTCAATTTTATTTTTTAGTTGAATTGTAGGCTTTAAACCTGTTTATATTTTAAAGGCATGTTTGGTTGTCTATTTTTAGTTTTAGTTTATTTACCTTGTCAATTGTTTTGTATTTACCATTTCTGGTAAATCATTCCCATGTGATAGTTTTGATACCCGGGCACTTGTTCCAGCCCGTGGGGATCAGGAACGCCCTACCGGCCATGTCACATACCAGTTCGGGTGCTGGGTCAGATGGCAACCCAACTTGGTTCGTAACAATTTAGTTTAAAAAAAATAGTATATAATTTTCCTCTAATGAGATTTAATTATCATCCAGGTATTTTTATACAACAATTATTTCATTTGAAATGTGATATCCTTTTATAAAATATAGTTTCCACTACGTATAGAGAACCAATAAAATTACATTATTTTTATATAAAGGAAGGATAAAAGAATTTCACAATGCATGTTCCCATTAACATAAACTTGGTGTGCAAAAAAGTATATTCTTTCATTAAAATGAAAATCATCAAGATTTTGATTTAATAACCCTGTAATGATTTCCTGATTTTCATAACCAAAATCCAAATTTCCCCCATAAATATATGGTGATAGAATAGTGCAGCACAATTTTCATAATCCACTTTAGTAGTTGATATTCGACAGTCTTTCCCCAGTTCCCTTAGCTATTGAGGTTATTGATACATATAATATTTTTTTATATAGTAACATATTAAATAAACAAATTGGGTTTTCTTAAGTCATATTGAATATTAACCATGAGTGATGTTCCCAAGAGACTAAATTCGAGAAATAAATTCCTAGGCCTTAACCAATCATTTTTAGATGATATTCAATTTTATTTAAATAAAATCATTCATGAAAAAAATACACAAATACAAACAACCAATAAGATTCATTAGGATAAACAATAAAACTTAAATAAAACATTGTCTTCAAAATTGGTATCACTACAAAAGAGTATAAAATGGAGACTTTATAATTCTAAAGGATCCCCTAATGATGAAGCACCTATATTGCATTAATAATTACACTCCATGATATATCTATAATCTTGAAACACCATCCTGATGAATATGAATTTTGATCCTTGACTAGATATATAAGAGACCAGTTCATTAAATATTTTATGAAAAATAAATTATGCATAGTCACAAAATATATATATGTAGAGTGTGAGTAATAATAGCCAGTATTCAATTCCGAAAATATATCCGCACTCATGACTCTATAAAAATATCATGGTACCTCATAATTCCAAATATTATTTATTACAAATAATTAATCATCAAAATAGATTACCAATTCAATATAATTAAAGTTAATGTAAAAAAAATTAAAATAATAATAATTGGTATACCCAAACCACATAATTCCACTAATGGACTCATGAATTTTGAATTCCAATTTAAATGATCACAGTCGAAAACCCGTCCTTAATCGGGTCATTAAATAGCGATTTAGATACATGTATCCAGCGTGACTGTAAGCCGAAATTCAGCACCAGGAAGACACAACATAATGAAGAGATAATAACATGTTACCAATTTTCTCAAAATTCATGAAAAATTTCATTCCACATAAACTCATTAATTTTTTAAAATAAAAAATTACATCATTCTAGTGAACAAAATAAATAATTTATAGCCATATTTAAAAATTGTTTTTCCAAAACTATTCATATATGCAAGATTTTTCAACTATCGACTATAATGGAAATATTTTAAATTATAGACCAACCATTAATCTAAAAATACATTTAAAAAATTTAATAAATTTTCACCTTCATATTCTAAAACATTTGGAGAATTGATAGAAGATCCCTACCTCTCAACGTGTGATATACAAACTGAATCTAACAATGTATCCTACAAATTTATACTCAAAATACCTCTCATTCAATTGATCCAACCATGATATCATCATAAAAAATCATAAATTTATTATCTATCCATAAAATATTTAATGTATCATGATATTTGTAGTACCTGAGGAGATCAAAAGGGAAATAGAGAAAATGAAGACTTGTCATTGAAACTGGTGATTTTACATATATAGATATTACAAAAACTGATTTTGAACTTGAGTAAACCACTAAGAAGTATTAGTAAAGTAGGATATTTTTAAGGCATTAGATGATAAGTAAAAAATTTATTTTATTAGGTATCAAATTCATGTTTAACACAAATTTTCATAGAATGAAATAATGGTATAATGTTTATCCAATGATGTCTGTGATACCATGTTATAACTATGTGCATGCTACTACCTACAAACAACCCTTCACATGGTTGTCTCATATGATTTGAATAATATTGTGGTAACAATGATTTATCATTAATCTTTAGTTTCATGGTATCATAAATAAGAAACATGGCTTGGAAAAATGGTGGACTATCTGTGCACACCATCCAATCTAACAAATCGTCTAAAACAATTTCCTAAATAATTATGCATGGTATCTCTAAACTACAATCAAAACATGAACCCTTAGAAAAACTTAAAAACAAACCAATATCATTATGATACTCCTAAAAATAAAAAAAATGAATGTATTGCATCATAAAAAATAATAAATTTATAATGAACCTATGGGAATTTGTGTTACATTCTCCCAACTAATAGGCTTTTATCCATAGAAATCTATAGATTTATAGAGTATTTCAAAAGTTTGGGAAAATTATCTAATATATCTGAATGGTTTATGATTATAATGAAAATGTATTGATTAAAACATTTGTTATTACATAGTATATGCAATGATATAATGTTCATGAAAACAATTTATTTCCCCTTGTGTTATACATTGACATAATGAAGAAATGATTATGAAACTTTTTTTATTTACATGAGGTATGAAATGACGAAATGTTAATGATACACATTTAATTTCATGGGTTTTAATATGATGAATGATTTTTGGTCTTACATAACACATTTTTATTATTTTATCAATGTTAAAGGTGGTACATATATCTTTCTCCAATAAATTAGGTAATTATTTTTTTTATATGAGATTAAAGGGTGTAGAAGATAATATCCCCATCCCAAAATAGGGTATACGAGTGGTTTGAAAAATACAAAAAGAGGGTATGTGGGACATTATCCAACACCTGAAGTAGGTAAATTCTTGGTTATCATAGTCTTGTCTTATTATGATGTATTTTTCAAAATCCTTGAAAAAAAGTTTCTATTATTATTTGTATACCACAAATATTTTACATATTCCAATCTTATGCTCTCAGGAATCATATTATTTAATACCATTATTATTTATGTCTTATGAAAAAACATGATTCTTTCCATGACTCACATTTATGATATATGATATGATACTTATGTATTCAAAATGTTATTATCTTGTTCCCATACTCAAATGATCATGTTATATTGTTGTCTCCATTATTTTCCCTTACTAAGAATCAAAGCTCACCATTTCTTATGTTTTCCTTCCCCATGTTATAATTATTTTTTTAGTATGTTATTTCTATGATGATTAATAAATTAAATGGTCTTTATAGGTTTAATTGAATATATTTTATTAATTTACAAGAAATTAAATCTAGTCTCTAATGACACTATACATATATAGTCCACAAGAGCGTATTAGTGAAATTTATTGAATATTTTTTTTAACCGACGTTAAAATTTTTATGTGAATATCGGGTTTCTAAAATTTTTATCAATGAAATTGTTAGTTGAAATTTGGAAACTATGAGGATTAAACAATAGTGATATACCTAGGTATATTTCTAAGGATAAGTCTACGAGTAATTCTATGTGTAGGAAAATATCATATAATATTGGTAAAGGATAGAGGGATTGTTTTACATGAAATTACATCTATATCATGATACAAAAAAGTTGATGTGGTTCTATAATATATATTCATATAGTTAATTACATAAAAAGATGTTTAGGATTAAATCAAGTGTTAACTAGTACCCGACAATAGGCCTTACTTTGCACCAAGTTTGACACTCTTAGGGAAAATGTTTTGGGAATTCACAAACCCTTTTAAAACCATCATCATGTATTTGAATAATGAACTCAGTTAATCGTATGTTTTCAAAGATTGAAAATAAATTGTTTGGATTTATACATCCTAAAAGTGATTTATCATGGTTATGTTTTTTACCACAGTGATTGATTTTGATGACACTATGATTTTTGTTTGTAGACAATTGAGTGAATCCAAAAGAACTAGATTGACATTTAATGTGATAGATAATATATTTATGGGAAACCAAATCGGTTGATGACTATATTGAAGGATATTGTGATTATTAATTTTAATTTATCATGATATATGACAAAAAACATGAAGCACAACTGACTGTCATACTCACCAATGATAAAAAGGATAGTGTTTTCTAAGAGATATGGTTTGGGAGACCATGGGGGAATGATGAGTAAGATTAATATATGTCGATAATATGGGTGGAGTCAAATAAGGGAATTTTTAAAATGTAAATGAAGATTATTTATATGTGTAAAATAAGTACACAAAGTAAGTATTTTTTATGGAAAAATGAAAAACATGGTTTACAAAATGGATAAAAACAATGGTTTACCTATGGAAAGAATAATGGTTTGATGTTATAAAGTTTTAAAGAATGGGATTTATAAAAATAAATATACATAGAGGAAATATTTTGAAGAGGCTCAGAAAGGTGGTATGAGTAATGGTTATACTATTGATGATGAAGATACCATGAATGATATATGAACAGTATGGGATATTTTAATAGTATATTTTATGTTAAATGTTAGAATCATGATTAAATTGATATTGTTGTATATCAAAAAATGATTCATATTTCATATTTTACGAAAACGGTATATTGGAATATGATGATGAAGACTAGTAAATAGTTTATTAATGATGTTAAATGATTGAAGTGTTTATTTGAATTCAAGAATTATGTTATATGAATCATGAAATATAGAATTTTTTTTCATTATAATTTTATATAAAATTATTTTTCAATAATTTAAATAATGAAAATGATGACCAAGTAATGTGATTAAATCACATGATGATATTTAAGGGGAAACATGTGATTAAGGGAAATATAACCCTTAATAAGATCTTAATGTTGAGATAATGATGTCGGGATAATGATATAATTTATATGGATAATGTAAATTTGATATTATTGATTACCTTGGAAAATATAATTTATTTTATAATAAAGTGTTTTTATTTTAATATTTATTGAGTTTGAAAATGATTTGGATTTATTTAATATATCAAAAAACATGGTTTTTATTTAAAGATAAATAATGTTATATGTTTTCAAAAATGATTTATTTTAAATCATTTTATTTCCATGTTTCAATGGAATATAAGATTAAGGTATTGAAATGTATGAAATTTGAGAATTAATAGACACTTCATGTCTTTTATGTATTAATGATATATTCATTTCAAAAATTTAGTTACCTAATTTGAAATGTACTTATTTTTAATCATTCAGAAGAGTTATAAGTATAACTATGTTTAAAGAGTAATATGTAGAATGTTGGTGTCATTGGGATTTTAGATTTTAAATTATTATTTAATCATATGAATATTTATCCATATTAGATAACATAGGATAAATGTTTTTTAACATGATGACAACTAGATATTAAAGGAATAATTATAATTAATAGGATCTTTTAGAAGGTAATTTTAGGGCGACATGCCTGAAAAAAAGTCATCTTCATTTATTAAAGTTTGAAATGAAGTATAAATTGATCAAAGAACAACCAAAGGATGAAATTTTGAATATGATGTATATGAAATTTGAGAAATAGATATATTTTTTATATGATGTATCGAACTCAGAGGTCTTCTACCTAGAGCATGATCCTTCCTATGAGGAACAAATAGATTAGATTTTGGATAATATAATGAATTTTCAATAAAACAAAACCACTCACCTAGTAAATGTTTTTTAGTTAAAAGACTATCTTAAGGAAGTTTCATGGGAAAATTAAGAATCAATGAGAAATAATATCATCATTTTTTGTACCAAAGTGATGACTTTTTAATGAATAATTAATTTTTAGGGTGGTATAATATAAAACCATGATATTTTATGAAATAGTTCTTGGAAAAAAGTTACTTTCTTCATTATCTTACGTTATACGCAATAGCAGGTTTAGTTTGAACTAATAGAAATTCTTGAAATATTAATAAAAATAATTTATAGTTTTTATTAAGTTAAATTTGTTTACAATTTTTAATTGAAAAAATTTTAATAATTAATCACCTTGATTAAGGATAAAACAGGTTTTCTTGGGGGTTAAACTAAAAATATTTGGGGTAAAAAGACATAGAAACATTATGCAACAATAGTGTGTTTGAAATATTTCAACATCATTGCATCTAAGGATCTATAATTGTAAATTGTGGAGCCATATATTAAGTGAAAAACTTTGTTACACACTTTTCATTTCAAAAATTACAATTGTGTCTCTCCCCTCACATATAAAAAGTAACACCATATTAGCTCCACATCACACATTAAAAACAATTTTTTTATAAAATACCTACCCAAATGTATTAAATAAACCCCTTAACACATCCAATAATTTTTTTGAATTCATAAATCCAACCTAGAAAGGCATGTGGTTAAACATGAAGAGGTTGTTTGAAGTATAGTTAATATTTTAAACTACATATTTTTTACTTATTCTTCTAACTCATTAAAATAATTTTGAAAAATAATATAATAAGTACCTAGTATATTTTATATAAATATATGTTATTATAATAATGTTATAACTAATATACATCTCTACTTTCATCAAAGGGTATATGAAATCATCATCCATGTGTACGGTGAACTACCGTATCGTGAACAAATATTATTTATTTTCCATTACCACCACCAATGGCTGGGTAAAATAATGTATTTAATGTTATATAAGATATTTATTATTTTATTATAAATATATAGTTATTATATCAAATATACCTTCTTACCCTCCTTTTAGTTGAAGAACAATAACGTCGCTTGTGTGTACGATAGACTAACGCCTCACAAACCTATGTGAGGTTTTTTTCAAATATTTAATACATGGATAGTGATAAGGATATACTAAATGAATATATATTATATTTTAAATATAATTATACTTTTTTAATTATTATATCACATATACCTTTATACGTTCTATTCTGTGGAAGATACAATAACATTGTTCTTCTATAATGTGGACTGCCGTCTAGAGAAGTGAAGTGTTTAATTTTTTTATAACGATTTTTATAGATGATAATTAGTATTAATATAAGAAATATATGTGATATATATTATTTAAAAATTATTTTTTAAAGGAAATATTTTATTTAAAATTATTTCATTTAATTTTTTCAATAATAGAATCAGTGTTGATGCGTATGAACAACCTATTGCTACCATGAATGTTGTACTACATTTTATATATATCAATATTAAGGATTTATCTAAATAAATATATAATTAATAAATATTATATTCATTTAATGGTTAAAATTATAGATATTATGTAATTATGATCAAATTAAGATTCCAAAAATTTAAAAATCAAAACATACACGAGAAGTAAAGAATTTATTACCCAAAAGATGCATTTAACAATGAATTTTGTAATAAATGGGTAATACAATCACATAAAAATACATATATGACATGATATGATATATATAAATTGATATTTAATATAATTATAATAAAAATATATTCATTATATATAAGGTTCGAATATGTATTATGGAAGATGATACTAAAGTTACTTGATTTTGGTCTCACATTTATTTTTTATGAGAAAAATACAATATTCACAATGTATTTATTTTATGTGGTGTATATAACACCCATGAATATATTTTATGATTATAATATTGAAAATTATTATTAGTTAGATATCAATGTGATGATCTGTCTTTAATAGGGTTTACGGTTTCAGTGTTACAAATGTTGTAAGGGGTTTTTTTCTCTAAATTTTTTTTTTGAGGACATAATAAACATTATTCACCTATAATATTCTATAATGTGTATATACTACCATTTTAATGAGGATATTATCTGAGATATTCCATTATTATTTCTTCTTTTAATGTATTATTCTTTTGATGAAATGTTTTTAGGAAACACATTTCTATTTTGTAGGATATACCATGATATAATGCTTATGAATCATTCTTATTTATTCATGGGATATGGGATTATAAAATTTAGAAATGATTAGAAAATATGAATATTTTTTATAGGTTTTTTTATGATTAAATCTCTATAAAATCCATTTTCCAAGGGTTATGATAGGAAAATTGATTTATGCTCTTGCAACATGCATATGTATGAATCTCGTTTTTTTGATGTGTGGAACCTATATGTCCCTCCAATTAATTGGGCAATTATTAATGTTATATAATCTCAAAAGCTAAATAGGATTTTATCCCTAGATAAATGGAGGGAACATTGGTGTTTATACCATTCCTGAAATTGGTTACACAATATGTTATAACAAGCCTTGGGTTGGTACTCAGGTGGATACCCCTAGACTAATATGTTATGAATGTCTTCTTGGATTAACACGTAATAAGATTTTCTATGCTTATGTTCATGCCAAAAATTTATGACATATGAAAATTTTATACTCTCATGGATTATGGTATTTGATACCTTTATGATCCATGTCTTATAGACAACAATTATTTATTCCACAACTCACATTAATGACATGTGATTTGAATGGTATTGTTTTCATATGTTATTATCATGCTCTCATACCTGTATACCAATACTAAATTGGTATCTCCATTTCTTACCCTTATTGAGAATATAATTGTAACATCCTAGGTATTTATAAAATATACTTTTGATTTCAATTAATAATTATGAATAATATATTAATTTTACTTTAATGGGGATTCAATGATAAATTTAATACCTGAAACACAACAATGGGTTTATCCAAAATCTCATGTTTCCCACAATGCTGAGTCATACATAAAAATAATATAATATTATTATTATTTTAAATAGTAGTAAAATCCTATCCATTTTATTGGTGGGTATAAACAGAACTAACCATATTATGATTAAACATTTTTGTTAAATGTTTTTATATTTATCCAATAAAACATAGAGGCTTAAAATGAGAATGAATCCAATTTTAAGCATAAATACTCTAATATTTTTAAAAAGATAGTTTTACCACCTTTTGATAGAGAACCATTTTTAATATAGTTTTTGTAACTTTTATATGATAAATATGAAAAAATAAACTTCTACTTTAGAAGCGGGACATCAAATTTTACTTTGGCTAAATGTTTCATATTTTTTTTATAAAGTTCATTTTTTAATGAATAGGGAAAAAATACTGCATTTTAAGTCAAAAATATATTTCCATCTAATTTATTTATATAGTATTATTAATCAAATAATTGGATTATATTTTTATTCTTTAAAAAAATAATGGTTATTTTATGTAATTTCATATTTTAATTGGACATAAACACATGTCCATCTTTTGGTAGTTTTTTACTTTTTAAAAATCATGCTTTTTGGTTTTGACTACGAGAGTTAATTTTTAATTAATTATAGAAGCATATGTGTTTTGAATTTGAAAAAATGGATTCCATATTTGGAATTTGTAGGTTCAAATTGTATAAATAGGTACCTTTTATTTTTATACATTATGAATATTAACATCAGTAAATATTTTATGTACCATGTTTAACGGGTAAATATATTAAATAAGGTTAAAAATTTATATTATATTAATATTTAATTTAAATAATACATGTCCTAAGAAAAATTTATGAGATATTTCTCTCTATAGTAATCCTTGGGTTGATTTTAGGACCCCATGTAGCCACTTGGGAGTGAAAATGACATTTAATTACTTTTAATTTAATGTTAAGGAAAATATAACATAAACATGTACATTTTAAAACAAAATTTAATATAGAATTATATAAGTGATCTCATAGACTATTAATATTAATTAGACAGATAAAAATATTTCCTAAATCATGGTATTTTATTTATGATTTTTAGACATCAAATAAATAAATGTATTTATGACACAATGGTGATGTAGTGATTACCTTATTAATGAATGATTTAAATAAATGAGACTATAAATATTAAAATAAATTTATTTTGAAACTTTTTATGCTATCCAACAAATTTATGGAGAATTATTAGTTGTTATATTTGAATTAATTATGTTTTTTGGTATAATAATGTTGTTATGGATAATTAAATTGGCATCATATAAATAGTATTAAAAGATGACAATGATGAGTTTTTTAAATAAATAATATTTTATTAAATGATATAATAGTCCTAAAAATTTACTATTTTTTCCAAATTATTTATATAATGTTTAAAATGTCATTAATAAACCAATTTCGATTCTATTACGATTTTATAGTTAACATATTAACCATATAGTATGATTATACAAGAAGGCCTCGTAAAATAAATTTCTTAACAAAGGATTAAAGGTAAATGATATGGTTAAATTTGTGACCTAAACATGTCTAAAACACATTGGATGAGAGTATTGGGACCCATACTCATCTGATATTGTAAATATATCCCTTTTTTGTAATTATATTTCTAAAATCAACTAGTAATAAATTAATACATTCAAACTTTCTTGAAGTGCCCCTCTTTCCTCTTATAAAAGGACTCCACATATATCCCTTAATCCCACCTCTAAAGACCTAATTGATCATAAAAACTCAACCCAAATAAGATCCCAACATCTCTATCTTCCTCTTATAATCCTTACATTGTTTTGAAGGCAATAAAAGAAGGCCTTTTATCTTAAATCAAAAGGAGATACACGATTTAAGGTAATCTCTTCTCTCAAGATTCTTTCTTTAATTTTATTTCTCCAACCCCCTAAACTCTATTTATTACATTATTTTATAAAAAACCTATATATTCAATATAATATGGTTTTTATGTGAATTAATCTTTCTACACTTACACACACCTCCATCTAATGTGTATAGAACGTAAGGTTTCTGTGGACGATGAAATATTAACTCATGAAATGGTGATTGGAAAATCTTCTCCTACCACCTATTATGGTGGAAAATATGATGGAAATGTAATTATATATGATATTTATTTTATTTATTTTATCTCTATTCTTCAATAATTATCATTTAAAACATACCTCTATGCTTTTTATGTTCTAAAAATACAATAATTTTTTTTGAGGATGTGCGGACTATCGCCCATATGACTCATTCATGCTATACATGGAACGTATAAAGGATGTAATTAATGAACTTATATAACATATATAACTTATATATTATTCTATAATTATAAAAAACCAAGGTATAATTTAATTTTTATTCCTTTAAATATGAAAATAAATGAAAGTAGCGTTCATGGGTACATACGGCTTACCGTCTCCTTGAATAGTGCCTTTCATTTCTTATATCTAAATGATATGGAATATTATAAATAGGTATATAATAAATATATATGATATATATGATATATAAATAATGAATAACATTTTTGAGATAATGTAACTTTTACCAGATGGACAATTTGTAATTATAATAGGTTCATTTTTTATTCAAGTTCAGAACATCGAAAAAATGTATGATATGAACTCAAATAATAAACTAATTGTTATATAAAAGTAATAATTGATATAAAAAGAATAATAAACTTTAAAATGGTTCTAAATAAAATATAAATTAACTAAATTTTATTATTTAGGAATAACAAGGATCATACAGGACTAGTCGGACTCGAGGTAGGGGAACTTCCTAACCCAATTTCTATTCTTTTGGTTGATCTTATACTTCTTGATTATGTCATTACATTATTGTGTGAGAAATTAATTTTGATGTATTCCCTTGTATTTATAATAGTTTTATGTGTAATTATAGTGAGTACAATAACTGATTTATTTTATTTACAAAATGATCATTGTAAGGGACTTCATCTCAATCTCTTTTTATTGAGGCATGTTTTGATAATATACACCTCCTTGTTTTACATGGTGTATAATAAACCACTTTGAATTTTACTTGAATTCAAATGGAATATTTTTTCAATGAATAATTTTACAAAATTATAAAAGTAATGTTTTTAACATACATGGAAATAATGACCTCTCAACCACTGTGAGTATTATTTTATATTTGGCTTCCTTAATTAGCTGTAATGTTTTTTAAAAGGAAAATAAATACCATATACCATTTTTATGTATTTTGGTATTGAAAATGGGTTTTGAAAAGCATTGAGTATTTAAATATCTAGAAATGATTTATTGTGAGTGAAAATGAAATTTTATTAGTGAAATGTTGATATTTGCAATATTTGATGTGTTATGATTATATAATGGTACTTGGACATTTGATTTGTGGTTATGTGATAATCCAATGACAGGCAGTTATGTGATAAAACAAATGACGAGTGGTTCTATGATAAACCAAGGCTGGGTGGTTACATTATAACCTCTAATTCATTGGGTATGGAAGTAGTCCATATGGCTATACCATTTGGTGATATGTGTGGAAGTTGATGGTATGGTTATTCCATTTAAGCATGTTTATGTCCCAAGTTACCTTTATATGCTATATGTTTCTTTATATGGGATTTATTTTAATCATTTGGTTACCAAAAATGTTATGAAATGATCATATGTTTAGTGAAAAAATTTATACATCATTAAGGAGAAAATTAGTAATTAATGATACTGTATTCAGGGTTTACATGTTGTTTTGAAAAAAAAAAGTTTACCTCCTTAATGTATCCCTTACTGAGATTATTATGCTAATCCCATGTTTTGAAAAGTTTTTCAATGACATAAAAAGGAAATAGGTCAGGGATGGGATCACATAAATGCCATTCTATATAAAACATGGACCTAAACATGTTTATTTTTATTGAGTTTTTGTTTTATGAAAAAATTAATAGTGATTAGAAGTGTATACTTGTAAAATTCACTCTTTTATGTATATTTTATGACCTAATTACCTAAATATATAAACCATAAATGATCCACAATTTTAATTATTAACATAATTCATGATTATGTAATGTTTAATGTTGTGGCCTTACAGTTGGTATCAGAGGTCTGTTTAAGTAATTTTACGAGTTATGATATTGTTAAATTAACATCAATAAATTAATTTATGGTATGAGAGAAATTATATAGAATTTTAAAATTACCATGTTGCTTCACCAAAGATATTTTTGTTTTCAGAATGTTTTTCTATAGAGAAAACATGGCAGTTGTGCTGGGAAGGCATACAGAGAGAAATGTCCTTCCAAATCAGCATCCTAATTTGGTCAAAATCGGAATTGAACAGTTTGGTGCAGAAATGGCTCAGTAGAATAAGGTGATAAATGGTGGTTGTGTTAATAGATGATTTTTTTGGTTTATTCTAAATGTATATTGGAGTATGAAAGTCATTTAAGGGTTGTCTTACATACATTAAAATAAAAGATACTATATGTAATGTTTTGTAAGTGTGAGTTTTTGTGACAAATATTTACATTCCATGGTTATACTGTGACTAATGATGGCATACCTATTGTTCAATTTAAAGAAAAATTTATTTAAGAGTGTCCATGACCTACCAATATCATATAGATCCGTGGTTTTCATTTTTTGGCAGGCAATTACTGATGTTTTGTTGAATACTTTGAATGGGTATATATCCAACTAACTAGGTTAATTTAAAAATGTGTTAAATTTATCTAGAAAAAATAATGTGGTGAAATTTTTTAGGGATTGAATTGAATATTGGTGAGAGCTCCAGTTTTAGCATAACCATCCAGAAATGTTGAGTTTGTTATCTATAGTGATACATTATTGAAATTAATTGGTGTATTTATAATGTATAATGATTTTGTAATTGATTATTCTTCACATCATTTCTAAACTCATGAGTTAAATTACCCTACGCCTTATTTGTAATTGTCTACTATTGTGTTTTATTTAAAAATTTAGAGGCATCATTTGTGTGGCTTAAAGTGTGAAATATATACAGATCACAAAATTTTTATGTATATATTCATTCAGAATGAATTGAACATGAGATTGAGGAGATGACAAGAATTAATCAAAGATTATGATTGAACAATCCATTACCATCCATGAAAGTACAATAATGTTTCATATGCATTAAGTTGAAAGAGTAATGCTAAATTAACCATGATATGTTTTGAACAAGATATTTAGTTTTTGATTTGATAAATTTTGGATTAGAAGTGGTTGGTGTGTAGAATTACTCTATTTTTATAGTTGTCATTGAAATCATCTCTATTAGACAGAAATAAGAAAGTGAATAAGGAAGATAGTGAGTTGTAGAGAAATGTATAGTTGGTTCTAAATGGTATGTTACAAGAATTTAACATTGATATAGATTGTTTTTGGAGGTTTGGAAAGAGATTATGTGTGCCTTGTGTTTCACAGTTAAAGAATGTGTTTTCATGTGAAGCTCATATTTATTTGTTTTAAGTTCATCCTAGAAATTATAAAGTGTACATAGATCATTTGGACTATTACTAGTGGGATGGTATGAAAAGTGATAATCTTGAATTTACTGTGGAGTGTTTAACTTGTCAAAATTTTTAATAAGAACAGAAGTAACTTAAAGAGATGCTTCAAACTTTTCCAATTCCGGAGTGGAAATGTAAAAATGTTTCCAATGATTTTATAGTGGTATTACCAAATACATCTCAAGGTAATAATTCAATCTTGGTTATTTTTCATCAATTGACTAAATTTTCACATTTACTTCTTATTAGAGATACATTGTCTCTAGATTATGTTTCTCATTTTTATTAATGATATAGTCATGTTACATGGGTTTCCACTCCCCATTATATCTGATCGTGATCCCAGGTTCACTTTTAACTTTTAGAAGGGCCTTCAGATGTCATTGGGTTCTAAATTAAATTTTAGTACATATTTTCAACCTGAATCAGATGGGCAGTCAGAACAAACAATTCATAATTTGGAAGATATTCTTTGGATCATTAATGGATTACAATGGAATTTGGGACCAACATCTCTCTTTGGTTGAGTTTTCTAATAATAAATGACTTCATTCCAGTATATAGATAGAACCATTTGAGGCATTATACCTGATGTGGTTTCAAATTATATATTTTTGAGATGAAGTAGGTGAAAGGAAACTGATGGGACCAGAATTGGTAGAGGATATGGTAGTGAATGTTTAGTTAATATAGAAACACTTGAGGATAGCTGAGAGCATGAATAATAGTTATAAGGGTAACCAGAGGAATGGTATTTATTTAAAGGTAGGTGATCATTTCTTTCTCAATATTTATCCATTTAAAAGTGTGATGTGTTTTGGTAAGAAGGGGATGTTGAGTCCACATTTCATTAGATCTTATAAAATTCTGGATAATGTTGGATCATTTTATTTTTGTGTGGATTTAACTACAATTTTATCCTAGGTACAAAATGTTTTTTCTAGTTTAATTTTTGTGAAATTATATACCAGATCCAACTTAGGTTTTGATTCTAGAGTTAGTTTAGTTGGAAGAGAATATTTATTATGAGGAATAACTAGTCTATAT
The DNA here is from genome assembly GCA_963277665.1 of Viscum album. Classification (NCBI taxonomy): domain Eukaryota; kingdom Viridiplantae; phylum Streptophyta; class Magnoliopsida; order Santalales; family Viscaceae; genus Viscum; species Viscum album. The sequence continues at coordinate 249,251,080 of OY728131.1, forward strand.
TCATGACCAAAGTGAGAAAGTGTTACATAATAAGTTAATTTACCAGGTAAAATTGTTTTGGAAAAACCACATTGTTGAAGAGGCAACATGGGAATTTGAAAATGATATGAGAGATAAATTCCCCCACTTATTTTATAATTGAATAGAATTGTAGGGACGCAATTCCCAAAAAGGGAAGGATGTAATGACCAAGTTATTTATAGAATAAAACATTTGATTCATATTAATACTTATGAATAATATATTAATTTTACATTAATGGGGTTTCTATGTTCAATGAATTACCTAAAAACCATGGGTTTCTCTGAAATCTCATGTTTTACACAAGGTTGAGTCATACCGAAAAATAATATAATAATATTATTATTTCAAATGGCAGTTAATGCATACTCTTTATATTGGAGGGAATGAACAGAATTGAAAATATTATGATTAAACATGATTTTCAATTTTTTTACATTTACCCAATAAAACATAAAGGCTTAAAATGAAAATGTTTCAAATTTTAAGCATAAATACTCTAATGTTTTTTTAAAAGGGTTATTTTACCACCTTTTAGTGGGGCCCCTTTTTAAATCTATTTTTTTTCACTTTTATATGTTCAATTTTTTAAAATATAATTATTCTTCATAATAGGGACATCAAAATATACTTTGGTTAAATTTTTGGTACTTTTCTGATAAAGTACATTTTATAATGAATAGTGAAAAATACTACATTTTAAGTCAAAACTGTATTTTTATCTAATTTATTTTTATAGTTATATTTTTATTTTAATAGTTCTTAAAGTATAATAGGATTATATTTTTATAATTTAATCCAATTACGGACATTTTATGTAATTTCATATTTTAATTGGACATAAACACACCTCAATTTATTTGGTAGTTTTTACTTCTTAATGAAATACACGTTTTGGTTTTGAAAATAGGAATTAATTTTAAATTAATTTCTACAAAATATGGGTTATGAATTTGGAAAATTTGATTTTATATTTGGAATCAGGAGTTCCATATTTTTTAAATATGCACCTTCTATATTTAGACCTTTTGAATAACAACTTCAGTAAATATATTATTTACCATGGTTAAAGGGTAAATCTGGTAAATTAGCATAAAAAATATTATAATAATATAAATTCACACAATAAAATTTCATAACCCTTTTATATGAGATATTTAAAACCATGGGAATCCTTGGTTTAATTGTTGGACCCCATGAATCCGCTTGTGTGTGAAAATGACATTTAATTACATATAATTCAATGTTAAGGAGAATATAACCTAAACCTGTGTATTTTAGTAAAAATATTTTAATATGGGTTATATAAGTGATATCTTTGACTATATATATTCATTAGAAATAATAAAATAATTATTAAATCATTTTATTTTATTTAGAATTATTATACATCTTATAAATAGTTTTATGTACGACACTGTGGTGATGTAGTGATTAATTTAATAATAGAAGATTTAAATAAACGAGATTATAAATGTTAAAAAAATTATTATGAAACTTTTTATTCCATATAAGAATTTTATTGATGACTATTACTTAGTATATTTTAATTATTTATGTTTTTTTCAAATGAATCATGTTGTTGTGGACTTTTAAAAGGTCATGATTTGAATATTATTAAAAATTGACATAAATGAGTTTCTTAAATAAATAATATTTTATTAAATGATAAAATAGTACTAAATTTTTTTGATTCGGCCACATGACTTATATAATTTTTCAAATTTCATTAATAACCCACTTGTTGTTTTATAGTAATATGATTTTAAATATATTAACCATATAGTATGAATATACTAGAAGACATGGAAAAAAGATTATTTAGGTAACTAATGGTTAAAGCTATAAGATATGGTTACATTTGTGACATAATCTTGTCTAAAACCCATATTATGAAAGTATTTATACCCCTAAGCATCTAATATAATAAATATATCACTTTGGTGATATTATATTTCGAAAAGAAATTAATAAAAAATATTACATTAAGACATTCCGAAAGTGCCCCCCTCAGTCTTATAAAAGGACACCACCTCTAACCCTTAATCAAACATCTCAAGCCCCCATGAATCGTACAAAATCTTCCAAAATAAGCTCCCAAAATAACTATGTTCCTGATAGATGCCTTAAATTTGGAAAAAGGTATTTAAATATGGTCTTTCATCTTAAATCCAAAGGAGTTACCCGATTTGAGGTAATGTCTTCTCTCAAGATTCATTATTTTATTTTCCATCTCTATCCCCCTAAACTCTATATATTCAATTATTTTATACCAAAACCAGTATATAAATTATCATATGTTGGTTTTTTTGAGAATTATTATAACTACACTTACACACACCTCTGTCAAATGGGTATAGAACATACTGTTTCGGTGGACGATGAACTACTGCCTCACGAAACGATGATTGTTCAATCTTTATCTACTTTCTCTTATGGTAGCCATTTTGATAGAAATGTAATTATATATTATATATATGATATTGATTTTATTTATATGCTTATATAATTCTCATTTATAAAAAACTTTTATGCTTTTCCTTTTGTATAAATATGATAATTTCATTTGAGGAAGTGGGGACTACCGCCCCCTCAATGTGATATGACTCGTTCATGCTATACATGGAATATATAAAGGATGGAATTAATGAAATAATGTAACACATATAACATAAATATTATACTTAATTATAATATTCCTATGTATCATTTAGTTTTCTTTCCTTTAAATGTGAAGAATAAATGGTGGTAGTGTTCATGTGTGCGTACGACATACTGTCCCCTTGAACAGTCCATTTCATTTCTTATATCCAAATTATATAGACTATTCTAAATAAATATATATAGGATATATATGATATATATTATATCTTAATAATGAATATTTTTTTGGAGATAATACACTTTTGACCACATGGACAATTTGTAATTATAACAAGTTCATTTTTGACCCATGTTCCAAACATCGACAAAAATGTCCGATATGAAATAAAATTATTAACTAATTGTTATAGCAAAGTAATAAGTGATATAAAAAATAATAATAAACCATTATTTGTAAAATATAAATTCTTGAAAAATTCAAAATTAATACCCAATGTTCAAAATAGTCCATTCAAAAAATAATTATCCTTACAATTCCACAAAACATTACAACTAGGAACAAAACATTATAATAAAAATGACTTAATCACATAGTATTCCAATATTAATGTAACATCCTATCCCCACCACATTGGATTGATAAGTCAATAGGATGTTACTTTTCATTAAGAAACATCCCCCAGTCAGTAAAGGATGGATATAAATGAAGTGGGTTTTATTAACAATTATGGGATGATTTTCCCATTGAAAGAAAACAATATTCCCAAAAAATGATAAAAGTATACTGCACGATGAATGATAATAAATTTATAATAAATTAAGGTAAAATAATTTATATAAATTCCAACTACCAAAAGTACCATCATGAAAATCTAAAAAACATGAATTTAAAGATAAGAAAACATAACCAATAGTTCCCAAAGATCCAAGAAACTCAAAATCTACAAAAATCCCCATTATCCATAAAATAGCACAAGCATCATGATGCAACACTAAAGAAGTTTGACACATTAACTTTTTGTGTATCTTGATGAAAAATATTTTTAAAAGTACTAAAGTGCCAAAATATGGGTGAGTACTGATACTACGAAGGTTTTCTCTAATGAATTCCATACTCACACCACTAATATAGAACATGATAGCACAATTATATAAATCATTTGATATAAATCAATTTATAAAATATTTTATATAAAAATATAAATAAATATATAAGTATTTGTTACCTAACATAATAGGTTCCAAGGAACGAAACCAACCCATGATTAAAAACCAATGCATGAATTCCATTTTTGGCATCAACCACTCTATTCTCATATCCACACATCCAAACAAGAATGAAACCATGACCTCTCTATACTCATGACTGGTGAGTCATCCTTTCAATATATCATCACTTAGTGAACAACATTGATGGGGGTACTTCACACCATATTTGTAACATTCTTTTAATGGGGGTATATCACACCCATATCCATCCCAATGAACATGAACACATGCCACACAACCGTTACAAAAAACAATGAAAAAAAACCATTTCAACCATTTAAATAAATCTGTTATTTTATTTAAATTCTTTCAAAAAAACCATTTCAATGAAACCATTATTTTTTTGAAAACATATTACCATGAATCTAAACCGAATAACTGTTTTAAAATCTAGTTAATAATTCCACTTCCAACAAAAATTCCCAATTTCTAAAATTCAATAAACTGTCTCCAAAGAGGATTTAAAAAGAGAAATTGACATCAATTTCATAGCCAATTTCAATCACAACGATAAATTTGAAATCAATCCTTCATATTTTAAATAGAGAAGTCAAGGGTAATTCCACCTACCTCGGACATTGACTTGGAAAATTCCACTGAGTTTGGTTGAAAATTGTAAACCCTGCCATATATATCTTATAATATCATGAAAGTTGCATAATATAATCATATTTGGCATCAAATTTCATTGATATGTCTACAATGGACGTATATCTATGAAACCAATAGGTATAGAGAAGTAGATCTAGAAAACCGGACTAAGAATTACTATGAATGATCCATTACTATTAGAATCTAGATTAAAAACACCATAGAACCCCTTTTGATTGATTATATATTCTTATTTAGCCTTTTGAAAGAGAAAAATTAGAGTTAGGGCCATAAAAATGGAAAAACGAGGGAGTTTGAGATAAAAAATGTATGAGATCCACAATTTTATGATATTACTTTTATCTTCCGCACGGTTAGTCGTATGGTTAAGAAAATAGTGTGACAACTACGTGAAATCATCTGTATCAAGAACGAACCTCACACTATTGGCTCACACGATATACAAATAATGTGCTAGCCATGCCAAATCATATTATCTCAAGTTTCATAGTTTCACCTAGGCTACCCCATGGTTTGGATAAACTGTGTGCCTCCCGTGTTCCTTCCCATTATCTGCTAATTCATAATGCATGGTTTCTTATAGGTATTTCTTGGTTTTTCAAAATCTTTCACTTTTATAAAATCTGCAGAAACATCACAAAAGTTTCCCAAACTCTCCCAAACTAAAACCATATACATTACATAATTAAAATGCATATATAATGGCTAACTTAATTGAAATTTAGGTTTCTATATTCTACCCACAAATGGACTTTCCATCCTCATAAAGTATAAAACCATCACATCCTGGAAAGTGATATGGATATTCCTCTTTAATTACCATCTCCTATTCAAATGTCTCTTTCTGAATCTAACCATTATTCCACAAAACCTGCATGAGAACTTTTCTTTTTTCCATGCAAGTATTTCTCTTGTGTATCCAAAAAACGAACTAGCATTTTCCCTAATGAAGCTTCAATATCTTAGTCAATTTGATCTCATATAATCAAATGTAGAGGACGGGGATTTTACATTTTCATCTAAGATGATGGAAACATATTATTCGCTTCATAGAACCGTGAGGGAAATTACAATCATTATGCTACTACACCAAACCATTCATGTATTTCAAAAGGGTATATGTATCAATGAGACAACTTGACATACATTCCAAAAAATCTACAGGCAAGCCTTGGAGAGATCCTCAAGAATAAATGATCACTCACATTGAAGGAAAATAACCATCTAAGATGATCGAAATGTGAATTTTAATGACTCTGAGTCATCTTCATTCATTTCCTGATCAACTGAATCTTATCCATCATTTCTTGAAAAAGGATCATCCCAACTAGTAAAGTATCACATGTTTCCACTAAAAAAAGTAGGGAATGACAAGGAAACACATACATTGCTTTAAATCGAGCAATGTGTATCATGTTTTGATAGTTTAGGTTATATGATAACAGAAATAATGGTGCATTCACTTCCCATGTGCCACAAAAATCCATTACATAATCCAACAACTTGTCTTCCAATGCTTTTATAGTCTATTTGGATTGCACATCCATCTAAGTATGATATGTCATGTTCATTTTCAACTGAGTTCCAAGGGAATTTTGTAAGGATTTTGAGAAACATGAAGTAATCCTCAGATCTCTTCAGGGCATGATTAAAATTGCTATTACATTCCTCTTTACAAATTCTCAAAAATATATTTTTGATAAATTATCCACCATATGAGATTCATGAATAGGGATGAATTATTCATCTTTGTGAGACAATACACTATCACCCATATGGAATCATGTTCTTGAACCATTATTGGGAGACCTTTTAAAAAATACATAGTTATCTGCTCCCATTTCAAAATTGGAATAATTAAACACTAAAACAAACATGATGGTCTCTAAGTTTCTACCATAATGTTCTGACAAGTTAAAAATCTTGAAACAAACTCAACAACCAATCTTTTTATGCATACCCACCAAAAATATACTTTGAATGCCTTCTAAAATTTTTTTATAACAGGATGAACTTCCCATTTTAAATGGCGGTAAACATGAAGAAGTTGTTCTTGAAAATCCATATGTATGACCATCTAATTTCTAAACAGCTATATCAAGCTCACATCAAGTATCCATCCCATTGTAGTCTCCCCACCATTAAATTTCCACTTGATAGACTGATATTCTTCATCATACGTGTCTGCCTATTTATCCATCTACACTAAATTAGGAATGAACATAACTAGAAAGAAGGTTGCAACTTCACCATGGTTTTCACATTCCAAGTGAATGTTAGCTAGGACCGACATCAATAACCACTCATCTGAATCTACTTTTTCGGACTGTAAAAATGAATTTCTACATAATATATCTTCCACAGAATTTTCATAAAATGATGTATACATTAAGTAAAAATAGAAATATTATAGATACTCCATCCATATTATTTGTTTCAGGTTCAAGTCCAATTTTTAGAAAATATGTTTCAATCACTTATGATCCATAAACATTGTAAATTTCTCACCAATGTGGTAATGAGGCCATGTATTCAAAATATGGATTACAATAGCTTTCTCTGAATCATATGTTGGTTAGTTCTTCTCATGTAACCTCACCTCTCTTGATCCCTAATATACAACATGATCTTCCTATATGAGTACACATCCACATCCTAATTTTGAAGTGTCACAGTACACCACGTACCCTTATACTGATTCTGGCAGTATCAAGAAAAGTGCTCAAGTATGGAAAACATTAAGCTCTTGGATGGAATTTTAAAAATCCTCACCCCATTGTAGTGGAACATTTTTCCATTTCAAATCTGTCATAGGTGAGCCTAGTTGTGAAAAATCAGAAACAATGTGTCAGTAATAACCATAAAATCAAAGGAAAATATGTATCTCAAAGACATTATTTGGAGGATTCTAAGAGATAACAGCCTATATATTTTAAGGATCAATTGAGACAACTCTTTTAGTAAGTATATTCCCAATAAATATACATATTCTATCAAAAATCACACTTTTATAGTTTCCCATACAACTGATGATTTCATTGCAAAACCAACATTGTCACCAAGGGCTGTTGATGATCATCCCTTTTAATTGAATACAATAATATGTCAACCACAAAAACCACCAAAAAAGAAAATAGTTATATTTGAAATATTTGATTCATCAAATCCATAAAAACTATTGGTTATTAAATAAAACCTAAAGTCATTTCAACATATTCATAATGGTCATATCTACTCTGGAAAGTTATCTTTTCATTATCATCCTTCTGTACCCGCAATTGGTGATATCTTGATCACAAGTCCATCATAGATAACCAATGATATCCCCCTAATCAATCAAACATATCATAAATACGTGGAAGTGGATACTAATTTTTTACCATAACATGGTTAATCATATGATAATCTACACACCAATGAAGGGTTCTATCCACTATTTTCACAAACAAGACTACTGCTACCCATAAAGAGAATCTACGCCAAATGAAACCTTTTTACAAGACTTCCAAATAAACATTAAATTCACTTAATTCCATTATTCTTATTATATGAAACAAAAGTGATATTGTACCTGTCCCCCTAATGAGATAAATCATCAACTCCACTTCTCTCATAGGTGGAAACCAAGATAAATTTTTAAAAAACACATCTTGAAAATGATCTAGGACTATTAGAAATATATTATTCTCAATTTATTATGTTGATTAAAATTTCAATGCTACTAACTTGTAAGAGATCATTCCAACTACTGCTTCCAACAAGCTCGTTGCGCCGAACAATACATTCTTTTATCCACTAAAGGGATTCTTGATGCCATCCTCATTTATGAAACTAAATGTTCTCATATAATTGTTGATGTGATATTTGATCATTTTAAACCAATACATACCCATTATTGTATCATATGAATCCACATCAAACATTGATAAATCTAATCTCCAATCATCTCCATCCATTGTTATAGAACATGCTCTACACATAATGACTATATATTCTCATTGAACAAGATGAGTTTGTAATTTTAACTTAGAAGTCATCATCTGAAGAATTTAACTCATATAATAAATAACATATGAAGATATAAATCCATGAGAAACACCTATATCAAAAAATTATTTCATAAAGGTATAATTTAAATGAATCATACCTATCGCCATTGATGGTCCAGATTGATAAACCACGATAACCACTTCAGGTCTTTATATTTTCTTGCTCACTACAATGTGTTCAATATTTCCCTATTGATATTTTACCTACTAAGTAGTAATAATGTTCCTATAATCAATATGGTTATCTCTATTCTACTGATGATTATTTTTCTGCTGCACTTGTCCCATCAAGGCATACGATGCTCGTGTCACCTGAGAATTGTACCAATCACAAAAAATCAGAGCACTACGACAATAGCTCTGATGATTCCCCCATCTGATTATTGTTGTGTCATTATCTTGGTAGTTTCATACACACTTTCTTTATGTGGTTAAGATATCAAAATTGAAAACATCTTTATTTTCTCTTCAGATGTGGAGGAAGGTTCACTGATCAAGTTGTGCACTTTTGATTCATGCCCCCATCATGCAAATAGGTGTCTCTCTTCCATTTTCTCATAGCATTATAGTTCCCACCATTTCCCATGGGTATCAATATACTTTTGACTCCCGTAGACTTTGAGATGTCTTGTGAAGATATTGTCACACTGTTAATCATCTCTGTATAATCTGTAATACAGATCACATCAATCTTTGATAGAATTTTTACCTGATCCCCAATTAAAAAAATGTGTTCCATAAAGGACACACTAGCCACAAAATTATGTGAAAAGTGTACTAAATTAGTGAATTTAGTAGCGTACTACATGAAAAAAATATTTTTTTTCTTCATGCTGAATAAGTTCATTGTTCTTTGAATTATGAATGTGTGGGGATTCAAATTTTTGTTAAATAATTCCTCAAAATCCTCTTATGCTAGGATGTATTCTACTTTATCCTGAACTGTTGAATCTCATCATGGTCTTGCATGATCTTCTAGTATATATGTAGAAAAATTTACATTCAACTTTACCGGTGTGCTAATGAAATAAAAGACCTGCTTCGTAATGTTCATCCACACCTCTTAATTCTACGATTCAAACTCGCCATAAAATATTGGTGGGTTCTTGAACTATAATTAGATAGAATGATCCACTTTCCTTGATCCATCCCTCATATTCCCGCTTTCCACCGCATGAAATGCTCGGTCAATACTATGAACTCATTGTTAGTTTACATATGGCTTTCGTGAAACCACATTCCTATAAGAATCTTCCAGTTGGTTTCAATGATGCTAACAAGTTTCCATTTTCAATACAGAATAAACTCCATAATTCTCACTTCCTATTAAATAAAGGTATAACATTTCAAATTATAACACATCAATCTATCAAAACAATGATTTCAAAAATCAAACATTAACATGATTAATAAATTTTTAAAAATTAAATTTGATTTTGAATATCAACCCATTATCAGAACACCACGCCAATATCATTACAAAATATTTCATTTGAAAAAAAATCAACATTTTTTATACAATAAAAAATTTCACCAAATCATTGCTCAAAATGAAATATGAACTCATAGTGGGAATTCATTAATCTATAATGCTTGCCCTGGTCTCTCATTAGATAAACTCCTAATAATGAGATTCCAATAACTATAAGTTTCTCCAAAACACTTAAGTACCAATTCGAATGTAACATGATGTTTACTATAAAAAGATAGACAAGTCATTTTATTCTCTACATTTGAAGTTCCAAAAACTATTCCCATTTCTACTAACCTGAAATGAGAAATTAATAACAATTAATATCAAATATAAGACTAACATAACTGATGACCAATTATACCACACACAAAATTAAAATTACCCAGACTGATATAACTTGTAACATAACTCCCCTCTTCATTGGATTGATAAGGTGGTAGGATATTACAACACCTTAAAATACATCCCCAAGATGCCAAAGGCTGGTAATCAATTCCTAGGGAATCATTAACAAGTATGGGATTATTTTCCCATTAAAAGAAAACAACCAACAAAAAACACCTTAACAATCTACTACATAATTCATGATAATAAATGTATATCAACTCAAGGAAAACCTAATTATTTAAATTCTAACTACCAAGAGTACAACATAAAATGTTTACAAAACATAAATGTAAATAGTGGAAGACATAACTGGCAGATCCCAAAGACTCCAATAAAACTCCAAAGATCCAACAAGCTCCATGATCCACAAAACATCTCTAGTATCATGATTCCCCACTAAGGAAGTGGGACACATTACCTTTTCTCATATCATCATTAAAAATCACTATAAAAGAATCAATGTTCAAAAGAAAGGGTGTGTTCTAAAACAATGTCGGTTCTCCTCCAATGACTTCTACACTCACTCCACTATGATAGAACATGTCAGAAAATGTATATAAAACATTTTATATAAAACAATTTATAAAATAGTTTATATCAAAATATAACCATGTTCAATAAGTAATCAGTTTTCACAAAACACAACAAGTTTCAAGTAAAGTAACCAAACCATGATTTAAAACCATTTCATTAATTCCATTTCTGGCATTATCAACTCTATTCCCATATACACATATCCAACCATGTTTGAAACCTGGACCTCCCTATACATACAAGTGGTGAGTCATCGTTTCACTAATTCATCACATAGTGAACCATCTTTATGGGGTACTTGATTCCCATATACATACCGTTAACTTTATGTGGGTACATCAATATCTTATTTATCCTAATTCATATAAACACACGCCACACAACCATGCAAAAAACCAGTGTCAAACAGCCCTTTCAACCATTTTAATAAATCTGAGATTTTATTGAAAACCATTCAAACACACCATTTCAATAAAGAAATACATATATTGAAAACGTTTTTCCTTGCATCAAAACTAGATAATCATTTTAAAATATTCATGTTGAAATCATGTTACAAATTCCACATTCTAAAAAATGCTGAAATTCTACAATTCGATTATCTTTGACCATAGAAAATTTTCGATAATAATTTCACATGAATTTCATAACCAATTTCAATAAAAAAATTTAATCATTACTTTATATTATTCATGGAGGATTCTAGAGTGAATCCACATACCTTAGAAAAAATTTAAAATTGGGAAAAAAAATGAAAACATCCACATAATCAGATTGAAACTCCAAGAACCCACCTTATATTTTTTCCTCTATCATAAAAAATGAAAAATATAATAATATTTCGCACTAAATTCCTTATATATATCCATAATGGATTTAGATCTATGAATCTTTTATAAATTGGGAGAGAAAAAAATCTATAAAAACCCACAAAGAATTACCAATAATGATCACTTATCTTGAGAATCTGGATTTAAAACACCAAGAGAAGACTTTAAATCACCTTTAGATCGATGGGAGAAGTTTCAATAGCCTTTGGGAAGAGAGAAAGTTTATTTAGGGCCAAAAAGGGGTAATCAAATGGAGTTGGAGATCAATACTTATGAGATAAAAAAATTTAGGATCTCACTTTTAACCTATGCACGGTATGTCACACAGTTAATAAATATGTGTTCCAACTATGCACTTTCTTCTTTCCCAAGGAGGAACCTCACATGGTTGACCCACATAGATTCCAAACCATGCAACAGCCATGAAAAATCCCACTATCTCAAGTTCCATTATTTCTTCTTGTCCATGACATGGTTTGGACAAACAATGTGTGGCTTGTGCAACTTTTCTTTATCCCCAAATTCATTGTGTAATGATTTATATTGGTGATGTGTAGTTTTCCCAAACTGTTCACCTTTAGAAAATCACAAAAAACATCTCTAAAGGTTATCAAACACTCCCAAAAATCAACCATATACATTACATGATTAAAAACATAAATAAAGGGTTACATACTTGAATTCTTTGGGGATACAATAAGTATTGACATTTAACTCCATATAATATCAATCACTATTAATATCTTATATAAAAAACTAAATACCCAAATCAGATATTCTCTACGATAGTTTAATAATTTCTATGCATAACTTGAATCACCATAATTCCCAAATAAAGTCATATATTATTCCAAAATATAATTCACCCATTAATTTTAAAATAAAATCCCATATTATGCATGTTACCTTGATCATATAGGGTTCCCAAAATAGTGAATGTCTTCCCAAATAACATTAGTTAATTGATCACCAGATCATTTTCCAATCTCATAGTTATCTATTCAATTAAAAACTTTTTCACAAAATAAACAAATTATAATTATATAAACTCATTTAACTAAATTTAAAAATTTATACTTAACATGAAATTCACGTAGACTAGTGGTAGATGATTCATCCTTGCCACCCTTCAGTTGTGGGTTTGATTCCCACAACATTACTAGACACAACATGGTTGTAACCCATCCTATGGGTTCTCCTTATTACATATATATACTTATTATAACATTAATAAAAATATGATAATGTCCTCAAACATAACTATAAACTGTTTGAACCTTAGAGACTATCACATATCTTTAATTTTTCATCTCAATAATTAATTATTGACAATTACCTAAAAAAATGTCTCCAAAAAATATTTGTAACCACAATAAAATTTGGTAACATAAATGCTCAAAAGGGAGTTATAATACATTAAACATATGATCAACCTGAAAATTAAAACCCATAATGATATAACACTTAAGAAAACATCATAATCTCTAATGTTATCTAAACCCTCATATGATACCAACTGAAAGGATGCCACTATAAACATTACATAGTCTAATTATTATAAAATTATATATTAATTTTTCTTCTCAAATTTATTTTATTTATAAAGATACATATATTTAGGAAAAACTCTTTCATAGTGAACCCATACGTAACTGGTGGATACTTATAATCAGCATCCACTTTTACACCAAAGGAAACCCTTCTAAAATAAAACATGGATTTTTTTCAAGACACATCTTCAATTATTTCATCATGAAATATTCCTTTCCCGTACAAATAATATTACCTATAAAAAATTTAAAACTTTGGATTAGAAGAAAAAAAATTCAGTAAATGACATAAATAAATATATTCTTTAGTCCAATGAAAATATTAAACCCAATTAAAATCCATTTGATGAAAACCCATTAGCAAGGATAGAAAAATCACACATGTTCTTTAGGAAATCATTACGATATCATGATTACAATCACGATTAAAACTATAGTATATATACATTCGACTCCTATCATTGGATTACCAAATGCATTTGAGAGCAATAGTGTTGCTCATCCTTTATAAAAGCCATATCAGGCTGACCCATTTCTCATGAGCTATAATGCAGTTCAACCCTTTTTATAACCAATATCGGGCTCACCCATGATCTTTAATGAGGATTAAATCGTTTTATATAATTTTCAAGTAATAAATAATTTGTAATAGTATTTAAAACTCTTTTATACCCACGATAAAACAATCTTCAAATTTTGAAATACCATTTTCTTGAAAACCCACTTTTAAAATAAAAAAACCACGCAAATAATAATGAAACCATTTCCATTGAAATGATTTATAAAAACCTATAAAGGAAACATCAAATTAATAAATAATCATGAAATTCGGATAGGCCTCTTATGTCATATAATTTTAAAAAACATTCCTTTTGACACTTATAAAAAAAGTTGAACAATGAGCTTAAAAAGTGGATTTTTAAAATAAATTCCCTTAAATTGATGCATGTATGATAAAATTTTAGAGAAATTATAAATATATAATTTTAAAACATTCACGTGAATATACATAAATTAAAAAAATTATTTTTGAAAACAGGGACATTAAATAGAGTGATTATAATAATAAATAATTAAAACATTTATAAAGTGGTTTTTATTAAACAAGTCTCTTACCATGAGTTAGACTTGTCACACTAAGTATTTATATTCCTAAAAAATAAATATATAATAATTATTTAATATATTTATAACCTTATTAAATTTTATTATTCCTTTTTTGTAACGTATTATCATGTTATAACAGTTACTTGATTATTTATGTTCACATCAGATATTTTGATCATATTCAGTGTATATGTACAAAATGACTTTGGTATGATTTCAATAGTCAAAATTGGTCATGAGTACATCATCCCTTACATATTATTAATTAAATAATAATAAATTTTATAATACTATAAAATCCATCCATTAAATATAGATATGAAAAACTAACTATGTTAAACTAATAGAGATAGTAAGTTTAACATTCGCATGAGTAACGTTTCAATTTTTCAATGATCATTACGGTAAGAGGGTGAGTAGTGTTTTATAATTATAGAGTGTAAATAAGAACATTAATATCATATTAATCATTTAAATATAATTATATATAAATATCATCTGTAACACCGTGAGATTTTTTGTTAAATAATATTTTTAATTTTGTTGATGTCTTCTGTTGTATGTTACACCAAGATTAGCTTGCACTATACGCACCACCTTATTAACTTGCAGTATACTCAACAATATACTTGGCTTGTGTTACATGCAAGATCGACCTTCCTCAATAGCTTGCGTGGTATGCAATACAGAGTTTAACTAAAAAATGACATATTATAATATTATTATGAACTAGCCGTTATGAATTATGTTAACCGCATTTTGAGTTTATAAAATTATTATTCATCTTACACATTTTCTAGAACATGGTATGAGAACAAAATTAATTTTTCATATAAAAGAAATAATTTAAAAAAATGCAGTTTTGTCACCTTTTGATGGCACACCCATTTTAAATTTAATTTTTGAAAATTTTATAGGTCCAATTTGACAAATTAAACTTCTTCTTTTGAATCAAGATATAAAAATTTACATTGGATAAATGTTTTACATTATTCTGATAACCTTCACTTTTTGATGAATTGTAAAAATACGCTAAATTTCAATTAAAAACAAATTTTTTCATCAAGATGATTTATATGGTTGAATTACAATATTTAATGGTTTTATAGTAGAAATAGAATATAGTTTTACTATTTAATGTAATGTAAGTCATTATCTTGAATTTTACAATGAATTTATAGGTAAAAACATTTCAATCTTTTGCAATGTTTTAACTTTTAAAACCCATTTTCTCAATTGCAGGATTAATTTTATATTAAATACTGTAACTTATATGTTTTGAAATTGGAAAAATGACTCCATATTTGGAATCAGTAGGTCCAAATTATGTTAATGAGCTACTTTTCATTTTTAGGCTTTATGAATAGTAACTAAGGTAAATTTTATTTACCATAGTTAAAGGTAAATCAGGTAATTAAGGGTAAATATAATATTATAAAATTACCATACAACTTGTTTTAATATAATTTGAGGATTATATTTTTCTTTAAAGAATACTTGGTTCAAAATGGAATCTATTGGAACCCATTTGGATGTGATTAAGACAATTAAATTATTTTATTTAAAGAAAGTTAAATATGTCTCACTCAAACTTTAATAATTAATGTATTTTTAAAATAAGGTTATACATAATATAAAATAGAATATAAATAATCATTTGAAAGATAAAATTATTTTATTTTTTATGGTAATGTATTTTTATTTTTTAAGAAATATTTAATTACCTTAATAGATTATACATTGATGATGCAGAAATTATTTATTTATTGAGAAATCAATGATATAGTTTTTATTAAAATAATATTACCAATAAAAAGGCCCAAAAACATAACAAAAACACCTTGGTCGAGTATATATATACCCTAATCATACAAGGGTAGACTTGTGGACCATTTGTAGATTTTTTGAATAGATTTTGACATTTATAATATTTTATTTAAAATGATGTCAAAGTTGTCACCTTCATAATTTAATAAATATAACAATTTAAATGTTGTTATTTTATGATTATAAATACCACTAAAAATATTATTATGTAATAAGTTATATTTATAATCATTATAGTATTTTAGTTTAAATTTTTATGCAACAAATAAGTATATTAAATAATTACACAAAAATTTTGTAGTAATTAATTTATTAAGAGAAATATCAAATAAATGGTTTTAAAAATTTTAAAATAAATACTATATGAACAAATTAATGTGACCCATGATTTTTATAGACTAATACGACATGTTATGAATCTATTAAATATTTTTTTTGAATATATCTTTTTTTGGGATTTTATTTAAATTCAAATAATTAAATAGTGTCGATATTGACACTTTTTATATTTTATAAAAATAACATATTATTAAATTGTTTAAAAATCACAAAAATATTTAAAAATTACAAATTTAAAATTATATGGTCGAAAATGTAATAATTTTTCTAATTATGGAAAATTAACAACACATATTTAAGTATTTATAACAATTTTAAAATTAGAATATTATTACCACAAATAAAATTAAATAGATTAAATAAGAATAAATCAAAATGATAAGGTTTAAAATAAAATTAAAACATTTCTACATTTTATTGGTTGATGCGATTAAAACCCTATCTTACCACATATCCGAATTTGAGTCACTTTGGATGTTTTTATGTGGGGTATGGGTTTATTATAAATTAATATTTTAGAGGTTTCCAAAAGTGACCCTCTCCTCTCTTATAAAAGGGAACCTCCTCCCTCTCCTATTAAAAACATTTTGAGCCTTCAAGATCAGAAAAATCCTATCCATTTCTCTTCTAGACTTCCCAAATAACATACAAGAGGTCCCAGTCTTCTTGAAAGACCAACTTCAGTGCCCTAAGAGGAGGTTTATAAGAGGTGTGTCAAAGAAGAGGTAATATACATTACCGATTCTTTCAAATTTATTTCATCTTCTACTTCCTCTTGTTTATTTGATTCATTATAAAGTAATAACATCATTTTCACTTATATAATTATATGTTATTATAAATATGAAACAACCCCATTTCACCTTCTATCCATCTTACGGAAAATGAAACCACTGCACGTTCGTATGTACGAAATACCGTCTCTACGCCGTGGTGTAATCTATTTTTCCACCACCACCTTAATTGGATGGGTATAATGGTGTAAATAATTACTATATATGGTTATTATAACATCATAATGATTCTGAGATATTTTATCATTCACTTCAATTTCATTTAATAATTATGGGAAAGATATCATCGCTCGTGCGTATGTACGGATTACCGTCTCCATGACGTGATGAGATTCATTCACCAAGTAAACCATTCAAGAATTATTATAAATTATATATAATAAATAATCATGAAATATATGACATAATAGTGATACTTGATTTTTTTATATGTTATTTACTTACTTTTATTCAATTTAATAAAGAAACAAAAATAGTGTTCATGCGTACTTACGACCTACCATCTCCATGAACGGTGTATTTCATTGCATTTATCGATATATTATATGTATATATATATATATTATATTCTGAATATATTATATATAAATAATGTTTTACATTCTGGAAGTAAGTAATCATTATCTAAGTAATCATATGAATAATTACAAGTCAAAACACGTATGAAAAATGAAACAATTTTACCCAAAACACTGCATTAACATGAAATTGACAAATGAATGGGTAATATAAAGTCGTAGGGAATCATATATGATATCATAAATACTAATATGGTTCTGTTAGAAGTTAATAATATGTTTAAACCCACTATATATGAGTCTTGGACACATATAAAAAATATCAGCCTTAAGGTAAGGGATTATTTCGTCTCAGATTTATTTCTGTGAGACATATGCCTTAATCACTGTCTATTTCTTTTATATAGTGTTTATGCTTCCCATGAATGTTTTATGATTTTTATTATGGATAATATGATATTTAAATATGCTTGTAATTGTCATTATTTTATGACATGTATGATTCCACCGATCATAAATGGTAAGGGATAGTTACTGCAATCTAGTTCTTATCCGAGATTGTTTATTCATAAGTATTTACTGGGGTTATGTTTATCATACATGTCCATTTTTCTCTAAATTGTTTCATAAAATTTTTAACATTATTCCATGTATGTTTAAAGTCGTGTTTATGTCTTTTTTACTTTTACCACATGGTATAGAAGGAATCTTTCTTTTGTTTACCATACGAGGTACTTTTTCACTTTTCCAGCAAAAGTATAAGTGGAATGTTTTTTTTAACTTATATGTCATGAACATATTCTTATGGTTTTATAATGCCTTATTTCCATGAATCTTATTCTACAAGATTTCATGATTATTTTCAAAAAATAATTTTATTTTTAAATTTCAAGGCATTTTGATAAAAGAAAATTATTTTGATGAAGAAAGGATATTTTCCTCAAGAATTAATTTCAAGTGTTTTATCAAATCTATTTTCCATCTAAGATGACATTATTTAATATGTTTATGTTTCAAGTATAATGTCTCTATTATTTACATGGTTTGATTTTTCTTATGATGAAATGATATGAATTTTTTTATATGGATTATGTTATGATGGGATGTTGTTTATGAAACCCATATTATTCTTTGAGTTATAATGAATGATTTATGTTTCTTTTGTGGCACATGAAAGAATGATTTCATTACTAAATGGGTCTGACCTATTTCTCCCTCCAATGAATTGGGTAATGATTTATATCCTATTATATAGACATGGATGAAACAGCAAGTAAACCCAGTTCAGTAATATAGGGATGGAATGACAATTAAACCCGGTTCAATAATGGACTTTGTCCAATATGATTGTCTTAGCAGCTATGCCTTGGATACTATGGAAATCATAACATGTGATTAATGTTTTTCTACAATTACATGTCTAATCCACATGATAATTTATCATGATAAATGTTCCTTTATGATCCATTCCTTACGTATTTCCTTGTTTTATGTCATTTCTCTAGATTTTGAGGTTTAAATTTATGTTCATGTTTTTAAGCTCAAATGTTTATGGATTTTTTTGTTCTCCATGTTTACCCTTAATAATTATTCGATCTCACCCATTCTATGTTTTATGATTTCATTTCCCTAGGATATAAAGAAAGTTTTTAGGTAAGAAAACTAAAGGGAAAGACCTTTATGGTAGATGTTGAATATCATTCACACTGATTAGAAGATTGTGTTCCATGTATCCAAAGACACTAAACTATTACTCTCAGATGTTTTTGTTATGTATTAAGTATTCCGCAAAAGTAATGTAATGTCCATTTAAGTCAAGCTTGGGTCTCTATAGTTTGTATCAAAATAAATGTTTTGTTAACCTTTGGAAACTAGATGAGATAATATTAGTGATATCCCTAGAGATATTTCTAAGGTTTGTGTAGGGATGTCCCTAAGGTTAAGTATAAGTATATGTTAAAATCCTATAATTATGATAACCATCATGAATAACCTAGGATTAAACCTAAGATGTTTGATATTGAAAGTACTCCACCTTGATTATGTTGTTTTCATAGTAATATTTTTTCCTCTCATACTATTCTCTTTGGGTTTTAGAAAATGGATAGAAATAGTAAGATTTATGTTAATGGAGAATATGATGGACAATGGAATGATATTCTTCATGGGCAACCAAATGAAACAGGATTTAGAAGGAAAAACATTGTTATTAATCATAATCTACAATATTATAATTGGATTAATAATCTCTACTTTGGTATGTTTCTAGACTCATCTAATAAGAGAAAGATAGAGTTTCTTGATGATCATAGAGGAAAGAGAGTTCAATTTCCCTCTTCTAAATCATGTGGGAAGAGGCATCATGGATAATGTTTGAAAGGAACTGGAAGATGATTTGGGTGTGGAAAATAAGGACACAAATCCATTAATTGCAAAGGAAAAGTTTCAGTTAACACAATTGACAAGGATAATGGTATTTCTAAGACATCAACATTGGTTAATTGTTTTAAATGTGGAATGAATAGGTATTATGAAATCCAATTCCCAAAGGGAAATCTCATTAAGAGGATCAGTATGGTCGTATGGGTAGTATTTATATTGATGATGATGAAGAGAATACAAATGATATATGAGATGAAATAAGTGTTGAGAAATAAAATGATGAAGCTCGGTCAATGGTTTAAGAAGGTAGTGGAATGATTTCAAGTTTATCAAGAGTAATTTTGTATAATTAATCTCATCATGCTATGGAATAAAGAAACATCTGAGGGTTGTTACACTATTGTTTTTCATTATGTTTATGAAAGTATATGTTGAATGGTACTTGTATCCATGAAATGTTTTTCAGATATTTTTGGAAATCACCAAATATGTGCATAATGAAGGGATAAAGAGATAATGAAATTTTTGATAGTATTAATGAGATCATGATTGATATAAGTAAAAAGTGATATTGTGGTTTGAGAATATAGAAATTTTGGGATTTTGGTATGTGGAAAGAGTTAATTATTGATAGCATTCATGTTTTCTCAAAGATTATACGTTAATTCATGTTTCAAGAGAATAAATGATTATGGAATTCACATGTTTGGAATGTAACCAACAAGATAAATATTATGATATATGGGGGATAAATTATGGTATTCAAATTCTTTGTAGATGACCACTCTAGTAATATTTTTTTATATATTATGAGATAGGATAGAATTATTTTGGATAAGCCCAGAGATTGGAATGGATTAAGTTAGACATCAGATAGTATTGTTTAAGGCTATAAATTTTTGATATTATTTCTAGAATGTGGTAATAGTATAGTTTTAGAAATAATACAACCCATGGGACGGGCGACAACCCGTTGCGTCAGACAAGTTTGGGGAATCTAACCCCCAACTGAAGTTCGACAGGCCTTTATCACCTTCCACTATCCTATAAGAACTCCCTATTTTGTATAAATTAGTTTTATTTTATTAAATGGTAAGATAGATTAAGTATAAGACTGTTTTTAGAATCATATATAGTTAATCTCAACATAGATGGACTTATGTATATTTAATAATTTGTGCTAACCTTTTTGTGATAAAGACAAATGGAATGACCTATCATTATATTGCATAATCTACTAATACTTCAAGAATTACAAATTCAACTTCATTTTTTTAAATAATAGTTGAAGTGGAAATTTATCATGGAATGACCAACGATGAATTTACACAGAAATCAAGTAATTGTTTATCCTTATGCAAAAAAACATAAACATTGGTGAAATGATCTTGAAACCAAAAAATTTTGTCCTAGTACCCTCATATCAAATGAATCAGATGGTACTATAAGGCTCTGGCCTTAAACCTTACTTAATATTGAATTAAATGAATAATTCACATTGAGGATCTTTTCATGTTTAGAGTTTTAGAGAATTAGATCATAAATCATGCATTACATTCCACATTTAAACAAAGTGGTTACATAAAAGATAGTACTCATTTTTCCATTAATGGAAACATATCTAAAATAAAACATGGATTCTTTCTTGACACTTCCTTGACACTATCATCACATCATATACATTTCCCTTGACCTGTGAAAAACATTTCAAAAACCTAGGATGAGCATAAAAAGCTCAGTAAGGGATATAAAAGTATGAAATGAAAACATTAGTCCATGTATGAATTCATACTTTACTCATAGAACATAAGAATTTTAACATACCTCATCAAATCATGAATAGATCATAGAAATCATAAGACATAAAGGTAACTTGAGGCATTCATAACATTCTTACGTAGGGTGTATCCCTCTTGGTTGCGTTTGGAATACTCATCACAGTATATTCCCTAAATCTCTTCGGAGAAACATTAATGTTTAACCCCTTCGTGTTACCCAATGCATTGGAGAGCTATATCGGGATCACCCGCCATTAGTTTATCACGGAACCACCCGTCTTCATAATAATTCCCAAGAACAACAACATTATCGTATCACATAAAACATGCATAAAGGAAACATAACATTTCCACCTTTCAATCACAAGATATCAATACAACACATTGTTGTAATACATTATGAAAACCATTTTCAATACCAAAATAAAAGAAGAGTAAAACATGGTATTGATTTTTTATTCAAAAAAAAGTTGTGCCGTGTAGAGGAAGCCGAAACTCAAATAGTGGTCACGGTGGCGGAGAAGTCATTGTCGCCGCATACGTACAAAAAGAAAAAAATTCCTTTTTTTCGTTTAGTAAAAAGCTTCGTATAAAAATATTCCTTTTGAATAAATGAATATTAAAAGGTGTTTATGCACCATATAAAATAAATTGGTGTATAAAACAAAATATGACTCAATGAAAGGAGATTGAGATGATGTCCCTTACAAAGATGGTATCCTTGGATTAAGGATAAATCAATTACATAATTATGTGTGACAAAAGAATACACCAAATATAAGTGGATATTAAGTGTAAAACAATAATAGGACATTCACACATATTCATAGAACGACATATTCAAGGAGTACAAGTTTATCCCAAAGAATCAAAATTGGGTTAAGAAGTTCCCTTGCAAAAATTCGACAGCCTAACGACATCACTTCAAAATTCAGAAAAAGAGTTGATGAGTGATAAAAAGGGTATCTCATCACTTGGACATAAAATTCACATAAATAAGAATATAGAAGAACATATCCCAACATAATATTATGTGAATTAAAAGACATAACAAAAGAAGTCTTTTAAAAAGAGGAGGGTGAAAAGTTCCATTACCAACTTGGGTAACTTTCGAAACGTACACCCTATTGAAGAAGGGTCATACAATGAATATGTTAATACCCATAAATAAAATTATATTAAAGAAATAGTATAATAATGGGAAGTACATACACCAATCAAAGGAAATGGTGGCAAATGTAGCATAAATCTCACGGGAGTAAAAGTGAGATGAAAAATCCCTTAAGAAAACTCGGCAGCCTAACGGTGCCACTTAAAACATCCAAAAATGGATTGAAGAGATCAAATAGGGTCTCTGATCATATTAAAATAAAATTTACAGTAATAGGAATATAAAATAACATAACCCATCATAACAAAGAGGAGCTTAAAAGAAGTGACATAAAGGAGAGTACTTAAAAAGAAAGAGAGAGGTTAGATCTCTTACGAAAATTCTGCAGCCTAACGGCGCCACTCAAAACTTACAAAATGGATTGATGAGAGAAAATAGGGTCTCTCATCATATGAACATAAAAATTACAGTATGAGAAATATAAAATAAAATCCCAATCATAAGAAATATGAGCTTAAAATTAATGACATAAAAGAGTGTACTTAAAAAGAAAGAGAGGGGTATGATCCCTTACCTCGTGTCTGACATGACTCAATCGTTCTTTAATCTCCTGAATAAAAAAATTTGGTCAATTTATAATTTCATAAGGACCTAATTTAAATATTATTATTCAGTTAATATCTCATATTATAATGTTATAATAATTGGTTAATAAAGTGAGTTCATATCAGACGTTTTTGTTGATGTTCGGTACATGAGTACAAATCGAACTTGTTGGAAAAGAATTTTCCATGTAGTTATAGGTAAATCATATCCAGAATAGTATTTATGTTTTAAGTATCATATATATCCAGTATATATTCATTTTTTACTATTCCATAGCATTTGGATATAAAAAATTAAAAGCACCGTTCATGGAGACGGTAGGTCGTACGTACGCATGAACGCTACTTTCATTTTTTTATCATATTAATGGAATTAAAACAAAATGAGATATATATATTATAATTAAAGAATGATATGCATCATTTAGATGTAATATATTACATATATATCCATTATATATATGTACTTGTAATAGTATATAACATTTGGAGATAAGAAATGAAATGTGCCGTTTATGGAGACGGTAAGTCGTACGTACGGATGAACGCTGCTTTCATTTCTTCTTTTTTTGTATTTAATGGAATTAAATAATAATTATATAAAGTTATATTATAATTCCAGTATGATATAATATTTAATACCATTAATTCCATCCTTTATATGTCCCACATATGGCATTAACGAATCAAATCACTTTGAGGGGGCGGTAGTCCACACTTCCTAAAATGAAGATATCGTGTTTACCTATAATGGAAACCGAAAAGGTATGCCATAAATGAAAAATACAAAAGCTTAAGGAAAACATAAACATATTATATATCATATATAAATATATTTATATCTTAATGGCCACATTTTAAGGCGTTAAAATAATATTGAACAATCATCGTTTCGTGAGGCAGTAATTCATCATCCACAGAAATAGTATGTTCTTTAACCATTAGACGGAGGTGTGTGAAAGTGTAGCTCAAATAATTCTTATAACAACATCCTAGTATATTTAAGATACTGGTGATGTTACAAAAGAAGGTAATAAAAAGATTTTAGGGGTTTGGAGAAAAAAATAAAACAAAAGAACACAAGGGAAGACATTACCTTTCAATCGGGTTACTCTCTTTGATTTGAACTCAACGGCTTCCTTGGAAAGGCTTATTCCCAAAGTGAGACTTCAATGATGAAAATAGGGATGTGGAGAGATGAAATGGGTAGGGTTTGGACGAGAAAAAGGCTTTAGAGGTGTGTGTAAGGTGGTAGAGGTGGGGGCCTTTTATAAGAGGAGAGGAGGGGCACTCTTGGAATGTTAAAAAAGGTTATTTATTTTCAAATGAGTTTCGGATTTTAAAGGTCCCACATTGATGTATTTAGAGTATAAGGTGGTAAGGGTTCTAAATACACCCATCCAATATGTTTGTGACAAGTGTAGGTCTTATATTTTACATTTTCTTTTCATTTTCTTTAAAACGTTAAATAATGAGGTAATCGTTGCATCATCATGGTGTCATAAATAATTTAATTTATTTAGTGTATGAAAATTATAAAAAAACTATCATTATGTAGGAAATATTTTTATCTTTCTAATAAATATTTATAGTCAAAAATATGACTTGTATAACCCCATTAAAAATTGTTTTAGTAAAACAACACATGTTTGTGACATTTTAATTTTAACATTAAATAAAAAGTTATTTATGTCATTTTCCTACCAATGTGGCTCCATGGGGTCCCCAAGTTGAACCATGGATTGTCTTGGTCGGCCATGACACATCAAATGAGGGTAGGACATGTGTCTAGATCATTTAATATTATAAAAGCATTATTTTTACCTTAAATTACACTAATTACCTTTAATCGCGATTAATAAAACTTAAAAATTATTATTCACCAAAAATTATTTTAATCACATTGAACCATATTTTACTTCTTAATGACAACCATGTATGTCGGATTTTTGAAAATCAAATCACAGAAGTGGCAAAGTTTCATTTAAACGAAAAATCAATTTCTTTAACTACCACTTAGTGGTTTCACTATTCATCAAAAATTGATGTTTTTCAGAAAAATGCCGAAAATTCACCCTAATCTATATTTGATATTCTGAATTCAAAAATGATGTCTATTTTACAAAATTGAAAACATATCAGTTGCATTAATTAATTTAATAATTAATTCCCGCTGTCAAAACAAATAGTTTGTTTTTAAGAAACAATATCTATTAAAAGATTGACACTAGATTAAGTCCAATTTCAAAGTGAAATTAATTCCAATGACCACTATTGGATTAAGTGGTAAAAATATTTTCTAATTTAACTTTAAAACCAATTCAAAAGATAATCTAATAATATAAATAATTAAGATTAAAAAGAGGTTTTGAATTAAAATACAACATTTTTCACTATTCATTAAAAAATAAACTTTATCGGAAAAATATCGAAAATTTACACAAAGTAAATTTTGATGTCCTGGTTCTAAAGAAGAATTTTATTTTGTCAAATATAACACATAAAATTTTCAAAAAGTGGATTTAAAAGAGGTTTTCCATCAAAAGGCTGTTAATCGACATTTTAACGAATATTAGAATATTTACGCTTAAAATTGGATTCATTCATATTTTAAGCCTGTAACATTTATTGGATAAAAGTAAAAATATTTGACAAACATATACAATAATTTTTTAGTTAGTTTCGTTCATTCACGCCATTACAACGGCTAGGCATTAACTACAATTTAAAATAATATTATTTTATTAATAGAGTGCAACGTAAGATTCCCAAGAAACTCGTTGTTGCATATTGGGTATGACATCGAGCATAGCGTCCCCTTTAAAGTTATATTAATATTTTATTCAAAAATATGGATAAATATAGAAATTTCATATTCTTTATTTACCTAGGGTGTTACATCCTTCCCCCCTTTTGGGAATTGCGTCCTCACAATTTTTAAAATTGGGCTTGGAAACATCATTGAAAATCCCACATCGGAACAAGAGTTAGTAAAACTATCACTTTAAAATAAAGAAATAGAATTACAAAGCTCACCTGAGTTAACCCATACTAGGATTCCATGTAGGAAAACATGGACATGGAAGAAAAAAACAATGGGTCATGTTCTGAGGGAGATTGATAGTAAACATGTCTCGGAGAAAGTTAACCATAAGAAAATCACAAACATGTGGTGGGTTAAACGGTATTTGATTCCCCAGTAGGAAAAATTAACAGACAACATTTTTGGTTTAAGTTACTTTTAATTGAGGAATTTATTTATGAGCTTAACTAAAACATAAGGAAGCATACATAATTGTCATGTTGACTTCCAAATTTTACCAGATTTCTTACACGAACTCATATTTTCTCCAAAAGATGAGTATTTAGGATGACTTGTTAACATTAAGAGAGCTATAATCAACTTCTAGAGAATCACCTAATCTACAAAAGAGAACTATATACTTCCCATGTCTTTATACTTTAACCAAAACCAAAACCAAAAAGGTTAGTATATGATCAGATAATCCAGAAAAGGATAACCCTTTATAAAAAGAAAATCTATTATTAATCTCCAAAATTTGTCCAACAAAACCCAAAGTTCAACGAAGACCATTCGATAAACAATTTTTCCATAAAAATCATCAAAGTAAACCAAAATAAGATTTAAACCCAAATATTTGAAGGATTTAATCGCATAGTCTTCCAATGTACAAATTAACATTTATCTATAAATAACATCAGTCGCTCATAAAGTCTTATATTGAAAAGTAATTAACCTAATCACATATCCTCCATGATAGGTTAATAATTCTCATAGATAACCCAAAATCAACTTACTCTTAATTCATAAAATCATATAACTCAAAATAATAAGTCATACTAACCAAGGACTTCAAGTAGTCCAGTGGTAGGCAATAAATACCAGTTGCACTTTGGTTGTGGGTTCGATTCCCGCAGATTTGTCCGATGCGACAGGTTGTCAGACGGTCTGCGTGTTTTCCTTTTTCCAAAACAATATAATTCTTAAAACATTCCCCAAAACAAGATAAAATCTTAAAAAATAACCATAACATATTTTAACCTCAATTTTATCACATTCCTTTCATATTCCATCATATCATAGAGTAACCCATAATTACCTAAAAAGTAAGGATCATATAAACCCTAATGGTTAACTTTATAATTATTACCTGAACTTCCACATTGAGTTGGTCATCTCGTACATGATGCATTAGAGAAATCACCAGGGTTCAAGTGGTTGATCATGACTCCTTGATAGTTGGTTTAGAACAACCATGAGATTCCTCATTAAATCCCCCATTTCATCCAGTCTCTTAATCAAAGAACCACCATAGTTTCCTTCAAACCCATTGTCACTTTGGTGCCTGCTAGATCCATTCATTTTCTAAAAACAGAAATGTCAGTGTGAGTATATCAACAAAACCATCATGTACTAAGGAGGAAGATAAACACTAAGATATACTTTCTCATTCACTTTATCTAAAACTAGGACTCCTTCTGAAATCCTAGCCATTATGGTAATGTCACTTATTCTTAGATAATACACTAACCTCTAAAGTTATCTAAACCTACCTTTGATACCAACTATAAGGCCCCGACATTAAACCTTACTTAATATTGAATTAAATGAATAATTCACATTGAGGATCTTTTTAGGATTAGAGTTTTAGAGAATTAGATTATAAATCATGCATTACATTCCACATTTAAACAAAGTGGTTACATAAGAGATAGTACTCATTTTTCCCATTAATGGAAACATATCTAAAATAAAACATGGATTCTTTCTTGACACTTCCTTAACACTATCATCACATCATGTACCTTTCCCTTGACCTGTGAAAAACATTTCAAAAACCTGGGATGAGCATAAAAAGATCAGTAAGGGACATAAAAGTACGAAATGAAAACATTAGTCCATGTATGAAATCATACTTTACTCATAGAACATAAGCATTTTAACATACCTCATCAAATCATGAATAAATCATAGAAATCATAAGACATAAAGGTAACTTGAGGCATTCATAACATTCTTACGTAGGGAGTAACCCTCTTGGTTACGTTTGGAATACCCATCATAGTATATTCCCTAAATCTCTTCGAAGAAACCTTAATGTTTAACCCCTTCGCATTTCCAAATGCATTGGAAAGATATATCGGGCTCACCATCCCTTAGTTTATCACGGAACCACTCGTCTTCATAATAATTCCCAAGAACCATAACATAATCGTATCACATAAAACATGCATAAAGGAAACATAACATTTCCACCTATCAATCACAAGATATCAATACAACACATTGATGTTAAAACATTATGAAAACCATTTTCAATACCAAAATAAAAGATGATTAAAACATGGTATTTATTTTTCATTCAAAAAAAGTTATGGCTTGTAGAGGAAGCTGAAACTCAAATAGTGGTCATGGCGGCGGAAAAGCCGTTGTCACCGCATACGTACGACAAGAAAAACATTCCTTTCTGTCGGTTAGTAAAGAACTTCGTATAAAAAGATTCCTTTTGAATAAACGAAATGTAAAAGAAGTTTATGCACCGTAAAAAGAAATTGGTGTATAAAACAAAATTTGCCTCAATGAAAGGAGATTGAGACAATGTACCTTACAAAGACGGTATCCTTGGATTAAGGATCAATCAATTACATAATTATGTGTGACAAATGAATACACAAAATATAAGTGGATATTAAGTGTAAAACAATCAGAGGACATTCACACATATTCATAGAATGACATATTCAAAGAGTAAAAGTTTATCCCAAAGAATCAAAATTGGGTTAAGAAGTTCCCTTGCAAAAATTCAACAGCCTAATGGCGTCACTTCAAAATTCAGAAAAATAGTTGATGAGAGATAAAAAGGGTATATCATCAATTGGACATAAAATTCACATCAATAAGGATATAGAAGAAAATATCCCAACATAATATTTTGTGAATTAAAAGACATAAAAAAATATGTCTTTTAAAAAGAGGAGGGTGAAAGGTTCCCTTACCGACTTGGGTAACTTTCGAAACGTACACCCCATTGAAGAAGGTTCATACAATGAATATTTAAATACCCATAAATGAAATTATATTACAAAAAGAGTATAATAATGTGAATTACATACACCAATCAATGGAAATGGTGGCAAATGTAGCATAAATCTCACAGGACTAAAAGTGAGATGAAAAATCCCTTAAGAAAACTCGGTAGCCTAACGACGCCACTTAAAACTTCCAAAAATGGATTGATGAGATCAAATAGGGTCTCTCATAATATTACAATAAAATTTACAGAAATAGGAATATATAATAACATCCACCATCATAACAAAGGGGAGATTAAAATAAGTGACATAAAGGAGAATACTTAAAAAGAAAGAGAGAGGTTAGATCTCTTACGAAAATTCGACAGCGTAACGGCGCCACTGAAAACTTACAAAATGGATTGATGAGAGAAAATAGGATCTCTCATCATATGAAAATAAAAAGCACAGTAGGATTAATATAAAATAACATACCAATCATAAGAAATTTGAGCTTAAAATGAATGACATAAAAGAGTGTACTTAAAAAGAAAGAGAGGGGTAGGATCCCTTACCTCATGTCCGACATGACTTGATCGTTCTTTAATCTCTAGAATAATAAAATTTGGTCAATTTATAATTTCATAAGGACCTACTTTAAATACTATTATTCATTTAATATCATATATTATAATGTTATAATAATTGGTTAATAAAGTGAGTTCATATCAGACGTTTTTGTCAATGTTCGGTACATGAGTAAAAAATGAACTTATTGGAAAAGAATTTTCCATGTAGCTATAGGTACATCATATCCAGAATAGTATTGATGTTTTAAATATCATATATATCCAGTATATATTCGTTTTATACTATTCCATAGCATTTGGAGTTAAAAATTAAAAGCACCGTTCATGGAGACAGTAGGCCGTACGTACGCATGAACGCTACTTTAATTTTTTTGTCATATTAATGGAATTAAAAAAAATGAGAGATACATATATTATAATTCCAGAATGATATCCATCATTTAGATGTAATATATTACATACATATCCATTATATATATGTAATTATAATAGTACATAACATTTGGAGATAAGAAATGAAATGTACCATTCAGGGAGACGGTAAGTCGTACGTACACATGAACGCTACTTTCATTTCTTTTTTTATGTATTTAATGGAATTAAATAATAATTATATAAAGTTATATTATAATTCCACTAGTATATCATATGTAATACCATTAATTCCATCCTTTATACATCCCACATATGGCATTAATGAATCAAATCACTTTGAGGGGGCGGTAGTCCGCACTTCCTAAAATGAAGATATCACGTTTACCCATAATGGAAACCATAAAGGTATGCCATAAATTAAAAATACATAAGATTAAGGAAAACATAAAAATATTATATATCATATATAAATATAGTGGCATCTTAATGGACACCTTTTAAGGTGTTAAAATAATATTGAACAATCATCGTTTCGTGAGGCAGTAATTTGTCATCCATAGAAACAGTATGTTCTTTAACCATTAGACGGAGGTGTGTGAAAGTGTAGCTCTAATCCTTCTTATAAAAACATCCTAGTATATTTAAGATATTGTTGTTGTTACAAAAAAAGGTAATAAAAAGAGTTTAGGGGTTTGGAGAAGAAAACTAAAACAAAAGAACACAAGGGAAGACATTACCTTTAAATCGGGTAACTCTCTTTGATTTGAGCTCAAAGGCTTCCTTGGAAAGGATTATGCCCAATGTGAGGCTTCAATGATGAATAGAGGTATGTGTAGAGATGAAATGGGCAGGGGTTGGCTGAGCCAAAGGTTTGAGAGGTGTGTGTAAGGTGGTAGAGGTGGGGGCCTTTTATAAGAGGAGAGGAGGGGCACTCTTGGAATGTTAAAAAATGTTATTTATTTTCAAATGAGTTTCAAATTTTAAAGGTCCCACATTGATGTATTTCTAGGATAAGGTGGTAAGGGTTCAAAATCCACCCATAAAATAGGTTTTTGACAAGTTTAGTTCTTAGATGTTACATTATCTTTTACATTTATTTAAATCGTTAAATAATGAGGTAATCGATGCATCATCATGGTGTCATAAATAATTTAATTTATTTAGTGTCTAAAAATTATAAAAAAAAATCATGATGTAGGAAATAGTTTTAGATTTATAATGAATATTTACTTTCAAAAATATTACTTGTATAACCCCATGTAAAAATTGTTTTAGTAAAAGAACACATGTTTGTGACATTTTAATTTTAACATTAAATAAAAAGTTATTTATGTCATTTTCCTACCAAAGTGGCTCCATGGGGTCCCCAAGTTGAACCATGGATTTTCTTGGTCGTCCATGACACATCCAATGAGTGTAGGACATGTTTCTAGGTCATTTCATATTATTAAAGTATTATTTTTACCTTAAATTACACTAATTACCTTTAATCGCGATTAATAAAACTTAAAAATTACAATTCACCAAAAATTATTTTAATCTTATTGAACCATATTTTACATCTTAATGAAAACCATGTATGTCGGATTTTTTAAAATCAAATCACAAAAG
The DNA here is from genome assembly GCA_963277665.1 of Viscum album. Lineage (NCBI taxonomy): Eukaryota > Viridiplantae > Streptophyta > Magnoliopsida > Santalales > Viscaceae > Viscum > Viscum album. Next base: position 249,283,480 of record OY728131.1, read on the forward strand.
TGGTAAAGTTTCATTTTAACGAAAAATCAGTTTCTTTAATTACCACTTAGTGGTTTCACTATTCATCAAAAATTGAAGCTTTTCAGAAAAATACCAAAAATTCACCCTATGCTATATTTGATATTCCAAATTAAAAAATGATGTCTATTTTAAAAAATTGAAAATATATATGTTGTATTAATTAATTTAATAATTAATTCCCGCGGTCAAAACAAATAGCGTGTTTTACGAAACAATATCTATTAAAAGATTGACACTAGTTTAAGTGCAACTTCAAAGGGAAATTAATTCAAATGACCACTATTGGATTAAATGGTAAAAATATATTATAATTTCACTATAAAACCAATTCAAAAGATTATCTAATCATATAAATATATTAGATTAAAAAAAGGCTTTGAATTAAAATACAACATTTTTCACTATTCAAAAAAAACGATCTTTATCGGAAAAATACCAAAAATTTACACAAAGTAAATTTTGATGTCCCGATTCTAAAGAAGAATTATATTTTGTAAAATATAACACATAAAATTGTCAAAAAGTGGATTTAAAAGAGGTTCTCCATTAAAAGGCGTTTAATCGACCATTTAAAAAATATTAGAATATTTACGCTTAAAATTGGATCCATTCATATTTTAAACATCTAAAATTTATTGGATAAAAGTAAAAATACTTGACAAACATATATAATCATTTTGTAGTTAGTTCTTTTAATTTCCTCCATTAAAATGGTTAGGTGTTAACAACAATTTAAAATATTATTATTTTATTATTAGAGTGCAACGTAAGATTTCCAAGAAACATGTTGTTGCGTATTGGGTACGCCATCGAGCATATCGTCCCCTTTAAAGTTATATTAATATTTTATTCACAAATATGGATAAATACGAAAATGTCATAATATTTATTTACCTAGGGTGTTACAGGTACCTTAGATTATCAAAAATTTATGGCTTTGTGATTGTGGGATTTTTTCATAGCCATGCTCTCTATCACTCTTCATCAGAACATAATGATTTGATTTCTCTTCCATATCCATATTTTCACCTATATTCTCTTAGGTGGAAACCCTGTGTTGAGTTACTTTGGGTAACCATTAGGTTTCTAAATTTCCTTTTTAAAATTAAGATTTAGCATTCCTTTTTACGATGTGGGTTTCTATAAAGGAAACTTTCTAGTAGTAACTGATTTATAAACCTGACGAATTTCGAGGGCGAAATTCATTTTAAGTGGGGTAGAATATAACACCCTGAGATTTTATAAGAAATAATATTTTTAAATTCATTGTTGTCTGTTGTTGTATTCTATACCAAGATTATCTTGCACTATATGCCACACCGTATTAGATTGCAGTATACACAACAATATACTTGGCTTGTGTTACATGCAAGAGTGACTTTCCTTAATAGCTTGCGTAGTACGCAATACCGAGTTCCACTAAACAATGATATATTATTATATTATTATGAACTATCCATTATGAATAATATTAATTTAATTTTGAATTTTATAACATTATAATTTATATTACATATTTTCTAGAACATGGTATGAGAACAAACATAATTCTTCAGATAAAAGAAGTAAGTTTCAAAAAAATGCAGTTTTGTCGCCTTTTGATGGCATACCCATTTTAAATATAATTTTTGAAAATTTTATAATTTCAATTTGACAAAAAAACTTCTTCATTTGAATCAGGATATAATAATTTACGTTGGATGAATTTTTTACATTAATCTAAAAACCTTCACATTTTGATGAATAGTAAAAATACGCTAAATTTTAATTAAAAACAACTTTTTTTCATCATGATAATTTATAAGGCTAAAATATAATATTGAATCGTTTTAAAGCATAAACAGAATATATTTTTACCATTTAATATAATCTAATCCATTATCATTATTTTTAAATTGAATTAATAGGTAAAAACATTTCAATCTTTTGCAATGTTTTAACTTTTAAAACCCATTTTCTCAATAGCGGGATTAATTTTAAATTAAATATTGCAACTTCTATGAATTTAATTTGGAAAAATGGATTCCATATTTGGAATTAGTAGGTCTAAATTATGTTAATAATCTACATTTTATTTTTGGGCGTTATGAATAGTAACTATGATAAATTTTATTTGCCATAGTTAAAGGTAAATCGGGTAATTAAGGGTAAATATAATATTATAAAATTACCTGAACACTTGTCTTAATATAACTGGATGACTAATTTTTCCCTATAGAATATTTGGGTCAAAATAGAATTTATTGGAACCCACATGGAAATGACGAGGACCCTTAATTTATTTTATTAAAAGAAAGTGAAATATGTCTTACTCAAACATTAAAAATTAATGTATTTTTAAAATATGGTTATACAGAATATAAATTCGATTATAAATACTCATTTTAAATATAAAATGTTTTTCTTTGTTTTGTAAATTTATATGTATTTTTTAAGAAATATTTAATTACTTTAATAGCTTATACATTAATGAGGCAGAAATTATTTAATTAGTGAAAAATCAATAATATGGTTTTTATTCAAATAATATTACCCATCCAAATGCCCAAACACCAGAAAAAAATATTTTGGTTGAGTATATATATACCCTAAGCATCCAAGGGTCTACATGTGGACCATTTGGATCCTTCTAAAATAGGTTATGTGCTTTATAATATTTTACTTTAAATGATTTCAAAGTTGTCACCTTCAAAATTTAAAAAATATAACAATTTACTTTTTATGATTTTAAGATGTTAAATTAGACTAAAAATTTTCTTATGAAATATATTATATTTATCTTCATTATAGTATTTTATATTTAATTTTTATGCAAAAAATTTATATTAAATAATTATAGAAAAATGTTATCGTAATTATTTTATTAAGAGAAATATCAAATAAATGGATTTAAAAATATTAAAATAAATATTATATGAACAAATTAATGTGCTCCATGAATTTTTTAGATGCATATGATATGTTATAAATCTATCAAATATTTTTTTTCGAATATATATTCTGTGTCGATTTTATTTAAATTCAAATAATTAAATTGTGTCAAAATTGAAACTATTGATATTTTAAAACAATAACATATTATTAAATTATTTAAAAATAACAAAAATATTTAAAAATTACAAATTTAAATATATATAGTCTTAAATGAAATAATACATCTAATTATGGAATATTCACAACACATAAGTAAGCATTTATAACAATTTAAAAAGTAGAATATTAGTACCGCAAATATAATTAAATAGATTAAATAAGGATAAATAAAAATGATAAGGTTTTAAATAAAATAAAAACATGTCTAAATTTTATTAGTTGATGATATTACAACCACAAGTTACCTCATATCAGAATTTGAGTCACTTTGATGTTTTTATGGGGGGTTTGGGTTTATTATAAATTAATATTTTAGAGGTTTCCAAATGTGCCCCTCTCCTCTCTTATAAAAGTGAACCTCCTCCCTCTGATCTTCACAACATTTTGAGCCTCCGCACTCAGACAAACCCTATCCATTTATCTTATCCACTTCTCTATAAACATACTAGAGTTCCTGGTCTTCTTCGAAGACCACCTTTAGTGCCCTAAGAGGAGGTTTAGAAGAAGTGAGTCAAAGAAGAGGTAATATCTTTTATCGATTCTTTCAAATTAATTTCTTTTTTCTACTTCATCCTATTTATATTTTTCTTTATAAGGTTATAACATCAGTATCACTAATCTAATGATATGTTATTATAAATATTAAAAAACACCATTTCATCTTCTATCCATCCTACAAAAAACGAAATCACCGCACATGCGTACATACGGAATACTGTCTCTAGGCCGTGGTGTAATATGTTTTTCCACCACCACCTTACATGGATGGGTATAATGGTGTAATGAATAACTATATATGGTTTTTGTAACATAATACTAATTCTGAGATATTATATCATCCACTTTAAATTCATTCAATAATTATTGGAACGATATCATCGCTCGTGCGTACGTACAGATTAACATCTCCATGACACGATGAGATTCATTCTCCAAGTTAACCATTCAAGAATGATTATAAAGTATATATAATAAATAATCATGAAATATAAGACATAATAGTGATACTAGATTTATGTATATGTTATTTACTTACTTCCATTCAATTTAATAAGGAAACGAAAACATCGTTCATGTGTACGTACGACCTACCATCTCCATGAAAGGTGTATTTCATTACATTTATTGTTCTATTATATATATATATATTATATTCTGAATATATTATATATAAATCATGTTTTACATTTTGGATGTATTTAATCATGATCTAAGATATCATAGGAATAATTACAAGTCAAAACACGTAAGAAAAATGAAATAAGTTTACCTAAAACACTACTTTAACATGGAATTGACAAATGAACAGGTAATATATAGTCGTAAAAGAATCATATATGATATCCTAAATACTATTATGGTTCTATTACAAGTTAATAACATGTTTAAACCCACTATACAAGATTCATGGACACATATGGGAAAAAATGGACATAAGGTAAAGGATTATTTCGTCTCACTTTTATTTCTGTGATACATATGCCTTAATCACCAACAATTTCTTTTGTATGGTGCTTATGATTTCCATGAATTTTTTATGATTTTTATTTTGTAGAATATGATATTTACATATGCATTTAATTTTCATTATTTTATGACATTTATGATTCCCCTGATCATAAAAGATAATGGATAATTATACCTAACTCATTCTTATCTAAAATTGTTTCTTTGTAAGTATTTACTGGGGTTATGTTTATCATCCACGTCCATGTTTTCTAAAAATGTTTTAATAAAATATTTAATATTCTTCCATGTATGTTTAAAGTCATGCTTACCACTTTTTTAATTTTACCAAATGGTATTTAGGGATTCTTTCTTTTGTTTACAACACGAGGGACTTTTTGTCTTTTCCAGCAAATGTACAAGTAGAATGTTCTTTTAACTTATTTGGAATGAACGTATTTTTATGGTTTCATATTGAATTATTTCCATGAATAATCCTCTACCATATTTCATGATTATTTTCAACAAAATCATTTTCATTTAAAATTTCATGGCATTTTGAGGAAAGAAAATGATTTTGAAGAAGAAATGATATTTTCCTCATGAATTCATTTCAAGTGTTTTATCAAAACTATTTTCCATCTAAGATGAAATTATTTTATATGTTTATGTTTCAAGTATAATTTTTCTATTATTTACATGGTTTGATTTTTTTAGGATTAAATTATATCCATTTGTTTTATATAGATTATGTTATGATGGGATAATGTTTATGAAACCCATATTATTCTTTGGGTTATAATGAATGAATAATGTTTATTTTGTGGCACACGAAAGAATAATTTCATTATGATATGGGTGGGACCTATATATATTTCCAATGAATTAGGTAATGATTTATAGCTTATGAGATAGACATGGCTGGAACAAAAAGTGAATCTGGTTCAGTAATACAGGGTTGGAACTGCAAGTAAACTAGGTTCAATAAAGGACATTGTCCACTATGATGGCCTTGGACGCAATGCCTTGTCTACTATGGAAATCATAACATGTGCATAATAGTTTTCCACAATTACATGTCTTATCCCCATGCTAATTTTTCACTATAAATTTTCCTTTATGATCCATGCCTTGCGTACTGCCATGTTTTATGTCATTGCCCATGATTTTGATATTAAAATTTTTATTCATGTTTTTAAGTTCAAATGCTTATGGATTGTTTTTTTTGTCCTCCATGTTTACCCTTACTGAGCATTCAAGCTCACCCTTTCTATGTTTTATTTTTTCCTTTTCCCATGATATAAAGAAAGGTTTTAAGTAAGAAAACAAAAGGGAAAGAACTTTATGGGAGATGTTGAAGATCTTTCACCATGATTAAAAGATTGTGTTACATGTTTCCAAAGACACTAAACTATTACTGTCCTTAGGTGTCTGTTTTTTATTTTGTATTAAGTATTATGAAAAAGTAATATAATTTCCATGTACGTCAAGCTTGGGTATTTACATCGCCCATGTGACGTGGTAATGAAAAATGAATCACATCATTTCATGGAGATTATAATTTACATGTATGCACGAACAAAATTATCCTTTTCATGTGAATATAAATATTACAAATTAAAAGATATATTATTATATTATAACAATAAATAGGTCCTTAATATCATATATAAAAATTAATTCCATCATTATGATTAGTTTAGAGAGATACTAATTGAAAACAAATTATATTCGTTCACGGAGGTGATAGTTTACATGTATGCCTGGACATTTCATTCTTTTCCCATTTTATGAAAAAGAAGATCGATATAGGATACAATATAAGAATAATAAAATTAAATTATATTTAGGATATTTTATTTGTCATTTCATCATGGTTGAATAATATTTTAAAGAAGAGTAATATAGAATAAAATAAAAACACTTAATTAATAATGATACCTCTTCTCTGAACAATCTCTTTTGTTTAAAATCATAACACCTTTAAAGAGGTTGTTATGCAAAAAACGAGGCTTCTAGAATGTTAAGAAATATTTTAGCAATTTATCTTGGTATATATAATCATTAAAAATTTGTTTTGTTGTGTTAATAAAATATATTAATGTGTCCCCTTTTATAAGAGAGTAGAGGGTCCCTTTAAGAATTATTAAAAATATTAAATTAATTTAAATTAATATTCTGATAAAAATGGGTCCAAAGTGATTTAAGTATAATATATGATTATTTTAGGTAAAATAACTTTTATCCAATTATAATTATATATGTTATGACTTTTTTAATCCTTTTATTATTATTTTAACCCTTATTATAACTTTTATCTCTTACTATGATATCATCTAATTTACACATTGAGGGTTAATATAATTTCAAAAAACTTCCAATATCCCACTAAACGTGTCATTTGTGAGATTTTATGAATTATGAAAATATTTTTTTGGAACTTTTAAATTTTCTAAATTTTATATCATTTAAGAAAATATTATTTCTATTAAAATATAATTATTTTTAATTTAGACACTATCCATTTTTTGACTTTCTAAATATATCAAAACAACTTGATATATTCTAGAAAACTAAATTAAATCTTCCATAAAATTTCAAAATCAACCATAAAATTCTCAGATGACATAAATTATATTTATTATATTAATATTAATATATTTAATATCATTAATTTGAGTCTTGAATTAAGTAATCAATTTATGCATCTTATTTATGCCACCATTTAATTTAATTATTTCATTCCTAAAAATCATAATTAAAATACCATGATATTTTTTAACATTTAATATTTATATATACTATTTATAGATAAAAATATCATTTATAATACCCTATATTAAAAATATTTTACTCGTTATAAATTAGTGAGCGAAGAAAAGGTCGTATCAATTGAATAAAATATTATTAATGTTTTTATGTCCTCCATGTGCCACTAAGTATACCTAAAATTATTTGAAGGAATATTATTCTTGAAAATAAAACAGAAAATAAAATTTTTACATGTTTTATGGTGGTTTTAAAATTTTAGAAACATTATTTTTACCCTTAATTACATGATTTACCCATTACCATGTTAATAAAAACATTACTAATGTTATTATTAACATTGTGAAAAAATATAAAAGAAATATCTAAATAGTTTTTAATTGTAGTTATAAATATTTAAAAAAAAATTTAAAATTCAAAACACATAATTGATATAAATTTATAAGAAAATTAACCTCGTTGAGGGAACTAAAAAACTGTTTCCATGTTAAGAATGTTCGAAATTTCAAAAATATTTTATATCCAATTTCAAGGTAAAATTGATTCCAATTAAACAAATTAGATTAAATTATTAAAATTATATTTAGTTATAAATTAAAAACTATTGAGAATATAATTTAACTATATAAATAAATTTAACAAAAAAGTTGATTTGAGCTAATATTTTATATTATTCATTATTCATCAAAATATGAAAATTCTCAGAAAAATACCAAAAAATAAATAAATGTAAATTTTTATACTCCGATTCTAAATAGAAATATTATTTTTTCAAATATAATTTATCAAAGTGAGATGAAAAATATTTAAAATATGTTTTCCATCAAAATGCGGCAAAACATCCTTTGTCGAAAATTACTTTATTAATATTCAAAACTGGATTTGTTCTTATATAATGTCTTAAAACATATAATATGATTGTTAAATTTATAATTAATATATTAAATATATATTTCATTAATATAATAAAAATATATTTATTTGTTTATTTATTTTTATTAACCACACATTTTAATATTTAAATAGTTTTTCAAAGAAACATTTTCTTTTATTGTAAATGGGTTTTAAATTCTTTTATAATTTATTGGTAAAAGAATTATAAATTGATTTTTAAACCCTAAGTTTATAATTTAGTTAATATTTTTAATTCCATATTTTTTATAAGATATTTTAATTGCAACATTTAAATAATATAATTTTGTTGTTAATTTATGCTCGATGTGGCATATTATGTATTCTATCGAACATAGTGCTTTCATTTAAAAACAGGGGATGTTATAGTTACACTAAGGAAATATGAGACCATTCCATTACCTATTCCTTGAATTAAAACATATTCATAGAGAAAATAAGTTTATATGTATTGGGTGAGTAATAATATGCACTATTATTTCCCCAAGATACATCCCAACACATGCCTCTAGGACAATATCATGTTAGATCATAGTTGAAAATATATTTTATAAAAAATATCAAATCATAAAAATAGTTTACAAATTTAATACAATTTGAATTAATGTAATTTATTTTACAATAATAATAACTGGCATACCCAAACCACTTCCTTACACTAATAAGCTCATGAATGTGGAATGAATATTTCTATACTCTTGAGCAGCGATCCTTCTTCATCGAGTCATTACATAGGGATTTATATTTATGTCTCCAGTATAAACCTAATTGGAAATTCTACAACAACACGATACTACATTATGAAAAGATAAACACACATCACCCATTTATTACACTATCTCACAAAAAATCCTTCCTCATAAACTCTATATTTATTTTTTAATAAAATTATATATCTATCATGTGAATAAAATCACTAATCTACAACAATAATTAAAAATGATTTTCAAAAAAAATTTATATATCCAAGATTTATAAATCATAAAATAAAGAGAATGTATTTGAAAAAAATCACAAAAAATTTCTAATAAGAATCCATTTAAATTTGTTCAAAACTTTTATACCTTCATGTTCTATAATAAGTTGTGAAGATAGAAAAGATCCCTATATATCAACGTGTAAAAAATAGTAAATTGTACAACGAATCCTCTAGATTCTGGCTCAAACACATCTAATTCATTAGATCCAACCACAATCTCATTATAACAGATAATAGATAATATATATATCCATAATGTATTTTATCTAACATTATTTATGATTGTATATGAGGAAATGAAAACATAAAGGGAGAAAACTAAGAATGTACATTGATTTTGGAGATCCAACATAGTTTGATATGTCAAACTAGGCCTTCAAATAATAGTAAACCACTGTGAATTTTTAGGATATGGGGAAATTTTTAAATCCAAATATGATAATTAAAAATTGATGGTATTAGGTGTTAAAACCATGTTAAACTCTATTTTCAGATCCCTAATACAAAAGTAATTGTTATCCCAAAATTTCTAGGATACCATTTGATAATTTTTTATATTCTTGAACCTCCAAACCAAACTTTACATGGTTCTGTAAAATGGTTTGAAACATTGTGTGATAAAAAATGGTTTTCCCATCTTCTACTCTTTCTCAGTATCTCAAAAGAACCCACATCATTTAGAAAACATTTTCACTATCCATGAATACGATCATATCCTCCAAATATTCTTACATTGTTTACTAATGAAAATTTCATGGTTTCCCTAAACCATACTTTTACTCTACACCCTTGGAAGCATTTCCAAAACATACCAAAACCATCATAAAACTCCAAAAAATAAACACAATGAATATTGAACATTAAAATAAATAATAAATGGATAATTAATCTATAGGTACGGGTGTCACATTATCCCACTTAATATTATTTCCATCTCTATAAAGCTAGATATTTATAGTTTATCCGAAATGTTTGGGAAATTTATCCAATATATATGAATTGATTATACTTATGATGAAAAGTGGTTTATGAAACCTCTTTCTCTTACAGGGTATATACCATGATATAATGATTATGAAAAAGAATTCTTTTTCCATGGAATATTTTGTGATGAAATAATGAAAGGATTATCGAACCAGATTTCTTCTTATGGGTTATGAAATAATGAAATGATTATGAAAGAATTTTACATTCATGAGTTTTGAAATGATGAATTATCTATCATCTTACAACACACATATAAATTTTTTCATTATGTAAAGTATTGGTCATATATCACCTCCCAATACATTGGGTAATGATAAATGTTATATGAGCACAAAGGTTACAGATGATATTATCCCAAACCCAAAAGAGGATACACAAGTTGTTATACCATGTACAAAAGAGGGTACATATGAGGTTTTATAACACTTACAAATTTCTTGGTGTATATCCCTGAAATAATATTTTATATGCTTATGTGTATGGCACAAATATAAGTCTTATTCCATTATTATGCCCTCATGAATAATGTTATTAGATATAATTATGAATTATGTATTATGAACAACCATGATTAACGATATGACTAACATTTATGATTACGAATATGTAAGATATGATTTATAAATTATATTCTAATGTTATCATATTCATATGATCATGTTAAATTGTTATCTAACTTTTTTACCCTTACTAGGCATCTGAACTCAGCATTTCTTATGTTTTCTTTCCCCATGTTATAAATAATGATTTTATGCAGTGCATGCTTAAAAAGAATACTTAATCGGAAGATATTGATGGGATACATTGAATATATTTCATGAAATAAGATTATTTTCAATCAGGTCTCCAAACACACTAAACATATACGGTATACAGGTTTGTATTTTTAAACTATATTGAATATTCATCAAAAAATAAGTGGTATTTATGTATGAAAATATTGGGTTACTAAATTTGGAATCAATGTAATAGTTTAGTTAAGTACTGGAAACTAGGAAGGTAAAACTTCAGTGAGAACCCTAGGGATATGTATAAATAAAATTCAAATTATAGAAAAATATCATTGAATAATTGTGAAGGATAGATTACTGTTTTCCACCGAAATAAATATCTCTCTAGATACTACAAGTGGATGTGGTTCTAGAAAATATATACCTAGTTGTAATTAATTAAAAAAATCATTTATAGTTTAACTAGAGCATTTATTAGGACACAAAACAATCTTTACTTTGAACCTGGTTTGGATCTCCCAGGGGATATGTTTTTGGGATTCACAAAATCATTATAAACCATACTCAAATATTTGAATAATGACCGATGTTAATCCTATAGTTTCATAGTTTGAAAATAAGGTTTTAAAATTTAGACATCCTATCATTAATTTTCTAGGATTATGTGGTTTTCCATTATTATTATTTTTTATCACACATTGATTTTTTATTGTACTCAATAGAGTGAACTAGAAAGTACATTTTAACCTCAAATGTGATAGAAAATGTGTTAATAGGAAAATAAATGGTGCGATGAATGGATTGAAGTTTTTGTGATTATACCTAGTATTTATTGGTATATATGATTAACAACATTCACATCATCTAACTATAACACTCTCTAATGAAGGAAATAATATAGATCACCAAGAGATCGGGTGTTCAAGACCACGGAGGAATTAATACTTAGTTTCTAATCTATTATGAATATTGGAAGAATCAGTCATGGGATTTTATCAATTTAATGAGAATATTGTTTGAGTATTGAAAATAACGACACAAATCTTGTAATTGTGAATGAAAAAATAAAAGTGTGATTAAAAAATGGATTTTAATAATGGTTTCCCAAAGGCATAAATATTTTTTAATGATATAAAGGTGTAAGGTATCTCTATTATAAAAATAAATTTTCCTAGGGAAAATCTGGTGAAGATACTCAATAAGGTGGTACAGGTAATGGTTATACTTATGATGATGAAGAGACCACGAACTAAAAATGAAAAGTATGGATTTTTCTAAAAGTATAGTTTATGTTAAATGTTAAAATAATGACTAAATTTAGGTTGGTGTATATTTATAAATGATTCATATTTTATAATTTGGGGAAAAGGTTCTAAGGAATAGATGGTGAATATTAGTTAATAGTTTAAGAATGAAGTGGAATGATTGATGTGTTTATGGTAACTCAATAATTATGTTATATGAATCATAAAAAGTATCAATATTGTTTAGTATAATTTTTTTCATAAGTATTTTTAATAGAATGATTAATTATTAAGATAACCTATTAAATTGATTTAATGAAAATGTGGTATTTTACAGAAAAATACGATTTAGGGAAATATAACCCTTAATATGTTCATAATGTTAAGATAATGATGTTGGTATAATGAGATGATTGACAAGGATAATTATATTATATATTATTGATAACCTTGTAGAATAGTAAATATTATCTGTTTCATATTTTTATGTGTAATTGGTGGAGTTAGAAAACATTTGTAATTAATGAATATATACAATAATATTTATTTTATTTTAGTAATAATGAATTATGTATGTTATAAATACATATCTTTTTCAATTCAAGTTATTACAATGTTTCAATAGAATAATTTTTGAAGGTACTCACATTTTTTTATTGTGATAATTATTAGCCACATCAAGTTGATTTTTTATTAAGGATACAACCATTCAATAATTTTAGTGACCTAATTGGTAATTATTTTTATTTTAATAATTTGGCGGACCCTTAAGGTATACTATTATTGAAATGACTTAGAATTAATATTTTTATTGATTTTTGAAAAAGTCCCCTTATAAAAACCCCACAAAAAACCTCAAGGTGGTCTAAAGTAACGTAAACTCAGAGAATCCTTGAAAAAAAGTTTCATCCCCTTAATAGGGAAATTACCCAAACAAAAGAAAGAAAATATAATTTGATTTGATGATTCCAGAGATTCCAAACTGTCTGCAACCTTGTTCCCCTCCCTCCATGTATGAGAAACATATGTGTGGTTACCTAGGAGAGAATTTCACTTTCTGATAGTATATGAATTGTTCCAATGGACACTGCCCTTACCCAATAGAGCTTTACACAGAACCATGGAGTCTGTCTCTGTCATCTTAATATTATTCTTCCTTTTCATTCATACCTTTAGCCTGGTATCCATGGACATTGCCTCCTCCTGTAATACATCTCCTCTTCCATAAGAGGCAGTGAACACTGCAATGACTGAACCCATCTAATACCTCACGACCCACCCCCTCGCATCTCCCCCATGAGATGCAATATACATGTATTAAGCATGAATCCCTAATATGAAGGATTCCATCGAACCCACCTTCCATGCCCCGAAATATCCACATTATTGTCATTTGAGATATTCGAAATAGGAGATTTCACCGATGGCGTTGAATTAAAATTTGGGCACAATCGAAAAAAATCTAGCAGGATGTTTTTCATTTGGAAAACAACACTTACCTGAGACCTCAGTTCATGGTTATGGCACACCACATTTTGGGTCTGCTAGATAGTCCAGCAACTAGCAATAAGGATGATGGTCCAGACCTTACCCTCAGCCCCATCAGTATCTGTACGCCTGAATCACGAGCTTATTTTGTTTTCCTTCACCTATCCATATGCAACCCAGCTAAAGAATGCCCTAAAGGACTTCCAAATCCCTCTTTCCCACTCACTATCGTAGAAGAGATGATGCACTGTTTTGGGATTTGGGGACCATTAACCCCAACACCTAGAGGCCATATTCATATCCATACTTTTCAGATTTTCATCTGCGTGTAATCCTTTGTTCCACATATGCCACAACATAAAATTAAATTTGGATGGAATCTCCTTTCAACATAGAGTCTCTCCCTATAGTTCTTCATTTTACATGACCCTTTTCACATGAATGAAATCCTTAATAGAAAAAATATCTAAAGTCTAACCTGTGAATATAAGTTTATTAGGATCATCACTGGTAACAATACTATTAAAAAAAGCAAGATTACTCTCATTAATGATGGACGGAAGAAAACGAAGATGAACAATATCCTCACTAAAAGAAATTTCCAGTGTGGGGCATCCCGATAAATACATCCCACCCACACACCATCATTTTTCCAGAAATTTATGTTCCCTGTTCCAAATAACCACTAAGATTGATGATGCAAAACCTCTATTAAATGATGAATCATATTCCAAATACTAGATGAACTTGGTCTCTGATTGCACATATTCTGTCCCTATATGTATTGCATTATCCATCCCCAAAGGGACTGACAATCCAGAGCTTCCCACAAAAGATTTTTATGAATACCTTGGATGGCTGTGGAGACACTCCTCAGGTGGATACCCCCTTCAGAGAGAGGTCTTGAAAGACATTTCCCCAATCCCATTGATGTCTACCCTCTATCTTCACATCCCATATAAAGTACACAATACTCGAATCCAGTTTAGAAATAACATTTTTGAGAACCTTCAGGGTAGAGAGAATATGCATGGTAAACGAGACAAAGACTCTATTCACTAATGTTATATGAACTCCAAAGGATAAGAATATATTATTCAAGTTATAGATCCACCTAAAGATATTTATGACGAGTTTATCAAAATGATAGACCCTAAAAGAGGAGGGACTAACTGAATCACCAACATACACCATGGGAAAAGAGCCTCTCTCCATACTCAAACTATCCCCCACATCCCTCACCCTTCTATCCAAGAAATCCCTAGTTATATAAAGAAAATTCTCTTTGTTCACCACCTTCCCACTCCACTTACCGTATTCCCCTCGAAGTCCATTCAACCCCTGCACAAAATGTCTTCTTCAGCTGATAATGTCAACTGTTTCATCTTCAAACATCACGTGTGATATACCCATTTTAGAATACTTATTACGGTAAGGGAGAATTTTACCCATGTGGAGTCCTTGAATATATAGTAGCTAAATGCGTTTTGAGAGATAATGAAAAGTGTGGTGGACAAAGGATCCCCTAGATGGAGACCACAACACGTCTTGAAAATACCATGTTACTTACCCACAAAAGAATTTGAAATCCACACTGATCTAAAACAATAAAAAATCATGTTAATAGTCTAAATAAAGAATTCCATGCGTGTCAAGACTATGAGAACTACACCACATTCCACCAAGTCATGTGACTTTCTCATGCCTAGTTTAACCACCAAATTTCCCCCGAAGGGCCTGTTGTTGATGCCACTAAAAATTTCTTGGACCACTCCTATTTCATATTATATTGACCTCCCATTAATGATACCATGATGTTCTGAGGCCATCTACGTGTCTAGGTGAATAACCAGTCTTTTATTTAGAATTTTAGAAAAGGTCTTTTATAGTATATTGTGCAAACTAACGGGACAATACTGATTAATTGATTGAATATTATGCACCTTAGGAATAAGAATCATCTTGGTAGCACAAGGAATACGTTGCATGTCCCCACTCTAGAAGAATTCCCGTATAGCTCTCACTAGGCCATCTATAACAAAGTCCCTCATCACCCTGTAGAATGATTCAGGGAAGCCATCGTGCCCAGTTTCACAATATGGGTTCAATGACCAAATCACCTCATGAACTTCAGCCTCATCTGGATTTCTCCTAATTCCCTCATCAATGAACCACAAAACAAATCTTGGAATTCCCTCAAATATTTTAGCAACACTGCTCGGATACCCCCTTCCATACATGAAATGGGTGAAGTCAATAGATATTTTTTGGACCCATTAAACATGTCCCCTACTTCTTCATGATCACTGGTGATAGATCCATACTCTCTTCAAATATTGGGCCACTGAACATGGAGACGTTCTCTAATGCAGGCATGAAATTAACCAGAGTTCCGATCTCCCTTCAAGAGCCATCTGACTCCAATACCCTTCCTATCCATCCGATCCTATATAAGATGACTATCAGTAAAAATATTGTTTTTAATTCTCACCTTGTTAAATAGATATTTATTTCAGACTTGTTCTAGGAGATTCTCCAAAAGTTCCACCACTTTTCTAATCTCAACTAGGTTGTGATCACGAGCAGGGATATTCTTTGTCCAGGTGGGGGGAAATGTTTGATTCATCTCAACATCTTATGTAGAGTGATCCATAAGTTCCACTAGGGATGAAGATCCCAAGCTTCCCTAACCACATCTGAGAAACTAGGTTCCTCCATCCACATTTTGGAAAATACAGCACAATCATCCATTCATGGCCATGCACCCACGGAAACATGAAGCGACGAGTGATCTGATTAACACTATACTAGATGGACAAATCTGGAGTCCTGGAATATTTAAATAACAGCCTAATTCATCATGAATCTATAAATACATCAAAAGGCAGGTCTCACTCCTCATAGGTTACTGCACCAGGTATATCTGCTTCCCACAAATTCGGCATCTAGAAGGTCATTCCTAGCCATGAAGGAAACAAATGCATGACTGAAATTCTTGGGAAAGTCACCTACCACATTATTCTTCTATAGACTTGAAATAATATAGAACTCTACCCTAAAAAAGATAAGGAACATCATTTGGGTTGACATCATCTAACTCATGCAACAATGATTCTCTGACCAGAGCATCACACTTGGAATAGATCAAGGAGAAAATACTCACTTGATTCCCAACTATGATTCTAGTGGTCAGAGACTTATCTAACGCACACAAAAGATCAACAATGACATTAATCTTCCAAAACAGACAAATTTGGGAGTTAAGAGGATTCCTATGAAAAAATCCACGAACCTTGAGGCTCCGTGCATTCTCATTTATCTTTCTAAAACCCTGTTTTAGTTTCAGGATTGGGAATATAGAAACCTGATTATTACTGAGCTCATTGATGAGGAAGTCAGACTTTTTGAATAGCCCCGAGACCATGAGCATTCTAAATTAAAACATTAGATTTTGAGTCGAGGACGTCTTTTTTTTAGCCCCAGACTCCTAGCCCTCTACAAAACGATACAATATTTCACATACTATCACACCCAATTTGGATTGAGATCTTGTTCAAACACAGGTATGAACCTGTGAGGAAATTTCCCCTGAGGAGACCACTCGTATGAGATACACCGTGCTAGTAAATTCTGGGGAAATAAAAGCCTAAACTTCTATAGAAATTTCAACCAACATCAAAGGTGATGAAGGAGAGTGAGGAGGGGAAGGGGATGAAACTTGTAGTGGGGAAGACAAAGCTGGGGACCCACTAGAGGAGAGATCTAGGCCAGAGGATGAAGCTTGTTATTCAAGGAGAGTGAGTAGTCTTCATGATCAATTGATTCTGACTCCAACGGGGTGATATCAGATATATAAATGTGGGACAGAACCGAATCCATCGAAGACAGTGATCATAGAAAAGAATAATTGCTGAGGGACATCTCCATAGGATTGAGATCCTTCAATTGAACGTGAACCCCAGAAGAATCACCCCTTATACTATAGATAGTAACCAGATCACGAGAAATGGTATCACACCCATCACCTTTGACAAAAGTCTTGGAAGAAGAAGCCTCTGATGTTTAAATAGAGGTAACCGAAGCAATAAATTTTCCCTTTTCGCATCCCTTGGGACTTGAAGGGCCCCGTGTGTGAGAAACAGAGGGAAGGACCTCAGAATCCCCCATAATTGAAATCCTCTTAGTGAGCTTTGCAGAAGACCTATATGGTATGTCCAGAGATATGGAAAATAGAAACATTTCTCGGGAAAATCTAGATAGAGTAGAGGTTGATGAAGATCCTTAATTCCTTCAATCCGGATCATGAGATGATCATCGAGCGACCGACAAATATCCTACATCACATAAATTCTTGCAACCAATGCCTCTGTAAAGTGAGAAGTCTGATCATCAGCACACAAGAAACTTCCCAGTGAGTCCCCAATTGCTTTAAGGAAAGACCCATTCATAAAGGGAAAAGTCAACCCTAAAAGCAAGACCCAGACTACTTCCTTGGAGGATTCACGACTAAAATGGACATCCAATGACCAACGGGAGCGGTTGAACCTCCAAAACCCCTGGAAGCGCGCGATCCCACAGCAAGACTTCACAAAATCTACCCGAGAAGCCAAGATGATGCAGAACGTCTTCCGATCCAAAATAGAAACTGTCACTAGAAGATCTAAATCACAATGCCTTAGGCAATATTTAAAAACTTCAAAGAGTTGTATCAACATAAAAAACACGCTACCAAGGTCCACTGAAGATCCATAGATGCCATTGTGAAGGGTCCCACCTAAACCTCAAGAATGGTAGATACCTCCTCCGAGAAGGAAGAAAAAGCCGATGGAGCATTCGAGAAAACTTCCTGGACCCGCTCAAAGTCGGAGGGAGAATGCAGAAGAGCCTCATTAAAGGTGTGATGAGGGGGATGAGTGGATCCGACACTGATATCCAGAGAACCATGAGCCATCGAAGAAACAGGTAGGAGAGCATTTGAATCCATAAATGATAAGATGCGATGCAATATCCACATACTATTTTTGAAATGGATTACAGTATACTTTGGGATCCATTAGGATATTATATATTAGGGTATTATTTCATTAAATGAATATTTATCCATATTGGATAACATGTTCTATTCATTTTGGATTTGATGATAAATTTATATTAAATGAATAACATATCATTCTTATGATCATATAACAGTTATTTTTAGTGATTCATACATGATGAAAATTTATCATAATTTATTATAGTGTGATATGAAGATGAAATTGATCGAATTACAACAAAATGCTACAATTCTGTAAAAATTGTAATGAAAATATGATGTAATGATATATTGGTCCTTTTATAATTCATTATCATATAGAGACTATAGTATATCACTTAGTTCTTCTACTAAACCACTCCTAAGTTCACAATGTGTTATATAAATCTCTCCTTATGAAGTAAACACCTGATGCATAATAGGTATTGAACTCAATGTTCTTAATACTTGATAATAATCATTCTTATTAGAAAAAACTAGTGGATATTTTGGTTTATACATAGAAATTTCAATAAAAACACTCACATTGTCAATGTTTTTTATTGAAACAGCCATCTGTAGGAAGATACGTGGGACCCTAGGGTTGTAATTAAACAAATGTATTGTTTGTTGTTTATAACAAGGTAATGAATTTTGAGAGAGAAAATAATTTTATGTGTGGTAGAATATAAAACCACAATATTTTATGAAATAATTTTTTAATAAATTAAATTTATTCGATATCTTTCATATCATGCAATAATGATTTTAGTATTCTCTACTCATAATACCAAGTTTTAAAGAAACATGAAATATTAAAAAAAAATTATTATATAATATGATATTTATCACCTTTCCATTGGAATGGTTGTTATGTATAGTATTAAATAAATTGTGGAAAAATATGGTTTAAACATGTATCAAATGTTAATTCATTGGTGAAGAATTATTAAGAAATAAAAATGAGAACTCCAGAAAAATATGGAATAAACTTTTCTAAAAAACTATATTTCTATAAATAAAATCATTTTACATAATTAAATTTAACATGTAAGTTTAATTTAATGATTTTAATGAAATATATATATTATATACTTCATAAAATTTTTATCACTCATCTTAATTACTTTCATTATTGGAGATTAAAAAACTACATTTAAAAATTGTATTTTAATAAAATGTATCTTTGTCACATTTTGTACACTTATTTTAAAAGAATGTTTCCTAATTATAAATAATTTATTAGAAAAAATAGAATTTATTTTTCAAACAAGTCTATCAAAACAATCTTGGTGTAATTTTTTGATAATTTTATGAAAAGATAATATTTTTATTAAAAATTGAAATGTACTTATTTTTATTAAAAAACTACCATCTCATTAAAATAATTTAAAACAAAAATTTAATTTATATGTGGTTGTAAATGTAAACTTAGTTTAATTATTTATCTATGAATCTGATTTATTTTATTAAAATCAGATAAATATTTATTTTTTATATAAAAACATTTTAATCTTTTAAAGAATTTTCTCTTTGGAAATCCACTTTTAGGTTTCCTTTACAGGATTAAATTTAGAAACAAATATTTCTTGTTAAATTTGGAAACGAATATTTTATGTTATTAATAATAATTATTTATATTATATAACAAGTTAAAATTAATTTTTAAGCTTTATGAATTATAAAAATAGTAAAAAATAATTACATTTCTCAATGTTAAACCAAGTTATTATGGGTATAACTAAAATGATAAGGGTTAAAATTTTATAGAAACATTTACAACACCAATTTTATTTCCGTATTTTACATTAAAAAATTAAAATTTCTATAATGGACCATTTTATACTTTTATTATTTGAAAAATGTGGTTACACCTATTTCATTTCAAAAATTACAAATGTGACACTCATATCACTTATAAAAGGTGACACCATCTCCTCTTCACTTCACACATACGAAACCCTATAGTTCAGAAAATACCAATAAATATTTCTTCTTAATATTCATCTACACTTCCAAGATTAATTTTTTTTCTCATAAATCAAACATTATAAATAATTAGGTTAAACTTTTTTAGGTTTTCTGAAGTATCATTGATGTTTTTATCAATGAATTATTCATTAACTTATTCTTATAACTCAATAAAATATTTTAAAAAAGTTATCAAATAAAAAAAATAACAACAATATACTAATATATTATTATAAAAATTTTATTACCCAAATACATATCCACTTCCATAAAATGGGATATTAAATAATTACTCCTTTGTACATTAGACTATCGCCTCATGAAACGATGTTATTAGTTTTCCATGACCAAATTCCATGGATGGTTATAATGATGGATTTAATGTTTATATTATATATTTATTTTATTTTTAAACTTATATAATTATTATATCACATTTACCTTCTTACCTTAAATCAATTTTAAAAAAAATAACATTACTTGTGTGTACGGAAAAATACACCCTCATGAACTAATGTCGTGAGTTTTTCATTTCTGTATTATATGGATGATAATAAGAATAGAAATAAATAATATATATGATATTTATAAAAAAATTATTTTTATATATTTATAATATCACATATACCATCTTAAATTCAATGAATTGGGGGAAGCTATAATGTCATTTATTAGTATGGTGTACTATATCTTCGTGAAGCGATGCAATTCAATATTCTCTAATGCTTTTCAGTGAAAATAATTATGGTAAATATAATGAATATATGTGATATATATGAAATAAAAAATTATTATATAATTGTAATATATTATTTACTTTCATTTCATTTCATTCTTGGAGAAAATGGGAATATTGTTGTTTAGTATGAACGACCTACCGTCTCCATGAATGGTGTACTTCATTTTATATATATATCATTTAATTAAAAATCTAAATAGATATATAATAAAATGTATATTTTATTTATATAATTTTTAGTATTATATTTATGATGGAACCATGATCAATGTTATATTAACAAAATTAACAAATAAAAACATTCATGAGACAGAGCTGTAATTACACGAAATGTGATTTTAATAATGAATTGTTTATCAATAGTTACTAAAAGCTTATAACTAAATTTTATATGATATTTATATATATGTATTTTAATATTTTTATAATAAACATAAATTATTATATATAAAATTTTAATTCTTATTGAGGAGGTGAAAAGTTAAGGTAAGGGATTTTAGTCATAGTTTAATTTTTGGGTAGACAAAATCCATATTCAACATGTGATTAATTTAATCAGGATATGATCACAAAGATACAGTTATTATTATTTTTATGAATGGTTTATTAATATAATCGAAATATATTTATGAAACCCTTTTCTTTTCCTAGAGATATACCATGATATTACAATTATCAAACACGCTTCTTTTGAAACGGGTTATGATATAATGAAATGAATAAATTATTATAAACCCTATTTCTTTTATATAGGTTATTATAAGATGAAATTCTTATGAAACCCAATATTTCATGTGTTCTGATATGGTAATTTTTTTTGATTTTGTATTTTGCATATATATGATTTTAATTATGTGATGGGTGGTACCTATATCACTCTCCAATTAATTGTGTAATGATTAACATTATATAATATTATAGGGTACATAGGGGGTTCTTTGAAGATAAAAAGTTGGTACACATGACAAAAAATGAATGTGGGTATACAAAATATAATTCCTATCTTGAATCGGGTAGATAGGTGGCTATTCTAAACCTAAAAAAGAATGTATTAGGGGATAAACATTACATAATATTTTATATTCATATGTGTAAGCCTTAAATCTATGTCTTATGAAATTTTATGTTATCCTGGTCATGTTATTTGATCCCATTTTGATTATTTTGGTATTGACTACTGATATTTATTCCATGAATCATGTTTATGATCTATAATATGTTGAGTAACGTTTTCGAATATTATTCTATTTCTCTAATACCTATATGATCATGTTATATTTTTATCTCCCTTGTTTACCATTAATGTGCATTTAATCTCACTATTTTTTTATTTCCATTTGTTATAAATAAAGGATTTAATTAAATTATTTAAATTAATAGTACTAAATGTTAAAATATTAACGAGATAAATGGAATATCTTTCATGAAATTGGATAATATTTAGTCTAGTCTCTAAATACAATACCCTATATGGTTCATAAACATATAATTGTGAAATTTATTAAATATTCATACAAAAATATGTGATATTTATATATGATAATCCTAGGATACAACAGATAATTTATATAAATACTCTACCATTCATTTCCAATAATTGTTTAAACATGTCTTATATCTTATACCATAATATTTTTAAACTTCACAATTAATTTTCATACAATTGCTATTAGTTTTTTACCCTTGTAATCTACAGATTACTATAAATATAATATTTCACATTTTGAAAAGTTTAAAATCTATAATTAATATTTATAAATATATAATTTAATTAAATTTATAAATTATATTAAACAAACCTTTAAATTAATAAACTTTACAAAATGACCAAATGTTATGTCATAAATGTTCTTTTACCATTAAGTGTGCTTTAATATTATTTAGTATTGATTACTATTTGAATGAATGCCAATATAAATATATATGATAATAAATTATTTATGATTCATTATTGGGAATATATTTATATATTTTTTAGATAAAAGTTACAAAATTTTATTAAAACTATAGATTGAAAATAGATGTTTTACAATTATTGTGGCAATAAAAATTAATCCCAGTAAAATATTTTATATTTATAATGAAATTATAATTATTATATAATGTTAAGATGATGATATATATTATGAATCTTATTTTGGTAGATTTAATTTCATTATTATATGTGAATATATTTTTTAATATAAGTAAATAAAAAAAACATATATGGTAAAATAGTTGTTATCTACAATAATGTTAAACACTGTTTGAAAAATTTATCACAGTAAATTTAAATGAATTATTTTATTCAATGATTACTCCATTCCTAGTAAATGTTTTTATAAGTTTTTGATTAATAATTAAATCGTTATATATATATATATATTAATGTCTTAGGAAGTAAATGTATTTTTTTATTTACCTATTTAATAATTTTATTAAAAAAACCCAAAAAAATAATCAATTTAAAATTTAGACATGAACATTTAAAAAAATTAAAATATATATAGAAAAAATATAATTATCATATTTATAAATTTATGATTTAAATAAAAATTCAATTTTTTATAAAACATATTTTGTTGAAAATTCCCCTTTAAAAACATTAACTCTTCTCGGTATTATTTTGTATGAATTTCTAATTGGTTATAATATTTTTTACTAAGGTGTTATAATTCTTATGTTTTACTGATAATATTCATCTAATATATCATGGATCATTTTAGTTCAAAGTACGAGGTGAAACAGTCCATCAAATATATTATTTATCAAGACAAATATATATTCAAAATTCTTTAGGTGTTACATTTTGACCTGTGTAAATAAATTCTATCTATGAAATTTATAATAAAAATACGAAATTAAATGATATAAGGGTATCTAAAATTGATATATTAATCAATATATAAATTATAGAGAGATATTATCCATGAAATGGTAGAATTTTTATAATTTTTCTCAGTATATAATCATCAAGAAAATTGTGTTTTTCTCTAAATATTTGAGGTAACATTCAATAATTATTTGGAATCAATAGCTAAATTAAATGATTTTATTATAAATGGAGTTCATAGTAATTCATTAATTATTATACAAATCTATGTTTATTGGAAATGTGATATCCTTTTTACTAATATTACTTCCCATATGTATTGATAATCAATATATTTTCTAACATAATTTTTTTTCATTAAAATGAAAGATAATAATAACTCCATAATTTAAGTTTCTATATATTTTTACATGGGGAGAACACTAAAAAATATATTTTCTTTGATCATAAAATCATCAGGATGTGGAATAATCTCACCATTAGTTTTTTCCATATATGCATGAAAAAAATCTAATAATCCTTCCTCAATTATAGAGTGGTGGAAAAGTGGTCTATAATTTTCACGATCCAAGTTAGTAGTTGATATTTGATAATCATATCATGGTTCCCTTGCTTTAGGTGGTTGTTAACACCTATATTAATTTTTATATAGTTAGATCATCATCTTACTAATTGGCTTGTCTAGTTTAATTAGTGTTCATAACATTAGGTGAATCCAGAAGGACACCAAATTTTGTGAATAAATTCCAATACCTTACCTACCAATTATTGGATTATTTTTAATTTTTTTAAATGGTATATTTCTAGAAAAAATTATAAAACTACAAACCACACATAATATTAATGATTATTGACAAAAAAACTAAAATTCAAAACCAATAAACCACATAATTTTATTAGAAATGAAAAGGTATAAAATGAGAACTCATAAAACCAAATTATTCTCCAATGTAGAAAAAATGATGTGTTATTAATAAAACCACTCCTATTTAGAACTAGAATCTCAAAACACCATTATAATGAAGAATTAATATGACACACTACTAATGATATACAAGACTATTCCTCTAGAAATTTTATGAAGAACAATGTATGAATACACACAAAATGTGCATATATAATGGGTGCTTAATCATGTCCAATGGGATTTCCCCAAGATACATCCCAACTCACACCGCTAAGACAAGATCATGTTATATCACAAGTTAAAATACAATTTGTAACAAATAATATATTATTAAAATATTTTATCAACTCAATACAATTTAAATTCAAGGAAACAAATGGTGTATGATAATAATGATTGGAATACCCAAAATCAATCCTTAAACACATCATAACATGAAAAAAAAATAGAATAACAATACTCCCAAGTAAAGATTTTTCCTTCTCTAAGTCATTACTTAGAGATTTATCTTCACGACTCTAGTGTGACAATGTGTATCATGTTCGTACTAGCAAACCCATTTATAATGAAATTATGAACATACATCACCCATCTATGCCATTTTTCTCACACGTATTATTTTGTCATAAAATTTTTCAATCATTTAAAACAAAAAAATTATACCTCTTTATTTTAAACAAAATACAAAATTTAAAACCATAATTTGAATATGTTTTCCTAGAATTATTCATATATGTATGATTTTAAACCATAAACCAATATGGTTCCATTTAAAAAAATCAACCAGTGTTTCTATAAAATAATATTCTAAAAAATTTATTAAATCTATTCCTTCATATTATACAAAATTAAGATAATAGAGATATGATTTCTACCTCACAACATGTGAAACAATTGTCAGGCACACAACGAAACCACTAGATCCAGGCTCAAAATACTTCTCATTCAATATATTTCACCATAATCTTTTCATCACACATCATAAATAATATATCTATCCATAATGTATTTGAACTAACATTATCTAGGAGAGTAAATGAGGATATCAAAAGAGAAAGAGAGAAAAATTAGCCTTACCATTCATTTTAGAGATAAAATGTAGTTATATATGTCGACTCCTTATTTCAAATCAAAGGTAACCACAAAGAATGATTTGGATAAGAGGATATTTATAGATCCTGGATGGAAAAGTGGAAATTAATGGTATTAGGTGTTAAAAACATGTGAAAAACTATTTTCTGGATCATTAAATACTACTTTATTGTTTATTAAAAAATTTATATGATACCAAGAGATAAAATTCTGTATAATCCTACCACCAAACCACCCTTATCATGGTAGGACCAAATGGATTGTAAAACCTTGTGATGGCCATGTTTTTTCTTCATCTCTAATTTTTAAGAATCTCAAAATAACACACATGATCTGGAAAAAGGGTGCACTATTCTTCAACACCATCATATCCTTAAAATATTATCACATGTTTTTATAATGAAAACGACATCATTTCCTTGAACCATACACAAACTACACACCCATGTAAAAAATCCAAAACACACCAAAACAATCATTAAACACCTCAAAATCAACCCAATTAATATATGATCTAAAAATAAATAATAAATGGATAATTTAACTATATGATTGGGTTTTACATTCTAGCTAGTAATAGGCATTCAATCCCAAAAAAATATCGATATTTCTTGACTGTTGGAAAAGATTATGAAATTGAACAAAAATATCTTTCAAAAATTCTAAAGATTAAATTTCAATTTGACTATGTTTTTTTACCAAAAAACCAATGGAATATATTTTCCATGAAAAATACTATATTATATGATAGTTATAATAATTATTCATAGAAAAATATATCAGGATACTTAAGATCAATTTTAAACCATTGAATAAATTTTTTAGAATCGTGCAAGTATTTCCATAGTTGGGATACATATAAAACACTATAAACAAAACTACATAATGGTGGTAAAGTATAAAAATAAAAAATACCACCAATTCCTTCACGTATCCCTACAATTCAATCATACCTAAAATATAACATCCCATTCATACCCAATCATTGATATCCCAGCTTTATAGAGACATTCTGGAGCACATAATCTCCCACATAAAAAGATAATGAATGACATTGATTATTCCCATAATATTTTAAATAGAATTGGGTCCAACCCATCTATTTTAATATCATTGGAATTAAAATAGTTGTATCTTCAAAAAGGCTATGTCTCAGAAAATCAATTTCACATGTTTTTAAAAAAACAATGTACATAATGATAGAAAAATTTACATAATTTCTCAAATCAATTCATCTTTAACATATACATATATATATTGTTATTACAAAAATGTATTCATGTTAACTGATCATCTCATGATACACCAATATACATTACACAAGGATGGATCATGAATTCTTGTGTTGATACTTTTTTTTCTAATAGACCAATCATTTTATGATCACACGCCATACAAATAGTAAAACTAGAGCATAATGATTTGTTAATTGGACACCAAATACGATATATAAAATAAGGATCTTTGTTGGAGATGATCAAAAGTAATATTATAAGAAATGTTTTAACTTCTTAAATGTAATTATTTTCCTTTTCATTTATTGTATAGGATTAATGAATTTGGATGATATTGGATGACTTTGTATGTCTATCCAAAATCACCCAGATGAAATCATACTACTGAATAGTTCTGGGTAAGCGAATGAAAAATATCATATCAATATTATCCAATTTTTAGATGGTTATAATAGATTATTTATTCATTAAAACAGGTTATTTATTCTCATCTAGGACCTATTTACATGTTAGGTATTTCATTAAAAATGAACCACATTTAATTAAATATTTACCCTCACCAACAATGTTTTGGATCCTTATACATCATTTGGATGTTAGATTGAGCCACCCATTTTGATTATTGATTAGTGGAAAGAAATTGGTTTTTACAAGAATGTGGAATGATAATTCATTCTAAAAAACAAAACGGGGTTGTCATGTTATTTACATATGTCATTGGTCTCTCCACCATTAATATTTGATATAATGGTATGGAGACCCGAATATTATAATTTAGCATTCAAAATATTTTCTTCATAATCATGAAAATAAAAGTAACCATACCTAAAATTTCATCTTAATTATGTATTGTTCAATCTATGTTCTTATTTTCAATTATTCTCACCAATTTATAATGAACTATATCTTCTTTGACATATTATTTTTACAAAATGTGGAATTTTCAATCTACCACCAAATTTCCATTGTAGGCTATATAAGACAAGTAAAACATGAACATATACTAAAATTATATCCATTTCCTCTGTCTTTGGATTAAATATCTTTGTTAAAAGAGGTCTTTCATGATGTTTTAGTCTATGAACACATCGAATTTTTCACCAAAATGATAACTATTACTTGTTTTTAAAGAAATTATTACAACAATAAATTACAAATATTTGGTTATATTTTTTATTATTAATATTAAACTATTCTGATCAAGATTCAATTACATGCATGTGGATGATAACACAATAGATTCTAGATCCAAATGTGTTATAATAGACCACAAAAACTTTCTTCACTCTAGGATTACAAGAATGGTTATTGATGTGAGCCTCATCATTGGATCCAAAAATGATTATTTCCAATCCTCACTCCAATAGAATAGAGTTACCTTTATCATTATTACTTTTATAAGAGATGTGATTCATGAGATTTTGAAAACAAAAATATGATAGTACCCTATTATGCCTAAAATGTGTGTTTAATAAATATATTCATCATTTTATTATAGTAGAAAAAATATTTCATCTTTCCGAGTTATATAAATAATCATTTAAAAAACATTACATTTAAAAGGAGAAAAAACTATTATATTTAGAAATCACATAGATAGAGTGTTTCATATAACATAATCTCTCACAAAATTCTCAACAAAATATTTAAATATTATTATTTTCTTCTATGAGGTATTGAATACAAAATAACATCATCAAAAATTTCCAAATGAAAAAACTATAGCTACCACTAATTGATAGTATTCATCAATTCTATAGAAACATAAACTACATTTATAATACTAATGGGAATGAACACATATTCATAAAAAATATAGATAATCCAAAAATATATCATCAGAATATTCTCTATCTTAACTAATTGGCGGTGATACAACATTGTAAATAAATTTTTGAGAGACATTGGGAATGATTCAATTGATCAAAAGGATTGTAAATATAATGAAGTTGTTAACTATTATTTTATTAAAATAATTTAATTTATAATAATCATCAAATATTCATATAAAACCATCCACTATCATTTCATAAATAACTAGATCTTTTAAGGAATCATACTTGGTCTTATTATCCAATTAATTTCTCATTTTTTTCCCTTTAGATCTTAAAATACTTCAATTAAATTATATTTATTTTGTTCAATGGAATGGAAATTATATTTTATCTAGGATAAAGGTCACAAAAATTTAACTTTACTTTTATATTAATGTCCAATGATTTCATCTGAAAAAATATCATGTTAAGGATCCATATTTGTCTAAAAATATTCAATCTCAATGATTCCATTAGTCCCCAAAGTGATTGATGTTAATTAATAATAAATAACTAAAACCATTGGTGTTAAAGGTCATTATTTTCGTTTCATTAAATCACTATCTCAATAAAAAAGATACATTATACCATCAGAATATGTAAAATATACTCATCATGCATTACAACAGATATGAAACTTGAACAAAAATAAAAAATCCATTTCAAGGATTAATTTAATGATATCAATATAAAGATATAAAAGTACTAAACAAACAATACTCTATCTATTATTATACAACAAGGAAAAAATATAATTCAGGTATGATTTCACTCCCCACAAGTTTTTTTCATACTCATAATTCATGAAATAATCTCGATATAAAGATCAATTTTATTAATGTTATGTGAAGCATGAAAATGTGAAATGTACCAATATCAAATAGAACATTGAGGTTTATGAAAAGAATAATTTTACTTCATACTAAAAAAATTCATGACTCTCCTTATGTGATAAAATAATCAACACCATATAACATGTTAGTCACTCTCACTTGTTTATTTCACATCACTTATGGATTCATTGTATGAGGAGTTTGGGTGTTACATGAATCACCCTACTTCACGTTGTTTTGAGGATGTAAACTATTTTTTCAAGATCATCCCTTCCAAAAATAAGTTTTATATGACACATGAGATGTGTTATGAGAAACTTACAAAATAGAAATATGGTAATAGAGTAAGAGATACCCCATTTTATTACTGTTGTGACAGCTCTAGGTGGTTTAGTAAAATCTTTCTACCTATATTTTAACAAAATAATTGAAACACTGAGGCTGTGAATATTGGTATTGAGAAATATTATTTGATCTAGTGGTTTGATTAGAAGTTTATATACCACCTTTGATGTTTGTTTCCCTCTTCTTCTTATTCCCAAAATTTGAGTTCTCATATATTCCCAAGTAAATAAACAGAATTCCTTTTGTCATATTCCCAATGATATCCAATACTACCACTATCTCTCAATTAACAATATTGGTATAATGTTTAAAATATAGGAAACAATTATTAAAATGAATTTATTTTAATTTCTTATATTTTAAGATACATGACTAGAATCACATGCTTGGAGATACTTCTATGGGACAATAACTTTGTTTGTAAAGATAGTTATATATCCAATCACTGGTTTATTTTCATATATATAGAAAAATATATATATCATTTGATATGTCATAATGGTGTTGGGGTATAATTTTTTGTTCAAAAATTCATAACTATCATCACATATAAGGTATTTTTCACAATTAGCATGGACATATATATCTCACCATTTTCATGAAATGCCCTCAAGCTTATAGACTAGTAAGAAGACCCTTGAATCAAATAAGATTCTAAGAAATCATATATCATGCTCATTGTGTTATGAAACATATCTTCATCTTCAACATGTAAATCAATACAAAATTAATGGTGGATTTGATTTTTTATGTTGTGTAAAATGATCAAATTTTCATGGTTATTCATTTTGTTTTACCTTTTAAATTACTCAAAATGAATGAAAATGGTAATAAAAATCTAGTAGGTTGCCTCTGGATTTTGTGAAACTAGGTCATCTGTTTTCCATCCTGTTCCATTTTTCTATATTTGAAAACAAAACAACACCTAATCATCACATTAATAAACTAATTTTATATAATATAAAAATTAATCAAATATAAAAAACATAACAACAATTTTCTAAAAAACCTCATGCATAATACAATTAAATTCATCCATAGTGGGATGTCTCAACACTAATTATTTATATTCAACCACCATTGGATTAACCCATTACCATGATTTGTAAAACATCCTATAGGTTTAATCAATAATACCTTATATAACCTGGTGGTATAAATTTAGTGGTTAACTATGTAATTTTTTATTATATATTACATGTTGCAACATTTAATATCTGTATTATACCATCCCAATATAATAATACAACCAAAAAGAATATCACTTATATCATCCCTACCAAACCAATTGGTTTGGGAAAGGTTATTGGTGATTTTAACTATAGGTGATATTCCCAAAATACCAAATATTAGAAATAAATTCATTGGACTTACTTAATCATTAGGAGTTGATTTTACTTTCTTAAACAAAAAATGTTTTATTTTAAATAATAAATAACCAAGAAAACTATATGATACATGAGTATATACAATTCATCTCAGATGAAAAAAATAAACAATAAAATCAATTTATTAAGGAAAAGTTACAACAAGGTCATTCATGAAAATCCAAGGATATTAGGATGAAAAAATGTGCAATTACAATAAAAATCTTAGAAGATAACTCGTAGCATCAAACATCATATCATGAAATTAGAATCATTATGACCCCCTAGAGAAATATTTGACCATTATATTACCTATGTCATGAATAATTATTTATACATACACACCAATGTATATATGTAGTGGTTAAGAAATCATACATGGTTATATTACCCTAAGGTATGTCCTGACTTGTTCCACAAGGACACGATCTCATTAGGTCACAATCCAAAATATAATTTATATCAATGACAGTATCATCAAAATTGTCCAAAATTAAAAAAAATTAAAAAAATCATGTACTACCACTTCCTATCCTTAACTAATAACCCTCCACCCATAGACACAGTCATACTAAATGAAAATCAAACTAATAGTGAGTTTTTATCCTTCCTTAGGCAAGATATCACGATTTGATTTACCATCAATCCTCTTTCATAGAAACGAATTTCATGTTGCTTCCAAAAAGGCCACAAATAATGAAAAAATGAACTCCTCCCACCCATATATGAAATTTTATCACACTAAAACATTCTACATAAAATCATATATTATTTAAAACATATAATTGAATAAAATTTTTTATTGAAAATTGACAATAATTTTACACATTTAATAATAATTGTTTTCTGTAACATATTATAATAATAATTATTTTAAAAAAATAAAACAAGATAGTTTTTCCTTTTGAAGTCATCCAATGATTCCTTTAATAATTCAAGAAAAAACATTTAATGTAAAAAATGATTCATTTTTTATAATAATTAGAGAATATTGAGAATCCACCTACCTCAGAATTGGTGATGAGAATGTTGAACGAAATAATAAAACCTCTAAATCTGATCTCAAAACACCTTCCCTTAAAAATATAGTACCCAAAACACATAAAAACAATTCATTGACCATAGATGTATCCATAACAGATCGTATATAACATTCCATAAGTAAGGAGATGAGGATATATAAAAAGATATGGAGAAAATAGAGACATACCACTAATTTTGGAGATTGTAATTCACAAGGATAAATTAAGACATTCTTTTGGATCAAATGTAACCACCGAGAATTATTATGGAATGATTGGATTTAAAGGTTATAATGTGAGAGGTGAAAATGGGGGTTTCAATTATTAAAACACTATTAATCTAAAAAAATTATGTATTAATTACACATGACATGGTTAGTCTACAAGCTTTGAGAATCTATGCATTTTCAATGTGAGTACAAAAAACTCCAAACCACCCATAAAATGGTTGGTTCACACTTTTAGAAAAATCAACCCAAATATTTTTTCCCCTATATCTCAACTTTCATGGTTTCTCCTTAGAACCTACATGGTTTAGGAAAACCATGAACTAAACATTTCCATACTCTGGCCATCCTAATCCTATCACATTAATTCCAATAATGATGTTAAAACAATTCACCCTTTGAAACACTAATAAAAAACACCAAAAGCATCATAAAACACTCAAAAATCATCTCATGTATTATATAGCATTATAATACATAGAACGTGGATAATGTACCAGGATCACGAGGCTTCTTATATAACTTTTATTATGGAAATTTTTTTCATAATGTCAAAAATATTTATACATGAAGCATCGATATGGTGAAGGGGTAGTATGTGGGACAGTAATACCTTCCTTGTATAGGCTGAAATATTCATCTCTCTTCTATAATCATTTTCTCTATGGGAAAAACTCTCCCACATGATTTTATTATTCTATAGAAACATTCCGTTTCATTCTTCTTCCAAAATTTTAGTAAATGTTGAAATAGAATCTTATTTCCTTCATCATCATCCTCATATGAAATTTCATGAGACTTTATAATTTACTTATTTGGATTTTTATTGAATTCAAAAACACTCATTATGTATAATATAACCAGACATAGTTTATTTAGATGAAAATTATGATTTTAACTACACATTTCATTCCAATTGGGTTTCTCTTTAGAACAATCAACAAATTATCTATAATATCCATCGTAAAAATGACCTATCTATTCTCGTGTATTTACAAGAAAAGGTATGTTAAAGACACGAAAACACAATTTTATAATCCTATAAAAAAGAAATCTGATTTTTTAGAATTAATTTATCATAAATTACATATAAACCTTCAATTATAAATTTATAGGATTCATTATATTTTATTCATTTAATAAGAAAAATTAATTTATATAACCATAATATAAGTAGTTTCACAAATACTTAATAATTCACTAAAAAATAAATATGATTTAAAAATCATATCCTTTGGGAGTGTCCAATCATGTTTTTGGAATTACACCCACTAATCATGAACTGAGTTAATATCATGTTAATACTCAACCATCCTTTGTCATACTATTTCCCATAAGTGCATCTATTCCATAGGGGCATCTATATGATAATACCCTAGTAGGAATATAATTTATATGACCACCTTATATAATAAACTATACAAAAAATATTACAGTATATCTATGTGTGTACTTATACCTGGGATTTTACTAATACTCTATAATAATAATCTCAACTAATATATAAACCAATTTAAAAAAGAAAATAAACCCTACATGAATTCAATTTGAGGTGTACCTAACCAACCCTAGTAAATCAGGTGCTAAAAACATTATCTTTATTTCTGGGTTTGATACAAATTGAGATGAACCTATATATATTTTACTACTTTTATATAAGTTAAAATTTAAATCTAAAAATTAATTATGAAATCTCTTGAATGAAAGGATTATTTACATCAATGATCAATTGAATAGGATTTATACTATAATAAACATCATAATTACTCACTATAGTTAATCCACAGTAGAATCGATTCTAGAAATCTAATAAGTTATAGTCATCTTAAAACACTTCCAAATAAATTAATAATAAATTAGTGATCTCAAAAACTCAATAAGGTAAATACTTCAACATATTTCATTAAGTGGTATATAATAGAAATATAATAAATCATGGTCTATTGTAAGATATAATGATAAGAAGAGTAAGTAATGATAAGAGTTTCCCACAAGCCATAATGGAATTTCTTGTACACTCAAATGATCAAAAATATATCAATTAAATACAATATAAATACATGAATGGATAATCATGATGCATTTTATTGAAAAATTAGAATATGACATTGAAATTTTGAATACTCTAATACATAGGATGTCATAACTTAATGTTTTAGGCATTTCCCTAAATTCTAATAATATATTGGGACTGCGATGAAAGCTCGAAAACCCTTGTCATCATGTTCTAGAACTATTATACCATCATAGGCATTGGCTACAACTTTGTAAACCTCTTGGTATTGGGATACTACACATGTATAATCTGTTTCTTTAGCAACTATATGTATACCCCTTTGGAATAAGAAAACTATTGGTTTACCCTATTTTTCATGGGATATTACCCCTTTACCCATTTGGGATAAGACTACAATCAATGTAACCTCTTAGGATTGGGATGCTGACCATTTACCCAATTAGCATTAGGATGAAACCTGTGTAACAACTTTTGGTTGGGATACTACCTATATACCCTATTGGAATTTTCATACAACCCATGTACCCTATTTTAATTGGGATGCTATCCAAGAACCCTCTTATATGTTAGCTACAGACCATATATTAATTTTGAGTTCATGAGATATAAAACATCAACCAATGAATTGAATAGTAACATATGAACTAATCATTCAATCAACTATAAATATGCGTTCCACATGAAGATAATCATTTATTACATCCTAAATAAACCATGGAATGTAAATGGGGTTTTTACCATTTCTAGATAGTATCATAAAAATTTACCCTAAAATGTAAAGAGTTTACAGAATATATTAAAACACATAAAAATTGATTTTTTACAAAATATTCAGAGGTTGACTCATGAAAAATAATGACCAAGGAAATATATAATAAAGTAATAATTACAAAATTAAACTTAAAACTAATAAGTCTTTATAAAAATATTATTATCTATGGAATCAATGATAATATATTAGTCACATTGAAAATTATTTTTTGAAATTTTAATATGGAAATGTTTTAAACATATTTAATTTTAAAATTTATCTTTTAATAATGGATCCATGAAAAATGAATTTGTTTTGAAATATCTTTAAATTAATACATTAATAAAAAAAATTAACTGTTAAAATTAATCTTTAAAAATGGGTCGTTAAAAAAGAAATAATGATTTCAAAATTTTTATGTGAATTTTTTTTGGAATACATTAATTCTAAAAAAAATTTAATTGTAGGGAATTGAACATACACAATGTATTTTTAATTATATTTTATAGGGGAAGGAATATATTTTGATTTATAAAGGATAGAAATAAAGTTTAATATTTTGAAATATCTACTCTAAAAAATTTCATGATAAAAAAGAGTAACCATCAATTAAATTTGGAATATAGAAAGGAAAATATTATGTTTACAAGAGTAACCCATATTTGGATTTAAAATTAATAAAGAAATTAATTTTTAGAGTAATTAATATAGGATTGTAGGGAAACGATTCTTTCATTATGATGATGTTTTTTTCATAAAAATGTATCAATTATATGAGAAAGAAATCTCTTCATGAAAAATAATTTGAGTTGAAATATAATTCCACACAATGGGAGAAGAGTAAAAACAGTTATATGGTAAATTTAATAATTTATAAGACATAGATTAATGATAATCATGGAATAACAATTTATATTAGTGATATGAAATTTTAGTTAACCAAATAACTTATAAAGAATAAAATTCATAAAGACAGAGACATTAAAAAATGATTTATTTTGGTAATAAATTAAATTTCTAGAAGAATAAAAAGTTAAATTAACAAATGATTCAATCAATTTGTATAAGTTAACCAACTTATATGAAACATGTTGATACGGAACAATCTTAACTCAATGAGTGATAATTGGGATAAGAAAAAAAAACATTACATTCCTCATTATAATTTCAATTTGAATATAATGATATGTATAACATTATATTTATATTTATATCCCATATATTTCATGAAGTGTTTTGATAAAATTAATATATGGTCAATATATAAAAAATTAAATAAATAATTATTAATACACTTTTTATCTCAAAGAATCACAATTGAGATAAAAATCCCTTACCTAGGATCATGATTTGTTATGTGTGTGCCCCTAGTGTCTTAAATAATTAATGTATGTTTGAATAATACATTATTAATAACCTTTATTATCTATATTTAATTTTTATGTTATATTTATTATCATATGTACTTTATTTATTAAATAGTTTTCTCATATAGTTGTTGCTTGAGGTCACAATGTCAATTTCTCTAAAATATCATTATTATGTTGATAATTGCAAAATATTTTGAAAACTATTTTAATATTTTATATATTTAATGATGTTTTTTCTTCTAATTTCCTTTTAAGAAAATTATATAGCTTTTATCTAATAAAAAATGAATTCAAATTATGAAATTCATCTTGGTATGTTCATATAAGGAGTAGATGATTACTGTTACTATTTATTATTTATATCATATACAGAATATCCATAATTATCATTATATTAAATTAAAATTCATATAAATATTATTTTTATACCATAAAATCATTCTTTTCTAATGAATGAAATGTGTTATTTGGAAAATAGAATACATAATCCATGAAGGTGCTAGTCCACAAATTCTCATGATAAAGTCTTCATTTTATACATATTTTTGTTTTAATATAGGAAAGAGATTACCCATTACACAATAAAATTTTAGAATATTATTGATACAACTATTATCATTCATTCATATATTATAATTTATTATTAGTCTGTAATGAAGTAAATAACCGGATGACCTTTTTTCAAGAACATTACCACTACCTTTAGATGTTATCCACTCGGTATAACTTTATGGATCCATATATTTGTCCTTTGGAAGGACTAAAGGATCAAAAACATGTGAATGGGTTTGGGGATAGTTGAATGGATTTTGTTTTATTATGTGCCAGAGTGTATAGATAAATGTAATAGAAGTGATCTTATTTTCAATGCGAATAAAATGTCAGCTTTTTAAATACCACTTACTTTTTCAATAATGGCATGACAATATTTATGGGTTTATATAATTGAAAGTGACCAATAATGATTTATTTTTTCATCAATGAATTATTAATACTCTATGATTCTCTTTTACATATATTTTAAATGTTTTTAATGAATTTTAGCGTTACATTTTTTCATTTTTTTTTATTTTGGTTCTTCCATTGGACAACTATGTTATGACACAATGTAATTTAAAATTGGTTAAAAAATTTATTTGACCCAAAAATAAAAAATTATTATTTTATGAACCTACATTTTTATACCTATATTCTAATTCTATTTATATAAGATAATATCATATTTTATATGGTAACATTTAATATACAAAAAACTATACTGAAAAAAAAAGATATTTCTCAATTAATTTTTCTTAATTTTATTAATTATTTATTACCAAT
Organism: Viscum album; assembly: GCA_963277665.1. Lineage (NCBI taxonomy): Eukaryota > Viridiplantae > Streptophyta > Magnoliopsida > Santalales > Viscaceae > Viscum > Viscum album. Next base: position 249,321,986 of record OY728131.1, read on the forward strand.
TGATTAAATGTTAAAAATTTTACTTATATAGGTTAAAAATTATAATAAATTAAATTAAGATAATATATTTTCTTATTTTATAATATAAAAAGTAAAAAATGTAATAAAACAATTCTGTGAAAAAAGCACTTTTTCTATTATCACGATAATTAACATCAATAATAGTTATATTATTTTATGCTAAAAAATTATGTTTAAAATTTTAAATTTTATGAAAATTGATACTAATAATAATAAATCCATTTTTTTATTTTATTTTTAAAATTTCATCAAAATATTTTTTTATATAATATAATAAAAGTTTTTATGTGTAATATTAATCTAGATGATATAACATTAATGATTTTTAAATAAATTTTAAAGAGTACTTTTAATGAATAGTTTTAGTATAAAAATATATTAATGGTATAAAAAATGTCTCTGCAGTATTAGGAAACATTTTATTCATGAAAATATTAGAAACACTACAGTAAGAGTTAAAAAGATATTTTTTATTCTATTTAACTAAAAAATTATTTTATAAAAACATGAAATATATATCATATGATAGTATTAATATGGTGAATTCCAAAATTAAATCATTTTTTTAAAAAAATAAAATTTTAAATAATTTATATTTATAATTAAATTTAATATACAATATAAAAAAATTATTTTACTAGAAAATTCCCATTTGAAACCTTATGGGTTCTTAATACTATATTGTATAAAATAATAATTGATTAAAATATTTTTATTTACTATCGGTTTATTATTTATAATTTTTTAAAATTATATCAATTTAATATGTCATATATCATTCAATTTTGGTTTTTTATTTGAAACAAGCTATCGAGCATTGTATTAATATAATGAAAAATATATTCTAAAATTTTGGTGTGTTAAAAAAATGTCAACCTTCATGTTATAACATTGGATCCATAACTACCAAGATTTCATATTTTGTAGAATATATATAATTTCCCCCTAAAAAATTCTATTACATTTTATGTATCCTTTCAATTAGTTCCACCCTTAAAAATCATAAATTATAAAACTCTAAACATAGAGATATGATTGACATAAATAGATCATCATTTATAATAATTTATCCATTTTGATAATTCATTTCATTCAAAATAGTATTCATGAAAATTATATGTGATCCTACATTATATTTATTTCGAAACCAAAGATTTTCAAAATCCATTCAAAAAAGTATTCATTTGTTAATGAGAATCCCAAATCATGTAGAAAATTAGGGTTTGTCTATTGGCCTGAGATTCCCATCATTGTTAAACTCTATTTGTACTTACAAAACCTATTTCTATTCAATATAGAATGTTCCAAATATTTCCCCTTATTTTATATATTTTACTAATTGGTAAAATAAAAAGGTTTTCTCATGCATATATTCATAAAACAATGCATTTTTGCTATATTTCACTTATTATTTTGAGTAAAATGAAATAAAATTTAATATACTATTATCCAGATAGAATAACCATAAAATCCATATAATTAGACTTATTTTAATGAGTATAAAAACACCACATTTCGTTCTTGAATAATCATAAATTGTATACCATTGGTCCATGTCCAATGATACAAAAAAGTAAGATGTGCACTATAATATAGTGTAAATATATTTTAGTTATAAGTCCCTATTTTGGGATATATATAATCTCATTTCAAGTTACTAATTATCCCACCATAACACTATATTCCTCCATTCAGAACATTTTCTTCTTGGATGTCATTAAAACCCATATCCCCTCTCTATATGATTATAAAAAATAGAATAAAAAATTAAATAATTATTTACAAGTTAATTCAATTCCACTATGTTTTGTTCTTTTAAATATATTTGTTTCAATATATAAATTTCATGAAAGATATATCACTATTATTGTCAAAAAAATATTTTATATATAATTTTAATTCAGTATTTAAGTCATAGAAAAGACCTAAAATATCTTAATTGAGGTGTCGATCTCCAATACACTTAATTTAAAGTATTATTCTATGAATAAATTAAATATAAAATAAGACTATGAAGAATTATAAAATAAAATTATTTAACGGATGTTAAATCAATTTAATATATTATATACAATTTGTAATAAAATTAAATTTTATCTTTATGGAAATTAGGTATCATGGATGTGAATATCTTAAATGAATCAAAATGAAAATAACTACTAATGGAAGATAATCAAATAGGTTCTTAAACAAATTATAAAAAAATGAAAAACGAAAATTATTCCATGAATCAATTACAATTGAAATAATATATATATATGTTTGTTGGATTTTATGTAACTATATGACCTCCATTCATTATATAGTTGTTATTTCATGTCCTACCCTAATAATCCTAGGTTGTGAATATAATGGTTAAAGTGTACCCCTATAATGAGGTAATTCATATATTTTGGATAAATGATAAAAATTTGCATCATATATTTCCACATAAGATTTCATATATATGATTGGACAATAGAGGAAACTTGTAACCTTATGAAATATTAAATGTAATGGTCCGAACCTCTATGGTCTATTCCTTTACAAAAATCCATTGTCTGAGGTATTCCGAGAGGTCAAGGTAACTTATCCCCAACAATTTCCCAAATTTCCAGTTCATTGAATAGTGTCATCGGTAGCCTTAAGTGAAATGTGTCATCAGTTATCTTATATGAATAGTTTCATCAGTATCTTTAGGTTAACAACGCATTGGTAACCTTAGGTGAATAGTGTCATTGAGGACCTTATGTGAACAGTGTCATCGGTAGCCTTAGGAGAATAGTGCATCAATAACCTTAGGTGAACAATTTCATCGGTGACCTTTTGTGAAAAGAGTCATCGGTAGCCTCTTTGTTTGGCCAAATGTTGAGTTGATGAATAGTGTTTCCAGAACGTTGAGGTTCCAATGGTGACCACTCACCTTTTCAAAATTTTAGTTCATGAAAATTGTTTCCAGAACAGTGAGGTTCCAAAAGAGACCACTTTCCTTTTCTAAGTTTTTAGTTTATAAATACTGTTTCTAGAATAGTGAGGTTCCAACGGCGACCTCTTTCCATTGCCAAATTTTGAATTCATCAACAATGTTTCCAGAATGGTGATGTCCCAACAGTGACCTCTTTCCTTTTCCAAATTTTGAGTTTATGAAGAGTGTTTCCAGAATGGTGAGGATCTAACTATGACCTCTTTCCTTTTCAAAATTATGAGCTCATAAAAAGTGTTTCCAAAATGGTGAGGATCCAATAGTGACATATTTCCTTTTCCAAATATTGAGTTCTTGAACAGTGTTTCCAAAACAGTGAGGATCCAACGGTGACCTTTTTCCTTTTCCAAATTTCGAGTTCATGAATAGTGTTTCAAGAACGGTGAGGTTCTAACAGTGACCTCTTTCCTTTTCAAAATTTTGAGTTCATGAACAGTGTTTCCAGAATAATGAGGTTTTATTGATAACCTATATTTCCTTTGCCAAATTTTGAGATTGTGAATAGTGTTTCTAGAACGATGAGCTCTATCAGTAATCTCTATTTCTTTTTCCAAATTTCATGTTCGTGAACCGTGTTTCTAGCATCCAACAGTTTCACCCCTCTGACGATTCCTTGGATGTAAAATGAATTTAAAGCCTTTTTTAAGGTCTCTATGGCCTATTCAAAGTCCATAACTCTTATATTAATTTCCCTATGTCTCAGGATACTTTTACTTGGTAAAATCATATGGTTTAATGTGATTCTCTTTTATTAGAAAATCCAATGTATCTAAAACCACTGCTCTATTAAATTTTTGAAAGGGATGAAATATCTTCCTCTCTAGTTCTTCCAACATGATCTCAAATGTGAGATGCTTGGACCTTTTATTCCATCTCGTTGGTGTTAAACAATCATAATTTCATCCTTGGATTGTACCCCTCTGTTTTGATGTAACCAAGAAGTATCGATCAATCTTCGATATAAGGTATGTTCAATTATCATTCTTTTGGGTTCAAATCCTTCTGTTTTCCCTCTCCCTTTTATGGAATGTTGTCTACATGTTTCATATATGATTTTCTAAGGCTGTTGACCACTGTGGTGGTGAATCTACATCCTAGGGTAGATACAGTTTTCACAGGGGAGGAGATCGTAACCCAATGTGTGGCTCATTCTCTTATAAAGAAAGTCATGAACCATTTTAGGTAGGGGATTTGTTTCTTCTCTTTAATTTTGCATGCAACTATATAGTTAGAATGTTTTATCCTACTGGATCACAATTTAATTGACCTAATAAATATTTGAACTATATAATTAAATTGATATTGATCAAATGTTATTTCGTCTTGTTTTTCTAGATAGTGCGATATCTATGCTTGCATTATTTAAAAATTCATTCTTGTTGAAGATTGACAAAGAATGTAAATCCAAAATTAATTAATAATTGTTTGTCTAAAGATAAAAAAGCATTTAAATGAATATGGTTCTTGTTGTTGTAATTTTATGTTAACCAAATTTGTTTAGTATGCTTGTTTGATTATTTTTCATAGCGTACTGGTTACGTTTTTCTGAAATTGGAACCTGTGAATAATAAATCGGTTAATCTAAGATAGATTGATGAAGTATCTGTTCGATAAAAGATAATTCCTTGTAGGGTTCTGAGTTACCCTCCTGATTGTTTAAGGTTCAGGGGACCAAATGATATGATGTTTGTTTTTCTAGTGCTTGTGTTGTGATGCGATCCTAGTTGGCTATTGTGATATGTGGGGTCATGGAGGCCTACAGGTTGTGGAAGCATTTGACGCCAAGAGTGGTGAGATGCATCAATTTATTTATGTGGGTGTTGGGGAGGACACTAGGGATGATGAAATGGGTTGGATGGGAATGATCGGATTCTTACTATTCTTATTTGTTGTTTATCTTCATTACATTCCCCAATACCCAAGGTAGTTGGTATTGCTTACCTTTCTACCAAAAGGGGCGAAGATGCATGGGGTATGCCACATGATTTCCGTGTTTAGCTTATCAATGGGAGGATGGGTCTATGTTCTTGCTCTAGGTGTCAATGACTTGATGGGTAGTTCATTTACTCAACGATTTTATTCCCCTTATGTTAGGTAGATTTGAATTTTTTTCTAGAATTCTTGGGAATATGGGAAAGTAATAATGTTGTTAATAAATGATTTAATAAATGATGTTAATCCAAGGGGTTAGAGTTTGATGGGACGCAATGTTGAGGTTAAAATTTTAAGGGAAAGTGGACTTTGGATGTGATGCTAATGAAATTTAATGTGGAATTATTGATGGTTAGTTAATGTTTAAATAACTAACTAATGTAAAGTGAAACTAACAAAAAGGGAATGAAGTAATGTAATAAGGCTCTGTATATGGTTGTGTTCTTATAGGATACCTAGTCATAGAAGTGACAGTCGTGAGTTCGACATACATTTGATGTAGTTGAGTATAATACAAGGTTATGACCATAGTGTGGTTGGGAGATATAATATATTCTGTACTTCTTGTGTTTCTAAACTCTACTCTACCCTATCAGTTAGGGAAACAGACACCCTGGGGATTCTAAGCCCTAGGGGGTGTTTTCCCCATCATTCAAGTGGGAAGATGGATGGATAACTAACCACTTCAGCCCCACACATTTCTCTTGGTAGATACTTGTGCTAGTAGGCACAATGGTTAATTTTCCCCTTATATATGTGTAGTGGGCTATAACGGCTTGTGGTTATTCAAACAGATATATTTTGGAGATTTTACCCTATGGAATACTATAGGTGTACAGTGTATAGGTTGTGATGGCTTGAGGATCCATACTCGGTGTATGGGTTGTATTGGCTTGAGTTATAATACCCGATTTATGATACACGTTATATGATCTGTGGTGGCTCCTAGAAACTACCTGGATAATTGCTTATGTGGATGTGGTGGTTTTGTTGCACGAGGTGCATGTTGTGGTGCTTATCCTAGGTGTCTGTGGGAAATCCTTTTTGGAGAGAGATTCTTAGGACATGCGTTGTTAAGGGCAATGAGGCTAACCATTGAGGAAGTAGTAGTGGGGTACCCTTGATATTCATTATCATATTATATACTATTGGATGTGTTACTTGGTGAGAGTATCCATGGTGAGTCAAGGAACATAGTATACAATTATATGTGATGTGTTTGTTTCACTTGTTATTCAATATGCTTTAGCATGATTTCTTTACTTTTTAACGAGAGGCTTCAAGGAGGATCCTATTGGGTATACTGTTATACACACTCTATGTATATATAAATTATATTTCAGGTCACATGGAGTATTTGGGGAACAAGATGGTTTCTACTAGCTTGGGGTTGCAGGATCTATCTAGTCTTGTGGTAGCTTCTATTTTTAATTGGTATTTTCTATTTTTACTATTTTAGTTGTAGTAGTTTTCATGAAATTACATATTTGTAGTTGGGATTTATTTTGTATTTCAGTATGAGTTGGAGTTGGATAGTGTCTATCTTATCTCCCCCTTCCACATGTGTTCTATTATAGGATAATGCCTCTAATTGGTGTGTTTACTATACCCTTGGTTCTATTCGCCAACCTGGGGCCTATTGGAGGCGGGACTCGGGGGGTCATTATCTCCCTTCTCACATTTCCGGCCCAGGAGGGGTACACAATGCGGGGAGGGGATCATGAGAGAGCGGTATAAGAGGCTCTAGGTGAGATATAGGATGGACTTTGTTGTTTGGAACTGGTGAGGTTACATGGGTTGGTATAGAAATATTTTCAGTCAAGTTTAGAAAGTGTAGTAAAAATTGGAGACCGGCTGAGACATAGGCATTTGGGGGCCCCTATGATCTGATGTACGAACCATTAAGTTTACAATGGATACTAAATGAAGAGATACTAGTTTTAGGGTAGAGACCTAGGAAATAATCATGGATCATTATTCTTTGTGCATGTGTTTGAATGGGTAGACCATCATAATGGTTTTCCTAAAATGAATAAGAGTAAAAATTAATTAATTAATAATGAGTCTTCCATATTACCATTTTAGGAGTTCTAAATATTTGTTATTTTATAGGTATGGACCCAGGTCGATGTCCTCATCAGGATTGCATAGATGAGTTCCAGCAGGCTATGCCCGCAGATCGCCGCAGGGTAGAGGTTGATGATGAAGACACATGGAGGAGGACACTCTGAGATTTTTGGGGCCAGAGTATGTAGAAGTACAAGGGATCCATTTCAGATCGTGTCATAAAATATTGGTTGGAGGAGGTCAATATAGGCTTCAGTTCGATCTGTTCTTAAAGGAGCACTAGGTTTCATTGGTTTTGACGATGTTTCATGGATCAGTGAGGTAGTGGTGGTTCTTGTTCCTCGGGGATCACGAGTAGTCAGTGATCTCATGGGAAGAGTTTTGAGACAAGTTTAGAGTTAAGTTTATTTCTTCGACTGTAAAGGCATCTCGTCGTTAGGAGATTATTAACCTTTGACATTGGAGCTCTAGTGTGAAAGAGTTTGGAATCTATTTCCAGATCCTTTTATGATATGTTTCAGACCTATTTCCAGATGAGGATGCCATGGTGATGCATTTTGAGAGGCTTTGCGTCTAGAGATCCCGCACCAGGTCACCCCATTTATACTGGAGACATATCTTGTGGTGCTGGCGAGGGTAGGGGTCATCGAGAGGACATTGTCTAGAAATGTATCATTGTGAGAGGGGAGGCATCATGATTCCTCACAAAGCAGATCTATGGTCCGGGTTTCTCTGATTTCAGTGTAGAAGTGTTTTTGTTCAACTAGCGGTAGGTCCCAACACTCCGCATCTCATTTCTCTAGAGGTAGTGACTCCCAGGCCTATTCAAGGTGATCAGGCACCTGTTTTTATTGTAGCGGTAAGGGTTATCACCAGTGAGAGTTCCCTACCATACATATTAGTCATCTTGAAATAGTTTCCCCACTCGAGGTTCTTCTATTGAGGTAGTTCTAGAAGAGGAAACTACAATAGGTTGCACAGGCATTAGATCAGTATAGGGTAGATGGTGTAGGATGAGGACATCCCCAACACACTCCCTATCCTCAGAGATCAGAGTGCGGCTCTGGTGGTGGCCATCATCAGAGTTATAGAGGCTATGAAGGTAGTTTTTTACATCTTCATGATTTGGTGTTTCTTGATCTAGGCAATCCAGACGTCGTTCAAGGTCCCCTTTGCTTATTTCTACCTTGGTATATGACTTTTTTGATTAGGAGCGACAAACATCTTCACATCACATACCCATGTCCATGCACTGGGAATTGAGGTAGAGAGGCTTCTAGTGCCCATGGAATTTATGAATACAACCATATGATGTCATCCTTGGAATGGTTGGGTTATATTCGGTTAGGATATAATGTCTTTCTTCAAGAGGTAGGTTTTGTTCTTTGTTTCAGATGGAGATCTCGTTGTGTTCATTGCTGAGAGAGACCCTCATATGGGTCATATGCATGTTCCATACTTATCATCAATGATGGATGAGCTGATGCGGAGTTCATTAGAGGTTCAACAATTGGTGTTTCCTAGGGTTGTAGAAGAGTACCCTGATGTCTTTCCAGAAGTGGTTGTAGCCTAACCCTCTCAATGAGAGATCGAGTTTGGGTTCGAGCTATAACCAGGAGCCTCTCATATCTCTATGTCTCAATATAGGATGGACCCTTCTAACTTACAAGAAATATGTATATAGCTTGATGGTCTGTTACAGTGCGTCTTTGTTCGGCCGAGTCTGTCACCGTGGGGTGCACCAGTTTTGTTCGTGAAGAAGGCTGATGACATTTTATGGCTGTGTTTCAATTATCATCACTTGAAAAAAGTAACAATAAAGAATCACTATTCTCTTCGATAGATTGATTATTTATTCAATCAACAGAAGGGTGCATGTTGGTTCTCAATGATAAACTTGAGTTCAGGATATCATCAGATGCATGTGAAGGATGAGGATATCCAAAATACTGATTTTTGTTGTCATCATGTGCATTATGAGTTTGTTGTAATGTTGTTAATCATTAAAAATTCTCTATCTGTGTTCATGGGATTGATGAATACTATGTTTCTTGAGTTCCTAGACATGTTCATCGTTATTTTCATCGATGACATCCTTGTGTATTCCATGTATGAGGAGGAGCATGCAGAGTATATACACGCCATTTTTGGATTTCTTCATCAACATCAGCTATTTCTGAAGTTGTTGAAGTGTGAGTTTTGGGATTGAGAAGTCCGTTTCTTGGGGCATGTTGTGTCCCAGTAGTGTGTTGTTGTGGATCCATCGAAGATAGAAATAGTTGTGTCTTGGGTAGCCCCTAAAATAGTGTTAGAGGTGTGAAGATTCCATGGGATTCGAGACTACTATAAGAGGTTCATATCCAATTTATCTCGAGTTGCGACTCCTCTAATATATATTACTAGGAAGGATCAGGCGTTCAAATGGATTGATCAATGTCAGGTAGCTTTTGAGTATCTAATGGAGAAGTTTGTAAGTGATCCAGTTCTATGTCTTCTAGCAGAGGGCATTTAGTTTGATGTTTTCTATGATGCTTTGAATATGAGGTTAGGTAGTGTTTGAATGCAGCAGAGATCAATTGTTTCGTATGGGTCTCAACAGTTGTGTCCCCATGAACATAAGTATTCCACCTATGATCATGAGTTGGCAGTCGTGGTGTTTTTCCTGATGTTTTGGAGAAATTACCTCAGTGGTAAGCACTTTGTGGTTTTCACCTATCATAATATCCTAAGGTATGTTTTCTCCCAGCATGAATTGAACTTACGACGACATTGTTGGATGGAGTTCTTACAGGAATAGAACTTCTAAATATTTTATACACCTAGAAAGTGGAAATCTATAGGTGATGTGCTGAGTAGGATGTCGCGTGGACATGTAGTGTGTGAATCTAGTGATTCATGGAGAGTAATGGAAGAACTGTCAGCATTACATCTTGATATGAGAGAATTTTGGGGTAGAGGATGTATTTTTTAGATGATAGTGAATTCATCTCTGGTGCAGCAGGTGGAAGAGTCCACGTTGGGGGATCTGTAGGTGGAGGTCTGGAGATAATGAGTTATTTATGGGGAGGCCCATGATGGTTGGTCTGAGGATGAAAAACACCTACTGTTGTATTATGGAAGGATTTTTGTTCCTTTGGCGATGCATGAGACAATTCTCAGAGATTTACATAGTTCTCCATTAGCTGGTCATCATGGCATGACAAAGATGTATCGATCCTTGAAGATTCAATTTTGGTGGCCTAGGCTAAAGTGTGCAGTTGCAGGGGATGTGTTTGGATGTTTGGTCTGCCAGTAGGTGAATACTGAACACCTTGTTCCTAGTGTCTATCCCCAGTCGTAAGATATTCCTTAGTGGAAGTGGGAAGACATCTCATTGGACATTGTTAATGGTTTACCTCAAGCTCAAGGAGCACAAGATGTTATTTGGGTGGAAGTTCATTGTTTAACAAAATCATCCCACTTCATTGACATCAAAGAGTCAAGATCAGTATATTTTTTATCAAGGAATTATCTAGAGCAGATGGTGACACTTCATGGAGTCCCAAGGACGATCATTTTTTATCATGATCATTTTTTTACCTCCAGGGTGTGGAGAGGTCTCCCATATTATTTTGGTTCTCACCTGTGCCTAAGAACTACTTTTCATCCTTAGAAGGATGGTAAGACAGAGCGGATGATCCAGATTCTTGCAGAAATGTTACAGACTTGTGTCCTAGATTTTGTAGGTTTATGTATAAGTCACTTACCCTTGTCGGAGTTCACGTATAATAATAGTTTTACTGCACCAATAGTATAGTGCTATTTGAAGCCTTGTATGTCTGACCATGTTGTTCTCCATTGTTCTGGATTGTGGTCAGAGAGATAGTAATTCATAGACCAGAACTAGTGTAGAATATAAAAGAGATGGTTCGGATGATTTTTGAGAAGATGAAGGAAGCACAAGATCATCAAAAATCATATGTCGGTCAAAGGAGGATACCCTTAGAGATTAATTTTGGGGATCACATGTTTCTAAAGGTGACTCCCTGCCGTGGGCAGTGTATTTTTGGTCATGGGAGTAATCTTTCTCTCCAATTTGTTCGTCCTTTTGATGTGTTAGCTTGTTTTAAATTTTTTCACATCGAGTTGCACTTCCCCCAGAGATGATCCAGATACATGATGTTTTTCATGTATCACAACTTCCTCATTATCTTCATGATGACTCTCACGTCATCGATTGGGGATAGATCGATGTTGAGGATGATTTGACCTTAAAAAAGTGACCTATGGGGATCCAAGACCACAAAGATAATGTGTTGCATAGGCATTCTATCCCCTTTTTTTATGTCTTGTGGTGACACAGTGGTGTGGTAGAGAGTACATAGGAATGTGCGTCATAGATACATTCTCAGTACACAGAGTTGTTGTATGTCTAAATATTTTCATGTAACCAATTTTTCTTTGTGGTTATAGACCATTTGTGTTTATAAGATGTATTTATTTTGGTTACTTTTGAGGATTTCTCTCTTTTGAGATGTATCTCGATGGGTTACTGTTCAGGCTTATTTTCTAATTCTTTTTAGGTTGGTTTCAAATTCATGAGGATAAGATTGTTTTATGATGTATCTGATGTAATGGCCCAGACCTCTATGGTTCATTCCATTGTGAATATAGGATGTCTGAGGTGTTATAGGAGGTGAAGGTGACTTATCCGAAATACTTTTCCAAATTTATAGTACTTGGAACAATGTCATCTGTAGCCTTAGGTGAACAGTGTCATCTGTGGCCTTATGTGAACAGTGTCATCAGTAGCCTTAGGTGAGCTGTACATTGACAACTTTAGGTGAACAGTGTTATCGGTGACCTTTTGTGAACAGTGCCATCGGTATCCTTAGGTGAATAGTGCATCGGTAACCTTAGGTGAACAGTGTCATCGGTGACATTATGTGAATAGTGTCATTGGTAGCCTATTTCTTTTTCCAAATTTTGAGTTCAGGAAAAGTGTTTCTAGAATGGTGAGGTTCCAAAGGTGACCTATTTCATTTACGAAATTTTGACTTCATGAATAATGTTTCTAGAATGGTTAGGTTCCAATTCTGACCTCTTTCATTTGACAAATTTTTAGTTCATGAACAGTGTTTCTAGAAGAGTGAGGTTCCAATGTTTACCTCTTTACAAAATTTTGAATTCATGAACAATGTTTCCAGAACTAAGAGGTTTCAATGGTGACCTTTTTTCATTGACAAATTTTAATTTCATGAACAATGTTTCCAGAATGGTGAGGTTCCAATAGTGACCACATTCCTTTGCCAAATTTTGAGTTCATAAAAATTGTTTCCATAACGGGGAGGTTCCAATGGTAACCACTTTCCTTTGCCAAATTTTGTGTTCATGGACGGTTTTTCTAGAATGGTGAGGTTCCAATGGTGAACTCTTTTCCAAATTTTGAGTTCATGAACATTGTTTCCATAACGGTGAGGTTCTAACGGTGACCTCTTTCCTTTGCAAAATTTTGAGTTCATGAACAGTGTTTCCAGAATGGTGAGGTTTCAATGGTAACCTCTATTTCTTTTGCGAAATTCTGTGTTCAAGAACAGTGTTTCCTAAATAGTGAGGTCCATCGGTATCCTCTATTTCTATTTCCAAATTTTGAGTTACTTAACGGTGTTTCCACCTTCCTAGTGTTTTCCCCTTTGATGATTCCTTTGAAGTAAAATGAATTAAAATCCTTGTTTTATGGACTCTAAGGCCGATTCAATGGCCATAAATTCTATATTAATTTCTCTAAGTCTCGAGAATCATTTATTTGGTCAAACCGCATGCTTTAATGTGATCCTATTTTATTGGAAATTCTAGTGTATCTTAAACCATTGTTTCATTAAATCTTCTAAAGGGACAATATATCTTCCTCTTTAGTTCATCCTCCTTGTTCTTGGATGGGAGATTCTAGAAACATTTATTCCATCCTATAGGAATTTCACAATCAAACTTTGCTGGTTGGATTGGTTCCCCACTATTTTAATGCAACCAAGAAGAATCGATCAATCTTCGATATAAGGTATGTTCTATCTTCATTAATTTGGGTTCATCTCCTTCTATTTGCCATCGCCCTTTTATAGAATTCTATCTCAATGTTCCTAATAGGCATTTATTGGGTGTTGATTGGTGTGTTGGTGTCCTTTCATCCTCGGGTGGATACATTTTTCATAAGTGAGGAGGTCGTAACCATATGTGTGTCTTGTTCTCGTATAGAGAACGTCAAGATCCATTTGAGGTAGGGGATTTATTGCATCACTTTTATTTTACATGCAACTATATAGTTATAATGTTTTATCCCACTGGATCACAATGGAATTGATCTAATAAATATTTGTACCAGATAAATAAATTGATATCGATTGTATGTTATTGCCTCATATTATACTAGATAGTGTGATATCTATTCTTTCTTTTTTTAGCGTTTCATTCCTGATAGAAATTGGTAAAGAACATAAAGCTGGAATTAATTAATAATTGTTTATCTAAATATAAAGTGGCATGTAAATGAATCTGGTTCATCTTGTTTTTATTTTATTTCAATAAAATTATCGTAGTAAGCATGTTTTATTATTTTTCATAGCTTACTGGTTTGGATTTCTGAATTTGGAACATATTAATAATAAAACGGTTAGTCAAAGATTGATTAAAGAATTGGTTGTTCGATAAATGATAATTCATTGTACGGTTATAAGTTACTCTCTTTATTGTTTAAGGGCCAAGAGGCTAATTGACATGATTTTTTTTCCTGCTAATTGTGTTGTGATGTGAGCCCGGTTGGCAGTTGTGGTATGTGGGGGAGTGGAGGCCAACAGATTGTGGTAGTAGTTGACACCTAGAGTGGCAAGATGCATCAGGTTATACATGAGGGTGTCTTGGAGGACACTAGGGATGATGAAATTGTTTGGATGTGAATGTTTGGATTCTTTCTGATTCATATTGGTTTTTTATCTAATTTAAATTCCACACTGCTCAAGGCAGCTGGTCTTGCTTACCTTTCTCCCAAAAGTGGCAAGGATAGGTGGGGTATGCCACATGCTTTCCATGTTTAGATTCTTTAAGAGAGGATGGGTCTACCCTCTTCATATAGGCAGAAAAGAATTGATGAGTAGTTCATCTACACACCATTTTGAGCCCCCTTTTGTTTACTAGATTAGAATATTAATCTAGAATGACTACGAATATGAAAAATTAATAATTTTGTTTATAAATGATTTAATAAATGATTTTAACCCAAGGGGTTGGATCTTGCTGGGACAGAATGTTGAGGTTACAATTTAAAGGGACAGCGGACATTGGGTGTGATGCTAATGAAATTTAATGTTGAATTATTGATTGATAATTAATGATTAATTAATTAATTAATTTAAATATAAAATGAAAAAATGGTAATGAAGTAATGTAATAAACCTCTGTATATGGTTGTGTGCTTATAGGATATGTAGTCTTAGAAGTGGAAGTTGAGATTTAGAGAGACGTTAGCTGTAGTTGAGTCTAAGACTAGGTTATTCCCATTGTGTGGTTTTGAGATATAGTATATTCTTTACTTTTGTGTTTATATATGATACTCCACCCTGTCAGCTAGGGAAACTGACAGCCCATGGATTCTAAACCCTGGGGGTGTTTTCCCGAACATTACAATGGGAGGATGGATGGCTTACTACCCCCTTTGGCCACACCCTCTTCTCTTGGTAGATACGTGTGTTATTAGGCATAATGGTTAGTTTTCCCCATATATATGTGTAGAGGGCTGTAATGGATTGTGGTTATTCACACACATATATTCTGGATATAGTATCTTATGGACTACTATAGGTTTAACATATATAGGCTATGATGGCTTGATAATCCTTACTTAGTGTATGGGATGTAATGGCTTGAGTTATAATACCCGACATATGATACATGTTATACGAGATGTGGTGGCTCCCAAAAACTACCTACTTTTTTTCTTACATGGACATGGTGGATTTTTTGCATGAAGTGCTTGTTGTGGTGCTTCACCCAGGTGTGTATTGGAAATCCTATTTGGAGAGAGATGCTTAGGATGTGGGACATTGGGGAAAGTGGAAAACTATTGGTGAAGTAGTGGTTGGGTAACCTAGATACTCTCTATCATATTATATAATCTTGTATACATTACATGGTGAGTTTTCACATGGTGAGGCTGGGAACTTAGTATACCTGTTTAGATGACAAGTTAGTTTCACTGGTTGTTCACTGTGCTTTAGCATGATTTCTTTACTTTTCCACAAGAGGCATTAGGGAGGATCCTAATGAGTATACTGGTATACTAACCGTATATATATATAAATTTTTTAGGACACTTGGAGCATGTTGGAGATCAATCTTGTTTCTACTAGCTTGGGGTTGCAAGAGATGTTCAGGCTTGTGGTTGCTGGTGTTTTTTCCTTCTTTTGGGTATTTTCAGTTTTCCCCTTTCAGTTGTAGTAGTTTGTATAACATTACATATTTTTAATTGGAATATATTTTATATTTCAGTCTCAGTTGGAGTTGGTTGGTGTCTATCTTATCTCTCTTTTCTGTATGTTTTCTCTTATAGGGTAATGCCTTTAATTTGGGTGTTTAATATACCCTCGATGCTAGTCTCCAACTCGGGGCCTACTGGTGGCGGGACTC
This sequence comes from Viscum album, assembly GCA_963277665.1. Taxonomy (NCBI): domain Eukaryota; kingdom Viridiplantae; phylum Streptophyta; class Magnoliopsida; order Santalales; family Viscaceae; genus Viscum; species Viscum album. Next base: position 249,337,623 of record OY728131.1, read on the forward strand.
AGGGGTCATTATCTCCCTTCTCACATTATCACCCCTAGAGGGTTATACTTTTTGGGGAGTGGTTCAAGACATTAAACAACTTCAATAATCACTCTTTATAGTTATGGAATGATTATTTTCACTATTTTATTGAAGTTAAGAAGACCTCAATTATATCTCACTTTTTACCCAAATCTACCATCATGGTATCACATCAATTAGGTAATCACTACCATCACATGATTTTAAACCCATATAATATTTCATTCAATGGTTTAACAACCATTGATTTTAAAAATAAAGCACTCAAGAGGATATCCCTTTGAAGTAAATTAAATATGAATATTCTAGAAAATGTTCATAATGATGTATATATTAGAATCCATCAAACATTCAATCAATGTATCAAAGTAACATAGTGGAAACTATTGTTCCCCACTCATGTAAATCATTCAAAATCATAATTGAAATTATAGGGTAAAACAAAAACCAATTCATTAATTATAGGATATAACAAAGTTTAAATTGATGATCAATTAAATATTTACATATCAAGAGACCATTGAAGACCTACATAGTATGAAATTCAAATAGGTAAACCCCTTGATAATATAAATTTTAAACATGTAGGTATTGTCCTTGGAAATAATGTTTAATAAAATAACCAATAACATCCTCCTCATATTAATGGATAAATATAAACCATAGTGTTTTTTTCACCAAAGAATTACTTGTTATTCTTATAAATTATATAAAATATAATTTATCCAAATTTATAATCCTTAAAAAAGTTGTAATGTATTAGGTGTATAGGTCTTATACATACTAATAAATAAGAATTTCTCCTAAGGATTAACTATTTATATTTTGTAATGTTCTCCTACATTTAAATATTTTTCAAAAATATAATCATTTATGTCCTCTCTATGTCATTCTCCTCTGAAAACCTCCATGTAAAAATAACATATAATCCAAAAACCCTGGATGTTCTCTCTAAGCTACTCATTTTGGAGGTCAAACAAAAAAATCAATAAAAACTATTGGGACTCTAATTATTTTGAACAACTCAGTACCATGGATTTCTTCTATATGGTGTCTTCCATGAAGTTCCACAATACATTTTTTATTATTATGGTGCTAGTATTCCCTCCATGTAATCCTTGTTATAAATTATCCATTTTGTTGAGTGGTTATTAAAAAATTAAAACCAATATTATTTGATAGTTTCCTAAAAGACTCTGATGTTACCTATTGATTAATGGGTAACCCAAAATAATGATAATTATAAGGGACATTACAATATCACGTTGATTTTCATGAAACTATATGATACAATGACGATAATTCTTGATAGGAAATATTAATTATAATGTTACCTTATTGTTTAATACTACTAGATGACCCATTAATTGATATTGATAATAATTCAAAAATCACGTGGGATGTGCATGATAAAATAATAATACCATTAATGTTTTTATAATTAAAATATTTCAATATATTTTTCTAAAAAAAATAAAAAAATGAATTTATATTATACATCATGATATTATTCATAGTATATTCATGAATCTTGAGTGTAAATCTTTAACTCATGATAATTATGATAATATCCTTAATGTGTTTGGATAATATTTTCAAAATATAGGTAATTCAAATTTAATTTAATATTAGAACCAAAAATATCTAAAAAATGTGGATAAATATAAATTGATATTTTAATTTTTCTCATGAAAAAACAATAAATATTTATTGAGAATCATTCTCATTTTCATAATTGATGATGGGAAGTGTTCCCTTTATTTTAATTCACACCACCCATTTTTAAATGTGTGTAATATTTCAAGCTATTATATTATTACATTAGTATTTGAAACAATAAAAATTTTTGATATAGGAATATAAATTAATATATATGAAAATGAATTAATTTAAAAAAAAAATTACAGAATATATGGGATTAAAAAATTAATATTCTACTACAATAAGCAATTAGGATTGGAAAATTGGTCCAAATAAATGGAAAAAACATGTTATTGATATCATCACATTCAATGGAAAAATATTTTTACCCATAAAAACAAATGGATACTATATATACATCCATCCAATGGGGGAAAATTTTATTAAGAATATAATGAATGAACGAAATATAAAATATAATGAAAATTTTAAATTTTATTTCCATAACTATAATTACACATGAATGTCACCAACTATTAAGGATATGATTATTTTCACAACAACCACCCTTAGATTAATTAAAAAATTTAATATTTTAATCAATGATAGACCAAAATTTTGGAAATTAGTATTTTGTTGGATTGTGGCTTCTCTCAAGAAATATATATAGTTGACCATTTTTATAGATCATGAATCATCACCTGATATTATTTCATAATATTTAATGATTTTTTATAATTTTTTCTATATGTACCAAAATGATCATTCCAAAATTCTTTTTCAAGAGTAAAATATACTGTATAAGTCAAATAATATAATATAAATAAATATAAATGATCATACACTTATTTAAAAGAAATTAAGGATTGTCAAAAAATAATTGATGGTTATCATAATGGTTAAAAGAACCCATACTTCCCAAAGGAAGCTGAGATCATAGTTTATAGAAGGATAATTAAATTAGTATATGTGATCACTTATATCCCAACTAAGTCAATAGATATTGATGCTAATAAATAACAGGAAATGATTTAAGAATAATTAGATAATCTAAACTGCATGAAGTTACATGAAGAAGAACAATACACCATGAAATAAATCCAAAGATAGTATTTTGGATCTAGTGATTACTTGTTGATTCCATTCACAATGTGATCATATTATTATAAATAAAAAAATGAATTAAAAAATCCATAGTATTAATATTTCATAAAAATTTGATCATATTATAATAGAACAATAATTTCCACATTTGAGTCCATAATAAGGAAATATAACTATATTAATGTTGACGTATTTAAGGAAATATATATGAAGATATTGATTTTATGGATTTTGTGATAACTCAATTGAAAAAAATTATTGAATAATATGAGATCTTATAACTAATTAAATAAGAACCAAGAGACCTAGGTCTTCATTTGTTACTTTGACAAATTATAGAACTGATTGATTGTAATGAATTTTCTATGATGTCACGTGAATACTATCATTCATAAGTTATAAATAATTTTATAACATTATAAAAGGATATAGTTTTAAAATATGTAATATTAGATGAAATTACTACTTCATTTGAGGATGTTAAAGGATAAAAATAATTATTAACACGTTAAATAAAACAATGTGAGGTGTTTTTGGATAAAAATCACCCCCACTAATCATTGACATCTATATATTCTCATAATTCAAGAGAATAAATTATCTAAAATATCATTTTTATTAAAATTAATTACTTCTATGGAATTAAGGTAGATACACCCAAACTATTAGAGGCTTCTAATATCAGCTAATTTGAAAATTCCAATGAACATCATATATTTATCTTTTACATATACCTTAATATTAGATGTACATTTATATATGGGTAGACCATAGATGTTAAAACATCTCCTTGTTTTTTCCAATATACAAAATTGACTGTATGGTCTCAATAACTGCAACCTACATGATAATGGTAGAGTGGTGAATTTCATTCATAGAGGTACACATCTATCATTCATAATGGACATATAACTCATTTGGGTGAAATTATTAGGAATATTTTTCATCAATATATAGGATGAGGTTATAAAATTTCCCATATAATAAAGATATCTTGGTGGGATCTAAGAGTATACTATTATAGAAAAATGTCAAGTACGAGTTTTTCAATGAACCATGATAAAACCCCACCAAACAATATATTCAAGAAATGGAATATTTTAATTATATAAAGAAAGGATTTCCCAATCAATTACTTACTAGTGAAAAAATAAACTCATAATATTCTCATATTCAATATATTTTTTCATGTTGGAAAGTAGGAACAATTTACACACTATAATTCAAACACATATAATGTGAAATGAGAGAATAATTATATTGGATTTAAAAATTAGAGGTACATATAGGATATTTCACTTTGACTTTGGTAATAAATATTATCACATCCCATGTGATTATAATGCCTATAAGAGAAATTATTAATTGTTCAAATGACTATTACTTATATATCTATATATTAGACAATTCATTCCATGATTCCCTTACAAAAATGAACAATATAATATGATGTTTGATGAATATAAATTTTTTTAATAAAATAAAATAGAATATGTTACAAGAGTGTTAGATTCTACATGAATGGGAATGAATAATGATGGGATGTTATAAAAATTGTCCTGATGATTGTATAATATATAAGATTGACATTACAAAATTATTCATATGAAATCATATGGGAAAAAATAACATATAAATTTTATATCCCAATTTCTAAATCTATCATGAAAGTTCATGTTACATTTAATCATCACTTATGAACTGATGAAATTGATAATAATGTACACAATATGACTAAAAACCCAAAATCAGAACCCAAATGCGTTACCACACATTTGTAATGGAATCAATCATGAAAATTTAAGAATTTTCTCATGAAGGAACTAATGTAATAATTACAATATTTTCTGACTATTTAATTGATTTATTTTTGGGGATGAGTTAAAAAATTAGTATTCCATTAAGCATTAGAGAGTATTTCAAACAATATTGGAGTCTAAGAGAAGACACACTATCATTATAATAAAATCCCAATATTTTTTCCTAACAATATTAAATATGGATCATTATCTTCATCATCACATGGTTTACCAAAAAACTCATACAACCCCACTACAATTAATCCACAGTCATCCTCTATATTGAAAGTGACTTTTAAATGTGATTTTTAATTCTTGAATTATTAAAAAATAAATTTCATATTTCATAATTAAACCAAAAGAATATATTATTGGACATAAATATCAAATAACATGATTTGGGATTAGTGAATATTTATATCAATTAAATATTCTCTAATAATAATCAATGTATTATTTTATTGGTGCACTGATAGTGGGGTGGAAAACAAGTCAATATCAATTGAAATTGAACTAGATTAGTAAAAACCTGGTTCCCTGGTAAATATTAAATGTGTATCATAAATGGTGTTTAAGAAAATAAATCTATAATAAAATCTCATGAAAGGGGATTCAATAACATTAATTTAATAGATATTGGAATTTATAATTCAATTTTCCTAAGATAAAATTCCATATCATATTTATTATATACCTAAATTTCATGAATATGTATTATATAACTCTTCAATTGGTCATGTTGACCCAAATAAATATTAAATTAAAAGACCTATTATCTTTGAATAATTGTCTTCAGTTTCATTTTTAAATAAATTGATGAAGTATATGAGGTTGATTCCACTCTTAATGAAGTTAAATTTATATTTCTTTGATTTTGAAAACAAATAATCCAACTGTCCTCATTATTTGAATACCTCAAAATATAGTTCTTCCCTAGGAGAATACATGAAGGATTTTAGTTTTTTTTACTATTACAAATTTCATTATAAAATATGGACTAAATTTCCAGAAGATTGACTTCCACATTTTTTATGATATTGTTTTTTTCATGTGGAATGAAGTATAATATACCATAAATTAAATACAAAATTTAACACTATACATTTTGGAATGAGAAAAACAAAATTTATGGCCATATATTTGATTTGGATAGATTGAAAAATTTATCCATCAATGGTATATAATTGTTTTGACTTCATATGGTGATTTAAAACATGTTCGAATCAAATTAAAATTATTTCTTAATAAATATAATTTATACTTCTTATTGTATATGGTACATATGTTATGGTGATTTATCTACAAGAAACTATACAATTTTTCTAATTTATTATCACATAAAATCTGTTCATCTTGAATTAGGATAATGTTTTAAGATTTAAAGTGATAAGGAAAGATGAAATGATTAATGTTTAATATTTAAATTATATCACATAATCCGCATCTATTATAGATAAAACATTCTATTCTTCTATATTTAGAATCATTTATTTTATATATGAAATCAGTTTGTATAATTTGTATTAATATCCATATGCTGAAAATGAATCAATCGTGACCTCTAAAATATATTATTGAATATCATGTACAATATAGAGGTTTAAGATTATAATTAATTTCATGATGAACTCTGTAATGTGTTATGGAATCAAAAAAACATGATAAATATTATTTCCCCAGAAACCCATTATTAACTATTGTTCTATACTAAGAAATTATATCACATTCTGGTTTAGTTAACGTCACTTCAATAATCAATACAGTGAAAATATAACAGAGGTTGAATGAAATCATATAATTTTAGATGATTTGGATTAATTTTGAATAAAATACTAAATTATTCATATAGTATTGAGGTTCATATATATCATATAGACCATGACTTATGTAAGAATTTATTTTCATCAATTGTTCAATGTGAGTGAGGGTTATAACTAATAGAAACAAATAGAGTATTAATGTTACCCTAAAAATATCAAAATGGGACGCAAATTATATAAATGTAAAGTATTAATATAATATATATTACACCCTAATCACTTTGTAGAGGTATTATATCTCACTCCCCCCAATGTATGGTTAGTGAATAAAAAATGTTCTTCAAATTTTCCACCGAGTTCAATAAAACATTCATTATTTGATTACATTTAATGGTATTAGTCACTCTTCACATGACACAAATCAAAATTAAATAGACTCTATATGACATGATAATTAATATTATGGTGTTTTCTCCTTAGGGTATCACCATAAAATACACGTCATGTTATCCTAACTATATAACCCAAAACTACTGGGTATTTTTTACTATACATTTCTAGATATTAAAAATCACTTTATATTGAACCATGATATTTCAAATAATTTTTTATCAAAATACCCTTAAACTATGTCTAGATTGGTTCTATATAAATATGTCACATAGTGAAACCTAGATTTATTATCCCACATGTAGTTGTAAAAATACCTTTTATTCTATTTTATATAACCTCAAAACCATTTAAATGTATAATTTTTAATTTATGTATTTGTTTCTATACTATCCTTATATGAGATCCAAACAACACCTTCTAATGAATGATATTGTAATTTATATTAATTTTCTTATGTCACTTACTAACATGCAGATATTCTATCATTTAACAAATCATAAACTCATAATTATACCCCTGATAAACTTATTCAATCTAATTATACATCATTCCAATTCATTTATGGGTTAAAATTCCATCTATACATGGGATAACCATATGGTTCCACGTGTATCTCTTCAATAAGAAATAGCAGTGAACTTCCCTTTTATTTCATTCCCTCCACAAATTATAACACAATACTACATGAGTCTTCTTATTTATATCATTATTTTCAAAGAGACAATATTTTTTAAAAGAACTATCCCTTTATAAAATAATTTGTGGTTAAATTAATAATTCAAATAGATGTGTGTTAAATCATAGAACTCATATATCTAGTTTTTCCATATCTTCTCATCCACTTCAATACCCTCATTAGTACTTCATTTCAAAACATCTTATTTTTTATAAATTAGAACTTTCAAAATATCATTTTATACCATTTTACCATATACTATACTTGAGATAATAAAAACATTAACCACATACAATTGAAGGCTATTAGTGTAGATTAAATAAAATAAAAAATTCCACTTTAGTATAGTGATGAAATGTTTTCTATATATTTGAAGTGAATGTACACATATAAATGTAAAATATCTATTATAACAATCATACTCTAAATAATATATCATTTTATAGAATTATCATTAAATATACATATTTTAAATTGTAAATAGTCATCCTTAGTTTATATGTAAAATGGTTTAGAAATGGATCCTTTTCTAAAAGTGTCCAATAATTATCATGAGGTTTCTATTATTGTTACACGCTCTCAAATTCAAATACCTAAATAAGTGACTTACAACATATATGGTTAATGTGACCAATGTAATAAAAATATTATTTATTATCATAGATGTTTTTGGTTTCCACATTTTAAAAAACCCTAGTAGTTTATCAATACCTAAAATTTCCAAATTTATGAAAATTCAATATTGCATGACATTTAATCAAAAAATCTAAATTGTGTTTATGGTGTAAATAAATAGATAACAAATAATACTACCCTTTTTATATGATTTTAAATTTCCATATGTCTCTTGGTGTGTGAAAGTATCATCAAACATGGATCCACAAATTAGTTAATTTTTTATGATGAAAAATATTATTCACAAGAGGTGGATTGGGATGTAAAATATTATATTTTATTACATGTTTATTATGTTTTACTAGACCATTAATTATTTCTATATTAATATTTTTTTATTATTTATAAATATGAACTCTCACATTTGGAAAGAGCTGTGTATCCTTAAATATATGTTTTTTTGGTAAATTTTATAAGAATTTAATAATTATACTAAAAATTGTATACTAAATTAAAGGACTTTATAGTATTATAGGTAGAGTCATGAATTTTTTTATGATGAAAATACAAAATGGTGGGTCTAATAAAAAATTATTTTTGTACTATAATTGTATTTTCATTTCATGGGATCAACAAAAACACAAATAATTAAAATATAAAACGTAAAAAATATTTATTGACTGAATCAACTCCCTAAAAACATATGATGTGCTCACTGTTTCTGTGGATTTTGGAAAATGTTAGACCATTTACAAATTGAATTTCATCCAATAGTGTTATTTATTATTTCTTTATATATCATTTTATTCGACTCTAAATTAATTTATAATTAATTAATGACTACATTTGATTGTGTTGAATATGAAAACAAAATGTGTTCTATGGTAAATAACTATAGCATTATAGTCACCCAATTTTTCAATGATATTTGACCTTATAATTCATCCACCTCTAGTCATAGACTTGTAAACACAAAACTAAAATATCTAATTACTTGTGAAACATTAAATAACTAAAATTATAATGAAATAATTATTGATTTATTTTTAGGATTAAAACACACAAATAGATGCTTTGAAAAATTTTGAGGCTTCACCTGATGTATCTTCTCCATCAACGGTTTTGGAAATAATTAGAGTGTAAAAAAAGAAAAAAATACATACATCTATTATCTATTTCATTTATAAGAAACCTAAATTTAATCTATGCACATTTAGTCTATGAATTTAAGAATTCCTCAATAACTATTCCAAAATAATGGCCTTCCCATTTAATTATTTATTCTTACTGTTACACAAAAATTAAATACTTTGGTGTGTTATTTCAAATTAATATTACTATAAATTTGAAAATACGTTACAAGAATCCCTATTATTTTATTATCACTATGACCATAGTCTCGGAACCACCCTTTTAGTCCAATATTTTATACCTTAGTCATCATCTGTGTTTAGTTAAAGTTAGGTGAACCTAAATTTTATAAATTCTATTAAAATTATATATTGATATAATGAAAATATAATTCAACGTATACATAATGGAATTTCATAAAAATGACAAATTTGGATTATATTTAAAAATCTATGTTCATATTCCCTTAAACGTTCATGTATATAGTGTAGATTAAAGATAATGAAAAAAAATTAAAGAAAATATATTATAGGGACAACATATAACTTCTAAAAAAGATACTGATTTTACCACTATATATTTGTATATTTTCAATTGATAAAACATCGTCATGTATCATTAATTAATTGGTATGAATAACCTACCCAAGACATCAATTATATGGTTAATCATATGTGACCCCCACTCAAACATTGTTTTAATCTCACTAAAAATCCTTCATTGTATTATTTAAACTAAGATGATTATATATTATTATTTTAATAGAGGAACATCACTTAATGGTGATGGAACATATGATTTATATAAGTAATACATGAACATATTCAATGGTATGCATTCAAATGTGTTGGGAAAAAATCCCTTAAAGCATCATTGAAGCATTTTTGAGGTGATTGTGTTTGTTGACAAAGTGGACATCTGTGTTGTGATTGTTGACAAAGAAAACCATGACATACATTTTTGTTGAAAAAGGGGATTTCATAGTGGCATGTCGAGTTCAACAGCTATGGTTAAATATCAATGTTTGATTCAAGAACTTCAACAAAGTAATGGATGATCTGGAGGCAGTACAAAAAGAGCAGATACAAGATGACGTCGTTTTTCAGTGTTTACCAAATTTTGGGCCTGAAAATCGAAAAATGAAGAAAAGTGGTTTTTGGAAAATGATCTTGCGCTTCGTTCACTTGAAGGTGATGAAACATGCACACCCAATGTTTTTCAATATTAGAACATCAAAAAATGGAAAAGGGAAAAAGGGCACTCAAGTATTGTGTAGGTCGCCCAAGTGACTTGTGCACCGAGGAAGGACTTGCGCGCTGATGCCTAGAAGGATTGGAAACATGTGCACCATTTTTCCTTTGTGATTAGATCATCAAAATATGGCAAAGTAAGAAGGGGCAAGCAAGTTTTAAATTTGGTACCGCAAGTGTCTAGGGGGACATAAGACTTGCGCGCCAAAACTTGTATACCGAGGGGAGACTTGTGCGCCGTCGCGCAGGGTATCCAAATGCCTATAAATATAGGTAGAACCATCCTCATTTTGTGACGAGTTCAAGACTTTGAGAAAATAAAATCTCTAGTCACACAAGTGTGGTGGTTCCGCAAGTGATGGTGGGTCACACAAGTATGACTTGCGTGCATGTTTTGAAGAAGCAGGGTTGTTGTTAGTTGCAAGCTAATATTCGTTTGGGCGTAAAGGGTAGTGAGTCACGCAAGTTTGGAGTTGCAGAAGCTTTTTTCACACAAGTTGTTGAGGTAGACTTGTGCGCCAGTTATAACTACCACTCTGATACTTGCACGCTGCCTTAGACAAGGGCGCCAAGTAAGGTTGATTCACAGTAGTATTTTAGTGCTGCGTGAAAGCTGGAAGATTGCCCAATACCTTCAGTACAAAGTGATATTTATCTACAGGTGAAAGCTATACTTCAACAGAGCATCTACAAACGACATAGGATGTATTCATTTGTCATGATTAAGAGACCTACAGGTCTATAATCTTTGGGTGGATCCTTTCCAGAGTAGTGAGAAAAGGTAGTGGAAGAAGGTGATCCTCTCCACCAGTAGTGATCCAGAGAGAGAGAAACAGTGAGTGACCCTTGGGAAAGTAGTGGGATGACCCTAAACCTTGTAAAGGTAGTGAGGTTGGGCATAAAAGTGATCTAGCCTGAACATTGTAAACAGAAGTGTGCTTTAGTGAATTTGGTACCACGGCACATCGTCGTTGTATGCTCCTTGGACGTAGCCCAGTGAGGGTGAACCAAGTAAAAATCTATATGTCTGCCTGCTTACTTCCCTGAATTACATTCAAAGTATCATCATCATATAAAGAATAAAATATGTGATCATAATAAACACACAAGTGAAAACAAAGTGACCCTTATAATAAAGAGTTCAATATCCAGTGGGGCGAGAAGAATTTTGAAAAATAATATCCATACCCTGATTCACTCCCCCCCTAAGGGTATATAGGCCTCTATTGGTCCTAACAAAACGAAACTAAAATATCCATCATAATTTATGTGATTATATAACCCTTAATCACTATGATGAAACATGTGATATAAATATATATCATATATATAAATATCCATGAGTACGTTCTAATATAGATATCTAATATATCAAAACATTTCATTATTGATGGAAAATTTCACAAGGGCATATAGTGAAATCAATATTATCTAATGTTCATATTCAATCTATTTCATTGATATTACATATTATTAAAATTTAAATGTTATCATGGATTAATATATATTCAATGATTAAAATATATTAGAATACTTTAATGTAATTATGTTATCAATATAACAATTTATATTTAACATCCTGTGTTTTTTATATAAAGAAAATGAATTTTCACGTAATCAAGTAACCATATCATTTGTAGAGTAAGATAATGGAGTAGTATCCATTTATCTATTTTTTCCATGATTATTAAATTATATTAATGAAAACTATAATGGAATAGATTATTTTTACAAATAATGTTTAATTAATCTTCATTAAACTTATTATGACTCTATAAAATCACTAATGGCTTGTTTTAGTTCTATTTTTGATAAATTTATGTCTGTGATGTATTCATATAGTATCTCTTCCATTTATAAAACATTATTTTATACCTTATATACGAATTTAGTAATATTTTCTTTTCATACAACAATATTACATAAATAATGTGTAACTATTAAATAAGGTGAAATCTGTAACACGTATCTTCATGAGATGTACTTTTTATTAAACTACTAATAATACATTTGAATAAGCCTATTGATGATCCATGGTATTAATATTTATTATATAATCTATGAATGATTATTATATATTATTATAATAACATTGTCATTCATTCAAACATTGTGTAAATTTCCATCATAAAAAGTAATAGTACACTACATTAAACTTATCAAAATCTAATAACCATGAAATTGTACCTCTATTTATGTGTCTACTCACCCAACTCCTATCAGGGGTCATGATGATAAAATAATAAATATTTCACCACATTATTTTTTTTATATCCCACTTAATTGTGATATTTAATTTTCCTAATCAAGAATATATTTCTATCATTTTGATATATTCTATAACTTCATTTCAAATGATTGTATCACAAAATTATCACTGATCAAGATGAATACTATGTAGTTCATTCCTTAGTTTATCATTAATAATAGAATTATATTGTAGTTAATTTGTCTACAATCAATGATAACATTTTATATATTATAAAAAAATAATAGATCAATATAGATATTGACCTTTAACTATTAAATTATCAACTTAGTCCATCGCAAATACTTCGATAGATGAAATAATAAGAACATTTTTAAGAATATATTCCTTCACATGAACTTTATTGATAATCCATAGTGAACATAAAATTATAATTATTTAGGATATGTATTATGATGTTTAAATTATATTTAAAGGGGTTTAAAAAACATTCCACCCCATTCAATAAAAATACATGAAGTATATTATGTAGTAATTAAAATAAATTGATTGTATCCATATTAATAAAAAATGTATATTTATGAAGGGTATACTACTCATATATATCTCTACTATCCTTATAAGTCTATTATCATACAATGAAACAATATAAAATGAAATAGTTGATTAAATTACATCATTTTACTATAATATCAACATACATTTCTTCTATGTAAAATTCACTAATGAATATATCATCGATAATATGATTAATATGGTAGTAGAATAAATCTTCAAAGTTGGTAATTCACCTTAAACAATTTACACACAACCCACATGTTTTTGAGTAACCACTAGATATATAAACACTGATATGATTAGAGACCCCACAAAAACATATTTCACTTTAACACTCAGTGTCAGAGAAATGACCTATGCCCCCATGGCATAATACATGATTTTGGATCCCTTTTATTTTTCATCAAAGGATTAGACTGTGGTATAATAGATTCATTTAGTGTTGTAATATACTACAGATATTAATAAATATTATTAACTGAATTGGGATGCATATAATTATAGGAAAACATTTTGGGTTATTATTTATAGTGTAAATTTTAATTTTGGTCATGGTTTAGGTTTTGGGTAACACATTTGTATATTTTTTCTCTAAATGTCTCATCCCTCAATGACAAGTTAGGGTTATGTTAATATGATTGAATAATCTTGGTGTCTTTTAATAAATAGAGGTGGAATCATAACATAATCTTTATAGTCACAAAATGACCTATATGTGTCACTATATAACTGGTTTTATCTATGGTTCAATATATATAGGCTATGATTGGCCTAGTAATGGTCTGGGTTTCAAACAATGAATTTTAACCTTATTTATAGCGCATAAGAAAAATGATTTATTTATGTTTAATGAAATTTTTTGAGTAAATTTATCCTGTAAAACTAAAACTCATTTAATTAAGGACAAACATAGAGGGATGAGTATCATTTGTTATTTTATGGATACCGGTGAAGGAAGAGGTTATACCAACACAATGGTTGTTCCATACCTTTATCGGAGAAGGTCATGACATGATGAAATAATATAACTATTTTTTCATCTTGTTAAGATGGAAAAAATATTTAATAACATTACAAGTGGTTATTAATTATTCTTATAGGTAAGGTATAATACCATGGATAGATATGGGATTCCATGGACATAACCTAATAGGTTCATTAATCTTTGACCAATATGGTCATTACATGATGTCTACCCTAGATAATTGTATAATAAATAGTTTAATATTAAAATGGTTAAATAAATGAGTTACATTCATTTTATTATAAAAAGTTATTGATTCCCATATCATGTCATGTTTATGTATTCAATTAATTCTCTATAATGACACTTAGAGCAAGAACATATCATCTAAATCAAATAGAAACTATATGAAATTATATGGTATGACTTAGGGTTCCACTAATTTTATAAATGTTATATAATTTCATTTAGAATAGAAAATTTTATAGGTAATATATGGTTGATTTCAATATTTAGTAGAGTGTGGAAACAAATTCCTCAATTTAGGATTAGTGTACTCACATAAGATTGATTTATATGGTTTTGTTAATATTTCACCATATTCTATGTGTTTCTATATGATATTCATGCCTGTTCCTAGGGTTCAATGATTAGAAATTATAAATAATGTTTATGTTATTCTTAATAATTTTTTGGTTAGTTTATAACCATATTAGTGTGAATTAGAATCGATATACAAGGTTAGTGATATTTTAGAGGCCCAAAATTAATTCTGCTAAGCTGAAGATGGTTTTTTAGATATAATAAAACCAATATTTATTAAATATAGTTGAATTTATTCTAAATGAACAATGTTGATATTCATTAATATGATTTATGGAAGTGAATGGTGAGTTTTGTTCTAATCTTAGTTATCTTAAAATATGTGATTCCATTAAGTAATTTATGTGTGATAATATAATCCATCCCTTCCGGACATAATGCATGAAAATTTTATAGAGTTTTAAAATTAATGAGTAGTTGTAAAATTTGAATTGTGGGTTCTAATTAAATTTGTTTTTGGAATGGGGTGAGTTCACAGTGGTCATAGGGATTCAATTTTTTCATATAATGTTATTGTGAATTATTATGGATAACATGGATTGGTAGGATTTATAGTAGAATAATTCTAGTCATATAAAATTAATTTTTTTGTCATATCATGTTATAGTTGGTGAAAATGGGATAGTAATGTTTAGTACGATATGTTAGTGATATCGATGTTGAGCATTGTTTTGTTATATTTATTATTTTTTCCTCATTGGTGGATATTGGAATGTTTGGAACTATATTTTGACATTGTTACGTTGAATGTTATGACCTGAGTGTCGATAGATATTGATCCTATAGTGGATGAAATAACTAGATACATAGATCAACCCTAAGCTAAATGGTTCTCATATGGCATTTAAATGAGTTAGAAGGTAGTTTTTATTTCATGTAATTAGGTAAAACATTGAATAAAGGATGTTTCCAATATAAAGTTGGAGATGATGCAGGGATGGAATCACTAATAATTAAAGGGTGTTGGTGAGAATCTACCGTGAGTGTAGATAAAGAAGTAAATTTATGTATATGAGACACACCCTGAGAAAGAGAAGTGATCAGTTTTATATGGTTGATGATGTGACTAAATTTATGACATCTCTATTAGTGATAAGTTGTTGGAATAACCCTTTAAAGAGTGAGAGTTGAAAAGATTGTGTGAGATTTTTTGGGACGACGTGATCTGATATGTGTCATCATCGATAGAAGTGGGTGGGGCATTAGAAAAAATATGATATTATGAATACATATCAAACCTTACCCTTTTTGACATGATTTCCATTAATTAATTATCCTTGGTCCTAGACTATATTACTACCGAAAATTATATTTGGATTATGGGATGAATTTTTTATTTAGAGTTGTCTCTGGAACTTATGGTCTAGTGTTTGAGTGTTCCCTTTAGCATAGAATGACATGATAAGTATTTTTGAGTATTTATGATAGAATTTCATTCATAAGAATCATGAATTTTTTTATATGTCATTAAAAAACACTTTGATGGTTCCCTAATGAGATTATTTCCAATTACATGTTTGTACACATTTGTGCATGTGCATACCTATATGTTTTACATTCACAGTGGATCATGTATGTGTAATACACCACCCCTAAGTTGGTAGACTCAAGTAATGGTTTCGTGGTATATATAGAATCACATGTATGAGAAATATTTGTGGAATATATATATATAATGGATTTTGATGGTGAAATATCAATTATTGTTCTATCTGGAATGAATCATTTTATTCCTATGGCAGTGTGGAATTCTCTAGAGAGATTTCAGTGTGAGGAAATTAATGAAATATAGTTTTTATATGATTTTTAGTTATATCTGAACCTTCAAGTGACGCAGTCGGTGAACTGTTATTTTTTGTGGTGACAAATGAGTGGGATGATTCATAATATAAATTTTCCGTTGAAAATAGATATGAAATCCTTTTCTAGAGTCTCTAGTTATTATAGTTGTATAGATTAGTGTTCCGCTGTATTGTTATTTTTTAGGTTATTACATAAGTGGGGTGTCCAGGCTTCAAATGTTTAAAGGAGTATAATAGTATATTATTTTTAATTTAATTATGGCCAAGTTAATTTTTTTACTATGGTAACAAGTCAATTTCATGATGTATAAAATGTAACAAAGATTGTATATAGGTCCTTTGGACATTCATGATTCCCTAGTGAGAGTTTTTAACCTTTGGTTTTGTTGAGTATTTAAATGGATGTGTTATCATAGAATCCATGAATAATGATTTTTGGGTGAAATATTGGAATCCTAATAGTTATTAAGGCTAATACTTCACTATTTTATCATGGTGGAAATTAGGAATGTGGCTTGATGTTATGCATTAGATTTGTGAGCCCCATGTGGGATATATTGGTTATGAATAGTAGTATAATGAGATATACATAGAAATTTATGTTTTATATTTCTATTAGGTTGATATTAAGGATTTATAAAAACATAAAAATGTGTATGGGTAATTATGGTGGGACCATATGGAATTTATCTTAGAATGAATTATAAATGTTTTGTACATAAACTCTCAGCGGCCATCAAGATCAGTTTAGAAACGGGATATTCCCATGGAAAAAATCTACGGAATGGGTTTCTGGTAAGTCTTCTATTTCATAGTGTTAGATATATTGAATATTACTGTCATATATTATGTGATTAAAAGGGTTTCATATTTGGTTGTCTTTGTGATAGATTAATATAAGCAGGTGATTTTTTTCTGGTGAAGTTCCATGGATAGTAGATCCAAGTAATATGTTTACCTATTTGGTATGGGAGTTAGTAACCTAGAACCAAATTCTTTTTTACATTATGATAAAATTCTATTCATGATTTTTAATATTAATAAAATCCTTAACACATCATGATTGTACTTCTATAAAACATAGTATTTGATAATTTCCTAAGAGAAGTTATCACACTAAATGGGCATAGTAGTTCCCCACTATGACAAGAACTTGGAAGTGCTATGAAACTATTCTTGAATATATGTTCTATGTCTGGATCATATAATTTGAGGGACACAAATGATAAATGCTATCAGGGGTGGATCCTCATATGAATTAGAAGAAACTTCAAATGGTGTATGCCCTTGGTAATATTTAGTATGGATATTATTCGAATGAGACCCGCTAGTAAGAAATCCACATTTCTATGTGTAATTGGATGGTCCTATATGAAAATATGTGTATTGGTCCTTAGACATTAATATTATTATTAATGAGTTATATGATTCATGCACATAGATGTATTGATGAAACCCGTGATAACAAATGATTGTGGGGATGTAGGTTACATTGGGCATGTCATGAGTAACATGGCATTAATGAAAAATATGATAAAGGATATATTCCTTATGTTCATTAATAGAAGTTAATATCTCAATACTTTTTATAGAAATTATATTGCCTAAATAAATCCAAGTCCATGGTCTTCTATAAGAAATTTCATTTTCTATATGGTCAAATAAAGAGATATCAAGCACATAGGGTGATGAAACTAGGATGCAACCTACTTGATTATAGATATTGTGATAAAAGGATTATATTGCATGTTAAGAATTAACATGAGGTGGAATGTCATGCATAATTACCTTCTTTCTGTATGGGTTCCTTCCCATGTTACTAGATGTTATCCTTTGACATTAAGTTACTTATCTTAATGCCACTAAGAAAGAGGCCTAGAGGGTCACCAACTATCTGTACCTGAGAATATAAGTTAAATAATATAATATTAAACATGTTGAATAAATATTATTCTTATACTTCATTTAATAATTATTCTTGTATGATGGATTTCATTTATTCCCTCACTATTTATTCAAGGGAATATATTCTAGGCAGAATATTTATTAAATATTTATTTTCTATTTAGTAAATATAATATTTATTTATTTCTTGGAAAATAATGTTGTGAATTTTTTTTAATAAATAAATAAACATTATTCA
Source organism: Viscum album (assembly GCA_963277665.1). Lineage (NCBI taxonomy): Eukaryota > Viridiplantae > Streptophyta > Magnoliopsida > Santalales > Viscaceae > Viscum > Viscum album. The sequence continues at coordinate 249,356,292 of OY728131.1, forward strand.
AGGCCCATTAAACATTTTGGAGGAATGGTGAATAGATTTTAATGGTAGAGTGATAAATTATAATATAAAATATTATTCAATTAAATAATATTTAATTTCAATTCACAAGTTAAGATAATGTCATGAAATAACAATATTACTATTATTATTTCATATAGAGTGTTTCTAGGATCAAATAAACAATTAAGGGAACATGTGGCATTATTTTATTTTAACCCTAGAAATATGAATAGCCCACTATGTCATTTTTATCATTATCATATTCTATTGTTCACAACAATGATGGATAATCCTCTCAAACTATGAGAGCTACCTTATCTAAGAACACTCTCAAGAATGGAAATCAATCCTCTTCTACCAAATCAATGATAATGTTTTAGAAGTGATTATCAATGAGAACATGGTGGGCGATGAAAGCACAATGATCTTTCATTAGAGCACCAAAGACTCCTTCAGAGATGTGTGCATATTCCTAGAACACATGTGGATCATCGCTAGAGAAAATATACACTTGGTTTCTAAAAGAAAACAATGGGGCACTACAAGATCGGTCACCAGATTCATCAACAAAGATATAATTCTATAGAGTTAATTCATAATCTAATTAAATTATTTATATTAAATATATGCTGATATTATATCTCTCTAGTTCTAGATTGATTAATTTTGTCTATCATTGATTCAATTCCATTTATCTTGGTGATTAAACATATTATTGATCTTGTATTGATAATAAATTATTGGAAAAAGAAATGTTGGGCACTGGCCATCGCATCACTCACCTATACCTAGAACCTAAAAGTGGTATCAGAGTGGGAACATAAATGATTTAAATTATTTGAGATCATTGGTTATTAACACATTTGTAATTAATTTTTCAATTAATGATTATTCATTCTTTCAATAGTAATTGAGAGATTTTTTCTTCCTCCATCATTTCATATATATCTAATCAAGACATTTTCATTTATGATTAAAATAAAATCAATGATATCACTAGAAGGTGCCAAGGATTCTAGTTGGATAAAATTGGAGTACACACCATGTAATTTTAATTACACACCATGTTCTCATGGTCAATGCACCAGGATTCAATTTGGAAATTACTTAAACCAAGTGCATTGATGATACACATTGTAGTTAATTATTACATAGGGTGTTGACTAGTAAAGACTAAGACCTTTTCTGTAAGAGTAAATGTCATGTAGCCTATGTACATGGGGTGTAGTTACTTTGAGTCAAAGATAGGCCCTATATTCAATACAAGACATACATGACTGGTGACTGTATAACAAGTAGTCTACATAGCATGTGGACCATTGGACACTCTATATACACCAAAATTTTCTAAGGTACATTTTACATACCGAATCCCAAGGTGTATACCTTTGATAAGTGGTGAAGGGTGTATACACCATGTAGATTAGATGTACACATGGTTTACTTTTACCAAATAATGCAGATTTAAAAAAATTTATTTTACTATGTAAACCATGAGACATATACTTTTGTGTGGTCTTAAATATAAGAAATTTCATTTGAAAGGTTTTTATATAGATAAATATTTAACTTTTTAATTAAAATCATCATAATAATGTGACATTGATATCATGTATGAAGCATATTACATGGTTTTACTCTATGTGAATTGAAACATAACATGTGACTAAAGAATAATGTAATTAATGTAATAATCTTTGAAGTAAACATTGTTAAAGTATATGATAATTCATTTATTCTAGGTGTCACATAATTTAAATTGTTTATGAGTTAAATTTTGGGTAGAAACATACGGTTATTCACCGTGTTACCTCCAAGGTACAAGTTTTTTTAAAAGCAAATTTTAATTGAATTTATTTAATTTTTTAAAATTATAAAGGATGTGAATCACAAAGAAATTTAGATAAGATTAAAAATGAAATGATTGATTAATTATAAATAATAATTAATCGATTTTAGGGAGATTTATCTTTAATAAGAATGAATAAGGAATTTTATTCCAGTTTTATTAAATATATAATTTTTTTCATTAATATATATGATCATGAGATAAACCAATCCTTTTTATGTTATTCGAATCAATTAATTTACTATTAATTTAAATATTTTTCCTACATGTCTTATCTCATTTCATAATATAGGGTATGCTTTTCCATGGATTCTTTTTTGTGAACCCCTTTTTTCCCACACCTTCATGTTAGTAAAAGGAATATGCAATGGATAGAGCTCCCAAAATAGTAAAAGTATTTCATGTTCAAATTTGAGGCTAAAATAATCCAAGGAAATACATAGGAGGACAAGTGGAAAGCTACCACATGAACCTTAGTTAGTTAATGGTGTTTTCCCCTTAGTCAATGGCTATTTTATCAACCGCTAGATAAACTTACCATTAGTATGAGCTCATGATTATACGACTTTATTCTTTTATTACTATCGGATGCATGGTTATTTCATTATGGATGTCTTATCATGATCACATAATTAATGAATAAACAAGAATAAAAATTTGAACAAAAATAAACTTGCTTATGAGTAAATATTATCTAAGACATGGTAAATAAATTATATAATCCCACATAATATAAACAACCATGTGATAAAGATAAAAACTGGAAATTTATCTATAAAATGATAAAATCCCATTATAAAAAATTAACCCATTATAGCCTTCCATTTCTTCAGTTAGAATCAAACCAGATTTTAAAGTGTTTAACCAACCAATGTTGGGGTTCTTACACTAATCATGTAATTTGATCTTGAGGTTTTTTGTTGATTATACTGGTTGACATCAAGGTTTGACTTCTGAAATAGGAAACGATGTCAATTAGATGAAATGGTTGTCGAAATCAAAATTAATTATTTCAAGATTGTGGAGTCTACTCAAAAAATTATGGAATTTTTTGTTAATAGAAACTTGATTTTGGAATGCCTACCATAAACAATTCGAGTTCCATGACTAACCAATGTTTTTATAATGAGAAGGGGAATACAGATCCTTTCCAATTTAATGTCAATGAAATAGGATATTATGAATACAATAGTGAGGGTTATTGATTTTTTATAAAATAGTAAGAGAATTATAAATATAACATTTATTAATTTGGGTATATTTATCAGACAATGTACTAAAAATATTATCATCATAATTTATAGAAATATAAATAAAATTACAAAAAATATATCATAGTGATACATACATGACAAGAAAAACCACCTCACTCTAACTAATTTTTCAGAGTGTCCAAGGTTCCTATGTAGGAAATTGTATGTGTTAGAAGAACCTTTACCAGTTGTTATTGGAAATGTAGAGAGTGATAAAGAGCTATATCTCTTTGAGAAACAACTTAATTTTGCAACAAATGTTTAGTGATCCATGATATCATCCATTTCCAATGATATTTAAAAGTGACATTTGTATATGTATTCATATAGCAAGATGTATCACATTTAGGATCTCTATTAATTGAAGATGAGGAAATAGAAGTATGATATCACCAATGCTTGGTTCACAATTAATCAAGATATTCTTTTCTATTTAGGGAACATATAGTCAAGATTATTAGCTACATTGAATGCCTGGAAATCATACAGAATAATTTCCCAGATTATTTTCATACAGATATCATACTTTCATCACTTCCTAAGACCTTTCTCAACATTATTGTTAATTATAATATATGCATTAGTGAGAAGAGTCTTTTAGAACATCTGACCATGATTCCCTAAGTGGATAGGGACATTATATCAGATAAACCTACTTTCATTATGGGGAATAAGAAAAGGAAGAACGATGGAATGGGTCTCAAGTCTTATAAATACTCTAAAACTCCTCAGCACCATCCCTACAAGAAGAAGAGAATCAGGAGGCAGTGAAAAGAAAAGGAAGCAACATTTTTTCTTGTGTAAAGACAGGACACTAAAAGAGGAACTACAGTAAGAATCTAGGGGAAGCTAATGGTTTTTTTTATCATGTTAAATATTTTAATTTATACCCAATGGGTATTAATTACAACTTGTGGTTCTCACATATGCATCCAAATTCAGAAACCAAGTATATTATGAAATATTGTAAGAGGAGTGTTGGATATTTGAGTTCCTGATGGTGCGAGGATGGATGCTCTGGTCATTGGTGACTACCACATTTCAATTACAATAGAAATGATTTTGGTTTTACGATACTTTCATTATGTACCTAATGTTACCAAGAGAATAACACATGTGTCATATTTAGATACATATGGGTTTATTTTCAAATTCGGAAATAAAAACTGTTTCTTTTAGAAGGAAACAATTATTATGGTATGGAACATTTAAATAATGGTATTTATGTGTTAAATTACGATAACCATGTGTTGGAAATTGATATAGAATCATGTTTACACAACTCTTATAACACCCATTTATGGAATCACTATCTTGGTCAAGTAAATGATAATTATTTGATAAAACACTTTCAAGATTTTTATTTAATCTCTTATGAACTAAAACCACATTAATGGTTTCATGATTTTTAAACGGGAAATTTACAATAACACCATTTTGTGGATAGGGTGAAAGGTTAATAGAGATTCTAGGATTGATACAAAATGATGTGTGTGGACCATTTTTAGTAGAACCATTATGTTGATATTCTTATTTCATAATATTTAATGATGACTTGAGTTGATATGGTTATGTCTAATTTATGAGGTATAAGTCCATGCCCTTTGAAAAATTAAAGGAATTTTTGAAATAAGTAGAGAATCATCTTGGTAAGTAGCCAAGGAAGAATCAATTGGATTGAGGTGATGAGTATCTTAACCAATAGTTCATTTACATTCTACATGAGTTTGGTATTCTATTTCAAGGGAGTCCACCTTATACACAAAAGTGGAATGTTTTTAGTGAAAGGGGGAACAATACCTTTTTAGTCGTGGTAATGTTGTTGATGATCCACGATGATATTCTATTATCCATTTGAATATATGCATTAAAAACTACCAAATACACATTAAACCGAGTACCATATAAAAAGTAAAATATAATTACCTTTAATTTATAGAGGGGAAAGAAACCCAACTTATCACATACACATGTATGGGGTTGTGAGGCATTTGTTATGGGCTTCTTAGGAAATAAACAAGCACCACGGGAAAAAATGTGTAACTTTATAGGGTATCCCTAAGAAAAAAAGGGATACTGCATATAAAAATTCCTAGAAAAGAATGTGATTGTCACTGGACAAGCTGTCAGTCATGAGAGAGAGCACATCCTCAAAAAGTATAGTGGGTGAAAATTGACTTTGATGAATGTATTGATCAATATAAACAGAAGTTGGTACAAGAATAGATTCCATAGGTCCCCATGGAAGATATAGTTCTAAAAAAAAGTACGTATAGATGTGTAAGAGAGGTAAGAGAATTAGAAAGATATGGTTTTCTGGTCACTAAGGATGGTAAATAATTATTTTTTCACAATGATGAGCCTTTGTTCTACAAGGAGGTAGTATAGAGTTCTGAAGCTCCATGATGGATAGAATCTAGGACTTTTGATACAGATTCCATGTATCAAAACTGTGATTGGGTTTTAAACAATCCTCTAGTAGTTGTAAAGCATGTTGGATGTAAATGGGTATCCAATAGGAAACTGGACATGGAAGGAAAAGTAAGTACCTATAAATCTAGGATAGTGGATATAAATTTTAAATAGAGTCATTTAATTAACGACGACGAAACCTTTTCACCATTTTCTATGTTCAAATCCATTAGAATCAAACATTCTACAGTATCTTACAATTACTATGATATTTAGAAAATGTATGTCAAAACAACATTCATTAATAAGAACCTTCATGAAGATGTATATATGACACAACATTATGGTTTTTTGACTCCCGGTGATGCCAAAAATGTTTTCTGGTTGTAGTGATCCATTTATGGATTAAGGAAAGAATCAAGGTCAGGGATCATTCAATTCTATGTAGCCATAAAATAATTAGGTTTAATTAAGAATGAATATCATATGTGTGTTTACAAAAGATTTAATGGGAATGAGGATTTTATCTTAATAGTATATGTTGATGAAAAATTACTTATAAGAAATGACATACCAGTCTTAAAATCTGTTAAGGACTTGTGGAACAAGTTTTTATCAATTAAAGACTTATGTAATGAAGCCAAAATTATTACGATAAAGATAATTATTGATAGACCCAAGAGGATACTTAGACTACGTCAAAGTACATATATTTCCCATATAATAAGGATATTTAGTATCAAAAAATATATTAGGGGATTTGTCGCAATGTCTCATGGTTTTCATAATTATAAAAAAATGAGTTCCACACAAAATAATAAAATGATAGAATGAGTAATATATCATATTCTTCAGTGATATGATCAATCATGTATAACAAGTTACTAACATCATATGATGTTTCCCACGTAGTGAGCATGATAGGATGATATCAACATTATATAGGAGAAAAATATTTTCCTACTGTTAATTCTATCCTTAAGTATCTAAGAAGAACTATAGATGTGTTCTTAGTCTATAAAGGAGGCTAGGAGATACTCATTAGGGGATATACAGGTTATGGTTTTCAAACAGACTAAAATTGTCATGAACCAACCCAGTTTAACGTTGAACCGGTCACCCAAACTAATACATGGTGTGGCCCGAGGGGCGTTACTAATCCCCACGCTCAAGAAACTAGTTTCAGACATCAATAAAGTACATAAATTTAATGATTTCTCCTAATAAATTTGTATGAATCTGAAAAGAAAAAGATGTAAAAGTAGTTCAATATATAAATGAAACTAAAGTAAACATCATTTTTATATGAAACTGAAAAACAACCAAGCTATAAAATAAAGCTAACTGGACAAGTGGAAAAAAAACATCTCATTGTGACCCCATGAGTAACTCTCTAATAAAAGATCAACTGTCGTCCATGGTGACAAACATAATACTGAAACTTGTGAATGTGGTAAAAATATAAAATAATTATAGGCGTGCAAATTAAAACCCAGTAGGCTAGCCCAATAATTTGTTTCCCAATGCACTTCCTTAAAAATAAAAGAAACATTGAATTTCAATTTTGAACTAAAATATATCAAAGTATGATTTTCTTCATGTTTTTTCATAAAAAAATATATCTCATTTGCCTTACACATTTCCAAAACCACATTTTTTCACTCGTGTTCCATTCACATTTTGAAGGGAAAAGTGATGTTAGTATTTTCCATCTTACACAAAGAGGGTAAAATAATTTACTTGAAAATAATTTTTATAAACCTTTTTAAAGAAACACATCACTTTCCACGGAAAACATTCCACATGAAAGAAATATTGTAAACCAACAACAAGGGAAATTGAACTAAATATAATAGTATCATATTAATCAGTACAAGTGACCAAGAGTTAATATATATGAGAGAACCCATGAGATCAATTATATTCCTGAAGACAAAAATACATGACACACCATTAATGGTAGAATTCCACACATGATGAAATCAAAATGATCAATATGCTCGGCCACCCTATCTCAGGATAGACCGATGGAAAATACCAAAACAATAAAGCCAATATATCCACCTACTATGGGAAAGTGTTCAATATTCTAACCTACCAATACATTATTCATTCAAAGAAAATTCTTACAATATCACAGGGTCCCATGTATAATGTATTTAATGTGGTTGATTCATCTTTTACCATCTAAGAATCCAATCACAACATATATAATAATAATCCATAACATGCCTCACCTCGAGTCTCCCAAAATATATATCTCATGAATTAAAATTAATAGTTCACAAAGGGAGCCCACCGAAGAACTCCAATAATGGATTTTGAGGATTCCATAAAAAAGACCTCCCCTTAATTACACATAGACGAGTTATGAAAAAAAATCCAATGATGTTTTTTAATAAAAACTTTTCATCATTTACATAAATATTCCAAACTGGCCTTTAATAAATTTCTCACAAATCAATATTTATCAATTATAAAAATCCACATTTCAAAATGGTTTAAACTCATAATTTACCATTTCAAATAATTTAAACAATTCCCTTAAAACATTCACACTGCACTTTTAAGGAAAATCATTTTGTATAAAAATTCAAAATGGGACACTAACCAGTAATCCATGCCAAAGTACAATTGAATCTTGTCCAAATTCTTTTACAAAAACCCAATACTACTTCTACACCCCATAAAATGAACCACAAACATCATTTTTCATGTATCCAATATATTTAAAATCCCAAACCATTCATTTTAGATCACAAATCACCCATAAAATCCAACCGAGAATTTAATGGAAAACAAAGTGTGAATTATTTAACAAAACAATCCTATTTAACACAAAATGAGGCATATAACAGTACTTTTCAAACAATATAATTTAACCAAAAGTCAAAAAATAACATTTATCAGATATTTAGGGTTTTAAAACCATGAAACTAATGATTCTTAAATTAAAAAGGCATGTGCATGGGAAAACCTACCTCAAATCCATTGTGCATCAACAAAGCACGCCCGAAAATGCACTATTAGGGTTCCAAGAGCCAAGATCTATCTAGTTGAACCCAATATGAACAAAAACCTTAATTTATCACCACCCAAGACACCCAAATTGTCCAAAGATTACCAATTTGGTTAGATTAGGAATAGAAAATGGAATAAAATCAAATTGATAATGATAGAGGACCCCAAGCATTTCAATCCAGGTGAATAATCACAAAGAAACCACATTGAATAAGACTTGGAGGGCCTTGAAGGATCTGAAAACCACCACTGGAGGGGTCTTAGTCATAAAGTTATAATGGTGGAGGATAAGGGAATAAACCCCAATTAACAAGAATGAGTAAGTCCACAAATACTCTATCTTGAGTCGGTTGGATGGTTATCTCCCACGATTTAACAAACCGTACAAAAACCATGTAATTAACAACTGTCTAGTGCTAGATGGGTTTTACACATTGGATGCATGGTTAGTTAAACCATTCCATAAACATGTGATCCCTCCACACTTACTTCATGGTTAAATTAACCAATATCCTTAATCATGAGACCTGGAAAATGTCCCAAAAAATTACCCTTCTCACCCAAAAAATATTATATCTCATGGGGAAAAACTATCCAAAAAACATACCCCATAAAAAGAAGCTAGTAAGAGTGTTAAAAAATCATTTTACAAGCCCCATCCACCTCATAAATTCCCTCAAACGAAGTACATGGACAAATATAAAAGGAAATAATACCAAAAAAAATCAAACCTGTCACTCTGAGTTCCCAAGAAAACAACAGGGAACCCACCCCGAACCGGGACCACAGATGAATTTGAAAACCCCGTTTTATAAATTCTCCCCACCATAATGATTTACGAACCTATAAATACAAAACAAATTCTATATAATTTATCAACACTTAATTATTCCACATCAACCCAATCCAACCTATTAAGACATGGACATTTCACCGACAATTAACAAAACTCAACCCCAATTCCCCAAAAGCAACAAAAATACACAAATAAATTTTGAGAAACATAGAAGGATAAAGACACTACATACACAAAAAAATCCAAAAACAAGACTATTTTTACTTCTCCCAAAAACACAACACCAAACCAAACCAAAGCGGAAACTATAAAATCAACAAATTTAAATGATGAAAATTCAACCAGATCAAACTAAAACCAAACCATACAAATATCTCCACCAGAGAGGAGTCCAGAGTGGACTTCATACCATTAGAAATCAACTTGAACATTATGAATTATTAAGTTAATACTCAATGAAAACCATATTGGGTCTCCCCACCATTAAGGACCTACTATAAATAACCAAACGAAAATTCAACTTGAACCAGAACTTGGCTTTCCCTCATAGTCCACCCAAATATCCTCCACCATGACCTACCCAATCTAAAAAAGAAACATCAAGAGAATTTAAAATACCCACTCTAGAATGGAGTGGGAATGAACTGAGATAACACATCCCACACAGACAAAAAAATCTACCACACTGGGAGGGGTGAGAAGGGGCCCAATTATTGGAGTAGTGAAACCAATGCTAACAACCACCAACCATTATTCACCAATGGATGAATAAACTCTTATACCACACCTGATTCACATAGTTGGTCAACAAAAGAAAATATTCCTAAAACTCACATCTAATATGGAATAACAACAATACTTGTGTGAGGGGTAAGTCCAGGTATCTCTTTCCAATAGAGAACTATACCACAACAAAACCACAACATCCACCAAAAAATCCATAACATCCATTATAACCACATGAGTGAGAACACAAGGAAACAAGGAAACCTCAAAATCATGAGATCTATTAAACCAATCTCATGAACCTAAAATTACATGGAAAAAACACCATATCTTAGTGAAACTGACTCAATGATATCCCAGACATTTCTAGAAACCCACTAAACAGTTCTACAAAACTCTGCCTCCAACAAGATTCCATCCCACGACATAACATGGGTATACTTTCTAGATCCCTAGGAATCATACCAAATAAAAAAAACTTCTAAGATATAAGAAAAAACTAGCCACATAACCAAAATTATACAAAATACAACAATTTCTATCTTAAAACACTTTTATAAGATTAAAAAAATCAAACATAGTGAATTTTCACTCTCACCATTAGAGTTTCATCGGGTCTCACTCACATGCACATTTCGGTGCCACAGAGGCACACTTCCATCATGCCATTCTGGGTATCTATTCACAATTTTATATAAATCCATGCATGTGAGCACCCATGAAAACAATAAACGAAAAAAACCACCTCATTTCCAAAAAAACCTTTCAACTAAAATAAAAAATCATGTACCATCCAAAATCACACAACCACCAAGTAAAAACCCATTTTTGGATTTTACACACCTAACCCTTTTACCATGATAGAAAATTATGTCCCATTGACATCTATCATAAATCATTTTCATATCATTCAAATAAATATTAGGAAATTCAATAATTCTCATTTCAACAAATGAATTTTGTTTAAAACCCATTCAATTTCATTTAAAACAAATTCTAAATCATCCACTCCCCTTAAAACAACCATATTATATTTCAATAGCTCACCTGAGCCTCTTTTCATAACCATTTATCCATAATGATAAAAAACTATTTCAATTTGCACAAAAGAACTTCAGAAAAACACCAACCATTCATAACTTATTTCCAAAACCAATTTTTCAATTTTATACAAAATTCAATAGGTCTTTATTTTCAAAACTACCCATTCCTTATAAACATTTTATTTCAAAAAAACTCATGTTTATATTATATAAATTCAGTCACATCAAACCAATTCCTCTTTAACCTAATATTATTTTAACAAAAACCTATCTTTCTAAAACCATTCTTGAATTAAATCATAAAAATCCAATTTCTAATTTTTCAAAACTCAACCATTCCATTAAAACCCATTTTTCCCAATTCTCAAATAGGTATTTTCAATGCAATTTAAATAATTCCAAAAAAATCAAGGAGACCCACCAGAGGGAACTAGTGTTAGTGGATGACTTGACTATATAGTTGGCGACCATATGTCAGACACACCACCGGCATGGGAAGCCTTCTAGGACAATTCCCCTGGAACCACATGGGTTTCTAAGACATTTTATCTCACGTATACCATTGGACCAACTCCCATTATCATATCCCCATCACCAAACAATCCCTAAAGACCAATATACTATCAAAAATGAACTTACCCAGAAAACATGATGATTACAATGAGAAAATGTCTTTGATTTTCTTCTCACACCTACCTCTCGAGTACCAAAAATTATACGCTGTCTAATTTTATGTCCCTAAATAAAAAAGGTTTCACTGAAGAGAAGGGTTTCCCAATAACATACCATATCTGATACCATTTTAAAATGAAAAAACAATGGTCACACCCAAACCGGTCACCCGAGCTGATATGTGGCATGGAATGAGGGGAGTTCTTAATCCATGTAACCTAGAAACTACTATCAGGCATCAACAGAGTACACAAAGGGATTTATTTTTTCCAAAATGTAAGTTATAAACTAAATTACAGAAAATGTACAAATAGTTCAATATATAAATGAAACCGAGTTGAACATCATTTATTTTAAAAAATAAAAAATACAACCAAGATAAAAAATACATCCAACTGTAGAAGAGGAAAATACAATCACTATGTGACCTCGTGGGTCACTCTCCAACACAAGATCATTCATTTACCATGAAAACAGAACTCAATTTGAAACCTACAAAAGGTATAAAAACATAAAATAACTATAGGTGTGTGTTTTAAAACACAACAGGCTACCCCAATAATCTATTTCCTAATGAACTTCATTTAAAATATTTTAAACATTAATTTTCAATTTGAACTAAAATATATCAATGTATGATTTTATATATATTTTTCATAAAGACAATGTACAAGCCATATCCAAAACTAGATTCATTTCCCTAGTGTTCCTTGAACATTTTCAAGGGGAAATTGATTTCTGTATTTTTCATCATTCACAAAGAGGGTAAAATAATTTACATGAAACAAATTTTAATAAGACTTATTAAAGAAAAAAATCAATTTATAAGAAAGAAATTCCGTAATAAGTCACTATAGTAAACCCACAACAAGGGAAATTGAAATAAATATAATAGTTTCGTGATCATTAGGGAAAGTAACCGAGAGTTAACAGACATATGAGAAACCTGGAGATCAAGAATAACCGGGAAGACACCAATAACTGAGACCCCATATATGGTAGGATACAAACAACGATGAAATAAAAACACCCATTATGCTCTACCACACTTTCTCAAGACAACCCAAGGGAAATACCATAGTAATAAACCCAATATATCCACCAATCATGGGCCACTAGTCTGTACCATGACCTACGAGTGCAGAAATCAATCTTAAAATATTCTCTCAAAATTTCAGTTTCTAATGTCTCAAGCATTTAATGGTGGTGATCCAAATAATGCTATCTGAACATCAAATCACAACATTTTTACACTAATAATCTACAATAGGCATCACCTTGAGTCTTCCCAAGGATTAATCTCATTCACTAAAATTAGATCACAATGTTTTCAAACTATGGAACCCTGATAATGGATTCAGGGGATTCCTAAACAATGACCTCACATCCATTACACGTAGACAATCCATTAGAAACATCCTATGATGGTTTTTGTAATGAATGATTTTCATCATTTTCACAATGTTTCCAACCGGGCATTTAATAATTTTCCCAAAAGCCAAAATTTATAAAAGATAAAAATATACCATTCAAAATGGTGTAAACCCACCAATTATCATTTCAAATCATTTAAAAATTCCCTTGAAACATTCACACTACATGTTTAAGAAAATCCATTTCTTATAAGAGCGCCAAATGTGCTACTAACCGCAAATATGTGCCAGACCTCCATAAAATCCATTACACATTCATTTATAAAAACCTAAATTACTTTTCAAGACCATAAAAGGAACCCCAAACATAATTTTTCATGATTCAAATACATTTAAGAACCCAAACCATTCATTTTCTATCATAAATCACCCAAAAAAGTCAAATTGGCATTTAATCAAACACTTTTTGTGCATTATTTTACAAAACCATTTTATTTAACACATCACAAGAAATAAACCACCACTTTTCACACCAAAAAATTTATCCAATAGTCACAAAATAACATTTATCATATATAGATGTTTTTAATATCAAGAAACTAAATATTCATGAATTAAAAGGGCATGTACATGGGAAAACCTACCTCAAATCCATAGAACATCGATGACGCATACTTGAAAATGCACCACTGGAGTTCTAAGAGCCAAGATCTATCATTTTTAACCCTATATGAACAAAACCCCCAATATTTCACCACCCTCGATACCCAAATCATCCAAAAATGTCCACTAGGGTTAGAAGAGGAAGGGAGAATGGATGAAAATTGATGTATAAAGAGAGAGAATCCTTAACCATTCGATCCCGGTGAAGAATCACCAATAAATAACCTTAAATAAAACATTGAGGGGATTAGAGGAGCCAAAACAACCATGGTTGCAGTATTAGTTCTATGATTCAAATGATGGAGGATAAGGGAAGAAACCCCGATTAAAAAATAAGGAGAAATTCACAAAATACTCTTTCTCAAGTGGGATTCATGGTTTGCAAGCACGGTTTATCAAACTCTGAGAAAACCATGAAATTTTCCAAATTATTGTACTGGATGAGATGCACAATTTATCTTCATGGTTGTTTAAACCATCTAAAAACCATGTGACCTCCTACACACTTACTGCATGGTTAAACTAATTGTGTGCCTTAACAGTGTGACCTAGAAAAAGTCCCCCTAAATTACACTTTTTACCCAAAAACTCATCCAACTCAAATGGATTAACCATCCGATAAACACACCCCATAAAAAGGATCCATAAGGAGTGTTACAAACTCATTGTCCAAGTCCCTTATTCCTCATACTTTCCCTCTAAAAATGAAAATTTCCAATGATAAAATGAAATAATACCTCAAAAATTCAATCCCGTCACACATGGTTCCCAAGAAAAAAAACTGAGAACCCACCCAAAACCGGGATGGAAGATGAATCCAAAAACCCAGGTGTGAAGAAAAAATACTTCAATTCACAATCAGGATATATTTCATATCTCCAAAGATGATATGTGAGCTATAATATTTCAAAGCAACCAGTTTTCATTGATTCTACAGTGTGGAATTAGTATATAGTGTCTTCTAATGCATCCAAGGAAGCCGTTTGAATTCATAAAATTTTTCAAGACCATTATGCAGTTCCTAGTAGTGAAGACCCTATAATATTTTATTGTGATAATACTAAATAAGTGGCTCAGTTAAAAGAGTCAAGGTCACAACAATTGATAAAACATATACTCTAGAAGTATCACCTCTAGGTGGATTTCTATCAGAGAGATGAAGTTGTAGTGAGCAGAGTACCCATAGAAAAAAATATGGGGGCTCCATAGATTAATGGCCAGTATCATTAGAAGCATGAGTATTACATGAGAGCTAGCAGACTAAAGGTTGTTAGTAGTTGACTCATGTGCATGGGGGAGTCTGTTAGAGTTTGTATCATAAAAATATATTATATTGTACTTTAAGAAAATGTTTTATTCATGTTTTTAAATATTACTAAACACCTTATCACATCATGATTTTTCTTCTTCATAACATAAAATGTGATAATGTCCTAAGATTAGTTGTCACACTAAAAGGTCATAGTAGTTCCCTGCTACGATTATAACCTAGATGTTCTATGAAACTATTCATGAATATAAGATAAATACCCTAAAGATATCATTTGAGGAAAATAAATGATATAGTCTATCATGTGTGGAGACTCATAGGACATTAAGTTACCTTCTCATGGTGTATGCCATTGGTAATATCCAATATAAATATTTTGAGAACTAGACTCACTAATAGAAAATCCATATTCCTATGTGTCATTGGGTGTTCCTATCTGTGGATGTGTGTATTGGTCCATAGACATTAATATTATTAATAATGAATATAATGAGTCATTCAAATAGATGAATTGATAAAAATTACGAGAATAGATGTTCTCAGATAGGTAGGATACATTGGTTGCGTCATGAGTAATATTACATTAATGAATAATGAAATAAAGGAATTATCCCTTACAATCATTAATATAAGATAATATACCAGGTCCCTTGATGGAAATGATATATTCCAAACAAATCAATGGCCACAATGTTTATAGGTTTGTTCTATTTCCAAAAATTCAAAGTAATTGATACTGAGCACGTAGGTTGATGTCACTATCTTGAAACCTACTTGATTATAGTTAATATGATAAAGGGAATATATTACATGGTAAGCATTTGTATGAGGTGAAATTTAATTATGTAATTAACTTATTTCTTTATGGGTGTCTTGGCATATTTCTAGATTTTAACAATGTAATTTAGGTCGTTTCCCCTTATTCAACTAAGAAATAGGCATAGAGGGTCACACACTATGTGTATCCAAGAACCTCATTTAAATGTTATAGTATTTAATAGGTCACATAAATATTATGCTCATATGTGGTTTAATTATTATTCAAGTATGCTTGATTTTATTTTTCCATCATTAGTTATTCAAGAGAATATATTGTGATATGAATATTTATTAAATATTTATTTTCTATTTAGTGAATATAATATATATTTATTTTTTGTTAATAATCCAGTTATATTCATTAAATAAATAATTAGACATTATTCAAGGCCTGATAAATATTATAGAGGAATTGAAGATAGAGTTTAATGGTCCGGTGAGAAATGATAATATTGAATATTATTTAATTAAATAATATTTCCTAATATTTTTTATGTTAAGTTAATTTTGAGAAATAGAAATAATACTATTATTATATTGAATGGGTTATTTCTAGGATCAAATAAATATTTAAGGGAACATGTTAAATTATTTTATTCTAAACCTAGAAATATAAATACCCAATTATGTCATTTTTATCATTATTTTATTCGGTTGTGCATAGTAATCATGGAGAATCATCTCGAGACAAGAGAGCCCCCTACTTAAAGAGTACTCTATAGTGATAAATACCCATCCAATAAATCATGAAGAATTATTTGGAAGTGATTCTTGAGGCGATCACGGAAGATGATGTAAGCACAATGATCTTATGAGATAGCTCTCTGAGACACCCTCAAAAAAATATAGAGATTCTTGGAACACATGTGGATCACCACTAGAGGAAATATATGCTTGGTTTCTACAATGTAATGGTGGATCACTACAGATCTATTACTGAATTCATCAGTGAGGAATGAATTCATTAGAGGAAATTCATAACCTAATAAAATTAAATATAAACAATATGTGTTGATATCCTTTCACTCAAGTTCTGGAAACATTAATGTTGTGTATCTCTGATTCAATTACATTGTCACAAGAATTAAGAATCACATATATCATGGATTGATCTTCAATTATCGAAAAAATAAATTTAGGAAACATCCCATCGCAGGCTTATGATGCACCCAGAACCTACAATTAGGTTGATATTTTACCATTTATTCATGGGTTTCCTATAGGATGCATATTTTATTACCCTATGTGTGATTCTGTAATGTTACACAGTGTAAACTCAGTAGAGAGTATGATATTGAAATTAAATTATATAATATTTGTGATACTTCCATAATAACTACATTGTTTTGTTTTTGATAATGATTTGGTTTTATCCAAATTAAATGGATATATTTACAATATATCAAAGTGAAATTTCCACTAATTTAGATTCATCAGCTGAGGTTGGTTGGTTTTTATAAAATAAGTGTTAATAAATCAGAGTGAATTTTTAGTTCCATAAATGTTGGTTTTAATGGGAGGATAATATGGATAGTTTGATAGTATGGTGAACATAATAGGATTATCAAGGTGTGTATTTTTGGTACAATCATGCTCAATATCAATAATACTATTGGATTTTACCCCTCAACTGGATGGAGGTGAAAAGATTCATATACACTTCTAATGACATTCCATATTATAGGATTCAACTATATTGGTTGATGGAGTTAGTGTGTTTGGTTGAAAATATGATTTTTTGGGTGACCATCTTGATTTTAGTTTTATTACTGAGAGTGCTAGAAATGTAAAATATAATGGTACATACTTATTAATCCTATAATTAATTATTTAATAATCCTTGTGCAAGGACTTTTCTATGATTCCAAATATGCATACTTTTTAGGATGGTATTCATAGGCTCCTAGTTTGTAATGACTGATCTATGATGTACACAACAACCCAGGAAGGACTCCTAGTATTTCACATTATCATGAATGTTGTGTAATTATTTTTCGAATTTAAGTTGATAAGATGGAATAAGGATGTGGGTATAAGGGAATTTAGTTCATGAGTGAGATAATTAATGTTTTTTAAAGTGTTAGTGTGTGTTGGAATTGGTTTCATGTTGGATGAGATGATAAAAACATATGATGATTAGACATGTTGTTTTTGATTAATATAGTGTTATGTGATTCTCTTGATGAAAAATTTTGTATAGGATGTTCTATTATTGATATTTAATGATGGTATCGGATAAACTTAGATAGATCTAATATCGACGGATTATACCATATCATTCTAGGTTATGAGAGTACATGTGTCAAGGTGTATATAAATAAATATTATTTTTTGGGGGTTTTTATTTGGGGGAGTATGTAGATTTTATATCAGATAAGGGTAAGAATAATTAATTAGATAACATTTCACAATTTATGCCTTGTTAATGTTTTATAGTCATGGGTGACATCATTTTGAGTTACTTTAAAATTAGTCATGAAATAAATAGGGGAGGCATCATGACCTTGGGGTTGTAGTAACTCCATGTCTAATTGGGGTATTTTAATGATGATTTTTATATGTGGTTTGTGAATAATGTTTTTTAGAGTGTTAATGCTATTTTTTGGGCCTCATATTGTTATAGTGACCCATATATATGTGTTCTACCTACCATTATGTATTTATTTTGAATGAATTATTTGAAAATGTTAGTCTGGTTGTAACCTTAAAATTTACTCTATAAATACATGTACAAGTGAAATCTTTTATGCCAGGGAATGAGAATGGTAGTTGTGGAAGTGGATACCAAACCATGATGCGGGGTGTCCCAGGATGTGGCCATTGGAGATCATTCCATGGGGGACACCTTGTGTCATGTTTTACAAAATTAATAAGGGGGTGATAAAGTGAAATAATGTCTATAAATATTTTTTTTCTATAATGAGGCGGGGCACCATGATGTTTCCCATCAGTCCCCAATGTGGGTTTAACCTTGGAGGTTCATTGTGTTGTGACTTATATTTTGACATTACAATGCATGTCATATAACATTTTTTGAGAAATGATATATTATTAAAAATGGGGTTAATAATGATGGATCCTTATTTTTTTCAAATAATAATGATTGAGACCCCTCCCCACTTACATTTCCCACTTCTAGAGGAGTCCCCCACTATCTATTAATGAATAGGTGTTTCATATGATGCAATAACTTCCTCTCTCAAAGGATAAGATAATCCAAAGGGATTATATCATTATAAGGGTTGTTTCACTTGAATTTTTGATACAAATTATTTTTTGTAATGCTCATATAATAATAATATTTTATATTAACATGTAACATTCAGGACACTATATCATATTAGTGGGATCCTATATGCTTTATGTTGTTGTGTCCTTTCATTTTTAACCATTTTAAATGAATTTTTTTTGAGATATTCATGTACATTCCTAAAATTATGTGGCATGAGTTTCTGAAATTATTTTGGGTTAGTCTAATAGGTTATGATATTCAATTTTAGGGACTTATTATAGTGAAATATGTGATGGGCATATAGTTTGGGATATTGGACTGTCCAATGTGTTATGCTTCAAATAATAGGATCTGATATTTGGATCTAAAGGACATCTTAGTTTATGGATATAGTAGATTAATTGTTGATTAACTAAATATAAGTTCATTTAAATTTTATTATAGTCTCCCATATAACATAGTGTTGGGTAAAGGATATTTATGGAAAATTAAATTTGATATTAATGAGGATATGTCTCAACTTTATTTTTTAGACATAGACACCCCTTTTGGTTTCTTAGTTCCATAGTTTTTTTTCAGAATTATATAATTCTAGGTAATGATGAGTGATTTTCATGAATTATGAACCCTTCAAGATGTGACTACATCTATTTGTGCAAGTGGGTAAACATCAGTAATTCTTTACAGGGATTAATTCATGAGAAGACATTGAATTTTTATGAGTTCATGGTATTCCATTAATATGTATTATCAGTACCAGTTATCTTGGTAGGTTTAATTGGTTGAGATCATTCCAGTCACATGGATCATGTGATTACAAAGAAGTATATTCTGATGAAGTATAAATTATTTTGATTAATTAACATCATTTTATTCAAAATTTGTCCATAATATCAAATATCTTTTATGAGATGTTATGGAAACCCAACCACAGAAACCAATATCTTGTGTCTTACCTTATTACACTAGATTATATAAAAAGAAAAAAATCCCAAAGTTATGATCAATTTTGTAGTTTTGGATAATAGGATATGTACATGATACTCATTATACCTTTTTAAAGTAAAATAAAACATAAAACATAAAAATATAAAACAAACATTCTCCTTGAAAACACATAAAAATATTTCTTATTCATATACTATTGCAAGTAAAAAATAATAGTGAGCTCAATTAATCTATCAGGGTTTAGTATAGTAGATGCAATCATGAATAAATACTAAAAATCATAATGTTATGTAAATTAGATAAACACGCATTCCATTTCAATAACTTGAGCGTAATATGACTGGAATAAATGATTTTCGTGTAATTCCATAAAACAAATCTCATGAGATTGAAAACAAACAATAGATATACTATCTTATTGAATAATAACATGGAATATCAATTATTGAATACATAATTATGGAATGAATAAATTTATACATTCAAACTATCATGATCTATCTTTAGTATAGCTAATTCCATGATCTATTATCAAAACAGTTTATCTTTGTGGGTAGAAACCCATCATATTTTGCAAAAAAATAGTTTCATGAGACTACAGATTAATCAGGTATAATGCATTAATGATGGGAATACTTGTTGCGAGGACAATCAAGTTTACATTTATAATGACCCAAGATATAGCACAGTGGCTAACCTCGGGGTCTCTCTCGAGGAAGCAGTGTCGAGAGCCTAAGTGGTCTGTTCCAAAAATCTTTTTTTATTTTTAAATACTTTGAAAACATAAAAACATAACCCCTAAGATATTACTAATCGGTGATGAAAAGAATAGTGGAGGGGGAAACAATGATGAAAAAGTGAATAACACAGAAACATAGGACAAAACCATAGAAGGAAAGCAGGCGGGAACAGAACACAAGACACATAAAAAACAGATGACTCCAGGACAAGATAATAGTCAGAGAGACAAAGGTCGGACCCAGGTTAATTCACCCACTACTCCCTATCCTAGATCAACTTAAGAAATTGATCAAAAATTCTCCACTTCGCTCAGTGCATGAATGATTTCTCAGTTCACACACTAATCTCTCCTAGAAATTTAACACTCAAGCATCTAAGTTCCTCAATACTCAAGCGTCATTCCGAACTGCAAGTTGACTCACCCATTAAAGTCATTCTAGAAAGAATTTCTCACAATCCAGAATAATTCCACTAAGATCGTCACATCGCACAACCAATCTTGACTCTCAGTTCGAGAAATCAAGACAGGAAGGGGAGAAGAAATTAAACAAGAAAGTGGGAAATCGTCCTACGCAAGATCTCTCTCTCACTTAATCTAACTCGCAAACATGATCTACCAAGGAGAATAGAAAGAATGTGATCGCATTAATGAGTGGATCTCTGTATCGTTTCAGGTTTCATAAACTGGATCCAACCTCACAAGTTAGATCTTCATTTCTAGAGATTGGAGATCACAACACGAAATGAGGATGAATAAATGACACAAACACAAATGAAACAAGAATCACAATTCAATTAACTAAATATGATACGCAAAGAGAGTATTTACAGACTCAACATAAAACACCAGAAATAGAGAAGCAGAGGAGAGGTGGAGAATGGAGGAGCAAGGACTCGTCTCCTAGTTGAAGACGGTCTGATTCTATGAGATGTGGAAGGAATTGATGTGTGAATGGTGGTGGAGTGTCCACCACTCGATGGAATGGTGCCCTCCCCTGGTCGGGTACTCTTCTCTCGGCATCCGGCCTCTGGCCTGGTTCCCACCCCCCTCCATCTGTGATGAATGCTGATGCCCCCTTCCAAGTCTCACGAATCTCATCTGAAGTGTCCCGCAGCCTCCACATGGAGCTTTCACTGTGCTGCTCCTCCCACACTGGTCACCCGAGCAGTTTCTCCTAACTGAATGAAAATAATGTGTTCATCGAACCACCTTCCCTCTATAAAATAAACACGTGAGTCAGATATGAAATAAAAAATGACACTATCTTTATATATATTATATATTTATATCACTTCTTAATAATAATAACTTATTAATATATATATTGTAATACCTAAATTATTAGTAATATAACTATTTTTATTTGACTAAGATATATATATAAAAGATTAAATTCTATTTATCATTATGCCTACTATTATTATTATATCATATATGAAATATATATTATATAATACATACATATATTATATTATATGATATATTAGAATAAAAACTAAACTAAACAAAAAATAATAAGAAATGGGGGGGTCGGGTCTGTTCGGTGCAGGGGAGAAGGGGGGTAGGGTTTAGGCGCTGGTTGTGGTGGTTCAAATAGGGGGTTTAGAGGGTGATGCGGTGGCTTTGGAAAGACAAGGTGCTGCAGCGGCCTGAGGAGGCTTTGGCATGCAGGTGATGCGGTCCACAGAGGAGCTCGAGAAGAGGAGGTGGCGAGTTCGAGTGAAGGGATGATGATGTACGCAATCGAGCAGAGGGTAGGGGGCGATGAGGTGATGTGGTCGGACCGGCGGCAGGGTCGTTGTGGCTCTGAAGGAGGTGTGGTGAAAGGTGGAGTGCGGACAGGGAGGTCCAGCCACAGAGTAGGGTGAGACCGGTGCGGGTATGTCGCGGCTATGCGGAGTGTTGATGACCGACCGGTGTGGTGAGATTCAATTTCAACAACAAGTGGCCTTCGGAAATACAATTTACAGTTTTGAGTTTTCACAGAGGTTCTAATGATTTGATTTATTTTTATTGAATTTAATTTTCAATTTGCGGGTCGATAAATTTGATTGCTACTGTGAGATTGATGCTGCCGTTTGTATATTGCCTCAGTGTGAGATGAACTATGGCTGGTTTGGTGATGCTTCTATTGTAAATATTTCTCTTAAAATTTTTGTGATGCTGCTGCTATAATGTGTTGGTTTTCCTTCATGAAGGTGCGGATGAGGATGGAGAAGAGGAAGAAATGAGTATCGGTGAGGTTGGAGTAGGAGAGGTATCGGTGAGGATGAAATGTATCGGTGAGGATAGATGCATCAGTGAGGTTGAGAGGGAGAGAAGTAATGGTGAGTAAATATGGAAATAATATCTGTGAGGAAAAGGGGGCAGGTGTATTGGTGAGGAAGATTATCGGTGAGAATTCAGAAAAAATGGGCTAATGGTGAGGAAATTCATATCAGTGAGGATGAGCGGGGCTAACAGTGAGGAGTAGAGGGCTGTGAGAAAGGAGCAGTGAAAAGGGCAAGGTGTATTGGCGAAGTAGGGAGTATCAGTGAGGATTGGTATATTAGTGAGGTTTAGAGGCAGGGGTGTATCGGTGAGGATTGAGTATCGGTGAGGTAAGGAGTATCGATGAGGAAGGTTGTATCGGTGAGGATTTGTGTATCGGTAGCAAGGTTGCTGATAGGGAGGGTCAACGCGCGACCTCAACACCTGCGAATCAAGCAAAGAAAATTAAATTAATAATTTAATTTAATAAAACTAAAAAAAATAAATAGATCAATTAATAAATTAAATTAAATAGAAAAAAATTAAAAAACACAAAGTTAAGTAAAATAAAATTAATGAAACTTTATTTAAACAATTGAATTAATTTGGGTTAAAATTTATAAACAGACATAATTAAAGAACAAATGAAAATTTTTATAATTACATGATTAAATTAATTAACCAATTAATTAAAGATCTAATTAAATTAAAAAATAAAAAATGTTAAATGAATAAAATTAAATTGTTAAAACTAATTAAATTATTAAAAGACTAAAAACCAAAAAGAGTTATTTATTTACAATTTAAAGAATAAGGCATTAATTAATTAAATAAATGAATTAATAAACTAACAAGAATAAATATAAAATAATAAATAAATAAAAGTCTATGTCGCATGACTCATTTAATTTTAGAATTATTTAAAATGACACTAAAGCACATTAAAACAATTGTTTTAAACAAAAATTTATTATTTTACACAACGAAGTACAAAAACACAAAAATTATCAATTATTTTCTAAAAAATCATTTTTGTATAAAAAAGTCAATAAAAATACACAGAAGATGTGGCAAATAGTGCGAAAAAATGCCATATCAAAATCCCCCACACTTAAAGCTCTGTTTGTCCTCAAACAAATACATGCCTTAGACTTTAGAACAGAAATATAATTTTTGAATTTCAGCTCAAAAAGTGCATGATTAAACTTTAATACCCAGAGGACCAAGACCAAAAGTAGGTCAGGATTTTCAAAGGTGTTCAAAAATATTGTCCTTTATAGCTTCAAAGTCCCACTGGAAGTTAAGAGCTTCACAAAATCATACACTATCAAGTGTGTCATGCCTCCTATGTGTAATCATTAACCATCCTACTTCACCTTCCAATTCAAGTTCTAATTCAATGAGTGTTGACAGGTTAGATGAAGTGGAACTCAAAACTTAACCAAGGTAACCTTCCATTCTCACCTTACCCCAGGTTCCAAAAATTAATGTTCATTAATTTGATCACTTTATTGATTCGACTCAAATGAAAATTTACTAAGTAAATTGCTCCATTCTTCATCTGGGTTCAAAATTCCCCTCACCTTAATGAGTTCATTTTTGACAAGGGAACTTTATTTATATTTTTCCCAGCCATATTCCATGTGCAGATCACTATGCATAGCACTTATTAAAATTGAAATTGGATTTATTTATTCACAGAAACGCACCCAATGCACCTTGTCTGAGATACTCATCGTGGGATCCCATTTTCCCATTTTACTCTAGCTACAAATGTCAAAATTAATAATCATTCGAATTGACATCCTAAAGTGATTGAATATTTTTTTAATAAATATGTGAGTCCCTTGGGTTTCAGTGAGAACATCAAGTTACTCTAAGTCATGATCATCATCCCACAAAACCTATCCTGTCATACTCTTATCCTCAGTTCCTAAACAGACAGATCCATAGAGACAGTGAACAATTGCATTCATCAATCATTCATACTTAACCGTTTCTGACTAAGTGCCACTTTCAAAAACCAGCAAAAAATTATACACTAAATAGGACATAATTGTAGTACCGTTGAACCTCAAATGACTATAAATTGATAAAATAATTTGAAATTTTTTAAAGTAATTTTGAACCATTTTTTTGAAAAAATTTGACTATTTTTTAACAAACACAAACTCAGGTTCAAGAAGGTGTAATTCAACAAGACACTAGAATAACCCCTCTCCCCCACACTTAAAACCCAACATCATCCCCAATGTTGAATCTCAGGGTAGGAGACAGTTAAAGTTCAAATGAGATGGACATTTTAGCTGAAAAAGGAAATGAAGGGTATCAATGAGGTTCAAAAATTTTCATTGCCACACAAGAAATGAAAGAAAATAAAAAAAACAAAAGAAAATAGAAGAGCCCAACCCCACCAACCATCACCAGCAATAAGTACAGTTCTATTCCTAAACTGTTCATGCTTTAAATCAGTGTGAGAAGACAAAATATTTTATAAATTTACTTCAAATAGTAGCATGATTAACAATGATGTACAACAACAACATAATGAAAAAAATAGTGGGTGCAAGCATGTTTCACAAATCAGCTCAAAATAATTTTTCATTTCTCTAGATACTAGCAGCTAACACCCAAGAAAGAAGCACAATTTACTTTTCACAGAATTTCATGGGACTCCCCCACACTTAGTTGACAACAGCATGAAATAAAAATTTGATGAGTAAAACATTGCAATGTAAAACAATACTCTCCTGAATGTGCAGCTTCTCAAATTTACAAAAGTCCCCCTTTGATTTCCATGTGCTTGAACTCTGGATAATCCATCTTGTCACCTACATGATGAAACAATTTAACATTAGTGTTCAGTATTTAAAAGATCAAATAAACAGCAACCACAGAGTATGAGTTAGGTATTTTTATCCATTAATCTAGTGAGATGCCCCCCTGAGACTTGAATGATAGCCACGTGAAATCAACTGCCTATTTATTTTCCATAAAAACAACACTCAATTTGAAAACAACATGAAAAAAAGAAACTAAAGCATGAAATTAAATGGGATAATCCTAGGATAACCCCCCAGGGGGTGCTGTAGTTTGACTGTCCACAGATGGACAGTCCTTGGATCAACCCCAGTCAGATTGGGGATTTGGTTTCTTTAACAGGAACCACCAGGTGTGATTTCCTCCAACTTCAGTGCTTTGTTATCTTTGGAGTACCCCATGTGCAGCTTCAACCACATTCCCCTCTTAAGGAGTGAAGTACCTCATGTTGAGTGATGGAGGGAAATACAGAATGTAGGCGTACTTGCCTACTTCATCTGCTTGAGGTTGAGTGTGCACAAGTTGTAGAAATGAATATCTTGGATGTGACTTATCCTCTGGTTCAGTCCAAAAAGCAAATTCTTCTGTAACAAGAAAATATTTTTCATCATCCACTTTTGTTCTAGTGCACAGTTCCAAAAATTCCTCTTCAAAAAAAACTCCCAAATAGGATGTGTCTTCCAAAATTTGAAGTTCCATTAACTCTTCAGCACAAGCAACCTCAACTTCCTCACTCTCTGGGAAATCACAAAGATGAGATGCATCTTCAAAACCTACATAGGTAGAAACACAATTAAAATCAGATTCAATATAATCCATGATGAATAAAAATACGACTTCTTCCATAAAATTGTCAACTCCATTTATCAGTGATGTTTGTTCCTCCTCGTGATGGAATAATGATCCTGGGAGTGGGTCTGGGGAAAGAGTGAGGTAGTCAACCTCCTCCAGCCTCTCTTCAAAGCACACCACCTCACATGATGAATCTTCTAAGGAGAATGATATAATGTCATGTGCTGGCTCCACCTGTTGAGGTATTTAGAAGTCATTAAAACAGTTATTACAAGCAAAATCATTAGAATGGAAATCAGAGAAAATATTATCATCAAAGAAATGCTCGGCATCGTGAATCATTGAAAGTTCCCTCACTTGCTAGCCCTTGAAAACATCCTCAGAAATTGGTTCTGGAATTTTCATCTTTGACTCCAGGAACAAATCTATATAAATATTGGGATACTAAAACTTTTTCTTTCTTCTATTTCTTTTCTCTTTCCTTCTCAAATGTTTTCCAGAATGTTGGGATTTAATGGGAGGTGGTGGTACTACACTGTCTTCTTGGTATCACTTGACCTTATCCATGGCTTGTTGCATCAACTGCATGATCTCGTGAGAATAAGTTGTCTCCTCATCAGTAATTTATCGATGATATCTTTCATGCATCCAGCATTGAAACTTAGAAACAACCTCCTCAAGCTCTTGAACCGGGTCAAACAGTGACATAGTATCAGATTCATTAGAGTTAATCACTGTGTATGTGTGTATGTTTTTCTTCTTTGTTTTTTCTTTTATATGTCTTTTATGTTTTTTTGTTTTAAAATGAAATATAAAAAAAATGGAAAAAACCACTGAGACACTCGTTGCTTCCCCAGAAACGACGCCAAAATTTGATGGACATCCTTGTCGCGAGGACAGTCAAGTTTAAATTTATAAATACCCAAGATATAGCATAGTGGCTAACATTGGGGTCACTCTCAAGGATGTAGTGTCAAGAGCCTAAGAGGTCAGTTCCAAAAATATTTTTGTATTTTTAAATACTTTGAAAACATAAAAACACAACCCCTAAGAAATTACTAATTAGTGATGAAAAGCACAGTGGAGGGGGAACAAATGATGAAAAAGTGAAGAACACAGAAACACAGGAAAAAAACAGAGAAGGAAAGTAGGCGCGAACAGAACACAAGACACATAACAAACAGATGACTCAAGGACAAGACAATAGTCAGAGAGACAAAGGCCAGACCCTTGTTAATTCACCCTCTACTCCCTATCCTATATCAACTTATGAAATTGATCATCAATTCTCCACTTCGCTCAGTGCATGAATGATGTCTCAGTTCACACACCAATCTCCCCTAAAAATTGAACACTCAAGAATTGAATTTATTCAATACTCAAGCGTTCTTCCGAACTGCAAGGTGAATCACCAAGAAAATTCATTCTAGAAATAATTTCTCACCATCCAGAATGATTCCACTAAGATCGTAACATTGCACAACCAATATTGATTCTAAGTTCAAGAAATCAAGACAGGAAGGGGAGAAGAGATTAAACAAGAAAGTGGGAAATCTTTCTATGAAATACCTCGCTCTCACTTAATCTAACTCATAGATGAGATTTTCCAAGGCGAATAGAAAGAATATGATCGCATTAATGTGCGGATCTCCAGATCGTGTCGGGTTTCATAAACTGGATCAAACCTCGCAAGTTAGATCTACATTTCTATAAATTGGAGATCACAACACGAAACTAGGATGAATAAAAGATACAAACACAAATAAAACAAACATCACAATTCAATTAACTAAACATGCAACACAAAGAGAGTATTTACAGACTCAACATAAAACACCAGAAACAGAGCAGTGGAGGAGAGGCGGAGAATGGAGGAGTAGGGACTCATCTCCTAGTCGAAGGCAGTCCGAGTCCATGGGATGTGGAAGGAATGGATGTGTGAACGGTGGTGGAGTGTCCTCCACTCTATTGAATGGTGCCCTCCCCCTGTCGGGTACTCTGCTCTCAGCGTCCGGCCTCTGGCATGGTTCCCACCCCCTCCATCTTTGATGAATGCTGATAACCCCTTCGAAGTCTCTCAAATCTCATCTGAAGTGTCCCCCGGCCTCCATGTGGAGCTTTATCTGTGCTGCTTCTCCCGCATTGGTCACCCGAGCAGTTGCTCTTAACTGCATGAAAATAATGGACATGTCGAGCCACCTTCCCTCTACAAAAAAAACACGTGAGTCAGATACAAAATAAATATGACACTATCTTTATATGTACTATATATTTATATCACTTCTTAATAATAACAACTTATTAATTTATATATTATCATACCTAAATTATTAGTAATATAACTATTTTTATTTGACTAAGACAGCTATATAAAAGATTAAATTCTATTTATCATTATTCCTACTATTATTATTATATCGTATATGAAATAT